>OW119923.1:86720473-95772973 GCA_933210815.1 Meta bourneti | reverse complement strand
ATGTTTTTTAAATTTAAAATGTTAAGTCAGGAGTTACTTCTCTTCTCTTTGGTCTACATAGCACACCTTCCATGCTTAATTAATCCCCAAAAGCCGAGGGAGTCTTTGCGAAGAACCAGCCAAGGAGCTGCGCAAGGATTAGCAGTCTGAGAACATTTTGGTTTTGTCACTGAGGTGAGTAAGCCTCAGAAGATGGTATAATCCGATGGGATGAGGAATCAGGTATATTTTCTTAAAATTTTGTTTTCCTAGATATGAGGTTTTGAAAGGATTTGGTAATTTGTAATTTATATAAGATTAATAAGGTTTTTGCATTTTAAAAGTTAAAAACTTTCTACCCTTGTTTTTATAAACCTTTTATGGAAAATAATTTTTAATGGATATTTCTGAGTGTTGAATAAACTGATCGAATCAAGCTTTACAATAATTAATTCTGGTTCAGGAACGGAATATTTCAGAAAAAGAAGTTTTGTCTTTTAGTCCCCTGAGGGGTCCGCAAGTATATATCTGTCCCGCAACCTGCAGTCTTCCAGGAATGACTTCTAACCTGTTCGGACCTCCTTATGGCATAAAATCTTTCACGTGATTCTACGCAATTCACAAGAAATCTTGAATAGAATCTTTCACAAGTTCTTTGAAGCTATAGAATTTTTCTTAGAATACTTTAAACCAACAAAATATTCAATAGAATAATTTGAACATTCTGTTGAATATTCTGTTTCAATACAACTTTTCATATAGCATTCCTTGAACCAATAGACACTTTCACATCATTCTTTGAACCAGAAGAACCCTTAATTCGATTGTTTGAACCAATAGAATCTTTCGTATGATACTTTGAACAAATAGAATCTTTCACAAGTTCTTTGAAGCTATAGAATTTTTCATAGAATACTTTAAACCAACAGAATATTCAATAGAATAATTTGAACATTCTGTTGAATATTCTGTTTCAATACAACTTTTCATATAGCATTCCTTGAACCAATAGACACTTTCACATTATTCTTTGAACCAGAAGAACCCTTAATTCGATTGTTTGAACCAATAGAATCTTTCGTATGATACTTTGAACAAATAGAATCTTTCACAATCCAAAAGAATCCATTGATTTGAACCAATAGAATCTCTCAAAGGATTCTTTGAACTAATAGAACCTTTTATAGGATTCTCTAAATCAATGGATTCTTTCTCATGATTCTTTGAACCAATAGAATCTTTCACATGATTCTTTGAACTAATAGAATCTTTCACAGGATTCTCTGAACCAATTGAATATTTCATAGAATTCTCTGAACCGATGGATTCTCTGAACCGATGGATTCTTTCACATGATTTTTTGAACCAATAGAATCTTTCACAGGATTATTTGAACCAATAGAATCTTTCACAGGATTCTCTGAACCAATTGAATATTTCCTAGGATTCTTTGAACCAATAGAATCTCTCAAAGGATTCTTTGAACTAATATAATCTTTTATAGGATTCTCTATATCAATGGATTCTTTCACAGGATTCTTTGAACCAATAGAATCTTTCACAGGATTCTCTGAACCAATTGAATATTTCATAGAATTCTCTGAACCGATGGATTCTATGAACCGATGGATTCTCTGAACCGATGGATTCTCTGAACCGATGGATTCTATGAACCGATGGATTCTATGAACCGATGGATTCTCTGAAACGATGGATTCTCTGAATCAATGGATTCTTTCACATGATTTTTTGAACCAATAGAATCTTTCACAGGATTATTTGAACCAATAGAATATTTTCTAGGATTCTTTGAATCAATAGAATCTCTCATAGGATCCTTTGGACTAATAGAGAATATTTTCTAGGATTCTCTGAATCAATGGATTTTTTCTCATGATTCTTTGAACCAATAGATGGTGTTATTATATATGTTGTGGGGAAAAATTAACACACATTACTCCGAAATCTTGCGACACTCAGAGATTCAGTTTAAGATATTAAATCTTAAGAAAAGTCACAAATCAAAAAGAGTACAGGAGAGACCAAGATATTAAAAAATCTTCAAGTATATTTAACTTTTGAAATTCTTGAATGCCCTTAACCAATAAAATTTTCGTAGGATTCTTTCAACTAAGAGATGAGGTTATTTAATGACGTAATCATGTGTGTTGTGGGGAGAAAGAATCCTACATTAAATCTCATGCATTTCAGAAGGTTAAAATTGGAGTTATAACAAATTCAGGGACTCTAAATATGGTTTTAGACAGTTTTGAAACTGCTCTTAGAAGAGAATATTGTTTCTTAAAACGTACAGTGGAGAATTTAACTACCAGAGAACAATTAAGTTAGAATAAACTAGAATATTAATTTTAGTAACACATATATACCTTGGGGTACCTTTTGTAACATTCAAGTTATCTGTCTTTATTACTCAGTATGTAATGCTTTGAGAGAGAATTATTATTTTGGCATACAATTCATTCTTCTAACCACATCATTCTTCTTATGAAGGACTTAATTTTCTAATTCAAGTTTACATCGCTTTACTGACACTGGCATCGTCTTCAATTAGTCAAAAGGAAGACTAAATATCCTCTAGTGTGCAAAAGTTCAAGTGTGGACAATTAGAAATTAAGATAGTATGAATAATTTCTTCAATTCCATCTACATATAGTGGATGTATCTTCTTTATTCATAGTACTTGGCTTGCAATGTAGGAAATGTAGGATGGAAAAAAGACAGCAGTCTTCAGTAATGATAAATAAACTTATTGCAGATGCTTTCGTAAAAGACGTTTATGTAACGGAAAATAACTTTCGTATTTGGTAATTTTTCATACAAACTAAATATTAATATTGACAACGTTGGAACATTTCTGTGAGAGAGCCTGAAAGAAATTACCTTTTTGTGTGTAAAAGTTCCAATTCTATAAGTTGAAATTTGTGTAGCATACATTGAACGAATTACTTTTTAATAATCTTTTGTTACTTTACTTCCTATAGTATGGCTTGCAAAGTAGGTAACGCAGGATGGAAAAAAGTAAAGTAGCTAGTTGGTAGTAATAACAGAGTTCAGCAATGAAACAAAACTCATTGAAGATGTTTCCGTAAAGGAAAAACACAAAATACCATTTTGCGTTATATAGTGTGTGTTTGATTAAAACCAAATTTTAATCACAATACTGGGAAATTTCTGTGAGAGACCCTGAAAGAGAAGACTAATCACCTTGCCCATAAAAGTTCTAGTGCTACAATTAGAACCGTCAACGGCGTAAATGATTGTACCAATTCCGTCGAAATAGACCCGATATCTCATATTTACTTTATACAGCCTGGATTGTAGTATGAGGGAAAGCAGGATGAAAAAATACCCCAGATAGTTGTAGCATTAATTCCAGCAATGAAAACAAAACTCATCGAAGATGTTTCCGAAAAGTAAAATCTCAAAATACCATTTTGTGTTAAATAGTTTTAATTTAAACCAAATCTTAATCTCAACTATACTGGGACATTTCTGTGAAAGATCCTGAGAGAGAAGATTAATCACCTTCTTGTCTATAAAAGTTCCAGTGGTATAATTAGAACCGTCAACTGCTTAAATAATTACACCCAATTCCATCCAAATAAACCCTATGTCTCTTCTTTACTTTATGCATCCTGGCTTCCAGGATAAGAAAAACAACAGCTATTAGTAGTAATAACATTTCTGCAGTGAAATCAAAACTCATCGAAGATGCTTCCGAAAAGCAAAAACCCCAAATACCATTTTGTGTTATATAGTTTTCATTGAAACCAAATATTAATCACAACAATACTGGTACATTTCTGTGAGAAATCTTGAAAAAGAAGACTAATATCACCACTTTGTCCCTAAAACTTCCAGTGCTATAATTAGATCCGTCAACGACGTAAATAATTATACCAATTCCATCCAAATAGACTGCCTCTTTCCTTTATACAGCTTGGTTTGCAATGTGGGAAAAGGCAGGATAAAAAAATAACAGCTATTTGTAGTAATAACATTTCAGGAAGGAAATCAAAACACATTGAAGACGTTTCCGCAAAGAAAAAAACACAAAGTACCATTTCATGTTATATAGTTTACTTCAAACCAAATGTTAATCACAACAATACTGGGACATTTTGTGAGCGATCCTGAAAGAGAAGACTAATCACCTTCTTGTCTCTAAAAGATCCAGCGCCATAATTAGAACCGTCAACGGCGTAAATAATTACACCAATTCCGTCCAAATAGAGACCCGATCTCTCTTCTTCACTTTATACAGCCAGTCTTGCAGCGTGAGGAAAGAGGCAGGATGGAAGAAACAGGATGTCCAAGGAAGTCGGAATGATGTTGCATCTCCCCAAAATTAGGTCATCGATTTGTTGGCGGAAGATTGGAAGCAGAGGCCGGGGTCAGCTGGTCCATTGATACTTTTCTTTCGACAACCACCCAGCGAGAGGCAATCTGATAACCCAGTAGTTGGTGCTGACTCACTCTCGAGGCACGTGACGGCTAACTTTGTTGTGGATAAAATTCAGCGAGTTTCTTTTAAAGTTCGCCGAAGCTTCGTTTTTCTAGGATTCTTCGGATAGATTTTCTTTTCACTCCGTGATGTGAAGTTTAAGGCTAGTTTTGTGTGGTGTGTTTTAACCCTCCAAATGGTCTCTATGTGATATCTTGTCAATCAAGATCTGACTAATTTTGCTAATGACGAGATTTATAGTGATCAAGAAGGCCGCGGTTGTCCGGTTGGAGGAGTAACGGATTAGCAACCGGGGGGTTGCGAGTTCGAATCCAACCAAAGACCGTCGTGTACAAAGGGGGCTGGTGAACGTTAAGTCTGTCGTGGCCTCAAATGTCCTCACGTTAGCGTGGTGTGGAAGTTTGGAGAGTGGGATGCCCACTCAAGTGTTGCCTCGTCATCTGACCGTGGTTCCTAATTAAGTAATATTGTCTCTTTGGGATTGATCTTGGACCGTCACCAAAAGCACGTTGCGTTGCTCCAGTGTGACGTTAATTAAAAATACCTACATACCTTAGAGTGATCAAGATATTGCTGATCTTTTATGATGACGAGATCAAGATCTGGTCAATTTTCTTTTAATGACGAGATATCTCGTTTATCATGATCTGGTCAGCCGTCTTCCAATGAAGAGATAGATACCTTGTCTGGACAACCACCAGGAGGTTTAAATCTCTGAGCTTCACGAGACTTCTGAGTAGTGTAGTATTGCTTTTACACTACAACAGGCGTAATGACTAAATAACCGCATCTCTGCGTTGAAGGAATCCTAGCAAAGATTCTATTCGATGAAATTCTATCGAAAACAGTAAGAAAAGAAATCAAGAAGAAATAGTAAAAAAAAGAAAGAATCGAAAAAGTGAGAAAAAGAAATCGAGATGAAAGAATTCAAAAAGTAAGAAAAGAAATCGAGATGAAAGAATCGAAAAAGCAAGAAAAAGAAATCGAGATGAAAGAATAGAAAAAGTAAGAAAAAGAAATCGAGATGAAAGAATAGAAAAAGCAAGAAAAAGAAATCGAGATGAAAGTATCGAAAAGGTAAAAGAAATCGAGATGAAAGAATCGAAAAAGTAAGAAAAAGAAATCGAGATGAACGAATAGAAAAGGTAAGAGAAAGAAATCGATATGAAAGAATCGAAAAAGTAAGAAAAAGAAATCGAGATGAAAGAATAGAAAAAGTAAGAAAAAGAAATCGAGATGAAAGAATCGAAAAAGTAAGAAAAAGAAATCGAGATGAAAGAATAGAAAAAGCAAGAAAAAGAAATCGAGATGAAAGTATCGAAAAGGTAAAAGAAATCGAGATGAAAGAATCGAAAAAGTAAGAAAAAGAAATCGAGATGAAAGAATAGAAAAGGTAAGAGAAAGAAATCGATATGAAAGAATCGAAAAAGTAAGAAAAAGAAATCGAGATGAAAGAATAGAAAAAGTAAAAAAAAGAAATCGAGATGAAAGAATTCAAAAAGTAAGAAAAGAAATCGAGATGAAAGAATCGAAAAAGCAAGAAAAAGAAATCGAGATGAAAGAATCGAAAAAGTAAGAAAAAGAAATCGAGATGAAAGAATAGAAAAAGCAAGAAAAAGAAATCGAGATGAAAGAATCGAAAAAGTAAGAAAAAGAAATCGAGATGAAAGAATAGAAAAGGTTAGAGTAAGAAATAGATGTGAAAGAATCGAAAAAGTGAGAAAAAGAAATCGAGATGAAAGAATCGAAAAAGTAAGAGAGAAAGAAATCGAGATGAAAGAATCGAAAAAGTAAGAAAAAGAAATCGAGATGAAAGAATCGAAAACGAAACAAAAAAGATCAATAAGGTCAAAACTAATTAGAAACATGGAGGGAAGACTGCAGATTTCAAAACGGATATATGCGTGTGAACCCTTCATAGGGTTAAAAGGCTTGGTTGGGTTTTACGGTGCGCTGGTCAGACTTGAGCAAGTTGAGACAAACAACTGGACATAACACGCATACACAGAAATTTTTATTGACACAATAGTGGGAAATACACCCAAGGAGGAATCGAATTTTATCCGCCAACTCACAGGTTGTTAATGTAGTGGGCAAACACAGTGTGAGCCACGTTGTCCCCCAGAGAATTAAGAATGTTGCATGAAAGTTCAACAAATACATTTCAGACCATTAAAAATCCACAAATATACATATGCTATGGTATTTTACATGTGTGACTATTTTTGACAAATAATTTTGAAAGTTCAATCAAATTTCTTTTTCCACATGAAGAGGAATTTCAATGTATGCAAAGAAAACTAGACAGAAAGTGAATATTTTGTTTCCACTATCCCTACGCACATGTACCCTCGTGTACTTGAGTAATACATATTGGGGTTTTCTTACAATATAGTTTATCGCCATTTTGACGACTTATGGCGTTTGATCTAATTAGCGTTGACCAATCAACCATCATCTATCAATCCACAATTCATTATTTGGAATTTGAATTTGGCGAAGGGTTGAAATCTAAAACAAACCGACTTCACGTTCGAAATGTGTACAGCAACATGTTTCGCCGCAGAAACACTAGTCACCAACATTTAGCTTGACAGAAAATGCATGGATAAAAATAGTGATTTCAACGATTGTAGGAAAGCTTGCAGTGATTTTAGAAACATGAGTGATTGCAGTGTTTTAATTGTGGAAAATTCGTGATGCTAGCACTAAATCTTATTAAACAAGTTATAAGGCAATTTCGGATGAGATATTTCAAAAATGGCTAATTATAATTAGGAACTTGACAATTTCTATTCTTTAGTTTACGAATAGTTTCCTCTTGATTTAAAAGTTTTACTGATTAAAACAGATTTCTGTAGAATTTAACAATAGAGATATGAGATAAAATTTTAACTTATAGAAATGGAAAATAAAATATACAGGAATCACACTAATATATCCTTCATATTAATACGTTGGGAAATATTAATTAATAAAGTTGGATTGTTGGAGATTTCTTTGAACAATAATTCAAATTCATGTCGATGCAATTAATTACTATGAGAACACCTTTCAAGAGTAAATTATTTCCTACTCGGTGAGATTTAAGAGTCATTCAACGTTTGTCTTTCACTTTGTTCTTGCTGGTTCATTATTAGATCATCAAGCTTGTTCAGCAACTGAATAAAACGCTTTTTTATTCAAATGTCTTCAAGGAGTTATTTATTATATTGTATGAAGATTTTGAACTTTTTCGAAGGATGTGAATCTACTTTTAAATTTGTACTCCATAATTAGTTGTCTAACTAATATGGAGTGCAAGTATTTGACACAATTTTAAGTGATGTATGTTTTCTTTCTTTGCTTGATATGTTGCGACTTTAATTCTCAAAGAGGTTCAGCCACATATATTGGTTCAGCAACCTGCAATACTCTGCATGAATTCTAACCAGTTTTGACCTTTCAAAACCGACCTTGATTTAAATTTAAGTCGTGGTTATGCGCTCCAAATGGACACCTAAATCAGAACTGAGCTTTTATTTATTCTTTTTTTATCTGCATCAGATGATTTTTCTCATTTGGCGTGGTTTCTTCTGTGCCCAGAAAATTTACCCTTTAGGCCCTATCTCAGTCTTGGCAAATGGACATATTTTGAATCCATGTATGAAGTTGCTGATAAATTTCGGCCATACACAGGAGTGACGAACCTGCGTACTGCCGTATTTTGGCCGAAAAATTGTTCTGGATAAGGATTAATGCGCACAACGAAGAATTATGAATTGTGGTCAGGATCTTCCAGTCTTAATTCTGTGTGTAGTCTTTTCCATCCAGCTTATCACAGGCAATGGATAATAGGAATGCAATATTCCTTGTTGACAGTTTGTCCATAAAGAGGAAACCGGGATGGTTAGAAAAATAACTGTTGTTTTATGATTTACTTGTTTTCTTTGGACATGGAGAAGACAATTGCTTTTTCCAATGATATGATTGAACCGTTGTTTCGAGGTAGATGGTAATATACCCAAAAGCATCAGTTACAAAATAATAATTAAAGACCCAGAACCAATCTCCTATCATGATTTCTTCATCAAATCTACATAGATAAAAGTTGGTGTATTCTAGCATGTGCAATGGTCATTGTAAGCCAGAAACACGAATCTGATGAATATAGAATACTTGTGCGGTTATAATTCCGTCCCAACAGAAACTTCACGTTGGGATGCCAGCACAGATGTTGACCTCGCCAGGTTCGAAATTACGAGGTGCTCTAGGATCTTTTTCTTCGGGATTGATCCCGGACCGTCACCATAGCCGTTGCTCCAGTGCGACGTAAATTTAACTACCTACAACAAATAAAGGGCTGTATGGTCATGCAAACGATCATACGTACAGTAATGTCCAATGTCGCATTTCCAAAAGTCCTGTATCTGAGATGCAGTTTGTTGAAGGTCTTTGAGGTTTTATCAGACCTCGTGCTTTAATTTGTTTAGCTTTATTCAAATGAGAGTATTAGAACTATTACAATCCGACGCGGACCATCTGTCATAACGTAGTTGAAAATGGTGCCTTTCCATTAGATAGCCATTTTAGATATATAATTCCCCCTTTCAACTCCGAAACATGAATCATAAAGAATGGCAGTAGATATTTATTTCTTGGAAGAGAAATCAGGTCCGAAAATATTTCCCCCTTAATTGATCATCGTCACTTCTTCGTCCGGCAAGTTTCGTAACCTTTGGCGTCAGCGGGCGTTTAATCAAGCTGTCCATTGATCCACTTCCACAAAATATAGCTTTTTTATAGATATTTTTACCATCCAATTTCTTCCAGCCTTTGGGCTGAATATCGAGGCTACGGGGGGAAATCTGGTCCATTCCGGTTCAGGGATTTTTGTTTGTGAGACTCTCTTTTCTTTGGTAATGAGCGCTGACCAGATGGCGATGGGTTTATTTCGTGAACTTCAAGAAACGGATTCGCTTGATTGTAGGAACTGCCCGGGAGCATCTGTTAAATTCTAGTAGAATTTTCTTGCTTTATCGCTTCGTTGCACTTTGTATGGTTCTGTTTACTAACTATTTGATAGACTAACAGGTTTTGTTTATCTTAACCCCCCTGGTGATTGTCTTGATGAGTTATCTCGTCAGTTGCAAAACTGACCAGATTTTGGTGGGCGAGACAGAGGAGGAAAATTGATCCAAACTTGGTCTCGTTATCTTAAAAAAAATCGGCAATATCTGGATGACGAGATATTTCGTCATTAGCAAAATTAATCAGATCTTGATGGATGAGATATCTCGTCACTGAAAAAACTGATCAGATCTTGATGGATGAGATATCTCGTCACTGGAAAAACTGATCAGATCTTGATCTCGTCGTCATCGTGTATTGTCTTGGTGACGAGGTATGTAGTCATTTGAAAAATTTACCACATCTTGATGGACCACACATCTCGTTATTAGAAGAAAACTGACCAGATTTTGGTCTCGTCATAAAAAATCGGAAATATATATTGATGGCGATAAACCTTGCCATTCACAAAATTAGTCAAATCTTGATGGACGAGATATCCCGTCATTAGCAGAATCAGGCAGATCATTATGGACGAGATATCTCGTCGAAACCACTTGGTGGGTTGATGGGTGATGACTAATCATCTTACATCAATGTGACTTACAAACACAAAATTGATTTTTTAAATTTTTTTTATGGGATGCTGATCATCCTCTTGATGATCCTCACCTCCTACAGATCTCCTAGCCATCAGAACATCAAAGGTGCGAATATTTAGGATTAATATGTACTGCAAGCCATTGAAAGTAAAGCACCAATGAAGACTAGAGAAATCAAATTCATATTTAAGGAACCCAACTCTTAGTACAAGGATGGAATAATTAAAAACACAACTTGATTAGATTTTTGATGGACGCTACATAATCAGTATTTTGTGCTGCAAACATGGATTACACTAACACCCTGGCATTGAGAGAATGAGAAGTCGTGTTTGTGTTATGAGAATGTAAGTCTGTATAACAGTGATACATTTTCAAAAGTTCATCTGTAGCTAGTACTGGTTGTGTATGGTAGTGGGCCGAGTTGTGTTACAAAGAACACAACGACTCAGTCTAAATTATAAATAAACAAAACAAGATGTACAATATCTTTCAATGAGGGATTTGTATCGATAAGTCGTGGGCTCTGCAAAACAGACAAAAATGGATCGACTCAACGGCCGTGGCTAACGAACACCACAAAAAAAAACACCTCAGCTCGAGCTCACCAGCAGTTCTCTTGGGTGTGGCCAGATTTTCTTAAGCTCAATCACAGAGAGCGTCGTGCACCCCTAAAAACCACCTGGACGGCAATTAGACCACCACCGAATACCACCTCGATAGGTGTTTCGGGGTTTTCGACCGAAGGTCAGTGGTGATGACCTCTGATACCGAACTGCTGTTACAGTTGTGCCTGATATGCTAGTCATTGCGAGATTATGACCCAGACAAATTCAATTGGAGACAAATACAGTGAACTTATAAGCCAAGGAAGTTGTGAACAATTGATGGCCATCTCATTGTTGAACGTGCTACAAATGGATACGTGTTGTCGAGTTGATAAATGACATAAGGGAGGTCCTGAAGGCTTAAGGAAGTCCTGAAGGCTTAAGGCCCTGAAGGCAAGAAGTCAACATGTTCCAGTTGCTCAGTTATGTAATGTTGACTGGTCACAATACCGGTAATGGGTACGAGGTGATAGCTGGAGTGGAATCCAATAGAATTCCATTCCTTAGCACTAGGTATTGCATTTGTATCACGCTACATTATCCAGGCTTCTGCTTGGCATTAAGCCACGCTTGTATTATCCAGGCTTTGTTCATGTGTGAATATTACATAGCAACGCCCGAATCAATTCAAGTGTTCGGGGGCCGCGGTGGCCCGGTTGGAAGAGTAACGGACTAGCAACCGAAGGGTTGCGAGTTCGAATCCAGCCAAACACCGTCGTGTACAAAGGGGGCTGGTGCACGTTAAATCTGTCGTGGCCTCAAATGTCCTCACGTTGGCGTGGTGTGGAAGTTTGGAGAGTGGGGTGCCAGCTCAGGTGTTGCCTCGTCATCTGACCGTGGTTCAAAATTACGTGGTGTTGTCCTCGGATCTTTCCCTTTGGGATTGATCCCGGACCGTCACCAATAGCCCGTTGTGTTGCTCCAGTGTGACGTTAATTGAAATAAATAAATAAATAAATAAATAAATCAAGTGTTCGGACTTAAAATTCAAACATGTTTAAATTAGCTTATGATTATATTGAACATGGGCCACGGGAGCCTAGATGGTACAGTCGCGGTTTAGCAAGCAGAGGTTGCGAGTTCGTAATTCGATCCAATCAAGGACTGTTGTGTACGTGGAGGCTGATGTATCTTAAATCTATCGTGGCCTCAAATGTCCTCTCGTTGGAGTGGTGTGAAGCCAGCTTAGGTGTTGACCTCGTCATCTTACCGTGGTTCAAAAATACCGTGGATGCTTCCTTTCGGGATTGATCATGGATCATCTCAAATAGCCCGTTGTGTTGCTCCACTGCGATGTAAATTTAGATATCAACCATATTGAGCATTCTTCTATCATGGTTACTTGACCTTGTGAGCTATTTTGACACATCTATTATATTTCAGAAACGTTTTTATTTCTATCATTTTTGTTGCTTATTCGTATTCCTGTGTTTGCTACTGTATTGGTTGTGTGCCTTGAAAAATATTTGTAGATAAAATATTTTTTAGAAATATGTAAATCAACAAAAGTGTTCTATGTAAATTTAAAATTGATTACTCTACTTAAATACTACAGAATTATGCCGAACTTACTACATTTATATTAAATGTAAAATTTATAAATTTATTTTATAAGAACGCAACAATAGTTAGGAAAGTTCGAGCATATTTGCAAAGGTTAAGCATATACATATATCAAGGCGCTTTGTACAATTTTAAAATCTACGATATTGCGGGTTCCATTTTGAGCACTGCCTAGTATAGATTTCATTGATATCACATCAAACACAGTTTCCAATACAAATGCCCTTTCGATATCCTTCCTCAGACTCTTGTATAATGCAAAACCCAAAAGTTTTTTTTGTGCTTTTGGGAAAGTATGTTACGCGACGCCTGGGAAACTCCTTTTTGAAAAAGAGTCGCCCTTTCATATTAAAAGAGGGCCGCGGTGGCCCGGTTGGAAGAGTAACGGACTAGCAACCGGATGGTTGCAAGTACGAATGCAACCCAAATACCGTCGTGTACAAAGGAGAATGGTGCACGTTAAATCTGCCATGGCCTCAAATGTTCTCACGTTGGCGTGGTGTGGAAGTTTGGAGAGTGTAGCCAGCTCAGGTGTTGCCTCGTCATCTGACCGTGGTTCAAAATTACGTGGGGTTATCCTCGGATCTTTCCTTTCGGGATTGATCCCGTACCGTCGTCAATAGCCCATTGTGTTCTAGTGCAACGTTAATTAATTACCATTACCATTCATATTTAAAGTCTATCTAGTTTAAATAACTCGTATGTGCTTTTGCTTCTTTCTCAGATAATTACATGTAAAATTATTCAACAACTTTTTATCTATGAGAGGGATTTTCGGTGAAGACAAACAACCTAGATATGCTACGGAGGTTTTACTTCTTGTTGCCCAAATCCCATCGCATGATACACATTGGGATTGCCTTAAAATGTCCCTTATCGCCGTTTGGCTCTTATTCTAATTGGTGTTGACCAATCTACTATCATATATCAATTCGGAATTTATTTATTGGCGACGCATACTGAGAAATCGTGTTAAAATAACAAGCCAAATGACACCACGTCCTGGATGCGTTCCACCGTAAAAACACAACCACCATCTGTGTTTAGCTTGGCAGGTAGGCAGTTAATTAATGCCGCACTGGAGCAACACAACGTCTATTGACGACGGTCCGGGATCAATCCCGAAGGTATTTAGCTTGGCAAAACAAGCCTCATATTGCGTTGCATTTTTCTATGTGAGTAGGTAGGATAGTTGAATTATCGTCGCAATGGAGCAACACAACGGACTATTGTCGACGGTCCGGGATCGGATGTATTATCCCGAAGGGAAGGAACCGAGGACAACACCTCGTCCTTTTGAACGACGGTCAGATGACGAGGTCAACACCAGAGTTTCAACCCCACTCTCCAAATTTCCACACCACGTCAACGGGTGGAAATTTGAGGTCACGACAGGTTTAACGTGCACCAGCTCCTATAAACACGCTGGTCTTTGATTGGATGGAGTTTCAATCTTGCTACCCTCTGGTTGCTGATCTGCTGCTCTTCCAACCGGGCTACCGCGGGCAGCATTTTTCTATTTAAGAATATATTATAGTTTTGTTAATTCCTGAAATAACGAAGAAGTTTGAGGTTACAGTTTTTCATTTACCACACGATTCTGTTAAACTCTAATACAACATGAAAATTAAATCAGAAAATATGTGAAACACATTTAAACACAAGTTTTATTATTTAACTTGCTAAAATATGTTTAAATATGTTTTAAAAGATTTCCTTTTCACTCTTTTGTTGAATTTGCTTTTTTGGGGTTTTGTCACAATTTTCGAGATGATCTAGCAGAATTACAATTGAATACTTAACCCTCCGCATGGTTTCGTCGAGAAATTTCGACCACCCAGATCTAACCAATTCAGCTAATGGTGAGATATCTCTTCGAAACAACCACCACGCGGGTTGATGCAGCTTAATCCCTTAAGGTGTATGAATACAATAGAAATCACGAAAATTGACCAAAACATCGATCTATTTTTTACTAATTCAAAAAATTGTCCAACCCCTTAGCTTTCAAACGATACCAAGATCTTGTAAATATTCGAAATAGTTTTCACGTTACAAGGGTTTGGGGTAGGTACTGTCACCATAGACAAACAGGTTTCCAAAACCTTAAACTCGATTTCTGAAGAACTATATTTTTAGAATTGGATGCTTCTTTCGAACAATAACTCAATAATGAATTGATCTATTATAATTACTTTTGTGTCATTATAATCTATGTAATACAGTGAATGTTTTGACCCTCAGTCGAAGTTATTGGTTAAGAAATGAATTTTTAGTCGATTTTTTGAATGTTGAAATTCCTGAAAAAATCTTGATTTTTTAGACTAACTTCGTGAAAAAAAAATTGTAAAAAAGAACGTATTCCTTCTAGCAACTTGACGGAGGGTCAAAACAAGAAGAATAATATTAGGAATAATTTCCAACAGGAATTGTCCTTCTGAACACATTAGAATTTGAGATATCACTGCTAAAAAACATGCTAATTAGCTAATTATATCTAAATTAGCTAATTAATGAGTAGCTAATTATATCTAATTTAGCTAATTAATCAGAATTTTTCACACTAAAATGAGTTTAAGCACAAACCAAGGACCTATTGTGAAAAAACTGAATATTTAGTCAAAATTAAAAAAAAATGTTCTAGAGTATACATACACCTTAATATAACACGACGATGTTTCTTCAATATCGGAAATAACCTTACGACATTTCAAGCAGAGTTATTCGTAGGTAGTGAATTAACCCCACACCGGAGGGTTGCGAGTTCGAATCCAACCACAGTCGTGTACAGGGATGGGCTTGTGCACGTTAAATATGTCGTGGCCTCAAAAGTCTTAACGTTGGCGTGGTATGGAAGTTTGGAGAGTGAGGTTCCAGCTGTAGTGTGACCTCGTTATTTGAACGTGATTTAAAATTACCTGGTGCTGTTCTCGGATCTTTACCTTCGGGATTGATCCAGCACCGTTGTGTTGCTCCAGTGTGACGTTGATTAAATACTTACCTTCCTCCAAACTTCCACACCCCGCCAACGTGAGGACGTTTAAGGCCACAACAGATTTAACCTGCACCAGCCCCCTTTGTACACGACGGTCCTTGGCTGGACCGAGTTTCGAACTCGTAAACCTCCGGTTGCTAATTCTTCCAACTGGGTTACCGCTGCCCTCAAACAATCGGATTACCGGCACTTGAATAAATCGACCCTTAAGCCTCATCGACATTTTAAACCAACCTCAATGAGGGAGATTATTCAATACCGCGGGATCAGTGCGAGTCTGGGTAAAATCGCTTTATAATCCGCCCCGCATTATGTGCTGTATTATGACCAATGCTTATAAGATGTACTTTCATGAATAATTCAGAGCGAGTCCATCTCCAAGAGTTATTCATTGACTGCGTGAAACGTAGCCGCATCGAAATGCGATGACTTTTCAAAGAAAGAAGCAGAAATTCCCGAGATGCTCTGTTTCTGCTATTATATTCAGAAATATTCTTTTGGGAGAATAACTTCCGTTTCTTTGGTTGAAATCCTGGATTCCTCCGCTTACAGTTTCCATTACTGTGCTGAATGTAAAGTAAGTTGAGAAGAATATTGGTAATGCTTTTAAAAAGGAATTTTGAAAGATTACCATGCATTATTATTTGACGTTATTTTATGTTTCAAGCATGTGAGTATTAAGTAAAAGTATTGTATGTTTTCTTTGTCAATTTTTAAAGTTCAAATATGGGATAGGCTGCTTGTTAATTTATCATTTAATTAACTCTCTAAATGGTTTGGACGAAATATATCGTTAATCGAGATCTGGACAATTTAGCTAATGACTTGGTATCTCTTTACCAAGATGTTGCCGATTTCTTGATGAAGATGAGGTCAATATCTGGCCAGCTTTCTTCTGCTGATGAGATATCTCGTTCATCAAGATCTTGTGAGTTTACTTCCGATGACGAAATATCTCCTCCATATAGTTAGTTTTCTCCTGATAACGAGTCCATCCAAAAGTAGAATCAGCAATGGCAACCTCTTTATGTGCCCAGGATCATGTGACCAGAACTAGCAGCATGACCATTAAGCTACTTCCGTCTTCAGGGTGGAGATGAGCGTTCATCACGTGATTGGTTCACGCGACATATTCATCATTTTTCTCACCACTCTATAGAAATGCGCATTCACAGTTACTGTATCAAACCATATACTAGTAGTCACGTGACTGTATTTTTCACAAAACAGTCACGTGACTACTAGTATATGGTCCTCTAAATATTTAATCAGATGTGCAGATCAGATACAGTCCTCCGAATAGGTTTAACCTGCCGGAAGACCGAATGCTGCCCTTCGTACAGGTTTTACCGGCCCCCAGACCAGATATGTATAACTCTTTATATTCCTTCATAAAAAAGAAATATTAAAAAAAATGACAAATTGGAGATAGCGTAATTTCGTTGAAATGCGAGCAAGCGAAGTCCATTTTATTTTCTCGCTTTGTTTTGGAATTCCGATTGAATGTGTCATTAATTCAAAATAAATAAAAACTTTCTAAGTAGTAAAGTAGCATTCCGTCACTATAGCTGATGAACAAGACCAAATCCCCCACAACCAATTCCTCCCAAATTTCATAAGCTATTTGCTAAAGGTCAACAAAAATATTGCGTGGGCGACTTCAGGGAATTGTAGTTTTTCGCTCCTATTTAATTAAACTTCGTAATTATTCCTCCATGAAACTTTATTCGAGTTCAATTTTAATGAGATAATTGGGTTTAGATCCCAACGTCTTTCGTTAATAGAGCTATGTTTGTAACTCTGCAAAAAGTTAGAAATGGAAATAATGGTAATTTTTAAATAAATTAAAAGAGAATGAAAATAATTTTAATTTCCATGGTAAATACTTAGTTTCCTTCATTAAAGATTACGATATTTAATGATTATAGAATGATAAGGATCACATGATTTTGAGAGGGATGGGGCATTACTCATTTAGGAAACTGATTATCTTTCATCAGAATTTATCCGTAAGTGTTTCATTTTTCTATTTATATTGTATGTATACAGGGGTGTTTCGTAAATATCTGGCTAAATTGTAACATGTGGTAGAGGAGCCAAAATAAACACTTTCGTCAAAGAATGTGTGTCCGGAAATGCCGACAGAGGGCGCTGTTTAGAACAGTCGATAACGTCGTTTTTGTGGCGTAAGGCATCATTCCCTGCTCGGATTTTCAACGGCAAGCTCCGAATTCGTGTAGCGATACATGCCGTTGAAAATATGAGGGGGAAATGACACCTCACCCCAGTAGGACATTTCAGACCCCGACAGATTTAACGCGAACCAGCCCCCACGTACACGATGGTCTTTCGTTAGATCGACCGTGACTCTACCACCTGTGTTAACTGCATTCAAACAGATCGTGTTTGCCAATTCATGTTAGAGTAGAATAATGTATCGGTTAATTCTGCCCATAATATAAGGCCAGTATTCAAGGGACAGCAGGATTAGTACTTGTACAAAATGGTTGGTTGCGAGTATTTGGTGGCCCAAGGGTCAAGTTTGGCCAAGCTGCTCCAAACACGCCAGATAACGTCAAGGAACACGCATGCAAAAAAATAATGTTTTACGGACGCAGAAGAGAGAAATGCACCCAGGATACGTTACAAGTATCGAACTTACACCGCCTATAATTCGCAGGTTGTTAGCGGAGTGGAGAAACCCATTGAGCCATACAGTGAAATGAGAAATTACGCAACAAAACTTTTGAAAAACCGTCTTGATACAATTAAAAAACCTCTTAAACGACTTGCATCACAAAAGCATTGTTTACAACCACTCAAGTATTTATTACTTTTAGTACTCGTCACTGCAATTAGTAAACATAATTCAAATCAAATATAGTATATTTCGTTCATCTTGCCAAAACCTAATGGTACTTTAAATAGCAAAGATACAAAAGATCGAAGTAGGTAGCTAATTAATGTCGCACTGGAGCAGCACGACGTGCTATTGGCGACGGTACGGGATCAAACCCGAGGGGAAAGATCCGATGACAACACCACGTAATTTTGAACCACGGTCGGATGACGAGGTTAACACCTAAGCTGGTATCTCCCACTCTCCAAACTTCCACACCATGCCAACGTATGGACATTTTCGGCCGCTACAGATTTAACTTGCATCAGTCGATGTGTACACGACGGTTTTCGTTTGGACCGTGTTCCGAACTCATACCTTGCGATTCGCTATTCTTCCAATTGGCCTACCGCGACCCCTACGGAAGGCCGAATCGTGACTGGACTCGAATTTTGTTCTTTATCTGAATTTCAAGATGCTTCCGAAAAAGAAATCCCTTAATTGCACCAATCAGTCAGGATTGAGAGGGTAACTGGAACATCTTAATCTAGTGTTGAATGGTACAACTTGCTTGTACACGCCTTCGAAACTACACCCGAACTTCAACTGCTTCCAGAAAGAACTTTCTAACAAGACAAGGCAACACTCAATACATCACGGTTGACACAAATCAGGTGATGAAAAAACCCGGCTGATTGATGCGTTGGACGAGGGATTAATGGATTTACCATCCATTAATTTCTTTTCATAGAATTCTTGAAGGACATCTTTTATACGTCATAGAAGTAAAGATGAACTTAGATCCAGTGTATGATAATATTACAGATGAGAGTGCATGGAGATTTTTCCGTCAAGGAAGATAATATTTGTGTTGATATATTTGAAGTACTCAGGACCTACTTGAAGCTTCTTCACCTGACTGACTCCAACAAGTGCCTTATTTGCCTTGATAAAGATCGTTGGAGCATGTCTTGTTCGACTGCACCGGAGAGAACATTTTTAGGATACTCTTAACCCTCCTAGTGGTTTAGACGAGATATTTCGTCCAAGACCTGGTCAATTTTTCTACTAACGAGGACAAAAGTGCTCTATTACTCCAAGGGAATGAAGATCTAAGTAAAAAATAAGCAAATTCTTCCTTGCCTAGAAGTGGTGACAGTTTGGAACAGGTTTTGCACCAATGGCTGGTCACTATAGGGCAGTTTTCGACTGGAATACAAACCACCATAAGGATTAAATAAAACTTGTGATTCTTCTTCCATTCTTACTGTTTTTTCTAATGCTCATTTTATGTATATTACTTCGCTGGTTTATAGAAAACATCTTGAAATATGCCGGTCTCATGTCTCAAGATGTAATGTAATAATATTTTAAAGTTCGATTACATATTTGTGAGGATTATTGAATACTGACGCTTAAAACTTATAAAAATTGAAGGATTTCGTCAACATAATGATGAGCAACTTTTCAGGGAAGCAATTTTAAAGACTTATAAGTTCTAAAATCATAATGATTTATCCATAATTCAAGAGTTCATGTTATCTTAAGATTTCAATCATTAAACACTCGTTCAAACAATTAGAAATTATTCTATCATCGTCTTGAATATTTTGTTTTTAATTTTTTTTCATCAAGGAATTTATTTCTTTGGCTTATCACTATGTTGTACGAAACCCTTCAATTTAACTGATAGGTAAAAAGTTTAAGGTATTCCTTTCCGCCATCTTCTTTTTCTTCAACGATTTATTAATTTATTACGCATTGTTTATAATTTATATACATTATTTATAAAAAATTGCAGTTAAAGAAAACACTAACCATTATAGTCAGTACAGCCCTTTTTTGGACTTCACATAAATGGGACATAATATAAAATGGGAATACAGTATGTAAAGAAATCTACGTTTCGTGAGAGCCATTTTCAGTCTAGCTGAATATAGGTGGCGGTAGAGTTTCTGTGACGTAATATGTTTTATATACGTATTTCTAACGTGACGTCACTTGACTTGTTCTTTTAATACGATTTCAGTCAATATAAATTCCAAAGAATTAATTTCATATTGATAAAGGTGAGTTAATGGGTCAACACCGATTAGATTAAACACAAAGCGTCAACAAAACGGCGATAAACTATTTTAACGTAACTCCGATGGTGTGTCATGGGAGAGATTTCGGTTAGCAGAAAAAATCCCCGTCTGGTTTGTTTGCTTACACCTCCATCGTAAAATCTCCTTAGTTGTGCAAATTTTATATCGTCTAAATTTTAAATATTTGTATAAAAATATTGATTTTGCAAAATATTTAACTTGTGTATAACATTAGAAGTGGTGTTTGTTTACTTTAACCATCTGGTGGTTGTATCGACGTGGTATCTATCCATTAGCAAAAGTGACCAGATCTTGATGGCCGATATACCTAATCATTAAAAGAAAACTGACCGGATCTTGATCTCGTCATCATCAAAAAGTTGGTAATATCTTGATAACGAGATATCTCGTCATTGACGTATAAAATTGATCAGATCTTGAAGAACGAGATACCTCGTAGAAACAACTTGGAGGGTTAAGTTGAGATGAATAGAAAGTCTGATTAGCATTACTCGAGTTGAAGATAGTATGTTAAGAAGTCTACTAAAATTTAATTATTTCTATAAAAAATACCGCTTTAGCGAAACTTTAAAATGCATCTCTTTAAAGTATCACTTTAAAGTACCATAGAAAATACCGTGAAATCGCTTCTTTTCAAGAAGGGATGGCTTGCAATGGAATTTTCCCTACAGCGAAATTTATTAGAATTCTTGAACTGTTTGTAACTGCTCTTTGGAAAAGACGTCTTCAGAGTCCAAACAAGAATTCGGATCTTTTTCAAATAAATGTCCTGGTCCGTTCCGGACTGCTGCCTGGAGTGCGAAAAAGTCAAATTCATACAAAAAAGGAGAACGGAGAAATACTTCAATTGCAAATTCTGTTTCGGAGCTTGAGTACACTGGGAGTGGAACCAGAAAAGGAAAAGTTTCTTGAGAGTCTGGAGTCGTATGCATCGAAAATCAGATATTTCGGAAACAGAAAACTTTTTACGATATGGAGTGGAATATTTTACGTTTTTTTTAATAGTGGTAAGAAATCTGATCTTTTAACAAATTCTGTTACATGGGTTGTACTTTTCGAGTTCCTTATTCTACTCATTTAAAACGACTCAAAATTTCCGTGGCAAATAAAAATTAATTTCGATATTGTTCTTCAGAATTTTTTGATTTCGCTGTCTTACAAATGAAAAGTATAGTTCTGAAAAGCGAAGAGGAAGTGATTATACTCCTTAAATTTAAAAATTGTCTTACCCATTAAGTTTTACCCATTAAGTGTACTCATTAAGTTACCCATTCTCAACAAGAAATCTAACCTTCATGAAAAGAAAAAGTAACTTGATGAACTTCACCAATCTAAAGATGGACCGCGGTTAGTCCAGTTGAAAGAATGACAGATTAGCAACGGTACGTTAAACTTTAAATCTGTTCTGGCTCATAGTAAGTATTTTGACTCAAAAGTAATTCTGGCTCAGTAAGTAATTCTGGCTCAAAAGTACTCAAATTGCATGAAAGTTGGAGTGTGGAGTGCCAGGTCAGGTTTTTACCTCGTCATCTGACCGTGGTCCAAATGACAAGGTGCTGTTTTCGGATCTTCGGGATTGATGCCGGAGTTTCGGCAATAACCCGTTGTGTTGCTCCAGTGCGACGTCAACCACCTACCTACCAGTCTAAATATCAACACATTTCGGTTTAGAGAAACTAAAGAACTCGTATTTGAAAGTTTTGACTTAATGTGTTTCACTTGCATGCCGATGACATACTTGTTTCTATACTGTGGTTGTTTTATAACTGGAATTGAGATTATGAAAGGTAATTTTTCCAAACTGATAAATTTATCTTTGTATCACTAACTCTCTGAGCGTCACGAAATTTCCAAGTGGTGCAGTTGTGCTTCCCCAAAAACAAATTAATGAAAAATAACCACATTTATTGGGTGAAAGAATTCTAGGAAATATTCTATTGGTTAAGAACAAAAACTGGTAAGCAGTTGTTCAGGGATGACTGCAGGTTGCAGGAATGATTTATGTATGGGAACTCCTCGTATCGTAGAGGACTAACAATAAATTCTATCATTTTATGCATTTATTATTCGGTTGATGCAAAAGTTCGTCCCGTTTTGGGGGGTAGATGGCACTGCATTGCAAAACCGAAGTGTTATCTACCTTATACGTGTAAAGTTTTGATTTTTAAAGAAGGAATTTCAGCGAGTTCTTGGGAAATAAATTGCGTTACTTGTTTGTACTTTTTAAAATTTGTTAAGCATTAAAAATGGCAGAAAATAAGGAGCCTTTTCGACATATGCATTTTTAATTTCCGAAAAGACAAGAATGTTTCAAAGAAGCAAAAGAAGATATGTTGCGTATGGTGAGGGATGCAGTTGAGGATTCCACGTGCAGTAAGTGGCTCAGAAAGTTTCGTCACCTGGATCTGGTCTTTAGCCAGAAACCACAGAACTTCTATGAGCGCGGGATTATGCAGGTATCGGAGAGATGCAGAAAGGTCTTCGAACAGAACGTCACATACTACTATATTGATTTAATGTAATTTTTAGTAAATAAAATATGTCTTCAAATTTTGTCAAAAAGAAACGGGACGAACTTTTGCATCAACCCAATACTTTATTTTTATTCAAACCACAATAGTCAGGAATGTCACAAGTGAGTAAAATGCTACTTTTTGCTACTATTTTTCAACATTGGCGACTAGGGGTATCGTTTTAAGCAAACTCGTCTCAAAAGCTCCTATTTTCAAAATTTTGGCGACTTTGTTATGAGAATTCTAGAAAGGTCAACGGAAATTGAGTCCACTTTTTTTCTATTAGCGGACGGAAACGAAATTTCTAGTTTTCTTAATAGAAAAAAATTTCTCCAATGCACTCTAATTTCGAAGTTTTGGCACCAGGCAGTGGCAAACATGAAAGAAAAACCTCAGAATCTGTGGTTGAACATCTTCAAGATGGAAGTAGATTAAGTATGAAACAGATGGATCCTCAACATCTGTTTCAACAGATGGATCCTCAACATCTGTTTCATACTTAATTAGAACATTTAGTGTTTTTATCGATTGACTTTTTTGTCTGAGAAACAAAAATAGGTTTTAGCAGGAGACTTATTGCTCCTATTTTTAAACATTTTTATGCTACTAATGCTACTACTTCGTAAGTGCTTTGGCCATGGAAGTCCTTTAACTATTTGAAGCACACGATTTTAAAGAAAAAATACACAAGTTGGCACTATTGTTTATTCACTTATTGAGCTTCAAAATTAGTATAAGACATCAAATAACATGTTTTCTTTGTTATAAAACGATTTACTCACATAATAAATTTTTACGAAAAAAACATTTACCGTTATAAAAGACAAAAGTTTACTGCACCACATAATTCGCCAACCTTAATCACAGAATTGTCAACAACTTACTAATGTGATTTGATATATGTAAGTTTTGTTTTCAGTTATTTACACATTTGGTGTTAATTCATAGCATTGCCGACTCAATGAAAAACTTTAAAAATATTAAACTATATGACTATGAGTAATTTCAACTTCTTAAGGTGGGTTAAAAATATCCCACTATGTATAAAAAGCTAAGCAAAAGGTGGGACAGTTTTTAACCCACCTTTTGCTTAGCTCCAAAGAGTTAATGTGTTCTTTTCTTTCTCTAATTTCTTGACGGGTGCGATACATTTCTTCTTATTTTAATCCAACCAAAGTTTATGTGGATTTTATACTATTTAATAAATAAATATTTTTGGTAATTAGACACATAAAAACGTCAAAAAAAACTACCCCAATTTTAAAATTAATTGAATATTAATCGATCGCTGAGTTTTTTGAAAAAAAAACACGCTTAAAAATACAAATTTTTGATTATTTATTACATTGATTGTATTACGTTACAGTCATTTATCTGAACTAATTCTATTTATTTTCCTTTATTGAGATACGATTACCATAGCTTCTAACATATTAAACCTATTTTCCCCATGACAACTTAATGCGTTTCCATTTTACTGAACAATAGAAAACTTTTCTGTTCAATCACATTTTATTCTGTCTAAAAGGGCAATGTTGAAAATATATGTTCGTGCATACTTCGTTAATTTTTTGCTGAGACGCAATTCCCAAAATAATTAATCCTGGATGAAATAAGTATTATTGCATAATTCGAGCACAATTTCATTAAACAAAAGTTTTTCCCACCTATCTATTAGACACTTAACTTCTCTCGTAGTGCGCCATTTTCTTTGTTACTCACATGTTATTCGTCAAAGTAAGAAAGACAGACATGTCTGAAAGAAAAGAGGTTTAGGAAGACCGTTTCCTTTCAGTATCTTGCATTCCTTAACAAACGCAGGGATATTATAAAATAAACTTGTACCTCGGAAACAAAATGACCAAATATGTTTAACAGTTGAGCCAGAAGCTGATATATAACAGATCTTTCACACTACAAGGTGTTTCAAAACTTCTCGCTAAAACTTCAACCCTCCAAGTGGTTTTGACGAGATATCTCGTCCATCAAGATCTGACGTTTTGTTAATGAGGAAATATCTCGGCGAGATAAAACTGCTCTATTACTCCAAGGGAATGAATATCCAAATGGAAAAAAACAAAGTCTTTGCCCAGAGTTGGTAACAATTTAGAACAAGTTACTGAATAAGGCTAGTCACTTCAGGGCAGTTTTCTACGCGAAGATAAACCATAAGAAGGTTAAGGGAAAGTAGGGAACGCATAATTAAACCGTACTCACAAAGAGACACATGCCCGCAAAGTTCCACCTGGATTTCCTGGAGGGTTTCTGTTAGCCAGTTTGTGCGGAGATCCATGCTCTGATGCAGTTATTCATGCATTACTGTTTGTTATCACAACTTTGAGTGCCTTCTGTGAATTTGTGTGCATACAACTACTGCCAAACCTTAAAATTAAGGGGAATAAACAAGTTTACATATTTGATGTCTTTCATACCTACACTTTTGTGCAGTTTTGAGGGACTTTTTCAGACACATATCCCGATGTGAATGTAGTTTAATTTTTGTATGTTTCCAACCACCCCTTAACCCTCCTCGTGGTTGTCTCGACGAGGCATCTTGTCATTAGAAGAAGACTGACCAGAATTTGATGGACGATATATCTCGCCATTTGAAAAAAACTGACCATATCTAGTCAAAAAACGGTAATAGCTTGATGACGAGATAACTCGTCATAAGCAAAGTTGGTAAGATTGTGATGGACGAGATATCTCGTCGAAACCGCATGGAGGGTTAAAGTTTGTACAGGGAATTTTCATGCACTCCATACAATAGAAAATATTCCCATCTGTTCGTCTAAAATCGCAAATCTTCGTCTTAATAATCACTTCAAACATTTTCCTTAAAACAGAATACAACTTTACTAGTTACAACTATAAAATTGAAAATATAAAATAGAATGTTAAATAAAAAAATAACCTAGAAAAGTGCCGAATTTAAGTGTATCCGGTCTTTGACACTAGACATGTGTTTATCAGCATTTTGATAGCTTTAGAAAACGGCTCTCTTTTTAGAACAAAATTGGGCGCCTTCTTCAAATTCTCTCCCCTTCCGCTACATACAAAGCAAAAAAAAAAGTCTCGATTCGAACAACGAATGAAGATGCTGACATGTTCTTTTGATACCGGAGATAAAACTGACGATACACATTTTATCGTCGGAAATACATAAACGGGAAAGTGGCAACAAATATTGATACGGGCATTCCCAGCCCATTCGTTACGCACATATGATTGAAATACTTTCTGTGGAGGAGAAGTATTTTTATTTGCTAAGGCGTACAAAATAATAAAACGAAGAAATTGCGTATAATAGTTTGTGGATCTATGAACTGGCCGATCCACATAGAGCAGGGTAGGTAGGTATTTTAATTAAAGTCGCACTGAAGAAACAACGGACTCTTGGCGACGGTCCGGGATCAAACTCGAAGGGAAAGATCCCAGGACAGCAACACGTAATTTTGAACCACGGTCAGATGACGAGGTCACATCTGAGCTGGCCCCTCATTCTCCAAACTTCCACACCATACCAACGTGAGGACATTTGAGGCCACGAAAGATTAAACGTGCACCAGCCCCTTTGTACACGACGGTCTTTGGTTGGATTCGAACTCGTAACCCTCCGGCTGATAATCTGTTATCTTCCAACCGGGCTACCATGGCCCACATAGAACAGGGATGAAGACTTGTTAATACTAACGACCATATAGATTCAGTGTGATTTGTGGGAGGGTACCGCCAAAAATAATACGAAAATTATCTATCATGCCTTATTTATTTTATTTATATTCATCATATGTTGTTACAAAGAAAGATAATAGAAAGAAAAATAATTTGATACGTGTCATCATTGATTTAACAATTATTTTAATATTTAGTTCGAATTTTGTGGTATCCAAGAGCAAAATAGATTATAAACTTTCATTAGTCGAGTGGCTCCTATTTTTCGATTCTTTATTCATGACTGAAAAAGTTTGTTCACAGATGCTAAGAGGTTTGTTTTGCGCATTTTAATGCATTATCTAGCAATGATTTGCAATTGTGTTTATCCCCGACATAACGATAGTAGTTTAATAAAGGGTCTTCATTAAATTATTTTCGCAGGTTTCCATCGTTTTGTATGTCGATGATTTCAATCTGATTGGGATGCATCTTCAGGCAAAATGGCAAAAATCTGGCTGAATAAATCTAGCAACTGTTTTACTTTTTGTAATTTAGAAAATCGATTCTTGTAGGCTGATATAAATTTATCAATTTTTCAACATATTCATTCTGGACTTCGGTATTCGACTTAAAAATTACATATTATGTGACTTTTTAATATTAAAATAACGCATGTTGAGGTGGTCCACCAGCAAATCAACGAGGGCCGTATGCGTCCCGTGGGCCACGGTCTGTGCAACCCTAATATATAACTTACACTGACATTTTCCCATATATAATATATGGGAAATGTTTATATTTATTGATGGCAGTGTCGTTACTCGCATTGTATACCTGAGTGAAATATGTTTATAATGAATATACTCATCGATATGACAGTTCAAATTCCAACTGTAATAAAATTAATCGAAAATATTACACAGCATCTGTACACTTCTTATTAACACTAATTTTTATTTCTAATACAGTTGCATAGCAAAAAATTCACCCAACTTCAGCCTTGTTGCCCCATCGGCTTCTGAATGTCCACTCAATTGTTGCAGGCTATTCACTTGTGAAAAAGTTATTTGGTATTGTTTGACCTCGAAGCCTATTTTCGCGTTCGCTCACATTTCCTTTTCTGCGCTGATTTGTATCCTCCAGATTTATCCCTGCCTTCTCTAATCGGACCGCTAATGAATAACGTAAGAGCGACGAGTTCAATCAGCAATGTTTAATCAAGATTATGGAACACCGTGGATCAAATCAAATAGAACCAAACTCATCGTCTAAATTTGGAATGTTAATGTCCCCACTTTAAGCAATTGTGTTAAGAACTATGTGTATTAAGTTAACCATGGTTATAAAGTTGCGTAGAGAGAGATGTGCCTATTTAACCCTCCAAGTGGTTTCGAAGAGATTTCTCGTCCATAAAGATCTGACCACATTTGCGAGATATCTCATTAAGATACTACCCCTTTTTTGATGACGACGAGACCAAGATCTGGTCAGTTTTTTCAAACGAGATATCTCGATCCATCAAGGTATCTGGCCAATTTTACTATTAACGAGATAACTTTTCGTGGCAACCACTCGGAGGGTTAAAAGAGTCTGTTCAACCCCCTGGTGGTTTGTCTTCGAGTCCAAAACTGCCCTTCAGTGGCCAGTCTGATACAAAAACCTATTACAAACTGTCATCAGTTCAGGACAAGAGATTCTATTTCCTACTAGGAATAATAGGGTAGTTTTATCTTGAAACTGTGTTCCGTCATTAGCAAAATTGATCAGATCTTGATGGACGAGATATCTCGTCGAAATCACTTGGGGAATTGATGCCCGACCATGACCTTCGGTATTTGGGGCAAACTGGTGGTTATATGAGAGAGAGCATCCTATGGGCAGTCGCTGCTACTCCTAACAAACAGAATCACCAACATCCATGCGCTTCAAAGCCGGGATTCGAACCCGGGACATACTGAGTGGCAGATAAACGCCATGGTCAATGTACCAGTAAGTAATAGAGAATGCACCTAAAAAATTGTTTGATTCCGACGACGACACAAACCGTAGTTATGACGTCAATACTCGGGTCTGATGTTGGATTGTGGAATGAATGAAGCAGGAATAGGAAGTTTGAACGATTGTTTATTGTGTGTAAACATTCAAAACAATTAATTTACAGTTTGACTGGTTTAAGTGCATTTTGATATTAATATTGAATTATAATTCAATTGATTAAAGGCCTGTGATTGTAGCGTGGTTCGGTAGTATTCGAATGAAACCACTTAGACATCAATCCACGAAATCCAACTGGCCCAAATCTCGCCCAACACAGTAGAGTTTCGACAAATTGCGGACCCCCTGCCTTGTTCAGTGCTCCTGCAAACTCAGTCCGAAGATCGTGTCAGTTACGGAAATCCTTTGTCTACATGACGCTATATTTATCTTCTGGATGTTTCTTCTAGTTCTGAAAACTTAGAACGCAGTTGTACCGCTTTTTGTAGCCCTCAATTTTTCATGCATGCCCCGAGTACTATTTCGATATTAGAGACGTATTCACGTCAATACGTATTTTAATTTGTGGCTAAAGGACTCGGATATCAGGCTAATTTTCAAATGTGCATAGGTATTGTAAAATAAATAACATATCAAACATTTAGACACGGTTTAAACTCTTCCTTAATTAAAAGTGTCTTTGTAATAAATTTTTTGAAAGATAGTTACAGTAATAACCATTCTGAATCGGTTTATAGATTTATGAGCAACAAAATATAAAGAAATGTTTGGTTGAAGCTAATGCTAATTTTATTACGTTAGCGTGTCACGTTACAAAGTCCATACAGCGAAATAAAAACACTAACGCAAACTAATTGAAGCGTAAGAACTTAGTGTCAAGAGGCTTAACAGATTTATCATTTTAACGAGGTGTCTGACTTCATACATTACGCTAACTTTAAACGCTTAAAATAAAATCATTAGAATAAATTAATTGAGCTGTAAGAACTAGTTTCAAGAGTTAAAAATTTGAAACTTGCACAAATTTATCATTCTGATGAGGAAAAACATTTAAAACGAAACTCAGAAAAAATCGCGAAGAAATCTGAGATCGGAAATAAATATTTGTATAAAAAAATGATCCAAAATAAAAAATGTTTTTAGAATTCCAAACGTCAATATTTCTTTCCTTAATCGTCTGCATTTGTTTTCTACCTCCAAAGTTAGGTAATTGTGGGCGGAAGCATACAATCTAGAAGATAAATGGAGTACATTTATTCTCCGAAAAGAAAAATTTTCAGATTTATGTTTAGCAATTACAGTCAAATGCGGACTACTTTTGTTTCAGATTTGGTGTATATATTTTATCCTAAAATAGATTAAAAAGCATACGGCTCTTTTATAGACGTGTATCCATTATTAGACGATTTACAAGTACAAATATTTCAAACAGTACAATTTATTGATAACCGTATTAGCAAAAATGACAAGTAATCTTCTTGGGGCGATTTTTAAAGTTCATGAATATGGAATTTTAAAATATAAAAATTGCAAATGGCAACTAAAATGCATGTTCCATTTATTAAAAGAATTGATATAAGAGTTGCGGGTTGCTATGAAGATGAATAGCTACTGAATTTTATTTGCAATTTTTGTTGGGATTCAAACCAGGTATTAAGGCATCTATTTCGGTTATATGTAAGCTGCTTTATGTCGCCTATAAAATATTCTCCAGTCATAACACATACTTCAATTTAGTAAAAGATATTGTAGAAAATATTGAGAATGATTAGTTTGTAATATTTTTCACGTCAGGAATGTTTAAGAGCAATAGTTTGGTTGTAATTAAAATAATGACAAAAACAATTCTAATGACATGATTAAAACAATATTATAGCCTTACGGAAATATAAAGGCGTTTCTCAGTAATGCTATGAAAGAAATATTTTCAATTCCAATATAATTAATAATTATATCCAAAAAATAGTGTATAAAACATTTTATTTAATTTCTTATAAACAAAAACCGTTATACAAGCATTTGCCAATTTAATAAGTATTTCTATACTTATCAAATTGGCAAATGCTTGTATAAAGTTTTTTGTTTATAAGAAATTAAATAAAATGTTTTATACACTATTTCTTGGATATAATTATTAATGATTATTAATGTATGGATATAATTATTAATGATTACTAATGTATGGATATAATTATTAATGTATGATTTGCACTTTATACTAATTAAGCAGCAAGAGAAGAAAACAACAAATTAAAAATTTATCTAGAGTTTATTAAAAAAAGTGAGTGCTCTTTCAATTCTGAAAGAAACTTCTTTATTCAGAATCATTATGAATGTTTTTATAGTATCGCGTTTCTAAATTAATAACTATTTAAAATAGTTCTTATATTAATATTTCAGATTATATATATTTTGATACATTTTTACTTTGTACAGTGCAGTATTTCATTGGGCTCCTCCAATTAACTTATTTTTTAAATTAATTAGCTAGTTTTTACTAGTAATTAAAAACGAATCGATTACTCGAATGATTATTCCAGGAAAAAATACACATTATTTTTCATAATTTGCAAAAGTAAAGAAATCTTTTAATAAAACAGGCCATCTCAAATACTAATAATATAAGAAGAGCTTTAATTAACTTCAAGCCTCAATAATATCACCGATTTCTCCTTGTTTTGGACAAAGAAATAGGAGAAATAATGAGATTCTTTCCGAGAATAACACCTTTTCTAAGTTCCTCCCGTCTTATTTTTATTCCATTCAGGCAACGAAAAAACTGTTCTTTTTCCACGCCGAAGGATTATTTAAATTCACTTGATTTGTATGCTGGGGAAATATTTGTGAGAATGAATATTATTGCTGCGTTCCAACAACAAATAAAGATTGTAAGGAACTTTTAATGCATTTTCTTAACGCACCCACTGTGGAATAAAAAATGGCGAATTCCGTACGTTGAGAGGCATTTGTAGAATTATTTCAGTCCTATTTGTCAGCCTCCTGAACTGTCTTCACAAACTCGTTCGAAATGTGTTGTTCGCGGTTTGCCTGTAGCTTTGGGTGAAAAGGATTTGATGTATCTTGAAGATCTCATCTCACGGTCGTCGTACGTGAGACTCGATGGTGAAGGAAAGTGAAATTGTATACGTATGTTGACAAAGGAGATGCTTTGACATTATATTTATTCGAGGGCCAGAATAAATTCACCTAAAGATAGTATTTCCAGAATACGAAGCTATAATTCATACTTTTTTGGAGTGTGATACTACTAAGACTTGAAGAGTCCTGTGGATAGTGAAAGGAAGCTAACTAAATTTGTTTGTCACTGCAAGTGTAAGGGTTCTCTAAGAAAGTGGATATACATAAAACGTACATTGAAATACTGTATTTGTGAAGTTCTAACTTTATTTAGACATACTCTGTTCAAATAGATTTATGTATCCTTTTGCATAAAGTTCTGAAGAATACAGTTGTATCACAGAAAGATTATTTTCGTAGCAATTTTATACGTTTCCAGATATCTATATATCGTTGGATTAGAGCAAAAATTCATTGGCTGACATTTCATTGGTAGGTAGGTATTTAATTAACGTCACACTGGAGCGACACAACGGGCTATTGTAGACTGTCTGGGATCAAACCCGAAGGTCCGAGGTCAAGACCACTAAATTTTGAACCACAGTCAGACGACGTCATACCTGAGCTGTCACCCCTCTCTCCAAACTACCACACCACGCCAACGTGATGACATTTGAAGCCACGAAATATTTAACGTGCACCAGCCCCGACGTACACGACGGTCTTTGGTTGAATTCGAACTCGGAACCCTCCTGTCGCTAATCCGTTACTCTTCCAACCGGGCGACATTTTATTGGAGACACCAAATGGTTATTTTCATTATTATAAATACGTTGCTGTATTCTAATATGTTTAAGACATATAGCTCTATCAAAATGCTTAAAAGTTTTATTTTTTGACATACAAATTAATAGTCTTTAAACAGGTTTACGTTAGAAACTTTTCATCTGCTTACGGGAGGGGAATTTCTGCTCTAAGTAGACGATATATAAAGCATAATCTCCGTCCGTCTATCTGTCCGTATTCTATACAAATCTAAACCATTTGACTGATTTGGACCAAATTTGGTTTACTTACTCTTTTGACGCCTGTAAAATAATATTGGCTCCATACCCCTTTTAATTTGTCCTGGTATGCTAGGGGGCTAAAAACAATTCGAAATCTCAATAGAAATACCGTTGAGTGTTGTTGCGTTAATTTAGTAGAAACACAGATAATTTTACTAAAATTGCTGTAAGGTACAATTTATGGAAAACATTTGTATTATCAGCAAATATAATAAAAAATAAGGTATAGGAATATATTTTTAACGAGTGGCATTTCAGGTTTTAAAAATATACTATCATTGAAAATCCAAACTATTTGGAAGAAGGAATTTAAAATTCTATAATTATTCAACAAGTAAAAAGGTTAGTATTATATTTTCAATCTAAGTGCTCATGTTTATATTGAACAAAATATCTAAACTTCCATGTATAAACCACGGAACACATAATTCTGTTCCATTGTATAAAATTCTAGTTTTAATTGGGTTATTTCAGAACCTATCGTGACAAGTTTGAATCGTTCATATTTTCCCAAGAATTACGCTGTCTAAGAATCTTAATTTGAATTATTTATGGATAAAAATGATTTTTCTCTTAAATAATTCAACTTGTAATCAATAAACGTAGGAAAAGAGATGCCTTTGTCTTGTGGTTAAAGAGTACGTTTAAACGGTGCTTTGAAAAAGGAACATTTTAATTCTAAAGTGGATGAAATTCAATTCTGGGAGGTAAACCAAAACGCAAACAAGCTATGATAATCCATTTTATGGAGGAAATATTATGGTAATGTGGGTTTCGTAATCATTTAAATATTACTTGCTAATCTACGATTCTAAATTCCCTATCATTTCCTTCTAAATTTACATACATACGAGAATTAATATTTAATTCAATCTTTTCTGAAGAAATTGTTCCTAGATAACATTCATTACTGTGAAATGCATGAAAGATATGAAAAATGCATTTGCGTACATATAAATTACTGAATCATTCTGGTGTTAAAAAATCACATTAGTTATTTTCCCTCCGCTTACACATAAATTTTAAATCATTGATAGGTCATTCAGTTCATCAGCATTATTTTGTCTTTGAAATAAAACAATGTTTATCCTTAATGTATGCGCATACATAACTTATTATTATGTTTCTGTTATTTAAAGTTCATTGAAATTATTGAGTTTAGATGGAGTGAAATTCGAAACGTCAAACGAAAAGAGGTCAGGAGAGAGGCTCGATCACTTTGGTGTTTTTATGGACACTGGAATGAATCGCCATTTTTTTCAATTTCAGAGTGAGCCTAATGACCTCCATTTCCTTAAAAATTCCCCAAAGAGCAGTTGCCACTTTTTCTGCTAAAACCAGAATAGGCCACATTGTAACTCAGGCCCACTTGAATCGTTTTCGCCTGGCTGACTCCAACAAGTGCGTTATTTGCCTTGACGAGAAAGACTGGAGCTAATCTTGTTCGATTGCACCGGAGAGAATATTTTTAGAATTCTCTCAGAAAATCTGTGATTTATCTCCTTTTCTTACTGTTTTTTCTAGTGTTCATTTTATGTATATTGCTTCGCTGGCTTATAAAAGACATCGTGAAATTGGCGTTCTTACGACGGACTCATGTATCAAGATGTAATGCAATGTAACTTCAAATTTTGATTCTCCACTAGATATTACATTCAAAAATTATAGTAGCATTCTAAAAGAGATGGTTATGATATAGTATATAAATCGAAGGTAACATTATTCCAATCAACAAGAATTAAGAATGCCTTCAATGAATCTAAATTTTTTCTATTAAAGTATATAGGTAGGTATTTTAATTAACGTCTCACAGGAGTAACACAACGGGCTATTGGCGACAGTTCGGGATCAAACCTGAAGGGAGAGATCTGAGGACACCCAGTAATTTTGAACTGTGGTCAGATGACGATTTTCCATTAAGTTATGAGGGGACTGCAGAAATCAAAGTACTTTTGCAAGTAAGGAAATGCTCAATATTAACACTATATAATGTTTTACAAAACACGGAATATAAAATTGTCAGAATGGTAACTTAACACGGAACATTTCTTAACGTATATTTAACAATTTTAACAGAATACTTGAGACATGTAGTGTACTAAATTTAAATAGTAATGTTTTGAATATTGAAGATTAAACTAATAACCGGTATTCGTTGTAGAAGTTGGAAATTAATTCATAGTTATTAATCATTATTAATGTTTAATTATTTTTATTCAATTTTCATTATTCAATTATTTAGTATTAATATCTATTATTAATTATGTATTTATTATAAATGTACTATTATTATTTATTTACTATAAATGTATTATTTTTATTTATTTATATTCACTGACCAATTAATAGCAATAATGTAAGTAATTAATATTTACTAATTAGTGAGTGTAAGCAATCTTTAACCCTCCAAGAGATTCACATTCACATATCCGTTCTGAAAGCTGCAGTCTTTCCTGCATGACATCAAACCAGTTTTGACCCTCTTAACCAATTAAATCGCTCTAAGGATTCTTTCAAACAATAGATGTGATTATTTAGTCTTCAAGTGTGTTGTCGGTAAAGAACGATACTACATTATTCCAAAATCAATTGACAATGAGATGGTTAAGGATAACATATTTACGGTATATTTCACCGTAACCCTCCAACTGGTTTTGACGAGATATCTCGTCCATCAAGATCTGAGCAATTTTGCTTATGACGAGATATCTCGTTATCAAGATATTGCCGATTTTTTGTTACGATGACGAGGTAAAGATCTGATTAGGGTTCTTTTAATGACGAGATATCTCGTTCATTAATATCTGGTTTGCTAATGGCGAGATACCTTCTTGAAGTAACCACCAGGAGGGTTAAACAAGATCTTAGGATTAAAGTGATAAAACTATTTCAGATCCGGAATTTTCGTAATGAAAATTGAAGAGCTAACCATACAACCACCGATTGAATTAATGTCAGTGTCAGAAATCGCTATTACCTTTCTTTTAGCCAAGCACATTTTGTAACTGGAAAGTTGAATGAAGTATCTAGACTTATGATATACGACAGAAAATTGTATTGTAAAATAAAATAACGGAGTTTTATAAAAACTTCCTTCTACAGGTAGTTTAACCCAGACCCTAAGAACCTTTCTGACCTTAAATCGTTCTTGTAAAATGTTTATTCTTAACCTTTTACAGTTGAAAGTGCCATTTCTTCAAACCCTCACTTAGTAAAGATTTTTCGTCTGGGAACTTTAAGTCAAAATTTCAGAAGAAAAGCCAGACGATAGACAGCAGTTTTCGACACGAATCTCTGTCTATTTGTCAGCATTTTGGGGTTTGAGTTATGGTATTGGATAGACGAACCATCAAGCAACCTCTGTTTGTACTAAATCGATTTGTTTAGTCTTTTGGAAAGGAAACCATTATTCTCTTTCCTTTTTTGAAGATTTTGCTTCAGAAACTGAGGGAGGTTTCTTCGTCAGTTGGATAATGTGTATTTTTGAATATTGCTGGTGCACGATTTTTGTTTCATTATCCATCTTTAGATCTTCTGTCTAAAAATATTTAGATAATGTTTCAGAGGATGAGCAATGGGAAAAGTAAGTTATCCAGAGCAAGTTAATATTAAACAATTATTTAAATGTCCCTTTATTTTTAATACATTATTTATAAAAAGCTTTAGTAAGCAAAATGATTGTATGAATGATTATTAGATTAAATGGTTCAATCACTATATTTGTTGTAGCCATTCTATTAAATATCTTTTTTCACGTTCAGTAGGTACCGTTTGACAGGTAAACTAGTAGGTTGTTTCAATTCTAAAAAATATCCTAAACAATTCAAGAAAGATTTTGATAGCTACTCAAGTGAAGATATATTACATTGCGTTAAGTGATACAGATATTTTTCTAGTAAAACAATATACCTTTAAAAATTCAGATTCAAATTGACGTACTGGGATATTTCGAGCATGCATTATTTACTCTAGAAATTATACCAGACGCAATGCTTGAAATAAATTGCCAAAGGGAATTCTGTGTATTCACTTGCCACAACTAGCTAGAGGATACGACATAAGCTTAGAAAAATATAAAACGGAACACTGTCCTTTTAGACTACAGTTGGTCATACTTTTTGAGATATTTTGAGATTACTTATTAAGAACATTTATGGAAGCTTTGTATTTGTTAACACTCGTGCGAGACTTCCGAGTAGTGTTAGTATTGTCCCAAAACACACATAATGACCCACTAACATCTACTGGTTGAACAAATCCCCGAAAAGATTGTATTCGTCAAGAAAGTCGAAACTGGTTTAGAGTCATTCAGGGAAGGTTGCAGATAGCAGAACGGATACTTGCGTGTGAACCCCCTGATAGGGTGAAAAGCTATGATACATTTAAGTTTGCTCTCGATTTCGATAAACATTCACTCTGTGTATCACAAAATCACAGCCTCTAGCCCACTGAGGTGTTTACACTCATGTACCCGTTCCGCAACCGGCAGTCTTGCCTTAAGTCTTCTAACCAGCTTTTACTTCCTTAACCAACAGAATCTTTCCTTCGATTCTTTCAACCAATAGATGTTATTTAGTGTCAATAGAGTTATTTTTAATGCTTATGTGGCTTATGGGATGAGAGTAACACTGCACTACTCAGAAATGTCGTGACGTTCAGATATTAATGAATAAAATAAACCAAATTAGAAAATGTGATACTTCTATATGCGAACTTTAGATACTTTTGTTAATTTGTTATGTATTTAGTTTTTGCATATGCCCCGCCAACTGAACTTAACCTTCCAGGTAGTTCTCTCGACAAGGTATCTCGACAGATCTCAAGGTCTCATCAAAACTGACCAGATCTTGATGGACGAGATATCTCGTCATTAGCAAAATTGGTCAAATCTTTATGGGCGATATATCTCGTCGAAACCACTTGGAGGGTTTCATCATGGCATTAAAATAGAGGATTTGTGAACCACTTAGTGCTACACTGGTGCACCACCCTGTGTGGGTTCTAGTTATACCTCACATACATTCACATATTCTAGGTACAACCCGTTTATTGACGTCAAACATTCGTTCTAGAAGGACAAACATTCATTATAGAAGGGCAAACATCCATGCCTGAACCTCGGATTTGAATCAGGAACCAATCGATCCAGGAACCAACATTCTGATCACTATACCGCTTGGTGGGTACCTTTGTTTATTAGGGTTGGAGACCTGAAAATGTACAGTTTTCATTCTTACCACTAACATAGACGTTATTTACGTCAAAAAGAAGCTGTATGCCTTGCTCTATTACCACTAAATATAATTGTAGAATGCTGATTTAATTTTTCTATAATAAATTGTTTCCAGAATTTGTCTCCAATTATGCAAAATGTGTGTTGTAATTTATTTAACAGTAAAGGTGATCAAAATTTGCAGTTTCGCAGTTCCACTGCCTTTAGTAAGCAAAAAAAGACACAATCACATGAAAGTTTCATCAAAACTTGGAGCACTAATGGGATAGAAAACTCCATCCATACTGCAATAGAAAACACGAGCTCATCGCTTACTGAGATGAGAAAAGAAGTACAAAACTAGTTAAAGAAACACGGACTATTTATGCAAGCAGTTGGTACGAAGAGATTTCCCAAACCTCGAAGAGTTAATTTACCGACACTTCTTTTCTTTTAGAAATAAAAGCTTGGAAGAGGAGATCAATTCAGTGTGGATATTTTTGTTTGTTTAAAAGTAGTTGATAAAATGATCTTAGTAGTATAACGATTATCGCTTTTTCGGTATATATGGAAAAAAGGATATCCTCTTTACAAACAACTTTTCAAACAAATTTGGGAAATGTTCCTAGAATCCTTTAAAGAATATGCTTTCTGTTTTACTGTAGTATAAGACAAGCTAAAAGCTGTATTTTTCGAATGGATGCTAACTTTTGTTTTGGAGATATATCTACTTAAAAACTAGATATAAATGGATGCATATAAGGCATGCATGTTTGATCGTCTCAATTGAATTTATGGCCGCTCTATAAACGTCTATATATTGAACCCATAGACTTGAAATATAAGAAAACTGCATTGCTATTGATCAATCAAAAGTTTGAAAAAGGTTGAAACATTAAAAAAAATGTATACCATACAAGAAAAAAACCCTGAAAATTTAATATTTATTTCTATGGATCCAGGAAAGATTTTTTAACTGTAGTAACTCCTCTTACAATTGACAAATTCCAATACTACCTGCCTTCTCTTTTCTACGTAGTAAGACAGTACAAAGCTCTGTGAAAGTAGTTTTACTGTTCGCACACACTATGAATGTAAGTAAAATAATACTACGTTTATGTAAAGTGGTTTAACATTAATGATTTACAAGTCACACAAATAGAGTTCATTTTTAAATATAGTTGTGAGAATCTAGTCACTCAAAGAGAAATATTTGCATTTGATTTCTAATTTAAGTCTATCAATTGGTCTACTGGTTGGATTGCCTGCTTATGGATCGAAAGATTTATAATTTGGATCCGGGATAAGGCATGTATATTTGTTCGTCTCAATGGGATTTGTGGCCGCTCTATAAACGTCTATATATTGTAGGCATAGACGTGAAATATAAGAAAATTGCATTGCTATTGAGAGGAGCTTCAAAAGGTGTGACCAACATGTTGACTAGTAGTCACGTGACTGCTCTGTGAAAAATGGACTTGGTTGGCCAATTTGACTTCGTATCAGCTCGTTTGGCGATATAACATCTTTTGACAAGATAGGTGTGCGAATGAGCATCTCTATAGATTGGCGGCAAAAGTGATAAAATTGCCAGTCTACTATAATGAGATCATTGAATGGACGAATCAGATGATGAATCAATGGATGGGCGTCTTCTCCAGTTCCGTGGACCAATCATATGACGAATGTTAGGTTCCACCCAGCAGACGAAAGTAGTCTAAGCGTCACGTTACTACCAGTTTTGGCCACATAATCTCGGGCACATAAAAAGAAGGTTACCATTGCTCACTCTACTTTTATATTTCCTCAGTGGTTTTACCTCAAATGTTGTAATGTGAATCCAGTTCCCGTGGTGCATCAGAGTAATATAAAGTGGTTGTGGTTAATAAATCCTCCTTGTGTGCCACGATGAATAATGTTCGACTAACCGGGTATTAAAAGGCAAAATATTGAAATTTAAATTAAATATATTCTTGCAAAAATATCAATTCCAAAATTATTGTTCATTTGCATGCCACTTAAGCGCCATACTTAAAAATGTAACTACTATTCTTTGTAGTGCTTTTAAGAAGATTAATAACAAATAGGTTAATTGCTAATGAATCGGGGACTCAGCATTACAATTTTTAAGTTTGTATTAACTGACATTTCTATTACGTAAACAGCTACTTTTCAATAAGCTATGTAGTTTAAGTTGTTAAATACTATAAAACTCTTTCGTTCACTGTTGTATGAGAATTCAATTTAAATCAGTAATCTAATGATTGTTCATGGAGAAATTAATTAAATGAGTTTTTTCGTGTTACTTTTTTTGCTGCCCAGTGCAATTGAAGCTACACGATAGAGACCATTCTGTTAAAAAAACAATCACTAAAAGAAGTAAATGAATGAATTACTATGTTAAACAATGAAATACATTAGTTTATTGATTCTTAGGATTTAATTAAAACGAGTTCATTTGTCATTTATATTTGTTGCTCGATGAAATCGTACTTTAGTGACAGAACTAACTGGAAAAGAGCAGTGTGTGTAGAGCTTAAACTCATTAATTAAAAAAAATTATAACAGCACAGAAGATTAAAGACTAACCATTAATTTTTAGGCCAAAAATAAGAATTATAAACATTTTGATAGTACTCTATGTTCTCTCAAACCGAATGCAATATGATGATTTATTTCTCATACTGAAAACAATAATTTAGTGTCAAAAAATGTCTTTCCTAAAAATGTCAGTTAATGAGTTTCTACTCAAAGTCGACAATATTTAACCAAGTGGTGACTACGTTCACCACAATATTAGCACACAATGAGATTCGTGTTCAAATCACAATCTACCAATTTATCATCACAAGGAAAGACAGTGTAAATTTATGTTGTTAAATATACTTCATCATGGAAGTAGGTTACACTGCTATATATATATATATATATAAATATATAGCAGTGTATATAGTAGAAATCCAAAATAGTAAAAAAGCCAAAAAGATAAAAAACTGGGAATAGACAATAATCAAACAGAACTCTCCATATGTGCACGGTAAATCCGCAGGACATAGCATGGCGAATAAGATAATAATAGTTGAATTATATATATATATATATATTCATCCCTGGTCATACTATTATTTTGTTGTTTTTCCTTTGGATGTTCTCTCACTATTTCAAATTTCGTTGATGATTATTTTGATTCTCTACTATCTTCGGCAGTCTGAGTTTTCGGGCGCAACTTGTGTTAATCTTTTGGCTAAGGCTCACAAGTACAGAAAAACTCAAAGCTTCTCTCAAAAGTGACTCCTCGTTTACTCCCCTTGACAAAGTAAGTGGGCTCACTCCCTTTACATTTTCATAAATACACAATTTATATTATAATTAATTAACATTATATTATAATTTACAAATATTTGTCTCTGATTGAGAAATTTTATATTACAATTACTGCTTGGTTTAGGAAAGTTTGGAGCCAATTACCCTATTCGTAATGTACGAATTCAATCAATAGTGATAGCTAAGTTCACCATATATTGATTGAATCCAAATATTTACAAATACAATAATTGACTCCAGACTTCCCTAAACCCAAGCGGTACTAGGAATATAAAATTTTTCAATCCGAGCTCTTAAATATTTATGTAACGCCACTGAACTAATTAGGCTCCACGACGCATAATTTCAGACGATCAAAAAGAATAAATAATGGCCACCAAAACTGATCACCAAGGGGCGTACATGTGGAACATTACAAATTGCCTGTGAAACGTGTTAAAAATAAGTCGCCAAAGACTTGCCGAGAAGTCTTCACATAATGAAAGCTGGCCGTCTTTGAACAAGTGATCCTCCAAATAAGGATAACTAGAAATGGTAATAAAATGTATCCCAATCCCGTGGGCCGCCATATTGCTAATGGGGGTGTGTCTTGTTTCCTTGAAGTATCCCCCTCTGGCTTTAATTGAGGGGTGGGTAATCGGGACTGATTGGGAAGATTTCGAACCACCTCTTGTTCTGGTGGGAAGAATGAAGAGAATTGATTTGTGCGCGGCTTTGTTGTGAAGATGTTCTTTTACGATGGCTCAGCGGAATTTTGGCTTCGTTATGGGTTCATATCGCGGTCTGGGAAAATGGTTTCCGGCGAAGTTCTTTTGCCCAAAAAGATTATTACAGTCTCTGCTGTGGGTTGGCGCTGTAAAGGGCTTTGAGGGATTCCGATTAAGGCTAAAAGTGATTTTGCTTTTTGATGTTTCGTCTCAATGAACTGAAGTGGACTCAGTGGTTTTCGAATTTGGAATATCTTTTAGTCTGTTATTGTGGAGAATGTTTCTTATTGTTTTATTTAATACGCATTTTACAGATATTGTTTGTTAGTGCGTATGAAGTCATTGGTTATTTTTGAGATAGCTGTGTTGTGTGTCGATAATCGGTCAATGTTTTGTGTTGAAAGTTAAAGCATGTGAATAGATTATTTGTAAACAGTTTTTATTTGAATGATTATGTTCTGTTTTATATACTCTAGGTTTAATTTATATTCTCGTGCTGTGGTTTACAATGCATTTGTTATGGGAATTCGTTGTCCGTCGCTTTTGTAAATGGTTTTCTAACAAATTCTTTTGACCAAAACGATTACTAGTCTCTAAATTGGGTTGAAGTTGTAAAAGGCTTTGGAGGGTTCCAATTCAGACTAAAATTGATTTTGCTTTTTGATGGGGAAGATTTGTTTCGTCTCAATGAACTGAAGTGTACTGAATGGTTTTCGAATTTGGAATATCTTTCGGCGTCTGTTATTGTGGAGAATGTTTCTTATTGTTTTATTTAATATGCAGTTTGCAGTTATTGTTTGTTAATACGAATGAAGACATTGGTCATTTTTGAGATAGCTCTGTTGTGTACCGATAATCAGTCAATGTTCTGTGTTGGTTTCAAAGCATCTGAATACCTTATTTGTAAACAGTTTTATATGAATGTTTATGTTTTATTTCATATACTCTAGGTATAATATATGTATATTCTCGTGTCGTAGTTTACAATACATTTGTTACGAGAATTCGTTGTACCTCGCTTTTTTTCGCTAATGGTTTTTTAACAAATTCTTTTGATCAAAACGATTATTAGTTTCTATATTAGGTTGAAGTTATAAAGGGCTTTGGAGGATCTGACTAAAATGGAATTTGCTTTTTGATGCGGAAGATTTTGTTCGTCTCAGTGAACTGAAGAGGATTGAATGGTTGTTTATAAATGCAATGAAGTCACTGGTTATTTTTGAGATAACTGTTGTGTGTCAATAATCAGTCAATGTTTTGTGTTGAAAGTTCTAGTTTTAAAGCCCGTAAATATCGTATTTGTAAATAAATCTTTATTTTAATGATTATGTTTTGTTATAGGTATAATTTATATTTTTGTGGTGTGGTGTACAATGCGTTTGTTATGGGAATCTGTATCCTGTTTTGTAAATGGTTTTCTAACAAACTCATGCCCAAACAGGTAATTAGTCTGTATTTGAATTGTATTTGTAAAGGGCTTAGGAGGATACCGATTCCGAATGAAAGACAATTTTGCTATTTGAAGCAGATTTGCATAATTTGATTGAAATGAAGAGAAATGAAAGATTTTAAAAATTGGGGTAATGTCTGTGACTGTAATTGCGTACAATGTTTTTAACGTCACTGTCTCAATTCTTAATTTGACAAACTAAATAAATTTCTTATTTTGTTTCAATGAACGGAAGTTTACTGAATAATTCAAATGATTAGCATATTTCTTACCGAATTATTGATTAGAATTTTTCGAGGCCCTCGATTCTTTATTTAATCCATTCGGATTATTTTGGTTAAGTGTATGCAATAAAGTTGTTATTACAATTGATATGGAACAATTAATTTCCTAATTTTAAAGCTTCTAAATAATTAGTAAACTAAGTTTTATTATTTTTATTCGTGTTCATATGTTTATTTTCCTTCTACACACAATTTGTGTTTCAGCGTACGCGTTTTTATAGGTATTGAATGCGGGCCATTTTTACAAAAGTGCTATTTACTGCAATTTATACACAGGAACACGTCGAAATTTGAAAAAAGTGGTAGTCGACAACAACAAAAATTTAAACTATACTCTTTTTATAATGTTAATAATATCCTTTAGAATAATCTGGGTTATTTTTGTAAAAATTCTGTTCTAATACAATTTGTACACAGGAGCACACTGAAATTTGACAAAAGTGGTATGATTTCAATGCAACATAAGTTTCAAACAATGCACTTTTTGTGTTTTGCTGGTATTTAATGGGTAAAATGTGTTTATCATCTACGAAAAAGAATAAATTACCGTCAAATTAATATAAAAACCTCCTTTTTATTAACAATAGTTATGCAATTTTCATAATGTCCATCACAAATTTGTGTTTGAAACAAATAAGCCCAAATTTTGAGCACTGAGAGAAATAATTATGAACTCATGGTGAAACTATATATCTAGAAAAATTAATAAACAAAGATCACACAGTACAATTCATATTAATTTCAGAAGGAATGATAAGTATAGACATGAATAACTTCGATCAACTATTCAATAACAATACGAGCTCTGTAAATGTTGTTTTCCTGTACACACGCTATCAATGTAAAAAAGATTGCCGTACGTAACATGGTCATGATATACCATTAATACCAGTGTGTATTTTTAATTAACTTTGCACTGGAGCAACAAACGGGCTATTGGTGAAGGTCCGGGATCAAACCCGAAGGGAAAGATCCAAGGACAACACCACGTAATTTTGAACAACGGACGGATGACGAGGTCACACCTGAGCTGGCACCCCACTCTCCAAACTTCCACACCACGCCAACGTGAGGACATGAGGCCACGACAGATTTAAAATGCATCAGCCCTCTTTGTACACGACGGTCTTTTTGTTGGATTCGTACTTGCAACCCTACGTTTGCTAATCCGTTACTCTTCCAACCAGGCTACCGCGGCCCTAACATTAATACCAGATATAATATATTATCAATGATGTCATATATTACCAGCTACTAAATACAATATTCGGAAAATGTTAAATTTAAGTATAGATCCTTGTGAACGTTTGCTCACTTAAACGTTCAAAGAATGTGTACAGATTTTATAGTATATCCGATTTGAACGATTGATTTCTAATCTGATATATCGATGAGTAATGTACTTTCTGGAATTATTTCCCTCTCTATGTTCTGTATAATAATTTAAAATGTTGCTTTTTTAACTTTAATTAATTAAACTAAAATGATTTAAGATAATTTGCGTAGTTGAGCTTAAAATAATTAATTTTAAAATTAAATTGTAATTTTTGAATATTTTCAATTATTTTTCAAGGTTTAAATGTATTTCAATTGAATGGGAAAATTAAGTAGCATGCTTTTATAATCCTTTCAATCAAATTCAAATACATCATTAATAAATGGCAAAGCTTCAGTAACGTATTTTAGTTTATATTATACCTTTAATAAAAGAAATAAATTAATTATCATGTCCTTTCTGAAATATTAACTCTGTTTATGGCTCAGAATCCTCATTTGTGAACAAACATTATAAATACATTATCAAATTATGAGCTTTGAAAAAGTTATGAATGTGCTCTAATGTCCATCAGAGAAAAAAGAATTGGTTAATGATTTTACTAGTACATTCATATTGCATTAACAGGCAGTTTATTAAAAATACTTATCATTTTATTCTCTTAAGTGAATATTATATTGATGATGACTCTCTTCGCAGATTATCCAAACATACAGATTTCACTATTTAAGTGATCTTTAATGTAGATGAAATTTTTTTTGAGGTTTCATCGTTAAGGTCATGATATAAATCATATTACCTTAATCCTAGTGAATTCCAGTTTACTCAAAACTATTTTATGTCTTCATTTATAATTTAAAGCTTTTTACATCCCAATTTTTATTCCTGTGTTGTTTTAATGCTTAATAATTCATTCGAAGTAAACGTTGTAGAACATATTATGACATTTTGTAATTGCATTTGAATTTTAAAAACAATAGGGACTAAAACAAAACTCTACAGACAATTGATTAATAAAATGCACACAATTCAGACTGGTTTGGTTTAGATAGTGGTGTTAGTAAAAAAGACAGCCGAAAAACATGCAAAATGTTCTTTTATCTACCATTTAAAATATAGACCCACAGAAAATATTGCTTTAGGTACATAAAAACTGCTTGCATCACGAATCAGAAAAATTGACCTATAACATGTATTTAAAAAATATTATTTGCTGGACGATGTTGTATATGTTTAATTTGAATTTGGAATTAAACTTGTTTTTATAAATATAAAATACAATTTGGAAAATACAAGTTTTACGTAATGGTTAAAATATAATCAGTTTTCAAATTAAGCAAATATTTAAAATTATAGTATGGTTTCTAGATTTAAAAAATATCTTCAGATTTCAAGATTTATTTGAAGTTTAATATAGAATTATAACTTCTTTCATAATTTTCTCGGCGGAATTTCTAGTTTATTTTAAAACAAGGAATAGTGCAGCCATTCCTTTGCAATCGATACTTTATTTTAAGCACAAAAAATACTTTTTTAATACTTTTTGTCGAGCATCAACATCTGTTAGCTTCATTCAGCTACATCATTTGTTAAATATATCGTATTAAATCTAGCAACTCTTTTTGTAGGAAGGATTATTGAGTTGAGTTTTTATTGACATCCCATAATTAAGTCGGAATTCTCGTATTTAGTTTCATAGTTGGGTCTTTGTTTTCATTCATTGAAAAGTATTTTTTATTTCGAATATATATGTTTTTTGTATTTTATGGAATTATTTTTAAGTATTTTTTTATTACTGTGATTGAATTATGAGAATGAAAAGTGTGATTCTCGTAAATTATGTACCGTCAGATTGCTGACTAAAATGTTTTTACGGTGGCTTCATTTCAGATATTTAACCCTCTGAGGGGTTCACACGTATAATTCCACCCTGCAACCTGCAATGACTTATTGGGCAATTATTCTTTCCTGCGTGACTTCAAACCAATTTAGATATTCTTGACCAATAGAATCTTTCCAAAGGATTCTATTCTAAATAAAGAACCTATATAATTTTTCCAAAGGATTCTATATTCTAAGGAAGTGAGCAATATAATCTCTCCAAAGGATTCTATTCTAAGACAGCAATAGAATCTTTCCTAATGATTCTATTCTAAGACAGCAATAGAATCTTTTCAGAGGATTCTATTCTAAGGAAGTGAGCAATAGAATTTTCCCAAAGGATTCTATACTAAACAAATTACAGATAGTGCCTTTCCAAAGGATTATCTTCTAAGGAAATGAGAAATAAAATCTTTCCAAAGATTCTATTCTAGAGAATGGGCCATTCGAATTTTTTGCAAAAAGTATTCTATTCTAAGGAAAAGATCAATAAAATATTTCAAACGAGTCAATTCAAAGGATCAATGGAATCTTTCTAGAGGTTCAAAGAATCCATGAATTCATTAGAAAGATGTGGCTATTTAATCATTAAGTGTATTGTGGCGTAAAAGTAACAGTACACTATTCGGAAATCTTTCGACGCTCAGAGTTAAATTTTTATTTTAGACAAATTCTGTACCTCAGAGAGAAATGCTACATATTTCCCTTATTAATATCTAAATTAGCACAATTCACTTCATTCAGCCGATATCTTCATTTAACAGTACTGAAGAAATACACGTTCATTATAAATTAATAAAATTATTTTCCTTTATCCCTTTCCCAAATACATCATCAGAACCGTCTTTTGTCACCGTAACAAGCATAACTCTTTCATTAGAAAGAGTTATGCTTGTTATCTTGCTTGCATTTTATCGATGCTTGTTTGAAATTTCAAAATTCATGACAAATACGGAGCAGAAAAGATATTTTATGTTTGAAAAAAAATCTGCAGTTAGGGTTTCGAAAAATAATTGGGTTCAAACGTTCCTGGTCAGATTAATTTTTATTATTTAAAAGTACTTACATTTGATTTTTGATTAAAGCTTCTGTTTATCTTTATTGACATTAGGTAGTAATCACTTTTAAAACTAATTAATTATATTTCTAATAATCAATTATTCATTATCCTTTTATTTATATAGCCTCAGTGTTAAAAAATGGTGAACGAAAGGATTTAAGGTTCACACGTGTTATTGTAATGAACAATTGTGATAGAACTGTAAATTTCCGTTTGTATTAGAAAAATGTCCTTGTATAAGAATTATTATTGATCCTTTTAGGGCATAACTTTCAAGTATGTGTTTAAAATAGTACGTTGAAACAAAATAAATTCTGTACACGCCGCTATATTAATCAACCCTTTTAGTTCAGTCTTATTAAATCTACCTTTTTATTTTATTGAACACATCTTAAAATTATGTTCAGGTCCCTTTTAGTGTGGGGTTCGACATTGTACGCTTATTTGTCTCATCATTGAGTAATTACTTCCAATACAATTGTTTGATTCTATAAATTGGAATTATTCTATTTTGCAGTAATTATTAAAAGTTTAATAGGTCGAAATTTAGTAAAATTTTTTCTAATACATTATATGAATTGATTATGCATAAAGTTTCAAAAGGCAATAAACTTTTTCAACTGTTATTCTAGAGAATCTTTTTCAATTTTTGAAAGAGAAAGCAAGTCGAATCCACTTTAGTTGCTACAGGCAAAACAAATATACCCTTTAATACTTGACTGGGGCTATTATTTACCCTTGGATAGAATTGAAAAATTGATTTTCACTTCATATGCAATCTTAGACTACCTAGATGTATCGGATATCTGATATCGATACGTTTGAAACAAAACAAGATTTGCTCATAGAAAATATGCAATTTATTATAGACTATGTGACCAATGTATTTGTTTAGTGTTATTTATTTTGGAAAGGGATGTATCTCAGTTATTTGAATTCCTCTTTTAGAAACGATTCACATCTTATCAAGATAATAATTTTTTATCTGTATTGTAACAATACGCAACAGTAAACTTATTATATTTCCGTTTCCTGTTTTAAAAGGTTTTGCTCGACAGACTTTTTAAATGTATACCTTAAAATGTGTCCAATATTTTTTAATAACAAATCAGTTTGATTTCAAAGTCTATTAATCAAAACTTGATAAATATATATTAGAAGTGATATAAACCCTTTGAGTTACACACTTACAATTCCATCTTGCAACATATAGTCTCTCTGCATGACTTCTAACCAATTTTGACCTTCTTAATCAATAGAATCCTTACAAAAGATTCTATTGTAAGGAAATGAGCAATAGAATCTTTGCAAAGGATTCTATTATAAGTAAATGAGTAAAAGAATCTTTTCAAAGGATTACATTCTAATAAAATATTTCAAAAGAAAGATACTTTTCTAAGGAAAGAACCATTAAAATATTTCTAAAGGTTTAATGAACCCATAGATTCTTTCAACCTTTAGAAACTTGGCATGAAAGAGTTAAACCTTTAGAAACTTGGCATGAAAGATTTAAACCTTTAGAAACTTGACATGAAATATTTAGAAAGATTTAAACCTTTAGAAACTTGCTATGGCGTGAAATTATAAACCTAAACTTCTTAATTCCGGTTACAGAGCTTTATTACGCTCACACATTTTACAATCGAAAGCCACTTTGTCTAAAATAGTCTTAAATATGTTATTACAGAAGAAAGAATTTTGTAAAGAAAAGCACTTTTAGAAGTAAAAAAATAGTACAATTACAGAAAAAAATATATTAGCTATAGAAATTTAATTTAAAAAATATTCTCCGTAAGTCCTTTTACGAATGTTACTAGCAAATGAATTGTTAATTAAAATTCATTTCCAATAGTTTAAGCGTTGTTTTTTTACACTTTAACAGTAATTAAGAATAGTTTATAAGTTTTTTATGAATTAAGGAGCTATTAATGATTCAAAATAAATGTTAAGAAGTTCGTTACTATTCAAAATAAATGTTTAAGAATCGTTTTCAAGTAACGATTATCCCATAACTCGAATAAGAATCCTAATTGGCTCGATATTTCGTATTAAATTAATTATATGAACCCATATCGAGCTAACTATTCATTTATTCCTAGTGAATCGTGCTTCAAGGCTCGATTGAATATGAAGGTTATTAACTTGATAGAATTCATGATCGTTGTCTCATTTCACACAACTCTTAACCCTCAGGGGGTCATTAATCTAACATGCCATCTGCAATTTTTCCTGCATGACTTGTAGCCAGTTTTATACTTCTTGTTCAATAGAATTCTTTTTATTATTCTTGCAATCAATAGATGGTTCTATTTTTCCTGTGTGTTATAGGTTAAAGAGAATAGAATGTAATACACGGAAATCTCGTGACGCTGAGAGAATGAAGCATCCAGTGGTTTTGACGAGATATCTCGTCCCTTTAGATGTGACCAATTTTACTGACCCGATATCGCGTCATCAAGATATTGCCGATTTTTTTATGATGACGAGATCAAGATCTGGTCAGTTTCCTTCTAATGACGAAATATCTCGTCCATCAGGATCTGGTCAGTTTTGCTAATGACGAGGTACCTCGTCCATCAAGATCAGACCAATTTTTCTAATGACGAGATATCTCGTCATCAAGATACTGCCGATTTTTTTATGATGAGGGTTATAAACAATTATGGATTTTCTTATTTTCGTAATCAAATAAGTTTTTATTTACACATTTTTTTGAAGAAATAGTAAGATTTAAGATTTATACTGTCAAATTTGACAATATTAATTTCAATTAGACGTTTAAAAGACATTTCTTTTTGTTTGATCAAGCTTTTGCAAATATGCTTCCTCACAATAGGAACATGTACGATTCAAATCTCCAAAATGTTCCCATACATGTAGAACTAAAAATACTTGCTCCTTTGAATTCATATTCAAGTTGAATTTTAATTTTACTCAGTGCACTATCTCTTCTATACTTTAGTTATATCATACATATCTATTCTATACTAAAACACTTCGCGCAAACTCATGTTTATTTTATTTCTGAAGATGTTGAAGATTTGAACTTGTGTTACATTCATTTAAGATATGGCTTACAATCTTGATTTCAATCTATGTGTAAAATTTCAATTGTTTCTGTTTTAAAATGCTAGGTTAGAATAAATTCAGTAAGATTTCACAAAGGCTACGTTTTTTTCAAGCATGATGAATGCATCTCTATGCTTTTATATATTTAACTAATGCACGTGGCACCAAAATCGGCGTTACTTGTATATTGGCAAGTGGCAAGAAATGTAAACAATATAAAAACCGATACGAGTTTAATTCGCCAATTTTACTGCTTTGTTTAAATATACTTAATTGGAGGTAGGAACTACATAATATTCCTAGAACTGCACGGAGGTGCTCTAGCCGCTTTGATGAAATTCTCTAATAGTCTGATGACAGAAGGCAATGAGAAATCTGGAAGGTAAAAATTAGTACAGAAAAAAAATTTGAGCCAACCCAATAATAGGCTTAGGTAGTCAAAAAATATCGAATCGCCTTTCAACACGGGAATGAAATGCTATTGAAGTGGACGTTAAGAAGATAATTGTAGTTACATAACTCAAGTGCGACCTTTTTACCATGCACTGTATTGCAAATATGAATTAATACCAGTATGTACAGTTGCAAAATGTAAAGGAAATGCCATTTTATATTTTTATTTCATTTAGACGTCTGAAATGTGCATAGAGATGCTTATATCAATTATGAATGGATTTAAATAAGGTATCGAATGTTGAACAACGACACTGTCACAGATATTTCCAATTTTTTGATGATGAGATAGAGATCTGGTCAATTTTCTTCCAATGACGAGATATCTCATCCATGAAGCTCTGGTCAGTTTTTTGCTAATGACGAGATACCTCGTTGAGACAACCACCAAGAGAGTTAAGAAATTGTAGGACAGAAGCTATGCGGAGGGTCTTCTAGTTTTTATTATTTTTACAGTCCCAACGCAACATTAAAATCAGGTCTGTCATGTAATTCTAACAAAATAATAAGATTTCTTTCCTAATGAAGTTTTTGTGCGAAAGAGTATTCTCATTCAAAAGAATTTAAAGAATTCATCAAGCATTTCATTATCAATAAAAGTATCACATATTTATACTTCCCATCAAACAGGAATACGAGCGATAAGACGAACAAATAAGATGAACTCGTCCAAAATAACACTCAAAATAAAACTTTCTTTCTTAGTGAAGTTTTTCATGCAAAGATATATTTCAACCGATTTAAAAAAGCAGCAAGCGTTTCATTATCAATAAAAGTATCCTTCCCATTAAACAGGAATAATAAGACAAAACAAACCAGATAAGGGATTCCAAAATAGCACAAAAAATAATTAGATTTCTTTCTTTCCTAATGTGCAAGTGTTCACTTTCAATTGATTTAAAAAAGCACAAAGCGTTTCACTATCAATAAAAGTATACTTCCCATTAAACGGGAATAATAAGACAAAACAAATCAGATAAGGGCGTCCAAAATAGCACAAAAAATAATTATATTTATTTCTTTCCTAATGTGCAAAAGTGTGTGTGTTCACTTTCAACTGATTTAAAAAAGAAAAAGCTTTTCATTATAAATAAAAGTATCCTTCCCATTAAACAGGAATAATAAGACAAAATAAATCAGATAAAGTCGTACAAAATAACATAAAAAAATAATGCGATTTCTTTCTTTCCTAATGTACAGAAGATTATTCCCTTTCAATTGATTTAAAATAGCACAAAGCGTTTCATTATCAATAAAAGTATCCTTCCAATCAAACAGGAATAATAATAAGACAAACAAATCATATAAAAGCGTCCAGTATAACAAACACATTAACCCAACAAAACGATTTCACAAGCTTCGGGACATACAATTCCAGATTGCATCACCAGTAGAATTTTCATAAGCGCTCGCTTAAATTCACAGAATCTTTATTGCATTTCCTCGGTTCTGTCGGAATCGATGCGATCTCAGACAGTTAGCTGCATCGGGAGGCATGGAGTATAAAATGCTGTCGCTCTGCTTCCATTACCGGAGCACTTTCATGGAATTAGCGCATTACCCTAAATTCTGTCTCCATTTGCGCTCAAGATTAAATGAGGGCTCAGTAAGAATTCAATACGAAAGCAGACGCATTTGCGTTCGCTAATGTGCCTTTAGATATTAGGTGTAACGAGACCAGAGTCAAAAACATTCCGGTGTTGGAGACGTGTAGTTTAGGTATTAATTGAAATGCGATGATTTAATATTCCGAGAAGTTCTTGCACTAATGTTGATAATTAAAAGGCAAACTTGAGATGACGTTCTTGGATCAATTCTCATCCTCACTCTATCATTGGTTGAAAATATATTTGAATATTTTCACGAGAAATTGCTCACAACAATAAATATAAATTGAATCATATATTATTTATTTAGTAGCAGAATTATCCGGTGTTCCTCGAGTTGAATTGGTTAACTAACTTCTCTCCGTTTCCGTTAATAAAGTGTCATTGCTATTCATCACTTGTAACAACTACCACACTAATAAAAGTTACAATTGTTAAATACACAATTGCAGAGATAAATAATTGCCAAATTTAACATTTGCATTTTTGTAGAATTTGGATTTTTAGTAAGAAAGAAGTATCTAGAGTGTGCCAATGTTACCTAGAATGCATAGAATAATTGAGAGTATGCATATAAAATGTTGTATGTCATTTAAAAAGAAAAACGTTTCTCAAAATTATCATATAATGAATTAAAAAGGAATTAAACATTTACTTATCTTGATTACAGATATTCAACGAAAAACATCAAAATGAAAATTCACAGACATCTTAAAACAGATTAAAAAAAGCTTCTAACGAAAAGCAATGTATGTATCTGTTTTTTCTAAAAATGGATTCCTGGAATATATGCTAACGGATTACAGAAATTAAAAAAAGAAAACGGTTAATAATTATGGTTTGGAACTAATTCAGTTGCGCATGCCTGCCAAAAATAATTTCTAAAAATACCAAGGTTGCCATGTTAGCTACCACTCTTACTTAAAGGTTTTATGCTATATATTTCATTGATAATGTTTTATTCTCTTTATAGTCTGTCTCAAATATTCAGAATTTTTTTATCTTTCGCAAAGAAAATAAGGCTCAAAATAAATAATTAGAATTTAAATTCTGTAAAAATAATATTTAATGTACTCTCCATTTTTATTTAAATAGATTTCGTATGTACATTTGAAGTTTATACTTTAGCAGTGGTGATGCCTCCAGTTAAATCATATTAATAATCACGAAAATTAAACTCCTCCAAAGTTTAAATTCACGAGTTGAGTAAAATACCAGGAACATATTTTACCAAACTATATTTATTAAAAACTAAAAATTTCTATTTCCATTTTATCAGACGATATCTATTTATTTAAAGTACACATTTGATGAATGTTTTGAAAACGATTTTTATTTGTTTTAATTTCTTTATTTTCAGAACTGAGTTTATTTATTTAACTTTATTGATTTTCTTTCGATGAATGGCAACAGAAAGAGAGAGAGGATAAAAAAATACATTAAATCAATAGATGCTCCACAAAAATGTGTACACATGAAAAGTTTTCTTGGAATCTGTTAATGGGATAATAATTTTTAAGTAGAAAATATTAACTTTCCTTTTCTATTTACAGAGAGAATAGATGTACACGAGAACTTCCAGCTGTAAGGTAAGTAACCATCACAACACTCCTTTGATGTATTTTGTATTTTATAAACCATTTGAAGTTTATTTTGGAAACTTAAATGTTCTGGAAATTAAATTTAAAAAAAGGCTAGGAAATGTCTGAAAACACATAACAATAAACGACGTAATAGCTACTTTATTGTGTTTAAGGCATCCGTATACTTTTTGGGGGGTGTTGCGTTTGCTTAATGAAAATTAATGTGTTTTTTTTAATTTGACGTCGATACTGTTGTCATCATTTACGCATTAGTGAATGCAAGTTTCTGCATACTTCCTTTTATCATTCGAGATCCGTATGGTGAAATTGCGAAGCACACTGAAGTATTGATGACTTTCCCTTGTTAACCCTCCTGGTGGTTGTCTAGACGAGATATCTCGTCATTAGCAAAACTAACTAGATCTTGTTTGACGATATATCTCGTTCTTAGAACAAAAACTGACCTGATCTTGATCTCGCTATCATCGAAAAAACGGCAATATCCTGTTGATGAAGTATCTCGTCATTAGGGAATTTTGTCAAATCTTTATTGACGAGATATCTCGTCGAAACCACTTGAAGGGTTAACTGTGCTAGAATTATTTTACGTTATTTTTTCCTGCAATAAAGTGCTGTTTATGTTGGTCTAATCATTTAAATACATGTGGGGTTACGCCTTTGAACAAAAGCAAACGCACAAGAAAACTTGAACCAATACTTCACATTTACAGATTTCATAAAATAATTACTTTGATACGATACTTATCTAAAGAACATACTTGTCATAGGATTAAGTATGTGTGATTTTCCTGTGTATGCAATAACAAACAAAATATTATTAAAATTGCAGATCCAACGCCCTTCATGAATTATGTGCCTTGATTGCAGTTTATTCCATTAAAAATATCTCGAGAATATTCGAAGAAATTATTTTATCCGTTAGAGCTATAATATTTGCGATATTATATTCATTAACTAGCAAGTAGCAATACATTTTAAGATAAAATAAACTCTGCAAAACCACACTTGACAAAATTTTAAATGTTTGACTTTTCTATTCGTGAAAGAAGAAAATAACTTTTAGAAAGGTCATGAATCCGATTATTATACTCAGATAAAATTTAAAAATGATATTTTAACTCAAACGAATTATTAAAGCGAAACTGAGTACAAAGAGAAAAACTAGGTAATAAAAATCTAGTTGAATTGTTTCCAGTATAACATGGTATATTCTATATAGAAGAAACGATACTTTAAATGCAGTTTAACAAAACTACCAACCAAGCTACAGAAATATTTTCTCTTTTTAGAACATCTGAAATCCAATTATGTTCGGGAATGGGATTTCGGAGCACGGAATAAATGAGAATACCGGTCATTCCTGGGAATTCTAGATCCTTAAGAATAACAAACACCGGTCAAATAGCTGATAGCTTTCCTTAAGTAAGAAAAAAAGAAAATTAATGTTTGAAATTAAATCACTAATTATTTCGACAAATATATATAATTATAATTACTACATTCTTTAAGGTATGTATATATATATATATAATATATATATAATATATTATATATATAATATATTATATATATTATAATATATATATATATATATATAATATAATATATAATATATATATATATATATATATATTATAATTATTGTACATAATTATAATATATATACATAATTATTGTACATAATGTGGAAAATACATAGTATATACCCTATTTTATCTTTTTACCCCTACCAATGTAGTTATCTTTCTTCATTTACTATATTTACTTATTTATTTTTGTGGTCGTAAGCGCGGATGGATATATATCTATATATATATTGATGGACGAGATATCTCGTCGAAACCACTTGGAGGGTCAAATATAGTATATTTTTAGATGATCATAGGAAATTACTTTCATAAATAAACAACTATATAAATTATTTGAAAAATAGTTTGTCTTGTTCACGATATTTAATCATTAATTTTTAATTCAACTTTAATGAAGTTTATTCACTACTGAATGGTTTTGGCATAAATTACTAATTTACATTGATAAAAGGGCTTCATAAGATTCCGACTAATAGATAAAGGGAGAATTATACAGTAGTCAAATATATAGACTTCAAAATACGACTAATAAAGATGGTAACAGGCGAAAATGGTCAATGGCTATTTCGATGGAGCAAAACGTCCACTATCATCACGACAGGAATAAACAACGAAAGATAAACCCGAGTTAAAAAAATGTAATCCTAGAACAGGTGTTGCTATTTATTTTTAATTATGCTCTTCCAGACCGTGTGTGAAGGAAGGGAGGAACTAGTTATTTTACTAGTCATTCACTAGTGTGTTAGATAATGTCAAAATAGATAAGGCTTCTCTACGTTTAACCCAGGCATAGATCTCGGATATTGAACTATTTTCGCTATTGATATTAAGAGGATAAAAATGATAATAAATGCACCGAAGAATTAAAATCAAAAGAAAATACAAGCAAATAGAATTGAAAGCGAATTCTAGATCGAAAAATAAAATTTGAAATTCTCTACAAAAAGTAACGAGCGTAATTTAGTTCAATGTGAATGAAAAACTTAATCATTACTACATGTGAAACACAAATTGAAATACGAATTAAATTATCCATCAGCACTTTGCTACGCCTGTGAATACCGATTTACAAGAATATTTTAATACTAATGTCTTTGGCATGGATAATTCAATGTTTTGAATAACACATTTTCATGTGCATTAGTATAATATTCTTTTAAAAACTCCATCGTTTCATGTTTGAATTAACTTCAAAAGACATTGAAAAAAGTTCGAATTTATATCTAACAAAGGAACTGATTCACCAAAGAAGTTATAGCCAAAACGCAGAAGCTTTTGAAAAGAATGTAGAAAAGTCATTAAGATTAAAAATGGTACATACAAAAATAATTTGAGCCTTAAATCGTATTTTAGGAATGGAATTTATTGACAATTTTTTTGGGTGGCCTAGTGAATAGAAAACTTGCTAATTATCTAATAAAATGTCATTAGTAATAATAAACAAAAGATATGTTAAGCAGTTAAATTCCATTTAGCATTTATTTGGACGAAATGAAGCACGTAATTTTATTTGTGAGATTCATTTGCATTTAAAATCTCTTATGCAACACAAAAGACATTTGCGAATTCCTTAGTAAGATTTGAGACAATCGAAGTGGGGGAGACATTAACAACTATTATTACGTAATCTCTTTCTATATTTGCAACCCGAGTAAACAAAATGTTAAAAATAAGTTCCTAAACCATTATTCAAAACAGTAAATTTAGAATTTTTCATGACCTAATTGAAAATGTCTGCTAATGGTTATACTTTGAAATCAATTACTAGAATTTTATCTTCAGCTGTTTAAAATAATTATGTAAGCATACTAGGATTCTTTGAATACCAAATAAAGGTTTAAGTAGAAACAATGTAGTTAACGATTAAAGGTTCGTGTTTACACAATCCTTTCCCATAAAAGATAGTTATTGAATGTTAATAATGGCTTTTGAAAATTAAAACATTGGTGTAATTCAATTATAGAATACAACGGAAACTTAAGACAAAGGTTCAAGAGGGGAGATTGTTCATTAACGAACATATAAATCAATTTTTATTTCCATATATTTATCCCTTTAGTGATTTATAATAATTCAATGATTTTAGAATGCTATATATGCGTTTCATACTTTTAGTGTTTACGGAGGTAAATAGACTATACCTTTCCTGTCAGTCTTAAAATAATATACAAATCAGTATAATATAGGAAAAAATAACGCGCGCGGGACTATAACTTTTGCTTAAAACAAAACATTAAAGATATATAACTACTTAACCATTTATGTGGTTTTCTCGACAAGGTAGCTCTTCATTAGTTACCAGATCTTGATGCACAAAATATATCGTCATTAGAAAAAAATGATCAGATCTTGATTTAGTCATCATCAAAAATCGGCAATAACTTGAACGAATATTTCGTCATTAGCAAAATTGATCTGATCTTCATGGAAACCACTTGGAAGCTTAACTTAAATTATCTAAAAAAGACTAAAATTTAGATACCAAAGACATAATTTCAATCCATAAGATCTATACACGTTTTAGAAATAATATTTTTTATGTAAGATGAATTTTGTCATTTTCCGTTTTATTATCTCTATAAAATTTATAATATAAAAATGTTTTTATAGTTATTTTATGGGAATACTGTGTATCTTAAATCTTCACACAGTCGAATCAGAACTTAACACTTAAAATTGAGATATTAATTGTAAGTAAATTGACCATTTGGTAAAGCTATCTGAAGAAAATTTATAAATTAAAAATGTTTATATTTATAGTTATTTTGCGCGAATATTGTATTGCTTAACTCTTCACACAGTCGAATCAGGACTTTGCATCGTAAGTTAAAATATTAGTTGCAATTAAACTTAACATTAATGCTTTTTTAACATAAATAAGGTTTGAACAGAACAGTTAACGCACCAGAAAGGAAATATTTGTGTTTTTTTTTACCTCGAACATAAAGAAACATTTTATCGAGGAAACTTTTACCTATATTATTTATTAATCAAATATTAATTTTAGGGTTCTTTTTGTAGTAATTTTTTATTGAACAAAAGCAAACTCCCCGTGCACCACAGAAGTGCAACACGGGACTTACAGAAGTAAGTTGATTTAACAAAGAAACAGTGGAAAACAATTTAACTAAAAGTACAAGATTTTATGAACTTGACAAATGAGTAGAAAAGCAGATTAGATTTAACAAAAACATTGAATTTCACTGGCCATGTTTTACCTAATTTTCTCAATGAAAATAAAATGAATGTAAATGAAAATATTAACAATAGATTAGTAGCATGATTTTTTTAAAGTAAAAACACACAGAATTGTATTACTTAGAGCACATCTGCATATTAAGTTCAAACAAAAGCTTGAAACATTTTTGGTCTATTCTAACTTAACCGGAAATATCGAAAATACTTTTAATACAGAAGATGTATCAGTTTTGAATGGAAATTTCTTACTCTAAGCATTTACAATAAAAATCGATTTTAAAAGAACGGAACACTTAAAAGAACGGAACAATGGAATTGAAACTTCAAATATTCTATACGGTTAATGATTTTTCCAGACACAAAAAATATCTAAGGACGGTTTTAACTTGCTTGAAAAATTGATTAGAATATGCTTCATAAATCAAAAAGCCTGTTTCAATCTAATGTCTTAAATTCCCTTTTTTGGATGAATTAGCTTTAATAAAAGAATGGCATTAACTTCTTTTAATAAAGAGTATACCGAAGGGTAAAAAAGGAAAGTAATCAGGCCATCTCTACCTAAGTATTTCAACGCCATTACATTAGCTGCTGAATAATGGCGCATTTTCATGTGCTTTTAGCAGAAAAAAATTACGTCGTAAATGAAATGGGAAGTTTTAATTTTCCCTTCCAGGCTCTATGCTTTGCTGGAAAAAAACCCTAGAATTTCTGAAGGAAGGTTGTTTGAAGCATTTTTCGGTTTCGTCATCATCCGTTATGTTTTTTAACGATGTGCTGAACTAAAAATCTGGTAAATTGTGATTGTATGATTTTTCTGGTCTGACAGCTTTTCAGAAATGTGGTTTTTTATTTTTTGTTAATGAAATGAATCTTGTGTGAGTTTTATCGGTGTGGGTTTATGAATAAAAATGCAAAATAAAGGCAACACAACCTATGTTTAATAAAGTTGTAGACCGATTGAATATTTTTTGTCACTCAAGGTGCGTGTTATATAAGGACGCCATTTTGTTTTAGAATAACTTTTAAATAAAACATTTTCTTTTTAATCTTTTCTTACATATTGTTTACTCAATTGATGACGGTTGGTAATTTGGAATGGAAGCATTATTGGACCTTTTATTTTTCGAAAAAGCTACTGGAAATATGGTTACTGTCAATTTTAAACGATGCTGTGTGATGTCAATGAATTTCTTTATGCTTGAAATTGATTGACAAGGTTTACAATCCGTGTGGTTTCAAAAAGATGGAGAAAATTGTCATGCAGCTCGTGAAGCTATACGAATTCTAAGCATTGCAGACCGAATCTATAAATATCTTTTAATCATACAATGTACATATAAGGACACCATTTTGTTTGCGAATAACTTTTAAACAAAACATTTCTTATTTAATATTTTTTACTTACTGTTTACTCAATTCATTACAGTTTGCAATTTAGAGTGGAGGTATATTGGACCTCTCTTTCGAAAGTGCAACTGGAAATGCGGTTACTGTCAATTATGAAAGATACTGTGTGATGTTAGTATTATGATTTATTATTCATTTATCCTATATCCTTGCAAATTACTACTAGTGTTGTATCTCAATTTAATGTTTACCTGTGAACGTGCAAGCTGCTACTAGTATTCTAATAATATGCTAAATATATTGCTATTTATTCTTTAACTACAACTTTAATAAAACGATAAATACAAACATTTTAAATGCAGAAAAAAATCGTATGCGACTACGTCACTAGTATACATTTATATGTGATCCGTCTAGAATATTCCATGTAAAATTAATCATGTAATTGTTGAATAAACATACAACAGTCACAAAGTTTATTTTTGCTTGAAATTGATCGACAAGATTTATACCCATATATGGTTTCAAGATAAACTTCTCATGCAGCTAGTACAACTATTCGAATTCTAAAGAACGCATTTGCTGAACGAAAAAATCGGATAATGTTGATCGGCCTTCTCGTTCTCCTGATTTGACCATGCCGGGTTTTTTTGTGGGCTACTTAGTGGTCTTGACGTTCATCTCGTTCATCAAGATATGACCAAATTTGTTCTTGACGAGATATATCATCATCAAGATATTGCAGTTTTTTTATGATGATCAGATCAAGATCTGGTCAGTTTACTTCTAAAGACGAGATGTCTCGTCCAATCGAGCTCTGGTCAGTTTTACGAATGATGATATACCACCAGGAGGGTTAAAGAGACGAGTGTACGCTAAGAAGCTGACAAATATTCAGCAGTTTAAGTAAAGAATTCTCGGAGACAATGAACAAATCAAACCGGAAATGTTCTTAAACGTGATGGAAAATGTTCTTGAAAGGACCCTAATTTGCAGCATGGCCTGAGGATCATTTGGACGGTGTCCAAATACGACCTGTTCCATAAATTCTCTCATTGAGTAAACAATATGTAAAATGTTTTTAATAAAAAATGTTTTGTTTAAAAGTTATTTCAAAACAAAACCGGCCCTTACATAAGAAACACACTGTATTTAATTAATCTCAACACAATTATCATTAAAAGCTACCATCTAAAGTACACAAATCCAATAACTTATTCTTTCAAAATTATTTTTTTCTCATTACCATCAACAAAATATTCGTCCAAATTAAAAAGGATGGGTACGAGAAAATATTTATAATTATCATTAGAACATTTAAGGATATAAACTTTGACATTAACTGAATTATTCAATTACGAGTGCAGACAATCTAAACCTTCTCGGTTAACTCAATCAACAGAACTCTTAATCTCATCTTTTTGTTTGATGGGATTTTGTGGAGCACAAAAAAGCACTTCTAATTGCGTTGATAATTTTACGTGTAAAGCACTTAAGTAACAATGTCATGTTATTATATAATTGCTAGTAATGTGCAGTTCATCTGTTATTCTTTGTGATGATAATAAATGAGTGACAACAATTTGAATAAAAAATGAAAGAGACTGTAAAACTGAAGCGAATACATAGATTGAAAGATCGAATTTGTAGTTAAACATAACTAGTTTTTGAGTTTAATATACGATCGGATCTGTTAAGAAACAAACCTTTTATGTGTTGGTCGAGGCGTCCTCTGATTCTCTTAGATTTTAGGATAGGTAGGTAGTTAATTAACGTTGCACTGGAGCAACGCGACGGTCTATAGGCGACGGCCCGTGATTCATCCCAAAGGGAAAGAGCCGAGGACAACACCTCGTAATTTTGAACTATGGTCAGATGACGAGGTCAACACCTAAGCTGTCAACCCACTCTCCAAACTTCCGCACTACACCAACGTGAAAACATTTTGGGAGCAACAGATTTAACATGTACCAGTCCCCGCATACACGAGGATCTTTGGACCTTTCGAACTCTCCGAGTTGCCGCACTTCTTCCAACTGAGCTACTGCGGCTCCTATATTTTATGGATGTATATTGGTTTAATGTCGCTACATTAAATGTATATCCCCTATAATTATTGAATAGGTAGGTAGGTATTCAATTAACGTCGCACTGGAGCAAAACGGGCTATTGGTGGCGGTCCGGGATCAAGATGAAGGGAAAGATCCGAGGACAACACCTCGTGATTTTGAACCACGTTCAAATTACAAGGTCACAAATGAGCTGGCACCCCACTCTCCAAGCTTTCACACCACGCCAACGTGAGAACATTGAGGCCACGACAGATTTAACGTGCAACAGCTTCCTTTGTACACGACGGTCTATAGCTGGATTGGATCTCGCAACTCTGCGGTTGCTAATCCGTTAGTCTTCCAAGCGGGATAACGCTGGAAGAATAACGGACAGATTGATGAGCATATAGGACCGTATACTTACACAATATGAATGGGGCTTAATGCGTAAGTATACGGTTCTATATACTCATCAATCTACCTCTTATTTCTATTGCGTTTACTAAATCCAGCCGGGAGGCAGATAACTTTGGCACCTGCAAACTTGGACTCAACTGTCGATTTCTACTCTTTTCCTGGACAATGCAGCCCTTCTTCAGTCACTACGAGTAAACTATTATACTTCAACTTATACGTGTTCATCGCACTTCATAGCCACGGTAGCCCAGTTGGTAGAGTGCACACCGAGCTGGTGCAAATTAAATCTGTCCTGGTCTCCAATGTCTTCACGTTGGCGTTGGTTGGAAGTTTGAAGAATGGGGTGCCATTTCAGGTTTTGACCTCGTCATCTGACAGCGGTTGAAAATAACGCGTTGTCCTCTGATCTTTCTCGGGATTGATTCCGGACCGTCGCCAATAGCCCGTTCTGTTGCTCCATTGTGACGTTTATTCAACTACGCCCCCCCTTTTTTTTCTAAGTCGCAATGTTTGAACTAACGATAAGCAGTAAAGGAAGGCAATTTCACTTTCTGGTCAAATGTATACTTTTGTAGACGAACCTAGAATTGCATTATAATGTTTATTAGAAGACCCGCGCATAGCAACTGTAGTAAACTGTCTTAATTGCTTATATTTATTCATGTCAAAATCTCTCATCACTCACATTTCATATCTTATTTCACTTAACTGTTATGAATATGGATTCCATATTCACATCAATGGATTTCATACCTCTAAATGAAATACAATTATCCAAAAATACATAGCAGCAATGCATTTACTGGTGTTATTTCCAATAAAATGCATAGCAAAAAGCACATATCAGTCAATTAGATTCAGGTCATCTAACTTCTGTTGTCCCAACTAACCGTATCCAATCTAACTCGGGTCATCTAACCGTTTCGTTGTCCCAATATGGCATTTTTTGAAGCTAAACCTATCTTCGCTGATAGTTTCTTTTCTGCTCATTCTGATTTCTGTCTTCCTGGTTGTTTTCTTTAACCCTCTCGGAGGTTGTTTCAACGAATGTATCTCGTCATTAGAAGAAAACTGGCCAAATCTTGATCTTATCATCATAAAAAAAAAATCTTGATAATAAGATATCTCGTCATTAGCAAAATTGGTCAGATCTTGATGGACGAGATATCTCGTCGGACCTATTGAACCAAACTGCTGAAGAATTTCGTAACAGTGGCCAGGACTTCACGTGAAAACAGTAATATTATGCAGTTCCATACCTTAAGGTCCACTGCGCTAGCAACCTTCGAGTTGTAAGCGGCGCAGGTTCAAATCCTCTCAGGTGCATTCCTCCCTGGGTGTATTTCTCTCTTCTGTATCAGTAAAAATTTCATTGTGTGTGTCTATTACTTGGCATTGTATGTCTTGTATCTGGCGCAGCATGGCCAAATATGGCCCTTGCGCCATAAAGAAGAAAACCTAAATCCATACCTAAAGAAATAACCATATTTAAATTAAACGGCAAAATTTACGGATCATTCTTCGATTTTATATTGTTTGTATACGTTGTTGCCATTCGACAATAAAGAAATAACGATTCTTTCTGAACCACATACGTTAGTGAAGTATATATATATAGGTTATCCTTTAAAAACATTTTTGTTTCTGAATACAGACAAATTTGTTCTTTGTAGTAGAAACACATGATTTAGCATATATCGATCGTAAAAGATGATCTTATGAATATTAATGGGGACTTACAATTCCGTTTCCTTGAGATCTAATCTAGTCAACTTCAAAGTAACATCTTGTCTTGATCTCAATACAGAACTTTCGACACCAAAAAGTCCCTTTTTTCTCGTAAGCTAATCTAAAAGGAGCCATCACAGGACATAAAAATAAGCGGAAACTCACTGAATTGTTGCTTTAATTTCTAAAAATAACCCCGAATTCACTGGCGAAGAAAATATTTAAATAAGAAATGCGGATGTTCAGAAGTTTAATCAGTAAAGTGCGTGGAAATTCCCTTTTTCAGGTATTAACTCATGTCAAATTATATTAGAGTGAAGAAACTGCATCAATGTAATGTTTCTGGATTCACTAAACAACAACGTATAATCGCATTTTATCTCGTTCGGTTGAAGTATATAAGTCATGAAAGATGTGTTTTGAGGATATTGCGGGAGAGTTTCTTACTAAAATATTTTGTTTTCACTCTGTATGCCATATCCTGGATATGTGAACTATATGAGGCTTTTATATCAAGTTTAATGTTAGTGGCAGTAGCGAATTCTATGAAGCCAGACTATGAATCACCATGTTTTTTTAAATCAGAAGCAAGGAACTAGTGTTATTTGAGTACAACTATTGCTTGTAGCATCGTTCGAGTTAATTTATTTAAATACAGTTCCACATTACACAGACACGGACACTTTTCCTGCCATTTGACTCGCTAGAGTTTGCAGTTTTCCGATAGTTTAACTCCAGATCATCATTGCCTGTTCATCCAGACAGACCGTGCTTGAAGTTTCGCTTTATTCAAACGTTTCTCATTGCCTCATTCTATGACTCCGAATGTTTGCTTAGCATATATTGGATATTTTTTATCTAAGTAATAATTATATATATTACTTGATCAATTTATGTTATAATTGTGTCTTTTCTACTTAATAATCCCCCATTTATGTGTTCTATATTTCTAACTAATTACTCCAGTCTAATAAAATTATTTTCCCGAAATTCACTAAAATGAAAATCTTGGTATAGTATATGTAGAGGCTCAGTATGGATATAGAAGTAGAAGAAATTCCAAATCTTTTGCATGTATTTTTCAATTTCCATGTTAGATTATAACAGTAAGAAATTGTCCACTTTACGGGCTGAATTATTAGAGTAACATATTTTCCACTCTTTACGGGTTGAATTATTAGAGTAATATATTGCTTACACTTTACAAGCTGAATTATTACAGTAATATTTTGTTCATACTTTACAGGTTGAATTATTACTGTAATATATTGTTTACACTTTACGGGCTGAATTATTACAGTGACAAATTGTTCATATTTTACGGGCTGAATTATTAGAGTAATATATTGTTCACACTTTACGGGCTGAATTATTATTGTTCATTTTATGGAATGTGTGAATTATTACAGTATATACTTTGAGTATAAACTTATCTAAAAGGGTATTTCTGAGAAAAAAATGTATACATTTATAAAAGCTCATCTCAAGCAATTATACAAAATCTGAAAGACTTAAGTTACTGTTTGTGTTCATTCACGTCATATCTCAACTATAAATACCTTTTTGATCATTTTGTTCCTTTAAATCATAAAATATTGATTATAGTATTTAAACTAACTTCTTTAGAACTCAAAAATTCACTACGTGGGTGTATTTCTCTCTTCTGTGTCAGTAAAACTTTTACGTGTGTATGTCCAGTACTTGAAGCCGTCTGTCTTCTGTTTAGAACTGAATGGCCGAATATGGCCCTTACACCCTAAAAAACCTAACCAACCAACCCATAATGGATAGTTTATCGATCATATCGATAATATTCAACTTTTTATATGAATAAAAAGTATACATGTAATTACACAACACGAAAACTGTCCATTTCTCAAAGTGCATATTGAACTCTTCCATAACCAATCATATGATCTCCTTTTCCCCTTACTTCCCCCTCGCTGTGACCTGATAACCAATCAAATCACCTCAATCTCATACCTATTCAGAGAAACATCCCCAACAAAAGTATATAAATGCGGATCTCAATTCCAAGAGCGAACGTGAATGTGGGTTGGTCAACGGAATTGAAGCTGATTCGATGTAATTTATATTTAATAAATATAATTTTGGGTGTCGGACAAAGTATTTAAGTAAGTATTCTCATTTCTCTACAAGCTCTACACAGGATTTACTTAAATCCCGACGTACATATAGTATAATGTAAATGTCCTTAGGATGATCGGGTCGCTAAAGCACGGTTAGAAGAGCAATGGATTAGTAACCGGAAGGTTGCGAGTTCGAAACCAAGCAAAGACCGTCGTGAAGAAAGTGGTGCACGTTAAATCTGTAGTGACCTCAAATGTCATGACATTGGCATGGTGTGGCGGCTTGGAAAAGTGCCAGCTCAGGTGTGACCTCGTCATCTGACCGTGGTTTAAAATTACGTAGTATTGTCCTCGGATATTTCCCTTCTGGTTTGATGCCGGACCTTCGCCAATAGTCCGTTGTGTTGCTCCAGTGCGACATTAATTGAACTACCTACCTTAGGATAATCCTTATTTAGAACACAACATTTCGATAAATTGGACTTTGTTCGATAAACGGAAGAGCAGCGGTAGCCCAGTTGCTAGAGTAACCGATTAACAACCGGTAGGTAGTTAATTAACATCACACTGGGACAACACGACGGTGTATTGACGACGGTACAGATTCAATCCCGAAGGGAAGGATGCAAGGACAAAGCCTCGTCATTTTGAACCACGGTTAGATGACGAGAACACCTGAGCTGGCACCCCACTCTCCAAACTTCCAAACCACACAAACGTGAGGACATTTGAGGCCACGAGAAATTTAACGTGTACCAGTGCACATGACGGTCTTTGGTCGGATACGAAATCTTAACCCTCCGGTTTCTAATCCGTTACTCTGCCAACCGGACTACCGCAGCCAGATTAGCAACCGGAGAGTTATGAGTTTGAAACTCTGTCTTATTAAACATCGACATGGACGCGGGGAAGTGAACGTTAAATCTGTCGCGTCCTCAAATGTTCTCAAGTTGGGGTGGTGCGGATGTTCGGAGAGTAAGGTGCCAGCTCAGGTGTTGACCTCATCATCTGACCGTGGCTCAAAATTAAGACGTATTTTTCTCGATCTCTCCCTTGGGGATTGATACCAAACCCTCGTAAATAGCCCGTTGTATTGCACCAGTGCGATGTTAATTAACTACCTACTATCTCAATAAACAGAATTTTTCTTAACTTACAAAGAATCATGCTGAGATTTGATATAAAAGTGTTTGATTTAAAAGTGTTTTTATTAAAACGATTTATCGTTGTAATAAAAATCAGAAAGCTGCTAAATTTCAAAGTGATACTTAAATACCCGCTTTCAAAGTGATACTTAAATACCGCCGCGATAAAATACAATGATATTAACCTGACATGTTATATCAATAGTAACGATTTTCCGAGAAATGTGCCGTTTTATGTAAGTAAAAATCTGCATTAAATTCGCCTTATGTGTCCCATCTTGCATCTATTAATCATAGTGACAACGTTATAGTCGTTAGTTTATTAAACTCTATTAAAAGGGGATTTGATTATAATTTCATAATTTTAAATACACACTATTAAGATTAGTTGTCCCATTTTCCGGAGATTCATTAACCAGACAGCTACAAGGAGTTCGTTGCATTCAGAAAGATTTGAGTAATTAATTTCAGGTATATGTGCATAGAAAACTTCACAGTAGGAGACATTTAAGATTTCTAAAGAACAGCAATGGAAGAAAACAGTGCTAGCATCCCCTTTCTCTATTTGAGTACTTGAAGTTGTGAATAGTTGAATTAAATGCAATTTATTGCGAATAAAAGGTCTTAAAATACTTTTATAAATACGTTTCTACATACGATGGTGTGGTAAGTAACAATTATATTTACTTTGAGACGTTGGTAATAATTGAAATGCTGATATTAAGAATTAATATGCTTGGCAAAGGATTAATGTTGATACCTTTTAACCTTCTAAGTGGTTTCGGCGAGATATTTCTTCCATCAAGATTTGGTCAGCTTTCTTTGACAAGATATCTCGTCCATCAACATATGATCGGTTTTACTTATGAGATACATAGTCGATACAATCGTCAGGAGGGTTAAACGAAGGGAAAAGCATTATTACGATTTGACGAGATCTCGTTATAATGCTTTGATGTTCGCTTAAAAGAAGACGAAAGCTTTGACGAGAAATATCTAGTGAAATTTAGAATTAATTATTTAGTGTAAATCTTGTATTTCTAAAAAATTAAGTTTTTTTCATGCGGTTAATATCCACCATTTATGTGTATTTATTATTGATCTATGAATTCAATTATCTGCTAACCCGACGTGGCTTTATTATCGCTCTCTGTGAGATACCTGGACCCATCGGGAAAGCAGACAGTGAGCAGGCTGGTGCAGCAGCTAAAAATGCTGCTGTAACAGATAGCAGTTTCACTCTTCACTCGCTGATGGCAGCACAAGCAACTCATCTTTATCTTAGTTGACCAGAAACTAACGAAGATGGCTAACATGCGGAAGTGTGTGGCGACGCAGCGTCCGGAGTTCGGGAATTGAAATGATTCTGTAAACGCGTAAATTTGAGTTGTGTCCATGTTTCGTTTTCGTAAAATCGTCCAATAAAGTGCTAAGAGAGTGCCTATGCATACAATTCACAAGTATCTTTTGATAAAAAAAGAGTAACACCTAACCCACACGTGTGGTTCCCTTTAACTTTCATCCCATTTAAATTTACTAACCAATTTCAAAATACCGTATCTTCCGAACTTTTTTAAAATCTCCATTTTTAACAAGAACGATTTGACAGAGAAAAATCCACAGCCAAATCTTTAAAATATTTTGTACCCTATTTGATTTTTAAATTTCGTGTATTTTTATTTGTCATGTAAATTGCATTTCTTTTTATTTGTTTTAAACTGACATTTACACCAGCAAGTTTTAAATTCTAGCATTTTTACGTTGATGATGTCCTATTTAACTAATTAGCTGTTTTTATAATTTGGATTGAAGTAGTTTAATTTTATTTTCCTTCTTGTGTATCTGCGCGTTCTTCATCTACTTTTTATTTTTGGTTTGATAGCTTGTCTGAATGTGTTTGTCTTTCATTGTTCTTGCATTTGGAGTAACAGATCCATTATTGAACTTTGTACCTTTTGAAGTATAAACCATTATTCAACCATATAATTATTACAGTTTTAGAATATAGTATTCAAAGTAGTAATTACCTACTCTGTATTCCAATATGCATTTATATTTGCTTGTAATACACAGTAGTTTAATGGATACAAAGCATTATAAATCGTTAAACTTTGGTAAAAGCCGCTATCATTCATCACTTATGATAATCACTTTTCACACAGAAACAAATTCTGTATACTATAGCCAATTGAACTATATATAGCCAATTGAACTAGTCTCTCAATGTTAGATAATAATCCGTTATGTTGCTCCAGTGTGCCATTAATTAAAATACCTACCTACCTCAATGTTAGATCTAATTGAGGTAGGTAGATAATTAACGTCGCACTGGTGAAAAGAAAAGGATATTGGCGACGGTCCGGGATCAATCCCCACAATCCGAGGACACCTCTTCATTTTGAACCACGCTCAGATGACGATGGCAACAACTGAGCTGGAATCCTACCCTCCAAACTTCCGCACCACACCAACTTGAGGACATTTGAGGTTACGACAGATTTAACGTGCACCAGTCCTCTTGAACACGACGGTCCTCGGCTGGACCGAGTTTCGAATTCGTAACCCTCCGGTTGGAAATCCGATGCTCTTCCAACTGGGTCACCATGGCCCTGGATCTAACTAAGAGTCTAGTCCAATTGACTTTCATACACAACTGCATTTTAATCCTTTGAGATGCAGGGCAGCGGTAGCCCAGTTGGAAGAGTAACGGATTAGCAACCGGAGAGTTGCAGGTTCGAATCCAACCAAAGACCGTCATGTACAAAGGGTTGCTGGTGCAGGTTAAATCCGGTGCCAGCTCAGTTGGTGTCCTCGTCATCTGACCGTGGTTCAAAATGATGAGTGTTGTCCTCGGACCTTTACCTTCGGAATCGATCGCGGACCATCACCAATAGCACGTTGTGTTGCTCCAGTACGACCTTAATTAACTATCTACCTACATACCTGAGAGTCGCGAAATTTCCAAAAATTGTACCATTACGTTTTCTATAGAACAGGCTAATTACTAAATAGCCACATCTATTGCTTCAAGCAATCCCAGGAACGAATCTATTGTTTCAAGGAATGATAGGAAGTATTCTATTGGACAAGAAGTCTAAAGGTGGTTAGAAGTCATGCAGAGAAAACTACAGTTTAAATGGTGGAATAACGCGTGCATAACGCTCAGAGGGTTAAAATACATGTTTTAAAATTATCACCTAATATAAAATCCTATTCCTATGCAAATCTTGAATTACGGACTTATTAGCAAGCGCACTAGCCCAACCAATATACGGAAGCATGAGTATGTTAATCTGGTAACACCCATAAATTATACTGTGTTTCCGAACATCCCCATTGTAAAAGCTATCTCTCGTCCAATTAGCTGTAAGTGCTTGTTTCAGTTGCATAGTTCTGTTTTCAGTCCATCGATTGAGATCTACAGTGATTGTACGTAGTCGTTCATGAATATATATCGCAGTAAATGTCTAAATCTAGTTAATTACTGACACAGGTATGTTGGTGCTTGATTATCCAAGTATTGAATACCAGTCCATGAACCCTTCCTGTATGTCGAAACTGATCGTAAGTAAGTTAATTTCTAGTCAATTAACTCTAATAGTACTAAAGAGTTGTGTTCGTAATATGCTCTGTTAGAATTCAAATTTGGACATTTTAATGCTTCTCATAACATGAAATTTAATTATTTTCTTTTATATATTTTATGAATAATCCTATTATTATTTTACAAGGTTAAACTAATAATTTATTCAGAGGTGGTTATGGTTTTCGGAGCTTAATAATAAATTGGCATTGTCGGGTTAACATTGTAAAACAATTGTGTATATAAAGGATGTTTAAGTATAATAATAGTTGTTACAGAATAATAAAAGTTTTTGCAATTTATTTCGGGATAATAATTCACCTTCTCAATCCAAAACAGTAATTACAAAATATAAATTGAATAAGAATCACATTTAATTAAATATTCGATGAACTCAAAATAGTTTAAGTAAATATCGATCTTTATATATATATATATATATATATATATATATATATTCAGACTTTATCAATAATTTTATTTTACATTGAATGGAATTTTAACTGATAAATAAAAACAATACGACATATCATAATTTTATACGATATCATTATCTCCTTATCACTATATAATTATGCTAATAGTATCCTTAACATCGCTATATAATTATAAGGAGATAATGATATAGTTTAAAGATTACGTTAAATCATATTGGTTTTTGTTTATTAGTTGCAATTCCATTAAGTCCGTTCGATATAAAGTAAAATTATTGATAAAGGCCTAAATATGTATTATTTATGATATTATTTATTATGATATTATTTATGATCATCTCTAAATTTATTATCATTCAATATAAAATTTTAATTCCAGTCAAGTAAATTGACAGACCGATTTCTATTATTTGTGATATATTTATTATTTGTGATATATCAACCGAAATATTTACGAGTTTTGTAATTTATATCTCGATATATGACATCAAAGAAAAACCCTTACTAGTAATGCCATTGAGGACTTAGAATATTTTAACTTACAGCGTACATACAAGGAAGAATGCTTCAAAGTTAGTACTCAAAACCGTCTGACCGTTAGATGATAAATCAATCAAAAACAAATCAATTCATTTCTCTCACAGTATGCCCCATTAGTAGCGAATAGAGGAAAAGGGCACCAGTATGAGATTATTTTATGAACAAAAAATTCAACCCATTTATTCTTAGAGATTTTTTTCAGTTGCGTTTCCTCATGAGAAATGATTTTCCATCGCTGTATGGCAGACATTAATATCAGGTTCCTCCCAAATTTATTTTATTTGCAAAGTAGATGTGATTCGTTTATTTTTTTTCTCATGTCCCCCTGATTCTGGGCGGCATCGATCAATTCTTGTCATTGTTATCTCTGGACCGTTAAGAATGTCATTAATTTCACTAAAGGAAACTGAAATTAAAGAATGTGATTAAAATAGATGGGTGGTGTTTAGTATGGTACGAGGTCTCGGCTATTCTTTTTTCTTTGTATTCGTATGACTCGTTTGTTATTTTTATAGATAAAGGAAAAAATCATCACCGGATACATTAGCTTATGCTACTACAGAAGGTACTAATACAGTAATCGATTCTTGGTTTCGTATCTTTAATGTTTTTGTCGTGCTATTTTTATCGATGTGAAAGTTATTCCTACATGGTTTTGATATTCCGATTTTATACGTTTTGTGCGTTTTAAGTAGGTAGTTTATCAACGTCGCACTGGAGCAATACAACGGGATATTTGCGACAGTCCTGGATCCATCCCGAGGGGAAAGATCCAAGGAATTCGCCTCGTAATTTTGATAATCCACCTCAGATGACAAGAACAACACCTGAGCTGGCACCCCTCTCTACAAACTTCCTTACGCCAGCGTGAGGACATTTAAAGCCACGACAAATTTAACACGCATCAGTCTCCGCGTATACGGTCTTTGGTTGTCTGAGTCTCGAACTGGCAACCCTGCAATTGCTATTCCGTTATTTTTCCAACTGGGCTAGTGACCCCTTGTATGTTTTATATCCTCTTTCGAGCGTTGGGTATTTTATTTTTGTTGCGGTTTAAAATTATTCTTTGTGTGTACATGTTTTGCTTAGCCGCTGTACGTAAAAGCGAAACAAATATTAAAGTGCGGTTCCAACGAGAAGGCAGTTGACCTTGAGTGAGTTTACTTCTGAATAGGGTGTGAAAGCGCGTTAGAAGAAAGCTGTTATACTGAAAAGCATGAATGGCGATCACCGCGGGATGTTTTTCTCCCTGCCAACCCCTTACTGCTGCTATCGCTTTCGACACCGAACGATAAAGTTAGAACCAGAATCCGCTCTACAGGATTTGTTCCACGTTAACACAAGTGCGTTATTGAAATATGCAATTGGACCAGGGAAGCGACACTCATCTTCCCAGTATATGGCCCATTTCCATCTTACCTAACGAGGTTTGAAAATATCAATTCGGAAAATTGCTCCACTGGTGAAATCGGCACACTTCCCCACTACATCACAATTTGCCCCCTTAGAGCATCAGGGCATATGATGATACCTGTCGACCACCTTAAAATAGCATTGCTCAAGAACATTGCTTGTAACAAAGGCTCGAGGATCAAAATTATTGCCATGGTGAGATTAATAGACATCAGGACTTGATTATCCCAAGATTTCAAATTTTGGCACGCTATATATAGTGGAATATAGTACAATCGTATAGATGTAATTACTGCATAGATATGTAATATACTTTAACATTCCGGATAGACATGCCACCTCGGTGGTATGCTCTATTCATCCCAACCAGACTTATTTTAACTGGTATCCGGTATTTAAATTGGTATTAAACTGGTGCCCAGTGCGGTGGCTTCTTGAAAAGCGCCAGCACTTCAACGGGCTTGTTGGTGAGATAGGTAGGTATTTCAATTAACGTCGCACTAGAGCAACACATCGGGCTATTGGTGATGGCCCGAGATCAATTCCGAAAGGAAAGATCCGAGGGCAACATCACTTAATTTTGAACCACGGTCAGGCTTGATGAGAAATCGCGGTTTACGCTTTACCAGGCCTATCTTATTTCGAGAGCGAATTAAAGTTAAGCACGCGAACTTCGGTTTCAGTTCGCTTAGTTTCATTCTCGAGTATACTTTTACTTCCTTGTCTGCTTATATGTGCTTTGTGTTTCTGTCGTTGTACTGCGCATGTGCTGATGTTCGTAAAATAAAAACCTGATTGTGTCTGCTTCACCAGTATTTAAACATGCATTATTTAAACTAGTATCTCACGACACTAGGCGCGGGAGTGTGTGATGGTGTTAGTTATCCCCAGCCACCCCTAATCTAACAAATAGACTCATCCAGAACCACGTGAATAGTAACTGCCTTCTCTTGGGAGGAGCACCATACGACTTACTACTTTAGCTTGAAGCGTTAACAACGCGTTAAATCACCATTAAAAATAAATGCTGAAGAACGAGCGCTTTTTTGTGTGAAGCTGCTGAAAATATTGAATGAAATCCTTTCTGTTTTAACTATCGAAATACGATATTTGATTTTGAAATAATGTAGTAAGTCATGAATGTTTTGAATAAATGTACGGCCTCTAAACAAGTTGTGCCTACAATGCATGGTAATAATGTGTGGTATAATGTGAATTTATTACCCAAATGGGCTATCTAATTCTTCCTTGTAGTGCCATGGTAGAAATGTTCAATTAATTGACCGGGCATTAGATGAAAAATATGAACCTAGCAATCAGTTGTTTTGGAATTCATGAAATTAGGTTGGTAGTAAGATTGAAAATACAAAGTAACTCGATTTTTATATAACTTTTAGTCGGTTTTAGTATATGTTTAACCATATTTTAAATTATTTACTATTCCAAAGACTATTTAGACTACTTTAAATGTAAGTTGTCTATAACAGAGATATCTTTAATTCACACGCAAATACAAATTTGTAAAGCACACTAGAATTGGAAGAAATAATTGACAAAGGATAATGTCACCATAAACGTCACATGAGCTACGAGGAGTGTTCAAATGAAAAGGTACGAAACGTCGTAAAAACCAAACCGGTTGAAATTTGAATATGCCGCTTTGGGATAACGTAGTGAGACATCTAAGGAAGCGAATGCACGAGTACCGGCGAGGCTGTGCGCATGCGCGGGCGCCCGCACATGTCGCAGAAGAGAAGCATGCAGTTATGTGTTCCGTCCAATTGACGCGGCAGTGCGTGTAAGGACATCATGGCGTTCACATTGCAAAATTCGACGATTGAGGAGCAGCGAGGTGTTATCAGATTTCTGATTGTTGAAGGTGCTAAACCGGTAGGTGAGACACTCCGTAGCCTACGCAAGTCCATCAAGAGCAAACGGCCTGGGCTGCTCACGGAGAGAGTGATTCTGCTCCACGATGACGCGCGTCCACACGTCTCCAGGGTCACACAAAGTGTACTGGCCAAGTTCAAGAGGGAGCAGCTTGAGCATCCGCCCTGCAGCCCGGACATATCGCTCTACAACTTCCATCTGTTTTGTCCGCTAAAAAACATCTCAAAGGGCAGCGCTTCAACTCGGACGACGAACTGAAGGACACAGTGGAGGACTGGCTCTTGTCACAGCCACAGGAATTCTGGGAACAGGGAATCCTTCGGCTCGTGAAACAGTAGGATAGTTGTGCTCAGTCCTCTGGTGATTACTTTTGAATAAAGACTTCAATTATACCCACAGTGTCGTTTCGTACCTTTTCATTTGAACACCCCTAGTAATTGAAAATAGAAATACGTCAACACGTCCCGTGGTCCAATACAAAATAGAAACATTCACCTCATTGTGTCTATATGAAACTACGAGGGGGTCAAACAACCATAATAATAAACTATTAGAAGAGTGAACTTGCTGGGATTGGACATTGATAATGAAACTGGGTTTTCTTGAGGGTAGAGTCGGTAATTACAGAGAATTGGAATTTCTCGGGGGAACGGGGGTAGACCTCGTGGACGACAGACGTTCATGACATGTCATGCACATGCTCATCGATGAACAAAAAAGTTAAGGCAAACCCTGTTCCCTCTAATGTGAATGAATATAGGATTCCGAAAAAAGTGAAGCTAAAACATTGAGTTCTCCGAAACTTGTTGATTAAATTTCGAATTATAATAAATAAGGAACAAGTTATGTTTGAAACAATTAAATTTATCATAAAAAATGCGGGTCGTATGGAATACCGCTGGCACCAACTTTACGTCAACGATCAAAAACGCTAAAAATTCCAAGAAAATGCATGAAGTAAAGGGTTCTTTACTCTGGAATACAGTTCTATTTACTAATGCGAGCAAATTTAATTTGTTTGGATCTAAGGGGGATAAAATGTAGACTGGAAAAAGCCCAACAAGGAGCTATATCCTCAGAATTTGAAATCAGCTTTGTAACAAGGAGCACGTTCTGTAAAGTTTGAGATAAGTAGTTTATTGTTAGGCGTAGGCAAACAATATTTTACAGAAAGAAATACGGATCAATATACAACGGGTTTCCAAAAGTATTCCGCCTTCTCACGTTTCTAACTATCTTTACGCCATCTGACCGAGTTGTCTTCGGATCTTTACTTTCGGAATAGATTGCCAATAGCCCGTTGTGTTGCTCCAGTGCAAAGTAAATTCAACTACCTATCTACCTATTTGATGTTTCTTATTCTTATTATGTTCTTAAAATTTTCTTTCTATTTTGGTCCCCTCTTATCTATCTTTAGTTTTATTAGTTAAAAAAGGTGGTCGAATACTTTTGAACTCCTGATTTCATTAGTTAGGTAATGTTTTAAATATTTTTAGCAAGGCTTTTTTTATTTTAACATCAATAAAAATTTGATAAGATTTAAGATCTAACGAAACTCACATGAAATTATGTGAACAAAAAATATTCGGTCACTGTTAAAAGTGCAAATGTAAACCAAAACACGATAATCAATGTCTCAATAGTTTGCATTGTGTTTTACACCTTAGACTGCTTTGAACCTAAATATCGTTGTTTGCACAAGGTATTTGATCGAACAGGCACCATTTCTGTTCTATTGTTTCTATTGTGCTTGAAAGTTCATTTCCAATGTATTTTACAATTTTATGATCGAAAAATGTGTTTTTGTTGGATTGTAAGTCATTTGACCTATTATATATCAACCAGACATCTAACAGATGTCTGGTATATAATATATATATGTAAAATAATATATTTTGGATAGGTAGGTATTTTAATTAACGTCGCACTGGATCAAAACAATGAGCTTTAGGCGACGGTCCGGGATCAAATCCAAAGCGAAAGATCCGAGGACAACACCACGTAAATTTTGAACCACGGTCAGATGACGAGGTCACACCTGAGCTGGCACCCCACTTTCCAAACTTCCTCACCACGCCAATGTAAGGACATTTGAGGCCACAACAGATTTAGCGTGCACCAGCCCCCGTGTCACGACGGACGCTCTTTTGTTGGATTGAAACTCGCAACCATCCGGTTGTTAATCAATAAAATTACTCTTCAAACCGGTCTATTACGGTCCATAAGACTTCGGTAAATGTATTATCTATGACACTCGTATACAGAGCATACTCTGTACCGATCTAGGAGGGTTAAATCCAGCTGGAATATATACTTCAATATATTACTGGTACTAAAGTTGAAGAAATATACATTGTATTTTAAACTTTTAAAAGGAATTCCAAAATTGTGGCAAAATTTGAATTAAAGTACAGATCCCATATGACAATAACCGAAAACGTAGGATTTTGTATACAGAAATCTAATGTGCATATAGTTAGTCACAATTATTTAAAATTAAGTTGTTTAAACTTTTAAAATATTGGTATCATATTATTGCCTTCATGGAGAAATCTGTATAAAACACATTTGTCTGTCAATTTGACCAAATATTTGGTACAAACAATATTTATTTTTAAAGCACCATAAGGTTTAAAACGAAATGCGAAAATAAAGTCGGACATTAATTTTTTTGTTTCGTTTAACATTTAAACTTTTTTACAGACAGGGTAACCGAATTCTTTTGTGTGTCTGATTTCATAAGTTATAAAATTTTTCGTGTTTATTCAATTACTTCGATGGGGACTGTAACAAAAAGGCAGTTTTCATGTGATTCAATTTAAATCGAAAATTTCACTGCACTTTTAATAGTGACAAACGTGAGGGGGCCGAACACTTTTATCACCCAATGTATGTGTACACTGACACCCTGGAAATAAATGCTAGAAAGGCCCCAAGAGAATTGAAATCGATTTTTGTTATCAGGCAGAGAAAACTTTCAAGCATAAAACTTATGTAAAATGTTCGTTGCTATTCAATGCCTCCGTCAAAGAAAAGCCTCCATAGGCATCACACTTTAATGTCTTAGAAATTTATGGTACTGTTTAGAACTGAAAGTTCGTAAAAAGTTCGAGTTTTCTGTAAAAGTAGATTTAAGAAATACTTTATGGGAAAGTGGGTTAAATTCGAGCTATCTTAATGTTGTTAAGTTCAATAAATGCTAAAAGGACTTTAAATTGTCTATTGTAAAGGAATGCGATCTACTAAGTACTAAAATGGAGATTTATTACGTTGTGTTTAGAGTGAGGTTGCAGATTTCCGTTTCACTAAAAGAATTAAAACACACAGCACAAAAACCTAGACTAGCAGCTAATTGAATTTATTCGAAGTGTCTTGAAATCTTGGCATAGGTTTCCTTTACAAAACGATTAAACTCGTTAAATTTTCCATGTTTCAAATAAAATAACTTGGTTTTATAGAAAACTGCACTATAGGCAAGTAACACTGTCATTCTCATTCTAAATAGTTACGGGGTTTCCATTCGAAACTTCAGATTAGTGCTGTGTGGAAGTTTGAAAAGTGGGATGCCAGCTCGGGTATTGACCTCGACACCTGACCGTGGTACAAAATTACGATGTGTTGTCTTCGTATCTTTCCTTTCAGGATTGATCCCGGACCGTCACCAATAGCCCGTTGTGTTGGTCCAGTGTGACATTATTTCCCTACCTACCATTCAAAATTAAATCTCTGAATCGATAAACGTGCTTTAAGGTATAGCACGTGCTCAACAAAACGAAAACTCGCGTCCGTCTATTTTTAGTTGTAAGTTGTGGCAACTGGGAGATCACGAGAGAGAAGACTATCATGAATTAAATTGTTTAAAATAGTGATTGTCTTTAAAAAATACTGTTCCATCAATCTATCATTTTTTGAAAAATTGTTATAGTCTACCTTTTGTCTTAATGAAAACGTTCAACTTTAAAACAATTGTTATAGAAGTTCCACTAAATGAAATGTTCAAGAAAACATATGTAGTTGTTTTAAAAACAATTAATCATGAATATCTTATCAAATGAATGTGCATCTCTCCCTTAAAGATGGCGAAATTTCAAAATATTGCATTCTTGGTGCAAGAGTGTCACAAGTAAAAAAATAGTGGCATTAAAACCAACTATAACTGCAAGAGTATTTATTCTCCATAGATTTGTCATTTTTACGAATTGAGTTAAGCCAATTTCCCAGGAAACGAACTTAAGAAAAGGTATTCTTACTCCCCATGCCCAAAAAACTCAAAATCGACTTTTGTAGTAGTGTCGCCTTTCGTAGTTTTTCCTGCAATACGGTTGCGATGTATATGGAATTTATTATGTGGGTGGTTGCATGCATATGATTTGCGTCTAAAGTAAGTTGTAGAAGTTTTAAAGAAGTCGAAAAAAGACGTTAAAAATTATTTTCCTGACACTTAAGTGATGTCATTTTTCTAAGAAAGAGAAAAGTGATTATTCTGGTCACGATTTCAATTTACAGTTAACCAATTCAACTCGAGTATGGTAGGGTAATTTTACTAATATTTGAATACAATTCACTTTATTTTATCTCATTTGCATATGTCTACTTTATACTTCGTAAACATGGTTACACGTTGGTAGGTAGGCATCTTATCAACGTCACACTGGAGCAACACAACGGGCTATTGGCGATGGTCCAGGATCAAACCCGAAGGGAAAGATCCCAGGACAACACCACGTGATTTTGAACCACGGACAGATGACGAGGTCACACCTGAGATGGCACCCCACTCTCCAAACTTCCACATTGCCAACTTGAGGAAATTTAAGGCCACGACACACTTAACATGCACCAGCCATCCTTGTACACAACGGTCTTTTGGTTGGATTCAAACTCGCAACCTTCCGGTTTTTAATCCGTTATTCTTCCAACCCGGCTATCGCGGCACCTATATTTATCAAGGATATTCTTTCATTTCTAATAACAATTTTGCTATGCATAGAAATACACTACTGTTTGTGAAAATTGCAACACCACGAAGGAATGATGCAAATTAAACGAAACTTGCAGGAAATGCAAAACAGGTTAGGATATGCAAATGATTAGAATTACAAAGCGATCACGCATGCGTGGGGCGAGAAACGCCCTCTAAACTTCCAAGTGAGTCGTATATAAAAAGCACTGTAAAGGTGCGTTAAAATGTGTGTATCGTCGTTTGACTGCTGTTAATGATTGGTTAGAAGTCAATGTGCCTCGCCAAAAACGCAGTGTCATACGAGCATCTAACGGAGGTCGAACGGGGCCGCATGATCGGCCTCCGGGAGGTTGGACTTTCGTATCGTGAAATCGTCACTCGCACGGGGCGTAATGCCACAACAGTGATGCGTGTGTGGAAGAAATGGACCATGGAGAACCGGACAAGTCGAAACCCCGGCAGTGGGGCACGAAATATGACGTCACCACAGGACGACCGACATCTCATCAGCATGGCGGTGATGGACTGTACAGCGTCCTCTCGATCTTGTAACAACATTGGAGCACGTCTACAGGTGTGTCATTGTTTGCCCCACTGTTCGTCGATGTCTGCTGTGCCATGGGCTACGTGCAAGGATTTCCCTGTGCAGGATTCCCTTGACGCTGAACCACCGACGCCTCCGGCTACAATGAGCTTACCAATACAGCCAATGGCGTGCCGATTGTCAACAAGTCGTCTTCTCAAAGTGTCTCATTCAGCGTTATACTGGGCAAACGCCTAGCGTTATGGTCTGGGGTGCTATTGGATATCATGGGCGATCCCGCCTACTCCAAATTGTGGGGACTCTGAACAGCGGGCGCTACATCGGGAAAGTTGTGGAGCTCGAGGTCCTACCCCTCTTTTAACGCATTCCCGGAGCTGTATTATAGCAAGACAATGCTCGTCCACATGTTGCTCCTTGAGCATGTCTGGGATTACATCGGACGGCGACTCCGCTCGTACCGTCGTCGGGCAGAGAGTACGGCTGAACTTTGGCATCAGATAGAGGCCATCTGGAATGCCATTCGTCAACATGACATTCAGAATCTGTATGATTCGATGCCACGACGTGTACAGACTCTCATCGCTGCGCGTGGCGGCTGCACGAGATATTGATTTTCGTCATTATTTTAGTTCCATTGCTCTGTAAATTTGATCTTTTATTTAAACAAATATAAGTAATTCGTGGAATGAATTTAATTTATTTCTGATGATTCTTTCATAGTGTTGAAATTTTTACAATCAGTGGTGTGTGTATCGCATCATCTATTAATGGTTTGTTGAGTAGTGTTTTATGGCGCAAGGACATAAAACACTACTCAACATACACAAGGAAATGTTTACTGACACAGAAGACAGAAATACACCAGGGAGGAATGGAACTTTTCGATGCCTATAACTCACAGGCATTTATCAGTGAATCTGGCTTTAAATAATCATTCCAATTGAACTGTTTGCTTTAAAAAGTTATCAATTTACCCCAGGGGAATTTCGTTTTGCATGAAATTGTCAATATTTAATTTAAATGAACACTGTTTACACGTTGATATTTCTCATTCGTTTCTCAATAATTTATTTGAATGTTATAGAAAAGGATCGAATTCAAAGATTGTCATCGGAATTATTGTGATGAATTATTTGTCATTTTATCACACACGTTAGATCAATATATATACGGAATTGATTAAATGTGTGATTCAGGGCGTCAAACTGTCACATGCTCGACTAAACATTCCAAACATATTATACAATTTCGATCTTTGTGGATTTGAATACTAGTAACATTCAGTTACAGCTTGGAGGTACTCAATCACTTGAAAAATCAGTATTTGACGTATACATTACCAATCACATTCTAAATAGATTAAATTGGTTCTAAAGGATTAAGTCCACTATTATCAAACGGGAAGTAACTAGAATTCTCTATTCAATAATCTAACAATCATGCATAGAATAATTTCCAACTGCTTTAAAAAGCTAATGATCTTATCCATTTTCAATAAAGAAGAATATATTTAAACGATCAAATACTTCAACTAATCTAGAGTGATTGAAGAATAAATTTGGGGGTAAATGCTAAACATGGTACACTTGATTGCAAAATGATATAAATAACAGTAGCCAGATATTTAATAATTTATTATTGGATTACCGATAGGACGAAATGATAATATGTACTGTATTCCATGGAATTATTAAATCATTCATATGCAATGGAATCATTTAAGAAACTTTCTTAAAAGGTAATAAAACCCGATATAATTTGAAACAGAAATCAAATTGAGAATTTATTAAATATTTCCTTTTTAAGGAAGAGAAATAATTGGCATTTAAAAATATAAGCATGTAAAAGTATATTAAATAGAATATATTATTATCAAAAGTATTATTTAGTTTTCAAAAGTAAATTAAAAATAATTCGTTGTTTATGCGAAAGTAATTCGCTTTCAATTTCAAAATATAACTTTAAAAATATTTATATAAGTTTCAAAATCACAGTATTAAACACATTGAGTTTTAATGGATTTTTATAAAAAAATACGATTCATTTCAAATTGAAAATTTTGATTGCAAAAAATGTAAAAATTCTAATGATGAAATGTAAGATTTAAATCAATTTTTTCTGTTTCCTCAAATGCTGTCTATACAGATGTTAAATTTTTTTATAGTCTTTGAATAATACAGTAGTACGGAGAGTACCGTATCGGTTCAAAGAGAAAAGGAGATTTAAGAAAGGAGGTTGTTTAATAGAGGTTTAGAGGTTCATCGTGTGTCCTTTTCATATTTTAAAGCGGTATTAAAACTTTAAGATCATAAAAGATCTCTGAATACTATTAAGCATGATCCTTTAGATTGAAATATTTATTTTTATTTGTGAAAAAAAGATAAGGGGTGGGGTAATTCATTGAATGTTTTGTTTTTTATTGATAGTTATTAAGTTATATATAGTATCGCATATAGATATCCAGTATAGATCCAGTATCGCATATAGATATAATATGCAGTTGTAATTAACATATACCAGTAAAATTGCTTTAACTTTATAAGGAAAATAAACATTGCATTTTAAATTTAGCGTAATTTATATAGATTTAATAAAAATGTTTTTGAACTTGAAAGCATATATTTACATTATTAGTGCTGAGTTAAACATACTTTCAGATCTTAAAAATAAGGGTCGTAAATCTGATTGTTATGTATCAGTACATTTTGTAGGAAAACGTTATTTGAATATTATAAAGATTGAATTATTCAAACCTTAACACACATATATTTGAGAATCCGTATAACTCTGTAGTAAGATAAAGTCCCTATATATCTCACGAGTTATCTATACTAAAATAACGTTGACAAATTATAGTAGTCGTAAATCGTAATCTAAAAGTGAATGATTATGTTATCTGATTCTGTAGAACTATCCATCCTTGTATTATTTATCTGTATTCGGTTTTCTTTTCATGACATATGTAATCTCGGAGAGGGATATATTATTTTTCCTTTTATTTTAATCCTGATGGATCACATTTCAGAACAAAAATAATCGAATTAAAATTGTTTTTAAAAAACTGAATTTTCAGAATCGCTTTTTGTCCAGGTCTCGATTTTTTTAATTCAAATGTGAATTATCGAATATTTTACAGACATGAAAAACAGAAAATAATATTAAGTAAACATAAAGATGTTAATTTGGCAAAAAAAAATATAATCAAGAGTTTGGAAAAGAACCACTACTTATTCGTTTTTAGGCACTTCTAGCAAAATTAGAAAAACCTTGAAACCTAATAATGATTAAAAATTTAATTGTAATTACACAAGTTATTAAATAGGTAACTATATCGACTATTTAAAAAATTATTTGTTTCGTTACATTTCATTGCAATGTTTTTTATGTATAGATGTTCAAAATAAATTTGAGTGAAATCTCGTTCATAGGACATTTATATTAGGTTGAATTTATTTGAATTTAACTTTTGAAAGTGAATTCGATGTGTTGTAAAGAATATACAAATCCATAAAAATCCTATTTGCCCGTTACGTTCTTTCAACTGTTGCCGTTTTAGATACAAATTTAAGATATCAGGTAATTTATAACCAGTATGTTAAAACTATCTACAATAACAGGAGTTGTAAATAATATTTCATTGAAACAAAATCATCGCCTTCTGAATTTGTAAAAAAAGAAGTTAAAATCGATTAAAATCGGTTCTTGATTTACCAAATTTGATAGGTTGAAGTTGAATGTGAAGAGAAACACTTGGAGGAAACTGTAAAGGAAACGCATATATTAAAACAGTTTACCATCACCATTTAAGAATTATGCTGGATTTACTTTCTTGGTACGAAAATAGTGTACTACTCCTTATAACAGTAGAAACATTACGAACTAGTATTTGTAGGAAACTGATGTACCCAAGTTCACTTCAACCTGTGAAAAGATATATCTATTCAAGAACACTTCATGCAAAAAAAAAATATGTTTTAACCCTCCTGGTGTTTGTCTCGTCGAAGTATCTCGTCATTATAAAAACTGACCTGATCTTGATATCATCATCAAAAAACGGAAATATCTTCATTTGGATATCAATTAGCAATTTGGACAAGGAGATATCTCGTCATCAGGAAAATCGGTCAGATCTTTATGGACGTGACATCTGGTCATTAGAAAAATTAGTCAGATCTTGATGGACGTGATATATCGTCGAAACTAATTGGAGGGTTAAAATGTGCCTTACCTTAAATGCAATATGAGCGTAGTCTCTGGTCACAGTAAGAGTAGGGAGTCCAACTTGTCCAGCAATCATCGAGGTATAAAATGTACGTTTCTGTGATAAGAAGGATAGTAACACATGCGGATTGAACTTTTGAATGCTGTCACACATGGTATCAATAATGTCTGTCACATTTCCAGATATTAGCACAGTGGAAGCGTTCATTCCTTCGTCAACATCCTTCAAGTCGTCTATCGTACGCCGTAAGCCTTTGGACAACTTGACTGAATCCTCAGTTGGTAGGGCTATGAGGAGGTGGATTGGCAATGCTGATGCTGGTACTTGGTTCAGCAAGAAAGAAGCCAACAAGGTAAGCCAAATTGTTCTCAGCGCCATTTTGTCTTTCGGGAATAAATTCCAAGGAAGATGGCACTTGTTTATGTAGTTACATCCTTAATCAGATATTTATTTTTCATGTAACTTTGAAGGTATTCGATATTCATTTGGCCTTGGAATACTGACTAATAAAAATTTCGACCATTGGTTATTACAAAGTGCTTGAATTAAACTGAAATACCCAAATATCAGTTTATACTTAATCAACCATGTTGGTTTAAAAATCGCATCGGAAATTAATGGATTTAAAACATGTAGAAACCCTTAGAAATAAGCATGTATTCCCTCAAAACACGCATTATTTTAAACTATCCAAAGGCAATGTGTTGTGAAGAATTTTCTTTTAGCAAGTACTGCGATTTATTCTCTAGTTATTCTAAGAGAAAAATGTAAAAACCAAACTTTCGGCTATATACCTACCTAGAAATTTGAATAAGGAAACTATTTGAAGTTCACTGCTTTGAAGATAAGTTGTTTATCCAAAATATAGCTTTTAAGCTATGTAGATAAATCCTCAATTTTTTTAAATTTTAATACGTTATATATCCTATTGTATCAAAGCTACTGAAGCTACTTGCTTTACGAATAAGTAGAAAAATTGAAGTAATATTAAATATTAATTGAAGAAGGTACGTATAAACAAGCAGTAAATATTGATAGAAAATTACCTGGATTTGTATATTTTTATAATTTTATCAATTTGACTTTATAATAAATCCAAATTCAAACACCTCCCATTTTAAATATGACTACAGCTTTAAGAAATTTTAATGAACCTTTTCATGTTAATTAAGAATTTTAAAATACTTAATAATTTACAATAACTATTTGCTAATTATCTATGAAATGCAAAGTTCTAAAGCTTTATACATAGTTGATTACGATTTAAAATATTTTGTAGTATATCAAATAGGGTATTGATTAGTAAGTATATATTTGAAAATTACGATCATACATAAGCATTTACTGCTATGCAAATTTTGCCCTGAAAACTAGCTCAAAGCTCTTAATTAGACATGAAGGAAAAATTCTTACATGTTATTTCATTAGTTACCGTATAATCACATAAGAAAAAACTAAAAAAATTTCTTCGCACTGACTTCAGATTGCACTTCATTAACAATATGGTACAATGTTTTAAAAGTTGAATCTGCTCGATCAAAACTTTTTGAAAAATAACACTTTAAACACTTCTGCTTTAAAATAGAATCATAATTTTATCTTAACCTAAACAAAACACGCATAAAATAATTTATACTCAGGCTAACTAAAACTCGTAGAAGATTACGTCTTAAAATAGGCTTGGCCCTAAATATCAAATAAATATCTGCGTATATTCCACTAGGTTATAACATGTTCAGTGAAATCCATTATTCGTACTACGAAACTCCAAATAAAATCTATGGAAATGTATCTTAAGAAACTGCAGAGAAAAGCTGAACGTTTTTACAAATTTCATTTCACCTCGTTATAAACCTCATCTCCAACGAAAAATTCACACAATATCCACAAGCTCAGAATGCCATTCCATAGAAATTCCATCTACAGCATCCACGGTTCTCATTCAAAATGCAGTTTCCTCTTGTCTAATTCTCTGTGCACATTTCGAGAACGAAACTAACGTTTCTAAGATTCCAGTTTCGAAATCTACACCTTCCGGAAGGATATTCCAGGATCGTAAAAGATGCAAGAAAAATGCATTTCCCAGTCCTTACACTAGTCCCGGATCTGACGATTTAGCACATGTTTCGGGGCGGTTAAGTGTGGCCCATCACTGGCTACTTTCCTTCGAGAGTCCCGGATGCTGACTGAAGAAGATGAGAGCTTGTCGCTACAGACATTCTGTAAATATCGCCAACTTCCTGCGTCGCCAATACTGCGCCAAGTCGGTTTATTTTTAGAAAGGCTAAATTATGCATGCATTTGGAGTAAGATAGCAATGGCACTTATTTAACCCTCCGAGTGGTTGTTTGGGGGTACGGTTGTCTTGACGACATATTTCGTTATTAGCGAAACTGACTAGATCTTGTTGGACGAGATATCTCGTCACTAGAAGAAAACTGATCAGATCTTTATCTTGTCATCGTAAAAAAATCAACAGTTTTTTGATGACGGAAATTTTGTCATTAGAAAAAATTCGTCTGGTCTTGATGGACGAGATATCTCGTCGAAACCGCCTGGAGGGTTGAACATTTTGTTTCTGTTATGGGCAGATATGGGAGATATCTTTTGAGTCGTTGTTTGGGGTACGTTTGTCTTCTTGACGAGGTATCTCGTCATTATCAAAAGTGACACGATTTTGATGGACGAGATATCTCGTCATTATCAAAACTGACACGATTTTGATGGACGAGATATCTCGTCATTAGAAGAAAACAGACCAGATCATCTTGTCATCATAAAAAATAGGCAGTATCTTGATGACGAGATATTTCGTCATTAGCAAAATTGATCAGATCTTGATGGACGAGATATTTCGTCACTAGAAGAAAACTGGTCATATCTTTATCTTGTCATCATAGAAAAATCGACAGTTTTTTGATGACGGGAAATTTCGTCATTAGAAATAATTCGTCTGGTCTTGATGGACGAGATATCTCGTCGAAACCGCCTGGAGGGTTAAACATTTTGTTTCTCTTATGGGCAGGTATGGGAGATATCTTTTGAGTCATTGTTTGGGGTACGTTTGTCTTGACGAGGTGTCTCGTCATTATCAAAACTGACACGATTTTGATGGACGAGATATCTCGTCATTAGAAGAAAACAGACCAGATCATCTTGTCATCATAAAAAATAGGCAGTATCTTGATGACGAGATATCTCGTCACTATAAGAAAACTGGTCATATCTTTATCTTGTCATCATAGAAAAATCGACAGTTTTTGATGACGGGAAATTTCGTCATTAGAAAAATTCGTCTGGTCTTGATGGACGAGATATCTCGTCAAAACCACCTGAAAGTCATTTTACAACATTTAGTTTCTGTTATGGGCAGGTATGGGAGATATATGTTGAGTTTTAGCAGATATGCATTAAAGTGTTGAAATTTTACAGATATGCATCGGGCAAATTATACATTTTTATTAATTTTTTACTAATAAAGAAAAGTGAAATTTAAAATGTACAGGTGTTTTCGTTGGGTCCGTTATGTGTTCGTTTATTTAAGATCTTAAGTACCGTACCTTTATTGAACTGTGGCACAACTCAAAAAAGTCAATTTTACAGGACCAAGAGAAGGTTGAAAATATCCTAAGGCGTTTGTTACTTAGTCATTTAAATAATAGCTATTTGGCTAGAAAAATGCACAATTCCTGAAAAAGAAATGTTTAGAAACATGACAAATTTCTTCTTGAATGTAAGATATATGTTCTTAAAAGATATTATCTTTACTCATACTCAAAGCAAAAAAATAACTGAAAAAGTCATTTTTAGCTTGTTTTCCTTTCCCCTTCCCTTTCATTTAAAAGCTTTCAATTACGTTTTTTGAACGGTTGAAAAGTAAAACACAAATGGAAAGTGACAAAAGTAAAAATAATGAGATTCAGAACGCTGTAAATTCAAAGGATTCGGAAGTAAAATATCTTTTTACTTTACTCTTTCTAATACATTCATAAAACATTTCATAAACGAAGCCAAAAATATTTTTTCAGTAATTATTACTACATTGATCTAGGTAGGTAGGTATTTTAATTAACGTCGCACTGGAGCAACACAACGGGCCATTGGCGACGGCCCGGGATCAAACCCAAAGGAAAAGATCCGAGGACAGCACCACGTAGTTTTGAACCACGGTCGGATGACGAGGTCACATCTGAGCTGGCACCCCCTCTTCAAACTTCCACACCACGCCAACTTGAGCACATTTGAGGCCATGACAGATTAAGCGTGCATCAGCCCCCATGTACACAACGGTCTTTTGGTTGGATTCCGTTACTCTTCCAACCGGGCTACCGCGGCACCTATATTTATCAAGGATATTCTTTCATTTCTAAAAACAATTTAGATATGTATAGAAATATGTGTTGCAGAATCTATTAATGGTATATTGGGTTGGGTTTTATGGCGCAAGGACCTTGTTTGGCCAAGTTTCGCCAAACGTCAAGTAAATCGACATGTACACGCGAGGAAACGTTTTCTAACACAGAAGACATACACCCATAGAGGAATCGAACCTGAGTCTCCTACAATTCACAGGCATCTGTCAATAAAGCTAGCTTTAAATAATCATTCCAATTGGATTGTTTTAAAAACTTGTCCCGTAGTTTACCTCCAAGGCGAGTTTCGTTTTGCTTGAAATTGTCATTATTTTACTTTAAATGAACACTGATTTGCACAACTATTGTTCTCTTGATTGTTGTTGGGCAGAGGTAGCCCAGTTGGAAGGGCAACGTATTAGCAACCGGATAAAGACCGTCATGTACATGGGGGCTGTTGCACGTTAAATCTGTCGTAGCCTCAAAATTCCTCACGTTGGAGTGGTGTGGAGGCTTGGAGAGTGGAGTGCAAGCTCAGGTGGTGTTCTCGTCATCTGAGGGAGGCTCAAAATTAAGAGGCGTTGTCCTTGATCTTTACTTTCGGGATTGATCCCGGACCGTCACCGATAGCCCGTTGTGTTACTCCAGTGCGATGTTAATTAACTACCTACATGATGGTTGTCTCGGGGAGGTATCTCGTCGTTGTCAAAACTGATCAGATCATGTTGGAAGAGATATCTCGCTATTAGAAAAAACTACTGGATCTTGACCTCGTCCTCAGAAAAATCGGCAATATGTAATTTGATGACGAGATATCTCGTTGGAACTGCTTTGATGGTTAATGATTTTAGAAAATTAGTCCACAACACCGACTTGACACCATTATTCGTTCAAATTGTAGTAATACTATAATTGATAGCTCGACATTATTACAAGGGAATACGTATTAGAAATAGTAACATGTTCAAGGAGACAGAGATTCATAAATTATAACGTTTTAATATTAGTATATACAATAGTTTTTAATTATACATTACTAAACATATTACAAGCACATAAAAGAGGAAACTCTAATACAGTTTGAACCTTGAATAAGTATTCAAATACTGAATCTAGAAATTCACTTTTAATGAATTGTGTTACTACTAAAAGATTTGATAATTACAGACTTCAATCACAATAAAAATATTTATGATCCCTAAACTATATTTATTGTGATTGGAGTTTAGTTTATTAACTAGGCAAAGTTGACATTTTCCCAATGGGAATAACTTTATTAACGACTAATTTCGAGGCAATTGAAAAGTTGGTATAAAATTAATGAAGTCGAATAGATAAAGAATCTTACCTCTGGGTATTTAATTACGATTCGAATGAAGTTAATCACTTCTAGGGGTGGTCTGGTCTTTCATGAAAGTCTTATGGTAACTGAGATGTCAAGTACTTTCATTGGTCATATCTGAGGCATAAACGTAATTTGGGCTAGAATTAAATTCGCAAATCGAAACATTTTAAGCATTCGGAAGGTTGTATGGAAATGTGATGTGAGTAAATTGGGTGTACCTGAGATAGCAGTTTTTTACCTAAAAAATACAAACGTATCACTGAAAAAAAAATGGTCTCGCCACACATTTTTAGACTAATATCGGTAAAATTCGAGAACACGATATTGGCCATTTGCCAAATTGGCGACTAAACTTTTCGTCGTCAAACGTCTACGACGGGTTACTGGATTTCAAAATTATCACAAATTGGCGATGGTACCGTGTTCTTGATCTTAACCCTAATTTCTTTATATTTCAACGACTTTCTTATACTTTATCATCATTTACTCAGCAAAATTTATCATGGCATGATTATGAAACTTGCATGAGAAGGCGCGTTATATCTGAAGATAAAGAGAACTGAACGAAAAGAAAATTTGATTTGAGGACGAAGTGACTTTAAAATCATGGTATTTCGCTAAAAAATATAATTTTCAAAGAATTAAGGAACTTTATGAGAAGTTATGCCCCACGAGTGGCCGAAACGCTAGAGGTGTTGGTCTTTAGAAACGGACAGATTGAAGAGCTTGGTTACGAGTTCGAATCTCGTATGTACCGGAGTTGGGATAGCTGCTTGTTTCTTGGTTACATAAACACTGCGTAAATGCGGACCAGCTTGCGTAAAGTCCCCAAGGAAGGCATATCTATCCCCAGCTCACAGTTGGTGCGATGTTCCAGCACCTCCCCGGATCTTTCCCTTCGGATTTGATACAGGACCGTCGCCAATGGCCCGTTGTGTTGCCCAGTGCGACGTTAATTAAATACTGACCTATCTGCACCTCGCATAATGGCCCGGGTTGCATACTGAGATTGCCACGTTCTCACCATTGGAAATCCGTAGTTTGAATACTCGTGTCAGATATGGTATTTTGGAATGAATGAATCAGGCATAGGAAGTTTGAATGATTGTTTTTGTGTGGATATTCGACAATTAATTTGCAGTTTGAACGATTAAAGTGCAGTTCAATATTTGCTGTTGTCCAATACTATTTGTAGAGTAATTTGGTAGCTTTCGAATGATGCCATTCATCCAGTCCTTCTCGCAATCGAAAGTTATACTATCCCAAAGCTCGCCCAGCATCTTAGAATTTCAACATATTGTGGAAACAAGCTCAGTGTGAGAGCCTAATGCGGAAGAAATTATTAATTGATTAAATTTATAATCCAGTGGACTTAAAAACACTAGTATACATACTTCAATAGCTAATGGGACCAAGACGATTCGTAAGTCACATGACTTACACCTCTGAGATCTTACTACAGCGACTTCAACCACATGCTCTGTCTATTTTATTAGAAGGTCGATTTTTTTAAAGTCGATGATTTAATGAGCATGTGCATTATCAGTATGAGGCCAGATGTTATTTGGATTATGGATACTTTTACTGTCTTAAAAAATATTTTTATTGCTGAAACCTAGTAAAAGGGTTGGTATTACCAAATGGCAGCAATATGCTAAACTAAAACCTATCATTCCTATGTTTTCCTCTTCTCTGCATCTGTTACGAAGTTATTCAGGTATTTATACGTAATATATTTCGTGGCACAGAAATCGGCTTTATTTTTATATGAGCGCATGTCAACAAACTGTTTATAAATCTATAAGATCGACAGCCATGAGCTTCTCTGTCAGTTTTGAAGCTTCGTTTAAATATGGCCTGGTTATGGAACCTCAATTTTTGACGTGAATAAGTCTTTAAAATCGGAACGTTTCTGGGGGCGTATATGAAAAGTCTAGCTTTACAAAAAAAGCGTTACAACTGTTTAGTCTTAGGATCTCAGAACTATCCACAAGATAAATATAGCTTCGAGCACACAAAGGACTTCCGTACCTGGTATGAGCTTTGGGGCAGTGTAACTTTGGATTTCGTGGAATGGGGACTGTGTAAATGGTGTCATTCGAAAAGTACCAACCTATGCTACAATTAATACTAGACAACAAGTAATGTCGAACTGCACTTTAATCGTTCAAACTGTAAATTAATTGTCGAATGTTCACATTAAACAAGCGTTCAAACTTCCTATGTCTACTTCACTAAATGCATAATCCAGCCGTAAACCCTAGTATTAACGTCGAAACTACGGTTTGTGTCCTCGCCCCTACGTACCAATTTGTTTTGTTGTTTATGAAACAACAAAATATCAAAATTACAAAGATGGTTATGGGTATTTTTAATTAACGTCGCATCGGAGTAACACAACGGGCTATCGGTGACTGTCCGGGATCAAACCAGAAGGGAAAGACCCGAGGACACCACCACGTAATTTTGAACCACGGTCAGATGACGAGGTCAACACCTCAGCTGGCACCGCACTCTCCAAACTTCCACACCACGACAACGTGAGGACATTTGAGGTCGCGACAGATTTAACGTAACATAAGCTTCAGTTGGCATCAACGCCAACGGATATAATATTAAAATAATGGTTAAATTATACGAACCGATTTATCTCATTGTGTGTGATTTTAGTCTTGGTAGATAGGTTGCCAATTAACGTTGCACTAGAGCAACGAAACAGGCTATTAGCGACGGTCCGGGATCAATCCCGAAGGGAAACATCCAAGGGCAGCCCTTCGCAATGTTGAACCATGGTCAGATGACGAGGTCAACACCTCAGCTGGCACCACACTCTCCAAACTTCCACACCACGACAACGTGAGGACATTTGAGGTCGCGACAGATTTAACGTAACATAAGCTTCAGTTGGCATCAACGCCAACGGATATAATATTAAAATAATGGTTAAATTATACGAACCGATTTATCTCATTGTGTGTAGGGCCGCGGTGGCCCGGTTGGAAGAGTAACGGACTTGCAACCGAAGGGTTGCGAGTTCGAATCCAGCCAAAACACCGTCGTGTACAAAGGGGGCTGGTGCACGTTAAATCTGTCGTGGCCTCAAATGTCCTCACGTTGGCGTGGTGTGGAAGTTTGGAGAGTGGGGTGCCAGCTCAGGTGTTGCCTCGTCATCTGACCGTGGTTCAAAATTACGTGGTGTTGTCCTCGGATCTTTCCCCTTGGGATTGATCCCGGACCGTCACCAATAGCCCGTTGTGTTGCTCCAGTGTGACGTTAATTAAATATCCCTATCCCTCATTGTGTGTGATTTTAGTCTTGGTAGATAGGTTGCCAATTAACGTTGCACTAGAGCAACGAAACGGGCTATTAGCGACGGTCCGGGATCAATCCCGAAGGGAAACATCCAAGGGCAGCCCTTCGCAATGTTGAACCATGGTCAGATGACGAGGTCAACACCTCAGCTGGCATCACACTCTCCAAACTTCCACTCCACGACAACGTGAGGACATTTGAGGTCGCGACAGATTTAACGTAACATAAGCTTCATTCACATAAGCTTCAGTTGGCATCAACGCCAACGGATATAATATTAAAATAATGGTTAAATTATACGAACCGATTTATCTCATTGTGTGTGATTTTAGTCTTGGTAGATAGGTTGCCAATTAACGTTGCACTAGAGCAACGAAACGGGCTATTAGCGACGGTCCGGGATCAATCCCGAAGGGAAACATCCAAGGGCAGCCCTTCGCAATGTTGAACCATGGTCAGATGACGAGGTCAACACCTCAGCTGGCACCACACTCTCCAAACTTCCACACCACGACAACGTGAGGACATTTGAGGTCGCGACAGATTTAACGTAACATAAGCTTCATTCACATAAGCTTCAGTTGGCATCAACGCCAACGGATATAATATTAAAATAATGGTTAAATTATACGAACCGATTTATCTCATTGTGTGTGATTTTAGTCTTGGTAGATAGGTTGCCAATTAACGTTGCACTAGAGCAACGAAACGGGCTATTAGCGACGGTCCGGGATCAATCCCGAAGGGAAACATCCAAGGGCAGCCCTTCGCAATGTTGAACCATGGTCAGATGACGAGGTCAACACCTCAGCTGGCACCACACTCTCCAAACTTCCACACCACGACAACGTGAGGACATTTGAGGTCGCGACAGATTTAACGTAACATAAGCTTCATTCACATAAGCTTCAGTTGGCATCAACGCCAACGGATATAATATTAAAATAATGGTTAAATTATACGAACCGATTTATCTCATTGTGTGTGATTTTAGTCTTGGTAGATAGGTTGCCAATTAACGTTGCACTAGAGCAACGAAACGGGCTATTAGCGACGGTCCGGGATCAATCCCGAAGGGAAACATCCAAGGGCAGCCCTTCGCAATGTTGAACCATGGTCAGATGACGAGGTCAACACCTCAGTTGGCACCACACTCTCCAAACTTCCACTCCACGACAACGTGAGGACATTTGAGGTCGCGACAGATTTAACGTAACATAAGCTTCATTCACATAAGCTTCAGTTGGCATCAACGCCAACGGATATAATATTAAAATAATGGTTAAATTATACGAACCGATTTATCTCATTGTGTGTGATTTTAGTCTTGGTAGATAGGTTGCCAATTAACGTTGCACTAGAGCAACGAAACGGGCTATTAGCGACGGTCCGGGATCAATCCCGAAGGGAAACATCCAAGGGCAGCCCTTCGCAATGTTGAACCATGGTCAGATGACGAGGTCAACACCTCAGCTGGCACCACACTCTCCAAACTTCCACTCCACGACAACGTGAGGACATTTGAGGTCGCGACAGATTTAACGTAACATAAGCTTCATTCACATAAGCTTCAGTTGGCATCAACGCCAACGGATATAATATTAAATTAATGGTTAAATTATACGGGGGGGGGGTATTTCAATTAACGTCACACTGGAGCAACACAACGGGCTATTGGTGACGGTCCGGGATCAATCCCAAAGGGAAAGATCCGAGGACAACACCACGTAATTTTGAACCATGGTCAGATGACGAGGCAACACCTGAGCTGGCACCCCACTCTCCAAACTTCCACACCACGCCAACGTGAGGACATTTGAGGCCACGACAGATTTAACGTGCACCAGCCCCCTTTGTACACGACGGTATTTGGCTGGATTCGAACTCGCAACCCTTCGGTTGCTAGTTCGTTACTCTTCCAACCGGGCCACCGCGGCCCTAAATTATACGAACCGATTTATCTCATTGTGTGTGATTTTAGTCTTGGTAGATAGGTTGCCAATTAACGTTGCACTAGAGCAACGAAACGGGCTATTAGCGACGGTCCGGGATCAATCCCGAAGGGAAACATCCAAGGGCAGCCCTTCGCAATGTTGAACCATGGTCAGATGACGAGGTCAACACCTCAGCTGGCACCGCACTCTCCAAACTTCCACACCACGACAACGTGAGGACATTTGAGGTCGCGACAGATTTAACGTAACATAAGCTTCATTCACATAAGCTTCAGTTGGCATCAACGCCAACGGATATAATATTAAAATAATGGTTAAATTACACGAACCGATTTATCTCATTGTGTGGGATTTTAGTCTTGGTAGATCGGTTGCCAATTAACATTGCACTAGATCAACGCAACGGTTTATTAGCGGCGGTCCGGGATCAATCCCGAAGGGAAACATCCAAGGGCAGCCCCTCGCAATGTTGAACCATGGTCAGATGACGAGGTCAACATCTGAGATGGTGCCCCGCTCTCCAAACTTCCACATCACCCCAACGTGAGGACATTTGAGGCCACGACAAATTTAACATGCACCAGTTAAATATGTCGTGGGACCGAGTTTCGAACACGCAACCCTGCTGTTACTAATCCGTTGCTCTTCCAACTGGCCCCGTTTGAAATTGGGGAAGACGTATCCTTTCCCAATGCTAAATCCTACAGAATTATGGAAATCAAGCTAGCGACAAATGGAGTTCCTTCACCTCCACAGAAATATGTTCTTTTTCATATTTCTCCTGATGACCAATGATCTCGCTTTAGAAGATTGCCCCGGAATTTTAACTGTTGCCAAATGCATGAAGTTCCGCATAAGAAGCGTTCCCCCAATTTGTAATTTATGATCCCCTTCCTTCGAACAATGGAAGAAGACGAATTTTCCTTTCCATAACTATTCTTCTGAGGTTGGAACGAGGTCGGGCAAAAAAAGGCAATTCTTCCCAATTGGCAAACGTCCAAGGAAATGTTTTATATATTTTGATGTTTGAGGGGTAGGGGGGAGAGAATGGGATAACTTAAATCCCGAGTAAAGGCTGTGCTCTGAATTTCTATGCTTTTAGGAAGAGATTGAGTTTTTGAAAAAAAAAAGAAAAACTTATTTCCCACAAGGCGAAAGAATGTATTGGCAGATTTTATAAGTGAATCCACCGAATTGTATAACGGCCAGACGTGCTGAGTACCTGGCCCTTACGAAAGTGCTTAGAATAAATGGTGGGTATATGTCAATAGGTGAATAGTTTAAAGCCCTCTCTAGTAAGTGACAAAAAGATGTATTTTTATGGGCACTGAAAATGCGTTTATTTTTCGAGGTGACGAATAAAATGCAGGTGGAGTTTCCTAGGAATGGGGAGAAAAGGATTGAAGTAGGACTGAAAAGAAAAGGGTTTGGTATACTTTATTATAGTGATTGTAGTTTGTGTCAACTTTATTTTACAGTGTCTATACGAGTAAATTGTATTTAACCTCCAACGATATAGATAACTATATAACTTGAGGATAGTTAACTGAGCGTCGAAGTGTTTTTATTGAATAGAGGTTAAAAAGAAAACCTTTTACTAGTCGAAAATTTATGAGAGGCATGATTTTGTTTTCAAGCTAAATGTATGTGGTAGTAGTGTCTCTGCGGCGGAACTTGTTTCTTGAACATTCCGAACGTGACGTCACTTGGCGTGTTTTTCGAATATTGCGACAATGAAAATTCCAAAAAAATGAATTCGGAATTGATATATGATAATTTATTGGTCGACGTCAATTAGATTAAACGTCAAGAGTCGCCAAAACGGCAATAAACTACGTCTTAAGGTAACCTTGATTTGTATCATGTTTCAGCATCTGGGTAGCGGATGTAAAATCTACGCTTTCCGTCTGCTTTGTTTGTTTACACTGAAAATACCTCTAAATTCATTATGCCAGTTAATCACAGGTCAAGTACCATTCCAAGCCCTCGAATTTCGGAATCTCGTCAGCATACTCTTGTTCCCAGTGTGACCCACTCTACAACGCTATTGATTGAATGACCACGAAGCCTTTACACCCCACTCCAAAATGGCTCAATTTTTTCAATGGGTGCAGGGCTTAAATTTAAAACTTGATGATACCGTGGCAACGCGGGATCTGGCATTCATCGAAAAGCGTACTGTGTCTCGGAAATTTGCAAATATTTGCCGGCCTTCATAAAAAAAAAACAATCACATTAGTAACTTGACATTCTTGCATGACCCAGATCATCCAAACTGTCAACAGTCTTAAGGCTGATCCTGGATGACCGAGACAGACTTCGACCTGCAACAAGAGGTTCAGCGAACCCATACCGGGCAGCATTCATTATCAATTGAAAAACAGAAATGCAAATGGCAAACAGCGCCATAGAATTTAGATGTCGATACACATAGGCAGCCGGAGAGACCAAAACAAGTAGCACACATTACGAGAGAATTTAGGTGATGCACACAGGGCAGCAAGAGAAAAATACAAAGGCACCATTGTAAGTGAATTTAGAAGATGGCGCATGCAGACAACCAAAGGGCCAAATACAAATGGCACACATTGCCAGTCAATTTAGAACGTGGCGCATGCAGACACCTAGAAGGACAAATACAAATGACACACATTGACAGAGAATTTAAGTAATGCTCTCAGGCAGAGCAGATAGAGACATACAAATGGCATACATTGGCAGAGAAGTTATCTCACGCTGGATGACATAGATAAACACAAATGGTATACATTGCCAGAGAATTTAGTTGATGGACCAGGCAGGACAGAGACAAATACACATATGTAACAGAGTCAAAGAATGCCCCACGCATGTAACCAATCTTTCATATTTTAACCATCACACACTAAAACATATTACATGTATAAAGTTCTCATTGTACATATAATAAAATGCAGTATATAATACAATACATTACATGAAATAAATAGAACCGGACAAGCTCGTGGGAGACTGAAATACCATGGTGATATTCCTAGCGATCTTGCTTCGAAAAAGGATTTAAGGCTTTCAATCTCTAAAATAATCCGACCAGCAGACTCCTTTTCAGGTAGAACTATTAAACTGATTAATCTTAATAAGGATAGATAAGGGGGATTTCCTATATGTCTCTTAATTGACTTGATTTAAGCTCTTATCTTGCCAGTTTAAGCTCTCTTATAGCCAAAAGGCAGTAGAACGACAAACCAAACCTTAATTATCTTGATAGGGTACGATAAAGAGTGACAGCATGCCTGCTTTTGCACCAGGTATACTGTGCTTACTCGTACCACATTTCAACCCCACCTACAGAAGGGCTAAGAGAAAATAGTTTATATCAATTAAATAAACTCCAGTACGTAGTTATGTTTATAACGACTCATTGGTTAATTATATAAAAGCTTTAAAGCGTTGCTAATAGTAAAGATAACGACAACAAAAATTTACGATGGCAAATTTTTTAATTTCCTTGTTTTTCACATGCTTTATGCATTCTTGTAAGTGGAATTTTAAGAACAGTTTGTCTCGACGACTCGTCATCTATTACGACAGCATCAAACACTGTCACGAAAATCTCTACACAGTTATTCCGCACCAAAATGGCGTGAAACATACTCCATCTGTCAAATCGCGTACACTCATTCAACCTCTCAAAATATGGCGACACCCATATTTGAGGAATCCAGCCTCTATTAAACACAGGAACGACACTCCCTTTTGGAGAGATGCTTTAATAATGGAGGGTTGTTTTTTATTGACATTCCATCTATCAAAGCGACACGGCTGCGCTAAGCAAGTACCACATGTTTGGTAGCTTAAATACCTAGTACCAAGAGGGGAACTAGTGGGAAATATATCATAGAGACGTGAATTCCACGTCAGCTCGTGTTCTTTCCTCATAAAGCTTCTGCAGTAGATGAGAGGTATGTTGTTATAACAGAACAACATGGCGTCTATTCTTGTCTTTGCAATGTACATGGATGACAGATGTTGGGCAGCGTTTATTTAAAGCGGAACGAGCATTTGGGAAGAAGTGGGGAATAAAATTAGACTCCTGTTTTCAGAATCCCTACCCTAATGCTTGAATACTAAAAGGTGATTCATTTGTACGGTTTACTATTTAGAAATTCAATAACTTTTTACTTTTCAGATGTTTATTTAGTTTTTATTCGACTGAATTCATTCTCTGGAATAGTAGCACACCCAAGTATAGCATCTTTGCTAGACTTTCTTAATTGCTTATATCCTTTCCCGGTAGTGTCATTACACACATTTCATATCTTATTTAATTCCATTCATATTGCCAGATTTTGGTATTTGAATTTGTTTAATAGTTCTGGAGACAGATATATGGCAAAAACAGGTTATTGCAGTGGTGGTTTAATTAAGGTAGGCGTCTTGAAGTGTTTATTTATTTTAAATTTGGTTTTGGATTGTTCGCACTTTGCATCAACTTTTTGTGTTTCGGAATAAACCTTTTCAGAATTCTTTTTTGATTACTTTATTTAAGAGGTTTTTCTTTTTCATTTTGTAATACCGTTGTTTCTTGTTTGTAGCAATGTTGATACGACCGTTTCAATACAAAATGCTTTTCCATCAATTATGTTTCATTTGTCCCGACTTTCTCACGTTGACGTGGTGTGGAAGTTTGGAGAGTGGTGTGCCAGCTCAGGTGTGACTTCGTCCTCTGACCATGGTTCAAAATTAGGTGGTGGTGTCCTCAGATCTTTGCATTCGGGGTATGATCCTGGACCGTCGCGAAAATAGACCGTTGTGCTGCTCCAGTACGACGTTTATTAAATACCTACCTTGTCCCGATTTTCCCTGGCATGAACTATATTTTACTTATCATCAACCTTTCCGCCATAAGTTTCTGACTGGCAGCTAAATATAGCATAGGAAGAGAAATAAAATGTGTAACTCTATCAGAAGTAATGTATCCTGCTACGTCAATACGATCACGGCAACTATTTAGATGAGTTCCTGTTACGTCTGAAAGACCGTACAGATGGCAAATTGATGAGTTTGACAAGCCAAGGAATTATAATTGTTGTGTGTGATCAGTAACTTGCATCTTTACGTCTGGTAACCCTATATCTAGGTGTGCACAATGAAACGTCGATGTTCTAAATAAAATTTACGCAATTTGATACACTGTTCGATCTTGCATGTGGTAAATTATCAGCCCATAAGACGCTGGTAATTTACCAGCATCCATGGTATTTCGATAACCTGCAATAAAAAAATTTGTTTGTAGAAAGTTATCAAATTTTTAAATGTACTTATGAATAACCTGCATTAAAAATAATCTAATTTTACTCTTAAAATATGATACGTTGGTAAAATGTTTAAATTAATTTTGCTCAAATTAAAATCTTTTAAGTGTTAATAATTTACTGCGTTATAGGGTGGAGAAATTCTGATCTAAATCCGTTACTCAGAAGTACTATGAGTGTAATATTTTTGTTATGCAGTGTGAATTTTTAATTTTTAAATATATGTGTATTGAAGGTTCAACTAACTTCCAGATAAATTTAATTTCCTTTACAGAATATCTCATATTATGTTTCTTTTTTCACTAAGAATTTGTCTAGATGTTGATGTTTGATATTTGAATATTCCTTCGTATTATACATTTAATATTCAAGAGTAATAATCTCAAATTAAATTGAATGATTAGTCAATTTATAAAGTCCTTTTATATATAGTCACGCGTTATTTTTATGTAATTTCTTTTTATTAGTAGTTTCGTATAAAATTGTCACATGATTTCATTATTTAGAAACAATTTATGCTAGATTATGTGCATCAAATGAAACGAAAATATGAAATTAAAAGCAATTAATTTTAAAATATTGCTCTATATAATGTAATTGATATACTAAACTCTATCAAATGTTAAGATAAATATTATGCAGGTGGTAGAATTTTGTAAATATTATTTCTGTTTTCTCTAAATTTTAAATGTAATTAGTGTAATTCATAATTAAATCGTTAAAATGTTTCCAAATATTTATTTGAATGGATATATAAATATTTTGAGTCTGCAGTTTAATAAATTAAAGTAAAACTTTTTTAAATTTACTTTTTTGCGAACCGTTTAATTTTTTTAAGGTAACCAATAATGCCATGGGGTATTTTTGTGTTGATAATATTTTCTGTAGGGATAAAATTTGCTTTCGAAATAATGAATGCTTGTATGCTTGCAATCAGTTTAAAGGAACAGGTGAAAGCAGATAAAGCGTTTATCATTCAAAAATGCTACGTTCATATGATTATTTGTTGTTTTTCGGTAATGTTAATTTGGGGAGGGTTACAAGACCAAAAAATGGTTCTTGATAAACTCGTATGATTCCTGACATTTCAGAGAAAGTCCAAACATTCAAACCTCTATAGATGGAGTATAAATAAAAAATCTTTAACACTGAAATGGTCAAACAAACAGGGTCACAAACAAAAAATAACAGATTACAATAAAAAAATACTTTAGCAATCTGACTTGACGCATACAATTCCACTATAAAAAAACTTTAACACTAAAATGGTAAACATGTTCACAAACAAAAAATAACACATTACAAATAAAAAATACTTAAAAAATCTGACTTGACGCATGCAATTCCACGAACTTCTGTCAACGACTCGCACATATTTTGTTCTCAAAGCAATTGAATTGATGATTTCTCTGAAAACTCCAGACAATTTATAATTCCCGGTGGAATCCAGGCAATCAAATTCCGGACTTGTCTGGATTTTTCTATACGTATGGTAACCCAAACCGCAGGGAACGTCATAGAGTCATAGAGTGAAAATTTGTCACCCCAGGGCTCGGGCGACAAATTCTCAAGATGTTACATCGAAGGTATAAAACAAGAAAGAAGTCGGATTACCAGAATTGGCCCCAAATCGCTCGCAGAAGTGAACGTCCCCTATTATGCATCATTACCTTGAATGAGAAGTTCAAGGTAATATACCGTAGACGTGAAATATAAGTAGACTAAACAGTACTATTAAGATGAGCTTCAAAATGCGTGATCCACATGTTGACTAGTAGTCACATGACTGCTCTGAAAAATTTGACTTAGTGCACCGATTTGGCATCTTATCGCCTCGTTTGGTGATATAAAATATTATGATAGGGTAGATGTGTGAATGTGCATTTCTATAGTGGTGTCAAAAGTGTTGGAATCGCCAAAGTCTACTACCGTGTTGCGTGAACCAATCAGATGATGAATCAATGGATGGACGTCTTCTCCTGTCCCGTAAACCAATCAGATGAGGACTGTTTCGTTTACATCAGGCAGACGAAGATAGTCTACAGGTCACGTTACTACTAGTTTTAGTCACATGATCCTGGGCATATAAACACATTGCAGTTGCTCATAATACTTTTATATTTCCTCTATCGTTACTACAGAGTGAATAATACTCAGAATTCTGAAAGGTAACGACGTTCAGAAGATCGATCATTGTAAGTTCACTTTGGACAGGCAGAAAACTTTCATTTAACCAGCTCCCATTATGTTTACACAGGACCTTGGACATCGAATGCGTATAAAATACGACGAAGTGACTTACTTCACTCCTTAAAAGATTGTAGTTTCAAAACACATCTAATGGCCAAGACTGGAACTGTAAAAGTTGGACTTGCTATAGTTTATAATTCTGAGTCTCAGATTTATAAACACAGTCCTTTCATTTTGTAGCAAAAAGACTCCAAATCCTTCATTCAGAATAAGGACATTGATTCACAAAGGACCAGACAATAACTACTGTTATAGGTCCGGAAACACTTTGTGAAATTCTACTTTAGAAAAAGTCAGAATATTTGGATAGAACAAACGGAGGGACAAATCAACATAATATGCCTTGGTCTATTCATCTTATTTTTCGAAATTATCCAAGCAATCTTCTATCCACTAAAATTCCTCGGCGCGGTCGAAACAAGACATGACAAATACACCAGCAATTGTCATATCAAGGCTAAAGACAAATGCACTTTTCTTCAGTAAAATATATACTATACTCAAGGACGTCAAAAAACCACTCCTCAATTGTTCTCCAGAGGTAAGTAGGTAGGTATTTAATTAACGTCGCACTGGAGCAACACAACGGTCTATTTTCGCGACGATCCGGGATCATCCCCCAAGGGAAAGATCCGAGGACAACACCACGTAATTTTGAACCACTGTTCTCCAGATATATAACAGTATTTTTCAATCCAGTGCCATGTATTCTTTACTTATTAAAATCCATGACAATGTCTCAGTAACTGACTTGCAAATCAATGTTTGAACATCTTCCTGTACGCTTAACGTAAATACACGAACAGATATGTATGACACGAACATGTGTGTGCTTCGTTTAATTAATTAAAATATCTTTTGTGGTTTTTTAAAACTATTCGGAACGTTCGCATTTTTCATCACAACTTTTTATTTCGGAATAAAGCGTTTCAGAATTCTTATTCTGATTTTGTCATAGCGCTTTTCTGTCATTTTGATGTTATTAGAATTACAAGCGAAAGGAAAAATTATATTATTTTAAGAAATTTTATTATTTTGGCAGAACATCTTTTCACTCGAGAAATTTTTTGTACTTAACAAGAATTATATTTAATTCGAAATTGGATAAAGGAAATTTTAAATGCCCTTGTACTGTATCTATTGTAATTAAATAACTATTTTTAATATAAAGCTAGATGAACATAAAACAAAATTTTGGAAAGGTACGAACAATAGGCTACTTGCTTTTCAGCTGTCAACTGGTAGAATTAAAAGCTAATTTTTCTTATTATGCCCTTTAAAGTACTCAAAAGAGTATGTAAATCACTAAATTCATTGTAAATTAAGTGTGGTAGCATAATTGATGTGTGCTTTCTGCCATACATTTTATTGAAAATAAGAATTGGCACCAGTAAAAGTAAACGAAACGCTGTTACATATTTTTGGATAATGTTATTTCATTCCGAGGTATCAATCCATTTCTATTACATTCATTATAAATGTGGTAGGTAGGTACTTGAATTTACGTCTCACTGGTCAACGGACTATTGGCGACTGTCCAGGATCAATCCTAGAAAGAAAGATCGAAGGACTGCACCTCGTAATTTCGAACCGTGGTCAGATGGCGAGGTCAACAATTGAACTGACACCCCACTCTCCAAACTTTCACTCCACGCCGACGTGATGACATTTGAGGCCACGCAGATTTAACTTACACTAAATGACGGTCTTTGATTGTATCGAGTTTTGTACTCGCAACTCTGCCGACTGAGATAACGCCGCCCCATTACAAATGAATGGCAAAAAGATATGAAATATGTGTAACCACACTGCCACCAATTGATATAAGTAATTAAAAAAGCTTGGCCCAGATGTTATGCGCGGGTCTCCTAGTAACAATTACTCTGCTTAACCCTCCAACGAGATATCTCGGCCATCAAGATCTGACCAATTTCACTAATGACGAGATATCTCGTCATCCAGATATTGGCGATTTTTTATAACAAGATCGAAATCTGGTCAGTTTTCTTCGAATCATCCTGGTCGTGTTTTCTTTTAATGACGCGATATCTATTCCGACAAGAACTGGTCAGTTTTGTCATTGACGAGATACCTCGTCGAGACAACCACCAGGAGGTAGGTAGTTAATTAACGTCGCACTGGAGCAACACAACGGGCTACTGGCGACGGTCAATCGCCAATCAAGACCCGAGGACAACGCCTAAAAATTTTGAACCACGGTCAGATGACAAGGTCAACACCTGAGCTGGCGCCCCACTCTCCAAACTTCCTCACCGCGCGAACTTGAGGACATTTGAAGTAGGTATGGCAGATAGGTAGTTTAATTAACGTCGCACTGGAGCGACACAACGGGCTATTGGCGATTGTCCGGGATCAATTCCCAACGCAAACATCCGAGGACACCACCACGTAATTTTGAACCGCGGTCAGATGACGAGGTCACGCTTGAGCTGGCACCCCATTCCCCGAATTTCCTCACCGCGCCAACGTGAGGACATTTGAGGCCACGGCATATTTAACGTGAACCAGCCCCCGTGGTCTTCTGCTGGACCGAGTTTCGAACTCGCAATTCTCCGTTTGCTAATCCGATGCTCTTCCCATACCACCAGGAGCGTTAATATCATTGTTGAATTCAATTCTGCCATACCACACGAACTGTGATTCTATGAAACTCGATCCCAAACCCCGCAGCCAAAACCGGGCGAACACTCGCCAAATAACGCCCGCCTCCTCTCGTCACGTTTTTATCATCGGCACGCTGTTGAAAAGATGAAGGCAGGGACGGTGAACTTCTCCTTCCGCCTTTATGCTCCTCGAAGCAATAGAGAACAAAATATGGAACCTCTGATATTCCCACGCAGATCAATAGACACGAAACCACTTAATTCCAGACTGCTCTACGATCCCCTCGTTTTGTTCGTCTTGCTCCTCGCTGAATCAACGGATCGCAGATGAATGAATGGCATGGCTGTTAATTGAGTGCAACCTTGCGCTTGTCCCCAGACAAGCTAATAAAGTATGGGTTTTTATAGATTTGCGGTTAGATCACCTCTTGTGTCTGGGCGAGGTATTTTAACTCGCACGCTTCCTTGGAATTGTGGATAGTTTTATAGGCGTCTGTTAAATAGTTTTGCGTTTGAGGGTGACACACTTTAACCCCTTTGACGAACACTGCAAATTAAAAAAATTGGTAAAAAATGAATGGAGAACTCGGTTTAAGTGAATATATTTTGCACTGGACGAAAGTTCAGTATTTTTAGTTTCTTAGACGAGGTGGGTTGGTTAGTTTTGGGGGTTAATGGTGCAAGGGCCATGTTTGGCCATGCTGGGTCAGACACAATCAAATAATAGACTTACGTACACAATGAAAGTTTTACTGACACAGAGGAGAGAAATATATTCAGGGTGGAATTGAACCTCCACCGCCTACAACTCGAAGGTTAGATGTGACGGGACCTCTTATATTTTATCTATAACACTCTAGACCATAGAGTAAATATAAAAGTAGAGTGAGCAATTACAACCTTTTTACATGCCCATGATCATGTGACCAAAACTATTTGTGACGTGACCCCAAGACTACTTCGTCTGCAAGGTGGAAACGAACATTCATCATCTGATTGGTCCACGCGACGATTTCGCCATTTTTGTCGCCATTCTCATAGATATTATCATTCATACATACAACCTGCTATAAGATGTTATATCGCCAAACGTGGCGATTAAGATACAGAATGACCCACCCAAGTCAATTTTTCACAGTAGTCACTTTACTGCTATTCGACATGTTCGCATTTTTTAAATTTCTTACCAATAGCAATACTCAGTCTACTTATATTTTATGTCTATGCTCCAGACATCACAATATCAGGTGAGAGAATGTTACCTTATGATTTTTAACCCCTCTGGGGGCCGTCGTGGCTCAGAGGGTATGCCCACTGTGCTAGCAATCTTCGAGTTGTATGCGGCGCAGGTTCGATTCCTTGCAGGTACATACCTCCCTGGGTGTATTTCTCTCTTCTGTGTCAGTAAAACTTTCATTGTGTGTCTATCTATTTCTTGTATATCTTGTGTCTGCCGCAGCATGGCCAAATATGGCCCTTGCCAAAACCAACCAACTTAACCCTCTGAAGGGTTTACACGTATATATTCAATCTGCAGCCTAAAGTCTTCCTTGCATGACGTCTAGCCAGTTTTAACCTTCTTAAACAATATAATCTCTTTCATTTCATTTAGTAGATTTTTTCAACAAATAGATGTGGTTATTTAGTCATTATGTGAGAGTTGTGGGGTTAAAATAATACTTGGAAATCTTGTGATGCCCAAGAAGGTTAATATACCTTGAATATTTCAAACCTAACCTTCACCATTTAAAGGAGATAAGACGTTCTACCACATATGAAAGGATTAAGATTTACGAAAATGAAGAGGTAGTTGAATTTACGTCCCACTTGGATCAATACAACGGGCTATTGACGACGGTTCAGGATCAACCACGAAGGGAAAGACACGAGGATAATACCGCGTAGTTTTGAACCACGATCAGATGCCGAGGTCAACACCTGAGCTGGCACCCCACTCTCCAAACTTGCACATCACGATAATGTGGGGACATTTGAAGTTATGACATAATGAACATGCACAAGCCGCCACGTACACTACGGTCTTTTTGGATTGAGCTTCGAACTCGCAACCCTCCGATTGCTATTCCACGACTTCATCAACTGGAGATATGTTTGGTTGTGTTTCATGACACAAGGGACATATTTGGCCAAGCTGAACCAAACGTAAATCTGCCAATGTCAAGTAATGGACATAAAGACAAGGGACGTTTTACCGACACAAAAAGAAATACACCCACAGGGAATCGAATCTGCGTCGTCTACAATTCTCTGGTAACGAGAACTATGAATTGAAATAATTCTAACTATATGTTCATCAAAATAGAATATGTTTATAATTAAAATATATCCAAAGAGTATTCCACTTTCATTTGTTGAAATAATTTTCTAAACTGAACATAATCGAAATCGAACAAACTGAATTAATTAGATTGAAACTGATCCAAATGAATAAACTATCACTCAAAACCAAGCGAACTGAATGAAGTATCTATTGAAATGATACTCACTATATACAATCATTAGTAAAATATGATATTCTTATAATTTCTAATTAAATAATACAAGTATTACATTTTTATTTGTTGAAAGAATTCCCTGAACTGTGAAATATCAATTGAAATCGAACGAACTAAATAAATTATCCATCGAAATTGTGCGAATTGAATGATCTATAAGTTAAAATGATACTCACGTTATACGATCCTGAATCGAATATTATAATGTTTAATAAAATAATCCAACAAGAATTCGGGACTTTTATTTGTGGAAAGAATTATCAATCGAAATGTAGCGATCTGAATGAACCATCAATTGAAATGGAAAGAACCATGTGAACGATTAATAGATATGATACTCACTTTATATGTTCATCAATCGAATATGCTCTTATAATTTTTATAAAATAACCCAAAAAGTATTCCACATTTATTTGTTGGAAGATTTCCCTGATTGTGCAATAGCAATCGAAATCGAACGAACTAAATAAACCATTAATCCCAATTGAGCGAATTGAATAAACTACCAATTAAATTGACACTCACTTTATACGTTCTCCAATCGAATATTATAATTTTTATAAAAATAACGTAGCAAAAATCCAACTTTTATTTGTTGAAAAATTATCAATCGAAATGGAACAAGCTGAATGAACTATCAGCAGAAATAATACTCACTTTATATGTTTATTAATAGAATATTCTTATTTCTAACAAAATAATCCCACAAGAATTGGATTTTTATTTGTTGAAAGAAATATCAATCTAAATGGAATGAGCTTAATGAACTATCATTAGAAATGGGACAAACTAAGTGAACGAACAGTAGAAATGATACTCACTTTATATTTTCATCACTCGAATATTATGATTTTTAATAAAATAATCCAAGTATTTCACTTTTATTTGTTTAAAGAATTACCTGAACTGTGATATACCAATCGAAATTATACTGACTCCCCAATCGAATATGTTTATAATTTTTATAAAATAATCCAATAAGTATTCCTCTTTTATTTGTTCAAAGAATTCCCTGAAGTGTGAATTTTCAATCGAAATGCTATTCGCTTTATGCGTTCCTCAATCGAATATATTTCAATTTTTAATAAAATAATCCAACTCGTATTCCAATTTTATTTGTGGAAGGAATTCAAATATACGGATTTATGTCAGGAAGTGATCTATGTATGGATATAGGCAATGCAAAATCCCGTATTGATTTGAAAGTGGAACATGATGCTTGTCCTGTAGAGACGATTTGTCAAGTAAGGTATCCATAAATCTTCCATCGAAATTACACATATCTGTGACAGGAAACTTTCAAGAGTATCGTAGTCCTCTGTGAAATATGATCATTTCTTGAATTCTCTACGTATGTCTCATAGTCTAGTCAAATATTTTAAATATCAATTTTCTGTGATGTAATCATAATATCATTTTCAAATGTCTGATTGCATTCCTGGATGAATTGATAATTCTGAAATGCTGGACATGCAATTTCCTTGTGATTTATACTTCGTGCAAATGTCTGATCAAATTTTAAATAATAGGACACAACGGTTGGTCTGGTTTGTCACTCTACCGCACACCCTAAACCTGGCTTGTCTGGTTTGTTGGTTTGAAATGGATGATTTCGACTCATTACAAATATCCAAGAACCGGCCGGAATCGAAACCAGAGTTTGTACCAAGGATAGGATGTCTAATTGCATGGCTCTTAGGCTATAATTAAACTTTGTTATATTTATAACAGTTTGTAAATGTACCCTAGAATCAAAAATGAGTTAATAAAATCACATTTTTAGTTATTAGGTAAGTAGGTAGTTAATCAAAGTCACACTGGAGCAACACAAAGGACTGTTGGTGACGGTCTGGGATCAAACCCGTAGAGAAATATCCAAGACACCTCGTAGTTTTCAACCATGATCAGATGACAAGAAAGATACGAGAACAACACCTCGTAATTTTGAACCACGGTCAGATGACGAGGTCACACCTGAGCTGGTACCCCACTCTCCAAACTTCCACACCACATCAACATGAGGACATTCGAGGCCTCTGCATATTTAACGTGCACCAGCCCCCCATATATTGGTCCTTGATTGAAGCTAGTTTCGAACTTGCAACTCTCCAGTTGCTAATTCATTACTCTTCTAACTGGGATACCGTATCTCATATATATAAAATATTAGGAAATTTAAATGAATTGCAATTAACGTGTGTAATAGTATAATACGTATGAAAGCTCATATGTATGAAATATTAGGAAATTTAAATTTAATTGCATTTTGCTTGTGTACTATAAACTAAAAAACATATCAAAAGCAAGATGGAGTCATCGAAGTGTAGAAACAAGAATAATTGTTTTCTAGAAATATTTAGATGCATCATTATAACTGTAATTACTTTTATTAACGACTACCGTGATTACCTAGAGTTGCTCGGGTTGAATTAATTTAATCTGGAATGAACATTGAATTGAGAAATGAACTCACTTTGTACATTAACAGTTCAAATCGATTTGTTGGAATTGAATCTGAGAATTAGTGTATTGTGTACTTGTGATTAAATTTGAATATTTGCTTCTATAATAGCATGAGTAAATTATTCATAACAGCTTAACAACTATTTAACATTGATTGTGTTTGCATTACATAAACATAGCACATATGCGGAAAATTCGGAAAGAAGATGCAGTTCATACCAATTAGATTGGATTTTAAATTATTTAAAAATAATTATGGTAACAAGCATCTCACCAGTCTCGTTTCAAGAGAGAATTTAGTTTTTATAAATTCTTCCATAATAACGCCCTTTGTTGCTAAAATAGTTTTGGTGAATAAGCGTTTTGTAATCTCAATATTACGCGTTTTTGTGAGAACAATAATATTGGAATAAAAGTAATCTTCATATTTTAGCAAAAATTAAACTTCTAGGACTAATCAATCTAGAATTGTTTAAATATTGATTTTGCCGTGCAGCTGGTTTTGGCCGAAATAATTCTTTCTTACTTAGATATCAATCTAGAATTGCTTAAACTTTGATTGTATGTGCAACTGTGCCGGAAGAATGCTTTCTTGCTTAGTACACCAATCTAGAATTGTTTAAACATGATTGTGAATAAATCTAACTTTGGTCAGGAGAATTTGTTATTAGTATATCAATCTAGAATTGCTTAAACATTGATTATGTATATACATTTAACTTTTTAGGATAATTATTTCTTACTTAGTATGTAAACCTGGAATTGGTTGTACACCTAACTTTGGTCGGAAGAACTCTTTCTTACCTAGTGTGTCCTGTGAAAACCTGTGGCAATATGATAGGTAAGTTTTTTTAAACATATAAACTAATTACCTGAGAAGAAAAAATCTTCCAGTTAGAAACTAAGTTGATTTATCGCCATTTTAATGATATTTGGCGTAAAAGTTTTACGTAAACGATATGATGAAATTGCATTTGAGTACATGCCAAGTGCCGTCACTTGTTATACAAAGGAGGCTACCAAAATACAAATGCCCTCAGCATTTAGCCTTACAGAAACCCACTGTCATAATCTCAGCAGTCATTACATAAAATGGATGACATACAATTCTTCGTATCTTGTCCTTCTATTTACAATGTAGTCGGTCTTTGATTTACACAAACCAAACACACTAAGTAGAAAAACTAAGCTGATAAACTATTTTATCAGCTCATTCTTAAACTATAATATTTTTGAGAATTCTAATGTGGGATTTCTGTGGAAATGAAACATAAAGAAAATCTCTCAACTCTAAACTGTATTTTGTTTTCTGAAATAAAATATTGTTCATACAGTTCGATTTGCAATCCTTGAAAATTTCAACTAAATGATTCCATAAATTCATAATTATTAAAACAAAATGTATTGAAAGGTTAGAATTTATTGATTGCATTGTCTAAATATGCCCTTAAATGCGAAAAAATAGTTTTGTATTATATAGCTAATCACAAGTATTGGATTTTTCCTTTTATAACTCCTCGAACTTATTATTCAATGTAAAATATGGTATGAGGTAGTAAACTGCAGTTAACTCTTCATTGCCTTTTAATAAAATTTTTTTATTGCCTCACACATTCTATAAAAAAATAGTCGATACGGTAGCAATTTCTTTTTCCATAACGTATAAAATAATCTAGTAAAGCTTATCTTGTCGTTCTACTTTAACTGCAGAAAATATACATCTCATTACTGAAATGCAATTAACTGCAGCATCTTGCAGTTAGCCCATACTAATTTTTCGCAATAATCGGAAATTCTTTCAACAAGAAACAAAGACGCTCAATTATTCTGAGAAAAAAATTAATCTTTTACTTTATGGTCCTTTTTTGTTTACTACGGGAGTTCCTCCGAATCATTAAGGGATACATAAATCCTCCCCAAATGTTCAGATAAAAAGAGTAAGTTACTTATTTATTATTGATGGATATATTAGGGTACACCCCGTTCATTGTTCATTGAGTGGGGTTTATTGTATGAGCATCATCGAAAAAGAGCCTTAACTGAAAATAGAAAAATAATTCTTGTATTATAAACATGTATGCAACATACATGTTTAATACATGAAAAGAATGCATAAATCATCAACACAGGAACGATTTAACATTCAAACTGTAGTCTTTTGATTGCGTTTAAGAGTAGAATGATCTTCGTGTGTGTGAACAAATTTGTCTGTCAAACAAAAATAAATTCCCCTAAATAGATTACACTCTGGGTACATTACTCTGTTCTCAGTCGGTAAAACTTTCCTTGTGTGTATGTCCATTGACATGACTTTGTTTGGCGGCTTTGGTCAAATATGGCTTGCGCTAAAAAAACCCAAAAAATCCTCTGCTATTCGGATTCTGCTCTATATGCATTTCTGTCTTATGTGTTAGTAAAACTTTCCTTGGGTGTTTTTCCATTGTCATGATATTGTTTGGCGTAGCTTGACGGCTTTGGTCAAATATGGCCTTGCGCTATAAAACAAAAAAATTCCCCATTCGGATTCCTCTCTGGGTGCATTTCTCTTTTCTGTGTGAGTAAAGACTTCATTGTGTGTATGTCCATGGACATAAATTTGTTTGGCGCACCTTGGCGGCTTTGGCCAAATATGGCCTTGCACTATAAACCCAAACCAACCAAACATCCTCCAATTAGATTTATTGATCAGTTACAACATTTCTTGATCAAATGCGCTTAAAAGTAACGATATATCATGAAACAGAAATTCTATTTTTTAACCTTCCTTGCAATATTGTTTCCTATTTAACGATAGACGTAAAATCGCCTCCAGGTTTATCACCAGAAACAGTATAAATATTTTTTCATTAAACCTTTATAAAAGAATGTATGTAACAATTTTGCTACAAATCGGTTTTTTCACTGTATACTTTTTCTCGGAGGTTGATATATTTTTAATGATTTCAATACAATAAGTATTCTGCTTCAATAAAGTGTTTAGTTTTATCTATTATCTATCTTGCATGTCTTTTTCTTGCAATTTTCGGATAATGTATTTATTGTTCTACGTAATTAGATATTTTTCTGTTACAATTAAATTAAATAAAAACATGTTGGTAGACAATACATTGAAATTTTATTTCCAGTAAATAAATAATTTAGCAAAGAAATCCTTATTTTCCAAAACCATACGTTGTAGGAGTATGTTTAACTCTAGGTGACGTGATTTATATTGTTATATGTATACATGATATTTTTGGTTGTCTATTGTTTGAATTTGTCTTAAGTTTTTCGAATGTATCATAAATGTACTGCATTTTCGATCTTTGTATTAATTTGTATTTCCGCTTTGAATAACCTTTGAATCTCTTTATGGTGAAATTGACAATTTATCCCACAAAAGTATGGACGAATTTTAGATGTTGTCATTAATATTAACCTTACATCCGTGCAGAAAATCTTCTAGGTAGGCAGTTAATTATAACGGAGCACAGGAGAAAAACAATGGGTTATTGGTGAATATCAACACCCAAGGGGAAGATCCGGGCACATCACCATGTAATTTTGAACTACGGTCAGATGACGAGGTCAACATCTGAGCTGGCATCTAGCTCTCCAAATTTCCACAACACGCCAACGTGAGGACATTTGATGACACTCCAAATTCAATGTGCAACAGACCCCATGTACACGATAGTCTTTGGTTGGAACTAGTTTGGATCTCGCAACCCTCCGGTTGCTAATCTGTTGCTCTTCCAACTGGGCTACCGCGGCCTGTGATATTGAAATTGGCAATTCATAACATAAGAATATGGACAAATTTTAGGTCTTGCCATATAGAAATTGATCTTACATATTTGTGTAAAAAACATAATTTTTATGAGTTTTCTTTTTTCCTTGGTATATCATATGATTTTACTAGACGATATCAATATATTTGGTTGGAATGGGCTTTGATTTATTCACTCCAATGATACAGGCAAAACATTCGAAATCCATGAAAGATTCTTTTAGGAATGTTGAACTATATGTTAACCCCTCCAAGTGGTTTTAACGAGATATCTTGACCATCAAGATCTGACCAATTTTGCTAATGACGAGATATATCGTCATCGAGATATTGGCGATTTTTTATAACAAGATCGAAATCTGGTCAGTTTCCTTCGAATCATCCTGGTCGTGTATTCTTTTAATGACGCGATATCTATTCCGACAAGAACTGGTCAGTTTTGTCATTGACGAGATATTTCGTGCATCCAGATCTGGTCAGTTTTCTTTTAATGACTTCTCGTACATCCAGTCAGTTTTCTTCTAGTGACATCTCGTCCATTCAATCAGTTATCTTCTAATGACATCCCGTCCATCCAGTCAGTTTTCTTCCAATCTCGTCCATCCTGATCTGGTCAGTTTTCTTCTAATGACGAGATATCTCGTCCTTCCAGTCAGTTTTCTTCCAATCTTGTCCATCCTGATCTGATCAGTTTTCTTCTAATGACATCTCGTCCATCCAGTCAGTTTTCTTCTAATGACAAAATAACTCGTCCATCCAGATCTGGTCAGTTTTCTTTTAATGACTTCTCGTACATCCAGTCAGTTTTCTTCTAGTGACATCTCGCCCATTCAATCAGTTATCTTCTAATGACATCCCGTCCATCCAGTCAGTTTTCTTCCAATCTCGTCCATCCTGATCTGGTCAGTTTTCTTCTAATGACGAGATATCTCGTCCTTCCAGTCAGTTTTCTTCCAATCTTGTCCATCCTGATCTGGTCAGTTTTCTTCTAATGACATCTCGTCCATCCAGTCAGTTTTCTTCTAATGACATCTCGTCCATCCAGTCAGTTTTCTTCCAATCTCATCCATCCTGATCTGGTCAGTTTTCTTCTAATGACATCTCGTCCATCCAGTCAGTTTTCTTCCAATCTCATTCATCCTGATCTGGTCAGTTTTCTTCTAATGACATTTCGTCCATCCAGTCCGTTTTCTTCTAATGACAAGATACTTCGTCTATCCAGATCTGGTCAGTTTTCTTCTAATGACGAGATATCTCGTCCTTCCAGTCAGTTTTCTTCCAATCTCGTCCATCCTGATCTGGTCAGTTTTCTTCTAATGACATCTCGTCCATTCAGTCAGTTTTCTTCTAATGACGAGATTGCAATACCCTCTGCAAAGTAATGACTTCCTTTTGATATGATACTGTCTTATTTCCACAATTCTAAAAAGCAATGGGTTGATGCAAAATTTCGTCCCGTTTCTTTTGACAAAAATTGAAGAAAAATTTTATTTACTAAAAGTCACATTTAATCACTATAGAATGTTCGATGATCTTTCTCCATCTCTCCGGTAGTTGCTCATCGAAGTTCTGAGGTTTCTGGCTAAAGAACTGCTCCATGTGTTCGAAACTTTCTGGACCACTTGCGGCATGTGGAATCGTCAACGGCGCCCTCACCCTACACAACACATATCTCCTTTTGCGTCTGCGAAGCATTTTTGCCTTTTCGGAAATAAAAAAGCATACTATATCGAAAATGTTCCTTGTTTTCTGCCGTTTTTAATGCTTAACAAAATTAAGAAAAAAACAATTTTCCCAGGTACTCACTGAAATTCCTTCTTTCAAATAACATCAAAACTTTACAAGTGTGAAGTAAATACCTTGTTTTTGAGATATAATGCCATCTAGCGCCAAAAACGGTGTGAACTTTTGCATCAACTCAATAGTTGTCTGATCTATGCTGGCAAAAATAATGAAGGGCATCCATGGAGTGACCAGATCTTGATAAACGAGATATTTCGTCATTAGAATGAAACTGATCAGATCTTGATTTCCCCATCATCAAAACATAGGCATATTAGCAAAATCGGTCAGAACTTGATAGACGAGATATCTTGTCGAAGTCACTTGGAGGGCTAATAAATTGAAGGAAGCAATTGTAATGTACGTTTTAATGAAATATTTCCCTCATATGCTAATTTCGATAGACATTTTTCATTCTTCCTAGGTATTTTGGGCATGGTAGAGAATACAATTTAATAGGGTACTCTCCAATACTCGAAGTTCTGAACGGTTCTTTGATATTCGTTAAAATAATGTCTTAAAAAGGTGAACTTTTTTAAATGATATGCAAAAAAAGAACTCTTTTCCAATTAAATGTTACAAAATTGTATATAATATTAAAAAAAATAAGTAATTCTTAGCAATAGCACGATATACTTCAGTTTCACTTTTCCCTGTGTTTATTGAAGCAAAGCATTACCGAATACAGAAAATGCTTTTGGCATCTTAATAAATATGGAAGAATTCCACAGGGAATATTTTCCTAGAAGCTCTACCAGTATAGACAACTATCATATACTTGCAAGTAATGATTGCATAAAGTAGTAACAGAACTTTACTCGTATCAACACAGCAAAAAAAAAAAAAGAATTAATAGCATCGTTTTAGGGTTGCTAGAATATTAAAATGTCTGCTCTCTCGAAATGGAAGTCATTCGGGAAAAAAATTCAGAAATAAAGCTGCCAAGAAGTTAATATCGTTCCAAAATATATATAGTATGTAGTTCTTAGGATATAAAATATTTTATTTAACACGAAACACGTATAGAACATATCTTTTCGTACTATTTTACTGTGAGGGACATCGTGGAAAATTTATTTGTCTGAAATTTATACTGATTTTAATCGTCCAAATGACTAAAAAATAATTTTATACGTTAAATGGATTTATTTTAACTTTCGTTCCGAAAGGAATATAACGCTACGAAATATATTACAATGCAGTTTAACAAAAGTTGAGAAAATTGCAACAACTGTTAATGAAAATTTTATGTAGGGATTTTAGCATAATTACAATTTTTTTCTGTACTTAATGATACTTCAACTTACACAATATGTTTAAAACGAGAAAATTACTATTTCAACACAATACCATATACCTTATCAACTGAAAAAGTTATTTAATTTTCGCGAACATAGATGGAGGTTAACATAACATAATAAATTGGCAACACACCATGAGAGCAATTAGAATAAAAAGTATTTCCCAACGCAACAACAGACTAACACGATATTTAAATTAAATTTTCAGAGTATGTTACAGTTTATGATAATGTAGTTATCCTCTTATAAGAAGGGCCGTGGTAGAACGGTTGTAAAAGTAGCGGATTAGCAACCGGAGGGTTGCGAATTCGAAACTCGATCCAACGAAAGACCGTCGTGTACGTAGGGGCTGGTGCACGTTTAATGTGTCGTGGCCTCAAATTCCCTCACGTTGGAGTGGTGTGGTAGTTTGGAGAGTAGGGTGCCAGCTAACCTCTTCATCTGACCATGGCTCAAAATTACGAGGTGGTGTCCTCGGATCTTTACCTTCGGGACTGATCCCGGACCGTCGCCAATACCCGTTGTGTAGCTCCAGTGCGACGTTAATTCAACTACATATCTACCACTTTTTGAAATCTCTTTTTGTAATTTATTTATAAATCTTACTAGGTGTTCAATTTTACAAGGATGTGCTATTAATTACATCTCTATCGTGGTGAATATTGGCGTTAATAAAATACAACACAAAACATAAAATCGCGTGCATGTTTATGTCATAAACTGTTACACGTTTGATAGAGTTATAGATAGTAACAACATTCACAAACCTAGAAACACTGTACCAGTGTTTTGACAGTTTTATAGCGCCAAAATTGAACTTCAGATGAACAGCTTTCAGCACTTTTTCCGAATGATATACGATATGATTGTTGCATAACTTGTCTGATTTTAAATGTATTAAAGCTACGAAACAATATATACTTTGATTTACTTTAAAATCTAAATTTATTGCATACGCATTTTGAGTAACAACGTGTGAACAGATGTTACACATCTAACAAGAAAACAAGGACAAAATAGGAGTCATTTTTGTAAGATAAATCTGCTTTTCTACTCACCAAATCTTGTAATTTTAGTTAAATTATTTTCTACTGTTCCTTTTTTAATTCAATTTAAATCCGTAAGTCTCGTGTTGTACGTACTTCTATAGCGCACGGGGAGTTAGATTTTATTAAAAAATATATAGACGGATGTAGTATTTTTGCTGCGGACGTGTTTCCCGTACCTATTCCGAAAGGGACATCAGTTGACTTGTTTTTCGAATACGATTTCAGACTTAGCCAATAGAAATTCCAAAGAAGTCCGAATTGATTTTTGATAGTTGATTGGTCAACGCCAATTAGATTAAACGTAAAACATCGACAAAAGTGCGATAAAAGATATTTTAAGGAAAAACATCATGCAAGAGCATTTGGGTAGTGGATGTAAAATCTTCGCATTCCGTCTGGCTTGTTTGCACCGAAAATTCCTCTAATAAAAACGAAAATATACAGATAGTTCCGAACATTATCACTCTCCTGCCTCTAGCTAAAAAAAGAATATTACAAAAATAAATAAATCAGTCACCCGTATGTATGAGATATTTTGATATATTTTCTTTAGAGTTGGTTACACTTACACGATCCTATACACAAATATTCAAAATATACGGATTTAATTAATTCGATAGCAAAAGTTAACGTTTCACTCATTTGAAGAGACAACTGATTACTCGGCATCTTTTTTGAAATGGTTATTTGAAATATCCTAAAATTTATAAATGTAGAGTCGATAAAAGCATACGGCGAAGCGGTAAGTCAGTGATGTTTCAAAATATTTAAATTATGTAATGATTGAGAGTTGATTAACATCACACTGAAGCGATTACACACACCGGGTTATTGGCGACTGTCCTAGATTAATCTCGAAGGGAAAGATTCTAGGACCGTACCTCGTCATTTTGAATCACGATTAGATGATTAGGTCAACACCTGTGCTGGCACCACACTCTCCAAAAGTCCACATCCTCATCTGACCATGGTTCAAAATTACATTATTGATTACATTATTGGTTCAAAATTAATTATTGATTACATACAGTCTGATACTGTTTATTACCGTTACATACTGATTATTGACCGTCGCCACTTCAATAGCCCGGTGTGTTGCTCCAGTGCGACGTTAATTAAATACCTACCAAACGTCCACACCACGCCAAGGTGAGGGTATTTGAGGTCACGACATATTTAGTATGCACCATCCCCCACATACACGACTATCTTCGGTAGGATCGAGCTATAAACTCACACCCCTCCTGTTGCTAATCGGCTACTCACCCAACCGGGCTACCACGACCGTTTATTAGAACTCGATGTAAAAAACATGAACACGAAGTAAAAATAAAAGTAGCAATACTAAATAATATAAACTGACTTAAAAAAATATTAAGCGACTTAAATACATAAAATTTAATATAGTACGATATAGACTAGGTGTGTAACACGAACTAATGTTGTCAAAAATACAATATGTGGTAAGCCACTTCAGTATGTTTGAAAAGGTGAAGGGAGCTTAAAAATGAGATGGTAGATTGTGTGAAAAACTTATATTTCTAACCCTAACAAGGGAGGTTTTGTCACTAACGAGGAAAGAGCGAGCAAGCTTCTTAGGAAACTCCAAGGAAGTCTCGAACTAATGATGCTGACCATGAAAAGTGAAAATCTGACCTATGTTGTTTATTACACGAACTGTTAATTTGCAGTGATCTAGGGGTGCCCACTTAAAGGTGTTGATTATCGTCGTACTGATGGTAGAGGTGCTGATTATCGTCATTTATAGAAGTTATACATTTCAGACGAGCGTTGAATGATTGCATCTTTCCAAAAACTTACATTCGTTTAGTTCTATGAAGGGTTTCCCTGTGAACTGAATAAACAATTGGTAACGTAAATCTCAAGTTACTCATGTACAGCTAATATAAGGGTGCTGGTTGGTTGGTAATGTTAAATTACCGTCTCGTCGCACCAACACGACGGGCTATTACATTCATTATAAATGTGGTAGGTAGGTACTTGAATTAACGTCTCTGGACAACGGACTATTGGCGGATGTCCGGGATCAATCCTAGAGAGAAAGATCGAAGGACTACATCTCGTAATTTTGAATCGTGGTCAGATGGCGAGGTCAACACGAACTGACACTCCACTCTCCAAACTTTCCGCGAACTTGAGGATATTTGAGGTAGGTATGATAGATAGGTAGTTTAATTAACGTCGCACTGGAGCAACATAACGAATAACTGGCGATTGTTTGTGATCCATCTCGAAGGTAAAGACCCCAGGACAACACTTTTCAATTTTGAATCACGCTCAGATGAAGAAGTCGACACCGGAGCTGGCATCACGTTCTCCAAACTTCCACACCATGCCATCTGCAGGACATTTGCGGCCACGACAGATTTAAAACGTGCACCAGCCCCCACGTACACGACGGTTTTGATTGGACCTAGTTTCGAGCTCGAAAATCCCCGGTTGCCAATCCCCTATTCTTCAAACCAGCATATCGGAGCCCGAATATATATGGGTGTATTTGATACAGACGTAAACTCTCCGCTGTAAATACCTGGATAGTTTACCTGCAGATTGCTAGCCACTGTAAAGGCCCTTTTATATCAGCACAATCCGAATCAATTTGAATCCATTAGAAACTGATGAACGTAGAATCGGGTGCATTGAAGTGGAACACTCCTGATTCAGACAGTTTGAAAGATTTAGAGACGATCATGATATTTTTTAAGGAAATGGCTTTGCCGAATCTTCATTAGTCAGTTTATACATGATTCAGATTGATTAGGATTGGGATGGATTCTAACGGTGTGAAGCGGTCCTATGTGTAATCCTTATTTTAGAACACAGTACAGTTTGCAAAAGGAGAACTAGGAATTTTGAAAGCTTATTCGGACACTGAACATACCATCTTTATAAGGCTTTAACTAAATTAAATATTTTCGCTAAAATCCATAACTGCTTAGAAAAGACTGAGCAACAAATGGAATATTGGCAAGATTTCTGTTGGCATTATTCTTCAACATAACCTAGAAAGTGGATGGGATTTTTATTTTAACAGTTCTGTAAACTGGAAATTTTAATTTTATAATTATACTGAAATAATTATACTGATACTTTTTAAAGTCAAAAATGGATCATTGAACTATATTCGTACACATACTGCAATGTATATACAAATTTCAATTAGTAAAGAAAAATATATCTATCACATATCAAGACCTAATAATCAGTTAGATTTTCAGAAACGAAAAAAGTGTAGAAATGACATCTTCCCAATGCGTATATAGTAATTGATAGATTTTTTATCACTTAATTTCTCAAAAGCGATGCAATTTGGGTTAAAGTTCGATAAACACGTATTAGAACAAAATCGTATTTGATAAAAGTCTTAAAATCAAATTCATACTTCGTAATCAGTGGTATTTAAAAAAATACTTTTCGCTTTCAAATGATAATATTTTAATTAATCTTACATTAAGTCTCAATTTTTTTTTCCTAGCTATGTATTTTCAAAAGTACAATTTTCCATTTTGAATGCTCTGTGTCTTAAAATTAAATTTCGCCATTTTCCCTTCGAGTCATCTTCATCTTTGAAACTTCATTCCTTTTTGCTATTACGGAAAAAGCAATCTCCAGAATCAAGACAATTCCTGTTTAAGACAAAGAACGACCATTCTTGCTCTCTTTTATCTCGAAAATAGACTCTAAATATTCTTATTTCCGATGCGTGAAAGTTGCTTTTCATTTTTCAAAATCTCGCATCGCTCATTTAATTTTCTATTGAAGTATGCGTTTCTTTCCGGCAACGTTTCATTTCGTCCACCATACTTTAAGACAGCTGATGGGACTTTTATGACTTAAATCTTTTTTTCGTTTCAAGAGTTTATACAATATTATTTCGAAGCACCTACAAATTCTTTTCAATTCCCTCCGTTAAGATAAGATGGAAATGTGTTTATGACTTGACTTGCCCATTTTCTTTCTTTGTGAGTGTAAGATTAATTTCATTGGTCTTAGCTTTAGTTGAGTGTTTAGACAGATTGGGTAAACCGACGATAGTTCGTGGAAAAAGTTAAGAGTATCTGACAGAAGATCATTTAAATTTGGATCCCACGATAAAAAAATTCTATCACCATTTACCTCAATGATTAAAACATTTCTTGACTTAATTATATTTTAGAAACATTACAAATGCGAGTGTAATGCATTACAAAAGCTAAAATTTTATTTCTATATAATATTATAAATATAGTACAATATTGTAATCATACGTAGAGAATAATATTCCATCTATCAGAACAAATGTGTTTAAATAATAACACACAATTACCCAAATGGTGAGGTTATAGTTATTGAGTCCTTTTCCAAAGCATTGAAATGTACAGCTGGGAAAAAGAATTGAACACCGCCTTTATTCGCGCTTTGTTGACAGCGGGACAAATTCAAAGGTGTCAATCCAAAATAGCGTCTTGTACAAAGTTATATGCATATGTATACAGGGTGTTTCGAAAAAATCTGGACAAAGGGTGGTAGAGGGGCCCAAAATCAACATTTTGTGTAAAATTGGGTGTCCGAAAATGACACGTTTCTGTGGTGTAGGGCATCATTTCCCTCACGGATTTTCAACGGCATGCATCGGAACACGAATTCGGAGCTGGCCGTTGAAAATGAGCGGGGAATAACGCCTTACGCCTCACAGAAACGACTGACCTAAATAACGCCATCTGCCACCTAAGCGCGGCATTTCCGGACACCCATTCTTTGACAAAAATATTTTTATTTTAGGCCCCTCTGAAAGCTTCAAAATCTGGCTAGATATCGAAGCACCCTGGTCATAGATTTTCTTTATATCAAATTGCTCATCAATTTCATAATTTCGAATAACAACACTCAATTTTGACGCCACATTTCGAATCTATATTAAAACTTAACCTCGGATTTCAAGTTATTTGGTCTTAGCCGTTTCAGGTATGAATATGGAAAATTTGGAGCATTTAAAATTAAATTACCCCTTTCTTGTTCATATCGTCCGACTTTATTCATATCGTCCGAAATAATATTCTTAGAGTTCTTTTAATAATAATATATTAAAAGATAATTTCTTTTAATAATAATATTAAAAGAACTCTAACAAAATATCTAGCTAATATAGATAAGGTAATGAGAAATTTCAGCTAATTTCTCTTTAATTTTTCCGTAGAATTAATTACTCGCTATTTTTTAGCCCATGTTTGCAGAAGGACAGGACTAACGTTGAAAAGCCGCAATTTTGCAATGCCACATAAAAAGGCCTAAATCGATTTTCATGAAAATATATGAAAGTTGCTATTTATAGATTTTTCCGAACAAATTCCAGCCCCGTTTTGAATTTAATGACTTCCGCTAAGCTTCCAATTTGTTTCTAACATTAATTGGAAAGGACCGAAGTTTCAAGCGATAACAGAAATTTGTAACAGTAAAACTTACCAAGGAATTAAATCGAAATTGTAGCTGTATGTTTAGCATTTCACTAATAAACTCAGTTCTTGAAGTTCATACGCGTGGATTAAGTTTAGAACTTCATTATTAGTACATGATTCATTATTATACATAGATACACTCACAAAGTGATAATGAGAAAGAACCACAAAAGTCACTTGCTTTATTATCTCTTTGAGTCACGATTTTAAAGAAAAAACGCAAGTTGCACAGAATTGTTTATTCACTTATTCAGCTTCAAAATTAGTATAAAAAAATATATATACTACCTAACTACTAAACTAAAACATCAAATAGCATGCTTTTTTATTATAAAACGATTTATTCACTCTAAAATTTTAAGAAAAAACATTTACCGTTATAAAAGACAAAAATTCACTGCACTACACAATTCACCAACCTTAATCAGAACAGTATCAACAACTTACTAATGCTTTTTGACATGTGTACATTTTTGTTTTCAGTTATTTACGCATTTAGTATTAGTTCATGGCATTACCAACTCAATGAAAACATGAAATAAAATATTAAACTGTATGACTAAGTAATTTTAACTTTTTGAGGTAGGTTAAAAAATATCCGACCTTACATAAAAAGCTAAGCAAAAGGAGGGACAGTTTTTAACCAACGTAACTCCAAAAAGTCAAGCTTACTTGATAGTTCAAGAAGGATTCTAATGAGAGTAGTATCATTTCTTAACAGAAATAAAGCTTCTTTAATTCATAGAATAGGTCATCGTCTAATAAACACATTTTTCTTTGACCCTGACTTAGAATGATAAGTATGAACTCTAAAGTACATTTCCTGCTGTGTTACGGCTTCAATATCCCCAAAACACATTGGTGCATTCTATCAAGTGATATTTGATTTTTTTTGTAACATTTCCAAGTGTAGTCACGGAAGAAACAAATACCCTCCTTTATTTCGAGCACCATTCAAAGTAGAGCTTATTCAAAGATACGTATCATTCAATAGGGAATAACATTCTCTACCAATTCAAACTAATCACTTTTATTCAAAGATATCATTCAATAGGGAATAACATCCTCTACTAATTCAAACTAATTATTTTTATTCAAAGATATCATTCAATAGGGAATAACATCCTCTACCAATTCAATTGAAAACATTGTATAAAGGATAGCCTTTATATCAAATTTTGCATAAACAACAAAATTTCCAATGGCATTTTTATATTTTGATGCCTCAATCTATTCTTCAAATTAGTCGAAATATCAAATTTCATGAATCTATTATTGTTATACCCGGAGATATTCAATGTTAAAGCCGTTCTCCAATTCAGGGATCATCTCCACATTGAAAGTCGTTATTCGTTGATCGAGATTATTTGTACTTAATCAAGAACTGTTCATTTGTTACTTGACTAAATGATTGCAAATAGCCTTTACCCTCCTGGTGGTTATCGCGGCAAGGTATTTCGTCATTAGCAAAATTGACCAGATATTGATGGACGAGAGATTTGGAAAGAATGATAATCAATATTTACTGTTCAATTTTAACAGTCAACTTCAATTTTTAAGTTAGTGATAACTGTTAAACTTCTTCACTAACTGTTATTTTCAGTAACTAATAAATAAGCTTTTTATAATAACAGTTAACAATGACTGTTATCGCAAGTTAGCAATAACCATTAAGACTCTCGTAAAACAGTTTCGTTAAAACAGTTTTGCCCATCTCTACTATTAGATTGATTATTGATCAGCTGTACCACACATGACAGAGAGAAGGCAATATCCTATAGATTACATTTAAATGATATTTTCAAACATTTAAAACATTTACACATTCTTCTTAGGTTTGTCATAATTTTTTTCACCTTCATGCCCCATAAATCACCATAGTGACGAAAATTTAAGTGTAGCGCAAATACTACCCAGTGGACAGAGCTGAAATTTTGTATGGTAATATTAAATCTTTCTCAATCGATTTCTGTCAAAATACGACAACCTCGTATAACAAGGTTTCTACTCATAATTTTTTCCAATATTAATTTATTAATTAATATTGCAAATTAAAAATTATTTTAATACTAAAACATCATGTATATTTTATTTGGGTACCTTAATAGCACTATGCTACAAAATATCACCGCTGTAGGCACATTATTTAGGAAGAAATCCATAAAAGTCAGGGAAATTGATTTAACGTTAGGAGCTCCGATCTTTCTGTACTCATAACTTCGAAACTGCAAGATTTAATGACATGAAATTTGGTACCTGAAGTTAAATTACGATATAGATTCGAAATTGTGTGTCAAAATAGGGGATTGCTGTAGGAAATTATGAAGTTGGTGCTTAGTTTAATATGAAGACGGCCCGTTCTGCAAATTTTATGCATATGAATTTATAGAAGACGTTATACCCTATCGAATGCCTTCTTTGAATTTACTCTACTGTTAAAATTGTTTGAATGAAGAGGGATGGTTCGTTTTTTTCAGCGAATGTTCATCATAGAAGTTGATAATTTAATTTTAAGTACGAAAACGTAACAAAATCTCAAACCTTAGATAAAAAAAAGGCATGCAAATTAAGCACATTGAACGAAATCAGATTAGTTAAAGTAGGATCAGTAATTACTTTTACCACATGCAAAAGAAAAGGTAATTAAGGATCTTATTGAGTGATAATATGAGAGCACCAACAGATAATTGGCAATCTTTGGACATTGATGTTACTCTGAGTAAAATTGATTGCGATTCCTAAATTAGTTAAAACATAGTTTTGGAAACTAATATCAGTTTAACTATTCCAATTAGTTCGCTTAAGAACATTTGTTTTCTTTTCTTGAACATTTTAAGTAGTTCTTTTAGTTATTCCTGCGTATTTGTCAGAATAAAGTAGTTCGGTAATTTGTATGAAACATTGGAAGTTTACAAATTATTGCTCTGGTTAAACTTTGATTGCTCATGCATAATGGCGAGGGGGACTGAGGTAAATCAAGCATTTAGATATAAATATTTAAACAAGTATTAGTCATCTAATTTTAAACCACAAAATGACTTTCGGGATTGCTTTATTTTCAAGCTTCGTCCAGTGTTCAGAATGTTTTTGATGGAATGGTGAATTAATTTTATAACAAAAGAAAAAGTAGGTAAGTAGGTGAATTTATGTCGCACTGGAGCTACAGAATAGGCTATTGGTGACGGTCTGGGATCAATCCTAAGAAGAAATATCCGAGGACAACACATCAATTTTGAACCACGATCGGACTACGAGGTCAACACCTGATCTGGTACCTCACTCTCCGGCATGTTTCCTGTACAGAAACGAAATGCGCATGCGTACCACCAGGTTTTCCTTGCGGAAACGGTGTACGCATGCTTACCGACATGTTTTCCGTACAGAAACGGAATACGCATGCGCATGTCGTACCTTTTGTCGCATGCGTAGCGGCACGTTTTCTTTACCAAAACGGAATGCGCATGCGTATCTGCGTTATTTTCTGTACAGAAACGTAGTACGCACGCGCGCTGGTATGTTTTCTGTACAAAAACAGAATACGCATGCGCATGTCGTATGCTTTGTGGCAAACGCACTGGTTCGTTTCCTGCCCAGAAACGAAGCACGGATGCGCACCGACACGTTTTCCACACAGAAAAGGAGCACGCATGCGCATATTGTATATTTTGTTGCATGCTGCTCCAATGTATTGCTGTGCTTATCCAGATCAAACCCAACAAACAGTCTTGCAACGAAAAAATCATCCACCCATTTTGAAAGCAACCCAATTCCTTATGCATTACCATTCCCCGTTTGTTCAAACCATACGGCTTTACATAACACCAAAAACCTTCAGAACTTTTAGTTTAAAGAGGGCACCGTCAAAGGTCGAGGATCCATTTATTAACCATCGAATGAACAAGGCGGGAATCGAATCAGAATTTAATCATCACCTGTCGATTCTCGGAAGAAAAGAAGACCGGCCCAAATCGAACAGATATCGAATTCAATCAAGGAACAGGAGCCGCGAAAAGAATGTGTTCAGTTTGGTAATCCACTGTCCATTAATCTTCCGTCCATTACTGGATTCTGTGACACTTTGAATTCCTCGACGCTAAGTCTTCGTTTTTGGTAGATTAGAGTTGAGTGATGAACGAGCTGGATTTTTTTTGTTTATGGGCCCCTGTGCTGGTTAATCTCATTCCACGTTTGTTCGAACTGGTACTTAATTAACCTTTTTTTGTTGTGTGCTTTATATCTGCGTTTCTGTCGTAAGAAATGTCCGGAGGGGTTGAGTCACACTGGCTTAGAAAGTGAAGATGGCTTGACGCAAGAGCGTGAACACTGCGACTATATCCACCCTATGATCGAGGAAACCGAGAAAGTTTCGCTCTTCCAAATACCCTATAAAACATCCGAATAAAGCGTTTTCTTGAAAAGATAAGATTTAAAAACAGATATCTTATATATAGATATATTTCGTAAAATATACACTGTACTGACAAAAGTCACCGTACACCTGGAAAACAAAACATGGCATTTATATTGGGGCCTGGCTATAAATTTAAATTTTCGATTTCAGAGTCACTACTAGCTAACTACTAGAGTGAAAGTTCAAATGTTTTGCATCAAAATCTAAACACTGAAGCAGACACTTTACTATCGCTAAATTTCCATATTTAGAATGTTACTTAATTAACTTCTAAATATGGAATTACTAAACTACTAAATACGAATTACTTAATTAATAGGTACCATTATGGGTAAAATTAGGTTACTTAATTAATAGGTACCATTATGGGTAAAATTAGGTTACTTAATTAATAGGTACCATTATGGGTAAAATTAGGTTACTTAATTAATAGATACCATTATGGGTAAAATTAGGTTACTTAATTAATAGATACCATTATGGGTAAAATTAGGTTACTTAATTAATAGGTACCATTATGGGTAAAATTAGGTTACTTAATTAATAGGTACCATTATGGGTAAAATTAGGTTACTTAATTAATAGGTACCATTATGGGTAAAATTAGGTTACTTAATTAATAGGTACCATTATGGGTAAAATTAGGTTACTTAATTAATAGGTACCATCATGAGCACACGTTCTAGGGAACTGAACCATTTTGGCGTGTCAATAGTATAATGAAGGGTTACCAGCAGAGTTCGATTCCCTAGGACTTTAGAGATAATTAAATAACTGCTACTTCAGTGTTTAGATTTTGATACAAAACATTTGCACTTTTTTTATAGTACATTCCTTCCTTAAATCTCAGTCTATACTGAATAGTAGTTAGCTCTAGTTACCCACATGGGTGTGGACAATGAAATTGAAAATTAAATTTATAGTCATACCCCAAAATAAATGGTATAATTTTTTCTACTCTAGGTGTAGGGTGAATTTTGTCAGTACAGTGTATCTTATTCAAAACAATTGTCATAGAAGCGTACAAACGCTGTGAAAAGTTAAAGGTCACTATTGGGTTGATACAAAAGTTCGTCCCGTTTTTTCGACAAAAATTGAAGAAAAATTAATCCTGCATAATCCCGCGCTCATAGAAGGTCAGAGGTTACTGGATAAAGAACTGATCCAAGTGACGAAACTTTCTGGACCACTTACGGCACGTGTAATCGTCAACGGCACCCCCCACCATACACAACACATATATTCTTTTGCGTCTGCGAAGCACTCTTGACTTTTCGGAAATAAAAAAGCATAATACGTCGAAAATGCTCCTTATTTTCTGCCATTTTTAATGCTTAACAAAACTTAAAAAACACAACAAAATAACACAATTTCTTTCCCAAGTACTCGCTGAAATTCCTTCTTTCAAACAACATCAAAACTTTACACGTATGAAGTAGATAATACTTCGGTTTTGCGATGCTGTACATCTAGCGCCAAAAACGGGACCAGATTTTGCATCAACCCAATATTTATTTACTTATTAGCAAAATTGTGTGCATGTTATTACATTTATAAATGACATTACAAATAAGGAAAATCTCTGTGTAAAAAAGATTATGTTCAATAGAACTGTAAATAGGGATCATTGAAGCATTCAATCCAACAACAGTCCATATTACATATCATTAACGGCTCAGTAGGAATGTCACAGAGGTGGATATATGTCATGAGAGGTCAAAGTGGGAATGGAGGGCAAGTTTTTAGGAGAGTGGTAATCACCAACTTTGGTCTTCGGCATTTGGTCATTGTGTGCGGTTAATTTCGATTGCGATGTTCCAAGGAAAATATGGTCTCGGAAGTTGCTGCTTTAACTTTTTGGTCTATCGATGAGTACGTGCACCACATGTAATGTGCTCCCAACGTCTACACAACAAGATCTATCCCCGTTCCTCCGAGAAATTCGAACCATCCCCTCTTTCCAACTCCATACCGAATAAAACCAAACATTATAATTAATGCTCTGACCAATGCCGGCTAGTACACTCATCCGATAGTAGTCGATTATTGTGATTGTTTGACCCCTCCTAATTTCTTATAGACAAAGTGACGCAAGTCTTTCTATTTTGTATTGGATCACGTAAAGTCATGATGACAACTATCTCATTAAATATTTTTTTAATTATCGTTAAAGAACAAATCTGAAACAATTTGTCTAAAATTTAATGAATTGAGGTGGAGCTGAAGATAATAAGAGCTACTGTTTTCGAGCAGTTGGAATATTGGGTTGCAGTTTTCATTAGAAGGTAGGTAGGTAGGTATTTCATTAACACAACGGGATGTTGGCGATGGTTCGGGATCAAACCCGAAGTTTCATTAAGCCATCCTGTGAAACCACAAGGAAAACTTAAATATAAAAATGTATCAAAACTAAAAGCTTGAGTGAGTACACAAAAAATATGATATTGATTTATATATTGTGCACAAAATATATGACACATGGTTTAAATATTATTTTTAACAATTTTTATATTATTTTTCAAAATCTCTTGTATAACTGTTAGATAAATTATATCAAGAAGAAAATAATTTTCATTCGAAAGTTTAACTATAAATAAAGGATGGATTCTTTCAAATTTATTGGATCAAAGTATTATTTAGCCGCGAATATTTCGAATATTTATTTATAAAAGCTGCAAATAAGAAATATTAACACAACGGTGCATATCTAAACCGTAAATTTTTTTAAACTTTAAGCTTACTTCTGAAATTCAAATGAGCCTTAAATGCATTTCATGGTATAGATAATCTTAAAGAGCATTGTGTTCTTTGCAAGATGCAAAGAATGCAATCTTCGACAGCCGATAGGAATTGAATGAATAAATTGAGTAACAGGCAAAGGGTGAAAGTTCCTTCGATTGAAAATGTGTAGACCAAGAACTTCGTTAAAAACTTTGAGAATCTCATTAAAACTTTTACTTCCCCAACCTCTTCTAGAAGAACTTAATTTAGCGAGAAACAAAAGCATTCTGAAAAGTGTTGTGTGATTGTAATGGTCGTTTTATGTCCACTCAGAAATACTTAGAAAAGGTTTGAATTTACTAAATTAGCATATAGAGTCTTATTGGAATAAAATATTTAAAGGTAACCAAATGGTATTGGTCTCGTTTCATATAACCAACTTATTGTTTCTCTATCTACTAATCAATGAGCAATGCAAAAAGAAAAATTAATCTGCTTTTTGGTTTCAATTTTTAAATCCAGGTGTTATATAACACGGTAATTTAATTCATTTTCTTCTTTCTCATTCCAGTCTAAAAAACAAATTACACTAAGTCACTGAGTCTGCAAAAACAATTTTTGGGCAATGGCAGATGAGTCCTTAAAATTGTCTTCATGTATGGCTCCAATGCAATTTAGGATGTGTGAGGGAGAGGCTGGTAATAAGCTGAACTTTATACAGGTGGGAAAGAATTTTTGGCCATCAAATAATATCAGCTTTCCAAATGGCCAGATCGGAGCCTGGCAAGCATAGAGAAAGTTTTCCGTGGCAAATTTAAGGCAAGCAGCTCTCCTGGTGTTTTACTGAGGTACCAGTGATGAAAAGGTACTGGAGATTATCTGCGCAATTGCTTTTTAAGTGGTCGTCATTGAGTGAAGGATTTTTGCACAAGTCCATAGCATAGGTAGAGCGGGTTTGCTATTGATCCTAAGATCTGGGGGCCATCTCTGTAGCAGTTCGACTTAGCCACCCTTTCACTTTCTTATGTTAGCCGGGTAAAGCAGCACAGCCTTCACGCCTTGGATGACCCTAACAATAATATATACTCTCAACTTACTTCGCCTGTGCTATCCGTTTCCCCTCTCGCTTCGATGAGGCCATAGGATTGAATTTTGAAAGAGATTTTATTTTCTTGGAATAATATAGTAAAGGGAGGAATGCGTAGAAATAGTTTTATTGTTTATTTTAATTTTTTTGATTGCTTAAGAAAACTTAACGTCTTTTAGGCCATAATTTGAAATAATGTTATTATAAGGCATGCTCTTTATCATTTACACGTCATCTGACTGTGGTTCAAAATTACGAGATCTTGTCTTGAATTTTTCCCTTTCGGATTGATGTGGAATTGTCGCCAATAGCCCGTGTGTTGCTTCAGTGTGCAGTTAATTCAACTACCTGCTTACCATTCTATTCCGCTTGTAGAGCAATTTGTAATAGATTTAACTATTCCATGACATAAAAAATGGGTGATTTCTTCCGATTTCCTCATAAAGGTAATGATAAGATACAAATATTATAAACTGAGGTCATATTTTGAGTCATTTTGTTCATTTATATATCAACCAGATTTTTGTAGGCATAGCTCTACGTTTGGGATTACTGTCACGATAGACTAAATACTGTACTTTAATTCAAATTTACAGCCATAAATTAACAAATACATTGTAGAGATCAAGATATGCTTATTAAACCCATAGTACTAGTAATAAAATGAAATATACCTACAGCTTCGACAACCCAGAAGTAAATATCGCTTTATATCACTTTAACAAATTCAAATTGGTCCTTTAAAACGTTATGATGGTAATTACATATCCAAAATAATTGCGTGGGCAAAATAAAAGTATTGCGCAAGAGATTTCAAGTAAATAGCATTATTTCAAAAGTTGTATTAAAAATCGCTCAAGGCACTCCTATTCTGGAATAAAGTGCTTATTAAACCGCAAAACTGGCACTTTCTATTCCTCTTTTGAGTTTTCTTAAATGAGTTTAACGCATGAAGTGTTATGAGATTAAGCGATAGAATTTTTCATCGTTTCCTTTTCTCGAAGAAATCGATTTGGAGCGGCCCTTGTATTGTTCAAACATTTTAATGCAGATATAAAAGGCTGGAAGTGAGTCGGTTAATTTCCTCTTCGATCAAAAGCAGTCGCTTTGATTACTTCGGTTGAAAGGGAAAATATGTTTGAAGAAACAGGAGAGGAAATATTACTCTAATACGTATATGAGAAGCAAATATTTGGATAAATAGCTACCCATGTGGGCACAAAAAGTTTGCATTTTCTTTCATGAAATGCAGAGAACTACTTTCCTTGAATTCATATTTATTATATTCAATTTAAAATTACGTTTGTGATACATAGAAGTGTTATTATTTGTACTTTATGTGTTTATTTGTGAACCTGCTTCTGGTATTCTAATAAACGGCTAAATGTATTTAATTGCTTTACTTGTTCGTATATGTTTTTCTACTGTTACTAGTTTTGTACATATTGCTGTGTGACCAATCTAGAACATTCCATCTAGAATATTTCATCTAGAACATTTCATGTCTAGAACATCCCGTAGCCAGTTGTTGCTGTCGAGTTATTTACTTAAATATATACATTTTCAATTTACATGGGATGTTCTAGATGGAATATTCCAGATGGAATGTTCTAGATTGATCACACATGAATATGTACAAAACGAGTAACAGTAGAAAAACACATACGGAGTAAAGAAGTTGAATAACAAATTAAAATACATTTTTAGCAGATTATTATACTAGGAACATCTTGCACGATAAAAAACAAGTAAAATATAAATCATAACACCCCATCCTAGATTTCTTGGGATACACTATTGATGCTACAGGAATACATCCTTCAACACCAAAGGTGGAAGCGATACACACTGCTCCAATTCCTCAGAGGAAGGTTGGAGAGTGGGGTGCCAGCTCAGGTGTGACCTCATCATCCGACCGTGGTTCAAAATTACGTGGTATTGACCTCAGATCTTTCCCTTTGGGTTTGATCCTGGACCGTCGCCTATAGCCGATTGTGTTGCTCCAGTGAGATGTTAATTGAAATACTTACCTATTCCCTAAAATAAACAACTGGCAAGATATCTCGTCCATCATCTGACCAATTATGCTAATGATTAATGCTTTTGGGTACTCTTCATTACTTATTTTAGGTTTTTAGTCTTATAAGTTTAATTATTTTTAGGGATGGGCAGAATCGAGTACTTTTGAGAATCGAATGCTTGGTATTCGAGTTTTTCCAAGTAACAAGTAAGTATTCGAATGCAAATACAAAAATGATTAATCGATAGTAAGAATCAATACTTTGGTATACGACTATATAGGGTGAGTACTTTTGTATCCGATTACACTTGTATCCGATTACCTTTGTATCCAAGTACACTTGTATCAGATTACCTTTGTATATAAGTACTCTTGTATCCGATTACCTTTGTATCTAAGTACTCTTGAATTCGATCACTTTGATATCCGAATACTTGAATCCGAATACTTTAGTATCCGAATACTCTAGTATCCGAGTACTTTGGGGGCCGCGGTGGCCCGGTTGGAAGAGTAACGGACTAGCAACCGAAGGGTTGCGAGTTCGAATCCAGCCAAACACCGTCGTGTACAAAGGGGGCTGGTGCACGTTAAATCTGTCGTGGCCTCAAATGTCCTCACGTTGGCGTGGTGTGGAAGTTTGGAGAGTGGGGTGCCAGCTCAGGTGTTGCCTCGTCATCTGACCGTGGTTCAAAATTACGTGGTGTTGTCCTCGGATCTTTCCCTTTGGGATTGATCCCGGACCGTCACCAATAGCCCATTGTGTTGCTCCAGTGTGACATTGAAATACCCCCCCCCCCGAGTACTTTGGTATTCTAACACTTTAGAAAAGAATTGAGTGCAACGAATACTTTCAAGTATCGAGTACACGAGTACTTTTGTATTCGAATACTCTCATCACTAATTATTTTAAAAATTCAAAAAGGAGTACCTAGTCACTTCGTGGCATTGATCACGAATGCGCGATACGAACCTAGCCTTGAATGGTAATGCAAGTATCGTTGGTAAACCCTCCTCACTCTTAGATAGGTATGTAGTTGAATTAACATCGCACTGGAGCGACACAATGGGCTATGGGTGACGGACCGGAATCAATTTCGAAGGCAAAGATCCGAGGTCAACACCTCGTCATTTTGAACCATTGTCAGGTGAGGAGGCTCACTCGCACCCCACTCTCCAAACTTCTACACCACGCCAAGGAAAGGACATTTGAGGCCACAAGAGATTTAATGTGCCCCAAGTATATACATGACGGTATTTGTTTGGAACGAGTTCCGAACTCATAACCCTCCGATTGCTAATCAGTTATTCTTCCAATCGTGCTACACAACCTTCTTCGAGTGGGTGGCGCAGGGTTGATTCCTGTCATGTCCTCCCTGGGTGTATTTCTCTCTTCTGTGTCAGTAAAACGTTTACTGCATGTACGCCTATTACGTCATGTTGTATGTCTTGTGTCCGGCGCAGCATGGCGAAATATGGCCCTCGCGCCATAAAACCTTCAAACCAACCAACAATGCTACCGCGACCCTCGTATTCAAATATTAAAGTAGAATAGTGATGTAGTCACAAATAAAGTAGAAAAGTACAAAACATTTCTAAGAATGTGTATTAGAGAATTAGGATTACTAAAAACTCTTAACGTTTCCTGCTGTGGTTTAACTGCGTACGATTCCTCAACATTTTCAACTATATATATTTGGATGGGCAGCCGGTTGTAAGAGTAACGGATTAGCAACCGGAGGGTTGTGAGTTCGAATCCAAACAAAGACCGTCTTATACAAAGGGGGCTGGTACACGTTAAAAATGTCGTGGCCTCAAATGTCCTCTTTGGTGTGGTATGGAAGTTTGGAGAGAGGGGTGCCAGCTCCCACCTGAATCCACTTTGAACCTAGTCATCTGACCGTGGTTCAAAATTACGTGGTGTTGTCCTCAGTTTTGATCCCGGACAGTCGCAAACAGCCCGTATGTTGCTCAAGTGCGACGTTAATTAAATAATACCTACTTATATATTTGGACATGTTTTAAATTCACTGGCACGTACTGAAGAAATTGCTGATATTTATACTGCTGTTTTTCAATAATTACATACTTTTTAATGAACATAAGTTAATGTAAATTTTAACCACCCTTTTAACTAGATTCGATAACATCGACTTGGAAACTCATTACCTGACGAAACAAAATTTTTACTTTACGTTTCTTTAAAGAGTTATTTTCGTTTCTAACTCAAAAATTAATATTATAAGCATTTGTTATAATTTAAATTCTTTTTATCATAATTTTTATTTTATCTCTATCTTTTAAACAGATTACAATGTGACAATGTATTGCTCATAATTATGAAAATACGCTTTTAATGCCTTCGAAAAATGTCTATAATGAGATTGTGCTCTAAGACAACGATGTTTAATGGCATAAAAGATTTAGCATGCATTCCTATAAATACATTTTCAACAATCACTGCCTCTAAGACTCAAAGCACTTAACTTAATAAACTTCTTTGAGTTTCAAATTTAATTAATTGCAAGGAGGAATAACCACGTAATGTTTAGTTCATAATTCTTATTTGAAGAACACTTCCATTAACGAATTAGATCCAAATGAAGGTTAAAATGTTTCAATTTTCCTTTCAACTACAGGCTTTGTAATTTAATTGATTGTTCTTAAAGATCCAAGCAAACTCAAATAAAAGTATATATTGCATAAAGAACACAAAATATTGCAGAATGACGTAATTAAAAGTGAAATATTTACGAACTCTGGGATATCTTATAAAACTATATCTGCTGTGATTGATACACCGAAATGTTTTGAGTTTTCTCTGCAATACTAACGTGCAAGTACTCCTTAAATTATCTGAATAAAGAGTATTGATATGATTCACAAAAATAATTGTACATTTACAAATTGAAGTCTGGGTTTTCTAAAGTACTATATTACATTTCATTCCATATGGTTTGTATATTTAACTGTACTTTCATATTTAATAGTCTATCAAGCGTTGCATCTGACTGTATTTATTAAATGAGACATTTAACTATATTTAGCAATTCACTTTCTTTATTGTGCTTGAATGTTACTTTATATTGCTTGTATGTTACTTAGGTGTTAGGATTATAAGAACTCAATAGATTATTGCAAGGATGTAGAATACTGATTGGCCGAAAATGAAATTATCAAAACGAGTTTCTGGTCCTAAAAAGTATTTTTGTGCATTTTGATGCATAATTTGCCGGCGTCTTATCACTCGATAAATGCTTTCAATGCTGTTGGTTAATTTATGACACACGTAGATACAATACAAAGCATTTTTTCTTCAAAATGAAGTATTTCTATCGATTTAACTCTTCCAAACTGCCAGCTAAAGTGTTCACCTCGTCATCCTATCATGGTTCAAAAATACGAGGTGTTGTCCTCGAATCTTTCCCTTCGGTATAAGTTCCAGATCGTCTCCAATAGCCCGTTCTGTTGTTTGAGTCCGACGTTAACCAAACTATCTTTCAAAATGCTGTTGATTAATTTTTTTTCAGCTGCAAATCAATTTTAGAATCTTTATTCTTTGAGCTCGTTCCTTAAATTTAACTTTGTATTGAATTCTTCCAAACATAAATCAGCTATGTAAGATAAGTAATATCCTTTTGAGTAAATTAATATATCAAAATGTGGGTTCTGATTCAAATTTTAATATTTTTTATAAATTGAGGAGTTATTATTCCCATACTTCACTTAGCTCAGGTATTGCCTCGTCATCTGACCGTGGTTCAAAATTACGTGGTGTTGTCCTCGGATCTTTCCCTTTGGGATTAATCCCGGACCGTCACCAATAGCCCGTTGTGTTGCTCCAGTGTGACGTTAATTGAAATACCCCCCCCCCCATACTTCACTTAACAAATGTTCCAAAATCTATTTAGAGTTTCTGAAAATATGCTATTTGACCGTATTTATTTATCAGGTAGGCAGGTAATTTAGTAACGTCGCACTGGAGCAACACAACGGGCTATTGACCAGTCTCTAAACTTCAGCACCATGCCAACGTGAGAACTTTTGAGGCCGCGACAGATTTAACGTTTACCAACCCCGTATACACGACAGTATTGGGTTGGACTTAGTTTCGAACTATACATTAGTTATGTAATAAATTGTCGAGACCTGTTTTCTCGTGTCTTATCTGTCTTGATAAGACGCGAGAACTAACTTTCGATTAAGATAATTGGTAGTAGGTAGGTATTTTAATTAGAGTCGCATTGGAGTAAGGTAATGGGCTATTGGCGACGGTCCGGGGTCATACCCGAAAGGAAAAATACGAGGACAACACCACATAATTTTGAACCACGGTCAGATGACGAGGTCAACTCCTGAGCTGGCACCCAACTCTCCAAACTTCCACACCACGCCAAAGTGAGGACATTTGAAGCCATGACAGATTGAAGATACACCACCCCCTCATGTACACGACGGTCTTTGGCTGGACCAACTTTCGAAATCGTGGTCCTCCGGTTGCTAATATGTTGCTCTCCGAACTGGGATAACGCGGTCCATTTATCATACTCAACAGTCTAATAGAAGACCATATATTGCAATTTTTTAAGGAAAATATAAAAATTATTTCTAACATTTACAAGAGACATTTATCAGAGTAGTATTGACCATCATGCCGAATATCTGTGATAACTTCCACAGCCATAAATACAATTTCAGGCAAAACAAAATCCAGTACCAAGATTCCTTATACAAAATGTGCAGTAAGGACGCACAGAAAATAAGCTCCTATTCTGAGAATGCCCTTATGTTATACTTGTTTATGTTTACAACTCGCGAAAAACAATTCCACCTATAAAACAAAGCGAGCTTTCAGAGAAACGCAGATTGTTTTAAGAAATCTAAGATTACAGACGCACAGAGACCAATTCCTTTCTACGAGAACATTGGGAAAGCGATGGCGAAAAAGGAAGTTCTTGATAAATTTACCTCAGTCGGAAATTCTTATTTTACTTAACTTCCAGCGGACGGTGGTTTCAGTTGTCATAAATTCTTCAAATCCAGTCTGTAATAAATTTAAGAATCCATTTTGGAGCCATTTTTCACGTCGGCAGGTTCTTGGCCCCTAAAAGAGTGGCTGCTCTAAAAACAGAATATGGAATGGGTTATTTCCAGAGATTCGTGCGATGGTATGACGTGTCATCTATAAAATTTACTTGTTTTCTTATTGTATTCAACGTGTGTATACCATAAGGCATTGGAGTGATTTATAAAATAAATTTGTTTACAACTCTGAAGACGGTGGGATGTAGTTTTGAGACGAAGAAACCTTTTTCTTGCTCCTTAATGATGTTTCCCGCCTTCTCCCGCTGGGGGAGAAACAGGCTGGAAAGACTTGGCGTGCATTCGGACGTTTTATTTCGTAAGTAGATCTTTTATTTTGGTGAGTTCTTTCGTTTGGCACTGTCGAAGAATTTTAAAAATGCGAAAAACATTATTTTGAACGAGATAAAAATTATGAGTATTTTTATGTATTTTTTTGGTAACGTCGCGAAACAAGAGGAATGAAAGAGGGTTTTACGAAACTCATGCTTTTAAAATTTATCTTTGTACAAACTCGAAACTCCAAACAGGAAATAAGGGCAGCGGTAACCGATTGCAAGTGTAGCGGATTACCAAGCGCAGGGTTGCGAGTTCGAATCCAACCAAAGACCGACGTGTAGAAAGGGACTGGTGCACATTAAATCTGTCGTGGCCTGTAATGTACTCGCTGGCGTGGTGCGGTTGCTTGGACAGTGGAGTGCCAGCTCAGGTGTGATCTCGTTATCTGAACGGGATTCAAAATTACGTGATGTTGTCCTCCCATCTTTCATTTCGAGGTGTAATCCCAGACCGTCGCCAATAGCCCGTTGCGTTGCTCCATTGCGACGTTAATTAAAATACCTACCTAAAATATCTACGAAGCAGAAAATATGTAAAGTAATGATAAAATTATGCTCGTCAACTCACCATTCAGTCTGAGCTTAGTATTCATCAATGGTGTTGATTGCGATCCACCATGCTAATGGTGACTCTAAAATGAAACATCCTTGTCAATTCAAAAAGGGTACACGTGTACTACAGGTAGTTGAATTAACGTCGCACTGGAGCAACACAACGGGCTATAGGCGACAGTCGGGGATCAACTCCCGAAGGGAAACAACCCAGGACAACACCACGTAATTTTGAACCACGGTCAGATGAAGAGGTCGCAGCTGAGGTGGCACCCCACTCTCGAAACTTCCACACCACACCAGTGTGAGGACATTTCAGGTCAAGAAAGATTTAACATGCATCAGCCCCCTTTGTACAAGACGGTCTTTGGATTCCAGTCGCTAATCCATAACTCTTCCAACCTGGCTACCGCGATCCTATTATGAAGGTAGAAGTACTCAAAAATGTGGAACCAGAATAAAACACTGTCATAAAATTTGTGAAAGTTTACTTATAATGCCATAACCGGAATGCAAACTGCTCAGCGTAAAATTGCAAAAATATCTGAAAGGGATCTGATTTTTTCACATCTGAAATAATTAATGGGAATTTTCACTTCCCAAAGAAATCACTTTTGTTAAGGTGGTGTAAAAAATCTGGTCTGATGTACTATGTACTGAGCAATTTAAATATTAAACAGCATGAAAGTACAACGAAGCGAAATATTCATCGTCCCTTAGGAATTTATTTCTTCATGAATAAAATTAGACAAATTTAATTAATTAAAAAAGTCTCTAAGATTATAATTTTTAAAAATCAGATTTTTTCTTATTACCGAACTACTTTAAATCAAACTGAAAAGAATATATATCGTTAACTTAGAGCACAGGATTACATGAACGCATTTTTTCGGTAGGTAGGTATTTTAATTAACGTCGAACTGAAGCAACACAACGGACTATTGGCGACGGTCCGGGATCAAACCCCAAAGGAAAGATCCGATGTTAACGCCACATAATTTTGAAGCATGGTCAGATGACGAGGTCACAGCTGAGGTGGCACCCCAAACGTCCACACCACGCCAACGTGAGGAAATTTGAGGTCACAAGAGGTTTAACGTGCACCAGTCCCCTTTGTATCCGATGGTCTTTGGTTGGATTCGAATTCGCAACCCTCCGGTTTTAATCCGTAACTCTTTGAACCGGGTTACAACGTTTTTTCGGAGACACTAAATGTTCATTCACCATGTTTAGAAATACATTGTCATTTTATAATCTGTTCATATTCATATTTTTTTACCTAAACTCTGATCATTTGATACCGCTGTACTGTAAAATTTGTTTCATGTCAGTTAATGGGTTTCTGCTATAGGTTGGTATTTTAGTTAATTAACGTCGCACTGGGGGGAGCAACACAACGGTTGGCGACTGTCCGGGATCAAAACCGAAGGGAAAGATCTGAGGACAACACTACTTAATTTTGAACCAAGGTTTTCTGCTGTAAGCCGACGATACATGAATATCTCAAGCACATACCAAAACATTGCACAAACCTTCAAAGTGGTTTGGATGAGGCATTTCGTCCATAATGATCTTACCTATTTTACTGATGAAGAGATACGTCGTCATCAAGATATTGCCGATTTTTCTACAAAGACGAGATCAGGATTTGGTCAGTTTTCTTCTAATGAAAGAGAGGCGATGAGACTATCCTGTATTGCCTTTAGAAGCCATGGATGTATGGATATGAAGAGTGAACGAAAAATAATTTTAATGACCCTCCTGATAATCGTCTTAAATTGTTCTCAGAGGTGACCAGATAACCACCAGAACAGTCCCCGATGCCGTCCCTTTAAGGGACTTAGTTTGATGGATACTCCTGGGTATTTTTTAAAAGCAAAAAATAATTGAAAAATTTAGAGAGGATTTTTAAAAAAGGTTCACCATTGTGGTATTACCACCCATTTCGCAGAAGGGATTGCCCCCTGGAACTAGTTTCCCATAAAAGTATTTCCATTATCAAAACAAGCGAAAGAGAAAATAAGAGGTTATTAAAGACTAAGTTACTGCTGCCATTTCGTGTCCACACTTGAGCAGGAAATGTATTAGTCCACAAATTTTCTTCTTTGCTTCTCTGTGCCCGAATTCAATTTTCCTCCAAGCTCTGTCCGGTCCATTTCCGTGACAGCGCACGTGAAATCTGGTCGAGAGGGGTCATCAGGTAGCACAATGGAGAGGGAATCCCCACCGACCCACAAGCACAGAGATCTGTTTCACTTTGCACGAAACGGAAACGGTACTAATTAGCCTCCTGTCTCGAATCCTAGTATGGTAGGATACTACGGAAAGGACAACGAAAAGGGTTCGTCCAGTATCCGTACTCTAGTCGTAAAAAAAGAGCTCTCTCTTTAGCACGATAAATGACCTCCTTTCTCCTGTTCCACCCCTCCCATCAAAACCCAGCCTCATAATAAATGATCTCACCAATTCCAGCAAGTTCACTCACCGGACATTCAACTATTCTGGTTTGACCCCTCCTATCTTCTATTAGTCGCAGCGACACCAATGTGATATGCTCCAATTCCATTCTTCTACGATTGTTGACTATTGATAGGATTTACTTTCAAGTTTATTTTAGTCTTACATTTCAGGTTTGGGTAGGGTGGGTTGGGTTTTATGGCACAAGGGCCATATTTGACCATGTTGCGCAAGACAGAAGACAGCAATATCAATTAATGGGCATACACGCGCAATGAAAATTTTACTGACACAGAAGAGAGAAATACAAAAAGGGATGAATCAAACCTGTTCTGCCTACAACTCTCAGATTGCTACCGCAGTGGACATATCCCCTGAACCATTACGGCTCTTTTATAATTCAGGAAACTATTACCATAATTTATGTTATGTAACCAAAACTATCTGTTGTTATCTTTAGTTTTAGGGATATTAATTCCAAACGGTAATCTCTATTCAAAGCAATATAAAGGGCAATTATTCAAAGTTTCACTGTACCAGCTGCTGAATGTATGTAAAGCAAAATATCTCTCATAGATCACAACTCCTTTACTACACGAAATGACCTTGATTGATTTTAAAATGTTTACCTCTCAATCAAAACTATATCAACCTATAGTTTACCTAATTTTTGGAGGGTAGTTACATTCTCGGAGACAAAATTTTCTAAACTGCTTGCCATTAGGGAAAATGCTGTTTGGGAGATTTAAATTACCCTCATATGACTTGCAGTAAATCAGCTTCATACAATTAGGGAGCAGGTCTTAAATATAATGTTAACAAACTACTAATAGTGGGAATGGTTGTACCGTTCATGTTAACAAACTACTAATAGTGGGAATGGTTGTACCGTTCATGTTAACTAGACAGGAGATCGAAATTTTCATTTCAATTTGTGCGTTTTCAAACATGCCCATTAAATTACTCCATCAAACTTGTTAATGAACTTAGTGGTGATTATCGCAGGAATAATACCACTGAGTCTATTTTTAAAATTTCCAGGCTCAATCTTAACTCATTCGGGGGGGGGGGAATTTCAATTAACGTCACACTGGAGCAACACAATGGGCTATTGGTGACGGTCCGGGATCAATCCCAAAGGGAAAGATCCGAGGACAACACCACGTAATTTTGAACCACGGTCAGATGACGAGGCAACACCTGAGCTGGCACCCCACTCTCCAAACTTCCACACCACGCCAACGTGAGGACATTTGAGGCCACGACAGATTTAACGTGCACCAGCCCCCTTTGTACACGGCGGTGTTTGGCTGGATTTGAACTCGCAACCCTTCGGTTGCTAGTCCGTTGCTCTTCCAACCGGGCCACCGCGGCCCCTTAACTCATTCGGAATTCGTTTGTGGTGTTTTGACATATAAACACTTTTTTTTCGAGTTTACCACTAACGCTTAGGTATATGCAGTGTTTCAAAATTTCTTAAACGAAACTTAAGGGTTAGGTAGATGAATTAATTCGTACTAGAGCAAAACAGGACTATTGACTTAGGTCCAGGATGAATCTCGAAGGAAAAGATCCGAAAGAAAACACCTCGTAATTTTGAACCACAGTAAGATGGCGAGATTAGCACATGAGTTTGAACCCCACTCTCCAAACTTCAACACCCCACAAGCGTAAGGACGTCTGAGGCCCCGGCATATTTAAAGTGCACCAGCCCAATCTGAACACAACGGTTTTTGGTTGGATTCGAACTCGCAACCCTCCAGTTGCTAATCCATTACTCTTACAACTGGGATACCTCGGCACCACAAAATATGAGAGAATATAAGTTAAAAAGAACAGAAAGTATACAATGAATGTGCGTGAGCATATTACAATACTTAAGGCAGATTCAAGGTGAAACAGCCCCCACGTAAACGACAGTCTTCGGTTGGATTGAGCTTCGAACTTGCAACCATGCGTTACTCTTCCAACCTAGTTACCCCATCTCCAAAGGTATGATGGCGCACACTGGTCATGCTGCCGAACAGCGCCCTCTAGCAAATCTATGGAGTATTTGCGGACATGCATCCCATGTGAAAACGGACTAGGTGCGACATTAATTGAAATACCTAACCTACTCTTTCCCACAAACATTCAGGAAGAAAGAAGCATGCTCTGATACAAATAGTTGCAATTTAGATTCGTAGATTAATTTAGTTTTGATTTAAAGCATATTATATTAATTTTTAAATTAGTGATGCCCTTTGGACCAAGCAAAATTGAGACTTAACCCATTTTGCTCTGATACGGAAGATCGGAAATCTGTTATAACGAACTTCCTGCATGTCTTTCCTACAAGGCTCTTTTAAATCATCTCTGCAAACACTTTTGTAATAGTATTCGAAACAATTTCTCCCTAAGCACTTTATGTTGACGACATCGGAGGTATAACACAAACCCTAAAGATATGCGCCATGTTATCTACAGTACAAACTCATGACATCAACCATGGTATATCAATATTAATGCTTCCAAGTTCTCTTACTAGTTGTTCTCTACGAGGTATTTTGGCTTTTAATACGGTCATAAAACTTTGACTCCGCAACTCAGAATATTTGAAATTACAACATCTGCTATAACTGTTTAGAAGGTTGGACGTATAAGAATTAGTGGTTCTTTCTTGATCATAGTCAACCTTGGAATAAGCGCTTTTCTGAAATCGAGTCGTCTCCTCAGATCTTGAGCTTCTACTCTTTTGTTCAATATTTAGAGCAATTTCCTTTCACATTGTTTCATAAACGACTTCAAATGTCAAATGAAGTCTAATATTTCCCCTCTTACGACGCTATTCTGAAAGGTTCATTCCGATAGTATTATTCAGGGTATTTCGAAAATATCTGACCAAATTGTAAGGGGTAGTAGAGGGGCCAAAAATAAAAATGTTTTGTCTAGAAATGCCACGATTAGGTGATAGAAGGCGCTGTTTAGGTCAATCTATAACATTTTATATGGCTTAAGGTGTTATTCTCCACTCAGATTTTCAATGGCTTGTATCGCTTTACGAATTCGGAGCTTGCCGTTGAAAATCGGAGCGAGGAATGACATGTTACGCCACAGAAATGATATTATCGATTGACCTAAACAGTGGCTGCTACCACCTAAAAGCGGCTTTTCTGGACGCATATTCTTTGAAAAAATGCCTATTTTTGTCCCCTCTACCACGCTTTACAGTTTGGCTAAATATTTTACGAAACACCCTGTATATCCCTGCTGATATTAAAAAGTCGACATTGGATGTTTGAACTTTGCGACCCTTACTGTTTTCCCAATTACCTACACCTATTTCATGTGGCTTGTTCTATGCATAATTCATATTTTGGATGTAATTGCAGAAGACCATAAACTGTATCTCTACATAAAAGACTAATTTGGGTCCATGTAAGGTTGACCTAAAGAGCACCTACCTCCAGTCACACAAGTTCACAAGAGAGGGAGCTCTGATGATCTGCATGGTCTGCAAGTAATGTACGGAGTTTAGTTTTCACACCTAGAGAAAAGCGATTCTCGTACGTATTTGTAGGGACCATAGAAAGATAAGTAGACTGAATAGATATTTATTGAGGGGAGATTCAAAAAGTGTGATCAACATGTGCTACTAGTAGTCACGTGACTGCTCTGTGAAAAATTGACTGGGTTGACCGAATCTTATAGGTAGGGTGTGAATGCGCATTTCTATAGAGTAGCTACAAAAATGGTGAAATAACCAAAGTCTACTATTACGTCACGTGGACCAATAAGATGATGACTGTTTATTTCCTGTCAGCAGACGAAAATAGAATCACATTGCTACTAGTTTTGGTCACATGATCCTGGGCACCACAAAACCGTTTCCACTACTCACTACTTTTATATTTCCTCTGTCGTCGGGACCCCTGTGAATAACGTGTTTCCGTAATGACTTCAATAGTCGGGGTGGAGGGGCCTCGCCCCAATTAAGAACTTCATAAAATAAAAATATTTTTTACAATTTAAATGCTATAATTGAAACAAAATTAAATTATTTTTTTTATTTTCATCTTCATCTGTTTTGGGTTTGTAGTGGCTAGCCAATAGGGCTGGTGGTCAGGGTCATGGAGGAAATATAAAAGTAAAGTGAGCAACGGTAACCATTTTATGTGACCAGGATCATGTGACCAAAACTAGTAGTAACGTGACCCGTAGATTGCTTTCGTCTGCTGGGTGGAATCTAAAATTTCTCATCTGATTGGTCCACGGAATAGAAGACGCCCATCCATTAATTCATCATCTGATTGGTCCATTCATTGATCATCTGATAGTAGTAGACTTTGGCGATTTCATCACTTTTGTCGCCATTCTATACAAATGCGCATTCACACACCTACCCTGTCATAAGATATTATATCGCCAACCGAGGAGATGATACCAAATCGGTCAACCAAGTTCATTTTTCACAGAGCAGTCATGTGACTACTAGTCAATATATTGGTCTTACTTTTTGAAGCTCCTCTCAGTAGCAATGCTCAGCCTACTTTTAATCCCATCTATGGTTATCCCATCTACTTTTAATCCCATCTAAGTGCTGACTTCTGGATCAAAGGGTTGTTGTTTCGAATCCGGGGTTAAGACAGCGATGTTTGTCTGTCTGGTATGAATGTGTGGCGTCTCTATAAACTGATTGTGTTCTGAATGTGTGGTACGAATGTAAGGTGCAATGTGAACCCACTTCCCGTGGCACACCAGTGCAATTCCAAGTGGTTGACAACACCTCCTTTGTAGTGCCATGATGACTCAAAGCACTTCTAACAAGATAAAACTAGCCTTGCACTGGTGAAAAATATTCTGGATATAAAACTCTTCATTTTTTATATTATGTCATATTCCGACTTATATTTTACTATATCAACAATGTAATTCTTTAAAATATTCTTTTAAAAACCGTATACGGTTTCCATATAAATATTTGGAAGCAGTTGTTATTTCTCCATCATGCAGCGAATAATTTGAATTTCGAATGATATTGAATTTTTGATGCGATGAGAGAAAAGTTCATAAAAATTAACTAACACAGATATAAAATTAGTTTGAAAAATGTTCAAAGAAAAACGCACATATCTTTAGCACTTAGTCTCAAGTATTTTTCCATGTCAGACTAAAGAACGAATTACTTTTGGCGAACGTAAGAAAAAGTATCTTTGAAGATTTTTTTCTTCAACTCTAGCTCTTGGCCATTCTCCAAATACCGTTTTTATAAAAGCCCCTTGCGAGTACTTGCTTATCTAGAACTTTATTGAATATTTATTACCTATCACTTTTACTCTGGGAATCCATTCCTTTTGCTTCGTATCTGGTTTTTATAAGCATAACTTTTCTCTTCTGAGCTGTACTGTTATCTTGTGTTGTAAACGAAACAAACTAGTTTATACACTTCGCCAAGAATTTATGCACAACAGATATTTTCGAGTATTTAAATGAAAGTGGAAGTGACTAGGAATATGAGTTTTGTGTTACAGAATTTAATGTTTCATAAAACGGTGATAACTATTTAATATAGCAATTTTATTAGATTAGAGTTATGCAGATATGTAACTAAATACAATTTGTAAGAAACTGAAAATTAGCTAAATAGAATAAATGTGCCTGAAGGACAATTGAACAAATTATTAAACGTAACTTTATGAACAAATTAACATTGCGTGTTAAACTTGAATAATTAAGTATTCTTAAAACAATAAAGCTTTCTTAAATGTAGTAATTTATCGGTAAATATATAAAATATTATCCTAAATGAATTAATTACTATACACGAATTATTAAATGAATCATTAGGGGTTTAAAAATAGCAAAATGATCAAATGTTTTAAAAGCCTTATTAAGTTATCAAATATAAAATTAAGCATTTTTTTTATTTTATATAAAACAGATTTCAATGTAAAAGAAAATTTTCACTTTCTATAAAAAGCAAAGGTCAATTTAAAATACGTTTGTAAAATAATACAAACGATAACAACATACAGGCCAAATCATAACGCTTTTCAACGCGATGTTAGATAATTTATTTTGCTATTTGCATAATTAAGTTCCACACTATCAATAATTTTACCATAAAATATGACATAATTCACTGAAAAATTTGACCAATGTGGGGAAATCTATAGTTTATTAAAATAAATTTTTCACCTACATTTACATTCACAACGTGTGTGCCATGCAATTCAATGATCGTAAGGTAGCCTTGAATTCTCTAGAAACTTCAAACTTTATGAAACTTAAGGTAATTAGAAACCTCTAGAAACTTCAAACTTTATGAAACACGAGGTATTTAGAATTTTCAAGAACCTTCAAACCTTATGGAACACAAGATACGTAGAATCCCTAGACACTTCAAAACTTATGAAACACAAAGTACTTAGAATTCTCTAGAAACGTTAAACCTTATGAGACACAAGGAACTTAAATCCCTAGAAACTTCAAACCTTATGAAACGCAAGGTATTTCGAACCCTCTAGAAACTTCAAACCGTATGAAACACGTGGTATTTAAAATCTTCTAGAAACTTCAAACCTTATGTGAAACACAAGATACTTAGAATCCCTAGACACTTCAAAACTTATGAAACACAAAGAACGAATCCTCTAGAAACTTCGAACCTTATGAAAAACAAGATACTTAGAATTCCTAGAAACTTTAAACCTTATGAAACACAAGGTACTTAGAATCCTCTAGAAACTTCAGTAGCAAAACAAATACTCTGCATTCCGTAAGTAATGTAAAATTGGTCAAAGTGTTGCGAGTAGAAATATATACGAGCAGCAATACTTATTTATTGCGTGAAAGAACCAATTCATAAATTACACGGTATGGACCGTCTGATTAACTGCTTCAGTCATCCAGAATAAAGTGCAGTCCTTTGACGACCGCTTCACTTTGTAGGTTCTTTTCATCCTACGACGACAGACATTTTTATCTAGCCAATGCCACCACATTTTATCGCGAATAAAAAATATGGAGGACTGGCCAAAATGAATCCCATTCAATGAAATTCCATCAGGAAGTTTACGACGCGGATTGCTGTATCATGTCCAAGTCCACATAAAAAATAATTTACAACTTATTCTTTATCCTTTTCGGAAGTATTTCAGGGAGTTTTAATGTCACTTGGACATTGAGATAGAGATCAGGATTCCACTGAATGTTGTCCTTTAATTCCTTTCGGCTGTGTTTCCTTTATCAAGCTTATTTATACCGGATGTAAAATGTTTTATTTTTTGAGGTTTTTGACTCTTTTTTCGGTGTGCGTGATACTTTGTGGTGTTTTAGTAGAGGGCAATCTTTACAGTTTTTTAATGGAACGAGGCGGAACGTGTAATAATGATTGTATTATTTAATTGTATGGATTGGGGATTATTGTGTATTTATGTATGTTCTAGCGTTAAATACCGCGACTCCTTTTTTTTGTTTAATGAATTTTGATATCAATATGTGCTTTGCAGTTTTATTGTATGTATCTTTTAATTCACACTTAATATTGGATGAATCTGAGACGCTTAAAAATCTTATACAATATAATGGATTTGTAGTATACAGGGTGTCCCAAAAAGGTTGTTCCGCAATTTATCTTTTTACCATTTGGAGATAGGTAGGCAATGTAAATTGCAAAAGTGCACCAAATAAGGTAAGTAATTAAGATATGTGAATACAATTATCACGTGATAACAATTTAAGCGGATACAGTTTTTAATTTGTATACAACCCCTCTAGATAAAAATCCGAGATAGCAAAAATGTTCCTTACCTGTATCCCTATCGTCAGTAAAAAAACATATTTCTGTAGGTTGAATAGTAACGGAGATACAAGAGTTTCCATTTTAAGGGGGCCGTATCTAATTTAGAACGATGGCCAAAAATGAAGAGCGAAGTTCTGCATTGCTGCAGATGGAAAACATGCGTTGTAAATTTCCTTTTATTTTTATTTAAACCGTTTTTTCTACAATATTTTTATTGAAGATTACATTGTCTACTATTATTCAGTGCGATTTTCGTCTGCAGTTGCAATACTACATTACTTTGCACAATGTTGCACCTTCTGACCGAAAAAAAATGCTTTTTAGCATTGTGTATACGGTCCCTAGTCTGACTGTTTGAACAGCTGTGCACAAGCGGTATAAGTCAACTTTTTTGCGTCATTATGCCTCCGTTACTGTTCAACCTACAGAAATGCAGTTTTCTGCTAGCGATAGGGATGCAGGTAAGGAACATTTTTGCTATCTCGGATTTTTATCTAGAGGTGTTGTATAAAAATTAAAAACTGAATCCGCTTAAATTTTTATCACGTGATAATTTTATTCACATATCTTAATTACCTACCTTATTTGGTGCACTTTTATAATTTACATTGCCTACCTATCTCCAAATGGTAAAAAGACAAATTGCGGAACAATCTTTTTGGGACACCCTGTATACCTTTCTCTTTTAAGAATTAAAAGTTTCTATATTCCTACGATGAAATACATTAGTGTATTTATCCATGTGTTACTATTAAGTAGAAATAGACATATAGCGGATATATATAGTCATTTTACAAGTGAAGCACAGTATGTCAACAACCAGTTTTGAGAAACCAAAGGGGGAAATTATAATTTTCAAGTGATGCGAAACTGCGTTTGTATAATTTTAACAATTATTTATTTCCCTTTGTGTTTACTCAATTTATAAATTATTCAGGAAATAGTACTTTCATTATTATTATGTATTGCTACAAAAATATATTAAGGAAACTATAATACAAAATGTACATTCCTCAAGTTTGTTTTCTGTGTATGTGCGTTTCTCTAGGAGAGAAATCTAACCTTCGTACAACGAAAACATAACTTATTAGACCATCAGTCTGAAGATCACCACATTCTGGACTAGAAAAACTGAAAAAACCTCATATTTGAAAATTTTGATTTAATGTGTTTCACTTATAAGCTGATGTTATCTATTTTATTCAACAGGTGATGTATAATTGTCATATTAAATTGTTTTTCAACATCCAAGCCATCCATCAATAATTACCTTAATCGAAAGTTAGTTCTCGTGTCTTATCAAGACTAACCAAGAAAATAAGTTCCGACAGCATGTTAGGTAACTATAATTATCTGGTCGTACTGGAATAAATGATTATTTGACATTTTCTTCCTCAGTAAAGGTATCATATGTTGTTCATTCGCATATCATCAGTTTTTAACTTTCCTTGTGGTGTATCTTCTCATTGAAAAATTCATTGTAGTGATCAGCCTTTGGGGCAAAAACCTGTTCCAAACTGTTACCCGTCCTGGTCAAGGGACAATTTGTTTTTCTACTTGGATCTTCATTTCCCCCTTGGTTTCGATGAGGTATAGCGTCATAAACAAAACTGACCAGATCTAGATGGACCATATATCTGGTCGAAACACTTGGAGGGTTAATAAAAAATAAGAAATGCTTAGAAACACTTATTAAAAGAATCAATATTTTCTTTTACAAAGCGAACACTAATTTTAAGGTAAACGAGTTCTTCGTGTTTTGAATGGAAGTCTTCGATTAAAGTTTGTGAATTACTCTGTCGTGTGTGAAAAGTAGCCACATTTCAACATATAACCTATTTTGAGAGCTCAATTGCCACAGGTGATTTTGAAATACCAAGTATATTTATCTGCAACGTAATATAAGCGGTTGTTTTGAATGTCCTTCTCAATGCAGCTAAATTATCATAGAGAATTTTGAAATACCAAGTATATTTATCTGCAACGTAGTATAAGCGGTTGCTTTGAATGTCCTTCTCAATGCAGCTAAATTATCGTAGATAATTTTGAAATACCCAGCATATGTATGTATCTGTGACTTAATATAAGCGAATGCTTTTGAGCGTCCTTCTCAATACAGCTAAATTATCACGGATAATTTTGAATACCAGTGCATTGATATGGGCAACTTAGTATAAGCGGATGCTTTGAACGTCCTTCTCAATGCAATAGCGATAATAAAGACAGAACCACTCTTATATTCAACCTGTTTCTGTCCAACCCATAAAAGCAACGTTTGAAGCTGTATAACACCGTTCCCATTTCAATATCCGCTGACTTAAAATATATTCCTTTGAGCCTTGTTTGATGGATTTTATTTCTGTTTAGGTCTTTGTCATCCTTTTCTCTTTTTCTCTCAATGTCTCTCTCTGTCGAAGAACGAATGCGTGAGAGATCGCAAATCGCTGTTCTCTTTTTTCGTGCGATATACGACTGTGAATAATTTAACAGTGATTTTTCATCCTTTGAACTTTATTCTGACGTATTATTTCATGCTTTATAGATTCAGCTGCAAGTTTAGTTTAGTCACGATGCTCTGATGAATACTTCTGAACGGTTTATACAACAGAAGATTATTCAAGAATTTGCGCTTATTTCTCCTTTTTTCTCGCGACTGAACCTAAGATTTTTGTTAGTTAACCCTCCTGCTGATTCTCTACGAGGTTATTTCGTCGATAAAAAACTGATAAGATTTTTATGAACGAGACGACATAACTCATCATAACAGAATTGGTCAGATCTCGATGGATGAGATATCTCGTATAAATCACTTGGTAGGTAGTTAATTAACGTCGCACTGTACCAAACACTGTAGGCTATGGGCGACGGTACGGGATCAATCCCGAAGAGAAAGTTCCTCGGGCAACACCACGTAATTTTGAACCACGGTCAGATGACGAGGTCAACACCAGTGCTGGAACCTCATTCTCCAAACTTCCACAACACGCCAACGTGAGGACATTTGAGGCCACGACAGATTTAACATGCACCAGCTCCCATGTACACGACGGTCTTTTGCACCGAGATTCAAACTTGCAACCCCCCGATTGCTAATTCGTTGTACCACTGGGTTACCTCAGCCCTACGCTTTTAGTGCATCAAGATACTGGATATACATTCAGGAAACAGTGTGGTCTGGTCCCTGGAGAAAGCTAAATTGTCAAAAGTTATTATGACATTATATTCTTTAGTATATTACAGATAACTCTTTAATGAGATTTGAAAACTTTTCAATCAGTTGAATTAAATTTACTAAAATGCCACGACAGTACAGCTATTTTGACAGTGTTTACTAAAATAACTTTTGGTTCGCCGTAGCCCAGTTGGAAGAGCAACGGATTAGCCATTTTTGTTCTGCGACGAATTTGCACCTGTCGTGGTCAACGCAGCTGCATGTTTATGAATCGACTATATTCCGAACTATGAATAGCGATTCCGAAAGCTGATAACATCGTCGAAGTTTCATCATACGAATAAATTTCATAAATTCGGAACCAATCTCAGCTATTAAACGCAACATCTGAGAATCCTTTCTCAGAATTCTGTGGTTTAGCTCAGAATGAAGTGTGTCGTCCATTTTGTTTTGTTGACGGAAGGTTTCGCTTCCTTCGCAAAAAGCTAGCATTGCGCATGTGTTAACCCTCAACCGAGTGTATCAAAATTTAACGCAGACACCGCAATTTAAACTTCGGATCAGGCATTGTGAATATTGTTTCTTTGATAATCGGGCGATCAACATTGATCCGCCTCGTAACTCGGACTTTTGAATACGACCGTTAGGGTACTTGAGTACATTTGGGGGTTATTACCAAAAATTTATTTTTCTTAAAAACTTCTGAAATTCGTTTCATTTTATAAAAGGAACCGTATTAATGAAATTCTAATCTGAATAGCATGTTACGAACTGTTTACATATGTAATAAAAATTTACTTTTCACGTGCGCAAAAGTGTGATCAACTACAAAGAAAATTGCGAAATGTACTACAAAGTTTTCACATTCATAAATCATGTTTTTATAGTTCATTCCTTCCTATAACTTTTGATTTTCAACAAATATCAGATTAGAGTAGAATTTATTGAGAGGTCGTGTTTTGCGAGTAACACGTCAGGGGTAAAGGGGAATTTTGTGAAAAATGTTATAAAAAACTTGGTATACTATTTTCAAATAAATCATACTTCCATTACATGTATGAAAGAAAATAATTACGCATACAAAAAGCAAACTAACCAAGCTTTGATGCTAGAATAAATATTAAAAAATGATATTTTGACGTTTGAAAAGACGAATTAATCATAAATGGATTGATCTTCTCCCGTATCTTACCATAATCTCTTTCAAAGAAACCAGTTTTGGCATTTTAAAGTCAAGACTGGTAATATTGATATTCAACTAAAAGGCCGTTAGTCTCAAATGTTGGCTATTTTTGACGAAATAACCATTAATGTGAATCACATTATAGAAACTCTCAAGCCAAGGAATGGATTCTTACTGCATATATTTATGCAGTAAGTAGTATGGAATACAAAAAAGAAAGTAGATTTTTATGTAATATCATGGAACTCGTACATGAGAAAAATAATAAATAATGCATAAATGTTAAAATGTTTTAATAAATTCCATCTCTTTCAAAAAAGCTGAACTCTTTCTTGACTTTACAGACTTGTTTTATATCTGTAACAAGCAAATTTGGTGCAATGTGATAGGCCTATTTGCACGATGGGCCCATCTCAATATCCTTTTATTATTCGCTTGACAGCCAGATTTAAAATTCAAATAAGATGCTAAGGCTGTTCTCTGCAATAAACTGAAATAGTGTTTATGAATATTTTAAATCTTTTGATTCTGCCGGGTTTACTTTTCAATCTGGGAAGGATTCCACCAGATGATTCTTTTCTAATGATATAGGGAACGAGTAAGTTTAAGCATTTTGCTTTGCGTTACCTGCTCGTCATGTTTGAAAACCAAGGATTAATGGATACTGTTGGATTGATATATTTTTCTCATTTATTTTTCCATCATTCATATTTCAATATAGTTGTTTTCTCTTATATAACGAGCTGAATTACCCTGAGTTGCTCGAGTTGAATTGTTTGTAATTCATCTAATATTACTCACTGTTATTCCTATGGGGATTTCAAAATATTTTTAGCCTCCTCTGCAGACCCAGGACCGAACCGATTGGGGTTAATTTATAGCCTATGTTTCACGCAGGATTCAAAAGAATGAATGTACCAAATTTGGTGTGAATTGGTCTGACATTGATCGTATAAATACACAGTTATTCCTATGGGGATTTCAAATAGTGTTTGAAGCCACCTCTGCACACCCAAAATAGATAGTACGGGGGTTAATATGTAGTCTACGTTACCCGCAAGGTTCCACTGAATAAGTGTACCAAATTTGGTATGGATTGGTCAAACGGTGTAGATTTGTATTGAGAACAGACAGACGCCAACTCTGCTTTATATATATATATATATATATATATGCTGTTTTGGTTAATATGCTCAAAATATTTTCTCAACTCTGCTTTATATATATATATAAAGCAGAGTTGGCGTCTGTCTGTTATATATATATATAAGATATAATCCAGATCACACCTCGCCTAAAGAGGAAGATTGTGATAAGATTGTGGAATTTTGAGCATTTAAGACTTGCAATTACAAGTTATGTGAACACATTATGGGAGAACCTTATTAATTTATATGGTATGTAAAGCTCGTATTTAAATTTGAAATACATTAATTCTACTGGTGGTTGTCTCAAAGAGGCATCTCCTCATTAGCAAAACTGACCAGATCTTGATGGACGAGATATCTTGTCAATAATAAAAAGAAAACTGACCAAATCTTGATCTCTTCATCCAAAAAAATAGGCAATGTCTTGATGGTGAGATATCTCGTCAATAGAAAGAAAACTGATAAGATCTTGATGGATGAGATATCTCGTTAATAGGAAAAAATTGATCAGATCTTGATCTCGTCATCAAAAAATCGACATCTTGAAGACGAGATATCTCGTTATTTAGCAAAATTAACCAAATCTTGATGGACAATCTATGTCGTCGAAACCACTTTCGTCGGGAAAAGAAAAATCAATTTTGTAAAGTATAACGAAAATTAGTACCTTGCTTGTTTGGCTTTTATAGCACAAGGGACATATTTGGCCAAACAACATCAAGTAAATGAACATACTCAAGCAAAAAAATTTTACTGGCACATAAAAGAGAACACTCAGAGGGGAATCGAACCTGCGCCGGCAACAATTCCCAGGTTGCTAGCGCAATGTACAAAGATACTGATCCAGTGAGCTCTCATTCCATTACTCTATTTTACCCTGTCTCGACACTTTTTGCTATACGGTGTCTATCTTGCGTTTGGCGCAGCTTGGCCAAATATGACCCTAGGGTCATAAAAATCAAACCAACCATCTAAATAAATGTACCCTTTATGTAATAAAACATGGTATAAAAGAATTAAATGTAAATAAAAACAAAATCATCGCTCATTGAAATTTGTATATTGCTTCAAATAGTGTTCGTTTATCTTTAGGTTTTATTGAATTGATTTCCTCGAGTATGTGTTTTTATAGTAGATGTATACCCTCATTTTACTTCATATATGGAAACCACAAATGTTATGAACATTTGAATAGAAAAACTTATAGTTAATACGATTGTTCTTACTGCATTTGCATTTATGAATATCTCATCTGCATACCAAAATATATCTGACTACAACGAAACATAAAATAATCAATAGATCAGTTATGCACATATTCGCCTGTCTAACTTAGGCAAGGCTATTTTACTGGCTTGAACTTTAATCTGCAACTATTCATCATAGTTGAAATCGCTAATTTAAATAAGTTTAATTTAATTTAAACCTATCCCTCCTTCAAATAATTTTTCATACAAACGCTACAGACTCCGATGCTAATAAATATCACGAAAGAACTCCCTTTTGACAGGTTTCCAATCAAAAATTTATCACTCTTCGGTTTTAACCAACAGCCCCGAATATCAATTACCAAGATGGATGATGTAGTAATACATAATCCAAGGCCAGAAAGAGGGGTCCTCCACCGAGATGATGCCATTCAATTCCGGCCTCCAATCCTGCGAGCCGCTCCATTGCATTGGATGCGCATCAGGACAAGGTGCGCATATTTATCGAAAATTTTGCATTAATCTCGTTTCGAACTGCTCCGAGTTCGGGAATGTTCATCGGCAATGCGTTGGAGAGTTCGAATCGAACATTGAAATCGCCCGAGCGAAGTGTGTTGGACATGTTAGGCGTTTTATTGTTCCTCGGATATTCCACTAGAGGTATTTCCAGTAGAGTCGAAGGGAATGTGAGAATATTTGTGAGATTCTTAAGGATTTATTTCTGCTGACTATCGAATATTTTATTTTTTTAAACCGATAAGGTCTATATATATTAGCACTAAAAATACAGATTTTTAAAAATGGGAGTTTGGATGGGAATTTCACAATATTTTTCAACTTTTAAATTCTGTCAAACAGTAAAATTAGGAGTATATTTCGAAAATTTTAGCGCTATATTAGCGCTAAAAATAAAGGTCTTTTTAAAATTGCGGCTTATAATGAATTTCACAACATTTTGACACATTTATACTTTTATTAAACTGTAAAATTAGGGCTATAATTCGAAAAATGAGCATTAATCCCGTTTTTTATTCGGGAATGGACAATGCGTTGGAGAGTTTGAATCGAACGTTGGAATCGTTCGAGCGAAGTGTGTTGGACATGTTAGGTGTTTTATTGTTCCTCGGATATTCCACTAGAGGTATTTCCAGTAGAATCGAAGGGAATGTGGGAATATCAGTGAGCTTCTTTAGGATTTATTTCTGCTGACTATCGAATATTTTATTTTTTAAACGGATAAGGTCTATATATAAGCACTAAAAATACAGATTTTTTTTAAAATGGGAGTTTGGATGAATTTCGCAATATTTTACAACATTTACAGTTCTGTCAAACAGTAAAATTAGGACTATGTTTCGAAAATTTTAGCGCTATATTAGCGCTAAAAATGCAGATCTTTTTAAAATTGCGGCTTACATGAATTTCACAACATTTTGACACATTTATACTTCTATTAAACTATAAAATTAGGGCTATAATTCGAAAAATGAGCATTAATCTCGTTTTTTATTCGGGAATGGTCAATGCGTTGGAGAGTTTGAATCGAACGTTGGAATCGTTCGAGCGAAGTGTGTTGGACATGTTAGGCGTTTTATTGTTCCTCGGATATTCCACCAGAGGTATTTCCAGTATAGTCGAAGGGAATGTGAGAATATTTATGAGATTCTTTAGGATTTATTTCTGCTGACTATCGAATATTTTATTTTTTTAAACCGATAAGGTCTATATATTAGCACTAAAAATACAGATATTTTAAAAATGGGGGTTTGGATGAATTTTGCAATATTTTTCAACATTTACAGTTCTGTCCAACAGTAAAATTAGGACTATATTTCGAAAATTTTAGCGCTATATTTGCGCTAAAAATGCAGATCTTTTTAAAATTGCGGCTTACATGAATTTCACAACATTTTGACACATTTATACTTCTATTAAACTATAAAATTAGGGCTGTAACGTCTTGATTCACGGGTAGCTAGACTAGTTACCATTGAAAATATCCGATTCTGGACTAAATTGGTTTATTTTACAATTTGTACAAAAAGTCGGAAAATGAATGTAAAGTTCATTAATATTAGTTCCTTGGAAGGTCCAAAGTTCTATCGAGGCGCTTAGGGCTGCTGGCGAGCCTCACAATTTCGCTCGGGGAAGTCTAACGCACGGCTACGGGTGAGCCTATTCTCAACACAAAATTACTCGAATGAGTACAGAGTTCCAAGGCAGGAAATCTCAGTCTTTCCGGACAGGATCACTACTAGGATGAGCAGTTACACGGATCTCTAGGAGGGTTCTCCTTTACGGCTACGGTCGAGCCTTTCTCACTAAAATACTCCGGCGAGTATAGGATCCCAAGGTGGGATAAATGCACAACAGTGAACGGATATTCACTTCAAGCTCCAAAAACGGTCTCTGCTGACCGCCTCTCCAAGCTCTCTCTCTGATCCTCTGTCTCCGTCTCTCCTCTCTCGTCTCTCCTCTCGTGATCTCTCTCTGATGATATCTCCAAAAACTCTATATGTTGGGTGCTTATCGACTCCTCCTTTCCGTTTCTGGTCCGCCTTTTAGTCGGTGCTGGATTGGGTGTTGAAGATTTCTCACGTTCTTGATTGGCTGTCTCACGTTGGTCTTTCCCCTCAACTTTTACGACAGACTTCGGCGGACTTGAAAGGGTCCATCAAACCCTGTCGGAAACTCATCATCATTTATATCAATCTTCTTGGTCTCGAAATGTCGAAGAGAGCGACAGAAAGGCGCCTGCCCTTTGTTTTGAAACCACAGCGATTTCCGACCCCTGCTGGCTGGCTGTCGTTAAGAAATCATTAAGATGTTTTCGGGTGGTCGTTATGGAGTGTGGGCTTTTCCTCTCGACACCTGAGTCAACAAGACTTTTCATTTTCCCACGCTGGCGTGGTGATCGTTTCTCTAGCCGCCGTTACAGAATTCCTCCCCCCATAGAGAGATTTTGCGATGTGTTAGAGAGCAAAATCTAAAAGTAAGGGGTTAGACATACAGGAGGTCTTGACAATACTTCAGAGGCAGCTATAACTAATGGTTTTAACCTTCCAACATTTTACAATCTTATTCAATTATATAATTTACAAACACAAGCATCATTTGTATTTACATTTTACACAGATTACAATTTATACACCATTAAATATTTACAATCAATCAATTTTCATTTGAAGAGTCAAATGTTATTTACGACTTAAGCAATCAGCGTGCTTATTGTCTTTCCCTGCTCTGTGGACTATTGTACAGTTAAATTTTAGACTCCAGAACAAGATTGTCTGTTCATTATTGTGTAGTCCTAATTGAGCTATGATAATCCCGATCTCTTTATCAGATGCATCTGTTTGCAAGATAAATTCCCTGCTATAGTCTGGGGGATAAAGTACGGGTTTCTCGGTGATTTCTACTTTTAGCCTATGGAATTCGTGCTTATACTCCGGTATCAGCTCTATCGCTTCCTTTCTAAAAGTTCTGCGTACGGCATCTTTATCGTACCAGGTTTTCCCTTCGTTTCATATGTCTGAAACTCGTTCATAGTCCAATTCAGGACAACGCTTCAAACCATTTAATTCTAACATGCACTCAGTCACGACATTTTCTTCCTTCTCCGGTTCTACCCAATGTTCAAAAAGTAAGGTTTCGGGGGTTCGAAGATTATTTCTGCGTACGAGTTTAGTCGTGATTAATTTTGTGGACTCATGAGTCACCGTTCTTAATGCTAAGGGAGCTGCAGGTAGATTTTTCTCCCAATCTAATCCCGATTTCAAACATAAAACCTTCGATAATCTTTTCACAGGACTATGCCACCTCTCTACTGGGTTACTTTGTGGGTGTCTAACAGAGCTGTGCGTAACCTTAATGCCAAATTTTTCAAAAAACGTGGTGGTCAAATTGCTCGTGAAACAAGTGCCTAAGTCACACTGTATTTCTCTGGGAAATCCCAATCTACTAAATATAATCATGAGGGACTCCACTATCGATTCTGAACTGATGTCGCGAACGGGTATCGCTTCAGGATATTTTGAGGCCATGCAGATAGCAGTTACTATATATCTATTATCCTTACTTGAATAAGGAAGGGGTCCTACGGTATCTACATTAATTTTCGAGATCTCTTTAATCACCGGCACTAATTTTAATGGGGCTTTCTTCTTCTCCCTTGGTTTTCCCACTCTCTGGCACGGGTCACATGTTCTGACGTATTCTTCAGCATCCTTAATGCAATTCGGCCAAAAATAATATCTCAATAGTTTATCTTTGGTTTTTGTCGAGCCTAAATGTGCGGCTACTTCTTCGTGGCATAACCTTAGAATTTCATCCCTCATTCTTGCGGGAATGACTAATTGTTTCCTTTCCTCACCTCGGTGATCTGCGGTTATCCTAAACAACAAATTTTTATCCACCCTATATTCCTGAGTTCGCTTTTCTTCCATTTTTTTCCACAGCGTACTCAATTCAGAGCATTCCTTTTGTGCGTTGGAAAACTCCTCAGGGGTTACTTTCAAAATCGCAATTGTATGCTTTTCAGCAGGGGGTAGATGAATCGGAACCTCGCGCTCCTGGCTATTCGATTGAAGAGGTGGTTTTTCGCTAACGCAGTTGGGGGTTTTGAGTTTCTCCAAACTCCCTGATCTTTTGTTTCCCCTGTTTTGATTACGCGTAACGACAGCATTAACTAAATGTGGGTTTTTCTTTGCCTCCTCGAGCAATTCTTGGGTCGAGTTTCCCAGGAGATAATGGTTCAATTCTACCGTTTTATCCACTACCGCTGCTTTAGTGATTATCTTGCCGAATTTTTCACTTTCTAAACTAATTGTTGCTATCGGTAAACATCGGAAATGATTTTCCAGAGCCTGTTTCAACCAGACTGTTTCTCCGGTGTAATCATCTGGTCTCACTTAGTGGTTGGGAGCTACGTCCAAACTGGTTCCACTATCTCTCAATATCACGGTATTTATCCCATTTACTTTAGCCTCACTCAGATAAGGGGCAAACGAAGGTGCGAAATTCTCCTCCATCTTTAAATGATTCACGCGTTCGTGATTCGGGTTTCTCCTTAATTCAGGGCATTGCGGTCTCAGATGATCCGTCGAATGGCATATGTAACACGCCGGCGCTGTTCGCCGTTCAAATTCTCGCTTCCTCCACTTTTGCTCATTAGGATTTGGGTTCCTCCAATTCGAGCGTTCGCTCTTTTCTGGCTCAAATTTCCTCACTACTGCAGGTCTGTTGTCAGGTTTTGGCTTATCTGGGAAACGTTTTTCTGGGAACTTAGCTGTGAGAGGTCTCCTGACAGTGCGTCTAGCGGCTTCATATTGGTCCAATTTGAATACTAATTCTTCGGGGTCTACTATGGCTGCCCACTGATCTATGAAATGCTCCTTAATCTCAGGAGAAACTCTCCTCTTTATTTGATCCGTTAGCATTAGGTTTTTGAGGTCCTCAAAACTTTGCACTCCGACTCCATCTAGCCATCCCTCTAAGTAACTCCTTAATTCAAATATTAGATCTTTCCAGGGCGCTCCTGATCGTCTCTGATGCTGTGTAAATTTGGTTCGGAATGTTTCCGGATTTAATTTAAATCTATTTAGGAGGGTACTCTTAACATGATCGTAATCTTCTGATTTTTCAGGGGGCTCTCTCATGATAATTTCTGCAATATCCATCGGGAGTAGGTAAAGAAGGTGAGTCACCCAATCAACCTCATCTATTCCCATCTTTTTCGCCTGTCTTTCAAACAAGGTGAGAAATAGGGCCATGTCTCCTTTTTCTGGGTCAAATTTCTGCATTACGGATTTCAAGTTTTTCGTTGGTCTAGAATTATCCGTTTGTGACGAACCTAAGCTATTTGTTTCAGCAGCTTGCGTAATTCTGAGTTTTTCTAACTCGAACATTCGAATTCGCTCTTCCGCCTCCCTAGCATTTCTCTCGGCTATCTCCCGTTCCTCTCTAGCCTGTCTCATCTCCCGTTCCTCTACTATAACCTGCAACTGAGCCTTCACCCATTCTTCGTCGTATTGTGGATGCTCTGATATCTTTGTGGTTATATCTAACACCCTATCATTAGGTCCTAGGTCGATACCTAACTCATAAGCGAGTTTCTGCAAATCTGCCTTACGTTGCCTTGCTAAAAATGCCATTTTAAAATTCTCCTGTCCCTTACACACAATTATACACACAATAATATACTGTGACCAATACTTAAAACACAATGCAACACTATAAAACAATGTACCTTAAATTTCAAAACAATCTTAACTCAAATTTCACAAAATATACTAAGCGTAACTCTACACAGAATACTTCGATAACTTTTAGATTACAACAGTACTTAATTTCAATAAATGACTTTTACTCTAATTTCAAAGGAAAGTTCTTCCTGAATTGATAACACAATAGTTTTCTAAATTTTTCAAATCAAGCACTTTGCTAAATGTTGCAACCACTCAATTACACATACAATATAATTTCATTAAGACAATTTTAAATTCCTAGCACATTAATTTACTACAATTTTTGCCTCTAAAGTAAAATCAAGCCTTACCTGCTGTCGTGCTGCACAGGATCTCGTCACTTTCATCTGCTTCAGATCAGGGTTATTGGTCGGTCACTTTCCACACAAAACTTGGTCTTCTATTTCTTTTTCGGGACTCGGCGTCTTCCGTAACTGTATTTCGGACCAGGCGTCCTTTTCTCCGGGACTGGATTGCGAACGAAGTCGCTACTTCTCCGGGACTGGATGTCGGTCGGTTCGATACTCTTTCAGAACTGGATGTCGAACGAAGTCGCTACTTCTCCGGGACTGGATGCCGGTCGGTTCGATGCTACTTCAGAACTGGATGTCGAACGAAGTCGCTACTTCTCCGGGACTGGATGTCGGTCGGTTCGATACTCCTTCAGAACTGGATGTCGAACGAAGTCGCTACTTCTCCGGGACTGGATGTCGGTCGGTTCGATACTCCTTCAGAACTGGGTGTCGATCGCTTCCGCTACTGCTTTACGACTGGGTGTCGATCGCTTCCGCTACTGCTTTACGACTGGGTGTCGATCGCTTCCGCTACTGCTTTACGACTGGGTGTCGATCTCTTCTGTTACTTCTTCACGACTGGGTGTCGATCGCTTCCGCTACTGCTTTACGACTGGGTGTCGATCGCTTCCGCTACTGCTTTACGACTGGGTGTCGATCGCTTCCGCTACTTCTTCACGACTGGATGTCGATCGCTTCCGCTGCCACCAAAAAGTTAACTAGTCTGTAACGTCTTGATTCACGGGTAGCTAGACTAGTTACCATTGAAAATATCCGATTCTGGACTAAATTGGTTTATTTTACAATTTGTACAAAAAGTCGGAAAATGAATGTAAAGTTCATTAATATTAGTTCCTTGGAAGGTCCAAAGTTCTATCGAGGCGCTTAGGGCTGCTGGCGAGCCTCACAATTTCGCTCGGGGAAGTCTAACGCACGGCTACGGGTGAGCCTATTCTCAACACAAAATTACTCGAATGAGTACAGAGTTCCAAGGCAGGAAATCTCAGTCTTTCCGGACAGGATCACCACTAGGATGAGCAGTTACACGGATCTCTAGGAGGGTTCTCCTTTACGGCTACGGTCGAGCCTTTCTCACTAAAATACTCCGGCGAGTATAGGATCCCAAGGTGGGATAAATGCACAACAGTGAACGGATATTCACTTCAAGCTCCAAAAACGGTCTCTGCTGACCGCCTCTCCAAGCTCTCTCTCTCTCTGATCCTCTGTCTCCGTCTCTCCTCTCTCGTCTCTCCTCTCGTGATCTCTCTCTGATGATATCTCCAAAAACTCTATATGTTGGGTGCTTATCGACTCCTCCTTTCCGTTTCTGGTCCGCCTTTTAGTCGGTGCTGGATTGGGTGTTGAAGATTTCTCACGTTCTTGATTGGCTGTCTCACGTTGGTCTTTCCCCTCAACTTTTACGACAGACTTCGGCAGACTTGAAAGGGTCCATCAAACCCTGTCGGACACTCATCATCATTTATATCAATCTTCTTGGTCTCGAAATGTCGAAGAGAGCGACAGAAAGGCGCCTGCCCTTTGTTTTGAAACCACAGCGATTTCCGACCCCTGCTGGCTGGCTGTCGTTAAGAAATCATTAAGATGTTTTCGGGTGGTCGTTATGGAGTGTGGGCTTTTCCTCTCGACACCTGAGTCAACAAGACTTTTCATTTTCCCACGCTGGCGTGGTGATCGTTTCTCTAGCCGCCGTTACAGGGCTATAATTCGAAAAATGAGCATTAATCTCGTTTTTTATTCGGGAATGGTCAATGCGTTGGAGAGTTTGAATCGAACGTTGCAATCGTTCGAGCGAAGTGTGTTGGACATGTTAGGTGTTTTATTGTTCCTCGGATATTCCACTAGAGGTATTTCCAGTAGAATCAAAGGGAATGTGAGAATATTTGTGAGATTCTTTAGGCTTTATTTCTGCTGACTATCGAATATTTTATTTTTTTAAACCGATAAGGTCTATATATTAGCACTAAAAATACAGATTTTTAAAAATGGGGGTTTGGATGGGAATTTCACAATATTTTTCAACATTTACAGTTCTGTCCAACAGTAAAATTAGGACTATATTTCGAAAATTTTAACGCTATATTAGCGCTAAAAATGCAGATCTTTTAAAATTGCGGCTTACATGAATTTCACAACATTTTGACACATTTATACTTCTATTAAACTATAAAATTAGGGCTATAATTCAAAAAATGAGCATTAATCTCGTTTTTTATTCGGGAATGGTCAATGCGTTGGAGAGTATGAATGGAACGTTGGAATCGTTCGAGCGAAGTGTGTTGGACATGTTAGGCGTTTTATTGTTCCTCGGATATTCCACCAGAGGTATTTCCAGTATAGTCGAAGGGAATGTGAGAATATTTGTGAGATTCTTTAGGCTTTATTTCTGCTGACTCTCGAATATTTTATTTTTTTAAACCGATAAGGTCTATATATTAGCACTAAAAATACAGATTTTTTAAAAATGGGGGTTTGGATGAAATTTGCAATATTTTTCAACATTTACAGTTCTGTCCAACAGTAAAATTAGGACTATATTTCGAAAATTTTAACGCTATATTAGCGCTAGAAATGCAGATCTTTTAAAATTGCGGCTTACATGAATTTCACAACATTTTGACACATTTATACTTCTATTAAACTATAAAATTAGGGCTATAATTCGAAAAATGATCATTAATCTCGTTTTTTATTCGGGAATGGTCAATGCGTTGGAGAGTTTGAATCGAACGTTGGAATCGTTCGAGCGAAGTGTGTTGGACATGTTAGGCGTTTTATTGTTCCTCGGATATTTCACCAGAGGTATTTCCAGTATAGTCGAAGGGAATGTCAGAATATTTATGAGATTCTTTAGGATTTATTTCTGCTGACTATCGAATATTTTATTTTTTTAAACCGATAAGGTCTATATATTAGCACTAAAAATACAGATTTTTTAAAATTGGGGGTTTGGATGAATTTTGCAATATTTTTCAACATTTACAGTTCTGTCCAACAGTAAAATTAGGACTATATTTCGAAAATTTTAACGCTATATTAGCGCTAGAAATGCAGATCTTTTAAAATTGCGGCTTACATGAATTTCACAACATTTTGACACCTTTATACTTCTATTAAACTATAAAATTAGGGCTATAATTCGAAAAATGATCATTAATCTCGTTTTTTATTCGGGAATGGTCAATGCGTTGGAGAGTTTGAATCGAACGTTGGAATCGTTCGAGCGAAGTGTGTTGGACATGTTAGGCGTTTTATTGTTCCTCGGATATTCCACCAGAGGTATTTCCAGTATAGTCGAAGGGAATGTGAGAATATTTATGAGATTCTTTAGGATTTATTTCTGCTGACTGTGGAATATTTTATTTTTTTAAACCGATAAGGTCTATATATTAGCACTAAAAATACAGATTTTTTAAAAATGGGGGTTTGGATGAATTTTGCAATATTTTTCAACATTTACAGTTCTGTCCAACAGTAAAATTAGGACTATATTTCGAAAATTTTAACGCTATATTAGCGCTAGAAATGCAGATCTTTTAAAATTGCGGCTTACATGAATTTCACTACATTTTGACACATTTATACTTCTATTAAACTATAAAATTAGGGCTATAATTCGAAAAATGATCATTAATCTCGTTTTTTATTCGGGAATGGTCAATGCGTTGGAGAGTTTGAATCGAACGTTGGAATCGTTCGAGCGAAGTGTGTTGGACATGTTAGGCGTTTTATTGTTCCTCGGATATTCCACCAGAGGTATTTCCAGTATAGTCGAAGGGAATGTGAGAATATTTATGAGATTCTTTAGGATTTATTTCTGCTGACTATCGAATATTTTATTTTTTTAAACCGATATGGTCTATATATTAGCACTAAAAATACAGATTTTTTAAAAATGGGGGTTTGGATGAATTTTGCAATATTTTTCAACATTTACAGTTCTGTCCAACAGTAAAATTAGGACTATATTTCGAAAATTTTAACGCTATATTAGCGCTAGAAATGCAGATCTTTTAAAATTGCGGCTTACATGAATTTCACAACATTTTGACACATTTATACTTCTATTAAACTATAAAATTAGGGCTATAATTCGAAAAATGATCATTAATCTCGTTTTTTATTCGGGAATGGTCAATGCGTTGGAGAGTTTGAATCGAACGTTGGAATCGTTCGAGCGAAGTGTGTTGGACATGTTAGGCGTTTTATTGTTCCTCGGATATTCCACCAGAGGTATTTCCAGTATAGTCGAAGGGAATGTGAGAATATTTATGAGATTCTTTAGGATTTATTTCTGCTGACTATCGAATATTTTATTTTTTTAAACCGATAAGGTCTATATATTAGCACTAAAAATACAGATTTTTTAAAAATGGGGGTTTGGATGGGAATTTCACAATATTTTTCAACATTTACAGTTCTGTCCAACAGTAAAATTAGGACTATATTTCGAAAATTTTAACGCTATATTAGCGCTAAAAATGCAGATCTTCTAAATTGCGGCTTACATGAATTTCACAACATTTTGACACATTTATACTTCTATTAAACTATAAAATTAGGGCTATAATTCGAAAAATGATCATTAATCTCGTTTTTTATTCGGGAATGGTCAATGCGTTGGAGAGTTTGAATCAAACGTTGGAATCGTTCGAGCGAAGTGTGCTGGACATGTTAGGCGTTTTATTGTTCCTCGGATATTCCACTAGAGGTATTTCCAGTAGAATCGAAGGGAATGTGGGAATATCTGAGCTTCTTTAGGATTTATTTCTGCTGACTATCGAATATTTTATTTTTTAAACGGATAAGGTCTATATATAAGCACTAAAAATACAGATTTTTTTAAAATGGGAGTTTGGATGAATTTCGCAATATTTTGCAACATTTTCAGTTCTGTCAAACAGTAAAATTAGGATTATGTTTTGAAAATTTTAGCGCTATATTAGCGCTAAATATGCAGATCTTTTTAAAATTGCGGCTTACATGAATTTCACAACATTTTGACACATTTATACTTCTATTAAACTATAAAATTAGGGCTATAATTCGAAAATGAGCATTAATTTCGTTTTTTATTCGCGAATGGTCAATGCGTTGGAGAGTTTGAATCGAACGTTGGAATCGTTCGAGCGAAGTGTGTTGGACATGTTAGGCGTTTTATTGTTCCTCGGATATTCCACCAGAGGTATTTCCAGTACAGTCGAAGGTAATGTGAGAATATTTGTGAGCTTTTTAGGATTTATTTCTGTTGGCTGTCGAATATATTTTAAACGGGTAAAGCCTATATATTAGAACTGAAAATACAAATCTTTTTAAAAATGTTCTCTAGATTTTCACAATATTTTGGCACTGTTACACTACTGTTAAATTAGGACTATATTTATGGAAAATTTTGCATTAATCTCCCTTTGAACACCTCTGAATTCGAGAATATTTACCGGCAATGCGTTGAGTTCGAACCGAAAGTTAGAATTGTTCGAGTATTCCTGTTTTCGCCGTTTCAAAAGGTGTTTTATTGTTCCTCGGATATTCCACCAGAAGTATTTGCAGTACAGTCAAAGAGAATACGAAAATATTTGTGAATTTTAACGATTTATTTTAGTTGAACTGAACATTCGAATTTTTTTTGGAAGGGTAGGACTTCTATATTAGCACTAAAAGCACTTGAAATGGAGTAAGAAAAGAAGCTTACATGAATTTCGCAATTGTTTGACACATTTATACTATCAAACTGTATAATTAGGACTAGTAAAAATGTTGTTCGGGTACCTTGTCTTTCATTTTGCGCCATTGTGCATCCTCGATAACATTTAAGGGTCAGATATATGTACATCAGTAAGTAAATACAGTTTGTGTGTTCTTTCCCTTTAAAGTTTGCGCAGGTTTGTTTTGAAACAACCTGCATTTAACCACATCAAGCTATTACAAATGAACTATTTTTGTGTTACGCTCCTTTTCATTGAGATATCACTTCCAAATTGGGTTTCGGTAGCCTGGTTGGAAGAGTAACGGACTAGCAAATGGGGGTTGCGAGTTCGAATCCAACCAAAGACCGTGTACAAAGGGGACTGGTGCACGTTAAATCTGTCGTGGCCTCAAATGTCCTCACGTTGGCGTGATTTGGAAGTTTGGAGAGTGGGGTACCATTTCAGGTGTGACCTCGTCATCTGACCTTGGTTCAAAATTACGTGGTGTTGTCCTCGGATTTTTCCCTTCGAGTTTGATTCCGGACCGTCGTCAATAGCCCGTTGTGTTGAGCCATAGTGACGTTAATTAAATACCTACCCCACTTCCAAATTGATCAAAATCAATTGAAATCAAAATCAAATTCATGAAATGAATTTCAAATTAAATTGCGAATTGAGCACTAGTTTGTAGGTTACATGGTTCTTACTCTACTTGCAGAAATTTCTAATCAAATAAAAATGAAGTTTTAAAAGTATTAAAAACTTTTGTTTTATTGTAGCAAAATATTAATGAGGTTTATCTCAAGAAACCGATCTATGCAGGCTTTAGTCTTTTAGTGAAATCTATACAAATTGTGGAAGGTTTTATAAGAGTCGAGTTTTAAATTAGGATAGTTATATCAACTTATTACCATTTTTGAAGGAAATCGATGCTTTTGATTAAAATTTAATAGCATTAAATTTCAAATAAAAATTAAGTTCAAAATTTAATGGTATAAGTTCCACACAGCTTCGATAAAAATAGATTTACAGACTACTCTTGAAAATTTTATTTCATTTTTAGAATGATAAAACCTCTAAATCCGTCTTTCTCGTTAGAAAAGTTCAGAAATATAAGTCTTGTAAGAAAAAGAAAAGGTCCAAACTTAATTTTCTTTACCCATATCAAACTGTTTTTAGAATTTTCAAAAACTCTAACGCCCACTCTAGAAATTATGTTCATTTTACGCATGTAAGGAATCTAATTGAAAATATTTAAAAACTATTAAATCTTCTAATTAACTAATACCCGCCTACTCATGGAGGATGTACTGTATTTGTTTGCATGGTTTAAATACTTCTCGCTCAGGTGTTGCCTCGTCATCTGACCGTGGTTCAAAATTACGTGGTGTTGTCCTCGGATCTTTCCCTTTGGGATTGATCCCGGACCGTCACCAATAGCCCGTTGTGTTGCTCCAGTGTGACGTTAATTGAAATAACAATAACAATAACAACAATAAATACTTCTCAAATTATATTTCAGTAAGTGACTAAATTTTAGTGCGTCATCAGTATAAACGCAGACTAATTAGGTGCTTAACGTCGTGTTAAGGATATTACAGGGCTAAATGCGTTGAAGCTATCCCTTGGGAGTGATTTTATGCAAACCTTTTTAATAAAAAATAATTAACTAGGTATTTCGACTTCATAAATATCTTTTACAGCTTTGCAGTCGATTATACTTAATTACTGTTGGTTACCTTCATAAATATATCTGGAATAGTGTGTTGCAATCTGAACAGAGAAACTACTGAAAAATATAGGATACTTAAGTTAAAGATTAAAAATCCTGTAATGACTAGAAAACATTAAAAACCTAAGAGTGAAAAATTGCAAAATTTACAGATCTATTCTTTTTTCCTAAAACAATTTAAATCAGCTTATGCAGGATTAGTTCAACCCTCCAAGTGGTTTGGACGAGATATCTCGTCCATCAAGATCTTAATTTTGCTAATGACGAGATATTTGGATGACGATATCAAACTCTGGTCACTTTTCTTTTAATGACGAAATATCTCTTTCATCAAGGTATGGTCAGTCTTGCAAATGGTGAGATACCGCTTTCAGACCAATGGGGGAAGGAGTTCTATGCAGTAAAATATTCTCACTAAACCCTCCTGGTGGCTTATCTTCGCTTGCCCTGTAGTGACCAGCCTCTGGAGCAAAAACCTGTATAAAAATGCCACCAGTTTTGGGCAAGGGGCAATTTGTTTTTCCTACTTGGATCTACATTCCCCTTGGAGTTATAGGGAAGATTTGCCTCGACAACCCTAGCTAAACTGACCAGATCTTCGACGTGATGTCTCGTCGAAACACTTGGAGGGCTAAAGAAGTGGATGACCATCCGATTCTCCAGACTTGGCCTCATGAGATTTCTTGTTCACAAATTTGGAAATTTGGCTCAGTGGGAAGAAATTGCCGTCTAGTACAGATGTCACTGCAGCCGTCAATCCGTATGTTGCAGCCTTTGATGTAGGTAGGTATGTAGTCATGTAATTAACGTCGCACTTAGAGCAACACGACGGCATAATGACGACGGTCCGGGATCATCCACCGAAGGGAAAGTTTCGAGGAAACACCACGTAATTTTGAACCACGGTCAGATGACGAGGTCACACCTGAGCTGGTACCCCACTCTCCAAACTTCCACACCACGCCAACGTGAGGACATTTAAGACCCCGACAGATTTATAGTGCACCAGCGTACGACGGTCTTTGGTTGGATGTGAACTCGCAACCCTCCGGTTGATAGTCTGTTACTCCTCCAACAGGGCTACCGCGGCCACCTGCAGCCTTTGAGAAAGGTACTTTTCCGACGAGATGAGAAAATATCTCTGGACCAAGTGTGCAGACCTCAATGGTGACTCAACCAAATCGAGTTTTTCCCGAATAACGGTATTTAACTCTTTTTTAACTATACTTATCGGGCAGCATTAGTCCAGTTGGGGGAGCAACGGATTTGCAACCGAGTTCAAGACTCGGCCCATTCAAAGACCGTCGTGTACACGGAGTCTGGTGCACGTTAAATCTTTCGTGGCCTCGACTGTCCTCACGTTGGCGTGGTGTGGAAGTTTGAAGACTGGGATGCCAGGTTCAGGGGAGTCTGTCATTGGATCTTTCGTTTCGGGATTGATCCCGGACCCATTGCCCATTGTGTTGCTCTAGTTCTAAGTTATTTAACTACCCCCTGTACTTATCACTTGACCCTCTTATATCCGAATATGTGTGTGTTAAACTATCTAGTTCTACGTGCGCATGTGCACATCTCCTTAATACCATATGCAATCATAAAACAGACAACTTTTCGGGTTGGTTTTTGAATAGTAATCGCGTTGTGTTATTATTTTCCGATCGTTTCTGACCATCCTGTCCGAGAGGGATTTTCATTATCAAAAATAAACAATGCAATACAAAGACTACTTCCGCTACTCAAATATTCTATCGTGATACAAATCGGTGTACCTTAAAATGTTGTTTATCGCCTCTTTTGGCAACGTTTAGCGTTTAATCTAACTGTTGGTGACCAATCAACTATTATACATCAGTCATATATCTTTTGGAATTTTTATTGGCGACATGCTGAAATCCTACTTGAAAAGCAAGCCAAGTGACGTCACGTTCGGAATATTTTTCTCCACAGAAACACTACCTCCATCTACATAACTTGAAAATTAAATACTATTAAGAAGCATTTAAAAAATAATAACAATGCTTCTGGGGGTATTAAGCTGTGTAAAGAATATACAATATTAGTTGTGCAAAGGAATCTAGGAAAAAGACCCAAATGGTACTAGACGATATTCAAGAAAAATACGAAATTTGTAAATTCTAAAACGGAAATCGAAGTTTCGACCTCGGAGCAAATGTTTTTGTTGGTATGCGTTGCAACTATTCAAATCAGATTCATTTTTTATGTTTTACGAGACAACTTTTTAGGTTCCACTGAAGATCGATTGGATGCATGTTTCGATCTGTTTTGTTTCACTCGATAAAAAAATAACCGTTGGCCACTGTAGCATTTTTAATCTTTACGAAATTCAGATTAATAATTTCGTTTTTATCTAAACAGTTTGAATTTGTAGTAGAGGAATTGTTTTTATTAATATCAACGTAGCTTGATGATGTTTACTATTATAAAAGGAAGTGTTTATGTATGTCTGCGTGCGGTGTCCAGACGAATCTATAGCACTTACAGCCATGAAATTTGGCACACAGGTAATCCTAATGGTACCTCGAAGCCCGAATTTAAAATTTAATCTAGAAAATTTTTAAATTCGTTCATTGGCATATTTTTGTATTATTTGTTTTCGTAAGAATGGCAACAGTGTGAGAGAGATCACAGCTTCTGCTCTTGGCAATAATCCAAGGCTTCTATTTACTTTCTAAAAAGGATGTCTGATAAGGCAGCCGTGTAAATATCTGTATGCAGCTGCGGACCGTCCAAAATATTCAAAGCCGCTCTTCATTAACTTTGTTAATTTTTTGTATTGCTTTCTGCTTTTGTCTGGGTATTTTTCGCAAATAGTTTATAGTGGTTATTTCGTAACTTACTTTTGAATTTGTACCATTTCTGCAATTTTGTTTATTACTATTTAATTTGGTTTTGATTTCGCTGACATTGTAGTGGTTTTTTCATAACTTACTTTTGAATTTGTATAATTTCTGTCTTTGTATAATACAAATCTATCGACACTACATGTGACACAGATGAGGCTGTGAACTACACAGCAGAGTTTTTGAACACATTGGAGCCCATCTGGAGTACCCTCGCACATATTAGAGCTGAAGATTGGGGCGCCGATTATGCTTCTCACAAATTTGCATCCACCTTCACTCTGCAATGGAACAAGACTCTATCAAGAAACTGATGCCGAATATTATTGAAGCCACCATCATGACTGGACATGCCGCATGCTAAACTGGACATGCCAAATGGAAGAACATTCAACATCGTGTATCATGAAGCTCTCTAAGCAAGAATCAGTGAGGTGGAAGGAATGAGGCGACATGGCCCGTGTCATGTCGGGTGGTGGTGGGACTCGTTCTTAAAATCATTGTTTTTCTTTTTAATGTTTTCAGAATCAATGAGGACATAACAAGAATGATGTCATGGGCAACGCCGTGCGGGTACTCTGCTAGTTTAAAAAAAAACGATCGTTTCTTGACAGTTTAGAGTATAAAAACGATTTTGACTTCACCATTTTGATTTAAGTATAAAACTATCAGTTTTTGACATTTTAGAATATAACAAGGTAACTGAGGAATTATTTTTTATTAATATCATCGTAGCTCAGATTTTTTTAAAATCCGTAAAGAATGACTAATGCCCTTGACTACTTGAACATTTTAAGTCCGATTTTTGCAAACTCTGCTATATTTTTAATTTATAGACCATTTGAATTTGCAGCTGAGAAATTATTTTTAAATAGCAAGGAACTCAATTTTACAAAGCAAAAAAAATATCTTTGACCATTTCATAAAATGGCTAATGCCGTTGACTTCTGCAACCTTTTATGCATCACTTACGCGAATTAATTCTAATGAATGAATTCTAATACGTGAATTAATTGCTTATGAAATAGGGACAGCGGTAGCCTAGTTGGAAGAGTACCGGATTAGTAACCGGAGGATTGCGGTTTCGAAACTAGGTCCAGCCAAAAGACCATCATGTACACGGGGTTTGGTGCACGTTAAATCTATATTGGTCTCAAATGTTCTCACGTTGCCGTGTTGTTGAAGTATGGAGAGTGGGGTGCCAGCTCAGGTGTTTACCTTGTCATCTGACCGTGGGTCAAAATTACGTTGTGTTGTCTACGGATCTTTCACTTGTGATGGATCCAGGACCGTCGCCAATAGCCCGATGTGTTGCTCCAGTGCGACGTTGATTAACTACCAACTCTAATGAAATAGACAGAGCATGTAGGAGAAGATAATGTCGTAAGATCTTTGAATGGTAAATCATTTGGGCTTACAAATCGACTTAGCCTATTGGCTATCAAAAAGACTAGTAGTTTTTTGTGACAGTGGATAATCACTTTAACCAATCATCAATTTAGGGTTCACGCTTTTTCCCACAACCACGTGACAGATCTTCAAATCGAGTGATCGGAGGAAATAACATAAAGCTGCACGCATTCTATTTCATTAGAAGGTCGAACATTTTGGTCCTTGACGTATGCACACTCAAAACAAAAATTTTTATGCGCAGTTGATTGGCGATTTTTACCAATATCAATGTCGCACAAAAATAAAAAAAGGATTATTCTCTTTTGAAAGAAATTAACAATGGTTTTCCACCTTTCAACAGATTACAACTTAGATTTTATGATCCCTTATGAATTGCATCCAAGCTACATTTTTTGTAATTGAATTTGAAATCTACATTAATTTGGTCATTAAAAACAAAGTAATTTTCTTGGTTCAGCAGGTTTTTTTTATTGTTCCTCCGACTGGTTGAGGATAGTGACGCAAAAGTATATACCAACCAATCATAACAGAGCAGTGGTTTGAGAAAAACATATAGGTTCGGAATTTTCAAAATTCTAGTGCTGTATCAAGGCTATAATCTATTTTGTTTTCCAAAAAACACTGTAAAGTAAGAAATTCGGCACGAGTTTAGATTTTGTTGTTCAGAATTGTTAACGAATTTTTCAGAATAGATATTTCCTAAGTTGAATTGTTCTATAGGAAAGATATACTTGAATTTTGTGAGAAAATGTATGAAGGAAATAGTTAAAAGCTTCTAAAACGTAAAATATAATTTGGTAATCCAGTTTTTAGTGTCATCAAATAAGTTTAAACTAATTATTCTCAATCTAATTACCACCGAAGACCGTAAGAGCTTTCACAGCAACTGTAAATATAAAACTCTAAATAAAAGAAATATATTTCTAAAAATTTAATAAACTCGTTAAAAAGTTCATTTTGCGATAATCCCTCGCTTTCAAGATGTATATTATTTAAAAGTAATCCTTTTCGCGCGCGAGAGAGAGAGAGAGAGAGAAATATCCGAAACTTCGCGTGATTGTATCAATTAATCTAAATAAAGAAGAGATAACAAGGTATATTTTCAATATTTAATAAAGGAAGATTTATAATATATTAGTCTACCGATTTATTACAAATTAATTCTCATTTCCTTGCTCCGTGCAACATAAATTGCTTATTTGATTTAAATTTTATTCAGAATTTCCCTTTCTGTACATCTGAAATTTGAGTTCTTTTCAGCAGAGACGTAACTAGGCTAGTTTCCACCCGGGGCAAGAACTCGCCTTGGCGCCCCCCCCCCACCTACCAACCAAACCAAAACACTACCCGACAATACCTGATATCGCCACCACACATTAATTCCCCCTAGTCCGAATTTTTTTATTAAACTTAGATGGTAAATGCTTTGTTTCAAAGGTAGATTAATTTGCAGCAATTTCATTTTTAGTACAAGATAAAATACCTAATTAATTCTAAGATATTTCATTGACAAATAATCTAAGAGTAGCATGTTTGGTATATTTTTTCATACTTATAATCGCTGGGTTGGTTAGTCGTTGTTCTGTTAAGTTTCTGGTAATTTTTTGAGATCTTTAGTTTGCTAAAACTCCTTTCATTTGAGGCCACTGAGACTGGTATTGTTAGGAAAATTCTCAACGCTGTCGTTACAGTGGTGGACGCGTCTTCAAGTCCGTTCTTGTATATTAACGTCAGAAGACCTGATGGTGTAGCCGTTTTCATATTAGGGCTTAAATCCAAGGCATGATGCTTAAAACTCTCCACTTCTATCGCCAGCTAGTCCTTGTCTAAGTCTTCTTTATATGTGGTAGCTAACTCAAGTGCCTGGTTCTTCAATTCTCAATTCATTGTTTCAAACCGAGCTCCATTGAGGAAACCAAATAAACTATTCATGTTTTGAATGACTTGAAATCTTTGCCTCAGTTCATTCAGAATCCGATCTATTATTTGTATAATCAATAATCTGAACTTTTTTGTCTTCTGCGAATTCATAGCTTTCAACTTCGCCCTTCTCGTAAAACATCCGCTTCTTCCTCCTCCGTACTACTTTAGAAAGGGGATCAAGGTTAAGCTTTCCTGCTATTTCTTCACACATTCTGCATTTAGCTCCTTTTATAGTTTTTGGATTTTGTAGTCTACAAAAAGTTTTTCCTCTTCATTTTTTATCATACGTAAATATCTATAGTAAAAAAATACTCGGCCAATTTAGCGCCCCCCCCCCAATCCGGCGCCCGGGGCAGATGCCCCGTCTGCCCCCCTCTAGTTACGTCTCTGCTTTTCAGTCAATTTTTCACAATGCACAATGAAGTGCTTCAGTTTAAACCAAATATGTACTTAGAATGAGATTGCAATATATTTTAAGAAATATTAAAAAAAATTTTTGAGTTGTGACTTTTAAAAGTTAATTTTAAAAACTGCATTCCAGAAAACAAAATTTTGAAAAAGTATCGGCGACATTTTTACATGTGTATTTCTTTTAGAGAGGATTCACATTAAAATTCTGATATTGAAAGAAAACTTATTATGTCGTGGCTCCATCTTATGAGAAGCTGGTAAACTAAAACTGATTTGATTTGTTCGCGTAAACACGAATGAAAATGTTTTATTTTCCAAACATTCGGTATTTTCGTGATGATTTCTACTTTTAATGACTTCCTTTCAGCATCGGGTTATGCAGAAGGAAAAGAATTGAATTAAATTTTCATTCAAATTAATAGTCAGTCTTCCAAATTTAGTTTAAATATATCTATACCATTGTTTTCATTTCAATGGATAGTATTTAGTGTATAAAACTATTATGCCACCCGATTCACTTAAACGTAAAAACTCTCAAAAATTGTTTGAAAAAATTGTCGAGAAATGGGATTGTGAGTGATGTCTTCAAATAAATATTTTCTGATACACAAACTCTAGAAATAAAATTTCCCGGATATTAAAACCAGTTTACTACTTTTATGTATAAATAAAAATACATAAATTAAGAATAAAGCATGTTAATCGTACAAATTCTTTATGTTTATAGGAAATTCTATTGTGTTCAATTTAATCATTGTCGACATTTTTCATTAATTTCTAACTGTACAAAGAAAGCATTTAGAATAAATTTTGCGTATTTTAAAACTAACTTTTTCCCAAAAACTATGAATCACAGGAAGTGGTAATACAAACTGAAAAATCCTTTTGTTGGAAGTTAAATTGATACTTCCAATATTTAATTTTACGAGTAGGAACAACGTGTATTTTTCAAAAGATTTCGATATCCGTCTCTTGTCATTTAATTATATGTATTTGTCAGACAGTCAAAATCTACAAAATCGAATAAAATGAACTTATATGAAAAAATATGATTTTAAGGATTGATCAAAATTAACTAGTTCACCTTACATGTATTTATTTCTTATTTTGGTATTTTATTAAAATTTTGTAGAATATTTTATAGATGCTAACAACGATGTCCTTATGTAGCAATATGAAATCATTTCATTTTCACGAATGCTTTTATTTTCGATTTTCCTGTCTTCGTAATATTAAGAATTTGATTTGTTGATGACATTTAACTTGAGATTAATTTGACAGCAAATCGACAATATTTTGATGACGAGATATCTCGTCATTAGAAAAAACTGACCAAATCTTGATGTCCTCATAAAAAAATCGGCCATATCTTGATGACTAGATATCTCATTAGCACAATTGATCAGATATTGATGAACGAGCTATTTTGTCGAAACCACTTGAAGGGTTAAAGTAAGGGCTGCTACCTGCTGGAAATACTTGAAGAATCCCCTTAAATTAGTTTCACCTCAAGTGCGCTTCAAATTTCGCCAGGGAAGCTGAACAGACTAGACATGAAATGATATGCTCTTGCCCTCATTTACAATATTATTGCAAACAAGAAAACAGTCTACACATCATGCGATTGTATCAAAATTGTTGCCGCATCATGTGGGGTAAAAACGACCCTATGAAATAACATTCGATTGTATTGGATTTTGGGGTTTTTTGGCGCAAGGTCCAAACATGGACAAAAAATAGCATTGGATAGTATTGTTAAAAATTATATCAATTGTATGGTTAAACAGTCAAGTGTAAATACATTGATAAAGAGTCTGGGAGTGTGTGTGGTAAAAAATACTACATTTTTAAAAATAACTGATTACTGAAAATTGCTGAAACTTAGAAGGTTTGGCTTCATACTTGCCCCTCCTCTTCCTGTGTTATGATAATTATTTTTATAGCATCTATGAAAACAAGAGTATAGAGAGACTTTAAAACATGTCTCATATGAATTATAAAATCTGCGTCATCGTTTTCGCGAAAATAAGAAAAAAATCGTATGGTTTTCTTTAAGTATGATTAAATTTGTTTCAAAATATTTTATGCATTTTAGGAAATATTGTTATAGAAACATTATTTATGTACATTAGCTTGAATTTGTATGTCTTGATGAAAGTTATGAATATTTTAGCAGTCTTAAAAAAAGATTTAATTCATCGATGTACAAGATTATTAGATGTGATTAAATTGGTTTTAAAATATATTTGTATGATATCGAAATATTGTTATGAAAACACTACTTATGTTTATATGCTTGAATTTGTATGATGATGTAAGTGTTATGAACATTATAGCAAAATATATGATAAAACGAATGAGTTAATTAATGGATGTACAAGATTATTAGATGTGATTAAATTTGTTTTAAAATATTTTTGTGCATATAAGGGAAATATTTTTATAGAAACATTACTTATTTATATTTGGTTGATTTTGTTTGTGTGATGATGAAAGCGTTATGAACATTATAGCTAAATCTTTGATAAAATGAATGACTTAATTCATCTATATGCTCTTGCTTGTTCAAAATCTTTTAGAACTTAATTTAAATTAGGTTCATAATTGCATAGATTTATGCATGTTATAACAAATATTTTAAATTTTTAATTCCTTACATAATTTTACATATTTATTTGCAATTAGTTAACTTATTTTTTCTATTGTAGAAAATAGTCACTAAACTATATTTTTATTGAATGTGGTTGAATCGAAACTTGTTCATAGTTTATATTCTTGAATAATAGTTACTGAAACGTTAATGGTTGTAAAAACTCCTCGACTCCTTTCATTATTCCCCAACTCCTTATAAAAAGGAGCTTAAGGAATAACTTTTTACTTAACAATCAAGTAGTTGAAATATAAAATGTACCATAAATATATAAAAACAGTAGGATGTAATTTAGTAGAAAACGTAATACTCAGTGTAAGATTGTATCCAAGGAAATATTAAAAAAATACTTCGCGTTTTAATTCTATTCTTTAGTAACTTAAGAGCTGATGGCACGAAATATTGTAAATCATTACTAAAAGCAAATTTTTAACTGGGACTACAGCGTACAGCGCCACCTGTCGGCAACATTTACAACTAATTTTGAAACTTCTGTATCAGATTTTTACAGCTTTCAAAATAAACATGCCTCTTGTTTTATTCTTCAATCGATCTCCGTTTCCGAGTTATTTAATTTTAAAATTAGGGAGTCCTTTGTGGGACACCCTGTATGTTTATGCTAGAGAGCCTTTGGACATCGCAAGAGTTGGCCAGCTTAGGCCATCACCTATTTAGACGTTGACTTTACGCGTAACATATCTCATTTCACAAATGTTGGGACATTTGACATGCACTTGGAATCTACATTGGAATCTAACGGAATAGGACAAGCTGCGGTGAGATTGTTTCGTGAACAGAACCCCAACAGGCAGTAATTTCTTCCTATAGGATTGCATCAAACGTATAGTGAACGACTATGGATTCATTCATGAGATTCCTCATCGCATGAGTCGCTGTCGTAGCGATACGTGACTGAGAAAATCCAGGAATTTGTGAACAAGTAATGCAATCCATGCATAGGTGTCAGAGGTGAGTTGCTGTTGGTGGTTACAATTTTCATTAGCTACTGTGAAATTGTAAGAGCAGAACTACCATCAAGCAGTAAAATTAAGACTAATAAAAAGATTGCTCACATACTTGCTCTCTTATATTTTTTGCACCTTAGCATATATACCTTCTAGCACATGAGTAGTGCTTGTGGACAAATCTCCCTATGTGATTACGGTTCTTAATGTTGTGTTGATATACTTCCCCTCGAAGTTTATAAGGGAGTTTCAAAACTCCTTATAAAGAGCGTTTCGAAAATATCTGACTAAATTTCAGAGGGTATAAAATAGACATTATTGTCAAAGTATGTGTTCAAAAATGCCGCGCTTATGTGGTAGAGAGGGCAGCTTAGGTCAGTCGATAACATTGGTAAGGCTTCATTCCCCGCTCGGATTTTCAACGGCAATTCGAGTACCTATGCATGGCGGTGAAATTCCGAGCGGGGAATGCCTTAAACAGAAACGATGTTATCGACTGACTTAAACAGCGCGCTTTACCAAGTAAACGCGATATTTCTAGATACATATTCTTTGACAAAAATGTATATTTTGGGCCCTCTATCACCTTTAATAATTTGGACAGTTATTTTCGAAACACTGTGCAGTTCAATGCGTTGAGTGGAGTATGAAGTAACGAACCCTGATTGGGCCTAAGGAATATCGCAGCCTTTCCTATTAAGTCATGGTGGATGATCGTGAAATCCAAAAGTTAGACACGTTGATTGAAATTTTTCGAAAAGATAAAATTACGATACCTCCGAATTTGATTTTGAGTTCATGTATTATGTCTTGGATAGGTAAATAGTAATTGTGTAGTACATGTGGAGCCGTGGTAGCCCGGTTGGCAGAAGAGCGGATTGGCAATCTGAGGGCTGCGAGTTCGAAACTCGATTCAACCAACGACATACGTGGAGATTGGTGCTCTTTAAATCTGTCGTTACCTCGATTGTCCTCACTTAGTCATGGTGTGGATGTTTTGAGAGTGGGATGCCAGTTCATTTGTTGACCTCGTCATCTGACCATGGTTTAAAATGACGAGGTGTTGTCCTCGGATATTTCTCTTCGGGGTTGATCCCGGAACGTCGCCAATAGCCCGATGAGTTGCTCCAATGCAATATAAATTCGACTACCTACTTACATACTCTGTGTAGTGGTTCGAGGAGGGTAGACTACAGGTTGTAGAACAGATATATACGTGTGAACCACTCAGAGGGTAGGAAGAGATGTTACTGCGGAAGAGAGTGGGGTACCAGCTAAGGTGTTGATCTCGTCATCTGGCCATGGTTCAAAGTGGCGAGGTGTCCTAGGATCGTTTCCTTCGGCATTGATCCCGGACCTTCGCCAACATTCCGTTGTCTTGCTCCAGTGCGATGTTAATACAATCACCTGTAGTACACGTATACCCTTTTTGAGTTGAAAATGATACTTCATTTTAGAGTCACCATTAACATGGTGGATCACAAACAACATAATTGATGAATACCAAGTTCAGGCTGAATGGTCATGTGACTAGCATCTCTATTAAGCATCACTTTACAAGTTTTCTAGTACTTACAGTTTCGTGTTTGTACAAAGACATATTTAAAAATCATGAGTTTTGTCAAACCCTCTTTCATTTCTCGTTTTCAAGTCAAAAAAGAACAAACATTGTAGACAAAAACGGAAATCTATCCACTCTTTATTCTTTATTCTCTTTAACATCCTTTATACAATCAATCTCAGGCACTTACAGTTGAGCACAGCTTTGAAACATTTCACTAAAGGTAAGAGATTCAAATACTGACTGGCCAAAAGTTAGTGGAATTTTCAGAAAAAGGAGACGCTCTTGTGTAAACATTGATTTTATTAATCCTTAAGTAGGCACCCGTAGCTATTTGCATTAATAAATCACAAACAAATCAATTATTAATTAAAGTAGAAACAAAATATACTTACTACACACAAACATTGATATCTTATGTTTTAGTAATTTAATCATCATCTCATCCTTTTGCTACCGAAACCTTGTAAGTCTTGGAATCAAAAAATTTCAGGAAAGAAAAAACTATTTATCACATTGTAGAGACCAGTTATGAGATAAGAGTTCAAAAATTCGCCGATATTTGATTTCGTACCTGATTTCGGAGGTTTCGAAACAAGTTTAGTAAGCATGCTTGTAACCAAATATTTTGTCAAAACCTTATAAACAAAAAAAAAATTGAGGATAGGATGTATTGTCTGTAAAACGACGATTTACAGATTATAATTTTAGGTCTGACAGATAAAAAAAGATATCGGAACAAAAGAAGCACTGGGGTTTATCTCTAATTGACGTTACGGTCTTGAAAGTGGTATGAATTTTCGTCGCCAAGGCGAAAAAAGGCGGTCGCCAAGTTGTTCTTCCTGCTTATTCGGTGGGTTATTAGACTGAAAAATGCATCACTCGTACAATGGCCATGCTGAAGGCTGTACCTTAAACTAGGCAAGAACCGATTAGAATTCAAATCAACTGAAACATCGTATCGAGAACCAAAGATTATTTAAAAACCTACATTTATTTTAAGGGAATCATGAACTAGAGCGAAAAAGTCAGATAGCAGTGCTATAAAACTATAAGCCTCACTTTAAAATCAATTAACCATTATTTTTTCAGTTCAAAGAGCTTCTGAATCTTGAGCACATAAATGGGGTAGCTTCAACGGCATATCCGCAGTGGTTGCCTAGCAATTCTCTCTTAACCCTCCTGGTAGTTATATTTGTTTCGAAAACCACCCTGTAGTAACCAGCTTCTGGTGCAAGAACCTGATCCAAAAGGTCACTAGTTCTAGGTAAGGGCGATTTGATTTTCCCTCTTGGATCTACATTCCTCATTGGAATAATGGGGCAGTTTTGTCTCGGCGAGGTATCTAGTCATTAGCAAAACTGACCAGATCGTAGACGAGATATCTCGTCAAAACCACTTATAGGTTTAAACTCTAAAGAGGAATTTAATAGATACAGCGCATAATGAAGGGTTAATGAAACATTATTAACTTAATACATTTTACGGTGACTACCCATTTGATTCGGTTGTGAAAAACATTTACACCGCTCTGTTTATATAGTAACTGTATTTGGAATGATTGAAAAATTAAACTATAAAACAAGCGATGTGAATCTATCTTATCGGGATTACAAATCTGTATATACTGATGATGGAGTTTTGGTTTAGATAAGCGCAATTCTAGCCTAGAATAGTTTGTACATAATGAATTGACTCCGCTTAATGTCTCTAAAACTGCTTATTGATTTGTACTCATTATTCGTCCAAATAAATTTAAGGAAAAATGCTTCCAGTTTCTCTTCATTTAACAAATATTGCAATTATAAGTTACGTAAAAAATTAAACGGAAGTGTTAGCTGAGACAAATTTTAGAAATTTTTAACTTGCGAATTTCTGATACGACAGTCGTGTAGTCAAGTTTTAGGACTGAAGAATCGTAGATACTATTTAATTGTTCTATATTTTATTGGATTTGGACATAAATATATTCCTGTATAATTATAAAATTTATGTAGGAAGGTATAACAAATACTATACTTAACGCCTTAAATTGCTTGCTGCTAAATAAAAATTAATGCTAATATTTATAATTTTCACTGTACTGTCATTTAGCATATTGAAGAGCAAGGTGAAAATGGCGTTTCATTAGCCAATGATAAAATTTAAAACTTTTAATGGAATTTTACGTCGTGTTGATAGATTAGCTCATTGTTTCCCAGATAACTATATTGAAAATATCTTAACAAGATTTTATCCTTCATATAATTGTTTATATGACGTAGTTTAAATCGTTTAGCGTAAACTGAAAATTTTAGGAAAAACTACAATTAAAATCTAAGAAAACGCCCAAATACACTGAACATTTATTTCACAAGGAATAATCAGGTACTATTTTTAAAAATATTTCTTGAAATGTACAGTTAATCTGGTTACGAAGTAAGCAGTTTAATATGGAGTATTTGATAATCAATACAACGATTGATGAAAGGTAAGAATTCCTTATAATGACACTATTAGTATTCCAAGAATGTTATGACCAAATCAAGGAAAATCCCTTCTAATGTGACATGTGAGCTTATCTGTCTGTAATTATCAAGGATTGAGATAAAACCACGTTTATTTATAGATAAGAAGAATGAAGGTACGTTTAATACTATGATGACAACTACCACAACATACAACATTGTTTTTGATGTAGACATTCTTTCTGGCTTTCTCAAACTGTTTTCTCGACCTAAGACAAGCAATAGAAGACGACTGTCCTAAAAAAAAGGAATTATTTTTTGTGAGGATTGACCTCCTTATTCGATAAATAGTGACCCAATATATTTGTACAAGGTCTGGCCTGCTTTTCTCACACACGGACAAAAGAGTGCATTAAATGCTGCATCAAATAAGAAACTAAGCCCTGAACATATTAGAACAAGGCCCTAATGTGATGGATCACTTACAATGCATAAATAGTTGCTTGAAACATGGATGGTGAGTAGTTTAACAGTCAAACAACACTTTTTTCAATGAATTTATAGAAGCAGTGTTTGTACTTTTATCTTAATATACAAATGTTTGTAAAATTTTTCTTGTCCTCGTTGTTTTACGGTCCGTGGTAGCCCGGTTGGAAGAGTAACGGACTAGCAACCGGAGGGTTGCGAGTTCGAATCCAACCAAAGACCGTCGTGTACAAAGGAGGCTGGTGCACGTTAAATCTGCCGGGGCCTCAAATTTCCTCACGTTGGCGCGATGTGGGGTTTGGAGTGTGGGGTGCCAGCTCAGGTGTTGCCTCGTCGTCTAACCGTGGTTCAAAATTACGTGATGTCGTCCTCGGATCTTTCCCTTCGAGATTGATTCCGCACCGTCGTCAATAGCCCGTTGTGTTGCTTTATGACGTTATTTAATTACCATTACCACCTCGTTGTTTTTCGTGGTCATGTTTTCCCCAGAAAAATGTGCCATATATAATTATCATTTCTTATCACACTTAGAATCGGGAGCAAAGTTGTGGGCATAAGTTTTTGGCATATAAATAAATTACAGCAAAAAGAAGCGCAATGGATACTTTTAAAAATAAAGCCCATAAAAGGTAATCTTACTTTTAAATGCCAAAGTATAATTGTAATATAAAAATTGTGATAAATGAAAGTGTTTAAGCAATATACTCTTTTTTTTTCTATATATTTTATCATGAAAATAGAAATAATACTGCTTTATTTGTAAGAATTTACCATGCAATAACAATATACAAGTAATTACTTCTTTTCAAAATTAACCACTAACCTTTATAGTACAAGAGAGATTTTACTCCATAATAGACATCTATATTTACTTTAAATACAAATTTGAATACAACTTTTTTAATTGTATATTTCATCACATCTGATTAATTACGTATTTACACAATCTTCAACACTCAAAATATTTACACACAGGTTAGAGATATGATAGAGTATAATACTTTAGACACAAAATCAATAAGTGCAGTTATACTTGTAAATGTACACAAATAATATTTTATTTCGTTCTTTATACCCGAATGAAATTCAACACAAAGTTTTGGTAAAACTCAAGAACACAGGACCTGTCCATCGCCAGATTAGCGACTAAAATTATCGTCACCAAACTGCTATTTAGATAGACATAAGACGGTTTACCATATTCTAAAATTATCACGAAATGTCGATGGAAAATATCGCCAATTGGCGATGGTACCTTGTTCTTGAATCGAACCAAAATGTTTCACTGAGAACGATTGAATACATTTGATCGAGTGAAACATGTAAACTGTACATATAATTATAATTTAATTTACAGAATTATGTTCTTTGATAGAATTAACAGAATACATGTGAGATTTTAATCGTATAGTAATTGTAAAATATCATTTCACATATCATTTAGCTGTAAAACACTTAGGTGCAAACTTTTGGTTGTACATTCGAATTCATAGTTCTATTCAAAACAATTTGAAAAAAAAATTACAATTCACTATATTTTTATACAGATGATCGTGTGTTATGTATAAAATACTTTCAAGCATCGCCGTAGCGAAAAAAACCTTATTAAAGAAAAACAATAGTACATACACGTTTCAAGATCGTGATCATATAGTTTTCAAAGTGTTTTAGAAATCTCATTCACTTTTTTATGAATTACTATACGCTATAATATAGTTTTATAAAACTACCTAAATCCAGCATAAATAATACGTATGCAAATATTAATACAATAGTCACAAACATGTATTCTGTGTCATGTATTGACACTTAAAAGTGTACGTTTATTCATTTGGAAAAATTGAAATATTTTTATTCCAAATCTTATTTTTCACGAGATATGATAGAAGTTATTAATATGATATGGCGTAATTGATTCTGAGATATGATATTTTTGTACTATTTATATTATTAAATTTATGACGAAAATGTGTTTTTGCACGCAATTCATTGTATTTATTTAACATTTAAATATTTCGTATAACACAAATATATATATATGTCCGGAATGTAGTTTTGATTATGATAATATTCTTTTTGTATAATATTCTTAAATCTATGGCCAAATCTTTGCTTGAGTCCCTATCAAAACTCACGTAGTCTTCCAATCCTCATAACTCATTAAAAGTAAGGCAAGTCGGGTTAAATGTTTGGAAAGTTTATTACTCTTACAGCAGTGGAATTTGAAAAGTAACCGATTTCTGTGGTCATGGTCACTACTATGAAGAGGACATATACTGTTTCAGTTATGATAGTATGTAAAGCAGCTTGCTCAATTTGGAACTGTAAAGTGTGACATAACCTTCACGAGTCATCAAAAAGAAGATGGCACAGACGTGAAAGGTTGTTACTTTCACAGCAATTTAATTTTAAAATTGGCAAGTTTTTCGAAGGAAATCTAGAAGACATACTATTCACCTAGATCTTGAAATCATTAGTTTTATAATCGAGCAGCATTTCAGAAATGTATGATTGGCTACTGAAACACCAAATATTAATAGGAATGATATAAAGGTTACCACTATTAGATTGTTGGTATGTTAGATATGTTCTGAGACATGAAGGATTTATTTTAATTAAATGTCAATTTACATTCTATTGGGAGATTTATAGAATTGTAGCAATTCACATTTAAGCATTGCAATGCTTTTAATTTTTAAATTTTACAATTAGGAGAGAACCTTTATCTTTTCCTGCACATTTATAGAATTTCAACAAACTAACGAAATATAAGCAGGGTATTAAATTGCCAGGTTTCGCTAAGTTTCTAGTTCCATTGTGCCATATGTTTATGAGGATATGGAAACTATATTCAGAGAAACGATCGTTATTAGTAAGTTATTAACCTAGCGTTTTGATGGAAGATTAAAATTTTCAGAAATTAAATTTTAAAATCTGATTTTCTCAAAAACATGTTGGCGTTACGTTAGCATTAAATAACCCAAACACACACTTAATGGATAAATATGACTATAGTTATGACTATAAATAGTTTATGAGTGTTGTCGATTCAGCAGAATACTTTTCCCATTCGTGAGAGCTATTGGTATTGACTAGTTCTACGAGATAATATTTCAGTCCAGATTACCAATTAGTGTTGATGAGTAATAGCATCATTTTTTTGCATTCGCCGAACATAACACTAGAAATTCCACCACATTTCAATTAAGAATCACGTTCTACGATTAAATTAATTTATTGTAAATAATTTACATTTGTGATCAAAGCTTAAAATTTCCATCCATCTTTGAATTAAGTACAATGGAATGCAAGAGTATCATTGAATTTCTCCTTTCTTACCCACTATAATCCATCTTTAAATTAATGAGATTGAAATAAGCTATAAATTAAATACCATCTTTAAATTATATACAATGGAAGACGCGAGTAATTATCATTGAATTTCCCCTTTCCTACACACTACAATCCATCTTTAAATTAAATACAATGGAAATAAATTATAAATCAAACACCATCTTTAAATTAAGTACAATGGAAATAAATTATAAAACAAACACCATCTTTAAATTAAATACAATGGAAATAAATTATAAATCAAATACCATCTTAAATTAAATACAATGGAAATAAATTATAAATTAAATACCATCTTTAAATTAAATACAATGGAAGGCGAGAGTAACTATCCTTGAATTTTCCGTTATTACCTATTATACCATAAAATATGTAACAGCATTTTAAATAAGAAATACTATTTTCGTGCATTTTATAGATCAGTCTTTACTAAATTGCCACTATATAACACACATCACGTCCGTTTTTAAATACCAATGGTATTTTATACGAATGCATAGGTTCTTATCTATTCTAGAAACTAAAAGATTTGTTTTATCTTTTAAACTGTTATGCCATTATATTTTCAAGAACATATTACATAACTTTGTGAATGCTATTGAACATAAACCTACCTTTATCACATTCTACTAAAATATTTCAGACTATTAAACGTTCCAAGTTCTTTTAATTAGACTATTACAAAAATAACCTTAGTAATGCATTTCTCTTTTAAGTAAACTCTAGAAAATCAATAACTCATAAAAAAAGTTCCTCCTGTACATAAATATTGCTATATAATGCTTACAAACGTGTACATTTATTTTAAAGGAAAACTAATCCTGGTCTTGAAATTTGCCTACTTGTTAGTTAGAACTACAAATCTTGTAAGATTCTAACACTAATTGGTCGTTAGCTTACTAAAATTGGTCCTTTTGGCTTATATTAGAAGAGTTACATAAAATATAATTTTTAAGCTATTGATATGCATTCAATTCTTTTGTTAGCATACATAGCTCTATTTTGGTCAACATAAAGTTTTCTCTTTTCTGAAATTTCTAGCCTACGGACCTATTAAGTAAAAATAGTTATTTAACCGTTACATGACTTAGCGTCCAGAAATAGTAAGTTCTATTATTAGATATTCCATTTTTTTCTATATTTTAACAATATTTACTTTCAAGGTACAAGTCATCTAAATTTTAAGTTTTTAATTAGTTTTTTTACTAATTTAATTTTAATTTTAAGTTTTTAGTTTAGCAATTATACAAAAATAAAATAAATTATTAGATTGCTAAAAATAATCTATTAAAATTTAGGAACGAAAAGGAAAAGTATAGCAACTAAGAAGCAAAGTGTAATAACAGATTTATAAATAATAGTTTCGATGGAGACACTTATATTTTTTTGGAAATAATATGCCAATTTATTTATAAATTTAAATATTTAACGGAAAACCTACTAATATTACAATTTAAATGTCTTTCGAAACTCACATTTAAATATAAATAACATAATACATTTTTCATGCTATGAAATGTGTTTTTGAATTCGGAGGCAGAAGTCACAAAGTTGTCGGAAGTGCAAAAACACCCAGTTTCACATTAATACATTTTCATTACAAACATATATTTCTTGACCTTTTCGTCATTTGTTTATTATTTTCCATACATTTATCTTTCTTTGATGCTCCAGGTAAACAATGCTTTCTTCAGTTGATGATTATGCTCAATACCAGCCTAAATTCACTATCATAACGGTATCTCGAATATTTCCATGCAGGTTAGAAGTAAAGTCAATGGTTCCAATGAAAATGTTTCTTCAGTAAATAATTTCGGGTTATAAGTTTTTTTCATTATAACTTTATACGTTGTTTTTATGCTAGTCGATCGACATTATCATAACTGTGTGTTGAAAATTCACAGCATTTTCTAAATAAACTCAATTGTTCCATAAGACATTTTCTTCAATGAGTAATTATTTAAAGTTTATATATCCTGAACATACATTTCTGTACATTGCTTTTTGTGCAAGTTGTCCGCTACAGGAACTTGCGACAAAAAGCCAATCCAATCCCGTCCGTTGTTTTGCATACTAGACACACATAACTGTCTCTCCCAAATTCACATCACGTCGGGAATAAAATTCGACTGTTGCAATAAAGCTGCTTCTTCGGTGAGTGACTATTAAAGGATTAAAAGTTTATATATCCTGGACAGACATTTCTGTCCGTTGTCTTTAGTGCAACTTTTCCGTTACAGGACCTTGCTACAAAAAACCCAATCCAATCCTGTCCTTTGTTTTACACTCTTGACAAACAACTGTCTCTCCCAAATTCACATCATGTTGGAAATAAAAATTAGATTGTTCCAATAAAACGTTTTCTCTTCAGCAACTATTTACGGATTAAAAGTTTTATGACCTTCCTTATAGACTACAAGTCAATCAAGAAAAGTTAAAATGCTGTTAAATTCACCGTAGTGGCACCTAATGTACAGAAAAAATGACGAACATGCTATTGACTCTTCGTACCGTCTGGTCTATACAAATAAATAACTCCTGAACGCATCGGAACGTCAAATCCGCCAATTGGTTCAACCGATTCCTTCCAATCCACTGCCCGCACCTTTCCTTTCACATCATTAGGCACTTGCCTTTCATTTTGTCCTTCCTGAATTGGGACAGAGTTCGCCTTTCGCTTTGGAGACTCACGTTTCGGGACTTTTCCATGTTGAGGAGTTCTTGGAACATCTCTTTGACGTTGGAGTTGTTCTTCGCCGAGGTTTCCATGAAGTTGCAGTTCCACTTGTGGGATTGGTTCATTCCGTCTTGGTATGGGACTTCCCTGTTTTCCTCTTCGTCGCTCTTGTTGCCCACTAGCATCATGGGTATACCGTCCAAGCAGCCCTGGAAATATAAACATATCACCCATCTCAGTGCCATTGTATGACTTACGTATAGAAATAAGCAGGAACAGTTATATTTCTGACAGATATTACATATAACGTCCACATTATCTATCTTTGGTCACATTATCTATCATGGGTTTGCCTTCTACGCAGCTCTGAAAATGCAAATTTATTTGCCATATCAGTGACACTGTATTAAGTAGGTATGGAAATAAGTAGGAAACGATATTTATGACAGATAGTACATATACGTCCACATTATTTCTTTCCAAGGTCATGGGTTCAAGCAGCCCTGCAAAAATGCAAAATTATCACCCATGCCAGTGACACTATATTGAGTAAGTATAGAAATTAGCAGAAAAATTATATATGTGACAGATGCACTATGTGTCACAAATAACGTCCATATTCTCTATTTTTCAATTTTAGCTTTAAAAAAATTAGACTGTGTCGAGGACACAAACCGTAGTTTTGATGCGAATGCTTGGATCTGATGTATTTTGGAATGCATTAAGCAGACATAAGAAGTTTGAACGATTGTTTTTTTTGTGTGAATATTCAACAATTAATTTACAGTTTGAACTATTAAAGTGCAGTTTGATATTATTATTGGAGAATTATTTTATTGATTGTAAAGCCTGTGATTGTAGTGTAGTTTGGTAGCTTTTGAATGATTACTTATGCAGTCTTCGCTCCACGAAGTCCAAAGTTATACTGGCCCAAAGTTCGTCCAGCGCCGTAGAATTTCAACATATTGCTGTGTATCGTGCTCAGTGAGTCAACTCACTTGGTCCGAAGGTACGGACATTCTTTGTCTACACGATGCTATATTTATCTTTAGAATGTTTCTTCTAGTTCTGAAATCACAAGACAAAACAGTTGTAACATATTTTCATAACGCTCGACTTTTTGTGCATGTCCCAGTACTGCTCCGATTTTAAAGACGTATTCATGCCAAAAGATAAATCCATTCTCAGATTGTAACATTGTGTAATGTGTGACTTTTCCTGTCACGCTAAATGCAGGTGGCGGTAGAATTTTTATGCTGGAACGTGAGTTTTGTTTGTATTCCCTTTTAATGAAACAGACAGAGCATGTGGGAAGAGTAGCTGTCGTAAGATCTTTGAAAGGTAAGTCACGTGGGCTTGAGAATCGACTGTGCCGATTGGCTATCGAAGCGTAGACTAGTGTTTTTGATCTCGGTGGATAATCACTTTGACCAATCAATAATTTGGGATTGACGCTTTCCCCACAACCACGTGACAGATCTTCAAACCGAGCGATTGGAAGAAATAACATAAAGCTGCTCACATGTGCTCCGTCTATTTCATTTGAAGGTCGATGATGTGTTTCTGCCCTAAGGTGACGATTTGTTTACAGCTTGAAATTAAAACAAAATCATGTAACTATTGTTCAGAATTAGTATCAGCTATTCAGTATGAAGGAATTATTTTCCATACGGTTTGTCAGTCTTAAATGAACTTTTTAAGCCAAATATGTAAAACAAATTGACGTTTTCAGTTTTTGTTGGATTGCGTATTTCGTGTAGGTAAATGAGGGAATGAGTAAGAGTAAATGAGAGAATGAATAAGAGTAAATGAGGGAATGAGTAAGTAAACGAATGTAAGTAATAACCCCATCTTTTTTCGCACTCTATGCATATTTATATAGACAAATATAGTAAATGAGGGAATGAGTAAATAAATGAGGTAAAATAAGTAAGTAAATGAGGACATGAGCAAGAGTAAATGAGGGAATGAATAAGTAAATGAATATAAGTAATAACCCCCATCTCTTTTCGTACTCTGCATATTTATATAGACAAATGCCAAGTCCAAGTAGGTTACGTTTTGTTTTGTTGCTCTCGTGTCATTTGTTGCCCCACGAGGGCTCAAAGCAAGTTTGGGAATCCCATCCACAGATAAAACTTACTTTCACTTCTCTGATGAGTGCAAATATGGGTGCCAATTCCTCTAGACTCTGTTTGCTGGTGATCGCATACACCAATATGAATGCATGGCCCTTACTGATATTTAACCTCTGCATTGCTGGGAACTGATGACTGCCAGTAGTGTCAGTGATCTGCAGTGTGTAAATGTTACGGTTACACGTGATCACCTGAAATAGACAAACACTTCAATATTATACATTTGAATATATAACACGAAATAATCATCCATTGAAGTGGCATTTATTCTGTAATATGTGGTACTGAGAATAATAGCCCTGATCCCATAAAATTAGTTTTACAAAAGACAAACAGCATATTTTATTTTAAATGTGCATTAAATACTGATTAAATTATGCACGAATTTCTTGAATATCATAGCGCTTGAAAATACAGGGGTAGATAGGTAGGTATTTTAATTAACGTCGCACTGGAACAACACACGGGCTATTGGCGACGGTCCGGGATCAATCCCCAGGGGAAAGATCCAAGGACAAAACGTAATTTTGAACCATGGTCAGATGACGAAGTCTCACCTGAGCTGGCACCCCACTTTCCAAACGTCCACACCATGCCTACGTGAGGACATTTGAGGCCAAGACAGATATAACGTGCACCCCCCTTTGTACAGAGGCTGTTCGGACATTTTTTGAACGATTTTGATGAGCTGTACAAAAATTGTATGCTGAGAAAGAATTCACAGCAGTTGAATAGTTAAAGTACAACTTATCGTCTGCTAACTCAGAGTTTTGTTTACTTTCAAAATGGCGCTTTTAAATAAGCAGTGGATGGAAGGCTATGTTTCCGCTCTTTCCGAAGAGAATTATGCTTATTCAATTATTCAAAAACGTTGTAAAAGTCATGGTTTTTCGGTATCTAAAGGTACGATAAGTAGTATTAATGAGAAAGGAAAATAATTTAAAGATGGAAAAATACCTCCAAATACGTATCCAAAAAAGAAAAGAATTTCTGAGAATATTTGTATAAGGCAAGATCTTTAACTTTAAGCGAGAATTCGTCAAGTCAAAGGATTATTGCAAAGTCATTAAAATGTTAAATTTCAACTGTAAATAAAATAATTAACAGTGATTTTAATCTTAAAAAGGCCAAGAAATACAATGTTCATCGTCTATCTCCACGACATATTGCAGAAAGCAGAACTCGCTGCAGAATTCTGTATGAGAAGCATTTAGCTGGAGAAAGATGGAAAAATGTTGTGACAACAGAGGAGACGTAGGTGTATTTAAATGATTGCAATAAAAAAAGAACAATTTACTATCATAATAGAAGAAAAAAATCATAAAACGTGGTTCAAAGAATCTAAAGGAACTTTCTCTAAGGGATTTATGATTGCTGCCGGTTTTGCATATAATGGAAAATTAAAAGTAAAAATAGTGGAAAAAGTGTAATAATCAACTCCACATACTATCAAGACCATATTTTATCCCCAATATTCAAAAAAGAAATACCATATCTTTACCCACAGTGCCAACAATTATAAGAGCTACATCAGGATAAAGCAAGCAGCCACACATCTAAATCCACTATTAAATTCTTGGAAAAAATGGAACAAGAAGCTGGTATCAAGTCAATAAATACCCTTTACTGATATTCCTGCTAAATCTCCAGATGTCTCACCCATGGGCTTTTGTGCCTTTGGACTTTTAAACGAGTATTATCGAGACATCGACTCAAAACCATTCAGACTTTGGAAAACTGTGGTACAAGAATGGGACAAAATATCTCTGTCGATACTACAAAAGTCATTATTATGGAAATAAAGGTGTAGAAAGGTAGTTAACAATAAGCGCTGTCAAATGGAACATTTGAAATACAAAAATTTCATGTAAAAAACTGATCTTCAGTCCATTAAAATCGTTACAAAATGCTCGAACAGCCTCTGTACACGACGGTCTATGGTTGAACTCGAACTCGATCCGGTTGCTAGTCCGTTACTCTTCCAACCGGGTTACTGCGGTCCCATGAAAGGAGGGAAGAGAATAGTGGGTGGAAGGATCACTTGGGTATCTCAGGAGAGGGATTCCGATGTTTACCAAAGACAGTAAACCCCATGGGGAAAGAACAGATCAATAGGGTAACAAGGGTTCGTGCAGCGCGTACACACCTAACAGAGATGTGTCCAGGAGGGCCATATAACATTGGATATTAAAGAAGTGATAGAATCCAACTTCATTTGACATAAAAATACACCAAGGACATTTATTTGCGAGCCCCTACTTTGTAAAAGGGCCACGGTAGCCTGGTTGGGAGAGAAACGGATTAGTAACCGGAGGGGCGAGTTCGAAACTAGGTCCAACAAAGGATAGTCGTGTACACGGGGACTGGTGCACGTTCAGTATGTCGTGGCCTCATATGTCCTCACGTTAACGTGGTGTTGATGTTTGAAGAGTGGGGTGCCAGCTCATGTGTTGACCTCGTCACTTGACCGTGGTTAGAAATTAAGTTTTGCTTTCTTCGGATCTTTCCCTTGAGGATCGATCCGTTGCCTATAGCCAGTGTGACGTTAATTAATCAGATAGATCCAAAGCATTTGAAAGTGTTATACTCCATTCTTGTGGCTGTATACGTCATTGATGGAACCTATTGGAATTGGGTACTCCTACCTTAATGATTGATCCTATGATATATTCAATTTAGCTGCCAAGACGTTCGCCTGAATCTACAGATACAGGTTAAACTTACACGCTTTGTTAGGATCGCGCATGGGGACTGAATATACTTAAGCATGTACACAACACCCTTAGACGGGTTCGTATATCAACAGTTATCTTATATCAACTGCTGTATGCTGTGTCTCGTATCAAGATCTGATTCCGGATTGAAGCTAGCACACTAAAGAACTGGAGACAACATCAGTGTCTGACAAAGCTCAAGATCGCCCTTGGAACTTGTCTTTAACCGACAATAAAATACTCCTATATATAGTTGGTGGGTCGTGGTAGCAAAGTTGGTAGAGTAACAGATTAGTAACCATTAGATAAAGGGCTGCGAGATTGAAATACGGTGCAACTAAAGACCGCTGTGTACACAGGTGCTGGTTCATGTTAAATCAGTAGTGGACTCAAATGTCCTCTCGTTGGAGTGATGTGGATGTTTGGAGAGTGGGGGGCTATCTCAGGTGTTCAAAATTGCGAGGTGTCGTTCTCCGATCGGATCGAGATGTCGTCCTTGGACGTGACGAGATATCTCGTTTCTAGATATAGCTGATTTTTTTATGAAGACGAGACCAAAATTTGATGTTTTTTTCTAATAATGAAGTATCTCGTCCATCGAGATTAGATACTTCAATAACTCAGATACTTCATCGAAATAACCACCAGAAGGGTTAATATTACTATGAAAGCATTTTTACGCATTTTAGTAAACATGACTTAAATTGAAGTATAATGGATTTTTGAAAATAAGGAAATGCCTAGATCTTTTGGGTTTTAGCTGATCAAGAGATGCTTTGTAAAGTTTTATTTTATAAACGCAGAATGTTATTTAGAGGAGTATATCGAGATAACATTACAATGAAGGTAAGCGGCTGAAAATTTTCATAAAAACATAAATTTAAAATCGAATTATTATTAATTGGGTGTCAGGTTCAATACGTTTCTGCTTGATAATCTTGATCTGAATTCTGTTGTATTTATAGTCCTCAAAACTGCCTTCGCAGCATCTTTCAGGTTTCATCTAAGTATAAACAGATCGATATTTCTGAGAAAATATAAAGAGAAATGCCTGGTTATTCCAAGAAGAAAAACAATAACGAACGCTATTGAAGATGAATAATTACTCCTTGTGTGTGTCCTTCGGCATATATTTATAAAGTAAGATGTTTCTAAGTATTAATTAATTCAATACCAATGGAGTGCCTTTGATTCTCGTCATTTCCCCTTTCATGGAACTCATTTCGTAAATTATGCTTCTTTTAGTTTTGAATCTAAAGAAGTCTTTCGGAAGATAATATTATTTCACCTGCAACTAATTAATGCACTTGGTGCCTTTGAAATGTGAGTTAATTTGTTGAATCTTCGCATAACAAAATGCGAATATGGAATAGCATGGTTATTTTTCTGGGACAAGTTCATGAAGTAAAGTAAATGTACAGTAATTCGCTTGATTTTGTATTCATTAACAGTCCCGGAACATGTCATGTGATTGTGGTAATAATATCTGAATAATAATATATAATAACTGAATAATAATATATAATAACTGAATAATAATATATAATATCTGAATAATAATATATAGTATCTGAATAATAATTTATAATATCTGAATAATAATACATAATATCTGAATTAGAAATACCAGGGCGAAATTTGCATTGATGACAGAAAATTATGTTTTAAAATAATTTCCAGTAGAGTTATGTATAGCGGAGTGCTATCTTAGGTAGATAGTGAGTTAACTTCGCACTGGAGTTACATCGGGCTATTGGATACGGTCTAGGACCAATCTCGAAGGGAAAGATCCGATGAGAGCACATCGTCATTTTGAACCGCGTTCAGATGATTAGGATAACACCTGAGCTGGCATCCCATTCTCCAAACTTCCACACCTATCCAACATGAGGACATTTGAGGCCCCGATAGATTTAACGCGTACCAGCCTGCACGTATACGACGGTCTTTTATCGAGTTTCGAACTCGCAAACCTCCGGTTTCTAATCCGTTACTCTTCCAATCGGGTTACCGAGGCCCTCTTGATGGACGCGATATATCGTCATTAGAAAAAAACTGACCAGATTTTAATCTCATCGTCAGAAAAAAAAATCGGTAAAATCTTGTTGACGAGATTTCTCGTCATTAGCAAAACAGACCATATCTTGATGGACGAGATTTCTCGTCATTAGCAAAACAGACCATATCTTGATGGACGAGATTTCTCGTCATTAGCAAAACAGACCATATCTTGATGGACGAGATTTCTCGTCATTAGCAAAACAGATCATATCTCGATGGACGAGATATCTCGTTAACACTTGGAGGGCTAAAACCGGTATTGTGGATTTACATCGGTAATTTACCGTTAATAGACCAGATGGACTGACAGTCAGATGACCAGACTGACAAAACTGACCAGATTCCGTTCTCGTCGTCAGAAAAAAATGGGCAATATCTTGAAGACGAGATTTTTCGTCATTAGTAAAACAGACCATATCTTGATGGACGAGATTTTTCGTCATTAGTAAAACAGATCAGATCTTGATGGACGAGATATCTCGTGGAAAACACTTGAAGGGTTAGAACCGGTATTGAGGATTTCCATCGGTAATTTACCGTTAATAGTCCAGATGGACTGACAGTCAGATGACCAGACTGACAAAACTGATCAGATTTCATTCTCGTCGTCAGAAAAAAATGGGCAATATCTTGAAGACGAGATTTTTTGTCACTAGTAAAACAGACCATATCTTGATGGACGAGATTCCTCGTCATTAGTAAAACAGATCAGATCTTGATGGACGAGATATCTCGTGGAAAGCACTTGAAGGGTTAGAACCGGTATTGAGGATTTCCATCGGTAATTTACCGTAAATAGTCCAGATGGACTGACAGTCAGATGACCAGACTGACAAAACTGACCAGATTTTATTCTCGTCGTCAGAAAAAAATGGGCAATATCTTGAAGACGAGATTTTTCGTCACTAGTAAAACAGACCATATCTTGATGGACGAGATTCCTCGTCGTTAGTAAAACAGATCAGATCTTGATGGACGAGATATCTCGTGGAAAACACTTGAAGGGTTAAAACCGGTATTGAGGATTTCCATCGATATTGTATCGTTAGTAGAAATAGTGTTTGCCATACCTAGTTTGTACACATGCTTTCAATCTATTCCTCAAGCAACCTTTAAAACAGCACCTAATATCGAAACCTAATTCCTTTAACTTTCTTTAAATGAAACACGCAACAAATCCAATGGACTGTCAACTTTTCCTTCCACACACGTGCTCTTCTGTGATAGGAATTTCTGCACAAACACATTCCAATCTCTACCTGCGATTCCAGGCAGATCGCACGGTAGGTTGATATTTGAATTAACGTTGCAATGCAGCGACACAGACGGATATTAGCGACAGTCCGGGATGAATCACGAAGATAAGGATCCAAGGACGGCGCCAGGTAATTTGAACCACGGTCAGATGATTAGAACCACACCTGAGCTGGCACCCCACACTTCCAAACTTCCACACCACGCCAACGTGAGGAGATTTGAGGCCACGATAAATTTAAGATGCATCAGCTCTCTTTGACTGAACTATGAACCCTCCGGTTGATAATCCTCTGGTCTTCCGACCTGGCTACCTCGGCCTTCTTGATAGACGATATATCTCGTCATTAGAAGAAAACTGACCAGATCTTGATGTACGATATATATCTTTGAAAGCACTTGGAGGATTAGAACCGATATTGAGAATCTCCGGTAAATTAGTGGTATTGAATATTGTTAATTTTCCAATCCTAGTTTGCACACATATTCCGATCTATTCCTCAAGCAACCTTTAAAACAACACCTAATATAGAAACCGAATTTCTTTAACTTTCTTTAAATGAAACACGCAACAAATCCAACGGGATGTCAACTTTTCCTTCCACACGCGTTTGTGATGGGGATTTCTGCACTAACACATTCCAATCTCTACCTGGGACTCCAAGCAGAGCGGAGGCACCGGTGATGTAAATGGGCGTTCAAGCCTAACAGGCAATGGAATCTTTATTGGATTAAATGGCGGACGCACTTAGAGGAAAATTCAATCTACGGAACGTGTCATTCGGCATCACGTAGTCCGCATTACCGTAGAGTTCAGGGTTTTGACTGAGTACTCTCCGTCTGAAATGAGCTCAAGAGTTGTTTCGGAATTGCAGTTTTATAAGTATCAAACTAAAGGAAGTGTCATCATGAGAGAAAACGCCTATTTATGTGGATCGTTGTGTGTGTAATGGTTGAATGGAGTTTAATAAAGCTAAAGACGAATTCGCCTGTGTGTTGTTTGGAGCTGAAACTCATTAACTGACTAAAGTCAAATTTTCCGGCACAGGCGATTATATAAAGACTAACTATCGGTTTTCAGAACAAAAATAAAAATTATGAACATTTTGATGGAGGTATATTTTCTGTCAAACTGAATACAATATGACAATTTATTTATCATCACGGAAATAATCATTTAGTGTCAAACAATGCCTTTCCTAAAGCTGTTAGTTTATGAGGTTCTGCTCTAAGCCGACGCATTGACTGTATATGTGATATTTTTGTTTCTAATAACCTACCACTGACCTCTTCGGCGTTCGAAGGGGCGAGTTGACGGTTATTTATGGAAAAGCACCCAGTTGGTAAAACTCATAATAGAGTTGGTTGGTAGTTGAATTAACGTCGCACTGGAGCAACACTAAAAGCTATTGGTGACGTTCCGAGATCAATCCCGACGAGAAATATCCGAGGACAACACCTTGTAATTTTGAATCACGGTCAGATGACGAGGTCACACCTGAGCTGGCACCACACTCTCAACTCTTCCACACCACGTGATCGTCATCTGACCATGGTTCAAAATTACGAGGTGTTGTCCTCGGATCTTTCCCCTTTGGGTTTGATCCCGGACCGTCGCCAATAGCCCGCTGTGTCACTCCAGTGTGACGTTAATTAAATACCTACCATACAAAGTGAGGACATTTGATGCCATGACAGATGTAACGGCGGTCTTTGGTTAGACAGAGTTTCGAACTCGCAATTGCTAATCCGTTACCCTTCCAACTGGGCAACTGCAGCCCACTCATAATAGGGACAATAGCCAACATCTGTGTTCTTACAAACCGGGATTCGAACCCGGGCCCTACTTAGTGACAAACTGTGCCAGTTAGGCGACTGTCTAAGTGATCGTGGAAACATTTTGTTTCACTACTAAACCCATGGAAATAGCACGATCAACATGACAAGAAAAACAGCTACTGTCTGTCTAACACGGAAAACTGCTCGCGTGTCTAAAACAGCTGCGCTTGTCTGTTGTATATAAGAAATGGACCTTTCCATATTTTCCATAGAGAATGCGTGACGAAATGTATTTTCGTTTGTCCCATTGGTTCACTTATTGGGAAATTGGAAACATATTTGATATTTTTTATACTTGTTACCGATATCTATACTAGTAAATAACATACTGAAAATATAAAAACAGTAAAAGAGTAGTAATATAGTAAAGGTAATAGGCCAAAAATAAGTAGTACGTGAGCAAATAGTATCAGTAAAGTAATAGTAGTACTCGAGCAAAATAGTATCAGTAAAGTAATAGCAGAAGAATAAAATAGTAGTACTCGAGCAAAATAGTATCAGTAAAGTAATAGCAGAAGAGAAATTAGTAGTACGCAAAATAGTATCAGTAGAGTGATAGCAGTAGAATAAAATAGTAGTAGCGGGTAAAATAGAAGCAGTACAGTAGTGGCAGTAAAGTAAAATAGTAGTACTATGGCAAAATATTAGCAATAGAGTAAAAGCTTTCAATAGAGTAAAATAGTAGTAGGAGAGTAAAATAGTAGCAATAGAATATAAAATAGTAGGTGTATAGTAAAACAGTAGCTGTTGAGTAAAATAGCAACAGTAAAGTGAAATTGTAGCAGTATAGTAAAGTAGAAGTAGATTAAAATTTTAGCAGTAGATTAAGATATTAGAATTGTAGTTAAAAAATATCAGTAAGGTAATATAGTGGTAATATAATTCAAATAGTAGCAATAAAGTAAAATAGTAGTATACTAAAATAGCAGCACTAAAGTAAAATAGTAGTATAGTAACAGTAAGGTAAAATAGAAGCATTAAAGTAAAATAGCAGTAATACAATAGTATCAGTAAAGTAAAATAGTAGAAATATGGTAAAATACTAGCAATATAGTAAAAACTTGCAATAGAGTAAAATACTAGCAGTATAGTAAAAACTTGCAATAGAGTAAAATACTAGCAGTAGAATAAAATAGTAGCAATAGAATAAAATTGTAGGTGTATAGTGAAAAAGAAACAGTAGAATAAAATAGTAGAAATATGGTACAATAGTAGCTTTAAAGTAACATAATAGAAGTTGTGCAAAATAGTAGCAGTAGAGTAAAATAATAGTACTCTAGTAAAATAGCATAATAAAATAATAGCAGTAGAGTAGTATAGTAGAAGTATGGTAAAATATAGTAGTAGTATATTAAAATAGTAATAGTGTAGTAATATAGTAAAATAATAGCAACGAGTAAAATCCTACTACACAATAAAATAGTAATAGTGTAGTAATAAACTAAAATAATAGTAGTCAAGTAAAATAGTATGTTAAAATACTAGAAAAATAGTAATATGGTAGAAGTATGCTAAAATGGTAGAATAATAGTAAAATAGTATAGTAAAAAGGCATACTAGGAAAAGAGATATTAAACTATTTCTTCTCACCGCCAATATTCGCCCAAAATAAAATACGATTAATACATACACCATAGTTACCCCTATTAAAAATGAACATGACCTGTTCCTATAGTGATAGACACTACCCATACTTATTGAGGGGAGCAGTGCTCATTGAAGACTTACAGTACCTGAGTTTATCTTCGATTTTTTATGAATCCAGAATGGCTGAAAAAATTCGTAGTATAGAAAGTAAGTAAAAGAAAAGTAATGAAAATATTTCTAGAACACAGTAAGAGCATAACGTGTTTCTAGTGATAGAAAACTGACTCTTTTCTAAAGCACTTTTCTGCAGATAACGTTTTCGTCCGTTTGATTCGTATAAAAGAACGTTCATAATTCTGTTCGGAAATTGGAATGAAAATTAACGTCGTTGATTGGTATCGAGGCAGCATTTGATACCATTTCTCAAGATTGCGATTTCTTCAAAAGGGAGTTCGTTAAAAAGAGCGTCGACTTCACCTTAAATTCCCTTTTCTTCCGAAACTAGTTTGTAGCCATTAACCGTCATTCTTGGAGCAAAACTATAGTATAGCGTATGCCTCAATAGAAGTGTATTTCTGTCCATTTCTCAATCCATCCTACTTAACGCTCTTCTATATTAAGTGTGATACGTCAAGGAATTTTGACATTTAGAAACGACCCGCCATTTGAAATTAGAAATATAAATATACTTATAAACTCTCTTTCTCTCTCTGAATTGTAAATAAAGTATATCGTACAAACTCTTATGGAACAGCAGTAGCCTAGTTGGTAGAGTCGTATATAAACAACCGGAGGGTCGCGAGTTCGAAACTAGATCTAACCAAAGGTCTTCATGTATGTGGGGGCTGACTCAGAAATGGACACGAAAACAACAATTTTTATGGCACCAAGAACATTTCTGGAGAGTTTCGGGATCCATAACTCCACTTTGCATACTTCCCTGATGTAAGATAGAGGATTGCAATTTTAATGAATAATCTCATTTAAAACTTCAGTTGATCGGGTATTGATGCCCGATTGCATATTTTATTTGTAGTGTCAATTTTAAGTGGTTTTAAGATGTAAAAAAACAGGTAAACTGACAGCGTAGAATCATACAAATGAGGCTATGTAAACATAATAATAATGATTTCATTGATGATTCTTATTAATTTGATGACGCAACATTTAAGCATCAAATCAAAATTTTTATTAAAATTATACATTTCTTCATCATATAACGTGCTGCAAAATTTGTAAAGATCAAATGTAACAATGGGAATAGAAAAAACACGTTTAATTGGGAACAATAAATTGCTTTCAATTTTAACAATGCATATTTTTTCTGAATGCTTTTAAACAAATAGGTTTAAAGCATTACCTTTCTATTGTTAATGAAGCATTGTTGTAGCTAAACAGTATCGCTCACAAAAAGATTTCTTCATTCATGTTACGTCTGTCAAACTGCTAACTGGCGATTTTTAAAACTTTGATCAAGTGAGATTATAAACGTTTGATTAAAGCGATTTTTTTGTTGTAGAGGATCTTCCACTGCAACTTACTTGCAAACAGTACTTTTTAGTGCTTTTTCCGAACAAACAGTACTTTTTAGTGCTATCTTCAAACAAACAGTACTTTTTAGTGCTACTTACAAACAAACGGTACTTTTTAGTGCTATTTACGTCATAATTACAGACGTCTAATCGACCTTTCAAGATGCTGGACTGGTGCAGGAAACAAATGTAAGTGTGTCCCGTACTCTGAAAATTTATTATTTTTTATATATTTAGTCTTTAAAACTTTATTTACTGTTTTAACATAAATGCAACTTTTGTTTCCCTTTGCTGCGTCTTGACTGAAAAAATAATTGAGTCTCACCTGCTATTTCAGAAAGAAGTTTCGAGAAAAGCGAAGCAAAAAGAAGCAAGCCAAGAAAGAGGCGAAGAAACAGAAAGCAGAAGAAAAGCCATACGTCGAGCGCGACTACCTCGCAGAGTGGAATGCCGAACATCCCGAGGAATTTATGGACTTGCGTCTGCGTACCATCGAAGACGAAATGGCGGATAGGGCTTTACTCGAGGCACAAAAAGCTTCCATTGACAAAACCAACGAAGCTGACGGTGCAGAATCGACCACAGATCTCAACGGAGAAAACGATGGCTTTGACATCTTCGCAAAAGGCAGAATCACAGGTGATCCAACCTGCCCTGTTGCCCAGAAGACGGGATCGGATAACTTTGAAAATACGGCCACTGGAAGCAAGACTTCGGACGGCACCGAAAGCAACAGAATATCGGTCCAACCTCTCCAACTGTTGGATGAGATCACCCGAGCACCAGATGCTGAAAAGTCCTGCTCAAGTTAAAAGACTCACAGCAATAAGACTCCAAATGCTGTCCTGATGAAGCGCAGTGCTTCTGTCCGTCTTACAAAAGGAGACTCTGAAGAGGATCTGATTTTGAATAGAATGAACCGTGGACTTCTCATTTTCGGACGAAATGATGCCATCGTAGTCAACAACGCCGACATGGGATACATAATTCTTTACGACAATTTCTTGGGACTAGAAGTCAAAACAGACAAAGAGTTATACAAGCCATGGGAAGAAAATGCTTTCCTTGGAAATAAGCAAATTCGACGTTGCTTCAGTACTCCACATCTTCATGGATAAACATCAACTGTAGACTTATGAATTTTGGACGAAATGATGTCATCGCAGTCAACATCAAACTGGGATGCTTCATTCTTTACACTTCTTTGGAATTAGAAGTCAGACAACTAGTTATACAAGCCATGTGAAGACAGCTCTTTCTTTGGAAATAATCAAATTCAACGTTCCTTCAGCACTTCATATCTTCATTAAGAATCAACCAAAAGTACATAACGATTTCACCGAAACCGTTTTCAAAACTTTCTTGCGAAACCTTTACAAGCTGACTTTCGAAAATTTGATTTAACTGATCGAGAATGTTATACAGTTATCCCTTTTAACTTTGTATTTAAAAATAATAATAGCACAATCCATGAAATTTTGAATTTTAAAATCAATAAAAATTTTAATTACCCTCCATTTTGTGTGCATTTCTTTTATCGTCATATCTCTAAGACATATTTGTACTTCATTGGTATATAATTTTGCGTCATTTATTTTTCATGAAATGGTAATGTAATACCTTTCTCTATATCTTATTAAAACTATATATTTAAAGATAATATTGGTCGTATGTGAGGTAACTATCTCCGCCAAATGTAATTGAATTAATTAAAGTGTCGCACTGGATCAACACAACGGGCTATGGGCGACGGTTCAGGATCAATCCATCAAGAAAAGATCCGAGGACAACATGTAATTTTGAACCACAGTCAGATGATTAGATCAACACCTGAACTGGCATCCACACTCAAATCTTTCACACCACGCCAACGTGAGGACATTTGAGGCCATGACAGATTTCAAGTACACCCTCCCCCGCGTACATGACTGTCTTTTGGATGGACCTAGTTTCGAACAAACAACCCTCCAATTGCTAATCCATTACTCTTTCAACTTGGTTACCCCAACATCCTGGGCCAAATTGGATATCCTGTTTCTTTTAGTTCGTTATCGTTGCTCGAGGAGTGAGTTCTCTGTCCCACAGCTTAACAGGCTCTGGGTTGGAATTTGATCAGTATTTTTCCAGTGACGATATAAATCGTCCATTAAGATCTGGTAAGTTTTTTAATGATGATACCTCGTCGAGACAACCACCAGGAGAGTTGATACGTTTCTGTTCTAATAAGACGATATACGCTATGAAAACATCAGGATTATCTTAGTCGTATTTAATGTTGCAATAGGTGATATATTATCTGTAGCTATTCCAGATCTGCTTTAGAAGCAATAGCAAATGTTAACTCAAAGCCCAAGAAGTCAATTTACTTCTGCACAAACTCATGTGCTTGGAGAAAAGGTCCTCTTCAGTGGATTCCCGCACATGGGACATTGAAGGAAATGAAGCTTCAGAACAGTTGGCAAAGGAAGCCAGAGAATTAAATGCTGAACAAACCCCGATAACTCTTACTGATGCTAATGCTTTGATAAAATTAGAACTCCTACCATACAAGATTAAAATAAAACAAGAAATTTGTAAGATTAACACCGATAGAAAAACCATCTCCACACTATCCGGTCTGAGAACAGGACATTTTAAAGGCCTGAAAATTAATGCGATGGAACCAGAACGTACAGAGGTTGTAACAACTGTCTGGGCGTTGAACTCACATCCCATAATATATATATACGAGGGCTGTTCAATAAAGAATGATCATAAATTAATAAAAATAATTATCTGTACTAATCTTCCAATTTTTGATGGTCTTTCTCAAAATACTCCCCATTACATGCAATGCACTTATCAAACCTTTTTTTTCCAGTCTTCTAACACATACTGGAAGCCATTTTTTGACAGGTCCTTCAAAATCGCCTCCGTAGCTTTCACCACTGACTGGGATGATGAAAAACGCTTTCCCCGGAGGTGTTTCTTCAAATTCGGGAGAAGAAAAAAAATCGCATGGTGCTAAATCAGGACTATATGGAGGATGGGGAACACACGTGACGTTGATTTTTGAAAGATACTCAACAACAAAATTGGCAATATGGTTATCATGGTGTAGCATCCATCCTGTTTCTTTCAAATGGGACCTTTTGCGATGGATGTGGCCTTGGAGGGTTTTCAGTACATCTCTATAGTATTCTCCAGTTACACTTGTATGTGGTGGTACGACATGCTGATACACCATTCCTCGAATATCGAAAAATGATATGATCATAACTTTCCCAGCAGAAGCAACCACACTCGCCTTCGGTGTTGGTGATGAAGGAGACTTCCACACAGAGCTCTGTTGCTTGGACTCAGGGTCATAATGATGAAGCCAACTTTCATCAGCAGTGATAATTTTCGAAAGAAACATTCCATCATTTGTAGCCTTGATTTCAACTCCGAACAAACCTCCACACGCACATCCTTTTGTTTGGGAATGAGCAGTCTCGGAACCCACCTGCGCACAAACATTTTTCCATTTTTGTCGTAGGCGAAAGTAAAACTAGGCGTACTTGGCCGGCTGCCAAGGCCGCAGCAGTGACGTCATGACCGTGAAACTCGCGCCATCTATTCTCCACTTATCCCGCTACACATGCAATATGAATTTTATTTTTCTTGATTTTTTAATCACCTTTATAAAAATTATGATCATTCTTTATTGAACAGCCCTCGTATGTATTCACGTCCTGCAATAGTATCTGCTCTTCAAACCATCCATTACCATCCTGAAGAACAGCATTACAGCGAGAAAATAATCGACATTGCCAAAGCTATGCAAAATGCACGGCGATATCTGAGTCACAAATAAACAACAATAGATGAATGGATTTTAAAGATGATAGACGTAGTTTAGGGAGTTTTACCATGAATTCAAGTACTATAACACAACACAATTCGTCACAATCATATACATAATGTACAGAATAAGCATAAGTTTGCAAAAGTATTTTACAGTCCTAGGTCGAGTCATTACCGGTCTTATCCAGTAATGGTTGTTGTATAGAATTAACCCTCATATGCGTGTAGATTATTTCAGAATCCATTAACTCTGAAGCAAGGGAAACTCAAGACAAAGCCATTAATAATCTTAAGTGACTTTGATTAATCAACAACGTTGCTTAAGGTGTGTACCTTAATGGGAAGGTGCTTGCTAAGTAAAACCCTGAAGACCATTTTAAGTATGTGGGTGTAACGCTAAAATGGATTTCATGACTGCAGTCAAAAAGTTAAAAACATCTAATAAAATCAGAATTGGCTTTAGCTCTTGAATAAGGAAGACAAAGCTTTCAATTTAGTGATCGTGAAAGTTACTAAAAGCTGAGCATGTAACTTTCCTGAAGTGCAGACTGTTTATAATGACTTACAATAAAATAAGATTTCGGCCGGAGCTATTTGATTTAGTCTTAGATGGCAGATATTGGGTATGTGAAGGAGTGATAAGTAAATACTATTATCTCCTCAAAATTAAAATTGCTATTTTTAGGGGGAGCTGTTGAATTAATGCACAACGGGCTATTGGGGACACTCTAGGAACAGTCATTCTAGAAGATAAATATCCTAGGATAACACCACATCATTTTGATCCACGTTCAGTTGAAGAGGTCAGACCTGAACTTGCACCCCACTCTCAAAACCTTAATACCACGCCAACGTGAAGACATTTGAGGCCACGACAGATTTAACGAGCACCAGCCCGTTAGCCCCCTTGTCCAAACTGCCTTAAACACAAGAAAAAAGAACAGGAAGTAATGGACATACACACACAAGGAAAGTTTTACTGTTACAGAAGAGAGAAAACACCAGGGGATAAATACTAATAAAAAATCATTGCGTTTTTAAGCCCTTATGGTACAATGACAGATATAAATGTACTTAGATTAGGAGCATCTGAAAACTCACCTGTCTGTAAGTATCTTCCACCGTGGGGATGTACATTTCACAGAATGTGCCTTTCACGAATCGGAGAACAAGGGAACTCTTCCCGACACCACCTGCTCCAAACACCACCACACGGTAATCGTTGCTCTGCTCTGGCATAACTTTTCACATTGCTTACTGGCAACAGAAGGAAAGATCGTCAGAATAGGTGTAACATAACAAATAGTGCATATTCTAAAATGAGTAGGAAAGATCTTAAGGACAAGATATTTATTAAAACTAATATTTTACATACACCGACTACTCGGAAAGAGGAAAACTCTGATTTCAAAACTATCCGTTTTCAGTTCTTTCAAATCAGAATTCCCATTCCGGTTAAAGATAAAATCAAAATTACGCGGAAAAGTTGCACACGCAATATAAATATTAATATGAAAATGAATTGTTATATCAATCGCGAACTCGAACTCGCTCCAACAGTGGCAACGATGCGAAACTGTCATATATATTGGGTTGGATGCAAAAGTTCGTCCCCTTTTTGGCGCTAGATGGCACTGTATCGCAAAACCGAAGTGTTATCTTCTTCACAGGTGTAAAGTTTCGATGTTGTTTGAAAGAAGGAATTTCAGTGAATACTTGGGGAAAAAATTATGTTATTTGGTTGCGTTAGCATTAAAAATGGCAGAAAATAAGCAGCATTTTCGACTTATACGATTTTATTTCCGAAAAGGCAAGAATGCTTCGCAGACGCAGAAGGAGATGTGTGATGTGTAGGGTGAGGGTGCCGTTGACGATTCCACGTGCCGTAAGTGGTTCAGAAAATTTCGTCACCTGGATCAGTTCTTTAGCCAGAAGCCTCAGAACTTCCATGAGGCTCGGGATTATGCCGCTACCGGTTGGTTGGTTTTGGGGTTTTATGGCTCAAGGACATGCAGCTACCGGAGTAATGAAGAAAGGTCATCGAAAAAACGGCACATACTATATTGATTAAATGTAATTTTTAGTTAAGAAAAATGTTGTTTTAATTTTTATCAAAAAACCGGGACGAACTCTTGCATCAACCTAATAAATTGCGGTGACTTGACTCAAGAAACCAACTTTATATTTTAGCGTATAGCCTTGTTTATATTGAAAGGCACGCGTAGACTTGTTCTGCATCTTGCCATGAGAATGCATCTCGTCATAGACCTTCTAATAAAATAGACGGTAAGTAGTTGAATTTACATCCCACTGGATCAACACAACGGTTAACTATTAACTACGGTCCGGTGTCAGTCGTGAAGGAAAAGATCCAAGGACAAAACCTAGTAATTTTCAAACCTCGTAACGGTCAGACGACGAGGTCCTCACCTAAACTGGCACCCCACTCTTCAAACTTTCACATACCCCGTCAACGTCAATCATACCATCCTAATGTAGGACTTATTGACTAGTTAATACGGCTATCAAGTCTACGCTTCGATAGCCAATCGGATCAAGTCGAGTCGCGAGTCTGTGAGCTACTCTTGAATCCTTAAGACAACAACATGGTTGACCGCGGTAGCCAAGTTGGAAGAGCAACGGGTTAAAGTTACGATTTCGAAACTAGGTCCAGCCAAAGACCGTCGTATACGCGTGCACGTTAAATCTGTCGTGATCTAAAATGCCCTCACGTTGGCGTGATGTTGAAGTTTGGAGAGTGGGATGCCAGCTCAGGTGCTGTTTTCCTCATCTGACGTGGTTCAAAATTACGAGGCGTTGTCCTTAGAGCTTTCCTTTCGGGACTGATCCCGGACCGTTGCCAATAACCCTTTGTGTTGGTCCAGTGCGACGATAATTAACTACCTACCTAATACGATGTTCAATTAACTCATTGTCTTTAAGTATCTTAAATAGTAATTTGTGCGTATATGTGCCTCGTCTATTATAGATTATCTGTTTAAAGTGTTATTAAAGAGCAGGTGAGTAAGCATGCTTTCTACGTATTTATGCAACATCTGCAACAGTTACCGAGGACATAAAACAACAATTACTCTGAGGTAGAAGCTAAGGTTAAATGCCTTATGCCATGACTACTCAAACGTGTAATTCCCAACAGGGAATAGGTACCCTTGTATGATGGTGAAAAGCATAGCCACGCCTTTGTATAAAGTAATAACTAGAAGACCCACGCAAAAGCATCTGCATTGAAATTTCTACATGTATATATGATGACGGCAGTGCCCTTACTCACTTCTCATACCTTATTTAAATACGTTTTTGTAATCTATACAATCTTTGATATGCACATTTTATACCTACAAATGAAATATTATTAGTCAAATATATATAGTAGCCTTTTGTGTACTTACTGGTGTTAATTATTATTTCCAATGTAGCCCGTGGGAAAAATTTCATACATCAACCATGTTACTACAAGTAACTTCCGTAGTTCTACATTAACTGCTTCCCATTTACTTGAAAGCTACTTGATTCGGATTATTTTAACATCCAAACCTATTTTCCTTTTTTATTCGCTCCAATTTCTATTCTACGTTGGTTTCTATCTTTCAGATTCTTCGTTGTCTTCTGTCATCAGACTGCTACGGTTGAAGAATTTCTTAGAGTGGTAACTCTTTCAGAATATTTTTAACAGTTATTTTATAGCTCCAGCGCTCAATTAAAGAACATTAAAGGGAATCTGTAAAATTAAGAGGCTGAATTTAAATGGTTCGTTTTATATTATCCATTGTTTCCTGCCATTTGTTAGTATACAAATAATGCCACATTGGGCCATCATATTAGTGAATACAACTATTCATTGAATCATGCATTCCTCAACAGTTATTTTTTCAAAGTAGTTATTAATGTGGCCCTTTTAGAGCCTTACTTTGTAATAAATTAGAGGATACCTAAAGTTATGATTTTACTGATATTGAAAAATGTTGCCATTTTGGCCGATTTGAAACGCAATATAATTATATTGTAAACAAGTGACATAATAAATGCATTCGTTCCAAAAATGTAGACATGCTCATGCCTTAAAAGGATGGCAAACATTTCTAAAATAATTCAATAATAGCGCGAATTAATCAAAAATGCGAAATTAATAGAATATTATTACTAATTTTAAATCAAATTATTCTAATTTTGTGGGAAAATTAAATTTGACCAGAAAAGAAAACCACATGTAGCTATTTGCATCGCTATTTGGGCTGCTACTGTCGCAATAAAACTATATATCATCTAATATAAATATTTGGAATGATTTTTCAACACATTTTTTAGGATTTCTTAAAAATGTAAAAAACCTAGACGAGTGAATCGTAAAAAAATATTGTGCAATCCATAAAATACCAAATTAAATTGCTTAAATATTTCATCGTATTATAAAAATATTTTTTACAGGTGCGCTACCGGGAAAATAAAAAACAATATTTAATACAATATTTAAGGATATTTTTAAGCATTTCATTCTGTTTTCTCAGCAATTTTCCAGTGTATGCAATTAGTCCTATTTTTTACTTCTCTTCTATCACAGTAAGAACAATATTCCCAAAGGTCACTGTACTACATATAGTTATATTACTTTTTAAATCCGCAAAATCAATATTCCCAGAAACACATCTCTCCAGAGTATAAATATTCTTTTTCAATCATTTACAAGATAAATGATCTTCTTATGCAACAATGGTGTTTATTTTTGAATGCTATGCACAACAAAATGCACGAGTTCTAATGTCAAATATAACTCGGTCCAGACAAATTTCGTCGTGTACACGGGAACTGGTGCCCGTTCAATCTGTCGTGGCCTCAAATGTCCTCACGTAGGTGTGCTGTTGAAGTTTGGAGAGTGGGGTGCAAGCTCAGGTGTTGTTCGCGTCATCTGACCGTGGTTCAGAACTACGAGGCGTTATCCATGGATCTTTCTCTTCGGTATGGATCCAGAACCATGGCCAATATCCCATCGTGTTGTTCCAGTGCTGCGTTAGTTAAATACCTACCGACCTACCTAATGTCAAATATCTACAGTGTACTTCTTTATGTTTCTTCTACGCTTATTTCAGGAGAATATTCAGATTCCCAATTGTAATTGGTTTTTCATTTTAATATGTATATGTTACTGTGAAAGACCGACATCTGGCAAATGTCGATATTCTCCGGTGGATGTCAGCACATTCACATAGTCGCTTGACATGTGTCCGAAATATTTACTAAATATCATTATTTCTCACTTACACCTGCAAATGTCGACATTCAGCATGCATTGATGGTGAATGTTGAATAAAAATATTTATGTTACGTTAGACAAAAATGACAAACTTTTTAAATCAAACTTTATTATTAAAACATGATGTATGTCAAAATAAGAGAAATCTTAAGTAACAGCACATGTAAATAAACTGCTGAATCTAAAACGAACACTACATTCTAAATGAGAAAAGAAAATAATACCGATAATGAACTTACACATAAATTATGTGATTAACGTTACACAGTCTTATTTATTGCAACAACTTAAACTGAAGGCAGAGAGGCCTCTCTGGCTGTGGCCTCTCCGCCTTCTCGTTTCGACCCCCACCAGAGCTTACCTGTGCTTGTCGACATACACCGGCGATGGTCCGAATGTATAAGAATGTAACCAAATATTCGGTCTTTCACCGACGTATTTGGTATGTGTCGACATTCACCGGAGAATATTGACATTCTCTAATTTCGGTCTTTCACGGTAACATATATACATAGTTGGTAGGTAGGTATTCAGTTAACTTAGCACTGGAGCAACAGAATGGTCTATTAGGGACTGTCCGTGTTAACACGGAAGGGAAAAATCCAAGAACAAAAACCTCGTAATTTTGAGCTACGGTCAGATGACGAGGTCACACCTGAGTTGGCACCACACCCTCCAAACTTCCACACCACTCGAACGTGAGAACATTTGATGCCCCGACAGGTTTAACGTGCACCAGCCTCTTTGTACATTACGGTCTTCGGTTGGATTTGAACTCGTAACCCTGCGGATTCTAATCCGCTACCCTTCCAACCGCCCTTATATATACTTGGAATTCTTCTCAAATATTTACTTGAATGCGTATATATATATATTTTTCGTGTATTATATTTTGAAGTATTGGCATTGAGATATAGAAAAGTTTCTCTGCAAAACAGGATCTCAGGCATATTTGCTATACCCAAGGCATTATTTAATATCTCATTTTCCATTACGATTTGACGAATAGGATAAGTTTACTATCATTTTCATCCATGCAGGAAATTCTATTTCTCTTCTACTGATGCAAGGGCGTATAAGAGGATCATCTTATATACCGTATTTATTATGTCGTATATAATCTAACTCCATAAATGTAAAGACATATCTTCAATAAATGATTTATATGCACTATTTTGAGAGCTACTGTCCATAGTCAGCCTTTATGATTTAAGGCTGCATAATGTTACACAAGCATTCAATTCAGACACTAAACAATGAAAGTATATGGATTATTTAAAATACATATTGGCGTAACGAAATTATGAATATTTGTTTTAAATGTCTAGCTTGGAGCGCAGATGAGTTTTAAGAGTCTGGCTTATTCAATTGAATTAATATCAATATCAGATAGGGCGGCGGTAGTCCAGTTGGAAGATCAACGGATTGGAAATCGTAGGGTTATGAGTTCGAAACTCGGTCCAGCCAAAGACCGTCGTGTGCACGGGGCTGGTGCACTTTAAGTCTACCGTGGCCTCAAATGTCCTTACGTTGGCGGAGTATGGAAGTTTGGAGAGTGGTTTGCCAGTTCAGGTGTTGACCTCGTCATCTGAACGTGGTTGAAAATTACGAGGTGTTGTCCTTGGTCTTTCTCTTTGGAATTGATCCCGGACTGTCGCTAATAGCTCGTTGTCTTGCTCCAGTGCGACGTTAATTAACTACCTATGTACCGTACAACTTAGAACTTCACTGAAAATATACATAAATAAGTATATATACGGCATGCGTAAACGAAACTTACTAATACGAAAAGTATAAACTTCAAACTCTTCCATAACCAATCAGATCATCTTCCCCCTTTTCCTTAGTCAATAAGATGATAACCAATCAGATGATTTCCCGCTTTTCCCTAATCAGGGAACAAATCCCTGATTAGGGAAAAGGGTGAAGGTGCTTTGATTGGTTATCAATCAGGTCAACTTCCCCTTCCTAATCAAGGAGATGATCTGATTGGTTATGGAAGGTAAGGTAGGGACCAGAATTAAACTGCATTCGAATAGGGATTATGTCTGCAAGCAAACATTAAAACTAAGCATTAACTCCTTTAAAAATAATTGTTTGAGCTAAAGTATTTTTCTATAAGAACCTCTAGTATTTGTGACTGAATTTTAAAATAACAAAGCTAATAATTTCAACGTGCGTCACGATATTTCCAAGTAGTGCAGTACTGCTTTTTCAACACAAAAACATATAAATAGCAAATATTCTATTGGTTGAAAGAATTCTAGGAACGATTCCATTGGTCAAGAAGGTCGAAACTGGTAGCATTCATGCAGTAAAGATTGCAGGTTGCAGAACTGACATATACGTGTGAACAGCTCAGAGGATTGGAATTATTTTGATAAGCTGCCGGAGTGTCATTACTCTAAGACTACATGCCTTTTTGTCAACTGATCAAAGAGAATACGTACTTAATACTGAAAAGAAAACTGCATATCTCTGCACTTAAAAGCCTAGAATTTCGATTGATTCGGTTTTTATTTTTATAAATATTTATTTTCATTTCCACTCATAAATATAAATTGGTAGAAATTATAAACGCTAGATCTTAAGATATTTAATGACATTAAATTTATTGAAAAACGTTTTTGAATCATCAAATTTCTTCCAAGTTAATCGTAGTATCATTTTACAATTTGATACGTTTTTACTTACATATGCTGAATATTCATTACCTATTATTTTATGTAACAAATAATGCAGTACTGAGACAAACCGAACTAATCGGGGTCTACCATAAATATATGGTTAGTAATTAATAATTAATAAATATCGCATTGGGCCACGACAATTTAACGTGCACCAGCCTCCATACACACAACGGGTTATTGGAGACAGTCCGGGATCAAACCCGAAAGAAAAGATCCGAGGACAGCAAAACGTAATTTTGAACCATGGTCAAATGACGAGGTCACACTTGAGCTAATTTTTAACCATGGTCAGATAATGAGGTCAATACCTGAGCTGGCACCCCACTCTCTAAATTTCCACGCCACGCAATATTTGAGGCCACGGCAGATTTAACCCGCACCAGCCTACCCCGTGTATACGACGGTCTTTGGCTGAACCTAGTTTCGAAGTTGCAATCCTCCGATTCTTAATCCGTTACACTTCAAACCGGGCTACCAAGGCCCTCGTAAATATGTGAAATAAGGCATTTTGGTTGGTAAAAATTAAAGGCCTCTACATCTTTTATTTTTAAATATCCCCTAACAAAAATGTTACAATAAATATTCTTTAGTTTTTAATAAGTATCTTAAGCAATTTATGATACGGTATTCAATACAGTTCATGCATTCCCACGTTATCAATTGCAATGGTAGATACACGGGCGTACATGTATATAAATTGGCCTTTTCATTTTAATTTTCCTGCATACAATCTTAAAGAAATAAAACTCGCCTAAAGTGCTTTCCGAACTTTTACACATACGTGCATCGTCTGCCTTGGAAAGATTAATTTAAATCAGAGTATAATAAATCAGAAGACTTACTTTTAATCAATTCTTTGAGATTTCAATTTATATCGTTAGAGATCTTGAAAACCGTTATTTTTGCTGGGACATTTAATTGTCTTTAAATTAAGTACGAGTACCTTTGAAATAAATCATGTTCAAAATAAATTCCTTTCTAACGAAAGTAAATTTAGTTTTTAATCAGAATAGCATCATACAGAAATATAGGAATGTGGAAAGGGAGGTTTAGTTTTTAACAGGGGTCGCCAAACTTCTTTGACCGTGGACCCCCTTCAAGAGTTTTTTGACTTTTTATCGACACCCTCTGTTTGACTATTACGTAATTATAATAGGACAAGCAAAAAATATGCTTATGTGAGTTTTTAGACTATTTATTTTATAGTTAGTGTTTATTGTATGTATATTATGGTATATATTATATTGCGTAACGTCAAAGGGATACATTTTTGTTTTCGACGTCCTTCTTGATTTTACACATTTGATAAGAGGGATACATTTTTGTTTTCGACGTCCTTCTTGATTTTACACATTTGATAAGAGGGATACATTTTTGTTTTCGACGTCCTTCTTGATTTTACACATTTGATAAGAGGGATAAAAATATATAATTTAAATTAGATAACCCGTACAATGATGTCTTATATTTCTCTATCGTCCCCCAATCGACCGCTAACAATGTTATATCGACCCCTGGGGGTCGATATCGACCACTTTGGAGACCACTGGTTTAGTCACAAGTGTTTTATGAGAAATTAAGATTGTGATAGAGGCATACAGTCTTGTTAAGAGTTAAAAGTTAATTTTCATTTATTCATGGCAAATTTATATAATCATTATCATAATTCACATTGACATTGAGGAAAATCTGTTGTACAATAATTTGTTTTGAACAGAACTCTAAATAGTGATAATTCAACCATTTAGTCCGACAACAGTCCATATTACATATAATTTATTTCACAGTAGTAATGTTGTCATGGACGTGTATATGTCTTGAGCGGTCGAAGTTAAAATGGTTTGAAGTTTTTAGGAGAGTAGTACTCATTGTCTTTTGGTTTCTGGCATTTGGGCACTGGGGTGTATTTGATTCTGATGTTCCAGGACCTATTCTACAGGTCTAGGGAGATACTGCTTTAACTTTTCAGTTCATTGATGAGCACGTGCATCATAGGTCAAACTTTCCTTGCGTTCACAAGACCTGTTTCCGCTTTCCCCAACAAATTCCATGTTCCTCCTCTGATCGGCTCTCAATGTTCTGACTAATGCAGATCTACTCATCCAATAGTTAAATACTGTGGTTCGACCCCTCTCAATATCTGATAGGCACAGTGACTTAAGTCCGTCTTATTTTGCATTACATTACTCGGGGTTAAGCTTGCAGGACTTGGGTTAAATTTCCATAGACATCTGTCTTGTTTCAGTGAACGTCATAAATTCGACTTACGGTAACCTACATGCTTTGTTATGGTTCTGATGCCTGAATCATTCTCTTGGAGGTGGGTTAGAGATGTTTGCCACACCAATTTACCCAGGCTGCTTATCACCAGCCCTACCCTACTCTATTTAACCTTGTTTTATAAAATGAATCACAATTTTAAAAAATGAATCAAATTAGAATAAATTTTTAAATGTATCCGAACTGTACAAGTTGACAACTGTTGCTTACAATTTGGAAAAAGAGATCCTTGTACATTTCAACACATTCTACATAGTAGGATATACATTTATGTATATATATATATATATATATGTATATATATATATATATATACATACACTTATATACATACATATATAAATACATATATTCTATGTATATATATATTCTATGTAGATAACAGGAATTATAGCCTGCAGTCGTGACTGGAGTGGTATAAAGCAACCGAAAATGATCCATTGGTACTGGGTGTAATGTTGGTTCCACAAAGGAAAAAGCAGAAAGTTCTATAAGAGTATTTTATTTAATAACAAGTAGTAACATCATACGAGGAGGTATTGATTGTTGAGTGTTTGGGACGTCTGTGAGAGCTCCTTATTCTGAGGGACTCGTGAAAGAGTGAATAGTTTACAATGACCTCTCTAGGGGATAAGGATTAAGAGAAAATTTATTCGACCAGGGAATCGATCAAGAAAGTTCATCGGTAGAAGTCGGTGGTTTCACGAAGAAGTAATATGATCTTACACGGGCAATTTGAGAGGAGGGGGTCCGTGGTACCTCTATATATGTTCCTTTACTGTCTTTAAATACAGGTACCATAAATAAATGCCTGTTTTGGGACTAAGTTAATATTTGAGGTATCTCTAACTCTAAGCGTAATAATTCATTCACTCATAAGGTGATTACACGCCAGAGAACCATCACACCAGTTATTAAGGCGAAACTTTAATTATGCAAAATTAAGCCCTACAGATTTTCTAGTTAGTGAGTAAAGTGACTACTGTTAATAACTGCGTTATTCCCTTAACCTTGAATCGCCATCAGTATAAGCACGAACTTTAATATATATATGAGTGATATGTCTACTTTGTATAAATTGTGCTATAATATACTCCCTATATTACAGTCTCAAAGGTTCAAGCTTATGTATTAATTTACATAATAATAAATTGATTCCCATACTGTGAGCTGTAAAATTTGTTTTTCAATGAAAAATCTATGTGAATAGAAATAGACTGTTTGTACATTGAGAATTTTCGCCCTCGTTCAAATTATTTATACGTTTTGGATTATTCTAATGCAGAATCAGTGGTTTCTGTGTTTGTTTATCTGTTTGTGTGTCTGTTTGACTGTCCGTCTGTCAATCTGTCTGTATGTTTGTCTATTACATTTGAAGCCATGGAAGATTTAACGTGCACCAGCCTCTAATTACATGATGGTCTTTGGTTGGATTGAGTTTTGAACTCGCAACTCACAGGTTGCTAATCCATGAACCTACCAACTGGGTACCCATGGACCCCACTGTGACCGAAGTGGAAACATCTTTAAAATTTAATTTGAAAATACTGTTAAACTGATTCGCATAGACTGTTTCATTACCATCATTGTCACTAAAGCGTTTGTGCCTATTTCCTCAAAATGTTCTCTATTTCATCCACTTTATATTTTGTTTTCAAAATCTATTTAAATTATTAATTGATTATTTATTTCCGACACATATTGAAGTGCCGATATCGTTCCCGATCCAGGTTTCTACCAAAAACGACTCATTTTCACCCAGGATTCCGGAAATACTAGGATATCGAAGGGAAAGGAAGTTTTACTTTATCTTCATTAGGCAAAATCTGAATTTCGGTAGGTAGTTAACGTCGCACTGGAGCAACACAACGAGCTAATGGGGACAATCCGGGATCAATCCCTAAGTAAAACATCCGAGGACAACGTTACTCTTCCAACCGGGCTACCACAGCCCGAATCTGAATTTTGATACAAAAATATAGTTTGAATATAATGTTTCATAAATTTCTGTCATACAATGATTCAGAGATAATTGTCTTTTTAGCTAAAGGTTTCTAAAGGTAGTGAGCTTAAATATTTGCATCCTCTCTCAGGCAACTGATTAATCCATCATCCTGAAAAATCGATGAATAGCTTTTAGTGTTCAGGAAATTGAATAGAATATTTCATTCGGGATTATAAAATATCCTCCATAACTCGCTTTCAAGTTATATTGATCCTATATGGTTATGGGCCGCAATAAGCCAGTTATGAGAGCAACGGATTAGAACCGAAGCGTTGCGGGTTCTAAACACGGTCTAGCCAAAGTCCTCACCTTGGCGTGGTGTGAAAGTTTGGAGAGTGGGGTGCCAACTCAGGTGTTGTCCTTGTCATCTGACCTCGATTCAAAATTACCAGAACGTTGTCCTTAGATCTTTCCTTTCGGGATTGGTCCCGGCCCGTTGCCAATAGCCCGGTGTTTTGCTCCAGTGCGACGCTAATTAATTACCTACCTATGTGAGAGAATCGTAACGCAAAATGTGTACCCTATAATATGAGTACCCACGATTAATTTCAAGAGACTCCAGTCACAATATACAGGATGAGTTTAAATTGTTTTTACACAATAAGAGGGTTAATATTACCCATCCAGACGAGCAATAATTACCATGGAACATAGGGTCGCATTCCACTCTGAGAGGCAGAAAAGAGTCAAATTAGAATTTCAAAAATTAACTTACAACAGTGTTGGGAAAGCCAATGAACGATACCAAAAGTTGCACAATCTGATTGATTGATTTGAGAAAAACTCACAGCAAGTGCTCAAAGTGGCGGCCACGCGTAGAAATTTGAAAATGATGTGAAACAAATATGAAACATCCTTTAACTTTCAAATTAAGTTTCAAAAACTATCCATTCTGATTAGTTTTCGATAATAGTTATATTGCTAGATTCCAAATGATATAAAAATGGAATATAGAGTGTCTTTAGCTTCCACTTTTATGTAATTTGAAATCTATCAAGATTAAATTCGCATGGTTTAAATTCTAGCTATTTTCATACATAAATATGTGGGATTTCTGTTTTCATTTTAATAACTGTGATTTCAAACCATTCGTTTCTTTAATCATTTTCTATAACGTTTAGTTTCGTACCGAGGTACTTTATGACATAAAAATACTAGCAGTACATTAATCATGCTAATTACCTTTTCATTATCTGGATTGAGTTAAGGAAATCGATAGCATTATACTGGCGCAAACTAATCTAATTAATTTTAATCATACTAAGTTAAGAAATGTTTTATATGTCTTATGGCGTGGTAGTTAATAAGATGAAAGGGGTTTCTGCTTAGATGAAATGCTCACACTCGTTTATTGGTTGCACTTTCACAACCCACGCATACCCATCTAGAGTTTGTTGGCATCGAAAATAAATGCAAATTCTATCCCTTTCATTCATTTTGATACATCTAAGCATCGCAAGAAAGTCATCGACAAAACGATACTTGGCTGTCTTCTGATAAGTGAGGCTTGAATAAACAAGATACCGAACGACTCGGGGTTGTTTTGCAAACAGAAGAGGGTCCTTAGAGGAAATAATAACTATTCTAAATCATTGTTCCCAGGCTATGCTAGGCACAGTAACAAATATGAATTGCCGCACAACACACACTTGAAGTATGTTGGTTACTCAAATCATGCGTGGGAGTATTGAGAGGATTGGATGCGACGAACGAAAATAAGATTCAGTTTCATTCGTAGCAAAATATCTTGCTTATCATTCGATACTAATTAAAGAGTACTTGTAAATCAATAAACATCGCTACATGTTAGAGAAATGGTAAAACTCAAAAACACGGTATCGGCAAAATTGTGTGATTTTTTATTCTCTTCTATTATATATATTTGCAAATACCTGAATATATAGTAGCTTCGAAGAATTAGTGGTGAAAGTTGTGTTTTGTTATTTAGGCACATAACTTTTTATCATCGTTTCAAGACGTGAAAGCATATATATACACTGCTGGCCACCGTAAATGCAACACCCTGAAGGAAGCATGCAAATAATATGAAATTTACAACATGCATTAGTGGAGGTGAGATATGCAAATGATTAGAATTTCAGCGCAGACGCACATCACGCGCGCCTGTGGCGCCACTTCAAAGCGCTATTTAAGGCTTGGAGATTTCGACGATTTCAAGTACGGCAATTGTGTTTTTCTTGTGGTTTTTTCAAAAAAACGATCAATTATGCCTCGTAGAAAACAGCTATCATCTTTTGATCAAGTATCCGAGTTCGACAAAGGAAGGATAGTGGCCTACCGAGATTGTGGATTATCTTTCAGGGAAATCGGTAGTCGTGTTGGACGAAACCAAACAACTGTAATGCGGATATGTGATCGTTGGATGCAGGAGGGTACGACGGACCGACGTGTTCGATCGCATTCACCTCAGTGCACCACTTCACGTAATGACAGGCATATTGTGCGTATGGCAGTGACGGATCGCTCAGCCACATCACGAACCATAGCACAGCACATTCAGTCTGTACCGCATCATCCAGTGTCTGCGCGTACCATTCGACGCCGTTTACAGCAGAGTGGTCTGTCCGCAAGACGTCCATTGCTTCGTCTACCCTTGACGCAGAACCACAGACGTTTCCGCCGCCAATGGTGCGATGAAAGAAGGATGTGGACGGCAGAATGGAATGAAATTGTCTTTACTGACGAGTCACGCTTCTGTCTGCAACACCACGATAGTCGGATTCGAGTCTGGAGACACCGTGGAGAGAGGATGCTGAACAGCTGCGTTATGCACCGCCACACTGGTCCTGCACCGGGTATTATGGTATGGGGCGGTATTGGATATCACTCTCGCACTCCTCTAGTACGCATTGCCGGTACTTTAAACAGCCAGCGCTACATCTCCGAGGTGTTGGAGCCAGTTGTCCTTCCTTACCTTCAGGGCTTGCCCACAGCCATATTTCAACAGGATAATGCGCGACCACACGTGGCACGCATTGTCCAAGGGTTCTTCGTCAATCGCCAGATTGAATTGCTTCCCTGGCCAGCTCGCTCTCCGGATCTTTCGCCGATAGAAAACATGTGGTCCATGGTTGCTCAACGATTGACCCAGAATACATCCCCAGCTGCCACACCAGATCAACTTTGGCAACGTGTGGAAGCTGCTTGGTCTGCTGTACCCCAAGAACACATCCAAAGTCTCTTTGAATCAATGCCGAGGCGTGTGGCAGCGGTGATCTCCAACAATGGCGGCTACTCTGGCTACTGATTTTGGCAGGAACCACACTTCACACAAGTCTATAAATTTAATCATTTGATACTTGGTCAACATGTTATCTACAAAATAAATTTTGTTGTGATATCTCTTGTCTTTCTTGGTGTTGCAATTTGGGTGGCCAGCAGTGTATATATATGTATATACAGGGTGAGTCTAAATTGTTTTTACAAAATAAGAGGGATGATAGTACCCATCCAGACAAGCAATAATTACCATGGAACATAAGGTCGCATTCCACTCTGAGAGGCAGAAAAGAGTCAAATTAGAATTTCCACATGAACTTACGACAGTGTTGAGAAAACGAATGAATGATACCAAAGGCTGCACAATCTGATTTATTTTTCAGAGAAAAACTCACAGCAAGTGCTTAAAGTGGCGGCACAGTTCACACCGGCGAAGGAATGACTGGCGCACCCTCTCGAAGATTCCTGGTGTTGTATTAATTTTGTCTACGGCAACACCGATTCTCGCTACGAGATCTTCAGCCGAGTCCACAGGCGTCTGGTACACTAAAGATTTCATGTGCCCCCAGAAGAAAAAGTCCAGTGGGTTGAGGTCCGGTGAGCGAGGAGGCCAAGCCACAGGTCCGCCACGTCTGATCCAACGTGCGGGATATGTGGCATTGAAGAAATGCCGAACCGTGCTGGAAAAGTGTTCTGCGGCTGTATTGTGCATCATCCACATATCTCTCTTTACTCTTTTCTGTCTCTCAGCGTGGAATGCGACCCTATGTTCCATGCTAATTATTGCTCGTCTGGATGGGTACTATCATCCCTCTTATTTTGTAAAAACAATTTAGACTCACCCTGTAGATGAAAATAGTATTACAATGAACATAGAAATTATTCAGTAATCACTTTCACTGTGTAAAATATCGCTTGCATAAAAACAATGAGGTCCTTCTTAAAATTGTATGATTTGTGGATATAATTTAACACTTAATATCAATATCAAGTTGTACTTTGATGAAAGCATGTATGACTTCAGTAGCAAAAACGCTAACGTTAAATTTTCTTAAGCAAATAGGTGTTGGTACGATAGCTCGGTTGTAGGACTTTCGGTAGGTAGGTATTTTAATTAACATCTCACTGGAGCGACACAACGGGCTAATGAAGACAGTTCGGGATCAAACCCGAAGGGAAAGATCCGAAGATTACACAAAATAATTTCGAACCACGGTCAGATGACGAGGTCACACCTGAGCTGGAAACCCACTCTCCAAACTTCCACACTACGCCAACGTGAGGACAATGCCACGATAGATTTAACATGTACCAGACCCCTTTGTACACGATGGTCTTTGGCTGGATTCGAACTCTCAACCCTCCGATTGCTAGTCCGTTACTCTCGAATCGGGCCCCGCGGTCCTTTTAATTAAGGAATAAAGCTCGCATCTTTTGACCCCTTACCTGACATTACTTTCCATAAGGACACTTACACTGTACTGGAGTATCGATATCAGCTATCTGTCCCCTTCGTGAATTGGGACCCGTCTGGGCTCAGTGGGTATGCCCACTACGCTAGCAACCTTCGAGTTGGAACGTGGCCATTTAAAAGTGGTCCTATTCAGCATCGCATTGAGAATTTTTCCTAAGCATTCGCGTTGCGTTGCTCCAGTGTGACGTTAATTAAAATACTTACACACCTACGTAAGCATTCATGGGACCGTCGTGGCTCAGTGGGTATGACCAATGCACTGGCAGCCTTCGAGTTGTAGGCGGCGCAGGTTCGAATCCTCTCAGGTGCATTCCTCCCTAGGGGAATTTCTCTCTTATGTATCAGTAAAACTTTCATTGTGTGCGTATGTCAATTACTTGATATGGTATGTCTTGTATCTGTCGCAGTATGGCCAAATATTGCTCTTGCGCCATAAAACCCCAAAACAACCGACTTAAACATTCGTGAGTCTCCTTTCTTACAGAAAGTTTAACGGGAATGCGAGGCTTTTAGTTTCATTTGCACAAAAAGACAGCTTATAAATTAACCTTGGATGAGTCGATAAATAGGCCAGACAGTATGGTCTTGGGTTATTTCTCATCTGTTGTCAGACCTAGGATTTTTGATCAAAAGCATATACTATCCTGAATTTCATAGATAAAAGATAGAACCAAATTTCTATTTCGTAGCATGGAAAGAAACACGCTTATTTTTATCTAGAAAGGTTTCGCTTTTGAAGGAAAGAAAACCTTCTAGATATATTTAAAAATTTTGGGTTTCAGCTTGTTTCGAAAGACGATGGTCTCGAACTATATCATTTAGGTCTTTTGGTTGTCTTTGGCAATCAAAGAGTGTGAGATTTTAAAATATACTATCCAGCACAGCATAGCAAAACGTATCAAGAAAGCTAATATGTTCCGAATTCTGCTCATTAACATGCAGCACGCGTCTGTCTTTCAATGAAAAATTGAAAAATAACGGTTCGGTTGTGGATAAATATTATTTACCACAGAAAAAATTAGTATTGTCACCCATATAATGTCGTTTTGAATACGGAAATAAGAATAGTATCTTTTCACCTGACTAAAAGCAAAAAATTAAATTCGGACAGATCTGAAATCGGCACCTAAAAACAACCAAATTTGTTCATGTTATAGAAACCATGACCAGTGCAATTAGTCCTATTTGAGGATTCGTGCTTTATCCCAACACCACGTGATCTTCACCTTGAAACCGTAAGGTCGGCAGAAGTTGCACGATCACAGGCTCCATCTATTTCAGTAGGAGACAGTATCAGATCGATGATAGTGGTCATTATGCCACATATATAATCTCTAATGTTAAGTCACGTTCCAGATTAACCATTTATGCATTTGCACGCTTCGGATTAACGAGTTTCCTGTAAACATCAGATCGTGTTATGTTCGCCTACAATGAGCTCATGTTCTAGAATCAATTCTTACTCAATTGATAACTCTAATTTTCACGTATTCATTTATCATTCTAAAGCCAAATATGTCCCTTCCTAAAGTTAAGTCACATTTCTATTTCATACATCACGTTCTTGTGATTCAGTTACTAATTTAAAATTTCAAGCTTGAATCGAACAGAAAGCATCATTTAGAAATTGTAAATTGCAAACTTGTTTATAGAATTATGGTGTGATGAATGACGGAAGGAAAGCTGTACCAGCTATAGTAGGATAATATTGCTCAGAAAGATCTTGAGTCATCGGTATTATTACTCAAAATACTGCATATGACATCATAGTACTGCAAATGACATCATTGCTGTCACGGTAACTTATGTCATCAAAGTGGCCACAAACGAAATTCTTCGCTGTTGTTTGTAAGGTTACGTTGTGTTGCTGCCTTTGATCTTAATGTCGCATCGGCATACACTACTCTCAAATTATAGCATATGCATCATTACCCTTCAAAAATCCTTATAACTTCAAGTAAAAACTGAATGGAAACATTTCAAGAACTATTATTTTTTATACCAAATAAATGGAATTTAGAGCAATGTTTTCCGAGTTGGAAATGGGTAGAGAGAAATTTGAATTACGTCGTACTGGTGCAACACAATGGGCTATTGGTGACTATCCGGGATCAATACCGAAAGGAAAGATCCGAGGACAAGACCTCGTGATTTTGAAAGATGGCCAGATGACGAGGTCATACCTGATTGGCACTCGAGTCTCCAAACTTCCACATCACGCCAATGTGAGGACATTTGAGTATCGGTTTATCCAAAGTTTGTATCGGGAATCAATTCAAAAGTTTTCAAGTAAAAAAGACTTAAGATTATGATACTATCAAACTCTCAGAGAGTAAAACTATAATTTCTAAAACAGCCAAATCAAAATACATTGTAACTGGATAAAAAATATTTGAAACGGAAACAGCTCTTAAAATATTTTTAATGAACATTTTGAGTAAATATTGAAACTTCTACCCTAGTTGAAAAGTGATTTTACTTGTAATGAAAAGAATCATTTTAAATATTTTCCCATTATAATTGTTCCAAAATTTCAAAAAATATATATTACATTGAATGTTTTGTACTTCAGAGTAATCTTTAAGAGCGCATTAGACCATAATTGTGAAAGAAAACTATGTAACAATTTTCTTTCCTAGTTTCTGTACAAATATTTTTCATATTATAATTGTTATAATGAATTTTACTGTCTATTGAAACAAATATTTCCTCTTTCAATGGAAATGTATTTAAGTTCCTTCGTTTAAGTTTTCCTTCCAACGATGTAGACGCGAAATTTCTAAAACATATTCTGAGATGATTCGATTATTTTGAGTACCTCTTACAGATACACGCAGTAATTAAGATCGATTTATAGACTTATCAAATACAGCCTCCCTGTATGTCACATCAGGCAGTAACCTCAAACTTTGCACTATTTTGTATGATAATTTAAAATAATTTCATTGAGCTTGGGGAACAGTGCCTAAGCGAAAAGTTTCATATTTAATCCACGAACAAGTTTACAATTATCTTGCCCACGAAAGCTTCGCATAGCTTGATCCTGATTCCTGCGCCATTAAAAACAAACCTAATGTTGAGTCTCTCACTTATTGTAGAGGGCGTTGTGTAAGCATGTCAGTGTTAAGTCAAAAGACGCCAGAAAGAAAGGTATCTTTAGCTGTCTCTTTGATACATTTAATTCTATTAAAGTATTTTGTTACCATAAAACTGATTCATTTACAAATTGGATCTTTCCCTTCGGGTTTGATCCTGGACCCTTGCCAATAGCCTGTTGTGTTGCTCCAGTGCGACGTTAGTTAAAATAGCAATACTACCTCAATTAAACATGCCAGTTAGAAATCATCCATTGATCATCCAATACAATCATTGCATCGATTCGAGTTCATTCTTTCGAATTTCTATTTGAGACGTGCTGAAATCGTCTTCGAAAAACAAGCCATGTGACGTCACGTCCGGAATACGTACGCAAAAACATCAGCGCCACCTACATTTAGCTTGATAGCAAAGTCCGCTATACTTTTGAAAATAATAAATCGATTAAATGCTAAATATTATTTCAAAACGATGAAAATATAAAAAATCAATATTAAGTTATTTTAATAATAAAAAATTCAATTTATTAAAATAATTTAATAATGAAATCGAATTTACATAGAGTGAATTAAATTTTACTGAAAAAGTATTCCATGAACGAAGCAAGTTATTCTTTGTTTTCTAAAAATGGAGGAAAAAACGTTTAATCTTTTCCCTAGGAAAAGATGGTATAATTTACCAAAAAATACTCTTACACGAAGAATAGAAGCGCACATTTTTTAGTCCCGCGAACTGAAAAAGGTAACTTTATACATCATAAAATATGCATGCGCACCCTCTGAGAAAATTTAATAAAATAACTTCGGAACTTTTACCTGCATTTTTCGTCCCGCCAGAATTGTTTCTCTCTACGCTCAGACTGCATTTCACCGGTAACGCAGAAAAAAAAAGGATTTATGATTGCGGGGTGGCAACAGTGGCCATAAAAACGATTGTTTAGCTCGGTTATCGTTAAGCACGTGACACACAATTCGTTTTATCTCAAATTTGTCTGTTTCGACGGAAACTTTAGTTGCTCGTGAAATTCACGCTTCGTTCACGAAAGTCACGTTTTTCGATAGGCGTTAACTTTATTTAACAGGCTATGACGTGGCTTTTACCCTATAAAGATTTTTCAGAGAGAATATAATAAGCGCTGGTGAATATTTTGAGAAAATAGAGGGAGGTAGATGAACTTTAAAACTTTCGTGAACGGTGTTTTTATTAAGGAATACTTTTATAAAACGCAATTAAATTAATTTTTTCTGTTAAGAATCTAACATTAGCGTATGAAATAATTGCTTTTATAATTCTAATGAATAATCTTTAAAGAAAGTACACACAAACAGGTTGAAGCAAGGAAGTAACTACTGAAACTACCAAGTTCACTAAACATTGGGCCCATGGAAATATATAAGTCGAGTAAATACTGGTAATCTTTTATATGCGCCCACGATTGTGTGACCAAAACTTCTCTTAACTAGACCGTTAGACTACTTTCGTCTGCTGGTGGAACCTAACATTGATAATCTGATTGGTCCATAGGACGGGAGGAGAAATCGCGCATCCATTGATTAATCATCTGATTGGTTCATTGATGGAGAGAGATCATCCGATAGTAATATACTTTGGTGGTTTCAACACATTTGTCGCCACTCTATATAAATATGCATTCGCACACCAATCCTGTCATAAGATTTTATATCGCCAAACGAGACGATAAGATGCCAAATCAGCCAACGCAGTCAATTTTTCACAGGGCAGTCAGGTGACTACTAGTCGATATGTTGGTCACACTTTTTGAAGCTACCCTCAAAAGCAGTGCTCGTAACTTATACATCACGTCTATGGTTGAGCTTCAGTAGTCTAGTTGGAAAAGTAGCGGATTGGAACCGGAGGAACATTTTTTATGACTTTGCAATAGTCCTTTGACTTGGTGGATTCTCTTTTAAAATTAAAGATCTTACCTTACAAATATTCTCAGAAATTCTTTTTTGAGTATTTGGAAGTATTTTTCTACTTTTACTCGCGCGTTTTTTCCTTTCTCATTAATAATATTACTTATCGTACCTTTAGATAACAAAACCATGACTTTTACAACGTTTTTAAACAATTGAATAGCATAATTCTCTTCGGAAAGAACGAAAACAGCCTTCCATCCATTGCTTGTTTAAAAGTGCCATTTTGAAAGTAAACAAAACTCTGAGCTAGCAGACGATAAGTTATACTTTAACTATTTAACTGCTGCGAAAGTAAAATTCTTTCGTAGCATACAATTTTTTTACAGCTCATCAAAATTGTTCAAAAAATGTCCGAACAGCCTCTGTAAAATCGTCTGTTATTAGTCACTGATATATTATCGTAGACTCATGAAATTGGGTTTCTTTTCAATTGAGAAGTGGGCAAGGGCTCGTTATTGACGAATTGCATCTGATAGGGCTCGGTGGAAGAACTTCTACGAACAGCTCCCGTCTAAAGTCAACTCGCTGGTAGTTCTCCTGAGGAAAGGTTTTGTTATAAAACCGAAATCCATCCTCTGGCACAAATTTAATTTCTTTCATTTTCTACCAAGCTACTTGGTCTTCAGTTTTCCCTCCTGTTCTCTTCAGAGTGATGAAGTTTAAAAAATCACGCTGAGGCATTGCCTCTACACACAATACGGATTTTCTAGATATTGATTTGATAAACTCGGTCCAGCCAAAGACCGTCGTGTATACGGGGGCTGGTACACATTAAATCTGTCGTAGTATCAAATGTCCTCGTTGGCGTGGTGTGGAAGTTTGGAGAATAAGGTGCCAGAGGTATTGTTCTCCTCATCTGACCGTTGTTCAAAATAACGAGGCATTGTCCACGAATTTTCCCCTTCGGGATTGATACCTGACCGGCCTCCAATAGACCGTCGTGTTGCTCCAGAGCGACGTTAATTGACTACCTATCTAGTAACTAAACATTTTTTAGTACATTTTTTTCTATGGATACACACATACGAGGTTTGTCTAAAAAGTATCCGACCTTGAATTTTCCTGTTTACGGTAATGATGCTAGAGCGGCGCCACTGTGCACAATGGAAGAAGACAACTTAATGCGTATGCTTGAATTTTTTCTCCGTGTTCGAGTGTGTCAGTCGCTGCCTGCTGGCCGCTGAGTAAGGTGCTGTTATAAGTGTTCGTCGGATTTTTGATTTCTCTCAAAATGAATGAACGAGTTGAGCAAAGATACTGCATCAAATTTTGTCAAAAGCTTGGTGATTCTCAAAACGAAACAATTCGTAAGATTCAGCAAGTTTTTGGAGACGATGCTATGGGGGTAACACAAGTGAAGGAATGGTTTAACCGATTCAAAAATGGCCGCACATCGGTGGCGAGTGATCAGCGTCCGGAGGCCTCAAACCGCTCGGAATGCAGCCGTTGTTGAGAGGGTGGAAAATCTGGTAAAGGGAGATCGTCGTTTGACCGTACGAGAGATTGCCGAAGAGGTTGGGATCAGTAAAGATTCCGCACATGCAATTTTTCGTGATGATTTGAACATGCGCAGAGTGGCTGCAAAATTTGTGCCCAAGCTGCTGTCGGCACAACAAAAAGAACTCCGTATTGAGATTGCACAGGACCTTCTGGACACTACCAACACTGATCCTCAGTTTCTGAACACTGTGATTACTGGGGATGAGTCATGGGTATACGGGTACGACCCAGAAACAAAAGCACAGTCGTCGCAATGGAAGCATCCCGAGTCTCCAAGGCCGAGAAAAGCGCGACAGGTGCGAAGCAAAATCAAGGTGATGCTAACTGTGTTCTTTGATATCTGTGGAATTGTGCATCACGAATACGCACCGGAAGGACAAACAGTGACAAAAGAGTACTATCAACAAGTTCTACGCCGACTCAGAGATGCTGTTCGGCGCAAAAGACCACACCTCTGGACGACGAAAAACTGGCAGTTGCAGCATGACAATGCTCCGGCTCATTTGTCACACCTGATCCAGACTTTCTTGGCGAAATACGGAATTCCAGTCGTCTCCCAACCTCCCTACTCTCCAGATATGGCTCCTTGCGACTTCTGGTTGTTTTCGAAATTGAAGATGCCGTTGAAAGGATCCCGTTTTGAGTAGAGAAGAGATAATGCAGAACGCGACAACGGAGATGAACACCATTCCAAAAGAAGCCTTCCAGGAGTGTTTTCGGCAGTGGAAGGATCGGTGGGCTAAGTGTGTGAAGGGGCAAGGGGCCTACTTTGAAGGGGATTAGGGTCCCAATTTCCTCACTTAAGTAATATATTTTTCCTGGCCAAAGGTCGGATACTTTTTAGACAGCCCTCGTATAGATAAAATATTCCTCTTCCTCAAACTCGCTTTTATCACCATTATATTTTTTATCTACTTTATCTTCCGTGATATTTGTGTTGTGCTTATCCGTAATCCATCGGGAGACTGACAGCTAACGGACGTGTGTATTATTTGCTTGAACATTAGTGTTGTGTTTGCGAAGGGAATTCCTGGAGATCCCGACTTTAGTTTTGAGTATATGCGGCATTATTTGAATTGATTCTCCAGGTTTGACATCTGAATACACTGGAATTTGATGAGTGATAACTTTGACAACGTTCAAACACTTTGTCATAAAAATCCTCTGAATGATGCATATTATCTGCAGACACAGCGTAGTTGGATTTAATTGTCTGTTTTGAATTCCAAAAAGTGAAAACATTTATGGGAACTCCTACTTTTCTTAAAACTTTTCTTGATTTCTGTATATAAAATTCTGCCAAATCCGTATTTTGTATAGGTTGTGATGGCATCAGTCTGCGCATGAAAATAAGGCGCGTGGTTATGTCTAGGTTAGGTTCAATTAACGTCGCACTGGAGCAACACACCGGGCTATTGGCGACGGAGTCCGGGTCAATCCCGAAGGGAAAGATCCAATGACGACGATTCATATTTTTGAATCACGAGCAGATGACGAGGTCAACACCTCAGCTGGCACCGCACTCTACAAGCTTCCACAACTCCAAAGTGAAAACATGAGGCCATGACAAAGTTAACGTGCACCAGCCCCTTTTGTACACGACCGTCTTTGGCTGGATTCGAACTCGCAACATTCCGATTGCCAATCCGTTACCCTACCAACCGGGCTATCTCGGCCCTCTCAACGATCAAGGAAGATAATTAATGTAAGCCTTTTTTGAGAAAAGACACTATTCTGATAGACTAGTCAGGGTTATATGTTTATTTAATTTTTGACGAATTTTTGAATATTTTTACCTGCCTCGTTATTCATTAAACCAGTCGACATTTTGCTATGGCTATTTGAATTAATACCCACATATCCATTAGATTAATGCATCTTCATGTGTATATGAAATTATTTTATACATATAATTATTTCTGTCACCCTTAAAAACTTCCGCTTTTATTCAGCTTAATTCTTTTAGTATTAAATCTATTTCTTCTTTCTCACGCTAAGTTTCTCACGTTGGCGTGGTATGGAAGTTTCCAGAATGGGATGCCAGCTCAGGTGTTGTCCTCGTAATCTGACCGTGGTTCAGGATTATTGGATCTTTCCTTCGGGATTGATCCCGCGCCGTTACCAATAACCGGCGTGTTGTTCTAGAGCGACTTTAATTAACTACCTACCACACCAAGGTTCAACTTTTTCATTTGAATGTTACTGTCTCAGCGATAGTTATCACATCTCTTCAGTATAACTCGCAATATCAAATCCATAACACAAATACTTGCCCAAGTTTTCGTCGTTAACAACTTCATCCCTGTAGATATAATGAAGTTAAAATAAGCTCTTTTTGGCTATGACCCTATCATGCGAGGACCTAAGAGACGAGTTGTCTGTTGTAGAGCGGAGTGTACTAATCATTCTAACGGTCAACCATCATGGCAAAATTAATTCCTTTACCGGTTGGTTATTCATTTGTTTTGGGGTTTTATGGCGCAAGGGTCATATTTGACCAGACACAAGACATGCAATATCAACTACCACATACACGCAATGAAAGTTTTACTGACACAGAAGAGAAAAATACGTCCAGGTAGAAAGCACCTGACAGGAATCAAACCTGTGCCGCCTACAACTGGAAGATTGCTAGACCAGTGGACATACCGACTGAGTCACGATTCTTTAATGAAATGCTATATATGTTTTACGAATGAAATGCCACGCTCTGGGTTTTAAGGAATTTGATACAAGATGTTATAAGGTACGTAGTTAGGTATTTAATTAACGCAGTACTGGAGCAACACAACAGGCTATTGGCGACGGTCCGAGATCATTCCTTCAGGGAAAGATCCAAGGACAAGGCCTCGTAATTTTGAGCCACGATCAGATGACGAGGTCAACACCTGAGCTGACACATGAAGCTTCCACACCTCGCCAACGTAAGGGCATTTGAGGCCACGACAGATTTAACGTTCATCAGTCCCCATGTATATGATGGTCTTTGTGTGGACCGAGTTTCGAACTTGCAACCCTCCGGTTGCTAATCCGTTGCTCTTCTGGGCTACAGCGGCCCAGGTTATGAGGAGCTGGTTATATAAGAGCTAGGTATCTTAATTAACGTCACACTGGAACAACACAACGGGCTATTGGTGACAGTCCGGGACTGATTCTATAAGAATAACCGCTTAATAAAATCAAATATGTAAAACAGATGTGGTTTAATGAAGCTATAGTCACTATAAAGTATGCAAGATGAAGTAAACTTATTATAATGCCCCGAAATTCATTGACCTTTCGGGTCTTTATTAAAAGTTAAACCAAACGGGCGATAAATAACGGTAAGCGTAACCTCAATTCTAATCCATTCCGTCGTCCTCTTAACGACGTAGTTTAAAAACGCTCCCCCAGCGCTTCTGTTTGACATTGTCTGTACTTTCGTGTCCCGCTTGCTGGAAAGGTTAAAAGCGTTTGCTGCGGTTTTATGAGTCTGTTAAAGAAGTGTTTAATCTACTGGGTTTTATTGTTTCGGCGGTGCGCGTATGCAAATGGCGATTTTCGTGAAAGGAAGAAGGCTCGTTTTAAAAAGGAAGGCAGGGGAATGGGTTTTCAATTGGTTCGAACGGTGTTCTGGTGGGAAGGGAGAAGGGAAATGGCTTTCGATTTTATTAACCGTCGTAGTGGTTGCCTTCACGAGGTATCTCGTCATTAGACAAACTCTTAGTATATCTTGACGGACGAGGTTTCTCGCAAGTAGATGAAAATTGACCAGATCTTGATGTAAGAGGTATCTCGTCATTAGAAGAAAACTGACCAGACTTTTATGGAAGAGATATCTCGTAGTTGGAAGAAAACTGACCAGATCTGGATGGAAGACATACCTCGTCACATTAGGAGAAAACTGACCAGATCTTGATGGAAGAGATATCTCGTCATTAGAAGAAAACTGGCCAGATCTTGATGGAAGATATATATATCTCTTCCTTAGAAAATTGACAATACCTTGATGGAAGAGATACCTCGTCATTAGAAGAAAAATGACCAGACCTTTATGGAAGAGATATCTCGTACTTAGAAGATAACTGAACAGATGTGATGGAAGAGATACCTCGTCATTAGAAGGAAACTTGCCAGATCTTGATCTCGTGATCAACAAATTGGCAGTATCTTGAAGACGGTATGACTTGTCATTAGCAAAATTGGTCAAATCTTGATGGGCGACATATATTGTCGAAACCATTTAGTGAGTTAAAAAATTAGTATTACTTGATTTCAGAATTGGAGTCAACTTTACTCTCTTGTTTGATGTATCTTTATGCATCTGAATATTAAATCTAAATTATTTTCTTTGTATAACCCTCCTGGTGGTTGTATCAACAATGAATCTCGTCCTTAGTAAAATTGACCAGAATCTCGTCATTAGAAAAAACTAGCCTGATCTTGATCTCGGTATCTTAAAAAAATCTTGACAACGAGGTATCTCGTCGTTAGCAAAATTGGTCAGATCTTGATGGACGAGATATATCGTCGAAACTATTTGGAGGGTTCAGAGGAAGGATAATTTCAGAATAGAAGTAAATATCGTCTGGGTTATGCTAGGTTATAGACATCAATGTGATAGATGACTAAAGGCATTGTGAATGGTTAAAGATTAATTTTCATTTATTCATGGCAATTTATATACAGGGTGCAACGCAAAGTCCGTACCCGGCCTTTATTTTCGGAACCGTTGGTCGTAGACATATACTTCCAATTACAAAAATGTTTCACATGAGGTAAACATTCATATTATGACATTTTGAAATTTAAAAAATCAATTTTGTAAAAATTACAAAATCTAACTTTTTATACAGTCCCCCGTTTCTTATAGTGATATTTAGTAAAAGTTTACACTCATCCTAACAAATGTAACACAAAAAGTTTCACTTCTGTGTGACAAAAATTGACCGAGATATTTAATTTCAAAGTTTGGGATTTATTCAGATTTATTTTGCCTTCATTGAGGGGTCGGTTAAAAAATAACTTAGAATAATTCGAGATTGAAATCAGAGTGCAACGCCCATTTTACGGCGAAAGGGGGTTTCCCGACCATAAACGATGGGTGCATGTATAGTAAAGTGGACATGCCCGATTCACTGAAAGCGGTCGCAGCGCCCCCAGTGGGGAAAAGTTTGGAAATCTAACTCCGAAACTAAGCAAGATAGACAAAAGATGTTAATTCGAAAGTTGTAGACCATCGTCGAATCATGTAGAATTGACACCCTTAAAATGAAAAATGCGCAAAAAGAACCGGATAAATGGCAGCGGAATGCAAACTACCAGAGGCGTTGCACTCTGATTTCAATCTCGAATTATTCTAAGTTATATTTTAACCGACCCCTCAATGAAGGCAAAACAAATCTGAAAAAATCCTAAACTTTGAAATTAAATATCTCGGTCAATTTTTGTCACACAGAAGTGAAACTTTTTGTGTTACGTTTGTTAAGATGAGTGTAAACTTTTACTAAATATTACTATAAGGAACGGGGGACTGTATAAAAAGTTAGATTTTGTAATTTTTACAAAATTGATTTTTTAAATTTCAAAATGTCATAACATGAATGCTTACCTCATGTGAAACATTTTTGCAATTGGAAGTATATGTCTACGACCAACGGTTGCGAAAATAAAGGCCGGGTACGGACTTTGCGTTGCACCCTGTATATACAGGGTGAGTCTAAATTGTTTTTACAAAATAAGAGGGGTGATAGTACCCATCCAGACGAGCAATAATTACCATGGAACATAGGGTCGCATTCCACTCTGAGAGGCAGAAAAGAGTAAAGTCGAAACGCGTCGAGCATTAACAAGTCTCTTTTTACTCTTTTTTTTACTCTTTTCTGCCTCTCAGAGTGGAATGCGACCCTATTTTCCATGGTAATTATTGCTCGTCTGGATGGGTACTATCACCCCTCTTATTATGTAAAAACAATTTAGACTTACCCTGTATATTATATGCACATTAAAAGTTTCATTAACTTTGATGAAAATTTCTTGCACAAAAGTTTGTCTTCAAAAGAACTCTAACTGTGATTATTCAAGTAATCAATCCGGGAACAATCCATATTACACATCATGGATTGCATGTCATCATTGCATTAGAAATGTCAGGGAGGTGTGGATATACGTCGTGAGTGATCATAGACGAATTGATTGGAAGATTTTATGTAGGTAGGTATTCAATTAACGTCGCACTGGAGCAACACAACGGGCTATTGGCGACGGTCCGGGATCAACTCCTGAGGGAAAATTACGAGGAATACACCACGTAATTTTGAACCACGGTCAGGTCACACCTGAGTTGGCATCCCACTCTAAAAACCTCCACACCACGCCAACGTGTGGATATTTTAGGCCTCGACAGATTTAACGTGCACCAGCCCCCTTTTGTACACGACGGTCTTTGGTTGGAATCGAAATCGCAACCCATCCGGTTGCATGTCCGTTACTCTTCCAACAGGGATACTACAGCCCCGAAGTTTTTAGGAATCGACTTTTGTTACTAAGGTACTTTGTGATGCTTTATGTAAAGTAAAATTTTATTTTGAGTTGTCTTTCTTATCACAAAACTTTTGACTTTAAAGAACATTTCTCTCATGTTTGAATTTGTTGAGTTCAAAGTTTTGAATTTCATCTATTCATGGAAGACTGACATGTAGGGGACATTGGGTAGTACGTACATGTACCCTAAGAGAGCAATGACCTATTTATCGGAAATGGAATCTTTAAGGGTGATTTATCTGCACGCGATTCAATTTAGGAAGCAATAGTACTACCCTCTGAAACTTTTTCTCGTTTTTAACTTACGGCTTTATCGATTTTCCCCTTCAGTTGCTTATTTTTGAGAGATTTCGATCCCACAAGTTCCGATTTTAGTTTATATTACCGAACTAGTAGTCTTAACTTTTTGTTTCGTTCTACTGGAAAACAATACTTAGTTTATGTTCCCTGTTATGTTTACATCAGTTTTTCGTATTTGTTTAGGAAGTAATTAAATGTTGCTCCTTTTTAGATTCAGATATAGGAAGTGCACTATTCTGCAAAATATATATTTTCTGCGTTTTTTTTATCTTAAAACCAGATTTGAAAACGAAATTAAAATTTGCAAATTGTAGTATTCCTTTGAAAATTAAAATGCTCATATCTTTGTTGTTTGATATTATTTGCATACGTCAATAAGTCTAAAAAGTTTACTTGAAAAAAGTGCAAAAATAGAAAACATTATTTTTCAAGAACTTTTAACTCTAAAATTTATAAATCGAGAAACATTTAGCAACAATTGTATGTAAAGTATAAATTTCTATAAACGTTTTCATGTGTTTCGGTCTGTTATATGGCTTATTAATAGACGCTGTTCTGTAATGGGTAAGGAAATGATAACTTTAAGAATCTTAGCTTTGTTAGACACATGTTCTTTACAATGCATTTTGATTTAGAGATGCAAATTTTATGAGGTTCATGTGGTTTAATTTTATGAGGTTCATGTGGTTTAAATTTATGAGGTTCAAACATGATATATGAGGTTCTGCCTTGAATGCCTTGATATAACACATATAATGAGGACTCACCTCATTATTTCAAAGTAATCTCAAGAAACAAAAAGTTGAGAAAGATTTGAATATGTTTTAAAGACATGAAACAAAATATGAAGGTAAAATAACCCATCATATAACACGATCATTTATAATCTCACACAAAACGATCATTTATAGCCTATTAAATAAAGAAATAATTTATAATGTATAAGATAACGCTACTATCAAATAAAGTAGTCATTTATGATCTGTGAAATAATGCAATCAATTATAACCTATGGAATAAAACAATCGCATCCTAAAAGGTAAAATAACCTACCAAGAATAAAGCGATTATTTATAATCTATCAAATAAAGTGATACTTTATACGCAATTAAATAAAGAAATTATTTATAATGAATAAAATAAAGCAATAAGCTATAAGCTAACAAATAAAACAATAATTTATAATCTATAAAATAAAACCAATCGGCCCCTCATTATTTCAGAGAAACCACACGCAACAGAAAGATAAGATCGAATTTGTACACGTTTATAAACACGAATCTGCAAAGCCAGATGGCTATAATATCCTTGAAATAAAGACACATGAATACTAAAATCATTAAACACAAAATATGAGGTAGGTATTTTAATTAATGTCTCACTGGAGTAACGCGACGGGCTATCGGCGATGGTCCGGGATCAAACCCGAAGGGAAATAGCCGAGGACAACACCACGTAATTTTGAACCACGGTCAGATGACGAGGTCACACCTGAGCTGGCATCCCACTCTCCAAGCATTCGCACCACGACAATATGAGGACATTTGAGGCCACGACAGATTGAACGTGCACCAGCCCCCTTGTACACGACGGTCTTTAGCTTGACGGAGTTTCGAACTCGCATCCCTCTGGTTGCTAATCCGTTGCTCTTCCAACGGCGCTACCAACGATAATATAAATTAAAAAGAGCAGAAAGAATACAATAAAAGTGGATGAAAACAATAAAACACAAAAGCCAAATTCTCTCAACTATTAAAAACCCTAAACTGGAACTAGTTTCCCCAATTTCCGCATGACTTAAAAGTCAACGCAAGAAACCCAAGTGACTTCTTATTGCAAATAAATTACCATCCTCTTCAATACCCCAGTTTAGCGAATATTTTAAAAAGAGCTAATTGCTTTCTACTACCACACGGATCCTTAATCACTAGTTGGTGGAAAATTAAATTTAAAGCGTAAGGTGAAACCCTATTAGCTGCCTCTAACTACACACTTGCTTTTTTTTCGAGTCGGTAGTCTCTATCAACGACGTTTTAATTTCATTAAAGCGACATAATAGCCTTATTTTCTTCATTCTGCCCGTCGGAGTTGTTTTTAATGACTTACTGGCATTGCTTCTATTAGAATGGCCCCGCGCTTCAAGTTCTAATGACTCTCTGTTTGCTTTGACTCGGTGGTACTGCTATCGATAGCTTTTTGCTTCGGGGAGATAGTGATGTAGGTTTTTCTCTTCTTTCCGATATCGATTAAGTGAATTAGGGCACTTATGTTACATTTTTGGTGTGGGGAGTTTTCGCGTGTTTCTTTCTTTGGGGGTTTCTTTTGCTTGTGGTTTTGATTGAAGTGTATCGTGTTTTCTTAGGACCGCCGTGTAACTTGTTATTTGCTGTATTATGATTTCGATATGTTTAAGGATTGCTTACAATTAACCGTCCAATTGGTTTTGACGAGATATCTCGTCCATCAAGATCTGTTCAATTTTGATAATGACGACACATTTCGTCAACAAGATATTGCCTATTCTTTTATGATGACGAGATTAAGATCTGGTCAGTTTTCTTCTGACGTGATATCTCGTTCATCAAAATCTGATCAGTTTTGCTAATGACTACCTCGTCGATAAAGCCAACAAAAGGGTTAATGAATGTACAAAGAGGAAACCATGTAACTTCTGGAGTCGTAATAAACCAGAAAATCTTTATAATCTGGATGGTTAATCTCTTTATAACTTAAATTGTTAGTTTGATGAAAAGGACTTTGATTCTAAAATAAACAATTTTTGGTGAACTTAACCACCACTACAGAAATTTTCACAGTACTGTACTGTATACAACAGTGTTACCTATTCCTACTATAATGAAGTACTTTTTGATAGACAAAGATGCAGCGTTTTTCACAAATTGTTCTAAATTGGTGACGACGGATGTGATTATGAACGAATACGCGCACTTAAAAAAACATGCTTTATTCTAAATTTCTGACAAACACCAGATGGCACTCACAACAATTGGCACGCATTCGATGGATGGTCCACGGTGAACCGCTGAATTTCCAATGCGAAGCCAATAACTTCCAACAACTGTCCGATGCTTTGTGATAACATATACTGCTTCTATTCCTGTCGAGACTTCGCTCTTTGGTGCCGCTCAGTTTTCCTTTTATAGGACGCCTAACATTTGACTACTAAATGCAACACGTCAATCCAAGGTTACAATCATTCATTGCCCTACCACGCATACGGAAGTGCACTTGCGTTCTCAATACAGCCTCACGGAAAACCATCAACAAAAGGTAGCATCAATCGAATTCAACCACTGCTTAATCTTGGAGGAGTATTATGGTGAACTTAGTCGCCACTTCTGATAGAAATTTGAAAATGATGTGAAACAAATATGAAACATCCTTTAACTTTCAAACTAAGTTTCAAAGTCTATCCATTCTGATTTGATTTCGATAATAGTTATATTGCTAGATTCCAAATGATATAAAAATGGAATATAGAGTGTCTTTAGTTTCCACTTTATATAATTTGAAATCTATCAAGATTAAATTCGCATCATTTAAATTCTAGCTATTTTCATACATAAATATGTGGGATTTCTTTTTCATTTTAATAACTGATTTCAAACCATTCGTTTCTTCAACCATTTTCTGTAACGTTTAGTTTCGTACCTAGGTATTTTATGACATAAATATACTAGCAGTACATTAATCATGCTAATTACCTTTTCATTATCTAGATTGAGTTAAGGAAATCGATAGCATTATACTGGCGCAAACTAATCTAATTAATTTTATTCCTACTAAGTTAAGAAATGTTTTATATGTCTTATGGCGTGGTAGTTAATAAGATGAAAGGGGTTTCTGCTTAGATGAAATGCTCACACTCGTTTATTGGTTGCACTTTCACAACCCACGCATACCCCATCTAGAGCTTGTTGGCTTCGAAAATAAATAAAAATTCTATCCCTTTCATTCATTTTGATACATCTAAGCATCGCAAGAAAGTCATCGACAAAACGATACTCGGCTGTCTTCTGATAAGTGAGGCTTGAATAAACAAGATACCGAACGACTCGGGGTTGTTTTGCAAACAGAAGAGAGTCCTTAGAGGAAATAATAACTATTCTAAATCATTGTTCCCAGGCTATGCGAGGCACAGTAACAAATATGGATTGCCGCACAACACACACTTAAAGTATGTTGGTTACTCAAATCATTCGTGGGAGTATTGAGAGGATTGGATGCGACGAACGAAAATAAGATTCAGTTTCATTCGCAGCAAAATATCTTGCTTATCATTCGGTACTAATTAAGGAGTACTTGTAAATCAATAAACATCGCTACATGTTAGAGAAATGGTAAAACTCAAGAACACGGTATCGGCAAAATTGTGTGATTTTTTATTATCTTCTATTATATATTGCAAATTCCTGTATATATAGTAGCTTCGAAGAATTAGTGGTGAAAGTTGTGTTACAATGTTGTTACAGAGTCTTTATTTCAGTTGCTTAATGCTGTTGAGGAATATTTAAGAACATTTAGAAGTGAATTGTGGACCCTATTGCCATTTTCGTTATCAAATGGATGAGTGCGTTATCTTTCCCTGACATTTGGGATTTATGACGCTCCTATTGTACGGGGAAAGATGACGCACTGATGTTTGTTTTATTTTTCATAGAAAGATTCATTAGAGTGTTTTTCTATTGTACTTTGATTGTTCGATTTTAATTATTTTGGTAACATACTTCGTTAGACATCTGTAAATATATTTTGTAATTAATAAATAATCCAATTTTTTACGCTACGTAGTCCGAAGAAGTGTAAAGCAGGCTGTTTCACATATGCATTCTAAGAAAATAGGTATCTTAAAGCATAGAGCATTTATAATGTTCTAACTGCAACAATTAGACGAAGAGGGAAATATAAACGTATGTCAAGGGTTCATTGGGGCCAAATGATAAGACAATTCTTTGCTCGCATTTACTATTTTCTTACAAATGGGTCTTAGTGACGCGTGATGTGAATGTATAATCAAACTCATCCGCTCTTGTTTATTATTGAAGGACACTGACTTGTTGATTTTCTAACATGAACCCTCAGATATAGGACTTGGTCTAGATGAGAGGACAGTTATAAATCTTTCATTCGAGTTTACTGAATACTTGGGTGTTAAACACCCATTCACTTTAGAACCATAATTAGAGAAAGTGGTAATTAGGATAATTTTAAAGATTAATCAAAACGCATAAAATTAACAATAAAAAAAACCAAAACACAGGCACTTAATGTTGAGAAGATTACAGTTTTAAATAAAATCAGTGATGGTATTGAATGTGTAAATTGAAAGTTATGGCTCCGTGAGAGTTGCAATTTATTTGGGAACAAATTGTAATGGTTGTGGGGAAATGATGCAAGAGAAAATACATTAAAGCATTAAAACTTTATTGTTGATTATTTATTCAAATTTATATTATTTATTCATGGTATGAGTTTTCAAAAGTGACATCTTACATCTAACCTCAATGCACAGATGGCGTAATGACGTGTATTTTTCAAAAGCGTTTTACGAACTCGTATTCTAATTTTAAACAAAAATATCATATAGCAACTTATCAGGCCAGCTATGTAAAAATCAAATCAAATCTCAGGACGAGACACAACATTTATTTAGATAAGAAACGAAAATGGAACACATCTTCAAACGGACAACAGAGCCATTGCCCTCTCGCTTCCTAACAGAATAGAAACAGACGCTAGCACGTTCAAACGCGGCGCATGCGCAGAAGAGAGCACGATCATGCGTCCTTAGAAACAGCTGATAAACAGTTCCTCGTTCCGTTCGGAGAGGAGAGGAGAGGAGAAAAATACTGGTGTTCTGCTACAATCATTTACATATCTTGATAATAAAATAATGTACTTTTAAGCTGAAAAATAAAATTTTCGTATATTTAGTTTCTTGAATTCATAGGAGCCGATTTTTTCGAAAGTGTGCGTCATCACTCCCTAACTTAGCTATAAATTATTTATAATCATTTTATTAATAAGTTGCTATAGTGAAACCGAATCATATGAAAGTACTCTTTAACTAATTGACAAACTTTGCAAATATAAGGGTGCACTAAAGAATTGTCAAGAAGGTGAAATTATATTTTTCGAATCTCGTAGGAAATAAGATTTTCTACCCTTCGTTATCTGAGAACTGTTTATTTTTTTTTTGACAGAACGTTTTTCGAACAAATGTTATATTCAATAGAGAAACATAATCAAATGAAAATACTCTTTAAATAACTGATGAACTGAGAGTAAATACAAAGTGCAATAAAGAATTGTCTCAAAGCGATAAAATTATATTTTTTTCGTCTCAGAAAACAAAATTTAGTACCCTTTGTTATCTGAGAACTATGTTTTTTGAGACTGTTTCTCTTTTACAAATGTTACCTTCAATTTAAGAAATGGCGGTCGTTTGCAAAGAAATAAATTTAAAAACGCGTATTTGAATAAGAGGCATGAAATAATTTTGTGCACAGAATTCATTTCCTTGCGTTTTTTACCTCTGACTCTAACAATACCAACAGAAATGCTGGAAGTACGAAATACCACAAAAGAATTCATTTTCATTTTGCAGTCACGAAAATGAACAATGTAACAGGGCCGCTATGGCATGCATCCAAATCACGTGATCCCTAAACGTAAAATACACTTCCTGTTTCGAGAATTATCTCTTTAAAACATTTGCTTTGTCAAAATTTATATCGTTAATCATTCAAATAAACCGTGCGAGTCATCTGGTTTCCAGAACAAACTCAAAGGCACCATCAAAATAATAGCACGCTTTGATACTTATCTTGTAGTGAATCAAATTTTGGTATTAGTAAATCACGTAATTATAGTTCCTTTATTTGAGCAGAAAAGCTGGTTCTCGCTACGGAAACCTAGGTAAATAAACTGATAGGTTTAATTTTTAAAACGTGTTTCTTTGAACTTATTTGTGTTTCTTTGAATTGATATGAAACTAGTCTAAATTCCAATTGATGGTTTTTAAATGTGTGAATTTCTAAAGCTTATCGCAAATTTACCGCATTTTTTTCCTTAATCATCTTGCTTATATTTCTTACATCTATCTGTTACAGTATTACCAGATGCGTTATAGTATGATACTGATACTTAAAATTTTCGTGCTAAATCATTTAAAAATATTAAATTGTACAATGATATTTATGCCTCAGTACAATAAAACATTATCAAATTGATACACAGTTGAATTTATATAAATACCTATTATTTTATACTGCAAATATTTCCATATTTTTTTTAAATTATACCTGTGATGTTATCATTTAATAACGTAGTAGGAATACGAATTTGTGTATGATTATGACACAAATATAAATAAAAAGAAAGTAATATAACATTTCTAGCAATATCCACTGAAACTATCTCTTTAAGCGTAGAGATGCTTTTTATTTAAGTGAAATATAAGTCTAAAACAATTTTTCATTATCCCCACAACACTACATGGTGATACACAATTATAATTACATGTCTTATACAAATTTGGTTTAATCCATAGCTATTTTCTGAATCATGTACTTATTTTAAATGATGTTGATGGAGATTTACGTACATAAAAATAAATTAGTCATTCACTTAATTGTGAATTAAAAAGCCGTTACTGTGTTTAAGTAGTTTTTATACATTCTTACACTTAAAATTCCCATTAAAGCAGTTTTTCTTGCAATTTTATGAGACGCTTTGTGTCTGGCTAAATCTAGGTGGCGGTATTCTTATTAAGATTAAACTGTAAGTATTCAGTACATAAGGTCTCTTGGCTTGTTTTTCGAATACGATTTTATTATGCCCCTAATAAAAATTCAAAGAACAAATTCCGAATTAATGTAAGCTAATTGCTTCGACAAGGCGGTTGGCTTGGTGTGGAAGTTTGGAGAGTTGGGTTCCTGCTCAAGTGTTGCCTCGTCATCTGAACGTGATTCAAAATTACGTGGTGTTGTCCTCGCGGATCTTCCCTTTTGCGATATATCCCGGACCGTCACCCAGTTGCTCCAGTGTTACGCTAACTAAAATACCTACCAGCTTCGACAAGGCCAATCAAATGCCAAAACGTAACTCAAACAGCGATAAATTAATTTAACCTCGATATGCACCATACTGGAGCATTTGGATAGCGGAAGTAGAATCTTCTCAATCCGTTTCTTTGTACTGGAAATCCCTTTAATAGATAGTTTGACAATTGTGTGGATGAAAAATGATACTTGATAACTGATGATACGAAACCGATGATAAAGAAATATGCAGGAGTGGTTTTTATTTTCTTAATACAATGGGTACTGATTGTTACCGTGCTGTGATGTCTTTGATTGACAAGAGGGATGTACTTACATGCTCTGTAATCAATCTATAGCACCTGGGATTCGACTCTTTACATCTGCATTTCCAAACACACGTTATCTACCGTCTTTTAACTCATATAAGGGTTTCGACTTGAATAACCTACATATTCATGGTACTAAAAGAAAAATGTAGTCACATACGGAACCTCAAAAAGTAAAAACTACATCTTTTAACGGTCTTACCAGATGTCAAAACTTCCATCGGCATATGAAAACAGGTAGTGAATTAACGTCGCACTAGAGAAACACAACGGGCTATTGCCGACGGTACGAGATCAATGCGGAGGGACCAAGAACAACGTCTCGTAATTTTGAACGATGGTCAGATAACGAGAACTAGAATGAGCTGGCACACTACTCTCCAAACTTTCATACCACACCAACGTAAGGACACATGAGGCTACGGGAGATTTAACGATCACTAGCCCCTGCGTGCACGACTGTCTAGTTTCGAACTCGCAACCCTCCGGTTTCTAATCCGCTGCTCTTCCAACTGGGCTACCATGGCCCAGGAATATGAAGAATTGGAGTCAAGTTCTTTGGACTTCGGTCATTTGAGTTTAAGCATTCTACTGATAATTTGTTTTTGTTAATAGACATCCTGTTTGGGAATCTTACGAAATTATTAAGATAGTTGCTTAGTTCAAAAACAGTGATAAGACAATTCATGACTCGCGGCAGTGAAAATTTTGATTAAAAAAATTCAGAACTGTGAGTCACCAACTGTTGTAAGGAGGCCTGAACAAGGTCGTAAACGAATAACAACTGCTTCTCAAGATCGATATCTGGCAATAACTGCCCATTGTAACAGGAAGTCTACTGCTCGGCAGTTAAGTTCACAGGATGCAGCCACCACTTTAACTGTTCTATCACGGCAAACTGTATACAGAAGGCTTAATGAAAAAGGCCTTTATGCCAGAAAGCCAAGGGTATGTGTTTCACTGTCTTCACAACAAAAGAGGGATCGCTTTAATTGGTGCAAAGAACATCAGAACTATAGTGAACACCAATGTACCCATATTTCTTTACTGATGAGTCGAGGTTTAGTTTAACATCTTATTCTAAACGCGTTTACATCTGGAGGGAGTCAGGAACGTGAAATCTTCCTTCGAACAATGTGGAACGTGACAATTTCGGTAGTTCAGGTGTGATGGTATGGGGAGCAATAATGATCGATGGACGTACGCCCCTACACGTTTTCAACAGCGGATCTGTGACCGGCCAGAGATATCGGTATGAGGTCTTAGAACCTTATGTAAGACTTTTCAGAGGTGCATATGTATCTGACTTTTTATTTATGGACGATAATGCTCGTCCACATCGAGCAAACCTCGTTGACGAATTCCTTGAAAGTGAAGCCATTGAGCGAATACCATGGCCAGCAAAATCTCCTGATCTGAACCCGATAGAGAACTTATGGGACTACCTTAGAAAAGCAGTTGCATGGAGACATCCTCCACCTAGAGATATAAATGCACTGAAGACCGCATTGCTGGAGGAGTGGAACTTAAATCCCCAAACTGTGGTTAACAACATTATTGCCAGCATTAAAACACGTCGTGATATGTATGTACACGTCAGGGGAGATCACATTCCATATTAAATTCATGTGCTTTAATTTTTTTCTGAGTTATTCTTTTTTTCCAAACTCTTGTCACATATTATTGCCATTTTTATTGTTTCATGCTACAGTTTTATATAATATACTGTGCTCTTAATTTTTTTCTTTGTATTTATGTGTTATGATGTTATGTATCATTCGACACAAATTCATAAAATTATAGTTCACAGTTTCTGTGAAATCTGTGATTTTATGCATGTAAAGATAATTTTGGACATGAGTGTATGATGAGATATTTATCAATGAATAAAAGCAATACTTTAAAATTTTGGATTAATTTTCGCAAAAATTAAAATTTGTTTATGTAGGTGAACTTTTCCTTCATTTTGCTTTAACCTTCAATCACAAACATCTCCGAAACTGTAAAGGGCCGAGGTAGCCTGGTTGGGAGAGTAACGGATTAGCAACCGGAGGGTTACTAGTTCGAATCCAACCAAAGACCGTTGTGTACAAGTGGGCAAGTGCATATTAAATCTGCCGTGGCCTCAAATGGCCTCACGTTTTCATGGTGTGGAAGTTTGGAGAGTGGAGTGCCAGCTCAGGTGTGATCTCGTCATCTGACCGTTGTTCAAAATTACGTGGTGTTGTCCTCGGAACTTTCCCTTCGAGTTTGATCCCGGACCGTCGTCAATAGCCTGCTATGTTGCTCCAGTGCGACGTTAATCAAATATCTACCTACCCAAAATAAAATTAGTATTGCATAACAATCTCACCAACAATTAATATGAAACTGCACTTTTATCCTTCAAACGGTAAATTAATTGCTGGTGGTAGGTATTTTAATTAACGTCGCACTGGAGCAACATAACGGGCTAATGGTGACGATCCGGGATCAAATCGCAATTAATTGCTGATTATTCACAATAAGCAATCGTTCACACTTCCTGCTTCATTCTACTATCCAACATCAGGTCCGAAAATTCATGTCAAAACTACGGTTTGTGTTCCCGACCAATCAATTTTTTTATCATAGGATAAACTAGACAGTTATTGACACCTCGGACAGTTATTGACATCCTAATCTTTAGCTTAAAAAAATAAGCTTTCATGTCAATGTTCAGTTTCAAATAAGGGTGGGGAAAATTCCTTGTAAATCATAGAAGTCAGCTGCGTTAAAAGATTTTCAAACTGTAAACATCAAGGAAGGTAATATAACCGTAATCAAGAAATATACAAACAAGGTACTAGTTAAGAGGACGGTTTCTTCCGTTCTTGCTTAGAAAAGAGCATGAGCATGTTTTGTAAGATAGATTAGCCATAGTTTCCTTTGCATAAATCCATTTATACTGCAAAAATAAACTAAATAAGAATGAAGGAATGTCAATAACTGGTGTCAATTATTCATTCATAGGGTGTCAATAACCGATTTTGCACTATTTATTCTCAATATATTGCAAAATACCTTCCAGGAATAATATTTTGTATGAAACCCTTTATTCAGCTTAAAGTAGAGTAATTCAGGAAAAGTTACAATGAATTTCAACTTGATTGAACTAGTTTTTACTATTTTTTCCATGAATCTATAATATAAATGTTGCCTTAAGTGTGTCAATAACTGTCTTGTTTACCCTATATCTCCTCGAATTCTAAAAATAATGCAAATAAAATGAATTGAGGTACCATATAATTTATCAGGTTCTGTGATCATCACAGGTAAAAATGTATTGATTATTGTAACTGCAATAATTTTATTTTTCAGGATCCTACTTGTAGCAGATCTCATTACTATTGTTACATGGAATGATAATTTGCAACAGATTCTAATTGGAATGACGATAAACTTTCAAATTTCTATTTAAGACATCATACCCCTAAAATCATTTGGGCTGTATTGGACTGAATTTGATATTTCACATTCTGAATCCTCTTTAATATTTTAATTCTTCAAATGTTATTTTCTGGTATGTTGGTTTGAAAATTTTCAGATAATACTGAACTTGTAGTTTTTACAAGTTTAATTATAATTTAACACCATTTCTATTTACCAAATGAGTTCACTAAGACACTAGAAATATAAAACCACAATTTTTGTCAATTCTAATTTTCGATTTGTCTGGTAGCTCAATTGGAAGACTAACGGATTAGCAAGCGGAGGATTAAGAGTTCGAATCTCGGTCCAACAAAAGCCCGTCGTGTACGCGGGGGCCTTCGCACGTTAAATCTATCGTATCCCCAAATGTCCTCACATTGGCATGGTGTGGAAGTTTGGAGAGTGGGGTGCCAGATCAGGTATTGACCTCGTCATTTGACCGGGGCTCAAAATTACGAGGTGTTGTCCTCGGATCTTTCCCTTCGGAAGTGGTCCCGAATTGTCTCCAATTTCCCGTTGTGTTGCTGCAGTGCAACGTTAACTCAACTAATTATCTACCAATTACCAACCTATCTGTGCTACTTAACACTGTATAGAAAACAAGGGAAAACAACTACTATTTAAATTGGGATATGGAGTTTTTCATCTATTGTCCTTTCCTCAAAAAAATGATGATTATGTTTTATTCCAACAAAAACCCTACTGATTTTGCAAGTATCTAAAAATACACCGTTTTTAATTCACTATATATAATGTGGAAAAAATCGTAATGGATATTATGAGTTTAAGTAGTTTTTTTGTCAATATTTGAAAGATATATATTCAATTAAGGAACTCATTACAAATTTTGTGTCACAATCTCATGGGAATTCTGTAAAAGATTAGAATGCAGACGGTAAAGTGAAAACATCCTTTAATGGCACTGCTAAAAATTTCGCGCGCGTGTAATATCGCTATAGATTGATTCCATTGGGAAAAGCTACCGTTGGTTTGATATCTAGATAGAAATACAGTGGTCCAGGTGGTTTAAAATATTCTTACGTATTTTAATGAAGCATAGTGAATACTTTCGCTGATTAAAAATTCTAGCAATGATGGACGTGTGTTATTAGTAGTATAGTATGTCAGTATGATGTTCCCTACAAAGATTTGTCTTTAATGTATTTTATAACTGAGGTAAATAGTTTAAAGCTTTCACCTGTCTTCTTCTTATTGGTTGGCTCGAGTTTCGAACTCAAAAACCCTCCAGTTGCTAATCCGCTAATTTACTAAGCTGGCTACATCTCCCCCTCTGAAGAGGAAGGAAGAATCCACTTCGCAAAAGGTGGTAAGCTCACCTCGGGAAGGGCTGTAGAACCTAAAATCATGAATGGCAATGGTTATGCTTCATTTCCGTAATCATAGCCGTCACTTATGGCACAGAATTCAATTGCTCCTTCCCTTCGAATAGAACTTTTCGAACAATTATATTGCTTCTTTCCTTAGAATAGAATCCTTTATAAAGATTCTATTGCTCATTTTCTTCGAATTAAATCCTTGGGAAAAATTCTACTGCTTCTTTTCTGGAAATAAAATCCTTTGCAAAGATTGTGTTCTCATTTCCTTAGAATAGAATCTTTTTGGAAAGCTTATATTGCTCCTTTCCTTAGAATAGAATCCTTTGGAAAATCTCGTAGCTCCTTTCCTTGGATGTAGGTAGGTAGTTGAATTAATGTCGCACTGGAGCAACACAACGGTATCAATCCCCAACGGAAAGATCGAGGACAACACCACGTAACTTTAAACCACGGTCAGATGACGATCCTTTTCTTGGAATAGAATCTTTGGAAAGGTTCTATTGCCCCTTTCCTTAGGACAGAATCCTTTGGAAATAATCTACTGGTCGAGAAGGTCGATATGTTTTAGAAGTCATGGCAGGGAAGAGACTGCATATTGCATGATTTTGCACCACGGTCAGATGACGAGGTCAACACCTGAGCTGGCACCTCACTCTCCAAACTTCCACACCACGCCAACGTGAGGACATTCGAGGCTAGGACATATTATACGTGCACCAGTCTCCTTTGTACACGACGGTCTTTGGTTGGATTCAAACTCGCAACCATCCGGTTGCTAGTCTGTTAGTCTTCCAATCGAGCTACCACGGCCCCGAGTTCAGTGGTTGAGTTTGTTAGGTAGATAGCTAATTAACGTCGCACTCGATTAACACAATGATCTATTGGTGACGGTCTGGGATCAATCCTAAGTGAAAGATCAAAGGACTAGGCTTCGTTATTTTGAACCACTGTTGATTTTGAGAAAAGTTCATTATTGTATTATTGTTTTATTTTATTCAGTTTTCTTCTATGTAGCTGCAAGAAAGACAATCAATTATGTTGCAATACATTCTCAAAATATATCTTTCACATTTATTAATACTTCAAGTTATGCTTTCAAGTTATGTGTGTTTCACAGTTCCTCTATTCAATAACAGAATCCTGATAAATGGATATTTTCGACCTAAATCTGCCAGATACTTTCGACTCTAAATCTGCCAGAAAGTATCGATTAGTGATTAATTTAAACCATAATATTTCACGAAGTCAAATGAATCTATAACATCCTGCAAACAACTCTTTTGTTGAAAAACACTCTTTAAAATGCAGAATTTTGTTCCTTAACCCAATTTAGATTCCTTTCTTCGTTTGATTTATAGCAATCAATACCATTATGAATGGCTTTTAGGATAATGAAACGCATTAGTATGCAGAGTTCAAAATATAATCAATCAAAATTTGATCTTGTAATTGAATATTATGATTTCAGATAGAAGTGGAGGAACTGTGAATTTTTGATAATAGCTAAGGAAAGATATGTTTGAAGGTTTTTACACAACCTAGTAATTATTGGTAAATAGAAGCATCTTAGAATGCAACAACTATCGTGGTATCTCTTTACTTACTTGACATATAAAATCTTAACAGAAATTATAGCTAACAAACTTAAACCATTGATTGAAAAACAATTGGAAGATTAAGAATGTGGATTTATGCAAAATAGATCGACGGTGGATGATATATTTTGCACAAGAAATATCTTGGAAAATGTGGTGAAAAGAATATAAACATATATCAGTTATATATTGATTTTAAACAGGCTTGTGACTCGATAAACAGAGAAGAAATGCTCAGGGCTTTGTGTGAATTTAATATTTCAAAAAACTGATTAGACTGGTAAAAATGACTTTTGCATCGACAAAGGCAAAAGTGAAGGTGCAAAATAGATTATCAAGAGAATCCAAAATAATAACTGAGTTAAGACAGGGAGATGCATTACCTACAATTTCGTTTAACATATCCCTAGAAAAAGTGATGCGAAACGCATTATCAAATAGAAATTGCACAATTTTGAATAGATCTACACAAATTTTGTCATTCGCTGATGATGTCATTTTGATAGCTAGGAGTAAAAATGCGTTGACTGAATTATTTAAGAAACTAGTAATGGAATCCAAAGTCTTCAGATTTGAAATTAGTGTATAAAAGACTAAATACATGGTGATGGATTACAAGGGAATTGAGGAAGATACTGAACTTGGGATAAATGATCCAGTTAAGTTTGGAAGAGTTAAAGAATTTAGGTATCTGGGCTCAGTTTTTACTGAAAATAATGACATTATGCCTGAAATAAAACAGAGGCTTAGTACAGGAAATCGGAGCTTTTTCGCTTTACAAAAAATAATAAGAACTAAGGCAATTGCGAGGAAGACAAAGCTAATAATGTATAAAACTATCATTAAGCCAACAGTAATATATGGAACGGAGACATGGACTTTGACTCAAAAACATGAAAAAATGTTGATAACTTGGTAGAGAAAGATCTTGAGAGCCATATTTGGACCAATCAAAGAAGGCGATATACGGAGGAGATACAATCATGAAATTCAAAAATTATATAGATAAAAAGATATAAATTTGATAGAATCAAAAAGAATCCAATGGTTAGGGCACATGGAGAGAATGGATAGCAACCAAGGCACAAAAAAGATATTTAAGAATCAGTGTCAAGGTCAGAGAAAACCTGGAAAGGCGTGGAAAAGATGACGGGAGGAAGTCGAAAAAGACCTCAAAAACATGAAAATAAAAAATTGGCGTACCAAAGCCCAAGACAGGGCTCTTTGGAGTCTTATCGTTAGGTAGGCCAAGGTTCAACATGGACTGTAGTGCCGGAAAGTTAGTAATTATTGGTTGCTAGCAATAAAAAGTGAATCATTTGCAATAAAAATGAAACCCGTTTGTCTCAATCAGTGCATCTTTAACCAATTTTTTAGAATTTATCATAGCAATTATCTTTTGAGCATTTAAAATTTGATTTTTATTACGTACTAGGTACGTAACACAAGTAGATTGGTGTTTATTTAAATTTTAAAAGAAAAGTAGTTAAACCCCCTGCCCAAGCCAACAATCAACAAAATATATCTGGTGAATACTCCCGCAGACCATTCTTTGTAACTGATCCGCAGAAACCTCAACATAAACAGCTCCGCAGAAACTGAACAGAAGCTGCGCACGATTATGAAAACTGTCATTGTTCACTTACTTTTCGAACGCGCTTCTGCATAGTGTTTGTAATTCCGTTAACGTAAGTTACGTATTTATGTTATCTTTTCGTCAAATGTAAATGTTTATATACATTAAATTTTGTTTGTTTATGAGCCGATTGGCCTAATTCTATTCTATTTCTATATTTAATATTCCAATTCAACCAGTTTATCAGTGTACCGAGGCTTTGGACATATACTTTCGTTTGGCACTTCATGTACACCATTTTTGGTCCGTCGAGCAGGAGGCAACCTTGACTCGTGGAATAGATAAAATTCAGAGTTTAATTTGTTAAAATGGCTGCAAAAAAGTTACAAAATTCTAAATTTAAATTCGAACATAACTTTAAATTAATTAATCAAACTGAACAAGACCTCAACTTAAATCCACCGCGATTCATAAGATCACTGATGTCGTGAACCAATTTAGTTGCCTGTCCAATTGTTGATGTCCCAGTTAATAAATCATCAACGTAAATGTTAGTTTTTATTAAGTTGTATACATCAAGAAAATCTTCATTCTCATCGTCAGCGTGTTGATGCAAAGTTTTTATAGCTAAATAAGGGGCACACGCTGCGCATTATGTTATGGTAAACAATCTATGATCTCACAATGGTTTTTCTGGATTGTTACGCCAAACAATTCTTTGAAAGTTTGTAATATCCTTATAATTTGAAGATTTACTTCACAAGTCAGAATGCTGAATTTCAGGATTCCTTTGAGATAGTCATTCTATTCGATGAATGACGGAATATTTAAATGATTAACCTTCCAAATGGTTTCGACGAAATATCTCGTCTATGAATATCTGACCAATTTGACTAATAACGAGATATCTCGTCATCCAGATATTGTAGATTTTTTATAAGGACCAGATCAATATCTGGTCAGTTTTCTTCTCATGAAGAGATATCTCGTCCATAAAGATCGGTCAGTTCTGCTGTTGACGAGATAACTCGTCTAGACAACCAACAGAAGGGTGAATATTTATTAGAGTAGCATAAAGGTTATACATAGAGATATAAACTTGCAAAATTAAAAGTTTGCAAAAGTAAAAAAATAAGTTGATTTTCCTAATGTGGCTTCCCTATTTTTTAAGTTGGGGCGTTACGCAATTACTTTAAATTTTTGTAACTTTACGTTAAATTGCACACTTCTAACATTTCAGTTTTATTTTGATAAAAGTATAAGGTGTTACGATGAAAATGGATTTTAACGCAAAATAATGTAAAGAAAGATTAAAATGTCACTTTTATCTTAGCATTATTATTGATTTTGATTGCGGTAAACTTAATGCACAAAATCATAACAGAAGGATAAAGTTTACTTTTCCGAAAGACGACACCAAGTACGTATTTTTTGGTTTAAAAATTAGATCTGGAAAGACTTTCAGAGGAATTTCGTGTTTTACACTTTAGACGTTATTCATTTTTAAATAATCTTTACTAGAACTCTAACCAACGAAGGTGCTTGAATGAAGATAATATTTAATTTTTTAAGTTTTAATAATTGCTTAATAATCCGGAATATGTGACCATCTAATCTACTTTTTATTGAAATATAAATAGCATTTAAGCCAATAAAAGCTTAAAAAGATCCAATGTTCTCGCTGTCATTTTCAAATTCTGCTCTCAACTGCAAAATGAAACTAAAATAATTTGGTTGAAATTGTTTTATTCGTTACGTAAACCTTTTCTAGGAAGTTACTAAGTTTACACCCTGTTTTCTTACTTTAAATCATTATTCTAAGAATTTCATGCGATACTGCATCATTTTCGTTACTAGTCAACAACAAAAAGCATAGGGAAGTTTTTCATGCATATCTCAGTAAAACTATTTGAAAGATCTAATGTAGCTGGAAGTAATCTAAGGCATTTTTGCAATGTGCTGTCAAAAGGAAAATAATTAACACATTATTAGTTAATTATTTTTGAACTTCACGATGTCCATAGAAAAGCGAACGAATCTATGGTATGGTGAAAAGTAAGTAGAAAAATAATACGGCACATTCCATTTTTTTTATCTCGAGGTAGGTAGGTAGTTATTTAACGTCGCACTGGAGCAACACAACGCGATTACATTTGAGGCTACGACAGATTTAACGTGCACCAGTCCCCGTGTACACGATGGTCTTTGTTTGGACCTAGTTTCGAACTCGTAATCCTCCGATTGGTAATCCTTTCCTGTTCCAATTGGACAATCACGGCCCTCAAAAATGAATACTCGACATGCTATATGATATGTCTAATGCAGTAGGGTTTCAATAAATAATTCATGATTAAAATATTGTCAACTTTTAAACATATTTACAATAAAATTATTTTTAGAATATTGCGACAGTTATACAAATTGCCCTATGTCAACACACAGGCTGAATATGCACAAAATATGCATGTAAACAAACTACATTTTGTATAGAAATAAGATCGATTAAATCCTGACAGAATATGGTTGCCGCGGTAGTGCAGTTGGAAGAACAGCGGATTAGCAACCGGAGGGTTGCGAGTTCGAAACTAGGTCCAGCCAAAGATCGTCGTGTACACGTGGGCTGGTGCATGTTAAATCGGTCGTTTCCTTAAATGTCTCTGCGTGGTGTGAGGGTACAGAGGGATGCCAGCTTAGGTCTTCTCGTCAGCTGACCGTGGTTAAAAATTACGAGGTGTTAATTATCTACCTATCAATTCAGAACGGAGTTCGCATATATTTTTCTGTCTACATTTTCGCTTAAGATGACATTGTTGATATTTTAATGATATTAGTCCGGAGTTGATAATGAGGACTCAGGAACTAGTTCAGATTTCTAGGTATCTGCTATACAATCTAAAAGCATTGGTCCTCAAGGACAAGAAACTGCGGAACTGGGAAATAATACGATTCAAAATCTCTTTTCGACTTTAATTTCGGTAAAGCTTGTCAAAAAAACAATTCTTTCCTGGTAATTTTATGGGCCGCTGTATCCCGGTTATGCACGTTAAATCTGTCGTGGCCTCAAATGTCCTCACGTTGGCGTGATGTGGAAGTTTAGAGATTGGGGTGCCAGCTCAGATGTTGACCTCGTCATCTGACCGTGATTTAAAATTACGTGGTGTTGTTCTCGGTCTTTCTCTTGGGGATTGATCCCGGACCGTCGCCAATATCTCGTGCTTTTGCTCCAGTGCGACGTTAATTAAAATACCTACCAGCTCATCGACCTGGCAATTTCATATTCTAAACACATTTTGATAGAATCATTGCGGTACTTATGAAATAAATCATTTTAAACTTGTTTTACTCTTACCTCACTACATGCTAGAATATCATAAGTTTCAAAACTAAACCTCAAATGGAGTTTAGTATTAGTAGAGCAGAAAATGTATCAATGCAGTTATTGGGACTCCATGTCTCTGTTCCTGGAACTTGAATCCACGAGTTTATTAACCTTCCAGTAGTTTTGACGAGATATCTCATCCATCAAGACCTGGATATTTTTGATAATGACAAGATATCTCGTCGAGGCTACCACCAAGAGGGTTAACGGTTTGTTGTTCATTCTCATTTACTATATCGACAAAGTCCAATTCTAACTAAGACAACTCAGTCTCAAATTCTAATCCCAACAATCGCTTAGATAGGTAGGTATTTTAATTAACGTCACACTGGAGCAACCCAACGGGCTATTGACGACAAACCAGAAGAGAAAGATCCGAGAACACCACGTAATTTTGAACCACGGCCAGAGGACGAGGTCAACACCTGAGCTGGCACCCCAATCTCCAAACTTCCACACCACGCCAACAACCATCACGTAGAGGTGTCAAAACGTTTGACAAAATTAACAACGAAATCAATCAGAACCTTATCCAAGAATGAATTATTCAGATGCAGGCGAAACTTTTTGTCTTTGTTAAACTATCGTCCAATTTGAGCGGAATTTTGCCTTGCTTCGCCTTTAATTTTCTGGTTTTGGAACCCATCCACACCTGTCCCACGCTAGACGAAAGCTCTACTAATGAGCTACAGCCCCGACATCTACACATGTCACACATTTAACATGTAGCTCATTAAATGTTTTAAGGATTGTACGGCTAGTTACCTTTAAATCTCGTGTTCCCTAACAACTTGCAGGTTGTAAGCTGACTGCAAAATAAAGTCTTAGTCGAAATGATGCAATCAGTAGGCGTGGTCGAAATGAGACACGATTAGGAGCAGTGTACCCGTGAGGTAACTGCCGCTTTTCATGTTAATAATCGCTGAAGAAATAAAAGAGAAACAAACTGCACTCTACACACATGGCTGATTTCTTATATTTCATTAATTTAATCATTTATTCATTAACCCTCTGAGGGGTACAAACACATAATTCTACCATCAATCTGCAGTCTTCCTTGAATTATTTTTTAATAATTTTCCTCCTTTTTGACTAATGCAATCTTCCTTAAGGATTCTATTCCAAAGAAATGAGAAATATGATATTTTCAAAGGATTCTATTAGAAAATGAGAAATAGATTCTTTCGAAATGATTCTATTCTAAGGAAATGAGATATGAAGATTTTCCACAGTATTCTGTTCCTAGGAAAGCAACAATAGAATCTATCCAAATGTTTTTCTCCATGGAAAGGAGCAATAGAATCTTTCCAAATGGTACTTTTAAAAGTAAAGGAGCAAAAGAATCTTTCCAAAGGATTCAATTCCAAGGAAAAGAGCAATATAAAATTTCCAAAGGATCCAATTCCAAGGAAAGGAGCAATAGAATCTTTCTAAAGGATTCAATTCCAAGTAAAGGAGCAAAAGAATCTTTCCAAAGGATTCAATTCCAAGGAAAAGAGCAATATAAAATTTCCAAAGGATTCAATTCCAAGGAAAGGAGAAATATAAAATTTTCAAATGATTCTATTCCAAGGAAAGAGCAACAAAATATTTCTAAAAGATTCCCTTCCAAGTAAAGAAGCAAAAGAATCTTTCCATAGGATTCTATTCGAAGGAAAGGAGAAATATAAAATTTCCAAATGATTCTATTCCAAGGAAATGAGCAATATAAATTTCCAAATGATTCTATTCCAAGGAAAGGAGCTATAGAATCTTTCTATAGAATTATATTCTAAGGAAAGGACCAAAAGAATTTTTCTTAGGGTTAAAAAATTCATGGATTCTTTCAATGGATGTAGTTATTAAATATGTTATGAAGTAAAACTAATACTACGTCCACTTCATTGCATCCTATTTCATTTGTTAAAGACATTTTGGTATTTTTTAATGTTCAAGCCCATTTCCGTGTTCGCTCAAACTTTCTTTCCTGTACTGATTTCTATCTCCAGCTTCCTTCCCTTGCAGCTTCCTTGACTAACACAACTAGTTAAGTAGTAGATGCCTTCGTGGGCGGTTCGTGATTGATCCATGCACCTGATAATTACACAGATTAATTTCCTGAGTGAATAATTCTATCCTTCCGCTTGAGATTCTAAGGCGGATGGCGACCACCTACTTGAGTGGAATTGGATATAGTTTTTTCCTTTATTACTTGATTTCTTGGTATCTTATAACATTATTCGTAGGGTAAGTTTACTACGGCTGATTGCTTTGATCTATATCCCATATAGGTGACGGTTTCGGAAACTTCCTTAAAATAAATCAATAAAACGTTCGATTAAACGCTAAATGGAAGGTTCGTTACAAAGCAGAAAGCTTCGTAATGTCCAGTAAATTGTTATTATGATCTGATATATTCAACAAGATATCGAATTTAGATTTCAAAGTGTATGTTTGCAAAATTTTCCTTTCTTCGAAATTTGGTTTGAAGGTAATTAGACAATTGGATTAAGGTTGCACAGGAGTGAAACAACAGGCTATTGGGACGGTGCGGGATCAAACCCAAAGGAAAAGATTCAAGGACAGCTTGTAATTCTGAAGCACGGTCAAATGAATAGGTCATCACCTGAACTGGCACCCCACTCTCCAAACTTCCACACCACTCCAGGACATTATAGGCCACGTCAGTACACTACGATTTTTGGATGAATTCAAACTCGCAACATCGCTTGACTCTACCAAATGGGCTACCGAGGTCCACACAGGTTTTGAATAAAACACTGCTGTAGGTTTGAAGGAAAAACGCCAAGGGCAATTCAAAGGGTAATACGCTAATGGTAACCCTCCAAAGGGTTTCGACGAGGTATCTTGTCAACAAAATATTACCTTTTTGATGAGGAAGAGATCAAGATCTGGTCAGTTTTCTTCTAGTGACGAGATATCTCGTCCATCAAGATCTGGTCAGTTTTCTTCTAATGACGAGATATCTCGTCCATCAAGATCTCGAAAGTTTTGCTAATGACGATATACTTCGTCGAGAAAACCACCAGGAGGGTTAAGACGTTAGAATGCCCTTGCGTGTATTTGTACTTACGAATATAACAAAATTTGTGTAATTTACAAAAATCTGATCTATAACCGTCTTCGGTGTTTTCGGAGACAACATGTAGGTCTTTTCAAGTTCAAATATGTTACAGATATTTGTATTCATTGCGTATAAATCACTTGTGTACCTAACCTCTAATTCTGATCTTGACCTTCTGGAGCAATACTGGACGGTTCCAATAACTCGTTTTGTTGCTCCAGTTCGACGTCAATTCAGCTACCTGCCCAACAGCTAATATTAACTATTCAAATCTTTTTAAAAAATTAAATGATCCAATAGTATTGATATTTAATAAAAGGCGAAACTCGTCCCAGCCAAAGACCGTCGTGTATTTAACGGCTGGTGCACGTTAATTCTCTCGTGGTCTCGCATGTCAGCACGGTGCGGATGTTTGGAGGGTGTGATGCCATCTCGTCATTTCGTTATTTGCTCAAAATTGCGAGGGGTTGTCAGATCTTTCCCTTCGGGATTGATCCCAGACAGTCGCCAATAGCTTGTTTCGTTGGGAACTTTAAACGCTGTGATGGAAATTGAAAAATAAAACTAACTTCAGAAGGTAGGTATTTAATTAACGTCACACTAGAGTAAAGCAACGGGCTATTGGCAACAGTGCGGGATCAATCCTGAAGAGACAGATCGAGGACAATACCAAGTAATTTTTTTTTACGGCATTACCATACCTGAGTTGGCACCCCATTCTCCAAGCTTCCACACCACGCCAAAGTACATTTAATCCACGAGAGATTTAACATGCACCAGCCACCGTGTACACGACGGTCTTTGGTTGGATCGAGTTTCGAACTCGCCACCACACGGTTGCTAATCCGTTACTCTTCCAACTGGGCTACCGGGGCCCCTACTGACTTCAGAAAACGTGTCATTTCGATTTGTCATTCACAAGTTTTCGAAAGTTTTTTAACTCCGCTGAAAATTGGAAAAGCGGTGTAGAAAACCGAGACGGACATCTTTAATAACGGAATCCGGAGTTGTTAAAATAAATTGTAGGGAATGATCAGTCCTGACAAAATGACAGGGAGCGATATGAAATCCCGAAGTGAAATTGAAGTGACCCAGCTCTTAATTAACAAAGATTTATGCGTGTGTCATGATGCTGGGAAAGAAAATGCCACCACCTTCTTATAAATGCGATGTAAAAAAATAAAAAGTATTTATTACAGAGGATAAAAAATTCTTCGTTTTTTTCTTTTTTCATTGCGCTTTGACGGGAAACTTTTATTAAAAGGCGAAACTCAGTTCGTTAGTTCCCATCGATTCTACGACTACTTTTTGTGATGTTTTTTAAATATTTATCATCATTCATCCAAGTTTAAGGTATAATTACAGTTCATTGGAGTCATACGGAGCTAAATGAGGTGTCAAAAATGATATCTCATTCATTACAATGCAGTTTAAATATTTTCTTAAAGTTTTTTAATTTAATGTTCACACAAGAGGAAAACGTGGCCAGTGTAGTTAACTCTACTGGTTTTATCGATGAATTGTCTCGTCATTAGCAAAACTAACCAGATCTTGATGGACGAGATATCCTTAAGGGAAAAAATGACCACATCTTGATGGACGAGATCTCTTCCTTAAGGGAAAAAAACTGACCGATCTTGATGGACGAGTTATCTCTTCCTTATAAGGGAAAACTAACCTGATCTTGATGGACGAGATATATCTTCCTTAGGGGGAAAAACTGACCAGATCTTTGTCCTTCGGGTCTATTGGAGGAACTTTATGAACGAGATATCTCGTCGAAACAACTTGGAGTGTTAAGTATTATTTATAACAAAAACACGATTAAAATCCTTTTAAAGTTAAACTGGTTTCTCAGTAATGTAATTTTGGACTCAAAACAATTTTCGCATAATTTTCTAGATATTGTTTCGCGTAAAAAATTACAATTCGACAAACCAAACCGAACCCAGATATGGTATATTATACTCTATATAATTTTATATTGGATAGTATTTCTCATTTGAATTCATTTTAATTAAGTATCAAATACTTCGAGGGCCTCGGTAGCCCGGTTAGTTCAGTAGCTAATTAGCAACCGGAGGTGTGCGAGTTCGAAACTAGATTCAACCAAAGACCGCCACGTACGTGGGGACTGGTGCACGTTAAATCTCTCGTGGCCTCAAATGTCTCACGTTGCCGTGGTTGGAAGTCTGGTGCGTGGGGTGTCAGCTCAGGTATTTATCTCTTCATCTGACCGGGTTCAAAATTACGAGTTGTCCTCGGATTTTTCCTTTCGGGATTGATCGCGGACAGTCGCGAATAGCTCGTTGCGTTGCTCCAGTGCGACCTTAATTGAGCTATCTACCTTCCTACCTACCTGCCTATATATGATCAAGGGGAAATGTGTTCATGTGGAGTTAAGTATGATCTACAAAACAAAAGTCAAGACAATAAAAATTATTAAATAAGTTAAATTGTTTTCTAAGTATTGTTTTAACTCAAAAGAATTATGGCATAATTTTCTAGATATGATATGGAGAAGCAAAAATGACCACAACATGACAAAAACCGAATCCAGATATGTATATTATACACTATACAACTTGCTATAGGATAATATTTTGCATTTAATCTTATTTTAATTCAGTATCAGATGGTTTGTAGTCGATATTTGAATTAACGTCGCACTGAAGCAATACAATGGGCCATTGACGACGGTCCGGGGTCAATCCCGAAGAGAAGACATCTGGTACTGGGGACCTTTGACTAAACTAGTACTGGGATACATGATTTGAACATGATCTGGCTCTGGAGTCCTTTGACTGAACTTGCACAGGGTATCCATCATCCAAACTGGTATTGAAGTCGACCGAACATTTATTGTCCTTTGACCTAACTGGGAAGGAACCGGTTTTGGCGTCTTTCGACTAAGCTGGTACAAATGGCCTTCATCTGAACGAGTAATGGCGTCCTTCGACTGAAGTGGTACAGGGGCCCATCCTCTGTACTGGTAGAGGTGTATTTTAATGAACTGGTACACGGCTTTATCATCCAAACTGGTATTGGAATCCTTTGATCGAACTGGTATAAGAGTGAATCATCTTAGCTGGCTCTAGCGTCTTTTGATTGAACTGGTCCACATCAGAACTGGTAGTTTCGTCCTCCGACTGAGCTGGTACAGGAGTCCATCTTCTGAACTGGTACTGGGCCTGCACTACAGACTTGGGGTTTCTGAGACGAACGGAAGGTACAGAATGTTGCATCTCCATACACTATGCAAATTGGTTTCCACATATCAGCGCTTATGGCACATAAGCGTTTTTTGATGAAGTTTTTGTTCAAACACATAAACTAACTCCGAACTCATACTAGTTCGTGCTCTCTGATGGATGCTGCAAGGAAGAATTATTGAGAACCTGATTCTATTCCCATCAAGGGCATCAATAGGGAATGCACCAGATATTACGGATCTCAATTAATCTTCAATCCAGTTCATATCTTCATGGATTCAGATTAATCTCTCTACCGTAACGTGATATAAGAGGTATGCACAATTTCTGCCCACTTAGTACTGAGCTTTCCACGTTAAATATCTGAAAGAATCGTACAGTTCTGTTTCATGCATAGCAATAACAAAAAAGTACTGTTCTGGACTTCAATTACGACCTTCTTTTCCTGAATTTCTTCGATCATAATTCAAACCATAACGTTATATTTTACACTAGATTTACTATCCTGGTTTATCCAAAAATTTTGGTTTCCGAAAGTCGCTATTGTTTCCTCAGTAGTTTTGTTGCTTCGTCAACAAGCCTTTTGAGCTTTGTCCCCTTCAAATGCATCTTCCGTTTGCTCGGCTTATGACAGCTGTCGACGTATTGTATTGATTCGAGTGTGATTGGAAATTGGTCTCTCGTCTTGAGTAATTTCTCTATTACACTTTACTCATTGCTACATATTACATTTTACTATTTGTTTCTAGTGGACTTCTTTAGGCTTAACGAGCTTAAAAGGATTGCGTTGACCAAGAAATTCCAGACAATATGATATGAAAATTTCATGACGCCACAGTTCAACGTTCGAGAGTTTTTGATGCTTCAGACATCATATTTTCCGCATTATATATAGATCAAACAAGAATAACTATAACATTAAACAAACATTAACACACCATGGAGAATAGGAGGATTTATATTTACCTGCTGTTACACGTCTGTCCAATATCAGTCCTCGAGAACTGATATTGATTCTCCATAGCCTTATTTGGCAAATAATGTTGATGGATTATTCCTAATAGAATCCCTGCTTCGACAGTGTATTGAGTAATCATTTTTGAATTAATTCATGGAAAACAGTGCATTTTGGGGATAAAAATTTCCAAAATAATTCATTTTGGCTTGCATATTCTCTATTTGATTTGAGATAAAAACCTAGCTGGCAGAGTAGCCACGACAGATGATTTTTTAAAAATTATCAGTCCTGACACAAAATAATTCTATTTTCAGCTCAGGGTATAATTCATAAAAATCACTGAAATAAGTATGAGATTCGGTTTTCAAATATTCAGTATTTTTCGAAAATATAGTTTTTGCATTTATACTTTTACGTAACTGTAGGAAGGTGTACTTTATTTTATTAATTTATTTCAAAAGTGTTAAATTACTGAGGTTAGATAAAATGCATTAAAGTTAAAAAATGATTCCTTTAGATTCATATACGCGAATGATTAAAATAACAATGAAATGTCTAAGAATAACAATATTAAATATTTTTAATAAATAAAATATTACTTAAAATTTTGAAAAACAAGGTAATAACCTTAATTCTTTAACATTTATAATATATAGTCTTCAAAGTCTCATCAGTTAGTGTTCTAAGAGTTCAATTATCAACGAATTCGAGGGGATTAAGGAAATAAGATCATATCCAATCACACTTGAAACAAGATATCCAAATGGTAATAATAATGTATTATATTTTCAATGTCTCACGATTTGACGCTATCAATTATCTACGATTTCGGGAATTCTACGAAATAAGATAATATCCCATTTGAAACAAGATATCCAAATGGTAGTAATTAATGTATATGTTTTCAAAATCGACGAGTTGATGTTCTTCGAGTTCAGTTATCAATAAATTCAGGATCAACGAAATAAGATCATATCCCACTTAAAACAAGACTTCCAAATGGTAATAAATAATATTTTACGTTTCTAGTCTCCGAGTTAACGCTCTACGAGTTCAACTATCAACGAATACGGGATCAACGAAATAGGATCATATCCAGTTCCAACTAGAAATAAGACATATCCAAATGGCAAACTATGCAAATGCACACCTGCTTGGAAAAATATGATTTTGGTTTTTCATTTTGTGCCACGGTAGATGTTTGACAGTCAAATAGACATAGATTACTTCTATAGTTTCATCGAAGTGACCTTGATAAACGTCAGAAAGATTGTGAATTGCGCCTCTGCAAATGTCAAAGTACATCAAAATCAGTTTTTCAACACAAACATGAAGAAATAAAATTTAGTTGTTTATTTAAGAAAGAAATGTCAAGAACACGAAATTAATTGTTTTAATAATGGATAGTAAAGTATGATAATCTTAAATCTAAAGTTTAAATTGCAAACAAAACTGGGCTGAATTCGGAAATTTCAAGAGAATGATTAAAAAATTAAGATTTATGAATGATAAGCTCTGGGTATCATAAATGACTATAAAAACTTCTATATCATTTATGCATATTCAATTCAATTCCTTACTATGGAAGTAATATTTAAATAAAACTTTAAGCGTTTGCTTCATTAAATATTAACATTAACAATTAACGAAATTACATGGAACATTAAACGAGAAATTCAGTAATTAACTTTTAATATTTAAAGGATGGCCTCTATAACAATGATCAGGGTACTTAATTATTTACTACAGCTCAAAAGCATTTAATTATCTATTAGATAACTATGTGTATGTGAGCTTTTAGTACAGTTGTAGCAATGGAAGGTTTATAAACGGAATGAAATTCATGGGTTTATACATGAAATTATTTCATACTTTCCCTACTAAAGTGTGTCGTTAATACAAACGCATACACGTCAAAACGAAGTCAAATTAACGCGATTCATGGGGAAATGTACAAATAAAGATGAAGTTCATGAACAGCTTTACATTCTTTCTGTGTTACAAAGCAAAATTCAAAATTCACGTATAAAATTTAATCCCATTATTCATACAGAAAACACTAAATACAAATTCAAACAAAAGTTATTTAAAATATATACTCCATGAGCATGATTTTTTAATAAACAATATTTTTTAGCAACAAAAACTTTTAGTTTACGAAACCTTTTAAGCGGACCTTTGAACGAGGATGGAAATGGGTACTTTTAGGTCAGTTCTGGATTATTTTGTTCCTATTTTATCTATATATCTAAAGCAGGATTAGCGTCTGTCTTTATGTCTGTCTTTTCTCTCTACAAATCTATATTGTTTGATCAATCACACCAAATTTAGTACACTTATTCTTTAGACCTCTGAGGGAAACAAGTCTACATATATTAAACCCTGCTCTATTGGTCGTAGGTGGGCAATAGGAGCTAAAAACATTTAGAAATCCATCCTAATAGGAATAACATAGTTTATAAAACTATTGCTGTACGTAACTCAGATTATTTTATAATTTTTTAAGTTAGAAAGCACTTATTTTCAAAAAATTCTATTTAAGGAATTTAAATTATAATAATACTTACGTTTGAACTTATTTTTTGTCTTTTCAAACAATCAATAATTTATAAATATTTGACTAATGACATGAAACGAATAAAAGCATTTAATTTTGTATGGCTAACGTTTTGTAAGAAAATAAGTCTATTCAATCCGAAAAGCGTAAGCGAAAAACTCTCTGATAATAAAAATGTTATTTTGCTACTTGGTATCTGGTAACACTATAATTAATGTGTCCTTTTCTAATTTTAAAACGAATTATTTATTTTGTAGAAAATATGGCTTAAGATATGGGTTCATTTCTTGGCGGTATGTGAATATTTCGTCCAAAGTTCCATAAAAATCATTGATTCAATGCATAATAATTTGTAGAATTCCGTTTGATTAAAATAAATCAAGCGTGGGAGTTTAGAAAAGTTAAAAAGTTTTGTATTTAGCGGAAGAAGATCGAGGGTTTGTGCTTTACGAGTTAAAGCTAGTCTCATACAACTTCGCTAACTCAAACATTCGTTGCGAAAACTTTGGTTTTGCTTTTTAAAAACGCTGTAAAATTGACCTTTCGTTTTTTTGAAAATTGTAATCGATTACTTCTGTTTCGTCTGGACTGAAGACATTGAATTTTAAAACAAGCTCTTATTTCACATGCTGGATCGAATTTTCAAAAAAAAGTTTTGCTTGAAAAGAAATTGATCATTAATATCGTATCAAAATGATTTAACAGCCTTTCATAATGATGCAAGAATTCGGAAATATCTCATTTCTGGTGCAGGAGCGTTACAGGTCAACAAAATATTGATAGGTAGTGAGTCAATTAACATTGCACTGGAGCAACACAAAGGGTTATTGGCAGCGGTCCGGGATCAATCCCGAAGGGAAAGATCGAGGACAACGTCTCATCATTTCGAACCACGATCAGATGACCTCGTCATTTTGAACCACGGCATCCCACTTTCCGAACTTCCACACCACGCACACGTGAAGACACTTGAGGCCATGACAACTTTAATGTGCACCAGCCCCCTTGTGCATAGCGTTCTTTGGTTCGATTCCTCTGGTTGTTAATCCGTACTCTTCCAACCGGGTTACTGTGGTCCAAATATTGATCGGAAAACTGGCTGCAACAATACGCTGCACGTTTGTCATCTTTACAGGAAAAAATATTGAAAGTGCATCAAAATTTCTCCATTTTAATACATAAATATATTTAATCCTCCTGGTGGTTGTTTTTGCGAGGGATCTCGACATTAGAGATAAACTTACCAGATCTTGATGAACGAGGTATCTCGTCATTAGAAAAAAACTGACCAGATCTTGATCTTGTCATCCTAAATAACGGCAATATCCTGATGACGAGACATCTCGTCATTTGCAAAATTTGCCAGACCTTGATGGAAGAGATACCTCGTCGAAACCGCTTGACGGGTTAGAATACGTCCCCTAAGTTGCTGTATTTATAAAAACCAAATACCTTTTACTAAATTAGTGAATAATATAAATGCATGTTAACCCTCCTAACGTATTTCGCCCTTCAAGTTCTGAGCAATTTTGCAAATGACGAGATATCTCACCAAGATCGGACCATTTTTGCTAATGACGAGATATCTTGCCATCAAGATATGGCCGATTTCGCTATGATGACGAGATCAAGATCTGGTCAGTTTTCTTCTAATTGCGAGGTATCGCATCCGTCAAGATCTGGTTATATTTGCCAATAACGACACGCTTGGTCGAGACAACCACCAGGAGGGTTAAAATAATTGGAATCTAAAATCCCGAATTATCGTGTTTGTTAATACGGATCCTTTTACTGCCCAGAATTGAAACTATTAAACTGCAACAAAGCCAAGCACGGTTGCACAAAATTTTACAAAACACATCTTTGTAACTCGATAACATCCTCTTTGTTCTCAGCTTTCACAAAAATATGTTCCCAACCTGAACGACAAACGGTTTCGTCATGTTGCCAGTTCCCGAATTTGTTTTCGGTAAAAGTCGATCGTGAGTTATCGTCGGCGGCCCTACGTCATGCCCTGGACTCCGTTGTTCATTAATTACAAAGAAACGACGCTCTTAACAAATCCCCTCTGCTCTGGGGATATATTTCAATTCTTGTCATAACTTTCCAACGAATCCAAGTTTCCAGAATCATTAATCAGCGGCCGAAAGGAAATTTCTCTTTCACGCTTATTAGTTATGTTCCTCCGAGGAATCTGAAGCGCCATTTTGCACTGGTACGAAAAAATGGCTTTCGAGTACCGTTGTGCATTAATCCTGCGAGCAATTTGGGGGAAAGAAAGAAGATGGAAACATGGTAACGGATTCAAAAATCCCTTCACAAACATTGGTCTATATGAATGGTTTAAGGAATTAGATATTTCGTATCCATAATAGCGATTCATTAGGCTAGTGATTCACTTTGTTGTTTCCATTCACCCTTTGAGCATCGTGAGATTTCTGATTGTGTAGAATTGCTTTTAATCAGCGGCCGAAAGAAACTTTCTCTTTCACGCTTATTAGCTATGTTCCTCCGAGGAATCTGAAGCGCCATTTTGCACTGGTACGAAAAAATGGCTTTCGAGTACCGTTGTGCATTAATCCTGCGAGCAATTTGGGGGAAAGAAAGAAGATGGAAACATGGTAACGGATTCAAAAATCCCTTCACAAACATTGGTCTATATGAATGGTTTAAGGAATTAGATATTTCGTATCCATAATAGCGATTCATTAGGCTAGTGATTCACTTTGTTGTTTCCATTCACCCTTTGAGCATCGTGAGATTTCTGATTGTGTAGAATTGCTTTTAATCAGCGGCCGAAAGAAACTTTCTCTTTCACGCTTATTAGCTATGTTCCTCCGAGGAATCTGAAGCGCCATTTTGCACTGGTACGAAAAAATGGCTTTCGAGTACCGTTGTGCATTAATCCTGCGAGCAATTTGGGGGAAAGAAAGAAGATGGAAACATGGTAACGGATTCAAAAATCCCTTCACAAACATTGGTCTATATGAATGGTTTAAGGAATTAGATATTTCGTATCCATAATAGCGATTCATTAGGCTAGTGATTCACTTTGTTGTTTCCATTCACCCTTTGAGCATCGTGAGATTTCTGATTGTGTAGAATTGCTTTTAATCAGCGGCCGAAAGAAACTTTCTCTTTCACGCTTATTAGCTATGTTCCTCCGAGGAATCTGAAGCGCCATTTTGCACTGGTACGAAAAAATGGCTTTCGAGTACCGTTGTGCATTAATCCTGCGAGCAATTTGGGGGAAAGAAAGAAGATGGAAACATGGTAACGGATTCAAAAATCCCTTCACAAACATTGGTCTATATGAATGGTTTAAGGAATTAGATATTTCGTATCCATAATAGCGATTCATTAGGCTAGTGATTCACTTTGTTGTTTCCATTCACCCTTTGAGCATCGTGAGATTTCTGATTGTGTAGAATTGCTTTTAATCAGCGGCCGAAAGAAACTTTCTCTTTCACGCTTATTAGCTATGTTCCTCCGAGGAATCTGAAGCGCCATTTTGTACTGGTACGAAAAGATGGCTTTCGAATACCGTTGTGCATTAATCCAATGAGCAATTTAGGGGAAAGAAGGAAGATGGATACATTTTAACGGATTCAAAAATCCCTTCACAAACATTGGTCTGGGAATTAGACATCCTTCACAATGAGTCTAGGAATTGGTCAACATTTGGTTTAAGGAATTAGATAACTTCGTACCCGTAATAGTGATTCATTGGGCAAGTGATTCACTTTGTTGTTTTCATTCACCCTCTGAGAGTCGCGAGATTTCTGATTGTGCAGTTTTGCTTTTACACCACGAAATACCATGACTGAATAACTACAACTCTTCTAAAGGTTGAAAAAATCAATGGATTTATTCAGCCTTTAAAAAGATTTTATTGGTCTTTTCCTTAGAATAGAATCCTGGAACGATTCTATTTCTCCTTTCCTCACAATACAATCCTTTGGAACGATACTGTTACTCCATTTCTTACAAGAGAGTCATTTTGAACGATTCTATTTCTTTCTTTACAATGGAATCCTTTGGAAAGACTCATTTTAGAATAAAATGCATATGGTACGATTTTATTGGCCCCTTCTGTTGAGTAGAATCATTTGGAAGGATTCAATAGCCTTTCTCCTTCCTTTCATTTGGAAGGATACTATCGGTACTTTCCTTAGTATCGAATCCTTCGAAAATACTCCATTGCTCATTTTCTTATAATATAATCCTTTGGAAAGATTCTATTATGCATCTTCTTACAAAAGAGTCATTTGGGATGATTCTATTGCTTTCTTCCTTGCAATGGAATCCTTTGGAAAGACTATATTCCTCATTGCCTTAGAATAAAATAATGTGTGTGGAAGGATTCTATTTTTTTGTACTTCCTTAATAAATCCTTTGGAAAGACTATATTCCTCATTACCTTTGAATAAAATAATGTGTGTGGAAGGGTTCTATTTTTTTGGTACTTCCTTAATAAATCCTTTGGAAAGATTCCATTACTCCTTCTTTATAAGAGAATCCTTTGGAAAGATTCTATTGGTCAAGTAAGTCAAAATTGATTAGAAGTCATGCAAGGGGGAAGACTGCATGTTGAAGGACGGATATATGTATGCAAAGCCCTCAGAGGTTTAACGTATATTTTTCCATTTTTTTTCACTTCGCGTCCAAAAATTAAGGATAATGTAATCCGTGATGAAATTCCGTGAAAATATGTCAACTGAACACCCACAAATATACGGTCAACAAATGGTATAAGAACACCCACAAGCCTCGTGGTTCAATTGGGAACTAAAGAAAATGCTTAGATGAACAGATCTTAGATTTTAGTAATTGCGAAAAAACTTCCTTTTGCCCTGTTAAAAACATCCAAAAAGGAAAGGTACTATTCTCTGATCGTAATTCAGGCCTCATAACACGCAGACATGATTTGCACTAGGTTATCTAAGAGTTCCCAGTCAAGGATTCCCATTAGCGCTCTAGAGAAAGTTTATGCTCTTCAGTGGACCTTGGTGATGTTGAGTAAGTTGCACTGCGACGTTCAAGTTTATCCCAAGCATGGCCAATTGGATTGAGATCAGGTAACCTTGCTTGATCTAATTCAGTATTATCCTTAATTTTTGTACATGCCTGTATACACGACGTACGACATATACCGAATTACGTGACACAAAAGTCGATATTATTTGGATATTGTCAAAGGACAACAGGTACAAGAAATATAAGACCCACCTCTATGGGAATTCGCCATTAACGTTTGCTTGTGTTCATTTCACTCAATCTATTAATGCATTTACATCGTTATAAAAATTGTTTTAATGGGTGGTTCATTTGAACCAGATTTCCATCATTAGTAGATACAGTATTTGCATAATAGTATTATAGTATAGTGGTAGTCATATCTAGTATAATTAGTATTATTAAGCATTTCGAACAATGCTATTTTAAATTTGTAATATATATTCCTAGGAAATTTTCTAAAATGGGAATTATCATCACATAAGGAATAAACCTTATAACAATTCTTTGAAAAAAGGTGCTGAATTCTTCCATCTTTATAAAAATTGTTTCAAGTAATTATTCGATTGCTTGTCTTTATTAAGTCTAAATTGATTAAACGTAATTAGATTATGCTTTTCAAAAACTTAAATACATTTATAAAAAAATTATATTAAATAAATTGGTAACGTTTTTCATAACATTAAAATTGATTAACTTCATTATAAAGAAGTCTTACATGTAAAACTGACTATTATTTAACACCACACCTCTATAACTTTTATAACAAATTCAACTATTTTACAAATCATTTACTACAGTATTTTTGAACAATACATTGAAAACGACCGATCAGTTGGGAGATTTTTCATAAAAAGAGCTGTAAAACTGACAAATACAAGTGGCTTCATTTGAGAAGTTTTTCATATGAACTTGAATCTGTCGTTTTGTGTTTCAAAGTTTTAAAAATGGCAAAAAGTTTCTTTTGTCAAGATAGATAAAATTCAAACTTCACGTAATAAAATATTTTCAGCTAAGTAAAATCAATAAAAATCTGATATGCTTTAAACAGTATAACTTTATAACGCATAAATGCTATAGAGTTTTTCAAGTATAAAATTGTTACTATATTGCAATCAGAAAATGTTAAGAACTGTAAAATTATGAAAAAATGTATAAACACAACATTTTCTTTCAGTTTTACTGCTTTGTAAAACGATATTATATTTCCAAATGATTGCTTCATTACTTTTAAAATGAAAATATCGTGTTTTAAATAAATGGAGCTAAAAAAGGAATAATTTGAACATGTTTTCCCTATTCTGTTAAAAATTTTCCATTTTCAAAACCATCAACTTCAGCTATCTAATCACTAAATGAGTCCACCAAACAAATCAACCATCTACATTTCAAAATTAATTTGAATGTATTTAATAGCAAATTAACTTAGACAGGCTGTTCGGACATTTTTGAACGATTTTGATGAGCAGTAAAAAAATTGTATGCTACGAAAGAATTCTATTTTCACAGCAGTTAAATAGTTAAAGTATAACTTATCGTCTGCTAACTCAGAGTTTTTACTTTCAAAATGGCGCTTTTAAATAAGCAATGGATGGAAGGCTATGTTTCCTCTCTTTCCGAAGAGAATTATGCTTATTCAGTTATTCAAAAACGCTGTAAAAGTCATGGTTTTTCAATATCTAAAGGTACCATAAGTAATATTATTAATGAGAAAGGAAAAAACGCAAAAGTGGAAAAATACTTCCAAAAAAGTATTAAAAAAAATTCTGAGAATATTTGTAAGGTAAGATCTTCAATTTTAAAAGAGAATTCGCCAAGTCAAAGGACTATAGCAAAGTGAATGTGAGAACTTTCTCTAAGAGATTTATGATTGTTGCCGGTTTTTTGCATATAATGGAAAATTAAAAGTGAAAAGAGGGGAAAAATGTAAAAATCAAATCCCACATATTATCAAGACCCTATTTTATACCCAATATTAAAAAAAGAAGTACCATATCTTTACCCACAGTGCCAACAACCAGCAGAACTGCATCAGGGTAAAGCACGCAGTCATACATCCAAATCCACTATTAAATTCTTGGAAAAAATGGAACAAGAAACTGGTATCAAGTTAATAGGAGGAATATCAGTCCCTTTACCTATAATACCTCCCTACCTAGTCCCTTTACCTTTACCTATATATTCCTGCTAAATCTCCAGATGTTTCACCCATGGACTTTTAAAAAGGGCATTATCGAAGCGTCGACCGAAATCCATTCAAGGACTGGAAAACTCTGGAACAAGAATGGAACAAAATACCACTGTCGATACTACAAAAGTCATTATTATCATGGAAATGAAGGTGTAGAAAGATAGTTAACAATAAGGGCTATCAAATGGAACATTTAAAACACAAAAATTTCATGTAAAAAATTGAGCTTCAGTCCATTAAAATCGTTCAAAAAATGTCCGAACAGCCTCTGTATAATCAAATTTAGAACTTATTTCACACAGGAACTTAAATTTTATAAACGCATAAGGTTCACGAAACATCTTTTATACAGCAATGTACTCACATACATTACTGATTTGCGTATAGAACCAGGTTACAGTACATTTTAAAGGATTCAGCTTTGTATTGAATTATTTCATTCAATATAGCTATTTTTCTTAAACCGTAATGGTACATTTCAGAAATTTATTTACGTTATTTCAAATAGTACAGCTACAAAAAGGAGTTGCGATACATGACACATGAAAAACGAAGTAACTTATAAAAATAGAAGACAACACGTTTTGATGGCTATTTTATCCTATCACACGCATAAACACACAAGCGATAGCAAGAAAGTAAAAAAATGTTGGGGAAGATATTTCTTTTTCAAAAAAATTGATTCGGTGAGTTCAGAAATAACGCGAGTTCTATTTATCAAATTTAAGACAAATGGGTGCTGAAATCGCTCAAGTCAATGATCATGTGGTTTCTGCACTCCATTTTTTCATGATCCTATATTCACAAACTAAAGCCAATGCTAATGTGATTTTTTCACGCATTTCGTGCCAACTTTAGAGAAGCCCAATTATGCAATAAACTCCAAAATGCAATAAAAAATTTATGCAAAATATGTACGTTCAATTGACCTTTCCCTGAATGAATATGAGTGTGAATACTCATGTTTATTCAATTGACATTATATGAATCACGGACAAATATTTTTACTACGCCGTCATAAATTGAACTGTTGTATATTCTATCAATATTATTTTTACTTTACACCACATACATATAGTGTCACTCAAACATTATTTAACTGATAATAAAAACTGGAATAGCAAAGTTTAAAAAAAAGTTACGGTAACTTTTGGGGAAAAACTTCATGAAATTCAGCACATAAGAACATGTTTTTTCTATACAAATTAAAGTAATCCTGTTTTCTTCTCTAAATTTGTTATAGGATAGAATATAATAATAATTATAAATGTAAATGAATAAATATAATTGCATTTTGCAGAAAAAAACAATTTATCAATCATACTTTGACTACTTATTTCTGAAAAATTGCGACAAAAACACATTACGCGATATCTATTTCCGTGTTAAGTTTTTATGGTCACTTTAAATTATAATTGTTTTATAGAATGAATAAATAATAGCTCGTTTAATAAAATACAAATGCAAACATGTCTACTTTTAGGCCTTTTAATAGTATTGTAAAATTGGATCGCTAAACTTAGGTGCTATGCAAAAATGTTTCACAATTTTCGAAAAATGAGTCATTTATTTCTAAACAAAATTGACTAAACTTTTCTGATGCTATCTACCACAAAGTTTCGTATCACATATAAATTACAACTTCCACATTTTAATGAAATACAAACGCATATATATCAACTTTTCTACATTATTCTAAAATTAGGAGTTTAACAACCGGAAAACTTAGGTGTTACGCAAACAAAATCTCGGCACACACATAAATTATAAATTCCATATTTTAATGGAATACAAACGCGTATGAAATTAATACATTATAACTCGTTTAATAAAATATAAATGCAAACATGTCTATTATTCTGGCCTTTTTAATATTAATGTAAAATTAGATCGCTAAGCTTAAGTTATGTAAAAATGTTTCACAATTTTCGAGATATTAAGCCATTTATTTCTAAACAAAACTGACCAAACTTTTTTGATGCCATCTGTCTTCCACAAAGTTTTCGTATCACAAATAAATTACAGCTTCTACATTTTAAGGAAATACAAACGCATGTATATCAACTTTTCTACATCATTCTAAATTAGGTGTTAAATAACCGACAAACTTGGGTGTTACGCAACAGAAATCGGCAGCAAAGTATTCCAAGCGCACAAAGAGATAAAGAAACATATTTACCTGCCGGAAACTTCAAAAATGCTGCGACAGAAAACGTGCCTATATTCCCCACAACTGTTGGCAACAATGTTGTCGGCCAATAGATTTATTCGTAGCGTTCTACCTCTAAAGAGCGACCTGGGAACAAGCTTCCGAAATCTTTCGAATTCAACTTACAAAGGATAAGACCGTCCGTGTCTCTCTGAGTGACAATCGGGGGGTTGCCAAGCGAAATGGATGATCGTGACACCCGTCGCCAAGATCCATCGCCAAGGTTCCCCTTGACTGATAGCAGATGAAAAGTTGTAGTTGGGAAAAGTGGAAAAGTTGGGGTTTTTTACCTCTACCGTTCTAGTGCTTTCCTTTTTCTGAAGTGAAGGCGGATTTCTTTGTATGGAATGGAAATGCAGTTTAGGATTGAACCTAGTAACCTTAGATTACGTTTCTTTATTTCCATTTGTGATTTTTTGAGACTGTTTTGTCAATTTATGTCGTTTTTTTTCTGCTCGAGAACTCAATGGATCAAACGACCTGATCGATGATTCAGTCTTGTTGAATTGCGTTGTAATATTCTAAAACAATGTCTCGAAAACTTTGTATTTAATTTTAGAAACAAGTTTTTCCACAGCGTAATGGAATAAAAAATCCAAACAGAAGTGTTTTTGTCGTTTAAAATTTAAATTAACACTCTTAGAGGGTTCGTTCCTCCCTGAGTGTATTTCTCTCTTCTGTGTCAGTAAAACTTTCATCGTGTGTCTATACTGGATGTTGTATATCTTGTGTCTGGCGCAGCATGACCAGATATGATCCTTGCGCCATAAAACAACCAACCAACCAAGAGGGTTCGACCCCATATTTCGTCCATGTCCATTAATATCTGATTAATACTGTTAAAGATTAATATTATTAAGCATTCCTTTGAGATAGCCATTCTGTTTAATCGATTGAGTAATATTTAAATGATTAAGCCTCCAAGTGGTTTCGACGAGATATCTCGTCCATCAAGATCTGACCAATTTTGCTAATGACACAATTTGATAATATAGTAATATCTTGTATCAAAATATTGCTGTATTATTTTTGGTATGCTGGCCAGTTTTCTTCTACTGACGAGATATTGTTGAACGAGATATCTCGTCCATCAAGATGTGACCAGTTTTGCTAATGACGAGATATCTCGTAGAGACAACCACCATGAGGGTTAAATTCTGTCTTTTATTAAATCACATTAACCATAGATATTACGTAGGAATTGCAACTTGACAGTGATCAAAAAGATATTTTGGTATGATCGTGAACTCAAAAATTCACTTTATAAAACTGATTTTTGAATCAGAAACATTTTTAGGTGAAAAACATTGCATTTAATTTATATAATTGTTGTTTTAATCTGTATATTTAATGCATTCATTTAAGTATTAGTTGTTGAAATCTTCAAATTATATAAACAAAACCCAAATATCGCTTGTTTTCTCTTGAAATAAAAACTTATGAATACAGAGAGATGAAAAATTTACCGAATCTTATAAAATTATGAAAATATTTTAGTTATTGATGACAAAACCTATGAACTTGAGCATTCGATTTCTTATTGATGCTTTTCTTCTGTAAGCCGCTAAACATCTCATTTCTTTTAAATACTTACGAAGTAAGATGTGTATCTGTACCTTGATAGAAAAGTGGCCAATGTCCAAATTTGCTGATTTCGACGTACTCCAACAATTCACGTCAAGGTAATGAAAGTTATAATAGAAAAAGTGTCAATGTCCTATACATTACGAAGGAATAAAAACACCGGAAATTATCTTTGGCGAGCTGCATAAAAAAATTTAAAAAATAAAAATTACTAAATCAATTGTAACCGAAAACTTGCAAAATGGACATTATTTCTTTTCCTCCCAAGGTTGACATAAAAAACAATAAAATCAATTAAATTCTCTTTGATGGACATATTTTAAAGTTTTGTTAGCATATCTAAAAGCATATCTTCTTAGCTATCTTTTGTCTCTCTGTATATCTAAACAAACAAAAAATTTAATTCCATAAAAATTTTATAAATCTGTTCTATATTTTTCTACATAATATATTCATTCGTTTAATTGTATTCTATACTATTTAATATGTGCTATTCCTTTTACAAATGAGCATAAATTTTTCTTTAATCAATTACACCGTTTTTAGTACAAGAAAATAATTGAAATAACAGCAATTCTTAAATTAGTTGGTATGACAGCTGTAGATATTAAAATAAAAACGTTTTTAGATAAGTAGATAGTAATTTAACATTGCACTGGAGCAACAAAACGGGTTATTGGTGACGGTTCGGGATCAATCCCGAATGGAAAGATCCGAGGACAACAATCACCTCGTAATTTTAAATCAAAGTCAGATAACGTGATCACACATGAGTTGGCACCCTTCTCTTCAAACTTCCACACCACGCCAACATGATAGCGTTTGGGCCACTGCATATTTAGCGTATACCAGCCACCACGTACACGACGGTCTTTGGTTGGATCGAGTTTTGAACTCGCAGCCCTCCGGTTGCTAATCCGTTACTCTTCCAACTGGGCTACTGCGGCCCGCGTTGTCCTTGGATCTTTCTCTTAGGGATTGATGCCGTATCGTCACCAATAGCCCGCTGTGTTGCTCCAGTGCGACGTTAATTAACTACCTATCTATCAAAATACAGATTCTGTCAAATGAAGGTAAAAAAAAAACACCCTTACCTTTCTGAATCCTAAACTTTCAGACTTCCAGGATGAAAATGAGTATTTTGTTTGTGGGAGAAACTGGATCAAGAAGTATATCATAGTTCAATATATGTCGGAAATAAATAATCAATTAATAATTTCAGATAGATCTAATAAACGATCTGATAAACGTGTGCGTGGGAGCTGTTGCATGTTAAATATGCAATGGCCCCAAACGTCCTCGTGTTGGCCTAGTGTGGAAATTTGGAGAGTGCGTTGCCAGCTCAGGTGTTGACCTCGTCAACTGACCGTGGTCAAATTACGAGGCGTTGTTCTAGGATCTTTCCCTTCAGGATTGATTCCGGACCACTGCCAGTTGCCCGATATGTTGCTCCAGTGGGACCCTAATTAACTACCTACGTTGATCTGTGATTTAATATGGTACAAAAAAGATTCACACTTGGAACTGTAATATCTCAACGAATTGTTGAACAGTTGTTATAACTAGTTCGCATTATCATTAATCTTTAACTTTAAAGTTCACCAATACAATAAACTCATCAAAATAGAGTAATAAATCCTAGTATTATTCTGTTACTTGTGCCCATGGGTAATCAATCTATTCAAACATTTAAGTCTGAAAAGCTAACTTTGCATTTTCTTTCTTCATTGTTCTAATTATTCTTCATTGTTCTAATTACTTAAACTTATTGAATGCGATAAAAATATCTTTTAAAATACAAAGATCTCATTTTATAGAAGTTGCAATAGACGTATGTTGTCCATTTTTTACTGATTTAATTATTATATTTTAAATAACAACTTCACTTTTACTGTAAAAAATACAAATTTAAGAAAGTGACATTTTAAAACGGAATTAAAGCATAAGAAAAATTGAAAATATAAAATTTGCATCGTAAAATTTCAGTTTTATTAGTTAAATTACTTTCACATATAGCAGTAATTTAATACGAAAAAATGTTTCAAAACTGTATCAAGTTTTTTTTAAGTTTAAAATAATAACAAAATTACTGATTTATACATTATTTTAGTCTTAATTATCGAATTTTGATAGTGCATTCACTGAGGAAACTGTTACAGATCATTTGTTTGTGTGTGTGATAAAATAGATAACACTTCATACGTACAATTACTCCTCCAAGTGATTTAGACGAGATATCTCGTCCATCAGTATCCGGCCAATTTTTCTAATGACGAGATATCTCCTTGCCAAAATATTGATGAGTTTTAATAATGACGAGATATCTCGTTGCCAAAATATTGGTGAGTTTTAATAATGACGAGATATCTCGTTGCCAAAATATTGGTGAGTTTTAATAATGACGAGATATCTCGTCCATCAAAATAATTAGTTGATTTTACTAATGACGAGATGCTTTGTCAAAAAACCACCGATAGGGTAAATTACTCTTTTTTACAAAATATATTTAAAACTAGTTGTTGACCACGGTTTGATTCTTTACATCTCCAATCGTATAAGTTTCATTCAAATAAACAATTTCGATCACTAATTCACGATTTACGTTAAATGAACCTATTATAGTTTTTAAATTGCTTCTCATATCCTTTCGACTAATTAATATTTGTCTCATTATCTAAATGAGGAGATATGGTTTCGCTGAGCTTAACATTCACAATTTTATTTCCAACATTTTTAATTACATGTTCAGGGATGTAAATGTGAAAAGGATATTGAGTGTAGTTTAATGGAGGAAATCAGCAATAAAATATTCTTTTGTTCCCTAGATACATTAGCTTTTACTTTGAAAAATGTTGCTACCTAAGCAATCGTCTGATGTGAACTCGAATTGAAACAAAATTAAAGTAGTGATGTTAATTGGAATAACTTTTATCACGTATTCTAATGGACTTCAAAACCGGTGTTTGCTTCGTTTTTAGTTTGTTTTACGCTCTTAAGTGCGATTCTTCAAGTTCTGTTGTGAATTGTTAGATACGTCATTAAGAATAAGTAAATCAACTTCCTTCAGAACATTAAATTAAGGAATTTATTTGGGAACAATTGGACTTATAATGAACATTTTTAAAATTTTGAAATGTTTTACCCGATTTAATTCAACTGTTTATTTCTTTAAATGGTTTACCTTATGATAAACAGTCTGCCTCTTATCATACCTAGTAATTATCTTTTTTATTTCTAAGAAAGCTTTTCAACGATTCTTCCGTTCAAATACTCAGTTTCAAAATGTATTTTAAGTATGGATTCAGGAAGTTGTAACAAATACGTTAATGGGTCTAATTTTATTTATTTTAAAACTGTTAGATTTATATAAATGGATTAACCTCAGTTTAAATATTTAATGCCACCTCTAATGCTATTAAGTATTTAAACGTATAAAACATGCTTTGCAATTTTACCATAATTGTTTGCAAATCAATTCAACCAAAACAAGCATGTACGTATATATATATATATATATATATATATATATATATATATATATATATATATATATATATATATATATATATATATATATATATATATATATATATATATGAGCTATTTCAAACAAAAATAACAAAATCTTAACATTTTAGTGTTTTTGATATCACTTCTGTAAAACAAATTAAACAAAAAACTAATTTTTAGTTTAAGAAAACTTTAAATACTCATTCTGAGCAATTTTAGCCGTTCTCAAATTATATTAAATGAACTAAATAAGTTAACACAATTTTTAAACTGTGTGCTTTTCAAAAATCGACTTTAAATACTAAATTATTTTATCATCATTCTACTAATTTCACTTTACCATATGAATTACATAGAAAGATAATACTTGTCACTTGATTACTTAGATTTATGATTAAGATGCACACCAGTTTTGAGAATAATAGTAATCGATTTCATGGGTATTTCGTGTTTAATACGCACCTCTTAAAAATATAATACATTTTGTGTGCGCTAAATGGTTTTAATTTCCAATACAATAGTATTTAAGAAGTCAAAAAGAGATCCAAATAGAGGCCTCGCAAATCAATGCTCTATCAAATAACTGTCACATCTAAATTTTTGTAATTTTTAAGAATATTTTTTATTTATTTAAAAACACAATATTTATTTCTTTTATTTTTAACATTCATATATCTACAATTCCCCTTCATTGAATATCCATATGAGTATTTCGTCTACAAAAAATATTACCTTGCACATTTGAGAATTTAAATTTACTTTCACAAGCATTTTCATTAAAGTACTAGCAGAATGACTTGATCTTACTCTGTTTGAATTGGTTAACTTGTAGATTGAAAAAGTGACCTATATATTATATGTATATAAAATCACTTTTCTCTTTCACCATTTTTTTTTCACTTTTTTTTTTCTTAAAACACCAACATCATTTAAGTGACTGGAAAATAATTTTTGTAATTTTTTCGACATTTTTATAATTTCAATAAATTTGGACGCAAATCGTTTACAGGCATATCCATATAAATAATACATTTCACATGTATAGTATCCCTCAGGGGGTTATGTGCCATCTTTGTCACCCTATCGAATGGTTTTCGTGTCCCCTTTCGTAGTTTTGCTACAGAGGTTGTTCGGACATTTTATGAAGAACTTTGATGAGCTGTAAAAAAATTGTATGCTACGAAATAATTTTATTTTCGCAGCAGTTAAATAGTTAAAGTATCACTTATCGTCTGCTAACTCAGAGTTTTGTTTACTTTCAAAATGGCGCAATTAAATAAGCAATGGATGGAAGGCTGTTTTCGCTCTTTCCGAAGAGAATTATGCTTATTTAATTATTCAAAAACGCTGTAAATTTCTGGTTTTTGTTATCTAAAGGTACTATAAGTAATATTATTAATGAGAAAGGTAAAAACGCGAGCGTAAAAGTGGAAAAATACTTCTAAATACGTATCCAAAAAAGAAAATTATAGAGAATATTTGCAAGGTAAGATCTTTAATTTTAAAAGAGAATCCGCCAAATCACAGGACTATTGCAAAGTCATTAAAATGTTCAGTTTCAAATGTAATTAGAATAATTAACAGTGATTTGAATCTTAAAAAGGGTAAAAAAATACTATGTTCATCGTCTATGTTCATCTCCATTACATATTGCAGAAAGCAGAACTTGCAGCATAATTCTGCATGAGAAGCATTTAACTAAAGAAAGATGGGAAAATGTTGTGACAATAGACGAGGCGTGGGTGTATTTAAATGATTGCAATAAAAAAAGAACAATTTATTAAAGAGGAGAAAAGAATCTTAAAACGTGGTTCAAAGAATCTACAGGAACTTCTTGTAGATTCTTTGTGATTTGAATCTTAAAAAGAACTGATTTGAACAGTGATTTGAATCTTAAAAAGGGTAAAAAATACTATGTTCATCGTCTATGTTCATCTCCATTACATATTGCAGAAAGCAGAACTTGCAGCATAATTCTGCATGAGAAGCATTTAACTAAAGAAAGATGGGAAAATGTTGTGACAATAGACGAGGCGTGGGTGTATTTAAATGATTGCAATAAAAAAAGAACAATGTATTAAAGAGGAGAAAAGAATCTTAAAACGTGGTTCAAAGAATCTACAGGAACTTCTCTAAGGGATTTATGATTGTTGCCGGTTTTGCATATAATGGAAAATTACAAGTAAAAAGAGGGGGGAAATGAAAATATCAACTCTCACATATTATCAAGACCCTATTTTATCCCCAATATTCAAAAAAGAAATACCATATCTTTACCCACAGTGTCAACAATCAATAGAACTGCATCAGGGTAAAGCAAGCAGCCAAACATCTAAATCCACTATTAAATTCTTGGAAAAAATGGAACAAGAAGCTGGTATTAAGTTAATACCCTTTACTGATATTCCTGCTAAATCTCCAGATGTCTCACCCAAGGACTTTTGTGCTTTTGGATTTTTAGAAAGAGTATTATCGAGACATCGACTCAAAACCATTCAGACTTTGGAAAACTGTGGAACAAGAATGGGACAAAATACCTCTGTCGATATTACAAAAGTCATTATTATCATGGAAATGAAGGTATGGAAAGATAGTTAACAATAAGGGCTATCAAATAGAACATTTAAAACACAAAAATTTCCTGTAAAATATTGATCTACAGTCCATTAAAATCGTTCAAAAGATATTCGAACAGCCTCTGTATACTACGAAAGGTGACTCAAGAACACAAATCTCTGTTTTGAGTTTCTTTAGGGCGTATTAGGAATGCCCCTTTAATTCTTTTCCTGTAAAATTTTCGTATCTCAATTCGTAAAAATGATGACGTGGTACTTTTTCATCTTGTGGTCTCGTATAGTTGCCAAAACGTACAGCTATAAACAACACAAAATTTATAAATGTGATAATAATTCCGAGCGAAGAAAATCAGAAAATATTACTGGACGGGGTCAACAAACACGAGTTTCCGTTTCGTTGAGAACGCGTTACACCTGAAAGAATTTTTTAAATTCAGATATTCAATTTGTATTAGAAATCACGTACCTGTTTCGAATAAGAATGATGATGTCATGATTGTTGAGTGTGGCTTTCAATAAAACCAAGTAATTTTATTTGGAACATGGAAAAGAAATGAAGTTTTAATGGGTTTAATCTTTTTGTAAAGAAAACATGTCAAATTTTAAAAATACTTTGAATACATTAGATTATCTACCAGTCTTGTTTCAAAAGACTTTGTGCTGTGTGTTTTAATTCTTTTTATAAAACGGGATTCTACAAAAACGTGTCTTAAACTAATAAGTTTGAGGAAAGATGGTCAAAATGTACAAAAGTCGTCGAGAAATGAACATGTCTATCAATATTGGACAGAAAATAACCCTTTTTTATCATGCTCTAGAACAACATTTAACATTTCATTCTCTTTATATAATCTTTCCCAAACATTATGAAATTATTCATATTTAGCAAAGAAAAAATAAGTTTCGAAATAAATAAAATTCTAGAAATTAAATTCTGTAAATTAAGTTTTAAAAAAATATTTTCTTTTAAAGTTGTACTTAAAAAATGCCGAGTAATTGCAATGCAATTAACATCCCATCTTCAAAACTGCCGAATTAAAGTTGATTTAAGTATGGGTATTGAGATGTTTTTAGCATAAAAATTAGCGTAAAATGTACGCAAAAGAAATTTAAATAATGTATTCTCTAATCTGACATGATTTTAAAAATATTAAACATTTCATGAAATTATTTGGAATAAATTTTGTGTAATACTTGTACGAACATACAGACGCAAAATGGGAAGACAGACAGACTGATGCAATGACGTTCAGTCACAAAATTATTGTGAGTACTCACAGTATGCATAATTTCATGAAACTATATCCAGCCGTTTGGACGTAGGGGGCATACACATATAGACAGACAAGCAGCAACCAAACGTGGAAACTACTGATTTTTTATTAGAATGTCTCAAAACGGATAAATGAAATGGGGTGAAAATATTCAATGTACAAACACTCCATTTTTGATAGACATCATTAGTTTTAATACATAATAATCTTGCATCGAAATAAATTAGTTCGTTATAAAAGTTATTACGGTATTTTTTTAATTTAAAACTTCTATTGAACAAAAGGAATAACAACCTTTGTAATCATTTTAAAACTCCTATTTGCAATTAGTGTTAGAAGCTAAATTAGTATAACAAAACAGCTTTTTCTGAATAAACCAAATGCTTTTTCACTTAATCCTCAATTGTTTCATTAACTATTTCAAAGCTTTTTCAAATGCCGTCTTAAATATCGTTGCATCTATAAGATCGAAATTATTAATTACCTGTTGCAGATTTACTCTACTTTTTCCATCATCATGTTACATGTGGGCTACCAGAGAGAATGAAAGTATAACTCAATTTGGAAGATACTTCCATTAAAGGTCAATGCAATCAATAATTACACATACAGCACAGTGACTGTTCTCTAAAAATAATGTCTTCCCACACATCCTGCAATAAATTCTTTCGCCGGCTTTTATTCAGTAAATTAATCCCTGCGCCGAAGCAAACACAATTACGTACCCACCCGGGTTTGCCATGTGAGCTGAAATAAAACGATTTTTAAGACTTTCGGTTCATTGAAATTCTTGTTCCTAAGTTTCAATTTAAATTTGCTCGTGCCTTTTTTTCCTTGGATCAATTCATTTGCTCACCCTAACTTTTATAAACCTAATTAGGAAGTTAGGGTGATGAAATTATGAGCAACTGCCATTAATAGCTTTGTTTAGTAGTGCTGATCATCAGGAAGAGTTCTCCAAATTGAGTGTCAGCACAGTTGGAAGAGCAACGGAATAGCAGCCGGAGGATTGCGAGTTCGAAACTCGGTCCATCCGAAGTCCGTCGTGTACATGGGGGCTGGTGCACGTTAAATCTCTCGTGGCCTCAAATGTCCTCACTTTGGCGTGGTGTGGAAGTTTGGAGAGTGGGGTGTCAGTTCAGTTGTTGACTTCATCGTTTGACCGTGGTTTGAAATTACGAGGCGTTGTCCTTGGATCTTTCTATTAGGGATTGATCCCGGACCATCGCCAATAGCCCTTTGTGTTTCTCTAGTGCGACTTTAATCAACTACCTATCTACCTACCAAATTGAATGTTAATTCTCCGATTTTGTCACAGGATTTTAGAGTGGCGTTATATTGCTTTTACCCACAACACAATTGTTAAGAAGAATTATTATATTGGTTCTATCCAAAGAGTGGAATTTCTTGGACAGAATCTATCGGTTCTTTATCTAGAACCGAATCTATTGGTCTTGTCGTAGAATGGAATTCTTTGGACAGATTTCATTTGTTATTTAATTAGAACTGAATAATCTATTGGGAAGATACTATTGGTCCTTAGTTTTGGCCTTTTTGACCAATAAAATCTTTCAAAGTGGTTTTCTAATTAAGGGTCCTTAGAATGGAATTCCTTAAGCAGATTCCATTGGTTCTTTAATTAGAACAGAATAATCTATTGGAAGATACTATTGGTTCTTTGCTCAGAATAAATTAACCCGAGGATTGAGAGTTCGAAACTCGATCCAATTAAACACGGTCGTGCACGTGTGTGCTGGTGCACGTTAAATCTCTCGTGGCCCCAAATGTCCCCATTTTGACCTGATGTGAAAGTTTTGAGTGTGGGGTTGCAGCTCAGGTGTTGACCTCGTCATCTGACCGTGGTTCAAAACAACGAGGCGTTGTCCTCGGATCTCTCTCTTCCTGATTCATCCCGGACCGCGGACAATATCCCGTTGTGTTGCTTCAGTGCGAGGTCAATTCAACTACCTATCTTAGAATAAAATCTTTTGCAAAGATTATATTAGTCCTTTCCTTAGAATATAGTCAGTCTTGGGAAGATTTTATTGCTCTTTTCCTTATGATAGAATCCTTTGGGATGATTCTGCTGGTCTTTTCCTTAGAAAAGAATCCTTTGAAAATATTCTGTTGGTCTTTTTTCTTAGAATATAACCCATTGAAAATATTATGTTCATCCTTTCCTTAGAGAAAATTCTTTGGAAAAATATTATTTATCCTTTCCTTAGAATAGAATCCTTTGAAAATATTCTCTTGGTATTTTCCTTAGAATAGAATCTATTGAAAATATTCTGTTCGTTCTTTCCTTAGAACAAAATTCTTTGGAAAAGTACTATTGCTCCTTTCCTTAGAATAGAATCCTTTGAAATATTCTGTTGGTCTTTTCTTTACAATAGAATCCATTTAAAACATTTTGTTGGTCTTTTCCTTGGAATAGAATCCTTTGAAAATATTCTGTTGGTCTTTTCCTTGGAATAGAATCCTTTGAAAATATTCTGTTGGTCTTTTCCTTGGAATAGAATCCTTTGAAAATATTCTGTTTGTCTTTTCCTTGGAATAGAATCCTTTGAAAATATTCTGTTGGTATTTTCCTTGGAATAGAATCCTTTGGACGACGTATTCTCCATTGGTCCTTTAATGAGGACATAATCCTTTGAAACGATACCATTTGTCCTTTCCTTAGAACAAAATCCTTTGAAAAAAAATACTATTGCTCTCTTCTCTCTCTCTCTCTCTTTCCTTATAATAAAATCCTTTGGAAATATTCTGTTTCTCCTTTAACTAGGAAAAATCATTTGAAAAGGTTCTATTGGTCAAGAAAGGTCAAAGCTGTTTAGAAGTCATGCAAGGAAGGCTTCATGCTGTAAAGTGGAATTATGCATATGAACCCATCCGAGTTTAGAACCATTATTACATTTCGTCAGTTAAACTAAAATAATGTTTTCAACGTGTCTATGTAACTTAACAGAGTTCATTTCATACGTCGTAAACTTTTACGACACCACGACCATGAAAGTTCAGAGAGTAAGGTATACTTTTCCACCTCTCAGTTTGGGAGAGTAAACAATGTTGTTATTTTACTTGCAATTCTGTTTGCAGATTTTGGTTTTGAAGTTAAATAAAAATGAAATTAGGGAGTTCGATGAAATATTTGAACAAATATTAGACTTTATTTGATAAAGTGTTATATGTTTATCTTTTGTGAATCTAAATGAAGTGTAATCCCAATGCTGATAAAAGCAACTTCACTAAAGGGAAGAATCGCTACGAAAATAACGCTTTTAAACGAACACTTAAAAAATAAATCAATAAGAAAGTCTTGGCTTAGAGAAATAGGGTATTATGAACAGGTCTGATAAAACTTAATTTTTGTATGGACGCATGATATTATAATCAGATTTTGCGATGGGAAAATATCAATTTAATGAAATTTTGTAAGTAGATAGTTAACTAACGTGGCACTAGAGCAACACAACGGGTTATTGGTGACTGTCCGGGATCAATCAACAAGGGAAAGATCCGAGGACAGCACGTAATTTTGATGATGACGATAACAACACCTGAGCTTGCACCTCACTCTCCAAACTTCCACACCACGCCAACGTACATTTGAGGCTACAACAAATTTAACATGCACCAACCCCCGTGTACACGACGGTCTTTGGCTGGACCTAGTTTCGAACTCGCAACCGGGGTACCTCTTAGAACCGGGGTACCGCGGCCCCAAACTTTTGTGACCCACCTCATAAAATTATAGCACATGAAAAACGGTAGTTTCAAAAACAATACACCGCCAAGTAGCTATATCTATCAATACAGAAACATTCAACCATTTTCAATCACCCTTTCACAGAAAAGTTTTTTATAAAAGCCATGCTTCTGAAATTGAAATAGTCGTTTCTTATTTCCAAGAATCCTCAGGAGAACATTTCCTTCATTCTTCACGGACCCGAGCTATTGCAGTGATTTCTTCTTTTCCCATGGGGTTTAATGTCTTTAGTAAGCACCGGGGCATGATGCTCCCGTGGTACCCAAGCTATCTTTTCTCAAGCTCTATCCCTAATGACTCTTTTTTACATTTTTTACTTGACTTTGTCTTGTGTTTGGGGTAGCATCACCGAAGTCCTTGTGGTTTCCAACGCCAAAACAACCAACTCATTTCCAAGTTCTAGGGAGCAAATATGTGGATTATGTCCCTAAATGGATTACCTTTCTTAGTTGCATACTAGAAATGCATAAGGTATGCAAAAGGTAATAATAAAACAGTGAATTCGCTGCCGCTAAAGCATGTAGAACTTGAATTTCGTCAGTAATCATCAAGCACTTAAAAAATTTTAGGGATTGATTCCAGACCGTCGCCAATAGCACGTTGTGTTTCTCTAGTGCGACGTTAATTAACTACCTAACCTAACCAGAGCCACGCGACTTATTTTCCTGCGCAGACTCATGAAACCACAACCTATATAAGATGTGGATTTGGCAGAATTTTACAGGCAGATATTAAAGTAGGCAGGTATCTTAATTAACATCGCACTGGAACAATGCTATGGGCTATTAGCGACGGTCCGGGATCAAATGCGAAGTGACAGGAATTGAGAAAATGAAGAGTTCCCAGAAAAGCTTTCGCTTTTTGAAATTAATAATATATAATTGAATCCAATTAAGCTGTGTTTGCAGATAATGTGTATTATTCACAGGATTTTTATGAGAATTGAGTGTTTGAAAGTTGGTAAAATTATAACTCATCAAATTCCTGTTATTCAGATGTGTATTGTCAAATTCCTGTGTATTTAAACTTTTGTCGTGCTCCTTTTTCATGGAATTTCATGTACTCTTACTTTCTAACTGTTGGTGTGAACTTAAGTATTTAAATTTTGTTCCTTGTAATTGTAGTTTTTTTTTAATTCAATAAAAAAGCATTGCCTTTCGATGAGACGGGGATCTTAAATCATCTCTAAATCTTTAAACGTTACGAGAAGTTGCACTAAGGAAAATTCGTTTAAATATTAATATCTTTGTTCGGCATTCATCTAAAATAAATTCAAAAATAATTATATCATTTTCAAAAGTTGTTTTAAAACATAATTAGTATTAGCATTAATGGGGTTATACCTTATTTTTAAAACAGGTACACGTATTACATTTAAAATGGCAGAGTTATTTACGGAAGATTGTATACATAAATTTGATACTTACCTACATAGATTTAACATTAGGGTATATTATAACTATAAAATTGGAAAAGCTGCTGGTTTAAAACAACAAAAAAGAAAAGGTCTTAACCTTCTACACACCACCGAGCGCTTCAACCCCTCAGAGGGTTAACAAAACAGCTTTTATAAGTTTTAACCTCAAAGTCCATAAGTGCTTTGTTCCAAAATTGCATGCATTAGGAAGATCTGTAAAATTGGGAAAGGTGCTTGTCCAAAACAACAAGGGACAGCGGTAGCCCAGTTGGAAGAGCACCGAATTAGCAACCGTAGTGTTGCGAGTTCGAAACTAGGTCCAGCCAAAGACCGTCGTGTACACGGGGCTGGTGCACGTTAAATTTGTCATGGCTTCAAATGTCCACACGTTGGAGTGGTGTGGAAGTTTGGAGAGTGCCATCTCAGGTGTAGACCTCGTCATCTGACCGTGGTTCAAAATTACGAGGCGTCGTCCTCCTGGATCCTCCATTGTCGGGGATCTTTCCCTTTGGGATTGATCCCGGACCGTCGCCAACAGCCCGTTGTGTTGCTCCAGTGCGACGTTAATTAACTACCTACATACCAAAACAACAAAAATGAACAAAATGCACGAAAAGCAATTCTAATCTATAGGCAGGTAGGTGTTCAAATTAACGTCGCAGTCTATTGGTGACGGTCAAGAATCAAACCCGAAGGGAAAGATCCGAGACACCACGTAATTTTGAACTATGGTCAGATGACGAGGTCACACCTGAGCTGGAACCCTACTCTCCAAACAACTCCACTCCAACGTGAGGATATTTGAGCCCACGACAGATTTAACATGCACCAGCCATTTTGTACACGACGATCTTGGATTTGAACTCGCAACCCTCCGGTTCCTGGTCCGTTCCTCATCCAAGTGGTCTACCGAGGTCCAATCGTAATCTGTAAGTGTAACTGTAAGTAAGTAAACACGCTTGCATTCGGACGTCCATTTACCTTCGCGTCGTAGGTTGCGCAGGTTCGATTCCTGTCAGGTGCATTCCTCCCTATGTGTATTTCTCTTTTTCGTCAGTAAAACTTTCATTGCGTGTGTATTACTTGATATTGTATGTCTTGTGTCTGGCATAGCATGGCCAAAGATGGCTCTTGCGCTGTAAAACCCCATCAAACCAACCAACCAAGAGGGTTTGACCCGATATTTCGTCCATGTCCATCAATATCTGATTAATACTGTTAAAGATTAATATTATTTAGCATTCCTTTGAGATGGTCATTCTATTTAATCAATTGAGTAATATTTAAATGATTACTCAATTGATGAACTCAATGAACCCTCCAAGTGGTTTCGACGAGATATCTCGTGCATCAATATCTGACCAATTTTGCTAATGACGCAATTTGATAATACAGCAATATCTTGTATCAAAATATTGCTGTATTATTTTTGGTATGCTGGCCAGTTTTCTTCTACTGACGAGAGATGGTTGAACGAGATATCTCGTCCATCAAGATGTGACCAGTTTGCTAATGACGAGATACCTCGTAGAGACAACCACCATGAGGGTTAAGTTCTTTTTTTTATTAAATCACATTAACCATAGATATTACGTAGAAATTGCAACTTAACAGTTATCGAAGAGATATTTTTGTATGATCGTGAACTCAAAAATTCACTTTATAAAACTGATTTTTGGATCAAAAATTTTTTTAGGTGAAAAACATTACATTTTATTTATATAATTGTTGTTTTAATCTGTATTTTTGATCAAATTTTCAAATGATCAAATTTTCAGAATCTTTTGAGCATGTGCCACGCGCAGGGCAGCTCTCAAACACTCTGCATGCCAGGGCGTAAAAGGATATCCAGTAGCGCAGCAAATTCATTTCGACTCATGCTGTTGCGTTGGTTGCATCGTTTCTCATTGAGTTATGCCTCGGGATAGAGTTCGCAAACAATTTAAGCAACTGGGAGAGTTTGAGAAGCCAATTGGCCTCCGAGAAGATGGGTGGTCTAATCGACGGATTGAGCAACATATTGACTGTAGTGATGTTACTGTTGCACGCTGTTTGCAACGGTGGATACAACAAGGCACATGCCAGCGTCAACCAGGCCCAGGAAGGCCTAGAGAAACCGGACCGAGAGAGGATCGACGTGTAGCAAGACATGCGCGTACTGATCCAACAGCCACTGTTGCAGACATCGAACGGGCAGTGGGAACCTCTCTCAATCATCCAATAAGCGATCTCACCATTTGTCGACGGCTTCACGACTAAACTCACGTAGACCGTTACGACGACTGCCTTTAACAGCATTGCATCGCCGTCAAAGACTGGAATGGTGTCGTACCAGACGGCGTCGAATGGCATCGAGCGGTCTTCACTGACGAATCCCGCTTCTATCTGGATGGAGACGACTATCGAATCCATGTGTCGAGGCAACATGTTCAGAGCGAAGATTCACGGTTTGTTGTGCAGCGTCACAGGTCCAGAAGACCTGGTGTCATGGTGTGGATGCAATTGTAGGATGCCAAATCACCTTTGGTATTCGTTACGGGCTCTCTGACATGCCAGCGTTACGTACAAGTAATTCTACATCCAGTTACGGTCCATTCCTGAACTCCCATGTTCACCCGCTATTTCAACACAATGCTCTACCACATAATGCTGCCGTCTCTAGAGCTTGTCTACGACACAGCGATATCTTACCATGGCCTGCATACTAACCGCTCCTGTTCCCGATCAAGAATGCATGGATACCATTGGACGTGATGTCACCACTCCACCCTTACCGCGTAATCTGCTGGAACTACGTGACAGGGTTCAAGTAGAATGGGATAGACTGTGTCGCAGGACTTCATAAAGAATCTCTACGACTCACTACCAATTGCGTTAGGCATGCTGCATTAGGAATAATGGTAAACATACGCCATACTGAATGATACCACTTTTTTGAATTTTTCTCAATAAAGTTTGCATATTTCAGTCTCAAATTTTAATCATTTACTCATTCATAAGCACTTTACCAACCTTGCAAAGTTCATTGCATTCTGACAATTCCTCCTAGGTGCAACTTTTTTTGTCTTAGAGTGTATCATTTTTCCCTTTTCTTTGAAAGTTAGATATGTTTATTTACTTTCCGGCGAACATATGATACACCAGACATTTCTTTCCCCGAAAAACTGGGTTACTTGTCGAAAAACTTCAAAAGGACCCGACTCCTTATCATTCCGGGGAGCAGGTCGCAGATGGCCACGAGCGCTCACAAGAACTTACAACATCCCAAACCCCAATCGATTGATTCCTTTCGGTGCATTCCTGAAAAGAAGCCCCTTAAAGTTCATCTTAACTTTCTCTCCCTTCCCGCCCCACGCGCAAATCTGGACCGCATCATACGCATCTCAGTTTCACCCGCCAAACTTCCGTCGCCAAGGGAGATGGAGTTGCCGGTGTGGCTCGCCTCCGTCGGCGGATTCTCGGTCAATCAATAGAAAACGTACCGAAGGTGGATGTGATTGGCTGAACGATGGGGGGAAAGTCCGACGTCATCATTGGTCATTGACTGACTCTTTTCGGAAATGATCCATGAATGACTGAGCTGTTCGGTTTATTTTTACTCTCCACCGGTCGGTGCTGGGGTCGCCATGGGTGACCATTTTGGAAAGTTTTCCAAAGTAACGAGAAAGTTTGTGGGAAGTTTGCTGGATGGGGTCGTAAGGTTTCGCGAGGGGAACGAAACAAAGTTCCCGAACTTTCAGGACGTGGTTTGACACAGTGGCATAGCCAGGGATTGTAATCCCTCCTATGGTCTGCTGGTCAACCCTCCATGTGGTTTCGACGAGTTATTTCGTCCATCAAGGTCAGGCCAATTTTGATGTAGTGACGAGATATCAACAAGAATGCCGATTGAATGTAAAATAAAGATATTGCCGTTTTCTGATGATGACGAAATACAGATCAGGTCATTTTTCCTAATGACGAGATATCTCGTCCATCAAGATCTGGTCAATTTAGATGACGTCGGGATAAAATTGGAATCAGGAGATACATCAGGAGTGTGAAAGGATTCCAATTTTAACAAGAAAAACCAGTTTACTAACCCTCATAGTGGTTGTCTAGACGTTACATCTAGTCTTTAACAAAACTGACCAGATCTTGTAGAATGAGATATCTCGTCATTAGAAGAAAACACGATCACTATCATTAGAAGAAAACTGATCAGGATCTGGAATTCATCATCATAAAATCGACAGTAGCTTGATGACAAGATAGCCAATGATCGTAACTCCTCCAATGGTCTGCTAGTTAACCACGAAGAGGTTTCGACTAGTTATCTCTTGTCCATCAATATCAAGAGATAGTGACAAGATATTTCGTTATCAAGGCATTACCGATTTATCGATGATGACAAGATCAAGATTTGCTCAGTTTTCCTCTAACGACGAGATATCTCTTCCATCAAGAGCTGATCAGGTTTGCTAGTTTGACGAGATAAACATGAAGAGGGTTAACACGAAATTTCGCGTCATTAGAAAAAAACTGACTAGATATTTATCTCGGCAGCATCAAAAAATCGCCAAAACCTTAGTGACGAGATATCTCGTCATTATAATAATTGATCAGATCTTGAAGGACGAGATATCTCGTCGAAACCCCCTGGAGGGTTAAAAAAAGTAATTAGTATTGATTGCTTTTTAAATAACTAGCTATATACACACTGTTCCTTGCGGTTTGAATATAAATCGTACACGATTGCAATGTGAACACTAATTGAAATTGGGTACATCCCATATTTTTCTCTCGTTAGACAACACCACGTAATTTTGAACCACGGTCGAATGACGAGGCAACACCTGAGCTGGCACCCCACTTTCCAAACTTCCACACCATGCCAACGTGAGTCATTTGAGACCACGACAGATTTAACGCGAACCATCCCCTTTGTACACAACGGTGTTTGGCTGGATTCGAACTCGCAACCCTCCGGTTGTTAATCTGTTTCTCTTCCAACAGGGCCACCGCTGCCCCGTTAGTATTTTAATAAACGTCACATCGCAGCAAGACAACGGGCGTATTGGTAACGGTCCGGGATCAAGAATGTTTCGAGGACACAACACCACGTAATTTTGAATCACAGTCAGATAACTAGTCACTTCGCGGTTTGAACCCGGACCGTCGCCAAAAGCCCGTTGCCTTGCTCCAGTGCGACGTTAATTAGATGAGTCTTTACAGGACTTGGAAATCATTACAAAGCGCTTGAAATCGAAGTCTCATCCTCATAACCTCGTAAAAAGGACTGAAATGTCAAGAGGACTCTCCCAATGTGCTCGAAATCGGAAAAATATGTACGTCGAGACATTTCCAAAAGTGTAAATACACATACTTTCGGGCAAATACTTCAGGGCATGAAAGTTTTACCAAGACCAGGAGCTATTCAGCGATGGCTCTCTATTTCCAAAGCTGTTCGAACGATGAAATGCGCATTTTCTTGCAATCGGTATGTTCGCTGGCTATTCTGGATTCAGTCTAGACACCCTTATCGGCTTCAGGCTTGCCGCTGTTCGGCTGTTTTTATCGCAAACATTTCTGAAAGGAAATACTGATGGCAAGAGGAATCGGGAATTCCCGAGTTTGTAATTTCTTTCGGAAAATAGAATGTGCCAGAGTTCATCCTTTTTCCTGTTTTTATTTCGGGAAACAGGTTTTATGTAAAGTACCGGCAATCGGTGGGTGTTTGGAGCTGATTTATTCCTGATTTATGCTTGCGAATAAAGGACCGCGATAGCTTAGTTTGTCGAGCAACGAATTCAAATTTTTCTGTCCAACCAGACTGTTATGGCTGGTGCAAGTTGAATCTGTCGAGCCCTCACGTTGGCGTGGTGTGGAAGTTTGGAGTGTGCGGTTCCAGCTGAGGCGTGACCTTGCCATCCGACAATGATTCAAAATTACGTGGTGTTCTTCTCGGATCTTTCCCTTCGGGATTGATCCCGTACCATCATCAATAACCTGTTGTGTTGCTCCCAGTGTGACGTTAGTTAAAAATACCAATACCAAATTTTTATTTCAGTGATTTATATACACGAGTATTATACAAGAAATAAAAAATAATTTGTAAGTAATTTACGTTATCATGTAGAATGTTCCTTTCCTTAACTGGTTTCGTGGTAGCCCGGTTGGAAGAGTAGCGGATTAGAAATCGCAGGATTGAGAGTACGCAGGATTGAGAGTCGAAATGTGTCCATAATTCATTTAATTTTTAAGTTTGAACGTTAATAAGGTTCTTTTGTCAAAGAGTATACCTCTATATTCATTGCATATAATTTTTTTGAATTTTGTTCTATTACGTAAACTGCGAGCATGTACAAATACGTCATAGGAAAAATGCGGTATAGCTTGGTTAAGCCATATCTAAAAAACAATAACGCGTTGTTTGACATTTTCTTGGGAGTTTTTATTGCTATACTGGCCACAGGTTTCGCCAAGGCTACACAGTTAATTTGCCTATCTTTTTCAAATTATATAAAATTTAAATAAAAAATAAATCCAAAAAATGAAATAAGGAATACGTGCTTCGTATTTTTTTACATATTTTTTATTGAAACAAAAATAACCGTGTGGTTAAAAAAATAAATGTTGTCCATTGAACTTGAAATATATCGACAATGAATTTAATGACTCAAAATTTGTTTGACGATGTTTTTTGTAAAAACTCTTTCATCGTTTGCTAAATGCCCTTGACCGTTATATTCTGAAATATAAAATCTCAAACCATCGAATGATCGAACTCTACTTGCTGAGACGTACAATTGACCATGTGTAAAAACTGGCTGCCTCAATAAAATTCCAATTTTTTCGAATGTTCGTCCTTGAGACTTATTTATTGTCATCGCAAATGCAGGTATAATTAGAAATTGAGTTCTTTGAAAGTTAAATGGTAAAATAGTTCCGGAATATGTTAAATTTATACGTGGAATCAAAATTCTCTTATTGCGTGCGGTTCCAGTTAAAACTTCGCAATCAATAGTATTACGATGCATAAATTTGATGCGCATTCTTGTTCCATTGACTAATGCTTCCTTTGTATTTAAGTTTCTGATCAGCAAAACGATGCAATTAACTTTCAATACTAACTTATGGGGTGGGAAATTATGCCAAATCTCATACTCCTCCGTGCGCGCAATGTGCTTAAAAAGGGGTACAAAGTTTTTTCTTCACGTATTAATATATAGATGTTGGTTGCTTTTGTAATACTTTCAACATGTTCAGAATACGATCATAGTTTTAATAGTTGGAATAAGGTAAAAATAATATCAACATCAACAAATTTTAAATGAAATACCACCTTATAGTAGTTATTTAGAAAAATCTTTCCATTTGTTAGATATGGCACCTTAGAGATTTTCTATATATCGTATAAAAATACTATCTACAGTGAATCAGAGCTTGTTTTGAAATACGATCTCGTAAAGAGTACGTTTATTGGATACTTGACATCTAATAGGCTTTCAGCACCAAGAAAGCATGCATTTATGTGACTCGAAAAAATGAACCGTACAATTTATGATAGATGACGGTATCTGACCATATCTTTTTGATGATCCGTTCCAGGATTGAAAAAACGTTTCCTTATTTTATGCTCCTTTCTGTAGATGATCGTGTGTATATTGTGGTGTAAGATTACAAAACTTACATGTGGTTTTCTTATATAGAATGATTGGAGTTCTGAGTGTAATTTTAATGTACTGATTTTTCATGAAACTGAAAAGCACTTATTCTTAATACGTAGGTGACTTTAAATATTCTCATTAGTTAAGTTCTATCTGAACTGAGTTTGAATTATGATCTAATGGGCCGTGGTAGCCGGGTTGGAAGAAAAACGGACTAGCAACCGAAAGGTTGTGAGTTCGAATCCAACCAAAGACCGTCGTGTACAAAGGGGGATGGTGCACGTTAAATCTGTCGTGGCGTCAAATGTTCTCACGTTGGCGTGGTGTGGAAGTTTGGAGAGTTGGGTGCTAGTTCAGGTGTGACCTCTTCATCTGACCGTGGTTCAAAATTAAGTGGAGTTGTCCTCGCATCTTTCCCTTCGGGGGTTGATCCCAGACCGTCGCCAATAGCCCGTTGTGTTGCCCCAGTGCGACGATAATTAAAATACCAATACCAACTGATCTTAGTTCGAATTACGATCTTTTAGGAACGAAAAGCACTGTAAAAAGTATGCATTAAATGTGTGACATTTTGCTTACATATTATTGTACATTAAGTACTTAGACACTAGAAATTCACATGAAAATGAAAACAGAGTATGTTTTAATATACTGATATAAATGATAATTTTTAATGTTACACATTTGTAAAATTATTGATTTTTCACCCCATTCAATAAAAAAACTGTAAAACTGAAACTTTTGAATCAAATTAATTATGTTAATTAATGCACAGCAGAACTCTGAAATACACTCATGTCCAAAATTATCTTTACATGCATAAAATCACGGATTTCACAGAAACTGTGAACTATAAGTTTATGAATTTGAATGAAATGATACATAACATCATTACACACAAATACAAAGGAAACAATTGAAGAGCACTGCACATGATATGAAACTGTAGCAAGAAACAATACAAATGGCAATAATGGGACAAGGAGAGTTCAGAAAAAAAAGGATAACTCAGAAAAAAAGTAAGTCTTATGAATTTAATATGGAATGTGATCTCCCCTGACGTGTACACACATAAATGATACGTAACATCATTACACACAAATACAAAGGAAAAAATTGAAGAGCACTGCACATGATATAAAACTGTAGCAAGAAACAATAAAAATGGCAATAATATGGGACAAGGAGAGTTCAGAAAAAAAAGGATAACTTAGAAAAAAAAGGATAACTTAGAAAAAAATTAAGTCTTATGAATTTAATATGGAATGTCATCTCCCCTGACGTGTACACAAATATCACAATGTGTTTTAATGCTGGCAATAATGTTGTTAATCACAGTTTGTGGAATTAAGTTCCACTCCTCCAGCAATGCGGTATTCCGGGAATTTATATCTCTAGGAGGAGGATGTCTCCGTGCAACTGCTTTTCCAAGCTAGTCCCATAAGTTCTCTATCGGGTTCAGATCAGGAGATTTTGCTGGCCATGGTATTCGCTCAATGGCTTCACTTTCAAGGAATTCTTCAACGAGGTTTGCTCAATGTGGACGAGCATTATCGTCCATAAATAAAAAGTCAGATTCATATGCACCTCTGAAAAGTCTTACATAAAGTTCTAAGACATCATCCCGATATATCTGACCGGTCACAGATCCGCTGTTGAAAACGTGTAGGGGCGTACGTCCATTGATCATTATTCCTCCCCATACCATCACACCTGCACTACCGAAACGGCCACGTTCCATAATGTTCGAAGGTCGCGTTCCTGACTCCCTCCAGATGTAAACACATTTGGAATCAGATGTTAAACTAAACCTCGACTCATCAGTGAAGAGAATATGGGTCCATTGGTGTTCACTCCAGTTCTGATGTTCTTTGCACCAATTACAGCGGTCCTTCTTTTGTTGTGAAGACAGTGAAACACATACCCTTGGCTTTCTGGGATAAAGGTTCATTCATTAAGCATTCTGTATACAGTTTGCCGTGATGCAACAGTTCCAGTGGCGGCTGCAACCTCTGAACTTAACTGCCGGGCAGTAGACTTCCTGTCACGACGGGCAGTTATTGCCAGATATCGATCTTGAGAAGCAGTTGTTATTCGTTTACGACCTTGTCCAGGCTTCCTTATAACAGTTCCAGAGTTCTTAAATTGTTTACATGGCGTAGAGACCGTCTGTCTTGAAATATTGACACATCTCGCTGCTTCCATGATTGTCTGCTCTGCTTCTAAACGGCCGATAATTCTCCACTTCACAGATTCTTCCAAATGATACTTCGTAGCCATAACAAACCGTTTTGATTCCTTACACACTGAAATCAAACGCTGTATTTCAGAAATTCACTCAGATATTCACTTTGCGCAAAGCGCTTGATTCACCGTCGGATGACGTAACGCCTTGATTTGCATATCGGAAACCGTTTGATCACTTTTGATTGGATAAGGCTAATTAGGCTTGTCTTTCACACATTCCCTGCAAAAATGGATTACATCGATTGGATATTTCATGGAATATCATTACTTTTTAGGTATGTAAAGATAGATTTGGATATGAGTGTGTATCAGCATTAGTAATAGATTTTTGTAATGGTCATTTAAATACAGTACCTCGATAAGTAGTCTGAATAAAAAACTCTTACAGCTGCCACAGGCGACTAACGATGATGTTATTATCTTTCAATCTTGTTTACTAAAGGTATCGTTTACAGCAAAATCGTCTCAAAAGCTTCCATTTTCTAAATTTTGGCGACTTTGAAACTTCTGGCTACTTTTTATTGAAAATTCGCCAAAGGTCAACAAAAATTTAACCTGTTTTTTTAAATGACAGATTTAACGGATGAAATTAATGGATTGGAATCTTCCCCATCCCATGAACCAATCCGATGATGAATGTTCGGTTTCACCCTGCAGACAAAATTAGTCTAAGAATCACGTTACTAATAGAACGTTTTGAGTCACATGATCCTGGCCATATAAAATGTTTACCATTACTCACTCTTATATATTTCCTACATTACCCCATTAATTTCCACACTTCAACACCATGGCAACGTGAGGACATTTGAGGCCACGACAGATTTAACACCTTGCCCGCTACTCTTCCAACCGGGCTACCGCGGCCCTTAGTTTTCAGAAGAATCACTAGACTTTTCGAAAATCTGTAACATTCTATGACGTAAGACAGAGGTAGTCAGCTTTACTTAAGTAAACTGTTTTTCAATAGATGTACCTATCTGCGAAGTTAAGTGGAAATTGTTTCAAAATTAAACAATTTGACTGCACCTAGAGAACTTAGATTCGAAAATTCTCATTTCACGTTACACTAGATTGGAATTTCCAACGATAAAATAAGTCTGTATTTGAATTACTCATGAAGATAACATGGGTCACCGTGGCTCAGTGAACTTGCCAGAGCTACAGAGGCTGTTCGGACATTTTTTGAACGATTTTGATGAGCTGTAAAAGCATTGTTTGTTACGAAAGAATTTTAATTTCACGGCAGTTAAATAGTTAAAGTATAACTTATCGTCTGCTAACACAGAGTTTTGTTTACTTTCAAAATGGCGCTTTTAAATAAGCAATGGATGGAAGGCTATGTTTCCTCTCTTTCCAAAGGGAATTATGCTTATTCAATTATTCAAAAACTCTGTAAAAGTCATGGTTTTTCGATATATAAAGGTACGATGAGTAATATTATTAATGACAAAGGAAGAAAACGTAAAAGTGGAAAAATACTTCCAAAAAGGAATCCAAAAAAGAAACAATTTCTGAGAATATTTGTAAGGTAAGATCTTTAATTTTAAAAGAGAATCCACCAAGTCAAAGGACTAATACCAAAGTGAACGTGAGAACTTTATATAAGAGATTTATGATTGTTGCCGGTTTTGAATATAATGGAAAATTACAAGTAAAAAGAGGGGGAAATGTAAATATCAACACCCACATATTATCAAGACCCTATTTCATCCCCAATATTCAAAAAAGAAATACCATATCTTTACCCACAGTGCTAACAATCAGTAGAACTGCATCAGGGTAAAGCAAGCAGCCACATATCTAAATCGACTATTAAATTCTTAGAAAAAATGGAACAAGAAGCTGGTATCAAGTCTGGTATAATACCCTTTACTGATATCCCTGCTAAATTTCCAGATGTCTCACCCATGGACTTTTGTGTTTTTGGACTTTTAAAAAGGGCATTATCGAAACGTCGACCGAAAACCATTCAAGGACTGGAAACTGTGGAACAAGAATGGGACAAAATATCACTGTCTATACTACAAAAGTCATTACTATCATGGAAATTAAGGTGTAGAAAGATAGTTAACAATAAGTGCTATCAAATGGAACATTTAAAACGCAAATATTTCATGTAAAAAATTGAGATTCAGTTCATTAAAATCGTTCAAAAAATGTCCGAACAGTCTCTGTATAGGTTCGATTCTAGTGACTCCCTGAGTGCAATTCTTTCTTATACTTTCTTAGATCCGAGAATACGGCTCCTTCGGTGTTATTCGGTTCTACCAAATATTCGAAAACCTAATTTCAATATTAACTCATATAAATCAGACTTTCATGATTCATGTAAGCCTTTTGTCCCATTTAAGAAGAAAGTCAGCCATTTGTTCCAGTTAACACCTTCATTTTAAAGGTCATGAAGTTAATCGAGCTAGAAAGTCATGCTTCCTACGTGCTATGAATTTGAATAGATTGAACCTATTATCTTTCACTTCAAAATTCATTTAGGCTCGTATCGTATTAGTTTAACTTTCTTTCTCGATACTTCTAAGCATTATTTATTAATCGAGCCAGGCTACTTTATTAGTTCGGTGGTGATATTCGATTTGACATATGCACACATATATTTTTCAAAATTGCGCATACTTTCATGGTGTGAATGGAGCACGAATGATTTGATAACCATGAACACTAGGCGCTGAATGTAAAATTATAATAAAATTATGTTAGTGAAAATAATAGCTTGTAAAAATAAAACACGTAACTTGTATTCTGAAATATTTCAAATTACATATTTACTATGGTAAATCAGTTATCAGTTTATACACTAATCCTCAATACAACAAATATAATAAACATATTTTGAAATTTCAGACTTTGCTTCTTGCTTTGATCATTTTTATTATCTTGCTTACACATCTCACAAAACTCCAACTCACGTTGGCGTGGTGTGGAAGTTTGGAGAGTGGGGTGCCAGCTCAGGTGTTGACCGCGTCATCTGACCGTGGTTCAAAATTACGGTGTTGTCCTTGGATCCTTCTCTTCGTACCGTCACCAATAGTCCGTTGTCCCCAGTGCGACGTTATTTCAAATACCTTCAACTCCAATACTCAGCCTTTGAAGTATAACCAAAGCTTTTAAAACATACCCTGTTCTTTAAAAAATGCTTAAGTGCTTTCTCTATCACTTGACAAACCACAAATGTACAAATGAACATATTCTCACATGAAAACAAAATATTGCAGTAAAATTATTTAGGTGAAAATAATAACTTGTAAAAAATAAAACACCTGTCTCGAATTCTGAATAATTTAAAAATACTAGATAAATATTTAAATATAGATAAATTACTAGATATAATATTTAAATTAACAATGGATATTCTATTGCTTAAATATTCTAGAATTTCACGAAATTCTCCACTTTCAATAGTGTAAAATCAAAATTTGCAGATTCAATGACGTGAAATTCAGTTTAAGCTAAATAAAACGCTTATTAAGTTTCAGCGAATTTCTTTGAAATGCCTCCATACCCAAACATATATCTATTCTTAGAACCCTGCTCAATTACAATGGAAGTTAAAAACAAGAATCCTTAGAATTTAACATCAACAAAGTGTATGCATGAAACGAGATCCAATGTTTTTATTATTAACGGAATAAAATATTGCATTTTCCCAGTTCAAAGCAAGAACAGCATGTGTTTCACTGTTTAGATATTAAATTCAATTTCACCAAACAAAATGCACTTCCATTGTTAAACGTATATTTATGTCGATCGAAGCAAATATAAAATACATAAAAGGAATTATTTATATTTTTTCCGCAGCTTCCTGGGATCAGGATTCTTAAAAAAATCCCCTATTTTTCTTTACAGAGAACTTTAATTTTCGCAACATTCTCGGTCTATTGATGTGTCCCGGAAATTCCAATTACTTGTCCCAAAATAACTCTGAGCCAAACAAATTCTCCGAGATAGTTTCCGGAAAATACCCTCCGGACATTTAAATATCAAGAGAATGTTTGCCTCTTCTAAGAGGACAGTCCAACTCCAAAACATGGTTCTTATTTTAGCACATCCTTTGACAGATATATTAAAATCCAACAGCAAAATGTAATTGGAAACTGCGGCACAACATGGCCGTTTTCATCTAGAGAAGGATATTCCACATGTTTTCTTAACACTTCCTGTTTCATATTCCCTCTAATGGTTTTTATTGCATTTGCTTTTATAGATTTCCAATTTTTAATAAATTCTGATTAAAAACGGGTTATTTCATATGCGTCTGTTGCATAACATGTTTTGAAGAGAGTTATTAAATTATTTTCATTGGAATGTTTCTAAGGAAGCTACTTGGGGAAAGTTGTCTACGTTGAAATATTGGGTCATAACTTTATTTCACGCTTTGTTTGGATAATGAACTATCCGATTTCTCTGGTGAAATAGTAGTTATCGTTTAAAATTATGTTTAATACTCTCTAATAGTTCAGCTTTGTATACTTTGGTTGGTTGGCTTTGGGATTTATGACGCAAGGCATATTCGGAAAAACTGCGCCTAACGGAAGACAACGAGGGAGGAAAACAAAGCAAAAAGTAGGCAGGTGGGTATTTTAATTAACGTCGCACTGGAGCAACGCAGCGGGCTATTGGCGACCGTCCGGAATATGTTTTTAGTCAAAGGTTTTTCGTTGGATGCTGTTAACATGTTCCCACATGTTTCCAAAACTTTAAACTCCATATCTGAAGAACTGTGTTTTTGCAATATGATGCTTTGTTCAAGCGGTGATAACTCTAAACTGAATCGATCTGTTATAATGTTATTTTGTATCATTTTAATTTATTTAATACAGTGGGTGTTATGGTCTTCAATCAGAGCTATTAGTTAATAAATGAAGTTTTAGTTGATATTAAGATATTAAAATTGGGGTAGTTAATTAACGTCACACTGGAAAAACACAACGGGCTTTTGGCGACGGTCCAGGATCAATCCCGAAGGGAAAGATGATCCAAGGACAACGCCTGGTAATTTTGAAACACGGTCAAATGACGAGAACAACACCTGAGCTGGAACCCCACTCTCCAAACTTCCACACCACGCCAATGTGAAGACATTTGAGGTTATGACAGATTTAACGTACACCAGCCCCCGTGTACACGACGGTCTTTGGCTGGACCGAGCTTCGAACTCGCAACCCTCTGGTTGCCAATCCATGGCTCTTACATCTTGTCTATCTGACCCTCCATACAACCCGCTTATAGAGGGGCCTTACATTCATTAAAGACGTACAAATATCCATGCCTCCCACCGGATTCGAACCAGGAACCTTTCGACCGAAAAGCCAACAACACCCTGACCACAAAACGAAGCGATTGGTTAACTTGTTTAGTAATATACTCGGTTTGTTTTTAAGGCTACTCGAAATGGTTTTCTGTAAAAGTTGTTTCACTGCGGTAGTTGAATATCTGCCAAATAGCTATCTTCCAGAAAAGTGATTTGTTGGCATACTGACACCATATTGCTTGTCTGGCGTCTGAATTCAAGAGTATCGAAACATTTTGGATTTACAATAAAACCTTTTAAAACATTAGAGCTTAAAATTTTTAAGTAGATTAGAATTGCCATAATTGTTCCACAAACTCATTTATGTTGTCTGGAATTGAATGGTTGACATCAGATAAAAGTAAGGAATTTTCTATGTAATTGAAAAATTGATTCTACTTCTGCTCCAAATGCTCTAACATGAAACATGGGGTTACCTTAAAGTGTAGTTTATTGCCGTTTGGCGTGTAATCTAATTGGTAACCGATCAATTAATTTCAATACATCATTTCGGAATTCATTTTTCGGGAGTTTTGTTGAAGTGCTGAAATCTCGTTTTCGAAAAACAAGCCAACTGACGTCTCATTCAGAATGCAAGCAGGAACACTACCTCCTCCTGTATTCACCTTGACAGAAAAATGCCTGTCATGCGTAATTATAGAATTTGTAAATAGGTTAAAATTGACATATTCGTTCAAAAATCGAATAATTTCGTTTGGAATCAATTAGTCGACTTCAGACCCAAATAATGAATTCTCAACATAATTGACAAAATGAAAAAAAATTTACCCATAAATAAAAACAAGTTGGATTTTACTTCTCATGTATCTATCTTTTGAGTTTGATACATTTAAAATATCTTGTATCTATCCATAATAAAGAGAATGTACAAAAATATCAGGCAAATAACCCTAACAAAGCACAATAGTACAAGGGCTTCCGATTTAACATTACATGCATTCCTAATGATCGGTTTTCAGTTTGCGCTTCAATGTCAATTGGTAATTGGCATCTTCAATTTAATTGGTATTCCGCTTGGAATCAACTTGCTGACATCAGATCCACATAATGAATTTTCAACATAATTGACAAAATGGAAAAAAATGGACGTATATATAAAAACGAGTTGGATTTTACTTCTCATGTATCTATCTTTTGAATTTGATACATATAAAATATCTTGTATCTATCCATAATAAAGAGGATGTACAAAAATATCAGGTAAACAACCCTAACAAAGCACAACAGTACAAGGGCTTCCAATTTAACTTTACATGCATTCCTAATGATCAGTTTTTTTTTTCAGTTTACTCTTCAATGCCAATTGGTAATTGACATTTCCAATTCATTTGGCATTTCGTTTGAAATCAAGTAGCTGACATCAGACCCAAATAACGAATCTCAACGTAAGACATAGAGAAAAAATGAACACATAAATAAAAACGAGTTGGATTTTACCCCTCGTCCCCTATTTCTTTACTTCGATACATTTAAAATATTTTTTATCAGTATCCATAAGAAAGGGGATGTACAAAAACGTCGGGTAAACAACCCAAATAGCAAACAGGAGTACAGCGGCTTCCAATTTAACTCTACATGCATCCCTAACGATCAGTTTTCAATTTGCTCTTCAATTTCAGTTGGTAAAAGCCAAGCCATGCCAACGGTCACTAGAGCACGATGTGCGCCTAATAAGATTTCTGTCCTTCCTTTGTAATGTCTAAATATAGAACTAAGACGCATAAAGCTAATTTTCTGCCGCAAACTCGGTTTCGTGAGACTTCTTAAATTCCCGGTATTGCGTGCTATCCAATATCCGTTCACAGAAAGAAGGGATATATTTCTTTGCGTAATGTTGTTTACAAATTTTCAAAGGACTGAAATTTTCGTAGTAAAAGAAGATTTTTAGAGGTTTCTTTGAAGGAAAGTATATAACCTCCTTCTTTTCAGTCGTAAAATAAATATTTGAGGAAATCTTTTCTGGTTTTGGGTTGGGAAAGAAATGTGAATTCGATTAAATTAGCTGCTGGGGATCAAACTGAATTTTTTTTTATTTTATCAGTTATTTTAATGAGTCTTTTTTTCCTGTGAGAGCTTTTTATCTTTATTCCAGTTTAAACACGTCGGCATTATATCGAAATAGCGTGTCATACATTTTTTTTTAATTAAATGGGCAAACAGAACTTAAAATGCATTTAGTACCTGATGATATCTTTTAGTTGCTATGAATATTTTAGAAACCATCACTATCTAGATTCTCGGAAATATTACTTTTATGCGCTACGTTAAGTTTTTTTATAGACGAATTTACATTTCCTCAGCAGTATTACACATTTTTATGGAATACATTAAATTCTAGATTAAATCGCACGATTTCTAGTGATTTGGATCATTCTAAAGTAATATTTATATGTCATTACTTCTGTTTTTATTTCTTTCAAGATAATAAGTTCAATTTAGATAGCCAATGTTTCGCTTGCAAAACGTTTTGCCTAAAGAATAAAATTGCTAAGCAGGGCATTTTTTGTTAAGCTAAATGCAGGTGGGGTAGTGTTTCTGCGACGATACGTGTTACCTGTTCTTATTCTGAATGTTGTTTTTCTTGGCTCGTTTCACAAATACGATTTCAGCACTACCCGAAAAAACATTTCAGAGAGTGAATTTGAAATTTATATATCGTCGGCTTACAAGTGAAGCACACTAAGTCAAAAAACATCATTCTGGGATAAAAAAAAGGGGAGAAAAATTCTACTCCCTAAGTGTGTTTTTCAAGAAGAAATCTAACCTTCATGCAAAGGAAAAAATAACAGTGGTTTCCACGGGTCTTAAGATCAATACATTGTGCTTTAGAAAAGCTAAAAACCTTATATCTTGAAAGTTTTCACTTCACATTCACATCTAAACCTACGACATGATAGTTAGAAGCTTATTAGATTAAACGCTAAGTGTAGCCGAAATTGCGATAAATTACATTTTAAAGCAACCCCGATGTGTATCATGTGAGAGTATTTGGGTACCGAAAGTGAAATCTTCGAATTCCATCTGGTTGATTGGTTTCCCTGAAAATCCCTCTCAAAGAGAAATATCATATATCATACAAATCATTTCAATAAATATGCTAACAAAACTTAAAATTCGTTTAGTACATAATCATAATCTCTCTCTCTCTCTTTTAGTTGCTATAAATATTTTAGCAATCATCATAATCCAGACTTACAGAAATATAAAGTTTTATGAGCTAAGTATTAATTTTTAAAGAAAATTTTTCATTTTCACAGCATTGTACACATTTTTACAATATAATTTGAATTCTAAAAATCAAATTAAATACAGACTTTTATCAATAATATATATCTATTGTACTTGTCTCTTGGATAAATTAGTTGATTTTAAAATGTCCAAAAGTTTCGCAAAAAATCGTTAGCCAAACATTTTATGTAAAGAATGATATTGCAATCTACAGTTTTAGTGTTTCCACGATCACCCTCTTAAATTCCCCTCCCCAAAGGTTCTCTAAAACTTAATTTTCACCGGTTTATAAACATGTTGCGTAAGTTATATCACAGCGTAAACGTATTTTTATGTAACTTCGCGCGCGCGCGAGGTTACATCGAAACGTAAACATGTTTATGATATGCTTTCCATTTTAAATAGGAAAGCCTTCGAAAATATCTTATTTACTTTTCAAGTTTTTATCGCTTACGAGATGAATAATAAACTACCTTTACAGTTTAAAATGTGATTTTTGAACTCGTGAAATATTTTATTGCACTGGTATTTTATTTTTAAATATGTACTGAGTCAAAGTGAAAAACAAACGGATTAAAATAGTTGTAAACTTGGAACTACTAAGAATACTTTTTAAAAATAATGCACAAATAAAGGCTATTTATTTCACTTTATAATGCTAGCATTCAGTTTTATCTTATATTTGAAGAAATGAAATACAAATGTTTTATTAGATTATATTTTTAATATTTGAACGTATGTTGAGCTTTTATATAGTAGGTGACATGCCAATATTTTTACACGTAAAATCGTCATATTTCAATCTAAATCTCTAATTATACTCACTCTTTATACCTCTTTCTTATTTTATTATGGGCCGCGGTAGCCCGGTTGGAAGAGTAACGGATTAGCAACCGGAGGGTGCAAGTTCGAATCCAACCAAAGACCGTCGTGTACAGAGGGAACTGATGCCCGTTAAATCTGTCGTGGCCTCAAATGTTCCACACGTTGTCGAGGTGTGGAAGTTTGGAGAGTGGGATGCCAACTCAGGTGTGACTTCGTCATCTGACAGTGGTACAAAATAACGTGATGTTGTCCTCGGATCTATCTTCGGGTTCGATCCCTGACCGTAACCAATAGCCCGTTGTGTTGCTCCAGTGTGACGTTAATTAAAATGCCTACCTTATTTTATTATATATAGCTTGTGGAATATTCATTTGGTATTATATTCAGTGCAGTTAATTTGGGGCACGGGATTAATCTCAGATTGAATTGTCCTTAATTTCGGATGCGTGTATTTTGTTATAAGTGTTAATTATAATAATAATTAGCACTTATAACAAAATAAGAGTGTTATCACATCAACTTTACCCTAAGCTCAATTAGCTCATTCTCATCAAGTATCGTAAGTAAATACTTGTGTGTGTATCTATGCATCGTATATTATGGATTATCTGTTTGAAGTATGTTATTAATAACAGGCGAGTGAGTATTTTTTCTACCATTTAAACCTCCTGATGGTTATCTCGATAAGGTACCTCGTCATTTGCAAAACTGATCCGATCTTGGTGAACGAGATATCTCGTCATTAGAAGAAAACTGACCACATCTTGATCTCGTCATCATAAAATAACGGTACATCTCGTCATCGCAGATATTAGTCAGATCCTGATTAACTAGATACCTCGTCGAAACCACATGGAGGTTTAACCTCAAAGGATATAAAACAACATTGTTGGCTCTTTTATTTCGGCTACTAATTTATGAAATTTAAATAACAATAACTACACTGGCGGGCAAAACTTAAGGTGTATGTATACAGTAGCAATCACAAGAATTGACTAGAATATCGATTTTGTTTTTATTGCTTCGAAATATTTCCTAATTTTTGAGCTTTTAAACGATACCGAGATCTTGTAAATAATCGAAATATTTTTTAGTTACGAGGGTTTTTCGTTGCGTTCTGTCCCCAGTGTAAACATGTTTCCAAAACGTTAAACTAAATTTCTGAAGAACTGTGTTTTTGCATACGATGTTTTGTTCAATAACTCAGCAATGAGTTTATCTATTATAATAATTCTTGTGTCTTTATAATCTATGTAATATGTTCTGAACCTCGATCAGAGATTTTAATTAAGGAATTAATTTTTAGTTGATTTGTAAATGTTAAAATAACTGAAAAATCTTGATTCTTTTAGACCTTCTTGGGGAAAACAACTGTTAAAAAACTATTCGCTCTAGCAACTTGATTGAAGGCCAAAACATGAAGAATAATATTAGGAATAATTACCAACCGGAATGGTCTTTCTGGACTAATTAGAATTTGCAATATCGCTGTTTGAAAAACATTCTATTTGGCTGATTATATTTGAATTAGATAATTAATAAATGGTTTAATCTGATTTTTTCCTCAATGAAATTATTATAAGCATAAGCCAATGACTTGTTGGGGAAAGCTGGATTTTTAAAGTCAACATTTAAAAGAATTTTCTAGTGTATACTTACACCTGAAGGAACACCATTATTTTTAAAGTTACAGCCTCAAAATTAAACGAAACAGCCTACGGTGATTTGCACAATATTCAGCAGGAAGCTGATGCATATTCAAATTTTTGTATCGTGGCATCAGAGTACATAGGAATGAGTACTCCTACCAAAGGAACTCTTCCTCAACCTCATTATCAGTATAAGAACGAGGTGCAAGGCCTGAACTACTGTGCGAGGTGGGCGTACCATCACCTCTCTTTTTTCAAGTTTTCACAGCCACTCTTCAGATCCACAGCACCCCAGTATAGTGTCACCACTCCAGTTCAAAGACTCCTTTACTGCTCCCTTCTGTGCTTCTCACCTTTTTGCTTTCATCCACGGGTTCGGTTAACTCTCGAAGTAACTTATGTTTTGTTTTCGGACATTCAGGTCGCTTCACTACAAAGTTGCAGCTGGGAAGCTTACTAAAGTTTCGCCCAACAGCGTCTATTGACCCTACAAGTGGTTTCAAAGACATATCATTCAACATGATCTGACCCATTTTGCTGATGACGTGGTATCCAGTCATCACGATACTGCCGATTATCGATTATAACGAGACCACTATATTAGTTTTCTTCTAATGACGAGGTATCTAGGTCCATCGAGATCTGGTCACTTTTCTTCTAACGACGAGGTATCTAGGTCCATCGAGATCTGGTCACTTTTCTTCTAACGACGAGGTATCTAGGTCCATCGAGATCTGGTCACTTTTCTTCTAACAACGAGGTATCTAGGTCCATCGAGATCTGGTCATTTTTCTTCTAACGACGAGGTATCTAGGTCCATCGAGATCTGGTCACTTTTCTTCTAACGACGAGGTATCTAGGTCCATCGAGATCTGGTCACTTTTCTTCTAGCGACGAGGTATCTTGGTCCATCGAGATCTGGTCACTTTTCTTCTAACGACGAGGTATCTAGGTCCATCGAGATCTGGTCACTTTTCTTCTAACGACGAGGTATCTAGGTCCATCGAGATCTGGTCACTTTTCTTCTAACGACGAGGTATCTAGGTCCATCGAGATCTGGTCACTTTTCTTCTAACGACAAGGTATCTAGGTCCATCGAGATCTGGTCACTTTTCTTCTAACGACGAGGTATCTAGGTCCATCGAGATCTGGTCACTTTTCTTCTAACGACGAGGTATCTTGGTCCATCGAAATCTGGTCACTTTTCTTCTAGCGACGAGGTATCTTGGTCCATCGAAATCTGGTCACTTTTCTTCTAGCAACGAGGTATCTAGGTCCATCGAGATCTGGTCACTTTTCTTCTAACGACGAGGTATCTAGGTCCATCGAGATCTGGTCACTTTTCTTCTAACGACGAGGTATCTAGGTCCATCGAGATCTGGTCACTTTTCTTCTAACGACGAGGTATCAAGGTCCATCGAGATCTGGTCACTTTTCTTCTAATTACGAGGTATCTAGGTTCATCGAGATCTGGTCACTTTTCTTCTAATGACGAGGTATCTTGGTCCATCGAAATCTGGTCACTTTTCTTCTAGCGACGAGGTATCTTGGTCCATCGAGATCTGGTCACTTTTCTTCTAGCGACGAGGTATCTTGGTCCATCGAGATCTGGTCACTTTTCTTCTAACGACGAGGTATCAAGGTCCATCGAGATCTGGTCACTCTTCTTCTAACTACGAGGTATCTAGGTCTATCGAGATCTGGTCACTTTTCTTCTAATGACGAGGTATCCAGGTCCATCGAGATCTGATCAGTTTTGCTAATTTCTAAACATCTCGTCGAGACAACCACCAATAGGGTTAATTATGACCACTTTCATTTCAAATGACGGGAAATTATTCATGGTATCTAATTAAAGTCGAGCTTCAACAACCCAACGGGCTATTATCGACCCTCAGCAATCAAATTATCCAGATCCTAGGACAACACCACTTAATTCTGGACTACGGTCAGAAGACGAGGTCACACCTGAGCTGGGACCCCACTCTCAAAACTCCCACACCACCAAAGTGATGACACATTTAACGTGCATCAGCCAACGTGTAGACGACGGTCTTTGGCTCTACCGGGTTTCGCGCTTGTAACCCTCCGATTACTAATCCCCTACTCTCCCAACCAGTCTACCCTGTTAAGTAAACGAACGTTGTATGTAACGCAAATTGCTTTAAAAATTGTGCATCATTTTTTTGAATAATACTCGTGTGTATAGTCAGATCAACACCTGAGCTGGCACCCCACTCTCCAAACCTCTTCCACACCACGCCAACGTGAGGATATTTGAGGTCATCACAGATTTGAGTACCAACCCCCTCGCAACCCTCCGGTTGCTACTCCGTTACTCTTCCAACCCGGCTACCACGGCCCAGCAATTCGTGGAAAGATGTAAGATAGGTAAGGTCTCAGGATGGAAGCTGTGGCATGCGGACCTAGTAGCCAATGGAATAATTAAAGGGTTCCAACCGAAGAGTTAAGTGTTCTGAAACATCCCCTTCCTTCCATAGACCACGGGATTGAGTTACGTGAATGGCGGGCGATTCCGCAACAAAGTTTTCCAATTCCCTCTCCCTCTAAATCACCCTGTAGTCGGTTACAAATAGTTCCGGCACTAATAAGACGAGCACCTCCTTCTCCACTGAATCTTTTACCTCACCTTGTGATAGTGACCTAATTCGGCATCGGTCATTACCAGAAACTCCTCAGCAAAACCCTCTCCCGTTCAAGGTCAGCAGGGAGCCCGGAATAGCTGACCTATTCCATCGATTCCGGGGGTGGGGGGGGACCCCGAAACTTCCCGAGTCCAATTCGGAGATGAGGCCCGCTCTGACAGGCGTGGAATGGGAATATGACGTCAGAATGAATGGGAGGGGTTCTCAAATCGATTCAGTTTAGAGGTTAATTTTCATCGAAGACGATGTTTTCGGGACCATTAAATCAAAGAGGGAGATCGCCTTTCGCCCGGTTTTGTGTGTACCCCAACCAGGCACATTACCGCTAATCGTTTCGGTCACGTGAGTGAGTTATCATCGCTGGCAGCGGTTAAAAGGCTTCGATACGTAACCTTTGACAATTAGGCTGAAGCGTCGGATTTGTTTTGGCGATGGAATATCGAGCTCGCTTTGATTGAAAAGAGCAAGCAAGTGATTTGGAAGGCTGCAAACTTTTATTTTTTATTTCGAGGTGTAAAAGATCCAGGCCCCACGAAATGAGGATCTCTTGTTTTAGGATTCCGAGGTCTACTTTTGGGAAATGTAAAACCTCTTTGTAATTCAACGTTCAATCTGCTTTTTTTTAGTACGGTAGCCCATGTCGACGGATACGCAATCGGAGGATTGCGAGTTCGAAACTCGGTCCAAGCGAAGACCGTCGTGTACACGGGGACGGGTGTACGTTAAATCTCTTATGGCCTCGAACGTGCTTACGTTGGCGTGTTGGGCAAGTTGGTGCCATCTCAGATGTTGACCTCGTCATCGAACCACCGCGGTTCGATGCTGGTTCGAGGTGGTTACGAGGCGTTTTCCTTGGATATTTCCCTTCGGGATTTATCCCGGACCGTCGCCAATAGCCCGTTGTGTTGTTCCAGTACGATGTTAATTACACACCTACCTGCTTTTGAAAGTTTAAAATTTATAAATCCTTGCACATTATTAAGAAAGCTAAGAAAATATGTCAAGAAAAAGAAGGTACAAGGTCTTCAAAGACTATCGTGCTTTTTTTTAAATCGAAATAAGTCTTTCTTTAATCCCCTGAGGGGTTTCCACGTACATAACTCTTATGCAACCTGCCGATTTCCGTGCATGACTTCTAACGCTTTTCGACCTACTTGACAAATAGAACATTTTTTTCCTAGGATTCTTTAACCATTCAATTAAATTATTCAGATAGATGAGTTGAATTAATGTCGCACTGGATCAACACAACAGGCTATTGGCGACGGTCCATGATCAATCCCGAATGGAGCAATCCGAGGACACAAAACCTCGTCATTTTGAAACACGGTCAGATGACGTCAACACTTGAGCTGAAACCCCATTTTCAAACATCCACACTAAGCCAAGTGAGTAACAGACTATCAACCGGAGGTTGTTGTCTGTTACAACAATGTTACAATCAATTGTGAGTTCAAATCCAATCAAAGACCGTCGTACACTGGTGCACGATAAATTTGTCGGGGCCTCAAATGTCCTCACGTTGGCGTGGAGTGGAAGTTTGGAGAGTGGGCTGCCAGCTCAGGTGTTGACCTCGTCATCTGTCAATCGTTCAAAATTACTTGGTGTCGGCCTCGGATCTTTCCTTTGGGGATTGATCCCAGACCGTCACCAATGGCCCTTTGTGTTGCTGCAGTGCGATGTTAATTAATTATCTACCTAATTACCCTACAGTAAATAAACTGGTTCGTTTTTCTGACGATGCTAGAGCCTAACTGTTGTTCTAACCCTTTCCAGACAACGGTTCAAAAATTTTTCCTTTTCTAACGCGTATTTAATAAGCATTTATGCAACAGAAAAAAAACAGCATTCGCTTCTTACGAAGCAAATATTTATGAAGGAAAACCAATAAAGAATTTCTATAACTGGAAAGAAATAAAAGTTTAAACTTCATTCGTCGGTAACTGAAGCGGATCCTTAACGGATCGATTATTTCAGCTTCTTAAGAACGTGGGAAAGAGAAAGCAAAGGGGGGCTTCGAACGAAATGAAAAGAAAGCAGTCTCTTTCGAAGTAAAAGCTGTCAACACGATGAGCGAGCCATAAAACATTCGGTTACGGATGCCTTCACTTCGCTTCGATTGCTGCAGTGCAGACGGATTTTTAAACTATCTTTTCCGCATTTTTATCGAAAGTTTTATAGCTTATCGAAACGACGTGAGAACCATCATTTTGCGATAACACAACGGATGACCCGAAAAATCGACATTAATAGAGACGCCGTGGAAAAAAGACTTGCTCGATGGCCCTACAGATGGCGCTGTTGACTGAAAGAGGGAAAGGAGAGAAAAACCTACATGATGGAGTTTGGGATGATTTGAACTAGGAGGAATTTTTTTGAATAATTTTTCTTCTCTTCCTCTCTAATGGGAGTAGGTTTTTGCTTAGGTTGGAGGTAGTTTGATTTAGGTCGCTTGGAGCAATACAACGGGCTAGTATATCCGAGAACAACACCTCGTAATTTTGCACACGGTCAAATGACAAGGGGGACGCGGTAGCCCGATTGGCAGAGAAGTAGATTAGCAACCAGACTGTTCCTAGCTGAGGTGTTGACCTCGTCATCTGACCGTGGTTAAAAATTACGGTGTTGTCCTTTGATCTTTCCCTTCGGGATTGATCCCGGGCCGTCGCTAATAGCCCGTTTTGTTGCTCCAGTGCGACGTTAGTTCAACTACCCAACTAACCTATCCTAACCCACTTCCCAAACTTCTATACCATGTTAACGTGAGGATATTTGAGGCCACGACAGATTTAAATGCACCAGCCACCACATATACAAAGGTCTTTCGTTCGATCGAGTTTCGAACTCGCAACCCCCGGTGGCTGATCCACGACTCTACCTAATGGGCTACAGAGGCCCTATTTTGCTTAGGACAGTATTGTCTTAGCGCATGGGCACACTGGGTTGATTCTTTTGGTTTTATGAGTCTAGTGACATGTTTGGCTAATCTGCACCAATCAACGTCAAATAAATAAATACACACAAGGAAAGTTTTATTGATGCAGAAGATAGAAATACACTTGGGTTAGTTACAGGAATCGAACCTGTGTCACCTTTAAGTAGCAGGTTCCTAGCGCAGTGGGAAAACCCATGGAGCATGGTGGGTAGCCTATTATCCAACGAGTAAAGAGCCCATGGAGTTATTAATATTGTAAAACTAACAAACCCGTGTAACTAACCTGCGCTAAAGTTTTCTTTTTTGCTTGTATCTATTAATGGCGGGCGATCGTGACTCAGTGGGTATGCCCCCTGCTCTAGCAACCTGTGAGCTTAAGTGGCGAAGTTCGATTCTTGCCTGGTGTGTTTCTCTTCTTCCCTGGGTGTATATCTTTCTTCTTCCCCGGTTGTCTTTCTGTCTTCTGTGTCAGTAAAACTTGCATTGAGTGTGTAACAGCCAGATGTGTTGCTCCAGTGTGACTTTAATTAAAATACATACCTACCTACCTCATTGAGTGTGTATGTCCATTACTTGATATTGTTTGCCTTGTTTCAGCGGGCCGCGGTGGCCCGGTTGGAAGAGTAACGGACTTGCAACCGAAGGGTTGCGAGTTCGAATCCAGCCAAAAACACCGTCGTGTACAAAGGAGGCTGGTGCACGTTAAATCTGTCGCGGCCTCAATTGTCCTCACGTTGGCGTGGTGTGGAAGTTTGGAGAGTGGGGTGCCAGCTCAAGTGTTGCCTCGTCATCTGACCGTGGTTCAAAATTACGTGGTGTTGGATCTTTCCCTTTGGGAGTGATCCCGGACCGTCACCAATAGCCCATTGTGTTGCTCCAGTGTGACGTTAATTGAAATTCCCCCCCTTGTTTCAGCAGGTTCGATTCCTATCTGGGTGTATTACTCTCTTCTGAGTCAGTTAAACTTTCTTTGAGTGTATGTCTGTTATTTGATGTTGCATGTCGTGTTTGCTGCAGTTTGGCCAAATATCCCCCCTGTGCCATAAAACCAAAAAATTACCCTATCTTTAAGGCATGCATTGCTACACGCATATGGAGCTTGCCGTTGAAAATCTAAGCTGGGAAAGACGCCTCAAGCCAAAGAAACGATGTTGTCGACTGACTTAAAAGGCGTTCTCTACTACCCAAACGCATCATTTCCCGACTCTCATTCTTAGACAAAAAAAAAAGTTTATTTTGGGCTGGTGCGCGTTAACTCTTTCGTGGCCTCAAATGTCCTCACGTTGGCGTGGTGTTGAAGTTTATAGAGTGGGGTGACAGCTCAGGTGTTGATCTCGTCATTCTGACCATGGTTCGAACTTATGAGGTGTTTTCCTATGATCTTTCCCTTTGGGATTGATATCGCACTGTTCCCAATAGCCGGTTGTGTTACTCAATGCGACGTTGATACAACCAACTTGATAAAATCTATCGTATCGTGACCTTCTCTAGCCATACCAATAAATCATTAATCACTACCTCCACTAAAGTCCAGAATAATAAAATAATTCGAGGTTTTGAAGGTTTGTCGAAACCCGGTACTTTCGATTGCTGCTGAAAGGTTATATATTGATGGATTTAAAACAGCTGTGTTTGACTGTTGTGAAAAAGTGTATTGATAACGAGGGTAAAAGCACTAAGTATGAAAACCAGAGTCTTACAGTGAACAAGACCCCATAATTGTCGTATTGTAATAGGGTTACATAACCATCCATATATAAACCGCTTCATTTAGTGATCCAGGAAAATGTATTTTAATTCCTCCTTTTCAGTAAATGTCCCTTTTACCTCTTTGAAGGGCCGCTTGGCAGAGTAACGAATAAGCAACCGGAGGGTTGCGAGTTCGAATCCAATCAGAGATCGTCGTCTACAAAAGGGGTCTGGTGCACGCTAAATCTGTAGCGGCTTCAAATACCCTCACGTTGGCGTGGTGTTAAAGTTTGGGGAGTGCGGTGCCAGCTCAGGTGTTGCCTCGTCATCTGACTTAGTTCAAAATCACGTGGTGTTTCCCTTCCGGTTTGATCAAGGACCGTCGCCATAGCCCGTTGTGTTGTTCCAGTGCGACGTTAATTGAAATACCTACGAATCTACCCTCATTGAAATTGATCGAGTTTCGTATTTTACTCAACATTCGAATTTTCAAGTATTCAACTCTTGATAATACAATAGAGGAAATATAAACGTAGTGAGTAATGGTATCCACTTTATGCGCCCAGGATCATGTGACCAAAACTAGTAGTAACGTGACCCTTAGACTACTTTCGTCCGCCAGGATTAAACGAGCATTCATATGATTGGTCCACAGGACGGGAGTAGACGCCTATCCATTGATTCATGAACTGATTGGGTCTACGGAACATAGTAAACTTTGATAATTTTACCATTTTTGTCGCCACTCTTTAGCAATGCGCATTCCCACATTTATCCTGCCATAAAATGATATATCGACAAAAGAGGCGGTAAAAAGCCAAATCGGCAACCAAGTCATTATTTTCACAAAGCAATCACGTGACTGCTAGTCGACAAGTTGGTCTCTTTGAAGCTCCTGTCGATCGCAATAATCAGTCTACTTATGTTTCACGTTTATGACTAAAACATGCAATCTTGTGTAGGATATCTGATATTTTTGTGAAAAGATTAAAATAACTCTATTGCATTGGTATTCATATAAGAAACTTTCTTGAAAGCTAAATGTAGAAGGCACTAGTGTTTTAACGGTAGAATGTATTTCTTTTACGTATTCCATATTGTGTAACAGGAAGTAAAATTGTCGTCTTCCTGTAATTCTCTAGATGTAGATATTTCTTTCATAATAAAGTTTACACATTATCATATTATTTTCTTTACAAACTAAAATTCCCATTTATCTATACTGCAGTTTCTAATGTCTCTCCCTCTTTAGTATAAACACTCATTATTTCGAAACAGAAACTATTTATTAAACGTTATTTCCCTTCAGCTCTTTGAAGTGAAGGATTTCACCACGAAACCACACTTTAAAATTTGCTATGCTAATTGTATAGCGGATTTTCGGGTAACCACGAGACAGGTGCTCTATAATACTACCATTTGCTATCAATCGTGCAAAATTTGTTTAAATACCTTCAACAGCTAATCGAAGAGAAATTCTTGTCAGTTTTTCACCAAGGTGTTCGATTGATGTAAGTAGGTAGTTTAATTTACGTCACACTGATGCAACACGAGGGGCTTTTGGCGCCAGTCTGGGATCAATCCCGAAAGGAAAGATCCAAGGACAACACCGCGTCACTTTGAACCACGAGGTCAACACCTGAGGTAGCACCCCACCCTTCAAACTTCCTCGCCAATTCAACGTGAGAACATTTGAGGTCACGACAGATATAACGTGCAACATGACGGTCTGTGGTTGAGTCGAGTTTGAAACTCGCAACCTCATTCCGGTTGCTAATCGGGTCGTGTGGCTCAGAGGGTGGCCACTACGCTAGCAACCTGTGAATTGTAGTCGTCGCTTTCGATTCCTTTCAGGTTCGAATCCTCCCGGGGTGTATTTCTCTCTACTGTGTCAATAAAACTTTCCTTGTGTGTGAATGTTCATTACTTGATGTTTTATGTCTTATGTCTGGAGAAGCATGAACCAAAAAATGACCATTGCACCACAAAACCCAACCAATCAACTCCTTGCTACTATGCGACTCTACCAACTGGGCAATAACGTCCCCATTTGATTGAATAAGTGTGCTTGAAAGGGCTAACATCAGAAAAAGTCAAACTACAATGTATCTATATTCAAACCACAGTTTAAAGAGTTCTTGCAGATGAACCAGCAAATGATTAATTTCCGTTTGCCATCGGCATCTTTTGTAACTTAGAATTCACACCATAAATTAAAGCTTGTAGCTCGATATTTATCACTCACGCGCTCTTTCCCGTCGTAAGAAATTAGACGATAACGCCCTTCACAGTTGAACGATGCTATTTCGGTGTGCTTGCTTTCCGTCAGCTATAAATTCATACGACAGACTTTAATCAGCCTGAACACATTGAAGCCCGTTATTAACATTTACCCAAAATAATCTAATTTCCACCTCGCGAATTTTCTGACAGCACTTATTGAATGTACAAGAAAAATGGGAATAATTTTAGGTTAGATGGAGGTGCATTTATTCTTCTGAAACTTTGTTTCGAGTTGGTGTCGAAAGATTTATATTTTGCTTATTGAAATCATCGACCTTCTAATGAAATAGATGGAACATGTGCCAGCAGCTTCGTGTTATTTCTTCCGGTTGCTCGGTTTGAAGATCTGTCATGTGGTTGTGAGTAAAAGCCTGAATCCTAAATTATTGATTGGTTAAAGTGGTTATCCACCGTCATCAAAAACACTAGTCTGCGCTTCCATAGCCAATCGGCTAAATTGATTTGTGATTTACCCTTCAGTTATCTTAGCCCACATGATCTTTCTATTTCATTAGAAGGTCGATGAATGAAATAGAGAGAACAGGTGCTAATGTAAGTGCACACTAGTGCTTTTATTCACGCTGGATTGTCATTTTAATCAATCAATAATTTGTCATACCTTAGGATTCATGCTTTTTTCACAAACTCGTAAAAGATCTTCAAACCGAGCTATCGTAAGAAATAGCATGAAAAGCACATGCTCCGTTTATTTCATTAGAAGATCGATGGTTTTATACATTGGTTGATCTCTTAGCCCTCAATGGGTAGTTGGTTGGCAGTTGAAATTCCGTCGAAATGGAGCATCACAGCGAGCTATTGGCTACGGTCCGGGATTAATACTGAAGGAAAAGATCCGAGGACAACACCTCGTAACTTTTAACCATGGTCAGGAGTTAGGGCCTAGTTGGTCACGTATTGGAACCGGAGGTTTGGGAGTTCGAAAATCGATCCAACTAAAGACCGTTGTGTACGCAGGGGCTATGGTCCACACGTGTTAAACGTTAACGTTATGCTTGTTACAATTTATCATTGGAAAAATTTATGAGCACAATAAATTCTTCCCTTACAGTATCTCGTATTTTTCCACTCCAATGCATTAAAAAAATTCTGAAAATTGGGTCCTGCGAGACATTTTTCATCAGCACTGTTAAGAGTCAAAAACTAATTAAATATTGAAGATTTCGTTAATTAAATAGCATATTTTTTGTATAATAATTAATTTCTGTCAATTTTTATTTCAAAATGCGTTTTGTTCAATCTCTAGGTACTCATTCACATGAAAATAAATATGCACATAATTTTAAATATTCTAACCTATAAATCTACACCCTCAAAGCCTTTAATCACGAGTTTAATACAAAACTTTTTGCCTGAATTCAGGCAAAAGCAGTCAGTTCCTCAGAAATAATTAAATTTCTACGAATCCTGCACTGTATAACATCTTCGATAATGCATTAAACATGCCGAAATTTCGAGTAAAATACAGAGTTCCCTGGTACTAACCGATCCATTCAACCTCCGTCAGAAATAATGAAATTGAATTAATGATTAGTTCCAGAGAGTACCTGATTCCACGAATCGGGAACACTGCGCGAGCGTCTGGTACGATCGGTGCCGAATTAAAAGTAACCTTTCGATTGGGCATCCAGAGGATATAGATACGGTTGCAGCGAAAGTTGCAGGATCTTCCATTTTGCTGGATGCGAGGCCATGAATAAATGAGGAGGCGTCTATGGATTGGCCCATTACTTAATTGGCGGTGGTAAAAGGAAAATAACGCGCAGAAGTCAGTTGCTTCTGCGGAGAGATGGTGAGGAACGAACTTTAATTGAGGGCTGGCACTTGCGCCACTTTGCTTCTCAGAAGTAGAGGGAATGGATTGGTGGGAAAAAGAGGGAGATTTCTTTGATTTGATTTTTATTGTGTGAAGTGGTGTTTCTTTTTATTCGGGGTGCTTAATTATTGGAAAACTGATGAGCTTTCCTTCGTTGCCGAAAGCGAATTAGAAGTGGTGTGCTGCAATAAAAAGTAGTAGCGAAAGCTGAGACTGGTGATAAATGTTGGATGATAAAGGCAAAGAAATTTCAGGTTAAATTCAATGTGATTAACCCTCCTGATGGTTTATCTTCGTGTTAGAAAGAGGAATTCAGTCTTTGATTGTAGCCTCTGATGGAAAAACTTCCACGTCAGCGTGAGGATATTTGAGAACACGCCGACGTGGAGTGGAAGCTCGCCGGTGTGGTGTAATGACAATCACACTGTCGTGGTGTGGTTTAACGTATACCACACGCAACCCCTGTACAAGTCAGTCTTTCGCCGAATCGAGTTTCGAACTCGCAACCCTCCGGTTTCTAATCTGCTACTCCTCCAACCAGTCTACCGCTACCCCTCTGTTATAGGACATCTCCCAAAATAAGTCGAGTGATGCAATTTTGAATGTGTTTGACTATCTCAAAAACTACTGAATAAAAACGAATGAACTAATTTTTACACACCTAGATTTTGGACACCGTTGAGTCAATTGCATTCAAAACCTATACACACTTCAATTCATTATTTATTTATTATTTATTTATTGTTTATTGTTTATTTATTATTTATTTGTCATTTATTTTTTATTTATTTATTATTATTATTTATTATTTATTTATTATTTGTTAATCACTTATTAATAAATATTGTTTTGAAACTGAAGTACAACAAATTTTGTGTTTGAGTTATATAACAGTGTAATATAACATAATTACTTAGATCTGTCTATTTTGGAAGGTACGAGGACTAAAACACTCATTGAATATTAGAAGCTCTGAATTCAACCAATCGTAACTCATATATTTGACCAAAATAAATGCATTTTATATGAATTCTAGCTATTTCGACTCAAGATCAGAATATCTATTATAAAAATAAGGGTTTTTATATGAATTCTAGCTATTTTGACTCAGAAGATCAGAATGTGTATTCAAAAAATAAGGGTTACCCTTGAAAAATTTGATTCGATTCAAAATTGAATACTAAGACGGACTCTCATGCTAATAAGATTCACATACATTTACAGTATTCCAATCACGCTTTTGGTTCTAATTTACGACTCAAGGGAGACGAATAAAAATAAGTGTTCGTGTACTTTTTAAACCGACTCGTACAAGCCTGAAAGATCAAAAAGTGGTGAAATGAGAGTACATTACTACCACTATTAACACAGCAACAAAAAAGAAGTAAGCAGACTTGGCTTGGTTTATCGCTCTACGGCCAACGCTTAGCTACAGGAACACTTATCAGACCATCTGCTTAAAGTGGATTCCGCATTATAACGAACATCCATGTCAGTGTATATTGAACCCATATACGTGAAATATAAGTAGACTGATCATTGCTATTGAGATGAGCTTCAAAAAGTGTCATGGGCGCGATTGTTCTCACACTGGAGTATGTAAGTTTGGAGAGTGGGGTCCCAGTTCAGGTGTGACCTCGTCACCTGACCGTGGTTCAAAGCTACGTGGCGTTGTCAACGGATCTTTGGATTTGATCCCAGTCCGCCGCCAATAACCCGTTGTGTTGCTCCAGTGCGACGCTAATTTGAATACCAACAAGAAATCAAAAGTGTGACCAACATATCGACTATTAGTCACGTGACTGTCCTGTGGAAAAATTGACTTGGTCGGCAGATTTGTATCTTATCGCCTAGCTTGGCGACTTAACACCTGTTTGGTAGGTATGTGAATCAGCATTTCTATAGAGTGGTGAAATCGTCAAAGTTTACTATCAGACGATCAATCAGAGGACCAATCAAATGATGAATGAAAGGATGGGCGTCTTTTCCCGTTCCGTGGACCAATGAGATGAATGTTAGTTTCCACCCATCAGACGAAATCAGTCTGTCACGTTACTACTAGTTTTGGTCACATGATCCTGAGTATATAAAAAGGTTACCATTGTTCACTCTACATTTATATTTCCTCTGTAGTTGAACCACCGAGAGGCAGATTGTTAAACACTCAACTGCCAGGCTAGTAACTAACGTAAGAAAAGAAATTGAACAAATACTGAAAGCAAAAAAGCGCCTTTATAAGTTGACTAATTGTTTTGACTCAAAGATATAGAAAACTAAGTTAATAACGTATTTAATTGTTTTAGATATATGTTATAATTTTATAAGTTTTTCAATCAGGAAATTGAATTACCGAAACCTGTGGGTACACAAAGGGGTTTAAATTTTTAAGGTAATTGACATTTCAATTTGCATTTCATTCACAAAAGCATTTAATAGGCAAAACTTTATTTTCAGTTTCCTGTACAATGTTTAGAAATATAACTTGGAAAGGTGATGCATGAAGTGTTACAGAAATACATTTTTAGAAAATCGATATTTGGGGGAATGAATACCGCAACCAAACGTTTAAAATGTCTAGTGATGGTATAATTGCTGTTTTGAATTCAGAAAATTCAGAAAATTCCATTGGCATATTATATTGTTTTTCTTCCAACTAGAAATCTTAAAAATAACGTACATTTTTACTTCATACCCATGTATTCATTGTCATACGTAAAATGCCCTTTTCATTCAAATCTTAAAATAAAAATGAGGTTGCAAATTTTATCGTTTCCAAACTTCTAATCGCACGTGCTTACGCCCTTTTATTGAGACAGTTCTATTGCACCTTCTCCAAAAATATAATATATATGTTTATTACAGAGAGATTCTATACTTTCATAAGCGGAAAAGATACAAATCCCACATCTTTTTCACTATTCGAGTATTTCGGAATGCCAGAAAAAAGACGAGAGTGCATAGAAGAAAGCGAGCTCAAAAAAGCCATCAAAAATGGACAGTAAAATAAATAACCGCTTCTTCTATATTGCTTTAGTCGCACCTACAACGAGCTAAAATTGTCTGCCCAATCTACTTGGCAACAGTGGATTTTTTTTTCATTTTCATGCTGGAATGCGCAATTCCCGTTCGTTGATACTAAGATACCTTTTTCTATTTCTGATGTACTGATGTGGCAAGATGCCAGATTCCAAAATCATATATTTCTTTTTTTCTATTTGGTTCTTTTATTAGTTTTTCACAAAAAGGATATAAAATGTTTGAAGAAATGCAACACTGTTTCGGATAATAAAAAATAGTTCACATCATTTGCTACTTGGAAATTCTTATGCCTTTTAAGATATTTGAAAAAACTCGGCATGGATTGCGCGCACTAATAAGAGCATTGCTCATATTTTAACAATTTTGATCGCTCGCGAAAAACGATGCGATTAGGCATGGTGTATGTTAAAGATAAAAGTCGCTTTCATCTCAATGCAGTACTAACAAATAATGGTTATTAATTAACGTCACACTGGATCAACAAAGTAGGCTATTGGCGATGGTCCGGGATCAATCCCAAAGGGAAAGTTCGAGGACACCACCACGTAATTTTGAACCACGGTTAGATAAAAAAGTCAAAACTTGAGCTGGCAAATTTCCACACCACGCAAATGTGAGGACATTCGAAGCCACGACATACAGGGTGAGCCTAAACTAATACGACAAACTTCAGGGGTGATAGAACACAACGAAACAAACACTTTTCCCCATGGAATGTATGGTCGCAAGTGCAGTGGTTGGCCGCTAGAGAGCGCAGTCAAACGCTTGTATAAAAGCCCATAGAATGTCTATTGGGTGAGTATAAACTAATACGACAAACTTCAGGACGTGATAGAACACAACGAAACAAAAACTTTTCACCATAGAATGTATGGTCGCAAGTGCAGCGGTTGGCCGCTAGAGAGCGCAGTCAAACGCTTGTATAAAAGCCCATAGAATGTCTATTGGGTGAGTCTAAACTAATACGACAAACTTCAGGGGGTGATAGAACACAACGAAATATACACTTTTCACCATAGAATGTATGGTCGCTAGAGGGTGCTTTTGATTTCGGCACAAACACACGGTCCGACGCAAGTTGGAAAGAGGCAAGGAATATGGAAACAACGCTTTAATGTCAAATAAACATCAATCACTGCTTGATAAAACGAAATAATACAGTTAGATTGTCATAAATTAAAGATAAGTACAAGGAACAACGGGTAAGAAAGAAATGACATGTACAAAACATGAGAAACTTTTCACATGGAAATGAAACGACATGTACAAAACATGAGAAACTTTTCACATGGAAATGAAACGACATGTACAAACATGAGTCGGTAAGTACAACGCAAATGCACAATTACAGAAGCTGTTCAAAATGTCTACCACCACACCTGATGCAGGCCTCGCATCGCCGACGTAACGCTTTTATACAAGCGGTTGACTGCGCTCTCTAGCGGCCAACCGCTGCACTTGCAACCATACATTCTATGGGGAAAAGTGTTTGTTTCGTTGTGTTCTATCACCCCCTGAAGTTTTTCGTATTAGTTTAGACTCACCCAATAAACATTCTAGGAGCTTTTATACAAGCGTTTGACTGCGCTTTCTAGCGGCCAACCACTGCACTTGCGACCATACATTCTATGGTGAAAAGTGTTTGTTTCGTTGTGTTCTATCACCCCCTGAAGTTTGTCGTATTAGTTTATACTCACCCAATAGACATTCTATGGGCTTTTATACAAGCGGTTGACTGCGCTCTCTAGCGGCCAACCGCTGCACTTGCAACCATACATTCTATGGGGAAAAGTGTTTGTTTCGTTGTGTTCTATCACTCCCTGAAGTTTGTCGTATTAGTTTAGACTCACCCTGTATTTAACGTGCACCAGCTCCACGTGTACGCGATGGTGTTTGGTTGGACCAAACATCGAACTCGCAACCCTGCGTTTGCTGTTCCATAACTCTGCCAATTGGGTTACAGCGTCACAAACACTCGGCGTGAATTGCGTGCACAAATAATAGTAGCGACCACGATTAAACACTGTGATTCGTATGATTGAAATGTGACACCGTAGGTAGGTATTTTAATTAACATCACACTGAAGCAACAAAACGGGCTATTGAAATGTGACAATATTAGGCATGGCGTATGTTTGAGATAAAATGAAAAATTTGAAAAACTATTCACACTGATGAATCTAATACTCAACGTCGTTACACACTGCAAGTTAAATTTGCCTATACGAGATTTTTCCCTCGTCATGTGAACCGTGATATCCCAGTAGGATGAGTAATGGACTAGCGGCCGGTAGGTTGCGAGTTCGAAACTCGATCCAACCAAAGACCGTCGCGTTCGTGGGGGCTGTGCGCGTTAAATCTAGCCTCAAATGTCCTCGCTTTGGTGTAGTTAGTGTGGATGTTTGGAGAGTGGAGTGCTAACTCAAGTGTTGACCTCGTCATCTGACCGTGGTTCGAGATAACGTGGTGTCGTCCTTTGGGATTGATCCCGGACCTTAGCCAATAGCCCGTCGTGTTGCTGAAGTTCGACGTTAATCGAATACCTACCGTCAAGTCATGTAGGTGACTATAGTGTTTCGCGAAGGAGCGAATTTCCTGTACGTATAACGCAACACAACGGGCGTGCCGCGGTAGCCCAGTCGGGAGAGTAACGGATTAGCAACTGGAGGGTTGCGAGTTCGAATCCAACCAAGGACCCTAGTGTGCAAAGGGGCTGGTGAACGTTATATCTGTCCTGGCCTTAACTGTCCTCAGTTGGCGTGGTGTGGAAGTTTGGAGAGTGGGTTTCCAGCTTAAGCAGGACCTCGTCATCTGACCGTGGTTCTAAATTACGTGGTGTTTTTCTCCGATCTTTCCCTTCGGTTTGATCCCGGTTTCTATTGGTCAAGATGGTCGAAATCGGTGGTCAGAAATCAACTACAGGTTGCAGGAGGATAGGTAGGTAAGTATTTTAATTAACGTCGCACTGGAGCAATACAACGGGCTATTGGTGATGGTCCTTGATCCACCCCGAAGGGAAAGACCCGAGGACAACACCACGTAATCTTGAACCACGATCAGATGACGGGGTCACACCTGAGCTGGCACACCACTCTCCAAACTTCCACACCACTCTCCAAACTTCCACACCACGCTAAAGGGAGGACATTTGAGGCTACGACAGATTTAACGTGCACCAGCCTCCTTTGTAACGTGCACCAGTCTCCTTTGTAACGTGCACCAGTAACCTTTGGACTTTGGTTGGATTCGAATTTGCAACTCTCTGGTTGCTCTTCCGTTAGTCTTCCAACAGTATTTTGAAATGGATATTCATCTATTCGATTAACGTCCTAAGTTGTAGAAAGTCCAAAAAGTCGAAAGCTGTTGAAAAATTATTCTCCTAACACTTAAATAATGTTTTTCCTTTCATAAAAGAGAGAAGTTATTATTCTGGTCCCTTTTTCAATGCAACCCGAGTATTGTCGGGTAATTCAGCTAGTATCAAAATAAAAGTGAAAACCTATGTACATAGTTAAAAATAAATGAATATTTGAATATTGCTGACATCAAAAATTTAGTACCATAGTCTAAATATTTATGTATTCACAGAGTAAAAAAAGCAAAATTAACCTTGAAAAGTCTAAAAGTGGAAGGCCGAAGAAAAAAGGAATGATACTTGAATGGTACTATGGTGGACAATGCTATACATAACAGACATTGCCAACCATGAATTGGGCAATCAACGCATAAATCCGCACAACTGTTTACAGGTGTCCACTTCAAAGCACTTGGGAACCTCAAAATGAGGTGATTAGGACGAACACTTCAACTGAGCGTGATCCAATGATGGAATGGCAGCACTCTCGTGATTATCGAATTGACCAATTCGAATTCGCATGGGTGTAGCCTAAAATTTATTCATATCCGTGCTTATTGGAAGTGATTTGAACTAATTCGGTCTAGAGATATTGTCAAATATAGGACCATACATCAAACATGTCCACCCAAAGTAACAAATCCGCCTTGTTGGTATGATGCATCAATTGCAATTGTTATTGTGATCTGTGTGAAGCTGTATTGCTGTTCCCGAGAGAAGACAGATGACCGTGGGAAAGTTTATTTCTGAATAGAGGTGAAAGCGCGTTAGGTGAAGGCTGCCATATGCAGAAGCAACAATGGCGATGACTGTGGATGTTTCCCCCCCCCTGTCAACTCTTTATCAATGTGAGGCATCGAATGGTGAACTTAAAACCAGAATCCGGGCTACGGACGCCAATTGTGGAAATGATTTGTTCATGTTATTCCCAATCCCCTAGTTTAACAAATAGACTCGTTCAAAACCACATGCCCCAACTGCCTTCTTCAAGGAGGCGGTATTTTGCCATGGCCTTTCCTGAGTAGACTTGTGCGTAATGAGAAAATAGGGGATGGCTGACAAACAGGCGCAGTACGCTAACAACTTTAACCCAGTTCTATACCAACCTAAAGATGTGCAGTTAATTAAGGGACTATTAGTAAAGTAACCAAATCCTTTTCACAATTGATATCTTTAGCGCTATTGTGGTTCTATAGTTTAGCTTTCGATTCCGAAAGCGATAACATCGATAACGAGAAGGAAGGGGGAAACATCCACGGTCATCGTCATTCATGCGCTTGTCTATTACAGCCTTCTAATGCACTTTTAAATAAGCTGATGCAAGATCTCGACTGCCTTTTCCAGGAACCCGCATTACAGCTATTGTGCCGTAGGTAAATATTGAGCAGTAAATATTTCTATACACGTGCATGTCAACCTTCTGAGGAATCTCAGAATCTGCGGGGTCGTAAAACTCATAACCCTCGAGAAAGAACAATGCAAAGGAGAAAACATTCAGATCAATGGAAAGAAATTGAAAAGTACCTTTTATCCTTCCCTGAGTTTATTTCACCCTCGAGCTCACGTTTCGTGGTAAAAATACACAATCTGGGTACATTTAAATCCTGTTCTTCAAAATTATGTCTACATTTTCCAACATGAAGAGAGAAATGGACGGGTTACTAAAATTGGCGTTCAATCACCGCATGTAACAAATACTGGATCTTTACCTATTTTTTCGACAGAAAAAGACAACAGAACCGAAGAGAAATAATTGTATAGGAATTTCTAGCAAATTGAGTTCTATTTAAAATATAATTGTAGCAAATTTAATTCTCTTAAATGTAGTAAAACATTAGCAATAAAGTGAAGGTTCCTGGTAGGTTCCTTCTAGAATGGTTTCACGATGTTTGAAAATATATCTCTACATGTAAAAGGTTTAGAAAATAATATATTCGGGAAATTTATGTATTTTTGACTGAAAAAAAAAAACAACGGAACCGCGAAGAGAAATAATTATATAGTAATTTCTAGCAAATCGGTCCTATTTTAAAAATAATTACAGTAAATGTAATATTTTTAAATGTACAATAAAAAATTAGCAATAAAATTAAGGCTCCTTGTAGATTCCTTCTGGAATGGTTTTGATGATGCTTGAAAATATATCTACACTTAAAAGGTTTAGACAAAAAAAGCTGGATAGAGTAAATACGTCCTGGAATACAAAATAATAAAACTGCCAAATAATAATATTTTGATTATTTTTGAATTACTTGTGGCAGAATAATTTTATAAAATAGCAGTTTTTTTTAATGCATTAATGTTTCACTTTAAAAATAAAGATTCACTCTACAAAGATAGGAGAGTTTAAAATGAAAAACTTTTTATGAGAAATGCTTTTTGGGGTTTAATCAAAAATCTTGTTTATTCTATTTGGAATAAGGGCATGAATGGTTAATTCCTTGACAATTTGCAAAAAAATTAATGAATTCTTGTGGAGCTTTAGATTGAGTTATACACTTCGCCCTCGATATGCGATGAAAAAGAATTAGTGAGCTTATTGTTTACAGATTAGATGTATAGATGGCGCCACGTTAGGTATTTCAGAAATAAATTCTAAATTAATATTATCGATGTTTCTTAGATATAAAACTGGAATAAAACATTCTTTTCTTTCTAAGATCCTGAATCTGAACAAAATCAATAAAACTTAATGTAGTTTACATTTGAATTTTTATTATTTATTTCAAAATTAAATAAAATATTAATTTTATTTTTTTGCAAGACAAAATTGTGTGGCATTTAACAGATTTGCTATGTTTGATGACAAGGAGTAAATATTGTTTTGAATCCTGGGACAGTCACTAGTATTGCTTCCAGATGGCGCCACTACATGTTCATGAAAACAGGCGTTTAAATTTCGTAAAAATTATTAGGTGTTGACAAGGGCAAAAATAATTTTTTTTGATGCGGTTGAAGTCTTGCGAGATTAACGCATGGAATGATTTGCATTTCTATTTTTCCTTGGGTAAATTCTTTTATTAATTTTTTCTTCAAATTTTTTAGAAAATCCTCGTCATATTATTACGCACAAATACTGGTGAAGAAAAATTTAAATGCTATTGAATTCCTAACTAATCTGTTTTTGGATCTTCATTTTTCAAAACGAACTCAGAATAACTATACTCGTTTCTACTCTCGAATTCTAAGAATAAGTATAAGAAGAATAAGATCAAAAGAATTAATTTATAATTTATGAATCGGAATGAATTAAAAATGTAAATTCAGTAATATAAAAATGTCAGTGATTGTCTGTTTTCTTAGTTTTGAAATTGTAAAAAAGCGTTATCTATTGATTGTTTCGCTTACTGATATGATACAACATGAAATATAAAGGAGGTTGTGAATAAATATTTTTCCAACACATTTCAAAGGCCGCGGCAGCCAGTTGGAAGATCAACGCATTAGCAACCGGAGGGTTGCGAGTTCGAAACTCGGTCCAGCCATAGACCGTCGTGTACACGGGGGTTGGTGCACGTTAAACTTGTCGTGGCCTCAAATGTTCTCACGTTGGTGGGGTGTTGAATTTGGAGAATGGAGGCCAGCTCAGGTGTTGACCTCGTCATCTGACCGTGGTTCAAAATTGTGAGGTGTCCTCGGGTCTTTCTCTTCAGGGTTGATCCCAGACCTTCGCCAATAGCCCGTTTAGCTCCAGCGCGATATAATGGAGCATAGATAGAGAGCAATAAAATTATCAGATACAAAACAAGACACGGGGATTCGATTCCTTAATTTTGCCTCAAAAAGCCAATAACAAAAATTAATTAGCTCCAAAATATAAAGCGCATTGTGTAAAATGTTTATAAGGTAGGATTGTTCTACTTTTTATTAGTAGAATGCTTTTGTTTTATCTTTATTTGTAACAAGCATTATGAGCACAAGCGTTATAAGATGTTTTCAATAGACCTAAATGTGAGCCATCCGAGAATTAGTAGGACCGCGGTAGCCCAGTTGGAAGAGCAACGGATTAGCAACCGGAGGGTTGCGTATTCGAAACTAGGTCCAACCAAAGACCGTCGTGTACATGGACACTGGTGTACGTTAAATCTGTCGTGGCTTCAAATGTCCTCACGTTGGCGTGGTGTTGAAATTTGGAGAGTGGGATGCCAGCTCAGGTGTTGACCTCGACGTCTGACCGTGGTACAAAATTACGAGGTGGTGTCCTCCTTGGATCTTTCCCTTAGGGATTGATCCCATCGTCGCTAATAGCATGTCGTGTTGCTTCAGTGCTACGTTAATTAACTATCTACATACCAACACGTTTCAAGCACACTAAAATCAATGACTCGCACATAGATCTTCAACCTCCCGGCGGTTGCCTTGATGAGATATCTCTTCTTTAGCAAAACCAGATCCTTGATCGATGGCATATCCAGACCATCAAGATCTCGTCGTCACTCGTCATTTGAAGAAAACTGACCAGATCTTGATATCTCCAACATAAAAAAAATTGGTAAGATCTCGACGAGGTATCTCGTCATTCTCAAAATTGGTCGGATCATGATGGATGAGATATATCGTTGAAACCACTTGGATTGAAGAATCTCATTCAAAAAATCAAAATTTGTACTAGTCCGTTGTTGCATTATAGTAAGGATTCACAGACGTGTTAAAACGAAGTCACATAGATTCACTTTTACTTATGGGAGGAACACCCAAAAAACATGAAAGTTATCTGACATATTTTATTTATTGCTATGTATTATTTATATTATTTGTATTTTACATTTAAAAAAAAGATAATAAAAGTAAACATAATTAAATTACATGCGTGACATTGCATTCAAAAACAATGTTTTTAATATTTGGTTCGATTTTTGTATTGGCTAAGCGAAAACTGGTTCTAAATTTTCATTAGTCGGTTCAATAGTACATTCGTCGGTACAGTTAGTACATTCAAGCGGTTCCAATTGTTCGCTTTATTAGCATTCATGACTGGAAAAGTTTGTTCACAGATACATGTCGACCCAAAAAGGCTTGCGCATTTTAATACATTATCTAGCAACGAAGTTTTGAGTTAAAAAAATCTTTCGTCTGACTTGCTAAAGTTAAAATAACCAGTGGTGAGGCGGGCCGCCAGCAAATCAACGGACGGACGCATGTGACCCGCGGGCCGCGGTCTGTGCATCCCTGCATTATAGACATAATTGAGAGCTAAAGCAATAACGAAACCTTCAAAAGGAAGAATTTATCAGTGTCCCCCCATAACGAGGATTTATAAATCTTCTGAGCCTATCTGGTGGTCTGTCTTTTTAAATGAATGTCATACCTATGATTGGAATATACGGCCGAAATCGAAGCGTTACGAAAGATTGCATTTAAATCTCATGGACAAATGAATAAAGAAATCATACGTATTTTATCGCAAGGGTATTTAATTAACACTGCACGGGAGAAACACAACAGGCTATTTATTTTATCGCTAATTGGGTAAAATGTGCGAATATAAAAATAATTTTGACACTATTATAACGAATAAGTTAATCCAAAGAATTAAAATGTTTGATCGCGAGCGCGTTTTCGTTCATACTGTTTACAGTTAAACCACCATGTTTTTATATCTGATTCCCAAAAGACTGCAAATAAAATTCAGAATATTCCTTTTTTAATTTGTTTTCAAAATAAAATAGAGCACAATTATATTATACTAAAATGATTATATTACTTATTGTAATAATGATATGCTTTCATATTTCATCATGAATTATCTTTATGAAACTTGAATGTAATGAATATGGTTTTTGACGTGAATACGTATTTAAAATCGGAACAGTACTGGGGATATGCATGAAAAGCCGAGATTTACAAAAAATGACTACAACTGTTTGTCTTATGATTCCAGAACTAGAAGGAACATCCAGAATATAAATATAGTGTACTGTAAAAACAAAGGATGTCCTTACTTGACATGACCTTCGGACCGAGTGCGCAGGCGCACTGAGCGCAGAAGTGGGCAGTGTATGACGATTTAAATCAGCGATTCAAATCACTAATAATTTTGAAAACAAAATAGCTATGAACAAGATGCACGTTATTTTATCCAAAAAAGTTAGAACTTTGCCTTTTAGCTCAGTATACCCAGAAAGTTTACTGAAAATTATCCTCCCACTGAAACAAATTATCCTCCCCTCTGAAACTTTTTTGGTTGATTGGACTCATACCAGACAAGTATGTATTTCTCTCTAGGACCATTGACCAACAGGTATCAATCACAAGCGTGGGTTTTGTTTTAAACATTCCTTGTAATTGTTGACAGAGATTACCATACCTTTCCCCAACGACCCAAACGTCGATGTGGTGAGTTCAGGGACTCCTCAGAGAATCTTATGAACACACCAAATTGACAATCTTTATTTTTATTCCCTTTTCTCCTCTCTCCCAAATTATTACCATCCCTTAACTACCACCATAGCCCATGCGTTGCTTACCAGCCTCTTTTCGGTCACTGATTTGTATTGATCTTTCTCTTTTGGAACGTGAATTGGACTCCTAATTGTATCAATTACTAAACTCTATCTACTATCTTAAATTATTCACCTTTTTCAAGTGCATTGTCACTCCCTTTAACATTCTCCTCTTAATGCATCTTTACAATCAGTAAACTTTCTATTAATTATGATGTGGAGGTTAGCAGTCATCTGCCAGGTACTCCGTAATTGATACGTCCGTTCTGTTCCTTGTAATTATTAATCTCATGTGACCGATTTTGAATCGTCTTTCTCCATGCGATGGGTGAAGATACTGAAACTGTATTCACTCTTCATTAAATTTGTGGCAAATGGTATTCTTAATTTAGATGTCTTCTTATTTATTAAGCATTGTGGTCATTTACTAACACTGATGAGAGAAATACACCCAGTTACAGTAATCAGACCTGCGTCGGCTTCAGCTCGCAGGCTGCTATCATAGTGAGCAAACCAGAGTCCCTAAGTTACATTGTGACCTACGAGAGCGGAGTAGCCAGACGGCCCTCTAAAAATATTGATTTTTTGTTTTTATTCACAAATTAAATAGTATTAAACACTTTTACGATAGTCTGTAATATATAATGGTTCTTATTAAATAATGAATAGTGTATTGTATTAAGAAATATGGAAATATATATATGAATAGTAGGAATTTTTTACAAAACCACCAGAAGCCACAAGCAAAAACTCTCTATATGAGTATTCTCAGGTTTGTGCCCAAAATATATTTAAAAAATTTTATTGAAAAATAGTGGGCGAAACTATTATAATTATATAAAATTTTATTAACTATAAATAAATAATAATTCTAAATAAAAATTAGTCCATCTTCCAGATGTAGGCAATCAAGTCACGTGGTTTAGAACGGGTTATTTGGGTTTTATGGCAAAATGGCCATATTTGGCCATGCTGCTGCAGAAATAAGACAGACAATATCAAGCAATGGACATACACCCTCAAAGAAAATTTTCTTTGCACAGAAGAGAGAAATACACCCAGGGTATCAGAGAGTACACATCAGGCACGCAGTGATCATATCCACTAAGCCACGAAGTACCTGTATTTTTAGTCTATTAGTTAAATTAGGGTACTGATTTAGTCAAATTAGTGGACTACCGCATACAAATCGCTTCCACAATTGGTGTCTTTAAAGTGGATTCTGGTTCTACGTTTATCGTTCGGTATCGAGAGCGACAGCAGTGATACATTGTAGCTGGGAGGAGAACCATCCAAGGCGATCATATACTCGGCTTAGCGTAAGGAAAATCTTCTAACAGAGTTCCACACCTGACTGACCCGACATCGAGACACCGCCCTAGGCATGGATTTGTATGAATGGAAATTTTCTGAAAAATGCTTATTTGAAGCCAATGTTTTCTCGTTTTGTAGCCATTCTATACCAAAACATTCTATCGGATCTTTCCCTTTGGGATTGATCCCGGACCGTCACCAATAGCCCATTGTGTTGCTCCAGTGTGACGTTAATTGAAATACCCAACCCAACCCCCAAAACATTCTATAGCCCAGTCAATAGACCCCAAAACATCAAACTTCGGAAATAATTAGAGTAAAGATAATTTTACCCCATTGATAGACCACTACCAGAGGAGCATTTTTACAAAAGTCCCCAAAAATGCCCCTGGAGCAAAAATGCCCCAGACCCCCCAAATGTTCAAAATGCCAATATTTACGGAACAGTCATTATCTCCGTTACTAATGATCGGATCAAGTTCATCTTTTTTGTTTTATTTGTTATTAAATGGGCTACAATATCGGTTGTCTTCATATTTACGTTAAACCTAATAGTTTTTATAAATTTAAGAAAATATTGTGGAACGAGTAGGTTTTTTACTTTGAAACTTGATTTTTGCGCTATATTTTTTGTCATATTATGTAAAAATCCTTCCTATAAAAGTTATAGCCTATACTTTTTTGAGTCTACTGATATACAGTTTTATTTATTTATGTGCGATGCTAACGCTGGGAAGGGAAGAAAGCAAAAATGTTCGACGCTCGACGCGGCTGCCTAGTCATGCCTAGGCATGACAAAGTTGGCAACATCGTTTTTATTACCTCAAAAACTGTTTCGCTGACTCATCCCTACTGCACCCTCCCACACCCTATACTGACCTTGTCAGTAGAGTGCAGCCTATTGGAGGGAATAATTGTTTAACGTCTCTTGTATTTGGTGTCTTTGTGTTCACTGTCAAGAAACAGTTTTAAGTTCGCTTTAAGCTCTGTGTCCAGTGTTTCAAATTAAAACTGCCATTGAATTAAAACTATTTATGTTCATGAATTTTACAATGTACCAGTACTTTTTTTCAATATGTGTGTGTTCAAGGATTTAGTGGGGCCGTCGTGGCTCAGTGGGTATGCCCACTGCGCTAACAACCTTCGAGTTGTAGGTGGCGTTGGTTCGATTCCTGCCAGGTTCATTCCTCCCTGGGTGTATTTCTCTCTTCTGTGTCAGTAAACTTTCATTGAGTGTGTCTATTACTTGATATTGTATGACTTGTGTCTGGCACAGCATGGCCAAATATGGCCCTTGTGCAATAAAACCCAACAACCAACCAACCTGGTGGTTGACTTGACGAGGTATCTCGTCATTAGCAAAACCATTAGCAGATCTTGATGGACGAGATATCTCGTCATTAGAAGAAAGCGGACCGAATCTTGATGTCGTCGTATCAAAAAATCGGCAATATCATGGCGTTATATCTCGTCGTTAGCAAAATTGGTCAGATTTTGATGAACGAGATATCTCGTCGAAACCACTTGCAGGGTGAACTCTAACTTTAATATGGAACGTTAGAGGCTTTGATTTTGAATGCAAAAAATAATTGTTTTCTTAGTACTTGTTTGTAAATATTTGTGTGATCCGTTTAAAATATCCCACGGATAAAATAAATCATGTAATTGTTAAAGAAACATTACTACAACCGGCATCAAGGATGGGATCAATGCCTCTGGATTACTTTTGAAATTATTACGTTGAATTACTCTCGAGATAATAAATCATAACATTTATCTCAACCCTCCTGGTGGTTGTCTCCACGAGGTATCTCGTCATTGGCAAAATTGACCAGATCTTGCTCTCATCGTCAACAAAATATTGGCAATATCTTGATGAAGAGATATCTGGTCATTAGAAAAATTGGTCAGATGTTAATGGACGAGATATCTCGCCGAAACCACTAGGAAGGTTAAAGTTTTGAGACCAAACACATAAATTATTAAGACAACGAATTTTCTTTTGGTTCAGATACTGATCTGCATTAAATATTGCACTTCAAAACTTTAGCCCCTCCTCCCCGATACGAAATCGGGCCACATTAGCCCGGTTGGAAGAGTAACGAATTAGGGTTGCGAGTTCAAATCCAGCCAAAGACGTTAAATCTGTCATGGCCTTAAATGTCCTCACGTTGGCGTGGTGTGGAAGTTTGGAGAGCCGTGTGCCAGCTCAGGTATTGTCCTGGTCATCTGATCGTGATTCATAATGACGTCCTCGGATCATTCCTTTCGGGTTTGAACCCGGACCGTCGCCGATAGCCCTTGTATTCTCCAGTGTGACGTTAATTAAAGTACCTACAACCCACCGGTACGAAATATTCGCTATGTTACTGACCTACAGTGTAAAGTGGATTCCGATCCGAACCACCTGCGCGCAGATCATTGCCCTCGGTGAGAGTTTCGGGTGATCCCACAGGCTTGAAGTGTGAAATACAACTGCCCGAAATCATCCAACAGACAACTGGCGCCATGCTTTGAAGTAAGCTTTGAATGTACATGGCCAGTGTTGGGGAAGCTAGAGGGGGCTACAGGGTACAATCTCTCCCTCACCGTTTTTCGATTTTTTTCAAAATCTATCTTTTCAAAGATAGTTTTGTCGTGACTATTCCTGAAGTCGCCTTTGATACAATGTCTTCCTTTTTAAATTTCATTACGATTTATTTTCTTAGAGAAACGATAGACATTTTACAGACTTTTTCTATTAAAATCGTGATTCTTGTTGGACAGTAAGAAGTTACTTTTGCGCTTTCACCAACAGAGATGCAAAATTTTGATCCACTCCTATTCGAGATTGGGACTGCGGTAACCTGGTTGGAAGGGTAGGGGATTAACATCCGGAGAGCTACGAGTTCGAAACTCGATCTAACCAAAGACTCTTGTTCGTGGACACTGGTGCATATTAAACTTGTCGTGACCTCAAGTGTCCTACATTGGCGTAGTGTGCAACTTTGGAGAGTGGAGTGCCAGCTCAGGTGTTGATCTCTTCATCTGACCGTAATTCAAAATTAGGAGGTGTTGTCCTCTATCTTTCCATTCAGGATTGATCCAGTTGTGTTGCTCCAGTGCGACGTTCAACTACCTACTCAAACCATTACCAACCTTACAAAAGTACAAAAACCAGACCTACAAATTCAAAAAGTAGACTTGTATTCTCACGTTTACTTGGTGTGAATTTTGTAAGACTAGAGTGCCAGCTCAGATGTTGACCTCGTCATCTGACCGTGTTTCAAATTCCGAAGTTTTTTCCTAGATCTTTCCCTTCGGGATTGATACCGGACAGTCGTCAATAGCCCGTTGTATTGCTTCAGTGTGACGTAAACTAAACTACCTACTTAATCCCGCTGATGTCCATGAAGTATTCCTTTAATATCCAACAAATATTCTAAGAAACTATATATTTATGCTTTTCTTACCGGAGACACGAAAAGGCTTCATTTTTATTTTATTTTGCCATCGGGTTTGATCCCGGTCCGTCGCCAATAGCGCGTTGATTTGCTTCAGTGCGACGTTAATTAAAATACCATACCATTTTTTTTTTTTCAATTTCAATTAACGTCACACTGGAGCAACACAATGGGCTAATTACCATTTTTATTTGTTTCGCGACGGTTAGAGAATGATTCACGTTATTCCACTAGAGCAGGGGTGTCAAACTGGCGGCCCGGGGGCCGCATGTGGCCCCGAGGTAATTTTTTGTGGTCCACGATGCTCTGAAATAAAATGAAAGCAGGACAATATGTTATGAAGAAAATAGCACTTAGGGGAGATCGAGGCAATACCGTACACACAATTTCGTCATGTTAAAAATGTGTGAGCAACTATTTTCGTCCATGAAGTTAAATAAAACGGCCTACAGATCAAGATTAACTGATAAACATCTATCTGCCATAATGAAGATTGTCTGTTCTGTCTCTGAATCCAGATATTGGAAAACTAGTAGGAGGAAAGTGCTGGCAAGTTTCCGGTAAAGAAATTAATTTTAGTTTTATAAATACAATAAATTAAATAAACGTTTAAATAAAAGAAATTATATAGCAATATTATAAATTATTACCTAAATTCACTTAATTACATAATGTGTTTTAATTATCCTATCCATATTCCTGAATCCTCACTTCAAAATATAAATTTAAGAAAATTTGTAAATGTGATGTGGCCCGCGTGAATCTTACCAGTTGCATTAAATGGCCCGTGTTTTAATTGAGTTTGACAACCCTGCAGTAGAGAATTAAATCAGCTGATGAAAAATGAACTTTCCCAGCAGGATTTAAATCAAAACAAGTATATCGATGAATGAATTTAAGTTGTGCTGTCGAGTATTGCATTCATAATAAAGACTCGATCAATTAACAGAGGAACTCTCGGAAGAAAGTGGTGAAAGGTGAAAATATAGAGAAAACAAAATTAACTCAGAAGGTATTCGGTGCGCATATCCGAATCGGGATATTAAATTTAAACACGGTTTGAGTGAACTTTGAAGAGCTTGATGCTGGATTTAAAACAAGTTCTTAAAAACTACGCTAAGTACTACCATGATGGGAAAGTACATCCAAAATAACTAAATTGTCCTGGTGTTTTAATAAATTCGACTTGGCTCATCGAAAAAGTTGAAAAGTAAAAAAAATCACCAGCACGTGTTAAGGAATAGAATGTTGCTAATGGCTTTTCCTTGGTATGGGACTTACTATTTCTGACAGTATCCTAAGAGTGTTAACATTAATATTAAAAGTATGAATGTGTGGTTTAGAAATTACTGGAACATAGTTATAATTGGTTCAGTAGGACCTTTGATAACTCGGGTTGCACTTTCCTTATCTTATCAACCCTTGTTACTATAACTTAACTACCTCCAGATATAAAGTATGCCACTGTCTGTTGCCGTAGAAACGGACCGCATCCTATTTTTCATAGGGGATGCTTGAAATAATATATTCAAGTTTGACACATTGGCACACTTGATGACAAACTGGTTGTTTCGTAGTTGAATCAACGTTGCACTAGAGCAACACACCGGTCTATTGGTGACTTACCGGGTTTAATCCCGTAGGGAAAGGGACCACAGTAGCCCGGTTGGAAGAGTAACGGATTAGCAACCGGAGAGTTGCGAGTTCAAATCCAACCAAAGACCGTCGTGTATGCAGGGGGTGCTGCACGTTAAATCTGTCGTGGCCTCAAATGTCCTCACGTTGGCGTGGTGTGGAAGTTTGGATAGTGCAGGTGAGAGTTTTGACCTTGGTTCAAAATTACAAGATGTTGTCCTTGGATCTTTCCTTTCGGATTTGATCCCGGACCGTCGCCAATAGCCTGTTTTGTTCCTTCAGTGCGGCGTTAATTAAACACTTACCTATCTATCCATATTGAAAAATCCAAGAACACCTCGCAATTTCAAACCAGGATCAGATAACGAAACAACACCTGAGCAGGCACCCCACTGTCCAAACTTCTACACCACGCCAACGTGAGGACATTTAAGGCCACAACAGATTCTTCGTGATCACGCGTACAAGACGGTCCTTGATTGAACCGAATTTCGAACTGGACCCCCTCCAGCTGCTAATCCGTTGCTCTTCCAACTGGGCTACCGCGGTCCTTTCATCTAACAGTGATTGTAGTAATCTATCTACTAAGCGTCAGTATACAATTCTTCGCTAATCCTCTTTAGCCACATCAAAGGGAGCGCAGTCTCCTAAAGCGTGTTAAAGTTCGTATCCCAGCTGCCACAAATGGAGCCGTTTACACTAGGTGTTCCTTTTGTTGGAGGTTAAAGCCGTAGTCACGACTCTCCCCTTGTGGGCAAAGCATAGGCTCATTGCTGTCTACTTTCTTCAGCGGCTGCTTTGAACAGTCTTATGCATTCGACAAATAAGGGGTTCCATTTATCTATAACATCATAATTAGAAATGAAGTGCTTCCAATTCTTCATCGGGGACAGCATATGAATTTGTGGGTGCTGCTGGCAGACCCTAGCAAAGCTTCCGCGTTAAAGTTTCCTAATTGCTGATATTGATGGCATTTCATACCTTATTTAAATCCATTTATAATAAATTGCAGTGCTGGTAAAGCCATCCAAGTAATTGCAGTGCTCGATATACATTCCAGCTTGTCCAAAACTACCATTATGGATGATTTAAGATGCTAACTGTGTTTTAGCATGAAACGTGTCTAACTATGGAAGCAAAGGAAATTCAAAAGTTGTTATCCATTAAATTAAATTGGGTTGAATTACGGCATATATATGTATGCCGTACAGATAATATTATCGAAATCTAGTCATTATAATGTTAAATGAAGCAATGAAGGGAAGTACTTTTACTCTTGAACATGCTAACGCGAAATCAAAATATGAATAGATTTATCCAATGATATAAATATAATAATTCAAGGAATAAATTCCAAATTTCCGAAACCTACTCCGAATCAAAGAAACGCAGAAAGCATGTCACTTGAAATAAGCTTCATGTCTATTTTTGATATTGGGGCCCTTTGTCTATCCTTGATATGGGACCCGATGTCTATCTTTTATTTGGTTGCCCGATGCTTGTCTTTGATACTCGGACTTGATGCCTGTCCTTGATACTGTGGCCCACTTATTTCTTTAATACGGGGCCCAATGTCCATCCTTGATATGGGGGACTGATGTCTATCCATGATACTGGGCCAAGATTCGACCGAGTACTGAAGCCCGATGTCTATGCTTGATATCGGGGCCCAATGTCTATCCTTGAAACCGGAGCTCCATATCTATCCCGATACTGGGATCCAATGTCCGTCCTGATACTGGGGCTTGATGTACATTCCGATATTGGGACAGATATCCATCTTTGTGCTGAGGCCATAAGTGCAGATATAGATACCTGCATGTAAGCGACTGGTGCACGTTCAATCTGCCGTGGCTTCAAATGTCCTCACGTTGGCGTGGTGTGGAAGTTTGGAGAGTGGGATGCCAGTTCACAGGTGTGGCCTCGTCATCTAACCGTGGTTCAAAATTACGTGGTGTTGTCCTCGGATCTTTCGATTCGGGTTTGTTCTCCGACCGTCGTCAATAGTTGTGTTACTCAAGTGTGACGTTAATTAAATACCTACCTACCGAATTTTATCGAACAAACATGTTTGTGAAGTATTTTAAATAGTTCCAAAATACAAAACTAATCTTATATCTATATATATAAAGCAGAGTTGGCGTCTGTGTCTGTATGTATGTTCTCTACAAATCTACACCGCGTTTGACCAATCCAAACCAAATTTGGCACACTTATATTTTGGAACCCTGCGAATAACGCAAGCTAAATATAAACCCCCGTTCTCTTTAACCTAGGTGTGCAGAGGGGGCTAAATCAATTCGAAATTGACATAGGAAAAGAATTGAGCATAAAACGATTGCGGTACGCAACTCAGTTTGTTTTACCAGTATTGATCGAAAATCAAATTTTCTAATAAAATTGTTTTACCAGTATTGATCGAAAAACTTTTTTTTCTGAAATGTTATATTTATACAATTTAAAAATTCTAATTATGTTTGAACTGATATTTTATTTCTTTTCACAATATAAATAATTTAGGAATATTTGAGTGATGAAAAATGGATAGTTAAAATACTTAATTTTACAAAACGCATTATGTAATGGAACACGAAAAGCCAAAACGAAAAACTCATTGATGATAAAAGCGTAATTTTGCAATTTGGTATCTGGCTACGACAGAATTAATGTTTTATTTTGTAAATTAGATTTAGAATTCCGTGTTTGTGTATTTCAGTAAAGCAGAAATGTTGCGGTCATTTTTGAGCATTTCTAAGTTTTGTAAATTTGTGTTCTTTTGTAAATAATTTATTATCGTCTATCAATATTTTTCAAACGTCTTTTTCGAATTTCTCTATTTCAGAATATTCTCATGACGTCGAAATTCCATACGCTTGCACAGATCTTTCGTTTTTCAGAATTGGACATTTTTAAATGACCAGAATTTCGTTTCTGTTTGTATTTATGTGTCCATATTACAGATATATTATTTAATGGGCTCCACACCTCACGGTGAGCCGAGGGGAGGTGAGTCTGGAGTCTGGAAGATATATTATTTAGGAGTTAAATTGTAATGAATTATTTTTATTTTCTGCCAAATACCACTAGACATGGGTAATTTCTTGGTTGTATATGTATATTTCGACGAACTTTCCTTAAGTCTTTGGTTAAATACGTTATATAATAGTTTGTAGAATTCTGTTTCATAAAAATAAATGGAAGCCTTTTTAAGTAAGGTGTATAACTTCTTATTTTAAAATGACTGGTAAAGTTAAAATAAAGTTATTCTAAAATTACTATGTTACGTTAAATCAAAACGGGTAGCCATACGTTCTAGCTCAAAGATATTTCTAAATTTTGACGTTTTCATTACAAGACGATTAAAATCAATTTACATTCATTTTTCATGTTTAATGGGTATCATTGAAAGCTGTACTCCATAGTTAAGTAACTACATCTATCATTCTAAATAGGTACGTGATTTCCATATAGAAACTGAGTCTCTCAATTGAAAAAAGTTAAGGATTCGATTTAAAATTAAATTTTTCTGTAAGAATTTTTCTGCGAATTTTAAATAAGACTACTGATCTTGGAATAATATCATAGTAAGGAAGTATGTAAACTAGGACTATTGAAAATTATAAATCTTTTGCCTTAGTGGCAGAAAGTCGAGGCCATACTTGAGGCCATACGATACCAACTTGAAGTTGAAACTGTTCGTATTCAACTTAGGTACCTGTGAAACATTCATTGAAAGCAGTGATTTGGAAACAGTGTAATCGATTGAGTTTGCTTTGTCTACACTGATGACATTTGTTTTAAACAAGCTTCGTTATTCCACGTGCGGCTGAATAGAATTTTCAAGAAAACTGTGTGCTTCAAAATAAATTAACCACAAATGCCATAACAGTTTAATTTGCCATCCTCACATAATGATAATATAATTCGAAAATGTCGAATCCGTGGTGCAAGGGTACCACAAATAATAAATATTTATTATAAAATTGAGTGCAAGACTAAACCCTGAAAGTTCCTCATTTTTTTAAAAATGAACTTAATTGGCATTCGTATTGCAATCACTCCAAAACTCAAAATCGACTTCTGAAGTCATCTCAGAAAAAGCTTCTGTAGTTTGTCTTACAGCAAGAGTGTGATGAATATGAAATGGATTATTTGGATGGATATATTATGTATACATATTTGCGTCCGAAGTAAATTGTAGAAGCTATGAAAAAGTTAAAACGATGTTAAAAAAATATTTTTTGTCCACTTAAATGATGCTTGCATTTTTCTATGAAATAGAATCAACATTTAACTAATTCAACCCGAACATCGCCGGGTAATTCTGCTAGTGTAATAATTTATATGTATAAAGCAGAGTTGGTATCTGTCTGTGTTCTCTATACAAATCTATACCGTTTGACCAATCTAAACTAAATTTGGTACACTTATTCTTTGGAACCTTGTGGGTAACGTAGGTTAAATATTAATCCCCGTTTCATTTGTTCTGGGTGTGCAGAGGGGTCTGGACAGAGCACTTGCAACGGGGCGTACTCTCCCGGTCTGGCTGTGCAAATGATTTTAGAATTAACATCTACAGGTGTCGCCTCTTAAGATGACCTTGTAGGTTTTTAGAATCTTAGAGTATGGTACCGTCGTAGATGGATGTGGTTACGCTGAAAATCGCTCAGTATCATATCGTTTATGTATCCCGTCTGTAAATTCTTAAACTGTAGCTTTGTTATTAGAATGTACATTTTTATGATAATATAAGATTATCTTTATAGAAAGTGGTCTTTTTTTATCGTCGATATGGTACAGGGGACTGAAGACAATTCGAAATCCTCATAGGAATAACATTGCGTATTTATACGATCAATGTCGGACCAATTCACACTAGGTACATTCATCCTGTAGAATTCTGCGAGACACATAGTCTATATATTAACCCCGTTCGATTTGTCCAGGGTCTACAGGGGTCTAAAAACTATTCAAAATATCCATAGGAATAATATTGAGTAATATTACGATGAATTATAAACAATTCAACCCGAGCAACGCCGTGTAATTCAGCTAGTTCGTTTATAAGATAACAACAATCATCTTAAAAGTAGTATATCAACCACAAAAATTTCATAACAATTAGACCTGTAACTGGTTATGAGCTCTGAATTGAAGCATTTTTCACAAACTTTTAAATTTTTCCTTACCAACACAGATTCGATCTCAATTGATTCGATTTACATTAGTTCCATGTTACATTTCTAGAACGGTATGTCTAGAAACAGGCACTAGTAACCGTTACCGAGATATTATTCAATGGTGAGGTTGATCAATCAAAATTGGATTTACTAGCACGTGGGATCACATTACTTATGTGCCCTCTAAATCCTATTGTATCTAGAGCTAATCCGATTGTATCCAAATCTAACGGATTCAAGGAGTCAAACTTAGCATGAATGGGTTCTAACTGAATACGGTTTCAATATCAATGCAGAGTAGTTATTTAGCTCACAGCGCCTTCTATTGGATTCGAAAGATACAATGCATTAATTTCCTGCTTTCTTTGGGATTATTTTATTCATCTACGATCATTTGTTAGATAACCAATGTATCCATTATCTACATAGTGCATCAAAATTTCCTGTACAAACTTTAAGGGTTGGTAAGATCTAACAAGTCTTTACTATTTAACTTGATACGGTAGACCCCATGTCTATTCTTGATACTGGGGCCAATGAATATCCTTTATACTGGGGGTCAAGGTCCATCCTTATACTGGAGCCCCATGTCTATCCTTGTTAAGGGGGCCCAATTTCTATCCTGGATAAGGGGGCACGTGTCTATCCTTGGTACTGGGGATCAAGGTCCGTCCGTATACTGGCGCCCCATGTCTATCCTTGTTAAGGGGGCCCCATGCCTATTCTTAGTACTGGGGCCCAATGTCTATGCTGGATAAGGGGAACGTGTCTATTCTTGGTACTGAGATCAATGTCCGTCTGTATACTAGAGCCCCATGTCTACCCTTGGTACTGGGGCCCAATGTTTATTTTTGATCCGGGGAACCCATAACTATCCTTGATATTGGGGTCAAGGTTTGTCCAAGATCTTTAAGAGTAGGCTGAGAACTTTAAATGAAACAAAATTCATCAAGAGATTTTTGTCAGCACGTACTACCAAATTAGCAAGTGTTTACTAAGGTGCACAAATAAAAGACAGCAAGTATGTGAACGACGTTTTTATAAGCCCTAATTTTGCAGTTTGACAGAAGTTGTACACTTGCACTTTCAAAGTAAATGCTCAAAATTGCTACAAGATACAGTAATGCACGTCTGACCCACATATGTTGTTCTAATTTATATTAGAATGTTCGAAAAGCACTAATCAAGGAAAGGGATACTTTGATATTGAGGGCTCGAATCCTGCCAGAAATTATTTTGGAATTACCCCTCCTGGTGGTTTTCTCAAAGGTGTCTCGTCATCAGACCAGATCTTGGACGAGAAATCTCGTCATTAGAAAAACCTGATCAGGTCTCTATCTCGTCATCATTTATAAAAAAGGTAACATCTTGATGACGAGATATCTCGCCTTTCGCAAAATCGATCAGATCTTGATGAACGAGATATCTCGCCTAAACCACTTGGAGGGCTAAAAAGCTATCAAAAGCATGTGGGAGTTAATTATATCAGAGAAAATCGAAGTTTCGTTAGAGGTAAAGTATATATTCGGTAGGTATTTTAATTAACGTCGCACTATGCGCAACGCAAAGGGTTATTGGCGACGGTCCGGGATCAAACACGAAGGGAAAGATTATAGGAAAACAACACGTAATTTCGAACAACGGTCAGATGACGAGGTCACACCTGAGCTGGCACCCCACTCTCCAAACTTCCCACACCACGCCAACGCGAGGACATTTGAGGCCACGACAGATTTGGTTGGATTCGAACTCGCAAACCCCTCCCCCCCCCCCGGTTGCTAATCCGTTACTCTTCCAATCGGATTGAAGCGGCCCCGTTCTTTTAGGAATTCAAACATCTTTTAGAAGAGGGGCTACTGCTGAGGCTTGCACGTGGGAATCTCATTCTTCAGGTACAGCTCTGGGCTTGGGTTAGCGACAATCCTATTACCTGGAAATCCAATGAAATCAAGGAGTTAATCGCATGAGTTGGTTCCCACGCATTAGCTGCCAGCACCAACACATTGTATTCCTCTACAAGTAGCGTCTTCCACTGAATTCGGAAGTTTCAAAGCGTGTTGTAAAGAGCAGTAATCTCAGCGCTCCTTTGTTCCCAAGGCCCGGACGGCTACCCGCCGTGCTCATTGTCAACGCACACTTGCTGCTGACCGGTTTTCTCACCCTAAAGTAAAGCAGGGAGGGGTTGAAAAAGGAATGGGGCAGCGTACAGGTGGAAAATAACAGGTGTGAAATGGTCGGACAGGGTTAACTCCTTTGAGAAAGGGAAGACGGCTTTTGTCGGTCTTCCAGTAAACGACTGAGTTATGAACCGCGTGGCTTTTCAAGCGTTCCTAATGTGCCGGGAGTAGTGTAATAACGAGCTTTTCCGTGTATCGGTATTGTGCAGAAGGACTCAAAAGAGCAAATGATCTTGCTTTGTTGAGTGGGGAACCAGATGTCAGGAAGGGTAGCACAGGATGGCTTATAGAGTACGCTTTAGAGGAAATACTCAGAAGCACTAATGGGTTTCATTGATGACCAGGATGATAAATTAGTATATATGTTACTGTGAAAGACCGATATCTGTCAAATGTCGATATTCTCAGATCGCTTTGTGTATGTCCGAAATACTTGCTAAGTATCATTATTTCTCATTTACACCGGCAAATGTCGACTTTCAGCATTCACTGATGGTGAATGTTATCTGTGCTTGTCACTGATGGTGAATGCTGAATAAAAAGATTTTTGTTACGTTAAGACAAAAATGCAACTTTTAAATCATGCTTTATTATTAAAACATGATATATGTCAAAATAGGAGAAATCTTAAGTAACAGCGCATGTAAATAAACTGTTGAACCTAAAACGAACAGTACATTCTAAATGAGAAAAGAAAATAATACCAATAATACACTTACACATAAATTATGTGACTAACGTCATACAATCTTATTGCAACAACTTAAACTGAAGTCGGAGAGGCCTCTCCGCCTTCTCGTTTCGACCCCAAAACCAGAGCTTATCTGTACTTATCGACATATACCGGGCGATGGTCCGAATGTATAAGAATAAAACCAAATATTCGGTCTTTCACCGACGTATTTGTTATGTGTCGACATTCACCGGAGAATATTGACATTCTCTAATTTCGGTATTTCACGGTAACATACACAGTGGTACTTTGAGATACGAGTGCCTCAACATACGGGTTTTTTGAGATACGAGCCGTCACTAGGTCGATTTTTGCCTTGAGATACGAGCCAGAATTTGGGATACGAGCCTACTTCGTTGATAATACTTCGTAATAATGCGTATAATAATGATACGTTCAATTCACATGTTTACCTCACCTGATGACAGTTAACGTCTGTCACAAAATTAATTAATTTCTTAATTTGGTTTGACATTTATTGTCATCTGCCACCTGGAGGCCAGAGTCCCTTTATTATTATTATTTTCATTTTTCTTTTCTCCGACCAGATACGTCAATCCTGAAAACGGAAAAACGGGGTGATGTATTGTTATTTGGCTATTTTTTCCGTATAACCATGTCCAAAGGAGGTGAGTGTAAAGAACAGTGGTGAGGAAAGGAAAAAGGTAATATCCATGGAATTAAAGAGTGAGATAATAGACAAACATGAACAAAGCGTAAGAGTAATTGTCTTGGCAATGAAGTACGATCGCACTTCTGTGATATGTACTATTCGGAAGCAGGACTCGATAAAGGCTATAACTCCAACTACAATATTTGCCCATTATAAATACATCATTATAAAAAAATTGGAGTGTTTTTTGGGGGCTGGTACGAATTAATTTCATTTCAATTATTGCTAGTCCGTTGCCGGAGGGCTGCGAGTTCGAAACTCTGTCGCCTGTTTTGATAGCATCGTATCTAAATATTAGAGAACACAGAACTAGTGGATTGAGGGCCAATGCCCGGCATTTGTAAACAGCAAGTACTTATCCTCGTACATATGCTCAAAGATAAGACATGACTAAATTTAAACGATTACTTTATTAAAGATATTAATTTGCATTCGTGAATTGAATTGTGGATCCACGCCCAGTTACAGGAGGCAGCTCGACTTTGAGCTTCTAACATGTCATGGCTAGAAAAAAAAGACGTATTAATGATATGTCTACCGGACTGAGAATAAAAACGAAGAGAGCTTAGATTATATTTTTACAATTATCGCTGAGACAGCAGTATTCAAATGAGAAGGCTCAAAGGGAATGTGAGAAAGAAGAAGCAAAGTTAATTATGCCGAAGTGAACGGGAAAGATTTTAAACGTGACTACGTTTAGATGCACAAATTAGTGAATCTACATGTATGCGTATTTTGTAAATTATTTAGAAAGTTTTTTATTTCCAATCCAGCTGCCTATGGAAAACAAATCTTTCACAGCCAAAATTACACACAAATACAGAAATGAATTAAAAAATAGCAAAGTCGCACTGGAGCTTCACGCCTGGTTATTGACGACTGTCTAGTATCTATCCGAAAGGGAAAGATCCGAGGACAAAACCTCGTAATTTAGAACCAGTCAGATGACGAGGATAACACCTGAGCTATAAAAAGCTGGGAATCTTCCGGATAGACGAAAGGTCCCTCGCATGCCAATAACGTCCACTGAGAGTTGTTTCCATTAGAGTTGCACCAGGCAAGTCAAGAATTGTCTCTCTTGGATAGAATCGATCCTTTCCCTCCCCGATTATCCTAGAAATATGGCAGTGGTTGAATTCAGACATGCCACAAGCCACGATTTCCTCAATTCCGATCTACATAAGCTTAGTATTGACAATAGCCGCTTGAAAGTGCCATGTCTAATTTCTCTTTGTCTAGCACAAGCTAAACCAAGTCCTTGAAACCACTCGTCTTTAAAAAATCCAAAACCATCAAAGGATTCTCAAAAAGGTCATGGGAATCCAAACCGGCTCCAGAACGCATGTGATCCTGGGAAGGCTGTGAGTTCGTGCATTTAGGACAAACAGGAAGACTTTTCTGTCCATTTTGAAATTTGAGGGTGTTAGTATGGCCGCTTTTGAATCTCGACAAAGCTGTCTGTGATTTTCGATCGCATAACACCTCCAAAGCACAGCCTGAGCGAGTTATCCTATACCAATCATGAGTAGGACAGTTCTCCATTACTGCAGATGTTGGACTTCGTGAAAATTTTCTATGACGTTAATTGGGGTTCAGTGACATTTCTCCAAAGAACCTTCTTTAACTAGCCCGGTTTTGCAGAGTAACGGATTAGCAACCGGGGGATTGCGAATTCGAATCCAACCAGAGACCGTCGTGTACAAAGGCACGTGCACGTTAAATCTATCGTGGCCTCAAATGTCCTCACGTTGGCGTGGTGTGGAAATTTCGAGAGTGGGGTGCCAGCTCAGGTGTTACCTCGTCTTCTGACCGTGGTTTAAAATTACGTGGCGTTGTCCTCGGACCGTTACCAGGGCTCGAATCCTTCCCGAAATTATTCTGCTATTGCTGGACGAGATATCTCGTTTATCAAGATCTGGTAAAATTTGTTAATGAGGAGCTACCTCGTCGTGACAACCACTAGGAGAGCTAAATAACTTCATCCATTAATGCACCAACCTTTCAAGGGGTTAATTAGCAATACCAAGCTTACTTCTGGTTTTTTCTTGTATAAGGAGGTTTTTATTTTTGATAATGTTACTTGTTTTCGTATTCTCAGTTGATGCATATTTAAGAAAATTTGTAATGACGACCTGGAAGTATTTATCCTTTCTCACACTGGGGGGGGGCAGGACTGGATCGGGGAGGTCGGATTAGTTCTGTTTGATGTCCATAAGCTGATGACCCGAACAGTAATTGAGGCATGCCGAGGAAGACATTGGGAACAGATTATATTTTTCTGAGTACTGGACATCGGGAGTTGACCTGGAGTTAACTCGAGCACGCCCTCGGAGTTTGGCGCTGGCGTAAAAGACGCATTGGGCGATCTTTTTGAATTTGTATTTATTATTACACCTTTCTTGGATTTCAATTTTGGTGGATTTTTCATACTAAATAACTGCATCCATTAGTGCACCGAATTCTAGAACTATCAGGGACAAAGCAAGCTTTGAATCTACGCTTAAAACAAGTATATCGAAATAAGTTGATATCAGCTTTCAATGGATCCCTTCTCATTAACTCTAAAGGAAATAACATACCCTACGGGCTGGATGAGGTATTGGTATGGTATTTTTAATTAATATCGCACCGGAGCAACACAACGGTTAGCCCGTCGCTCATCAAAAGTATCCTGCCTTTGATGAGTGCTTTTTGAATATTCTAGTGTAAATAAGGACAAAATGCCGGTGCAACTGTAGCCCACGTGGTAGAGCCTGTAATTAGCTACCGGAGGTTAACAGTCCTGGTGGTTGTCTCGATGACGTCATTTGCAAAACGAAACTGACCTTAATGGACGAGATATCTTGTCATTGGAAGAAAAATGACCAGATCTTGATGAACGAGATATCTCGTCATTGGAAGAAAACTGACCAGATCTTGATGGAAGAGATATGTCGTCATTTCAAGAAAACTGACAAGATCGTGATCTCGTCATCGTCAAAAAATAGGCAATATCTTGATGACTGGATGTCTCGTGAGTGGCAAAATTGGTCAGATCTTGATGGACGAGATATCTCGTCCAAACCACTTGAAGGGTACGTGAAATCACGGAAAATTTGACCCTAAAAAGGTGACATTTGATAAAATTAGTACAAATTAAAGAGATTGCCCAATGCGTCTTATACACTAGTGCCGAACTTCGAAGGGGGCCGTCGTTGCTAAGTGGGTATGTCCACTGCGCTAGAAACCTTCGAGTTGTAGGCGGCGCAGGTTCGATTCCTGTCAGGAGCATTCCTCCCTGGGTGTATTTCTCTCTTCTGTGTCAGTAAAACTTTCATTGTGTGTGTGATTATGATTTGATGTTGTATGTCTTGTGTCTGGCGCAGCATAACCAAATATGGTCCTTACACCACAAAACCCCAAAAAAACCAACCATCCGAGGCGTGCTCTTCGAGTTAACTCCAGGTCAACTATGTCCAGTGCTCAGAAAAGATATAATCTATTCCCAATATTTCTTCCTCGGTATGTCTCAATTACTGTCCGGGACATCCGCTTATGGACATCAAACAGAACTAATCCGACCTCCCCGATCAAGTTCCCAGCGTGAGAAAGGATAAAAACTTCCAGGTCGTCATTACAAATTTGCTTCGCATATGCATCAGCTGAGAATACGAAAACAAACATCAAAAATAAAAACCTCCCTTCCCAAGAAGCCATTGGTCAGGCAGGTGCAACAAGAACCATCTCTTACCAAGTCACAGGTAGAAGAGGCGTGAGGCGAGATCAAAGGAGCCGCCCGGCCTCTTCTGTCGGTAATTAGCCTTCATTTGTGCCCACTTCAAAGGAGCCGCCTCCAATCAGACACCTTGTAGGGCTATTTCTGGTAGGGTCTCAATTCGAGACGCGGCGCCTCGCTCTGCTGTGTTGCGTTTCGCTGGAGGTATTCGTATATTATTCAAGACGAGCTGGTTGTATTCGTAAACAAATTAAGAATTTACTACATCTAATTGAGGGGTAAGTGCCGAGAATATGGCCACGATTGGCTTCGGGTATTGATAAATCCTTCAGGGTTGACGATTTTATTAGTGCCATTGATATTCTGTCAGAGCTTTGGGGGTTTGTTTGGATGAAAAGAACGTTTTTCGCGAGTATTCTTCGGTTGACATGATTTTAGTTTATTGGATTTGTCTCATTTTCTTCCTCCTTTGATGATTGTAAGACCATGTAATAAATACTGTAAATGTAAGACCATCTATTATATAGATTTTAGATAACGCAATACGAAAAATTGGTTAAGCCTCGACGAGGTATCATTAGCAAAACTGACTAGATCTTGTTCTAGTCATCATCAAAAATTGGCAATATCTTGATGACGAGATATATCGTTATTAACAAAATAAGTCAGATCTTTTGGACGAGATATATCGTCGAAACCATTTGGAGGGTTAAGCGCGCCAGAATACATTCTCAACAAACCACCGAAATCCTCCGGAATGATCTCTCTCACAAGAACTACGAGGGGGACGAGGTATCTCGTCATTAGAAGAAAACTGACCAGATCTTGATGGACGAGATATTTCGTCATTAGAAGAAAACTGGCCAGATTTTGATGTTGTCATTATCGAATTTTTTGGTGTTGTCATCATCAAAAAATTGGAAGTGCCTTGATGACGAGATATCTCGTCATCAGCAAACTTGGTCGGATCTCGTTGAACGAGATATCTCGTCAAAACCACTAGGAGGGTTAAACTGGGCAAATTAATAAGGAAAAATTATCGTAGATTGTCAATTTTAACAAGAAAATTTTGAAACGATCAATTAGAGATCATGACTAGATCTATCTCTAGAAAACGTTGGAAACTTTAAAAAATAAAAGGTCTTTAAAATTAAAAACAACGAAAACATTTCCGGGAAATATTTTATTTAAAAGTTATTAAAAAACATAAAAATACTCTGTATGTTAGTAGGGAAAACGATCTTCCGTGCGTGAATAAGATTATCAGAATTTGAAAAATTAGCAAATGCCGATTTAGAAAATAACAATTGTTATAATTATCCATATTCAGTCTTTTAACATTCCTTACCCAACCTCGTGTTTTCAACAAATTAAGCGTCAAAAATTAATTGGCTATTGCAGTCCAAATTATTGGGTTGAGGCAAAAGTTCGTCCAGTTTTTTTTGACAAAAGTTGAAGAAAAATTTTATTTACTAAAAATTACATTTAATCAATATAGTATGTGCCGTTCTGTTCGATCTCCTTTCTCCATCTCCTCTTCTTCGGTACACAACACATATCTCCTTTTGCGTCTGCGAAGCATTCTTGCCTTTTCGGAAATAAAAAAGCATATGTCGAAAATGCTCCCTACTTTCTGCCATTTTTAATGCTTAACAAAATTTAAAAAACACAACCCAATAACACAATTTTTTCCCCAAAGACTCGCTGGAATTCCTTCTTTCAAACTACATCAAAACTTTACACGTGTGAAGTAGATAACACTTCGGTTTTGCGATGCAATGCCATCTAGCCCCCAAAACGGGACGAACTTTTGCATCAACCCAATATAAGACCGACCGCCCCAAATGCAGGTTTACTATCCAAATTACTCGCATTTACGTATTTGTTTTGGATTACTCTACATCAAAAGTTTCCTAGATTTATAAAATTTGCAACTGGTAGTTAATCTCTCGTGTATTACAATTCCCTCGAAAAATAAAATTGAACAGAGTTCAAACCCTACAGACGTCAAGTTCAAACAACTCTGTATAGTAATTAATTGCATGTAATAAAATGTTGAAGTTTTATGAGGGAACGCTACTGTGAGTGTTGTTTCAAATGGCAGCTTGAGAATTCTATTCTATGAAATCTTTATAACACCCATCGTGAACTCGTTTTGGGGGTTTTGTTTCATTGTGCAACGAGGACATTTATTTCATATAAAAGTTCGATGGTCGAAATTCACAAACCTATATATATTTCATTTTCCAAGCGCAGTATGAAAATTCTTTCATTGAAATCATTGACTTTTGGAATCTTTGACTAATTTTTTATTAACACTCAATTATCAATCAATTCAATATATTGATGCAGTACCATCTTAACGCATGCGCATAGTAGGCATTTCCCGGGGCCTCGTGATTATTTCAAATTAATATGTTTTAATCAGTTTAAATTAATCCATAAAATAATGGTAGGTAGGCAGTATTTTAATTAACGTGGCACTGGAGAAACGCAACTGGTTATCGGCGACGGTCCGGGATCAAACCGGAAGGGAAAGATCGAGGACAACACCACGTAATTCTGAACCACGGTCAGATGACGAGGTCGCGCCTGAGCTGGCACCCCACTCTCCAAACTTCAACACCATGCCAACGTGAGGACATTTCAGGCCACGACAGATTTAACGAGCACCAGCCCCCTTTTTACTCGACGGTCTTTGGTTGGATTCGAACTCGTAACCCTCCAGTTGCTAATCCGTTACTCTTCCAACTGGGCTACCGCGGCCCACAACCAGGAGGGTTAAAGTTCATAATCGGCAACTAAAAACAGTACACTAAAGCCTTTTCGAAAATCTAAGATCTTGACTGCATTAGGTACAGTGCAACTTAGATGAAACGAACGTCTCTAATTCGAAATCGTTGTTAATTCGAAGATTTCTCTTAGTCCCTTGAACTTCTCATTAAATCAATGTTAAAAAATCGTGGATAATTCGAAGTTCAACTTCCTTAATTCGAAGTTTTTTATAAAAACTTTCGAACCATAACGACTTTTCGGCCTTTCATCGTTAAGAAATCATCGCCGGAATACCCCCACCTGTTCGACACGTGAAAGCTGAAATCCCCTTCCCGCCACCTGTTGAACACGTAACAGCCGAGAACCCCCTTCCCGCCACCTGTTACGTAAGCAAAAGCACATGTAAAATGTACTGTAGCTTACGTAATGTAAATCTTATTTTGTTTACATACATATAATGTTTAAGTCTTTCATACCATGATCTTTATGAATAAATATTTACTTATTGACAGAATAATCTTTTCAAGCGTTCAGTGGACCTGAAATTAAAGTTAAAAGATGTAACTTTTTTAATTCGAAGTTTTGGATACTTCAAATTTTTTTAGTGGTCCCTTCAGCTTCGAATTATCCAAGTTGCACTGTATTACATTTCCTAATTTGGGCACCTACGAAATGAAATCATGGCTACGAGACTGACTGAAATCTTCGCTAGAATGAGTAATGAGTGTGGGTCCCATCGTTTTGCCCAAGGCCCATAATGTTCTCATGATTAAGACGGCGCTGCCTTTAAAGTTGTCTTTAATCCTTTCAACAAATGCGTCCCAGTCAACAAGTTGCAACAATTAACACTGATGTCCCTAGCAGGGGATCAGGTGCTGTCGGTGCTAGAGACTGACTGAATTCTTCTCTAGAATGAGTAATGAGTGCGAGTCCGACCGTTTTGCCCAAGGCCCATAATGTTCTCACGATTAAGACGGCGCTGCCTTTAAAATTCTCTTTAATCCTTTCAACAAATGCGTCCCAGTGCAACCTTGCCTTCCCAACAAGTTGCAATAATTAACACTGATGTCCCTAGCAGGGGATCAGGTGCTGTCGGTGCTAGAGACTGACTGAATTCTTCTCTAGAATGAGTAATGAGTGTGAGTCCGACCGTTTTGCCCAAGGCCCATAATGTTCTCACGATTAAGACGGCGCTGCCTTTATAAAGTTCTCTTTAATCCTTTCAACAAATGCGTCCCAGTGCAACCTTCCCACCTCAACAAGTTTCAACAATTAACACTGATGTCCCTAGCAGGGATCAGGTGCTGTCTAATCTCCCGACCCTTACCGACAAAGATCTACCTTCCAGTGCCAGAACGCTTAATGTTGTACCTGTCAAAGCTGTTCCTTTGAGCGTCCCCCATGTTCCTGAAGGGCGTTAAATAGACTACCAGGTGTCGTTAAGGGAACAATCGAACAATTGCCCTTTGTGCGCAGCTCGTGCCAATTCTCTATGGTCCAATCACTCCTGCTGGTGTAGACAGTCGGTCTGGAGGATATCTGGAACTTTGAGTTTTGTCCTCAATGTGTCGGGCGCCAGAAATTCGGTACAAAACTCTTGGTTTACAATCTGGCGTGATCCAGACATTGCTCAAGGTACCGCCGATTGAATCCGTGCGTTTGCTGAAAATACCAGCTTCGGGCCAGAAGTGTTTTCCGTTGTTCTTTGAAATGCTGGATACATTTACAACTTGATTTCAAGGGAAAGCCGACATGTAAAGGCTGCACCTGGTTTATGTCTTCATATGCCTTCTGGAAATGCAGATTGCCTCCTTTTACCATTAATTAAAAGCCTGGATTGATTTAGATGTATTCAATTTTAATATTGCTATATATATATATATATAGCAATATTAACCCCACAAACAATAGCATGAGAGTTCCATGAGCGGTTTTTTACAGGCTTAGCTACCGAAATGCCGTGATCAGAGCAAGATGGTAGACTTTACACCTTTTCATTATTTATAACACAAGTAATGGTGAATGGGTTTATTTACTTACAATATCAAACATTTATAATCGAGGGGCGAGTGTGAAATTGTTCCAACTTTAATTTCACTTTATGAAAGTTTTTAAAAAAATCGGTGATTATTTCAACCAGAGGAGTTTCAACATCGCAATTTATAAATTTATACACATTATTCGACTGAGACAATGCATCGAAACACGAGACTCATTGTATTGATTTATTTCGCTCTTGTACGAAATTTTTTTATAATCTTCTACTTTACACTTTATAATCAAAATTGATTTACCATAAATTTTTTTGTAATATATAGAAATATAGTTGTATCAGCAAGAATAATTTCGGACAAGGTGCCAAATTACTATCGGCCACTGAGTATGATTATTCATTGACAGATTGAATTTCTTGTATTTTATATTTATTTCCTTTAAAGTGTTTTTTTCGTGTAAAATAAAATATGTTTAAGCACAAATTTTAATTGTTTTCAGTGATTGTGGTGTATAGATCTAATACAATTAATTGAAAATAAATTTATGGAAGCAAGTAACTTACAGCGTCACATTCTATATATTAACACTAAATGCATGAAAAAAAGTCATTGACAATTAAAATTAATAGACATCCATACAAATACCTCCTAAATTACAGGAAATATGGGAAATATAGACAGTAAACGAAATAAGATTTGAAAAAAATTCGAAAATTATATTTTTCGAATGTAATTTCATTTGGGTCTTATGTACAATGATCTCTAAAACAACCTCTGAGAAGTAGAAGCCCAGAAAAAGTATAAAAGCTCACCCTTGTTTGTGACAACAAAACTTTATGTTGTGGGAGTAATTTGAGGAAAGAGATTTGTTACTGCTTTGTAGTTCCTGAGTACTTATTTTTTCCCAGTGTTCCCGGTTTTAAAAACTAATTACTTTTCCGATATTGCTTTGAGATTAGAGAGGTTTTGTTTAGTTTGTTGCTTTGCGCTCATTTTTTTGTCACTGAAGTCAAAAGACATAAGAGCTAATTAGAGAGAAACATAGGGCTTACAGTTGAAGTTAAATAAAGCTTGAAATGGAACGGGAATTTTTTTCAAAACAGGACACAACTGCTCTCTTGTCCAACTAATTTGGGTTCGCATCGTTGATTGTCAAAAAGTTGTGCATTATAAACTTTAACGTTGCATTTTCTAATTTTTTAAAATTATCCTTACGTAATTTTTTAAAAATAGAAATATTTCCCATTCAATAGAACTCTTTCGTATACAGGCTGCTAAATCAGCTGCGAAAAATTTAATCTGTAGCAGATGAGCGATAGGCACCGCGCTATCTGCGGAGCTATAAACCTCCACTATCTGTCGAACGTGGAAATTAAAAAGAACATCAGTTCCACACATCAGCTGCGAGACTTGAAATATCGGACCGTAAATTTTCCCCGATATATGTTTTTATTTGTTGGTGTCCGTGATTGCATTTGTGTATTTTTGTGTTTTAAATTGGCTCTTGGTAAACTTTTGTAATTGGATAGAGCGACTTCTGTTTCTACAATAGAATAAGTAATTCCACATACGGTACAAAGCTTATACTTTTTGTGAAATGCCTCTTTTGGGATCTTGACTTATCAAGAGAATCGTTTTCGAAATTGAATTACGTTTTACTTAAAATCATTGAAATTTAAAAAATATTGCCTTCCATTCCAGTGTAAAAAGAAGCCTTCACTTTTGTGTTTGCCGTTAAGAATACTGCTATTTAATTAAATTAGCCACCTAATGTAATCAAATTCCCCGAAAGACTTCAAATCAATATGATATAATTATAAAATTTCTTGTCAATGGAATAATGTCAAAAGTTCATTGCTCATTTCTCGGAATTCCTGTGACTGTTCAATCGAAACTGGGACTATTTTAGGATGGAAGTTATTTTTATTGTTAGAATTTTTGGCTGTCAATTTACTTATGTAATATATTTAGAATTTTGTTTAAGGAGAGAAAAATAATTATTTTATTTGAAAACGAGTTTTCTTCGGTAATTAAGTTTGCTTACGGATAAATCTGATTTTATTTATGGTGGCACTCTTAAAATGGAAAGGGATTATCCAGGATTTCAACTTGGAGGAGGCTAAGTTGGTATTGCAATCTCTATTTTAGGAGGGTTTATAATATGAGGTGTTTAACACACTCAGTAAGTTAGCAACGAGCCAAATGAACATAAATGTAAGAAGTCATGATTTAAATAATAATTTAAGTTTTTGAACAATAAGGGGTAGTTTTAGAAACAAGTTTAAGAAGTATTCCTTCCAGATTGATTGAGGACAAAAGGAGCTCTGATTTCTCTAATTTATGATAGTACAAAATATTTTCAGAGCTAATATTCTTTAAAGCTTGAAAATAAATTATGAAATTCCTTTGAAAAATGGGTAGGTAGGTAGTTTAATTTACGTCGCAATGGAGAGAAACACAACGGGCTATTTCCGACGGTCAGGGATCAATCCCAAAGGGAAAAATCCTTACGCAGATCGGATATATGCGTGTGAACCCCTCAGTGGGTTTATTTTATAACTTGTCCGTTATTGATCGAGTTGAACCAATTCCAAATGGATTAAAATGAATTGGGAAAGTAATTATCTCTTTATCTTCTATTAAAAAATGCAAATTCATTTATTTATGCCCAAGCAATACGATTCACATCAAAATCATCAATGATATATATGACTGCTTATTGTATGATATTCCCGATTCAATCCCTTAAAGAGGCCATGGTAGCCTGGTTGGAAGAGTAGCGGATTAGCAACCGGAGGGTTACGAGTTCGAAGTTTGGAAGTTTGGAGGGTGGAGTGCCATCTCAGGGTGTTGACATCGTCATCGGGATTCAAAATGACTAGTTGTTCTCGGATCCTTCCCTTCTGGATTGATGCCGGACCGTCGCAAATTGTGTTGCTCCAGTGCGACGTTAATTCAACTACCAACATTTCCTTTAAAGAAGCATGTGTTCGCTTAAAATTTTCTTTCCGAGGACAATACATCGTAATTTTGAAATAGGGTCAGATGACGAAGCAACACCTGAGCTGTCACCCCACTCTCCAAACTTCCACACCACGCCAAACTGGGGTCGAGACTGATTTAACACGCACCAGCCCCCCGCGTACACGACGGTCTTTGGCTGGATCGAGTTCCGCAACTCTACAAACTGCGTTACCGCGGCCCCTAATTCGTTAAGGAAAAATTCAAATCTGCTAATGACATTTCAACCTGTTCGAAGCGCTATTGTTTGTATAATTAGAATTATACCGACCTCCCAAAATTTACACTGGTAAATAATAGGCTCAGTTGTGCAAATAGGAAGATTATTTCCCCTGCCCTCGCGTTTATTTTAATCACAATGTGTTTTGGAAGGAGACAATCAGAGAGGATAACGATTCTATTTATTCATTTATGACGGATTTTTATTCTCCCAATAAACACAAAGCCGAAAATCCCGCACTTAATTTTTAATGATGCACGATAGCCAAAGAGTCTCTTTCGGCACCAACGGAGTCCTCGCATGGCGGTACTTATCAAAGAAACGAGCACAGTAGCCACGAGATCATAGAATAAAAAGCAGAAGCGGGGGTCAAACGCATAAGTCTGCTCACAGATGTACATACGGATCCTCACCCTATGCCACTCACGAACCTGGAATCGCCTCAACCCCTCCCCCTGAGCAGTTTCTTCTCTTTGTGAAGTCGTCCCCAGGGCCTGAGTCGGCTCCCTTTGATCCTGTCGCGTTTCGCGGTCCTTTGAAGAGGTCTTGTTTACTTTTGGTTGAAAAGGAAAATCACGTGGCGCTTCGATCTGTATAAAACCCGTGGAGGACTTCGTTGATCACCACTTCTTTCTCGGTCTTCATCCTGGATCCATCCAATCTGCTGGCGATCCCTGTCACGTGAACCTTCCTCAGATAGCTCCGCTGGATTCGATTTAAGCCAGTCTACTTCGAGTCGTGCTGAATAGCAGTTGTCTATTTTACGTCATCTTGAACACTTCTCTGCTGGTCATATCTAGCCGTTTTGGAATCATTGCTGCTGTCGACTTATAGACATTGGATTCTAATCAGAATTAAACTAGTCTGCTTCTTCTCGTGCAGAATTAGTCTATTTTACGTCATCTTGTACTCATCTCTTCTCTGCTGGTCATATCTAGCCACTGGTACAGCTTTGAAAAGCTTCATTGCTGTTGTCGTCTTATAGACATTGTTGGACTCTGATTTAAATTAAACCAGTCGGCCTTTAGTCGTGGTCTAGAATTACTTCATTCTCTGTCTTTGAGCGTTTCTCTGATTCGAACTGTGTTTGATGTTGAATATCATCTGAATTTGTTCCCCTGATCCTGTGAATTTTGCTGACATCTTGTGGGAAATCATTCCTGAACTCGCAAACCACCATTACTTCTTCCACAGACCATCTGCATTACGAAGAACATTCGTTATACGGCATGGCTCTAATAGCGCTCAACGTGATAGCCTGGACGATCACCTTTTTTGTAATGTTGCTGGCCAAAATGCAACCGAGAAACCAACTGCCGAATGCCCTATCCAACACCGAGCAGTGGGCCGACTTGGCCTACACCTTCATCGGCAACATGAGCTGCAAGGACACCTTCATTTCCACGGAAGAGGACTGCGTGAGGCTGGTCAGCCTTCCCAAATCGGAGATGAATTTCTACTCGGCAGATCCAGAGCCTGGCATGAAGTACAAGGCCGTTCTTCCTGATGGTCCTCTCACCCGGTATGACACTCACGATGCCATTCTCGTCGTCGACCCCTACCCAGGAGCAAATCTCGGGCATCTTCTGGTGGTGATCTTCGTCGATCTGGACTGGACGGAACAGCAGTGCAAAGTGAACGATGGACAGTATTCAAGTAAGTCGATACGTTTGTTATTGTTATGTTGAGATAATAACGATATTTTTGAAAGCGTAAAAATAGTTTAAGCCCTCGTGGTTTCGACGAGATATCTCGTCCATCAAGATTTGAGAAATTTTGCTAATGACGAGATATGTCGTCATCAAGATATTGCCGATTTTGGTGATGACGACGAGATCAAGATCTGGTCAGTTTTCTAATGATTGTAATCGCGTTTTCATCTAATGAGTGATCTGGTCAGTTTTGCTAATGACAAGATACCTCGTCGAGACACCTACTATTAGGGTTAAGATTCGGTATTTCTAGTGAATATTGCTTATGTTGAGAGATTCGGTATTTCTATTGAATATTGCTTATGTTGAGAGATTCGGTATTTCTAGTGAATATTGCTTATGTTGAGAGAGATTCGGTATTTCTAGTGAATATTGCTTATGTTGAGAGATTCGGTAGTTCTAGGGCATATTGTGCTGTATTATCTTCCATGTTTTGAAAAGTAGAGTGTGGATAAGTAAAATGAACGGTAGCTTACCTGTAAATGTAAAAAAAATGTTTTTCCATTGATTCAATGTTAGTGAGCATAATTTTAACAATAATGATAGTATAGGGTGTTCCGATTAGGACTAATACTATAAGAAAATATCATATTTTCTTTAATTTCCTACAATGATTTATTTCCAAAATTTGTCTTTTCTTATAGTTTTAAACGGAACATCCTATACTTTCAAACTGATTACAGAAATCTGAATTAAACCTTTCTTTTATTGCAGTTTTTGAGTTAAATCTTTCTTTAATTGTAGTCCTAAGCGAAACTTCGTTATAAAAAATTTGTGCTTAAAAACAATTGGGCAATGAAATGTACTGTTTAGTGAATATTTAATTTAGAATGTAATTTAATGTGCGTTATCATTTTTAGCGTAAATTATTTTGAGCTATGGCGAATTTTATTTTATTTAACTTCTAAAAGCATGATTGTGCGCATCTAAGTCATAAATGTTGTGATGAAAAATAATTTTGAGGATTAGTTTCATGCTTTAAGAACTAGAATTAACTTGTTAGTCAGAAGAGATTTTTCTGCGCTCAAATAACACTCCTCAAGTATTTATTTCAAATATTACACTGATTATTGTCCTAATAAGAATTATTTCAAATTAGGAATGTTTTAGTCTAATCTTTAAGACTGCAGTGAAATGTAATGTTTAGTGAATATTTAATTTAGAATGTGATTTAATGTGCGTTATCATTTTTAGCGTAAATTATTTTGAGCTATGGCGAATTTTATTTTACTAAGCTTCTAAAAGCATGATTGTGCGCATCTAAGTCATAAATGTTGTGATGAAAAATAATTTTGAGGATTAGTTTCCTGCTTTAAGAACTAGAATTAACTTGTTAGTCAGAAGAGATTTTTCTGCGCTCAAAAACACTCCTCAAGTATTTGTGTCAAATATTACACTATGATTATTGTCCTAATAAGAATTATTTCAAGTTAGGAATGTTTTCATCTAATCTTTAAGACTGCATCTAATTTGCTAATTTTTTATTGAACAAAACATATTTGAAACTTACAGAAACGGTGCTTACATCAGAATTGTTGTATAAGCAAGTTTTTCTTTAATTAAAATAATTTTTAGACACATTTTTACGAAACGAAATTTGAAACTGAAAAATTTGTTTATTTCTGCATTTATGTTTTCGAAGTAGAAGTTAAATTAAATTTTTTAAACATTCTATTTTAAACTTGAACTATATTATTTTGAAAAACTTCCTCTAAAGATAGTTAAATTTGTACAAATATATTCACATTTAATTTTAAAAAGTGATTAAAAATACTTTAAATATTTAGCTATTTATCGTATACTCACTGAAAAAGGTATTTCAATTAACGGAAAAGTTGTTAAATTAGTAAATTTAATTTTATATTTGCTTCTTTACTTAATCTTTAAAAATTTCTAATACATTTAATATTTATCATTAGTTTTAACAGTAATGCTGTGCCATTATTTATGAAACAAATATGTATGTGTTGACAAATACTTATGCTAAAAATACATTTCTTCCCTTAAACATACTATCAACTAATGACTGTAAAACTAATCTTATATCTGAATTACCAGGCACGTAAGTCTACTATAAAATTGACTAACCTTAGTTAACCTAAGCTAGAATTAACTAATGCAAAATAAGTAAAAACCGTGGATAGGATCTGAGAAGTTACCAATCAATGAACATCCTGTGCCACTTCGTTTATCTCATACTCAAAGCGCTACAATTTGGATCTGAATACTTTCTACTGAGACCACACCAAGTAAAGAAGGTGTTGAAATTACCTTTTTTTACTTAATGAAGAGGATCGATTCAATCGTTAAACAAGCACTTTTGTTACATGTTCCTAAATTAATTGAATTATGATTTTATTAAGCTGCTACTGTTACCAACTCTTACATCAGTTTTTAAAAGCTCGAACTGGGATTTCTTTTTACATAAGCATGTGATATGTTGGAAACAAAATACCATCTTTAAGATTTCAATAAACCGGATTCAATTAGGTAAAAAAAAATCTCCAAATAGCATCGTATTGAAAATTTTAAATGAAACCCTAGCGCCAACTTCGTCTTGAAAAGTTATTGAAACGCAAGATTGGTCGCAACCCCCGACAATTTGTCATTTTCCCCTTTTCCGAAAACCCAAGGAACGGGACGACGTCTTCATTAATAGATGAAGTGCTGCTTGCCCACCTGTGGAGGACAGGTTCTTCGAAGTGTGAACATGGGGAGGAGAAGGGAAAGAAAAGTGGGGACGAAACATTCTGCGTTTCTCCCAGAACCGAACTCTATTTTTGAATTCCAAGTACTGCGCTTTCAATTATATACATTCAAAAATTAACATTATGCTATGAATATGAATTACGTCTCTTCGAAAATTTAAAATTATCAAAGCAAAAGCGAATGCATCGATGTATTTCTAAGCAAAAACTTGCTGAAATAAATAATCTTCTCTTACATTCTGCCTGAAGAGTTTCAAATTTCTTTTCAATACGTGTACAGAACTCGTGTACAGAACTCGTTAAAAATATTTCTTCAATTAAAGTACTTATGCATGTCTTCAATTAGTTATTTCTAATGGATAATTTCTAATGTAGAAGTCCCTGTGCTTGCACATGAATGACAGCTTACGTATACTTTTACACAAAAAATTTCTGATTTCTATATTTGCCATCAGTTAAAGAATTTGGATAAATCATTTTTATTAAGATTAAGAACTAATACATATCAAATTCATAAAAAGTACAAAGTAATTATAAAACATTTGGAAAACAGACTTTTTTGTTATCCGTAATTTTGAATTGTGGTATTTGGTGAAAAGAAAATCTTAAATAATTCTTTATACGCTTTCATCTGTGAGCCATCTTCGCTGAAGTTCCATTTTGTTAAAAGTTTTATCTTTAACACAAAAAACGTTAAACTGAAAAATATTACCCTTAACTGTAACATTAATACTCAAACATCTCAAAATTAAGTAATTTGTTCACCATTAAATACATTGAATATTTATTTCCTTACCAAACTTGTGCTGTTACTGAATAAAAAATATAATTTCTAGAAATGAAGTCTTTACAAAAGCAAATGTATTAATTGAACTGACTGAGATATTTTATTGTACTCCATACTTCTATTTTATTAATGTATGTGCCATTGTCTGGTTACATTATTTATTTATACGTTTTCCTTTCACAGTTGAGTACGGTTGTATGAGTCTTGCTTTGAGAAGACGTTGTCACAATCTCTTGATGAATGCCAATTGGAATGCAGAAAATTTCCGACAAAAGCAGTGCGAAATCAACTTCTTCCCCCTGGTGCATTTGTCCGACGAAGCTCCATCTCAGAAAGTACAGAGACTGGAGTGTAAGGATATGGTTTCTGGTAAGTTCATCTTACTTTTATTTCAATTGTTTCCCATAAGACGTTATTTTAACCCAACACGTTGTTCCGACGAGATATTGTCCATCAAGATCTGACCAATTTTGCTAATGACGAGATAGCTCGTCATCAAAGTTTTGCCAATTTTTTGATGATAACGAGAACAAAACCTGGTCAGTCTTTGACGAGATATCTCGTTCATCAAGATCTGGTCAGTTTTGTTAATGACGAGATATTGCCGATTTTTTGACGATGAAGAGATCAAGATCTGTCTACTTTTCTTTTAGTGACGAGATATCTCGTCGATCAAGATCTGGTCAGTTTTGCTAATGGAACGATACTCCGTCGAGACAACCACTAAGAGGGTTAAATTCGTAATCATTGGGCAGGGGGCGCGCAAACTAGGGTCGACTGCTGCCAGATTCAGCCCGTGAGCTGCTTCTATCTCAAAGGTCTTACATATATTAACATTGGAATGGACTAGAGAAAATTATCTTCATTTTAATGGGCTTTAAAAAAAGATTAATGTGCTAAATTTTCTAAAAACAAAAAGGTGTAAGTTGAGTTCGAGATGTAGACAGGCCATTACATATGTCTGAGAAAACTAAATTTCAATCAAGTGGTTTGTTTCTAATAGCATAACGATAATTAATATACGATTAACTTTAAAATATTTCACTATGTATATGGTCCAGAATGGATCAAGACCAATGTCTGGCTGTGAAAATGTGTGTGTGTCACATATTTGTTAAAAACTATATTAAATTATTGAGTATAAACACTGAATGAAAAACTATGACTATCCTATGTACCGATTCTATGATAGCGCTACTGACTTCATGATTCCAAAATTTGAATATGCACGAGCTTTTTACTGGATATCCTCTATTGTGCAAGTCGTAACAGACGGGTTCGTTTAATTTTGAGGCTGCAACCTTTAAAAATCATAATATTCCTTTACGCTCCAAGTTGTTTCGACGAGATATCTCGTCCATCAAAATATCGCCGATTTTTTTTATGAGATCTTGTCAGTTTTATTTAAAGCGACGCGGTATGAGTGGACATCAGTCAAGATCTAGTCAATTTTGCTAATAACAGATACCTCGATTATGCTAATCACCACAGACTATTAAATTTCGAGTCTGAAAAACTTTAAAAATAACGATGTCCTTTACCCTCCAAGTGGTTTCAATGAGATATTTCGTCCATCAAGTTTTCTGACCAATTTTGCGAATGACTAGATACCTTGTCCATCAAGATCTGGTCAGTTTTGCTAATGACGAGAAACTTCGTCAAGACATCCCTTAAGGATCGCTTTGCCCGTCAATGTAGCATTAGCAGTTACTTTATTTCAACTTGTACTTATTTTCAGGATTCGGACCATGTCCAGTACTAAGACCTAAGAACCACACCAACTCTTTGTATTGCGATGCGCTTGAGGAGAACACGTACAAGTGCAGGACCCACGTCGGGAGTCGGTGCCGGATGTTTGAGCGATGCGACCACGCAGTCCTCATCTCTGGTGGATGGGACAGATTGACTGACAGTCCTCTCTACTTTGAAAACATGGTTCGCTTTCACGAGATGCTGAAGATCAATGGCTACCCTCACATGAACATCAAAATGTTCTACTCCAACGGAAACCAAGGAATCGACGGTAAGTGCACAATTTATTTTCTTATGACTCCTTCTGGATAGACATCTGAACCACAATTCCGCTTTGTTGTAACTGTGAAAACTTAAAGAAAGGAGGCGATCCTTTGTTCAGAGAACTTGCAAAGGACAGCTACTTCAAGTTAAATAGGCCCTTTTATTATATAAAGCTGCTAAAGTTGTATTTTCTAAAAGTATTTTGAAGGCGTGAAAAGCTGACAAGGGAATAAGTTTAATGGAGTAATTCAAGCCATTTTCAGCATAGAACTTTTTTTTGCCCCATTCGAAAATGAAAGTGAGAAGATGACATATTGTTCAATCCTCGAGATATCCGAGTTGCGTTGTATTTATACTGAGTGGTGTAGTATTTTACTTTTACCTTATAACACTTAATGACTAAATAACTACATCGATTGGTTGAAAGAATCCATGAATTTTTTTCAATCTTTAGAAAGATTCTTTTGGTCCTTGGGAGTGTAATCCTTTGGAATAATTCTTTTGTTCTTTTCCTTGGAATACAATCCCTTGGAAATATTCAATTGTTCCCTTCCTTACAAAGATTCTGTTGGGTTTGTAAAAATCTTAATCAATTTCTTTAGAATTGAGGCTCCACTTCCTTCAACCCATTATCTAGCTTTTTTCCCTAGAGTCCTGCCGTAATACGAAATTTCCTTAATTCCTTTCCTAAATTCTCCTTTAATTAGAGACATCCACAGACATTGTCAAGTTAGGGGAATCGAGGTTCTTCATAGGTCAGACCTGGAAAAGAGGTAGAAATATCCAAAAAGATTTACTTATGCACGAAAATATCCTACCGTATTATAGTTTTACATAATTCTAAAAAAATGCGTAATATAATGTATAATTTGTTTTGTCGGTTTTGATTTCAAATGGGCACTTCCTCCCTCACTCTATCGTCGCCCTTGAATTCACCTGCTGGTGCTTGATCATGATCATCTTGGCGTTCGGTGATTGCTTTACCTAATTGCGTTGTGATGCGCAGTAGGTATCCTTACTAACACCCTCTTTTCCTTTGGAACGAGGGTCTAGAGAAGAGAAAAACTGTTATTTACTGATCACAGTGTCATATTATACATGTTATGTTTATTACTTGATATTGTCTGTCTTGCGTCTGGCTCGGTATGGCCAAATATGGCCCCTCGTGCTATAAAACCAAAAACCGACCATGTTTCGTTTATTTCAGATAATTTAGGCATAAAGGGCGAGATGTACCCTTCATCTTTCAAGTTGACGATGCGATACCACATCCGAAGGATATGCCAGACCTTTCACTGCGCCGATACTTTTGTTATCTACATGAACAGTCCAACTCGTAATGACGGGTCTTCTTTGTTGTGGGACGTTGACAGAAATGGCCAGGTAAGCTCATCTCCAAATACAATGATCAGAAAATTAAATTTCGCAAGATCTTGGATGCATTAACTCAACCATAAAGACGTTTTCTTTTATATATTTTTATTTTATCATCAAAAATCATTTAAATAAACAGGATTAAGTCATCCATTTCCCCGATTAACTCATCTTTCGACGTCTCATCTTGTCATTAACAAAACTGACCACGTCTTTAGGGAAGAGATCTCGTCACCAGAAGAAAACTGACCAGATCTTGATCTCGTCATCATAAAAAAAATCGGCAATATAAATCTTGATGACGAAATATCTCGTCATTGGCAAACTTGGTCAGGTCTTGATGGACGAGATATCTCGTCGAAACCACTTGGAGGGTTAACTGAATCCGTTACATTAGTTTTTCCTTTTAAAAATTCACGCTTAATATTTGTCTAATTTTATGAAGTGAGAAAAAACAAATTCAAAATTGTATAGCACCAACTTATTAAGCCAGCTATAAATGAAATAAAATCTGAGGATAAGGCACTACATTTATCGACAGACCAGAAACAAAATGGTACACATCTCAAAACGAGTAACAAAGCGACAGCTCTCGCTTTTTGTAAAAAAAAAACCACTTCCGTTTTTAAACGGGGCGCATGCGGATATGAGAGCACTATCATGCGCACTTGAAATCAACTAATAACAGTCTCGCTCTGCTCGGGGAAGAACCCAGGTTCTACTACAACTGTTATTTCGTAAATCTGCTTTTATCAAAATTTTATTCAGTTTTTTAAAAATATTTTCAAAGGTGTTAAATAATTAATACAACCAGACCTGGTGAATAAGATTCATGTATTTAATTTTAATATTTGCTAAATTTTGGGGAAAAAATTTAACTTAAAATATAGCTGAATGGAATACAGTTTTATTTCCGAATTTCTTCTTAAAATTGCAATTTAAATGCGAAACAATTGCTTAAAAAGCATCCTCATTACTGTCGGATCTCTCCTTTTGGATTCGATCCCGGACCGTCGCCAATAGCCCGTTGTGTTGTACTCCAGTTCGACGTTAATTAAAATACCTACCTACCAACTCCATTACTCAAATACTTTAAAATATCACCTCGAAATCGTGCATTATATCGCACCCTAGAAGAATGGTGGTCAAGGTATAACCCTAGACCAAGTAAAAAAAATAGGTTTTCCAAGTCCAAAAACTAGGTTTCCAAGTCCAAAAACTAGGTTTCCAAGTCCAAAAACTAGGTTTCCAAGTCCAAAAACTAGGTTTCCAAGTCCAAAAACTAGGTTTCCAAGTCCAAAAACTAGGTTTCCAAGTCCAAAAACTAGGTTTCCAAGTCCAAAAACTAGGTTTCCAAGTCCAAAAACTAGGTTTCCAAGTCCAAAAACTAGGTTTCCAAGTCCAAAAACTAGGTTTCCAAGTCCAAAAACTAGGTTTCCAAGTCCAAAAACTAGGTTTCCAAGTCCAAAAACTAGGTTTCCAAGTCCAAAAACTAGGTTTCCAAGTCCAAAAACTAGGTTTCCAAGTCCAAAAACTAGGTTTCCAAGTCCAAAAACTAGGTTTCCAAGTCCAAAAACTAGGTTTCCAAGTCCAAAAACTAGGTTTCCAAGTCCAAAAACTAGGTTTCCAAGTCCAAAAACTAGGTTTCCAAGTCGTACAGCGACTCTTGTTCATCCTTGAATTATTCGGGGCTGCTGTAGCCCGGTTGGAAGAGTAGTGGATTATCACCCGGAGCGTACGCGGGGCTGGTGCATCTTAAACCTGTCGCGGTCTCAAATTTCCTCAGGTTGGGGTGATGTGGAAACTTGGTGTGTGGAGAGTGGGTGCCAGCTCAGATGCTGACCTTGTCATCTGACCGTGGTTGAAAATGAAGAGGTTCCTCTGATATTTTTAATCGGGATTGATCCCTGACCGTCGGCAATAACCCGTTGCGTTGCTTCAGTGTGACGTTAATTCAAGTTCCAATTACCTCGCGTTGTTCCACAGGTAAACCAATACAATCTAAACGAACGTTCGTATATAAGTAAATCACGCAAGTAAAACATACCGAGATGACATGGTCACCTTCAAAATCAATTTTTGAATATGTGCGATGTGTCCAGATACAAAAATTCAACATTTTCTTCCTTTCACAGATTGAAGACAACGAAGTTTACACTGTCCGAGAACTTCTCGTCGACACTCAGGACTGTAATGCTCAACAGGTGTACATAATCGCTGATCAGAACTTCTCTGGCAAAATCGTCCACGCCCTCGAGCATTCCAAGAGACATCAGAACGTCATGGCATTCGCCAGTGGCAAGGAGCACGAATATTCCTGGAATGGAGACTACTCCAAACTATGGACAACTTATAACCAGAACCAGGACTGCGTTGCCGATACACATGAGGTAAGTTTGGAGTATGAGCTGTCTAACCTACTGATTTTTTGAAGCAAAGGAAATCTTACATACCGCAACCTTTCGGTCTTCGCACTTTAATTTCCTAGCACACATTAAAACTTTCTTCATATATATCATTCATTACGCTACTCCGTGTCTTTCTAATCCTCCTGGCCGTTGACTTGACGGAGTAACTTGTCATTAGCAAAGCAGACCAGATCTTGGCCTCTATAGACATATCTCGTCATTAGAAGAAAACTGAACAGACTGAGTTCGAAACTAGATCCAACTAGACTGCCGTGTACGGGGAGGTTGGTAAACGTTAAATCTGTCGTGGTCTCGAATAGCGTGGTTTGGAAGTTTGGAGAATATGGGTGCCAGTTCAGGTGTTGACTTTGTCATTTGATCGTGGCTTAAAATTATGCGGTGTAATCCTCGGATAACTGAAACTCGTAACCCGTATATGCGAGCACATTCCAGAAAACTGGAAACCATTTTTTATTTTGTTCTCTTGCGCAGCATCTTAATATCTAGTACTAGAAACTGGAGCTGGCAACTTTAAAAATGACGCAAAATGAACCCTTAAAAATTGAAACAATTCGATGTTTCATGCCTCTCCATAAATACTACACCCACTGCTCGAAAATAAACTCGTCCACTTTTCTTTGGACATGCGCACTACGCAACTTACGTTGATTTACGGATTGTGTTTGAAGGTTCAATGGCACTACTGTAGGTCCTTGCATATGTTCTATCATTTCCCACTCATTTTCTCTTCATTGTATAAGACTACGTTGTTTTAAGACACCTTTCATACATATGCCAAGATTGGGTGCAATTGTACCTTTCGAGTGCTAAATAATGATTTGTAGTGTATGTCTTTGCCGAAAAGAAACAAACTACGAATGGAATTGACTTATTACTTTACTAATATTACAGTAGCTACTGGCGTCACTGATTATATTTTCTTCAACTAGATACGAAATATTTAAGCAAAGAGCCTCATTAAGTTCTTGTGTAAGTGAAACATTATTTCCCATTACTTATTGACTCTTTCATTACACAGATTTTCAAGAGTGATATGAACTCATCTCAACCAATGGCATACGATGGATCATACGGGAACCTCAACACGACAATTTACGGAGCCCCTTGTGATGTAATGCCTCCATTCACAGAATATGAACTAACGAAGAGATTCTACGGTTGCCAAAATCTACCCACTTCAGTTTGGCTAAGAAGAGGCAGGACTCATGTGAGAGTCGAAGATTAAATTGAGATTACTGCAAAGAAATTTATTTAATGTATTTATACATCGAAAACGCCAAATGACACTTGAAAAGACAATACTTAGTGCATGGCTGCTTTCAGAGGTAATCATGCGAGAGTTATGTGATTATGTAAGTTTCATTTCATGATAAACTGACTGTAAGAGCAATTCATTTTTATGATAAACTGACTCATGACAAGCTCTTCGTTGTATCTGCCAAACCTTCGTATAATTAGTAAGTCATTTAAGATTAAAGAACGTTAAAGGATATGAAATTTAGGGCAGATTAAGGAAAATTTCTATAAAGTGTTCATAAGCTTAGGAAGTGTGACTGAAAGAATACGATACAGTTATAGCGTAATATTTAAAATTAAGGGACAATTTATATCTATAACAATAATTATTGTGCACAGAAATTTCAACATTCTAATCTTAAAGTTAACTGGAAAATATTTTTAAAATAAATGCTACTCTGTCTGAACATTATGAATTTTTAACGGAATAAGGTCAAGATATAGTGTTAAAACATCAAGTCTGGGAAATTGAATTGTTTGTTAAATTAATCATCAGCACACACGTTCATTTATCGCGATTGTGCTAAAATAAATATTTATTTATTAGATTGTATCAAACAATCTTAACTATATTCTAAGATTTTTAGTGTAAATAAGGAATTTTAGATATAGCAAGAAACTCCTTACAAATGCTATGATGTAACGGATTCATCAGTCACATCTATGTATATCAATGCCAATATATGTACATTAGAATTGTACATATATATTATGGTATACATTCATCCACATCTATCTATCATCTTCTTTCATAATTTGAAATTTCATCAGCATGTGTTGCCAGAATAAGAATCATGGAATTTTCTGGTAGCTGTGAAACTACATTGAAGATTACTAATAACAATATGCATGGAAAAGGAATTAAATGGAATGTAACGATAACTTAATTGTGTATAAATCAAGAAATATGTGTAGTACAGTGTGTATTTAACTTGTATAGTTTAATGTTTAAACAGTATGTCTAACTGTATGTTCCATATTCTGGTATGGTGTATGTTCGATATGCTGTACAACTTGTGTTCGATATATTTTTTAAATTCTTAAATCGTTTTTCTCTTTAGCGAATAACAGCACATGTAAAAGGAAGTAGAGTATGTGACGTCTTAATGTGCCGTTTCAGTAGATAGTTTATAGACAGGAATCAATTTGTATTGTCGACAACAGATAGAAAAAATCCAGTAATAACGTTGCAGTGCCTTAAAATGCGTAACTAAAAATAACTGCCAACGTGTTGTGCCTTAAAATATATTGATTGTTTATTTGAATAATACAAAATATCAAACTAAAGAATTTCAAACCTTTCTAACCTCAATATAAACTACTACCTAGCTTCACCAGAATGTGCCAGATTTACTTATAATAAATATATTTAAATTAAATTTAATGCAACTAAGCTCAAAAGAGAGGTGGTAGACTTTTATTAATTTCTATGAGAAAGTTTTATAAAAAAAATCCAATATACAGAGGGCTCTAGTGTTTTGGTAAACTCTTTTGTAACTTGTGACGTATGTTGACATGTTATTCGAATAACATTTCAGCATGTCGCGCATATTAAAAATCCATCCCAAACATCGCCCAAATTGGCTGGAAATCAAATTAGTTTTTAACAGGAGGTATTATTCTTCTCCGATAGTTTGTTTTGGTGAACACTGAAAAAACCTCTCATATTTCTAATGCATTAGTTTTAACACCGTCTTAGTTTCGTTTGAATACTTTCATCGATCAGACAAGAATTTAATTTCATAACAAAATTTAATTTGAGGCCTATTTTATAGCTAAATAACAAACATGTGAATTAAAAAAATATAAATTGTAATTTATGGCAACTGTAACTGAGGCAAAACACTTGCACTTAAGTTGAACGGCATTTTGTGTTTCGTTCTGTTGTAGAATTGAATTATATTCAATTAATTTAAAATTTCTTATGTACCTAAATGTCTTATAAGTATCTGTAAAATGCTGTGATATAACTGATTTTTATGTGTTTAAAAATCATTTGTGTAATAGTGTACAGAGAGAAAGTAAATGTTATGTGTACATACAAATGATGTAATTTTTATTTTTGTACAAATAAATTGTAAAGGATTTCTCATATGAAACCTTATGTTTAGTTTTTCATTCCACGTCATCTAACATTAAACTTCAGTACCAATTTGATAGGAAAAAATTTGGAGACGTAATTGTAAATCTAAATAAATAACGAGGTATTTTATTTCTCGAATGAAATCAACTTATCTTGTAAATAAGACAGTGAAATTTTATTCTCGAATTAAAAATAAACTTTAAGGTTTTAACCTATTTGATTATGCTTTTGCAAGTATCCAAGACCTCCACTTTGGCTACGCCGCTGTCAATATGGGCGTCAACTGAGATAGCGATTTTGATTTTAATGCAAAATGTCGCACGTGCTTGATAGTTTTCCTTTCCACATTAGAAATTTTAAAAAGAAACGTATTACTGCTACGATATCTACTGGAAAATGTAAGGTATTTATTCAGTGCCTATACAATAAAAATTTGCATTCGAAAGAAATAATATTTCAAACGCATTGTCGTGCAGAAAGCTGGTTAGAAGTAGAAAGTAAAATGAAAAGGACTTGAATTATTTGGAGTTTACACAATACAGTTACAATACTTAAGCATTGGGAATTTTTATAACTTTTCAACTAATTCCGCGAGTTGGCATACGAGTCACTTGGTTTTGAGCTAGTTTACACGCTAAATTAAAGAAAGGTTAAACGTAAACATTACGTCCCTACCATTAGAGTGGTTTCTGGTTCCAAGTTCATCGTTCGGTGCCAGAAGCGATAGCAGTGGCTTAACCACATTAGTTTAAATGGACTTCTCCACTGTCATCTGCCTTTTCACCAAAGTCGTACTTATATGTGCATTTATGTTTACAAAAATGCTAGCTAAAAGCTGTTTACAAAAGTACTATCAGATACCAGTCTCAACTTACAAGAGATTGATTCTTGAATATAAAGTTATAAACAATGGGATTCTGTAGTGTATATTCAATTATGTTTCTTCACAATTTCGAAAGATTTTCTGTACAGTGTATTTATACTGCATGGATAGAATTTTTTTAAATTTGATGAATACAAAATATTTTTGAACGTACAAATGTGAAAGTCGGAGGAAGAAATCAAATTCTTAGATACAAAGATGATATCGAAAGGTCTCTTCCTAGACCTATCATCGTATCGAAACAGTAACGGTTTCATTTGAAACAAAAATTCTCTCTGATTTACACTTTTGTGTATTGCAAGAACGCCCACTAAAATGCTTACCTCCAATACATACAAAAAGTTCAAAATCTCTTGTATAAAAGGAAATCATAATGCTTATTTTTTGTTTCAAATGATTTTCCTTACAGCATATTTATGCACCAGGGATCAAATTTTAATTTCGTTCTCCGGAAATATATTTTGCAGATACTAATAAGATATTAGGCGAAAGAAATCAAATGCTTGGATAAAATTCACGCAAGAACTGTTAGTAGTATTGATGAAAGAAAAGAGGGGTTAGCATTTTAATGGGTGTTCTTGTTCTTCGGTACAAAAGTAAATCAGGTTTAATCACCCTAATTGTAGTTATTTCGAAGAGATATCTCGTTAACAAAACTGACCAGATCTTGATAGACGAGATATCTCGCCATCAGGAAAAAACTGACCAGATCTTGATCTCGTCATCATCAAAAAGTTGGCAATATCATGATGATGCATCTCGTCGCTGGCAAAATTGGTGAAATCTTTGATGGACGAGATATCTCGTCGAAATCACTTAGAGGGTTGAATAAAATAGTTGCTGTTTTGAAATTATGACTGACAGTGAGAAACTTTTTCATATCTTTGCATCCAAGAATTCAATTTCTTCCTTCGATTTTCAAATTCGCGTCTGCAAAATATATCAAGGGTACGTCAAATTAAAATTCGGTCTCTTCAGTGCACATTTACGCCGAAGAGAGGTAGGTAGTTAATTAACATAGCACTGAAGCAACACAACGGGTTATTGGCGACGGTCTGTGATCCAACCCTAAGGAAATCTAAGGACAACGTCTCGTAATTATGAACCACGGTCAGATGACGAGGTCAACACCTGAGCTCCTGATCTGGTACCCCACTCTCCAAACTTCCACAACAAGCAACGTAAGGACATTTGAGGCCACGACAGATTTGCACCAGTCCCTGTGTACATGACGGTCTACGGCCAACACAAACATAAAGAGAAAGGCCTCTCGAAAATCAAGAACTTCTATGCGTTATGATGGTATACTAGTATGGATATTTGGGAAATCAGTAATTTGTTTCCTCATCAAAATAATTCATATAAACGTAATGTCCATTTCAAGACTGAACTTTTTGCATTAACTGTAACTATTCAAATTTAAAGATGTCTCTTGGAAATTGTGACAAATTGATATGTATTATTATGGTACCCCTACGTACACGACGATCTTCGGCTTAACCGAGTTTGTAAATCACTATCCTCCGGTTGCTAAACCGTTACTCTGCCAACCGGGCTACCACGACTCCCGTGTAAGAGACCGAACTTCATTGCTGAGAAGAAAAACAGGACTATGAAGAAAGCTGATAATCGGACTTCCATCCACACGACAAGAGCCTCAAGTATCCATTGCGGTAAGAGCCAAAGATCTCTTCCGAGGCTCTTTACTCGACACAACACCGCTTCCTGAACTCGGGTTTCCACTCGGTGCCGATACCGAAACAACCCCTCATATCTCGAGCACAAACCGAGTGAAAAGATCCCGCCGATAGAAAACCTCACTGGCACAGGTTGCGTCACTGGTGACAACAGATATCTTTCAAAAGAAAGTGTGCGAGGAAGCTGGACAAATAGGTTACTCTACAAACGGGCCAGCGAATAATCGATTCGACACTCAACACGTGAAGAGATTATGGAAAAGAGGAGCTCTCCCTTCTTGTGGGATCGTAAATAGGCGGCTTCTTTGATGTAGTGGGACTTGAGAAAGGAGCCGTGCTTTACGGTGATGGCAGCCGGTTGCGTTGGGCAGAATCGATTTCTTTTTTCATATTTCTTCTTCATGGAAGTGGGTCACATATAAAAATCTGGTTAGGGGCGAGAGAAAAGGTGGTCGGGTTTTGTTCTGGTGAGGAGGTAGGTAGGTAGTTGAATTAACGTCGCACTGGATCGACGCGACGGACTATTGAAGGGAAGTCCCAAAGGGAAGGATGAGAGGATAGCACCTCGCCATTTTGAACCATGGTCAGGTGACGGGGACAACACCTGAGTTGGCACCCCGCTCTCCAAACTTTCATGCCAACGTGAGGACAGTCAAGGCCACGGTAACGTGCCTCCACTGTCTTCACGTTGGCGTAACCAATCTAACGTGCACCAGACCCTTTACACGACGGTTTTTGGTTGGATTTGAACTCTCGACCCTCCTGTTGATAATCCGTTACTCTTCCAACTGGGCTACCGGCCCCCCAAATATATGAGAGGATATAAGTTAAAAAGAACGGAAAGAATATAATGAATGTGGATGGTTATATTACAATACGTAAGGCAGATTCCCTTCAATCTATGAAATAAACAATCATTTAAAGCTTATGAAATAAAACAACGGTCCGGGATCAATCCCGAAGGGAAGGATCAGAGGATAGAACCTCGTCATTTTGAACCAAGGTCATATGACGAAGTATGCTATGGATACGATACCAACTGGATTACTGCGGCTCCATATTAAAAGATTGTATCTGCTTGTGTTGATGATAGTTGAAATGGGACCCCACTCTCCAAACTTCCACACCACGCCAACGTGAGGACATTTGAGGCCACGATGTATTGATCGCGCACCAGCCCCTACGTACACGACGGTCTGTGGTTGGATCGAGTTTCGAACTCGCAACTCTTCCGACCTGGCTACTGCGGCCCCTTTTCAGCGAAGAGAAAAATTCTTCGAGTTTTGATATTTCTGTGTTGAAATTCCACTCGTTGGTCAATCAGAATTGCTCTATACTATACAGTCCAGGTGGTTGTGGTCACTATAGAAACAGGACTCGTATATTTTGAGTGGGGATGAGGTTTTGGCGACGTTTTGAATGTAGCCCCTTGTAATCGTGTATCCTCTTATCTCTCAAGCTCAGAGCCAATTACCGTTGTGCGTCAACGTGACAAACTAATGCTTCGAGAATCCCCTATAGAAAATGGGCAGTCTCATTTCTACGGCAACGGATAGCCGCAGACTCTTTGTCTGGAGTAGTTCTCGTGATAGATACACAGTACAAGCAATCACAGCCACCGGTAAAACCAGACTGTCATGCCACCCTCTGTCTAATACAAAACTTATCTAAAATGAAGCTATATGTGAATAATCAATATCAATTATCGTCGACTTTCAATATGCTAAGTCAAAAAACATTTCTGAGAAAACGTAGAAGAAAAAATACTTAAAGCTCCAAGTGGTTTCGAGGAGATTCATCTAGATGCGACCAATTTAGCTAATGACGAGATATCTCGTCCATCAAGATCTGATCTGTTTTTTCTTTTGACGAGACATCTCATCATCAAGATAAGGAAGATTTTTTTTATGATGACGAAATCAAGATCTGGTCAGTTCTTTTCTAATGACGATATATCTCGTCCATCAAGATCAAGTCAATTTTGCTAATGGCTATCTACCTCGTCCAGACAACCACCAGATTGGTTGGTTGGTTGTTTTCGGGGTTTTATGACTCGATGGCCGTTATGCGTCAAAACACTGGACAGACAACACAATGATGGAAGAAGAAAAAGCGAAAAAGCAGTAGGGTAGGCGAGGGTAAAAATGAGAGAGGAAAGATCATTCATGAATCTCGGGGTTGTGATGCCCTTAGATACTTTAAGAAGAGACAATCCCATCACCAGGAGGGTTGAAGCCATAAAAATGCAACTTTTAGGCAAAGAAAAAATGACTTAATTAAAACCAGTCTAATGAACACAACACTCAGGTCTAGTAATCTGTAAAACTCGACGATATACTCTAATTAGTACCGTATAAATTTTTTCAATTTACTATTGTTAACAATACTAATTTTCGATTGCAATTCATCTTCATTGATGGATCACCAAGACGAAAGTAAGAAAAGGCGCCCCCTATGTTTAGTGGTCTCCAGACAGTTGTGAGGAGGGAATTTTATTGCTAGTCTGTTCTCTGAAAAGGAATAATATTTCATGGGGCTACACCATGAAAAGAATAGACTTTTATAAGCATTGTATTCTAAAGATGGAGTGCATGAAAACATTCACTTCACACGCGTGGAACTGGAAAATACTTCTGACAAGTACAAAATTGTGCTTGAAATTATAAAACATTTTTTCCAAAGAAAAGTTCAGAAAGGTTTTAGTAAATATTTCTGAAATGGCGCTCTTCAGCGCCCATTCCCCTGTCACCTCCTCTCTCTCAACTACGTCTTTCATCATACAAATAAGAACTAGAGTTTGGAATCTTTATCTTTTACTAGACTAATTACTTTTAAAGTTATTATAGCCTGGTATCTCATGGTTTTTTTACATTTATTAACGACACCAGAGAAAAAAAACTTAAAATATGATATGAAAATAATCTTGTGATTTCAATATAGCGCGGTTTATAGGAACACCAGTCTCATTTTCCCATTTAAGTTGTTCTTTCTAATTCTTTTTGGTCTAGCCCATGCTAGTCCATGAAATCACTCGTTTTTAATAAGTCCAAAACCATCAAAGGATTCTAAAAAAAACCATTGGAAATAAAACCGACACATGAAAGCATGTCAGATCATGTTTTATCCTTTTAAATTCGAAATTTTGTATTTGATTTTTAAAAATACCCCCAATTCCCTGCCCACCTCTAGTACTAAGTAGTAAATTTTATTCTAATTATTTAAATAAGTATGCTTTATCTTCCTTTTAAATACGAAATTTTATTCTAATTATTTAAATGTATGCTTTATCTACCTTTTAAATACGAAATTTTGTATTCGATTCTTAAAAAATACTCGATTCTGTCCATCTCTAGTACTCTAAGTAGTAATTTTTGTTTTTAATTATTTAAAAAGTATGGTTTATCTTCCTTTTAAATACGAAATTTTTATTCGATTCTTAAAAATACTCGATTCTGCCCATCTCTAAGTAGTAAATTTTATTCTAATTATTTAAGTAAGTATGCTTTATCTTCCTTTTAAATACGAAATTTTGGGCGGCATGATGTAGGTAGGTATTTTAATTAATGTCGCACTGGAGCAACACAGGGGGCTATTAGCGACTTTGGGGAGCATGAACCTCAACTGCTCCATGTTCCAAAAAGCATAGCTCCGCTTCTGCTGAACGAAATTAAAATCTACCATTTCTTCACGAACACCAGAATTTATCCGAAGTCTCCAATTGACGTAAGCTGTGTCGGCACATATCAAAGGCGGGCGAACAGCCTTTTTTCTCACATGATACGCCATTCGCTTCTTTCTTCCCATTCAACCCATCACAAAGAGTGCGACACACACAGAAAAAAGGCCGACATCAATCCAGCTTATTCATAAAAAGCGGGCCGTATCTAATAGTTTTCCCGTTTAATAATTCCCAAAAAGCCGCTCAAAGCTTCATCCCATAATGGGTGACGGCAAAGCAGGCCGCTAAGTTGGATATATTAGTCAATGCCTGTTTCAAGCACCGCTAAAAGTCTATCTGTAGTCTACTTTCCCACCTGGGAATGGGCCATACCTGCCATGGAGTGCACCTGGAGGGGTGTAATAGTTATTGATCGTTTGCTTTTCTAATGTTCTGAGTTTTTGTGGGACGTTTTGCATTTGCTCAAAATGAACATGTTTCAAATGTTGGGTGATTTGCCTGGAACTACATCCAATGCAAAAGCATATTTTAAAGATGGATAGAATCACGACTTCCAAAGGTTCCGTGGTTCGTCGTGGTTATGCCCACTGCGCTAGCAGCCTGTGAGTTGTAGGTGGAGCAATTTCGATTCCTCCCTTGGTGTATTTCTCGTTTCTGGGTCAGTAAAAAATTTCCTTGTGTATATATTTGTGAAGATGGGTAGAGAGTATAAAATTGTGTTGACTCACAAAACAAAATACACTTTAAAGATTGTTGTTTTGGGGGGTTTTATGGCCGTATTTGGCCATGCTACACTATACACAAGACATACAATATCAAGTAATAGAGACATACACACACAATGAAAGCTTTTACTGACACAGAAGAGAGAAAACACCCAGGGAGGAATGCACCAGACAGGAATCGAACCTGGGCCGCACTTTAAAGAACATTGTGATATATCTCCTCCCAAAGCAAAATTCATTCAGATTTGAATGCAAGAATTTTTATATAGCTAGATTTTTAAAAAATAATTTCAGGTAAATTTATTTATTTTAAACAACTCTTACTTAGTATTTTTTTTCTAAAAGTATCTAATAAAAATTCTAAATTATAAAAATACTGATTCAACAGGAATCTTATTATTTAATTCATAATTGTCTATACAAATATTTCACTTACGCATGTGGCACAAAAATCGACATTATTTGTATACTGGAGAATGGCAACAAATGGATAAATACGATTTAAATTTAACCGATACAGGACTTATTCGACAATTTTCTCGCTTTGTTCAAACATGTTTGATTTGAGCTTAGCTGCATATGTTGGAAAACTACACGGAAGATCTCGCTTCTGATAAATACCTTTAGCAGTCTGCTTACGGAAGGCAATGAGCAATCTGGAAGATAAAAATTATCACAGTCAATGAATGCGCAAATAGGTTTGTACGTTAAAAAATGCCGAATCGCCTTTGGAAAAGTGAATGAGATGCAATTGAAATAAACATCCAGAAACTAATTGTGATAACACACTAAGACGTGCAATTTTATCCATGCAATATTACTTGAAATATTAATTAATACCTAAGAAGTATCAACTAATGCTTTACATCATTGTAATTAATTTGGAAGTACGAAATGGAAATACGTGCATTTGGAAGTACGAAATGGGCATATTGATACTTATATGCATTATGAATGGATTTAAATAAGGTATCATATCATGTGAATATCACTGCCGTCAATAGACAAAAAGTTTAGAAACTTTTAGCGCAGATATTATGCTCTGATCGTTAGTTTTTAAATTAATTTACTATGAACCTTAAGATTAAAACTTATTTCTAAACTAAAATTTAAAAAAATTTAGTATATCTGAGCCGAATAATCGAATAATATTAATCACTGCACCGAACACATTATTCTATGTATTTAAAAATGGAACATGCATATGAATATTTTTCTGCAAACAAGCCCTTGAAATTGAGAAGTTTGTGTGAGTCAATCATAATAGTTCTTCAAAAAAATTTAAATCTATGTTAGCAGAACCAGACTAATTATTTGTAGATTTCTATTTATCTCCTGAGAAATGACTAAACAGCTCCACATCGTTTGATTCACAAACCCCATTTAAGATTCAAACAGAAATGTGTGCAGCCTACACTCTGCATTGGAAAAAATCACCCCTAAGAAACACTAATAAAACAAATTTAACTACTAAATTTCATTTATTGTCGTGGCGACATCTATGATCAAGTGTTGAAAGCTTTATTTAATCTGTCGTGTTATGGTAAATGCGTTATACAGACACAGGGGCGCATCCAGAGTGGAAGGTGAGGGCTTATATACCCCTCCTATAGACTTAAAAAATTCTTATTTAGTCAATTGGTATCTTTAACTCTATCGTTATAAGATTTCCGAATAGCGTAGTATTACTTTCCCCCACAACGCACACAATAACTAAATACTCACTTGTATTGGTTGAAAGAATTACAGGAAAGACTAAATTACAAAACGGCTGCTGCTTTTTCTCATTTACAAACGTACCATGTCTAATATACAGGCGTTGGACAAAATAATGCAAGCACTTTGAAAATACTACCTTATATTCTTTATTGATGAGAAATGGGCCACATTTCCGCTTCAATACAGCTTAAAAAATATCCAAAATATGATTCATTTGGCTGAACATTTTAATCATTCGGAATCACTATCCCCTAAAATATAGAGCATACCATTACCGATGTAGACCCCTCCTGATTTTGGCATTCAGCTGAAAAGTATTTTATATTTGAGAAATTCTATTTTACACAAGTTCATTTAATTATATATTTTTCATTTACAATCAATACAAATATACAGGGTCTCCTCGACTTACGACCGAGTTCCGTTTCAACTGACAGGTCGTAAGTCGGATTTATATTTTTCAACACTATTTTCATTTAAACTGGTTATAAAAATTGTACATAAAACACAAAAATTTAATCTATGTACGAATAATTATTGTACATATGTATTGTATCTTTTGACCCTACCAATGTAGTTATCTGTCTTTATTTACAATTTTTATTTATTTTTGTGGTCGTAAACCGAGGAGGTGTGTACCATTTAAAGAACAGAACTTGTTAGTTCATTTGAAATATTCTTGTGTTGAAGACATTTTATCTAAGGGTACCATTAATTACAGCTATGCAGCTTATTAGAACGTATATTATACAACCATAGAAATGATTAGTTCCCAAGGCAAGATCAAAATATTGCAAATGTCTAAAAAACAAATTGGCGATAAGTAAAAAGTATGAATAGATGAAAAATATTAAATATTTTAATTTCATGTAATCTTTTTTTAATAAAAATGGTTTGTATATTGAAAATTTTCAACCCATTTCAAGTTATTATCCGTTTTGGGCTCTTCTAATGCAAAATCAGCGGTTTCTACGTTTGGTGTATGGGTGCCCGTACTACGTTCAAACAGCTGCATGCATTTTAATGAAACTGCATACTACGAGGACTTGCATTCATTTAGTGACTGAACTTGGTTGTCTTCCCGTTTTAGATTTGTTTTTGTGCAAGTATCACATAAAATTAATTCCCCACCATATTTTAATAGCGTTCAATATTTTATAAAATATGTTAGTTTAGCGACATACGTTATTTGAATTTCCTTTGCTTACGTATTTAAACAAGTGTTCCATGTTAAAACATCTATAAGTAGCATACTTAAAAAAATCAACCATAATTTGGTAGTTTTGGAGAAGCTGGAATGCATATTGAGTATTGCGATTACTTGGATTGTTTTACCAGTACTGCTGAAAAAGCAATTTATCCAAAATTATTTTTTACGGAATTTTAACTGATTATTTATTTCGAGCCTTATTTTTTCTTTGCAAAACAATTTTAGAATATTTGGGAGTCGATATTTTGCAACGAACGGAAACGAAACGGAAACTCGTGTTCGTTGACCTCGTGCATGACATTTCCTGTTGTTTTTTTTTCACCCTAGTAATTAATTTGGCAATAAAAAATTTTCTCCACTTTTTAGTTGTAAATTTTGGCAACTATACGAGATCAGAAAGAATCTTCAGAACTTTTATTTCACTATTTTCTGTAGTACATTTATTAAATAATTATTATTTGAAGCACCACCGCAAAGTATTCTATTTAAAGCGGCATTTAAGTTAGTATAACGCCCATTTTGAGTGGAACTTTGCCATTAAAGGAATGTTAATGTTAAAAAAAATCCGAGCTAGGATTTTTTAACTATTAATTTTTTTTGTCATAGTGACAGGTCAAGGTAGATATAATCTTACGGGTTGAAATTATATTTATCCTATTTATATTAAAACACTGTTGAAACAATGGTTTTATTTTTAGAAAACGCTGCTAAATCGATTACCATTTTTTAAATGGCGTGGTGTGGAAGTTTGGAGAGTGGGGTGCCAGCTCAGACATGACCTCGTCATCTGACCGTGGTTCAAAATTATGTGGTGTCGTCCTCTGATCTTCCCTTCAGGGTTTGATCCCAGACCGTCGCCAATAGCCTGTTGTGTTGCTCCAAGTGCGATGTTAATTAAACACCTACTACCATACAGCCCTTGGTTTTAACACATGTCTGCATCCCTGCACAGCAAGAATTATCCATAATGTTAAAATAAAAACATGCAAATGTAAAGAACTGTAATAAAATATACTTTATTTTTACACATGCATAGGAAGCACCACAAGTGTTTCAAAGATTTGAAACTTGTCAAACAGATACATGCAAGTTGTGTACATTAAAGTTGCACACATGACAATGAATCACAAATCTTTCACAATAATCTCAAGGAACTTTAAATGCCTAAAAATGCGAGCAAACACTCGTTTGATTAAGTATAAACAAATCAAATACTCATTTCATTTTCCTACAAAACGTACAGAGAAGAATTAATTTCATCATTCAAATTACACAAATCCATTTTAAAATAGTTTGAGCATTTTCTGAGTATTATAAAGATTGAAACATGATACAAATAAAAGCTAAGCATAGCAATATAAATGAGATTCTTAAGAATTCTATAATGTATACAATTTTATAGCAAGGTTAAGGAGCACAAACAAATAAATAACTTCATAAATTATACATAATAGCCTTAAAACTGATTTAATACACTTAAAAATGCATTCAATGTTTTAAGGAAATAATCAAATAACACTAAAAACCAGATCTAAGAAAGTAGAATAAATAAAACCATGAGATGGAAACACAAAATAACTGAAAATTCATAACTCAAACACCCATTATATTCCAAAAGTATGGGCAATTTTACAAACAAAGAGCAAGTGCAATCTTACACATGTAAAAATAATTATGGGATTCAAAAAAGCAAAACAAATAACAAAAATCACAGACAATGATTACTTTCAATAATAAAAATTAACTTTGACAATATCTGCAAAAATATATAATTGGAAATACATAAAATTATAACTCTCAGCATATTTTTAAAATAACACTTTTAAATATTGCATAAGTTTCAAAATTAAGCAAATTCTTAACCAAGATAATATGACAAAACTTGCAAAACAATGAGCAAAAATCTTAAGGGCATGGAATCAAATTCTCAACATTCTTGAGTCGACAATATACAATATCTAATGGATATACAACTATAGAAACAAATTTAAAATACTAGAAAAATAAAATCTAGCAATACTAGTCTTGTTTATATAATCTTCAAAATTTTGCATTAGATTTGTAAATCAAGAAAATTATTAATTTATGAAAAAGGATTTACATTTGCAACAGAGTTTAAAACTTTTTTAAACATTTTAAGTTTTTGAGAATGTATTAAAAATAACTAGCAGCAAATTAAAAAATTAAATATTTTGCAGTTACATAATATGTTTATAATACAATGAAACAACTTGCAGAAATTACTGAGATTCCGTACACTGTCATAACAAAGTAGTCAGATTATCAATTAGAACTTTCACTTTTTCAGCTCTCACTTTCTAAGCATTCAAAACAATTTATGCAAAACAAAGTACTTTGATAAATAACTTTTTACATGCAGTTTTGCAAATGCATATTTTACGTAATGAATAAAAATTTTCCAGTAGTTATTACCAGAATAGTTGAATTCAAATTTGCAATGGGGAATATTTATTTCTAGTTATGAAAACAAAGATTATTGGTATGTAAAGAACTTAACAGGTGCAAAAGAGTGCTATGCATTTAAAATTCACAAGACATGAAAACTTGCATCAAAAATACTGCAACGAAAGACGAGTGAAATCAGACATGTAAAAGTTGTTCACGAATAGTATATTCATAACAGATTGTTCAAAATTAAGTTATTTTACCATTCATAGTTTCCATTTTGATTTAATCCATAAACAAAAACTTAAAATCATAAGTTTGGCACAGCTTATTTAAAACAAACAAAATATTGGATACAGCAATGAATCGGAACCTAACAGATACAACTGAACAATATCATTAAGTAAACCTCTTCAAACCTACAAAAATGTATTGGAACATTAATTTCTTTTAGCATAAATGTTGAAATTAAAAATCAAAAACACAATTTTTGTAAAGCTAAAATACATTAATGAGACTAAATATTAAAAATGCGTGTTATGCATGAATCTCATCAGGCATTGCAATAAATTACCACTGATAAAATAAAATAAACAAATGAAATAGTTTATATGTTCTCTATTAGCATCTTGGTATATTTTTAGTTACTCCAAACTAATATTGATGAAAATTTATATTTCTTACAAATGGATATAGGTAACCCAAATCAGTGTTGAATAAATTAAAATAGGATTAAAAGCATTTATGAAATGGGTATGAAGCATATCCAAACAGTAATCAGTCAAGTAAATAAAAAATATTTTAAATGTAAAGTATGCTCTTTGGGGTTAGGTGGGTTAAACACTGTCCCACCTTTTGCTTAGCTTTTTATGCATGGGGGGATATTTTTAAACCACCTCAAAAAGTTGAAATTACTCAAAATCATATAGTTTAATACTTTATTTAAAGTTCTTCATTGAGTTGGCAATTGTGTGGTGAAGTGAATTTTTGTCTTTCATAACGGTAAATGTTTTTATTCTGTAAAAATTTATGAGTGAATAAATTGTTTTATAATAAAAAAACCCATGTTATTTGATGTTTTATACTAATTTTGAAGCTGAATAAATGCATAAACAATTCTGTGCAACTTGGTGTTTTTTTCTTTAAAATCGTGTGCCTCAGAGATCATAATAGCTTCTTATGTCTGATTTTGGTGTAGTGGTATTTTGTTTTAAAACAAGTTCATTTAAACTCAATTTTTGAGTATAATACTATCCAGGCTGAAGGAACTAATTCACACATAATAAATTGATTCGTGAAACCAAATAAGCTTTATTGAATTCCACATTAAATGTTGACTTTGTTTCACTTTCTAATTTCAAAGATCATGTTATAAAAAATGTTACGTTTACTTCCAAGTAAATTTCCTAAAATTGGGCAAATAGAATGAGAATTGCACAAGCAAAATCACATGTTACATAATGGTGTACAGAAAGCACAAATTTACCAATACATGTTTTTATGTCACCCTTAAACCTAAAACAGTTATAATTTATTTTGTAGAATCAATAAATAATAAAAAAGGAGCATTTAGTGTCTTGATAATTCATTTGTAAAACTAGAACTTAGAGAATTGGCTCTTTCAATCTATATATTTCATCTAATACAACAACTCTGTAACTAGTTTTTAATTACTGTAACTACTATATACCAGGATGTGAACATTTTTTTAAACATTTCAATTTCAGGAGATTTCAGTATTTAGCTCTAATGACACTGAAGTTATTTGGCATAATTCTAACAATAAAATGAGACATTTTAATGAGTAATAAAAAGAATTCATGAGTAAAATAGCCTAAGTATTTTCATCAAATTTTTTTACAATTTGGTAATGAAAATTGGAATTTCCCTCCTTTATTTCTTCTGAATTGTTTATGAACTTAGTGTGTTTCACTTGTAAGCTGATATCATATTGTCTATGTGCTTGAAACATCTTTAAAATATTGAAGTGAAAACTAAAATTAATTCTGATTGCCACAGAAAATTCACTAAATAATTCACATTACTGATAAAATAATTCATTTAAGTTTCCAAATTCTTATAACGTTATTACATGTATCAAACAGTACTAGATTATCATTTAAGATATTCAGTTGAGAAATATTTTCAAATATAATATCCATATTACTGATAAGATTCAGAAATCAGCGTTTCACTTGTAAGCCAATGGTATACAAATTTTTAAGCATTTTAGAGATCACTTAATTTAATCACTTGTGTATGGATAACATAAATATTCTATTGCAAATGAATAAGGGCAAAATGATAAAGAATTTACTATTAACAGTCAACTATTATGTATCTAAAATTAATACTGATTGCACTTTACAAATGCATAAATTAAAATATTTGATTTAACGTTTGTACACCATCATGTAGCTTACAATGACCCCATTCTTAATGATTAACTTCATCAAACCATTCTAAGAATTAGCCACACTATCACAAGTTTTTCAAGAGCCAATAACTCAAAGGAATTTATACTGGTGTTCTTTCAGTTATACTAAATATTACAAAATATGCATGTAAGAAATTACTTTAAGAAAAGAATTTTTGATTTAAAAAGTCGAGATTCAGAAAAGCAAAACAAAATACAGCTGTTTGTAATTTGATATACAGAGGCTGTTCGGACATTTTTTGAATGATTTTGGTGAGCTGTAAAAAAAATGTATGCAACAAAAGAATTTTATTTTCACAGTAGTTAAATTGTTAAAGTATAACTTATTGTCTGCTAACTCAGAGTTTTGTTTACTTTCAAAATGGCACTTTTAAATAAGCAATGGATGGAAGGCTGTTTCCTCTCTTTCTGAAGAGAATTATGATTATTCAATTATTCAAAAACGCTGTAAAAGTCATGGTTTATCGATATCTAAAGGTACGATAAGTAATATTATTAATGAGAAAGGAAAAAACGTAAAAGTGGAAAAATATTTCAAAAAAAGTATCCAAAAAGAAAAAAATTCTGAGAATATTTATAAGGTAAGATCTTTAATTGTAAAGAGAATCCGCCAAGTCAAAGGACTATAGCAAAATGAACGTGAGAACTTTCTCTAAGAGATTTATGATTGTTGCCGGTTTTGCATATAATGGAAAATTAAAAGTAAAAAGAGGGGAAAAAATGTAAAAATCAACTCCCACATACTATCAAAAAATGTCCGAACAGCCAATGTAAACCAATGAAACATTTCTCACACAAAATAGCAATGCAATTCAGGAACATATATAAATGCTACTCTTTTCTCAGGAAAATCTTAATTTAATCATTATTGGTTCAGTTCAAAAAGTAAGAGATTAAACTGATTCTCAGTAAAGATGCATTTAAAAATTCACTAAAATCTTAAAATGATGGGTTAATGAGATTACACAATTCCATCATTTCTGAGAAAATGTTCAATGTAACCCTCTATTCTGTTAGAAAGTAATTTTTTTTAATGTTAATATGAGATTACACAATTCCGTCATTTCTGAGAAAATGGAAGTGTTCAATGATCATGTATTGTTAGAAAGTAACATTTTTAAAATGTTTATGCCAGTAAATAAAACATACGATATTTCTAAATTGAGTATTTTAACAGGTGTTAGAATTATAAAATACAAAAGTGGAAAATCTCATCCCTTGGCACAGATTGAAAGACATTTACCATTCAACACAACTATTGCGAGAACACATCTAACATTTACCAGACTAATACAATGTTATACTGATCACTGACAATCCCGTGCACTCATAACAAAACATTTTACATTGGTGATCACATAACTTTTGCAGGTCTCAGGAGCAGTCACAATGGCACATTTAAAAAAGAGTGACCTGAAACTACTTAATTAAGAATTCAGAACATTTTGGTAACAATAAAAGTGTAAATATATCAAAAAATAAAGCAGTTGGCAAACACACAATGTAAAACAATCCTATAAAATACCATTAAATTGTAAATTTTCCTTAGAACCTTGTTCCATATGTGACAAAACTTCGGCAGCCATTTGCGATTTCGTACCTAAATTCTTTTCTCGATTCTGGAGACAATTTTGATATGTGGCTACATTGGACTCTAAATCACACAGGTCGAATTTAAACCTTGTTCTCAAATCTGGTTCGATGGCACGCATGACGTGCAATTTAGACTGAAGGAAAATTTCAAACAAGTCGAAATGCGAGGTATACAGGTCTTCGTTTCTGAGATCTTTGTCGGATGCAGTCATTGCAATGGTACTCTCCAACTGCTTCCTAACAGCAAGATAATCAGCAAGGTAGAAACTTGTATGCTCCAAACTGTTTGTATCAAAATGGCCCAAATCCTTCTTAACTTCTACATTATCAGGAAGGGTGATATGGTTGTATGCTAACGAGGGATGATACTGACGGAAAGGAATCGGAAAAAACACTTGAGTCTTGAGGATCGTATTCATTCTTACCCTGTTTATGTATTCTGGACGTACTTCCATTCCAACATGGCACAATAGTAGCAAAGATTCAGTAGACAGTTTTCTAGAGACTAAATCGACGATGGCAAAATAGGGCGGCATTTTTCCAATGGTCTTGACACTAAACCAGGCAATTTTAGCTCCACTCGAACGGTACTTACTAACATAACTATTGACTACATCCTTCACCGGACCAAAGACATCCTCCTTCTCTCCTTTACCAGGATCTTGAGGACCATAAAGGAACACTAATAACAGAACAGTGCTGTCTTGCTTCTCGATGCAGGCCTTCGCATAATCTTCCAAGAACCTAAGAGCTTCGTTTCTTCCACTTGCTTTGACAGTCAAGAGCAGGACAACTCTAGTGTGCTCGGTTACAAAAGGCACAGGAACTATTTCCACTTCATTGAGTGGCCTCACTGCAGCAATTCGCTTCAACACTTCGTGACCAGTGGTTTCTTCCAGGAACAGCATGTCCAGTATGTATTCAGTGCCTCGAGTGGGGTCAAAACGTTTGTAACCATTTACTAATTTTTGGTAAATGTATTTGTCATTATGAGTAACTTTAACCCATTGCACAGTGCTTTTGATCAGATCTTGAATTTCAAGTTTATATAAGCCTTTGACTTCAGATATCAGATGCATTTCCGTCTGCAAAAAATTGTGTGTAGCATTGAAGTACACCCAAGGGAGGACATCGAAACGGCCGTGAGGTTTGAACGGTGGCTCAATGCCCACAGGCCAAGAGGTTTTGCTTGAATTTTCAGGAAGAAACCTACTTAAATTGGAAATTTTTACCTGCATTTCTTGTAGGGCATGTTGATTGTCAATAAGCTCTTGTTGGCAAAAGTAGTGATGAATTAAATAGTGTTCCTCAGGTGTAGAGACAGAGAAAACAGTAAAGACGTTTTTCAGATCTTTAGGCCAGGATGATTTCTGAATTGAACTTTCCAAACTGTCGTATTTTGATATGTGATGAGATTCATATTCTAGATCCTAGAAAATAAAATAAATCTATTTATAGAAGAGGTTTGAAATTTCTTTATGTACTTGGTAAAAGACAAGAAAATGCACACATAAAATTCTGACTTCCTAAGATTTAGGCTATTTCAGCAGCACAAAATAGAGGTAACTGTAACCTTTACCCTAAGTGAACAGCAATGACACACTTCATATAGTCAAATCTTGTTGATGTGACATTGAAAACTTCTGGGAAAACTTTTCTATCCAGAAGATGAAACAATGCACTATAATTCATTACTTTAGACAACAACCAAATCCTAGCACATTAAATTTTAATATGTTGTAGATAAATAAATAGTAAACAAGGAAACAGTAATAGTTAAACATTTTAATTGAGTTTAGTTGGATTGCCATTTAAATCTAGTTCAATAAATATTTTCAGATTTTATTACATATCATATTTGTACTTTATCAATGCTAATCTATTGTATTCCTCTCAAGGGGAAATACCGAATTTTTAACTTGTTGGATAAATTATATTAGCGCTAAAGAATTTCAGTGGCGTCGTTTGGTTTTATGCTAACATTGCATTATATTTTTTCAAATGTTTTATAAATTAGTAGACAATCAAGTCCTTACAAAAGGTTTGAATTTTTTTTATCAAATCAAATACTTTAAAATGCAGTTAATAACACCATGATCACTTTGCTGCAGATTTACAATAGATGGTTGGATTTTTTTATGCCACAAGGACTATTTTGTGCCAGATACAAAACATATATCAAATAATAGACAGGGAAAGTTTTACTGACACAGAAGAAATACACCCAGGGAGGAATGCACCTGACAGGAATTGAACCGGCGCCGCCTAAACTTGAAGGTTACTAGCATGGTGGGTTGTGGCACATTTGCATACCCACTGAGCCACGACAGCCCTGATTTACAATAAAAGATTATAGTTTTCAATTCTTTATACAAAATTTCAACTCTAAGTGATTGCATTATTTTGATTATTCAAATTTGATAAATTAATTTTCAGTTACACAAAGGCACTTCAGAAAAATAAAAATTCCTTCGAATAGCAGAAAGCTAAGCTGCTTACATTTTATTTTCAAAAACATCACTTTATGAGTTGGTTGGTTTTGGGGTTTTATGGTGCAAAGGCCATATCTGGCCATCCTGTGCCAGACTCAAAACATACAACATCAAGTATTAGACATACACATACAATGAAAGTTCTACTGACACCAGAGAGAAAACAGCCAGGGAGGCATGCACCTGACAAGAATTGAACCACCTACAACTCATAGGTTGCTAGTACAGTGGGCCATGATGCTCCCCACGTTATGAGTGGAAAAATATAATTATGTAAAGTGTATTAAAGAGTTAAAGAAATCAATCCTCAATCATACTTGCACTGATGCTTGGCACTGTAGATCTGTACCATGTAATATACATCTACCAAAATTATCACTGCTGCTTTGGGAGAAAGTATGTTGCACACACCAATCTAATTCTCCAATGGTTTTCTTAAGGACTATGTGAGACAGCAAGATACCTCCGTCTAGAGTGCAATACAGGGAATCCACATCGAGGAGTCTTCCAAGATGCACATTCTGCGTTATGCTGATATGACTGACAAACTCGAGTAGCTTCTTACCCCTGATATGAGTCGTATCTTTCGCGAAAAAGAAGAAATCATAATCATTAAGGTAGTTCTCGGCAATGTACTGCAGCATATTAAAAGGCCCGAGGACTTCCTGCTTATCGGGGAATGTTATGACCGAACCGACATTAAAATCTAAGTTGTCTGATATAGCACCTTCTAGGAAAAATATTATCTTGTCGACATACTTCGCCAAAGTCCGATTGAGGGCCGAACCAAGAGAATGCAAAGACTGCGGGGAGGTTAAAATACCTACGAACAACTTTTCCCTGATTCCCAGTTCAGTTGAGTAGTACCTAGCTCTCGGGATCTGTACCTTGCCCTGGCGGGGAATGTTTTTCGGTTTGCTGTTCAAGTACAGTACTGGTTCGTATTCGTCAACTGTCACTGGTGCCGAAAGCCCCTGGGGGCTTATTTTGGCGACCGAATCGAAGTCTTGGCGGTGCCGCGTGCAGGTTTCCTCCATGAGGGGCATGATTATGAGTGACAGTGACACGCCGATGCAGATGCCAATTATGGGCAGGATTTGATGGGAAAAATAGAATTTTAGCCTCCCGAGGATTCTCATGTTGCGATAGTAGTGGCATGGGTAGAAGGTATTTATTTTGTAAAAATGAGTCGGTACGAATGGGCTGGAAGAATTTTTAGAAATTGTTCATTATAAAGCGTGAGAGTTTAATAGTGCTGAGTAAAATCCCCCAATTCACTCTGCTACTCAAAACAAAAACAAAATAAGACATACGGTTACGGTTACATAAGACAACATGCATGTGTGCTAGATAGAAATATAATTTATAAAATACAGAAGATGAATTTGAAAAACACAACACAAATTTTGCTTATAACTGCGAATTTCTGATTGCATCGTTTTTTGTTTTTTTTATAGCAAGAGGTAGGTAGCTAATTAATGTCACATTAGAGCAATACATCGGGCTATTGGTGACGGTCCTGGATGAATCCCAAAGGGAAAGATCGAGGTCAACACGTAATTTTGAACTACGGTCAGATGACGGCAGTCTGGATAAGGAAATCTTTTTATAGGCTCATGACGTCGGTGAACCAGGGACATCGTGGCTCAGTGAGCAACCTTCGAGTTGTAGGCAGCACAGGTTCAATTCCTGTCAGGTGGATTCCCCCGTGGGTGTATTTCTCTCTAGGGTCATTCCATGTGAATGAAAAAAATCGGAAAAAACCTGTGGCCGTAGGGTGACGGATTTTCATGAAATTTGCTACACAGAGGTTAAGCTTATGCATAAATAACGATATCCAAAATATTTTGGCTCAAAATGAAATATTTTGGAAGTTTCAGGCATTTTAAGGACTTTCAACTTTGAAGGGCAGTTGTGAAATCGCTTGATGTTGCATGTTTGAAGATCTCTTTCTCAAAACTACTTAACGTAGACAACAATATTTCATATTTTGTAATCTATGAAAAATTTTCTTTTCATCTATTTAAAAACAATTTTAAACATCATATTTAAGCTAAAAATTAGTAGCGAAAAATGGAAAATAGTCGATTTTGATAGAATTAAAAGGGTTTTTGTGGGCTAAGGAAATTAAAAGCATCGTTGAAATTCATACCAGATACAGTGCTAGGTATGTTAAAACTACTGCTGAAGTTTGGAAGTCGGCTTTTATTCCCTTCATCTTCCAAACAGCAAATGAAAATTATAAAATGACGATTTCCTCTTAAAATAGTGGTTCAAAATGACGTGGTGTCCTCAAATCTTTCCCTTTGGGATTGATTCCGGACCGTTACCAATAGCCCGTTGTGTTGCTCCAATGTGACGTTAATTGAAAATACCCAACACCAATACCATACCTCTTAAAATAGGCACACAAAATTAAATGAAGAACTACTCTGACGAAAACTATATTTTGGAAGAATATAGTTTAATATGTCTGTTACTTGTTTTAAAATAAAATTCAGGATTATATTTTGAGTCCCAAAGCAACAATAACAAAATTAGTGAAGTGCAAAAACTCGTTCCTGCCCTTCCAATCAATTGTCGACTGAAAGTTTCGTCGCCAAACGACTATTCGGATGTTCTATGACGGGTTACTATATTCCATCAGTATCGCACAAACTGCAAATGTTTATTATCGCCAATCATATAGCATTTCCTTCCCATTCTATGCATATTACTCATTTCAAATGGCAAAAATGAAACCCTAAATCAACAATGAAATACGAAATTATTTTTAACTTTTGAAGGAAATTTTAATAGCAGGACATCCACATCACAATTGAAAAGGCTTAAACATTTAAAACTTTTACTTGATTGTCTTTTCAAATTCACTTTGATAAAGGTCTTCAATTTCGTAGTTGCTTAAATTGAAATTTCCTAGTGCTACCGAATTCTTGAAATCTTTACTTATTTCACTAGTGATTATGATAAATATGGAAAAAAGGATTCTTGAGTTATGTACATTTGGGGAGAATCGAGTTTAACAAGATGTTTAATTTATTTACTCTCAAAATTAGTGTTTACCTGACTAATAATGCTTAATATTTACAAAATGCATTTAATATCCACAAGTAGTAGTATTTAATACTTACGTTTCCAAAGGAAAAAGCAAATCGAAAAGACTTCTCTAACAAAATTAACTTTCCACCTAATTATTTCAATGATGGAAACACTCCTTGCATTAAGCAAAAAAGATTTTAAAAATAAATTTCATGTGAAATTTTTCACGTGCACCATCAAAATAGTTATACACAAAAACCACATTTTTAATATTATCGGAGGTTTTAATTCATTGTCAGCTGCGATAAAAAAAAATTTACGTCTAATTAAAAGTTTTCCCGAGACAAAAATAATCAAATTACAATCATGAAAATTTCAGGACATATAATAGACACCTTGCTCTTTTATGTTGAAAAGTTTTGAAGTTCTTGGAGCTTTCTCTCACAGTGAAATATGCATTTTTTAAATTTAAAAATAGTATTTTTCCATAATTTTTACATTTAAATATTTTTTCTTTATAAGGGCGTAGAAATACAATCACCAAATTACACCAAGCTATTTGTTAGGAAAGGCTCTTCATTAAGAATAATTTTTAATATTGTCTTTCCATTTCTAGAGATTCCAGAGCAATTTGAATTTTGTAGCAAACTGGCAAAATTTCTATTTTCGTCTATCCCTCAAATTCATCAATGGCGGCTATTAAATTATATTCTGACGTTTCCTAAGAGACATTTTTCTGGAGAATGCAACGATATAAAAATTTTAAATTTGTGTCAATAACGTATTGAAATATAGGATCGCAAACAGGCCACTTTTAGTGCTAGAAAATCTAATTTTCTGTGACCTTGAGCTTCAAATGTCAATAATTAACAAAATATAGATTTCTGAAATCTAATATTTTGCAGTTGGTCGTTACTATATGTGACCTATTTAGAAACTGAATTAAAATCGGTGATTTGTCAGCCACAGCCGATTTGCTCATTTTGCGTGGAATGACCCTCTTCTGTGTCAGTAAAACTTTCATTGTGTTTGTCTGTTATTTGATCTAGAATGTCGTGTCTGGAGTAACATGGCCAAATATGCGCCATAAACTCCCAAACCCACGAACGATAGTAAACAATCATTACATTTTGAAAATGGCTGGTTTATTAAGATCTGATTGGTCAAGACGATATTAGTGTTTCTGTCAAGCAAAGGGTCACGGTAGTCCCTTTGCTCGACAGAAAGGGACTACCGTGGAAGTGAAGGGACTACTACTTCCAGTTGGAAGAGCAACGTATTAGCAACCGGAGGGTAGCGAGTTCAAAACTCGGTCCAGTCAAAGACCGTCGTATACACCAGGGTTGGTGTACCTTAATTCTGTCGAGGCCTCAAATGTCCTCACGTTGGCATGATGTGGAAGTTTGGAGAGTGGGTGCCAGTTCAAGTGTGGTTCTCGTCGTCTGACCATAGTTCAAAATTACGAGACAATTTCCTTGATCTTTCCTTTCGGGATTGAACCCGGACCGTCGCCAATAGCCCGTTGTGTCGCTCCAATGTGACATTAATTAACTACCCACCTGTCGATAGCATAATTAAGGATCAATCTCCAAGCATACAGTGAAGGACTCAAAATATCTGGATACAACACAGAAAACGAATTGCATTTAGGCATATAGCATTGTAGTAGTATTCAACAACAGTCTCGAAATATGCCAAGCAAACCTGCTTCCTTTGGAATTGATTCCGGACCGTCACCAATAGCTCGTTGTATTGCTTCACTCCGACGTTATATATCTACCTTCCAAGTAAACATGAAGCTCAGAAAATATTAAAGTAGGACTGTGTACTCGTAATTGTGAAAAGCTATTTTATACTTGCACACACAGAGAACGTAAATACAGTGAAACTTCGATAAACCGTCAGGGTCGGGACCATGACCGTGACGGTTAATCGAATAGATGAATAACAGAAAAACCTTAAACAACAACCCACCATTGCATATGAACGAATGATAGAAAATGCACGTTTACAAACTGGAAATACACTCTACATGTATTTTATTTTACAGAAACAAACACACACAAAAAATATACACACAATTTGCATTAAGTACAATATAGTACATATGTATATATTGTTAAATGAACTTATGCTCTAGACGTACATACATATTCAAATTTTAAAATAGTCTGCCATTTTCTTTTGTTTCTTTAAGGCTCGTGCTTTCTGAGCGGCAATGTTCCGTACTTAATGTAGAAGTATAGTATGTATGTATGAGTACAGTATGTATGCATGAGTGTACGTACTAATAACTTTTAATACTTAATTAATTAACTTTTAATAACGGACTGACGGTTAACAGAAACTGACGGTTAATCGAAGTTTCACTGTACCAACATAAATTTCAGCAGTTTCCCTCACATGTGGGGCCGCGGAAGCCCGGTTGGATGAGCAACGGACTAGCAACCGGAGGGTTGCGAGTTCGAATCTAGCCAAAGACCGTCGCGTACAAAGGGGATAGTGCACGTTAAATCTGTCCTGCCTCAAATGCCCTCACGTTGGCGTGGTGTGGAAGTTTGGAGAAGTGGGGTGCCAGCTCAAGTGTTGCCTCGTCATCTGATCGTCGTTCAAAATTACGTGATGTTGTCCTCGAATGTTTCCCTTTGAGATTGATCCCGGACCGTCACCAATAGCCCGTCGTGTTGTTCCAATGTGACGTTAATTAAAACACCTTCCTACCTACCTACCTTCACATGTGTGTCGCACAGACTTCAAAATTTTTGGAATACGATCAATACAAAATTTTATTAACCCCTTAACTTCGAGAGATTTTCGGAAAGGAAAGTATTGTTTAGCACAAAACTAATTCACATCGATTGGTTGAAAGAATCCTAAGATTCTATTGGTCAAGATCCAAACTGGTTACAAGTTATGTAGGAAAGACTGCAAGTTATAAAACGGATGCATGCGTGTGAATCTCTCAGAGGGTTAAAATAACTGCCACATATAAAATCGAGCGCACTTTGCCAAATGCAAATAGAAATGCGGTCATTTTCACACTATTTTCTTATCATTAAAAAGGTGCGCAATAAACTATTACCAATGTAGTAAAAAAATGCATTAATAAACATTATTTTGCATGTTGTGATCGGTGCATGAAGAAATGAGACAGGCAGGTAGTAAGTTGAATTAACGTCTCACCAGAAGATGAGGATTTTTCTTCCTGTTACACAAAACGGAAAAGGCACAGGAAGCACGTTCTACCACAAACATACTAACGTCAACTTCATATAGCTTGAAAGAAAGAGGCTTTCATGCTGACTTCCAAGATGAAAGGCAATTATATAACTGAAAAATATTTTTAAAAACATTTTTAAGAAAAGTTTCGTGTTTTTACACTTTCCTCTATGACATTATTTCCACTATGAAATAAATTAAGGTGTCAACACTTCCATTTTGTGCTGGATATTCGAACACAGTTTCTTTTTCGACACATCTTGGAGGTTGAAAATTGCGAAGGCGTTATCCTTTGATCTTTCCCTTTAGGATTGATCCCAGACCGTTCCCAATAGCCCGTGTATTGCTCCAATGCGACGTGAAACTACCTACCAACCTTCGTCACATCTTGAATAGATACTTGCCATTAATAGGGGAAGGGAAGGGGGGGGGGAGGGGGGAATTTCAATTAACGTCACACTGGAGCAACACAATGGGCTATTGGTGACGGTCCGGGATCACTCCCAAAGGGAAAGATCCGAGGACAACACCACGTAATTTTGAACCACGGTCAGATGACGAGGCAACACCTGAGCTGGCACCCCACTCTCCAAACTTCCACACCACGCCAACGTGAGGACATTTGGCCATTAATAGAGGTTTTGTTTGGAACAGGTTTCTGCATCGACTGGCCTCTAAAGAGCAGTTTTGTGACTCGATAAATTACCAGGAGGATTAAATTCAACTAGCAACCAGTCACAATTGACTACAAATTTAATTTTCAGTCCTAATTTCGCTTGCAATCAGGAAGAAATGTCAATTTTCCGAGCTGGAAGTCAATAGCCCGTTGTGTTGTCTCAGTGCGATGTAAATTCAATTACCTAGTACCTACCTACCCGAGCTGGCAGTTAAAAAATTCCTGTTTACTGTATTTCTTCCGAAAGGAACCTTAACTCAATTTATAGGAGTGCATTTGTGTAATCACTTCCCTTTCCACTACTAGTATTTAAAATAGTCTCGGTATATAAGATCATGGGATGATATGCTAATACTATCGACCTTAAAATGATATAGACGGAGCATGTCCCCCGCTTCATGTTATTTCTTCCAGTTGCTCAGTTTGAAGATCTGTCATGTGGATGTGGGTAAAAGCAATAATCCTAAATTATTCACTAGTTAAAGTTATAATCCACCGAGATCAAAAACATTAGTCTGCGATTCGACTGCCAATCGAAGAAGGCGATTCGTAAGTTCACGGTGATTTACTCCATTCAGAGATCTTACGACAGCAACTCCGGTTCGTCTGTTTCATTAGAAGGTCGATGACTCATACAGATTTTAATCAAATTTCTTTTTAATTACGTCATTTTTATGATGGTTTTTTTTATTTCAAAAGACTGAATTTAATATATTCCAATTTTAAACAAGCTTCTTTTTAAAAAATCACATTTTAGAGACTAATAGATGACATTCCAGTTTCTTTCAAAAATGGTTTTTATTTAATTCAGAGCTAATTTAACGTTTCATAGGGTGCTAACCAACTTTAAGATTAATAAATATTTTAAAACGTTTCCAATTCAAAGTTGATTTTTTGTTACTTGGTGATAATTATATAAGTAATTAAAATATGCATTTTTTTATTTGCGTTTCACTAAATAAGTAATACTAAAAAGCGTCTTCATTTCATCCGTATTTCTTGGCTTTGCTTTGAACTGAGCGGATAAAAATATACGACGCTGCGATTTGCATCTAATTAGCTTCGACTTCACTAATTGAAATGCTAAAGAATTTGTTTCGGTGAATCTCAGAGCCGTAAATAGCAGACAATTTTCGATTCACCAATATAATTCATGGAAGTTTAGCTAATTTAAATCTATGTAAACACTCGTAACAAAATGCTATTTACGTTAGGAGTTAGAGTACTGTGAAATTTGTCAAAATATCGATTTTCGTCTGTTCAAGTTACATTTCCAACGTATGCAATTAAGTAGTGATAGTTTTTCAGGATACTAGAAACGACTTTACGATGTTATTAGGTATTCGTGTTTCATAGCAGTAATTAAATTATCTTTTTGATCGTAAAGCGTCTTAATTTATGAAAACCTCGCAAAACAACGAATTAATAACTTTCTTCCATAGCTATAACGTTGAGTTGAACCAACGATAATGCTCAGCATAACTCTATATATATTTCGGTTCCATGGTATTGTAACGTCTTGGTCCACGGGTAGCTTAGACTAGTTACCATTGAAAAGTGATCCGTTTCTAGATTAACGAATTTTATTTACACTTTTTACAATTAGTTGATAAAACGAATGAAGCTCATTTAAGTGTTCAAAATGGAATTCACGAGCGATGGTTCGTTGGAAAGTCCAATGTTTTACCGAGGTGTTTCTTAGGGCTGCTGGCGAGCCTTTCTCAAGAAAATACTCAGGCGAGATACTCTCTGACTCATACTCTATACTGAGTATTTTCTCAAGAAAATACTCAGTATAGAATCCCAAGGTGGATAAATCAGCCTTCTTCAGCTCGGGTGAGCTCAAATCTCCACTACTCGGGCGAGTAGTTTCTCCCGAAAGATGGCAATCTTTCGCCGACAGTGAACGGGTGTTCACTTCTTGTTCGACTCTCGTCTCTCTCCAAAAACTGTCTCTCCCTCCTCTCTCTTTCTCTTTCCTCTCTGTGTCTCCAAAGATCCGAAAAACTCTATGTATCCGCTATAACTCTATTACTCTATATATAATTTTACTACTATATATAACTCAATTACTCTCTATATAACTTTACTACTATATATAACTCTATTACTCCTCCTTTTCGTCTCGGGTCGGTCCTTCTAGTCGATGTTCATTGGCTGTTGATTACCTCACCTTCTCCGGGTCTTCCCGAATGGCCCTCGCACGTTGGCCTCTCCCCTTGACTCTTACGTCAGATTTCGGAGGACTTGAAAGGGGACCATTAAGCTTTGTCGGCACTGGTCATCGTAACTCATCCCCTACCCTTTTGTCTCGAAATGTCACAGAGAGCGACAGAAGGGCGCCTGCCTTTTGTTGCGAGGCCACCAACAGTTTCGCCTCTGGAAGCGGTGCTTTCCCTATCGGCCGTTAATCGGCCGCTCCGGCGGTCGTTCCTTTCGGCGCTTGATTGCCGGCAAGATTGTCCAGTTTCCTTAGCCGCCGTTACAGTATTTTAAATCTAATGTTAAAAACTTTACTTCACGCAGCAGCTTAGCGCCTATGTAAGCTCAAAAGCCCTGTGCCCTCAGCCGGTCCGCATTTCCTTTATATGTGTACGGGCTTCACAGACCCTAGGTACTCTAGTGATATTTTCTTTTCCTATGGAATGTACTGTCTTTAGTATACACGGGGGTCGCTCTTGCCCGATACCCAAGCGATCCTTTTCTGCTTTCATATCACTACTTTGTTCCTCAATCCCTCTTTTTTCCCCATTTCACGAGATTTTTTACCTTATCTTCTGTTTGGCGCAGCTTGGCGCCATATGGCCCACGTGCCATCAAAGATAAAAACAACCAACCCAGAAGCCCGGTATGCCTAGATAGAAAATTAAAATTTGAAACGAATTCGTCGAGGAAAATATAATTATCGATTGAATCTCAAGCAAAAATGACATTTTTTAAAAGGAAATATGAGGAGTTAGTTTCTATTTTTCCATCCTTGATTCCCACAGCAATATGCGAACCTGGGATTTGATCCCGGACTGTCGCCAGTAGCCCGTTATGTTGCTTCAGAGCGACGTCAATTCAGCAACCAACTTAAATACCCAGTTATCAAAATTACGCTACTCTACTGAATTCATACTAATTTACCTAATATTTTTTCACTTGCCGATTTAAATTCACTTTGTAAATATATTTTGATAACCTAACTTGTTTATCTTCGATTAGTCGCTACAGGTTAAGTATATTCCTGAGGTTTATTTACGAGTTCAGAAATTTTACAATAGTACTATGTATCATTTGAATATACGTTGTTCCGATAGGGATACGAATTATATATTTTTAACTCTCTGAGTGTCAAGAGATTTCCGAGTAGTATTGCTTTTACCCCACAGCATAATTCGCCATCTGACTGTGGTTCAAAGTTACGAGGTATCCTGAGCTCTTTCCCTTCGGGATTGATCCATAGCCCGTTCTGTTGCTCCAGTGTGACGTAAATTCAACTATCTATCTACCCGCGACTTACTCTTAATGACTAAATAACCACGTCTTTTGCTTGAAAGAATCATAGCAAAGATTCTATTGGTCAAAAAGATCGAAACTACTTAGAAGTCATCCAGGAAATACTGCTGTTAATAGAACGGATTAATGCGTGCGAATCCCTCCGAAAGTTAAGGACTATTCCAGATATGCAGACTTGGATAGGGTTGAAGTAGCCCGGTCGGTCGAGTAGCGGATTAGCAACCGAAAGCTGCACCAAATACAAGGCAGACAACGTCAAACAATGGGCATGCACACAAAGTTTTACTGACACGGAAGAAAGAAATATATCTAGGGTAAGACGCACGAAGTCTGTATAAAGATGTTCTCAAAGTACCAGAGTTTTCTAGTTCTATGTACTCATAGTGTTAAGTATGTTTTGTTACTTTTTGAGTATGCCTAATTTTCTTTCAGCGAATTTATTTTCATCACTTTTTCTGCTGTTGTAAAATACTGTTACATAAGTATACCAAGTTCTATGCTATTCCAACGGTTGATTTATGAAATATTCACTAGCAAATTGGTTACGTTTAAATTATATATAAAACAACAACATGAATGAGACTTTAGTGTCATAAATTTAGGACTAAATTTAGTAAAGTGGCATTGATTTAGGACATAAAAATTTATAATTGATTATTCTTAAATTTAAGACACCACTATGAAGGACACTGTAGAGCACTGTAGTGACATAAATTTTTGACCCAAATTTAGTGTCGCAAATTTAGGACTTAAATTTAAAATCGATTACCCTTAAATTTAAGACCTCTGTGAGCGATACTATAGAACACTACAGTGTCCTAAATTTTGAACTTAAATTTAGTCAGTTACGCAGCGTCATAAATTTAAACTTAAGACACCACTAAAAAACTAAACTCTTAAAATTTAAGACTCACTGTGAAGGACATCAGATCATTAGTGTCACAAATTTGGATTTTAAATTTAGTTAGAGTCATAAAGTTATGTTGCTCCAGTGTTACGCTAATTTAACTACCAACCAATATCATAAATTTAATACTTAAATTTAGTCAGTACTATAAATTTAGGACATTATATGGTGACTGAGAATTAGCATTCTTTGTTTCGTAAAGTGGACAAAAAATCGACCGTCTCATCGAATCTATTTACTCAGGAAAACAGCAGTTGATTCTATTGGTTCTGTTCTGAAAATAGCTTTTATTGATCAATAGGAGACTGGAAAGACAAGAAAGCGGATAGAACCTTTTATGAACATTATTTCTGCTTCTTATGTGCAAAGGTATTATTCTTATCTAAACAGTACCCTATTGAAGTAGGAAAAAGGAAAAATGTCAAAAACAGATCTTTTAGCGTGAATGACCGTTGGCATGCTTGGTAATGAATTTAGGATCTAAAAAGAACTCACGAGCAATTAATGGAACTTTTTCTGGCGATATCAATGAAATAAAATCCGAAGCCAAACCCATTTTAAGATAAAATCTATTCTAATATTCTGAAACAGAGAAAGCGCTGTTCGCATACAACTAAAATCACCTTTACTCTGACATTAAGAGTCAAAAAGAATTTCCATTTATTAATTTATCACTGTACTTTTACGAAAGAGAAAAAAATGGAACGATCAATTCATTTTATCCGTTCGTGGTTGCTGATAATTAAACTTGATTTTTTCACGAGTTGTATTTTTTCCTATTCAACTCAACTGACAGATAAGCATTGCTGAAATGGAATAAATTTTTCATTCTAAATGAACGAAGGAATGTTCGAATTTAGCTGCTTAAAATTAAAAAAAAATCTTCGAATGGCAACAGTCACAACTCACTTTAGAATTTCTTATAAAGACATATTAAGCCAAGCTTTTCTCATTCATTACGCTAAGATCGAGAAAAAAATCGCCTATCAATAAAGAATCTAAATAAATGCAAAGCCGTACATCTCAGAAGAAGTTAATTTATTCAATCATATTTCTTCATGGAGATTTTAATTTCATTATTTTTTCCCCACATTCACCCCAACTTAAAAATCAATTATTCAAGGATTTGGAAAACACGGTTATTCATAAAATTAAATCTTCGGGATCAGATTCTCCCATGGAAAAGAAATCAAACTCATTTTTATAAAAAAGAGGGTGCAAAGGGATAAATCATTCTAAAATAGCTGTTCAGAGTTTTGTCGTTACTTTTAATCAACGGTTTCTCTTGAAAAAGCAACATTTTTTTCTTGTCGCTTTTCTTCGGAGCTTTTCTTGTCAGAAAATCCCATGCTAAGAACAAAAGTTTTAAAAGTCTCGTAAATTCTCAGAATTTATGAGATTTCTCGGGACTCGTATGCTGCTATGGAAAAGACTCGCTCGAGTGATTTCAATTAATTTTTGTTTACTGAAAACAAAGAAGAAAGCCCAGAAGAAACTTTTTTGTTGCCTCAGAGAGAAATTGCTCCGTCTGGAACACAGAGTAAAAATTAACACAGATTTTATAGTTATGGGAAATGAAGAGTGCCTGTGCTTAGCTCGAAATTTTCTCTACAATCGATTTAGAAGGGAAAGTTTCGTCTTTTAGCTTTCAAACGATACCAAGATCTTGTAAATGTTCGGAATATTTTTCTAGTTACACGGGATTTTCGTCAGGTACTGTCAACACGTACAAACTTGTTTCTATCGATAAAACTTAAAGCTGTTTCCAAAGAACTGGGTTTTTGCAATATGATGCTCTGTTCAAACGGTGATAACTCAACAATGAATTGATCTATGATAATTATTTTTGTATCATTATAATCTATACAACACCGTAAATTTACTTTTAATCAGTTATTAGTAAAGAAATGAATTTTTGGTTTATTTCTAAATGCTAAAATTCCTGAAAAATCTTGATTACTTTATGCTTCCTTGATGAAAAAATTACATATAAACCCCATTCCCTCTAGCAACTTGATTGAGGATCAAAACATGAAGAATAGTATAGGAATAATTTCCAACGAATTGTCTTGAACAAATTAGAATTGAAGATATCGCTGTTCAAAACACATGCTAATTATACCTAAATTAGAAAATTCAATGTTTAGATTAATCTGGTTTATTCACGATGAAATTATTTTAAGCATAAACCAGTGACCTACTGTAAAAACTGATTTTTAAAGTTAAAATTAAAAAAATTATAGTGTATGCATACACCTTAAAAACGAAATGTACAGAATATCCTGAAACAATATGAAAATTATTATAAGCAAACTAGTATCATCAAATTCTGTACTAACTACATTACATCTATTTTTATATTTCTTCAATGGTCCTCTATTGGATTCAAAATTTAATTTCAAGGAGTAGATTTAATTTTATATGTATCCACTTAAAGGATATGAATTAATATAAATCTCACAAACTGAAAATGTTATATTAGCATTTGCGCATAAATTTAACTAAACTCATTTGTGCAAATTATTAGTCTTAGGGATTCTAGATTAACTCGTTTTAAGATAATAGAATTTAGAATTGCATCTTGAAGTCTTTCAAAAGGGGAAAGGTTATTTGCTTGCCAAAAACGATGGTGTAGAAACACCTTCGTTACCTCAGACAGATTGAGAAAAAAAATTAACGCAGACTTTATATCTATGAGAAATACAATGTGTCTAACGTATTTAAAAATTTTCGTTCCAAGCTTTTCAGCAGGAAAAGATTTGCGTTGAAAATGGTGCTAGAAATAATGTAGACCGTCCTGAAACAAGATGAAAATAAGTATAAGCGCAACTTCATATAGTTTAAATTTGTCTTTTAGATAATATCGATCAGTGCAGCCGCCAAAATGAGGAAATAATTAGGGGTTCCAAATTGGTTAATCTACTGTCATTTTTTTGCTACCCGAAGGATGATCAACCCTCTGAGGGGTTTACACGCATATATCCGTTTTACAACCAGCAGTCTTCCATGCATGATTTATAACGATTTTTGACTTTGATCGATAGAATCTCTTCTAGGATTCTTTCAAACAATTATGTGGTTGTGGTGTTGAACCACTACTATACTCCTCAGAAATTTTAAGGTTCAGAAGGTTAAACCGGTACCCAGGCTTAAAGTCGTTTCTGAACCACTGAGAAAATCCATGCTAATACCGGGATTAGTTTTCGAGGGGTAACTTGTGTGAATTTCTTAAGCTTGAGCTTCACGCAAGTGCACAGGAACTCAAAATATCTTTTTTAAAGTGACTCGCTTTATCCCCTTGATAAAGTGGATCCACTTGGTATATCGCCTTATTTTCATTCATTTTCTATTTTTTGTTCCTCCTAAAAAATATTTCTGGCAGTAATTCTCTTATCCATGTAAGAAAACCTATTGTTAAAACAAAGCGTACTTTTGGAGCTATCTTAGCGAGACGAGTACTAATATTTATTCAGTAGATATATCTCAGACTATAGGCTTTATTTGCTCACAAAAAGCAATGCCAATTGAAGGCTAATTCAGTGGGTGTAATGGAATTTGTTATATTAACTAGAAATGTAATATCTGGTACTAGAACATTTTTTTACTAGAACCACTATTCTATTAAGAAAACCAAACACTAACAACACGATTGGATTTTGTTCTCTAATATTTTTAGACGAATCACTGGACCTGTTAAGTCATGAATTTTGCAACGTACAAAAATATTATCAAGTTATAGAAGTAACTTTTAAAGCAAGTCGAAAGACCACTAGTTTATATACGAATCTTGATGCAGCAGCATATAACTGAACACTAAAAAATCATTTCAAATATTCAAAAGCATGGATATTGTATTGAAAGGTTTATTTTGAAATATAGAAAGGCCAGCTTCCCAAATTTAATCCAAATGAAAATCGTAATCTTTGACATCTTTTTGTTGCATTTTTGAGTTTTCGAAAATATTGTCGATGCAACCAAATGTTAGTACGAATGTTTATAGAAGCTGGTGGGCTCATATGATATTTTCCTCGAAATAAACCATTCTATTGCATTTTTAAAGAATATTGCATCCAGGTTAGTCGCTGAGATGTGGGGTTGCAGACAGAATCAAACATACGTCTTGTATAAGTAGAAAACACGTTGTTGTCAGTAGAAAACAAGTTTGACGCTGAAATAGCAGATTGTATAAACAACGAGAGGTTGGCATAATCAGAAAGTATTTATTACAAAGACAGAAAACACAAAGCATATTATAAGCAGACAAAGTAAACGTTATATAGTCACACAAATGCGAACTGAAATTAACAATGGGAACGGAAACTAAGAAGTGAGAAGTGAAACTAGGAAGTGAGAAGTGAAACTAAGGAGTGCGAACTGAAACTAGTTCGCTTCACTTCAGTTCGCTCTCGAAATAAGAAAGGCTTAGTAAAGCGTAATGCACTATTTCTCACCAATAGCCGTTGAGAGTGGTGCTTTCAAGCTTTTCAAGAGGCCACCTCAAACTTATATGAGATTAAATGAATTGGATGTTTCTTAGAATTTACTACTAAACATTACAGAAGAGTGTATTAGTACTTCCCAACCGTTTTGAATTTAGATTGAGGTGGAAGCGTACAGTAACTTGTAGCACTTCAATCTTCTTGAATTCAAATGCAATTATCGATTTGAGAAATATATAATTTTAAACAAAAAGTACAGTTTCAACCAATATGCATATATAGCATAATCTGGTTTTTATGAAGAGGTTTCAAATGCAGGTAACATAGTATATTAACCCTCCAAGAGGTTTCGACGAGATATCTCGTCCATCAAGATCTGACCAATTTTGCTTATGACGGTATTTCTCGTCATCAATATATTGAAGAATGTTTTTCGTCCAGCCAAATTATACATGATTACCCAAAATCCACTACGACAAATGTATTGGTGCCAAATGTCACATTGCTGGAGGCTGGAGTAAAAGTACATGGAAGATTTTGTTCCCTTTCGCATTCCTTCTTCGGAGAACAGACATAGGGAAGGGTGCAAGTTCATATTTTAAGTACTCCTCCAACTCCTCGTCGGACTATTCAACACCTACTCATTTTTCGTGTCTTGCAACAATTAGTATATCGTTCGTTTGTACCGAATAATGATAGAAAACATTGCACAGCAAATGTAATTAATTTATTTAAAGCTCTGTAGTTCGATAACTATAGCACGTAGAAAAAATCATAAATACAAAAGTTGTAGCAAATTTTGTGTTCTACAATATTGTGAATAACTACTTTTGCTCTCCGATGCATGCGAACAGAGATGTTGAGCAAAAACCGAAACAAGTCCGAAAATTTCGACGTTTTTCAATATAACTCTGCTTGCACAGGGCTTTCGTTTCCACAAATTTGGTTTTTTACTAGTGGCATTGGTCCCTACAACATGTCCAAAACTTATAGATACTCGACATTTTGCATGGAAACCCATTCGTTTGGTGCATATTGACTGGACTATTTTGCTATAACGAGATCAAGATCTAGTCAATTTTCTTCAAATGACTAGATATCTAGTCCATCAAGCTCTGGTCAGTTTTGCTAATGACGAGATACATCGTAGAAGCAACCACCTGGAGGGTTAATCTTAAGCACGTAATAAGCACTATCCTTATTTCCTGTTCGTTATGTCAATTCATTTATACCGAATATACTAGAAAATTTTGCCTTTTCTAATAGTTATTATGGCATTAAATGCTTTTATTAACATATCTAAATACTAAATTCAATAGTCACAAACTTTTATTTAAACTGTCTACACCCTTTCAGAAACTTCTTTTTAAGCACATATATATGTATGATTTTTAAATTTACTACTGATATGAAATTTGGTATTCGTTTATTTCGTTACACAAAGACCGACAAAGTTTAATTATATGTGTATATTTACGGTGTTACAAATATACAAACAGCAGTTAACCCTCTGATGCATACATCTGTTTTGCAAACTGCAGTCTGTGCAGGAATAACTTTTAACCAGTTTTGACTTTCTTGACCAATAGAATATTTCCTACGATTCTCTCATGCAATAGATGCGGTTATTTAGTCATTATGAGTGTTGTAAGGTAAAAGCAAAACACTTTTCGAAATCGTGACTATCGGAGGGTTAGTAAAGGTTTATAATAATGCACTAATGTAATTTTATTAATTTTTTAAGAAATTCAATTTAGTCAATCGCTTTATTTATCAATCAATTAGTTTATTTAATTAGAAAAACCTAAAAGAGTTACACAACCATCAACGATGACATTTAAAACCACTTATTACAATAAAATAACCATTAACTACATTAATTACACTTACTACATTAATATTAAAACACTAATTAGAACAGACAGAAACATTAAATCTACATAACCAAAACATTAAACAAAGTAAAACGATATTCATAATTAATATCCTCAATAATTTTTTATTTTTAAGTTAATAAAGTATCCGAATTTTCAAATATATGTATATATTAGCAGTACCGAATGATGTCACGGGCACGATGTCCGTGACATCATTCTTGTTATGCCCTCACTGATTCTGAAAATGTTAAAAAGAAAACAATATAAAAAATTAAAAAGCAAAGCTTAATGTAATTGGGGGAAGTTGAAAGTTAAAAAGAAAAAATATTTTTAAGAATGAGTCCCACCATCACCCGACATTACACGGGCATGTCGCCTCATTCCTTCCACCTCACTGATCCTTGCTTTGAGAGCTTCATGAAACACTATGTTGAATGTTCTTCCATTTGAAGCTAGGATGTAAAGATTCTCGGCTTTTCCAACTCTTGAACTATCCACATACAGTTGACCGTGGGAGAAATACGGTTTAATGGGATCGAGTCCTACAACTTTCAGCGATTTTTCCTTGTGCCTTGTTGATGCTCATGGTGAAACTTAAACGAACAGGGAACTGAAGATCCGAAGGGATGATGGGGATCCTAGGAATGAATACGTCTTCGCATGCGGCATGTCCAGTCATGATGGTGGCTTCAATAATATTCGGCATCAGTTTCTTGATAGAGAGTCTTGTTCCATTGCAGAGTGAAGGTGGATGCAGATTTCTGAGAAGCATAATCGGTGCCCCAATCTTCAGCTCTAATCTGTTCGAGGGTACTCCAGATGGCTCCAATGTGCTAAAAACTCTGCTGTGTAGTTCACAGCCTCATCTGTGTCACATGTAGTGTCGATAGATTTGTAAATTTGAACACTACCGGGCAATTCTTGTAAAAGTTGCTTATTGATGACATTGACATCTTCGTTTCTTGGGGCAAGAATTGCTCTTTGGCACAGTCATGCATGATCAGCAAAGTGCTGCGCCACATTTGGAAACACCGCCCCTTTCAGCTCTCGTTGAGTTTTCACAATCTTTCCAATGCTTTGCATTGCTATACATCCATCTTGGTTATCCGAAGTAACGGCACCATTTCCTAGTTGAAGTAGGTTATCTACAAAGTATGAATTCCATTCCAAATGTAAGATGATTTTAAGCAGGTCTGCATTTCATCCGCTCTGGTTCCACGGGGAATAAACGGAAGTGTCTGTTGAAAGTCGCCAGCCAACACCATAGTGACGCCTCCCATTCTGTCATTGTTACGGCTGATGTCTTTAAACGTGACACCAACTGCTTCGAATGCGGCTTTGTGGGACGTAGTACATTCATCCCAGACAATGAGCTTGCAATTCTGTAGAACCTTTGCCTTTCCTGAATTTCTTGAAATGTTACATGTAGGAGTGTCCGCGTTTGCCAGATTTAAGAGTAACTTGAAAGATGAGTGTGCTGTCCTCCCTCCTGTCAATAGAGTTGCGGCAATGCCTGACGAAGCAACAGCCAGGGCAATCTCGTTTCTCTGTCGCACTTTAGACAAAAGAAGATTGATGAGAAAAGTCTTCCCTGACACCGCCAGGAGCATCCAAAAAGAATATGCCACCGCGCCTATCAAAACTGCTCTTGTAATCTTGTCAAATGCTTCCTTTTGATCTTGGACCATTTTTGGCTCATTGTCCTCTATGTATGTTGCGAGTACATTCGCGTCATAGTTTCTTTCCATAAGTTCTTCACTCGGTAGGACTGAATCGTAGTTTCGATTGGGTTGCGGTAGTCCAAAGCTTTTTAGATTAGATCCACCCAACAATATAATCTTACCCTCAATGTAGATTACAGCTATGTTGAAGATGTCATCACTGTAGTCCAGATCCATATTCTGCTGCTGTACAGTGCTTAGTCCAATATGTCTTCAGACAGGCTCTCCTTGTGGTTCATCTATAACTGATCGGGAGAAGACATCGAGCATGTTTGTAGCATAACAGCAAACAGATTACGTAAAATCTTTGGCGATCGAGACGCAGCTGCTTCTTCCAATGATTTGTTCCAGTGTTCATCGTTCTGCAGAAGTCCTCTAAGCTGGCAAGCCTTTTTGTAAGTTCCGCAGACCCTTCCTTCAAATGTTCTCAAATCTATAAACGATATCGGGCTTCGTACTTCATGCAGCAAGAGCGAAAGCATCCCTAGTTGGTCGGATGGACGGTGTACACACGGCCTAGTGCATCGCTGGACCTTATTCCTGCTTGTCTGGTACAACTTGTCCTTGTCTGCTGCCTTATCAGACATCCTTTTTAGAAAGAAAACAGAGAGCCTTGGCTTATTGCCAAGAGCAGAAGCTGTGTGATCTCGCTCACACTGTTGCCATTCTTAGGAAATCAAATAATACAAAAATATGCCAATAAATTAATTAAAAAATTTTCTAGATTAAATTCTAAAATTCGGGCTTCGAGGTACATTCAATCACCTTTAGGACTACCTGTGTGTCGAATTTCATGGTTGTAAGTGCTATAGATTCGTCTGGATACAGCACACAGACACACAAACACTTCCTTTTATAATAGTAGATATATACATATATGAAGTTCAGTGGTAGTGCTAAAGTACTGCTTAAATAATACTGAGAACTTCTTTTAACGATAAAACATTTAATTTAACAATAACAATTAAGGACAGGACAGTTACAAACATATTTGAAACAACACAAAAAAAGGATGATCGTCTGCCTTCAACGTCTTATCGGTTCGTCTTCCGAAATCGTTCTCCCGCTCGAACGTCCTTGCAACGCTTTCGGCGGGAATCGCTCATGTTCTAGAATATTCTCGGAACTTCCGGAAGTCCCTCGTGTTCTTCTGGAACGTTCTCGCTATTTCGTCCACGCCGGTGTTCACCGTTGGTGAATCAGAAGTGGGAAGAGTAGCGGATAATCAGACATCACATATATACAGTGGATAAAAAAAGTTTCCATACGGAAATGAAAACGGCTATAAATTATTAAAATTTCTAAAGAAATCGCACCAAAGATTCAGAAACTGGACAAGAAACTTATTTCATACTAGAAAATGTATTGGCAACAAAAATTACTAAATTTTAACAAATAAGAAGTAATTAATTAAAACTCTGAGAAAAAAACAAATTGACAGGAAAAAAGTTTCCGTAGCACTATGCAAATTGATTAGAATATACACTCGAGTTATCCTGCATTCAATTACTATAACTATCGAGTGAAAAAGTACTTCAGTATAGTGTAAGTAATCATTCAGTACAATAAGTAATCATTTCAAACTATTCTTATACCAGTGGATAGCCTAAAATTGAAATTCCGAAAGATATTCGCGTGTTGGTGATAAAGTTGAGAAATAACGGTGTATCAATGAAGAAAATATTGGCGAAATGTCAAACAAATCTAAATCCACGGTAAAAATGATTGAAAGGTATTATGAGGTAAAAACTGGAAAATAAGAAACCGATCCGGAAACCTCAGAAATTGAGCCATATACACGAGGAATATTCTGAGAAAGGTTCGCGATAATCCACGAATTAGTGCACCACGACTTGCATCCTTGTTGAAAACTGATTATAATCTTGAAATATAACCGAAGAAAAGTAATAAAAAAGTTTGCTATAATGGGACATGTTGCACGTAAGAAACGATTCATTAGCAAATTTAACAGAAGAAAGCGGTTTGAGTTTGCAAAAAAACATGTAAGCCTTTAACTTTTTGGGATTCCATACGTTTCAGGGATGAATTAAAAATTTTTTTATGATTCAGATGGACGAGTTATGGCATGGAGAAAACCAAACATCAAATGCAAGCAGAAGAATTATGTAGAACTGTAAAACACAGTGGAGGAAATGTAAAGGCATGAGATTGCATGAGTTCTTCTGATATGGATAATTTGTTTTGTTGAAGGTAACACACACACACACACACACACACACACACACACACACACACACACACACATGGATAGCTATGTGTATCAAGAAATTTGAAATAAAATGTCCTCACTAGTGCTATGAAACTGTGCCTTGGAAGAACGTTTATCTTCCAACAGGACAACGACAACGATTCAAAACACACTGCAATGTTCTGTAAAAAATGATGCCTTTACCATGTGTCACAGCAACTTCACACACAACCAATCTTCTGATTTAAACCCCATGAAACACTTATGGGGAGAAATTGGTCGTGAACTGAAAAATTATGATACCAGAAGCAAAGTTAACCTGAAAAGTTCTATTATGTGGAAGTCTGGAACAAATTTACTTCAGAAGTATAAAAAAACCTGTATGAATCAAGCATTAACTTCTGAGAGAAGTCAATAAAGCAAAATCAGGTTCAACTGGCCATTAAATGATGAAACGTGGGGAAATAACATTTAATGAAATATTTTTCATCGTACGGAGAAGTTTTTTTTGCTTTATACTTGGCGCATTTATGCCTTATTGTAAATTATGCGTTAAATTATATTAATAACTTTTCTTTAAATGCAATAGAATCTTTCTATGTAATTATGCTCATCTGTTTTACCATTTTTATTTCTTCAATATTTATATTCTGCAAATAATAGACATTTATTTCAAATAGTTATGGCGTACGAAAGTACTCCCTGTATATATATACTATGTGTGTGTGAAGTTCAGTGGTAATGTAACAGGGGTTTAAAGAACACTGAGAACTTCTTTAAAAGGTAAAATATGTAATTAAAAATAATAATTAAGGACATAATAATTAATAAGGACATATTAATTAATAAAAATATAATTAATATATACATATATATATATATATATATATATAAATGGCAGACGGCCATCCCTTTCTTGTGTTGTTTTAAAAGTTTGTAACTGTCCTGTCCTTAATTATTATTTTTAATTACATATTTTACCTTTTAAAGAAGTTCTCAGTGTTCTTTAAACTTATATATATATATATGTGTGTGTGTGTGTAGGATTTGTTTCGTGTGATTCCACATAAGAGAACAGTCAGTGAAAATGACAATCACCGTTTATTTGGACGGACACAACGAATAGACATAAAATACAAATTACATTGAGAGAAGGGCACAGCGCAGTTTCACGTCCGCACATACCAACGTTCCCTACTGAAAGTCTCCAATCCCGCGCAAATCGCGTTACATCACAAGTATGGTGTCATGGGGAGTCACGAGTATCGTGCTGCCATCTGGAGTCCATTTACAACAATCCTACATTATATATACACTCACTGCCAAAAGTTAAGCACGAAGCGGTAAAATGCGGAAAAATCGACAAGTACAGCTTTGATTGACACGAAATGCGGTAGGAAAGTAGCAAATATGTTCATGCATGAAACAAAACAAAGAATTACATACAAAGATGAAAACAATATTTAATTTTCATAAATTATAAGATGGAAGTCATATGGGAGTTATTAACAAAATGATGTTCAAATCTAAAGCATACAAACAAGACCGACATTAATAGGGTATGTGACCACCCCTCATCCTCATACAAAGTTTACAGCGTGTGACCATGCTTTCCATGAGGTGATCAACCACCCCAGAGTCAAGTAATCGCCATTCCTCCTGTAGAGTAGTTTGTAACTCTTGTGAGAGTGACTTAGGGTGGGAAACGTGCAGACACAGCACGGCCGAGGGCATCCCAAAGATTTTCAATGGGATTAAGGGTGGGCGAGTACGCCGGCCAATCCATACGCGCAATCCCCTCACTCTTGTACGCCAATCCATACGCGCAATCCCCTCATCGTAGACGACTACCTAGTCGTCTACGATGTTGGCTCGATGGGGATGCGAATTATCACCCATTAAAACGAAAGCAGGACCAACTGCTGCAGCGTACAATCTCACAGTGGGTTCTAGGACTTCATCCCGATACCGGACAGCCATCACAGAACCCATATGCAGGTCGGTGCGATATCCCAACGAAATCCCTGCCCACACCATGATGCTTCCCCCTCGGAATACGTGATGTTCGATGATGTTCTTGGGCCGATTGCGTGTGCCTTGTTCTCTCCAGATCCTTACACGTTTGTCATCTGGCTCCAGGGCAAATCTCGACTCATCCATGAACATAACGTTGGCCCAATCAGACACAGTCCAATTCACCACTTTAATCGTGCCCCTCTCTGGATTGGACGGATAGAGGAACACAAACTTGTGGTACCCGGGCGTACAGTCCATTCATGTGTAGCCTTCGACGAACAGTAGTGGCAGATATCGTCTTACCAATGGACGCTGCAACCATAGATGTCACACGTGTGGAGGTCGCTCTTCGATTCCGCTTGGCTAAAACAGCAATATATCGATCTTCCGCGGGGTCGTAACCCTTGGGCGACCGGCCACAGGTCTTCGGACAACCGTTTGGCTTGTTTGGAATTGTTTCCATAATCTTGAAATGACGGAATGATGAACGCCGAAGAAAAGAGAAATATCTATGATTGATTGTCCTGCTTCAAGGCGTCCCACAAGAACGCCTGCGCTCACTATCTACCATTCGTCTTCTGGAAGCCATAGAAACACGTCTGTCTTGAAAACTAATCGTACGAAAGTTCTAAACACCTTTTATCAGCACTTGCATGAAACTCCTCCAACTCTTCACAATGCTGGCTTCTCATACGACTGCCTTCTTGAATATTTCTCGACACGAAACCGTGATTGGCTGTTACAGAACATATTTGCATACTTCCTTCTACCTCTGCAGCGAAATGGAGCCTCTCAAATTCAGATTGGCTTCCGGAAATTAACTCTCCATATATATTGTTGAGTTAATATTTCTGTCTATTCTAATCGATTTGTTCGTATTTTTGGGCTTATAAATGTTAACGAGGTAATTGTTCTGTATATATATATATATATATATATATATATATATATACAGAACAATTACCTCGTTAACATTTATAAGCCCAAAAATACGAACAAATCGATTAGAATAGACAGAAATATTAACTCAACAATGCAGAAACATCAAATAAAAACGATTTTTGTAATTCAATATCCTCAATAATTTTGATTTTTAAGTTAGTAAAAAATTCGAATTTTTAATTCCAATTTCCAAATAACAGACCAGAGATCAAGGGACAAAATGAAGAATTCTGTTTCGCCTTATCATTCTAACAACATTAATTAGAACAGACAAAAACATTAACTTAAGAATATCGAAACAATAAACAAATAAGAACGACGAAAAATCTTTAAGATTTAATATCCCCAACAATTTTAATTTGCAAGTTAACAAAAAATATCCCGAATTTTCAATTCCAATTTCCAAATACCCAACCAGGGATCAAGAGGCCGGGATTCCGAACTCCCGCCTCGCCATATCCACGAACCCAGAGAGAAGTAATAAACGACGCCTTTAATTAAAATCGCCTGAACTTGACTTCAAGAGAAGTAATGAGTCCACTAAACCCCTCTCTCGGCCCAACCACCGGGCCAGCGATGATCTCTCATTAAATAATTTTCTGGAAGCTAATAGCAAAATCAATTAAAATACAAGGAAAGATTCAATCCCTTGACGGAAAGACAGAAATTATTTTGGATTCCGAAGTGAGAGAGCGCTATTACAGCTAAGGATAAATTAGAAGCGGGATCGATTTTCATTGTGTACTTCCGAAAAGGACATCTTTGACAGTTGGAGTCAGGTAAAGTAACAGTCGGAGTCCTCACTCCAGGGATTCCCAGACGACATGATTGTATAATTTCGGCCTTGACGGATCCCCTCTTATTGAATGCCATTGAGACTGTCAAGAGCTTTATACGGTGATCGTGTGAGTTGGAAGTGCCTAATTTGGATATTTCATTCACTTCGCTTTCGGGAGATATATTAAAAGGGAGGCTGGCGATGGATGCGTATGGGCTGCTTGTGTTGATGGTAGTTGAAATGGAAACTAGGGATTTTGGAAAGGACGAGTCTGGGTGTCTGAAATATTTTGTTTTTCGGAAGGGATTGGTTGGTAGATAGTTAGGGGGATTTAAGGAGCAATACAATGGTCAATTGACGACTGTCCGGCCTCAATCACGAAGAGAAAGAACCGAGGACAACACCTTGTGACTTTAAACCACCGTCAGGTGCGAGTTCAACACCTGAGCTGGCACCTCACTCACCAAACTTCACAGTTGTATTGATGGTAGTTGAAATGGAAACTAGAGATTTTTTGAAAAGGAGAGTTTCGGGTTGTGTGAAGTATCTTCCGCTTTGAAAGGGTATCGATTGATTGGTTGGTAGGTAGTTGAATTTATGTAGCTTGGTGAAACTCGAAGGGCTATACCTTGAGACTTTCTCGAGGACACCTTGTGACTTTGAATCACCGTCAGGTGACGAGTTCAACACCTGAGCTGGCACCTTACTCTCCAAACTTCACAGATGTATTGATGGTAGTTGAAATGGAAACTAGAGATTTTTTGAAAAGGCGAGTTTCGGGTTGTGTGAAGTATCTTCCGCTTTGAAAGGGTATCGATTGATTGGTTGGTAGGTAGTTGAATTTATGTAGCTTGGTGAAACTCGAAGGGCTATCGGTGACGGTCAGAGATGGATCCCGAAAGGAAATATCCGAGGACAACGCCTCGTAAGTTTGAATCCCGGTCAACCACGAGAATCTAGAAATTTTGAAAGGATATTGATTGATTGGTTAGTAGGTAGTTAGATTTTTGAACCAGCTAGCTATTGGTGACAGTCCAGGATCCATTCGGAAGGGAAAGATCCGAGGATAACACATCGTAATTTTGAATCAGTCAGATCGCGTGGTGAATACCTGAGCTGGCACCCCACTCTCCAAACCTCCACACCACGACATCGTGAAGATATTTGATGCCACGACCAATTTAACGTTCACCAACCCCCACGTTCACGATTGTCTTCGGTTGGATCGAATCCCCGAACCATCCGATTGCTCCGAAACTGATTGCTGTTGGTCGTTGAAATGGAAAATAGGAATTTGTGGAAAGGGTTTGTCTCGATATATCCGTGTAAAGTATTTTGTGTTCCGAAAGGGTTTTGAATGGGGCGTAATTTCAAGCGGCATTTAGGTGTAATGACTTTATTAAACCGGGGAGGTGCTGTTTTTAAAAATTAAATAAATTGAAAGGGAACTAGCAGAACTATGCATAGAATCTGTGTTAAAGTTTCCTGATTATTAATTGATATGCACATTTCATACGTCCAAATGAAATAAAAAAGTCAAAAATATAAAACCTTTTATGTGCGTACAAAAATATAAAACGACATTTTGTTCACGTTTTTCAAATGGTCTGACTGGTGTTAGTTCTTAATTCCAATGAAATCTTGGTGAAAAGTTCACACTTCAGTCATTTTACCACAATTATCTTTTGAACGTCCCCTTCAGTTGCATCTCATTTACTTGTTCAAAGGCAATTCATATTTTTAGACTACTAAACTTTATTTCTATCTTCCAGATTCTGTAATCAGGCTATTGAAGAATTTTAAAACAGTGGCGAGAACTATATAGGGCAGTTCTAACAATATTTTAGAGTTATCACGAATTAAACATATTTAAACTTTTCGGCAAAATTAGTGAATGAATCTCATGACGGTTGACTTATATTTTTATATCCGTCTGTATGTTGCCATTCACCAATATCCAAATAACACCGATTTCTGTGCCATCGACGGTAGAAATATGTATGTAAAAATGTTTATTTTGGACCCATCTACCTTTATACATATATATACAGAAAACGCTGTTAGAAATACGAGGGCTGAATGAAAAGTAATGCCTTCATGTGCATGTTTCGTCAACAGGTGGCAGCACAGTCGCGAAACAGCTTTTACTACTCTCTTCAATGTTCCCTCTAACTAGTGTCTATCTGGAGTTGGTTCCCAACGGGATCAGTTCTGCGCAATGCCCGTGGACGACTCGATTTTCGACAGTGGACACATGCCGCATTTGATGGTTCGATTCGATTCATTTCCTCGTTTGCCTTAGGCCACGAGAGTGTGGTGGTGTTTAAAAAATTCAGTCATCCCAGTTTACCGATCCCCTCGTGATCGAAATCGAATCACATTTCGAACAAGAAATCTGCTTCGAAATTATTGAAGACATTTTAATTAGAACAGACTCTTTCCCTTTGGGATTGATCCCGGACCGTCGCCAATAGCCCGTTGTGTTGTTCCAGTGTGACGTTAATTAAATCCCTACCTACCCAGACAAGTAAATAAACAATCACAACTTGTGGATAGCTAGGACTGAGTTAAAACAAGCTACGAAAGAATCGAATCACTTTTACAGAGTTAGAGACACTAGTTTCCTCCAACAATCTCAGTTATCGGCAAGCTATCACGGTGAAAGGTTGTTTTGTTATTGTGGCAAGAATGGAACCTTATGAAGGAAGCTCTTCCCTCCATTTTAAGCAACGTGCTGCCATTGAGTTCTTGACAGCAGAAGAATTCAAGTCGTTTATGGCAATGTATGCGTTGATGTGTTGCCCTGGGTCAATAGATGCAAAGATGGAATTGCGTGACAAAGAGTTGGTTGTCCTCTATCAGAAAGCAATGAGTTTCACAAGAAACGAGTGGACGAAATGTTTCGGGAGAACCTATAAAAAACGCTTAAGGAGAATTCGAAGGGAGAAAGAAAAATAACAAAGCTATGCCACACACTTGAAGCTGAACTCGACACAATATCGCATCCACCATACAGTCCAGACTTAGCGCCGTGAGATTTCCATCTTTTCCCTAAAATGAAGGTCGACCTTCGTGGAAATCCCTACAGCTCTGATGATGAAATTCAGACAGCGACCAGGAGCTGATTGAGGAAATAGAAGGTGTAGATCTTCCGTGACGGCTTCATTAAACTTGTTCATCGTTGGCGGAAGTGTATTAAGTTATTTGGTGATTATATTGAAAAATGAAGTTGTGTAATTAAAGTGAGCATTCTAAGGAAACCTGTGTTTCATTTATTAAAGTATATCCATCCAACCATGAGTAATTCTCTTAATCGGTAGGTATTTTAATTAACACCGCACTGGAGCAACACAACGGGCTATTAGCGACGGTCCTGGATCCAACCCGAAGGGAAAGATTGAGGACAACACCACGTAATTTTGAACCACGGTTAGATGACGAGGTCACACCTAAGCTGGCACCCCACTCTCCAAACTTCCACTCCACGCCAACGTGAGGACATATGAAGTCACGACATTACACTTATGGGCAATGAGTTTTATTTTAACACTTTTTGCGTGATAAAGATAAAAATTTACTGCAAATTGAAAAGTCTACCAACATTAACATGAATTATTTAGAGCCGTAACCAAATTATAAAGTTATTTTTAAATGTTTTTAAAAGGTAGGTAGTTAAATATACGTCACATTGAAAGAACACAACGAACTATTGGCAGAAAACCGGGATCAATTCCAGCGGAAAATATCCGAGGACAACTCGTAATTTTGAACTGCGGTCCAGTGACGAGGTCAACACAGCTGGTACTCCACTTTCTGCACTTTCACACCACGCCAACGTGAGGACATTTGAGGCCACAACAAATTTAACGTGCAACAGCCCCTTTGTACACTTTGTTGTCAGGGTAGACGTTTCACTTTCCCTTGAAAAAAAAACTGTCAGTATATCTCAGTTTATACTAATTCCAACGTCATATAAGTTAAGGTATCTTAAAAGGGTATCAGAAATATATTGAAAAGCTTCAAGGGAAACGGAAAATAGGAAGCAGTATGCAGTTCACAGTAACTATTTTTGAGAACATCCACGGTGGAAAACTATTCAGCAGCCCACCAGTTAGGGATATTCGAAGGTACACGGAATGAAATCCCTTCAAAATATACTCTCAAATCGATTTCGAACATATTCGGAGGTAGATTTCTCATTTTCGATAGCCCTTAATGCGTTTTCATCTCTTGTATGTACTGATTGTGAACAGAAATGTAAACAAACCTGATCAATGGAATCTCGGAAAGAGAGTTGTAGAAAGCATTTCGGTAAAATATGTGAGGATATTGGGAATTTCGAAAATACATATTCACTAGCTGTAGTATTGCTCTGGTAGATTCGTGAGTGGAGAAGCTTTTATTGGCATCTTATTTTCAAGTTATAGGGAAGTCTTAATTCATAGGTGTTTAGATACTTCTCTTATAGATGTTTGTCTTGCTAAAGATTTTGAAAGCGTTTTCTAATAGACGCATTTTCTGATTATTGTAAATTTTAAAACAGGTTTGAGTGTGACAGCATTTAATCGCTTTCCTTATTGAACGAAATTGCATCTAAAAACCCACTTTACCACTCTAAGAAAACTCTAAGGCATCCTTCAGTTATATTGAAAAGATCTTACTTTTGGAATTCTGGGATGTAGACTTTCATATCGTTAGAAATAATTCATTCTAAATAATACAACAGATGCTGAACCAATTCAAACCACACTTTCAACAACTCGGAGATTTTCTGCGGTTGGAAAAGCAGTGCATAACGCGTTGTCTCGCAGCTAGAATCAAATAAAAATAACTTATTTAAGGGCTCTTCAGATGGATTAAAAGCGTTCACAACAGGAGTAATTTAACGCAATAAAGACTTCTAAAAGCATCTGTCTGCGTTTATGTTCTGGGATGATTCTAATGAAATGCGAGGAAATGAAAAATAGAGTGGAATTTTATTTATTTCGACGTAAATATTTAGGACTGTACTAGCTCGAAGAATTAGCGTTGTAATTTCATGAGCATGGAATGTCTTTCCAGTGTTCGTGTAGACAAGGGATAGCAGACTTCTTAAGACCAAGGGCGGCATAGATTCACTGTGATTTATGGGAGGGTAGCCCAAGCTACCAGGGATGTTATCTATAATATATTATCTATTTTATTTGTATTTATTGATATTTATTATTTATATTTCATATTGTTAAGAAAAAGAAAGATAATAGAAAGTGAATAACGAATTTGATCTGATGTATTGATTTAACAGTTGTTTTAATATTGGTTCGATTTTTGTAGTAGGCAAGCGCAAAATGGATTCTAAATTTTCATTTCTTTTGCTGTTCCAATTTTTCGCTTTGTTAATATTCATGAATGAAAAAGTTTGTTCATAGATATACGTATGTTGACCCAAAGAAGCCTGCGCATTTTAATGCATTATCTAGCAGCGAAGATTTAATCTAAATTAGCATGTGACTTGTTAAAGTTAAAATAACATATGGTAAGGCGGGCCGCCAACAAATCAACAGAGGAACGCATGAGGTCCACGGGCCGCAGTCTGTGAATCCCTGAGTTAGATAAAAAACAATTTGTCATAAGAAAGTGCGTGTGATGTCAACTACAGCATTGGAGTTTCGGTTTGTCCTCTTACTGCCAACTTGTCTGCTGGTTGATACTAGATACATAAGCACTTTTGACGTGAATACTTCTAGCGTTGCAAGAAAGCGTTACAACTGCTATACTGTCCTACAAGTTTCTAAAGTGGACTGTGTTGCGAAATAGTGTGCATGTGGAAGCTACACTGGAATTCAAAAATACAAAAACGAACAAGATATTTATTACAACTGCATTTTTACATGACGCCGACCGTTGAACTGACGAACTCAGTTCGGAAAACTATCGTTTTTCCAAATCAGAATTCCAATTCCGGTTGTAGATAAAATCAAAATGGCGCCGGAAAATTGGCCGCACGCTATATATTAAAAGGAAAACAAATTGAAATATCAATCGCGAGCTCGAACTCTCACGCTCCAACAATAAGAATGAAAAATAATATACAATTTGTTTTGTGATACCCAAATTTCCATTTTGTCTGGAAATGAATTTTTCTTAAAATTTCATCTGCTTGAAATTTTCTTGGGAATTAGAAATTAGACGAGAAAGAATTAACCGAGGAAAAAATTAATGTAGGTTTTCGTCAACAATATAACAGCTTTCTTTTCTAATAATACAGCGAAAGATTTTCTTTAATTTAGTGTCTTTTAACTTTCATTTTGCACATTTTTACAGATTCTCAGCGATTATATTTGAAGTGGATAATGTAAACAAATTTAGTAAACGTCAAACGAAGAATCTATTTTCCAACGACGCAGATATCAAATTTAAAGACAATCAGACATATCGTCAGACTAATGTCATAAACGATTCACTGCAGAAGTTGAAGAGAATTACAAGTAGTCTTCATTATAGAAGACATTTATGTTGCTTTCACGAATTCAAATCAGTCAACATCAAGTTCAGATCAGGCTAAAGGTGAGGAGCATTAAGTTAAGTACTAGAGAATAACATGTGTTACTTGAATAAAAAAATCACTAGCATTTTATTATAATTTGATAAAACCTTTACTTGCTGAATTGAAAAGCTTTCTTGTGGAATGCGTGATTCTTTAATATTAATCTCACATATTTATGTTATAGGTTATCAGTAGACCATTACTGATGTTATTGCGTTTAATTAATAAAGAGCAAAATAAATCATTAATATCCTGACAAGTATTAGTAGCGTGATGCATGTTTTAAAACCGAAAAAAGTTTATTTTGTTAACAAAATTTTAATAATCCAACTCAGAAGCATTCGATACAACAGCATAGGTAAGAAGATTCGAAAACAAATTAAGAAAATTTAATTAATTTAAACATAGCTCTTCCAAAGCTTTTATTTAATTATTAAGTATTTGTGATTAAGAGCCCTTGAGATTTTTATTTTCTGAGCATAAGCTCTCATTTTTATACATTTTTAAACTTTTATCCAATAGTTAGCCTTCTTTAAGTATCCTTTGCAAATTAATTAGCAGGAGTATGACATGCGTCATCGGTCGCAGCTGTCACGAGATTTTTTTGTAATTGCAACTGTAAACATATCGGATTATTTTCCTCTGCTACATTTTTTATTTTGCCACCAGACATGTTTTGATTTGGAAAATGTTAAGAGATTAACTGCAAGTAAACGGGATTAGTTCTCTAAGACCTTGCTTACTATGATAGCTTTTTTTGTTGTTATGTCTGGAATGTGAAAATATGGTTGCATTATTCTCTGCAAAATAAAATGCTTAGTCAAAATTATGAAAGTTGTTACTTGAACGTGTAAGCGTTTGAAGATAAAAATACTTAAGTCTTTTCCCAGGGAAAATAATTTCTTGTAGCCAGCTGGAGTTTTATATCTCATATTTTTCTCATTTTTCGAATTATTTTTAAACATTTACAACTATAAATTATATTTATCAGGGTTAGATATGTAAAATTTTCGAATTTTTAAATTTCAATTCAGGCGTATTTGCAGTAAAATGGAACCGCTAGCAATATCTTACCGAATTAATTTATTGACTGCAACATAGTCATAGACATTCTAATGGAATAGACAGATCATGTGGGAGGAATCATTTTCGTAAGATCTCTGAAGGGTAAATCACCTGGTCTAATGACTTAGCTGTTTGGCTATTGAAGCGCAGATTAGTGATTTTGATCAAGGTGTGGATACTCACTTTAACCAATCAATAACTTAGAATTCATGCTTTTCCCACAACCACGTGACAGATCTTCAAACCGAGAGACCGGAAGAAATAACACAAAACTGCGAGCAATTGCTCCGTCTATTTCATTGGAAAGTCGTTGGATGTATTGAGCTGTGCTATTTGGATGCAAAATGGTGTCTTGCTGTAAGTGAAGAAACAGGAGTCGCTCTATTCAATTATGGAAGTTTAAAGATTTTCTACTTCCATAATACTAAAATAATTTAAAACATTAAAATAGACAAATGCAATCACGGGCTCTAACAAATGGAAACTCATCCTATCGGTAAATTTACGGTTCGATTTTCGCAGTTGATGATATAGAACTGATGTTCTTTTTAATTTCAATGTTCGACAGATAATGGAGGTTTATAGCTCTGCAGCTTGCATCTATCCGGTCACTCACCTGCTATACTTTCTATGCATGGTTTACTCTTTCGCAGTTCATTCTTTATATTTCCTATTGCGAGAAAACTTATTTAGAAAAACATGGAGCTAATTTTAGTTATTTATTTTTTAAGCACGTCCGCCATTTTAGCAATTTAACGGCATATTACTTTTCACAAACTGAAAGACTACTTTAAGTATTCATAGTATCCAGAATTATTTTCTTTAAATAGCGGAATGAAGTTTTTAACGATATTATAACGGCATAAAAAAAAACTTTTCCACAAACTAAAAAGCTACTTTTGGTTAGGCATATTCATAGTATCTAGAATTATTTTCGTAATAGCGGAATGCAGTTTTAATCGACATCATACCGGCTTAAAACTTTTCCGCAAACTGAAAGGGTAATTTTGGTTAGGCACATTCAAACTATCTAGAATTATTTTCGTAAAATTGCGGAATGGTGCTCTTAACGGCATTATAACAGAAATAAAAACTTTTCATAAACTTAAAGGCTACTTTTAGTAAGGCATATTCATGGTAATTGGAATATTTTTCGTAAAATAGCGGAATTATAACGGCATTAAACTCTTCCATAAACTGAGATTATTTTCGTAGAATTATTTTCGTACCTCGAATTATTTTCGTAAAATAGCAGAATTCAGCTTTTAAAGACATTATAACGGCTTTAAACTTTTCTTCATAAATTTAAAAGGCTACTTTTGGTGAGGCATATACATACCATTTAGAATTACTTTCTTAAAAATTAAAATAAACTTTGCTGAAAGTAAAACAGAAAAAGCCGAATCTTAGAAGCAAAAAGAAGATAGGTTTTCCTATCCAGAATAAATAAGCACTTGTCATTTTCTTCTATCTGTCATAAAAATGAAGTCTCGGAAAAAATGAGAACAAAATAATGATTGTTATTTCTGTGCAAGGCTTTTCGTGAAACAACATATGAAGAACGTCAAAGCCCCCTTCTAGAAGTTCCCCTCCTTTCTTGTTAGCCAATCAGATTTTTCTCTAGATTTCGAGATAGCGTTTCCGACCTAAGCTTCCTAGCTGTCGTGCAAGTCGACATTTTATCGGTAAGTCTGTAGGTTTTTGTGGGTTCCGCAAAAGTGGCATCATGTAAAAGTATAGTTAGCTCGTCTCCGTTTCAGAATGGGATAAGTTGCGACTGTCAGAATGTTTCTTTGGAAATTCCGTTGTTTTGGTTTTTGAGTTTGAGTGATTAAAATACTCAATGATAAATAAAATGATAAATTAAATCTTCCAACTTATAGTACAAAAAGGAAACTGATTCCAGTTTAGAATTAATTTAAATACAAAGTTGAAACACAAATATTCGAATTTGATTTCCTCTCTACTATAGTCAATTGCTTACATATAAGAACTGAGTCTTACTTGGTTTTCTTTCTTAGATTTCTTTTACTCATGGATTATTTTAACTCCCTGAAGATCTGTTCTGCAACCTGCAGTCTTCTGTTCTTGATTTTTAGCCAGTTCTGACCGTCTTGACCAATAGAAACTTTCCTAGGATTCTTTCAACCAATAGATGTGGTTGTTATCTTTAGAGTTTCCAGATCTACCTTAGAAGGAATTGAAAATGGCAACTCAAAAGGTGCCCAAGATGTCCATTCACTTTTACACCAACTCACGTGCTTTGGAGAAAAGCTCTACTCTGCAATGGATTCCCGGACATTGAAGTTAATAAAACTTCAGATCAATTGGCAAAGGAAGCCACAGAATTAGATACCGAACAAACCCCAATAACTCTTACTGATGCTAATGCTTTAGTAAAATATCGAACTCATATTAAAAGTTAAAATAAAACAAATTTGTGAAATGAACACAAAAAATCCACCACCCCACTATCCAGACTGAGAACAGAACATTTAGAAGGCATGAATATCTATAGTAATGGAACCAGAACGTATAGACATTGTAACAACTGTATAGGCATTGAACTCACACCTAATAATATATTCACCAGCCCTGCGTTATTAACTGCTCTTCGCGAACCATCGATTACCATCCTGAACAGGTTTACAGTGCGAAAAATAATCGACATCGTCAAAGCTGTGCAAAATGCATGCACACCGTGGCATTTGACTCAGAAATGGAAACAACAATAAATAATATGTGGTTATAGAGTCATCAAGTGTACTGTGGTAAAAAATAATATTACACTACTCGGAAATATTGTTCCGCTCAGAGGATTATTTGTGCTTACCTCACTAGGAGGATTTAGGGATTATATTCTAATAATTACATACAGTTTCATTTTTGTATTTCCTCTTGACTTTATAATTTTAAAGGAAGGATATTTCAAGACGATGTATTTCAAGGGAATGCACAAATGGTTTTGGTTTTAAAATTCGGAAATGGTTATCCTGTTGCCTTGGGCATTTCAAACAAAGATTTTTTTGCACTTCCATCTCCAATTGAAATTGAGATGAGTGATGCATTCATTCCTCGCTTGGACTCACGGAGACTCAAATCCGAAAATCATAGCTTTAAGCTGCAGAGTAATTTCTCGCTTTATTTTTGTTCTCTCTAAAGAATACGAGTAAAGACGTTTTGGTGAATATGTCTTTATAATTGGAACCGTACTGGGAGTATGCATGGAAAGTATAGCGTTACAAAATAGTATCACACAACGTTTGATACTAATGATTTCAGAACTAGAAGAAACAACCAAAGGATAAATATAGCGTCATGTAGACAAAGGATGTCCGTACCTGACATGACCTTCAGACGGAAGTCGGCAATATGTTTGAAATTCTACGTTGCTGAGTGAGCTTTGTGCAAGTGTAACTTTCCATTGCATGGCGTGACGACTGAGTAAGGGGTGTCTTTCAAAAGCTACCGAACAACACTACAATTGTTGGACAACAGCAATAGTACACGAAGAGAACTTGATGATAATTGAATAGAATTTAATTAGATATAAAGTTTCATGATTTCAGAACTAGAAGAAACACCCAGAAGATAAATATAGCGACGTATAGACAAGGGATATCCGTACCTGACATAACCTTTGACCCAAGTACGCTGGGACACTGAGCCCGGGGAGGTGGTCCGCAGTATATCGAAATTCTACGTTGCTGGGCGAGCTTGGACCAGTGTAACTTCGGATTGCATGGATGACGGCAGTAGTATACCGGCCCGTATATGCGGCGGAAGTGACGTCATACCACGTGACCAGAAGTGGGCGGGGCCACGTGACCAGAAGTGGGCGGGGCCACGTGACGTCACAGTGTGACGTCATCCAAAAGCGGAAGTGACGTATTGTTTATTTACATTTGGAATTTTTTTGTCATCGTGCAGGCGTTGAGTTGTTTCAAGATGGCGTCGTTTCGTTGCCATGGTGATGAATCACTCGCAGTGCCATCTGGTGGAGAAATTCGAAACCCTATTATTTTGAATTAAAAAGCAATTTCGTGGATTCGAACCGAGGACCATAGGATCCGAAGTCAAGCGCGCTATCCGTTAGGCTGTAAGAGAGTTAACTTAAGATGGTGAATTAATGTAGTGTTGGATTTTTCTCTCTTTTGGACTTGTATTTTTTCTTAGTATTAGGAATGCGTTATTTTTAGAAAATGGTTTGAATAATTGCATAGGGGTTTTAATAAATGCTTTTACAAAAAGGACTTATGGCGCCATCTGGTGATTTTAAAAGTAATTAATCTAAGGAACGAATTGATTTCTTAATGTTTTTACTTTATTCATGACCGGTGACGTCAGTGTGTTTACGTTTGGGACTTGAATTTTTTTCTTCTGAAATTTCGATGTGACGTCAGATTACATGTTAGAACACGAAAATGTCCAATCACAGCGATTTTCATCGCAAGTAAGCGCGGAGGATTACAAGCCGGGGGTACGACTTTGTGAATGACGTTAGATTACACGTTAGAACATGAATGCGAGTGGAAAACTGATGCAATCATACTGGTTATGGGGTAGGAATGTTGCTATGTTGAAGACTAGATAGGAGGGATTTTCTTAGTATCACGATTTCAGTGAATCACAACGCTTTGAACTACGTTGCAACTCGTTGCTAGTTTTTCGCGTGTTTATACAACGGGGATTGTACTTTGAAGAAATGAAGCGATCTATGGATGACACCAATATGGTAAGTCCCCAGTACTTTTCAATTTTTTATTTTGAATAACTTTGTTTAGATTAATTAGAAACATTTAAAAATATATTTTAAAAAGGAATTTCCTAGGTATTTTCTTTAAACTCTCTTATTTTTATACCTCATTTTTTAACACTGAAAGTACAGGTATGTGAATGTTTTAATGATGCCATGCTAGTATGCCTACTAAATGTTCCATTTTTTTTTTGCCCTTATTGTAGATTTTATTTGAAGACCCTGATTTTCCCATGAGGGATTCAGATGATGATGTAAGTTGCTTTTCCTGTAATATATTTTTCTGTTATTGATTATTTGGCCTATTTCTAATGTCCTTTTTTAGTTATTAGATGAAACGTCTCAGATTTTTCTGGAAAACCCAATGCCTATTCCCTTGTATTACCAAGTGGGTTCAGGATTTGAGGTAATTTACATTTTTTTTTTGTTTGAACTCCTGATCCTATGGAAAAATGTACTTTTATTAATTGTTTTCTTTTATAGACTGGCCGCAGCGGATCATCTGAAATGGGACCCAGGAATATTGCTGATGACCAGGTTTCTAGTGTAATTACACATTTTGTCCATATTTTTAAATACTAATTTATGTTATCCTTTATGTTGTTATTTAGTTATTCTGTTTTATTTACCTCGTTTTTTACAGATGGAAAGTGCTGTGATACTCGTCGAGCGATCGCGGCGGAGAAATAAGAAGTACCAGGCAGAAGAAATCACGTACAGTGCCCGTGTGGATACAGAAAGGCTTTCAGAAGGTGTGCGAGGCGTACCCTTGGCGGCGATCGTGGATGCTGTTCGCGAGCTTTTTGCTACGTTAATTCGTCGGACTACCGAGGGGTTAGCTTCCTCGGACCTGGTACGCTTTTGCATCCAAGCTGAGGGTCTTGACAAACCCATCTCCACGCATTTGATGCCTGTTTCCGATTTAACAGTGGAGAAAGTAATGACTTCAGTCATGAAAGTCCTGCAGTCCAAGGAGGAAATTGCCCTAGATTCAGGTTTCAATATTGATGTCATGACTGTCAGGAGAGAAATAGGCGGCGGTGGAGCAAGAAAAATTACGACGAAAAGTTATCAATAAGGAAGAAAAATAAAACATACAAAACTATATACAAAAAAAAGAGTAAGGCAAGACAATTTTTCCACACTTCCATACGGATATTAATGTAAATACGTGTTGCAATTATTTGTAAAATGGTGTAAAAAAATGTTATATATCGTGTCAAATAAATGTTGTTGTTTTCACTTTTCAAAAACGAGTATCTTTTATATGACCTTTTCTAAGATTTTTTTTTTCTTTTGTTAAAATGTTAAAGTAAAAAAGTTAATTTATTGTGTAAAAAATAAACTGACCTAACTATTAAATTTTATGAATATTTAAATTTAAAATAAAATTCACAAGTAAGTAATGGAAAAAAGTATTTTATTCATAACTTTCAAGAAAAAATTACAAAGTTGCTTTTTCATAACTGCAGCCATTTGCTTGAAGACGGTCTCTTTATGGATTTTTTAGGTTTGGCATACATAGTTTTCACATCAGTTAAATAAGTATTTTTCACAAATTCTCGAGGAAAATTGTTGAATGTTAATATTTCCTTAAATTTTTCAAAGGCCGGTGGTCTTCGAATTCTGTTTCTCAAAAGAAAATTGATGAATTGAATAACATTTGAGCCTGGAATAATCTCATCGTTCACTTTGACTTCTTTGTTCTGACTCCAGGAAATTTTATGGTGTTTTAAGAACTCCATAATTTTCACTGCAGTTTCTTTATGTTTCACAGGAACGGATCCAAGAACTTCATTTTCTATATCAAAATTGTTTTCAGGGTCTTTATCGGGAGGCATCTCGTCGAGTGGTTTAGTTCTATTAACGTTTGGGAACGTGACATATTTTTGTAAAACTTGATTGTACAACTTCACTTTTTCATCGTCACTTAATTTCTTTTTCAAGATGTATTGAATCTGTGCATCTATTTCACTCAGATGATCCTGTTCCAATTCTTGCATACGGTCTAACGGTACCAGTGCAAACTTTTTACTGTGTTCCATGTATAAGAGATGATAAGACGGTTATTGCAGCTGGAATAAGAAAGGATAAAAATCCTTCACCTTTTTGTACTAAAAGTCGTCTTTTTCTATAGAGAGGTACTCTTTTCGCAGCCAGTATTCTCAAAGTTTTTTTGAAAGGAATGAGTTGATTTTTAGCACGCTTACTGATAGGAAGATTCCCCTTTAATAAATTCAGTACACATTCACAAACTGATTTAATGAGACTGTTTGGACAATTTTTCAATACAGTTGTTTTTCTCCTGCTTTTCTGTAAGAGTTTCAGACATATCACATCCTTCTGAGAAGGCATTCTAAAATAGAAATGATTTTTTTCTGCTTTTTCACTTTGTTTTATATAGGTTTCGAAGGTACCCGTTTTAATGACCCTATCGAGGTTCATACACGAAATGCTTATCACCAGGAAATATCCCTGTACGTAACCGTAACCGTTCAGTCGTCTCCGGTCTTAAGTCAATGAGCAAATAACTAAAGGGCGTTGAGGTAGCATCGTCAAATATTTCTTGAAAAGCCTTGATTTTTCTGGGGAACATTTGTTTAGCTAGATGCGTTATTTGACTTTTATCTCTAGGATTTTTGTATAGAACTACATAATGCGAATTCAAATGAACATTTCTCATTTCTTTGCCTTGATGAAAAAAGTTTTGCGTAATAAAAATGATTGAAAGATTTCGGTGATGACTACCTTTTGTAAAAAGATTGCTTAAGCGAGTATCACTTGATAACTCTACCATCAAATCATCTATGATAATTAAAGCATCTCGAATGGAGCTGAGGTTGGAGGGCAAACCTTCTTCAAAATTAACATTTTTCATAGAATTAAAAATAGATTGGTAATTTCCGTAGCAGTAGACAATATGTGTAGGCATTGGATGGAACATTTTGTGATCTATCAGTTTCTTTACGAAAACAGTTTTTCCTGATCCTGTAGGCCCACTGAGGAGGCATGTCGAAGGATGAACTAGTCTAGGGAGTTCCATATTCTATAATAATAAATTTATTGCTGAGGTTTCCACTTTTATAGTTTTGCAGAACATGTCTGTGCACCCTTTAATTGTGTTTGCTACGAGACGACACTCGCTGAACGAATCAACAATGTTTTGAGTAAATTCTAAACAGTGGTTTTCAAAGACATTTAAAGAATTTTTAACGCAATCACATATTTCTTTCCCACAATCGGAGTTGTTGAAATAAAGGTTGGAAAATTCATTGCATTTGATGTATCCAACTGAATCAATGCTTTGATATATTTTATAGATTTCAAGCGTCGTTTTATTTTGTTCTAAACTGCATGATTCATGTTTGGGCCAATTGAGACAAGTCCAAGTAATAAAAGCAGGAAAAAACAACGTAGGAAAAAATAAGTAATGTAACTAATATCATTTGACTTTTTGTGCTTTCCATTTTTGTACGACTTACTCTGGTGAATATTTTTAACAAAGTGTTTTCTTTTTCCTACGTCAATCCTTTTAAACTCTTGGATTTTACCCCCAAAAAAACCATTTGTCAGAAAAAATAAAACACATCTAAACAGTATCGAAAAAGTAAATAAAAATGAGTCAATATCTGGCAATAAAACAATTTTATTACTATTTTTTAAAAATCATGGTTACACCGTATCTTTTTTTGACAAATTGAAATATTCTAAAATCATTCTTCTTTCCTGCTAACTGATTGATAATAAATTTCATACAAAATCCTTGACATCGTTTAACAATAAAATAAATGCAATAGTGTCCACATACATTAGACGTTAAGCTTTGAAGTGGAACCTTGTTCCATTGAACGTATTGAAATTTCTTGACAAATTTTGCGATGTCTTTTCCAAATGCGTCGGGAGGCAATCCATAGGAATCAAAAAATTCAATAGTCTTGTTATCTTGAACGTACACAGCAAGCCAATGAGAACCCGTCTCATCATGCTTATCAGTATTGAGCACTATAGCAGAGGGAAACTTTTCAATAGTTGGTGTCTTATCTGAGGGATAAACACCACCATAATATCTCGCCGAAATAGAATCACGAGATAAGATTCTATGAATCTGTGATGAATTCATTAGTTCCCAAAATCATAAAGTATATTACGAGCTTTGTTGATTTCGATTAGATTTTCAAACTCAGCATACACCAACAATGAAATTGTTTGCTGTAACGTAGTTCCAAATTTTATTTCTATTCTTAAGTTACTGTGTCGAACAAGATTTAAATGTGAACCATCGCACAAATCTGGGGATAAATCAAAGCAAAATAAAGAATAACCTTTCGAAAATTCTGACCTTGAGAGGTACAGGCCTCTATTTTCAGCATTCGTAAATAAGTTCTGATATGCTCTTACAAATTGATCTTTTTCAAAATTTGGTTGGAGTGGGTTATGAGGCACGGGCTGACCATCCACATAGACTCCTATAAAATTAATATTGTAATGTTTGAACTCAAAGGGAGACTTCTTATAGTGTCCGTTGAACGCGTCGTTATCGACACAGGCAATCACAATACGGTTAGGCATCTGTCCCGTAAAAATGTTATCTTGAACAAAACTCATATTACCAGCCGGAATGGAATAAGCTTTACACAGTACTCTGTTAATGGGGTATTTAGCTGCTGTTTTTTCCAAACCTTTTGCATGTCCTATAACAACACCGGGGCTCACTCTGACTTTACGAACAAACAAGGAAGCATATTCCAACAAAACTTTAAATTCCCCGTCTCCCAACAAACAAAATTCCGGTTTACTGCGTATAAGCTTAATTTTCACATCCACCATATTTAAAAGGAGTCTCTCTTGATGAAACATATCCAAGTGCAAACGGCCAATCATATCCACCGATGCACCTAGCTTAAACATTTCAGCCCGTTTATTGAATCCATCGTTAGGTTGAGCATCTGCTGTATCAAAAACATTCATACGACCTGCGGTATCTTTAAAAAACAGTTCTGAAGACAATTGAGAAGTTTTAGTATCATAACCATGATTCAGTAATTTTTCTATCATGGCTCGGTATGGATAAGTGTTATTACTGGAGGAAACGAGTCTTTCGTTTAGACTGATATCCACCTGAGAAAACATGGAATGCAGAAAGAGATTTACAGGGCCTACTTTACTTTCAGTTGTGATTGGTTTGCCGTCACTTTTTAAAATTTTAACTTTAACATATAATTGGGTCTGTGACAAATCGAGGTATTCGTCTCCGCTTCCAGAGACATTGAATTCGATAGGGCTTCCACCAGAAACATTGGCTAGGGGGTGAAATTCAACCCACTGACCTCTCTCGATGACAGTTTGTGTTGGAGGTAAAGAGAATAATTCTAGTTCTGATTTCACACATTCTGGAGAATCTTTTAGTAGAAAAGCCATGGTGTTACGAGTCGAAAATATCACGTCCTTGTAGCTTCCTGACTTTAGATGAAATGACACGTTTCGAGGGTTTGCGCTTCCTTTTAAGCTTTCCATGACCAATCATCTCATCTGCTTTCTTAACCGCCTTTCTTGCTAATTTTTTCCCAGTTTCTTTTGCACGCGTTTTAACTGATGTTTTGAAATTTTCGCCTGATAACACGTCATTAGCAACCATTGTTCCTGTCCGTAAAGCTTCTTTTCCAATCGTTTTTGCACCACTAATCAAAAAAGGTAATGCTCTGCGAAATAGTTTTGCAAAAAATCCTCCTATTCCGTGCCCTTTCTGAAAAACAACTCCTTTATAGTAGGGCAAGCCATTTCCAATTTGCTCTGAATAATAATCTTCAAACTTTTTACTACAACACGTGTAAGGAACCAACATTTTGTTACTTCTTTCTTGAATGCGAAAATAAAAAATGAATCAATTCAGAAAGGAACACTCTTTTATATGATTTGTTTCAAGCGAAAATGTAATTTCACTATCAACTTTCCGCGTTCAAATGAGACGTAACGACCAGTGTGCGTCCTTATAATGATTTCAATCGAGTCAAAATTTTTTCTGGAAACTGGTAAATAATGAGGTCTCTCAAATTGTTCCTGAATCATATCACCATCTCTTCCCTTCACTGTCAGAGTTCGTAAAAGAGGAGCTAAGATCCCACCAACAAATTCAGGCTGAATGATGTCTGTGTAAACGTACAACAAATGTAAATCAACATTAGGATCCGCAACAAAAGGACTCTCAGTGATTACTGTATCTGGGCCTCCATTTCCTGGAATAAAATTTTCTCCAATCACTTTATTAGGTTCAAAACCTAAGTTTTCAGCTAATCCCTTGGATAATTTCACCGTTGCACCGTTAGTGAGCTGCACCATCACCCTTTTAGTGTGTTTGTTATATTTCATTTGAATTTTTATGTGCTTTGGAAATGCATTTAAAATGTCAACCGGAGAATCGTAAAATCCGCACGCTATTTTTCCATCAATTTTTATTCCGTTTCCTAAATCATATTCGAAAGAATTTTCACCATCAATGATGTTATTCCACATTCTGGGATAAATCATTTCAACTAATCCTACTTCCCATTCACCTGAGAGTTCCAGACGTTTAGGGAGTTTCGTGTAGAAGTGAGACATTGTGTTGCCAGGATAAAACTCGATAGAGCTATCGCTGGGAAGTGTAATGTAGAACGACATCGTACAGTGAAAATGAAAAGGTAAGTACGGTGACAGCTCTATTTATATCATTTTGACATTCTCAACCCAAGCATTAAATTTTTCAGGATAACCCTGAAATTTCACAAAGTATTCCGTTTTCCCCTGACGCTTTCTTTTCTTTAAAACTTTTTCTACTGGATAAAATCCGGAATCCGAGATCTTTTGCAATTCCTCTTTGTAAAAACTTCCTTGTATCACTTCCCCTGCTAAATCTTTCAGTTTATACACAACAGGTATCCGATGTATTATTTTATCGATAGTAAAAATTTCTTTTGTCCAGTTTTGTTCGTATCCTTTTTCAAAGTGCATTTTCTCCCGACTAATACGAACAGTATCGTCAACCTTTAACTCTGAACTGCTCTGTTTTGCAACAGTTTGCTGACCGTATAATGTATCCCATACTTTTCCTTCATTTTGTAATGTGACTAATGAAGGCTCTGTTTTAATACTACGATGCCAAGTATGGTTATAACTATGCATCAATTGGTCTATGACGTCAATATATCTTTTCGTATTTATTTCAGTAAAGTATTTCCACATTTTAGTTTTAAGGGTACGATTAAAGCGTTCAACGATTGAAGCTTTTGTTGAATTATGTGTGGTAAAGAAATGAACTTTCTTCTTTTTTAAGAAATTTTGCACTAGTTTATTGGTAAACTCTTTCCCAGCATCTGTCTGTAAGGATTGAGGAGTACGTTCGGAAAATATTTTTTCAAAAGCGCTCAATATAGTTGCAGATTTTTTATCTAACAGAGGAATGGCCCATGCATATTTAGACAAAATATCAATACAAGTAAGTAAATACTTATACCCATCGTTATGAGGGGCGAGAGATTGCATGTCCACTAAATCAGATTGAAACTGATCGTTTAATCCTCCTACTATTACACGATTTCTCTGGAATTTGTGCCGTAAAGGCTTGTGTAAAGTATACGAATCTTTCGTTTGTAGCCAATTCTTTATCTGTTTTCTTTTCACGCGACCTTTTAAAGCACGCTGTAAAGCATTGATACCACCAAAGCTGCCGGGAAGTTTGGGATTCCGATATGTCTGATTCAGAATTTCTTCCATTGCAGCAGCGGTTGTGGTCTAACCTAAAGCTGATATTCATAATGACTGTTAAAATTTTAAGAAATACAGTATTTATATACTCCTCATGACAATCTCCACTACTAAGTACAAAAGGAAATAAAGTTTTTTTCCTTTTAAGATATTAAAACTGAATAATCAAGTACACAAATATTAAGACAATCAGTTATGAGAAAATAAAACACCAAAGAGAAATGCTAGTACAATTATTTATTTAAACAAATTGTGCACAGAAAAAAATACAATGAATCAGTTACAATCGTCAAAATATTCAAACGTATATGGAGGACATAGCACATTTCTTACCTCTCTCAGAACATCTTTTAATCGAATGTCCTTTAAAAATTGTGATGTAACATACATTGCAGGTTTTGACAAGCACAAAAAGTCTTTATGTTCCCACAATCTGTGGTAAAAAGAATCGACGATTTCAGTAACTTCCAAAGAAAATGCTGCAGAATTAAAACTCTCAACCCTATTGGCCCATAGTTCCTCAGATAATAATTCGGGTTCTTTCAAACCCCTTTCTTTTAGGCAATGGCTCAATGAATCTTTCAGCAGTTCTATCAGGCATTGAGTCCCAAGACTAACATCTAAAGAGTCCGGCAAACTTTCGTCGATGTTCACACATTGTTCGAAAGTCTTGTAGGCACTCAAAAGGTCCATAGCGCCATAAACATGATCCAAGACACTCGCAGCAATAAAATTATACTGCTGTTTCATTTCAGTCCACTGAGAAGAAGAGATAGTTATGCTTTTTTTGAAGGTATCACCACATTGTGTAGTTTGGAATCGAGTGAATGTAAAGTTCTCGAAGTCCACACTATCAACTTTGAATTCATCTTCGGGTAAGAAAAAACTTCCTCTCAGATCACGGGGTTCTTGTGGTAAAGCACCAGGTTTCATGATGAATTCAATCCATCCAGGGTAGAGTGTCACACCTTCTTTCGTAGGATAAAAAGTTGATCCATACTTTGTAAACCGTCTGATGTGCACCAATACGTTTCCTCGAAAAGTATTTGGATAAACGAATATGGAATCTCCGATATGAAACATCTCTTCTGGAATTCCATCTTCTGTAAAGATTCCACCCTGCAAAATAAGATTAAAATAATAAGATATCAATTACATGTAAAACAAGTAAAAATTCATAAAGATTAAATTTTAAAAATCATAACAAATCAAGACTATTACTTACTTTATGTGCATTCTTAATTCTCTTGTGGCTTTCTTCAGTCGGCATATTTTCTGTAAGATTTCGTTTCTTATTATGGCTAGTTGTGGTCATTTTACGAAAAGTCAAGGAAGCAAACAGCAAATATCACAATTAAAATGGACACGATGTGTGTGTGTGTGTGCACTCGGGCTCGACGACAGAACTGTATAGATTGACTGGTATAGCACAGTAACTAATTCTAATTCATGTTGTAATCATACGGTGTTGTGATTCACTAAAAGCTATCCGCTACTCCGATTCGACGAAACGGTAATGACGTCACATTCCTGTCCTCCTATTGGTCCATTTCATGTATTCCTCCGCGTAACCTGCGTAGGAAATGTACTGTGAGTAGGTTTTTCAAGTTCAGACTTGGCTTTTTCAAGTTCAGACTTGATGGACTTGTGACGTCACCATCGAAATCTCAGAAGGAAAAAAAAATCGAAGCCCCAAACGTAAACACACGGACGTCACGCGTGCGCCAATTTTAAAAAAAAAGGTCTCTAAGCATTTAAATCTCTGGAGAATAGGTATTCGTGGCCGAACGGTTATAGTCATTCAACTAACCCTCGACCATGAGTACTTTTGTAAAAATATCAAATATTTTTTATTTTCTTAGGATTTTATTCCATTCACTCCAGTAAATGACACTAGATGGCGGTACGAATAACGAAAAAAAAATTCAAGTCCCAAACGTAAACACACTGACGTCACCGGTCATGAATAAAGTAAAAACATTAAGAAATCAATTCGTTCCTTAGATTAATTACTTTTAAAATCACCAGATGGCGCCATAAGTCCTTTTTGTAAAAGCATTTATTAAAACCCCTATGCAATTATTCAAACCATTTTCTAAAAATAACGCATTCCTAATACTAAGAAAAAATACAAGTCCAAAAGAGAGAAAAATCCAACACTACATTAATTCACCATCTTAAGTTAACTCTCTTACAGCCTAACGGATAGCGCGCTTGACTTCGGATCCTATGGTCCTCGGTTCGAATCCACGAAATTGCTTTTTAATTCAAAATAATAGGGTTTCGAATTTCTCCACCAGATGGCACTGCGAGTGATTCATCACCATGGCAACGAAACGACGCCATCTTGAAACAACTCAACGCCTGCACGATGACAAAAAAATTCCAAATGTAAATAAACAATACGTCACTTCCGCTTTTGGATGACGTCACACTGTGACGTCACGTGGCCCCGCCCACTTCTGGTCACGTGGTATGACGTCACTTCCGCCGCATATACGGGCCGGTATACTACTGACGGCTTAAGTGGTGTCATTCAAAAGCTATCGTACTACGCCACAATTAATATTGGACAACAACAATCTCTCAATAAAAATTAATACCAAACTACACTTTAATCGTTCAAACTACAAATTAATTATTGAATATTCACAATAAACAATCGTTCGAATTTCATTCATTGAACAATCGAACATCAGGCCCGAGAATTCACGTCAAAACTACGGTTTGTGTCCTCGATTCAACCTACCAATTAAAAAAAATGTTAGCTAGTTATCTAGTTTTAATAGAAACTATCTCTATCAAGTGGCACCCAAAACACCTGCTCTCTTTTTCCTATCTCAGATACACCACTGACGCAGAAACGGATGTGCTTCGCCTTATCTATTCGTGAAATCTTGTTTACATAAAAGAAATGCCCAGATCTTGCAGCGTTCTTTCTTTGCTCCATCGGCAGTAGGAAGGAAAGAGACTTATTTAGTAAGAAGGGGGCTTGACCGTGTGGTTCTGAAGGAAGTAAATAAATAAAACGTAAAGTAAAAAGCGATTTCGGTTTGCCTACCGATCTGGATTCTACGAATGAACCACAGTCGAGCAGTTTGCATATTTTGTGAGAAATAGCAGGGCTAAAAGGTGGTACTGCCTCAGCTAGATTTGAAGATAGAGATGGAATAGGGAAATGGAATAAGGATAGGCAAGCAAACTGGCCGTGGAAAAGATGCTGCATGAAATATAAGAAAACATACTACACAATTTAGTGCCACTTTAATCGATGGAATGAAATGCTAATTTTTCTTTACTTGCAGTACCGTGTCGAAAAACTTACTAGAAGCAGAGATTGATTGGAAAAGGGCATATTTTGGTGAAGAGAAGTATCCTCGAACTATTTTGTATGCACACATCACTCATGCACCAAAACTGACAAAAGAAAGCTAAAAAAATTTATTTCGAGCCACTTTTTTTCATATAAATGCATCACCGTTTTACTATCAAAACCTCATAAGTCTTGAAGTAAAAATTTCTCAGAACGATAAAAAATTAGATACCAAGTCGTAGACAACTTATGATATACGAGGTTTAAAAATCGCCGATAGAGGGCTTTAAATCTAGTGTAGACTTAGGAGCTTTGGAAGCAATTTTAGTAAGCATATTATGACTAGGCTAAGAACTTATTAGATATTTAATAAAAAGTTTTCAGAACGGTTAAAAACTAGATACCAAATCATAGACCACTTATGATATACGAGATTTAAAAATCGCCGATAGAAGGCTTTAAATCTAATGTAGACATAGGAGCTTTTGAAGCAAGTTTAGTAAGCATATAGTGTCAAGATTAATAATACTCATTTCGTCCAGAGATAAGATCCGGATAATGATACAATGCGTGATGTGTTAGCTCATTGTAGACACTTGAATCGTGAAGAGTCTGAATTTTTTTATGCATATAAATTTCACAAAGAAAAATAAGTTGATAACAACATTGCGAAAACATGGTTCGTTAAGATTGAGGTTTGTAAATTACTGACACTAATTAAACCAGTACGTAACCGTCCTAAATTATCCATACCGATTTTTCTTCAGCTCGTTTTGACAAAGTTCCATGCATTATGCTTCTTCAGTTGATTATAGGACTTAAATCGAGTACTAGCAGTGTACTAAAACATTACAGTATTACACAGTTACAATTATAGGATATTAGATTTCTGGCGACCTAATATCTCACACTGATGGTATTAGCCGCAACTGCCATCTTATAAATTGTTTACTGACGTACAATCTTAAAACATAATAAACAACTCAAGCTGAAATAATAACAAATATCACACCTAAGAAAAGTTGCATTGATGTTTCGGTAACTATAATTTTCACCAATCTCCAAAAGCAGTAAAACCGATAGTTCATTATCTGGTTCTAAGACCTGATGGAGATATAAGAGAATGTGGAGTATCTGTATGAAAGGCTTTTCCACTAAAGCCAACTATGTCCATAGTGTTTTTGTAGTAGAATGTGTTTCTTATACGTATTCTGGCAGTGAGGTCACTTGTCTGTATTTTAACCCTCCAGGTGGTTTCTACGAGGTGTATATCATAATCTTATCAATTTTGATAATGACGAGACATCGCGTCATCAAGATATTACCCATTTTTTGATGATGGCGAGATCAAGATCTGGTTGGTTTCTTTTAGTACGAGGTATCTCATCCATCAAGATCTGGTCAGTTTTGCTAACGACGAGATGCCTCGTCGAGACAACCACCAGAAGGGTTAACTTCCAGTTTTAACAGGACGAGGTATCTCATCCATCAAGAACTGATCAGTTTTTTTAACGATGAGATGCCTCGTCGAGACAACCACCAGAAAGGTTAACTTCCAGTTTTAACAGGACGAGGTATCTCATCCATCAATATCTGCTCAGTTTTTTTAACGATAAGATGCCTCGTCGAGACAACCACCAGAAGGGTTAACTTCCAGTTTTAACAGGACGAGGTATCTCATCCATCAAGATCTGGTCAGTTTTGCTAACGATAAGATGCCTCGTCCAGACAACCATCAGAAGGGTTAACTTCCAGTTTTAACAAGACGAGGTATCTCATCCATCAAGATCTGGTCAGTTTTGCTAACGATAAGATGCCTCGTCCAGACAACCATCAGAAGGGTTAACTTCCAGTTTTAACAGGACGAGGTATCTCATCATTAGCGAAAATGACCAGATCTTGATGGACATGTTATCGCGCCAAAGCCCCTTGGAGGGGGATTTAAAATAACTTCGTCATCTACTAAGCGGATTGGATTATTGGAAGTAAAATCCTCATCTTCCGTTGGAATGTTTGTTTATACTGAAAATACCTCTCACAGAAAGATCAATTACGAAATTTGTACAAACACAAATTTTCTGATGAGTTTATATCAGTTTGAAACAGCTTACTTCATTATTTAAACAATTTTAAATTATTGCAATTTACCAGTTAGATTTTTTATTAGGTTATACCAATACTAGTCTTAGAAGTTTTAGGCAATCAGTAAAGTAGTAGTAAATTCAAATCCTGGGTTTAGCCACCGAATTTTTTCACAAATTCGAAGAAGCTATCAGTAGTGACCTCGATACATAGATTATTCAGCACAACCGTTGTATAAATTCTCAATTTCCTGAGTGGATATTTTTTTGTATGATTAGATAATGCACTAATGTTATAAGTATATCATGAATTATTTATATGAATATAACATTCAATTTTACTTCTAATCTCAAAGACGAAACAGATTCTGATAGGCAGCTTGCCAGTATCAGTCGGAATTTGTTTAATTAATTGTGTTACTGACGTCTGATTACCTTCTGTTCTGTTATGGTAATATTATTTGGAATGAGCCCAGACTTTGAAGAAGAAATTACTTCAATGGGTAGAGTGCATTGCGTAACATAAACTTTTGTATTTCTTGTTATAGATGGCACAATTAAAGTAAGCACTTTTAATATGCTTGAGACTAAATTTTCTGGATTGCTTATTATTTATATTTTTTTAGGTATTCATTTAAGTTGGAAGCCGCGGTAGCCCGGTTGGAGGAGTAACGGATTAGGAACGGGAGGGTTGGGAGTTTGAATCCAGCAGAACACAGTCGTGTACAAAGGCGGCTGGTGCACGTTAAATCTCTCGGTGTCGTCAAATGTCCTCAGGTTGGCTTGGTGTGGAAGTTTGGAAAGTGGGGTGTCAGCTCAGGTGTGACCTCGTCATCTGACCATGGTTCAAAATTACGTGACGATGTCCTCTGATCTTTCCCTTCAGGTTTGATCCCGGACTGTCGCCAACAGCCCGTTTTGTTGCTCCAGTGGGACGTTAACTACAGATACCTACCTCATTTAAGTTGGATGAGTATTTTAGGTTTGGATCTTTGCAGAATAAAGTGCAAAGTTTAATAACGTCAGAGGTAAGTCGACCAATTGGTCTAGTCTTTAGGGTACTGGCTTCTGGATCGAAAGATTCCTGGTTCGAATCCAAGGTAGTGAATGCATGTTTGTCCGTCCTGAATCAGTGTGTTGCCTTTCTATATGTATATGTGTCTACAATAAATGGTAGGTAGGTAGTTAATTCACGTCTTTTCGGAGAAAAACAACGTGGTATTGGCGAAGGTCAGGGATCAATCCCGAAAGGAAAGATCAGATGAAAACACCCTGTTATTTTGAACCACTGTCCAATAACGAGATCTACACATGAAGTGGTACTCCACTCTAGAAACTTCCACACCCATCTGAGGCAAATTCAGCTACTTACCTACCAATCATCGAAGAGTTCCAGAGGAGTGGTCAAAATAACTTTTATTTTTGTATAAACCTCACAAATACACACCACCACAGAACTCAACATATACTGATCACAAACTAATATTTACCGCAGTAAAATTCAGTTTTAATGATACGCCAGTTCTCTCTTTAACATCTTCAGGCTTCCAGCATCTACATTACCTAAGTTCGTTTTCACGCTTTCTCTCTATGACGTCACCCCGAAGCATGCACTGTCGTCACCTCTGATGGCGCCAAGACATAACAGTGACTACATATGAACTAGTGTGTTTTGTTGTTCTCAGAAGAAAAGCTTCAGTAGTCGGGCCTTTTAGTAACCGAACAACGTGAATCAGGTTTTAGGTGCCAAAAAAGGGCTATTGGCCAGTACACCGAACCAATCAGTTCAAGACGGTGTCAATAATCCTTCTGGTGGTATCTTGTCATTAGAAAAACTAACCTCTGATCTTGATTTCATCAAAATATCTTCATTCGGAATTTAATGAGCATTCGTGATGACGAGATTTTCCGACATAAGTAAAATTGGTCTGATAGATCTTGATGGACGAGTATCTCGTCGAAACCACTTGGAGGGTAAATCCATAGATTAATTAATGTAAATTATTAAGAAATACTGACTTGAATGGACCGAGGTTCTAGGAAACAGCGAAATAACGCTCTCATTTAGATCAAAATTCAACATTAGAGGATTTAAATGTAAATGAAAAATTATGCCAATCACCGAACCAATAGCTTCTGCAATAACTGCAAAATTACACTCTATTAGAGTAGGTAATTAATTTTACGTCGCATTAGAGCAACGCAAAGGGTTATTTTATTATCCACTGAATTCATATCGTTACTAAATTTGTAATCCATTAATTACCTCAGTTAATGAAATCAAATACAGTTGTGCTGCACGAAATCATTGTCTATACTTTAAAATGAGAAGTTATCAATATTTCAAGGTGTGCCGAACAATAACTTGCAGCCATTACGACTGTTTATTTAAGGAATTCAAGTTGTTACTCAAGTTTGTAATCCCTTATCCCAAGGAATGACTTCGAAAACAGTTGCTCTGCATGCTATCTTCGTCTAGACTGCAAAATTGGAAGTTATTACGATTTTAGTATGTCTGTATTACTATATTTTTCCATGTGTATTCTATGAGAGAAAATAAAGGAAGAAAAATATTTACCAAAGGCAGAAGTTTGGGTCATTAGTGCAGATTTGAAAATAGCTTCAGGCAAAACGTAAGTCAAAAATACAGCAGCAAAGCCCATTACACAAGTTTACACCTATTATACTTCTACGGAATTACTCCTACAGCCACCCATGACTAGACTGAAGGCGTTATCGCGACTGTATTCATCGATGGCGTATACCGGTATTGCTCCGACTGCTGTCTTTATAGCAGACACAGGTGGCCTGGGGATATCTAATGTGCTCATTTCTTTCTTCTTTTTATACGTTTCCATGTGTAAACGCCTCAAAACGGAAGATTCGAAAAGGATTTGAAGCGAAATCAAAGACATGACGTCATAACTGTAATCGATTGCTCCGAGTAACGATGAATCTTTTTTCTTTCGGGATTTGGCTCTCCTCGGAACTGATATCGCAAACGAGGGGGGTCGAGCACCGGTGTCAAAACAGCTCGGAAGGGGAATCGGCGCTATTTTAACGGAAATTGAAAATTTAATGAGCAGCCTCCAGAAAAATAGATGGGTGTTCCTTTCGTGCATTGCATGAAAATGAGCTTGCTATATCGAGTGGGAGGAATCAGTGTTGAAGGCTTAAAAAGTAAACAAAGTAAGTGTGAGGGTCTTTGCGTGACGTTTACGGGCACGACGTTAAGTAATTGGCACAAAGAAAATATTGATGGCACAAAGATGGCGTTTAATGTCAAACTGTCACATACTTAGAATCGGACCCTTTTTTTCATTGTGGATGTTAGTTTTCTACTACCCTGAATATTTTAGTTACTATTATCTCTTTTCTGTATAAGAAAAGAAGCCGCGGTAGCCCGGTTGGAAGAGTAGCGGATTAGCAACTTGAGGGTTGCGAGTTCGAAACTCGATCCAAAAAAGACCGTCTTGTACGTGGGGGCTGGTGCACGTTAAAATCTGTCGTGGCCTCAATTATTACTTACATTAGTGTGGAAGTTTCTAGAGTGGGGTGCCAGCTTAGGTGTTGACCTCGTCATCTGTACATGGTTCAAATTACGAGGTGTTGTCCTCTGATCTTTCCTTTTGGGGTTGATCCCGGACCTTCACCCATAGCCAACTCCAGTGAGACGTAAATTCAACTATATACCTATAAACAATATACATAAACTGCTGAAATTCAAGAAGTTGACATGAAGGTAAGTAGGTAGAGGTGTTTCAATTAGCGCCACACTGGAGCAACACAAAGGGCTATTGGTGACGGTCTGGGGTCAATCCTGAAGGGAAAGATCCAAGGACGACACCACGTAATTTTGAACCACGGTCAGATGACGAGATCACACCTGAGCCGGCAACCCACTCTCCAAACTTCCACACCATGCCAACGTGAGGACATTTGAGGCCTCAACATATTTAACGTGCACAAGCCTCCTTTGTAGACGACGTCTTTGGTTGGACTGGAACTCGCAACCCTCTTGCTACTAACCGCTTCTCTTCCAACCGGGCCCAGTTGACATGAAGGAAACTATTGCACTGATTTTGTTTGCTGTCAATCTGTCACTGCATAAAGTAAGCAACTTTCTACTATTTTTAAAACAGCTTTTCAATCATATTTAAGTTTCAGTCACTAATTTTCCTTCTGCTAAAGGATATATAAGTTTATATTATTTATACATTGGTTTTTGGATTCCACTAGTAAACTATCTAATGCATAGAATAGTAAGCTGGTGTGGGATTTTACAATTGAGTAAGAGACAAAACATTGGTGAAGTTAATATTAATTTAATGATTAGTGATGCAGATTTTGGTTTACTGATTATTTACTCTTTGAATTCTATTCTTTCGGTAAGAAGTCAGTTTAATTTAGCTCTGTAATTGCATATCTGTAATTGCACTTTATTTGGTGTTTGACAGAGTATTTCGTAATAAATATTGGATTCAAACTTTTGTAACGCTTCAGAAACAGCTGTCATGAGTATGTGGTACTAGTGGCTTGTACTTAATAGAAAAAAGAATAAATAACATTCCTTAACCGAAAATATCACTCGCACTTGAAATAATTAATTGAGATTCTTTAAAGTTTTGCATTAAACTTTTTATTATGCTTTTGACTATTACATTGTACGGGAGTTCTCAACGTCTGTAAGGAGAGGATTATTTAAACTTTGCTTTGAAATTGTTTCAAGCAGATAAACGCTCTTTGAAATGCTCAGTTTATTATCTTTTCACTGGTGATTTCAGAATAAGTTTCTATGTCTTTTAGTTGTTATTTGGTCTAAATTTACAAATCTGTGCTAGAAGCATTTTGGAGATTTTTGACTTTGCACTCGGGTAACATAACGTTACGCCGAAGTTACTAAAGATGTTATCAAAACTTATCGCTGTCTGTACTCAGGTTAACAGAAACAACCTCTCAAAGAAGGAACGTACGCATAAGGGGTAGCCTAATTGGCAGAGTCGTGAATTAGCAACAGGGAGTTGAAGTTCGAAACTCAATCCAACCAAAGACCGTCGTGTACATGGGGGGTTGGTGCAGGTTAAATCGGTTGTAGCCTCAACTGTCCTCACGTTGGCGTGGTGTGGAAGTTTGGAGAGTGGGGTTCCAACTCAGGTTTTGGTTTCGTCATCTGACAGTGGTTCAAAATGACGAGATGCCCTCGGATATTTCCCTTCGAAATTAAATCCGGACCGTTTCCAATAGTCCCATGTGTTGCTCCAGTTTTAAATTTTACCTACCTACCGTTTTCATAATTTGATATAATAGACAAGCACGCTAAAACCAGTAATAAATAATAGCAGTCAATCGGTATAATGTTTTATCGCATTTTGTTTTAAATACGTAACTTGGTAGGCAGGTATTTTAATCAACGTCGCACTGGAGCAACACAACGGGCTATTGGCGACGGTCCGGGATCAAATCCGAAGGCTAAAATCCGAGGACAACACCACGTAATTTTGAACCACGGTCAGATGAAGTGGCCACACCTGAACTGGCACCCCTTCTCCAAACTACCACACCACGCCAACGTGAGGACATTTGACGCTATGACAGATTTAACGTGCATCAGCCCCTTTTGTAAACGACGGTCATTGGTTGGATCCGAACTCGCAACCCTCCGGTATCTAATCCGTTACTCTTCCAACTGGGCTACCGCGCTCTGGAAGTGTGGAAAGTGAGATTCCAGCTCAGTGTTGACCTCGTCATCTGACCGCTGTTCAAAATTACGAGGTGTCCTCGAATCTTTCCAATTGGAATTGATCCCGGAATGTTGCCAATAGTCCATTGCTTCAGTGCGACGTGTATTCAACTACCTCCCTTTGAAAACATTTAAACCGAACCTCATTTAATTACGACTCTAAATATTTTATATTAATGGTGGTAACTTTTCAATCTGCCCCGATACACGTTTCTTATAATGAAACAAGAAACAGCACTAAGCTTCGAGCTTCATTCATTATAAAAATCCGTGGAAAACTGAAAAGTATATTGAAAACCGTAGAATATATTCAGGTTTTTAAAACTAGTTTCTCCAACTTCGAAATAATTCCAGATAACTCTACTGATTATCTTCAGCGTTCGCTGGAAAGTGTTTACTCCAGCAGAAAGAATGCGTTGGTTTTTCTCGAAACAAATCTGTTCCGTGCAAAGAAATTTCCGTCAGAAATTTACGAAAAACTCTGCAACTCGTTAGAGTCGTTGTCACAAGAAGTTTCTTCGAGCTGGAAGCGTCCTTAATTGGCAGAGATACGGAAGTGAAGCACTTGTGAAGGTGACGCCAGAAAGAATCCATAAAGTTCTTTCATGCAGGTTGTAACGAATCGATGCAAGGGATCGTGGATTTTGAAGCACGTTAACTGATCCCAATTTATTTTCTTGAAATAAGCCTACAACAGTCGAAAATATGATTCTATTTAAAAAAATTCAAAAAACTTAATTTTTGTTAATTCGAAAAATGTGTCACCCGGTATATTGCTTGCTATTATAGTGTAATTTATTTTTCATTATACGTGACCTGATTTTCGTCTTTTCAATTGCCCAAGAAACGAATTTCCAGTATGGCAAAAAAGGTAGGTAGGCAGTTATTTAGCGTGACACTGGAGCAACAGAATGGGCCATTGGCGACCGTCCGGGATCAATCCCGAAGGGAAAGAACCGAGGACAACGCCTCGTAAATTAGGAACCACGGTCAGATGAGGCCAAAACCTGAGCTGGCACCCCACTTAACAAACTTCCACACTATACCAACATGAGAACATTTGAGGTCATGACAAATTTAACGTACATCAGCCCCCGTGTACACGACGATCTTTGGTTTCGAACTCTCAATACCTCGGTAGTTAATCCTCTACTCTTCCAACCAGGCTACCGCGGTACCATTTATTATAGAGAATGTGCTGTAAGAAATATTTTTTTGGTATATTTTAACGTACTCACAAATTATAACAACAAAAGAAGTCTGATTTTGAAAATCTGGATTTGTCAACCTTTTAACCGAATCACTGCTGCAGTAAATATAACTTATTATAAGACTTTATATTATAATTTCTATTTGTACTTCATACGATTCTATTTGGTTGAATGCCTGCATTGAGTTTTAATATGGTGCATGGGCCATATTCGGTGAATCTTTGCCTGACTCAAGACAGGCAGCATCAAATAATGGACAAACACAATGAAAGTTTTACTGACACAGATAAAATAAACACAGGAAGTAATTGTACCTGAAATTGTCAACCTTTTAACCCAACAACTGATGCAGTAAATATAACTTTATGTTATTACTTCTATTTATACTTCATACGATTCCATTTGGTTGATTGGTAGCATAAAGTTTTTTATGGTGCAAGGGCCATATTCGGCAAAGTGGCGCCAAACAAAAGACAAAGTCAAGTAATGGACAAACACACACAATGACAGATTTAATGACACAGAAGAGAGAAACACACACAGGAAGGAATAGAACCTGCGCCTACAACTCAAAGGCTGCTCTGGCATAGTAACCCCTGTTTGTATTTGGCATGCATTTTTTTAAACTTAAAAGCTCCTTTCAACTCTAAGCCACAGAAATATGTTCTGCAATGAAAAACATTAAAAACAGAATATTCAAGAGGATCAAACAAAATTTCGGATTGCTTGCATGAGTGCGTAATAATTGAAAGCAAGAGCCTCTTGATTAATTTTGTAATTTTTTAAAATTTAAAATTTTCTCACTTGAAAAATTCGAAAATTGGCTTATCATTACGTTGGCCGAAGCCCAAAGAAATCCTTATTAACCCCCTGATGATTAACTTTCGTGTCGAGGACTGTCCTGTGGTCAGCTTCTGGTGCAAAAACTTCTTCTAAAATGTCACCAATTGTGGGCAAGAAACAATTTGTTTTTCATACTTGGATCTTCATCCCTACTGGATTAATAGGGCAGTTTTGTCTCAACGGGATATCTCGTACTTAGCAAAATTGATCAGATCTTGGATCAAGATTTCGAGATATCTCGTCGAAACACTTGGAGAGTTAACTTAAAACCAAATAACTGTGATTCAACATTATTAAAATGTGAACTTTTCTTTCGTGAATACAAGTGTTTAATTTTGATAAAAAACCTAGAAAGGCTTAAATAATAAGTTGCATAAAATTTAAATACGTTTTCATGCTGCAAATAGAACTAAGCCTCCAAGAAAATGTGTGCAGCACAGTTTTTGAATGGAATCCCTTAGGTCTTTTTTAACTGCTCCAACGGTCTGTCACTGCTAAAGACAACAAATGCTTCAAAAATGAATGAACCACGTGCAAACAAAATGCTTTTAAAACTCCGACTAAGCCATTTCTGTATTTAAATTCCTCTAATAAGCTTTCCGGTAATTAGGGGTATTTTAAATACCACTTCCCTTGATGATATGAAGCTTAGTAGAATGTTAAATTGAAGTCAAGGGAAAATATTTAAACATTGCATTTCTAGTGTTAGCTCATTCTATTTCTTCTCTATGCTATGCTTTCACTTAACCCCCTAATTTCTATGCAGATTCTATTCTCCATGGAGATTTTGAAGAGAAGAGATCTTTTTAAATAATTCACCTCTTTCTTTGATGGCGTAATTTTTACGTGATTTTTATGTTGCGTAAGCTACGAGAAAAATGAGATTTATCTATACCATAGTGTGAAATGGTAGCGTCGTAATTGTAAAATATTTTAAAATTCACTTATGTTTTCTTTTTAAAATGTTGTTCAAAACTATGTTTATTTGTGCTGTGTGTATAAGCACGAAGAATTATTTATTTTTATTTTCAAATTGGATGCAAATTAATTCTTGTTTGCCGTTGTTTTGTTTATCCTATTTTATTCATTTAATTTTTTAAAGTGCATTTTATCGACATGTTCATTAAAATAAAACGTATAGAAAAAAACACCATCAAAATTTTACTACGCTTTTAAAATAAATTGTTTTTACTTTTCAATGCGATATTTTACGTAAAACATTGTACAAATTTGCAATTATTGATGGATTGAATTTCTTATGAAGGATGCATATTTTATATTTATTTAATTTTTTAAAATACATTTTACTGGCATGCTCATTAAGGTAAAACAGGTCGAAACAAGAGCCATCATTATTTCAGTACGCTTTTAAAATAAATTATTTTTTACTTTTCAATGTGATATTTAACTTAAAACATTGCATAAATTTACAGTTATTGATGGATTGATTTTATAAAAAGTTGCGCCATGATGAATCAGTTTTTAAAAAATAGTATGCAAGGATATCTAATTGTTTATCTCATATTTTAGAATACGAAATTTGTTTCGAAAAATATAATATTAGCGTACATTTATTTGAATCATTTCTTGTTGCAAATATTAATCTTATTCAGATAAATTTTTGATTACTTGTTTAAAAAATTTTATACTGTATTGTTGTCATGTAACAATTATCATCGCATGCAAATTATAATTATATAATTACATATAATATATAATTATATAATATATATAATAAAATATATAATTATATAATATATATAATAAAATGTATAATTATGTAACATATATAATATATATAGCATTATACAAGACGTTTCAAAACTTCTTGCACATTAATCCACGACGCTATCCAGGAAGCAACAGCGACAGGGAGAAACAGATTGTTCACCAATCCCAATTTTATATATATCTACTTTCATACATTAGCCTAAAGTGGAGCTTTAAGTGGTCAAAAAAGTTACCTAAATCTTGCATTAAATTCTGTATAATTTCAGTCTAACCCAAAATATACCATTTTTCGAGTTACCTTTCTGATTTTTCTAGTTACATTCAGGTGTCGACTTAAGTATGGTAATTTTTCTTATATAAATAAATAACAGTCAATAGTGTGTATATAGTCCTGCTCTGGAGAGTAGGCATTTGAGTCACGTGGTTTGGAACGAGTCAATTCGTTAAATTAGGGGACATGTCAATTTAAACAATGCGTTCCCATGTTTAGTCCATTCAGCGCGCGGATTCTGAGTTTATCGATCGTTGCGGAAACCAACAGCAGCCATTGCCAGGCAGAGTTAACAGTTAGCGATACAAATAATCACCAGTAGTGGTCAACGTACATGATTTTATATATGGCAGCCTTTTTCCCTGGCCAGCCTATCTTCTTTCTACAGATGGATTTTTCAAGGCTCTGCTTCATCTGCTTTCTCATAGCAACCGCATCATTCACAAGACGCATATCGGAGATGGAAACCCACATATTAACATTTGTTTTGAATTGTCTAATCTAGGATATGTTCATGTCAACATTAACAGCTGTCATAATGCAGTTTAACCCACCAAGTGTTCGACGGGATATCAACACCTGACCAATTTTGCTAATGACGAGATATCTCGTTAAGATATTGGCGGTTCATTGATGATGACGACATCGAAATCTGGTCAGGTTTTTTTAGACAAGTTTTTTATGTTGTAACCCTCCAAGTAGGTTTGACGAGATATCGCTTCCACCAAGATCTAGTCAATTTTGCTTAAGACGAGATATCTCGTCCATCAAATTCTAGCCAATTTTGCTAATGACTAGATACTTCGTCATCAAGGTATTGCCAACAATTTCAAGACGACGAGATCAAGAGTTGGTCAGTTTTTGTAATGAGATATCTCGTCCATCAAGATCTGGTCAGTTTTACTAATGACGAGATATCTTGACGAGACAACCAACGGGATATTTAACTACCAAACAAAACAGCATTGTAAACAAGCGATAAGAAAAAATTATTTTAGCTGGATAACTTCAATTCAGTGAATATGTTCTAGTTCCAGCTATTAAGAACATAAACTATGAAGAAAAATGTGAATAGTTTTTCAAACATTCAGGAAGCAAATATAGATTTTGCAATCCTGTTTTATAAAGAATGAGCTTTACGTAAAATCCTTAATAAAAAAAGATAGTCAAATATGAACAACTGAGAAATCAATGAAAAATTTTGAACATTTTTCTTAGTCGCTATCTAGATTTTACTTTTTGCTCCCATACTTAAATTATGCAAATATATTAACTTTTTACGCAATTCAACGAATATTTTTTTGATAAAGTTTTCTGTCTATTTTTGCGCATCGTAAAAAGGATCTTTCTAAAAACGTAGATTGCGTGTATTTTTTAGAAAGATCATGCAACTAAAAACGGAAGAGCAATGATTCTAATAAAAAATAGCTTTTACTTCTAGTCGAAGTTTCATTTCCTTGAAACTAAATTTTTTAACCTTCTATTGACTTTTATATTTTCTTTTTTCCCCTCGAAAAGCAGAAAAGAGCAAACGAAGGTAGCATTTTTTTGTAGACTTAAGATTAGGTTTTGTAGACTAAGGCTCTTTTAGTGAGGATGAATTTGTTCTTTCTTCCGAAGTACAAGTTATAAGTTTTCACCTTAGTAGCTTCAAGTATGTATTACATAAAGAATTGCAAGCTTAGAATTACTGACCGAATTAGTTGGAGGGAATTTTCCAAAACACTTTCAAATGTTCCCTAACTCTTTAAGAGTGATATATGGTCCTGAAATAAAGAGATATCTCTATCACTTTGTCACAGGAAACGAGCCGGAATCTCCGAAATCGCAGAATTAATCTCTTTAAGTGACACAAGTGAGTTCGAAAACGTTACCGTGATAGTTAAAGTAATACCTTTAATCAATTTTCGGGTTATCTATTTTTTTCTGTGACTAGAAGAAAGCGAACACCTGAATGATAGTTTTGTTAATTACCTTTTTGCCAATACAAATGTTCAATTTTTCGTTCTATGTAAGTGATCAAATATATTTTGGATCAACTTTATTGAAAAAAATCACCTAATCGATTAATTTTAAGTTCATATGTATCAAAGAAAATTGTTTTAACGTATTTTTATTCTTTATAAATATATCTACAGATTGCGATTATATGTTACATATTTAGCACATTCCTCAGATATGCCATTTTAACTCTCCTGGTGGTTGTCTCGACGAGGTATCTCGTCATTAGAAAAACTTATCAGATCTTGATGAACGAGATATCTCGTCATCAGAAGATAACTGACCAGATCTTGATCTCGTCAGCATAAAAAATTCGGCAATATCTTGATGACGAGATTTCTCGTCATTAGTAAAATGGGTCAGATCTTGATGGACAAGATATCTCATCCAAACCACTTGGAGGGTTAACATACGTACATTCCATTCTTTTTTACATCTTACGCCCATCTCTTACTTTTCGGCAATCAGTCGATGAACAACTTAATAGAGGTCTGAAGTACGAAAATATGCATTAAAAGTACTCTCTACAGAATTTGCAAATGCATTGTCGAAAAAATTAGGACAATCCTTGAGGTGGTCTCCAGTCATTTCGTGCAGTTCGCAAAGAGGACCTCGCTAATAAAATACTATGCAAGCCTCTTTGTAGGTACTCGTGTCCGGTAAGAAGTCAGAAGCAAACGACTCCAGATAAGAACAAAGTAAGAAATCGGAAGCTAACGAGTCCAGATTAGAATAAAGTAAGAAGTCGGAAGCTAACGAGTCCAGATTAGAATAAAGTAAGAAATCATTAGCTAATGGCTCCAGATAAGAACAAAGTAAGAAATCATTAGCTAATGGCTCCAGATAAGAACAAAGTAAGAAATCATTAGCTAATGGCTCCAGATAAGAACAAAGTAAGAAGTAGGAAGCTAAATAGTCCAGATAAGAATAAAGTAAGAAGTCAGAAGCAAACGACTCTAGATTATAATAAAGTAAGAAGTCGCAAGCAAACAACTCCAGATTAGAACAAAGTAAGAAGTCGCAAGCAAACAACTCCAGATTAGAATAAAGTAAGAAATCGGAAGCTAACGACTCCAGATTAGAATAAAGTAAGAAATCGGAAGCTAACGGCTCCAGATAAGAACAAAGTAAGAAGTCGCAAGCAAGCAACTCAAGATTAGAATAAAGTAAAAAGTCGGAAGCTAACGACTCCAGATAAGAATAAAGTAAGAAGTCTGAAGCTAATGACTCCAGATATGAACAAAGTAAGAAGTCGTCGAAAGCAAACAACTTCAGATTAGAATAAAGTAAGAAGTCAGAAGCTAACGACTCCAGTTTAGAATCAAGCAAAAAATCGGAAGCTAACGACTCCAGATAAGAACAAAGTAAGAAGTCGGAAGCTAAATAGTCCAGATAAGAATAAAGTAAGAAGTCGGAAGCAAACGACTCCAGATAAGAATAAATATGGCTCTTGCGCCGTAAAACCTCAATATCATCCAACCAGATAAGAATAAAGTTAGAAGTAGGAAGCAAATGGCTCCAGATTAGAATAAAGTAAGAAGTCGGAAGCAAAGGACTCTCACAGGTCTTTACGAAGAACCTGGAATAGGAGTTCTATTTTTCAATAAAATGTTCAAATGCCACAAATGGGACAAAGTCGTCAATATTCTAATAAGGACCACTATGTGTGGAGTAGTAGTAGCCGTCAGTAGTCTAACAGACACTACTATGGATTGAGTAGTAGTAGCCGTCAGTAGTATAATGCGGACTACTATGGTATGAGTTCGATAGTAGAAATACTTTTTTCTAGGATACTATTAAAGAGCATTGAATAGAAGAAGATAATTATCTGTTACCAATCTGTATTTAAGGATCAGAATTATTCAGATAGTTTCTATTAGGATTATTTCTAATAGTGTATTTCTGTTCAATGTTCTATAATGGTATCTTACTACAAAAAGTATTTACTATCGAATTCATACAAACCTTCTAAGCAATGCATGATTTTTTTGCTTCTTCATAAACGTTCCTGAACATTTTAATTCTAACCACTGAAAACTTGAGCAATCATAACAGAATAGATGCACATGTTTTTTAAACTATTTTCCAAATTGAAATTAAAACGATTAAAAAAAAGGAATTATATCACAGAAAAGGGAATAATAATAAAATTGCCCCCTCCCAATAAAAATTTAGAAACATATTATAAACTATTCCCTATGGATAAATGTTTGTTTTGCAAAAGGCTCATAAATATGTGTGAACATAAGTTTATAATTACTTTGCAAAAAATAAATCTTGTTTGTTTGAAAAATGAGTAAAGAAAAATGTTTTCCAGAAGTCTTGTTGGCTGTTTTGTATCAACGTATTGGATTAAGACTTCAGAAATAATAATCCCAAAAGGCTGTAGTTTTACTGTCAAAGAAATAAAAATTTTAAATAAATTAAGAACTTTGCGCCTTCTCTCTGGATGTAAAAAGTTGAAAAGAGTTTTTCTTTACATCAGTGAATATTAAACTGTTTAACGAAGAAAAGCTTAATTCAAGTACTAACATTTGAAAGAAAAGTTTTTAATATTATTTTACTCGTATAATGATTTTTAAGGTTTCCAGAACTTAACAAAGTTTGGGTAAAATGATAAAAATATGTCGAATTTTAAGTATCTGGTTAAAACATTCATCGTAAAGGGACAACTATAATGTACGGATTTGACTATTGAGTTTAGATACATTTACCAAATTAGCATAACCGATTGTTTTGTCTTTTTAACAATAAATTCCGTCGTATTTTTCAATTACTCATATATATATGGAACGCCAAATTTTAAGATTGTCAAACTAAAGGAATGATTTTTAATGAATAAAATTCCAAATCACCACGAAATGAACTAAAATTCATTTGTTAGTGTATAATTTATTAAGCTCACAAAAATGTGAGTAATATGAAGCAAAGTCAAAATCTTCTATATAATCGTCTATAAAATGATATATCATATACCACCACGAATTTGTCACACACACACGCACACCACACACTCAATACACGCATACACGAAAAAAACTTAATGTGTTTCTATATATTTTTCCAATACCAGTTTTTGGTAGGTAGGTATTTTAATCAACGTCGCACTGGGGCAATATAAGGGGCTATTTGCGACTCTCCGGGATCAAACCCGAAGGGCAAGATCTGAGGACAACACCACGTAATTTTGAACCACGGTCAGATGACGAGGTCACACCTTAGCTGGCACCCCACTCTCCAGACTTCCACACCAAGCCAACGTGAGGACATTTGACGCCACGGCAGATTTAACACGCACCAGCCCCTTTGCACACGACGGTCTTTGGTTGGATTCTAACTCACAGCCCTCCGGTTGCTAATCCGTTACTCTTCCAACCGGGCTACCGCTGCCCTAATGACCTATAGATTACCAGAGTTTCATCTTATATGCTGCTCCATATTACGTGCTTTTATGTAAGACAAAAACTCTCAATCCTTATTTTTGATTGAGTCAAGTATCCAGTAGCAGTATAACATAATGGAGTGCATAAAGCTAAGCCTACTTCACAAAAAAATAATATTCTGCCCTTGTGTTTTTAGCTTGGGTTTTAGAAATTGTTGGTTGAAAAAATCGACTGGCTGTCATTCTAACTTCAATTAAGGAAGTTTATTTTGTGTTCACTCAAAACCCATAAATCATTATTTTTATTTATTATTTCCTTAAAGGGACTTATAGTCCAGTGTTAATATACTATGCCGTGACACTAAACTAATTTGATACCCAGTAATTTAACACTGTCTAGCGACGAACCAATGTTTACTTGTTTTACAGCTTCTTTAACCAAGTCTGGGGAAAGAAAATGTGCTATAAACATTATTAATGATATAGAGAAAAGTCGTTAGTGTTTACTGTAAGATGCAAGTCTCTAAATGAGCAATTACGAAACCTGAAGTAAATAAGGAACTATTGTAAGAATGCCTACATTGAAACAAAGCCTTAGAATTTTCTTGAAGACATTTGAATTAATCATCAGTACTTGTAGAACTATAAAAATGTCTGTCATTCTGTAACTATCTAAGAACGTACAAGAGTTAAATTTTCGTAGATGAATATGAAATTCTAAGGCCTCGCGTAAATTATATAGTTTACTGAGTAAAATTTTCCAGACTATGTAGGTTGTGGTGAGGACCCAAACCGTAGTTTTGACGAGAATACTCGGGTCTGATGTTGGAATTAATGAAGCAGACATAGGAAGCTTGAAAGATTGTTTATTGATAATATTCAACAATTATTTTACAGTTTGAACGATTAAAGTGATACTTCAACAATCAAAATCTGGCCAAGTTTGTCAATAACGAAATATCACGTCCTTCAAGATTTGGCCAGTTTTGTTAATGACTAGATGCATCGTTGAGATAAGACTACTCTATTACTCCAAGAGATAGAGAAGATTCAAACTGGCCACTATGAGGTACTTTTCGACGCGAATATAAAACACCAGGAGAGTTAAATCATTTGAATTTTTGTGTTGGAATGTAAGCCATTGAATGCGTGATAATAGCAAGTTTATGCTCTAGAAATTTACAATTATCAGTTTAAAAATGGTAGGTTGTGTCGATGACATAAACCGTAGTTTTGACGCGAATACTCGGGCTTGATGTCAGATTGTGGAATGAATGAAGCACTTATAGGAAGTTTGAACGATTGTTTATTGTGAATATTCGACAATTAATTTACAGTTTAAACCAATAAAGGATATTAGGGTAAACTAGACAGTTATTGACACCTCGGACAGTTATTGACAACCTGATCTTTAATTTAAAATAATACGCTTTAATGTCAATGTTCAGTTTCAAATAAGGGCGGGAAAATTCCTTGTGAATCATGCAAGTCAGCTGTGTCAAAAGATTTTCAAACTGTAAACATCAAGAACGGTAATATAACCGTAATCAAGTAGTATCAAACAAGGTACTAGTTAAGAGGACGGTTTCTTCTGTTTTTGCTAAGAAAAGAGCACGAGCATGTTTTGTAAGATAGATTAGCCATAGTTTCCTTTGCATAAGTCCATTTATACTGCAAAAATAAACTAAATAAGAATGAAGGGATGTCAATAACTGTGGTGTCAATTACTCATCTATAGGGCGTCAATAACTGTGGTGTCAATTACTCATCTATAGGGTGTCAATAACCGATTTTGCATTATTTATTCTCAATATATTGCAAAATACCTTCCAGGGATAATTTTTTGTATGAAACCCTTTATTCAGCTTAAAGTAGAGTAATTCAGGAAAAGTTACGATGAATTTCAACTTGATTGAACTAATTTTACTATTTTTTTCCATTAATTTATAGTATAGATATTACCTCAAGGGTATCAATAACTGTCTTGTTTACCCTATTATTGAAGGATAATTTTATTGATCAGAAGCCTGTGATTGTTGCATAGTTTTGTGGCTTTCGAATAACACCACTTCCGCAGTGTTCATTCCAAGTGATGCAAAGTTACTATGGCCCAAAGCTCGCCCAGTACCGTAGAATTTCGACATATTGCGGACTCGCTCTATACGTTCAGTTTGCCTGAACACTCGGTCCGAAGGTCATGTCTGGTGCGGATATTCTTTGTCTGTATTTATCTCCTGAATGTTTCTTCTAGTTCCCAAATCACAAGACAAAATAGTTGTAACGTTATTTTGTAAATCTTGACTTTTCAATGCATGCCTCCCAGTACTGCTCTGATTTTAAAGACGTACTCAAGTCAAAAAGCACAATAGTTTATTTGCAGTGATAAAGTTTAAAGCACTACTAGCGAGCTATAAATTAAGTCAGACCTCAGGACGAGATACAATACTGTTATGTTACAAACAGAAACGATTACAGCATATAAAACCATCAACTGAACAGTTACTTTCTTGTTTTAAATCCGACTTAAGTGTTTTAACGGTCTCGCGCATGCGCACATGAAAACAACTGATAACATGTCTCCCGAGAAGGAAAAACTGTTACTCTAGAAGTTTTCAAAAACTTTTGTAACAATTTTTCTCTCTCTCCTTTCTCAAAAAATTATCGGATTTATTCCTCGAGCAAAAATTTCATCTATAAAAACTTTCAAAGCCTCGTAAAATTTTTACCATCACTAATTTCCCCGTAACATTAACAAAAAATAAAATGCATTACAGAGAACAACTCTGATCAAACACCGAAAACACACAGACAAGCAAGAAACCACGCATGCGCACATGAAAACAACTGATAATATCTCGGAGAGTAAAAACTATTACTCTTGAAGTTTTCAAAAAAAAATTGTAACAATTTTTTCTCTCTCCTTCCACAACAAATTAACGGATTTATTCCTCGAGCAAAAGTTTCGTCAGTAAAATTTTTTAAAGCCTCGTAAAATTTTTGCCATCTCTAATTTTCCCGTAAATTTAACAAAAAATAAAATGCATTACAGAGAACAACTCTGAACAAACACCGAACACATGCAGACACGCAAAGAACCGCGCATGCGTACATGAAAACAACTGATAACATGTCTCGCCGGAAATCTGTTACTCTAGAAGTTTTCTAAAACTTTTTAAACAATTTTTCTCTCCTTCCAGTACAAATTAACAGATTTATTCCTCGAGCAAAAGTTTCGTCAGTATAAACTTTCAAAGCCTCGTCAAATTTTACCATCACTCTAATTTTCCCGTAGCATTAACTTAAAACAAAATACATTACAAACCTAGAACTCCGGAAACAAACCCCGAAACACACACAGACAAGCAAGAAACTCTGAGCAGCTAGAAAAAGACAAACAAGAAAGCAAAGTGAGAATAAATTTTCATTTCCGATAAGTAATCTTAATGCACTCCTTTCTACTCTTCCCCTTTCCATAAGCTCAATACATAAAAGTGCTGAGTTCCCTTCCCTTTTATTTACTTTAACAAAACTTCTCCTTTTTCCAATTTGTTTACTACTGGGATGGGCATGAACACTGAAAGTACGATAAAAGAAATCGGACGAACATAGCGGGAGAGTGGAGATTTAATGAGAACCCGGAAAACAAAGCTGCAAGGTAGAAGGAGCTATTAGAGAAAACGGAAAAGAAATTTTCCATCCTCAACTCTAATGACTTGTAATTGCTTATATAGGCCGCTCTTCCATTTTTACGATCCAAATCGAAGTTTTATGCTAAGCGATTAGATTTTCTTCTGGAATTGGGAATGCACTTCGAATTTCGCTGGGGCCTGTGTACCCTGGCAAAAACCTACTAGATGCTGCTAACTGCGTTTATTTTTAGTGGGGTAGGTAGCTTTTTATGGGCAATGGCAGTAGTGAACTGTGGAGAGTAAGAGTAATGGTCCCGGATCACAGATTAGGTACTTGGAATATTTAACTTTGGACCCGGACGGAAATGGCCCTCGTTGAAAAGTTCGGTAAATTCGGTTTTGCGAGAATAATTTGCTTGGGTGGGGATATAATTGAGAGTTATTGACTGGTCTTTTGGTGTGATGTTGGCAGGAAAACTCTATGAATTTTCAAGCTTATATTTGCTTTATTTGGCTGATAAGGTACTGATAAATAGCTTACTAGTGAATTTTCAAGCTTATAAGGTACTAAATAATAGCTTACTTATTATAAATGCAATACTCTAAATGAACAATGCTTGCAATTCAATTTCAAGAAAATAATCCATTCCATTTTTCTTCAATTAATTGTACCACATCGTCTGTTGCCACGCATCCATTTCAAACTATTAAACTTAACTTAACCTTTATTGTCAGAAAAAATGGTCTCTGGATTACATGCCAGTCAGAAAATACTTTAATAAGAATATTTTATTGTAAACTTCCGAGTTACATGCACAGTTTGTTGGGAGTTAGTACATATTTGAAAATTATCGGTATATATTTGTGGGGATGTTTGCAAGCTTCTACCCTTTTATTTCGCTAAAACCCACTAGATGCTGCTAAAACTGTTTTTATTTTTAGTGAGGTAGGTAGCTTTTTATGGGCAATGGTAGTAGTGAACTGTGGGGAGTAAAAGTAAATGGTGTCCCGATTACAGATTAGGTACTTGGGATATTTGGAACTTAGGAACTAGGAATCCAGAAAGAAATGGCGCTCGTTGAAAAGTTCGGTTTTGCGAGAATAATTTGCATGAGTTGAAATATAATTGAGAGTTATTGACTTGGTCTTTGGGAGTGATGTTGACAGGACAGTTCTATGAATTTTTCAAACTTATATTTGCTTTATTTGGCTGGTAAGGTACTTGAGAATAGTTTACAAGTGTTATAACAACATTATTCTAAATGACATTGTTTATAATCTCTATATATAAAGCAGAATTGATGTTTGTCTGTAATCTATACAAATCTACACCTTTTGACCAAACAGCATCAAATTTGATTCACTTATTCTTTAGAACAATGCAGGTAACGTATAGGCCACACATTCAATTTTACATTTTGAGAGAGTAAATTTCTTGATTGGTATATAATTGAAAGTTATTTGCTGGGTTTTGGAGGTGGTGGTGTCAGGAAAGTTCTATGTATGAATTTTCATGATTATATTAGCTGCTTTGATCGATAGCTTGCCAGTGTTATAATTCCATATATTTGTTCATATTTAGAATCTCGTATTCATATTCTAAATAACTATTTCTCATAATTCCATACGAAGAAAATAAGCAATTTCATTTTTCTGGAATTAATTGTATCAAATTGCAGTTACCAGGTATCCTTTTAAAAAGTAATAATATGTTCTTTATTGGCAGAAAATAGTCTCTGAATTAAATGCCCTTAATATACGGTAAATAAGAATATTTTCTTGAAAACTTTTGGGTTACATGTACTGTATTTTGGGTTAGTATATAATTGGAAATCATTGGCTAACATTTGAGGGTGGCCTTTTAAAGGAACTTTGGGACACACCTACTAGATGATGATCACTGCGTTTATTTTTAGTAGCAAAAGTAGCTTTTAATAGAAAATGGCGATAGTCGATTGTCGAGTAAGAGTAATAGTTCCGGATTACAGATTAAATTCTCGGAATATTTAACTTTTTCCCAGCCGAGAAATGGCACTCGTTGTTAAGTTCGGTAAATTTAGTTTCGCTAGAATTATTTGTTATTGATGGGGAATATAGCTAAAATATTTTGGCTAATCCTTGTGGATGATGTTGATTAGAAACTTTTATGAATTAATAAGGTGAATAATAATTCTATGAATTTCATTGGGTGAATAGATACGATTGGATTATCTTGAAACACCCTATGAAATGATTTTCACCCCATGAAATTCATAGAATTATTATATTTCACCCTATGAAATAATTTCCATAAAGAAAAATTGTGAAATAATTTTTGTAATGAAATCTCGAAATGTTTTCTTTAATACACAATAATTATATTTGTTATTCATTTCTATATCCAGTTCTAAGGCACTGACTTATCATTAATTTAATGCAACTGTATCTCAGGCTTGGGAACCAACCCTTAAAATTGCTGTTTGTGCATCATTCGCGCACTCTCTTTGCCATTCCGCTCATACTTCTTTTCATCCGACTTGAATTTCTGCTCAGCTTGCTTTCAAAAGTAGTGTAAATCAGTTGATCCTAATTATCAAACGTATTTTTTCAGCATGTTTGTTTGCATTATCAACGATTCCAACGTATTTTCGTAATTTCATTTTCGAATTTCAAATGAATGTACTCAAGACTATGAAAAATATAAATATACAGATACCTTTTGAGATATATAAAATGTAGATACCGCGAAAATACTAATTCATCTATACCTCTATACCTTCTGAGGAATATAAGTATACAGATATCTTCTGAGAAACACAAATTATACACCTTATGCGAAATATAAATACTATATGGGGTAGTTGAATTAACGGCGCACTGGAGCAACACAACAGACTATTGGTGACGGTCCGGGATCCATCCTCTAAGGGAAAGATCTGAGGACACCTCGTATTTTTTTGAACCGAGGTCAGAAGACGAAGTCAACAACTGAACTGGCACCCGAATTTCCACACCACGCCAACGTGAGGACATTTGAGGCCACGGCAGATTTAAGGTGCACCAGCCCCCTTTGTATACGACGGTCTTTGGCTGGACTCGAACTTGCAACTCTCCGGTTGCTAGTGTGTTATTCTTCCAACCGGGCTACCACGGCCCTTGATACCTTCAGAGAAATGTAAATATAACGACACCTTCTGAGTAATATGAATACATAAATACTTTCTGAGAAATATAAATACATAAATACCTTCTGAGAACTATAAATATATGAATACATAGACTGTTCGGACATTTTTTGAACGGTTTTGATGAGCTGTAAAAAAAGTGTATGCTACGAAAGAATTTTGTTTTCATAGTCAGTTAAATAGTTAAAGTATAACTTATCGTCTGCTAACTCAGAGTTTTGTTTACTTTCAAAATGGCACTTTTAAATAAGCAATGGATGGAAGGCTATGTTTCCTCTCTTTCCGAAGAGAATTATGCTTATTCAGTTATTCAAAAACGCTGTAAAAGTCATGGTTTTTCAATATCTAAAGGTACCATAAGTAATATTATTAATGAGAAAGGAAAAAACGCAAAAGTGGAAAAATACTTCCAAAAAAGTATTAAAAAAAATTCTGAGAATATTTGTAAGGTAAGATCTTTAATTTTAAAAGAGAATCCGCAAAGTCAAAGGACTATAGCAATGTGAACGTGACAACTTTCTCTAAGAGATTTATGATTGTTGCCGGTTTTGAATATAATGGAAAATTAAAAGTAAAAAGAGGGGAAAAAATGTAAAAATCAACTCCCACATATTATCAAAACCATATTTTATCCCCAATATTCAAAAAAGAAATACCATATCTTTACCCACAGTGCTAACAATCAGTAGAACTGCATCAGGGTAAAGCAAGCAGCCATACATCTAAATCGAGTATTAAATTCTTGGAAAAAGTGGAACAAGAAACTGGTATCAAGTCTATACCCTTTACTGATATTCCTGCTAAATCTCCAGATGTGTCACCCATGGACTTTTGTGCTTTTGGACTTTTAAAAAGAGCATTGTCGAAACATCGACCGAAAACCATTCAAGGACTGGAAAACTGTGGAGCAAGAATGGGACAAAATACCTCTGTTCATACTACAAAAGTCGTTATTATTATGGAAATTAAGGTGTAGAAAGATAGTTAACAATAAGGGCTATCAAATGGAATATTTAAAACAGAAAAATTTCATGTAAAAAATTGAGCTTCAGTCCATTAAAATCGTTCAAAAAATGTCCGAACAGCCTCTGCACAACCATAGCTTCTGAGAAATACAATATAGATAAATTCTGAGAAATATAAATATCATCTGATAAAAGGCAGGAAATGCCGATAAGCATTGATATAACTGCATGGATTCATCACAAAATACTATAATACCAATGCTTGGAAGAATGAATTTGCAGCCCCGACCAAATAATTGCTGTCGCCCAAACGCTTAATTTTATCGAGCCATCCCCAAACGACACTTAGTTCGAAAGCATCCCAGTCCTTCCGGACATTTGTCCAAGTAAGTAAAATATCCACTTACGAAGACGGCAGGAATAGCCTTGCACCACCTGAGACTCGGTATTTGGAAGGGATAGCCATCAAAAAATAAAACCCAACAAAAATACCATAAACGCTTCAAACTCACTACTCCATCCTGCAAATAAAAAAAGAGCCCCACCAGCCCCACCAAGTACAAAACGGTTTTGTATAGTTCTTTTTACTGAACCGTTTTATGTCTTGCCAGCTTATTCCTCGACTTTATTCCGGTACGAGCACTTCGATCAATGTTCGATCGCAGCGCCCCCCAGCGGCCATTCCATCAACATACGAGCAGATAAAGTTCCGTTTCCTGCTGTAAAGAGAAATTCCTGATCTCTCAGGTAGAAGCATTATTCTTCTATAAAGATATTCTCTAAACATGGAGTGTGTTATAAGCAAGAGTCTTTTCCTCAGGGTGAAATAGGAAATCTATAAACATTTGCTCTTCCAAGACTCCATCGGATGGATAAAGAGTTGACATACAATTGATACGAAGTTTTATGTAATCCATATAAGGCTACGATGGGAGTTGCAGGGTGGGTTGCTGTAGATGGAAAGACCCCTTACCCTTGCCTTCTGCGAAATTTTGGGTCGTGTTGGTTTCGGAAATAATTTGTGGAATTATAAATAATTATCTGAATGCTCAGAATTCCCCTTTTGAGTAAAAAATTTAAGATTTTAAGTATGTAGCCTCAATTTAGCCGTTGATTATTTTTGGAATTACGAATAATTTTCTGAATTATCAGATTTTCCTGTTTGAGTCAAATTCTTAAAATTTTAATTGTATAGCTTCAATTTCGCCTTTGATTATTTTTGGAATTATAAATAATTATCTGATTCTTTTTGGAATTATAAATAATTATCTGATTCTTTTTGGAATTATAAATAATTATCTGAATGCTCGGATTTCCCCGTTTGAGTCAAATACTTAAGATTTTAGTTGTGTAGCTTCAATTTAGCCATTGATTATTTTTGGAATTATAAATTGTTTTCTGAATGATCAGATTATTTCCCTGTTTGAGTCAAATTCTTAAAATTTTAATTGTATAGCTTCAATTTCGCCTTTGATTATTTTTGGAATTACAAATAATTATCTGATTCTTTTTGGAATTATAAATAATTATCTGATTCTTTTTGGAATTATAAATAATTTTCTGAATGCTCAGATTTCCCTGTTTGAGACAAATACTTAGGATTTTAATTTGGTAGCTTCAATTTCATTATTCATCATTCATCATTTTTCAAATTATAAAAATGGATTCTAGTAATAAGACTTGTGTTGGGTCTGTTGGTCCTTTTATGACTCAAGGGCCATATTTGGCCAACCTGGGCCAAACACAAGACAACGTCAAGTAAAAAATGCCGTGAAAGGGGATAAAAGAGAGATTGGGGAATATAGAGTAGTGGTGGATTTTAATAGTGTCTCTTCAATTTCGTTATTGAATATTTTTGAAATTTTAATAAAGATTTTAATATTAAGGCTTATGTTGGGTTGTTTTAGAGTTTTATCCGTGCAAGGGCCATATTAGGCCAAGCTGGGCCAAACACAAGACAATGTCAAGTAAAAAATGCCGTGAAAGGGGATAAAAGAGGAATTGGGGAATAGAGTAATGGAGTGAGAGCAGGAAAAGATCGATTGGCTATCCCGTGAGCACGATCCCTTTGTTTATTAAAGACAGTAAACCCCATGGGGAAAGAAAAGATTGCTAGGGTACATCGAATCCGTGAAGCCCGTACACATCTAAAAGGGATGCCCCTGAGGGTGATTTGTGTTGGGTGTCGAACTTATGAAGTTTTAATTATGTTGCTATAATATTTCTTATATCTTTATATGGTAGATTATCTAAGAAAACTTTTTCAAAAAATAGTGGTGACGTTAAATTCCGATGGCTTCTTTTAATTGCTGTTTGGTTCCTTAAAGAAAATTAGTTATTGGCTAGTTAAAGGTTAAAATGTTCCCTTTGATTAGGTTTATGAGGTGGCTTTATAATTGTCATTCACGCATACTATTACCAAATGAAACCTTATTTGTTAATTGTCGTGTTTTTATGAAGTGAGTAAAATACTCATGACTCATAGACATATTTTGCATAATTTTTGATCGCCAGTATTTGATTATGATCAAGCAGCAATTTAATAATTAAAATTTGCGTTCAATATTGATGAATTGGATTTGAATCAGTATTTAACAGTTTAATTGTCCTTATTTGGAGGGCCGCGGTGGCCCGGTTGGAAGGGTTACGGATTAGCTACCAGAGGGTTGCTGGTTCTAATCCAGTTCGAATCCAACCAAAAGACCATCGTGTACAAATGGGGCTAGTGCAGGTTATATATGTCGTGGCCTTAAATGTCCTGGTGTGGTGTGGAAGTTTGGAGAGTGGGTGCCAGCTCAGGTCTTGCCTCGTCATCTGACCGTGGTTCAAAATTACGTGGTGTTGTCCTCGACCTTTCCCTGTGGGATTGATCTCGGACCGTCACCAATAAGCCGTTGTGTTGCTCCAGTGTGACGTTAATTAAAATACCTACCTTCCTAACTTAGAGAAGAAAAAAGTTACGCATTTGCTTTGAAGTGTATTTTCCATGTTACTTATTGCTCTTACCACACACAACCTACACAACATTACACAACCTACAGCCTAATTTTATTATAGAACTGTTCATGATTATGATTAGTATATAATCAACTAAGATTTCAAAAAGGATATACGTCAATATTCTGCATAAGCATGAAAATTCCTTCATGTTTCCTGAGCTTACCAATATCGACCAATGGATCGATATTGCTAAATAAATGTGCAGAATATTTATTGATGGAAGAAAATTGAATTTTATCGGAAGTATGATACGAATGACATAAGTGAATTTAGTTTCTACATCAACTTGATGTATCCATGCCAGTATGCTTAAAAGGTTTTTTTTCAATGGAGAAATAAAAGTAAAATTGCCTTTGCAAAAATATTTTCCTCCCATGGTAAAAAAAAATATTTTTCACTTTGTAAGCCATCCTTCATCGTCCAAACTCACTTGGTGCATATGCATCAACAGGCAATACAATCCTACACATTTGTCTGTATTCTAAAACGTTGAGTTATGAGAGCCCTTAAAATCCTTTAAAATATCTCAACCGAAGAAAAGGTTTGGTTGCTATGATTTATGGATGTCGGATGTGGTGTTTTCTTCTGAATGTCTCTGCATGTTATAAAAGAATTCCGAACTCTTCTGTACAGGTTTCAACAAGGGCAATACAGATTATTCCGACTTAGAAATGTGATCTTGAAGGATCTAAGTATAGGGGGTTTCTGAGAAATAGTTTTTAGGGGTAATGGTTGTTAAACCAAGAAATTCTCTAAATTAAGTGATTTTCAATAAGTGCATATTCAAATTCTTACACAAATTGTAATTGATTTTGGTGCTCAACTAATTATTGAAAAATTATTAGAAAGAGATTAGTCGCACTGTCATGCTGGTGGATCAATAATTATTTGTAGCCTTGGTTTCAAATGAAAGAACTTTTCATATGTATCAAACATTTATTAATTTTATTCTTCGGATATCTTTAACGGTTAATAACTTTTTAATTAATACACACTTCAGATATCGAGAGTGAATTAAAATATTTTTAATGTAGTTTCTGTAAAAGCAATTAATTCACAAAGTTCACGTTAAGTATTATCTCCTCTAATGCTAATTACAAAACGGTGAAATTATTGTAGGGTGATGCATTTTTTCATTGTTATGTTTGTTATTTGGTCTTGTGTGATTAATAGCGATGACCTTTCATTTCCCAGTTTTTACGTATTTAAAATTCAGCAAAACTGGTTGATCCACAGCGTCTCATTTTGAAGAATAAGTTATTAATTATTTACTCACACACAGGAAATAAAAAAATAAAATTGTCATAAATAACATTTTATTGAAAGTTTCAGGAGCTGAAATAGTTGAAGTGAAGTGAAATAGTCGAAATAGTGAAGTATGAATGTATAATTTCCTTCATTAATCACAACTTTTTTTATTCTATATAGCTTCCTTTAGAATTTGCTAACTACAATTTTAATAAAACTATTTTAGTTAAAATTGGTTTAAAATAGTCTGCAAAATATTAAAGTACATACTTCATTACAATGAGTATGTACACAGTTAGTGGTACTTGTTACAAAATGAGTTGAAATGATTTATAATAAAATTAAGGGTACAGGGGACTTTCGAAACAAACTTTTGAAGTTATTATCCGACTATTACAAAATTTGCATAGACTGTTTTCTACTAAAATAGTGTACATAAATTTTGGTTCGAAAATATTAAGTTGTGCTGAAGTTATTACATAATAAATACGCTGTCAAAAATTTGATAAATTAGTAACAAGCATTGATAGGTGCCATGCGCGTTAAGTTTCAGTATATTGTCAATATGTTTATTCACATCATAGTTTGTATACGTATACATGAAATTAACTACATTTGGTATCACTCAACTATTTTTTGTATTAAATCACTTAAAACTTTGCAAAATAGGATAGATTAAGCAATATTTTAAGCTAAATTTGGAAGCATGGTGAATTTCTAATCTGAACTTAGATATATGATAGAAAAATAATAATATGAAAAGATTCCAAGGATTATCCAAAAACTATTTAAAGGAAGTCAAGGAAGAACCAGATGCACAGGGCAGAAGAATGTCATAAAATATCAGAGAAAAACGCGTTTTCGTAGCATACATATTACACTTAACTATATGTTGTGTATGTAACTCAGTCAAAAATTATTGTTATTGGAAAATTATTTTTACTATATTCTATTACTCTATTAGCTCGATATAAATTAATTTGTAAAGCTAAGTTCAAAATATTAATTTTGGGGTTTTGAAAGTCCACTACACAAATTAAAACACAGGAAAGCACTAAAAAAGAAAACGCAACATAAAAAGTTATAAAAATAACGTTAAATTCATAGGCTGGGAGTTATTAATTTACCTTATAAAATACGCAAGCAAAATCTTATGTATTTTAGATTACTTTTTATGCATAACTTATTTCTTTATCAGCAATATTTGCATTAATGAGAAATAGTAAATATTAAGAGCTAGTCCAGAAATATTGCTCAAATCAAGACATGAAAGGCATCTGAGAAAAATTTGGAAACAACTTATACTAATACAACGATTTTCAATGGAACGTAAGTCTTGAAAATAAAATAAAGGAAACAGATCTGTCTCTCTTCAGGTAACTTCCGATACCCAACCTGTTGCTGCAGTACAGTTCCGTGCATGGGTCTCGTCTTGCCTTTTTCGTTTCCCAAAAACCAAATATACTGTAGCTCATGCATAATTTTCGCATTCAAGTGGCTACGGTAAATAATGATATGCAGAAACCCCGCACTCAAAGTAGAGAAGGATATTTCAGACAAGACCGATTCTTCCTGAGTTAAACGAAAGGGGAAAAAACCTCCGCACCTGGCCACATACAAGTCAGGAACAAACATCCGAAGCCAAATAAATCCGAAAGGAAAGAAAGAAAGGATGCAACAAGAAAACCTTTCAAACTGATTTGGAGATTTTTCTCCGCCAGCATTAAATGCTGCGTTTCCATCTTGTCGTGGGGAAAGAATATAGGAAAAAGAGCCGCATTAAAGACATGCAAATTAAGTCGAAGCAAAACTAGAAAGGAAGAACAGAACCTTCATGAATAATTCAGGCGATCACCTTGCCAAGTAAAATGCCAATCAAAACTTCGACAGAGGCCTTTATGCAGATTGGGAAACACTTTTCCGTGGTCTTTTTTTCTGTGCCTTCTCCTCTACCCCCTTTCTGAGTTCATTATTCTTTTTATTCTACCTTTCATCAATGCGGAATGTTGCCTTCCCGCAGTGACATAAGCTTCGGCAGACGGAAAAACTGCACTTCTTTTTACGGAAATATTCAGTCGAGCTTGCACAAATTTCCACTGTGTCAATCTCCGCCATACATGTTAATATATTCCTTATTCTTCATTCCGTACATCTGTTCTTCAGCGCTTTGTGTTCACGCGATATCATTCAAAAGAGCTTTGTTTGGTAAGCGGTTATGTTAAATTAAACGGCGAGGATGCGTTTTTTTTAAAGTCAACGGATTCGGAGAAAAAACGGATGTTGATGCAAGTAATGCAAAATTTTGGTGTTTTGCAATCTAGTTACTGAGCACGTAGGTTTTAATATTGTATAAGTTTCTTTTATGCGTAAAATTTCGCTAGATTGCTTTGATTGAACTGCTTTTTGACTGTGTCCAGAGAATATTAATGGCTAGCCTCGAAAAGATTGGAAATAGAAGTTGTTTTACTTTGTGTTGTAAAATGCACTTGTAATTTTTAGCATGTTAAACAATGCAAAATTTTGGTATTTTATAAACTAGTTACTGAGCATGTGCATTTTAATGTAATCCAAGTTCCTTTTACGAATAAAATTTTGCTACAGTGCTGTGATTGAACGTCGTCTTAACAGAGTTATTCAGAGAATATTAATGCTACCTTCCCATTCGAAATAGGATGAATTGTTTTACTTTTTGTTGTAAAATGTCCTTGTAATTTTAAAGATGTAGGAATTTAACATATCTGTCAGAGTTTATTTCAATTATTTGTTACTGTTGAGGAATAGTTAGGTACGTTTAGAAGTTAACGTTTATAAATTGTATGAACCATATTGACATTTTTGTTATCAAATGTATGGGTGAGTAATTTTACATAATCTAGACTGAGGTTAAAAATTCGAATGATAATGAAGATGTATAGACCAAAATGCTACAATATATTTGAACTTTATAGATTTCAGTAAAGCATTTGATTCTGTTATTAGAGCCAAATTAAGGCAAATTTTAAAACATTATGGTATTCCACAAAAATCATAAATGTAAGAAATGTATAGAAATAGTAAAACTTACATTGAAGTAAACTGAAAATTAACGGATATCTTTTTAGTGGAAAGTAGAGTTCGACAAGGTTGTGTCATGTCAGGTTTTTTTATTATCATTATTGACTGGATCATGATAACAACTTTTAGAAATAAAAGAACAGGAATAAGATGGAATTTTACATCTGTTTGGGAGGATCTTGATTTTGAAGACGATATTGTCATGTCATCCAAGTTAAGAGATTTAGAAACTAAAACTGATGTTTTTTTCAGAAAATGCTAAACCAGTGGGACTAAAAATCAATCGGAATAAAACAAGTCCTCAGAATTAACGAAAAATCTAGCACTCCCATCAAGGTTCAAAATAACTCAATAGAAGATGTAAGCACCTTTTTATATCTGGGAGCAACAATAAACAAAAATGATGGTACTGATGAAGATATTGATCTTAGAATTTCAAAAAGCTCGCAACTGTTTTAAGAATCTTAATAAATTGTGGAGAGCAACTAATATACATGTAAAAACCAAATTAAATCTGTACAAATCACTAGTACTTTCAGTTCTGTTATACTGTTTTGAAACATGGAAAATTACCAAAACACAGCGCAATAAACTAAATGTTTTTCAAAATAAATGTTTAAGAATTATTTTGAAGATATTTTGGCCATACTACATTTCAAATGAAGAATTATTAAATAAAGCACAATTTAATAAAAATAAAGTGAAATTAAATTTAGACGTTGAATGTTTACAGGACACATTTTAAGAATGAACAGGGACAGTATTCCTAATATAGCATTGACCTGGACCCCTGATGGAAAGAGAAAGCGTGGACGTTTGACCTGGCGACGTATGATGGAACAAGAGAGAAGTGAGGCTGGATGGGGCGAGCTGGTATGAAGCTAGACTTGCTGCATTGGACAGGAAACTTTGGAGATCTAGATTGAAGGCCTTTTGTGCCTTAGGCACTAAAGAATTCATGATGATGATAGACAAAAATGAAGATTCCCTACGACTATGCTTTAAAGTAGTATTGAATGTAAACTCTTATCAACAAGAACGTAATCTTTTTGAGATCATTTTGCTGTTTTACTTTTTGAGTCATCCTACATCAACTAGACTGAGGTTGGAAATAATGATAATGAAGATATATGGGTGGACCAAAGTGAAGTTTCGTTACAACTGCGATTTTAAATAGAATTGAATGGAAACTCATTTATAAGAACGTAATCTTTTTGAGATTATTTTGTTGTTTTACTTTTTGAGTCATCGTACATCAACTAGACTGACGTTGGAAATACGAATGATGATGAAGATGTATGGACCAAAATGAAGATTCGCTACGACTGCGATTTAAAGTAGAATTGAATGGAAACATTTATCTACATCTACAAGAACGTAATCCTTTTTAGATTTTGAAAAAAATTGTTAGTCCTTTAACTGAACACAAATTAATATTTCTGAGATTCTCATCCTATACGCGAATATCTTGTAGAAATTTAATATTTTGGAATACATTTTGAATATCAAAGTGTTTGGGAGTCTCATTTCACAAATCCAAAAAGGAAACTGAAATTTAACTATAATTGATGATTTTAGTTATTTAAGTAGTAGTAGTCTTGAAAACATTCGATTTGGTTATATCCAAAGATATTGATGATATAGCTGTCAATATGGTTTGCTTGAGGTTTGACAAGAACGAATCGGCTGAAGTAGTTTACGTGAACAAACTATTTAGCCTGGAGATATAAACAATAAACTATATACATTAATCACATGAATGTCATTATTCATGCATTATTTGCGTCCCAGATGTAGGATACGAAATGAATAAAATCATTCATTATTTTTTCTCTAATATTGAAAGGTCTTCTCAATCCCCTCGCACTAGATACCTCTGAGGTGAATAGAAAAGACAAATATAAGTTGGAAATATTAGCAAGTTATGAGAAACTTAAAATTCCACCCACAAATGAGATATTACCAATTGTTTATTTCGGACCTAAATTTGAAGTAATCCCAAGATTTGATATCTCAATTTTGAGATTTGATCTCAATCTCAAGATTTGATTATTAATAAAAGCGAAAGATCGAGACATTATCCAAAAAATGTGAATCAGATGGTATTTAACGGGAAATAAGTCTTTTTCTGCTCGGTTGAATTACAATTATAAAGTTATTTTAGTTACTCAATACATAGATAAGTGAGGGGATAGGAAACGGACTGGGTAAGATGTTCAGTAGCTATTAATCGGACGCTGAACGAACAATCATTAAAATCCTTTTTTATTTAGATTTATTACCTTTAAAGGATTCAGTGGTGAAAGTTGTGTCGTGTTCTTAAGCATCAGTTTTCATCGTCGTTTGAAGAATCGTAAGTTCAAAAATGTCCTTGTAATTTTAAACATGTATATGACTTTAACGTATCTTTAAGAGTTATTATTTCAGTTATTTGTGACTGTTGAAGAGTAGTTAGGTACGTTTAGAAGTAAACTGTTTGAACCATACAGTCATTTTTGTTATCGAATGGACGGATTCGTCATCTTTCCCTCACATCAAAAAGAAAACAATATAGCCTCGAAATTTGGAAAACTGAAAGATGTAAGGACTTACACAGAACGAACTAAAATATAGAGGTTTATAGGTAGGTAGTTAATTAATGTCGCACTGGAGAAACACAACGGGCTAAGACAGAGATTATGAATTAATATAAATCATTATTACAATAATAACGCTAATAAATGATATTTGTTTAGAAAAACCTTTTTCTAGAAATACATTATACGGTATTTGTTAAGGATAAAGCAAGCTTTAAACTATTAATAGTGAAATGTTTACTTCCAAAAGCAATTTGAAAACGGTGAGTTTTAAATTAGTTAAAAAAGAGATGGATTGAATTATGAATAAACCTAGAAGGAATAGTTAATTTACTTTCATCTTATTCAAATACCATTCAGATATGTTATTACGGACTTATGTAATTAGCATTCAGATATCTTATGCCAGAGAATATTATTGTGTAACCTCTCCGTTCTGGTTTAAAGTACGAAATCAAATTTGTAAGAATGAATTATATTTCTTCGGGGTTGTTAAATTAATATACGAGTCCAGAATATTTCTCTATAAAAACTGTATTGAAGAAGTTTAAAAACTTTGAATCACTACTAGTTAATTTCTCTTTTTCTATAAAGTAAACTTTTGAAAATTGTTAAGACTCGTTTCCTTCAAAAATTAATTAAGTTCTATCATTCTTCATATTACCGCGGAGACATGCACTAAGATTAAAAAGTTAATATAAAGATGAGTTAATAATTAGCATACACATGACGCATTTTCTAAGAGATTGACATTAATTTTAAACTCGTACATTTAGTTAGAAACGCCAGGGAACACTGGCAACCCTAAAAATAAAAGATGAGAAGCCAAAATTAATTTTGAAAAGAACATGTCTATGAATTAAAATAATAAAGCCACAAGTTTTTATTTTTTAAATAAGTATTTTATTCTAAAAATTAAACACTAAAAGACATATTCTAAGGCCATATAGAATACCCAACAAAATATGTATTTCGCGGTTTTCAAAAAAATTATATACATTTATTATAATGTGTTATTAGTATATAATTATATGCATTTATTATAATGTTATTATTATGTAAATGGTGCAGTCTGATATGTAGTAAAGTAATTTTTAAATTTCATGACAACAATGTATCTGCGGGAATATATAAAATATTGTGGTAAATAATGTTATTTAATCCAAATATCTCTGCTTGGGCCATGGTAGCCCGGTTGGAAGAGTAACGGATAAGCAACCGGAAGTTCGGAAGGTTGCAAGTTCGAAACTGTCAATTAAAGACCGTAGTGTATGTGGGGCTAGTGAACGTTAAATCTGTCGTGGCCTGAAACATCCTCACGTTAGCATGACGTGAAAGCTTGGAGAGAGGAGTGCCAGCTAAGGTGTTCACCTTGTCATCTGACCGTGGTTCAAAATTGCGAGGTGTTGTCCTCGGACCTTTACCTTCGGAACCGTCACCAATAGCCCGTTGTGTTGCTCCAGTGCGACGTTAATAAACTATCTACCTATGCATAATATCAATATATAATTTAAGCATTCGGTTATGTAGTAAAGTTGCCTTTAAATTTCATGACAATAATGTATCAGAGAGAATGCATCAAATATCGAGATAAACAATATTATCCATGCCAGATATCTTTGCTCAGAAGTGGTACACTAGAAACAATAGCTTTGGAAAAAAAGTTGCAGTCTTCAAGTCTGTATCAATGTAAATATTAGGGAAACTTGCAAGTGATTATTATATGGGAGATGATATTTAGAATATTTATGTAACTTGCATAATTTTTCTTCTGCTTCGAAAAAACAAATTGAAGCAACATGAAGACTTTTTGATGTAAAACAAGCTTGAAACTCTTTTAAATCTTTATCTAGTTCTCTGTTGACATAATATCCTCTGTATGAGAGAAATTTTATGTGTCAACAAAAACTCACAAAAGATTAGAATAATACTTCAAGCTACCCAATGCGATAGCAAACAGAAAGCATTATTCCATCACAAATTACTATAGCCATCTACATTTATAGCTTTACGAAGAAAGCCTATTACTTTACCAAATTATATATGTATTAATCTTTTCCAAATCAAAAGTTCCGGGAAAGTTCATTTATTTATCTTCAAAAATATTTTGCTATGTATTATTACAGCGTTTTCTTACTAGTGGAAACTTCGGTGAACTACTACGAATATAAAAATATTCCACAAATATGTTGGTACGAATGAAATTCTCGCAACGAATTAATGGAATAAATGATGAAGTATGTATAAAAATATTGACTCATCAATATTTCTTGTCTTGAATTGTCCATGAAGAGAAAATACAGTCCCAAAATCTAAAGATATTTCAATAGCAGCACAGGTGGGTTGTAGGTAGTTAATTAACGTCGCACTGGAGCAACACAATGGGCTATTGGCCTCTTTTCCGGATCAATCCCGAAGGGAAGGAGCCAAGGCCTCCAACTCCTCGTAATTTTGAACCACGATCAGATGACGCAATAGCAGCACAGAAATCAACGATAATTTTATATTGGAACAAGGGGCAAACGTTATAAACGAATAAAATCCTTCTATGCAAGTTTTACTGTCAGTTTTATTGCGTCGTTCCATTGTGGCTTGGTTAACGTCATTTAACAACAAAATATTTTTAAAATGCGAGCGATCGCCTTCTAACGGAACTCTTCAGCGGTCTGGTTAAAGAAAGGCAACAAAACAGAAAATTGTTTTTGTTACTGTTGTTTCTCTTAAGATTTACAACTTCCAATCCGACAGTATATAGTTATTAAAATGTCATCATCCTGTCTCCAAAACCATGAAAAACTATTTCACGAAGCAAAAATAATCGATCACGAAAATTTGTTTTTAAAGTTTTACAAGAATAATAAAAACAAAAATGATAACAATAGAGTTATAAGTGATTGGTTTCCATTTCTCTTTTGTCAAAACTGACAGAATAAGACAGATGGAATATACTTAGCTGTCATCTAGAGATGCAAGAAATAGATCAGCACTGGACAACTAGCACTTATTAAATGAAAGTTTTAAGATGAAGACTTGCGTTAGTGTAATTGGTTTGTTTCCAAAAGTGTTAGCTAATTCTAGATTTATAGGAAATTTCTTCCCCTCAAAAAATTCTAAGTCCAACTTTTCAGTAATGAATATTCCTACTGTGACATCTTAGCGCCTTAAGAGTCTAGGATGGCCGGCTGCAGACCCGGAAGTTTCCTGTTAAAAAGTCCTTCAATACTGCGCTTGCGCATGTGAGGAGAATGAGAAACAGTTAGCTCACGGACTCCGTCTAGTTGAGACGTCTTCGTAGCAATTCGTAAATTTTAATATGAAAATAAGCATTTTTGTTTCGCGCGTCCATTGTAAACCCATTGTTTTGTCTGTGTTAAAATAAATGTTATTTTTTTAATGTCCAACAAAAGTTCGGATTAATTCGTCACAGACTAGAGTTTTGGTGTCCTGGAAGTGGGATGGAAGCAAGAAAGCAGGAAATGCAGGTAGGCCCACCCTTGTATTAAATTAAATTTATTAAGGTTCTGGCTTACCGGAATTAGTGAGGCAAAGAGCCTAAATAGTTTTGGTTAAAAAAACAAACAAAAAGAAATGACTACATATCCAATTTTATTTTGTGGTTATTTAAATTTTGTCTTTATGAAAGTTAATAGAAGTTGATGATAAAGTGAATTTGCATGTTCTACTAAGTAGATATTATCAAGTTGATAAAGTCACGGCCAAAAAGTGCCAAATCGAAAGTGAACGAAAATTTAAATTTCGTTTTGATTTTACTGAAATTTTGTGTTTTGTGCATTTAATGATTTGAAAAGGATCAGATAATTTGAATTACATATGGTAATTACACATTAGTAAAAGAAAACAAATATTTAATTGCAACTATATATATTGCATCTTGTGTATTGTATATGCTACGATATAGTTTAAGATTCTGTTATTATATTTGAGAATTGTATGTTTGATATTAAATCTTATCTAGTATTTGAAGCATATTTGGCATTGAATATATTTTGTGAATCATATAGTTATTAGAAAATATTGGTAACTATATTTATGATAACAAAATTGGATTGTTTACTAATAAGTTATTCATCGATCATGGCTTTTCTTTCTCGTGGGAGAAAAGAAGACCTCCTCGAACTCGCAGATGAACTTTGTGAAAAGGTATCGCATCATTGTAAACTGGTTGAGATAAGGAAAATAATCCTAAACAGTGAAAACTATGAAGAAGAGGAAGTTAAAATTTCTTTAACTCGTATTATGGAAGATAGGATAAAGAGAGAGAAAGAAGCAAAAGAAGAAATTGCCAGACAAGAAGCAAAAGAAGAAATTGCCAGACGAGAAGCAAAAGAAAAAGAAGAAATTGCCAGACGAGAAGCAAAAGAAAAAGAAGAAATTGCCAGACGAGAAGCAAAAGAAAAAGAAGAAATTGCCAGACAAGAAGCAAAAGAAAGGGAAGAACGTAATATTCGAATGGAAGAAATAGCTTTAGAGAAGAAAAAGCTAGAAATGCAAGCTGCAAGTGAGCTAGGACTATCTAATAGAGAACGGATGCCAAATCATAAAATTGAGCTCATCAAAATTACCCCGAAATTTGAGGAAAAGAAAGATGAAATGGGTCTATATTTAATAAATTTTGAAAGAAGAGCTGAGATGGCAGGTGTGCCTAAAGAAGATTGGGTGCCGTATTTACTAGGCGTATTGCCTTCGGAAATTTCGAGCATGATGGCTAGAGAATCGCCTGAAGATGCAAAGAATTACGATTATGTGAAAGATATTATTCTTCAGAGGTATAAAATGAGTTCTGAGAAATTGAAGCAGATGTTTTACCGTCATCAAAAAGTCCCGGATAAAACATGGAGGAATTACGCTCATGAACTTACAAGCTACTATGATGAATGGGTTTCTGATTTGGAAATCAAAACTTTTAAAGAACTCAGAGACTTGCATATCACTGAGCAGATTAAAAGACGAGTGCCGTCTGAAGTAAAAGAACATTTTCTGGAGGAGTGGATGGACTTAAATTCTCCGCTAGAATTAGCTAAAAAAATAGATCAATTTGAAAGCTTGAAGGAGAGTCTTACACCCAGAAATACTAAAGGTTCCCAGAATACAGAGGGTATCAAGAAAACATCCGTTGGTTTTCGTAAGTTTGAGAGAGAAAACAAAGCCTTTGGGAAAACAGAAGTAAACAGAGAAGATTATAAAGAGAGAAATTTTGAAAAAAGAAAGCAACTTCAATGTTATGAATGCAATTCCTATGATCATCTTAGACCTCAATGTTCTAAGTTGAAGAAAAGTGAAATCATAGCCGCTAACGAAATTATGGGAAAGGGAATAATAGATTTGATGTCTCCCTACATTAGTGTCGGAACTGTAAATGGATCTCAGATTTCTATCTTACGAGACACAGGATCCAGCATAGATCTAATTCCTAGGAAGTTTGTTAAGCCACACATGTATACGGGTGAACATGTATGGGTAGCATCTCCTTTAGCGGATAACCCTATTTGCTTGCCTATAGCGGAAGTAAATTTAGTGTGTGAGTTGGGTCATGTTATAACCAAAGCTGCTGTCAAGGATAACTTCTTAGATAAAGAACGCTACTTACTAAGTAACAAGACCGTTGTACTTATAGAAGATATGAAAAAAGACAAAGGCTCTGATATTGAAGTAAAAGACTCTGCAACGCCCAAGTGCCAAAGTTCTCCATATTTAAATGAAACATCGAAAAACGACTGCCCTTGTAACAGTAACCGTTTTAGTTCTAGCAGTGTTACTCCTAAAGAGACTGGAATCGTTGAAAATTTGTTACGTTCATATGGTTTTATACAATGTTGCGAAAGACAAGCAATATATTTTTTTCACTACAGTCAATTTTCTGGAAATATTGATAATTTAAAACGTGGTGATGCAGTTGAATTTAAAATTACTCATAATCGTCGTACTGGAAAACCAATTGCTAGTTCTGTTTGTAAAATAATGTGTAAAGAGACAGTTTCTGGATTTGAAACCACTGAAAAAAAGGAAAATACTGAAGGTAAAGTTGCTTATGAAAATCGTGGCGAACGGCCCTATTCTGCTGAAAATGTTGATTGTAATGTAGATTTTCATCCTCCTAAAAAGATCACTTTTAGTATTCCTATTGACAAAAATACAAGAAACCTTAGACCTTGTAAAATGCGTTCGGAACAGCCCTTACCTGTGAGATACCGTGGTGTTATCTGTGCTCTTAAAGGAACATTTGGTTTTATTAAAAGGGGTGATGTAAAGGATATGTTTTTCCACTCTAGTGAATGCAAAGTGTTCAAAAATCTTAATCTTGGCGATGATGTTGAATTTGGAATACAGACTCGTAACAACAAGGAAATTGCTGTAAGTGTAACTAAATTGCCCTTAGGGACAGTGATATTTGAGGACGTTGAAACTGAAAGTTTGGTTGGTGAAATAACTGAATGCTTAGACAAATCTAAAAGTCGTTTGAAGAAAGCATAAAAGTTAGAGATGAAGTTGAATTTACTGTGATCCAGGAATACGAGGTAGTCCATAGAAAAGGAAAACAGCATATAACACTGACAGTTTAAGTCGTACGCCTCACGTACAAAACTAAATTACTATTGTTTGTATTTGTGATATCTTGCATATATAAAAATACTTTATTCCTAGTGTACATTGATACATTTACATTGCAAAAAGTTTTAAATTTGAATTGAAAATCTGTAAATATTTTGAAATTGAATTTCTTCTTTGATGATTATCACTGAGCAAAATTTTGATTATACTTTGTTAAAATTATGATACGTTTTTTTTTAATTTAGAGTAGGCGGTACAGCCAGGATCTTTAGGGTGTATGGTCTACTTGCATATTGCTTTGGGCATGAGTTGTTGCCTTCGCGAAAATTCTGTTGCTGCTGTTTTGTATCTTTTTTGCAGGTGTCTGTCTCTGCAGAAAAAGAATCTTGAGGAGGGAGGAAATAGACTGTGACATCTTAGCGCCTTAAGAGTCTAGGATGGCCGGCTGCAGACCCGGAAGTTTCCTGTTAAAAAGTCCTTCAATACTGCGCTTGCGCATGTGAGGAGAATGAGAAACAGTTAGCTCACGGACTCCGTCTAGTTGAGACGTCTTCGTAGCAATTCGTAAATTTTAATATGAAAATAAGCATTTTTGTTTCGCGCGTCCATTGTAAACCCATTGTTTTGTCTGTGTTAAAATAAATGTTATTTTTTTAATGTCCAACAAAAGTTCGGATTAATTCGTCACACTACTTAGCAATTCAATGTGTGGCTTGAAATCACGTAACAGCGAGATTCAATGCTGTCGTAGTCATACGAGAGCTACCTTGAGGTAGGTAGTTAATTTACGTCAGACTGAATCAACGCAACGGGATATTGGCGATGGTTCGGGATCAATACCGAAGAGAAAAATCCAAGGACAATGTCTCGTAATTTTTAACCGTGGTCAGATGACGAGGTCAACACCTGAGATGGCCCCCCCACTCTTCAAATTTCCACCCCACGCCAACGTAAAGACATTGAAGACCACGACAGATTTAACTTGCACCAGCCCAGTGTGCACGACGGTTCTTGGCTGGACCGAGTTTCAAACTCGCAACACTCTGGTTCCTAATCCGTTGCTCTTCCAACTGGGCTACCACTGCCTTCTTTTATTGTGAGACAGACTTTATATTGCTGGAAAGTTTTCACAAACTCTGGCCACGCTGACAAGTAGCAGGATTGCGAGTGCGCGTTACATAACAAACTCTTCCGTTGCTAGGCAACTGCGGTTGCTTTATTTTAGAATTTATCGGCAGCAAACTGATAATTATTCTTTGGAATTTGTCGTTATGTGCGTTCTCGTTAAAAGGTAAATTAATTTATTTAGAAAAATTGACTATAATAGTTTTGAATTAATTCAACCTTTGAAGACATGGAATTGATGCCAAAACAGTCATTCTTCTATACCAAAAATATCTGTAAGTTCTTTTTAAATTTATTCTAAACAAGAAATAATACATTAATGTCCATGTGCAATCAAATATCACCACTATAACTATACGACAGATGAAATGTTTTTAACAGTCAATAAGTGCAAGCAGTAGATCAGCGATGAACGACTAACAAAATGAAAGCTTTAAGATGAAGACTTGAATTAATTTTAAAGGTTTATTTCTAAAAGTATTGCTAATTCTGTATATATAAGCAATTTCTTCTCTAACATTCTAAGCCCAACTTTTCTGCAGTGAATACCCTACTTGAAATCATATAACAGAGCGAGTTTCGGTCTTAGTCGAATGACAGCTATATTGAAGGAACACCAGTTCTGACAAAATAACAATGACACTTTAAAACACTTCTAGACTAGTCTTTAAAGGGATTGAACGTTTACTCTTATGCGTAACTCTGGCCTGTCAGAAAGTGCTTTCAAATATATTACAGCGCTCATTTAATCATGAAAAATAGATAGTGCTTGTTCGAACTGGTGTTATAAGATAGTATGACAAGGTAGGTAATTAAGCATTTTTAAGACTTCTGGAAAAAACCTTGCACGAAGTTATAATTTGTGAATTTGAGACTAATTAGGCACGTTGGACTTGTAGTTATAATGCAGCACAATTAACCACATAAAAATAAACTTACGAAGTTGTATTAAAAATTTTATTATTTATGTTATTTGTCTAAGTTATTTGACCTTCTTTCAGGTCTGCATACATTTTGTTTCATCTGTATAGACAAGCCCACACAACCTCTTGAATGTATTCAATCTCTTTAGTTTATGAAGTTTAATGAAGTTTATTGCTGGGAACGAATCTTAATTATATACGCACTGGATCAATAGGTATAGAGAACATGTGGTAGAGTTAGTATCACATGTACGATTCTAACCCTGAGATAAATAAAAGGTAAAAATCTTAGCCAAACTAGTTGTCTACGCCTTTCCTGGCTGACACCACCGTCACCAAGAACGATAGCCACTTCCCCTCTTCAAATCTATTTTTAGCCTCTTAGGGGTGGAATTGCTCCCTCAACTACCTCCGTTAACTTCCCACCCCTTTTCGAGTACTGCTCTTTGCCTCGCTGGACGCTTATGTCTGTTGTTGCTTTTATGATCTCTGTTTAACAAATCCATTTGTTAAGTTTTCAAAAACTACTTGTCTTGTCTGATTCTACAGGACCTCAGGTCGTCCACACATCTTCAAACAACTTTGAAAACATTTTTCAATCTAAAATAAAAATAAGATGTAAAACTGATATAACCCTTCTGGTGGTTATTTCGACGATGTATCCCGTCCATTGTAAAGCTGACCAGGTCTTTATGGACGATATATTTCGTCATTAGAAGAAAATTAACCACGTCTTGATATTTCATCATCAAAAATCGGTAATATCTATATTGTTGACGACATATCTTGTCATTGGCAAAATTGGTCCAATCTTGATGGACGAGATATCTCGTCGAAACCACTTGGAGGGTTATCTATTTCTGTGGAAAAAATCGTCCATCTTCATTAGGGCCAAAATAAACAAGAAAAACTTGAGTTTAAATATGTTACCTTTGTGTTTACTTTTCTAACTTTTAAAGTAAACTCTTCCAAATCGTTTATAATACAAGCAATGGGTTGAAAATAAATTCGTATACCTCCCAGCGCTCAATATTGTTGGGAATTTTTCATCAGTTTGGTTTCCAATGCACTAAAGAGTTCTGACTTTAGATCGATTCTCGAGTTAAACATTAGCTTTATTATTTTACTGTGTCTAACACACTAGGGAATGATCTTTGTCCTTCCCAGTAATTACACGCAACCTAGAAGTATTTATAAAAACGAGTATTGGCAACTCTCTGCGACAATAACGTATTTAAACTATAGTTTTCCCTCTTGCAGTTCAATTTCCTTCTGATGATGGTGAGACCGTGTTCAAAAAGGCGAGGTGTTGTCCTCGGAACTTTCCATTCTGGATTGATCCCGAACCGTCTCAAATAGCCCTTTATGTTGCTCCAGTGAGACATTAATTGAACTAACTACCTACTTACCTAATGATGGTGGGAGGTTTGTTCCATCAAAAGAGAGTTCAGACTAGTTTTATCATCTTGTTTCTACTTTTATTGGTCATGTTTTGACGATTTATTGCGAGTTAAATGCTCTCGTTCTGCTTGATATTCAAATAAAATCCGCATCCCCATATAATCGTTTGAGAGCCTGTATCGATAAATCAAGTCTTGCGATTCAATGTTTTGCAACCAAAGAATTACTGCTTTTACTAACATCACGCAGGGAATACTAGGAACCAATAAAGATCTTCTTAGAATTCCAGCAGAGGAAACGTACTTTGTACTAGTTTAGTGGACGAGACCGAATCCATATAACCAACTCCAGGAGTCTTTGTTTTCGCTTTTTGTTGCACTGAAATAACAAATTCTTTTGTACCTTTGATTAAAACGTTCCCTTTTTCCATGGATCGAAAAAGGATTGAAGCTTGTTTAATACATCTCCTTAATATTGATGAAGGTCTGATGTTTTCTGTTAGTTTAAAGAAATAATAATGTGTTATTTTGTATGTAAGAAATTCGCTTTATTCATGACTGTTTTTATATATTATGCTGGTTAATATATGCAATGCAATGTATTTTTATTTTCTTAGTTTCGAAAATAAACCGATGGAGATTTTTTGCTACTACATCATGGAAAATGTTAATACTTTTCCTGTTCCAGTTTTCAAATCAGTTCCATTGTTCAACTGACTCCGATGTTATACATCCAAGAGTGAAGGGTAAGAATTTTAATGTTTTATTTGTTGTTTTTATGCCCACGGTAACTATCACGAATACAATAAAAATCATGCCCACTCCACTGTTCTCTCTTATAACATACTTCAAAGAGTAATCCATAATGGAAGAGGCACATACAATTATTTTAGATAGCTTATGACAATGAGCTGAAGGAATGATATTCGACGCACATTATTATAAGAATGAGCTATTTAAAGAGGATTATATATTCAGAAATTCTTGAGTTTATTCGGTAAACTCATTCTCTTTCCAAAACTTAAAAGGAAGGCTAGAATGATAGTGTATAAAAAAGTGTAAATAAGTGTATGAGTGCCCACCACATTTGGCGAGGTATCAGTTCTTTTGGCGGATCCAAAACGCCCTCACACCAATATTATTTACTTCCAAACAATACGTGGGGTCCGCGGTAGCCCAGTTGGGAGAGTGACGGATTAGCAACCGGAGAGTTGCGAGTTCCAAACACAGTCCGATCAATAGACTGTCGTGTTCGCGGGCATTAGTGCACGCTAAATCTGTCGCGGTCTCAAATGTCCTTACGTTGGCGTGGTGTGACAATTTGGAGAGTAGGCTGCCAGATAGGGTGTTGACCTCGTCATCTGACCGTGGTTCAAAATTACGAGGTGCTGTCCTCGGACCTTCGGATTGATCCCGGACCGTCGTCAATGGTCCGTTGTCTTGCTCCAGTGGGACGTTAATTAACTACCAACCTATTGACCATACAATACGTAAAATACGAAATATTGTTGGGTTTTATTTCATCGTGCAAGGGCATTATTTGGCCAAGCTGAGTCAAACAAAATGCAACGTCAAGTAAGGGAAAGTGAAGGAAAGTTTTGCTGATTCAGGAGAGAAAAATACACCCAGGGTAATCTACAGGAATCGAACTTGTATCATCTAAAACTCACAGGCTGCAGAAACAAAAATTTTGAGGAAATGATTCATAAACTCAGTTTTCTACCTTTAAATTCATCCCCTCAAATTCCAATAACTCCATTAGAAACTGTATTGCATCAATGTATTCTAAATATGCATACGGAAAAGCGACAATTCAAGAAATCTGTCTTGTTAGATAGCTCTTATGTTGGTATGATGTTTAGAAACGTGTTACATTTGTGAAACATTTGGAATAGTAAATTTAGTTATAGTTTGATTTTTATGTTACAACAGTGTAATAAAATTTGAATAAAAAATAAATAAATGCAGTGGAGATCGCAGAATATTCGAGTAAATTTCTCGCAAACCGTACTGCATTTCAACAATTCTAGCTCAGGTGCTTCGATCATTGATTATTGATATTCAGCCAAACTTAAATAATATGCTAACTTAAGAAAAAGTATTGGGAACTGTTGTTTGCAATTTGAAATAAACTTAAAAAATATAATTCATAACCTTTTATTGGACTAAAACGCCATTAAGCTTTTGTGAAATACTCATTCCAGAGAACCATTACTTTTGAAAATGTAATTTATTTCAGATGGGGAAGGTGATTGTTGTGCTTTCTCTTAGCAAAACTTTCAAAACTTGATTTGATTCGTGCAAGAATAAATCGAATTATCCCATCAAAGACTTAAAAAGATAATTCTTTTCCGAAACTAAAATATGCGGAAGCTCTGTCTCTGTTCATCAGTGAATAAATATTCTTATTAAATCAGTCGATTCAGGTCTTGGAAGGTGAAAAATATAATTTTCTGATACTGCGGGGAGGCAAAGATCTGTGGACAGAAAGAGCTAACCTCTGTAATGAAATACGTAAACTTCCCGAAATTATTTTTTTGTTAAGAAAAGTTATTCCTTCTTGATTATGTCGTTTTGATTGTTAAAACAAACCGACACTTTTTGGCTGTGTGTAAATAAAAGTAAATATAGACCATCGGAGAATAAAACAGTAAACCCCTGTGGCATAAAACGCTTCGTCCATTGAATTATAAATTTTATATTTCTTTGTTTAATATTGTTATTGAATAAATAGCTTATAAATGCGGTTAACCTATATTTGATTTAAATAAAAATGTTTGAATTTAGTGAAGTTTGTAATGAAGTTACTGAATGAAATTGGAATCATCGTTACCGTGTTTTATAGTTTTGTCTTAAATAAAAGTAAATGTAAGCAGCAAAGCGTTTGGATAAAAACCCTTCGTCAATTGAATTATAGATTAACCTTACAAGTGGTTTTGACGAGATATATCGTTCATCAACATCTGAATAATTTTACTTATGGTGAATTATCTCGTCATCAAGACGGCGATTTTTTGATGGTCCGTGTTTTTTTCTAATGACGAGATATTTCGTCCATCAAGATCTCTCCAGTTTTCTTCTGATGACGAGATATCTCGTCATTCACTCGATTTCAAATTTTATAAAATTTGAAATCGTTATTTGGTAAATTGTTCAGAAAAGCAGTTTATCGATAATTAATTTAAAGAAAAGTACTTAAATTTGTGTTGTGTCCCTTATGATGAAATGAAATTAAAATAGTAAAATGATCTCGGATAACTTGTTGATGTAATTTATCATTTATTCTAAGTTATTAATTCCAAATAACTAATCAACATAGCATTATTTGAGGTCGGATGATTGCAAAATATCTTAATTGATCAAGAAATAATTTTTAAACAAGCTTACTATGAGAAATTATGAATTGCACTGGCAAGCTTAATAATCTTCTTTATTAATTCAAAATAAAATTTATAACACGCGCATAGAAGATTAAGTAATTATATTTGTGTAGCATGTCTTGGAAATAATTGCTCAATGAGTTGATTGGAAGGATTAAGAACATACTGTTCCAAATAAGTATACAGAAATTAAAATAACAATACGGATTTTAATAAGTAAATATGTTCATTAAAATTCTCTAATCGTTACAGTTTCATCTCATAAAATTGTATATCCATCTCTTGTTTTATTATGCAAATCTATTGTACATATTTCAGATTAAATGTTTAATAGATTCTCATTACTAATAATTTTTTAAATGCTAATACTTCATTATTTGTTCCATCACTAAGCAATAAGAAAAGCTTAAATCTCATATGACCTTTAAGTCAACATTCTTTTCTTCATAAATATAGAAATGAATTTTCTATATTTATGAAGAATGCAAATCTATTGTACATATTTCAGATTAAATGTTTAATAGATTCTCATTACTAATAATTTTTTAAATGCTAATACTTCATTATTTGTTCCATCACTAAGCAATAAGAAAAGCTTAAATCTCATATGACCTTTAAACCAACATTCTTTTCTTCATAAATATAGAAATGAATTTTTATGAATTTAAGAGTAATCGATCGATAATATGCCACATTTTATTTAGAATTAGAATTCCTTTATTAATAATCAGTGAAAAGTATGTTGGTACCACATTCACTTATATTTATTGTCTACCAAAAGTAAGTAATACCCATATTAAAATTAAATGTAAGCTTTTAAATAATTTTGAAATGAAAATGACGTTACCAGGTGTTAATATATTGAACGAATAAAAATATACAGTGTAAATAAATAAACAGAGCTGTTCAAAAGAAACATTTTTATGTTTTTATAGAAATATATTTCTTATTATACATTTTGTTTGTGAATTCCAGAATATATCTTTTAATTAAATTACATTATTTACAAATAAAGTAATTTGACACTGACATTGAATGCATAAAGATTAAATTATTATTAAAATTATTTTCCATATGAAATATAAATTGAATATTTATAAATAGAACAGTTTTTAAATTTGACAATAATAAAAACTAAATTAAATATCTTCTCGGATAATATATTTTTGTCTGTTTCATTAAAAATGTTGGGCTGATAAGCATATACTATCAAAATCAAATGTGTGCATATTGTCCTTGTTTAGAGATACAGGTTTATGAGCTAACCACCGAAATTTACGTAACAAATATAAGTTGCAAGAATTTTTCCTTTCATTTATGAACTCAAAGAACAGGTTGATAACTACTGAAAACATGTGATAAAAAAGATGTAATTGGACTCCCTTGAGAAGAATGCAATAAGAAGCTTAGCTCTTAATACCAGGCTTTCCGATACTAGGTACTTTATATCAAGAATGAAGTTGATACATTGTGTGTTTCAGGTACTTGTTTCGTAACGCATCGTAGTAATTAGCTTTGAATTTGTCTCAAGTTTGAAGTGGAAAACAGAGGTTTGTTGTTTGAGAATCGGTTTATCGAAAGTATTCTTAGTCAATAAACTCTCTTCTAAATTTCCGATCTCAAATATCTGGATGTTTATTTTTATGGAAACAATAATTTAAATATGTACCCGTAATTATAAATATTTTTGGATTTGATAATTAGTTTCAAGTTAAAAATTCCTTTCATAACCTATAAGTAAACATCTGATAGCAAGATAATAATTTTATTTAAGATGGAGACCGTGGTAGCCCGGTTGGTACTGTAGCAGATTAGCAACCGGAGAGTTGCGAGTTCGAAACTTGACCTAACCAAAGACCGTCGTGTACTTGGGGACTTGTACACGTTAAATCTGCCGTGGCTCACAAATGTCCTCACGTTGGCGTGGGGTGGAATTTTGGGGTGTTAGCTCAGGGGTTGACCTCATCATCTGACAGTGGTTCAAAATTACGAGGTGCTGTCCTCGAATCTTTCCAATAACCTACCAACCTACTTACCCTTATTAAAGATGGTTTGCTTGATTCGATTAAAATCAGACGTTAAACTTTCAAGACGAATAAATTTATGTCACATAATTTACAATTGACTACCCAAATGTTCAACATTTAAAATTGTATAGTAGGCTTTCATAGCCTCACTTAAAATAGCCCAAAATACTTTATATCTAGTAAAACAGAGCAATAAAATGAATATGTTTCTATTTCAATTTTATGATCTTTCTGTAATTTCAAATAAAAGCTTCAATTACATAATACGATATTAGCAATTTATGATCACAATTTAATAGAATTTAATCAGTCTTTGATAAAGGTCTATATTATATCATAATTTGATATGTAAGTGCAAATATTTAATAACCACAATTAAGGATTGCTAAAAGTAAGTTAATATACATTTGCAATTTACTAATATGAATTTTGTCACTGCTTAAAGCTTTTAGTTTTCATTTAGTGTCAATTTTTAAAGTATAATTTCATATTCGACAACATTAATACTCTTATTTAAATAAGTTACTGTTAAATTTAAAGATTAACTGCATCTCTCTGATTAGGTTGTTTGGCTTAGTGTACGTAATAAATTGTTTGTAAAAATTATATTTATATAAAAAAATATTATCTTGAAGTAATCCTTTATCGTTGATCCTGTATAGCAATTTTTGTTTTTAACACTTAGAAATAAAGAAATTGTACTTTAAAACTGCATAAGAAAATATGATTAACAGTTTATTAAGGAAATATAGCAAGCAAAATATCAGAAATATTAGAATCCAGTTCATGTCATACTAAAAGCATATTACTGTTGTGTCCCTAATTTTTAAGATTAGAAAGTATTACGATTGATATAGAAATATTTTAAGCTATTAAAAAGAAAGCAATTCAAACACACATGTATCAAATTTCACATGTTTAAATCAAATTTTGTTTCGAAATCAAGATATAAATCTTTCTATATAGTAGTTTGGATATGTCTTAATACATGCCTTCGTGAAAATGTGATTCTCTAATTAAATTTAATTAATTTGATATAAAAAGGAATTCAAACATACACTGATTCAAATTCATTTTTTCTTATAAACCAAGGTATAAATCTTTTAAAGTAGCAGCTTGGACATGTATTAATACATTTCTTCGTGAATCCGATTCTCTAATTTAGAAAAAAGTTTGAAAGATCGCTCAAAAGGTTTTACAGCAATTTTAAGCGTATCGTAATGTACAGGAAGTTTTCGTAGGAAAAAGGAGAAAATTCATTACTAATGAAGTTAGAACCTATAATCAAAAGAACTATTAAGACGAATAGGGCCATAGAAGATATAGGTAATGAACACAGTAACACTAATGACATAGAATCCTAAAACAAATGGTGTCTATCAGCAACACATGATTTGAAGCACAGTGTTTTCAAAATATTTTGTAGCTTCATTACGTGATCGAACTGGTGTATCTGACAGGGCTTCTGCAAAAATTACGAATTCAGTTCCCCAGGATTTAGCTCATTAGTGTAAAGAATAAAAGTAAAAGTTATTTATAGGATGAAGATTAAAAGAGAAGCGTCAAATAAACGAAAGTCTTCGAAAAGACTTTAACTAGAGCAAAAAAGGCTTTATTTAGACGGAAAAGTGAAGGGTAAAAAGGTTGTATATATTACTCATTAAATACTTAGGAAAAAGGATCTAAATATCTAGTTCATGATATGGCCTTAGACTCTATAACATGAGGCAATGTCCCCTCCGTTTGAAACAAAAATTTCACATAAAAATATTTTTTAACTATAAATTCTATATCAATCCGTGCTTGCTACTAATTATTATTAATCACTTGATAAATATCAGTAATTAATTGTTAATAATAAATAATTATAAATTATGAACTCTTTTAATTTAAATATATTTGATAACTTTTTAAAGAAAAACTTTCTTTATTAATGTCCAAGTGTTTGCTTATAAAATTTTTCGAATTGCTAGAAATATTTTGATCTAGAACAAAAATTCGGTTGCTATAATATTTTACATGAGCGATTTTAAAGATTAAATTCCTCATAAAATACTTTTAAGCTTTATACATGCCTAGAAGCAAAATACTTTTGATTTTTGGGGCAAAACACAAAAGCACTCAAAAAGTGAAGTTTGTGTTCGATCTCGAAACATGAATACATTTTATAGATACTTTATTTCAACAGAACTAAAGGAGGACAAGGGAATGAAAAATGGAAAATTTCTATCGCAAAAACACTTAAATTCACTCGAATAAGGAACTATAAAGTGAGCGTTGAATTATCCACTATTCACAATCTTTTAAATAGAAAATATAGATATTTTTGCACAAAACCTGAGAGTTTTGAAACACAAATGAAATACTAAATAGTTTTTCTCGGTTTCGCTAAGAAATCATGATAATATCCGTCGGTTTTATACCTAGTGCTGGTCTTTTGACTTAATGAAGCATGTGGCGTTCCGTGTTTCTTAAAATGATCTCAAAAGTTGTTTTTGTTCCATAACGTAATATATTGTTGATAAAAAGTTCAAAACTGTCACTCCTTAAAAATTGGTCTTTCCGACCACCATTCCTATAAACTCTTAAAACTCCACATTGCCTTCTGCACTGGTAAGCATGTTAACCACAGACAAAAGATATTATCCTAAATAAGTATTTTTGCTCATGTAGTGGCATATAAATTTCTTATTCTATTAACAAACAAAGTAAACTTGTACATTCAAGATGGTCGTACTTCAATGGTTAGTATTGAAAATACTCGCGAGAAAATCTTTGTGGAATGGATAGATGAATAGAAAGGATATATCCTAAATACTGCTTGTCCATGTAATCTTTAGTGGCATATGAATTTCTTGTAATTCTATTAACAAACAAAGTAAACTTGTACATTCAAGGTTGCCGTACTTCAAAGGTTAGTATTGAAAATACTCTTGAGAAAATCTTTGTGGAATGGAAGAATATATTTTTGGTTATGCACCTGTGTGTTTCAACAAAAAGGTGGAGACATAATTTATTCATGACCCAAAGCACTTGCAGACTGAAGCATGAGGAAATTCTCAGTTTCTTCCCGAGCGCCTACAACATGTCATCCAAATCCACTCTTTCCAAGAAATACTTACTTTTTTACCTGGAAACCTCCTGTGCTTCTTACCTGAAAAGTGTAAACATACGAGAGAGCTAAGCTTGTTTTGACCGAAAAGGAAAGAAAAATGGTAGAAAGGAAATTTTGTCATTCTTATAACATTGGAAGAAAGAAGCTATGATATATTTAACAACAGATGAAATTAACAATGTTTTCTTCCTAAGTCAGGAAAAGTCTAGGGTCCATAATTTCCTACGGGCAGCCCAGTACAAATTAGCCCGGCTAAGGTCGTCAACTAAGATGTGATCGTCAGATAAAAAATGCAAGATAAAAGGTGACTAAAATCCATAAAGCTCCCCGTCGAACAAAAGGGGCAGTCAGGAGAAGCATGCAGACCAATGCGGTGTAATTGTCCCCTTAAAAAGACGTGTTCAGTTAAAATTCGAATATTTGCCGTAGCAATTTGTCGTGGCAAATTAGGTGGAACAGGGTCAGACAAAATCTTGCTCCATGTTTTGTCCGTGGCCTTAAGATTTTGAAGGTCGCAGACGAACTTATTTATCTTTCGCTCTACCCACCTGCCAGATCGGGGGAAGAGAGAGGGCTGGACGGGTGGGGTAGAAAACAACCATTTTTAGTTAGCTTGTCTGCGCTCTCATTCCCTGGTATATGGCTGTACTGCGTTGGGAGGTAGAGTTACTCGCGTCCGTAAGTTAAACGTGCCTCCTGGGTTGTTCTAAATGAGTAACAGGCGCCCCGTCACGGCGGCCCAGTGTTATGAATTAACAATGTAAAAATGTTTATATCGATAAGAACAGAAACCCACTAACCGACATTTTTTCACACACTAAACACTTAATTTCACGACGATGAGAATCTCATTGTCGTATTGTAATCTGTTTAAAAGGTACATTAAACTATCAAAATACTCATAATTTTAATTTTTTGACCTAAAACTAAAAGTTAGTCTTTAAACAGCTGTAAAGAAAAAATGCTTGTTTCGTTAAATGAATTTCTGTTCGAAGTCGACGATATGTTCTATTTTGTTTAAATTTCATTTAATTTTCTTGTTATAAATTATATTCAGATATTATTTTGTGGTCATGTCTATTTTACTCTACTTCAATAGTGGTATTGTAGCAAGGTATGTTTTATTTCACTTCCATTGTGGTGTTGTGGTAACGTCTGCTTCACTTCAGTTATGTTGTGGTAATGCTTGTTTTGTCTGTTTCACTTCAGTTGTGTTGTTACAATGTCTTATTCACTCCAGTTATTATGTGGTAATGCTTGTTTTGTCTGTTGCATTCCAATTGTGTTGTAATGTCTACTTTAATTCGCATTGGTTGATGCGTGATGATCACGTTGTGTTTTTGTAATTTTGGTAGCTACTTAAACACATGAACCATTTAGCAGAAGAGTATATTTCTCAGAAACAGATAACAGTAGATAGTGAGATTTCAAGCATATTACACCTGCCTTCTTATGTAGTATTCTAAGTAAGCTCTGGAAATATATCTTTTATTAAAGTTCCATCAGACTGTCAAAGTAGAGGAGAATGAATAATTAGCCAATAACTTCCAAGAACATTTAAGGAAGCCTTTTAGCTTAAATAAGACTCTTGCAAGTTTTGTTCTATTGCATTCAGTGTATAGTAGCAATGGAATTGTATCTTAAATACCCTTTACTCGAGATTGCAGATTTGAGAAAGCATTTCTGTATTCTTTGAATAATATATATATAATTTCGAATCGCTTAGAATACATCATCCAATAGTTTTTCCATCTCTCCAATGCTCATGTTTTGAAATGTCGTCTAAATATGCCTTTGGGACAATTGTTAAATCTCAAGAACACTTTACCAGCTACTCACTAAATTGACTACAAAACCTTTCATTGCTAAACGGCTATTCGGATTGGCCGCCATATTGGATGCCTTCTACTTGCACGTAAGTGGTTATTACCAAACCTATGAAGGATACAATATTCCAAAATTTTCCCCAATTTGCGATGATAATCATTGCCAAATAATGATGGTACAGTGTTCTTGAGTTTAAACAGAACACTTTAATTCCCCAATAGACCTAGTATCAAAACATATGACGAATATTTGTCAATAATCAATTATCAATTCAACAAATATAATTTAATACGCGTGCAAAAAGACTATCAATTATAGATTCAGGATTTCAAGATGCTGGCCACATATCTAGAAAAGCGTGACCCTATACTCTAAGAAATCGATGGAGATAAAAGGCATTATATTCTATTCCTTGTTATGCTATAGATAACCTTTAAAAACGTTTTCAAATTTTTTTTTAGCTAAATCAATTAATCGCCAGGAAAACTCATTTCGTTCAGAAGTAAATAATTAAGTATTTACTTTCTGTTCTCTTTTTACCCAGTTTTCATCTCAGGATTCATTTGCTAGTTGATTCGATTCAATTTCGTTCACTTAAACTCAAGGTACCAATTGGTGATAATTACCATCACGGATTGAAGATAATTTTAGAATATTGCAACCCGTCGTAGGTTTGCTACATGCACCACTTGCGCGCAAGTGGAAGGCATCCAATATGGTGGCCTATCAAAAAAGAACAGTTTGGCGAAAACAATTTCAGTCGCCGATTTGGTGAAGGGCGAGTACTGTGTTTTCTTGCTTTTTATCTTCGTTCATTATGAATGCAACATTCGCCTGCACAACTTGAATTTATTTATAAAATACGAATTTGAAATTGCATGCCTCATTTGCTTTGTTTTAAATCAGATGAAAGAGTATATTCTTCGTCGGCAGATTTGATTCTCGAGTGGAATCACGTGATACTCGATCTGGACATTGCCATACTGGAAATACGAATTAAGTCCTTTTATCGCATTATTGAATGAGAAATACATATAAAGATTTTCGGTGAAAATAAACAAACCAGACGGGGAAGCCAGAGATTTTGCTTCCGGTTACACCAATGTTCTCTCATGATATATATTGTGGTTGTCTTAAAATGTAGTTTATCGCCGTTTAGGAGACATTTGGCGTACTATTTGGTAACATTTGGAACACTACGCCACCCACATTTAGCTTGCCAGAGAAAGCCTCTATATAGAGAGTCTTAATCCGCTGACAGGCTCCCACGCATATATCCGTTCTGCAACCTGTGGTCATGATTTCAAACCAGTTTTTTGCCATTTGACCAATAAATTGGTTCCTAGAATTCTTTCAACCAATAGGCTCTTTAGGCTTAACGTGCGAATTGTGGGCAAAAGCAATACTACACCGCTCGGAAATCTTGTGACGCTCAGAGGGTTACTATGTGTTACCGTAAACTCTCCTGGAGTTTTCTCGACGAGGCATCTCGTCATAAGAAGAAAACTGGACAAATCTTGATCTCATTATCATCAATAAACCAGCAATATTTTAATGACGAGATATCTCGTCATTAGCGAAATCGGTCAGACTTGATAGACGAGATATCTCGTCGAAATCACTTGGAGGGTTAAAAAATTGAGCATTTTGAGTCTTGAACAAGTCAAAAATGAATGAATCACTAAGACAAGTATTAAATATTCTATTCCCCATCATTTCTATATTCCTATGCTAAACGTATGTAATTGAAGTTTAATCTTTTAATTTAAACTTCGTACTTTTTGCTTATCTTATTGTAGCTTCAGGAACCTCGACATTTGAAAATCTACTGAATTACAAACAAGCTGTTTACAATATATCATTATGTTTCTGCGAGTAGACGTTTTGAGCTATAGAAAGTTAATATTTTGGGATCGGTGCATTTCTCGAAGATTATCTCCAAGAATACAAATGAAACTACTTTTTTTACTGCCAAAATTTCACTGTGTCGAAGAAAATGAAAGAGAACAGCATTGTTTCAAACAATATTCGAACTCTGAAACAAACTGAAGATTTAGTGATTCAAACTCAGTCGAGTTACCGTCATCTGTATCGGGATAGTTTCCTATGGCATTGACGATAATGATGTTTGTCCGTAATCCGCTTATGAAATGGATGAAGCGAATTACTTTAACTGCTCATGATTTTTAATGGACTCGAATTTCGGATTCTGCTTAAAAACAATAGAGGTAATCTATTAAAAAATTTGGATTAGTCTTAAATAATAGCTGAGTGCTCATTTTGAAATCCTTTTAAATTCCACTTCGTTTATACGTCAATCAATTTTGATATTTCTTTCAACATATAATATATAATCCAGATTTAAATTGCAATTTTCAGAATTTTCTAGTGTAAAATTTGATTGATATAACTTGAAGGGGATAATATAACTGTAAGAAAAATGGCGAAAACTTATTTTGAAATAAAACCTTAAGGTGTATATACGAGGTTAAGTGACTTTAGACATCTTTAGGTTTGCCATAAGAAATATTTAGGTTTGTCACACTATCTTCTGCGCATGCGTGATTAGAGTTGATGCTACTGTGGTCACGTTACCGAAGTTTGACCTTGATAATGTCATTTTTCTTGCTTCTGCTTCAGTGCAAACATGGCCGCTATGCTAACAGCGTGCACCAAGGAGGAATAAAGATCAGTGATTCGATTTCTATGGTCAGAAGGTGTGCCAGAGGCTGAAATTCATCGGAAGCTTACAACACAGTATGGGAACAGTGGTCTACCACTTAGAAGTGTGTATGAGTGGATCGAGGAGCTTAAAAGAGGCCGGTCAAGCGTGATGCATGAAGAAGGAGCAGGACGCCCGTCAACCTACACCACTGACGAGAAGATTCAGCAAGCTCGAAAATGGTTCTGTCAAATACGCGAGTTTGGGGACCGCTGTACCAAGTGCAAAAAAGGAGACTATATAGAGAAATGACGAACTTGTTCAAACCCTACATTTGTGTAAATAAATTGAAATAATAAAGTGCGGATAATTTTTCACTTTCCATCGTATATGTACAGTAGACATCTCAAATATTGAACAAAATATTGATTTTTATTGCAAAATATTTTCCAACTCTAGATTTCAAACGATACTAAAATCTTGTAAATATACTGAATTCTTTTCTTGTCACAAGGATTTTTTCCTTTTTTGGAAGCATGCACAAACATGTTTCCATCATGTTAAACTCAATTTCTAAATAACTGTTTTTGAAATATGATGTTTTGTTCAAACGGTAATAACTCAACAATGAATTCATACAATATAATCATTTTTATATCATTATAATCTATATACCAGTGGATGTTTTAACTCGCAATCAAAGTTATTAGTTAAGAAATAAACTTTTAATTGATTTTAAAATGTTAAAATTCTAGTAAAACCTTTATTTTTATGCTTCTTTGATAAAAAATTGTAAAAACCTGTTCTGTCTAGAAACTTGATTGAGGGTCAAAGATGAAGAATAATATTATAGGAATAATTTCCAACAGGAATTACCCGGTTGGAAGAGTAACGGATTAACAATCGGAGGGTTGTGAGTTCGAATCCAACCAAAACCCGTCGTGTACAAGGGAGGCTGGCGCATGTCAAATCAAATGTCCTGAAGTTGGCGTGGTGTGGAAGTTTCGAGAGTGGGGTGATGGCTCAGGTGTGGCCCCGTCATCTGACCTCGGTTGAAAACTACGGGATGTTGCAATCGGATCTTTCCCTTCGGGTTTGATCCCGGACCGTCGCCAATAGCCCGTTGCTTTGCTCCAATGTGACGTTAATTAATTAAATACCTACCTTCCTACAGGAATTGTCTCTCCGAACAAATTATAATTTGAATTATCACTGTTGAAAAACATCCTAACTAGCTAAATAAATTCGAACTAGGTAATTAATGATTTGCTTTATCTGATTTTTTCAGATGGAAATGATTTTAAGTATAAACCGATGGCCCATTGTAAAGAGCTTGATTTTTAAAGTCAAAATTAAAAATAATTTCTAGTGTATATTAAGTTCGTGTTATTCTATTCGTATTATAAGTATATTCGATAAGTATATTAATTCGTATATTAAGTTTCTAGTGTACGTTAAGTTCTCTATGCTGTTTTTCAATTTTTCTTAATTTCATCGCCGCATAACTGGTATAGTGGACATAGTGGTTGTCAACCACCCATTATTAGAGCATGGTGATTGTCCTTGTTAGGAGTAACGACGGCTTACCCAATGGGTGCTAATTGATAAATAGTCGTCAGTCCACCCTTTGTAGTGACAAATCCCGGTCTGTGGCTAGAATGTTTAAAAAAATGTTTTCAACCTTTTCAATTTTTTATCTTCCAGTAGTTTGAACCCGTAATGTTTTTTCGACAGAAACATACCGTTTGAAAAATCTATTACGAAGATTTATTTCAGGATAATTTGAAAACTCAGACACATATATTAATCTTGCTCAGTGATATAGAACTACTTACTCTGTTAAATAATGGAAGTAAATTAATTGTGAAAACGAGAATATACTGACAGCAATTTTAGTTGCTTTTGCAACCATTATTCAATTATTATGATATATTCAGGAACGCATTCACGATGCAAATGCAATGAACCAGTTCGTTGCCATGGTTACTTTAACTAATGTTTTATTTTTTTATGTTTTGATCCCAGAAAGATGAAAAAATATGTGGCTTTTTGTAATGAAAATAAAAATTTGGAATATGCTGCTTAAAAATAGCTTTCAAGGAAAATTCCGTGGAGTGTCTTTTGTTGGATTTTCAACCTGATTAGTTTCTTACTTAATTAATATTTTATAATGTTTCATTAAAGAATTTTATGGAAATGTCTCCCCCATGAATGAATGGCACAAAACCATATTTTGTTTCTCTACTTGGTTTACTTTAACAGGATTTTAAAGTTTTCATGACTAATCCTTTGTGTGCAAAAATCTGCACAATTGAGAAATGGAATTGGGATTTTGGAGTCTTAAAAGTAAGATTAAAATGAACTTTCTTTTTATATGAATGGAAACTCTTTGAGATGTACACACGCACCACCTTGTAATACTTTACCACCTTGCAACCTATAGTTTTCCTTTCATAACTTTTAACTAGCTTTAATCTTCTCGACCAATACAATCTTTCCAAAGGATTCTACTTTTAGGAAAGTATAAAAAAAATCTTTCTAAATGTTTCTATTCTCAGAAATGACCATTAGAATATTTTCAAACGATTCAGTTGTTAGGAAAAGACCAATGAAATTCTGCCAAAGGATTATATCCTTTTGAAATAATAAAGGATCACTAGAATCGTTCTAAATGACACCATTCTAAGGAAAAGACCAATGGAATCATTCCAAAGGATTCTATTCTGAGGAAAGAACGAATTCTATTCTAAGAAGGGATCAATACAATCTTTCTAATAGTAGGAAAAGTCCATGGATTCTTTCAACCAATAGTGTGGCTAAATTGACAGATAATCGAACCTGATGTTTCGCATATATTAAAATAAGAGATATTTATGTAATTTCAGTTTTATCTTAGCAAATTTGATGCATAAAAATAATAAGAAAATCGCAATTTTTAACTAAACCACGAGAAATGTCCCTGAGCTTGTTCTTTTGAAGGACCAATCATTCTGATGGGCATTCCTAGGTACTTTATTAACCCTCGACGTGAGTTCGAATGAGATATCTCGTCCATCAAGATATGATCAATTTTCCTAATATAGAGGTACTTTTCATCAAGATATATATATATATATATATATATATATATATATATACACACATATGGGGAGCTCAGTGGGAGCCCCTTTCTCCCACTGAAACTAATTCTCCATATGATTTCTGAATAATTAAATTGAATGAAAGATAAAAGAAAAATACATAATTAAACATGAGGATTGAGTAATTGTTGCCATTCCATAGCTTTACTACCCTGCTTCTCCTGAGAGTTTTGGTTGCTTTAGACAAACTAAATCGAGCCTCTGCTTCCTCAGAAATCTCGTTTCGTTGTCGAACAGCTTTGTCCGCTTCTCGTGCTTGTGTCTTTTCCTCTTTCTCGGCTCGTGTCAGCATTCGAGGTTTGGTGTTGATTGGTCTCTTCTTGCGTAATGTTCCATGCACGATTTTACTTCTACTAAGAGATCGACGTTGCGATCTGAAAAGATTTGCGTTGGCCTACAAATTCCTGATAGGTGGATTGATGTTTCGGCGATAGGTGGTGCAAGGGCCGTGTTTTGACCAAGCTGCTCCAAGCGAGGTTAAATAAGTGGACATGTCACAAGGAAAGATTTATTGACCCAGGAAAGAATCAAACCTGCGCCACGTATAGCGCTCAGGATGCTGCGTCGACCCTGAAACTCCAGACAGAATAAGCTGTGCAAATTTTATGACGCCAGAGCTTAGCCATAGAGAGTTTTAGCTGCTTCAGACAGATTTCTGCTTTATGCATAAGATTAAGGTGCTATTATACGAGTACTGCAATTCTTATTTAAAACGGAAATATTTACTACAAACGAGAGAAGTAAGCATCGTATTATGTTTTCATCAAGACAATTGTAGAAAACAGTGATTTATATATCAAAAGGTAAAGAAGACCCTAAATAACACGTTTCCTGTTGCTTTTGGAGCAATTTTCAATTTATTTTTATCAGAAGTAAAGTCTAAAATAATTGACCATTAAATTGAATTTATTCCCTTTTTTGGCGTAGAAATACACCAATTATATTACGGGTGACGTTAACTTCAGAAAACGTAGACATCATTCATTCTTTACGAAAACTCTCTCGATCTACAGACGCTTGCTCATTTCATCAAAGAACTGGATAACAAGTTTCTCTATGCCATCAAATTAATGAATTTCAATTCCATCGTTTACTCGTAAAGACAAAGAAGAACGAAGATATTTACAGAAGAGGGAAATATGCATCGTGTTATAATTTAAAAGTAAAATAAAAAAAAAAACTGCTTCAAATATCAAAGAGTAAAAAGATCATAGTTTTCTTTTGTGTTTTTACTGCGGTTTTTAAGTGCTGAAGATTATAAAGTCTACTTCAAACCCCTTTGAAAATATATGAAATAAAAATCTTAAATTGAATGTATTCTTTATTTCGTGTAAAAAATATCCCAATTACGTTATTTGAGAGGCTAATCTCAGAAAACGCAAAGGAAGCATCAAGTTCCTTTCCGAATACTCTTTTAATCTACAGACATTCGTTCATTTCGTCAAATAGCTTTTATAACAAGCACGATATGTCATATTTCTGGATACCATCAAATTAATGAAATTCATTCCATCAATCAACCATAAACTCAAAGAATGAAGATATTTACAACAAAAGAGTAATATTTGATAAGGAAAATGATAATAAACACGACTCAAACATGAAAAACGTAAACAAGACTATGGTTTTCTTTTGTGTTTTGCAGTAATTTTCAACTTAAAATTAATAAAATTTACTTCAGAACCCTTTGAAACTATATCTTTTGTTGTCAGAAGTAGTCTTAAATTGAACATTAAATTAAGCGTATTCTGTGTGATGTGTAATATATTACATTATTTGTGAGAAAACGCAAAGGATGCATCAAATTCTTTCCGATTACTCTGTTAATGTACAAGACATTCTCTCATTCGTTTTTTACAAACCCATTTCACCAAATTACCTTGCTATAAAGGCATTTCACCAAATGGCTTTATAGCAAGCCCGATATATCGTATTTCTTTATACCATCAAATTAATGGAATACAATTATATGAATTAATGGAATCAATCAATCGTAAACACAAAGAAGAACGAAGATATTTACAACAAAAGAAAAATATTTTTTAAGAAAAATGATAGTAAACAGTGCCACAAACATCAAAACGTAAAAAAAGACCATCGTTTTTTATGTTTTGCAGCAATTTTCCACTTCTTAAGAGTATAAAATCTACTTTAAAACCCTTTGAAACTATATATTTCGTTGTCCGAAATAAAGTTTTAAACTGAACATTAAATCGAACGTATTCTTTATTTCGTGTAAAAAACACACCAATTATTTTATTTGTGAAGCTAACCTCAGAGAACGCAAAAGAAGCATCAAATTTCTTTCCAAGTTCTCTCTTACCTAGAAATTCGTTCATTTCCTCAAATGATTTATAACAAGCCCGATATGTGTTTCTTCATACCATCGAGTTAATGACATTCAATTCCATCAATAAACTGTTAACACAAAGAGGAATGATGATATTTACAACAAACGAGGGGTTATATGTATGGTACTATAATTGCAACCTCAACATTCAAAATGTAACAAGAAAACAGTCTCAAATTTTAAAACGTAAACAAAACCTATTTTTCTTTTGTATTTTGTAGCAGTTTTTGACTGCTCAAGAGAAAAGTCTACTTCAGAATTCTTTGAAATTTTGAAAAACACGTTACCAATTACGCTATTTTTAAAGCTAACCTCAAAACACGCAGAGGAAGCATCGAATTCCTTTCCCAGTTACTCTTACCTAGAAATTCGTCCATTTCATCAAATGGCTTATAACAAGCCCGATATCATGTTTCTTCAAACCATCGAATTAATAAAATCCAATTTCATCGATCAATCCCAAGCACAAAGCGGCTGATTTCGCTTCTCCGCACCGTGAAAGGGACTCCAAACCAGACAAAAATTCCAATCGGGGTCAAAACGTGACTCCATTAGGTCCGAAGCCGCCCTCTTAATCTTTCGCTCTTCGAAGGGAAAGCTTCTTTACGGACCGAATAAAGGGGGTGGACAAATCTTGTGTCCTTACTCAATCCCAATATTAATCCTCGGTACATCATTAGAGAGATGGAGCGGGACGTTCAATCATTTCCGAGGAGCCAGAGTAATCGGATAACGTCAAGGCCTTTTGGATACGCAATGTACCGTTCAAGTGGACATTCGCTTAATGTATAAGCTCCCTCATCCAAGAATATGTTAAGATAGACCCGAGAATTCACTAAGGAAAGAGAGTTGGTCCTAATTGGAGTTACTTGTAAAACCAGTAGGGGGTGAGATGTGTCGGAGGACGTTCGCGAAACGGATGAGCGTTCTGACTGAATTGTAAGAGGGATTTCGTTGAGTTGATGTACAAATCTGGGCTGGTATCGCCGGCTTACTAGTGAAGCAAACTAAGTCAAAGTTTTCGATTATGAAATTTTTAGTTCTTGTTCAGAGTGGGGTGGTCTTTGGGCTGGTGAAATCTACTGAATCATCAAGTTTGGATTTAAAAGTTTGGATTTCTCCTTGAGAAACTCACTCGGAAAACGCATCTGAGAAACACATGTACTGTGCATCTCTAATTTTATTAATAAGTTGCTAAACCAATACATAATCCCAATGAAAATAGTCTTCTCTGAGTAATTGGTAAATTGAGTAAGTACAAAGTGTAATAAATAATGACAATTTGTGCATAAAAGAAGTTTTGGCTTGAATAAGTCTAAAATAGAAATAGTGCTGGTGGTATGCATTAAAGGTTGTGCGCATGCGCATTGAGCGCGGGAAGGGGGTCCACAATACGTGGAAATTCTACGGTGCAGGGCGAGGTTTGGGCCAGTGTAACTTTGGATTGAGTGAAGTAAGCACTGTGTGCTTAAGTTGTGTCATTCGAAAGATACAGAGCTACGCTACACTCACACGCTTATAATAAATAAAATTATCTTTCAATATTAGCGTCAAACAGCGCTTTAATCGTTCAAACTGTAAATTAGTTCAAACTTCCAATGTCTGCTTCATTCATTAAACAATCTAACATCAGGCCCGAGTATTCGTGTCAAAATTACGGTTTGTGTCGTTGACACAACCTAGCAAATTAAAATTTTTTTTTACCAGTGCTGTGTTTTTAGGCTGGTCAAGTCTATACTAAATCATGAAGGTTAGATTTCTTCTTGAGAAACACATTCCGAAAACACATCGAGAAACACATGTACGCTACTTATTCTAATTTTATTAATAAATTGCTAGGGTAATACATAACCACACTGAAAGTACTCGTTGAATAATTGATAAATTGAGTATATACAAAGTGTAATAAATTAATGTTAAAATGATAAAATTACAATTTTTGCATTGCTTAAAATTTAGTTTTTTAGACCAGAGTGCTGTGATCTTTAGGGCGGTGAAGTGTGTGTGTCTACTAAATCATGAAGGTTTGATTTCTTGAGAAACACACTCATAAAATGCATTTAAGACACACGAATAAATGTAAGCTATTCTAATTTTAATAATAGTTTGCTAGAGCAATACATAATCGCAATGAAAATACTCTTTAAGTAATTGATGAATTTAGTAAATACGAAGCGTAATAAATAATTATTAAAATAAAAATTGGAATTTTTTTCTTCATTTAGAACTATGTTTCTTGTCTTAGTGTGTTTCACATGTAGGACGATGCTGTACTATCTACGAAAATGCACATTTATATTTATGGTTATTTATGCTAAGTTTAATACATTATAATTATGAACTTTTTATGTAAGCCTTTAAGAACTACTTTGCACAATATAGACACTAAAACATGTATAAAATATTATTAAAAGAATTTATCATAGTTTTTCAAATTTGGAAAACAATGGTTTTAATCCAGGCTTCATGCAGACATCTATATCGATTATTTGCTCCTGAATTCTTAAATGGGCTATTTATACTTAAAATTAAGGAGAAACATTACAATTATAATCTATGTGCACTCTAGATAAGGAAATATTTACTTAAGATTTATATAAGGATATATATTTAAATTGATATTAAATGAATATGCATGTTTTTATTTAAGATATATATTTTATGAAGAGACAACTAGAATTTGACAAATCATCTAAATTAACCATATCATGAATCAAAAGCCAATATATCAATAAATTTCAAAGTTTATTAAGTAATATTAAGTTTGTAACATTTAAGAAGAGCACATGGTTTATAGACTCATTATGACCGAGCTTAGACTGTTTAAGTTAGTCTACAAATGGAAAAAAATAGGTTCCTTATTGAGAAAAATGTTTGTTAGAAGAGCGATTTGTGACGTTTCACGAAAAAGCTACACAGATTATAGTTTTAAATTTCTAAAACAAAACTTTTTCAAAAGCTAAGAGGTTACACCACTTCTCGCTCGCTAACCCACAGCGATTACATGAGATCCCTATTAGTTCACTGGCCGAACCATGCTTGCTTCTTTCACTTGCAAAAAAAATTGACGGTTATTTAAAAACAATTGGTATTGTGGCTTAGCCACAACTACAAAAATTATCTTACAATATGATAGTATATAAAGCAGTGTAACCCAACTCTACCATTGAATACTTTTTGGTAGACAAAGTTGTATTGTTTCGCACGAGCTTGTCAAAATTGGTGAACCGAAGGTGATTTGAACACGCAAACTTTATAAACTTCGATGAATGGTCCACGATGAGTAGTCGAATTGCCAATGCGATTCTTATCACTTCCAACAACCGTCTGAGGCTCTATGATAGCAGACACTGCTCATATTCCTATCACAGCTTCACTCCATTCGTTGCTGCTCAGCCTTCTCTTCACAAGACGACTCACACTCGGCTGCTAAAGGCAACACAGGAGCCACTCATACGAAAGTACACCCGTGATCTTAATACAGCTCTCACACGGTTCCACGCAAATGGCAATCTTTGAACTAATGGTGACATCTATCATATTCGGCTGCCGCTAAATTCTGGATCGGGAGTATTGTGGCTTAGCCACCACTACAAAAATTAACTTACGATACGATAGTATATAAAGCAGTGTAACCCAACTCTGCCGTGGAGTACTTTTTGGCAGACAAAGTTGCACTGTTTCGTACGAGCTCACTAAAAGTATATTGGTATGAAAAACACCCCGTAGTTTTGACGTGAATACTCGGGCCTGATGTTGGATCGTGCAATGACTGAAGCAGGCGTAGGAAGTTTGAACGAGTTTATTGTGTGAATATTCAACAATTAATTTACAGTCTGAACGATTAAAGTGCAGTTTGATATTAATACTGAAGAATAATTTTATTGAGTAAAGGCTGTGATTGTGTGTAGTTTAGTTTTTGAATGGCACCACTTACGCAGTCCTTACTCCAAGCAATCCAAAGTTACACTGGCCCAAATTTAGTAGCCCAGCACCGTAGAAGTTTAACATATTGCGGACCCCCTCCTCGCACACACTACATCTGCACACTCGTGCCGAAGGTCATGTCAGGTACGGACATCCTTTGTCTACATGACGCTATTTTTAATTTATAGATGTTCCTTCTAGTTCTGAAATCATAAGACAAAACAGTTGTAACGCTTTTTTTGTAACGGTGAACTTTTTATGCATGCCCCCAATTCAGTTCTGATTTTTAAAGTAGCATTCAAGTCAAAAAGTACCGATTTATCGAGTATGATTTTATAAGTGTGTGTGTATGGAAAGAAACATAAATTACCCATTTAAGACTTCGAGAATTTTACTAATGAGCAGATATATCGTCCATCAGGATCTGAGAAATTTTGCTAATGAGTAGATATCTCGTCCATCAAGATCTGACACATTTTACTAATGAGCAGTATATGGTCCATCAAGATCTGACACATTTGACTAATGAGAAGTTATATCGTCCATCAAGATCTGGGAAATTTTACTAATAGTCATCAAGATTCATTAGCAAAATTTGTCAGATCTTGATGGACGTAAAATTTGATCACTAGTAAAACTTCTCAGATCTTGATGGACGAGATGTGTCTTCGAAACCACTTAGAGGGTTAAATACCATTTACAGATAAATAAAATATAATACTTCACGTTAAGTTGTTGAACGCAATTAACAAGGAATGTTGCCCATTTATTGTGTCAGTGTAACTGCGTTATCAGATCGGAAATAAGATGAATGGAAGTATTTAATGCAAACTGCTAACTTTAAATACGAAATTACTTATATACACAGAAAACCCATCGGGGGCAATTCTTTAAGGCTCAAGGAAAGGAAATTCAGTCTTAAGTAATATTCCTCATCAATCTTCTGGAATTGCACTTCTACAGTAAATAACAAAATCAAAGCAACCGTGACATTTGCACACTAAATTTAACAATATGAATAAATTTAACCGTCACGGTGCTTGCAAAATTCTTATTACACCCAACTTAGAAAATACAAAGCGTATGCAAATTTCTGGAAAAGGAAAATGGCTTCTTAATGATTAAACCATTAAGACATTGTTTAGATATAAGTGGATTTAGGCACTTTAATGTGCTATGCATTTCACGTGCTATATTACGCGTTTCACTGTTAAATAGGGAGCAAGTGCCGGCGATGTTTGTTATAAATCACATTTTAACGCTGCTTTTGTAAATGTTTGTTTTACGTTAAACTGTTATGTTTATAGGATAACGGTTAAAAACAGCGAAAGCAATTACTAACCGTTTTAAAAGAGACTGAGCTAGCCATGCATTTATAAATTTTTATTAAATTTATTCACGCAATTCACAGGACTGGCTTCTCATTTAATAAGTAAACTTTCATTTACTTATTTTTTGTAAAACATCTATATATATCGTGGCTCATAAATCTACGTTATTTGCTTATTGTCCATTGGCGACAAAGGGATATATATTTCTATATAAGATTTAAAGCCTCTAAAACCTATTCCAATATAAATTGGTTACAAAATAATTTTTATACAGATGTATTGTTGACACAATTTTGAGATCAAGTATTTTGTGCGGTTGGTGAAAGGATTTAATGATTATTAATCCTCTTGATGGTTTATCTTCTCTTCGAAATTTGCCTTCTAGTCTCTGCTAGTCTCTGATGCTGTTCCAAATTGTCTTGACGAGGTATCTCGTCATTAGCAAAATTGACAGATGTAGGACGAGATATCTCGTCAAAATAACTGGGAGGATTAATTGTAAATTTTCATTTATACATCTTTTAAATCTTTTTAGCGTAACTTTGTTGAAAAGAGATAATCTTCTTTCGAAGTAAATAACGGCCATTCCACGGAAACATCAACATACCAAAATTATATAGTCATCTGACCGTGGTTGAAAACTTAATGGTGTTGTCCTAGGATCTTTCCAATTGGGGATGATCCCGGACCGGACCCAATAGCCCATTGTGTTGCTCCAGTGCAACGTTAATTAAATACCTACCTACAAAAATTATATCAGAAACGAAATAGCGTTTTGACAACGTAATTTAACGTGTTTAATCTTTGACTAATATACATCCAGTTCGTAATGTGATGACACTGAAAACCTGTTCCAAATTGTCACCAATAGGCGTGATGTGGAAGTTGAGAGAGGTACCAGATCAGGTGTGACTTCGTCATCTGACGGAGGTTCAAAATTACGTTTGGTTGTCCTCAGGTCTTTCCCTTCGGGTTTAATCTCCCGATCCGTCGTCAACAGCCCGTTATATTTCGTCACTGTGACGTTAATTAAAATATCTACCTGCCAAATTGTCTCCAGTTCTAGGCAAGGGACACCTTGTTTCTCCTACTTGAATTTTCATTCTCCTTGGAGTAATAGAGCAGTTTGTCTTGACTAGGTATCTTGTCGTTAGCAAAATTGACCAGATCTTGGTGGACGAGATTTGTCATTATTAGCAAAATTGACCAGATCTTGGTGGACGAGATTTGTCATTATTAGCAAAATTGACCAGATCTTGGTGGACGAGATTTGTCATTATTAGCAAAACTGACCAGATTTCGATGGACGATATTTGTCATTATTAGCAAAATTGACCAGATCTCGGTGGACGAGATTTGTCATTATTAGCAAAACTGACCAGATCGTGGTGGACGAGATTTGTCATTAGTAGCAAAATTGACCAGATCTTGGTGGACGAGATTTGTTATTATTAGCAAAATTGACTAGATCTTGGTGGACGAGATTTGTCATTATTAGTAAAATTGACCAGATCTCGATGGACGAGATTTGTCATTATTAGCAAAATTGACCAGATCTTGGACGAGATTTGTCATTATTAGCAAAATTGACCGTATCTTGGACGAGATACCTCGTTAAAACCACTTAGAATGTTAATAGAATTACACGACACTTGGAAACTTCACTTACGTAATTTTATTAATCAAGGTACTGAATATGCGCTAATGTAAATTGTTCTGCCATGTAAGTTAGATTAATGTAGTTCTTTTACATGTCAGGAAATGTTTAGAGTAGTGTTGATGTTTCAGTTCCAAGATTTTAAAAATATTAGAAAAAGGCTCCCATTATTTTCTAATTCTTGTTGCTTAAACTCAAGAAAGTTTCATATATTACTTATTTAACAAGGGAAGAAACACAGAAGTAACTAAGAAAGAAACTTAAAATATTCTCTGAAACCTAAGGCAGAAGTAACGTTTACTACTTACTTCCTGTTGAAAAATAATTGGCTCTGTGAAATTCTGCTGTAATGAGATTGAAAATAAATCTCCTGTTATGCATTTTAAAATAAAAAAAAATGTCTGAAAAGTTTTTTAAGTTAAAAAATAATTGTGTTGGAGATCCTATATATTTGTGACAGATTTATTTCACTATTCCTGCATTTACTTATTCAAAGGATTTAATAGACAAAGTTTCATGTAAGCATATGAAGAAATTAGCTATTGTACTGTTACAGAGATCTAGAAAACGTAGGTTTCAATGTAATGAAGAACAATTTAAATTAAAGCACAACTTATCGCAAACATTTAAAGCTACTATAAATACATTAATTTATAGATTTTAGTACTTTGATGCATTTGTCTTTATAGAAGGATTCGCATCACCTTGTGAGTTCGTGTTTAAGTAGCCTAAGCTTGGTTAAAATCGACCACAGATCCAAACAAGCTTTGATAAATTTGATGCTTGCAAATATCTATAAATTTATTATACGTGCTATGAGTTTTAAAAATCAATTTGAATAGTAAGCATTAGTTGTTTAGTTTATTTAGATATTATTTCAATAATAAACATTAAAATTAGCCGTACGTATTGTATACATGAAAGTTGGTTGTTGCAATGATATACATAAGAATTACGCCTGAAATTAAGAGGCTTTGTCCTCGGTTCTTTCCCTATCGGGATTGATCTCGGACCGTTGCCAATAGCCATTACTGCTCCAGTGCGATGTTAATTCAACTACCTACTTTACTGTATAGTGTTATCTTTCATTTGAGTAACGATACTGCTATATTTTTGTTACTATTGTAAAATGAATGTATGTGATAACGCATATTTCAGTTCTGTTTTGTAAAATTTAGTTGAAAGGATTGAAACACAGTAATTCAATGGAATTCAAAGGGTGCAGGAAATACTTATATAATTGAGAGAGCTTCATTCTGTTTTTGATTCATTCAATATTTATTTAAATACATGGGGGAAACATTCTCTTGGATTTTCACACAAAAAGGGGGACCATGGTAGGCCAAAGACAGTAGTGTACTAAGGGAGGGCACGTTAAATCTGCCGTGGTCTCAAATGGCCTAACGTTGGCATGGTGTGGAAGTTTGCCAGCTCAAGTGTGACCTCGTCATCTGACAGTGATTCTATATAAATTAAGTGGTGTCTTCGGATCTTTTCTTTCGGGTGTTAACCCGAACCGTTGCCAATAGCCCGTTGCTTTGCACCGGTGTGATGTTCATTAAATACCTACCACACACAAAAGTGCATGATTAATTAATTAACTTATTCAATTATCAAGTGTCACTCCTTAAATGTTTTATTCTTTTAACGAAATATTTGAGCAACATTTTACCCTGATAGATTAGTAGTTTACTACTCTTTACCTTAGGCCTAAAATCATTTGAGGTAGGTAGGTATTTTAATTACCGTCACACTGGAGACAACACAACGGGCTGTTCTAAAATCATTTGAAAAGTATTGTCTGAATGAAACTATCAAAACAAAAATGTATTAGGTCTTGCCAGCTCAAAAGTTTTCAATATAAAATCTTTTTAACCTTCCAAGTGGTTTCGACGAGATATCTCTTCCTTCATGCTCTGGCCAATTTTGTTGATAACGAGATATTTCGTCATCAAAATAGTGTCTATTTTTGATGATGACGAGTACAAGATCTGGTCAGTTTTCTCTAATAACAAGATATCATGTCCATCAAGATCTGATCAATTTTGCTAGTGACGAGGTATCTCGTCGTAGATATACTATCGACTTTTTGATGATGATGAGATATCTTATAAAGATCTGGTCAGTTTTGCTATTATATCGAGATACCTCGTCGAGAACAACCACAAGGGGGTTCAAAAGTTCAAACATCTTTTTAACTTTTTAAATTGTTGTGTGAAGTAATAACAAATTTTAAATTTGATTAATATAACAGTAGTCTAAAATTACAATCTTTGGATACTACGTATTTCACTTTGGTTGTTTTTCTCGTCCTCTGTTAAAAGTTTCTAGTAATTAAGTTCGGAGTTTAATACTTCCATAAACGAAGTAGCTTCGAAAAAACAACTGAAAAATCAATTAAAACGTCAAAGTACTGCTTCATCCGAAACCTTTTCACGGTAAGTTAAACAAACCATTAAAACTTACGAAAGCAAATGGAGAGTTTCTAAAATGGTTAAAATGTTTCTAACTAGTACTGTTTTAATTTTGAGAATGCAAAATGAAACGATTACTGAGAACTGTTTTAAGAAATTGGATAATTATAAAGATAAATAGGCATGCTATTCAATATGAAAGAAAATTCTTGAACTTTTGTAAAACAGGACTATAAGAATTAAAAGGAAGATGAGAGATTTTTCAAAATTGCACGGGCTTGCAAAAAAATTTGTTTAAATCTGTTAAAGAATAAGATTCTTGAAATTTGTTTTAGGGCAATAATAAGCAAACGAATATTCTCAGAGCTTAGTACTTATCGCACGTAAAAGTCATAATGATGATACTTCAGTTATTATACTAATAAATAAGGTAGGCCGGTATAAGATTACTAATGTTAGTTTTTTAAGTTAGTAATGGCTTTGAACAAGTGTCATTAGCAGTTTTCCGCGTGAATCGTAAAGTTGTGTTGTTAAGATAATGAAAGAAAGCCGAATCATTTAAACAAAAAAATACTAAAAACTATTTGAGGTTATTTACACACACACATGGCGTATTCAATCTAAAGTAAGAGCCTAGTGGCCTACTTAAAAAACAATTTATTTAGACATGATATAATGACATTGTGAACATTAATTACGAATAGCTGACCCAGGGTGAGACATCCAAACTGCATAGAGTTTAAAGTCATAAGATAGAAAAGGCACGTGCGAAATAGTAAGGGCATGGGAAAAAGTGCAATCCCCAATTTTAAGGTTTGGCTCACAGGCTTCTGAGAGAATAATACAATGGCTTTGCAATGAGTCTAGTCTTTGAACTTGATCGAGAAAGGAATAGAGGATATAAATTGTGTTAATAGGAAAAGTGGTTTCTTCTGAAATAAATATCATGTTATATTTGTATTAAAAGAATGCCCAATATAGATATATTGCGTGGAGATGATTTCTCACTCTTAACGATATTTAAATTTTTAAATAGACGTAACTAAACTGCACATTATTCTCTACACCTGATAAATATGTTCAATTTAGTATCAAACAACTACTATTGTCGTCACCAGAGCCTGAGGATTGCTACTAGAATTAGGTAAATTATTTCTTATGAACAGCTGGTCCCGATGCCTCAACTTTTCAGGTAGTTGCCTTGGTTATCTCGTAACTAACCAGATTTTGACGGACGAGATACCTTGTCATCAGATGAAAGCTGACCAGATCTTGATCTCGTCATCACAAAAAATTGTCAATATCTTGATGACAAGGTGTCTTGTCATTAGCAAACTTGATCAGATCTTGATGGACAAGATGCCTCGTCAAAACTATTTGGAGGGATAAGATACTTAACTGTCTTGAGGTAAGAAAGATCACGCGTACATGTTGCCTTGAAGAAACCATCGAACTTTAGCTGTATTCCTATAAACGATTCTCTGTCAAGCAGTGTCCATCCATTAAAATGAAAATAATGTCAACCTGTTATGAAATCAGATTTAGAAATACTTCATAAGGATACTTCATAAGACTGTTACAAAGACGAAAAGATTTATATTTAGGTTAGTTTTGAAGCTTTTTAAGTTTTGAATATGTTCGTAGAGGGATGTTCTTTGTACTCGGTTAGTTACGTTTGTTTGGTACAAGGGCCGTATTTGGTCAAGATTATGTACTAGGAATCACTTCAATAATTTATTTTGGTTATTTCGGCTCTAGGCTTTATGAAATAGCTCTAAAATAAATAGACATGTTTCCATGCTTATGGTACCAAAATTTTAGTTTCAAATTAGAATTTAATACTTCAGAAAAATAGAATTTATAGGGTATATATTTTTAGAAAAAGTAAAATTTATAAAACACATTTCTTTTGAAAAATTGATTTTTCAGCTTAAGATTATGAAACTATCTTAATTTCTGAAATCAGCAGATTTGGTTCAAAATCCACACATTAAGAAAAATATAAAGCATTCTTTTGCATTATAAAAATACAATAAAATAATTTCATAAACTCAAATTTATTGAAAAGAACAAGGTATCCAAACGATACTAACAAGAATCCAAGGATAGAAAAGCAGACACGCATGTTAGTAAACCAATGGCAAATGACACAATTTATTCGATGCATCCACCCCTGGTGATCAACCGAAATCCTACCCCTAAATTGCACTAAATACAGTAATTTAATTTTTGATCTGAATCAAAAATATAACAAAATTATCACGCTAATTAAAAATCCAACCAACTCCAAGCTCACTGTTAAGTAGCTGGTAAAGTGTCGGATACAATAATTCATTCTCTGCAGAAGAGAACGAAACTGATGGTCGATTGAGCGAAATTATTGGATGTGCTCCAATCAAACATAACAACAAAATGCTACCAAGGTTATGACATCTACTTCTGAAGGAGCACTTCTCCCTGCTCTTATTCACTGGTATTCGAGAACAGAACAAAACAATGGTGATGTACTTTTCTTACTTTCAATCATTAAACCTGGGAACCTTACTAATTGGGCTAAATTAGGGAACGTATTTTGAAACGCTCAAGTTTCAGGAAAAAGAAGTAGAAGCTTGAAAGTTCTATAAAGAATTCGTAAAGGAAATTACTTAACCCTCCAAGTGGTTTCGATGAGATATCTCGTCCTTAAAATCTGACGAATTTTGCTAATGACGAGATTGCCAAGACATTGCCAAGTCTTTCATGGCGACGAGATCAAGATCTGGCCAGTCTTATAATGATCCTGATCGTGTTTTCTTCTAATGACGAGATATCTCGTCTTACAAGACCTGGTCAGTTTTGCTAATGACGAGGATAACCACCAGGATCTTAAGCTTCTATCATTTAACTTTTTGTGTTTACGAACAAAAATATGAGAACAAATTTTGGTTACTTGGGTTGTTTTACTGCTCGCCAAAATAACTCAAAAACTAACAACACTACAGTAATAAAACTGTTCACACTTATTAAAGAACCCGTTACGTATAAAATGAAATTTAATTATATAAGTATGGGCATTCAATTATTTGATTTAAGGATTTAGAAATGTTCAAATCTTATTTTATTGATGTATACATCAGAAAGGTATTTCAAAAACAGAAAATCTTAAACTGGCTTTGAGAATAATTCAGTTCATAGGTAATAAGTCCTACTATAAGTAAACAAATTTTCATTCTTATTCTGTAATTAATTCTTGAGTTATTATGCGAACCGCAAACCCACACTTATCCAAAATTGGTTCTCATGTTTTTGTTCATAAACTTAAAAGTTTAAATGATAAAAACTTTAAAGTGATTTCCTTTTTTAATTTAACACTCATACCATAGAATTACTAAATTTGTAAAGAATCCAAAAATGTTTTTCTTTGCAGGACTTCGAAACTTTTAGCTCTTTTCACAGAAACGTGAGCTTTTAAAGGTATTCTTCCCCCATGGACTCAAATGCGAGAAGTTTTGAAATAAAAACCTTTCCGGGAAGTGTTCTCTTGGGCATTTTTTTGGTTCTTACTCCTCCTATCTGCTGTTTTGTGACACACAATTAAATAATGAGGAACGTCCTGTTGAGAGAAAGATTAATAACCCAAGCGTCAAGGGAAACAGATATATTTGTATATAGCGAACTATTTGTTCACGGTATACAGTTGTAAATGGAGTTTCGGCATTTGTATTTGATAAATAGGTCGAAACTGAGGTGATTTAAATGTGACTAATTATAGCATTCGTTTAATATATTATAAGGTTGACTTTAACTCATTAAAGAATCAGTCTTGAAAGACGTACTTGTTTGAATAGATGATTAAAATAGTATGCAATATATAATTAGTTTGGCAGCATGTAATTAGTTTTATATTTTCAAATTAATATGGAGATTAACTGTTGCTTTGTTTGAAAATATTACAATTACTTGTTTTGTGCTAAATGGAGTATGATAGGATTTTCTGCGAAACTTATGCGTTAAACCATTCATTATAAAATTAATGAGTTTAGTCAACATTTGAATGAGTCTTTTCGGAATCACTTATTATTTTGCATAACACTACTGATATCACCGACACTAGTCACATTCATGTCTCTCATGTTCTGTAGAAAAAATAATGGGAAAATACAAGGGGTTTGGGCCCCTAGATGTTGGTGAAACGTCTCATTAGACGACTCGTGGCATTACATGTCATGATATAGAGATCATGATCTATTGTATCAGGTGGAGTTACCCTGTATAGTTAGCTACCCATATTGCCTGTCTACTTGTAGTATTATCTCTCAAGTTCGAGATGGCGCACGCTTCGGGCCGTCTCCCCTTGTGTAAGGGGTTCAGGTCATTAGGAGCTTGCTGCAGTGTGCAATGATGAAGATAGTTGTATCTATTGAGTCAAATCGAGTTCGCGACCTCATGTAAAATTACTAGATCTTTCCACATCATACATATTCAGGTCATCCGGGCCTGGAATGAAGAAGTTTTATCTTTAAACATAAGGAGTGTGTATAGCTTAGACAACTACTTGATTTCTTGCACGGTCATGGTCACGAGATGGAAACGGTACTCTAATCTTGAGTTCCCAAGTGGACATACCTTCCTTTCAGAGGGCCTGTGATACTTGATTTCCTGCACGATCACATCCACAAGATGGAAATGGTACATTAATCTGGACTTCCCAAGTGAACAGGCCCTCCTGGGAGATGACCTATGGTATTGACTTTGATGCACAATCACGGCTACAAGATGGAAGCGGTATATTGACTTATACATCTCAAGTAGACAGGTTTTTCTGCAAGATGACCTATGATAACATCGGACCTTAACGCAGCTTCTGACAGATTATAGACTCTCGATGAGAGGCTGCTGTATTGGACTGATGAAGGCAAAATAACCACAGAAAAATATTTTAATGAACGTCGCACTGAAGAAAAGCAACGGGCTATTGGCGACGGTCCGGAATATGACCCGAAGAGAAAGATCCAAGGACAACACCACGTAAAAATAACCGCAGGTAACGCACACTGAGGTAACGTTAAGTAGAATGTTCTTCTGATTAATCTGGATTATCGGATTGTCTAAATTGAATAATTTGGATAATTTTGGATAGTCAGAATGTCTTTCTGAAGGTTCCCATCCCCTTATAGCCCTTAAGCTACAATAGCTGGACTGGAGCTATTGTAGCTTACGTATAACAGGGAGTTTTTATTGAAATTTATTGATAATAGTGTTGCATACAAATTCTTGACTACTTTGGTACAACAGAGCTACAATCAGCCCATTTCCGCGGCTTGTAGAACTACTGTTTTTTTCGTGGAATTCTTCCTTCCATACCTTTATGTGTCCAAGTGTGTCTTTATGTGTATTCAAGATACAGATAGCTTTGGAGAAGTGACAGTTTATTTATGACCACCTTGTATATTAGGCTACCCACGTTATATGTATACTTATTCGGATTTTTCCTCAAGTTTAAAGGGAGCTGGTATCAAACATAAAAATATTGAGAGAAGGGATTCTCGAGAGTTGGCAGCCTTGCATTTGCTTGATACTTTGCTTGAGTTATTGATGTAGAACTTTATCATACAATACTTCATACTCATGAATCGAAGTAACAATGTGCGCAGACATACATATATAAGCAAAACATCATAGTAACATCAGCAAGTAACTGGACTTATGGACCAACCGTACTAACGTATATAAGCACCTCTTGAAAAACTCACCAACGAACAGATTGAATCCTAAAGTATCATAATACCTGGAAGCATAAAGTAACATAGAACATGACAAGTAACGAACTTTATATATGCCAAGAAAAACATGAAACGAATGAATGAAGCAGTTTGTACGGATTAGAAAATTGCCAATGTGATACGTTTTCTGTTGGTTTACAAGAAAGTATGACCCCTGGCATAAACTGCATATTTATGGGGTATAAAGTAGCATAACATATATAATGTAAGAAGTTTGTATGTATTATAAAGTAACAATAACACATAAAACTTCTTAAACATGGAATTCTGACCGAAAAAGTATGTGCTTTTTACTCCCATAACATCAAATATGTATGGAATGTTTTAAGCAGTGATTTCTAATTTCTTTTAATAGCCTTTTCTTTTTTTTGTTATCCATTGTGTTATTAGTTTTTGAATCGATGAAACTTTTTAAGCATTCATTGAAGTTTTTATTTTTGGAAAGTCAGACTGGGTTTTTGTGTATATTGTAAGGTTTTTATTGTGATTTGTAACACCTTGCTTGCTCATGAAATATGCAAAAAGTTTCGAAGATATTGTGTGAATCGTTTATACGTTTTTATAACGTATGGGGTTTTATTGTTTATTTAATATAAATGCTAAAACACCTGTCTGTAATTTGGGAATGCAATTTGTCTTTTGGTAATGTCTTGATCAAGCATCACGAGATCATTTAATCAAGTTTACAGGGGTAGAAACTTACTCATCAGATTTTTATCAAAACCGATATAATGAATGATTTCAAAACCGTATTTCAAAAAATGAATAGAACCTTCCCGATGGTTGTCTCGATGTCGTCATTCTCAAAATCGACCAGATCCTGATCTCGATATCATAAAGACAATCTGAAACATTTTTATGACGAGATATCTCGTCATTAGCGCAACTGGTCAGATCTTGATGAACGAGATATCTCGTTCAAACCACTTGGAAGGTTAACTTGTGAACTCGAGTGTTATATGCATGGCAAGCGAAGAGGCAATATTGAGCATTTGAATTCTCCGAGGAAAGAAATGAAAGGCTAGAAACGGAAAAAATTCAAGAGATAAAAGGTGTGTCATCCGGATAGATTAAAGACATTGACCCAGACACTCTACATTTGTATGAGCTTTACGATGTATGAAATGTGAAAGAGATAGAAAAGAAGGCCACGAAGCACTGCCTTGATGGAAAAGTTCTTCTAAAACTACCAGATTTTCTTAATGCATTAAAGCATTCATACGTCCAAATAGTTATCACCAACATATCAAAGAATATGCTTTTTAGCTCCTTGGTTTCGAAACAGAGGTACCTCCTAAGATCAAGCCATACTGTTTCTGGATAAAGGGTTGAAGCCATCGCAAGTCTAGAAGTAATCGATTGAGTTTTCAAAGTATAATGGTACTTTATTCCTAAATGCAACATTGTGAACGTGTGTCGAAGTATGATGATAGTAGGTAGGTATTTAATTAACGTCGCACTGGAGCAACACAATGGGCTGTTGGCAATTATCAGGGATAAAACCCGAAGGGAAATATCCGAGAAAACACCAAGTAATTTCGAACCATAGTCATATAACGAGGTCACACCTGAGGTGGCACCTCACTCTCCAAACTTCCACATCACGCCAACGTGAGGACATTCGAGGTCACGACGGATTTAACGCACCAGCCCAAATGCACACGACGGTCTTTGGTTGGATTCAAACTCGCAACTCTCTCCGGTTGCTAATCCGCTACCTTTCCATCCGGGCTACCGCAGCTTGGTATAATGATGGAACCTTATTTCTAATAAGCTGTACACCAAATTTGTCCAAAAAACCGAGGGAGAGGAGATAACCTTTGGTTGGCAGTTTAGTTAGTGGGGACCAACAAACATAACACTAACAAAGAATTGTGACTTCAAAGAGAAGAGTCTAAAATTGCACCTTCACTGTCACAATTGCCGGACACAAAGACACTAGAAGTAGCAATCAATGTACAGAATAAAACCTAAGAACTCTTGCTGATATCTTTTCGGCTACTAATTGGTGTTTCCGAAGCACAGGCAGGTTGTAAGATCCGCGTGATGATGAAGGAAATAATTGTCTGTTTTGGTGTACTGAAGATCTGATCCCAGGTGCTGTGTTACAATACTTTCATGTTATAGGCATTTCCGGATATTATCCCATGACTCAGAATGATTCCTCTGCATGTGAAAGTTATGAGTACCTGTAGTGAAAAACCGCGCGAATAGACTTGAGTCATCAACGAGTGGTGGTTGTAGCCTTCCACTAGTCACCACCAAACGCTTGCAGAGCTGACTGCTATGTTGGCATCACACTCTTTATATCACTTGTACGATTTAAGAGCTACGTTACGAGCCTCACCTTTTCCTCTTTTCACTTTTAGCTCTCACGGGCCGCGGTAGTCCGGTTGGAAGAGTAATGGAATAACAACCGGAGGAATGCGAGTTCGAATCCGATTAACGACCGTCGTGTACAAAGGGGGTTGGTGCACGTTAAATCTGTAGGGCCTCAAATGTCCTCACGTTGGCGTGGTGTGGAAGTTTGGAGAGAGTGGTGCCAGGTGTGACCACGTCATCTGACCGTGGTTAAAAATTATGCATTGTTGTCCTCGGATCTATCGCTTCGTGTTTGGTCCGGAGCGTAGTCAATAGCCCGGTGTGTTGTTCCAGTGTGATGTTAATTAAAATACCCATCTACCTGCCTTTTCTTATAATGGAATATCTTGGAAAGATTCTATCTGTCCTTTCTTTATAATAGAATTCTCTAGAAAGACTATTGCCCATTTCCTGAGTATATAATTCTTTGGAAAGATTCTATCTGTCCTTTCTTTATAATAGACTCCTTTAGAAAGACTATTGCCCATTTCCTGAAAATATAATTTTGGAAAGATTCTATCTGTCCTTTCTTTATAATAGACTCCTTTAGAAAGACTATTGCCCATTTCCTGAGAATATAATTCTTTGGAAAGATTCTATGTCCTTTTTTTTATAATAGACTCCTTTAGAAAGACTATTGCCCATTTCCTGAGACTATAATTCTTTGGAAAGATTCTATCTGTCCTTTCTTTATAATAGAATTCTTTAGAAAGACTATTGCCCATTTCCTGAGAATATAATTCTTTGGAAAGATTCTATCTGTCCTTTCTTTATAATAGAATTCTTTAGAAAGACTATTGCCCATTTCCTGAGAATATAATTCTTTGGAAAGATTCTATCTGTCCTTTCTTTATAATAGAATTCTTTAGAAAGACTATTGCCCATTTCCTGAAAATATAATTATTTGGAAATAATTACATTACAATAATCTGCATTACAATGAAGAGGAATGCTATTGTGAAAAAGATATTAATTAAATCGTGTAATTGGGAATTTACGCTCAATGAAAGTGTAATAGAAATCGTGCCCAGTATTTTATTTGTAAATAATACTCTCTTATGTTATAAAATAAGAGTGCTTATAAGAAAAATATAATGATTTTGTGAGTCGCAAATTTTAATTACGGAAATACGCAAAGAAATATTATCGTTATCTTATTCATCGAATCAATATAGATAACATGTTGAAAGGAAAACAATCTAATACAATTTGGTACTTACCTTGTTAGATGGGAAAGTATCGAACGATCATTTAAAGTATGAGGGCTTATTAAAATTAAATTGAAATTGGAAATTTATTCTGGGCAAAATAAAAAGTCCTTTAATACATTTTTCTGGAAGCTGCCAGCTATACGTATGTGAATATAATTTATCGAAATTTCTTAATTTTTCTTTTTCACTCTATAGCCCTCTGGGTTTTTGAAATATATCCTAATTTTAGCTTTCATTATAGAAAATTATACTAAAGTATGCCTCCTTTATTTAAATATGCTATTCAACGTTATTTCATTGTTCTTTGAACATAAGGAAATTAATTAAATCTACGAATATTCTGTTCCCATATTATGTTTCCATTAACTTATAATTATATCTTATTCATTCTATTTATTCGAGCAATACATTCAGTCTAGAATTGTCTTTAGTATCGGATGTTTGAAAAACATCAGAATTCCTATAAAATTATTTCTTAGTGTTCTGTTCTTATGTCTTTGTTTCATATTCTAGAAATGCCTCAATTATGCTACTTCCTAATGAAAAGGCATTTTAATGTCACTAATTAGTTGTGATTGCATTTCTTTGAATATTTCACGTTTTCTAGGTTGATTCTGCAAAAATATGTGCATGTTCTTAAGATAATTTTTTGAAATTTGATGTAAATTTTCATTATGCATTAAAATTAAGAGAACTTTCACTTTTGGGCAATTATCTCCAGAACTGCTGGACATAAAATTTATTTGTGTACATAGGTTGAAATAGTACACAAATAACCATACAACAATTATGGTATACACGCATGATCGTACATAAGACTCATCAGCAAGGAAGGTCTAAAACAGAGGTTACAATAACAACACAAAAAAGGGGTTAATAGGGGATATCGTCCCCTCTTACTGTTACACAGCTCTCACAACGTGGATTCATACTGGAAATGAGGTAGTTTATGAGTCCCTGTGGCAGTCGGGTCCACTCTTCCAGCAACGCTGTTTTCAGGTCCTGGATGGTTCTGGGAGGGAGAAAGAGAGTTGCAATTTCCCTCCCAAGAGCGTCCCAGATATGCTCTATAGGATTTAGGTCTGAAGATCTGGCTGGCCAATCCATCCGGCGAATATGCTCACTTTCCAGATATGCTTCGATCAGATGAACCTTATGTGGACGAGCGTTGTCTCCGTAAAAATGAAATCAGGGCCAACTGCACCCCTGAAAAGACGAACATAGGGCTCCAAGATCTCAACCCTATACCTCACAGCAGTCATAAAGCCTCTGTCAAAGACATGGAAGTCTATGCGTCCATCCAACATGATGCCTGCCCAGACCATGAAACTTCCGTTGCCATAGTGGTCTCTTTATCGGATGTTGTAGAACAGGTAGCGGGTCTTTGGGGTTCTCTCCAGATGAACGTACGTCGAGAATCAGTGGTTAGTCTGAACCGGGACTCATCAGTGAATAGAACGGTCTCCCACTGATCCCTGGTCCAAAGTCGATGTTCTCTACACCATGCTAAACGGACTCTCCTGTGCGCAGAAGTGAGCGGGACGCAAACAGCAGGTCTTCTTACAAACAGACCTCTCTCTCACGTAGCCTTCTGGAAACAGTAACCCTTGAAACTCGGCTTCTTGTGGCCACTTGAAGGTCACGAGAGAGCTGAGAAGCTGTTACACTCCTGTTACGTCTCTCTGCAACGGACAAATATCGATCTTCATTGGCCATCGTGGCTCTTGGACAATCTTGCCCAGGCTTTCTCTCTACAGATACGGTATCCTTAAATTGTTTCCATAAGTTGGACACGACACTGAGCGTTACATTTAAGTCTCTAGCAATCTGCTCTTGAGACTGCTCTGCTTCCAGTCTCCCGACGATTCGCCACCTTATTCCATTATCCAAACGTTGGTGGTTACTCATTTTAACTGTTTGCTTTTGAATTTCACCGAATGTTGAAAAAAATCTCCACGAAATTCGCCGAGGTGTGCGAGCGAACCAAGCGTGGAAATTGTCACGTGCGCTTAGAAAACCTCTTCCTTTAAATGCCCCACCTACACGCCCTTGTACGCTTACGTATTTGACTCAAGATTTGCATCATCGAAGCATTAGTTTTACCTTTATTTCAGTACTTTTCGAGAAATGCAACAAAACATGCAAGTTTGTGGGTTAGAAATGAAGCATTGTAAGTCTCAATTTTAAATAAATAGACTTGTGTTTATTTTCATGTGCTGTTTATAGTAATGAGTTTAGGTGTAAAGTGAAATGAAGTGAGTCTAAAAGTAAAAAGTTTAATGATTTTAAGAACATTGGTTTTTAATGTATGGAGCTTAAAAAATTAAAGATCATTCATTGAAACATTTAAAAATATCTGGTAATCGTGAGTTATTCTCCTGTTATTCTAACCGACACATTTTTATTTTAATATTTTTATGAATTTCTTTTGTAATATTTATATACATATAAATATTATTTTTAGATGCATGACCTAGGCTTTATTGTAATTTTTCCATCTTAGTACTGATTTTGGATGTGGGTCCTTGATTGTCCAGTTGGCAGTCGCGGATTAGCAACAGGAGGTTTGCGAGTTTGAAACTCGCTCCAAACCACAAACCGTGGTGTGCAAGGGGCTGGTGCATGTTAAACTTGCCTTAGCCTAAAATGTCCTCACGTTTGCGTGGTGTTGGATTTTGGAGAGTGGAGTGGAAGCCCTTATCATCTGAGGTTTCAAAATTACGAGATGTTCTCGGGTCTTTCGATTCGGGATCAATCACGGACCATCGTCAATAACCCGCTGTTTTGCTCCAGTGCGACGTATTTTCAACTACTTTCAAATAAAGCTGAATGGGGGCTTTTGTGAACAGATAGTTATGTAAACTATCTGTTAGATTCTACAAACTACACTTACCTTATCTCCAACTTTTTTCAAATGGAGCCATCACTCAAATAAATTCATTTTGATTTTTTTGAGTGATGGCTCCATTATTAAGGCATGTTCTTAAGTCAGTCAAAACCATAAAATAACAGTCCTTCATTCATATTAATTGCCTGCCTTTTCAAAACTTTAAAATACATACAATGGAAGAACTCACTTATTGACTACATTAGGATTGATTGACAACATCTTGCATTAGGTTGGTTGCGATATAACGTAAGTGTCATTTTACATGGTGGAATCATGAACACTTTTATAATCATTCATCCTAATTTTCATGTTTGTTTTTATTTACTTCGCTGCAAATCATGAGTTGTAGGCACATAACTTTTGATAGTATAAATCTGCACGTTAATATTTGTAGAATTATTAGCCTATTTCTAACACCTAATATAGGAGAGAAAAGTTGCACTATGTGTCATTATATTCGCTGTATATTATAAGTTGTATGCACGTAACTTTAGATAGTATAAATCTGCACATTAGTATATGTAGGTTTTCATCCCACTTCTAACACAGAATATAGGAGAGAAAAGTTGCACTATGTGTTCAGTTAAAATATATCCAGCAAACTACAAGAATTTAATTGAATTTCATGACCCAGTGGTTTGTGGCTATCCAAGTATGCAATACTTTATCAGAAGTTTATACTTTGCACTAGAAAGCACTTACAATTTCTACATTTGACAGTGGGAGAGAGGAATTTCCAGAGCTCTCGGATCATAATATAATATCAACTAATTAAACATTCAATTCCTCTGAAACACTGCAGTATTAGCGGTATCTGGCGGAATATATTACTAGTGTTATAATATCATTGTATATGCGTTCTGAACGATTAATATTTATATATTACTTGCATTATTATAGTCGAAGAATCTATCTTGTATATTTATTCTCCACCATACCTGTACATAGTTTCGAGAATAACAGACTAATAACTACAGGTGTAGAAAATCATAATCAAACCAGTGACGTGCTTGCAAATGAAATTTCAGTACCGCTTCCTAGTTGACGCACTAGATATTCAGACAGAAATTAGTTGGATTAAATGGTTTCTGATGAGATATCTCGAACCATCAAGCTCTGACCAATTTCGCTAATGAGGAGGCGTTTCGTCATTAAGATATTGAGGAGGTTTTTGATGATGATGAGATCAATGATCTGGTCAGTTTTCTTCTAATGATCATGATCGTGTTTTCTTCTAATGACGATATATCCCGTTCGACAAGATCCGGTCAGGTTTGTTAATGTCGAGATACCTCGTCGAGACAACAACTAGGAGGATTAAACTAGTTTCTCACTCAAGACGCTAGAATAAATATTTGTTCACTGAAGCATTTATTGATCAGCCAATTCATTTTAGTCATTCAAGAAGTACTTTGTTTCGTCCAGTATTCTTAATCCTCTTGTCGGTTGTATCGGCGATCTTCTTCATTAGCAAAGCTGACCGGAACTTGATGGGCGAGATATCTCGTCATTAGAAGAAACCTAACTCGATCTTGATCTCGTCATAAAAAATTGGCAATGTCTTGATGACGAGATATCTCGTCATTAGCAAAATCGGTCAGATCGTATGGACGAGATATCTCCAAAACCACTTGGAGGGTTAAAACTATTCAAAAAATTTCGTATCTGGTATTCGAGGAAATTTTTTTTCAAGAATTGCTCCAAAAAGGAGTTTATATCTTGACTTAAGAAGATCTGTTCCAATAAAAGTTTATAATATTGCAATTAAAAAACTCTCATTTCAATGAACAGCTGTGGTAAGAAATTGAATCATCCCCTCTTTATTCATACAGTGTTTATAGTAGAGCAAATTCAAAGGCTCCATTCAAAATAGATAATATAGCTCTCTATATATTTTTATACATAAAATATGTAAGATGCACTTTAAGTCGGTTTAGTTAGTTCCCGTGGATCAGAATATAATAGAGCAAGACACCAAATCCCAAAATGTCTAACCATACTTGGGTAATTATTATATGGAATGCCAAACAGCAAAAATGTAACCGACCTTCCTAGTCGTTGTCACAACCAGGAATCTCGTCATTAACAAAACTGAGCAGATCTTTATCGACGTGATATCTCGTGATCAAGATCGTTTCTTCTAATGACGGGGTATCTCGTGGTCACGATCGTTTCTTCTAATGACGGGGTATCTCGTGATCAAGATCGTTTCTTCTAATGACGGGATATCTCGTGGTCAAGTTCGTTTCTTCTAATGATGGGGTATCTCGTGATCAAGATCGTTTCTTCTAATGACTGAGTATCTCGTGGTCACGATCGTTTCTTCTAATGACGGGGTATCTCGTGATCAAGATCGTTTCTTCTAATGACGGGGTATCTCGTGATTAAGATCGTTTCCTCTAATGACGGGGTATCTCGTGGTCACGATCGTTTCTTCTAATGACGGAGTATCTCGTGGTCACGATCGTTTCTTCTAATGACGGGGTATCTCGTGATCAAGATCGTTTCTTCTAATGACGGGGTATCTCGTGATCAAGATCGTTTCCTCTAATGACGGGGTATCTCGTGGTCACGATCGTTTCTTCTAATGACGGAGTATCTCGTGGTCACGATCGTTTCTTCTAATGACGGGGTATCTCGTGGTCACGATCGTTTCTTCTAATGACGGGGTATCTCGTGATCAAGATCGTTTCTTCTAACGATGGGATATCTCGTGTGACTGACCAGATCTTGATGGAACTGATCAGATACCTGACCAGATCTTGATGGAAGAGGTATCTCGTGACAAGAAGAACACTGACCAGACCTTGATCTCGTCATCATAAACAAATCGGCAGTACTTTGATGACGAGATATCTCGTCATTAGAGAAATTGGTCAGCCCTTGATGAACGAGATATTTCTCGTCGAAATCACTAGGAGGGTTTAAACTGAATTTCGTTTTAGAAAACGCTCTTTCAGAAAAAATATATCTTATTCTCTTGTCTAAATATATTGTATTTGTTTCTTAGAACATTCCAAAAGCATGTGAAGAGCCTTTTTGAATTTTTCTGCCCCTTCGCATTGTCTTTTTTGTCACCTTTTGTAAATTCTAAAGTGTACGTATAATTTAAACAGAGATTATATCAAAGTTATTAATTTATGCTTATGTGAAACTAAATGTTCATCAAGTCACGGTACCCGAATAGCAGAATGATTGTATAGGTACTTTTTTATAAGTAATACATATCAGAAGTGTACACTTCTACATTTAGTCATTATGTTCATTCGTAATAATTTAGAACATTAATAGCATTAAGTAAATTATTTATTTTCTGTCATTTGTAAACGAATTCATTTTTTCACATGAAGTTGAAACTCATTGATTGGTTGGTTTTATATTTGTATTTTATTCATTTCATGAATTCGGAAAGAAATTCTTTCTTTCACATGAAGTCTTCAACCCTCCAAAAGTTTTTCTCGAAATATCTCGTCTATCAAAATCTGACCAATTATATTAATGATGAGATATCTCTTTGTAAAGATCATGCCGATTTTTTGATGATGACGAGATCAAGATCTGGTCAGTTTTTTTCTTTTGACGAGATACCTCGTCGAGACAACCATCAAGAGGGTTAAGTTATCTTGATATTATTTTTTTACATAAAGTCTTTAAATTGGTTGGTTTAGGATTTATATTTATAATAAAATATAAAAATGACTATAAAATCGTGTCGATTAAATGTAAAATTATAACAGAAAAATGAAAAAGTAGTCAAACCAATCATAAAAATAGGTTAACGAAAAAATGAATAAACATAAACAACTAATGAGTAGTATAAACGTAATAAACATGAGAAGAATGAAAAAGTAGTCAAACCAATCATAAAAATAGGTTAACGAAAAAATGAATAAACATAAACAACTAATGAGTAGTATAAACGTAATAAACATGAGAAAAATGAAAAAGTAGTCAAACCAATCATAAAAATAGGTTAACAAAACAATAAATAAACATAAACAACTAATGAGTAGTATAAAAATAATAAATATGAGTATAAACAAATTCTATCAACAACATAACATTCCATAAACTGATTGACTTAATATTTATTCTGAGAGATGTTAATTTAAAAAGATGAGTAAGTCATGTTTTGATTGATTTGAATGTTTGGCATTAAGTTCAAAAAGTTAATGGTCTATTAGAGGAGATAGACCACGAAAGAGTTTAAAATGATAAAATGATTCTTGCTATTCCAAAATTTATCTAAAGATTTTTTAAATCTAAGAATTTAAAAAGATGACCCCTACTAAAAGGCTATTCCTGATCGTGCTCACATTAGAAATATGTGAATCTTGCATACAGTGTATTCTTAGTATGTTAGAAAAACAAAATAAACATCAACAAATATTGAGCATTTCTTTCGCAGAACTACCAACATTCGACCTAAATAATAAAAACACTCATTTATTTCCACACAGAAAACAGCAATTTTACTGGTATGCTGGTAGACTAGTTCTTTTTATCCTTTCAAGTTTGTTTTATTAACACACATCCATGCATTTATACACGTCCGAAATTTAGATAGCGTTACGCGTTGTGATTGATGAATCATGTCTGTGGTATTATCTCAACTACAGAGGATAACAGTATAAGATGCAGTAACGCACAAAAAATGTTAACTTCACTCTCTTTTGTAGCACATTCTGTTTAGGTTCACTGAGAGAAACGGTTCCCATATTCAGATATAACTAGGTACTATCTAGATTAGGGTGTTTTTTAAACTGAACTTCTCTCTCAACATTTATAGTAAGCATTTTAGTGCCTTTTAACCTTCCTAGAGGTTGTCTCGACGAAGTATATCGTCATTACCAAAACTGACCAGATCTTGATTGACGAGATATCTCGTCACTAGAAGTAAAGGGACCAGACATTGATGGACGAGATGTCTCATCACTAGAAGGCAACTGACCAGATCTTGATCTCGTCATCATAAAATAAATCTGCATTATCTTGATGACGAGGTATCTCGTCATTACCAAAAGTGATCAGATCTTCATGGAAGAGATATCTCGTCGAAACCACTTGGAGGGAGGGTTATGTGTTTGTAAGTAAATTTCATGATAGTGATTTACATAAAACGCCATTTCCCAGTATTTTTGATCGGGTAAGGATAAGCTTTTTCGATGCTCAACAAATTTCTTAATATACGTTAAATCTATAACTTTATAGTAACTTATTACAACTTAGCTTATTATAACTCGAAAACTTAATTAAAATTTAATTCATTTTTAACTAAGTGAGGTACAGATAAAACATATACGTTCTGCCAGGCTTGCACAAGTGGTATAAAAAGATAGAATGTGAACGGGGTGGTTAAGGGGAACCACTTCAACCTCTACACAAAGGTTAGAAATAGATTAAAAGTGGAGAATTGGCTAAAAATAAATATCGGTTCGGTTACCATGGTGTCAGATAGGAAAATCACCATAACGGGCACAAACTCCCACCCAATCATGAATTTCATGTTGATACAAAGGTAGAAGACACAACTTTAACACGGACTTCTTAAATGTATAAATAGCAGTTTTAGTGGGGACCACATACATAAAATTATCACAGAAATAGTAATTAAAAATAAGTAGAATCACATTCTAGGTTTGTTTTAGCTTCAAACTCACAGTCGATAACAGTATTTGTAAGCTGTAGAATAATAACACATATTGAATAGCTTATAGACATGCTTTCCGATTCGTTTTAGAATTGTCCTGTGCTGAACACAGTGCGGTTTCGGTGAGAAGACACATGATTTTAGGCATCCATGTATACAAAGGTGGTTAAACTTCCAGGAAAAGAGCTTCATATATGGCGGTCAGCATAAGTGATTATTTGTTTCGCCAACTCGTAATCACTACTTTGGCTTCCGGCATCGAACAATGAACAAACGCTAAAGACATCAGTTGCTGGAACGCATTGTTCATGTTTAACTTTCCCCTCAGAGTAATGAGTAGACTCGTCCAACAACACGTGACTGAAATGTTAACTTGCCGGAGACGGACCACATATGAAGACGTGTTTACTAGTTTGATATTTTACTGTAAATATTGATGGCTAGCCGTCGAGCCGGCTAGCAGCCGGCGTCTGTAAGAGTTCACAAAACAGCTGAATTTTAGCATAAAAACTGGAGTTAATATACTCCAATGATACAAAAATAAAACAAAAATTTAATAAAAGTCTAATTAACACAGTAAATAAAATAATTTCTGTAATCTGAATCTACATACACATCACCGCTCATGGTACTGATTTCATCTTTGCATGTAGTAGTGGGGATACAACATAACCGAGTAATTATTTTATTCTAATATATCATAATTATGAACCTATGCACACAGCAAAAATCACACTACTGATTTCATCTTGGAATGAAGTATGTGGGGGTACATAGAACCGAGTGTAAAAATTTTATGCTATTCTATTATGGCTATGCGGTTATTCTGTTTCTAGAATTTCTCTATAAACACAATTGTATATTTCAGAGATAACAGATACCGAGTCAAAAGAACGAACTCTAGATAAACCAACATAGACATAATTGGCCATGGCTAAAATCTGGCTTTGATAAAGCTAAACATATTTTTTCAAAAGTTTTTTCCTGAGATTTATTAATTACACTGCTGGCCACCGTAAATGCAACACCCTGAAGGAAGCATGCAAATAATATGAAATTTACAACATGCATTAGCGGAGGTGAGATATGCAAATGATTAGAATTTCAGCGCAGACGCACATCACGCGCGCCTGTGGCACCACTTCAAAGCGCTATTTAAGGCTTGGAGATTTCGACGATTTCAAGTACGGCAATTGTGTTTTTCTTGGGTTTTTCTCAAAAAAACGATCAATTATGCCTCGTAGAAAACAGCGATCATCTTTTGATCAAGTATCCGAGTTCGACAGAGGAAGGATAGTGGCCTACCGAGATTGTGGGTTATCTTTCAGGGAAATCGGTAGTCGTGTTGGACGAAACCAAACAACTGTAATGCGGATATGTGATCGTTGGATGCAGGAGGGTACGACGGACCGACGTGTTCGATCGCATCCACCTCAGTGCACCACTTCACGTGATGACAGGCATATTGTGCGTATGGCAGTGATGGATCGCTCAGCCATATCACGAACCATAGCACAGCACATTCAGTCTGTACCGCATCATCCAGTGTCTGCGCGTACCATTCGACGCCGTTTACAGCAGAGTGGTCTGTCCGCAAGACGTCCATTGCTTCGTCTACCCTTGACGCAGAACCACAGACGTTTCCGCCGCCAATGGTGCCATGAAAGAAGGATGTGGACGGCAGAATGGAATGAAATTGTCTTTACTGACGAGTCACGCTTCTGTCTGCAACACCACGATGGTCGGATTCGAGTCTGCAGACACCGTGTGGAGAGAGGATGCTGAACAGCTGCGTTATGCACCGCCACACTGGTCCTGCACCGGGTATTATGGTATGGGGCGGTATTGGATATCACTCTCGCACTCCTCTAGTACGCATTGCCGGTACTTTAAACAGCCAGCGCTACATCTCCGAGGTGTTGGAGCCAGTTGTCCTTCCTTACCTTCAGGGCTTGCCCACAGCCATATTTCAACAGGATAATGCGCGACCACACGTGGCACGCATTGTCCAAGGGTTCTTCGTCAATCGCCAGATTGAATTGCTTCCCTGGCCAGCTCGCTCTCCGGATCTTTCGCCGATAGAAAACATGTGGTCCATGGTTGCTCAACGATTGACCCAGAATACATCCCCAGCTGCCACACCAGATCAACTTTGGCAACGTGTGGAAGCTGCTTGGTCTGCTGTACCCCAAGAACACATCCAAAGTCTCTTTGAATCAATGCCGAGGCGTGAGGCAGCGGTGATCTCCAACAATGGCGGCTACTCTGGCTACTGATTTTGGCAGGAACCACACTTCACAGAAGTCTATAAATTTAATCATTTGATACTTGGTCAACATGTTATCTACAAAATAAATTTTGTTGTGATATCTCTTGTCTTTCTTGGTGTTGCAATTTGGGTGGCCAGCAGTGTATCATCGAAAAAGCTAATCGAATAGGAAACTGTTTACGCTTAAACTTAAAAGGCATATAAGCATATGAGGAAATGAGTTGTATTCGAAGTATGAGGATTGCTTTATTAAGATTGTCGTCAATTCTTTTTGCTGCAATGATATTTCGTTCCAAGTTAGAAATTATAAATCTTGTGCCATTGCACAAACATTTAGAAGGGGCTCAATTTCTAAGCAACGTTATTATGGCTCCTTGCTTAATTTTTAGTTTATGTGGTGGCATACCTGTTGGCATTAAACTATTTAGGAATTCCTCGGGGTACGCAAGTTGATCTTGAGGATCGTCAGTTATGATTTTATCTACACTTTCATAAATGACTTCAGATCCAGACATACAATTTAAAACTTGATGATTGATTTCAATGGATAATTCATTGGTAACTGTAAGAATGGATACCCAGGAGGTGACTTGATTTCAGCGCCCATTGATGCAAGAGCTAAGTCAGCGTTGTATTCTCGGATATGTTGCCGATAGTTTTTGGCTTCAGATGAATTGCCAGAAAATAAATCTTTCAACACTTCAGGAGTTTCTGAAAGTGGTTGCAAGCTAACTTTACCATTGTGGCAACAATTCATGTATTTTTTATTGGAATCTACTTCAAGCTTCCAATAATATGCATAGCAAACAGGACACACCTCAGACATGTTTCCACAGTTATCCTCTTCAACGTCCAAAGTAAGTGAATTACAATCTTTAGGAAGTGACTCGAGCGACGCCGAAGCCTAATATAACATTCCCTGAAACTTTGGTTGCTGCGACGATTTGTCTTGCGAGATTTCTATTCGCTCTTCGTTCTTCCGAAAGTTCAACGGTTTCATTGGAACTTGTCGCTCGCTTTCGAGCATTTCTGATAACATTCTGTAGCTCCATATTTCAAATCAAAATATGCCCAAAATTTGAATTCCCGCTACATAAACACTCGAGCGTTGTTTCAAGATTGTATATTGCTGTTTTCCCTTTCGTTGCCATTCGGTAATAGACAAATAACCGCGATTTCTGTGCCACGTATGTTAGTGAAATATGTATATATAGATTCTAGATACAACTTTCAAAGTATTTGAGAAAAACCGGGTTCTTGTTAACTGATTTGAAAAACGATACATTAACATTATCTTGCAAGATTAAATCAGTATAATTCAAAAAACCGTTTGTTTTACTTGAGAAAATATTTTGTAACAAATAATTTAAAGTTAAATTTCGAGAGTTAATTTCTCACATGAATAGATTTGTGAAACTTTTTAAAGTTGAAATTCGTAGTAACAGATAAATTTTGTTAATAGTTCTTATGGGTGCTTGTAAATGGGCTCAATTTTGATTTACTTCTACTAAATTGATAATTTAAGTAGTCTTGTTTAATAATAATCAGAAGTTTACAGTATTCAGAACTTATGAAGTTTTAGCCTCCCCCCGTCTAAATGTATAAATTATAGTATTTCATAAAACTGTGTGTGTGTTCTAAAAATCGAGACAACACAAGCTTTTCAATTGCCTAGTTAAAAAATAATCTGTCACAAATATTTAAGAACATTCCACAATTTTTATTATTCCAGATTAAAAAAATACGAATATAATTTTAAAAGATTTGAATAAAGGAAGTATTTCCTGAATTTCGAAAACATATTCCTGATTCCATCAAATCCGCAAAGCAGTAATGCGATTACGAGTCGACTGTAATCTTTGGGAACATTTTGTTTTAAGAAAATTTCTTATTTTCCGTAAACCGTCAAATTTGCTTCATTTTTATCGATCAAATTTGAACCTTTCAACATTGCATTAGCAAACGAATATGTATTCAATTTATACCTGAGAAGTCCCGATAGTGAATATGAAGAAAATTCATTCCTCCAAGTGGTATCGACGAGATATCTCGTCTATCAAGATCTGCCCAATTTTGTGTTAATGACGAGGTATCTCGTAATCAAGATAATGTCGATTTTTTGATGATGACAAGATCTGGTCAGTTTTCTTATAATGACAAAATAGTTTTTACTTTACGCTTTACTTCTAGTGACGAGATATCTCGTTCATCATAATCTGGTAACTTTTTTTCAGTCCATTAAGATCTGGTAACATTTTTATAATGACAAAATAGTTTTTACTTTACACTTTACTTCTAGTAACGAGATATTTCATCCATCAAGATCTGGCAACTTTTTTCTAGTGACGAGATATCTCGTCCATTAAGATTTGGTCTGTTTTCTTATGGCAAAATAGTTTTTACTTTAGACTTTACTTCTAGTAACGAGATATCTCGTTCATCAACATCTGGTAACTTTTTTTCAGTCCATTAAGATCTGGAAACTTTTTTTATAATGACAAAATAGTTTTTACTTTACACTTTACTTCTAGTAACGAGATATTTGATCCATCAAGATCTGGCAACTTTTTTCTAGTGACGAGATATCTCGTCCATTAAGATTTGGTCTGTTTTCTTATGGCAAAATAGTTTTTACTTTAGACTTTACTTCTAGTAACGAGATATCTCGTCCATCAAGATCTGGTGAGTTTTGCTAATGACGAGATATCCATCGAGACAAACACCAGGAGGGTTAAATTTGTTGATTTGGGTTTTATATCGTATATATTTCGTGTACTCTGAAAGAAATTCATTCTTTCAAATGAAATCTTTAAGTTGGTTGGTTGGTTTAGGTTTATATTTATAAAAAGTAGAAAAAAAAATTAGTGACTGAAGATCTGGTCAGTTCTCTTCTTGATGATTTATCTTATTCATCAAAATCTGGTCAGTTTTGCTAATCACATGATACTTCGTCGAGACAACTACCGAGGACGACTGACGTCCTATAGAATCAGACAAATGCTTTTTGGGAAACTTAAACAAATAGATTTATTTAACAAGGAGATTATAGTATTGACAATACAGACAACAGATATCACACGTCCAGAGACTCCAAGAGCGGATGAACAGATTTTGAGAGACGTTTGCCCTTTTCGTAATTAAAGATTGTTTTCAAGATTAATTAATTCCAATATCTACTGATTAGAGCTCCACCTTTGCTGAATAGGCTTTTACCTCACTTGCTCCATTAATTCTAAATGTTGACATTTATGGGCAGTTGGTTCTCGAATATTGCCGATACGGGTATAACAACTCTATGAGAATTAAGTCTTAGATAGGTGTAAGTTAAGGGTATTATTTCTGCTCACTAGACATCCGTGGTCATATCAATTAGTGATCACATCAATACGTGATCATAACAGTTATATTTGAATGAATACTGAACACAAACTACATGAGACGATAAAGTATCTTCGAATCTGGAACTTGTCTTTTACAGAACACGAAAAATATATGAATTTAAATAAACACTTGTTTGGGGGTGTTGTTGAGTAACGACAGAGGGGTTGGGCAGTTGAATTAACGTCGCAATGGAGCAATACACCGGACTATTGGCGACTGTTCGGGACCAATCTCGAAGGGAACGCCCGAAGACACCTCGTAACTTCGAACCACGGCCAGTAACGCCAGGGAAAGCCAAATCAAAAGAAATGTGACCTATCGTTCAATAAGAACACAAACAGAACAAACGAACACAAACTTTTTCCACCCCATACCGAGTGTTTCAAAGAAGGCTGACGCTTCGGGGTCTTCTTAGTTGGAGTGCAGACACTCCATTCCGACTAGCTGAAGTCACTACGTATAAAGGGAAAGCCACAAAGAATTCTGGCGGCGGTTTAGACCGCATCGTACGAAATGGCTTGGTGTAGAAGTTTGGAGAGTGGGGTGCCAGCTCAGGTGTTGTTCTAGTCATCTGACCGTGGTTCAAAATTAAGAGGCGATGTCCTTGTTTCTTTCCCTTCGGGATTGATTCCGAACCGTTGCGAATTGCCTGTTGTGTTGCTCCATTGAGACGTTAATTAACTACCCTCCAACTGATTACATTTCCATATTTTTTTCTGTCCTGTTAATCCTCTAAGGATTCCTAATTCATTGTTCGCAATTTTTATTGCGGAAGTTCTGAAATCGTATTCGTAAACCTAGCCAACTGACGTCACGTTCGGAATACGCACAGAAAATTTGTTCCACCGCAGAGACAATATCGCCACCTGCATTCAGCTTGACAGAAAATGTCTCCTATACCGATACCAAAACTAATAATACAATAATTACAAATAACTAGTAGAAATAACTAGTTGAACTACCTACCTACCGAATTCGTACGAGAAAACTATTTTACAGGGTGTGAAAACCAAACTTTGAACATCGATCGAGGACTGTAAAATGACTAGATTTCCTCACATGAGCTCATTTGAGATGGAAGGTGGATGCCAACCTTACATGGACCCCACTTGGTGTACTTCAAATCGGAGAAACGAATCTAGACCTATCTCTATTCGTCCTACCATTTATAGCCTGGTACGGGTTTAAGCTTGGAGGGCTTAAGTGAGATTTCTACATAGACATCTATGTCCTATTTCAGTGACCATCACAGGAATTGACTTACGTGAGCCTACACACCTGTCGTGGTTCCGATGCTGCCTATTCCCAAGAGAGGGACTAGGAGCTGTTCGCCACACAAATTTACCCAAGCAGCTCATCACTTAGACACATTGGGGGATGCTTAATCCTTCGCGTACTTGCGCCCTAAGCATGTAGTAAAGAGAATCACCTACGAAATGAACAGTTGTTCGACTTCGGGGATTCCACACGGAAGAAGTAGTTGAGAAACCTTCCGTGGTTAGTGAATAGCTGGTATGCAAAGGGGTCGTACCGAAGCATTTTGAGATCTTGTATTGGGAAGAATTGGCGTGTGAAACGCCTTTCCTCAGAAAATTAAGGGCTCAGTCTTGTTGGAACGCTGGAGGTATAGAGACGGTAGGCACGTCTACCCTCGCCAAATCAATGTATTTAAAATCTTATTCAAGCCGACCAATCGGTCTAGTGGTCAGATGCATCGGGATCGAACGGTTCCTGCTTCCAATCCGGGGTTGAGGTATGGATGATTGTCCGTATAGAATTAATGTGGCCACTGTAAACGGAGTGTTCCTAGAATGTGTGAATTGATATGAGGTGTAATGTGAATCCACCCTCGTGGTGCACCAGGACACCCTAAGTACCTTCACCCTTTGTAGTGCCATAAGTTAAGTACCATACGCCTTTGTAGTGCCGTAATGATTAAAATCATTTGTCCGGCATTAGCCAAAAAATCTTTAGTAAGGATTAAAATTAAATCAGTTAAATTGTAATATGGAGTTCTCGTCTCCTGTGTCCTGCATTCAATCTTGCCTTATCATACATTACACCGAGTTAATAGGGGTAAGTATCCAATGCCAATCATTTATTCGCTATTCTAAAGTAGTTTAAATGTTTATATTCAAGATGCGTACGCACATTCGCGCGACTCACATTTCACTTATGTTCTAACCTTAAGGAACGGATATTGTGAATGTTCAGTAGATCTGTCTCATTGTAATAACTCAGTTCGTACGTTTCCGATTTTTGTCCTATCTGAATCTTATAATAAGACCTCTCTCATCAATCATTATATAAAATCCTCCGCCTTAGAAATTCCACCTACATTGCGACTGCTTAGAATTTACTTCTTGTAAAAAAAATGCTTTAACTTTTTTGAGAATGAAGGTTGTCACATTGAAGAATGTTTCGAAAGCTATGACACAATGGATCAGTATATAACTTTTAATATAACTTGATAACTTTTAACATAAAAGTAAATACCAATGTTATCGTGTTTTTAACTTTTAATATAACTTGATGACTTTTAAAATAAAAGTAAAATTCAGTGCGGATCTTTCCCTTTGGGATTGATCCCGGACCGTCGTCAATAGCCCGTTGTGTTGCTCCAGTGTGATGTTAATTAACTACTTACCTACCTACCTAAAAACTAGTGTTATCGTGTATATAACTATTAATATAACTTGGTAACTTTTAATATAATATTAAAAACCAGCTTTATCGCGTATATAACTTGATAACTTTTAATATAGAATAAAAACCAGTGTTATCGAATGAATGATTAGAGTTAAAAATATGTGTGATTATTTAAACGAATTTTTAAAACAAATGTACTTTCAACGAAAAATAACTACGATATCAAGGTTTACAAGGGTGCGAAAGAGATGAAATTCTAATAACTGTAATAACTGAATTGTTATAAATATTTATATCGTTCCCTGTAATTATCCCGAAATAATATTTTATTTGAATGTAAAAACATACTTAAAAATTTTAGATCAATATAATAAAATTGGATTTTTGGATGTATTTTTATTTATGATCTAAGGTATGAAATAATATAAATTCCAAAATCGGTAAACTTTGGTACAAGAAAATCATTCCATTCTAATCTATCATTTAATTTTGCATTGTCAATTGCATCTGTATCTTGGTGGAAAAAGGGCCAACGTCCAAATTCACTGATTTTGAGTTATGTGCACAAATCACTTCAAGGCAATGAAAGTTATAGAAAAAAGGCAAATGTTTTGTCAGACGTCATGAAAAAATCGAAACAATGAAAAGTTTTTTTGTGCGCTGTATTAAAAATTAAAAATGATAAAAAGTATCATCTGTTACCGAAAATCTACAAAACGAATATTGACTTATTTCTGCAAAGGTACAGAAATATAAAATACTTCTCTCAGTAAAAATCTGACGACAGTGAAAGCATAATTTTATCTACCCTTCTGATTCGAATACGAAATCCATTTCAAGCATCTTTCAAATATAGTTTGATGTTCCCCATTCTCCCACCAGATGGCGCTATTCCAAACCGAGCTTCTTGAATCGGACGTTTCTCTTCTAGTTTGAAATAACACTTCCATTAAGATCGAGCCAGTGCATGGAAGTGAGCGGAGAGCCGGGTTCCTCTCCTAATAGAATTCATTTTTCTCCTCAATTTCGGAGTGTTTAAGAATTTATGCCAAGCGGTAAAAACACGTTCGATGCACGGAAGCAAAGCTGCTCGGGCCGTCTGGGACTTGTATAAAAAATAACAATTCTGGTGGACAAGACTTATTGCACTGAGTTTACAGGTAGTTTTCTTCCGAGAAGAGTGATGTCCTGTGATTTACTGTTGCTTTCAAGTGATTCTCTTGTTCTGTCGAATCCTCCTAGAGTTTAGGTTTCAAGGATTAAGTGCCATATAAAAGGCAGGCAATTATTGCAGGCTGAAGGCGTGGGATTATGCTTTTATGGATGATGGATGATGAATTCGTGTGACACGGAGTGAAGTTTGAGTTTATGAATGCGTTTACCTCTGGAAGTTTTTGTGTGTTTACGCCGGCTTTGTTAAGTAAGTCACGAAGTTAAATTTATTTTTCAATTCAGCTGGAAACGGTTTGCGTCGGTAGTTAATGTTTGTTTGATGTCACGCAACCGAAAACGGCTTTTCTGAGCCTGTTACTGTTTAATGTAATTTAAATTAAATTCCTTCACTTCTTCAAATTTTAATGACTCTAACTTAATATATAAATTAATCTATGAGACATTTAGACAAATAGCTTCAGATTAAAAATACATTCATTTGTATTTAAACATAATTAGTTTTTTTATTTTATGTACATATATAATTTCTGTCTTCTAATAATTTAATCTATTTCGATAAAGAAGTAGCATAAAAAAATTGTTTTGAAGCAATGATAAACCGCTTTTATTGACTATCTTGCCAAATGTTAAATGAGATAATTTTTAATTGCAAATTAATTATTAAAATTTATTGAGTATTTTTGAAAGAGATATTAGATTAATTTGATCGCAAAAAATAGTGTCATGCATTAGTGGATATAAACAGATTTGAATAAAGAATTTTTAACCGGAATTTATAAACCAAGCGAAACAAAATATCCATCAAATTAGGACAAGTCTGATGGAGATCAGTCGCACACTCCAACGCATAACTATGGTGTTCCCAGTGCTTATGATTCTGATCCTCAGTCTAAGTGAATCGCAGTGCACTGAATCGGACGAGCAGTCCGACTCAGCCAAATACCAGCCCAAACCGAGCATAGTGGCTACAAAATACGGATCTCTTCGTGGTGTAATAGATGTGCTAAGCAACAAACATCTACAGCCCGTGGAGATGTTCTTGGGTGTTCCCTACGCTGGTGTTCCCTTGGGATCCCTGAGGTTCCTCCCACCAGGAACACCGCCCCAGTGGAAGGGAATCCGGACTGCTGACCACTTGGGGCCGGTATGTCCGCAGAGGGTTCCGGACATTAGCAATGAGACGGAAGCACTAAGGAGAATGCCCGCTGGACGGTACGAGTATTTGAAGAGGCTTCTTCCGTTTCTGGTGAACCAAAGTGAAGATTGTCTTTATCTCAACATCTATGCACCGGCAGGGAGTAAGTTTGATTCCTTATTGTCTTATTGCATATTGTCTGAATTTAGTTTTTTTGTGTTTACCTTTCAAGTGGTTTCGAAGAGATATCTCGTCCAGGATTTGCTCACTTTTGCTGATGACGGGATATCTCCTAGAGATCAACTGCCCTATTACTCCGAGGGGAAATGAAGATCCCAGTAGGAAAAACAAATTTCCCTTGCCAAGAACAATTTGGAACGGGTTTTGTAGCAGAGGGTGGACAACCAGGATGGTTTTCGAAGCGAAAATAAACCACCAGGAGGGTTAATAGTTCAGGGCAGTGATTTTCAACCTTTTTCATCTGATAGCACACTTAATTACTAAAATTATGTGGCACACCAAAAATATATTGTATTTTTGGTTTACCTAAAAAAAGAAATCGGTACAGTTTTGATTGATTTATAAGAAGTAAAACAGTAATTACCCACGCTTTTTACTCAAAAGTGGCATTTTAAAAGGCCATATTTAAGCAATTTATTTATGAAATTTTGTTATAACAACATTCAAAATTATTTAAACGGTATTACTTGAAATTATTATGTGTACACATTTGCCAAAAGTTAAAAATTAAACCGCTGAAATAAAACGAATCTTACGTAAATTGAACTGTTTCACCATCCACAGGGCATACCGGTGCCATTTTTGTGGCTCGCTAGCGTGCCGCGGCACACTTTTTGAAAATAGCTGGTCCAGAGAATTATTTTTATTACATGCGGTCGAAAACATTATATCGTAGATTTTTACGAAAAGTCAAGAAAAAAAAGTCGAATTTATAGGAGAGTCAATTATAGGATGAAAATCTTTAAGCATATCTTACTAAGGCTTAGAAATATACATTTTTAGTACCGTTAAGTTACGAACAAAAATTCCCAATACCTGTTTTTCGTTCTACTTTTTTTCTTAACTGGAGGCACTGATTGGGTGTGATTAGAGGACGTAAATCAAGTACTTGATCTTTACTACCAAATTCAATGAAACAAATCTCAAGGTATTTTGCGTACTGCATACAGGAGCACTATGACTATTTTTACAACATACAGTCCAAATGTACATCTTTTATGGAAATTTATGTGTGATTCGCAAAAAGAGAAAGCAAATTATTTCATTACTCATGAATAGTTTTTCTTAGATAAATAGTTTTTCTTAGATAAATAATGAAGACAATAAAAAATAGACGAACCACATTTTGTGGATGCAGATTTCCGTACTAATGTTTATTTAACATTAGACCTCACGGCAAATGTTCAGGTTAGATTTCTGCTGATGTCCCATTCTGACTGCTTGTCTGGATGTAGCATTTCCTTACTGATAATTATTTAATACTAGACCTCACGACTGATATTGAGATTGCATTTATGCTGACGTTATGTCTCAGTCTGACGGCATTTTTGGATGAATCATTTCCTTACTGATATTTATTTAACATTGCGCCTCATGGATAACATTAGGCTCATATACGATATGTTGTTCATACAGGACTTCTGCAGACGTTATATCTCATTCTGACGGCATTTACCGTTGCTGTGATAATATAAATTATTCTCTGAAATCTAATATGAAAAACAAAGAAATTAAAGCTAAAGTAATAAAATATAACTAAGAAAACTGATTATGCTAGTTTTGGTAACGGTAATTAACACAAACCTCCCATTACAGGTTTTTGCGGGTATTCCTTTGACGGATTTGAAACCCTGTTTATTGCTTCTAAGTTTGAAATACTTGAAAATACAACCCCAAAGACGAGATAGCCATCAGGAGGGTCAAAAACGCCTAACATGTTTCCAAATTTGGTTTCCATGGTTTCTGCTCGAGTTTAACATATTTCATTGTTACCGAAACAATTAAATGTCCCCTATGAGGCGTGACACTTTCCTTGAGAAAGTACAGTACGTGAAACCTGTTGAATGCATCACATTTTGTTTTATCTATGAATGTGTCTGATTGGCGCATCTTGTCCGCTTTTGAATCTAAAATCCTAACATCCAATCCAATGCAACTGATAAAAGTTTTCAAAGTGCAAAAAGTAGTTTATGCGTTTTCACAAAAGTATTTTAAGAATTATAAAAAATAAATCATATATATGAAGGACCTTAATATATTATTTTCTTACTTACCTCTATGATCGTTTCACATTTCTAAAAAACTAATCTTAAGTTTAATTCAACTTCATTTTATAGAATTGTACTCGGAAAAGTAATGTTTCATTTTTTATTCACGTTAAATAACTCACATGAACTTTTTATGTTTAGTACATAACATATATGTTTACTTGACACCAAAAATGAAAATTGAATGGAATCCGTTGACTCATATTTGTAATAAAATATATTTAAATATATATTTTTCTACTGTTTAACTTTCGTGGAATATTTTTCGATGTGTGCTCATAAACCATTTATTTCTTCTGAGAAATATTTCGAGATTTCAGGATTTTATTTTGCAGATTTTAAATTTGCAATACTTATAGACAGTTTCAGACAGTGTTAAAACGTATTACACTGTATATGTGTACATATTACGTGTACACATATACAGTTCACGACTATTGATGTTCACAGATGAGAATAAATTCACTGAAAGTACTATAGAATATATATTGAATAAATTAGATGATAGATATTATAACAAATCTTAAAATTGCAAATCTTAAAAAAAATCCTTCTTATAAAGGTAATGTACAGATCAAAGAATTCTGTGTTAAACAATTAAAGTTAAATAAAGGATTATGTATAATTTACAATGCATAATTTAAATATGATATAAAAACCCTGAAATTTTGAGAAAATTAATTGGCCATTACACAATTGATCATGTCCTTCATCTGGCATTTTCTGATTCCGTTTTTATATAAATGGTTGATTTTCTATTGGTTCATGTCTGTAATTTGTGAAAAATCTTTAAAATATATTAAAAGCACGTACGATAAACAAGTTGGTATATTCGAAATACTGGCGATTAACACTACAACGGACGCGATGAATACTCATGATTTATGTAAATCCTAGTGTTGACCCTTGGACAATGTGATGAATATTGATGCATCCTAAGCAAGATGAAACAGATACATTTACAAATCAATACTGTTAACACATATACAGTATAATGGGATACATTATGAATCAATGGACCAACTTAAAGAAATAATTTTGTTGTAAAACAAATTCTGTTTAAATACTGATGTACCTTTCCACTAAAAATTCCTTTCAGTACATGCCACTCTGCAAAGTTTCGTATATATTACCAAGAGTCTTGTCAAATATTTGCATTGTCGCTAGCTATTTCGGTGAAGGATTTGCTCCAGCGAAACAGCTATCGTTAATTTTATCAACGGTTTCAATCTTTACTAAACATATTTTGAAGTTTTTTAAATTTTTGATTAGGGTTGACTAAGCTTTCATGTACGTATCTATTTGTAACAATCTCAATGAACACTTCCGTAACATTTAAAAAACAAGTGATATTGCATCAGAGTTTACATAAGTTTTACATAATTAGGAGACAAAATAATCTATGAGGAATATGCCACTGCTACTAAAACTAGCTTAAAATAGATTAAATGGTAGTGTAACAGAACTCTACCATTTTGGTTAGACAAAGTTACACTGTCTTTCAAATGTCTTGCTGAACTGATAACCCGGACGTGATTATGAACATGCGTTCTTTCTAAAACTAGCCAGATGGCGCTGGACTCAATCGGTACACACTTCTATGGATAGTCAACGGCGAAAAATTAAATCGCCGTTGCAATGTCAATCACTTCAAGTTACTGCTCTGTGGCGACAGACACTGCTTCTATTCTTATCATGGCTTCACTCTTCACTGCCCGTCAGCCTTCTCTTCACATGGTGCCTCACACTCGTCTGATAAAGTCAAGACAGCAGTCAATAGTCGTAATAATCCACTGCATGGCCACGCGCACGAAAGTACACCCACGATCATAACCCTCAAAGTGGTTTTCAAGATATTTCGTCCATCAAGATGCGATCAATTTTGCTAATGACGAGATATCTTGTCATAAAGATATTGCTGATTTTTTTATGATAATTATTTTTAATGATGATTATTATGAGATCAAGATCTTGTCAGGTGTTTTTTAATGACGATATATCTCGTCTATAACGATCTGGTCAGGTTTTCCGATGACGAGATATATCGTCGAGACAACTACCATGAAGGCTAATACAGCTTTAACAGTCCAACGCAAATTGAACTGGTGATAGCATTTATCGAATTCAGCTCTGATGAATTCTGGAGGGGGAGTGTTATGTTGAACATTCCACCATCAGTACAGAAACTAACTTACAATGCAATAGTATATGTAACAGTGTAACACAACTCCACCATGTAGTACTTTTTGGTAGACAAACGTACACTGTCTTTCTAAAAATCTTTTAATAATGCCTAAAATCTGAATTAAAACCAGCTCAAAATTGCGTGTTTTATTTTATTTTTTAGAATTATAATCAATTTTTATTTCAATGCAAACAACGTTTGAATGAATGTTGTATTGAGTTGCTATCTTCTAAAAGAGATGCAGAAATAAATTTCAATTATTTTTTATACGTACTCATTCTACCGATTTGGGATTGATCCCGGACCCTAACCAATAGCTCGCTGTGTTCGACTTTAATTCAACTACATACCTACCTACCTCAATCTACGAAAATGTAACCCCATCGATTCCCTTTTGTATAAATTATTTTAATATTCAAACTGGACGAAAAATATGATACGAAGGGCGAACTCAACATTGTTCGAAATATTTTTTTCTCCCATATCTTGGTTTGTCAGAACTCAACACCCTAGCTCCCTTCTACTCGGATCTAGCCGACCCCATTTCACTTCTTTTCACTTGGATGATCCTTGTTTGTTGAGTTCGCCCGAGTGAAAAAATTATTAAACGCGTTTTTCTGGAAACCAGCATTTGTTGAGTTCGCCCTCGCATCCACAACACCTCATATCTACTTATTATCTAATACCAAAACATTGAAGCATTCATCCAAACAATCATACTCTTATGTATCATTGTAATTTGTGTAACATTGAAGCGTCGTAACGTAAACTTCGTCTCTACGCTTTGATTACCGTCATTTTACGTTTGATAAGTGTAGTAAAAAAAGCAGCTTAAACACCGTTTTCTAGAAGAGATCGATTTTATTTCTCATTGTCTCGTTTGAGGGCTACACACTTGATCACGCGAGTTTCCCATTTTTTAATCCCGCAGGAAAAGTAGCTTTTGTCAAAGACTGCGAAATATGCTTTGACAACGGCGATGGCATAGTTATTCGACGAAAATTTATTCCCACAGAACCAAATTTTTAAACAAGAAGTCGCAAGAAGGGTCAAATCCAGAGAATAGAGTGTCTGAGGAATCAATTCCAAGCCTAATTTGTGCAATTTTGCCATTGCGACGGTCGATTTATGGGACAGCACACATTGACTTGGAGAGAGCACTATTTTTGTGCGCCAATCTTGACTGGTTTTGTTTCGTTTCTTCTTTCAGAAGGTCCAATAACATTGCACAATAGGCTCTTGATATGTTTCTTCCTATCTCCCGAGTAGTCGATTAGGATGATTCCTTGGGTATTCCATAAAACACTAGACACACAAGATATACAATATCAAGTAATAGATACACACACATACAATGAAAGTTTTACTGACATAGAAGAGAGAAATACGCCCAGGAAGGAATGCGCCTGACAATAATCGAACCGTGTCCAGAGAGAATTTAATCCTTAGTGCATGTTAGTTCTCGTTTAAACTCATTTATACAGAAACAAAACGTCTCAAATGCTGGTGCAGATTCGCCGTAAACTTTATTCAACTCCGAGATCAATCTTCGAGATCAATCTTCGAGATCAAGGCCGGCCACTTTAATTAAAATGTTTTATAACTGCGCGGAGCTCATTTTTTCCATTTTAGGGGCAGCTGCTTCAATGCTCATTTCAAACTTCTGTAGAACGTGAACAAAACGTCGCGTCTGGCTGAAATTTGTCATGAGCTAGTTTGAATAGTGACACATGGCAGCAGTGACGTCACCAAATTAATTATGCAGATGTGACAGAAATTTACCAAACTTATCAAATTAATCTCGTACTACTTAAGTCTATGTTTTAAAACCACAATCTTTCAGGAACGATAGAAAACTAGATACCGAATACGAGTCACGAGATATGCGATTCAAAAATATGCTGATAGAGGGCTTTGTCATAGATGTAACCTTAAGAGTTTTGACATTATAGTAAGTATATATGATCTTTCAAATAATGCTAAAACCTCATAAACATAACCAATTAGACTTACGAGGTTTTGATAGTAAAAACGTGTTATAGAGTTATTGCGAATAAAATTATTGTCCTACAAGCGATAACAAATGCGATATAATATATCTGGTAATTATAATCCCATAGAAGCTTGAAAAATATATTTTCGGGCTAAGCACACAAACAAGTCCTTAAAACTTGGTTTGTAATTGGGGATACTTAAATATAATTAAGCTTTAAAATCGCACTCATTAGAGTTGTTTTGGATAATTGTGATAACTTGTCAGATAGGATAATTACTAGTTACTTAGTAATGTTATATTATAACTTCCTATATTTAAATTACTAAACTAGATTACTTTGGTGATAAGATTTGTCTTATCAAGCTGAGTGTTTCAGCGAAAACTTTATCAAAAGAGAAACTTTCAAAAGTTACATTTATCTAAGTAAGAAAAACTACAGTTCAAAAATCTAATATTGGAGAAAATTTGATTCTGCCCTTGGTAAAAATTGATAAACATAATAATTTGCTCGTAATCTTTTTTAATCTTCACACACCTTGTAACCGCCATTTATTACTCCTTTACGTCGAAATATATTCTTAATACAGATTTATGGGCGTGCAATGGAAGTAACGGTCATGTAAAATATGTCTTGGCTGAAGATTTATTTTATTAAAAGTTCTCATCGAACTATGTTACGTAAATTGAAAACAGTCTTTCTATGAAATATAACTAATTTAAACTATATGTTATGATAGGAAAATAAGGAAGAACTCTTGGAGTGGTTTGTTTCATAGTTGGAAAACCTAAAAGATGGCTTCAATTGGTGTTTCGAAATTTGAAATGGCTATTGATTCTTTTGGGAAATTTTAGATTTTCTAATGAAACTCGATTTGAAAATAATTTGTTTGGAACCCAAATAAATTGCTTTCCGCACTATTTCAATCACGAACTCCAAATATAGCTTTACTTTAACAGAAATTAATGCTCATTCAATTCTAGGAATTCCCTATTTAAAGACTTTTTGTTCTGCAGATAGCTATTATTATAGAACAAGGTTTATGCAATTTAGTTTCTTTGCTATTGATTTCAGAATAGCTTCAAAATAGATGTTAATGAGTTAAAACCGCTTTATCGCATTGCCTATTCATAACGATACCTATAATTAAAACGTACAACAGTAAAATTTTAACGAAAGTAATGATTCAAATTATTGCTGCAATCAACTGTAAGACTTAAATAAATTATATGCTGGAGTTTCTTTCGTAATTCAGAATTCGTAATTCAGAGAATTTCGTAATATATTCTCTATGCGATCCCAATTTATTTCTAAATACACTTAATTTCATATCTAGTCCAATAATTTCGTTAGTCAACTATCAAACTGTATTTTTACATGAGATTGTTATAAGTAACGGATAAGCAATTAAACCTCGTGACTGTTTATTTAATAAAAGAATTTTAACTTACTACGCTTATTTGAAACTATATGAACTTATAACAGATTAGATGCAGCTATGAACAGCAATTATGTTATTCAAATCATGTAACAGCATGCTGTTACATGATTTAAAAGTAAACTTTTTTTTATGTTCTATGAAAATATTGATCAAACTATATTCTTTCGTGAAATTTTTTAACATTCTTTTATTTAAAAATATGCATTAAGCTACTTTATTGCAATCATAACATTAAAATAATTTATAATAAACTTTGTATTCATCATGTTTTGATATGCTTATCCATAGTGGTTTACTGTGATTATCGTAAGAGAAGTTCTTTAATCTTACATGATATTTTAATCTTCTTGAAATCGATTTGATTACTTTTTAATGGTGAAAAGTTACATATTTGTAGTAAGACTCCGAGATTAGTTTCCGAAACAGCATGAACAATCAAGGAAGTAACTTTGTTTTAACATCATTAATGAAAAGATTGAAGCAAAATGTTAAAAAAAATCATGTTTTTGAAATTTTAACGTAGGAATTCCTAAGCTATGTCTGCCCCATTTTTGAATCTTAGGATTAAACAGTATTAAACTTTTTTGAGGGCACATTTGCATTCTTTCGTAACTTTTCATTTTTCAAGAAAATTTGCAGAGGACAATCTTTATTTTCTTGTATTACTTTAATTTTTATAAATATTTTTGATTCTTTCAGATTTTAATCCTGTGTCCGTTTACTTCCGCAAAGAATTCAAAAATTGCGTCTGTATCATAAATCTCTTCCGAACTGTTATTAATTATTCATTAGCTTTCTTAGACTTTGTAGAGCAAATTACTTTTCGTAATTATTTTTGATTTCAATAATTAATTACTGTACTCAGTGCATCAAATATGTTTAATTTTTTAATGTCACGACCGCTTCAAGCAGAAACATTAACTGACAAACAATTTTCTTTACTGTAGAGTTGTGTAAAGACTAGGTCTATTAATGTTTTGGTCAAGACATAAAAAATAAAAGCAATATCAGAATGTGTTCCTCATTATGAAAACAAGCATTTATTGTCTACAAAAGATGTCAGATAATGAGTTTTAACTCTAAGCCGACGATTATTTTATTTAGTTTTATTTTGTTAATTTTTACAAAACTATGACTCCTTAGTACCGATTTTTATTGTATTTTTTAGTTTGTAATGTCTCTTGTAATTTTGTTTTCTTCTTAATTCTAATAATTTTCTTTGTGCTTTCAACTAAGAACCTAAAATACTTATTAAGGTGTATGTATATGTTACCGTGAAAGACCGAAATTAGAGAATGTCAATATTCTCCGGTGAATGTCGACACATACCAAATACGTCGGTGAAAGACCGAATATTTGGTTATATTCTCATACATTCGGACCATCTCCGGTGTATGTTAACAAGCACAGATAATCTCTTGTAGGCGTCGAAACGAGAAGCCGAGGAGGCGGAGAGGCCACTGCCAGAGAGGCCTCTCCGCCTTCAGTTTAAGTTGTTGCAATAAATAAGATTGCATAACGTTAATCACATAATTTATGGGTAAGTTTATTATTGGTATTACTTACTTTTCTCATATAGAATGTACCGTTCGTTTTAGGTTCAACAGTTTATTTACATGTGCTGCTACTTAAGCTTTCTCCTATTTTGACATATATCATATGTTTTAATAATAAAGTATGATTTAAAAAGTTACATTTTTGTCTTAACGTAACAAAAATATTTTTATTCAACATTCACCATCAGTGCATGTTGAATGTCGACATTTGTCGGTGTAAGTGAGAAATAATGATATTTAGCAAATATTTCGGACATACACCAAGCGACTATGTGAATGCTGTCATTCACCGGAAAATATCGACATTTGCCAGATATCGCTCTTTCACAGTAACATATACACTAGAAATCACGAAAATTGACCAGAATATGGATATCTGTTTTATTAATTCAAATATTTTCCAACTCCTTATCTTTCAAACGTTACCAAGATCTTGTAAATATTCGAAATCGTTTTCTAGTTACAAGGGTTTTCGTTAGTACTTTCACAATATACAAACATGTTTCCAAAACTTTAAAACAGGATGCTTTGTTCAAACAGTGATAACTCAAGAATGAATTGATCTATTATAATTATTTTTGTATCATTGTAATCTATGTACATAATATATTGGATGCTTGATCCTCAATCAGTTATTATTTAAGAAATGAATTTTTAGTTGATTTTTAAATGTTAAAATTCCTGAAAAAATATTGATTTTTTAGACTTCCTTCAAGAAAAAAATGGTTTAAAAATATTCCCTCTAGTAACTTGATGGAGAGATTAACTTGATAGAGAGAAACTTGAGTAGAACTTTGGAATTGTCTTTCTGAATACATTAGAATTTGAGATATAACTGTTCAAAAACCTGCTAATTATATGTAAATTATATAATTAATGAGTAGCTTAATCGGGATTTTTCACACTAAAATGAGCTTAAGCACAAACCAATGATCAATTGTGAAAAAACTTTTTTAAAGGTAAAATTTAAAAAACGTTCTAGTTTATACGTACCCTGGACATTACTATCGATTTTTTCCCTTACTCGAGTTAAACTCTCCAAGTGGTTTTGACGAAATATCTCATCCATCAAGATCTGGGTAAATTTCCTACTGACCAGATACCTCGTCATCAAGATCCTGCCGAGTTTTTGATGATGATGAGATGAAGATCAGGTCAGTTTTCTTCCAGTGACGAGGTATTCGTCTACCAAGATCTGGTAAGTTTTGCTAATGATGAGATACCTTGTCGAGACACCAGCCAGAAGGGTTAAAACTAATTTTCAAACTTCTGGAAAGATCGTTTATTGTCGCTCCGTTGGCTTGATTTGAGCTATATATCTGAATACTGTTTCTAAAACTATACTGAAGAGCTCCACACTCCAAGGACATCCTTTAGCAGTCTGATTACAGAAAGCATTGCGGAAACTGGATTGGTTGGTTTTGAGGTTTTATGGCGCAAGGGCCATATTTGGCCATGCTGCGCCAGACATCATACAATATCAAGTAATTGACACAAGACATACAATATCAAGTAATTGACACAATATCAAGTAATTGACACGCACGCAGTGAAAGCTTCACTGCCACAGAAAAGAAGCATACACCCAGGGAAGTATGCACCTGGCAGGAGCCGAACCTTCGCCGCCTACAACTCGAAAGTTGCTAGCGCAGTGGGCATGCGCACTGAGCCACGACGGCCTCTGCGGAAACTGGGAGATAGAAATCAGCGCAGAAAAGAAAATATGAGGGTAAAGTTTAGCGTTTAAGTGCTGAATCGTCTTTAAACAAGGTAATGGGATGACATTGAAGTAGATTTTGAGAATCAAATCATGGTAATAGGACTGAGGTGTTATACATATTATTGGGTATAAGAATTAACATCAATTAAAAAAAAGCAATGCTATTACATATTTTTGGATAATTTAATTTCATTTAAACGAATGAAATTTATGTGAATATGGATGATATATCCATTACAATTGGATATAAATACGGTATTAAGTGTGGGTTACGATACTTTCCCATCAATAGATCACCGGGCAGGTGCACGTTAAATAGGTCGTGGCCTGAAACGTCCTCACGTTGGCTTGGAAATTCGAAGAGTGGGGGCCAGCTCAGGTGTAGTTCTCTTTATCTGACCACGGTTCAAGATTACGAGGCAGTGCCCTTGATCTTTCCCTTCGGGATTGATCCCGGACCAACGCAAATAACCCATTGTGCTGCTCCAGTGCGACGTTAATTAACTACCTACCTACCTATTCATCAATAGATATTAACAATTATGAAAGTTTAGCACAGATTCTGTATTCGGGTCTGCTGATTTATAAATAATTTATTGACATTTTCCATTTGCAGAGATTTTGATATAATTGAGAAAATTTCTGGTTTATTATTATAGAGTACATGCTTTAAAAATAAGTACAGAAACGTTTCTATTTACATTAAGAATCCTATGCGACTTTTTCAGATTAATTTGGGTTATCCTTTAAGTTATCAGTTGGAAATTTGCATATGAATGGTCATTCGAGAGGATGTAAAATTTCTTGGATTAGAACCCATTATTCATGATAATGCTGGTTGATGAACTTAAAGGGGACGGTAGGCGTTCAAAGTCACCAAAACCTAAATTACTTTCAATTGACACAGAATAAATATAGGTAGGTATTTTAATTAACATCCCACTGGAGCAAAACAAACGGCTGTTGGCGACGTTCCGGGATAGAACCTGAAGGGAAAGATCCGAGGACAACAACACGTAATTTTGAACCATGCACAGATGACGAGGCCACACTTGAGCTGGTACTCTACTCTCCAAACTTCCACACCTCGCCAACATGAGGACATTTGAGGGCACGACAGACTTAACGTACACCAGCCCACCATGTACACGACGGTCTTTGACTGGACCGAGATTCAGACTCGCAACCCTCCGGTTGATAATCCGTTACTCTTCCAACCGGGCTACCACCGGGTTATTTTGTTTTAATATATCATCGGCTTAGAGCAGAAACTCGTTAATTTACGTTGTTTCGGAGATACTAAATACTCATTTTCATGATGAGAAATAAATTGCCATATTGAAATCTGTTTAAATGAAATCTAACGTTAGCAAAGTTCCTCCTCTAATCCGACTATATTATCTTCAACATAATTGTCCAATAGCCCATTCTGTTGCTCTCGCGCGACGCAGATTCAACTACCAACCATCCAATCAACATAATTGTAGTTACTTGAATATTAATAAAACCCTATTTTAAGATTTTTAAAAATAACTTCAGTGAAAAGTCTCTTAAAATACATATTTTTTAAAGCAAATTATAAATAACGATGAAAAACATTGCAGAAATTTATATTTTAATCACTGAAATGAAGCAGAAAAAACTTTAACCATTTGCATTAAGTAAAAACATTCTTCATTCGAAAGAAATTTTTATTTTTCAGTGTTTTAGCTTTATTAGATATGAGAGTGAGATTTTATTTCCAATTGAATCGTAAGATATTAAATGCAATAGCAGGAAAAATAATGAGTGCTGATATTAATCTTGTTTTTAATCTATATTGCCCTCATTTATTTCGATTCAGTGCTTTGGGGTGAGGGCTCTGCAAAACCTTTTACTTCTCTTCTCTGATTTAATATTTAACATGATTTAAATTTAATATTTTAAACTTTACTTGGGGCTCGATTTTAGAGCTTTCGTCCGATTTATATCGAAAAGAATTATAAATTTCTAATCAGGCAAGTAACGTTTTTATTCCGAAAGTATGAAATGGTAATAAAATATGGTATTTGTTTATGAATTTTTGAACCCTCTAAGCTTCAAGAAATTTTCAAATATTGTGGTGTTGCTTTCACTCAACAACAACACAAAGACAATATGCTTATTTACATGATGATCAGAAATGCAGATCGCAATCTGTTTAAAAAAAAGATACATAATAACACTATCGAAATACTTATATTCTTTATATATTTGCCTAAAAACCAATAGCGGCAAACACATCTGGTGGTTGTCTTGATGAGGTATATCGTCATTAGCAAAACTGACCAGATTTTGATGGACGAGATAGCACGACATTCGAAAAACACTGACCAGATCTTAATCTTTTCATCATCAAAAAATCGGCAATATTTTTATGACAAGATATCTGGTCATAGTGAAATCGATGAAATATTGATGGACGAGATATATCGTCGAAACCATTTGGAGGGCTAATTCTCAAATTCGTTTATTGGAGGACATTTTGCTTCCTCTTAACCCTCCTGGAGGCAGTCTTTATGAGATATCTCATCATTAATAAAACTGACAAGATTTTGATGGATGAGATATATCGTCATTAGAAGAAAGCTGACCTGATCTTGATATTCTCATCATAAAATAATCGGCGATATTTTTTGAAGAGATATCTTATCATAATTGGTCAGATATTGATGGATGAAATTAAAGGACCACTTGGAGACCAAGACCACTTGGAGGGTTAAATAACTGTGCAATAAAATTTCGTTTTGTCACCTAATGATATTCTGCCCTAAGCCGACGATGTCTATTGCTTGAAAGAAGCCAAAGAAATATTCTATTGGTCAATAATAACAAAACAGGCTAGAATGCATGTAGGGAAGGCTAGGTTGAAGAACGGATATATGCGTGTGAACCCCTCTGAGCATTAAACATTTCATTTTTCATGCCCTATGATAACATACTCTAATCGGAAATTTTTTAAATAATACATATAACGCAAGAACTCGCAGTCGTTTAATACAATTATAAAGGTTTAAAATGACAGTTTTAAACACGGAAATATATATACATACACCGTCACGGACTCTAACAATAGATCATATCTCAGAGAAAATAGCATTTCAGGTTTCAAAGCTGACGTATGGAACAATATTCGAACTCTATCGGAACTGGTGTTCTTTTTTCATTTAGAGTTCCGAGAATAGTGTGAAGTTGATTGCTCTGCAACTGGCGTCACGTCGGCCGCTCACATCCTACATATTTAATGTTTTTCAGCAGATTTCTCAGTTTGGCTCGTTACATACCAACAACCCTTTAATTTAGACTCAAAAGCAAAAGGGAAAACCTTGTAATGGTATTATACTACATTTTACATTTCTTAATATTTTCCCAGATTTTATTAGTAGAAACATACATACTATTTTACGACTGGACACATGGCTGAAATTTTCGACTATGAAATCGGAATTACGAAACTATCATCCATCCAGATGGAGAAAAATATACGTAGATCCGGTGTGTGAATAACGTTTCCTAAACCAAATGAAAAACTTTACAACTTTTGGACTCGCAGATTTAAGGTGGATATAGTCTTTTATATACGACGCCATGTAAATGGTCGTAAAAATACTGAAATAATTCGTTTAGGTTGAAGTTTCATGAATATAAAATAAAACAGGGATTTATTTATTTACAACATATTTGAGCCCTCAAATTTAAAAAAGTCTCTCTTGTAGAAATGGTTAACCTTCCATTTGGTTTCGAGGACATATCTCGTCTATCAAGATCTGATCAATTTTGCTAATGACGAGGCACCTCTTCATCAAGATAATACCGATGTTTTGATGATAAGATCAAAATCTGGTCATTTTTCCTCTATTGACGATATATCTCGTCCATCAAGATCGGGTCAGTTTCGCTAATAACGAGATACCTCGTCGGGAGAACCACCAGGAGGGTTTTCATGGATGTTGCTTATTTTCGTGGAATTTTAAGTATACAACTACAGAGAATGCAAAAAGTAGGATATAATTTTAACTTTTATTTTTAAATTATTTGAACCATCAATATATATTTCTTACTTAAAACAATATTAAGTCAAAGTTGGAGGAAATTTGAAGTCCACCAATTATTCTTTCTTTGGCACTCCAAAATGAATAATATCGGGGTTGGGGTTCTATTGAACTGTTGATGAACTTGGCGTTTTTATGATCAGCGTGCAACTCAATCAAACTAGATATGTATTTGGTACCTCTCATTGTGATGATAACTTTTTTTGTACATCATATATTTTGCAAATGAATGAATAAACTGATATTTAAATTAACAACGCTTGTACACCTCTGTAAGATAAACAATTGCTTTTGAAGGTGTCTGGCTCGAGTTTGTTCATGCTCGTTGGAACACTTTTCACATTTAGGTCCGGGTAGGTCACTCTTTAGCGCGCTGTCAAGTGCACGTGGAAATAACCTCTGGGCAAGAAGAACCCCCTCCGAGTTCTCGAGTTTTATTATTTACCAGGGCTTCACATACTTTGATCGCTTCCTATCGGATCCTAGCATAATAAAGGGCTTTGTCTGTAGCTCACGTAGGAGCTGAAAGAAGGAATAGTCTAGGAAGCCTTGTTGGATTCGTTTTCCCTCAGTCTTGTTTGTTTATCGGAAAGACCGGTTCCATCTTTGTCCAGGGTGTACTGTGACTTGTCAGTGGTGAACGAGATTTTACTGTAACTCCGAATCGTAATTTGTTTAGTCGTTACTTTTCAGTGTTTTTATGAGAACGGTACTAAACTGGTTTAAACAATTATTGGGTTACTTATAACGTGTTGTATGCATAATGTCTTTATGATTTAAATTCTCCTTCAGTCTTTTTAAACATTTCGAAGTTTTGAGTACATAAGGTAAGATAAATAATGTCGATAATTATATATTTATAAACATCCCAAATATTCTTAAATAATAAAACAAATAAATATTTATTTTCAATTCTTATATCTTTTTAAGGATATCCGTGCTCTTCCAGTTTAACTATTTCGATTTGAGGATAGATCATGCAAAAATATAAGTTCAGGGAGTTGTGCAATTTACGTAACTTACATGGTTTAAGATTGACAAGAGAGCTAAAATGACACTTTCATAACGAACTGACTATGTACTAAAATTATACTAAAGGCGTGATTCATTTTAATTTTAACTTACTTTATTTTCGGAAACTGAGCAATCGCATTATCTAATGATTCTAAGCAAAATCATTTTGTTCCAGATCTTAGTGTATTTCAACCATTCAGGAATAAGTTGAAACTATTACAAGTCCTCTCTCTCTCTTGAGCTACGAACAAAAAACAAATTCTATCACTGTTCCTAGTGGTACAAGCTGTCGTGTGTAGCATATATCGATACTCTAAAGTAATGCAACTTAAGCAGCTTATATGAAAATAGGAGATTGCTTTGCTCAGTAAACCACTCAATCAGCTTATAATTTACTAAGTTTAGAATTCTCCAATTAAATGAGCAATTGGAGACACCACAGAATTTGTTGTTCCTTTATCATGAGCCTATTCAAATTTCTCAACGACCCCTTTTTAGTATTTATCAGTACTCATGACTTATGTAATAAACTAAATAAGCAGCTTACAAAGACTGCTTAAATGTTTAATAAACGCATCATTTATTCTTTGAAAGCCCTTATTAAAGCCATTAATAATTACTCAACAGTATTTTCATATAGTTATAAATTTGAAAACTTGGTCTAAGGAATAAAACATAAAATAACATAGTTTCAATTTGAAGGGAAATTAGAATAAGCACTTGAAAGTATTTGCCACATATATAATATGAATTAAATAAGTATTTTCCATAATATAATAATAATATATTGCTACATATAACTGTTTCACAAGATTACCCCTAACCTGCAAGCAGAACCAAATTTATAATTATCGAATACGGAAAGACACAAGTAAAATTTTACCTATGGATATATTACGAAAAGCTCCTGAAGTATAGTTTTATATAAGTATACATTTTAAGCACTACTTAGTGAAATATTTTCAAAAATAAAACTACAGAATTTCGAAGCGTTATAACAAGCATTATTTATTCGATTTCAAATTAAATACGTTTAAACAATTGTTTATTACTTCTAACGTGTTATATAATATCTTTTTAATAATTTGCATTCATATCTAGTTTCTAAAGATCCTAATTATTCCTTAGTATATTCATGTTTTTCAGTCTTTTTAACAATTTCAAAGTATTCCGTAGTATTAAATACGTTACGATTTGACTTCCAGCGAAACAAAGTGAATACTAATCTATTCATACATATGCCAATTGTTCTTGTATAAATAATAAAGCATATAAATCCGTATTTACTATTCTAATATATTCTTCAGGATATCCGTGCTCTTCCACTCTAACAATTTCTAAGTATCAAGTCCTCTTAAATAAGTTAACCTAACAGACGAATAAACCGAATACTACAAGGAACCAAATAATAAAGTATTTCGATATGCCAGTTTCCATGTATCAAGCACTCTAACCACGTCTGCCCTATTTAACATAACACCAAGAGTACTTTCTACACAAAGCATGCATTATTCATGGATAGAGTAAAATAGTTTACGCTTTTTGGATTGGGTTGCAATTCAAAAGTAACCCCAGTCTCAAAAATACGAAATTACCATCTTTAAGAATTGTTTTAGGAACTTTATTGGAAAGTCACTTCAATACAGTACTATATTACGTGAGTCCAGAGCTATTAGCTGCAGTTTAACGAGGTCTTGAATAGTTACGTCATCCATCTAACTCTTATAGGGAATTGGAAAAAGATCCAATACAAATTTTAATTGATGTAGCAGAATATATTGAAGATACCGTTTAAATTTTATTCATCGTCTGGAATAAGCCAAACTACAAATGGTTAATTCTCTCGAATCGAAATAATGTCTACGATGTTTTGAAGAGTTACGTCATCTCTCAACCTAACTCTTATAAGGAGTTGGAAAGGATCTGATACAAATATCAATTTACTCTTAATGTTTAAGTAACAGAATATACTGAAGATACCGTTTCGAAGTTTTTATCGTTTTGAATTAAACCTAACTGCAAATGTTTGATTCTCTCAACTCGAAATGTATACGATGTCTTGAAGGGTTACGTCATCCAACTAACTCTCATAGGGAGTTGTGAAAAGATCCGATACAGATATTAATTTGCTCAATTTTTATGTTGCAGAATGTACTGAAGATACCATTTTGAACTAAACTTACTACTAAACTGAAACGAATATTGGGTGAGGTGGGGAAAGAGCTTTTTTGGGGTAAGTATGCCCTCTGAATATAAGACGTGTCTGCATTTAAAAGTCTTTGAGTTCGCACTTGTCCGACCTCATCTATATCTTTCTCAAAATATACGAGGTACCATTCTTTGCATACTCAGTAAATATTTATATATATAAAGCAGAGTTGGGGTCTGTCTTTCTGTCTGTCTGTTCTCAACAAATCTACACCGTTTGATCAATCCACATCAAATTTGTCACACTTATACTTTAGAACCATGCGGGTAACGTAGGCTACATATTAACCCATGTTCTATTTTTCTTAGGTGCGTAGAGAAGGCTAAAAACAATTCGAAATCCCCATTGGAATAACATTGAGTATAAAACGATTGCGGTACACAGCTCAGTTTGTTTTACAAGTATTTGTGCCCGAAGTAAATTGTAGAACTTATGAAAAAGTTAATACGATGTTAAAAAATGATTTTCTGTGCACTTAAATGATGTTTGCATTTTCGTATGAAAGAAAAGTGATTAATCTAATCACTTTTCAATCAAAATTGATCCAGTTCAACCCGAACAACGCCGAATAATTCTGCTAGTTTACTTATATACTGAAATGAGGATTTAATACTATACTATATACTATTCAATAAACATTTATTTAAAATTTACTGGAAAGTAATAAATTTATTATGTTGTTTTACTTAAATATTTGACAAAAAATAAAATAATTACGCTACATTTAACAAAATGGTCATTTCAATACAATCTATGAAGCTTCTAGAACACATGCAGAGAAAGGTTTACTTACAATACTAAAGTAGTTTCGAAGAAAAGATAGACAGAAAATAAGAAAATGTTCATTTTGTAAAATAAAAGTTCAAAATGTAAGTTCAATTCAACGAATATTATTAGTTTTATTTATATTTTTACTACGGCTAACAACTGTTGAAATGCCATGTTAGGTCTTTTTGAGACACCTTGTTTGTTCAAGTATTAATAATAAATCACTAGGTTATATTAATCAAGCCGACAAATTTATTTCTCAAACTGTATGCGTTCTCCAATCTATCAACTTGATTTTAATCTGCTATTCACTAAGCCTTATTGGTACCACAAGCACCACAAAACAAGTGCTCATTTATTTCGAAACAGCATATATTAAATCCCAATGAAAATATACGACATTTAAACCACTATTTCACAGTCAAATTAACTCGAGTCTGCATTAATTACCTGAACGTATACCTAATGGAAAGTAATTGAAAATAAATTTCCTTTTGTATCAGAACTTAGTAGAGTTAGAAACTCATATCAGCTAACGGAATCCAAGTAAATAATTCACTATTATGAAGTATATGTACATACGCGACGCTGAATTTTCTAAGGAGTTAGACTTTTTGATCTATTTTACAATCTATATGAGTTCTCCAATTAATTAAGCTTGTTTTAATCTGCTGCTGGATAAGCCTTGTCTGTACCACACGCAACAAGTACCCATTTATCTCGAAAAGGCAAATACAAGATACAATCAAAATATACCACATTTAAACCGCTATTTTACGATCAAGATAATGCCAGTCGTTGCATTAATTGTCTGAGCGTGCCCTTAAAGGAAAGCGATTGAGAACAAATTCCTCCTATATCAGAATTTAGTAGAGTTCTCAATTTATCTCCTCCCAGCGCAACGCAAGCCAAGTAAATAATTCACCGATTCTAAATATATCGTTACCACCCCGCCAAAGGCGCATATCTGCATTTTGGCGATTTTCACCTAACTGCATTTTTCGAGTCACCATTTCATGTTTTATACTATGACAAAGCCACGAATCATTTCGATTCTTTGTGAAAATGCCTATTTTCATGAGAAAACAACCTTGGAGTCGTAACTCGATTTTTCCCGAACCATCAAAACTTTGAACGCGTTTTTGAAGCGTCAAGCGGAATCTTCTAAGGAGTTACTTTCTGACCAGTCGCACAATCTATACGAGTTCTCCAATTAATCAACTTTGCTTGAATATGCTGCTGGCTAAGCCTTGTTTGTACCACACGCAACAAGTACTCACTTATCTCAAAACAGCAAATACAAAATACAATCAAAATATACGACATTTAAACCGCTATTTTACGATCAAGATAACGTCAGTCCCTGCATTAATTATCTGACCGTACCCCCTGAAGGGAAGTGATCGAAAACAAATTTCCTCTTATATCAGAACTTAGCATTCCCAACTCAATTACTCGCCAGCGTAAAGCAAGCCAAGTAAATAATTCACCGATTATGAATGCGTATATATACGCGACGCGGAATCTTCTAAGGAGTTCTTATCTGTGTCTCACAATCTATGAGTTCTCCAATTAATCAACTTTGCTTTAATCTGCTGCTAGCTAAGCCTTGTTTGTACCACAAGCAACAAGTACTCATTTATCTCGAAACGGCAAATACAAAATACAGTCAAAATATACGGCATTTAAATCGCTATTTTACGATCAAAATAACGCGAATCCTTGCATTAATTATCTGACCATACTCCTGAAGCAACGTGATAGAAAACAAATTTCCTCTCACCCCCAGAACTTTGCAAAGAGTTTGAAATTCCTCCCAGCATAACGGAAGTCAAGTAAATAATTTACTGATTATGAAGTATATGTATATACATGGACACAAAATCTTTCTGAGGAGTTATATATACTTCCTTCTTCCTGTCATGGAAGAGACATTACAAAAGAAGGAACATCTCCCCTTATCGTTTATCTTATCCCATCTATTAAGATTCACCTTTTATATATACACTTATCGCTTTTATTTCCAGTCAAAAGGCTTAGTTAATGCTTCGGAGTTTATGCAAAAGGACGAAAATTGGCAAGAATTTTCTCTGTAGATAGAGGAAGGGACGACGACTTTTCAACGGGAATTGTTTTAAACGAGTTTCTGGAAAAGAATTTATGACTTTATTCCGGTCATGTCGTCGATCTTAATTGGTTTCAAAAGAATATAAACAACGATTTTGTGCGTTTTGCTTTTGGCAACATCGCGGAAAGTAGTTTTAGGAATCTCCTGGGAGGCGGATTTTGGAATGCCATTAATAATGGGATGCCCCACTGTAAAAATGATGTTATAGATTGGATAATATTTTAATGGAAAGGTTTGCTTTTCTTAGCATATTTCCTATTCATGCGATACAATTAATTTCGCATACATCGCAGAAATATCTTTTAATTGCACCTTGTATAGATATTTCACTAACGTACATGGCACAGAAATCGTCGTTATTTGTATATTGTAGAATGTCAACAGCGCATAGAAGCAATATAAAATCGACCGTTATGGGACTCATTTGCCAGTTTTGTTGATTGGTTAGAATATGCTTAATTTGAGATATGGAGTTTTATTACATTGCCGAAGAGCTGCATTGAAGAGCTCGCAACTCTAATCAAATTTTTCAGCAGTCTGATTGCAGATATCAATGAAAAATCTGGAAGATAACAGTCAGATAGTATGGGCGAAAATAGGTTTAACGTTAAAAATTGCTAAATCGTCAATGAAAGGACGTTCATAATCTAACTATGGTAACGTGACTGAGGTATGGTTTTTGCCATGCATTTTATTGGAAATGAGAATTAACATCAGTAAATGCTGCTTTAATGTTACTAGCAAAACATATGCTGGTTATTACTATACAGGTATGGTGGAAGGAAGCAATGGTTTAAAAAACGGTTATTTTCTTGGGACTTATGAGATTTTAATCAGCTAAATGATGTGCATATTTTAGTTTCATTTGCTTTGTTGTGTGGCAACATTTAAAAAGATCTCTAGAATGTGTGTTCTTATCGTTACAACTGTTCGCGTTAAGAATACTTTGACTAGCGGTATGCGCCTCAAATTTTCTTCGTACGCATGCCGAACCATTTATTATTCATTTATCAGTATTAATTGTTACGTTTGAATAAGTTATGTTTTCTTGTCCTTGAGATGCTTATTGTGCACAGTCGATAACACGCTGAAATAACATCGAATGATTGATTAATGCTAGCCAGCACTTGAGTTGGGGTTCTTCTGCAAGCCAGAACTGGAACACCTAAAGTTGCTCTATCGCCATTTTATGCAACACTGGGGTAGTATATGTATTAAAGATCTAAAAGCTAATTTAGTTAGGTGTATAATGATAGAACAGTTAGAGAATCAATTGCATATTTCGAAGTCAAAGGTGGGATTGTCAAGCTGCATGGAATCTAAAGTCAGAAATAAATTACCTTATTGTCCTTTTTTGTATTATAAATGTTCCAGTGAAACCCTTGTCTTTTATTAGTGTCACCCCACTATATATGAACATGAAAAAATTGAGAGAAAGCAGACGTATTTCGGTCGTCTGGGTAAAATACCCAGGCTTTACCCGTTTTAACAAACACGTTTAGTACTAAACACCAAAAACCCAGGATTTCCCAAGTGTTCCTAGTCTGTTTCCCGTGGACCAAAAACATTTTAGAACGCGAATTTGAGTTTGTAGCTGCTCGTGTGTAGACAGTAAAATATAAGTTCACCAAAAATTGGTTCTTGATCGAGATTCTTTGCGCTACATGAATACTAGGGTGGACCGAAAGAAATCGAAATTTTTTATCGAATCGCTTCAGACGAGACACTTGTTCATGGCATACCTAAAGACAACATTCAACTTTCATTTAATCGGATAACTTTGCGTTCAGCATCACGATCAGTTATAGAAAATTCCAAAACATACTTAATTTTACTGATATTTTGTGTTACATGTGTCAAGTATGATTATTCTTCACAGACCAACTACAAATTACGCTGTTATATAATATTTTCGACCCCTCCTAGTGGGTTTGACGAGGTATCTCGTCCATTAAGATCTAACACATTTTGCTGACGAGATATCTCGCCATCAAGATATTGCAGATTTTTCAATGATTGCGAGATCAAGATCGGGTCAATTTTTTTCCAATGACCGAGATATCTCATCCATCAACGTCAGGTCAGTTTTGACTTAAGCTAATAGATGACGCGATATGTTAATGACACGATACCTCGTCGAGACAACCCCCAGGAGGGTTTAATCATATTTAGTTAATTCAGACTTCTATTGAACACAATAGTTTACTGATGGCCTGATACAAAAAGTCATAACTGATGAGCTGCGTTTACGGCAATCTTGAATTTCTGATAAGAATTCCCTATACTAATATTACGTAATCGGTTTTAACTTTAATACCAAAAAGCGGAATATCCTGAAGCACTTCGCAAATATCGGAGGTTGAAGGATTTTATGAAATTTCCGATGGCTATCAGTAATTTGCGAAACATGATTTTGAAAATTATGCAACTTTTCAGGTGTTGCCAGAACGTGGACGTAAATCTATAAGGAATCAGGACACAGTTTTAACCTCATTAGGTCCAACAGGTGCAGAAGTTCTCGTAGAGTATCCAGTTAACCTTCACGTGGTTTCGACAAGATACCTCTTCCATTAAGATCAGACCAATTTGCTAATGACGAGATATCTCATCAAGATTTTGCCGGTTTTTTGGTGACGTCGAGATCAATATCTGGTCAGTTTTCTTCTAATGAACGAGATATCTCTTCTATCAAGATCTGGTCAATTTTGCCAATGACGAGATACCTATTCGAGACAACCATCAGGAGGGTTAACTGGTGGGACGGCGAATGCTGCTGGTCGGAGGAAAATAATGCCTAAATTGCTGAAGTTTACCCCTGCAAAGACCAGCCCCATTCAACAAAATTATCACAAACCTCGAGCTATTGCTTCAAGAAAATGCAACAGCTCGTTTGGATCTTTATCTGATGTTTCTAGCTCGTGAGGAAATCGAAGATGCATATGGCTTTGGAACGTCCTGTGGAGTGATGAAGAACATTTTCCATCTGAATGGAACTTGGAACTGTAAACACACGCAATTGCCGCATTTGGGGCTTCTAAGCACCCTCATTTGTTTCAGCAGATTCCCTTGCACTCGTAGAAAATAACAGTTTGGTATGGCTTTACTTCCCTATTCATCACCGACCCGCACTGTTTCAAAAGAAAACAGATCAATATATCCAGAGCATTGTTGAATCCAATTCACCTTAACATACATGTACTACTAAATTGTATTCAAATGCTTGTAATGGTGACTAAGTTACTCGCAGTATCCCTCTTGAATTTAGCAGCGACTGAATTCTATAAATGGACTACTTGATTGACTGTTAATTGCACGAAACCGTCAGAATCGCATTTAGATCAACGGCCTACTTTCTTATGTGTGTTCGTGCAATGGTTAATTAAGACCATTCAACTGTCCTGTTTTGTCGTTAGAAGCCGAGTGTGAATGCAGCTCGATACTTTTAAAATGAAGCTGAGTGACAATGAAGTGAAGCTGTGATGCATCGCATTGGCAATTCAATGGTTCATCGTAGAAGATCCATCGAAATGATGTGCCGATTTGAAGAGAATAATTTTTTTGAAAACCTACATGTTCATCACCCTGTCTACCAGTCACCAATTGTAGCTACAATTCCAGTGTACGAAAAGTACTTCGCGATTGAGATCCGTTGCACCGCTATATATAGTGCTGTACGTTAATTTAATGCTTGTAGTGGTGGCTAACTTCACCACGAGACACCTGATGAAAATGGCTTCCAATCGCTCGAATTGTTTTGGTACATGCTCTAGCTCTCAGTCCTACAAATGTATTCACATATTTTTTCCCGTTTTCGTTCATCCGAGTAGAAATCAACAATGTAGTGCTCAATTGAATTAAGGTAGGTAGGCAATTAATTAACAACGCAACGGGCTGTTGGCGAAGGTTCGGAATCAATCCCGGATAGTACACTTAGGGATTGATCCCGGAACGCCACAAATAGCCCGTTGTGTTGTTCCAGTGCGAGGTTAATTCAACCTACTTACCTTAAGACGTTGGCCAAATTGAGTTTAGCTTGGCCAAATATGGCCCTGGTGGCATTAAACTCCACCAACTAATCTTATTACGTAGCTGGGGAAGATATTTATTAAATCAGCCAATAAAAAACCCATTGGAAACGCTATAAAATTGTATAAAAATTTTATATACCCACCTCTTTTAACATATCCGCAAAGTTATGTAGGTTACTGTTTAATATTCTAAACAGTGGGACACAGTCTAAGAAAGCTTAGGAAGCCCTGCCATAAATCATCTCAATATAGAAGAATTTGCATAAGACAGACAAATAATGGATCACAAACAAGTTCTATTATCCCCATAGGCTTTTGTTTATGGAAACAAGATTTTACTTTAACAAGAATATAATTTGACAATATTTCTGAAAAATTGCAGTACACCCAGAGCCCTTGACAGTATTGCACGTGCATATGCACAGTATTGCACTAAGCCCTTTATTCTAAAAATGATTGGAAACGGAATGGAAATAAAATACTTGAAAAAGCATTTTGCAATAGTTTTTATTTCTTTGTTTTCCCTGAATTCTCCCGGAAAATGAAATTATTTCTGGACATTTTACTCTATTTCGTTGCATTGAACTTCAGAGAACTGTCTGAAGAAATATGCCGGGTAAAAATTTTTGTTTATATTTTATGAAGCAGTTATAAATATTCAACAGCTTTTTTGACAAAAGGATAAGAAGAGCTCTCTGTAGCAATGATTGGAAACTTGCTTGAAACATAAAACATGTTTAAAGTAAGTTTCTGCTTTATTTATAGGAAGCAGGATGAGAATTACAAGTATTTTGAGATAAATCTTAGCTTTTTGGAGGTTTTATTTTGGGTATCGTCGCCCTCAAAATAGATTAATGTTTTAATGGGAAAACTTAAACTGCAAGATGAACTGAACTAATCTAAACTGAAGCAAAACAGCACCCTTAATTATTTTTAAGTAAAAGAACTATTAGATTTGCTTAATCAGATCAATGTTAGCTCAAAGAATAGGAAAATGAAGAAGTTTCAACACTTTACTAACAGAAAGCAGAATGAGAAATACAAGTATTGAAATATATCATAACTTTTTGGAGGTTTTATTTTAGGTATCGTTGTCCTCAAAATAAATTAATGTTTTAATGGCAAAAATTTAACACTGTTAATTATTTTTAAATAAAAGAACTATTGAATTTGCTTAATCAGTTGAACATTAATGAAAATAATAAGAGTTTTAGTTGTCTAAACGTCGAGGTATTCGTTCAACAAAATTTGTCCAATTACTCTAATGACGAGGTACCTCCCTATCAAGATATTGGCGATTATTTGATGATGACGACATCAAGATGTGGTCAGTTTTCATCAATGATATCTCATCCATCAAGATCTGGTCAGTTTGTTCCAATAATGCGGCAACCACCAGGAGGGTTAACTGTTGTTGAATACTTAATTTGGAGAAATCACCTTTCTTTGCTCCTCTATTGCTTTTTCAAGACCTGTAGGAAGATATCAACCGTAATTACAAGTTTCTTGTGACTGGCTTTGCCTTCTGTCGATTGCTGATAAACTTCTAATTAATCCTCATTTGTTATGATTACAGCTCTGCTGACTGAATAAAGTATTTTAGAAACAAAAATAGTTGACAAAACTAAGGAGTCAAAGCATTATGGGATTACTTAATCATCTCAATTTTTCAATTTTGCTCGAAGATGAAAGACATGATGCTAAATATCCCTCATTAATTGTTGTACAATATTTGCAATGTAAAGCAATTTATTTTAGCTGTAGTTCACATACTTTGGAGCATTAATAGTATTACAATTTTTGTCGCTTGTTTGACTTCTGAATGATAACATTAATTATAAACATTTAAGAATTCAATAAAGTATAAAAAAATGAATATACATATTTTAGCTGTGTGATAATTTTGTGTGACAAGCACGAATAATCATACTTTTTACACAGATAAATTCAAGTCTCTAAAGTTAATTTATAAAAGAAGTAATTAATTTTTCTTTAACTCTCCAATTTGTTTTGACGAGATACCTTGTCCATCAAGATCTGACCAATTTTGAAGAAGACGAGGTCTCATCAAGATAGTGACGATTCTTTCATGATGCCAAGGTCAAGATCTGGTCAATAGTTTCGCTGATGACGACATACCTCAATACCTAGTGACGAAATAGTGTTTTGTCATAGAGTAAATTTCTTTGGTGTCTCTCTAATGCCTGCGATATTTGTACGATTTTCTATTTAAAATTCATTGTTAACGTTTCTATGAGAAAATGGCTACTTAGCTGCTTTAAGAAATTCATGCATAAGTGTTTGGTAACAAACAACAATGCAAACAGCTTTCGTTAAACTGTATGCTACAAATTTTACTGCTTGTTTTAGTTCAAAAGCATGTTCAAACATGTCTATTGTAAGACTTCTTGGCGTAGATAAGCAGCTTTGTAAACAATTAAAATTTCTTGTAAACAAACTAATTAGCAGTCACTAGATTCTGTATTAACTTATCTCAAACTCTTATTTAGTTCTCTATTCCTTAAGAATTTACTCTTTTAATTACCTCCCACGTTCAGAAATCTAATGCAGCTTTTTGAACTTTGTTATAATAAGCATACAATTCTATACCTTCAGTCAAGTTTTAAATTTAATTCAGTTTCGTTTAACTTCGCTGGCACTATTCAAAGATAAAGTGTTATAACTGAAATTCAATGACAATAGTTTCTACAGAACTCGTATATGATGCTTACTCTCACTGTACCTATGTTTAAAAATTAATAATGCTAAAAGGTCATAACACTCACTTGAATACTCATTAAAAGAAACGTTGTTTCAATGCATCTCACGGTTATACATATGATATTTCACAATGCTCGTCCAAATTATTCAATCGTAAAAATGCGACAGTTGTACCTTCAGTGTTATGAAGTTCCTGACAACCTAATTACTCAATGTTACTTGCTTAGAAAATCAAATAAACCAGACCTGGAATAATTCATTCATAAAGATGGTTTATGTCAGTAACGTGTTTAAAATGAATTGTGTATACATGAATATATTCCATGGCTTGTACTCGGTTTCTATTAAAACATTTAATTAGTGACAACGTGGTTTAATTATTAAATGCTCGTTCCTCTGAAAAACGTGCACGGTAATTAAATTAAATTACCACGCATTTTACACAGTTGAGTGTTATCTTGAGAATTAGAGTCTTAGTTTGTACAGTTGTATCTAACATTAACATCTTCGAAGTAGATGGAATTTAGGTTTTTTAGGGTCTTTTGGCAGGTTGTGACAAGTCTCTAATGGCCTTTGTTATCTTTCTGTTGGTATTTCTACAGATAAGGAATTTAAGAACTGTGACAATTTTTCGCATGAAAGTTTTAGAGATAAAACTTCATTCCAGAGACACTTTTTTCAACACACTATAAATACCTGCATTACACACTCAAAGATCTTGATATTATATGTGCCGTGGTAACCCGGTTGAAAGAGTTTCGGTTTTGCAACCGGAAAGTTCAAGACGATCGATCAAACGAAAGACCGTCGTGTACGTGGTGGTTCGTACACGTCAAACCTTTCGTGGCTTCAAATGTCTTCATGTTGGCATGGTGTGGAAGTTTGGAGAGTGGAGTGGCAGCTCAGATATTTACCTCGTCATCTGGCCATGGTTCAAAATTACGAGACGTTGTCCTCGGTTGTTTCCCTACGGGATGGATCCCGATCCGTTGTGTTGCTCCAGTGCGACATTAATTCAACTACCTACCTGATATTATGCTTAAAAATTAATTTCTACCACAGCAAAGTAGAAATTTTGATGGCCTTTTTTTCTAAATTATGTAAGGAAAGTTCTTTACGTGGGTTTACTAGATTTATAGTTTTTACAATTCAACTATATCCTCCAAGGTGATTTTTCAGAAATTGAGATAGTGTCTCGAATTTCAGTTTATATAACTTTGGAAGGAAATACATTTCAAGCTGTTATGATTAATTCTTCGTCATCATGAATTTCCCAGATTCTACTTTATAAAACTGTGTCGAACTCAAGAATTTTTCACTTTGAGATGAAGTTTCCATCTAAAAACTTTATAAAAAGATATCCTGAATGCAGCAGCAAAGATATTAAACATAAAATATTGATTGTATGAATTCTTAATGATGTTTCCGGATACCCTAAAAATATCTTCGATGTTTTAGTAGTCTTCAAAATAGCACGCATGGTTCTACAGCTGCGTAAAATCGTCGTCGAGAGAGGTGTTTTCCACCTGTACAAAATATACAATATTCATGAAGGAATATAATTTTGCTTATATCTATTTATTTCGAAGAAGTTACTCTTTTTAAATTTATTAGCTCTCGTATAGAATTTGAATTATTTAAACCAATGAATAATTTATTAATTTCTAAACTTCATAAAAAAAGTCATCATGTTCTCAGTTAACATACACTGTTGGCCATGCAAAATGCAACACAGTGAAAGGAACGCGTATTTTGTGTAGCCTCCACGGGGATCAATAACTGATGCTACACGTTTCGGTATTGTATTGAAAGAAAGAAGCTTTGGACGTGTGTTTGGGGTGTGCCATTTTATATTGCTTCCACACGTTGTCATCTGGCATAGCTGCGTGTAGTCTGTGGTATGCCAGTCATTGAGAGATCATTGACCAAACCTGTTCGATGGGTGACAGATCTGGTGAACGGGCCACGGAAGAAGTCAAACCTGGTGGACATTGAGCAATTGTTGTACGTTATATGCCACGGACTGTTGCAAATTTTTCTGTTGAAAATTGATCGCGTCAAGCTCTCAAGATAAGGTTAGACAAGAATGGAATTTCCAATAAAAAATTACTTCGCTTTAAGCAACTAGTCACGACTATCTTATCAAATTAATTTGTCACCTTCCCTCAAAGGTGAAATTCGAAAATTTTGCACGTCTGGTGCAAGATTCTTACAAGTCAAAAAATACTTTTAGGAAAACTATGAGTGCTAGAATATTCACCACATATTCGTCATTTTTGCGAATTTAGTTACTGTAATTTTATAGGAACCGAACTTAAGAAGGCGCTTTTTTATTCCCTCCAACCTCCCTCCCAAATCGACATTTGTAATAGTCACCTTTTGTAGATTTGTCGTACAACATGGAGATGCGAAGGATATGAAATGTACTATATGAATGGATTTGCAAGTATGTATACGATTTGCGTCCTAAGTAAGTTGGGTAAATTATAAAAATGTCAAATAAGTGTTAAAAATGTTTTCCTGACACTTAAATGATGTCATATTTCTTCGAAAGAGAAAAGTGGTTATGCCTGGTAACTTTTTCAATCTACAGTTAACCAATTCAACACAAGTAAGATCAGTTAATACTGCTAGAAGATAACAAAATTATAAGTAGATGTTGAATAGATTGAGAAACTGTAGAGTTTGCTATGTATTATTATAAGTAGATGTTGAATATAAGTAAGATGTTGAATGTAAATTATAAGTAGATGTTGAATAGATTGAGAAACTGTAGAGTTTGCTAGGTTGTATTATAGCAATTTTCTGTTGAGATACTTAAATATTCCATTTATAATTGTCACATATACAAGAGCTTCTTTGAAATTTAAATTTAATATAAATGTTTACATTGCCTTATAAATTCTATACCAAACATCGAAAGTCTTACATCACAGAACGAACATTTTTATATTAGCTTAAAAATATATCTCTATACTTAATGGAATGTTGCAATGTATCATGCCATGGGAAAAAGTACACACGGAATCTCTCAAAATAAATCTTTGTTCCTAGGTCTTACTTTATTCTATCTGAAGTCAAAAGCACAAAAACTGAATCTCTGCCTCGACTTCATTTTCCTTATACTCAAAAATTTGCATTCGGAACATGCATTACTAGGAAATGCACGTAGGAGAACGAAATAAACAATTACATATTCGAATCGGACATTATTCCTCCCTTATTTCATACTTCAGTTAAGAGATTTTTCTTGCTTTAACTTCTTCCTGCTGGCATATGCAACTCATTCCAACATCAATCACCCAAAAATCCTGTGCCGGTACAGAAGATGGATGTGATTCCGGAACAGTTCATCTTCCGCAAGCCATGTCGCCCTAGGACACTTTCGGAGGTAGAAGGTAAGAAAGATGGGTAGACTGGAAAAGAAATCCTTTGATATGTATGATAAATGATTAGTAGACGGTAAATCGGATAATATATGTATAAAAATAAGCAGAAAGAAGGGAGTGCATGAAATAGAACTGAATTCGCGGTAGTCTGTAATTGGTAGAGCGGAATTCTTTTCAAGATAGAGCGATGCATGATGGGAAATTTTTTTTCCCGGCACTATATTATCTTTCCGTAGCATATTTTATTCAGACAATGGCAACGCTGACAAATATACTTTAAGCGCTAAACCGTTTTTTTCTGCGCTGTTCCTTATGGAAATGACTTATGTGGGCTTGGGCTTCTAGTGCAGGTTATTTATCACGAGGCGTGATATACTTTTCAGAATATTTTCGTAATAATATGAAAATTCTCAAAAAAGTCTGAAATAAAAGTTCTGGCTAGAAAAGTGGTAGATATGCGATTTTAATTTGAATTTTTCACTCTCAGTTTAATAAAAGACCCTAGAGTATATGATAAACCTTGGCAAATAATATTTGTTCATATTTATATATCAAGATTAAATTTAATTTCTACTTACATTTCGAACTTAGCTTAATTAATATTCGTTATTAACATCCAGTATAAACATTATATCAATTATAAACATCCATAATCAATTATTAATTATAATATTAAACATTGATTATGAATGTTTTATAGTATTATAAATATAATTAAACTACGACCGATCAGATTTATGTTAATGGAGTGCAGTGATCGATGTGAAACATTTTATTAACACTGACATTGGCACTAGGTATCATGTGGTCAACAAGATGAAGGTAGTTAACCCTCCAAGTGGTTTCGACGAGATATCTCGTTCATCAAGATCTGATCAATTTTGCTAATGATGAGATATATCGTTCAAGATCGGATCAATTTGGCTTATGACGAGATATCTCGTCCATCAGGCTCTAATCGATTTTACTAATAACCAGATACCTCGCCGCGACCAGGAGAGGGTTAAGAAGCCTTCGTTTTAAAAACATTATAACTTGGTAAATTCGTTAAATAAAAACAAAGTATTGTGTATGTCACATATGGAAAGTAAAAGCACAAGGTTCATATCAAATATCATAATCCTGATTTCGAGCTCTCCAAAGATGAAATACATTCAAATTGATATCGAAAGGACATGTATATTTGACTACTTAATTCGAACTACCTGAGTTACATAAATGATGAAAATTATTAAAATTGAAAGACAATTTAATTCAATATTTGATTATCGTTTTGTTTGACAAACTGCAGAAGCATTGACTGAATATCTAATTTCAACGAGCCTTTGTGATTAACCTCTATTAACACAAACATTTCTCTAAAGGGAATTTTTAAGTGCTCAAAATCAAAATTCACGACACTTTCATGGCGTGTTCACCGTTTGTGGAGATAGATGACTGCTTTAAAAAATTTTCAAATAATTAAATTCGAAATTACGACATTTTCGTGATCAGTGCCGTTTGTGACCAAGCGGAGACTATCTTGTTGAGTTTTGAAACTCCATAATTCAACACACCCTCATGGTCAGTTCACTGCCTGTGACCAAATGACGACTGCTTTGTTAACAATTTTGAAATAGGAAAATTCATTGCAACCATGTCTTGGCTTCCCTGATATGGCATAATGCAATTGCGATTATGGCAAAAGTAAGAGTTTTAAAATATTGACTCCTTTAGTAACAGCAATACTAATCAGCCTGCAGGTCTTCCCTTCTAACACAGGAACCTAGACTTTCCACTAATTGCGATAAGATATCTCTCTTATATATAAGGTCTATAGTCTCTGTGTGTGATTATTTCTATTCACGGAGAGGTGTGGAAGTTTGGATAATGGGATGCCAGCTCAGGTGTTGACCTCGTCATCTGACCATGGTTCAAATTTAAGAAGTGTTGTCCTTTGTTTTTAGATTTTTCCCTTCGGGATGGAACCTTATACATCACCAATAGCCCATTGTGTTACTTCAGAGCGACGTTAATTCAACTACCTACCTAACTGGCTCCTTCTTTACAAAATTCAATACCGCGATAAAACGGTGATATTTTTCTTGAAAATTTTCAATCCATTCATAAACTGGCTTTCGTGCACACATAAAGGTCGTTTCACTTCAAAGTCTGTTTTTATTCTTTGCCTAACGGTAACCAAAATTGATATGTATCACTCTACGTTATAGGAAATACTTTATGGAGCAATGCAATATATTTTCTTGTCAGCTATTCATAGTCCTTTAAAAACAATATTTGACTCAACACTATTTATGTATAGCAGCTTGAAAAGTAATGGAAATAGTACACAATACTCGCACATAATCTCAAAACTATATATATATAAAACTAAGCTTTGACGTTTTGATACATTCATATCGGCACATTCATTGTTTTACAAGTTCACAGAATCACTTCAGCTTCAAAGCGGATTTAAAAAACTTCGTTGTAAAAACCACATGAAAGGCTATGCCATTTTCAAGCAAAATCCTTTTTATAACAACGTTTTGATTGAAGGAATATGCTAAAAATATCCTTCAAATGTATGTTAAAAGTCAAAAGTTCTATGGGATCAAGGACATCTGTGGAGCGGCATCAGCCCTTTTGCATACCACAAAATGTTGTCAAATGCTTATTTCGGTTTCTGGAAACATTTATTTATGCCTTGGATTTTCGCTTTAAGTAATGGTTTCAGCGCAATATTCTGACAAGTTCCATCCGCTTTTTCGTTCTAAGATAGATCTAGAATTTTTACTAGGACTATACATTGGGTATAATACCTAAGCAGGTGATGTTTTGCGGGCAAGGTTTTTGAAAAACTTTAGCTTTGAAAATTTATTACTTTTTGTGAAACCTTATTATCCTCCAGAATGACTTTTTCGAGCGCATTTGCCTCCACTTTAAAACCTGCATATTTTCACATCCATCAATAAGTACATACTAAATGTAAATTTGGAAATCATTTTACCTAGTTATATCAACTTCGGCAAGGTAAATGATGAAGCCTACACATCATACACTTAAAAATAATAATATATAAGCAATACATATCTAACATTTTATGGCTTGGCAGAAGAGTAGTTAGCTGTCTGGTTCATAGAAGAAATATAAGAGCAGAGTGAGCAATGGTAACCTTTTTATGAGCCTAGGATCATGTGACCAAAACTAGTAGTAACGTGACCATTAGACTACTTTCGTTTGCCAGGTGGAAACGAACTTCATCGTCTGACTGGTCCATGGGATGGGAGAACACGTTCATTCATTGATTCATCATCTGATTGATCCGCAAGACACAGTAGTAGGCTTCTGCAATTTCACCATTTTTGTCTCCACTCTATAGATAGGCGCCTTCAGCAATCAACCCTGTCTTAAGATGTTATATCGCCATATGAGGCGATAAGATGATAAATTGCATCCAAACCGTCCTTTTTTCACAGAGCAAGTCACGTGACTACTAGTCGACATAATGATCACACTTTTTGATGCTCCTCTCAATAGCAATGCTCAGCCTACTTTTATTTTTCGTCTAAGCTCTGGTCCTTTAATAGGTTCTAATTTCAAATCTTGGGAGTTGAATGGATTAAATTTTTGTTTGTATATATATATACAAAATTTCTACAGAGATTATTCAATTGCTACCTCTGAACGAAGCTAAAAGAACTTATAATTATAATTTATGTATCCAATAACATAAAAACTAATTTACTCAGATAGAAAAGTTAAATATCAAGGCATATTAAGTAAGAAAGCAGTTATAAATGAAATTAAAAACAAATTTAAATTTATAAACTACAACCTTTTTTTAGAAATTTAAACAGAAACTCCTCAATAGCTTCTATCTCAAAACAAATCTAGAAGAACTATAATTTATTTAATGCAAGCAACAATCAAGGAGCAATAAAAACATCGGGTTTATTTGTCTATGTTCGCTTAGGGTTCCGTTGCTTCTACTTCTTCCAAATTAAAATATTAAAAAATATCTGTAATCAATAGAAAAGAAAATTATTAAATGTTAAAAGTATCCAGACGCATAAAATTTCCGCAGCTAGTGTGTTGAGAATCATCTCTTATGTTGAGAATCATCGTCTTCAGGGACTTCAAAGGTCTTAGCTCTCAACATTGATTTTGCAATTTGCTTGTATAAATAAACACAAACATTTTGAATTTATTTCCCAGAAATAACTCACACTCCAATCCTAAACATTCAGTCAAACCACATTTTATTTCAATGTAGGTATTTCCTTTTAGGAATATTATATTGAAATCATTGGAAAAATCTATTTATAGTTAAGGTTTTCAATTTCACTCCGGAGTAGTTTTCTATTCCTCTCACTTCCGTTAAACTATACAGCACATTTTTTTTCATGTACTATTTTATTGAATTTAGATCAATCGACATCTTGGGACTGGCATTGGGTATGGATAAAACAGAATTATTTCTTTGAAAATTTAGTACGTGTTATGTTATACATTCTAAATGCGGACCACTTTACTAAATAGCACATGGGTTTACTAAATAGCATGTCAAACTTGGACTTATTTTAATTGAAATATTTACAATCAGTGAATTTTCTAATCCATAATATCAATATATAGGACGTAAGAAGATATCTTCAATTCATATTTTGTATTCTCTTTTCCTGGTATTTTAATATATTCAATTTTAGAGCAACCAATAAAACTCATAACATCAATTGAGAACCTCCTAAGTAATTGGCTGTGTGGCCAGAAGTACATATTTTCATCGCATAAATCGAATAAATTGGCTGATTTTTACTGGATTTTACTGCGTCTTATTTATAACTTTACTCTGATATCCTGTACCAGTTTTGAATTAGGAGCTAAAACCTCTTTTAAGTTTTCGTTACTAGTAAAAACATTATATACATTTCAGACATAAGGATTTAAATCTTTATTAAAAACGTTCTACATAGAAATCCTACTAATTCCATGTATTTTAAATATCTTTTGCGATGCTAAGACGTTGAAATCCAATCGAATTCAAAGTTTTGGTGCTCCATAAAACCGATACAATCTTCATATATTTTCATTTTATTCTCTATAGAACATTCAAAGTTGGTGGTGCTTCATAAAACCGATACAATCTTCATACAATGTATTTTTGTTTTCATTCCCTATAGAATATTTACAGTTTTGGTGCTTCATTAAACCGATAAAATCTTAATACAATTGTATTTTTGCTTTAATTCTCTATGGAACATTAAAAGTCCTAGAGCTTTATAAAACCGATATAATCTTCATACAAATGTATTTTCTCTATAGTTCCCTATAGAACATTTAAAATTGGTGCTATATAAAACCGATACGATCTTCAGACAATTGCATTTTCGCTTCACTTTCCTACAGAATATCTGGATCTAGTGCGTCAAAATGAAAAGTACTAGTAAAGTAGCTATTATCCAGCGCAGTTCTACATAAAGTTGGGGCTTCTTTTCTATTTCTTTGGTAATAGTTGGTGCCAACTGAAACTCGGAATCCGAACAATGCTTTTCCTTTCTTCAATAGTACTTCCGTAATGGAATAGCTGAAAGCTAATTAAATGAGCTCTAAGCTCTTTCTCTCTAAAGGGTTCGGAATGGACCTCACAATACGGTGGTTTCTAAAATGGCCAATACTGGGGAAGAGACTTTATGAACAATTTGTGAAACAAGAACATTTTCGTTTTACTTCTTCTCTTCAATCAAGCGTTTATTTATCTATTTTTTGCTTTTTCATATAAAAATGGCAGAAACATCAATGTACTGAGCAAAGGTATGCACTAAAAGTAAACACATTGTATATTCTCTACTTTTATTAAAAGACAGTATACAGCTATATTGTTGATAATATTTACGTTTTTGCTAATTAATCCTGGGACCGTCATGGCTCAGAGGGTAGGCCCACTGCGCTAGCAACCTTCGAGTTGGCGCAGGTTCGATTCCTGTCAGGTGCATTCCTCCCTGGGTGTATTCCTCTCTTCTGTGTCAGTAAAACTTTCATTGTGTGTGTCTATTACTTGATATTGTATGTCGTGTCTGCAGCATGGCCAAATATGGCCCTTGCGCCATAAAACCCAAAATCAACCAACCTAATGAATCCTTTGTTGGGAAGAGTAACGGATTAGCTACCGGAGGGTCGCGAGTTCGAATCCAGCCAAAGGCCGTCGTGTACAAAGGGGACTGGTGCATGTTAAATCTATCAAGGGCTCCGATGTCCTCACATTGGCGTGGTGTGGAAATTTGGAGAGTGGGGTGCCAGTTCAGGTGTGACCTCGTCATCTGACTGTGGTTCAAAATTACGCGTTGTTGTCCTCGGATATTTCCCTTCGGGTTTGATCTCGGACTGTCGTTAATAGCCTGTTGTGTTGCTCCAGTGCGACGTTAATTAAAATACCTACCTGATGAATCCTTCGGGATTGATCTCGGACCGTCACCAATAGCCCTTTTTGTTGCTCTAGTGTGACGTTAGTTAACTACCTACCTAATGAATTCAATCAAACATTAACTGTACAAGAGGGGGTTTTAGAATCACTTTGCGTTGCTTGGGTACACCTCGGAGGACCGATGACATTACACCTCACACTCATACCATACATTCATGGAGCCGGCTTGGCTTACAGAGTTTGCCCACTGCACTATCAACCTGTGGAGATGTAGGCGATGCAGGTTCGATTCTCCCCTGACAGTATTTCTCTCTTCCGTACCAGTAAATGTTTCTTGTGTTTATTTTTATTTAATTGACATTATTTTCCACAGCTTGTCCAAATATGGCCGGTGTGCCACAAAACCCAACCAATCAAACATTATTTTCTATTCATTTGCTACAGTGGTTTAGTGGGCTTGCTTACTGCGATAGAGCCCGCGAGTTGTAGGTGGCGCAGGTTCGTTTCCTTCCTGGATGTCTTTCTCTATTCTGTGTCAGTAAAACATCCCTTGTTTGTGTTTGTCTACTACTCGAATCTTGCCTGCCTTGAGTTTGGCACAGCTTGTCCAAATATAGCCCTCGCGTTATAAAACCAAACCAACCAACCTTTGTCATCGAAAATCTTATCTAATAACCGAATAAAATTAGGTATTACCCAACTCGTGATTGGTATCTGTGCAATTCAGATCTCGTAATTTGAAATAAACCATAGATAACAGTAATCTTAATGCCGGTATGCCAGACAATTTAGTGCCCTACACTCCGATTTATTTGCCGTTTATTTAAATTAAGAGACGCACATTAAGGATAACGTCCCCAAAATGCTTCATTTAAAACTCCAGAGTGAAAGAAAGGGCATCTATCAAAGAAAACAAACTCCAGACTTTCAAATTACCCACACAGAAACTCATCTCCATAGACCTTGCATTCGCATTCAATTCTAACAAAATAACTTAATGAATGTATAATTTCAATTTTATTTCCACCGTCTTCCTCCTACTCAGATATAGCAGGGACGCCAGCAAGGACTCGCATAGGAAACTCTTTGCGATTGGATGTTAATCAAGGCAGCAATCTTTTCAATTTATATGCAAATGTCCTCTTCAGCACGGATTCATCCACCGCTTCTGCAACCGCCTTTGAAAAGAACCCTGCTGCTTCTTTGTTCTTGGGAAGTTATTGAATGCTCAAAAGTACGCGATGATTGAGGATTGATGGAAATACTCATTGAGACTCGAAGATGTTTTTTCTTTCTGAATGGGCAATAGAGGCTGGGTTGCAATTCCATTTAGACTTTAATGGAGGTCTCATAAGCGGTTAACGTTAATTGGTGAAACATCACCTGCATTTGGATATAATCTAAAGTATTGTAGTTTTATGGTAGCGAAGGTAGCACCTCAATTTTTTCTGCCACAACTTCGGCACCTTCTGTTACAGAAATAATCGGTTTATACAGCTATTGCTGAAATATCATGACTTTTCAAAATGTGACTGTTAAACTGTTTTAGATCTATTCGTATGGACATGGAGCACTTGGGACTCTAACTTATTTTAACTTGAATCAGTGCTTTATCTGTTCATTTGAAGGAACGTATTTGATGATCTATTAATGTATAACTGCTATTTAGTTTACAGTCTTTATTGCGGGTTAAATCTTTTCTCTCGATACCAACTGTTACAGAAACAATAGGTTTATAGAGCTATTGCTGAAATACAGGTTTTTTTCAACATTTGACTAAATCAAACTGTGTTAGATCTTTTCTCGTATGGACATAGAGCACTTGGGATCCTAATTTATTTTGACTTGAATCTGAGTGCTTTATCTGTTCATTTGAAGGAACGTATTTAATTCTCTAAGTGGTTTCGACAAGATATCTCGTCCATCAAGATCTAGCTAATTTTGCTAATAACGAGATATCTCGTTATTAAGATATTGCCAATTTTTTATGATGACGAGATATCTCGTCAATCAAGATCTGGTCGGTTTTACCAATAACGAGATATTTCATCGAAACAACCACCAGGAGGGTTAAAGACCCAGTATTAAATAGCTATTGTTTAGTTTACAGTCTATAAAGCGAGTTAAATATTTTCTCTAAGGGATTTTATTATAACAGAGGTAGCACGTTAAGGTCTTCCACCACAACTGTTTCGTGTTTGACACCTTCACTTACAATAATAATTGGTTTATAGTGTTTTTCTGAAATACCTTGGCTTTCCATCATGTAACTGAGTCAAACAATGTTAGATTTTTTTTCGTATGGATGTAGAGAACTTGGAAACACAACACACCGAACTTATTTTGACGTGAATTTGAGTGCTTTATCTGTTCGCTTGAAGGTATTTAATGATCCAGTTTTTTTATAGTTATTTTTAGTTTACAATCTATAATGCGGGGTAAATCTTTTCTTTAAGGTTCTTTAAGGCATTTTATTCTAACAGAGGTAGCACGTTAATATCTTCCACCACAACTTCGTCTTGTGCTGTACCTTCTGTTACAGAAATAATCGGTTTATAAAGCTATTGCTAAAATTCCGTGGCTTTTCAACATGCGACTAAGTCAAACAGTGTTAAATCTTTTCTCGTGTGGACATAGAGCACTTGGGACGCTAACTTATTTTGACTTGAATTTGAGTGCTTTATCTGTTAGTTTGAGGGAGCGTGTTTATGTTTACAGAATCCTATTCCTGCTCTTAGCATCAGTTTAATTTTGGGTTTAATACTCTGAGAGTCAAGAGATTTCTGAGTAGTGTAGGGTTGCTTTCCTCTCCCTCTCATATCATAACTAAATAACTATCGATTGATTGAGATAGGTAGGTAGTTTATTAACGTCGCGCTGGAGCGATCCGAGGACCACACCACGTAATTTTGAACCGAGGTCATATGACGAGGTCAACACCTTAGATTGTACCCCACTCTCCAAACTTCCATACCACGCAAACGTGAGGACATTTGAGGCCACGACATATTTAACTTGCACCAGCCCCCGTGTACACGACGGTCTTTGGTTGGACCGAGTTTCCGATTCGCATCAATTGGTTGAAAGATCGTATGAAAGAATCTACTGGTCGAGGAGGTCAAAACTGGGTTAGAAATCATGCAGGGAAAACTGCATGTGAAACCCACAGATGATTATGCAATTTCTATTTATAACAAACACCCATCTGTTATCAAATAACTTAGAGAACTAAATTAAACTTTTTGATAAGAGGATGATGAGCTAAGGATATAAGGTGTGGTCTAAATTAAAATTGGTTTGTCTTTGCTTTCTTTTATGTTACTGAAACAGCGACACCTGGAAAATGTTATATACTTCAAATAAAAATTACATATATTATTTTCTAGATTGAATATTATAACACATTCATTCCCAATATTGCTTGGGGCCGTCGTAGCTCTGTGGGTTTGCCCACCGCGATAGCAGTCTGCATTGTCGGCAGGGTAGGTTCGATTCATGTAAATCACCTTGGGTGAATGTCTCTTTTACCGCAGTAAAAATTTCCTCGCGTGTGTATGTTACTTGGCGTTGTCTGTTTTGTATTTGGCACATCTGGGGCAGGTATGGCTCTTGTGCAATTAAACCCAACAAATCTAACATTGTTATTTGTGAGGTTCTCTGACCAACAACACACTGAGGAATGTTGGTTGGAAGGAACCATTGATCCCCGAGGGTTGTTGGTGGGAGTGCCCTTGAATGGTCATCTGGGCTAGAAGAAAGAAGTACAGCTGTAAGGTGGAAGGGGGACTGGACTGGAGACAGAGGAGGACGGACGTGCGAAGGGCTTTCACTGGCATGGTGCAAGATATTGAACTGTAAATATAATTATTAGTGTTCTGTAAATAAATCCTGATAATGAAGAAGTGTCACTCTCTGGTAACGTATATGTAGATGATAAAGACACACAAACACGATTAAAAGCGGTTTTTACATTATTAATACACAGTGCGTCAAATAAGTTTTAAGACTGGGTCTGTAAAAAGAAATGGAAACAAGAAATTAATACCTGTTTTGGTTTTTTATTCAAAATAGGACCCTCCGGCTTTAATGCACTTTTTACAGCGATTTATTAATGAATCGAACGCCTGTTGTAAATCACTTTGTGGAATGGCCTGCAAAGCACGCGTCGAAGCTTCTTGTATGGTCGAAATACCCTCAAAATAACACCCTTTTAACTTCATTTTAAGTTTTGGGAATAAGGAGTAGTCACAGGGTGCTAAATCAGGTGAATACGGTGGACTTCAAGAAGTTTGGATCGTTTTCAGCGGCTGAAATGATGTCTGCAATGTGCACTTCTCATTGCTTTTTGTTCAGGGATTAAAGTGTGTGGAACAAATTTAGCACACACTTTTGTTTTGCCCAAATCTTCATGCAGGATGGTTCGAATTGTTTCTTTGTCGATGTTTAAAGAGTCTTCCATCATTCTCAGTGACGCACAGCGATCGTTTGTTACGAAATTTCGTACTTTTTCAATAATTTCAGGTGTCCTAGATGAAATTGGTCTTCCACTACGCTGATCATCTTCTACCGTATCTCTTCCGTCCAAAAAACGTTTGTGCCACACAAAAACATTTGATCTACTTAAACAACAGTCACCGTAAACTTGTTTCATGGGTTGGTATGTTTCCGAAGCACTTTTACCAAGTTTTGCGTTAAATTTAATTACAGCTCTTTGCTCCATCTTAAAAAAATCAACATGAAAAAAATTCACTTCTGCAATGAACGCTCGCCTTCTCCCAGCTATTTAACGAAATGCGCACAACTTGTTGGCAATGTGCCAGTAGACGATGGACGTTATGACGCATGCGCATTTACACTCACAGCGCCATTACAACGAGCGCTCTGGGACGAGTCTTAAAACTTATTTGACGCACTGTGTATAAGTTTCATCAATATAATATATTACGACTTATAACATGTACTAGTATAAACAAGTCCTTGATTTTTATTGTCTTTTAAAATATATACATCATACAAAAGAGGAAAAACGTTTGTTTCTCTTCTTGTAAGACTTAACCCACAAGGGGTTCACGTGCATACATACGTTCTTCAACCTGCTGTCTTTCCTTCATGACTTCCAACCAGTTTTAACCTTCTGGACCAATAGAATCTTTCCCAGGACTCTCAACCAATGTGTGTTCTTATTTGATTATGTGTGTTGGAGTGTAAATTCAGTAGTAGCACCACTTGGAAGTCTTATATCGCTCGGAAGATTGATATCAATCATTGGTTGCAAAATCACACAAAATGGAATGAAGCTAATAAAAATTTTTTGATACGTTCATTGGTAGAGAGCATATATATTCATTCTCCCCTAATTAATAATATAAAATTAAATAATTAAAGTTTCTGCCTAAGCCTTCATTATAAGCGAAGCACTAAAACCTTTGATACTAACCCAAGAATATATTAAATGGAATGTTCATTCATATCTTTTATCCGGAAACCACAAAAAAAATTTCGAAAGAGAAGAGTAAGAACTGTCTGGAAAAATTAAATGTTTTAGTGCTAGTAGATAAAGAAACAAGGATCAACTTTTTAGCACACTACTCTGTTGACACTACGATTAAATAATATGAACTGAAAAAATACTCATATTCTATCATTTATTTTTCGAATCCAGACTTTACCTTAAGGAAAGGTGTTGATATTAATGAAATTATTAGTTCTAATTATATAACCGTATAACGAGTTCGTAAAAATGCAGTTCATATAAAATAGTTTTTAAATTATAACCAATGAGAAAAATTTCGTGTGAAGTCTAGTTAACTTCTATTTGTCTTAAATCAGTAAAAAAGTGCAAAATATTTTTAGCAACTTTCTCAACCAAGAAAGTTTGGGTTGTCTAGCTTGGCTGATTCGCTGTTTCTTTTATAGCAATGCATTTGGTAATTTAAATGGAAAATACCTAACTTATATTTTTTGTTTGCAAAGGATATGCTTTATAGAACTTTTAAAGGAATTTGATGAATTCCGTAGAATTATAAAAAAATATCTCGTTTCTTTGCATATTATTGCAAATGTCAAAGGTTTCAAGATTATACCGAGGAAGTGCTTTTCCAACTGTTTATATTTCCATGTTTTTTTGTGTACTATTAATCCTCTAAGAGCTCGGAATTCATTCTATGCAATTTTTATTGCAGAAGTGTTGAAATCGTATTCGAAAATCTAGCCAACTGACGTCACGTTCGGAATACGTACAGAAAACTTAGCCGCAGAAACACTACATTCAGGTTGATAGAAAATCTATCTCCTACCGATACCAAAGCTCAAAATGCAATAATTGCAAATAACTAGTTGAAATGAAACTACAACGTGGTATTTATAGTCAAAGTTTGGGTGGCATTATAAAAACCTTGTTCAGCCTCATAAACACTACCACCACTGATATTCAGCTTGAAAGAAAATGTATTTCACACCGATACCAAAACTAACAATACAATAAAGGTAAACAATTAGTTGAAATAAACCTAAAACGCGGTATTTATAGTCTATGTTTGTGTGGCATTATAAAAACCTCGTTCCATCGCAGAAACACTACCACTACCGACAATCAGCTTGACAGAATATATCTCCCATAACGATACCAAAACTAACAATACAATAATTGCAAATAACTAGTTGAAATAAACCTAAAAAGCGGTATTTATAGTCAAAGTTTGGGCGGCATTATTAAATAAGCTTTGGAAAGTGTCCAACGTGTCTGCTCGCAGAGTGAATAGCCAACCACCCAAAAGCCCAAGATTCATGAGCTCGAAAAAGCAGAAAATGTATAAATAATATCAATTGTACCGATTAGACATCTAAATGGTTTGTTACCACTCCACTTGGCAAGCGGCCATCGTGCTGCTGGGTTGTTGCTGGGAACCCCAAAAGCTACAATATTGTGAAGAGTGCTAGCTCCAGAGAAATTGTTCTGGAAGATATATGTCTCCAGGAAAGAATGTGCCCCAAGGGACCTTATCCTTGTTGTGTGAGTTTTCGGAACACTTGAGGATTGGTGTTGTTTTCATTCAATCTGCTGGTATTTCACGCTCTGTTTCGCTTGGGAAGCGCTGGGACTCAGTTTGCGAGGGTACACTAATTGTGAAAGATGGCAGTGGGAATGCTTTTGTAATGATAAACTCATTTGGAGTGAGGTTCAGGTTTTCATATTCTTCAATGGATGCGTTGACGGGACATGTGTTCTCTGGAATGTTAGATGTGTTTAATGACACTTATTCCCATGCTTTTTCAATTATTTGGAAAATAGTTATTTATGGAAATAGCAGGAAAGACAAAGTGCTTAAGTTTGCAGTGGAAAAGAACGTTAATCCCTAAAATTGAGTAGTTTCAGCCACCTACCTTCAATTTGGCTAGAAGACACACGCAAACCACCTGCGCTGAAGTTTCTTAATCTCTTCAGCACCTACTTCTATTTTTTCTATCAATTTCTGTTAGAGAAACGTACAAAGCTTTGTAAATTTAGATATTTTGTTTTGATCATATGGAGTTATATATATCGTTGGCTTAGAACAGAAACTCTAACTGACAAAAGGAATTTGCTGTTTAAAGCACAACTGTTAGCTTTTAGGTAAAAAATTATGAATTATATGCATTTTGATAATGTTGTATTTCTTTGAACATATTACAACCTGAAAATGTATTTATTGTCATCATGAAAATAAACATTTTCTGTCTCCGAAAATTATCAGTTAATGAATTTCTGGGCTCTAAGCCGACGGTATACAAATATATATGGAGGATTATTATCATATCGAATAAAGATTCAAATCTGTTGTAGAGGTAGTATCATGGTTATATACAGGTATGGTGAGGGGTCAAATATGTGAAGGTGGGAAGTTCAAGAGAGTGGTACTCATCGACTGGTCTTTGGCTTTGGGAGCTGGGGTGTCCCTAATGCAGGACACGCTGAGATGAGGACGAAGCTATGGGGCCAGAAATCACCTTTTAGCTTCCACTTAGGTTTGTCGAGGAGCTCGTTTTTTTCGCCATCCACTCTCAGTATTTTTCAGATGGCTGGTGTTCCTTCTGAGTTTCGTCTTTTATCGGTAGCTCCACTCCAATAAAATCCAGCTTCATACCCAATGCTCTGAACAATTCCAGCAAGTTCACTCATCCCATATTCAATCACTGTGGCTGCTTGACCCCTCCTAATTCACTATGCTTTAAATCGTTGCCTTTCGCATTGTTTGTTGCTTTTCAACTTGTCACACTATGGTAACAATTTCTATTTTATTATTAAACAGTTTCTTATATATACTGAAGTCACAACGATACTCACACACGATATATCTCATTTAAATCAATTTATTATGAATTGGTGCGTCCGTGAATTCGTGGTTAGCAATTGACATGATGTTGTTTAAGTGTTAACTAATGGACTTAATGAACTGAGATATCCAAGTCCTCTTCTCACACAGTATTGCGAGCAGGTTTAGTGCAAGTTTGGTCACGATTAATTAAGTCTTTCTTCCACAATGCGATCGATTAATGTCGTTAGAGTCCTTACACTCGAACCTACGTACTAATTTATCAAAAAGGACCCAACAGAATATAAGCATCGAAAAGCCATTTCCAACCTCCAAATGAAATAAAATTACCCAGAAATATCTAGCAGCTTCATGTACTTACGTGAATTAGTTCCTATTTATAGTGCAGTACTTGGCAAAAAGTTCACATCTCATTCATGTTGCTATACAATTAACTCCAGAGCGTCCAGTTCAATTGCATCTCATTCAAGTGCGAGTCGATAGATTTTGACGTATAAACCTTTTTTCGCTCGCTCAGATTATCTTTTCCGATTTTCTATCTTCCAGAATTATCTTCGGCTGAAGAGTTTTATTAGAACAACGACCATTGCTCTGTAATTTTGGCATTACTACCTTTATTCTGTGTTCACCATCCACAGTAGAAATAATTTGTTAACTAATATAAAAATGCACACGATGTCAAATAATGGACATACTCGCACAATGAATGTCTTACTTGCACAGAAAGAAGTCACACATGGTGTAATTTACCTGGCACGAACCTGCGCCGCCAACAACTTGCAGGTCGCTAGTGAACGGTCAGACGTACTAAGCCACAATAGGTAGGTATTTTAATTAACGTCGCACTGGAGCAACACACAGGGCTATTGGCGAGGGTCCGGGATCAAACCCAAAGGGGAAGATCCCATGACACCACCACTTACTTTTGAACCACGGTTAGATGACGAGGTTAACCTGAACTGGCATCCCCACTCTCCAAACTTCCACACCACGCCAAAGTGAGGACATTTGAGGCCACGACAGATTTAACCTTGTACACGATGGTCTTTGGTTGGATTCGAACTCGCAACCCTCCGTTTGCAAATACGTTACTCTTCCAACCGGGCTACCACGACCCCAAGACAATCAGTCAAAGAAAATGTATTCTTTAAACACGTATGTGTTATAAAAGTTTCGGGATTGGATTGCAAAATAAAATTCCGAAGTATTTTCACATATGAAATTTTCCAAGACATTTCTTAATGGTAGGGATTTTTCGCGATAAACGACAACCTTATTCAAGTTCCATCAAACTTTCTGCCTGCTCTTTTTGAACTCCGTCCAAAGAAAGAAGAAATACAAATGAGCCGCTTAGACATAAAGGTAATGCTCCTTTATGTTCAATTTCCGTAGCGGAATTCGCTACGGCTATGTACCGCAAAGCGTTGGGATTAATGTTGCATTCTAACCCCAAGATCTGGTTGAAAAGCTACACAAAATCGACATGAAATGTTTCTGGAAGGAGAGTGAGTTCTAATGCCTGGAACATTTATGTGAAGGAACTGCGGTACTATCTCAATTTAATAGTTTAACCTTTTAATTCATACTTAAGACTGGCTATTGCAATTCTTGCGCATAGTTGCATGAATAAATTGCATGCATATTTACAGTTCAGGTTGTTGAACTACCCGTTTGAGGCGGAGTTCAGCAGACACACAGAATGAGGTTCCTGTGTCTTAGTTCATTAAATTGCGAGAGGTTGAAGGCCTTTAAAATTTTTAGGGGTGTGGTACTTATTGGATTGTGGTCTCTAGCTTTTGGGTTGGGGTGTCGTTGATCACAGCTGGAGGGTGTCATGTTCAATGCTACGGGGTCTCAGGAGGTAGCTGCATGTACTTTTTGAATTCTTTGAGGAGCACGTTCCTCAATGGTCCAGCTAAGCTGTAGAAGAAAAAGGTCTCTCCACACTGTCACGAGAAATTGCTCTTCAATTGCTCTTGCCAGCTCCACCCAATTGAAACCCAACTTCAGAAAAAGTACTCTGACCAATGTCCACTCATCCCACTGACAATCAACCTGGTCTTTTGACCCCTTCAATTTTTTAGTAGACCCGTATGTGTGTGTTCGCAAGGCTCGTCCAAACGGCTAGATATACTTCGAAGTATTATAGAAATGGATATTTCTTCTTAGAATAAATTAAATTAGAGAAGTATTAAAAACATTATTCAATTACCACTATAGTGTTATATAATAATAGTTTTAAAATATAAATTTACACACTAATTTTAAATCAACTTAATCGATTAATAGAATCAGAACGAATACAAAACTATTTATAATTTTGAAAACAATTGTTTTGCACCATTTGTGATGTAAGTGAGATATTGATCAATTTAAGTCTTTAATTAATGATTTTGTCAAATTATAAATAAGCTATATCTACTTTTGTCATTCGATTATTGAGCAAAGTTTCTTCAGATAAATGCTATGAGGCAGCAAAAAACAGTATTGAAAAGATGAGTGTTTACCATAATTGCCCAAATAATCTCATACACAGAATACGACGAAGTTAATAGTTTGTTTTATATACATCAGTATATTTTCCTTTTTCCCAACTCCAAGAACATACTTCAAACCGTTACTTTAATTTCGCTAGCAGCTAAATGGAGCAACGGCGAGACTTTAGTACCTGAAAAGGGAAAATTTCTTCCCCTTATGATCATTAATCAGAAACCTTAACTTTCTTTACTTCACTTCAATCCCTTTCTTAAGGCATGGCCCCATTTTGCATACGACTTCTCATCATATTTCTCTAACGAAACCGTGGGGAAAAAATAACTTCAACTTCCACTCTCTCGGTCTATTTTGAGCTTACGTCATTAGTCGGATCTTCTTTTCGGAAGCTGGCTTCTGGCTGCACTGTAATTATCGTCTGCTATTTTTCTCCTGACGTTGGGTAAGCTCGGAAATTTATTATCTTTCCCAACGCTTTTTATTCTGCTCCAGAATCAACCCATACCCTGCTCATTGTTCTAAACTCTCTTTTTAATATTCGGAGAACAATAACAATCGAGATTCCTCCCGATACCGAATCACGTGGGCAATAAAAATAATTGAATGTTTAAATTGATTAACAAAGATAATTATAACATTTGAGTATCTTTTATTCCGATCCCTTCAATGGCATTATCTTCAGTCGAATGCCTATTACCTTGTTTTAATTATAAAAGCCCGAGTAATTTGAATTAAAAGCGGTAATGGCGGTTAAACCTGCGGCGGAAATTAGGGTTCGATAATTATACTTCAATAATGAAAAGACGATACCCCGTTCCTTGAGAAAGAGGACACCCTTGAGTCGGTTTTTATTCTCATTGAAAACTAGACCCTTTGCGAAAATTTTAATTGTGTATTCCGTTTACGACACAGAAATCACTTGTGATCATCGATTTCTATTGTTCTGGAGGTAGTGTCCCAAAAGATGCAGCCATCGCTATTTTTTGAGGACATTCGGAGTTGAAAGCATTATGAAGGAGAATGATAATTATGATTATGCGAAAGACGTAAGAAAATAATGAATTTTGAAGGTGTATAGATCGATCAAACCGTAAAAACAATTCGGAATGTGAAGTTATTGTTATAAGCCATATCAAAGGAATTCTTTTTTATGTGATTAAGTATGTACCATGTTCGCATCTTGGAATCGATTTAGTGACTATAGAGTGCCTTGATGTGTTAGTTATAAAATAAGGGTCCGTGATCTAATAGAAAATTACGTATTGCAAATAAATATCTATTGTATATAAAAGAGGTAAATGCAGAGATTAAACCACGATAATCTTATTACGATCTCCTATTACGATGAGAACCACGGTAGGCCGGTTGGAAGATTAGCGGATTAGCAACAGGACGGTTACGAGTTCGAAACTCGATCCAACAAAAGACCATTCTGTACGTGGGAGTTGGTGAACTTGAATGTTTGTCGTGGTCTCAAATGTCCTCTCATTGTTATGGTGTGGAAGTTTGGAGAGTGGTGCCAGCAAAGGTGTGACCTCGTCATCTGACCGTGGTTCAACATCAAGGGGTTTTGTCCTGGGAGCTTTTCCATCGGGATTAATCCCGGACAGTCACCACTAGCTCGTCGTATTCTCCAATACGACGTTAAAATCTACCTACCTACCTTTTGCATGTGACTGAGTATGTACCTTACTTGTGTCCTGGAATCGTTTTATTTTCTAGACTGCATTAACCCTCCTTGTGGTTTATTTTTTCTTTAAAAACCTCCCTTTAATGGCTCTGTAGAATTGTGGACAATTTGGAATAGGTCTGATGAAGAAACCTGTTCCAAACTGTCACTTATTCTGGGCAAGGGACAGTTTATCTTCCCTACGTGGATATGCATATCCCCTCACGGTAACAGAGCAGACGATATATCTCGTCCAGAGCAAAATTGTCCAAAACTTGATGGAGTAGATATCTACGTAATCACTAGGAGGTTTTAATGTTATACAATAAGGGTTCTTCAAAGAAATTGTTTCCTAAATTGTAGATAAATGTCTATTGTATAAAAACGAGGTAAATGCTGACATTAAATTTCGAGAATCTTATTACCATCTCCCATTACAATGCTTTAGTGTGCAGGATATTTCAATAAGTATCGTTATTTTACGTCATGGGTAGTCTTGGGTAATATTTTTCTCGTTGGAATGAAAAGAGCATACGGAGAATAATTGCCAACAGCAAATTAAGTGTATGTGTTCAAAATGCTTATGTATAGTTGCAATTACAAGACAAGAAATCAGACAATGCACAAGTGTTGTAAGGCCTGGAACGACTTTTTGAGATCTGAGTTGCACTGATCAAAACCGTACAACTTACACTGGACGTTGACTTGTGGAAGGAGCCTTAAAACGAAGAAAATGGGAATTTCTCGTTCTTGGGTGTGAGAGATCGTTCCGAACGATTTTGGAGGTTTTTTGAGAATGTGTTCAGGAAGTTGAACTCTCCAAGATGTTTCGACGAGATATTTTGTCCACCAAGAACTGACCAATGTTGTTAATTGCTGGTAGCTCGTCTTCAAAATTTTGCCAATTTTTTGATGATGACAAGATCAATATCTGGTCAGTTTTCTTCTAATGATCGTGTTTTCATGTAATGACGAAATATCTCGTACAACAAATCTGTTCAGTTGTGCTAAGGACGAGATTAAGGTAGTAGGGTTAAGAAAGGAGAATGGTCTCCTGGATACTTGGCAAAATATCACTAAATCTGGACAACTACCTACCAAAACCCGACGATGGGCCAAATAGATGAGTACCATTCTCTCTTAACCCTTCTGGGGGTTGTTTCGATGAGGTCATTGGAAAAAACTGACCAGATCTGATGGACGAGATATCTCGTCACTGAAAGAACTAACCATATCTTGACAGACATCTAGTCATCGTTAAAAATCGCCAAGAACTTGATGGATGAATTATCACGTAATTAGCAAAATTGACCAGATCTTGATTGACGAGATATCTCGTCAAAAACACCTGGGGTTAATACGACGCGAAATTACCATTGATCCTCCCGTAGATAACGTATCACTTCAAACATCTACCAGTGTGTATAAATACGCTACCTCCACGGCCTGACGCTTTTGCATTTAATTAACACTAAGCAACTGCACGTATGCATCCACGTAATCGAATTTGTAATGGGTATATAGATTTGTAATGAATGCTAATCAATTGTTTGATTGTAATCTCTACCATTGTAATGCATAGACAAATACAATTAAATCGTGACCTGTTTTCAGTGTTATTTTATTTAAACTCATAAGGAACTTAATTCAATTTACTACTATGGCAGCGAACAGTATGCTGCTTCTAAGTGGCGAATTCTTAGAATAAATATGATTGCTAGCTGAAGCATTTATACTGGATTTAATAGAATATCCCTTTGGATGGCATTTTCTACAAGTGTTCCTGTCGTATGATATATCCTAGAATGATACTTTTAGGATAGCTTCATGTGAAGGAACACATTGTGACAGTTCAGATCTGGTGTGACATCCATATCGAATTTTTTGATGAAGGGCTTCTCTATGGCAGCAGATAACTTATTTCCGCATTTAAACCGACTAGTATAGTTTCCTAACATTGGTAGATTATATGCACCACGAATATAAATTTTGAACGATGAAATTGTATCAGAAGTAGACCATTGCTCCATTTTCAAGCTAACGAGAACAAAGTGAAATTCAAATTCCTTTCGACGATTGCATCCGAACAGTTTTGGCAAACCACTCAGAGATACCGCCAAGAGATATTCAATGAAGAAGTCGGTCCCTTGAAGCGACACTTGAACAAATCGTCGGTATAAAAGAGTAAAACTCACTGTCAAAATTTTCAAGATGAGGCTCTTTAGCTTTTCTAGACCAGAATGTAGTTACCTTTAGACGGGTGAAGTCGACTAAGACATTTTTTTGCATTAAGGTTAAATTTCTAGAGATACGTACTTAGGGAATTTAACTAATGAGTAGAATTTCTTCCCTTTCAATTTCTTAGAACTGTTTTTGACTTAATGTGTTTCATTTGTAGGTAAGTACGTAGATTGAATTCATGTCGTACTGAAACAATGCAACGGGCTTTTGGCGACGGTGCCAGATCAATTCAGAAGGGAAAGATCCCAGGATAAAACCTCGTAATTTTGAATTACGGTCATATGACAAGGTGACCTGTAAGAAATATTTCAAGGCAGGCGAGGTACTTGGAGGACTTGATCTTCTAAGTTAGCTGGCATCTCACTCTCCAAATTTACACACCATGACAATGTTGAAGCCACGACAGATTTAACGTGCATCTCCCCCATATATACGGCGGTTTTGGTTAGGTCTAGTTTCGAACTCGCAACCCTACGGTTGCAACAAACAATAACTCTACCACCCGTGTTACCGCAGTCCATGTTTCATCTGTAAGCCAACGAAAATAATGTATGCAAATAAACATGGTGACATAAAATACATGGTGACATAATGTATTCGAAATAAGGTGACATAAAACTGTGCATGAGCATTGATTTAGAACTTGATTTTCAACTTAACTTAATCTTGACTCTCGAAGTGGTTCATCATAAATTGCTCTACTTAGAAATGCACGTTTTCATGAAAAAATTGATAAACACGTAACATAAAAGAGTAAGAGCATATATCCCATCTACTATCACTTCTACACGCAAATAAAATATACCCCAAATCATATATTTATTTTCGAAACGGCGTTTGAAAAAAACACAACGCTGATTTCAAGTCGAAACTTGTCTGGCAAACTAACTACGAATACTCGGAATTTCAGATAAAGACGGAAGCTGCAGGGGCAAAAAAACAAATCGTATCGATGCTAGCTGGAAAGTAAAATTGTTAGAAACCTAAAGTTTGTCTTTCTCAAAGCGAGCTTTCTCGAAACTAATCAAAGGCAAGCTCTGGCTTTTACAAATGAGTTGAGGAAGAAAGGTGAATGCTGAAAACCAGTTCGTCTGAAACTTTCTAATTTGATACCGGAAGCACTCCTAAGGAAGCTTAGAGGAAGAAAATACAAATATGGAGAAAAAATATCTCCTTGCTCTGCGCTTGCTGGCTCGAGCTGCAATTTTTATTCTCGCGCCAAGCCTTAACGAATGTGAAACAGTATGAAATATTTATGAGTTTTCCTCCTTATATTCCATGATGAGGCGTTTCGCAGAGGAAGAAAAACTCAATAGTAACGAATGGAAAGGTTGAGGCTGAAAGTTCCGTTCTGTGCGTGATGTTTTCGTGCATTTTAGGAAGTAAATGCCGAGATTTGTTTGCCTTACATTTATCCTACTGCGAATAACGTGATGAGTGGATGATTCGTAATTTTTAGTGAGAAATAAAATTTAGTTAATCGTTTAATATGCATGTTTAGTTGCTTTAATCGGATTTTGAAACTATTACCTTGAATATAGCTCAAAATGCAATACGAACAAAATTAGAAGAAGGTACAGTTTTAAAACGCAAGAGGGACAGTGCAGATTTCAGTTTGGAGTAAATTTAAACTGATTATTTAGTAATTTGAGAAAGCTGTACTCGTTGGACACAGATGCATTCATAAAAATCGTGCGTATAAAGTAAGAGTTGTACTAAGTAGGCTTACCCGGCCCGCAGGTTGAATACGTCCCTCCGGACGGGTTTAGTATGCCAGATACGGCTTTTGGAGTAGGTTTATTCCACCTGTAGACCAGATACGGCCATTTAAATATTTTTATCTGACCCGCAAAAACGCAGATACGTACCTCTGGACACGTTTAAGCCTTCCAAACGATACGATTGAAAAGGTTGCGACAAGTTCCGTTCTGTAGATGTTTTCGGGCATTTTTAGGAAGTAAGTGCTGAGATTTCTGTTTGGTTTACAATTAGTCTATTTCGAATCACGTGTTGAGAGGGTGGATTGTGAGTTTTTGTTGGGGGTCTTGTCTTGGGGAGGGTTAAACCTGTCCTTATATTTGGTGGGCCATATCTATTCTTGAAGGTTAAACCTGTCCGGAGGTTTAACCTTCAAGAATAGATATGGCCCACCAAATATTTTTATCTGTTCCGCAGACCATATAAAAATCTCCGAACTGGTTTAACTCTCTCGAAGACTAGATACGACCCTCTGAATATATTTTATCTGTTCCGCAGACCAGATGCGATCCTTTAGACAAGCTTAACCCTCCCGAAGACCAAATACTACATACCTCCAAATATTTTTAACCTTCCCGTAGACCAGATGCGAACCTCCGAATAGATTTAATCCTTCCGAAGACCAGATACATACCACAAAATAATTTTATCCATCCCGTAGATTATATAGGATCCTCCAGACATGTTTAACCAGCCCACATAAGCCAGTTATAACAGATACGGCCGGGAGTACAGTTATAACTGGCCGGAAGACCACATATGACCCTTTGAATAGTTTTCCCTCCCCAAGTTTCAATAAAAATCAATGAGATTCAAGGCATTTCTCTAGTTAGAATCGTTTTTAAAAATAAGATTTGTAAAAAAATGTGGGTATCTGGGTGTAAAGTATCAGAAGACCGGCTGCCATTTCCTGTGATCCAGGAAGTGATCAAGCGCCAGGATGACTAGACAGACTGTCGAAAGGGGCAGATCTCAGCGAGAGAGACGCTGGAGAACTCTGAAGAAGGTGGATTGCGTCACGCACGACGAGCATGTGATGTAACCGATGATCCCTTGTAAATAGTTTTGCGCCCTAGCCATTGTAATTAAATATATTTAATAGTTAAGAACTTAACCTCGCATCCCCTTACCAACAAATAAGAGTTATACATGAATTCAATGAAGTATGAACGTACATCGTGAGTAAGATCTTCATCCTACATAATTGTGCTTTCTGAAGCCAAACTATGTAAAAAATACCCACCTATATCCTCAAGCCTGAATCGTAAAGGTATAAATTTAAAAGCTATATATGTACCATTTATTTATCATTTGATTTGATTTCAATACTTGTTAAGAATCAAGGTCAAATGTTCTAATTTTATGAGAAGTTTATTATATTTACGTTTATCTTCAAGTGATGAGACTAGATGGGGACAATCACACTTGTCCAAACGCATAACTGAACTTTAAGCATTTGATTTAATATCAGTACTGATTTTATAAGTCCCTCGGCATGAACATCGCATATTTTGTGAAAGAAAGGCTAAATTTGCCAATGCATGCAGGATCTGACAATAAATTGATTGCAACACCGAGCAAAAATCTGCACATTTTCTCCTTTTATCCAACACAGGATAAGCGCTTTCATTAAATAGCATAGAAGGAAATAATGTATTAAAACAGAGCGGCCAATTACTGAAGCGAGATGTAACGAAAAGAACCTAATTCGATTAGGAAGCTAGGCAGCAAATGTTGTTGCGAGCGGCGAGTCTAAAGCTAATAATAGATGTAATACAAAGTTTTACACATTTACTTTAGGCTTTAATTCATTCGGCATTTAACCAGTAATGAGAGTCGAATTGAGTTTGCGTATTTCATTGCCTATACTTGGGCTTTCTGAATCCATTGGAATTATCTCCATTCAAGTTAATCTTTGGGCAGTTTGCTGGTGGAAGGTCAAAAATGAACCCTGCTTTACAGCGGGGACATTCAATTTGAAAATTTCAGTTTCTCTTAACCTTCTTGGTGGTCGGTTCGAAGTATATCGTCGAAAAGTAAAACAGACCAGATCTTTATGGACAGATATTTCGTAATTAGATGAAAACTGATCAGATGGTGATCTCGTTACCATAAACACATCGACTATAACTTGATGACAAGATATCTCGCCATTAGCAGAATTGGTCAGATCTTGATGGACGAGATATATCGTCCAAGATGTGGTCGATTTTGCCTAATAATAGATAACTTTTGCGCTATTTTGATTTTCTTCAAGAAAATTCAGCGTATTAAAAGCTGTGACTAAGTCTTGCTGTAAAAATCATAACCGCATTAAAATATTAATTCTTTCCATGGCATTTTAATGTAAATTTGTCTTAGATACATAAAACTCAACCCGTCATGTTTTTCGACAAGATATCTCGTCCAAGACCTGGTCAATTTACAAGGACGATATACCATGTCTAGACAAAACTGCTCTATTACTCCTAAGATGATTAAGATCCAATTAAGAAAAAGAAATTGCCCCTTGCCCTGAACTAGTGACAGTTTGGTACAGGATTTTGCGCCAGAGGTTGGTCACTACAGGACAATTTTTGACACGAAGATAAACCCCAAGAAGGGTTAACAAATGAATCAAATTGAATGCATGCCAGTGAAACTGTGACAAAATAGAAATGCAACAAGTTACAATCTGCGGGTAGGATTTTTACAACTTTTTCTAATTAATTAAATTACTATACTTATTTACTTCCTATAAATTAAGTTGAAAGGAATTAAATTTTAGAATTGCTCCAATGTATCACGAGTTTCCCAAATAAGTTCTGAACAGAATTTATAAAAAGAAAAATATGTATAGGAAATTTATTTGCCGCGTACGTCATTTCGACATCACGCTTGTAAACGCATGACGCAATACGTCTCAATTTGTGGGTTAACCCTTAATTCATTCTACAATTAGCATTAACATTAGCCATAAATCCAATTCAGTGACTTGTGCTGAAACTGAGTTCTCTATAGTCGATCTCATTTTCAAGTTCATCTCCATTCCACATCTGTGAATGCGTTACCTAAATCACACCTGTACCTACATATTCATTAACTAATTATAATTTAGCATCTACCATCGGTTATAAAACAGATCCGATAACTTTTGGTGAAGCTGAGGGTAAACTATTGGCAGACACATTTTTAAATTCATCATGACTACATTTGGATGTGTTTTACTTAACTCACATCTGTACTTGTATGTTCTTTAGCTAATTCTAATTTAGCGTTTACCATATCGCTAAATTAGAATTAGAATTATATATCAGATCCTTAACTTGAAGCTGAGAGTAAACTAACGGTGAGGACATTTTAAAATTCATCATGATTACTTACATGCTCTTAAAGTAATTCTAATTCAGTGCTTACCGTCAGAAATATGCCAAAGTCACTGACTTACGATAAAGGTGAGAGTAAGCAATTGATGAGTACATTTTCAAGTTCGTCAAATTTATTTATGTGCTCTTTAACTAATTTTAATTTAGTGCTTGCCATCAGCTATATATAAATCACATCCAGTGACTTATGCTAAAGCTAAGAGTAAACAATTGGTGAGCGCATTTTAAAATTCATCATAATTACTTACATGTTCTTTCACTAATTTTAATTTAGAGCTCACTATCAGTTATAAATAAAATCCAATGGCTAAAGCAGAGTAAACAACTGGTAAGTGCATTGCATTTTCAAATTCATCTTGACTCACATATGTGAACACGTAACATTAACCAAACATGTACTTGCAAGGTAATTAAATAATTCTAATTTAGCGTTTGCCGTCTGTTTTTATCAGTCGTCATCTGAACGTGGCTCAAAAGTACGAGGCGTCCTCGGATATTTTCTTTGGGAGTGATCCTGAAAGTTGCCAATTTACCCGTCGTGTTGCTCCAGTGTGACATTAATTTAACAACCTACTTACCGTTATAAATCAGATACAATGACTTAAGGTTAAGTTTAGAATGACCTATCGGCGAACGCATTTTTAATAGTTTGCACTACTTGTTTATTTTTCAAAAAATAACAGACTGGTTAGTTTTTGGTTGTTTTGGGGCTATGGTGCAAGGGCCATATTTGGTCAAGCTGCACCAAACACAAGACAACAACGAAAGAGATAAAAGCAGAAGGGTAAGCTAGAGTAAAACAGAAGAGAGGACAGATTAGTTCGGTATCTTGGTGTCGTCCTAGTACACACCTAAAGAACATGGGCCACTGAAGACAATACTAGATTAACTACAATAAAAAAAAACCAAAGGGAAGTTTTGCAACAAAGCTCAATTATTGATATAAAATGTCACGAAAAAGAAACTGGATGTAGAAATTAGGAAGGAATTTCACGAATCCGAAAATCGACAACTGACATCCAAAAGGATAGCACATGTTCATTTAACTACGTTCCTACATACCGTTATAAATTCGATCCAATGGCATGATAGAATTTAGAGTAAACTATCGGTGAACGCATTTTCAAATGATTTCACTACTTGTTTATTTCACCAAAAATAATAGATTGACTTCCATAAAATAACAAAACAAATTGGCACAATAAAGCTCAATTGCGGAAACTAAATGCCACGAAAAAGAACGAATGTCGAATGTAGAAATTAGGAAGAAAGGGATTTCACGATTCAGAACCTGTTAGTCGACATTTGCTATCCTTCGAAAGGATGGCAACTGTTAATTTAATTACCCACCTACCAACGTGCTGTTTTAAATTCGATCCAATGTCTATGGTGGAGTTTAGAGTAAACAATCGGAGAATGCATTTTCAAATGATTACATTATTTGTATGTTTCACCCAAAATAAAAAAAAATGACTACCATAAAAAAAGAAAAATTGTTACGACAAAGCTCAAGTACGGAAACAAAATGTCATTAAAGTGAACGAAACTCGATGTAGGAATTTTACGTATCCGAACTCCAAAGTAGACAGTTGCTATTCTTCAAAAGGATAGCAACTGTTAGTTTATAACTACCTACAGTTATAAAACAGATTCAATGACTTATGGTGAAGTGTAAACTATCGGCGAACGAATTTTCAAATGATTCCTTCCTTGTTTATTTCACCAAAAATAATAGATTGACGACCATAAATAACAAAGAAAAAATTGGTACAACAAAACTCAATTACGGAAACAAAATGCCACGAAAAAGAACGAAACTCGATGTAGAAATTAGGAAGAGATTTCACGAATCTGAAAATAGACAGTTGCTATCCTTCAAAAGGATAGCAACTGTTAGTTTAACTACCTACCTACAGTTATAAAACAGATCCAATGACGTATGGTGAAATGTAAACTATCGGCGAACGAATTTTCAAATGATTACCTTCCTTGTTTATTTCACCAAAAACAATAGATTGACGGCCATAAATTACAAAGAAAAAATTGGCACAGCGAAGCTCAATTACGGAAACAAAATGCCACGAGAAAGAACGAAACTCGATGTAGAAATTAGGAAAGAAGGAATTTCACGAATCCGAACGCGAAAGTCGACAGTTGCCATCCTTCAAAAGGATGAAAAAGTATATATCTCGCAGAGAGCAAAACAGATTCTCAACTTGCCATTTCCAATTACGCTCATTTCCCGCGAACTTGCATGACACGAAGAAGAGGGGAAGCGAGTTTTATCTTCTCTAAAATGTTTCCCACGAAATATTCTCGCCTGACAAGTTTCGGGATAGCCGGGAAGGAGGCGCAAAAAAGTAATACCTGCTAACAGATGATAATATGATTCCTGGAAGGTCACAAGAAAAAAGTTTTCTCTGGAAACCATTAAGTTGATGGAGACTCAAGTAGCTGGGAACTACAAGAAAACTGACGACTCTCATTCGTAGAGACAGACAAATCCTTCTTTCGGATTGCAAGGGAGGGAAATCAAAAATAAAATCAACAACAGCAAGAGAGGGAGTGAAAGAGGAGAGCTATTGTTTTCTGTTTCTCGATAAGAATTTGTCACAATGAGTTTCCAAACTCGATAAAGCAGCGATTTTCAAAATTCTTTTCCAAGATCTTCCTCCTTAATGTCAGTATAAGAAATGCTTTCGTTGTATGGAGAGAGGCAACTTTTTTCGAGGCAACCAGAACAACGACAGATGCGGGAATCGTTTCGAAAGTTTCTCACAGGTGATAAAATAATCGCATATTTTAATCGCTGTTGGATTGCGATGTTGTGGATTTCCGCTGGAGATGACTTGATTTTTTTTTCCGTTGGGGAGAATATTTTTAAGACATGGTTTTTGAAGTGACGAGGGAGAGAAAATGTTTATTCTTTCGTGCAAATTTATAGTTTTGACGGAGGCGTATTTTCTGTGTTCTGAATTTTGATCAATTTGACACCTGCAGAGGGTTTTTAAGATTTTTGGTTGTGTTCGCTGTGTTTTACTTTGTTTCTCGTATTCGGAAATTTTTCTAGTCTGATGGTGTTAAAGTTAAAATTAAGCCACAAGAGCTACTTGCATCCTATTACTTTTTAAATGAATTCGAAAGTTCATATCCTTTTGCGCTCTTGTGTACGAATACGTCAAATATGAATCATTTCAAAACTCGTAAAAAGTAAATAATTATTTTTCTAGAATTAAATTTTACGTGGAATTCTTCAACCTTCTAAGTGATTTCGGTGAGATATACTCGTATCGTTCATCAATATCTGACCAATTTTGCTAATGACGAGATACCTCGTCGAGACAACCACCAGGAGGGTTAACTTTTGAAAAGACTAATCGTTTTTACAATAAGTAAAAGGAAACTCATACTGTTGCTTATGACATCCTTTTTACTAGCTGCTTTACTACCTTCCTAGAAATGGACTTCCCCTATGTCATCTTTCTTCTTATTAGAGTCACACTACAGAATACAGACTTAATAGTAATCAATCCATATGTTCATTTCTCCGTATATCTGTTCTACTATAAGTGAGCCCTGGTAAAAAACAGTGTGTATAAATAGCTTGAAATTTTAATATTTAGGTACACTAGTAAGGTATTATTACGTTTTAACCCAGAGTCAACTGTAGATATTTTCTGTATATCAAATGTTATTTTTTGCGTATATAATATTAATCAGAGGGGAATTTAATTTTAATTTGATCATTCTACGTAGTCATACTTTTGCAGTTCAAACATCGGTCTTCAGTACTGGATCACCATAATTACTGAGAAACCAGTCACTTATGGTTTCTAGGAAAATATCATCAAACATTCATCCTCGTTTTACTAATCGTGATTAAGTATTTTCCTTATGGCTGCTTTCGAAAACTATAAATGTCGCATGAAAACGAGCAAGTCTTATTTTAAAAGCAAGAATAAAAGGGTTTCTGAAACTAATAAAATATTTCACGGTGCGATTCTATGAACGAATATATTTGACTAAAGGTCTGTATAAAAATCTTTCGATATTCAAAAGGAACTTTCAATAGTTTATCAAGTGTAGTTTTATGGCATCCAAACTTTTTTTAGCGAAAATCTATCGTATTTTTTGCCGAGATATACGTGCCTTGAATAATATTCCTTTGTGCTTACAAATCAAAAGAAAAGTAACAATGAATAATGCATTAATGGGTATGATAAAAATAAAAATAATGAAACTTAATTTTTTGTAAAAATGTGTTTCTCCGTCCTTATCTCATTTCTTAATTCAGGGTTTGAAAAAATACATGTTAAATATTAAGATTGCTTTTAACGCTTTAGCATCTTTTTAAAGTTTAAATGCAAACATTAAGCAAACTACGTTTCAAACATAATATTTGATTTTTGCCAACAAAAGTGATGATATTTCTACAAACTTAGTCTTTATACTTTAAAATCTATATACACTGCTGGCCACCCAAATTGCAACACCAAGAAAGACAAGAGATATCACAACAAAATTTATTTTGTAGATAACATGTTGACCAAGTATCAAATGATTAAATTTATAGACTTCTGTGAAGTGTGGTTCCTGCCAAAATCAGTAGCCAGAGTAGCCGCCATTGTTGGAGATCACCGCTGCCACACGCCTCGGCATTGATTCAAAGAGACTTTAGATGTGTTCTTGGGGTACAGCAGACCAAGCAGCTTCCACACGTTGCCAAAGTTGATCTGGTGTGGCAGCTGGGGATGTATTCTGGGTCAATCGTTGAGCAACCATGGACCACATGTTTTCTATCGGCGAAAGATCCGGAGAGCGAGCTGGCCAGGGAAGCAATTCAATCTGGCGATTGACGAAGAACCCTTGGACAATGCGTGCCACGTGTGGTCGCGCATTATCCTGTTGAAATATGGCTGTGGGCAAGCCCTGAAGGTAAGGAAGGACAACTGGCTCCAACACCTCGGAGATGTAGCGCTGGCTGTTTAAAGTACCGGCAATGCGTACTAGAGGAGTGCGAGAGTGATATCCAATACCGCCCCATACCATAATACCCGGTGCAGGACCAGTGTGGCGGTGCATAACGCAGCTGTTCAGCATCCTCTCTCCACGGTGTCTCCAGACTCGAATCCGACCATCGTGGTGTTGCAGACAGAAGCGTGACTCGTCAGTAAAGATAATTTCATTCCATTCTGCCGTCCACGTCCTTCTTTCATCGCACCATTGGCGGCGGAAACGTCTGTGGTTCTGCGTCAAGGGTAGACGAAGCAATGGACGTCTTGCGGACAGACCACTCTGCTGTAAACGGCGTCGAATGGTACGCGCAGACACTGGATGATGCGGTACAGATTGAATGTGCTGTGCTATGGTTCGTGATGTGGCTGAGCGATCCGTCACTGCCATACGCACAATATGCCTGTCATCACGTGAAGTGGTGCACTGAGGTGGATGCGATCGAACACGTCGGTCCGTCGTACCCTCCTGCATCCAACGATCACATATCCGCATTACAGTTGTTTGGTTTCGTCCAACACGACTACCGATTTCCCTGAAAGATAATCCACAATCTCGGTAGGCCACTATCCTTCCTCTGTCGAACTCCGATACTTGATCAAAAGATGATCGCTGTTTTCTACGAGGCATAATTGATCGTTTTTTTGAAAAAACCACAAGAAAAACACAATTGCCGTACTTGAAATCGTCGAAATCTCCAAGCCTTAAATAGCACTTTGAAGTGGCGCCACAGGCGCGCGTGATGTGCGTCTGCGCTGAAATTCTAATCATTTGCATATCTCACCTCCGCTAATGCATGTTGTAAATTTCATATTATTTGCATGCTTCCTTCAGGGTGTTGCATTTACGGTGGCCAGCAGTGTATATACATAAATGGATGTGTGTATGTATGTTCTCTATACAAATCTACACCGTTTGACCAATCGACGCCAAATATGGTACACTTATACTTTGGAACCCTGCGAGTAACGCAAGCTACATATTAACCCCTGTTCAATTTAACCTAGGTGTGCAGAGGGGGCTAAATCAATTCGAAATTGCCATAGGAAAAACATTGAGTATAAAACGATTCCTTTACGCAACTCAGTTTGTTTTACCAGTATTGATCAAAAATCAAATTTCCTATTAAAATTGTTGAACCAGTATTTCCCGAAAAACAATTTTTTCCGAAACGTTATATTTAAACAATTTAGTAATTCTAATTACGTTTGAAATTATTCTTTATTTCTTTTCATAATATAAATAATTTAGAAATATTTGAATGATGAAAAATGATTAATGAAATTTAAAATACTTAATGGAACACGAAAAGCCAAAACAAAACTCATTACTCATAAAAGAGTAATTTTGCAATTCGGTATCTGGCAAAGCCCGAATTAATGTTTTATTTTATAAATTAGATTTAGAATTCCGTGTTTGTGTATTTGAGTTAACAAAGAAATGTAGTCATATTTGAGCATTTCTAAGTTTTTAAAATTTGTGTTTTTTTTGGGCAAATAATTCATTTTGTCTATCAATATTTTTCAAGCGTCTTTTCTGAATTTCTGTTTTTCAGAATATTCTCATGTCGTCGAAATTCGATACGTTTGCTCAGATATTTCGTTTTACAGAATTCTTCATTTTTCAATGACCAGAATTTCGTTTCTGTTTGTATTCATGTGTTCCATTACTTTTCATATTACAAAAATTATTATGTAGGAGTTAAATTGTAATGAATTATTTTTATTTTCTGCGAAATGCCACTAGACATGGGTAATTTCTTGGTGGTATATGTATATTTCCACGACTTTCCTTACGTCTGGTTAAATACATTATAGCTTGTAGAATTATGTTCCATAAAAATAAATGGAGACCTTTTTAAGTAAGATGTATAACTTCTTATTTTAAAATGACTGGTAAAGTTGAAATAAAGTTATTCTAAAATAAGATATGCAACAGTAAATCAAAACGGGTAGCATACGTTGTAGTTCAAAGATATTTCCAAATTTTGACATATTTTCATTACGAGACGATTAAAATCAATTTAATTTACATTTGATTTTCATATTTAATGGGTATCATCGAAAGCTGTACTCCATAGTCAAGTAACTCCATCTATCATTCTAAATAGGTACGTGGTTTCCATATATACACTGAATCTCTGAATTGAAAAAAGTACCTTAAGGATTCGATTTTAAACTAAACTTTTCTGTTGGAGGAAAGCGAATATTTTAAATAAGAGTTTGCTGATCTTGAAATAATATCATAGTAAGGAAGTATGTAAACTAGGACTTTTGAAAAATATAAATCTTTTGTCTTAAATGGCAGAAGGTCGAGGTTGCTTACTTGAAGTTGAAACTGCTCGTATACAACGTATGTACGTGTGATTCATTCATTGAAAGCAGTGATTTTGTAAAAAGTGTAATCGATTTTTTTGAGTTTGCTTTATCTACACTGATGACATTTGTTTTAAAAACAAGCTCCGTTATTCCACGTGCAGCTGAATAGAATTTTAAAGAAAAAAATGTGCGCTTCGAAATAAAATAACCACGAATGCCGTAACAGTTTAATTTGCCATCCTCTCATAATGATGATGTAATTCGAAAACATAAAATACATGGTGCAAGGGTACCACCAAATAATAAATGTTGATTGGAAAACTGAGTGCAAGACTATACGCTGAAAGTTCCTCATTTTTACTGAAAATGAGCTTAATTGGCATTCTTAATCACTCCAAAACTCACAATCGACTTCTGAAGAAGTGATCTCAGAAAAGCTTTTATAGTTTGTCTTACAGCAAGAGTGTGATGAATATGAAATGGATTATATGGATGGATATATTATGTATGCATATTTGCGTCCGAAGTAAATTGTAGAAGCTATGAAAAAGTTAAAACGATGTTAAAAATATTTTCTGTGCACTTAAAAGATGCTTGCATTTTTCTATTTAATAGAATCAACATTTAACCAATTCAACCCGAGCATCACCAGCTAATTCTGCTTGTAGTCTTTATAAAGTGCGGCTGAACATGATAAGGAATAGCTGTTAGTGAAATGAATATATGGATTTTATTCATTAATTATATTATATGGGTAAATTCATTTAAAATATAATTTACATAGTGGTGTCCGATACACTTAAGGCGGTGTCTTGTTGAGAGAGAAGCTTGTGAACTATTTGCTGAGGCCATTTTTTGTCAAGCTAAATGTAGGTGGCGGTAGTGTTCATGCGGCGATAAGTGTTTCTTCAACGTATTCTTAAAGTGACGTCACTTGGATTATTTTTCGAATACTTCAGCATTTCACCAATAAAAACACCAAAGAATAAATTCAATTGATATATGATAGTTGATTGGTCAAAAGAAAATTAACTCCAAGCATCGCCAAAAACGCGATAAATAGCATTTTAAGGTAACCCCTATATGCATCACGCAAGAGCATTCGGGTGGCAGCTGAAAAATCTTTACATTCCACTTGTTTTTCGAATAGGATTTCAGGACTTCTCCAGTAAAAATTTAGAGTGCATTCCGAATTGATATATGATAGTTGATTAGTCAATACGAACTAGATTAAACACCGAACTTCGCAAAAACGGCTGTAAATTACATTTTAAAGTAACCCGATCATGAGAACATTTGGATAGCGGAAGCAAAATCTTCACTTCCCGTCTGGTTTGTTTGTTCACTCTGAAAAGTTTTCTCATGTTCAGTCAAATTTAAAACTTGCTAGTTGTTAGTCGTTGATAGGGAAAGAAATGTGATTATTTTATGTATCTTGTTACCAACTCAGATACACGAAATAATCACATTTCTTTTCCTGTCAACGACTTAACAGATCTTTAGAGGGGTCAATGGTATTGGAGGAAACTTAACTTTATCCTCTTCACCACAACCTGCGAAATTAGAAAGTAATATATTACCGAGTGCCCTTCTCTTCTGTGTTATTCTCTTTCGATCACGGAGGAAAAAATGCCACTAAAAATTCAAAAGATTGAATTCCGAATTTATATATTAGATTAAACACCAAATTTCTCTAAAATGGCAATAAACAACATTTTGATGTAACTGATATGTATCATGAAAGGGAATTGGAGTATTGGAAAAAAAATCACTTTCCTTCTGATTTGTTTTAAACTGAAAATCCCTCTCGTACTCAATCGGGTTTAAGACTTGTTTCCAAGTTAGGTATTTTCATTACATCATTCCAGTAGCAAAAATAGTCACATTTCTTTTCCTGTCAGTGACCAATCTTTACAGGGTTAAATTCATTAGCTCTGTATAGATTGGTTAGTGACAACCAGTTTTTACAGGGTTAGTAGTACCTATGTATCATCTCCACCAGGACCCTAGGAAGCTGAGAGTAATCTTTTACAGAGTTCGCCTTTTTTCATCGGATCCTGAAGGAAAACGTGAAAACAAAACTAATGGAGAAATGTCCTTAAAGATGTGTCTTTGATTATGGGGAAAACATACCTATAAAAATTCTAAAGAGGGAACTTCGAGTTGATATATGTTAGTCGATTGGTCTACACGAATTAGATCAAACGTCACTGAAATGGCAATAAACAACATTTTAAGGTAACTCCGGTATGTATTATGAGAGATCATCTGGGAAGAGGCACTAAAATTGTCACTTCATTCTCTTTTGTGTGTTTATACTGAAAACTCCCCCTCATGTCCATCGATTTTAAAACTTTTTTCAACTCAGATACACAATACATTACATTATTTCAATTGTAAGAAGTAGAGTCAAATTTATTTTCCAGTCAATGTCTTAACCAATCTTTACATGGTTAATGGGCACGGTAGAAAACTCAGAGGTATTCTCTTCACACCACTACCCCAGAAAGCTGAAAGTAATCTATTACAGACTTCGCATCGTTTCTCTGTTGTTTCCTATTGATTCTGGAGGAAAACATGAAAACTAAATCCAGAGAGAAAAGGATCTTGACGGTTTGTCTCTTAGATCACGGAGAAAAACATGCCAATAAAAGTTCCAAAGAGTGAACTTCGAGTTGATGCATGTTAGTTTATTGGTCAACACGAATTAGATTAAACGCCAAATGTGACTGAAAGTGCGATAAACAACATTTTAAGGCAAATCCGATCTGTCTCACAAGAGAGCATTTGAGTAGAGGCAGTAAAATCGTCGCTTTTCGTCTGGTTTGTCTGCTCGTACTGCAAATCCCACTCGTCTGTCGATTTTAAAACATGTTCCCAACTCATACACACAACACATTATATTATTTCAGTTGCAAGACAAGAGTCAAATTTATTTCCCGTCAATAAATTTAACCAATCTTTACATGGTTAATGGTACGGGATAAAACTTAGAGGTATCCTCTTCACACGCACCACGACTCCGGAAAGCTGAAAGTAATCTATTACAGACTCGCATCGCTTCTCCGCTATTTTCTTTTGATCCTGTAGGAAAACATGAAAACAAAACTCAGAGAGAAATGCTCTCGATGATTACGAAAAGTGCTTCGCTGGTCGAAATATGTGTGCCATCCTCCGAAGCGGAAAGTAGCGATATTTGATAAAGAGTCCCGACTGGAGTTAGCCATTAATTTCGGCCAACGGTCATTTGTCCTGCGACCTCTGGTCACTTATCTGGTTCGGGTTCAATCACAACCTGGTTCCTGGAATCGGTGAATGATGGTTCGCCCGGAACTCCAAGCATCTGGGACATCCATCGCAAAGTATCGCCCGGCGGAGCGTAATTGATTATGCTCTGAGCAGGAATCAGCGGCTCGCGAGTCACTGCGCATGCTCCGACTGATAATTTGTATTGAATTGTCCGAGTAATTAGCCAATGATATAACACTCCAGTGACTGACTATATCTCCTAGAATGTTATCGATGGTGCTTCCTAAGGCATTAGCATTAGTTGCATTAGCGTTGGGACTCGTAGGACCTTTATTTGATTTCCCAGTCATAACGTGATTGATATGGTATTAATGATCAGATATATCACCACTATTATTCATGGATGTACGCAAGGATTCATTAATTCTGGAAAGTATTAAATTTCTGAGAGCATTTAATTAGTGTTTAAAATTATGTTTTATTTTTTAATTACAAGTAATATCTATTACGTAGGTAAAAATTATTTATGAAAAAGTTGCGCAGATTTTGTTTTGGTTCTTTCATAGTAACATATTTTTTAATTACAAGTAATATCTATTACGTAGGTAAAAATTATTTATGAAAAAGTTGCGCAGATTTTGTTTTGGTTCTTTCATAGTAACATATTTTTTAATTACAAGTAATATCTATTACGTAGGTAAAAATTATTTATGAAAATGTTGCGCAGATTTTGTTTTGGTTCTTTCATAGTAACATATTTTTTAATTACAAGTAATATCTATTACGTAGGTAAAAATTATTTATGAAAAAGTTGCGCAGATTTTGTTTTGGTTCTTTCATAGTAACATATTTTTTAATTACAAGTAATATCTATTACGTAGGTAAAAATTATTTATGAAAAAGTTGCGCAGATTTTGTTTTGGTTCTTTCATAGTAACATATTTTTTAATTACAAGTAATATCTATTACGTAGGTAAAAATTATTTATGAAAAAGTTGCGCAGATTTTGTTTTGGTTCTTTCATAGTAACATAATGAAGATCAGCCTTATAGGAATGTTATTTCGGATGACATGAATAAATCTGGGAAATTATATCAATACGAAAAGACTCGGGCATAGTATCTGCGCTTGTTTTGAAACTGCTTATGTCTATTGACAGTACGATGAGAATATCATACTTTAATTAAATCCATTTACAATTAATATGAGCATTCATGTGCACATCTATTCCAAAGGAAACCTAATAAAATAAGACCTCCTAATGAAATAAGATTAATCGATACTATAAAATAACATATAATACTTCTAGCCGTTAATTAATATTGGAAAATATCCAAAAATGCACACTTTTCGTCGTAGTATCACGAATAGGATATATATATATATATATATATATATATATAATAAAAAAACAATCAAACTTACAAAATATACAAAACATTAAAATAATAGAAATGCAGACCAGCAAAATGCCAAAAGATCAAAAAGCAGACAAAAAGCCAAAAAGTTGGGGATAGAAAATAGTTAAGCAGAATCCAAAAAGCGGAAGGCAGAACTGTCCATGTATGCGCGCTAAAGCTGCAGACACAACATGGATAGTAAAATAATTCAAAATTACAAACTAAAACAAAGAGAAAACCAAAAATTTTAAAATTAAGAAATTTAAGAAAATTTCGAAAAAAAAATGATGAAGTGTTGGTGGATGAGGGCGTCATCAGGGAGGAGCCTCACCCAGTCAACACAATATGGTGTTTTCTGCGTGTGAGCGGCTGTACACCAAAAGTAGCCCACACACCCCTCCAAACACCATAAGAAGAAAGGCAAAATTAGAAAATATAAATTAGAAAAACAAAAATTAGAAAAACAAAACCAAGGACATATACCACAGATAGGTATAATACAAAATTAAAAAGGAGAAAACAAACTTACTCGCATTGCTTGACTTAAGCTCGACAACAACCCGCCGCAAACTACATGAGGACCGCCAAGAAATGTCATTCACAACGCCGATAAATCAACAGACGAGAAATCGGAACCGCAATTCCGACACGGAACCCCCATTACTTTGCTTATATATATATATATATATATGATAACCGTTAAAGCTCGAAAGCCGTTAATGTGCACCTAGGTAATCTGCAGATTAGCTGATTCGTTGAAGTGCGGAATCATCTACAGAATAAGAGTTTTCCGCTCTTTACCTAGATAATGTGCACATTAACGGCTTTCGAATCGTTAAAGTTTCGAAAGCCGTTAATGTGCCTTTCCCTCCTTCCCTTTCTCCTTACGCTTCAACTATTCTGTTGATCGATTGATTCTATTAACTTGATTTTTTAGATATCGAAAAATAAATAAATTACATTATGTTTCAACAATTGGCAGTATATTTTATTTACATCTACTGATTATTATATGAAATTACTTATACTTTTATGGGATAAAAGAATAACTTGGTTTTTCATTTAGTAGTACGTAGTATTACTGAGTTGTTTAGCTGAGTATTAATTTAAGTATACATAAACGTTGCTGTTGTTTGAGCAAAGATCTTATTTTCACTTTAACGAGTGCCTAGTAGATAAAGTGCAGATTATCTAGGTAATCTGCAGATTACCTAGGTAATGTTAGGAATGAAATAATTTTCCGCAATTTAACAGATCGGCGTAGTTACTCTGCACATTACCTAGGTAATCTGCAGATTACCTGATTTCGTACTTTAGCGGTAACATAGATAATCTCGCTAATAAATCGCTGTGAGTTTCAGTAATTTTTCCACTTAACAAATTGCCGATTATTTCTCGAGCGAGTTAAAGCGAAAAAAGCACTGAAGTAATAGTGACTCGTCAAAAAAGGGACAGGTCCTTAAGAATACTTTTTATGAAATGTGATGAATAAAACTTTTCAAGTTTTTTCCAGCGTTCTTTTTGGTCTGCAAAGACCCATGTTCACAAAAGCTGCTCGTTTGAAATTTTACATAAAAACAATCTTAACACGCCTAAATTGAATTCTTTCATCTCTATAAAATGCAAAATATCGGAAAAAAGTATTTGTAAAAAGTGAAAAGCCTTCCAAGTAAAGATTTGCTTATGCAATATATATTTATGTCGAAAAAATTTCAAAGTAAGTTTTTTCACTTTATTAATAAACAACCTACTACAGTAAAAATATATCTATATATAAACTTCATCTTAAAGGTCAAAGCTGAATTTGTAGAGATTAATACTTAAGCGTAAAATAAATGAAGAAATGAAAAGGTTATTCAGACTATACAATGCTTTTTTCCTAGTTTGTGCTTAAATATATCAGCTCAATTTTCTGCAGTTACCGTTTGTTTTGATTTATGAAATGAGGTTTATAAATACCCAAATAGCACACACTTATTGAATTTTCCTATGACTAAAATTATTGACTCTTAAACTGTTCTTGAAAATTTTAAACTATTACAGAACATCTATTCATTAACTGTTATTATTCTAACAGGCAGTACCTCTGCCCAACCGATAACCAATTAACTACTCTATCCATCAGCATTGATGTCGGATCTTTAGCTTGTTAATACGCTTATTTCGTTGCAATCATTATAGATCATATATCGTGCTTTGAAAGACATCTGCATTCATGCTCAAATACTTATCAGTTTAAATCTCTCCATTACGTGTTTACCCTGCCACATAACTTATAAAGATGTCTGTGGTCTACTGCTGGTAAAAAGAAAAAACAAATTTATTGTGAATTGATATAAAAACATTGAGATCTTCCTGACTAAAATAAAAGATTATCATTGTTGCTCTTTACATGTACTTAAAATGTGCCGAACAACGTATTGCGAGATATGAACCATAAACCACATATGCCATATTGAGTACTGTTTTTCCTCATTGCTGTACCATTTTCATACTACACCATGTTTTTCTCCATTAAAATACATTATAAAAAGGGAATAATAAAAAAAAGTTTGCTTTCAAAACTAAAATAATATAATACTGACATTATTATTTCTTATGTTTTATACGATTAAGCAAATCACAATATAGACTAGTATATAAATTTTAGAAATAAGTAGTTTGTTTTCTCATAAAAATACTTCATATAAACTCTATGTCCATTTCAAGACTGAAATTATTGCATCAACTGTAATTATTTAAATTTAAAGAAAGACGTCTCTTGGAAATTGTGTGACAAACTTCTATGGAATTTTATAGTTGACTAGTACATATATATATTTGGGAAATCAGTAACTTGTTTTCTTATCAAAATAACTCATATAAACTTAATGTCCATTTTAAGACTTAATTTATTGCATTAACCCAATTATTCAAATTTAAAGAAATATGTGTCTTGGAAATTGTGACAAACTTCTATGCAACTTTATGGTACAGATATTTGAGAAATTAGTTCGTTTCCAAGACTGAATTTATTGCATCAACTGTAATTATTCAAATTTGAAGAAAGACGTCTCTTGTAAATTGTGAAACTTCTATGTATTATTATGGTGGACTAGTATAGATATTAGAGATATCAGCAGTTGCTTCCGCATCACTCTTGGACATCAGCGAAGAAGATTAATGGGAAATTAATCATATTGGAAAGAGAGGTGGGCTGGAATCCTTTACTACTCGCAACAGGCGAAGAACTGCGATTAATAGCTCGTTAACTGGAACATATGCTGGGGAGCTTGTTTCAATATCCCAACATGTAATGCAAAGTACTCTCATAAAGTGGCAGTGCTCCACTAGGCCTAATTTAGATTGAAATATTCCGGACTGAAATATTTTTATTTAAATGAGTGCATTTCGTTGAATATTGCATTATTAGTGTGGAATGTATTTTCTAGAATATATTGGGATACTTTTTACGAGTTGGCACTTTAATATTTCTATATAATCTACATCGCACTTAATTAAAACATAGTTTGAGGTTGGAAAATTCGTTATAACAATGATTCGCTAGGCCTAGTTTTAAATAAATGATTCGAATAAAAATGTTTTGAGACTTTAAGATGCTGTGTGGAACGTTTTCCTTTCTTCTAGAGCTTGTTAACCACTTTTACTCATAAATTATTAGTAAAACTCAAGAACACGGTACCCGCCAATCCAATAGCCAAATTAGAGAATAAAGTTTTCGTCACCAAACAGCTAATTTGATAGAGTTGTGATGTGTTATATTCTATAATTATTGACAACTGGCGACAATAACTAATCGATAATTGGCATTGGTTGCTTGTTCTTGAATTTAACCGAATTGTTTTATATTCCATTATAATTTATATCGGAAAGTAAATGCAACAATTATTCGTAGGTGAAAAGTTCTCGAGATTTTGTTTCGAATAGAGAGCAGATAAATCAATTCAACTTGATTTTTTTGTTTTGAAACGTTTTGTTTAAAGTAGTTTCATTAAATAAATAAGTGATAGGAAACTGAAAAGTGTTCATTTAAAGTTCATGAGGGCTTTTGCTTGATGCTGAAAAAACATTTCAATAACTCGTTCAGATATATTATTATTATCATTTGAGACGTATTCAGATTAAGATTTCCTAAAATATGGCCGTTTTAAAAATGTCTAACGGTAAAGTGAGTGTTTTTTACAAAGTGCAAATAAAAGCGAAATTTAAAATATGTACTCTAGAGCAGTAAATTAAAAATATTTTCTTCAGAACAGTAAATTAAAAATATTTTCTTTAGGTTGTTATTAAGTTGTTATAGTTAATAACAAGGTAAATTAAACGTAAGTATCTCAAAGATAAATAATAAATGAAGAAACAGCGATTTTGCAAGCATAAATTCTGCGAAAACACCTGTAGCTTCGAACATTCTTCAGAATGAATATTTAAATTGCAGAAAATTGATCTAGCTGTAAATCGAAATTTGGAAATATATTACTTTAGATCTGTAAGCATAAAAAGTCGCTTGTTTTTCTGTATATTTTGTTGTACTAGCAAAAGTACAATCTAAATAAAACAAAATGCAGATTGGTGTAGCATAGGAAAAACTCATAATTGTGTCCTATAGCAACGAAACAAGCAAGCTATGAAAGAAATCAAATCTCAGGACGAGACACAACATGTATTAACTGACAAGAAACAAAACGGTGCACATCTCAAAACTATCAACAGAACGTTTGCTCTCTTGCCTAAAAAAATTAAAACACTTCAGTTCTTAAACGGGGCGCATGCGCAGATGAGAGCACAGTCATGCGCACTTGAAATCAACCGATAACGCTCTCGCTTAATTTGAGGAAAAACTACTATTTTCGCCATTGTAATAAAATATTGATTCCGTCTAATGCTCCCTTATATATGACTAATAAAATACCTTAAGCTTTATATTGAATGCAATCAATCGGATTCCGTGACATCCAATTTTATATGGAATCGAATTCTAATACGAAAAGGAATTTAGACTCCATCTTGCTAAGGACATTTATATCTGCTTACATCCATTGTTTTGGAAGTGCTTTGGAATTTTAGTCATATGATCAATTTTAGATTAAACTTCAGTACTGTCTTACTTTTGTTTCTATCTCCATTTCACTACTATTGTGAACCAAGAACAAAGCGAGTCATCTCCAAGAAAGTCCTTGAGCAACCTCCTCCGATTCCAACTGTTATCGAACCCGAAGTTTCTTTGTCTCGACGTGATCAAAAAGTATTTAACGATAAACAAAAGCGGGATGCCTGACAAAGAAATTCCTTTGATTCTTTTAGTAAACCTTCCTTTCTTTCAGTCCGGCAACTTTTAAGTCACATTCTCTCGATATTGAGCGAATCGGCAAAGATAATAGTTGGAACACAACATACCAAACTGAACAAGCTTGTTTAAAATTAAATACCAAAGATAAAAGCTACTTTTATTTTTACCCCGAGACGAGAAAAAACTAATGCAATAAGAACTGAGGGGAAAAAGCGACGAGGATTATAAAGGCTGATAAACGTGGTCTTTTCGAAGTTATACTTCTTAGAGCTGTCCTTAGAATTTCCACGCGGAAATGTTCCAAATAAATTAAATAAAACGTTTTCCACATCCTTCTAGTAACCAACAAAGAGCCCTTCCAAATCAAATTAGTCCTCCGGAGAGTATTTTCCAATGGCAGATTTCCGAAATGTCCCAGAATATCTGGAAATCATCTTTTTCTTTTAGGATTTCACCTTTCCTTGGGGTAATTTGTTAGTACTTACTGAAAAGGCTCAGCTAATCTGATGAACCATGGATATGCATCAAGGAAGTTGACATCACGTATAAGCTTATAGTTACAATAACTAGATAATTGTGCTTAGTATTTTCTACATTTATACGAATAGAAATAATATGCAGAATAAAGGTTTTTCATTTTTTTCGCTAAAACTGCCACTTTGGGGATTTGTTTACTGATAAAACTATGCAATCAAATAATTCCAAACTTTCTACTTCTATTTATTATCGTTTCAGATATTAAATTTTTTTAAAATAATTTTCATGAAGAATCACATCGCCAAATCCTTCTTGACCATGACTCAACGCGAAGTTTCGTAGTCACTGGTTGGCCTGATTTCTCAACTCCAAGTGATCTTAATCCTCCAATTGTCTCGACGGGATATCTCGTCAAAAATTTTTTCAATTTCGCTTAGGAGATGTCTAGGCAAAACTACCCTATTACTCTAAGCGAGATGAAGATCGAAGTAGGAACAACAATTATTTTCGTGTATATCCATTACTTGATTACTTGACAATGTCTAACTGCAGCGTGGTCAAACATGGCCCTTACATCATAATACCCCACCCACCAACCAACTATAAAGCGAAATCACTGGGGCAATTGAAATTTGTAGGGAACAGACTTGACATAAATATCTGACGAATATAAACAAGTATTCTTTAAATAATAAACTAATTAATAAAACTCAAACATCAGAATTGTTTGCATTTATATCAGTGGTTAACGCCATTCCATTTTTGTTAATTGTTTCATTCCTCTAATATAGACTATCTGATGTAGTGAATGTTTATTCATATTATAGATGTGCGCGTGACACTTTTTTATTTTATACATATTTAATTTTGATTTAATATCTTTAGCAAACACATTCAATCGATATATCTATACATAACTCTGTCTCATGTCATGCAACTATTTTGTTACGCATTACAGTTTTCCCTTCAAGGATCATATATTCAACTAATGTTCAATTTAACGATAAAATAGAGCCTTGTTAACACTATTCTGTTGAATAATATCTGAAATAAATATTTGCTTCATCAATATAACACTGTTTACTTGGTTAATACCTCTAAGGAAAATAATTTAGTTTCACGTTTCTCCAAACATTTATGAAACGATTAAATGATTAACCATCCTTTAAACGGCTATACAATTCATGTGAACGCAATATTTATCATAAGATTATTTTCCAATATCATAGGAGTCAGGACTTCAAATTGAATGGATAGGTAAAAGACACGAAGTTCTTCAGTTTATAGCTTATATCGGTATACTTATGTATTAGTGAATACGTTTTCGTAATATGAATTGTGTGCTTATTCGTAATTATTTAAAATGGAACAGCTGCAGTATAGACCCCCCAAACCATTTGGCGACTTTTTTTGTCGCCAACCTTCAATTACGATCGATTTGTTGTTTTTGGTAACCCCCCACTTTTTTCCACTCCATTCTAGCAACCCTACAGCGTTCCTACGCTATGTATATATAGACATATTTAACCCAGACATATATTGACTGTGATAACTGTATTTTTATATATAATCAAGATTTACATTATTTATTATGGCGATTGTGCAATTTCTTTGCACATAAAAAAACGCCAGGGTTTCTATAATGGTTGCTTTGAAATTTCGTTTTCCATTTTACAAAAAATTCGAATGGGGTGCGACTGAGGGTTCAGTTCACGACTGGCAGCCCCGTTTAAACAAGAAACCCTCATTTACAGTGAAATCTGTTAAAAGATTAGAATAACTTATATTCAACTTATGTACATTTTTTTGTAATACGTCTGTTAAAAATGTCGCCGAGTAACGTCAGGGTTGGCGACAAAAAAAGTCGCCAAATGGATTGGGGGGGGTCTATACTGCAGCTGTTCCTTTAAAATAAATGTACAGAAATATTAGGTTCATGCAAAAGTTCGTCTCGTTTTTTTGAAAAAAATTGAAGACAAATTTTTATTTACTACTTACATTTATTACTTTCATTTATTATTTGTTACATTAAATTTATTATTTATTACTTGTTACATTTAATCAATATACAAGTAATAAATAGTATGTGCCGTTCTGTTCTATGACCTTTCTTCATCTCTCCGATAGCTGCATAATCCCGTGCTCATAGAAGTTCTGAGATTTCCTACTAAAGAACTGATCCAGATGACGAAACTTTCTGAACCACTTACGGCATGTGGAATCGTCAACGGCACCCTTACCATACACAAAACATATCTTCTTTTGTGTCTGCGAAGCACTCTTGCCTTTTCGGAAATAAAAAAGCATAATACGTCGACAATGTTCATTATTTTCTGCCATTTTTAATGCTTAACAAAATTTAAAAACCACAACCAAATAACACACCTTTTTTTCCAAGTACTCTCTGAAATTCCTTCTTTCAAACAACATAAAACTTTATGTGTGAAGTAGATAACACTTCGGTTCTGCGATACAATGCCATCTATCGCCAACAACGGGACGAACTTTTGCATCCACCCAATATATCAAACAATAACAAGTTGCATTTGCATTTATAAGACAGGGTATTGAAATATCTTCGCGGCTGATGTATACCAACAGAATAATTGTAAATGGAATAAATCTCCCAAATCCCTTAAAGCAATTGAGCGGGGTTTTCAGTGCAAACAAGCCAGCCAGATCGAATGCGATGTTTTAATTTTCACTATCCAAATCCTCTCGTATGATACGCGTATCGGGTTACCTTAAATTTAAGTTTATTGACATTTCGGTGACGCGTGTTTGGCGCTTAATCTAATTGACGTTAGTTAATCAATCAACTATTACCTATCAACCTCGCGATTCATTCTTTTGAACTTTTATTGGCAAAATACTGAAATCGAATTAGAAAAACAAGCCAAATGACGTCACATTCAGAATACGAACAGGAAATATCCGCAACAGGAACACTACTGCCATTTACATTTAGCTTCGCAGGGAAAGCTTCTCATAGCCTGACTCATTTTATTCAACAATTTCATCACATTTTTAACTGAATTTTTAACTTCGAATTTAGAACCTTATATTCTATATCTCTTCACAACGCGTTAAGAAATTGGTTCACTTTAGTTTCTCAAAATGTCTGAAGAGTATGTACGGAATTTCTATGAACTGTAGTACAAAAATACAACGAAATAATTTTATATTCTAGATACGAATCAATTTTAGATTAAAAAATCATCTTGGTATTGTTTCACAGACTTTTCTGAAAGTCTAGCACGCTTTATTATCACATATTTGTCTTTAAAAACATAACGATATCGTTACATTGTGTTAAGAAATTCACATAGTCGGCCAATTTTTAATGACACGTTTGTAAGTTTCCAAATGTGTTTGGGATAAAGTTCAAGAATTAAAAAAAAATCTCAAGTCAAAATGTTGTTAGATCCCGAAGGTAGAATAAGAAATGCAAAGTTCAAGAAAATAAATATGAATAAAACCTTTTTATTCTACATTCTTTTACATTTAATTATTACAGAAGAAGAATATTGATTGTCGATATTCCTTGGAAAGCTTACTCTTAAACTGCTTACTGTGAACGATTGTTTTACCTTTCAAAGAACATTTTTCTCAACTTTATTTGCAAATTTAGTGGAGAGTGCATGTTTAAAATGCCTCTTACATGCCTCTTTTTATGTAAGAAACATAAAAAGAGGCATTTAACTTTTTTAAAGGCGAAGATGCTTTTATATTTAAGTGGAAAAGGAATTTCCTCTTTTCATTTATTTTAATATAAGAATGTTTATTTTACAAAACCCTCTAATTGATGTAGTTTTAAAAACAAAGTTCTGAAAATAATTTTTTCTAACAAGGGAGTTAAACATCGAAAAAATTATGTATTAAATTAATTTAGAAAATATTGCATATTTCATTTGGTATTCGTTACGTAGTATGAAGAATTGTTACCTAGAAAAACAATTATTTAATTAGTCCCACTAAACTTAAAGAATCATCGAAGGGAAAAAATAAGTTTAAACCAAAGTATATCTAAGGGGCATAGGAAAATTTATAAACACTTAATTATATGTGAACTATAAAGTAAGATTTTTTCTCTAGACAAAGCAACAATACTTTCAAATACTTTAATATAAATATGTAGTTCGATACCGTTATCAGTTATTATTATTAAATTATCACTCTACTCAAAGTGTATAATCTCAAATACTACAACTTTATACTATATACATTTTATTTTGTTGAATTAATTTTCAATGTACAAATACTCTAAAAAATTAAACAAACAATAATTTCTGCTGCCCATGTATTGGATAAGAAATGTGATGTCTCAATACTAACAAAGAAAACTAACTTTTTGTAGAAAGGAGTTTGATATTTCTGGTTTCACTAGTGTTATATCAGTCATTTTTCTGACTGAATGTTATAGTACTTAATCATATAATACATATTTTTGTATTGTTACCACAGTGTTTTGATTTTTTTTGATGATGTAATTTTGCTTCAAAGTTATTGAAACGATGCAGTGGCTATAGGTTTCCAAATAATAAATTAACACTGGTTTTCAACGTTTCATTACTTTAATGTGTTGTTTATTATAAACATTTTTGACGTGAATGCGTCTTTTAATTCAGTCCAGTGAAGGCTACGTTTAGTGCGCCGCCGTCCGAACTGATGAAGATTGCCTTGGAATGTGATAACTTTTAAAACTACCAGAAAAAAATTGTACCCAATATGATTCTTGACACCAATGTGCCTATTATGTTTACAGGTGATTTCGATGTTGATGTTACCCAAACCAAATCGCTTATAGACGATATGCAAAGTGAACCACACCACATCGGCATGCATCGCCACTAAAAGAGGCTTTACAGCTTACTAATTTTTGACCCTTTCTAATGTAATTCTAGGACTCCGGTTGCTAGAGTAGCGGATTAGCAATTAGAGGGTTGCGAGTTTGAGAATCATTCCGACCAAAGACCGTCGTGTGCGTGGGGGCTAGTGCACGTTAACTGTCTCATGGCCTCAAATGCCCTCATGGTGGTGTGATGTGGAAGTTTGGAGAGTAAGGTACTAGTTCAAGTGTTGACCTCGTTCATGTGACCATGGTTCAAAATTAACCCTCCAAGTGGTTTCAACGAGATATCTAGCCCATCAAGACCTGACCAATTTCGTGAATGAGGAGATATCTCGTTATCAAGATCTGGTCAGTTTTGTTAATGACGAAACACTTCGAGACAAGCACCAGGAGGGTTAGGAGGTGTTGTCCTCGATCTTTCACTTCGGGATTGATCCTGGACTGTAACCAATAGCCTGTTGTGTTGCTCCCCCTTTGCGACGTAAATTCAAATACCTACGTACCTGATGTAATTCTACAGTAATAAAAAGTAGTCTGAATTTGATATTGCGATCATTTCTTTATCTGTTAATATACACCACAAATAGAACACAGAATGTGGGATGTTTCTGTTTTCGTGTCATTTCATCATCGTTATAACAATGCATATATTTCAATAACATCTTCATCGATGAAGTAAGTTTTTTTCTGTATCGCTATTTTTATCTGATGTGTTTTGGATTGGCCAGTAATTGTTGATTTACTCGCTAAGATTAGAAGAAAAAGAGACATACTCTTCGCCAGAGCTGAGAGACTGTTATCTGTTGTTTTCATATGCGCATTCTCTTATCTGATATGTGCTTCGTTTAAAAACGCTAGCGTATGTAGTTTACAGCTAACAAAAAAGGGGTGCAGTTGTTTAGTTCGTCGCTTAATATGCTGTAATAGTTTTCTTTCTCTCTATAATAATATGTTATGTCTCGTCCTGAGGTCTGCTATTTTTGGTAGCTAGCTAGATAAGTGCCATAATATAAATATTTTCGTCTTTCCACTACATTCTGATATTTAGAGATTATTTAAGTGTTTCAATATAATGCTTTCCTTGTAATTTTGGCTAACTACACGAATGTTTAAGCACCATTTCGCTAACATAAGGGGCACAGAAATCGACATCATTTATATATCGGCGAATGGCAACAAACATCTATGAACAACATTAAATCAGCTATAGCGTGATTTACTAACCAAATCTTGCCTCTTAGTTTAAATGTACTTGGTTCAAGTTATTGAGTATACATTTCACTAATATACATAATCATGCACAGAAATCTACCTTATTGTAAACTGTCGCATGACAACAATCGAATGTAAATACGAAACAAACCACACACAATGGGATTCATTCGCCAACTTTGTCGTTTAGCTTAAATATACTTTATTTGAGTCATGGAACTGAATAATATTGCTAAAACTAGACGGAATAGATAGTAGTTCTATTAAAATTCTTCTGAAGTCTGATTTTTGAAGGCCATAAGAAATATGGGTGACTGAAATAAACGCAGAAAAGAAAATGTAAAATAAATGAATGTGAAAAAAATAGGTTCAGACGTCACAAAACTTCTAATTGCCTTGACAACTGAAATAGATTTAAGATGTTCAGAATCCAGTTTTGGTAACATAACTTTTCACCATGCATTGCTTAGAAATAAAAATTAAAAAGAGAAAGAAGTACACGAAATATTGCTTTTTATTTGAATTTAATTTTATTTAATTTGGAGCCTTGAATTTTGTATACCTGAGTTTATATTGCTTAGAGTGTTTTAAATAAGATATAATGTGAGTAAAGGGGTATATTGGCTTTTAATAGATATCAACAATTAACCCTCCTAGTGATTTCGAAGAGATATATCGTCTATCAAGAACTAATAAATTTTTCTAATGAGGAGATATCTCGTTAACAAGATATTGCTGATTTTTTTTGATGACGAAATCAAGATCTAGCCAGTTTTGCTAATGACGAGATACCTCGTCAAGACAATCACCAAGAGTGTCGAGAAACTTAGCTCAGATATTATATGTGGGTTCGCTAGTAGTGAATAAGTTAATCTACTGTTTGGATGTATAAATCAAAGTGAAACATAACCTTATCAATTTTGTAGAAATCTTTCGTCAACCCACAGATTTGCCAGCAATCATCTGGCCCAAGTCATATCATCCTCAAAAATGAGTTGGTACCACACGATCCAGTCTAACACGCTTCATAATAAAGATACTGAAATCAGAATAAAGAATTATTTGAATTTCATTATAGCTGTAGCTGAAGCACTTATTAGATTTAAGTGCCCCCAAAAGCACAGACTTAAGCACCCCCAGGACAGCGGAATATTTTACGGGCAGCAAAGCAAATCTCGATCATTCCATTTTGAGTGATTTCATTTGAAATTCCTTACACGATGAGAATACGAAAAGGAGACGATAGAAAATCACTTATTTCACCCCACCCCCAAACCCTGAATGGGGATAAGTAAATTCGTATCTGTATTTCATTACGAAGCGGCATAAATGCCCGGCAAAGAGACCGGGAAATAAAAATAAAGTGTATTTTGTAAAATCGCGTACCAACCAATCTCCACCCGCCGTTTCTTCTAAATAAGAACAGGAATATAAAAGAGCACCTTTGGAACTTTATCGCAGAGGCGAGGGTAGGGATTTTTGGGGGAGAGGACACGAAAAAAAACCCGCACCCCCTAGAGCTACACTTACATTACGACACAGAATGCGAAGAAGCAAAGTAAAACAGAAAACAAAAGCGCAGGTGCGATGCTAAGAATTTTAGAAAGCTATAAAAATTTATTTTTTCCCTCCTTTTCAAAACCAGAATCTAACAAATATCCGTGGACTCAGGTGGTTTGGGCTCCGAAATCCTATCCACTTATTTTTCCTTGCGAGTTCTTACTCGACGGGATTTTTTTCCCTTTGTATTTCAAATTCCTGTGTCAGCTAGGTCCCTCCAGTAAAAACCTCTTTCGAATTTCATTTCGGGGGCCTTGGGGCTTATGCTCCTCCAACTCGAACATTAGGAGTTTATTCTTTGGTTAAGTAACGGCGTCTCCCTCCTTGAGCTTGGGATCGTCTTAATTACATTAAGTCGGAAACTAATTGAGGGAAACTGGATCGTGTGAAGTCTGGAAGGAAAAATTCCCTCAACTATCCGTCTGGTTTTTTTTTTTCTAATTCCTGAAGCAATCGATTGTTGGAATTGATGCCCATATTTCTGGAACTCTATAGAATCTCTGGAGACGCTTGAGCGAGGGTTGCCTCTAATTCGAGTACGGAATCGACTTGATTTGCTGGTGAAATAATAAAAAGGGGACTAAATTATTGTTTACGGGTTGTTTCGTTGCCTGAGATTGAGAAGAGTGTTAATTTTCTGGGTAGAAATATGCACTGAGGTGGGGTGGAGGTGAAACAGCTTTGAATTGTTCTCGCTCCTTTGATTCCGTTGAGAAATATAAACTGTATTAGATTGGTTGAATTTGTAGGATTTTTTCTTTTGCGGATTAGATACATTTAAACATAAATGCATTGGAATAGAAAGAATGCTTTTATTATGTTCCACTGTAAACATGTGTAGTGGTTCTGTCAGATGTTTGAATGTTCATTCTTGTTGTGTGCAATAGTTTTTATGCCTTTCCGTATGCGTATTTGTCAAATTGTATTAAAATTAGCAGTTTACTTGTTTTCCTGTATGATGGCGTCGATGATAAAAATCCACCGAGCTTTCGTACATTTCTATATATTAAATTTTTTTTTATTTTTCTTCTCAATTCACATTAATCCTTTTGCTAAAAATATACAAACCACCTCCCCATTATCAAATGCTTCGAGTTATTTACAATTTTAACAAATACGTTTCTTTCATTCTTGTTGCAGTCGAAGTGCACTTCATTTAACTATCACATTTTCATTTTGAACGGGATGTTCTAGATGGAATATTCCAGATGGAATGTTCTTTATTTAATGTTCGAGATCGATCACACAGAAATATGTACAAAACGAGTAACAGTAAAGACATACGCGAACGTGTAAATCAGTCAAATAATAAATTAAAATACATTTATCAGATTATTAGAATACTAGGAGCATCTTGCACATGCAGAAATAAACAAATAAAATATAAATAATTACACATTCCATGGTTTTATACTCTTTTAACCCTCTGAATGTCATGAGACTTCCGAGTTGCCAAATATTGCTTTTAACATATAACACACAAAATGACTAAATAATCACATCGATTGGTTGAAAGAATCCCAGGAATCATTCGATTGGTCAATCACAACACTGGTTAGAAGTCATGCAGAGAAGATTGCAGGTGACAGAACAGATGTATGCATGTGAACCCCTCAGAAGGTTAAATTCATGCGGAGAATGTTAGAGGAAAATTATTGCTTTTAATACAGCCGTATATAGTTTCGAGAAATGGGATAAATTTATAATATCAGTTATAGTTTAAATATTTTTCGCATGACTGAAATTATAATAACAAAATGACTTAAATTATACAAATACAATGAGAAAGCTTATTGTTGATTTGTTCTGCATTTAATAAACTTTTTGTTATTATCTGAGGATATTTTGTTTTGCTGCTTTATCGGTTTACACGCTGAGATATAAAACCCATAAATATGCGTTTATAACATAAATTTACTTCTATGTTTGAATTGAATTACTTTGATTTGAAGTAATGTTATCCCTCCTGGTAGTGGTCTCGACGAGATATCTCGCCATTAGCAAAACTGACCAGATCTTGATAGACGAAATATCTCGTTCATCAGGGTCTCGTTGCCTTTCATCATTCGAAAAAACTGACCAGATCTTGATCTCGTCATCATAAAAATATCGGCAATATCTTGATCACGAGATATCTCCTCATTAGCAAAATTGGTCAAATCTTGATGAACGAGATATCTCGTCGATATTACTTGGAGGATTGATTAAAATTCTGTACATTTTAAAACATCCTTACACTTTGTATGTTTTTAGAATTCATATTCCTAACAAAGCAATCCATCGGGCATAAGAATATTATCCATAAAATCGTGTTCGTAAAGTTTAACTAAACGTCTAAAAACGTTGAACAATTCAATTATTTTACACTACACATGATACATATCTTTTCATATCCTTATTTATCATACATCGTTTGTGTTTATAATGAACACAATTAATAGTCATAAGAAAGCTCAAAGATAGCACATTAAATTAAACTTCTTTGGAAAAAATACTGTCCCAAAGTCTGATCCTTGCTTTATTTTTGTCGTATTTATAATTAATGGTAACCAATAATTATATTCCATCCAAAAAGTAAAATCATCCTATTTGACCAAACTATAGAAAACAGCGCACACATCGAACTTTAGGAATATAAACTATAATAAGTGATTCTAAGCTGAACTTCATATACTCGTCAGTGCCTTTAGAAAATTACTATATATATATATATAACCCAACTCTCTTTAAAAGAGTAATTTAAGCGCGTTTGAAGAGGTCTTTTCATAAAGGTTCAGTTTACAAATGATGCTAATATCCACATGTTTGTGCTATCTTATCAATACTAATATTTCTAAAGTATTTTTATCGAAAACCTCTAATGCTTTCCTTGCATCATAAAATTGCGGTGCATTAAATGATGCCAAAGCATAATGGAAATTCAGAATCACTTCATTTAAAAGGACTAGTTTACCGTTCCATCGATCGCTACAAACAGTTCGTGAGAATAGTTCTCCGAAAGTTATTAATGGCTCATAAATATTTAAGTAGTATCCTTTAAAATCGTTACGCAAAAAATGAAAGTACTGCTCCTTCCATAAGAGTGTCATCAGATTGGGGGAAATTTATAGAATATATTCTAATCCCTTTGTTATAATAGATTTCCCTTCTTGTAAGAAAGTGTGGCTCAAGTAAATTAAGTAAACATGTTAACAGTAAGCCACGTAATTATAGGTGACAGCTGTCTCTAGAGTAAGAGTGAAAAATGATTTACTTACTGCAAACAGTTTTTAAAACTTTTTAAATTTGTGTATGTAGATATAAAAAGACTCTTAAGTTCAAGTATCAAATAATCTGAAATAGAGATTTATGTATGTAGACAAGGAAAGGCTCAAAGTTCAAGTATAAAATAATCTGAGATAGAGATTTATGTATGTAAACAAGGAAAGGCTCAAAGTTCAAATATAAAATAATCTGAGATAGAGATGAAATAATCTAAGACAGAGTTTTATGTATATAGACATAGAAAGGCTCTCAGTTTAATTATCAAATAATCTGAGATAGATGTTTGTGTATGTTGATTTGGAAAAGTTCAAGTATAAAATAATCTAAGATAGAGATAAAATAATCTGAAATAGAGTTTTGCGTGGGTAGGCCATAGAAAGGCTCTCAGTTCGAACATCAAATCATCTGATTTATAGTTTTGCGTATGTAGATATAGAAGTGCTCTAAGCATAGATTTGTGCATGCAGACATAGAAAGGCTTTAAGCTCAAGTATCAAATAATCTGAGATAGACGTTAGTGGTTACCAATCGAGATATTGGGAGATAGTTTTTACATTTCTTAAGATCTGAAATAAATTATGTATTTATATTTCACTAACGTACATGGCACAGAAATCGGTGCTATTTGTATATTAGTGGTTGGTATAAATAATAATGTATATTGGTATATATAGTTTATGTATTCCCCTAATTTGAGCTAGGAGCTGTATACTATTGCTAGAACTGCATAGAAGAGCTCCCGCCGCTATACGAGCCTACCCGAAAACAGGTTTATAGGTAAAAATATCGGATCGCCTTTGAACAAGTGAATGGGATACAATTGATATAGGGGTTCAGAAGTTAATATGGTAACATGGCTGAGGTAAGAACTTCTAGCCACGTGCTCTTAAACAAAATGTCGTTGGGGATTAACCCCTTTAATTTTATGAACATAACGCTTTCAAGACGTTCAAGTGCCTGAACCCCAGTGGGGACAGGACTCCCCTCTCGGCCACCCTTGCCCTTATTGGTAGACTGTGTGGTCTTTGGGGAAGTGTAGTAGGAGAAAAAAGTGGGTTCCAGCACAGTGGCGCGGCGGCGCGGAAGTGACATCATACAGTAAGTTGAGTTTCTTACCTCATGTTGCCGGGAGTGACGTCATACCGGTAACCCGACTTAGGGTCACGAAAAAAGGCGTTCAATACATGTTTCCTTCATCCCACATATTTTACTTCATCTTGATCTTGTCACCTAAATACTCAGACATATCACTCCAGTGTCTACAATTCGTCACCATAACATTCTGTCTATCTCTCTCTATATAAATGGATGTGTGTATATATGTTCTCTATATAAATCTACACCAATCCACACCAAATTTGGTACACATACTTTGGAACCCTGCGAGAAACGCAAGCTATAAATTTACCCCTTCTCTTTAACCTAGGTGGGGGCTAAATGCCTCGAAATTGACATAGGAAAACCATTGAGCACCAAACAATTGCGGTACACAACTCAGTTTGTTTGACCAATATTGATCGAAAATAAAATTTTCTAATAAAATTGTTCTGCCAGTATTGCTCGAAAAACAATGTTTTCCGAAATGTTAAATTTAAACAATTTAAAATTTGAATTATATTTGAACTGATTTTTTATTACTTTGCACAATATAAATAATTTAGGAATAATTGAATGATAAAAAATGAATATTTAAAATACTTAATTTTACACAACTTGCATTTTGTAATGGAACACCGAAAAGCCAAAACAAAAAAGTCATTGATTTGAGCGTAATTTTGCAATTCGGTATCTGGCAGCGCCAGAATTAACGTTTTATTTTATAAATTAAATTTAGAATTCCGTGTTTGTATACTCGAGTTAAGACAGAAATGTTGCGATCCCATTTGAGCATTTCTAAGTTTAGTAAATTTATGTTCTTTTTGTGAATATTTCATTATTGTCTATCAATATTTTTCAAGCGTTTTTTTTCGAATTTCTCTATTTCAGAATATTCTCATGACGTCGAAATTCGACACGCTTGCACAGATCTTTCGATTTTCAGAATTCGATATTTTTCAATTACTAGAATTTAGTCTCTGTATTTATCTATTCCATTACTTTCCATATTACCAGATATATTATTTAGGAGTTAAATTGTAATGTATTATTTTTATTTTCTATCAAATACCACTAAACATTGGTAATTTCTTGGTGGTATATGTATATTTCGAGGAACTTTCCTTAAGTCTTTGGTTAAATACGTTATAGATTGTAGAATTCTGTTTCATCGAAATAAGGGAAACCTTTTTAAGTAAGGTGTATAACTTCTTAATTTAAAATAACTGGTAAAGTTAAAATTGCGTAATTCTAAAATAAGATATGCTACGTTAAATCAAACGGGTAGCCATACGTTGTAGTTCAAAGAGATTTCTGATATATTTCCATTAAAAGACGATTAAAATCAGTTTAATTTACATTTGTTTTTCATGTTTCATGGATATTATTAAAAGCTGTACTCCATAGTCAAGTAACTACATCTATCATTCTAAATAGGTACGTGGTTTTCATATAGAAACTGACACTCTCAATTACAAAAAGTACCTTAAGGATTCGATTTGAAACTAAATTTTTCTGTTGGAGGAAAGCGAATTTTAAACAATACATTGCTGATGTTGGATTAATATCATAGTAAGGAAGTATATAAACTAGAACTGTTGGAAAGTAGAATTTTTTGTCTTAAGTGGCATAAGGTCGAGGTGGCATACTTGAAGTTGAAACTGTTCGTATACAACTTAGGTTCCTGTGAAACATTCATTGAAAGCTGTGATTTCGTAAAAAGTGTAATCGATTGAGTCTGTCTACACTAATGACATTTGTTTTATAATCAGGCTCCGTTATTCCTGTGGCTGTATAGAATTTTAAAGAAAAAAATGTGTGCTTCAAAGTAAATTAACCACGAATGCCGTAACAATTTAATTTCCCATCCTCTCACAATGATAATGCAATTCGAAAACGTCGAATACATGGTGCAAGGGAACCACAAATAATAAATATTGATTGGAAAACTAAGTGTAAGACTATACGCTGAAATGTTCTCATTTTTTACTGAAAATGAAATTAATTGGCATTTGTAATCACTCCAAAACTCAAAATCAACTTCTGAAGAAGTCATCTCAGAAAAAGCTTTTGTAGTTTGTCTTACAGCAAGAGTGTGATGAATATGAAATGCATTATATAGATGGATATATTATGTATGCATATTTGCGTGCGAAGTAAATTGTAGAAGCTATGAAAAAGTTGAAACGATGTCAAAAATATTTTCTATACACTTAAATGATGATTACTTTTTCTATGATATAGAATCATTTAACTAATTCAACCCGAGCATTGCCGGGTAATTCTGCTAGTATATTAATAAATGTCACTTCAATTTAATTCCTCATCAATGAATATTCATCATTTGTATTATTTCGATAAATTGTTGTTTGTTATCATACTTGGTCTAGACAAGGTAGACCAAGTCCGCGAATCCATGCATCTGCACAAAATCCCAGGCGATCATAGAATTATTAAAGATTATCCATGGATAGACCCAGACATTGAGCAAAGAGATGGCCAGGAGAGACATGCTCCATAATGCATTTGCGACAGGTTGGAGAAACCTTTATATCATTATCAAATTATATTTATCTCAAATATCCACTGGCTTGTCTGGAGGTAGCAGTCTGCTGACTTATATCTTGTATAGACTAAATGATGACTTTCTATAAACATATTTTAAGAAGGTTAATAAACGTATAAGAGAAGTTGTTTCTTAACCAATTCTGACCCAAGAATATCCCGTCTCTGACCGTGGTTCAAAATTACGAGTCGTTGTCCTTGGTCTTTCTCTTCGGGATTGATCTCTGACCGTTGCCAATAGCCCGATGTGTTGTTCCAGTGCGACGTTAATCAACTACCAACCTACCCAAAAATATCCCTATTCCATCAAAAATATTTTATCCACCATTTAAGATACATTGACACTCAGAAAGGATAAAAAATTGTATTATGTTTTTTGAAAAATGAAATCTCCTTGGGAATAAGGTCACGATATGGATATATGACCCATTTCCGAACATTACCTCCATGAGTCAGAGTATTAGGATGTATCTGAAAAGGGACACATGTATTAAAGAATATAGAACAACGTTTTGATGGTAAAAGGTATTGGTGCTCCAAGCATGATGAAGTCGATTAATCTCATTCCCAATATCATCGACATTATTTGTCTCAAAAGTACAATGTCAATTTCACGGATTTTTTCTGTATAAAAAACAATGTTTTTCTTTCATTTTGGTCATTGTACATTTTCAAAATGTCCACGTACATGGGCGAAAAATATCAGACATTATTCACACTCCCACTAATATACCCAACAACCTAAAACTAAAATTTTTTCCTGCTAAAGCATCTAAATCAAACGAAATAGGTGATGTAATATCAATCAATTTCTGTAATTTTCGATTTCATTCAAGAAATGCAGATATATTTACTACTAAATTAATTCAACACGCTCAATTGAAAAGTACACAAATAGACTCCCTCATTACATCTGGATGAAAGAGAAGTCATAAATTAGAGATATTCCAAGCAAGTTTCAAAACTCATGAATGGTTTGTGGTCGTAAATAACAAAATTATTACATAAAAAGAAACCCAAACTAATATAAACATTTTATATTAGTGCAATTACTTGCATTAAAGAAGGGAGCGAAAACGTATGCCTCCATTAAATGCTCAAAAACTTCCTCTGGAAGAGATTTGAAATTCTTGAATGTCCATAACTGGATTTGAATTGAAATTTATGTCACCTTCATTTGACTTTGTACGTTTTTATTTGCCTTTAGTCTGGAGTGTAGAGGAAGTGAGTTCATTTATATTTTGAAATGAATATTTCTCTAACATCAAATGGAAAAAGTTGTAACATTGCACAACCCGCGTGATATTAGTGTTCTGATAACGCTTTTTATATACTTAGCATATGCAAACAATGGTACAAACTGCATATGAAAGCATATAATCATGGGTGTTGCAAAGATACGATGTGTTATAATAATGATGCTGGACGCCATGTTACTGATAAAATTGAATCATATTTGCTGTGTTCATTCATTTTCAACGTATTGCTAAGTAAATATAAATGTATAAAGTTTTGCGTTTCTTCAACTGAATATAATAGAAACATCTGTTAAGAATTGAACAAGGTGTTAGATTATATTTCGTTCCCATAACTTCCAACTTAAGCTAGTTCTGAACATTTTTGTATTCAAATTTAAAATACCAGCATAATTTTCATACGTAAACATTTCCTTCACACCCCTATCAGTTTGAAAAATTGACGTATACCAACTTTAAGTAAAATTGTTTTATTAACGAGTCATATCATTCAGATTCCAGTGTTATACAAAACGAATGTATTATTATTACTTTTGTAATGCAGATACGATTCATTCTTTCTTAAAGTAAATGTCAGATACACAAATTTTATCCGTGACAAAACAAATATACAATAACGTATATAAATAATGCGTCACTTTCTGTTTCACACCATATCTACACTAGACAAAGGACTGGAGAATATTTCATACGATTTTTTAAAGAATAAATAAGACATTCGAAAAGTTCGCGTTGAGATATTTCAAGTCCAGAAGACACGGTATACGGCTAAAAAGATCTCAACTGTTTCTCACAAGCGTATCTCGAAAGTATCTGCTTCACCAAGAAATTGTATCCATCAAAAAATACAGAAAGACAAAAAGTAAGACGAAATACATAAAACAAATTAAATCTGGTTTTGCAATTTACATTAAGTTTCAAGATTATTTACTCTTAATTTCTTAAATCAACATATCTAAAACACTCATACATATTTAAATGCATTCATATATGCAGAACTCTTATTTGTTGGCGAGAATAAGAGACGCTTTTTACTATTAAACATGTTTAATTGTATTGAAAAGGGGAACTATTTACAGGGATCATCGTTACACCACATTAGCGTCGTGCATGGCTTGTATGCCATCTTCTTCAGGGTTCTCTAGCATCTTTCTGGGTTCTGACTCTGTCGCCTGTATGTCTGGTCTTGCTGGAGCTGGATCACTTAATACAGAGGCTGTTCGGACATTTTTTGAACGATTTTGATGAGCTCGAAAAAAATTGTATGCTACGAAAGAATTTTATTTTCATAGTCAGTTAAATAGTTAAAGTATAACTTATCGTCTGCTAACTCAGAGTTTTGTTTACTTTCAAAATGGCGCTTTTAAATAAGCAATGGATGGAAGGCTGTTTCCTCTTTCCGAAGAGAATTATGCTTATTCAATTATTCAAAAACGCTTAAAAGTCATGGTTTTTCGATATCTAAAGGTACGATAAGTAATATTATTAATGAGAAAGGGAAAAAATGTAAAAGTGGAAAAATACTTCCAAAAATGAAAACATTTCTGAGAATATTTGTAAGGTAAGATCTTTAATTTTAAAAGAGAATCCGCCAAGTCAAAGGACTATAGCAAAATGAACGTGAGAACTTTCTCTAAGAGATTTATGATTGTTGCCGGTTTTGCATATAATGGAAAATTAAAAGTAAAAAGAGGGGAAAAATATAAAAATCAACTCCCACATATTATCAAGACCCTATTTTATCCCCAATATTCAAAAAAGAAATACCATATCTTTACACACAGCGCCAACAATCAGTAGAACTGCATCAGGGTAAAGCAAGCAGCCACACATCTAAATCGGGTATTAAATTCTTGGAAAAAGTGGAACAAGAAACTGGTATCAAGTCTATACCCTTTACTGATATTCCTGCTAAATCTCCAGATGTGTCACCCATGGACTTTTGTGCTTTTGGACTTTTAAAAAGCACCATCGAAAAAGTCACCTTTTCAAAACCTTTTCCCCTTTCAATCACCTTTTAAAAAGCATTATCGAAAAGTCGACCGAAAACCATTCAATGACTGTAAAACTGTGGAACAAGAATGGGACAAAAACCACTGTCGATACTACAAAAGTCATTACTATCATGGAAATTAAGGTGTAGAAAGATAGTTAACAACAAGGGCTATCAAATGGAACATTTAAAACACAAAAATTTCATGTAAAAATTGATCTTCAGTCTATTAAATTCGTTCCAAAAATGTCCGAACAGCCTCTGTAAATCACAGGAAATGGCAGGTGTTATTCTTTATACCCAGATACCCACATGTATAGATATAAGAAATATAGCTAATGGAATGGTAGGTAGGTAGTTAATTAACTTCACACAGGGGCAACACAAAGTGCTAAACTAATGAAATTAGTTTTACTGTTTCTCAATGCGATTCCTAAAGTTTAAGATAGAAGAGTAGCACTTTTCTTGAAATATTTTATTTTCTGTCCCAAACATTGGCCAACTCGACTTTATCATAGTCCGAAGCTATTTTCCACCCAAGAATAAATAAAACACCTACACAGTTCACTTTAAGAAAATGTGTATCGCAATCCAGAAGACACGGTATACGGCTGAGAAGATTCCAACTGATTCTCAAAAGTCGGTAACTCGAAAATACCTGGTTTACCAAGAAATTCCACCTATGTCACACACACACACATTGGAATCCCCCAAAAAGAAACAGAAAGACAGAAACAAAGAAAGAAAAAAAGCGAAAAACGATTTGAGATTTGCGGATTTCTTTTACTGTGTTTAACACAATTCCTTCAAGAAGACACATTTGTTTCCCGTCACTCTGGGGAATTTGGCCGCCCAAATGAATAAGAAACAAGAGGAGAGCCCTCCTGATAAAAGTGATCAGAAGCCCGGCGCCGTCAAGCTGTCTTCCCGCGATGATTGACGTGATGATGCCGGGAAAGGCTTTTTAAATCTCTTTAGTGTCTGCGAAAGTTGACATTTGATCTTCAATTTCCCTAAAATGCGGTTTTGTTTTCGGACGTGATGATCCCTTTGCTTGCTCTTTCCCTTGCGCACTTAGGGTTGAGTTATTGGTGGTGGAATACGTTGTGTCACTTTGCTTGCTTTTGCTAACTCTCCTTTATGTCTTGAAGGGATTCGGTGGTGTCCTTCAAGAATCCTTGCGCTACCGAAGAAGTTAATTGTCATCGGATTTGGTACCTGGCCAGTTTGACGCGAAAACGTCTTTAAAATCGCAACAGTGTTGGGGGTCATGCATGAAAAGTCGTGTTTTGCAAGGTCTGTAGACAGTATTGGTGAGAATATATGATTTTTTTTACGTGAATACGTCTTTAAAATGGCAACAGTATTGGAAGGCATGCATAAAAAGTCGAGTTTTACAAAAAAGCGTTACAACTGTTATGGCTCATGATTTCAGATCTAAAAGAAGCATCCAGAAGACAAATATAGCGTCGTTTAGACTATGGATGTCCGTTGACATGACCTTCGAACCGAGTGCGCAGGCGCATTCAACGTGAGGAGGGGTTCGATATATGTTGAAATTCTACGGTGCTGAGTGAGTTTAGGCCAGTGTAATTTTGGTTTGCATGGATTGAGAACAAAATATAAAAGTGTCATTCGAAAGTTAACGAACTACGCTACAATTAATATTGGACAACAACAGTTAATATCAAACTGAACTTAAATCGTTCAAATGTGTAAGCTGATTGTTGAATATTAAAACAGAATAAACAATCGGTCAAGTTTCCTATGCCTGATTCATTTATTCTAAAATCAAGCCCGAGTATTCCCGTTTCTTCAAAACTACGGTTTGTGTATTCGACGCAACCTAACCAATTTTTATTTTTAGCTTAAGAAATCAAAGCTTTGGTAAAAGTGTTGCCTCCCAATCAGAAATATGCACTCAAGTGTATTTCTGCTCTCCAAGTATGAATCGTGTTATGAACATTTCGAATGAAACTGTGTTACTTCACTTTTAAACAGGTTGCACAAGAGTACACTCACATTAAAGTATCCATGGAAACGTCTGCTACGAACTTAGGCGTAACAAGTTTATTTACACCACTTCAGTTAGGCTAGTAAATCCATTTTCTGTGGTTAAAAGTGGATTGCTCAAACATTTTAAACGTAAGTGGAGTAGGAAAATTGAACTCAGCTTTTGACAGTGGATGTTACCTTGGCAACAGGAGAGTGAAGACAGGGCACGAGCCACATAGTCTACAACACCATATAGATTAAGTCTTTTATGATAAACGCTTCCACTACAGAGTTAGCTTGTGTTTTTGTACCACCTGTTCAAAAACAATGTAGCATGGGTTTTACGTAACTTATTCATGAAATTTGTTTTGTATTATGCCTATATATATATTTAATAACTCAGTAGAACCCTTCTGATAGAAGTAACCAATGGCCTCGTGCCTTCAAGCTCTTTTCCCCCAATGATTGGCAGGCTGATTTCACAAAAGCTTCTAGTGTCTACCAAAATTGACATTTGATTATCCTATCCCTGAAAAGTGGTTGTTTTTTGACGTAATGGTCGTTTTGTTTGCTCACTCTTAACGTTAAGTTATTGTTCATGGAAACCGATCTTTTACAATGTTTTCTTTTACACAGACACTTTATTTCGTGACCAAGCTCCTTGTATTCTCCTAATACCATCGTATTTATTACCCTTCGAGTGCTTTCGACGAGATATCTCGTCCATCAAGATCAGACCAATTTTATAATAGCGAGATACCTCTTCATCAAGATATTGCCGATTTTTTGTTGATGACGAGATCAAGATCTGGTCAGTTTTTTCTTAATGACGGGATACCTCGTCCATCGAGATCTGGTCAATTTTGCTAATGACGAGAAAACTCGTTGAGACAACCACCAGGAGGGTTAACTTTTATATAGTTTATTCCGTCTTTTCGTTTGTTTATTGCGCGGAAAGGTGTATTGATCAGTATTCGATTGTAATAGAAATACAAGAGCGTCTGCACTACGAGTGAAAAATACGAAACATATCAATTATTCATACGCACGCATAAAAAATTCAGTTTCATCCATCGAATAGTCAATACCAACTTGCAATATAAATTGAATTTTTATTGGATTCTGAAGTTTGATCTTTTCTGACAACCTTTACCACATTTCGTACCTAGAAAAAGTAAACTATATATATATATATATATATATATATATATATATATATATCAGAACACCTCTTTTCTGAAATAGTCCTAGTGATGGAATAGGTATTCAAACTCTCAGCGATGTCAATGCATTTCAGAAGTATGCATCTTAAAAATTGAGATGGTCATGTTATTAATCCTACAAAATATCTCTCAAAACACGGTGTTGTTTTTTATGTCAAATTTTCAGATATTTCTGTATTTGACATTTAATAATGTGTGGTTATATGATTAATGTAATTATTTCTAAAGGAAATAAGGAAAGTGCAAAGGAAATCATAAATGAAATATATAATATTATAATAAACTGGAAAATAATATTTGATTTTTTTATTTTATCAGCGTCAAGCCAGAAAAAAAATTTCAAATTAAGGAAGGTCTTACATTATCAGTTCTTTTTTTTACATTTACACTTCATATTATATAATATATTCAGCGTCATCATTAAATTCCAGGTGCTCAATAGTTTTAAACTCAGAAGATAGTTTCATTTGGGAAACATGTCTTCCTGCAAGATATTCTGGTGAATTGGAACTCGGGTTCATTTACGAATTGAATCACGAAATTACAAGTGATAAGATAATCTATTGTTAAGAAATACCAAGTTATAACGGACAATTGGGTGATAAAATTCTGAGTCATTAGTTGTCATATTATGGGACACCATGTTATACAACAGCTCTGCTCATTTGGGTCTTGAGTTGCTTCCAATTCTTCCCGGATGTTTTCTTGTCCGTCTCTGAACTCATCTTAAATTGATGTTCATGCCTAATATTCTCCTGGCGAAACATCTGTTCAACTAGTTTTTCTAAATAAAGCTACTAAAATTATGTGTCATAGTGACAATTACAAGACTAGAACCAGACTAGAGAGGAGGGTCAAGACATTGATTGACCCACTGGTATTGGTCAAAATAGTAAAAAATTATTTATACTGGGTGTTGACTCGAGGAGTTTCTAAACGAAGAACGAAAGTTCGTAGAGAATGTTTTCTAGTTCTATTTAGTAAGAGGAGACCACGAAGTCCTGGATCCATGGCAATGGATCACCAAACCTCAACAATGCCCTAGACACAAGACCTTGACTGTGAGTACTTATCTTCTTTAATGTGCGGGGCGCAGTGGTTCAGTGGGTTTGGCCACAGGACTAGCAACCTGGAAACGCGGGTTCGATTCTTCCTATTGTGTATTTCTCTGTCTTCTTTGTCAATAAAACTTTCTTTGTGAGTACATGTCCATTTCTTGGAGTAAACACTGGGGTCCCGCTCCTGGGATACCTAAGCGATCTCTTTCTGCTTTCATCCCACTAGGTTCCTCAATCCCTCTTTTATTCCCTTTCACGACATGTTTTACTTGAGGTTGTCTTGCGTTTGGCGCAGCTTGGCCAAATATGGCCCTTGTGCAATATAACTGAAAACCAGCTAACCATTACTTGATGTTCTTGGTGGAGATTGGCCATATGTCCCATTAAACCAAACTAAAGTTTAATGTACCTCAAACATTACCATTGATCCTTCCGTAGTTAACCCTCCTGGCGGTTGTCTCGAAGAGGTATCTTGTCATACCAAACTTCATCTCGTAATCATCAAACACGGCAATATCTTTATTCGGAAATTCAATCGGTATTCTCGTCATTAAAAAAATTGATCAGATCTTGATGGATGAGATATCTCGTCAAAACCACTTGGAGGGTTAACGTACCACCTTAAACACCTCGCACTCTGAACAAATGTACAACATCCATTACCTGAGCTTTTGCATTTAATTCATACCGAACAACTGAATGAATCCATGTGATCCAATTTATATCGAATACGTAGATTTTTAATAAATATTAATCAATTGCTTGAAAGCAATTAATCTGAAATTGTGATGAATAAACAAATACTTCATTTTAAATAAGAATCGCCATATGTTTTCATGGGATTCTTTTCTCCCAATTATATAGAACTTATAATGCAATTCCCTATCAAAAGATAATACGATTATCGTATTTGATAATTATCTCGTACATAGTTTATTATACATATTTTAAGTTATGTCTTTAATATAATACATGTATAGTTTACTATACATATTTTATGGTATGTCTATAATACATGTATAGATTACTATACATATGTTACAGTTTATTATTCAAACTAAGCTACTTTCAATGCCTACTTATTCTGTTAACTAAATTTATTGTGAACGACAATATTGCACTATATCTCAATTCCACTATCAGATTATTATCAAACGACATCAGTTTTCGTTGTAAAATTCTTCAATTTAAAACATAAATGTTTTAAATATACTATTACTAGCATGCAATTAGTACAAATGTATTCTGTTATCTAATCCTTGTCTTATAATAATTCCTTACATTGCCTCAGGAAGAATCTGACTACAGTTCAAATTTATGTTATTCATTTTCAGCTTATATTACGTGGGAACTACAAAATATAAATATCGTGGTGATTCGTGATTCATATCCAAAGGCTCAATGTAAATACATTTTAATAAGTAATGAGGTCATATTTGGAGAACATATTGTATTGCCGGGAAGAAGACTCATTTGAAAGCATTCTGATATGCCGGAAGATATATTTATGAACAATAAGAAATGCATTATTAGCATTAGATATGTGCGCGCACTTGGTTTTAGGAATTTTCATAACGATTTCAATTTATATACAATTCATAGTTTGGCAACGATGGCTTATGAAATGTAATGTACACTTTTTATTCTGGAAAATACATTTACGTGCATGAAACACTTAAACATTGCATATTAAAAATTTTAGTTATTTTAACAGTAAAATTTTGTTCATAGCTGTTTGATAAGGATTTTCATTTATCTTGAGAGTGAGCGATGATTGAAAGGTATCAATACTCTAAGTCCCAAATTAAGGTCATTTGATGTTTATGTTTCTTCAAATACATGGATTAAAATTATCGATATATATATAATTGAGTTTGTTTCTGTTTCAAGCATGAATTTATTTCGTATGAACAATATACGATATATTAATCTGAGTTTAGATGATCGCTGGATTTTATACATCAGTAATTCAAATAAGATAATTAATGTATTACATTTTAAAGGGAAAATAACAAATACTTTGAGGGGTCAATTTTTTCTGTATTAACCTTTTAGAGAAACGATCATCTTGAAGAATCGATTTATTAACCCTCCAAGAGAAGATATCTCGTCAATCAAGATCTGACCAATTTTGCTAATAAAGAGATATCCCCCATCAAGATACTGCAGATTTTTTATGATGACGATATCCAAATCTGGTCAGTATTTTCCTAATAAGAAACTTCTAATCTATCAAGATCTGGTAATTTTTGCTAATGATGAGAAACCTCATCTGACGAGATCTGGTCATCGTCGAAACAACCCCCAGTAGGGTTAAGAAACAAATCCCTGACTGTTACAAAGCAATTAATCTAGCGAAGACACACTTATAGTAACAGCATCTAGCAAATTATTTTCACGGTCACAAATATTTATATCATTATTTTCCAAACTCCAATATACTAACATCAATACCTTTTTCTATAAAGGTACTCAAAACAGTGAAAAAATTCATACCACTCATGTAATGCAAATAAAACCGGTTAAATATGTAAATCATTTTTAAATTATGTCACTAGATACTAGAGTAGATATCATCCAAATCAGGCAATGTAATTAAAACTGGTAAAATAAGTATCATCACACACAGATAGTGAATACAGCATTTTTCTCTCTATTAATTGTATTTGATACCTTATGTAAATACAAAAATATTTAGTTTTATTATATATTATTATTGAACTTAGAAAAAATATTTGTAACTAGTAGCCTTAATTTTTCAAAATTAATTCATCAGGTAATCCTAATTATGAAATGATTTTTTTAGTATGAAATTGTATATATGTATTATGTAAATGAATGTATTAACGACGATTCTTTTGTGTATAGTGATAGTTCTATTTTTAAATTTCAAATAAATGTACTTAAGGCTATGTTAAAATTATATAGAATCCGATGTAGGGATTATTTTTAAATTATATAGAATCACTAGGAGGTTGGGATACTTATGAATTCCCTGTGATCCTTGTGATTCATAATTGTGAAATGTGGTGCATTCCCTTATTTAACTATTATGTTGCTTGATTGCGACGTGTTAATTAACCACCTACCTACCCTTATTTATTTAAACGTTACCGGTACGGCAATAACTATCAATAATATTTTAAATTATTACCACAAACATCCTGCGATTTGAGACGTCATAGATAGAGTGGTTTTCGCACAGACGCATTTCATATCCCCTGTATCGTCCATATCAAACGCATTTAATGCATCTAATATCGCAGCACGAGATCGTATCTCCAAGAATCAGCACATTATCGAGGGGCAATAACTATGAAACACGAGCCATCGCAGACGCTGGGTAATTCGATATAATCTCTGGTGCTTTCGATAGCTGATTGCAAGGAATTTTTTGTGATGTCTGCAGTGCAGATGGTAAATAGGGATCCCTCAATTGTTCATTATTTCCCCGAATGTGTTTTTATGTCAGTGTGTAGTATTTAGAGAGAGAGTAGTGTGCCTCCTACATGTGTCTAGAGAATGAGATATTTCGGAGATGCATTTGGATTCTTGTTCAAATGTTGAACATTTTCATCACGCTATGTAAAAATCTCAGCATTTCGTTTGTGTGTGTTTATCTTAACATACCATTTAAAATTTAGTAGCAAACATATTAAGTAGTAGTAGGAAATTCTGGGAACAATAACAATATTCGATGTGCAGTAGGTAGGTAGTTTAATCAATTTAGCACTGGAGCAACACAACATGGCCAAGTTTTTCTTCTATTTATTGAGAAGATATATGAAAAATGAAACAATGCAATGGAAAAATAGAAACCAATAAGATGAATTTTCAGTAAAAATAAACAAACCAAATGGAATGTGACGATTTTTATCAGCTACCCGAATTCCCTTGCATGATGCATATAGGGGTGACCTTAAAATGCTATTTATCGCATTTTTGGCGACGTTTGACGTTAAATTTCTTTTGACCAATCAACTATCATATATCAGTGGAATTTATTCTTCGGTGTTTTGATTGGTGAAATGCTGAAGTATTCGAAAAATAATCCAAGTAACGTCATCACGCCCAGAACTTGTACAAGAAGCACGCTCTACCGTAGAAACACTACCACCACCTACCTACATTTAGCTTGGCAGAAAATGCATCTCATACGGACAAAAGTTCTTTCATAATAATGTATCGTTAAAATGTGTAATTTTCAGGCTCATTCATTGATAGATATGAAACTGAAAACGTGCTTTTTCAGAAGTATGCTTAAAGTTTGAAAATAGTGATGTCCAAATGCTCTATTTTCATTAATTACCAATTTAAGTTGTTCTTGTACTGCGAAGTTTTCAAATTTCTTCGTTGTGCAAGATTATTTCAGTTGTTTATTGTACTGCAGTGTTCAAATTTCTTCGTTGTGCAAGATTATGAACTATATATACACATGCTTTACAAATAAATATGTTATAAAAATGAAAGGTCAATCTTAAATGCCTTCTATTTTTAAAGATCTTAACAATCTAATGCTTTCTAATTGAATTCATTAATTCGTATTTCTACTACCCACATGCTACTAAGTAATAGTAGTTCTATTTCTGTATCTACAGTAAAATGTTCGAATTTCTTCATTGTGCAGGATTATGAGCTAAAGATACACATGCTTTATCACTAATTATATTATGAAAATGAGAAGTGAATCTTGTGACTATCATTTTAAAAGATCTTAAGAATTTTTAAAAGCCCTCGGCAACTATGTAGTAACACAATGAATGTGATTTAGTAGTGATTGGCGGCACACTTTGGGAAAAGGGAGAAACATGACCACACACAACTAACTATTTTACATCCTTAAAATTGTGCGAACAATTGAAATCAAAATGCACAAGCCTCGTAGGAACACTGAGAAAAACCTCAGAGAAGTACCACCAACAGCAAAACTGGAAAACAATCCCTTCATTACACGATGTTGTTCAGAAAAGACTCAGATATAACGTTTACTGCTTATCAGGAAAAGAAGAACAAACATATTCAGTTATTAAATTCCCTTCACCCTATTGTCATCATCGATAATAATAAGAATACACCAGAAACTGTAATTTTTTATATCCAGACATTTAAGTACGGCGTCGTCATTGTAGATCAAATGGTACGCCTGTGCACTACAAATTTGGGATCTCGTCGTTTGACTATGCAAGTATTTTTTTTTAATTTTAGAAATGTCTGCGGTAAATGACTGGGTTTTGTATAAAGAAGTGACGGAAAAGCAGAAATTTCATCAAGCAGCTTTATGAAGAGCTTCGTACACCATATGTGGTATCTAAAATTAATGCAGCAAATAACCAGATTTTGTCGCAGGTAGTTATAAAAGTAGACATCACCAATAAAAGATTAAAATGCAGAGTGCGGCAATTTTGCATGGGAAACCGCACAAAAAATAACCGCGAATTGCGAAAAGGCAGTATGTACAAAATTATCATTGATAGACGTAAAATGTGCTGATTGCTTCAACGAATGAACAAAAAAAATTTATAAAAAGCAGGTCAGTATGATAAATTTTCAATTTGAATACCAGTATATATTCTATTACGTATTATCTATCATTTGAAACCTAAAATAAGCTCTGTATAATATAATCTAACGCTCAACAAGAGCCAGGGGTCAAACTGGTTCCTTCCATCTTTCTAGGTATAAGGCTTCTAGGTTCCTGTCTTTCAAGTGTTAACACGCTCGAAATGAATTTATTAATTCTTATTTCTTCTTCCCGAAAAGACTATCAAGTGGTAGGAATTTTTTCTGTAGTATCTAGTTAACCCAAAAAGAACGTGTACATTGCGAAATTATAGTCACAGCAATATCTCGTAAAAGAAAGATTAGCGTTAAGGAAATACAAACCACACTGTATCCACACCTCATACAGAAATGGCTATAGCTGGTACACCGACGAAACATTTTTCACTGACGCCACCATCCCAAGCGTACCTGAAAACCTTAATCTCTTTAGGAGTTGGTATACTTAAATATATATTAAGCTCTGAAAAATTTCGCTAACCAGTCGGGCGAAAAATACATAAAAACCATTAAAGTATAAAAGCTGTCCAGAGAAGAAAACTTTCATCTCAGAAAGTTGAGCATTCATCTTCATCTAAGGGTGAAAGAAAAGGACGTCACTTGTGGTGTCTTGAAAAATTTATTTAGAGAAATTGTAAGATTTAGAATGGCTCTTTTGATGCCATGTTCTGAGTGTGAATCTACATTTTTAGAAACTGTTTAATATAGGTAAGTAGTTGAATTAATGTCAGCAATGGCGGGAGCCTGAAGGGAAAGCTCCGAGGACAACCCGTCATTTTGAACCACGGTCAGACGACTGATTGGTTTGGGGGTCTACGGCGCAAGGGCCATATTTGGCCATGCTGCGCCAGACGCGGCATACAATATCAAGTAATAGACACACGCACAATTGAAGTTTTACTGACATGGAAGAGAGAGTTACACCCAGGGAGGAATGCACCTGACAGGAATCGAATCTGCGCCGCCAACATCTCGAAGTTGCTAGCGCAGTGGGCATACCCACTGAGCCACGACGGTCCACTACGGTCAGATGAAGAGGTCAACATCTGAGTTGGCAGTCCACTCTCCAATCTCCCACACCACGCCAACTTGAGTCCATTTGAGGGTGGGCCGTGGTAGCCCAGTTGGAAGAGTAACGTATTAGCAACCGGAGGGCTGCGAGTTCGAAACTACGTCCAATCACAGACCGTCGTGTACGTGGAGGCTAGTGCGCGTTAAAACTGCCGTGGCCTCAAATATCCTCATGTTGGCGTGGAAGTTTGAATAGTGGGATGCCAGCTCAGTTGTTGATCTCGTCATCTGGTCGTGGTTCAAAATTACGAGGTGTTGTTTTCTGATCTTTCCCTTGGGAATACGGACCGTCACCAATAGATCGTTGTGTCGCTCCAGTGCGACGCAAATTCAACTACCTACCAATTGAGGGCACGATGGATTTAACGCACACCAGCCCCCACGTACATGATTGTTCTTGGTTGGATCGAGTCTGGAACAAGCAAAACTCCGGTTGCTAATCCAATCCGCGACTCTACAAACTGGGGTACCATGGACCTATCCTATTTGATATTGATTCAGTACGAGTTAAATGCATAACGGCAATTATATAATCTGAATCTTCACACTTAAATAAGTACTGAATATTTCTTTAGTTAACAGTTAAATGATAATACATCTGTTTATAACAAAATAATAATGACACTTATATACACCGAATCTTTTCTCTTAAATAAGTATTGAACATTTCGTTAGCTAATCGTTAAGGGAATATACTTTTGTTTATAATAAAATATAATAATGATACTTATGAATCTTCCCATTTAAATATATATATAGAATATTTCGTTAGCTAATCGTCTAATGAATATACATCTGTTTATAATAGATAATAATGGCTATTATTTGTTTCATTTCAACTATTTTTCACATAAAACGGTTTAATGAATATTTCTTTGAACTGTTGGGGTTAGACTCAAGAACATAGCACCATCGCCAAATGGCAATAATTTTGGAATATGGCATCCTGTCGTTAGCCTTTCCAAATAACCATTTGGCAAGAAAACATTTTGTCGCCAATTTGGCGAGTGTCGGGTTCCGTGTTCTTGAGCTTTACTCTTTTGATATGCAATGTCATCGTTTCCTGGGTATAAATTAGGTTTAAAATTTTTAATGGGGGAAACTGTATTTAGACATATTTGCGTCTGCTTAAACTAAGCATAACTGAAGACAATTACCTAATACCAATTGAAATGAAGAATTTTATCATATTTAATACTGATATATAACAATATAGGCAGACAGACAGATATGTATGAAAACATTTAACACATGTTGTTTCGATTAATTATTAAAATACGGGTTTAAAAATAAGGTAATAGAATATCATTCTTCCTAAATATTTGATGAATCTTCGATTAACTTAAAATGTAAATATTGCTGTTATAAAGTATTTGAGACAATACATAATGCATTGTTTTTCTCAGCTCAAGTTTCTCCCCATATTAGAAGTACGAATTACTCCCCATATTAGAAGTATAATGCTTTAAATACACCAAAAATTACTCATCTCTGATACATCTTAACTCTCTATTATATTTTAATACATGTATTCCTACCTAAACCGTTATGGAAAATTCCTTTGATCTGATTATTTAAGCGAATAATAAATATCCGCATTTCTTATAAATTATGATTTTTAGGTGATTGTATACCAAACGAATTTAATTAATCGGATGAAAATTTTAATAATTATGTATATAATAATAATACTGTTTGAATATCTATGTTGAGTAACTGCATTACTCAACATAGATGTAATGGGAAATTGGGTGCTGTCAAATGAACTAATTCCTTTAATTCGTAAAACTTTAATTGTAGTGATTAGCAATATGTTGATAGTTGAAAGGATTAATGAATAGTTATCCAATAATTAGAAAATTGAAATGATATTAATAAACAGATTTAATGCTGCAACGTGATTCAATTTGATTTTAACTGCAATTCAGTGGTAAGGCATGTATTTCTATAGAATAAAAGCAGTAGTTTTTGATTATTCAATGAAATAAATCGCGCATTCTACAGGGATATAATATTCATCCTTACTGGCAACTGATATGTTCAGACATACTACAATTAATATATTTAAAACGTGACTTCAACACGTTTCAGCAATTAACTTCGTTATATGTTGGACATACATTTCCTCACTTAACGAACTTTGCCTGAAATTCACTAATAGTTTACTGTATATTTATAAACAGAAGTCAATACTAGTCACTGGTTTGTTAAACGTTTCATGTATTTTGTTTCTTAAATGCTTTAAACATGCACCATCACAACTCAAACAAACATATAGGCGTATTTGATTACTTAGAAAAGTATACAACAGTAGTCTCCTCGTACCCAAATAGACTATTCAATTTACGATTGATGGAACACATCATTGGTCGTTCCTAATTTGATCGTATCAGTATATTCAACTAAAGGATTGAGGGCGACATCTTATATAACTAAAAGGGACCAATAGGAAAATGCCTAGGGGATGTTCCTGAAAATCTCTCAAAATCCAATTGCGGGATTTTTTTGTATATTAAAAACAATTCTCTGTTTGAGATTTTATGACTTACATGGAAATTATAACTGTGCCGAACTTATTTTTCGGTACTGGAGAATTTTTATAGAGCTTAGGACAATTCTGGACACCTCAGTCAATTGTTATTGTTTTTCCTAGTCTTGATTGAATGACAATTTCTTTTAGATAGCGTAGTAGATACCGTGAAATCTAAGGTAAGAGCTTCGGACTACTCACGTAATGAAATTGCATTGTATTGCCCCGATACCAGGGTATCATTTCCTCTTATGCCCTCCAACGCACAGTCCTTTTACAGTAATGCAAATTTCATTGACTCTACTACAATCTATTTTCTCACCATATTTTCTCCACTTGAATTGGGAAGATTCATTCAGACATTGTGTCTACGAGAATAGTAATCTTAGATAGTAATCTATTATGGTGACCTCCTAATGTCATTCTATGTTGACATCGTGGTGCAGAAAAGTTAACAATCGTCGTATTATAACTATTACTTAATGTTGTATAACTAATTCAATGAAGAAATGATTAAATAGGAGTGGTATGCAACTATTTTAAACGTTTATTTGAAGGTAGGTGGGTAGTTGAATTTACGTCGAACTGGAGCAACACAAAGGGGTGTTGGAGATGTTCTGAGATCAATCCCAGAGGGAAACATACTAGGACAAAACCTCGTAATTTTGAACCACGATCGGATGATGAGGCCAAAAACTGAGCTGTGACATCCATGACCATAGTGGAAGAGATGCCGAAGAGAATGACCGTTATTGTTTTACTTGAATGATTACGTATCCAGTTTCATAAACTACATAAATTTAAATAACCCCTGACAGCACCCATGGAAGTAAACGCGTTACCTGACATAAACACATGAATGACAAAAAAAGCGTTATTCATATTTGAAACAATAGTGAAACTCTACACAGGAAAAATATTAATAGCCCCTCATCTACATTTTATATAGTCTGTACCATCATATAAATGGGAAATTCAGAATCCTCAATATAAAAAAACACACAATTCATATAATTAACCTTGATTCATCAAAATGGTTACTCTAACTATCGAAAGATGCCACGATGCGAAGTTTGATCCATTTCATACCAAACTTTTGAACACGGTACCCATTTTTCCAGGATGCCGACAATTTAAAAAATATTTCAGAAAATAATTTGGATAAAATTTTGAATTTGTTCTTTGAATATGGCCAAACTTAGTAAGAGTCTGAATGTTCAGATACGTCAAGAGTGCATCAGTGGAGGGTTAAAAACATTAAAATGAATTATTATTTTCTAACGTTCAAATATTTGAAATAATATTTTACTCAATAAAACATACCCATCATCTAGATTTTATGTAGTCTGGGCCAACATATAAATGCGAAATCCCAACCTCCTAAGAAAACACACAATTTAAATCCTTAACCTTGATCCAGCAAAAGGTTTACTCCAACTACCGAAAGATGCCACACTGCACTACGCCTGGAGAAGTTTGATCCCTTCCGGATGAAACTTTAGATCCGCTTGGTATCCATTCTTCTAGGATACTTTTTTGTTCGCGAAAGGGGAGAAGAGAAAGAAGATAGGGAAGAAATGATACCCCAGCACACACACATTCGAAACCCCAACGCAGTCGGCAAGTCAGGAATCTACTGCTGCTTCCTCCAAGTAACTGGAAGCAAATAAAAAAAGGATGAACGAATGCCTAAATCTCTTGAATAATTTCCCCTTAACTCGTACCTTCCCCTTTCGGGTATTTGTGGCACAGATAACAAGCTCTGAGACATCTAACGTACGATTTCAGTTCTTCCGATAGGGGGAAAAAATTCCGTTTAGGGAAAAAATGGAGGTAGATCGACCGTCTCTGGAGATTTTTACTGGACTCGGCTTCCTTTCTTTTCGTTTTTTCCGGGAGGGAGATCTTTTACCAAGACGGATAGTTACGTCCTCGTATTGGAGTAGATGGGGACATGGTGTGTGTGGGTAAAAGAAATAAATAGGCTCAGAAGTAATCAGAATTCCTCAAGGGCGACGTTGCATGCGACCGCTGCCGAAAACGTCCGACATCAACATAATAGTTTAGATGCAAAATAGGGCAAGTCCCTTAGTAAAGAACGGTGTATGCATGGGTGCAGCTACTTATAAGTTACCGCTCCTGGTGGTTGCATTGACAAGGTGTCTCGTCATTAGCAAAACTTATCGGATCTTGGTGGACGAGATATCTCGTTCATTAAGTTCTCGTCGTCCGGATCTTGGTCTCGTCATCATCAAATAATTTGCAATGTCTTGATGACGAGATATCTTATCATTAGCAAAATGGTCGGGTCTTGATGGACGAATTATCTCGTCGAAACCACAAGGGGAGTTAACCCTCCTGGTGGTTGTGTTGACGAAGTATCTCGTCATTAGGAACACCATTAGCAGATATTGATGGACGAGACATCTCGTCATTAGAAGTAGACTGACCACATCTTGATCTTGTCATCATAAAAAATCGGCAATATCTTGATGACGATATATCTCGTCAAAACCAAAGAAAAATTTGCCAGATCTTGGTGGACGAGATATTTCGTGGAAACCTCTTGGAGGTTTGGTAAGGGTAAACGTTTTTCTTGAAATTACACCTAGACAAATAAATCTATTAATCCCCATGTGTTACTATGTGACACGTGAAGTTAGAACATAGAAGAAAAAGGTAGAAATGATATCAACAAGATTCCATCTGCTTCAAAAGTTCTGGAGCCTTCTAATAGCATGCATGGATGCCTAACTGTAAATGCCAAATATTCCAAAATATAGTCAAAGTTTATGTCAGCCATCCTTCTGTACTTGACAAATTTGGGGCTACCATAGAGGCCAAAACGATACAAATACTTCACCAGACAATCACATAGAGGAAATATAAAAGTATAGTGAACTATGATAACATTTTTATGTGCCAAGGATAATGTGACCAATACTAGTAGCAACGCGACACTTTGAACAGTGCTGCCCAACCATTTTCACGTCAGGGTATACCTCACACGCATAAATAATTTCACGACACACTATGAAGGAACATTTTTCTACTAACATGATTAATTTCTTCTATTTCATACTAGGGATTCAATTAATAAGACCTTTCTTTCAAATATTTTTGCATTATAATACATAAACATTCCAGCTAGACATTCGTTTCAAATGAGTCTTCTTATGCAATCATAAGCACGAAATAAAGGAAACAGATGGAATGAAAATAGCTAATCCATACATCCTCAGTGATTGATATATTTGACAGTTGTTATATCGCATCTATGAACTAAATTGTCTTTGTGTGTGTGTGACGATTTCACCACTTTTTTTGCCCCTATAGATATGCGCATTTACTTGTAATAAGAGTATAACCAAACAAAGCGATAAGATGTCAAATAGGCTATTCAAGTCAATTTTTCACAAAGCAGTGACTACTAATCGACATGCTGGTTATACTTTTTGAAGCTTTACTCAATAGTAATGCTCCGTCTACTTATATTTCAAGTCTATGGGAAATCATGCCTAGTCTATAATCTAAAAGCCGTTACCGTGGGCGTGGGCTGACAGGTATGCAGAAAGAGACTACTAAAATGATAAAAGTAAACTTACAAAATAAAGCTATAGCAACTGATAATGCTTATCATAAACACATATGCAAATTAAAGAGGTATTGAAACTTCCATCAAAGCTAATTAATATTTCGTTAGCGTCTCGTTTGAATCTAATAAGTTAGATATTTTATGAAATTGTTTTTATTATGCTTTCTATTCTTAAAATAATTATGCTATCATATAGTATGCAATTATATGAATACTTAATTTTGTGTTGTAACTTAACATTATTTGTGCTGGTGTAATTTATTTGGTGTTTTTAAAAACTGGTATAAAATATAAAGAACACATTTCATTCATTAAAATTTTTTATATTCATGAGAAATATTAAAATAATATTAAAATAAATATTAAAATAATATTCCCATAATATTAAAATAAATTTCCCAATTTTAATATTATGGGAAATAAAATTTAAAAAATAAATAAAATTTGCATTAATTTTTTTGCATATAATGTATCATACAAAAACGCATTGTACCTCAGTACTTGAGTAAAAGAATGTTAAAATTATAAAACTTTAAATTAGAATTATAAATGTTGGCCCTTGTTAGCTTTTATTGATTCATAGTGTTTTACAATCTTAAATATGTATTGGATGAGTTTCTTGTATCTAATTCTTTTCTCTAGCAAAACGGAAAATTAAAAAGCGTAAGAATTTATCAAATCAAAAAGTCGAAACCATTGTAATTTAACTAGAAAATCTATAAAGTATTCATTATGAGCAAATATAGGCGTAGGATATAAATATATTTTTACCTTTATATTTTATTAGAAACAATACAAATTAGACGTTTTTCAAAACCCAATTTACTTTACTAAATCTTGCTTTAGCTCACAAGATGACGCATTTTATGCATGGAACTTTTTAAAAATTATAACAATAGTTTACAATTTTCTACTTAATACTTACAGAAACACACATAATACAAAAAAAGTTTTGTCTAGCTAAATGGTAGGTGGCGTTAGCGATTTTTTAAAGGAATTTGCTTCCTGTACGCTTTACGAACTTTACGTCACTTTGATTTTCAAATACGATTTCATCACATCGTCAACATAAATTCCAAAGAATTCATTCTGATTTGATAGTAATTGACCATAGTCAATAAGATTAAATACCAAGAGTCAAAAAACGACGATAAACTACATTTTAAGGTACCTCCGATTTGCATCATGCAAGAGCATTCGAGCAAAGAAAGTAAATTCCCCATATGCCATCTTATTTTACGATGGAAACAGTACTTTGGCAAAATATCGAAAATTTATAAAACTTAAAACTTTTTTTGGTCTCTTAGGTTTGGTTTTATATCGGCAAAGGCGGCTTTGAGCTTAACATTAAATATAGAACGTCAAGTAATGAACACACACAAAGGAAGTTTTACTGGACAAGAAAGGCATATACCAGGTATCGGGGCTCATACAAAAAATACGAACTTTAGTGGACGGCATTCATGTTTATTGACATTGATTGATGTACTATCCTAAGTATGTAAAAGAGTTGTACTATTCTAAGTATACAAAAAATGATTCCTAGAACGGAACGCTGACATTATATCGCGTTAAGAGATCAGGCACAGAGAAGTTGGCGCTCGCCAAGTACATGAAAAGTTACGCCAATTAAGGAGTAGCGCCAACAACTGTCACGCAGATACGCATGGCGCGAACACCAGAGTAATTTATTGAAATCAAATCTGCGTCACTAACAACTCGCAGTTAGATAGAGCAGTGAGCAAACCCACTGAATCTCGAAATCTTTCTTAAATCAAATAGGTCATATTTCTCTAGAGTTCATCTTAGAAAACTATTAAATCGAATATTGTCCATTTTTCAATTTGGACGTTCCTCTTCCATTAGAAATAAAATTAATGTAAAAATAGATAGAGTATATAGTAACTCAAACAAAATCAAATGAACTTGTATTAAAAATGAAAGTTAAATATGAGTCAAGAAAGTTTATCATCTCATTGGACATAAAATTCCAAACGCAGAAATATATTTTGAGCACATAAATTTTAACTCTAATAACTAAATTCCAAATATGCATAAGTTAATATTTCTAACGATAGATTAATCTTAAAAATTTCTTATTATAAAACTCGAAATCTTAATAGGAATTAATTTTCGTTACCGGTAAAAAATAGTTTCATTTTTAGTAATGAATGAAGCCTAACAATTGTAAGAAAAGTAAGTCATTTCGAAGATCAATTAAGCATTTTCTAGTTAACAAAGATTTTTGCAATTCTGCAATTCTTTAAATTTAATCATTGATATCTATTTCAAAGTGTACCTAACAGTTGTGTAACAAAAAACAAATTTCTAGTATAAGAATCGAATCCTTTGGAAATATTCTGTTGGTCCTTTCCTTAGAATAGAATAATTTGGAAATAATCTATTGCTCCTTTCTTTAGAATATAACCCTTTGATAATATTCTATTGATGTTATCTTTGGAAAATAATATTTGTTTGGAACGATTCTAATGGTCGTTTCCTTCGAGTAGAATCATTTGAAAAGATTCTATCGATCTTTCCCTTAGAATAGAATCTATCTTTGGAAAAATTCCATTGTTCCTTTTCTTGGAACAGAAAACTTTGGAAAGATTATATCGCTCCTTTCCTTAGAATGTTTCTGTCTTGATCCTTTCTCTAGAATAGAATATTTCTTTGGAATGATTCTAATGGACCTTTTCTTGGAATAGAATACTTTGGAAAAATTGTATTGGTTCTTTCTTTAGAATATATTCCTTTGAAAATATTCTATTATTCATTTCCTTATAATATAGTCCTTTTGAAAGATTCTTTTTCTCTTTTCTTTATAATAAAATCGCTTGGAAATATTATATTGGTTAAGAATTTCAAAATTGGTTAGAAGTTATGTAGGAAAGACTGAAATTTTCACGGAATTATGCGTGTGAACCCCTAAGGGGTTAAAGCAAAATAAAAATTATCTTTCAGTTTACTTTTTGCAAATACATATACAAAAGTAAAGGATATAGGAATATCGAAACTATCGTTTACGTAATAAATTTAAAACATAAAGTAGAGGTATTTTCTTATGGAAATGTAAACAAGACTGATTTTCTCTCCGAGTTGTACGGATGTCTGAGGCATATATATTTATGAAGTAAATTCATGAGTTCTAAAACATGTTTCTCTTCACAGCTTGTTGTATTGTTTTCAGCGAAGAATTCCGATTTATCTTGGGCAGCTGTTGTTTTCTGGCAAACAAAAGGAAGTTGCCTAAATGTCTGCGGTGAAACTGAACTGATATGCATAAAACGAAAAGTAAATAGCTGATTATATATTTAGAAATAGTTAAAGAAATAGGACATTACGCTATGGGCTCATCGGGATAAACTGGCAATAAATAAATAGTTCAGCAGGAAATTACTAGTTCCCAGCTCGCTTTGATTGCCAAGTGCCTTTTTTGCGACTATACATCTTAAGCTATATTTATTTTTCTTAACTAAAACGTTATTCCTACGCTAAAAGTATAATTTATTATCTTTACTAAAATAGAAATAGCTAAAGAAGAATGGAGTTAATGAGTTTTGCTATTTTCTAACTCGCCTGATATGTTATTAAAAAAATACTATGAACTGGTAATGGGGCTTAAATCCTTTGTTAATATTTATTCCACATAACAGTGTGGGACTATTCTGAGAAAAGAAAGCTTTTTTAAATTTTGGTAGATCAACAACTTTTTCAACACCTAAACAATACAGGAGGCTTTTCTTTTCTTTTCGAATTGCGTGGTTGTATTTACAGAACGTCTCGCTGTGGTGAACATTCGCAGCTTGTCATGGACAGCTGCTCTGGTCCCTGGAAAATACAAGGTGATTAACCCATATCTAAAATCTTTTTAATAAAGTGAAACCCGTTTCCAAAATGCGACATAATGCAGAGATGGATTTATGTTTACATCAACATATACTCTTGAATATTTTCATCTGTAATGTTCGTGTTTTAAAACTTTCCTCTGGTGAAAATACGACACGGGATAGTAATTTCATGTTGCATATTCCCTTCTGTTAATAAATTTAACTGAAAATTAATCCTATTCGTAAACGTATGCAAAGGTAGCAGTAGTTTCTATCTGTTATAGTTAATATTATACTTTTATTATGTGACGAAATGAAACATAGTTAACCCTCCTGCTGGTTACCTGGCCATTAGCAAAACTAACCAGATCTTGATGAACGAGATATCTCGTTATTGGAAATACTGACCAGATTTTGGTCAAAACTTCTGGTCATTAGAAAAACTGACTATATTTTGATCTCGTCATCATAAAAAATAGGCAATATCTTGACAACGAAATATCTTGTCGAAATACCTTGATCTGACCAATTACCAAAATTGGTCAGATCTTATTGAGCGAGATATCTCGTTGAAACCACTTGGAGGATTAAATTACCTAAGGCAGTTATAAAAATACTAGCAGACCAGCACGTAACATCTACACTACATTTTTCTTTATTTTTCATTGGTTGTACATTGGTTGAAGGGTCGTTACTATTCACATTTACCGCATTTAAATTCATTATAATACAATCATTCAATACAAGCATCACTGTACACAGTTCATACTTAAAGTAGAATAAAATGAATCAATTCGTACTGATGTTAGTTCGTATTTCTAATAATGCATGGCAAAAAGTGCTCACCTTAGTCAGTTACCACAATTAACTTTTGAAAGTCCAAATGAAAATTTTCATGAATCCCCCATAGAAAATGGGTGATATCTCGTTTCTATGACAACAGGCATTCACAGACTTTCTGTCTGAAGTAGTTATCGTGATAGACATACAATATAGAAAGCGCTTACAAGTATTGGGAGATTTAGTTTACAACATGCACACTCATATCTAAAATAGTTTCTCTAGGTAAACCTTGTTTAGCATAAAATTTTGCAAACTGCTCTTTCTTACATAACAATGCTTCTCAATTTTCCTTTAAACGTAGAAACAACTTTTTCCAGAAAGATAATGAAAACAAAGGAAACAATTTCTTTTGGAATCATTAAGGTTTCGTAAGGATTTCAATAATTATTTCAGTGTCTTAATGGTCCCCCAAAGTGCATCAAACAAGTTGATTCTTCCCAAAGGATTTTTTACCACTACTCATTAGTTTACATTGTTTCATTCCTTTCCTTAAAAGTTTCAGTCGTTACTGCAGATGCCTCCCTCCCCTTTTTCCTCCTAAATCCAGCTTTTAATATTCAACCGACAAAAGCAAACAATTATATTTTGTTCTCAAATAGAGTGTATTCCAATTTCTAAATTCGATCAAGCTGCACTACATACTTAATAATTTTTAATTAACACCTCCGGTAGTTTAAAGGCCGGTTTATCTAAATTTTATACTCAGACTCATTTTAATTTGAATGGATTTAAGTGTGCGGTTTCAAACACTTTCTCGAAACTGTAATGTATATAATTATTAAATATCGAAAATAATATCCATTAATTTTTAAAAGTTATTAAATATTGGATATAAATGTGGACATATACTTTATACAGACGTTAAATACAAATGAAGGGATTTTATTGACTGGGTTTTATGTCACAAGGTCCAAAGACGGACAAACTGTGCCAGATAATGCAAACCATTAGAAACAAATAAAAGGTAAAATATTGTCTAATGAACAATAGAAAGTGCAATGGAGCTCATGTACATATGATATAAAAGGTGTGGGATAAAAGATGACATGAATAAATGCAAGTAGATTCCCCTTGGTAAAACAAATTATGAAGTCTGAAAAACATAACTGGATAAAATTGTTATCAAGATAGGGTTGTCTAAGTTCGGGTTTCACCATCTTAGTCTGCTATTAAAAATATAACATGAAATGTAATTAAAAATGGATGAATTATAACAATGTTAAAATACCGCAGCGATACAAAAGGGCAAATAGTGATGCATGTGGAGGGGCAGGATTACGTTGGAATCAAATCATTGCATCAATATAAATTTCAAAACGTTTTAAAAGATGAGAAATAAAAATAATATACTAGTGAACTGATTTAACGATATAACTTTATATTATTGTCTTTGTTTTCCCTCAGAAAAGTTAAATTATTTCTAAGAAATGCTTTTAGATCCCCTATGTATCTTTATACCTAAATATCCCTTCGGGATTGATCCCGGACCGTCGCCGATAATCCGTTTTGTTAATCCAGTGCGACGTAAATTCAACTTAACTACCTAAATATATCCCTTTACCGTTGGTCATTAAAAGCTGAATAATATCCTTAAATTGCAATTCAGGAGGTATTATAATGCATTACCAACTAACAGAGTTAAAAATATTTTTATATTGTTGTCATCAAACATTTTGTACATTATCCTTTTCAATCTGAGCAGCTCATGAGGTCTAATCACTGCGCTAGCAAATTATAGACCGCAGAGTGTCGATCTCTGGATGTAATTTTCTCTTTCTACGTTGTAGCCACCATTATGTTAATGGTTAGGTTGTAAGAGGTTTCGATAACTTTTTCTTAACTTATGTCCCATCGATTTCAAACAAAACCCATCACCGTAACATAAATTAATTCCAACTAGAACTGCAACAGTCTCAACTTCCAGAGCTCGTCTTCACGATCCCTTACTTCATTACAGCTGTCTGCACAAGATCTTAACGACTACCCCAACTGCAAAATCAGGACGGTAGCAGCGAAAGTTCAAACAACATTTGCACCCCATCAATTTAAATTTACTTATCCAAAATCAATTCCCGAAGAATTTAACAACTTCCCCCAGAAACAGAATGTCGTGAAAAAGATGGCACCGCGTTCTGGGAAGCGGAACTCACCCCACTTTACCTCCCTTCTGGAAACTTTCAGTATTGTAAGCGAAGAGGACATAGAGGAAGCATCGCTTGATTTTATTGGGCATTAGCCGATCCACATTCATCAATTTGACACTGCTTGCCGAATGCGAGCGCCTCGGGTCTTTATTGGATGTCAAGTCCCAAGGATTGCTGTGTCAATAGAAAAGCGGGGCCTGAGTAATGGCCTCCGAAGCCCTAGTCCTCTAAAATCCATGTTGCCGCTCCCCCTTAGCATGTTACTGATACGGGGATCGCCGAGTGATGGGCACTGCAATATATGCCGCATATTGGTTACTTAGTTGTTTTAGATACGCGATCCAGAAAACATCATAAGGTCGTTGTAAATAATTGTAGATAAGGGAGCTATTCAAAAAGGAATAGGGGAAAGTTATTGCGCCTCTTTGTTCTCATGGCTGTTCAAAAGTGAGAGTAGTAACGTATTTCTGCTTCAGCTGGGTCCAATGTGACTCAGATTAACCAAAACGTTTAGAAAAATGTTTTAGATACACGGATTCAGAAAACATCATAAAGTCCTCGTAAATAATTGTAGATAAGGGAGCTATTCAAAAAGGGAATGGGGGAAGTTATTGCGCCTTTTCGTTCCCCTGGCTGTTCAAAAGTGAGAGTAATAACGTATTTCTGCTTCAGCTGGGTCCAATGTGACTCAGATTACTCAAAACTTTTCGAAGTGTTTTAGATACGCGATTAAGAAAACATCATAAGGTCCTTGTAAATAATTGTAATAGATAAGGGAGGCTATTCAAAAAGGAATAGGGAAAAGTTATTGCGCCTTTTTGTTCCCTGGCTGTTCAAAAGTGAGAGTAGCAACGTATTTCTGCTTCAGCTGGGCCAATGTTACTCAACTTAACCAAAACGTTTAGAAAAATGTTTTAGATACACGGATTCAGAAAACATCATAAGGTCCTCGTAAATAATTGTAGATAAGGAAGCTATTTAAAAAGGGAATGGGGAAAGTTATTGCGCCTTTTCGTTCCCCTGGCTGTTCAAAAGTGAGAGTAATAGCGTATTTCTGCTTCAGCTGGGTCCAATGTGGCTCAGATTACTCAAAACTTTTCGAAGTGTTTTAGATATGCGATTCAGAAAACATCATAAGGTCCTTGTAAATAATTGTAATAGATAAGGAAGGCTGTTCAAAAAAGGGAATGGGGAAAAGTTATTGTGCCATTTTATTCTTTGGCTGTTCTAAATGAGAATGCTAGCGTATTTCTACAACAGCTAGGTCCAATGTGAATCAGCTTACTTAAAATTTTTAGAAAAGTGTTTTAGATACGCGATTCAGAAAACATCATAAGGTCATTGTAAATAATTGTAGGTAAGGGAGCTATTCAAAAAGGGAATGGGAAAGTTATTGTACTTTTTATCACTAGCTGTTCTAAATTGAGGATAACATATTTCTACTTCAGCTAAACCCAATGTATCGCAAATTAACCAATCGTTTAAGCTTTACATTTTTATTTTTCAAGGTGTATAAGATAACCAATTGTATTTGTACATCTTGTGAACCTGGAAAGGTGCCTTTTTGCATAACTGAGGAGACATTGGAACATCTTTTTCTGTGTGCCTGAGAGGAACTTTTGACAAAATTGAATACCTCCTAGTTCATTGCTTCTGTTGTTCTCGAGTTTTCATTTTATGATCATTGCTTTTAGATTGTAATGTAAAATCGAAGATATTTGTTCCGAACTCACGCAATAAAGCTCTTTGGAAACTGTAAGACGTAAATAGTTCAATCATTTAAATTGAAATTACGTTTGAAGTCGCTTGTACATAATAATATTTGAATACATCTCTTATCTACAACTATTTATAAGCAGCATGTGATATTTTCTGAACCGGATTTCTAAAAAACTAAGTAACAAATGAGTTACAAAGCTTTTAGACTGCCTATATTTGTCACTGTTTGGACTTTTCCGAACACTTTGGATTTTATGGATATCATGTCCCAAGGATTGTTACGTTAATGGAAAAGCGGAACCTGAGTAATGGGCTCAGAGCCCTAGTCTATAATCACTTTTCAATGTAAAATAACTCAATTTCCTAATCTTACCATACAAATACAGTCAATTATTATTGGTTTCTTTTCTAATTTTTATTTGTTGCTCATTGCTTGAATATTGCATAACAGACATCATGAAATCGGATCCAATGAACCCGGGTTCATGTACTACAGTTGTATGTGTATGGTAAGATGCGAATAAAGTTATTTTAAACTGAAAACTGATTTAGTGCAAGTTGCTTTTTTCTCCTGACTGAAGATTTATCATTGGCTTTATTGGGGCCCGATTGACTTTATTCCGCCAGAGCAGACGGGACAAACCGACAATCAGGACACTGGAACGAGTCATTCAAACCGGGGCGTATAGAATCCCTACTTATGCCTTATTCATGGATAGAAGGACAGGCAAGAACGGAAGGAGCTTCTAGATTCTTATTAAGTCATCATAGGCTGTAGAAAAATATTAAATATGGTCTTGAACCTACAGAGAAAAGAGCAGAATAGCTTTCACTTGTGGAAATGCTTTAATACATACGTTTCATATCTTCCCTGTCAGAGCAAAAAGGGTTAAGTCGGAATTTTGATGTGTCCTAAGGAGTCAACTGTATCCTTAATTTAAGGAATAATATAAGCTTAAAATCAAAACTAAATAAATCTACTACAATTATTTGTATTATGGTATGCTTCTTTTTCTTCCTGAATATTTGTCAGAAAAAGTGAAGTATTAAACTTGCGATTCCGAGAAGTAGCGATTTTGACTAAACCCTTTTCTCCCTGGTAGGTAAGTAGTTAATTAACGTTGATCAATTCGCCTCGTTGACCAATTCATCAATCTCATCGCCTCGTTTGGCGGTAAAACATCTTGTGACTGGTTAGATGAATGAATGCGTATTTCTATAGAGTGGCGACAGAAATGGCGAAATCGCCAGTCTACCATTATGTCGCACGCACCAATCAGATCGGTAGGCCAATCAAATCGGTTGATCAATTCGCCTTGTTGACCAATTCACCAATCTTATCGCCTCGTTTGCCATAAAACATCTTGTGACTGCTTAGATGAGTGAATGCGCATTTCCATAGCGTGGCGACAAAAATGACGAAATCGCCAGTTTATCACTATGTCGCACGGACCAATCAGATCGGTTGATCAATTCGCCTTGTTTATCAATTCACTAATCTTATCGCCTCGTTTGGCGATAAAACATCTTGTGACTGGTTTGATAAGTAAATGTGTATTTCTATAGAGTGGCGACAGAAATGGCGAAATCGCTAGTCTAGCATTATGTCGCACGGACCAATCAGATCGCTAGGTAGTGAATTAACATCACTCTCGAGCAACGCAATGGGCTATAGGCGACGTCCGGGATTAATCTCGAAGGGAAAGATGCAAGGACAATTCCTTGTAATTTTGTACCACGGTCAGATGACGAGAACAACACCTGAGCTGCCACCCCACTCTCCAAACTTCCACACCACGCCAACGTGGCCCTGTAGATATACGTTTTGTTCCGTACATTCTTGTTGACTCAGCATAGCAATTTTATTCAGCAGTCAAACAAGATATTTGACTTGGATGCCATATGAGTAGCTTATATACTGCGATAAAATTTTAATCCCACGTGCAGTACTTGACATACATTCCATGAATATAGTAAAAGCGGGAATCCGTCTAAACGGGAAGTGTAATCAGGGGTGTCATTAGCATACAGACATTTACACTTGCATTTACTCACGCGCACAACTTTTCGCTTGTCAGTCGTATCGCCTTCTTTTAAAGAATACTTTCTTGTAAATAATTCATGCTCTTCAACAACACATTCGCAAACAGAGCAATGCTAACTGACAAGCTATCCATTTCAGCTAAGCAGAAATTAAAATTTAAGTAAGAATACAAAAAGGGGCTCTTTAAGAGCTCGGGATAAACGCAACGAAAAGGGCGAAAAATAGTAAACAATAAGCAAAGTAGGAAAGATTGGAGGGCTCTAGAGTTCGAGATTCATATTTCAGGCGGTGCCAAGATTTATGGATTGATGTGTCAGCATGGACGGAACTAGAATAATGGCCTTCATTTTTCACAGGAGAGAAAAAAATTAGAATCTGTATGAATCTATCCTACTACGACTAGTAAGTTCCAGATGACGACAGAGCCCCCTGTTCTATTCATAGTGATCTATTTTTCAAAAGGGATTTTCAGTATAAATTGCTTCGAGTATTCCAGAAATTATTGTTTTGGACTACTTTCCATGTACGAGAGATCTTCGATAAGTACTTTGACTGTTGAATTGCTTTAAAGGTGATGCTTGAAATATAGATACACATATGAAGAGTTGTTCATTGTGAATTCGTTTTGTTGCAAGATCCGTAGCTCGATTTAAATAGTTGATGGAAGTGATATGCTGAAGTGGAGATGATATGGTGTTATTTATAAAGCTACTTGCTTTGTATTTCAATTAAGATGTCCATGCATTATTTTTCTAGCTTGTTTTTAATTAATATCACATGACATGCTATTATTTGAGTGATATTTTATTATTGCTACTTTTATACGAATAATCAATTTAAGTTAATAACTCACAAGTTATTTATATCTTTATGCGAATTTTTAAGCAATTTAAAGAATCCTATACTAAACGAAAGTTTGTTATGTACTGGGATTAGAGTAGCGGATTAACAACCGCAGGGTTGTGAATTCGAATCCAACCAAAGACCGTCTACAAAGGGGGCTGGTGCAGGTTAAATCTGTCGTGGCCTCAAATGTCCTTACGTTGGCGTGGTGTGGAAGTTTGGAGAGTGGGGTGCCAGTTCAGGTGTGACCTCGTCATCTGACTGTGGTTCAAAATTATGTGGTGTTCTCGGATCTTTCCTTTGGGGACTGATCCCCGACCGCTGCCAATAGACCGTTGGGTTGCTCTAGTGCGACGTTAATTAAAATACCTACCTTGTTATGTACTATTTATAAGGTGAAGCAACTGATTCTTAAATATAAAATAGTTAAAGTTGTTAAAATATCCGAATAATTCGCGATATAGTACCTTTTATTGACTCGTTTGAATAAATGTAAGGGATTTGTAGAATTTATGCTATTAGTGATTAAAATTTTAGAATTTCGAAGGCTTTTAATTGACAGGTAGCTGAGTTTATGTCACACTGCAGCAACACAATGGGCTATTGGCGACGGTCTGGAATTAATTAAAGGTGAGATCTAAAGATGTACAAAGGCTGTGCGAAATTCCACTCAGCAGTAAATTTCCAGGAATTTCCAAATAAAAATGTTGCCACAAGCCTTTATACAGATAACATAACTAAAAAAATGTCTTCGTGATTTAATCGAAATCTCATTTTCTCGACCCTTTATTTTGCAGAATCGTGTATACAAAATTATTGTACACTCTAAAAACATTTGTAGAACTAAAATACTTCAAATGATTTCGATAAAAGTAAAAATGCAATGCTCTACTAGAGAACTTTATAATGTAACTCTCAAATATCCGTTTCATGAGTTTAAAAATATTACTTTTAACGGCCTCGTTAGTTTAATAGCTATTTAGAGACAACTTAAACGAAATAGAAGAAGGAATTAGAAATAATTTAGTTCAATAGTCGGAAAAATCATTCGAGAAAAACAAAATTACGCCAATTACCCGTTTAGTTTGGCAAAAGACCAAAACTAAAGCCTTAGGACTTGAGACAAACTAGAAAAACATGTTAGTGATGTCTTCATTTATAAAAGCGGTCATCATATTATTCCTTCTAAAATTGGGTACTAAAGTTCTTCAAGCGGTTTACTAAATCGATGATGGTATATATGATAGAGTGGTTAGGTTTTGAAATATAGTCCCAAAATGGTGCTTAACCCTTCAAGTGGTTTCAACGAGATATCTTGCCCATTAAGATCTGACCAATTTTGATAGCGAGACAAGATATCTCGTCACTTAGATGCCGATTTTGACGTAAATACGCATGAAAAATCGAGCGCTACCAAAAGGTTTAAAACTGTTTTGCTTTATGATTTCAGAACTATAAGAAACATCAAGGAGATAAACATAGCGTCGTTTAAAGACAAAGGGTATCCGTACGTATCATGCGCAAGCGCACTGTGCGCAGTATGTTGAAATTCTACGATGCTGGGCGAACTTTGGGCCAGTGTTAATTTGGATTGATTAATTAATTGGCCATTCTGTGTATTTATCTAATGCAATACCAAGAATGGCCGTGAAGACTGCGTAAGTGGTGTCATTCGAAATCTGCCGAACCCTACAATCATAGGTCTTTAATCTCAATAAAATATCCTTCCATATTTATATCTCGAACTGCACTCTAATCGATCTAACTGTAAAGTAAATATTGAATATTCAATCATTCATCTTCCTATGTCTGCTTCATTCATTCCGCAATCCAATCAGGCCAGAGTATTCACGTCAAAGCTACGGTTTGTGTCCTCGTCACGACCTGCTAATTTTTTAGTGATGTTTTATGTCATTTTTTTGTAATGACGAGATATCTCGTTCACCAAGATCTGGTCAGTTTTGCTAATGACCTGATACCTCTTCGAGACAACCACCTGTAGGTTTGTTAAGATGATAGAATTATTTTTTTGTCCGTTAATGGCTTTCATATAACGAGGGGAAAATCAATACAATAAGACATAATTCAATTTAAAGAATACTAACAAGTACAGATGTGTATTTATCTAATGCAATACCAAGAATGGAATCAAAATGATGTTTTACTGTGCAGGAATAAGCTAATCTAAGCAGAGGTGACACCTGTCTATCTGAACTCTATAGAGATCTTCACCGTCTTACCGATTCAGATAAAATTTGGGATACATACTCTTTAGACCTCTTCGAAAACTATAGGCTATATATTAACGATCACTTGATTTGTCTTGGACGTGTAGAGCGACTAAAAGAATTCAAAATCCCATTGGAATAATATTGAGAATAATCAAGATTACGGACGAATCTCAGATTCTTTTAACAGATTGCTGGAAAAGAAGATTTTTTTCGAAAATTATTTTTTGAGTATCAGAGTATTAAATCCTAATACTATTATTTTTCATTGATTTCGGAATTATAAATAATTTAGGCATATTTATCAGATGATTAAAGGGATTAAGATCGATAATTTTGAATAAATTATACGCGTTCACTAGAAGCTTGGTAGAAATGGAAATTAATGAGCAATTTCATGTGAAGGAACGGGAGAAGTACAGCAGATATCTTCTTTCATTTACCTTCTTAATTACACATATCGCAATTTTAATTATTCCGATGCTTTATATTTCATGTTTAATGCTTTTTAAATACTTAAAATAATAAAAAACCAACGAAAACTACTTTTAATTGGGAAGATTTCAAGCAATTACAGAATATGACGAACGGGTCACGCAAAATGTCAAAATTTTGACAAAGGATAAACAAAGATTAATTTCTAGGAATTGTATGATGTGAAAAAATCTAGTTATTCTTTATAAAAAACATGAATACATTAATTAAATCCACAAAAAGAATATCACGAGTTACAAAAATGTTTTTATTAGAATTCAAATAATTAATTGCTTGAGAGTGGAAAATACCATGTTTAGGAATAGGACATTCGCAATACAAGAGATCAATTTCCAATTCTGCATTGAAATATTTTTAATCAAGAAACCTAATAACCAATGATAAAACAAAAACTCACGAGATAAGAATTTAAATGAGGATTTTCAAGCATAAATGATCAGTGAAATATGCATTCAATTTACTCTACGTGACTGAAATCAAAACATGGGAAAAATAGCATTGACAGTTATGCTTTTTAGGGGTAGCATCTTCTTTTGATTGCCAGGCTGAAACAAAAGAAAACAAGTGAGCCATTATCATTTTTCTTATCAGTGAGATTTTAAATTCATCAATAAAAACTGACAGAATTTGCACTATACCATAAATACCCAAACAACTATCAAAAGACTTTCTATGTAGTATAACTCATAACAGTAGTAGAAAAGTGAGAATTAAAGCATAAGTGGAACGAGGATGATAAGGAGTGTAGATAAGGAGAAGGAAAGTTCAGAAACAGAGGTTCGGAGAAAAACGACTCTAGGATCGGAGGATAGCTAGGGCGAAATGAGCAAACTGATAGAGTGAGACATGCAGAGAAGTGGTATTAATGTGTATAATTTTTGTAAGAGGAATTTCTTTAAATAAGGTATGATTTTAAGTGACACTAGGGTTTATTATACAAGTAGTTTCATTCGAATTTGGTTACAAATCTTACTACTCCAATTTTCCTTTTTGTTATTTTGTCCACAAAATTTTTGATAATGTTCCATAAGGGAATATTGGAAATCTTTTTAATCTTACATCGTGCTATTTTAAAAAAACTTTTGCTTGTCTTACCACATACACTGTATTTTGGATTATTTGTTGTTTATTATATTTTTATAAATTGTCTTTTAAAATGCAAGATTTGAAATGAAATTTACTTTGATTTTAAGATTTATGTTTTTTACTCAAAAATTAATTATACATTAGATACTATAACACACATTTTACTGCAGTATGTTTTAAAAATATTATACACTTAAGTGAGCGTAAAGTTGAAGCTTTACAAGACCCTTACTATGAATATGTTTCCTTACACATTTGAAAGCAGTGATGATAGTATTAAAACCATTTATCCTATAGAATTAAAATTAAATATTTTTTAATTAAACTTCCTAGATTTTAGTGATTTAATTTAGTATATTATAAAGATTTACAAACTGTTTTTAAAGAAATTTTCTTTGTTATAAGCATTTATATTTTAAAAGTTAGATGTTTTTACTCAAAACTTAATTATGTATTAATTATTATTACACATATTATACTATTGAATATTTTTAGAAAACATTTTACGATTGAAACATATACATTAGATATTATTACAAACCCTTAAATGTAGATTTGATTTTTATATTTTTATTTTAAAAGTAAGACATTTTCAAGTTTGATTCTTAAGGTGTTCTTTATGCACAGTAAAAAATAATTATAAAAGAAACCTGTTGGAGTAAAGAAAACTTTTGCTTTCATTTGTAACTGTACAAGACCCATACTATGAAAATGTTCCCTTGCATATTTGAAGTAGAGAAAAATAGAATTAAAAACCATTTGTTTTGTAGTTCTAAATAAAATGTTTTTTAAAATGCTTTTTGCAAACCATACATTTTACTAAACATAAAACTTCCTTTTATTTATTTAAAAAACCTTGTACATACTGTAGTTTTTAAATTCCAGAGCAAAATATCAATACTGTACGAAGCTGTGAAGTATTTTGCAAGATATTTTGTACTGTTTTCTTAATTTTAAATGTACTACATTGCAATGTTAAATGGATAGTAAGTGGGTTTTCTGTTTTGAAAATAATGTATGCTCATCTGTGCTGCTAAGCAAATTAACTTCTGCCCTTTCCTTGATATTTAATATTTAATGCATAATCTAAATATTTACTCACACCACTGATAGTTTTACACATGAGTAAAATTAAGAAATAACTGAAAATTTTAAGTATTAATGTGAATATTAAAATGAACAAATAGTATTGAAATAATGGATTAAATCTGAATTCCATGTATTCTTAAAACAATCTCTGCAAAAACCAGCACATACAATTCTTAAACAGATTGAAGGAAGCTACATGGAAACAAGTAAATTAGAACACTTTTTAATAGAAAAACATCATAATTCATATATTTTATAAAAGTAATACATTGTAGTGAGAAAAGAACTTATTTTTTGCATTCTTGCATTTTTTAAGAGACATATTTCCGACGAGCCAATTATTAAATGTCATCACCTCAGCTTTGAGGCAATGCAAATTATTTTTGTGATGACCATATGATACTTTTTGGATCTCTTTGTTGCTACTTAGAACACATAGTGCATCGAATTTGGGACATCCATATTGTTCCAATTTGATATTCGGAATATCCAATGCATTTAGGCTTCACTTTTCCACGCAACCACCTTTATAAGCAACTAGGTACTGAATGGGACTCTTGGTCTGCTCGTACAATTCTAAAAGCATAGGGTCTGAACTTTCTAAAGAAGACACTTTCCCATGCCATGGGACAGAAAGGAAGTCCACATATGTAATTTTCAACATATCGCACAGTTTTGTGATCTTTGGCACTAAGTTTATGCTTATAAGGCGATAAGTTAAAACGATTACTTGAAGGTACTTGCGGTTTTGTGGTGGTGTATCCGTATTCACAAACTAAGAAACATTCTTTTGTCTGAAACCCATCAAAATCCACAATTGCGCAAAGATTAAACAATGCTATCGAGATTTAAAATTTATCTTTGTCTTATCTTTTGTGAGTAACTATGAACGCATAAGTGAAGAACGTATTCAGAAAACGTGCGTGTGATAATGTGCCAAGTAAAATTTTGTGTTGTAATGCAAGACGATTTTAACGAAATGATATACTTAAAAGTGCATGCCATTTTTCTTTTTACCCTACCACTTTAAAACACTGAATACATTTAATTCTACGATTAAATTGGAGCAAGGAAAAACACATAACCAAATATAATTTATAAAATAAACGTTTTTGACTTTCTTTAAAGTATACTGAATTCTCTTGATTCTTCAGTTTTATTTTTCTAAAATTACAACAGCAAATTGAATTATTTATTTGTGGGGCGCAAGTCTTTGCCTTTTGTTAAAAGGAAATTACTATCTGACACGTATAATATTTTTAAAAATTGACGAAGATACCCTTTTTCATGGAATTTAACTCAATCTGCACTATAATTTTACACAAGAGCAAGTGTTCTTATTTAATTTTAAGGAACTTAATTTTAAGGAAAATGGATAGCCATTATGTAAATTTGAAGCCAAAAGTTCCAAGCATGTCTATGCTCAATAAACGGCTATTAAAATTCATAAGACTTTTTTTATCAAAGACTGATTTAAAAAATCGTGTAGGAAATACTTATACCCTTTTTAAATATATTGGCTATTTTAATTATTTGTTGTTTTCTCATTACATGTTAAATCTATTTGTTAAAGACGAATTTTAAAGTGCCTTTAAAGGGAGTTACTGAATGCTTTAGGAAAGATGTGTAAATATATTTTGCAATGCAAGAAGGAATGCTTGGAATGAATATTCATGTTGCCATTATTTTTTAGTACTTGTCAATCATTTTGGTACATTGTTTATTCCCTAAATTAAACTTTTTGTACTTATAAATCTTAAAACAAAAAGAAAAGAAAAAGTAACCCTGTAGAAAGTAACACCATATTAGAAAAAACATTTTAACATATCTTTCTTCATTAATATTTGTTTACCTTTGTCTTTTTTCTTGAAAACCTTTTAATACATAATTATTATAATTGTTGTGTAGAATATTTTTTTGACAACACTGAATTGAAGAAAAAATAATTTATTGAAGGAAAGAGAATCAATAACACAGTTAATATACTTTTCAAAACATATATTACAGGTCTTTTACATACATCTCTCTAAGAGTATTGAAAACATCTGTCGCATTCAAATTCTCAAAAAAATTTCCCTCCAATATTATGCGATAAAAGTTTAACAGTTTATTGCTCTTTCTTACAAAATTAGTAGCAAACTCTTTCCAATTAACAGCATATAAAGTTTACAATTCCTCCAGTTTACAATTCTTTTTCCAAGAACAGCTAACACATCTCAATAGCATTGTTTAATATTTGTGCAATTGTGGATTTTGATGGGTTTCAGACACAAGAATGTTTCTTAGTACGTGAATACGTATACACCAACATAAAACCGCAAGTAGCTTCAAGTATTCGTTTTAACTTATCGTCTTATGAACATAAACTTAGTGCCAAAGATCACAAAACTGTGCAATATGTTGAAAATTACATATGTGGACTTCCTTTCTGACCCATGGCATGAGAAAGTGTCTCCTTTAGAAAGTTTCGACTCTAAGCTTTTAGAATTGTAGGAGTAGACCAAGAGTGCCACTCAGTACCTAGTTGCTTATAAAGGTGGTTGCGTGGAAAAGAGAAGCCTAAATGCATTGGATATTCCGAATATCAAACTGGAACAATATGGATGTCCCAAATTCGATGCACTATGTGTTCTAAGTAGCAACAAAGAGATCTAAAAAGTATCATATGTTCATCACAAAAATAATTTGCATTGCCTCAAAGCTGAGGTGATGACATTTAATAATTGGCTCGTCGGAAATATGTCTCTTAAAAAATGCAAGAATGCAAAAAATAAGTTCTTTTCTCACTACAATGTATTACTTTTGTAAAATATATGAATAATGATGTTTTTCTATTAAAAAGTGTTCTAATTTACTTTGTTTCCATGTGGCTTCCTTCAATCTGTTTAAAAATTGTATGTACTGGTTTTTGCAGAGATTGTTTTAAGAATACATGGAATTCAGATTTAATCCATTATTTCAATACTATTTGTTCATTTTAATATTCACATTAATACTTAAAATTTTCAGTTATTTCTTAATTTTACTCATGTGTAAAACTATCAGTGGTGTGAGTAAATATTTAGATTATACATTAAGTATCAAGAAAGGGGCAAAAATTAATTTGCTTTGCAGCACAGATGTGCACACATTATTTTCAAAACGGAAACCCACTTACTATCCATTTGACATAGCAATGTAGTACATTTAAAATTAAGAAAACAGTACAAAATATCTTGCAAAATACTTCACAGCTTCGTACAGTATTGTTATTTTGCTCTGGAATTTAAAAACTACAATATGTACAAGGCTTTTCAAATAAATAAAAGGAAGTTTATGTTTAGTAAAATGTATAGTTTGCAAAATGCATTTAAAAAACATTTTATTTAGAACTACAAAAACAAATGGTTAATAATTCTATTTTTCTCTACTTCAAATATGCAAGGGAGCATTTTCATAGTATGGGTCTTGTACAGTTACAAATGAAAGCAAAAGTTTTCTTTACTCCAACAGGTTTCTTTTATAATTATTTTTTACTGTGCATAAAGAACACCTTAAGAATCAAACTTGAAAATGTCTTAATTTTAAAATAAAAATATAAAAATCAAATCTTCATTTATGGGTTTGTATTAATATCTAATGTATATGTTTCAATCGTAAAATGTTTTCTAAAAGTATTCAATAGTATAATATGTATAATAGTATTTAATATATAATTAATTTTTGAGTAAAAACATCGAACGTTTTAAATATAAATCTTTATAACAAAGAAAATTTCATTAAAAGAACAGTTTGTACATCTTTATAATATAAATTAAATCACTAAAATTTAGGAAGATTAATTAAACAATAATATTAATTTTGATTTTATAGGATAAATGGTTTTAATACTATCATCACTGCTTTGAAATGTGTACGGAAACATGTTCATAGTTCGGGTCTTGTAAAGTTCTCCTTTACGCTCACTTAAGTGTATAATATTTTTAAAAAAATCTGCAGTAAAATGTGTTATAGTATATAATGTATAATTAATTTTTGATTAAAAAATATAAATCTTAAAATCAAAGAAAATTTCTTTTCCAGATCTTGCATTTTAATTTTAAAACCATGTAATAAAAAACAAATAATCAAAAATGCAGTGTATGTGGTAAGACAAGCAAAAGTTTATTTAAAATAGCAAGATGCAAGCATTAAAACTCTCCAATATTCCCTTACGGAACATTATCAAAAATTTTGTGGACAAAATAACAAAAAGGAAAATTGCAGTAGTTAAGATTTGTAACCAAATTCGAATGAAACTATAATAAACCCTAGTGTCACTGAAAATCATACCCTATTTAAAGAAATTCCTCTTTAGTAAATTATACATGTTAATACCAGTTCTCTGCATGTCTCACTGTATCAGTATACGCGTTTTCCCCTTAGCTGTCCTCCGATCCTCGAGTTGTTTTCTTCCGATCCTCTGTTTCTAAACTCTCCTTCTTCTTATCGGTCTAATTACCCTCCTTTATCATCCTCGCTCCTCTTGTGCTCGAACTCTCACTTTTGTACTACTCATAAAACTCAAAACCGATAGTGCACTATACAATCTAAAAAGGAAGTAACAATTCGATAAACAAAAAACCCTCATATTGGATCTCAAATAATATACAAAGGAGACACATGTTAAAGAAGAAAGATATGCGAGGTTATTATCCATTACACAATGTACTGTCAATTTAACTTGTGTTTGTATAAGGGAAAGGGAATTCGATATAAATCATAACATATACAAGACATTGTAGTTTGGACAAAAATTATACTGTTATGCTATTCAAAAGACTTTATGCAGTAAAATTCGTAAATTCAAAGTCTATACTGCAGTATGCAATTCTAAAGAGGAAATAACAATTCGATATTCCTAAAACCCTCACTACTACATCTAAAATCTTATACGAAGAGGTATATTTTAAAGAAAAGAAAGATATGAGGTGATTAATGCTGTCAATTTGACTTCCGTTTATATAAGGGAAAGGGACTTCGCTATAAAATCATAACATATATGAAACATTACAGTTTGGACAGAAAGTCATACTTTTTTTATGTAGTACAACAAACAGGCAGGAACCCGATACACACATTGCATCATAGAACCTAAAGAAGAAATAACACGGCGATGGCAACTCAGGAAGAAGGATTTGTTCAGAAAGACTATCGCTGTTGGAAATTGTTCCTACTATTATTCATGTTTTGTTCCTGAATCAAGTTACTAGAGGGAATAGGTTTTTTACAACTTTTTCAAAGAGGAATGATAAAAAAATCAAGACTTCCTTCACGAATTTTAACATTTAAACATCAACTAACAATCAACTAACTTAACTCTGACTGAGGGTTAAAATATCCACTGTATTTGGCTTCCTTGATGAAATGATTGGGCTTTCCTTATGCTTTGGCATGCACAAATGATTTGAAAATATGCATTTAATTTACTCTACATGACTGAAATCAAGGCATGGGGAAAATATCGCTGACAGTTATCCTTTTTTTAAAGAAGGATATGAGATGATTAATCAATAAACTGCTGTCAATTTGACTTTCGTTAGTATAAGGGAAAGGAAATTCATTATAAAATCATAACGCGTATGAAACATTGCTGTTTGGACTTTATGTAGTATAACAGGCAGAAATCCGATGCACACATCACATCATGGAATCTAAAGAAAGAACGCGTTTAAGCCAACTAAGGAAACGTCTCAGGACTACATCTCAAACCCGTTCCATAGCAGGAAGCATATGTTTGCTTTTGTGTCACTCGTTATTTCTGGAACTTTCGAATACACTTACATTTAAATTGCCTGGTTCAGTCCTGGCGAATTCTTACACCAGGAGTAATAAAGTCATCCATCATTCATCCCCCTCCGTCCCCCTGCCTCGCGAAAGTGTCTAGTTTCCCAAGATGTGTCATATATCCGTCGGATTCGTAAAATCCAATTTAGGTCGGGTTGGAAAGTATCCTTTCAAAGTGACGTAATGTCGCCTGATAAAATTCCTTCGATAGAGACCTAACGGAAGGAGGCTTTAGCGGAGGATAACGGATGGGATATCGTTGAGTGGAATATCAACTCAATTCGGTTAGGGAACACTCTTTCAAGTCGACGGCCGCTGAGGGCCCTTTCTCGCCTAATCTGAATAGGAATTGTTAGGACGTGCTGGACATCGGAATATGGCTTTCGGGAATGTAAAACACTTTTTTGGGATAATGGGGGTGAGTTTTCGTCTTAGACTTACGGGTATTATGTTGGGTTGAGGATTCGGGATACATCTTATTGATCGTCTCCACTAAAATATGGCTTCAGGGAATTTGAGGAATAAATAGAAGTCCGATACTATCTGAAGCACTTGTTTGAGACAACATCTCGAAACCGATACATTCTACTGTGTACTTACTGTATGGTAATTACAGCGATTTAGCAGTTTCACGTCAGCATTAGTTTCGAATACTGAGGGTGCATATTACTTTTAATCCTCGAAGTGGTTTCGATTAGATAACTCGTCTATCAAGATCTAACCAATTTTGCTAATGACGTGATATATCGTCATCAAGATATTATCGATATTTTTTATGACGACAAGATCCAGATATGGTCAGGTTTCTTCTAATTACGAGATATATCGCCCATAAAGATCTGCTCAGTTTCGCTAATGAGACAAGATATCGAGACTACCATTCAGGTTGAAGCTAGTGGAATTTCATTGGTTTAGATGAGCCTTTCTGGCTTCATCGCCATAGGAATTGTGACAAGATACTTAGTTGAGACAACTAACAGGAATGTTAAAACTAGTGGGATTTTATTGGTTTAGATGAGTGCCTTTTCTCAACCAAACTACTCAGGACTTGTGAGGACGTGCTGGACATCGGAATATGGCTTTCGGGAATGTAAAACATTTTTGGGGATAATGGGGTTGTTTTCGCCTTAGACTTACGGGTATTACGCTGGGTAAAGGATTCTGGATACATCTTATTGATTGTCTCCACTCAAATATGACTTTAGGGAATTTAAAGAAAAATAGTCCGATACTGCCTGAAGCACTGGTTTGAAAATACATGTCAAACAAGTATGTATATACTACTGTGTACTGCATAGTGATTAAGGCGATTTAGTAAACAGTTTCACGTCAATACTAGTTTCGAATGATAATACTGCGAATTGGTTTTAAAACTAGTGGGATTTCTTTGGTTTAGCTGAGATTTCTTTCTCACCCAATCTGCATAGGAATTGTGAGGACGTGCTCGACATCCGAATGTGGCTTTCGGGAATGTAAAATACCTTTTGGGGGTAATGGGGCTAAATTTTCTTATACTTGGGGATTTAGAATTATGTAGAGTTGAGGATTCTGGATATATCTTGTTTCTTATTGGTCGTCTCAACTCTAATGTTGCTTTAGGGGATTTAAAGAATGAATTGAAGTCCGATAAAATCTGAAGCACTGGTTTGAGATTACATATCAAACCTGATGTATAGTGCGTGCTGTGTACTCTATGGTAATTACAGCGAATTGGTAAAAAGTTTCACGTAAACTCCCGAAAGTTTCACGTAGTTCCGAATACTGTGGGTGCGTATTGGTCTTAATCCTCCAATTGATTTCAACGAGATATCTCGTCTATCACGATCTAGCCAATTTTGGTAATGACGAGATATCTGGTCATCAAGATATTGCCGATTTGTTTATGACAAGGCCCAGATATGGTCAGGTTTCTTCTAATTACGATATATCTTGTCCACATAGATCTGGTCAGTTTTGCTAATGAGACAAGATATCGAGACTACCATGCAGGTTGAAACTAGTGGAATTTCATTGATTTAGATGAACCTTTCTAGTTTCATCGCCATAGGAATTGTGAAGACGTGCTTGATATCGGAATATGGCTTTCGGAGAATGTAAAACACTTTTTTATGATAATGGGGCTAAACTTTCTTTTAAGATTTACGGGTTTTAACAATATGCTGGGTAAAGGAATCCGGATATATCTTATTTCTTATTGATCGTATCAACTCGAATCGTACTTTAGGGAATTTAAAGAATAGATAGCAGTCCGATGACAACTGATGCAAGAATACATTAGAAACCTGATGCATACTACAATTTACTATATGATAATTACATTGGTCTTTCCCTTAGAATAAAATAGAATTCCTTAAATAGTCCTCACGTTGGTGTGGTTTGGAAGTTTGGTGAGTGGGATGCCAGCTCAGGTGCGACCACGTCATCTGATCGTGGTTCAAAATTACTAGGTGTTGTCTTCGGACCTTTCCTTCGTGTTGGATCCCAGACCGTCACCAATAGCCCGTTGTGTTGCTCCAGTGCGGCGTTAATAAAGTGGTTACCTACCTTAGAATGGAATACTTTAAAAGTATTCTATAGGTCCTTTCCTTAGAATACGCTTTCGGATCTCTCCCTTTGTGACTAATCCAGGATCATCGCCAATATCTTGTCGTGTTGCTCCATGCGACGTTGATTAAAATACCTACCTACATACCCAGCTTAGAATACAATCCTTTGAAATGATTATATTGGTTATTACTTAGAATAGAATACTCTGGAAAGAGTCTATTGATCCTTTCGTTAGAATACAATTATTTGGAAATATTCTATGGACCCTTTCCATAGAATATAATCATTTGGAAATATTCTATTGACCCTCTCGTTAGAATCTAATCCTTTGGAAAGATTATATTGGTCGAGAAGGCCAAATTGGTTAGACGTCATGCAAGAAAGACTTCAGGTTGGAATTAAGCGTATGAACCCTTCAGAGGATTAATGAATGAATAGCAATCCGATACTATCTGAAACACCTGCTTAAGATTACATTAAAAATCCGATGCATACTACTATGTACTACTTAGTAATTACATCGATTTTGTAAACCGTTTCATCGTCAACACCCTTTTGGAATAATGGAGCTTCGTATACCTTTTAAACATAAGGGATTTCTTTGGTTTAGCATTATTTGAGTAAAGGATTGTGGATACATTTTATCTCTTATTGATCGTCTCAGCAAACACATCGGTTTTGGGAAGTTAAAGAATAAATAACAATCCGGGCACGAACTGAAGCATTGGTTTCAGATTACACCTTAAACCCGATGAATGCTACTATGGACTATGTGGTAATTACATCGATTTAGTAAACAGTTTCATCATCCTCACTTACATCGGTTTCGTAACGTGGAAAGCATTTGAAGTTATTTAAGTGATGAGGCTTAGCTCTTAGATTTGTACACTGACATGTTTGTTTAGAATGAAGTATCTCTGTTTTATTTTTAGGGTTGACGATTCCTAAAATGCTTTCAACAGTCTATTCGGAGCTATTAACGGTCAAAAGGTGTCTATTAAAAAACTCGAAATTTCTGTATGAATGACTTTTGCGGGCAACTTGTTCATGGTAATGATATAATGCTAATGGTTTTTTAAAAATCAAAATATCTTCCGCTTACACATCACGATCAAAGTTATCAAACTGCGAAAAGTATGCGTAGTTTTGCTGATTTTTTTTAAGTTTCGTGTAAAGTATCAAATGGCTACATGAATGAAATATTACCTCAAGTATTGTTAAAGGTATATAGTAAAAACCTATTTAAATTGAATTATATTTTCAGTGCGTGCATGGGGCCTGAAATTACTCGAAACACACTTCACCTATTTACTTCGAAGTGTTCTGTAATGTGAGATTGGGATCTGAAAACAAACATGATTTTTGCGATTGTAATGTAAAATGTAATTGTAGTACGATGTGAAACTCAGTCGTATGCACCTATGAAAAATTTGGTAGGTTGTGTCGAGGACATAAACCGTAGTTTGAGGTGAATACTCAGGCCTGATGTTGGATGAATGAGCAGGCATTGGAAGTTTGAAAGACTGTTTATTGTGAATATTCAGCAATTAATTTACAGTTTGAACCATTAAAGAGCAGTTAGATATTAATTGTTGTTAAGATTATTAATTGTAGCGTAGTTCGGTAGCTTTCGAATGATACTACTTTGTTATCAATTCACGCAATTCAAAGTTATAATGGCCTAAAGCTCGCTCAGCACCTTAAAATTCCAACGTACTGGGGATATCTATTCTCACTCGGTTCGAAGGTCATGTCAAATACTGGCATCCTTTGTCTACACGACGCTACATTTATCTTCTGTATGCTTCCTCTAGTTCTGAAATCATAAGACAGTACAGTTGTAGTGCTTTTTTGCTTCGCTAGACTTTTCATGCATGCATCCAGTAAGTAACACTACGATTTTAAAAACGTATTGACACAACGTAAAAAGTCCTTTCGAATTAAATGAATTTCGTTTCCCTAATTTCCAAGACAGCAATGGATAGGTAGATAGGTATTTGGATAGGTGCATGGAGCAACGCAACAGGCTATCGGCGATGGTCCGGGATCTATGGGATCAATCCAGAAGGGAAAGATGCAACGAGAGAAGATTCATAATTTTGAACCACGGTCGAATGGCGAGCAAGGGATAGGAAGGATGCGATCTAATACATGTACGAGATACCGTAACAACTTGAAAATAGAAGGAGATCAGAGCTTCAATTTTATCCTGGAACAATCAGTAGGGTTTTTTGATGAAAATAAGTTTAAAATTAAAAATAATATTATACTGCCATCTCATAACTTTTAGCACATTCAATATTTAACTTTGAATCTGACGCTGTCGACATATAATTACAAAATTTTATAATGTACTGTTTCCTTATTTAATACCTATTACATTATACTACTAAATTGCTTAATCCTTTACCCAATCATCCAACAATCATAATTGTTATAGATATCATTTTACAAAACAGCATAATAATCTAACTAACAAACAACAGCACAATGATACTCAATGCGCTACAATCAATTTTCATGAAAGAGTAAACCATTAAATATCTACATATGGTAAATAAAGTAAATATTAATGCTATAGTAGCATTAGTAAGGAATTATCAAGACATATCTCCTTTTCAAGATCTTATTCATTCCTATAACCTTGCTTTTAAATGCCACCTAAAATTATGCCGCAAAGACCTTTGACTTTTGCCGAAAATTCATGACGCTGTACCCTGACCCGTTGACCTTGCGTGCAATTTGTCCCGTAAGCTCTTCACTGATGACCGAGTATCTGCTCCAGGGCACAGTGGAGCAAGTCAAACAAAGGGTAAAGAGAATTATACTGTGATCTTTAATCCTGGACAACATAGTCATATTTTACGCAAGAGGCGGCTATTTATTCAGCAGAAAATACACTTAGATGAACATCTGGGAGCATATTATAAAGTTCAGGGTAACGGAGACATTCACTTAATAGAGCTGTAGACGAAATTTACCAAGCTGTTGAGTAAGACTTCGCTGGGACAAATTAGAAGTGGTATTTGGAGTTGAAATATGTTGTAAGAACCTAATTTGGTGTACACGTACTACTGACATTAACCCAATACAAGTTAAATTTTTCTTTAAGACTTCGCTGGGACAAATTAGAAGTGGTATTTGGAGTTGAAATATGTTGTAAGAACCTAATTTGGTGTACACGTACTACTGACATTAACCCAATACAAGTTAAATTTTTCTTTAAGACTTCGCTGGGACAAATTAGAAGTGGTATTTGGAGTTGAAATATGTTGTAAGAACCTAATTTGGTGTACACGTACTACTGACATTAACCCAATACAAGTTAAATTTTTCTTTAAGACTTCGCTGGGACAAATTAGAAGTGGTATTTGGAGTTGAGATATTTTGTAAGAACTTAATATGGTGTACACGTAATACTTTATACTATTATACCTATAAAAGATCAATTTCTGTAAAATAGGAACATTGGATTCAAATAATCTAAGTCATAAATTTAGTAATAGCTGTTGAGTAAGATTTCTCATAGACAAATTGTAAGTCGTAGTTAGAGTTTAAATATTTTAAGGATAATATGGTGTACACGTACTAATATTATACGTATAAATGACCAATTCCTTTAAGATAAGAAAATTGGCTTCGGAAAATGTAATGTCCAAAAATTAGAATCTGTTGAGTAAGATTTCGTCGGGACAAATTGAAAGTCGTAGCTAAAGCTAAAATATTTTGTAAAAACAATACTTGTATAGGCACCTTTAATATTACGCATAAATTATCAACCTTTTTATATATGAAAATTGGCTTCAGATCATATAGTGCCATAAAATTAGATTCCGTCGAGTAAGCATACGCAGAGACACATTAGAAGTTGGAGTTAAAATATTCAAGCAGAATTTGTTATACGATGTTTATTACAGTATCAGGAAAATTACATATTATGAAGTACACTTGTTCATCGATTGAAATAAAGTAGAGTTGAGACAATGGTAAAGTTTATAAAATATTCTTTACATTTTATTTGTATCACATTAACAGTAGAAATTTCTTCAAAATTATCATTTCCTAACGTCGAAGAATAAGAAAAAACAAGCTAAAACAAGTATTAGAATTTAAATTCAGTAAAAATAACTTTTGAAAAAGTAATTGCTTTTCCAGATGTACTTGCAAAACAATCTGAAAAATCGCAATACTCGATTTATATGTCAGCTTCTCCAACTTTGCTAAATTGCTGTTTTAAGTATGGGTATTCAGCATTTTAGCATAAACTTATCAAGATATATATTCAGAGAAAATTTAAGTAATGTATTCACTAATATTGAGTATGTCATGAAAAATATATGCAGCTGTTAGGTCGTAGTGCGGGCTCACTCATACATACAGAGAAGCAGACACCAAACTCTCAAACTACTGATTTTGCATTAAACTCATTCAAAACGGAAAAATAACTTGAAATGGGTTGAATATATTTTCAATGTACAAACACTCGAGTTTTATTTATATAGGTTGGTAGGTATTTTAATTAACGTCACACTGGAGCAATACAACGGACTATTGGAGACGGTTCGGGATAAAACTCGAAGGGAAAGATCGAGGACAACACCACGTGATTTTGAATCATGGTCAGATGACGAGGTCACACTTGAGCTGGCACCCCACTCTCTAAATTTCTACACCACGCCAATGTGAGGACATTTGAGGCCACAACAGATTTAACGTGCATCGGCTCTCTTTGTACACGACGGTATTTGGTTTGATTCATTTATATATATTTACTAAAACTTGTGTGCGCAATTGTAGTCATAGTCAAGTACTTGGGTTTTAAGGCAATGCTTTTACTCGAGTGGAATTGGTTAACTGTATAGTTTGAAAAAGTGAGCAAAATAATGAATTTTCTATTTCATAGAAAAATGTCAACATCGTATAAGTGTCAGGAAAATACTTTTTTTGCAGTTTTTGGACATTTTTATAATATATACAACTTACCCAAATCGTATAAATGCACATTCATCCCTGTAATACATTTGACATGCATCACACCTTTGCTGTTCAACAAAACTACGAAAGGCAACACCAAGGTGACTACTACACAAGTCAAGTCTAAGTATTTTGTGAGAAGAATAAGGAATGTTGTTTAGATAATTATCTTCCAAATTATAGAAATAGCACTGTTAAGAGTAATTGAAAGTTATAAAAGCACTGCAGAACAGGTTTTGCATTTACTATAGTGTAAACATGACATTGCAGCTTTGCCTATTGGGAAATAGCCCGAGTATCCCATTTTCCAGATGTTTCTTGGAAACCTCAAGCATAAACTAGGAATAAACGATGTCGGCCAGTGCAGTTAATTAGCACCTCGCGAAGTTTTAAAAAGATTCAGTGATGAAATAGCTGATCTAGTTTACAAACTAAACTTTCACCCTAAGCTTAATTAGGAATTTTAATGATGTGGAAAGACTGGGCAGAAAATTTGCTTAGAGTTCATATAGCAATTAATCTCCTTTAATGCCATGTGCTTACGCCGTTGCAATCTCATTTAAATTTCACGATTTTCGTGGCTTTTTTAATGTATAAATATTTGACCTCTTGGAAGGGAGGCATACTTGTTTGTCCAAAGCATGCTTTCGAACAGGAGCACAGTATACCACACGGTTAATTTTCGAATTATATTAGATATTTATAAATTAACGTAATCATATATTTAATGTAAAGGCATCAATTTAGTTGCATTATGAATTGATTTGACTGCTGTGAGGTTATTGTTTATTTTGAAAAGAAATTAAAATTTTTATATATGCTATCACACTTGTGTTTCGAACTTTGTTAACGGTTGTTATACACGATAAATTTATTTATACATTTATCTATAAGGATATTTAATTTATTTCTATGTGAAAGTGGTACTGGATATTCAGAAGTTGTGTTTTGAAAATGCTTTTTAATCTATAAATTGTTTCTCTCGTACTGTTTTGTAGTAAATATCCACTTTCTTACACCATTTTTCACGGTTTCTAACGTTTCCTAATTTAATCATGTGAAGAAATTCAAATAATTCAAACTAGGATTTTTAGTTCTTTAAGTGTAACGGGGTTGCTTTATTTGATTCTATATCCTACTTGTAAAAAGATTACAAAGAAAACGTGATTGAATTTTAAAAGTAACGTTCAACAACCTCGTGTAAATTTTTCTGCTATATTTTAGATATTTAAATACTCAAGTTAAAAGACCTCGTACTGCAATTTAATAAAATTTTAAAACAAATCAAATTATTGCAGCAATATTTATAAATTGTATTGGAAATTTACACTGAAATGAAACTGTAAATATTTGTATAAGAAGACTTTAATATACTAATTGAAAAGCTTTTTCATGGAATCCTCTACAGCTATATCTTCTATATATTTAAGCAAATTTTAATCATGAGAATTTGTCGCGTTTTAAAAACTGTTTCCTCCAGTTAAGTTCATCGCTATTATTCTATAACCAAAGCAATACGTAATTCATTCAATTAATGGGAATTTGCACACGATACTTTTAAACATCTTCAGAAATTAAATTTCAAGAAATTGCTTATTGGATCCATGAAAGTTTGCATAGAACAACTGCAATAAGATCACGATTATGTATGTTATGAAACCATTGGATTATGTTTAATGGTATTTTATTTAAGTAGTTTTAGTTTGGAAAAATCGGGTAACATTTCATGATTCTAGGCTCTTTCAAAGCGCCTGAATTTTTGACCTAATGGTCCTATGGTAAACACTTGTTTTTCTGTTATAGAAGGTAAATGATAAAATAACACATTAGTCTAACAGATTGTTTTCAATTTTAAATCGAGTGGCTTTATATCAAAGACGGACATTTATCATTTCCAAAAAGTTAAGAAAACCCTATTTTTTGGGTGGCAGAAGTCCGTTTTTGAAACAAACCTTCAAATTTAAAGCTGAAATAACGTGCTTATGCCCTTTTTTGATAGAAACCCATATCACCATTGGAAAGAGCGTGAAAATCCTATAAGACTCCATTGCTAAATCGATTTCGATTTTAGTGACAGATGACCGTCTTTGATATAAGGCCACTCAATTGAATATGACGCTAGATGATAGGTAGGTATTTAATTAACGTAGCACTGGAGGAACACAAGGGGCTATTGGTGACGGTCCTGGATAAAACCCGAAGGAGAAGATCCGTACCAGGTAATTTTGAACCACAAACAAATGACGAGGTCACACCTGAGCTAGCACCTCACTCTCCAAACTTCCACACCACGCCAACGTGAGGACATTTGAGGCCACGACAGATTTAAAGAGCACCAGCCCGCTTGTACAGGACGGTCTTTGGTTGAATTCGAACTCGCAACCCTCCGGTTGCTAATCCGTTACTCTTTCAACCGGGTTACCTCGGCCCATGATGGTAGAGTGGACAAGCCAATCAGTATTCTGATTGGCTTAACAGCGCAAGAACTACCAAGCATTGAAACATCTTTCTCATAAAAAGTCTCAGCGAAAGGTTGCTTGGTTGAGTTTGATGGCGCCATATTTGGCCAAGCTGTGCCAAGCAAAGTCAAGTAAATGGCAATACTCACACTAGGGAAGCTGTAATGACACAGATGAGAGAAATGCACCCGAGGAAGGATCGAACTTACGCCGCCTACAACTCTGACATGTTGCTGGCGCCATGGCGAACACACTGAGCCATTACGATCCCAGATCCCTATCAAGAAGAATTACCATCCTGTGTATCCCTTTATATTAATTAACTCATGAAAAGATATCATATTTCATGTATTTACTTAAATAAGATAATTATAAAACAAACGACGACTGTAATTTGATATTATTACACTAAAACGAAACAATGCAATCTTACTGTCGATGAGCTTTTGTACGTCAAATAATCACATTTTCTCACAATAAATCTTACGTCATCGGAAAGTATAATTTCCATTGTCGCAATGCGTTCATGGCAAAATAGAAATACATACTATAACAAAGATAATCTCATTAGAAAGTATTCCTATAAATCACACTCTTGGAACGCTGCTTTCTTAAGAGTCTGAAAACAGGAAAACATATTTATCTCAAGTAGCTCTTCAAGGACCATTATTTGCTGTCAACATTTATTCGACTGGAATATAAATTTGTTTGTGTTGGAGCATCATTTTATTTATGAGCACATTTTGATGTAGAAATATGCGAAAATGGAGTTAGTTATTAATGAGGTACTTCAGGTTTATGCTCTGCTTTGCCTGCTTCTGCTTTAGAAGTCCCGAAGATGCTTGGTCTTATAAGTTAAGCATCTGTTGCATGATAAGCCCTTGTTCTATTTGTTTTGTATATGTACTTCCTTGCATGAAGTTTCTGATATTTGAAATTGCATAAGTGTTTTTGAATCGATTATAATTATATCCGCAGAACGTCTGCGTAATTATAAATCTTTTCACGGAGCACTTCAATTGCATCTGGAGTGCCATAGAGCTTTTTGAATTGACAGATTTCTCTGTCTATTGATTGATGTAGGGGTTTGTTTCGTGCTACATTCTGGATAGAGATCGCAATCAAGTAACCCTTGAAGGTTACATTAAATTTAAGATTGTACTGGTCTCTTGAATCTCATATTACTTGATCAGATAAACTAACTGAGGGGTTTCACATGCGTTTGTTCATTCTGAAACCTGCAGCTTTTCCTGCATGACATCCAACGTCTTTTTCTACAAATATAATCTTTCCTGATTCTTTTAACAAATGGATGAGATTGTTTTGTCATGTGTGTTGTGCAGTAAAACAATGCTGCACTACTTGGAAATCTTATGATGCTCAGAGGGTTAACCCTCTAAGTAGTTCAGACGAGGTTTCTCATTCATAAAGATCCGACCAATTTTACTTATCACCAGATATATCAAGATATTAATGATAACGAGATCAAGATCTGGTCAGGTTTCTTCAAATGACGAGATACTTGTATTTCGTCCATTCAGATCTAGTCAGTTATCTTCTAACTACGAGATATCTCTTCCATAAATGTCTTGTCAGTTTTCTTTTAATGACGAGGTATCTCGTCCATCAAGATGTGGTCAGTTTTCTTCTAATGACGATAAATCTCGTCATCAAGATATTGCTGATTGTTTGATGATGACGAGATCAAGATCTGGTCAATTTTCTTCTAATGACGACATATCTCGTCAAACACGATCTGGTCAAGATCTTGGTGACGAGATATCTCGCCCATTAAACTCGGGTCAGTTTTCTTTTTATGGCGAGATATCTCGTCCATCAAAAACTGGTCAGTTTTGCTAATGATGAAATACCCTTGTCAACCCAACCACAAAGAGGTTTAAGAAACAGATCTTCGGCTTACAGGTGAAACACATCGTCACGAAACACAGTTATGAGAAAATGAAGAGAAAAAATTCTACTCGCTAAGATATACTTACTAAGTGTGTTTCTCAAGAAGTATAATGTTCATGCAAAGAAAAAATTAATTTGCAGAATTGCTTTATCAGTCTAAAGATCGCCAGATTCTTGTCTAAAAAGCTAAATAACCTCATGTCTTGAAATGTTTTAGTGTGTTTCACTTATACTCCAACGATATATTTTATTTAGCTTTTACACAGTTATGGTTTAGGTGGTTACCTACATCAGATTGAAAAAAGAACCATTGGAAATTATTTTAAATTGTTTGTGTTGTAGATTATTCGAAATAGTTTGAAACTTAAAATTAGCAAATGCAGAAGTGTCAGAAAATCATGAAATGAAAGTAAAATTGTCCATTTTACTCACATGGGCTTTTGGACTTCTTGAGTTACGCTAGAAAAGCCAATCAAATTATTGATATACTCGCTCCAGTTTTTCATTTTAATTGTATTTACAACACTAACAATGCAAGTTTTGGGATCATATAGATCTTGTGACTTTCCCTGTGGAAAAAGTGGTTACTTTTAGAAATATTATAATAATGCCCCTTTTGCTCACAAGTGCAACTTCAGTTACATTAACCCCCTAGTGGTTGTCTTGACGAGGTATCTCGTCATTTGCAAAATCCTTTACAGATCTCGATGGACGAGATATCTCGTAATTTGAAGAAAACTGACCAGATCTCACTCTTGTCATCATAAATGTGTGGCAATATTTTGATGACGAATTATCTCGTCATTATCAAACTTGACGGTACTAAAATTTCGACAATTTTCCTTTTATTTCATATATTACCGTCAATCTATTTGCAGTTTTAAAAGAAGTAAATCATTCTAAACATTAAATGTTTTTAAGCCTTTATTTTAAACATCAACTGCTTTTATTTTCATACTTTAATGCTTATGTTTTCATATTTTATCAAAAGCAAGAATTTGGTTATAGTATTGACGTTTTCCTACGAATTAAGGTCCATAATAAAAATATTTGAGCATTAGGCCTTTCATTTTATATATTACATGTCAGACTGCATTCGTGCATTCCAAAAATAAAGCCTTTTAAAGTCCAGAATATGCACATTTTTTATTCTTGTTGTATTGATGCTAACTTAATAAAATGTTTAGAGTACTATAAAATACTATATCAGACGTAGAATCTTTTAGAAAGAGACATATCGATCGTAGTTCAGTTGTAGACAGACGTAAAGAAGACAAAGGTCAAGTGGAATTTATATACCTCTCTTTTCTGCTTTAATAATCAGAAAAAGGTACTTTTATCATTATAGAAACGGATGTGTAGACGGATGTAACGGACACAGAGTGTTAAGAATATATGAGGCCACATTAGTTTCGTCCGTTTAAAAATATATTAAATATTCTAATTTTATTTAAAATAATGTTTGACGATTCGATTGTATTCAATATTCCCAATTTTGTTTCGAAAATTGTATGTTTCCAGAACTGTATATTTGATATTTAATGTATAAAATAAAATCGCGATATTACGCTAAAATAACAAAGTTATGAAAAAAATAACAGGACTTACAAAATATCGAGAAATCCATTTGCCAATAAATTATTAGACTACTTATTTAAAAAAAGTGTTTTTATAAAATTAAAAAAAATGTTACTCCTCCGTTTTTGGGTATGAATTCAAACCCTCGACCTTTCATACAATGAATTTAGCTTCTGAACACATGTATAGGTATATTGCCCCATTCATTCATAACAGTTACGACAAAAACTTTCGCCAAAAAACAATTGCCCACTTTTCGTATGCACTTTACAGTTAAGAACACTACTGAATTCTCAATTTGCTTATATCTGGACTTCGATGGCTGACGTAAAACGTCAATTATCTCCTCAAAGTAAATTTTTGTCGAATCAGATTTACGACAGGAATATTTATCCAGTCTACATTTCTATGGGAATCACCTAAAAAGGATCAAATGGTATGAAATGTCCATACAAGTCAATTTCCCTGCATACGAAGATGATCCACACACATTATTTTAGTAAGAGGTATTCATTTCACCAATTAATTTCATAACATATGTTTACACAACCCGTGATTTATTCAATTCCTTTCTATATAAGAAGTAGTGACATTTGGGTGCCTGATATTTGGGTATAAAGTACTTCCGAGTTATATACTGCTTCTAGAGAAACAAAAAACTTGATATATCGAGAAAAGCGATGTAGCGATGGATGAGAAAATTTCAATTGCAGAAAAAAGCGCAAACTGTACATTAGATCGTTTCTTTTTTATTTAAAATTATTGTCACACCATAGCGTGACGTAACTCTCAGGTTCTGTTCATTAAGATCCAGTGTCACTATGATGTGACGAATTGAAAATTGAACGAAAACTCATTCAAGCAATAACCAATACCAAAGGGAACGACTTACGTCGTTGTAAACATAAGGAATCAGGAGGGGTCAAGCAACCACGGTGATTGAATATAGGAGAAGTGGACTTTCTGGCATTGATCAATGCATTGAGTATGAAGCTGAATTTTGATGGGGGTAAAGCATCCGTCGAAGGTCAAAAAGGAATTTCTCTGGGAAGCACAGTGATCTTGGAGATGCTAAGAACGCGTGACCGACGAAGAGTAAGCTCCTCGATAACCCCAGAAGTTAAGCCGTCCGAAATTATCCTAGGTTCGTAGAATAGTCGTGACAACAGCGTTCCTTCAATCAGCGACACCCCAGCACCCAATGCCAGAGACCAGTACCACACTTGAGCTTCCATCTATTCATATTTGATTCCTCAAGGTTCTCTATAGCTCCGGCTATACCAATACACGATTTGAACTACAATGAAATATGAGGCATTCATGTTAACATTAAACGGGAGAACCATGATGTTCCCACGGTACCAATACGATACATGATATGAACTACAGTGCAATCTGAGACATTCGTAGTGACATTGAATGGTAGAATCATGATGCTACCGCCATATCAATGCGACATATGATATGAACTACAATGCAATCTGAGACATTCGTAGTGACATTGAATGGGAGAATCATGATGCTACCGCCATACCAGTACGACATACGATACGAACTACAATGCAATATGGATTGGATTTGATTGGATGTTAGGGTTTTATGGCGCAAAGAACAATGCAGGGAGAACTATGTTGCTTGCGTGATACAAATACGACGTATGATATGAATTACAATGCAATATGAGACATTCGTGGTGATATTGAATAGGTGAACCATGATGCTCCCGTAATACCAATAGGACATATGATATGAACTACAATGCAATATGAGACATTCGTGGTGACGTTGAATAGGATACCACAATGACCTGTACTATCAATAATTCAAAAGTTTAAAGTGTCAGCGGTAATTGATACGTTGGATTTATAGATACTACTCATTTATAGAGAATACAAATTTATAGAGAATACTCATTTATAAAAAAAGTTAAATGTTTAAAAAATAACAAAGCGAAGTGTAACGCTATTTCGCTAATAGCTACATTTAAATTTATGCAAGCAGATTTTTTTAATGCAATTAACTTAGTAGTTATCAAGCATGACCAAAGTCACGAGATAATTTACCTCTTCATCAAATCAAATTAGTGCATTTAGTACACATTATACATTATCAAAATTTTTGTTTTTGAAAAATTTGTGCTTATCAATCCAACAATTAAGGTCACCTGGAAATTTTATTTACCGGGTTTATTACTCTAAGAACACAGAAAAAGGGAAAAAGCACTTCCTCCAAACAGAATAAAAACTCAATATAAAAAATAAGTTACTTTCTGAGATAAAAAAATGCATTTTTGGTGTTATGCAATTTATTTTAATGAAGCAAGTGCAAGTAGGGAAAGTGCACACTTCCCAGTTTTGAAAACTCTCTTCAAGCAAAAAAGGCTTTTTCACTTTTAATAATGAGATTCATTAATTTTGGACGTAGAGACATAAGCAAACTTTATTTATCAGAGCTGAATAATTAATGCCCCCTGGAGTTATTTTGGGGATGTGGGCTATGAATACTTAATATTTTAAAATTGTACTAGTAAGAATTTAGAAGTATTGATGGCAATATGTGACGTTCACTGATTGGAACTTATAACCTTCTAACAAAATGAGCTTCAAAGATTTTTTACTTTCACGTAATTTGAAGACCTTTTATGTAATAAGAACCTAGAGCTCATTATGAAATTAATTTTCAAAGTATATTTTACATGCAGCTAAGCTAATAGCGCGTGTTTTTCATGTAATAACAATAAAACTAACTGCTCTCTCTATATAGCCATTTTTAGCAATAAATGTAATATAACGTTTTATGATCAATACTATCAATAATCAGACCTTTGATCTATCATACTCCTGTCAACTCGCCAAGTGTTTTTATGAGATATCTCGCTAAAGACCTGGTTAATTTTGCTATGAACGAGATATCTCGTTCAGATAAAACTGCCCTTTTACTTCAAGGGAAATCAATTTAATGTAACTTTTATGATCAATACTATGAATAATCCTACCTCTGATCTATCATACTCCTGTTAACCTTCCAAGTGTTTAGACGAGATATCTGATCCTTAGCAAAATTGACGAGATCTTGAACGAGATATCTCGTCGAGATAAAACTGCCCTGGTACTCCAAGGGAAATGAGAATCCAAGTAGGAAAACAAATTGTCCCTTCCGCGAAACTGGCGACAGTTTGGAAAAGGATTTTGGCACCAGAAGCTGGCAACTATAGGACAGTTTTTCGACGCGAAAATAAACCACCAGGACGGTTAATCACCTTTATCAGAGATTAAATAGAAACATTTTTCAGATTAGTTCCATGTTAACCCTCCTGATGGTTGTCTCGACGAGGATCTCATCTTTAGCAAAACTATTAGATCTTGATGGGCAAGATATCTCGTAAGTAGAAGAAAATTAACCAGATCTTGGTCTCTTCATCAAAAAATCGACAATATCTTGTTGACGAGATATCTCGTCATTAGAAAAATTGGTCAGATCTTGATGTACGAGATATCTCGTCATTAGAAAAATTGGTCAGATCTTGATGTACGAGATATCTCGTCAAAATCATTTGGAGGGTTAATTTGCTCTTGAATAATGTACAGAGTTAGACAATTACTGGCTGGTTAATCCTATGTGCTAAAACTGAAACGTTGACATTTTGGTTACGTAGTTTTCTGTTCAAATACCAAGTGTCCCATCTTATTTCGCATTCTCCTACATGTCACTACAGTCAGCAGCGAAATTTATGATTTTGAGGTCGACTATCGATCTTACGATATTACCGCGATGCTATTTAATAATTACGGAATGCCGCAGTATGAAATATGATACTATCATCCGAAACAGAAATTAATTAACTTCGCAGGATTCAATACCCTCAGAAATTCATTTAAGAATACAAAAGTACTTGAAATCGGTTTGATTAAAGGACAAAACAACAATTTTTCCATTCATAGCGATGCAACGCAGTTTCTCAGCAGCATATAGCACGAACAGAACCTACGTGTAGTAGTAACCACAGGAAGCAATCTTAATGAAATTACAAGCCTAATGTTTGCATTAATAGATTTTCCCAATGTGTGTTTCGAAATAGCAACGTGAGATTAAATCTGAATGGCAGGAATAATTGCTTGATTTATTAATGTAAAATGAATTATTCGTGTACACATTTAATCATGACGTGAAAGATGATTTAGAGCTGACTGGAATGGTTTATTGTGTTATCACTAAAATAAGAGTTTGCTTACAGCCCCGAATAGGATTGGCATCCATTATTGTACGATTTATAATGACAGGAACAGTCAGAAGATTGAAGGGGTTGTCCAGGTATTTTATATGAGTAAATGTAGCCAATCACAATAATTAAATATGAATTTATAAGCCTTTTTCATTCTTCTAAGTTTGAGTAAATATAGACAAACACAACTATTAAACTGAAGTATAAGCTTTATTTAACGCTTTTTCATGTTTGAGTAAACGTAAAAAAACAGTTAATAAATATGTATATCTAAAAATGTATGCAGATTTTGAGGATGCATTTGTATTTTTGAATTATTGTAATTACTAAAATGAATTTATGTATATTCATATTAAATTAACTCTTTTTGTGGCTTATCTTCGAATTGCAAACCGCCCTCAAGTGACCAAAGCTCTGGTGCAAAAACCTCCTCCAAACTGTTACCAAGGGACGATTTGTTTTTCCTCCATGAATCTTCATTCCCCTTAGAGTAGTTTTGTCTCAACGAGATATGAATTTTCGTGAAGAAAATTAAACTAACGTAAAACTCATGTATTAGCCTTTATCCGTAACGTTGCATAACAAGCGTAGATCGTAGGTAGAAGTAATTTACTTATTTAACTGATTATATTTAGTCTCTGCGTGAGGCGTAAAGATAATGCCTTTTTTATTTCTTGTGAATACATAGTAAAATTATAAATACTTGGCAAAAAATGGAAGGGGAGATGAGACAAATTGGAAGACATCCATTGTGAGCTACTTAAAATTATTTATTAGAAGAATAGAAGGGTTTTGTAATTTTTTTTCTTAAAGGAATTAAGAACGCTTTCGAAAAAATAATTTTGTTTTTGTCGAATTTCTCAAACAGGACATTATTTATTCAGGACAAAAAATAAGACATTTTTTACTTACAATATAAATTCTAACACGATTAAAAAATCATGAGTTTTAAGAACATCTTAATTTTCATTAACACTCTGAGGGATCACGACGAGATACCTCGTCCATCAAAATCTGGTCAGGTTTGTCAATGACCAGATACCGAGTTTGTCAATGACCAAGAGAAAGGAAGACCCAAATTGGAAAATATTTTGTATCGGAGACAGGAGGGTTAAATCATCTGAATTTTGGTGTTGAAATGTAAACTATTGAATGCGTGATTGTAACACAGTTTCTTCTGTTGGAACTTACAGTTATTAATTTTCAAAAATTGTTAAAAAGGCAGATGACACAAACTGTAGTTTTGACTTGAATATTCGTGCTTGATGTCGGATTGTGGAATGAATGAAGCACCAATTGAAAGTTTGAACGATTGTTAATTGTGTATAATCAAAAATTAATGTACAGTTTGAACTATTAAACCGCAGTTTTATGTTAATATTGAAGGATAATTTCATTGATTAAAGGCCCGTGACTTTAGCTTAGTTGGGTAGCTTTCGAATGACACCACTTACACAGTTCTCACTTCAAACAATCCCCAGTTACCTTCCTTTGATTCATTTGAAAACACCAATTCCCCTACTTTTGACAAGGTTTTAAAATTAGGTGCTCCATATTACGTACCTTTACTCTATAGATGGAAATTGTTACGCGCAATCCTAAATGCTTTGCATGCATAATTAAAATTTAATTTTAATGTACAATTATATCTATGATTTAATTAAATGTTCCTAATACTTTAATGTTTATAATAATAGTTTATCTAATCCATCAGTGAATAGTTTTAAGATCATTGCAGGATGGACTAATTTAAAACTTAGAATAAAAAAGTTTTATCAAATTGGATATATCTTTGTGTTAGATATTTCTTATAACCCATTAATGTAAATAAAATTGATTAATTATTTAACATTATAAAGCATAAGATAATCCAAAATTGCAAAAGTTTCTTTATTTAAATAATTTATTTGGGTTTCTACCGATTCAATAATGCATACATTATATTATATTAATATTATCGACGGTGGAATAATTTAACCAATGCTGCAAAAACATTTTATTTTATACACCTTGAAAGTTTTTTCCTTCAAGAAAAAACAAACTTAAAAGAATTTCGCTTTCCAAAATACTTAAGTTATGCATTTATGTTTTAGAAATGCTTCCAGGTAGACTGAATCTAAGAATTTACTAATGTTTTCCGTGGAAACTTGTGAATGAAACATGGTAGAAAAATGCCGCTTATGCACCACTGTATTCTGGTATTATCTAAATTATTTACAATGTTCATACTTTAAGGACTTCGTGATTGATTAAACAATATCTTCCGCTTTCATTTTTATTGCTAAGTTGTAGTTAAGTGAACCTGAAGGAAAAGTTGTAGAATGCATATAATTTCTGTTATGATTTATTATTTATTTGTTTATCTGTGCTCGTGCAAGATGCTCCAAGTATTCATATAATTTTAATTTGTTATTTAACTGTAAATTTGATAGAACAATAAATACTTTACATTTGAATGCAGAGAAACATCGTTTGCTACTGCGTTATTTGTTCGTACATGTTTTTCTTCTGGGTACACATTTATGCAGATTTCTGTGTGATCCATCTAGATTATTCCATCTAGAATGATCCATCTAGAATGATCCATTTAGAATATTCTATCTAGAACATTTCATCTAGAATATTCCATTTAAAATGATCCATCTAGAATATCCCATGTAAAATTAAATGTAATTGCAAAATATAAACTTTATTACTTAAACACTTTCTTTTATTTGAATCCATCTGAACTTCAATTTAATTATATTTTCACTTAAAATACCGAATCCTATAGATTTTTAAACAATTACATGTTGGTTACTCAAGTATATAACACCATAAGAATGAATTAAAACGCATAACAATTGCTTGTACGAAAAAGATCTCTGACTGTAGTTAGGGGATAGAAGACGTGTGTCTGAATTCATTATTACATACAACAATGTAATGGATTACTCGCAGGTTCTCGCAATAATGACGTTCTGCTACAAATGATTACAGTTACGTTCCGCATTGTTTAGTACAACCATTATGCACTAGGATTACTCTTCTCTTGGGAGCGTATGCTATGAATGGGTGAATAGTTTGTAATGCCATTTAGGCAATTGTCCCTTCGTATAACTAAGTACTTGTACTTGTATCCTTGTAACATGAAACGAGCACTTAGAATGTGTAAGTACTCTAAAATATTCAATGCTCTTGTAGCTTATAAAATACAATCATGAATCAAATAGTAAGAAGCCTTTTGAAATAATATTTTGAATTGTTTGAAATAGGTATTGATTGTATTATATTTTAGAAAAGTGTGTTCCCTGAATTAAACCAACTCTTGTAAAACACTCTAAAACACAGTATCGGCCCATCGCGAAAATGACGACAAAAATTTTCGTTGCTAAACGGGTATTTGGATATGCCTACGACGAGTTACCATATTCTAAAAATATCGTCCATTGGGAATGGTATCGTGTTCATGAATCCAACCTAATTATTTGATAAAGGTCAACAATTGTTAGTACAGTGTTAATACCAAAATATTTATACATTTTTATAACCTATATTTTTTTATTTTCCAATTTCATTTATATTCCAAACAATCGTGTACCTTCATGCAAAACTGTATGAAAGTTCTCTCTACAATCTGGAAATTTCTAAGTCTTCAAGTACAACATAGATAGGAATAGGAAGAAATTCGCCTAGTTATTCTAAGTAATTTTGGATGTTGCCTGGTTTTTCTCCGATGGTCATGACTCCAAGTAAGGAAGACGATGCAAGGAAAACCGAAGCTGGTTAAAATAACAATTTATTTATGACACAGAAATAATGGTATGTTTCACAGATTAAACAAGAATACTAAACTCCAAAAGGGCTTCCCTGCGTCCTCGTAGACGAGTCCCAACATCAGTAATCTCGACTACCTAGCAAACTAAAGTTTTCAAGAAAACCGGGCGTGTAAATTTACTTGCTCAAATTCCTCTTAATAGTTCTGAATCGCGAGTGAAACAGAATTTTAATATAATATTTCTATTGTACCTCGATTATCTGAATGTAAATTAAGAGTAATAATTGGAAATATCACGTATAATACTCCCACGTTAGTCATTAAAGCTGCATCTCTTCTACTCAATCAATTGCTGATTGTGTTTTTGAATTGTTTTTGTAACCATAATTATGTATCAGGAACATTCATAGGCAACATTTTAGCAATTGTAAAATATAATTTTTTTCGTAATTCAAAAATTTTTGACCACATATAATGTAATAACTTTCGTACAACTTTATATTTTAGAAAAACTTCTATGTACTTACTTGTTAGTAGAAAGCAGTTAGTTTAAAGTTGATAACATTATAAAAATAACTTCAAACGTTTGTTTTCAACCACCTGATGGGTCTACACGCAGAAATCCTTTGTGCAAATTACTTACTTCCTTTCCTTCTAACCAGTATTGACTTGCTGACCAATGGAATCATTCACAGGATTATTGCAAAAAATAGATGTGGTTATTTAATCATTATGTGTGTTGATTGGTAAAAGCAATATTACACTACTCAGGAATTTCGTGACGTTCAGAAACTAGGTCCATTATCCCGTAAACCTCCTCGGGGTTTATCTTCGCGTCGAAAGCAGCCCTGTAATGACAAGCCTCTGGTGCAAAAACCTGTTTCAAACTGTCACCAGTTATGGTCAAGGGACATTTTTTTTTCCATTTGGATCTTCATTCTTCCTTGGAGTAATAGGGCAGTTTTTCTCTACAAGATATCTCATCCTTAGCAAAATTTACCAGATCTTGGACGAGATATATCGTCCTTGGCAAAATTTACCAGATCTTGGACGAGATATATCGTCCTTGGCAAAATTTACCAGATCTTGGACGATATATATCGTTCTTGGCAAAATTTACCAGATCTTGGACGAGATATCTCGTTGAAAAATTCGAAGTTAATGCAATAAAAGATTATTTCAAGTACCTTTAGATCAGATCTTGCATAAAATAGAACATAAGTATTTCTTTTAAAGTAATCTAGTCAAATAATTTTTGTGTAAAGTAATCAGTGTGGATCATTGATAAACAAGAATTAATTCTTACAAATGAAACATATGAACTATGTTAACTATTAATTTTATCTGAAATCTTCAAGCTATTTTTTACAAGATTGTTTCAGTGTGTACTAGTTTGGATTATAATTTTACTACTTACCTTCTTGCTACTTGTACATTAACAAGATACATTTGCAATGCTCAGTAAGCTATACACATTATGTTCTCAAACCAAAATCGTAACTAATGCATTATTAATCGTACTTTTTGTCAAGAAGTTGAAAGAGTATAAAAATACTTTATTACAAACACGTTAATTCCCTGGTATATACTCACTTTAAAAAGTCATTTAAAATATACTACCCTCGCTCTTATTCGGTAACGCAGGAAAACTAGAAAAACTCGACTTCTACTTAACATCGTTTCCGGATTTAAATTTTTAATTGAGGGAAAGGTAAGAACAAGAGTCACCAGATGTTTCGTACAGACTATTAAGCTTTCTATAATTGCAAACAGTTTTTATGCTCTAGCAGTTTTATCGCAACAAAAAATATCAGAATTGATTTACTTGAAAATTACTTTTGAGATTCATCTCAAGCTATTTCGTTTTCATGAGAAGTTTTTAAAAATTCAAGGAGGAAATCAGTAAAAACTTGTTCTCTTCGTGGAAAGAAAGGAAATGAGGATTAATGCCTTTCCTTATTTTAAAAGACAGGGGGAAAGGAAAAGAATATCTGACCATGATGCTAATTAAAATGAAATACCCGGACTCTAGATCTCTGTTAGGAAAGAAATCGCTACCTCTGTTTTTAGAAAAGAACAATAATCTCGTTCGATAAATCTTGGACTTGTAGTGTGCTAGGAGCAGATGAACTTTTGTAGGAAAGAAAGTCATTGAGCTTATTTCGTTTTTATGTATGTTCGTAAAAACACTTCCTTTGTGTTTTTCTGCTGGTTTGTTTCCGAGCTTTGTATAAAAGCTTTGTTAAGAGGAATTTGGCGTGGTCTTTAGTCTCAATAAAGACATCTGAAGAACATTGGGAGGTCATTATAATTTCTAAGCAGTAATTACAAATTTAAAGAGTGGGATGTTTTTGAAGAGAAGCTTCATCTTGAGTTCATTTCATTTAAATTAAGTATTGGCAAAGAATTGGAATTGTTCAGAATGGAATCTGTCTGCTAAACCTTGGAAATAACTAGTACCTTTACTCATGTATTGTAAAGCCTCTTTCTAAACTTACATTTTATATTAAATTTAAGACTTGTAGATATTATAAATAAGATGCATCGAACTGTCAGATAAGTTGAATTTTTAGGCATTTAACTCACTATATTGGAGATATGCTGCTTTCTAACAATAAAACGAACGGAGCATGCGCAAGGGCATGCGCAGAACTTACGGTCTTCATCGACCTTGTAATGAAATAGAAGGTGTATGTGCGCGCTGCTTCATGCTGTTTCTTCCGGTCGCTCTGTTGAAGATCTATCTGGTTGTGGGAAACAGCATGAATGCTAATGCGGGTAAATTACAGATTGATTAAAGGAATTATCCATCTTTATTAAAAATACTACTCTGGGCTTCTATAGCCAATCGGCTAATCGGTTCTTAAGCCCACGTGACTCACCCCTCTGAGATCTTATGGCAGCAACTTCACCCACAACCTCTATTTCATTGGAAGGTCGCTGCAGTCTTAAGCTGACACCTTTCCAATCTCTATAAATAATATCATGCTTAAACATACATAAGTATGTGCAGTAGATAATTTAAACAATTCAAATGAACACGGACAGATGTTATGGAAAATGAATTTAATAGACTTAATCTCACAAATCGCTAGAAAAAGACCATTTGAGCCTAAAAGTAAAGTAACACTTTGTTTTATTAACAGTTTAAATTATTAATTTTCGATATATTTATTTATTTATTATTTATCTACGTGTTGTTTCTGCACAGAATTCTCATACAATCGCAGAGAATACGAGATATATGGTAAAAAAGGACACACAAAAATACAGTTAGATAATATATAAAACGAAACTTTTCATTGTAATAGATTATTCATTGTTTTTAAATCATTACAAATTATATCCATCTCCGGAAAGAATAATTCATTTTAAAATATTTATTTATAGCATATATTCTTTTTTAAGTGTTTAACAATGATTTAAGTTTTTTGGTGATACACCTGGGGACGTTAAAATCAATGCAAGAAACTAAAAGGGGTGAATAAACTGTAAATAATAAGATTGTAAAATTTTTTGTTAAAGCATTGTCTCTACGGAACTTCAAAGTGATGAAACCGAAATCATATTGGGATTCAAAAGAATGTACAACTGAATATTCAGTTCCTGAAATAAATATACTTGAGAAATTTATTCCATTTTCTTTCAGTCTCTGATATTAATAGAATGGTTCAAATTGAATAAATTCAGTATCAAATTCACTATATATTTCGGTATCAAATTCCCAAATCATTGAACATCCATTTTTCCTAAAATAAATGTATTTAAAAACGTATTATTTATTCATTCAATATCTGTGGTATTAATGGAAAGGTAAATTTGGTATCGAATTCACTATTTTCAGCCGTTTAGTTTAATTTTAAATAAAGCAAAACTTTTGGATTTTTTTCTGTATTGCACGCAATGAAAGAAATGCATAATTTTTTATTACTAGGCTACAAAAATATATGTGTGTGAATGGTTAAATGTTTGATGTACTCATTTTATTCCATCAGACTTAATAAAATATTAGTAGACTATCATAGAATTGAAAATTCCGTTTGAATGAAAACGTAGTTTTTGAAAAATATTAAACATTTAGATAACTTATTTATGATATGCTTCTGCATAGTAAATTGTACCGCCCTATATCATGCCGATGCTTCAATGAAAATCAAGAAAACTTTTACCATATAGACCTCAATAGGGAATGAACAAGTATGATTTATTTCCCGAAATATAAAATTCATATCTGCATTTTGACTTCCAATAGAGATATGTGTAGTGTTTGTTGTGTGGTAGATAAAATGATATTCTCTCTCCCCTTACATTAACTTTGATTTAATCCCTTTATATAGATATGTAGTTTGATGAATATGATTTTCATGTGACTTACATTTCCACACTTATGTGACAATAAACTTTTCACAATCATAAAGCGCCTTCAAAGGGCATTGGACTCAAAGTTAAGTTGTTCTATGTCCTTCCCATTTTATTCATTAATCTGTATAAGACACATTAAATAAATTATTATATTTTTGATTTTTATATCCAAAAAATAATATATAGCTCTTAAAAAAGTGCATTTATAAAGTGTGTTATTTCTTTTGTTGTGTAAACAGACACATTCTCACTAGTATAGTTCATACTGTGTTATTTTATAAGTTTATAGTATAGCAATTTCCAGCCTATTACATCTCATTGTTCAAAAAACCTAATTTCTCAAATTCTGCCGAGCACTAAAAAATTCATTACATTTTTTTACACCTTTATTACATCTGACAAAAAATAACTATAATTCTGATTGATTTATAATAGTAATTGCTTACCTTTTTTGCTCCAATCTGACTGTTTAAAAAAAATTTTTGATACAATTCATCTATGATACATAGTAATAAAAGGGCCGACTTGGTTGGAAGAGCAGAAGATTAGAAACAGGAGTTCAATATTCGTTCGAACCAAAGAACGTCGTATACGTGGGGGCTCATGCACGTAAAATCAGTCGAGGCCTCAAATATCCTCGCGTTGGCTTGGTGTGAAAATTTAGAGTGGGATGCCCTGCTCAAATGTTGCTCATCTGACCGTGATTCAAAATTACGAGGTGTTGTCTTGGGATCTTTCCCTCCGAGATTGATCCCGGACCATCGCCAATAGCCCGTCGAGTTGCTCCAGTGCGACGTTAATTCAACTACCATCCCTGAGTAATAAAAATAATACTCAACATTACTTATATGGATATTATTTGAAATTATTTGTGAAAACAAATTAAACCGTATAACAAATCGAACTATTAGCTCGTTGAAAGCGAACTGAACTATTGGCGTGTTTACAGCCCAACTACACCATAAACTCTCAACCCCTTCTTGGCACGTTGCCAATTGCGCCATCAAACTGGTAACTTTTCCTCCTTGTAAAAAGATTAGTTCTGTCGTTTCCTTCCAGGCGCGCGAGTGCTCTGTGGTCCTCTCTTACCAAATCTTTTCTCGTAATTTAATATATAAATAAATTGCGTTAATTTTACCCCGAAATGCTTACCCCACAAAACTCCACTCACCCACCTGTTACAACCGTTGAAATGAATCCTACACAGTTTAAGTCGTTTCACCATCCTCAAAGCTAATCAGTTCCATTCTTGTGACACATCGTTTGAAAATCTCCTGATGCAGTGCACACTTATATAATAAATCTGCATCATTGATTTTTTTTGTATAAGTGTATATAATAGAAATAATTGATATTTCGCTTTTAAAAACCAATTCACGAGTTCAGAACTGTACACAACGAACTCACCAAAAACGAATCAAAATTCTAATTTTATGTAACAGTACAGAAGGAACAATGCTTTCTCTCAAACTACACATCCAATATTTCATTAAATGGAACACTTTCTTTCCATCATTGTCGACTTCAAAGGCATTCAATTTAAGTTCGCTTGGAATAAAAAGCAATTAACCAGCCTGCCAAGCGGAAGGGAAACTGGAATAATCAAATAAAAAATCTTTTTGGAAGTGAAAATGAAAGGTCACTGTGTGGCAAAATTCAATGATTTATCATCTTGACAAACGAAGCTGCCTGTTGAAAGAATTCACAATCAGACGGAGCATTTGATCCAATATTGGTTAAAAGCGTTGCTTTAGAGGCAGAGTGGTACAAGTGTTTTATATATTTCAACGAGAATTGAAAACAAGCGGAGAGATTGAGAGTCAGAACTGGGCTATTAATCCACCTGGTGATCGTCTTGACGAGGTATCTCGTCATTACCGAAACCATTAGCAGATCTTTTTGGACGAGATATCTCGTCAGTGGAAGAAAACTTACTAGATCTTTATCTCGTCATGATGAAAAAACCGGCGATATCTTGACGACGATATATCTCTTCATTAGCGAAATTGGTCAAATCTTGATTGATATGTCTCGTCGATACCATTTGGAGGGTTAAAATGGAAGGGACCTATTTCACCCTCACAACGAACTTTGTCAAATTAGTATTTAATAATAGGGTTACCAGGACCTCTATATAGAGGGTTATCGTTACAGTGATACCGGAGATCGAATTTTGTGAGAGCGTAATAATTGAGCACTGCAATGTACAGTCTGGTTTCTAAGTTCAAAGTTATAAATGATTCTATGGGGTTATAAACCCTAATGGTGATTGTCTCAACGAGGTATCTCGTCATTAGCAAAACTGACCAGATCTTGATGCACAGAAAAAACTGACCAGATCTTGATGTACAGAAAAAATCCTGTCCAGATCTTGATGCAGAGGAAAAACTTACCAGATCTTGATCTCGTCATAAAAACAGCAATATCTTGATGACGAGATATTTCGTCATTAGCAAAATTGGTTGGATCTTGAAGGATGAGGTATCTGTTGGAGGGTTAAATCACGTATTTTATACTCGTCAAAAGAGAAAAGTTCATACAATTGATACAAACTAACTCTCTTAAAGGGTACTCACAAGCATATATACGTTCCGCAATCCGCAATGTTATCCGCAGTTATTTACTTTCCTTTATTCCGTTAAGATAACCTTTATAAATATTATTTACTTTTGTATATCGTGTTTAGTAGGCAGGTAGTTGAATTTACGTCGCAACTTCCACACCAACTTGAGGAGATTTATGACCATGACAGATTTAACTTGCACCAGTCATGCGTACACTTTGATTGGATCGAGTTTCAAACTCGCAACCCTTGGGTTCGTGATCCGCGATTCTACCAACTGGACACCACGGCCTCATGTCGTATTTGGATATGTGCTGTTGAAAAAACGGCACGAATCAGAAAATCTTGTGTAGTGGTATGAGATAAGCCTTTATGCTTTGTGTAGAGGCTTTGCATAAATAGTGTTTCTGTAGGTTCAAACCAGCGGCTAAAGGGGAATTTAGCAGATTTTGCTTTGGATCAGACGCAATATTGTGGAATATAAGTACCCGTTTCAAACGAAGCAGAAAACTAGTGTTTCACCACATGAGCTGTTACTGGAATGAAACTTGTTTTAGATTCTGTTTAGAAATGATACAAAGGTCTCCAAATAAAAGTACTACATATTCAGTCACACACACACACACACAATGCCAATGGGACAGTACTATTTTAAAAAAATAAAAACTTTTAACTCAATATTCAAATAAATTCAATCCGTAAATAAATATTTTTCACGTTTTGTATAAATTCCACAACACATACGGTAATTGTCCATACCTTGAAATTCGATTATCAAATTGTTAATAATTCCCTGCTTATATATATTTTTGAAATAAAATTATCAAAACATACTCTAAAAATTTAGTTAAGCTTTTTAAAAAAAATTGATATTTTCAGCTAGCAATAATACACTATATCGTTCATTCTGAAATTATTTAAAGTTTCTTTTAAAACAATTGAAATTTATCAATTCAAAACCATAAGCCACTGTTATCCTATGATTAATTTTTGAGCATAAAATACTGACAAAGAATACAAGCAAAAGATTTACAAAACAACTTGTATGTATTTAATTAAAGAGGGTTTTTCTGAAAAGCTAAATACAAAGTGCGCTAATGTTTTAGTTACTTATTTCGTAACTTGTGGCTAAATATGACATGTTAATAGAATGGAAATTTAAACATATCTCTTATAAATTAAAGCCAGACATCTTCAAAGCAACGACAATCACATTTGTTCTTCACCGAAAGTATCTTTCTTCTCCTGTAGTTTAAGTTTGCACTGAATTCCTCTCATACACTCCTGTTTACAATTATTTGAACTTTAAAATAATCAAATTAATGTAGTTTATAATTAATAAAATATTAAAATAACCAAAGTAACGTAGTTTACATTTAATCGAATATTTAGAATAATCAAATTAACGTAGTTTACACTTTTGAACACTAAAATAATCAAATTATTGTAGTTTGCATTTGATTGAACGTTAAACCAAACAAATATTGATGTAGTTTACATTTAATTGAATATTAAATTATCAAATTAATGTTTATATTTTTAACTGAATATTAAAATAATTAAATTAATTATTTTTTACACTTAAATGAAAATTAAAATAATCAAATTAAAAAAATAGTTGATCTATACATATAAAGCAGAGTTGGCATCTGTCTGTCTGTTCTCTTTACAAATCTATACCGTTTGACCAATCCACACCAAGTTTGGTACATTTGTTCTTTGGAACCCTGAGGGTAACGTAATCTGCATTTTAACCCCCTTCTATTTGTCTTGGGTGTGCAGAGGGATGTAACATCTCGTCATGCTGGACAGAGTACTTGCTAGGGGGCGCTCTCTTCCGGTCTGGCTGTGCAGATGACGTCAGAGTTAACATCTACAGACGTCGCTTCTCAAGAGGACCTTGGAGGTTTTTAGAATCTTAGAGTACGGTAAGATGGGTGTGGTTGATCTGAAAATCACAGTATCACATCGTTTTTGGGTAACGTAGGCTACATATTAACAACCCAAGCAACGCCGGGTAAATTCAGCTAGTGTATCGATAAACCAAACGAGTTCTTTACCGAAAACATTTTCTAAATCATCAGCTTGTTTACGTTTACACTGAAAATCACTCACACACCCATGTTTACATCTATGTGAATCTTGGAAAATGATTAGGATGTTTTCAATTTTTCAGCTCTCACGATCTGAAGAAAGAAGACATAAAAAAGACAAATCGTGTAGATAAAATATCACAATAGCACGCTGATTTACACCACAAAATGGTTCTCATTCCGATCCCTTCGGAGCGAAACCGACTCATCCCAGTCTTCTTCACACAGCACCCGCTTCTTTCTAACACCACAACAGGCAGTAAAGAAGTATAAAATAAATGCTAAATAAAAATCCCAGTAAAAAACGTATTTTAAAAAGATGTATCTTTTCTTCGGTCTGGATCTGAAATTCTACGCTCTGGCCCTCGTCTTCCTGAAGTTATTAATCAAAGCTTTTGAAAAAGCTGTGCTTTTCCCTCTTATTTTATTTTTTCTGTATTTTTATTCGTTCGAAACCTCGGGTTCAGAGATGTGTGGCACAAGCTGCTCAATATTTTATTATTCTCAGACCGTTTTCTGATAAACCGACAAAGTAATAAAAATACTTTTTCAGTCGCTCTATCTTATCGCTGGAATGGGAGGCGGGGTATTATTCATCTCCGGATTTTAATTTCGGATTTAAATAAATTTTTAATGTTGATGAGTCAGCTCCGAGATTTAAATGATTCCCCACCGTCCGCAGTTTAGGGGTGTTTTTGATTATTCGTCGTTTTTTTATGGTTAAAAAAACTGGATTAGGTTTCTTAAATTCAATTTTCCCCGGCATGCTTACCTGAATTTGGTGCCCAAGGGAACGAAACTTTAAATGTGCGTTTGCTTCAAAATGTTACAGCTTAAAATTATTCAAAATGATTCCCGATCTAGCTTCATCCGATTGCAATAAATATGAGTCTTGCATGCATTAAACTATTATGGGGTAAGTATTTGTAACGGTATTTTGGTCTTGTTCCTTTACATATGGAAGTCAACTCGTAGAATTTATATTAACTGAGAATAGTAGCGCTGGTCAGGTCTCCGTCTCACGAGGATCGGGTAATCATCTGCCCCAAGGTAGAAGCGGGATTCGTCACTAAACATGATAGGCTGCCATTCCATGCCTGTTCACGACTTTTGGACAAGGCACCATTGAGGAAATATAAAATAGAGTGAGAGCATGGTAAATTTTTTGTACCCAGAATCACATGTGACCAAAACTAAAAGTAACTCTTATAATAATTTCATCTGCCCGATTGAAAGAAAACAATCATCATCTGATTGGTTCATTGGACGGGAGAAGACGCCCATCCATTGATTCATCATCTGATTGGTCCGCGGCACATAATAGCAGACTTTGGTAATTTCGCCACTTTTGTCACCAATATATAGAAATGCACGTTTCCGCATCTAACCTGCCACAATATGTTATAACTCGAAAGGAGGCGATAAGATGCCAAATCAGCCAGTCAAGTCTATTTTTCACAGAGCACTCACTTGAATACTAGTCGACATGTTGGTTGCATTTTGAAGCTCCTCCCAATAGCAATGCTCAGCCATCTTACATTTGACGTTAATGCGCGGCCCCAGACACAGCCTGTGATGTTCAATAGACGTTATGAGCTTACCGCCGAGTGGTATACAGCTGTAACTCCTAATTTAATTGTGTGGAGAGTCATCACTTACAACCTGTGCCCTCTAGTAGTGGCACGGTGTAGTTTGACACCACAGCCATACATACACCGGTTCCTACAACTTGTTGCTTTTCCTTTTTTGTCAAATGTGCAAGAGGATATTTAGCAGCATAATAACGAACGATGCTCACTCTGAAAAAGTCTGGCATATGCTAGGCCCTTAATTGTTCCAGTATATATATTATTATTGGCGTAAACTATAAAAAATTGTATCTATGAAGATATTTCATATAACCTAACGGTTTTTTATAATATTGTTATAATGATCTGAACCGAATCCAACTTCGTATGTGATGAAAATGGTTTTATTTTATTACAATAAATTCTGATTCTTGCTAAGAAATTTAGTATTACAATTTTGAAATATCAAGAAAGTCTCATAAAATAAAATATTTATAAGCTGAAACCCATTTCTTTACTTGAAAAGTTTTAAAACTAGAATATACGTTAAAAGTATACTCATTATTCCGTACATTTTGTTTATACTACTTCCATTACCAGGTCATTAGCTGCTGCAAAAAAATAAAGAGTACATTAATTCATGAACTGCATCTGCTTTTTTTATTTATATTGGCTTCAGACTGGGCTTATAGTTAGATCCGATTTTGATGTATGAAGCGAACTTTCCTTCGAACGTTATATTCGTTATGTGATGTTACTTAAGACCACAACTTCACTTATCGGCATGCTAATGAGGTTAATTTGAATATTAATTAGACGCAAGCGATGTTTTAATAGAGGGTTTTCTTACATTTGCATGTTGTGAGAAAAGACTGCAGCGCAACCAATCGCGAAAACGGTTTTTAAATTCTTAATGTATTAATTTTTCTGACTCGTATGATTGATTTTTTAATTAGCTTTTAGCGGACATTGGGATGGTAAAAGTACCAAGTAAAGTGTTTTTAAATTTATCGTGAATGTAATTTAGTTTTATTTAAAATGAGTACTTCTTCGGATAAAAAGGAAAATACGAGTTTTTATTAGTTGTGAATTATATTTCTCCCTAACTATTACGTCTTTATAAATATAACTAGCATAATTAACAGGCAATGTTCGAGTTGAATTGGTTAAATGTTGATTCTATTTCCTAGAAAAATGCAAGCATCATTTAGGTGTACAGAAAATATTTTTTAACATCGTTTTAACTTTTTCATAGCTTCTACAATTTACTTCGGACGTAAATATGTACACATAATATATCCATCCATATAATCAATTTCATATTCATAACACTTGTTGTAAGACCAACTACAAAAGCTTTTTTGAGATGACTTCTAGAGAAGTCGATTTTGAGTTTTGGAGTGATTACGAATGCCAATTAAGTTCATTTTCAGTAAAAATGAGGAACTTTCAGCGTATAGTCTTGCACTCAGTTTTCCAATCAATATTTATTATTTGTGGTAACCTTGCACCATGTATTCGATGTTTCCGAATTACATTATCATTCTGAGAGGATGGCATATTAAACTGTTACGACATTCGTCATTAATTTAATTAATTAATTTTGAAACACACATTTTTTTTCTTGAAAATTCCATTCAGCCGCGAGGGGAATAACGGAGCTTGTTTTTAAAACAATCGTCATCACTGTAGACAAACACAATCGATTACACTTTTTATAAAATCACTGCTTTCAATGAATGTTTCACAGATACCTAAGTTGTATACGAACAGTTTCAACTTCAAGTAAGCAACCACGATCTTCTGCCACTAAAGACAAAAAAATTCTATTTCTCAACAGTCCTAGTTTACATACTTTTTTACTATGATATTATTCCAAGATCAGCAAAGTCGTATTTAAAATTCGCTTTCCTCCAACAGAAAAATTTAATTTTAAATCGAATCCTTAAGGTAATTTTTTTCAATTGAGCTCAGTTTCTATATGGAAACCACATACCTGTAGAATGATAGATGTAGTTACTTGACTATGTAGTACATCTTTTAATATTACCCATGAAACATGAAAAACAAATGTAAATTAAATTGACTTTAATCATCTTGTAAGAAAATATGTCAAAAGTTAGAAATATCTTTGAACTACAACGTATGGCTACTCGTTTTGATTTAACGTAACTTATCTTATTTTAGAATAACTTCATTTGAACTTTACTAGTCAATTTAAAATAAGAATTTTTACACCTTACTTTAAAAGTTTTTCATTTATTTTTATGAAACAGAATTCTACAAACTATTACGTATTTAACCAAAGACTTAATGAAAGTTCGTCGAAATATACATATTCAACCAAAAAATTACCCATGTCTAGTGATATTTGGCAGAAAATAAAAATAATTAATTACAATTTAACTCCTAAATAATATATCTGTAACATGGAAAGTAATGGAACACAAATACAAACAAAAACGAAATTCTGGTCATTGAAAAATGTCCAATTCTAAAAAACGAAAGACTCGAGCAAGCGTGTCGAATTTCGACGTCATGAGAATATTCTGAAATAGAGAAATTCGAAAAAGACGCTTGAAAATATTGATAGACGATAATAAATTATTTACAAAAGAACACAAATTTAGAAAACTTAGAAATGCTCAAAGAGTGCAACATTTCTGTCTTAACTCGAATACACAAACACGGAATTCTAAATATAATTTACAAAATAAAACATTAATTCTGGCGTAGCCAGATACCAAATTGCAAATTTACGCTTTTAGCATCAATGAGTTTTTTGTTTTGGCTTTTCGAGTTCCATTAAGTATTTTAAATTCCATTATGCATTTTTCATCTTACGAATATTCCTGAATTATTTACATTGTTGAAAGAAATAAAAAATCAGTTCAAACATAATTAGAATTAATAAATTGTTTAAATATAACGTTTCGGAAAAAATATTTTTCGAGCAATACTGGTAAAACTATTTTCTTAGAAAATTAATTTGATTTTCGATCAATACTGGTAAAACGAACTGAGTTGCATACTGCAATCGTTTTATGTTCAATGTTTTTCCCTATGACAATTTCGAGTTGATTTAGCCCCCACCTAGATTAAAGAGAAAGGGTTAATATGTAGCTTGCGTTACTCGCAGAGTTCCAAAGTATAAGTGTACTAAATTTGGTGTGGATTGGTCAAACGGTGTAGATTTGTATAGAGAACATACAGACGGACAGACAGACGCCTACTCTGCTTTATATGTATAGATTAATATTTTTATATATTGTAAGAAAGGTAGAGTAAAGAAAATTATATGATCTTAATTTAGAAAACCTTTTGTTAAATCAGTAACAAAAGGAATAATTGATGAACGAGATATTTCGTTGAAACCTTTGGAGGGTTAAACGAATCAATTTAATGACGAGTATATGACAAAATTTTTTAATAGGATAACAGGAAATCTACAATATGTTCTACTGAATCAAAATTGGCGTCTTGATAATGTCTAGTAATATATACTAATTTGTAAATGCCAAAATAGGTGTTAACGTAATTGAATTTTATATCAGAAAATATTGTACTAAAATAAACATAACGTTTGCTGACTTGGTTTCTTCATGAGTATTAATATTTGGTTGAAAGCGATACTAGGCTGATATTTCAAAACGTTGGATTCATATTATGGTAAAGCCTCGATTATCCGAGCTCCGATTAACCTAGTATCCGTGTTTTCCGAGTCGATTTTGATATTGAGTTTTTTCAACTTTATAGAAAATGAAAATAGTGTAAAATTGTGTAGTTATTGTTGGTACATCTTAGTAAGATAAACTTTTATATTCCAATTATTTGAGAAGCTTGAATTGTATTCTATTGCATACCTCCAATGGACTGATACAAATAAATGAGCGAAAATAATGATAGAACTAATACAATAGAACTAAATATATCCAAATTTAGTAGATTCTTGATTATCCGAATGTAAGCCAAGGCCACCTTAGGAACCAAAAAGTTTGATAATACAGACATAGCAATTAAAAACAGACTATACGAAATACAAGAAAAATTTACTCTATTTCATGTTACTACTACTGCTACTGAAAGATTCATAAAGCAAGAAATAAGAATAATCTGTACTTGGATTTGTGTAGAGAATCTTATTACTCCATATTGCGCTATGACACCTATAATTATTCTTGTTCTGCGTTATTAAGACGCCAATTTTGATTCAGTAGAGCTATGTTGTTGTAGATTTCCTGTTATCCTGTAAAAATCTTGTCATATACTCGTCATTAAATTGTTTCGTTTAACCCTCCAAACGTTTCAACGAGATATCTCGTTCATCAAGATATGACCAATTTTGCTAAGATGAGATTTCTTGTCATTTAGATATTGACGTTTGTTTTGCGATGACTATATCAAGATTCGTTCATTTTTCTTCAAATGACGAGATATTTAATTCTTCAAGATCTGGTCAGTTAGTTTGCTAATAACGATATACCTCGTCGAGACAACCACCAGGAGGGTTAAGATCATTAAAACTCTCAAATCCTTTTTTTTATTTGTAACTGATAAAAATGACATATTTTAAACTAGTATAAACAAATAGAAATTGTTTTCTGTTTCAAGGTATGGGGATACAAGTATCTGAAGAGCTGACAGTTTTTGTCTAGCTCCGATTTCATCTTGAATATAGGCGTTATTCATGTCACATCCCCAATACTTCAAAAACTAAGAACCCGACAAGAACTTTTCAATCTTCTTTAACCTCACATGACAGTTGCTGGAAACTAGCAACTTAGAATTATTGATTTAAGAAAGGGATTTTCCTTTGAATACTTTCTTGCTGTTTTTTCCATATTTCAGTTTTGAAGATATTTCAATTAAAAGTAAAACAGTTCCGACAAAAACCTTTGGGTTTCTTTAAGTATTAAAATATGGGAAATACTTTTGTTTGTTCCTAAATGATGCCATTTTGACGTGAAATCAATATAAATACTCTTAGCTGTTTACTGGTAAATATGTTGTAGTCAGGGTTTAGCTTTTCTAGGCCTTATTGTCAAACTACGGTTTTTTTTTGCAAATGAACAAGTAGAGATCAACAACTGTTTAGTCAAAAAATGTTCTGTGAATTGAAAGCACAGGTTCGATTCTTCCCTGAGTGTATTTATTTTTTCTGCGTCAGTAAAACGTTCATTGCGTGTACTTCGATTATTTGATATTGTGTCTTGTGTTTCGTTCGGCATGGACAAATATGGTCCTTGCGCCATAAAAACCCAATCAACCGAAAGAACTATTACTACATTATTACATTGTTTCAAAAATCTTAAGATAATACTTCTTCAATTCACATACATAATACAAACCAGCAAATAAGCCTTCGGTTCCCTAAGAATATCCTATTTCACGTCCCTTTCTTTTGTGATAGAATGAATGAAATTTTAATTTACCCTTAAAGTTGAAATTTTAATTCATTTTATCAAATAAAAAGTGCCATTCTTAGTCACTCACCATATTTAATGACTTACCTTTGAATTGTAATTTGCCATGACACCGTGCCATACTATCGTCGACTTACAAGTGATAAACACTTGGTCCAAAACTTTCTGAGAAAACGAAGGGAGGAAGTAAAACTCCCTAAGCCTTTCTCACTAAGTGTGCTTCTCAAGAAGAAATATATCCTTTATGCGAAGAAAACATGACTTAGATGACACACACACTATACTAGTCGAAAGATCTCCACGTTTTGATCCCGAAATGGTAAAAAACTCACATCTTGAAAATTTTGATTTAGTGTGTTTACTTGAATGCGGACGCTATGCACTTGGTCTTTGGATATCTTGTGATGTACTTCTATCTACTTTAACATTCGTAGTTGTTCTTTTGAAATTCAACATTTGGATAGCACTGAGTAGCGTAGAAACCTGCATGGCACGTCTGTTGATCAAGCAATGCTTATAAACCATTACTAAACCATACTGGTGGTTGTCTCGACACGAGATATTTCCTTATTAGAAAAAAACTGACCAGATATTTATTTAGAATCATAAAAAAATGGCAGTATCTTGATGACGAGATATCTCGTTATTAGTAAAACTATTCAGAACTTGATGGACGAGATATCTGGTTATTAACAAAATTATTCAGATATTGATGAACGAAATATCTTGTTATTAACACAATTATTCAGATATTGATGGACGAGATATCTCGTCGGAACCATTTGGAGGGTTAACTGCGTAAATGGAGGACGCTCAGAAGATGTAATTGTTTCAAAAGGAGCCTAAATCTCATGTCTTATAACTGCAAATGTAATGTCTAACTAAGATTATCATTTCCTTCTTTCGGGGACACTTAGCCCGGTTGGAAGAGTAGAGGATTGGGATCCAAAGGGCTGTGAGTTCGAAACTATATCCAACTAAAGACCGTCTTGAACGTGGAGGCTGGTGAACGTTAAATCTGACGTGGCCTCAAATTTCCTCACGTTGGCATTGTGTGGAAGTTCGAAGAGTGGGATGCCAGCTTAGGTGCTGACTTCGTCATCTGACCGTGGTTCAAAATTAAGAGGTGTCCCGTCATCTTTCCCTCTGGGATTGATCCCGGACTGTCGCCAATAGCCCATTGTGTTGCTTCAGTGAAACGCTAATTCAACTACACACCTACATAAGATTTTTCTTCTTTCATGAGTTACAAACATTTATTTTGCAAATAAGGTAGCATTTCAGTATTGAAATCAGTATAATTTGACTGCTAGAAGGTTAACTTCACGCTAACATCTTCAGAAATAAAACGTACTGAGAAACACATTCATGACATATCACGTATTCAGCTGGAGTTATGCGTTTACTGGAGTTGTTAGTTTACCCTTATACATTAATATGTATGAGGCATCTATCCAACTTAATACATAAATAAGGTCTTACATTTAATGGCATGGGCTACATTACATGAATGTTTAAGTCACATACATTATTTAATTTCATCCATTTTCTAAAATCCTTTTGTATAAGAATACTTTTGCAAGATTATGATTTATGTCGAATATAAAATTGCTCTCTTTACGCGTCCAGAATATAAACTCAAACAGAAAAGACACCGAATCAAATAAACAAACTCGAAAGGCTTGTATTTGTTTATTATCGATCTTTGTATTATTCATTATTTCCATTTTTACGTGATGAAATGAAACAATTTTCCAATTATATCTTTCCTTTGTCAACACGCTTCTCCTCCTCGCTACAATACATAAATGTTTCAAAGAAAACTGGATGTGTCGGATTTACGAATGTCACGTTGGAAAACGTGGATCGAATCCGAGTGTTTGTAAATCCAGTTCATTGTATTTGTTCTTCAAGGAAATATAGAAACCTTTTCTGGATCATGAATGGAGAGCCGTTCAACTGAAGAATTCTAGTCTCGGGAAATATTTTCCAATTAAGAGTTTTCCGGGGGACGTCTTGAAATACGTTTTTGGATTAAAAACGAAAAATTCTATACCCGAACGGGAGTTGAAATATATTATTGTTTGAAGTATGTCTTTCCTTTGGTGAATCAGTTATAGAAATGTTTACTATCTCACAGCTATCATTTACACGAGCGAAATCAATTTTCTTGTAAATGAGAATTATTTTGTGGGGTGAATTGTTAGAGATTTTGTACAGGGAACAGTTGAGAAATTTAATTGTACTCTTATGATTCTGATTGGTATCGTTACTTGATACTATTGGTCTGATGATCTTGACTATTGTCACAAATATCACTTGATTAACTTATGAAAAACAGTGATGAGTGAGTGAGTTTTAAAATGTATTGGTAGGTATAAGGCTTTAGATAAATTACTTCTTCATTGTTTAGTTGGAAAGGTCAAACATCTTTTAGTTTAGAAGTTGTCAGATCTTGAATTACCAAGTGTGCTTATGATTTGTATCAAGTTGGATACAAATCATTTCCGTGGAAATCGTATTCAAGATTTAAGTTTAAAAAACTAAAAAAAGGTATGACAGAAGTATTTTTCCATAAATTGATTTTATTTTAAATTTATCACCTTACCAAGCCTTCATATTTCACAGAATATCTCAATTGTTTTTGATTTAAATTTTCACTCTACTGTCATTTTTTGTAATCATTATCCTAAGTAAACTGAAACTTGCAGTTTAAGGTGGATTCTACAAATATCCATACTAAGATTCAAACGCAAAGATCACTAAGCCAAGGGCCAGAGGTAATCACTCAGCAGTCAGGTCAAAGGTAAATTAATTTGTGTTTTTGAACATAAATAACACAACATAAATTAAATTCATAATACACAAGGAAATTTTCAAGCTACAATTTTAACGCTCTCATGGTTACCACTCATATATCTGTTATGCAGCCTATAGTATTCTCTACATGATTTCTAACCCAGTTTCGACCTTCTTAACTAATACTAGCTGTATGGCCCGCGTTGCGGAGGACAACGTGTTAGTAAATACCTCCCTCTTGGATTTTTTACTCTTTTTTTGCATGCCTTCTTATAGACTCACTGTTATATAATTCTATAAATTTATCATTATTATTATTCGGATTTAAAAGTTTTATGGTTTAATGTGTCACGGGATAACTGATTGTTACTAAACGACATATTAGATTTTTCGCCGTCTCATTGCTAGTCTTCTTCATGTAAATTTCACAATTTCACCCTGACGTTCAGCTTCGACCAGTCTTCTATTGGTATCTTGTTCCTTAGATTCATTGTGACGTCTCTCACGTAGTTTATATTTAGCTGAATTGCTTGTTATGGAACGTTTTTTTTTTGGCACTGTCGTTAAAAAGAGTAATTACAACGCAAAACACAATCGCTATGAAAAAGGCAGCAGTAAACAATTTGAAATTCCAAATTATGGTGGATTTAAGAGTTGAGTTGTACAAGTTTGTTGCATTGGATGTGAAATAATTATAAAAAATAATGCTTATTTAAAGAAGTAAAATATAAGGCTCGAAAAAGTAGTGTATTAAGTGTTTATTTAAGCAGTAAAATGTAAGACACTAAAAAGTACTGTATATTGAATTTTGAACATTTTCTACGTTTTTTTCCTCGAATTTAACACGAATATTTAAGTCAAGTCTGACAAAAAAAAAACTTAATAAAAAAGTTGGGGCAAAAACCACTACTGAAGAGTTACGGAATCAGCCAGTGACGTCACGGCACTCTGTCCAATCAGGTAATTTTTTGAATATTTTATGTTAAAATTTAAGTTTTTGAAAATTTTAAAGTGGCGGAATAACTTTCCCAGTTTATTCTGCGTATTTTGACACCTCTCTACGTGCTGTGGTTGAGACGAAGATAGATTTCCAACAGACAAACCATCACACATTAATAGTGTAGATAATTTTTCCTAGGATTATTTCAATCAATAGATGTTATTATTTAGTTATCACGTGAATTGTGTGGTTAAAACAATACTTCACTACTTGGAAATCTCGTGACGCTCTGATGATTAAGTAATCTTTAAAATACGTTCAATAAAATATGCAATTGTCCTATATAAAACAGATTCTCCTCTTCCTCATTATATTAAGGACGAAAATAATGCGATATTAATGCACTAAAATACTGTAGATATATGCATTAAATACCTCTAAAATTCTTGAGTTAAAAGACTTTCAACCATCGTATGAGCTTTTGCAAGTCATTGTAGTATAGTGAAGTAATTAAAGATCTTTAAGCTGAAATGCGTAAACATTTAAACAATGTTTCTTGAACATCCCGCAAGCCCGTTCCCCCCAAATTACATGCAAGGGGCACTCGTCCTTTGACAAAATTACCACAAAGGGACCCATTCTCCGCTATGTTATGACTTTTCATGCTATCTCAAGCAGATTCAAACGCCCCCGAACGACTGTTAAGATTTCGCACGGAAAAGAATCCTACTAGGAACAACGATGTCATTTAGCTTCAATCATCTTGTTAACGTCCCCACCATCTTCGTGTGGGCTTGGAATAACGTGCTTTGAATTGGGCTCTTATGTGGTAATGGTTTTACATTAAGACTAAAGTTATGTCACCTGGATTCATTCCTCTGGAGAACGTCTGTGTGTTTTGAGTTTGGTGGTTTTGTGGTTTCTCAGAATTGAGTGTTCGGGCAACTTTGTTTCGGAAAACGTTATTCAGTTCGTACGTTTATATTTCGCATGAGTGTGTTCACTTTATTCGTGATACCTACGAGAGGCATGATGGAGCACTTTGCAATGATTGGGGTTGTTACAGCTTCAACCCACTATTGAGTCAACAACGGATTATTAACGTTATTAGCAAAACTGACCAGATCTTGATGAATGAGATAGCTCGTCACATTAGAAGATAACTGACCAGATCTTGATCTCGTTATCGTAAAAAATTGACAGTAACTTGATGATGAAATATCTCGTCAGTAGCAAAATTGGCCAGATCCTGATGAACGAGATATCTCGTCAAAGTCATTCGGAGGGTTGAGAGTAAAATATTCGTTCCTGGCCTTAGTTCAGATTCTGGCTTCGAGTTTATTGTTTTGTGACGGAAATGATGGCATTGATTATGAGTTGGTTAAATGAATCATCACTTATGGTGATCGCTAATATGGTTTATCTTGTAGTTCTCTTTTCCCCAGACGAGTTTCTTGAAATAGGTGAAATATCAGTGAGTGTACTACACTTCTTGAATAGATGAAAAGTCATCAGCGTTCTTATCAGAACTCCACTATATACCGGGGTGTCTATATATGTATATGTATGTCCTAGCTATATATGTCCGAAAGCCGGGGAGGCGGCTTTCAAATTGTTCGTATATTCAATCTGTTTAGTAAACAAGAACAAGTTATTCATTTGGTTATTATTCTAATAAATTAGTGGAATTTTGCAAAAATAGGTTTAGATTAAAATTAAAAAATAGGTTTTGATCTGGTATGTCCTACCGAACTGTTTTGTTAAATATAAAACGGGAAGAAAACAAAATATTGCAATCGAGTAGCGTGTAATCAAATTCATTTCTATAAAATACGAGTCCAGTAGATTAAATTCGAGCAATTCAGAATAAATGTAAGTTTTGTATTCAAAAAATAATTTTCAAACCAGTATGAAGGCATATTTTCATTTCCCATTGTCTAGACATAACATATTAGTGGAATGTTGCAATAACTAAACGCACAAATAGGTTTCGGTTAAAGTTAAATAATCATTTTTGATCTAGCATATCGTTCTGAACTATTTTGTCAATATAAAACGCTAAAACGAATGAAATACTGCGATCGAGTATCGCATAATCAAATTCAAATCTAAAAACACAAGTCCAGTAGATTAAGTTCGAGCAATTCAGAATATATATATATATATATATATATATATATATATATATATATATATATATATATATATATATATATATATATATATATATATATATATATATATATATATATATATATATAATGTAAGTTTTGTATTAAAAAATAATTTCATATACCAGGATAAAGGCATACTTTCGTTTCCCATATTATAGACATTACAAATTAGTGGAAAATTGCAATAAGTAAACGAAAAACAGGATTCGGTTAAAGTTAAATAACCATTTTTTATCTAGTATATCCTCCTGAACTGTGTTTTATCAATATAAAACACTAGGACGAATGAAATACTGCTATCGAGTAGAGTATAATCAAATTGAAGTCTAAAAACACAAGTCCAGTAGATTAAATTCGAGCAATTCAGAATAAAAAAATTTAACAGTTTTGTATTAAAAAAAATAAATCCAACACCACAATGAAAGCATATTTTCATTTCCCTTTTCCAGACAAAACACATAAAACCAGAAAAGCATCTGTATATATAAAATCCGATATTACTTCCAGGCTTTGTTCGGAGAGAGCGATCTATCATAGTAATAAATTGCAGACGATAGCATCGTCGATGCCATATTCATTGAATGAAATTCAATACAGAGGCATTTGAGAAAAATAGCCAAATGCGGCAAATCCAAGCTATTTGGATCGCGTATTATTACCACAGCGTGGTAGATAAAGGGAAAAAAAGCACAAAGCGAGGTGAAACATGGTGTTTTTGCCCCGTAATTGGAACTGAAATCAATGCTTTTTCAGCGCTGAAGATCAATGGAGGCAATTACGCCCAAACGCTATAATTGTTTTTCATTGCTCATTTTTGAGAATGTGGTAAACGCTAATTGGTTTGAGGTTATCACAGCACGTTTTGGGTGCTACAATCGGTCAATGGTTTTTGCTTTTGTGCAATCCACGAGGACAGCATGCTGTGCCAAAATTGAATAAACACCGCGGTCTAGAATTTTATCACAACATGAATACATAAAGCCGGTAATTACACATAAATTGGATTACAGGAGTGGTGGATGGTTATTTGCAACAAAGGAATCCGAGAAATAATTCGTAAATGTGACAAACAATTAGAATGCCGAAGGTTGCATCAATGCTGGATATATCATTGATTGCTGGAAAGTCAGGGTTTAAATGGTAAGGATGAAACTTCGAAACATTTAGGCATTGATAAACATATATGTCATAATTAAACGATATACCAACTGTTGACAGGGGTTTTGAATAAAACCGTTGTGTGTGAACAAAATGTTGGATGGTATCAAAATATGTACTTCAAGAATATATACACTTTCATTCATCATGTTTAAAAATGGGATAAACGCTAATTGGAAGATATATATTTTATTGCTCATTTTTGAGAATATAGTAAACGATAATTGGTTTGCGGTTATCACATCACTTTTGGGTACCACAATTGGTCAATGATTCTTGTTTTTGGCCAACCCACGAAGACCGCACCGTGTTGAGCCAAAATTAAATAAGGGCCGCGGTGGCCCGGTTGGAAGAGTAACGAACTAGCAACCGAAGGGTTGCGAGTTCGAATCCAGCCAAACACCGTCGTGTACAAAGGGGGCTGGTGCACGTTAAATCTGTCGTGGCCTCAAATGTCCTCACGTTGGCGTGGTGTGGAAGTTTGGAGAGTGGGGTGCCAGCTCAGGTGTTGCCTCGTCATCTGACCGTGGTTCAAAATTACGTGGTGTTGTCCTCGGATCTTTCCCTTTGGGATTGATCCCGGACCGTCACCAATAGCCCATTGTGTTGCTCCAGTGTGACGTTAATTGAAATACCCAACCCTACCCAAAATTAAATAAAAGCCGTGGTTTAAAATTTGATCACAGTATGAATATACATATCTACAAAGCTAGTAATTACACGTAAATTGAGCAGGAGTAATTGCAGGAGTGACGAATGGTTATTTTTAACCTGAGCAATAATTCGCAAATGGGACAAGCAATTGGAATGCCTTATGTTACCCACTAACGTTGCATCGATGCTCGACATAGCAACGATCGCTAGTATTCTCAGGCTTCAAATGATAATGATAAAGTTTGTAACATTTACGCATTGATAAATAGATAGGGGTAATAATTGAAGGATATACCAACTGTTCACAGGGCTTGTGAATTACATAACTGTTGAATAAAATCTCGGATGATATCGGAAGATATACTTCAAGAAGACATACTTTTTCATTGCTCATTTTTCAGAATGTGGTAAAAGCTAATTGCTTTGCGGATATCACAGCACTTTTTAGGTGCAACAATCGGTCAATTATTTTTGGTTGTGGACAATCGACGAAGACTGCCTCTTGCTGTGCCTAATTTGAATAAACACCGTGGTCTAAAATTTGATCACAGAATGAATACACAAAGCTGGTAATTACACGCAAATTGGATTGGATGAGTGGTGGATGGTTATTTAACAAGAGAACCCGAGCAATAATTCGCAAATGGGATAGACAATTGGAATTATTCACAAACGTTGCACCAATGTTGGACATAGCAACAATCGCTTGGTATTCTTAGACTTAAAAGATAATGATGAAAATTTGGAGCATTTACTCATTGCTAAACAGATAGGAGCCATAATGGAATGATTTATCATCTCTCGACTGGGAGTTTGAATTACAGAACTGTGCAATAAAATCTCGAATGACATTAGGGGATATACCTGAAGTATTGCAACAACTTCATGTACTATATAACTTATGCAAACAAGCGTATTGTCTATTATCAAATTTTAGAATTGAAATAATACACTACCAGTTCATTAAATCGTGGATCAGTGTACTACATCCTTTAATCAATACTGTACATAAGGGACTAAACAATTTGATGCACAAAAGAAATTTAACCCCAAAGTAAAGTACTTAGTTCTTAATTTGGAGGTTGCAGAATATTTTTATTATTATTATTATATTTTTCCAGTTTTAATTTGTAACCGGCATGCAGATACTGTATGATGCTTTTCTTGTACAGTGCATATCAACAGGGTTTTTCGAAAATATCTGGCCAATTCTAAAGGTGGTAGAGGGACCCAAAATGAAAATTATTTTGTCAAAGAATTGTGTGTCCGTAAATAGCGTGTTTAGTTGGTCGAAGACACTTTAGACAGTCGATAACATCGTTTCCGTGAAGTAAGGAATCATTTCCTGCTTGGAATTTCAACGTCATGCATAGCTACAGGAATTCGGAGTTTGCCGTTGCAAATGCTGAGCGAGAAATGACTCTTTATGCCACAGGAAAGAAGTGCTATCAATTGACCTAAGCCCTCTACCACCTTAACTCAGTATTTTCAGACACATTCTTTGGCAAAAAATGCTTATTTCGGGTGCCTCTATCATCCTTTAGAATTTGACTAGATAGTTTCGAAACACCTTGTATACAAATGTATAGATGGAAAACCCAGGAATATAAACAAGCACATAAAATATTAAAACTCTTGTGTGTGTGTGTATTTGCGTTCATGCAGTCTTCAAGAATTATATTATTTTGATTATTTTTTTTCAATTTGAGCCTAAAGTACCCCTTTTCTGTTTGATTGGTCTTGCATTATTAATCCATCAAAAGATTTAAAGTAAGAGATATGTGTATTTTTATCGTTGCATAAATAAGCTCGAAGAATTTCTGAGCCGATTCCTCTTTTTAGATTAATTCACGAAATAAACTACCGATGTGGTTGAAAATTATATTGGTGACTGTCTCGGAAGAACAACGACGCAAGTGTAATATATCGATTTGTTTAGAAACCGAAAGCAAAGAAAAGTTCTTGATTAATATAAATTACATGTGAAAAACTTCGATTGTAAATAAAGTGGAGTTAATAATAACCATATTTATGATACTTTCAAATTTTACCACTCAAGTAGGTGTATTTTTAATAATCACTTCCATTTTAACATTTGCGTCATGGTTCTAAAATTTAGACTGAAACATTCAAAAGTCACTAACTATACAAAAAATATTATTTACAATACTTTTTACAACATATTTGTTGACATTTTCATTCATTTAGTCGTCAGAGTTTTGCTTAATCCTTCAAGTGGTTTCAACGAGATATCTCGTCTATCAAGACCTGACAAATTTTGACGAAATATCTCGACATCAAGATATTGCCGACATTTTTATGATGACGAGATCAGATCTTCTAATGTGTGACGACGAGATCTTGATGTACGAAATACCTCGTCCATCAAAATCTGGTCAGTTTTAGTAATGACGAGATACCTCATCGACTCAACCAACAGGAGGATTAACCCTCCTGGTGGTTATCTCGACGAGGTATATCGTCATTAGCAAAACTGACCAGATTTTGATGGACGAGGTATCTTGTAATTAGGTTGGTTTGGTTGTTTTTTTGAGGCTTATAGCACAAGGGTCATATTTGGTCCATGCTGCGCCAGATACAAGACATGCAGTACAAATAGATATACACAATGAAAATTGTGTATGTCTATTTGTATTGCATGTCTTGGGATGAATGCACCTAACAGGAATCGAAAGTGCACCATCTACAACTCGAAAGTTGTTAGGGCAGTGGACGTACCCACTGTGCCACGACGGCACCTCTTGTCATTAGGAGAAAACTGACCAGATCTCGATTTTGTCTTCCTCAAATATTGGTAATATCTGGATATCTAGTCTCTCTCATTTGCGAAGTTGGTCAGATCGTAATGGAGATATTTCGTTGGAACCACTCGGAGCGTTAACAATGACACAATATACACTTGCGTTGTTGCTCGAAATCAAATTTAACGCACAACTTAAACAATCGTTACAAACAGCACTTGCGGTATTGTTACACCGAAGACCTGGCTACGCGCATGATTATGTGAGACGTAATTACGCTTGAGTCGTTTTTCTGAAGATTATGAGACAGTTGACATTTGAAAATGACTCAACGTGTCTGTAGAGCTGTGTTATTACAGTTATATCCTTGTCCACTGGAAAGGTGGCGTGGTATGGAAGTTTGGAGAGTAGGGTGCAAAGTCAAGAGTTGTTCTCGTGATCTGACTGCGGTTCAAAATTACGAGGCGTTGTCCTTAAATCTTTCCCTTCGGAAGTGATCCCAAACAGTCGCCAATACTTCTTTGCGTTGCTCCAGTGAGACGTTAATTAACTACCTACCTATTTACATTGGGAGAATGAATCATACCAAATCCAATTGACGCTTTTAACTCAAAATATTTATATTTTGCACTTGCGTCATTATTCTTCCGGAACAGGGATGTGAAGTCATTAAAAGGTGAAATTTTAAAAGCACATTCGACAACCAAATGCTACTGGGAAAATAATCCTCATCCATAATACTTTCGTGAATGGCTTTTATAATCCATCCTTTTAGGAAAACTTTACGCAAGAGGTAATTTGTTTGTGAATTCTTAAATGCCTTTACTCTTAAACATTTGGTATCAAATATTTGTAATAATGATACTCCTGAACAATTTATTTTATTTGAAGGATACTTTTTACAATGTGAGATGATAGCAAAATGTGACCAGCTCTTATAAAAGATAACGTTTGTTTTGCAAAATGTTTCTTTTTCTTTATGAGTTGATAATAAAATATTGTCATTTCATATGAATGATAATGTTTCTTTTGCAATGAGTTGATAACAAAATGTTATTATTTTTTATGAATTATATTTCCTGTGTAATATGAGTGATAAGAAAATATTGTCAACTCATATGAATGATGTTTGTTTTAATTTGTGAATTGATAACAAAATGTTATCTACTCATATATGAATGATCTTACAATATGTTATCTACTCATATAAATGATCTTACGATATGTTATTTACACATATGAATGATCTTACAATATGTTATCTGCTCATATAAATTATCTTACAATATGTTATCTGCTCATATAAATTATCTTACAATATGTTATCTATTCATATGAATGATAATGTTCCTCTTACAATATGTTAGCTACTCATATGGATGATAGCGTTTCTCTTACAATATGTTTCTTTTACAATATGAGCCGATATCAAAATGTTCTAAAAACTATTCAATTATCTTACAGGTCCTCGCAATGCCAAGTCGAAACTTCCAGTTGTGGTTTTTATCCACGGCGAATCATATGATTGGAATTCTGGAAATCCTTACGATGGCAGTGTCATGGCAAGCGTCGGAAACGTCATTGTTATTACTATTAATTTTCGATTGGGAATATTTGGTGAGTAATCTGCCTTCTTAAGACAGAACGTGTTTAATTTTACGTTGTGACGTTATTGTGTACAAATTGAGTTTTAATTAGTAGTCTATAAACTTGAGAAAGTGTAGGGTTTCTCAAAAGGCCCAAGATGTATATTACACATACGACGAAAATGTCACTATTTTGGAAATGTATACTTCAAAGTGTAAGTGTACCGATGACTTATAACGTATATTTTGAGCCCTAAATTGTAATAATAAAACCAGGAAAAACACAGTGTCCATTGGGGTTCACTTCAATTCATATAAATTCATCAAATAATCACATTATTTTTACTATAGAATTTTCTTCATGAAATTTAAAATTTATTTTTAAATTCTTCGTATTTGTGAGTTTGTATTTATTCATGGGGGTTGAGCTTACACACATAATAAATATGTATTTTTTAAACTAAGAATCCTGAAAAATATATAAAGCCTTGAATTTCATTCGTTTACTAGCTGCTGCCCAGAGACAATACTTGTGCACATGCAACCTAGGACACTATTGCACATGAGTGGTTTTCCTAGATAGCACCAGCTATGATTCCTTTAATCACACATCTCACTTCCAAATTTTTTTGCCCTAATACTCCTATGAACAGGTTCTGCATACCACCAACCACCCCAGCATGTTTCCATGTAACCTTTGACCAATATATTGATATGCACAGCTTCTGTAGGCCCACTACTCAGACATGTTTCCACGTAGCTTTTAACCAATATATGGATATACACAGCTTCTGTAGGCCCACTACTCAGACATGTTTCCACGTAACTTTCAACCAATACATGGATATACACAGGTTCTGTAGGCCCACTAATCATACATGTATCTATGTAACTTTATGACTACAGATTTTGCAGATCAACTACTACACAGACATGCTTCCAAGTAACTTTTTACCAATCCTCAGTCTGAAGATGATACTCAAAGGAAAATATGTCAGGGTACAGAAGATATTAAGAACAATGCGACGAAGTCCCTAATATAAATCATATAAAGAAATATTTAAAAATCCTTAGAGTAGTATAATATACTGGAAGAAGTGTTGACTCCTAAAGGGGTCAATTTTGAAGACTAAGTTTGAATAAAATATGTAAATTAATTATATTTTTCTAGTCAAAGATAGGATGCTGTATGATCAACCTCTTAGAGCTAAATATATCTGTTTTATAATTTTGTCTTTAATTTTCAAATAAGTATTCAAAATGTATGCTTTGTTTTAGGATTCCTCCCAGCTTTTGAAGGATCGTCACGGGGAAATTACGGCATCATGGACCAAGTTGCCGCTTTGCATTGGATTCAAGAAAACGTGGTAGAATTCGGAGGTGATATAAAAAACGTTACTGTATTTGGACACGGCCATGGAGCGGCGTGCGTCAACCTTCTGATGTTGACGCCACTAACTAAAGGTAATAATCCTTCTGCTGCACTAATAAGCTATTTTCTACACTAATAATCCTTCTACTGAATTACTAATTCTTTCTATCTTTTCTGCACTAATAAATCGTCTGTTGCACTAATAAATCTTCTGTACTAATAATCCTTTTCTACTGCACAAATAATCCTTCCGTTCCACTAGTAAATCATCTGTTCCACAAATAAACCATCTGCTGTACTACTAATTCTTCTGCACTAATAAACCTTCTGCTGAATTAATTAATCATCCTGTTCTAATAAATCTTTTCTGTTGCACTAATAATTCTTCTGTTGCTCTAAATGAATATCTGTTGCACTAATAAATCTTATTCTGTAGTAATAATCCCTTTTTTCTAATACACAAATAATCCTCCTATTGCGCTGATAACTTTTTCTGTTGCACTAGTAAATTATTTATTGCACTAGTAAATTATCTGCTGCACTAATAAACCTTCTTCTTCACTAATAATTCTCTTTATGCACCAATAATCCTTCTTCTGCACTAATAAAATTTCTGCTGAATTAATAATTCTCCTGCTGCACTAATAACCCCTCTTTTGTTGCTCTAATAATCTTTGTGTTGCTCTAATAAATCTTCTGTACTAAAATTCCTTCTGCTGCACTAATAAACCTTCTGCTGCACTAATAATCTTTGTACTGCACCAATAATCCTTCTGTATTAATGATTGCACTATGTTAATGAGATCAACACTAAATAAAGACAGCCAGAGAATGCGTGTATGCCTTCAGTATTAGTAGCTGTACACTCATAAGGCATGTTAGTAAATAACAGCTCATAGTTATAAACCTCTGACACAAACACACATGTGCAGAGGAATTTTTAGCCTTAAATAAATGTTGAAGTATAGCTACGGTAGGTTGGCAGTTGAACGTACGTCGCACTGAGCAATACAATGGGCTATTAGCGACGGTTTGGGATCAATCCCGAAGGGAAATAACCGAGGACACCTCGCAATTCAATTTTGAACTACGGTCAAATGACGAAGTCAACACCTGAGCTGGCACTCAACTTCCCAAATTTCCACACCACACCAACGTTAGGATATTTGAGGCCCCGGCAGATTTAACGTGAACCATATCCATCAAGTGAATACTCTGGCCTGATGTTGAATTGGAATGAATGAAGCATACACAGGAAGTTTGAACGATTGTCCATTGTGAATATTCAACAATTTACAGTTTGAACAATTAAAGGGCAGTCTGATACTAATATAGAAGGATAATTTTATTGCTTTAAGGCATATGATTGTTAGCTTAGTTTGGTAACTTCCGCGAATGACACCATTTACACAATCTTCCTTCCACACAATCCAAAGTTACACTGGCCCAAAGCTTGCCCAGCACCGTAGAATTTTGACATATTGTTGACGCTCTCCCCGTTATCAGTACGTCTGCGCACTCAGTTCGACATGTCAGGTACATATATTGTTTTTCTACAGGACGCTATATTAACTATCTAGATGTTTCTTCTAATTCTGAAATCATAAGACAAAACAGTTGTACATCAACTTTTCATGCATGTCCCAGTACTGTTCTGATTTTAAAGACGTATTCACGTCAAAAATAAACAGCAAGCTATTTTGGTGCCATTTTTTGTTGCCGACCAAATTGCGCTTGCAGCCTAAAGTGTATGGATACTCAGTCTTTACAACCTAATTGGAAACTTTGAATGCATTTAAAACGATAATTATATACATATGTATATAAATTTAAATATTACATGCCACATTGCTATCTTATACTAGCATGTTGTAATCATGTTATAAAATTAGAGAAGACCATACTCTTGAATGTAATATTGCTTAGAAAAGGTTTTTATGTGAATGAACAAACAACATTGTGAATGTATCATTCAATTTCAATTTTAATACCTCCTTTCTCAATTGTACCTGGAAATAGAAACTAAAATCGAATTTGTATTATCTTTATAAATAGTCTAAAATTCAGAATGGTGGATCTGTTGGCTGTGTCAATACTTTGAATACATTCTCTCAATAACAAAATAATCAGAATTATCCGAAGATTCAGAACATACTAGAGTCCTTTGTCATCTACAAGAGAAGATACTTTCACAAAGGAAGAATAGAATTTTATCATTGAGATACAATTTAGTTTTTTACTGTATTTTGGGGACAACTTCCACGAAGAAACAGTTACTATGAGAAATATTTTGTGTTCCTTTGAAAAACTTTCTCCTAAGATAACTACAAAAATCATTTTGTATATTCGATGAAAAGATTTAGTAGAACGGTCCCACTAAATTCTAAAAAGAATATTTTTTTCAACGAATGAAACTTTTGTGGTTGATAGTTCCTTTATTCATTCCTATTGTTATTGTTGCAATGAAATACATTTAGAAATGACATGCAATTATTATAGATATTTGTGGAATTATATATATATTTTTTACACGTGTACTATATAAATATTGGAAACTTGGTAGTTTTTTTGACATTTTAAGGAAATGAATGTTTGAAGAAAACTAATTAAATATGTGTTATTCATCACACACAAATTCCAGACAGTCGTTACTAAGTGAAAATGTAACTTGTTCCACTTATTTTAAACTTGATTTTGTAATTTCAATTAGAAGAGGAATAAAAAATCTACTTTCGATGAAAAACTTTCTATTGCGAAAAATATTTAAAGAAATTTTATTTGTATGAATTCAAAGGTATTAATAGGGTAGACAAAACGAATGTTATGAAACCAAGTTGAAATATTTCCTCTTATTTTATTATAAGAAATATGTAATTATTATTTTTTTATAATATAAGATGTTGACATATGGCGAAAAGAGGCATTTAACCCTCTGAAGAGTTCACCCGCATAATTTCATCTTACAACCTGAAATCTTCCATGAACGACTTCTCATCAATTTTGATCTTGACCAATATAATCTATCCAAAGAACCAATAAAATCACTTCACAGAGAAAAGGTAGAATATTTCCAAGGTAGAACACAGAACACTTTACAGATAGAATCTTTCCAAGTGATAATATTCCTTGGAAAATGGCAATAGAATCTTTCCAAAAGCTTGTAATCTAAAGAATGGGTCAATAGATTCTATCCAAAGGATTCAATTCTAAGGAAGTGGGCAATAAAATTATTTCGAAGCATTATATTCTAAAGAAAGGACCGATAGAATCTTTCCAAGGGATTATATTCTTTGGAAATGAGAAGTAGAATCATTCCGAAAGGTTTTATTCCAAATAAAGAAACAATAGAATAATTCCAAAGGATTTTATTGTAAGAAAACGACTAATACAATCTTTCTAAAGGTTGAAAGAATTGTTGAATTCTTTAAATCAATAGATGTAGTTATTTAAGAATTAAGTGTGTTGTGGGATAAAGGCAAAACTGCACTATTAGAAAATCTCACGATGCTCAGAAGGTAAAAGAAATATATGTTTTGATATTCTTTGATTGAGTTTTTATCTTACTCTGTTTTAAATTTCTTGACAAAAGTTCTAAAAAATTCCGTTGTGTTTTTTGCTCCTGTGTGTGAAGTTAATTAAATGCTACTTACTTACCTTCTATAATACATGAAAAAATTACAAATTTTATAACATGATATAACTGTTTTTATCCGTCTGTAATAAATATTATTTATTGACTTACACACCTAAATTTCAAAATCGTATTTTGTTTATGTGTTTAACGCGTTTAATATATTTTACTCTTAAAATGAGAAATCAATTGAAAATAGGTAGAACAAATAATCTTAACTTACGTAGGTACTGCATATAAAATGGACCAGTCTAACTGCAATATTGTTGATTTAACTCAAACTCTATATTATAGCTTAAAGCCATGTATGATAATTAGATCAGTTGCTTAGAAACCCTCATAAACCCACTTAACCATAGAATATCTAATTTCAGATCGTATTTAATATGCTAAATTTATTTTTACACAAATGCGTTTCTAGTGAGATCTTTATAACTGTACAAAACTATGTACCCATAAACTTGTTCACGATATTACTCTATTTGATAACTTAATGTATTATTGGAAAAGTATAGTTTTCATTTTTAGGCATCAATGTATTCGATATAAGCATGAATTTGAATGGAAATATAGTCCCATTCTGTTACTTAGTTTTCGAAACAGAAACATTGCTGCAGGACCTTTCGTAAAAGTCCACAAATGAAAATGTGTATCATTTAACAAAAGCATTAAAACTTGACATTTTAAGTGCATCAGCCATTTCCTTTTAAGCTTATAGTTTGCACACTTAACTAATTGAAGAGATTGAGTTTGGTTTCCTTCTGTATGATAACATTTAAAGATCAGCGATAATAACTTTTTTTTCGTTTACATTCCTTCTCTCAATATTACGAATGCACTTAAGTTAGGTCTGAAGATTCATCTCGATAATGTATTCAGATAATTTAGTGATGAATAAAAATTTCTGAGCAAGACTAGAGACTGAAATGAGAAAAAAGTTTATTTCTTAATGGACTTTTTCTGGCGCATTTAAAATATCAATATTTTTTCGTAAGGAGTTGTTTAAAAACTAAACGCTGGAGGTCGTTTGTATTCAAATGAGGCAAACACGTTAAAATAAATATAAAGGAACAAAATAACTGTTGGGATTATAACGCTTTGTCATTTTTTTTTCAAAAGGAAAAGCTGTTTTATATTGTATGCAAAATGGAAACTTAAGTTCAAAAAAATATTTCTAAAAGGGATTAAAACACCACAAGTTAATTTTTTTCACGAAAACGTAAGTACGCAGAAATAATAGCAAAGTTATGCATAAAGAGATAAAAAGTGATGCATGCTGCATGCTTACTAAGTGCTGAATGCTGAATAATACTTTCCAGTTTATTCATGAAAAGCAAAGTGCTATATATATATAAATAAATAGTTTCTACTTCTTATCTCCCCTCTATTTGTCTAGAGCAGTGATTCTCAACCTTTTTTTTGTCGCGGCACACTTTTAACGATTTCAAAATTTGGCGGCACACAAAGAAAAATATAAGTTTAAAAGTTGTTTACTTACCTATAATACACTGTGTAAAATAGTTTATGATAATAATTGTGAATGTAAAATAAAATAATATAATATGTACTACAAAAACAACAGTACGTTTATTAAGGGATTAATTACAAGGTAATAATAAGAATACTTTTAATGAGAAATTTGAGCTTGATGTTTTTTGATAATTTCATTTATATTTGGTCGTAAAAATGACAATGCTACTCTCATATCGTCTTCTACATTTAACAGTCTCGATCTTTTTTTCGTTTTTATGTCGGTTAATACTAAAAATCCGAATTCACACAAATAAGATGTAGAAAATTGTAATAATATTTTTAAAGCTTTTTTGGCTATCATGGGATAATCGCATCTAACGTTAATCCAAAATGAATTAATTGATTCTTCCGAATATTTTAAAATTAAATCTCGATTATTAGAAAGCGAAATTAGTTCTTCCTCTTCATTCAAAGTTAATTCAAATACAGAAGTATTCGTTATTACAAATGGATTACGAACCCAATCAAATTTTTTTATATCTAAATTTGGGAAATAATGAATAATTCTCTCCTCTAATGTTGTCAAATGGTCAATAACAATTTTATGAATAGTTTTATTAAAATCTTTTGGGACTGACTCAAACTTTTCCAAATTGCCCCTTCCTGAGCTTTATTCTTCCATAAAGTTATTTGTTTTTGGAATCCCACCAGTTTATCTGTTGAGTTTAATATATTTTCTTTCGGCCCTTGCATACTTGAATTTATGTTATTAAAAATAACAAAAATGTCTGATAAGTAAGCTATTTTAGCACACCATATTTCATCTTCCAACAAATGAACAAAATCATAATTTTTATTTTCTAAAATTTGGCGGCACACAAAAGTGCCGCGGCACAGTGGTTGAGAATCACTGGTCTAGAGGGTTGTTATATCTTGAATTTTGGTTTTGGTTTGTTTTTCCCTATCTGATTTTTGGTGATGGCCTATATATGTATATATAGGAACAAAAGTAGTTTGGAGAGTGAGGTGTCAGCTCAGATGTGTCAAAATGACGAGGTGTTTTCCTCGGATATTTCCCTTCATTCTTGATCCAGTACGTCACCAATAGCCCTGTGTTGCTCCACTGCGATGTTAATTTATAACCTGCCAATGGAAACCAGTGGTACTTTTCATAAATCTGTTAACTGATGCTTGTAAACGAGAAGCAAACTTTCAAATTGAGATATCACGATCCAATAAAATTTATACAAGACACCCGATACGATTTATAAATAATGATTAGCGAGACGCAGTTTGAATCGTTTCGAGGAATAACGGTTTATGTTACATATCGCTAATTTTAAGGGATGAGCCAAAAGCGCTCAAGAATAATTCCAATGCCAATTTCACACTAATAAATGACACATAAATCCATATTTTATTCACCGTTATCTAAAAAGTTTGAAGCCCTATAGAGCAAGCTTGACTCCTTTTCCCATGTCTTGAAATACACTGCTGGCCACCGTAAATGCAACACCCTGAAGGAAGCATGCAAATAATATGAAATTTACAACATGCATTAGCGGAGGTGAGATATGCAAATGATTAGAATTTCAGCGCAGACGCACATCACGCGCGCCTGTGGCGCCACTTCAAAGCGCTATTTAAGGCTTGGAGATTTCGACGATTTCAAGTACGGCAATTGTGTTTTTCTTGTGGTTTTTTCAAAAAAACGATCGATTATGCCTCGTAGAAAGCAGCGATCATCTTTTGATCAAGTATCCGAGTTCGACAGAAGAAGGATAGTGGCCTACCGAGATTGTGGATTATCTTTCAGGGAAATCGGTAGTCGTGTTGGACGAAACCAAACAACTGTAAAGCGGATATGTGATCGTTGGATGCAGGAGGGTACGACGGACCGACGTGTTCGATCGCATCCATCTCAGTGCACCACTTCACGTGATGACAGGCATATTGTGCGTATGGCAGTGACGGATCGCTCAGCCACATCACGAACCATAGCACAGCACATTCAGTCTGTACCGCATCATCCAGTGTCTGCGCGTACCATTCGACGCCGTTTACAGCAGAGTGGTCTGTCCGCAAGACGTCCATTGCTTCGTCTACCCTTGACGCAGAATCACAGACGTTTCCGCCGCCAATGGTGCGATGAAAGAAGGATGTGGACGGCAGAATGGAATGAAATTGTCTTTACTGACGAGTCACGCTTCTGTCTGCAACACCACGATGGTCGGATTCGAGTCTGGAGACACCGTGGAGAGAGGATGCTGAACAGCTGCGTTATGCACCGCCACACTGGTCCTGCACCGGGTATTATGGTATGGGGCGGTATTGGATATCACTCTCGCACTCCTCTAGTACGCATTGCTGGTACTTTAAACAGCCAGCGCTACATCTCCGAGGTGTTGGAGCCAGTTGTCCTTCCTTACCTTCAGGGCTTGCCCACAGCCATATTTCAACAGGATAATGTGCGACCACACGTGGCACGCATTGTCCAAGGGTTCTTCGTCAATCGCCAGATTGAATTGCTTCCCTGGCCAGCTCGCTCTCCGGATCTTTCGCCGATAGAAAACATGTGGTCCATGGTTGCTCAACGATTGACCCAGAATACATCCCCAGCTGCCACACCAGATCAACTTTGGCAACGTGTGGAAGCTGCTTGGTCTGCTGTACCCCAAGAACACATCCAAAGTTTCTTTGAATCAATGCCGAGGCGTGTGGCAGCGGTGATCTCCAACAATGGCGGCTACTCTGGCTACTGATTTTGGCAGGAACCACACTTCACAGAAGTCTATAAATTTAATCATTTGATACTTGGTCAACATGTTATCTACAAAATAAATTTTGTTGTGATATCTCTTGTCTTTCTTGGTGTTGCAATTTGGGTGGCCAGCAGTGTATATCTCAATGTAAAGAAAACAATTAGTGAACCAAACCACAACAACCTCGAGGCTCAGCGATTCCATAACATTCACCGCAAACAAATACACGAGTCCGACAGCAATAGGAGGCGAGTGTTTCCACATAGACTGTGTTCCACACACGTGATTTCATATTTGATCCTGCCCACAACACCATCTAGTGGTTTCTTTGGGAATTAACTGTATGAATCGATGTCTAATGCTGCATAGACCATTGTTCCATCAAAACCTCATTTTCGGAATATTTGCATAGACCGTTATTTGGCCGAATGCTACGACTGAGAGAATAGGAAAGAGTCGCATACATTCGGTGCGAAAATGTAGATATTTTGAGAATATGCTCGCATTCTTGAGATAAGGTAATTTTATAACGTTCTTTATACCAAGCAGTAAGCTTACCTGAAATATGTCTGTTTATGTGGAGATAATTTTATAATCGGTTTATCTAAAAGTGTTGGAAGAACAGGTGGTGATTATATAATTAGTTTACAATTTTTATTTTTTTTTAAATTCGACTTTAAAAGCTGTAATTTTTCATATTCTTCGAATTTTATAATTGCTGTTTAGTGCCATTTAAAAGATACTGAACATTGCAATAAATCTTTTTACGTTGTCTGTGTAAATAGTTCTTACATTTGCATCAATACCTCTTGTATGAAAATATCATACAAAACTATGAATCATTTTCAGTTTTGTACGAAAATTTCATTGTAATTGTTTCATAAATTTTATTCACTAGAAATGCGGGTTGTGGTAGCTCAGCTGGTAAAGTCGCGGAACAGCAACTGGAGGATTGCGAGTTCAAGACTTGATCCAACCAAAGACAATCGTGGGGGCTGGAGAACGATAAATCTGCCTTGTCCTCATATGTCCTCACGTTGGCGTGATGTGGAAGTTGCTACAGTGTGATGCCAGCTCAGATTTTGACCTCATCATCTAACCGTGGTACAAAATCGCGAAGTGATGTCTTCGGGTTTTTCTTTTTGGGATTGATCCCGGACCGTCACCAATAGCCCGTTGTGTTGCTCCAATGGGACACATAAATAAAACTACCTATCTAATGCTAGAAACGCTTTCCTCGATTTAATAGATTATCTTGTTTTCAAAAACTAGCATTTCATGCAAATGAATTTTGAAACTTTTAGTTAAATTTTCTAGAATTCGCGCGAACACATTAAAAGTCGTCAACATACCATCCCCTTAATCCCATTTCAAACAAACTTTTCTCTGACATTCTTCATACTTATGGTTTAAAATATTAATTGTAATATTTCTATCCATATTGTTTGATGTTTTCGGTTCGACTGCAAGCCTTAATTTTCATTAATTATTTGAAAATACAATCATCTAATTATTGCCGTTTATATGCTTCGAAACTACATTTGCACACGAAATAATATTAAATATCTCCTCATTTTAACAGAAGAGTTATTACTTCAAATTACCAATTTGAATTATATCCTATTATGCCATAAATTTTATTGACTGGAAAATTAGCAGCGCTGTATTTTATAAATGAAAACATGGTTGGTAATCAAATATTGATGAATTGAAATACGGCAATGAAATAAAAGATGAATGGAAATGTAGTAATGAAATAAATGATGAATGAAAATTCAGTATAGAATAAAGGTAGATAGGTACTTGAATTAATGTTGCACTGGAGCAATACAACGGGCTATTGCAAGCAATCCGAGATTAATCCCGAAGGGAAAGATACGAGGATAACACCTCGTCATTTTGAACAACGTTCAGATGACGAGGTCACATCTGTGATGGCACCCACTCTCCAAACTTCCACACCACGCCAACGTTTGAAGGCCCGATAGATTTAACATACACCAGTCTCTATATAAGAGGCTGTCTAGATCGAATTTCGAACTCGCCACCCTCTGGTTTCTAATCCGGTCCTATGAAATAACCGGGTTGCCGCGATCCTATGAAATAACGGCTAAATGAAAATGTATTAATGAAATAAGTAATGAATGAATATATAATAATGATACAAAGGATAAATGAAATTATAATAAATTATAAAATCTTGTTTTAGGTTTGTTCCAGCGAGCCATAATGCAAAGTGGATCCGCACTTAGTCCTTGGGCAATTGCAAGGAATTCCCTAGTCTACACACGCCAAATAGCCAAAAGCTTGAAATGCCCTATCGAAGACAGTGCTGTTCTAGTGGAATGCCTGCGACAACGACCAGCTCAGGACATTCTGAATGTAGAACTGAGCGTTCCTGACCACCTGTCTGCATTTGGACCAACTATCGATGGCGTAGTTGTACCTGGAGAACCTGCAGACATCATGGAAAAGCACACCGACTTCTTCGGACAGTACGACTTGCTGTTTGGAATGACACGAATCGAGTCCTACGACCAGTTCTCAAGCCTTGAGGACAAAGGTGGAATTGATGTCCTCAGACGTGACCGTATGTTGAGGACCCTTGTCCGGAACCTGTTCACCTACCACCTGCAAGAGATTTTCCTGACAGTGGTGAATGAGTACACGGATTGGAGCAAGCCTGATCAGCATCCCATCAACGTGCTGGACTCTACTACGGATGCGATGAGCGACGCACTCGTTATTGCCCCGTTAGTACGTGCGGGCAATTTTCATTCCAGAGTGCGCTATCCTAGAAGACCGAAAACGTATCAATACGTGTTCACCCACCAAACTGAAGATACTGGTTACTCGCAACGTCTGGGAACTGTCCATGGTGAGGATTTGCCCTACATATTCGGTGCTCCTTTGGTGAACGCTTTGTCTCACTTTCCAAGAAACTTTTCTAAGTCGGAGGGCTCACTGTCGGAAGCTGTTATTATGTTTTGGACCAATTTTGCAAAGTCAGGGTAAGTAAACAGCTCAAATTTCTTAAGACTAGAAACACAAGTTGCCTTAAGCCTAGAAAATTAGCCATCGTTCGAATAGAACACTATATCAAATTAGATAGATTATGTTAAGCAACATATAATCGATAGTAAATTATTATTAAAATTTATACCACACTGGCCTGATTCTTATTTAATTTCAGTTTCGGCATTCCTTGAATGTACCATTCCTCTCAAGGTGCTTTTTGCAATACGGGCAGCTGTTTTTTGTGTGGTTTCCCTTGCAAAACCTTCGCACCATGCATTTTGGTCTTTTTCTGATGACAGTTTATTTACCAGCCTGAATCGAAACCTTTGTAACAGCTGAATCACTAATTCTAAACGTCCCATATGGGTTACGGTACTCGCCACATAGCTGCAGGATGAAATTTATCCGTCTAAGAGTCTGTTTCCCGTCACTTCTTTACATAAAATCCAAGCATTTACCCCTGGTAGATCTAATGTATTAAAATATACGCGCATAGTTCAACAAAGAGTTCTCGATTTGATAATATACAGACGTACCATTTGGTCTACAATACCGATGATATACTTTGTCTAGTTTTAAAATGCAGTCTGGCGTCTCCTTATTACCGTTGATAATAACAGTGGGGTGAAAATAACGTATTAACATCACATTTTAGTTTATTTTCCCCTGATAAACTACTAACGTTATATTCGGGAACATTCTGAACAATTTCCTGGAATAAAAGGACTATTTTCCCAACTATTATGATGCTTCCCCATCCCTTTATAGTATTTTCTAAGTGTTCCAACAAAGCATGTAGATTAGGACTTCATTTGTTCATATAATTTTACGAACATATAAAATAGTTTTCAGTTGTTATATTTCTACCTTTCCACTAATAATCTTCAGTCAGGTGCATGACATTTTCAATAAAAGCTTAATCTGAACTCAATTTTCTATTAGCTCCATCAATAGGGGAATTCGATCAGAATATATTTATGATACAAATTTGACCAAATCGATGACTATATTTTTCAGCTTACCCGATGTGCATTGGGTGAGAGGATATCATACTTTAGTTAGCAAACAAATGATCGTCTATTGTGAGTGATTCAAGTTTTGTAACAAGCATATCTGTTACAAAATTCTATCCAGTACATAGAATTCAAACACCGCTAGAAGAAAACTGAGAATTTTTCTCCCACAAAAGGATGCAACATAGGCATTTTCGAATAATCTGGAATTCTGAAAGTGAATATCCTATTTGCTTAAACTGAAGAGAAACTGTTAAGAGAGAGAGACCGCTTTAGATGAAGGTTTTCCACATTGTAGATGCTAGACCAAGTAGAATATCTTCGTGAGAGAGACCGGGTCTTTGAGCAATCCTATCTATCCTCTATCAGAAAAGAATTTGACCACATATTTCTATTCAATGTGTAACGTGAATAATAACGTAAGACATTTCAAGGTTTAGAGGAATTACTGGTTAGCCAAAAGCTGTCGCCAAAAATTCACTCGTTTCTGGAGTGGCAGAACATAACGTTTGTAAACAGGATGTAAAGGGAAGAAAGAAACAAGGCGAAACTACTTTGAGCGTCTTTTGCACTGGGATTAGTGCCACCAAAACGGGAAGAATTTCACGATGTAACTAACATCTAAGCCTAACATCTAGACCAGACTGGAAATCAGAGTTATGTTGTCCTAACACAAGACTAAAGTAGAGAAAATCATTTATATATATTTATTTATTCTTATACTCCTTAAAAACTTAGGTCGCTTAATTATTCAAAAAGACAGATATAATAATGATGGTGAAATAGGAGGAAAACTACGTACGTTGAGTTCTAAGAAGCAGGCAAGGCAATCAAGTAGACACGAATTCAGCAGTATCTTGATGACGAGATATCTCGTCTTCAAGATACTTTTACCAAGCATACTAGGACTGCAGAGCACGTTTATATTTCCTGTTTTGAATTGTTTTAATAAAGCCCAATTTTGATCACTTGTCTCTAATTTGGCGCTTTTAGTTTGCATTTTAGACATTAATTAACATCTGATACGCGAGTTAATAACATGAATAACATTCCCAATTTGTATTATTTCTTATGCACACACTCATTAATGTATGAACCTGCATATTCGCTCAGACATTAATTGACATTTGATACGCGAATTAATAACATGGATAACATTCCCAATTTGTATTATTTCTTATGCACACACTCATTATTGTATGAACCTGCATATTCGTTCAGACATTAATTGACATTTGATACGCGAATTAATAACATGAATAAAATTCCCAATTTGTATTATTTCTTATGTACACACTCATTATTGTATGAACCTGCATATTCGCTCAGACATTAATTGACATTTGATACGCGAATTAATAACATGGGTAACATCCCAATGTGTATTATTTCTTATGCACACACTCATTAATGTATAAACCTGCATATTCGCGCATTTATAAATTATACTTCTGTAAAAAACAGCGTGAGTAATTAATGTGACTTCTTATTCACAATCCCTTGAAAATTTCTAAATGCTCTCCAAATTAGATCACAAACTTTTTTAATCTCCACGATTAAATCACTCTCTTTTGAACTCTATTTCATTGTATAGAAGCTGTTAACGGCAGGCTTTTTTCCACCACCTCAGCTTTATTGGCTGTAAAAATCGCTCAATCTTAGTGTACATGTAATTGCAGCACTTGGAGGTATTTTTTATCCACCGATCATTAGATGCTCTTGAAATGCCCGCCTTCTATAGTTCGTTGACACTTGGAGCAGTAAAACACTCATTTTAGCTCCAGGCCCCACGAATGTTTCTCCCGCGTTTTTTGTGCACCCCGCTTTTTCTTGCAATCGAGTGTACGAGTTATTTTTTTTTACTCCAACTTCGTTAAAAAGAACTAATTCAATGTTCATTTTTCATTAAAACGTTTCTTCCCGATTTTCCCTGAAAGAAAGACGGACACTTAAGTGCGTTCTTAAAAAAACATTCCATTTTTTCGGGGAAAGTGAGAGGGGGGAGTATGCTGGGAATATATCCGAAGACACACGTTATGGAGGAAAATGAAATGTAAATGTCGCGAGGTTCAGCGGAGAATATTTAAATGAAATTTTTTTCGTCTGACTTGATTTTTCTGGGGTTTTTTGCCTCAAAGAAACGCTGGGTGTGTAATTTCATAAGCCTAATGGTTCATAATTTCTTTCGGGAAAAAAAGACACTGAATGGAAAACATTATAGAAGCGTTTTTTATTCGCCTCTATAATGAATCTTGTACCAATAAATGGGTCTCTTGATCAATTTTCGAGAACTTCAATTTCGAAGTGTTCTTCCCCCATTAGGGCTGTTTTGTGCGCTGCGCCTTGAGAAGGGCATTTAGCACGCAAGGTTTAGTCACTTAAAAGAGGCAATGTAATTAAGTGTTGCAGAAAAAGATTTTCTTCTGAAAAAACAAACCAGCTATAGGAATGCTAGAAGAAATGAGTTTGCATTTAACGATTTTCTATGGAAGTTGTTCAACTTTAATGAAATATGCTTTTCGTTTTTAGCATAATATGCACTTTGCATACAGACATTGCTTATATACCAAACATATCTATATCTATCTATATATATATATATATCTATATCTTTCTCTCTCTATATATATATATATAATTCAATATCAAAAACAAAAAGATATCCAGGAGTATCCAGAGCAGAATGTTATGGACAGTTCTGCTTTCTGTTCTGTCTTCTGAGGTCGGTTTTCTAGCCATTTTACTTTTTTTACATTTGGCGTTTTGCTGGTCTGCATTTCTGCTGCTTTGTGTTTTAATGTTCGGTATGATTGATTGATTGTTTATTATTACATGTGTATATATCGAGATCGAAATGTTTTGTATATTGGTGACTGTAAGCAATGGATATCTGCCTGTATGTTCTCTATACAAATCTACAACGTTTGACCGATCCATATCAAATTTGGTACACTTATGCTTGCGAACAGTGCGAGTAAAGCAAGTTCCACATTAACCCCCTTTCTCTTTAACCTAGGTGTGCAGAGGGGCTAAATCAATTCAAAATTGCCATAGGAAAAACATTAAGCGTAAAACGATTGCGGTACGCAACTCAGTTTGTTTTACCAGTATTGATCGAAAATCAAATTTTCCAATAAAACTGTTTAACCAGTATTGCTCGAAAAACATTTTTTTCCGCAATGTTATATTTAAATTAAACAATTTAAAATTCTAATTATATTTGAACTGATTTTTTTATTCCTTTCTACCATATAAATAATTTAGAAATATTTGAATGATGAAAAATGGATACTTAAAATATTTAATTTTACACAACTTGCATTTTATAATGGAACACGAAACCCAAAACATATTCATTGATCATAAAAGCGTAATTTTGAAATTAGGAATCAATGTTTTATTTTATAAATTAGATTTAGAATTCCGTGTTAGTGTATTTGAGTTAAGACAAATGTTGCGGTCCTATTTGAACATTTCTAAGTTTTGTAAATTTGTGTTCATTTTGTGAATAATTCATTATTGTCTATCAATATTTTCAAGCGTCTTTTTCGAATTTCTCTATTTCAGAATATTCTCATGGCGTCGAAATTCGACACGCTTGATCAGATCTTTCGTTTTTCAGAATTCTACATTTTTCAATGACCAGAATTTCGTTTCTGTTTGTATTTATGTGTTCCATTACTTTCCTATTACAGATATATTATTTAGGAGTTAAATTGTAATCAATAATTTTTATTTTCTACCAAATACCACTAGACATGTGAAATTTCTTGGTTGTATAAGTATATTTCGAGGAACTTTCCTTTTTTGGGTTAAATACGTTATAATTTGTAGAATTCTGTTTCATAAAAATAAATGGAAACCTTTTTAAGTAAGGTGTATAACTTCTTATTTTAAAATGACTGGCAAAGTTAAAATAAAGTTATTCTAAAATAAGATATGTTACGTTAAATCGAAGCGGGTAACCATACCTTGTAGTTTAAAGAAATTTTTAAATATTAACATATTTTCATTACAAGGCGATTAAACTCAATCTAATTTACATTTGTTTTTCATGTTTCATGGGTATTATTGAAAGCTGTACTCCATAGTCAAGTAACTACATCTATCATTCTAAATAGGTACGTGGATACATAATGAAACTGAGTCTCTCAATTTATAAAAGTACCATAAGGATTCGAATTAAAACTAAATTTTTCTGTGAAGGAAAGCGAATTTTAAATACGACTTTGCTGGTCTTGGAATAATATCATAGTAAGGAAGTATGTAAACTAGGACTGTTGAAAAATAGAAATTTTTTGTCTTAAGTGGCAGAAGGTCGAGGTTGCTTACTTGAAGTTGAAACTGTTCGTATACAACTTAGGTACCTGTGAAACATTCATTGAAAGCAGTGATTTTGTAAATATGTAATCGATTGAGTTTGCTTCGTCTACATTGACGACGTTTGTTTTAAAAACAAATTCCGTTATTCCATGTGCCGCAGAATAGAATTTTCTAAAAACAAATGTGTGCTTCAAAATAAATTACCCACGAATACCGTAACAGTTTAATTTGCCATCCTCTCACAATCGTAATGTAATTCGAAAACTTCGAATCCATGGTGCAAGTGTACCACAAATAATAAATACTGATTGGAAAACTGAGTGCAAGACTATAGGCTGAAAGTTCCTCATTTTTACTGAAAATGAGCTTAATTGGCATTCGTAATCACTCCAAAACTCAAAATCGACTTCTGAAGTCATCCCAGGAAAAGCTTTTGTAGTTTGTCTTACAGCAAGAGTGTGATGAATATGAAATGGATTATATGGATGGATATATTATGTATGCATATTTGCGTCTGAAGTAAATTGCAGAATCTATGAAAAAGTTGAAAAGATGTTAAAAGTATTTTCTGTACACTTAAATGATGCTTGTATTTTTCTATGAAATAGAATCAACATTTAACCAATTCAACCCGAGCATCGCCGGGTATTTCTGCTAGTAAACAATATAAAAATGAACCTGTATTCATTCGCTAATTCAACCGGTTTGAGCTGATGAGCTTCGTAATTATGCTTGAGGCCGTCGTGGCTTCAGTGGGTATATGCCCTCTGTACTAGCAACCTACAACTTATAGGCGTCCCAGGTTTGATTCCTGCCTGAGCGTGGTTCTCTCTTCTGTGTCAGAAAAACTACTTGTGCATATATGTCCATTGTCTGTGTTGATCCTTGCACCATAAAAACTATAACCATGCTTAAACTATACTAAATAACTTGTTCAAATAAAATTCTTTAGAAATCTGATGACGAAAAGAGAAATCCATAAGAAGTTAAGTAAAAGGTATAACTAACCAAACATGTTTGTACCATTTTTATATAATAATTTTCATCCATGTTTCTGGTAAAATATTTTAATAATTTAAGAAAGGACTTGAATGCATCATATATTTTATTAAATTCAATTATTATTCTATTAATCCTAAATTTTAAATTTGAAAATCATTACAGAGATCCAAATGAACCACATACAGATAATGAAAATATAAGTAATGAAAAGACAAAAGGAAAAGCGGAAAAGTTATGGTGGCCTGAATATAACGATACCCATCAAAAGTTCATGTCTATAGGTAAGCATTTCTTTAGTTCCTTTAAGTCAGTATTTTAAACACAATTACTTTGGTTTTGTACATTTCAATTTAAAGCATGATAATTTAAGAATTTTTCGAATATTTTCGTAACTATGAATTGCATTTGTAAATTTGACAGAAAATTTCTGTGAATCTCTTCATGCGCGTTGATTCAGAAATGTTGTACGTTATTCTTTTGTCAAAAATGAATAATTTATGTTTTTATCTAAAAGACAAGTAATAAATTATTTATATTTATGGTGACATAGAAATGGTCAAAATCAACAACGTTAGAAATCTCGAATTAATGAATATTCCAGCATACTTCAAAATAATAAACACCGAAATTCATTTGCATATAAGTGCTGTATATGAAAATGTATATAATAAATGCCATTTATTGTCATTTTATAACGAAACGCTAATGTAAATTGAAACGATTTAGCATAAGTGTAAAAGAAATGTATCATATGCGTAATCATAAAATAAATTATGTGGTTCAAGTAACATTTTAATAGGAAATTAAGAATTTGTTAAAAAATTTCAAATATGTATTGTAAATCTAATAAAACATCATGACATCCTTATGGCAAATAGAACAATCCATACATAAGAAATTTACAAAATGTTTTCAAAGAATTCCAAATGTATATTAAAAATGCATAAAATATAATTAATTAAGGAAACTTTCATCAATCATGAGTATGCAAATAAAGCTGGCTATAATTATGTTTCAACTAAACTCAACATATACACAGTAATATGTAATTCATCCATATGAAATAATTTAATATAGACTCTTCAGATCTTATTAATGGGAAATGTGTGAAATTTTAGGAACTTCAATTCATAAATTTACATTTGTTATGAAGTGTATATAAACACATAGATCAATATACTTTGTTGCAGCTGAAATCGTTACAGACAGTATTTGCAATTTTTGACAAGAATTATATAATAAAGAAATTTAATTTTCAGTCATACGACTAGATATATCCATAGCTTTATGAACTCTTCTTAGTTCGTTTCAGACTATTGAGGGCATTCCAATATCACCGGAGAATCACACACATTTTAGTCAAGAAAATATCTATATCTTTCATTATTGTTTATATTAATCAAAAACTTTTTAAACTTACATTCCCATAAGTAAGTTTACACTAATTTTATGGGTATATATGTCATTTTTTCTATACAAAAGAACTAATATATCAAGTCGTATGGGGCATTTCTGATCACGAGAAGTCGCTTATATGGAGCCTTGATATCAGGTCTGTTTCTATAGAAAAAAAAATGGTAAGTTGTGTCGAGGACACAAACCATAGTTTTGACGTGAATACTCGGGCCTGATGTTGGATTGTAGAATAATTGAAGCAGACATAGGAAGTTTGCATGATTGTTCATTGTAAATATTCACAATTACTTTACAGCTTGAAAGATTAAAGTGCAATTTGATATTAATATTGAAGGATAATTTGATTGAATAAAAGTCTGCGATTGTAGCCTAGTTCGGTAGCTTTCGAATGACACCACATACGGGGTCCTCACTCCACTCAATCCAGACTTACACTGACCCAAAGATCGCCCAGCACCGTAGAATTTCGACATATCGGGGATTTCGACATATCGGGGATTTCGACTTATTGGGGATTTCGACATATCCGGGATTTCGACATATTGGGGATTTCGACGTTATATATATCGCGGACCCTTTCCATTCGGTCCGAAGGTCATGTCAGATACGGATATCCTTTTTCTACACGACGCTATATTTATGGTTTGGATGTTTCTCCTAGTTCTGAAGTCATAACAATAAACCGCCGTAACGCTTTTTGGAACGCTCGACTTTTCATGTATGATCCCAGTACTGTTCCGATTTTAAAGACTTATTCACGTCAAAATGATGGATACACCCCAAAATTTCGGGTACGCTTACTTGACTGAAATATAATTCAAGTTCAAAAAGTCTTGATTAATAAAGAATAATAAAAGATACAGCTATTTTCAAGCTAAAATCTGTGTGCAGTTGTCCCATACGCGCGACAGTGGAATACCTTTTATGATTTATTTCTTGACTCCCCTTAAAAGTGTAAAATAATCACATTTTCTCCAAGTTTATGGCCCTAATTACTTACTCTAACATAGACGTATTAGTCAGCAGAAGTTTACTCTTTCTAAAATATACATGGAAGTGCGTAGATGATTTAGTGCATGTCAAACTTGGGCCATTCTGTCGTGGTAAGATCTTGAGACAGTGCCTCCATTCAAAACCTTAGACACTTGACCTATTTATAACTGATGAAAACTCTTTCGCCGTTAGTTTTAAATGGGAACTAGAATGTTATCAGTAAAGTGGTGTTCATATTTTACTTAGAGGATTGATAATTTTATTCATGTTCGTGAAATTTGTGATTTTGGGTTTAGAAAGATTTATCTTATTTGTAGAATTCGGAAGAAATTTAGTTGATCTAATTGCCGATTTGTTTTAATCAGAACTGTCGCTCTCAATTAAAGTCAGATATAACAACATAAAATGTAATTTTCTATTAGTTGCACGTGTATTTTACGGTTTCTTAGCCTTCTAAAAATTAAAATAGTAAAATATTAGCCATCATAATTTATCAGTAAGCATACAATTAAAAAATGCCGAGATAATTTTGCCGAAGAATTCTGAGATTTCAGAGTTTGTTTTACCTGTGAAAATAAATAATACTCTTACATGAACATGTATTCATTTACATTAGTAATACTTATTTTCATTTTAATAAATGATTTCTTATTCTAAGCAAAATACGATTTTGCTCATTCTTAAAGTTTATTTCTTAAAGTTGTAAATTCTCAATTTGAAATTATGTGCAATTCTTCCAGAATACTACGATTCTCCACTTTCTAGAAATTTAACACTATTATCAAATATAATTATCCATTTCCTAAAGTGGAGATATAATAACGCTTAGTTAAAATCTCGGAAATATTTGCATAAAAAATGTAATTTTAAAAACTCAATGTTTGTGGGTAAAACTATTGAAATATTTAATAAATAAAATTATTTGGGAAACATTAAATGATAAAGAAAACAATAGAAAATAATGTGGCACAGTTCCATGATATAGCAGTCCTATTAATTATATCCTAACATATTTCGGAGGCACTTTATTCAAAGCTTTACTTATTTCTTTTCTCGTTATAAACTGGATACCTAATAGTGCTTCAATCTCAGTCACAAATTTCAATTTCAACTCCCACAGGTCTGAAACCCCGCCTACGCGACCATTACCACGCCCACCGACTGTCCTTCTGGCTGAATCTGATACCCACGCTCCACAGAGCAGCTGCCTCCGAGGCCACGACCAGCCACCACCTGCTGGAAGACCACGACAACCCCCACACCTACGATGGCATCGTCCGGAACAGAAACCCTGGTGAAAGCATCGTGATGACGACACCACCTACAACCCCAGCTGCATCGCCTACCACCCCAAAAGGAAGCGACATCAACACCAGTGCGTACGCCACCTTGATCATTCTCGAAGAGCGACCCACTGCCGTCACTAAGTCCATGAATATATCCGACTCACTGGCGATGATTTTTCAACAAGGAGCCTACTCGACTGCGCTGACTGTGACCATAGGCATAGGCTGCTCATTGCTCATCCTGAACATCATTATTTTTGCTGGTGTCTACCTTAACAGGGAAAGGACAGTGCAACACCACGTGGATTATAAGGAGAGATCTTAATATACCTGTTGAATAAGTGTCTGAATGGAACTGTGGAACTCAACGGTAAGTTTGGGTTTGTGTAGCGCCATAAACCCACACCTCAAAACATCTACAGATATAAGTGGTTTGCGTCGGAATATGTAATGCAACATTCCGATTTGGTGTCCAGAAAGATTTTATTCTAAGACCATTGACCCTAGAAGCGTTATGATATTGATGTTCAAGGAAGATTTAAATGTTATGCAACCTCTGGTCTTAAATGCGACGAATTCAGAGTGTTGTTTCTTCTGTATACATCCAGGCCAAACGCCAGCTTCAAGGATTTTATCTCTGGTGAACGGCCGGACAATTTGTTGTTAAAGATGCATATATAAATATTAATATACTGTTAATTGAACTTCGCTGATGTTTTTGAGTGTTTGGAGATGCGATCTATCACATTGCATCTTTGGAGACTAAGGCCGTGCAAGAAGCAATTGTAAACCTGATGTAAATGTTTCACTATGTACCAAATCATCGTAACCCCTTTGATATTTTTTTGGATTGCACTAAATTGGTGCTTCGTGGTGATTGCATGGTGGCTGTTCCTGACTCTCGACACGCTGACACCCTACGCTTTGTCGTAGTCGGGATTCTTTTGGTGACAAAGAGCAGATGGTGCAACTACTGCAATCTCAATTTTATAGGGACGCTTAAAATTTAAACCTCTTTTCTGAAAAGCACTGACGTTATTACCCTTGTGTTTTCTTTACTTATACGTCCGTCAACATTGTAAGTGGTTGTGCATTAAAGAAATACAATGGATGTAGCATGAAGCATTCAAACTGCATATCGAGGTTGTATGTATATTGTAGAAAAACACGCTAGTGGCTGATTTAAGTTCATAGAAATAATCTCATTAGGTATGATTTATTTGAGATTTAAAGTGGTTTTATTTGTATGCGCTATTGTAAAAATAAACGTGCTGTATACACCTACAAAGTTGGTTTTGTTGTGTGAAGCGATGGGATTTTTTATGGAGGTTCCTTTGTATGATAAACTGTGTTTAATGTACACATGAAAATAACGTTTGAACAATTTACCAGAAATTTATTTACTTCTGAAACACTTCGCAAGCGAATATACAATTGAGTTGATGTTTGAATGTAAATGTTCTTATCACAAAAACAGTTGTGTTTGTATTTGAATAATAAATCTGTTTCAAGATGAATGAAAGGTTTTATTTCATTTTTTGTATTTGTTATCATTAAAAATTATACTAAATTTACACCTCTTTAATTTTAATGCACTGTACCATAAACAGAGTAGTATTTATTTCACTATATCACTCCACTACTTCCTCGTATTACTAATTCAGTAATCTATTCAGAATATAAAAATACATTCTGAAATAATCTTGATAAAATCTGAATAATTAAATAAGATCAGAATAATCTGAAAAAATCTGAATTAAAAAAATCTGAATAAAATAAATCTGAAATAATCTTTCTAATATATTGAATACCTATGGGACTTTCTTGAGAAACAAAAATTCTTCAATGAATAAAATCGTAAAATCATTTTTGTGGGTAACTTTGCTAAGAGTTATTAAAATAATTTATAGCATAAGTAAATATGCTTAAACAATCCCACAGTAATTAAAAAAATTAAAACGATGTATGTTGTTTCAATTATTAAAATGTATATTTAGTGTAAAAAATAAAAATTTTTTCTCTAAAAGCACTCAGGATAAATGGTCATTTATCATATAAGTAAGTCATAGTAAACCTCCAAGAGGTTTCGACGAGATATCTCATCCATCAAAATCTCGTCAGTTTTGTTAATGATAAGATACCTCATCGAGATAACCACTAGGAGGGTTAAAAGAGTATCTCCTGCATTGAAAACTGAAAAATATTCTCAAAGAAAATTTATATTGAAATATTTGTCAACATATAGTATTACAGCGTCGTATATTAACATGAGGCAATGTACAATAATAAACATTTCTTTTTGTGCTTGCATTTTGCAATTCGTAAAGAAAGTTAGCTGAAATCTTTTCAACTCAAATCACTTTTTTCAAATATTTAGAGACCAAAAATAAAAAAAAATGTTTACCCTGTGTAAACATTTTAAATTTTTGCTACAATTGATTGCTTTATCTCCGCAATGTACTGAGATGAAAATTTTTGTTTACGTTTAGACTTTTTTCGACTTTACGATATACTTTTAAAATATTTGTTTTATTTTAGCAAAAGACAAGACGCATTCAACCAAAATAAATAATTGTCCATGATAAATATCAACTAAAAAATTACTAAGATTTATAATAGCGTAAAAACTAAGATTTTTAATAGCGTAAAAACTAAGATTTTTAATAGCGTGATAGATCTTTTAAACGAATCATAATATGGCAACGTATTTTATACTATCTTAAAAATAAGCATCAATGTCTGCGAAAAAATGTCATCTAATGAATTTCTGCTCTAATCCGACGTCTTGTAGTATATTGTATTCTAATTTGTAATTAAAAAATAGTCGTCATTATTCAACAGTGCTGTAAGACTAAGCCCATTTATACTGAATTGATCCATAAGAGTACTTTCACTTATTATTTTGTCTCAGATATTGTACACTTCAGACTTACGTCGAAGATCAGAACCATACGCCAAAGCTAAAAAATAAATACACGTTAAAATTTATTGGCTTACTTTCTTTAGCTAAATATAAGTTTAAAGTTGTTTTTATTTCCAATGCCAGAGATGGGAAAAAAGAAATACAAAGCAGTACAGTACAAGTGAAAAAAAAACACTCCCTCATAGCCTCTTTAAAGCAAAGCTCCAGTAAAAACGTGTTGAAAACGCATTCTATTACACAGATAAATGAACGAACTTAATGCATTTTTATAACCTGAAATATATAGTTACTTCAAGTACGAAATATGAGATGCCGAAAGAGCAATGTAGATTTTAGAACGCGTAAATTTTCCTGTCACAGTCATCCCCCAATCAACCCTATTCAGTAAACCCTAGCGATAAAAAGGATCAAACTAATGCCCCTTTCGGCAATGGAATTATTGCTTATCATATTTATTACCTCCACAGCCAATCGGAATTGTTCCCGTGGGCTTTTTTTCCCATCTCATCTCCTTAAGTGTGTTCCCGATTCGTAAATCAAGTGTGTTTGGTGGATCATTATATCTGAACAGACTTCTTAAATGATGTGAAATGAGATTTTTGCCTTGTTTATTTGTGGATTACATTCCAAATCATTGGGTTTAATCGTCCTTCTATGGTGCATGTAATTATATCTAAATGTACCTTGGCAGAAAAACGGCCAATGTCCAAGTTCACTGGATTTGAATTATGTCCACAAATCACTTCAAGGTAATGGAAGTATAATAGAAAAAGTGCCAATGTCCTCCCGAATGAAATCCTCCATTATGGAAGTATTGACCATCCTGGTGGCTGTCTCGACGAGATATCTCGTCATTAAAAGAAAACTTATCAGATCTTCATGGACGAGATATTTCGCCATTTGAAGAAAACTGAAGAGATATTTACCTGGTAATCATCAAATCTTGATGAGATATCTCTTCGTTAGCAAAATTGGTCAGATCTTGATGGACGAGATATCTCGTCGAAACCACTAGGAGGGTTTAAACGTCGGAAAGTATATTTTGTTTTAAAAGTATCAAAAGTAAAAATAATGAAAACTGCTTAAAAAACTGTTGTCAAAACTTGCAAAATAGACAGTGGTATTTTTACTACTAAGGTACAGGTATATAGATTGCTTTTATGTAGTGTGAAAAAATATGTCTTTTCTGTGACTTTACTTTTACAACACTTTAATGCTACTAGTTTTAGTTACATGATCCTGGGCACATCAAAATATTACCATTGTTTAATCTACTTTATATTTCTTCCATGGTGTTCCTTGCATACCCTTCACGTGTCATTTTCTGAAATGATTACTCAGTAAAGCTCTGGTTAAGCCCAAGCTTCAAAATTCGTTATTTTGTACATTTGATATTCATAATAAATAAATACTATAAATTTCCTCGCTTATCGCCAATTTGCTTAACGACCTAATCGTAGGAACGGAACTCGTTCGTTCAGCGAGGAGTATTACTTATTAAATTCACTCTACTTTGAAAATGATTAAGTTTTGAATTTGTTAGTCATTTACCATCTTTTAAAAATAAAGTCTGGATACTTTTTAATTAACTTAAGAAATGCCATCAATGTTTCATAAAATAGAGTGAAGTTACAACTGATGCTACAGATTTAAAGAAGAGAAGTTACAGATTTATTCTTTTTTTCAGAATAAATAAGTAAGATTAAGAGTTCCTCGTGTTTCGACCAATTCGTTTAACGACCTAGTCATTCTGAGTTTAAGTTCCGATTTCAAATTTGTTGGATATTTTTCTTTCTCCTTTAATTAAGCATATTATTATGAACTTACTTATTGACAGTTAGCCGAATATCAAGATTCAATATGTCGCTTTTAATTTCACACAAGATTGGCGACTATTGTGTGTTAACAAAGTGAAATTCCATAGCCTATCGAAACGGCACTAACGGTCTAGGAAACACACGGAGAAACAGAGTTTGGTGGTTCATTGAGAAATGCCAGTATTACTTGTTAAATTCATACTACTTTGAAAATGATTTTCAAATCTCTGTCATTTAGCATATTTCAAAAAATACAATCTAGATACTTTCGGGTTACCCGTCGTGTTAAATATTGACGCACAATGTTATATTTTATGACTCGTGTGAAAACATTAATTTCAATGTTTCCATGAAAAAAAAATAAGAAATGACTTCAGTTTTTCATGAAGTTACAACTGATGCTTCAGATTTAAAGAAGCGAGGTTACAGAATTATTATTTTTCCAGAATAAATAAATACGATTAAGCCTTCGCTTACCAAAGCTTAGCGACCTAGTCGTAGGAACGGAACTTGGTCGTTCAGCGAGGAGTGCCAGTATTACATATTAAATTCGCTCGACTTTGGAAGTGATTACGTTTTATTTCTGCAGTAATTTAGTATCTTTTAAAAATACTGTTGGTCTACTTTCTCGTATTTCCTTCGTATTAAACGGCAAACAATTTTTTATTTTTACGACTCATGTGAAATTATTTATTTCGTTTTTCCATTATAAATTAACTTAACAAATATCTTCAACATTTCATAAAATAAAATGCAGTTACAGTTGATGTATGTGATAAATATTGGTCCTCATTTTGCGTACTTCAGTATTTCAGATTAGAATAAACATGCAAACACGGGTTTCAAAAATAAACATACACATACAACAAACGAAACAAAAATACTCGATTCCCGCATCTCAAAAACGTCTGAACAATAACGGTTCTATGTACATGAAAGCAAATGTTGACACTATTTCTGTGCAAAACAATTTCGTTTTTATATGTTATAACAATTTAAAATTATTCTGCTCTAAGAGTGTCGATTCTGAAAATAAATATAAATGCTACAAACTGTAAAATATTGTCTTGGGAATGCCTTAAACGGCCCATTGCCTTGTATACATGTTTTATTGTTTAAAGTCGGCGTCCCTATTCATCTAGGATGAGAAACATGCATGTAACTTTTGTTTATGATCACAATGTTGCTATCTTTCTATTCTCTTATTTATCCTGAGGCAATTGTTTAATAGGAGCGCAGAAGTTTATGAAAGGATTCACTTTTGGTGTTCGGGTAGATTTTTGCATTTGTTGATTTTGTGAACTACTCAAGGATTTTAAGTTATTCAGAAACAATATTGCTTTTACTTCAGATGTAGTGTATTTGTTTTCTAATAGTTTATGTACGTCTGCATTGAAGAAAATCGATATTAGTGCAAAAATAAAACTATATACTTTCAACAATGATAATTAACATATTAATAAAAACAAAGCAAATCATGATGAAGTGAAATAATGTACATGCTACCCATTTATTTCATAAAACCTAATCTATCATCATTTATTATTATCGATTCATGAACAAACGATACTAATAGATAATTTGATTCGTTCGTTACCTTGTCATCTAGCTAGTACTGGAATGTTTTTGTAATAATTATTTTAGTATAGTATAAGGTTTTATGTGTACAAAAATTGCCTTACAATTGTTTAAGCTTTCATTTTGTGACTATATTCCAAAACAATTTTTTTTCTTCAAATCACCCCATTTAAATTGGCTATTCCAGTTTCCAGGTACGATTATCAACATCATCACATTCCTATTTCTGACGTCTCTTACATTGCCCTAAAATTTGCTGATTGTGCTGGCTCCCTTTTCCACTCTGGTTATGACGGGTGGGCTTTCCTTTTCGCACATATTTTTCTCTCTCTTCTGACTACTGTCTATGAAGCTCGGATATCTCACCCCTGGTTTATCCGGTCGTGATTCATGTTCATAATGTCTGACACCACAGCGTGACGAGTCGAAAATTGAAGGTCGTCATAAAGGCCAATTGGCATCATAAGCGTCAAAAATAAACCAATACCAAATGAAAAGTAGATAGGTATTTAATTAACGTCGCATTGGAGCAATACAACGGGTTATATTGGCGGTGGCCCGGGATCAAACGCGAAGGGAATCCAAATGAAAGGACTTACGTCATTATGGAAATAAGGAATTGGGAGGGGTCAAGCAGCCACAGTGATTGAATATAGAAGGATTGGACTTGCTGGTGGTGATCAGAGCGTTGGGTATGAAGCTGGATTTTATTGGGGAAGCACAGAGATTTTGGAGATGCTGACAGTGTATGATCGCCGAAGTGGGTTTATGATTTGTCCTTCAATTTCCAACTCGTCACACTATGGTTACAATGTCCTGTTATTATGTCTTAACTCTCCTGGTGGTTTTCCTGACGATGTATCTCGTCATTAGCAAAACTGACTAGATCTTGATGAAGGAGATATCTCATCATTAAAAGAAAACTGAAGATATCTCGAGTCCCCATAAAAAATCGGTAATATATCTTTATGACAAGATATCTCGTCATTAACAAAATTGTCCAAATCTTGATGGACGAGATATCTCATCGAAACTACTTGGAGGATTAATAAATCAGCTTCTTTAAATCCTTACCATTCGGCCTTAACATATATGATTCATTTTATTGCACCATTTATATTTTCAAGTTTAAAATGTCTAGATAGAATTCTAATGAGATATATTATTCAAAGTAACATGAAGTAATTCTTTGGGAAAACGCTTCAATACACAGCCTGCATAAAAATGAAGTTTACAGAAATATCTAGGCATTTTATAACTTCCACATGAGACATCTGGATAACTATCTGATTCATTAAGCTAAACATTAATAACTAGAATTAGATGTTTCTTTAAAATTCCCAATTGGCAAAGTCATGTAATACATCGCATAAGTACGCAGTTTTAAATGCATACAACAGTCTAATTGAATTCCAGATTAAATATCTTGTAAATCTTAAATTATGTATCAGCAAGATTTATTACTCATAGCTAAATTTTTACCAATTCCCTTTAAGATATACTTACCGGAAACTGCTTTCGTTTCAGAATGTGATCTGCAGAACAAATTAACTGATAAATCATTCTCCCAGCCTAATAAATTTGCATCTCTGGAATATCCATTTTCCAGAACATTCTCCTCCGAATGTATCTCAAAACAATTAATGAATTCTGTATCACAACAACAAAAAAAAGTTATTCGCAAAATCCAAAAAATGAGCAGCGAAAAAATGAAAATTTTGAGCAGCGCTTAAAAGAGAAACTGCCTTCCCCCAACATCAGATTAATTAAATTTACAAGTTAACTCCGAAGCATTTTCTTAAATCTGACCAAAGAAATAATTGAAACAGAAAAGAAAATAAGGGGAGGTTCCTTGCGAGGCGATTTCGTTACCCGGAATACCGAGAACGGTAATTCATTCGTTTTGGCTGCTTTTTTCATAGAATTAACAATGATTCGATCATGTTTTCCTATCCAAATCCGTCGAAGATGCACCTCGTACACTGAAGTGAAATAAATTCCGCAATATGCCTGAGAGAGAAGAAAACAACTCGGTTAAAAAACTGGAGTAACGAACCATTCTAAAGGACACTTATCGCCCGGGCAAAATATTATGTACAGGGTAAAAAGAACCGGAATTATTCTTCGAGGCGAAATAATTGATTTAATTAGGCGAATTATTGTAGCGATCATTGTTTTAACTCGATTATCGGCTTGGTGAGCTAGTTAAACATCGTTTTTTTTCGACCCCCCTCAATCCCCTCCAAATGCAGTCGGTAAGGCATATTAGGAAAGAATCTCAGAAAGAAAGAATGATGGAAGCCATGGTTAGAAGAAAACGGGGATTCTCTTTCGGAAAAAAGGAAGAAATTGGAAATAAATTGGCTCAACCCCTGTCAACCAATGAGGTGCGAGGAATGGATGGTCCGTAAGTTTAATGGAACAGAAAGAAAAGATTGGAATTTATTATGGAACTATATTTCGTTGTCATTAGCACTGGAAAGTGGTTGTAAGTACAGACTTCAGGTTGATGAACAGTTGAAACTTTAGGAGGGTATTCTTTCCAGTTGTGGACTTGGAGTGATTTATATCCGTTTGAGTTTACCAAGTTCACTAGAAGTTATTACAACTCTAAAGAACACGTGTGTTGTTTGTGAAGATCTAAGAAGGCTTTAGTATTTTCACGTAGTTAATACTGATAAAAGAATAGAAAAATCTAAGCTTTAGGTTCATATAGATCAAGCAATTAAAATATCTTTTTATTATTAAATTTAATTTCCCCAATCCATTTGAAACTTTAAGCAGATTAAACTATTAACAAGTTAACCCTCCTTTTGGTTGTCCCAACGAGATATCGTGTCTGTATCTTAGCAAAACTGACCAGATCTTGATGGGTGAGATATATCGTCCATCGAGATCTCACCGTCTCTGGTCATTAGGAAACTGACCAGATCTTGATGTCGTCCTAATAAAAAATCGTTAATATAGTGATGACGAGATATTTCTTCATTAGCAAAGGTGGTTGGCCGATATATCTCGTAGAAACAACTTGGAGGATTAATTGTAATAATTTGAAATACATAACATCAAGAAACATGTCAAAATATTACATATTTCCAGAACGCTACTAGAAACGCATACTGGGTATCAGTAGTCTTATGAATTGTTTTATACTTTTAGTGAATATTCATTTCCAATTAGACACGTAAACTTAGTCAAGAGCTTCAACACTGCTAAAAGGAACGCATTGAAAACTTAGTTTTAAATAATTAAATAAAGAAAACGTTTTTTTTTTTGGACAACTGAAAACGTATCACTCTACATCCAACATCTTTTCATGAAAAGCAATACGTGTACAACACATATTTCTTTCCTTTTCATGCCTCGCCTTCAGAAAAATCTTATTTCTTCATTATTAAAACTCCACGGTGGGACTTGTGTTAGTTATTTCCCTCTAGTGCCTGGATCCATTCACAACTAAAATTTAATTAACACGTTCCTCGTATAATTCGTTTTTAAATTGTTTGGTCTGTTTTGGGTTTCATGGAACAAGATCCATATTTGTCAAGCTGCGCCAAGCATATATAAATCAGACAACGACAAGCAATTTTGAGCTAAAAAATTAGTAGATTGTGTCGAGGACAGAAACCATAGTTTTGACGAGAATACTCGAGGATGTTGGATTGTGGAATGAATAAAAGAGACATAGGAAGTTTGGACGATTGTTTATTGTGAATATTCAACAATTAATTTACAGTTTGAATGATTATAGTTAGTTTGATGCCAATTATTGTTTATCGATTGTTGTTGTCCAGTATTGTAGCGTAGTTCGATAGTCTTCAAATGTCACCACCAATCCTCATTGCGCGCAATCCAAAGTAACACTAACCCAAATTTCGCCCAGCAACGTAGAATTTTGATATATTGTGGCCCCCTTCCCCATGCTCAGCGGCCTTATACTCAATTCGAAGGTAATATCAGGTACGAGCATTATTTGTCTATATGACGCTATATTTATCTTCTGAATGTTTCTTGTAGTTCTTAAATCATAAGACAAAACAGTTTCATCGCTCTTTGTAACACAAGATTTTTCATGCATGCTCCCAACACTCAGTACTGTTCTGATTTTAAAGACGTATTCAGGTCAATAATACCCTTTAATGATTTAATACCTATGCTATTTTCTTGGATTTTCATTCGTTTAACCAATAGTCGTGCTTGTTTAGTCATTAAATTTGTGTTGTTGGGTAGAAACATTAGTTTACTTCTTGATAGGTAGGTATTTTAATTAACGTCAAGCTGGAGAAAAACAACTGGATATTAGTTTACTTCGTGGAAACTTCGTGACTCAGAGGTTTACGAATACAAACTGTCAGACGAATTAGTTGAGTCAGCATTTTTCTCGCCTCGCAGTTTAGTGATAATTTTACAGATCGTACTATTTTATATAACATCTATATAGAGAAGTTTATTAAAATTGCCCCTTGTGAAGCTAACGATGTACATTGAGAACAGTAACAACAGTATTAGGTCTTTAGGTCTGTAGTAGATATAGTCTGACATAGAGTAACTTCCCACCGTATCCATGGTAACTATCTTGTACTATATACAGTCTATTTGGAGTTGACTTTTGGCATTATATTCAAAGATTAACTGGCAATGTTCCATAGCATTCAGTCAAGAAGTTATCATTGCATACCGTTTTCTGTACACTAAAAATAATAAAATAACGAAGAAGCAGTTATATTTTGAGCGCATTGTTTTGTAAATATCTATTTTCTTTCTTGTGAGCTTAGTTCTGATTTTAAATTTATTGGATTTTTTTCTCCCTCAATAAAGTATATTATTATGAACTTACGTATTGACAGTTGTTAGCCTAATTATCAAGATTCAATCCGTCGCTTTTAATTTCACAGGATTGACAACTATTGTGATCAACAAAGTGAATTTCCATCGCCTATCGAAACGGTGCTGTCTCAGAAACACACCAAATTAGGCAAAGTTTTAAACTTCATTTCAAAGCTACCATTGAAAATTGGCAAGGAAAGGAACATGTTCGTAAAAAATATGACATTGTAGAACATATAAATTAAAAGCATATATTAATTCAAAGCCTTAATATTTTCACGTTTCATTTGTTTTTTACCTTTCCAATCAAAGTAATGTTAATTATGGATACATGGAATGGAACTATATACTCTGTGGACGTTTACAACTTTCTTATGTGCGGGAATTTTAGTATAAACAAATCATTTGGAATGCGAACATTCTACTTCAGCTACCCAATTGCTCTGGAATTATACATATTAGAATGCTACATATTAGGATTTCCTAAAATTAAAGTTAATCTAAATGACGTTGACCAAAGAACTATCATATTTCGATTCATAACTTATTCCTTGGAATTTTTATTGGCGAAATGCTGAAATCGTATTAGAAAATCAAGTCAACTAATGTCACGAACAGGAAACACTTTCCGCCGAACAAACACTATATCTATCACATGTATCCTGACAGAAAAAGCCTCTCATAGTCATTTTCGTACTTATATTATGCACTGAATTCGTGTCGAATGAAAAGTCAAATCTCAATGGAAGATACTTTGGAATTACACAGTTTATTTAAGAGATATAGATATACACATCCTTTTAGTAAATCGCATATATCGCACTGTTTTATAAATATCTATTTTCTTTCTTGTGAGATTAAATTGTGATTTTAAATTTGTTGGATATGTCTTCTCGTTCAATTACGCATATTGTTATGAACACAACATATGTACGCATTGACAGTTGTTAGCCGAATATCATGATTCAATATGTCGCTTTTTATTCCTTAAGATTGGAGACAATTATGGTAAGCAAAGTGAGTTTTCATGGCTTATAAACAGTGTTAACTCTCCAAATGATTTCGACGAGGCATATCGTCGATTAAGATATGTTTAATGTTGCTAATGACGCTATATCTCGTCGATCAAGATCTAGCCAGTTTTCATCTAATGATGAGAAATCTCGTTCATCAAGATATGGACAGCTTTGTTCAAAACATTCCTTCGGGACAATCACCAAGAGGGTTAAGTCTCAGAAATACGCCAAATTAAACGAAATACAATTCATGTTGGGAACAAGTCGTACAGGAAACACTTTTGGCCGCAGAAACACTATCGCCACCATATGTAATGCATGACAGAAAAAGTCTTTTATAGTCATTTCAATACTTAAGTTACATACTTGATTCAAGTCCAACGAAAAGTCAATGTATGGAAAGATTCTTTTGAAGTACACACAGTTTATTTTAGAAAAACACAGCCTTTTAGTGAACCGCAATTCTAATCAGATGGCATTGTTTACCCAAAGAATACGCAGACTCAACTCTTCAACACGGTGAACGCCACCTGTCCACTTATCTGAGAGCGAAGGCAAATAATGTATTTACAGATCCCGTTTCTCCATCTGCTTTTCACTCCCGAATTTGAGAGAAGCTCAACGAAAACCCTTTCCCTTCTGGAAAGAAAAAAAATTAAAAAACGAAAGAATGCACACAAAAAAAAACATACAGTCTCTCCCTGATAGTCGAAAAGACAAAGAAACAAAATGGTTTAAAAAGTTGGAAAGAAATCAGCAAAAAAATCCGTTTTCGCCTTTGTTTGTGCTGCAGCAGCTTCGAAAATCGTCTGTCACGCTTTAGTCTTCAAACCATCCTATAGGAGCGTTCCATCCGGAGCAGGCACTGGAAACGAGAAAAACAAATAGAACCCGAATCGATTTCTTTTCTTTTATTTTTCATTTAATTCTTTATTTCACTTTCTGTTAGAGAAAGTTAGACATTTTCCAGAAACGCGTACCCATTCACATATATCTATATCTGTCCATATCAATACTTTCATTTTTACTCAGCCTCGCGGAAATGAGATTATTCCTAGGAGTTAAGTTTTACTAAAAGAAACGAAGTTCTCGTTTTTTTTGGGCGTTTTGTGGTTCTTCGTACGTTGCTTTTTGTGTTTGCAGAAATCCAGAAGGGCACTATCTGAAGTAGGTCCTGGAAGGCGGTTTAATATGATTTTTTTTTCAATCTGCCACTCCCAACAGATATGTTATTGAAGTATTGAATTTTAGAGCGACTTTTGTCTGGGAAGGGGACGCCATGTATGTTAAAATCAGATTCTTATTAAAGGCGAAGGATTTGCATTGAGATTAAAAATGGAGTATTAATTATGCATATTAGTTCTTGTTTGTCCGGAATGTCTGAAGATAAGCCAAAATTATAAAAAAGCAAAATTTAAAGAAAATATCTTCTTTTTGGAATTTAATCTTATTTTATAGGACTTTAAAATATTTTCTCTCATAAGCTTTTGAAATGGTAGGTATTAGTCTGAAATAATTCCATTTTCAGAAATATTACACCACAAACAAGATAGTTTTGTATAGAATTGTGTATTGATAATTTAAATGGAAGTTCCGATGGTAGATCCTCGTTGGTAGATTTAAAAGCCCATTTTATAGATTAATTAACATTTTTTTCGCATGAATGAAAGTGTTATTTTTAAGATTTTATGTATTTAATATACCTTCGGCATTGCACAAGATTTTTGAATAAAGGATTTATAAACAGACCAATATCTATTCTTATGTTTGATTCAATTGATCAAATATGAAATATACTATCACCATAGTATGACAAGTTGAAAAGCAGCAAATAATACGAAATGGAAAGATTTACATCATAGTAAATATAAGGAATTGGGAGGGGTCAAGCAGCCACTGAGATTGAATATGAGTGGACTTGCTGGCATTGGTCAAATCATTGGGTACGAAGATGGATTGTATTGGGGTTGGAGCTACCGACAAAGGACAAGAATTGGGAATCTCTCTGGGAAACACCGAAAACCTGAAGAATGTTGATAGTGGATGAAGGGAAAAAACAGGATCCTCGACAAACCAACAAATGAAACCTTAAAATGTGATTCCTGGCCTCTTAGCACCGTCTTGTTTCATCTTGTCCAGCATCAGCTGCACCCCAGTGCTCAATGTCAACGATCAGTCGTTGAGTAGCACTCTCTTGAACTTCCCATCTATACATATTTTACTCCTCAAAATACCTGTCTACAGCCATGATTCTACCTCCACACCAATACTATATATTACCAATACCAATACTATATATTACACGAAATATTCACGAACTTAGTGCTTTTATGATCAGCATGTTACTCAAATCAGATTTGAATACGGCATTTGTATTCAATGTGATAACAATATTTTGTAATGTGTATGCATAGTTTTCCAATGATTAAATAAATTATTATCTAAATTTACAACTCATTATACGCTAGAACAAATTAGTTTAGAATGCACATTAAATAACTATTTTCAAATTTAGTGATGCATTTCACTGATTTCGTTTCGTCTCACTTTTCAGAAATATATTATAGCATACTTTTCATTTTCTTTATACACATTTCTGCAAAAACCCTACAAATCATTATCATAGAAACTCGTGTTTAAGAATTTTATATATGTCCATACATCATCATATATGTTCCCAACTATTTTGCTTAATGTGAAATATATGACTATATATCTTTAATGTTAACACAATTCAATTTTCTTGTGTATTGCCGATTTCATATTTATATTTAGTCAACTTTCTCTGCAGCTTATTCATTTATTTGTGTCGTTTATCATCCTTTTATCAAAATTGAAAATTTCAAACTCACTGTGCACATACTAAGCAATTTATAAATTTATTCAGAATTTCACTATATACACAGATTATTTTTTCTTTCTTATCTAACGACATTTAAATTAATATTTTAAACCATTACATTTACTCCATATTGTGAATCGGATTTCCTAGTCAGTTGACTTGCTACGAATGTTTAAGTATTAATACTTATCTTATGAAATTCATGAAATATGCAATGCGTCTGGAAATGGTTATGAAAGCTGAACTGAATTTGAATTCACAGAAGGTATTTAACTTTAAAATACGACCTTTTTATTAGGGGGGGGAATTTCAATTAACGTCACACTGGAGCAACACAATGGGCTATTGGTGACGGTCCGGGATCAATCCCAAAGGGAAAGATCCAAGGACAACACCACGTAATTTTGAACCACGGTCAGATGACGAGGCAACACCTGAGCTGGCACCCCACTCTCCAAACTTCCACACCACGCCAACGTGAGGACATTTGAGGCCACGACAGATTTAACGTGCACCAGCCCCCTTTGTACACGGCGGTGTTTTGGCTGGATTTGAACTCGCAACCCTTCGGTTGCTAGTCCGTTGCTCTTCCAACCGGGCCACCGCGGCCCCCTTTTTTATTAGGAATTATTTCCAAAAGCTAAAACTATAGCAGTTACTTTCTAAAAGCAAAATAATTTTGTTTCGCTTACATATTTATAGCTAATTTAAATTATTTTTACGTTCAGTTTTCGTTTTGAATGAGAATGAATTGCTTACCAAATCAAATCTTTGATAATAAGTTTGCATTAGCATTTCTGATGAAGCACAAATTTCGAAATCATCCATAATTAAAAGATGACAAAATAATTTGAAAAGATCTCACCGTATCAACTCGCTTTGTTTATTTAAAGCGCAAAGGAATAAAAATAGAATTTGACTTACTATAGCATCAAAGAAAGAATGATTTGTTCAAAGCCCTTTCTTATGTTGCGAAACAAAAAAAATGCCGTAAGGATGCATTCAACAGCTAGAAAAACGACAAGCAAAAAAATTCATTAGAGCACGTACCTCCTTTTATTTCGAACCATCAAAGGAAATGACTGAAAAACACATTTATTATTTCTTAAATCTTTTTCAAGAAGTCATAATTGGACTGTGAAAAAATTCGAGGCATGAAAAAAAATAAAACACGAGTCATTCGAAAGCATTTCCAACTTTTCATTCATGTTTCAATTTGAGCGATACAAAGACGATTAAAAATCATCAAGTACATTTGCACATTTCCTCTTCAATTAAAATGGAGAAACATTCTCAGCGACATTTCTTTTTAGAGTATTAAGATTTTAACACGAAGCTTTTTTCAAAGGTACGTAATTACTTTTCGCATTTTGGAAAATAATTGAAAGTAATTTCGATAACAGGTGCATGTATTTATATATTTATTTGTACCTGGTTTTATGCTTTAAAACACAATCCTTGGCCCTTACAATTTATTATAATAACTCTACGTTTCTTAAATTCAAGTATTATTTTCTGCTTATTTATTTCAAATCATGAACAATGATTTTAAGGAGAAAAGTTTCAAAATTATGAGTTTTTTCCACTTAAGTAATAATTATTAAATTTTGGTATGTTTATAGTCATTCAATGGAGAATAATGTCTTCAGATGGAGAAATATTCGAGATGCATCAAATTTAATCTTTGCATTGCGATTTTCTTTAAATTCATTAATACCTCTTTCCATCTCGTATAATCAAGATGAGTTGCAGTATCAACACACACTGCCCATTGTATTCATTCAAGAGGGTATGGAGGGAATTTTAACTTCAGAGAAAGAGTAAGGAGTTTCATTACCTACTTGAATGAACCAAACATTTATTTTCTGTCAGAAAAATCTCAGTTCAGACAAGAGCTTTTAACAACTTAAACAGGGAAATCTTCACAATGTAACGCTTAATTCATCGTTCAGTACCAAAACCACGCGACATTATGTTAACTTTTGATGCCATTGGGTAGCTAATATTTTTAAAATAAATATTTTTTATCACTGTTCCAATTTATTTTGGATTTGTAGTAAAAATAAAATACTGCTGTAATTATTACTGAAATCTAGTTTTTTAATTTAGCAATATTCAATACGTATTTCAATAAGCTACTCTACAAAACTTAATCTCGAAACAAATAAACTGGTAGGATAAGAAAAAGTGGTATTTGAACATGTTTGCTTTTCTAGTGTTTCCTTCCAAACAAATAATCTGGTAGGCTAAGAAAAAGCGGTATTTGAACACGTTGCTTTTCTAGTGTTTCATTCCAAATGCATGCATGTTTCGTTTTCACTCAAAGTCCACCCCACTTGATTGATCTGTATTAGATGAATATATTTCAAAACGTATTTAACTTGAAGATATATTTTTTTCAAATTGAAGATCAGTTTCCAAGCTTTTATCTTTAAAAAGAAATTGAACAGTATTCGAGTCTCTAAAAGTTGAAAAAAATCATATACTTGCAAATTAGAAAAATTCGCAAAACTAATTGCGGTTTAAGATTACCGTGAAATTGGATGCATAATTATAATGGACTTCATTGAACAGAAAATTTAATTCCATTTCAAGAACTCGACTTTAATATCACTAGCGAATGATGACGAAAGCAATCGTCGATCAAAGATAATTTATAAATCCATGATATAATAAAGACCTTTTTGAAAACATTGTGAATGAAGGAATTTTTAAATAACAATTTTGTCCCCCATTACATTTTTACAATTTAACTTTTCAGGCAAAGCAGATTGCAATATTCACCCAAAATAGTGTTTCAGATCATGTTGGTACACATTTAGAAAGTACCACAGTAAAATTCTATTACACGACACATGGCCGAACAATTCCAATTCCTAGAAGCGAATCAACTACTTTATTTGGGCTTAAACTCTACAAAATATGTTTTCATTCACTTTTGTGCATTTTCTAAGTAAATTATTTATATAAATTGCCTTTAATTTGAACTTCATGTTATAACTCTTTCACTAAAAAACAATGTATTAACGTATTGCAACACTTAGATCAAACAAATAAGCATTTGTTAAAAGCCTTATACCAGTTGACTCACAACTGTTTTGGCTGAAAAAATATATAAATACATTTTCAAGAAGCATCACAGTAAAAATCTATTGCACGACACATGGCCGAACAATTCCAATTCCTAGAAGCGAATCAACTACTTTATTTGGGCTTAAAACTTTACAAAATATGTCTTCATTCACTTTTGTGCATTTTCTAAGTAAATGATTTATACAAATTGCCTTTGATTTGCACCTCATGTTATAACTCTTTCACTAAAAAACAATGTATTAAAGTATTGCAGCACTTAGATCAAACAAGTAAGCATTTCTTAAAAGCCTTATACCAGTTGACTCACAACTATTTTGGCTGTAAAAATATATAAATACATTTTAAAGAAGCACTTCTTGAATTAGATATTTGCTTTCAGACGAATTAAATCATTTTAAAACCCTTCCACTTGAAAATATTCATAGAATGATTTACATTTTCACACGAAAATCGCATAGAAGTTATATTCATATAATTTTTATTAATCGATTGCATATTTTATAAATTTCATTAAAATTGATTGCACAAGAGCATATTTTTTATAAAGAATGTAATTATATGGATTTTTTTAAGGTATTCAGATTGTTTTTCTGTTTCAAAATGTGTAGATTTAACTTTAAGCCAAATTACTTAATGAGAAATAAATATAAAAACTTATTAATGCTATTGAAGTTAAAAATGCTGGGTATCAAATTTCACATTCATACTTAACCGGAGATACCAAAAAACTAAAATAACCATGACATTTCTTTCTTCTATTTTAATATATTAAAGATGTTGACAATTTATCAAAGTATGAAAATGTAGTTAATCGTTAAAAAGTTTCGCGAACCCTGAAAATATATAATTATTTTAATTATTAAAGTATATTAATAGTTACAGCTTTTCTTAGAAAAACTAATTAGGCAGCACCTACTGAATAGCTATGTTTCTTCTTTTCAAACAAGTTTTGAATTTCTGATAAACCTGGAAATAAGGTGGAAATATGGCTAATGCATAACCAAATTTTTAGGTATCTTATTTAGAACTATAAGTGAAGCGGATGATGTTAATAATATACTCTGAAATAATCTAAAAATAGAAGGCGACAATATTTATGTTTTCCTTTAACAGCTTTTAATTATTCCAGATTTTACCTGAGTTTTCGTTTGGAGAAAAACCAAAAAAATATTTTCGAAATTGAAAGTGCTTGATAAAAAGAAGTATAAACATATTATTCGTCAATATAACGCAAAATTTCTCTACCTCGAGCTGATCTTTATATTGTATTTTTAATTTGAAAGAAAATATTCAAAACTAGTGATTGTGATTAAATATATTTTGAAAAAAATACAATCGTAAGTCTGAATTTCAGGAAATAGAAAATGTCTTTCTTTAACTTTACCACCCTAGAAAGGGAAACATGGAAGGAATGTAACACATTTTCAAAGAGAAAATTTTCAAACATTAGTTTAGTTATTATATTTCGATACAGAATTTTACGCTGAATATAAATATATTAGTTATATAATCTCAAAGCAGTTGCAACTATGTAAAGATTACCACAACACATAGTTCCTATACTTCTTCATTAATATGTTTTCATGGACATTAAGTGGAAAAGCGGTGGAGATGTCGAATCCGGAGCACTTGCGATTTATAGCCAAACATGGTAACCTTGGTGTTTTGATCCAGCTTTATGGCAATCCTATGCAAAAGGTTGTTTTTTACGAAGGAAAGTCCGTTTTTTTAACGAAATTGCTATGTATTGCGTTCTATGATTGGTTAGCGTTTTGAAATTTGGATTTTTTTTGCGTTCGTAAGTTTTATTTTTCTTTACTTTTTATTGTTTATTGGTGCATTCCTCATTTTCACTTCCGGATATAACAAATCGAATCGCCAAGGTGGCCGCCATACTGGCTTTGAACGCCATCTTGATTTGGCGACAAAAATTACTTGGCGACAAATATGCCCCGGATACGACATCTTTACCGGAAAAACTCTTAACCCTCTTAGTTGTTAGTGGAAATATCTCGTCCATTAAGATGATCTGGTCAGTTTTGCTAATGACGAGATACCTCCTAGATACAAAACTGCCTTATTACTACAAGGGGCAATGAAGATCCGAGTAGGAAAAACGAATTGTCCCTTGACTAGAAGTGGTGAGTTTGGAGCTGGTTTGGTACCAAAGGATAGCTTTCGATCCATAGATATACCACCAGATGGGTTGATTTGAGAAAAATATCCCACAGATATTATTAATTCAATTCGATTTCACCTTGGATCTGCTATTTCTTGGCTGATATCCAGGATACGCGTTTCTTGCTCATTTTGAAATTTGCAATTGTCAACATATTGAGAAAATAATTGTGAACAATAGACGAAATCTAGCACTTAAACTCTCACAATTTCTTGGTTATTGAACTATTAAGGATTTGTAGTAAATGTAAATTCTCACACCCTTTTTAAAATAAATTATTCAAGGTTTCATAAGAGCTTCAAAACTGCGGGAATATGATTCTAGTCTGAATTCCTATTGATCATTAGTGAAATATCTGAAGAAATTTAATATCATCTTAAATTTTTTTGACCAATTCTGTCCCAAATTACCAAATACAGTGCTTTGCTTCCTTCACAAGCTTTGTCAATAATACTAGCTACATGTTATCAACCCTCTGACGGCCATGCAAGCATTATTCTACGACGCAACCTGCAGTTTTAAATGGATGACGTCTAACCAGGTTTAGACGTATTGACGAGCGGGCGAATAGAATCTCTTTTAGGATTTTTACAACCAATAGACGGTAGTAGACATTTAGTTATTATGTCGATTTTGGAGTAAACGCAATTTTGCTTTCCGCTTGGAAATTACGTGACTCTTAAAGGATTAAAAAGCCTTCATTTGTTTGTTTCTAGGGGAAATTTTTTAAATTTTAATTTGATCTTTCACCAATTGGTCATATTTTTTCTATTTTTCCTCTTAAGTATAGCATATTTTACGGTATAAATTATTATTTTAGGAACAAGATTAATTAAAAGTTTTGGCAAAATGCTTCGAAAATAATTCTTTAATTTTATATGAGTACAGCATAGTTCTACGCATACTTTAAGCCAGTGGTGGCCAAAGTGGTCGATATAACATTGTTAGGGGTCGATTCGGGGTCAGGGGTCGATGGAAAAATATAAGACATCATCGTACGTGTAATATTTAATTCGGATAACTTGAATTATCTCCATCCTGAATGACAACGCAGCTAAGAGTGAATATAGAATTCCGTGGTGATTAAAGGTAATGGTAATCTATTAACGTCGTACTAGAGCAACACAACGGGCTATTGACGAGGGCAATTTAAGGCTGAAACTTACTACTTTTGAACCCAACATTGCTAATCTTGTCAAGAGTCACACGAAGCACAACCTTCACATTTGCAACGTTAATAAATGGTATACTAAGTTAATAAGTCTTTTTTTCATATTAATAAGGAATATTGTATTATTGTATTTGCTATCTAAATAAATTTTGTATTTTTTTTTGTCCCTCCTATCAAATATATAACGTTAAGAAGGATGCCAGAAACGAAAACGTATCCTTTAACATTAAGCCAATAACAATATATACTATATTACACATACCAATAAACACTGTAACTATAAAATAAACAACCAAAGAACTCACATAAGTGTCTTTTTTTCTTGTACTATTATAATTTAGTAAAATATAGGGGGTCGATAAAAAACTCTTGAAGGAGTCGACGGTCAAAGCTGGCGACCCTTGCTTTAAATTAAGCATATGCCAGATTTAATAGCTTTTAATTCAGATTACCCAACTTCATTTATTTTGAGAACATCCCCTCCCAGTACCCGATGATAACGCCTCATTCCAAGACATGGGACCTATTTTTCAATACAAGTCGAAGCAATGAACCTGTCGATTGGAAAGGGGCTCTGATAAATAAATTGCCTTTCTAAGTCGAGTTATTTTCAAATAAAAGCATAATCATGATGCCGTGAAATATTTCTCTTTCTCCCTTTTTTCCACGGTAACTTGTGATTGGTGGAACGATGATTGAATGCCTCCGTAACGACGGTTTTGATTGGATAACGCGAACTTCTTACCCCAGACAGTTTGAACCTTATTATTAAGTGAGTATTCCAGGCGCTCTGCTTCGTTCGGCAACTTGCTGCTTTCAACACTTTATTGAACGTTTTCGGTTTATATGTACTTATTTTTCCCCAAGCATGTTACGTTTTATAGGAAACAAGATTTGCTTGTAGTGAAACAAAAAATCGATGGCGTTTTTTAGCTGAAGGTTGCTGTTCCAGATACCGGGGAAACTTTTTATAAAGAAGGCAGGGATGCGTGGAATGTTGTTCGAAGACGTCAATATAGGATCGTTTAACATCAACATGGATTTTACTTTAGCATCAAGTTAGTTTTTAACAAGCCCAGCAAGTACGATCAAATACCATTTTCTATTTGAGTAAGGAAATCGATGCAAATGAAATCATTTTAGATTTTTGTTTCAGTTTTGCACTGCTGAAAAGTATTTTAGAGAATATTTTATTTGTATAAACAATACAATAAAATTAAATCACTTTTAGTTACACACATACATATATGTTATTCCTTTTCCAATGGGCTTAGATAGTCCAATAATCGAGAATTTCGTCAATTGTGATGAACAGTCATATTGTTTACAATTCCACGAAAGATATATAAGACTTATAAAGGACAATAAAATTATTGAATATCGATTGTAGTTAATGCTTGGTAACGATATTGTAATACACGGGGTTTTAATTTAACATCAAATTAGTACCTAAAAAGCACAGCGGGTACGATCAAATACCATTATCTATTTGGGCAATGAAAATTAAACAATTTCAGATTTGTGTTTCAGTTTTGCACTGCCAGAAAGCATTTAAGAATATTTTAGGTGCATAAACAATGGAATGAAATTAAAGTATTTTGAGTTACACACATACTGCATTTGTGTTATTTTTTCCAATAGACTTAGTACAATAGTCGAGAATTTCGTATGTGAACAGAATTCGTCGATGAACAGAATCGTATTGTTTTCAATTACATGTAAGTTTGATAGTTTATACTAAGATTTTTGACAGTAAATTCTTGTTAATCTATGTAACGATATTGTAATCATTTATGTCCAAATATCGCAAAGCACATTATGCATGTATCATGAACGTGAAGGTAAGAGAGTTAACGGAATTCAAGATAATTGGCGTAAATTTAGAATGAATATCTTTTGTGACGGACAATGTATTCCAAGTGTAATGATTTACATTCTTTTAAGCCATACTTATTTAATTCTCCTCTACACTTAAGTGCCAGAAAAGCTGGAACACTAACCTAATGCTTGGTAGGCTTCCCACGAGAGCGTAGAACTACAGAACTAAGACGGGACATGGACTACACGAACTGGAAAAAGTATTCTGTGTAGGCATTGAACACCATACTTCCTGTAGAGTAGTCCAAAATGATGATGTTTTCCGTGGTGTAGGATTTCTGTGTTCCACTGCACATTGTTTGGAATCCCAGATGATGAAGTTGCGATGATGAAGTTCTGGTTGAAGTTGCGATCTAGTGACTGAAATGGAAATGCAAGAGCCCAAACTCATATAAGGAATCCTCTAACCATAATTTCGCTTGTACATTGTCCTGTTGGAATAATCTATACCCATCAGAATGAACACAGGATTATGAACTTGTGCAACTCGTCAGAAAGAATTCACACATAGCATCCACCTGTCAGAGAAGTTTGTAGACGTAACAATTGAATGCCAGATAAATAAATACCATACCATTACGGAGCCACCACTAGCCTGTACAAATTCCTGATAACATACTAGATCCATGGCTTCATGGGGTATCTTCCAAACTCGGATCCTTCCATGAGCCGAAAATAGTTGGGAAACGCGACTTGTCAGACCAGGCTACTCGTTTTCAGTCATCCATTGTTCAATGGTGGTGTTCCCCAGTCCAGGCGATGTGCATAGCTGTGTGTCAAGTATTCCTCCAGGTTACTAAAGTTAGGGATCGCCTTCTAAAGCTCATTTCTTTTGAGGGAACATAGCATAGTCCTCACGCTGTTGTTTGTTGAAGGCTTAGCACTGAGTTACCATGTTATTTGAGGAAGTATAGAATGCCTGTCGCGTGAAATTATTCTTTCCATTCGACGCTGGTCACGTTCAACCAGAGCCTTGTTACAACCACACTGCTGCCGTAAGTTACAGGTTTTACCAGTATTCTTGTAGTCATAGTACATCCATTCTTGAAATAGTAGTACGTGAAAGTCCAGGCTTCTCCTCTAACTCCGAAATGATGACTTATCTCACAAGCTTTAACTATTAAACCAAGTAAAAATATCTTAAATAGTGATAAATTGTAATTCTCACGACGAAAACAGCTCTAGATAATTCCGCAGATTTCTATCACTTTATATATTCACTGGCAGACTCAACCAATAACGTGCTTATGTAGGATAGCTGTTTTTGTATTGACTCGTGTGTACCAGTTTTTCGGACACTTCAGTGTATATTGCAGTACTTGAATTTTAATATTTGAGTAATACATTCATAATACATTTTCTTAGTATACCGTGATAATAATGACTACTGTAAAACTTGTTTTATTTTTCAAGATGACTATACTAGTATATATTTTACATTGCACTCAAATATTTTGTGTAACAAGAAATCCAGTATAATCCCATTAAAAACGTAATTAAGATTCAAAATATTAAGTACTGCAGGTACTTTTTTAGTATAAAATTTTTTGTTTTAAGTATTATTTATTTTATACTTAATTTAGTAAATATAAAACAAACACTATTAGATGAAAAAAACGAAGATTATATTGATTCTCTTAAAATTTTGGAAATAAAAAAGCTGTTATTGAAATTTAAAACATAATAACCCCAAAATTAATTTATATTCATAGTTAAAAAACACATCTTTCGTATTGTAAAACGTCTTAGATTTGATACAAATATTTATTCACGAATAAAATGCATTCCTAATGACGTACATTACAAAAATAGAATCTAATTTACATTACAAAGAGATTACATTGCAACTATATTAATGCTATTTAATTCTAACGCATTACTAAAAATACTTTTTAAAAAGTGTTTCCTATAAAATGTTTCAAACATGGGAACACAGATTACACAGACTGAAATCAGACAGAGAAATTGGACATATTATTAAATAGGACATTTCTGCAATAAAATGGGTCGAAAAGGTTGAGTTATTCGATGATTTATTATCAGTCGAAATTTATTTTGGTTTGCAAGAGTAAGTAGAATCCTTACGCTTGGTAGAAAGAAGATAAATTTGTGGCATGGCGTTGGACGATGTGTTTATATTTTTTTTGACACTTGATGGCCTGAGAAAGATTTTTCCTTTCCAGAATAAGTGCTTTTTCTAGAAAGTTCAGCATGTACGAACTAGTTTCAGGTTCATGAAGATAAATTACGGCTATAAGATATTTTAGATACACATTTTTCACAATAAGATTCATTGACATTCGGTTACGTCTAAATGTGTGTATTGACATCTAAATAGTAAGCTGCAAAAGTTAAATATATTTTTGATCTTTATTTATCATTATTTTTTTCATAATTGAATAAAGTACCAAAATTATATCATTATAAAATTCCTTAAAGTTAAAAGTTAATCAAAAGCGAAAAAATACTGCTTGATGTAACTAGATGCATTTTTTAAAAATATTCAGAGCTATACTTTATGAAATAAAGTATACAAGAAAAGGTTTCTGAGAAGACCTCACCAAACTTAAACCTAAAATATATACTTTTCCCCAAAAAATATTAAATTAATATATGTCAATGAATCGGTAATGTACTGTATTCTTTTATTTTAAAAATTTTACATTTTAAAACATATTTTGAGCCATGGCTTAAAAAAATCATAGATTACATTTATAAAAATGAGTTTTGGAAGACATGAATTCATTACAAAATACAATCATGCGCAAAACACATGAATTTAACAAATAATATATAAGGTATTTTAATTACACAATATTTTTACTGAAACAAATAAAATGTTCCATTACTTTCTTTTTACTTCTAAAAAGACTTCTTAGAGATTTCTACATCGAAATATTACTCGCTTAAGAACTTACAATGTCCTCGCAATATTACTAAGTTAAAAGAAATATTTTGTAAAATTCCTTATTAAAGGTATATTTTCTATCCAGAATATGGACTGCATGAAGAAAATTAATGCACAATATACAAAAGGAAATGTAAATAACTAAAAATGATAAGAAACAGATTTAATGTATATTCTTCACTTCTCAGAAATTCAAATTCAATGTGAGGACTATTAAAAAGCCATTAAGAAAATTTGCATTTCCTGAGAACTGGTTAACTCCGTAATTACCAATTACTTATAAATTTTATTTTTTTTAAATGTTATAAGTTAACTTAAAGGTGACTCGATTTCTGATTATTAATTTTCAAATATAGGTCTAATTATTAGTTTAGATTCAAGGAGCAACCTAATGGGAAAAATATTTAATTGTCTCTGCTTGAGAAAATCATGCGAAAATTATTATTTTTAAACCTAGTATTTGCCGTTCATTAAATGTGCGCATTTTTATTCGAATCAACAATTGGTAGTTGCTTAGAACATCACATATAGGTCTTCGTTATTATATGATAATTTAAATATTTAAGGAAGCAGGTCGAATCCAAAATTCTGAAGACTATCAATTTTGAGGTTTTTAAAGATTTGGGTAGTATATTTTATGCTCTTTTAAAAGACAGTGTATTTGTGATTCAACTCAGATTAGTTATGTAAAAAAATAAAATTATAAATTAATAATACACTTAAATAAACTCATATATGAAATTGAATCTCGATTTTTCTCAAAATGAACGTTTTTATTTTAGAGATACGTTTTCTAAGAATCGTCTTCCACAACACATTCTACAAGCATCATAGATTAAACTGAAGTAACCTATTGTTTGCGTAAATATTTTTTTAGAGATTTTAATCCTTTGAGGATAATTAACGTAATATTCTTCACCATGGATTCTTAAGTTTTCGGCGCATGAGTACTAACAAGTTTTAGACTTCTTGACCAATAGATTCCTTCCTAAGATTTCAACCAATCGAGGTGGATATTTAGTCATTATGTGTGTTGTGGGTTAAAAAAGTTCTACAGTACTCTTTTATTTATGTTGTAGACTTACTATACTTATAAACTGTATCTTTGATGTTGTATATGTAACTCCATCGAAAATGATGGAAATTGAAGTCTTGCTACCCACATATCATTGGATATCAATTATTTTAAAGCTAGAACTAAAAAATTGATTTTGGTGATTTGGAAAACCACTGTCCCTTTAAAAACTAAAAACAGAAGACTTTTGTAATTATCTTAACATAACTATATTTTAATAATGATTTGCATATACTACTAAACTCTACATGAGTAACGTACGTGAATAAATCTATTGTGAGCCAGAAAATAAATTTCAAATCAGTATCTTCAAAGTATTCTGATAAAAGGTACAAGGAAATTAGTTTAAATCAATATTGTCCTTATTGGACATTAGTACTCTTATTCTTCACTCAATACTTAAACTCAGAAAAGTATCATAATCATTAATTTTACACTATACATTTACACAAGTAAATTTAAAACGATTGCATTTTCCCAACTCATATACTAACTACAATTATAGTCAAGAAGACAACACCTCCAAATTTGATCTTTATATTGTTTGAGTTAACATGCTGTAGCATTTAGCAATTTTAAATCTGACAAGACAAAACTTGAAGACTGCACCATTTTGATAAGCATAGTGGCGTCAGAAATAGTAAATGGGGTATGTTTTCGTATCTCACACCACAGGTTTGAAGACATTTAATCGAAATTAAAGGTTCACCAACTTTTCAAAAATATATCAGTTGAAAAAGTATATATGTCTAAAAACTTGTTAATTCTCCAAGTGGTTTTGACAAGTTATCTCTCCATAAAAACTGACCAATTTTGCTAATGACATCTTGTCATTAGCAAAATTGATATCAACAATCACAAAATATCTTGTCATCAAGATATATATTGCCGATTTTTTATGATGACGAGATCAAGATGTGGTCAGTTTCTTCTAATGACGAGATACATCAATTGTAATCCTGAAACGACAAAACCTGAAGATAGTGCCATTTTGACAAGCATGGTAACTACAGGAATAATAACTAAGGTATGTTTCTGTTTCTCATCACAGGTTTGAAGACATTTAATCGAAATTAAAGTTTCACCAGTGTTTCAAAAATATTTCAATTGATAAAAATATATAACTGGGTCCAAAAACTTCTTAACCCTCCTGGTGATTGTCTAGACGAGTTATCTCGTCATTAGCAAAAATGACCAGATCTTGGTGAACCAGATATCTCATCATTGGAAGAAAATTGGCCAGATCTTGATCTCGTCATCATAGACAAATCGTCAGTCTTGATAACGAGATATCTCGTCATTAAAAGAATTGGCCAGATATCCTGATGAATGAGATATCTCGTCATTAAAAGAATTGGCCAGAACCTGATGAATGAGATATCTCATCAAAACCACTTGGACGGTTAATAAAATCAAAGGATTCTCAAATTACTCCCATTTTAAAACAAAAATAGAATCAATTTAATAATGCATCCCATTCTTGATAAGGAATCGCAGATAAAAAATACCAACTTTATAACAATTTCGAGATAAAAATAAGAGATTCCTTCAAAATATAAAATTTCTTGCCAAGACCCCAAAAAACATGCCGTAAAAGTGGAATCTGCTAAGAATTAATGGAGATACCGCAAATGAATGAGGCATCTGGCAACTTTGCGAAAGAAGCAATCTCTCCGTGTAAGAATTAGAGACAAGCATAGGGCGGGTTGAGCTTGCTTGTTCTGCGCTTTTTGACTTTTTTCGTGATCTTTGGCTTTGGATATACAGTCGCTGCGGGGAATCGACATGATATTTGAACTAGAAGAATAATTCCGGACGTTTTGGGGCCACATGCGGAATCGGTACGGCTTTTTTATTTGAGATTATTTATGAGACTCATCAGTCTGTTTTAATATGGTAATTTTTCTCTGACTTTTCAGGTGGTTTGTAAAATACTTAGGAAACATATTTTTATTCAATGGCAGCTGAAAGAATTCTCATTAGATTCGCTTGGGGCATAAAAGGAGCTTTACTCCCTTTGGGTTGTTTCATAATGAAGCTGAAGATGTTTCTTGGGTTATTACTTTGATTTAATGTGATAAATAATTAATTAACATCATTTAAAGTTGTTTTCTTTTTAATTGTCGATTCTGTTCCATAAGGAATGTGATGTAAAGTTGATTATATTGGTACGAATTCTGAATCCTATACATTATGATTTCATATTTTGGCTGAATTTTATAATCAAACCGCAGATGTTTCTTAGTTTATTCACTTCGATTCAATATGATAAGAAATTTGCATTTTTTAAAGTTTTGTATTCTTTTTTCGTGTCGTCAGTTCTGTTCCATTAGGGATGTAATGTAAAGTTAATTAAATTGCAAGAATTCTGAATCATATACAAAATTATTTCCATATTTTGACTTAATTTGTTTCATGAATAAATTGAAATACTTATTAATCAATTTCATTTTTCGTACAAATTGAGGTTATTAAATGTATCATTTATGTAACACGTTAAAAGCTTTTTAAAATATGTTATCGTATTTAATATATTATATAATTTAAATGCATTGTCTATTATAAGGAACAATTCCAGAGGAAATGAATGAAACCATTAGGTATCTCCCTAAACAAATTATCGAAGGTGCCTCAAAAAGTTCAGGAAATCACATATTTTTATAGTAATAACTATAACATTTTTTTAACTTTTAATGCATGGGTGAGAGTTAATTGCATGATGCAAGTATATTTCTGTAGATATTTTATATTTAAAAAATATTTATTTATTTAATAAAGGTTTAACCAGCATTGAATTCAGTTATAAATTATGTGATGTACATACATGGATAAACCACATCACCTATAAAAACGCAGTTGCAGTTCGTTGCATTGTTTGCACTTTGTAAAAGACGAAATACTTTTCAGAAGAAACGATACAAATACGTCTAAGTATGGCAACTAAATATTCTTTGTGAATGATGAAAGTTCAGTTTTATGTCGACTTACATTATTTATGTCTATTCTATTTATGAATTTTTAGTATATTGAGTCAAATATTTATGCTTCTGCCTTATCTATTTGTATCATGTTGTGACAAGCAACATTTCGAAGAATTTCATTAAACGAGAACAAGGCAATATTTGGTAAGTTAATAATTCGAATAACACTATTGATAACGGACAAATTTACACATAATTTTTTTAAAAATACATTTTAAAACTTTATGGTTGCGTTTTTGCTTAAAGCTATAGCACATAGATACAGCATTTATTCAACGCATTGGAAATTTAAACGGTTAATTTGCTGTGATTTCAATATCTATCGTCACGAAAAAAGATGAACTGTTCTGAAATAGACGTCCCTATTAATGGAATGCTGTTATAGTGTATTAATAACATGTTATGGTTGTGTCGAATGACTTTCTAGAGAATATTAATCGTTTTGAGATGTTGTTATTTGTACCGAAGTAAAATATAGTTTAGATGCAGTCAAAAAAATTATTTAAAAAGAGAATTTAGGTACAATAATTTATAAAAAGCTATTTGTTTTTAAATAAATTCGACTACGAGAACTAGACTGGTGAAAATGAAGCAAAAAATGCAACTCTATATTTAGGAAACAGTAAATTGTTTAATAATTATCTTGACTATTCACTTCTTTGTTTTGGGGACAGTTAAAAAGATATTTAGAACTTTTTTAAATTTTATATTATTAAAAACGTTAGTTGGATTTTATGTATTCCACTAAAAAAATAAAAAGCTGTAAACATTACATGATGCATGAATGAAGTTGCAATATAATTTATAATAATATAATAATATTTTTACTTTCGCTGTCCAAATGCTCTCACATGCTACATATTGGAATTTCCTTAAAATGGAATTTATCGCAATTTTTGCAACGTTTTCATTTAATAATTGGTGTTGACCGATCAACTATCACGCATTCGTTTGGAATTCATTCTTTGGCATTTTTATTGGCGAAGTGTTAAATTCGTATTCGATAAACAAGCCAAGTGACTTCACGTTCATATTACTACAGGAAACCGCAGAAACACTACCGCTACCTAAATTGAGATTGACGGAAAATGCCTTTCATGTACATCGTCTTATATTACTCATAACACAGACTTCCTCCCATTAGATGAAAAACACGGTCACAGTTTAATACTGTTCATTCGCCGAGTTTTATTACCTTTTCTTTGCAATGGCATTTCCTGGGCTTGGGAGTAAAATGAATATAAATGCATTCTCGTAAAAGTGGAAACCAATCATTTTGTTCTCGATATCAGAATAAAAAAGTATATTTGAATGAAGAACCAGATATAAACTCCAATACAGATTTAATGGACATGATGCATGCACACGTATTTGCATTTTGTATATTGCTTTAAATTACAGGTAGTTTCTTTATGTTAGCATCAAAATAAATGCAGGTTGGGAAAAGTAATTTTTTTCAAATGATCCTTAAGTTGCAGTTGATTGCAAATTTCATCGATGTTTATATTAAAAGACATGAGACTTTTGAAAGGAAGATTACTTTCAACTAGATTAAGAAAATAATTTTTTTCTGCTATATTTGTTTGGACTTGTGTATTCTTAGGCAAGGTTGTTATTATGCAAAACTCGTACATTTCGCCGAGGTATTAAATATTTAGCGTTCTTTAGGTCAATCTATTATAAGATTTTACCTCATTTTACTTTTGGCTTAAGCAATTTCGTCTTTTTTTTATTATTTATCTCTATCGAATTCATTATTTAAAAAAATCTTTCAGTGCAACGCACAATTTGATGCTAATGTTTTTTATTTTAAACTTAGCTTTAATGCATTTATAATCTTATTTAGAATACTTATAGTATATATAATAGAATCGAAATTTTTTATTTAGAGTACTGTTAATAAGCGACAAATTTCTTAAGTTTAACCATCCAAAAGGTTTCTACGAGATACCTGGTATATCACGATCTGACTAATTCGCTAATAACGAGATATCTCGTTTATCACGATCTGACTAATTCGCTAATAACGAGATATCTCGTTTATCACGATCTGACTATTACGCTAATAACGGGATATCTCATTTATCACGATCTGACTAATTTGCTAATAACGAGATATCTCGTTTATCACGATCTGATTATTTCGCTAATAACGGGATATCTCATTTATCACGATCTGACTAATTTGCTAATAACGAGATATCTCGTTTATCACGATCTAACTAATTCGCTAATAACGGGGTACCTCTCCTCCAAGATATTTCCGAGTTTTTGATGACGAGATAAATGTCTGATCAGTTTTCTTCTACAGACGAGATATCTCGTCCATCAAGATCTGGTTAGTTTTGCTAAAGACGAGATACTTCTTAGAGACAGCCACTAGGAGAGTTAAGTAAACACTGAACTTCTTTTCACTTTCTCGTATCATTATTTCACTTTTAAATCTCATATATTCAATTCGATGCATGGGGCCGTCGTGATTCAGTGGGTATGCCCACTGCACTAGCAACCTTCGAGTTGTAGGTGGCGCAGGTTCGATTATTGCTAGGTGCATTCCTCCCTGGGTGTATTTCTCTCTTTGTCAATAAAACTTTCATTGTGTATATCTGCCTATTACTTGATATTGTATGTCTTGTGTCTGGAGCAGCATGGCTAAATATGGCCTTTGTGCCATAAAACCCCAAAACCAACCAAATCAAATTGATGCAAAGTTTATATTTCCTTGAAATTAATTAGGTATTAGTATTAATCAGGTTAAGATAGTAATTTGTTTTTAAAATAAAGTAAAGTTTTCTTTTCACAAGCAGCTGTTCTAAAATGTGTTTGCTTTTAGATGGAATTTATTAATGCATCCAATTCCACGAAACTGTAGTTTCGAATGCAAAATACATCGGTTTTACTAGCAAGTGGACAGTCTTGATCTTACTCCACTTGGAAATGTATGAGTAATCCAGCATAAAAGAAATGGTAATCTGCGTTTCAGAGAGGAAATACTTATAATGCTCATATAACGAAATGACACTGCACACCATCATATATGTTGCAACATTTAGTTTCTTCTGTAGAATGCAGCGTCTATAAAGTCTTATGAAACACCAAAAACTACACTCATCAATTTATTAGTCAAAACTCAATTTGTGTCTATACTTTAGAACTAAGTATATATTTTTGCTTACATCAATATGTTGCAGTAGTTTCCATTTTTAAATACAAGGAGCAAATTTTGCTAATTAAAGTAAACATACGTCCCTCTACTGTCGTATTATTATGCTTATCATGTACCTTCAAGTGCAAAAATTGTTTTAGTGACTAAACTTTTGAGACGCATTATATTGGTGTTTCAGTAGTATAAAAACCTTGCTACAATTCGTAAGTTGAGTTTATAAAAGGAGAAATTCAGTTTAATAAATTGTTAGAAGAGTTGTGATTGTGTAATTTGACAGTTGATTTGTTATCTATGATATTTTGAACTTCAATCATTTTAAAACGCTTTATTCTACTATCATAAAAACCTGTTTTTCTATAATTGAAACTTATATATCGCTATCTAGATCATTTGGTTCAAGTCTCGTAAAGTTGTCCTTGTCTAACTTGAGAGTCAAACAGTCATCAATATAATTATAGTTTACAAGTTACCCAATCTGTTCCCGGAAAATTATAATTTAATTACTACTTCCATTCATTTATGTTTAAGTTTCCTAATATGGGAAAGCGTCTACAATTAACAAAATAAACTGTTTCCTTCAACATATATTTCTAACGTAAAATACTGATAAAGCTGATCTTAATTCATTTAGAAATGAGTATTTAAACTATAAATTGTTATGATTTTCGGTCAATATTTATTTTTATTGCAATAATAAACGGAGCTTTGGTATCCCGATTAGTAAACTTACGGATTATCAACTGTAGGGTTTTGATTTCGAAACTTTAGCCAACCAAAGACCTTCGTGTACCTGAGGACTAATGCACGTTCAAACTGCTGTGGCCTCAAATGTCCTCACGTTGGCGTGGGTTGGAAATTACGAGATATTGTCCTCGGCCTATCCCTTCGGTACTGATCCCGGACGGTCACCAATAACCGGTTATGTTTCTACGGTGTAACATTAATTTAACTACCTAAAATAAAAAAACTCGTTTTGTCTAATGCCCAGCCAATTAAAACTTACTTATTATGGCACTACAAGGGTGGATTTGTGAATCAATTTGAGTTGTCCTTGGAAATGGATTCACGTTACAATCCATATACATACCACAAACTATATGAACACGTTTGTAGAGAGGCTACTCATTTATCCCAGACTGGCAAACATCCGTGCCTTTCCCAGGATTTGAACCAGGAAACTTTTTTATCTTGATTCCAGCACCCGGTTCACAAGACCGATTGCCAGCACAATAAATTACAATCTATTACCTCAAGCAGTAATCTGCAACACCTTACTTCCATGGGAAATTGTGAGTGAATTATTGAAACCATAATCTTAATATCTGTCCTAAACTTTCCGAACTATTTGGTCCAACCTCAACACCTTACTTCCACGGGAAATTGTGAGTGAATTATTGAAACCATAATCTTAACCTCTGTCTTAAACTTTCCAAACTATTTGGTCCAACTACAACACCTTACTTCCACGGGAAATTGTGAGTGAATTATTGAAACCATAATCTTAATACCTGTCTTAAACTTTCCAAACTATTTGGTCCAACTACAACACCTTACTTGCATGGGAAATTGTGAGTGAATTATTGAAACCATAATCTTAATATCTGTCTTCAACTTTCCAAACTATTTGGTCCAACTACAACACCTTACTTCCACGGGAAATTGTGAGTGAATTATTGAAACCATAATCTTAATATCTGTCTTAAACTTTCCAAACTATTTGGTCCAACTACACCTTACTTCCATGGGAAATTGTGAGTGAATTATTGAAACCATAATCTTAATATCTGTCTTAAACTTTCCAAACTATTTGGTCCAACCTCAACACCTTACTTCCACGGGAAATTGTGAGTGAATTATTGAAACCATAATCTTAATATCTGTCTTAAACTTTCCAAATTATTTGTTCCAACTACACCTTACTTCCATGGGAAATTGTGAGTGAATTATTGAAACCATAATCTTAATATCTGTCTTAAACTTTCCAAACTATTTGGTCCAACCTCAACACCTTACTTCCACGGGAAATTGTGAGTGAATTATTGAAACCATAATCTTAATATCTGTCTTAAACTTTCCAAACTATTTCGTCCAACTACAACACCTTACTTCCACGGGAAATTGTGAGTGAATTATTGAAACCATAATCCTAATATCTGTCTTAAACTTTCCAAACTATTTGGTCCAACTACAACACCTTACTTCCACGGGAAATTGTGAGTGAATTATTGAAACCATGATCTTAATATCTGTCTTAAACTTTCCAAACTATTTGGTCCAACTTAAGAAAGGTTTTAAAAGGTTGTCCTCTACTACAGGAAGAGTCAAACGACCGCCAATTTAATCATAAATCACGATGCACCGATCCGAACCCGAAAACTTATGAATGAATAATTGCTCCCCTCCATTCATGTTTGAGTTCCCCATTAGCGGAAGCTTCTACAAATTAACCAAATAAACTGCCCGCGCAGCCACTACACAGCACAGGTAGTTCCCGTAACCTATTTGCCCGTTATCTCTACGCTCGGCCAACTAAACGCAAACTTAATCCTTAATGAGAATCACGGTATCTTAACGTAGGACCTCCCTTCAGAAGTAGCGCCATTAATAATCCCCCGCAGTAGGAATAAAGACGGGAATCGCTACTGCCCGCACTTCGGGATTCCAGGACAGAGACGGAGTGGAGGATTGTAATTGCGTGAACTCAAGTGCCGCGGTCGGCTTAATTTGGTGGGGCAAAGCGGATTGCTGGAGGAACACATCAAAACACGTAATGTTGGGCAGGGCTTTTCCCTTCGCAGGTGGCGGCCATTGTGAAGCGGATCTAGTCTCCTTCGCCCTCGACTTTATCATGGTTCTCGAGATCTTGGGCCGTGAGTTGTGAAACGGAGGCGTTAAGTGAGATTGCCATGCGAGGGAATCGCATTGAGGGCATGGCCATTGTCATTTGCTGCGATTGAGTTTCCGCACATGTGTTATAGACATAAAATGTTTCAAATTGATAATGGAGCTTTGTGTGCTGTACTATGTGAAATCAATTCATATCTGCTGCAGGATTCGATGTCGTATTGAAATTATTGTCGATTTAAGATTCAGTATTCATAAATTTTAGCAGCGTTGATTGAGTCAACTGAGAACAGAAGTTAGTACGACCACGCATATATTAGCCATCAGAGGGTTCTCACGCATATATCGGTTCTGCAACCAGCAATCTTCTTTAAGTGTTTACTAATCAGTTTTCACCCCCTTGACCTATAGAATATTTCTTAGCCTTCTTTCAACCAATCAATGTAATTCATTCATTGTATGTTCTGGGGTAATGTTAGGTAAGACTTTTCCTTAAAGGTGCTGGGCTATTATGAAGTACGTTGTCTTGTGAAGCGGATCTCGTCTCCTTCGTGTTCTCGGCTTTATCATAGTTCTTGAGATCTTGGGCCGTGAGTTGTGAAACGCGGAATTAAGTGATGTAGTCATGCGAGGGAATCGCATTGAGGGCATGGCCATTGTGGGCTGAATGTATTTTGCTTCGATTGAGTATCCGCGCCTGTGTTATAGCCATAAGATGTTTCAAGTTGATAACGAAATTTTGTGTGCTGTACTATGTGACATCGATTAGCATCTACTGCAGAATTCGATGTCGTATTCAAAATATTGTCCCTGAAGGATTCATTATTCATACATTTTTGCTCGTAGGTTTCGCATTTGCGCTGGAAGTTAATACTTTTGCGTATATATTAACCATCTGAGGTGTTCATCCGCATATATCCATTTTGCAAAAGGAAATCTTCTTTGAGTGAAATCTAATTAGTTTTGACATTAACCAATAGAATATTTCTTAGTCGTCTTTCGGGTCGCGGCAACCTAGTTGGAAGAGTAACAGATTAGAAACTGGAGAGTTGCGAGTCCTAAACGCGGTTCAACCTAAACTGTCGTGTATGCAGGGGCGGGTACACGTTATATCAGTCGTACCCTCAAATGTTGTCACGTTGGCGTGGTGTGGAAGTTTGGGGTGCCAGTTCAGGTGTTGACATCGTCATCTGACCGTGGTTAAAAATTAAGAGGTATTGTCCTTGGATCTTTCAGTTTGGTTTTGGAGAGTGGGGTGCCAGCTCAGGTGTTGCCTTGTCATCTGACTGGTTCAAAATTACGTGGTGGTGTTTCCCTTTGGGATTGATCCCGGACCGTCACCAATAGCCCGTTGTGTTGTTCTAGTGTGACGTTAATTCAAATACCTACCAAAAAGTAGCCTCTGAAGTGAACGCATTGTATAGGTGAAATTTTTTTCCATTCGACTCACTGTTTAATGGATTAACACAGTTAGATCCATCTGAATAATGGTTTAGTTCAAAATTTTTGTCACTTGAGAGATAAATTTATCTTAGTAATATTTAAGTGTACATAAATTATTACATGCGATGATTATGTAATAAATCATCGCATGATGAACAAAATAATGTTTATAAAATGCTATGATGAAATAAAGTAACAACTGAGATTTATAATACGGAAATATATATATATACGTAGACAACGAGTCATTTTTTATTTAAATGTCATTTTTCAGAACATAAAAAAAGAAATTTTCTAAAGAACAAGGCATAATATAGACACATTAAAGACAATAAATTATCGAATGTTAAAAAAGCTATATATAATCAGTATGTACATAAATATTTTCTAATGGAGAGGAAAACCTTGATCTGAATTTCCCAATCAAAGGAATGTAATGCTTGACATTTTAAGCACTTAAATTATCTTGATGTATCTTAAGTATTACAACTGTCTTAAACAACAACTTCAAATAATCCATAGAGTACTTAACTTTACGTTTAATAAATTTTATGCATTCTTGAAACAGTTCTCGATTCCCGACGCAGTAAAAAATTATCAATTTTTTAAAAAGATTCCAGTCTTTGAAAACGTCAAAAAGATTGGAATAAATGATCGTTCGGCGTGCAATTATCGAGTTTTATAAAAACCCATTTCAGTAAAACATTCCGTTTTGGAGGTTTATGAGGATGTTTCTTTGGACCATTATCTCTTGAAAAGTGCGTTTTTGTATTGTGTGTCGGAAATGTATGTTCGAATTTGCTGGTGCTATAAAATGAATGTATGTTGTATAATTTCAGTAAAATACTTTAAAAGTTACACTGGTGTTCAAAATTAAGCGAATTTGCATATTTTGCCGAATTTCTCGAAAACTTCTGAACGAAAGGTAAAACGAATAGGGATGAGGATCCCTATGTTCGCCTTTTCAGGGGTGCAGTTAGCCCTGATTTCATTTTTATGGATGAACAACGCTAATCCACATAGGGCTCATCTGGTCGACGAATATCTGGAAAGTGAGGATATTCACCGGATGAATTGGTCAGCCAGATCTCCAGACCTAAACCCTGTAGAGCATATCTGGGACGCTCTTGGGAGGGCAATTGCAAGTCGCCTTCCCCTCCCAGTATCATCCAAGACCTGAAAACAGTGTTGCTGGAGGAGTGGGACCGACTGCCACAGGGACTCATAAATGCCTCATTTCCAGTACGAATTCATGTTGTGAGAGCTGTATAAATGTAAGAGGGGACCATACCCCCTGTTAACCCATTTTTGGTATCGATATTGTAACCTCCGTTTTAGACCTTCCTACGCTGATGAGTCTTACTCATTCTCACTATCATTCATTCACTCTCACTATCATTCATGTATACCATAATTGTTGTGTGGTTATTTTTTGTACTATTTCAACCCCTATGTAATACATAAATAATTTCATTAAAATATGTCCAATAGTTCTGGAAATAATCGCCCAAAAGTTAAAATTCTCTTAATTTCGAACACTAGCGTAGTTGATACAAGAAAGAAGCTAAAATACAATATAGAATACAGTATAAATTATAAATTTAAAAAATCATAAATTAAAGTAATCCTAGTGTAATGAAAAATATAGTGTGAGGTGTCCGCGTGTTTAGTGCGTACATTGTATATAAAATGTGCACGTGATTAAAGTGGGGGTAGGTAGTTCATTAAGGTATGTGACTACCCAAAAATCCTCGTTTCGGTGAAAATTTTCCATTTTTTATTTGTTCATTTTATAGGCCACACATTTAGGATTCCATAAATGCTTTGCTTTTGTTTTTACGATAATTAGAAGCAAAGATAGAGTATAAATAATAAACTGGAAGTGAAATTTCGGATACCGGAAGTCGACATTTAAAGAGCCGTAAAAATGTAAACAATTAGTTTGAACAACTATTTTCTCACTCTCAAACATTGTAAACGTCCAAATCTTTTTTTAAATATAAAATCACGTTTCCTTTATTGTTTTTTATTATTTTATTTGCATCTCTCTCTCTCTCTCTCTCTCTGGTAACTGTTTCTACTTTCTTTAAATGCGTTTTCTGAGAAACTGCGTTTTGCTACTTTTTTTGTTTACGATAGTTATCATATCTCAAAATGTTTATAAGATTTTGAAATGAAATTTTTCCACAATGTTTTATTCATTTGTAGCTATGTTATGAACCAAAATCTAACCTCTCTATTTTTTATTTATTTTAATGACTATTCTTTTGAAAAATGAGATTAAAAAATGAAAAAAAGTTTTTGTACAAAGTTTGGAATATTTCATTAACTTTTAGAACTACTGCAAATCTTTTGGTTCATAACACCGATAAATATGTTAGTTATATACTGTATAAAAATTATTGAAATGTATTCATTAGAATTTGCTATAGGAGGTATGACGTAAATGTAAATTTTCACTAAAATTTTGCTAAAAATTGCCTATATTTTGGAAGTTAATGAAAATTTCATTGAAATTTAATTTAAATTCAGTTTTATACCCCATTTTAATTAAAAACATGTATGCTTCAGTAAAATTTTATGTATTTTAAAAAAATGCTTCGAAGGTAGTCACATACCCTAACGTCGCACTGGAGCAACGGAATGGGCTATTGGCGGCGATCCGGGATCAATCCCGAAGGTAAATATCCTCAGACAACGCCTCGCGGTGTTGAACCACGGTCAGAAGACGCGAACAACACATGAGCAGGCACCCCACTCTCCAAACTTTCGCACTAAGCCAACGTGGGGACATTTGAGGTCAGGATAGACATGCATCTGCCACCGTGTACACGACGGTCTTTGGCTGGACCGAGTTCCGAACTCACAACCCTCCGGTTTCCAATCCGTTGCTCTTCCAACTGGGCTACCGTGCCCTTTCGGGTGAGGTGTTCGCATGTTAAGTGCTTTCATTGCATATAAAATGTGTAGGATTATTTAAGAACTGCCACCTGCTGGAAATGCTTAAAGGAACTTCAATATGAGCTAAAGCACTTTGAATTTTGGAAGGGATTTTGCCCAGACCAAAGGTAATGAAATAATAAGCTCCTGCACTCTCGCAAAACTATAACATTGCAAACAAGAAACAGACCATCGTATACATTTGTTCCATCATGTAGGGCAAATGCGACCCCATGAAATAGCATTGGAAAGTATATTTTAAGTTTTATCAATGGGTTACGTTTAACCCTTAGTGTAGTGGTTTATCTTCGCGGTGAAAACTGCCCTGTAGTTGACAGTGTCTGTGCGAAAACCTGTTTGAAACATTCACCATTTTCGGGGAAGGGGTATTTCGTGTGCCCTACTTGGATCTATATTCCCTCTTGGAGTAATAGGGCAGTTTTGTCTCGACGAGGTATCTTGTCATTCGAACAGCAGACCAGAACTTGGACGAGATATCTCGTCGAAACCCTTGGAGGTTTAAACGAATAAGAGTTTAAACATTACTGAGGAAGGGAAGCAGAGTATTGATTGACTCAACATTAATTGTGTAGATTTGAATTCGCACTTGCCTCACCTTGCTCTACATAATATTTTGGTGGTAATTCATTATGGAAGTAAGCATATTTAACAATGCAACATAAAGTGTTTGGTTTTAACCCTCCTGGTGGTTTATCTCGCGTCCAAAACTAATGTCCAATCTATGTTGCAAAAACCTGTTCCAAGCTGTCACCAGTTCTGGGCAAGGGATAATTTGCTTTTCCTAATTGCATCTTTATTCCACTTGCAGTAATACGGCAGTTTTGTCTCGACGAGATATCGCGTCCTTAGCAAAATTGACCAGATCGTGAACGAGATATCACGCCAACCTATGTTGCAAAAACCACTGTTCCAAGCTGTTACCAGTTCTGGGCAAGGGATAATTTGCTTTTCCTACTTGGATCTTTATTCCACTTGCTTTAACAAGGCAGTTTTGTCTTGACGAAATATCTCGTCCTTAGCAAAACTGACCAAATCTTGAACGAGATATCACGTCGAAACACTTAGAGGGTTAATTACAGTTGTGTTTGTTATTGCGATTATGTCAGCTTCCAAGAGAGTAATCTATATATGTTTCGAAAAGACCTAACAGAAATCCTTATGATCAATATTTTATTAACGAAATATGTGTGGAGGTTTATACAAAAATTTTCACATTAAAGTTCACTATCGTATGCATTCTCAATTAGCATGATTAATTTAACATCTATGTGGTATTGAAATGAAACGCGATTTTTCTTATCCTGTGGGATTAACCTGCCAGAACTTTTCAATTTTAATTTAGAGTTATTAACTGTTGTACATATATTAGTTCAATTATATTGAAATACGTAATATGTAATAAAAAAAACTGAATTTAGAACATAGTATAGTATGCGATGATTAAAAAGTTAATTAAAGTATAGAACATAATTGATGCTCTTCGAATAATTTTTAGATGTTTATGGGACGGGATGTGTTAGCCCAACTCCTGTCAAAACACTTTAAAGAAATACTTAGAAACACATTCACTGTCTAAGCGAAAATTCTTTTAGAACACCATTTTTAAACCTCGTCCTTCAGGCCTGTGACAGCAATTCCATTAATTCATTTTAAGAGTTTTAGTGTAAAAAATCATTTTTATTGATTAAGCTTTTTTAATTCCTAAATATTTATAATTTTATCTACACAGAAAACAAAGCAAAATAATTTATTTCTCTCACCTGTCATGTTTTACACACATGCACTTCGGAACCCTAGAAATGTTATAAATGTTGAACGCAATGAGAGTTTTTGCACTCTTACAAACGCCTTTCATTATAGAAGTCAATTCGGATTTGTTTTGGAAACACATTTCAAGTAAACTTCTGGTGTTAATCCATATTCATTCGTGTCAACCGTTTCAGGGTTTTTGACAGCTTCGGCTGATAGCTGTTCATGTTTATTATTTCCCATTTCTACGATCAATCAATACTTTTTAGCCATTCTCAAGTCATTTTGTTCATTCTTTATCCTAAGTTGACTTTGCGTTTATTTCTCGGCTGAATAGAGGTTTTAAATTGTCTAAAAGCAAGAAAATATTGAAGTTTGAAACAACAAAAATTAAAAATCTGTACTCTTATTTATTTTATTCATTATATTATTTCATGACTTAAAACATCATGCATTATAAACAAGAAAATAAAACACGAAACAATTTATTTACGTAAAGACATCGCGAGCAGAAACTGATTGACTCGCAATTTATATATATATATATATATATATATATATATATATATATATATATATATATATATATAAAACTATTAAAATGTTTATTATGTCTATTCTTTGATCTAAGAACATTTTATTTGTCTTTAAACAATCTTTAATGTAAAATTAGTTTTTTTGGCAGTTAATGAGTTTCTACTGTACTAAAACGATATTTGCAGATGAAAGTCAAGATTAATAATGTCGCACTGGAGCAAAGCAACGGGCTATATTGACGACGGTGCTTAGACCCGAAGGGAAAGATCAGAGTACAACACAACGTAATTTTGAACCACGATCAGATGAGCTGGCACCCCACTCTCTAATCTCCTAACTTCCGCACCACGCCAACACGAAGGCATTGGAGGCCACGACAAATTTAACGTGCACGAGCCCCCTTTGTACACGACGGTCTTTGGTTGGATTCTTACTCGCAACCCTCCGGGAAAATTGGTAGGGTGTGTCGAGGACACAAAACCTAGTTTATACGTGAATACTCGGGCCTGATGTTTGATTGTGGAATGAATGAAGCAGACATAAAATGTGTCGTTTGCTGTATGAAAATTCAACAATTAATTTACAGCTTGAACGATTAAACTACAGTTTGATATTAATATCAAATAATAATAATATTCGTTAAAGCCCTGTGATTGTAGCATAGTTCGGTTACATGTATGATATCACTTATGCAATCCTCACTCCAATACAAAGTTAGTGATCCAACCAAAGTTACTGAAACCATCCCAAATTTACACTGATTCTATGGTGCTCGACCAGCGCCATAGAATTTTGACAATATTGCGAATTCTATCATAGTGCTCAGAGCATATCAGAAAGAAAAATAAATCTCAGAAAGAAAAACGTTTTCGAATTTAGTAACTTTTAAAGATAGAGGAAGATATGCACAGATGTACTAGCAAGCTGATTATGAGAATATATAGATTTTTTCTTACAAGTGATCAAACTGTAGAACTACTTAGAAAGTAAACAGCTTAAAATATATATTACTAACAAACATTCATAAACATACTGTTTTATTTTATGGGTATTGTCTTAATATATTTTACGTTTTATCCCTGCATATTTAAATATCTTTTATTTTGATTTTATCAAAAGTAACATAAAAAGGGTGCATTACTAATACCCTTCGATCTCTATCTATATTAAAGTTGAAATGGTTGTAATTCTCTAGCACCGATTGGACGTTTTATTATAATCGGATATCATACAATTTAATAATCTGTTTATAATAAAATGTGTTCGTAAAAATATTTTTTCTAAATTCTTTGTTGATAGCGGTGGACACTCCATTAAAGTTCAAACTGAGACACATGTAAGATAGGTATATTTTAAACTAAAATTTCGTTTTTATATACTAGGAACTTTTTCAATACTAGGAAATAATAATGAGAATAGTTAGATGTCTCAGCGTTTTTGCAAAATTCCAACAAAAAGAATTTTCGCAAGCCTTAATTTACTCTTGTAATATCGTTTATTTATAGTACTGACTCATCTGGATTTAAACGAAATTTTATTTTTTGCCAGGTTTCATCATAAATCATTAATTTAAGGAAAACAAATTCGATTATTTTTATATTTTTTTTGAAATATTAAGTGGCTTTTTGAATAGAGAAAAGTAGTAATTTACGTAAGATCAGCTTAATTAGTACATACAGTTTATGTCCCCATTAATTTAAAAATATAGGGATTAAATAAGTGTCTTCGTAAACTTCTTAATACTCTTATTGTAGAAATTATTCTATTTTACATTTTGTGTGTGAATAAAATAACACTTTTTGTGGATCTGAAGACAAAAAGAAATCAGCGTTTAATTTCCTTTGGTCGCTCGTCATTGTAGTAGCTCTTTTTTGATCATCTAAGTTTTTGTCTGAATATTTTGAGAGTTGTGTTCAGAACTATTTTTAGTATCTTTTAATATCTTTTACAAACCGAAAAGTGGATCGAGAAAAGATATTTAATCGGGGATTAATATATTTAAGAATTAAAGACAAGGCAAAAATATTTATCTGAATAAAGGAAAATGATAGTTATAGATTTCTGACTTTTGATATTAAAGGCGATGATACAATTTGTATCACGTAAATAAATCTTTCCGAAAAACAACTGTTTCAAATACCCACTATAATTAAAATATTTGGAGATGCATAAATTGACATAGTTTCCTCTGCAATATGATCCAAATTTTTTGTTATATACATATAGATAACAAAGAAAATTTATTAATTACACTTATCATTATGATTCATTTTCATAACCATCACCTTCATTCAAGCATTACATACATTTTTGCGGATTTATAAAGCACATTCAACTGGAATTTCGATATGCACTTTTATATTCCTAAACAATGCTCTATGATAATTTAGATATGAACACAAAAATGCAAACGGATATTTAAATTCTTTAAATTTCGATTTAATTATAAAATAATTTCATAACACACACGAAGGAATAAAAATTCACTAAAAGGCACTTTAAACTAATGTAATTTGAGGTTCTAATTGGGAAGACTCTTTTTGATTTGAAAGCAATTTTAGGCAATTAGCTGAACGTAAAGAATATATATGGTATTTATCTCTTGTTATAATATACTATCGTTATGATACATTTTAAAATAAATAATTTGTTTAACGAGGTTGAATGCATGATAATGTAATGTATCGCAAGCGGACCAAATGGATGTGTTTCATCAAGAGTAAACTTTTGTTTTTGCTTGTTTTAACAATTAAATTTAATTGTGTATCATGAAAGGATAAAATGGTCATTTGTTCTGCGCTTAACAACTATAGTTTAGCTTTTCATACATATTTCGAATTTTTATGCTAAAATATGCAATACGATTTCAGTTCATCCAAAATACACTAACAATTTAATTGTATTTCCATTCTTTAATACATGTCAATAGTTTATTGCTATTGAAAAATTCAAAACTCTACACAGTCATGTTTAAAAATAAACGATTTCATTAGATGTTAGAAAAATTAAATACTGACAGGATTAAAATACATCTTTTAATCCCAAAATGTATCCCCTTGCCATTTCCACTTTGTAACATCCCAACTCTTACACCAAGAAGATATTATCCACACCAAAGTGTTTCTTATACTTTCATCTGCCTCTCAATCAATCAATGTCTATATGAAATGTCCTCGTCCTGTTTCCGTAGCCCGGTTGGAAGAGTAACGAATTAGCAACCGGAGGGTTGCGAGTTCGAATCCCACCGAAGACCGTCATGCACAAAGGGTGCTGGTGCGCAATAAGCCTGTCGTGGTCTCAAATGTCCTTACGTTGATGTGGTGTGGAAGTTAGGAGAGTGGGGTGCCAGTTCAGGTGTGACCTCGTCATCTGACCGTGGTTCAAAATTACGTGGTGTTGTCCTCGGAACTGTCCTTCCGGGTTTGAACCCGGACTGTCACCAATGGCCCGTTGTATTGCTTCAGTGTGACGTTAATGAAAATACCTACCTACCTTACACTTAGAAGATAGTATCCACACCAAAGTTTCTTATACTTAACTGCACCTCAATCAATATCTATATCAAATCTTCTCTTCCTGTTTCCACTAACCTATACATCGGTATGCGAGTTGTAGGTGGTGGAGGTTCGATTAATGTAACCTAACCCTGTAACCTGGGTGTATTTTTTCTTCTGTGTCAGTTAAAACATTCCTTTTGTGTGTATTCCATTACTTGACGTCGCCTGACCAGACCTTGACCATACCTCAACGAAAACTTCTCAAGCAAGTGTTCCGCTCTGGCCAGATTTCGTCTAGACGAGGTACCACCCATTATTAACAAAGCTGACCAGATCTTGTTGGGCGAGATATCTCGTCAATAGAAAAAACGACCAGATCTTGATCTCGTCATCATAAAAAAAAATCGGCGATATATCGATGACGAAATATCCCATTCGCAAGACTGGTCAGATTTTGATGGACCAGATATCTCGTCAAAACCACTTGGAGGGTTAATTGAATACACTCTATTAAAATTACGATGAATCCACTGTAGAGAAGCGAAAAGCTCTGCAATGAAAAATTTGAGCGATAATCAGTGTGGTTATAAAGGGAATCCGGCTATATTATTTCTTCATTTTAACTTATAGCTTTCATGTAACATCCCAACGCTTGCGGGTAATGTATACCAAAAAGCCAGCAAAGCATTTCTCAAAGACTTTCCACCGGACCTTAATCAATACCCAGATTAAACCCGCTAAGACTCCCCCAGTTTCAAACTGATGAATTCCCCTGTTTCCGTTTTCATCACTCCATACCTCGACCAGAGCTCCTCGAGCAAGTGTTTCGCAGCAGAAAACCGCAACCCAAACTACCCTGGCATCCGTTTATCACGCCGCTACTATTGCAGACCAAATACACTCATTTTTCACGGGGGAGGGCCGACATTAGTCACGGCAAAGTCCTTAAATTATGCCGGGACGAAAATTCCTCTCCGAGAGGAACAAAAGGACGCCAGCATTCAGGAGAGCGGCTCATTATTAGAGCGACGAGGTATTATTCAGTCCCGCTGTGGGCTGCTCCGAACAGTCAAAAGTGTTTTATATGATGATCATGGGCAAGGATTGGCGTTCATTCTTCTGCGTTTAATGCCCTCTTGGAGGGCGGGGATACTGCGATCGGTGTTATAGATAATGGCGTTAAAAAGGGATTGACTGATAAAGTTATTCAGGCGGCAGGGGTGTCCCTGGTGGGTTCGTGTTTAAGTCAGACGGAATTTGAATCTGACGTGTTTGATTTTGTGGAAGTTTGTTGCTTTCCGTCTGTGTAGGGAGTATTGGTGAGAATGTGTATGAATTATTTATTTATTTCTGACCTGGAAACGTCTTTTAATCGGGGGGGGGGGTATTTCAATTAACGTCACAGTGGAGCAACACAACGGGCTATTGGTGACGGTCCGGGATCAATCCCAAAGGGAAAGATCCGAGGACAACACCACGTAATTTTGAACCACGGTCAGATGACGAGGCAACACCTGAGCTGGCACCCCACTCTCCAAACTTCCACACCACGCCAACGTGAGGACATTTGAGGTCACGACAGATTTAACGTGCACCAGCCCCCTTTGTACACGACGGTGTTTGGCTGGATTCGAACTCGCAACCCTTCGGTTGCAAGTCCGTTACTCTTCCAACCGGGCCACCGCGGCCCTTTCTTTTAATCGGAACAGTACTGCCGAGAATGCATGAAAAGTCGAGCATTAGAAAAAAGTGTTACACATGTTTTGCATTATGACTTCAGAACTAGAAGAAACACCTGGAAGATAAATGTAGCGTCATGTAGGCAAAGAATCTCCGTAAGTGACACGACCTTGTAACCAAATGCTCAGGAGCACTGAACGTTGAAAGGGGTCCGCAATATGTCGAAAATCTACGGTACTGGGCGAACTTTGGGTTAGTGTACTTTAGATCGAGTGGAGTGATGACTGCGTAATGGTGTCATTAGAAAGCTATCGAACTATGCTGCAATTAATATTTCCAACAACAATCGTGCAGGAGAACTTAGTGATAATTGAGTAGAATTTAAATGAATATAAAATTTCATATGATTTCAGAACTAAAAGAAACATCCAGATGATACATATAGCGTTGTGTAGGCAAAGCGTGTTCGTACCTAACATGACCTTCGGACCTACTGCGCAGGAGCAAGAAAGGGATCAACAATGTGTCCAAATTCTGTGTTGTTGGGTGGGCTAGTGGCCAGTGTAATTTTGGACTGTGGTGTCATTCGAAAGTTACCAAACTAGAATACGATTAATATTAGACAATAATAATCTCTCAATAACATTCAATATCTCATAATGCACTTCAATCGTTCAAACTGTAAAGTAGTTTTTGAATATTCACCATAAGCAATTGCTCAAACTTCCTATGTCTGCCTCATTCATTCCACAGTCCAACATCAGGCCCGAATATTCATTTCAAAACTACGGTTTGAGTCCTCGACACAACCTACCAATTATTTACCAATACTTGGCCAATTGAACTTGTTAGAAGTGCTTTAGTCATCGTGGAACTACGCGGGCGGGGTTTTGAACCAACTGGCTTTACCCAGGGGTAGGATCATCTTGCACCTTACATAGACACCATTTATTCGAGGCACATCCCCTTTACAAACAGGCAACGCATTCATTCTAGACGGAAAGACATCTATGCTTTACCTTGGATTCGAACCAAGAAACTTTCGATCTGGAAGCCCTGACCACCAGCTCGATTGGTCAGCGTATATGAATTATATGAATATGAATGCAGTGCAGAATATATTTGAGTTACAGTATATTTTTTAATACTGCTAACAATCACTTATTCATTTATTTATATATAGTGTCAGATTACTCCAATTACATAACAACGAAATAATATCAAAAGAGCATGCAACAGACAAATAAAAATAACAGTAAAATTTATGCAACATAAACTAAACCACTATCTTAGCTCAATCCAAAAGTTAATCAAATTTAAATTTATAGTCGGTTGTTATTTTTCTGTTACATCCGTTTACACTGAGTAGACTTTAATGTGGGCAAAAAAATTTTAAGCGCAATCTGTTAAATTTGTTGAGTATTGTTTATAAGGTTGTTCTAACATCTAAACGAAAAATGCAAACAATTTAAAGAATCCTTGGAAAGATTCTATCTGTCAGGAAGATCAAAACTGGTTAGAAATCATTAAGAGATAAGTACAAGTTTCACGGTGGAACATGTTTACATGACAATGAGGAGGTTAATAATTTTTGATAGAACATTAATTCTCTGAAAATAATTCTATTTTGTGTTTTGCAGTACTTAAATGTCTCTAACTAATAAACCCAATTTCAGTATTTACGTTTTTCGACTTTGTTGCACGAATTTAGTTCCATAATGTGTATTTAAATGTTTGTATATAACACTCAATCAATCTACAACCTCAACAACTATAAAACCAAATACATGTATTCAAAAGTAGTTAGCACTTCTATAGTCCTTACTGATAGAAAGAGCTTTATTTTACAACAAATAACGCTTAAATTTTTATCAGATAATACACTGCTGGCCACCCAAATTGCAACACCAAGAAAGACAAGAGATATCACAGTAAAATTTATTTTGTAGATAACATGTTGACCAAGTATCAAATGATTAAATTTATAGACTTCTGTGAAGTGTGGTTCCTGCCAAAATCAGTAGCCAGACTAGCCGCCATTGTTGGAGATCACCGCTGCCACACGCCTCGGCATTGATTCAAAGAGACTTTGGATGTGTTCTTGGGGTACAGCAGACCAAGCAGCTTCCACACGTTGCCAAAGTTGATCTGGTGTGGCAGCTGGGGATGTATTCTGTGTCAATCGTTGAGCAACCATGGACCACATGTTTTCTATCGGCGAAAGATCCGGAGAGCGAGCTGGCCAGGGAAGCAATTCAATCTGGCGATTGACGAAGAACCCTTGGACAATGCGTGCCACGTGTGGTCGCGCATTATCCTGTTGAAATATGGCTGTGGGCAAGCCCTGAAGGTAAGGAAGGACAACTGGCTCCAACACCTCGGAGATGTAGCGCTGGCTGTTTAAAGTACCGGCAATGCGTACTAGAGGAGTGCGAGAGTGATATCCAATACCGCCCTATACCATAATTCCCGATGCAGGACCAGTGTGGCGGTGCATAACGCAGCTGTTCAGCATCCTCTCTCCACGGTGTCTCCAGACTCGAATCTGACCATCGTGGTGTTGCAGACAGAAGCGTGACTCGTCAGTAAAGACAATTTCATTCCATTCTGCCGTCCACATCCTTCTTTCATCGCACCATTGGCGGCGGAAACGTCTGTGGTTCTGCATCAAGGGTAGACGAAGCAATGGACGTCTTGCGGACAGACCACTCTGCTGTAAACGGCGTCGAATGGTACGCGCAGACACTGGATGATGCGGTACAGACTGAATGTGCTGTGCTATGGTTCGTGATGTGGCTGAGCGATCCGTCACTGCCATACGCACAATATGCCTGTCATCACGTGAAGTGGTGCACTGAGGTGGATGCGATCGAACACGTCGGTCCGTCGTACCCTCCTGCATCCAACGATCACATATCCGCATTACAGTTGTTTGGTTTCGTCCAACACGACTACCGATTTCCCTGAAAGATAATCCACAATCTCGGTAAGCCACTATCTTTCCTCTGTCGAACTCGGATACTTGATCAAAAGATGATCGCTGTTTTCTACGAGGCATAATTGATCGTTTTTTTGAAAAAAAACCACAAGAAAAACACAATTGCCGTACTTGAAATCGTCGAAATCTCCAAGCCTTAAATAGCGCTTTGAAGTGGCGCCACAGGCACGCATGATGTGCGTCTGCGCTGAAATTCTAATCATTTGCATATCTCACCTCCGCTAATGCATGTTGTAAATTTCATATTATTTGCATGCTTCCTTCAGGGTGTTGCATTTACGGTGGCCAGCAGTGTAGAACATTTTGATACATTTCGCAGATAATTTTCAATTTCAAACTTTTGACTGAAATACAGCTTTTCTATTATGCCAATTTGAAACACTAAAACATATTTTTAGTACTACGCTATTTGCTTTGTTTTGAATAGATTTGATCGGTAAAGTCTGAAATATTGAATCCATAGTTCTGGACTAGAGCTGAAAATACTCTTCTCTTTCTTGAGTACTCAACAAATAAATTTTAATTAATGAATAACAGTAAGAAGTAAACATATGGTTAAAAATTTTTACATTGGATGCTTCCTTTGGCTTAACTTACTTAAAATTGTCGATGTTTCATATGTATTTTCCTTGCGATGATGAAAGTAATTATTTTCTTACATTTTATGATTTTCTTCGACATTGTTTCCTTCCCAGTTATTGGGAAAAGTGACGGACAGATTAAATCGAACTATTGCACATTTATCAATGGAAACCAGAATGTCCATAGTATTTAAAATTCTTAAATTACTACACGCCATTAAACCAAATTTCAGTACTTAAATGTCTTTAAATGTATTGTTTAAGTGTATTATTTTTTTCTTCTTTCAAACAATATTGAGAAAATTACCACTCATTCCATCAGAGTATAGATATACAAGTATTAACAGAGTATACATATACAAGTATTAACAAATTACGTTCATTTCTCAGTCAATAAATGTAAAAACATGCAAATTAGGAACACAATCTTACTTGAATTCATTTTCTGAAACCAAGATATTCCATGCCCAGCTAGTCTGCATGTGCTTACGTATCGAATCCTGAATATCCTGCACATCAATGCAAATGCATAGAATTTTTAATAGAATAGAAATGTATATATTAAAATACTTCACACCATTGAATATCAATTACTAAAAATACTTATATGTATTGTTAAGTTCATTACCTCTCGTAACTAATGAAGGCTGGGAATTATCACTTAACTCCAACAAGATATGCAGGTACATTGATTCTATAGGTCTTAAGTGTTAAATAATCACTTACCTTATTGTTCAGTCATTAAACACAAAAGCATGAAAATTAGATACGATATCGCGCTTGAATTTATTTTCTGCTACAAGGATATCCAAAGTTGAACTAGCTCAAATGTCTTTATATATCAAATCCTGAATCAAAATGCAAATTTATAGTATTTGATACGTTTTAAAATACACCACACCGTTGAATATCTGTAATTGAAAATATTAGATGCATTTCTTAAAATTTATGATTGCGAAAGTTAATGCTATCTCCAACAGAGCATGGACATGCATAGATTATACAAACCTGAGTTTATATTAACCACTCGCATTTATTTTTCAGTGCAAAAAACATGCAGACAGGAAAATCTCGCTTGATTTCTTTTCCGAAAACAAAGCTATCCCAAACCAAGCTTTCTTACATGTCTCCACGAATCGTATATTAAATATCCCGAATAAATGAATGAATGTAATGCATAGAATATAATGCTTTGAGTTTGAACTCATAGAATTTTATACACCTTAAAATACCGCAACATTAAACTAATATCCAGCTAATTATAAATATTCAAATGTATTTAATGTATTCTTTCTCCTTCATAAAGATTGCGAAAGTTACCTTCCTCACTATACCAAGGCATGCATATGTATCAATGCTACAAATCTGAGTTGGAATTAACCACTTACATTTGTTTCTCAGTAAAAAAAAATCATACAAATAAGAAAATCTCGCTTGATTTCTTTCTTTTCCTACAAACAAGCTATCCTAAGCCAAGCTTTCCTACATTTCTTCACGTATCGTATATTAAATATCCTGAGCAAATGATTGAATATAATGTTTCGAATTTGCATGTATAGAATTTTATACGCCTTAAAATATTCAAATGTATTCAATGCATTCTTTCTAATTCACAAAGATTGAGAAAGTTACCTTCCTCATTCCACCAAGGCATGCAGACGCATCAATGCTACAAATCTGAGTTTGAATTAACCACTTACATTTGTTTCTCAGTCAATGAGTGCAAAAACATGCAAATTAGAAACTCTATCACGCTTGGGTTCATTTTCTGCTACCAGGATATCCCAAGTCGAGTTTGCCTGCATGTGCTTACGCATCGTATCTTGAATATTTAATGATACCAGAACACATAGTACAATCAATAGGCCAGGAAGCTCCCCGCCCACCGTAGAGCCTGTGACTCCTTTCAATTCTGTTTTCTTTTGCTGAAGCGTGAATATGATTCAATTTTCTTGCATCGAGGTCCGGGGAGTGAAAGGGGAGACGGAGCATTAATTTTCTTCTCCACTGACAGTCGGATATTTAAGGAAATTCGCTAACATAATTACATGCTTAAGAAGAATAATGCCTAAATATCTGTCTCGCTTAAGTTAACACATTCCGAGTAGTGAAGATTAATGGATTCCACTTCTTTTAAATTAATTCACGAGATTCGGGATGCGTGTTTTTGTACTTGGGGCTAAGTAGCACTTGTCAAGCGTAAGTTGTAAGAAAGTTGAGTGAAAGAACCGAAAAGTCCGTAAGAAAGGCTTTGTTTATACTAATAAGAAAATGCATTTGTCGCGGTAGCGAGTCGTTGAACAAACAATCCAATTAAAACTGATCACTATTTTAATTCATGTGGATATTGCAATTCTTATGTATATGGTAGTGTTCTTTAAATAAACAATTCGATTAAATTTATCACTATTTAAGGTGTATGTATACACTAGAAACCACGAAAATTGACTAAAATATCGATCTATTTTTTAGTAATCCAAAATATTGTCCAACCCCTTAGCTTTCAAACGACACCAAGATCTTGTAAATATTCTAAATGGTTTTCAAGTTACAAGGGTTTGGGTTAGATATTGTCACCATAGACAAACACGTTTCCAAAATTTGAAACTCGATTTCTGAAGAACTATGTTTTTGCAAGAGGAGGCTTCTTTCGAACAGTGATAACTCAACAATGAATTGATCTATTATAATTACTTTTGTGTCATTATAATCTATGCAATACAGTGGATGTTTTGACCCTCGGTCGAAGTTATTGGTTAAGAAACTAATTTTTAGTTGATTTTTAAATGTTGAAATTCCTGAAAAAATCTTGATTTTTTAGACTTCCTCGGTGAAAAAAATTGTAAAATAAAACCTATTTTCTCTAGAAACTTTATTGAGGGTCAAAACATGAAGATTAATATTAGAAATAATTTCCAACAGGAGTTGTCTTTCTGATCACATTAGAATTTGAGATATCACTGTTCAAAAAACATGCTAATTATATCTAAATTAGATAATTAATGAGTAGCTTAATCAGAATTTTTCACACTAAAATGAGTTTAAGCACAAACCAATTATCTATTGATAATAAACTGGATTTTTAAAGTCAAAATTTAAAAAAAATGTAAATTTATATGGTTATTACAATTCTTGATAAGCTTCTTTCAAACAAGTCATTCCATACAAATTTACTATAAGCATTAATAGTATTCCGTAAGATGCTATAAATATCAACACTAGTGGAAGCAGAAATGAAGATGGTGTCAACTGTTAGTTAAGTAGTTAATGAACTGGGGTAACACAACGAGCTACTGGCTACGGTCCGGGATCAATCTCAAAGATAAAGATCCAAAGACAACGCCTCGTAATCTTGAACCACGGTCAGATGACGAGGCAACACTTGAGATGGCACCCCACTCTCCAAACGTCTACACCACGCCAGCGTGAGGATATTTAAGGCCACGACAGATTTAGCCTGAACCAGCCCCGTGTACACTACGGTCTTTCGTTGAACCAAGTTTCGAATTCGCAATCATCCGGTTTCGTATGTCACTGTTCCAACGTTGCTACCACGTCCCTGGTTTCACGGAAGTTGCCAAGAAACTTTCTAACTTAAGAAGAGAAATCCTGACTTTTGTTCAGTAGTTCAACGAATGGCAGAAAATCGATATAAGGAATAAAAATCAATCGCTCCGGGGTTCGTTCGCCAAATTTCCCATTTAGTTAAAATATGCTTCATTTGGAACAATAGGAAGAAAGTCAGCACCGGCACCGTATCATAAACTTCATATTTACTTATGAAATATGCTTGATTTGAGCCATGTAGTTGCATAATATTCCTCAAACTTCACGGAAGAACTCGAAATTCTTCAGAAGTTTCATTGCAGAAGGCGAAAGAATCCTGGAAGATAGAAATCGGAACAGAAACAAATATGAGAGGACAGGAAGATTGTTTGAAGAGTCAAAATATACTGAATTTCCTTTGAACAAGTGAATGGTATTGAATTAGTGGATGTTAGAAGCTGATCATGGTATCATGACTGAGGTACGAACTTTGTATAAAATTGTAAATGAGGATTAACACTTGTAATGTACACGATATTATGTTTTATAATTTTGACTACATTTATTTCATTTGCGGTGTTATATGTAGATGCTTGAATTCATTATAAATACATTTAACCATCTAAATGCCTTCGACGAAATATCGTTCATCAAGATCTGATCAATTTTGCTATGACGAGATATCTCGTCCATCAATATATTACAGAATTTTTGATGATGTCGAGATCAAGATCTGGTCAGTTTTTCCATACTTGATGGACGAGGTATCTCGTTCATCAAGATCTGATCAGTTTTGCTAACGACGAGATACCTCGTCGAGACAATCACAAGGAGGGTTAAATAAGGCCTGGAATACACTTAACGACACTGCCATTAATGGATATAAGAAGATGACAACTTTTAGCTTAGACACTATGAGGATCTGGTGTAAATGTATGTTACATCTTTGCACGCAAAGAAATATAAGTATCAGAATTCGTTACAAAACAGCTTCTGAAACATACGCTACACTTAATTAAAGTCAGATCGGATTAAGAAAGAATTATAACATGGAAAAATTAATCTCCAAACCATCATGGGTATTAAAATAAAAACATATTATATATTTTTTACTAATTTGATTTATTTCTTGATGTAGGAATTCAGAACTGCAGAAGAGATAGACCATTTCAAGAAGAAGGCAGAAAAAATATCTAGAGCCTTTCGCTCGACTAGCTTAGAATGGACGCGAATCACGATTGGTCTTGATTGCGCTTCAGCTTTTTTATTATTCTCAGTACTAATGGCACATTTATAAAAATGGTCAGATTTTGCATTTACATTTCCCAGCTTGTCTCTTCACCATCAGTATCCATGTGCTTAGCATGCCTCATTAAGTTTGCACTAAGCTTGAAATCTGAAACTGAGTTTCGTTTTCGTGTCATGTTCAAATAGATTAAGCTCGTCTGTAGTGTTGTGGAAAAGAGTATTGTATGAGTAGCTACAGTTTGAAAGAATAAACACAGTTCTATTAATTCAGAATAAATGTAAAAGTAATTAAGGAATGGGGATTTCGTGTGGTGTTTGAAGCCGCTTGTCTTAAATTTGCTAAGAATATAATACACTTTAATGGCTTAACGCGTGATTAACTGTCTCAAATATTAGTTCTTGTATGTTTCGTAAAAAATGTTTCGCAAAAGCTTTAAAATAGTACTCCATTTTAATTTAGCTGGAATTGATTGCAATGAAGATTTCAATATTTACAAATCGTAGTACGTGGTCTCACTAACTTGAAAATACTTTCAATTTCCTTGAATGAAAATACATCAAAATGTTTATACATGTTCATTCAAGTTTTGTAGTAGTCAAATCTGTTTACAATATTCTGAAGTATAAATAACTTTAAAAATAATTTTCGTCCCAATAACATTTAATGCAATCAAAACTATGAGGTCAGACCTTTGATTAACCCTCTACAATACTGTTTTAACCCTACCACGCATTTAACCCTCTGGGCGTCTTGAGGTTTCAGAGTATTGTAGTATTATTTTACCCACAGCACACATAATGACTAAACAACTATATAAATCGATCGAAAGAATCCTAAGAAATATATTGTTGATGAAAATGAAAAATGGTTAGAAGCTATGCAGGAAAAACTTCAGATTGCATGGTGAAATAATACTGATGGACGCTCAGAAGCACTTCGATTGGTTAAAATAATCTTTGGAAATTCTATTGGCCAATGTAAAAAATGATTAGAAGCCATGCAGGGAAAATTACAAGTTGCATAATGGAATAATGCATGGCATTCAGATGTTTATTGGAACTAATTCAATGTGAGATGATTAGCTTAAAGCAATAGAATGATTACAAATAATTTGTTACGTGCTAAATGATACATTTAAACAAAAGGAAGGAAACGTATGCATGCAAGATAATTGAAGAGCGGTAATACTTAACACAGAAAAACTGAAGATATATTGTGATTTCCGTGACAGAATATAACAAATTATTCTGGGTGGCTAAATATAATCCAATAATGGAACAAAATACCGAACATTTTGCAAACACTTTGATACAAAATAGTTCCAACCACCTTCAATTGCAACGTTGAAAAGGAATTCAGAATCTCCAATGATTGAGACATATGATGCATAAGGCAGACACCTTTTGTTAAATACTTTTCTTTAATTTTTGTGTCAAGGTATTGAACCCTTTGCATTTTTTCAAGCGTTATTTTCTCAACTATAATATATTGTATCACCTGTTTACGGTAACCGTTCATTAATCTCTAACCCCTAAAAGTACGCTCTAAAAACCCCTCTTTCCGTGATAAATGAAACTTTGAGTATGATGAATGGTTCACAAGTGGTGACAGAAAAAAAATAATACTTATGTGCATCTGTACCCACAAAAGCGGTGAATAGAAAAAATACAAAGGGGCGAAATTTTTAGCAAATGAGCTTTCATGCAGCAACCAACATAAAAATTAATAATATTCTGTCCCCGCTTGAACCCGATGAATAATAGTTTTAAAATGACCCGAAAAAATGGGAAACTTGACATGTGCTTTTTTAATCGCCCGCATCAATCTTCAATTCCTTTAAAAAGTTTTGCGAAAGCTGCGACGGCTCATATTTTGATCAATGTTTTAATTTCTTAAAAAGTGAAAATTAAGATGTATGTTTAAAATGTTGAATAAATATGAACGTAAATGTAAGGGATGATGTACTTGTATGAACTAATCTAAATAGAGATTTTTAAATTGAAATGGGGGCATATTTTGCATTGAATTTGTATTAAACTTTTGCTACCATATAAAATGCAGCAATGCTACTTAAAAGAATTTATTCTCCAAGTGGTTTTGATTAGGTATCCATCAAGATCCGACCAATTTTGCTAATGACGAGATATCTCGTCATCAAGATATTGACGATTTTTTGATGATGACGAGATCAAGATCTGGTCAGGTTTCTTCTAATGACGAGATATCTCGCCCATGAGGATATGGTAAGTTTTTCTAATGACTCCAGGAAGGCTAAGGTAAAGAATTACGTGGAATTAAATTTTAAACTGTTTCTTTTTATCTAAATTCAAAAATTATGTTCAACTGAAAATCTTGACCGTCTATTATATAGTTTTAACCTTCCGAGTGGTTCACACGAATTTATGCGTTCTGCAAAACTGAAGTCTTCCATGCCCGACTTCTGATCAGTTTTGACGTCTAGAAAGATATAATCTTTCCTTAACATCTTTCAATCAACGAATGTAGTTATTTAATCATCAGTTGTGTTGTTGGAAAATAATCGTTACATTACTCGGAAATTTCTTTATTTTCAGAGGGTTAAATACGTAGATGTAAACACAACACACACACACACCTGTATATTTCCAATTTCCTTAAAAAAGTTATCGGAGGCTACAAAAGCATTACATCGTAAATATCACTGATGATACAGTTGTCTGTATGAAATCATCTAAATAGATAATTTGGACTTGCAATAATTAGATTTAATTATAATTTTTAACCATGTGCTTTATGTTATAAGATACAACACAATAATGAAATTAAGGTAAGGAATTATATGAAATTAAATTTTAAATTGCAGATATTTTCTATATTAAATATGGTCAACTCAAAATCTCTCTGAGGCGTTTATTAAATACTTTAAAGGCACTTGGATGAAACTTATCTCATTAATTTTCAGTTATTCCTTAATATTATTTTACGATTGAAAAGAAGGCAATGATTTCTCCCAAGCCAAACACACGCTTAGCTGTCATTTTATAATAATAAATTATGTCATAAAGTATTAGTTTAACCCTCCAAGTCGATTTTGTGAAGATATCTCGTTCATCAAGATCTGAGCAATTTTGTTAATGACGAAATATCTCGTCATCAATATGTTGCCGATATTTTGATGATGACATGATCAAAATCTGTTCAGTTTTCTTCTATCAACGAGATACCTCGTCCATCAAGATCTGGTCAATTTTGATAATAACGAGATATCAGGTTGAGACAACCACTAGGAGGGTTAAAATACTGTAAGTTTAGGATAGATTTTTGTAAACAACTATTCCCATGTTTATTGGAAGATGCACAAAGAAACCCTGAAAAATATTTCCAACAAGGGAAAATCTTGAGGAAAGGTGATATCCGTTGTCCGTGAATCCTTTTATCTAGCCGAATGAGTATCAGATACTCGACTTCTGGACTTCTTGGTTCAAGTATCAAACATGGGATCCCCTCATAGAAACCTAACACTCGTATACAGAACTAAAATGGGAATAAAGATATTTGGAGGCTAATACCACTTGAACATTGATTTTTGATTATTGTGTTTTTAAATGATGTATTTGTGAAGATACAAGACGAGAAAATATTATTTATGTAAACACTTTTCCATGCCCATTAAATACTTAATTTGATCTCTAAATTATGTGTTTAATGTCGACTTTTGGAGATAAAAATATTTTTTTTGTATGAAATTTTGAAATCGAATATGAAGCCTTAGTTTTGTGCTTAACCCTCTGGTGGTTGGTTAACCACAAGAGAGTTAAGCACACTCTGGTGTTTGATTTAAGCACAAGGGGGTCACCTCTGGGAACCTCAAGCACCTCTGGAGTCTTGACAAGGTATCTCGTGATTATCAAAACTGACGATATCTTGATGGACGAAGTATCTCGTTATTAGAAGAAAACTGGCCAGATCTCGATCTCGTTACCATAAAAAAATCGGACAAGGTAAAAGTTTAAACTTTTTACGATATTTGAACATGGTTTTATGATAACTTAAACCACAGCAGGACAAGTATGATCATGAATATCACGGTTATCACGGTTTCTGTTTATACTGGAACATTTAAGGAGCTTTGCATGTTCCCATTTTATTTTAAGCAAAAATAATATTTCTGAATGGTTTAGCGAATGTAAATGATAAAATATCTCAAAAAACTGTAGCTCAGTAGTCTATTGAAATACATAAAAGAATGCCACTTTCCAATTACATCACAATAACTTCAATAAATTCCACGGCTTCGTCCCTTCCTATTCATATCAAAATAATGGCAGCAATATTAAAACTGAGTTGAGTACTGTTTCTTTATATGCACTTAAGTAGAAAATATATTTTAAAAATTCTAGAGTCATTAAAAGTACAGTATGTTACTCGGTACGTAGCAACTTGATGCTTTTTATTAGAAAGCTTTATACATATCCCTCGGCATAAGAATTAGAATTGCATAGCTTCTTAAGACTTGTTTATCCGAATACGCAAGTTTCCTAATCTTCTGCCAAGAAAAAGAATTCAAAGAAAGTGTAAGGTATTTAGACAATGAGTCCACTTCACTCACATAGTTGTTACGCGTGTTAGGAAACCACAAGAAGCATTTTCCGGATCTCTTATTACAAAGTTTTATTCATCTCGCTGAAATTAAAGTACCTTCATTTTTTGTATAGACACAACTTACATGTTTAAAAGAAAATGATGTTGAAGCAAGATTCTTACCTAATGCTTCTTTAAATTTGAGTCCTTTCTATCTTAATAGAACATGAAAGTGATATTTTTCCTTGAAGTAAAAAATCAGATTTTTTAAATTTCGTCTTAATAAAAATAATTAATTTAATGCAAGTTAAAATAAAAATGTGTGAAATGGACTCTAGGGAACAAAGAAGTCTTGACTAGAGGTGGCCTGGCCCACCCTTGAATTTCAATTCGTAAAATCTTTTGCTTTAAGCCATTAGAAGCCAATTCATTAGAGAGCTCAAAAAGACAACTTATTTTCATGCAAACATTCTAAAAATGTGTGGAAGGACACACATTTTTGCGTTTTTAACCAAAACGTAAATAGTTCAGATATATTTTGTAAAAGTGTCCCAAACAAAGTATTTGATATGAATATTTAACCGACTTAGTGGTTTATGTTCGCGTCGAAAACTACACTGTAGTGTCCAGCCTCTGGTGCAAAAACCTGTTCAAAACTGTTACCAGTTGGGCAAGGGGCAATTTATTTTTCCGACTTGGATATTCATTCTTCCTTCGAGTAATTAGGCAGTTTTGTCTCGACAAGATCTATCGCCCTTAGCAAAATTTACCAGATCTTGGACGAGAAATCTTATTGAAACACTTGGAGGATTAAGCAATGTCAACTATTGCAAAATTGCCATCACTCTCGATAATCAATCCCATCTATTAGCAGTAGATATCTCAATTTACTGTCCAGCAACATACCTTTGTAACTTCTAGTGTAATAGTGTAGGGAGCCATCAGTATCGACAGCCAATCCCCTCTAGCAGTAGTAGTAGGTATCTCAGTTTATTGTGCAGCAACACCAAGTGTAACTCTTAGTGTAATGATGTGGGGAGTTATTACTCTATACAGCGGGTCCCCTCTCACAGTAGGAGGAGGAGGTAGCTTAGCGGAACAGAAATGCGTACAGCAGATCCTACTACCTGTTGTTTTTCCTTTTCATGTCACGTGTTCAAAGGGTTATTTACCAGAACGATAACGCCCAGTCACACATTGCTCGCCTTTTACAAGAGCCCCTGAGGTGTTGAAACCCATCTTTGGCCTTAGAGATAGCCAGATTACTCTTGCAATGAGTTTGTCTGGATATGGGCAGCAAATTGAACCATCCCTGGAGTATCTGGAGCAGCAGCTGCAAAATACTTGGTTTAATTTGCCACAAGATAGCATGGGAATTCCATTTGACTCCATTCTACGCCTTGTATCATTATGTATCTTCACCAGATTAGGCTTTGCAATTTATAAATTTATGACCATCCTGATATACAATAACAAATAATCCTCTTGATTTAGTAATGTTAACCATTTCTTTCTCTCTTTATGTACATACTCATGCTGGGTTACATTCCAATCGAACTCTGGCTTTGGAGCGTTTCGATTTTTTCGGCACACTTTGTATTCCCAAGTGCGAAAGTAGATAGAGGTGAAATAATAGAATACTATCTTCTAAATAAGTACGTCGGTATTGTTATGTACTGTGCTACATGCATGTTCGAACTTAAGCTTGATTTGGTTCTCTGGTACCGCACACAATTTTAATATAATGCATACAGGTTCAGAACATAATTTAATTTTTCAGTGCTCAACTTGAACAAAAGATGTGATTCATATAATGCCTTATATACGTCTTATTAAGACGTAACAGTGCTAGGTCTTATGGTTAATTAATTAAAACGCTGATTAATCTCTGAGCTTGAGGGTGTAGGATTGCTTTTCCTCCATAACCCACATAATGACTAAATAACCACATCTATTGGTTCAAAGAATCCTAGACAAGATTTTATTAATTAAAAATGTCAAAACTGGTTAGACGTCATGCAGGAAAGCCTGCAGTTTGCAGAACGGATATATACATGGGAGCACTTCACAGGACTAAGTGATTTCGCGAGATATCTCGTCCATAAATATGTGACCAACTTTGCTTATGACGATAATTCTCGTCTTAAAGACAGTGCCAAATTTTTTTAATGACGAGATCAAGATTTGGTCAGCTTTCTACTAATGACGAGATATCACGTTCATCAAAATCTGGTCAGTTTTCTTCTAATGACGAAATATTTCACCCAACAACCACCAGGAGGTTTAAAGAAAGGTTTTATATACCACATATTTAAAAAGATTGACGTTTTCCAACCCCCACATTTTTAAATAAAATATCATTTGAATCCCTCTTAAGGGTCTGCAAAAAGAGAAATAAAAACAACCAGAAAACCTTTCTCACCTTACAAAGCACGTTCGTTGCAGCCAATACCACATCCAGCGTGAACAACGAACGGGCTGGAATTTTTTGACTCTATGCCACTATCACTGCTATTTCAAGTCTCTCGAAAGCACCGAACAACCTCGTTTAACTGGAACAAGCTGGAATTCCGGTCGGCTGGTAAGGACGTCGAATTAAATGTTCGAATTGAGCTCATTCGATTTCCTTTCTTTTTCTTATCTATCTGTTTTTGTCTCTGAGATAAAAGTCAATTTTCTTCTCGAGGCCGTTCATTTCTCCATCGGATTGTCATGCTCAGGTAATTCTGAGGTTCACTTAACGGTTCCGAAACCAAAATGCTGCTGTTGAGGCTTTTTGTTTCCTGTTTTGGCCTTCGGTGGCTGGGGAAGAAGATAAGAGGGGTTCAAATGAGGCAATCGTTAAGGAGCAAAAAGCGAAGGCATTTGCAATTTGGTTTGTGGAGGAGTTGATTTTAAGTGCACGTTGATGGAAACTAAACAACTGAAAACAATTATTTTGTTTTTAACCCTCTGGTGGTTGCATCGATGACGTGTTTCGTCATTAGAAAAAAATTACCAGATCATGATGGTGTAATCATACGAAACTGGCATTATCTTGATGGCGAGATATATCGTCATTAACAAAATTTGTCGGATCTTGATGAACGAGATATCTCGTCGAAACCACTTGGAGGGTATAAATGAGACACGGGCTTGTTTTCTACAGATAAAAATATTGGTGTGAAGCGAAATTCCTGCATTTCAAGATTGATGGAGGGTTAAATGATCAAATGCTAGCAATAACGGTTGTGTTGTGCAGTGGGTATATGCTAGCAACGTGCTAGTTATAGGTGGCGCAGGTTCGATTCCCCCTGGGTGTATATCTTTATTATGCGTCAGTAAAATTTCCTTGTGTGTGTATTTCCATTACTTTGTCTTGTGTCTGGTAGAGTATGGCCATATATGGCCCTTGGAACACAAAAAACTACCAATAACGAGTGTGTGTTAAAATTCAGTATTTTAATAAGCCGTGGTTCAGATTTTTTAAAATTACTTAGTTGCTGCACTTATAGAGTGACAAGGGATGGGTTTCCTTTTCAACGAGTTTTTAATGAAGTTAATAAATATTTGTATAGCAGAAACAAACATCTCGTCATTAAGATATTGCTAATTTTTTATGATAATGAGTTCAAGATATGGTCATTTTTCTTCTTATGATAGTGATTTCTCCTCATGATTTCGAGACATCCTCCAGGAGGGTTAACTTTTGACAATAAACAATTGACAGATTCTCAAAAATTTTATTTCTAAGAATTGGCGTTACTTGCTAATGCTAAGCAAGGTCAAACAGAAGATTGCTTTATGCCGTTGTTTAAAGCATTAGAAAATATATTTGAAAATAAGCGATTAATTGCTGATATTACAGACTGAAATTCTTAGTTTATAAAAAAAATAAGTAGTGAATCTGGAAAAAAATTTCAGATACTCAGTAGATAACGAAGCATATCAGGGTTTAAAATTAAATTTTCTATACTACTCCACTAAGTGAAATTATTTTAGCTAGCATATTAAAGTAGATAGAGAAACTAGAAAAGGTATATATAGAAAAAAGTAATTTAAAATGTCTCAAACCTCTAGTGTCTTAAAAAGGGGCAGAATGTTTATTTAATTTTTTAAAATTCAATAAACGTTGCCAAATAAATAAAAGAAACGTTGCGAAAACCACTACCATTTGCAAAGAAGTCATTCCTTATGTCAGTCAAACACGAAATTTCAAATCCAGAAAACAAGAACCTTATTTAGAGCATTAGAACCTTTAAAGCATTAGAAAATATATTTGCTTACTTAGCGACTCTGATACTGTACGTAATTCGTGAATATTGTGCAAAAGCCATCACAGTATCACGAAGTAACAATCGTTCTTTCACAAGGCTGCAGCAAAACTGCAAGATCGCAAAAAAAACTGAGTATATGCTTGAACTATTTAGGTTGGTTGATTGGATGCACTAGCCCCCACGTACATGACGGTCATTGGTTGAATGTAGTTTCGAACTCGCAATCCTCCGGTAATCAATCCGTTAATCTTCCAGTCGGTCTACCGCGGCCTAATATGAAGACAACAGAAAGTATTTTTCGTAATATTTAAGTAGCAATTTGCATATTTTGTAACTTTAAGAAGTCATTCGGTAGTCGTTTCAGACTTATTAATTAGTTATTCCTAAGTTCCCTTTACTCATTCTTTTCAACTTAAAAGATTAACATGACTGATAATGCCATAGTGGTACTTAGCAATCTGCAACAACGCAAAAATATTAATCTTAAGGTCGTTTCTCTTGTTAAAGATGAAAATTCTACGACTTGCAAATAGTAGAATGGTTTATCTTAGAATGTATTGAGTTGTAAATGTCAAAACGAAAATTTAAGCTCTGAAACTGGTAGTTTGAAAGATTCGTGTCCTGCTCATGGAAACAGTTACTCATTGACTTTACAATTGTAGATTAATTCAAATAATTTAGAAACTTCATGTATATTGGGTTATGCACTAATTACTATTTCTAATCATCTTATAACTTTTCAAATTTAAGGATTTTGTATCGTGTCTTGTTCTAATTAGTAATTGAATTTGCTAACTAAGCTATATATATTGTTTTGTGTGTGTTTTATCATTCAACGTGGGGCGGAATGTTAATGCCACCAACCATCTCCATATTATATGTAAAGATATATGTATATGTAAATTGTTGAATTTAAAAAGCTTCGTTAAGTTTAATTTGAAGTTTTAATAAATGTATTGATTTCATAGTTTGGATTCCAGTTCATCTTCTTAATCCATCAAGTAGTTTCGATGAGTATTCGTTCATAAACATCTGATCAATTTTGCTAATGATGAGATATCGTCATTAAGAGATTGCCGAATTTTTTATGATGACAAGATCAAGGTCTGGTCAGTTTTGCTAGTGACCAGATGCCTCGTCTAGACAATCACTAGGAGGGTTAAGGCACCATTAACCAAACAGTTCACTTTAGAAATCTGTCATATACACAAAATGGTGGGCAGACGTGAAGAGGACATTTAATGTTTCAAAATTGAAAACAAAACGGCTTAATCGTTCTAGAATTCAACATTCTGCAACACATTAATTCCTTTAACTTACGCTAAATTACATGCACTGATTAATCAAATAACGATTTAAAAAAAGACGACAGTAAAGACTAAAAATACTAGCAATATAACAATGAAAACTAATACTGTTAAACATAACAATAGAAAATGAATAAAATCTTACTATTCTTGTTAAGAATCCAGTCACAACTTCAAATGTTTTCTAGAATAACTGGTAACTGAAAGTAAAGCTTATTGAGTGTGCCTTTGACTATTTCTGATATCAAATATGATCAAAGCCTGATATAATTGCCGGTTCAGATGCATCTAAGGGATTTTTTGTCATCAAGTGAAAATATGTCGCCAATATCAAGGGTCGTCGGAAGTTGTAAATCAAAAATCAAGAAGTGCAACCAGAATTGACTTCAAATTCCTTGAAAAATTGAACCTTTCCTGCTACACATTTACCTGATTGAGAACAGTAATTGTCAAGAAATTTACCAAAGAAAACTCTTCATTCCATCTCATGCAAAGCAAATTTGATCGTTATTTCCGTTTTGAATTCGTAAAACTTGGAAAAAGCAAAGGAAAAATAATGAGTACTATTACTTATATTTTTGTACTATGTGTTTAAAGACCATGAAATAATGCGAATTTTGATTGTTTCTCGAGCTTCCGAAGTCTCACATTTATGAAAGTTTTATGTTCAGCGACGCATTTAAAATATGACATATGAAGCATAAACCATGTACAAAAGTAACCAAATGGGAAATGGAAAGCAAGAAACAAAAGTGCATTGGGTGGGTGTTGAGGAAATGAACTACATGTAGAAAAGTCGGTATCTACGCCCTTCGCATATACCTTTTGAAATGACAGCATGCAAGAAAAGGATCTGTGGAGTTACTTTCTTCAAAGATGAGAACGGAGTCTTTGGGGAAAAGTAAAATTACCCCAGCTCAAGAAGAATGGATTTTGAATCGAGTGAAGATACCAAGGTATATCCATTTTCAAAAATAACGTTGTATAATTCTATGAAATGGTGGCATGCATCACTGTTTGACAAACCACTTCCATCTTAAGGTTTCATCCTTGGTATTGAAGTTATATTTTAGAAAGTAAATAAGTCATGATAGTCTTTCTTTAGGATGTGTTATGAATAAATGCATAAAGCATTAGTCTGTAGATAAATATCACCCTTGGAAGGATATATAGCATTTATTCAAAATCCTTTGAGTAATAAGTTATGTGTGTTGAAGAATTTTCATATACATCTTTTCACCAAGTATTGTTTATCACAGTGCTCCACATAAATTACACAATGCAACGAAACATCGGGTTTAGTATCATGCAAATTGGTATATATATCAACATGACGGGTGTGAGAGGTAAAACTAGACAACGCACAGACACAAGCTCATTACTCTCTGTGTAGGTGTACATAAAGTAATAAAAAACAAGAGTCTGGTGGAGCTTTTAAGAACTGATGATACGCCTGAGATAGGAAATCTAAGACTGATACATCACAAAATAATCTAAATTGATATTATAGCTATCATAGGCTGATATCAGTCACTTGAGCCTTCAAAATTTTGTCTCATTTCGATTACTTATTCACATTACAGCATTTCCTACCCAGAGATGTCTCATTAAATTGAGATTCCTTAGATAACTTATGGGTGATCATTATTTTCTAGGAAAGATATTCTGCACTGTAAGATTAATGCAAGCGATTCGTATTTTTAGATTTTACGTAAATTAAAATTGTTCTCTAATAGTGCACGAATTTGTGCATCGAAAATAAAATTAATCTAACACAAATGATTTCAATATCTTTGTTTTCAATTAATTATCAGAGTAACGTTTTGTGACCTCGAAATTTTATTTTGGTTAAAAATGACAATTCATTTTGTATCTATGTCTACAGTAGGTTAACAAAATTATTTTTAGTTATAATAGAATTGCAGTTGGAAAAAATTATTTTAATGATGTGTTAATAGATGCAAGATAGTGCTTTTACATTCATATTCCTACTTTAAAAGAAAAGATTAGAATCAGTTGTTTCCAGATAGATTTAAATATTTGTTTAAACTAACATTAATGACGTTGAACATCGGTCAATTTGATCAGAATAGTCCGCATTGTTGCACACATTTATCGTGAAAAGTTGCCTTTTATCCCATGTAATCGCGATTACACCAATTCATGATTTTTTCTCTCTCTCAACATCATTAATAACATCATTTCTAGCATTGTTATCAAAACTGAATAATGTTGAAATGCATTCAAAATGCTTTTTAGTTTACAAAAAGTAATATTCCATTTCTCTAATTCATAAAACTTTGATAACTTAGGTTAATTATATTGAATTAGATGAAGCATAAAAATGTTGCATGCTAGCTTTTCAACTAATACATGTTAATATAAATCTCTTCCACGATATTTATCGCAGATTGCAAGTCGTATAAGTGTCACAACTAACATGTCAAATCCTTTTGAGTATAATAAGCACGAGAACCAGTAGACTGGTCTAGAGTCATCACATTACTATTTAGATTCCAAACACCCTTCACGCTGAATGGGAATGGAAGTTCAAAATCGTATTCTGTACCAATATGTGCATGTAAAGTTGAAAACGCCTTAGCGATACTTATTGAGAAGTTAGTCGTCTATTTGACTGAGTGAATTTTGAAAATGTTTGCAATTCTTCCTTTAATTTCTGTTTCCGTGGAGGTAAGAATTACCAGCATCAAATAATGGATGTGACTAGGTTTATTTCTGGATATTTATAACACGTAAATGTACCTTAAAAATGCTAAAGTGTGGCATTCATGCATTACATATAAAACTATTGTTACGTAAAGTTATATGCACGAGAAGAAATAAACTTTGGTATTTAGTCACTGAATTAGCATTTGGATTCCACTTGCTTACAAAAGTGTGGAAATGGAAGTTGTGTCGATGTGTCCCGTTGCAATTGAGCTGCGAAGATTCTGAAGAACTCCCCTACTTATGATTGGTATAGGATAACTTGTTCAGGCTGTGTTTTGGAGATGCTATTCCATCGAAATTAACAAACAGCTTTATCGTGATTCAGAAGAAGCCATACCAACACTCACATTTCAAAATCAATATAACATTTTCCTGATTTTTCCTAAATGCATGAACTATCAGGCTTTCCCAGTTCACAGGGGTTCATGTGTCCCTTTTGATACCCGTGTCCCTTTTGATACCCATGACCCTTTTGAGAACCCTTTAATGGTTTTGTAATTTTCAAGACGAGTGTTTCATGGACTAGGTCTAACATGTGCTTGACCTAGAGGAATTAGTATCATCAATGGCCCGAATTTAGAAGTCCGTTGTATGGTTTGCTGAAAGAATGTTGAAAATGTTTGCAATATTCCTAAATTTCTTGTGCCGAGGAGGTACGAAATATCAACATTAAATAATGCATGCAACTGTAGGGGTTTAAAAATATTTAAGACACTCAAGCACATTACAAATTCCATAATAGTTACATTCCGGCATAAAATGTTCTTTTGTCATAAATGTATATGCACGATAAACAATTACTTTGGTCACTGTGTTAGTAGTGAGATTCCTACAAGAGCATTACCTACAAGAGCATGAGACTGGAAGTTTGGAGGAACATTAAGCTTTAGTTTATATTAACAAATTTCACTAGTTCACAACAGTATGATAATGGAAATTGCAAAGCATTATGTGATCCAATCTGTCTCTATAAAATTGCGCTGTGTACGAATACATTAAAGACACAAATTAAGGAGAAGTTAGGACAAATGAATGTAGAAACTATTGTCAATTCTTTCGAATTTCTGGTGTCGTGGAAGAAACAATAACATCTAATAATGTATATGACTAAGTTTTAATCAATACATTTATAACACTGATGCACATTACAAGTGCTATATGCATTTCAAGTGCTATACAGCTTCTCAGCTCTCTCATGACTTTCATGCGGCCACAGGAAGCTGAGTTTCGAGGGTTACTGTTTCCAGAAGGCTACATGAGAGAGGTCTGTTTGCAGAAAGACCTGCTGTTTGCGTCCTGTTCACTTCTGAGCACAGGAGAGCCCGTTCAGCATGGTGCAGAGAACATCGGCATTTGACTAGGAATCTTGTGGGAACGTTCTACTCACTGATGAGTCACGGTTCAGCCTAACCACTGATTCTCGACGTACGTTCATCTGGAGAGAACCCCAGAGACCCGCTACCTGTCCTCCAACATCCGAGAAAGAGACCACTATGGAAGCGGAGGTTTGATGGTATGGGCAGGCATCGTGTTCGATAGTCGCACAGACCTCCATGTCTTTGACAGAGGCTCTGTGACTTATGTGAGATATAGGGATGTGATCTTGGAGCCCTATGTTCGCCTTTTCAGGGGTGCAGTTGACTCTGATTTCATCTTTATGGACGACAATGCTTGTCCACATAGGGCTCATCTGGTCGACGAATATCTGGAATGTGAGGATATTCGTCGGACGGAATGGCCAGCCAGATATCCTAACCTATACCATATAGAACATATCTGGGACGGTCTTGGGAGAGCAATTTCAACTCGTCTTCCCCTCCCAGAACCATCCAGGACCTGAAAACAGCGATGCTGGAGGAGTGGGACCGGCTGCCAGAGGGACTCATAAACTACCTCATTTCCAGTACGAATTCACGTTGTGAGAGCTGTATAACTGTAAGAGGGGCCCATAACCCCTATTAACCCATTTTTGTGTCGATATTGTAATCTCTGGTTTAGACCTTCCTGGTCTTATGAGTCTTACGCACAATAGTGCGTGTGTACCATAACTGTTGTATGGTTATTTGTTTGTAATGTTTCAACCTATGTATGTAACTAATTTCATTAAAATATGCCCAGTAGTTCTGGAGATAATCACCCAAACGTGGAAAATTTCTTCATTTTGAACATTAGTGTATTAAAATATATATATGTGAAAAAATGAACAGTGGTTTGCAGTCACTGAATTAGCAGTTAGATTCCACTAGATTGCCCACAAGCGTACGAGAATGGCAATTGGAAAGCTTCGTCGATGCATCCCCATAAAATTGCGTTCCCTACGAATACATGAACACTTCAGATGTCAGTCGCATATTTAGCCGAATAAATGTTGAAAATTAGACCACGTGCTCTCTAATATCTTTCTATAGCACAATTCAAAATTACTAGTCTAAGGTCCAAATATTCATACATGGGTTGTCCTGGGTTACAAAATTTATATTCTGGAGACTCAGCTAGTATTATTCGATAGAAATGGGCCAGGAGACAATCGTGGCCAGTAAACAGGCCGAACTTGGCAAGCACTTCTTGTCAATGAGAGAAGAAACATCAAATAATGCATGCAAATGGAGATTTCTTCATAAAAGCACCCAACTCAATTAACAGAGAAAGCACTCATGCACATACAAGGGCTTTAAGTGTCACATGCATAAAAGTAAAATCTATTTTATATTAAAACAAGAGAAGCAAAGAACTGTGGTTTGTAGTCACTGAATTAGCAGTTAGATTCCACTAGGTTGCCCACAAGAGTACGAGAATGGCAGTTGGGAAGCTTCGTCGATGTGTACCCATAAAATTGCGTTCCCTACGAATACATTAACGACACTAATTGAGAAGTCAGTCGCATGTTTGGTCGAATGAATGTTGAAAATGTTTGCAATCCTTCCTAATTTCTGGTACCGCGGAGGAAAGAAACATCAGTGGCACAGCGAAATGTCCCCTCCGTCTTCATTAGCAAGTCCTCCTGCGAGTGGTAAAGGTGAAACTTGGGTCAAATTTTCCTTGTACCTGCTAAACGACAGCGAACGTAATTGTTATGTATCACCGAATATACACATCCTTTATTGAGTTAGCCGGCTTCCTTGTTCCTCACTTTGCCGCCGCTCCATGTTAATTTCCGCCAAGCAATGCTTTGAGGATGCGGCTGTAAATATCACCCGATACTCACCAAAAAGGAGCTGAGTAATCAGCTCTGTTGCGATGGAGTTTCGGTTTGTTTGCTTAAACTTATGATAATGATGAGTGTTGTGAGGCACGCTATTTTGGTATATGCCATTTTAAATGCGGAAGTACGTTTACTGGATAAAGCCTAAGTGTTTCCTCGACATCAAACATTTAACTCATTATTTTTATTATGACCACATGTTTCACTCAAAGCTATCCCCGTACAATGGATAATTTACCTATTATTATTTTACATTATATACTTTGGCTCACTTGGTGGCTGTCTGGATGTGGAATCTCGTCATCAGCAAAACCATTAGTAGGTATTGTTGGACGAAATCTCATCATTAGAAGAAAACTGACCGAATCTGGATCGGCAATATCTTAATGACGAGATATCTCGTCATTACCAAAATTGTTCAGCTTTTCGTGGTTGAGATATCTCGTCGAAATCACTTTCGAGGGTTAAGCGTGTAAAATGATGAGTGGTTTGAAGCTCAAAATGTTACCCATCAATTTACCAATTTAAACGGGAGTTGTCGTGGCTCAGTGGGTATAACCACTGCCCTTGCAACCTGCAAGTTGTAGGTGACACGATCTCGATTCCTGTCATGTCATATTCCTTCCTGAGTGAATTTCTTATCTTCTGCGTCATTGAAGCTTTCCTTGTGTGTGAATATCCATTACTTGATGTTGTTTGCCTTGTGTTTGCACGTCATGATCAAATATGGTCCTTGCGCCATAAAACCCAACCACCAATTTAAATGAGGACGTCCTTTAACTGGTCAACGCCTAATTGTGATGCCTCGCCATCACGTATTTAACTCACTGTTTAAAATGAACAGGTCTTTCCCTCACAACTGACTACTTTCTCGCCCCAACGCATTTCTTACATAATATTATTTTATATAAAATACTTTAGAAGTGTGATGATGTTGAATTTCGCGAGGCACATGATTTTGGTGTTTACCAATATAAATGTGGAAGTCCTCTCACTGACTAACGTTAAAATGAGATTAGTGACCTCGCGCCATTCCATTCAAGCTGTCCCATTCATCGCTTTGAACTATATCATATTATTTTACGGTCAAACCTTTTATTAAATTAAATACTAATTTGGGAGGGTGATGTTTCTAAACTGTAAGACTTTATTGCTTAATCCTCCTAGTGGTTATTCCGACGAGGTATCTCGTCATTAAAAAACTAGCTAGATGATGGACGAGATATCTAGTCGTAAGAAAAAAAAATGACCAGATCTTGATCACGTCATCATGCAAAAATTGGCAATATCTTGATAACGAAATATCTCGTCATTAGCGAAATTGGTCAGATCTTGATGGACGAGATATCTCATCGAAATCACTTGCAGTCTTAAAGGTAATAAAACGAATTGATATTTCCAATTAAACTGTAATGAACATCAAATGGATCAATGTTGATCGTTGGTCTGAATCCCTTTCTTGAAGCCACTGCCCCAGTATCTTATATTTGTTTGAGGCATTATGTTGGCTAAAGGACACAAGATAAACGTTAATAGCTGATCATTTGTTTTTGAAGTTCACATTGTTCGAAAAAGAATCAAATTGAATCCATGCCTGTGAAACTACAACTGAAAAATAGAGCGCTACTTCGATTTTCCCCTTTATTACCCACTTCGATTCCAATTTTTTCTTTTATCGTCTTCTTTACTTAAAAGTGTGGATACTCAAGGTTTTACTCAACATGTGATTCAGTATGTCTAAAACTAAAACAGTGAGGTATCTGCAATATATTTGTAGGTACAATTTTTCTAGATTTTTCTAATAATTTTGGAGTTAATTGTCTAGAATATATTGTGTTTAAAAGAAACAATAAATGACAATTGCAAGAGGCAAACTAAAAATACATCAATATAATTTTGACTCCATCTCTATGTATGCGTTTCACAAGTCGACGTCAACACTTCCAATTCCTAAGACGGCACATTAAATTTTTCATAACGTGTTCTAAAATCCGTGGCAAACTTTCGAAGTTTTCACTTGGTACATTCTGAATTGACTTTCGCAATTAAAAAGAAACATGGAGAACAGAAATTGATCTAGATACATGAGCGTGGAAATATGAACATTTTAATCCTAGAAAATTTTTATTTTTCATAAAACATCCCATGAAGTCACGCGTTTAATTTTTTCTTTTGTTCCAGTGCCAAGAGAAATGTTATATATAATTACCCCTTTTAAATTAAAACCTTATCTTAAGCAAGATTCGCTAATACGTAACATAATGGTATGAGCTTAGTTCTCCAACTCTCATGTGGCCGTGCTACTGATTTAGCTATTTGGGTAAAACTGGTAACTCCAATCGGGTGCGCTTAAGTATTACAAACGCTTTAATGGAAACATCCATTAATTTCAGAATAGACTGTAAATTTACGGTCGGTTGAGACATGCCATAACTACGGTAAGGAATGATCCGTTTCCTAGTGTTCAGTAATGCATACATCAGATAAATATGATTTGTTTGTGCAAGTAATGCCTTTTATGTGGTCATTTTGATGTCTAAGGCGAACTGATCTTGATATATGTGAAGAATCGGTTCGAAAAGATCTGTGAGATAATTTAGTATAGAATCGAGCTTGGTGAATTATCGGTATACTAAATCTAAGACAATTTAAATGAATGGATGGATATTTTCAAGAGTCATCAGAGTAGACCTGAACATCCATACTTTAAAATCATTTAAAAATTTTATTAAATAATTGTATTTATAAATAGATAGTTACAAGCTACAAGAAAAGTAATTGATTTAATAATTTCATGCCGTGTGTTATGATTAATTGTTTCAATAGCTGATAAATGTATCTGTTTATCAGGAATACATCTTGAAGGAAAAAATTTTTATAATGAACATTTTTATCACAATAGAGATACTTCTAAGTTTACCGTATGTGTTAATACAGCTTTACACCAGAATGAATTGTAAAATACTTTTCTAATAATATGTTTGAAATATCACGAGTTATACAGTAATACTGTTCTTAATATATAAATTTCCAAATTCCTATCTATATCCTTTAAGCAAAGTACATCAAATACAAAACTTAGACATTAGATAAAAACATATACTTTCATTTGTTATTTATTGTGTATCCAAATTGCTAATTTGGAAGTCACAAGTAGTTATTATGTAATAACATTTTTTCTCTCGACACGGGAATTCATAACTATTACTATTCATAACTAAATTTTGATCCTGGTAAAAACTTCTTTTTATTATTTAAAAAAAAGTTCAATTCATAAGATAAAACTGTTTTTATTTACTTTTGTATCAATAAGGAAAATGCTCAATTTTCTTCAAGACCTCTCGATAATTATATTTTATTTTTAGTGACGTATTATTATTTATGCTTAGATAATAATGTAATTGCAACAATTAAATAAAGAAAATGTTTACATTGTCTGTTTGGAGAAGAAATTTATTAATTAACGGTTTGTTAGAGTCATTAATGCTTATTTTTATAATGATGAGGAATATTTAGTCATATAATGAGATGTTAAAATGAAACATAACACTATCAAAATTTATTTGTTGACGTAAAAACTAATAGTTAGTCACTAAACAACTATTCAGTGAAAATGTTTTCCATCATTTAAGGGGTTTATGGTCTAAGCCAATGATGTGTTAAAATAATTATCTATAGTTATTTATTTTAAATCATTGTTTCATGTTATTATATAAAGGATTTAATTAGATTTACTTTCTGTTCATTTAAATGGAAGATGTAAATTAACATAAGAAATTGGTATTTTTAAAAACGTGTTTATAGTAGTAGAAAAATCTTACCTTTGGTTTCAAAAATATTTATAATTTAATTCTCAAAATAGTAAACATTGTAGTAGTAAGTATTGTTAAATCATTGCATTATTTAGTTTTTCTTTACAGATTGTCCTTCACTAAGATAAATAATAAATAGTCAACCAAATAACGGAAAGGTGTCTAGTGGTACAATCTTCTTCATTATCACCTAACATATCTGTAAATTATTATATTTCTAATCATTCTTATATTGTACAACTGTTAGTAGAAGTGTATAACAGTTCAAAATGTGTAACTCGAAGATAAGTACTTTTAGTTTCCTGTTTTGCCACATTGAACAAAATATATATTCGTAAATTTCTGTAATTACCTTAAAAAGCAATCTGATGTCATTAACAGACCTAGATTGCATTTAAAAAATAGTATACTTTACTCTGACTATAAACTGTACATTTTTTTACAAATTCCTAATCAGTAACAAGGGCAAATAAATAAATTTTAGATGTTAACTATAGTTTCAATTTTTGAATTTTTCTCATAAAATAGGTTTTTTTAAATATTGTTTATTCTTGATAAAGTATTTATTTGAAGTGACAAACAAATATCCTTCGATTTAAAAATTCGAAGGTAGTAAATTTAAAGGTTTGTTTTGAAGAGAAAAATACACAAAACAGTAAAGCATAAGAGATGAAAAATGGAATGGAATGAATAAATAAATAGTAATCAACGTTGCATAAAATAATAAATATCGCTTGAATTCTTTTGATTTTTTACAAGAGGTTTCTTTAAATCTCTATGATGTCAGCATGAAACATACAAACGTAAATGAAAAAGTTAAAGAAAAATTTCGTCTGCCATCAAAGTCTAATGGAATTCTTTTTGAACATGGAACTCTATTTTCTTTCAGTTATTTAACGTCTTCACAGTGCTTTAAGTGGCAATATTACTATTATTTTAGTATTTCTTTAAACATTAGAGAAAACATAATTCAGATGTACGTAGACATTTGACTTTTATTTGATGTTTATTTACAAATATAGCTTTTTCACACGTCACAGTATCTAACTTCTTAACTTTAAGGTGATTGTCTTGACTCGGTATCTAGTCATTAGCAAAATAGGTTGGATCGTGACGAACGAGATATCTCGTCATTAGAAAAAAACTGACCACATCTTGATCTCGACATCACAAAAAATTTGTCAATGCCTTGATGACGAGTTATCTCGTCATAAGCTAAATTGGTTATGTATTGTTGGACGAGATATCTCATCGAATCCACTTTCAGAGTTTCGTTTGGAAAAATATTCATATGTACTCAAATATTAATTAATTAATTAATTATTTCTATAAAATATTTGGAAAAATATTCATATATACTCAAATATTAATTAATTATTTCTATAAAATAATGGACATCTCGTCTAAGCCCGTTGAAGGGCTAAAATGTTTACTTTGAAAACTATTCAGATGTATTCAAATATTCATGAATTAATTATTTCTATAAAATAATAACATTTCCTGCAATACACAGATCCTGAAAGTGAACATATTACTTTTATTTCTGAGTACACATTTAATTCAGACCGTATATATTGGGGAAAGAAAATACGAGCATGGTAATAAACTACACCCCACCTTCCAATCTCTTAAGAGAAAGGACATGGGAAAGAGAGGCTGGAAGTTTTGATGTTGAGATTGGTATAAGCTTCAGTTTGAGACAATCCTTTCGATGTGTTTTTATTTCATCCTTTCCGTTTCTTGACCAATGAGATAAAGGATTAAAGAGAGACGGAATGGGGAAATTCCAGGGAGAAAAAAGTCAAGCTCCACTGTGCTCTTAACCGCTATTGATTCTACTAGGGGAATTTATGGACTTTTTTTCCCTTTCAAGTCCTCCTGAGACTTTTTTGCTTGATAAAAATAAGAGCTCTTGTAAGGAGAAAATAGTTCTGACTGAATTTATGACTAACGTCATGCGAGCAACAAGTTTGCGCATTTTGCACCTTTCTAAAAGTGAAAATTCGGGTTTAGATATTTCTAACAAGCCTTTAGTGTCTTAAGTATTTCAGAATTGAATTGAAAAACTGCTTTCATTATCTTAAGTATTTCAGAATTGATAACCTGATTTCAGTATCTCATATATTTCAGTACTGATAATCGGCATTCATTATCTTAAGTATTCCCGAATTGATAACCTGTTTTCGATATCTTAAGTATCTAAGTATTGATAATATTCTTGCAGTACATTACGTAATTTAGAATTGATAACCTGCTTTCAATATCTTAAGTATTTAAGTATTAATAATCTGATTTCAGTATCTTAAATATTTCAGTATTGATAATCTGATTTCAGTAGTTTAAATATTTCAGTATTGATAATATGCTTTCGGTATGCTTAGTACTTCAGCAGTGATTTAATGCTTTTAGTATAGTGAGTATTTTAGTATTGTCAATCTGCTTTCAGTATGTTAAATATTTCTGCATTTGCGAATATGCTTTCAGTATGTTAGTATTTCAATGTTGTTAATATGCTTTCAGAATACATAAATATTTCAGTATTGCTAACATACTTCTAGTATGTTAAACGTCCAAATGATTTCGACACTATCTCTTCCAACTTTGCTTGTGACGAGATATCATGTCATATCAATATATTGCTGATTTCATCATGATGATGATATTAGGAACCCTCTGATTAAACCATTAAGAGGGTTAAGTACTTCAGCAGTAGTAATATGATTTCTGTATAGTAAATACTTTAGCATTACTAACAAACTTTCAGTATAAGTATTAGTATGTTAAGTATTTCAGTATTTATAATATCATTTCAATTTGTGAAGTATTTCTGTAATGCTAATATGCTTCAGTCAAAACATTTTTATTTTGCATCAATTTTGGAATTATAGATTTATAGGTTAACGTTGTGATTAGACACTTATATGTAAAGGTTAATGTTAATAAGCTAAGGAAGATAAGAAAAGTTTCTGCAAAAAATTTATTCTTTGAACTTTTGTGATATATTTAAATTTATATTAACTATATGATAAAATATTCTATTTTTATATTGACTATGTGATTAAGACGAAAGTAATTTTAAGAGTAATTTAAGAAAGAAGTGATGCCCTGAAGGATTTCATTAAAACTATATTCTACATTCAAATTGCAATGCAGATTATGTAAAGCATGTTAATATTCGCTAGAAACAATTATATAACAGTTTGAGTAATTTTTAAATCTTGTTTACTTCAGTTGTTTACTTACTTAATAAATTACGATGTTTGTCTAAAGTAATTTAGCATCACGCATTACAATAACTTTTAATCTGACAAGTTAGTATAAAACTGGAAAAAATAGAGTATACAAAAATCTAAATAATGAATGTGCTTTTAAAACCATTGACAAATACATTTATTTAGAATATATCTGTTTTGTAAAAATTTTAGAAGAATTTGTTCTGTTTAAAACACATTAGATAATTTTTAAAAAGTTAAATTATTCCCTGAAATTTAACTAAATTATAAAATTTAATCCGAAATACGTTCCTATGCCAGATTAAAAAAAAACAAGATAAGATTTCTTAAAAAATGTCGTTAGTATTGTAAATAATCCCATCTGGTTTTCTTGTAGGAATTATTTACTAAGTTGTTCTCTAGAACTTATATGTCTTTTCTGTTATGTAAGATAAATGTAAGTGGAGATAGGGTTTCTGCAGCGGAACATGTTTCTTGTACGCATAGCAAATACGTCACTTTGGTTTTTGAGTAAGATTTGAGCAATTGACCAAAAATTTCAAAGAATTAATACCGAATTGAATATGATCGTTTATTGATCAACTACAATTCGATTAAACTCCATACTTCCCCAAAACGGCGATAAACTACAACTTAAGGTAACCCTGATGTGTCCATACGAGATCAGTTAGATTGCGGAAATAAAATCTACACTTTTACTCGAGTTTGTTAGTTGCACTAAAATTCCCTCTCACGTAACAAATGTAGAATGACAAAAACAGCTTTGTAAAGTTTACCCAATCTCTATTCAAAACAACTCTGGTAAAAATTCGAGCCGGTTTTTATTGTACTCCTAAAAGAAACAGTAAGTATTACGCTTTGTAACATAGCAACCCCATTGGCGATGCCATTAAACACTCTATTTAATCAAGTTTCAAACGTTTCACAATTTGTTATTCAATGAACAACGAATAGTCATGTTTAGGAATTTATCTCGGGAGATTTAAACTTCAGATATGTTATTTTATATTTCATAATCTTTTGAAAAGTCCTATTCACTAATATTTTTCATCTCACCCACTCATATAGAATACACGTCAAGAAATACCGTCTGTAGTCCTGCCGTCTAATGGAAAATTCTTCCATTTAACGTTCACCTCAAGAGATTTCATTGCGATTCAAATATAGTTTTAAGCTAAAGTTAGTATAAGCTGTGCTTATAAAGCAATATTGCTATGTGCTGAGCAGATTTTTATTTTAAATACTTAAATAGGAGATGGGGATTATTATATTAAGAGGGTCAAGGAAAAAAATAAATTTTTATAAATTTTTTTATTGAAAAAGTGAATTTTAATTGAATCAAACACATAATTCAAAAATCTCTACACAGATAAAATAGTCCCCATTAGGGCTCTGTTTGGGCAATTACCAAGAAACACTGAAATGTAATGGTAATGGTAATTAATTAATGTCGTACTAGAACAACACAACGGGCTATTGACGACTTTCCGGGATCAATCCCGAGGAAAAGATCCTAGGACAACACCACGTAATTTTGAACCACGGTCAGATGACGAGGCAACACCTCAGCTGGCACCCCATTCTCCAAACTTCCAGAAACATTGAAAGGGTTTTGAAAAGGTCTGTCACCATTCTATAGAGCTTGCTTCCAGAAAGATATACCTTTCAAGTGGTTTCGACGATATACCGCGTTCAACAAGATCTGGCCAATTTTGGTAAGGACGAAATATCTCGTCATCAAGATATTACCGTTTCTTACGATGAAAAGAACGTGATGTGGTCAATTTTCTTCTAATTACGAGATATCTCGTCCACCAAGATCTGGTCAGTTTTGCTAATGACGAGGTACTTCGTGGGGTTAGGTCATGGCTGAACTTTTATCCGGTGAATCTTAGAGTAAATTGGTCCTGGCTCGATGTGATAAAACTGATTGAATAAAATATATTAGGAGTGTGTAATTATAAAGTTATAGGATGATAAATGTTTTACAACAATCCAAATTAATATAAGAAAACAGTTGACAGAATTACCTTTCAGGAGAATGGGAGATGTCCCTGTTGTTGGATGTAGTGGGAATTGTCACTCCTGGTGGTTGTCTTGACGAGATATCGTCATTAGTAAAACTGACCAGATCTCGATGGAGGAGATATATCGTCAGAAGAAAAAATCTGACCTGATTTTGGCCTCGTCCTCATAAAAAAGTCGAGAGTATATTTATGACGAGGTGTCTCCTCATTAGTACGATTGTTCCGATATTGATGGGCGAGTTATCACTTCGAAACCACTTGGAGTGTTAATTAAACACAATGGGTATTAATTTTACCATATTCCGAAGCCTTAAAATCTTAAAAAACATGTAAGACTCCGGAATATAAAACGTAATATTGGTTTATCCCTTTTTCGAATATAAAATTTTGCCATTTTTGTGAAAACGCGATTGAAGAGACAAGCACTTCCAACACTCTTACCAGAACCCATTCACGAAAACCATACCATCCAAACATCCCCTTCCGATGGTGTAGACTGTCATTTTAAAGTTCCTGACCTCCTCGGGTGAAACGAAAAAGAACGAATTCCTTCACCCCGAAGAAATGTAGAGAATTCCCTCAAGTCCTTAAAGTTGTGTCGCAACTGAACCCGCAACTTCATGCCTGAAACTGACAATATATCTTACTGGCCTCGGTTTCCAGAAGTTGTGACAGCAGTGAAAGCAATAGGTGTGTTTGGGTTTTGGTCTATGGGACTTCGGAGATTGGATTCTGCAAGTTTTGAATGGTAAAATTTTTCTCTTTGGTGGGATGAAACGATGCCGTTTTCTATCTGCAGTAATGAAATTCAAAGACATGCTCGATTCTTGTGTATGAATCTGCATCCATTTTGAATCCGTGTATGGGTATGGGATGAATATTCTTAATGGGTCAGAGTCAATTTTAAGCCGTAGAACCCGCTTTAAACCTCCAAGTGATTTCGACGATATATCTCATCCATTAAGATCGGGCCAATTTTGTTAAAAGTCGATTTGTCGATTTTGGTTGTTAATGCGAGATGAAGATCTGGTCCGTTTTTTTCTTCTGATGACAAAATATCTCGTTCATCAAGATCTGTTCAGTTTTGCCAATGATGAGATACCTCATCTTGACAACAATCAGGAGGGTTAAATAAGGCCTGGAATATACGTAACGACACAGCCATCAGTGGATATAGGCAGCAACTTTTTGCGTAGATACTATGCCGATCTATAAGAGTAATCTTTAGATTAGACACTTTAAGGACATAGCGTTAAACGGAAGTGGAGCGACAACACAAATAAAATCAAATATATCCATATATCTATATATAATCTATGTATATTTCTTTCAATATACGATCATATTAACGTAATTAGCTAGAAGGTGAGGTGAGGTGAGGAAAGTAAGTTCGCTGGGTAAGTGTTTCTACAGAATATAAAATGAGTCTGCAATAAAAGTAGGGACTGGTACCTGCTGGAAATGTCTTGAAGGAGTCCTGTAGATTAGTTTCACTGCTAGGGCCCAGCGAGTTTAAGCAGGAAAGTTGCAGATCGAAGGGCATGAATGAAATGATATGCAATTTCAATACTCACAATTTTATCCCAGTGTAAACACTAAAACAGTCCATGGTATGTACTTACCCCATCATGTGAGGCAAGTCGGACCCCATGAAATAGCACTGGCAAGTACTTTTTTGAAATTATATCAATGATAAATGTTTAAATAAATAAGAGTGTAATCATATTAATAAAGGGTGTGCGAGTGTACACACATGAATTTTTAAAACATTACTTGAGTCAGAATTGTGATTGGTTCAATTTGAACTTTGAAGGTTTGGGTTTACACTTACGCTCAACCTGTACCTACTTTATTTTATATTTCTTTTTATAAAAAATATGTTCAAATCGTAGTAAAATAGGATTATTTTCTAAGAGTTTCCCTTTTTTAATTTTAACATGTAAAATAAATTTATTAAAGGATATTTGAGTCCACGGAAGTTTGAACATGCACTATCCTTATGTACACGACGATCTTTGGTAGCATCGAATTTATAACTCGCAATCCTGCGTTTGTTAATCCCGTCTTAATGAAAAGATATATTTGAAATTTATTCATATCTCATGCCTGCAAAAGTAAATTACTTATCTAGAGATTGAATTTGGAAATTCACACTTCTGTCCTTTCTGTTCAGATAGATCTTGGTTTTACAACTTAGAAGAAATTTTAAAATAAGCAATGGGAGAATAAAGAACGTGGTCATACAAATGGTTTTTAAATCGAAATAGTTAAAAATTGAATTCGTGCATTCTGAAATGTGTCATAATTTCTATAAAAATTGACATTACATTTTTGAATTTGTGACATGCTAAAAGATTTTTCAAGAAATTTTGATAGAAAATAAGTAATGGAAAAATCAAGAACGTGATCAGCCAAATGCGTTTTAAGATAAAATAGTTAAGAATTCAAAGTTGCTTTTGGTAAAAACCAGACATAATTGCTTTTAATATTTGACTTATGTTCAAATATTTTTTGTCACGTTCCAATTTCAACGGAGTATAAGACGAGGATATTACAACCTGAATGATAAATATTCTAGATTCTCTTTGATATATCTAGGTTACCTTTCTAGAGCGGTTACCCATACTATTTATTTCACGATATTCTTAAAATGTCTTCTATTCGAAACAAACTCAAAATTTTATATTTGACGAGAAAGGAATACTAGGGAATTTAAAGAGCATATTAAAATTAATTTGAACTGAAAAAAAATATTGAATAGGCTTACTATTTTTTGAGCAATGTATGAATTTAACATTTAAAAGTACTCGTAGAATGCTTATAAATGGATTAATTACTACATCGTTGCATTTTTTAATACCTTTTTATCTAGAGAATTATTTCATGTTCCTGCGATTAAAATAAATAAAAGATTCAATAATCCTGGAAACAGCAATGTTTTTTTCTACTTTATAGAAAATGTATTTATAATGCTTCGAGTAAAGTTGGAGATGAAAAAATAAGAAACGAAAGAAAATAACCGAAGCATTTAATTTCAAACAGACTTATGAAACATGTTTTTCATGAGGTTGTAAGAATAAATTTGAATTGATTTAAATGAAAAATATGCAATATACTAGCGCACTAAATACATATATTAGAGCAAAAATATTAATGAAACACAAAGGATTTAAAACTCTTAGTTGAGTTCAAATTATTTCTGATACTAATGGAAATTGAACTATAAGGACTTAATTTATTTTAAAAGAGTTCATAAATCTCATTAAACATCTCTTAAAATATACATTTTAGTAGTCCCACAAAAAATGAAGGCCGCGGTAGCCCGGTTGGAAGAGTAGCGGATGAGCAACTGGAGGATTGCGAGTTGGAAACTCGATCCAACGAAATACCGTCGTGTATGTGGGGGTTAGTGCACGTTAAATATTTCGCTACCTCAAATGTCCTCACGTTGGCTTGGTGTGAAAGTTTGGAGAGTATTACTGCAGAAAAAAGATTTAGCATCTTACTTTCTTTGAACTTGAGTTTAATGATGCATTTTTTATACATTTTTGTTAATTATATACCTTTGGACACATACACACATTAACGTTGTAGACTTAAGAATTCTTAAAACATGTATTTTAAAAATATTTTGCAGTTGACTTAGAATACATAAAATGTGCGGAAATGTGATTTCGATTCATGAATAATTTTTTTGCTCTTTTAATTACTGAATATTTACAGTATCTCATTTACAATTGAAAAACATTTCCAACATTTAATTGCAGTAGTGAATACGAGAGAAATAATCTCCACTTGAGCAAATATAACTAGAAAGTAATTCTTGTTTGATTTACTTTTGAGCTGTTTTAGTAAAAGTGGTTAAGTCATTTAGGGGATACAAAATACGACTATTTACCTAATAAAATGTTATTTAAAGCTTATTATGGACTGTGTTCGGTTGGGAAAGTATTTATAGGATTCAGTAACTACAGTTGCTTAACAGGATATAATGAACAGTATGCAAACATCTCATTTATAATGTATTGTTTGTGTATTCTTATTTTAAAATCTGATAGAAACTCATTACTCCAAATGATGCACAGTAGAGAAAATTCAAAGATAGCGTTTGAAAGGAACTAATGTCTTCTATAAATTCAAATGCATAGTTTCCATATTATTCATATTAAATTGACACCAACATCATTATTTCCAATAGAAACCCCTATTTTGACACACAATTTTGAATATATATCAAAATTTAACTTCAGATACCAAATTTTATAGCATTAGGTCTTACCGTTTGGAAGTTATGAGTACAAAAGGATTGGAGCTCCTCATGCTAAATCAGTTTCTTAGATTTTTATGGATATCTTCCTAAATAATATTTCTATGGTGCTGATATTTTGTACCACGTTACTATTAAGCAACCCAGACAAAATCCACCTAATATTTTATTTTACAAATAGTTTTTAGTATGAAATAATAATTATTAAATTAGTGTCTGAAAAAATTATGAATTGAAACCTTACTATATTTTGATGCGAATCGATTCAGGACTTCTAATATGACCATGCAAAATTTCAGCTCATACCGATGGTTAGTTTTCGCGCTACATTTCAATGTGAAGATGATCCCTGAAATTGACAGCAACTTTAACGTTGAATATCTCCGGATATAAAGATAGTAAATTCATGAATTTTGTATTTAGACACATTTTACGATGCAGAATCTCATTAAGACATCAAAACATGGTATTCCTATTAGAAATTTTGTTGTTTGTGCAAAATTTGATATGAAGACGCCCTCTTATGCAATGTTTTTGCATTTCATTTTATAGAGGACGTTATTCTCTATAGAATTATATCTTTAAATTTGCTCTACAATGAATAGTGCTCGGAATAAAGGGGGTGGTTCCGCGACTACATTAACTACCACTAAAATTATATTACAATGAGATACAATTCACGAAAAACGAGTTTACAATTTAATTTATGAAACATTTAGAGTTTTGAAATACCGTGAAATACAGAAGTTATACCGTTTAACTCTCCTGGTGGTTTATCTTCGCATCGAAAACTGCCTGTAGTGTCCAGCCTCTGGTGCGGAACCCCGGTAGCCCGGTTGGAAAAGTGACGGATTAGTAACCGGGGGTTGATAGTTCGACTCCAACTAAAGACCATCGTGTGCAAAGGGGGCTAGTGCACGTTAAGTCGGTCGTGGCCTCAAATGTCTTCCCGTTGGCGTGGTGTGAAAGTTTGGTGAGTGGGGTGCCAGCTCAGGTGTGACCTCGTCATCTGACCGTGGTTCGAAATCACGTGGTATTATCCTCGTATTTTACTTCGTGTTTGATCCCGTACTGTCGCCAATTGCCCACTCCAGTGGTACATTAATTAAAATAACTACCTTCCAGCCTTTAGTGCAAAAACCTGCTCCAAACTTTCACCAGTTCTGAGCAAGGGACAATTTGGTTTTCCTATTCGGATCTTCATTACCCTTCGAGTAAAAGTTAATTATAAATTTCCCTGCAATAAAGCGTTGATAGAAATAAAATTTAACTTCATTGTTCATTTAGATAAATGTTGATTTGGAATGTAATCCTTATAATTAGTTATATCGTCTGAGTGATTTCTCACTATAACATGTAATTAATCCCTGTAGTAGAATAATTGGTGGATTATCCCATGTAGTAGAATAACTGTACAGAAACAAATGCTTAATGAATATTTACAAAACTATTTAGATGTTATGAAATTGTATTCTTATCAAAATAAGTGTTCTAGATTTCAAAAATTATTCTGTGTACTTTCAAAAAGCTGTAGATAGAAAATTAACTATTCCCAGAGATTGACATACGTTATAAATACTAAATTCGATTACTATGAATCTGTATAAAGTATTATGATAAATAGTTTCACCGCTTACTACTTTCCCAATTTCATGAACATATCTAAACCTGGATGTATGCAAAACAAAAGCAGTTTCGTAGTTGAAATGAAAAGTATATATTTATTAGGCTGCACTGAAACATGGTAAAAACGTATACCATTGACAAAGCCAAAATTCAGGTAGAAACTCAATTTAGTACGAGTTAAAGTTGGGAGCAATAACACCAAATTTAGGAAGGTCGTAACTTTTTTCCGTAGCATATGGAGACTACCCTACATAAAGAGAGAACAGATGGGGAAGACAGTTATAATCACTAGAAAGGTTTAGCCCGCTCGACATATTTTTGAGTTTTTGTCTTTCCTATCTAATCTGAGAAATCGTACTTTTTCTCTTGGGAAATTGGTTGACAGAACAGAATTATATGCGGCCATTTTTCATGGACAGTATTGGATATTAAACATGAATATGCTGAAGTGTAATACTACGCGATTGAAATTTAGATTTCATTTCAAGGTTTCATTTTCTGAAAACATATTAAAGTCAGATGATCATTCAAAAAAAAATTCTGTTCACTAAAAATTCAAATATATTCAGGTTTTCTTACGCGAAATAAAAACGAACTAAAATTTAAAAATGCTTTCTTGAACTTATTTTTATGCCAAATGAATACTTGTTTTGTTTGCTGTGACTAATTGTTATAGATTTCATCTGTTTCATATAAAATAATGATTTGTTATAATGAGAAATACACTCATATCCAAATTTATCTTTACATACACAAAAATAATGATATTCCATGAAATATCCAATCGATGTAATCCATTTTTGCAGGGAAAGTGTGAAAGACAAGCTTAATGAGAAATACACTCATATCCAAATTTATCTTTACATACACAAAAATAATGATATTCCATGAAATATCCAATCGATGTAATCCATTTTTGCAGGGAAAGTGTGAAAGACAAGCTTAATTAGCATTATCCAATCAAAATTGATCAGTTTCTGATATGCAAATCAAGGCGTTAAATCATCCGACGGTGAATCAAGCGCTTTGCGCAAAGTAAATATCTGAGTGAATTTCTGCGATACAGCGCTTGATTTCAGTGTGTAAGGACTCAAAACGGTTTGATATGGCTCCGAAGTATCATTTGGAAGAATCTGTGAAGTGGCGAATTATCGGCCGTTTTTGAAGCAGGGCAGATAATCATGGAAGCAGCGAGATGTTTGAATATTTGAAGACAGACAGTCTCTACGCTATAGAAACAATTTCAGAACTCTGAAACTGCAGTAAGGAGGTCTGGACAAGGTCGTAAACGAATAACAACTGCTTCTCAAGATCGATACATGGCAATAACTGTCCGTCGTAACAGGAAGTCTACTGCTCGGCAGTTATGTTCAGAGCTTGCAGCCACCACTGGAACTGTTGTATCACGGCAAACTATATACAGAAGGCTTAATGAAAAAGGCCTTTATGCCAGAAAGCCAAGGGTTCACTGTCTTCACAACAACAGAGGAATCGTTTTAATTGGTGCAAAGAACATCAGAACTGGAGTGAACACCAATGGACCCATGTTCTCGTTACTGATGAGTCGAGGTTTAATTTAACATGATTCTAAACTTGTTTACATCTGGAGGGAGTCACGAACGCGAAATCTTCCTTCGAACATTATGGAATTTGACCGTTTCAGTAGTGCAGGTGGGGGAGGTATAATAATCGTATGGGGAGGTATGGGGAGGAATAATAATCGATGGACGTACGTCCCACATGTTTTCAACAACGGATCTGTGACCGGCCAGAGATATCGGGATGAGGTCTTAGAATCTTATGAAAGACTTTTCAGAGGTGCATATGGATCTGACTTTTTATTTATGGACCATAATGTTCGTCCACATCAAGCAAACCTCGTTGACGAATTCCTTGAAAGGAATCCATTGTGAGAATACCGTGACCAGCTAAATCTCCTGATCTGAACCCGATAGAAAACTTATGAGACTACCTTGGAAAAGCAGTCGAATGAAGACATCCTCCTCCTAGAGATAGTAATGCACTGAAGACCGCATTACTGGAGGAGTGGAACTTAATTCCCCAAACTGTTAACAACATTATTGCCAGCATTAAAACACGTTGTGATATGTGTGTACACGTCAAGGGAGATCCAATTCCATATTAAAGTCATAAGCCTTAATTTTATTCTGAGTTATTCTTCTTTTCTGAACTCTCCTTGTCACATATTATTGCCATTTTTATTGTTTCATGCTAAAGGTTTATATCATATGCAGTGCTCCTAAATTTTTTCCTTTGTATTTATGTGTTATGATGTATCATTTAATACAAATTTATAAAATTATAGTTCACAGTTTCTGAGAAATCCGTGATTTTATGTTGTAAAGATAATTTTGAACATGAGTGTAGTTTTCAGACAGAAGCTAGATTCTGAGGCTTATTAGCGTCTTCAAGATTTTCGATTCAAAACTGAAAATACCGATTGCTTGACAGAACAGAATTAAATGCAACCATTTTTCATGGGCAGTACGGAATTTGGAACGATTCTATTGCTTGTTCCCTTAGAATAGAACCCTTTGTAACTATTCTATATTTTCTTTCCTTGTAATAGGATCCCTTGAAGTTGAAGTACTTCGATTACCTGAAGATTCATTAAAGTACAGTTTTGACTATGTTTAAAAATATATCTGGTTAGTAAGCGTTAGCAATAATCCTTGAAATTGAAAATCGTTAACATGAAAAAAAATGTTTTAGTCGCCCTGAATTTGAATTGTTAATTTGCTATTTGATTCATAAAAGTTAAAGACAAACGTTGTTGTTAATCTATAAGTTGAGATAGTATTCAGTAGTACTTTATTCAAATACAGTATATGGACAAAGTATTTGCACACTGCAGAAAATCGGAGGATCCATCTTAGAGCGGGTTTTTTTTCCTGGTTAGGAGTAGGCGCATTGCTTTATGTACCTGATACCATGAGCGCTGACGTGTATCTCGACGTTCTGGATAATTCGGCCTTGCCTACACTATGGCATACTAGGGTGATGGTGGTCGTTTCTTTTAACAGAATCGAGCTCCATACCATGCTGCAAAACCTGTGCTAGACTGGTTTTCTGAAAATGAGGTGAATTTGCTTGACCGGGCTGCTCAAAACCCCGATCTCAATCCGATCGAGCACTTGTGGGACGAACTGGAGCGACGGGTACGACACCGCCACGCACGCCCATCTTCACAGCAATCTCTTCTCACAGCCTTGCAAGAGGCATGGCGAGCTATTCCTGCCCAGACTTATAGAGAACTTGTGGAAAGTATGCCTCGATGTGTTGCAGTTGTAATACAAGCAAAAGGAGGGCCTACTCGTTACTAAATAGAATAATAAAGCCCTTTTTCTGAAAACATGCAGTGTCCAAGTAGTACTTTCGTCCATATAGTGTATGTTCATATAAATGTGTCATTTGTACTGTCATTTTATCCTTGCATTTATTCAATCTTTCCATACACTTAAAATTCACGATAAAATTAACCTTCAAAATAATTTATCAGTTTCTATTGACTCTCTGAACTGCGGGATTTCCGAGTAGTGTAGTGCTACTTTTAACCCATTACACAAATAATTACTAAATTACCACATCTATTGGTTGGAAACAATCCTAGGAAAGATTTCATTGGTCAAGAAGATCAGAACTGGTTAGAAACCATGCAGGAAAGACTGTAGATTGTAGAACAGACATATGAACTCCCAGAAGGTTAAGATATTCCTTTTTAAGCGTACTAATTCGTATTACAAACCATTGCAACGCGAATGGTATGTCAAATAATACGTAAATAACATTTGTCTCCCTGAGCAAAATGAGTAGCAAAGACCAGACAATTCTCTATGGGTTTCGTATTGGACACATACAGCCAATGAAGATCGAGTTGGTTTACATGCATTTCAGTCTGTGCTCCAAATGCAATTCAGCAATTCCCCTAGCACATCATTTCCAATCAAGGCTGTCCATCAGGACAAATTTCTCACAATCTTGAACTGGTTCTTGAGGATCTTAAGACTCCTGGGCTAATAGACTAGGTGTAATATATTTATACTATGTGAGATAAGCAACAACATATTATAACAATTACATGCTAAAAATGAGCTTCGAGTGACAAACCAATCCAAAACGTGCTTATGTGATTATGTTTGTTTGCGTCTAGTATAGGTTGATTCGTTCAATGAATTTTAATGGCACAAATGCCAGGACCAGTTTGCCCGAAACGCGTGACAAACCAACTTTAAAAGTTTAAAATTGCAGCGAGGGAGGTCAAAATCAAAAAAGTAGACGGGCAGGCGAGGGCAGAAACTCAAGAGAGGAAGGATCACTATGATACTTCGGTATCGTGATACCTGTGTATACTTCAAGAAAATAGACCCCTTGAGGGGCGTCTATTATACAGTGGCACAACATTGCTTAACCCTAGTGATGATTGTCTTGAAGAAGTGCATTGTCATTAGTAAAACTGATCACACCTTGATGGGGGGGGGGTATTTCAATTAACGTCACACTGGAGCAACACAATGGGCTACTGGTGACGGTCCGGGATCAATCCCAAAGGGAAAGATCCGAGGACAACACCACACCTTGATGGAACAGAAATCTTGTTATTAGAAGAAATCTGACCAGATCTCTGTTTATCTCGACATCATGAAAAAAATCAACATCTTGATAACGAGATATCTCGTCTTAACTCTCTGCGTCGGGGTAGAATATCGTGTCCTTCTTTGGCTACGGCAGCCGGCCCAACGGCTTTACAGGCAACTTACTGAAACCGGCCGAAACGGCCTTTACAATGATTTCCCCCAGGAGGAGAGGGAATATGTATAGTCCCATCATCACCTAATGTGCCGGTTTCTAGTGTCGGGTCGTGGGTATGCCTAGAAGGGACGGATTCTTCCCGGGTAAACTGAAGGGCGGCAGTGACTTTTTAAGTGTATCTCTTTTCATTTATTCAACCTCTCATATACTAGATGATCCAGAAAAAACAATTTGCGAGGCTCCCCGTCGATAACCCTGACATCTTTGTCAACGGGGAGATAAGGCTATTCACGCGCGGGTCTCTTTGTAGCACATAAAAGAGGGGATGGAAATCGTAATGGGCTGCGACGATTCTTGAGGAGTTTGAGTTCCTAAAGAAACCGAGCCTTTCGTATTGAGGAGACTCAAAATTTTCAGCCGGTTCGGCCCGTATCCAGAGGGTTAAGCAAAATTGGTCAGATCTTAATGGATGAGATATCTCGTTATAGCCACTTGGAAGGTTAACCCTACTGGCGGTTGTCTCGTAGAGGTTTCTCATCATAAGCAAAACAGACTAGATTTGCTAATGACGAGATATCTCCTCAATAGCAAAATTTGACAGATCTTGATGTACGAGATATCTCGTCATAACCACTTGGAGGATTAACCCTTCTCGCGGTTGTCTCGTAGAGGTGTCTTATCATTAGCGAAATTGGACAGATCTTGAAGGACGAGATATATCGTCGAAACCACTTGGAGGTTAATGGAAATCACACATCTATTGGTCTAGCTTCTAAATTAAGTGTAACTTTTTAACGAATTTCAAACATAAAAATGCGTTGCATGAAACATTAACGGCTTTAATATTAATAATTTAAGTATATCTGAAAGGCGGACACTCAGTTATTTGGCATTACAACCCCTCAGATCTCTAACTAGCTTGACACAAATGAAGTGCTCAGAAATATAATTTAACACACACCCTTTTAAAACAATCCCCGGCATAGTGCCAAGAAAATAACTCCATCCAACCACAGTAAGCTGATACGAGCAGGCACCGAAATTTCCACCAAAGAAACAACCATTTTCCAATTTCCCCCTCTGATCTCACCAAGCGGTACTTCAAAATTCGAGTTGTCATTTATTCGAGGCTATCAGCCCGCTCGCGTCTAATGAATTTGGCCGCGCGGCACGGGATAATGATTATTTATAGGGGAAACGGAGACTTCTGGAATTATTAAATTTACCAAGTGAACAACAAGGTTATTAACCAAGTAAATAAGTTCACAGAACTTTCCCTCCTCGCCGATGGTACGAGGTGAAATATTAAAAATTTTAAACCTCCACGGTACATTGATTCCCGTGCCTCGCCGTGGGTTAAATGTCGTTACCGTGAGGTGATTCGGGCATGTTTTTGATCCCGCATTCATAAATATTTTATTTCCATCGTAATATGTGTTTGACAGGGTTAAGGGGAGAGCTTCCTAGAGGGTTGATTGTGTCTGTGTTAAAGGGGATTATGCGAAAAGGGATGTACATCTGTTCGCTCAAGCTGTTGCATTTTAAATTCCGCAGTTATCATATTGCGAAAGTAGTTTGGGGGAATAATCAATGCGGTATTGTTTTAATGGAAAGCGGGTTCCGAGGAGTTTGTTGTTTCGATCAATGTAGCATTGTGAATCTTTTTTCAGAGACGCACGCCGTTTTGGAGGAATTCAATAACATTCACCAGATGAACAAGAAAATTAAACATACTTTTAACGGAAAACGAATCTAACATAAAGATTTTCCTTTGCCTTCCAAGTGTTTCGACGAGATATCTCTTCCAACTAGATGTGGTCAGTTTTGCTAATGACGAATTATCTCGTTCATCTATGCATCGTCAGCTTCAATAATGACGAGATACTCGTCAAACTACCCTATTACTCATAGGGAATGAGATCCAAGTATGAAAAACAAATTGTCCGTTGAGCCCTTATTTGGAACATACTTTTGCACCATTGGTTATTCTCTACAAGGCAGTTTTAACGCTAAGATAAAGAACCAGGAGGGTTAAGAATTCAGCTAGCTCATTTTATAAATTATAATGTTTTTGATTTTTTCGTTACTTGTGTAACCTCACTGCGTAGGAATGTGTAACCCCACTTGTGTAGGAATAGAGAAACATTGGGCAAAATGTTTAGCAAAATGGCAGAGAGACGATGCGACTACCTACCAAAACTACATAATTTTAGTGTTGGGTAACAGTGCTATATATACTATTGTATTGTCAGTTAATTTCTAGACTGGCTGCTAAGTTTACAGCAATACTCCCCTCCCAGAATTTAGCAGTGGCTGAATTCGATAAATGTTACCACTAGTTGATAGATCGCCAATTGTGTGAGACCGGGAGAGCAGTATTTAGATCACAAGTGTCTTCCGTATGCGTGGTCGTGCAATAAGGATTGAATCCTTTTGATTGTCCTGTGTTGTCATCAGCAGCCGAGTGTGATTGCAGGCCAGCAGATATGAAATGAGGATGAGGTACAAAAATAGAAAAGCAGTGATATACGAATGGAAGCAGTGTTAGGAGACAGGGCTGTAGACAATTGTTGGAAGTGATTGGTAGCGTTTTAGTAGTTCAAATGCTCATGGTGAAATATCAATCAAAATGTGTCTCATTTGAGGCGAGTGGGAGCGCCGACCCAAGAATTTAATTTTTATTGCATGCAAATGCTACTTCCGCATTTGTAGAGGTTATTATTTTAATTATTATACACGTGCAAGCGATGATATTATTGTAAATTATTATTTTTTAATTCTGCACGTGCAAATTGTAGCCATGATGTGGAATGTGATAAAAAATGATTTTGGAATTTCGAATTCGAGATGGAGTAAAAAAAGAGAGTTGATGAGTGAATTGAAAGTGAATAGAGTGAGTTTTTCATCTCCGAGGATTGGACTCTGATCACCATAAAAGTGTCGATTCGAGTCCAATTTTCAAGCTATGGCATGCCAATACTCGGACAGCATGCATCATCTGCAATTATGCCAGACCCTCCTCTGTCTTGATTTGAAAGTGCGTGAGTTCACATCACCGATCGAGTTTCGAACTCGCAACCCTCCGGTTGCTAATCCGAACTGTTTTAACCGCGCTATGGAGACCCTTAAAATTGGTTGTGCTCCAACAGTTTTTAACTCACTCTATGTGGGTGTTTTTGGTCCTCCAGGAATGTAGCTTTAGATGACAAAATTCAACCTCCTTTGATCAATGATTACTCGGCATTTCATTTCGTGCAGCCATTGAGAAGCTCTTATCCATTTGAACGCTCTTGATCAGCACTTCGGAGCTCTCCCAAGTGCTCATCCAGATCGAAGCGCAAACCTTTTCAAGATTTCAGTAAAACAAATTTGCTTTCGGCTTGACTTAACCTAGAAGCAGAAAAAATGAAAGTTCAATACTAAATAGCTGTCAGTACATATACTATATGGACAAAAGTATTTGGACACTGCAGAAAATCGGAGGATCCATCTTAGTGTGGGTTCTTTTTACTGGTTAGGACTCGGCCCATTGCTTTATGTACCTGGTACCATGAACGCTGACTTGTACCTCGACGTTCTGGATAATTCGGCCTTGCCTACACTATGGCAATACTAGGGGGATGATGGTTGTTTCTTCCAACAGGATCGAGCTCCATGTCATACTGCAAAACGTGTGATGGACTGGTTTCCTGAAAATGAGGTGAATTTGCTTGACTGGCCTGCTCAGAGCCCCGATCTCAATCCGAGACGAACTGGAGCGACGGGTACGACACCACCACGCACGCCCATCTTCAAAACAATCTCTTCTCACAGCCTTGCAAGAGGCATGGCGAACTAACTATTCCTGCCCAGACTTATAAAGAACTTGGGGAAAGTATGCCTCGACGGGTTGCAGCTGTAATACAAGCAAAAGGAGGTTACTAAATAGAATAATAAAGCACTTTTTCTGAAAAACATGCATTGTCCAAATACGTTTGTCCGTATAGTGTATATTTATAATTATTCAGTTCTTTTCTGAATCTAATAAATTCCTAGGATTCCCAAATACCAAGGCAGGCCCATTTATCAAGCGCTATACTGTCAATACAGGAGACCGAGGACACTTTGGGGCTAGGTTCTCCATGATCTCATGAATACCACATGACAGAAGCAATGCTTTGAACTCTGTTGCAAGGAACTAAGCATCAGATATTTCAATGTTTGAAATTTAATCTGTATAATTTAAAAATTACCCACGAAACAAAGTATTTTGCTGAAAATCGAAAATTATTGGTACAGCTACACTTGTAATTTATTATTATTTGAGATAGATTCCCAGAGGGGACGACAGAAAAAAATTTTCTAGAAAAAAGGGCGTCGAGCAAAAAGAAAGATATGTGAAACTGGCTTAAATGCACCGTTGATATTGGCTAAGAGTGAAATCACGTATTTCACCGGTGCGAATGGTTTTTATTGGTTGAGAGTATTAGATCATAGACAGTCATAAAAACAGACAAATAAAATCAAAACTCTAAAGCTCTTAATTTAAAGTAAATATTTGTATTCAATTTTTTAGCATCAATTTACTCTGAGCTGAATTTGTAGTGTTTCAAGAACTATGTTTTTACACCACGCCAGCGTGATGTCATTTGAGGCCGCGACAGATTTAACGTCCACCAGCGAACACGAACACGACTGTCTTTGTTTGGATCGAGTATCTACCTTACCACCCTCCGGTTTGTAATTCACTACGCTTCCAACCCCGTCTCTAGTATTCTAGGATTTAACAAAATTAGATTATAAGAAATGTAAAGGACCAATGGTTCCTTGGAAACACAAAGTTCTACAGTTATTTAACGTGCATCAGCCCCCATGCACTCGACGGTCTTTGGCTGGACCGAGTTTCGAAATCGCAACTCTCCGGTTTCTATTCCTTTGCTTTGCCAATTGGGCTACCGTGTCCCAGTGGAAGCATGTGCAGCATAAACATATATAATCAAGTTAAGTTGACCCCAACTGTAGACTTTGCTTTGTCAGATACATGCACTATCAAACACATGTACGCTACAGAAAGATAAAATCACAAAGCGTTATAGGATGGCTTTTGATTAATCTGTTTTCAATAAAATTGATTTCCCGATGTCGGTGCGTGTTCCTGCGAGATTGATGCACAGGTACATCCACCGCATTCGGACATTTCACGTCTCGATATCAATCGGATTGCGCATCACTAACATAATTGCATGATCAGCACTGGTGTTATTACTCTCACGTCATAAGGGATGTCATCCATTCGGCTCAAATGAATCGCCGGTGCCAGTGACTTTCCATTCGATGAGCGACTGTAACGAATACTCGAGCGGAATTGAATTCGGATGTTACGGTACCGAATCATGACATCGCATATATGTCAACCTCCAATCCGACACCCGCGCCCCCAGTCGGCATAGATCAAAATTAAGTACGTTCTCATTTGCATGGAATAGTTTGCTGTTGAAGTATAGTATATAAATTTCCTTGCACCAGCGACTCTAATGTGATCAATGTAGCCAATGAGGTGCGGAGAGGGACCGTGATTGACGTGCAGAGACTGGTGGCCCCGCCCCGAGGGAGACACTCTGTTTGTGGAGATAATTTGCCATGGTGCCCATCTCCAGGTAGACTCAGCAATAAAGCTGTTAGAGTCTCCTCGCGATGTCTTTGAGATTTCATTAGGTAGTGAGGAATACTTCGCCGCGGGAGAAAAGCGTCTATTTCGCCAAGGTGTATGCTGATTTTAATTCAGCACATCAAAATCATTCCGTGATTAATATTGAGTTGTTCGGTGAGGTGGAATGAAATCAATTTTGGAGTTTGGCGTGCAATTTCGGTGGGGTAGTTTTGGCCTCATTGGATTCCCAGTTTAAACAAGACTGCGCTGGGTAATCGACTTCAGAATTAAGATTTTGTGTTGAGGCAGCGCGATCGGCGGAATGAATGTCTCGCTTTGTGTTGGAAGTAGGAGTCTGGTTGCTAATTATTCTACAACGGATTTTGCATTAATGTTTCAAAGCATCAGTAATTTCTCGGTTTTAGCCTTCCTCCACCGCTTTTGAAGTTACGAATTAGACACAGAATTGTGTATTGTGTTCAACCCAACCACTCGTCAAGAGTTCATTTCTGTCCGTTTTAGCGGAATGCAAAAGCATTTTGATATTAGATATGCATAAAAATTACTTGTAAGAAGTATTTGAAATAACCATGCCAGTTTAGTCTGATAGATTGAACAATCTATTTTATATACTAGGTAAAATATAATTATAGGAATCATTTAACATAATGACAACACCATTGATGTTAAATTTCCCTTTGAAAAGTTCAGTTTCAAGGATACTCCGAATTTGTGCAATCATTTTTTATCCTCCACGACCATAGAGTGGAAAACAAACATTGTATTACAATTTTATACATGAATCCTGCTCATCGCCACCGACATCACGAAGTCCTCTATAAACGTAAAAGGAAATTTAAATAGAAAAGATGAAAAAAACCCAGGTTGATAGGCAATTAATTAACGTCGCACTGGACCAACACCACGGGCTATTAGCGAATGTCCGGGATCAATACCTAAGAGAAAGATCCAAGGACAACCGCTCGCAATTTTGAATCACGGTCAGAAGGTGAGGTCAACATCTCAGCTGGCACCCCACTCTCCAAACTTCCACACCACGCCAACGTGAGGACATTTGAGGCCACGACATATTTAACTCGCACCAACCCCCATGTAAAGGACGGTCTTCGTCGACCGAGATTGGTAGAAAAACGGGAGAGATGGACTATAAGACACATAGTCCAATCAAAATTTCCAAAAATTTCTTCAGAGCAGGACAAGATGTTCTCAAAGGTCTCTATTCTTCAGGCCAACAAGGGATTTGTTTCCAATAAGGTGGAATTTGTACAAGTAGGTTAGAGTGACAATTTGGCCTGTTCTAGCTTCGTCAGCAAAAGTTGTAACCTCTCTGGAGGCCTCTGTGAAATATATAGGGTCATTCGGTTCCTGATAAACCAAGAAAGGTTGCATATTATACCAAATAATCAAGGTGGAATTTGTGCAAGTAGATCTAATTGACAATTTGGCCTATTCAAGCTCGCCAGCAAAAGTTGCAACCTTTCTGGAGGCCTTTCTGAAACATATAATGTTATTCAGCTCCTGATGAAAGAAGAAAAGTTGCTAATTGACACCTGTGTAACTCTAGTATTCGCACCATTTGACTTGGTCATAGATGAGCATTTTGAGAGGACGATCGTAGGTACAGTAACTGAATTAAATTTGGCTGTAGTTTCATTAACAAGCAATTTGATGAGTTTCATTGGCCAAACCACCTGCCATTGCATTACTATTAACATCACGATTCGCGGTTACAAACCAAACTGAATAAAAATATGCTTTTCCATGCAACTTCAGAGTAAAATCCGAAACCTGTGCCCTCAGAAGCACATCTCTTGTAGAGGTGTGCACGAGCTTCACAAACCCGAGGTACTCTATTTATCTTTTCTTTTCCCATGGGGTTCACTGTCTTTAATAAAAACGGGGGTAGCGTTCCCGAGATATCCAAGCGATCTTTTTCTGCTTTCATCCACCTGTTCTGATCCCCAATCCTTTTTCCCCCTTTCACAACATATTTTCCTGGAGTTGTCTGTTTCATGTCTGTTTTGGGACGCTTGGCCAAATACGTCCTTGTGTCATAAAATCCAAAAACAACCAAACAAAAGTGGCTTGAACCGCAAATTTGTTTTCTCGATCCTAATTTTCAATCACATTTACCTCACATTTGAGTACAAAAATTCCTGTTTTTATAGATTTTATATTTACTATTCCCCCGCGCAAGTGTAATTTCATATTTAACAATACATAATCCAACAGTAAAAACAATACGAAAATGCGATTTGGAGTTTTGAAATTGTAAAAATGTAATTTCCTCATCAGGAACAAGCAAACAACAGACAAAATAAGTAGTTAAACAGCAGAAAAATGAAGAAATAGGTATTATTCAAAGCTTGCAGTAGAATGTTCATCAGTTTCTATGCTTCACGTTGTGATACATTTTCGAAATAAGATTGCAACAGCAACGCACAAAGTAAAGTTTTAGAGCTTTAACTGTTGTTTCTAGAGTCTCAAACATTTTAACTTTCCATCCACTAAAAGAGGAATTTGTGTCTCCTAGCGCCAAAATAACCTACTTGTCGCGTAGTTTCAACAAGCATGCATCAAAACACAGGAATCTCCGTAACGCAGGTACCTCACGAAGAACTATTTCCTGGAATATAAAACTGCAGAAATAAATTTTAGTTCTACAGATATATGCTGATGAAACTTGACAGTGTTACGAAAATGAACCAGATCACCTGGCTTCTTCAGTATTTAATTATTGTGTAATGTGCATTCATATGAAAAATTTATTTAATGCAAATGGAACATCAATTTGTAGAAATAATCACAAATTGATGGCCTAATTGCTTTCCACTCTTTTCATTAAATAATTGTTGTTTTAAATAATTATCAGAAGCGAAAATATTTGAGCTATGTTAATAAATAACCAATGACAAAACAAATATTTTTCATACTTATAATAACGAGTTTCAGTTTACAGCAATTTAAAAAAATAAAAAACTTCTTTACGTATTTTTAAATTTTCTCTAAAATACCCAATTCGTCTTTAAGACAAGATACTTGAAGACAGTCTAAGATTCATGTAGTCTACGACTGACTTGAGTTAACGGTGAAATTAGCGTTCTTACCCAAATATTTTCATAAAATAGAGATTCAGGTATTGGTTTGTTGATTTAAGACAAAATCGTTGTGGCTTCAGAATCTAATAAGAAGTTAAGATTTTTTGCTGTGTGATACCAGTCTTTTGATTTAAAGACGTCGTCTTTCTTCTAAACTAAGTCACATGTTCTCTGTAATAATCTTATTCTTCTGGATTGATTCCGGCCGATAACCAATTATGTTGATCCAGTGCGATGTTAAATAACTACCTACCTCTGTAATAATATCACTGATGTCATCATAAGTATATTCAGAATGTCCAACATTTGACACCCTTCATAACGTGTTTCAACCAGGACTAAAGGGCCGATTGATTTAATTCGCAAGTTGATTTGACTCCAAATGCCTACGACCATACTATCACACCAAATAGAATTATATTGAAAATTTCAACACTCTAGTTTAGAAACAAAACGAGTTGAAAATATAAAGGTATTTGCAAAAAGGAAAAAAATTGCATATAAACATACTAGATTGTGTAGTAAATTTGACATGATATGTACAAGTTCATGGCGCTGGACTTGTAAGAACCTGGAAGTGTTCGAATATACATACATGCTAACTCTCGCTTGTTGCGACTTGTGGTTTTGTTTTAAAACCAATGAGTTGTACCAAAGTATTCACAACGAATAATTATTGCAACAATACACCACTGTAGCGAGTGAGTCTGTATAGTCAAGTGGATAAGTGTTTGCTTGAAAAATGTTTAAGCTAAAATTTTTTTAGCATATTCTTATTGCTCATTCTTGCTTCTCAAAGCCCAATCTCATATTCTCTGGGGCCAGTGATTCCCTCGAGATACTATCACCGACAACAAAGGATGGAGTGCCAACAATGGGGAACTATGATCCAAGCTTTAAATTTTTTACCTATCTGTGGAATATTTTATATAATCAAATTTATTAGGCACTAAATACAGAAAAGAAAAAAGTAGATAAAACATTAACAAAAATGTACTATAGTTCGGTTATTTATACGCAATTCTATGAACTCATATTGCTTAAAACATGCGTTGTTTAAATACGTTACAATTCTGTAGAATCTACACCGAAATCATCTTGAATGTTTTCACATTTGTATAATTATTTGAAATATATAAATTTTGTTTGGAATAAATACTGACAGTATAATTAGTGGGCTTTGCCTGAGGAAAATTATGTTTAATCCTACGAAAATTAGTTTTTAAATTTATAACAAATAATTCATGTAAACCTTTCATAAAGAATGTGTAAGACAATATTGTGAGGTTATATTTAAACGCTGCCGCAAAGAAATATATTAGTCTTACGTATTGTGGGAAACTACGAACAGAGAAAAATACACCACAGAGAAAAATATTTTCTCCATCTGTCTCTCTTACTTGTATTAATATTAGTACTGTATTATATATTTTTTGGATTATTACAATTAAAAATACCGATCTTATTTTTTTGAAAATTCGTTGTTCGGTTTAGCTTTGAAATATCGCCGACGTTATTGTAAATTTCCAACATGTAAATTGACAATAGTAAACGAACTGAAATTTCATTTTAACGAAATTGGCAGAATATTATCCAATTTTAATATTCCTTAATTCATGTGTTCGATAAACCGCATAATTAGATTCTTTGATATTTTATGTCACCCTTATCGCATGGTGGCCCAAAAGTCACTAGACCATTTAAAAATATAACTCTTTTATATATTAAAAATTCAAATTTATTCTTTTATAAAAAATAAATATACTTCTTGGAAATTATTTTGAATTAGTTTTATAGATTATGCCCTTCGCCATTTTGTTCTTGACAGTGGCGGGCTCTGTCTAAAGTGTGCTCCATCACCACTCGTAATGTTTCTTGACTTATTCCTTCAATTTCTTCACGGATGCTGGTCTTCAATTACTGGATGGTCCGAGGTATGTTACGGTACATTCTTTCTTTTAGATATCCCCACAAGAAAAAGTCTGAGCCGTAAGGTCAGGTGAGCGTGGAGCCTTAGCACAATTGACCGTTGACTTTGTAGATAGAATTGGATTATTTTTACTCGTTGCTCTGAAGTTAATTTCTTCATAACTATTTTCCAAGGATTACATATAAATAATCTGAAAAGAATTTGAAAAAATTAATAGCAAAAAAGTTATATTTTAAAATGGCCTAGTGACTTTTGGGCCCTCCTGTACATGCGATGCCTGAAAACCAATGTGCAATGTGGCACATCGTAAGTGGATGGCGATGAGGCCGCTGTCCACTTACGCTATGTAACTTACCCTGAAAATAAGTATCCTGTGACTGCCTCAAGTTGATAATATTTTAACATACAGTCAAGACCTACTTTATTATTGGAAGTACAGTAGACTCCCTTTTAACCGGTCACTTCGGGACCGGACCCAGACCGGATAACGATTTGGCCGGTTAAACCGTCTCGTTCCCTTAATAGCATTAAAATACACTCCCGAAATCGTTTTTATTAGAATAAAACTAAGTATATAGCCTACTTTATTTTAATATGATATGTATAATTAAAAAAACTTAACATGGAAGAACTTCCTTTGTTGGAAAAACTAAACACATGTTACTGTAGGCTACTGTATTTACAGTACATAATTGGTCAGTGGTTGCCGGTTAAAGCGGAGGCCACTGTATATGTATATACTGCAAAGCGTAAAATAAAATTATTTTCAACTCTAGAATGGTAAACATTTTATGTCATAAATCATAAAAACAACGAAGATAAGGTAATTGCTTTTGTGTATGTGGCATTTTTTTACGAATGTTTACTTAATCTTGGACGTCAAGACAAACGCAGCTGTTGAGATTAGATTTCTGGCGACATTATGTCCGACGCCATTTGTAGCTACTACTTTCTTACAATTTGATGTCTGAAGTATGATCTTAAAAACATAAAGCTAAAATAATAATGAAGTACTATAGCAAAGGAAAATGGCAATGATACCTCGTGATGATAATTATCACCAACCTCCTTAGCCGGTTTTTAAACAATACTACACACATGCTTCATTCTGAACCGTGTGACGATAAAGATTGTTTCTAAATATTGTCGGTGACAGTTCGCTAATGTTTTGTAAAACACAAAAGAACTGAAGTATATTAAATATAATGGAGGACAGCATCAGATACTCTACTTCGGATCGCACTTTCCACGCCACTATCTCAACCCAATATTGAGATATAGGAATTCGATAAGCCCTGCTTTAAAGTGCATTTCAAAGACACATTCTTCCGCCGAAGCTTCACTGGGGTTATTAAATTGTTTTAATTCATGACCCCGATATTAATAAAAGATGAGAGTTGATGAGTTCACTAATCAGGAATTTTCGGCGTCAGTTAGTTTGTTACAAATTACGGCCCTTGTTGGTTTGGTTGGGGAACTTCGCTGGGGACTTCCAAGATTTTGAACCGACATGGGGACACTGTGTGTATTAGACCTTTTCTGAGATGTTTCCTTTTGTTTGATAGCTTCGTGTTTCAGGTTTTCTAATTTCGCTTCAAAATAAGTGGAGCGAAAATTGTTTCAACGGCGGGTACTTCAGCAATATCGGGGGTTTGGGAATTATACAAGCAAACTATTTTCCTCCCTACTTCCAAAATTACAATTTATTGTTGGTTTTGTAAGGCAGGTTGGTTGGTTTGGAGTTTTATGACCCATGCTTGGTCAAGCTGCTCCAAACAAATGAGAACGTCAAATGAGAAATGTCATGAAAGAAAAGATAGATTGGGGTACAGAGTTGTGTAATCAAAGGAAGAAACGATTGCTTGGATATCCCAGAAAAAAAAACCGTGTCTATTGAAGACAGTAAGCCCCATGGGAAAAGAAAAGACCACTGAAGTACCTCGTGTCCGTGAAGCCCGAACACACCTAAAGAAGATATACCCCTGAACTCTTTGTAAGACAGAAGGTTAGAGATATCGGATGTTAAAGGATCTGTACCGTAAACTATGATAAGTATTAATCTGCTATGTTCCTTGTATAGTTAATAATGCAAATTGTACTACATAAACAAATGAAACATTAGTCAAAATAAGGAGCGTTAAAAATGACAAATAAAGATAAAAACAGGCTGATGAAGTTGTCAATAACTATTTCTCTGGAGTAAAACGTCTACCATCATCAGGAAACAAAAGCGCAAGAAGAAAACTCGAGATTAAATGTATTAACCTCGAAATGTGTTACCAACTCGCATATTTAATTAACGCCTTCCAGGCCACATGTATGGAAACGGGTGTGCTCTAGTGTTAAACACTAGTGTGCTAGTGTGCTAGTTACCAGATCCTGATCTCGTCATCTTCAAAGAATCGACAATATCCCGATATCGAGAAATCTCATTGGCAAAATTGGCCAGATCTTGGTTGACGAGATATCTCGTCGAAACGGAGCTTTAGTGCAGACTACTCTCCTGAACACACGGGCGATCGTTTCTAGTTCTGTTTAAATATAAACTGAACAGTCGCAATAGTTTTCTCCGTGGTATAAGACCCTCTTCAGGCAACACTGCCAATCGCGATTAAATCTTTTCGAAATTTCCCTAAGAATTCCGCTAAACCCCGATCCCGAAATCTCTCAAATATCAACCGGTGCCTTAACAAATTTCTTCTTGTTGGTAATAAACAGCACTTCCATGTACCCCCTAATTCTTCCGTTATATGCACGCCAAGAGGAATTCAACGAAACGTTGTGGGAAATGATGGATCCGCTTGACGCTATGAGGGCTTTTCGCTCTCTTGCTGAGGAAACTCGGAAAAGGTTTTAAGGTTTACATTAAAAGGAGGCTTTTAATTTTCTCAACCGATCGGGAGGAAAGTTTTGTTAGTCGGTTCATTAGTTTAAAGACATGAAGCTCGGAAATGCTTTTCCAAAGAGGCTTCACTGTTTCTGAGGTCTTGAGTGAATGGCGCGTTTCATCGATTGGGATTAATGTGGAATCTGTGAAATGCCCTTATTTCGGTTCAACAGTAAATTCTGACAAATGGATGCAGGGAATGCTTTCACTGCTTCATTATTGCCTAGGAGAAAAGTATGCCGTTTGGGTTACGTGTTATGTGTCCTATTGCACAAGTTCATCTGGTGGCCTAGTGGTTAGCGCTCTGGTACTGGGTTCGATAAATTGGGTTCGGAATCATTTCACTTTTTCAACTTATCCGGAGGGAATTTTCTTCAACTGGTTCATTAGTTTAAAGACATGATGTTCGAAAATGCTTTTCCATGAGGCTATACTGTTTCTGAGGTCTTCAGTGAATGGCGCTTGTTATTGATTGGGATTAATGTGGAATCTGTAAAATGCCCTTATTTCGGTTTAACAGTAAATTCTGACAAATGGATGCAGGGAATGCTTTCAATGCTTCATTATTGCCTAGGAGAAAAGTATGCCGTTTGGGTTACGTGTTATGTGTCCTATTGCACAAGTTCATCTGGTAGCCTAGTGGTTAGCGCTCTAGTACTCGGTTCGATAAACTGGGTTCGGAATCATTTCACTTTTTCAACTTATCCGGAGGGAATTTTCTTCAACTGGTTCATTAGTTTAAAGACATGATGTTCGAAAATGCTTTTCCATGAGGCTATACTGTTTCTGAGGTCTTCAGTGAATGGCGCTTGTTATTGATTGGGATTAATGTGGAATCTGTAAAATGCCCTTATTTCGGTTTAACAGTAAATTCTGACAAATGGATGCAGGGAATGCTTTCAATGCTTCATTATTGCCTAGGAGAAAAGTATGCCGTTTGGGTTACGTGTTATGCGTCCTATTGCACAAGTTCATCTGGTAGCCTAGTGGTTAGCGCTCTGGTACTCGGTTCGATAAACTGGGTTCGGAATCATTTCACTTTTTCAACTTATCCGGAGGGAATTTTCTTCAACTGGTTCATTAGTTTAAAGACATGATGTTCGAAAATGCTTTTCCAAGAGGCTATACTGTTTCTGAGGTCTTCAGTGAATGGCGCTTGTCATCGATTGGGATTAATGTGAAATCTGTAAAATGCCCTTATTTCGGTTCAACGGTAAATTCTGACGTGAAGAAAGTAAGTGGATATAGGAAGTGCTTTCACTGTTTCATTATTGTCTAAGCGAAAATATGCTGTTTGAGTTATGTGTTCTATTGTGCGAGATCATCAGGCAGCCTAGTGGTTAACGCTCTAGCCCTGTGTCCAATAGGTTCTAAGTTTGGAATACTTTGAATTTTTCAATCCATTGGGAGGAAAGTTTCGTCAACCGATTCATTAGTTTAAAGACATGAAGTCGAAAATACTTTTCCAAAGGGGTTACAACGTATGGCACGTTTTATCGATTGGGACTTATGTGGAATCTGAGAAATGCTCTCGTTTCGGTTCAACAATAAGTTTTGACAAGTGGATGTAGGGTGTGTGTAACTGCTTCGTTATGTATAAGCGAAAATTATGTTGTTTGAGTTATGTGTTATGTGTCCTATAGTAAAAGTTTATCCATTAGCTTATAGGTAGGTTAGACATCTGGTACTCGATTCTATAGACTGGTTTCGTAATCCTTTGAATTTTTCAACCTATTGGATGGACAGTTTCGTCAACCGGTTCATTGGTTAAATATATGAAGTTCTTAAATGCTTTTTCAAACAGACTACACTGTTTCTGAGGTCTTGAGCGAATGGAGCGTTTGATTGATTGAGATTAATGTGGAATCTGTGAGATGTCCTAATTTCGGTTCAACGCTAAGTTCTCACAAATGGATCTAGGGAGTGCCTTCATACCTTCATTATATGATATGCACACAGTTTGCTTCAGATACGAGAATATTGTTTATATATGCCCTATTGTAGATCTCGAGTAGGAAAAAGTCGGCCTGTTTCCTGAGTGGTTAATTCTCTGACCCTTGGTGGTTCAACAGTCTTTGGGTTCGGCTTCCGGCCTGGGCCTAACAGTTCGTACCGGTTAAAAACCCAATTTTAGCCGTACGTATCGATCGAATCCCTCCCGTACCGAAAATGACTTGACTAAAATTAAACATATATCCTAGTCAACTCGTATGCACATACCATACTGCCATAATACATTAGTAATTATTGAAGTTGGCAATTTGTATACTAGAAATAAAAAATCCATGTAAATTAGTTTATGATTGGACTTTGGGTTTAACCCTCCAAGCCGCTCGCCACAACACAACTCGGAAAATCCAGTTCGAATAGAGCCAGGAAAAATTCCCACACGCCAATCATCAGACCCGAAATATTCGGACGTCTCACCCAACCCCTGGACATCCGGCTCATTGAAATATTTCGAGTCTGCCACCCGCCATACGGAAGCCTCTCCAAACCGTACTCGAGCTTGGACGACCGGAAACGGACAAGCTATGCTGAAGAGGCAGATAAAGCGTGCATTTCGTAGTAGTTAACGTGTAATATGTCATAGGTGTCGATGGCCTATAGGGAATAAAGGAATAGGCTAGGGCAGATACAAGCTCCATAGCCTTCTTTAATGTTGCATCAAAGAAATCTCGACTGGGTCTACTGTATTACTCCATATAACTAGGATTGCACAATAGAGCAAGTCTTCTAAGTAATTAGTGTATGTGTGTAAAATACGTATGTGACATATGCGAAGTCTTGTCTCAATTGTACCTAGTTTTTTTCATCTTGAGTTCTCGTGTAATCCTGAATATATGGCTGTATATCACTTAGCTTATTTTGAATTTCGTTCCTGGAATCTTTCCAGAATTATATTATAGGATATTTTTGCATGTCTAAATTTTCATATTTGATCAAGCTGCACCAAATACGGTATACAATTTTAAACATAAATAAAGCTACTAAATACGAAATTCAGCAATTTTTTTATTTCAAATTGAAATTAGTCAATGTATAAAGTCTAATCGATGTCATAAAATTGATGTCTGTGATAAATAAAAGTAAGTTTCTTTGGTAAAGATCTCCCAAAAGGTATTTTATGAGGTTGAATTAGAAATTCCAAATTGGATTTGGCTATGGTTGTTAAAAGCTTGACAACCAGTCAAAATGTATCTTACAGTAAAATTATTGTGATACTTGAGAACAATGAAGCAAGTTCTCTAATAAGTGTGTATGTGTCAAAATACGTATGACCTTAGTGAAGGTCTAGTCTACTTGAGTTCTCATTGTGGAATCCTGCATTAGATGGCTGGATATCACTGAGCTTATTTTGAACTTGTTTCCAGGAATCTTGCCAGAATTATTTTATTGCCTGTTTTAATGTTTACAATGTCTTGAATAGGGGCAGTTAAATCAAACTGCACCGTCACACTCTTTGCTGTCGAGATAACTAGGATATTATATGTGGAATTTTTAAAATTTTATTGGTGTTCGCTTTAGATGAAATTCTGAATAATTGCTTATCCCTATCCAAGAAACCCCATCTAAGGCGCACTGCAAAGGTTTATTCGAATCTATATTTCATAAATAATGCATTCATAACTGTATTTTAAGATAAACCTCTACTATTTCAGTAACGTTCTGTTTCACAAGTTTTGGATTTTGCTTCTTCAAAATATCCTCCAAAAGTTTCACCATTACATGTTAATTTTATTAAGAAACTATTGGTAAACTTGCCTTGATCTAAATGACTGCATATTATATTACCCACATGAATTATATTACATTAATTAAATTTATTTTAAAATTGATATAGAAAGGCATTAATTAAATTATTGTCACTAAAATCTATGGTACACGGATAATAATTATTATTCATTACTACACACGGTGTTAGATCACATCAATTCAATTCAATGAAAAATTGACAAAATAAATTTAATTAAACTGATATCACTGAAAACTAGTGAACAGAATAATAATAGTTGAAATTGAATTCTGGAATTTATTCCTTTGTATATAAACCGTTTATTTCAGAAAATTATTATAATAAAAAAGCAAATTCTGTATAAATGCGACTTAAGTTCACAATTTGTGAATTCAAGTGGGTTTGTGTTTTTCAATTTTGAAGTTATTAGAAATTGAAAACACGTTACACTTTTTGCACTTGCTTTCCAGATGTTTATACTAGCTTACTACCGACCATAAAACTGCACAGTTGAAATGATTTGAAATACCGTTATAGCTTAAATTTATCCGTTACAACGTCACGTTAGCTTCGTAAACACATCTAACAGCCATCAAGAAAAACGACGATTGCGGAACATTTAGTCTCAGAAAAAAAACGTGTTTGAAAATACAAGATTAACCTTTGTAAATTTATCCAACAAATAAGAAATCTTTACGCTTTCTTCACGCAAGTTCAACTCGAAGTTTAAAAGCACTTTGATAGTTTCGTAAGTTCCTGATTTATTAGCACAAGCTCCATTGTTAAACCTGAACACGCATAAAAATACCAACATAAAACTAGATGCAAATTATTCCAAGTCCATTTAGATTGCAAGTCCCATACTAGGAAACCTCAGTGTAGTACTTCTAGATGAAGGAAACTCATCGCCTTAGTAGAAAGAGTTTTAGGTCCTGATTGTACCATACATCCTGAGGGACTTGAAGTAGAAATTGAAGTTTTAAATAAGGGAATTCTTAGTCTGAGTCTTTATTCAGTGAATAGAGTCTGATGTAGTGTTTCTGGGGTATTCCATAGCTAGCATTAATCCTGGTAACGTTTTCACTTAATACTTAGGAGTGCTGTAACTATAGTTATGTTTGGTTTCCGTGAAAGGTTAATTATTTATAAAGAAGTGTACTCTGAATTACACGATTTAGTTCTCCAAGTGGTTTGAAGAGACATCTCGTTCGTCAATTTCAGATCAATTTTGCTAATGACTCGGTACAAAATAAAAACTCGGTAATATCTTGATGACGATATATCTAGTCATCAAGATATTACCGAGCCAATTTAACCGTCATCAAGATCATCAGCCGTCATCAAGATATTACCGATATATCAAGTCTCATCAATTTCAGACCAATTTTACTAATAACTCGGTACAAAATAAAAACTCGGTAATATCTTGATGACCACATATCTCGTCATCAAGATAATACAGTTTTTTGATGATGACGAGATCAAGATATGATCAGTTTCTTTCCTAATGACAAGATATCGTGTCCATCAAGATCTGGTCAGTTTTGCATATGACGACACCTAGTCATTTTAAACCACATTCAGATGAGGAGGTCAACACATAAACTGGAACCTCACTCTCCAAAGTTCCCCTCAACGCCAACTTGAGAACATACATAATACAGAGGCCACGACCGATTTAACGTGCACCAGCCCCACGTACAAGACGGTCTTTGGTTGGACCGAGTTATGAACTTGCAGTTATGAACCGCGTTGGAAGAGTAGCGGATTTGCAACTCCAGTTGCAAATCCGCTACTCTTCCAACGCGGCCAAGCATGTTCTGTGAAAGGTGCACAATCATCAACTTTAGGGGATGCATCGGAAGCTTCTGAGACAGAAATGCAATTTAATAAGCCTGTTCGAGAGTTTGATCGGAAGAAAGATAGCTTATTAATAGAAAGTATTAAGAAAAAGTACTTTGCTATTTCCTTCCTAGAGCGGCTTGGTACTGATGGCGTACCTTGGAATTTCCCCCCCTTTTAAGTGACGAGCTGTCAGCGACTGGCCTTTAAGAGGGTCCCCTGTCTATCATTACGTGAACTCTATGGGAAAGATAGAAAGTGGCGCCGGGTGGGAAAATGGGACCCCAGAGATTTTTCAAACAACCATTCCCCAAATTTGCATTGAGCAGCATTGGGACAACACTATGAAAGGAAAGCGCGCTAGGTGGTCAGTCGTAAAAGTCATTCAAGACTTTCACGCCCAAGTTCTGTAGGGGAAGGAAGGTAAGTAAAATATGCTGTTCTGCGAGGCGTTAACGAAATTTGGCCGCTGTATCGTAAAAGTTGACACTTCACTTAGGCGACACAACTAGCTATTCATGACGGTCCGGGATCAATCCTTAAGGGAAAGATCAAGGACAATGCTTCATAATTTTGAACCACTATCAGGTGACGAGAACAACACCTGAGATGGCACCCCACTCTCCAAACTTCCACAACACGCCAACGTGAAGTCATTTGAGGCCACGACAAATTTAACGATCCCCGTGTACGCGACGGTATTTTAGCTGGATCGAGCCCCGAACTCACAAACCTCCGGTTGCTAATATTTTGCTCTTTGACTGGGCTAACCACATGCAGAGAGGTAAATAATGCGTATGTATCACAGATACAAGCTAAACACGCACACATCCAAAACTTCTAGATGCTGTTTCATGCATTTAAAGGTCTCCATTAGATAAATTTACAATGGATCACCTCTCTTGTGAGCCTCGACTGGAATTAAATGACAGCGTAGCAAAGGAGGGCATCTCAGAGTCATTGCAAGCAAATACTTCCCTTACTTATTACGAAATTGCTACGAAAAGGAAACTTCAGAGAACAATTGTCGTTAGAAATTGCACCCATTCATAGCTGATATCAGAGAAAACATCCAGGAGGTTCTTTCAAATTCGAGGGTGATAGAGGTCAGCAGATTGGCATCTCTAGACTGGCTAGTGGACATTTGAGATCAATTTCCTTTCATCACGGATTAAAGGTTTACCCAGTATGGCTGAAATGCAATATGGAGCAGGCACCTCCTGTTCTCTTCCTTGCCTGTCTGGGCACTGGGTCTGTTCAGGGAGGACCTGCATTCTAATACTTTGCACGTCTTGGACTTTTCGAAGGTGCATGAGCTCACGGACATGGTCCAGACCAGGGATACATAGACCGCGGTCTTGCGTTGACTTGATGGCGGCCAGCTTCATCATGTGTTATTTTAACTAAAACAAATCACACCAACTTCGTCGTGAGGCAGTACAGAGAAGTAATGCGAACAAACTTTTTCAGTCGCGAATGTGTTAACAAATCGAAGAATGGGAACAGCTTCACTAATGAAAATTTAGGCTTGGCTACTGGAAAAATCGAACTAAATAATAAAACAATTATCAAATCAATGATTTTCAAGCATCTAATTAAATTCTTAATTTACTTTTATTTCATTTTCCCTTTTGTAACAATATAAAATATAAATAATGTAAATAATAAATATCATAAATATAAATAATATATGATAGATAGCTCCATGTTTTTTGGCGGACCTCCCATAAGTCAGAGTGAATCTAGTGACCCCTTGGCCTTAACTGTGCTTCCCTGATCTAGACTGTTTATGCCAAGTGGGGTAATAAATATCAGTGATATAACAAAACTAACATTCCACTTGTAAGACAGCTGATGAGAATACCTTAACTGCATTAACTTAAGTTACAAAAATTAAATCATTAAAGGCTAAAATTAAATCATTAACAGTGGCTAGAATCAAATCATTATTCATAATTTAATAAAATTACTGTATCAAGTATTTTACCAATCTTTTTGGGTTTACTTGCGTGTTAACCCACCTGGTGGTTCCTGACTAGGTATATCGTCATTAGAAAAATACTGATCAGATCTTGATGAACGGCGTATCCCGTCATTAGAAAAATACTGATCAGATCTTGATGAACGGCGTATCTCGTCATTAGAAAAATACTGATCACATCTTGATGAACGGCGTATCTCGTCATTAGAAAAATACTGATCACATCTTGATGAACAGCGTATCTCGTCATTAGAAAAATACTGTTCATATCTTGATGAACGGCGTATCTCGTCATTAGAAAAATACTGATCAGATCTTGATGAACGGCGTATCTCGTCATTAGAAGAAAAATGACGAGGCCTTGATTTCGTCACCATAAAAAAATCGACAATATCCTGAAGACGATGTCTCTTCATTTAGCAGAATAGGTCAGATCATGATTGACGAGATATCTCGTTGAAACCACATGGAGGGTTAATTTACGTCTAAAATGTCAGTTAATTTCTGAGTTGTGTATTCTTGAGTTTGTTAAAAAAATTAAATATCTTTGAGTTATTATTATGTACTTTGATACGATTTGAGGTCCCTATATATGCCATAGAAAACAGGAAATATTAATTTCTCAGTAATAAAGTTCACATTAAAAGCATTTAATAATGAATTTATATTTATGTGACATTCATTAAATACTTGGTTTGAAAACTCTTACAATTGCTACCTGTAATGGTATAGTCATTGTTTATGCTGGATAGTTGTAAGTACTTGGTGCAAATATAAAACATTTAACTCGTTTGATGCCATGCTTATTTCTAGAACGACCCTGAAAGATATTTCAAATTTATTATTCACTTAGCAAATACTGCAAATGGTGTCATTTAATTGAAGTAGGTATAAATTATCTTTTAAAACTTTTCTTTAGACATAGTTAGCATTTCCCACTTTTTAAAATTACGTAACGATGAACATACAGTATCTTCTTGATGAATCGCCTTAAAATAAAATATGCTAAGTCGCAGAAAAGTCTGCAAAAGCATGTTAAACAAACTGCAAGGAAATAGTTATATTAGCGTGCTGATATATGTTTATATCTTACAAATGGAATTATTTATCATAACATATTTCTTTAAACATTTTATAAAGAAGCTAAGCATATTACACAGCCTTTTTTTAATATTAGTAAGAATGTAGAAATATATCTTTTATGAAAGTACATGTTTAGGCTTTTAGGATAATGACATGCATAATCAGCAAAATTTTGATTGCTAATTTCTTTTGTACTGAAAAATACTTTTGTAATCAAAATATAAAATAAATATGCAACATGCATTTGCACTTCATTTTAATGAGTAAATTTATTGTTGTGTAAATTATTAATTTACAAACGCCACGCCATAAATGTCATGTTATTAATTCAGAGCTTTTGAGAAAAAATCAATTCGGTTTTATTTTGAGAATTGTACCAATCTCAATGTGCTCCAAGAAGTAACATCTCAATAAGTAAAAGATTCAGAAAGTAATTTAAGATTAATTGAGATGATTTTGTTCTTCCTGACTTTAAATAGAGGATAATGAGAAATAGCTATTGCTACATATGGAAGTGAAAATGGAATTCGGAACAAAAACTTTCTTTTGGTTTCAAAAATCCCTTCCCAATTGTTACACACAGATTTAATCAGCAAGTTAAGCTAGATAAGTAAATAACAAAAAACATTGAGATGCGTATCAATTCTTTACTTTTTTTGCTTAGTAGAGAAGTATCAGCTCATTTATAATTGAAAAAAGTAATCCTAAATTAAATATGGATCAAACGTCAAGAGAGAAACTAAAAAGAAGGCTAATTTTTACAAACCCCAAATTTCTTACAATTAAAACCTAACCTTATCCGAATGCTGCTTTTAATCGAAACTAATTTCTAATTAAAAAACTATCATTATTTTTTAACGTTTTCGTTTGTTTCCTTTAATTATAAGAGAAACATTTTGCGACATTTAAAGAAAAAACTGCTTTTTCCCCTGTGCTATTAATTATTCAGTTCCATTGTCTTGGAACAAAAATGCAAGGTACCATGTTTTTTAAGCATCACGTACTTTCAACAAACATGAGTATTTTGTTTTATTTTGTGCGGAGTTTCACTTCCAAAGAAACGCATAGCTGTATTCTTAATTTTATTACATTCCTTTTAGCTAATTTTTTACCTTTAATCTCGTATTTGTGATGTTTGCATTACGATTCTGAACTATTACCCACTCTGCATTTGTAAGATGTATTCACACGTTTAATGATGACGATAAAAGATGATCAAATAATTCAATGTAAAATTTAATTCCAAAAGTCACCGATGGGGGAAATTTGGTACTGTTGGAGTCGAGGACAGTCAAACATTTGCATTAAACGCAGATAAAGCGGATTATGCAAAGTTTCGACTGCATTCGTGGCAGCAAGGTCAGGAGTCCAGTAATGAGAGGGTTATCAGTCAGTTTTCCGATGGCATGGCCGGCTCTCTGTCCGGAAAACACTCTATGTGACTTACGGTTTTGGTGGTACTTGAAGTCCATTGTGTATGTTGAGGGAACGAATTGGAAGAGAGAATAAAACGGGTTGTTATGAATCTCCGACCCGACTCATTACGCTCCGCTGTAGACCCCGGATGCAATTTGTTGTGCGTAAGAAAGGTCAGCACATTGATATAAGGCTATGTGGTCAAGGGAAACCAGATTCTGGTGAATAAAATATTGTTTCCGGTGAGTTGAATCTCCATTAACTCGTGTGCCTATAGCCAGTTTCTTCCAATTTCAACGGTCCTCATATCCAGCTTGAATTAGTGGCGTGATTGTTGCTCAAAATTCAATATTGTTGAATACTTTGGGATTATAGTTGGGGCGTTGTGTCGACTTTCGCCTCTATTGTTCGAGTCTAAGAGTTTGCTAATTGCAAGTGAGTAGGAGAGGTTGAGGCTTACAATTTGTTTGTAGGGATTAGAAAACGGATTAGTCTTTTTGTTTTCAAATGCTCGGGTCATCACATTGCAGACGATACCAGTATATATTGTTTGAAGTTTTAAGGATTGGAAAAATTTTCCCGTTCGTTATTGTATTTTGTGCAAACAAGTAAAATATGGTCAAATGAATCTTCTTTACATTAAGGCATTATGCTGATTCTTCGAGATTGAATTGGAATAATGAGAGTGTGAACATTTTAATTCAGCATCTGTTTAGTAAAACATCTCGTCTGTTGTTTGACCATTTAAAAATATTTTGTAAATCGGAAATATTTCATAAGGTCGATTTGCATTTGCTTGTAATTCATTCTTCAAAAAGTTCTTCATCGATTTCAGTTATTCTCTTGTAAGCTCTTATAGAGATATCCAATCCAAAGAGATGTCTTGACGTTTCTCAGCTTTTGCAAGTTTATCCGCTTTTTCATTAATTTCTATGTTCCAGTGATCTGGTATCCAAAATAATGTGATGTTAGTTGATTTTAAATGTGTACAACCAATTTGTTTCCAAACGGAGAACTGCTTTGGAGGAGTTTATGTTAATATTGGTAGGTGGCGTTAGAACAGATTTATTGTTGGAGAAAATAGCTTATTTTTATATTTGGAACTGTTGTCGTTTTCACAGTTGAAACTTTACATTATCCATTTTATATGCGTTTAATGCAAATGTTCGACCGTTTACGAGTTCAACAGCGCCAAACATTCCCCTATCGAAGACTTTTGGCACTAACATTTTTTCGCGGAATACATCTAATGTCCTCAAAACTCTCAACGCCAAATTTGTTTCCATTCCGTTTATTCGATTCAGCTACAGATGCCTCAAAAGAATGGAAGTTATTTTATGGCCACCCTGCATTTACTGTGTAAAATAACCTGAAAACAATAGAATGTAACTTCGATAACACTATTATTTTATGTTATAAAACCATTTTGTATAAAGTATTTTGAGAAAAGAATCGCGCGCATCCAATATTTATTTTGCATATAAATATATCCCTCAAAATTTACGATCATGCGAAAAAGTGATAAAACCGTCAAAATCAGCATCTCTCACAATTAATGCCCTTCTTTTGAATAAATAAGAAATATGGATGAAAAAACCCTTTGAGGACAAATCCCTGACGCTATTGTACATCGCAAAGAAATCAATTCAACTTTGAGAGAGAATATGGATTTTGAAGAAATGGAGAGTAGAAAAAACAGTGCACAAACGAAAAAACCCCTCTCTTTGCTAAAGACAGCTGCCTAGAAAGCGCCTCTAAATCTTCCCAACTCCTGGTGGTATTAGTAGGCCCTGGTAGGGAAAGAAAGAAAAGCCACCCTCCCTCTGTATGGTGGAGAAACGAGCGAGCGATGAGGTCAAAAGGCAGGGAGGACAGAATGGGGGGTGGGGCGTAAGCTTTCTCTTTGTCCATCTGACCTCTTTTTCACACTGCGACTCCTCCGCATCCAGGATGGGAGGATGGAGATGGAATCCGGATGGTGAAAACGGTGACAGGTGTCACATCTCTGGGAAGTTCTTCCGTTTCCTCTCCGTTGGAATCATATTAGATATTCAGGAGGATATTGACAGTCAGAAGACGGATAAGGCGTGGGGTCTGCATTGACCGCTGCGTGTAATTTAGATAAATGGGGCTAATTCTGTTCTCGCGTGTCCCGTTCGTGTCTGGGGTCTTAATGTGTTTAGGAGGAAGTGGCATGCGGGTGTTTGGGGATTATTTTATTTCGTCGCGTTCGTGTTTCCGTTATGCATCTAAATTCTACTGTTTTGCGTTTCGTAGAATACGTGAACGATATTTCTGGGTAGTGTGGGGGCCATGGTAATCCAGTTGGAAGAGCAGTGGATTAGAAACTCGGTCCAGCCGATATCTTTTGTATCTAAGACCCTTGTGTACGTGAAATCTGTCGTGGTTTCAAATGTTCTCACGTTGGCTTGGTGTGGAAGTTTGGAGAGTGGGGAGCCAGCTCAGGTGTTGTTCTCGTTATCTGACCGTGGTTCAAAATTACGAAACGTTGATCTTTCCCTTAGGGATTGATCCAGCACCGTCGCCAATAGCCCATTGTGTTGCTCTAGTGCGATGTTAATTAACTATTTACCTACGCAGTAGTGTGTTGTTGCTTTTCCCCTGGAGCACACAAAAATGGACTAAATAACCACATCTATTGGTTGAAATAAACATAGGAAAGATATTGGTCGAAAAGATGAATAACCGGTTAGAAGTCATGCAGAGAAGAATGCATGCTGTGTGATGGAAGAATGAGTGAATGACCGACAGTGTTAAGGGAATGAAGATGTAAGGTCTTGATTACTTATCACCAAACAGACGTTTAAATACATCCTATTTAACTCTCCAATGGGTTTCTATTAGCTATCTCGTCCAAGATCTGGTCAATTTTCCTAATGACGAGGTTTCTCGTAGAGACACAACTGCCCAAGGGGAAATGAAGATCCTAGTAGGAAAAACAAATTTCTCTTGCCAAGAACTGGTAACAGTTTATAATAGGTTTTTGTGTTAGATGATGGATGGTTTTCGACGCGAAGATAAACCACGAGGAGGGTTAAAAAATATTGATCTACAATGACCCGATTAAATGTAAGAAGTATAAAGTATGGATAGATTGAGATTTGAGAAAAGAAAACTTATATTTTAAATTGTTTCATAAATAATTTTTAGTTGTCAATTCTAAATGAGACACACGAAGGGTTATCTATTTCAAAATTAAAAATGTTAGTACTGAGAAGATTCTAACAAAAAATGTGGTTATTATATTATTGCACTTGAAGAATGAGCGAGTTTGTGCGGATAAATATGTTATAGATCTATCGTATTGTCGATTCAACTTACATGTCTTCTTTAAAAATGAGAAGACTTTGTGAAAGATAAGAAACAAGGAAATAAATAACTTAGGAAAGTTTTGTCCTTTTAAAAAAAATTCAGAAATTTGTTATCGAAACAATATTTTTAAAATTATTAGAAAAGCATTGTCATACATTATTTAAGAACTAACAAATTGTAATACTTGTAATCTGAATTCATTCGTCTATTTTGTTTAAAAACTGAAATAAAATAGATAATGTTAGCTTTCTTCAATAGAAAAGTCTAATCATTTCAATTAGATTTTTAAGAGTTAATACATTCCTTACAGAAAATAGCAAATTCCGTTGACGAAAGCTTTACATCCTTCACCTTTGTATGATGTTTTAAACTGGGATTGATATTACTTGCCTTCTAAAACAAAATTTAATCAATATTTATGTAGTTCAACACGATCTTTTAACGTTTTTATCATTTGACATCATTTTGTTAACAGAATCAGTAGCTTACTAAGTAGTATAAACTGGTTTTAATACTTTAAAATGCACATAGTTACAACAAAAGCATGTAAAGCGAGAATACAAAAGGGGACGTAAACATAAAACCAAGAGAGTAGAGATATTGGCCAAATATAAACACGGGAATTAAATTAGTTATTTATATTTGAGAAACTAACAGCATGATCCACGCATTGCAAATAATTCATGCTTCACATGATATTGACAATTGATTACTCTAAAAAATAATTATCTTGAAAAGAAAATCCTTTTCATAACATATATGTAAATATCGATGTCATCACGTCTCACAGCACAATTATGGTAGCATAGTGTTACTTGCCTAATAAAACCAGCACGTAAAAAGATGAACTGTATAAGATGCAATTTGTACCTAGTACCTTTACAAAATATGCATATTTCGAGAAACGTAATATTTTATCTAGTAAGACAACTTCTGAAAAGCCCTATATTCAAATAAATTGTTTTTAGAAAATGAACATAGTTAAATTTTATTAAAAATTACTTGTGTCATTTAAAAAACTTCCCGTTGTGGTGATTCAAGTTTTCTTAAGAAGTATAGAAAATGAAGGGTGAAGACAATTATTCATTTTTAAAATTTTAAGTTCCTTATAAAAGATAAATACTTACTATTCAAACGTGAAAAATGCGATCAACTAATTTTTGTTAAAAATTTTTGAATTCTAATAAGCTTTATTGAATTATATTATAATGTTGTTCCTAATAATGGATTATTTTGAACTTTCTAAAGCACTCATCTCAAACAATATATTGCATGCGAAATAATTAGTTGGTTTTCAAAAAGTTTTAATAATATTTTCAAAATTTCTGGCGTATTTCAAAATTTATTTTAAAATACTAATTATTAATTACTGAAATTTATGATTAATTCCCAAGTATAGTATTTCATTCCACCAAAGTAAAGCTACAATGAAAATATTTAAAGTATCATTAAATATTTTTCAACAAAAAGTATAAAAGATCTAAGTACGCAAAAGAGTGCAAAAGCTAAAGAACTAAAATATGCAAACTAGTAAGGAGACAAAAAGCTAAAGAACCGGGGTATAAACATTAGTCAAATAGAACTGTACATGTATTCACGCCGAAGCCGCAGACAGCATGGAGAGCAAAATAATTCAATTAAAAATATCAAAGGGAAATTTTAAGAATATATATATGTTTGACCAAACTGCGCCGACACAAGACAGACATCTTCAAGAAAATGAAGACACCCATTTATAGAACGCTTTTACTGGCATAGAAGTGAGGGAAACAAAACCAGGGGATTCGAACCATTGAGTCTGACAAGAATCGAACTCGCGCCGACTCCATTTTGCAGGTTGCTAGAGCAGTGGTAAAACCACTGAGACACCATACAACTGAACCACCTATGGCATTTATGCGTACACTACAGGCATATTCATCCTCAAAAGATATCGGAAGAGGAACTAGAAATTATTTTTATCATACTCCCACAACCATGACCCAAATAAAAACGCATTTGCAGCATCTCGTTCGGGATAATACCCAATTTAAAGAAAGCGAACTTTCAGGATGGAATAAAGAGGAAGATATGAAAGAAGCTAAACCGAGGCAATATCGGGAAACAAATACCTATCTGGATCACGGATCGATCAAATCCGGAAGACCCTTCCATATTTCCTCTCAATCATCGCCCCCCAACAACAACAAAAAGTCCCCACTTCCTGCCATTCGAAATTCTTTTCATTATTTCGATCCACACCCCCCAATAAGAGGCCGCCGAATCGTTTCGCCACCAGAACACCGATTTCTGAAAAGCATTGGGTTGTGGAATCCGCTCCCGTTATTGATAAAAATGTCAAGGGGCCGGTCATTATGCGTGAAGAGGATCGGGAATTAACGAGATTTTAATGAAGGGTGTATACGGTCGGTGGGCCCTTTAATGCATTAGCGCCCCCTTCCCCCACCGTTTAAGGGGGGCTTTCCCGTGACATGCACCCCCACCCCATCAAAGAAAGGGAACGAATCGAATCAAAAGGGAATTGTAATCGAGGGAAGAGAATCCAAAACGCTTGATGAATGAATCGAGACGGCCTAAAGATTCGTCCCTAATTGCCAACTGAATTTGCGCGTGTAAAGGTTTGTCGGACAAGGATTCGGACTCTTGTAGTCGGAGACTTGTCGTGGATGACTCGGGAATATTCATTAAGTTCTGCACTTTTATCGTTCGTTTTACAGTTGGCTGACTTTCAGATTACAATGCCGAGTTCTTCGATTTCCTGTTCTTTTTGGATCCCCCCACTCCCGACTTAAACACTCGTGGGGTTTTTTTTGGCCTCCGAACAGCATTCGCACATCGATTGAGCGTACCAGCGTGTGTGTTTTGGCTGGAGATAGAAAGGACGTGCGTTTGGATTCCTGTTTGGTTTATTTTGGGTGTGTGGAAGAACTAGAAAGGGAAAAGATTTGGAATAAGGTTTCGGTATTTTGTTCTTTTGTGGATAGTTAGCAATAGGAAATCAAATAGCGGATTGAGTCAATGGCATTGCAGAGTAAGAAGAAATTCAACGATGCATTGTTTTAATGATGAAAGAAAATAGGAGTTAAGATAGTATGAGTTAAGATTGAGTTTAATCCCTTACCTTTCGAAAACAGCTGTAGTTTTAGTAAAATGGTATGTTTTACAGTCGGATGACTCGCAGAGTGTTGGGATCAATTTCTTATTATTATTTCTTATTATTGGTCTCCCGACCAAAACCCTCACATTTGGGTATTGTTTGGCCTCATAAACGTATTCGCATATCGATTGAGTGTATCTTTAAAAGACAGAGAGAGGGAAAAAGGGTGAGAGAATTGCGTGTTTGGTTCATTTGGGGCTTTTTTGGCAGATCTTTAAGGAAGGAGAGTTTGAAATGAGGGGATTCATTTCTGTGTTCATTTGTGTATAAGCGGTAAAATGTGACAGAAATTTGATGACGCAGACTGCTAAGTAGCATTAGTTTGAGTAGATTCAGTAATGGGAAAAGAAGAAAATATTTTAGAGCTAATATATATTTGTAAAGTTTGTTCTGCATATTTAGAAAATCTACTTAGTAAAAAAATAGGACTGATTAATTTTTAAAACCAAATATTCACCGCGCGTTATCTATTTTTCAATTTGTAGTCTTGATGGATATGCTTTAAATTTAATGGATATTTATTCAGTAATTATATATTTTTTAAATCCCTTCTTTAGTCTGTTGAAACTTGCATTTTTGTTTGAAAATGTACGCAATTTTTGATATTATTAATATTTAAATAAAAAAAACGTTGAAATAATACAGATCAATAACACAAGCAATAAACTCATTATTCATTGCGTTGTTGGTCATAAAGCTTTGTTTTATGGAGGATTAATCTATTCTTTTTCTAAACCTCTAAACTATTAGTTTATTGATATGATTAAAAATTAACTAATCTTGTTCTCTTTCTTTCAACCTAAATATGGATTTATAATGTACCATAAATCAAAAGATTAAAAAAAATGTTGCACTTATAATGCACATTTTATTTTTGCATTTGAGCTATAGGATCTAAAATATGCTGCTAGATGTAAGAAATATTTGAATGACTTTTCCTCTGAAGTTAGACACTGAAAAACACAATAGTAGCTCTATAGTGGACTGTCGACGTGATGTGGTTGTCCTATAGTGGACTACAGTAGACTCCATATTATTATGGTAATGGACACTATAACTAGGTAAAGAGAGGTACAGCAGTTGTTCATATTCCAAGAAGACCCCTCTAGTTTCCTCAAAAATGTACACAAGAAAAAGTCAAAGTACCTTTTGTATCAAGAACTAATACAGAGACTGTTCGGACTTTTTTTGAACGATTGTAATGGACTGAAAATCAATTTTTTACATGAAATTTTTGGATTTTAAATTTTCTATTTGATAGCCCTTATTGTTAACTATCTTTCTACACTTTAATTTCCATGATAATAATGACTTCTGTAGTATCGACAGAGGTATTTTGTCCCAATCTTGTTCCACAGATTTCCAAAGTCCTTGAATGGTTTTCGGTCGACGTTTCGATAATGCTCTTTTTAAAAGTCCAAAAGCACAAAAATCTGTGGGTGAGACATCTGGAGATTTAGCAGGAATATAAGTAAAGTGTATTGACCTGATACCAGTTCCTTGTTTCATTTTTTCTAAGAATTTTATAGTGAATTTAGATGTGTGGCTGCTTGCTTTATCCTGATGCAGTTCTACTGATTCTTGGCATTGTGGGTAAAGATCTGGTATTTCTTTTTTGAATATTGGAGATAAAATATGGTCTTGATAGTATGTGGGGAGTTGATTTTTATATTTTTTTCCACTCTCTTTACTTTTAATTTTCCATTATATGCAAAACCGGCAACAATCGTAAATTCCTTCTATGATAATAAATTATCCTTTTTTATTGCAATCATTTAAATACATCTCATGCCTCGTCTATTGTCACAACATTTTCCCATCTTTCTTCAGCTATGTGCTTCTCATACAGAATTCTGTAGTGAGTTCTTCGTTTTGCAATATGTCATAGAGATAGACGATGAGCAATGTATTTTTTGGTCTTTTTATAATTCAAATCACTGTTAATTATTTTATTTACAGTTGAAACTGAACATTTTAATGACTTTGCAATAGTCCTTTGACTTGGCGGATTCTCTTTTAAAATAATATATCTTACCTTACAAATATTCTCAGAAATTCTTTTCTTTTTTGGATACGTATTTGGAAGTATTTTTCCACATTTACATTTTTTCCTTTGTCATTAATAATATTACTTATCGTACTATGTATCGAAAAACCATGACTTTTACAGCGTTTTTGAATAGTTGAATAAGCATAATTCTCTTCGGAAAGAGCGAAAACAGCCTTCCATCCATTGCTTATTTAAAAGCGCCATTTTGAAGGTAAACAAAACTCTGAGTTAGCAGACGATAAGTTTTACTTTAACTATTTAACTGCTGCGAAAATAAAATTCTTTCGTAGCACACAATTTTTTACAGCTCATCAAAATCGTTCAAAAAATGTCCGAACAGCCTCTGTACTTATAAACTGTTCGTTCATAGTAGTCCGGTTGAAAGAGTAACGGATTGGGAACCGGAGGGTTGCCAGTTCGAATCCAACCAAAGACCGTAGTGTACAAAGGGGGATGGCACACGTTAAATCTGTCGTGGCCTCAAATGTCCTCACGTTGGCGTGGTGTGGAAGTTTAGTGAGTGGGGTGCCAACTCAGGTGTGACCTCGTCATCTGACCGTGTTTTAAAATTACGTGGTGTTGACCTCGGATCTTTCCGTTCGGGTTTGATCCCGGATTGTCGCCACAAGCCCGTTGATTGTTCCAGCACGACTTTAATTAAAATGCCTATTTATTAGTTTATGTATAAAATAAACATTGGCTTATTAACTTTTCAGTTGGTGGTCTTGACGAGATATCGTCATTAGAAAAAACTGAACAGATCTTGAATTCGTCCCCATAGAAAAGTCGGAAATTTCTTTATGACGAGATGCCTCAGCATTAGCAAAATTGTTCAGATCTTGTTGGACGAGATATATCGGCGTAACCACTTTGTTGGCTTGGTAGATACATCCCAGATGCCCGAAGGGCAGAACTCTTGCTGTAACCTGACGTCTGGCTAGTCACGATTGCTAATATCTCTACCACCTAAAATTTCTGCATCCACCTCTGTACTAATTTCCAATAAATGGACATCCGTCTCCTGTAAATTTGTACTATTGCTCTACTACTACAAATATACAGGGTATCCCAAAAAAGTTGTTCCGCGATTTATCTTTTTACCATTTGGAGATAAGTAGTCAATGTAAATTGCAAAAGTGCACCAAATAAGATAAGATTAAGATATGTGAATAAAATTATCACGTGATAACAATTTAAGCCGATACAGTTTGTAATTTGTATACCACCCCTCTAGATAAAAATCCGAGATAGCAAAAATGTTCCTTACATGTATCCCTATCGTTAGTAAAAAACCATATTTCTGTAGGTTGAATAGTAACGGAGATACAAGAGTTTCTATTTTAAGGGGGCCGTATCTAATCTAGAACGGAAACTGACCCATGGCCAAGAATGAAGAGCCGAGTTCTGCATTGCTGCAGATGGAAAAATTTGCTTTTATTTTTATTTAAACCATTTTTTCTACAATATTTTTATTAAAGATTACATTGTCTACTATTATGCATTGCGATTTTCATCTGCAGTTGCAATACTATATTACTTTGCACAATGTTGAACTTTCTGACCGAAAAAAAATGCTTTTTAGATTGTGTATGCGTTCCCTAATCTGACTGCTTGAACCGCTGTGCACAAGCGGTATAAGTCAACTATTTGCGTCCTTATGCATCCGTTACTGTTCAACCTACAGAAATGCAGTTTTCTGCTAACGTAGGGATGCAGGTAAGGAACATTTCTGCTATCTCGGAATTTTATCTAGAGGGGTTGTATAAAAATTAAAAACTGTATCCGTTTAAATTGTTATCACGTGATAATTTTATTCACATATCTTAATTACTTACCTTATTTGGTGCACTTTTGCAATTTACATTGCCTACCTATCTCCAAATGGTAAAAAGATAAATTGCGAAACAATCTTTTTGGGACACCCTGTATACTAGAGTCGGAACCTCTGGTTGTCTGTTTTAAGCAGACTGTGTGAAAATGTCTTAAACAGACTTGCAATGTATGACTGCAGAAATATGTTTTCAACGGACCATTGGTCCCTTACATTTCTCATAATCTAATTTTGTTAAATCCTGGAATACTAGAACCGCGGTAGCCCTGTTGGAAGTGTAGCGGATTACCAGCCAGTAGGTTGTGAGGTCGGAACTCTATCCAAACAAAGACGTTGTGTTCGTGGGGGCTGGTAAACACACTAAATCTGTCGTGGCCTCAAATGTCCTCACGTTGACTTAGTGTTGAAGTTCGGAGTGTGGAGTGCCAGCTTACGTCATCATTCCGTGGTTCTAAATAACGTGGTGTTGCCTTCGGATCTTTCCTTGGGAGATTGATCCCGGACAGTTGTCGATACCCCGTTGCGTTGCTGCAGTGCGACGTTAATTAAACTACCTACCTGCCTATCAAAATGATCAAACATAATTTAAGTAAATCAGTTTTGGAATTCAAAACATTTTTAGTGGATTAAAAATCAGCAAAATTATTCATAAAAATATAGAAGTCTGAATTGGATCAAAATTTATAGAATGAAGAAAAAATATTGAGAATATATTAATCTTGGAATTTAATAACAAAATTTTATCCATCAAGATTTTCATATGTAAATACAAACACAAAATTCATTATATTTATAGGATTACGATGTTTATAGATAATTCAAAAATTGTTTTCCTTTGATTTACGACAAACTCCTTTGTCCTTTTTACATTTTAAAACATGCTTTGTTCAATCTCACGAGATTCCTTTCTAAAAAACTAAATACATTCATAAATTTAATTATTCTAGCAACGTTTTCACAATATGTCTAAACTTAAAGCATTTTATGCACGAATTTTAAATAGATATATATGATATAAATTTTTATTAAAATTTGCAGCAGTTTCAAGATAATCATTTTTGAGTGAAATTTTGAGAATCTAGAAGTGAATCTTTTGGATCATTTTTCTTCTATTCTACTAAAATTTAATAGCTCTCATCTTTCGAGATGCTTCCGAGTTCATCTTTTTGTAAGTACTTTCACTTTTCCTTTGGGAAAACATTGATTTTGGATTTTAATATCATAAATCGTGAAATATATAGATGTTTGACTTTTATTATTCAGTGTAATTTACAAAACATATTAATCATATATATCTTTGGTGATTTTGAATTTTATTGGTATTGTATTTACTAATTTAAATAAATGAAGTATATTTAGTAATTTACGTAAAATGGAAATTGATTTGCATTCACTAGCTGTACAAGAAGACAATAAGTACTTTAAAATTATCAAAGATAGTTCCAGAAACGTTATTATCTGTACAATCTCTTTTCATTAAAAATGAAAAGTAAAATACCCTATATAATATTGTAATTAAGTAATATTTGAATTTGAAAATATCTCTAAGACTTGTTAAACTTATGAGAAAAGTTATGTTAATGATATTAGATGTGTTTTGATAAGTCTTAAACTATTCAAAGATATCTTAATATGTACTTGCGTATCTGATTATATAATATATTATAGAATAGGCTATGAATCATTAATATTCACAGGAAATCGGGACATCGTGTCAAATATTGAGACAACGTATTATTTTAGTTTCCTTCGTGATTTTAACGGCTCAAATACAACTGTCACCAATTCTTAAAATACACATTTATGTAAAACAAATTTATCAATTTAGAGGCATGTTCATGCTTTTTCAAAATATTGATAAGGCCCACAAAATTCCTTCGTATTAGAGCAAAATATATAGTTTACTTCTCTATGATATTTTATGTTTCCTATAGTGCGAATACTAATACTTGAGAAAACACAATAACAAATCCGTGTGTATAAAATTTAAAAGTACACAATAAAATTAAATGAAGAAAAATAGGTAATTTGTAGAAGTAATTTTCCTCGCACATCTAAAAGAATTGAAGGAAAGGAAAGACTTTACGTAAAAAAGTAAGCTTAAATTAATTCAACAAAATTGGGTTAATTTCCGTTGGAAAAAGATAAGTGAATAAAGTAAAAAATGAAGGAAAGAGAAAATATTATTTGGGACAAAAATATGTTAGAGAGAAGCGGGTATCACTCCAAGCTTTATTTTTTACTAAAAAATTTAAACACTCGCGTTTTCTTTGTTAAAAAAATAAATTCTCATTACGGTGTAGATCACATAGTATAAAGCTGAACTACGTATTATACCCTATATCCATTTTACTTTAAAAATCATAATGAAAATGTTAATTTAATGAAACTCACGTATATAATTAAAACTAATAATAAAGCATATTTTCTTTTCAAACAGTAATGAAATTGCGTAGTATGTAATAAATACGATGAAAAGTGCACACATCATTAGCAGTGAAGTCAGAAGAATGAAGTTTCTCTCTCTTTCTCTTTATATATATCTTTATTATATATATCTTTATATTTATCTTATCCAACTCCTTCTTAGTGTTGCATTTTCAATGTCAGGTAGTGTTGTGTATATACACTACCTGACATTGAAAATGCAACACTAAGAAGGAGTTGGCAGAAAGTGATGAAATTTGGCAGACAGAGAGAGACAGCAACGAGCAATAAGTGATCTTTATTGCAACATTATACACCTTGCTACTGAGCAGCAAGAACGTCTGATCAGTAGGTTGTAGGACCACCGCGAGCGGCGATACAGACAGCAACACGTCTAGGTACAGACGCAATGAGCGTGAGGAAGGTGTCCTGAGGGATGGCTGCCCATTCCCTGTCAACCATTTGCCAGAGTTCGTCTTCTGAACGTGCCGGTGGCAACGCATGCAAGCGACGTCCAATGACGTCCCATAAATGTTCGATAGGTGAGAGATCAGGGGAGACAGCTGGCCAGGGAAGCACCTGGGTACCTTGCAGGGCATGTTGGCTGATGCGTGCCGTGTGCGGCCGGGCGTTATCCTGCTGGAATATGGCATTGGGCACCCCCTGAAGGAAAGGTAGTGTCACCGTCTACAGCAAATCATCTACGTATCGTTGGGCCGTCATAGTGCCTTGAATACGGACCAGAGGTGATCTGCTATCGTAGGAGATGGCGCCCCAAACCGTTATACCGCGTTGTCTCGCGGTATAGCGTTCCACAGATGCGGCCGGATTGGCCCTGTCACCACGTCGGCGCCAGATTCGTAAACGGCGACTGTCATTGCTAAAACAGAAGCGTGTCTCGTCTGAGAACACCACCCTGTGCCATTCCGTCGTCCACGTGGCTCTATCCCGACACCATTGCAAACGGAGACGTCTGTGCTGTTGGGTCAATGGTAGTCGTCTCAACGGGCCCATGAGTGCAGGCAGCCAGCGATCAATCGGCGGCTAATGGTCCTGGACGATATGGGAGCATCAAGGCTGTCCTGCACATGCTGCAAAAGGGCGACAGACGTGGCATGCGGGGCCGCCGATGCTTGCCGGCAGATGCGTCGGTCCACGCGTGCTGACGTCACTCTGGCTGCACCGGAACCCCTCAAACTTGCCACATTCCCTGTGTCCAACCATCTGTGCCACAACCGGTGCACCGTGGATGCGTATAGGTGGGTATCTGCTGAGATTTGACGTATGGACCAACCTGCCCTTCTGAGGCCAATCACCATACCCCTCGTGAAGTCGTCTGTTTGCTGGAACTGTCTTGATTGGCGGCGTCCTGGCATTCTCCGCTACTAGACGTTTCCTCTGAGACACAAAAACAAATTGCAACTTGATTTACCTGGCAAACAGAGCGGCGCGAAACTGACCACTTTTGCAGGTTCCTTCCCTGGTTTTTCACTCGCCTTGCGCGGGACAGCTGCGCAGTTTGCATCATTTACATATCTCGGTGAGCTGCGTCTACCCTGTAAATTTCATCCAGTTCTGCGCACTCCTTCTGGGTGTTGCATTTTCAATGTCAGGTAGTGTACATACAATATATAGATTTGGTTGAATGAGCGGATCCGGTTTTGGTCAGTGAGTGCACTATACGAATGTTTAACTTGATATTAATAAGCTTCGACTTTTCCATTGAATTAAATACTCATATATTATAGATCATTACAAGTAGATTAAGCATGATTTATTCACTAGCATAGTATAATGAACTATACTGATTAATATATGAATGTATGTTTACACACTGACAGACACGAAAAGTGGAAGCCACTCATTTTGCATTACAATGACCCGGAATTGATAAATTTATTTCAAATGGTGCGAAATTAATCTTGCTCAGACACTTAATTTTTATTTATATAGATAAACAATTGTTGCTTTAAGAAAATTCAACAGTAATAACCATTACACCACTGAATAAGTGTGATAATTGATCGACGGTTTTTTTATAGATTAAAATAAATTCATTACTTAAATATAGATTAAATGTTGGGCTGTTGATATTCAACCGTTGTATTAAAGCTTAGTTCTGATAGAAACATGATGATTAAGTTGAATGACTGAGATTTTTCATAACAGTAAAGTATCCTAATTTAATTATAGCAAGTTGTATAAGAAACTTTATACATAATGTGTGTATATATACATATTATGTATATATATATATACGCATGCTGGGTGCATTTTGTATTTCTAAATATGGCTAAATATGACCTTACACCCAAGATTTTTATTTCAAAGCATGTTTTATGTTTTTAATATTTGTGTAATAATCGTTTGCGAGTATTAATATGTAAAATTTGTAATACGCTGTGTTTTATTTGTGTAACAAATAAGAACGTAAGATCAATGTAAGAAATGAAGACCAAATTGTTACTGTAAAATGTTAAAGAGATATGTATAATGCAAAAAACAGATGCACACTATAAAATTTAGAATATTTTTTCGATTATCTATCATGCAGAAAAATCATGTCTTTGCTTTTGTCTCATAATGAAGAAAAAGTAAATTATTTGCTTTCATGATTATTCATTGTATTCCATTTATTTTCTTGTAGTCATTCGGAATAGAACCCTGTCCCAAAATATCAATTAATAGTTAAGAGAGATTATCAATTTATTGTTTTCTGATTAGAATGCATTTCATTCCTAAAAGCGTTTTTAAGAAGCGTTTTCATCTTAAACTATTAATTTCTCAAGGATCTGTATGAGATTTCACAAGGCAAGGTTTCAATGGTTTCAAGTATAATTAACTTAAAGTTACTTGTGCGAACCATAAATTAAAATATCCCACATAATTAAAATTTCTTGTGTTTTTTACTGGTCATGTAACCAAGTTTTCAACAGTATAATTTCTGAAGTAGAGTTATTTCAGTTATTCTAAAAGGTAAACGTATGTATAACAATTAAGAGGAATGGTTCAAAAACTTCGATACAAGAAATTCCTCGAAAATTAAAAATGTTTATGAAATTCGTTTTTTACTACCTCGAATCAAATGTTAACAAGGTTTTGTAACACGAGTTTTAAAACATTAGACCTATTAATTTGTAATTAGTTTGCAATTAAAATTAGCTTGAAATAAAAAAATACAGAATACTATTGTATTACATCCTAAATTTAGTTAGACAGTTGAATTAACGTCGCACTGGAGCAACACAATTGACTATTGGCAATGGTCCGGGATCAATGTCGAAAGGAAAGATCCGTGGACAGAAATTTCGAAATTTTGAACCACGGTCAGATGACGAGGTTAATCCTGAGCTGGCACTAGACTCTCCAAATTTCCACACCGTGCCGAGGTGAGGACATTTAAAGCCACGATTCAACGTACACCATCCCTCTCGTACTCGACGACCTTTGACTGGATCGAGTTTTCGAATTCGCAACCCTAAAGTTGCTCTTCTACTCTTCCAACAAGGCCTATCTCGGCTTTCCTAAAATTAGATTTTAGAACATAAAATAATTGGAAAAATAATGAAATATTGTATTTTTTCTTGAGTTCTCTACCTTGGCTAGCGAAATATTGCATATTTTCCGCGGAACCCCTAAAACGTTGGGTTCCCGATTTGGGATTCACTGCTTTAAAGAATAAATAAAATTTTAGAACATAAAATAATTGGAAAAATAATGAAATATTGTATTTTTTCTTGAGCTCTCTACCTTGGTTAGCGAAATATTGCATATTTTCCGCAGAACCCCTAAAGCGTTGGGTTCCCGATTTGGGATTCACTGCTTTAAAGAATAAATAAAATTTTAGAACATAAAATAATTGGAAAAATAATGAAATATTGTATTTTTTCTTGAGCTCTCTACCTTGGTTAGCGAAATATTGCATATTTTCCGCGGAACCCCTAAAACGTTGGGTTCCCGTTTTTGAATTCACTGCTTTAAAGAATACCAATCTGCACCTCGAAAATCTTAATCCTTAGAATATCTCATTAATGAAAAACATAGCATAACACATAGAGCTTCATACTATAAGTAGTATCATCTATCTCAAAGTAGGTAGGTAGATATTAATTAACATCACAATGGGCTATTGGCGACGGTCTGGGATCAATCCCCGAGAGAATTATCGGAGGACAACACCAGGTGATTTTGAACCACGGTCAGATGACGAGGTCACACCTGAGCTGGCACCCCACTCTCCAATCTTCCACACCACGCCAACCTGATGGCATTTGAAGCCCCGAAAGATTTAAAGTACGCCATTCCCCTAGTATAAGAATATTTTCCGGAGAACCCCTAAAACCTTGGGTTCCCACTTTGTGATCCATTGCTTTATAGAATATCAATCCACACCAAGAAAATCGCAATCCTTAGAATACCTCTTTATCCCCTTTGCATGAATTTAAATTAATTCCTTATTCAATTTGAATAAAGTCGTTCCTTGTAAAAATACTTTAGTATTTCCAGTTTTGTTGCGTATTTTCTAAGCACCATCACTCTGTTACTCAAAGTCGTTACATATATATTGCACTCACGTAAATATCCGATATTAAATACATCTGTTAGACACTAAAAGACGTCAATTACACCAGTCCGTTCAGCTGCCGAGTGACCCCCGGTGAGCGTTATTACCACGCCATGGGGGGTCCATTTCATCCTGCCAGCGTGATGCAGAACGGGCCATAACGAAAATGGCTCCAGTTTATCCCTTCCTCGGCTCCTGGCCATTGTTCCCGAACGCTTCCAGGGATCAGAACAATTGGACCCGGTTTTAAAACGAATGGAATATCTCCAAGTACATCGCCTGAGAGAACACACGAGATTTTATTTGTGTCGCCGAGTGATTAAAACGGATTTAGTAGTGCTCTTAAAGCAAAGTAGGAGGAGGTCGTTGGAGCGTCGGGACTGCTTTTGTTTTATGGACTGTGTGGAAGAGGTCTTAAAAGGGGTCTTGTGGAAGAGGGGGGGTTGTCCAGAGGAAGACTAATCGAACGGCGCCAATCGCGGCCGAAAGTGGGAAAGGATTGAGAGTCCGGACATGGTAGAATCGTAATGCTGGCGTTAAAGTGCTCTTAGTAACTATCAACGTCGTTTTTACGACGTCGCATTAAAAAAAAGGAAACCGGAGCGTCTTCATATTGACCAGGCGGAATTCAGGGCGGGTATTGAAAGAGAAGAAGGTTTATGTGTGCGTCGTTGCTTTGATGAGATTCAGTATGTCTGATTGCGTAATCGCCTGTCTGACGATTTGTAAGAGCGACTGTGTGAAATAATGTAATTTATTTGACTGGACTAGCTGGTATACGTACACATAAAGGTATGAGGGAGTTACTATTAAGATTGTTTATACGACATAGCATTAAAAATCCGGAGCGTCTTCATGTTGATCAGGTGAAAATTTAGGAGGAGATTTAAAGGAGAAGGTTTATGTGTGCGTCGTTGCTTTGATGAGATTCAGTATGAATGAATGCTTAATTGCCTGCCTGACGATTTGTAAGAGTGGCTGTGGAAATAATGTTACTTATTTGACAGGTCTACATAGATGAAAATATATGAGGGAGTTACTATCAATGTCGGTTTATACGACGTCGCATTAAACAAGTGGAAACCGGAGCATCTTCATATTGACCAGGCGGAAATTCAGGGCGGGTATTGGAAGAAAGAGAAGAAGGTTTATGTGTGCGTTGTTGCTTTGATGAGATTCAGTATGTCTGAGTGCTTAATTGCCTGCCTGACGATTTGTAAGAGTGGCTGTGGAAATAATGTTACTTATTTGACAGGTCTAAATAGATGAAAATATATGAGGGAGTTACTATCAATGGCGGGTTTATACGACGTCGCATTAAACAAGTGGAAACCGGAGCATCTTCATATTGACCAGGCGGAAATTCAGGCGGGTATTGGAAGAAAGAGAAGAAGGTTTATGTGTGCGTTGTTGCTTTGATGAGATTCAGTATGACTGAGTGCTTAATTGCCTGCCTGACGATTTGTAAGAGTGGCTGTGGAAATAATGTTACTTATTTGACAGGTCTACATAGATGAAAATATATGAGGGTGTTACTATCAATGTCGGTTTATACGACGTCGCATTAAACAAGTGGAAACCGGAGCATCTTCATATTGACCAGGCGGAAATTCAGGGCGGGTATTGGAAGAAAGAGAAGGTTTATGTGTGCGTTGTTGCTTTGATGAGTTTCAGTATGTCTGAGTGCGTAATCGCCTGTCTGGCGATTGTGTGAAATAATGTAATTTATTTGATTGGACTATCTGGTCTACGCATAGGAAGTTACTATCAACGTCGTTTTAACGACAAGCCTTAAAAAAGGAAACCGGAGCGTCTTTATGTTGACCAGATGAATATTCAGTGCGGGATTTAAAGAAGGTTTATGTGTGCCTTGTTGCTTTGAGGAGATTCAGTATGTCTGAGTCTTAATTGGCTGTCTGACGATTTGTAAGAGTGGCTGTGGAAATAATATTATTTAATTGATTGGTCTGTTGAGATGTAAATGTATGAGGTAAGTAATATCAACATCGTTTTTAAGACATAGCATTAATAAAATGAACCTCAAAGTATTCATATTGACCAGGTGGATATTCAGGTCGGGGATTGAAGAGTTATGTGTGCGTCGATGCTTTGATTGGATTCAGTATGTCTGAATGTGTAATCACCTGTCCGACGATTTGTAAGAGCATCTGTGTGAATTTGTTATTTATTTGACTGGCATGGGTACATGTAAATATATGAGGGAGTTACTATTAAAGACGTTTTTACGACGTCACATTAAAAAAAGGAAACCACAGCGTCTTCATATTAACCAGGTGAAAATTTAGGTCGGGGATTGAAGATGGTTTATATGTGCGCCATTGCTTTGATGGGATTCACTATGTCTGAACCTATCTTTCCAGTGATTCAATGGGTTTGCCTGCTGCAGTTACAAACTATGAGAAGCAGGCTCGATTCCTCCCGCGTGTATTCCTCTCTCCTATCTCTCCTCTCCCTCTCTTCCAATTCATAATTTTTCAAACATTAATTTAATAATTGTTATTGCATACTAAAAACTATTTATAGAATAAAATATTTGGTGGATATTGCTTGGGTTATTTAACAGTAACATGGTACAAAATATCAGCGCCATAGAAATATTATTTAAGAAGATATCCATAAAAGTCTAAGAAACTGATTTAATATTAGGAGCTTCAATCTTTCTGTACTCATAACTTCGAAACGGTAAGTCCTAATAACATGAAATTTGGTATATGCATTTAAATTTTGATATAGTTTCAAAATGAAATTGTGTGTCGAAATAGGGGGTTTCCATTGGAAATTATGAAGTTTGTTCTCAATTTAATAAGAAGACGACCCCTTATGCAAATTATATGCATTTGAATTTATAGATGTTAGTTCCTGTCAAACGTCATCTTTGAATTTTCTCTACTGTTAAAAGTACTCGAATGAGTTGTGGTGGTTCGTTTTTTTTCTGCGACTGTATATTAGACATATAATGAATATAGTAATACTGAATCTTCCACTCAGCACACTTACCAGTATTAAAGCATGAGTAATTCGATAGATATAATATTCACTATGTCCCTTATTGGTAATTGGGTTTCAACACTCTGAGGGATTCACACGCTTATATCTGTTCAGCAACCTGTAGTCTATCCGCCTTTAATTGTAACCAGTTTTGACCTTATTGACCAATAGAGTCTCCTACGATTCTGTCAACCAATAGATGTGGTTATTGGTAGGTTTTACACCACAACATTGTGTAAAATCTACACTACTCGTAAATCTTATGACGCTCATTTGGTGAAAGTAAGCAAGTTGTAACTGTGTAGCTAAAAGTGACATTCGAACAAGAATCCAAACCGTGAAGTGTGAATTGCCACGTTATGTTCCATAACTATGAATTCCATACCGTAAACTGTGAATTGCCAAGTTATGTTCCATAATTATGAATTCCCAGCAGAAAGTTTGAATTAACAATTTATAATTTATTTTACAATTGATTTAAGTATTCTTTCAATAAATAGATGTGGTTGTTTGGTAATTATGTGTGTTGTAGTGTAAAACTGCACTACGGCTACCCAGAGACTCGTGGCACTCATATAGTGAATGTAAACAAGTGATAATCCCGTAACAAAAAAATGACATTAGAGCAGGAAACCAATCCAGAAAGTGTGAATTGACAAATTATGTTCCATAATTATCCAAACCCATAAAGTTTGAATTACCAAATTATAATATATTTTTCAATTAAGTTAAGGATTCTTTCAATCAATAGATGTGTTTGTTTTGTCATTATGTGTGTTGTAGTGTAAAACTGCACTACGCTACACCGAGATCTCGTGACACTCATATGGTGAAGGTAAATAAGTGGTAATCCCTTAGCATTAAATGACATAAGAGCAGCAAACCAATCCATAAAGAGCGAAATGTCAAATTATAATTTATTGTCACTTGACTACAAACATTTTCACTCTCCATTAAAAACTATTTACTGAATTGCTTTTGATTCACTATTGTCTTAAATTCTCATACAATACGCTGTGATGATTCAAAAGTTTATGCACGAAAGTGAAATATTTTTGTAAGGATTCCTCAGAATTTCCAATGTTTCCCCTTCCAATTCAGTGAGTATTGTTTCAGCGGTTTTAATCCTTTGCTCATTATCTTATATCTTTGAAGAACTTTAAAATTAATTAATTAAGTAATCTCTTTTGGAAGTAAATAGTCTTTTTCCTAATTCCGAAAAGAAGATTACTTCTATTTGAGAGCCGCGTTTATTTGCATACCAAACATTTAATTGTACTGAGTGTTTTTACTTGTTTAAGTTAAATTTGTTTATCCAAGCTATCAGTGAAATGGAAAGGCGGAGGTATTTACTTTAATTTGGATGTTTGCCTCAGAATTCCATCTTTGATGATTTTTTACATGAGCAATTTTTTTAAGGTTAAAATATTTACGATCAAATGCATACAATAAGGTTTTAATTAAAGACTAAATAGAGAAATCATCCTGCATGTAAATAAAACGAAAACTTGGTAATACACTTAATTTAAATTACAGTCCTATTTTTCCTTTACCTTTAAAAATCTATTAGATTAGATTAGATCTCTTGTGTTCTTAAATTCTTATTTTAATTTTAAAATGTGACGCATTTGGTTTAAGGCACAATTCAATGACTACTAATGATCCAAACAGGATAATTTTTTCTGAATGAATTTTCTGCCCTTTTTGGATAATTTAAGAATATATGTATGTTCTTAAGTATTTTATTCATTTGAGTTTTCCCATGGTTAAATAGATATACTTTAGGGCACCGTGAATGGTTCACCGGTACGTAGGTGGGTATTTTAATTGACGTCGCACTGGACGGGCTATAGGCGACAGTCTTGGATCAATCTCAAAGGACAATACCACGTAATTTTGAACCATGGTCAGATGACGAGGTAACACCTGAGCTGGCACCCCACTCCCCAAACTTCCACTCCACGCCAACGTGAGAACATTTGAGGCCACGACGGAGTTGATGTCGTTATTCTTCCAACCGAGCTACTGCCATTCCACAACGGTTCACAATCTATGTATTTACTATATATGGTTTCCATGACAACAAATTGTTTCTTAGCATATTCTTTGAAGTTTAGGCATTTTCACTCGAGTTCACTATGCATAATTTCTATTACAGTAACAAATTCCTTCAAATAGAAAGGGCCGGGGTAGACTGGTTGAAAGAGTAACGGATTAGCAACCAGAAGGTTGCGAGTTCGAATCCAACCAAAGTACGAAGGGGGCTGGTGTACGTTATATCTGTAGTGGCCTCAAATATACTCACGTTAGCGTGGTGTGGAAGTTTGGAGAGTAGGGTTTCCAGCACAGATGCTACCTCACAATCTGACCGTCGTTACAAAATTACCTTGGATCTTTCCCTTCGGGTTTGAATCCGGACCGTCGCCGATAGCCCGTTATGTTGATTCCAGTGCGACGTTAATAAAATACCTACCTACCTTGAAATAGATGATACAACTTGTTGGATGAAGCTCTATTGTTACGCAATATTTTGTATTAATATCTGCAGCTTTTATGTATTAACCCTCCAAGTGGAGATATCTCGTACATCAAGATCTGACCAATTTCGCTAATGACGAGATATATCGTCATCAAGATGTCAATTTTTTTATGAGACGAGATCAAGATCTGGTCATCGTTTTCTAATGACGAAATATCTCGTCCATCTAGAACTGGTAATGTCGAAAACCACTATGAAGGTTAATGAAATATAGTAGATAAATACTAAAATTAGCCCATTTTGTTAGATATCTAATATTGCTAAGAGACACTAAATGAACATTAAAATGTATCTCATTTAATTATTTCAGCAAAGAATAAATGTTTTTCACAATTTCTTCATTTCAAAACTTTATTAGAATTCACAAACTTCGAAAGTTTGTTTTACATTTGTCTAAAGATATTCATATAATAACTCATTTAATAACTATTCCCATTTTGATTTTATCCCCGGTTTATTATTTTCTAATCACTGGCACTTTTTTATTAGAACTGGTATAACAGTAGAAATTCCTTGTTTTCTGACAATGTTTTCTTCAAAAACAATCTAAAAGAATCAAGCATTAACTGAAGAAAACACTTTAGAAGAAATACTTAATCCTTAAGTGAAAATTTATTTTTACAAAACAAAATCGCATTTCAGAAATATATTTATGGTATCTTTTTATGTATGGTACTGTGAAAGTAACCGTAAAAGAGAGATTGGAACTAAAAGCATAAAAAGTACTGATTCCGACAAATTTTCGAGCCATGGGTTTTTTCAAGGAAATTCCTTAGAGAAATTAAAGGATAACAAACAGCTAATTTGGCTCGTGTCGTCCTTAAAAAATAACTTGTTCGTGCACTTTTCATGACCGTTAATTAAAAACTAATTTATCTTTGCTGTCAGCACATTAGACTGGACTTGAGAATTTCCAAAACTTCGTTAGGAACTTATAAAATGCCAAAAACTATTGTCCTCACAGAGAATTTAAGATGAATGGGTAACTTTGAAACTCAAAGCTCTAACAAATATACGTACATTAAACGTTTTCATGGGTTTTTTACTGTTTAGCTGCACAAGCGAAAATAATATGCAATGAAACACATTTTAATCTAGTTTTGTTTATGTTGATAAAAATTTCAATCAAGTTTTAAACTTTGTTCTGCTCTGATAAAAAAATAAAACTTGCACCTTCCTTGTTGTAACTTAAAAACAATTAAACATATCATGAGTTGCTCATGCTATCATGTTTTGCTTAGAAACAGTTTCAAATTTAAGTTATTCAAAAACATTCTATTAAAAAACTTTTTTATTTCTGCTCAACTGTTTTTAGCGAATGTAGCCAATTTTAACCATTGTCTGTAATGCTTGCATCTTTCAGTAAAAAAATCGTATGGAAGTAATTTCATATCAAACATGATTCCGTTTTTACACTCAACGATACGTAAATTTTCATAATTGTTACTGAATTATTTTATATGCGATTGTGTTTATATCTCAACAAAAATCTTTATGTTCTTAAGAGAAAACCTTAAGTTTAATGCTATAGCTTATTCGTATAGATAAATACATCACAGATTTCTAAGCACATTTTCTTTATACGTTCGATATAAGACATGTTGGGTATAATTTATTGAATACCTATAATCCAAAAAAGCATATTTTCGATTATTTACATATACTAATTACAATGCATTGAAATAAACACTAAAGATGTTAAAATATTCAATAGTACAGAAAATAAGAGGGGAATATATTTATTGACGTATTAAATAAAATAACTGTCAAATCTCAAAATACGGTAATGTCAAGTCCATTTACTAAAAAATTTCCAAATAATTTAAACATTTGTTGTTAGTAATAAGAAATTATTTGGAAATATTTATGTTGAACAATTAAATAAAGTTAATGCAACGTCGAAAGGTATTCTTAACTTTAAAAAATTACGTCTCCATAGGAATATATCTATATTTAACATTACACTTATACGCTCTCTTAAATATTGCGTCTGCACTTACATCTTCGAACATAATGGATGATATTAATGTTATAATAGAATCATACATCTTATATACTTCAAGTATAACAATGTAATGAATGTTATGATAGAACCATACATCTTATATATATATGTTCGATTTTCTTTCAGATGACGATTAACGTAAAATAAAAACCTTAAAATTATTCTTTATCAGCTTGATCATTTTATTGCTTCATTTTACGGCACCAAAACGCAAAGCTAAATTTGATTTATAGTATCAAGTTTTGTATTTACTAAATGTATCAGGCGTGGTAAACATACGTATTCAGATGTGTTTGTTTTCTTCAAATAGCATTTAACCCATAAATATTGCATTCAAATACGTTAAAATACATTTTAGTATTCAAGATTTCCAACGTGCTGAAAATCCCCAAACGCTATCTTCAATAATGGAGAGCAAAATACCGCTCTACTCTGTACACTGACTAGAATTTATCAGAACACGCTCATGCTTAGAAATTATTGCTCATTATATTTTACTGCTTCTCATAAAAATGTCATGTTAAGCGATGTCCCTTTCGGATGCAAACTCCCCAGTATATACAGTGCGATGTAATAAAACACGCCAACTTGTCTTTTATCTCCGCAATCCAAAGATATCGCGAACATTCTTCTTATGATAGATCGGATCCGAAAATGAATCTCTGGAAAAATAAAACCAGGAGAAACTCACAACGAGAAAAATCGTCTTACGATGCACATAATTCTCTGCATTACACTCGATCTGAAACTCATTCACCGTGAGGAAAAAAGAGAAGCAAGGGAATAGAGGATCAGAGATGAGGTTAAATAGCTATGCACATAAATTCAGACAATCACTTAATTCTAGAGCATTGGATAAAAATGTGTTGCAAAACGTTTCAATGTGCTTGTAATAAAAGAGAATACATTGAGGAATGCTTCTTCAATTTGATAGAGACTGTATGATGTAATGCCGAATAATAAAAATGCAACTGTCTTGTGGTTTTAAAAAGAAACAATTATAAATCCAATTAATACAATGTAACTTTTCTCTGGTTTTAAAAAGAGACAATTATAAATTCAATTAATACAATGTAACTGTCCAGTGATTTTAATAATAAACATTTATAAATCTAATTTACAAAATATGACTGCGTTCTGTGGTTTAATAAGAAACAATTATAAATTTAATAACAATGTAACTTTTCTGTGGTTTAATCGGAAACAATTATAAATCTAATCAATACATTGTAATTGTTCCGTGGTTTAATAAGAAACAATTATAAATTTAATTAACACTAATGCAAGCGTTCTGGGGTTTCAATCAGAAACAATTATAAATCTAATTAATGCAATGTAATTGTTCTGTGGTTTTAAAAAGAAACAATTATAAATCCAATTAATACAATGTAACTGTCCTGTGATTTTAATAATAAACATTTATAAATCTAATTTATTCAATATAGCTGCGTTCTGCGGTTTAATAAGAAACAATTATAAATTTAATTCTAACAATGTAACTGTTATGTGATTTAATGAGAAACAATTATAAATTTGATGAAACAATGTAACTGTTCTGTGGTTTAATCCGAAACAATTATAAATCCAATTGATAGAATGTAACTATTCTATAGTTTAATAAGAAACAATTATAAATCAAATTAATACAATGTTTGACACTGGAAATTGATTTTCCTTTGCTCCTATTTATTTATGATCATAGTTGCATGTCGTCTGGGTTATGTTTATAATATTTTATAGCATATCGTCAGCTTAGAGCAAAAACACACAAAATTAAAATTTTACAGCACAGCCAATTAAAGATTAACTTAGACCTTAGGTCAAAAATAACAATTATAAATATCCCTGATAAAGGTATAATTTCTTTCAAACCTACATTTAGCGTAAAAATGCATTTTATAAAAATAAAAATTTTAATTGGCAAATGTATAGAAATAAAATTAAATTCTATACATTTAAAATACAAACATTTACATAGAGGTAAATATACTTTTAACGTGTATAAGATAATACGAAAATTACACTACTTGAAAGAAGCATCATTAAAAGTTTTATAATAAAACAATAAAATGGTTTTAAGATTGATAATTATCTAGAAAACACAATGTGATATTTATGTTTACATCATAAAGGTTGTTGGCAACTTAGTTTTATAACACATTTCAAAACTGCAAGTTGTTTTGTTATCTATATATATGATGTATATGTTTATTACAGAATATTTAAGTGTATTTCATTGCGTAACTACGTGTAAAATATTACAACTTTTTGTACATTGAATATGCTTTATGCACGTAGATATGCGACACGTCGTAGAAATGAACAGAAAATTACACTGTTATAAACATTAACACAACCGTTTCATCAAAATTAAAAAAAACGTCGCTAAAGGTTTTCTTAAACACTTTTAACATGGTATAGTTAATTGCATGGAAGAATACAATGTTTTATTTGTTTTTAATTTAGAAAGATCGTTCCAGCAAAAAGTTAAAATTTCGTTAAATAAAAAGGAAGGGTTTACAGAATTCGCGTTTAAAATCAATGACACGAAAAACAGAGCTTTGTGTTTCAGTTTTTTAGTTAAACAAATATTTAATGCCTAGATACTAGTCGCACGTTGTACTGATATATAGTATGGGTATGTTTAAAGAGAGTATGTATATAATTACCATATTCAGAATCATGTATGCCCAGATTTCTCTATTTACAAAAGTGTTTTACACATATTTCCTACGTTTGGTTCTACATTTATTTATTGCAATAGTCCGTTTTAATTTTAACTGCAGTTAAGTTACATTTATTGAAGGTATTTAATTAACGTTGCACTGGAGCAACACGACGGGCTATTGATGACATATTTATTGAAGGAATCCTACTATGATACAAAAGGCAAAAACTTGTGCTGACGTGGATCAATTTTGCTACTTATTTCCCTATTTCATGGTTAAAATTAAATAAAATATTTAAATACTTTCACAAGAAATAGATCGCACATAGCAAATAAATATTACACCATAAGATATATGTTAAGAAACGGGTATTGCAAGCGATAATACTTATAATAAAATAGAAGAAAATGCAAGCAATATTTTTGTACATAAACTTAGTTGAAACGCTCGTGTGGTAGTTTAATTAAATTATTAATAAGTGTTATATTTTCTATATCTGGCAACGCCATTAATAGACTAAATTTTTATGGCTCCATTAAATTTATTATTTGAGATGTAGTTTTGAGCTGTGAGTTTAATTGAGTAATTACGTTCTGTATTACTAATGCTTTGTGAGATTATTACTGAGATGTATTTTTGAGTTCTGAGATTTACTGATCGATTTACCATTCTGACTATTTTGAGTTGTAAGCATTCATGAACAACGAAGCATATCAAGAGTATGCTTCAGTTCACAACCAATTATTTACGATTAATGGGAGCAAAAAATAATAATAATCACTTTAATTAGCAATAAGTGATTTTAGATCCCTTGTATTCTTATCTCTACGGGTTTTATAGCTAGTGATTATGTTTGTCCTACCTCTAATGATTTTTATTTTTACTGATTCCTTGCCAATCATCTAATGAGAAAATTACACCTAGGTTTTAAAAATTATCGTTTATTAAAATTTTTTAAGTTAACCGGGTACCATTTTACTGGCAAAATGTAACGAAAAACACGTTACACCACAAAATTTAACACGTTTAAATGAATAAATATTTTCGTCATCCGTACATATATACGCTTGTTAACTATAAACTACCTCTAAGCTACTAATTTAACTGATTGCTGAGAGAAATAATTTAATAAATGGAAACTAACGTTTCATAATCATTTTCGTTGTTGAACACATTTTAATATAATAGTTCAGTACAAATTTCTGTAATTTTTAAATTAGTGGCGAGTTCTCACATAACTAGGAAGTACTTGATTTAAAAATACATCATGTTCTTAACAAAGATCTCGAGGTGTGATAGAACAAGTTTTCTTAACTTTCATTAAACATGCCCTTGAGAAATATTGGTATTTATATAACTATAATTGGCAATGGTTTTTGAACAGTAAAATTATGTGAACGAGATCTGATATAACTAATAGTCTACTGTGTTCTTCCTGACTCGATGCTTCTCTCTAAGACCTGTAAGTGATACATAATATCTAAAGCATTATTTTGTAGTGTACTCAGGATAAAACACCTTAAAATGAAGTTTTCCATTAAAAGTGAAAAATTACTATTTCGAATGTATACATTATTTCTTCATCCATAAATAGTATGTCGAAGCTAACTAAACTGCATATGAACTAATATTTCATCCAATTCACATTTCTCGAGAATCCAATTTATGCAACCTAACGTTACTGAATCATTTCAATACATTAATCAACCAATTTTAATTGTTTACCTTGAGCAATATGTTTTGGAAATATTTACAAGTTCTTTATTTGAAAATAAAACACATTTTTCAAAGGGATGTTCAATGACTAACAAAGCAAGTTTCATCAACTTTCACTAAATATATCATAGTCAAGAAATATATCTATTGGTTGGTTGGTTAGTTGGTTTGAGGGGTTTTATGGCCGTGCTGCGCCAAGAAATATATCGGATCATTAGATAGATTCTAAAGATAAAGTACTTAAAATGAAAGTTTCTATTCAAAATTGCTTTTCGAAACGAATACATCATTGTTTAATCACCATAGATTTGAAAGCCAATTAAACTACTTATAAACTAATATTTTGACTAATTACCGGTTTTAGAATTTAATTAATAAGCCATAGTACCATAATCATTTAATACATTGTATAACCAATTTTAATTACCAACTTCAGGCTGTACTTTGTTTTAATATTAGCTACGAGCTTTCCCATAAGTACGAGTACTTTATTTGAAAATAAAACACGAGACTTTTTTTTCCAAAGGAATATTCCGAAGCGTAACAGAACAAGCTTCCTCAACTTTCACTGAACGTGTCAAAGCGAAGTAATCTAACGGATCATTAGGTAGTGTTCTGAAGATAAAGCACCTTAAAATGAAGCTCCGAGGGACCTTAATAGGTTCATCAGTTGGTTAATTACGTTAGAAAAGATTACCGCCAAGAAATCGCCAATCCTGGGCTCTCGGGCGATTCATCATCGGAGGGGATTCCATTCCCTTCGTTTTTGCACATTTTAAGATTTTAATTCAACTTTCTTTCGCTTTTTTTCACCCTTGGTGGCTAAGACGCGGGATAAGGAGTTTTAATCAATGTAATTTATCTCGCGAGGAGAGCCTTTTTGGGTTTTTTGTACGCGTCCCGAAAAGGTTATCTGTGTTCTGAATCGAGGAGATAATGAATAGCGTTCAAGTACAATTTGTGAAAATGGCTACGTGGGGTGGTGTTGCACATTGGACATTAGTGTTTGTTTTGTTGATAGGTGGGTTTTTTGCAGTTTAGACGCGTTTATGATGGCGTATCTTGAAGAGATGTGTGCTCGGTTTTTATTTATGATGTTCTGAAGGAATTTATGCGCTTTTCAGATTTTAATTATGGGCAGGATATTATAGTCAGTATGTGGGGACGTGGATATTTTATGTCGATCAATTTATGATCCTAAGTTTGTTTTATGGCTTAATTTGCTCGTGTAACTGTAAATATATAATTTTATATTTATTGTAAAGTTACTTAATCTATGTTCTGTCAAACAAATATGAATTATAAGTTTGCATTTAAAAATGTTTCGAATGAATTAAAAAGATTGACAAGAGATTAAGAAAGACTATGAAGAATAGAAAATCAGCTTGCATAATTTTGGTTGTAAATTATTGAAGATTATGTTGAGTGTGAAATTACAATTGAAGGGTTCTCAACAAAAATAGCACGTCCAAAAATCGCGAAAATGAACTAATAGTGCAATCTTGTGGTTCTCAACGTGCTCACAATACTCTAAAACGCTTTCCCTGAAAAATAGTGTATGTCCTTGTTATGAGACGAGAAAGTTTTTCTGGTTCTACAAAAACAGCACTTGTCCAGGGATGTTTCCAACTAAAACGTAAACCAAAACATCTTTAACATTAAGGCACTCTTGGACCCTTCATAAAAGGAGAAAGAAAAAGTTTGAAATTAAAATCACTGAGAATGCTTAAAATCGAATCCATATCAAACCTAATACACGTTCGAGATACCTACAATGTCCCGTGGAGGACTATGAACCTGCGAAACACAAAGAAGTCACCGCGTAACGTGGAATTTAAGAAGCTGTGTGACCCAAATGTGCCCATTAATAAGTTTAAAATCCAAGATATGAAGAATATCTTTCCATACCTCTCAGTTGGAGCAAAGCTTACACAGCTTACTTTTCATCATTAGAAACTATGGAACCAGAAGCTGGTCCTAGCGGACGTGGACTGGATGTCCTGATGATACAATCGGATATTTTAAAAATAAAACTTTTTTAAGTATTTTTGTGTTTAATTTTTACCTAAAATCGAGTTCTGACCATTCAGTTTCCGTCAAAAACAACACTAGTCCAGACCAAATCAGCTGTTCAGCAATGTATTATCCATGTGCTTTCACCAATGGGAACGAACTTTTTTCCAGTCATTTCTTACAGTTTGAGGATTGTATTTAACCACAAACTATGGCCAAAAAAAGCCAACAATAGATGACAGGAAATTTTTCATCTTCCTGAAAAATTTGAAATTATGGACAAATGCGGTTTTTGTTGAGAACCCATTTGTACTTGATTTATCTGAGTAGTTTAAAATTATATTCAAGCTTGATTTAAAAATGAATTTTTTTCTCAAATTTTAAATTTTCCACTATTTGAGTAGTTTGTAAAGGCTTAAAGAAATTTTTAGTGCAATATTAATCCAACAAAAAATTAAGATTCATTGTACTAAACCAACGAAAATTCTAAAAAATACTTAAATGAAAAAACTAATATTAATAAATTAGTAAAAATGCAATTGGAAAATCAAGTTTGGACAGAAAATAAAGTATTCTATTTACTTCCCAATAAATATCTATTGGTCAAGCTGTGCCAAACAAAGTCAAGTAAAAGACATACACACAAGGGAAGTTTTACTGAAACTGAGAAAACTTTATTAATAACAGTATGCATATCCAAATTTTGAAGAAACATGACAAGGTCATTGTGTTAAAAATATCAATCCCATTATGTAAAAGAAGCATGCCTTTTTTTATTTTATGATCGGATAATTGCGAAGGCCTAAATAATTGAGAGCCGAATCAGCAAGAGCAAAAATAATTAAAAACCTCTGATACTTTGCTCATATACTATGTATTTCTTTTCTCAAGTTATAACTTTTGTCGAACTCTTTGAAAACGTAACTCACATTTTTACTAGAAGTAGCACTGCAGATGATTTCTACCGAATCGATGACGTGAAACATCTTTTCAAAATTTTGCATTTCAGGTGTAAATACCATCCCCTTAGGTCGTAACGCATCTAGAAGGAACTACTTCGACTCCAGAAAATTTGCTCCATAACCCCCAAAAACTCGCGAGAAAAAGTATTGTAACATCGGAATGAAGGGGCACAGAAAGCTAGCTACCTAAACACGAACGAAGAAGTGAAAGACGTGTAAAACAGAAAACGAAAAAATGTAATATGTTCTCTGCTCGCTGGGGGAAATAAAAATTCAAACTCGTTTTCTTGAAGACTCACGGGGACAAAAAACAAAACAAAAGTGAAAGAGAAGAGGCAGAAATAAGAAGTGGTTCAAGCACATTTTCTCAGTGAGGGAAACCAACTCCGAGCGTCGGAAATCAGAAATTTGCATTTATTTTTGTTTTTGCTTCGCTTTGAATCCATGAATGGCACATACGACAACAAGCCTCTCTCCAGTGGCGGGGGGAGGTCCGAGAAAAGTCAAATAAATATGCCAACACTGTCTCGGCATCCACTTTTTGTTAATTTTGTTTTTTGGTGAAATTCTCCGAAAATTTCCCGCTGCTGACGCACTGTATTTGGGCGTAAAAAAGTTTGTTTTCGAAACAAAAGTTGCTGAATTGCATAGATCTGCGTAAGTGGTTCATCGCTGTCTCAATGCGTGCCGTTCTTTATTTTGCGACAACTGCTGTTGCCTTGAATGTTTTGTGTTTTAGCAGCTGCTTATTATGAATATTGTAAACATGGGGTGCCTTTTGATCTGATCTGATGCGTCCAAGCAACGAAGTGGTTTATTATTTCGTGGTACTGAAGAGGGGGTGTTTAAAAATGTATTTTTTTCCCATTCTAGTTACAGTGTAGTCTTGATTTGGAAAACCAGTAAGAAACGTTGAAGAATTTAGTAATTTTTATCGCATTAGATCTGATCTGATGCGTCTAGGCAACAAAAAGGCTTATTAATTTGTGGTACAGAAGATGTTGGCGAGGGCCCAGCTATGGGGTGTTTAAAAATGTATTTTTTTTGCCATTCTAGTTTTGTCTAGGCAACCAAGAGGCTTATTAATTTACGGTACAGAAAATGTTTAATTGATATTTATATTACTTTTTTGTTATTCTAGGTACAATGTATAACCCTAATTCGGAAAATCAGTAAAAACAACTATGAAGAATTCAGTAATTTATATTGCAATTGATCTAATCTAATGCGTCTAGGAACGTTCCATTCTAGGTACAATGTAGAATGTTTATTTGGAAAATCAGTAAAAAAAAAACTAAACAATTTGGTGATTTATATTACGCTTCATCTGATCTAATGCGTCCAGGAACGTAAAAGTCATATTATTTTATGGTACAGAAGATGGTTGAAATTTTTTGCCATTCTAGGTACAATGTATAATCTTAAAGCGGAAAATCCTTAAAAATCGATGAAGAATTGAGTATATTATATTCTGCTTGATCTGCTTTAATGCGTCCAGAAAAACAAGAGACTTATTATTTCGTGGTACAAAAGATGGTTGAAAATGCTTCTTACCATATTCAAAATCAGTAAAAAAGTAGAAGAATTTAGTTATACTTATTGTGCTTGATCTGATCTGATGCATCCAGGCAAGCAAGATACTTATCATTTCGAGGTACAGAAGATGGTTGAAAGTGGTTTGGGGCCATTCTAGGTACAATGTATAATCTTGATTGGGAAAATCAGTAATAAACGATGAAGCATTTAGTAACATATATTGCGCTTGATCTGATGTGTCCAGGCAACCAAAAGACTTATTATTTGGTGGTATAGACGACGGTTGAAAATGTTTTTTTCCCATTTTAGGTACAGTGTGTACTCTTGATTTGGAAAATCCTTAAAAAACGCTGAAGAATTTAATAATTTATATTGGAGTTTGAAACATAATTTTTGTTTTTCGTTATGTGTTCGACTTTGTTTCTTACTCGTAAAAAAGTCTTATAAATACTCTCAGACACAATAGAACATTGATTATCCTAGCTTCAATTAATCGAGTTTCCTTATTACCCTAGTAGAATTTGATACCGAATTTCCTTGCTTTTATGAATCTTTTAGTAGCAGAAGTAGTAACATGTAGCACATTATTTTTTTCTGTATTTCGTATACAGTTTTATGTTACTATGCCCGTATCATCGGAGCTTCTGGCCATACATGGTTTTCGTGGTTCATATTACCTTGGATAATCAAGGTAAAGAGTCAGTATATCTGATTTCCATGAACCCGCGCTGATGGATAAGCTTGTTGTCATGCCAACGCTATCTCGCATTCACATTTTATTAAATTTTTTGGGTCTGTGTGTGAAAATTTCCTAATTTGCCGTTGCTGACTTATTGTACTTGAGTGTAAAAATGTTTATTCGAAACAAGTTGCTGAGTTGCTTAAATCTGCGTAAGTAGCTCAATTTCTTGATGTTCTTTACTTTGCACCAACTTTTATTGTTTTGAACGTTTTGCGATTTTTAACAGATGCTCCTAGAAATACAGACAATTTTTACTTTAAAAAGTGTACAAAAGAACAAGGAATGTTGGAATTCAGTAATTTAATTAAGTTTGAAAGAAAAGATGTGTACACACAATGCGATAACAATGCAACTAATTTTTCTTAAAAATTGGAGCCGGTTTTAGTGGATGGTGAGCTTTCGTTTCAATCTTTGGAATATAGAAATATCTAATAAGTAATTGATTAAATTCTTTAATAAGTATTGCAATCGAAAAAGTGTATCGGAATTTAGTGAGCAACAATATAAAATCTTAGTAGCAATGAACTGAAATATTTTTTTAAATTTTGAGTATACTGATCATTACAATACAGTAATATAAATGTGGTGTAAATTGAAGATAATTACCCCCTGTGAGAGGTTCACATGCATGCAGGTATATCCGTTCTGCAATCCGCAGCCTTCTTTGTATGACTCCTAATCAGTTTTTAACCTTTTCGAAAAGTATAATCTATGCTAAGATTCTTTAAACCAATAGATGAGTTAACTTTTCCACAGTGTGTGTTGTGGGAAGCCAGCAATACTACACTACCCAGAAATCTCATGACACTCAAAGGATTATGGAACTTCCCACGCTCATATTCGTTAATATTAACTTTTAAGTGTTTAGGTTGATCTGTGTGTACAGTTTGTACAGTTGGCTTAATAAATAACAAAAAGTAGTGAAGTTTCATTCATTAGTATATTTTCTGATATCAAGTATTTTTACTTGTTGCTTGTACGTATATAAATTGATAATATGCGAGATGATTTTCAATTATATTAATCCTTACCGTCCAATCCACCTGCATTCGTATCTGAACTGTTAAGCATTGGTAAAAGCGTATCATGAAAGATAACGTATAAAGACTAAACCATTTTGGAAACTTTTTAGGTGCATACACATTAGAAAACAAGCATCATTACATGCAACATAAATGAGTAGTTTTTGCAAAATGTAAAAAGGGCACAAAATGCATCTTGGACAAAACCACAAGAGGAAAAATATTCAAAAACTTCGCAAACAATGCACCATTCTTAAGCAAAAAGGCAGAAGATGTAAACCTCCCTGGTCTATACAATGTGTCTCATCATAAACGAAACTGACCAGACCTTTAAAGACGAGATATCTCGTGAATGTGATAGACGAGGTATCTCGTCTAAGCCACTTGGAGAGTTAATGAACAAGTGGAATTTAAAAATGCCCTCTTAATATATTAAAATTAAAAAATACTTTTTTTAATATATTAAAAATACTTTTTAATATATACTTTGATTCCGTTTCGTGATTTTGTATAATGTTTAATCGGTTAATATCTGCTTATAAATAGGCGATGCATCCTTATTATCCCTAAATTGTCACATAAAAAATAAAATTCTATATGAAGTCTCAACAAATCGCCGCATTCGCTTCGAAGTTGTTTTCTAAGACATCCACAGTAAAGAGTTGTAAAAAGAGGCGTTACAAATTGGTGAGAGGGGACATTTCTAAACGCCGCCTGTGTTACAAGAACACGAAACTGCCATCCTTAATCCTCGTCTCCTATCACTGCTAAGAGGATTGGTCGTGACAGCATCCCCGTGTCCGGACAATCTCCAATGACCTTCCGGAAATGCCCTTGGGAGGGATGGAATGACCGCCGACTGGACATTACTTCATTAGGTCCTATTGTTTTCCCACATCTGTTTGGTTTCTTCATTAAGAGCTTCCCGAGTGGTGAGTTGAATCCTTCTGCCTCAGGGCCGGTTAACAGCAATTTGATGACTCGCCGGATGGATTTGAGCTCTCCCTCCTGGGAATACCGATGGACATAAAATACGGCTGCGTGGGATTTTTAGTGCAGGTGGCTGTTTATGAAAATTTAAGGGGAATGGTGATTGGAAGGTGTAAAAAACCCGCACCTATTTTTCTGAAAATTATCGATGCTTAATATGAATCGATAGCAAGTCTAATGAGGTATTTGATTTAAATATAGTAAGATTAATTTAAATGAGTATGTCTTGTCCATTTAATGCCATGTAAGTATGGCATTTTTTCCTAATTTTCAAATGTTACACGGGATTTAGTTTTAGTTCTTTAAACCTTGTTACTTATTAGTTGTTTGTTGGACTGAAACTCTGTATGGATTTCGTGCCTTTTCATAAGTTTAAGTGGACGAGGCCTAAAAGTGTCTGTAATATGATGGTATTTTTTGATGAAAATATGTATAACTTATAGTATATAAGTTATACATATGATACATATGATGGTATGTTTACATATATTACATCGCGTACACACATTACATATTACATAGATAGTTATACATATGATGGTATATGTATAACTATCTACTTATATACTATATATTTTAAATATTCCATGCTATTCAGTTTTAGTTAGTTTTGTTTGTCTTCAAACCTTTCAACATTACTTATTAGTTGTTTTTCCTTTAAACTCTGCAACATTTGTTAGTTAATTTTTAGTAAAATTGCATGGAGTTTGGGACCCTTTCATTAGCTTAAGCGAACGACGCCTAAACGTATATTCAAAATGATACTAATTTTCTATGAAAACATGAATAACTATAAACTTAAATATATTTTAAATGTTCAGTGCGATACAGTTTAGTGCATGGATTTTGTTCTTTGATAAGTCTAAGTAAACGAAGCATAAAGGTAACATGAACATGATAAATGTTTTGATGAAAATATATTTACGCATACGTATTTTAAATAATTCATGCGATTCAGTTTTAAATCTGTCTCTAAATTTTGCAAGATCATTTATTAATTGATTTTGAATAAACATGTTCATGGATTTTACTGTCCTTTTATAAATTTAAACGAATTAAGCTTGAAAATACTATGAACATGATGGAATTTTAAGGAATCTGTGTTAATTATCAAAAGGCTATCAAAGGTTTGCTTAGCACAGTTCAAATACTTTAATTTGTTCGAGTGTGCTGTACCAATAAAATACAAAGTAGAACAATGAATACACACATTTTAATATCATGGAAGGTAGTTGAATTTACGTCACACTGGAGCAACACAAAGGACTATTGGAGACGGTTCCGAATCAATCTCGGAAGGAAAGATTCGAGGACAACCCCTAGAAATTTTGAATCACGGTCAGATGACGAGGTCAATACCGAGCTGGCATCCTACTCTCCAAACTTCCACACCATGTCAGCGTGAGTACATTTGAGACCCCGATGGATTTAACTTACACCAGTCCACACTTACACGACGGTCTGCGGATGGATCGAGATTCGGACTCGCAACCCTCAGGTTGTTGACCCCCGACTCTACCAACAGATCATAAATATGAAATATCTCATGGCGTATTTCCGAGGAAATTATTTAGACAGTTTGAAAAGTTTTCTGTTTAATTTTTTATAAATTTCTATCTGTATTACAATTGCATTAAGCTACAACAATGCGAGCTTCTCAAATAGTTGGACATAAATTAGGAAAAGACCAATTGGGGTACATGAACATTAACTTCAAATAAAGTGTGTGTTTTCGTATGATTCTTCTTGGTGTTCTACGAATTTGAGCAACAAACATAACTCCTGTAAATGAAACTTTACTCGTCGCATCTAAAACTTAAGATATTCATAGGAAATATGGATTAGGAATCCAGATAAATTCAGACACCATATGCACTCCTATGTAGATGCAACATTATTTAAATGTTAAGTGATGGATGATAAATAAATGCAACTAAAAGACATACTTCTGGCGTGAATATATGTGTTACAAGTAATTTTCTAAGAAGCAATATAAATGAATAGTAACTTTGGTAGAGTCATTTTGATGTATTAAGATAATTGGTAAATACAAATAAAAATGATTGGCTGGGTTCATTTTCTTGTTTTATTTCATTGCAATTTTGTCCAGATTAACACTTAGGAGAGGACTTAGATGGGTGTGGACCGGTAAGAGCTGTGTGGAATACCCGGAACCCCATAGATGAAGTATCGAAACCTGTGGATTCTCTTGGTCGCTGTCCTCAACATTGTCATCTCTGGACCGAGTGCTGCAGACCTTCTGGGATGCTAACATCTGATCAAGTGATATACCTCCTTCGCTGTTAGTTGGTGGAGTTGAGGATGACTTGGAGCACACCGCAACGACGAGACTGAAAAGAGAAGAAGAAATAAAGAACTAAGTACAACTAAAGGGACTTAGTCAAAATTAACAACTTGATAGCACACCACAACGAAAAATACGACAGAAAAAAAAGAGGGTCTACTTACCTTCCTCCGGACATTTGAGGGGGAGCCTGGTGATGGTCTTGGAGTGTTGGAGAGTTATACCCATCGTCGAGAGAGACTAACTTACCTTCGGAACTCTGGACGACCGCTCCGAGCGAATATGTTACTTTAGAATTTTATTTTTTATTTTTACCTTATGGCCCTGTTGGCTCTTCTTTTGATGATCACTTTTTTCCGCACCTTTTTGTGCGTTGAGACAATGTCACAGCCATTCTTGTCGGGACTATTTTCTATGTAATTATTTTCTTGTTATTATGTTTGGCCCTTTTCTATGGCCAGTTCACTTTTTCTCCGCACCTTTTGTGCGTTGAGCCCGTGCCACAAACCACTTTTGTCGGGACTTTTTTATGTAAACATGATCTTGGTTATTAATAAAATTGTTCGGCCGTGCGCGTCCGCACTGGAGGCAGGCTCTCCCGATCCGTGGATGGGCTGCCCGGTTCCTCCGACGTGCGATGGGGATCAAAAGCCATTAAACCCCGACCCCCACCCAAGCTCGAAACCTTGCGGTGAGCTGGGGGAATCGAGGGTCTTGAATTGGTAAATACAATTAGATGCATTTCATATACATAAATTACCCCTCTGATTCTCTCTGTATCCATTCCGCATTTGGCTGTCTACCCTGTATGACTTCTAACTAGTTTTGACCTCCTTGGCCAATATAATATTTTTAAGATTCCTTTAACCCAAAGGTCACCAACCTTTTTGACTTGCGGAGCCCTGTTTGGAATCAGTTTCTATGGAGGAGCCCCTTAGGCCTACCCTATGTTTTACAAGCTAATGGTGTTTAGGATTAGTGTTACATTTGGGAATAGGGGATAGATGGTAAAGAGATATTTAAACAATTAATGTAATGTAATTGTCAATGCAATGAAATTATAATTTAAAACTTTGAAATTTACCATAATATCTCAATTTATTCTTAACAACCACCATTACACATGGTATTGTCGAAACTTGGCCATACATAAAATTATTCAAAGTACAATAAATTAAATTTCTGTTCAGAATAATTTCTAGTTTTCTTATTTTTCTTCCTTATACTTTATTTTATTTAATACTTATTTATTATTTTTCCTGGGGCGGCCGCAAAGCCCTTAGGGCTTGGTGGAGCATAGGTTGAGAACCACTTATTTAACCAATCAATGTGACTTCATTGTCATTATACATGAGTGTGCGTTGTACTGTAAAATCTATAGTACACCACTCGAAAATCTCGTGACACTCAGAGTTAAGAGAAATAAAAATTCATAATTAAATAAAGAATCCTAACGATAGAATGATGACAATCCCATTCTGTCGAGGAATACAATTCTACAACAATGTAATTATTGACAGTTAACTTTTTACTCGTTTTTCTAATGCAAATGATCAGAGGTAACTGTAACAAAACATGCATTTTTAGTTACCAAATTCTTAAAATCAAATATATATTGTTTATTTGAAGCATTGTTACCCATCATACTCTTAAAATAAAGAAGTAAATTTTCTTTTCCAATTTACTATTTTAATGTTTCACATGGTACGATAATCATACACGGAAGTTCAGAAGTTTCTTATTCTGCGCGATTTCACTATGAAGTTTAGAACGTAATGCGCTTATAAATATATTATGTCTTGTATATTTTAATATTTTATTGAAAATTGCTGAGACACGGTGAATCAGTAAATCTTTCCAGAAGTATGATTATTGATTGCTACTTAATTAACCCGTCTCTGACTATATCCCCCGTCTGGGATTCTCATAGTAAACTGTTACTTACTTAATTCAAGAATTCAAGTTCGATGCTTAAAGAGGTCGTTCAAAGGGTCACATAAATTGAACGATCTGAATATCATGTGCTTAGATTTGAATTTCAAGGGAGCGGCTTTATATGCACTGGATATGGTTTCTGAGATATTTAATATTAGATATGTTTGAAGTAGTACCAAATTCACATTGATCCGTAGATATCGGCTTACTTACGGCTTTAACCCCCCTGGTGGTTGTCTCGACGAGGTATCTCGTCGTTAGCAAAACTGACCAGATCTTCATGGACGTGATATCTCGTCATTTGAAAAAACTGACCAGATCTTGATATCGTCATCATATAAAAAAGCTACAATATCTTGGTGACGAGTTATCTTGTCGTTAGCAACATTGTTCAGACCTTGACGAACGAGATATCTCGTCGAAACTAATTGGAGGGTTAAATGAGTGCAATCGAAAGTAAGCGATATAATTGAATCCAGTGGGAATGAGACAACGACCTTACAGAGAGAACACAATGATATATAAGCATTACTCGATAAATACCATCGTCATGAAACAAACATTTCAATTCAATAATGAAATCACAACATAAAAAGTATACCAAATTAGTTTCATAAAATAAATTCCGAAATAACCTAATGTAGTAATCGTTAGGACTGCAGATGTTTTGCTATTCGCCCCAAAATATATTCTGCCGAATTAATTCCAAAAATTATATTTTAATAAAAATTGGATGAAAAATAAATTTAAAAAATATAACAATGATAAAGGAAACTACATAAAATTATCTCCTAAACTCTCTCAGCTTCACGAAGTTTTCAAATAATGTAATAAATAGTACTTTAACCCCACAATTCACATAAGGATTAAAAACATGTCTGTTCGTTGAAAGAATCCTTGATAGGATTCTATTAGTCAAAACATCAAAAACTAGTTAGAAGAATGCAAAGAAAACTATAGGTTTCATGATGGAGTAACGCGTGCAGAACCCTCAGAAAATGAATCCTTGTGTTTTTAACCCTCCAAGTGGTTTCTACGAGATATCTCGACCATCAAGAGCTGACCGATTTTGCTAATGACGAGATATCTCGTCATGGATATATTGACAATATTTTTATGATAAGATTAAGATTTGATCAGTTTTTTCTGATGACGAGGCATCTGGTCTATCAAGATCTGGTCAGTTTTGCTAATAACGAAATCAAGATGTGGCGAGTTTTTTCTGATGACGAGGCATCTGGTCTATCAAGATCTGGTCAGTTTTGCTAATAACGAAATCAAGATGTGGTGAGTTTTTTCAAATGACGAGACAACCACCAGGAGATTTAATACCCAAAATTTACAGACTTATTTCATAGATTCATGCATGGACATCTTGCACAAAATAGGAAAATTTCTAAGCAGTATCCACAAGCACTAAAGGATACAAAAGCATATTAAAAATGGTATTGCGGTATAGTAGATGGAATTTGGAAGGAGATTAATTTGGCACTATGGCAACGTTCACATTTTTAAAAGGATGAATTCGGAACACCTTAAGGAAATTTCTGTAGTTACTGTATTACTTATTGAGCTTATCCTCTGCATCTTCACCGCTTAATGTGATTGCCTTCATCATCATCATTATAAGATGATTTAGAAATTAACTTCGCATCGCTTGGAAAGTACCATGATTTATTTTGCTGTTCTCCAAAAGCGACAACTTGTTAATCATAAAGGTGTGATTAATTAACCGCTAGATGAATCCCCTCTAGATTTGAGTGGGAATTAACGTTGATAAACTTTTCAGTCACAAGGATTCCTTTTCGACTCAAATTAATGAATATTGACTAAGGATGTAAGGTTGATGAGTGAGATGTACGTGTCTTAATATACTTATAGGTGTCGAGCTTGTAACGAATTTATTTTACTCCTTTCCTTTAAAATGCTGCAAAGTTAATGTATATGCTATAAAAAGGTATATTAAATTAGTCATTAACATATAATTGCAGAAATGAATCTGATTGACTCCATGTTTTTCATTGGTAGTAATTATAACTTAGTCTTTCTTCATTGCAGTCATGTCTTTGGTACCTTCAAGTTGAACTTAGGGTAGATAGTCCACTAGGAGTGCTCCTGTCCTTATCCGTAGAACGATTTCCCATATTTGAAGACTTCCTTGGGAAGGAGTTTGTTACCACCTTTATATAAAATATAACAATTATTACAAAGACTACAATGTGAGATGGATATATTTGCACGATATGGAATTGCAGGGAATGTATCTACATGGGACATACTTAAAAGGTGTGCTATTATAAGGGATAGATAGACTTGGGATATTCTTAGAAGATGTGGTATTACAGGGGATGTATTAGATAAGGACATGCATACAAAATATGTAAAAACGATGTATTGACGTGGGACATACTTGCAAGACATGGTATTAAATGGAATGAAACGAAGTGAGACATACTTACAAGACATATTTCGGAGGTGGATCGACATGGGACATATAAGGCATGGTATTACGGGATATGGATCGACGTGGGACATACAAGACGTGATATTAAAGGGGATAAGATCGACGTATGACATTCATAGAAGACATGATATTAGAATAGATTTTTAAGGGGCATATGTTGCGAGTATTATAAGGGAAGAATCGACATGGGACATACGAGACATGGTATTACAAGGGAAGGATCAACGTGGGACATTCTTCCAAGATATGGTAGTGCAGGGGATGAATCGACATGTGATATACAAGACATGGTATTACAGGGGATGGATTGACAAGGGTCCTACTTAGAAGACATGATATTATAGGGGAGGAGTTTGATTGACATAGGACATGCTTACAAGACAAAGCATTACATGGTACGAAAAGGTGAACCTGTTCATTTAAGTGACATTGGGTAATGTATGGAGATTGGCAAAAACATCAAGTGGAAAGCCATGTTTATACACAAGGAAGGACAGGGTCATCTCGAAGAGTGGAAATTCCCGAGAGGCCAATGCTGAGGCTGGTAGATTTCAATGAAATAGTGACATGTAGAAGACAAGTGTCCGTGAAGACTAAATTTACGAAGAGGTTTCTAACGAGAACGATTAACTTTAAGCAGAAATTGAAGTATATTAATTAGAAAAGATAAGTCAAAATTGTGTGTTGTGGTGGTGTCATTGGAAAGTGTGAAGCTAGTGCGCAATTCGATATTAAGACAATCCCTTATGAAAATAACATTATTCCCTGTTAAAGTATGCTTTTGAATTTTCTATACTGTGAACTTTGAGTGAATAAAGTAGGGTGGGCATATTTTTCCCCGCAGTTGTACTTAAGCATGTAAGATATGGTATTAAATGAAACAATCGTCGACCACAATACCTATTCAATGTATTGTACTTCTGTAAGACATTGCAATAAAGATTTGTTTATAAGACGAGTTGTGTGTTCGAAGTAGAGGCTAAGATTAGTGGAGCTTGAGTGATCATAAATCTGGCTGAATTTAGTATTAGAATTGTGAATTAATAAACGGTTTAATATCAACAAAAAAATATAGATCATGAATCGACAACCAATGAAATCGCAGAGTGAAGTTTAAATCCGTGTAGACTAAGAACACAGGTGTAAACCAAACATATAAGTGTAAGCATATGGTGCTTACCTGGGAAGTCAGTATTAAACCAAGATCTGCAAGTATTTTTATATGTATTGCATTTATAGTTCACTAATCTCTATAGTTGTATTAAACGTCTTTCAGAACCTATTTATAATTATTTAATTTTGATATAAATATTTATCATTTTTTATCTGACGAATTATAAGTATATTCATAACACAATAAACCGAACTCCGAATGTTCCGATAAAGATCTCAATTTATTTTGTCATGAAAAATAGTTTATAAATTGTTAGTAATTAAATTTATTTCCAGTAATTAAGAAATCAGTTTAGGAAAGTACTGTGAGCTGTAACACCAACAAATGCTTGATGATTGAGAACTTGAAAAGCAAAATATTGTGACTTAAAAATGAATTTGCTGTTCATCCCCACGATTACAAATTGGAAATGAATGTAGTAAATGCAGTACAGTATTTGAAAAATTATTTGGAGACATTATATTCTACAAACTATCTTAATTTCGTAGGAATCCATATAAATTTTATAAAACAAGTATCATTATTTATTAAAAAAGTTAGTTTAATTATCAGAAAACTGTATCTAAATTGTTTGAAAAATGTAGATTTAACTAAATATAATTAAGTTGTCCAAAATATAAATCCTCATCTTTAATCTTCTGAGCGTCACAAAATTTCCGAGTAATGCTGTTTTGCCTTATTTCCCAGAATACTCATAATGACTAAATAACTACATTTATTGGTTGAAAGAATCCTTAGAAGGATTCTATTAGTAAAAACAACAAAAACTTGTAAGAGAAATCATCCAAGGAAGACTGTAGGTATCAGAACGGATATATGCTTGCGCGAACCTCTCAAACGATTAAAATATTGCACGTTAAATTTATTGCAACGTGCTTTCCCATTAGCTTAACGAAAAGCGATTTTTGTTTTACAATTCATTAGTCAAATATAGAAAACTGATTACACGTCATGAAAGGAAGACTGCAAGCTGTTGAACGGATTAAATTTATTGCAAAGTGCTCTGTCCAAATCTTTCCCATTAGCTTAACGAAAAATTTTCGTTTTACAATCCATCAGTCAAGCATCAGAAACTGGTTAGAACTCATGCAAGTAAAACTGCAGGTTTTACAACGGATACATGCGTGTGAATCTCTCATAGGGTTAAAATATTTTGCGTTAAATTTATTGCAACGTGCTCAACCCATGTCTTTCCCATTAGCTTAGCGAAAAGCAATTTCCGTATTACAAACCATCAAGCATCAAAAACTGGTTAGAACTCATGCAAGGAAGACTACAGGTTTTAGAACGAAGACATGCGTGTGAACCCCTCATAGGGCTAAACTAACTACTTCACGCTAAATTTATTGCAACGTGCTCAGTCCATGTCTTTCCCATCAGCTTAACGAAAAGCAATTTTCGTTTTGCAATCCCGATCTCCATCATTTAAATGCGTACGCATGAACGGCTGTAAGCAAACAGCCACGACCGCACCCTCCCCCACCGACATGCAATTCCTTAAAAATTAACAGGAAATACAAATGAGGTTTCACATCGCTGGCTGCTCAAGGCGTGGGTTCCATGGCACGCATATGAATCACCCCACGCCGGCAATCTCGAATAAACACGCAAGCGCACAAAGCTACATTAACCGAATCCTATAAATCATTTCGATCCATTTTGAGTTCATCTTCCCGAAGCTTTGACTTTCACTTAAGCGTAATCGATCCCCGAAACCACAAATGCGGGGGATTTATGAGTTAAAATGGATAAGCAAACAAATGCCTTTCAAAAGCATATATTCGGATACGGTGGGCTTGCAATCCTGTGGAAAAGCCCCAACAAAGGGAACTCACAAATTGGCTGGAAATAGCGTCGAGGGGAAATGCGCTGACTGGACCGGGGTATTTTAGCTAATTTGCGGGTGGGTAGTCGCTTTGATTCCGACTTTAAAATGTCTGCCTTTATTAATGGGTTGAATAGTTTCTGTATCATCGCGACCGTCTTTCCGTTATTATTTAATTTGAAATATAGTGTGTTGCGCTAAATTTATTCCTGTGATCCTGAAGTCCATTCAGGGTGGCGGTAGTCAGGTATCTCGTCATTTTCAAAACCGGTCAGTTCTTGAAGGTCTAGATACCTCGGCGAAACCTGTTGGAGGGTTAAGAAGACACGGATTCATCTTCTGAGGGATGCATGCATTATTCCGTCATGAAGCCTACAGTTTTAACTGAATTCTTCTAACCAGTTTTTGATGTTTTGACTAATAGAATCCTATCAACGATTCCGGTAGCCCGGTTGGAAGAGTAACGGATTAGCAACCGGAGGACTGGATGTCCGAATCGAACCAAAGACCGCAAGGGAGACTGGTGCGTATTAAATCGGCAGTGGCCTCAAATGTCCTCACATTGGCGTGGTTTGGAAGTTTGGTGAGTGGGGTGCCAACTTGGGAGTGAGACCTCGTCATCTGACCGTGGTTCGAAATTACGCGGTGTTGTTCCAGGATCTTTCCGTTCGGGTTTGATGTCAGACCGCCGCCAAAAGTCCGTTGTGTTGCTCCAGTGCGACGGTAATTAAAACCAACCTACCGTAAAATCTATTCATTTTTAAATTGTTTAACCATCCAAGTGGTTTGTACGAGATGTGTCCTTCATCCAGGTCTGACCAATCTTGCGAACGACTAGATATCTCGCACATCAGAATGAGATCAATTTTTGTTAACGACGAGATACCTCGTCATCAAGACTTTGTCGACTTTTTTATTGTGACGAGATCAAGATGTGGTCAGTTTTCTTCTATGTCAAGAGACAAGTTCTTGATGGACGGTATCTCTCGTTCAACAAGATCTAATCAGTTATGCTAATAACGAGTTAACTCGTCGAGGCAGTCATCAGGAGGGTTGAGTGATACCGAATAGTCCCGAGCATAGGTTTGGTGAACTCAGATTCTTTCTTCCTTATATACTTGATCTAATGTGTCTACTTTTTACATGTTCAAATTATCTATGCTAGAAGACCCGCTCATAACATCTGCGTTCTTATTTCATTATATTTATTAATGGCAGTATCGTTAGTCATGTTTCATACCTTATTTAAATCCATTTATAATGAATATAAGCATCCGTATATCCTACATGTGTCTAATGTTTAAATTATCTATGATAGCAGACCCGTGCATAACACCTGCATTCTTATTTCATTATATTTATTAATGGCAGTATCGTTAGTCACATTTCATACCTTACTTAAATCAATTCATAATGAATATTAGCATCCGTATGTCCTACATGTATAATGTGTTTACTTTTTACATGTTTCAATTATCTATGCTAGCAGACCAGCGCATATCACTTGAGTTCTTACTTCATCATATCTGTTCAAGATAGTATCGTTACTTACATATCATACCTTATTTAATTCCATTTATAATGAATATAAGCAATCATATATGATCTTATCTCAAATAAGGTATACTTAAGCTTTGATGGAAAGACTGGTTTAATCTCGTAGTGATTGATATTATATTCTTTATATTCATTTGTTGTTATTCGCTAGTCTATAAATATTGAGAATTTATATATATATATATAAATTCGAGAATTTGAGAATACATATATATATATATATATATATATATATATATATATATATCTGGAGAATGTCGACTTTCACCGGTGAATGTCAACATTCACATAGTCGCTTGGTGTATGTCCGAAATATTTGCTAAATACCCTTATTTCTGACTTACGCCGGCAAATATCGACATTCACCATGCACTAATGGTGAATGTTGAACATGTCGGAGATTTATATTTTCTTCTCCGTATTTCAGTCGCGATAAAACGTCACAAGGGTGACGTAACTTTTTCGCCTCTCTTTCTGAGAGGAGTGACCAAGAACTTAAAACAAACAGTACATTCTAAATGAGAAAAGAAATAATAGAAATTAAAAACTTACTTAATTATACAGTACATTCTAAATGAGAAAAGAAAATAATAGTAAAAAACTTACTTATTTATGTGATTCAAATCTTATTTATTGCAACAACTTAAACTATTATGACACTTTGAATTGCACAAGAGTCCCTTGCTTTTACAACTGCATTTATTTGTGGAACACTTCCTTTTGCAATGACAGCGTGTATAGCCTTGCCCCCCGCTTCTCGAATTAGCTGCAGCTGCTTCTCTCAGCGACATTTCTTGAAAAGAAATCTCATCTATGGAAAGTAACTTTTCTTTACAAATTACGAACTGATTACGTGTGTAAAGCTGCTTGAGGGTACCATTTTTATTTGCCAGTTTATAGAAGTCGGAGTCTTCTATTCCAACAACAACCGCTAACACATTTCGGCTATCTGTACGACCACGGTCGACATCAGGGACTTGTATTCGTACAGTATCACCAATTTGAGCAGGAGGAAATTGTTTTTGTGAGGTTCGTAACATTTCAGAAAGTATTTTAGAGTACTTTTCTTGAGAAAAATAAAAACAATTGTCTTCTCGTTTACCCGCAATTAAATCATTTAACTTTTCAAGAAAAAGATCACGATTCACTGCAGTATCCATTCAGTATAAATTAGGGTATCGGCAAAAAAACCTCGGCTCCTCTCTTTTCGACCTCCACCAGAGCATATCTGTGATTGTCGACATACACCGGTGAGGGTCCGAATGTACAAGAATGTAATGAAATATTCGATCTTTCACCGACGTATTTGGTATGTGTCGACATTCACCGGTGAAAGTCGACATTCTCCAATTTCGGTCTTTCACGGTAACACATATATATACAGAAATTCTTAGTGTATTAAAGAAGAAATTAATGCCTGTTTTACTTCCTTTGATTTGGGTTTGCCTCGATAAATTCCTTTAATTTTTAATAATATTTCACAATATATCAAAGTCTTTCCATCGAGCGATTAATAATATATTCTGCAAAATAAAGCTGTTGACATAGCTATATTGGGAAATCATAGGCACCTAATAGGTAGACAGGTAGGTAATTAACGTCAAACTGGAACATCACAACGGGCTATTGTTGACGGTCCTGGATCAATCCCTAAAGCAAAGATCGAAGGACAACGCCTCGTAATTTTGAACCACGTTCAGATGACGAGGACAAACCTGAGCTGGCTTACTCATACATACAGACAAGCAGATACCAAACGCTGAAACTACTAATTTTGCATTAAACTCATCCAAAACGGATTAATAAATAACTTGAAATGGGTTGAAAATATTCAATGTACAAACACTCAAGTTTTATTTATATAGGTAGGTATTTTAACCCGAAAGGAAAGCACCGAGTACAGCAACCCGTAATTTTAAGCCATGGTCAGATGACGAGGTCACACCTAAGCTGGTACCACTCTCCAAACTTCCACACGGTCCCAATGTGCGGACATTTGAGGCCACGACAGATTTACCATGAACCAGCCTTCGTGTACAAGACGGTGTTCTGCTGTACTAGCTTCGAACTGGCAACCCTCCAGTTCCTAATCCGTTGCTCTTCCAACTGTGCTACTTCGGCTTAAGTGCCTAAAAGAAAAGTTATTATTGTAAAATAAGTATTTACATAAAAATATACAAGTTCAGCAGTCTTTAAACCTCCTGGTTTAAACCTCCTCCTCCCTCTCGACGAAGTATCTCGTCATTAAAAAACTAACGAGATCTTGTTGGACGATATATCTCGTCATTAGAAGAAAACTGACCAGATTTTGATCTCGTCATCTTGAAAAAAAATAGGCAATGTCTTTTTGACGATATATCTCGTCATTAGCAAAATTGGTCATATCTTGATGTACGAGATATCTTGTTGAAACCAATTGAAGGGTTAAATAATTAATTTGATATTTATCTTTCTATAGCTATATATTTAAGTATATATCGAAACACAAGTACTTCTTACTTTCATATGGTAAATACCTGTTTATTAAACCCTAATACAGTTTGTTTTAGATTGGAGGAGTTCATCAATCCATGCCCCAATTCAATAGAAGCTAATGGTTTAAATAATTAATTTCTACAACATTTCCCAATACAGATTATTGTGAAAAATTCAATAAGAATACAAATCTTATTTGCATATATAAACAGGCTTTTATAGAGATCTACACCTAAGCATTTTTTGAGCAACAGTTAATTCCTCAGTTTTATATTTTAAATACCTTATTAAAACATGGAATATTTAAATACGATAATCTGGTGTTAACCAAAAGTAAGTAGGCTTCAACAATCAATGTATAAGTGCGCGTTTTGTCTTTAAATTAGGAGAATAGCCTTAAGTCTCATTAAGCATTAACCGCATCATTTAAACTTGAGGTTACAGCTTAAATTAAAAGGAACGCTTAAGGGATTAAAACCATAAATTATGCACTTTAAAATTTATTTTTGATTTCGGCTTGAATTTCAACATCAGGTCATCATAAGATTTATTCTTTATTAATTCATGCCTCCGTTCTGTTTTGGAAATGTGAATTTTCATCTTCGTTAAATTAATTTTTATGAAACATTTAAGTGACATCGGCTTAACGGTTTTGCACAATTATCGTTATTAGTGAAGGGAAATATTGAAAATAATCTCTAGTAATTATGTAGATGCAATACAACGTACATATCAATAAAAAATAAAATACACCTGAAGGGTTCCGGGCAGCAAAATGAAAAGCCACTTCTAAAATTTTTGAGGCCAGCGATTTCTTCAAGTTTCAAAAGATTCCCAAATTACAATGATGTATCAATATTCACACACACACAAAAGAGTTCATGTTACCTTAAGTTTTCAAGTATTACTAACTTTCAGACAATCAGAAACACTTTTGATCTTTTTGAATATCGTAGCCTCGTAAATATAACCAAACCCAAAACCTCATAAGTTTTTAAATCAAATTCTTCTGAAGTGATAAACAACACACTAAAATAATAGACTAAATTGTAGACCAGTTATGAGATACGAGGTATACAAATTCGCCGACAGGAGGCTTTATAATATACGTAGATTTAAGAGGTTTTAAAATAAGTTTATAAAGCATATTTGTAACCAAGTAATGATACATAACAAACAAATAAATGGACTCCGAAGGTTTTAACAACAAAACGACGATATCTGGATTTGAATATTTTTCATGAACCATCCTAGTGGTTGTCTTGACGAGGTATTTCATGAATTAGTAAAACTGACTAGATCTTGATGATTGGGTGGTTTGCGGGGAGGGCCAAATTTGCAAATGATATGACGCAAGGGCCAAATTTGGCCATGCTGCGCCAGACACGATACAATATATAGTAATTGACATAAGACATACAATATCAAGTAATTAACATATACAGTGAAAGGTTTGCTGACACAGAAGAGAGACATACACCAGGGATGAATGCGCCTCGTAGGAATCGATCCTGCACCACCTACAGCACGAAGGTTGCTAGCGCAGTGGGCATACACACTGAGCCACAATGCCCCCTCCCGATCTTGATGGACGAAATATCTCGTCTTTAGAAGAAAACTGACTAGATCTTGATGGATGAAATATCTCGTCATTAGAAGAAACCTGGCTAGACCTTTTTCTCGTCATCGTGAAAAAAACTGGGTATTAACTTAATGATGAGATATATCGTCATAGCAAAATTTGTCAGATCTTGATGGACGAGATATCTCGTTGAAATCTCATAGAGAGTTAATGAATATATTCTGTGGCTTATCACTGTGTTGCTCTGACCCGTCATTTGCTTAGCTGAACCATTTCGTTATATTTCAAAAGCATTTATGCCTAAAAGGAATAGAGAACAAACTTTCAATAATCAGAAAATTGAATCATCCATTCTGTATGTTATCGTAAAAGTCATTGATTATAATAGTAAATAAGATAACTATAAAATTTTTGAGACTAATCATTTTGGACGGAATGTTAAGCTGCTACTTTTCATCAATCAAAAGAAAGCAAAATTTCACTCAAAAGTGAAGGTTTTCACGTAGGAAACTACGTTCAATTCTCTTTGCATATCAAAGAAAAAGAGCCAGCAGTGCACCATCAAAGAACTGAAAAACCGGATGCTAGCATATGCATATGAGAAAAAAGCGAAAGCTGTATTATAAGGACAAAATACTGCTGCAGCCAAGAATGTTCAAAGGAAAAATGACAGCTTCTACAAAACCGCTAAAAATTGATCGGTGTTTCTCATTTATAATTTTGCTTTTTTACTTCTCCCTGCTCTTCTTTCTTTAGTTTCCCTTTTTTCCTAAGAGCTGGAAACTTTCATTTACACAAGTGTTACTAGATTAAGGAATTCTGGTCTATGTCCAATATTAGAGAAACTTAAACGATTTTTTCGGAGAAGGGATGTCTGCTCAAACAAGGATATAAAATCGTAAAACTTATTTCTCTTCGCTATAAGTAATTTTATCTCTTTTCAGAAAGAACTATAAATAATTCGTAATATAAGTGTAATTTGTTCTTGTGCAATAATAGATTCTATAAGTAGGATTTACTATAATAAAAAGTGATATAAATAATATTGGCGTGTATTAAACAGCATTTGGTATATATTAAATAGTATATAGTACTGGTATGTAGTAAATAGTATTTGGGATATAAAATAGTATTTGGTATATTGTAAATAGTAGTTGTATATTGCAAATAGTAGTGGTATATTGTAAAAAATAGTGATATATAGTAAATAGTATTTGAGATATAAGCATTGGTATATATTACATAATATTTGGTACAGTAAATAGTATTTGCCACATAGTAAGTAATATATCTCTTTTATAGTAGAAAGTATCACAAATCTGCATAGATATATCTGTGGATTCATAGAATTCTTCTAGGACCAATTATATTGGTCAAGGAGGTCAAAACTGTTTCGAAGTCATACAGAGAGAACTGGAGATTGCAGAACATATATATGCGTGAACACCTCAGAAGTAATTATATTTTTATTTTCAAATGAGAGTAAGAAATAATCCTTTTATTTTCTTAAGAAATTAGTGAACCCATGATATATTTTTTTAATTGAAATATTCTTGAAGCACTATGAATGATTTATTTGGATTGAATTTCTTTGAAGGAAACATACATGGTGTACTGTGCATTTTGCTTCTGATGCTGCAGTCTAGTCGAAATGGTAGTAACAAGTCTCGGGGTGGCAATTCTTATATGCTAAATATACAAGTTCTTGTACTTAGGGGAAGTAGCTCCACAGTAAAAATACTTAAGAAAAGTACAGCTACCTATGTCGAAAGTCGTGTAATTTCAGTTATACGACGACGCGTTGTTACATTGTTTCCTCTGGCTCATTCTTCTTGTAGACGGCGTAAGGTTCAAACGTGCTTCTCTAACACAGAATGGATTAAGACTTGAGCAAAGTGAAGCTGTAAATTTCTGCGTGAGTTGAATAAAATACCATGGGGAGGCACAATATGAGGAAAGGCTCATGAAATGAAGATGCTTTGTTCCTTGAAAGAGGTTTTAAGTTTCCCGTGGAAATTTGTTAACACTGAAGTGTGTCTGGAGTCTACACCCCACTCGATGGGTCTTACACGTCGACTACAGAAATACCAATATATAGCCACCACTAAGAATGTTAAATTTCAAAGTGGCTGCATATAAAGCAGTACAATGTATCTCCCAGTATTCTTCGGTTGCACTATATTTTGCACGCTCAGCTACATTAGTGACCCCGACTTGATTTTCATCAAGCGTGCTTTAACGCAAGTCAGATGTCACTTCTGACAAATTCCAGGTGACGCTCATCATAATCGTAATCTACATCGATACATGGTCCATGATGTACAGATGAATTGCCAGTGCGTTGCGAATCACTTCTAACATCTTTTTTACCTCTGTAATAACAGACACTGCTTCTACTCTTACCAAAGCTTCTTTGCTGGTCAGCTTCATTTCCGTAACTGCCGGTATGCACTCAGACTCAGCTGCCAACATGCAACTTAGAACAGACAATTGGTCGTCATTTTCCATTGCAAGGCCACACTTACAAAAATATACCTGGAATCTTAACCCTCCAAGTGTTTCGATGAGAACTCTTATCCAATATATTGTCAATTTTGCTAAGGACAAGATTTATCATCGGGACAATACTGTCCTGTTACTCCAAGGAGAATTAAGATTCAAGTAGGAAAAACAAATTTTATCTTTCCCAGAATTGGTGACAAATTGGTACAGGTTTTTGAATCAGAGGCTGGATAATACAAAGCAGTTTTCGAAGCAAAGATAAACCACCAAGTGGTGTAATGTATCTCTAACGATCGGTAATCAGTCAGCAATTGATAGCGTCTATCGAATTCAGGCAATGCTACTTTCTAGAAGGGGAATAAAGTAGAGAACTTAGCAACCACTACCAAATTAACGAAATTAAGTTATAATCCAGTGTTGACATAAAGCCAGTGCAAAGAAAGCACTTTTCGGTAGACTGAAGTTATACTGTCTTTCGTACGTTCTGTTACAATTCCATCAAGTCAATACTGCACACCAAATGACCTCTGAGGAATCTGCTAATATAGGGCCCAGACGTCTTCTGGTAAACTGTACCCTCCAAGTAGTTTCGACGGGATATTATGTCCATCAAAATCTGATCAATATTGTTAATGGCCAGATATAGCGTTAAGATAGTGTCGATTTTTTTATTTTGGCGAGATCAAGATCTTGTCAGTGTTTTCTTCTAATGACGAGATGCCTCGTCGTGACAACCACCAAGAGGGTTGTTAACATATAATTGAGAAATTGATTAGAGTATAGAAATGGTGCAGCAAAGTGAGTTTTTTATTTGCTTATGGAAGGATGCAATGCCAATCACGTGCTCACTCAGCAATTTACCCAAGATCTAGGGAGAATAATGCATGCTCAGTATTCTACAGACCTGGAACCATGTGTATGTCACTTCCCTGAAGTGATAAAACAGCATTTTGGCTTCGTCGATTTGCAACAAATACCAAACAGAACAATGATATGGTGGTTGTCCACAACACTATGTCGAAGGACTTCGAACCACCTTAGGGAGGAATATAGTATATTGGGATCAGTGTATATGGATGAGGGAGAAGAAATCAAATACGTAGTTGCAAGAATGATTACGGCATTATACTTCTGACTCGAGTACAAGCAGACACATTATTATTTAAACGATCGTCATATGTTTCTACAAAACAAAGAATATTTATAATGGTTACATATATTGGATTGGTATTTTGGTATTTTTCAATTAACATCACACTGGACAAACACAGCGGGCTATTGATGACGGTCCGGGATCAATCCCAGAGGGAAATATCTACATATATTGGAAGGTTTATTCATTTAAAATAACCAACATTTAACTTTGAAGGATATACCACATTTTATAATATATTTACCTGCCCATTATGAAAATGTCTAAATAAAATATGTATTTACAACATCTGAAAGGTAAATTGCTCGCATACAGTGGTACAAGTATAGGTTGAAGTTATAACAATCAGTGACCAACATTTGATTGAAAGTTTCGTGAATAAAAGTTATTTCCATTTCATTGGATTTCCTCGTATTTGTCCTTGAAAGTAATTCATAGGAATATATTGAGATGAGTAAATTCTGTGGCCAGTGATTGGTTGATGGGTGCTCGCAGAAGACACCACGTGCTCTTCTGCATCAGCAATTTAACACCTTCCTACATTGGCCCTGACATTAGTCCCTGAACCGGTGTGGTGTTTCGTTTAGTCCCTCAGCTTTATGACTTCAATTTCTCCCTCCCCCATAAATTAATTCCCCCATTAAATAACATATATCAAATTCTGATCACCAATAACTAGGGCAATGGATACGATAGGACCTCTTATTATATTACTACTTTTAAAGTAGATTCTGTTTTATATTTTCACCAATTTCTTTTAATTCAACTTTCACTATCTCTTTCATATTTAATGTTAATGCAAGGATATTCATCAGTCAAGGTGTTAAGTTCCGAACCAGAATAGGTCAACGAAATCTAAGCACTCGATCGTGGTCACCACCTGACTACTTTGCAATTCGACGAGTGCTTTTTAGTTTAGTACTAGTTGTTTTAAGTTTAGTACGTCCCTATATCTATATTTTTCATTTAAATTTTGCCCAACCTTGTTTAAATGCCTTTATTTAAATTTCATTCTCCTTATGATGTGGAGATTAGCTGTTTTGCATCGGGTGTACTGAAAGTGATATGGCCTATTTAGTCGAGGGGCCACTGTAGCCAGGTTGGCAGAGTAAGGAACTAGCAACCAGAGGGTTACGAGTTCGAATCCAACCAAAGACCATCATGTACAAAGGGGGCTGGTGCACGTTAAACCTGCCGTGGCTTCAAATGTCATCACGTTGGCGTGGTGTGGAAGTTTGGAGAGTGGGGTGCCAGCTCAGGTGTGACATCGTCATCTGACCGTGGTTCAAGTGGTGTTGTCCTCGGATCTTTCGCTTCGGGGGTTTATCCCGAATCGCCGCCAATAGCCCGTGTCTTGCTCCAATCGTTAATTAAAATACCTACCTTCCAATCTAGTCGATTGGTCGAAAGCTTATCTCTCTTTCTCTGTGACGTAATACAGCAAGTGGAAGAGGTATAGTGCGGCTCCAGCGAGAAGGCAGTCGACCTTGGGTCAGTCGATTTTTGAATTGGTGCGAAAGATTGTTAAGAGGGGGCTGGTATACGCGAAAGCATAAATTTCGATTGCCGTGAATGGTTTTCCCCTGCCAACTCATTATCACTGCTATCGCTTAGGGCACCGTAAGATAAACTTCCAGCCAGAATCCCTGCTAAAGATGCAAGTTGTGGAAGCACCTTGTTTACGTTTAAACCTTATTTAAATAGACTCTTCCAAAACCACGTGACCCCACTGCCTACTGGGGGAGCCAGACTATATGTGGTCAGATATGAATGAACAATTTGTCTAGACTTTCAGGCAGCAAAGTTTTGCAATCCTCATACTAGATAAATGAATTAAATCTAAATTATTAAAGGTTTTCGTGTAACGAATTATAGCAATTCATAATCTTTCTTATCAACAGAATGTTTAAAAAGAAACGCTCCACATTTAGCAGTCACCAAAACTTATTCAATTCGCATTGTGAGTACGCAAGAGTGGTAAAGCTAAAACTTCAATCGATGTGAATAGTTGCCCCTTCATCATCGCTGATGGAGAGATGATAACAATGCCTCGTTTGGAATGAGGACTAGTATGAACTGTTGGCCACTGATGAATGGCGTTGATAATGAATTAGAAATGAGCATTGCCTCCGGAAACTGCTCGACACATGTAGTGATTTGAAGTGCAGATTCCAAACTTTAATGTCAAGAGCTGGAACAAGCAGGTCATTGAAGTTGCAAATGATGCCTTCCTTCGTATGTTCGTGTGCACAATTCTAGGGTATTAAAGTGCTTTTTACGTTATTGATAAAATATTCTAATTACAAAACAAATCAACAAAGAATATTAAAATTTCTTTCTGGTTCTGACATTTTATTACACAGAAACATTACCTTGTAACACCTTAGCTTAAAATTGGCTATCATTGCTGTCCTAAAATTGCTGAACTAATTGACTTGTTATTCAATAACCTTTCCATCTTAAGATACCAATGCGTTTTTATATGTGGGAAAGTTATTTTAGCGTTAGTCATGAATGGAATCTTTTTATGAAATCGAAGTTATCAAAGATGTAAAAGTGTGAAATAAGAAATGTAATGTTGCAATGTTGCATACGATGTAAAAGTGTATAAAATTCTGGATTATAATACATAAAATAGTATAATTAAGAAGACTCTTAAATTCTTGAATATTACAATAACCAGAAACAAACCTCCACTCATTCAGCTTATTTTTCAACAAATATTTAAGAACCAAATTCAAACACAACTAAAAGAACTCTATTTTTAAACCAAAAATAAGATTGTATAAACGTGGGTAATAAAATACACACACAACCGAAGTAATTGAGTGTAAAAGGTAGTGTATATTCCTTCAATAGATGTTTTTGAGGAAATCAGAGACATATGTATGGATATAAAGGTTACATGTGTCTTCATAAGCTTTACAATATTGAAAGTATAAATTAGAAAAATAGTCTAGCCAGAGAGATAATAATGAAAATAGTTATCAACAAGTTATCGCTTACACAGAAGGAAACAACCTACTCTAAGTTAGTTTAACCCTCCAAGTGGTTTTGACGAGATATACTTGAACTTGAATACTTTAAAAGGATACCATTCAACAGAAGAACCTCTTATTACCCCACACCAAAACATAAAACAAATATCCTCTTCAACAACATTTAACTGATACCCCAGAGCACAAATACTAACATTTACCATTCATTTTGAGTACAAATCTAGAAACAGAAAACATATCCAACCACTAACACACTCATTTACTCCAAGACACAAAACAAAACAAACCTCAGCACCTTCAACAACATTTAACTGATACCCCAGAGCACAAATACTAACATTTACCATTCATTTTGAGTACAAATCTAGAAACAGAAAACATATCCAACCACTAACACACTCATTTACTCCAAGACACAAAACAAAACAAACCTCAGCACCTTCAACAACATTTAACTGATACCCCAGAGCACAAATACTAACATTTACCATTCATTTTGAGTACAAATCTAGAAACAGAAAACATATCCAACCACTAACACACTCATTTACTCCAAGACACAAAACAAAACAAACCTCAGCACCTTCAACAACATTTAACTGATACCCCAGAGCACAAATACTAACATTTACCATTCATTTTGAGTACAAATCTAGAAACAGAAAACATATCCAACCACTAACACACTCATTTACTCCAAGACACAAAACAAAACAAACCTCAGCACCTTCAACAACATTTAACTGATACCCCAGAGCACAAATACTAACATTTACCATTCATTTTGAGTACAAATCTAGAAACAGAAAACATATCCAACCACTAACACACTCATTTACTCCAAGACACAAAACAAAACAAACCTCAGCACCTTCAACAACATTTAACTGATACCCCAGAGCACAAATACTAACATTTACCATTCATTTTGAGTACAAATCTAGAAACAGAAAACATATCCAACCACTAACACACTCATTTACTCCAAGACACAAAACAAAACAAACCTCAGCACCTTCAACAACATTTAACTGATACCCCAGAGCACAAATACTAACATTTACCATTCATTTTGAGTACAAATCTAGAAACAGAAAACATATCCAACCACTAACACACTCATTTACTCCAAGACACAAAACAAAACAAACCTCAGCACAATCTTTAACTAAGCCCGAGGGCACAAACACCTGAAACGAACCTTTCATTCGGAGCACAAATCTAGAAACACGAGAACACGAAAAAAGCAAACTGCAAATTGGGTTGGAAAATGTTGCTCATAAAATACAACCAATATAAGCAACGCAAAAACCATAGCAATCTGTACCTCCCGTATTATGTTTTCCAGGAAAGGGAAACAAATTCGTACAGGAATTTGAATAAGTTCAAAAAATAATATTAATTTAGGAAGAAACTCTTGGGTTCCTTCTTCACGTACTCCGCAGTGATCATATCCAACGACAAATCCACTCATTTACCACAAGTCGCAAAACAAACCCCACTTCAACGCAGTCTTTAACCAAGACCCAAGGGCACAAACACCTAAAACGAACCCTTCATTCGGAGCACAAATCTAGAAACATGAAAACACGATAAAAGCAAGCTGCCAATTTGGTCGGAAAAATGTTGCTAATAAATTGCAACCAATATAAGCAACTCAAAAACCATATGAATCTGTACCTCCCCCATTATGTTTCCCAGGAAAGGGAAACTAATTCAGCAATATGAATTGAAGTTCCTATATAATATTAATTTAGGAATAAACTCTTGGGTTCTTTCATCACATACTCCGCAGTGATCATATCCAACGACAAATCCACTCATTTACCAGAAGACGCCAAACAAACCCCCACTTCAACGCAGTCTTTAACCAAGACCCAAGGGCACAAACACCTGAAACGAACCCTTCATTCGGAGCACAAATCTAGAAACATGAGAACACGAAAAAAGCAAGCTGCCAATTGGGTTGGAAAAATGTTGCTAATAAAATACAACCAATATAAGCAGCGCGAAAACCGTAGCAATCTCTGTCCACCCCCCTAACAATCGATGCTCTCGAGGAAAGCAAAGGGGGAGGGGTGAGAACTGCCCAAAAGCTAAAATGTTCGGATAGGGGGCGCGATCAGATCAGGCTCTCCGCAAACCCGATCATTCGTGGAAAACTCCCAACTCGGCGGACCCCCCTCTTGCGCTTCCGAGCATGCGCAGAAAAGAACTTCCAAGACTGGGGGATCGTAGGAAGCAGGAGCACATGCCTCAGATGATTCCGAGGGCTGAAAACGAGCACGAAGACTGCTGTGAATCGCTTTGGTGAATCTGGTGGTGACTGTGGTTTTTGCACCAGGGATTCTGTCTCTAATTGTCGTTGGACTCGCTGGAGCAGGAGTCTGTTTGCCGACTTCGAATGGAATCTCGCGTTTTCGGGATTATTTAAAGGAAGAGTTGGATGATTCTCTTTAATGTCACGGGGTGCTTTTGTTGGTGTCTTTCAGCGGAGGATTTTGCATAAGTAACAGGTCTCTGAAGGTTTGGTCTGGTGCTGTTCTTCCTCTTTCGATCTCGGGAAGAAGAGAAGTGTTTTGAATATAAGTTTGAAGCTGAATCCTGTGCATAATGAGTCAGTGCGTGCTAAATTGTTTTGAATGTTTACGCTGATAAATTTGTAAAGTAAGTAATTTCAAAAACCAACCACATGTGCTTAGATATTTAGGATTTCGTTTCATTATTATTGTGCTTTAGTTTGTTAATGAACAGTTTTTTTCACTAAATTGCAGCATTAGGGCATAAATTTGCTGTTTTCAATAATCTCACTTACAAAATACGTACTATTTTAAAACTTTAAAAGTTAGTGACCAACCTCTTTTAACAAACACGTTGACAGTTATTGCTGTTTCATAGATGTTGATAGCTTACATGTGCCATGATGAATGATTATGAAAATATTAATAGTAAAGGATTTTATATACCTGGTATAATTCTAACAGAGGATTAAAAATGTGTTACAGGTATACTTTACACGTATCTCAAGGTCAAAGATTGTCAGTGCTACGTATTTGCATGGATTAAACATTGTACTTCATGAAACTTAAACCAGCTAATCTTTCCTACTTCACACAAATTTGCACTCTCGAAGAACAATAGGAATTGTGACTGTTCAACAAAGATTCTAGTACATCTACTCAGTTATGCATATTAACACTATTTCCATGCAAGTGGTTGTCTTATACCAGTTCTTCGTTTTGTGCTTGGTGGAAGGGTCTTCCAAGGCCATTGCAGAAACGCAAAGGCCCAGTTCCAGGGTGGTATCCACGAAGTACGGATCGCTCAAAGGGGTCATCGTGACACTCTCCAACAGACATTTACAGCCAGTCGAGAAATTCCTCGGTGTTCCCTACGCTGGGGTTCCGACTGGATCGTTGAGGTTTATGCCCCCTGTGACTCCACCCCACTGGAAGGGGGTTCGATCAGCAGACCACTTCAGTGCTGTCTGCCCACAAAAGCTGCCTGATATTTCGAACGAGACCGAGGCCTTGAAGAGAATGCCTGCAGGGAGGCTGGATTTCTTGAAGAGACTTGTGCCGTTCCTTAGTAATCAAAGTGAGGACTGCTTGTATCTCAACATTTATGCACCAGCAAACGGTAAGTTATTATTTTATGTTTTTTTCTGAAGTTTCGTTTGTTTACTGTCCAAAATCAGATGGATTTCAAGTAAACTATGCTTTAATTGCAAACACAAGGGATTTAGCCTGTTTTGTAAGCTTGTAATTTGTCGAGTACGTAGCTCCATTTATGGCTTATATAACACTTTCGGAGCTAGAAGCCAACGAAAAGTAGTTCAAAATATCTTATTTTTTCCCGAAAGAATGTATTGCGTACTGTATACAGCTTTCAAATGCAGTGAAACATATTCAACAAAAATAGTTTAGTACTATTAAAACATCGTGTTACGGTTTGAGGATGCATGTATACAATATTGTCTTGTACACTATATAATATTAAATAACACAAAATTATTTGCTTATAAATTGTGGTTATGTAAAATAAACGTTCAGTATTAAGACTAATTTCTGAATAAAGTTAAATTATTAACAAACGTTTAGCATTAAACCGTTGTGTATAATATATGTATGAAAAAATTGAAAATGGAAATTTGTAAATGGAAGTTGGATATATATGCTCCAAGTATTGAAATCGATTAAGTTTATTTAAAAGTAAATTTCCCTAAATATGTATGTATAAAAATGTATAATATACATTTATTTATGTTTGTATGGATAAAATGATACATATATATATATATATATATATATATATATATATATATATATATATACATACATACATATATATATATACATTATTTATCATTTTTATGTTCATTTTTACTGATCGAAAAGTCAGAGGGTTCCATTGAGCTGCCAGAAACGCCTCCGTATGGTTTACGGGAATGAACGAGTTAAATCTGTCTACAGATGGGACCTTTTGACTATGGGTGAAGGGTAGGAATCTACCACTCTATCCTTGTACCTCTAATCGAATAACAAATCTCAGTGTATAACGTACCCTATATTGTGACAAGAAACATGAAAATAAGAATATGCAATTTTCCACAGAAAGACTCTATAAAAAAATAAAGACTGGTAAGTCTAATATGAATTTTAAATTTTCATCATTCCAAATTGAACTAATTGATTAACATAGACATGGAAAGCTGAAAATTGTGTTGTATATATATATATATATATATATATATTATATATTATATATATATGTATTATATATATACATATATATATGTATTATATATACATATATATATATATGTATTATATATATATATATATATATATATATATATATCCTGTAACTTGTAGTTTTTTTCAGCCAATAGTTTTTTACTTTGACATTATACTATGTATTTCGGGGTAAAAGCGATACTACACTACTGGGAATTTCTTGACTCTCAGATTGTTAATATCAGTTTATCGTGATATATTATGAAGAATATATACTTAATCATCTTACTATACAAATGTTCCATGTTATAAATTTTATCACCATTTATAAAAAACACATTAATATAAAATAAGTAATTTTGTCTACAATAACATCAAAGAAATCCAACTTTTTTCATTGATTTGCAGCGCCAAGTAAAATGGAAGGTACTTATTTCTCCATATTACTACTGCAATCATTTAATTTCTTTCAAAGATGAGTTTCTTTCACAAAAGCAGTGTTTTGTGTTTTTTTATGAATTTTCCTATTTCTATAATCATTAATTAGGAAAGAACTTGAAAAAATTGGTAAATCTAATTACTACAGTCCCTAAAAACAAAAGTCAAACTAATGCTCGAGTTTTGCTTCGATTTTTTTTCTTATCAAAGGAAGGATAAGAAAAGCAATTAGAGTGTTTACTATCGAGAGTGATGAGGTTCAGACACCAAGAAAAAAAGATGGTACACCGTACAAAAAACGTTTTATCATTTCTAATTATTAAAACATCGAGGACGATTTTCTGGGGATCAAAAAGTAGTATCGAATCTCGAGTCTGATGGTTTTCAAATTAAAAGTTCCTAATTGAAAGATATTTTGATTCCTAGTATTCAAAATCGATAAAGATCAATTATGTTACGTTTAATGGAAATCAAAGAAAAGAAATTAGGTGGTATATTACTTTTTAACAAATGTCTTTTTCATTTTAACATCATTTAATACTTACGCATAAATGCAGGACCGTTGGAATGACCACATAATAATCATGCAACGAATTCTTTCTCAACAACCTTAATGTAGTGTCGAATTTGTAGAGTGGGGTGCCAGTGAAGGTATTGATCTCGTCATATGACCGTTATTCAAATTTAAGAGGAGTTGTCCTCGAATATTTTCAGTGGGGATTGATCCCGGACCTTCGCTAATAGCTCGTGTGTTTCTCTAATGCGACGTAAGTTCAACTAACTACCCAACCGGAAATAGTGTTATCTGCTTTTAGACTGGACGTGGCATTCCGGAAATGCGCACATGTGTAACTACAACCACTAGTTTGACGCACATATTTGAAGTTCATATCCATCTGCTGCCTTACTTTCCTACGCGTATCTCGATTTTATCTTAGGTACCGGCAATCCCAAGGACGACAAAAGCATTGTTTATTTTCAGTACTGACATTTCGAATGACCGGAAGTGGAATCATAAAATTTTCGATGATAATATTTCCCGAAAGCCACGCCCAATTGAAAAACGGGCACTTTTTCAGGTTAGTTTTCGACTAGGTATTGGTAATTAACTGGAGCAACACAACGGGATATTGGCGATGGACCTGGGATCAATCCCCGAGGAAAAGATCCGAGGATAACACCACGTAATTTTGAACCACGGTCAGATGACGAGATCAACGCCTGAGCTAATTTTCGAAAAGATGTCGCGTGATGTGATTATTTTGAGAGAGATTCTGACTTCACTGTATAATACTTGTTGTTCGCTTCCTCCTGATAGGTGGTTCAAACTTATGTGGTGTTATCCTCGGTTCATTCCCTTCGGGTTTGAACTCGGACCATTGCCAATAACCCACTCTGTTGCTCCAGCGCGACTTTAATTGAGATATAACTACCTACATCCTCTTGGTGGTTGTCTTGATGAGGTATCTCGTCATTAGAAAAACTGACCGGATATTGATGGACAAGATATCTCATCATTAGAAGAAAACTAACCAGGTCCTGCTCTAGGCGTCATAAAATAATTCACAATACCTTGATGGCAAGATATAAAGAAATAGAAAAATTGGTCAGATCTTGATGGACGAGATATCTCGTCGAACTTGGAGGGTTGAAAATTTTTATTCTCTACGTTAAAATCCTTTTGAGTTGAATTAATCGTTTTTAATTTTTCACTTCTCTTTCTATGATCTCTTGCACATGAATGAATATAAGTTAAAGGATCTTCATAGAATCTTCGCCACACTAATTTACTAAGGAGATCCCATTGCAAACTATTCGACATTTCTATTAATTTCACCAATATCAGTTCAGAATCATTTCGATTATTGTTGATTTCCCTTTGGATAACTGGTTCTTTTCTTTATAGAAATCCTGTTCTCTGCAATGATGTAAGAATATTGACTAATCTAAATTGTGTCGCTTTGTAAAGAAGTGATCTAATAAATTTGCCTTTAGTACTAAAATAAACATTTTGAAATTATAAATAAGATTTAAAACATAATAAATTTTGAAATAATTAGCAGATTTTAGTAGTGTTCATACTAAATTTAATGTTGAAGGCACATTAATGCACTACTGATCATCAAAATAGGCGTACTGATTTTGACAACTGAGTTTATAAAATGCATCACAAATATTTTTTGTAATTGTTTTCGAAATGATTATTAATAGGAGTTATTACCCGATTGAGTTGTTGGTGGGTTTATTATTTTTCAAAACAATTTATGGAAGGTATGACAATAAAATTTGTCAAGTGAAAAAGTTATTTCGCTTAACTGTAACGCATGCATCATTAATTGTAAGTAAATTACAAATGAAATAGTATATTTTTACAATTTAAAAATTATATAACATTATAATGAATTTTGAAAATAGTTAAATTCTGTCTCTAGACACAGGACACAAAATAAATAATAAATATTTTTTTACTCTTATTGAATTTCGCATCGACTTAACTAGTTTACGATTGAAAGCGTATGAAAAAAACGAAGCTAGCATGGCTGATTGATTCCCATGCTCCAAAAGAATACACGGAATACTAAACACATTAACTTTGAAACTGAAAACTTCAACGGATAAAAATTTAAACAAACAATTTTCAGTTGGAGTTCTGATGAAATAATTAAGCCATCAGCTTGTTAGAAAAATAACATTTTCCGAATTTTTACCTTCTAAATTTCCTGAAGTTTGGTGAAGTTAAATTTTAATAACATGGTCCTCAGAGACATAAGTGATGATTACGGGCTCATTTGACTGAGTTATGAGTAATTGATAATTTTAACTACAGCGAGATGCGGTTTTTGTTAATTACGTTTTCACATTTTCCAATCGAAAAAGGAAATCTAAACCGTATATTTTGATTTTATGTGATCCCTCCCCTATTCAAACTATTAGTTTGTACATGGAGCTCAATCTGTTGAAGATTTGGAACGATTAATTTAATTTTGAAAACGTGTATTTTGGATTTATTTTTACTTCTTTCACAGAAGGTGATATTCTTTGTTAGATTCAAGTGGGTTGGAAATGTATAGTTCAAGGCATTTTAGTTCTTTTTGCTCCAATACTTATATATTAATACTGCCATACAGATTACTCCTGTTATATGACAGATAAAAAACACCATGAGTATACAGAACATGTAACATACAATTAAAAACAGTACAATTGAACAATATAAACTACATCATATAAACACAAAACAAAAATTACCTAGAGAAACAACACGATCAAAACAACCAGAAAAAAAGTCAAATACGGAGTTTTCAAATTTAAAGTTATAAAACTACTTAAACGTATGAAATCGTCAAAGAAAATTGACGTTGGGTGTAAATTATTGATCGCTATGTCAAGTTGAGCTAGTGGTTGATTTTCCAAATAATTTTGTTGAGAACGTTTCTGGAAAAAGAACTTTATCGCGATTATTAAAAGGGGTTACACGAATATTGATCCAGATTAGGCTGGTGCAACTTATTTTCTTAGGTAGAAAATTTTTAAAAACTAAACACGAAGACAATTCTTCATTATGGAGAGGACATACTGTATTTCCATCGCGAAAAAGAAAATGATATTTAATTTTCAGAAAAAACAGATATCGTCATTTGCATTCCCCTACTTTTTTTATCTGCGCATCTACGATTTATGATATTCAACACAATAATTACAAATATTTTCTTTCATAACTCAATCCATAAAACCTTGCTGCATTTTAGAATTTTCAAAACCAATTATTTTTTGCAAAATCAATTTCAATATATATATATATATATATAGTTAAATCAAGTCCCTGACTCTCAACCATGAGGTTATTAATTAACGACTTTCAATTTCAAATGGTGGTCCCAATAAATAAGGCGAACAGTTGTGAAGTACACAAATCTAATCACTCATAAAATTGTGATAGTGTACTACTGATTTATCTCCTATCAAAAGTTTCGATACTTTCACACTCGTATTTTCAAACACCAAAGACTAGCTACATTCGGCGCAGGTTCGATTCCTCTGTGTGTATTTCTCACTCCCGCTTGTATGTGTATGTACATTGACTTCACGTTGTTTCTTGCAGCTTGGCCGAGCACTTGAGCTGTAAAGAACATCTGAACCAGCCAAACATTTTCGAAATATCAAACATAAGCTATACTAAATGTCCCATAGCCGATTTTGGATTGAAATATCACTACAATTTGTGTAAAGTCCTACTTGAAATAGTAATAATGAATAAAGTTCACGCCTGTCTTTGTCTTAAAATACAAAATGAAATTACATAAAATCTCAAAAGCTTGATGATCATCCACTATCAATTTATTTCCACATCTAAATTTCTCAACCTCTAAGATGATTTTTGTTTGAGCTTATGGCGCAAGAGCCATGTCTAGCCAAGCTGCGCCAAACGCAAGACAAACAACATATGTCACGTAAACGGACATACACATACATAGAAGGTTCTACTGACACTGCACAGATCAATACACAAAGGGAGGAATCAAATCTATCCGAATGGACAAACCCGCTGGACCACGTAAACACCTAAGAACTAACATAATCTGAACTATACTAAACAGTAAATATGCAGAATATAGAGCAGGAAAATGCCAAACATCTACCAGATTTCAGCCTAAACATTTCAATCTCATACCGTTTAATGCTAGTGTCAAACCCAGAGAACTCAGTAAGGATATACAGCAGTACCCTCATTCATAACGTAAAAGGCACACTGATGTGTGCAAGTTTATGTTCAAGTCACGCAAGGTTTCCAAACGAGCAATCAGGACTCGGGGATCCAGGTAAATGTGCGAAACAAATCTTGCACGTGACTTACACCCCAGTCACGTTTCGTCATCTGATTCGCGTTCGAGATCCAAGATTTATTCCTATTAAATGTTAACACTATCTACATTAATATTAGAAGCGGACCTAAACTTGATAAACGTGTCTATATGAACATAACGTTTGAACAGTACGCATTATGTGGATCTAAACTTATTTTAGTTAAGCCTCCATGCATAAATTTTTTGAAATGCAGTTTACGTGATAGTAATGGTTGAATAGTGGCAAACAGCTTTTGCGTTTTGAATATTTAAATATTTAAATCTGTGTGACAGCAGACATGTTCATGGCTAAAGATTTATGCCAGCAATAAAACCATCGGAAATGTGCGCACTCTATCATTATCTATGTGTGTATACATATATTCTAACGCGTTTTGACTTTCTTGGCCAATAGTATCTCTTCTAAGACTTTCAACCAATAAATATTTCAATCAACACTAGGAAATCTGCGCTCATAAGGTTAAAAATTCACATTTCAATAATAATTTTACCAAATTATTGTAATTAATTCAAATCACATTCCTAAAATGTGATTTCCTCCTGTATGTTATTTTAAACCTTCATGAATTTCATAATAGCCCGATGTATCGCTCCAGTTCGACGCTAATTATATACCTACTTATACCTTATAATTTCATTTGATTGTCACTCTGTAAATTGCTATTTTGTTTAGGTTTATATTTCTAGAAAATACCAAAGGCAATATTAAATTCGTGTTTCTATTAATATATCCAATACTCAATGTTTTCTTTAAAACATTTGCATTAAGTACATATAGCAAAGTTTTGATTAAATATTATAATACATTTACGTGATGTGTTAAAGCATTAATGGTGTACATTTGAGCTCTTAACAGTTGCAGATCCAGAAGTTGAAGTACGGTACCCAAACGTTTACCAATCTACAGTAAAACAGTGCTAACGTTTGATCTGACTGTCTGTTTTTGATCATTTGAAAGGATTTGGAATTCAGAAACGGATGATTAAATGGCAGTCTTTGTGCATTGCTAGAGTAATTAAATGGGATAATCGGAAATGATACCGAGACTTTACGAGCGGTCAGCTTCGATAACCAATTAGAAGGCAATTAATAAAGGATTGCGACAAAAGATCTGCTAGGAATAGTTTAATGATCCTTGAGTTATTTGATTACTGCTCGCTAAGCTATTAAGTCTTGTCTGATATCCGACCTAGATGGATGATGCTGAATACTAAGCGATTCATTACCATAGAAATTGCTCCAGTTATATGCTATTTTTGAAATTCATTAATTCACTGAAATATATCTCCCTTCAAAATATGAACAAAAGTTTTTATAAAAATTGGTTGAACAACACAATTTCTACGCAGTTATAAATTAAGTTCTGCATGGTTTTAAAATTATTTTAATAATATTGTTGAACTCTTCAAGTGGTTTCGACGAGATATCTCGTCCACAGGTCTGACCAAGAGATATCTCATCTTCAAGTTACTGCCGATTTTTGATGACGACGAGATCTAGATCTGGTTAGTTTTCTTCTCGTCTATCCAGATCTCCCAAAACCAACCAGATCTCCGTGGACGCGATATATCGCCATTCGAAGAAAACTGACCAGATATTGATCTCGTTATCATAAAAAATGGCGATATTTTGATGACGAGATATCTCATCAAAACCACATGGAAGGTTAAAGTGACTAGCGTGTTGTAAACGGTGAGAATGTTAATGCTATCTAACATTTAATTCAAGATTACAAACTGGCGGTCAGAATCTAGCAGGTTCTATTGTTCTATTGTATGTACCTTTTGTGTTTTATTTCAATTATATATATATATATATATATATATATATATATATATATATATATATATATATATATATATATATAATTGAATGCAAAACTCATTAAAAATACCTAACATTATATATATATATATATATATATATATATATATAGACCATCACCACAAGTCAAAAAGGAGAAACCAAATAAAAACAAAAACAAAATGCAAATAATAACAAGAACAAAAATGGAGCAAAATAACAACAATAATATTGACAACAATAATATTGATTAGAGATATATATATATATATATATATATATATATATATATATATATATATATATATATATATATATATATATATATATATATATATATATATAATGAGTTTTGCATTCAATTTAGAATAGTTCAATATATTTATATAACTCATTATTGCAATCCTTATCATGATTTTGACGGGTAGAAACATTTATCTCGTTTTCAAGACAAAATTTTTGTATATTTATTTCCGGAAAATACATTAAAAATCAATGCGTCATTGTTTTATTTTGTATCTCTTCTGTTAAATTTTTTATAATAAATTGTTCCGAACTATTAAAGGATAATTCCAGGAAAGTCTTAAATTATCAAACATTTAATAGAAGGAAGCATTTTCGAAATCGAAAGGAAAAATAGATGACCCTGAGTTTAAAGAAATAATGGATTGGTTCAAGTTTTGAAGTTCTGACTTCATAGATGCTTACGAAATACTTTTGTTTTCAGAACAAAAGTTTTATCTACATTCAAAATAAGTTTAATCTAATACAATGTATAATACTAAAGATCTTTAGAGTGAAAATATTAAAAAATCTTTTAGATCCCAATTAGAAATGTGTCCACAAATATAACTATAGGAATAGATATGGTTATAATTATTATAATAATAATCGAGTATGGTAGTCAACACACAATTACCATTATTGTTTTCATCTGTTTGTGATTGCTTGACACGCTTGTCTGAACTCATATTTTGTGTAAGACTTTTTGTGTTGATTTGTAAAATCAACTGTCTCTAAATGTTTTACCTTTATTTACTGAGACCTACACATATGGTTGTTTAATATTGATCTCATGGTGCTAGATAAGTTCAACATCGAAACACGGAGGTTGTGCAAAATTAATTTTTTAGCTATTGAAGTGGGGTTGGATACGATTACTTGGCTATTGACTTTGATACAATGCAAGATGTAATGTGGAAAAGCTGAGTCTTTTTCACAAGTGGTGCACTATGGAAAAGTCTTGGTACCATCAACGAAGGTCATATGCTTTGTTATCCAGCGCGCAGTCTTGCCAACATGCCAAGATAGAAAAAAAAATCATTATCAACATCTAAAAGCTCACCAGGAGATTTTCCTACCAATGATGGGATGGTACAATTTTTATAATTTGTTGGAAGATTACAATTTGCAGGATGGCTCATCTTCCTCTGAGAGAGCAATGTCACTTTTCATGGTTCCAAGACCCCTACGGTAGAATAAGCTAGCTTTATTTCTATCACTGTAGGTTAGAATAAAGAGGATAATGCCGTTGTATTTTTGAATATCAAAATTAAAGAGTAATATTAATAGTCAGAATTCGTTTCCAAAACTAATTTTTAAAACTTTATAATTTTTGTGATGGAATAATGTAGATAGGTAGGTATTTTAATTAACGTCACACTGGAGAAACACATCCGGCTATTGGTGACGGTTCGGTATCAATACCAAAGGGAAAGATCCGAGGACAACACCACGTAATTTTGAACCAGTCAGATGACGAGGCAACACCTGTGTGTGTGAGCTGGCATCCCACTTTCCAAACTTCCACACCACGCCAACGTGTGGATATTTTAGGCCACGATAGATTTAACGTGTGATGGAATTAGGTTTCGCAAATTAAAACAGTGAATGATGGTATAGTTTATTAAAAAAACATTCCTTAACTGTTAGACGAGTGTTTTCAGTTAATATATAAAACACATGTTTATGAATAATTTTTTTACTGTTTGCATGGTTTTAATAAACGAACTGAATGAAAGGCATAAAACGCCGAGAATTGAAACGTTTTTGAGCCCCTAACTCCATTTCAAATTTATAATTTTAAGAAATTAAGCATTTGTATTGTGAGATAAATTTTAATAATAAATTTAGTTAAATTTAATAAAAGAGTGAATTTAATTCAAGAATAAATTTAGTTAAATTTAATAAAAAAATAAATTTAGTTAAATTTAATCTAACAATAAATTTAGTTAAATTTAATAAAAGTATAAATTTAACTTAAGAATAAATTTAGTTTTTAAATATGAATATTTCCCACACTCTAACCTTTAAGGACTTAAAAATAACCAAAGAGCGCTAATACACAATTAATTAATATAGATTACGAAGTATAGAAATAAGTCTCATAAATTAAATTTTGACAATAGATATAACTTTAATAGGGAACAAAACATTCTCCTTTAAACCATAATCTAAATATATTTAAATTGAAACCTGAGCATAATTAAAATATGCAAAGATAAAATAACCGAGAAATAAAAAAAATGGTTCTACTGATATTTTATCCTACCTTTCTTATTTTCAGGTTGAAGTTATAAAGTACTCAAAAGAGAGGAATCTTTGTATAGCTAATAATTATGTTACGTAGTCAAAGGGATCTTTGTGTACTTAATATTAAACTCCATGCACTAATCAGTATTTTTAATAATATTCATCTCATAAGTAATAACTTGTGCGACACGTTCTCTTTAGAGGCTTAATATAGTTTACATAATGAGATATAATTAATATCTTTTAAAAATATTCTGTCGTTATTCAGAGAAAAATATATTGGAAAATGTGATTTTTCTAACCCTAATGTAATCTAAAAACTTCTTTCGTGCACATTCAAAGTTTCCGTTAAGAATTAAATATTGATGCCAATATTAAAAAAAATTTTGATAATGATTAATAATTATAGTTTTTTAGGTAAAACCATGGCAGATACAGAATTTAAGAATTTTATATAATAAGTTGAGAAAACAATGAGCAACACAAATTCGATTGTAAGAAATAATGAAAGGGATGATTAAATACTATACTGAAATTTACTTAGTTCTATCTTATCTGTAATCTTCAGGAAAAGCATAAGGGTATATATTTAGGCAACTGTGAGTGCGAATTTTTCTATTCATGTAAGTCTTATCGATTATTCAGAAGGAAATTGACTCATATTTCCGTTGAACATAGAATGAGGTCAACATTTTATTACTCCTCATTGACGACTACCCGTTGCGTGCTGATTGACGCCACAATTTTAGAGTCATAAATATTCTAATAAAACATATAGATCATGTGAGTGGAGTTGTCGTAAGATATCAAAAGTGTGGGTAATATGGACTGGGAAATCGATTTGGTCCGACTGGCTATCGAGGCTCATATAAGTCTTTCATTACACATTAGGATTCGCGCTTTCGCCCGACATCACGTGACAGAGTTTCAAACCGAGCGATCGGGAGAAATAACATAAAACTGCACGCTCATGCTCCGTCTATTTCATAAGAAAGTAGTAATTCATTGTGTTTTACTGTCCGTTGTAAAATATAATCTTGATATAAGCTTTTAGCATTGCTTATCGATTGAAATTCGTGATGCTGAATATCATATTCACTGTTCCTGAAGTGTAACACATACAAAACCCTATGAAAATATATTGGTGTGATAAACACATATAAAAAATCACTGAACCTACAGAGAAGCAAACGGTATAGCTCTGAAGACCGTATTTAATCTCTAGGTGATATTAAATTTCCGAAATACACAAATTTTCGCTAAAATATATTCAGCTATTTTAGCATGGTCTAGCACAAAGACAGACGCACATAAAACACCGTAGTCTGCTTTAAAATGTAACACGAAACAGAAAAATAAGTTTAAAAGAAGTGAAAATATACTGTGCCCCACCAAATCCCTCATTTCTATTCACACAGACGATCCTACATCAATTTTTGTTTCACAAGCTAGTTATATTAGCACAGTAGCTCAGTACTGTTATTTCAAGGGGTACCCCAACTATTTTCAGGAAATTAGATCAAGGACTGCACTTTTATTCGACCCAGCCCGTAAAAAAAGCTTTGGAGCGAAAATGTTGGCTTGTAGACGGAGAATTCCACACCATTATTTATAATTGTCAAGTGCACTCGCGAATCGATGAGAAAAAAGCTATGTCCTATTCGACCGTCTGAGTTGGAAAGAGGGGTCGACAAAGGAATTAATCATAACTTTAACTGCTCTTGTTTATTCGAACTCTAGAAAGGGAGTGGGAGGGCAATAAGTTTTACTTCATATATCCAGGGGATCACTGCTATAAACAATATATTTATGGATTGTTTTATTTGCAATAGATTATTTGCTATGTAACTCAATTTTTGATGTCAAATTTATATACTCTACAATGTTCTATTATAAAGTGACAAGACAATAGTCACCTTCCTTTCGTCCCCGCATTCAAAAGGAATATTGTGTTTTAGAGACGTTTTGAATACAAAAAGTTTATTACAACAAATGTTTATTACACAAGTTCATTACAAAACACGTTCTAAAGATGCTCATTTAATTTCGCTTACGTCTAACTGTTTGGTGCTCTAGATTTGGAGGTTTGCTTTCACCTCATCTGCTCCGTATTTGATCTCCAAGTCTATGTAATCGTTTCAACTCTTCCACTTGAAGGAGTGGGGGTTGTTCATGAAGGACTCTTAAGGAGCTTAATAGTTCATCTGACTGTACAACAATTTTCAATTTTCGGAACTGGTTTGGCATAAAGGTAGAATACAGTCATACATTAAAATCCACCTTGCAAGTAGGGCCGTGGTAGCCCAGTTGGAAGAGTAACGAATTAGCAATCCGAGGGTTTCGAGTTTGAAACTCGGTCTAGCCGAAGACCGTCGTGTACACGGGGGCTGGTGCACATTAAATTTGTCGTTGCCTCATATGTCCGTTTTCGTGGTGTGGAAGTTTGGATATGGTGTGCCAGCTCAGATATTGCCTTGTCACCTGATCTTGTTTCAAAATTACGTGGCGTCTACCTCGGATCACTTAGGGATTGATCCCGGACCGTCACCAATAGATCATTGTGTTGCTCCTGTGCGATGTTAATTAATTACCAACCTACCGCCATGCAAGTCCTAATTTGAAGAGAAACGATGTGTACATTATTTAACTCATTAAACATAAGCAACTCTAAACTTCAACCACTCATAACATATCATAGATTTGACTGAATTAAATATGTTTTTTTATGAACTCTGGCTATTACGATCCAGCAAATTGGAATCTCTAATAAAAAATATTTGAACTTGAAACAAGTTGAGTTGATACAAATTTTAAGATGAAGACGGGCGCTCATGCAAATAAAATTCCCATTTATTTAAAGTGGGCATTATTCCGAGTCAAGGACACTTTTGTTTTGATTGTATGACTAAAGGAACGCTTTTAACAAGATGTGTTCGGATACTTTTTTGACGGACTGTACGTTGTTAACCGAACCACATTCGCTAATTCACTTGTATTAGGAGTGAGAACCTATTTATCTCACTTCCATACTCTTTCTCAATTATAAATTCATAGATATGTATGTCTATATAATAACTACATAAAGGGTTGTGCTAGACATTTTAAACCATTCATACACATGTATTTTTTGATGACGCATCAAAAATGATTAAGTGATTGCCCTGTGTTTTTCAATAAGTATGCCTTTAGATGTTCTCTTTAAACCTCGAATTGGTTTTGAATTGCTATCTCATCCATCACGGCCTGACCAATTTTGATAATGACGAGAAATTTCGTCAGTATATTGTCGATTTTTTTAAGATGACGAGATGGAAACTGCTCAGTTTTCTCTAATGACGAGATATCTCGTTCATCAAGATCTGGCCATTGTTCTTCGAATGACATCGTCGAGATGATGTGCTATTAACCAGGAGGGTAATCAAAATGTAGCCAGTTTTCTTCTTATGACGAGATATCTCATCCATCAAGATCTACTCAGTTTGTTTATTGACGAGATAACCATCAGGAGGGTTAAATTCTTCGAGTGTTAAGTGCTCTTGCCTTCGGTTCAACAGACGTTGTGATCGAATACCGTTCTCGATATGGATATTCACGGTGGTTTCGAATCCACTTCTACGAGGTATTTCGTCATTAGCAAAATTGACTAGTTGTTGATGGACGAGATATCTCGTCACTAGAAGGAATCACGATCGCGATCATTTGAAGAAAACTGAGCGGATCTTGAACTCGTCATCATAAAAAAATCAGCAATATCCCGATGACGACATATCTCGCAATTAGCAAAATTAGTCAGATCCTGATGGACAAGATACCTCGTCGAATGCACTCAGAAGGTTAAATCGTATGAGAATTAGAGTAGCAAACAATTGTCCACAGAACGACAAAACAAATCAAAGTTCTTCAAATATAGGAATATATTTTTAAAGGGAAATTTTCAATATGCATAAAAACTTGCAATACCTAAGTTGATCTCTCTTTATTAGAACTGTTTCATTTAGATATTCCCAATTCTATCCAGTACATGTATCACACATACAGCTTTGTAAGATTGTAGCTTTATGAAGGGCATAATGCGACTATTCAACTTGGTTCATGTATGGCGATATCGATTACAATTGCAGAATCTATTCTCCGCATGGATAATTAATACACTGAAAATGGCACTGACATACAGGCAATTAACATATACATAGGCGATACCATTCCACGTTAGAACTGCTTGCTGCGATAAATCAAATAGATTATATCTAAGCCTTATTAAAATTACTTTGCTTAGGTATCACAAATCAATTTTTGGCAGGTTTATAAGACATTACCATATGATGTTTATAATTATCGTTACCTATGTGATAAATTGAATATTTATCAGTCCATTTGTGTGAAGAATTTCTTTTATTGCTAGTGGTTAGTGGTTAAATTATATTTTATGGATTTTGTTTGTCATTGTCAGTGGTAATCTGAGCCCAGGAACCTATTTGAAGGAAAATCAGAATTTAAATTTTCCATTCTGATCTCGTTTTGTACTCTTCAACAAAGCTCCATGCCGATTAGCATCATTATCTTTAAAATAGTAGGCATTTTTTCGTTAAAATTATGAAATTATTATTATAGTATTTTAAAATACATTAACTGCTATGAGAGGAATTTCCAGAGAAAACAGGCAATTAAGATTGAAAGTGAAGATTTTGCTTCCTCTACCCAAATGCTTCTCATTATACCTATAAAGGTTACCTTTAAATGCAGTTTTGGCGTTTAATATAATAGTTTTGACCAATCAATTACTATACATCACTTCGGAATTCATTAGTGGAATTCTTATTATAGCGAAGTGCTGGAATTATGTTCTAGAAAGAAGGCAAGTGACGTCACGGACAGGAAATACGTTCCATCGCAAAAGAACTACCACCACCTACATTTAGCTCCAAACATTTCTTCTTTTTTCCTGTATTTTATCAACGAAAAATTACTTTACTTTTAGAAACAGTCCATTCACTAATTCATATTCATCATTTTTTCTATAAGTGAAGGTAAAATTCTATATCAATAAATCCAAATTGTATTATATTTTTAACTCACAACTGGAATAGGAATTTTTTATTTATACTTATGCCACTGCCATGCTACAAAAATCATACCGCTAATACCTTATTACCCCAGTAATCTGAAACTGTTTGTTATCGTACTTTTAGTAAATTTCTAATTTGTTTTTACGAATTGTTTAGCCCTTCAAGTGGTTTCGATGAGATATCTCGTCCATATCAAGATCTGACCAATTTTGATATCTCGTCATCAAGATCTGACCAATTTTGATACTGACTGACGAGATATCTCGTCATCAAGATATTCGGATTTTATTATGATGACGAGATCAAGACCTGTTCTGTTTTCTTCTAATGGCGAGAGACGATGAAATCTTGATGGACCATCTATTTCATTCATCAAGATTTGGTCAGTTTTGCTAATGACGAGATAACTTGTCGAGGCAACCACCCGGAGAGTTAAGTGGCTCTACTTTAGTTTTATGCAACACGAGTGCTAAAATTAGTAAGTCCTTAACCATCCAAGTGGTTTCAACGAACTTCCTCGTCCATCAAGGTCTGGCAAATTTTGCTAAAGATTGACGTGATACCTTGTCATCACGATATTGCCGATTTCTTGATGATCAAGATCTGGTGAATTTTCTTCTAATGATTAGATATCTCGTCCATTAATATCTGGTCAGTTTTTCTAATGACAAAATACCTCACCGAGACAACCACCAGGAGGGTTAATCGCTGGAAATTAAAATGAATAGTTGCGAATAAACACCACCTTTATAAACAGATACTGCATAAGAATTAAAACTTATCTGAATAGTTTAAAATAATGCCTCATCTGTGCATAATCATTATCCCCCTAATCAATTGCCGTATACACATAAATCTTTCCCACTTACCGAAGATTCCATAGATAGTTAACGGATCGAAATCATTTCAGTCCATCGTTTTTTTTAACGTCCCATCTCCAGCGGTTTAATCTTCGAATTTCGAACGTCCTTCTCCAAGAAAACTGATTAAAAATTTTCTTGGAACTGCCTGCTGGTCGATAATCGTCTAAAAAGAACCCCTATTACGTCTGAATGGGGAAAGCTTTTTAGGGGCAAGCTTCTTTTGAAAGGCTATCAGTGAACACTATCCCTGACAAATGACACGGTCCATTCAAACGACGTGCATACCATTAGGAATTTTAAGCCCGGGATGCTATCTCGCAGGAGTAGACGCAGTTGTTTAATGACTTTTCTCCCGTTCGCTGAAGAAGAGATTTTTAATGAGGAGGCAATTAACCGTGTTTTGTTAGATACAATTAGGAAATATTGTATTTTCGATTCGCCAAGGTAAGGCACGATGTGAAAAACTGTATTAACTCCAAGACTATGATTGGAAAAAAAGTTTTTTTTTTCGAGATTTTGATGAGGAGAAGAGGTTTTTCTTAATCTTCCCTTGATCGGGGAAAGTAATGTGTATTTATCTGAATATATTAGTATGGGGTATTGTATTATTGGTTGATGGTTGGTTGGAGTTTTATGGCGCAAAGTTCAATAATGGAGAAGTTGCTAATATTATTGGTTGCAACGTGGAATTGTAGATACCCAGAAAGTACATGACAGTCTTTTACACCTTGATTCAAATTACTGTTAGAATGAATTAACCCATCTGGTGGTAAAAGGTGCCTTGACGAGGTATCTCGTTAGTAGCAAAAGTGACTTGAACCTCATGAACGAGATATCTCGTCACTCGAAGAAAACTGACCAGATCTTGATCTCGTCATCATGAAAAATCGGCAGTATCGTGATGAAAAGATACCCCGTCACAAGCAAAATTGGTCATGTTCAAAAGAATTAACCCTCCTTGAAGTTGTCTCGGAGAGGTATCTAGTTAGTAGAAAATTGATCAGATCTGAATGGACGAGATATCTCGTCATTAGAAGAAAACTGACCACATCTTGATTACCCTCCTGGTTAATAGCAAATCGTCTCGACAAGGTATCTCGTTATTAGCAAAATTGATTTTGATGGGCGAGATATATCGTTACTAGAAGAGAATTCAACAGATCTTGATCTCGCCATTATCAAAAGTCGTCAATATCTTGATGACGATATATCTCGTCATTAGCAAAATTGGTCAGATGGACGAGATATCTCGTCGTAACCACTTGGAGGGTTAAGTATTAATTGTTGTTAAAAAACAAAGGTTGAGATACAAATTAAATACAGTTCTACATTCAGTTTTAAAACTTAAGAATTAGATCTGCACAAATATGAATTAACGGGTGAAAGGAGTAAATACTAATGTGCATAATATGACAAGCGAATTCAATCCACTCCAAAATGTGAAACCAAGTGTTGCGTTTAAAATTAATGCCTCACTGGATCCTGCAGTCTCCTTGAATAAATGGCTGTCAGTTGAAACGTCAGATAAAAGTACGGGAATACAGTTGGCATGAGATAAATTTAGATAATGATTAGATAAGTATACACAAATGGTTTGACAGATGGCTGAATTGGAGATTGGCGAGACAAAGCAAGGGTACAAAATCCCGTTTAGTTTCCAACCGTTTTCTGTAGGCAAATTATCGGTTGCAATGTACCCTTAGGAATTACCATTTCGATACTTTCAATGGCGAGTTTTAGTTAATTATGATAGGTTTCATGCAATGTGTACAAATAGTTTGTTGCTTTGAATGGGAAGTTTGGAATAGTATTCATATGGTTTTCTTGCTATACGATAAGTTTGATTGATCCTTTGTTTTGTCATTTACAGTTCATTGCTGCAATTCTTTATTATAGCGGTTCGCGGTAGTCCGGTTGAAAGAGCCGATTAGCAAGCGAGTTCGAAACTCGGTCCAGCCAGAGACCGCCTTGTACAGGGTGGCTGGTACATGTTAAATCTGCCGTGGCCTTAACGTTGGCCCCAGATGTCCTCACGTTGGTATGGTGTGGAAATTTGGAGAGTTGAGTTCAAGCTCAGCCGTTTCCTCATCATCTGGTTCAAAATTATGTGATGTTGTCCTCGGATATTTCCGTTCGGGTTTGATTCTAGACCGTCGCCAATAGCCCATTGTGTTCCTCCAGTGTGACGTTAATTAAAATACCTACCTACTTACCTTGGAGGTACACATCTTTACCTAAAGCTATGTCGTCATCTGACCGTGGTTCAAAATTTAGCGGTGATGTCCTCGGTCTTTCCCTTTGGGTTTGATCACGGACCATTGCCAATAGCCTGGTGTCTTGCTCCAGTGTGACGTTAATTAAAATACCTACCTACAGTTATGCTCGTAATTAAATTTTGTTAAAAATAGTTTCATTATAGCTCCAATCGTGGCTCAAAATTACTTGGAGTTGTCCTCGATTCTTTCCCATCGGGTTTCATCCCGGATCATCGTCAATAACCAGTTGTGTTGCTCCAGTGTGACGTTAAAATACCTACCTACCTAAAGCCATGCTCTTAATTAAGTCTGGTTAAAAAGAATTTAATGATAGCTCCAATCGCGGCTCAAAATTACTTGGTGTTTTCCTTGATTCTCTCCCTTCGGATTTCATCCCGGATCATCGTCAATAACCAGCTGTGTTGCTCCAGTATGAGGTTAATTAAAATATCTACCTACAGCTATGCTCGTAATTAAATTTGGTAAAAAAAGATTTTAATTATAGCTCCAATCGTGGCTCAAAATTACTTGGTGTTGTTCTCGATCTTTCCCTTCGGGTTTCATCCCGTATCGTCGCCAATAACCAGCTGTGTTGCTCCAGTGTGACGTTAATTAAAATACCAACCTAAATCTATGCTCTTAATTAAGTTTGGTTAAAAATATTTTAATTATAGCTCCAATCGTGGCTCAAAATTACTTGGTGTTGTCCTCGATCTTTCCCTTCGGGTTTCATCCCGTATCGTCGTCAATAACCAGCTGTGTTGCTCCAGTGTGACGTTAATTAAAATACCTACCTAAATCTATGCTCTTAATTAAGTTTGGTTAAAAATACACTGCTGGCCACCCAAATTGCAACACCAAGAAAGACAAGAGATATCACAACAAAATTTATTTTGTAGATAACATGTTGACCAAGTATCAAATGATTAAATTTATAGACTTCTGTGAAGTGTGGTTCCTGCCAAAATCAGTAGCCAGAGTAGCCGCCATTGTTGGAGATCACCGCTGCCACACGCCTCGGCATTGATTCAAAGAGACTTTGGATGTGTTCTTGGGGTACAGCAGACCAAGCAGCTTCCACACGTTGCCAAAGTTGATTTGGTGTGGCAGCTGGGGATGTATTCTGGGTCAATCGTTGATCAACCATGGACCACATGTTTTCTATCGGCGAAAGATCCAGAGAGCGAGCTGGCCAGGGAAGCAATTCAATCTGGCGATTGACGAAGAACACTTGGACAATCCGTGCCACGTGTGGTCGCGCATTATCCTGTTGAAATATGGCTGTGGGCAAGCCCTGAAGGTAAGGAAGGACAACTGGCTCCAACACCTCGGAGATGTAGCGCTGGCTGTTTAAAGTACCGGCAATGCGTACTAGAGGAGTGCGAGAGTGATATCCAATACCGCCCCATACCATAATACCCGGTGCAGGACCAGTGTGGCGGTGCATAACGCAGCTGTTCAGCATCCTCTCTCCACGGTGTCTCCAGACTCGAATCCGACCATCGTGGTGTTGCAGACAGAAGCGTGACTCGTCAGTAAAGACAATTTCATTCCATTCTGCCGTCCACATCCTTCTTTCATCGCACCATTGGCGGCGGAAACGTCTGTGGTTCTGCGTCAAGGGTAGACGAAGCAATGGACGTCTTGCGGACAGACCACTCTGCTGTAAACGGCGTCGAATGGTACGCGCAGACACTGGATGATGCGGTACAGACTGAATGTGCTGTGCTATGGTTCGTGATGTGGCTGAGCGATCCGTCACTGCCATACGCACAATATGCCTGTCATCACGTGAAGTGGTGCACTGAGGTGGATGCGATCGAACACGTCGGTCCGTCGTACCCTCCTGCATCCAACGATCACATATCCGCATTACAGTTGTTTGGTTTCGTCCAACACGACTACCGATTTCCCTGAAAGATAATCCACAATCTCGGTAGGCCACTATCCTTCCTCTGTCGAACTCGGATACTTGATCAAAAGATGATCGCTGTTTTCTACGAGACATAATTGATCGTTTTTTTGAAAAAACCACGAGAAAAACACAATTGCCGTACTTGAAATCGTCGAAATCTCCAAGCCTTAAATAGCGCTTTGAAGTGGCGCCACAGGCGCGTGTGATGTGCGTCTGCGCTGAAATTCTAATCATTTGCATATCTCACCTCCGCTAATGCATGTTGTGAATTTCATATTATTTGCATGCTTCCTTCAGGGTGTTGCATTTACGGTGGCCAGCAGTGTATTTTAATTATAGCTCCAATCGTGGCTCAAAATTACTTGGTGTTGTCCTCGATCTTTCCCTTCGGGTTTCATCCCGTATCGTCGCCAATAACCAGCTGTGTTGCTCCAGTGTGACGTTAATTAAAATACCTACCTAAAGCTGTGCTCTTAATTAAATTTGGTTAAAAAGGTTTTCATGATACCCCGAACGAGTGTTTAAATGATAGCGTATGCGTCCGAATTGAAAATTTTAATATTTATTATTTTGGATGCAAGCTTAATAACATCGTACTAGACCCGTTGGAGCTTTATTAAACGCACAATGTCTCGCAATAAATAACTTTTTCCATTATTGGATATGAATTATCGTATCTTTTATTCAAAATTTTGCACAGATGAGAAAATCATTAGGCTAGCATATATTTGTTTTACTGATAATAAAAACGGAATTTGGAAGATGATGCAAGTTAAGTTTTGATATTGGTAAAGGTTTAACATTGCGCAATGAAGTGTATTATGTCCATGCATGGTTTAAGAAATTTAACGAATCTACCCTATTTATATAGTTCCCGGTTATCTCTAAAATAAATTTCTTCGTATCCGTGATGTGCCGGTATCAATAATACCCTGATAATCACTTCTTTTAGCCGTTTAAATTGTTTTTAACTTGTCTTGTGGTTGTCTTGACGTGGTATCTCGTCATTAGCAAAACTAACCAGATGGACGAGATATCTCGTTATGAAAAGAAAACACGATCGCATTGGTAGGTAGGTATTTTAATTAACGTCGCACTGGAGCAACACAGCGGGATATTGGCAACGGTTCGGAATCCAACCCGAAGCGAAAGATCCGAGGACACCACTCTCCAAACTTCCACACCACGCCAACGTGAGGACATTTGAGGCCACGACAGATTTAACGTGCACCAGCCCCCTTTCTACACGACTGTGGTTAGATTCGAACTCGCAACCCTCCGGTTGCTAATCCGTTACTCTTCCAACCAGGCCCATCACGATCACTAAAAGAAAAGTGACCAGATCTTATATCATTATAAAGAAATCGACGATGTCTGGATGGAGATATCTTGTCTGTAGCAAAATTAGTCAGATCTTGATAAGCGATATATTTCGTTGAAACCACTTGGAGGGTTAAACATTTATTCTTCAATTACTTAGAAGTTAGTTATATCCCATTCAATCCTTAGTAACCCCATAACAAAAAATTAATTTGTAGTTTTATTTGTTGAAAGAAAACCACAACTGGAGATTTTATTAGAGGGAAATTGTTAAAATTTTGCAGAGTGAAAAAGTGTGTATTTAATCTTTCCATACATAAAACTGAAATTAATTTTATGAATAATGCTGGTATTGCATCCGAAGAGCTATATAATTCTAAGAAAATCTCAGGCATTTTACATCGTTAAATTACGGAGGCTCATGAAATTATATAATCATGCGATGATTAGTATAGTGCCAAATGATAATGATGATGTGGGAAGTACATGTAAAGGTTAGTCAAGATCAGATAACAGAGGAATAATTCATAAAAGTTAAAAATAACTATAAAACTAGACATCGGACATTTAATTTATTTCTGTTTATAGAGTGGTTTTTTATATAAATTTTCTCTATTGTGGACAATCATGTGTTTCATTTTTTCGAAAAATGGGAATTGTACTATAAGAAATGAAAGTTTTGTTAAATGAACGATTTGCTTGATTCTGAGTGCTGAGTTTCTATGACTCTAAATAATATACGCATTCATCGAATCGAGTTAAAAATATATTCTCTTTCTCAAGTGAGAATTTACTTTTCGGAATTATCTTTTGAAGAAATGCAATACTGTAGAAAGTAACTAGTATATAAATTAATATTTGTAAATTCAAAACTGTTAATTATTTCCTGACTTAATAATGATTTTGTTTAAACAACTTGTAATTCTTATTTCTTGACTACAGGAACGAAGTATCCCAATGCAAAACAGACTTAACTTTTAGACTGCGAGCGGTAAAACTGTCGTACCGTATTCATGTAGCGGAATAAAAGCGCCGTATTATAATAGTTAAGAGGATCTCGTATTTTCTCTTTTCATGTTTCTAAACCTAAAATATTCTACAACTCTGAAGAAAGCATTGAATCAGATTCAAAATAAATACTAACTTACTTAAACTATTTCTTTTCAGATCTTTCTTTAGAAAAAATGTAAATACTAGTGAAAGTAACGAACACATACGTGTAATATTAGCAATCCAAAACATGTTAATAAATTCCGGATTTCATTATGCTTACGCTTAAATAACTTCTACTCAATCCCTATTTCGTAACAATAAAAACGAAGCATCCGTATGCAAATACAGACTTAAAAAGATCTCATATTATCTCTGACTGTTTCTAGTCCTAAAATAAATATTCTACAGCTCTGAAGAATGCATCTTGCATTCATGAATGCATCTTGCTTTAAAAATGCATTCATTGAACCAGATTGAAAATAAGTTCTCAATTACTCAAACTATTTCTTTTCGGAACTTCCTTTGGAAGAAATGCAAATACTCGTAGAAAATAAATAATACACAGGTGTAATATTAGCAGTTCAAAACACGTTAATAAATTCTGGATTTCATTGTGCTTAATCCTTATTTCGTAACCATAGAAACGAGACGCAAAACAGGCTTAGAAGCTCTCATATTTTCTACTGTCATATTTCTAATTTCAAAATATCCAGTAATCATGGAAGTGATACGCCCCAAAATACATGCAACATGAAAAGCAGCGGTATTGTGTATCAGGATGTAGTAATAGGGTAGGAAAATTGGAATCTATACCGTTAATAGAAAAAGAAACTAGGAGCCTTCAAAGAAATACGAAGACGGGCAAACAAAAGAGAAATAGTGTACGCAGGAAAAAAGAATTCCCCATACCTTTATAAACTATCGGACGAAAATGGATTTTGAAAGAAATTTTGAAGCTCCATCCTTTTATTTCTCACTAGAGGATGAAGTGTTTATCTTTAAAACACACATTTATAGATGAAACTGTCACATCTCTTTGGACTGTTTTGGGGCTGTTTTCTTTAGGCACACCCGAAAGTTAGTTTTCTTTTGTGCGTGGAAATTTATTTTCCCTTTTGCCGATTTCGTCAATCATGTTTCGTAAAAATAGGCCTTTGTATGTTTCGATGCCTGCACCAAATTTTTATGAAGTTTCCTTCAAAGCCGATGAGATTTCGTTACGTAAAAGTAAATACTGCGATGAGTTGTTTTGACTTGGAATAGACTTTTTTCCGTAATTTAACTCGGGAAAACCGGAATCAATTAATTTTTTCAAACATCAATTTCCTTTTGGCATATTGTTTTTATGTTATGAATGTAGTAAAAGCCAAATTTGTTGTGAATACATATCAAACTTGACATTTATTGGTAGGTATTTAATTAACGTCGCTCTGGAGCAATACAACGGTCTACTGGCGATGGTCCGGGATCAAACCCGAAGTGAAAGATCCGAGGACAGCACCACGTAATTTTGAACCACGGTCAGATGATGAGGTCAAAAATGAGCTGGCTCCCCACTCTCCGAACTTCCACACCATGCCAAAGTGGGGACATTTGAGGCCACGACAGATTTAACATGCACCAGCCTATTTTGTACACGACTGTCTTTGGATCCACTCGAACTCGCAACTCTCCGGTTGCTAGTCCGTTACTCTTCCAACTGGGCTACAGCTGCCACTGATATTTATAGAAGGAAATCTTCAGAACCCATTTTCACTGGTAACAAGCAATATCGCATGGCTTTCCTGGGTTAATGGGGGACATGAAATTGCCCACTAAGACATCAACGGCGCTCTCGCTTTCAAACGGAACAGAAGACAGCCGCTTGCACTTTCAAACGTAGCACATGCGCATAAGAGAGCACAATCATAGGTCGTTGGAAACAGCTGATAAGCAGTTTCTCTTTCCGATTGGAGAGGAGAGAAGAAAAACACTGGTGTTCTGCTACATGATTTATATTTTCTCGTATTTCGCCTTAAAAGAATTCTTAATTTTACTAAAACAGAATTTCTTAAAGAATTTTTCAAACTTTTTCTTTTAAAAAGCATAAACTAATTGTATTTTAGGTTCTTAGTTTGTCTTTATTAGAATTGGAAGAAGGCTATAATTGGATATTTCAAAATCTCTTTCATTTTGATCCATCATGTCATTCCAATAAATGAGAAATATTTATCTAAGGTGAAACAAAAACTGCCTTCGTCTGAATGGCGCAACAAAATCATGATTTATATTTCCTTGTCTTTAGCTTTAAATAATTTCTTAATTTCATTAGAATAGAATTTCTTAAAGAATTTTTTGAACTTTTTTCTATTAAAAGTCATAAACTAATTGTGTTTTGGGTTCTAAATGTGTCTTTCTTAGGAATTGGAAGGCTATAATTGGATACTTCGAAATCTCTTTCAATTTGATACATCCCGTTCATTCCAATAAATAAGAAATATTTATCTAAGGTGAAACAAAAACTTCCATCGTCTGAATGGTACCACAAAATCATGATTTACATTCCCTTGCGTTTAGCCTCAAATAATTTCATAATTTCATTAGAATAGAATTTCTTAAGGAATTTTTTAAACTTTTTCTATTAAAAGGCATAAACTAATTGTGTTTTGTTTTAAACGTGTATTTCTTAGGGATGGGAAGAAGGCTAAAATTGGATACTTCGAAATCTCTTTCAATTTGATATATCGTCATTCCAATAAATGAGAAATATTTATCGAAGATGAAACAGAAACTTCGGTTGTCTGAACGGTACAATAAAATCATTATTTACATTTCCTTGCGTTTTGCTTTAAATAATTTCTTAATTTTTGTAGTATAGAATTTCTTAAGGAATTTTTTAAACTTTTTTTTATTGAAAGGCATAAACTAATTGTGTTTTAGGTTCCAAATGTGTCTTTCTTAGGAATTGGAATAAGGCTATAATTGGATACTTCGAAATCTCTTTCAATTTGATATATCCTGTCATTCCAATAAATGAGAAATATTTATCTAAGACGAAACAAAATCTTCCGTCGTCTGAACGGCACAACAAAATCATGATTTATATTTTCCAGCGTTTCGCTTTAAAGAATGCATTGAAAAAATTACGAGACCACAGCAACCGTCATAATGGCAGAACAAAAAAAATTGACGGAATAGGGCATTTCGTCGAATCAGATACAGAAGTTGGAAAACCAGATAGATATATATGTACAAAAAAGCAAACTCCCATGGTCCTAAAAAACAATTGAACAGAAAAAACTGACACAGATGAAAGTTTAAGAACAAAAGAAAAATTATCTTCCACATCCTTCTATAAAAGAGCATCAGTCATGTATGCGATTACAATCTTGCTGCGATAACTTAGAAAAAAGCAGATAGAAAACACAAGAAAGAATCTTTTGTTCTACAGCGAAATAAAAGTGAAACTATAGAACGATGCGCCAAGGGGTTCGAGTAGAATTCTCAGCTCTCATAAAGTTTATCACATTGTTCCTTTGGATATATTCCAGCCAATCTGCGTGGAATAATCTTTCTTGAATGAAAACAGAGAGCCTTTGAATCGTGAATTCGGAAGTAAAAAATAATAACATCGACTGTGCTGTGCGTGGTTTCTTTCAAATTTGTGCGGAAATATGGCAGATCCCTTCGTGGAATGTTTCACTCGTTCTTCTATTGTGCTCTGAAGCTATGGAGAGGCTCGATTCTTTGTAGGCTGTTCCTTACGTTCTCGTAATTAGTACTTTACATGTGTCTGTAAATGTAATGCCTAAATGAATTGCCTCATAAAACAAAAATGCTTACAATTTCTTGTAAAAACAGAAATTTATGTATAGTGTAGACTTTTGGTTGGCTCTTTGGCTAAATGGCGCTAGGCCCATATTTGGCCAAGCTACACCAAACACAAGACAGACAATTTCAAGTAAACATGTGAATAGGAAAAAAGAGGGATTGGGAACAGAGTAGTAGGATGGAAGTAGAAAAAGATCGCTTGGATATCCCAGGAGTGCGATCCCCGTGTTTACCAGAAGTAAACCCCATGTGAAAAGAAAAGATCGTTTTCGTTTTTTCGTTAGATTTGCATAAAATTATTTGTTTTTAAGCCTCTAGAGCAGTGATTCTCAACCACTGTGCCGCGGCACTTTTGTGTGCCGCCAAATTCTTAGAGTGTGCCACCAAATTTTAATAAAACTATTCATAAAATTGTTATTGACCATTTGACAACATTAGAGGAGAGAATTATTCATTATTTCCCAAATTTAGATATAAAAAAATTTGATTGGGTTCGTAATCCATTTGTGATAACGAATACTTCTGTATTTGAATTAACTTTGAATGAAGAGGAATAACTAATTTCGCTTTCTAATAATCGAGATTTAATTTTAAAATATTCGGAAGAATCAATTAATTAATTTTGGATTAACATTAGATGCGATTATCCCATGATAGCCAAAAAAGCTTTAAAAATATTATTACAATTTTCTACATCTTATTTGTGTGAATTCGGATTTTCAGTATTAACCAACATAAAAACGAAAAAAAGATCGAGACTGTTAAATGTAGAAGACGATATGAGAGTAGTATTGCCATTTTTACGACCAAATATAAATGAAATTATCAAAAAACATCAAGCTCAAATTTCTCATTAAAAGTATTCTTATTATTACCTTGTAATTAATCCCTTAATAAACGTACTGTTGTTTTTGTAGTACATATTATATTATTTTATTTTACATTCACAATTATTATCATAAACTATTTTATAGTGTATTATAGGTAAGTAAACAACTTTTAAACTTAACCTTTTCTTTGTGTACCGCCAAATTTTGAAATCGTTAAAAGTGTGCCGCGGCAAAAAAAAGGTTGAGAATCACTGCTCTAGAGTATCTCGGGTCTATGAAGTCCCTACACATCTAGACTTTTGAGAGCTAGTCTATAACAATCAGTACTGGCATGTTAATATAATTTTAATCACTTTGGATTTTGTCTTACATGTATATGTACATTAACGAACATAGAAATAAAATCGATTCCTTAAAGTGTGAAATATTATCTCAAATAATAGTTGGGAATATATATTATGAGGTACACAAAATAAATCAGTCCTTCAGAACGCTACAAACAATAAATGCAAAATATAAGCTATAATAATTCAATTGAATTATTTATTCGCCATGTTTGTATTACATTATTATTTCTGAAACTTCTTTATGATAATCGTACACTAATTTTTATAAAAACGAACTTTTTAGAATATTTTTCCTTGAGATGCTCTAAAAAATCAGCACTGATGTGTTAATTAATTTTCGTCACATTGGTTTTTGTTCCCCACGTTTTTGTACTTATAAGACAAAATAAAATCAATGCTTAAAGTGTAAAATACTATCTCAAATAATTGTTGGACACATGCATTAGTAGATGCGAAATAAGTTCTTCGAAACACTATACGCAATAATTTCAAAAGTAATCAGATGTAGTAAATCTATTCAAACTATTTTTTCGTTAGATTTGTATAAACTTATTTGTTTTTAATCCTCTATTTGTTAATATAAAACAACGAATAATAAAAACAAAATGTTTATTTTCATGCTGCAGTTTCTCGTGACATAATCTTTATAATTATTTCATTAACGTACGTGGCCCAAGAATCGACGTTATTCTTTATTCTTGAATGGCAACAAAGGCTATAATGTACCGTTACTGGATGCATTCACCAATTTTTCGGTTTTATTTAAGTATGCTTGATTTGAGCTATGAAGCTTTCCAATACTTTTAGAACTGAACAGAAGAGCTCGCAAATCCAGTAAAATTCTATAGAAGTCTGATTACTGAAAGCAATGAGGAATCTGGAAGGTAGAAAGAAATTGTGAGCGAAAAACAAATTGACTCAAAAAATGTCGAATCACTTTTGAACAAGCAAATGGGATGAAATATAAATGGACATTCAGAATCTAATTGTGAAGACATGACTAAGGTGTGCTTTTTGCCTTGTATTTAATTGGAAATAATAATTAACTTCAGTAAAAGTAAACGAAATGCTGTTGTTTAATTTAGTATAATGTGACTCATTCAGAGGTATGACACCCATTTATTTATATGGATGCATCATTCATTGTAAATAAACTGAAATAACATGAAATTGAGTAGCGAAACTACAATTACTAGATGTAAGCAATTAAGAAAGTTTGATTCAGGTGCTTTGCGTAGATCTGCTAATTTAAGTTGGTATACCATATTTATATTAAACGTAGGAAACCTAATGCGTTAACCCACTTGCTTAGTGCTTAAAAGTTGCTTAGTGAGTTAAAACATTAGGTTTTTACTATTTCAATTTTGTTTGTTATTTTGACCTTTTTTGTTTACGAGTAATTGACAGGTTTGTATACTATTTTCTGCTATGCTAAGATTACTTCTGAAAATCAAATATTGATTGATGTGCATAAAATTCAAGCAATCCTCTTCATAAGATTACAATATACTCGGATGACAAACTTGATTGTTTTTACCTTACGGTTACCAAAGTTGATAGTTTACTTATTCGTCTTTCAATTTTCTCATTTCAATATATTTTCTATGATAGTTCTGAGCCGTATGAGATTTATTTTCAGTGTAAACAAACTAGATTGCTAGCGATTATATTACTTCTAATGTACAAATGCTCTCACATGACATACCGCGTTATCTTAAAATGTACGTAATCGCTGTTTTGATGACGTTTGAGGGTCTTATATGTGATGCTGACCAATCAACTGTCATATATCAATTCGAAATACCTTCTTTGGAATTTTTATTGGCGAAGTGCTTAAATCGTATTTGAAAAACAAGTCATATGACGTCACGTTCGGAATACGTACATGAAATATGTATGGCTCCTGAAACGCTACCACCATCTGTATTTTACTTGGCAGAAACTGCCTATCATACACATTTATATTATTATAACTTATCTTTGAGCGAAATGCTAACATTCAGATGGTTGTAGATGCCTTGTATATTTACTTCCATTAACCTTTTTGTTTGAATTGAAACAAATATATGTAATTTAAATTTCACTTTTATTCTAAAATTAAAATTTAATTTTCATCTACAAATTATGCAGTTATATGTCATAGCAATTATGCAGGAATTGCAAGGATATATAGATATCGAATAACATTCAATTCTGGATATATGGATATCGAATAACATTCAATTCTGTACAACATCATGAATTAGACCTCCAAGTAGTTTCGACGAGATATCTCATCTATCAAGATCTGATCACCTTGATCTTCAAGATCAAAATTTTGCAATGATGAGGTATCGTAATCACGATACTGCCGTATGTTTGACGATGGCGAGATCAAGATCTGGTCAGTTTTTTTTCTAACGACGAGATATCTCGTCCATCAAAATCTGGTCGATGCTGCTAGTGACAAGATATCCCGTTCATCAAGATCTGGTAAACTTTTCTAATGAGATACCTCGTCGAGACGTTCACAAGGAGAGTTAATTACGAACAATTAAGTGAAATGCATCTACCCATTTCCGTAATAACCAAAACGAAGTAGAAGCAGCAAAAACTTTGAAACCACGAATTGAGTTATTTGCCGGGCAATGGATACCGACTCGAAAATTGCGTGAAACACAAAATAACACTTTCAGGGGCCCTAAAACCCGGCGATCAAATTTGTACCACGTAATCCACGGTATTTTCCGACAAAATCAGAAGCTCCAATTACATTTTAAGAGCAATTTCCCCCGCTCTTTCGCAGTAAAAGAGCGTGTTCTCGACCTAAATACATAATTTCCCCTCGAGACCTTTCTGCTCACTTGCGCGCATCAATATTTCAGTCCTGTCAGCCCCGTCAGGGAGGCCAGGCTGATAGCTCTTTTTAACACCATTGATTTATTGTGTGTCGGATCGGCTTCTTTAAGTAGTTTATTTTCGTCGCAACGCCGACTGAGTTATTTACTTCATAAGGGGATTGTTATGAATATGGACGGCATCGGAGGTCTCCGGAATATTGAATATTCATCGCCTTTCGAAGATACTCGCTAACTCTGGAGAGTGTTTGCTTTTGCATCAAGGCTCGATCGCTGCGTGTCACTTTAGCCTGTCTGCTGAAGATACTTGAAGTTCTCCCGTGAACTTTATGTGATAATTAAGTCCCGCGAAACATATTTCGCAGCAACACATTCTTATACCTCAAACTTAACATATGACTGCATAACAAGGCATTTGTGACAGACTTCAAATCAAAGGAATGGCAGCGAGTGTTGCTATAGTATCATTTGATGTCACATAGACAGCTTGGCTCTTTTCAGCATCAGTGAATACAATTTTGGTCTTAGAATGATCGTTACATGAATCTGCATGTCGCCCTAGAGTACTGGAAAGGACAGTTAAAGCAGCACTCTAAACTTGATGTACTAATCAAGTCACATGAAACATATTTAACAGCAACACATTCTTGTACGCCAAAGTTAAAATTAGACTCCATAACAAGATATTTGTGACACTTCAAATCAGGTTATGGCGGTATTGTGTTGCTATAGTATCATCTGATGTCACATGAAAAGCTAGAATCTTTTCAGCATCAGTAAATATATTTTTTGTCTTTGCATTATCGTTACATGAATTTGCATGTAATATCTAAAGTACTGGTAACGACAATTAAAGCCGTTCCTTAAACTTCAAGTGCGAATTAAGACCTTTGAAACATATTTAATAATAGCACATTCTTAAATAAATCAAACCTAGTTTAAATATAGATCTCCATAACGAGACATTTGTGCAGACTTTAAAGCAAAGGAAATCCAGCAATAGATTGCAGAAACTGCACTCTTTTGGACGTCAGTGAATGTTTTTTTCTTCTCTTAGCGTGATCATTATATCCATATTCATGTCACTTTAAGTTCTGGTAATATACTCAAATTTATTCCGTGAACTTTATGTCCTAATTATCTCACGTGAAACATATTTAACAGCAATATATTCTTATATATCAAACTTAGTTAAAATTGGACTCCATAACAAGACATTTGTGTGACACTTCAAAGCAAAAGAATGATAGCTTTATGTTGTTATAGTATCTTCTGATAGTCTAGCAGTCATAGAATGTTACGCTCATTTTTTGAAACCAGTGGATGTTTCTTTTTGTCTTAGTGTGATCATTATATGCATCTATATATAACTCTAGAGTTCCCATGAACCTTGTGTACTAATTAAGACTTGTTAAACATATTTGAAAGCAGGACATTCTCAAATAAGTCAAATTTGGTTAAAAAATATATCCCCTAACAAGAAATTCGAGATTTCAATGCAAAGTAATGCTAATACTGTGTTGCTATAGAATCACGATGTCACATGCAAAGCTACACTCCTTTTGCACCAATAATATAATTCATTTTGTCTTTGCGTGATCTTTATACCCATCTGCTTGTCACTTTCGAGCTTTTAGAGACAAATTTGACCCGTAAAATTTACGTGCCATTTAAGCACCGTTATAAAAATTTAACTTCAATACCATTCTTATAGAAGTCAAACCAAGTTAAAAATACGTTTCAGGATAATTCAAGACTACAAAGAAAGGGATTTCCAGTAATGTGTTGTTTCAGCATCATCTGATGTCACATAAAAAGCGAAGCTTTTTCTGGACACCAATGAGTATTTCATATTGTTTCTGCGTGATAATTATATCCTTTTCACGTCGTCTTTGACTTCTGGTAAGATCAATTACAGATGTCCGTTAAAAGTATATATAATAATTAACTGCTTAACAGTCCCTCAGGGCACATATTCAGTTGTGTATGGTCTTATCTGTGTATACACGAAATATGTGTTACATGGTTGAGTTCAATAAATGATTTGAGGCTATCGGTTTGTCATGTTTCCAAAATTTTTGCTGACTGATATTAATTCTAGGATATAAAAATTCCTTAAACGAATTTGAAATGGATAGGATGGGAAATATATTTTTGAAGTTATTTTAACTATATGTTTGTGAGCATGCTACAGAAATACACGTCTGTGCTTACAGAATATGATCCGTGAAACTGTTTATAAAAGTAACTGCACAGATCTATTTTGAATGTAGCTAGAAATAGATCTGGATAGGAAAAACACGTAGTAAACCCGAGAACAATGGAATGTTGCAATTTGTTGTATTGCATGATGTGGGACATCAAATGAAACGTGAAAGTCGTAGGTTTTATAGCGTTTTTGTGATATTATTGAGAAATGGTAGAATACTGATATCATTAACCGAGACGGACTGCATGTGTCTGTGTGTGGGTGCTCAAAACTGAAAAACTGAATTCGAAAAAAGAATCAACTCATTGAAATTAGTAATGGAATTATTCAAATTAGAAATTAAATAATCCGAATTAATAATAAAATAACTTGAATTTCTAGTCGAATATTTCGAATCGATAATCACATAAACAAATGTATAATGAAACAATTCCAAAAATGATAAATTTAATAGAGCTAAAACGATGTCAAAACGAGCCTAAAGGTTTATAATGTAGGCTTTCTAAGATCATAAATAACTGAGAATACAGCAGATTTTACACACACATACATTATATATTACTTCCTTTCGAACTTCTTTATATATGTTACTAATTTATATACTTTCTACGAATGTTAAATAATTACTGATATATTTTGGATATTAATTAAATTGTAGATTTCTCGTAGGTGCGTAAATGCATTTTACTCATATTTTTACATGTCTGTATCCTAGGATATCAAACATACTTAAAATACATTAAAATAATGAGGGAGCTATGCATTACACTACTCAGGACCAAATATGTATGTAATGAATAAATATCTCAATTTCTAAGTTTCAATAATATTATCCACAGTGGCATTCAATATTTTTCAATATTTGAAACAGATCGAAATCAAAATGAAATAGGCAATGGCACAAAAGTATATAGATCATGAAAACTTGTAAATTTTTCATTTTCCTCGGAAGTCTGAGAGGAATAGAAGTTACAAAAGTAAATTAATTACTCGTGCGTATTACGAATTCAACGCATAATGCGGAATAATATTTCAAACATTTGTTTATACAATGCATAATAGTATCACAAATGTTTGCTTAAATAATATATTCCTTAAATACGCTTATTCAATAAATAAATTTACAACAATTTGTAAAATAGGAAAGAAAAATATTTACTCTTCCAAGAAATATTTTCAGTACTTTTAAACCATGCATTTAATTCAACGGAAATATTTTGCTCTGAGCGTATTAAAACGCAATAAAATACTTCTGAAACGCATTAATGTTTGGAAGTAAAATGAAAAATTCATATTAAAAGGTCATAATATCATGCATATAATATATTTCTCAGATGATATTATGAGTTAAAATCTTCTAATCACAAAATTCCCTTTTGTTGGTATAAATATGCTTGACATAATTTTATGCTAACAAGCACTTTATACAAGTTCTATAGAAATTCTCTAGTATGAAATATGAGGTAATTGATCGAGTTGCATCTATAAAGAATTTATAGAATATAATTTGGATGTATATTTTGTAATCTAAGAAATGTTCTCCGATGTGCATCCTTTGTAAAGCAATTTTATTTTAGAAAATAAATTTACGCAGTCAAGTCAGGCTTTTGAAATATCTACTAGTAACTGATTTTTAAAATAATATTTGAATTATATGAATTGAATAATCTGAGGCACTAAATTAAAAATTTAGAAAACCTAATATATTTTCAACATTTTTTACTAAAAAATTGTAGATAAAAATGACATTTTTTTATTTAAGAGTGAGGATTTTGAATGGTTTCTTGTCCATATAAAATTGCATACATTAGAAATGTTTTGATTAAACTTGCAAAAAATTCATGTTTTTATATTATCAGAGTTTGTTCAGTTCACTTAAATGTAGAAGTGTTTAAATATTACTGGATGAATTGCAAAAAGTTTCGGCAATACTCATTTATTATATATATTCCCATAAAACATTCGTATCAAAGAAGCATAAATATCCTTCCCATAACTTTTTAATACATGCATAATGAAAATGACTGACCACGAGCATTAATATTTTAACGTGTATTTTTATTTTGGTGTCTATTGTACAACTGATCGTTAAATGTTTTTATATTCTTGGAATTGTATTGGATTGAATAGTTTTCATGCCTTCGAAAGTACATTTGTATTTGGTGATTTCGTTTTCAGTTGAGTGATGCATTGGTTGTTATTGTTATAACAAAAGTTCATCGCTAAACTAATGAAATAATGTCAAAGAACGACAATCTAATACATTATCATTGATATTTGATTCTTATACTAAATGCAGTTCATACTTTTCACGTACATATGCTTTTCTTACTCTTGAATTGTATATAATCTAATATATTTAATAAATTGAGCTTTATGTGAAGCAAGAGGACTGCTTTTTATCGGTACAAGAGATGCCATGTCATTTATGATTACACGTATTCCAAGCAAAAGAACCACTGAACTATTTATAATTGATTCAAAGTTCGAAGGAAATCTGTAAGGCAAAATATAAGTTCCTACAAAAAGGCGGAAGGAAGTTACATATTTCACTCTAATGATCACCCCAGTGTTTCATTGTTGTCACCCATTGTTTAAAACCGTTCTCTTACACCTTAAGCATTACTCCAGCAATGCATCAAACTTACAGACCTGGAAAAAAAAACATTTTTTTTCGAGCGATGATTTATTGAATGTCCAATCGCGTTCTAGTCATCCTTTATTTCTTTTCCCAAGTCGAGTGATGAAGAGTTATTTTTGAATTTCACGCTGTTCATTTTTATTATTACCTTCATTACTCACAGCCCCGACCAAGTATGGTTTCCTTAATTTGCATAAACTGGTCGAACCTCATGCATGTATAATAAATGAACTAAAGGAAGGGGAACCTCGCTTGATATTCATCAAGAGTTGTAACAAAATTACCGTGGCGTGACTGGAAAAAATGTCTGGAATAGAAAACTCAATGGGAAATGTTTCGTGGATCTGTGAGTTCCGATTTTTTCTTAATTTGTTTTTCTGGTTTTATTAAGGTGGAATTGAGAGAGAATTGGTTCGCATGCTTTCAAAAGTGCATGTCTGTTTGATGATTTCATTTTCAATTGAGTTTTGTATTGATTGTTGTTATAACAGAAGTCGTGTCGAATGTGGAAAGGAAGTAAAATCTTGTGAAATTTTAACATACTCCAACTCCTAATTATTTTGTTGTTACCAGTTCCAAAAACGCCACTTTATTTTGCAAAAATGAGTTAGAGGCAAAACGTAGATGTTGGTATTGAGAAAAGAACACTAAACAGACCTAAAAATAAGGAGCAGGGCGTATTGCATTTTTCAGACATTGAATTTTCACAGGACATTTTGGAACACAGGTGGGACCCTCGAACCTACTTCGGGTAAGGAAGTTAAGAATTGTAGGTGTTTTATGTTGTACATTGAATAACTCTGCAGTTGTATAATATTATAGAATCCCTTTAAAGTTCGAATTAATTAATCTTCGTCGAAAAAATTTATTTTGTATTTTTGAAGTAATTGTATTTTTAGTCTTAAAATATGTGTGCCAAATTTCAAGTCGAAATTCATAAAATTGTCCCATTTTATAAGTCATTAACACTCCTGATGGTTCATCTTTGTGTCGAAACCTGCCCTGTAGTGACCACTCTCAGATGCAAAACTGTTATAAATTGTAACAATTGTTATAATGTTGTGTGTTGTTATAATTGTTGTTAATTGAGTACAGAGAATTTGTTTTTTCACTTGGATCTTCATTCCCTTGGAGTAATAGGGCAGTTTTATCTCGACGAGATATCTCGTCATTAGCAAGATGTCAGATCTTGATGGATGTGATATCTCGTTCATACCACTTGGAGGTTTAACAGACGCGCGTAAATGTTGAATTTATATGCGTTATCCCTTCACAGCTTTTGAGTTGTTGGCATATCTATAAACTGTTGAATTGATCAACTTGAAATTTGGACCATGTCTAGGAAACGTCCTGCTATCGTTTCATGAACCAGAAAAGCGATATATTACGTTTTTATCTTTTAACAGCAAAAAAAAGCGTTTGTTTTGATCAAAATCGATGACTTTGGATATGGCAAATCACCATTTCCTCAAACATTAAAAAAAAATTCTGGTTGATGATCTATCTTGGTGGCAAGATACCTCGTCATCACCAAAATTTGTCATATATTGATGGGTCACCACTTGGAGAGTTTAATCTTGGTCAGTGAGTGGTGGATATTTTTGCTTTACAAAAAAAAATCGATACGTGTAATGGATTTGCACCGAAGGAAATATCACCGAGTTTGTTAAACAGAAATATCACCGAGTTTGTTAAACAGAAAATATCACCGAGTTTGTTAAACAGAAAATATCACGAATTCGTACCATTGCAATTTTTACTGCTCATGAAAGATTCAATAACTTGAAACCTAGTGCAACTTTGCATTGGTACTTTCCTATAAGGTGAAGGATGAAAGGTTATGAATTTGAAGAGATGAAATGTCATCTGTGCGTTATAAAATAGCTCCGATCCATTTACATGCAGTGTCGTTGTAATTTAACTTTGCAAATTAAAATAACATTTTGAGTTCTTGATATAAATTGATGAGAAATAAGGTTGTACAAGGAAGTGTATTACAAAGTTTGCCTCACAATTATAAAAATAGTCTATTTACATGTAGCGTTATTTTAATTTAACTTCTTTGCAAAATTGATGACACATTTTCAGTTATAATACATAAACTTATTAGAAATAAAGTTGTGTAAGTAAGTGTTTCACAGAGTTTGTCTCAAGATTTCATAAAAATTGTAACAAACACTAGGGAAATTACTACAATGTAAGAAATTGCGATAACTATTCATTATTTTCATTTGTTTATGTGTATGTCTCTTAGAAATATTTCTTTAATATTAACAAGTAGCGAATAATTAGTCTTTTTTTCTGTGAAGCAAAATGGTTATAGCAATTTGTCTAACAATTGAAATCACAATAATAGACACAGTACATTAATTGTTCTACCAAGCAATGGATGTATTACACTGTTTATGGCATTCACAAAGAAAGGATCTATAAAAACAGTTATTTATTAATCATTGTCGCATGGAATGTAATATATAGAAACAATAATTACAATTTCGATTCATGCACGATCCTATGCTCTCATGTCCATTAATTATTCAGTAAAGCATTGAATTCACCACTACGCATCTTATCACATTCACCGAAGTAAAATCAAATAAAGGTTGCTTATTAATGAACCTCGTTATACGTAACGCAATTTATGCAAAAAAGCAAGTACAATTTCGATTCATAAACCACACCACGCTCTCTTATAAATTTCTCAGGAAATCCTCCTCATAAGTAATATTTAAATGATGACTTTGCTTTCCCATCAAGTAAAACTGTTACACGTAGAACCATCCTCAGATTTTAGAAGAAATACCCCGTGATCAATCTCTTTTCAATTATCCTAGATGCACGTTTTCAGGCCCGACTTTTTTCGTTAACCCGAGTTCTACCCCTTGCAATTCCTGGATTGTACGGTAACGGCTCAATGGGTTATCAGAACTCGCTAAAATGTAATTAATGGTAGGCACAGGTGCCGTGGGATTCTTAAAGACGCCGTCTGTCAGAAGTATGATTGCCGCCTTCGTCAAAAGTCCTATCGCAGTAATTGAATATAAGGTTACGCGACTGGGGATCTGCGAGGAGGAAAAATTATTTCTGATGGCACCCACAGATTAGCCTAATTCTACTAATAGTTGGAACACATTTTTTCGGCGGCTATGCAACGTGAGGCCATTACTTGCTATTAAGACGTTGGGTTTACGTTAATGTAGATGGGTGGATTCTCATTCGTTACTGGGGCTCTGATGACAGCTTTGTTCTAGAAGGATAAGTCTTTAAGGGTTTTGATGTTCTTCATTCATTTATATATGGTTCTTATGTTCCTCAGTTAGTCTTTTCACATTCTTTTTGAAATACATTTCGATATTGTAAAATCATACATTTTGTTTTTGTTAAAAAGTTTGATTTGTTAAAGTTTGATAAAAAAGTTTTGTTTTTAAAGTTATTTGTGGCCGCCGTGATTCGGTGAGTTCGCCCAATACTCTACCAATGTCTGGGCTCATATGACTCCTTCCTGATTCAATTCCTCCATGGGCATATTTCTCTCTCCTGTGTCATTAAAACTTTCTTTGTGTGTATGTAAATTTATTTGACGTTGTTTGGCGCAGTTTGGAAAAATATGGCACTTACGCCACAAAACCCAATCTGACCAACCAACCAATTATAATTAAATTTTTTTATAATTAAATATATAATTGGATATGAAAGATATGATGTACGATACGTTTACGTGATGTTATACGTAAATGGTAATGTATGATATGATACCTATATGATGGTAAAGGACGTGATAGGTATACGTATGATAATATATGATACTATGATCCATATATGATAATATATGGTACGCATATGATGATATATGATACACTTATGATAATGTATGGTTCGCATATGACAATATGTGTGATACATGTGTGATATATGATATGGTTATTGGTCATTAATTAACTTTGCACAGGAGCAACACTACGGGCCATTGGTGACGGTACGGGATCAATCCAAAAAGGAAAGATCCAAGGACAATGCCTTGAAATTTTGAACTATGATCAGATGACGAGAACAACACCTGAGCTAGAACCCCACTCTAAACTTCCACAAGACGCCAATGTGAGGACATCTGAGGTCAGACAGATTTAGCAGCCCCTTGTAAACTACGGTGTTTGGTTCTGATTCGATTATATATAAGATGATACGTATATAATATATAAGATGATACGTATATAATATATGATATATACGTATATGATTATGTATGATATTATGCATGTAAGTTATATGGCATGGATATGATAATACGTATGCCAAAATGAAACTTAAGAAATCTCAAATTTAAAATTTAATTGTGTTTGATTTTGGGCTGAAGATGTCGGACGCGTTGATCCGTCGCAACGGTTATTGACTATTTTTATTTTAATATGTTTATTAATCATTTTTTTGAACAGTTATATACTGAACTACAATTTTGTGTAAGATGTTTAACTGTATTCTATTGTTTTACAGTAGCTGAGTTTACTGTAAAACATGAAAAAACGACCCTGGCGACTTTCTCCAAACTAGCACACTCGATTCAGGGCATTAACCATTTTATATTTTGTTTTATATCTTTGCTAAATCTTCTAACTTTTCAAACACTGCTAAATCTTCTACTTTCTAAAAAAACAACTGTAATTGCAATTTTACTTTCTACAATTTTACTATCATATTTTAGCAGTATTCATTTGTTAAAAAATAGCCCGTTGTGTTGCTCCAGTGAGACGTTAATTCAACTGCCTACATACCTTTGTTAAACTATAATTGTCAAACTACAATTTTTACTGTGATTTTCTTCTATTTACAGTACCTGTGTTACAGATACGCTACATTACTGTAACGCACGATAAAAGTTCATCGCTTGCACCCTAATGATTTTTTCACCAAACTGTAACACTCGATTAAAAGCACTACCATTCACTATCTTGTTTCATCTATTTACTAAATTTCGTTTTTTGGAGAAAATGTATAATAAACTACATTTTTACCAAAATATGTTGTACATTTTTTACCAATATATATGTATTCTATTGTTATACAGTACCCGCGTTTACTGTAGAGCCATAAAATGAAAACACCATTTGCGCCTTTATGATTCTCACCAAACTAACACGCTCGATTCAAAGCAATAACCGTTGGCTAATTTCTTTTATATATTTGCTAAATCGTATCGTTTTTGAAACAAACTACAGTTAACTACAATTTTGTAATGATATTTAACAGTATTTCCTTTTTAGCCATCTTGGTGGTTGCTTAAAAAAAGGTATCCCTAGTCATTAGCAAAGCTTACGAGATCCGACCAGATCATACTGATCCAGTACAAGATATCTCCCCTTTATAAAAAAATGATACCTTCATTTTGTCGGTAATATCTTGATGACGAGATATCTCGTCATTGGCAAAATTGGTCAGATCTTGATGGACGAGATATCTCGTCGAAATCACTTGGAGGATTAAACTATAATTTTCACTATCATATTTAATTTCAATCTATTGCTTTATAGGACCAGATTCTACTGTAAAACTTGAAAAAGATATCACTTGCACCCTGTCGATATTCACCAAACGCACTCGATTCAAAGCACTAACCCAGTTCCCACCTTGCGATTTAACCGTACAGTCTCCACACGTCTATCTTGTCAAGTCTCTTCCCAATTAATCCCAAACTGCGCACACACTGCCTGCGGGCTTCCCAGTTATGCTCCTCTATCGAGAGGAACGGGATGTTCTATGAACTTACCGGAGACTTCAGTAATCAGGGATTGATGGATGAAGTACACGTCTTGCCCTTTGGCTCATATATTGCTCATTGCGTTTGCTAGTAAACGCCCCCAACACATTTGAGTGCCCGAAGTGCAGTTCCCGTTATCGTGATTATTTACTTGAATGCACGGATTATAGAACTTGGAGGAGTGATGAATGGGCATGGTTGAGTGTAATAGATACCAGCAAGAAATGTCAAATTCATGTGAACATTATTCAGTTCATTTTATGATTCTGTATATCATAGTCGTTTATTGAATTATTTAAGCGTCTAAAAGTATATCGATTCTATTAATTTAGAATTAATGAACTGTAAAAATTCGTATAGCGATATTAAAGATTATTAATTACATTTGCGTGATCCAATTTCATGTACCCCTGTTTTATGGACGTCAACTCATAATGACTCAATTTCTATGGGATTCCCTAATATTCTTATTACCGACTCTTATTATCCTTATTACCCTTATTACCGAATCCAATCACAACCTTGAGAGATGAATATGAATAAGAATTGTATATTATTTGCATCCAATAACATTAAGTTTATTGGTTGTTTTGGCCTTCTATGGCACGAGGACCATATTTGGTCAAGCTGCGCCATACATAAGACAATGTAAAGTGGCAAATGTCGTGAAAGGAGTAAAAAGAGGGATTGGGGAACAAGTTAGTGGGATGAAAGCAGAAAAAGGTCTCTTGGGTACCATAAGAGCACGAACCCCGTGTTTACTAAACACAGTAAACCCTATGCGAAAAGAAAAGATCACTAAGTACCTCGTATCCGTCCAATAACATTGAGAAATACTGGTGTCTTAAAAGAAAAAGTTTACTTTCCACTGAACCATTTTTTTTACTCTCGTAGGTGTATAAGTACAAATGTACGTTTCTGGGGCTCAATCTTCTGTAGGCCTGAATCTCTTGGGCCCCTTCCAGTATTTCTATGACTTGGGACTGGCCCCATAAACATAAGAGATAAATAATACAAATGTGCAGGCAATATGGGTGGAAAATGTATAAACAAAAAATTTCTTTGTGTCTAGTCATATGCAGAGAGATTTAAAATTCCCTAGAAACACTTTAAAGGGTGATAGGGTGCATCAAAACAAACATTTTTTGTCAAAGAATGTATGTTATTTTGACAAAGAATGTATGATTTTTTGGCAAAAAATTTATGATTTTTGTCAAAGAATGTATGATTTTTTGTCGAAGAATGTATGATTTTTTGTCAAACAATGTATATTTGCAACGATGCAGGGACTAGAGGGTGATGTTTATCGGGTTTGCAAAACGTTCTATTTTTGAATTTCCTCCCTCTTAACACAGATTTCGCACATGATAAAGCATTACCCCAATTCCGAGATGGCTGATATGCATTTAAAGTATAGAGATGACAATAGAAAAGGAAGAATCAACATTCTCCAACATACAAATAAAACCGATTTCTGGTCAACGTCTTTAGTGAAATAGATATAAATTTTTAAAATTACACAGTAAATTCGTTATAATCTAATTTTATCTGAATAGGAGGCCAATAGAAAAGGAAGAACCAACATGCTTCAACGTACAAATAATGCCAATTTTTTTAAACGTCTTTAATGAAATAGATATAGATTTTAAAATTTCCACACGTTAAAACGTTGCAATCTAATTTTATCTGAATAGAAAGCCAATAGAAAAGGAAGAACCAACATACTCCAACATACAAATAATGCCGATTTCTGCTCAACGTCGTTAGTGAAATAGATATAGATTTAAAAAATTCCACAGTAAATACGTTACAATCTAATTTTATCTGAATATAGGCCAAATTTCGCAATCAATAAAATTATATGACGTGGCTCTTTTGTTCACCTATCAAGGCATCACACTTAATCTAGTTGAAGTGGGACATTGATCCAGGAATACAAGATATCTGACGTTAGCTAAAGCGTCGGAAAATCGCTGACTGAAACAGAAGTTTAAGGACACAGATAAAAATCAATTGCCCATGAGGTTAAAGATCATAAAATGGAACATTTCTACCTCTTCAAACGGTACTAAACTAGGTGAAAACAAGTCTTTCAAAGAGTTGGAGATATATTAGAGTACTATATTTATCACGATATAATACTTAAACGGTATTCTTTTCTTACAAACAAAAGTATTGTTAATTGATTATTTTGTGAAAAGATTACCACAGAAAAGAAGACTTTTTATAACAAGAGAACACAGAGACTTATTTTTAGAACTTTGAATAACAAATATAAACTGATCATCTGCATCATTGAAGTAAAATAGACCAGTACAGCATGTGCAAAAAAGATCGTTTACTCTAAAAATCAATTTCTTAACAAAATTTTCAGTTTAAATTACATATTCATTTATTTCAAACTTCACGAAAAAATATCACCATTAATTCAGAAAATACTATTAACCATCTTCCCTAAATTATGTTGCTTAAATGTCCATAATTGACGGTAAACAACAATGTATACTTTTAAGATTCAAATAGTTAATTCAAGTTAATAGTCAATCTTATTGGCGCTAGCCATTTCCTCATTTCCAATATCAATATTGCATTAAATAATTTTATAACACCATGCGCTGTGTGCAAAATCCTAATTATTACTTAGTAGTCAAATATATTAATGTGTTAATAGTAAATATTATTGCATTAACATTTATTAATATTCTAAAAATCACCCAGACAATTTAGAATATCCATGATTAAACAGTGAATAATTTATGTCTATGAGATTCTTCATAAGCGTAAACGAACTACTGTATTATTAAATACATTTCCGCTTAGATACTTAATTTGACGATATTTGGCGTTAAGTTTTAGTATGATTGCATACGAGTAACAGAAAAAGTTAACCGAATCTACGAATAAGTTTACCAAAATACTAGCACACTCTGTATTCAGCTTTACAAAAAACTCTCTCAAAAGTATTTTTGTTGCCTATGTTTCAAATATTAATTCATTATACAGTTTTAGGTATTCATCCGGAAAGTACCGGATAAGAATCAGTTTCTGAACTATTAGAACTTCCACAAACACTAACTTTGTGGTACAAACATCCTTACTTCTAATATAAATTTGTGTACTGATTTCGAGATTGCAATTATAAAAAATCAAATCAATAATATTTACATTCCCAACAAATCTCCGAAGTATATTACTTCGGTTGCAAAACGTGTTAACAAAGTTAGAGTAAAATTGTAAGGAAACAGAACGCTAATCAGAATGGTAAATGACTACACTTTTTAGATCTTGGTTTAAATCTGGCTGAAATGCACTCTTCAAACTACAAATCCAGTATATAATTTAAGTATGTATTAGCTAGTATGGGATTAACATGTGTTTTAAGAGTTATACTTATTAGAGTATATAACATTAATTGGAAGGATTAGAAGGATTTTCAGTGTAAACAATCAAGCCAGATGGAATACGAAGATTTTAATTCCGCTTTCCCGCTAAATTCTCTCGCATGACACACATCGGGGTTACCTTAAAATGTAGCGCATAACCGGCTTGTCGAAGTTTGGTTCAATCTAATTGGCCTTCACCAATCAACTATCAAATTATGAGTTCAGAACCCATTCTTCGCAAATTTCTTTTTAGCGAAGTACTGAATTCGTATTTGAAAAACAAGTCAAGTGACGTTACATTAGGAATACGTTCATGAAACACGCTCTTCCGCAGAAAAACTATCGCCAGATATAATCAACTTGGTAGAAAAAGCCTCTCGTACATGATGAAATACATTACACAATTTCAAATCAGGAAACAGTTCGTTATGAATTGATTTGAGGAGTATGTGAGCACTAGAAGTTTTTAAATTTTGACTAAAAATACAGTTTTTTTACAATACATATAAAATCATTATGTATTGTAAATTTTTTACAATACATAATGATTTTAATTCAAATCATTTCAGTGTGAAAAAGTGAAGTTAAGCTAATCATTAATTCTCTAATTTAGATTTAATTTGCTAATTAGCATGTTTTTTTATCAGTGATAACTCAAATTCCAATTTGTTCAGAAAGACATTTCCTGTTGAAAATATTCCGTAACATTATTATATTCTTGATGTCTTGATCCTGAATCAAGTTGCTGAAGAGAATAGTTTTTACAATTTTTTCATCAAGGAAACAACAAATTCAATATTTTTTCAGGAATTGTAACATTTAAAAACGATCTAAAAATTCCTTTCTTAACTTCTCTGATTTCAGTGTGAAAAAATGAAGTTAAGCTAATCATTAATTCTCTAATTTAGATATAATTTACTTAGCTTTTTTTAACAGTGATAACTCAATTAGTGAAAATTAATGTATAAATACAAGATCTGGCTTTCTCTGATTGAGGGTCAAAACATGCACCTCATTATATAAATTACAATGATACAAACATAATTTATGATAAATCAATTCACTGTTGAGCTATCATAGTTTGAACAAACCTCAGCAGTTCTTCAGAAATTGAGTTTCAAGTTTGGGAATCATATTTGTACATGATGACAGTACCCAAAGAAAAACCCTTGAAACTTGAAAAATACCCCGATTATTTACAAGATCTTGGTATCGTTTGAAAGCTAATCAGTTGGGAAGTATTTTGAAGGAATAAAAAAACTATATTATGGTTGATTTTAGCGTTTTCTAATGTATAAATACATACGCCTTGAACCACATGTATAAGGAACGACTAAAAGGCATGAAAATATATCCTCTATCTACTATTACTTATCTCATGATTTTTAAGCTTTCCACTCTATGAGGAATAACCATGACATTTCCACTCTGGAATAAAGATTGCAATTTCACACCAAGAAACGTAAACCTCTTACGGATACGTTGTAATCACAATCCTGTGCTTCGTGCAGAAAATCATCTTCCTTACGAGACGTCGCTTAAGTAATACGGCATATAACTCGTGACAAAGGATTCGCATTTCGGAGGGTGGACGAGAAGCAAATACGGCGGAATATTCAAGAGCCCAGGAGATGAATAGGATATTGCTTCCTCACCTTATTAACATATCGTTCTCATGCAACTTCTAACAACTTGGCAATTTGGAGAATGTTGCATCGTTTAGCGGAGGTTCTCCACATAAATATCCCAGTTGAAAGAGAAAGGCGGGAGACCTCTCTGGGTCGTAGGGGAAGCTGGAATTGGAGACTGGAATAAATATAAGTTGGGTCTCAGAAGGTCTTGGGTTGTAGGCACTTTCGGAAGTGGTGCTTGAAGGTGTTGCTTATGGAAACTCTGATGTGTTTGTCAGGGATTGTTTTCGTGGATTGACCTAAAATTAAATTTCAATACAGTATTGATATGTTTATATGAATTAATTAGATGATACATCTTTATATGTTGTACTAGATTTATAAGTCGAGATTAATGAACTAGTATTAAATGCGTGTTAAAAGGTATTTAAACTAGGCTTCACAAACTAATTATACAAAGCGTTTGGACTTATATTATGGCGATATGAGTTTATAATTCTGAACTGTAAAATGCAGAGGATTATAATTTATATTTTCATATACTTTAGTCGTTGTAGCATTTTCTACAATATTTCTACGTTTATTGGAGACTACATAAATTTACAAACTGAAAGCCATTAGTGGAAGACATTTATAGTTGTAGGGGAAGCTAGAATGAGAGACTGGAATAAATATAAGTTGGTCTCAGAAGGTCGAGAGTGTAGAAACTTTCGGAGGAGGTGCTTGGAGGTGTTTCTTATAGAAACTCTGATGTGTTTGACAGGAATTGTTTTTTTGTGGATTGATCTAAAATTAAATTTCAACCCAATGTTGATTTGTTTATAAGAATTAATTAGATGTTACATCTTTTTATGTTGCACTAGATTGAGAAGTCGAGATTTATAAATTAGTAATAAATGTCAAAAGTTATTTAAACTAGACTTCACAAACTAATTATGCAATGCGTTTGCATTTATATTATGACGATATGAGTTTATAATTCTGAACTGTACAATGCAGACGTTAATAATTTATATTTTCATATAATTTCGTCATTGTAGCATTTTCTACAATATTTCTAAGTTTATTGGAGCTGAATATTCCAGCTGAAAGCCAGTAATGGGAGACATCTATAGTCGTAGAGGAATCTGGAATGAGAAACTGGAATAAATATAAGTTGGTCTCAGAAGGTCGAGAGTGTAGAAACTTTCGGAGGAGGTGCTTGGGGTGTTTTTCGTATAGAAATTCTGATGTGTTTGTTAAGAATAATTTTCGTGGATTGATCTAAAATTAAATTTCAGTCCAATATTGATTTATTTATTTGCAATTCGGAAATAATTAGATGTATCTTTAAAGTTATATTAGATTTAAGAATCGAGATCAATCAACTAATAATAGATGTACTATATTTAAACTACTATTCACAAACTAATTATGCAATGCGTTTACATTTATGTGAAGGAGAAATGAGTTTATAATTCTGAACTGTACAGTGAAAAGGATTATAATTTATATCCTCATATACTTTCGTCGTTGTACATTTTCTACCTTTATTGGAGATTCTCTGCATGAATATGCAAGCTGAAACATATTAGAGGGAGAGCTCTGATCATAGGGGAAGCTAGAATGAGAGACTGGAATAAATATAAATTGGTCTCGGAAGGTCTTGGAATGTAGACAGTTTCGTAGGTGATCTGGTTGATTGTTATAGAAACTTTGATGTGTTTGCCAGGGATTGTTTTCATGAATTGATCTATAATTAAATTCCAACACAATATTGATTTATTTATATGCTCTTCCAAAATAATTAGATGTTGTATTTTTACATTTATATATTAGATTTAAAAGTCAAGATTATAATAAATATTAAAATTTCTGAAACTACTCTTCACAAACTAATTATGCAATGCATTTTTTACATTAATATGAAGATGACACGACTTTGAATTCTGAACTTCAATGCAAATGATTATAATTTATGTTTTCATATACTTTCGTCGCTGTAGCATTTTCTATTATATTTCTACGTTTATTGGAGACTGCATAAATATTCAAACTGAAAGCCATTAGTGGGAGACATCTATAGTCGTAGGGGAAGCTAGAATGAGAGACTGGTAATATAAGTTGGTATTTTAAGATAAGTTGGTCTCATAAGGTCTTAGAGTGTAGACATTTTTGGAGGTGATCGGGTGTGTTTATTATAGAAACTCTGGTTTGTTTGTCGGGTATTGTTTTCATGGATTGATTTGAAATTGAATTCCAACCCAATACTGATTTTCTTATATGCAATTTTGAAATAAATGGATGTTACAACTTTATATCCTATATTAGATTTAAAAGTCAAGATTAATATACTAATAATTAATGCTAGAAGTTATTTAAACTACTATTTACACACAAACTATTTATACAATACGTTTATATTTATATATGATGGCGATATGACTTTATAATTCTGAACTGTTCAATGAAAATGATTATAATTTATATTTTCAGATACTTTCGTCGTTATAGAATTTTCTACATTTATTGGAGATTCTCTGCATACATATTCAAACTGAAAGCCATTAGTGGGAGACATCTATGGTCGTAGGGAAGATAGAATGAGGGACTGGAAAAATATAAGTTGGTCTCATGAGGTCTTAGAATCTAGATACTTTCGGAGGAGGTACTCGGGGTGTTTCTTATCGAAACTCTGATGTCTTTGTCAGGGATTGTTTCATGGATTGATCTGAAATTAAATTACAATCCAATATTGACTTATTTATAAGCACTTCCAAAATAATTAGATGCTACATCTTTATATGTTGTATTAGATTTCAAAGTTATGATTATAATAAACGTTAAAAGTTGTTTAATCTACTCTTCATAAATTAATTATGCAATTCTTTTTGTTACATTTATACATGAAGGTGACATGACTTTATAATTATGAACTATACAATTGAAAGGATAATAATTTATATTACTATATACATTCCCCATCGTAGCATTTTCTATGTTGAGCGGGAATTATCTGCATAATTTTTGCAAAGATATTAGATGGAGAAATATATGGTTGTATGGGAAGTTGGAAAGAGGGACTGGAATAAATATAAGTTGGTCTCAGAATATCTTAGGGTGTAGACATTTTCGGAGGAGGTGCTCGGGGTTGATTTTTATAGAAATTTGGATGTGTTTGTCTTGGATTGATCTAAAATTAAATTCCTACCCAATATTGATTTGTTTATACGTACTTCTAAAATAATTTAGATGTTACATATTTATATGTTTCATTATATTTAAAATTCAAGATTAATAATCTAATAATAAATGATAAAAAATATTTAAACTACTGTTCCCACAAACAAATTATGCAATGCGTTAACATTTATATGATCGTGATATGACTATAATCCTGAACTCTACAATGAAATGATTATAATTTATATATTTCAATGTCTTTGTCAGAGATTTGTTTTTTCATGGATTCATCTAAAATTGAATCCAAACACAATAGTGATTTGTTTGAATGCACTTCCAAAATAATTAGATGTTACATCTTTATATGTTATATTAAAGTTAAGCTTATAATAAATTTTAAACGGTATTTAAATACTCTTTAGTAACTAATTATGCGATGCGTTTACATTTATATCATGGCGATATCACTTTATAATTATGAACTGTACAATTAAAATGTATGTAATTTATATTTTCTCATACTTTCGTCGTTGTAGCATTTTATACTCTTAGCAGATTCTCTGCATAAATATTCAAGTTGAAAAGTATTAGTGGGGACATATATAATTGATCATAAAGTACTCGATTGTTTTTAATCGTTATGCACTTTTAGACACAAACACTCTTTCTTGTTAGATGTAAGAAACAGGGAATCAATAAAAGTTTTACATATACTCTATGGATCATATAAGTTATTTAAATACTCCTAACCTTTATGTTGTTTGTCTTGACGAATAACAATCATTACCAAAATTGACCAGATATCTCGCCATTAGAATAAAACTGACCAGAACTTGATCTTGTTATTATTAAAACAATCGGTAATATTTTCATGATTAGATATTTCATTAGTGGCAAAATTGGTCAGATCTTGTTGGACGAGATAAATCATCGAAACCATATGAAGAGAATAAACAAATGCTATTTATTTATATTTACATGGACGGAGATACCATTATAAGGGATCATCAGGGATCTGTATTAAGATATCAAAAAGCCAGTTTAGAATCATTTACGTACTTTGGGTTTTGTAAGATTAATTATTTCTCATGATAATGAGATTGAATTTTTTATGTTGGTTTAATTTTGAAACGAAGATTAGTAAAATGTTATTTAATACCAAGGAACTATACACAGCTCAAACATAAACTATTTTTAAGCTTGCTACTCTGAATTAACAATATAATGTTTCTATGCATGCTATTTAAATTGAAAAGTTTAGGCATTGTTTTGTTTAATAAATCGATAATTTATAAGGAGGGATGTTTATAAATTATCGATTGACAGACCCACAACTAATCTTAAGATTTTTACATGCCAGAAATATGTAAAATCTTTTCATACTTCTGGAATGCAAATATTTTTCATACAAAAAGTAAAAGTATGAAAAGAATAATAGCCTTATTTAATACATATAAGACGTGACATGTATGCAATACTTATTAATACTTATACGTGTATACAATACTTATTAATACTTACATGTATACAAAACTTATTAATACTTATACATGTATACAATACTTATTGTGTACATGTCAGAATCATAGCCCCATTGAATATGTATACATGTATTATGATCAAACATGTATGCATGTAAAAATTCAAAATATTTTAGTTTTCTTTAGAAGAACTATTCTTCTTCAGCAAGAAAACTAATGCAAAATGCAATCGTATTTTAACGAACCGTTCAACATGCTTCCTTTCATCTAGATTGAAATTTATTAATCCTACACACATTTCGAACACAAGCAAAATATTTTAGAAAAATATTTTTTGGAATAGTCTATTTGAACACATAATATAACTGTACTAAACCACTCTAATTTGCTGTATCGTAGAGATATATTTGGTTTCAGTTGCTGAATACTAGCGTATAATCAATTACCAATATTAAATCATGGTTCGTGACCAAAAATTCATTGATCCATTAGTAGTAGGCCAATCAATTTCCCCCAGGATTACGATTAACAATCTTTGATTTAATAAATCATACCTTGAATCCGAATCATTTATTCTGAAGAACACCATTCACAATTTCGTACATTTAGGTTCAAAAACTATAAAAGCTTTTTAAATTGGATACATAAAAATGTGATCATTTTTCTATTCTTCATTCCGTAGAAGCTAGATCACTCTAAGTAGTAAGCATAAAAATGGGATTTCCATATAAATTTTATGTACCATTTCTTTAGATGTAGTTCTGTTTACGAAGCATGAGTTAAAAGTAATAGTGTTAATATACATAACTGGTATATTAACATACTTGTTATGGTAATATACCAGTGGTAATATACTATGGTAATATACTACCTAATATACATACTGGTACATACTTGATATTAATACATTATTTAATACCAAGGAACTATATACAGCTCAAACATAGACTATTTTTAAGCTTGCTACTGTGAATTAATTCCATTTTATGGTTAATCTTAATTCAGTTTTAGAACGAATTATACACAAATTATGTACCCAAGTATTTATTGTTAGTATTTTGTGCATTTGCATCTCAAAATCTGAAGCAATGTCGTTGATTTAGAGCAAAAGCTCATTAGCTGACATATTTTTTGGAGACAATGAATATTTGTTTTCCTAATGATGAAAAATACATAGGCATATTGTAACTTGCTTAAACTATGCATAACGCAATCAAAATGCTTATCTTGCTCTATTTTTTCCTCTCAAAGTTAATATGGAATCTTTAAACAACTGTACATTAAAAAAGTATCAATTTATGAGTTTCAACTTGCTCGAAACCGATGGCATGGCATTACCCTCCTGGTGGTCCACCTTTCTTTCAAAAACTGCCAAGTACTGGACAGCCTCTGAAGCAAAAATCAGTTTCAAATTGTCACCAATCCTTGGAAATTGCCAGTTTGCTTTTGTTTGTTTGGTTTTACTACTTGGTTCTTCAACCCTGCCCATTTTGTCTCGAAGAGGACTCTCATCATTAGCGAAATTGGTCAGAACGTGACCGACGTGGTATCTTGTCATTAGCGAAAATTCCGGGATGTTGATCTACGAAATATCTCGTCGAAACCACTTGGAGAGTTAATGAAAACAAGAGAATTTGAATTGTGGATTAAATAGTTAACTCGTGTAATTAACACAATTGGTTTTACTGTTCACAAATTCAAAATACCGAAATCTGTGACTAAGTAAACTAAATTTTAACCTTCTCCAAGAAGAAACGTTTTTTCTCTGATAGAAATTCCTTAAAGGAAATGCTATTTTATATTGTATTTCGCAATACGAAGTAAAATAGAGGAAGTATAGAGATACTTTAAAATTGGGTTGTTTACATTTGTGTCATTTCTGAAGGTTTGTGTTGTGATTTTTATGTTACCCATCAATAACTAAGTGTTCAATACGATTCCTTGAGAGGAAAGGAATGACACAGGCCATATGGATCGCAAAAGGGAAAAGGCTTGTTTATTGAAAATACAACACATATATATACAGATAGGATAGGATTGCAGCACAACTAATAAGATTCATTAAAATGGACGGACGTCCAAGAAAGCTGTAGAACATTCACACATGCTGCCTGTAAAGAGTGACTCAGCTCTAGCAACACAAAGAAAGATACAAAGACTTCTATGGGCGATCACATCATACAACACTAAGTTATATTTTCTGAGTTTTAAGATACAAACATTAACCCTCCTTGTAGTTTTGACGAAGTATCTCGTCATTGGAAGAAAACGGACCAGATCTTGACGGACGAGAAATATCGTCATTAGAAAAAAAATTACCAGATCTTGATCTCGTCATCATAAAAAATATCTGCTTATTGAGATAAAGAGATGTGTAGTCATTAGTGAAATTGGTCAGATCCAGATGGACGAGATATCTCGTCGAAACCTTTGGTTATGGTCTATTTCTAAAGATCACTGAAAGAAGGCTGTATTTTTCTATGGACTTTTTACACGCAATAAACAACAGTATCTGGTATTCACTAGCGCCATTTCTGTTTCAAAAACTCATCAAAGTCCGAAACAATCCACCATTTTCAACCTCAGACTCCCAACTCCACGATGCGTGAATAATTAATGCTCTTCTGACTGCAACATCGATCTCTGATTTGTGCTAATAAATCTCTGCCATCTGCACTAATTGGCTTGGAGAGATTTGCAAATGCGACTGTTCCGTCACATCTAGCATAATGATGGAGTCCGTAATGGCAAAGAGAAATGTGAGTGGGAATATTAGAATTTACAACCGAGTCGTACTAATGTCTTCCTGTCGTTTCCACGCTCTAGCTCGGAATCATAAAGAAATGAGGCCGGGCCCGAGACTGTGGGCATTAATTGTCTCTTGCAAGGGACACTGCGAGTTTCAGTTACACGGTTTCGTTTTTCGCTTTCGGTGATATATGGTCGTAACACCGGAAACAAACGGATGCAGAGGGTTTTCACAATGTTGTGTTTTTGATAGTTGTTTTGCAACAATTAGGCCGCTGTGCTGAGAAGTTAATGCCCTTTTGGGACACAGATGGGGTTAGGGAGATTGTTTGAAAAAGGGGAGTTTCATAGAGGTAAAGCGATTTGTTGAAAGATTGGGGCTTATGACACAAACTTGTGTGTTTAAGCGCTATCTATCAACTAAACTGAGATTGCATGTTCTCCCAAAAATGGAGATTAATACTACATTTCTTTTCTGCAGTTTTCATTATTCAAAAGGTAAATAGAAATTATCATAGGCGGTTTGTCTTTATAGTAAGTATTTTCAAGAGTATTCTAAGATTCTTGTACATTGTTGGTATTTTGAAACGCCTGTTCTACGGTACAAGATACTATTTCCATCGAATTAAAATTGGAAGAAAATGAGTTCGGCAGTAGAATTTACATTCTGGTAACGTTCTGGCACATATTACTGTAGCACCTGAAGCAAAACAAATGGAAAGGAATTTCAGAATGTTTTGTTGTGATAGTTGTTTTCAACATTAGGGCGCTGTGTTTTTCTTGCTTAAAAGTCAATGCACTTTGAAGTACACAGAGATAGGCACGATGGTAAGTCAAAAATTATCCTCACTTTCGCTATAACACATCTTTAGGTTTGTCAAACTGCTTCCTGCGCATGCATGCTTAGAGCAGATACTACTGTGGTTATGTTACCAAAGTTTGACCTTGATAATGCCATTTTTCTTGCTTCTGCTTCAGTGTAAACATGGCCTCTCTGCTAGCAGCGTGAACCAAGGAGGAATAAAGAACAGTGATCCGATTTCTGTGGTCAGAAGGTGTGCCAGGGGCTGAAATTCATCTGAGGCTTACAGCACAATACGGGGACAATGCTCTACCACGTAGAAGTGAAGTGTGTAGGAGTGGATTGAGGAGCTTAAAAGAGGCCGGACAAGCGTGATGCATGAAGGAGCAGAACGCCCATCAACTTCCACCACTGACGAGAAGATTCAGCAAGCTCGAGAAATGGTACTGTCCAATACTCAAGCTTGGGGACCGCTGGACGAAATGCAAAAAAAGGAGACTATATAGAAAAATGACGAACTTGTTCAACCCCTACATTTGTGTAAATAGATTAAAACATAAAGTGCGGATAATTTTTCACTTTCACTCGTAGATTGGTTGGAAAAGGGAATTTAGTTTCTGTAAAAACCATTTGTTGAAAAATTAGAGTGTACAACAGAAATTAAGTTGAAAAGTATGTTTCAACTAAATGGGGTTTGCGTATGGGTGGACACTGCATCATATTTTAAAAGTATATATTGCAGTGCAAGGTCTTGATTGCATATTAAAGTTTCAAGAAAGTGTAAATGGGAATATTAGAACTTACAGTCAAATCATACTAATGTTTCAGAAATGTTTTTAATCTGCGACTCATAATAAGAAATGAAACTGCCTTCGACATCACGAACATTAATTACCACTCGGAAGGAAGACTTTCAGTTTCATGTTTAAATTTTTCGCTTTTGGTGATATATTGCTGTCAACAAGCGATGCTTAGGATTTACAGTTTATGATAATTCTTTTGCAACAAATTAGTACTGCATACTTATTCTCGAAAAGTTAATATCCTTCGGAGACATTTGGCGTAAGCAGATTGTTTGAAAAAAGAGTTTTATAAAGTAAAAAGATTATATAGTAGAGATTTTAATGTTAAAAGTATGTACCCACTAAATTGGGTTGTAATGTTGTGGCTAAAATATCTTTTGAAAATCATCTTTCAAAAGTATATTCTTCAGCACAAGACACTTATTCCGTTTATATCGATGCCGTTAAAAATTCAAATTTCACTGACACATTATAGTTATACTTTATATAGCAATATATAGTATATTACTCGGAAATATCTTCACCTTCAGAGGGCTAACGCACGAAATATGTGTAAGCAACATTTTGAATTATCTTTTAATTTCAATAGAAAATAATTTTTGGAATAGTGCAGATTAATGTACTAAACTTTACGGATTTTTAGAAGATAGTACTTTGGATTAAAGTGAAGTGTGCACAACTCTCTTTTCAATTTTCAATCTAAAGCAAAAACACTCACTTCGCAAATTTGAAAAAACACCCTAGGAACTGTTTTGTTTTCCAAAAACTGCAAAGAAAGAAATAAACTTTCCCATTCACGTTTCAAGATTCTGTAATTTAACGAACAGGAGCATTCCCAAGAACCAAGACGAGCAACTGTGTATAACTCGTACGCGTTCATCCTCCAAGTGCAAAATGGCCATCTCGGAGACATGCAGAGCTTTCATCATAAATTTCCTAACTTTCGCCAGAGAGACACAAAATCCATTAGCAGCTCGGAGAGGAGGCGCGAAACAGCTACTTGCCAGAAGAACGGAGTCACGGAAAGCTCAAATTATGCTCGTGCCACAGAATTTCGAGAAATATTGGGTGCAAAAAACGGGAAGGAACTGTTAAAGAAACACTGGTGGAAAGAATGGATGGCGTACTTAGGAAGGGGCAACCTGGAATTACTTTGGAACCCGAGCGTCAGACTCTTTAGGGTGTTTAAGGAAGTGTCAGAAAGATTGTTTTAGAAAGAGGGTAATTTTGGGGAAACGGGCAGATTGTTTGTGTTTTGTCTTGAAGGTGGAAACTGCCGCTTCGCCGATGTAAACGCTTCGAATGTTTTTTGTTGTTGAATAGTGTGGTGGTATGTCTTCCCCTGATGCATCACTGAATAAATTATTTGGCAGTCAAAACTGAGCAGGATATTTTAATTTCCATGATGTACATATTGAGGTTTTGGGAACATCATTCTTTGAAACATATTATCTATACTTGTATTAATAAAATGTCTTATGTATACGTTAATTTATGTGTAGAGCTTCGAGAATTATTTAATGCAAAAAATTGATCAGGGAACTGTTAAAGAAACACTAGTGGAAAGAATGGATGGTGTACTTAAGAAGGGGAACCTGGAATTATCATAGAACTCGAACTTCAGACTCTTTAGGGCGTTTAAGGAAGTGTCAGGAAGATTGTTTTAGAAAGAGGGTAATTTCGGGGAAACGGGCAGGTTGTTTGTGTTTTGGCTTAAAGGTGGAAACTGCCGCTTCGCCCATGTAAACGATTCGAATGTTCTTGTGTTGTTGAATACTATGGTGGTATGTCTTTCCATGACTCATCACTGAATGAATTATTTGAGTTAAAACTGAGCAGGATATTTTAATTTCCATGATGTACATATTGAGGTTTTTGGGAACATCATTCTTTGAAACATATTATCTATACTTGTATTAATAAAATGTCTTATGTATACGTCAATTTATGTGTAGAGCTTCGAGAATTATTTAATGCAAAAAATTGATCAGGGAACTGTTAAAGAAACACTAGTGGAAAGAATGGATGGTGTACTTAGAATGGGGTATCCTGGAATTTTTTCGAACCCAAGCGTTAGACTATTTTCATCAATAAATTTCTATTAAAATATGCAAACTTTAAAATATGTAAGTAAATATTAACAAGAAGCCAAGTTAATCGTCTTAAATTATGCTTTCAAGAGACAATATTCTGATGAAAAGTTTCATGAAAATTTGTAAATAGAATTATCGTTATTTTATTATTACATACGTAAAAGGTTCCATCTTGTTAAATAGTAATAAAATAACATTTATAAATCTTAAAAGGTTTTTCAATTCCGAATTAGTTTCTTTGAAACAATGCAATTCAAACCTGTACAAGACATATAACTGGACTTTATAGAAATATATTGTGAAATAAATAATTTATCATACGGTACATTTTAAAATAGTGCAATCAATAGCACACCAATATACTGATGCATACCAGTAAGAGTTTTTAAAAACTTCAATATCATTGAAGTATGTAAAAAAGAATATTTACATTTTCATTCAAACAGCATGAAAACAGCATTAGCCTAATGGATTTCATAAACGTTGTTTTGTTTCGTAATTTCTTCATTCTTAATGGAATTATATGGTTTTATATTTTAATTAAAGTATTTCAATTTTTAAAGGGCATATCTTGATGTCTCTTTGTTTCTGTTAAATATATTTCACTTTCTAGAATTCTGCAAATTTTTCAGTAGAGTTGAAGATATATTTAAAATGTATTCCGAAAGTTTCTTGAGAGAAATAATGTAAATATATATACTACCTACAATAATAACTATTTAACAGACACAAAAATATGAGGTTATTTGAGCCTGAAAAATTAGTTTTAATCGTTAAAACATCAATGTTTTAAGATAGTTTCAAAATTTAATTTATTATAAACGATGATAGGAATACTTTATAGTAAAAGTTTTATGCATAATATGAAATTTATGCAGGCAAATTTTAGTGAAACTAAATATTGGAGCGTAGACCACAAGTTAGAAGATTTGTGATAAATGATGACTAGCGACAGAAAAATATTTATATTCTTGCGAAATCGACATGTAGCAAAATAGCTCTTTTACAAAAAATGAATGTAATAACCCGCTGTATCTTCGATCCATCTCTTAGTTTTTTAACCATGACTTTGAATTTGGAATATGTCTCTTCAAAAACATATTTAAAATAGGCAATTACACTGATGAAAGTTGTTAACTTACTGAGGGTCATGCACGCTTAATTCCACCATGCAAACTGCAGGCTTCCCTACATGACTTCTAATCAGTTTTGAACTTCTTAACCAGCTTTCCTAGGATTCTTTCAGTCTATAAATGTGCTTATGTAGTCACTATGCATGTGGTGTGGGATAAAAACAATAATACACAACTCGGATTTCTTGTGACGTAAAGAGCGTGAATTCTGAGCACTTCTAAAATCACACTTGTGACTGCAAGTTACCTGTTATTAGAAGGTACAAACCTTCCACAACTCTTTATTTAAAAAGTATTCATAAACGAAATGTTGCGTGTTTCAATTGTAAATTCTTGCATGCAAAAAATAGATATAAATTAAACAAAACCAAAATAATAATGTATCAACAAATCAAATATCAGAAATTAATAGTATAAATATGATTCGGCTACACAAAATAATACTTTAACGAACATGTACTGAGCAAAATATTTAGATATCTTGAGCCTTAAGTGCAAAGTAATATGTAATTGTTAAAAACATTGGACCGAAGAAGCAAGAATAAATATATTTTAATAGTAAATTTCTTAAAAATGCCTAGCCTGTTACAAATGTTTGCTTCCAAACAATCGAAATGTTTCTAAATCTGTTTTGAAGTCATTCTTAAATGTGCGAAAATTTCCTTTCAAAAATACCATGATCAACATCTTGAGCACTGATTGTTATCACGAAACGCACTCAATGCATAAATGGATCTGTTCAAACAATTTTGGAAATGATTGCCATATCTATCGAACTATTGTGTAAGTCAAGTTATGATAGCAAATATATCGTGACAAATGTCACGATATATTTACTATCATAAATCAAAGGAGTATATCATTAACTATACAAAATAATCTATAAAAACATACCCACACTCACAAATCAAAATATTCAGATATCCTAAGCCTAAGGCGCCAATGTAAATAAATTCAAAGCTGCAAGAAAACATTTCTTTTGTCTTACTACATTCGAAATATCTGAGTGACCAAACAATCGATATCTCAACCACTTTCTGAAAAGCCATTCTCACATGTGCGAAAATTTGCTTTAAAAATAAGATGATCAACATCTTGAACACTGACTCCGCTATCACGCAATCCACTCAATGTATGCATGGATCTTTTGAAATAACTTTCGAAATAACTCCCACATCCATCAAGGTATTGTGAAACTAAGACATTTGTCATATGTTTATTACAGAGTGTGCCGATCCTAGAAAAACATTTTTTCATTTACTCTCCCCTTTGTACTCTCGCGGGGTTCTCAACATTACGATTCTTTATTGTGATTTGTTTGTGTACTTTTCTTTAGTGAGTACTGGTATATTCAGCCAGGACCATCAGCGATCTCTTTGTGTACTGAATTGGCAATTTCTCCCCAAAATAACATGTCCTTATGGAGAACTTCCAAGTGCATAGTTTTCCCCTCCTTGTAATACTTCCAGAAACCACAATTCACCCTGAGTACGTATGAGTTTGAGAAATAATTCAGCAGTGTAGCAGTAGAGTGACAGAACAAGCCCTAAAGTGGTCAGTATCTATGAAAAAAGTGTCAGTTGTCAGTATCTAAAGTGATCAGTATATATTATAGACATCAGAAACTATAAAATCTTAATACATAAGAAAATAAAGTATTAAATATATCTTATTCTTTATATTTCTCGCAACTAATGGATTTCATATGAAAAAAAATTTGAGTTAATTGAATATAACTCCAAGTTCAAAGATATCAACAAATTACTTCTTCATTTCATTACGCGACAAGAAAAGCAAAACGAGTATTATAAAATGCAGTATGTTCTAATTGAATTTAGTTCTTTCTAAAATAGATTTTTATTTGTCGAACTAATATAAAATTTCAAATGAAATTACTCACCCAGCATAAGTAATCTAACAAGTGTGTTATTTGAATAACATAAATAAGTATTATTTAAATTTATAATTCACAAATTAAATATTATGTAAGATAGCTTAAAATTTTTAGTATTTAACATTTGCTGAATTGTTTCTATTCAAGTATCGAGATTTTAGGTTGCAGCAATTTTCTAAACATTAGGAAAGTCGGTAGTTGAATTTATTGTGCACTGGAGCAACACGATGGACTATTGGTGGTCTCGGATCTGTCCCTTAGGGAAAGACTCGAAGACAACACCTCATAATTTTGAACCACGGTCAGATGATGAGGTCAACACCGTTGCTGGCACCCCACTCTTCAAACTTCCACAACATGGCAACCAAGGACATTTGAGGCCACGACAAATTTAACGTTCAACATCTCCGATTTGCGCGACGGGCTTTGGTTGGATCGAACCTCAAACAAACAAGTAACACTTTGCAAATCAGCGAATCTACCAACTGGGCTACAACGGCTCAGTAAATATTAGGGTATTTATTTGATAACTATAACTACTATTACTTTTTTATTCCTCCTTTGGCAATAGTCATCTTGTAAGCAATTTAAAATTAGAAACTTATGTTTAAAAACACAATTATCTCATTATATTTTATTTTATTTTTATTCTGACTCCTAAAAATTACTTACCAAAGCAATAATCTGGTGATTCATCAGTGATTGTGTATCCTAATTTTAAATACAAATGATTTAAAATTAATAAGACCTGTGAAGTAAAAACCTTTTTAATATCTCGGTCCTTCTGCCATCCACATAAATAATCAAATATGATACTAGGCAGCTGATTCGCGGAATATTTAATACTTGATTTGAATTGAAAATAGAAAGTGTCACACACCGTATTGCAACAACGGAAAAAGGACAGATTTTGGTGAATCCGACTCAAAAGATGGACATCTGTGATAAATCTCAAATGTGTCAAAAATATATTATAATAAAAGGAATAAATATACGAAAAATGAAGAAGGGTTAACATTTTATTGCTTCCTTTAATTTTAAATGTCATGGTTTGTGATTTTAATTCTTTTTCAAATAAAAAAGGTCAAATATTACAAAATTCTCCACCAGTTGATAACTCAATTTTTCAATAATGAGCTTTGAGAATTTTCTTGAGAAAGTTGTTTACGTAATTTCGATAGCATAATGTTAATGTACGTGTGTTGATTCTTATTAGTATAGAGTTAGAGTGCTGAAACTACACTGCTGGCCACCGTAAATGCAACACCCTGAAGGAAGCATGCAAATAATATGAAATTTACAACATGCATTAGCGGAGGTGAGATATGCAAATGATTAGAATTTCAGCGCAGACGCACATCACGCGCGCCTGTGGCGCCACTTCAAAGCGCTATTTAAGGCTTGGAGATTTCGACGATTTCAAGTACGGCAATTGTGTTTTTCTTGTGGTTTCTTCAAAAAAACGATCAATTATGCCTCGTAGAAAACAGCGATCATCTTTTGATCAAGTATCCGAGTTCGACAGAGGAAGGATAGTGGCCTATCGAGATTGTGGATTATCTTTCAGGGAAATCGGTAGTCGTGTTGGACGAAACCAAACAACTGTAATGCGGATATGTGATCGTTGGATGCAGGAGGGTACGACGGACCGACGTGTTCGATCGCATCCACCTCAGTGCACCACTTCACGTGATGACAGGCATATTGTGCGTATGGCAGTGACGGATCGCTCAGCCACATCACGAACCATAGCACAGCACATTCAGTCTGTACCGCATCATCCAGTGTCTGCTCGTACCATTCGACGCCGTTTACAGCAGAGTGGTCTGTCCGCAAGACGTCCATTGCTTCGCCTACCCTTGTCGCAGAACCACAGACGTTTCCGCCGCCAATGGTGCGATGAAAGAAGGATGTGGACGGCAGAATGGAATGAAATTGTCTTTACTGACGAGTCACGCTTCTATCTGCAACACCACGATGGTCGGATTCGAGTCTGGAGACACCGTGGAGAGAGGATGCTGAACAGCTGCGTTATGCACCGCCACACTGGTCCTGCACCGGGTATAATGGTATGGGGCGGTATTGGATATCACTCTCGCACTCCTCTAGTACGCATTGCCGGTACTTTAAACAGCCAGCGCTACATCTCCGAGGTGTTGGAGCCAGTTGTCCTTCCTTACCTTCAGGGCTTGCCCACAGCCATATTTCAACAGGATAATGCGCTACCACACGTGGCACGCATTGTCCAAGGGTTCTTCGTCAATCGCCAGATTGAATTGCTTCCCTGGCCAGCTCGCTCTCCGGATCTTTCGCCGATAGAAAACATGTGGTCCATGGTTGCTCAACGATTGACCCAGAATACATCCCCAGCTGCCACACCAGATCAACTTTGGCAACGTGTGGAAACTGCTTGGTCTGCTGTACCCCAAGAACACATCCAAAGTCTCTTTGAATCAATGCCGAGGCGTGTGGCAGCGGTGATCTCCAACAATGGCGGCTACTCTGGCTACTGATTTTGGCAGGAACCACACTTCACAGATGTCTATAAATTTAATCATTTGATACTTGGTCAACATGTTTTCTACAAAATAAATTTTGTTGTGATATCTCTCGTCTTTCTTGGTGTTGCAATTTGGGTGGCCAGCAGTGTATGTTTAATATAGACCTTCTTTTCAAAAGATTCAGCCTTTCCTTGCCTTGTATAATTTTTTCTCTGTTTTGATTTCTAATCCCAGTCCATTCGACTTAGAACTTTATCTTTCTCTGCTGTGACTCTAGTTACATAACGGGAAGAACCACTGCGAGTCATGAAGACAGCACTTTGAGCAATTATTAGCCTTTTTATTTTCGAAGGGTTTTTCATAATCTGAATCCTCAGTGGTCTAATCCAACAGATCTGGTATTTGACTGATCCTCCGTTACCATCGGTGTTATCAGAACGTCTGTTTTCAGAGACTACATTTTCAAGGTTATCCTATCCTTAGTTGTGGATACTTGGATATGTTACTTTATAAATGCGAATCTATTCCTCACAAAAATGTCGAATTCATCGTCTTCGCCTTTGAGATCTGTGGCAGTTTCTGCGGCTGGTGCTCCAACCGCTTGTGCAGCAAGTAGAGCCCTTTCTGCCATCTCGTCTTCGATGGTACGCAGATGCAAGTCCATGAATTCTTTGGAATGCTCAGCATTCCACTCTGCAAGGTAGTCACGTTGAACGTGGGGTTGCTCTTATTTCTGTTTTACGGCCTCCTTTTTCGTCTGTTTCTTTATGCTTCGCTTTTCCCGAAACTTTCTGGAATAGCAGATCAGTATTTACTATTTTTTCGAAAAGGGAAGGACACATTTCATGTATTTAAAACCAACAGATTATGTTAAACGTAATGTTAATATATATTAAAATGCATACAAACATTAATGAAGTAATCAGTAAGAGGTAAGGAATAGATCACAACTTACATTTGTTTCCCGAACCAATCCATCTTGAAAGGTAAATAAAACGTTTATAAAATTATGTAAATAGCACTGAAAAGTACTGTTTGTAAATAAATTGCAGCGGAAGATTCCTCTACAATAAAAATCTCTTTAATAAAACGTATATTAATTTCACTTGATCGAAGTTTTAAAAGATGATTGTCAGCAGTTTGGCAGACGTAACGTGTATGACGAAGTCTTTCTAAAACAGCATTGCTTACATACAACAATGTATGGGTAATAATCTTTTCGATGTTCAGGTAACAATGAATTTATCATTATTATACTCAAAATAACTTAATTGTTAACGAAAAATGGAAGGATTGTGTTCTGTTTATTTTCGTTGGTGTAGCTAGGAAATTTGAAATTTGATGCTGAATTTGGAGTTAATGGTAAATACATAATTTCAATTGATTATTTGGTTTAATATTTAAAGGGTCATACATCATTGACACTATTTCTACACAATAAAAAGGTTAATTTTTATGCTTTTACGACACACATGATCTGATTTGTTTTACTTTACATTTATAGACCCATATAATTCTTTATCAATCAAAGTCCATTTAAAGCTGACAACATGACTGAAATAAATAAAAAAAGGAGCATTATTACCATGATGAACCAATAATCAGTTTAGAAATTTCGTTGAATTGTCGTCTACTAGCCAGTAAATTCACCGAAGACTATTTTATTACTCTTCAAAAAACTCAAAATCAATTACTACAAGCTTATCCCAAATATTTAGGAACATACGTAAGCGTTCGAAGGTCACGTTTCAAAGAGTTATCCGAAACTGAATTGTAAGGAATATTTGAATGTCTCAAAACTGTGCATAAGAAGGAATTAGTTTGCAAAAATATTTTTCCATGCTTAGTATTATTTACGATGGTTTGCGATGGATTTTCTATATAGTTTTACATAACACTAGAAGACCAGCGTGTAGCATATGCGCTAAACTTGCTTTATATATGACGACAAGAATTACTCTGGCTGAATTGGTTAAATGTTGATTGAAAAGTGATCAGACAAATCACGTTTTTCTTAAAAAAATGTAAGAATTGTTTAATTGTATATAAAATAAAATTTTAATACTATTTTAAGTTTTTCATAAATTCTACAATTTACTTCAGACTCAAATGCGTATAAATGATATATTTGTCATTCATGTGAAAACACCCATTTTGAGAAAAAGTTGTTGCACCATAGTCATGGATTTCTTTCAAAAATTTACCATGGATAGACATGGCAGTGAAACACATTGATCTCGATTATTTAAATATTTTGTTCAATATTAGCTGAGATACAGGAATTTAAAAATTGGTCAAGTTTACAAAATGGCGGCTATCTTGAATTTGCCACACTATGTATAAAACGACCATAACTTGCGAACTAACGAAACGAACTAAAATTTCACATTTAGTAATTTTGGTACCAAATGGAAGCTATTTATTTCAGTAGTGTATATGAACCACAAAAGCAATGGAAATTTTACATATTAGTAGAATTTTTTGGTATGTAAAATGAAAAATCCCTTTTAAAAGCAGTCGATTTTAAAGGACTATGGAAAAAATGAACCCTCATATTTTTTTTTCTGAAATTCTGTAGAAGTATTAACTCGCATACGTACATTAATCTCACGAAAATTCGGATAGGTAAAACTCTTTGATTTCTAAATAAAAGCTATCCTAATAATAGCATATGTATTTCAAAACTGCGGTCATCTTACAGTGAAAAATTGACCATACTTTAAAAAGCAATTGTCAAACTGGTAACATCCGAATTACATTTCGCATACCGCTCTTTCTTTCTTGCTCTATGAACCCTTCTGGTAGTTGTCTCGACGAGAAATCTCGTCAATACCAAAACTGGTCAGATCCTGATGAACGAGATATCTCGTCATTATCAAAACTGACTAGATCTTGATGAACGAGATATCTCGTCATCCAAACTTACCAGATTTTGATAGACGATATATCTCGTCATTGGAACAAAAGGAACCAGTTGTTCCTCCAGCATCATCAAAATATCGGCAATATCTCGATATTAGCAAAATTGGTCAGATTTTGATGGACGAGACATCTCGTCAAAAATACTTTGAGGTTTAAGTGAATTTCCTAGTTTATACATAAAAAAAAACACATAAAATTATTCTGAAACAAAAAAATAAAGGAAATTTTCCTTTACAAAATTAATAATTTCGTGCATAATTATGCTTGAAATAAAGAAACCCTTCCTTCCCTTATCATTAACGAGGCGTTTCTGAAATTATTCACTGCTGCAATGAAACCTTCATTCAGCGGAATGCGTTCCAGGGTCACTTGAGTCTCACTAGTTCACCACCGTCGTAAATGGAGTTGAATATTACTTGCTCCATTGAGGCTTTGAGCCGTAAAACTGAAATATTACGCAAGAAATTAAAATGTTGAGTAATAAAGTTTTAGTATGCCGTAGCAACCATTGTGTCACATGTTGCTTAACGAGGCCTCCACCTCAGTTTGAAAGGTATAGAAATGAAATTGCTTCAGGCAATAAAAACCAATTGACCGCGAGTTTCAGCTCATAAAGGAGAATTCGGAATGCCATCTTCGACGGCAGGGGGCCGAGGAAAAAAAATGCGGGAAAACGCTATGAAATAAAATAGCGGAAAACTTTATTTTCATTGAATGTAGTCTTTTCAATTTCATGCTATAAACCACTGGGAGTTTGGAAAAGAAATTCCTTAAGGATTTAAGTAGCTATCTTAACATGACTTTAAATTTCTTTGCTTGTTGAAAAACTCTACAGAATGCGAAAGCGTAATAAAAAGCTCACAAAGAAACTCTTTCTATTAAATCTTTTTCAGTTAAACATTTAAAAGAAAAAAGTTTGTTTGAAATCTTTATAACTAATTCTGTTTTGACGCTTCTAACACATTTATCATTCATTGAAAGGATCGTTAAATAAATTATTTTCAAATGCGAATCTGCTGCTCTGTAAATTATATATATGAGAGTGTTGGACACAAATATGAATCTAATCTACTCAACGATGAATGATAAACTCGTATGTCATGTACCAATCAAATACGAACTAAAATCTTAACAAAAATTTAATAGACGACAAATCGGTTTTGAAAGAAATAGACCAATTTTCGTCCAATTAAAAAAATATATATTATTTGTTAGACCAAACAATTCCCCCCCCCCATTTCAATTATTTAGATTCAATTTAATTTTAAATAGGTAGGTAGATGTTTGAATTAACGTCGCACTGGGAACAACAAACGGCTTATTGGCGACGGTTCGGGATCAAACACGAAGGGAGGAAGACACGAATCAGAGGAGAGCATCTCGTCATTTTCAATCACGGTCAGATGATGAGGTCAACATCTGAGCTCAATATAATTTGAGAGTAGTGACTCTTATTTCATTAAATGCTATTGATTTACATTTACTGTTTGATATATCGATTTAAGGACTGATCAGGTAGCATAATGAAAAACCACAGAATGAATGTTCCGTAATGAAAATAATTAAAAATAAAATATTCAATAGGATCAAATAATTTCTGATTAATGCAATGGGTTTACAACACTCGAAAGTTTAAGTCACGACATCTTAGACAGTGGGTAAGCCTCATAACTTTTTAATGTTTCAAACTTGAAAATTTCCAGCCTTAAGAAATTGAGAAACGGCTTATCACAATATCATCTAGAGTCCTTGAAATACAATGTCTAGTGTTCAACGATAGCGTCAAAGAAAATCCAACAGGCGATTCAATTTTAAAATATTTTTTTCTGAAGTACGGATTCTCTCCAACATTACATTGCAGAAAGAAAAATCACAGCTCCTTTCAAATCACTATAGCTAATAAAACTTACAGTCCCAAAAAATGAGCCATCGGAACTAAATTAAGTTTCTCGCTAAAATATAAAATAAATAAATATAACAAGTACAGGTAATTTGAGTCACGCGAAACAAAGATGAGAGTGTCCTCCCCTTTAATTTCACGAGACATTCTCCATGTCCTTTCCAAAAGGCCAAATCCTTGACGCCAAGGCAAAGGCTCCTTTAAACCTAGAGACTATCTAACGAGGCAGTCTTCTAGTTTGGCTTGAGCTACAGAGGTCATTAGTAGACCCTTACAACTCGTCTTGCTTACTAATGAGTCATTTTTCTCTGATGCAAAGACCTAAATTTCATTCTCTGAGCTCTTCTCCTTCTTTTGGTTTTTATTATTTTGCTGGAAATCGAAGGCTTCTGTAGAGGATGAAGGGTTATTCAAGACGAAGCGTGTATTAGCAAGGATTGAGGTTGGCTTAAAAGTGTTAAAATTCTGCGCAGAATGAGTATTGATTAGTGGATGTATTGTAATATGTTGGAGTAGTAATGGAACTGAGTACTGTAGTGGGGAAAGCACAAAAATAATGTTTAATTTGTTTTTGATATCAACTTAGCATTAAAAGAAGGTTTTACTGTTCTTATGTTTTGATATTGGATAAGGTTTCTCTCAAAATGTTTAGATATGATTAAAAATATGCTGGAGCTTTTAATGAAAAATAATGTTATGTTCGCCTGAATAAATAAAATAGAATACATCATTTATCATATTCTGGTATACGAGAAAACAATTTGTTACAGATTTTGCTACAATTTTTATATTGAGAAAACATACCCGTTAGATTGAATGATGGATTTATATTTAGTGAAATTTGTATTATTATACGCAAAACATTTTTCTTCAGACAATGTGCAAGAATACCTATAACTATTCAATTATTATTTGTTTTCAAGAAATAATAATGTCTTAAAATTGTTTCTTAGTTTTTCTATCTAATGTCGTAATTGAAATACACTATTTACTAATTCAACCTGATGAGTTTAGAAATTAAAAAATGAATATTTTTAATAATAAAGAAGAAATAGAGACGTTATACAGATATATTAGTTAACATAACCCGTCTGAAGACGTCTTGAATGCTAAGTAGTGGCAAAGGTACTCAAGAAAGAACATTCAAAGGGCCCCAAACATCCTTAAAAATCTAGTTTCTTAAATTTTAGAGATATTTTTCTCTTAAGGAATAAATTTCTTCGTCAAATATACATTTAATTGTTGCTCAGTGACATATTTATACATTCTGAATAATCCAGTCACAGAAGTAAGTCCTTCACAATTTATCTTTGTGAATAAATATTTAATCTGTGAATCGAAGTGCAACAAAACTGAAACTTCGAACTGAAAAGTAGGCAATAAGTACAAAAGAATGCCTTACTCACGCTGTCCAATATTGCCTTTTAACTTTCTAAGATTTCCGATAAGGGTAGCATTGTTTTTAACAAAACACACTTTACCCTCCAGGTGGTTTCGACGAGATATCTCAGCTATCACGATCTGACCAATTTTGTTATTGACGAGATAGTACACAATCTACCAATAAGTATTTGGACACCCATGCAATGGCGATATCTGCGGTCCTGATATACGTCACGCCCTACGCCGTTAAATATCGTGTAGGAAACAACATTGGCATTAGTCGCATGCAAGATGCCACGAAGTGCAGAGTTATCTGATTTTGAGAAAGGTGTAATCGTCGGGTATCACAGAAATGGCCGATCCTTAAGGGACATATCAAGAGAGCTGAATTACCCAAAATCGACAGTGGCCTATGTGATTCAGAAGTGGAAGGTGAGTGGTGATTGTCGGAATGTGCCCCGAGTCGGCTGACCCACGAAACTGGGAGATAGAGACCTACGGGTGCTGTCCAAAGAAATTCGGAAGCACCGCACCCAACAGATGGCTCACATACTCCAGGAGTTTCAACAGGCATCCGGGAGTGTTGTTTCGATTAATACCATCCGTAAGGAAGAACATCTGCTTGGTTTTCATGGTCGTGCTCGGTTAATGTGGTGCAAAGCACGTCGAAAGTGGACCGTAGATCAGTGGAAACGGGTTCTCTGGAGCAACTAATCAAAGTTCACCCTCTACCACTCGAATGGCAAGATCTGGGTCTGGCATCTGCCTGGAGAACGCCTCCTGCCAGAATGCATTGTGCCCACAGTAAAGTTCGGCGGAGGTGGAATTATGGTCTGGGGGTGTTTCTCCTGGTATGGACTGGGACCCTTAGTCCCAATTCATGGTAAGCTCAACGCCGTCGCCTACTGCACTATTTTGGATGACAGTGTGCTTCCTACGTTGTGGCAGTTTTACGGGTTGGACCCATGTTACTTCCAGAACGACAACGCCAGATGTCATTTTGCGAGGTCCACCATGGATTGGTATGGTGGCAATGGGGTTAACCGAATGGACTGGCCTGCCCAGAGCCCAGACCTGAACTCTAACGAGAACCTCTGGGACGAGTTGGATCGCCGAATTAAGGGATGCAACAACCGTCCAAAATCGGTGAAGGTACTTACATGTCTTCTCCAAGCCGAGTGGAAGAAAATACCACTAGCCGTCATACAAGGACTTGTGGAAAGCATGCCCCGGAGGGTTGAGGCTGTAATTTCCTCTCGTGGAGGCTCTACCAACTATTGAATATGAATAAATTTTGTTTTTCTTTTCTATCACACGTGTCCAAATACTTACTGGTAGATAGTGTATTTCATCACCAAGACACTGCCGATTTTCTTAAGATGACGAAATCGTTTCAGTTTTTGATGATGACAAGATCAAGCCAGTTTTCTTCTCATGACGAGATATCTCGTCCTTCAAAATCTAGTCAGTTTTGCTAATAACATGACAACCACCAGAAGGGTTAATGATAACCACATCTTTCTAAGGAATTTATGGATTCTATCAATCTATCTATCCTTTCCTTAGAATAGATTTATTTGGTAATATCGTATTGCTCCTTTCCTTTGAATAAAATCCTTCGGAAAGATTATATTTCTCCTTTCTCTATAATAGAATCCTTTGGGAAGATTAAATTTCTCCTTTCTCTATAATAGAATCCTTTGGGAAGATTATATTTCTCCTTTCTCTATAATAGAATCTGTTGCGCCGGTAGCTCTGGTAGTGGACTGTATTCTAATTGACACAATTCATCGTAATAAAAACAAGTTTATTAACAACAAATATAACATCGTTGTGGAAGGACCACTTTCTCGTTAGGCTAAGGAAACCTTGTAGTTCATTTGAAAAATATCTCGTTCCGATTCCGCTCAGCTCGTAGCCTCGTTCCCATTCGGCTCAGGTCGCCTCGTTTCCGTAGTCTCGTGGAGACTTAACACTCCCCGCGATTGAAATTTCAATTTCAATATAAACATATTATACACAAATGATAATTATACAACTCTACAAATTAATACACAATAAAGTACTTTCAAATACTAAATGAACTTAACATTGAAACACAATGACAATCAATTATTCAATTGGAAGAATAGCAATATTCCTAACACTTCTTTTCAATGTCTTACCATTAGGTAGACACAAATTTACAACTCGAACTTTTTTATCTGCACCATAAAACACTTCAGTAATCCTACCAGTCATCCACTGTGTGCCTGTAAGATTCTCATCCTTTATTAGTACTAGGGAACCAACTTTTACATTATCTTTACAAAAACGCCATTTGCTACGTTCCTGCAAACTATTTAAATAGTTCCGCTTCCATAATTTCCAAATGCGTTGAGTAATTTTCGTAACTCTTTGCCATTTCGAAAGTCTATTCTCATTTATTTCATTAAGTTGAGGCTCTACAATGGATGCTATAGGTCTGCCTATTAAAAAATGACCTGGTGTTAAGGTCTCAAAATTGTCGATATCTGATGATAAAGGAGTTAGGGGTCTGGAATTTAACACTCCTTCAATTTCTGAAATTATGGTCAAAAATTCCTCAAGAGTTAGGCTTGAGTTTCCAATGACCCTCCTCAAATGAAATTTAAATGACTTGACCCCGGCTTCCCAAAGACCACCGAAGTTCGGCGATTTTGGAGGGATAAATTTCCATTCTATGCATTCATCAGTAAAGTAATTTGCTAAGGTTTCATCTGGACAATGCGCAATTTTGTGTAATTTTTTAATCTCTTCACTAGCTCCAACAAAATTTTTGGCATTATCGCTAAATATTTTAGAGCATTTGCCTCTTCGGCCAAAGAATCTTTTTAAGCTGGCAATGAAAGCTGTTGAAGTTAAATCAGTTACAAAATCTAAATGTATAGCTTTAGTACACAAACAAACATATATTGCAACATATACTTTGTTAAATATATCCTTTCTTTGATTTTTGAATTTTATACAGAAGGGTCCACAAAAATCTATTCCGACAATATTGAACGGATAATTGGTTTTTACCCTTTCTTTGGGAAGATCTCCCATTATTTGGCTTCCCATAACAGGTTTATTTTTGAAGCACGTTACACAATTATATACGATTTTTCTACAAATATTTCTGCCATTTAATGGCCAGAACCTTTGACGAACATTATACAGTAGTGTTTGCGGCCCAGCATGTAAAAACTTTAAATGCATATGCTTCACTATAATGGATGTAAGTTGATGATTTGTAGGCAATATGGCAGGATGTTTTTGATTGAAATTTAGGTCTGAATTGTTCAACCTACCTCCTACTCTTATTATACCTTTATCATCTAAAATGGGGGAAAGATTTTTTAGTTTACTACTGGGTGGTATTGGCAGCTCTTTCCTTAGATTTCTCATCTCGGTGGAGAACTCCGCTTCTTGAACACCTCGTATGAGGAAGTCCTCAGAATCCCTCATCTCCGAGTAGGTTATTGGGCCAACTCGTCTATTCGTTCTTACGTTGTTGCTAAACCTAAAAATAAAACTAACAACACGAACGATAGTACTGAAATTGTTACTGACATTCAAAATACTCTCTAAAAAGGTATGGGATTCAGTCAAAGTAAAGTTCTGTGATGTTTCTCTAAGATCACTCACTGACTGTCTTTTAAGTTCATGCGAACAGTCCTCTGAGTCCAAAGTGGCAACATCAAGGAGAATGTCTTCTCGGACAAAGTCTTTTTCCTCCAAAAAGGCAGGACCATTCCACCACTTCTCGCTGTTCAGCATAATCTCGATGCTAACTCCGCGGGTCACAAGATCGGCAGGATTGTCTTTGCCGGCGCAATGGATCCAAAAATTTTGATCAGTCAAGCACTGTATTTCTTTCACTCGGTTGGCGACGAAGGGTTTCCACTTGGTGACTGAACCCTTTATCCAAAATAAAGCTATTTTGGAATCAGTCCAAAAGTAGGCAGTGGAAGGCTTTTTCCGGTCTACAACTTTCTGAACTTCTACTCCTAAACGAGCAGCAAGCAATGCACCGAGTAACTCCATCCTTGGCAGGGTTATCTTCTTCAGAGGAGCAACACGACTCTTTGAAGCAACGAGATTCACCAACACCTGATTTTCGGATTTTACTCTCAAGTAAACTGCCGCACCATATGCCTTTTTACTGGCATCTGAAAATGTGTGTATTTCAATTTCACTGGGATTGTCTACCGAGAGCTCTAGTATATTCCTTGGCACATTCACCTCAGAAAGTCTTTGAAGTTCCGAACACCACTTTTGGAACGTCTCAGTAATATCTGCTGGAAGTTCAGAGTCCCATGGTACCTTTCTAAGCCACAGTTCTTGAAAAAGGCACTTGATTCTGATGGTGAATGGAGATAGCAATCAGAGGGGATCAAAGATTTTCCCTGCCGTTTATAACAGGAAGCGTTTAGTTTTCTTATTCTGACTCAAGAAATTCAGCAAACTTTCGATTTCCATTGTGAGAATGTCTCTATTAGGATCCCAAGACATCCCTAAAACCTTGAGCAGGTTTACTTCTGAAGTAGTTGAATGATGAGGATGAGTAAGGAACTCCTCATTTTCCCATTCGCGCATGAGAAGAGCATCATTCGAAACCCACTTCCTCAAGTTCATACTGGCGGACTTCATTATGTTTTGTGCCTCACGTGATAATTCCAAGGCGGAAGTCACATTGTTTGCACCTGATACTAGATCGTCTACATAAACACATGTATCGAGCATTTGTGAAGCAGCAGGATGTAGCTCTCGAAAATTTTGGATGTGCTTTTTTATTGTAGCCGACAGCAAGAATGGGCTTGCGTTAACCCCAAAAAGAACACGCTTAAATCTGTATACTTGTGGGTTGACGCCAGTTATGTTATCTACTGATTTATCACAAGTGAACAGAAATCTGACAGCGTCTCTGTCGTTTTCTGCCAACGAAATTTGCAGAAAGGCCTTCTCAACATCTGCTAAGATTGCTATTCTATTTAGACGGAAATATAGTAATAGCTGGAAAATGTTAGGATTCAGATTTTTACCTGTCCAGAGACAGTCATTCAGTGATAATTCTCCAGATTCATGGGAACTGGCATCAAATACTAATCTCATTTTTGTGGTTACGCTTTCCTTTCTGAATACTGCCTGGTGTGGCAAATAATACACAGGTCTGTCTACCGGTTGGGTCTTTACAAGCACCTTCTCTATAATGCCCTGCTTTAAGTAATCTTCAATGACCTCGTGATACTGTGTAAAGAGAGTTTTGTTTTGGTTCAACCTCTTGGTGAGGGACTTAAACCGCGTTTCCGCAACACACAAGTTATCTTTTAATTCTCTCCAATCCCTTTTCCAAGGTAAACTGACCTCATAACGTCCCTCTTTGAAACGGACTGTTTTATTGAAGATGCTCAGTGCTTCATCTTTCTCGTGACGATTAGGATCGTCTCTAATACCCAAAGATTCAAGTTCCCAAAAGTTTCTTAGGTCCATTTCCACTTGATTTTTAGTGAAATGACAGTGTAAATTGCTTGAAATCCCTACATCTTTGAGTGTTCCCGTTACGATCCACCCAAATACCGATTCTTGTAGGATTATTGATTCATCTTTTAATTTAATTTGATTACCTTGTAATAATTGATAGAAAAGTTCTGCTCCTAACAATGCGTCAATTCTCCCCGGTTTATTGAATTTGGGATCCGCATACGTTATATTACTTGGAAATTTAATCTTAGACACATCAAGAGGTTTTGAAGGAGTAAGATCTGTAACCTTTGGAACGATTAGTAGTTCAATTTCTTCATAAAAGTCTTCATTTATGTTAGATATTAACGCTGAGGTTTTTCTTTTTACCGTTGAAAAGGAACCGTTCAAACCCGTGATAGGAGCATTTACTGTTTGTTTCGTTAAGCCCAAGGAATCAACTAGGTCATTACGAATAAAGTTAGTCTGTGATCCAGCGTCAAGCAAAGTTCGGATGGGAAAGCAATTACCATCAACACCCTTAACGTAAACTATCGCAGTAGACAGGAATACGTATCTTTTTTCATTCCCCGTGTAGAAACACCCAGTATTGGTATTCTCTTCCGACCCTCTTGGCCTTGAAAAGGTTCCTGATGGTGACTCATAACTTCCTTCTCTCGTGGCGCCAGAGTTCTGTTCGCTCATGTTATAAACACTTTGCTTGGGAACATTGATTTGGACTTTTCGATTCTCGCTATTTTCGAAATCCGTTCTATGGATCAGAGAATGATGACTTCTTCCACAGAACTTGCATTTTTTAGAATTGGTACATTGAGACACTCGATGAGGTTCTAAGCAATTAAAACAAAGTTGTTTCTTTTTTATTTCACTAATTCTTTCTTGTACGGATAAATCGTGAAACATTTTACATTTATATATCGGGTGATTATCTTTACAGATTGGGCAGGCACTTTTAGAGTTAGATTTTATCATAAGCCCTTTAAGCTTGGGTTTGAAAGCTATATCCATTTTAGGCTTAGCGAAAGGGATGCGTTGGATATTTTCTAACACTTGACTTCTTTTTTGCAAGAAGTTGATGAATTCTTCCCAGTCGGGAAACTCGGTTGATTTTAATGACATCTCGTACTGTTTACGTGATTCACGATCTAATTTCGAAGAAATTATATTAATCAACATTAACTCGGTCAATTTATTAGTCTCAAGATTTAGAAGTTTTAATCCTCGCAAATGTTTTAACATGGTATTGAGAAATGTATGAAGTTCCGTTCCTGACTCATGAGTTATTTTTTCCAGATTCATTATGGCATTTATATGGACATCCGCGATGAATCGCTTATTTTCGTACCTTTTCTCGAGTTCAGTAAACAAGGACTGAAAAGTATCATCTGCAGTTTGAATTAGTTTACTTTCTCCTTTCAGAGAAGCTTGTAGATAATGAAGTTTTTGGGAATCACTTAAGCCATCATTTAAAGTAATTAGAGTATTAAATTGAGCTTTAAATGTACTCCAGTCTTCATAAGTGCCCGAGAACTGAGGAAGTGGAATCTCGGGTATCTTAAAAGAAGTTCGGTTCATTTTAGAGTTTATCTGAGCATCATTAGCAGGTAACGTCAATTTCGAAAGAAGGTATTTCAGACGTACCTCTATATCTTCAGCTGTTGCCTCCAAGTCCTGAAGCTGGTCAAGATTGTCTTCTAGGTTAACTTCTTCAGGTAGCTCACAATATCCAGTGGAAAGTTCTGTAATTGCAGATTTGATTTCTACAATTTTGCTCGCCTGTTGCTGAAGTGCAATCTTCGTTCTGCATGGATCTCCGCTACCATCCTCTTTACTTTCAAGTTCGAGGAAGTCCTCCATACGTTGCACTTTGGCTTTAATGGTTCCGCGCTTTCGATTCAGTTTCGTAAGCTGGCTCATTTTGCGTTATTTTATTTTTACTCCGCACGATGCGACCACATGTTGCGCCGGTAGCTCTGGTAGTGGACTGTATTCTAATTGACACAATTCATCGTAATAAAAACAAGTTTATTAACAACAAATATAACATCGTTGTGGAAGGACCACTTTCTCGTTAGGCTAAGGAAACCTTGTAGTTCATTTGAAAAATATCTCGTTCCGATTCCGCTCAGCTCGTAGCCTCGTTCCCATTCGGCTCAGGTCGCCTCGTTTCCGTAGTCTCGTGGAGACTTAACAGAATCCTTTGGGAAGATTATATTGCTCCTTTCTCTATAATAGAATTCTTTGGGAAGATTATATTTCTCCTTTCTCTATAATAGAATCCTTTGGGAAGATTATATTTATCCTTTCTCTATAATAGAATCCTTTGGGAAGATTATATTGCTCCTTTCTCTATAATAGAATCCTGTGGAAAAATATATATTGCTCCTTTCATAAGAATAGAATCATTTGTGTGTGGAAAGATTGAATTGCTCCACGAAGGTCAAAACTTGTCAGAAGTCATGCAGGGAAGACTGCATCTTGCAAGGAGAATTATGAGTACAAACCCCTCAGGGGGTTTTTGAGCTGAATTTACCATTCCTATAATCAATTAATCCCCTCTTGGTTTAAAAAATGCTCTTTAATGGCCAGCCTCTGATGCAAAAAACTTGTTCTAAGTTGTCACCGGTTCAAGGTATGGATCAATTTGTTTCGCCTATTTGGATTTTCATTTCCCCTTGGAGGTATAGCTTAGCAAAATTGACCAGATATCTCATTAAAACCACTTGAAAAGTTAAAGCAAATCACCGAATAATAGGAAATGTTTTGAATTCAATTCATAAGAAAATAAAGGTTGCTACCTGCCTCGATGAATGTTTGCTAGGGATTGTACTGATCTGTACCTGATTTAAAAACTGAAGAAATGATTACTGACTAAAATTCGCTCTGTAATTGCCAGCCTCTGACACAAAAACTTATTCTAAATTGCCACCAATTCTAGGCATGGACCAACTTGTTTTGCCTACTTGGATCTTCATTTGCGTCAATTCAGTTTAGCAAAACTGAATTGACGAGATCGTGGACTTGATATCTCGTCGAAACACTTTGAGGAATGGAGAAAATCACCGAATGATAGGAAATGCTTTGAATTGAATTCATTAGAAAATAAAGGTTACCATTTGCCTCGATAAATGATTCCTAGTGAATCATCTGTACCAGATTTAAAAACTGAAGAAATTATTACAAACTAAAAGAAGTACAAACTATGGAACCCAAACTCTTACAAAAGACTAACTCTCCAGCAAAAGTTTTAATCCGTTAAAATCTGCAATCCATACACAAGGAGTTGTTCCAGCCCCCAGGGTCTAAAGATAGCTTGACATTTCTCTGGGGATTAAGTGATTGGTATCCAGGAACGGCGAATTCTGAAACGTGTTCTTTTCGTATTGACATATTTGTCTTGTTCCATGCCAATCCCTTTCGGGGGAGAAGTCAGCGAAGCGGAAAATGGCATAGGCTGGATGTCTCTGAATCAGGTTTCCTTCTTGATTGCTCAGTCACATCCTATTTTCCCTTTTACTCCATTGACCATAACTTCTTAGGTGGGGGATGCGAGGCATTTTGTTGCACTCTTTAAGAACTTGATACGCGTACACTACATTTGGTAAAGTATCAAATGCTGCTTACGCGAGAATGGGTTGTTGGAGACGATATGATTGCACTCTGTCGAGTTTTTCGCGATTACAACGACGCATGGTGATTTGGTTTGTGCTTCTTTTCCAAGCTCAATGAGACCCGAACAATAGATACGAAAACACATTTAGAAAATTTAAAACAACTTAAATAATGGTTAGACATATTGAATATGCAGTAAATTATCGTAGCCCTCAGCGGTGCATCTTCTTTAGGTGTGTATGGGCATCACAACCCCGTGGTACCCGAGGGATCTTTCCTCCTTTCCTACGCTTTTTGCTCCCTCATTGTGTTGTCTATCTTGTTTTGGCGCATCTTGGCGAAATATGGTCTCTTGAGCCATAAAACCCGAAAACAACCAACCATTAAATAGTCTTAAAACCTTTGGCGTGATTTCGAATTTTTTCACCAAGTCAGTGCCAAATAGTAGTAAGAGTAGATAAGACACCAACTTGGCGAACGTTGGCAACCGCGCAGTATTCTATAGGTAGGTAGTTGAATTAACGTCGCACTGGAGGAAGACAACCACCATTGACGACAGTCTGAGATCTTCCCGAAGATATAGATCCGAGGACAACATGCAGTAATTTTATCCACGGTCAGACGAGGTCAAAACCTGAGCTGACACCCCACTCTCCAAACTTTCACACCACTACATCGTGAGGACATTCGAGGATACGAGAGATTTAACGTTAATCACCCAAATAGTAAGAGCCAGTTTATTTGATAACACGCCAACATGGTGAAAGGCATCCGCACGGTATTATAGATAGGTTAAATTAACGTTGTACTAGAGCAACACAACAGGCTATTAGGGTCACTCCGGGATCAATCCCGAAGGGAAAGATCCGAGGAGAGCACCTCGTAATTTTAGAAAAAGTAAACACCTGAGCTGGCCCCCCACTCTCGAAATTTCCACACCGCGCCAGCGTGAGGATATTTGAGGTCACGACAGTTTTAACAAGCGCCAGTCCCCACTTTCACGAAGGTCTTTGGTTGGATCGAGTTTGAACTCGCAACCTCCGTTTGCTGCTCTTCCTACCGGGCTACAGAGACCCATGAAATAAAAAGCACCAGTGGTGAGTTGGAAACAGATATTTCTACAGTTATACATTTTAAATCTGGTTAAGATAACTTTTGTGAATGTTTACAATCAATATGACTTGAGATGTTTATAAATAGTTTCAGCCATAAATTAGGTCCTCAAACACAAGCGCCCTATCCCCCGTTTAGTGTAGAATAAGTAATAGAATAGCTGCATGGCCAGTTGAGATAGAACGTGCTCTAGAAATTATATATTGCTATTCAAGTACTAGTTAGTATTTTCTGCAATCATATACAAGGATGAGGTTTTAAAATAAACCATTTGTATGCTTCATTGTTCGTGAATATTTTCAACTCGTACTCATTGAATTAAGGACAGTAAGTCAATTAATAAACCTTACAACTCAAAAATACATCTGTCTCAGTATTAATCTCATAGAGGTAGGAAATTATTAACGTCGTACTGAAGCAACACAACTGGCTATTGGTGACGATCCGTTATCAATCCCGAAGTGAAAGATCCAATAATCTCATAGAGAAGCTCAGTAGTACAAAACTCATCACTCAATTTAACTCACAGCTCAAAACTACACCTCAATTAATAACTCTCAATAGAACCAAAAAAATAAACATGTTAGAAGCGTTGCCAGATATGGAAAATGACATACTGATTAATAATTCAATTATACTATCGCATGCGGTTTTTACCAAGTTTCTATATAAATTTCGATTACGCTTTCTACTATTTTTACACCTAAATATTATCCTTTGCATTACTCGTTTCTTTGTATCTATGTCATGATTTAAAATTTATTTATTGTGTGCGAGCACTTTCTTGTGAAAGTATTTAAATATGACGAGCCAATGAGAGAGCGAGGTTAAAAAGTGATCCACGTACGTCATGGTCAAGTTTACCATCGACCTTCTAATAAAATCTTTTCATTACAAGGTCGATGCAAGTTTGTCTTTTATGTATTACGATGATTCCACTTAGCATGTGTAATATATAAAAGAATGAAATTGAAGAAACAAAATATTCAAATCTGAATGGATATCTAAAACCAGAGAAATGTTAACAATTGGCCTTCAACTCCTATAGAGGAAATAAATTTAAAAAAAGGGAAAACATTAGTGTATTCATACATATTATTAGGTTGTATTGTAATTTAAATAGAGGGAAAATTTATTCAAAAATTGAATCTAATTATTTTTACTTCAATTTGTATTTTATTCTGAGTTTAAATTTATTCTTACTGAAGAATATACGTAACTACAGGAATTTAATTACTTTAAATGTATATGAAGAAAATTGCGAAGTTATCCATTATTTTCTAGAATCAAAACTATATAAGTTAAAATTTGTTTTGTGTTAATGTTAGGGTTCTCAAGAGTTATCTAAAATTTATTTCTGAGTGTTGATACAGTAGTAGGTAATTGAACTAACTTACGTCGCCCTGGATGAAGATAATGTTTATTTCTATGGAAACCTTTTCCAATGCAAGTTGCATTGTTTAATTATTTTAAAACCTTGCTGTTTGTAAGCGAAATATTTGAACATTTTCCTTTCTAATTCTCATTACATGATTATTAATGAAGCCATTTGATCACAAAATTAGATTGTATTTTGGTCTTTATTTATCTTTGTCATTTATTATATCGCTTAATTTTGCTATTTTGATTACAGTTTAAGACAAATGAATAGAGTATTTGGAGACAAATGAATAGAGTATTTGGAGAATCACTAGTCATCGATATACAATGAAAGTAATTTAGATTTGAGAAGTGTTGAATCACTTTAAAAGAAATACAGCTATAAAATTTGACGGAATATAATTCAAATTTGTTTAAAATTTATTAGGTTTTTACTGCATTTGAAAATTTAAGAATGTGCCTTCAAAATGATTTGAGATTAGGTAAAACATAGCCAGTGAAACTCAATGTTTTTGTTAGATTTAATCTGCTTTTCTGCTCATTTGTTAAGTTAATCAAATCTTGTAATTTTAGTTAAATTGTTTTCCACCGTTTCTTTGTTAATTCAACTTACTTTTGTAAGTTCCGTTTTATACTTCTGTGGTGCACGAGGAGTTTGCTTTTGTTCAATAAAAAAAAATCAATGTTTTGAAAATTTCTCTATGCAAACAATTGTTTCACATTTAAAACTTCAAAGGACTCCCGATGTTGTTAATTACAAAAAAAAAGCACTAATGTTGTTAATTACATTATGCAATGTCATTCAATTTTTCCATACAAATATACTAGTCAATACTTCAAGTCATATGAAGGGAAAATTAAGAATGACATTTTAATTTTAGTTTTAAAGAACTTAGGCATGGTAATATTTATTTAAATATAAAAGTTTTAGACGGGACTTCATCCTTCCTTGGTAATCGAAGTAAAACTAAACAGTCTTTCAAAAGACATATCTGATATTAAAATGCCATAAGTTACAAAATTATCATTTATTGTCATAGGATATCAAGTCAATTCATACATAAGATAATTTTTGTAAATGCCCGACCAATTGAACATTAATCATCATGGCACTACAGGGGTGGAAATGTTAAACATTTAGTGTAACCCTAGTGGAACAGGGGGGGGGGTGGATTATATTAACGGACTAATTGGTTATCAGTTGATATTTAACAGCTTGGAAGTCTCTTCGTAAGCAGATATCATCCATGTGAAATTTGGCTCCTGACCACCAATGAATCCCATTGACTAACACGCTAGGTATTAAAAATAATTCGTATTAGTGGCTCAAAAAGTGTTTCCTGGTCCCTACTTCTTGTCTCATAGTAAACACCGAAAAAGACTAAATGATTGTCCGTTGACTTTTAGAGCAGCTTCGACGCGTTTTCGAAATAGGTTTCATCCATATAAAATTCTATTTAACTTGCGACCACCAGTGAATCCCACATATATACATGCACAGCTTTGAACAATTTGAAATATGAGGATAGTCTATTTGAGTAAACGGACAGTCAATTGATTTTTAGTGGAGCTAGATTGCCTTTTTTAAATAGGTTTAATACACGCGGGATTTGACTTGAAACCACCAGTGAAGGTTTCGTCCATTTGGCATGAAACCTATTTACAAAACTGATTTGTAATTTGTATGATTTGAGAATCGACAACAAGTGAATCTCACATATATAGATGTGGGGCTTTCGACAATTTGAAAAGTTCGAACATGAAGATAGCCTCTGACAAAATGGTGGTCAGTTTATTTTTAGAGGAACTTTGAAGCATTTATGTTCATAGGCTTCATTCCTGTGGGATTTGATTTGCGACGACCAGTGAATCCCGGATTTATAGATGCGCAGCTTTCAACAATTTTAAAAGTCCAAACAGTGTTTTCTGATCCCTAATTCTTGCCTCAAAATGAACATCCAAAAAAATACTAAACGGTGATCAGTTGATTTTTAGAAACTTGGAAGCCATTTTGGAAATATGTTTCATCCATGTTGTTTGATTTGACTTGCGCTCACCAGTAAATACCACATGTATAGATACACAGCTTTTAACAGTTTTATAAGTCCAAATATGAAGATAGCCCCTTTGACCAAACTGTTGTGAGTTGATTTTTAGAGAAGCTTGAAAGCTTTTTTGTAAATAAGTTTCATCCATGTGGGATTCAGCTTACGACCACCAGCGAATCCCACATCTATAAATGCACATCATTCCTCGTCGAAGATAGCCCCTTTGACCAAACTGTTGTGAGTTGATTTTTAGAGAAGCTTGAAAGCTTTTTTGTAAATAAGTTTCATCCATGTGGGATTCAGCTTACGACCACCAGCGAATCCCACATTTATAAATGCACATCATTCCTAGTCGAAGATAACCCCTTTGACCAAACTGTTGTGAGTTGATTTTTAGAGAAGCTTGAAAGCTTTTTTGTAAATAAGTTTCATCCATGTGGGATTCAGCTTACGACCACAAGCGAATCCCACATTTATAAATGCACATCATTCCTAGTCGCTTCAACAATTTGAAACACAAGCAAAGCTTTCAACAATTCGAAAGGTCCAAACATGAGGATAGCCTCTTTGACGAATAAGCCAGGTATTAAAAATAATTCGTACCGACGGTACAAAAAGGGTTTTCTGGTCCCTACCTCTTGGCTCACGGTGAACACCGAAAAAGGAATAAAGCATTTCAAGCGGAAAAATCCGACCGCAAAATAAAACTCGCATCAGTCTTCCAACGCTAGGCGACGGGCCAGCCACAACGGCAGAATGCATTGCCAGGACTTTAGCAACGCCGCTTATTTAAATGCATAAAATGTCCGGGGGCAGCGGGAAGGGTGTAAAAGAAATAAATAAAGCGGGGAAATACATACCACTCACCGCGAAATAAATTTTATTCATAACGCATTACGACAAAATCCATTTGCACTGCGCATTCCGCAACTCCAAGAATGCGGGAAATACCTTTTTGAAAACGGACTTTTCACTCGCGCAGCGCCTGACTGTCACGGAAAAGTGATATTATGGTGGTAAACACGTTTTAAAAACGTGGAAGGGGTGTCTAATAGCGGGAGGGGCGAGATTTTCTTAATGTGGCAACGCATTATTGAAACTTACCATAGGACCGGGGATAAATGACTTCGCTGTTACTCTCGACGCAGTTCCGAAGGGAGTTTAATGATATTGCTTGGATTTTAGTTTGGTGATGGAGAAGTCTGGGTGAGTGGAAATGACTTCTCACTTTGGTGCTTCGGAGTGAGAATGCTTTTTGGCAATAAATGCATTGTGTCATTTGTGTGTGTGTGTTGAGGTATTGATAGTTGAATAATTTAAACGAAGAAATGTATGAATGTTTACATAAGGGGACGCCTTTAACCCTCTGAGCGTCGCGATATTTACGAGAAGAGTAGAGTTGCTTTTCACCCACGGCAAGTGAGATATCTCGTCATCAAGATATTGACGATTTTTTTATGATAACAAGATCAAGATCTGGTCAGCTTCTCTCTAATGACGAGATTTATCGTAGTTGAAGATATAGTTAGTTTTGCTAATGACGGGATATCTCGTCAAGACAACCCACCAGAAGATTTAAGTAACCACATCTTTCTAAGGAATCCATGGATTCCTTCAACCTTCAGAAAGCTTTTATTGGTCTTTTACTTAGAATAAAATCCTTTGGAACGTTCCACCTGGTTCCACCTTATAATAGATTCTTTGAAGTGATTATATTTGCTCATTCTGTTAAATAGATTCCTTTTGAATGATTCAATTGCTCCTTAAGTTACATTAGAACCTTTTGGAATGGATCTATTGCTCATTTCCTCAGATTAGAATCTTTTCGAATGATTGTATTGTCTCCTCTCCTCATACATTTAGTTTAGCGATAGTTCATGAATGGAAGGTTAGTAAACTCAGAAAAAGAATCTAATATTTCATTAAAGGATTGTACTCCAAATTGGAAAACTTATATCTGTGAGCATTACATTTTTCAGAAAATGTTTGCAACTTTGGAAAAACAGCAGCGATCATAAAACTATGAGAGGGATTTTCTGCTATGAGAAACCAGTCTGCCTAGATTTTACTTCCAATAGTCCCTCATGATACATATCGGGGTTACCTTAAAATGTTGTCTAGTGCCGTTTTGGTAAAGCTTTGCAATTAATATTTTTAGTTTTGATCAACCAACTATCATATATATCAATTCGGAATTCATTCTTTGGAATAAGTAGTGGGCGAAGTGTTGAAATCATTAAAAATTGGTAGATTGTGTCGAGGGCACAAATCGTAGTTTTAACGTGAATACTCTGGCCTGATGTTGGATTGCTGAATGAATGAAGCAGACATAGTAAGTTTGAAAGATTGTTTATTGTGTGGATATTAAACAATTAAAGTGCAGTTTGATATTAATTGCTAATAGCCCGTTGTGTTGCTCCAGTGTGACGTTAATTGAAAAATACCAATATTAATTGCTGTTGAGAGATTGTTTTTGTCTAGTATTAATTGTAGCGTGGTTCGGTAGCTTTTGAACACACCACTTACACAGTACAACACATCACCACGGAATTCTATATTCACTCTTAATTGAATTGTCATTCAGTATGGAAGTAATCCAAGTTAACCGAATTAAATAATACACGTACAATGTCTTATATTTTTCTATCGACCCCCAATCAACCCCTGAGTCCCAATCGATCCCTAACGATGTTATATCGAACCCTGGAGGTCGATATCGACCACTGCGCTAGACTTTTCATGCATGCCTGCCGAGTTCTGTTACGATTTTGAAGATGTATTCGCATTAAAACCAACCAATTGATGAGTGTGTTGTTTGTCGCATTCTCAATATGTACAGGAAACACGTATCGCCGAAGAAACACTTCCGCGACCTCATTTAGCTTGACACAAAAAGCCTCACATAACAGAAATCATCGATAAACTAAGTTATAGTAAGATGTGTGACAAAATTAGTTGTAACATAACTAGATGGTTGGTTAGGTTTTCTAGCCAAGGGCCATACTTGGCCATGCCGCGCCAGACACAAGACAGACAACATCAAGTAATGGACATATGCAAACAAAGGAAATTTTATTGACACATAAGAGAGGAATACACAGTAAGGAATCAAACCTACGCCGCCTTCAACTCACAGACTGATAGAGCAATGAATAAACCTACTGATCCGCGACAGTCACGTGGCATAAGTACAGATTAAAAATTCAGATTCTATTTTCATACCATTCTCACTTGATTGTATAAGAAACATAAATCTGATTTATACAAAACGCGAAACCCAAAAAGTAAAATATTTTGATGGCAAATGGGAAGTTCAGTTTAATTAAGTTTCTGAGAATTCCGATTCAATTAATGATTTGCCTCAGTAAAAGAAAATTCAATTGAGAAATGTGAATTTATGAAGCGTGTTATACCATTCAGAAAAGCACTTCCGATAATTGATCTCAAGTTTAGCGCATCAGTAAAAATAAAAATACATATTATAACACAGGCATCCTTTTATGAGCCATTTTAGCAATGCTAAAAAATCAAAACTATATACATTTCAAGTTCTAATAATTTAATTAATGGTTTTGACAAATAGAATAGGCATTTGACAAATAGCTTTTTTTATCAGAAACTGATATAATATAGTTCTATATTGGACATAGTAAATAATGGAATGTTTTGGAGTTAATTAACTTAACCCATTAGTTTAATTAATATGTTTTTTATTTTATACGCATTCTAAACGTTCATTTTTCATCTGGGACTGATAAATTAGTAGATTCGTTAGGAAATACTATTAATTTTTACTCTGAACTGATAGAAAATATTTTAATTATTATGTTTAGTAATAAAAATGATAAATGTTGATAGAAAATTAAATGAGTTTGAATTTAACAAACGTTAAACAATTGTAAAAAATTATATAAAGAGATGAAATTTACTTTCTCAAATGTTTTCCTAATATTACGTATAAATAATTTTTGTAATTTGTATGACCTTTTATAGCGTTTGCAGGGTAGTAATTTTAAAGTAAAAAATTATTTCAATATGAATTTTTGAAATTCCACTATCACAATAAATAGAATAAAAGATAATTAAATTCAATGTCTGTATTAGGTTGTATAATCACGAGCGTATACTACTTGGAAAAACAAATAATCGATGTATAATCGACACATGTACAAAAATATGTTCATCCGATCCGAGGTAAATTCAATGCCAAGTATCTCAAACAACCAATGAATATTCCCCTTTCCCGCAAGCTGTATATAATAAAATAAAAACACCCACATTGGGGTAGACCAACAAAACACTTCAAAATTCCTTTAGTCCTATAGCGGAAAAGTCCGTGTGGCAAAAAGATATGATGAAATATCTCAACGATGTAAAAAATATCTAGTTGGACCTTGAAAAAAATCGGAAATTATTAAAAAAAAACAGTGTTTTATGATATAATTTAAAAAAAATGATATTGGAGAGGGAACCGTTTAGGAATGGGACCTTTATGCATTATAAAAATTTCAGATACAAACATACATATCCAACCGGGCACTTCTGACCTTGAAAAATAAAAAATCACAAAAAGGGTTATAGATTTTTTTCAACCTTCCAAGCAGTTTCGATGAGATTTCTCGTCCATCAACATCCAACCAATTTAACTAATGGCGAGATATCTCGTAATCAGGATATTGCCTATTTTACGATTATGTCGAGTTCAAGATTTGGTTGGTTTTCTTCTAATGACGAGATACTCTTCCATCAAGATCTAGTCAATTTTGCTAATGATGAGATATAGCGTCGAGACAACCAACTACCAGGATGTTTATATCGAAAATTATTTTGCTATTGTTGGAAATAGTGTGAAACAGTTAAAATATAGGACCCTTATACTGTACAAAAAATTTTGCTATTTACATAAATGTCTAGCCGTGTCCCTTTGGCCTTTAAACAATCGAAAATGACCGATAAATTATGTTGATTACCACCTTACGGTAACTGGACTAAAAATGGTCTTCATAACACTAAGGCGTGTACATCGAAATCATGCCATTTGTGATTGTTTCAAGGCCTGACTAGATATTTATAAAATCGCTGAAATTTTTGTACAGTATTCGGGTTCCATTCTTTAACTGGGTTTCACACTATTACTAAAATAGATTTAAATATTTTTAATTCTAAGAACACTGTTTTTTGTAATTTTTTATTCCTGCAAAGTCAGAGAGGCCCGAATAGGTATCTATGTATATCTCTGAAATTTTATACTACAAATTAGTCCCAATCGTAAACCGTTTCCTATTACTAATAAAATATCAAAATTTTGAAAATTATATCTTTAAGTCTTTTTAATAATTTTCGATTCTTTTTTGGAGGTCAGAAATGTCTTCCTATATATATTTTTATATTGGTGAAATTTTTCGTCAGATTTTTTTTGACACGTTATCCAAGGTTTTCCACTCAAAGAGTAAGCGAATCTTTAAAGTGCTTTTCAGTCCATACGAACCCAAATGCCTCCAGGGTTAATGGAAACTAAAGAAATGAGAAAAACAAATACTTAAGCGAACACATTGTAGGTTTATTCACTTCAAAGAAACACTTGTTGCTCTTTTAAAAGCAACCTAATGGGAAATGTGATGGTCTCTGACCCAGATGCGGGCCCTACGATGTATGAACACGCTTTCCAGGAAATTTTCGAAGAGTTCCTGTGGCAAGGAGCTCTTTTCTCAACCTGGAGAATGCCTTTGTTCTTATGCGGTCTTTGGTGGTGTTGTGTAGACTGCAATGTGATGTCCGAAATCATCCCAAACATGCTATATTGGATTGATATCAGGTAACCTTGTTAACCTTCTCTCGATCCAATATAGCATGCCTTATACAATCCAATATACCATGCTAGTTTAACCTTTCTATCTCATAAAATAATCTACGAGGTCTTTCTTATTTCTAAATATGTTGGTTCATGGATTGGGATGATGTAACTGCTTGATATGAATTCAGTATAATCATTAATTTTTGGACATGAGGGTATATCAATAAACGTTCATGTAACGCATTATTTTTCAGTACTTTATTGCTTCGACTGAATCCATGTGATAGCTCATTGGGAATATCTCATAAATGTTCTACGAGGTATTTCTTATTTCCAAATATTTTAGTTTGTCGATTCGAGATCAGGTAACGTGTTTGATACGAATTCACTATAATAATTAATGTTTGTGCACATGTGGTTACTTTAATAAACGTTTGTATAACATACGTATTATTTTTCATAATTCAACCCTCCTTGTATTTTCCTCTATGAGGTATCTCGTAATTGAAGAAATACTGATCAAATCTTGATGAATGAATATCTCATCATTAGAAGGAAACTGACCAGGATTTGATCACATCGTCATAAAAAAATCGGCAATATCCAGATGATGAGACTACTGCAATTTGTCAGATCGTTTATACATTAATCCTTCTGGTGGTTGACTCGACGATGTATCTCGTCATTAGAAAAATACTGACCAAATCTTGGTGGACGAGATATCTCGTCATTAGAAGAAAACTTACCAGGTCTTGATCTCAGCATCATTAAAAAATCGGCAATATCTTGATGGCGAGATATGACGTCACTAGCACAATTTTTCAAATCGTGATGGACGAGATATATCGTCGAAAACAATTGAATGATTAATTGCTTCAACTTAATCCATGTGATATCTTAGTGGGCATACCTCATACAATTACGAGGTCCCTATTTCTATGTATGCTGGATTACTTTTCGTCCCATAGCTCCATGAAATAACTAATACGACTCAAAACCATCTTCTAATTCTATGGCAATTGCCATGCTCCACGACTTACTCCTTCGACAAAGCATTTCTTTTATTTCCATCCAAGTTTCCTCAGAGCAAAAACAATTTTATTTCCTAATCCTCTTCTTGTCCTCCAAGTGGATATCAGCCTACTTGAAAAGTTATTCCGGTAACAATGGCTTAAAACGAAGTATTCAGTTTCATTGCCCAGCAGAGAGAAAGAGATAAAGAAAACAGGAGCAGGTCACATGTAAAAGGCAAGCAGATCATTAAACTTAATGTAAACTTCTCGCCTTTCTTTTGAAGTTGTATCGAAGGCGAGAGATAAGAGAAAGGGAGACACACGAGTAAAAATAACATAAAAAGAAGATAAATGCTTCGGAAGTATAGAATGCACACTTCCTAAACTCTTAAGAGCTACTCGGAACTTCTCTGAGTGTTTGTATTTCTCACTTAATGGATGAGATGTACAAAGGGCCTTTTTTAATTTGCGTCATGAGAAGGAAGCACTAAAAACATGGTGGCGTTACAATTCAGAAAATTTTCGAAAATCCATAAAACCCGCAAAATAACTAATATAATTTGTATTCTTTTCGAGCATGCATTTAATGTTCACTTATACTTTTTACTCTATGAATTTATAGAAATTCATAAAATTAGTGAATAAATGAATATATAGAAATAATGTAGAATGAAAGTAGCAGAATAGAAATTTCGATGGAATGAAGATAGCAGAATAGGAATTCATGTAGAGTGAATAGGAATTCACGTAGAATGAATATAGAATAGGAATTCATGTAGAGTAAATAGGAATTCATGTAGAGTGAATAGAAATTCATGTAGAGTGAATAGGAATTCATGTAGAGTGAATAGGAATTCATGTAGAATGAATATAGTAGAATATAAAAATGTAAGTGGAATTAATATGTAGAATATAAATTTTTATGCAGACTGAGTAATATAGAATAGAATTAATGGAGAATGAATTATTATAATTTTTTTTTAATTTTAGGATGTGATTATCTTTGCAATTAATAAATAGCAAGCTCAACATTAAAAAAAAATCTAATGGTTTCAAAAGAATTTGACATGATTGGGAATTGACTTTGCATCTTACATTACGTTTTAAAATTACTTTGGGATTCATATCAATATTGAGTAATATAGATACTATAAATACTATAAATTAATTTAGAAACATATTAATATCAATTCAACATTCTCAGACAAAATAAAAATTTTAATTCTTAAATGTCTTGGAATTTACTTTATAAATAATCATAGGCATATAAATATTTTACAATTGGTGTCCTTAAAGAATATTGGTATTCCTTATTACCCGTGATATATTAGGTCGGAAGAACTATAAAGGTAATATTGTTCTGAGTTTAAATATTCTTTTATTCAATAAGAATCATTGTACTCTAAATATTTTACATTTTGATTTATCGTTGATCAAATTGCTTAAAAACAGTTTTAGAATGCATTGAAGCAGCTACATATTGTAATTAATATTGTACTATATACTACAAAATGGCAAATCGAGTGATTTTCTTTGGAATTATCTCATGGCTACTTAATTTTTATCTACATTTTGTGTAATATTATTTGAGTGGGACTCAAATTGGAATCCCTCATGGCTCCGCAATATCATCTGCTATTAAAAATCAAGAAGTTAAATAGTGTAAAACTTACAAATCAAATAGTAATATGTAAAAGATTGCGAAATATCTTTTACTTTTCTTTATAAAATACTCATTAACTACATAGAATTGATCATTTGAGGGGCGTACATGCATTTGTGGGGACTGAATCTACAGTTTTCCCTGGATGACTTCTAAGCAGTAATGACCTTACAAATATAATCTTACCTATGATTCTCTCAATCATTATATGTGGTTATGTCATTATGTGGTTTGAGGGGTAAAAGTAATTCTACACTATACTCATCTCTTGATTCAAAGAGGATCCGGCGATTTCTGGTGCAAACAGTTATCTCCAAAGTTTCCTAACCCACTGACATATTTCTGTCATTGAGACTCAATGTATGATCAATGTGGTTATGTGATTTATAGCTCCATATAGCCATAATGGCTCCAGAAATTTTAGATAATACAGAAATGCATCCTAGTAGAAACTAAACTTTCCTTCAGACTATTCAAGGTCCGAAAAGCCAGAGAGAACGTGTCTGGCTCTTCATCCCAGAACTACATCTACCACTGTTCTGAATTCACTAGTGGAAATTTATGTCTCACCTCCTATTTTTCATCCATCTCTGTACCTATAAACCATTCCAATAAACAGAATATTTTTATTGCATTTGTCAAGGATACTGAAAAATGTTGATCGCATTAATCAAACCCTTTCTGTACGTTAGAAGTTTCACTAACACCCTAAAATAGTCAACCCATTCTCTTCCCTCAAATGTAAAAATAAAATAAGGGCATAAAAACTCATCATTATGAAAAATCTTTCACGCAAATATGAACACAATATTTAGAATAAATTGATATCCATCTGGTTATGTGATTCATTCTTGAAATCATGATCTAGCACAAGAAGATTCAGCGAATAAGAGACATGTATTCCTAATAAAAACTAAACTTTCAAAATATTCGCGGTACAAAGTGCACCAAAAAACGTGTCTAGCGTTTTTTGCTGCTCTGTTTTTTTGCGGCCCAGAAGTAAATCCTTGAATGAATATGAGTAGAAATTTATATGAGTGAGTAAATGAATATGATTGGAAATTTATATTACCCTATTTCTCACCCATTCCTATACCTATAAACCATCCCAATAAACAGAATATTTTGATTTCATTTTTCAAGTACACATGAAAGAACCTTTGATTTTCCAAACCTAACACAATGGAAGTTTTACGAACCCCCTAAAATAGTCACCGCATTCTAATCCTCAATAGAAGTGGAAAAAAGCAATGATGGCAACTCTGCAATAAGAGTAATTTATATGCATTCTTCGTAAAAGCACCAAATCCTACAAACAACACACCCTCAAAGAAGGACATAAAATATACGAAATTCCTCTTTTAGAATCACGCATAGTCATATCCTTCCCATCCCCGTAAAAAAAGGGATATTTACTCCTATCCTTAGAATATTAACCCTATCCTAAACCCTAACGTTTTTATCAAAACAGAGCGAGGGGAAAAGGGATTCTTTTTTTATCCCGACTGCATTTTTATGTGACCGTGTGACTCGGTCGAAAACGGTATTCCTCCGCGGACTACAAATTGCGCTTAATACGTAGGGATTGGAGGATCCTTTGTTAGGGATGTGGAGATTGGGAATCAGATGGACATGTGAAAATGGCTTCGTTGAACAGATATGGAATTTCTAAAAGCGTCAGGGGAGTCTAATTTATATGCTTGAGAGAAATAAGACTCTTTTAAGAACATAAATATTTGTGGAGAGTTCTTCAGAAAACAGTGCAGGGGCTGTGCTGATATTGCGGAGTGGAACAACTAGGGTGGGGATAGGGTATATTCAACCTCGTATTCAATGTTTTAATGAGTCCTATTTTTAAAATTGTTAGCATTTTAACGTGATTGAACGAAAATAATATGTATCAATTCGAGATTGTGTATTTGATTTTTCCTTTGAAAAATTTCCTGTTTATCATCATGCTCAGATACCTTATACCCATTCTAAACCATGTCTTTAAATACTTTACTATATTTACTGAAAAGTTACTTTATTTAATAATGACAAGACATGTATTTAATAATTACAAGGCATTTATTTAGTAATTACAAAACACTTATTTAATAATTACAATACATTACAAGACATTTATTTAATAATTACAATACATTACAAGACATTTATTTAATAATTACAATACATTACAAGACATTTATTTGATGATTACAATACATTACAAGACATTTATTTAAAAATTACAAGACATTTTTCATTTAATAATTACAATGAATTACTGCTGTTTAAGTATTTGTCACGCCTGTTGCATATATAATTATATTTCTATCAAATTAATAACGTATTCAATTTTTGGAATACTATGTTTCACCCTCCTGGTGAAATATATATCTCGACGAGATATCTCGTCATTAGAAGGAAACTGACAAGATCTCTATCTTGTACGACTGATGGCGAGATAACTCGTCATTAACGAAATTGGTCATATGTTGACGGACGAGATATCTCATTGAAACCACTTGGAGAGTTAGGAATACTACTCTAAGGTACATGAAAAATCACTAATTACAAATAGAGCGCAGTTTTGAAAAACGTATACCTCACTGTACTTTGAATTAGTGCCTCTGGTGGTGGTTTAGCTGTAACTATATCAAGGATCATGAGTATATAATATTGGTATTGTAGTAATAATTTAAAATGATTTTGTGATTTTTATGTATTTTTCAATTGAAATAAATTGTACTGAGGAATACTTTGGATAAAAAATTTGAATCAGACAATTTGCCTGTAAAGGACAAACAAGTGGCTATTAAATCTTTATATAGATATTGAGGCGTATAAACAATTTCTCAAACATGTATACAATATTGTAATGTATATATATATATATATATATATATATATATATATATATATATATATATTACCTGTTACCAAGGTTAGGAAGGAAAATCAATAGAACAGCCAAAGTGGTACCTTACCGAATGTTGCCGCGCAAGCCAGAACACTGCCAGATCCGTACTATCTAGAATAGGGGATTTAAAAAGAGCAAGAGGGTGACTTGGAGATAACAAATATTTGGACAAGTGAAAGAGAGGGAATAAAGGTAAACTTTAACAAGAAATTAAAATTGTGACAAAAATTAAGATTGTGGCAGGGGTGAAATTGAAGGAATAAAAGAGGGCAAAAGTGAAAAAATAATTAGGAAACTGTAGCATGGCTCCACCTGGTTGTGAAAATAGGAAGGAAAATAAAGATAAAACTATTTTTAAATGAGTTTGAAAAAGGGATTAAAGAAAAGCTTTTTAAGAAAACTGTTGGGAAGTTGTTATTTAAGAGGGTATTTTTAAGAGTTTTGAGCTGATTATCATTAGTAGTTTGGTCCTGCAAATATATTGAATTCTATAGTTTTGCTTATAAATTAAGTTTCTGTAGATAGTGGAAGAGATGTTAGAGTCCCAGGGAACTAGCTTGTTAATATTAAATTGAAAGTCATTTCTTTTGTCATAGATATCGGTTGTAGATTTAAAACTGACATCAATATAAATGTCAAGGAAGTTAGTAGATAAAGGTGAGCTATTTTTTTGAGGATGAGTTCAGTGGGATAAATATTTTTCCAAAAGTCAGTGAACTCTGATGAGTTAAAAATGATTAAATCATCCATGTAGCGATAGGAGCTAACAAATTTAGATGTGTGTGATCTTTCATAAAAATGGAGGTAGAAGTTAGCTAGAATGATGGAGAAAGTGGTACCTTGTGGAATACCACAAGGTACCACTTTGTACTTGTTGGACTTGTTGGAATAGATATTTTCCATTAAAGATAAAATTATTGAGGACACAAGGATTGATAAGGATATTCCAATATTGTTGAGGAATATTAAGAAGGTTAAATTCAGTGTAGTAGGAGTTAAGAACATCGATAAGGTTATGGAGCTGGATGCTAGTGAAGAGGTCTTTTAAAATCGAATGTCAATTTGTGCGATATTGTTATTGGAAGAAAGAAAATTAAGAACTGGAGTGTTATTTTTAATGATCCAATAGTTTTCTTTTAACGTGATAGCTGTTGTTATTTTGCTTGTTTCTAATTTTTGTTCTTGTTATTACTTGCATTTTGTTTTTGTTTTTATTTAGGTTCTCTTTTTTATTTTTGGTGATGGTCTATATATATACATTAAAATTAAACTTCATGTAGAGTTTCGTTACAGTAATTTATGTTACAATTTAGATCAGTACTCGTTCATTTCATCTTTCGTAATTATGTATGAAATGTATAATGTTAAGCTTATAATGTGTTTGTTATAATAGTTTCTTTGTTAGTTTTCAATAAAATGTCCGTAAATATCAAACAAAGATGATAAATATGACATATATTAAGATGACATATTTTACGTTCATGTAGTAAATTAACTTCTTGGTAGAGTATATATAGGTATAGGTTAATTTTTAAATATTTAGGAGTATATTGAATTTTACAATCATAATTGTTTATTTGTTTTCTCTAAAGCAATTCCAAACAATTATGATAAATTAAATATACTTTATTCATTATTATAGATACCTTAAAAGCGATATTTTCGAAATATGACAGGTTCAGTTCTTTAATGAGTTCAACGCTATCGGTAATTAAAATACGAAAAATTAATGTTTAAAAATATGTTCGTGAAGTCTTGTAAAATATAATTTTTACTAATGAAAAAAAGCTTTTAGCAGAAAGACCTAAGTATAATAATGCAAACACTGACTTTTCTAATGTACCAGAATACTAAGGCACGTTTTCCTGTACAGCATTACCGTTTGAAAAAAAGCCAACTTTCAGGATAAAAATGTCCTTTCTGCGTTTGAAACAAAAAATTTCATATTGACCACAATTTGACTTGTAAACTATTTTTATAATTATAAAACACATGATAAAGTGCAATTAAAAAGTAATAATTATTTAAACAGCTTTGAAAAAGAAGAAACTGCTAAGTGGTTAAAAATATTTATGCAGCCTCTTTGCTCTGAGCAACACTATAGTGAAATCGCAGTTTCTAAAACACTGGTGCCGTATCGTCGCACTTATGGCTGGAACTCAACGAGCCAAAAGTCAGAGCGGCGATCTTTATCATTTGTACAAAACCCCTTTTTTCGCAGCCAAAAGTCCTCCGACTTCATGATCTCCTCAGCCCCACTAAAAGCATCCTAATAACAGGACCCTTAATAACATCCGGTGTGTGTCAGTGCACTATTCAGATAAGCACACTGTTTCAGACCCTCCGATTTTTATTCCACAAACAACTACCACAGTAGGAGAAAACACACAGAAAGTTAGGGAAAATGCATAAAAACCTATCGTCGCATTCAGTCGTGCCTAACGCTCCGAACCATTCTCGGCCATTTTGAAAAACGAACTAACAGCCGCCATTGGTTATTATGGCCAAAAAGAAGAGCTATAACTAAGAAGGGGATACAGCGTGGGGAGGGTAAGGAGATATCATTTAAGGGATGGCAAATGAAGGATAGCGATATGTAAAAGTATGTATTCGGATGTATGTACGAGGGGATGTGTCTCTTCCTTCCGTCTTTAGTATGTCTCGTCTCTTTTTCTTTCTGGTACGTGTTCCGTTGAAGGAAATTTGCAGCACTGCTTGCAGTTGCAGTTAACGAAGCAGATGTCGCCGTGGTGTTTCTTTCTAACGGTTTTGGCTCCGCGACAGAAAACTGGAGGAAAATTTGACAAATAAAAAGTTTGCCCAGTGATTTAAGACGCCTATGGATGGATTTATCGAACATTATGCAAAATGGTTTTTTATCAAGAAAGGCTGCTAATTCTCTACAGTTTGTGGAATGTTATTTTGAACATTTAATAAACATTGGAAATCAATATAAAAATGAAAATGAATATTTAGTAAAGTTCTACTTTTGAAAGGCCTTTTGCATTTATTTATCGACCTGGCTATTGATGTCCTATTCTTTCAACTTTTCTGCTAGCTTCTTAAGCGTTTGTCTATCACAGGTGACGCCACAGTTTCAAAATAATTTCTGCTGCCATACTTGGATAAACATAAGATCGGCTATTCAGCATGTGATATAATCGACAGTGAGCTTTCATATTTTCTAGTAATACTTACATACGCCATCAGTATAAGTTCAGAGTTCCTCTTTGTCATCACTTTGAAGAACAGAAATCCGTCTAGATTTTATTGTAAATATTCTATAAAAAATTAGGAGTTGATTTAGGGCTGAAATATTTAAAATTCCATTTTTTTGGAATAAAGGAAACTCCTTGCGCAAAAACATAATATTGTATTGGACATATTTTTATCGAATGTGATCTTAACAGATTCTAAACATTGTTTTCATGTTTCTGTGAAATATATCTCATAGTTATCTCATTTTTTATGCTATCATTTCATCATTTCCATTCTTTGCTTTTACATTTGTGTCGAGGAAGAGAATGCGTAGACAATTGTAGGATATTAGTAAAACTTCCAATGAAATGGATGGGTTGGGTTAAGGATATCAACAATTGCTTCCAGAGATAAGGAGAAAGGATCCTTGAAAGATGTAATAAGATAAGCAAAATATAAGATCTTTGAAAAATGCAATAAAAATATTCTGTTGATCGGGATAGTTTATAGTTATAGGAATAGATGAAAAAATAGGGTGAGATATAAATCCCCACTCTTGAATCGAGAATAGTGGTAGGTGTTTTTCTAGGGTGATGCGCTGGACCCGTTCGTGTTGCTTTTTGGACCATGAATAATCTGAAAATTAGTTTAGTTTGTATTAGGAATGCGTGTTACTTATTGCACTGAATTCTCTACAGCTAGATCTAATAAAGATATAGGGAGTGAATCAGATAACATCATGCATATCAATGGATTCTAAATATTGTTTTCATATTCATGTAACATATTTATCACAGTAAATATTTTTATGCAATCAATTTGCTTCATTGATTTTTCTTCATGAACTGAGGAAGAGAATGCGTTTACTATTTTAAGTCGGCTTAGAGCACAAACTCATTAACTGATGAAAAGAATATTTCAGGGTACATCAATTTAAAGACTATTAGATTTTAAGTAAAAAACTATGTATTTTAAAAGAACTATGTATTTTTCATCATCAGAAAAATAAGTATTTTGGTTGGTGAAAAAGTGGTAATGAGTTTCTGCTCTAAGCCTACGATTGGGCTGTTTGCAGAACAGTCCATGAAGTCGAGTTATGGAAATCACCAATTCCTTTCAGTATCCTTCAAAAATGAAATCAAACATTGTTTTTATAGGAATAACTTATATGAATGGGTGAAAAATAGAGTGTAAGTGCTCAACTCATGAGTTCAAAACAGTGGTAGGATGTGTGTGTTCTGTGGTTAAACGCCTGGCACGTTCTTCGATGCCTTTGACCCTTCTGGTGGGTGACAATGTATCTCGTCATTTACGAAACTGACCAGATCTTGATGGACACGAGGTATTTTGTCATTTAAAGAAAACTTAACTTACCTGATCTTGATCTCGTCATAATCCAAAAATCTGAAATCTTGAAGACGAGATATCTCGTCATTGTTAAAGAATGGTCAGATCTTGATGGATGAGATATCTCGTCGAAGCCACTTGGAGGATTAGTCTGAAATACAGTTTATTTTATGCTATATGAGTGCATGTTGTGTGTTACAGTGACTATTCTGGAGGTAAAGGCATGCGGTATATCAGATAAGCCTCATACATATTAACGATTTTGAAATAATATTTTCAATTATTTTTAACAGCATTTATTAGACATTTTTTATACAATTATAATTCCCTCAATTACTTTTACACTTTACAAGAGAAAAAGATGCGTTGATTTAATCTAGCATTTATGTTTATTGGGATAATTTACGAGCATAAAAATGTGTAGAAAATGATTGGAAGTAACTGTTCATGCGTGAGCTTCATCACACCGTGCTTAGTCGAGGAGAATCACTAAACACACGTTCTTTGATTCTTTTATTTGCCAATAATCAGAAAGGTTTAGTTTATAATAGCATATAATACTGCTTACTACAATGAATAAACTGGAGATAAAATCATACATTGCAGCATATTTAAATCTCCTTCATATTAATGGCTTCGAAGTAACCTATTCTTATTTTTGGAACAGTATTAGTGTTTATTTACTTCGGTTGAGGTGGAAAATAAAAATACTTTGGGATGTAAGTATCAATTTCGCCAATAAGATTGCCTAATGTTGGGAAGTCAACAATGCTTTCCAATATTCTTGGGAAATAAAACCAATATATTCTGCTTAATGGGATATTTTTTACGTATTAGATTAAGAAAAATATTATGCAAATTTATTTAAGTCAGCGAGCTACCAAAACATTGCGGTAAGAATTGCTATGGAAGTAGCGCTAAACACGTTCTTCGATGCTCGCTGATGCTTAAGTAATCTTAAATATGATTTAGATGCATGTTATTTATTACGTTTTCATAAATACATATTTTGGAGATAGGTAAAAGAGCAAGCCGTACCTCAAGCTCTTGCATAATAATACATAGTTTCTAAATATTGATATAGTTTTTTTACATATACCTGATACAAGGGTAAATGTGATTGTGTTTCTTATAATCGAACGATAGCTTATAAAATTGCTGAATTTTATACCTTATGGAAAGACAGATTTCTTGAATGAAAATGAACTTCTTCAGCTACCGAGGCACATATTAAGCTACTTGTATATACCGGATGGTAGCATTCATCAATAAATACTTTTTGATAAATTTTTGTAGACTGAACTCAAGGACTATTAATAGGCTTGGTAACTCCACAATCGGCTGTGTTGTGGATTAACCTACAGAGGCTGTTCGGACATTTTTTGAACGATTATAATGGACTGAAGTTCAATTTTTACATGAAATTTTGGAGTTTAAATGTTCTATTTGATAGCCCTTATTGTTAACTATCTTTCTACACCTTAATTTCTATGATAATAATGACTTTTGTAGTATCGTCAGAGGTATTTTGTCCCATTCTTGTTCCACAGTTTTCAAAAGTCCTTGAATGTTTTTCGGTCGACGTTTCAATAATGCGCCTTTTAAAAGTCCAAAAGCACAAAATCCATGAGTGAGATATCTGGAGATTTAGTAGGAATATCAGTAAAGGGTATTGACTTGATACCAGTTTCTTGATTCACTTTTCCAAGAATTTAACACTAGATTTAGATGTGTGGCTTCTTACTTTATCCTGATGCAGTTCTACTGATCGTTGGAACTGTGGGTAAAGATATGGTATTTATTTTTTGAATATTGGGATAAAATATCATCTTGATAGTATGTGGTAATTGATTTCACATTTTATCCATTCTTTATTTTTAATTTTCCACTATACGCAAAGCCAACAACAATCATAAATCCCATAGAGGAAGTTCCTTTAGATTCTTTGAACCACGCGTTTTAAGATTTTTTCTCCCCTTTTATGATCATAAATTGTTCTTTTTTATTGTAATCAATTAAATACACCCACGCCTCATATATTGTGACATTTCCATCTTTCTCCAGCTAAATGCTTCTCATACAGAATTCTGCAACGAGTTCTGCGTTCTGCCATATGTCCTGGAGATAGACGATGAACATCGTATTTTTTGGCCTTTTTAAGATTCAAATCACTATTAATTATTCTATTTATAGTTGAAACTGAACATTTTAATGACTGCAATAGTCCTTTGACTTGGCGTATTCTCTTTTAAAATTAAGGACCTTACCTTACACATATTCTCAGAAATTCTTTTTTTTGGATAGGTATTTGGAAGTATTTTTCCACTTTTACGTTTTTTTCTTTCTCATTAATAATATTACTTATCGCACCTCTAGATATCGAAAAACTTACAGCGTTTTTGAATAATTGAATAAGCCTAATTCTCTTCGGAAAGGGCGGAAACATAGTCTCCCATCCATTGTTATTTAAATGCGCCATTTTGAAAGTAAACGAAACTCTGAGTTGGCAGACGATAAGTTATACTTTAACTATTTAACTGCTGCGAAAATAAAATTCTTTCGTAGCATACAATCTTTTTACAGCTCATCAAAATCGTTCAAAAAATGTCCGAACAGCCTCTTTCTTTTTTCAGTAAGATAGTAATACTACTACTTCCTTTAGTACTCTTACAGTAAACCTAGTTACTCCCTTTAGCACTTACTTCGTATCCAAATTTCTCATCTTTTATGTTAAAAGGAAACAAGTTATTAAAAGTTCAACTTTTAAGGTCCCTACTGTAAATTGTGTGCGAATTCATTTTCAAAGAGGGTTGATTTTGTACATTCCGTAATTCGCCAAGTCCCGTTAACCATCTGATGGGTTCACATTCATAATTAAACCTTGCAACATGCAGTCTTTCCTGTAGGACTTCGAAATAATTTTCTTGACCAATAAAATCGTTCCAAAAATTCTATTCCAAGAAAGAAAACTATAGAATTGTTCCAAAAATTCTATTCCAAGGAAACGACCAACAGAATCGCTCCAATAAAAATTTATTATATTCTAAGGAAAGGACCAATAGAATGTTTCTTAAAATCGAGGGAATCCACGGATTTTATAGAAAGGTGTGGTTACTTAGTCATTAAGTGTGTTGTGGCGTAAAAGCAACACTACAATACTCGGAAATATCGAGACAGTCAGAGAGTTAAGTGGCATCCCTAAGGCGTTATTTGTCACATTCTAACACGACTTAATATTAAAATGTGTTATCTATTGAAATGTTTCTCTTTAATCTGCAGTGTCAAGTATGCCTCAGTCGTAACCCCATAAGTACAGTGCAATTTAAGGCAATTATATATGTTCATGTCCCAATGGATATATATTTAGGCTATCTTAGTTTGAATCTTGATGAATTTGCACACTCAAAACTGTCATAGATAATATGGTATTTGAAATAACGAGAAAAGTCAGATTCTATTTCGAGCTCAATATCACAATTCCATTGAAATATTTTACATAATGTTTTATCGATTAAAGTATCTATATTATGCAATATTATAATTGCTTAGATCAGTAGATTAAAATATGTCAATTCAAAAACTGATTATTTAGATTTTCAAAATTTAAATTAAATTATTTTACTAACCAAAAACAAATATGTATATCAATACAAATGTGTTTATTATTAACGATTCGGTTAATGTTGATTTTTTATTCGGAATTGAAGACTTGTTTTAAGCAGCGTAAAAGGTTCCTTTCTTTGATAAAAATTGTTAATAATTCGCTTTTGGATTATTTTTATTGATCTTTGTTTCCCTTTTTTTCTTTAGACAAACTTCAATTACAACTGTTCAAACTCATATTCCGTAACAAATTCTCACTGCAATTTTTCTGACAGCTTATGGCACATTGGAAGAAGAAATAAACTTGAATGTTTCCTCCAATTTTTACTTTCCCAAAGCAGGAGATAGGTCTACAACGTAAAATCAATAAAACATACGTCTTCTAACATAATTAAAGTTGGAAGAAGCTATTACAAGAAACAATTTGTGGCCGTTACGATATATTTGAAGTTTTGGTAGCATTCTAGTTTTAAACTGTCAAGAAGTCACTATTTTTTTACGAATGACGTTTTAAATGAACAAAACAATAATTACATTTGTTGATAGATCAGCGAGAACATAGGACATAAATAACTACCCATTAGTCGAGACGTCATTTTTAACAAATGAGATCGTGGTGTATGTGTGAAGTGCTCGAGTTTTTTCTTTCCTAGTTATGCACGGACGGCATATTTACAAAAGTGTATTATTTAAATTTATAAATAATACATTTTTATAGTTACTTTCATTGCATAGCATTGAAGTACATAAAAAAACAAGTCCCAGTATACATATCAGGACCAGTGCGACTGACGGTGGATTAAAAAGTAGCATTAATACTTGCTTAACTCTCCAAGTGGTTTCGACGAGATATCTTGTCCGTCAAGATCCAACCAATTTTACTAATGACGAGATATATCGTCATAAGGATATTGCTGATTTTTATATGATGGCGCAATCAGGTTCTGATCAGTTTTCTCATCTAATGACAAGATATTTCGTCCTTCAAGAATTAGTAAGTTTTGTTAATGATGAGACACCTCTTCGAGATAACCACCAGGAGGGTTAATGAAAGAAATTATTTTGCTAAATGAACGAACTTTAACCCGATTATTAGTTTGCGATGTATTTAATGTGCGTCGATTTTGAAAAAGAAAATTAATTCTGAAGATTCTCAGTCAGTTGCTTCCAAAAACATAGTTACATTTAGCAGTATTACAAAAGCATTCGTACACAAAATTTTTACCAGAAATGCATTTAAAAATACCTCGGATTTTCAACAGATTTTGTTCATAACTTTCTCATCCACTGACATTTCAAAATTGACTAGCATTACCCATATATTTTGAATCGCACGAATTTTCAGAGCTAAATAATGTGAACATCCGATATAAAAAAAAAGAAATTTTATCCAGCTATTTGCAGAGTTAGGGAAACACGACAAAACTTCAAATCTGTTGTTTGCTTCGAAACAAGCAAACAACATATAGACGGCTTGCATACACAACAAATATTTTTGATACACAAAGAAATCGTGTTTAGCATATCCCCGAGATCTTCCACTATTTTCTAATGTATACACATGTTAAGACACAAGGCACGACTTTAGGGGCTGATAGCTGAATGCATCAAGGAGTTCGAGGTCTTTGTTTTGATCTCTACTAAAACTGAAAATAAAATCCTTAAAAGCTTCAGTCACATTATATTCATTAAAATATTTTCCGATAAATCAGGAAATAAGTAAAGCGTGTTAATAGAGAATGTTTTCATATTTAGAATGAGGTTTTACCTCAATACAAATTATTTCTCCTCCTTGCATTTGTCGCATGCAACTAATCCACGTAGTGTTCAAGTTTTTTATATTTATTTAATAGACAGAGTTTAATTTGGTGAAATTTCAAAGGACCCATAATCAATGCATCATGGAATTTGAGGTCGCTGATTTGATCCCTACTAAAAATGAAAATAAATTTCTTACAAACTTCAGTCACTTTATATTCATTAAAACACTTTGCCAACAAATCAGACAAATAGATAAACCGTGTTAATAGAGATGTTTTTATATTTGGAATGAGGCTATACCTTGCATATGTCACATGAAATTAATCCAAGTTCTGTTCATGTTTGTTACATTTGTTTAATAAACAGAGAGGGTTGAAGTTTTGAAATTTCAAAGGCCCAATAAAAAGCGAAGAGGGCAAATTCGAAGTATCTGTTAGATTTGTCTTTCTTTGCTTAAATCATACAACAATTTTCTCATTTTTATTTGGTTCCAGACAACAAATATTATGCATTAATACTATCTGATTAAATGTTATATAAAACGCAGACAATCATGACGTGAAAGGAAAATATATTCCTATATTTTTTGCACTTTAATTGATACTTAATATAGAATTTTCATTATGTAGTTACTGCTTTCCTTTCTAAATAGTAAAATTATTATTTTTTAAACTTATAATCAATTAATTAATGTAAATTAAATTGATTATCAATATTTAACGTTGCATCCATTGTTCATTTTCATCGATATTTTAACTGTAATCCAAAGATAATTTAAGACAACATGTTAATATGCTATTAATGCGGAGTTTATCAGCTGATGCAGATAGCAGGAATACATTAAATATCTAGCGAATGTTTTATGATGTAAATGATAATACTCGAATTTTAATAGCTCTCTCTGATATGCAGTGCATATTTATTATGTCTTCATGAATTAATATCCTCAAATGCAATCAATTTCAGAAAAAACGTCGAATCCATAAATTGGAATAATGAATAATTACGTTTAATTGCGGTAGAAATTAATACGTTATGCTTATTGATTTGAATAATAGAAGCGGTTTGACGTAAGTCTGTTCCCTTCTGTAAGAGTCTGTTGCGTCCATCAGATTTTTTGGAATATTTTTAATGAGCTGTCCTCCTGTATACAACTCTAAAGGTTCTTAAAATTCATTTTCTTATCCTTTTTAAGATTAAACTTCCTTTATTTAAAGGTACACTTCAATTGAATTTACATCTAAACCCATGACAACAAATGCTGCATGTAAACAAACGTTACTGAATTTAACAAATATAGTGACATACTGCACTTTTTCCAATTCCCAAAATTAGATCTTCCCTATAAGAAAGGAATGGATATTTTTATAAAGTATACTACAAATTATAATAAAAATATGTTCAGGAATTCTATATTCTATATTTCTATCGAGAAATGTTCTTGGCATTTTCCATAAAAAAATTATTTTTATATCTATACATAGGAATGCAAATTTTAAAAGATTTTTTTGTGTTAAATTTTTTAGCAAAAAATAACGATGAAATGTAATTTTGTTATTAAAACAATCAAAATTTATATGTTTGTTTACAAAACTTTTTTAGGAAACAATTTTGAAGTCTTTATTTATGTAGATATTGAAGTCCCATGATATAATGTATGAACTACAATATTTATTATAATTGTGTTTTGTTCTGCTTCAGTTAGTTTTAATGTATATTAAATGGTAAATGGTATTTATCTATTTCTTCTATTTTCTTAAAACTATTTATCCCTCTATTGAATAGAGAAACTGTGTAAATTAGCTTATAATTATATTTGGCGTATTCACTTTTCAAACTGTTCACACAGATTAAACAAAAGTACATCGAAGTTTTTACAAACAAGTGATATACGTAGTTGAAAAATGCAGTTTTATATGCATGGTTAAAATACCTTGAAAAGGATTTAATATTATCCAGATAGTGAAAGAGGATACTTTGAAAAGCAATTTTCTTTTTTCCGCTAATGTTAAAATTAACGCTGGTAGCAATTCTGCGGTTTTTGGATAATTAAAGGAAACAATCGATTCAGTTTCACAGATGAATAAAAAAACGCCACTAATAAAAACCCTCGAAAAGATATAATGCATAAAATACCCAAGATAATGAGAAAAATTCTCCACACAATGAATTTCAAAAGACTAATATTGTTGCAAAGTAAGACATTAATTGTCTGGAGAGCGCAAAAAATATTCATCCGCATTTTACTGATTTTCCCTACTTCTATTGTCTCTGTTCGCCATTCAAAAGATTTATTGCTTCTTCCTTTAGGAGTCTCTTAGCTGCAACCACCATAAAACGCTTTTGTGTTCATTTGCGTTTGTTCAATTCCTATATGAATTATTTTTATTATTTTAGTTCCTCCAAAAAAGCATTTTTTGGCAAAGAGAGTGCGTAGATTCTCGCATGTCTTAATTTATTTCTGGGTTTTTTCAGACTTGAGTGTCTGAAAACCCATAAAAATATATTTGGTCGCTCCCTGCATTTGCTTAATATGTGGTTAAACACTATAATACGTGCCTCGCTGTTATGTGGGAGCATAACTTTTTAGAAATATTTTCATAAACAAATACAGCTCTTAATTTTTTGGTTATCCGTTTATTTAATATTAAGTGTTGACTCATTTATCATTCGACACTTGTTTTTTATCAAAAGAATAAAATAGTTAGGCGATTCAATAATCTTGTTCAAAAGGCTGAACTTTTAAATTGATCTAATGCAACTATGTAAGCCATATTTTATATTTTCATACACTATATGTACACAGTTGACTTTCAATTAAATTCCTGACAAAATATTAAATATCAAGAAACTATATTTTGCTTCTAATAACGGATACTTTGTTATTCATAGATTTATTACTATAAGAGTAAATTTTATAGTAGAAATATAATACTGTTTGCACTTCGTGTTGTTAAAAGTTAATATCAGTATCGAAATTATATTTATCTCAAAAAATTAATCAATGGCTTATTGAATAACATATTACTATTGTAAGGCGATTAATAATTTTTCTCTTTAAAATTCAATAATATGTGGAAGTCATCTAAGGCAGAAGTAACAGCTTCTAAATGGAGTAGCATGAAATAAGTTCGTGAAATTGCACTTTTGTGTTAAATTAATCAAAATGTTAACATATTTTGAGTAGTAAATCAAATGGTAATTTGAAATTTATGCAAATATGGTATTGCGTTTGTTCTCTAAATCTGAGAGCAATCATAACACAAAATAATTTTATTTCAAAATTTATACTTACTTATGTATTATAAAATATGTTGAATATATTTATGATATTTGTGTTTCCGAGCCTGATGTAAAGGTAGGTCAATGTGTTTAAGTTATTAACAAGAATAGACTTGAACACTCAATCAAGCAATGTATTTAAACAATAGTCAATGTTAAGCAATGTAATTAAAGCAATATTTTTCAAAGGATTCACGATAGATAAAGAACTATCTATATTATAATCAGCTTCATCTAAAAGTGAAATTATTTCATTATCTTGCGCTTGGCACGATATATCCCGAGAGGACACAGTGCCAGAATTTTCAACCAACTAATCAACTCAATTATTGTACAATAATATTTTGCAAGGATTTCTAGATAAATTATATTTAGAAAATGAAACACATATTATATATAACCCAGTTTCTTCCCTTTCAAATGGAGTTTTTGAATTGCATGAGCCTATGTGGAAAGCCGGATTCAAGTACACGCGCATTTGACCAAAAACTGAATAATTAAAAGATCATGTAGAAGAGGGACGGTAGGCGAAATAAAGCTCACAATGGCCTATCATTTTTATTCTAACATCTAAAAAACAATCTGGAACCTGTTCCAAAACATCACATATTTGATTTCTTACATTTATAATACGCTCTAGTTCCTTAACTAAAAGTTAGAACGAATTAATTTATAGCAATATTTGATAGGAATGGTAGATGAATTCTGCCCAGATAATGAAACGCAAATTATTCTCCAAGATTGAGTTTTTGTATAGCATCAGTCATTTATACCGTGCAAAGTGAAAACCCAGAGGACGCACGCATTAACTAAATACTAGAATCGGCTGTAGAAAGAAAAACAATTAGATTCTATGCATTATATATTACTTTATTTTGATGGTAAATAAAATATATCCTAAAAATATGAAACACATTTCATTAATTTATATTCTCACGTTTTTCAAGAAAGAGTTCTTATGCTTCAGTCATTTTTACTGTGCAAAGTCAAACCCATGGGCATACCATTGACTATATATTATAAATAACCATAGAAATGAAAGCGATTAGTTTCCAATTTTACTTATTACTTGATAGGATTGATCAATAAATTATATCCTAAAAATGAACACATTATATCAGTTTATATCCTCACTTTTTCAAGTTTTTGTTATGCATCAGCCTTTTTAATGTGCGAAGTCAAATCCAGTGTGACGACTCAGTAAAAACAATCGTGTAAGAAATTTTGTTTATTGATAGTTTTAGCGACATTTTCTTTTCCTTTACAAAGACTGTGTTCTTTGCGCCTTTACAAAATATCATTCTTAAGATCAATTGAATTCAGTCGATATCTACTGCTCAGTGCTCCATCATTGCAGAATTGGCTTTCACCTCACTTGCTTCATTTATTCTAAATGTTTATTGATTTCTACTAACGCTTGACGGAGAGGTTGGTTGACACTTATGCGCAGTTGATTCACGAATTAAAATATTGTGAGTACTCTACAAGTCTGTTCGAGTTACCCGTCGGTGAAACGGTCAAGGACACTGGCCCATCTGGAGCGTTGGAGAATATCTCATCAGGAACACTAGCATTAACTATACAGGGTGTCCCAAAAAGGTTGTTCCGCAATTTATCTTTTTACCATTTGGAGACAGGTAGGCAATGTAAATCGCAAAAGTGCACCAAATAAGGTAAGTAATTAAGATATGTGAATAAAATTATCACGTGATAACAATTTAAGCGGATACAGTTTTTAATTCGTATACAACCCCTCTAGATAAAAATCCGAGATAGCAGAAATGTTCCTTACCTGCATCCCTATCGTTAGCAGAAAACTGCATTTCTGTAGGTTGAACAGTAACGGAGGCATAAGGACGCAAAAAAGTTGACTTATACCGCTTGTGCATAGCGGTTCAAGCAGTCAGATTAGGGAACGCATACACAATGCTAAAAAGCATTTTTTTTCGGTCAGAAAGTGCAACATTGTGCAAAGTAATGTAGTATTGCAACTGCAGATGAAAATCACAATGCATAATAGTATACAATGTAATCTTTAATAAAAATATTGTAGAAAAAATGGTTTAAATGAAAATAAAATTAGATTTTCCATCTGCAGCAATGCAGAACTTTGCTCTTCATTTTTGGCCATGGGTCAGTTTCCGTTCTAGATTAGATACGGCCCCCTTAAAATAGAAACTCTTGTATCTCCGTTACTATTCCACCTGCAGAAATATGTTTTTTTTACTAACGATAGGGATACAGGTAAGGAACATTTTGGCTATCTCGGATTTTTATCTAGAGGGGTGGTATACAAATTAAAAACTGTATCGGCTTAAATTTTTATCACGTGATAATTGTATTCACATATCTTAATTACTTACCTTATTTGGTGCACTTTTGCAATTTACATTGCCTACTTTTCTCCAAATGGTAAAAAGATAAATCGCGGAACAACCTTTTTGGGACACCCTGTATACTAGAAATAACTGTAGAAAGGAAAATAATTCATTCACAATTTTTACATATTGCTTGATAGAATTGATGGATAAATTATATCCTAAAAATGAAATATTCTATTACCTCATTTTTTTCAAGATAGCGTTTTCATCATGTATCAGCCTTTTCTACTGTACAAATTCAAGCCCAGGGACACACGTATTGATATTAGGAAAAACTAAAAAGGAAAATAACTTCCAATTTTTACTTATTACTTGATAGGATTGGTGGATAAATTTTAACCTAAAAATGAAACAGGTTCCATTAATTAATATCCCGCCTTTTCAAGGCAGTGTTTCTGTCGTACATCAGAAATTTCTACTGTGCAAAGTCAAACCGAGGAAACGCGCATTGACTAGACTAGACTAGAATAAACTAGACCAAAAACACGCATTGACTAGACTAGACTACACTACACCAAAGACACACGCATTGACTGAATACTAGAAACTGTAGAAAGAAAAATAATTAATTTACAATTATTATACACTAGCAAAATTGTCCGACCTCACCCGGGTTGAATTGGTTAGCTATATATTGAAAGTGACCAGAAAATAATCCCTTTCCTCTTTCGTAGAAAAATGCCAAATCATTTAAGTGTAAAACAATTTTTAACACCTTTTCGGCATTCTTATAATTTCTACAACCTACTTTGTACACAAATTCTATACATGCAAATCCATCCATGTAATACATTTCAAATATATCACACCCCTGCCAAAGGTACGAATTGGCGAAAGGTGGGGCACTAAGATAACTGCTACAAAAGACGATTTTTAGGGAGGATTAGGAATTCCCTTTCTTAAATTCTATTCCTGTAAAATTGGTCAACTCATTTCGTAAAAATTAGGAATCTACTGTGGATACTCTCTCACATAATTTACCTGACAATATTTATTTTTATTTGTGGCACTCTTTTCGAATTTCGCTACCATTGAGGGAAAGATGACTAATTTGATAAGATATTAATCACTGTTTGTTTTAAAAGCGAATACCTTTTTCTTGAAAATTCCGTTTTGTAGCACGTGCAATAGAAAAGAACTTGTTTTAAAATTCAATATCTTCAGTAGTGATAAAGCAATGCTAATCTACACTGCTGGCCACCGTAAATGCAACACCCTGAAGGAAGCATGCAAATAATATGAAATTTACAACATGCATTAGCGGAGGTGAGATATGCAAATGATTAGAATTTCAGCGCAGACGCATATCACGCGCGCCTGTGGCGCCACTTCAAAGCGCTATTTAAGGCTTGGAGATTTCGACGATTTCAAGTACGGCAATTATGTTTTTCTTGTGGTTTTTTCAAAAAAACGATTAATTATGCCTCGTAGAAAACAGCGATCATCTTTTGATCAAGTATCCGAGTTCGACAGAGGAAGGATAGTGGCCTACCGAGATTGTGGATTATCTTTCAGGGAAATCGGTAGTCGTGTTGGACGAAACCAAACAACTGTAATGCGGATATGTGATCGTTGGATGCAGGAGGGTACGACGGACCGACGTGTTCGATCGCATCCACCTCAGTGCACCACTTCACGTGATGACAGGCATATTGTGCGTATGGCAGTGACGGATCGCTCAGCCACATCATGAACCATAACACAGCACATTCAGTCTGTACCGCATCATCCAGTGTCTGCGCGTACCATTCGACGCCGTTTACAGCAGAGTGGTCTGTCCGCAAGACGTCCATTGCTTCGTCTACCCTTGACGCAGAACCACAGACGTTTCCGCCGCCAATGGTGCGATGAAGGAAGGATGTGGACGGCAGAATGGAATGAAATTGTCTTTACTGACGAGTCACGCTTCTGTCTGCAACACCACGATGGTCGGATTCGAGTCTGGAGACACCGTGGAGAGAGGATGCTGAACAGCTGCGTTATGCACCGCCACACTGGTCCTGCACCGGGTATTATGGTATGGGGCGGTATTGGATATCACTCTCGCACTCCTCTAGTACGCATTGCCGGTACTTTAAACAGCCAGCGCTACATCTCCGAGGTGTTGGAGCCAGTTGTCCTTCCTTACCTTCAGGGCTTGCCCACAGCCATATTTCAACAGGATAATGCGCGACCACACGTGGCACGCATTGTCCAAAGGTTCTTCGTCAATCGCCAGATTGAATTGCTTCCCTGGCCAGCTCGCTCTCCGGATCTTTCGCCGATAGAAAACATGTGGTCCATGGTTGCTCAACGATTGACCCAGAATACATCCCCAGCTGCCACACCAGATCAACTTTGGCAACGTGTGGAAGCTGCTTGGTCTGCTGTACCCCAAGAACACATCCAAAGTCTCTTTGAATCAATGCCGAGGCGTGTGGCAGCGGTGATCTCCAACAATGGCGGCTACTCTGGCTACTGATTTTGGCAGGAACCACACTTCACAGAAGTCTATAAATTTAATCATTTGATACTTGGTCAACATGTTATCTACAAAATAAATTTTGTTGTGATATCTCTTGTCTTTCTTGGTGTTGCAATTTGGGTGGCCAGCAGTGTATTACCATTTTTTAATGGTAAATCAATTTGACAGCTTTTCTTCTAAAGAAAATCACTGTTTTAAACGAACTTTTTATAAGTTGCTTAAATATATATTCAATTCGCAAAATAAACCAACTTGGCCATCTGTCGCTATGATAAAGAATTTGTAATATTTCAAAAGTCCTAGTTCGGATATTTTCAACATTAACGTTCTTTCAATAATGGCAAAAATCCACTTAAAATTTGCTTTATTCTAACTCACATGTCGCTTTAAGCAGAATACTTTGCGGTGCTGTTGCGTATGATGAAAAGGAATTACAATTTATTAAAATAATAAAAATTTAAAATAGAAAACAGAGAATTAAAACAAAATAAAAGTTGGCGGGAAAAAGTTCTAAAGATATAAATTCATGATTATTTCTTATTTCTTGATCTCGCACAGTTAACACAACTTTCAACTAAAAATTAGAATTTAAAAATACGAAATTTAGTCGGAGCGAAGAAAAAATATCACTGCACGTGGCAAAGGAACACGAGTTTCCGTTTTGTTGCAAAATATCGTGTCCCAAATGTTCAGAAATAGCAGATACGATTTGCACCATTTTGCAAAGAAAATAAATAAGGCTCAAAATAAAAAAGTATTTGATTTCAAATTCTGTAAAAATATATAGTTTTTTTAAATAATTGATTTTTCAGCAGTACTGGTAAAACAATTTAAGTAATTGCAATGCTCAATATGCATTCCAGCTTTTCCAAAGCTACCAAATTATGGTTGATTTAAGTAGAGTTACTCAGATGTTTTAACTGATGATGACACTTGCTTAAATATATAAGCAAAGGAAGTTACGCGATAATGCATTCACTACACTAAAATATGGTTATCAAATGTAGGACACTGCCTTAAAATGTTTTGAATAAATCTCGTGTGATACTTGTACAAACACACAGATACAAAATGGAACATACAAGCAAAAGATAGACTTACGCAACCACGTTTAGTCACTAAATAAATGTAAGAACTCACAGTTTCATGAAAATAAATTCAACCATTTTGACATAGCACGGACACACACATACATACAGACAGATGGACAGACAGACACCAAACGTGAAAGAGACAGATAGAAAACTTGAAATGGGTCGAAAATATTCAATGTACAAACAAACACTCCATTCTTATTTATATAGATTACTTTATAGGATTCATGGATAAACTATATTCTAAAATGAAACACAATCCATTAATTTATATTCTTGCCTTTTCAAGATAGTGTTTTTATATTGCATCAGGCATTATGAATGCTCGAAATCGAAACAGGTACACAAGCAATAAAAAATAAAACTTAAGAAAGGAAAACATCGCGCCTAAGAAACTAACCAAATGATTTGTAACAGAAGGAACAAAATCAAGGCGGAGGTGTAGAAGTGGGGAAATAAAGCTCACAATGACCCAGCTTCTTATTCCAACATCTAAACAACATTCCCCAACCTATCCCTATTCATTTACTTATTTTATTCTCTTAGGTAGCATACGAGTTTCTCATAATCCATTTATCTAACGCAGCGAAGGTGGGGGTGCAAAGGAAGTTCCTTTTGCTGTTAATGGTTAACGAAAGGAAAGTGAAAACTGTTTTGGAAGCCATTAGTAGACAACTAATCTTATTAAATACTCGTCAGTTTCTTGCTGTTCCGAAAGAAAAATAAATGTTCGAAGAAAAGAGAGTCAAAGTAGACTCTCAAAGATAAACTGAAAAAACCTTTCGAAAAAAAAAATCAGATGAAATAACATTGCTTTGTTTGTTACCCCGTGTACAAACTTACATGTGTAGGGAATTTCCTTTATTCTAACGAGATTTTCTTGTTCCGCAGCTTCTTTTTTGCTCCGTTATTTATAAATGCTAGTTGAGAATGCTTGAATGATTTTCTTTGCACGCATGTTGAACAGTTCATTTTTTGTCGATGCTCAAAAAGCTGTTGAAAAGGATCCTCAAATAAGGGGCGGTAGGAGATTCTGTGGTTTATAAGGATTTTTTCGTGCGTTCCCATCTGGATTGCTTTTAAAAGGCTGGATTGTTTGAGACTATTGAGTTGAGAAAATACTAAACTCGTGTGAGATCAACAAAGAGAATAGTTGAGAATAGTTCAAGCTTTAATATTCGATGCTTTTGTTTCGATTATGCATGAGCAGAGACTTGAGAGTAATTGCGTTTCAATCGTGTATTTAAAACATTGCAAGGGGATGTGGTAAGTATCCGATAAAAATAATATAAAGTAATTAAAAGATACATATATTTGAGAGCTGTAATGTATCAGTACTTAATTTTTTTTAGATATGAAAACTTCAATATATCAACATAAATGTATTTAATAAATCTGACTACTAAATATGTTTCAACATTCTCAGTGCTTTCGATGAGATATTTCCTCCACCAAGATATTGCCGATTTTCTTATGATGACAAGATCAAGACCTGGTCAGTTTTCTTCTTGTTATGAGATATTTCGTTCAAGATCTGGTCAGTTTTCTTCTAATGACGAGATATCTCGTTCAAGATCTGGTCAGTTTTCTTCTAGTTAGGAGGTATATCATCCATCAAGATCTTGCAGTCTTCTTCTAATGACAATATATCTCGTCCATCAAGATATCAGTTTTGCTAATGACGAGATAACTCGTCGAGAAAAATTATCAGGAAGGTTAAAATTAATAAGTATCTGAAAAATGGTTTTCGTTTGGAGGTTTATCTTTCTCATAAGGGATTTTCTAAATAATGTAATTTTTACATCCATAAATTTGATGCATGACATTGGGATAGTACGTTTTGGTTTCACTTGAGATTTTTCATATATGATAAATTTGTTTATTCTAATTCCTTTACGATATGTGTATCATAAATTACTTTTTACAAACAACTCGCATATTTTTATCATTGAAAACATTTTGTAACTTTGCGCAAACTATTGGGAAATATCTTTAACTGTAGTCCATTTTATTCAGTTTTTTAATGATCAATTTTCCAATTTTTTGCCATACTGTTTTCCTTACTAGTATTTGAAACTCTCTTATAAATTTCATATCGGTATCATAATTTTTATCACTGAAAATTTTTAGTAATCTTGCACAAACCAGAGGATAATATTCTTATTGTAATCTAATTTCTGATCAGATTTTAAAAATTCATTTTCCAATTTTTTGTCATATAGTTCTGGTTACTAGTATTTGAATCTATCTTGTAAAGTTTATAATGGTATCATAATTTTTATCGCCGAAAAACGCTTACTCATATACTTCGCATAAACCAAGTAAAATATATCTACTGCAACCTAATGTTTAATCAGTTTCTTTAACATATCTGTCTTCCAATTTTTTGTCATACCGTATTGTTTACTAATATGTTAATTCATCTTGTAAATTTCATATAGAAGCCATATTATACGTGGATTTGCATCTATCGCATTTGAAAAGCCGTTAAATAGAAGTTTAAATGCAGTTTTCTAAGTTTTTCATTTTTCCTTTATTCAGACCATTCGAATTCCAAAATCTAAAACTATGAATAAATCTTCACACCATACACAAATAAATGACATATTCATGTACGTCTGAAAGTATTTTCTGCAATATATCACACTTGAAATTATTCAAAGCTTCGGAGTACTAAAATGGGAAAGATGCCTTCAAAATCTGCAAAAAAAGATAAAGTAAAAAGTGCACTCGAATTCCCTATTTAATATAAAAAAAATGAATGCATAGTAACTACTAATTTTCTTGAAAACACGAACAACCTATTCCGTTCCAGAATTTATTTTTATTTTTGTGCTATTTTTATAAACATCAAACATATACTTATGCTTCGTTGTTTCGGTACAAAAAGCAGAAGAGAAAATCGTGTGTCCAGCTGGAATTCAGGGAGAAGAAATTTCATATCTCGCCCGATATCTTTTGTTTTGCTATTTATGGAAAGTAATAAATACAGCATTCTTTTCCTCTTACGCATAAACAGAAATATCTGACGAAAATGTATGATAGTCTTCCTATTTTTATCACAAGGTTTTCATATCCCTTGGGGAATATATTTTGGTTTGTTGAAACACCAAACCATCTCTCTGAATTGATTTACCACACGGTTTTCTAAGAGTCATTCATCTAATTAAGGATTTAAGTCAATTCATTTTGATTTTGTGGATAAATAAAAATATTCAATTTGGTATTTTGCTTTATGAAGAACTTCCTAACACCTTTGATCAGATAAAAAATAAAGACGTGTGTAGTTTATTTTGTCCTAAGGGATGCATATTCTTTATCGTTAATCAAGGTCTTGTGTAGTGCAAGCTCATTTATGTTTGTTTCAGTTATGAAACCTAAACGAAATAACATGGGAAAAAGATTGGAATTCATAAAAGTATATCAAATATAATAATATATTATCAATGAACCTAATAGTAGTAGTTGAATTAACGTCGCACTGGAGCAACACAACGGGCGGGGGTCCGGGATCAATCCCGAAGGGAAAGATAAAGGACTGCACCTCGTCATTTGGAACCACGGTCATGTTATCTATTCGTTTCTTGTTACTACAAACACATTTAAAACTGTAATAGTTTCCATTTTTTATGAATTTGGTGTTTTTACATGTCATTTTGAGATGAGAAATGTATTTTACTTGTGAAGAACATAAATTTTCAATGTTTATATTTTATTTTTCATGTTTGTTGAACGAAAATTTAAATTTAATCGCCAGCGAAAAATATTGAACTTCCTTTTGATTCTGTGAGTCCATGTGTTATGCTAAAGTAATGCATGATTGGGATAAACTAATAAAACAAAATTAATAAGTACCACCAGAATGTTGACTCTGTTTCACAGCTGTAACAAAATTACTCTAACAGTGACGTTCTTGGATAGATACTGATTTGCTATAAAAATGCCTCGTAGTAAAACAAGACAATATTATGAACAGTTGATGGAACTTGAGAGAGTAAGAATTCTTGGGTTAAGTTAAGGTGGTTTGTCGTATCGTGATACTTCACGCACTGAACGAAATGCTAGTATAGTTATGCGTATGTCGAGAGAAGGACAGAAAAAGGTTCCATTCATCGCCATTAGGGATCTGAAGCACCTATGGCTATCTCAAAAAGGGAAAATACGCACTTGCTACGTATTCGCGGTGACGAATCGTACATCTATATCCACAATGTTAGCACAACAATGGAGGACAACAATGGATTGTGACGCATCAAGCGATGGTCTGCAGCGTTGTTCATAACTCGTAGTGCCTTACTGCAACTTCCTTTAACCCTCCAAGTGGTTTCAATGAGATATCTCGTCATCATTTTTTATGGTTAGTTCTCGTTATCGTAAAAAATGGCAATATCTTTATGATGAGATATATTGTCATTAGCAAACCTGGACGTATCTTGATAGACGAGATATCTCGCCGAAACCACTTGAAAGATTAACTCTATACCGTCATTCATAGACGTCAGATTAATCAATGATGTGAAGACTGAAGACACTAGAATGCTGAATGGGAGCATATCGTGCTTTCCAATCTAGACACAATCTAGTTGACCCATGGCAGACGAATCCTTGTTCACAGATACAGTGGGAAGTGGCATCTGGAACGGTACATAGTGGTCCTATTCCAAACGTAATAGTTTGGGGTGCTATTTGCAGGGCTTAGGAACATAGAGGTGTAAGTCAAAAAAGTACGCTTTGAAATATTCAAGCTTTTGCGTTGGCTCTAATAAAAAATTCAGTTTCCACGCAATCGTTTAAATTCTTATTGAAATATCAGCTTCACATTGTCTTTAAATTCGATGCAGTGCCTTAATAGAAACATCAGTTTTTATTAAATATTATTGTTGAGTTGTTCAGTTATTACGGTATTTTTATTAGATATTTTGGAGTTGAAACAAAAGTGGAATGAAATGCAATACAAGAATAATGATTGTCATTCATGTTGGAGAAAAGAAAACTCTTAAGGAATAAACGTATTAAGGAAAATTACAGTTTATGAAACAGAACCGGATTAGAAGTTTCCGAATATTGTACTAATGGGGGATAGAACTTGGGTACTAAATTGGATTATTCTTTTGAGCTTCCTAATGTATTTTTCTATGCTGATAAAATACAATTTAGTTGATCAACACCAGTAGCTTAAATGAGTACAATAATGGTTTCAATGAAGTAATCATTGCTATACTTTTTATATCAAATTATCCTTAAGAATGTATTTTTTACTAACGAGTATCATCCTTGTTCATTCAGGTTTAAATTTCTACCGCCATTAACAACACTAGAAATCAGGATGATTGTAAACGAAGCGACCGAACTTCTCATCTCAGATTGAAATAATTAAGATCTTCCTGTACTAGCACGTTCCTTCTTATCAATACTCGATCCTGAAAAGAAGCCAGTGGCAAATGATAAAGGAAACACAAAGAAGAGTAGACCTTGTGGGCATTTCCATTTCCAAATTTTGTTTCTGTATTAAAATTGGCTCATTGTGTTGCTCCAATGTGACGTTAATTCAACTAGTTACCTACCTGTTCCTATTCGTAGTTTTCTATAAATAGTTTTGATTTCCTTCGGATATTTTATTTATAATGTCTATTATACCATATAAGCTTTGAAATAGATTTGAATATAGAAATCATTTTGAAGTCAGAAGACACAAAATATTTTATGATAGAGAAGATTAATGTTTCTGAAATGCCAGACTTTTAGACATTGGCAACAGGGGCCATTATCCCTGTCGCCACCCCTACTTGGCAACGCCACAGATAATATAATAAATTGTATTAAATTAATATATAGTCCTATTTTATCTATTTTAGTCTAAAGTAAGCCCTATAATTGATATATTTTAAGCTAAGTTGTAAGGGTACATAATATTAAGTGCCAAGGTCACATATTAACTTACCCAGGTTCCGAGTTTGATCTTGTACGGTTGGTAGAGGATTAGAAACCGGGGATTGCGAGTTCAAAATTCGATCCATCCAAAGACCGTCGTGTACGTGGGGGCTGTTGCACGTTAACTTTGCCGTGGCCTCAAATGTCCTCACGTTCGTGTGGTGTGGAAGTTAGGAGAGTCGGGTGCCAGCATAGGTGTTGAAGTTACCATCTGCATGTGGCTCAAAATTACGAGGTGTTCTTGGATCTTTCTCTTCTGGAATGATGCCGGACAGTCGCCAATAACCCTTTGTGTTGCTCCAGTGCGACATTAATTCAACTACCCCCGATTTTGGGTCATTTTCATAGAGAGACGCTTTCGATAGAGCAGGTCTAAATCCTTGTCACCACCATCACTATTCATACGTCTAGTGTTATATCTTTACTTGTAGAGGACTTGTTTGAACACACAAAATACTATTCGATTTCATGAGGCAACAAATATAAGATATATAGTAGAAAGAGGGAAAGATTAAATTCGAGAATTATTCCACTGCTTTCTGGTGCGATTTGTGAGAACTGTCTGTTCTCCTTTCTAAACAAAGCTATCGTTTTACAGTTGTATTACTTGTTCTACCAAATGAAAAATGAAGCTACCGTTGTAGATCACTTGCAGACAGTATCACACTTTCCGATTAAATTGTAAAATTATAAATCGGTACCACTTTCGGCATTTTATTTCATTAATCTCTCTGTGAAAACTTTAGGAGGAAAGTGTTGTGAGTCTGGACACATTCAACTATGATTCTAAACGATTATGTTGAGAAATAGTTATGACAGGACTTAAAGCAGTCTATATAAAGCTGGATGTTGGAATGCGAAATCATGGATTAACTCATTTTTTTATTTTTGTGACTGACATCATTATCTTTCTCAGCCCATCATTTCATTTCATTCATGCTCTTGCCTTATATTCACTATGATTAGTCATTGGTACAACTCCAGGTCTTGAAATTAGAAGTTATATCCCTCATACTAAAACTTCGCAGAGATATCTTTCAACAGGACAATACTCGTTCCTCAGTCGCCCCTTGAATTGTGCGACGTTTCATCTGTGACTAACAAGTACAATTTCTTCCTTGTACTGCTTGGTCGCCGTATTTATCCCTCGTTGAAAGCATGAGAAACAGGATTGCTAGAAATTTAATCCGTATGTCATCATCTGCGATCAAAACTGCGAATTGTGGATGCGTGTTGTATTTTCGTGGAAAGACAGTTCAGAAAGCCATCCAGAATATTTATCAATATATTCTACGTCATGGGCAAGTAGATAGAACTGCCAAAGGCTGAATGATAAAGTACACTAATTTTAGCATATTCCTTTCGATTATAGTTCTATCATTTTCACATTGCTCCACATGTCATACTATGAAGTAGTTGAGTTATGAAACTGTTACTTGATAGTTATATGTTGAGTTACTTGAGTACTATGAAGTTACACGTTGTACCACAGGTCACACATTGCAACAACGAAGTTAATTTCATTGTTGCAATTTAAGTGTTAGTAGTTGTTGCATTTTTCATCTGACAACGGAGTATTGCAATTAAACCATCAGTTGAATTCAGATGAAAATATGCCAAATAAAACAATTCATTCCGAATACACATACACAAAATAACGAAAATATTCCCATAATATACTATAGTATATTAGAATGTAAAATCTTAAATTTATAACAATTTAAGGTACTTTAGTATTAACCACATGCCATTGGCGAATATCAACCAGATTTTGTTTCGGGCGGAAAATGTTTAGCAATTGTCCATGTACTCGACAGTCTTTGGTTGGATTGAGTTTCGAACTCACAACGCTTTGATTTCCTTATCCACTACTCTATCAACTGGGGCCCTTATTGAAAGTAAAAAAAAGAATGATTCATTGAAGTACTACATTGGCAAATTATCGATATTAATTTCATTTATTTAATTTGAAATTAAAGTTGACAAACTGGGATTGACAAGAATATCTCCTAGTATTTGACAAGAATATCTGACTAGAAAATATCCAATTAAAAATGTGTTTCTGTCATTTCAGTCCCTATTAAAAGCACAATAAAGCACTTCACTAAAAAGAATAGAATGACGGGATTTATGGAACTGGATTTAGTATATTTTGCACCTATAAAATGGAAAAAATGATCTTAACGGGAAAACTTAAAACCCGAGGCGGAATATCGAATAGTATGCATGAGTAATGTTCATTCCAACCTTTCACCATGCATGAAATGGCACTCAAACTTTAAACGGCTTTTATAGATGTGTCGAAGCTTTAGCTGTTGAGCTTACCGCGTCATTTCGTACAGGAACGGGAATAATAGCGAAAGGAATGTCGTCCATAAAAAACTATTTAACGATATTTCCCGATGTAAAACGTACAGCGATTAATCTCCACTGACAGTCCTTTTCTAAAGAAAAGCTAGTTTCTGGAAATATCCAACTCGAAGCGTTTCATCTCTTTTTCTGATGATATGAAGAAGCAAAAATACAAGAAACTCGCGATGAAGAATAGAAAAAGGAAATTAAAGACAAATGGGAGAAATTTCTTTTTACGTGATTTTTATTTCGTCCCATTTTCTTTCCATCACACAGAGGGGTCTTAAGGACAGGGAAAATGATTTTTAAAGGTTAGTTCTTTCTGCGAGCAGCAATCTCAAAAGCATCCTTCAGGAACCCTGCTGGCATTCGATGTTGGCGTGGACAAGGTGGGTATAAAATCGAAAGCTCCGCTTTTTGACTTCGTTAATATCAATCAATTTAAGATTAGCAATTCGTCTTTTGCAAAGGAATGACTTTTACTAATGCTCTTTATATGAGATTCCTTAGAATGGAAATGAATAGTCAGCGTTTCTGTGCTTGCCAAGCTGAATGTTATCGTTTATTGTCTCGATTTTTATGTTTGACATTGAGTCTTATTTTTTTTTCTTAGGCAACAGTTCCCTCCCATTTTATGTTCTCGAATCGCTGATAGCTGCAAAAGGCTTAAGTAAAAACACAAACAGCGGTACGGAGCATCGACTTACGGAATTGCGAATTCACTGGCACTTAGCGATTTGCAATATTTGCAAATCCAGTAAGAATTTGCCAATGTTAAGATGGGACTTCTCACAACATATACCTCTTACTGCTTACTATTTCTTTTCGAATACATTTGCTTAGTTACGTTGGATATATACTTTATATTTTATTACTACGTGTGAAGTATATTACATTGTTCAACATCGGTGATTTAAGTTACAGAGAGAATATTAGCACTTGGAAGGATGCACTTCTTTAATAATTTATTTTATAAACAGTTGAACTATGAATCGCATCGCTGGTAGTTGCAAAAGTCTTACGTAAAAACACAACCAGTGGTACAGAACCTTGACTTATAGTATTGCAAATTCACTGACACTTGGAAATTTGAAATATTTCCAAATCCATGAAGAATTTCCCAATGAAAAGATGTGACTATCTGGCAGTAAATATTTTTTACTGCTCACTATTTCTTTACTTTTATAATATATTTACTTAGATACGTGGGATATGTATTTTGTATTTTATGACTATGTGAGAAGAAGAATATTACATTGTTACACATCGGTGATTCAAGTTACAGAACGAATACTAACACTTGGCTGAAACTTGGCGATAGTATATTAATAATAGAAAGTAACTCTCTCACAATAAATACCTTTTACTGCGTACCGTTTCTTATTTTTATAATACATGAGATATGTACTTTATATTTCATTATGTGGTAAGAAGAATACACGTTGTTCAAATCGAGGATTTAAGTTACAGAACGAATACTAGCACTTGGTAGAAAGAGCGATAATTTATTTGGTAAGCAGTTGAATTATTAATTAGTTAATCACATATATTTAAAATATATAATTAGCCCTCCAAGTGGTCTTAAAGAGATCGTCCATAAAAATCTGATCAATTTTGCTAATGACGAGATATCTCGTTGTCAAAATACTGTTGCTTTTTTTATGGTGACGACATCAAGATCTGGTCAGTTCTCTTCTAATGACAAGATATCTCATCTATCAAGTCTGGCAGTTTTGCTAATGACGAAATATGTCGTTGAGACAACCACCAGGAAAGTTAAATAAGCAAACTTCATATTTTTATCTAATATATCACCGGTTTATACAAGTGAATTGCACTAAGTTAACATTTTCAAACATCAGCCTTTTATCGTGTTTCTAAGCCAGAATGTGGTGATATTCAAACAGGTGAAACTACCCGGGAAGAATCTGTCCCTTCTAGGCATACCCACGACCCGATAATAGAAACCGGCACATTAGGTGATAATGGGACGACACATATTCCCTCTCCTCCTGGGGGAAAGAATTGTAAAGGCCGTTTCGGCCGGTTTCAGTAAGTTCCCTGTTAAAGTCTTTGGGCCGGCTGCCATAGCCAAAGTAGGAAACGATATTCTGCCCCGAAGCATGCAGAGAGTTAATTATTATCTATTTAGGATTTAAATTATTTTAGGAAGGTCCAGTAGGATTTTTAGAGAAAAAAGTAATAAACACAGAGCGAAATATTTCTATCAACCTATTACATGAAATGGACCAATATTAATCTCTGAAATAATTTTTTCTAATTTAAAAAAGTACATCAGTCGAAATGTACACTTTTTAAGCTGTACACTTTTCGGCGTTCCTACATTCAGTTCTTTGCAATCCATTCTTCTCCTGATACAAAATACAATGGTATTTAATAAAAAAATATTTTATCTTAATATTTTCGATCGATATTATCTACAGTTTATGAGATCCCAACTACGTTATGTACTCATCTCGATAACTTACAACCTATTGTCTGCCTTCATATTACTTCTTACTAATTACTCTTAAGTTCGGACGGTTAATGAATAAAACTATAATTCTCACCTAGTTTCTGAAATGATTTAAGAAGGGCTATAGATTCCTCCAAAGGATTACTTCTAATAAACCTTCAGTAAACATTCCGTTATTGAACGGTAATAGCTTTCGAGATAAAGTGCCATGTTTACTTTAGTATTTATAGAATTATCAGTAAATTTTCCAATTATGAAAACATCGTTAATAATGCAGAATGGGATAATCCGGTTATCGCATTCGTCGGTTTCAAGGACCATCGCTTTAGATTTAAGTTGTGTGGAGGATTAATAATTTTTCTACTCAAGAGGTAACGTTTTCATATTCATTGAATGCTGGATGCTTATCTTGGTAGAGTGTCCGCTGGTGTGTCTGGCTTGGTGTGATGACTGAGAGAGTGTTAATTAAGTTTTAGTGTATATCCAAACGTCGCAATGTATTATTAGCGCAAGCGAATGTTTGTGTATGTTTCCAATCTATTAATCCTCCTGGCGGTTGTCTCAATGAGGTATTTCGTCATTAGCAACACTGACCAGATCTTTGGAGAGATATCTCGTCAATAGAAAACTGAGCAGATCTTGATATCGCAATCGTATTGTAAGAAAATCGGCAGTTTTTGATGGCGAGATATTTGGGCAAAATCAAAATTGGTCAGTTATTGATGGACAAGGTATCTCGTCAAAACCACTTGTAGGGTTAAGATTATATAAGATTATATATATATATATATATATATATATATATATAATAATCTTCCCCACTACCCCACTTTATTAACCCTCCAAGTGGTTTTAGAGAATTATCTCATCAATCAAGATCTGACAAATTTTGTTATTACCATAAACCTCGTCATCAATAGATTACTGATTTTTTGATGATGAAAAGATCAAAATCCGATCCGTTTTTTTCAAATGACGAGATATCTCGTCCATCAGGATCTGGTCAGTTTTCTAATAAGGACATACCTCGTCAAAACAGCCGCCAGGAGGGTTAATAGAAATTAGCTTATTAGAACTGAATTATTTATATTAATGAATAGGTTACAGTCAAGTTGACATGAGTAGTTGACATTAATCTAAGTACCTCATTTGAATATAGAATAATCAACCATTAATGATATTTTTCTCAATATAGAAATTGAAAAAGTTGAAGATTTAAAGTATTACGAAAAAATATTATTTGGTCTGTTAAGAGGATCTCAATAGGGAATGTGATGGATTCTGATCCTAATGCAGGTCTCACAATGTGCAGATATACTGTCCAGAAGGCTATCCAAGATAAGGCCTATCCCCCTTTGAAAAGAATTCATTTCACACAACATAGCACGTCTTTGATCTTGTGTTGTCCTTGCTGTTATGTAGGCTGCAGTTATATCGAGAGCATCCCAAATATATTCTATTGGATTGAGATTAGGTGCATTCTTGATATTACTTCCATATTATCCTTTATTTTTCGACGTGTGTATTATGGTTGGTATTTTACATTTAGTTAGTATAGGAACATTTTGTTTCTACGGAGACAGATTATTTCAAACGGGATGAAACATAATTTAAATTGAATTTTCATTATAATCCGTAACATATCTGCACACGCTTTAATTGTATGTGTGACTTATATAAAAATGAACTTTACGTGAAATATTTATATTTACTAAAATATACTTTCAAAAGAATAAAGCAAAATATTTTTATTATAAAGTGTTGGAGTAATGTCGTTAAAACGCCCGTAAAAACTTGCAGTAAGTATTTTCTATTTTATATTTCTTGTACCTTTATATGAAGCCATTGCAGGAATAGCATTCAAATGCTCCAACATCGCTATTTCTTTCTGCATAGCTTATTGAAAGAAAAATATTCAAAAGCCAATAAACTCTTTCCAATTCCCATCTGAAATCTGACTTTAACACAATTGAAATGAATTCAATACTGTGATATGAAAATAGCGAAGAATAAAGAGAATGCTTACAGGATAGCACACAAGGATAATTTATATTTATATATATATATATATATATATATATATATATATATATATATATATATATATATATATATATATATATATATATATATATATATATATATATATATATATATATATATATATATATATATATATATATATATATATATATATAATTTCAAATCCAAAGTGAAAAAAATTATCCATACTATTATTTCCATTTTATTATTCCTTATTCAAATAAAAGAAGTTTCGTTGCAAATTAAATTAACGCTCCTTGGAAAATGAGAGCACATGGTAAGGGTTATAAGTATATCAGCAATATTAACGAAACGCATTTGCATAAGCTTGTTTTTACACAAAATAGCGTCTGGCTTTCAAAACGTGGATTTATAAACAAAAATATGGTAGCCTATCAAATTACATATTTCGATTGCAAATTAGTTTATCAAATTAAATAGCAACATGTAAAATTATTTTTGTTTGAGTTTAAGTATGAATTTGTTTTTCTGTTTTAATAATAATAATTTGATGGAAAGTGTAAAGTAGAAATTGAATTTGTGTATGATAAAATCAAACATTTTAAGTAGTTGACAAAAATATTTATAATACTAATAATTTTTCTCCCATGGTAAGGAGAAGTTTTTCCAAACAGTTTAGATGCATGAGAGTATATATCTTACGTTATATAATCCAACCAAAGACCGTCGTGTACAAAGGGACTGGTGCATGTTAAATCTGCCGTGGCCCCAACTGTCCGCACGTTGGCGTGGTTTGGAAGTTTGGAGAGTGGGGTGCCAGTTCAAGTGTGACCTCGTCATCTGACCGTGGTTCGAAATTACGTGGTATTGTCCTCGGATCTTTCCTTTCGGGTTTGATCCCGGGCCGTATCCAATAACTCGTGTTGCTACAGTGTAACGTTAATTAACTACTCGTACTTATATGCCTAAATTTAAACCTTTACATCTAGTTTAGTGTAGAAATTAGTAATTCAAAGTATTCACATTCATTTCACATATTTCAATAAAAGTATGTTTGGGGGATTCTACCAAAGCAATATCAATTTTTAGGGAACTGTTTTCAGCAGATTGCATGCAAAATTTCCAAAAACTAAAGATCAAGAATATCTATGTTACTACCAATGTAACGTTCCTTTGAGATTACAATTAGAAATTAAATCATTTAGGCACTTGTTAAGCAAACTAAGTATATGTTTATTTTATACAGCAGTGAAATCTGAATCTTGCATTTTCTCATTAATTACGTCTAATTATCTGATTAATTGTTTCAGACCAATTATCTCACTTAATTACGTGGTGTGATAATTAATATCAACAGTAAATGTAGTCTAGAGATTTTCAACAAATTATCAGCATGATGAAAATAAGAATAGGTACAAATTATTTCAACAAATTAAAAATGTTTTTACAGTAATAAACAGATATATATGATGCGTTATCATTACGCTGTGTGTTATGTGTTAATAAATTAGACATTTCTAGGGATTGATGTTTGTTTACTCTGTTTAAAAAGGTTTATTATTTGGTATACGCTGCTCTGAACAATGATATTTTAGAAATGAGTTTATGCTATTTTTCCTCGAATAAACAAAAACTATAATAGAACGTTCTCCTAAACATATGCTCTAAATTTTACATACCATAACCATGTAACTATTCTATCAAAACAAAACAATCATAATGTGTAAAAGACATACTTGTTCATTACGTACGTTATATCTCTTCATTGGTTCAAAAGGTTATATCCTCATCGCTCTCTCATCGTTTAAAGTTATATTTAAATCATTTCACGAGAAATGATTCGCATACAGTAAATAAAAATAAAATCATGACGTAGATATAAAAAACCAGTAATACAAGAGATAATATTCATGATAAAATAGCAGAAAAACGAAAGCGCTTTTTATATAAAATAGCTCAGCGGTAGCCCACCCCGTTGGTAGAGTCGTGGATTAGAAATCGGTTGGTCGTTTTCGGGGTTTAATGGCGCAAGGGCCATATTTGGCCAGGATTAGAAACCGGAGGATTGCCAATTCAAAACTCGATCCAAACGAATACAATAGTGCGCGTGGAGGCTTGTGCACGTTAACTTTCCAATTGGTTTCGAAAACATATCTTGTCCATCAAGATCTATTCAATTTTACTATATTTTGTTTTGCGAGATTTCTTGTAATTGAGATTTGCCAATTTTTTTATGATACTGAGATCAAGATCTGGTCAATTTTCTTCTAAAAACGAGATAGCTAGTCGGGGCTACCACCAGAAGGGTAAAATTCGTCGTTACTTTAAACGTTTTCACGTTGTGATGTGGAAGTTTGGAGAATGGGGTTCCAGCTACAGTGTTGACCTCGTCATCTGATCGCGGTTCAAAATTAGGAGGTGTTGGCCTCAAATTTTTCCCCTTCATAATTGATCCCGGACCATCGCTTATAGCCCCTTTGCGTTGCTCCAGTGTAAGGGAAACTCACCTACCTTCCATTCATACAGAAACGTTGAAAACTCCGCGTGCTATAGCATATTTAAATTATTAATAAGTGTATAGCTTTCTATATTTTGCAATACTGGTAAAATTATTAATTTTTTAGTTCCATTTAGAATTATTAAATTATTAATTGAGATGTAGGTTTGAGCTGTTAGTTTCGGTTCTGCATTACTATTTTTGTGAGATTACTGAGACAGATGTATTTTTGATGTGAGATTTATTAATTGACTTACGATTCTGACTATTTTGAGTTATAAATATTAATGAAAACTGGATTATATCAAGGGTATGTTTCAACGCGCATTCATTATTCACGATTCTCTGCAGAAGATAGTAATAAGCACTTGAATAACAGCAATTAATTTCTAGAGCACGATGTATTTTTATCTCAAAGGGCTTTAGAACTAGTGGTATTAAAAGTAATAAGAAATTTAATCCTCCAAGTGGTTTCGACGATATATCCCGTCCATTAAGATCTGATCAGTTTTGCTAATGACGAGATATCTCGTCATGAAGAATGCCAATTGATGAAGATATAAACGTTTTTTCATGATGGCGATTCGAGGATCAGGTCAGTTTTTTCTAACGACGATACATCTCGTATATCAAGGTTACTTTTGCAAATGACGATATACCACGTCGGGATTACCACCAAAAGGATAAACCAAAGAAAGTTATCAAAATTATTAAGTTAGGTTGAATCTACGTAAAATATATTCATAAGATTGTTTACTACACATGAATTCCACAAAATACATGTCAAAATAAAATATATTCACAAACAGGGAGTACAATAAATATTAAAAATAAGGCCCATTACGTGTCATTTATTTTAGAAATAAGTTGTTCTGATAATAAAACTAGCTTATGAACGCACGGGTACGCAGTTTTTCACGGCACTTAAGATAGAAAAAAAAATGATATAAATATCTATTTATGAGCAAACACACAAAAGCGAATGTGAATAAAAGGTGGAATTCTAAAAATATGAGTCGTTCTAGAATTTCTATTTTTCTATACTCCCGAGAAAGGGATGCGTTTAACGGCAAGGTCAGGCATTAAGGAAAAGAAATTTGATGGCTGCTGATGATGGTGATCATCATCATCAACGTCATCCCAAAATGTGTGACACCCGCTCAAGCGTGGCGTCATTTTTGAGTCCATGCCAGCATAGAAACGGAGTCTTTTTTTCAAACATAGAGATAAGTCTTTCCCTTCGCATTGTTCTGGTTGAGTATCATTTTCTTGCCGGTATTTTTTTTATCATGGAAGATACACAGTCCTGGAGGATATCTACCTTTGTTGAGATACCGCGGAAATGGGGCATATTTGGGGAGAAGAGAGTAAAGTGGACGGAAAGGGTTCGCAATGGAATTTAAAACGAAACAAAAGCTGAAGTGTTTCCTTTTCTTTTCCCGATTTCTGCTTTTGTGTTTAGGTCCGATTCTGCGTGTAATGTGTTTTTAGCTTTTTCAGTAGAGGGATGGTTTAGTGTTTTAACAAGTGAGATGTTCGTGTTATTTGGTAAACTAATTTTTTAATGCGAAGTATTCTCGTTCGTTAATTTGTCACAGTAATAATATATTGTGACAAATTAACGACCTATAAGTATTATACAATCACTTATAAAGATAATTCTTATAGGAAGGAGTATTATACTTCGAGAAAACTTCAACTATTTTCTACTTCTACCTGTATAGAAAATACACCTATAAGTATTACAAAATCAGAAGTAATTCTGATAATTATTTTTATTGTTTTAGGTCCGATTCTGTGTGCAATGTGTTTTTAGCTTTTTCAGTAGAGGGATGGTTTAGTGTTTTAACAAGTGAGATGTTCGTGGTATTCGGTAAACTAATTTTTTAATGCGAAGTATTGTCGTTCGTTAATTTGTCACAGTAATAATATATTGTGACAAATTAACGATCTATAAGTATTATACAATCCCTTATAAAGATAATACTTATAGGAAGGAGTATTATACTTCAAGAAAACTTCAACTAGTTTCTACTTTTACTTATATAGAAATTACACTTATAAGTATAACACAATCAGAAGTAATCCTGATAATTGTTTTTATTTTTAGTCCGATTCTATGTGTAATGTGTTTTGGGGTTTTTAAGTAGAGGGACGGTTTAGTGTTTTAAGAAGTGATAAGACGCTTAAGGCATTCGATCAATTAACTTTTTAATACGAAGTAATGTCGTTCGTTAATTTGTCACAGTAATAATAACCTACAAGTATAATACAATCGTAGTAATCTTGATTATTGTTTTTTTTGGTCAGATTTTGTGTGTAATGTGTTTTGGGGGTTTTCAGTAGAGGGATGGTTTAGTGTTTTTAAAAGTGATAAGACATTTGTGGTATTCGGTAAAGTAAGTTTCTAATACGAATTATTGTCGCTCGTTAATTTGTCACAGTAATAATAACCTGTAAGTATAGTACACACACAGTAATAATAAGTAGTAATCCTGATTGCTGTTTTTGTTTTTTGGGTCCGATTCTATTAGTAATGGGTTCTTAGGTTTTTCAGTGGAGAGATAGTTTAACTTTTTAACATGATAAGACATTCATGATATTCGATAAATTAATTTTTTATAAGAAATGTCGTTCGTTATTTTGTCACAGTAGTAATAACCTAAAGTATAATACAATAAGTAGTAATTCTGATTATTGTTTTTATTTTTGGTCCGATTCTGTGTGTAATGTGTTTTTAGGTTTTTTAGTAGAGGGATGGTTTAGCGTTTTAACAAGTGATAACACGTTCTTGGTATTCGGTAAACTAACTTTTTAATACGAAGTATTGTTGTTTGTTATTTGTATCAGTTATAATAACCTGTAGTTATAATATACACACAGAGAGTAATAAGTAGTAATAAGTAGTAGTTTTTTGGTCCGATTCTGTGTGTAATGGGTTTTAGGTTTCTTTTTAAAGGGATGGTTAAGTGTACAAGTTTTAATAATAACCTGTAAGTATATAACGCATACATTAATAATAAGTAATAATCATTTTTAATAAGACTTTCGTGATATTCGGTAAATTATTTTTTAATACGTGAGATATTGCCGTCCGTTAATTTGTTATAGCAAAAATAGCAACACATTTTTCTTACTGAATAACAAACATTTTTTTAAATTTTAAACTGGCGAGTAAAGCGTAATCCACCTGGTGGTTTCCTCGTCAAGGTAACTCGTCATTTGCAAAACTGACCTTATCGTAGGACGCGATATATCGTCATTAGAAAAAAAACTGATCAAGGATCTTGATCTCGTCATCATCAAAATCGAGTATATTTTGATTACAAGATATCTCATCAAGTAGAAACCAAATTGGTCAGATTTTCAGATTGGTCGGATTGAGGTCAGACCGGACTAAGCCCAGTTGGAAGAGCAACGGATTAGCAACCGGAAGGTTGCGAGTTCGAAGCTTTGTCCAAAGACCGTCATGTACACGGGGGCTGGTACACGTTAAATCTATCGTGGCCTTAGATGTCCTCACGTTGGCGTGGTGTACAAGTTTGGAGAGTGTTGCCTCGTCATCTGACAGTGATTCAAAATTGCGTGGTGTTGTCCTGGGATCTTTCCCTTGGTGATTGATACCGGACCATCGCCAATAGCCTGTTGTGTTCCTGCATTGTGACGTTAATTAACTTCCTACCATCTAATTAGCGCTGGTGTAGGAAAAGGCAACCGTCAAGAGAAGTTCCATCAGACTCACCGATTTCGGAATGGAAAACGAAACTTACTTTGTAACGCAATTCCAACTTGAAGTCCCTTTATCCTCAACAAAACGTTAGCTTAAAAGTGAGCCCGAAATTACCAGAGCTAAACGCGAGGTCACCCTCCAGCGGAATTTCTGGTAATGTCTTGCCTAAGCCATGTCCGGAAGCAGGCGAATGCCACCGCACTTGAAGCATAGTTCAAATCCTTTACCAGGGCCGTAATCCAGGTGTATCCACTTTAGACCATCCACCATCCTGCACTCCTGTTTGGGAAATGACAGCAATTATGTGCCCCACTACATGCAGATATCAGGCATCATCGCGAGCGTTTCATTAAATATACTGTGTATTAAGTTGCAGTGTAACAGGAAATGCACTTGGGAAACGCGACACAGTTTCTAGCTTGGTATACATCTCTATTAAATATGCAATGCCTTAAACCCCCATCGTAGTTTTATTAAATTCCCAGGAAGGCGTTCCTTAAAATGTACGGCGTACAATTAAGATGTAGGGTACGCGTCGCGATCCAGGTTAAAATCTGATATTTGAAATTTTTGATGTAGATCTTTATCACACGCGTGGCGATCCAAATTAAAATCTCATTTTTATAATTTTTATATGGATCTTTATCACAACGCGTCGCGATTCAGATTAAAATCTGATTTTTATGATTTTCGATGTAGTTCTTTATCATAAGTGTGGCGATCCAGATTAAAATCTGACTTTTATGATTTTTGATGTAGTTCTTTATCATAAACTTGGCGATCCAGATTAAAATCTGATTTTTATGATTTTTGATGTAGTTTTATCACACGCTGTCTATTATTCTTTCTATCAGCTATGAGTTCATTGTATTTTGGGACCATGGTACCCTGGTTGGAAGAGTAGCTGATGGATTAGCAATTCAAGTGTTGCGAGTTCAAATAACCTCATCATCTGACCGTGTTTCGAAATCACGTGGTGTTTTCCTCAGACCTTTCCCTTCGGGATTGATCCCGGACCGTCATCAATAGCCCTTTGTTTTGCTCTAGTACGACGTTAATTAATTAATTACCATTACTGTTATACAGAGTTGGATGTAAAATGTTTACCAAGTGTTTATAAGCTACGAAAGCACGAAAATCATTTTTGATTGCAATGTAAAACCCTAACTTATGTATTTAGATACAAATCCTTGAAAGTAAGACCTTTAAGGAAATAAACCAAACTAGATGTGGTATATTCCCCAAAATAGAATTATGCTTGCTCAAGAATTGTATTAATGCATAATATTGTTTGTTCTTATGGTCGTTTGGAAAAATCTTTGGTACAATTAAGGTAATGACCAAAGTTTGAAGTTTCGTTTGGAAACTGTTCAAAGTGAATCATTAATGTCTTCCTAGAGTTACATAAGAAATAAGACCGAATCATCCCTTTCGAACGATAACGAGTTTTATGAACCGAACGTATAATCACCTTTCACCACGGTTTATTTCTATCTAGCAATCATTGCATTACTTTTCTAATGTTAGAAATTTCAGTAATGTGTTTCATGCAATCTCTTTTGAACAACATTTTGCTTTTTATCGTAAAAACAATGAACATACAAAACGATGAACACAGGAGTGTAACCAATAATTAATCTAAAAATAAATCCTATGTTGTTTATAAAGATTGTGAAGCCTTCTTGGGTTTGCTCCATTCTAGCCTCGGGCGAGTTTTCAATGCGCTCTAGTACAAAAATATTTGGCAAATATTTGGTCAATGACAAAGTAACGATACAAAAAATGTAATAAATTCTGTAGAATACAGTATTAAGAAGATTAAAGAAAACATTTAGGTATAAATATACTGACCTAATGTCTAACTTCTGTATATACAGTACGTCAAAATCTCAAATGATTTTTCCGTTTTTGGCTTTACTCTCCATTAGTCACACTGATTGTGATAGGTAGCGGCACGATAACATTGATTTCATTGTTACAAAATGAAAAAAATAACTAAAAATGAATTATTTATAAATTTAAACAATGATGCATTTTTCATTTATTTGTGTTTGATATGTCCTAGATTATACTATGTCCTTAAAAATGATACTGTGTAACGAAGAAAGAAAACGTTGAGCACCTCATAGTTGTACTGCGGTGATCTTATTTGTTAAGAAAGATCTGTAACTAATGGAGAATTACAAATGAAGCATGTGCAACTTAATCTGTACATGAGAATATTATGTATACTATATATCTTTCGTACCTTGTTACTCTTAATCCCTCTTATCTGTTTCGACAAGATATCTGGCCCACCAGGATCTGACCAATTTTGCTAGTGACAAGATATCTTGTCATCAAAAAGTCGCCGTTTTTTTATAACTATACCAACATCTGGCAGGTTTTATTATGAACGACAATACTCGTTTTTCTCGTCCATCAAGATCTGGTCAGTTTTGTTGTGACGAGAAACCTAATCGAGACAACCATCAGGGAAGCTAACACAAAAAGACGGACAAGGCCTGGTGTAGTTGGTCCCCGCGCATCTATCTTATGACTTTTAATTATTTCGCCGACATTTATTGTGTATTTATTATTTATTTTCCTGGCTGTCATAAGACCAAATGTATAGGACCTTATACCTTGAAAGACGGGAAGGGCCCCTATGGTATTTCGAAATGATATATCAAAATTCGTCTCGTTTGGGGACTATTATAATCTTGCAGTAGTTTGACAATGTTTCTCCCTCTTTACATTATGCTTACAAACCTATTGTTCCCATCCCCAGGTGCAGACACAAAGGTTTGGCGAGACTGTCGACAGACTAGTAAATATTTTCTAAACGCTTGGAATTACTGATACCTTTTTGACATGACGCATTGTATAGGGACATATGGTTAGTTTCTCTGCTGACAAAGGATAGATAAGATGGCTCAAAGATAAAGTATGACTCGCGAAGAGATCTTGAAAATATAGCAAAGATTGGATGAGATGGGTACGGGAAATAAAGAAAGTATCTTCTCTGAAAGTGAAGAATATTTTCCTTCTAACGAAGATATGAAAAGTAGCAGATCTAATGATCAATAAGCTGAAACTGGATTTCAGCCTCTTTCATGTGCGAATAATCCTCAAAGGCGTCGACGTGGCACCAGAGATGGTCTGAGATCCAAAGATAACTCGACAAAGTATGGCGTCTACTTTGTCGATCCAATGGTATACCTGTATACGAGAAACATGAAAAATAACTCTTCATTGTTATATGCATTTTACAGTTTTAGATGTATCTGGAGTAAGTTCTTGCCTTTTATGTAAGGAAGTGATGGGGAAGCAAATACATAGCAGGAGAAATTCCATCCTCCCTCTGTGTGAACTGCTTCGTACTCTACGTGTGGTACCAAGAAATAATAATGTAGCTAATATAACGAATTCGACACAGGCAATATAAAAGAGATCATCAGAAGATATCAAAATGCACGGTGTGAAGATCTTGCAAACGAAGCCATACAAAATATAGATGCCCGGATTTCAAAAAGCAGAAAATACTTCTCAAGAGAAGTGAGATGAACTTATTGCTTCAACGAATGTAAAAGCTAAAATTAAATAAAAAAAATAGGCTAATGAGATACAATTTTAAATTTGAATAACAATCTATCTCATTTGTTACCTTAAAAAATCTGTCTAATTTGATCCAGCGATCTATAAGAACGTGAAGCCACACTGCCCCCTTTCGTCTTTATTAGTATACGGCAACTTCTTTTTAGTGATAATTGCAACGTCTATGTATAAGACGTATGTTCAAGCATATCATTTTATATGATTGTATTATTGGGACTATATCCAAAGATTACATAGGTGCAATAAATACACAGAATTCTACACTGCCTATGTGGAATTACTGTTGTAAAACTGAAATATTGTCTCGTGTTATCAGCCAGTTTTAGATTTTACGCGTTGACTTTCTCTCTCTCTGATCTGGTATTTGACACATGATCATTTCTTTCTTCTCTCGTGGGCTGTGGTAGCTCGATTGGAAGATTAGAGGATTTGCAATGCGAGGGTTGTAAGTTAGAAAACACGATCCAACGAAAGATCCTGTACTTGGAGGGCTGTTGCACGATAAATCTGTCCAGGAATTTGAAGTGTGGGGTGTCAACTCAGGTGTGAGCTCACTGTCATTTGACCGTGGTTCAAAATTGCGGGGTGTTATCCTCGGATCTCTCCCTTTGGGATTGATCCCGGACCGTCGCCAATAGACCGTTGTGTTACCCCAGAGTGTTACGTTAATTCAATTACCTTCCCAACTTTCATCTCTCGTACCAGACTTTCTGGTCGAGGAGTGAGCTATTCCTGTCGTACTAATGAACAATATTAATGTGCTAATGCGGCCAAACAAGCAAAGTGCATTATGATTAACTACTTATTGCTACAATAAAATATTTCTACAAAAACATTGCGCCCACGCGATATTTTATATTAATATGTATCGCCACTCATAAAATATTTATAATTCTACTACCACTGCTGTGGATTAGGATTATAAATAACTGTGGTTCTCCACAAAAACAAAGGCGTACTTTTAAATGTTCGTAAATTGTACAGAAAGAAACTAAATGCAGGAAAGTAGCAATTCCGACACAGTTACGCACTTTCCCATTTAAAAACCTGAATTGCAAATATTTTACTAGAAATTTCACAAAATTAGCATTTATAAAAAGTTGAGCATCGTTTTGTCAATCCTATTGAAAATATATAAAGGACTTATTGCACTAATGCTCATACAAAAGCCATGGTCTTGCGTGAAATGTTGCTTGATTATCTGCTTTGAGTATTAAAGTATAAAATAGGATATAAATATTTGTGTTATGGTTTTAACAATGCTCAATTCTAATGCCGTTAACAAAAGCGAGCGTATCGCTTCGACATCAAAGCGAGGTGAAGTTAGATGAACAATACTGCCGCATAGCTTTTGAACTGACAGTAAACGGATAATAGATTACTAAACATTCATCTTATCCATTGATAAAGGATTCCCTTCAAAATAGTTTCGGAAATCCCACTCCAATAGTAAATTGTGAATGCAATAGCAACCACATCATATTTAATTTGCGGGTTTGTTTTTAGATAGCATTCAGGTTGATTGGGTTTTATGGAACAAGGGCCATATTTGGCTCAACTGTGTCAGACGCAAGACAAACAACACAATGAGGGTAAACAAAAAGCAGAAGGTTAGGCAGGGTAAAAATGAAAGGGAGGGAAGATCACTCGTACCTCGTGATTGGGGTTGTGATGCCCGTGCGCACATAAAAAGATGTGACCCTGAGGGCAATATGCAAGTTGAATATGTGGATAGGTTATGTCCACCACTGCTTGAAAATTATTGTTAGATATATTGTACATGTATATTTTAAAATTGTACGCCACCCTATATATATATATATACAGGGTGGGCGAAATGTCCATGACACATTTCAAAATTTAATATAAAATCAACCAATTGTCATATGAGAATGCGGTTTTCAAAAATTGCTTTACATGGCATCAAGTTTTTTTATTTTGGCATAAAAAATTACATGTTAGAACAATACATATTGTTCTAATAAAATTACATATACATTAAAACAATACATATTAGAATATTTTATAGCATTTTTGTCACTACATACTACCATATTTCAATGTGGGCACCCTTTGTGGCTTGAGCGACATCTAACCAACACCTAACGAGGTTTTAATAGTTTTTGCTCTTTCCGTTGGGGTCGTCATAGCTGGAATGGCGAATTGCAAGCTAACTTTACTAAACTAGTGCTATACAAATAGCGCCATCTATGTGGAAACAATTAAACTATTTTTATGCCAAAAAAAAACTTGATGTCATGTAAAGCTAATTAGTGAAAACCACACACTCATATGACAATTGGTTGATTTTATATTACATTTTGAAATGTGTCATGAACGTTTCGCCCACCTGTATATATATAGTAGGATTGACTGCTTCAAGTGTCCTGGTTTTTTCAAAAGGACACTTTAATGCGGGCGAGCTTACCATAAGTCCTCCAGGAAGGCATGTCCCTTGATCACGATGACTGCGGTGGGGCAGAGCACCTCCCATGGTACCATGGGTCAACGCAGAGACAGCGACGTACTCTCCAAGTAGTGCTTGAAGTGTCATACGATCCATGAGCTGGTATTGGAAAAAAATGTTATCAGACCATCGTTATATTTGCTTAAATATGTACACAGCACTTGACATTGAATTGAAAATAGATTTGCAATGCAAACGTAATATTGCTCAATTCAGACCATCAGATTTGTGTGTAAATGAGTTAAGTCATTGAAATGTATTGTAATACGATGCACTTCTACGCCATAATTTTCTAAAATTATTTATATTTTACCAACATATTTATGATTTCGATATATTTTAATGTTCTTTCAAAATTTGTACTCTTTTTTAAAAAGTTACTTTTTATTAATCGCGATTCAATATTATAAAACTTATTTTTGTTGTTAATATAAACAATTGAGTACATGTGGAAAACATCTTAGTGTGATTATTTTTAGAATTAAATAGCAAAATTTCGGAAAACAGCTTTAGAAAAAAGCATGTCGGTAATATATTTATGTATGAACAATTTATGTAAGCTGTTGCTCCAAATTATTAATATTTTTAAGAATTTTTAAATGCAAACTGAGATTAGATAACCTTAATAAGAATCATGTATAAAGCGAAACATTATACAATTACGTTAGTGTAGCTAGGTTAATGTGGAAAATTGAAATTATGCAATTCGAGTAGGTATTACGTGGGTAAAATATGAAAATAATGTGCAATTATTTAGAGGTACCTATGTAAAAGTGTATTTAACTTAAAATGATAGCAATATGTATAGATTAGTAAGGTATAAATATAAATATATTTATAGGAAGTAAAAGTGGTACTAACTCGTTTCGATGTTTTGAAATTTAACATTTTATACTATTATTTAAAAAGCAAGTAAGTTATCCAAAATCCGATATTAAACGTTTTAGATTGACCATATAAATGTATTAATAATAAATGAAGTTTGCCAATGTGATAAGTTCTGCAAGGAGATGGTTTATATTTAAAAATGTAAAACATGTTAAATGTTTGAAATATTTAACCCTCCAAGTGGTTTCGACGAGATATCTCGTCCATCAAGATCAGAACAATGTAGCAAATGACGAGATACCTCTTCAACGAGATATTGCTGCTTTTTAAAGATGACATGATCATGATCTGGTCAGTTGTCTGATAATGACGAGATATCTCGTCCATACAGATTTGTCCAGTTTTCCTGATAACGGGCTACCTTGTCGAAACAACCACAAGGAGGGTTAATCTTATCTTTAAAAAAATATTTTGGTATGAAAACTTAATAATCTGATTTTCTGTAGGTACTCATATAATTTTTTGTATTAAATCTAAAAGAAAAAAAATATGAGGTACTGACATAACACTGTTGATTAACCCTCTAAGGGTCATACACGTATTATGCAAATTGCAGCCTTCCCTGCTTGACGTTTAACCAGGGTTTGCCGTTTTTGCCAACAGAATCTTTAAACTGATTCTTTAAATCAACAGATATGGCTATTTAGTCATTATGTGTGTTGTAGGGTAAAATCAACGCTAAGTAACGAAGATATAAAGTATAAACACTCAAGTAAAAGCAACACTGACAACTAAGCAACACAAAGTAAGTTACTCGGAAATAGTACTCTGGTAATTCAGAATTCTCGAGAAAAATCAACATTATTTTTATTTCAGTGACATCAAATACACTAGCCATGGATATAAATTTAAAATTTCCTTACTTTTTTCCAGTTGGCCGTGAAGACCACACAAAGCTCCCCGTGATGGTGTTCATCCACGGAGAATCCTACGACTGGAATTCGGGGAATGCGTACGACGGCAGCGTGCTGGCGAGTTTTGGGAATGTGATCGTTGTCACTATCAATTTCCGCCTGGGCCTGCTAGGTAAGGTCATCCGTCTTTTTCAGTCCTGACTAATATCTCCCGGATGCTTTACATTTTGTCCCCGAGTGCGATTTTCCTGCCCTATATATATATATATATATATATATACTATATTTAGACCATTACCAAAAAGTCAAATAAGAGAGCCCAAATAAAAACAAAATGCAAGTTCTAAAAGGTGAAGCAAAACAGCAACAATAATATTGACCCTTTTGATGAATAGCGTTGAAAGCCACAGAGAACAGGTAAAGGGAAATATAATTCAATAATACAAATAATAACAATTTCATAATTATTTTTTTCACTTTTGCTCTTTTATTCCATCAATTTCCCCCTGCCATAATCTTAATTTCTTGTCACAATTTTAATTTCTTTTTAAAATTTAACTTTCTCCCCTCCCTCTCACTTGTACACGTCTTTCATGTTTTCTCCAAGCCGACTTCTTGCTCTTTTTAAATCCGCTATTCTAGATAGGACGGATCTGGCAGTGCTTTGCTCTCCTGGCTTGCGCGGCAACATTCGGTAAGGTAATTCCTTTGGCTGTTCTATTGATTTTTCCTTCCTAACCTTGGTAATAGGTAATATATTTTTATGATTTTTCTTTCTGGTAGTACTTTGAGTTTTCGGGGGGTCACTTGTGTTGATCTCTTCGGCCCGGCCTTACACAAATACAGAAAAACTCAAAGCATCCCTTTTAAGTGAATACCGGTTTTGCTCCCCTTGATAAAGTAAGCGGGCTCACTCAAAATTTACATATTTTATTTCATCTTGTTTCTCGGGGAAATCTATTCTTAGGGTAGCTTTACTTATATATATTGCAGGATTAAGGAGCCCTGTGGTTCTTATATATATGTATATATAAATAATATATATGTATAAGAAACACTGGGCACGGGTTTATTTAATTATTAAATTATTATTATACATATATATGTGGGTATCTGGGTATAAAGTATTAGATGGACACCTGACTTTCGTGTGATCCAGGAAGTGATCAAGCACAAGGATAACGAGGGAGAAACTGGAGAACCCTGAAGAAAGTGGCATGCTGCTACACACGATGAGCCTGTGAAGTAACGATGATCCCCTGTGAATAGTTTCAACTTATCCACTGTAATTAAACTATTTGATAGTAAATATCGTCCCCTCGCATCCCTTTATGAGAGGAGACTTTCTTGACTATTAAATATGTTTAATTACAATGGATAGGGGAAACTATTTACAGAGGATCATCGTTAAATCACATTCTCGTTCATGCTTGGCTGTATGCCACCTCTTTCAAGGTTCTCAAGCGTCTCTCTCGTCATTTGAAGGTCTGTCTCGTCATCTTGGCACTTGATTACTTCTTGTATCACAGACACTGGCAGGTGTTCTGATGTTTTATACCCAGGTACCCCCATATATATGTGTATTCAGAATCAAGCTACCCTGTGGTTCTTTGCTTCCCTCCAAATCGTTAGAATTCCAAAAGCAAGCTCTCTCTTCTTTGCTTTTGTCCTATGCCTAAACTCTGCATCAAAACAGATCAGATTTAATGTGAATCCCTCTGTTTTTCTTGATCACATACTTTAAAACCAAAAAAGACGTAATAAACTTCATCAAACTCAGTTAGGTTTTACATCTGCTTCTGCATAACAAAGTTTCCATAATTGCGTGTATAAAAGAATTTAGACACTGTACATAACCTCTAGAAGCCATTTACCACATAAACACATTACTGAACACTCGATATTAAGTTTAAAATTTTTAAATGACTAACACAAAAATCTTCTCTAAAAAGAATGTTACTCACACAAGTCTAAGGTGAAAATGTTATTCGCAACTGTTAGGGTGAAACTGAAAATGATTCTTGCCTTACCCAGGGAATTAAATTGTCGGAGGATGTTTTTTACGTGGCATTGCAAGTCACAAATAGTACAGTATAAATACTGCTTCCAAATGACTACAGGATATATTAAGCCACCTGCAGCCGAAGACTTCATTGTATATAATTAAAAACTATTTGTGTGGTCATTAATTATTTACAAACGACTCAATAGACATTTCTTAGGAACTGTTATTCTTGAAGCTGAAGCAATGTGCCAAAAGCTGCAAGTCTCATATCTATTATATTTACAACATCTTAGGCTGACTCAATACTGTTAGTTTTATTTAGAATAAATATAGGTGTCAAAAGCTGGTAAATTTGCATACACATTCTATTAGGATTCCATAGAATTCCACAGATATAACCTGTGTAACATACGTACTGTAAGTTATAATCTTCACTGAATACCTTCTACTTTTTGACCTTTAATTATTGAATCGTTCCAAGGATGTGTTAATTAACGTCAAATTCTTCAGTAAGTACTTCGTATATTTTTTAATGAGGACTTCTAACTTTTATTTTACATTATAATACTCACAGGCATACTTTTTGCTCACCTTTTGAACGGAAAATTGTAAATTCGGTCTTATTTCGATTTATTTGCAATTTCATGTTCCAGCATTTTATTTCTTCGAGTTGTAGGCGGCTCAGGTTCGATTCCTGTGAGGTGCATTCCTTCCCCGGTGTATTTCTATCTTATGTATCAGTAAAACTTTCATTGTGTTTGTCTGTCTATTACATGATATTGTGTCTTGTGTCTGGCGCAGCATGGCCAAATATGGCCCTTGGGCCATAAAACCCCAAAACCAACCAACCAGCATTTTAGTTCATATTTAGCATTAACTAAAAGAAACCAATTCAAGTTCAGTTGATTTAAATTTTATGTGACGATAGTAAAAATTTACAAATAGAAAAACATTTAAATATATTATTTGAACTTAATTGAATTTGATAAATTTATAGCTTTTAAATTCCCAACTTTTTATTAGAATAACTATACGTTTATTTATGAAGATCTTTATACAATAAAAATGTAAACTTTTAAAAAGTGTATCAGAACAGTTTCAAATTAATGTTTTGTTTCTTTTATACTGGAGTACCTTTATTACATAATTTGAATGCCTACTAATCCTTAAAAAGCCGGGATTAGAATTCTCGAAAGTGTTTAAAAGTATTTCCTTTTAAAATAGACTGTTTATTCTGGCATGGTTACGAAGCATTTAATAGTCTATGGCGATAATAATAAGTAGATGCAGGAAGATATTAGGTGTCTGCGAAGCATTTTCAACCCACCAAAATAAAGAAAGTTTCAACAAATATCTTTAGAAATCCTGACACATACACAGTCAACACCTGAGAAATAACTTTCTCATCTAATTTCCTCCCGGCTTCTACTACAGTCGGGCTCTTTATAAAAGGTGGCGCGCAACAACAAAAGGAAAATTCTACTTCAAATATTTGGTGAAGTAATTATTATTCCTGGTTTGAAGTTGGAGCTCATAGTTATGCAGAATGCTAAAGGGTCTTTTTACGTAGCTCTTGGGCCTTTATGTTGTGTCCGTCCAACTTCTCCCCCAAAACAATAAAACGAAAGCGTTAAAAAGAATGTCGAAAGTCAGTCTTCTTCTCATCTAAGTTGGGTTGGTTCTTCTTTTGTGGGATGTTTGATGCATATTTATCAGGTTGCTCTGGGAATTTTAACTCTGACAATTCTCCGAAGACTGAATACTTTTAATCAAGGCTTTACTGAGGGACTGGGATTATAATTGGCGGAATACCACGTATTGTTTGGCTTCGGAGGAGACTAGTTAAAAACGGTTGTTTCTTTTCCCTGTAGGAGATTGTTCAAAAAGAATGGATAAGGAAGAAAATATTTCTTTAAACCGGGATTAGACTTCATTAGGTTGAAAGTGTTCATAAATTAACTGCATTTTTTCATTGAATTTAATAAAAGTAATTAAGTAGTATATTGTTCGGAGTTTAATATTCTTAACCCTCCAAGTGGTTGTCCCGATGAGATATCTCGTCAATAGCTGGGCAGACAAGATCTTGATGGACGAGATACAATGTCATTAGAAAAAAACTGACCATTACCTTCATCTCGTCATCATAAAGAAATTGGCAATATTTTAATGACGAGATATTTCGTCATTAGTGAACTTGTTCCGATCTTGAATGGACGAGGTATCTCATCATTAGTGAATTTTGTCAGATCTTGATGACGATATTTCTCGTTGAAACCACTTTAACCACTTTGAGAGTTAAGGGGACACGGTTCCCTTTGAACAATTTTTTTTGTTTTCATATGTGTAGCAAAATTTTTTAGTATATTATATTGAAATGCACATAAAATGAATATTTCAGGCGAAAAAATTTAATTTTAATGAAGCAATAATTCAGAAATTTAATTTTTTTGAAAAAAAAATTAACATTTTAAAATCCCTACTAGTTTTTTGAATATCATCTTTTAAAAATTTTTTTTACACTTTTCTATTCATTGCAGTATTTTACACAAGTCTGTGCATGGGTTTGCATGTATTCTGATTATTTATTTCTCTAGAATTTTTTTTCTAAAAAATACTGTGAAAAACTGTAAAAAACATGAATATTTTAGTTTGGCAATTTAAAAAAAAACTTTTAATCCAAATTCTTATCGCATGCACAGAATTGTCAAATACACTATTGTGAAAAACTACAAAAAGTTTCAAACTTCTAAATTAAATTTTAAAAAAGCAATTTGAGTACTTCATAGTCATCAAAAACAGAAAGCTGAGAAAAAGCCATTTAAAGTTTTAATTTTTAGTTTCGGTATTTTACATCCAGGAGAAAAAAACTTAAATAACTCCTAAAATAATGTTGCTAGAGCTATGAAATTTTGCATACATATTCAGAAGAGTTGTATAGTTAAAATAAAGCAATAAATTTGTTTTCGATATTTTGGTCATTTTAAGGGTACCGTGTCCCCTTAAAATAAATTAATGAATATTCATATTCCTAAAAAACGTTTACTCGTGGCTCGTTCTTATAAATAATAACATTCATATATTTTTTAAGAAAACAAAGCTCATTTTCATTTATACTTCAAAATATCGTCAATAAAAAAGAAATTCAAACGAAATAAAATGTTAAAACAGAATCAGAACGCATTATTATCCTCATTGTATATTAAAATCCAAGCATTTTGTTAGTTCGTTATCTTGCAGTATCAAGTAAGTTGGAAATTTAGCAGAAATATCGAATTCGTTGGAAAATATGATACTTATCAAAAAATACGTTTACAAATACACAATTAAGGAAACGTCAAGATAGGTTTAATGCGAAATAAACTATTAAAATTAATATTCAGATTGAAATGAGGTCTTTAACTACAGATTTACATTTTGGTGACAAAGAAAAAGATGCTATTTCATAGCAGAATTTGAGAAATAGTTTTACAATTAATTTGAATGAATATCATATTGAAATTATATTACTTTCATAGACGTAAACAAATCAAGTAAAATGTGCATACTGTTTCTGAACTAAAGAACAATCATATATTCCCTTTATTAAAAAATATGTATTCCACTCATATCAATAAATTTCTTAAAACGGATTTCAATTACTTTTTTGATTCATTGACATTAAAAAAGGTTTAGATATCAAGTTACGAAACATTTACTTGTCAACAACTTCTGTTTTCTATCAGAAAAATATTTTCTATAACAATGCTTACCTTGCAATCATCTAACATTATTATTTTGGTTGGTTGACTGGATTTTAGTGGTGCAAAGGTCAAGGAGACCATGCTGTGCCAAACACAGAATGAACTAAGCTAACTTTAAAGTTTTTTCATGCAACGATGGAGGAAAAAAGAAAGCAAATTAAAGGGATGAGGAAAATTGAAGGGAGGACAGATAAATAGGGGTATACCTCGGAAATGTGATGCCCGTGTTTACTTGAAGAAAGTAAATCCCCTAAGAGAGAGCATTATTTTGTCTTACAAATATAGGAAAATCCCAACGTTTAAGTGTATGCTTAAATTTAATCTTCAAACACCTTAGAAAGAAATAAATGGAAACAGCTTGAATGCTAAAAGGGGAAACATATTTGTACAAAACAGAGAATGTATAAATAGAATCAAGGCAGGAAATGTATGAATGGAATCAAAACAGAAATGATTAATCCTCCTGGTGGTTGTCTTCACTAGACATCTCGTCATTAGCAAAACTGACCAGATCTTGATGGACAAGATGACTATTCCTTAGAAAAAACTGACTAGGTCTTGATATAGTCATCATCAAAAACTCGGCAATATCCTAAGGACAAGATGTCTCGTCATTAACGAAATCGGTCAAATTTTTATGGACGAGATATCTCATTTAAAAAATTGGTCGAATATTAATTGACGAGATATCTTGTCATTCGCAAAATTGGTCAAATCTTCAGTAACGAAATATTTCGTGGAAACCACTGGGATGGTTAAAAACTAAACTGCCTTCTAAGCGTCGCTGTTTCATTGGCTTTTTATATTTCTACACGCAATATTTACATAATCAACATATCAGCTGATTTGACATAAAAACATTTACTTGGAACAGCAAATCAACATATCAGCTGATTTGACATAAAAACATTTACTTGGAACAGCAAACTCATAAAATATGAGCAATCATTCCTCCACCTGCATAAATATGGCCTTAGATAAACAAATGTCCATGCATTTCTTAGGGGTGAAAAACGTATGTAACTCAAGGCACAGCAAAAAAACCCTTTAAATTAGTGTTACAGGCTTTAATTCTTAACCTTTGAAAAACAGAAACACGACCTCAACGATCCGAATATACTTGGGTATAAAAAGTGTCAGTGAACAAAGGCAGCACTGAAAATAATCTAAATAATTACGCAACAGTAAACATACTCAGATACAAGAGCAAATTCCGTAATCATGTTTTAGAAACATGCTTTAATTACGATGTTTTCTGAAGTAGAAAATTTTCTTCCCCATGGAACCGACAGCGATAAAGTCGTCGACAGAGATTTTTTAAGCAACGTGAGAAAGAAGTCTTCTTAAATGTTTATTTAATTTAACTCTGAAAAACTACGTTTGGAAAGTGCAACAGAGTTAAACTAAAAAAATAAGTTAAGTGATAAGTAGCTGTTTTTAAAGTTGGTGTGTTATATCAGCAAATTTTAAGTTAGAGGAAAGTTAACGTAAATATCAACTACTTGTATCATATTTTTCTTTGCATATCAGACGTATTAAAATCAAATGAATCCTACATTAAATGCCGACATAAACACATTCACAACTAGGCTACAAATTTGGTCACTCATAAAAACTGAAGTTTTTAAAATGCGTTCGTTATCAATACGAATTACTTACAATTACGTTACAAACCCATATCACGTGTTTATTAAAATTATATGTATTTGCTTTTCTCAGTGCACTAAGGAAAGCAAATGTAGACCAATATAGACTAGATAGAGAGCAGATTATCTACTAGATTCTTACCCCATTGCAATACCACAATAACTCAAAAAATGACTTTTTATTTTAATATGTAGAAAGACTAAATGCATGCTTCTGCATGCTGCAAACTGTCACTCCTCTATATTCTAGTATATAATAGTAGGTGAGGTTTGAGGACTGTTTTACAGCATGCAGAAACATGCATTTAGTCTTTTCGCACATGAATTAAGAAATTCATTTCTTAGTTATGACGGTATTGTAACCAGTGTGCAATAAAGAATTTAAGGAAGATAACTCGATTAAGGTCAAATGAGGTATCTTAACCTTCTGCATACGTCCGGGCAGAATATCTGTTCCTTCTTTGGTTACGGCAGTCGGCCCAACGGCTCTACCATCAACTTACTGAAACCGGCCGAAACGGCCTTACAATGCTATTTTCCCCATGACTAGGGGAATATGTGTCGTCCCATTATCACCTAATGTGCCGGTTTCTATTGTCGGGTTGTGGGTATGCCTAGAAGGGACAGATTCTTCCCGGGTAAACTGAAAGGGGTGCGGTGACTTTTTAAGTGTATCGCTTTTCATTTATTCAACCTCTCACAGACTAGATGCTCGAGGATAAAATTTTGCGAGGCTCTCCGTCGATAACCCTGACATCTTTGTCAATGGGGAGATAAGGTTATTCATGCGCGGGTCTCTTTGTAGCACAGAAAATAGGAGATGGAAATCGTAATGGGCTTCGGCGATTTTTCAGGAGTTTGAGGTCTGAAAGAATCCGAGCCTTTCGTAACAAGGGGACTCGAAACCTTCGACCGGTTGGGCCGGTCCCCGTATGCAGAGGGTTAAGCAATAATAATAATAATGGAAGCAAAATTAGGTAATTTATATAAGGAAACAAACATAAAGCGTAGTTTACATTTGCAACTGATATTAATATATACTGATTTCCACAGATCAGGTGTCCTCAGGGACACATCTCCTTTAAGTGTGTAGGGGCTTCACAGACCTGAAATACTCTAGCGATATTTTCTTTACCCATGGGGTTTACTGTCTTTACACGGGGTCTCGCTCCCGGGATATCAAATAACTTTTTTTCTGTTTTTACCTCTGTACTCTATTCCGCAATCCTTCTTTTTCCTCTTTCACGACAAATTTTACTTGACGTTATCTTGTGTTTGGAGCAGCTGGGCCAGGAAATGGCCCTTGCACCAAAAACCTAGAAACAACTAACCTTAGATAAGTGAAAAAATATACAAGTTAGCATACCAAAAGGAAGTACGGTAAACCAGTCTTACCAGGATAGCATGTTGGTATGCATAATGCAAAACTGAAATTGGCACAACGCGGGGTTACAATACATTGACTTTTGAATGAAGAATATTTGTTGTATTGCAAACACTTCAAAGGAAATGGCTTTTATGGTAGAGGTCAGCCATGGGTTGTTGCGGTATAGGTGGACTTCAAATTCAGAAAGGTATGGATAATACATTTTCGAATATGGTCATATGCAATAGTCATTGAGAAATGTTCAAAACAAGACGACTCTTATCAAATTGCACTTATGGATAAATATCTCCAACTAGAAATAACATAAACACGTCACATAAAGTGGCCAGTGTGATCTCAAGAGCTAAATCCAATTAAACGTCGAGTACAATCCTTTTCATCCATTGAGCTTTTAGCTGGAAACTACAGGAAAACCGATAACTGATTTCACTCCAATTTCGTAATAACGTGAACATCAATACCAAGCTTGCAATGTTGTCACATCTATTATAGTCCATATTGAAGTTACGCCATTTTTTAACACATTCTTATACGTATTATCTTCTAACAAAACTTTTTTAAAAGAAACTCAGCATTTTTATTCAATAATTATTAATGTTTTTAAGTGAAAAAATTTGAGGCTAATCAAAGTATCGTTTCTCCAGTGTTTATTTATATATGAAAACCAATATGTAACGGAGAACATAAAAATATTGTATTATTCATTACATCCTGCAAGAAAATAAGAATCGATTAAGTGATTAGTAATATTACACGCCAGAAAAAATCGATAAAAAATTATTGACAATATTATATGCCAGCATTTATTTCAAAAGGCATATTAATTGAAGTTTCAGGTATCTAGTGATGCACGTTAAAGCATTTGTAGAGCACAACACATTTCTAAAAAGTGATAACTATTCTTGAGTCAGAAAATATTTTTTCAACAGTTACGTTAAAAAGATTAGCCAGCTTAATTTTCTACGGATCTAAGGAAATAATTAAAAAAAGGAACTTCCAAACCTTATTTTTCCGCCACGTAGTTTATTAAAAAATACTTTTTGTAGATGTGAAGGATTTGAAAAGCTTTAATGACAGCACGAATTTTTTTAACTTATTACTTTTCTTCTACTTCACTGAGAAGAGTAATGAATTTTATCATTTTTATAGGAGACCGGATACTTGTATTTCAATTTCTTTTTCCCTTCTTTTCCCTGGATTAAGGTAATTAATTTTTTTTCTCAGGATGTATTAAAAGTCCAAGAGATAGCCAACATTTGTTTTTGACGTTTCTTATATCGTTTTTATGTTAGCACATTTGTTAGCATTGCATTAGGGAATTGTATACCGACTATTAAAAGGGTAATATTTATGAGTGCTCAAAATAATTCATCGTTGTGTTTTAGTTTAAGAAGTTAATTTGAGAGCGAAGAAATAAAATTTGTCCAGTTATCTTGACCGCTTTATGTTTAGAAATATCGCAAACGCAAGGATTGGTGAATCATTCGTTAATTATTAATAGAACGAATTTATATGTTTCGAAATAGTTATGGTAGGTAGGTATTTGGTTAACATCGCACTGGAGCAAAACAGTGGGCTATTGGCGACGGTCTGGAATCAAACCCGAAGGGAAAAGATCCAAAAACAAAACCACGCAATTTTGAACCACCGAAATAATTATGAAAAATGTATGAAAAGTACTATTAAAACATGTAGAAATTACATAAAATTAAGTTTCATGATTGAAAGCGCTTATGTAATACTTGAAAATAGGAATTTTAAAGTACGCCTCAAAATGTATCTTAAATGGAAATTTTATACTTTATAATTACATTTTAATTGTACCAAACTTAATCCTCTAAGAAATTTGACGAGGTATCTAGTCCATCAAGATTTGACCAAATTTGCTAATGACGAGTTATCTCGTCTCCAAGACATTGTCCAATATTTTAGGATGACGAACAAGATCTGCTCAGTTTTCTTCTAATGACGAGATATCTCGTCTTCAAGACATTGTCCAATATTTTAGGATGACAAACAAGATCTGCTCAGTTTTCTTCTAATGACGAGATATCTCGTCCATCAAGATCTGGTCAATTTTTCTTATGACGAGGTATCTTGTCCATCCAGATCTCGTCAATTTTCGGAATGATCGAACCGAAATATGTTATATTTGCTATAGTATATTTGATTGAATTAATACAACTTAACCCTCCAAGTGATTTTGACGAGATTCCTCGTCTACCAAGATCTCACCAATTTTGCTAATGACGAGATATATCGTTATCAAGATATTGCAATTTTATTTTGATGACGAGATCGTTTCAGTTTTTGATGATGACGTGATCAGGAATCAATTATTTTTAATGACGAGATATCTCGTCCATCAAGATGAAGTTAGTTTTGCTAATGACGAGATAACTCGTCGAGACAGCTACCAGGAGGGTTAAAGTATCAACACCTCTTGAGTAACCTCTTTTGTGTGAAACAATAAAGTATATATATTTAAGTGAAATGTTGCTTTCTAATTAAGTTACATGGCATTTAATCCAAAAGTGTTAGTCCGTAGTTAATTATCTTAAATCCCATTATTTCAAATAAACCAAAAGGACATTAAAAGAGTCGCGAATATTTAAGCAATCAGCACCCTCTTTTCAAATCCCAGCACGAGCCCATCAACTTTCACAAAATCAATGACTTTGTCATCCTTAGATAACAATATTTCCTTTAACATAAACTGGCACCTAAGATGTCGCCGAAAGCATGCCAGTAAGTGTCAGCGCCCTAATCCTGCCCCGTCATACTGGAAGCTCCTTTGAGAAAACTTAAGTCGAAAGGCGTTTGACATTTGTTGTCCTTCCCCATCAGGAATTAGGTGGCTGACAACGCCGAAGTTCCTCAGGAAATGACAAACTCCCCCTTTGCCGAGACGGTCTGCTGTATGATTCCTCTTGATTTTCGTCGCGGGGACTTGAGGTATGGTGACTTGCGTGGTAATTTTCATTTGAAAGGTATTCATTTCGTCACAAAAGTTGGGTCAAAAAGCCGTGTCTGTCTTCATAGCGTCGGATTGGAGCTTAAACATTTATTTCTTATTTAAGTATACTTTAGATTGTTAATTGAACGTTTATCGAGACGCTTGTGAAAGACAGTGCAAATGTGTCTACCAGAAAGGACTTCATAGAGGATGGATGCGTTGACATGTTTTGGAGCCCATGGCCGAGAAGGGGCTTTAATCTCCTGTTTCGAACTTGGATATTTTGGACCTTGGATATTTAAACTATTGAAAATTAGGCGATAACTATTGCATAACAGAGTTTAATTAATCTAATGAGTTAAAATTTTGTTGATTACAACAAGAATTACGTAAGCCAGAAATGATTAATCATAAAAATTAAAATTTTATTAACACATTTAGAGTGGGATTTCAGCTACCCAAAATAAGAGTTATTCGTGGTACATCCTTATTTTGTGGAAGGCTCGGATTGTAGATTTCAATTTCTTGGTAGGTCGGTATTTTAATTAATGTGCACTGGAGGAACGCAACGGACTGTTGGCGACGGTCCATGATCAAACCCAGTCTTTGGTTGGATTCGGGCCCTTTCAATCTTAAACAACTTTATTGTTATTGTTTAAAATATGATTGGAGACATTTCGAGGATGGGGATAATTTTTTATGATGGTTTGAATTTTAAAGGGTTTTAGAATATAACTATTGCAGTAAAACCATCTGGATTTAGTTATTTGTTATTTGCCTAGGAAAAATATTTTGCAGCTGTTCGATTTTTTTATGTTTGATTCGTTAGTAGCTCCCTCAAATTAAGCAAGCATATTTTATAATTGGTCTTACGAAGCAAAAATAAACTTCATAAAGGAATTAGGATACACTGCAATGTATACTAATCTATTGTAAAATGGTTTTTGTAGTGGTGACTATATTCACCACACACAATTAAGATGTTTCCAATTTAATTTCTTGTATTTGGTTACCCATGCGGGTTTTCAGGTTTCAATCAGTGGCTCTTTGTGGCCAAAGTCCAGATTTAATCAAACTGGATCGATTCATATATAACTCATTGAAGAGCGACTTCATATATTTATTTACTCATTATGATTGTGTGGAGTTAAACTGGCACTCAGAGTGTTAAGAAAATATTGTTTAAAGCTCAAATTTTGAGATTATTAAATTGGATTTATAAGTAGTTTATTTATATTTTTAAAAGTTTAAATAAAAAGAAGTATCAATTGAGAAAGTATAGAATATTCCCTCCAAGTCTCTTAAAATCTTAATCGGGATTGATCCCGGACCGTTGCCAATAGACCTATGTGTTTCTCTAGTGCGACGTTAATTCACTACCTACCTTGGAATCTCAAAATTTATATTTCTGGAGATTTTGGGTCCCAGTTCTCCTTAAATACACATAATTACAAATAAATAAAATCAAACTGCGAATCTAAAATAAAGTATGTAACTGTGATTAACGTATGAATCAAACTCAATTTTAAATTTTATAGTCAGTCTACATGAGTAAAGAAATGTCTGAGTTCGTCCATTTAAGTAGTTTTCCAAGGGAAACATCTTATTTCTTTTTCTCTCGAAACCATTCTGATACATATTTGCAAAACTTTTAATAAGAGTTTAAATAAAAACGGAAGTATCAGCTTAAAAAGTATAAAAATAATTACTCAAATATCTAAAAATCCCAAAATCGATATTCGTGGAATTTAATGTGTCGTGGCGACGTTAATTAATTACCTACCTACCTACCTTAAAATCTCAAAATCGATACTTTTGGAACTTCTGGGTTCCAGTTCTCCTTAAAAATAAATAATTTCAAATAAATAAAATCTGAAATAAAGCAGATAACAGATAAACGTATACATCAAAATACTAGTTTAAATTTTTGTACTGGGTCTACATGCAATAGTAAAGACATGCCTCAGTATGTCCCTATAAGCAGCTTTCATGTCATGAACCATCTTATTCCTATTTCTCTACAAACTATTTCTGATGGACGTGGAAGAAATCTAATAGATGAAAAATTCCCGTTCGGAAATAAGTTCCGAGATGCAGAGGAAGAAATACAAACCAAAAGTAAAAGGAACTATCTGGGTCATGTGACAGTTTCCTGAGTTTAATAACCATCAACCTAAGGCTTTTAAGCTGAATGCGCTAAGAAACTAATGCCAGTGAAAAGAAAGAATCGAGCTGCATCAAAAGGGAAAAAAATAAAATTCATCGAGGCGATTTTACTTCTGAAAGATTTCCTTACACCTTATCGGCCAGACTGGGGCGAGGAGGAGAAAAAAACTCTTTTGTCGGACGGATATTATCTTTTTTTCACTTCTTTTACTTCTCAGTTGGATCTGCAAAATCCGGGTTTGAGGACGAAAGAGTGAGAAAGGAGGGAAAAAAAGATTAACAGAAAAAAATGGCGCAGGTTCGCATTTAGACAATTTGGAGTCCCAAGCGCAAGAGACAAATCTTGACTTCGCATCCGGTGCGACAGTCTATAAATATCGAAAGCTGCAGGTTGTAATGAAACTTGCCTCTTGAAAAATATCAGTTCAAAAATCGTGGGGGTTTTTAGTTTTGGATCGAAAAAAAGGAGGCAAGTGCCTCTGGAAGCAGAGACAAAAAACGACGTCGGCAAATAGAAAAGAAGGGATTTGAAGAACTGCTTTTCGGCTTTGGTTCCATATGGTAATCAAGTCCCTATGATTGCATTTTCGACTGGAAATCGGATAGGAACAATGATAGTTGAGAAGAAAACAAGAATAAGGTGTAGTCAATTTGTTTCCGTCTGGTTCTGGATTTTCTGAGAGGTTCTGAAAATAAGAAATGGTCAGACAACTGATATTTTTTTTATCTTAAAGCTAGTTAGCTTAACTGCTAGAAACTAGCAGTTAAGCTAGTTTCGAAAGATCTTTAGTATTCGTCCCTAGTATACTTATATAGCTAATCAACATCTTTCACTACGTTTCATCTACGTAATGGTTTTAAGAACTTTATTTGCCCCGAATATACTCGTATAGTTAATCACCTTTCACTACATTTTTTAATGCAATGGTTTTCAGAAATTTATTATTCACTTCGAGTATACTTGCATAGCTAGTCACCGTTCACTTTCTTCAACGTAATTCCTTTATTATTCATACAGAATACATTCATAAAGCTAATCACCTTTCGCTATTTTTCTCCCCCAAGAATTTGATTTTTCCCTCTGAGTACTAAACTTGTATAGCTAATAATCTTTCTCTAAGTTTCACTGCAGCGTAATGCTTTTAAGAATTTTGTTATTAGTCCCGATTATATTCGTTCAGCTAATCACCTTTCACTACGTTTCTCTTCAAATTAATATTTTAATGGACTTTGCTATCCGTCCCGAGTATACTCGTATATGTTGTCATTTTTCACTTCATTTCACTTCAGCGTAATGTTTCTAAGAATTTTGTTATCCGTCCCGAATATACTCGTATAGCTAATTACGTTTCATAGCATTTTTTAACGCAGTGGTTTTCAGAAATTTGTTATTCACTTCGAGTATATTTGTATAGCGAACCACTGTTCACAGTTCTCTTCAACATAATTCTTTTGTTATCTGTCCCGATTATACTCGTGTAGTTAATCGCCTTTTACTAAATTTCTTCAACGCAATGGTTTTGAGAACAATGGTATTTCTCTCAAAACTCTTCATTTGAAATAAAAGTAATTCAATACGCTATTTTCGATTTAATTCCCACTATCCCTGGACCGTTCCCAAACCGTTTATAAACAAATCGTACCCAATTTGTAGTAAAACAAGATGCGTTAGAGTTCATCGCATCATTGCTCTTACGCAAGGAAACAAAGAACAGATCAAATTACAGAAAAATAGATACTTCATCCTCAATTTTCTCCAGAAGATCAATTTAAGAAGTTTCAAGATATATTTATCGAGCTACCAAACAACACAATGTTTCGCGTTTGTCAAAATAGAGCAATTTCGTTTGTTGTAAGGAAAGAGATTATACATTTTATTCCAAAGCCGAAGGCAAAGTTCTCGCTTTGCAGAAAAGCGGCCTCATTTATAAAATGTCACTGAGACTGTAACTAATTTTCTACTAGATTCAAAACCATTTTTTCTTTTGTTCTTCTAACAAAGGAAACGAGACGTATAAATAACGAGGTATGTTTCTTGGAATGACATTTTATCTGATTTCATTCCATTTAATTTCTTAGTTCCTTCTTTAGGTTACATAGCGAAAGTTTCTTGAATCCATCTTTTTATGAATTTCATTACTTCATGCGATAGACTAGATATGTATGATTTATTAACCGGAGTTGTTCTTCCTGAATGTCTCCAAGACTGAAAAATTATAACATTGATGAATATCTGTTTGGGAATTTTGAAATCAAAGGATTATTTTCATTAAAACGAATGCACAAAATTGAAACAAATTATGTCTGAAGCAGACAAAAATAAAAGGGAAAAACTATTTCACAAAAATCGATGAATATTTATGAGAAAATTTAGTTAAATGACAAATTGAGAATTACATTTATTTCCATAAAATGGAAATTTGCATCCAAATGTACCTAAAATGTGCTTTTTCGGGCATTAATAACCATGTGAATTTGCAGTCGAATTGTCAAACAATTGTAGTTTCATAAAAAAATATAATTTAAATACAGATATTATCATAAACTATGTAACACAACAGTCAAGCAAGCATTGCCTAGATATCTTTTCATGACTTTTATTTTAGGTTTTATATTATTCAAACTTTCAAACCATAATCATTCACACAATCAATATCGTCGGCTTAGAGCAGAAACCCATTAACTTACATAAGGGATTTTTTACTGTACATCTGTATGAAAAATAGCTATTAGCGCTTTTAGGTCAAAAAATATAAATTACAATCATTTTGACCGGTTATATGTCTTTTGAATAGATTACAATATGAAAATGTATTTTCATGAAAATAAGCATTTAGTGTCGCCAAAAATTTATTATTTTTTATATGTTATTCTGAGATTTTAGGTATATTTTATAATATAGTGCTCAAAAAAGTCAAATTTCAAATTATTTAAGAAAACCATTCGAATGTAGTCGAATACCTTTACGTGTTTCTGCTCTAAGCCAACGATGTATTTTAATGAGAAATAAAATATGGATTTTGCTTATTTATAAACGCAGAATTGGAATGAATTAAACATAAAACACAACAAATATATTTGATATGATTGTGCTGTAACGAGAATAGAATAAATCTAATATTAAATCATGAATTTATGTAAATTTTATAACAGCTTTAATCATCAGCAACAGACTGTGCACGTACACGTTTAATATATTCCATCAAAGGTTAATATATAGTCATTGACTAAGCCGTATTTTCATAAAATGATATTAAAATTTTATGTTTATGATTAACTTTAAATTTATAAATATTTAAGAGGCAAAGCAGGTGCTCTTGTAAGATTTCACAGTTTTGACTGATTTTAAGTCTTATTTGAAGTATAAATATTTTAATAATCCTATTAAATGATAATATTTAAGTCAAATTATGCATTTCTTACAAAGTCACGCTGAATTCCTTATCTATTTATTACATGGGAAATATTTTATGTATTTGTATTTATTAATCATCTTTTTGTTGAATTAAATAAATGATACGTTTGTATTCATACATTCAATATGGATTAAACGACAATTGTATTAAATTCATTAACACATTAATTTAAAATGTTTATTCTGCATTTATTGCATAATTTATCATTCAATTATGATATAATCAATACTTTTCCATAAATAAATTAATAACTTATAATGATATTTTTGCTAATCCTCGAATTGGTTCTGACGAGATATATAGTCCATCAAAATCTGACCTTCTTTGCTAATGACGATATAGCTCTTCATCAATTTATTGCTGAATTTTTTATCATGACGAGATCAAAATCTGTTTAGTTTTCTTCTGATGACGAAATATCTCGTCTATCAATATGTGGTCAGGTTTGCTAATGATTGCATTTTTGATGAGATACTTCGTCAAGACAACCACCAGGAGGTTAAAGAGTACGAAATTTGAGTCTTATTTTGAACAAATGAAATATTATTTTTCCGAGATTGAAAGGCCAGAAAAGTCTTTAAGAAATCATTTTGTTAGAATTAAGGTATAAACATTTATTTTTAATGTGGAAATAACTTTCATTTGCTAAAAGATTACCGTAGGTATTGTATTCTTTTAATATATTGAATGTGGGAGAATCAAGCAAGCGACGATAACATATTCCACGACATTTAAATATCTCTTTTCCGTTAGAAGAGCAAACCATTTCTCTGAAGCTAATTTATTTTCAGTAACGCAATAACCAGTTTAAAGAAACTAGTTTATTTTTTATTATCGTGTATCGAGCGAGAGAAAATCCATAAAATAATGAGAAACACGGCACATTTCAAACAATCCTTTTTGGTAGAAAGGCAAAACGTTTCTCTGAAGCTTAATTTTTTTTTAAATAAGTATTTTTAAAGAAACAAGATTTGTTTTATGAAATCATGAAGACATTTAACGTGGGACATGTGAACCATGCAATAGACTGTCATGCATTCCATAAGAATAAAAGAAACACGACACATTTTAAGCTCCTCTGTGTGGATAGAAAATCTGAACATTGCTTTTAAGATAATTTTTTTACAAGATTATTTGTTTATTTTTATCTAGAGGAACATATACAAATTACTCATGAGACGGTCATAGATTCCATAAAAATAACAAGTACTACGATACATTTTGGTCTACTTCCTTCCGATGTAAAATTTAAACAGTTCTATTAAAATAATTAATGTGTCTCAAGATTATTTTTTAATTTTTATTTAGCTTGGAACACATACGAATCATTCATGGGGCGGTCATACATTCCTTAAAAATATCAAGAGCAGCGACAAATTTAAATTATCTTCGGATGGAAGTTATAAACGTTTCGCTAATTATTGTTTACGTTTACGTGGTTATCTGTTCATTTTTGTTTAGTGAGGAACACATCCGAATCATGTATAAGAAGGTCATAAATTTCATAAAATTTAAGAGAGCCACGAAATATTTTACTAATGTTTATACATTCAGTAGAAAATATAAACATTTCTCTAAAGATAATTTATTTATTTTTACAACGTAGTTTGTTAATTTTTAATTACTAATTAGTATGTATCGCATATACGAATCGTGCATGAAAGTCTTAAATTCAATAAAATTAGTAAGAACCACGACACATTTTAATTTATTCTCTTCTAGTGAAAAATAAAAACATTTCTCTAAAGAACATTTATTTTTACCAGATTCTTTGCTAATTTCTATTTGGCTAGGAACACATCCAAGTCATATATGAGACGGTCATACATTCCATAAAAATTACAAGAACCACGACACATTTTAGCTACTGTCTTCCAGTATAAAATATAGACATTTCTCTAGAGCGGTAATTTATTTTTACATAATTGTTTCCTAATTTTTATTTAATGTGTAACGCATACGAATCATGCACGAAACAGTCTTAAATTCAATAAAATTAGTAGGAACCACGACATATTTTAATCTACTCTCCTCCTGTAGAAAATATAAACATTTCTCTAAAAAACATTTATTTCTACAGATTATTTGTTGGTTCTCATTTAATGAGGAACATATACGAATCACATGCAAGAGACGGTCTTAAACTCCATAACATTAGAGAGAACTACAGCATATTTTAAACTACTTCCTTCCGGTGCAAAAAATCTAAACATCTCTCTAAAGATAATTTACTTTTTAAAACATTATCTCCTTATTTTTATCTATCTAGGAAGATATGAATCTTGTACGACGCCACGACGCATTCCGCAAAAAAAGACGACCACCCCGTCACATCTCAAACAATCCCCTTCCATCTCAAAAGCAAAACATTTCTTCAAAAGCCAAAACTTCTTTCCACCCCACAGGAAACAACCAAGCATCCCAATTCCCCCCCTTCCCCATCTTGACACTATCAATTGCCGGAGCACTGCAGCAACTGACATTAAGTTCCCCTTCTTTATTTCCGCTTGTTCTAGGTTTCCTTCCTGCGCTGGACGAATCTTCTCGAGGCAATTACGGCATCATGGATCAGGTGGCTGCCCTGCACTGGATCCAGGAGAACATCCCGGAATTCGGAGGCAATCCCAAGAACGTCACGGTCTTCGGACACGGACACGGGGCTGCCTTTGTCAATCTCCTTATGCTGTCTCCGCTGGCCAGAGGTGAGTAGTGCTCATGCATGCGAGACTGGGGATGTGTCTATGTAGTTTGATTATTCTTGGGGAAGATTGGATTAAGTGGAAGGGACTTTGCATCATTTAAGCGTTTTACTGAGCACTTTTACATAAAGGGAGTAAATATTTGGTAGCTATTTCACTGTATACATACATTTAGGTATACTTTAATCCATTATAAAAGCTAAACCAACTATATCACAATTAATATTCATTTAAGTGGGCAGTGCGTTTGCTGGCGAGACTGAGGATGTAAGTCTATGTAATTTGATTATTCTTAGGGAGATTGGATTAAGTGGAATGGGGGGGGGGGACTGCATCATTTAAGCGTTTCACTGAGCACTTTTATATTAAGGGGGTAGATATTTGGTAAAACCTAGCTATTTCATTGCATACATATATTTAGGTATACTTTGATCCATTAAAATTGGCATAAAAGAACTATATCATGTAAGATATTTCAATTATTTGTAGAGTACATTTGATACTGATGATGTAAGTCTATGTAGTTTGATTATTCTTGGGGAAGATTGGATTAAGTGGAAGGAGACTTTTCATCATTTAAGCGTTTTACTGAACACTTTTATATAATGGGAATATATATTTGTTAAAACCTAGCTATTTAATTCACACATATATTTAGGTGCACTTTGATCCATTATAAAAGACTAAACCAACTATATCACACCCAATATTCAATTAAGTTGGCAGTTCGTTTGCATGCGAGGCTGGGGATGTAAGTCTATGTAGTTTCATTATTCTTAGGGAAGATTGGATTAACTGGAAGAAAAAAAGTTTGGATCATTTAAGAGTTTTACTTAGTGCTTTTATATAAGGGTAGCAGGTATTTGATAAAACCTAGCTTTTTTATTGTGTGTATTTATATTAGATATGCTTTGATGCATCAAAAATACCATAAAAAATACTAGGCCAAATATATTACACGAAACATTCAATTAATTAGGCAATGATTTTACATGCGACTGGGAATGGAAGTCATGCAGTTTGGTTATTCTTAGGGAAGGTTGAATTAAGTGAAGGGAGAGAGAAGTTTGCATCATTTAAGAATGTTACTGAGTACTATTATTTGAAAAGAAGATCTCCCCCTGGTAGATCTCTTGATCTCAACTGGGGTAGGCATATTCAGACAGCAGCACTCTCCTGCTTTTTCAGTGGTCATCTGAGGTTTCTCACATTTTGTTGTGGTCGCAAGACTCATCCTGTTTGCCCTAAATGCCAGTCCAACCAGGCCTCCACAGCACACATTCTCCAGTGCCTGGTGTTGTCCCGAAACAACCTGTTTTCTGAACCTCTTTTGGTGTATGACTTTATACAGGTGAATGGACTCGTGGATTTGGTCTAGCTGGAGCTAGACGTGGAGATAAGCAACAACAACAAATATTTATTAAATCCTATCTGTTTCATTGCACATGTAAATTTATATACCTGGATCCATTGAAATTGTTACAATATGACTATATCACAAAAGGTATTTCAATTAGGTGTACAGTGATCATGCATGCGAGACTGGGGATGCAGGTCTATGGAGTTTGATTATTCGCGGGAATCTTGGATTAATTGGAAGGGACTTTACATCATTTGAACGTTCTACTGAGTACTTTTATATAAAGGAAGTAGATATTTATTAAAACATAGCTATGTCACTGCATACATATATTTAGCTATACTTTGATCCTTCAAAAATGCCATAAAAAGAAAAGGCTAACTATATCACACAAAATATTTGGAAGGTAGGAAAAGATCTATATTTAGTGTATTACATAAAGAATTTCAATTAGGTGTGTAATGTTCTTGTAGACGAGACTAGGGATAGAAGTCCATGGGTGAATTAGCTTCACACTGGACCAGCACAATGGGCTATAGGCGACTGTCCGGGATCAATCCCGAAAGGAAAAATCTGAGGACAACACTCGTAGTTTTGAACCACGGTCAGATGAATAGGTCACACCTGAGCTGATGCCCCACTCTCCAAACTACCACATTGCGCTAACGTGAGACATTTGAGGCCACGACGGATGTAACGTGCATCAGCCGCCAAGTACAAGAGGGTGCTTAGTAGAATGATATTCGAACTCGGGATCCTGCGTTAGCTAACCCGTTACTCCGCCAACCGATCCTATTATTCTAAAGAAATATTGAGTTAAATGGAGTGAAGTTCGTATCCTTTATTTTATTTGAAAATTACAATTCGGAATATATTATTTTACATAAAATAACATTTTCTACATGTATATTTATCTATTCATATCATAAATATCTAAAATTATACTTTGCAGTTTTTTATTATAATATGTTTTATTTTTTAAACGTGAATTAAGACTGGCAGCAAACGAAATTACTACATTTCGTATTGTTATCTGAATAAAGTTGCAGTATGTGCAAACTTTTTACTGCTATTTGCATCTAGTGATTCAATTTACTTTAATGAGTATAGCACTTTTTAGAATTTTTAGAGAAAGATCAGAGAGAGCGGAAGATTTCTGGACTGAATACAATATTCAGACGTTGCACAAGTATTACAAGCTAAAATTATCAGAGGGGTGACTTGAGTTGAAAACTTTTCGCATTATAAAGTCATTATATGAGACTTACTTCAAACGTAGTTACTACTTAAAAGTGTTGAGAATATTAAAATTCCATGAGGAAACATTTTTTTAAAATTTACCTGCAAGGGAAAATGGAGCCCGAAAATGAGTTTTAAAAATAAAAGTTTTTACTATTTTACGATCCTTTTCCGTTGCCCCTCCTAGTTGTTTTTCGACAAGGTATTTCGTCACTAGAAAAACTGATCAGAGTTTAATGAACGATATATCTCGTCATTAAAAAACTGACGAGAACTTCATCTTGTCATAGTCAAAAATAGGAAAAATCTTGTCAATAGAAAATTGATTAGATCTTGATGGAAGAGATGTCTTGTCGGTAGAAGAAAACTGATCAGATCTTAATCGACATAAAAATAATCTGAAATATCTTGCTGACGAGATATATCGTCTTTAGCAGAATTGCTCACATCCTGAAGGTTTAGATAGATGCCCTTTGAAAATATTATGTGGTCAAACTTACTAGAATTGAAGTTCTTAAAACTCACCGAAATATCAAAAATTAGCAGAAATTATTTGACGCTTTAGATAATACGTATTTTCAGTTATGCCGTCATCTTGATGCTTATTAACTGACATTTTTTCGGTGTCACTAGATGCTAATTTTCATGATGATGAGAAATAAATTCTGATATTATAATCGGTTTCGAAGATCCTAAGACTATCAAAATGCTTATACTTCTAATGCTCAAAATCCTTGTCTTCATCATTCTTTAAATAGCTGTAAAGTAGAATTTGTTTCTCAGTTAATGTGTTTCTGCTCTAAGCGATCGATATTACAATTTTTATTTCAAATTGACCAATCTAAGCGTTTTCCTAATCGAATATCAACATTTTCGGAATAATCTATTTTTCAAATAAATATAGAAATTTAGAATTGGTAGGTAGGTAGTTAATTAACATCGCACTGGATCAACACAAGGCGCAACGGTCCTGGATCAATCCCAGGAAAACGCCTCGTAATTTTGAATCATGTGACCGAAGACAACACCTGTGATCTAGCACCCCACTCTCCAAACTTCCACACCACGCCAAGATGAGGACATTTGAGATCGCGGCAGATTTAACATGCACCAATTACCGTGTATACGACCGTCTGGGGCTGGATCGAGTTCTCTCAGGATTGTAATCCGTTGCTCTTCCCATTGAGCTACAGCGGCCCTCAGAAACTGGTATAAACTGAATTTCTGAAACTAATATTTCTGGACTTATTTTAATTTAAATGAAGATATATGTATTCAATCTTTCATCAGGACGAATATTTTACTTTTTGTTAGAACTGGTGCATCGCAACTCAAACAATTTACCAAGGAGTAGAAACTGTCCCAACGAAATTTTAATTTAAAGTTCTAGTCAGAAAATTTCGTATTGGTTCTCTTCAGGAGTTTTCAGAGGTCAATGCTCCGCTTCAAGTTGAGACGAAACAGAACGCTAATATAACAGGAGGTCAAGGGTGGGTGGCCTGTTATAATAACATTCCATCGACCCCTGATCAACCTCTGTTCAAATTAATAGTGCTTGCAATTACTTTCTGTCAATTACTCATGGCTTCTGTTTTGCTTAGGCTGGCTTTATAATCTGATTACTCCTGTTTGAACCTGAGAGTTTTATACGCTTGCTGAATTTTGTCATAAATATAAATGCAGGGTATTTCTAAAGTCCCTATCCATTTTAGCGAATAATTCGAATGATGATTTTCTTTTTTTATGCTTAGTGAATCATGCTGGCCACTGGAAATATAATATCACTAGTTGAAGCATATCTGTGAGATTCAAACTACGAAATGGTGAGACAAGGGTTTACAGGAAAATTCCGAAAATCGCCTCCAACGGTGACCTTACCTCAAAGTTTTAGATTGTTTCCGTGGGTATTTGCTGAAGTAGAGATGTAACAAGAGTTTTATACGCTTGGCTCAATTTTGTCATAATAATAAATAAAGGGTGTTTCTAAAGTTCCTATACATTTTAGTGAACAAGACGAATCATTTTCTTCTTTATACTTTATGAATAATGCTGGCCACTGTTATACGAAAATCACTAGTTGAAGCATATCTGCGAGGTATAAACTACGAAGTAGTGAGACAAGGGGTTACTGGAAAATTCCGAAAATCACCTTCAGTGGTGACCTTACCTCACATCTTTTTCGTAGTATTTACTAAAGTAAAGGTGCACAAAAATAAGATTAATAGATTTCATCAACTTAAGAAGTCGATTACAGATGCAAGGCTAGGATTACACCTCATATCAAAGAAAAGATTTTCCGTGCTACTACATAACCTTTCAATTGGTTTCGACGATATATCTCATCCATCACGATCTTATCAATTGTGCTAAATACGAAATATTTCGTAATCCAGATATTGCCAATTTTTTAATGATGACGATATCAAGGGTCAGCTTTCTTTTAATGACGACGTATCTCAACCATCAACATTCTGGTTAGTCTTACTAATGACGAAATACCTGGTTGAGACAACCACCAGGAGGGTTAACGTTGGGATCTGTGTGTTGAAAAATGCAAGGTTCCATGTCTAAATGAATTAATATTTGTTGTCGTCATGATTTCTTCATTTGTGACCCAAGAAGTGGTAATAAAATACTTCTACGCATAAATGGATAGTTTGTTTAGAATCACCCTGTGCACATATTTTAATTCATGATGTGTTTTTTTTTAATTAAGTCTCCAAACATTTTGAAATCTGCATATATTACGATTCACGATGCATCTATCCCTGTTAATATTTTATATTTCCATAGGCTTATTCCAAAGATCAATCTTACAAAGCGGATCAGCACTCAGTCCGTGGGCCATCGCCCGTGACGCTCTCACCTACACTCGCCAAGTAGCAGCTCATTTGAAGTGTCCCACCAAAGACAGCGCAGCCCTGGTCGCTTGTCTCGGTAAGCGATCAGTCCAGGACATCATCAACGCCCCATTGCGCGTCCCAGACCACCTGATAGCGTTCGGACCAACAATAGACGGGGTGGTCATCCCTGGTGAGCCCGCTGTCCTCATGGATAAGCAGAACGATCTCTTCTCCAAGACGGATCTCCTCCTTGGCGTAAGCAGGATCGAGTACTACTTCAAGTTCACTAACCAGGAAGACCGGATGGGCATTGAGGTATCCAGAAGAGACCGATTGCTGAGGACACTAGTCAGGAACTTATTCACCTACCACCTTCAGGAGATATTCCTCACTGTAGTTAACGAGTACACGGACTGGATTAAGCCAGACCAGCATCCCATCAATGTCCTAGACTCAACTGCAGATGCCATGGGCGACGCCCTGGTGGTTGCTCCTCTGATAAGGACTGGAAGCTATCATTCTAAAGTGCAGCAAAAGAGTCAGAAGGGGACGTATATGTATGTGTTCATGTACCAAACGGAGGAGAGCTATTATTCGCAGCGTATGGGATGCATACATGGTGAAGACGTGCCGTACATATTTGGAGCGCCCCTTGTGAATGCGTTGGGTCATTTCCATAGGAATTTCTCCCGTTCTGAAAGCGCTCTGTCGGAATCAGTCATGACGTACTGGACGAATTTCGTCAAGTTTGGGTAAGTTTGAATTTGTTGATTCTTATAACTACAACATTAATTGTGTTTTAGAAACACTGGAGATTCTCTGAGCATACACAATTTATACAGACAGATGAAACCTTAATAAAGCTTTTGTCATTATGACGTCACTAACAGAAAACTGAAGGATTTATACCACGTGGTTATATGACGTGGCACGACGCCACGAATAGAATGATTTACGTCGTAACTCCACGTGATCTAATACACATTATTACTTGACTCGCGTAATGGCGTCCAGTAATACAAAATAGAAAGACTTACGTCACTTTACCAATAAGAAATTTGAAGGGGTCGAACAACTACAATAATTTATTGTGAGATGAGTGGACTTCCTGGCATTGGTCAGAGAATTGATTATGAAGCTGGGTGTCATTGGGGATGGAGCCAGAAAAGAGGGGATAAATAGCAATTTCGGTGGAGGTAAACATTTATCATCAGGACAGATGTAAACAACGAGATGGTGGGTTATTGGGTTTTATAGCGCAAGGACCATACTTGGATATGATGCACAAAACCAAGACAGATAATACCAAGTAATATACACACACAAGGAAAGTCTTATTAACGCAGAAGAGAGAAATACATCCAAGAAGGAATCGAATCTGCAACACCTATAAAACTCGCAGGTAAACAACTAAAGGAAAACGCATATTTCAATACTCGAACATTGAAATTCCGGTTACAAGAATACATGCTATGTGTCAAAAATTAATAAATCCTCTTTCCTCAACACTAATGAAATTTATTTTATATCTGATTTCAAACAAGCGAAATTGATCTAATTCCCGACATCTATTCCCGAGTTAAATATGTGAGAAGCCATATCTATTGGTACGTTACCTAATATACTAATCAATGGCTCTAGAGTTCCCCGCAGCACTACTGCCATTCACTAGTATAATGCCTTTACACGCGACTTGGAAGGGCTTAGTTAAAAATGTGAGTAGTGGCAATAATATTCTGGAGTAATATACAGGGTTAGCATAAATGAATGACCGGATTATAAACATTTATATTTTCAAAACTATTACACATAATATAATCAGTGATACTTGAAAATAAAGAAAAACATTCCAAGTTTTATTCAGTTAAAAATGTTCGACGTGTGAACCTTTCGTTACACGACAAACATCTTATCTGTAATCAAGTTCTTTCCACACTTTTTGAATTTTACACTGTCAATTCTTAATGCAGCACTGATGCGTTCTTTAAGTTCATTGAGTGTTTTCGGCAATGGTGGTTTATAAACAAGATCTTTGATGTAACCTCATAAAAAGAAATCAATTGTCGTAAGATCAGGGGATCTTGGTGGCCATGTGAATAAGGGTAAATCATCGTCACCCGGGGTGTGCTGCCATCTATTGAGCGATGTTGAAAAAACTTGGAATGCTTTTCTTCATTTTTCATGTATTACTAATTATATTATGTGTAATAGTTTTGAAAATATAAATGTTTAAAATCCAGTCATTCACTTATGCTAACCCTGTATTTAAACCCATGTCATTCTCTCGTTGTTAAGTTCTGTTCCGATGATGGTGGACGTTTAGCTACAATGAACTAGCTATTGACAATTTGTCACATATTATTACCTGTCTTTATCAGACACGTTTAACAGCTTTTAAAATTTTGATTATACATAGTGAATTAGATAATAATAAAACTATTACTTATATTAAAACAATCCATTAAATCCTAGCAGAATTTCCAAATCTACAATTCCTGCGAAAAGTAATATTGAAAAGTGAATAGACACTTTAAAAGATCAACTTCTAAGATGACGCACACAAAAGATGTGTAAAATTCAGTCTCAAATACCATCTACAGATTCCACAGAGATTTTGCATTTTAATTTTGTTACATTGACGATTAGAAAGTTATTAATACAGGTATTGACACTATACATGGTTTCGAAGAGACACCTCGTTCATCAAGATCTGGTCAAGTTTGTCAATAACGAGGTATCTGGTACATCAAGATCTGGTCAGTTTTGTTATTGACGAGATACATCCTCGAGACAAAATTGCCCTATTACTCCAAGGAAATGAAGATCCGAATGGGAAAAGGTTTTACATCAGAGGCTGGTGACTACAAGGCAGTTTGCGACCCAAAGATAAACCACCAGTAGGATTAAGTATATATTTTCATTGTATTTTTAATACAAGCCACAATTTCAGCATTCATAAACATTTTCTATTTCCCGCTTACAATACACTTCAGCTTTTATCATTTAACCCTCCTTATGATTGCCTCGACGGGGTATCTTGACATTAGCAAAACTCAGATCTTGCTGGATGAGATATCTCGTCATCAGAAAAACTGGGCAGATCTTGATCTCTTCATCATCAAAAAGTCGGCAATATCTTGATGACGAGATATCTCGTCATTTAGCAAAATTAGTCACGTCTTGATATACAAGATATCTAATCGAAACCACTTGGAGGGTTAAGACCATTTCTTTACAAAACAATTATCTTTTTGGCTTTTGAGAAAAGATTATTCTGCGACTCAATGAAAGATGAATTCAGTGTGATTTAGGAAGAAATGAACACATGGAGACTAAAAGTTCGATTTCTACTGCCTATACTCAGAAAATTTATTATTATCCATACTTGAAAATTTTATTTATCGCACTCATCAATTTTCCTTGTGAGATAACGTTGTCTCGTGCTTTTCTAATACACAGATCAAAATCAATATCTCCAGACATCTATTTAAGTAAATATTATAATGAAATCATCCGATTTGCATTATCGAAAGCTTCGTCATCAAGTTTTTAAAAATGAAAATGCTGCAATATTTATAAATCGTTATATGATATACGTCTAATGAGCATACAATCTGTCAAAAAGTTTAAAAGCTGATGTTTAAATAACTCCGTGGGATTAGGTTTAAAATACTTCTAAAACGATTCCTAAAACATCATGAATATAAATGTTTCATAAACAGTAAGAGTTGATATATGAAGAGCTTTGCGATTAGAGTTGATAACCAGATTGGCCAACCAGAAATTAAACAAATTAACTCAAAATAATTTTTTGTTAGTAGGAGGTAGTTGAATCTACGTTACACTGGAGAAAGAGAACGGGATATTTGCGATAAACAATACTAACTGAATCAATTCGGAAGGGATAAACCACGGACAACACCTCGTAATTTTGAACCAGGGGCGGATGGCTAGGGCCAACACCTGAGCTGGCTCCCCTACATTTAAACTTTCATACCACACCGATGTGAGAATATTTGAGAAGACGACAGATTTTTCGTGCCCCAGATTTAAATAATCGACAATTTTTAGTTGGGTAGAATTTCGAACCCATAAACATCCGGTTGCTAATCCGCGACTCTACCAACTGGGTTATCGTGACCTTTTTGTTAATAGGTTAAGTAATCCTTACTCATTCACAAATTCTGCAATGGACTGCTCACTGTACTAGCGCATAGAGTATTTGTTATCAACAGTTGAGTAATGTATGAATATAAATTTTATTCAACATATATAAAATATTAGATGATGGATTAGGTAGTTACCAACCCTTTGCACGATTTCAAATTTTTCTATTTTATTGTAGATTGAAAATAAAGTTAAATATATCAAGAATTATAGCAAGCATAAATGTTCAAAATAGTATACTGTAAGCAATTATATTTACGGTCTGTATAATGTAGTTGTATTTTAACCGTGCTGATATTGAATAGACCCACTCGCATAACTAAGACAATGGACTTAAAGTAGGAGCATTTCTAAAGAAAATATATTAAAAATATTTTGTGAAGCGTAAGTTAAGAGGGAAAGCATTTTTTCCCAAAACTTGAAAACAACGGAAAGTTAAAAGCATGTTTTATATATCACCGAATGACAGGTAGATCAACTCTTCCATGAAATAAGCTGCATGGCAAATCGTAAAAGTTATAAAGCCTGTTCAGCCATGTTTTAGATGGGATAAATCTTGCATGAACGTTGATGAAAAATGTTTTACGAAACTTTCGCTTTTTTATCGGCTGGGGAAAGGGGTTTGGCTTTTTAATAAAAAGGAAAAATGTTCCGATGTCTAAAGTTTTAGTCGTAACTAGCCAGCCTGATGAAATGAAGAAAAATTCAAGATTTCCATTTCGTACCTAACGGTTTTGCAATGTATCGTAGATTTCGGATATTCTAGGAATATATTAAACCGTATCGGATTTTGAGATTAAATTTTCAGCGGCTAAAGAGATAAAAATATATTTCTGCATTTACTGTGAGGTATTGACTCTTAAAAAGTTAATTTTTCAAGGGAATGTTGGAGGCTTTATATATACAGTATATTCAGGGTGAAAAGAAAATGTATAAAATCCATTAACGTCTTAGAATTGAGCTGTCTTGCACATTCCTGTTTGTGAAGAAGGCTGTCGATAGAATTTTATTCGACTGTAAAATTCGTAATTTGAAACTCATTTGAAATTGAATACGAAATTTGATTTTATATGGATTTTATGTAATTGGGATTCTGAAATAAGTTGTCAGATGATTACAGCATCGTTCTAAAAGAGGCATTTGATGTTTTGTATGTCACAGCGCTTATTTTATGCCACAGCGCTTTTATATTATAAATATTTTGCGTCATTTCCTGGAACTCGAAAATTCAATTAGCAATATTTCCATGGAAAGTAGTTATTCGCTGTAAGTGTATATTTACGTAAAAGACGTATTATTTTATTACGTTAGATATGAAACATTTTCCTGTCATTATAATTCAAATATGAGACTTGAAATCATACGATTCGACAACTGTCGTCATCAACCGTAAAATGTGACAGATAATTTTAAGACCTTATTTGCTTGTTGTGTGACATTTTAAGTGCATTTCAACCATGGAGTTGGAGCAAAAATATAAATTTATCAAATATCAAATTATGGAAAAGCAGTTCTCTAGAAAAAATATTTTATTTATTTATCAAAATACCAAATCCACAAAAAAAGCTATGTTGAATACAAGAAATCTGAGTCATTGTTTCGAAAACCATATTTAAAATCGATTTTGTAGATTGTTTACTGTATCTCGGTTGTAAATGAAGATATATGCAACATAAAATAAAATAAACATGATATAGAAATAGAATACATAAGCTACATTACGCGTTTCGTCCTACGAAAGGATGGATTTAAATTCGCATCTCAGCTATTTATCTCATGGTGAAATTCTTAAATATGTCGTCGACTTAGAGTAGAAACTCACTGACAAAACAAAAATTTTACTATACAGCTATTTAAAGACTAACTATTAGTGCTTTTGTCAAAAAATAAAAATGTTAAGCATTTTGATAGTATTATGCATTTTTTAAACATATTACAATGAGTGACAATGTATTTCTCATCACCATAAAAGTAAGCATTTAGTGTCTCCGAAGACTTGTCAGATGTGTTTCTGCTCTAAGCCAATAAAATATTTATCAAAATAACATTATTTTTATTTTTCATAGATAATAATTTTCCTTAACAATTTTCAATGCAGCTGTATATGTTTAAGATATCAAATCATCGGATTAAAAGTATGTTAAATCAGCGTGAAACATATTCTTAAGAAATATTTCGATTACAGTGATTATTTTGGTTCGTTATTATGATGCATTGTGCCAGATTAGAGAGAACCTCCTAAGGACTTATGTACTTTATTACAGTGAACGATGACTTCACAGGACAAATACGCACAATTCAATATTTACATGAAAGGAAAATGGAGGTTAATAAGACAGAGCATAGGACAGCACGTCCACTCTGCCTCGTGATACAACCAACGTGATACATTATTCTCAAGAGATGTTTTGATTACAGTGGTTATTTTGGTTCGTTATTATGATGCATGGTGTCAGATTAGGGAGAACCTCCTAAAGACGCATACACTTTATTACAGTAAACGATTATTTCACAGGACAAATCCGCAAAGTTCAATATTTACATGAAAGGAAAATGGAGGTTAAGAAGACAGAGCAGAGGACAGCACCTCCACTCTGCCTTGAGCTCTAACAAGAAGTCCTCCTCTCCTATCTTTCTCCTCACACCTCGCGGCAGCCCTTGGATTACTATTATAGTGTTGATCTCTTAGTAATAAAATATGGACAGAATTACTTCAGAATCCAACAAGTTCTGTTACATTGTTTCATAGCTTTATGAAGAGGTTTTCTAATGGGCTGCTACAACACAAAGAAATGTTTCAAAATAATTTGTATGAAGAATCGGGCATTAAAGCGCAATTTCCGGTTATATCTTACATTTGCCTAGCGCAGGGGTTTTAAAACGGGTTGTGTAGCAAAAAGAGATTATTTTTCAAAACAATTTGTATGAAATTGGATATTAATGGAAAAATTTCTAGTTGGACCTCTCAATTCTTTGATGCAGAGGTTTTATAAGGGGGTGCTGTAATACAGAAGGGTTACAATTCAAAATAATTTGCATAAAATCGATATTAATGGGACAATTTCTGCTTTTATATCACCATTGCTTATGCAGACGTTTCATAAAGGGGTGTTTTAGCACATAAGGGTTACAATTCAAAACAATTTGTATCAAATCAAACATTAATTTGACAATTTCGGGTTAAATCTTACCGCTACCTATGCAGAGTTTCTACAAGGAGGTACTTCAGCCCACAAAAATTACATTTAAACCCTCCAAGTGGTTTCGACGAGATATCTCGTTCATCACGATCAGGTCAATTTCGCTAACGACGAGATGCCTCGTCATCAAGATATTGCCGATTCTTTTATGATGACGAGATCCAGATCTGGCCAGTTTGCATCCAATGACGAAAGTCTACAGGATCTTGATGAACGAGATATCTTGTACATCAAGTCCTGGTCTGTTTTGCTAATGACGAGATATAATGAATAGATGCCTCGTCATCAAGATATTGCCGATTCTTTTATGATGACGAGATCCAGATCTGGCCAGTTTGCATCCAATGACGAAAGTCTACAGGATCTTGATGAACGAGATATCTTGTACATCAAGTTCTGGTCTGTTTTGCTAATGACGGGATACTTCGTGGAGACAACCACCAGGAGGGTTAAAAGAATTTTTATAAAAATTGGGTATTAATTGAAACATTCAAAACTCATTCGAGTCGTGATGTAAACCATCACATAAGATAATTCACCAATTTGATTCGCAATCAGCACAGTTTGACCACACTTGGCTCTTGCGCCAAAAAAAGACCCAATTTCATTCAAAGGTTTTAGATATACGGAAAATATCTTCATTCTTTTTAAAACTAGAAATACGTTTATTTATGAATAAGAATCCTATCTGTATGTTTTTAACCTTCGCGGCTCAATTCCTGGATCCACCCGTATGCAAATAAGTTTGGGACATGAATCCGGATTGACTCAGAATAAAGGTATTGTTCCGATACACCCAGCTCACCCTGCATACACTTTGCGCTGTCGCAGCAAATTATGTGACATGTCGAAACAACAGTTCTCATGAAATTAGCACCTAAGTGCGCCATTTAGCGCAGGGGAAAGTCGATAATGATAATTGCCGCTTCGATATAAGCGCCCAGATCACCGAATTAATTTGTTAGCTATTTCTCCGTAATTGCTTTTCCGCGAAGGAATTTCACCCCTAGAACTGTTAATATTTTTAAAACATCAGATTTTCGTCCCTTCTTGCTCCTTTTCCCGGCGTCTTGTTCCGAAGTTTTAATTGGTAATTGTGAAATACTTATTTTCGTGCTTATTTGCGACATTAATCCAATGGGAAGGTGTACTTCCGCGGAAATTGGCGCCCTGGGTGCCGTGCATAATGCCCGATTACGCCTACCTGCGGAGCGAGGGGTCGGCGGCGACGCAGGTGGAACGGCGCAGGTGGGGGAGGGATATTGTTTTAAGAATTGGTAAATGGAGTATAGATGTATTCCGACGGGTTTTTAAAAGTAATGAAGGTTCGTTTTACTGAAGTGCGTTTTGCGTTTTAAATATTTTCTGTTGCAGCTGGAAAGCAATAATTGAAAAGGCTGATACATAAATTGAAACTTTTAGAGAGCTGTTTCAGATATTTTTACTAGTTGTGATAAATGTTTCAGTTTGGGAACAATTAAGGTCGCTTTGTACGCGATAAATATTGTAAATGGAGCTCGCACGTAGACAGTAGTGTACCTGATTTCATGGCTTTTTGATTTTAATAACTTCACCTTAGGTGTATTTCTCTCTTCTGTGTCAGTAAACATTTCTTTGTATGTGTATGTCCATTATTTGATGTTATGGTTAGAGCGTAAATCAGGGTGAAACGTTGTTCAAATGTGCACACGAATTGTGAATATGAATAATGAAATCATTGAAATTTGTTTTTCCCCTATTTCCATGTTTGCCTCGAAAGTCTAGATAAATCATCAAAAGGTTAATTTGTGGGCACAGAAATTAAATTTTAAAATATTTAACCCTCTTCGTCAAGATATTGATGGACGAGTCATCCGCTTGCCAATAACAAAATACCTCCTCCAGACAACCAACAGTATTAAACCTCAGATGGGTTCACACGCATGGATCTGTTCGGCAACCTTCATGCTTCCTTGCATGACTTCTGGCGGGGGCATTCCTCCATGGGTGTATTTCTCTCTTCTATGTCATTAAAACCTTCATTGAGTTTATGTCTATTACTTGATATTGTATGTCTTGCGTTTGACGCAGCATAGTCAGATATGGCCATTGCGCCATAAAACTCAACAACCAACCAACCTTGATTTTAATACGTGCATACTACAGCGTGTCTTTAAACCACCTGAAGGTTGTCGACGAGGCATTTCGTCACAAGCAAAATAGATCTTGATGGAAGAAATATCTCGTCAGTAGAAAAAAACTGACCGAATCTTGATCTCACCATCAATCAAAATCAAAAATATATTGATGACGAGATATCTCGTCATTGCCAATACACAACTTGGTGCAATATACAGTGTTTCTTAATTTATGAAACGCGTTTATTTTAACCCTTTGAAGGTCATCGTGGTAAAAAGGATTTTTTTTAAACTCTATCTGCCATATATTTTTAATAAAAAAAACAGGTAAAAACCGTTATTTTTATGTATTTTGCACATAAAAATTATAAAATTTTAGTATTATTTAAGGGGTGGATGGTCCCATTGTGTCTGACCGTTATTCTTAGATATCAAGCTATCAAATGAGAGAATATTTATATACCTTAGCAGTCTTATAGGCATAGAATATTTATATACCTAACTGCCTTGTATTCCTAGAATATTTCTATACTTCAAAAACTTTTTATGACTAGAATATTTACATTTTTATCATTAACCATTCTGTTGGTAGTCTCGATGTCATTAACAAAGCTGGTCAGATCTTGATGGACGAGATATTTCGTCATTAGAAGAAATTCTAACCTGATCTTGATCTGGTCATCTTCAAACAATCAGCAATATCTTGATGATTATGTATCTCGTCATTAGCAAAATTGGTCATACCTTTGAACGAGATATCTCATCTAAATTACTTAAAGGGTGAACTATTTCACACAAGGGAGATGGGACGCTGTTCACCCTATAGTCTATGAAAGGGTAAATTACATTAATTTGATCTCTTGTGATGCCGTGAAAGATCCTGAAAATGTAAATTTATATGGTTATATCGGTAGGATAAAACACTTACCAAGGTTCAGGACTAAAATAAGAGATGAAACACAAAGTTAAATAAGCGTTTTCCATTCGGTGCTGATAAGATATACCTTTTATTAATCTACTTTCATAATGGAAAGCTTAAAATGCGAAATTCGTGGCAGATCAGCAAAATAAATATTAATTGGATCATTTTCATATTTTAGATAAATTATTATAAAAATCAATACGGGAAGAATTAGGTTCCTGTTGCTGAATCTAGAATAAATGGCATAGTTGGAGAAGAATAACAAAGTAGAAAATGAAACTCTTAGCTGAAGCTCTGTTAACACTTTCGGATAAATAACCATTGTCAATTTGAAGTACGTGTTTAGCACACATTTGAATAAATATTACTTCCTTGTAAAGTAGTTTCTTTGATATCCTGTGTCATGCTGATTTATAGCTGACATTTTAATTGAACACAGCACAACACCATTACCATTCGAGATGCATGTCCTAGTTTCCATGTGTGTGCTGGAATTATTTAAGTTATAAGAGTTTCATTTCCGTACGTGTTTGATTTGTGTTTACGAGATAAATTTTGTATCCAAGTAATTCTGTTAGGAATTCGTTAGTAAGAAAAGGGTAGTAAGAATATATTAGGAAAAGATTAGTCATATTCTAACATTTTGAGTATTTGGCGGATTGTAAACAAATCGAGAACTGATGACAGATTGTTTCGTTCTGTCAACTTGTACTTAAAGTGAAATTGAATGGAAAGGATGTAACAGATTTGGATAAAAATTATTTCCTGGTTTTTGGCAAGGAATATGTTCTTTAATATCTCTTGTTATCTATTTATTCATTTAGTTGACATTATATTTCAGATATATATTATTACAGTAACTAAGATTCCTATGTCTCTACACATTAGTGTTATGAACATTCATTTAGTTGGTCACATTTACTTGAAATTTGTATTTAAACTCTATTTAAATATACAAGGAAAGTGTAAAAATCTACTAAAAGTTCTCTTGACAATGTCCTATAAAAAACTGGACACATTGTAAATTAGTCTACTCTTGAGCAAATTTACTCAGGGAATGACAGAATGTTGATATACAGACATCCCTAAGTTTTCTTTTCAATGTATATTCAAAAACAGTTGTACAGACTGAAAATTAGTCTACTCACTAGGATCTTTACTCAGTGAAGGAGATAATATAGATATGGAAACACACAGATATAGGCATCCACCTAAAAATTTCACGACAATGTCCAATCAAAAGAAGATGGACACAAAATTGTCCAGAAACCTCGTAACTATGCATTAAATGGAATCCGAGAAATTGTTAACAATTAAAGCAACATTTTATTTTCCATGTGGCACACCCCTGCTTACTGACCAGGATATTTTTTATTCGTAAAAGGCATATTAAAGATAGACAGATATAGACGTCGATTTAAATGTCCCCTTGACAATGTCCTAAGAAACGTTGGTCAGACTGAAAAGTAGTCAACTCGCTAGGATTTTTACTCAGCGACTGAGAGAATAAAGATGGAAAGGCATGTATAAGCATCGACCCAAATGCTCTCTTGCCAATGTCCAATCAAAAACAAAATTTTCAAAGATCTCATAAATATTTATAATGGGTTTTGAGAAATCGTCAACAGTAAAAAAGAAGTTATTTGGCATGCGAACATTTCTAAATACTGGCAAGGATCTTTACCCAGCAAAGTATAGATTAAGGATAGGCAGATAAAGACGTCGACCTAAATGTCCCCTTGCCAATGTCTAATTAAAAAACGTAGGTGAGACTGAAAATTAGTTTACTCGCTAGATACACATATAGACATCGACCTTAGAGTCCCATTGCCATCTCCCATGAAAAAAGTTGGACAGAAAATGTTCCATAAACCTCGTAACTCACATCTATATATTAAATGAAATCTGAGATTGTTAACAATGAAAATAAAAGTTATTTGTCTTGTGGCACCACCCCATACGTCATTGCAAATCCTCCACTTCCTTTGAGCCAGGGGTGTTGAATTATGAGGCCCCCGAAATCGCTTTGACTTCCGACTTCCCAGCCGAAAATGAATGACTCTCAACTGAAAACAACCTGTTAAAAAACTTCGAAGTAACGAAAATATTTTCGAACGTATATACAAAAAAGAATGGGGAGAATAATGCCCCTCTCGCTTTTGAGAAGAAAAAAGAAAGTGATGTGCAAAAACCTTTATATAAAAATCGAAGACAGGAAAGGAGAAAATAACGTCTTGATTTTTGTTTGTTTATTTTAACAATTGTATTTCCGACTTATAAAGAAACTGCAAACTTTAAACCATATTTCAGATCAAGAAATGTCTCCAGAAGTTACACAGAAGGCTTTGGATACACTGAAAGAAACCGATTTCTAGAGAGAAAAAAGAGGAAACTTGAGAGAAAAAAGCTGTAATTTATACTTTTTCAGTACAAGGGCAGTTGGGTTGGCAAATCCATCTTAACTTTAAAGGGCCTTACCGATCTGAAACTACCACAAACCCTGGGATCAGAGGAAAGTGTGAGGTTTCAAAGAATTCGAAATGGAAAGCATATGCGATCCGCTTTTTTCCCTATTTCTGACTTCGAGGCATTTACGTTGATATCTTACCGAAAGAAATAACGACTTTATAGAAATTTAGTCAAAAAATCTTCAAATCTTCATAAAGAATGACTTATACGTTTGGTGTATTAAGAGTGGTTGTATGTTTGGAAAATATATTTAAGCTTAAAATAACATTTGCACTGTATTGATCAATGTGATACTTAGACATATCCTGCGTTTGGAATGGATTATAATATTACATTCAAAGAAAGAGTAATTTTAACCGCAGAAAAATATGCATTTTAAACAGCTTAAAATACTATAAAATAGCTCAAACCTTTTATTTTTCATTCGTAAATTTTACCATTTGTATTTTGAATTAACTTCCCTGTTGGTTGTCTCGAAGATGTATCTTGTTAGATAAATTGACCAAACCTTAATGGACCATAAATCTCGACATTAGATGAAAACTGACCAGATAGTCATCTCTATGACAAGATAACTGATCGAAAAATTGACAATACCTTGATAACAACATATCTCGTCATTTGCAAAATTGGTCAAATTTTTATTGACGAGATATCTTGTCGAAACCCCTTGGAGGGTTAATCCTCTGAGAGTCACGAGATTTCCAACTAGTGTAACATTGTGTATTTAACTCACAACTCACATGACTAAATAACCATATCCATTGATTTGGAGAATTGTAGGATAGATTCCATTAATCAAGAAATAGAAATTAACCAGGGAAGACTGAAGGTTGTAGAACAGAACGGATATATGCTTGTGATACTCTCAAATAATTAACACTCGAGATGGTTTCGACAGATATCTCGTCAAGATCTGACAAATTTTGCTAATTACGTGATATCTAGTCAACAAGATATTGCTACCTTTTGACAATGACAAGATCAAGACCTGGACAGTTTTCTTGTAATGACGAAAGGACGAGAGTTTGATGAACGAGATATCTTGCCCATCAAGATCTGGTCAGTTTTGCTAATGACGAGATACTTCGAGACAACCGCCAGTATAGTTAAACGATGCATGAAGTTCATTTTTTTGAGATTCTCTACACAAAAGAATTTCATCCCTTAATTGTGATTGCAGAACGTTTATCTCGAAACAAGACTGCTGTATCAATATTAAATATAAACGAAGACTAATATCATATAGGAGAGTGACATGTGTATGCCCGTTGTGCCAGTATTCCAACAGCAGGACAGATATAAAAGACAGCTTGATTACACTTATCGAATGCTGCATCGTGTCGCTTTTCTCCAATTGGTGAAGTGAGGCGTCTGCGAATAAAAATAGAACATGTGTTTTGGTTACGAACGTTTATTTGGCAAAAGGAGCATTCTTTCTGACCAACGAATGACAAATAAAATATTCTAGTTTTTTTTCGAACTTGAACATTCATTCATTCATGCCACAGTATTAATTTTAACTTGATATTTTCGTCGCGTAATAAAACGTTATTAAACGTCAAATATTGTTAATAAAAATATTTTTAATTAAAGACTCGGTATGGTAGATATTACTATCGCAAAACCTTTGTAGAATGTTTGTCAATGGTCAAGATTCCTTTGATGTTTTATTGTGAAAGGGGATTGAAGACTAAATACTAAAATTTGACCAAAATACACCGAACACATCGCATACAACGTCAAAGAATGGACATGCACAAACACGAAAGGTTTTAATAGCACAGAAGGGAGAAATACACCCAGAGTAAGTTTTAAGGGAATGGCTTAGGATATTTTGAGAATGATTCAAATTTGTATTTGATGGAACTTTCAAGATTAAGATGATTTCCCTGTAATTTAATATTAACCTTCCAGGCGTTTTGTCTTTGCGTCGAAAACTACTATGTAGTGTTCAGCCTCTGGTGGAGAAACCTGTTCCAAACAATCACCAGTTCTGGGCAAGGAAATATTTGCTTTTCCTACTTCAATCTTCATTGTCCTTGGAGTAATACTGTAGTTTTACTTGAACTAGATATCTCGTCCTAAGCAAAAACAACCAGGTCTTGGAAGATACATCCCGTCAAAACCCTTGGAGGTTTAAGCAAATAAGATAGAACCATTATTAAGGGAAAGGCCCAGAGTATCAATTGACTCAATATGAACTTTGTAAATTTGAATTCTAATTTGCCTCATCTCGCTCTACATAATATCTTTGCACCAATTGATAATTGAAGTATACATATTTAACAATACAATATAAAAAGTTTTCTTTTAACCCTCCAGGTTGTTTATCTTCGTGTCCAAATCTGCCCTATAGTGGTCAACCTCTGTTGCAAAAACCTTTTCCAAACTGTCACCAGTTCTGGGTTCAGGGTTAAATACGTTGACGCCAAATACTGGTGCAAGTTAACCCTATTTCAGTATTAAATTTTACAATTTGACCACTAAAGTTACGATACACCCTTGGCTTTAGTAAAAAATTCATAAATTGGAAGAAAACTCACATTTGTGCTGTTGCAACGAAGTCCCAGCACATACGAGTCGATATTTATTCCTCCCCTTATGTGAATAAAATAAATCGTCGAGTTTCTTGAAAAATGTCCCAGATAGGCATCATCGTGGGAAATATCAATCCTGAAAACACGATATAGAATCGAATTCAGCTTTTATTTTTACTCTTATTCTTTTTTCCAACTTTGCCTCCACTGGACGCCCTGCAAAATTCAGCGGACGCCTGATCAATATTCTTGTCGTTCGAGATATCGGCAATCAATAATCTTCGAAAGAAAGTTAACAGAACGAGAGAAAGTTGAAAAAAAGAATTAGGAAGCGAACGAAAAAGTATGGGAAGACATTATTTTCAGATTGTAAGGTCCTTTTTGCTACAGACAGCCTCCTTTAATCGGGAGAGGCGACAGAAATCGATTCTTTCTTTCCCATGGCTATTTTTTCGCCCCAGACTTACTACTCGTATTTTATTTTACGCAATTTCTCAAAGAGTTTGGACACGAAAGTTGTTGTTTGGTTTGGGAGTGAGTTGTAAAGACTATGTCACGCTATTCGAGATTTTTGCTTTTCTTTTGGATTCAATGCGGCGTGGTAATTTACGCCTTTTAGTGTTCAATGAACTGATAACGGGATGAGCTATGCAGTTTTTCATGGAACTTGAAAATTTGATCGCTGAACTTTTGTTTGCAAATAAGATTAACATCCTGGTGGGAGAAAGATAAACATAGTTATAGGATTTTACAGTGTTTATGAATAGCAATGCACATGGTTGAATGGTTGTTAATAAAGTAAAATGGTATGGAATTTCGCTGTGTATTGTATTGCATGGTTTTCGCTGTTGGTAAGTTAAATGTTTCGTTTTTTGAGCAAATGCTGAGCCGTTTCACTATTATATTACTTCGAAACTTTATAGAAATGGTTATATTTACTGGGTTTTGTAAATTATTTTGTAACTTGCTGTTTTGATATACTTAAGAAAGATCAGATAATTTATTTTAATAACAATCCAAAGGTTTTGGGAACTCACATTACTTGCCTCTTATTGCCCTATTATGTATATTATACTTGTGTTGCTCCAGTATGACGTTAATTAAAATATCTACCATGTATATTATACTTCTAAACTGCAACATAAAGATTCCCTTTACGTACTAAAGATAACCTTTTTTATAATTTACCTTTTAAAAACAATGAATCCAGCCTCCCTTCGACACATGATATTCGAACTCAAAACCAAACGCCTTCTGCTTACTTGCTGTTTTGATATCTGACTAAAGAAAGATCAGATAATTTATTTTAATAACAATCCAAAAGTTTTGGGAACTCACATAAAATGCTTCTTATTATACTATCATGCATATAATACTTCTAAACTACAACACAGATATGGTAACATTCACTTTACGTATTAAAGTTAACCTTTTTTTGTAATTTACCTATTTAAAATAATGAGTCCAGCCTCCCTTCAACATAAACAATATTCGAACTCGGAACCTAGCGCCTTCAGTTTACCAGTTTTGTTTCATGTTCCTGCAAAACTTTCCTTGTGTATGTCCATTACTTGACGTTTTCTGTATTGTGTTTGGCACATGTCCAAATAAGGCCATTGCGCCATAAAAGTTTTGTTGAGAGACGTCCTTAGCCGCTCGGCCGTTGGTGAGCTATGATTATAATATTAACTTATTTTCATGTCTATATGTCACTATACACTTCCCTATGTCGCTGTTCTCACCTTTGGATCTTGATGAAATAGTATGCAAGCACATTTGTAAACTTAAGACGAATGGCCAAATGGAGAAAATAAAACTATACAGATATCTTGTTCACACTTGAACTATTATCTAAGAATAATTTCAAAATACTTAGCATTTGGTAATTCAAGAGAGCCATTAAAATAATTTATTTGATTATAGTGAAAACATTTTAATTCCCTAAAGTGTGTTCTAAGGCAAAATGTTTTGTTTTAAAGGTTATTCATATCACGCTGTTGTTCACTGTGACTATCCAATATTTTTTTCTAAACTAACTCCAATCCTTACAGCTGCTCTTCCGTTGGCATTTCTCCAAAACATTTGCCCAGCTTAAGTGAAAAGCCTGGGAAGCGATTCACTCGAAAAACAACGTGAAAAGAATAGCCTTAAAAGAGGAGCTTTCAGCGATTGATTCTATTAAATCTAATTTTAGTAATTCACTACTAGTAATGAATACAATTGCCACCAATCCAAAATATTTGAATCATGCATTTGTATTTAAGCCAAATGTATACAGCTTACATAGGTTTAGTTTTAACCCTCCTGGTGGTTGTCTCGAAGAGGTGTCTCACCATTCGGAAAAATGTCTAGATCTTGTTGGACTAGATATCTCGTCATTAGAAGAAAACTTATCATATCTTGATCTTGTCATCAATCAAAATCGGTAATATCTTGATGAGAAGATATCTCGTCATCAAAATTGGTTAGATCTTGGTGGACGAGGTATCTCGTCGAAACCACTTAGAGGTTTAAAATAATTTCCATATATATTGTTTTTAAATTTAAAGATTCAAAATTCTTCATCTGAATGTAACCAGATTCCCATACGTAAGAGCTTGACATTAGCTCTTTTTGTAAAGAAAAGTGACAAATACCCACAAATGTAGGTTAATTTACTTGAAGAGAAGACAGCTTAAGTTAAAAAATATTCATGATTGATCACGAAAAATAACAATTATTTTCATGACTTAAGTATGTGTGGGATCTTCCTATATGTGGCAATAGAATGCTATTGTTCAAGTAACGTAACATTTAATAGAGTAAAAGAAAATGGTTAGGTGCTTATACAAGAGAGAGATGTAAGAGAATGAATGCTTCAGAATCATGTCAATGAATCAATGATATATTCGAAACTAGTTGAAATGCATGCTTAGTGCAAGAATTGCACTCGTATTTTAATGGGATACAACCAAATAAATCCCTAGATTGAGAGCTTTTTGAATTTTTATTACAATATGCTGCTATTACAACATGTGATTAGCAGATTTGCTTAGAACATAAAATATAGCACATAATCCTTATATCAAAATGATACTTCTTAATTATTTTATTTGCGATAAAAGTTGATCTCCCTGTAACAGGAATTTACAAGTAACAGTTTAATGAAAAACATTTCTAGTTCCTGTTGTACAAAAGTACATCACGGGTCTAGTACCTAGGCAACATAAAATGCCAAATCAGAATAACAATATAACAAAGAAACAATCATAATATTGCATATTAATTTAAATACAGATTTACCAATTGCTATAAAAATACCTTGAATAAGTTCACTGGGACTGGGGTGAAATGATAGAAAATCTTTCCTTTGGAGAGCTCTTTGTGTGTGTTCAATAAGTTTCAATTATTAAATTATGTCTTTGTGCAAAAATGTAATACACACATATTTTTAAAATTTTTTTAAAATAATTTTTAAACGCTTATATATAATCAACCCTCCTTCAAACGAGAAATTGAAATGAGTATGGTTGAAAAACGCAACTGTAACTTTTCTCTCAACGACAGTGAATAAATGCATTCAACTGCCGATACACGTCGACATATTGTTTTGCCTTGCAGTGCGTGGAGGATGGAATTTATAAAAAGAACCTCCACCCATAAAGCAAGATTATTGATTTTTAAAATGCCTTACTTCGTGTTTTCCCTTGTTCAAATTAATTTTACATTATTTGCCGTTGAAAAGATAACCAAAGCCGTGTCTTTTTTCAAAACGGGAATTTTATCGAAAGCCTCCATTCACCAATTTAATTGCTTCTTTAGTTAACATCCAATTCAATGATCCGGAACAGAATAATAAGATCTCTTCTGTAATGCTTGAAGAGGAATTTTCAATTAAGAAGAATATATCTTAATTATTGATGCCCTTATGCTGTTCCAGCATCTTTAATCTTGCATTTTTATCCATGCATGTATGTTTTAAGAATTTATGTTCTCTTTATATAAATTAGTTCTCGGGTTGTTTCACTCAGATGTATCTGGAGAATTTTTCATGGATGTTTGTAATGTGTCTAGTGGAGTCAGGTAATCAGAAATCTTCTTTGATTCGTGGACTGCTCTCATCGCATTTATATTTATTTCGCTTACTGCATTTTATATTTATGACTTTGAAAAATCAGTTCTCATACATATACGAGTATTTAACATATAATATTCAAAACGAAATGAATTAAACAACGAAACCGGAATTTGAATTCAAGTTTGACTCTCAATGTCTACCTGATGAGAATATGGTTTACATCTTATCTACTGCTTATAGTGTTATCTATTTCATCCGCCATGCTTTCATAATGATAAGAAATTTAACTGAAAATAATCAAAACAAGTGTTTCATTAGGGGTATGTAAATGTATTTGTATGATAAAACCTTTAGAAAGGATGGCTTAGAAATGAGATTAATATCTGTATTCTTTTGATAAATCTTTAGAATGATAGTGATTATGATAAAACAAAGTTAAACAATATTAGGAATTGTCTATTTGCATTGTGCTAGAAAGCTCCAGTTATCTGTACCATTATAAAAACCAAGAACCCAGATATAGAATAGCTAGATACTGCATGGAATTGAATATGCAGTAGTTACTAAAGATACTATTTAGCACTGCAAACAAACTTATTTTCTTTTATATTAATTTTATATAAAATTATTATTATTATTAAATCCTATCTTTTACGTTAAAATATTCATTAAAAAGTAACGAACCCATGTCAGGACATCACTATTAAAAGGCAAGCAAAAAAAATACAAAATTTTCAAAAAGTATTGTAATTGAACGAATATCAAATTTCTTGGATCTCTATTTTCTCTGCAATACTTAGAATTCCTTGTCACAGTTACTAGGTCTATCCCGATAGCACAACACTCAAGAAGCGTACGTCTTTTCTTTTTTCAGCATTTGTTTGACATTTTTCTTTCTCTTGCATAAAAAATTCATTAAAAAGAAACGAACCCATAACAGGACATCAATAAAAAATGTAAATAAGAAATGTAACGAAATTTTCAAGATGCACTAGTAGGGAATGAATATTGAATAGCCCTCTCTTTTCTCTGGATAAATTTAAATTTTATCTCAGTCATACGATCTATCCCAATAGAACAATACTCAAAAGCCGTACGTCCTTTCTTTTCAGTCTTCCTTTTACATTTTTCCCATCTCACGTATTCATAGAAGGAAATCCCTACCAAAAGCAAATAATGCTTCCTTTTACATTTTCCTATGTAATATATTGAATTATTTCTTATCCCAGTTAGGTCTATCCCGATAGGACAATACTCAAGGGCAGTACGTCCTTTCTTCCTATCTTACTTTGAGATATTCATTCAAAAGTTAGGAGCCAATAACAGGACATCAGTACCAAAAGGCAAATAAAAAAATACGAATTTTTCAAAAAAAGTACTAGTAAGGGCACGAATAACGAATAACCTTGCATTTCCTCTGCGATAAATTGAATTTTTATCCCAATCATTAGGTCTATCTCGATAGTACCATAGTCAAGAGCTGCACGCCTTTTTTTTTCTCAGCCTTTCTTTTGCATTTTTCTTTCTTTTACATAAAGAAATACATTAAAGAGTTACGAATCCATAGCAGGGCATCACTACCAAAAGGCAAATAAAAATATAAGAACATTTTCACGAAGTATTTGAAGGAAACGAATATCGAATAACCCTCTATTTTCTATGTAATATATTGAATTTCTTATCCCAGTCAAGGTCTATCCCGATAGAAACATACTCAAAAGCCGTACGTCCTTTCTTTTCAGTCTTCCTTTAACATTTCTCCCTATCTTTAACATTAAAGTATTAATTAAAATGTCACGTATTCATAGCAGGATATCACTACCAAGCAAATAAAAAATAATGCTTCCTTTTACATTTTTATGTGTAATATATTGGATTTCTTATCCCAGTTATAATGTCTATCCCAATAGCACAATACTCAAGAGCTTAAGTCCTTCAATTTCCCAGTCTTCCTCCCTATCTGTTACATTAAAATATTCATTAAAAAGTTACCAAGCAATGACTGGACATCACTACCAAAAGGCGAATAAAAAAGTGTACGAAATTTTCAAGAAATACCAGTAAGGGACCGAATATCGAATAACCTTCTATTTTCTCCGTGATAAATTGAATTTTTTATCCTAGTAATAAGGTCTATCCCGATAGCGCCATACCCAAGATCCGTATGTCCTTTCTTTTTCCATCCAGATATACGAGAATAATTTATACCCCGGGCCCCACCCCGTCTGTCAGTCACCCGATACTCTACACAGCAGATCAATGGAGAAACAGTCTGTCAACGTGACAATGAGATATCTCCGAACCATGTCGGTAATAAAACACCCTCTCTCTGCCATCCGAAAGGACGAAAAATAAAGAACTGCGATTCAAATGAATCACAGATCCGATCGTTCCTCCTAAAACAAATGGTCCCGAAACAGGATACACTCAAAGGCCTGCACTTACGATCAATTACGCGTCCTCACGTAAATAATCACCATTTTTACGCATCTTCTCTCTGGCCTCGCATTATCCGACCCCTACACCTTTACGCGCACCTTTCCCCCTGTAGTGTGTTATCTTAACTGCCGAGTGCACGAACCTTCCCTTTTTTAATTTTCGTCTCTCCCTTTTTCAAAAATGCGAACTTCGATAACTTAATCAAGCGCATGGCGACGCATCGTGGGCACGAGACCTCGGCGGTTGGTGTCACATAAAACATGGGAATTATTATAATTCTTGGTTTAGGTTGGGGGATGGGGTTGTCGTGACGTGGGTAATGACATCGGTGGTAAAATATCTTGATGAATGGGGAGTAATTTATTGCATACATGCTATTTCTTGTAAAGAAATCATCCATTAGGCTTATCTTGTGAAATGAGGGTGCTTACCTGGTATTTTTCATTTTTATGTATGCAGTGTGTGTGAAGAAAGGCTTGTTTATAGGTCAGGTTCCATATTTTAGAAATGGTTGATATATTAGCATAAGAAAACAAACTTATTAGGAAGTTTGCATGTTACAGCTGTTTATCTGAAACCCTCCAAGTGATTTCGAGGTGATACCTCGTTCATCAAGATCTGACCAATTTTGCTAATGAAGAAATATCTCGTCATCAAGAAATTGTCGAGTTTTTGGTGATGACGAGATCAAGATCTGGTGAGTTATCTTCCAATGGCAATAGATGATGAGATCTTGATGGACGAGATATATCGTCCATTAAGATCTGGTCAGTTTTGTTAATGACTAAATGCCCGGTCAAGTCAACCACCAGGAGGGTTAATCAAATCCAATTGGTAATTTCTTGTTTAAATCCATTTGTCATTTATTAATCTCGACCCGTTGTGTTGCTCCAGTGCGACGTAAATTCTTACCATTTGTCATAAATATATCATCCATATTCACATTTCATACCACCAAATGAAATAGAATTATTCTAAAGTATATAACGTGATATTTACTGATGTTAATTCTTATTTTCAATCAAATACATGACAAGAAGTTCACTCATCAGTCATATTACCCCAACCTGAAGGTGCTTGATTGCTTCTGCAAGTTTACTTCATTTTCATACTATTCGCTTGTTCAAAGGCGATTCGGCATTCTTTGACGCTAAACCTATTTTGTGATCCATCGAGTTTTCTCATCTGCACTGATTACTATATTCCAGATTCCGCATTGTCTTCTGCATTGACTGCTTGAGAAATTGAGTGGCTTTAGAATTATTTTGCAGCGTCATAGCTCAAAGTAGTGGGTAGTTAATTAACTTCGCAGTAGAGCAACACGACGGACTATTGGCGACGGTCCAGGATCAATCCCGAAGGGAAAGATACAACCACATAACTCAAATCAATCATGTTTAAACTCAGCGGAAAATCTGGAGAACGAATCCCGTAGTTCTTGATTTTGCATTATTTAAATCAGTTGTTGACATTCCACAATCAACAAATAGCTTTAATTTTTGTGCCACAAGTATATATACAGATTATTTCTGTAGCTGACAGCATGTGAGATCGCACTGTATTTTTTCTATGGCCAGATTATGACAGTCTAATCAACGTATTAAAGCATTTGTCTTGTTGAGAAGCGGGCAGTCTCAGTGTCAACCCGGAGCATGGGAGGTTTTGCCACATCGCACCGAGTGTGAACAACTTTCCTTTAAAGAATCATTTCCTAGTTTCATTTCTTTGTCGCTTTGAATGTAATAGTTGACTGTACATTTGTTTTGTTTTAAATCAGAGATTAAAGGGCTAGAGTTATTACATACCTAGAGTTATTGTCGTATACAACAAATTCAAATAAGGCACTTTTTTTCGTGAGAGAAGTTGAATAAAGATTCTTCGCTTGAGACCATAGTGAGAGATAACACCAGTGCCGTTCCACTGGTGCTAAAATACCTTTATGAATAAGGAGTAATTTTTTAAAAACACTCTTTTGAGTGTAAATAAATCATTCATCTAGCTTATTTTGCGAAGTGAGGGTGCTTACCTTGTATATTTTATTTTTATGTAGGCGCTATTCGTGAAGGGAGCGTTGATAGGTCAGGTTCCATATTTCGGTAATGGTGGTTGATGCGCGTGTCAGAATAAACCGGCACGTATGGAGCTGTTCGGGAGTTTGAAAAACAAATTTCAGTTTATAATCTTGAAAAGAAATCCTGAATATATGCAGAATCTTGAATAAAACTTAATATTTTATCTGTTGCCACAAAGTAGGCAGTGCATGAATGCATTGAGCTGCAAAACATGTTTATGACTGGCTGGTACGTAGTTGAATTAATGTCCCACTAGAGCAAAGCAACGGGCTATTGGCGGTGGTCCGGGATCATTCTCTAAGGGAAATATCCGAATATATGACAGATTTTGGAATGTTAATAATCCCCCCTTGCAGTCCTGAAACGAAATATTTATCAATGAAATGTTTAGTTTTATTAATAAAATTTATTTAAAATCAATTCTAAGGTTAAAATTTAATAAATTTAACGGGCTAACGTATTCATTTTTTATATCCTAACCGTTTTTTCATTTATCTTTGTCTATAAATTGAGTAGTGGTAAATCGTATTGATTATCGCACACTTTTTAATACTAAGCTTAGCCGATTATTTGCGTACAAGAGGAAATAAATCGTCGCATTCTATATTCATACTAATTGAATTGCTACAACCTTTAGAAATAGTTAATTTTATTTCTATCCAAATAAGAATGTTTTTCAAAAAGATTCAAAGATCTTAAATGATAAAATAAAAATGAAAAATTACAGATAGATGGATTCAAAAAGATCTTTAGATATCTCAGTTTTTCAAAGGATTCCAAACTTTACCACAATTTCATCAATATTACATCCGGTATCGTAGCTATCATAGCTATATATTTTTAATAAATTGTTCCATTAAGAAATCAAGTCACGTTTGTGAGAGGAATTATGATACATCCTTAATGTGTAAGTTGTCTCTATACGGTCATTTCTTGCAACAGGAATCTACTAATTACTTTATTGATTTTATTCTTTAGCATAATTCAAAGCAATCATTAATATATTGACATTGAATTATTGACAATTGAAAGTATAAAATCTGCTCAATACAGTACAATATTTCTAAAAATTTATCATAACTTCGTGCTAATATAATTAGTAATACATGTTCGTAATATGCTCGTATCGCGAAACAAAAATCATTTGCTTCAAAAATTTACTTATTTTTCGGACATTTTTCTTAGGGCTCAATATCTATCCCCAAATATTCCATTTGTACCCTACTCCCAAAATAAGATTAGATAAGCTCCCCCTACCTATCTTACAGAAGCGAACATGTTATTCTTACTACATAAAACGCAACCCAGGCGTACCACATACATGTAACGGCTGCAACATTTTTCTAATTAGTAAAGCATCCCTTAAAGCTCCGTCGAACAAGGAGTCTTTATGCGCTCACTGAATGAACCTCGACGATGTAGCGGGGCAAAAAGGGTTAACGTACGGTCTCAGGACTCGACAAATACGAGTATTAACGAGTACATTCTGCCTGCAAATCGTACCTACTTTCAGGACATTCTGTGCTCAAGACTGGTTCCAAAATTTCATTTGTACCCTACCTCCAAGAAAATATAATTTCGATAACCAATTATTTTAGATAAGCTCCCCTACATATCTTATAAAAGCGAACCTGTTATTTTCTTACGACATAAAACGTAACTCAAGGCATACAACAGACATGTGACAGTTGCAACGTTTTTCTAATTAGTAAAGGATCCCTTAAGGCTCCGTCGAACAAGGAGTCTTTATGCGCTCACTGAATGAACCTCGACGATGTAGCGGGTCAAAAAGGGTTAACGTACGGTCTCAGGACTCGACAAATATGAGTATTAACGATACATTCTGTCCAAAAAGCATACCTACTTTCAGGACATTCTGTACTCAAGACTGGTTCCAAAATTTCATTTGTACCCTACCCCCAAGAAAATATCATTTCGATAACTAATTATTTTAGATATGCTCCCCTTACATATCTTATAACAGCGAACCTGTTATTTTCTTACGACATAAAACGTAACTCAAGGCATACCACAGACATGTGACAGTTGCAACATTTTTCTAATTAGTAAAGGATCCCTTAAGGCTCCTTCGAACAAGGAGTTTTTGTGTGCTCACTAAATCAACCTCGACGATGTAGCGGGGGAAAAAGGATTGACGTACGGTCTCAGGACTCGACAAATACGAGTATTAACGATACATTCTGTCCAAAAAGCATACCTACTTTCAGGACATTCTGTACTCAAGACTGGTCCCAAAATTTCATTTGTACCCTACCCCCAAGAAAATATCATTTCGATAACTAATTATTTTAGATAAGCTCCCCTTACATATCTTATAAAAGCGAACCTGTTATTCTTACGACATAAAACGTAACTCACGCCGTACCGCCGACACACGACGGCTGCAACATTTTTCTAATTAGTAAGGGATCCCTTAAGAAAGTCCTCCGTCGAACAAGCAGTTATTATGCGCTCACTAAATGAACCTGTACGATGTAGTGGGGCAAAAAGGATTGACGTACGGTCTCAGGACTCGACAGATGCGGCGTCTTTCATTATTTACCAGGACGCTCACTCCTGCTTTTAAATTTTCTAAGAGCCCATTTCTCAAAGGATAATTAAGGTAGCACGCTGGAGAAACAGCATTAGGCAGAGTACATCTTGTTAAATATGTGCATAAGCGTTTGATTTTTATTTTTTATCTTTCTTGAGAGGCATAAGAAAGGGGACGATGTAAGTAATATCCTGGTGATGGGTTCTATCGCGAAAAAAATTGTTTTTATTGGCAGTAGAATAGATGATCCTTGTAATTTGATAAATTGTTTGGGGTATCCTTTTACCCGAATGAGTAATTTTAGAAGGTGGGTGACATGATGATACCATGGAACTTAATTGCTGACCTGTCTACAGATTTTATGCATAGCTCTCAATTTAGCATTTCATACGCATTACCAAGTGAGTTGAACATTAGATATTACTTGACATTGAGGCTTTAATTGTACATCAGCATATGAAAAAAGAAGAATTTTTAGATTTAATTTTATTCAAGTAGTTTATTGAAAACTTTTTATCCAAATTCTGTTATATATGAGACCTTTTCTCCTTATTCTGTATTTTTCATATAAATATTTAAACTACGCCTGATTCTTCTTTCTTTTTCGTCTTCTTAGTATAGGTAAAAGTTTTCACACATATATTATATTAAAATCATAATTTTTTAAAATTATTTTACTAACGTACAGAAAAATATAAGCAAGCAAGTCTCTTACGGAATTTCCAAATTTTTAATGAACCTTCCGCCATAGAACCTAACATCCAATCCAATCCCAAATTTGTAATGCGTTTCTAACTCTTCCATGCCCAATAAATGTTTAAATTAAATTATAAGTATTAATGTATTATTGGACACTTTCATCAGAATGTGTGTTTAATTATTTCTATTAAAATCAGACTTGATGGAAAACGCAACTTTTTAAAGTATCACAAACTGAGTTATATATATTACAATTTTACATCGAGCACTTTTTCATTCATTTCACATTTTCTCGCGAAGTACGTTAATAATGTTCAACTCACAAATGCTATTCAAGCAAAATTTAATTTAGCTTATCACTAAACCTCCTAGAGCAATTTTTATCTTCAAAAGTTGAAATTAGCATTGATTTCTAATAAGTTAATAATAATAGTTTATAAAATGTTTAGTAATAATTAACATATAAAAAAACGCGTGAGATTACTGCCATGCCCCCCCCCCCAAATGAACTGTATAATATTATAACAAAACTTATACAAATTTTGTTTCTCAACGTTTATATGATTTTCTACAAAGACAAAAATAAGCATACAGCATCAAACTGATCCTTAGATTTTTAATTTCATTGTAGTTAACCATATTATGACAAACCTTCCAAACTGTCGCAATGGAACCACTGACAGTAGAATCGCGGAATAGCAACCGGATGATTGCGAGTTCGAAACTCGATCTAACCAGACCATCATGTACGTGAGGGATGGTGCATCTTAAATCTGTCGTAGTCTCATATGTCTTCACGTTGACGGGCTGTGGAAATTCGGAGATTGGTGTGCCAGCTCAGGTATTGACACCCGACAAATGGCCTTGGTTTAAAATTACGAGGTGTTCTCCTAGGATCTTTCCCTTCTTGATTGATCCCGGGCCATCGCCAAGAGCATGTTGTGTTGCTCCAGTGTGATGTAAATTCAACTACCTCCTTCTGATAATCGAACCACATTACTCAACTTTGCAACATGTGAATTACTTTTTAATTTTCTTGTAAATATAAGAAATTTAAGTCTCTAATTCAAATTGAAAGCTTAAACACTACGATTCGTTTCAAAGCTTGTTTACAGTTTTTTAAAATGTATTTGTAATTCTAAAAGGCAGTATTTTTTAACATAGTCAAATGAAAGAATACCAAATTTTTTAGATAGATATCTTATGGAAGTTGAATACCAAAATATAATTTCCTCTTCCGTAAATTCTTCGTAGCTCTGAGATGCCATATTACTGACCATCTTACCTCATGTTATCTTGAGCCATTACTTGGAGATCCTGGTGCAGTCTCTGGAGCAATAAAATATCTATAACTCCGCGTGTTTAAATGCTATACCTATACGTTTTAAATTTTTATCGCTTTTTTACGACAGTACAGCGTAATCAGATTAAGATTTTAAGTGCGCAACTAAATATTTTATTGAAAATTATGTCCCCCGTGTGTTCGAAAACCTTATCCACATAAAACAGAGGTACATTTTTATAGGGTGTTAGACAGTGTGACATTTTTAGGAAAAAATATTATGAGAAATTGAAGTTGCTATGAAATAAATGTGGTTTAAAGGGAGTTTTATGGGAAGAAATAAATAGGTTGGATGTATATTTTTATAGCCTTCACGAAACATGAATTTAAATTTAGCTTCAAAAGGCACTTTTCAGAATTTGCCGATTGGTATTTAATAATTTATGTTAGGCTATAAGGGATTTATTTTGATTTGTGTAGTGGGAATTTCTTAGCTTGTATCTTAAAAAATCAAGTTATGCCATTCAAACAGAAATAACATATAATTAAAATATCCAAATAAGGGCTATGTAAAAATATAAATGAAAAAAATATTATTTTATGTATAATGGACAAGTAATTTAATAACTGTAACTTTAAAATTGAATGTTTGAGCTACGTTTCTCTGATTTGAAACTACCAATACCGCTCCTAGCAGACATTATGAAATGCATAGCATCGAACAGGATGATTGAAACTTGACAAAACTTGAATTGCCTGTTTCTGAAATTGAGTTTTGTCAGATATTTCATCGATTCAGTTTATTGATTTTTTCCATATCAAGGTTTCGTACCATACTTCCTATAACTATTTTTGCTTAATTTAGTGAAATATTCAATTGAGGGGTCATTTATTTTCCCACTCACGTTTTTATTTAATAGGAACATATTTTAAACATTTTTATTCATATTAGAAAACGAACGGTGTAAAATACACATACCAAAGCATTTTCCTATACAGATAGTTCAATTCAATGCATTTCTGACTATCAATCTTTAGATACAAGTGTGCTCAATTCAACAGTGAATAGAACGCATTTCGGAAACCGTTATTGAACGAATTTATAAAATCGATAACTTAATTTTCGACCAAACAGATAATTCGATTAACTTGCAATTCGCAATGTCTTACAAGACAAATAATACTTCATGAAATTAATCTTCGATTAACGTGTAGAATCGAAAGACTCGTTAGATTTCTTAAAATTTTGTTTTAACAAATCGAATTATTTGGCTGTGAGGAGTTAATATACAAAATCACACGAATTTTTAAAAATGCAAAATAATATTTAGCTTTTCGAATCTATTGATCATGTATTTAGTATTCGAAATTAAAATAAAAATTCCTTTTTAGTACTACTAAACCGTGCTACTGATATTTTACAAAAGTTCTATATTAATAAATGACCATCGGTATAGAATAAGTATTTTCGTGGGAAAAGAATCTGGAAACAATAATAGATCTAAATTTTCCAGACATATAGATCCCAGTTTTTTCACGTTTACAAGTCTACTTTTCGAAAAAGTTAGAAGTTAGCTGGTGTGAAGGAAATGCATCAATCACTCAGCAAAGAACAACCACACTTAAAATCATCGTCTCTAATAACATTGTAGGATTTTAACACATGGCTCTTGCACAAGATAGGGTATTGCATGAAAAACATGGAATCTAGAAGTTTTTGTTGGAGCGGTGCCAAGTAAAATGACCGGAACGAATTGGGGGGACGTAAAACATTTTCCATTCGATCGAAAGAAAAAAATAGACCAAAGAAAAATTATACTATTGTGGAATTTTATGAAAAAGTCCCATTCATTTAGACAAGTTCAGTTTTCGAAGAAATCTGAAGAACGCATTACGATTCAGTTTTTCATGCTTTAACAATAAAACCCGTGGAGACAAGAACTATAATCATTTAAAAAATGGATACTGGGCTGACGAATCAGCTTCAAATATTTTATAACTGTAGTATAGCCGTATTGAGCAGTATTCGAGCATGGTCAAATATCAGTTGTTTCTACTATAAATTAATTGTAAAATAAATTGATGTTACAAATTAAATATGCGTCAATATGTGTAAAACATATATTTAAAATTTCATTACAATAATGAAATAAGTACTCGTATATAATCCAAGTAAAAATGTTTCAAAAAGAGAAAACACAGGAAAAGGCGCTTTCAAACAAATTAGTGCTTAATAGGTCATGGGATCCATAAACCGACATTAGGAAAATATTGCACGCTTTCTCAGAATAATAAATAACTATGCTTAAGCCGTCGGTAAATAAACTGATTGTGCTATGATATTCAGAATAAATAACCCTATATGAATCGACTGTATACTTCCCTTTTCGTAATCAAGTCATTTGATCGATAAATTATTTATTACTCATAGAAATATGATTCTTTCGACAGATACAATAATCTCTTTCCCAGTACGATAATATTCTTGAATAATCTCATAACCCTCTGGTGGTTGTCTCGATATCTCGTCATTAGCAAAACTGACTTCTCATTAAATATAAACAGCAGATTAGTTGTACTTTTAGAATATATTAACTGCAATATGCTATCATAATGTATCACTATGTTCTTTAAATACAGTTTTATGATTATGCAAATTTAATATTATACATAGCAAAATTAATGATACTAAGGTACCAATTTAGTAAAATATATTTTAAATTTCATACACACATTATGAAATGCTTATTAATCGTTCTATAAAACGTATACTCTATAGCATTATTTGTGTTTTGTAGTTGTTGATGAAACTGTATATTTCAAATTAATTATCTGGTAAGCTTTAACCGAAGTTTAATACCTAAAAACCTATATTAAATCTCATTCAATAAATATCTCAAAAAATTAAAATTCGATGGATACCTGCTAAACAGTTAAATATGAATTGTATTGAATACTAAAGAAAAATGAGCCTAAGTGATTTTCAACCAGTATCTTACTGATAGTGTGGTGTTTTAAATTGTGTAAGACTTATTTCCTTTCAACGGTTTAGTTTTGAACTTTTGATTGTGTTCACAAATAATTTCAAGTGATATCCGTATAAATAATTTTTGTATTAATTTTATTACAAAACATAAATTTTATTACATTTATATCTTCAAATACAATTTGGAGAAAACGAATACGCAATAACAAATATTTTTTGTTAATCAATCAAAATGAAATATATCGTTTCGCCAGATGGGCAAAAATACAACATATTTTTTGGTTATTAATTTATTTGCGAACGCAGAATTTTAGTTAGTAATTTATTTGCGATATGAGATGACAAAGTTTGAAAATCACTAGCACAGTGACATCAAATTGAATTGAATCATTACGTTTCACATTTCTTAAGGTATGCAACCATAACCAAAAGTATATGTCCAATGGTAAATGAATGGGTAGTATGTGTATCGCAACATAAAATGTATCAGGTGCAATTTTCGAAAACTTATTAAATCATAAAGCGTTGCCAGATCTTTTGCGCGACGGCTTTTCCACGCATCCCGTCGTCTGTCCGATGAACTTCTGTCGTCGACCTTACGGGACCAGTTTTAAATTGCAAATCACTTTCTCAAAATTGAACATTGAAATTTCAGACGAGAGACCAGAAAATACGAACTCCGCCTGCAAGAAGAAATATCAGCACACAGCGACTGGGGGACATTTCCAATTTCCTTTTAGAGTCGGGATATTTTATATTCCATTCAGAGGGAATATATTTTTTGTATTCTTTATTTCCTGTGTTGGAGGTGAGAGAGATTGGAAATTTACAAACAAGCGGTAAAGTTTAAGGACGGAGGAACTATCCCCCACCATTGGGAAAGGGAAAAGGGCAATAGTTATAAATGCAAGGTTTACTCTGATGGGGTGGAACAAAGTGAGTTTCAGCTCACTCCCTGCTGAAACGTGAGAGGTTTAAGTACTTTGAATTGCTAGGCATGTGCTTAAAAATCATTTTTCCAGGGAGAAGTGTGTGTTATTTGACACACCGGAGCGCTTTCCTCCCACTTTATTCAGCAAAGTGATGTGTCTGGGAGTGTGTATAAAAGGAATGGAAAGAGTGGAAGGTACGAAAGGGATAAAATTGTCAACAAATGGCGATAAGTACTTTTTTATTTGTTTTTATGGCGCTGTGAAGGGACATCGTTTAGTTGGAGAGGGAGCGGGTTTTCTGAAAGGGAATGTGACGCAGTTGCCGTCCTTTTAAAGAGATCTTTAAAGCTTGGAAAAAGTGGGTCCTTTGAAAAGAAATGCATTGAATCTAATGTTTTTATGAGTGTAAATAAAGTATAATACGTAATTAACAGTTACTTAAAAGTCTGATCAGTAGTCGATGTGTTTTGCTGATTGACTAAACTGAAGCCTACTTTAAAAAACAACGTTTCCCTTAATATAAAACATTAAAACATGCTTATCTCGAAAAACCTATTCTAATAGAGTGAATATATAGTCGCCCAGGAGTACTTTCACAGATTACACCTTCAGATAAAGGTCTTGTTTGCTTGAATAAGGTAGGGATATAGGTAGTTAATTAACGTCTCACTGGAACAAGACAACGGACTATTGGGTACAGTCCAGGGCCAATCCCTAAGGAAAAGATCCAAAGACAACACCTTGTGATTCTCAACCACGGTCAGATGACGAAAACAGCATTTGAGCTGTATGTTGTTCTTCAGTACTGGAGAGGGAGTTCATTTAGAGAAATTTTGACTGGGCTTTGTGATTCACAATCCAAACTTTCTGTTTTTTAACCCTCCTGGTGGTTGTCTCGACGAGGTATCTCGTCATTAGCAAAACTGACCATATTTTTATGACGAGATATCTCGTCATTAGCAAAACTGACCATATTTTTATGACGAGATACCTCGTCATTAGGAAAAAACTCACCAGATCTTGATCTCGTCATCGTCGAAAAATTGGCAATATCGTGATGACGAGACACCTTGCGATCAGCGAAATTGGTCAGATCCGATGGGTGAGATATTTCGTTCAAACTACTTCGAGGGTTAATCCTCTTTTATATATATATTGCGTTTCGTGTTATACAAGATATCGTGACACACCCATGCTCAGGACTCGTGTACCAAGATGCAAAGTAATTAAAAATGTATTTAAATAACGGTGAAATTTAAATAAGGATAGTGCCATCAGTAGATGTAAGCAGTTAAGGAATTTTAACAAAGATGACACGAGCTGGTCTTCTAGCTGGTAAATAGCACTTATTAAATTTTAATGCCAATAGAAATATTTACAATCACTCCTTCATTAAATACACTGGATTGTCAATAATATTGGATGGCTTATAGACTCCTCCTAAGACGTTCATTCTCAATAACTCTAAATCCATTCCCAATTTGATACCTTCTTCATTTCAAAATTCCAGACAGGTCAGCAGCGGGGGAATTGCAGCACGGTGTGAATCTCCGACTGCTAAGTGATCGCTTTAATACCCAATGTGAAGGCCAACTACCAAATTCTAATTAACTTGTAACGCAGATCCCTCCTCCAATCAACGGCAGAAAGCATTCCTGTCCTTACCTCCTTTTGCAGCGATCAACAAATTGATCACCTTTACCAATTCCATAATTAATACTACGTGTTTGATGTATAATTGATATCGCCAGAACGACGTCCGCGTCAAGCTCCTTCTATCATCTCGCCGTAATGTCTAATGGATTTAAGCGATAGCACCGGAAACAGGACACACTGTTGTAGGACGTGTGTTTAAGATAGCTGCCAAAACTAGTTCGGAATGGATTCCTATTTGCTGATTGAAGCATCGCTACTTAAACTAATCACGCTTCGGTGGTGTTATTGCCATCGGTTTGGTGAAGCATTCATGTTGTGTTATGAAGGTTTGAAATAACTCGGTGACTGTTGATTCGACAACACAACTCATCTGTCCTCTTGCAGAAATACCACTTCGGTAGGATGATTGTATAATTCTCGATTTGTATGTGCGTGTTTGTGTGTAAATTGGCCCGTTTTATGACTTTGAATTTTCGTAGTTTGTGTGAAATTTAGATAAAATTTGTATTGCATTTAGTTTAAGTAACATGGTGAATATTGATTCGACAACATAGCTAATTCGTCTTATACCAGAAATACTATTCCAGAAACCAATTCCTGAAAACTTATTCCTGAAACCTTTTTCCTGAAAACTATCCCAGAAAAACTAATTTGTCCTATGACAGAATTTTTACATTGCATTTGCATAACTATATAGTTGTCAATTTTTACATTGACCTAATAAGTTTTATGACTTACTTGTATACCTTGTACTTCGCAAAATATCGTGATGCACTCGTGTTTTCCTCAAAGTCTTATGGCGACTGTATGTTCGATAACACAAGTTGTCCTATTCTGAAAATAACATTACAGCTGTATAATTGTATAGTCGTTTATGACCACTTATTTGTAATATCTGTATTTTATGAAATTTAGAGAAGTATTTATGTTTTATGAGGTTGGTTTGAGTTTAATGGAGCAATGTTTGATATATTAGGAAGGTTGAAAATATATAATGCTGTGGTTATTTATTGAACACAACTAATTTTGTCATTCCGGAAGTACTACTACATTAGTACAATCACATATTTGTCGATTCGTAAATTGGCAAAAGTTATTTTTACTGCTTGAAATTTTTGTATTTAATGAAGCACATCTGATACATCATGACCGTTTAAAATAGTATGGTAACTGCTGATTCGAAACACATCTCGTTCGTTACTTTACAGAAATACCACTACACAAGTATAATTACGTCGTTACCAATTCGTAAATTGGCAAAAGAAGTTTTATGACTTACGTATTTTCAATCTGTATTTCATGAAAATAAGTATCAGTATGATTCAAAGCAAATCATTTACATTGTCTGGGCACCACACCAAATGTACGATTCTAGAATATAGTCTATAACATACAATCGACTCGATATGAACATTTCATAAATCCAAAGAAAATAAAAATTAAACAATGATATAAAACAGAATTTCGTGTCCTTACTGATGTCAGTTTTTATTTCCAACAAATTACAGGAAAGAAGCTCATAATTCATTTGTTACCACTGTTAGATTGCTTCTGAACGTCCTACCATCCTATTCAAGTATTCAACAAACATGTAGGGGGCTCAACCTTCCCAAGTCGTATGACTTGCCCAGTACCTAAATAATTGAGGCCAAGCCCCCCAAAACATGGAAAATAATTAAAAATGTACATGTAATACCGGTTGCCAAATATGTAGGATGACTCCTCCTCGCCAAGCCGTAAGACCACTTATATCAGTAGAAAAGAACACCAAGTTTTAGAGTATCATAATATTTTAATGACTGATTTTCGGTTCCATTAAAAATAAGTATTATAAACATATTTATGATATTGGTAATGATCTGTAGAAATTGTTTTGTCTCAAAAACTCGTGTAATAGGGTGAGTGGATCGGATGCAATCAAAATTTCTCTTATCACTATTGTGTGGAAAATTTAAGCCACAAATTTTGTTTCCACAAAATACACAATACAAAAGGTTCTAAACTTTATGTAGTTTTACTGAAGTACCAAATAAATTACAATTGAATTTGTTTGGAATGTTGGCTTTGGATAGGTACATAAATTATAAAGCTTTCTTTGAAATCGGATAATTTCCATTCGCTCTTGGTGATAGAAATTACACTGATCTCATAAGATGTGTGGATTTGTAGTTTCGTTTGCCACCACCATTCCCGATTGCGATATAACAAAGGAATGGTGCGTCTTTGTACAGCAGTAATCTAGCTAGCCATAAAACAAAACACACTCGAGTCGAGACAACTTTTATTATATTACAGAGGGGAAACGATCAACAGAACACCTGCTTTCTTGTTTTCCTTTTTCAAACGAGATGTTGCCGTTTGCAAACTGGGCGTTTGCGTAGATAAGAAAACGCGCATGAGCTTATGAAGACAACTGATAACACAGTCTGGCACCGCAGGGGTGAAGAAAACTGTTTCGCTACAATCGTAATATAGGATAAGAAACAGTCACATGCACATGTGAGGAATCAGCAAATTTTCGAATGCCATGGCTTTGCCTTATTCTAAACATCATGCAATTATGAAGCAATTCCAGTCTTGGACTCCTGTAATCTAGCGTAAGCTTTGGAAGTTAGGGCTCTTCTGGTAATAAATATAAAATTTCTCATTACTCAGAGGGTAAAATTCAGTGCAATTCACTAATACAAAATGCACAAACAGGTTCAGACATGAGAAGAAAAGTTAACACCGTACGAAATTTATACGAAACGACGCATTCTATCCAGCGTTTATACTCCCAAAACTGTCACTACCTGTAACCAGGGTATCGCGAATCTCCAGATTTATTTGGCGACAATCCCACTACTTTTCATGCACGTCTCCGAGTGCTAGTAATTTATACCAAAAACATATTCTTGTGTCAGAAAACCATGTATAGAGAAAATATGATAATCGCCCCTACAGAGGGATATAAATCTCACTTTAATACTCTCCATCATGTTATTTCAGTTTGTCCCTCACCAAAAGGCTGCCTGAAGAAGCACATACAATTTCACTCCATGCTTACTGTAAAAGCGTCCTGGAGGATTTCCATTTCCTTTCCTCGTCTTATTTAAATAAAATATCTGCAGTCTTTCCCAGCTGAAATAAGTTCTTTCATTTTTAAGGGAATGGGTTTAAGGGCATTACTGTGTGAGAGGTGGCAGCTGAGAGCGCAACTTCCAGAAATCGATGCCACATGCAGAAAACATGAATTGTTTTCTTCATAAGCAAACGTATTTACTTGAATTGCATGAGGGCAATAAGGTAGCTCGGTGTTACGGGGCTTGATTTAAAGTGTCAAGTGCACGCCGTGGTATTGTGGGGAGTTGAAAACCATTAACTCTCCAAGTGGTTCTCGTCTGTCAAGATCTGGCCAATTTTTGCTTATGACGAGATATTTCGTCATCAAGATATTACCTTTTTTGACGATTACAAGATCAAGATCTGTTCACTATATAAGTATGTAGTAACGTATATTATAAGTATGTAAGTAACGTGTATAAGTAACGTATAGTATAAGTATGTAAGTAACGTATATAAGTAAAGTATACGTATATAAGTAAAGTATACGTATATAAGTAAGTAACACATATAAGTAAAGTATATGTATATAAGTAAGTAACGCATATAAGTAAAGTATACGTGTATAAGTAAGTAACATATATAAGTATGTAAGTAACGTATATAAGTAACGTATATAAATACATAGGTAAGTAACACATATAAGTTTAGTATACGTATATAAGTATAGTATACATACTATATATTATAAGTATAGTATACATGTATAAGTATAGTATACATATATAAGTATAGTATAGGTGTATAAGTATAGTATACGTATATAAGTATAGTATAGGTATATAAGTATGGTATAAGTATATAAGAATAGCAGTCCCAAGCCACTCTAGGAAGGAAAATTCTGACGGGACTCATTTGTCCCAGCTGTAGTGTAAAAGTAACGTATATAAGTAGGTAACGTATATAAGTAAGTAACGTATATAAGATGTAAGTAAGTAACGTATATAAGATGTAAGTAAGTAACGTATATAAGATATAAATAAGTAACGTATATAAGTATAGTATACGTGTACAAGTATGGTATACGTATATAAGTAAGCGAAACCCCTCATAAGTATTTTTGTTCTCAGTTGGCCAGAACCGATTTCGATTCTGTCTGTGGAACTATATAATAGATTTCCTGTAATTTTGCGAATGGCTGACTGGCGGCCAATTTATGTTCAATTGCAGTACTTTCAGAATTAACTAACTTGTTAAAAGCATTAGGACTTTGGGTAGAGGGGATTTGGGGTTACTCAATTGTCTGAATCTGAAACATTGATTCCAATTGAGTAGGTTGAACACTGTGAGAGTGTGGAAATCTCTGAAGGTCGAGCAAAATAGTTCCTAATGTCTGCTGATATCATTATTTCGATATTTGAGAAAACGAAAGACATGATTTAATGTAGACAAAGTGTTGTGCGTGCTTTTTAATTCTCTGAAATATAAGGGCCACCGTAGCCCGATTGGAAGAGTAACGGAATAGCAACCTGAAGTTTGAGTCATGGCTTCAAATGTCCTCACGTGGGCGTGAGGACATTTGAAGTGCTAATATGGAGAGTGGGGTTCCAGCTTAGATGTTGTTCTCGCCGTCTGACCGTAGTTCAAAATTACGTGATGTTGTCCTCGGGTCTTTCCCTTCGGGTTTGGTCCCGGACCTTCGCATATAGCCCGTTGTGTTGTTCCAGTGCAACGTTAATTAAAATACCTACCTGCCTATTGACGAGATATCTCGTCCACCAAGTTCTGGTCAGTTTTGCTAATAACGAGATACCTCGTTGAGACAACTACCAGAAGGGTTAATGATTTGCCAGTTTTATTTGGCTGGTCGCGTTTATGTTTTGTTGGGTCATTTGTGCATTCTTATCTTCACCGTAACCGTGGTTCAAAATTACGGGGTTTTGTCCTCGGATCTTTCCCTTTGGGATTGTTCCCGCACCGTCACCAATGGCCCATTGTGTTGCTCCAATGTGACGTTAATTAAAATACCTACCTTACTCACCGTAACAACTACTGTCATTTTGGAAATGGAAATGAATGGAATGAAGAAAAAGCCAAACCTGAAATGAGAATGTCCGTCGGTAATTTACTGGTAACGGCGATGTCTGTAATTTACAAACCCTAGTAATGTATCATTTGAAAAACACAACTTTCTAAAGATAAACTTTTCTATTTTCAAATATTGAGATTTCATGTAATTTAATGAACACACGGACTTCAGATGGCTTACCAAATTATGATTGTAATACTAGACTGTTTCTAGTCTAGACAGTTCGTGTTAGGAAACAATTTAAGCCCATACAGTAAAAAAAGAGCTGACATTTTCAACCTGAAGGAAGAAGCTAATTGTAAACTATTGTAGGTTTTCATGCAATGAAAATAAATGGGGCTGATGTTATCTATGGCTTAAGTGAATTGTTGCGTAATATGTAGCAGCTGAACACAGCTATTTCACTTTTCTGATAAATGACACAGATGAAGAATATAGCTTGTGTTCGTCTCATCCTTGTACTGTACTTTTGTGCATTCCTGTAACGGCAGTAAACGTGTGGTTCTATGAAATCACCTTTCATTTACTTATGAAACCCCACACTATGAAAATCAAACAATAAGTGCAATAAAGAATACCTTGTAGAAGGTTTCCAGGTACATAGAGTTTGAAATTAGGATTTAGCCCTAAAGTATATAGTAATTAAGAAAGTAAATGCTTAAATTCGTTACGGTGTTTGACTCGAGACTCATCTACCTAAATATTCATAAATATGGCGTTTCAAACTTTTCCTAAAAAAATAATTAATATCGATACGTTCATTGTCAATTTTTTCATTTCAGAATTTTACATGGAAGTTAATCATTATGTGCATTTGCCGTATGCCTATATACTTTCCATTTAGATATTAGTATACTGTACGCCATTATTTGAACACATTTGTAAGTGTTCAAATAATGTGTAATAAGTGTAAAATTAAAACATTTTTAAATGACTCGATTAAAAAAATATTAACCCGAAGAGCGTCATTCCAGAGAAGCGTAAGTTGCTTAACCCCTAAACTCTCTTAAAAATAATTATTTGGAAAGATTCTATTGCACATTTTCCTTGGAATATAATTCTTTGGAAATATTATATTGATCCACGAAGGTCAAAACTGCTTAGAAGTCATCCATAGATGACTGCAGGTTACGAGGTGGAATTATACGAGTGGACCTCTCAGAGGTTAATTTCGTAAATACTTTTTCCCAAAAGTTCATTGCAACGGAAAATTAAAATCATTGTCATATTTTAATTCATCAATTCAAAAATATACTAATAAGTAAGCTTTAAATAAAATTTCTCACAATTTAAAAGTAAACGTCTATAACGGATATCATTTTCACATGTCAACGTTTCAGAAAAAGGCAATAATTTGAGTCGAATTTAAGTTCTCTGAGCAGGTAAAATGAATAACATTATAAATTTCTTCACTTCTTTAAGAGAATAATGTCATAATTGATACAAAAACGTGTAAATTTCAAGTTTTTAATGTCATTTCGTTTCGCGGAATGTAATATATTTTTATAAATAATTGTTTCACATAATTAATACACTTTTCATCCTTTTTCCATAGAGATCCAAACAAATCTGGGGAAGAAGAAGGAAAGCCTGGAAATGAACGAGGAAGAGGAAGATTTGAGAAAATAAACTGGCCACTGTATGATAGTGTTTATCAAAAGTACATTGCTATCGGTGAGTAAAAAGCACCATCTTAACTCACTTTACTTTGCATAAAGATACATATAGGGCGATTCCAAATTCTCTAGTTACATTTTTAAGGGTGGTAGGGATGCATCAAAATAAACATCTTTTGTCAAAGAATGTGTGGCTGCAACTGGTGCACGTATGTTCCAGAGGGTTCGAAAAATATGAACAAATTTTATACTGTAATTTCTACTCTGAATTTTAAGCTGAAACGGTATAATTGTTTTCGCTTTTTATAGAAAAGGGAATACTAGTCCAAGGGAAATGAGAAAATGTAAACATCTGTGCAAGTTAAACACTGGGTGTTCCGAATTTGTACCTTCATTTCATGGGGAACCGTCATCCAACCTGGTATTGAAGCCCACAAGTGTAGGTTTAAAATAGATTTTTAGAAATACCTAGTATCCTCTGATAAAGTAAAAATTAAGGATTGCAAAAACTAAACTTAACTAAAAATGATTAAATTAGATCAAGTCATTTTAAAAGCACAGGATTGTAATTGTTACACACACAGCTGATATCTATTTCTGCAATAAGTATGAGAGGCAATTTCTGTCAAGGTAAATATTGGTGGCGCTAGTGTTTCTGCGGCGAAATGTATTTCCTGTAAGCATTCTGAAAGTGACACATTATTTGGCTTGTTTGTAAATACTATTTCATTACTTCGCCTATTAAAATTCCAAAGAATGTATTCCGAATTGATATATGATAGTTGATGGTGAAACTAAATTAGATTAAACTCCAAACGGTTTCCAAAATGGCAATAAACTGCTTTTAACCCTCCATGGTTTCAACGAAATATCTCGTCCATAAGTCTTACCAATTTTGCTAATGATGAGACATGTCGTCATCAAGATATTACTGTTTTTTATAATGACAAGACCAATACCCTGATAATGTTTGGTCTAATGATGAGATATCTCGTCCATCAAGATCTGGCCAGTTTTGTTAAGGACGATACCTCGTCGAAACAACCACCAGAAGGGTTAAGATAACTCATGACATGTATCATGCGAGAACATATGGACAGAAGTTAAATATTGACAGAGTATCTAGTTTGTTTAAACTGAAAATCCCTATTATAGACACAATGGTCGGAAATACCAAACTTTCGGTTATGGTAAAATGTGTCAAATTACTTCTATAAAATGTTATTGAATATAATGCATTGATTAATAAATACTTCAACTTTAGTTTCTCCACATCAAATGTATCAAGTATAATCCTCAACAAATACTGAAATACAATGCAATAAGATGTATAACGAATGTAAAACATTCTTGTGTACAGTATTCACAAAAAGTAAGTTTCTATTTGAGATTTAAAAATTCGAATAAAATATTTGACCAAGAATGGGAACCCAAATGTATTTTCTTTAATATGTATTTTTATTCTGAAGATCCAATTAAATATATTCTGTAACATAACTACGCATATATTTATTTACATTAATCAAAAACCTGAGATAAATCGAAATTGTAGGAATGAGTTAGACTTTAAAATCCAAAATATTTATCAGTTTCTTTTCAGATATAACTTTTGTTTTGAATTGCCCTTTCTGTGCGATGCATTGAAAAATATGTGTCTAAGACATTACTAGTATTCAAAAATAGATGTGAAAGAAATTATATTGTTATTTCCACCAAAGAGATAGAATGAAAGTAGGTGTGATGATTTTAAAATCAGCGGGTAGGCACAGTTCCCACTGTACCGTAAGGTTTGGTTCGTGAATACTTTTCGGCGGAACACCTGGTAAGTGATTCGCTGGTGAAAGGAAGACGGTGGGTATTTGTCTGACATTTATTCATTTAGCCAGTTTTGATTGATACATAACAGTGGTGTTAGAGTGTGGGCAATGCTTAGTATTCTATGGCGACCTCATCGAAGATGGGTCTGTGATAGCTAAAATACGAGACAAATGGCAGGGTGTCGATGCTGATGTTCCTGACAAAGGTAAAGGTGGTGTTTTCAAGCGTGGTGGTAGATGGTCCAGCGACGTCGCCGCGTTCGAGCTCCTATCGACCTGCTTCTTCTTGAGTCTTCGGTAAGCTATAGATATATCCGCACTTATCATAGGTTTAGACTTCGTGGTATCATTTTGTTCGTCTTGAACTGCTCGTTCAACCTGTATACGTTTCCTATGCCGCAATTGAAATTTAGTGTGATATTCTGGCTTCATAGTGAAATCTTCGACTAATCGTCACTTTCCACTGCACACAATTTTCACACAAATGGTTTGAACTGTCAACTAGTCAACTGGAATTATAGAACTCGTCGTTCTCTTCAATTTAAGGACGCACTCGCCACGACACGTTGATTAGAACTGAAGTTACAGCGGTTAAATAGGCCGGCTTATGCCCGATATGTGACTCATTTCCCCCACCACGAACTACAAAAATCAGAGGGAAGGGATGGATTAGGTGGTCAACTAGATCGACGCGGCCCACCTTTCTCTACACGATGGTAGGTCATTTATCCCCATAGGCTGATTCCCCTGGAATTATGGGGCATTGAGATATCAACACTTTTCGTGAAGCGCAAGTTTCTGCCGAAGACCTCCATACCGATTTTAAAGACGTATTCACGTCAAAACTGACGAAGAGGTGCATTCCGTATTTAACCATCCTAGTGGTTGTCTGGACGAGGTATCCCGTCCTTAGCAAAACTGATCAGATCTTGATGGACGAGTTATTTTGTCATTAGATGAAATCTAATCAGATCTTGATCTCGTCATCTTAAAAATATCGCCAATAGCCTGAAGACGATATATCTCGTCATCCGCAAAATTTGTAGGACTTTTGTGGACGAGATATCTAGTCGAAACCACTTGGTTCGTTAACATAATACATTATAGAAATTCCTCAGAGATTACATGGGGTTTAAAATTACGAGGTTCAGTCCACGGATATCTTCCTTCAGTATTGATCCACACCATCGCCAATAGTCATTTGTGTTTCAACAGTACGACGTACCTACCTACCTTCCTCAGGACTCACCATCTTAAATATCTATGTTTATTCTGGATTAATATATATCAACCAGATCTGTTTTTATAAAAACAGAAATATAATTACTATATGCAATTAAATGTCTCATCATGCTTTTGTAGCACTGCTGTTGAACATTTGATAAACTTTATTCGCTTTTTAAAAATATTTTAACTATAACATTAACGTATTTTACAATCCAATTAACAATTTTTAACTGTTGATCATCCGTACACAATAACCAGAAACGTTTCTCGAATAATTTGGGTTAAGCAACTGGAACATCATATATCAGTTTTATTAATCAGTCTCATCACCGTCTAATTAAAATTTTTTTTCGGATCATAACTTCATTGATACAGAATATTTAATTACTTTCAGTAATGATAAAGACACATATTAGTTGAAATTAATGTTGAACAGAATATTTAATTTCTGAAAAGATTTTTAGATTCTTAAGTTTTTAGTGTTTTTAATTGCTTGTAATCAATATAACTGGCTACTTCTGAAATTTATAAATTTATTCTTTTAATTATGATTATTACAGTTGTATTCTGTAAGTATGAATTCTATGCGTTTTAAACCTTTCCACAGTGAATTAATTTTCAAGGCTTACTACACGCTGTTAAAACAATTCTTTAATCGTCCTGTATATGCATTTCGTTGCAAAGCATTTGACTTAAAATATTCACTTTGAAAGCGTTGAACCTTTTAATGAAGAGTTTTATGTTTCTAAACGAATTAGCCTAAGCTTTGAAATCTTAAAAAAGTACTGATGAAGTAGTTATTTATTCAGCTTTTTTTTTAACTCTTTAAAGCGCCGTTTCTTATCACCTGCCATATCCACTTAAATCAATATTTCTCGTCATAGGAAATCTAATTTTAATGTCGACGCGCTCTTTCTTTTAAGAAACAGGCTTGGATTTAGGAAAGAGACATTCAGGGAAGGCGATAGAAATTTCTAAAGAAGTGGCCGCGGATAATAAATTGCTATTTGATGTTGCTGAAATAAAATTGACACATATGCCGACCTCAAATTCTTCGTGAAGGTTGCATTAATATTCATCAGTTATTCTTTAGCATTTAAGCAAATATTTTTGGTAATTTATTCATTGGATTTGTTGGAACTCTGGAACATCACTGTAGGAAAAAATAGTTTACTTTTATTTTCATCATTATTTTCGCTCCGGCAATCTTCAAAACTCTCATCGAAGCAACTTTTCTTTTGAAATAAATTATTTCCTGGATATTTAACGAAGTTTGATATTAATATATTATTGGAATAAGTTTTGGAAACTAATAAAAATTGCAATTTTCTGCATATTGATAAAATATAAAGATATCTAAAGATAGATATAAAAACTTAGATACAAAATACATACATGACTGCCGAAAGAATTGTGATTTGGTCGTTATAGTTTCTAGTTGAGCCTTTCATATTCAGAATAGTTATCAATAATATCTTTTCTGACTAGTTTAAATTTCAAAGATACTTCGTATAATTTTAACTATAAAAATAACTTTAATACCTCGGTTGTTTAAACAGAGATAAGCTGAGCAAATTGGCAACAAGAAATCAGTTTTCCTATATTTTCTATGAGCTGCCGAATGTCAGTGATTTTTACTACTAGGCTAGGCAGCCTGAACTGAAGCAAGTTCAATTCTCTAACTATCCTGTGTGTATTTCCATATCCTGTTACCGTGTAAAATTTTCTTATGGGTTTGTGTACATTGTCTGTGGCAATATACTTTCTCAATATCAATATAATGCCGAATTGTTTAAGATAAGATTAAAATCTGGACAGTTTTTCTACTGACGAGATATTTAGATATCTCGACAGTCAAGATCTGGTCAGTTTTGCTAATGACGAAGGAGGGCTCATCTGTTGACAATGCTCTAGAAACCTTGCTAAACAGAATTAACGAAGAGAAAAAGAAAAAACTGCATGTCGCTGTAGTGTCGGTTGATATTGAGGGGGCATTCGACAATCTTCACTATAATATCATCAAAAACAGATTAGCGAAATCTAAATGCCCTTCCAATATTAAAAATACTCTTGCTAAAGTACTTGAGGACAGAAAAGTCATGCTCATGACAAGCGAGGGTCCAGCAATCAAGGAACAAGGGAAAGGCTGTCCACAGGGATCGTGCAGCGGACCAGTGCTGTGGAATATCGTGGCCGATGAAGCATTAGTTCTACCATGGCCGGAAGGAGTCCACATGCAAGCATTTGCTGACGACTTTGCCTTTATTATCGCGGCAAAATCAGAGCGCAAATTAGGTGAGCTAGCCACAAATGCACTGGACCTGTTAAAAACCTGGACAGATCAGCAAGGTCTGAACGTGTCCGAAGAAAAAACTAAGTACCTCCTCCTTAGTAATCTTTCGAGAGGACCTTCCATCTACTGGATTTTTATAGCCCATTGTGTTGCTCCAGTGTGACGTTAATTGAAATTCCCCCCCCCCTCCCCATCTACTGGAATAAAAAAAGAATTAAACGAACTAGTACTTTAAAGTACCTAGGACTTACATTAGACGAGAAGCTAAATTGGGCAGCTCATGTACAGACTTTAGGACAAAAAGCCATGTTCCAATTTCAAATGCTACAAAGAATAGCTGGAACGAGATGGGGAATAGGGCAGAAATTTCGAAAGCTGCTGTACAAAACAGTGACAGAAAGAATGTTGAGTCATGGTGCAGTGGTCTGGGGTCATAACCCAACTCAACGAACTATAAGAAAGCTTAATGGGATACAACGAAAATTTCTGATCTCAATTACAGGCAGTTACAGAACAGCACCCACTTTGGCCCTTCAAACAATTGCGGGAATTCCACCACTACATCTTTCACTTCAAAAAGAAGCAGTGTGCGTCAAAATGAGAATGAGAATAAGTACAAAGCTTGGAAATGCAAATTATGACAAAGATGACTACGAGGAAAGGGCAATAGGTTGGTCTGTACATCCAGCTAAAACTCTTTCATATGACAGAATAAACCCAGCAGTGGGAGTACCTCACTCCGGCATAAGCTACTTCACCGATGGCTCCAAAATGGAAAATAGAGTGGGAAGTGCTTTTTGTTCTATGCAAGGAGGGCGTATAACCCAGCAATGGTTCACGAGAATGCAGGACAGCAACTCCGTTTTCCAGGCGGAACTGTATGGGATTTTAGCAGCCATAAAAGCGGCAGAAGCAAGAGCAGATAAAAATGTAAAGATCTGGTCAGACAGCCGAGCTGGTCTCCTGGCACTTAGAAATCCAAAAACGCCGAGTCCACTGGCACGAAGAATACAATGTTTATTAAATAACAACAAGGAAATTTGTCTAGGCTGGATTAAAGCCCATGCGGGCCATGAAGGAAACGAAGAAGCAGATAGGTTAGCAAAAGAGGCAACCACAACGGAGTGCATTGATGAAGGGGTGAAATGGCCCAGAAGTCATTGCAGGAGGGAAACCACTAGCTGGCTACTTGGTGCATGGCAGAAAGAATGGGATGAAGGAGAAACAGGTACATGATGTGTTGCCTAGAGTGTCACTAAAATCGGCAAGTTGGACCAGGGAAGAGACACTCTTCTTCACAGGGCATGGTCCGTTTCCATCCTACCTAACGAGGTTTAAAAAAATCAGTTCAGAAAATTGCTCCTGTGGTGAAATCGGCACACCTCTACATTACATTACAGTCTGCCCCCTTACAGCATCATGGCATATGAGGACGCCTGCCGACCACCTTCAAATCGCATGGCTCAGGAACATTGCTACTACCAAGGGCTCGAGGATCAAAATTATTAACATGATGAGATTCATTGAGAATCATCAGGACTTGATCATCCAAAGAGACTGAAAAACCTACTTTTTTTTCTTCTCTCATGTTGTATATATGTATATAGTGTAACTTAGTATAATATAGATGTAATTACTGTATAGATATAATAATGTATAAATGTAACGTGCTCTAAATTCTGGATAGACATGTCACCTCGGTGGCATGCTCTATTCATCCCAACCACATTTATTTAAACTGGTACAGTGTCTCACGACACTAGGCACGGGAATGTGTGTTGGTGTTAGTTAGTTAGTTTGCTAATGACGAGATGCCTTGTCAAGGCAACCATCAGGAGGGTTAATAAACCTGTCTGAGGAAAAAGACTTTTGAGCGTCTAATTCCTGATAAACTTGTTATACAGACGTCACTGTATATACTAGAAAATAGGAGGTTAGGTTAGGTTAGGTAGTTAATTAGTGTCGCAAAACTGGAGCAACACAAGGGGCTGTTGGCGACGGTACGGAATCATTCCCGAAGGGAAATATCCAAGGGAAACACCGCGTAATTTTGAACCACGGTCAGATGACGTAACAAGACCCGAGCTGGCACCCCACTCTCCAAAATTCCACATCACGCCGACGTGGGGACAATTGAGGCCATGACAGATTTGACGTGAACCAGGCCCCGTGTACGCGACGGTTTTTGACTGGGTTGGGTTTCGAATTCGAACCCCTCCGGTTGCTAATCCGTTGCTCTTCCAGCGCACCGAAATATAGGAGGATATAAGTATGTATCTATAAGAAAATGGGAGAGTCAAACCACTACAGTAATTGACTTGGGATGAGTGGACTTGCTGGCACTTGTCAGAGAATTGATGATTGAGGGTGGAGCCAGCAAGAGAGGAGAATTGGAAATCTCCGGGCTTATGGGGATATATCGTAAGGCGACTGGAATTTATGACCGGTGATGTAAAATATTGAGCTGTTTTCTCTGCTGATCGAGAACCAACTATTCATTGGAGGTGGGGTCAAGTAAAAAAGGACGATGTACCCGAATGCGTGGTATATAGAGGCGAGGAATAAAGATTGGGTATCGTATTTTGGAATGCTAATTGAGACTTGTACAATGCTCAAGAGGCTGTTGTGTGATCTCAGGTAACCACCATACCATCTCAGAATGAAGAACATTTCGAGTTAAATCTCCCTGTGACTGTCTCGGCGAGGTATCTCGTCATAATAAAAACCATTAGTACATCCTGATGGACGAGATATATTGTCATTAGAAGAAAACTGACCATCTCGTTAGCATAAAAAATCAGCAATATCTTGATGACGATACATCTCGTCATTAGCAAAAGTTTTGTCAGATCTTGATGTACGAGATATCAAATCGAAACCACTTGGAGAGTTAAGAACGTACATAGTACCAAAATGTTTCCTGCATGTCCTCTGAAGGCTAAATGAAATGAATATATATTTACCAGAAACAAACTATTGCCTTTTTCTCTTTCCAATCGTAGCCATGAGGCCGAAACAACGTGACCATTACCATGCCCACCGACTCTCCTTCTGGTTGAACCTCATACCCACCTTGCACAGATCTGCAGCAGCGGAGACCACAGCGCGACACCACCAGCTGGAAGACCACGACAACCCCCTGTCCTACGACGGTGTCTTCAGGCAACGACCTGCTGACGAATCCTACCCTGCTCTCTTCTACACCACAACACCTTTCATGACCACTCAGCAACTGTCCAGAGATTTCCTGACTTCGATACCTGAAGTGTCCAGTTCGACCGAAGAGTCTGCCTTAACTTCCACACCGATGACCAATGACACTGACACCTTGGCCATGACGATGCAGCAGGCGACTTATTCCACTGTCTTGACTATCACGATTGTATTCGGGTGCTGTATTCTGACCATAAATTCCCTCATATGCTGTGCCATCTACTATAAAAAGGACAAGAACCGTGGAGAATGTCTACAGAAGAGAGATTATCAGGTAACATAAAAGTGCTTGAAAAATTATTTAATTTAACTAAAATGATATGCAAAATGTTAAATGCTCTTATGGCCATGCATCATGTTATGGTGAATATGACGAATTTGTCTGAGTTAAAATCAGTTTATTAAAAATCAAATCAATGACATGAAGTCTGACATAAGAGTTCACTACCATGAGTTTGTAAAATTATTTATTATACAAATTCAAAGGAGATATGGTAATCGTTTATTGTACAATTTGATAATTCCCTCATATACTGTGTCGCCTACTATAAAAAATGACAAGAAATGTGAAGAATGTCTTCTGGAGATGATGCTTGGAAAAAAAAAGTTTTGGTAGAATATCCGTCAGCTATGCAAAATGTTCGAATCATTGAAAAATGTAGAATTCTGAAAAACGAAAGATCTGAGCAAGCGTGTTGAATTTCTACATCATGAGAATACTCTAAAATAGAGAAATTCGAAAAAGACGCTTGAAAAATATTGATAGACAATAATGAATTATTTACAAAAAGAACACAAATTTACAAAACTTAGAAATACTCAAATAGGACCGCAACATTTGTCTTAACTCAAATACACAAACACGGAATTCTAAATCTAATTTATAAAATAAAACATTAATTCCGAATTTCAAAATTACGCTTTTATGATCAATGAGTACTTTGTTTTGTCTTTTCGGGTGTTCCATTACAAAATGACAGTTGTGTAAAATTAAGTATTTTAAATATCCATTTTTCATTATTCAAATATTGCTAAATTATTTTTATTTAGGAATGAAATAAAAAATCAGTTCAAACATATTTAGAATTTTAAATTTTTTAAAAATAACCTTTCAAAAAAATTGTTTTTCGAGCAATACTGGTAAAACAATTATTAGAAAATTTGATTTTCGATCAATACTGGTAAAACAAACTGAGTTGCGTACCGCAATCGTTTTATGCTCAATGTTTTTCCTATGGCAATTTCGAATTGATTTAGCCCCTCTACACACCTGGGTTAAAGAGAACTGGAGTTAATACATAGCTTGCGATACTCGCAGGGTTCCAAAGTATAAGTTTACCAAATTTGGGGTGCATTGGTCAAACGGTTTAGATTTGTATAGAGAACATACAGACAGACGCCAACTCTGCTTTATATGTATAGATACTTTTTCATTCTTGTGTTACAACAAGGACAAAAATCGTGGCTAAAGTCTTCAGAAACGAGATTTTTCTAACACACATTATGGGAATGTTAGATAAGTGGAAGTTTATTTTAAGCAAAATATCCGTTAACTATGTGAATTGTTAAAAAGATTAATGGTCACACCTATCTGCTATGGAACTTATGATTAATTTACTTGAGTTAAGTTCAGCTTATTCAAAATAAATCACCCACAAGAAATATGACTAGCGAGTCCATTTATATACGTTTCTCTAATAGTTTATTTGAAAAATTCGATTGCCATCATACGAAACGAATTTATGATAATAGTTATATTATACATTTCAATCCTCCATATTCGGTGCTATCTGTCATAAAATGGACAGAAACAATATTTATAAGCGAGGTTTGCAGGTGACATGTGTGTGTTAAAAAAGTTTAGTTTACGAAAAATTTCCAGAAAATGTGTATAGTTGTATGGATTAATGATTACATTAATGCTACAAGAATAATGGTTAATTATCGTCGGGGGTAGGGTGAGTGGTTCGGCATACTTAGAATCTAATCAATCACACAAAGTCTAACTAACGGATTTCAATACCATTAGTTTGTAAAATAATTTATTTGAGGAATTCAAATGACAGCAAATGCATTAGAGATATACTATACATTTTAATAATTTATGTTAATCGAATCGTCATTATATTGGTAAAAAATCTTTCAAAATGTTCGCTTCAATGTAAAATTACTACTCATGACAAAATATTAAATATAGTTTTAAAATGCATTTGATAGATTGACTGTATAGATTAACTGTTAACAACTAATGGAATTTTTACAAATAAAAGTCACTCGATTCTGAGAATTAATTAGAGAAAAAAGACGAATGATTAAATTCCGTTATTATTTTATTTCAATTTTATTATGGATAAATGTCTGTAACTAATTATTAACATAACTAGTAATTCAATTCAATTTTATATTTAGAAGTAGTTTTTTATTAAGTTGATATAATGTAAAAAATAAAATGCATTTACTTAAAACTACCGTCCTACATGCATTTACAGGTATTTTTTGTTAAACTGTGTAGTGAATGTACTTAAATCGCTTAATTAAGCATATTATACGCCGAAATCAAAGAATTTGCTCGTTATTTCCTCCCACGAATTCCTTCAATTATTTAAATACTTACGCAGTTTCTTATTTTTCTAACTTCATCTGGTGCTTCAAATAAATACATACTTCTTTGTGTGTTGTTTTCTCATATGTTTATTACTTTTTTATCATACAACTCGCCATTAAAATGGATTTTCCTTTAAAATATTATGATTCATAGAACTAGTTTTAATACTGCGTCTATAAGAACTTTTCGCCCATCTACACAAATTCCATATATTTATTACCAAACGAATATGTCCCGACGTTGTATTGGTTGAGGTAAGGAACGTACGGCCATATAAGTAGTCTTGTATCTCGGTGTAGCTATTAATATTTTGACTTGCAGAACTCTTGCATTTAGGGATGCTATATTAATAAATTTCACCACGGTTAACGAATGGATGAGAAATTAATTTTATACGATACATATGATGAATTCTAAATGGAATTAAAAATAAAGCTTTGATTAAGGCATTACCAGATAACGAGAAGCAGAATTAACTTTTAACTATCAGTAAATTTTCATTTGAATTAATAAAGATTCGTTTCCTCCAAAGAAAGTTAAGTAGTTGTAATGAAAGTAAGATTTGATCTTTAAAATTAATTTCCCCGTTACTATGAAGAGTGTCAAAATTTAGCGGTTTTAATTATTTTTACATCATCTTTCAAATATTCGGAAATTGTCATATTTTGGAAAGAAACAAGTTCAAACACAAATAATTAGAATTCAGATTATGTCAAAATAATTTATGAAAAAATCTGCTTCTCCAACAATACTGGTAAAGCAAACTTTATTTGACTGGTGTCTCATAAAACCGCTCTTTTCTGTGACTAATTTTCACAAAAAGCCATTTGTTTTTTCTGTTTTTTTCTCCCATTTTTTCTATCTAAACCTCACAAATTCGAAAGTCGAAGCCGCACATCCTTGGCACGTAAGGTACCGGTGTACAAAATTTCAGGTTTCGAGCTTGCATGGTTTCTTTATAATTTTAATGACATGCTTCACCCAATTTTGTTTTATTGAAATAAATCATATCTGCAGAGGTTCCCTTAGGTAACTCTTCGAATAAATTGGCGGTTTATTTCGTTGCATCTTCAATAAATAAAACAGCTACTCTTAATTTTAGTTTGGTTTGTTGCTCTAAGTTCATTATTTGCTGCACATAAGCGTTCGTTTCACCACTAGAACAATTTCTCTATGAATAGCGTATGTTGCATAAAAATAATAGGAAGTACAACCCGGAAAATGTATTTAGACGGACCTACAAAAAAGGTGAGCTTTAAAAACTGGCGAAACTGTTTTTGTGGTGTAAAAAGAATGTTTTTGTTTACACTGAAAATTCTTATTCCGTGAAAACTCCCTAAATTTTTCACTAATTTTATATTAGTAATGTTTAAACTTTTTAATCTAATAACAAGAAAATTCAGTAATGCAAATTTGGATAAAAGATCAAATACTGAAATAGGCTGGAAGAAACTTGCTTGTAAATTATATTTCAAACACGACAAAGCTTATATTCTTAATTTCCAAATCAATGTTTAACGGTAGAAGATAGAACGGTTAAAATTAATCAGTCTTCAAATTAAGTCCATCTAGTTGGAAATCGGTAGATCCTCATGGCTTTGAATTGCCAGCATTAAAAAAGCGACAAAAAATTAGAAGAAATATCCAAGATAGAGATTAATTTCCGCTCCCTAAAATGATGATCCAGTAATCTTTCAGGGACATTACCTTTCTTTGACAGTTACCCTCCTTGTCCTTAATATGTGTCCTCCTGGACCCTAATGACTGCACTTTTACTCGGTGAATGGATGATCAATAATAGATATACTTCGCAGAAATTTTGTCATTTTCCTTGGATAAGCGTAACTTTCTATTTACTTTTAGTTCTTTAGATTTTTGATAAAAGATAAACACATTTTTAGTACGCAATTTAAAATAAAGGTGTGAAAAGTAATAAATTGGTGACAAGCTAACGAGTCATTTTCAACCCTCCTGGTGGTTATCTTGATGAGATATATCGTCGTTAGGAAAACTGGCAACATCTTGATCGACGAAATATCTCGTCATTAGAAGATAACTGACCAGATCTTGATCTGGTCATCATAACGAAATCGGCAGTATCTTGACAAGATAATTCGTCATCAAAATATTGTCGATTCTTTTAATGATGATGTTTTCTTCTAATGACGAGATATCTCGTCCATCAAGATCTGGTTAGTTTTGGTAATGCCGAGACACGTTTTCGAGACAACCACCAGGTGGGTTAATCCAAATGCAAAAGTACGAAACTGAAATCAGCTATACTTCGTATATAATTCAATTAAATTTATTCAAGTGAACTATGCAGTTTATCATATTTACTGTTAATTTTACAGTAAATCAAGAACATCTCATTGTAATTTAAACATTCCCATTTCAAAATTTAAGAGAAGTATTTTATAGTGTGACCAATATACTTAGGGCTAAGACGTGTGGCACACTTCTTTCATTTCTCTCAGATCTCGGGCATATTTCCTTTATGTATTCACGGGCATCTCAACCCCGTGGTACCCTAGTGATCTTTCCTACCTTCATTTTATCTTTTCCTGCCCTTCTGCGTTTTTCTTTTGCTTCCTCCCTAATTGTGTTGTTTGTCTTGTGTTTGGATCAGCTTGGCCAAATATTACCCATGCATCATAAAACCAGAAAACAACTAACCATTTCTTTGAGCATTGGTAACAAATTTTAAAAGTGAAGTATTTATAAATACTTTCAGTCATACGATACAAAATGAAGGCTTCTGACTGAAAAGAAGCTGCAATCACTTATCTCATAGCAATACTTTTACGGAATTACAAGAGTTGCTCACTTACCCATACTTGCTTAAAGTTAAAAGTGTATCTAGCAATTGCAAAGATCTTGAAGCGACATACCGATTCAATACCCAAAGATACTATGTACGAATAATTTAGATGGTTGTGTTATGCTTGGATGCTCTGTTGCGTTTCTTTCAACTTATATTTAGTTCGAGCTAGCAGAGAACACCATTCCATAATTCTATAAGCTACTTACACGATTTATTCGATGTTTAGCGGGTAGAAGCTTACTTGTAGTTTAAGATCTATGTGTGTTTTGACTCTTAGTGCACATACTGTGTTGAACTGTTTATAAAATAGGATTATATGAGTATTTTCTTGAGTCTCTTGACATTTCGGATACACCTTGATCGTTTTTATGTACAAGTGAAAATGTGTAGGACTGTGTTAGCAAGGCCTAGTACGAGTTGAATATGAGTAACCTGATATGAAACAATTTCTCTAAAAATGTAATCAGGATGTAGAAAATGCATTTATGAATACGGTTTTTATAAAATATAAAAATATTGTAATTATGTATTTCAATCGCGATTTCTGAGATTCATGTAAACCATTAATGTATATAATTTTCAACTTTTCAGCTGCTTGCTTACTCCAACGAATGTATAGGAAGATTTTGAAAATTGGTAAATGATTGAATTCATTACGAGAAATTAATATCAATATTTTAAGTATTTCTAACCAACTAATTTTTCTTTATTAGGTTCCAAGATGTAGTAATTAATATTAAATTTGGGTTCCATCGTGTAATTCAAAAACATTATTTAAAAGGAAATTCTTATAGAAGAAATTCTTATCGAATCTTATCGAAGAAATTCTTATCGAATCTTATAGAAGAAATTGTTATAGAATCTTATAGAAGAAATTATTATAGAATCTTATTGAAGAAATTCTTATCGAATCTTATAGAAGAAATTGTTATAGAATCTTATAGAAGAAATTATTATAGAATCTTATTGAAGAAATTCTTATCGAATCTTTTTGAAGAAATTGTTATAGAATCTTTTTGAAGAAATTCTTATCAAATCTTATAGAAGAAATTGTTATACAATCTTTTTGAAGAAATCCTTATCGGAATCTTATAGAAGAAATTCTTATCGAATCTTATGGAAGAAATTCTTATCGAATCTTATAGAAGAAATTGTTATAGAATCTTTTTGAAGAAATTCTTATAGAAGAATAATAGAATCTTTTCCAAGAATTCTGTTGTAAGGAAATGAACAATAGAATTTTCCCAAAGGGTTTTATTCTAAGGATAGGATTGACAGAATTGTTCGAAAGGATTATATTCTGCAGAATAGGTTAATGAAATCGTCTAAAAGCATTCTAATCCAATTTATTATACACTATAAAAAGCAGGGTAAATACTCTACACCATTCTAACTATAACCCCAAGAAACCTATTTCACGCTTGATTATTACTTACATTGTTTTATTTCCTTTTTGCTATTATGACAAATTCTTTGTATTATAATTTTAAATTAATAAAAGTTACTCCTGGTTTTTTTTATTTATGATCCCGCGCACATTTTACATATAATCTTGCATTTTCTTTTTTCATTAATAAGAAGTTAACTTTCTCAAAGAGCTTCGCATATATTTGAAACCGTATTCTAATTTCGAAACTATGAACGGCACGACCAAATTCCCTAACTTCTTAATTTACCAACTTGTCTAGACTCCATATTAAATCCGCTTAGTAAACAAAGCTAGGAGCAATTCCAGAATAAATTAATGCTGTTATGAAATTTTTTCGCCTTCATTACTCGATTCTGTTTCACACAGGGGAGAAAATGGAATCTTAAAACATAATCACTCAAAGGTTTCTCCGTTATGGAACCAAGGAATAATTAATTTATGATCGACTTTTGGAGTCCAGGCTTTTAATCCTATTTCAAAGAGTTGATATACTCGTATGAAAGGAGTGCTTCTAAGCGTTTTCTGGTCTGGAAACAATGTTATGTTACCGAAGGAAATTGCATTAAGTTAATCAATGTGGGGAGGGAGAAGGTCGCTTGAAAAGATGGCGACGTCGCGTGGAGAGCAGGATCTCTGAGATTTATCGGTGAATTCAATGCGGCGTATTGTTCCAAACTTCTAACTTAACCTCCGAGGGGTTCACAGACATACTTCCAATTTGGAATCAGCAGTCTTCCCTGCATGATTCAATTTTAAACTTTCTTACCAATAGAATCTTTCCAAGGAACTCTATTCTATGGAAATGAGCGACTTAATCTTTCCAGAGGATTCTATTCTAAGGAAATGAGCTGTAAATCTTTCCAAATGATTCTGTTCTAAGGAATTGAGCAATAGAATCTTTCCATAGGTTTCCTTCTAAGAACATTAGTAATGTACTATTTTCTAAGGATAGGGCTGATAGAATCGTTCCAAAAGGATTCTGTTCTGCAGAATGGGACACCTCTTTTGTTCCCTACTGGAGCCTAATGACCTTGTCTATTTTGCGAAGGTCCCTCGCCTTTTAACCTTATTTGCAGCCATGACCAGGATCGGTTATGTAGTTACCCAAGCTTATTTGCACAGGCTTCATCTTGTGGACTCGAACAAATTCTTTGTTTGCTTAATGGAACATTGTAGCATATTTTAATATTTCCCACGCCGTAGAGAACTTTATCAGATGACACATTTTACAATAATATCCTCTTATCATCATCACAATTCAACCATTCCACGTAGAAAGATCAAATTAAATATTTACTATATCAGAAATGCCCTATACTACAACTGGCTGAAGCTCTGAGCAAAATCTCTAAAACATTTTAACACTCTGAAGAGTTCACACGCATTTATCCTTTTTGCAAATTTCAGTATTCCCTGTATGACTTCTAACCTGTTTTAAGCTTCTCCACCAACATAATCTTTTCTTTGATTCTGTCAACCCATCTTTGTTGTTATTTAGTCATTATGGGGTAAAAGCGATTCGACAGTACTCGGAAACTCGTGACTTTCAAAGGATTAAACCTACAATCGGTTTCTACGAGATAACTCATTCATCAAGATCGGACCAATTTTGCTAATTATGAGAAATCTCGTTCATCCATACCTAATCTGTTTTGCTAATGATGAGGTACCTCGTCTAGATAAAACTACCCTATTCCTCCAAGTAGTAAAACCAAATTGTCCCTTGCCCAGAACTCGTAACAGTTTGGAATTGGTTTTAACATCAAAAGCTGGCCACTACAGGGTAGGTTTCGACTCCAAGATAGGCCACCAGGAGAGTTAATATTAATAACAAGCTACAGAAAATATTATTTTTTTCCTATATGCTCTTGAACGGGGAAGGTAAATTAAATAAATCATAAAATATCCCTTAGTTCTCCCTTATTATTCTTCATTTAATAAATCTTTGGACCAATTATTAAGAAAACTTTTTAAATGTAAAATCTTATCATAATGATTCAACCATTCCAAGAAGAAACATAAAAAGAAGAAAGAAAAGGATTTTAGTCACTACAGGGCAGTTTTCGACACGAAGATCGGACACCAGGGGGGTTAATATTATTAACAAGCTACATCAAATATTATTTTTTCCTATGTTCTTGAACGGGGCAGAGAAATTTAATAAAGCATAAAATATCCCTCAGTTCCTCCTTATTGTTTTTCATTTCATCAAAATTTGGACCAGTTTTATTAAGTAAACTTTTTTTAAAGTAATATGATCTTATCATAACGATTCAGCCATTCCAAGAAGTAAGATAAAATAAAATTTAACGGTATTTACTTATCTCCCTCTGAACTTTCGTATCAAGATTGCAGTTGGAAAAGAAACGAGATTGAAAAAGCAAATCTAAAAAAGAAAGAAAAACAGAAAACGCGATTTTCTTTACGTCTGTGTTATAATTCCCACATGGGCAAGTATCCGAGGGAACACCCATGGGAAATAAGAGAATGAAAAAAGGTTTTGAAATAGATGTCGTTGAAAAAGTCTAAGTGTGAGTCTCGGAGTAACATTGAAGCAACACCATAAATTTGTTATGTAGGCGCCGTACAGAAGCTAGAGCGTGTATAATGTATGATCCCCAGAATTATTATAGGGATAGTTAAGCATCGTGGTGTGGTAGTTAATTCTGTTTTTATCTTGTAATGTTTCATAATAAAATTGCGAGAAATGTCAACGGAGCACTCAATGAGGTCTTAGATTTAATTTCGCATGAAAGTTTCATACAATTCCCCTTTTCCTTTTTGTACTTTCAGAAAAAATAATTTTTATATGGTAAAGTAAATGCAATCAAAAAATTCCGTCGTTATTAAACACTAAGAAGTGTTAACACTTTTTCAGTTTGTTGTTATTGGCTGTTAGTATGACATGAAAATAGTAATGTATGGCGTAATATCTAAAGTGTGACGGTATTCAATAAAAAATCGATGTAAATAATATATAGAAATATATACTACTACGCCAAAGACACGAATCTGCATTTTTGGTGATTTCCACCTAACTGCATTTTTCGAGTCACCATTTCATGTTTTATACCATGACAAAGCCACGAATCGATTATTAGTGGAAATGTCTATTTTCATAAAAAAACAATAACCTTTCAGTCGTAACACTATTTTCCCCGAAGCATCAAAACTTTGAAAGCGTTTTGCAGATTTGGGCCTTTGGCGTGGTGGTAACGATATAATAATATTGTTTTATTGATAGAAATAATATCGTTTTATTTTATAAATAACTTGAAATTTCTATTTGTGGGTCAAAATGGTTTCTTCTCTTCAAATGGTTTCGATGAGATATCTGGTCCATCAAGATAGGATCAATGTTGCTACTAACCAGACATCACGCAATCAAGATATTACCGATTTTTCATGTTGACTAGATATGTCCGGGTGGTCAGTCCCGATCAGTTTTCTTCTAATGACGAAATATTTCGTTCATCAATTTTGATAATGACGAGATACCTCGTCTGGATCCGGATGGTAAAAGTCTTAAGAACCTGCTACCATTTTAGTGGACATGATCAGAAACTTTTTGAATTTCTTCTGTTTTCTTTATACCTATCTCACTTGATAAAAATAAATTACACCAAATCTATTAGCCAGTGAAACTTGAGGCCTTCAAGCACTGAATGGTAAATAAGCCGACCTGATTGACAATCTATATACTGCATAAGATATGATAAGACCAAGACTTATCTGAGTTGCTTTTAGACTACCACAGTGAATTGCTTGCAACTACCCAATTCGATCTTTATGGGTTTCAATTGTTCATTGCAAAGTCTAAAGAGAGAAATCTGGTCTCTTCTGCTCATTTCCCCACGGAGGTACCGGGTTGATTATTTGTCTGAAGTCGGAGGGGACACCTCAAATTATGTTCATTTTTTTATTTTAACCCTCCAAGATATCTCCTCAAAGATCTGGTCAATGTTGCCAATGGCAATATATCTCGTCAAGACAAAACAGCCCTATTACTACAAGGGGTATGAAGATCGAAGTAAGAAAAACAAATGGTTCTTTGCCTAGACCTCGTGGCAGTTTGGCACAAGTGTTTGCATCAGAGAATGGCCACTGCAGTTCAGTTTTCGATGTGAAGACAAACTTCCAGGATGATTAAACCATTTATGTGTCAATTTATGTCAACAAAGCGTTTATATTTGTCTAAATTTGAATACTTGACAATGCTTTTATCAATATTGATCATATTAGAACAATGATTTATAAATGTTTGTACTTATTATTTCCAGCTACACCCGGATGGTATGAGCTGCAATTCCACGCCTCAATCCAAGCAGGGCCACCTGATCAGCTCAGTACCCTCTCCCATGGACCACCTCCCACCACCATCTTTCATGACACTGGCCACCCTCACCGAGGCCGGTACCTTGCCTTCCAAGATCATGCCGCCATCAGTCATCACCCACGAGCCGCAGCAGCACCCGGAGGCACAACCTCTGTTGTCCACGTCCTCGAGGTCCACCCCACCGCACGCCAACCACATGCACCACCACCACCCGCACTGGCCGCCGGGAACGGGCGGCAACCACACGATGGTCAACCACCAGAAACAGCAGGAGATGCGAGTGTGAGTACGTGTCTTTTATTGGATTTCTGAACGAGGTTGAACTGAAGTTTATGCCATGATGTGCAACTGTCAGTTAACAGAGTGTTCGAAATTTCTTCTACGACATGAACCTTCTATGGGGTTCACACGCATTTCACTTTGCATCCTGCAATCTTTCCCCTGCCCGCCCCCTATGACTTCTAAAAAATTTTAGCCTTATTCACCAATATAATCTTTCTGAGGACAAATATGGAGACCCTTTAATACTAACTGAACTCATTTAACTTCGAAACAATTGGAAAAGTAACACTTACATATGGATGGTTGGCTGGTTTGGAGTTTTATGGCGCAAGGGTCATAATTGGCCTTGTTGCGACAGGCACAAGACATGCAATACTAAGTAATAGACATACGCACATATGACAGTTTTTAATGACACAGAAGAGAGAAATGGACCCAGGGAGGAATGCGTCTGACAGGAATCGAGCTTGTGCCGCCTACAACTCGAAGGTTGTTAACGCAGTGAACATACCTACTGTGGGCCCCACACTTACACATAGAAAGAAGACTCTACTTCCAATCACGAGCGAGTTCCTGAGCTATACTTTTAAGTTTATCATTTGTACAATGATCACAATTCTTGTGTGGAAGGTACAAACTCCATTTGTAACAAACTCCATTTGCAACAAACTCCATTTGTAGCGAACTCCATTTGTAACAAACTCCATTTGTAATAAAATAATAAGCAATTAAATCACACAAGAAATCATCTGCCTTCTGGGTCAATATGTATCGGAGTACCATAAAAACAAAACGAATTTTGAAATACCATAACTTCTCAGTTGTTAATTGCCTGCCTCCGCCAAGATTTTCTCATCCTCAAGTGTTTCCGATATCGGGAAAAGTAATTATACCAATAAATTGGCCCTACTTCAGACAGCGACTTGACGGTATGTCTTTATTTTCACATTTTATTCAGCTGTAGGGCAATGAACATAAATTAGTGTGTACTTATTTTGGGGTTTGGGTATTTAAGTATGCTTCGAGGCCTAATACTATGAACCAGAATTAAGACGTCATGTATTCTAATGAAATTGATCAGTACTAAGTAATTTTGGGCACTGACTAATTTACCCCTCCTGATGGATATCTTGTGCTTTGTAAAACTACAAGATGGACGATATATATCGTCATTAGAAAAAGCTGACCAAATATTGATAATAAGAATGAATAATAATAACTCTAATAAATAATATTCAATAAATAAAAAATTCTAGAAATAAACTATAAAACTAATTATAATAGATAATAATATTTTATAAATAAAGAATAATCCTAGAAATAAGGAATAAGAATAATTCTAATCAATAACATTCCATAAATAAAGAATAATCCTAGAAATAAGAAGTAAGAATAATTCTAATTAATAACATTCCATAAATAAAGAATAATTTTGGAAATACAGAATAAGAACAATTATATTAACTAATAATATTTTATAAAAAAGAATAATTCTAAAAATAAAGTATAAGAGTAACTGCAATATTTAATAATATTTTACCTATCTATAAAGACTGATTCTAAAAGTAAAGAATAAACATAATAATTAATAATGCGTTCTACACATAAAGAGTAATTTTAAAAATAAAAAATAAAATAATTATTTAAATAAAGAATAGAATTATTTGGAAATATTTTGTTGATCACCTCCTTTGAACAAAATCCTTTGGGAAGATTCTCTGTTGGTCAATGAGGTTAAAACTTGTTAGAAGTCATGCAAGGAAGACTGCAAGTTTCCAAGTGCAATTATGCGTGTTAACCCCTGCGTGGGTTAACTCAATGTTATTTTTAGATACATAAAACGTTCTTGAGTGCATAATTAACAATTATGCGTTTTGCATCAATGCACCATTATCACTTTCCTTTAATACGCATTTTTATTTATTTGAATTTAACAGATCTTGATGCAAATATATTCCACAACAAAGGTACCTACATTTTTACATTTGCTATGCTTAATAAACAAACACAGTTGTACTTTGAAGTATGGCAGATGTTCTGGAAGCATTAATAATGCAAAAAAGAATTGTTAGGAAAGAAGCTTTATTTTCGAAAGAAAATTTAGCTCGCGACTTTTTTTTTGGAATGTAATTCTGAAATGAAAGGAAGGCTAGGTGAAGCCTGAAATATTTCATTCGATAGAAATATTTATATCTATCGTAGCACAACTGTGGATGTGGAGCAATCTAATGAATAAATTTCTGTTGATAATTACGTCTCATACAATTAGATTTCTTTTTTCTTAGGAAAAGAATTATTGAACAAGTTTCAGTTATAAATTCCCCTAGTGCATGAGACGCATCTGTGTGTACAGTGCAAATCTTCATTTATTTGAGTTTTACTTGCAAAGCTCAAAGCGGTAGGATTTAATTGTATTGGAGGGAATCTCATATTTGTTTTTATAATATCTAGTATATTATATCTGGCGAAATTACATTAGATTAAAAACGAGACTTTATTTGGTATATTAATCAGATTTAGTCATCAAATTCTAGTTTCGTTAGTAAAATATCTAAATTAAATAAAAAGCATTTAAAATGCATGGCACAAAAAATGTAAAAACGTTGAAAATTGAATTCATAGTACATTAATTACAACTTTAGAACCAGATTTCATTAATTAATTTCGTTGTTACCATTTACTTTTATATAATACCATACGAAGTGGATTATAGAGAACAATGCAGAAAAAAGTTACTTAAAATGTAATTAGCAGGCATAATTATCGAACGTAAAATTAAGTTTGGTAAGAAGTTTCGTATAGGTTTGCTGTTTAATTACACAGTATTTAATAAAAAGATGTGTTTTAGAGAAAACAAGATTGATTCCGACCAAATATCCAGTCCGATTGCAAAATGACCAGACTGTCTGGAATTAAAAACCACTTAGCAGAAATAACAGGATTAAAACAGGAATTAAAAACCACTTAGCAGTGTTTGTTGTTTTTGAAATGCAATATAAAGAAGATTTAAACATTAATCCTGTGCTGAGTTTGTGATTCTGGAAATGGTTTTTTCTCTCTGTATCGAATTTATATATATATATAATTATTACAAATAACGTAATAATTTACTTTAATTTATGTTACCTGTGCATATTTATCCCAGATAGATAATTTTTAGAGCTTTCAATAATATATAACAGGTACATTTCCATTATTTTAATATTAGGATAATTATTTTTTTTAATCCAATAAAACCCTTGCTATTATTTTACTCTTACAACAAAAGAATAATATCCATTATTATAATAGTTATATTTCAATATTTCTATCTTATTTCTTTCAGCAACATCAAATCAGTCGAAAATTGACACTAATTTCTTTAATGAAAATTTGCGATCAAGAGAATATTTTAAATGTCTTTTGAATTATTTAACTTTATTAATATAACCCTAATACTCGCTACGATTTTGACATTCTCTCTATTTCTACCCAGTTTTTATTTATTAAAACTAATTTTATTTTTCTCAGCTGAATTATAATAAACAATAAATTTTTAATAAGTGAAATAGTTCGTGATTATAGCTTGTTTTACACTTCGTGTTTTCTCATTTGAGTTTTTTAATAATTATTATTATTTCATTAACCCTCCAAGTGGTTTCGCCGAGGCATTTCGTCATCAAGATCTTGTTTTTTTATGATGACGAGATCATGATCTTGTCAGTTTTCTTCTAATGACGACATATCTCGTCCATCAAGATCGGACAGTTTTCTAATGACGAGATACCTCGTTAAGGCAACCATCAGAAAGGATAATGTTTCGAAGTAAGTTGCTGGTAAGGTAAATTAATTATATCAGATAGAAAACGCAGACCACATACAATCCAAAGTCAAATTGTAGTTTTCTCATATACTCTGCGATTTAAATGTAGTTGTTTCTGTACATTTATGTAATAGATGTATAAATTTATATGCATGGAATCTTATCTTTCAGGCACTTTAGAGAAAAAAGAGAAGAGACGACAGTGTAGCACCATTCTAAGTTTAGTGTATCAATACATTTCAATGTAAATTATTAAAATGATATCGCACGATCAGAAGTGATGCGACAGTTCATTTTTCTCTAGAAATTCCAATGGTGCTACAGAACTGAATATAGGAAGGAGATGTACATTATTACGTCATTGACTTCTCAGATTTACGTGCGAAGGTACAGTCAAGCTTGTTCCGCTTCCATTGCCGGCCATATTGTGACTCAAGCTGGTAGATATGTATCATATTGTGGCTCAAACTGGTAGATGTGTATCTTTGAAAATAATAAGCCATGCAATGATGCTTAATCCTCCAAATGGTTTTGTCGAGATATCTCTTCCATCAAGATCTTAACAATTTTGCAAATGACAAGATACCTTGTCATCAAGGTATTGCCGAGTTTTGGATGATGAGAAGATCAAGGCCCGGACAGTTTTCTTCCAATGACGGGATATCTTGCTAATCAAATCTGAAAAGTTTTGGTAATGACGAGATACCTAGTCAAGACAAACAACCAACCAACCAATAATCAGGAGGGTTGATAGATGAAGTAGTGAATCCAGAATGATCATTTGTTTCCCTTTTCAAGCATGGAGATTTCATTCTCCAAAGCATACGAAGGGATATACTGTAAGAAAAAAAGAGCAAGTAAATATATACAGCTTGCTTCGTCAAGTTTACAAATGATATACTGAAAAAAATGGAAATTTTAAATTTGTTAGAATCATCTATGTGATAGACATGATTTAATGAATCGAGAACTAAAAGTATCTGCTGACTGTATGAGAGTGTTCAATTTTTGTACTCTATGTTCAACGAGAATCTGTTAAAAAGAACTCTGGAAATAACGATACGAATCTGCTTAAAAAACTTGCAAAATACTGGAATTAGAGAATTCAGGTGTGAACTGCAATGAACAGTGTGTATCATACATAATACAGAAGGATAGTTAGATATAAATTTGCAGCATGTTTGAGAAAATTTTAATTTTTTTGTCCTTTATTACGTCATTGTTACGCGGAAAGACATTGCGAAGAAAAATCTTCCTTAACGTAAGTATTACATCAATCATTATGTATTCCTCATGCATCCAAATTGTTAATATATTTGTGTGTTTTGGGACTTTTTTTGATAAGTTTTGTCATATTTCAAGGGGGAATGCATAAGTTAAGGTGAATTAATCAAGTTTAACCAATCATGACTATATCATGGATAATATTCACCAACAATCCCTTTTAGATATATACAATGTAATACTAAAATTTCTAATGAAATGAATCATATTCAAACTGTTTTGTTTTGAAACTAGCTGTTGTTATACCATATTGTATATGAATGTTAATAAAGCTCAAGATTTCTTGGTCTTGCTCAGTCTTTCGTTATTGTATACTATCCAAGATCGGTCTTTCTGCTAGTACGTACGTCCACTATAAAAGGCTATCTAAAAAACTAAGAACTTGAAAGCTGTGATGATACCAGGGATTAATGAGTGATAAAAGTATAATATTGTATCGTAATTTTACAGGAATGTTTGGCCAAGCTAGAGTACCTCAAAATATACATTGACCAATCTGCTATATCTAGTAAATTCCATTTGAAAGTGAAAAAGCTCTTTAAGTCCTCATTCATTTGTTCATATATTACTCCACAAAATCCTTGTTCTTAGTTAACTGAACCTTTCGTAAACTTAAAAAATGTACTTGTAAATAAATAAAACAGCAAATAAAACAAATTTTGTTAATTTAATGCATATTAAACCATCAATACATTTAAAAGATACATCAATAAAATAAATTTTTCAACCTTTAAATTCCCTTTTGCAATACAGAAAACTTCCCATAGAAGAATTGGAATTAGCAGTTACCAAAGGTTCTATTTCTATTCTGAAGGTTCCATTCTGAACGGAAATATTTGTTCCACAAATATAATTTTAGATATGCAAAGAACATTTTTAAATACTATCATCTATAAAATAAAGTTCTGTGATTCTATTACAAAACAGACGTAGCGTTAATAAGTAAATAAGGTACTGCTAGATCTAATAAGTAAATACGTTAATACTAGATCAAATAAATAAATAAGTTACTGCTAGATCCAATAAGTAAATAAGTTACTGCTGGGAATTATATGATAATATATGGAAAAAATATATATTTGAGGTTTAAAAACACCTTAATTACTATCCATAACATTAAATGCGTTTACACTTTTCGGAAACTTATAGTAATTTGCTACAATGAATTTAAGCCTCTCGGGGAAATGTATCTAAAACAGAAAGAAACATTTGTAAATATTTGATAACTATCTGTGGACAACATTTTCTATAATTCATGATACATAAAAGAACTATTCATATCAAATAATTTTAAGAAATATGATTTATATAAAATTCTAAACACAAGGACTGTTTGCAAATTCGTGAAATCTCATTCACATTTTAAGTATCAATATATGAAAAGAGTAATACAAAAGTATTAGAGATATTTTCAACGGATGATTTAAAATTTTCAGTTTCGGTATAGATATTTTAGGTTCTTACAGCAATTAATGCATGTCTAAAAACAATATCCTTCAAAGGTTTCCTCTTTCTAAACAAATTTTTGAGATAAAGTTCTGCATTACGGATTTTTATTTTGATGTATATTTCAAAACTGCAGATTGCCATTAAAACGCTTCTCATACATCATTTAGAATAGGATGGAATATTTTAAACTTGAATGCTGAAAGCAATTTAAGTAATAATGCAATGTAATTCAGTTATTTCAAATTAAAACATATCTAAACTTTTTAACTCAGTGTTGTTCAGCTGCCTCTATGAATTTGTAAAACTTCCATTAACTCTCCTTGTGGTTATCTCTACGAGTCTCGTTATTAGCAAAACGATAAGCAGACCTTTATGGACGAGATATCTCGTCATTAGCAAAATCATTAGAAAATCTTGATGGACGAGATATCTCATTGTCCGGAAAACCGTCCGGATCTTGACATGGTCATGATAACAAAATCACTAATACCTTATCAGTTGCAAAATTGCCCAGATCTTGATAGACGAGATTTCTCGTCAAAACCACTTGATGAGTTGAATGTTGTAATAACCATATTAAAGTATCCGTGATATTGTTACTGAAAATTGGGGTACAATTAGAACAAATTTAGTGCAAAAATGTAAAAGGAAACTGCCTACTTTTTTATTTAATATTTTAAATTATTTCGTTATTTTCCAGGTATTTATTAGAAATATATTCACTATTATTTCAAATTGTAAAAAATATTGAAGCCTCTTAAACCAATGTTGCTTAGATGCGTCTATGCATTTGTAAAACTTCCAATGAAATTTTCATTAACTAGATATAGTTTCATTAATTCACCTATTTGAAATCAAAAGCAACAGTCTTTTTAAATCTGTAATGTTCGTCTACGTCTATGATTTTAAAAGGCATCCTGTGAAAGTTTTAATAAGTAACCAATGTTTCATTACCCTAGTTATTTTAATTACACAATATTTTAGCCTTTTAAACCAACACTATTAATCAATTTATAAAACTTCCAGTAAGCGTTTTAATAAACAACCATATTAAAATACTGAAAATTTCTGATAAAATACAGCAAAATTAGTGGTGAAAAGTAAAAGGATACTGTTGATTTTTCTTTGTCTAAAATCTTAAATTCTTTCATTATTCCCTAGGAATTCCCAAGGAATTTATTATAAATGTCCTCTAAACCCAGCGTATCTGCATACAACGTTTTACGATGTATTAACAGGTAATTTTAGAACATCCAGTGTAATTAAGCTAGAGTTACAATTTAATCAAATCCTTCATTTACGGCTTTTTAACACATACATTCCCTCCATAAGAGAACTCCAACAATGTTTATTTTACCCTATCTCCAACTCAATCACCACAGCTTAACAAATATTCTCTCCTCCATTTAAAGTACTTACTTACGACGCGTTTGTTTTAGGAATCGGCTATAAGTAAGAAAAGCCCCCGATTCAGGCGGAAATATTAAGTAAAACTCAATATCAAAGTAAGATCGCGTTAAGCCCTTGATTCTTTTTATTGATAAAAGTGTCCAATTTCAAGAGCATTACTTATGCAATCCCCTTCTCATTATTCTTTTTTTTCAAAGTGAAGCCATTAAATTGAGAAAATCCCAATTAACATTTGTTCTTTATCGGGGGAAAATCAATGCCACCAGGCAGGTCAGTGGTACAAAGAAAACTGCAATGCCGATTCGCCATGGAGATTTTTTTTCTCCGACCGATGATGTAAAGAGATACCTTATTGCACTTGGGATACTTTCTCGAAACTGTTATTTATTAGCGATCATTACAGTGCTAACTGCTCTGGTCATCATAATTTCCGCCAACAAAGCTCACAGCTCATTTTCAGTTCCCCTTTTACCGTGAGTTGAGGTAGAAAAAATTATGTTTTATGGCTCTGGATGGGAAAGTGGTGTAAGAGGAATCAGGGTCTACTCGTGTTGAATTACTTGCAGCATTTTGTTCTGGTGATTATTCTCGTGGGACCTGAATTAGAGAGGACGGCTTAAGGTGGGTTTTAAATTTTCCTCACAAGCAACTCATTTTCTTTTATTTCCCCAATGAATATAAGGAAAGAACATTACTTATAACCTCAGTGGAGCGCTACTGGACTTTTACCACAATTTTATGTAAGTATTCCTTATGGATAGAGCGTAAATCAGGTTGGGACGTTGCCCAAATGTGCACACGAATAATGAAATCATTGGATTTGTTTTTCCGCTATTTCCATGTTTGTCTCAAGAGACTAGACAAATCATCAGGAGGTTAATTTGTGGGGACAGAAAATGAAACTGGAAAGCTTCAACCCTCGTTATCAAGATATTGCAGATTTTTTGATGATGAAATCAAGATCTTCCAGTTTTCTTCAAATGACGAGAGACGACGAGATCTTGATGGACGAGATATATCGTCCATCAAGGATTTGGTCAGCTTTCCAATGGCAAGATACCTCTTCCTGACAACCACCAGGAGGGTTAACATTTTTAAACCTCAGATGGGTTCACATATATAAATCTGTTCTGCAACGTTCATGCTTCCTTGCATGACTTCTGTCAGGTGCATTCCTCCATGGAGGTATTTTTCTCTTATGTGTCAGTAAAATTTTCTTTGTGTGTGTCTATTACTTGATATTGGCTAAATATGGCACAGCATGGCGTATCTAGCGGAGCATGGCTAAATATGGCCCTTGCACCATAAACCCCAAAGCCAACCAACCAAACTTGCATGACTTCCAACCAAGTTTGGCCTTGACGAGTGGAATATTTGCTAGGATTCTTTCAACCAATAGATGTGGCTATGCAGTCATTGTGTGTGTTGTGGGTAAAAGCAATACTACTCTACTCGAAAATCTCGTGGCGCTCAGAGGGTAAATAAAAAACATTGAGATATATTAAAGGTATTTTTAAACTATCTCTACGAGATATCAACTTAAGACCTGTAAGTAGTATAAAATTAAGGATGTTGATGGTCTGATTGACAAAATCCCAACATGCCGGTTGCGAATCCTAATCCTATGAGACACCTTTCAGTGTTCCAACAAGAATGACCTCGTAGCGTCACTCTTCTACTAGTACCACCAGGGGATGGGGAGCAGTTTCGGTTTGGAGTCGGAAAGTTTTGTTATGCTTGTTTTGTTTACGTGTAACGATTGCTTGCTATTTTAATTCATGAACTCGCTCTATTTGGAATTAATTTCATTACTGACAGTAAGTCATCTAATTGTATTTTAACGAAGTAACGCTTATTCAACACATACTGGTTCTCACCAGTTATACCAGAAAGGGGTTCTGGTACTATGGTACCACTGCTAAGAGGTGAAGGGTCCTGGAAAATATGAGGTATTAATACTAATTCTGCAATGCTATTGTTCAAGGGAAAATAGGAAATTTTATACATTTTTTAATCTATGCATTGAATACGTATTTCAAATGAAGCCAGTTATCTGTTCAAGTATTGGTGCTTGGAGAATAGATGAATAGGTCTTGATTGTCATATACCATGAATAAAAGTTTCTCTGACCTGTTTTCTGAAATACTAGCTTGAGCGAAATTGTGCTTTTCGTAAACAGGATAATTCATAACGTATCACAATTTGTTCACATATAATATGTTTACTCACCATATATAATCAAATGCAACACATTATTTATCCGTACCGTAACTTCTCACATCGTCCAAAGATTTTTATTCAGGAAATGCATCATACACATTTTAAACAGTAATTACGATTGAGAGTATCCTTGTTACTCAATCGCGATTCCTGGGAATATATTCGAAAAAATGTACGAGGATACATACGTACTCTTGTAAATAGATATGCTTTAGTATAAATTTTTCTAATTCTGATCACCCTTAACCATATCTAACTTAATGTGAGAAAACTAAACTACGTTTCTGATAAAAGTACAATGCTTACTATTTGAAATTAGGTTTTAAGGTTAATTTATAAACAGGTCTTTCTTTACTGATGCGATGATATAAGATACTTAGTAATACTTGTTTCCTACTTATATAGTAAGCAAGGATGGCAATTTAAAAAATAGCTAGAAATTTTTATTTAAACTAAATATTATATGCATTTTAAAATCAATGATCGTTTTACTCCCAGATATATTTATGGATCCATTGCTTCAGGATACAGTAAAGAAACTTTACGTTTATCGTTAAATTGCAAATAATGTAGGTTGTAATTGACACAATATCTTTGTTCAAAATTTAGTTAGTATCTATCCCTTGTATTTCATTCATTTTATTTATTTCAAATCACTTATTTTATCAATTTATTTATTTTATCAATTTATTTATTTTATCAATTTATTTTTATCAATTTAAATCAATTTATTTTTAATTTGATGGTTTGTCTTGAAAAATATAATGAATCTTTCAACGATGATCATGCAATATTTAAAACATGTTAAAATTTGATATTTTGGTAATTACCACTATTGGCAGTTGTCTCGACGTGGTTACTTATTAGGAAAACTGACCAGATTTTTATGGTCAAGTAACTCGGCATTCGGAAAAACTGATCAGATCCTGACCTCGTTATCATGAAGAAATTGACAAGATCTTGAAGATGAGATATCTTGTCATTAGCAAAAGTTTTCAGATCTCAATGGACGAAATATCTCGTCGAAACCACTTGGAGTTTTAAATTCCAAAACACACACGTTCATGAAGTTTTATCAATTATTATTCTGAACGTTTGGTTTTCCTGCTGGATAAAAGTATCGGCTTGAAATAGCTTTTCAGTAGCAGCTGCAACCATCCTACGATGTTAAAACATCTGGAACAAAAATATCTTTAAAAAAATTGTTTATTCAGTGAATAAAAATCAAAATGCAGTAATTCGGAATGCATAAATGTTAAGAAAATGAATGTAGCATACAATAATATTTCTTTCACTCTCTATTGTATACTGATATATAGTTTACATACATTGAATTCAATAAACATGTTTCATTTAGTATAATTTGCTTACAAAAACTATTTTGATAAACATAAACGCTGTTCATTGATATATTTCAAAGCTTAATTGCCTTTAAAACGAGAATTCATTGCAAAGTACTTTTAAAACTTCCACGAGTCGAGAAGAATTTTTACTTATACACATAACCAAAGTAGACTTGTGTCAGTTTCATTCTGTGTACTTAATGCAAATGCCGTGTGGGAAAAAAGAACAGGTAAAGATAAATAAAAGTAAGGCAACATTAATGAGGTAGTTACTACTACTATATATCATGAAAAATCACCCCAGTGGCCTTAATGCAGCCAAGCAAAAGGAAAGTTCAGCAGTGTGCCTAGAGAATTAAACGGTAAAAACAGCGGTGAGGCCTTGAAAAATGAGGGGTGTAAAACGATACGTGGAAATTTTTGATTTTTTTCCTTTTAATGCTGACACTTTTAATTCTTTTAATGCATTAGTAATTCCATTTTTATCTCTCTTTAAGAGATCAGGAACAATAAAAATGCCAAGCAATTTATTTTGCTCCTAGCTTTTTAAAACAATTAGCTTCTGAAATTAATGATTTCAATTTGCGCTCTTTTTTAATTAATGCTTTTATTCCAACCCGAGCAAACAATAGTTTGTGAAGTTTGATTGTTTTTTCTGCGCTGAGTCATCCTTTCGCTTAGCTCGAAAACTGAGGCTTGAAATTCATATCAGATATTTTTTTAAGTCTTGTGCACCGAATATATGTAGTATATCGCACTAGAAAAGATATTTATAAACTCGAGTAACATAGAATTGGTTAATTAGTGCACTAAATTAATTTGATGTCAAAATCCATGTGTTCAATGTTCTAAAATACTCAATTTCATTACTTTAATAAACTTAATTGATTCATGTAGTATACGCATAATCACATAATGTAAAAAGTTCAACTGTAAAAATGTTATTTGTTGATTTTCTACCAGGGTTTCATACAAGATTGCATGTATGTATGCGGTTGACTTTGTAAATAAGGAAGACGATTGGGGTAAGGAGATTTTGATTAAATACATATAAGAAATATTGAACATGTAGGTAATACAGGAAAATTATTCCTCGAAACCCGTTCTAAAGGTCGTTTTATCAGAAGTTTTCATGATGATCCTAGTAGAAAAAATGCCAGTTAAATCATTCATGTAAAATATAAAATAAAATAGTGCATAATCTAGAATAATGAACTGCTAGGCAATCTTATTCTTTTATTTGTGTTTCCTTTCAAAGTGTAATGTAACCAGGGAATGCTGATAAAATACAACAGTATCTGGTATAAAAGTATTTCTCATGCTCAAAACATTTTCAGAATACAATTTATTTTTCAATTAAAGGGCTTCAAACAGCATAATGTTAAGCTATTTTCCAAAGTTTTCAGGAGACCATTGTATAGTTTTAAAGAATCCGAAAGTATAATGGCTTATCCACTATTCAATGTCATGCCATCTTAATCTTTCAAATAAAAATTATAATTATTTGAGTAAAAGCCCCTCGCTCAAGCAATCAGAAATAATTTCGATCCTCTCGAAAATTTTGCTACATGGAAAACTTTATTTTTTTCATTATGGAACAAAATTTCTGTGGTTTATCCCAATGTAACCAGAATCCCTCAAGTTATATGTCTTGGAGCTTCTTGATACAAATAAAATCATGTTAAGCTTACTATAATGTAATGGTATCTGCTGGTAGGTAGGTAGTTAATTAAAAGGGGGGAAAATTCCAAGCAGTCCCAAGCCACTCTAGGAAGGAAAATTCTGACGGGACTCATTTGTCCCAGCTGTAGTGTAAAAGTAACGTATATAAGTAACATATATAAGTAGGTAACGTATATAAGTAAGTAACGTATATAAGATATAAGTAAGTAACGTATATAAGATATAAGTAAGTAACGTATATAAGATATAAGTAAGTAACGTATATAAGATATAAGTAAGTAACGTATATAAGATATAAGTAAGTAACGTATATAAGATATAAGTAAGTAACGTATATAAGTAAGCGAAACTCCTCGTAAGTATTTTTGTTCTCAGTTGGCCAGAAACGATTTCGATTCTATAGAACTATATAATAGATTTTCAGCAATCTTGCGAATATTCTGAAATGTGTAACTGAGGCAACGTATGTTCAATTGCAGTACTTTCAGAATTAACTTGTTAAAGGTATTAGGACTTTGGGTAAAGGGTGGAAGCTGGTGTTAGTTACTAAATTATCTGAATCTGCAACATTGATTCAAATTGAGCAGGTTGAACGCTGGGCGAGTGCGGAAATCTCTGAAGGTCGAGCAAAATAGTTCCTGATGTCTGCTGATATAATTATTTTGATATTTGAGAAAACGAAAGACATGATTTGACGTAGACAAAGTGTTGTGCGTGCTTTTTATTCTCTAAAATATAAGGACCACGGTAGTCCGGTTGGAAGAGTAACCGATTAGCAACCGAAGGGTTGCGAGTTCAAATCCAACCAAAGACCGTCGTGTACAAAGGGGGCTGGTGCACGTTCAATATGTCGTGTTAAATCACCTTTCCCAAATGTCCTCCCGTAGGCGTGGTGTGGAAGTTTGGAGAGTGGGGTGTCGGCTCAGGTGTTGTTCTCGTCATCCGACCGTGATTCAAAATTACGTGTTTTCCTCGGATCTTTCACTAAGCGATTGATCCCGGACCGTCACTAATAGCCCGTTGTTTTGCTCCAGTGTGACGTTAATTAAGATACTTAAATCTCTAAAATACAATTATTAGGTATTACAAAAACAATCGTGTTACAAAGTACCTTTTCTGTCATTTTGGTCCATTTCGTTATTATTTATTGCTCGGTAGAGGGCTACAAAAGTTAAATAAAAAATAAAGTACAGGAATTTATTTAAAGATAAGAGGTAATTTTTCTATCCTATTACAAAAGCGATTTCAAAAGAAAAAAAGTTCGTCCCACCCTAGTTTAGGACGATGACGGTTTACAATTTCAAAAATGCTTCTTTAATTAAAACTCGTATTATACCAGTCACATTTTAAGATAGAAATATTACACGCTCACCTTTCTCAGAAAAGGTCAAATTTATCTTCGCCACATGCATCATATCTTCAACACAATGGTTCAAGTTCCGGGTTAAGTAAGTTTAAGAAAGAATGTGACGTAAGTACACTTTTCACACATTCTTTCCTTGGAAACTTCTTTCGTCCACAGCTCTCTGGAGTGTTTACGTTACAGGAGGTTTGCAGTATCTATCGTCAAAGAAGCCCGATAAAAAATTTTCTGGAAACTTCCTTTAGAACCTGATATAACAAAATAGATCAAACATTTGTGGAAAAGATTTTTTTTACTTCGAAATTCTTACCCTTGAAAATTTTTGGTACAAACATATAAAATGGATCTTAAAGCACTCAATTTATCAAACCAGTAAAAATTCTTAGGTAACTAGATTTTCTCGCCGTACTTTCCCCTGAAAATCGATCGCACGCTCTCTTCACAGCTGCAAAACCTCTCTAAACGGTAAGCCAGCGAAAACAAAAATATCGCGACTTGGAATCCCTTATCGCAATTCCCAACCTTTTAAAATTAAGTGATGTCATGATTGAGCAACAAACAGATTTTTTCTCCTGTTCCAGCAATAGAAATACATTACAGCAGAGTAAGACGAGCTTGAATTTTCCAACTATACGATGATTGATGATGCGATAGATTGGACACAAGATGCCACATTCTATTAGCATTCTAAAGCGAATGAAAAAAGGAAACAGCGTGGCTTCTCCTAGAAATGATTGATCACATTCAGATACAAAGTAAAATTCGTTTTGTATGATGATATAATTGAAAGAAGAGAGGAATATAAGGGCATATTAAATAGTAGGAATCTATGAGAGTGCACGAAGATTTTAAAATATTGCTAATGAGAAACGGATCTCCATTTTTGGCCAGTTACAAAATCGGCAAAAGTAAGTTGAAATATTTTAATTTTCTTGGTGATTGTCTTAGTATAGTACACTCTTAGCACATTTTGATGGACGATATATTTCGTCAGTAGAAGAACACTGACCAGATATTAATTTTGTCATCATCGAAAAATCGGCAATATCTTGATGACAATATATCACGTCATTAGAAAAATTGGTCGGATCTTGATGAACGAGATATCTCGTCGAAACTACACTGCTGGCCACCCAAATTGCAACACCAAGAAAGACAAGAGATATCACAACAAAATTTATTTTGCAGATAACATGTTGAACAAGTATCAAATGATTAAATTTATAGACTTCTGTGAAGTGTGGTTCCTGCCAAAATCAGTAGCCAGAGTAGCCGCCATTGTTGGAGATCACCGCTGCCACACGCCTCGGCATTGATTCAAAGAGACTTTGGATGTGTTCTTGGGGTACAGCAGACCAAGCAGCTTCCACACGTTGCCAAAGTTGATCTGGTGTGGCAGCTGGGGATGTATTCTGGGTCAATCGTTGAGCAACCATGGACCACATGTTTTCTATCGGCGAAAGATCCGGAGAGCGAGCTGGCCAGGGAAGCAATTCAATCTGGCGATTGACGAAGAACCCTTGGACAATGCGTGCCACGTGTGGTCGCGCATTATCCTGTTGAAATATGGCTGTGGGCAAGCCCTGAAGGTAAGGAAGGACAACTGGCTCCAACACCTCGGAGATGTAGCGCTGGCTGTTTAAAGTACCGGCAATGTGTACTAGAGGAGTGCGAGAGTGATATCCAATACCGCCCCATACCATAATACCCGGTGCAGGACCAGTGTGGCGGTGCATAACGCAGCTGTTCAGCATCCTCTCTCCACGGTGTCTCCAGACTCGAATCCGACCATCGTGGTGGTGCAGACAGAATCGTGACTCGTCAGTAAAGACAATTTCATTTCATTCTGCCGTCCACATCCTTCTTTCATCGCACCATTGGCGGCGGAAACGTCTGTGGTTCTGCGTCAAGGGTAGACGAAGCAATGGACGTCTTGCGGACAGACCACTCTGCTGTAAACGGCGTCGAATGGTACGCGCAGACACTGGATGATGCGGTACAGACTGGATGTGCTGTGCTATGGTTCGTGATGTGGCTGAGCGATCCGTCACTGCCATACGCACAATATGCCTGTCATCACGTGAAGTGGTGCACTGAGGTGGATGCGATCGAACACGTCGGTCCGTCGTACCCTCCTGCATCCAACGATCACATATCCGCATTACAGTTGTTTGGTTTCGTCCAACACGACTACCGATTTCCCTGAAAGATAATCCACAATCTCGGTAGGCCACTATCCTTCCTCTGTCGAACTCGGATACTTGATCAAAAGATGATCGCTGTTTTCTACGAGGCATAATTGATCGTTTTTTTGAAAAAACCACAAGAAAAACACAATTGCCGTACTTGAAATCGTCGAAATCTCCAAGCCTTAAATAGCGCTTTGAAGTGGCGCCACAGGCGCGCGTGATGTGCGTCTGCGCTGAAATTCTAATCATTTGCATATCTCACCTCCGCTAATGCATGTTGTAAATTTCATATTATTTGCATGCTTCCTTCAGGGTGTTGCATTTACGGTGGCCAGCAGTGTACTTGGAGGGTTAAAATTGCTGTAGTTACGCCCTAATTTTAATGATAATTTTGGCGTTAGGCTGATTTATAGCATAGAAAAGACTGATTTTCATGAAACAGTATTGTATTAATATTTTATACATCATTCCTCTTTAGTCTATGAAAAGAGAAAACGTCTAGAACTGTGAATGAATACATATAATTTGAAGTAAAAATAAATATGAATTTAAATTCATGATTTGTAGTATAATATCTAACATCAAGCAATAACAAGCAGTTAATTGTAGTCGCGGGGATAATAGTATATATTAATTGATATTACATTCCCATTCTTTTCTATGGAGTAGAGAGATTAAATCTTTCTATATATAACTTCTACGTTTAAGATATATTCACAGATAATATCAACTTCTTACATTGCATCTTGATACACGAGTTCGGTGTATTAACGTCCATTTCAGGATGTCTTCTATAAACCAGCGAAGCAATATGTATAAGACGAACATTTGAGAAAACAGCAAGAATAGATAAATTACAAATCCCCGGTGCAGTCGAACAAGACATTCTCTAGTCTCTTCTGCATCAATTCAGCTAAGGCACTTGTTGGAATCAGCCAGGTGAAAACGATTCAAGTAGGTATGAGTTACAATGGGGCCTATTCTGGCTTTAGCAGAAAAAGTGGCAACTGCTCTAGGGATTTTCTGAAGTAATATTAATAGAATATTAATATATCACTTCTTCGAATATTAATATGATATTAATAGAATATTAATATTACTTCTTAGATTATAAATATGGTACTAGTAGAATATCAATATTACTTCGTAGAAAATTAATATGGTACTAATTGAATATTAATATTACTTATTAGGCTATATTTTTTTAAATAGTATAACTAATAAGCAATATTATTTACTTAAATTATCTATTTGTTGTACAATATAATGTAGATCAAACGCAATTCTTCAATACTTTCTACTTAGTTATTAATCCTTTATTATGATAACTGCTTAGTATGGCATTTTGATTAAACAAATAATTAATCTTGTTTCCCAGAAACATTAACTGCTTTACATTCTAAAGTTAAAAAAACATTTGAGAGATTTTATTTATCTGATTTCGAAACTTGACATTGTTCGTAACACCTCGTGTAATAAGATACTAACAAGAGGAAGTGAATAAAACAACGTTAAACCACTGAGCGTCCAGACATTTCCGAGAAGTGTAGTGTTGTTTTACTCCAAAGCACACTTAATGACGAAGTAACTGCATCTTTCTAAAGAATCCATGGATTACCTCAACTTTTAGAAAGATTTCAGATCCTTTGAAAAGATGCCATTGTGGTCAAAAAAGGATAAAATTAGTTAGAAGTAATACAGGGCAGACTGCTGGCTGTCTTGAAGGTGGAATTATGCTCGTGAACTCTTTAGAGGGCTAATGGTTCAGAACTGTAATTAAACCTAGAAAAAGACAGAACAGCTTTATAAAACCACTTCTCAATTCTCAGAAGCATTTGTTAGAAGACTGCTATTCTGCTGTTGTATGAAATGAACGAAATCAGTAAGTTTTAAAAACACATCCATCTAAATAAAAACGATTACATCCCTAAATGGGCAGAAACCAAAGTAGATTGTTTATTTAATGGATTCAAAAGCAACTTCTCTAGAAAAGTGATTAATTTTACAAGGAAGAATATTAAAAACCTTTTGGTCGGATTTCCTTTACAAGTTACTTTAAATGCATTAAGCACTTTTCAGATTCGAGTCTACTAGAATATTAAAACTTAAAAATGGTGGATTTAATTTTGAATTTGCAAATAGTTAGCTTGTAAGCTACACATAAATATACGTACGACCATCGTCAGATGAAAGACAAAACCAGAATTCATCCATGAAGACAAAGGGGTTCTCCTACTCGCCCCAAGGTACACTGAAGCTGCCCGATGATGGATTGGGGTCAGTGGTAAGTAGATCAATAGAGGATGTGCCTGAAACTGCTTCCGCAAGAAGGTTGCAAATTTCTGAATGGGTCAAATGATGCCACTTATCATGCCACTTCTGATGATCTTATGTAATTGTTGAATGAGTTTTTGCCAGTAAATTTGACGATTATGACTTCTGACTGGTTCCTTTACATAGTTCTTACCACCCCTGGTCAAGATGAATATGATTTTGTACATGGATGTAGAGAAAAACTAAGTCACCATGGAAAAATTAACCTTCCTCGTGGTTGCCTTGGTGAGGTATATCGGCATTAGCAGAAAACTGACCAGACCTTGAACTCGTCATCATAATAAATAGGCAATATCTTGATGAAGAGATGGTTCTTCATTGTCCAAAGTTGTCAGATCTTTATGGACATGATATCTCGTTCCAAGCACGTGGGGATTAAGGAAAAAGTTGCCTTACAGAGTATCCCAAATCATAGTGGTATTTATGGCAACGAACAAACTGACCAACTGGTTAAGGCTGCTGTACAGTTGCCCCAACCTAAATCCCCTTTGCCTCTAAGTAACACCAAGTGGCTTATATGCTCGTCTTTAAGGACCAATAGACTTTCAATCTACAAAGAGATGTCTACAGGAAAAATGTGAAAGGTTTCATTGAAGAATAAAACTCGTATCCCAGATTCCTTGCCCAGATCTGTAAGAGTCGCTTGCTTTCTAATTCTCGCAGGCCATGGCTATATACAAAGACAACTACATAGTATTGGAGTATCAAGAACAGCTAACTATCTACACCCTTTGAGAACTTAATGAAATGACTAGACTACCTCAAGAACTGCCCTAAAATTCCTGATAATACAATTTTAAATTGTACTACAACACTTTTAACCCATACTTAATCACTTCAACCGCTTTTGGGCCACTCGTCGATTGATGGTCGAGAGTCTGGATACGGGAATAGGATAAAATGGGACTCTACATACTGCAGTTAGGTATTTTCTTTAGAAACAGTTTGGAGGTTGATGGGATGACAGACATCATTCATCCCAGAATGTCGGAAGATCATGAAGTACCTTTGGTGCATCCTTAAGTAATTGTTGGATGTGTTTATGTTTTAAATTTGACGATTATTAGGCTAATGACCCGTCATACTCTAGTTAGGTAATTTCTTCTTAAAGGAATAGTTTAATTGTGGACGGGCGGACTCAATCTACTTACCATAGCGTGTCTTATGACCATAGATTAACTTTCGTGGATTATAGAGTAATTGATGGACGAGTGATGTTTATCATCACATTTTTGATAATTACTTGACATCGGACTAGTCACACTACCTTACTGAAGTCAGTCAATTTCTTTTAAGGGGTGGGGTGTGTGTGTGGGGGGGTATTTCAATTAACGTCACACTGGAGCAACACAACGGGCTATTGGTGACGGTCCGGGATCAATCCCAAAGGGAAAGATCCGAGGACAACACCACGTAATTTTGAACCACGGTCAGATGACGAGGCAACACCTGAGCTGGCACCCCACTCTCCAAACTTCCACACCACGCCAACGTGAGGACATTTGAGGCCACGACAGATTTAACGTGCACCAGCCCCCTTTGTACACGACGGTGTTTGGCTGGATTCGAACTCGCAACCCTTAGGTTGCAAGTCCGTTACTCTTCCAACCGGGCCACCGCGGCCCTTTCTTTTAAGGAAATAGAATGATGGTGACTATTTCTTTGCGTAGCTTATCCTGTCCTGGTCATGCACCGTAAGGAAAGTGAATTAACATAAATCCGTTATTTTTTGTCTGTTTAGGTTTTCTTATTCTTTTATTAGAATATATATATATATATATATATATCACAATTTTTTAATTCTCTGAGAGATCCAAGCGCATAATTCCATCATATCATCTCCAGGCTTCCCTGCATGACTTCTAAACAATTTTGACCTTCTTGACCAATAAAATCTATCCAAAGCATTCTAATATCAGGAAAGGAATATTTTCAAGGAATTTTCTTCTAAGGAAATGACCAATATAATATTTCCAAAGGATTCTAGTCTTAGGAAAGAAGAAATATAATATTTCCAAATGATTCTAATATTAGGGGGAAATGTCCAATAGAATATTCCCAATGGATTCTATTCTACAGCCAATAGAATCGTTCGAAAGTATTACATTCTAAGGAAAGGAGCATTAGAATATTTCGAAATTATTATATTCTATGGCATGTACCACTAGGATAGTTTTAAAACTTGAAAGAATCCATGGATTCTTTAGAAAGATGCGATTATTTAGTCATTAACCCTCTGGATACGGGAACCAGCCCAACCGGCCAAAAGTTCCCCCCTCGTTACGAAAGGATCGGATTCTTTCAGACCTCAAACTCCTGAAGAATTGCCGAAGCCATTACGATTTCCATCCCCTATTTTCTGTGCTACCCGCGCGTGAATAGCCTTATCTCCCCGTTGACAAAGATGTCAGGGTTATTAACGGGGATCCACGTAAACTGTTCATCCTCGAGCATCTAGTCTGTGAGAGGTTGAGTAAATGAAAAGAGATACACTTAAAAAGTCACCGCCGCCCTTTCAAGTTTACCCGGGAAGAATCTGTCCCTTCTAGGCATACCCACGACCCGACAATAGAAACCGGCACATTAGGTGATAATGGGACGACACATATTCCCTCTCCTCCTGGGGAAAAAAAGCATTGTAAGGCCGTTTCGGCCGGTTTCAGTAAGTTCCTTGTAAAGCCGTTGGGGCCGGCTGCCGTAACCAAAGAAGGAAACGATATTCTGCCCCGACGTATGCAGAGAGTTAAGTGAATTATGGAGTAAGAGTAACACAACACTACTCGAAAATCTCGTGAAGCTCAGATAGTTAAAATGGCATTTATCATAAGTAATTTTTCTACAGTCCATGTAGTCCACGTTATATAAGTAGAAGAATGAACGTGATAATAATGATAAATTTTAAAGGGTATTCGGGCTATTTAAAATAACCATAAGCTGCCATTATTTATGCTTAGATGATGTCATCACGCTACAAAATATCAATGGTAAATTCTTCAATTACCATATGTTCCCTTAGACTTACTCCTCTTTCCCACAGTGCTGAGTTACTCCGTAAATTTGGCCACGTTCGTGTTCAGGTCAAAAATCGATAATATTCATTACCGAAACTAGCAATGTAACCTAATATGCAAATATTCATAGAGAGGAGGAACAGTTATTCTTATTTACCATCACGCACTGCCTATGCTCCGTATATTTTATAAGGCCGGGCCCTGCAAACTGGAGGATTTGCATTTTTAACGAAGTTTGTTGCGTGGTGTAATTCGTAGTTTTCCAACCTAAAACCGTAATTCAGCAAAGACTTTGCACGAAAATCTTTTAGTCGAGGAGAAAATTTACGATCCGCTATGCCCGCAAATTAAACGCTCCTGAAAAGTGTTCGGGAATTTCACTCCCGGTTATGCATTCCTTATTAATTCCGGATTCTAGAAGAATCGCCATAATTTATTCATGAGCAAATTCTTCGGATATTTCCACACAATGAAGCAAAAGTGTGTCCTCCATCAGTGAATTGAATTCAGAGATCAGCATGGCAGCTAATCCTTTGAATATGAACCGATAAACCCTGATGAAATTTTGATATCGCTCATTTTCATCATTTTAATACAAATACCTCAGTTTTGATTCACCTACACTTGTGCCGAATGGAAGTCATATTTAGAATTCCGTTTATAATCAGGAAGTGCATACATTTTCGGTGACAAAGACATTCCTTTTGCTCATATAATGAATAAGCTTCCTTAAGTTTCTAATTTTACTTGGTTATATCCATACATTCCCGTTCCAAGAACCTGTTACACTTTAGTCCGAAAGAGAAGATTATAATCCAACATATTTTAAGAATATCATTCCATAAATGAATAACTTTGTATTAAATTATATGACAAATGTGTTAATGTGTTTAAAACTCATAGAATTATATAATCATTGACTTTCCAAATTAAACTTTCTGAACACTACAAGATGAAAATTATAAGCAAAATATTTGCACAAGCTTAATTTTTTTGCAATTATAAGTCATTACATAATTTTGGGTGTAGTTTATATAAAAATTAGCGCAGTCATTCAGCGTTCCTTGATTTGAAGATTGTTTATCCCTCCAAGTGGTTTTGACAAGATATCTCATCCATCAAGATCCGACCAATTTTGGGGGCAGCGGCTGGAAGAGTAACGGATTAGCAACCGGAGGATTACTAATCTTTATCAGATATGTATTGTAACTGCTATTTATCAGATATGCATTTATCGTATAAATTATATAATAATTATAAATTGAAACAGTCCCGTCTTTTTAAAACTTACTTCCAATAAATTAATTTTTCCAAGAAATTTATTTCCTTTACAATTAATCCTCCGAGTGTTCAGACGAGATATCTCGTCCAATTTTGTTAAGAACACAACTTTTAGGAGTAACAAAATTTTTAGAAGTAATAAAACTTTTAGATTAAAGAGCAAAGTTTAGAGTAAAGAGCAAAGTAAGAACAAAGAGCAAATTTTAGAGTAAAGAGCAAAGTAAGAACAAAGAGCAAAGTAAGAACAAAGAGCTAAGTAAGAACAAAAAGCGAAGTTTAGAATAAAGAGGAAAGTAAGAACAAAGAGCGAAGTTTTGAGTAAAGAGCAAAAAATAAACCTTTAAGTAGTAATAGATTAGTTTTGCTCTTTGTGTCACAACTAACCTATTACTCCAAGGGAAAATGAAGTCCAATTAAGTAAAACTAATTGATCCTTGTCCAGAACTGGTGACTATTTGGAGTAGGTTTTTGTATCAAAATCTGGCAGGACAGATTTCGATGCGAAGATTAACCACCAAGAGGGTTAAACCAAAATCAATGCATTTCAAAAGGAATACTGGCATGCTTTCAGAATTTATATTTTCAGGTATAAATTTTATGGGAAACTCATTCTATTCTTCAATATATTAAGCTTGTAAATATCTAGTCCAACTCGATATTTGAAGTATCTCCTCTATAAAAGAATACAATCACAAGAGATCTATCTACAAGATTTTACTGAGTGGTTTCGTGGTCATCGTGCTGATGAGAATTTGATCCATGGTTCTATTGCCGGCCCTTTATATTGGGGAAGAACTAGGAAAAGCCAGGAACGGGTGTGTAAAAGCTGAGGTCTATTACTAGAGCCGCCTTGGGGGTTATAATCAAATGCTTCAGAAAACTCGATTCATCACCAAATAATATTAGCTGTCTCAGAGTGAAAGTGGAACACACAATGTATTGTCCGCGGGGTAAATTTTAATACAGGCTCAGGAGAGAAAATTGCAACAATACATTTCAAATTGATTGTGTACATTACGTTCGAAAAAGTTTTGAAGTATGTAAAAATTTCATAAAACAATGAAAGTTTTTAGCATTATCAAAATTTGATTCAAAGAAATATAATTTGTTTGAGGTTAAGAGTATGAGTGGCGTTAGCCCTCCAAGTGGGTTCGATGAGATATATCGTCCATCAAGATTTGACCTATTTTGATAACGACGAGATATCTTGTTCATCAAGATCTGACCTATTTTGCTAATGACGACATATCTCATCATCAAGATCGTGCCAATTTTTTATGATGACGAGATCAAGGTATAATTAGTTTTTCTGGTGATGAGATATCTCATCTATCAAGATCTGGTCAGTTTTTTCGAATGACGAGATACCTCGTCTAGACAACCACCAAGAGGGTTAAGAATTCAGTGTAGTCCTTTTATCCTATTTTTGAAGTTTCATAAAATAAATCGAAATAGATCCAACAGTAAAGAGAGTGTAATAAAACCATTGCTGCTTGGGTATTACTTTGTATGGCTGAGTTTCAATAGCTCAAGGCTTAAAAGCGTACAGCTACAAGGGAACATTTTAAGGAAATCTTAAATATTTAAAAAACGTATAGTGGCCGACATTCGGATTAATCTGCATACTTTCTCAAATTGCAATCTTTCACAATGATTAAAAATATAAATGTTAAATACCTTCATATATAATTTTTAATATCATACATTTGAAGGTAAAGGAAAAATGAGGAGAAATTTATATAAAGCAACGTTAGGTGGTTTTAGGCGTTCTTACTTTCTACTATGTATCTATTATGGATGTGTTATACTCTGTATGTAATCAAATGCTAATAAGTCAAATTAATGATCATAAATCAAATTTTAGCAAGTATAAATTATTGGGTGCATAGGAAAACGACAAAATTTAAATCTGTCTTTGGAATTACTTCGTTTTTATTAATTGATAAGTCAGTTATTTTTAGTAAATTACTATCGAATCCAATATACTTTCAATACCTTATTTAACGTAACGAACATTTCTAAAAAACAGTCTTATGGAAGTAATGTAACCATTTTGGTGTTGATAATCATTTTGTTCTCATATCTTTGTGGTACTTGAATTGTTTAAACATTATAAATGTTTCTTATCCTCAATGTCACGTGCGAGTTCTTAAGTAAAAATATGTTAAGATAAATAATTCAAAGACAATAATCTAATATTTCGGTATCCATTGTCCAAATACTGCCAATGTTTCTTTGAGAAACCTCTACATGATGAAATAGGTCGTTCACATATTTATGACTCCGAACGTTCTGTTATACATCATAATTACATACAGGAATTCTGTTCCGAAGGTACATTCAATACCAAGAATGCCAAGAAATAGATTAAATTAACCTTTAAAATCTCAGATTGGATACAAAAACTATACGTTTACTAAAACACAAAGACTAATACATTGCATACATTCAAAACAGTCTGCTTGTAGAAATGCATGTGCGAAATGTACAATGTAACTATTAAAAAATGTATACCCTCTTCTCACAATGTAAATACAACTACTATCAGTGCACATTGTACATATAATATTCTATACAAGAATTTTAAATTAGGTTTTTAGTGTACTCCGGATGTCTGAAATATCTAAGACGGGCCATTTTTCTTTGAGAAACCTCTACATGAAAAAGAGGTGGTTTATATTTTTATGACTATGTACGTTCTATTGTACTCTATTATACTACAGCATCATTAAACTAAGCAATTCTGTTCTGAAGGTACATTCAATACCAACAATGTAAAGAAATATGTACAATTTAATTCCTTAAAAATCTCAGATTGGATAAAAGAAACTGTATACGTTCACTAAGAAGCAAGCACGAATACATTGTGAACATACAAAATTGTCGTAGCTGTGGGAATATATGTATGCGAAACTACATTGTAACTATTCAAAAATGTATATCTCGTTCTTCCCACTGCGTAAATGCAGCTGCTGTTACTTCAAACCTCAGTGCACATTGTACTCTTAATATCCTATGACAGGAATTTTAAAATGGATTTTCAGTATACTCCGGAGAGCTCTGAGTAATACAAGTATCCAAGACGTGCCATTTTTCTTTGAGAAACCTCTACATGAGAAAAGAGGTCGTTCATATTTTTACGGTCTATATAACATTTTTTCCTTGATCGGCGCGAACTGGACGTGTGATACATGGGGAAGATTCCTCAAGGGATCGTACAAATTCTGGGATCTTGCTGGGCATAAAAATATCTCTTTCTTTGAAGGATAAAAAGGACTTAAGTAAAATGAGGCGCAACCGAGAAACTTTGGTGTGAGAAGACTTTTGACTCTTTTTCGTGTCAACAGAAGGCGTCTTGTCGCTTGGGCCTGGAGTGTGTAACATTTTCGTTGACATGTTTAAAATGTTGCTCTACGATTGTTATTAGTTTAAGTATAAAGAAAGTTGATGTAGTATGTAAGGTATTCCTTTTTGGTTTCGTTTTCATTTGTATTTTATTTGGTTTGTATTTTAACAAACCTTAATAGTAAGTAGTCATTTTTAAATGTGTGCAAAAGAATTAATTGAAGAACTGCATAAATTAGTCTGAAAAAGGAGGGAATATCTTTAAAAATCACTGTACGTAACTGCGTATTTTATGTACAAAAACTAATCCTTCTAAATTATTAAATTATATGTGTCCATTTTTTTTTGCGAATTATTGAACCCTAAATGTAACGAAAAGTTCTTTACATACGACGGGACGTTGAATTTATGTCAAACTGAAGCAAAACAACGGGCTATGATGGTTGGGATCAACCCCGAAAGGGAAGATTAATTTTTCGAGGTCAACACCTGAGCTAGTATCCCCTTCCCACCACGCCAACGTGAGGACATTTGAGTCCACGAAAGATTTAACATGCCCCAGTCCTCACGTAGAAGATTATCTTTCGTTGGATCAAGTTTCGAACTAGCACACCTCCGTTTGCAAATCCGTGGTTCTACTATCTGGGCTACCGTTGCCTCCTTTCCTCATACACAGGGGTTGGACAGAATAATTCGAACACCATTAAACTATCACGTTTTGTTTATTAGTAAGGGGTGTGTTTTCCTTATTTGCACATAATACCGTCGAGGAATACTCAAATATAAATTAAACAACAATAACGTCAATTTTGCAGTACTCTTCAGCAAACACTGATGCTAATCCCTTAGAGAAAGCAGGTGATGGATATCTAGTCCTAACATTTGTTCTCAAGGGTAGCTCAAATAGGCTCATTAATATTGAGGCTTAGACACTGGGGACGGGTGAAGGGCAGATGCTTTACTTCATTTTCATGCTCCTTGAACCAAGCTTGGACACTCCGAGGAATATGGATTAGAGCAGGGGTCGCAAAACCTCTTTGACCGTCGACCCCTTCAAAAGTTCCTTGACTTTTTATCGACCCCCTCTATTTTAATATCACGTAATTATAATAGGACAAGTAAAAAATACATGTGAGTTTTTAGATTGTTTATTTTATAGTTACAGTGTTTATTATATGTATAATATAGTACATATTATTATATTGACTTAAAGTCAGAGGGATACGTTTTTGCTTTTGACGTCCTCCTTAACATTACAATTTGATAGGAGGGATAAATAATATATAAAATATAAAATTTAATTTGGATAATAAAATAAAAATAATACAATCTTAATTACAAATATGGAAATAAGATTTATTAACTTAGTGTACAATTTACTGAAGATGTCAATGTGAAGTGTGTGCTTCGTAACTTGACAAGATGTTGGGTTCAAAATTGTAAGTTTCAGCCTTAAATAGCCACGGAATTCTGTCTAACTCATTTTTTGTTTTGTTAAAAAGGGATAAACATGGCTGAAATCAGTTTCAACCATGTACGAGCTTGGAAATGCAAGGAAAAAGGGGAGTGCAACTTCAGAAAATTTTGGAAATTTTGGTCTGATATTTTTCTATCGATCCCTTCCAGAATTGACCCCAAACAATGTTATATCGAAACCTGAGAGTCGCTATCGACCACTCTAGTGACCACTGTATTAGAGCATTGTCGTCCCAGAAGATTGTATCACCATATGGAAACGACGTCTAGAATATAGGATGGAGTTGGTCGTTTAGAATTTCAAGATATCTGTTTCTTTTATCTACCTTCAAGAACGAATATTGGTTCCATGACATGGCACCACAAACCATACAAGAACCTCCTACTTGAAAGTGGTTTAAGGCAATGGCTTCATTCAGTAAATTCCAGACTTACACACGACCTGAAATGGGAAACACAATGAACATTTAGACCATTTCACATGTTTCTATGCCTTGGGTGTTCATTTTTATGGACACTGCACCGTTAAATACCCTGTTTGATATTTCGAGATGAAAAGAACGTTTTGGCTATTGCAACCCTGCCATGGATAGTATCTCTGTGCAGTACACACATGACGATTTTCTCTGATACAGGTACCTTAAACTTACATTCAATTCTTCACTAATTTGAGACGCTAGTTTTATGTTTTCTGGTCAGAATTTGACGAAATATTCTTCTGTCCTTGAATCCAGCTTTGCCTTTCGACCACATTCGCTTCTGTCTGCAGATGTTTTGTAGATCTTTACGTACTGAAATGTGATCAAGTATACAGTAGATCTCGATACAGCCATCAATTTGGGTGAAAGACGCCTCAGATACGAGGCCACAACTATCATGCTACTTTGGAAGTCCGTTAGGTCTGACATATCACGCCACAAAAACAAAACGAATTCTCTGAACAGCAAGAGTATTAACCCTCCTGGTGGTTGTCTCGACGAGATATCTCGTCATTAGAAAAATTTGTCAGATCTTGAAGGACGAGATATTTCATCATTAGAAGAAAACTGACCAGACTGATCTCTCATATATCATCTCATCATAAGCAAATTTTTTAGTTTAATAATTTATAAAAGCCGCACTAAACCATCCCTTAAAATACACTGCTGGCCACCGTAAATGCAACACCCTGAAGGAAACATGCAAATAATATGAAATTTACAACATGCATTAGCGGAGGTGAGATATGCAAATGATTAGAATTTCAGCGCAGACGCACATCACGCGCGCCTGTGGCGCCACTTCAAAGCGCTATTTAAGGCTTGGAGATTTCGACGATTTCAAGTACGGCAATTGTGTTTTTCTTGCGGTTTTTTCAAAAAAACGATCAATTATGCCTCGTAGAAAACAGCGATCATCTTTTGATCAAGTATCCGAGTTCGACAGAGGAAGGATAGTGGCCTACCGAGATTGTGGATTATCTTTCAGGGAAATCGGTAGTCGTGTTGGACGAAACCAAACAACTGTAATGCGGATATGTGATCGTTGGATGCAGGAGGGTACGACGGACCGACGTGTTCGATCGCATCCACCTCAGTGCACCACTTCACGTGATGACAGGCATATTGTGCGTATGGCAGTGACGGATCGCTCAGCCACATCACGAACCATAGCACAGCACATTCAGTCTGTACCGCATCATCCAATGTCTGCGCGTACCATTCGACGCCGTTTACAGCAGAGTGGTCTGTCCGCAAGACGTCCATTGCTTCGTCTACCCTTGACGCAGAACCACAGACGTTTCCGCCGCCAATGGTGCGATGAAAGAAAGATGTGGACGGAAGAATGGAATGAAATTGTCTTTACTGACGAGTCATGCTTCTATCTTCAACACCACTATGGTCGGATTCGAGTCTGGAGACACCGTGGAGAGAGGATGCTGAACAGCTGCGTTATGCACCGCCACACTGGTCCTGCACCGGGTATTATGGTATGCGGCGGTATTGGATATCACTCTCGCACTCCTCTAGTACGCATTGCCGGTACTTTAAACAGCCAGCGCTACATCTCCGAGGTGTTGGAGCCAGTTGTCCTTCCTTACCTTCAGGGCTTGCCCACAGCCATATTTCAACAGGATAATGCGCGACCACACGTGGCACGCATTGTCCAAGGGTTCTTCGTCAATCGCCAGATTGAATTGCTTCCCTGGCCAGCTCGCTCTCCGGATCTTTCGCCGATAGAAAACATGTGGTCCATGGTTGCTCAACGATTGACCCAGAATACATCCCCAGCTGCCACACCAGATCAACTTTGGCAACGCGTGGAAGCTGCTTGGTCTGCTGTACCCCAAGAACACATCCAAAGTCTCTTTGAATCAATGCCGAGGCGTGTGGCAGCGGTGATCTCCAACAATAGCGGCTACTCTGGCTACTGATTTTGGCAGGAACCACACTTCACAGAAGTCTATAAATTTAATCATTTGATACTTGGTCAACATGTTATCTACAAAATAAATTTTATTGTGATATCTCTTGTCTTTCTTGGTGTTGCAATTTGGGTGGCCAGCAGTGTATTACATCCAATTCAGTCCATAACTTTTATTTACATAAACTTGTACATACAGAATGATTCATGCGAAGAAGTTAATTCAAAATCCAATAAATTGAAAAGATACAAAGGAATTCCATCACCAAAAGATCACATTTTTACATAATAAATACTTTTTCCATTTCAGTTTCATATTTACAAATTCTACTCTCAACTTCACACTGATAATAAATCAAACATTTATATTTAATTATACCGAGTTTCCGATTCGGCAGTCTGGGTTTGTTAAGAAATCGCCGCGTGTACTTTGATCACATTGATAAATTCACAACACAGAGCGGCAGAATTTCGTCACACAGAAATGTTACATAGTTTCGTAGCAAAAAAAGCGAAAAGCGTAACCCATATCTGCGAAAAAAATGCCGAGAGAAATTTTATTCTACGAATGAAGCCCAGGAAAGAATCTCTTTCAGAATGCCAGATTATTCGAAAATTCCAATGTTGTATCCCTTTTGTCGCAGAAAAATTCTCAGTTTTCGTCTAGCGGTGTTGTTTAAATTCTGTTTACTGGGCAGAAGAGCTATTTTATTTCTCCGCGTACTCTCACGCTCCCGTTGACGAGATGAATCTCAAATAATCCTGATTCAATAACCTCCTTTCGCTCTCTCGCTGAAAGATGACACGGGAAATGAAATGAACTAGAAAATACGGGGCGTCCGTGAACATTTTGAATCCAACTGTCATTTTTCGCGAAAAACCTGTATCATTTCCTAACGTAAATAAACGACTCTCGCCTTTTGCCGAAAACTGCAGTTTACATCAGGTAAATATGGGTATGGTTTATGTGCAGTGTTCGAAACTAAATATCATCTCATCAGTCTTGAGATTTTAAGAACAATTAGAAATTGTTTTTAAAATCTCATGACTGATGTTGCTTATTGTATAAAATGTTAAAATGGAATACGAACATAAATGAAAATATGAACATTTTTATGTTTTTGAAGACACAAGTGAATGACGCTAGTGCGTCCCATAAACGTGAAATGTATGTAGTCTGAGCATTGCTATTAAGAGAAGCACCGAAAAGTGAGACGAATATGTCGACTAATAGTCACGCAACATTGCTATTAAGAGAAGCACCGAAAAGTGAGACGAATATGTCGAGTAGTAGTCACGTGACATTGCTAATAAGAGAAGCACGGAAAAGTGAGACGAATATGTCGACTAGTAGTCACGTGACTTCTCTGTGGAAAGTTGAAGGTTGGTCTTATTACCTCGTGTGGCGATATAACATCTTATAACATGGTAGATGTGTGATTTCGCCTTTCTAGACAGTTGCGACAAAAATGGGGAAATTGCCAATCTACTACTATGTCGCACGGACCAATTGGATGATAAATCGATGTATGGGCACCTTCTCAAATTCAGTGGACCAATTAGATGATGAATGTTGGTTTCCACCCAGCAGATGTAGTCTGAGGGTCACGTTACTACTAGTTTTGGTCACATGATCTTGGGCACTTTAAAAGGTTACCGTTGTTCACTCCTCCCTGGTTACGTACTGAAAGAACATACTTTAACACGATAGGTCTTTAGAGTTGAGGTTGTTATCGGAGAGTCTGGGAAAGTATTTGAAGTGTGGATTTGATATTGCCATCGGGCAGCGTAGTTTCAACAGATGGTTTTATTTGAGGAGTTTGAAATTAATAAACATTACCGGACAAATCCTACAGAGACAGCAAACAATAGTACAGATTCATCCTCTAAATTCGTAAAGGTTTTGAACATTAATGTAAAAGCCCTTACTTTTGTCTTTTGTGTGTTTGTGAATCCAGTATTCAGATTATATAGACATTAGAGCTCAAACCCTGTAAATCAGCTGTCGGTCTTAAAACCTTAAACGTTAGAACTAAACAAACATTACCCAACGAAACGAAAATGGCAGTCAATAGTATTTCATGTTCACCTTGTAAAGTGGTGACGTTATATGAGCACCCATATACGAGCCCATGAAACAACTGCCTAATGGGATTAATAGTATACATATTGTGGTAATTTGAGAACATATCATGGCTACAACGGACAACTGTTAGTTTAAAATCTTACAATTATTTTAACGGCCCCTTTGAGATTGACCCTGAACTATCGTCACCAACAGTGCGTTGTGTTGCTCCAGTGCGACATAAATTCAACTTCCACCCTTTTGACGACAAGAGTACAGACCAGACTAATCAAAAAGAAATTGCAATACAACAATGCTAATTATCTTTCATTTTAACTATACAGCTATATCATACTAGCAAAATTCGTTCTCTTTATCTAACAACTAATGTGTACTATGTGAACCCTATCTTTCCCTTTGCATTTTAAGATTGGATTCCTGCGAGTGCTTCTATTCATAAAGTGCTACGAAAAGTCTCATGTGGAGGTGACAAAACTGCTTCACTTTGAGTACGAAGTACTGGTTACAAGGATTTCAGGTTAGTACTTTGAAATAAATTTTCTAATGGTTATTAAAAGCACGCAGTTATGAACTTTTATTCAAATATGAAGCAGTAAATATAAAAATATCAAAGCAAAACTTTATGGACAGATGATAAAAATGCGAAATTATCCCGTTATTTCATTATTTATTTTTAAAAGGTAATTACATATATTAATTATACAGAACCGCACTCATTGATAGCTAATCAAAATTTTCGGTTCGTATGCTTCCGGAAGTAGTTATGTAACATATCTGCTTTAATAAATATATACATTCTGGAAAGTAAACTGGAAAAAGTTATATGGTAGAAGTTACTGAGTATGTTTTCCAAAATGTACATTTTCAGGAAGTAAGTAAGGTGACTGAACTTGCGTGACGCAGTGGAGCAACGCAACTACATTTCCAGGAATTTAATGTGTGTCTAGACTTTAAGCGTTGTGTTGAAAAGTCTAATGTAACTTTTAGATTTAATACCAATTTTCGTATGATGCAAATCAAAGCCAAGCTCATCGATAAATAAGTATCCATTCAGATTATTCCGTAATTTTATTTTGTAAAGAATATATTCCAGCGTACTGATGTTCTAAGGTATGTTATCCAAGCTTTTTATATGGTTTATCTCTGAAACATTTCTTAAGCACAGCTAAGTAAACATTTTGATCACGACTTTATATAAAATTCTAACTAATTTTCTGGTTGAAATAGGAGCTTCACAATGGAACTCTTTTGCAAAAGTCTCATTATGAAAGACTAATAAGAATAAACTGTTTATTTCGTAGTTCAAATGCATTAATTGAGTTGAGAACTATGTTTATTTAAATACACTCATTCAATAGTATCTCGTTTATCCTCCTCTCATATTCACTATCACTATTATTTCAAATTCAGAAATACCTTTGGCCTATTAAATACATTTCCAAATCATCGTATATTTAAAAATATGCGGTTATTAAGATTTGTGGAATATTTATATTTATTTCTAATCACCAACACATTCAGTTCAACGTTTCATCTGATATGAAACCAGAAGATTTCGTTTCGTTAGAAATAAGCAGCCACAGATAAATCTAAATAGTTTTGTAATTAAAAAAATAAGTGTTTCCTAATTTTAAATGTGTCCAATCAGGATCATTTGAATTATTTTCGTTTGCCTTTTAAGGTATAGACTAGAAATCACGAAAATGGACCTGAATACTGATGTTTTTTTATTGCTTCAAAATATTTTACAACTTTTCTTAGCTTTATACAATACCAAGGTCATGTATGTATTCAAAATAGTTCTCTAGTTACAAGGTTTGTTTAAGTTAGATATTGTCACCATGAACAAACATGTTTCCAAAACTTTAAATTCAATTTCTGAAGAACTGCGTTTTTGCAATAGGATGCTTCGTTCGAATAGCGATAACACAACGAATTCATCTACTGTAATTATTTTTGTATCATTATAATCTATATAATACAGTGGATGTTTTGATCCTCAGTCAGAGGTATTGGTTAAGAAATGAATTTTTAGTTGATTTTAAATGTTAAAATTCCTCAAAAATCTTGATTTTTTAGACTTCCTTGGTGAAAAAAGTTTTAACCACATCCTATTCCTTCTAGCAACTTGATAGAGGGTCAAAACATGAAGAATAATATTTGGAATAATTTCCAACACGAATTGTCTTTTTGAGGAAACTGGAATTTGAGGTATCACAAACATGCTAATTAGCTAATTAAATCTAAATTAGATAATTAATGATTAGATTACTCTGATTTCTTTACACTGAAATGATATTAAGCACAAACCAATGACCTATTGTCAAAAACTGGATTTTAAAATCAAAATTTAAAAAATTCTTCGTGAATGCGTATACTAGCTTAATAGTGATTTTCTTGATATTTTTTATATATGAGCTTAACCTTTTGAGGGGTTCACACACATAAATCCACCTTACAATCTGCAGTCTTTCCTGTATGATATCTAACGAATTTCGATCTTCTTGGCCAATAGAATTTTTCCAAAGCATTTTATTGTAAGGAACAATAGGATCTTTCCAGATGATTCTATTCTCAGGAAATGAGCAATACAATATTTCCAAAGAATTATTTTCTAAAATTACCAATAGAATCTTCTAAAGGATTATATTCTTAGGAAATTATCAATAGAATACTTCTAAAGGTTTCTATTCTAGTAAAAAGAAGATCTGAATCTTGCTAAAAGTTGAAAAAATTCATGGACTCTTCAGAGAGATGTGAATATTTGTCATTAAGGTAAAAGCAACTATACAGTTCTAGTAAATCCCGCGACTCTGACATGATTTACCATAGGATATTGAATTGTAAACATTCATCAATGAAATATGTTGTGATTATTCTCTATACATTACATGAAACTAAATTATTTAAAAAAGTTACCAACATTATTATTTTACTGCACAACGTTTGTTTACTATTATTGTTAATTATATCTTGTTTGTATTGTGGCTCTACGGCCATGTTGTATTACACGTAAATACCAAATGATTCGTTTTTGAATGAATGATAATTGCAAATTAAGGATGGATGTAATTTAAGTGGATATTCTGAAACTCTAATTTGGGTTAGATGACGGAGGAGTTCACAATCAATTTCCAGGCATTTTATTGGAATAAAGTATTAATGTAAGTAAAGGTACACGAAATGTTGTTTTATAATTTTGACTAATTTTATTTCATTTTGAGGTTTAAACATTCATACTCATTTTATTCCCAGAGGAATATAAGCACACTCCAATATAATGTATTCAAATACGATAGTAATTTCGTCCACCAACAAATATAGGAAATTTCGATGCCGATATTATGTGAGGTTCTGCTAGCTAAGATAAAATTTTGAATTCCTGGAACCAACGATTACTTGTTCAAAGAGGAAAATGACAAACTTTTAATATTTTGACATTTCTCTAGATTCTAACATTTCTAAATATGATATATCTATAATTATTTAGTTTTATATTAATTGAATTATTTGAGCAATTATTCTCCTGTATAGTTAAAGTAAATATTTGAAACACATTACGCTTATATATTTAGATAAGATATGGAGAAGACTCAACAGGAGAATAAGCTGGCTTAACAAATACCTATTCTTAGTTACTTGTGCTTTCAATAAATTCTGTGGTACAAATAATTGCTATGGCTGGTAGAATTAATAAAAATTAATGGAAATCGTTAGATCAATAGTAAAATCTTTCATTTGAAATATACTAAATTGACTATTTCCATAACTTCTGTGATACTATACATTTCAGAATTAAAAACTGGCTTTCAGATGTATATTTGTGTATAGGTACAAAACAGAGAAGGAAGTTTAGTTCCTTGGTAAATAATGCTTTTTTAACATTTTGATCTTTGTATTTATAGTAAACTAAGGATAAAGGCGTATTGCCAGATAACATTCCGCAGAATGTCATTCATTGGTGACTTTCTTTATTCAATATTATTCATGTAACCAATATTATTTAAACCATATGAATGACACAAATGCCAGGCACTTGAATTTGTATAGGCATTTGGCTTCCCAATACTTCTGTATTCTGTTACTGTTGTTATTAAGTTATTGTTTAAATGTTTAGACGTCACAGGTTGTCTACTATTACAAAGAATAAAGTCAGGAGAGTCAAAAAGTATAGAATTCGTGTGTAAATGCTACAAATCTCAACATTACAGCTTTAAAACTAAGTTCAAACCGTCGGTGGGCACTGAAATCGAAATGCTGAACTCCTGAAAATGCAAGATCTCACATCCTCAGGTTTTGAAACTTTACACCTGCCTGCAACATAGAAAATAATTTTAATACACTCCGCCGAAGACTAAGAGCACGAATTAACCCTAAAAGTGGTTTCGACAAAACATCTCGTCCATCAAGAACTGACCAAATTTTCTACAGACGAGATATCTTGTCATCAAATATTGCTGATTTTTTGATGATGACGAGATATCACGATCTTATCAATTTTGCTAATAACGAGATACCTCGTCAAGACAACCACCAGGTGGGTTAAGGGAAAGGGTGGAAACCTTACGCAATCTCATTAAGTTACCCATTCATCTAACCGTATTCTTGAAAAACTATAAATTCGTCAGAAAGTGATACAAATTTTAACATTACAATGTTAAAACTGAATTCAAACAGTCGAGGTGGGCATTAAAATCAAAATTGCTGAGCTTTTGAAAATGTAAGATCTCCCATCCCCAGGTCTTCGAACTTTACATCCCCTGCCCAATATTGAAAATCACTTTAACACAAGTCGCCGAAGACTCATAACCAAGAATTAAGGGAAAGGGTGGAACCTCTAACGGAATTTCATTAATTTATCCATTTCTGAAGAGAGTAGACAGATGTGTCGAGGTTCAGGTTGGTATTTATTATTTCAGCTTGGCGATGAAGCCTTATCTTCAAGATTTAGTTCCGTAGCTTGCCATCCATTGTCAACTTCCTGTACCCGACATTATTCATACAACTATATTCTTGAAAAACTAAAATTCGTCAGTAAATGCTACAGATTTTAACATTTCAGCTTTAAAACTGAATTTAGACAGTTGGTGGGTATTAAATTTATAATTGCCCAACTCTTGAAAATGTAAGATCTCGCATCCTTAGGTATTGGAACTTTACACCTCCCTTCAACATAGAAAACCACTTTAACCCAAGCCGCCGAAGACTCAGGACCAGGAATTAAGGGACAGGGTGGAAACTTACGGAATCTCATTAATTTATCCATTTCTGAAGAGACCGGACTCAGATTTGTCTAGGTTCGCGAAGAGAGCTGCTCGAACCGATAAATTTATTGGGGGAAAGCTGCTGGATCCAGGCTCAGGATCTGATTATTCAACAAGACGTATAATTTCACAGTCCGCGTTCCCGCTCCGTGCTAAAACCCGAAGCTCTATAGATAAGCATTAAAGTAAGCCAGTGAAATATGGAGAGGAGACACGCGGAGAACGTGTTATTTGATTACTATTATGCGAAGGTCGTAAATAACGCGCTGTCGTGGATCGCATCGCGTAAATTAATTCTTTGCCTTTGCTTAATTGCGACTTTTGAGAACGATTGCGGATGTTCGGGGAGAGAAGGTGCTGGATCTGTGGAAGGAATGCCTTGTTGCGACTAATTATTTGGCGACGCTTTAAAAATAACTGTGGAGGGGTTTTGTAAGTAATGATCTGGTGTGGGCGCTTAAGAAACTGGAGCATCTTGAATTGTGTTTTTCACAAAAATGCAAAATTCAGTGGATTGCAATTAGTATGAGAAGTTTTTAGTACAAATATAAAAAAGGAATAGGCTGGGCTTTAATGGGGCAGGGGTCATATTTGACCTCGCTGCTTCAAGCACAATACAGACAATGTCAATAAAGGATCTGGTGTGTGAGTTTAAGAAACTGGAGCCGCTTGAATTTCTGTTTCACAAAAATACAAATTTCAGCGCATTGCAATTATATGGGAAGTAGTATAGAATGGGAAATTTTCTTGTACAAATTTAAACAAAGAATCCGTTGTTTGGATTATTATAGCGCAGGTGTCATATTTGGACATGCTGCTCCAAGCACAAGACAATGTCAAGAAATGATCGGAGTTTATGAAACTGGAGCAGCTTGCGTTGTTTTAAAAAAAATGTAAATTCAATGGATTGCAATTAGTATGAGAAATTTTTTTAAGTACAAATATAAACATATAATCGGTTGGTTGGGTATTTTTATGGCGCAATAGTCATATTTGGTCACGCTGCTCCAAGTTCAGGACAGGCAATATCAAGTAATGATCTGGTGTGTGCGTTTAAGAAACTGGAGCATCTTGAATTGTGCTTTTCACAAAACTGCAAAATTCAGTGGATTGCAATTAGTATGAGGAGTTTTTTAAGTATAAATATAAACAAATGATTGGTTTGGTATTTTTATGGCGCAATAGTCATATTTGGACACGTTGCTCTAAGTTCAAGACAGGCAATGTCAAGTAATGATCTGGTGTGTGCGTTTAAGAAACTGGAGCATCTTGAATTGCGCTTTTCACAAAACTGCAAAATTCAGTGGATTGCAATTAGTATGAGAAGTTTTTTAATTGTAAATATGAATAAATGATTGGTTTGGTATTTTTATGGCGCAATAGTCATATTTGGACACGATGCTCCGAGTTCAAGACAGGCAATGTCAAGTAATGATCTGGTGTGTGCGTTTAAGAAACTGGAGCATTTTGAATTGTGCTTTTCACAAAACTGCAAAATTCGGTGGATTGCAATTAGTATGAGAAGTTTTTTAAGTGCAAATTATAAGCAAATGGTTTGGTATTTTTATGGCGCAATAGTCATATTTGGACACGCAGTTCAAGACAGGCAATGTCAAGTAATAATCAAGTGTGTGTGTTTAAGAAACTGGAAGAGCATGAATTACTTTTTCACAAAAATGCAAGAAATGTAATGGATTGCAATTAGTATGAAAAGTTTTCACTGGGTATGTCGCACTGGAATTCAATCGTACACATTGAGAATCTATTAAAGATAACATGAATGTGGGGTAAACTTTTTGCCATGCATTTTATAGAAAATAAGAGCTAACTCCACTAATGAAGTGAAACGCTGTTATATGTTTTAGTAATTCCGTTTACTTTGAAGGAATGGTATGTGTATATCAATGCTTATATCCTTCATAAATGGATTTAAATAATGATAATAATGCGCGTAACTGCTCTGCCATCAACATCTATAAACAGAAGCTTTAGATGATATGGACGGATCAGCTAGTTAAGAATTAATTTTATAAGTTACTTGGGGGAGGCTAAAATTTCTTTCAAGTCACATACTGAGTGACAATTTGAAAGAAAAGGACTTTGAATTCAAAATAATGTCGAAAGCATCGTTTCACATCAAATATGATTATTTTGGTTGGTAGGTATTTTAATTAACGTCACTCTGAAGTAACACAACGGACTATTGGTGACGCTCCGGGATAAATCGCAAAGGGAAAGATCGAGGACAACACTACGTAATTTTGAGCCACGGTGAGATGACGAGGCAACACCTGAACTGGGACCCCACTCTCCAAACTTCCACACCATGCCAGCGTGAGGACATTTGAGGCCACGACAGATTTAACGAGCACCAGCCCCTTTTGTACACGACGGTGTTTGGATTCGAACACACAACCCTCCGTATCCGTTACTCTTCAATCCGGGACACTGAGGCCTAAAAAATGGTTTTGAATTCAAAACAATGTAGAAATCATCGTACTACATCAAAAATGGTTACAGTGGAAAACAAATACGCAACTTTAAAAGAAATTATTAAAAGCACTGCATGTCAGATGATAGTACTTATCCACTGAGGGTGAGGCACCCATTATTCCGCCGTGCAACCCGTAGTTTCCCTGCACTACCTAACCAGTTTTGATCTTCTTAAAGAATATAACCTTTCCTGATTCTTTCTTCCAATAAATGTAATTTGATGCATTATATGTATTTTTGATGTACTGTAAAAGCAATATTATACTCTTCGAAAATCTCGCGACACTTAGAGGGTAAGATTTAAAACTCATCTTGCACTCAATTAGCTATTTTTCTGTGAAAATTTCCTAAACTTAATTACATAGATGGCACTTCAAGTGTATATTGCTAGTATTATCTAGAAGTCTGAGCGTTATATTTCTCAGTATTGCTTTAATTCCACACGTAATGATTAATAACCTTATATATTGGTTAAAAGAATCTAAGGGAAAATTCTGGTTGGTCAAGAAAGACAAAACGGGTTAATAGTCATGCAAAAAAATTGAGGTTACATGTGTGTGAACCTCTCAGAGGGCTAGCTATTCCTGAACTTAAACCTCCTTGTAGTTGTCTCTAGGAGGTATCTGGTCATTAGCAAAACTGACCAGATCTTAATGGATGAGGTATATCGTCCTTAGAAAAATAAACTGACCTGACCAGATATTTATGTCGTCATCAGTTTAAGAAATCGGCAATATCCTGATGACAATATATCTCATAATTAGCAAAATTGGTCGAATATTTAAAGGCGAGATATCTCGGCGAAACCACTTCGAGGGTTAAAATCGAAAGAGGTGTCTGACTGATATCGCTAGTACTGAATAGTTAAAGATGGCGGAAGGGATATAGATGATGAGGATCAACAGTTGCACTTGTCCCCTTTTATGAAATCAATGTTTATCCGAGCACTATAATTAAAGTCATTAGTGTATTTCCAATGATATAGTTACGCAAAAACGAAAGAAACTGAAACAAAGTACGATATTATGACTTATACTGGAGAATCAGAACATGATATCCAGCATATATCGATCGAAACGTAATTTATCTTGTTGTAGCTGCAACAAATATCACTGCAACCAAACACCATAAATCAGAGAATGTCCGATCTCTTATCATCTCTCATTGCTGCAATTATATATCTACAGCGGCAATTTATCACCTAAACATTATATCAATGTTGCTTTACTCTGGACGATTTCCTTTCTCAACTTATTGCGCATTAGGATTCATTATTGTTTTTTTGTTGGCAAAATGAATGTTTCTTGTACTGGATTTAGCTTAATAGATTGAGTAGCTTATAGAAAGCGTTGTTTTTCTTAGAAGGCAACGCTTTTCATGATTCGATGCATACGAAAAGGAATATTTTAATGATTTTTACATGCATTTTAATGCTGGATTCTTTTACTAATTGTATTTTTGATTGTAAGTTCCTGCAATGTATAAAACAGTTATATAATCACGATATTAGATATTAATTGAAATCATATATGAAAACTATTTTATACTTCAAATTCTTTTTGAAAATTTGAATTGTTGAATGATTTAATACCGTCCTTTCAAAGTAGTTTATGGAAATAACTCACTCTGGGGAAATATGAGGAAAAGGTTAATAAAAATTTTGAATTAAGTCGATATCGCTTCAGAATAAAAACCGAAATTCTATAAATACATGAAATATTTCAACATATCTATATGTGCGCGTACTCAGCAATACACATTTAACTCAACAATTAAGATAGAATATATAGGTAAATAGAATGCATTTTGTGATCATAAGTTTTATTTCAAAATATTTATTATACAGAACAAAAATGAATTGCTCTAAACAGCTCATAAAATAACCCTATTCAACTAATCAGATTATTTTGTATGACCTCTGTACACCAATTAAAAATACTACATTGAAAATAAAACATTTACATAAAGTAAAGAAATTTATGTATACATTTGAAAATAAACTTTATATTTAATACAAATTGTTTTCGTCACTATCTACCATTAAACTTAAATATATTTCAGACTTACTATGTACAAATACATTTGAAAACAACTGCGAACCGTAACAGTTAAGCACAACTGTTTAAAAGGTACAAAATGCAATTTGGTAAAAACAGCAAAACATTTTCTCCGTTAAATTTCACTGGATTTTTTACTTAAATGAAGCGTCCTATGCCGAAGCAGCTGAATAAAAAAATGGAAAACATTCAGGATTTAATAAAAAATGCATGATTAAAACGAAACTCAGCACCTCTTTTAAACACAAATAAAAAAAACCGTTGACTTCATTTAAACAAAAAGTGTTGACTATGAACCGCGAATTAATGTGAAAAGTATTTTCGCAGGTAGGGATCTGACAAAACTAAAGTGATAACGCATCAACTTAACTGCTTCATTCGGGTAAAAATTAATGGGATGCCTCGATGTTTACACTTCTCACACATTCATTCATAAAACGTCTGAAGAAACCCATTAAAAACGCCTCGCCTCTGCTCTAAAGAATGTGTTGTGATGATAAGACGGTTTAAAATTAACGCCAGCGATAAACGCCGCTAAGCTTAGCGTTCCAAGTGGTTGGGAATGATGCAAAGCCTATAATTACAGATTACTTTCTGGAACCCATACTCAGCAAGGAAAAAAGGAATTACACTGTAAATTTTCAAATTTTTACCCATTAGATATTGCTGTTAATCCGTCGGGAGCTATTTATGATACCAGGAGGAGAGTAAGTTGAAAAAACTGGTTAAATTTCTTGCGTTTGTTTAGCCCTTGCGTAAGGAGCATGTTTCCAAATGAGACTGAACTAATTACCTTCTTCAGAGGAGAAAAAAAAACGCGTTTTATATATGAGAGGGAGGAATAAGATCCCAAAGGATCAAAAAAGTATTGTTTCATTAATTATTTCCTTATGTTTGCTGAAGGAAAAAAGTTAATGTCAGTTTCATTTTGTTACTTTCGTCGTTATGGCGTTTTTTCGTCGGTATCTACTTGTTTTCGATGTGTTCTTAATGTTTTTGTGTTATTTGTTGTGTGCGTTTTATAAGTGTGCTTTGGGCATAAAAAGAGTTGTATTATTCTTTCATTACGATTGAAACTAATAAGCTTTGAGTTTTTCATCCGGGGTAAATGCGTATTTGAATTTGAGGGATGAGTGGAAAATGGAGAAAAAATCGATTTATTAATATTTTAAAGTAACATATTTAATATGAAGTTATGAGACAACATCTGCAGTAATTAGTTTTGTAGCTCAAAATATTCTTGAAAGGGGGCCCAGTTTGTTTAGTCGCCGATTAGCAATCGGAGGATTTAAAATTCAAAATTAGATCCAAATAAAAGCCGTCGTGTACCCGGGGAACGATGGACGTTAGTTCTGTCGTGGTCTGAAATATTCTGATGGTATCGTGGTGTGGAATGTTGAAGAGTGGGGTGCCAGTTCAGATGTTGACCTTTTCATCAGTCCGTGGATCAAAGTTACGAGGAATTGTCCTTTGATCTTTCCCTTTAGGTTTAATACCGGACCATCGTCAATTGTCCGTCGTGTTACTCCAGTGCAAGGAAATTCAACTACCATCTTCTTAAAAGATGGAAAAGGTTGCAATGTTTTATTTGTTGCTATTTTATCAATAATTTGTGCAATCCAAATGCATAAGAACGTGATACGTTGTATGGCGAATGTTGTAAACGGATCCTTTAATTTAATTAGTTGAAATGTATTTACCTTTCGTACCTATTTTCTCAACAAAATGATCATGCACGCTACTGAGATTGAATTTATTTTATGCCAATAAACAATAGAGTTGCAGTTAGGAAAAACATTTAGTCGCTTTTGGGGCATGGACCTCCTAAAGAAATAGGTGGAGCATGTGTTGCTGTCTTAATATCTCAGAAGTTTAGGTCTGCTGGGATAGAGAACTGGCTTATAACGATTGGCTATCGAAGACAAAAGAGTGTTTTTCTCCGCTATTTTGAATGAGTCCTTAAGGATTCGTGCTTTGAATACCTTGTGATTTTCAGCCTGAGATCTTACAACCGAGCTATTGGTAAAAATAGCATATAGCTCTGCGTATATACTGCACATAATTCTTCAGGAGGTCGGATTTTTAAGACTTTTCGGGGAAACCAATGCATATGAATACACCGAGCTCAATTTTATCGTCTTGCTCGCTTATTGGCATGTACGAGCATTTATTAATTTGTTCCCGATTTTTGTACGAGGGAAAGTCAAAAATTATCCGCACTTCATTTTTCAATCTATTTGCACAAATGTAGGGGTCGAACAAGTTCGTCATTATTCAACATAGTCCTCTTCCTTTTCGATGCACTTGGTCCAGTGGTCCACAAGTTTACGCATTCTCTCCAAGGTTTTCGGTTGGTCGCCCAACCATTTATTGCACCGCTTCCCCTATTTCTTTGTCCATCTAATCTGCAGGGAAAACGCTACTATATTTATGGTAACTCGCCGGTTTGCCAGTGCCATTTCTCGAGCTTGCTGATTCTTCTCGTCAGTGGTGGTTTACAGGCTTCCCGCTCCTTCTTCGTGCACCATATTTGTCCGGCCTCTTTAAGCTTCTCGATCCACTCATGCACATTTCTACGTGGTAGAGCACTGTCTCAGTATTGTGTTGCAAACCTACGAAGAATTCCAGCCTCTGGTACACCTTCCGAGCGTAGAAATCGGATCACTGCTCTTTATTCCTCCTTGGTGCACACTGCTAGTGGAGCGATCATGTTTGCACTGAAGCAGAAGCAAGAAAAATGGCACTATCAAGGTCAAACTTCGGTAACGTGACCACAGTAGTATCAACTCTAAGTATGCATGCGCAAAGCCAGTGTGATAAACCTAAAGACGTTATAGAGAAAGTGCGGATAATTTTTGACTTACCCTCGTACTTTGTTATTCATTTACAATCAATTATGTTGATTTCGTAAAGTATAAGTGTTGTTATTTAAAATATATCAACAAACTCGAGATGGGATCTTATGGATATCCTAGATTTATAGTGAAGATTAGTAATACAAACTAGAGACCCGTGCATAGGTTCTATACAGAAGTTCCTTAATTGCGTATACTTATTGTTGACAGAGTAGTGAATTAGAATGGTGAGCTTCTAAGAGTAATTTTAGCGGTATTTAATAGCTTCATAGCTCAATTGTAACTAATCGAAAAATCGAAGCTGATTGATTTTGCTAATATCTGCTTGTTGCAATTCGGAAACAGAAATAATTTATTTTTAGGTCAAATATTTCTACGTTTGTGTTTCAATTAATTCAGCTGTGCTATTCATTTTAACTAATAGATGTTTTCATAGGACATATTATCAAGACCGTTGATTTCATGTTTTAAATCAATCTTTTGTCGTTTTTTGGGCTATCGGTTTCTAAATAGTTTATACATCTTTCATTGGATTACATTATATCTTGTGTTTGGAGCAGCTTGTCCGCTATTGGACGTTAAAACCCAAACCAACCAATCAACCAAGACCATAGATATCAGACTTTTCATTTCAACACAACTTCGTCATCTGACCGTGGTTCAAAATTACGAGGCTTTATCCTTGGATCTTTCCTTTAGGGATTAATCACTGACCGTCGCCAACAGCCCGTTGTGTTGCCCCAGTGAGACTATAATTGACTACCTACCTACCATTTCAACACTGACTGCCGCGTTTTATCTTACATGCCCCCGAATTCAAAAATCAATTCTCCTGTTCATCGGAAACTACGTAATTTCTGTTTCTCTTCCTGACACCTTATTCCCAAAGCTCTTTTGTAGTTGTTAAATCAACAGAAAACTGAGCCAAAAGCCCTTGATACCGCCGAAGATGGAAAGCAGCCTTTCATTTTTCTTCCCGCCTCTTCGGCAAAACAAAATGGCGGAGCGGAATGACGGCTGTTTTCACATTGTAACGATTTTCACAGTCATTGCCATTCCGAAAAAGAAAAAAAACCGGAATGAACAAAAAATTAGGAAAAAATGGCGTTCCAGCGGCGGCTCCTAACTGCTCTGTTGGTACCGGAATCTCCTCTTTTTTATGCTTTGGAAAAAAGGTCGAAATCTACGATATTTCTTTTTAAATAACTGAAAAAGATTCTCAAAAATTTTATGGCCTGTAAAACTTCGCTGCACCCGTATTTTAAGAGAAGCACGCTTTTTTTTTCTTTTGGAATACTTTTACTCTCGGCTCCAAAGCGCATTGAAATTCAGGGTTTTAAGAATGAAAGGAGATTCACAAACCGAATAGCGCTCGAGATTATTTAGCACAGTTATAAATGCGGATGTACATAAGTTTTTTCGTTTTGTTTTGCTTTTCTATTTCTTGAGAAAGTTAATGTTCTTAATCAGTATTATCTTTTGTTTAAATATTTCAAAATATTTTTGTTCGCGCAGTCGTAGGAATAAACGAATTCTGAGAATTTTCAATGGATAATATTTTGTGTAATGGCTGAAAAAAATGATAAAAAGTTTTAAAAGTACACATACGGTTTTCTGAGTTTAAACTGTACGTTTAAATAAAACTCGTAAGATTGAGATTCTTTGAAAATTTTATTACGCAGTATCTTTCTTGGAAATAGATAATATCAATAATTTTTAGAAATAAATGATAATGCCAAGGAATGAAATACTGATAGTATTTCATTCCTCGGTATCAATTCAGAACAAATAAATGCTCTTAGAATATTGTTTACAAGAAGCATCGTTTTTCTGATAAATAGATAAATTTAAAATATATCCTATAACACACACATATATTATAATATATCTATTTTATTTTATAGGTTATATTTATTATGTAATGTATAATGCATTTTTAATACAACATATAAATTATAGATGCTTGAAATGTTAACAAATTTGAGGCATGTTAATCATGAAGTATTAAAGTAATAGAATTCACATAATATCGTTCAAATTTATTTAGATTGAAACATTTTATGTGACTTGATTAAATACAGTTTTTACAAATGTCATGTCAAAATAGGGAAGAACAGGTTTCTTTTCATTGTATTAAAATAGTTCGGTTAAACTTTTCAAAATTATAACGAGACGCATCAGTCTTCAGATTAATCTCCCGGCATGCTATTAATAATCACATCATTTATTCATATATTCATTTATTTTTCCTCAAACTCTGCTTATTAGCACTCCAAGTGGTTTCGACGAGATATCTCGTTCATCAAGATATGACCAAGTTTAATAATGACGAGGTATCTCGTCCATCAAGATCTGACTAATTTTTCTAAGGACAAAATATCTCGTCCATCAAAATCTGACCGATTTTACTAGACTAGATATCTTGTCCATCAAGATTTGTCCAATTTTGCAATCGGGAATATCTTGATAACGAGATATCTCGCCATGTTTGAAATGAAGTTTGAAAAGCCATCCTGAAGTATTACGTTTCAGAGGAACATTGCGTAGTAAAACAATTGAAATATCTAGTATCCATATCAAATAATATTGAAAACAGCAAAAGGATTCATGTGAATGCTTAAGCTAATTTTTTATTGATAAAAATAATAAAATCTTTTTTAATGTGGCTAAGTTTTAAAGTGAGCGTTTACTTTATTTGAAATTGTAAAAATCAAGACTAAACATCTGATTAATCCATTAGACAACCAAACTTGAACAAGTAAGCATTTTATAATTGTAACATGTAAAGCTTTACGCTTTATAGAATTGAGAGCTTCCTTACAAAAATAGTCATGTATTAACACTCTGTGTGGTTGTCTTGACGAGATTTCTCGTCATTAGCAAAACACCAGATTTTTGATGGACGCGATATATCTCCTCCGCTCTCATCTTTAGAAAAAAAACTAAAATATGTGTCTAGTCAAAATATAAAAATCATCAATATCTTGATGACATCTCGTAATGAACAAAATTGGTCAGTTCATGATGGACGATATAACTCGTCAAAAACACTTGGAAGGTTAAGAGAAAAAAACGTTTGTACATCTTACCATCTTTAATAAACTTTATAATTCAAGAATATGCATTTCATTATGTACATGTATTACTCCACTAAATGCATATTATCTTCAATAGAAACGAATTGCCTGATCATTTTACTGTTTTTATAATTAAGTTATTTTATACACAAGCCTGTAGATTTCGCTTTACAAGTTTTCTCGGCTTTCAAAGCAACGATACTTTATATGAAGTGGTAAGTAACCTTAGTGTGAACCAGTTTGCCACTTTTCCTGCAATATCTCGCCGTACGTCAAAAAAGCAATCATTCAGGATGAGAAAAAAGCATAGGGTATTTTTTAAAATATGACAACATAGGAGAAATATTCGTATATGTTTGCACAGCATCCTAATAGCTTGCCAAGAGCGACGTTTGACAAGAAGCTAGAGGTGGATACTCTATTTTTCATAGAGCCCTGAGCCAAATATGGCCTTTTTTTTGACATACGACACGTTAGGTTTGACATTGTAGTATTTGAGGTAACTTAAAATTTAATAATATTAATATCTAACTCTCCTGTATCATAAAAAAATGCTTAACTATCTCTAAGAAAACATACACATTTATCAGTCCGAGGTAATTGAGGACAATGTAAAGAGCAAATTTGTTTTATCTACTTAACATTTGTCAGTATTTGTAACGCAAACATTTTGTTCTTTCTTCATATTTATCATTATTATCCAAACATAAGTAGATGAACATCTATTAGAGAGCTTAAAATTGTTGAAATTTTCGTTTATTAATTATTCAAATATGTTTTGTAATATATATTATTGTATCAGTCTTTGCTCAGTTCAGCATTGGTAGTGTATTTAAATGCTATGGCTCTGATAATTCGTTAATTTTTCATACTTTTTTTCAACATATATAACTTTTCCTTTACGATCCTCCAACTTCATTTTCAATATTATCTAGTAAATTTTAGTCCCTATATTCTTAACGATTCTAACTTCAGTTTCAATATTATCTAGTAAATTTTACTTCCTATATCCTTAATAAATCATTTTAAGGTAGGGTCTACTTCCTAATGGCAGCTTTTGACGTTTTGTGTTAATTGGCCTTTGGATTATTGTTCCAAATTAAATTTTACTTTTGTTAAAGTATACTAAGAGAACGACGTAGATAGTTGAAATTAGTTTAGACCAATAATTTTTAAAAAAATAAGCTGTGAAAATTCCATGAAGCCAGAGCTCAGGCATTGGGAGTTTCTGCTACTTTGGACAAACATTGTGTATTTCCTGCTTTATGCATAAGATAAAATGCTTGATCAAAATGTTCGAGGTTTTTTTTTGCTGTATCAAACACTTTAAGTCAAACCTTCGTTTCCTCAACATGAATTGAGTCGTCGAAAAGCTTTTTGAGCTTTCTCCGCTCCACACGATGGTTTTAGTTATCGCTACTTAAAAATACGACGGCTGTTTTTTATTTTTGACAAATTTAAATTCATTTGGGGGTATGAAACGTGTCCATATATATAGACAGCTTGTTTAATTAAAAATGGATTTAACCCCCTTGGTGGTCTTCGCTATGAGGTATCTCGTCATTAGCAAAACTGACCAGATCTTTATGGATGAAATACCTCGGAGATACCTCAGAAGAAAACTGAGCAGACTTGATGGTCAAGATACCTCGTTGTTGAAAGAAAACTGAGCACATATCTTGATCTTGTCATTACAAAAAAATCAGTAATATCTTGACGACGAGATATCTCTTCATTACCAAAATTTGTCAGATTTTGTTGAACAAGATATCTCGTCAAAACCACTTGGAGGGTTAGATAATGTATGAAATGTGAGTAGCGACACTGCCGTCAACATATTTACGCAGGTAAGGTTTTACAGAGCATGGTGCAATCGACGTACGGGCCTGTTTGATTCCCCCATTTCGTGATGTTGCTTAAAACAGCATTTACAAGAATCGATATATTTCTGGGCCCCGGTAGCCTATTTGGAAGAATACCGTATTACCATCAGGAGATGTTGCGAGTTCGAAACTTGGTGCAACCAAAAACCGTCGTGTACACAAGGCTGGGGCACCTTAATTTGTCGTTTCCTCAAATGTCCTCTCGTTGGCGTGGTGTGGGAACTTTGGAGGGAGGGATGGCGGCCCAAGTGTTCACCTCGTCATCTGACCGTGGTTCAAAATTATGAGGCGTTGTCCTTGGATTCGGGATCGATCACTGACCGTCGCCAATAGCCCATTGTGTTGCTCCAGTGCGAATTAATTAAAGTTGTATGTTGAAATACCGTCTTGTACGGGGACTGATGCTTGTTAAATCTGTCGAGGCATCAAATGTCCTCACGTTGGAATGGTGTAGAAGTTTGGAGGGCGGCATGCCAGCTCGGATGTTGTCCTCGTCATCTGAACGTGGTTCAAAATGATGAGGTGTCCTCGAATATTTCCCTTCGGGATGGGTCCCGGACCTTCTCCGATAGTCCGTTGTGTTGTTCTAGAGAGACGTTAATTAATGCCCACCTACTTTCCTACCAATAACGTGCCGAAATACGAGTCCATGGAGAAAGAGACAAAACTTATTACGACACTTCAACGCATTTATCGCAGATGACGACGAGAGTTCGTTTTGACGATTATGCCTATTGACATATCGAACGCCAGGCGCAAGGCCTGCCTCCAGGCCAAAACGGCCATTTGATGAATGACCATGATGGAGAGGGGGAGGCATTCTAGAAGTCCGGGGGGGGGTAGGGTCGTGTGGACGTCTGAAGAAGAACGATAGTTGAGGAGTGCGATGTCACCAGCTGTTACCATGGAACGTTTGGGCGAGATTGCGTGCATGGAGGAAGATAGCAGGACTGGTAATGCACCAGGGAAAAATCAAAAAGGAAGGGGAAAAGAATTTAACTTAAGGAGAACATCGGGGAGAGAGGGAAAAGAAATCTGTGAGAGGGATTTCCTTTTTTCCCCTGTCCAAGAGGCGAGGTCACGAAAAATGGGTTATGCATAGAGCGAAAACGTGTGATGTTGTCTTTGGAAGTTGTTACGAACAGGGAGTATAGTTAGCAAACACGTGCCGGGGTCGTTTGGAGTTTTTCTCTCTGGATTTGCTTTTTGTGTTTTTTGGGTGTATCGAAAGGCTTTTTTCTGGAGCGGTTGGAGAAGGGTTTTATTTTTATCGGTTTTGTGTTTTTAAAACACAAGAGCAAACTTTGGTTTTCTGTGCTTAAGGAAGGGAACACGAATCAAACTTTTCTAATGTTATACAAAGCTTCGAGTGTGAAAATCGGAATCCTTAATGAGTTGCATTTTTGATGAGACAAATCGGAGGTTTTTACAAAATCATCGCCTAAAAAGTTTTCATTCGTACCTTTATTAGAATCTTTTTTATCACCATTGCGTGTATATTTTATAACCATGAGTCGCGATACATTAGTGCAACTTTAAACTCCCGAATACACATGTCCAAAAGTTAAGGAACCTACAGAATTAGTTTCAAGCAAAGTTACTTGATCGCAATCCAATAGAGTATTCTTGGGATAATCTGATGCATCTCATTGCAGCCTACACAACACCACCAAGGACTGCACAAGAGCAAGGACGTGCCTTAATGGTACTCATTGCCACACTACCTCCTGTGCAGCCTCGTGGGAAGCATTTCTGCATGTTGTAAAGCCTGTATTATGGTTAGAGGCCAGCACATTCCGCATTAGGTGGTTTTAAGAACATCCCACTTTTTCAGAACAACTAAATCATGCAATCTGCTCACCTTAGCATCTGTTCGTTTCTTTGTACCCAGAAGCACCAAGAGGTATGTGGTTCTTATATTATTCCATCACTTGTGGAATACTTAGAGAGGGATTCATCTGGGATCGCATCAACATTAATGGACGGTAGACCAGATGATGCGCATCAGTTCTTGCGTTTGTACCTGTGGTGTATTCAATCTGAAATTGGACCCCTTCTTCCAAGGAAGACATGGATGTTGATCTTAGCCGACCAGTTAGATAAGACGTTTGTAAAATAAGTTTTGAAACACTCTGAGTACGAAATATTCATGAAATACGTTTATAGTGGCACAGCATTCATGCAGATTGACTCTGACACAGTTAATTATGGATGGGCAAGTAGTATATGTAAGAATAAACGGAGTACGTATAAACCTAAATGCATGGTTTAGTAGAAAAAATTCATTGAGCCACATTTAGTGTATGTTTATTTAACGAAAAAAGTGTGAAAACTTTTGTTTCCAAACAAACACATATTTGTTTGGGCAGGTAGGTATTCAATTAACGTCGCACTACAAGAACACAACGGACTACTGGTGACGGTCCGGGTTCAAACCCAAAGGGAAAGATACGAGGACGACACCATGTAATTTTCAAGCACGGTCAGAGGACGAGGTCGCACCTGAGCTGGCACCCCACTCTCCAAACTTCCACACCACGCCAACGTGAGTACATTTGAAGTAACTACAGATTTAATGTCAGCCAGATCTCTTACATGAAGGTCTTTTGATTGGATTTAAACTTGCAACCCTCCGGTTGCTAATCCGTTACTCTTCCAGCTGGGCTACCACTGTTCCGCATTTGTTTGGGGGAAAAATTATCGCCCTCAATTGATCTAATCGGGATATTTGAGAATAACTAGATCCAGTTACTTTACCCCGTCTCCCTTACATCAGAATTTAGAGGCTTAAGTTTTAAATTTTCCTATAGTAAGTTCTATAGTTATTGTTGGCATATCGAAAATATTTATAACACTTCCAAGAACGAGAAAATATCAAATTCCGAAGGACATTTCATCATACCACATGTCGCGTTATATCAAAGTAAGGATGAATTGGACAATGGAAATCATACATTTTCTTGGCATTCGTAAAGTTTTACGCTTTCAGAATACCTTGAAGTTTCGGATGATTATTTTTACTTTTCAAAAACATGTGTATCTGTTTTCCTTTTTGACAGTATTGTACATCACGAGCTTAGTTCATGTATACTATTGATCCTTAATTATTTACCCAATGACATATTGATCGTATAATCTTTAAAGAAATAATTGCCATGGATGTTGTAGTCTGCTCTTTTACCATGAAGGACCATGGGAGGAGCTGCCACATCACATCATCGTGAAAAGTGTGGTGGAAGCGCATCCCGTATAGGAGAGGAAGACTTTGGTATCGTCCACTAGTGTATCAAGCAAGGTAAAAAAATTATAAGCCTTCTGGCAATATTTAGTGCAAGAATAAATCGCGAAGATTGTTTTCTGTTTAAAATTAAATTTAAGAGTGAGTTCCCAACTGTGCTGAAGGTGGCAGATTTGTTGATTTCCTTATATTTGATGTATCGCATTTGTTTTTGTAATCGGAACTTCAGGGTGATTCGTTTGGTTTGACCAACAATGTTATGCAGGGCATGTGATATGTATTAACCACCTGATGGGGTGGTTTGCGCAGGGTCTTAAAGGGTGAAATGCGATATTGTGATACGGAGAAAAGCAACTCGAAAATAAAATATTTTGCGTATTTTTGCTTTGTAACAACATCAGTGGGTAGGTAGTTGTTAACACAAAGAGCTATTGGCGACAATTCAAGATCAATCCCAAACAAATTCAGTGGGAAATGAATGAACTATGAAAAGTACTTATTTTCCAAAGTATGTTTTTCATACAAATAACTACTAGGAAAATTTTATGAAAACTTCCAAAAGGAAATGAATAAAAATGAACACACACAGAGAGAGAGAGAGAGAGAGAAAGCGAGCCAACTCACTTTTTCAAGGGGCGTGAAGTGGGAATCGATTTAAAAAGAAATATTTTGAGTGATTTACTGTCCTTCTGTAGGGCAATGGTCAGAAATATGCACGTTACCAGGACACAAGCACAAACTTTAAACCATGTAAATAACATATATAAGAGAATAAATGTAAAACTTTTCAGATCCTAACAGCAGCTACGAAAGAGGGTAAAAAATATCCAAGACTTTCTAAGCTGATTCCGATACGAAGAAATACATTACCAAACTAAAGCAAACAAACAGTTACAAAAAATACAAAATAATCTATACTTTTTTGGTAGAAATACATGCAGATTACCTAATTAATTCTATATGTGTCCTAGGAAGCATATAATCAATGTCTGTTCCAATAAAAAGATTGCTGTTAAACAGCAAGAGGTTCCCTGCTGTATTTGGTAATTAGTGGTTTAGTTATTAGTAATTAGTTTGCGAGAATAGGTAGTTTCACTTCTGGATAGTTTTGTACAGGGAAATCGCAAATTTGATACAAATCATACTAATTAACCTCCAGTTTTCAATTACCAACTCCACAAATTCTTCATCCTCCAACACACAAGAAAATCATCTTACTGAATACTATAGGGTATCTTAAATAATTGCTAATCGAAGACTGAATAGAACAATGACGTGCTGGAAAAATAAAAATTCCGAACCAAATAGAGCAATTTTTACACGCACTCTTCGTTACTAACAAATTATGTCTGAGGATTTCCATATCCAGCTCAATCAACTCTCTATGTATTAAAACATATGTATAGAGCTGATTACAGTAGATCTACAGTACCTGATACGAGTTTAGGAAGTAATGATAAATCTTTTGTAAAGTGGTTATTCTTTCGTACTGAACTATCTCGCAATGTGTGTGTGCTTGCAAAAAACAGCTATGCAATGCAAAAATAGAAGTGAAATTACCGTTGAGTTTGAGTTGCTGATACCTTTTTGCGTTTGTGTTTTTGTTACGATATTTTTATTTCTAAATATAACGTTATTAATTCTTGTTCATTTAAACTAATATTTTTCTATCGCAACTATGGTTTTTGTATTTTTATAGCAAGTTTATAAATCAGTCTGCTCTTGAAGTGGTACTTTGGAGTACGTGGATGTCTGCGTTTACCCGGAGCACCATGCGAGGGTTTGCCACATAGCGCTCACCGAAACCTGTGGGGGAGGGGAACTTACCTTAATGGGGATCTTGGAGAGCTGACCTGCTTTTATGTGTCGTCTTGCAGAAGCCATGAAACTGCAAACAATCAACCCTTCTGTTACTACTTCCAAAAGAGTGGCGACTTTAGCAGCTGAAAGGTAGGTAGGTAGTTAATTAGCGTCGCACTGGAGCAATACAACGGACTATTGGTGGCGGTCCGTGATCAATCCCGAAGGCAAAGTTACAAGGACAAAGACTCGTAATTTTGAACCACTGTCAGAAGACGAGAACATTTGAGCTGGCACCCCACTCTGCAAACTTCCACACCACGCCAACTTAAGGCCACGTCAGACTTAAAGTGTACCAGCCACAGTGAACACGACGGTCCTAGGCCGGACCGAGTTTCGAACTCGAAACCCTCCGGTTGCTAATCCGTTGCTCTTCCAGCTGGGCTCTCCGCTGAGAGGATTTAGGTCGTTGGATATAACTGTTCTAGGTTTATAAATGCTTGTATTTGTAAACATTCTTTCAGTTGGTATTCTATTGTCAAGGTTTACTCTAGATTGGCTTGAAAAAACTAGGAGTGTAATACATTTTTTATGCTCCAAATACATTCATATCAGGTGGAAGACTTAGTTCATCATCTCCCGGCTGAAATTCTGTCGTACCTCAGAAATGAATTTCAGTTTTTTTTTACGCAGGACGACTGAAAGCGCAGGCTCCAACACATTGTAAAACTGATGAAACTGTATATTCGAGCAATGGGCAGTTGTGGCAGTTTTTCAGCATGTATTCAGTCTTTCTGCACACAAAACTATAATTGATTTTTTAGTTATGATGCTATTAAAGCCTGGGGGTTTGATACAATACCTTTAAAACGGTTAAGGAATCTTGAAACTGCCTGAACTCAGTAATAAATTTCTAGTTTTATATGCAGAAAGCCTCCTGCTTGTTGAAAAACTACAACTGTAGGTTCCAGGAGAGGGTTGTTGTAGCATGCAGTAACATGTAGTATATCAAGCCTGAAACGGCCCCAACTTGAAACCAATGCAGTCGTATAATTTTCAGTTATGAATTCAAGTATGCGCATTTCAAAAACTATTTATTAACGATGATGGGATGAAATACATAACAGATGGAATATGTACAAAATTGATAACCAACATGGTCTGCCTACTACATGCGAAAATTCCGATGTTCTCAAGTTAGAATTTATTATTTCTTCGCTCTGCTTTGAGAGTTTCCATCTTGAGGAGAACGCAAGGAACTCCAACCAATTTGAACATAGTGACCAGAACGCATGGAACTCCAACCAATTAGAAGATCGCTCTCGCAATGCGAAAACGATTGAGTGATCTAAGAAGAATGGGGAAAGGATTTTGCTTCTCTTGCCTCACATATATTGAGTCTTTCTACACACAAACTATGAATTCATTTTTTAGTTATGACGGTATTACAACCTGCGATGTAATACAATGTCTTTAAAAATGTTAAGGGATCTTGAAACTGCTTGAACTCAAGAATGAATTACTAGTTTTATATGCAGAAAGACTGAAAACAATGTATCCTGCATGTTGCAAAACTACAACTGTAGGTTCCAGTAGAGGGCAGCTGTGGCAGTTTTGTAGAGTGCAGTAACATGCATTCAGTCTTTCTACACAAAAACTATGAATTCCTTTTTAGTTATGGCAGTATTACAGTCTGGGGTACGATACAATGTCTTTAAAAGTGTTAAGAAATATTGAAGCTGCCAGAAAGATTTGAGAAATAACAAATTTATGACTAAAACTGCAGTAAATGAATGAAAATATGTTATACAATAAAAGTAAATTTCACTGTCGAATAAGCATCGAGATGGAAATCTTGAATACATTTAAAGTCTGTTTCCAAAATCGTGTCTTGTGTGCAACATTGCTCGTTTTCCTCCTCCAAATTATTTCCGCATCATAGACCTGCATTGCTTTGGGAAGCTTCAGTCATGAATCAGAGCAAGAAACTCCACACTTTGAGTTTCACACTAAGAAGCGGACAAAAAAATCGAAACATTCTCGATTTCGATTATAAATAGAAATGACAAATCGTCATCATTAATGGATTGCAACGCGACATTTTAGTAGAGGTCGTAAAATGTGTCAAAAACACCAACTGCACCAAAGGCCCGAAGAAATGGATGTTTTTCTTCTTCAAGGAGAATAAAAAGAGAGAAAAAGAATTTTGGTGCGGCCCATAGAAATCTTCATTTGATAGATGACCGATAGATCGTTTGTCAAATCTTTAGCCCTTGATAAAACCCTTTAAGTTAGTGGGGAAGAGTAAGGTATGTGATGGAGGGGGTAGGATGAGTTATGGTGAAAGTTCCTTCGAACCGAAAATTTCATTTAAGGTAGATTGCAGGGGTGTCAATCTGGAACAGTTTCTTGCGTTAACTGTAATGAAAGTATGGCCACTTATCTGATTGGTCCCTGAAGGTCTTGCCTTAAATGAGATAAAAGTCTCTGTTTTGTGAGAATGGTGCACGAAATGCTGTCTTCTGAGATATATCAGAGCATCAGAGTTTATAGAATAAAAAATTATTTTAGGGATTGGGCAAAATGCAATTATATAGCACCAGTGCTTATTCAATGACGTAATCTATTGATTAGTTTAGATATGTGTTGTTAAATTTTCTAATCTCTTAATATCTACGAAATTATTTTAATTATTTTTAACCATACCGGTGGTTTGTCTTCGCATCGGAAACCACACTGTAGTGCCAAGCAACTGACGTAAAAACCTGTTCCAAAGTATCGCCAATCCTAGGCAAGGAACGATTTGGTTTTTCAAATTTGATCTTCATTATGCTGGGAGTAACTGGGCAGTTTTATCTCAACGAGATATCTCGTCATTGGAAAAAATTGACCAGATTTTGGACGAGATATTTCACCTAAACCACTTGGAGTATTAAAGCTTTATCAACACAGTGGTTATATCTTTGTCTTATTTTTCTCTTATATCCATCCACTGCAATATTAACTCAGAATTTGATTAGTATATGTAGAAATGCAACAAATCTCAACCACGAAATACTTTTCGTTAGAGTGAAGGTGCTCTGGCATTTACACGCTCGACTGTATTAGTGAATAGTACACTTTATTATGAAGTAGACTTTATTATGGCGTGATTTCAAATTAAACCAGACGGAACTTGCTGCAATCCGCACACGTCATGGAAGGTCCATGATGGATAGATGAGCTTTCCATAGTGGACATATACGAATCATTTCTAGCATCTGTCTACCCTGTGAAAATAGACATTGCTTCTGCTATAACGAATTAATTCTCAGTTTCCAACCAGACAACTCTTATATACTATGTTGCGTTATTTTTTGTAGGGGTAGCTATAAGATCATACGGTTGAAATCATCTATTGCACGACCACATATACGGAAGTACATCCGTGATCATAACCCTTCAAGACGTTTGGACGAGATATCTCGTCCAGATATATCTGACCAATTTGGCTAATGAAGAGATATCTCTACGTCAAGATATTACCGACCTTTTATGGGACGAGGTCACGATCTGGCCAATTGCCTTCTAATGACGAGATATCTCGTCTATCAAGATCTGATCAGTTTTGCTTTATGACGATATACCTCGTCGAGACAACCACCAGGAGGGTTAATGCATATCTCTCATAATTGACAATCTGGCAACTAGTGGAAGCATCTATCGAATTCAGCTACTGCTAAATTCTAGAAAGGAGTACTGTGGTGAATTTTATCAACACTACTTATGCAACGACTTTCAGCATCCACTCAGTATATATATATATATACTATATATATATATATATATATATATATATATATATATACTATATATATATATATATACTATATATATATATATATACTATATATATATATATATATACTATATATATATATACTATATATATATATACTATATATATATATATATATATATATGAAACGATACCTAAAAATAACCCCCTAAGAACAATTTTCACTACAGATCACCCCTTAGCGGTTCCCTTTTATCCCAGTCTTTGTCTCCCTATCTAAGTGGTCAATATATTGCCTTTCACTTTTGAACTCAAGCCGCCTCGTTAGCTTAGACCTCCCAAGGACTCTGATGCTTTCAAATCGCATATGTAAGATCACACTCCTCCTTCGTAAAACCACCGACTTCTTCCAATGAACTTCCTTGTTAAATCCCCTGGTCCAATAATATTTTTCTTAATCCTAATCCCTCTAGCGAGATCTTTGTAAACTATTTATTCTTTCACGAGCCTCTTGGGCTAAGGAGTCCTCAGAGCCGTTCCAAACTCCAAACCCTCAACAACCTCATGATGTAATTACTTGTCTACTGAAATAATAAAGAATTGTTGTGGAATCTGCATTACACTCAATATCAATAGATCATTCTCTCCGGTTGCCTTACACCACTCTTGCCACTCTCGTCACGACTGCAGGCTTATAAGATCTGTTATTATGGCATATATATATATATATATATATATATTATAACCGCCAATCAATCATCTAGTGGAAGGATCTATCGAATTTCAATACTTCTTAATTCTAGAAGGGGTACTGTGTTGAACGGTACCAACACTACCAAAGTTAACTTAGAACAGTGTAGTAGTGTACATAGCAATGCCACCAATCGGAACCATTAAGTACTTTAGTTAGAAGGGAGTTGCATCGCGTCTCTTCACTTTATTACAGTTCTATTGAAAATTCTTGAACAAACTATGCTGTAAGCATTTGAAATTATAAACTCATTTGAAAATAATTTTGTATTGAATTAAGCGTTTGGTTTTCTTGTTAGCATAGAATAAAATACGATGGAAACAAATAAATGAAAAACTATAACTGTGTGTGAAATGCTCACGAAATTTCACAATTTCACATGCATGTAATTTCACATATAGAAAAAAGTTACATGTAATTGCTCAGGAAATTTGCTGAATCTCAAAATCTACATTTCGCTTCTTGAAATAGGTGTGTGTGTGTGTGTTACTTTGTTTACTCGAAGTAATGAGATAAATCTTTATCTGCCGACTCTTTAGTCTTGCAAATTATTCCTCTGCCAATAATTTTAAATACAATAATTTACTCCAACTACAACAATATATTTGGAAACAAGAAACGCACTCTCTCAATGCGATTTGCAAATTGAATATTCGTGAACAGACTATGCTGTAAACGTTTGAAATAATAAACTTGTATTTAGAGAATGAGTAAATGTTGATAATTAAGTTAATAATAACTACGCGTTGAATGTGATTCAAACAAGTTACGAAAAACTTTAGGGAAAACTCTGATGTTGAAAGAGTGGATTACGCAGTCTGTTAGATTTATTTTACTAAACTGTTAAATTAGTTTTATTAAACATTCTTAGACTATTTATGATGTGTGTGTGAACGTTGGCATTATATCTTCCGTGTCAGGGCAAAAGAGGTTAAGTCTGAATATTTATGTACGAATTTATTTGTATGAATGATTCAAGCGCATAATTAATTTAAGGAATAATGTAATGTGCTTAAAATCAAAACTGAATGAATCTACTAATCTAAATTACAATTATTTTTATTATGGCATGCTTCTCTTTCTTCCTGAATATCTGTGAGGAGTCAAATTTTCAACTTATGATTCCGAGAAGTAGCCATTTTGACTTAACCCCTTTTGCCCTGCCACGGAAGATATATCCTATAATTTGGTAGCCTTTGCAATCAAATATACGTTTATATTTAAAGACTGACATTTTTATATTTGTTTTAAAAACAGTACTTGGATCTTACTTCAGTTTACATATTTGTACTAATCGTAGATGAAAGTACATATAACTTGTAGGACATAAATTCCAATAAAAAATAATGCAAAAAACTGAACCCGGTTGAAAATGGATAATTTCACATGCAAGAAGTTCTATCTCAAGGTATGGCACCTTATTTAATTTTTAAATAAATGTACATCTCACAGAACTCACAAATAATGCTCGCCAATTTTATACCCCTTAAAAATTCAATGATCATAATTCACTTCTGGAAATACGATCATTAGAAATCGAACACACAAACAAGAACAGGCTTACGAATAAGAACATATTGATATTAGTTTTAAAAACAATTTACTTTTGTTTCAATTTAATGTATTTTTATTATTATAGTTGAAATTATTCTTAACTTGCTGCAAATAAAATTCCAAGAAAAATGATAAATAACTGAAATATGTAGAAATTGTCACAAATTTCACATGCAAGTAGCTCTATCCGAAGAAAACGCGACATTTAATTTGTAAGCAAATGCACTTAAACTCAATACCCACAAATAATACATACCATTCTTATACCTTAAAATGATACATTTCACTTCTTAAAATATTCTAAATAATTAAAATAACAAATAAAATTGTAAAGAGAAAACGAAAAACAACTGAACCCAGTTGAAAATGCTTAACAAATTTCACGTGCAAGCAGTTCTATCCGAAGGAAAATGCCACATTTAATTTATCAGTAAATGTGTTTAAGAGCTCAAAACTAGCAAATAATGTGCTTGCCAATATTGTACTTTACAATGATACATTTCACTTGTTAAAATATTTTAAATAACTAAAATAACAAACAAAATTCTAAGAAGAAACGATAAACAATTGAACTCTGTTTATAACGAGTTACCAATTTCACATGCAAGTAGGTCTACCCAAAAGAAAACGCTACATTTAGTTTACGATCAAATGTACACTTAAGCTCAAAACCCACAAATAATGCTTGCCATTCTTATACCTTAAAATGATACATTTCACTTCTTAAAATATTCTAAATAACTACAATAACAAATCAGATTTTAAGAAAAACTATTAACAACTAAACCTTGTTGAAAATGTCTAACAAATTTCACATGCAAGTAGATTTATACGAAGAAAAACGCCACTTTTAATTTATGATAAACTCACAAATGATGATTTATTTAATGTATGTTCTTTATCTCAAAACCCATAAATAATACTTTCTATTCTTTTTCTTAAAATTATGCAGTTCACTGCTTGAAATATTCTAAATAACCAAAATAACAAATCAAATTCTAAAAAAACAATAAACAACTGAACTCTGTTAACAAGTTTCACATGCAAGTAGCTCTACCCAAAAGAAATCCGCCACATTTAATTTATGAATAAATTTTCTTAGTCTCAAACCCCACAAATAATGCCATTCTTATACCTTAAAATGATACAGTTCACTTCTTATAAAACATGCTACCTTCTCTTATTCGAAACAAATAAATAAGTCTTTACCTGCAAATTGCCTCTTAAGATACTCTCAAGTAAATTATTCTAATGTCGTGAATTTTAAATGCAATCATTCACCCCAACCGTATGTTTGAAAACAAGAAACATTCCCTCTCAATGCGATTTGCAAAACCAAGTCTGAAAACAAATTACGAGAGACCTTAACGAAACCTCTCATTTCCAAACACCGTCGGTTCCACAGTTTCGTGGATTCTTCCAGAATCTCGCGTGATAGCAGTGTCGACATTCGTGTTAGGATCCTTTCATTCGTTTCCGAGATGATTTATGTGTTTAGGAGCATGCCCAAACATTTAGGATCACGAAATGCGGCGGAGAAATGTTGCTCCTTCAACACCATTCGCCGTGGGTCCTACTTTTAAAGCGTTTTCTAACGTGATTCTTTCGGTTTGTGCGTGTTGCAGTTACGAGGGCAGTTCGTTAATTTTATGTATAAAATTCAAGCATGATTCGGATTGAGATGTAATTTGGGGGAAACGTGATTTTTATGTGCTTTTATAATTGTTTTTGGATGGTCGTGTGTGTTTCGGTGGTTCGGATACAGATTTCGTTTCGCTTTAATTATCCTTTTTTTTCAGATTTCATTGAGAAACAGTTTAATGCGTCATTGTTCATTGTCTGAATTGGGATTATTTTTCTAAATATTTGTGTTTCGTACTGTAAAGCCAGTCAGTATTCCTCATCCTAATCTGTGGTTTTACTGTCTTGTGCATGTATAAGCATTTATAAATGTATACACAGAAAGTAAAATATTTATTGGTCTAATGGTCAACTCAATTTATAAGGACAAATGATGCTTAACTCGTTAACACTATGATCCAATCCAGAAGCAGTTAACCTGTCGGTATTCGTGTATTGGTCTGGTTCCGAACTGAACGCGGTATATTGCAACTCCTTTTATGAATGCTGTACAATGATTTCGTGTAGCTGATCTTAACCCTCCTGGTTGTTATCTTGACGAGGTATCTTGTCATTAGCATAAATGATCAAATCTTGATGGACGAGATATCTCGACATTACAAGAAAACGGACTAGACCTTGATCTCGTCATCATCAAAATGATATCTTGATGACAGTATCTTGATGATGAGATGTCCCGACATTAATAAAAATGATCAGATCTTGTTGTACGAGATATCTCGTCGAAACTATTTGGAAGGTTAAGAAGCTACACTGGTATCCAAACTATAAAATATATTCGAAAAACTGACCAGATCTTGATATCGTCATCCTAAAAAATCGGCAACATCTTGACTACAAGTTATCTTGTCATTAGAAATATTGGTCAGATCTTGATGTACGAAATATCTCATCGACACTTCTTGGAGGGTTTGATATACATACAAAATATCCGAGTTCGATTGCATTCCTGCAATTATCTGACTTTATTGATTTTTGAACGTTCAATTGACCATTTAGACAGGCCAGAGAGCGCCAACTGAAATTTCGGTTGGTCGGATGGTTAGTTTTTTATGGAGCAAAATCCAGTAATGGACAAAATACGCTACTGAAATTTTGGAAGGAGTAACAAGTGTGCAAGTCGGCATGTAATGTAATCTCCGTCATAATCTCCTGTTATGACGATTCAGCAGCAAAACAGTTCCCCTGTATCCCATCCTTCTTGAATACGTGTGTCATGTTTAGACTGTTCGTCGATCACTTGATTTCTTTCCCAACACAACAACCGTTCGTTGCTTCAAAGCAGCTATTTTATATCTATCTTCCAACTGTATTATACTAATTTAAAATAACATTATTGTCAGGTATGATGTAATAAAGCGTTAAACCTAACATTTCTGACTATTGATTTACCACATTTCCGAGTGTTTAAAATTGAATTTTATTATTTAATATGCGATGTTAGTATGTATTTTTATTGTTTTAATCACACGCTAACTTATCTCGATTGTTAAATGCAATTAGAAGTTTCTTATGCTTTCTAAAATTTAAGTTTTGCTCTGTGTACACATTAAATAGTGTTACTGTTAACATGCTAAAGTTCATAATAATATAATATCGTGCTAATAAAGGGCACGTGCGATGTATAATTTAAGCTCCGCATACGTTTTCCTGTTCCGAAGTCCGTTCGTCTCTCTGTTATAAAAATGGCGCGTCTCGTTAGGGTGAAAGGAACGTTAATCCTAAAGAATGGTCCCCTTATATAAAAACACCTCCAAGACTTTTCGACAATATATCTCGCCCATAAAGACCTGACCAATTTTGATTATGACGAGAAATATCATCAGCAGGATAGTGCCGATTTTTGATAATGACGAAATCAAGATCTGGTCAGTTATTTTTTGAGAACACGGCCTCTCGTCAGTCAAGATCTGGTCAGTTATTTTTGAGAACGTGGTAACTCGTCAGTCAAGATCTGGTCATTTATTTTTTGAGAACGCGGCATCTCGTCAGTCAAGATCTGACCAGTTATGTTTCGAGAACGCGGTATCGCGTCATCAAGATCGGGCAGCTTTGCTATATATCAAATATATATTGATAAAAAGATATCAACATATATTTTTATCAATACTTGATAAATTTATCTTTAAAGGAATTCTATTCCGCAAATCTGCTTATAAATATATATTATAAAATGTTATACAGAAACGCATTTCAAAACCTTCATCTCAACACGTGTGTTGCATTAGATACAACCATCATCATCAACATTAAATGTTATTTAGACTGGTTCACCGATAACTTTGACACCCACATCGCAACTTTTATCAGCTCTGATTTGGTTTACTTTCATGTGAACCTGCTCAAGTTCCTGTCACAAACTATTTCGGAGATAGGGACAATTGACATCGTTGGCGAAGAGAAAGATTCTCGTCCGTGTCCCTGGAGTTTTTAACATTTCTGTCCAGCCTTTCAAATGTTCGATTCCTAGTCGAATAAAGTCAGTCGTAAATGTCTAGTTGATGGTATTGATTTTAGTGTTTCGTAGAGGATTGTTGTGTGTGGAGGGTCGGAATAATGCAAACAAAAGTTCGCAAGTTTAGTCTTCAGTTTCAATAAAGAGGCAGAGAAATATAGAATGTTTCAAAACATTGTGACCAAAGTGTAAAGGTGGTAGAGGGGCCCAAAATAAACATTATAATAAATTAATTTAAATGTACTTTTTTTAATTAAAAAATATTTTAACAATTAGTAATCTTTCATTTCCTTTCACTGCCCCTTACATCAGATGTATATCTCATTCGTGTACTCCGGATTCGTGTAGCTATGCATGCCGTTGAAAATCCGAGTGGGGATTAACGCTTTACTCGCGCGCGCCACAGAGACGATGGTATCAACTGACCTTAATAGAGCCCTCTTCCACATAAACGTGGCATTTTCGGACACACATTCTTTGACAAAAAGCGTTTATTTTGGGTCTCTCTGCCAACCTTAACAATTTGGCCGGATATTTTTAAGCACCCTGCGTAAATTACATTATCTACATAAAATTTGCTCCATTTTGAATTTTGATATTAAAATAGGAAATAATTCAGTGTTGAAAAGATTCATTTATATACAGTAATACAATAAATGCAAGATCACCCAACGTATAATTCTTCAAGATATTGTTGGGTTTTGAGTTATGGATATGGGTAAACAAATATGAGGGAGACAAATATAAATTACTATTATCTATTATTTTAAAGTGTATAAATGTTGCTATATGTAGAATTTTAGTGTTAAAATGAGAAATGAATCAAAGCATTCAAGAAATTTCATTTGCGCAAATGGAAAGATGTGTGCAATAACGTGAAAATTGCAAGGTATTGCAAACACACTTCAAGACGATGATGCGTTTTGTGTCCTTAGGTGTCATAATTGGAACAGTATTAAAGTAATTATTAATTAAATTTAAAAAGTTCATAGCAAATGAAGTAAATCATATTTTGATGACTATTGCAGTCAATAGGTCATCTTTGATTAGCAAATAAAAATCAATAACCACAGTGATGCAGATTTCAGTGAAGTTAAACTATCCAAATCTAATGAAGAAAAAAAACTATTATGCGAATTGTATTTGTACTCAAACAAAATTAATTCACTTAAACTAGATTAGGAGATTAATTAAAAATAAGAATCATAAAAATATATTTTTAAGAAACTTTTCTATCGTAATAAATAGAAAGCGCTGAAGTAATAATGATAGATTATGTCACCAGAAGTTTTGTTTTGATAATTTTCTAAAAACTAGGTTTCTTTTATGAGTTCTAAGTAATAAAGGCATTGTTTAGTTAAATGTATCATCTTACTCAAACGAAAGAAAATAAAATAGAATTTTACTAGGCATCTTTTGTTTGATCACAATGAAATATCCGAATTGCTTCTGTTTTTGACACACTTGATCCAGTGTTTCTTCTCTTATTGACTTAATGAAATCGAAAAAATAATTTCCTTTTGTGTCCCTTTTGAAAGCTTCAAGATCTCATTCGAAATACTTTAAGTGAATACCTTCGCAAACAATTTTTATTTGAGATGGATTTCCATCTGAGTTCCAATCAGCTCGAAAATAAAGGACGATGTTTTCAGTGGCATCCAAACTTAATGATCCCTGGGCTACATACAAGATTTGATTTTGCAATTTCATTCCTTTCAAGAATTCATGATTCACATTTGCAATTCAAAAATTACCTTGAGAAGTATGCGACAAAAGTGATTGAATTGTTACTACATGAACTCCATAAGGAAAGCATATTTCGTAGACAGTTGATAAAAATAGCCATATGTAAATTACAATCTCTAAACTAGTTGATTTATTAGAATGTTTTGAGGCGGTTTTATAATTTGCAAATTCCGAAAAGCTTTCTACTTACGAAAGCAAGACTCCATTGACCGTGGTTATTCAAGCAATATTCCACGGTGCAACATGCAGTTTTTCAAGCATGGTTTTTAACCTCTTTTAGCTTTTTGAACTAATCAGAAAGTATCTCAAATACTTTCAGTCAGACTAGGATACTGAGTGATCAAATGTGTTAGAAAGTAAAAATATACGTAATGTAGAAAATCTAAACTTCAGATCTTGCTTTTTCAATGTTCGTCTTTTGGTACACATTTGCAATTCAAAAATTACCTTGAGATGTATACGACAAAAGTGATTGAATTGTTACGGCATGAACTCCATGGGGAAAGCATATTTCGTAGACAGTTGATAAAAATAGCCATATGTAAATTACAATCTCTAAACTAGTTGATTTATTAGAATGTTTTGAGGCGGTTTTATAATTTGCAAATTCCGAAAAGCTTTCTACTTACGAAAGCAAGACTCCATTGACCGTGGTTATTCAAGCAATATTCCACTGTGCAACATGCAGTTTTTCAAGCATGGTTTTTAACCTCTTTTAGCTTTTTGAACTAATCAGAAAGTATCTCAAATACTTTCAGTCAGACTAGGATACTGAGTGATCAAATGTGTTAGAAAGTAAAAATATACGTAATGTAGAAAATCTAAACTTCAGATCTTGCTTTTTCAATGTTCGTCTTTTGGTACACATTTGCAATTCAAAAATTACCTTGAGATGTATACGACAAAAGTGATTGAATTGTTACGGCATGAACTCCATGGGGAAAGCATATTTCGTAGACAGTTGATAAAAATAGCCGTATGTAAATTACAATCTCTAAACTAGTTGATTTATTAGAATGTTTTGAGGCGGTTTTATAAATTGGAAATTCCGAAAAGCTTTCTACTTACGAAAGCAAGACTCCATTGACCGTGGTTATTCAAGCAATATTCCACGATGCAACATGCAGTTTTTCAAGCATAGTTTTTAACCTCTTTTAGCTTTCTGAACTAATCAGAAAATATCTCAAATACTTTCAATCAGACTAGGATACTGAGTGATCGAATGTGTTAGAAAGTAAAAATATATGTAATGTAGAAAATCTAAACTTCAGATCTTTCTCAATGCTTTTATTTTGGTAAAATGTGAGACCTAAAAACATATAGTTTATATGCTCGGAATAAAATTATCCATTTTTTATCGCACACTCTCGTAGAATAGGGAATTAAATTGTACGATTCCATCGGGGCGAATTTCTTAAGTTTATTGATAAGACACTTTTTCTATTAAGCTAAATATAGATAGCGGAAAAGGTTTTACGGTGGAATTGGGGTGTTACGGTGGAATCGGTCCTGTACGTAATCTGGAAACGCAGAATACGTACAGGCAACGCGTTCCACAACTGTTGGCTTTTTCTAAAACGTTTTCAGCATGTCGCCAATAGAATTTAGGGAGAATGAATTCCAAATTGACGTATGATCGTTGATTGCTCAGTGCTATTTAGATTAAACACCGAACATCGCCAAAACTGCGATAAGCTACATTTTAAGGTAGCCCTAATATGTATATAATTTAAGTAGCATTTGGGTGGTGGAAGTAAAATCTTAGCATTTCGTCTGGCTTATTTTACACTGAAAATCCCTCACAACGGTAAAAAATCTGAATAATCACATACCTCTCATATGTTTTCTGATCAAATTGTATGCAATTATGCGTTTTCATATCAAATTGTAACATTATAATTTCCAACTCACATAGTTTTAAAGCCTAGCTACTATTACTTTTGAAGCAGCTGCAATTTTGTCCAAGTGGTAATATATAACTCGCATGCCTGCTAATTAAGTTTGCTTAAGGATTTTTTTATTTTACCTCATAAAGAATTATTCATTCGAGGAAAGGTCTAAAAAATCCAGTTCATGAACTGCTGATGTCTATGGTTTAAGAGATGTCTTGCAGTATTACAGGAATTGCAGACTTGTAGAGTTTTTGAAACAACATAACTATTGCAATTCAGTTTCAATATAATTTACACATTGCATCATCTATAATATCAAGGCTTTGTGACATTAAAACAATCAATATGTGGGCGCACTGAAACTTTAACGACAATATGTTACTAGATATAATGTTATTTTTGTGTCGATAGCACATCTCTCGAGTCTCGATATAAATTTCTCTAAAAAATTTAAACAGATTTTTAGTTTCTGGATTTCAACATAAGAACCTACTACAAATTTATTTTAGTAAAACAAAACCATATACGAAGCGTTCACGAAATAATAATAATGGATGCACGCTCTCTGAATAACACAATATTAGCTGAAATGAGAGCAATGGGTTTGGGGATAGATTCTAAAAAGGGAAATTTCAGTGAAACTATGACCCGTCAAGTAATATATAAAAAGTTAAGATACTATTCAAACCACATGTACCTGATACTATTATTAAAGCATTTCTTCCTTGTTATGAGAACAGAATGGAAATGCAATTTTACGATGGCTTCAATCCTCTGAGGGTTCCACGCACATACACTATATGGACAGATGTATTTGGACACTGCAGAAAATCGGAGGATCCATCTTAGTGTGGGGCTATTTTTCCTGGTTAGGACTTGGCCCATTGCTTTATGTACCTGGTACCATAAACGCTGAAGTGTACCTCGACGTTCTGGATAATTCGGCCTTGCCTACACTATGGCAATACTACGGTCATGATGGTTGTTACTTCCAACAGGATCGAGTTCCATGTCACACTGCAAAACGTGTGCTGGACTGGTTTCCTGAAAATAAGGTGAATTTGCTTGACTGTCCTGCTCACAGCCCCGATATCAATCCGATCGCTCACTTGTTCTGGAACAGGAGCGACGGGTACGACATCTCCACGCACGCCTATTTTCACAACAATCTCTTCTCACAGCCTTGCAAGAGACATGGCGAGTTATTCCTGCCCAGACTTACGGAAAACTTGTGGAACGTATGCCTAGACGTGTTGCACCTGTAATTTCAAGCAAAAGGAGGGCCTACCCGTCGTTAAATAGAATAATAAAGCCCTTTTTCTGAAAAACATGCAGTGTCCAAATATTTTGTCCATATAGTGTATATCCGTACTACAACCTACAGTATTCTCCATGGAACTTCTAACAAGTTTTGACATTCTTGACAAACAGAATCTGCAAAAATTTGTTCAACCGATAGACATTGTTCTTCAGTCATATATGACATGGGGGTGAAACTATACTGTATACAACTGGGAAATCTGCTGACACTCAGAGGGTTCACAAATTAATGAAGACGTTCCTCTTGAGTTAAAACAGCACAAAATAAACTTAAAATAATGTAGACAGTTTAATCGTATCCTAAATCCAATTTTTATTGAATTTTTTCTTGAAGAATTTTGAAGAACTTATCTCTTTAAAAATTAAAATATGTTCACTGCGACGAAACATTCCGGTACTTTATTCTGGAGGACAATAACCCATCCCCAGCATACAAAATAAAATTATCATGGAATGTAGGGCTTACTTGCAAGTCGCATGTAATGTAGTTTATACTAAATCTACGGTACCTTATCCTGGAGGATAAAAACCCACCTCCAGCATAAAAAATAATATTATCATGGAATGTAGGGCTTAATTGCAAATCGCATGTAGTGTAGTTTATACTAAATTTAAATCTAAATTCTTTTTTGGAAATTTCCTTAAAGAATTATAAAGCTTATTCTTCGAATGAATTGATTTAACTCTTTTTTTCACCCCACATAAACAACCCGGTACTTTTTACTGAAAGACGATAAACCGCCTACAGCATACAAAATAAAATTCACCCTTTCTCTCAATGACTTCATTTCATTTCTCTTAGCTCCACACACCATCTTGACTGTATAATGGAATGTAGAATTTACTTGTAAATCGCATGTAATAGTTTAATGCTATATCTAAATGTTTTTTGAAATTTTCCTTGAAGAATCGGAAAGCTTATTACTCGAATGAATTGATTTAACAAATTAACACTGTTTTCACCCCGTAGAAACATCTCTGTGTGTGTGTATTCTTTCCTTTAAACAATACACCGCCTACAGCATGAAAATAAAAATTATATATTTCTCGATGAATTCATTTATTTTCTAATACCTCCCCACACCATCTTAACTATCTCATGGAATGTATGACTTACTTGTGTCGCGTGTAATATACGCAATTTACTGATAAACCTAAATGTTGTTTGAAGTTTTCCTTCAAGAATTGAGTAGCTTATTCCTCGAATGAATTGATTTAACAAATTAACACTGTTTTCACTCCGCAGAAACATCCGGTTACTTTTTCCTTGCAGACAATAAACCGCCTACAGCATACAAAATAAAATTCCCCATTTCTCGATGAATTCATTTCTTTTCTATTAGCTCCCCGCACCATCTTAACTGCCTCATGAAAAAGCGGCCTCAGTCACTTAAAAAGAGTTCCCAACAAGCATCTGCAGGCGGTGGATGGCTCTCAAGAAAGCCATTTCTCCGTTCTAATTTGCATCATTTCTGCCATTCACGTCTCTTCGGGGAAAGAAACCTATTCCACCAGGGAAGTTGGGAGTCAAAACCGAATCCGATTAAAAGATCTCACGCCCTCGGCAGGGGGTACGTGATCTCCATGTGGAATAACGCCTCCGAGCCAAGCCAACCCTTTCCACCTGAGTTAAAGAGGCTTGTTCTGCCGAATGGCGGCGATCATTAAAGTCGGAAACCCCCTTTCTTCTTTGGGCTATTTCCCTGAGACGTGCAACGGTACCGTCTGGAGGCGGAGTCCATCTATAATTGGGAAGGGGAGAGGTAAATGTGTCATTGTCGGGATACATTACCATTTGTGTTGTAGGAAGGGGCACTCGGAAGAGATATTAATGATAAGCTGGTTATTTTAGGAATAAGTGAGCGACAATAAGATGCCAGAAACGTTACTCTAAGAGCCTTTGATGATGTCTTCGTTATTCGCGGTAACTTGAAGTGCGTTTGGTGTTCCTTTGTCACCTATGGTGCCGATTAATTTGTTCGGGATGGCATTCTCTTTTGCTCAATTACGAATCACTAATTAGGTTGGCGATTGTTTTGTGGTCTGTTTATGTGCTAAGATCAGTTTGGAGATATGTATTCAGTTGTTTATTTTGATTCAAATACTTTCGCAAACCACGGTGATTTCCTAAGACACACAAACATATACTGCTCCCTTCCAAACAATCCAATCCTGCTGTTCGCTGTAGTCTGAAGGCGGAAATAATCTGTAATTCGGAAGAGGAGAGGTAAATGTGCCATTGTCGGGATACATTACAATTTGCTTTGTAGGATGGAGCACTTGGAGGAGATATTAATGATAAGCTGGTTACTTCGGAATCAGTGAACAGCAATAAGTTTCCAGAAACGGTACTGTAAAAGCCTTTGATGATGTCTTCGTAATTCACGGGAACTTGAAGTGTGTTGGTGTCTTTTCGTCACCTGTGCGCCGATTAATATGTAAGGGATGTTATTCTCTTTTGTTGAATTATGAATCCCTAATTAGATCGGCGTTTGTTTTATGGATAGTTTGTTTATGTACTAAGGTTAGTTTGAATATATGTGTTCAGTTGTGTGTTTTAATTCAACTAGCTTCATAAACCACATGATAATTTCCTAAGAAACACAAAATCAACCCAATCTTGCTCTTATCTGATGTATGACGGCGGAATTAATCTGTAAATGGGAAGGGGATATGTAAATGTGCTATTGTCCGGATATATTACAATTTGCGTTGTATAAGTGAGCGACAAAATTTCAAAATAATTTGATAATGTCTTCGTGATTCACAGGAACTTGAAATGCATTTGGTGTCTCTTCGTCTCCTCTGGTGCGGATTAATTTAGTCTGGGTTCGCGATTATCTGTATCTAAATTCGGTATCTTTGATTATTCCGGGGTGTCTAAGGGATCTTTTACTATTGCAATATAATCAGATATGTATTTTAGATGCTTGTAGTTTTGTTTCGCGTTGCATATGATTTCTTAAGGAATATGAGTGAGCCGTTCCTTTTCAACGATCCAATAATTCAATATGGAGGCAGTGTTCGTCCATAATTGTTAAGGGGAGAGGTAAATGTATCATTGTCGAGGTACATTACCATGTGTATTGTAGAAATGAGCGCTCGGTGGAGATATTAATAATAAGCTGGTAATTTTCGAAATAAACGAATGACAAAAATATTCCAAAAACGGTGTTGTAAATCTCTTGCTTGTCTTCGTAATTCACAAGATCTTGAAGTGCGTTTGGTGTTTTTTCGTCACTTTGTGGTATAGATTATTTTAGTTTAGGAGTGATTATATTTTGATCAAATATGAATTTATAATTGGGCCAACATTTGTGAATTATAGACATTTATTATTATTTAAAACTGAGTTTTAATGCATGCAATTTAAGATGTATTCGAAAAGTTGTTTTGTTTTATGTTTCATAAATCAAGATTTCCTAAGAAACGTAAAATTATACATTTCCTTTCCGATTATCCAATCGTGCGTTGAAGATAGTAAACGTACGTTGATAGTAGTAAATGTGTCATTGTTGAAGTACATAACCATTTGTACAGTAGGAAAGGGAACTTAGATATTAATGATAAGCTTGTTATTTTCGGAATAAGTAACAGGACAGTAGCTATCGTAATATGTCAGAAATGGTACTTGTGTCAGTCTTTGATGGTGTCATCGCAGTTCACAGGATTTAAAGTTCGTTTTGCGACTTTAAACCACTTGAATTTGAGATTAAATCAGTCCTGGAATTATTCTGCTCTGTTCTGCTATGACTTTCTAATAGGGATTCATTTTATGCTGTTTATTATTGATACTGAAATGGAGGATTTTCTATGAAACGCACCTGTTTCTTCTACAAATGTGTGGATTTTATTTACACATTTTACTGTTGTTATTGTTTTAAAAACAACAAAATAAGTGTGACTGGACTTTAAAAATGTCGTAAGTATTCCGATACTGATGTTTCAATAATATTTTTATCGTGTAAAGAAAATTAAATTTTAAATTCATGTAATACTGTAAATGCTCGACATCTAGTTTTAAGGTTACAGAGTTGAATTGCGAGTATTGCATCAGTAATATAGAAGAGCAAATCATATATTTTTTATAAATTACTTATTTTCTTGTCTTTAATTATTGATGCGGATTACTCAAAAGGTATTCTTGACCATGAGATCAATATGAGTTATCAGTAATGCAATATTTAATAATCAATTGCCCAAGATAAATTAATAAAAGCATTAAAAACCTTTTTCTGCCTTTATTTCTTTTAAATGTAATTTTTTCTATCGTAGTTGTGAGTCAGTTTTTCTTTTGAACGAGTGATTACCGATTCTCAAATTAAATTATATTGCTTAGTTAATACTTTATTGTAGCTTAGTGATTAATAGCAGGTATGTCTATCCAGTAAGCACAAAACCTTAATGATTATATGGATATTCCTAAGCTTTTTTCATTTTTATACATATATTAAAATTTTGTGAACCAATTTACACGTAACAGGCCCTTGAAATAAGTAGATTATCTTTTGTGAAAAGCCCCTGATAGAAAACATCTTAAAATATTCCTTTTGAAATATGTGCGTACAAATTTATAAATAAACATTAGTTTTATATTAAAAAATATATATAAGAAGTCGCATTTTGAAAAAATTATATCAGAATAAAATTTTTGAATTGAATACAACTATCTGAAATGAATAATGCGAGTTAAAATTAAGCCATGTTTTTTCAGTTTCTTAAGGGGTTTTCAGGCTTTTGAAAGGTCATGATTTTCAAAGGACTAACTTTTGATTTTTAAACTATATCTTTAATTAAAGTTTTACAAAGATAATAGTCATACGAAATAAAAAAATTCCCCCTTAAAATAGTAATTTTGAAAATACATTTTAGGGAAGTTTTTCTAAGTAGAACATTTCTAAAATATTTTATGTTATTGTATATAATTAATGAGAATTTATTTAATTCGTTTCTAAGAACTTTTTTCTATGGATTTTAAAACCAAATCTTACGTTTCACACACACTAGATTTCTAACAATGTTATAACTTTTATCTTCCTCAAATCCGATACCAATTTTCAATGCGAGTGTAACAAAAAATACTTCTGATGAAAAAAACTTTGTGAACAATATATATTTCTTCTCTAGCACAAAAGGTCTTGAGCAAAACTTCGCACAAATGAAATAAAAAGTGCTGAGATAGATGTATCTAACATGAAATGTTACAATACTAAAAGAATGACATAAAACTGGGATCGATACAATAGGGGCATTACATCTAGCAAAAGTATGGAATGTAATTATATATACACTGCTGGCCACCCAAATTGCAACACCAAGAAAGACAAGAGATATCACAACAAAATTTATTTTGTAGATAACATGTTGACCAAGTATCAAATGATTAAATTTATAGACTTCTGTGAAGTGTGGTTCCTGCCAAAATCAGTAGCCAGATTAGCCGCCATTGTTGGAGATCACCGCTGCCACACGCCTCGGCATTGATTCAAAGAGACTTTGGATGCGTTCTTGGGGTACAGCAGACCAAGCAGCTTCCACACGTTGCCAAAGTTGATCTGGTGTGGCAGCTGGGGATGTATTCTGGGTCAATCGTTGAGCAACCATGGACTACATGTTTTCTATCGGCGAAAGATCCGGAGAGCGAGCTGGCCAGGGAAGCAATTCAATCTGGCGATTGACGAAGAACCCTTGGACAATGCGTGCCACGTGTGGTCGCACATTATCCTGTTGAAATATGGCTGTGGGCAAGCCCTGAAGGTAAGGAAGGACAACTGGCTCCAACACCTCGGAGATGTAGCGCTGGCTGTTTAAAGTACCGGAAATGCGTACTAGAGGAGTGCGAGAGTGATATCCAATACCGCCCCATAATATAATACCCGGTGCAGGACCAGTGTGGCGGTGCATAACGCAGCTGTTCAGCATCCTCTCTCCACGGTGTCTCCAGACTCGAATCCGACCATCGTGGTGTTGCAGACAGAAGCGTGACTCGTCAGTAAAGACAATTTCATTCCATTCTGCCGTCCACATCCTTCTTTCATCGCACCATTGGCGGCGGAAACGTCTGTGGTTCTGCGTCAAGGGTAGACGAAGCAATGGACGTCTTGCGGACAGACCACTCTGCTGTAAACGGCGTCGAATGGTACGCGCAGACACTGGATGATGCGGTACAGACTGAATGTGCTGTACTATGGTTCGTGATGTGGCTGAGCGATCCGTCACTGCCATACGCACAATATGCCTGTCATCACGTGAAGTGGTGCACTGAGGTGGATGCGATCGAACACGTCGGTCCGTCGTACCCTCCTGCATCCAACGATCACATATCCGCATTACAGTTGTTTGGTTTCGTCCAACATGACTACCGATTTCCCTGAAAGATAATCCACAATCTCGGTAGGCCACTATCCTTCCTCTGTCGAGCTCGGATACTTGATCAAAAGATGATCGCTGTTTTCTACGAGGCATAATTGATCGTTTTTTTTAAAAAAACCACAAGAAAAACACAATTGCCGTACTTGAAATCGTCGAAATCTCCAAGCCTTAAATAGCGCTTTGAAGTGGCGCCACAGGCGCGCGTGATGTGCGTCTGCGCTGAAATTCTAATCATTTGCATATCTCACCTCCGCTAATGCATGTTGTAAATTTCATATTATTTGCATGCTTCCTTCAGGGTGTTGCATTTACGGTGGCCAGCAGTGTATTTTAAATTCAATAAGTGAAAGTAAGATAAGAAGTGCATTATCTTATTTTTAAGATATTTTATGATTGTTTTTTACACTTGATCCATTCTATATCTAAAAGCACAAATGTTATCTGGGAAATTATTTTAAATAAAGCTGATTTATAACAAATTCGTTAGGATGAGATATATTATGCATTTTAAATTAAATATTAAGTATGTAACATTAATTCATGCATATATTTATCCGAATTTATATCTTGTTTGTTTTAGGAACCTAATGAAGTAAAATATATATTTTATCTGCTATTTCAAACGTGAATTTCTATTCTTATGGACTTACTAAAGGTACTTAACATTTCCATAAAATTTAGATTTCATATTTTAAGTTTACATATAAATATTCATGAAAGACATAATTTTATACAATTGGATAAATATTAAGTCATCTAATTTTAAAATTTACTTACATTAGTAGTTTGCTTTAGATATGAGATCGATCTAAAGTTTCATGTGTGGTGTAAAGTTACGGCAAAATTAAAATAACCTAATACTTTGATGTTGAGATTCCCATAATAATTTAATTATTATATGTCCTTAGTTTTTATTACATCATTTATAGACGACATATCTTTCTAAATCATTATGTGTATTTTACTACCAACAAATTTCAAGCAAATATAGCTGACTTTTCATTGGATTATGGTTCAACATCTGGATTTGAAATCTGCGATTGTTCAACCATTTACCATTAATTAAATAACAACATTTTTAGATTAAAAGAATGCACAGCAAGATCAATAAAATAGGATACACACATATCCAAAACTAATTGCGTTAGTAAAAGAGTTTTCTGTAAATTATAATTCTAAATTTAGTTCTTAAATACATTCAGGTAAGTAAAATAAATAAGATTACAGCATGTAAAAATTAAAGGTAATTATAAAGTTTAAAAGTTTTTACTTTTATAGAATATTTTACAATTATTTTAACCGTCTTAGCATTGAAACCAACTATTAAATTACCCTGAAAAATGTTAGTCGGTATATAAATAAACGTAGAATTTAAACTTGCTATGGAAGTATTAATTTCGTTAAAAGTATTAGTCAATTAAAGAACTTTATAGCTAATTTAAATTTAAAATTTAATTAATCATTTTCATCTCAGTGTCATATTTTAAAGAGCTCGTGTAGAAGTAACTCAATACTTGAATGACATTGCCTTAAAAGCAATATAGGACTCATATCCATATCATCTCATATCATGGAGTCATATCCGTATCATTTCATATCATGTCCCATATCCATAATTTACATATAACAGAAAATATGAATATTTCTCCATAAATCTTAAATTTCCATAGTTCTAAATCTCAAATTTCCATAAGTTCAATTCTTGTGACATGGATCATATAGATTTTTTAAGTATCGATTTTACATAAAGTGTACCCTAATTTAAAATTACTGTGTAAATTATTCTTTAGAAATGAAAACCAAAATGCTCCAAGTACTTTCAATATCAAGCATAAACATAATAATAAATACTTTAAAATGTTTTAGCATATTTTAGAAAATCGTTCATTAATTTCATTGAAGCTTGTTCGCTACTTTAAACTCGAAAATGTAAAATAAAAAACTCGACATCTCAACGAAAGCACAAAACAAAAAGCATTTATTTTCTTAAATGTTTGGTGATCGTTAAAGCAGTTTATTATTAGTTTCGCACAAAAAAGTTTCAAACACTTTTCTTTAAAATTTTTCTTCATATACACCAAATAGTTTTTAGGTAACTGCAGCGTGTTTATTATTAGGATAGGACAAAAAAAAACAATTTTCACAAACACCTTCAGTCTTTCCAAACTTTTTTGATAAAAAGTAAACGTTATAATTTAATTGTACTGCAGTATAAAGTTAAGCTCCGTCAATACATAGATGTGAGCAAACCGCACGTATTCAACGTGCCACTCGAATACTATTCCAAGGTCAGATTACAAGGTCAACATCTCAGCAGGCACCCGAAACTTCAATCTCACACCACTCCGACGTGAGGACACTTGAGGCCACGACAGATTTAACGTGCACCAGCCCGAGTACACGACGGTCTTTGGCTGGACCGAGTTTCGAACTCGCAACCCTCTGGTTGGTAATCCGCTCCTCTTCCAGCTGGACTACCGCTGCCCATTATATTTCTGGATACACGCAACTTTGCAATCGCATCCCGTCTCTAAGATCAAAGTAATTGAAGGTTAACTATCTTATTCTCGGATGTCTCCAAGAAAAAGTATAAGAACAGTTGGAGGGTGGACAAGGGAACACGGTTGACGTATGAGGTAACGGAGACTTTCCTAGACTTTATAGACTTCCTTCTACGTATCGATTAATTTAATTTGCACCTCAACCCTTCCGGGGATTGCCTCGGCGTGATATCTCGTCATTACCGAAATTGATCAGATCCAGATGGATGAGATGTCATTAGAAGAAAGCTGACCAGATCTTGATCTCGTCACTATTAAAAACGGCAATCTTGATGACGAGATTTCTCGTCTTTATCAAAATTATTCAGGTCTTGATGGACGAAATTTCTCGTCCTTATCAAAATTAGTCAGATCTTGATCGACGAGATTCCTCGTCCTTATCAAAATTAGTCAGGTCTTGATGAACGAGATTTCTTGTCCTTATCAAAATTAGTCAGATCTTGATGAACGAGATTTCTCGTCCTTATCAAAATTAGTCAGATCTTGATGGACGAGATTTCTCGTTCCTATCAAAATTAGTCAGATCTTGATGGACGATATATCTCATAGAAACTGATCGGAAGGTTAAAATAAACCTTTCCGTAACCATAACAAAAACCAACCGAGAAGTATTATGGATATATAGAAAGCGTATTAGTGGAATTTTAACCATTTTGTAAAATCTTATTCGTTTACATTTAGAATGTGTTTTAAAGAAAAGAACAATTATGCTTTACGTAGCTTATTTCCTTCTCTAAGGCTGAAAATATCAGACAATAATATCTTTATTTCAACAAAAGCACGCAGTGAATATCATAACCTTAAACATTTAGTAATGTTTTAATTTAGTGATATTTCAGCTAAAGGAACTTTTTAATTTTAAATTGACATCAGAACTTTTTTCAAATTCTACATCCAAGCATATTTCCTCGACAGAGTAAGCGTTTTTTATGAAAACAGTTCTTGTTTTCTATTGTACTCCAAACCAAATATATTTCGACAAACACAAAAATTAAGCTTTTTCCATCGATTCACCAAACATTTCTTACGAAAACTAAGCTTTGATAATCCAATTTTAATGTGGTATAAATCGAGTTAAACTCCACCACAGTACAGAGATATGCCTCTGACTCACTCTTCCTCTAGAATTTAAGCGTTTGCTATGAAAACACTACTTGTTTTTCTATTATACTCCAAACCAAATATATTTTTACAAACTAAGCAGTTTCCATCGATTCAGCAAACATTTGTTTCCAAAACTAAACTTCAATAATCTAATTTTACTGTGGTATACTTCGAGTTAAACTCCACCACATTTCAACCCCCCTCCATATGCCTCCCGGACTAATTTTTCCTATACAGACTATTTGTTTTTTATATTATAGTCCAAACCAAATAAATTTTTATAAACACTACAACTAAGCATTTTCTATCGATTCATCAAACATTTCCTACGAAAACTGAACTTCGATAATCCGATTTCACCTGCGGTGAGTGCGAGTGGTACACTTCAAGTTAATCTCCACCACAGTACAGCGATATGCCCAAACCACACGCATTAGGGGTACCACTCGAATTCCATTGCCAGATAAATGCAACTTCCCGATGACTTGAAAGAATTTTTCAGCTTCTTTATTTTCATTTTTTCCCGTCTCGTTGCTGAGATCGAAGTAATTGAAAGTCAACTTAATCATTCTCACTCTCAGATATGAACTCCCGGAAGAAAAAAAGGAATGTAAGGACTGAAGGAGGGTGAGCAGAGGGAGAGAGATGATGTCCGGAATGGGGTCATGGTGAGAAAATGACGTACCGCTTGTGGTTTAGCCGCCAGGGACTCTCTGTACATGGCTTAAAGTGGGTGTTTTTACACCTCTCTCTCCCCACTTTTCCCGGATAAAATTCCTAGACTTCTAATATTTTTCGTTCTCTCCGTATAAATAAATTGATTCCCGTCTTCACCGAAGTGTAGAATTTATAGAAAGACAAGCAGAAATGGTTTCTGGTTGGACTTGGATGTCTTGTTGGGAGATTCTGTCTCTTTCTTCTCTATTGCGAAAGTTTTCAGGGATCCTTATATCTTTCTTTATCTTTTGTAAATGAATTCTGAACTCAAAGGTATAAACCTAGATAATTTTTTATTGGAACTGATGGATATTATAAAAGCACTGAGTTATGTACTAGATGCCTGCCGACCGATTGATCTGTAGGTCCTGATACTGGCTTCTGGATCGCAAGATTTCTGGTTCAAATTCAGGGTAAGTCATTGGTATTCCTCTTCCAAGATTGAAAATTTGTTTGGAATTTATTTGGAATTTATTTAATATTTAACAGAGAGCGAGAGAGTCTGAAACTTTGTAGCGGCTTTCTTTTCTCTCATAAACTGATCTCTTAACTCTTTTTTTAGCTCATAAACTGATGAAAAACCTTTGTCCTGCGGACCGATTGGTCTAGTGGTCAGAATGCTGGCTCTGATCACAAGGTCTGATCCAGGGTAAGGCATGGGTATTCCTCTTCCAAGCTTGACTGCTTATTTTATTTCACCATTCTGAAACTTAGTAGAGGTAATCACATGAACGGATGTGTGTCCCTTGTGAACCCACCCCTGTGATGCACCATGAAACTATCAAGTGGTTCACGCTATTGTAGGGCCGTTATGAATAATGTTCAATTGGCGGGGCATTGGAAAAAATGATTCAGATTCCAGCGATGATGATTTTATTTGGATTTTGAAGTTAGCAAGAGCTTTATACAACATTACAAGGACAAATGTCGTATTAAATGAAAACAAGTCGAGATAGTTGTTACGTATGTCCCTTCGTATAAATAAAATTGAATCATCAACTCTTTGGGACTTGAGGCTCTCAACAACCAGCTCAAGATGGTAAATAAACTCGCCGGAGGGATATCAGAGATAGAAGATGAAATTTCCGGGCGAATTCTGAGCTGAATTGAGTTTAGAGCACAGAGGAAAATACTTGTAGCCCAATTCGATCTTCATCGGCTTCAAGTGTCCACTGCGAAGTTTGATGAGAGTAGTTTGTTCTATTCTGTTGCCCATTTTACTCAGAGAGACACCGGGCATTTTCCAATGGATGCCTAATAGAACTGTAGTGACTTATTTATTTGCAAATAAAAGATAATGGGAATAGTATCCCCATAGTTAATGATGAGCTTAACGCAATAGGGATTCAGACTGTGATGAAATAATAAAATAGTCAAGATTGGAATTTTCCATCTAAACAACAATGATATGAAAGTAAATTTAAAGTTCATTGACTGCTACTACCCCTTTGCACCAGCAGAATCCGAATCAATGCATTATTGCGTTAAGAAACTCGACTATTCAGCAATTGAAGTATCATATACATTAGACACATTTGACATTTTCGTGTTACCCATGTATTAATAAAAATATACACAATGGCAATGTGACCAAAAAACTTAAAGAATCTAAGTCAAATTATAATAGTTTGACTTATTTTTATGTATTTTGTAATTTGTGGGTTATTGATTTAAATGTGTGCCTATATTCCACATTTATGTAAGTCAATATTCATTAAATAAAATTAAATTAATTTTAAATCTTTGATGTAAAAGATTTCAAATTAATTTAATTCTCTTTAAGTAATATTGACTTAATTATCTTAATTAATTCAATTAATTAAGATAATTCAATTGACTTCAATTCTCTTAAATTAATTCAATTACTCTTCAAATGCACAAGTGAGATCTTTAAGTGGTACAGGATAAATTCCTGTAATTACCGTGGCACAGTTTGGTTTGATTTGGCCCTTGAGGTATAAGAAAACCAAAAGGTCAAAGCTCATATTTTTACTGGTCTATTTTTTTTGTAGAAATTCGCTGAAGCTCGCGTTCTTGCTTGAAAACATGATTCCTAAACTGAATTATTATATTTTTTCTTAAAAAATTCAGAGGCTTAACATAGTTTCCACTAAACAATGATGTCACCGAATGTCATAAACGTATGTTCTGAAAATGTTATTTTGGGAATATCCATTCATTCTGTGTTTACAGTTACGTAACTCATTGATTTTAAACGCTTTATCAATTCATCGAAAGTGCTTACTCAACTAACAGTACGTTGCATTTTGTTATTTTCGAAGTTTGAAGAAAACAACAAACTAATGTGTTTGAATTGCTTGTATGGGCACAATATATTATTTTGTAGTATGCAAGGATTTAGTTGGTGGCAATTTTCTTAAAGCGTATATTGTAACGTAAATAAGTGCAAGCTAAGTTATTAAATTAGAACTTATCGATTGAAATTAAAACAATTTTAATTTATTAATGTAAAAAATTAGAAAATTAGGTGGAGATCAGAGAATGGAAATCAAGAATTTCTTTAGTTCTCATGTATCCAAATTCATTGAACTATCAATGAAGGTTCAGATTTTTTATTTTAATTACAAATAATGTATATATAATTATGTACTTTCTAATTATTCCCCCAGGAAGTTAGATATCACTCCCATTAAAATGAGCCCATTTCAAAGTGAGAATATTTAATGTCTTGTGAATGAACCGGGAAAAAGAAAATTGAGTCAAATACAAATTCTTAATTAAAATTCCAAAAATATTTCATGCTTTTCTGAGTGTCAACCGCGAAGTTTATTATAAATTCTAATAGCACTTTTTCCAAGTTAATGGTGTATGCATTTCAAATTAGTACTGTTTTGTCTGGTACGATGTAGATAGTTATGTTAGACAACTTTAAGTAACGAATATATATACACACATAAATAGACATTTAATTCACTATTTACACGGTGATCAAACAGATGTGCCTCCCAGCCAACACTTTCGAAAGAACGAACTTAAAGTAGATTGGTAACAAATTGTAGGCAAATTTCATTCGTTCGTAGACAAAATTTAATGAAGTAATTATCTATTAATTTATATCGAATTGTTGGATAAATCTCATGCAATGTTCACGAAGTACAGAACTGAGCATCGACTTCGAAAACGTTCAAAAACGCTCTCTGAACACTATGGCATTTAATCCACTATTTACACGGCGATAAAATTGATAAGTGCCGCTCTGCCTAACACGTTCAAAACAATTAAGTTAAAGCAGATTGGTCGCAAATTGTAGGCAAATTTCTTTCGTACTAAAATTTCTTACGTAGGCAAAGTTAAAGTAGCTAATTATCTATTAATTTATACCGAATTGTTGGATTAATCCCATGAAATGTCAAGTAGTAGAGAACTGAGCATCGACTTCGAAAACGTTCAAAAACGCTCTCTGAACACTATGGCATGTAATCCACTCTTTACACGGCGATAAAAATTGATAAGTGCCTCTGCCTAACACTTTCAAAACAATTAAGTTAAAGCAGATTGGTAGCAAACTGTAGGCAACTTTCTTTCGTAGGCAAAGTTAAAATAGCTAATTATCTATTAATTTATACCGAATTGTTGGATCAATCCCATGAAATGTCCAAGTAGTACAGAACTGAGCATCGACTTCGAAAATTACAAAAACACTCTCTGAACACTATGGCATTTAATCCACTATTTACACGGCGATCAAACAGATAAGTGCCTCCCTGCCTAACACGTTCGAAACAACGAAGTTAAAGCAGATTGGCAGCAAATTCGTAGGCCAGAAAAACTTTTTCCAACTTTATTTTCCGGGTCATCCTCGACCTTGAGGCACTAAAGCAGCAAATGAAGTTACAGAACTCGCCTCGAAACGCAGTAAAGAGGGGGCAAATGTTTTTACCTTTAGAAAATTCATGAAACCGCTGCTCGTAAAAAGCCTAAGGATATTGGCCCCATCAATGATATAAACGTGACGTGGTTTCTACGGCAGTTGCGGAATCTGTTCACGTTTCTTTTTTTAATCCTGGTTTGGTTAGATTTCTTTAAAGGAGTTTTGTTTTAAAGTTGGAGTTAGGAAACTTCATCGAAATCAAATGCCTAGACTTGGGTGGAGTGGTGCGAAACTTTTTTCTTCATTAAATTGACAAATCATCTAGAAGAAAACAATCTGATGACTTTCAACTGCAATTTTAGATTTAAAATTAAAATCCTTGCTCCGTTGTAATACTAGCCTTTTTTTTATTGAATTAAAGAATAGTTACGAACACGAGAAATGAGAAAACAAAATTTACACTTTCTACTACTTTCAAACTAATAAAATCTACTACTTTCAAAGTCTACATCAGCTCATCTATATTTAGTTTAACTCTCCTGGTGGTTGACTTGATGAGGTATCTCGTAATTACATCTCCATCTATTAGATTAGGTAAAAATTTACCAGATTACTTGTCATCATAAAAATCTGGTAATATCGTGATGACGAGATATCTCGTCAGATTGGCAAAATTGGTTAGATCTTAATGGACATGATATATCGTCGAAACCACTTGGAGGAATGTGATAGGATTTTTTGGTTTACTCAAGTATCTATAACATTTTGTGCGTTGACGAGATTGTTGCATATCAACCTATTTCTCTATTGTGCCAGAAAAGTTTCCATTGTATGTTTAATGCTTTCCTGAAGAGGTTTTTAAACTGCCTCTGCATATAAACTGTATTTTAATATGCATTTTCACTAAAAATAGACTTGCTATAAAAATTTTTGGGATTTCGATTTTCTTTAAGAGAGTGAATTTATGTCTGAAAATATTATTCTTTCACTGAAAATCCATTTTCATGTTTATAATTCTCACTCTATTGAAATTGTGAAAATTAAAATAATGCAACGTAAAGTGCAAATGCTATTAGCTCATACTACACAAGTATCTTCTAAATACCCAAATACATTAAGGCACCATGATCCTTTAAGAAAGATAAATAATAAATATGTTTCTACTTGAAATTATGAGAGGGATTTTCGCTATAAACAAACTTGACTGTTTGTGAAATTTATATTTCATCTCTCCAAAATGCTCTCTCATTGTACAAATCAAGTGTTATCTTAAAATGTTGTTTATTACCTTTCTGGTAAAAAATCTAAATTTTTCAAAGCTCTGTGGTTCGCATCAAAAATGAATTTTACGGAAATCATGTGGCGTACTCAACGTAATTTGAATACATTTCATTAAACGGTAATACCTATGTTTCTCTTGCAATAAAAGTTATGTATAGTTTCAATCAATTCTAATGCTATACCCAGGGAACATTGTTAAAGTAGAGGTTGACTAGTCCATGCCTTTGTTACCGCTTCCCTATACCTTTGACACGTTTCTGCTGCGACTTGCTTATAACATAGATTGCAAAATGATCAGATTGTTACTGCGTTCCATGACTCTAATGAAACGTGCTTAGGAACAATCTTTATGGCTGTAAGACGTGAATGTTACAACTTTGGCAAGGATTAGTAAATCCCTATAAGGCTGGTCATGGCCCTCAAGATTTAGGTCAAATTAGTGTTAATGATTAATTTTATAGTAAGTATTCCCTTACGTATGCATAAGCATCGGTCAGAACACATAACTTTCATGCTGAGACATCTAGTTTTATAGGTTGGCGTTAGAGTGAAGCCTAACTAAAATTTTATGCCTATCGAGATTATGTTATTTGAATTGTTCTGTATGCTTCATAGAGTATATTGTAGGTTTAACTCTAGAAATGGTTTCGTCCATCAAGATCTGGCCGATTTTACTAATTTCAGAGATATCTCGACATCACGATATTGACGATTTTCTTTAACTATGACGGGATCAAAATTTGGTCAGTTTCTTTCTATTGAGAGATATCTCGTCTATCAAGATCTGGTCAGTTTTGCAAATGACGGGATACCTCATCGAGATAACCACCAGGAGGGTTAACTTTAAAAACAAGAGGGTTTAACACTTTTTAAATTCGGGCGAATATGCATACGAACATAAATAATTTATATACAATTAGGCCTGTAACGCTTGCACATATTGTAATTAAATAAACTGCTTAACTGATGTTTTCTGATCAATAAAGTATTTTACGACATAATTAATCTCAGTATTTCATTTAACCCTCTAAACGTCGCTAGATTTCTGAGTAATGTAATGTTGGTTTTACCCCACAACCCATTTAATGACAAACTAACTCCACTTATTGATTGAAATAATCTATGGATTCTTTCAACCTTTGAAAGTATTGAATTGGCATAGTAAAATTCTTTGGACCGATTCTATTGGTCATTTAATTAAAAAGACTTATTTGGAAAGATACTATTCTTCCTTTTCTTAGTACGAAATCCTTTGGAAGGATTTTATTACACTTTCACTTGAATATAATCATTTGGAATGATTCTGTTTGTTCTTTACTTAGGATATAATCCTTTGGAAATATTCCATTGTTCCTTTCCTTAGAATATAATACTTTCAAAGTATTCTATTGTTCATTTCTTTGGAATATAACCCATTGGAAATATGGATTCAATTATCATTTCCTTGTAATAGAATCTTTTGGAAAGATTCTGTTGGTCAAGAAGGCCAAAGGTGGTTAGAAGTCAAGCCGAGAAGACTGCACTTTGCAAAGTGAAATTATCCATGTGAAACCTTCAGAGGGCCAATGGGCAATTCAATTACTTCAATTTATGATAAAATATGCACTATGGTGAGCTGTTTATGAAATACTGAATTAGTAGATAATGAACATATGATACATTTCTAGTAAGCCAAGAAATTATTATAGAATGTTAGTGAAATTGCTAAAACAATTAGTAAAAATAATCCATTCAAATGTTTGACCCGAAAACAATAAATTACTTAGTACAGCCATTTTTCAAATGCATTTCCTTTTATGTGTCGACGGATTGAAAAAAACACATTTCAGCTGCGTGAAAATAATTCGTTTCGCCACATTGCATTGTAGTTCCTCTGATGCTTTTCTTTGTCAGGGATAATTAAATACATACCAACTAGAGATACAGGCTGAATTAATTGTACTAATTAGTCCTATGGCTCCAACAAAAACGTTCATTAAATATTTCCTCGTCCAGTTCTCTTCGATTAGTTTGTAGGGATGTTGTACATTTTGTTCTTTCTTTGGGAAGTAGATATTAGTCATTTCTAAAGCACTCATCAGTTTGCCGTAATTTCTTGGTTAGTTTCTGAAGCTTTTGCGAACTTAAATGAATTATTTCTTGTTTTACCACCAAAATACTAACGAAAGACAAGTGCCTTTTAACTTTAAAGATGCGTGTAACCTGGTTAGTGCTTGACAGGTGAGATGTCTTTTAGAATGGGAATTATGGAAATGAATACTGTCACTAGTGTTAGAATCGGTTGAAAAACTAAATTTGTTGCGAGTAATTTTCTTGATTTTGCCGTTGGATTGTCATTAGTATTTGGATAATTTATTTATGATTCACGTTTTGCAGGTCAATATAAGTGTATAAAACTGAGTTAGCAATTGATTTGACGAGTTCTAATTGTTAATTTCATCGTAAAATATATTATTCATCCATGAAATCGGAAAGGGGTTAGAAATTATTTATTTAGAGTGAATAAACACCGTCGTTATGGAAGTTGCTTTTAATCTTGTATTACAATCCGTATTGTGAAATTAAAATCACGAACATACATTTGGATGTATCATTGATTTTACAAGGGAATGAAGTGTGATCAAAGATAATCAGGATTGATTAAATAACTTCGAAGCCACGCTACATAAAATAAATCTGTTTGGCACAAAGGGATCTTGGAATCTACTACCCATGTGTAATGAATAACATGGCTCATATACTTTTGGTTACTTTACTGCGCTGCTTTATATTTTTGTTGGTGAAGCTGTTCATTGGATTACGGATATCGCAAAACCTTGAACAAGGCAGTTAGTTTTAATGATGCAATATCGTGCGCTTAGAGCAGAAAATTACTTACTTACATTTTTTGAGACACGAAATGCTTATTTTCCTGATGATGACAAAAACATAGTCTTATTTTAATCTGTTTAAAAGATGTATAACGGTATCAAAGTTATTATATATTTTATTTTTTTTATCTAAAAGCTAGCAGTTAGTCTTTAAAAATTTTATTTTTAAAGTCAACTCCTATTTTAAACATATTTTTTTAAGTTTTATACCTTCCAAACTTTCATGTTTTGCAGCATTGTGGGGACGTAGCTCGTTTCCAAGACGATGCAAAACGTATCTTGTTTGAAAAGGTCCCTGAAAACGGGAAACTCAAATGCATCATGGTGCTTGTCCATGGATTGCAGCTTGTGAAGTGTTTTATTTGCTATAGATCAATTTCGTAGGTCCAATAGTCAACTTATGTTTTAGAATTCACTTTTTGCAACTTTTTCTACGCATTTGTATCAAAAATAACTTGAAAGGAAACATTTAAGTCATGGAGGCTGCACCATATAATGCGACGAAGTAGCTGTTCTGTATTTGAGAAGACGAATTCAAAACATGTTGACAGCAGCAGCAAGAACTTCGAAGTAATTGTGTGGCTTTAGAAACGTACTATAGATTTGATTGAGTTTGAAGTCCGCAAGTCCTTTGGTATTTATTTTAATCCAGTTCGTATACTTTTTGATCGTATCTGACATTGTAAAAAAGAATAAATTTCAGAATTCTACATGAGATATATAAAAAATACTCATATTAAATTTAAAAACTAGGTCCTCTTATCTTGTTTCCCAACTCCTGAAGATCGGTAAGCAATCTCAATTGATTCGCTACACTTTCTCACATCGTAATCTAGAATCGAAATGTTAGACAGTTACTTTGTTAAATGAAAAAAGTTTCCATTGGGAACGAAAACGATTTGAAAAGTAGACCAAAACGTATCAATTCTACCAAGATACATATGTAGACCTAGGCTTGTGTTGATTATCTATTATCCAGGATAAGAATTAGCCATTTCTACATAAATCACTGGATGTAAAAGCATTAGCAGCATTCTATGACTTCAAATGTTGCTGATATTATTATTTTTCGAACTTCCTTTCAGGGAAATCAAATTTATTAAAATATCAGGAATTCTAGTTATTTCAAAAGTACTTTCCCATCATGGTGGCATTTCGCAAAGTTTTAGAGAAATCCCTCTAATTTCGCCAATTTCCCGAAAAATTTCAGAAATAATATTTTAATGCTAACATTTTTATTATCGATGCACACATGTTTTATATACATAGTAACTTTTGACTGTGATCTTGGCACCATATTTCCTCTAAAATATTTCATATCTACCTTTGCTTATTCATTACGCATATAGTATTTGTTACGTATTATTTGACATAACAGAAACTCATTTTTAAAATACGAATTAGAAACCACGCATTGTATTAATTTCGATTTAAATCACACGCGCAATGGTCTGTCAGGAGATTCGATTCGCAAGAGCATGCATGGTCTTGTTGCCACACAACAAATACAAATGAAGCCTTTTTTCGCGACGCATAAGTAAAATGTGTGCGTATGTACAGATTTTTAAGTGAAATTTGTCGTTTCTGTATGAAACATTCAGGAGGTTAATAAAAATATATCACAACACAGAAATACACACACACACACACACACACACACACATATATATATATATATATATATATATATATATATATATATATATATATATATATATATATATATATATATATATACACTGCTGGCCAACCAAATTGCAACACCAAGAAAGACAAGAGATATCACAACAAGATTTATTTTGTAGATAACATGTTGACCAAGTATCAAATGATTAAATTTATAGACTTCTGTGAAGTGTGGTTCCTGCCAAAATCAGTAGCCAGAGTAGCCGCCATTGTTGGAGATCACCGCTGCCACACGCCTCGGCATTGATTCAAAGAGACTTTGGATGTGTTCTTGGGGTACAGCAGACCAAGCAGCTTCCACACGTTGCCAAAGTTGATCTGGTGTGGCAGCTGGGGATGTATTCTGGGTCAATCGTTGAGCAACCATGGACCACATGTTTTCTATCGGCGAAAGATCCGGAGAGCGAGCTGGCCAGGGAAGCAATTCAATCTGGCGATTGACGAAGAACCCTTGGACAATGCGTGCCACGTGTGGTCGCGCATTATCCTGTTGAAATATGGCTGTGGGCAAGCCCTGAAGGTAAGGAAGGACAACTGGCTCCAACACCTCGGAGATGTAGCGCTGGCTGTTTAAAGTACCGGCAATGCGTACTAGAGGAGTGCGAGAGTGATATCCAATACCGCCCCATACCATAATACCCGGTGCAGGACCAGTGTGGCGGTGCATAACGCAGCTGTTCAGCATCCTCTCTCCACGGTGTCTCCAGACTCGAATCCGACCATCGTGGTGTTGCAGACAGAAGCGTGACTCGTCAGTAAAGACAATTTCATTCCATTCTGCCGTCCACATCCTTCTTTCATCGCACCATTGGCGGCGGAAACGTCTGTGGTTCTGCGTCAAGGGTAGACGAAGCAATGGACGTCTTGCGGACAGACCACTCTGCTGTAAACGGCGTCGAATGGTACGCGCAGACACTGGATGATGCGGTACAGACTGAATGTGCTGTGCTATGGTTCGTGATGTGGCTGAGCGATCCGTCACTGCCATACGCACAATATGCCTGTCATCACGTGAAGTGGTGCACTGAGGTGGATGCGATCGAACACGTCGGTCCGTCGTACCCTCCTGCATCCAACGATCACATATCCGCATTACAGTTGTTTGGCTTCGTCCAACACGACTACCGATTTCCCTGAAAGATAATCCACAATCTCGGTAGGCCACTATCCTTCCTCTGTTAAACTCGGATACTTGATCAAAAGATGATCGCTGTTTTCTACGAGGCATAATTGGTCGTTTTTTTGAAAAACCACAAGAAAAACACAATTGCCGTACTTGAAATCGTCGAAATCTCCAAGCCTTAAATAGCGCTTTGAAGTGGCGCCACAGGCGCGCGTGATGTGCGTCTGCGCTGAAATTCTAATCATTTGCATATCTCACCTCCGCTAATGCATGTTGTAAATTTCATATTATTTGCATGCTTCCTTCAGGGTGTTGCATTTACGGTGGCCAGCAGTGTATATATATATATATATATATATATATATATATATAGAGAGAGAGAGAGAGAGAGAGAGAGGGAGAGATAAACACATATTCAAGACCAATTCGACATTGATAAACAATTTTCTAATAGGGAGGGTAAAGGGTCTACAAATAAAATATAAATAAAATTTATTCTATTTTCATGAGTTTTATATTATTAATTCGAATGCTTGTCAGACAAAGCATTGGAAAGTTTTTCAGAAGCATTAGGCAAAATTTCATTGAAATCTAGAGGTAGAGATAGATTTTCCCGAAGCTTTTACCTGCACTCATGTAAGCAACACTCATTTCAGCAACTTATGTAAGCAACAATCAAAAGCTATTTGAATATGAATGTTCAGAATCGGCATCCTCTAAATAAACGTGCTTTTATTCCCTTTTGCTTGTTTTAGATGCCGCTAGAGTCAAGGTTCAAGAAACATAAATTAAATATAAATATACATGGTATGTTACCAAATGAAGTTCGATACTGCGAATGAGCGGTTCATTACCCTTTCAAGTGGATTCGACAAGATATCTCGTCTATCAAGATCTGACAAATTTTGCTAGTGACTAGATATCGCGTCATCAATGTATAGCCATTTTTTTTCATGACGAGAGCAAGATCTGCTCAGTTTTCTTCTAATGAGGAGATATCTCGTACATAATGATCTGGTCATTTAAGCGGATGTCGAGATACATCTTAGAGACATCCACGAGGAGGGTTAACGAACACTGATGATGTATAACTTCATTTCATTACATACATAATTTCATTAACGTACTAAAACATCTTTATCACTCAAAAATGCACATAAAAAATTGATATTTTCTGACTTAAAATATTTATAATTGGTGTGTATGCAGGCTTTTAGCAAGATAGTTGGTGGAAGTGATTGATATGACATTGGCGATTCAACAATTCACCATGGACCATACATCAAAGAACCTGCAGATTGTTGTGAGCGCCATCTGGTATATCTCAGAAGCGCCATCAGATTTGTTTATGAATGTGCACTTGTTTACATCATGTCAACCCAACACCAATTTAGCAGAACGTATAAAAGACAGTGCAACGTTGTGTCTAGCAAAACGAACTTAATCATAAACCAAGGTTACACTACTATATTCGTATGTTACCGTGAAAGACCGAAATTAGAGAATGTCAATATTCTCCGGTGAATGTCAACACATATTCGGTTATATTCTTTTACATTCGGACCATCGCCGGTGTTTGTCGAGAAGCACAGATAAGCTCTGGTGGGGTCGAAACGGGAAGCCGAGAAGGCGGAGAGGTCACAGCCAGAGAGGCCTCTCCGCCTTCAGTTTAAGTTGTTGCAATAAATAAGATTGTATAACTTTAATCTCATAATTTATGTGTAAGTTTATTATTGGTATTATTTTCTTTTCTCATTTAGAATGTACTGTTCGTTTTAGGTTCAACAGTTTATTTACATGTGCTGTTACTTAAGCTTTCTCCTATTTTGACATATATCATATGTTCTAATAATAAAGTATGATTTAAAAGGTTGCATTTTTGTCTTAACGTAACAAAAATATTTTTATTCAACATTCACCATCAGTGCTTGCTGAATGTCGACATTTGCCTGTGTAAGTGAGAAAGTGAGAAATAATGATATTTAGCAAATATTTCGGACATGCACCAAGCGACTATGTGAATGCTGACATTCACCGGAGAATATCGACATTTGCCAGATATCGGTCTTTCACAGCAACATATATACTATCAATTGTAAGTTAATTTTCGTAGTGATGGCAACGTTCACCACAAATGGAATGCTTAGAAAAATATTATTAATTATCACCATTTTATACAATACCACTGAAGTTATAAATTTTCCCTGTATTGCAACATTATTTTGGCTCGATTCGTTTTAAAAAATTCCATTATAAGACTTTTTCAATGACTTTTCATTGTAAGCTTTTGCTTTTAAATTCCTAATTTCTCTGAAAATCAATGACAAAAGAATCCGAAAGGTGTATTTAAAGTTTCATTACAAAATACAAAGAAACGGTTCACCACCAGTGCTGTTCCTTATACCATCAATCACATACATAAAAAATATACTATCACGTAAAAAACACAGAAAAAGACAATTAAACGATCCCGGGAACTTAAAAAAAGTGTGGATAGCATTTCCTTGTTCTTGAAATTTGCATTTTTCTTTACGATATTTTAACTTCTTTTTTATACAGTTCTGTGAGAGAACAGCTTGTGTATACACCAATGGGCGTAAATAACATTACTTTTTTGGCGGTGTTGTTTCACACCATTGTGTTCAATTACGAGACTAAGAAGATACTGAAAAAACTGAAACTTTTTTCATGTGGAAGTAGGCTGGTGCCCCGTTTGAAAGCATTTCTTAAACTTTATTTTTACCTTTGCGCATTTTTTGCTGTTTTCTCCCCCTATTTTTTCTCACCAAGAGAATAAGGAAGAGCGTCATTGTATAATTCAAGGAGGAAAAATTGATTTTTATCAAAAAAGCAAATTTGGATTTAAAAGAAACGGTTAAAATTAAACCGTTTCGCTTTAGTGAATAGTTGATCGGCTTAAGTATCCTATTCTTCCGCCTTATAAAGCGAAAAAAATAATTAAAAAGTGAGTCTTTTTATTGAACAAGTTTGTAATTAATCTTACAAACAATAACATGTTTTAATTGAGTAGAAAGGAAGCGTTTAAAAGTGACTTTTTTACACATTAAATCGGTATTTTGTTCAAAATTTCATTTCGAATCAAATTTCCACGTTGAATCGAATAAATTGAAACTTAATTATAAACTTATAAATACTAGTTTAATTTACTAATTTGAGCATTAATATTCAAAAGTTTTAACAATGAATTCATTTAAATCGATTATAGGTATATAATTCTCTAAAATCCCATTTGATCTGGTACCAGATTTTTAATATTTAGTTTAACTCAATTCTAGAAGGCATTTTTGATGTTTCTTTCTATGTTGCTAGCAAGTCACCAAAATATTTTTGCTTTACTCATTTACGTATTGTTTATAAATTATGTATTTATGCACATATCCATTCTAATATTGTACACTTGATCTAAAATCACGCAACTTTTCATAGAACTAATGTTTTTTGAACGAAAGAACTATATATTCAAGTTTTCCGTGTATGAATTTAGAAATATCGAATATTGCTTAATGTAGTAACGTGATTTCTATATTAGTGACGCAAGAAAAGTACATCATCAATTGGAGAAATTTAACTTTTAAATACAAATTAAATTTGGGGGACCTGTGGCCCAGTTAGTAGAATAGCGGTTTGGCAATCTGAGGGTTGCGAGGTAAAAACGTGATCCAACCAGACTGTCATGTACGTGGGGGTCGGTGCACGTTAAATCTTGGATGGCTTCAAATATCCTCACGCTGGCGGTGTGTGGAAATTTCGAGACTGGGATGCCATATCAGGTGTTGACCTCATCTGACCGTGGTTTAAAATTACGAGGTGCAGTCCTCGGATCTTTCACTTCGGGATTGATCCCGCGCCCCGTTGCCATTAGCTCGTTTTTTTTTTCCAATTATAAATTAAGATGCATTAACAACCAAACCAAATTTGTGTTATAATCTTGAAGAGTGCGTAGTTAAATGAAAGTAAATCTAAAACCCAGTTTAAGAAAAATGAACTTTTGAAACTTGTTTAAACGAAAAAATAAAAACGCTTGACGTTTTCTTTGTCAATGTCTATTAAATCATTTCCTTGTATTAAATTATTGCCTTATATTTTATGCATAAATTACTTAAAGAAAGTGATTTAAATAGGTTCTTGGGATTTTGAGAAAGGTTAGTTAATTTTTATACTAAGGTAGTTTGTGACTACATAAGAATTAGGAGCACGATTCTACTTTAAATCCATTTTGTAAGTACCATTATACTCTCAGAAACTTAGAAATTGATCTTTCAAAAATGTATTTGTTTACTTTTTGGGTAATCCACGCGTAATGGAATATCTAAGTAATATACTTATTCAGAGACATATGTCGTGTAAGCTATAAATTAAAGTTTTGAATCGAAAATAACTAAAATCTATTCAACAGTATCAACCTTAACATTCATGGGGTTCCCATTATTCTACATTAATATAATATATTTCTTACCATCCAAGCGTTAAATATATTGGTTAAATTTAATCGTTCTTTATCGTTTGTCGCTCAAATGCGTATAAAACAATATCTTGAGGATTAAGTCGAATAGAAATATTTCAATTTATATGTTAGAAACTCAGCCAAATTGTTGTTGCCAACATAGCGTGTCTGGTGTCAATAAAAATGAATAATAGTCTGAGTATATGTACGGAAAATTATTTTGAAATCACATATAAATGGAGTATTATAACATGTTAGTACATTTATATACTTATAACACAACTATTATAATATGACATAACAAAATGTCTATAACAATACTTGTAGCATAACAATTGTCTAAGCTTCATAGTAGAATGTTGCTTGGAGCTAAAAAAAATTCATAAATATATCAACTGCATCATATTGAAAAACATTCCACAAATTAATACAGATCAGATTGCTTTTTGTGATAATGCAAAACCAGATTTCTAACACTTGAAGAAAATAAATTATTATCATTCCAGGAAAAATTCATTTTCAGATAAATTATATCGATCCAAAATGTTTCTGATACCATATCGGGATTGATCCCCGGACGACGCAAATAACCTATGGTACAACGTTAATTCAACCACTTGTCTACCTATAGAAAATGTTTAAGAAGTAACACTAATATTAAATGGTGAACACAGTTTCAACCTAAAAGCGTAATCGATTTTTAGAATATCGAGGTGAAATCGCAAAAGTAGCTTTAGGAAACAGGTGTCAGCCAAAGAAATTAAAATGTTCAGTCTTCGTTACACGTAAATAAAAGTGCTAAAACTCTGCACAGCCAAACATCACAGCTCCAAAAGAAGCTCCCATATCTCTTCATTTTCAGAAATCAATGGCAAGTCAAATCCGAGGTTCTCTATAGACACACAACGAAAGGATCCCTCCCCTTAATAACACTACACGCCTGAAACACGCAGAGTGCATTGAATTCCAAGAGCCTTACGAGGAGACTCCGCTACACCTCAGGCAACGCTAGGCAAAGACAAGGATCCAGCTCACCCTCTGGTGAAGGCTCGTGTTCCAAAAGTCAACAGTAAGTGCACCCCTCTGATCATGATGCTGCTCACCCCTCTCGTCTGCCACCCTTTTGCCTTCAATTGAAAGGGCTGGTTGCAAGCGAAGGGGATGTGGAACAATCTGTTTTGCCTTCGATCGTCTATTGGTTCACTTTTCTGAGCAGACGAGGTGTACAATTTCCTTTGCTGTCCTCGAGGCATTTTAAAACTCTGGCTGATGGACCGGAGTTGACGTTCAGCTGCGGAGTATTGCCGATTTCATATACTGTGTTTGGGTAAAGAATTTATTGGTGTTTAATTCAGGATGCCTAGGAGTCTGTTGGAAATGTCTGGAAAAAGGTGCTGTTTCGATGTCAGATATTTTTGTTTTGCAAGTTTAATGTTCAAACCCTGAAAGGGATGTTTTGATGGTATTCATTTGAGACATCTCAAACAGATATTTTAAACTCAAAACAGAACATTTTAAAGTGTGTTTGTGTAAGGGGTTATTGCTGTGTTTAATTGAGAGGCGCGTGGTAATTTGTTTGAAAACGCCCTAGGATAGGGTGTTATTTTGATGTCAGATATTTTTGTTTTGCGAGTCCAATATTCTTAACTCTGCGATTACTCAACCCCGAGGATAAGGGATATTTTCGATGGTATTTTTGGAGACATCTCAAAAAGGTATTTTAAACTCAAAACAGCACATTTTCCACCCTCATTGAGGTTCTTGTCTCGACAAGATATCTCGTCATTTGCAAAATTGGTCAGATATTTATGGACGAGAAAACTCGTCGAAACCACTTGAAACCGCACTCTTTAACCACTTAAAGTGGTCAAAGGATAAGGTAAAGTGTGTTTGTGTAAAGGGTTTATTGGTGTGTTTAATTGAGAAGCACGTAGATATATGTTGGAAAATGTTTGAGACAAAATGCTGTTCCGTTGTCAGATTTTTGTTTTGCGCTTTGAATACTTTCGACTCCAATTGCGCAACCCCTCAATTAGGGATATTTTTGATAGTATTTATTGGACCCATCTCAAACAAGATATATTAAATTAAAAACAGAATAATTTTTAACCTCCTCATTGTCCTCATCCCGACAAGAATATCGCCATTAGCAAAACTGATCAGATTTTGATGGACGAGATATCTTGTGATTGGAATAAAACTGGCAAGACCTTGATCGCGTCATCATAAAAAATCGGCAATATATGTTGATAACGAGATATTTCGTCATTGTCAGAATTGTTCAGATCTTCATGTACGAGATATCTCGTCGAAGCCACTTAAAGGGTTAAAGTGGTCAAAGGATAAGTGTATCGAAGGATAAGATAAAGTGTGTTGGTGTAAAGGGTATATTGGTGTGTTTAACTGAGGGGCACTAAGACATTTGTTAGAAAATGTCTAAGACAAGGCGTTGTTTCGTTGGCAGAGAATTTTTTGAGTGTTGAATACTCATAACTGAAATTACTTAACGCCTAAATAAGGTATATTTTGATGATATTTATTTGACTTCTCAAAAAATAAATTTTAGATTCAAAACGGCACGCTTTTAAAGTGGTCTAAGGAAGATTGAAAATATTACAGATTATTTTACTTTTCTCTTTGCAGATTTGCGTGGTTTGGTTTGTTGATCTACGGATATTTTTGTTACAAGATGGCTGAACAGACTGGTACCCAAGACTTACGGGAATTTCGAAACAATGCTCACAACTCTGTCTACATTTGGATACGAAACCAGTATTTTGAATCAACGACCAGAACACGAACCACACTCGGCTGTCATAGAATTGTTGTGATAAATAGAATTAATCATAACTTTATTTAACATTTGAAGATTTCTGATTTCATTTCTGTTAAATAAAGGAATATAATGTCTATTTGTTACTTTTCAACCTCAAGTCAGTAACGAAACTTTACTTGACGAGCAATGCATAAAATGGTATAAAATATGTGTTTTTCGTTTGCAATATAAGAAAAATTAAAAACGCTTTTAGATTTCTTGTTAAACGTTTCAGCCCTACGTTAGTTTGGAGGTCTAAATTCAAGCTCCTAAGAGACAAACTGACAGGTTAATCCTGATTATTAAACGAAAATCATTTATGAAACTAACATTCTAAACGAAAAGCTTTCTTAAAAACTGCATTAATGTATGCACTAGCAATTAAATACCACTTAATATTTATGTAGATATACAACTTAAAACGGATAATTACGGACATGGGACGCATATTTTTTGAGGATGAATACAAAACTGGGTACCATTGTACGAATTTGTAACAGAATTGGTAAATTTAAAACATAATACAGAAATAGAGTTGAATGTACAAGTAATGATAATAATGCTAATAAGTAACAAGCATAATGTAACTCAAACTTTCGGAGTAAATATACTGTCAAGACTTTATTGCAAAAAAATATGATTGCTAAGTACGTATAATAATTCACAGCGGCGACATGTCATTATGTGTCTAGAAACTACATCCCATCAAGGAAGCGAAAAAGTATTTTTATCTACACCAATCAGTCAAACCTTGTTTGTGAACAAACATATTGAATTTTTTTCCTTGGAAATAAATTCATGAATCAAACACTCAGGACTTTATAAAGTTTTCCCAGTTTAGTTACGTAATGAGCTTTTCGAGGTTATCGAATGTTAATTTTAGTTTATGGTTCCAAGGTAATATTTTTCTTCGTGAGGGCAAATTAGGACAATGATTGCTCGAGATTAAATGTTTAATAACATTGTGAGATTTACATCACGTACGCTCCGTTGTACGGAGGTGATTCCACGTGAGGATGAAAACTGGAGAAATAAATAACTAGTAGATAAAAATATAAATTAATCAAAATTCAATGGCGATTGTAGGTTTTAGTTTAGGACAGAGATATTTGGGACGGTGCGATATCCTTTCAGGTTGTGTAAATAGTGAATCTCCATATGCATGTAATCAATCATTTATGGTAATATTATGCGCTCTTCTCAGTGTTCAGGCATACATGAATTCAGAGCTTGCTGTTGAAAATCCGATAGGGGCTTGACGCCTTACGCCAAAGAAACAATATTATCCACAGACCTAAACAGCGATCTCTACCACTTAAACGCGGCGTCTCAGGGCACACATTCTTTCACGAAATTTTTATTTTGCACCCCTACCATCCATTTAAATTTGGGAAAATATTTTCCAAATACCGTGTATATCGTAACTATAAATTTTATGAAATAATGAACACTTTCTTTTTAATAGTTCTACCATGAAGTAAGTGGTGTAAAAATATTTTTTTTTGCGTATAGCTTATATGTTTTAATATTTTTCGATACTGCAATTATTGATAGATCACTTCACATGATCCGTTTCAATCTCTTTAAGAAATAGAATAAAAAAATACATTAACTCAATTGGCAAATTTTGCAATTCGTTATCTCAGTGTTAATATAAAAGGAGCAAGCTGTATGGAATTTTATATAAAAAATAGCACTCCATACGCATTTGTGTGTAATATTTTTCCCTTCACAAAATGTACTAATATTAGCATTCCGTTCTCAATACAACTCGTTCCCAGAACTGTCATGTTGGCCAGGGAGAATGACGGTGTGCAAATACATCCAGCTGAGAACGACAGTTCGATTATCTATTTGCAACACAGGTCAGTCAATGCCATTAAGAAGCATGTATAGACATGCCAGTTTGGGAGACAAAGCACTGTTTTTACTGTAGTACTTACTTGACTGTTATGGGCATGAATTAGCTTCCTTTTCTGTGTATGATTTTTCGAGCTTTGAGAGTTTGAAAGTTAACCAATGTCATTTTGATTGAGCATAATGTGTTTCAAATATCTGACAATTCTTCTGATGTATGTTTTATGCACCGCAGGGTTCATATGCATTCTATATACATTCTTGTACGAAACAAAATGTTAACCTCTCGTTTTGCAGGTAATTTTAAGAACTGTCTAATTAGAATTTTTTAAAGGTTTATCAGAAATTTAAAGTTATGAATTAATTGCTATGTACGTAAAGTTTTATTTAGGAATGATATTTTAAACATATAATGCGATATTATTTCTTAAAAGTTAATATTGCACCTATTGGATTATATATTATATATAACAGTATGTTTCATTTCCAATATAATAGTCTCGCATTCATGATAAGATAGTTTACACTTCAAATTCTGAGAATGAAAATGTAAATTGAAATGTTCAAATACTATTTTAAATTAGGTATCTAGAGTGCATAGTTTTAGCTCCAATTTCTTCGAACCGCTTTATTCAAAAGATGCAACGGAATCAAGTGAGTCAATATTGGTAAAAATCATGTTTGCAAATTTCGTTACGCACAAAATGCCTAACAATGAAGACTTAGAGTTAAAACATTGACTTTTCGATAACTTTACTAGTTTACACAAATAATAAATGCCAATACATGTAAGACTGCATATAGCAAGTTTGCGAAAGTCTGAAAACTTTTTCCTATTGAAAATCTATAGATATATTGGGTAAAAGAATGTACTAGCGTCTGACAAAGTTGACGCAAGAGCCGAATTTATAATTTTACCATGAAACTAGTTAGAATAGAAGTTGCCTTTATGAGAACCAATTAAATAAGTCTCTTTTGTAATAATTATTTTTTAATTTCATTTTTATTAATCTGAATCTCAGACCGGTTTAAATACCTTTTTTAGATTAAACGTTCTCATTAACCAACAATATATGTAATATTATTAAATGTGATATTTCCTTAACCTTCTGATAGATTCAAATGAATAGTTCCACCTTGCAACATGCTGTCTTCCCTAAGTGACTTCTAAGTACTTTTGTCCATTTTGACAAATAGAATAATTCCAAAAACTTTCTATTCTTAGGTGGTTGGTTTTGGGGTTTTATGGCGAAAGGGCCATATTTGGACATGCTGCGCCACACAAAACATACAGTATCAAGTAATTGACACGACATACAATATCAAATAATTGACAAATAAAGTGAAAGATTTGTGCTGACACACAAGAGAGAAATACACCCAGGGACGAATGCACCTGGCAGGAATCAAACCTGGTCCGCCTACAACTCGAAGATTGCTAGCGCAGTGGGCATACCCACTGAGTCATGACGGCCCCTTTCTATTCATAGGAAATGACCAACAGATTCTTACTAAAGGATTCTATTCTATGGAGAGGATCAATAGAAGGTAGGTAATTAATTAACGTCGCACCGGAGCAACACAACGGGCTATTGGCGACGGTCCGGAAACAATCTCCAAGGGAAAGATCCGAGGACAGCACCACGTAATCCTGAACCACGGTCAGATGACTAGGTAACACCTGAGATAGCACCCCACTCTCCAAACTTCCACACCCCGCCAAAAGGATGAATAGAAAAGGTTAAAGAAACTGGATTCTTTCACCCAATAGATGTGGTTATCTAATCGTTAAATGTGTTATGGGATAAAAGTAAAATGCAACTCGGAAAAGTAAAGAGGATTAATTTAGAGGGTTAATGATAAGAACTGCATATTACTTAAAACTAAACGTATTAGAGTGGCCAAACATGCTTGCAAATTTCGTAGTTGTCTAAAGACGTGAAATAGTCGTCATAGTTTATTATTTATTTGTTTATATTCCTATCCGGATGAAAATAAGTGCGGATTTCAACACGTAAGCTTATGTGCAGTTTTGTTTTCAATGAAAAGTATTTCATATACTTCAAGTTGTTATTGGGGACAAGTACAGTGGATAGCAACCTGGGAGTTCTAAATGATTCAGGTTCGATTTCTGTATACTACCTTGGACGCGTTTCTCTTTTGTGTACCAGTAAATCTTTCCTTGTGTGTGTGGGTCCACTACTTGAAGTTTTCTGTCTTCAATTTAGTGCAGCTTAGTCAAATATGTTGTAAAACCAAACCAACTTATCATCTTTTGCGGATTTAACCGATAATTACTGGTTTTGGAAATCGGTAAGAACTACTCTTCCGAAACATCTTTTAGTTATATTTCATTATTATTATTATCATCTTAGCTTTATTTAATTAATGTTTCAAGATCATACTTCAAGAGTTTTATACGGCTGAATTGGGAAATTTCCTATTGCTTTTACGACCTCGCCTCAACAAGGGATCGAGCTTCGAAACTGCTTATCATCCTGGATCATTATGCTTTGCGTATTTTTGTTTGCGGAAGTAGATATCAGCTAAGTACCGAAATTTTCTTAGTTCCCCTTATACATATTTGGATACATTTTTATTTCGGTTATATTATTACATTTACTGAAGAGTTTTTGTATTTTTGCAAGTCACCTTTTATAAATATAGAGTTGATTCAAAATTTAATATCAAGATGGATCCTTATGAAAATAAAATTCGCATTTATTTATTGCAGACATTATTCCAAGTCAAAGGACACTTTTACTTTAAATGTGTCATTCTAGGGAATCGAGTAACAAGAGATGTTTTGATGCTATTTTGACCGACTGAACATTTTCGGAATGGCGTATCCAATCGAAAAACGGACAGCAGTTTTTCGGATAGATTTTTGATAAGGAATCGCATGGCACGGTGGTATTAGGCAAGGGATTGTAGCCACCCTGTATATAAAAAGGTAAATAAACCGACAGGTTGTGTCGAGGACACAAACCGTATTTTTAAATACTGTGGACTGATGTTGGATTGCGGAATGAATAAAGCAAACAGGAAGTTTGAACGTGTGTTTAGTGTGAATATTTAGCAATTGATTTACAGTTTGAATGATTAAAGTGCAGTTTGATATAAATTGTTACTGAGAGATTGTTTTTGTCCAATATTAATTGTATCGTGGTTTGGTAGCTTTCGAATGACACTACTTACTGAGTCTTCACTCCATTCAATTCAAATTTACACTGGCCCAAAGCTTGCCCAACACCGTAGAAATTCGACATATTGCGGACCCATCTCCACTTTCAGAGAGCCTGCATACTTTGTCGCAAATAGTTATAAAAGAAGACATCACCAATAGAAGACTGAAATGCAGAGTGCGCAGATATTGCATGGGAAACCAGAGACCAAAACCAAAGATAAGTAAAATGTGCTGATTGCTTCAACGAATGAACAAAATGAAGTGATATGAAAAATGTGATAAATTTTCAATTAGAATATTAATATATGTTTTATTATGTATACTTATTATCTATCATTTGAAACCTAAAATAAGCTGTATAATATAATATAACGCTTAATAAGAGCGAGGGGCCCAATTGGCACTTTCCGTCTTTCCAGACAAAAGGGAACTTCCCATCTTTCTAATGTTAAGCTATTGAATTATCCATGTTTAACTTCTATTTTAAATCTTTCATTCCTATGAATATACAATATGAAATTTGAAAACAAAAAAATGAGAAAAAACTTTAGATATGATCCTTCAAAGGAAGGAAGAATTTCAAAATATCTTTTAACAATAACTGCGATGATCATACTGCAATTTTCCGAAAATAAAATACCCCTTCGCCAAACTCAGACTCAAAGTCAGAATTCCCCGAAAAAACCGTTTCAAGCATACATCTCATTACAGTGTTGCACTTAGTTCAGATAACAGCGAAAACTGCGAATACCGGGCAAAAAATGGCTTTGTTTAATTCAATCTGACATTCGCACAAATAGAAAAGTAAATCCTTCATTTCGGCTTGTCATTGGTATATAACAAAGGAACAAAAAGCAACAATGAGAAGGAGCTTCCCGTATCCAAGCACGCGGCGAAGCTGCGATGTAAAAACTGGAAGAATTGTATGAAATGAAACGCGGGGAGTTAGGAAAGGGATTGAAGGAGGAACGGAGGAGCTTTTATGTCTTCTTATACCGAATTTAGAATGAATTCGAAATTTCGATAATAGAACTGGAAAAAAGGGAGATTTTAGAGGAAATAAAAGTTATTCAGAAGTCTTAAGATAACAAAAACATGTGCGGCATAGGAAATTACTTGAGAAATAAATTTGAGACGGGGGAGCGAAATGGAATGGGAGGGGAATTGAGGAAGATACTTTCATAAGGAAAACACGTTCGGTAAAGCTTCAAAATACGAATTAAAGAATGAACCGGCAGGAAATGAATGAAATGGAAGCGGGTGTGTAGCACGAGGTGGCGGGACCCGCAGTGCGTAAAAGCGTGGAATAACAGAGCGGTGTGTGTGTTTGTTACTTTTGGTAACACCTCGCCGATTTGTGTTATTGCGTGATTGCTCTTTCTAACACCGCCGCTTCTGTGTATTCACGCTGATGTAATTGAAGTGGGAATTGAATACTGATGTAGGTGCGTGGGGCTCAGATTGAAAGTAATGTGAGTCTGGAGGTTTTTTGTTTCATTAACCCTCCAAGCGTTTCGTATTGTAGTATTGCTTTTCCCCACAAAACACATACTTAAACAACATCTATTGGTCGAAAAATCCCTGGAAAGATACTATTGGTCAAGGTCAAAACTGATAGCAGTCATGCAGGGAACACAGCAGGTTGCATAAATGCATGTGAATCCATCATGGGGTTAAGCTATTGACTTCCACGTTTAAAATGGCCGTTGTAGCCCAGTTGGATGAGTAACAGATTATCAATCGCAGGATTGCGAATTCGGAACTCAGTCCAGCCAAAGACCGTTACGAACTTGGGAGATGGTGCACGTTAAATCTTTTGTGCCTTCAAATTTCCTCACGTTGGCGTAGTGTGCTTGTTTGGAGAATGGGCTGCCAACTCGGGTGTTGACCTCGTCATCTGACAGTGGTTCAAAATTACGTGGTATTGCCTTTGGGGATTGATCCCTCACCATTGCCAATATCCCCTTGTATTGCTCCAGTGCGGCGTTAATTATTTATCAATTGCCAATCCACTGTTAAAAGTAATGAACCCTATTTTTTCTGTCAAAAACTTCACCGTGTCTACAAGATTAAGACGATAAATCTGGATTAGATGCAGATGATAAAAGCATGCTCTTTCGAGCAAACGTCATCTTACGGAGGTTCGAAATTACGAGGTGTTGTCCTTGGATCCTTTCATTTCGGGTTTGATCCCGGACTGTCGCCAATATCCCGTTGCGTTGCTCCAATGTGACTAACTAACTACCTACCTTTTGATCAAATGCCATTGCATCATGTAGGTTCATAAGGAATTGACAACTCTTTCTGTAAATACAGATTCTGTGCCACTTTATGTAATCGGAGTATTTCTGGAATCTGTGTGTGTGTACAAGTTGCTCAAAACATGCTTTTCGAGCTTTAAACCTCCACGTGTTTCGACGAGATATCTCGTCAAGATCTGGTCAGTTTTGCTAAGGTTGGTTGTATTAGTTTTATGGTACAAGGCCATATTTGGCCAAGTTGATCCAAGCACAAGACAGACAACACAATGAGAACGGAAGAAAAAGAAAAAGCGCAAGCTAGGGTAAAAATGAAAGCGAGGAAAGATCACTTAGGTACTCCGGGTTGTAATTATTTTTTTCGCTAAGGATTAGATATGTCGTCCAAATACCCAAATACTTACAGAAAATATGTAATGAAAACGATCTGTGCCTTGCCCAAAACTAGTGATAGTTTGGAACATTTTTTCTAGCAAAGGCTGGCAATTACAAGGCAGTTTTCAACTCCAAGTTAAACTGCCAAGAGGGTTAAGTTACATCAACTCTTTATGACAAATTCCAGGGAGCTAAATAGTTGACGATTTGGCAAAATATGGGGCAAAGGAGCTGATTTGAACCTTCTTAGTGGAAGACGATCTGTCCAGCTAAAATCCAACCTCTATAGAAAAATTATACATTCCCATCATTGATACATAGGTAAATCTCAGGGTGAGTTTTTAGATTTCAGCATATCAAGAAGGGTTTTCCATGTTGATAAGATCGTGCATTAGACATCAAAGGTATATGAACTTCGTCAATGATACCAAGTCTTTCCCATACTGCACCAAATCCAAAAAGAGCCACCCTCTCCACATCACACACATTCTAGTTTGTACAATCACACATTATAGATTGTACCAATGTCAATACCCGAGCAATTTTCTCAAACACCACTACAATAGCTGAAAAATTAATTTTACACAACTTCCATTTCTTGGTGCAGACCTTATCTAGCACCATGCTATAAGCACCAACCAACTTCATAAACTTTATAAGAATCTTATTTATTATTTTTCATACACATTTTATTACACTTTCTAATACAGTAATTGATTACAAATAAAGTACTAAACCGTCTTCTAACTGACACATGTCCAATCCTAGCTGCATAAAGATCCTATTGGATCCACATGTGATATGCATACCCGACATGCGCATGTATATACAAATACATAGCTCACTTATTTATTTTTATGTACACATAAATGCGATTAATTATGACACAGCCAATTCTAACTGAATTAAGATTGGTCAAGGCCATATTGGGCCAACATGCATCGATCATACCGGACATGGGAATGTATATCTCGGATATCCGATTGCATGTATATACCGTCATATGTATGTGAATGTATAAATCGGTGCACATATATATTTCTGTACACAAGTTGAGTCAATACTTATTTGTAGTGTCACTGTGCATATATAAACTTGATTGCAATATAAATTGACAATTCGCAATAGCATCCCCACATAATTACGATAATTGACCACTTGCCTGTCGACACATCGTTTCACAGGCAAGTGGTCTCAATATAACTATAACCACTTTTATGCACTCATAAAAGTGTTTTCGTCTGAGCAGAGAGCAGCATCGTGTCTCTCAATTCCAGGAGAGTAGCGAATAAATAATGACACTTCATCAGGAAGTCACTCGTATGTACGACAGAACCCATGTTACGGAAACTATGAATTGCTGCACTCGTCAATTGTGGTTATAGTTAGTCGTCTGGCTTCTTCATGTGCGATACTTGTGAGACCCTTTTCGAACTTTTAAAACCATCCTCCTGCATTCCTTTGTGGCAAAATATTGCTTCCGTACAGTGTTGATAGTCTCCGATGGACTTCAGTGCCTCAATACCACCTTCATATCACAAAACCGATCACTGAACGTTGCCCTTCTTTAATGAAAAGCGGAAAACTAAGCAGCCTGGTTAACATCACAACAGCGAGGATGGATCTAATCTAGCAACTTCGAACTTGGACAGCTGTGATAAGAACCTTGAAGACACTAAGAAGACAGAAACCTTGCCTAGCGATACGAGTGGAAGGACAATATTCCCAAATTAAACACAAATGCAATTCCAATGGGCATAACTATTAACCATCGACCTTCCAATGAAATAGACGGAGCATGTAGGAGGATGGCTGACATAAGATCTCAGAAACGTAAGGCACGTGGGATTATGAATAGACTTTGCTCGATTGACTATCGAAGCATGTAGACTGATGTTTTCAATCACACTGGATAATCACTCTAACCAATCAATGATTTCTCTAACATATGGATTCATGTTTTTTCCACAACCACATGACAGATCTTCAAACCGAACAACAGGAAAATAAATAGCATGAAAGTTGCACGCACTTACTGTCTATTTCATTAAAAGGTCGATGTTGTTAACTCACCCTCATGTAAAGCGAAGTGATATCATGGATGTCGGATAAATCTGTGACTTGCCTTTGAAGTTTATTGTCTCAACTGTAGATTTCGCTTATTACTCTACAGTCATTCGTGCTACACAAAGCCTATGTAGCCAAATTCTGCCGACGACAAACACAGCTGTGATGGCTATCAAGTATTGGGAAACCAGCTGTTAGTGCATCAGTGGGGAAAAGTTTACAATACAATTAAATGCTTGAAAAATAAAAATGAATGGAAAATATTAAAAATATATTAAATACAAATACAACTTCAATGAACATAATTATTAACCATCCAATGAAATACAATTATACGCAAATCAAATTTAATGTTTTAAAATGGCACAGAAAATTAAAAAATCGTCTCAACACAATAAAGGACGGGTCATTTATATTGAAAAGAAAATCTAATATATCTAAACAGCAAGTAATAATAAACATTTAAAAATTTGCTATAAATCTTTAAGATGCGGTAGGAACACAAAATTAAACCATATTCGCTTAGGGATGCATGTACGTAAGCGCCTCAAGGAGAGGCAGTATTAAAAGACTATGAAAGTCATTACGTGTGTTGTGGAGGAAAAGCAATATTACATTACTCCGAAATCTCGTAAAGGTCTGACGGTTAAAACAAAACATTTCTTACCTATATTATTTTTGTAAATAAATTACTTCCTTCTTTTTCAATCAAACAATATGTAAGTTAAAAAACAATCAATATTAAACTAGACTTATTCTACCTCCAATAACTTTTTAAAGTTGAAACCAAGATAGTTTCTTCACATTTTAAATACAAATTTAAGTTAAAACAATTATTAGACATAATTTAATTTAACAATTAAATTCAAAATTTGGTTTTTGTTCATTTCACATTTCAAATTTAAGTTGGAAACAATTATTCATCTTATATTGGAGTATATTCCTAAAACATTATTAAACTTAAAAAATAAATTCAACTTCCTTTTTAACCCTCCTGGTGGTTGTCTTGGCGAGATCTCTCACCATTAACAAAACTGACCCCCTTGATGGACACTATAGTTCGTCATTAAAAGAAAATTGACCAGATATTGGTCCCTTTATGAAAACAAATCGGCAATATCTTGATGACGACATATGAAGTCATTGGCAAAATTGATCATATCTTGATAGACGAGGTATCTTGACAAAACTACTAGGAAGGTTAAGCTATAAGCGAAACAAAATCCCAAGAAACCTCGCATTACTTTTACCTTCTGCCAGAATGACACTGATAAGCAGGACCCCCAAAGAGCTCTGCGCAGCAAATTATATCGATCTCTGAAACCGCGCCACATCTATAGTATCCTTCTCTAAAGTCATTGTAAGAAATGGTATCGAAAGGATTTATACCGATGAATACATAAAAGGTTAACACAATTCAAAACGCAGTGAACAGAAAAACCTGTAAAAATATTCTCACAACCAGAACGTTTGAAATTAGTTTTGTCTCTCTGGGAGCTCTTGCATAACCAATTGCTTATGCATGTACACAAGGCTATATGCATTTATCAGTTAAAAATAGGCATCATAAAGAATCATAATAAATCGACAAATTATTGATGAAGATATCAATTATTTGTTTGCCGATATAATAATTTGTCGTCACTGGGAATATTAGTCAGATCTTGATTGACGAGATACCTCGTCGAAACCACTCTGAGGGTTAAGCTATAAACGAAACAAAATCCCAAGAATGCTCCCATTACTTCCACCTTCAGCCAGAATGATACCGCTTGATAAGAACCCCCAAAGAACTCTGCGCAGCAAATTATATCGATCTGCGAAACCGTGTCACATCTGTCCGAGTATCCTTCTCTAAAGTTATTGTAAGAAATGGTATCGAAAGGATTTATACCGATGAATACATAAAAGGTCGATACAATTCAAAACACAGTGAACAGAGAAGCCTGTAAGCGTATTCCCACAACCAGAACGTTTGAAATGCATTTTGCTTCCCTGGGAACGCTTGCATAACCCATTGCTTTTGCATACATACATATCTATGCTTTGATCATTAAAAAATTGGCATCATAAAAAAATCAGCAAACAAATTATTGATGAAAACATCAATATTTTGTTTACCGATATGATAATTTGTCCTCAATGTCAAAATTGGTCACATCTTGATGGACGAGATATCTCGTCGAAGCTACTTGGAAGGTTAAGCCATATGCGAAACGAAATCCCAAGAAATCTCCTATTACCACCATCTTCTGCCAGAATGATACCACTTGATAAGCAGCACCCCCAAAGAACTCTGCGCAGCAAATTATATCGATCTGGGAAACCGCGCCACATCTGCCCGAGTATCCTTCTCTAAAGTCATTGTAAGAAATGGTATCGAAAGGATTTATACCGATGAATACATAAAAGGTCGATACAATTCAAAACACAGTGAACAGAGAAGCCTGTAAAGAATATTCCCACAACCAGCACCTTTGAAATGCATTTTGCCTTCCTGGGAACGCTTGCATAACCAATTGCTTATGCATGCAGACAAGGCTATGCTTTGATAGGTGCTGTAAGAATGTCTTTTCTGAGGGAGTCGCAGCAGTCTTCTATTCCAAATGCTTTACAAGATTTTTGCTTCCGGCTACATCCTGCTGCTCTCGTATTCTAATAAAGGAATAAATCAGAATACGTTGGAATAGTTTAGAAAATTTTATATCCTTTATCGCTTATTTTTCCCCACCTTCTTTTACGTGTCAGGTGCGGAGCATTATAATTCCGCTTTAGACAGGCTTGCGAAAGTTTGGGAAAGATAGCGTTTTTATGCTTTTTTGGGTGCTCTTCGTCCTACTTAATGCCTGTCTTTTAAGGATTCCTGTTTTTCTTCGTTTTACCACAACGCCCATTTTGATCGCAAAATATTTATTCATTATTTGTTGTCTGGTGTTTCGTTTTCAGGAAAGCTTCCGCATTTGTTTGAAGCAAGGCTTAAGGTACAACACATGAGTAGTATCAAAATTAAATGAAATTTATCCCATGTAATATTTCTGAAGGGCTTTGAAAAGGTTCAAGTGTATATACAATGCTAGATACTAGATTTTATACACATTCATGACATATTTTAGTTGTGTTCGTATTTTATTATGTGTTTTATGTATTTATTATATGTTTTATTCTACTTAACCCTCCAAATGGTTTCGACGAGATATTTCGTCCATCAAGATCTGACCAATTTTCTTAATGACGAAATATCTCGTCATCAAGATATTGACGGGTTTTTTTGTGATGACGAGATCAAGATCTGGTCAGTTTTCTTCCAATGACGAGATATTTCGTCCATCAAGTTTTGCAAATGACGAGAAACCTCATCAACTACCATGAGGGATAAAAACATTCAAATAAATTACCTATTCCACTTTTATCGTCAATTGTTTTATGAAATATCTTCAAAAATTTGATGGTTCTAATTTACATAAATATCTTAGCGCGACTTATAACAATTCGTCATCATGATTTATGCTTTTTAACAATATTCATATTTTAAACTTTCCACTTTAGAAACAAATTTCTAAACTGTTCCAAATCACATGAAAAAATAAGTAAAGACTGAAATTTATTCAGTAGTATGTTTTTATATAACTCGAGATTTATATAAAATAGAGTATTGTTGTTGCTGTGTCTATTTCTGAGTCAGTTATCGCCCTGGGCATTTTGTACAGCTTTGATGATGTCGATTATTTCTCGCTGTAAAGTTGTTTTTCAGTATGGTAATGGATGGTTTGAAGAGCAGATACAATTGCAGGGCAGGTGAATATATGATGAGGTGTGAGTTCAATGCCCAGACAGTTGTTACAATGTCTATACATTCCAAGAATATTGTTAAGGATATTCAATATTTTTATTGGATGAATAAATATTGAAAAATATTTTTTTAATTGTTATTAAGACTTAAATATATTTTATGTACTAAAACAGTTTGAAAAACGGAGATTATAATCTTCTGCAACCAACTTTAAATGGAAAGAAAGCGTAATATAAACCAGTATGTCTTGTATATACTTGTTTAAATATTTGATTTTAAATCGTAGAAATTCAGATTTTAATAGGAAATGAATAAGAGGGTAACTGAAAAATATAATAAATAAGAACATATTAAGACTTCTTAATAAGATTGCATACTATGGAAGAACAATAAAACTTAATGAACTGGAAACTGTTGTAACTTAAATTTCAATTCTTACTTTTCTAATTTGATATATTTTGTAAAATTTTGCGGTCAACATAAAAATTGTAAGGACAAATTGCTGTAAAATTGATTTTAATCTGCGAGTCGATTCATTCATTTTCCATTTACAAGTTGTTTGTTATTAAGAAAATTTAAAATGTTCTTCACAGAAGTTTAGAAATTACAAATTGCCCTCACTCTGTGGCAAGACTTCTGATTTTCAAGTAAGGTAGTATAAATCCATATATATAAACTCAGAACCTTCATTACTTTGATATAACGTTATAAATAAATGGGAAAGACTAACTTGCTGAACAAATTTATACGTGTGAACCCATCTGATAATTAAAATCTGACTTGTTTTGGTTCTCCGTGATCATAGAATCCGAAGGTGGGTTTTGCAAAGAAAGTTTACACTATATACACTATGTAACATTCTCCAAAGTGGAAAAGAAAAATAACTTTTCAATCTTATACGAACAACCAACAATAATATTCTATATACTGCAGAAAATATGCTAAAGCGCATTCACAGAAATGCATAACAAGTCACGCAAACAAATATGAGGCAAGTAGACAAATTGTACTTGGATTGGAACATAAATAAATGGTTCCAGTAATTTTAAGTTAAGTACTTGACATCTACTAGCAAATAAGGTTTAATGTATAACTTAGCATTTTTGACGAAATATTTGAACACTTAAATTAACTCGAAACTAAATTTGTTATTATATTTTAGAGGGAGCATCGTAATGTTTCTATTATGGCTCTAAATTTATGACTAAAGTTTTTCAGAATGAGATATCACAGAAGGAGAATGCTTTAACCCTCTCCGGGGTCCACACGCATATATCCGTTCTTCATACTGCAGTTTTCCCTGTATGATTTCTAACTAGCTTTGACCTTTTTTGATCAATAGAATCTTCCCCAGAATTCCTTCAACCCATATATGTGGTTATTTAGTCATTATGTATGTGCTTTGTGGGGGAAAAGCAACACTAACTACTCGGAAAACTCGTGAGGCTAAGAGGGTTAATAAAAAGATGCAATTTTATGATTGTGAAGATATTAACCCTCCAAGTTGTTTTGGCTAGATAACTCGTCCATCCAGATTTGAATACTTCTGCTGATATCTCGACATCAGGATATTGCCATTTTTTTATGTTGGCAAGATCAAGATCTGGTCAGATATCTTCTTTGACGAGATATCTCGACATCAGGATATTGCCATTTTTTATATTGGTAAGATCAAGATCTAGTCAGATATCTTCTAGTGACGAGATATCTCGACGTCAAGATATTGCCATTTTTCTATGTCGGCAAGATCAAGATCTGGTCAGATATCTTCAATTGACGAGATATCTCATCCATCAAGATCTAGCCAGCTTTGCTAATGACGAGGTAGGCAGGTAATTACCGTCACACTGGAGCAACATTACGGGCTATTGGCGACGATCCGGGATCAATCCCGAAGGGATAGATCAAGGACAACAACACGTAATTTTGAACCATGATCAGATGTCGAAGTCAACATCTGATTGTGATTCAAAAATACCCCCTCTCCAAACACCAATCTCTAAACTTCCACACCACACCAACATGACATTTGAGGCCACAATAAATTTTACGTGCACCAGCTCCCGAGTACACGACGGTCTCTGGTTGATCCGAGTTTCGAACTCGCAATCCTCTCTCTGCGGTTTTCTAATCCTTTACTCTTCCAACTGAGCTAGCGTTGCCCTTGCTACTAACGAGACAACGACCACGAGGGTTAAAACACTTAAAAATTGATGCTTAATAGTATAAATTGATGTTTTGTATCACGAAGAAACACATTCCTCTATTAGCATTTAAAATGTGTAAAAGATATTTTATTTTCACTTTTTTTCAGTTTAACGCTCATTTCTTTTTTGAAAGTGATCTTGTTTCAGTACACAATTAAACTCTTTATTTTTCGCGAACAGAATCGAAGTATCGGAAGGCCAAACACCAAAACAAAAGAAAGGAAACACCAAATAAAGAAACACATACGCTTCCTGAGGGTCACACGGGAAGCGAAAAAAGTCGCAATTTAATGAATTCGCCTAAGTTGCCCGTTATAAAAACCCTATTACCACTGACCTAAAACAGGACATTTCTTGGAATGCATCCAAGGACGTCGATGCAGAAACAAAACAGAGCTTTTCCAAAATCAGGGCTCAATTAACTATTGATCGTTTCCCGGATATCAATTAAATCCTTGCAGAAAAATAGTCCCGAATCGGAAGGATTCCAGAAAATAACTTTTCCTTTCAATTGTCCCGTCGTTCGTCTTGGAAGTTAATTTTGTTAATGGAATTTCTCCCTTTTCGAAAATGGCGCTACGGATAGCGCTTCGGCCGAAGGGGTTTAGAATCGGGCAGGGAGTGCAATTTGTACACGTCAAGGCGAGCTCAACACTTCTTTGAAACTTCGTTTGTAATTAATCAAACTTTTCAGCGCTCTCCAGACCCCAAGAGGTACGGAGACACGATTGTTTTCATTTAAATTGCGCGTGATATTCGGTACTCTTCGGGAGATAGCACTCCAGCCGAGATGCAGAGATAATGCTGAGATAAAGGACGCTTGAAATATCTGTTTACTTCAATCTGTTTGGAACCGACGGGAAAGAAAACTCGATTCGGTTGTAGTTGGACGAAATGGTCCGACTGCTTTCTGGCGATTTAATCGAATGTGTGCAGTTGTTGTTGCGCTTTTGCTTATTGGATAACACGGTGGCACTTTCAATTAGAATCCAGGTATTTCGTTGTTTTTAATTTCCTTTCCTAATTGAAAAGGACAATTAGAATTAACCGAAACAAATTCTTGGAAGAAGTAAATTTACATTTCACTTAATGGGTTGTTCTTAATGATCAAAAACATTTCTTGAAATAATAATTGTATCATTATAAAATGCATAAGAAACTCCTTTTTATTTGCGTTATTTGCTTAAAAAGCGTATTGATATTTTAAAAATAAGAATAATGTACATTTCATTTTGCAAACTTTCTATGGTGATACACATTTAAAATGCTTCAGTCTATCATATAATCATATGCTAAATACACAATACATAATACAGTAGCCCATACAATTGTACATTTTCTTAGCAGAAAAATAATTTTATATTTCTATTAATTTGATGCATTTAGTGTTGATTGTATTAATCAGAAACATTTCAAATAGTAATTGTACCATAGTCTAATTCATAACAAAGAAATAGCCTTTTTTTAATATTAGAGATTTTTTTATAGAGTACGTTTATTTTCTTAACCAAATATGTCAAATATTTGACTTCAGAAGCTTTTTATGAAAAACTAGTGTGATACGATTTTAAAATACGTGAGGAGTTTTTATATAATCATACACTAATATAAGGTGGATGGGGTGGGAACAAGGACATTTTGTACATTACAACAAACAACAAAATTATTTGAAACACTTACTCAACGAACACAACTACTGAGAAGTTTGTTTTTCGTACTTATGCGACTACGTCGTCACTTGAGTTTTAAAAACTATTACATTTTACTTTCATCTCTTTTGACATAAATTATGAACCTTTCATTAAGTAGAATAACTTTTGAATATGGTCCAATGCCAACAGGTTCAAAGACCACCACAGAAGCCATATCCCCAAAGTAGCTCCCGTAACTGTCTTCTAGAAAGGATTCTATAGTTTAATCGACACCCTAGTGAGGAGAAAATGGAAAGAAATGAAAGAGAAAAAATTGAAAAGTTCACGAGCCTAAATGATTCGAAGAGTTCTTCAGTATCAGGATTTTAAAATACTGCTTCCAGTTCTTCAACCTGAGCTGCTAGGATTTCCAGCAGTTTGGATATTGGGCTCCGACAACCTCCTGTAGTGGAATGTACTTCTCCACTTGACATCAAATTTACCTGAAAGGTGTTGGACATGGTAGGACTCCGTGGGCTATTATTTCCTGCTAGCGCAGAAGAGAAAAACTAATTAGCATGTGCAGAGGGGTGTGCTTCCAAACCTATCGAGATATATTATAAACGAAAAGATTGTTTTTATTTAAATTGTGCGTGACATTTGGTTAATGTGGTGAGATAGCATTCCGAACCGTTGAGATAATTTACTTCTCTGAAATAAAAAAATATGTTTGAGACATCTGTATGCAAGCATGGGGGAAAACACAATTCGGTCATGGTTGTACAGAATGATTTATTTGCTTTCTGAATATTTGATAGACTATAGACAATTGTGATATTGTTTATTGGATAGCAGTGGTACTCGAATTGAAATCTAGTGTTCATCACAAAATTCAATTTGTGTCTTAATTGGAAGGCTTTAACGATAAATTTATAGAACTAATTGCCTTTCCTCAAGGCAATTAGTTTTTAAATTTGTTAAGGGAATTATGGAAAACATTATCTGAGGGGTACTTAATTGGTCTTTTAATTGAATATTTGTTTTTAATTTTTATTCTTCTGGGTTATTAAAATCTTTACACAAATAATAGTTGTGCCGCAGTCTAGTTCATAAGAAGGAAACTGATACTTTTTGTTATTAACCATACTTATTTACCAAATACAAGTACTGAAGCACATAAATATTGCTTCACTAACTTTACCGTGACGCTGTTGCTGTGTTACGCTGTCTCGCCGGACTCTTTTGGCTTGAAAGAACATTTCTCCTATTGGGTAGTATTTTTTTTTTTGGGGGGGGGGTATTTCAATTAACGTCACACTGGAGCAACACAACGGGCTATTGTTTCTCCTATTGGAGTTCTACCTAACCCAAACTGTCCTCTCTGTAAGGAGGAACATAAAGACCACATTCTCCACTACAAGGCACTCCATGGACCACAGATGAGAGAACGCTACTGGGGAACCAGAAATTACAATGACTTCTTTTTTGTTTCTCTGTGTTTATATACGTCATATTAAATGAAGCTTCAAAAATGAATTAGCTTCTATGACCAAAGAAAAGTTCAAGCAGAATGGCGAGAAATTTGGAATGAAACTGGGGCCACGGTAGCCCAGTTGATAGAGTCGAGGATCAGGGTTGCGAGTTCAAAACTCGATCCAATCAAAGACCGTCGTGTACGTGGGGGCTGATGAACGTTACTTAATCTGTCGTTGCCTCAAATGTCCTCACGTTGGCATGATGTGGAAACTTGGAGAGTGGGGTGTCATTTCAAGTGCTGGCCTGATCATATGACCATGGATCAATATTACGAGGTGTTATTCTCGGATCTTTTTCTTTGGGATTGATCCCAGACCGTCGCCAGTAGCCGGTGGTGTTGCTCCGGTGTGAACTGAATTCAACTACCTACCATGGATTACTCTAGAGTCCACCGGCACGTTTTTCCTTTTTCAACAGGTGCTGAAGGACTTATGAAGGACTAGACATTGTTACAGAAATATCTACAGAAAAGTTGCCATCTTTTGCTGCCAAAGCTAGAAGAGGCCACATTATCAATCAGGCCTACTTGGAAAGAGAGTGATTATAACTTGCTGATTCAAATATCTTTTTTGCCCTAAGAGACGTTTTTCCGAGACTTTGGAGAATATCCTGTTTTTCTGTACTGGAGAGAAATATTTAAGGGTAATTTTGACTTGACTCTGGGGCAAACAATCCATTGTTCATCTTTCTTTAATATTTTTATATGCATTGCGTTCCACGTTCGTAGAAGGTACGGTGATGTCTGTACTAATGTACTGGATTCATTTGCTAGAATGTAATAACGAACGAATCAGTAATGGACATTGTAATTAATCAATAAATCTATTTTAATGATATATTACATTATGAATCGCAAAAAACGAATCCAGTGGTGATATATCCCATCTGTGTGGAGGTAAAAATCAGAAGAATGAAAAGTGTGTGAAACGACAAACAGTGCACGTAAAAAAGCATAATCAGCAATTTTGAGGTTGGCTTTTGAAAGAGAAAGAAAATGGCCTTGAATTAATAATGAGTCTGTGTCTAGGAAATCGTCTAGAAATAAATAGCGAACATAAATAAATATATTTAAAAATATGTTTTGGGGTTTGGCCACTGGGGTTCATTTGTATTCTCCAGATCTGCATTTAAAATTAAAAATGAACGTTTACCAAACACATGTTTATTTTTATACAAGTACCAACGAGATACAGATTGCATTTTTGAAAATATTGACGGTTAAAATTTTGTCTCTGCCATGATAGTATTTTTCATGTGTACACTTTACAACCTTGCTGATTGTAGACCTAGGAATATTTAAAAAATCGCAAATGAATGAGTTGTTAAATAAAATTTTTAGTGATACTCCATGCATATTTAAGTGTTCTGTTAACACACAAAATTGCTAATAATCGTCGAAGAGCTGACATAAATTAGTTACGCGAGAAAAAAATCCAATCTTACTGTTGTGAATGCTCTTAAATTTGAGCTAATGTAATGGAAGCAAATAGAGAATATAAAATTGTATTACTTTGTCTCCTCAAAACAAATAAATAACTTTTCAGTGTTTTATTTGGTCCGCGATCACAAGCTATGCCCGTTCTGAAACCAGAATAAAAGTAATACTACACTACTCTGAACTCTCGCAGTCTTCAGCAGTCACAAGACAGAAAACAATGAGACATCTGGAAGATATAAATATTCGCAGAGAAGATAATATCAGCGAATATAGATTTAGCGTCAGCCGATGACGGATCGCCATTGAACAAGTAAATGGATGAAATGGAAGAAGTCGATGTTCAGAATTTAATTGTGGTAACATGACTAAGATGTACTTTCTATATGCCCTTTCTTGGAACTAAGGATTAACGCCAGTAAATGTAAACGAAGTGCTGTTATATATTTGTGAAAATTTTTATTTTATTTAGAGGTATGAAATCCGTTTACCAAATATAGATGGTATGTTCATTAGAAATGATTGAAATCAGATATGAAATGTAACTAACGACGCTTTGCCATCAATAGATAACATCAATTAAAATCCTCCTGGTGGTTGTCCTCAGTGAGCAAAACGAGATTTCGATGGACGTGATATCTCGTCCATCAAGATCTCGTCGTCTCTTGTCGTTCGAAGAAAACAGACCAGATCTTAATCTCGTTCTAATAAAAAATCGGTAATATCTTGATGACGAGATATCGCGATTAGCAAAATTGGTCAGATCTTGATGAACGAGATATCTCGTCGAAACCACTTGAAGGGGTTGGAAAGTGTAGTGCAGATGACATACGTGGGTCGGCTAGTGTTGAATAAATGTGTTAAAAGCAATTTAATACATCTCATTTATCAGCTGGAATCCACTTTAATTCATTTTGAGGTAAAATATATTATTTGATTTACTAGACTTAAGAAGGCCCAGCGGTAGCCCTGTTGGAAGAGTAACGGAATATCAACCAGAGGGTTACGAGTCTGAATCCAATCATTGACCGTTGTATACAAGGGGGCTGGTGCACGTTAAATTTATCGTGGCCTCAAATGTCCTTACGCTGGCGTGATGTGGAAACTTGGAGAGTAGGGTGCCATGTCAGGTGTGACCTCGTCATCTGAACGTGGTTCAAAATTACGTGGTGTTGTCCTCGGATCTTTTCCTTCGGGTTTGATTCCCGACCGTCGCCAATAGCACGTTGTGTTGCTTCAGTGCGACGCTAATTAAATACCTACCAACTAGACAAGAATATAGTTAATGCCAAAATATACTAAAACCAACAAATATGTTTCATATTTTCTGAAAGAACCCAACAAAAAATAGTTAATTTCATTTTTACTTATCACTCTTATAGAATCTTTAAACATTTTATGGTCATAAGTTGATAATTAGAATTTAAAAATTCCGTAATCGTACCCCTATAAAAATAGCATTCACTATTTCTCACACGACTGCAAATTTTTTTGAAGATAAACTTTGAGTAATTCCATCACATTCATTTTTCTTCCTTTCGTAAAAGTTATATTTTTACCGAAAATATCTCCCATTTTCTTTGCCTTTTTATTGATCACGCTCATTACCCTTCATCTTGGCTCTCATTAATATTTGCTTTCACACGATTTTTACTTTTTAACATTCTTACCAATTTTTTTGCTTGATTAGCGGATGTTTCAGACAAAACAGCTGTTACAAGATATATGTATTCCACCAAATTTTTACAGATGTTTGCAGTTTTTTCTTACATTCAATTAGCACTTTTTATTCTGTGTAACCCCGAAAACAATTAACTGCTTTTCAAACAAGTCACGAACTCTTAATCTACTAAAGGATGATACGTATATTTTTATAGTTTAGTATAATTTCATTTTACTTCTTATTACATTCCATGAATTAACAATGTTTCAATTTTTAAGGAATAAAAAGATAGTAATTACTCTTTTATTTTATCAAATATTCATTATAATGAGGCAGTATAGGGGTATCGATTTGAATTATGTAACTAATATAGTGTATATGATTATCTTATTATATATACTTAAATAACGTAACTATAGCAAAGGTGAACATAATTTAAATACCTTTTAGAGATAGTTAAGAGAAAATTAGAGAAATACTTAGAGCCTAGCATGTTAATACTTTTGATGCTAAGTTAAGTATTCATTAGGTTTTCTGTTTGCTAAAAGGTACATGAAAATGTATGCATTGAAAACATGGACTTTATATAAATGTTGTACTGAAATGATAAATTTGAATGATAGTTTTATACATAAATACGTTATTTCATTCAGAAATAGTTTTTAATACCAGACCACTAACCTCTTCGGCCTTTGGCACTACAAGGGTCAAACTGGCAGTTTTTTGTGAGGGAACATCCATTACTCCTGACAGAGACAATCACCAGCATCTATGATCTTATAAACCGATTCGAACCCGGGATTTACCGGGTGATTGATTGTGTTTTGTCCTATAATGCAAGGGCCATATTTGGCCATGTTGCGCCAAGCACACGACAGATAACTTCCAAGGAAAATTTTACTAATATAGAAGAGAGATATAAACCCCGAGTAAGTTACAGGAATTGAATTTGCACTACTTACAACTCACAAGTTTCTAGCGCAGTGGGCAAACCCACAAAGCCCCGGCGACCTTTCTAATGGGTGGCAGACAAACGCTATACCAGGTAGGTGACTCAATCAAAAATCTCACGCACAATGTGCAGTCAATGCACTGTCTACGTTCCTCAGTCAATTCACAGTCAATGTCACGTTGGCGTGGTGTGGAAGTTTGGAGCGTGCCAGCTCAGGTATCTGACCACGAATCATGGTCATCTGATCATGATTCGAAATTTCGGGGTGTTGTTTCTTTCTGATCTTTTTCTTCTGGATTCATCAAGGACCTTCGCCAATAGTCCGTTGTGTTGCTCCAATGCGAAGTTAAATCAACAACCTACCTAACAATCAATGCAATTTGGACAGGCACAGACATGGAAAATAGGATTTATTGGTTGTAATATACGTAACCTACTCTTTACGAAACATTCGTAGTAGCTATATCAGCCTCATATTACCAGGTAGGCGACATTCAAAAATGCAATGAGGCACAATATGCAGTCAATGCACAGAGTACCTCATTCAGTCAGTTCACATTCAATGCAGCTTATGAAGTGTAAAAATAGGTAAATCCAGAGCGACGGTAATAAAGAAACAAACACGAAATTTAGATATATAAATGAAAGCTTTTAGGTATTACCACCATAGCCTATTCTTTACCAAATATTCCCAGTAGTTATATAATCTTTCGCAAGGAAGTAGCAGAAAACGATGTACACTATGAAGCTAATGTACAGAGTACCTCAATCAGTCATTTCAAAGTCAATGCAGCTTATGAATTGTAAAAATAGGTGAATCCACAGAGGGACAGATATAAGGAAACAAACAATACGAAATTTGAATACATAAATAAAGCCTTTTAGATATTTACGTCAACCATTACCTTTCCAAAACAGCTCGTTTGTTCGAATTTGATGCATAAAGTGTCCACCAACAAGCAAAATGATTAGAGACATGGGAAATGGGATTTCTTGGTTGTACTACACGTAGCCTACTGTTTACCAAATATTCCTAGTAATTATATCAGCCATCACAGGAAAGTAGCAGAAAACAATAACGAGGTACACTATGCTGTCAATGTATAGTGTTCCGCACTCAGTCAATGCAGCTTATAAAGTGTAAAAATAGGTGAATCCACCGAAGGACACTGATAAAGAAACAACCAACACGAAATTTGAATACATAAAGGAAAGCTATTAGATATGTACCTCAACCGTTATCTTTCAGAAACAGCTCCTTTGGACAAAGTTTATATGCAATAGCAGGAACACGACATGTCCGTTAACAAGCAAAATGCGTTGAGACACGGGAAATAGGATTTCTTGGTTGTATTACACGTGCCTACTCTTTACCAAATATTCCTAGTAGTTATATCAGCCGTCGCAGGGAAGTAGAGAAATTGATTTATAGGGGAGACGGCAGAAGTCGCCCAAAGGATGGGGCCTCATATTATTTGTCACCCCATTTTACTTTCTGGGGCCTGGGCAGCATAATTGAATAGAAAAGGCGGCGTTCGGAAGGAAGCAGGACCTAAGTCAACACCAGTACCGCAAAAGATCGATCATAACGAAATTCCGTAGCTCAAATTAGAGGTTCCATTCTTTGCTTGGGGTTATGATTTCGTGCTTAGCTCAGTTTGCGTGCAGACTCCTGACGTCACAGCGGATTGCTTTGGAGTACGTTTGTGATTGCCATGTAATTAGCGTACCACCGCAGCGTGGACCAAAGTGAAGAACTAATTTCCGGGATGGACGGGGCCAAGGGATGAGTTAAGTGTTCTGTTTCATTCACACGCAAGTGGGGGAGATACAACACTCGGGAAGGAAGTTTTACTTCGAATGTGCTGGGTTCTTTTAAGAGTTTTTTGAGTCGTGTGTTTCGTACATAATGGGCACTGTCTTAATGTAACTAATGGGCTGTCACTCTAGCCACCTCACAGTATTAGATAAACTAACTCTGAATCCATAGGAGTAGCGGATTAGCAACCGGAGGGCTGCGAATTCGAAACGTGATCCAACAAAATACCATCGTATATGTGGAGGTCGGTGCATGTTAAATCTGTCGTGGCCTCTCACGTTAGAGTGGTGTGGAAGTTTGGAGAATGGGGTGCCAATGTTGAGTCATATCAGATGTTGACCACTTCATCTGAAAGTGGTTCAAAATTACGAGATGTCGTGTCTGGATCTTCGGGCCCTTCGGGCTTGATCCCGAACCATCCCCAATAGCATGCTGTGTTGCTCCAGTGCGAAGTTAATACAACTACCTACATATAATTAATATGAATAACTCTACAGCAGCAGTTTTCAACCAGTGTGCAAGGGTACACTGGTGTGCTTTACTGATAGTAAAGAGGCCTGAATTGTGTAAGATTTATTTCATTTCAGCGGTTTATTTTTGAACTTTTGACGGGTGTGTTCTCAAATAATTTGAGTAACACCAGTACCCATTAAAATGTTTTGGGGTATTAATTTTTTGTTGCAAAATACAAATAGTTTCAAAAATATTTTTAAAGCCATTTTGAAGAAAAACGTAGGTAATTACCGTTATTTTTCTGTAAATCAAGGTAAATAATACCTATTTTTGTAAGTTTGGCAAACAATATAATGTGTTGTTTGGTGTGCCGCAGTATTTTAGGAAGTGGGTCATGGGATGTGAAAAATTGAAAATCACAGTTCTTGTGTACAAACTTATTTTTAAAATCACTTTGGCATTCTTCAAAAAAGTTTGCAGAGTTGATTTAACATATGTTTGTTAGTTTTACTTAATTATATTTAGTATTATTATTCAATTGAACTTACATCATCTACGTGGTACAAAATTACGTGGTGTTGTCCTCGGATATTTCCCTTCTGGTTTGATCCCGGACCGTAACTAACAGTCCATTGTGTTGCTCCAGTGAGACGTTAATTAAATATCTACCTACCTCAATTGAGCTTAATTTGATTATTCAACAATAAAAGTAAGTCCAATTACTTATACTTAATATTATTGTTCAACTTGAATAAAAATGTTAAGTACAAGCAAGCAAAACTAATAAACATAAATTAAAGTATTCCAGCAAACGTTTTTGAAGAATGCCAAAAGGTATTTAAAAATTACTACCAATTTTGGGTATAATTACTTACATTTGTCCATGTTTCTCCTTTTCCCTTTGAAATTGCCATTTCAACGAAATGTTTACTCATCATCTGTAATTGTGGATTTTATAGCTGGAACTGTAGTTGTCACAAAGGCGATGAGGGGATGATTATTTTGATCGTGTAGATTTAAATTAGAGTTAACCTCCTACATAAAGTAACGATATATTTCGTCCGTTCCTTTTTCTAATGCACGTGTTGTAAGCATTTGTAATTTGTTACCTCTCATTCTTGCTTTTAGCAATTAGAGTCCACAATCAAGTTAATTTCATAGAGATTATTTTATAAACTTTTCCTTTTATTAGGCGTACATCCACTTCAATAGAATAGTACTCAGCTGCATATATGCGTAAAATTCTTTCTCAAGAGCTAGACGGCGTTATAACTCACACAATTTAACTAATCTCACTTTGTTTAGTACTCACTTAAGGTGAAGAAAGATTAGGGTTTGGGAAGTTGCGGAGATAAAGAATTATACCGCCACATTCGAAAAGTGAATCACTCGAATTGTTGGAATGTTCGTTTTTGACGGTTTTACGTTCTATAAGACGAGACTCAATCCCTGAGAGACTGGATCTTACTTTTTCAGTAACTCAATTTTGTCCTTTTTGCTTAGAAATGGTGAAGATCGATTTATAAAACGCCAAACCTCCAACCAGATCTGACCGTGGTTCAAAATTACGTGGTGTTGTATTCGGATCTTTGCCTTCGGGTTTGTTCCCGGAGAGTCGCCAATAGTCTGTTGCTCAAGAGACACGTTAATTAAATACCTACCTACTAAACCTCCAAAAGCTGAAACTCCTGAAAGTCTAATTATTCCCTTTTCAAACTGGTAGAATATCCCAAGCATCTGAGTTATCCTTAGTTAAGGTTAAGTTATCCCAAACAAGTGGAGAAAACTTTGGTTTATAAAACAGTCAGTTAAATATGATATGAGATTACAAGAAACATCCTGTAGTTTCTCTTTTGAAATAATGCGTCTTCATTAATCAATTAGTTTTATTAATGTTAATTGCAATGTTAATATTAATGTTAAGTGCATTTTTCCAATGCCTTGCCAATTCGGCATTAAATCATGGCACTACAATGTTGTATTTGTGAATTCCTAGACATTAACCTGGTGCCCAAAGGGGTGGGTTCGCGTTTTACTTCATATACATACATTCAAAACTTAATATGTATATAGAGTTCATGCATTCACTTCCACGGTTGGAAACCGTGGATTTCACCATGGATTTCAAACCAAGAACCTTTCGATCCAGAAGACCTTCCCTTACAACTAGGCCCATCGGTTGGCTAATTTAGGTTTATTAGAAGTAATTAATTGTAGTAGGAAATATTGTTTTTGAAAAACAATTTTGCTTCGCGATTTCCTTAAACTTCGCATTTTTATAATATATTTACCTTATCCCAAGTGGTTTTAACGAGATACAAGTTCTGGCAAATTTTGCCAAGGAAGACATACCTTGTCATTAAGATGCTGCCGATTGTTTGATGATGACGATATCAACATTCTCGTCAGTTTTCTTCTAATGACGAGATATATCTTCCTTCAAGATATGGTCAGCTTTTGTTAATGACGAGATAAACTCGTCGAGACAACCACAAAGAGGGTTAATAAGAACTAGCGTGTTGTGTCACAAAAGTGCAATTTCATTCCTTCCCGTTATTGCTACAAATACTTTAAACTGGTTAACAATTAGCAACATTGCATACGGTTAGGGTAACTTAAACTTGTAAGTTTAAGTAGCTGTGTTGCTTCTTATTGTGTGAAAAGATCTTGCAGTTGTATGCCGAATATCCAACTTCAAATCTCCTAAATTGAAGTACTTACACCACTGATCCTTTCTGAATTTTTTTACCATCAACTTTGAAAATTTTCTTTCTAAAACAGGAGAGCCGTCAAATGCTACGGTTAAAAAATAGTGTAATTTAATTCCTTTCTACTATTGTATAAAAATACTTCAAACTAAATAACAATTAGTATCATTGCATGAGCTTAAAATAAGGGTAACTTAAATAAGTTTAAGTTGCCATACTGCTTCTTATTGTGCAAAAACGACCTTGCATTTTTATGCCGAATATCCAACTTCAATACTCTTAAATTGACGTACTTACACCACTGATCCTTCGTGAATTTTTTTACCATCGGCATTGAAAACTTTCTTTGCAAAACAGGAGATCCGTCAAATGTTACGGTTAAAAATAGTGTAATTTAATTCCTTTCTACTATTGTATAAAAATACTTCAAACTAAATAACAATTAGTATCATTGCATGAGCTTAAAATAAGGGTAACTTGTAACTAACAAACCAAATGAGCTTAAGTTGTCATACTGCTTCTTATTGTGCAAAATACCTTACTTTTATATACCGAATATCTAACTTCCAAACTCTTAAATTGAGCGTACATACACCATTGATCCTTCGTGAATTTTTTTACCATCGACATCGAATACTTTCTTTGCAAAACAGGAGAGCCGTCAAATGTTTGGATATCTCCCGAGCACTGATCGCCGCCATCGATCATTAGTAAGCGGATGTATACGGAGCATCTGGGAAGAGGATATTGCCTCCACTTCAAAAACTGTTTGTTTTTTCTCAAGTGTGCTTCCCATATTCCCTGGGAAAAAATAAAGACTGCAAATAAATGCGCACTTCTGTTTCACAGAACACCGCTGGAACAACAGCACAGGGAACGACTTACACAAAAGAAAACCTCTCCTAGAGGAAATCTTTCTCTTTTGTTACCTTTCTCAAAGGAAGTAACAAAAATATGATATCCGAAGAGGAAAAAAGTCTCATTCTATATATATGTATGGAGAAAAGGATAAGTTAGTAGGATAGAACTTCAGGATGCAAACAAAAACTGAGAATCGATAATAGTCTCTCCATCCACTAGCCCCATGGTTATGCCCCCTCTTCAAGTTTTTTCCTGGCGTCCCAACCTATTCTTATCTGTCGTATGTCACCCGTCTTCCAAGCATCCATCAACCCCCACCGCCTCTCGCGTCAATCAAGTGGAGAAGAAAGGACGTCTTTCGTACCTCTACCCTGCATTCGTATCAAAATATTCCTCAACTTTTTTTGCCAGTGTCAGACTGATACACGGTGGCTGTCTTTGTAAGAAGGGATAAGGCGTATAAACCTTAAGAGAGTACTGAAATATTTTCTCTCGTAGTTCAAAATGAGAAGTTAATGTTATTTAGACTTCTTGTGTACGAAATCGATTGTTACAGTCGTGTGATTTGGTTTAAAATGATGGGAAATTTATGAATTATTTCTTGTTTAGTATAAAAAAGACATGCGTAGGTAGGTAGGTATTTTAATTAACGTGACACTGAAGCAACACAACGGGCTATTAGTGACGGTCAGGGATCGATCCCAAAGGGAAATATTCGAGGTAGTCCACGTAGTTTTGAACCACGATCAGATTACGAGGCAGCACCTGATCTGGCACCTCACTCTCCAAACTTCCACACCAAGCCAACGCGAGGACATTTGAGGACATGGCGGATTTAACGTGCACCAGCCCTCTTTCTACACGACTGTGGTTAGATTCGAACTCGCAATTCTCCGGTTGCTAATCCGTTACTCTTCCAACCGTCTGCCTTGGCCTCAGACATGTGAAGGTGCAGATGGATGACTGCTTAATGGCAACAAGTCAACAGTCCATATCTCCTAAAGGTTAATTAATTCAAAAAATTAATGTCTAATTTCCTAAATAAAAATGCATTAATTTTTTAAAGAAATCATAACAAAATAACAAATAAAATGAATAAATATATCAAGTCTGCTGCATTTCTAATCATCGGTCTGTTATAAAGCATATATATCTCACAACAACGATAAAGAGGCGATCTCATCTATACTTGTTTAAAATACTACTTTTAAAAAGTTAAATATGTAGTAAAGAGGCCTTAATATTTTTACTCTGAATTCGCATCAAAATATCACAGGACTAACTTCTTTTGACAGTGTGGCTTGTATACAGGGGATGTTTGAAGAAAGGATAAAGCATTTAAACATTAAAAGTATTGAAGTATTTTCTCTAGCAGTTCAAAATGAGGAGTAAATACAATTTAAGTTGAGACTACTTGTAGGACATCAATAAAGATTAAGTATGTCTGCTTTAAAATATAAAGTACTGTCAAAATGCTAAATATGTAGTAGAAGACACGCCTCTATATCTTTACACTGTATTCGTATCAAAATATTCCTCGACTAACTTTTTTTTGCCATTGTCTGGCATGTATACAGTGCCTGTCTTTGGGAAAAAGGATAATGCAATGAGAATCTTAAGATTATAGAACTATTTTCTCTTGTAATTCAAAATGAGAAGTAAACATAATTTGCGTATTTATTTAAGAAACTATTTTTACAAAATCTATAGATTATAAAAAATGCTTTTTTCAATACCCAGTCAATTGAACAATATTCATTGTGATACTAGAAGGGCGAAATCATGAAACACTTTGTATAAACCCTGGTGTGTCACTGGGGTGAGTGGGTTCACGTTACACCTCCATTTCATACATTCTAGGAACAATCAGGATATATAAAGGTCCCCCATTTATCCCAGACCGACAAATATCCATGACTTAACCCGGATTCAAACTCTGACCTTTCAATCCAGACGACAGCACCCTGACAACTAGATTGATTGATCAGTATGAAAATTATAAGCACTGTTAAAATTCTAAACTTATAGAGATGTAGGAATGATTTATGCAGGGTTTTATGTCACCCCAGTGACACACCAGGGTTTATACAAAGTGTTTCATGATTTCGCCCTTCTAGTATCACAATGAATATTGTTCAATTGACTGGGTATTGAAAAAAGCATTTTTTATAATCTATAGATTATAAAAAATGAGATGACTAATGCTGAGCGAAGCAGAACACGGACAAGGCATGTGCATGGCTTCTGGCCTAAATGGCGTCACGACAATTGTTCTAATATTCTCTGAGACACAAGAGGACGGACTGATAGGGGCAACAACAACTTTCCAAACGACGATAACACCACCATCCACTTAATATATGGAATTTACCCTGTACATAATTTGCTGTAATTATCCATCCTGATCTGCTTGTTTAACTCTCCAAGTAGTCTCAACGAGAAATCTCGCCCATCAAGATCTGACCAATTTTGATAATGACGAGATAACTCGTCATCAAGATATTGCCAATTTGTAATTATGGCAAGATCAAGATCTGCTCAGTGTTCTTCTAAAAACTAGAGACGACGAGATCTCGAAGGACGAGATGTCTCTTTCACAAAGATCTCGTCAGTTTTGCTAATGACGAGACACGTCTTCAAGAACCACCAGGGCGGTTAAATCATTAATCCTTCTGGTAATCGTCTCCACATGGTACCTCATCATTAGTAAAACCGACCAGTTCTTGATCTCATAACAAAATTGACAGTATCCTGATGACGAGGTTTCTCTCATTAGCAAACCTGACCAGATCTTGAAGGCCGAGATATGTAGTCATTAGAAAAACTGACCAAGTCTTAATCTCATCATAATATAGCGGGTAAGCATAGTCCCCACTGTACCGTATGGTTTGGTTTGTGAATTATTTTGGGCGAAATACCTGGTAAGTGAGTCGCTGGTGAAATGAAGACGGCGGGTATTTGACATTTATTTAGCCAGTTTTGGTGGATACATAACTGTGGTGTTAGAGTTTGGGCAATGCTTAGTATTCTATTGCGACCTTATGGATGATGGGCCTGTGATAGCTAAAGGACGATACAAATGGCATGGTGTCGATGCTGATGTTCCTGACAATGGTAAGGTCGATGGTGATGTTTCCAAGCGTGGTGGCAGCTCGTTAGATGGTCCAGCGACTTCACCGCATGCGCGCGCCTGCTCCTTCTTGCGTCTTTGGTAGGCTCTAGATCTCTCCGCAGTTGTATTAGGTTTAGACTTCTTGGTATCATTTTGTTCGTCTTGAACTTCTCTTTCAACCTGTTTACGTTTCCTATGCCGCGATTGTAATTTAGTGTGATATTTTGGCTTCATAGTGAAATCTTCGACAAATCGTCACTTTCCACTGCACACAATTTTCACACAAATGGTTTAAACTGTCAAATAGTCAAATGGAATTGCAGAACTCGTCTTTCTCTTCAATTTAAGCACGCACTCGCTACGACCCGTCGATTAGAACTGAAGTTACAGTGGTTAAACAGGCCAGCGTATGCCCGAAATGCTACTCATTTCCCCCACCACGTGATACAAAGGTCAGAGGGGGAGTGGATTAGTGGCAAACCTTGTCGACACATCCTACCTTTCTCTAACCAATGGTAGGTCATTTATCCCCATAGGCTGATTCCCCCTGGAGTTATGGGGCTTTGAGATATCAACACTTTTCGTGACGCGCAAGTTTTTGCCGAATGACCTCCAAACCGATTTTAAAGACGTATTCACGTCAGAATCGACAGTATCTTGATGACGAAGTATTTCTTCATTAGCAAAATTTACCATATCTTAATGAACGAGATATCTTTGAGACTATTTGGAGGATTTACATACTGATGTGCTTCCCAATAGCCTTCTGATCCTCACAGAACGCGCTTTTTTGTCTCTACACTGCATTCGTGTCAAAATATACCAGGACGAACTTTTGAATACAGTGTCTGTCTTTGTGGAGGGGATAAAGATCTTAATCCTTACGATCATAAAAATTATTTCTATTGTAATTCAAAAAGGGAAGAACACTTACGCAATTTACTTTTCGTTTAAATTATGTGCAGTTAGTATGTATAAATTCAAAGGCTCACTTAAATTACTAAGTACTCTTAAAAGTACTAACAAATAACACGTGACGCTCTACGGTCAGTTTGTAGTAAAATATCCCAGACCCAACTTTTTTTTATCAGCAGTGACTGTTTTATGCAGAGGAATAATGTTTTCAAAGCTAAAGACTATTAACAATTGGAGTCAATGTAATTTATATACTACTGTTGAATATTATTCATTTATATATGTGTACCTAATCTATGAAATTCTATTAGAAAAGAGAGTGATTACTCTTTTAAACACTCCATATATTTGAAATTAATTATTTTCCAGGTGACCTTTATAAAAAATACATTCACCAGGCTTAAAAATATCCCCGATCTATATTTTTCATTATACGATATGTATACAGAAACTGTTTTTGTAGAGAGAGAAGAATCTTTAAATTTGTGTGAAGAATTGAAATTTTTGTTCTTCAAATTCAAAGTGTACATGTATTAATTACAATTTACATATCACTGGTTAACTCATCGTTTATTTAAATTATGTACATAATTTGCGTGACTTTTATCAGACTTGTTTTGAAGAATTGGCAGAAATCAATAGTGAAGTAAACATTAATATTTAGTTAAGTAAACTTCAGACAAGTAGACCTTTCTGTTTTGCGTGTCATTTGTTTAGATTACGTCCCTAACGTGTGCAAAATAGCTTTAGAAGATTCACTATTCAAACATGTGTTCGCTAGACCATATTCAAATAAATGATTGCCCATATTCAAATAAGTAATTTAAATTCATAAGCATATAGGACCCCTTTTATTAACATTTCACTGCATGCACATCAAAATATTCTATGACTAATATATTTTTATCAGAGAGTATCTGGTTTATCAAATAAATTACTGTCTTTATGGGAATTGCTTTTAAGGATGAACATTAAAAACATTTTTATTACAATTCAAAATGGATAGTAAATATAATTTCCATTTCAAATTTCCCTGTATTCTGTAGTGGTTTTCATTCTGTCGGTATTTTTTCCATTACAAGAAGTAATTATGATTTATTTTTAGTGTATGTTTAGTTTGTCGAAATTTTATAGGGATATGACATTCAAATATTAAATATATTTGAGATTACTACGCTATTTTGAAACTATACTGCATTTGCATCAGTAAATTCCAGAACAAATTTAAATTTTTTTTCAGTGAAATGTTTCTATACAGTTAATGCTTTTGTGTGAAGAAGAAAATCTTTTTAACTCAGAAACAATAAAAACTTTTCTCTTAAACAAATCGAGTAGTAAATGCAATTTACGAATCACTATTTTACTTATCATTTATTTAGGTTACGTACAAAATTGATGGAAATTATTTAAAGTTAGAACACACTAATTCAAATTATAGGTACATTTAAAATTGGTAATCCTGTATGGAGCCATATTAATACACTGCATTCATATCAATCAGAACTAACATTTTTACTATTGGTATCTGTTTCTTTAGGTACATTACTAGTCTGTGAACAGCAATAAAGCTTTTAAACTTAGAAAATAGTCTTTTAAATTTAGAAAACAGACTATTAAACTTAGAAAACAGGCTTTTAAATTTAGAAAATAAACTTTTAAACATAGAAAATAAACTTAGAAAATTGGGTTTGAAACTCAGAAAATAATACCCTATTCCTTTTTTATTCTATCCTTATAATATCACGCTTATGTGTATGGTTTCCTGATAAATTAAGTTCATACATCACTGTTTTACTTGTTTTTAATCAGATAATCTACGTAACTTAGGTAAACTAGCCTTATCAGTTGCACTTTTCAAAACACACATTTTCACTAGACAATTTACATTATATTTAAACTAACCATAAAAAAATATTCTTGCATATTCTTGAGCTATAGAAGTTTTAGTGCATGGTTCCATTCGTTACTTAAAAGTAGTCCTTTGGGATTGATCCCAGACCGTCACCAGTGACCCGTTGTGTTTCTCCAGTGTGACGTTAATTAAAATACCTACCTACCTAATAGTAGTCACTTATTTAAATAGTTACTTGCTTTGGGGTATTATAAACAAATAAAAGTCATGAGAATTTATTAATGGTGTCGCATTATGCTTGGAACGCAATTAATTATTGCAAGTCATTAATTAATAACCCTAGTTAATAGTAGTGCTATTTTAGCGTTTGTTGAATGAATGTCACGCAACAAAATTAAAGATAGAGATATAGAAGTAATTTACTGTGAAACTTAATTTAATGATAGAGAATGATATGGCCAATGATATATTTTTATTATATAATTATATATATCATACTCTCATATATGCACATGTACTCTACACTATTTGTACGCATATTAAATTTAATGTATTTGGCAATGGAGGATTCAAGTCCCTGCGGTGTTACCTCTGCACACCAATAAAGGCAGAATTAATACTTATATCGCATGCCATTTCCTCTTAAGAATTCTTTAGGGAAATCTCCTGTTCCCCAGAGTAAAATATCATTCTTATTGGAGCTAGCGTGGAATTCCGACTTAAAATAGTCGTTGAAACGCGACAATTACCGTATAATGGAGAGTTTCAAGACAGCTTCGCAAAGTACTTGGTTTCGAGTTTAAAGAGGGTTCGTTTGGAGTTGAATAATTTATTGAGTTCCTATTATAAAGGATTTCCTTTTCTATTTTAATGTTCTCTGAAATGAACAGAGGGCTACTGTTCGGTTCTGTTTTCTCGAGGTGAAACGTAAAGCTTTGTACTTTTTTGGGAAGTACACAGGGTTGTGAGAGGAATTCGGTATTTTGAAATGAACAAGTGTTGTTCACTTCATTTTAGGTTTAGTAAGGCATTAGTAGTTTTGTAAAGGCTTAGTAAAACATTTCTTCACTTCCAGTTAGTTTTGATGCAGGTGACCTCATGAAATAGGATTATGTATTTCAATTACACACAGCAAATGTTTAACCCTCCAATTTTTTTGACGAGATATCTTGTCCAAGATATGGTCAATTTTGCTGAAGAGGAAACTGTTGCATTTACTCCAAGGGAATGAATATCCAAGGTGAAAAACGAATTGTCCCTTGCCTGGAATTGGTGATATTTTGTAACAGGTTTTGTACCAAAGGCTAGCCAATACAGTCCAATTTTCGACGCGTAGATAAAACACCAGGAGGGTTAACTTCCAGAAATGTATAATTTTCTTTTCTTTTCCATTACACAATTGTTAGTGACCTATATTATTAGAAACAATGAAAATAAGTATATTCTAACCTATAAAACATACTGCAGATTTGTCCCTGGGAGCTCGTGTACCGGTACCAGTCAAGTTTCTATTTCAAATATTAATGAATAGGGTTCAGGTACCATGGTACTGGCGTTTCTTCTTTTTCGTGTATTAATAAATCTGATACTTCCCGACAAAACATGTATCAAACATCTTGAAAGCGTGACTCCAAATTTTGACTTTTTTGTTTTTGTATTTATCCCTTCTGGTGGGTGCCTCAAAGAGGTGTCTAGTCATTAATAAAACTGACCAGATATTGGCGGACGAGATATCTGACCAGAAAACTGACCATATCTCTGTCTCTTCATCGAAAACATCATAGTGACAAGATATCTCGTCATTAGCAATATTGGTAAGATCTTGATGGAAGAGATATCTTGTCGAAACCACTTGTAGAGTTAAGAATGAGGAGCAATTAATCACATTCAAGGTTATACCCTGCGCGGCAAGATTCAATTTTGATCAAAAATTGCTAATGTAACTAATACATATTTCCACCAGCTGGAGACAAACTAAATGATCCAGACGTGTGATGTTTTGAAAATAACGTACTATTAATAATATGCCACAACACTTATTATTTCGAAAAAAAAGGAAAATGATATCCTCATCCTCTAAATCAACTATTCTTGAGTGTCTAAAATTTCAATAACGTAGAACGAATCTCATAAAGTATACAATATTTTTAAGAAGGGCAATCTATTAAGTAAGAAATTCCTAAGAATGTAAATGTAAACTTTTGCGAGAATTTAAAAGATGTTCCCAAGCAGTAAACCACGTTTTACTTAAGTGTGTAAACAAATGTTTACTTGTATGTGTACAAAGAAGTATAAAAAGGTTTTGATAAGCACAATTCACCTTTAAGATTACTTTAAATTCACAATTCACAAAGCTTTTCGTAAAGATTTCCTAGACCAAAGTGACTATCTTATGCAAATTTTGACTATAATTATTTCATATTATTTCCTGAGTATTAATTAATCCTCTGAAGGATCTGTGCTTATTTTTAGTGTTTTGAACTAGTGACAACATGTATTTTTGTAGTAGAAATATATTTCATGTGTGAAATATCTAAAAGTTTCTTTATCCAAGTCTAAAGTAATAAAATAATTATACATGTTACTTTTCAATTTCTATTTATACTAAGGTACACAATTTGTGTATGAATTTTGTGTTTTCAAAATAAGTTAATTAGCAATACAAACTAAAAATAGTCCTCATTGCAATTTTAATAATGAAGATTTTAAGTGTGCACTGTTATCGTTATTAAATTATGTATCTTAATCTATAAAAAAACGTAAACCATCATATTCTCTGAATTGAGTTTTTTTAAGCATTGTTGTTATTCAAAGTCAATGAGAAATATAATTAGAATACTTATACAGGTCGTTGAAAAGTATCTCGCAATAATTATGTTTGCAGATTCTTCAATAAAATCCTGAACGAAAGCTACTTCTGGAAATCATTAATTGGTTGGCGGTGAAAAATATTTCCCGGTGCTCTAAGAGGATACGTCCTTTATTTTCTGTCTACTTGATATATCTCGTTAATCTACAACAAATCCCAATCATTTCATTCTTCCACTTTTTTCTTCATTATTCTTTCTCTGAGCAGTACAATGGGCACCATATCGACTGTCTTTGTCACTGTTTACTCCATTTATCTAAGCTAAATTGTCCTCATCTGTATCTGAAGTGCTTCAGATTCTTAATTTTCTTTTAGTTGGTGTGCATCAATGAAAAATTTCTTCTGAGAAACTCAACCTTCAAGTGTTTGAAACACCGAAGTAATGTTTTCTTCTCGTGATTAAAAACTATTGTTTTGACTTGATGATTAATTATTTCAATTGCTAGAATCTAGAAATATATTTAATGAATATTTTAAATGTAAGGCAGTTTTCGCAATAAGTGGTATTTAACATAATTTTCGCTTAATTAAGGTATTATCAACAAAATATTGCAATTGGCTGATTGTTATTGCAGCAACTCAAAATCTCTATCATCATTCTTCACAGTTTAACCCTCGAGATGTCTTATCTTAGCTTCGAAAATTGCCTTTTAGTCACCAGCCATTGATACAAAAATGTGTTTCGAATTGTCCCCAGTTTTGGGCTAGTGATACTATTTTCCCCATTTCGATCTTCATTTCCTTGAAATGATAGGACAGTTTTATCTCGACGAGTCTTCCTCCAAGTGGTATAGACGGGATATCTCGTCCCTCAAGATCTGACCAATTTTTCTAACGACGAAATATTTTGTCACCAAGGTACTGCCGATTGTTGGAAATATCTCGTCCATAAAGATGTGGTCAGTTTAACTAATAACGAGATACCTCGTCAAGACAACCACAAAGAGGGTTAACAAAACTTCATATCTTGATGGACGAGATATTTTGTCAAAACCACTTTCGAGAGTTTAACTTTGTATTTATAGAATGGATAACTAACGCTTTATAACAAATCCCTAAAGGTTAGTACTATCACATTACTAATGTCACATTAGATTTATACGTGTAATACTGATTTTATTACCAGAAGCATAAAACAATAACAGAGAAATAGTACTTACAGCTCAACCATTCGTAAATGTTCTCTATAGAATGGAAGTCAAAATTGATTGGGTTGGTTTTTATGGAGTAAGGGAACCACATTTGGCTATGCTGCGCCAAACATAAGACATAACATCAGGTAAGGCAGTTATAGGAAGCGTCACCACACATATTAGATCTCAGTATTTGTATTTATGGATTGAATCTTCGAAGCCACTCGACGTTATCAGATAGATGGATTATATACTCAGAACGATTGTCGAATGTTTAAATGAATGTAATGTTCACAAGTGCATTCTTTAGCCCTCTGGAGAGGTCGAAAAGCGTATACGGTTTACCAATCTGCATCTGTTTTAATTGCAATGTAAATCCTTAACTTTCCAAGTGGTTTTGACGAGATATCTCGTCATCAAAACATTACCGATTTTTCGATAATGACGAGATCAAGATCTGGTCAGATGTCTTCTAACGACGAGGTATCTCGTCCTTCAAGATCAGTACCCACCTGGTCCTTGTCAAGACAACCACCAGGAGGGTTGATTTAATTCCATAATTTATTACATTTCTTACTTGAGATGAGATTCAAGAAATACAGTATCAATATACTTATATCAGTAACTCCGCATTAATTCTGTGGTTTGAATAGCACTAGCACTAAAGGGAATAAACCCTTGTAATAAGTTTTCTTAGGGTAATACCCCACCTAATAACAGCAACAAAGATGTGATTTGCGACTGGAAAAATAAGGAAAACCATGTCCGAATCCAGCCCTTGTAACAGAGAGAGAATTGCTAGACATGATTCTGGAAAACCTAATCACCTGTTCGAACTTTTATTGCGACTGCGAAGGCCATAAAAACGAAAATAACTATTTTCATTCCGACGTAGCCCATTTTATCCTTTAGCTAGTGCAGTTCCAACCTTTAGATGGTTTTAATGACTACCATAACTCTTTCCTCTTGGCTCTACAGCCTTCCTGGAGAGAATTGACTTCGGGTCCCCCTTAACACGACGGACATTCAAGCGAAGAACGAATCCCCAACGAAGACTTTTAGAGAAAATTAAAAATCATACCTTATTCTTTTTCCTTACTACATATTATATGATAACATTCCCCACTATTGAACTAGTGCAGAACATGGCAGTCGTATTATAGTACTCACACTTTCTTTTTTGAACATAGCAGTTGATCAAATAAAATGTCATTTCTGTTTGAAATATCAAATGAAGCAGTATGTCTTACAAAACCTGACAGACAATTCAAAAGCATATTTTAACTAACTTATCAATGATTCGTCTTAGTATGCAACAACATTTTTTGGTATTCTATTACACTTAGTTGCTGTATCGGTACATGCATGTCATGATGAACATTCAAAAAGAGCTAATCTCAGACTGGTAGCGAAAATTAAATTAATGTCTTATTCATTTGGGATCTACCACATATTATATGAACCTTTCTATCAAACTAGTCGTGTAGAATATGTCATTTATATTACAGGATTCACGCTTTCGGGTTTTTTTTGACATAGTAGGTGATCAAATAAAAGACCATTTCTGTTCCAAATATCAAATGGAGCAGTATGTTTTACAAAAATTGACTCCAGACAATTTAGAACCATATTTTAACTATCTTATCAGTGTTACTTTTTAGTATGCGACATTTATTGGTATTCTATTACACTTAGTTGCTGTATTGGCACATGCATGGCATTTTGAATATTCTAGAGCTAATCTCCAAGACAGAGAAAATTAAAAATTATACGTTATTCTTTTCCCTTTGGACCCTTTACAACATATTATATAAACATTTCCCACCATAGTCGTGTAGAACCATATAATTCATATTACAGTAGTCACACTTTCTTTTAGGACGTAGCAGATGATCAAATAAAAGATAATTTTTGCTAGAAATATCAAATGAAACAGAAAAACTTTCCAAAACTGAAAAATAGACAATTTCTTTCTATCCTGCAATATTTATTGGTATTCTATTACATATAATTACTGAGTCGGCATATACATGTCATAGTGAACATTCGAAAAGACAATCTTAAGACAGTTAGAGAAAATTAAAAATCATGTCTATTCATCACAGAAGTAAACTTTCTTCTTTGGTCATGGCAGATGTTCAAATAAAGTACCATTTCTTAAAAAATCTAGACTGTTGTAAATATCAAATAGAACTTCATTCCTTTCCAAAAACTGACCAATAATTTAAAACCATATTATAATTACCATCTGAATTACTTCTTAGGTTATTTAGTAACATTTATTGACACTATATAAAACGTAATTGCTATACCTGGACATGCATGCCGTGATAAACATTCAAGAAGAGTGAATCACAAGATTGTTATTAAAAATTAAATATATATTATACATTTTTCCCCCTTGTATTTACTACAACATATATATATATATATATATATATATATATATGTTGTAGTAAATATATATATATATATATATATAGATATAAATATATATATATATATATATATATATATATAGATATATATATATATATATATATATATATATATCAGAGTTGGCGTCTATCAGTCTAATCTCTGTACAGATCTACACCGTTTGACCAATCCACAACAAATTTAATACCCTTATACTTTAGAACCCTGCGGGTAATGTAGGCTACATATTAACCCACGTTCTATTTGTTCTAGGTGTGCAGTAGGGGCTAAAACAATCTGAAATCGCCATGGAAATAACATTGAGCATAAAACGATTGCGGTACGGAGCTCAGTTTGTTTTACCAGTATTGATCGAAAATCAAATTTTCCAATAAAATTGTTTTATCAGTATTCTCGAAAAACATTTTTTCCCAAAACAAACTAAATTAGAATATTTATGCTTGAACTAACTTTTTATTTCTTCCCACGATATAAATAATTTATGAATGATTGATGAAGAAAGATTATTTCAAAAATTGAATTTTATATAACTTACATTTTGTAATGGAACACGAAAAGCCCAAACGAAAAACTCATTGATCATAGAAGCGTAGTTTTGCTACTCGGTATCTAGCAACGCCAGAATTAATGTTTACTTGTTATATAATTATATTTAGAATTCTGTGTTTGTGTATTTGAGTTGACAGCGAAATGTTGCGTTCATATTGAGCATTTCCAAATGTTATAAATATATGTTCTTTTTGTAAATAAATCATTATTGTCTTTATCAATATTTTTCAAAAGTATTGTCAAATTGTTCTGTTTCAGAATATATTCATGAATTCCAAACTCGATACGTTTGCACATATCTTTCTTTTTCAGAATTCTGCAATTTTTAAGGATCGGAATTTCATTTCTGTTTGCATTTATGTGTTCCAGTATTTTACATATTGCGATATATTATTTAGGTGTTAAATTTTAATGAATTATTTATTTTATGGAAAATATCACTAGACGGGGAATTTCTTGGCGGTATATGTATATTTTAATCAACTTTCTTTAAGTCTTCGGTTGAATGCGTAATGGTTTGTAGAATGCTGTTTTATGAAAATAAATAAAATCTACAAAACAAAACATTTTTAAACAAGGTGTATAATTTCTTATTTTAAAATGACCGATAAAGTTAAAAAAATTGCTTTAAAATAAGATGGGTTACGTTGAATTAAAACGGGTAGTCATACGTTGTAGTTCAAATATATTTCAAAATTTTGACACAGATTTTCATTACAAGATGATTAAAATCAATTAAATTTACATTTGTTTATCATGTTCCATGAGTGTTTTTGAAAGCTGTACTCTATAGCCAAGTAACTACATCTATCATTCTAAATAAGTATGTGGTTTCCATTTAAAAAAAAACCGAATCTCTGAATTAAAAAAAAATTACCATAAGGATTCAAATAAAAACTGAATGTCTGTTGGAGTAAAGAGAATTTTATATAAGACTTTGTTGATCTTGGAATAATATCACAAGAATTTTGAAAAGTTGAAATTTTTTGTCTTAAGTGACGGAAAGTCGAGGTTGCTTACTCTATAAATTGAAGCTGTTCTTAAGCAACTTGGATACATGTGAAACATTCGTTGAAAGCAGTGATTTTCTTTTATAAAACACAGCAAAATCGACCTTCTGTTTTTCGACAAATTGTAATCGATTGGGAGTTTGCTTCGTCTCAAAAGATGCCATTTATTTTTAACACAAGCTCCGTTATTCCACGTGCCGCTGAATGGAATTTTCAAGAAAAAATGTATTTGCTTCAAAGTAAATTAATCACGAATGCCATAACAATTTAATTTACCATCCTTTCATATTGATGGAATTCGAAAACATCGCGTACCAAGTGTAAGAATACCACAGGTAAAACATATTCATAGGAAAACTAGTGCAAGTTAATACGCCAAAAATTCGCCATTTTTACTGAAGATGAACGTACGGGGATATTCGTACTCACTCTCAAAACTCAAAATCGACTTCTGTAGTAGTCACTTTAGAAAAAAAGTTTTTAGTTTGTCTTACGATGAATTTGAAATGGATTATATGGATGGATATATCGTGTATACGTATTTGCGTCCGATGTAAATTGTAGAAGCCATACAAAAGTTAAAACGATGTTAAAAAATTATTTTCTGTACACTTAAATCATTCTTTCATGAAAGAGAAGTGTTTAGTCTGATCACTTCAATCAACATTTAATTAATTCAACCCGACCAACGCCGGGTAATTCTACTAGTATTATATAACATTTCCCACTATTGAACAAGACGAATAGAATAGTATTTATGTACATTGTTTTCTGGACACAACACGTTAAAAATCACATCGCATCTCGTTGTTTTATCCTTTTTGAATCTGTATAGGCTATTCGACGATATTTTCTATATTGAATTAGACGGATAGAATTTGTGATTTGTATTAGTCTTCATGTACTTCTTCATTTTTGATTCGATAGATAAGTTGAAAAGAAACAATAATCGACTTACCAGTGAAGCACACTAAGTCAAAATTTTCGAGATTTGAGTTTTTCACCTTTGCTGCAACAGAATGGGCTGATCTTTTGTCTCGTTAAATCATATAAGTAATTTTGTTTTATATGAAATCTTGAGAAACACACTTAAGGTTGTGAGTTCAACTTACTGAGTAGAATTGTTTCCCTTCGTTTTCTCAGAACTGTATTTTTCGATTTGTATTTGGCTTACAAGTGCGTTTCGCTTGTAAGCCAACAATATATCCTAGAAAAACTGACGTGAAATTCAAAACCAACCTTATTTATCTTCTAATATCTTAGAATCCGATGATATTTAAACTATTCTATAACTATAAGATTTATCTATTGATTGATAATGACATATAAGGAACTCCATTTATTAAGGTTCTTTGTAACTGAACCATCCTTCGCATCCAGACTCCCATATCTCATTATCCTGTAACTCTCCTCGTTCTGTTACAGAACGTACAGTTGTTTAACCTTTAATGTCGAGACTCTTGTTGCAATACAAACATACTAGTATTTGAAAACCGTACATTTACAATACATATTCAAGGAGATGTAGTATCCAACGACATTACCCTTAGAGAAAGTTACCAAAACATACATCATGCGATTGTTATTAGATCTTACCGAGACAGCGCCCGTTAACATTAATCATAGTGCTATAACACAGAATCCTATACCAGCTTTAGAATGGATGATTACGATCAAATTATGCACAAATGCGTGCTCAGTACTGAGAGTCGAGACGTGTCTGGGCAGTGAGAATCATTACCCGACTGGTTGACCATTGCAGCAGGAATTTCATGTGGCGGATTATATGTTAATTTTCTGCAGGGTTCTCCGAAACTTAGCACCGTCTTTCATCTCTTAAATTTAATCGTGTACTGTGAGATCCATAAACCTGGTGTTTAATCCTGTGAAATGCTACAATATTCAAATATGAATTTCATTTGTAATCGATAAAAGCAGCTAAATATTGCACTTAGCGTTGGAATGTAGCAAGTTATGTATCAATCTCCTCATTGCTAAACAGACCAATATAATATATTTATCACTTACCCTCCAAGTGGTTATGACGCGATATGTCGTCTATTCTAATCTGACTAACTTTGTTAAAGTCGAGGTATCTAGTTAACAAAAATATTACTTATTTTTAATGATAACGAGATCAAGATCTGGTCAGTTTTCTTCTAATGACGAGATATCTCGTCCATCAAAATATGTTAGTTTTCTTCTAATGACGAGATATCTCATTAGTTTTTATAGTGACAAGATACCTCGTCGAAAAATCACCAGGAGACGGTTAACGTAGCATTTAAGTATGCAATAATTGACTGATCGAGTTGGGATTTTAAGCAACAACGGCTATGTTTCATTAAGGTGTGTCAAACAACATTAAGTTAATAGACATATACACACAAAGGGGTTTTTAACGGACACAAAAGAGAGAAATACATCCAGGGAGGAATTGAACCTGAGCGGTATCACACCTACACCACCTACAACGAGCGGATTGCTAAGGCAGAGAACAAATCCATTGAGCCACTGTGGACCCCAAAATATGCAATGGTTACTTCTATCTCCCGGTGGCTGTTTGAACGAGATATCTCGTCATTAGCAAAATGGGTCAGATCAATGGACGAAGTTTCTCGTCATTTGAAGAAATCTGACCAGATTCTGGTCTCGTCATCATAAAAAAATTCGGCAATATCTCGATGGCCAGATGATTCGCCATTAGAAAAATTTGTTCACGTCTTGATGGACGAGATACCTCGTTAAAACCACTTGGAGTAATATACTTTTTAAGCTACTAATAAACCACCAATAATTTACTTTTTGACTTTCTGAAAAGTGGAAAATTGAAGGGACGAATGCACACGTTTTTGAATACACTAATGTATTGATTATTTTAAATTGAGAAGAAAAAGGTTTTGTAGTAAGTCTTGCTAACGTAAAATACGAGCTTTCTACTTCCCGAATTCTAAAAATAATAGAAATGTTATAAAATAATACTTTATAATATTCTTAAGGAAAGTTAAGTTTTTTTGCATTGAAATTTATTAAACGGCCAGTGTAGCCACACGCTTTACTCTCCAAGAGGTTTCTACGAGATATCTCGTCCATGAAAATCTGACCAATTTTGTTAATGACGAAATAACTCGTCATAAATATATTGCCGATTTTTTTCATGACGAGATCCAGACCTGTTCAGTTTTCTTCCAATGACGAGATATCTAGCCCATGAAGCTATGATTAGTGTTGTTTATGACCAGATACTTCGTCAAGAAAACCACCATAAGGGTTAAGTTAATTTCTTTGCTCATAAAGCCCCCCCTTTTTATTATTTGGTGATATATGATTATATTTCAACTGAAAAAATACAGCTGACGAGAGACTTTCAGTTTCGTGAAATCCTTATGAAAGCGAGAAAGACGCTAAGCTGTTTTTGAACTATAGAATCATCTGAATAATGGGTATGTGGTTATGTATCTGAATTAACGTCACACGGAGCCACAGAACGGGCTATTGGCGACGGTCCGGGATCGGTCCCAAAGGGAAGGGTCGAGGACAACACCTCGTAATTTTGAACCACGGTCAGATGACAATCTGAAGGATGAAATCAAAACAATTCTAAAAAGTCTATAGATAGCTGAATGAACCATAGTATGCAATATTCAGAGCATAAAGGTCTCAAAACACCGGAGATGGTAAACTACAGTCACACACACATGATAAGAATGCCCAAATCTAACCACATCTCAGCAGGATCAGTAACTCAGTAGTGATGCACGCAGTGATAACTATGGCTAGTGGAACGACAGTTTCCAAATAAACTGTTGACATGAAGCTCAGAAAACATCTGACACAAGAGCATTGTCTGCATGCCAGGCGTCCAGCAATTTGTCTCCAGTTTACACTTACGCGCAGACATACGTGTTTGTAGTAAACTCAGGAACATCTGAACTGGCCTGAATTAGTGAGGTAGTGTGACCTTCCCTGATGAGTTCTGATTTAGTTCGGAGAATAATTCTCATCGAACTACTATACTGAGACCCGGAGAAGTATTACCCTTCCATTAACAACACGGAAGAGGACCAGTGAGGAGGTGCTGGTGTAGTAGTATGAGCGAGCATATTGTTGAACATTTTCACTCCCACATCTATGCAGAACATGCAATAATTGTGAAACGCCAGTCAACTGAAAAGTATTTCATAGTGGAGATAGGTTGCACAGCTATATGTACTACACTATTGTAATTTAATTTTTGTAATGGTGAATAAGTTCCCCACAATACTTCTCCGTTAGAATTTAGAAGTTGTTGAATTCTACAGATGTTACCAAAAGTTGACAAGGCGTTTGGTTTCGATTCTGAAGGGAAAGATCATAAGCTAACACCTAGTAATTTTCGATAATGAGGTCAACACCTGAGTGGCACCGAACTCTTCAAACATCCTTAGCACTACAATTTGTTACTCGAGATATCGGATTTTGTACCATTACTGTACTCACTTTTTATGTTCATATCATTATATTGCTCAAGATAACGGTTTTTGTACCTACATTGCAATCTTTTGGAGTCCTTATCACTAGATTGTGTGATGTAGATAGGTATTTTAATTAACGTCGCACTGAAGCAACACAACGGACTATTTTCCATGGTCCGGGATAAAACCCGAAGCTAAATTGTGCGTGAAATTGGTCTCTTTGTACCTTCGTTGTAAGTCTTTTGGAGTCTATATCACTAGATTGAGCGAGGTATCGATCCCTTCATACTCTTGCCGCACTCATTTTGTATCCAATTGTAGTGATGTGTGTGGGATATCTGTACATGTACCCTTCTTGTATTCTTATTAGTGTGTCTATAATACTCTAGAATGTAATATGCGGTAATGGTGATGATGCGTTGTCTGGTGATAAGATTTTTATAAAGGTTGATGGCATTATTGTATTGAGAATCAAATTAATTTTTAAATTTTAGACACCGGTTATTGAATTCAAGACTGAAGCTGTAGGAACTAGTACAATTAAATTCTTTTTTCAATCCTCGGTTCAATCAAGTTGAAACACGCAAGTACTACATGTCAAAGTCCAACTTCCACGAATACTGTACAGACAACAAGAAACAAAATATTCAGTTACGACATAAAACGCATTTTATTTTTAAGGGCATTTTTTTAAAGCAGTTTTAGTCTACACCACATCAACTTGCGTAAAAAATACACTAACAAAATTTATCTGGTCAATTTCCCATCGCGCTCATGGCGTGATGAAAACCCACCATTACATCTCTATATTAATTACTTCCCGGCAAAATTGCGCGCTATCCCAAACCCTCCAGGACAGAACAGAAACACGCTGCTTCATTAAACATCAATAATTGAAGAAGTCAACACTCGACTCTCAACGCGGTCATTAGATTAGTCGGTGAAGAGGGGAGGAAGGCAAAAAAAACTTTTTCTAACCTTTTCGACTCATTTCACTGTGACCGGCAACCGCCAGCGGGTAAGCTGCCCCTGATTGCCCAGGAACAAAGGCTTCTTCCACTTATTTATTAGCAAGTGGGCAAAGGACGTTGACCAGAGATAGAAGCCCCGTCATCGTAATCAAATTTCGCTCCACGGAGGAACAAAGATTTAGAATCGCCCGAAACTTTCTGGGGAATCGCATTTAGCGTTCGGGTTCTTCGATGTTCTTTCTCTGAGCTGCGATCGTTATTTGGCTCTGTGTTCCCGTCGGTGCAGATGTAGCACCTAAACGCCGGTTCTGCTTTGCCGAGTAGCATAAAATCAAGTTTACGGTGGTGCGTAAAATCCTATAAAATTCCGTAGATAACGTTTAATGGAGGAACGGGGTGGTTGTATTAACTCCATTTTAGAGCCCAGTGTTTATTGTTTTCCTCTATATTTAAAAATGAAATTCGTGTAAGTGGAAGTTTTAAAAGTAGGCTTAGAATTTTACTATGCCGCATGTTATTATTCCGTTGTCTAAATTGGTTGGAAGGAATAGCATTGTGCAGAATTTTTAGTAGTGATTGCCTTCACCCTCCAAGTGGTTTGGACGGGATATCTCGTCCATCAAGATCAATTTTGCTAATGACGAGATATCTCGTCGTCAAAAATTCGTCTATTTTTTATGATGGCGGGATCAAGATCTGGTGCATTTTTCTTCTAATGACAAGATATCTCAACCATAAAGATCTGGTCAGTTTTTCTAATGACGAGATACCTCATCCAGACAACCACAAGGAGAGTTAACTCATTTTCAGACAATATCACGTGTCGAAAGAACCTTTATTACATTATGAGCCCTGAAGCATTGTGCGTTGTAATGTCTAAAGTTGTGATGCATTATTCTGCCATACTAGTCAATATGCTAATATCTTCAAATTTTGTCTCCATGATTTATCCTCTTAAGGGATCCCGCGCATATATCCTTTCTGAAACCTGATGAATGTTCATGCATGTCTTCTAGTCAGTCTGGATCTTATTGTCTAAGAGGATCTATTCTAGGATTGTATCTGTCAATAGATTTTGTTATTTGGTCATTATGTGTGTTGCTGGGTAAAATCAATAAACTACACTACCCAGATAGCTCGTGATGCTCAGGTGTTAACGGTTAATATACTGCGTAAAAAGCTTCTGTTACCTCATTATTCTAGAAAAGAGATCACACTCTTTATTCAAGATTTATGAGGCATTAGATAATTTTATGCTCTCTTGACTGTTGCTCTTTTGACTAGCGTGGCAGTATAAAAGCTGTGACAATTCTATGATTCTTTACAAGCATCCACTATTTTATTACTTTCAAACTTCAACGTGATACAGTACTTTCTAAGTACGTGCTTTACAAGTGCTGGTTTAGATATTCATTTGAGATTATTTTCATTTGTTTACCCAACATGTCGTAAATTCAATATGGAGCAAGCCTATCCTGGTCATCTCTCCTTGTTTGTCTAGGACTGTCCAGGGAGCATCTGAATTTTAATTCTATGATCGTCTTGGACTTTTGAAGGTACGTGAACTCATGGATTTGGTTTAACTTATCTAGACCAAGTGGAATAAAAAGCAACATGCAGACATGTATTTTCCTGTCACGTTTGAGAATAACTTGTCGATGCATGACTGAGTTTAGCATTATAATGTTAACTCAGACAAAGTTCAAGTTAAGTCAAAGTCATTAACTTAATTTAATACACTTGGTTTGGAAAATGTGTGATAGTTGTTAATTATTTTAGTAAGTAGTTTTGAACTAATCAAGTATTATTCAATACCTATATCACATATATGTATACCCATAGCTAAATAAACTGAGGAATAGAATTTATAGATCATTTGAAAATTTGCTTTCACATAATCTTAAAATATTTATTTGGTCCAACATTTTATGTCCAGATGAATAACAATCTATCCTTATACGAAATGAAAATAATAGTTAACAAATAAGAAAAATTAAACGTACGTCTATAATCAATTATAAATCACAAATTTTTATTTTTACTGTAACGCCCAGCATGTGAGGGTCATTAAAAATAGTTCCATGTATCATTGAGTTTTTAATAAGATAACATCTAGAAATTATCCTTAGTAGAGTGATAAATTGGAAATTTAAATACCAATATTTAGCACACAATTTGTAACATGCAATGTTTTCGTTTCCTTGTTTTGCTCTAAAAACCACATTTTAAATATTTTTATCCTAAAGCTTAGTTCTTAATTACAACGGTGTTAAATAGTTTAATTTTTGAAATAACAGAACTTGAGGGATAATTTCTGCTATACGTGTAACACATTATATCAGAATGGTTCGACCTTAGTTTCTCCTATCCTTCAAGACGATACGTCGAATTAATTCTATTGTCTCCAAGTAATAATTGTACTAACATTTCACCCGACGATTTTAGCCCCAATATCTGGATATAAACAAACCACCTTCTCTGATCTCAATGATTTTTATACCCCCCTCCGTCGTGTTCATAATATCTCATTTTGCGACGAATCATGTTTACACGACTAGCCGAGCAATACCAATCGAATTCATCAACACAATGTTTATTTTCTTTTTGAGGTCTTTAGTCTCTTGAGTCACATTTCAGCCTGTATCCTGTGCATATGGTATTAAGTAGTAAAAGCCCTGATTCAGCAGAATAAACAAATTTTGTATATTCAGCTGGATTTCAATCATTTCCATTTGGCATCATAAATACCGATCTATCAAATTTCCGGTTAATTCAACAACCTTTCATTGGCGTCGCATTTTCATTCAACAGTGTAAATTTATCGTTCGTAACAAACATTTATTTTTTACCTCTCATGGCTCAATCAATTATTCTCATACACCTCGCATCACGCACTGCATTCTAAGATAAGCCCTGTACTTATCTTATTAGCTAAACAATTTCTATTCTCGAGTTAAACGTCTGAAAAGTCTTATCTATTTTTGCGTTGCCAAACACGCTAATGAATGGCACTTGCGCTTCCCAGAATTTACTCGTGTTCAGGAAAGGCTTAGTTATAAAGTGAGTACTGGCCAACACACTATTTACAGTAGAACAATATTTAAACTCGCGTGTCTTTTTGTGACTTACTTCTGTCTTGATGATGATGGACGTCTCTGCTGCGCCGAAATGGTCATTGACGATGTTTTACATTGGAGAAATTTTTGAATAGTGGTTAATCATTGTTTTGATGGGATCTCTCTTCGGGACTGATCCCGGATCGTCACCAATAGCGCGTTGTATTGATACAGTGTGTCTCTAATTCAACCACCCACCATTGTTTTGAAGGCTTTTCAATATTTACTAAACATTTTCTACTCTTATGAATCATTCTACGACATTTCAGATATTTTTGTTAATATTCCACGGTCTTCTAAAGCACTAGAAAACACCCAAACTAATAAATTCAGAAACCATATTAAACCAACACAACACAATAGCAGCGCTATTCACCCGATATAACACCGAATCGGCCCTTCCATCAACCCATTGTGTTCCTAAGCCCTCACTACCATCAACACGATCACAATTCTTCACCGTCGCCTTGTAAATGTTATTGTCGCAAGGATCGAGACAAATGGATTAATCAACAGTTGAAGGTGGTGAAATCTATTTCGTTCCCCCAAACAGCAATAATGGGTGTTCGGGAAAAGCAACAGATGGTGCGAGAGACAAAAAATGGCATTTGGATTAAAGGTGGAGGCTCGATGTGATTATGTCTACATGGTCAGATGGAATCGGACGGATCATGTTAATCCCGCTCAATGGATCAATATCAGTTCATTGTGTGTTTCTGACAACTGAAGGTGATAAGGCTTGAAGTAGCTGCTCTGCACAAATAAACGGGAAAACCGAATACTTTGTATCTTTGAAATCGTGTTACATATGAAATATTTTTGTGTTTGACTATTATAATAATCCCTCTATCCAAACATAAGTGTCACATAACAACACTCTCACCAAACATTTGCACTTGAGATTTGTTCCGAAATAGACGTTATGTTTGACAAAAAATGGAAAATAAAAATATTTAAGCGTAAATTAAAGGTTTGTTTCCCAAATGTGGTTACATGTTACACATTAAGACAGAGTTTGGCGTATGTGGTTTTGTGATTATGTGGTTTGGCTCCATGTGGTTCTGATGAAATATTTCGTCCATCGAAAACTGACGTTTACAGTGTACCACAAAGAAACATTAAACGTAGTTTATATATACTCTATACGACATAATACATAAAAAATTAGATTTATAAACTGTATCTCCTAAAGTTTGCTGTGCATCAGAATGAAACTTTATCAAGTAGTATTTTATTCGCATTTACATAACCTTAATCTGCAAGACAAATATTTACAAGAAAAACTTGAGCAAAATTTTCTAAGTCAAACCATGGATTTTATGCCAAAATAATGACTGAAATGAGTACTTATGTTCAAGATTAAAACCAAAATCTCGAGTAACACAAAATATGAAATAATCAATTGATATTTCTCTTAATTAAATTTTTGAACACGGTTCTCTAATATTATATTCAAATTATTGAATACAACTCTTACATTAGTCATTGATACTCTACTGGTAATTCAATCTCAGTCCAAATTTCTTGTGTCCGAGTTTAATAATTTTAGAATTAGAGTACACGCAGTGTTGAAATGTTGATTCTGAGAAAAATGCAACTAAAATTAAGAAGGGTTAAAACTAAATTTGAGTTGTCAGAAAAATCTTAATTGCGAATGAACTAATGCTATTTTCATTTTTACCAAATTATAACATTTTCTATTTTCTGAATAGATCTAAATTGAAAAGCATTAAAGTTAAGTTGTTTTTGGTAACAGCATTGCTAATTAATAAATAGAAAAAAATTATATTCTTTGAGACCATCTATTTCATAAACAGTGCTTTCTAATAAATAATAAATAACCAAGTGTTAAGATTTTCTAAAATTTAGTTATTAAATCGTTAAAAGTTGGTTTATGTAATTTTGAGTAATTATCTAACATTTACCTTTTAAATTACTAGAATATTTCCTCCTTTGACAAACTGTAAATTATTATATTTATATTTTATCTTTACATTTCTCCAACACAATACTGTTTATGGAAAATAGTATTGTGTTACACAATATTCTTTTGCTGAAATGTTCCACTCCATTTTTTTTATTTTCACTGACCCATAAAAAAATGGCGCACATAAAATAAGTATTTCCAACAGTTTAATCTCCGGTGTCTAGGGAAATTGTCAAATCTAACAAACATTTCTTTCAGTTTTATTCTCTTGTCACAAACTTGTCTCAAATTCCCAAGAAAACCTGTCTTCAGATGAATTTCGTTTCATTTTTAACTTATTTAGACAGGAATAGCTTCTATTTTTATGTCCGTGATTTTTATATTAAATCCGAGGAGCTTTCCATCCAGACATCTCAATTTATCAAAAGAATGTGTACTGAATTTACTAAATAGGAAATCCCAAGAGGGCAAAATCCTTTAATGTGGCACGGGGAGAGACTGGAATCAGAAAAGAATTATTTCTGCGTTTTGAAATGAGAAAATTCAGTAAATTAAAATCTCTTGTATTTAGGTGTGTAATAAGGAAACAACGCAGACCATTGCTTTTGCCTGAACATCAACTTTTAATATATACTTTTATGTTATTGTTTAAATATTCGGAAATTATTTATGTAATAGAATTGTACACATTATAAATAGTGCCATATTAATTCCTGAAAAAAAGAAATACTTTCCACAATATTTGTAAAACAATCTTAGTTTGTATCCTCTACAGTGAGAATGTTATTCTTGTTGGCCATTTCGAATTTCTTTTTATCCATCCCTCATCCAGAACAAACCCCGACCGGTGGTTAACCCTCCTGGTGGTTGTCTCGATGAGGTATATCGTTATCAGAGAAATTAACCAGATCTTGTTGGAAGAGATATCTCGTCATTATATAAAAAAACTGATCAGGCCTTGATCTCGTCATAAAAAATCGACAGTATTTTGAAGAATAGATATCTCGCTATTAACAAAATTGGGCAGATCTTGATAGACGAAATAACTTGTCGAAACCGCTAGGAAGGTTAATATGCAGTCTACGTTTGCCACAGAGTTCTAAACAATAAGTGTACCAAATTTGGTGTGCATTGGTCAAACGATGTGCATTCATATAGACGGCAAATAGACTCTTTGCAAGAATAGAAGTTCAAGTACAGCAGAAGTTTCCCATAAGTGTCTTAAAATCAAATCACCCGGTAAATTTACAACATAAAAAGGAAAATTTAATTTCCACTGTAAGACGTTTCTGACTCTGAATGCATATAATAATCTTTAGATATTTATTGAACGTATATATTTAATCAAACAGTTGTGCCCAGCCTAAATACTAGGCTTAAACATATATACGTAGAGTAAAAAAACAGTTATTCACTGAGACAAATATACCAAACAGTATAGGAAATAGGTGTAAGAGAGAGCAATTACAATAAATTAAAATTCTAAGAGTTTTAATATTGATATTCTTATAGATAATATTGATTGTAAAACTAATAATTATTTCACACATTACTCAATATTTTTTTCCAAATTTCTACAGTAATTAGTTATTCGTCACTTATCCAAATCATCCAAAGATCAACACGATTATTGAATACTTAATGGAAATTTTAATGTTCCTGTTTACTTTTCGTACTTTGAAATATTAGTATCGATTTTTTCCGATTTAATTGTTATACTCGAAACTTATTTCTATGTATATTCTACGTACGTATTTGTTGTTTCACTGAATTTTTCTATCTCTACCTTATTATATTTTATTCTTCAAATTAAAATTAATTGAGGCCGTTCCCGATACATACCGTTACTCTCAACTGGTTGTTTTATGTGATGCCTGGATAGTGTTCTAACATTTCCAAATTCAGATGTTTCAGTTTAATAGGTTTATTTTTATCTTTGAAACACATAAACCATGATTTCATGTTTTTGCAGATTTTAATACTGAAATAAAACTACATTCTTAAATCTTATAGAAACGTGGTAGTCCATTTCAAATTGCAACAGATTAGCAACCAGAGGGTTGCGAGTTAGAAGTTCAGCCAAAGACCATACTGTACATGGGGTCTGGAGCAAGTTAAATCTGTCGTAGCTCAAATGTTCTCACGTTGGCGGGGTGTGGAAGTCTGGAGAGTGGGGTGCAAACTCAGGTGTTGACCTCGTCATCTGACCTTAGTTCAAAATTACGTGGTGTTGTCCTAGATGCTTCCCTTTGAGATTGATCCAAGACGGTCCCCAATAGCCTGTTGTGTTGTTCCAGTGCGATGTTAATTAACTGCCTACCTTAATTCTGTAATAGTAGGTAATAATTTTTTACTGAATTTCCAAATATATCTACGAGTTATTCTGACGAATAAAGTATTTGCATGCATTAAGTTTTATCATTATGGATACAGATTTCTAATTTTTAGAATTATATAGAATTACATAAATCAAACAAAATTTGTTATTTACAAAATCACATTTCTTTTTGTTCCTTTATTTTCCCTTCTTCCACAAATATTACTGATCCGAAAGAAATGAACATAATCTGTAAATATTTTTAACCACGATTCAATATTATATTTTCTACATCTGACCGTCAAACTACTGGGTGTTTCGAAAATATCCACATTATAAAGGGTGGTAGAAAGCCTCAAAATAAAAATTGTCGTCAAGGAGGGTGCGTCCCGAAATGTCGCGTTTAGATTGTAGACGGACTTTAGCTCAATCTGTATCGCAACACGAATTCGGAGCTTTCCGTTAAAAATCTGAGTGAGGAATGGCGTCTTACGCCATAGCAACGATGTTATCGACTGACCTAAACAGCACTCTTCACCACCTAAGCACGGCATTTCCGGACACATATTTTTAACAAAAAGTTTGACCCCTACCACCATTTACAATTTGACCGGATGCTATCGAAACACCTTGTAAAAAGGTAGGTATTTTAATTAATATCTCACTGGAGCAACGGGCTATTGGCGATGGTCCGGGATCAATCCCCAAGGGAAAGATTCGAGGAAAACACCAGTAATTTTGAACAACGGTCTGATGACGAGGTCACATCTGAGCTGCACCCCACTCACAAACTTCCAGACCACTCCAACGTGAGGACATTTGAGACAACGGCAGATTTAAAGTGCAGCATCCCCCTTTGTACACGATGGTCTTGGGTTGGATTCGAACTCTCAACCCTCCTGTTGCTAATCCGTTACTCTTCCAACCGAGCTGCCACGGCCCCCTGTATAAAGACCAAGATATCATTCCCCACTCGGATTTTTAAAGGCATGCATCGCTATATATACGAATTCGAAGCATTTGCCGTTGAAAATCCAAGTGGGGAATGCCGCGTTACGCCACTGAAACGATGTTATCGACTGACCTAAACAGCGCCATCTACCACTTAACGCGGCATTTCCGTACAGGCATTCTTTGACAAAAAATTTATTTTGGATCCTGCACCACTCTAGAATTCGTCCAGATATTTTCGAAACACTCTGTACGAAAGAACATAATGGAATAATGGGTTTAATAAGGAAACCATATTTAAACGATAGCATAATGACACTTAATGGAATGTTTAAAATGTATGATACTACACTGCACACTAGACTCAAACGAAGCTACCGAACAAATCTTGTTATTTATTTGATAGCGTACGTGCTTTGAATGTAACGAAACCTTATTTGCTGAGTGTGATGTTTGAATACAGAATTAGAATTGGAGATTTGCATGGAAATTAAAGAGTCCTGTAAAGTTGAAAGCTAAAACTTCACAAACTCTAAATTTTGTATGCACATTATTAATCTTCTTTGCATTCTCTGCTCCTAAGCTGCTGATATTACCGTCCCAGAGCAAACTCGAAGCAGAAACACAATATTCTACATCGTTGTCGATGGGAAAATGTTCTCCGAAAATAGCACCTACAATATCTAACATCTGTTTGGTTCTCACAACTTATGAAAAGGATACGATGCAAAATTCCAGCGCATTGTGCATCTCAAATTTATATGTTAGATTTCTGAAGCTGGCGTTTCTAAAGATTGAATGTATTTTGGGGATATAAGTTTATTCCGTTGGTAGTCTTGCAATAATTATGTTCGTTTCTGAAAATGATAAGCGTTACTTGAAAGATATTAAACGTACAAAAGATATTTTGTATAATTCCCGAAGTGGTATTCAATAGTGTATTTAAGATTAACTGTATTATTAAAAATGGCATTCAGAATTGCTTATATAAAACAGTAATTTATAAATGAAGCTATTAATTGAATCTGTAAATGTGCATTGAAATGACAAATGCAAATGTAAATATTGTTTTGTGTTTGTATTTTTTCGCTTTATGAGATGGATTTTCAGAAAACAAAGATTTTATTCCCCGTCACACACATGCTTAAGTATGATACATTTTGGCGTTACCTTGAAATATAATTTTATCGCCATTTTGGTGATGTTTGGCGTTGGATCTAATCGGCGTTAACCAATAAACTGTCATATAATAATTTGTAATTTTTATTAGCTTCGTGCTGAAATCGTATTCGAAAAACAAGTCGTGACGTCACCACGTTGGAATACATACATGAGGCACGTTCTACCACGAAAACACTACCGCCACCTACATTTTAGCTAGACCAAAAATATTTAATTTCTTCTTTCATATTTTTTCATCACCTTCTCGCTTCAAAACTCATTCAAAGGAAAGGTAAAATTTCAATGCTTCCAAATCGATTAAGCAACGTTTGTAGTGTCGCGTTATATACCATGAAACTCCTTCCTTCTAAAATGGCGCAATCTTGCCTTAATGTGTCAATTACTGTGAAGGCATGAGTTACACAAACGGTATAGCACATGCCTTAAGTCTTATCTCGAAAATAGTTAAACTGTTACTGCGATATTTATCACATGCGCAACATTGTTGTGTTTAGATTACATGCTTAAAAGTTCTTGTTATTTTTTACCTAATACAAGCAATGTCTATTCGCGGATACACTATTGTATGTCGGATTTCTAACCTTTATATTTTAACAACATTGTAGTCCGAAACTTTTTCCTTGCGTCTAAAACCGTTCCATCTTGGCCGTGTCAATAACTGTTTACACACGGTGTAACACATACCTCCTGTCTTATTGCCAAAATAGTCAAACTGTTATTGCGATATTTACCACACATATAACGACATTGTAGTCGTGTTTAGATTGTACGTTTAAAAAGTTTTTACTATTCATCTAGTACAAAAAATGTCTATTCGCGATTTGGATACACTTTTATATGTCTTATTTTCTAAGTATTAGATTTTTAACAACATTGTATTCTGAAACTTTTTCCATGGTTCTTAAACCGCTCAATCTTGGCTTAATGTATCAATAACTGTTTACGGTGTAATACATGCTTCCTGTGTTATCTCCAAAATGGTCAGACTGTTATTGCGATATTTATCACACATATAACGACATTGTAGTCGTGTGTTTGAATTGTATGTTTAAAAAGTTCTTATTCATCTAATACAAGCATGTCTACTCGAGATTTGGGTACACTTTTGTATGTCTTATTTTCTAAGCGTTAGATTTTTAACAATATTTTAGTCTTTTAAACTTCTTCACATGTCTAACAAAGCTCAATCATGACTTAATGTGTCAATAATAGTTTACCGTGTAACACATGCCCCCAGTCTTATCGCCAGAATAGTTAAACTGTTATTCTTATATTTATCACACGTACAACAACATTGCAGTCGTGTTTCGATTGTATGTTTAAAAATTTCTTATTATTCACCTAATACAAGCAATGTCTATTCACGTGTTGGATACAATATTGCATGTTTTATTTTACAACCACCGTTATATTTTACTCCCTCAAAATATTAAACTGAATCGACCACTATTAACATTTTTTGATATTAAACTTTCTAATGCAATCTCTTATATCAACAAAGTTTTCGGATTCTTTCCAAGAACAAAGTGCGTACAAGGAAAGTGTTTTAGAGAGTTTAACAAAAGAAAATAATATTCTCTTCAGTCAAATGTTACGAAATAAGAAACATTTCTTTTTCGCTCTAGATTTTTCAACACCATTTGAGAGGGATTTATGGAATATTTATTTCTATAAACTCTGCCCAACGTCCCTCATATTTGATGTTTCTTCAACTGTCAAGGAAACCTTCAGAAGTCCTTGATATGTAGGAAAAAGGAAGCAGGAAAAATAAAAAATAAAAGCTAGAAGCAGGGCTTTAAAGAAAATATTGTTACCTCTCTTAGATCAGTAAAATAATAATACTAGATAGCACTGTTGTATACTATCTAATTTTGTGCACATCAACCTCTCTGCTACCAAGTAAGCTTTACAGCGTCCTTTGCAAATTAAATACTGTAAGCATCTCCGTGTTTTGGAATGCCTATTAATGTCATAGGCCTTACAGATAGGATTTCCTTTTAGAGGGCACACGCAAACAATTAAAAGCAGACTTTCTTACCAAAACTATTGGGTAACGTGTGTCGGAGCAATGACGTAAGGATTTACGTGAATACCTCTTTTTAGTATTTATTTGGGTGCAGTAATGAAAGACAAATTTAGTAGTCAATTCAGTGTTTCTCGAAATCTGATGAGTTGCTCTTACGAGTAAACTAAGTTCGATGTATTCATGCTTGGCTTTTCGACAAGTATATTCCAACATCGCGAACTTTAAAATGTTTTCAACTGTGATCCAAAGATTCACAACCAAGCATGGTATTCAATTTAATTTCTAATGATTTCAATAGACAAGGTCCAAACCAGTTTTCCAGCTTCTACAAATCAATGCTGTAATAAGCATCTCCGTGCTTTGTAATGTATATTAATGTTATGGGACCTTGATAGGATTTCCTTTCAGTGGGCACATGTAGATTGGCAATGAAAAAGAAGACTTCCTTGCCAAAAAAGTGGGTAGCTTGTGTCGGAGAAATGCCTCAAGGCTTTACGTTAATACCTCTCGTTAGTATTCATTTGGGTGCAACAAATGATAGACAAATTCAGTAGTCAATTCAGTGTTTTTCGAAAGTTGATGAGCTCTTCCGCGTAAACTACGTACACGTACGTGCTTTTCGACCATATGCTGACAATATGAAAATTTAAAAGGAATTTTAAACTCTTATCCCAAATTTCACATTTAACACGGTATTCTATTCAATTTCTAATGATTTAAATCGACATATCTTGATGTAAGAGTTCGTTTGAGACCAATTTATCGTAGGTCTAGATTCGAGAAATAATGAAAGTAGCTTTTTTGAAAATGAAGAACATTTTTGTTTGATGTGATATTATATAAGATAGGAAAAGTAGTAGTTCTAATGCTACATAAACTGAAACTAAATTTCAGCCTCTTCCATGTACGAATATTCCACAGTCGTGGACGTAGGTGTACCAGAGGAAGACAGAGATCCGAAGATAACGAGACAATGTTTGACGTCGACATTTTAGACCAAATGATACACCCGTATACTGTCAGAGAAAAGGAACCTCGTCATTGTCCAATACATGTATTTTTACGATATTTTACATACCAGCCCTTGTCCGGCCTTAAACCCTTGTTGGCAGGCTGGTTGGCCTGGGTCATAAAATTTTCTCATAAATCTTGGTAGGTAGGTAGTTAATTAACGTCACACTGGAGCAACACAGCTGTTGGCGACGGTCTGGATCAATCCGGAAGAGAAAGATCCAAGGACAACGCCTCCAAATTTCGAACCACGGTCAGATGATATCAACACCTGAGCTGGCATCCCAATCTCCAAATTTCCACACCACGCCAACGTGAGGACATTTGAGGCGACGACTGATTTAACGTGAACCAGCCCCCGTGTACACTACGGTCTTTGGCTTCGATCCTCCGATTGCTAATCGGTTGTTCTTTCAACCGGGCTACCGTGGACCTATGAATCTGTGGGTTGACAGGGTTTTGGGCCATCTTATGCCTGAATAATTGAAGTTAGTGTACATATTAGCGATCATCTTTCCCATTCAATCTCCCGTTGTGGTCTGTTTCTTTTTCACCGATGTGGTGGGAAGCTCCGTCATTACTGGATGAGTCACACGCGCAATCTTTCGTCTCTATAGCAACGTTCGGTGCGTTCGCTGGAATAAAGCAACATAAAATAAGTTCCACAATATAGTCATCTTTGACAACAGACAAATTTAATTTGGAGTTTCTAATTCCAACCTTTAAAGACTTTTTAAGCGATTCTCACAAAGAAAATGTATCATTCATTTCTGACATTAATTTTATAAACTTTTTAGATTTTATATCATGACAAATTTCAATTTGGGAAAGAAAATTACTAAATACGAGGGTTGTTTGATAATTTTGGTAAATTTTTATGAGATGACAACACAATTAATTTGGGTACATCACGGTTGGCAGGTGTCACTCTTCAAACTATCTCAGGTCAAATTTCAGCCAGATGTTACACTTTGTATGCTTTCTACATACGTTTGAAGCTAGAATTGTAACAGCTGTCACGAAAATTTAAAAAAGATAGTTCTGCTCAGTGATAAAATATTTATTTTGAAGTGGATGGCCACCATATTCTCCAGATTTGGCCCCATGCGATTTCTCCTTGTTTTCACATTTTAAAATTTGTCTCGGTGGCAAGAAATTCTAGTCGAATAAGAATGGCATTACTACCGTCAGTACGTATGTTGCAGACGAGTAGAATGAAAAAATTAGAAACTCTTAGTACCAAGTGTGTAGCCCTCATTGATGACTATGATGTTGCAAAACAAAATCGATTTTTTCCAACAAAAAGTGTTAAACTTTCTTCCTTACCATACTTATCAACCAATCCCGTATTATATCAGTCTTCTTGATTTGGCCTAAATTATGGGGCTTGTGTTAGGCTTAGATCGGCGAGATATAGCACCATAAAACTGAACCAACCTCTAAATTTTCAATGAATAAATGTTTAAACAAACGAATTCAAATATTTATTACTTAATAGCTTTTCTTAAGAGTAATTAAAGCTATTACAGCAACAATATGCCTGTGCGAATTCACAGCACAAATTATACGACACATTCTTGACTTCCAAACACGTTTCCAACCAAGCCAGTATTCCAGTTCACACATAATAGTTTCCAGTTTGATCACTGCTTACGCGTATACTTCTAAATGGAAAACGGATCTTTAATTCTCCCGAGAATTTAAGTCTATTTCCCCACAGAATGCATTTTTTATTCCGTTCGGAAATAAACTTCGAATTTCTATTTAAACTTCAGAGGAATGAGAAATGTTTAAACGTAAACAATTCTTTAAAATTCACGTTTTTTTTCCTATCCCAGTTCAACTTTTCCCCCATTTCGGGGCAGTTTTCCCCGTTGTTTGTTTCGTTCAAGGTAGCAAACCGAACGAATAAGGACAGGTTAAGAAAGCAATAAAACTTTCCAGGGGAAACATTCCATTGGGAAGTTTTCAGCGGAATTTTTTAGCGTGCCTCTTCCAAGTAAAATGAAATCGTGGGTACGGTTTTGGGAGGACTGAGAAAAAGCCAACCATTTCCCTAACCCTGCCCGAATGATTACTTGGAACTTTTCATCGTAGAGACACTAATGCCTCTTTTACTTTTCAATATTGAAAAACGTTTTCTGTCAACTTATTGTCTGTGTTTTATCGTTGATAAAACAATAGATCCTCTTATGGAAAGCCCGGATGCTTCTTTAGGGAGAGATTGAGTTCTCTTTCGAAAAAAAATGGCATGAAATGTTTGAAATTGGCATTCTTCGACTCCACTTATTATAAAAAAATGAAGTTTTAAAAAGAGGAAGTAGTTTCAATCGCAATTATTGTTTTTATTTTGATAAAAACTGCTGGATACATCAATATGGTTTTCTTCGTGTTTACATGGGATAAAATGGTCCTTCGATGTCTTGTTTTAAAATTGTAAGGATTCTGAGTTTCATAATTTAAAAACAATTTCTACTCAACTGAGGAAAATAGGGAAGAACTGACATATTTTTAGGTCAATAAGAATAAAAATTGATTTATTTTCGAAATACTTATAAAGCTTTTGATTTTTGTTAACGTTTAACATACATGTATGAAAAGTTTAAACTATAGTTTGAGTATGACTCTAAAGATGTAGAAAAAGTTAAGAAGATATAAATAGCGAAGAACTGACATACTTTCTTCGGCGTCTTGCTCTAAAATTGCCAGGACTCTGAGTTTAATAATTTATAAACAATTTTTCTACTCAACTAAAGAAAAGCAGAGAACTGGCAGTTTTAAGTCAATAAGAATAAAAAAAAATCACGAATACTTGTAAAGCGTTTGATTGTTCATACCCTTAAGATTTACATTTATGAAAAGTTGAAATTATAGTTTGAATATGACTAAAGATGTAAGAAAAGACAATATAAACATAACAAAGAACTGAAATACGTTTGTTACAAAGAATAAAAAATGCTTTATGTTGTCGAATACTTATTAAACTTTTGATTTTACATACCTGTATCATACATCTTAGAAAATTTAGAACCATAGTTGGAGCATCTATTCTGTTATCAGAATATAATAGATTTTCTGACAAAAGAATTAATCTAGGAAGACGATGTGTGCATCAGTAATACGATTTGTATCCATTAGAGTTACTGTAATGGGGTAATCTTAAGTATTTGGTAAATTAATATACATTTTTATAACATAGGTATTTAAGTTTACCACTCCAAATTATGCTACACAAAAAACAGATAACATTATTGAAAAACTGAGAGATTGGGATGTACATACAAGTAAACTCATATTTTAGATAATCTGCGTCAAACAAGTAAAATTGTTTAATTCAGTTTAACTGTTTTCAAGCACAATTGCATTGGGAAAACGCAAGTGTTTGATGAGAAACGTCGACATTTAATTCCATCATTAGATAAAGTATTCATTGCGACGCCATTATATTTGATTTTTATCTATTTGTCTTCGTTATAAAAGTACACGTCCGTGTTAATAGCTGCAGATGTTTAAAAATTACTAACTAATAACGAATGAGGTAAACAGTTTAAATTAACTATTATATACATTTTCTATGTCATTCACCCGCAAGTTCTGTTTTGTTTATTTTTACGTTTGACAAATGCTTCTTCGAAATATATACATGATACAAAAAGTTAAAATTTATGAAAACGTGAAGAATCTAATTAATTCTCACAATTTATGCACGTAAATAGCAATTCTAAACTACTACTAGATGCCACATTTTTGTTTTAGGGAATCGACGCATATAGTTTTTCAAAATAAATCGGTCTGAATTATTTTATGCAATTAAATTAATTGGAATGACGGTATTTTTTTCCTAGCAAACCACACCAGTTTATCCGCGTCGTTTTCGATGCAAATATACAGTTTATCAGATTAACGCCGCCATTTTTGCATTTCATTCCAGATCCAGAACAAAAATGAATTAAATTACTGCACATAATTCACAGAGAAGGCAGCCTTTTTTGCGTCTAATAAACGCTTTAATCACAATTATTCACCTCATGAATTTTCATGAGCATTTAAATTCATGAAAATAACTTTATTTCCATTGTTTTTAATAACATTTCACCCAACCAATGGCCTGTCGTGTGCAACATTCCATCGGAGCAATTAAAAACCGGTATTTATTTCGCAAAATACCAGGAGTAAAAATTGTCTCGACACAGCTTGCTCGTGTTTTCCTAATTGATAGCTTAATAAACCCCGTTCCCGGGCTATGTCTTTTATGAATAATGGAAAGCGAAAGAAAACGCCCGTCTTCAGAAAGGTTTCCACTGGGCCAATTAATATTAGCCACGTAAGAGCATGTGGCTCTAATTGACTCGATTACGTCATCCTCCCCCCCCTGCTACATTGGCGTCTTAAAAATTACCCTTTCAAATTAATTGATGCGTGTAATTTGTTTTTTTCGTACTCTCGCAGATTACGGCAAACAAATTAGGGAGTTATGCGAGGAGGCCTAAAATTAAAAACCCGAAATCAATTAATGAAGGAGGTGTAGAGTTAGGGCAATAAAAAGTTTTTCATTGCGGAATTTTAATACTAACAAGGGGTCATAACGGTCTTACCTGGGTCATGAGGGCTGTGCTATCTCGTATCGGAGGCTGGGTATATGAGAAACTTAATTTCCGCAGCAACGCCGGCTCGACGTTCGTTGGCAAACATAGGAGGCTGTGTGATTTCGCCTCAATAAATTGGGTGAGGGCTCCTTGAACTTGCTTTTTCTTTTGTGAAAGGGTGTTATGGAGTTTAATACTCGATTTATGGCACCCTCTAAACGTTGTGGGCGAATTATCTCATACTGTAAGAATTCTCGAACTATTAAAAAGTTTGAAGCACACACAAACTGCGTTCATAAGCTTTTAAAATATTTTTGTAAACCATTCCGTGTCATGGACGAAAGTTACTCGGAATAAAATTTCTAAAATAATATAATTCATTTGGAGAATACATATTCAATAACTACAAACAGAATGCAAAATTAGTTTTGCATTACAAACATAATACAAAATTAGTTTTGCGTTACTAACAAAATGTATAATTAGTTTGGTATTATAAACAGAATAAGAAATTATATATAGAAAGAAAAAAATTCATAATGGAAAATCAGTATTGGCTAGAGAGAAATTCTACTGAAAAACGTTATTTTGATTCGCGTTTAGAATGAATTCTAGGGATAGAGTTTATACACAATTTGATCCAATTTAGAATTGCTTCGTTATTTAATATTATATTTTTCTAAAGAAAGTTATTACTCGTAAATTCTTAGCTAATCGTTATGGATGTTTATCACCTCATACTGCAAGAATTTTCAAATGTATGCGACTAGAAAACCTTTGATGAAAGCTTCCTTCATAATCTAATACATTGATTTTATAAACCCTTTCGTGTCAGACGAAGATTACTTAGAATCTGACTTTTGAAGCAATATAATTAATTTTGAATACATATTTAAGGATTATCTGTATTACAAACATAATTCAAAGATCACATATTGCAACATAAGGCTTTAATAATGCAAATCAAGATAAGACTTTGGATACTACATTCTAATGAAAAACGTTATTGCACTGTATGTTTAGTATTCTAGGTATATAATTTATGCATGATTTTATCACATTTAGTATTGTTGCGTCAGTTAATAGAGTATATTAAGTATATTATTATTTCAATACATTTTTGAGGATTAACTGCATAACAAACAGAATTTAAAATTATATATTGCAACATGAGGCTTTCATAATAGAAGGAAAAATATGGAGTCAGATATTTCTTAGAAAGGTAGAACTTCTTTTTCCCTACAAAAAAAACCGCACATGACTATATAACCACATCTATGTGTTTAAAATATTCATGGATTCTTTTAACCTTTTGAAAAATTCCATTGATTCCTTCCTTAGAATGGAATAGAAAGATTCTATTGATCCTATCCCTAGATATATAATTCCCTTTTTCTAGATATAATCCTTTGGAATAATTCTAGTGTTGTTTCACTTAGAATGTAATCATTCGGAAATATTCTATTGCACCTTTCCATAGAATAGAATCTTTTGAAAACATTCTATTGGTGTGCTTTCATTAGAAGAAATCCTTTGGAAAGGATATATTGACCGTTTTCTTAGAACAGGACCATTTGCAAAGATGATTAACGTACGTTCCTTAGAATAAAATCCTTTAAATTATTCTACTGGTCAAGAAGGTCAGAACTGGTCAAAAGTCACGCAGAGAAGACTGCAGGTTGCATGTTGGAATTATGCATCATTAACCTCTCAGTCTTAATCCATTTCTGTAACACATCTTTAATTTTACAATTACTATTCATTACACTGGTAATTCAGTTACGTTTTATTGAATAAAAATTTAAAATGCGATAGTAAATAAATGAGATTCAGAATAAATAAATATTTTGTGTTTTAACTCTCATCATAAACTTGGTCATGTTATGGCAAAACTTCAATTACTTTTCTTTGTAACTTGCTGTATTCATGCCTTGTGGTAACTTTACAGTGAATTTTTTTACAATTCTAGATCCGAACAGCCGTGGGGCATATTTCAAAGGATTTTATTTTGTAAAACTATTCATTTAACAGTTTTATTAATTCAAAATTATATTTTTCAAACAATTCATATATACGAATTGAAAACAAAATTACTCATATTAAATACAAAAATATGTTTTTCAAAGAGATTAATAAGATACGGAAACAGTCGTTTGATGGCGAAAAGCAATAAAATCCTTTGAACATTTTATTGATCCTGTAATAAAACAAAAATACCTCAAATTTAGAATTTCGTAAAAGAAATTAAATCTTTTATTAAAGATGGAAAAAACGTATGAATAAAATCCACTTTATATGAACCGATAACAGCATCACTTAAACATATCATCGATTGAAAACGGGGTAGCCACACTTTGTACAGAACTTTATCTCTTCTGGTTGTTGTCTTGCCGAGGTATCGCGGTATTAGAAAATCTAACCAGATCTTGATGGATGAGATATCTTGCCATTAGATGAAAACTGACCAGATCTTGATGGATGAGATATCTTGCCATTAGATGAAAATTGACCAGATCTTGATTTCATCAACTTAAAAAAACCGAGAATATCTTTATGAATAGTTATTTCTGATAGCAATAAATCTCGTCATTAGCAAAACTGGTCAGATCTTGATGGACGAGATATCTCGTCAAAACAGCTTAGAGGCTCAAATTAGAGGTTTTTATAAAATACAATGACTGTTAACCTCGATTGAGGTATTCATGGCACATCTTTTTCAATGGAAAGCAATGTTACATCCCAAGCCAATGGTCTCAGTTTGAAAAAGGCGAAACATTCAGCGACCGAAATGTCTGTTAAATGAAATAGGGGAGAGATTTTTATATAGACAGGAAGTTTCAGATAAATAGCATGTCACAAAAGTTTTACGGGAGGAGTATCCTTTATCGGCAGTGTTACATTTCCTGACAAAGGAACGAATAACACCGGAGGATGAAAGATGTAACTTTTGCTCACTCGCTTTCTGTGACCCAGATTTACGGTGTTTTCTGTTACCCTGCTTTCAAATAGTAGTAATAAAGCATTTCCTATCTGTGATGGACGCAAGGGAAATATGACACATTCTTCGGCTTTCGCTGGGCTGTCTTATCAATACGACATTGATACGAGATTCAAGCTTGGATTGTACTGGGTGAAAAGGTGGATTTTGAGGGATTTTTGAAATTCTTGTGGTGAAATGCTGGTAGATTTTATTACATTAGACATTTAGATATTCGTCAGTTTTGATATGGGATATTTATTACCAATGTAAATATGTAATGTTATTGATAATTCGATTGATTGCTCAAATAACATTTTGATGTCCCCTCAACCCTCCAAGTGGTTCTGAAGAGTTATCTCGTCCATCAAGATCTGACCAATTCTTATAATGACGAGAAATATCGTCATCAAGATATTGACGATTTTTTGATGATGGCGAGATCAAGATCTGGTCAGTTGCTTGTAATGAGATATATCGTCCATCAAGATCTGGTCAATTCTGCTAATGGTCAATTCTGCTAATGGATTCCATGCTAGAATATATCTCGCACCCTGTTACGAAAACTTCACAACTCAAAAAGTGCGTTTTTCGAGGAGAAGCATTTAAAAAGTTATGAAGCAGTAGAAAATGCTGAGAATGCTAGACTGTAAGTCGCCATAGATTTGGCACTTTCACGATTTGAGTTACGAAACTATTACAGGAGACAGGCTTACGATGGGACCTACATAATCATTCAAAAACTGAAACTCTATATTTTTCAGTTTTGACACGATGAGCTATGAGGAAAGTTTATAATACCAAGTCATATAATACCAAGTCATATTCAAGCTGAGATTGAACTTGATGAATCATGAAACGATGAATTTTATATTTCTTCATATTAGATACTCAAATATTTGTCAGTTCTTATCTGAAACATCTATTACCATTGCAAATATTTAATGTTATTGTGAATTCTAGTAGGAGCTCAAATAACACTTACATTTTTAAATGAAACACCATAGATTCTATTTTAAAATTTGTAATTCAATCCAAGCTGTTTTTGTCCAGTTAGGTTCCCTTCGTGAGTCAAGGCACATAAAATATGCTGATATAAGTTGTGATTAAATTATTATACAGGTAAAAATGAACACAGAAATGTGATATGGGCATGTGCGAATCCAGATCCTCAAAGTTCATTTTGAACCAATTACTACTCTGTCTCAGTAATGTTTTTAAAATTTCATATTTTTACTACACATAGAGAACTTTTATTAGTATGTTCACACTCCTGATATGATGAGGTGTATACAGAATGAAATAAACTGATACAATGGACTATTTTCTTGTTATGTCAGAGATTATGAGTGTGACAAGATTCTATTTCTAATTAATTTCAAGAATCTACCTTTCATTCACTTTCTACAGGAATCTGCAGAAGGTGGTAGGTCCTACTTTAATCATAGAAATGTTTTATATTCAGTGAATATACTTACCTTGCAAATGCACTTGACTTACCTTATCCTACATTAAATATAGGAAATATACTTAAGTACAATAGTAAATTTACTACTCTTTTACGAGTGCTAAATTATGCTTGATGAGTTTTAGTAGTACTTATCATTCAATTTTGATTGTAGAAGATAAAATAAGTAGGACAAATACATGTGAAATTATGTATATATTAGCTAAAATCCTTAATTAACCATTAACATTCTCTTCCATTATATAACAGAAAAATTGGATTTGGAATGGGACGGAGATCTTCTAGAATATACCAAATGTCATATCCAGACATAGGAGCTTTGACACTAACCAGATAACCTAAGATTTACAACTTTTAGTGATATTTGTAACGGCTCATGACACGTAAAATGATTTTAACTTATTTAGAAAATAATAACGTTTACACTATACTATATATACGTGCGCACTAATTCGTTGAGAAAATATTTTCCTTAAAGCTTTAGAATGATCTCTTAATATTCAAACTAACTTTAATAAATAAACTATCAACTAGTAACATCTGTTTTTAGTTTAAATTTTCGCAATTTACAACTCATTTCAAACTTTAAATATTCTTAATTGACCGCATAATCGTACTGTTAGAATACAATCTTTACAAGGACTTGATACTACACTGCGAATGCAAGCATGCGATTAGTTTACCTTCGGAATTACAAATCCCCCTCCCTTCCGATCCTATTTTACAAATAAATTGGAAACGCAAATTGCGCATTGTACGGGCAATTATTTACCTAATTGCATTCTAATTATAAGCATGATCTTTATTCATTAAATTGAGCGGAATGGAACGAGAGTTCTTTCCTCGCAGATTTCCTCACGCAATCGCCATTGTGAGAAAGACGGAGATCGCATCGCATTAATCTCATATTTACACGAACTAATTTCTTTCCCATCGGGAATAATTCCCAATCTCGTGAGAATTATGTACGTTTCCTACAGCGGGAATGATCTATTCAAATAGGTAAACTGCGTAAGAAAAATGGATATTGAATAAGCAAATAAACCTATTCAGAATAGACGCATAATTCTTGCGAGTAATTCCATCCATTTACGCCATCGGTGCTTCTCTATTAGAGTAGGTTGAATTCTTTTTAGGGTGGAGCAATGATTATTATATATATTAGAGATGGGTTCAATATTTGAAGGGAATAATGGTAGAACTCGTATTTGTAATGCCTGACCTCACTCGTTGCGGAATTCCTATCGCTTGGTGTTTAGTAATGATAACTATGAAATTTAAACAAATTAATTTAGTAGAAATATTATTTTTCATTTGCACGGCTGAATACATATTTAAAATACACTCATACTTTTCAAAAATAAAAGGCAGTAAAATGAGGTATCGCCAATAGCGATGTTTAGAAACAACTGAATGGAAAAATAGAGCTTTAAAGTTGTTAATGTTTATTCCCCCAAATGGTTTTGACAAAATACCTTGCCCATCAAGGTATTGCCGATTTTTTCACGATGACGACACCCAGATCTGGTCAGTTTTTTAATGACGAGTTATCTCGTCCATGAAGATTTGGTCACTCTAATGACGAGATACCTCGTATAGACAACCACCAGAAGAGTTAACACCCGAAACTCCAAACAGGTCTTTTTGACCCCTTTTGAATTTCGGATGATTTTTTTTCTTGTTTCAAACACACACCAGATAAAGGTATACAGGCCTCCTAAGTTACACAGGGGACTTTTTGAACCTCTAGTCTTATGAACGGTAGTCTTTATATTTTCTCTTTGCACTCCCTATGTTTTAGACCAGGTTCAGACGTCTTGGGTGGGTCCTGGAAGTCAGCAATGCAGGTGGAGTGAGCTTGTGATGGGACATTATAAGGCACTCTAGTGTATTTATCTTCCCTCTAATCTACGCAAGCATTGGCTTGTCTGCGATAATCCGAATCTGTGAAGATAGATGGGGAATAGGCCATGACCTATTCCCGATTTCCTATTTCTCCTTTTACAAACTTCATTTGAAGTTTCTTTCGGATACTAAAAGTGAAAGCCTTGAATAAAAATTCGAGTATTGAACACCTACTGTATTTCAAATCTTATATAATATAGCCAGGCTGCTAGTACCCTTATTTGCAAACAGTTTGACCAAACATGGTCATGAGCCATGAAACCAAACCAGCTAAGCAACCTCATATTTAATGGTTACACTTAAGAAATAGGACGGCGACTGAAACAAATGAAAATATTCTATGTAGTACAGTGTTTGTTCAGTTGCATCCAATTTGTCTCAATAGTAACGCAGGTTTTGAAAGAGTGAATTTATTACAAATGCTTTAGCTTTCGATGGTTTTACATCAAACTGTCTAAAGAACAGCTTTAAAATACCGGCATGATCACGGTGAAGGAATATTAACCATGTGATGATTACGGCCATTGAAGAATGCTGAGTCAATTTTTCTACAGTTTGTGTTTTGAATTAATTTTACTGCACTCTTATGAGGGGAACAGGGGATTAAATTAAGCGGTCGTACAGGTTAAATTAATTACTACCATTTGAAGACTCGGTTATAAACAAGTTGTGTTCCCTAAAGACTTTTTGCTACTATACCATTCAAACGTCAACTTGAAAGTATTGCCTCATCTACCATGCAGTCTGTGGCTGCCTGTTGCCATAGAAACAGACCTTATCCCATTTTCATAGTTCTTTGGTTGGTACTTGAGTTTACGACGCACTGAAGCAATACAACGAGCCATTGGTGACGGTCTGTCATCAATACCGAAGGGAAATATCCGAGCACAACTCGTAATTTTGAATCACGTGAAGACATTTGAGGCTACTTTAACCTGCACCAGCCCCTACTTTGGTTGGATCGAGTTTCGAACTCGCAACCCTCCGGTTGCTCATCCGTGACTCTACAAACCAAACTAGGCTACCGTGGTCTCAGGATGCTTGCAGAAATGTATTCTGCTTCATCACATTGGAGCACTTAATTATAAATTGGAAATATATTGTAAGGTCTTTGCTTGTAACCAATAATACTATCCAAAGAACAAATTAAATCTCAATCTAAAAATCCACTAAGTCTGTGCCTTCTTGTTTCCATAGGAACGGGCCTTATCCACTTTTTAGTACGGATGATTTTAGAAATGTATTCTACCTCATGACACTGGAGACCTTAATTGTAAATATATTCTTATGATTTTTACTACTTTCTGAGAATTTCTTTATTAGTAAATTGTCTCTCTCCGCAGCGCTAGCATTCCCAAATTAAACTAAAATTAGTACATTAGACAGTCACCCCTACTCAAAATGAACGCGCCCTATTACTGTAGAGATCCCCACCAGGCAGGAGCAGTTCTCATGGTTGACAGACAATGCGATTGAGTGACGAAAAAAAAAAAATTCGTATTCACCAAGGAACAATGAACAAGATCCATTTGACTTCCGTCAGCACTTACGGGTTAAAATGTAACTATTACTTAATCTAGAGTACTTTTCAACTACATTCAGCATCAAACACATTCCCAGAACTATTTCTGAAAAGAGACTGGCACAGAGCAAATAAAAATTTGCCATTGCTTTTGTGACCTAGAGACTTTTATTCGATTCTTCCATAAAATATGTTAGTTTGAATATCCCTCACAAACACATATCATGTATTCTAGCGATAAAAAGTCTAGAGGAAAAAATAGAATTATGTTCTTGAAAAAATACGCGCGCTACCATTTTTGAATAGATTCTGCTTTAGAATAAGAAATGTTGACAGCTTGCATATTGATATGCATCTTTCCCATCCAAAAGGATTTTATTTCCTTTTACAAATCCCCGGCATACATTAAACTTTAAGCGCAAACAAGTAACTATTGCACAAGTTTGTATACTATAAAAATTTTTTTGAAAAATATATTTCCAACTTCGCCGCATTTCATTGAGAAAAGGAATATTCATAGCGATATTTTACTTTATCCCGTTCGGGGAGGGTTCGAATATTCTTATGAGTTTCGAAAGGTTCTATAAATAAACGTATGCAATTGAAATACGAAGTGGTCAGAGTACAAATGGATACAACCAGCTCATTGTTAATGTTTGAATGCAGCATACTAAATGTGAACACGGAAAGCGAAGGGTTACAATGGCGTATCTGACGGTATAATTAACCCCTTATTGTTGAGCTGTATTAAAAAGGTTAATTCATGCAGTCTTAGTTGGATACACTGAAATGCGTTGTTGTACACAATGCTTCTGTCTTTTCAATATCATGACTCTAATTATATAGTGCATGTTACCAAACTTAAGTAAAATTATAATAAATTTAATTATGAGCTTTAATTACAACATGTCTACGTTAAGGACTTGAATAGCATTCAACTGACATTAATGGTAGCATAATTAAAAAGGGCTTATAAAGTTATAATTACAGCAATTGCTTAAATTAGATACAAGTATAGTTAGGCCGACATGTAATTTCTCCTTACATTTAACTTTTGGGTCATACGTCACCACAGATATGTAATGAGACTTAATGCTTCACAGTTTCCAAACCTTTTCAATTGAAATCTCATTTCTCGTATACTTAGTATCTCACCAATATCCAAAACTCACAACGAAAAATACATTTTTGAAAGATAAAACGTAATACTTGGCGTGTTAATGTATTAATGATTATATTTAAGTTCTGTATTATATATTTTTAAAACGGGCAAATATAAAATAAATTTCAGCATTCAATTTTAAATTATTGATGAATAAGAACGTCAATCGTATCAAAATGGTCAATTCGATTTAAATGTAAGAATTTCCAATCAAATAAATAAATGATCAAGTCAATATTCATTTCGGTACACTTGTAAGTTAAACCATTTGTACTCAATTTTAAACTATTGTGCATTTGGGTCGTCTGTAAGTTAACTTCTATAGGATAATATTGGTTATATAGGATGTATAACCAATGAGACTGTCTTAAATCTGTACATTTCCATAAGATTCCCTCCTAAAATTTCAAATCAATCGAATTTTTATTAAAACATACACTTTAAAATAAATATATGTATTTTCAACTAAATATATATAATGAAGCATTTCTAATTAAGTTTATAAATAATGAATAATTTCCAAGCAAATTTATATATATATGAAATATTTAATGTGATACTCTTGTAACATAAACCATTGGCACTCGCTTTTAAACCATTGTGCACTTATATCCACTAAAAGCAAACTGATTAGACAACTAATTTAATTATAGTAAACGTAAGATATATCTGTGCAGTTCCATTAAAATTATTATTTTAAAATATAATAGGAATCACATTTTATATCAAAACTTGTACTAAGACAAAATGCATGTACTTCCTAACCAAATATAAAATACAAATAATGAAGTCGATTTTTAGGAATGAAGTCATGTGCACTTACTTTTAAACCATTCAGCATTTAAGTGAATTCTAAGCATTCTCTAACCCGAAAACCAATTTAATTGTCTTAGGCGTAATATTTATCTACATATTTCCATTAAATTGAATTTTTTTTAATTTCGCATCAGTCACATTTTTATCATAACGCACACTTTTGATTAAATGCATGAGTTTCCAACCAAATTGATGAATAATGCAGTCGATATTTGATTCGACTAATTATAATATTAGCCATTGACACTTCTAAACCATTGCAAATTTGTGTTAGCTTTAACCCACCTGTTGGTTGTCTTGACAAGGTGCCTCTTTTCTTCTTTACCGTCATTAGCAAAACCATTAGCAGATTTTGATGGTCAAGATACTTCGTCATTAGAAAGAAACTGATCAGATCTTGATCTCGTCATAAAAAAGTCAGAAATATCTTGATGGCGATATATCCTGTCATTAGCAAAATTGACCAGATCTTGATGGAAAAGATATCTCGTCGAAACCACTTGGAGGGTTAGGATCAAGTAACCAATTTAATTGCCTTAAGTGTAACATTTATTAATAGATATTCATTCAATTTACTATGTTAAAAATGTTAAACTGCTCTTAAATTTTTATTTATAGATAAATTGATTTGAAATTCGTTTGTGGAATATCGATCAAAAGCAGTCCCCAAAACTAGTCACACATTCAATATCTAACGGATAATATTCCGAATGTCAACAGTGAACCAGCTGGTCTTGTCAAATTACATTTCACTGAAGTCTGCAGATATTGTAGACAACGAAGAATGTGTCACAACGTTTTCCTATCCAATTCGGAATCTACAAGTGTTGACGCTGTCGCATGTATTAGGGCACTCTCGAAAAAGCAAATTCTACTTACAGAAAATCTTCTCTGGGAAATGGCGCTTTTGCTTTCCTTACTGCTTTTCCGAAATAGAAAACAGGAAATAGGCATTGCTACAAATGGTTTAAAATGGAGGAAAAGTGGAAACAACCCATTTTCTGCAATCTCGCAGCGTTTCTTTGTATTCAAGGAATGCAACCTGTGAAATCACTTGGAAAGACTGCGAGCAACCAAGTAAAGTGAAAGCCATCATCATATTGAAGATCGTTTCAAGTAGAGTATTTTCGGTGCGTCCTGCAAGTGTCTCCAGGATATTGTCAAAGCATGCGGATCTCATCGAAAGCGTGCAATGTTAATCTTGCAGCGAATCGGGATTTCTCAGATGTCACCCAAGGAGATTGACTTGTTTTATTCGATGGAGAAGATTTATTTGGAGCTGTAGACATTTTTTCGAGTGTCAACATGGGATTTTATGTTGAAACAAATGTTCATCGGAAACTTTACAATGAATAATGTAATAGATCAAATACGAATCTTAGAAATCGAGTCGTCATCCATATGTAAAGGAATTGTTCGTATATGCTGAAAATTATTGCCTGGCATTTTAAATAATGTGAGACATATAAAGAAACACTAATTTGATTGAATTATAATTTCAATCAAACTTACCCCTCTTGGTGGGGTCTACGAAGTGTCTAGTCTCATTAACAAAACCGACCAGATCTTGATGGACGAGATATTTCGTCATTAGAAGAAAACTGACAGATCTTGATCTAGTCATAAAAAATCGGCAATATCTTGATTACAAAATATCTCGTCATAAGCAAAATTGGTGTGATCTTTCAGACGAGATAATTCGTCCTAACCACTTGGGGGGTTGAAAATATGTGTTTCCATAAGTTACCACAACACTTTCCTTGGACGTTTCGCAACTGCGTGAATGTTCAATATTGTTCACAATAAATGTTTTCTAGCAAGGTAGTAGTTTGAAAGCCCTAAAAGATACCACATTCTACATGTATTTTGTATTCCAAGATAACATGCAATGTTAATCTTGCAACGAATCGGAATTTCTCACGTGTCACCGACAGAGATTGATTTGTTTTCTTCCATGGAGAAACTTTACTTGAAGCTGCATTTTCTTTTGTCAATATCTGAATCAAAGATGCAATAAATATATATGGTGTAAGTTTTACAGCTGTAATAAAGTGGAAAAATCGCTAACATCATCACAGTCGTCGATAAATAAAATAATTCTTCGTATGAACAGGAGGGAAATTGCATCCCTAGCAGTACAGTAGCGGATTAGCAACCGGACAGTTGCAAGTTCAAAACTCGATCCAACAAAATACCATCGTGTACGTGGGGGCTGGTGCGAGTTAAATCTGTCGTGGCCTCAAATGTCCTCATGTTGGCTTTGTGTGGAAATTTTGAGAGTGGGGTACCAGCTGAGGTGTTGACCTCGTCATCTGACAATTGTCCAAAATTACGAGGTGTTTTCCTCGGATGTTTCCCTTCGGGATTGATCCCGGAAAGTCGCCAATAACCCGTTGTGTTGCACCAGTGGGACTTTAATTCAACACTACCAACCAATCAAATCGACTGGAAAATATAACACGATACACAAGTAATTTAGTTTTAATACAAATGTTGTTGATTTAGTCAGTTTGCTACTAAGTTATTAGAGAAATGTATTATAATTTAAGAGTAACTAAAAGGAAACACTAATTTGATTTAATGACTATATATAATTTTATTGAAGAGGAGTAATGTTTTTTTCCATAAGGTATCGCAATATTTTCTTTGATATTTCGTAACTACGGTTGGATACATAATACTGTTCACAATAAAATTTAGTAAGGAAATAATAATCCCAAAACCTGAAAAGACATATTTCTTCTCCTGTATCTTTGTATTCAAAGAATGTGATCTGTGAAATCACTTGGAAGTACTCCAATCAACCAACTAAAATGAGAACCTTCATCATATTAAAAGATAATTTCAACTAGAATATTTTTCTGTGCTTCCTGCAAGTATCTCAAGGATATTTTCAAAGTATGGGTCAGACAATATCATCAAGTCATCGGCAACATGCAATGTTAATCTCCCGACGATTTCTTATATGTCACCGACAGAGATCGACTTAATTTCTACTGTGGGAAAACTTTATTGTAGGGTTTGGTGATATTTTCTGGTCAATGATAAAATAAATGAATGTCCTCTTAAAACGAAGCAGACATGGGAGTAGTAGTTAACATTTAAGAAAGGTGATCTAGTGAGACGTATATAACGAAATAGAAACGTATTTTGCAAAAAGTGGACCCAAAGGAAAAATTTTCGAATTCGTCGAGGTTAAAGTAAGAAGGCAGAGAAAAATAAATGTGAAACGATACAAGCAAGGTGTAAGAAAGGCGGTGAAATCAACAAATTTAAGGGTTGATTCTCAGGCTCAAGAGAGAAGAATGCAATATTATTGAATTTATAATCCGTCCGTGCCTTAATGTCTGATCCAGAAATGAATGTACATAGATAGTAAAAAAGTGGTGTAATTTCGCCATCCAAACTTAAGAACACATAATCAAATGAATTGATCAAAATTTTAAGCAGTCAGTACATGAAAAATTAAATCGTGCAAATTTTTCATATTCGTGAAGAAATATAGATATAGAAATACGATTAATTCAATGCCAAAAGACATACAAGGTGGCCATAAGACAACTTTCACTCTTTGGAGGCAGCATTACCTAAATCGAACAAACTAAATGGAACCAAATTTGGTATTGAGACTTTTGAAGACATGAGATGTATTACACAAAAAAAACAGTGCCAAAAGTCGCCGATAGAGGAACATTTGGCGCTTTTGGAGCTACGTAAGCAACTACGCCACTAATATATGGATTGATATATGATACTACGCTTGATATATGGTGCATTACAATTAAACAAAAATTGACAATAGACTCAAATTAATATAGATTCACCTCAAAGGAAAGAAACTTTTATTCACTAGAATCAGGTTCCTCTTGACCACATAGACCAATTTCAATGGGCTGACCTTTCTCTGCTGTGACTTTCTGTTCTAACCGACTCATTACGCTGAGCTCTAGAGAATGCCTCGTACAGATTGCAACTTCTTGTTCACAAGAGATGTCAGAACATTGAAATGGTCTGTGTGGTGTATTTTCAGTAGACTCGTCTGTACCAGTTTTTGGGCATTTCAATATACAACTATTGTCAAATTGTAGCTAGGATTAGTAAAATGTTCTTTTCACACCTTCTGTCCTTTTTTCTGAACTTTGGCGTTCCCTCAAGCATATCTGTGTAACTCTTGTGGAAAAACATTCCTATTTGAATACGATTTAATTTTTTTATACCCTTTCCCCTAAAGGTTTCTATTGAAAGTTTTGAATCAACCTGTGCTTAGTTTGAGAATAATGAAAATGATTTATGTAAATATACATTCCAATAAATGCATTTTTGACACGATTTACCCGATGCTTCTGCCCATAGTCTCAATAGTGCTTTCAGTTTTTCGTAAAAGTTTTTTTTTTTGAATTGCTTAGAACATCTTTTTAACTAGCATTTCAAACCAAAAAAATTTCTTGAAATTAAGAATATTTTTCTGTCACTTTTTACCAGTAATGACTGTTCCTGCAAAATTACAAAATGTTACCTTCAAAAAGCTATTGTTCATGTTTATAACTATGTTGGCATGAAATGCTCTGAAACAGAATTGCCACTGCCTTTCATTACATCTTTTTGAGGTTCTCTACTATTCTGCGAATGATTAATGTTCTGCAGTTCTTCACCTTAAAGGACATCAGTTAGATCAGTCAGTTCGATCTGTTAAAAAAAATCCTTCAGTAGCCCCTATTCTTTTCTATTCTATGTGTGTCATTAATTGTAACATTAATACGCGATTATAAGCTTTTTAGCATTCGAGCCTCTAATGCCATTGAATTACGCATATTGATGTTCATGTTCAGTTAAATATTATTGAAAGGTTTATATAGTTTCCAAAATATTCATATTTAGATAGGAACTCACATCATAACATCCTTAGTGAAGCAAAAACTGAGCATAGAGTAATAAACTGGATTGGAAACACTCACCATGATGAACAACGATGTCCTTTTCTATGAAAAACCTAAACTATGTTTTATTGGTATTTAAAACTACAAAAGAATATACACATATTCATGATTTTCAGCAAATAAAAGTATTCATATAAATATGACAACAAAATCAAATTTTAGACGATAAAATCTGTAGAACATGAAATAAATTGTAAATAAACTATCAATGATCATTCTTTGCAAAGCACAGCCTAAACTTAAATTTAAAAAAGCATTACCCGAACCCTTTTATTAAAAGGAGCATTCATTAACCCTTGCTCCATAATTAACTAATTTTGCTTCAGTAAAAGTTTGAAAATAATATTATCCCAGTCTTGAGATTACTGCTTGTAAAAATGCCACTGTCAACTTTTTGCAGATACTCGTAAATCGTATCTTAAAGGCAGGCGGATAAATTTAGTCATAAATCTCTAGATAAAATGATAAAATATATCAAATATGAGCTACTTAGTAAATCTCTCAAGCAAGGCGTCCTGATTAGGTATTAAGACATCAGGATATTCCTTGACTGAAAGGGATTATTCTTTAGCGTCGAATGTAATCACATAGACTGATTCATATACTTTAATTTTAACAAGCAAGCTCCCTCAAATTATTGCATTTCATTTAAAAAAATGCTAATTTTCAAACTTGATTTTATGTTTACTGGTGATGTATGACGAAATAAGCTTATGTTTATTGTGATGTGTGAAAAACAAACTCCTTCGAAGATATTAAGAATAAAGCAAGTTTTTTTTGAAAAATTAAATTCGTGCGTGTTTTAATATTACTTGGGAAGGAAGTTTTTCTTCTAACTTACTGGTGCAAGTTTTACAATTTGTGGGTGATTGCGTATCTTTACTAAGTACTAGTATTATATCTTATTAAAATTTATATCCACATTTTTATACAAATAATACATGCAGTTGGTAGTTATTGAACAGTATACAAATGACTCAATTTGTGTAACAAAATTACTGTAACAATAACATGGCACCTAACAAAGGGACGGAAGAACTGTCTGCTCAGCTAAGGAAGCTATATCTCCTTTGGGGTCTTTCGCCCCATTAACATCTACGTTATCACACAGTGCCCATCTGCATTATGTGAGAGAACATTATTGTTACACATCAGGAGTGATAATTATTGTTTTAATAATAAACGAAGAGAAGATTTCAGCATTCTGCTTAACCCCCAAAATGGTTTCGACAAGATATTTGATAAATCAAGATCTGACCAATTTTGTTGGTGACGAAACATCTCTTGTCATCAAGATAGTGCCGATTTTTTATGACGAGATCAAGAACTGGTCAGTTTTCGAGATATCTCGTCCATCAGAAACTGATCAGTTTTGTTAACAACGGAATACCTCGTCGAGGCAAACCCACCAGGAGATTTAAAAACAATCTGAATGCGGGAAAATATTTACTTAGGAATTGTATACAAATGTTGTATTGTGTTCTACATTATAGATTTTATGCGAATTGTTAGGTGATAATGTAATGTTTACAATGTTTGTTAGATGCATGGCATCGTTTCGGATACACTGCATGTTGCAGTTAATAGTATACCAAAGTTTTATAAATATCATCAGACTAAATTTAATTTAATTCCTTCCCGAATTCATCGTCTGCTTATTAAGTGGAACACAATAAGTTATAATTTTCGAGATATACGCTTTTTTGGTTTTATAGATCAGAATGTGGTGTTGCTAACATAAAAAGAGGAAAAATTGTGTCCATATCAAGAACTGACAGCATTAATCAGAATCTGTGAGTTTCCTCTCTCTGTGCATTATAAACAGAGTCGAGTAAAATTGTGAATTGCTATGGTAATGTTATGTTCAGAGTTGGTCTGATGTTTGCCATTATTTTGGATACGAGGTAAAGAATGGATTAGTAGCCGAAAAATTTATAAATATCGTGAGATTATATATTTAATTTAATTATTTCCCAAATTCACATCGGGAGGCAGTTTTATTATTTAGAAACAGTGTTAATGACGTATGAACCTAAATAAATAATCAATTGAAATTATATATATATTATGTATTTAATTCTGAATTTAGCATCAAATTTCAAACTTCCTAGCTGCAACAATGGAAATAAACAAAACAGTACCCCTCCATTTTTCGTAAACAATGAAGTTATTTGAGTATAATAATGATAGGTTCATTATTAAAAACATCGAAATTTTTTTATTTCATTATTACCTAAACAATATTGAATGTAAGCAATACTGTTTTTGAACGATTTCATCATTCATGTTATGTCTGTCAAACTGATAACTAGCGCCTTTTAAAACTTTGATCAAGTGAGAATAATATACGTTTGATTAAAGCGATATTTCGTTTCAGAGGAATCTTCCGCTGCAATTGTTTTGTAAACATTACTTTTCAGTGCTATTAACGTCATTTTTACAGGCGTTTTAAACAAACAGTATTTTTCAGTTCTATTTACGTCATTTTATAGACGTTTCATTCACCTTTCAAGATGTTGGATTGGTTCGGGAAACAAATGTAAGTGTGTAATCTATTCCTTTCTCTTCCTTAAATATTTTTTAAATATTTGTATGCATTTTAGTGTCTATTAATATTATGTTTTCCATAAACTGTTGGTTTTAAATACATGAAATGTGTCCTTCCCTCTTTGAAAAATTTCGACCTGCTCTTCTAGAAAGAAGTTTCAAGAAAAGCGAAGCAAAAAGAAACAGGCTAAAAAGGAGGCCAAAAAACAGAAAGAGCAACCCTATGTTGAACGTGACTACCTTGCAGAGTGGAATGCTGAACATCCCGAAGAATTCATGGACTTGCGTCTGCGTACCATCGAAGACGAGATGGCAGAAAGGGCTCTACTTGCTGCACAAGCTGTTGAAGCACCAGCCGCAGAACCTGCCACGGATCTCAAAGGTGGAGACGATGAATTCGACATTTTTGTAAAGAATAGAATCGCATGTGAAGTAACATCTTCAAGTGTCCACAACTAAGGATCGGATAACCCTGAAAATATGGTCTCTGGAAATAAAATTTCTGATAACACCGATAGTAACAGAAATCAGCCTCATTTCTCACCTGTTGGATGAGACCACCGAAGATTCAGATTATGAAAAGCCCTGCAAAATAAAAAGGCTGATAATTCTCAGAAAGTGTCCTAATGACTCGTAGTGCTTCTTCCCGTTACGTAACTAGTCAAAGCAGGGAAAGATCAACTTCAAAGTCGAATGGACAGCGGATTTTTCAATTTCGATCTAAATAATATCATATTTGTGAACAAAGCACACTTGGGATGCATATTTTTTTACGATTCTTACGATTAGAAGTCAAAACATAGAATAATCATACAAGCCATGCAAAGGAGCGTGCCCCATTGGAAAGTAGTTCTATATCAAACATAGTTTCAGCACACCAAATCTACATTAATAAGAATCAACAAACCTACATAAACGTTACGATAGTCTACCGAAACTGAATACAAAACTCTCTCACGAAAATTTGAAAAGCTGATTTATGAAAACTTATCAAATGGTGGAGGATGTCACATCTTTTTTTACCTTTGCCATTTGAAAAAATAAAGTAACAATCTGTCTATGATATTTAAAATTTAAGGAAGCAATACAATTTTTAACCCATCGTCATTTTATGTATATTTATTTCTTTTATTTTAGTATATTTATGCACATTTTTGAGATTTATCACAGATATTCATTTTTTGTATCGCGTGCACCAAACTTTGTCCCTTTCCCGTTGTATCAAGAATGTTACAATATTTTCTATCTCCAATTCATATAAAGCATTACATTTTCATCTATTCAATTGAATATATTCGCATGCATTTGCAAGCGAGTGAAACTTTTATTTTAGGAGTCCACACACTATTATTTGTCTTAACCCTCCGAAAGGTTTTGATGAGATATCTCGTCCATCAAGATCGGTCCAATTTTGCTAATCACAGGATATCTCGTCATCAACATATTGCCAGTTTTTGATGGTGAGATCATGATCGGGTCAGTTTTCTTCTAATGCCGATATATTTCGTCAATCAAGATCTGGTCAATTTTGATAATGGTGAGATACCTCGTTGAGACAACCTCCAGAAAGGTTAAGGTAGGTAGGTAGTTAATTAACGTCGCACTGGAGCAACACATAGGGCTATTGGCGATCCCGAAGGGAAAGATCAAAGGACAACGGCTCGTAATTTTGAACCATGGTCAGATAACGACAACACCTCACCTGGCACCCCACTCTCCAAACTTCCATACCACCCCAACGTGACAGGAGGGTTAAGGAGTTTTGCTCGAAATGTTTACAAATCAGCCAATTTTGCTGAATTTTTCAGACAATCAGGAGTGATTTACAGAGTTTGTTTCCATATTAAGTTTACTTTTACAGATTAGTGTTCCTACATTAGGAAAATAGTATATCACGAGGCATGCAATATGGACTGTTGATTGACTGAGTGCTTCAATTATCACAGATTTAGAGTTCTGTTGAACATGAATTATTGAACGAAACAGGAGATTTCCTTCATGTTATTGAGAATTTGAATAATATGTATTTAATTTTGCAACGAATACCTTTAACTTTTAAATCTACACAGCGCCTCTATAGTACGGTACTATTTTAGTCTTATAATACCAGTAGTGATTGTTATTGATTCATTTATCAAATGATCACAAGAATGCAGGATTTTATATACTTTTGTTAGTTTCAAACATTTCATATCTTCTGATACATCTTCTCTCTTTTTATAATAGCCTATATGGACATAATAGATATAGCGTTAGAAGTCGTCATACATTAGCAAAACGCCAAAGCGTTTGATGAAACAAGCGAGTTTGTAAATATTAACTATCCAAGTATTTTTTTTTTTCGACGAGATATCTCTTCCAAGACCTGGTCAATTTTGTAAGGACGAGACATCTTTTCAATCTAGATCTGGTCAGTTTTGCTATTGACAAGATACCTCCGAGAAAAATTGCCCTATATCTCCAAGGGGGAAATGAAGATCCAAGTACAAAACACAAATTGTCCCTCAACTGACGTCCCCAAACCGATGACAGTTTGGAACATGTTTTTGCACCGGAGGCTGGCCACTACAGGGCATTTTTTGACGCGAAAAGAGACCATCAGAAGAGTTAAAATACAATACATTTGACAACATTTTGAGAAAAGTATGTTTAATTAAAAAACTTTCGAAATCTTCTGATATTGCTTTTTTAAGATAACCCAGGATTACATAAAAGTCCTCGTTTCACAGAAGTCTTCATGCATTAGCAAAATGCCAAAGCGTTTGGTAAAACAAGGAATTGGTAGACATCAAAGTACGAAGTATTGGACAACATTTTGAATTAGGTGTATTTGGATTAAAAGCTTTCAAACCTTCTAATATTGTTTTTTATGACAATCAATGCGATGACCTGAGACCTTGCCACAAAAGACTTCATGCATTAGAAAAATACCGAAGCGTTTGATGAAACAAAGAGTCAGTAGACATTAAAGTACGAAACCTTAGACAGCCTTTTGAATTAAGTGTATTTATATTAAAAGCTTTCAAAGCCGACTGATATTGCTTCCTTTATAACCTAAAATGACGTAAGATTTCTCTTGTCACAGAAGTCTTCATGCATTAGCAAAACGCCGAAGCGTTGATGAAAGAACTGAGTCTGTAGACATTAAAGTACCATTTCCTTAGGGAAACAGCACATCAAAATAACACCTCCACCCCGTGAAATTCACATGAAGTGCCTTTAACCTTAAGTGACGCTCGACCCGAATATAACTCGAACAAAATATGCGACAGCCGCGTGAAAGAGACACGTCACACTTGTAAGTAGATGAAATGCATCCATTTTGGTAGAAGTCCCAATCTGTGCCTGGGGTGCGAAACCTTTTTACACGATCTGGTGAAAAGGGATCCTTTAGCAGTGGAGGAGGAAAACCCTCGAAAACCTGAAGCCAGAAGTAGCAAAAAAAGCCTGAAAAAGTGGTATGGAGTTCGAATACATGTGTCGACTGAGTGACTTTTTTTCCCTCACTTAAGTGGCCTTAAGCTGATTTCTTTCCTGCTTTTTTGTCCCCCTTCGCTGCTCAAAGCTGCATCGAATTCCTGTGCAAGGAATGGAAAATAAGGGACTCGATAAAACGCAGAGCATGCAAAATAGAAGAAAGCACATCGAATGTTGCGTTTTTCTGGCCGAGTGGTGCTGAAGCGTACTTATTTCCTTTCTTCTTTCAGAGTCGCCTGTTTTTGTGCGACGCGCTTTGGTGGAGGAAGGATATATTTTGTCAGAATTCCAGAGGGAGAAAGCTGGGAAGTTTTTCATACGCGTTGATATTTGGAAGCGATTGAGGGTTTGACCTTGAAGCGTACTTAATCACACGCATTTAGTGAGGTGCATCGAATATGATTCGTCTGAGTAATATTTCTTAACCCTCTGAAGGGTTCACACGCGTAATTCCATTTTGTGACCTGTAGTCTTCTCTGCATGAATTCTAACAAGCTTAATCTTCTTGGCCAATGGAATCTTTCTAAGGTTGATTGATTGTTGTCGGGTTTTATGGCCCAAGTGACATATTTGTCCAGGCTGCGCCAAATACAAGACAGGCAACACAACGGAAGAAAAAGCAAAGGCAAAGAGAGGATAAAACTGAATGGTAGTAAGATCACTCGGGTACCTCGGCGTTATGATGCTTGCACACACCTATAGAAGATGTGCCTCTGAGGGCTCTATTCTAAGGAAATGAGCAAAAGAATCTTCCCAAAGGATTCTATTCTAACGAAATGAGCAAAATAATATTTCCAAATGATTTTATTCTAAGGAAATTAACAAAAGAATCTTTCCAAAGGATTCTATTATAAAGAAATGAGCATAAGAATTTTTCCAAAGGATTCTATTCTAAGGAAATGAGCATAAGAATCTTTCCAAAGGATTTTATTCTAAGGAAATGAGCAAAAAATATTTCCAAAAGATTTAATCTAAGGAAAATTCTAAGGAAAAATAATCTTATCTTTCAACTGATTCTGTTCTAAAGAAAGGACCGATAGTAATTTCAAAAAGAATTCTATTATAAGGAAATGATTGTATTCAAATGAAAGGACAAATAGAATCTTCCCAAAGGATTCTATTCTAAGGAAAGGACCGATAATCCCTATCGGTCCTTTTACAAAGGATTCTATTCTAAGGAAATGAGATGTATATTTCCAAAGCATTCTATTTTAAGAGGAGCAATCGAATCTTTCCAAGGAAATCTATTCTACAGAATGGGCAGAAAGAATAGTTCCAACAGATTCTATTCCAAGGAAAGGATCAATAACATCGTCCAAAGAAAGATTCTATCTTATAAAAGTATCAATAGAATCTTTTTAAACGTTGGAAGAATCCAAGGATTACTTAGATATGTCTATTTAGTCATTAAATGTGTTGTGGATGGAACACTACACCATCGAAAATCTCACGAAGTTTAGAGGGTTGAAAAATGTATGTTTTTTTTTCAGAAATACAAAAAGAAATTGCTTGAGATATTCTGTCACATTTAACTCTTAAAGGGGTACAAACATGTATATCAGTTCTGCAAGCAGCAGTCCTCCTTGCTTGACATCTAAATTGTTTTGACCTTGACCAACATAATTTCTCATAGGATTCCTTCAACCCATTTATAAATGTGAATTCATTTAATCATTAAATGGGATGAAGGTTAAAAGCAAAACTACATTACTCTGGAATCTTGTGACAATCAGAGGACTAACCCTCCAAGTGCTTTCGACATAACTCGTTCCTGACGATCTGACCACTTTTGCTGATGACGAAATATCTCGTCATGAAGATATTGACGAGTCTTTAATTATGAAGGGATCAAGATAGGGTTAGTTTTTGCTAATGACGAGATACCTCGTCGCGACAACCACCAGGAGGATTAAAAGCCATTTTTAGATTAGTTTCATTTTTTACAATCGTACATTTATATGGCGAGCTGAATTTTAAGATATAGTTCCTAAATTAATTTGGATATGATGTTTAAAGTTTCATAATATGATTCCAAGCAAAAAAATTGGGAATTTAAGTTACCGTTATCTCATTATTTTAATGGTACTGCTATCTCTCTTAATGCTTCAGACTATGATACTTGTAAATATATCCCCGACAGATGTTATAACAAACATTATAATTTTGAAATGTGCTCCTGAAAGTAATATTAACCTATTCTAAGGAATAATACGGGCATAATAAGGACTACGGGCAGTACAATAGTCGTGCCTTGAGATTTTTCTTTCCTAGAGCGGTATTCCTCGGTACAGATGCTGTACAGAAGTTTTTCCCTTTTAAGTGACCGCTGACATAGATCACCATTTGCGAGCTGTCAGTGACTGGCCCTAAAGAGGGCGGTCCTGTTGTTCGAAGCTCTACCCTGTCCATCATTCTGTGAAGGCTGGGAAACTCAAAATGTCGCGTCGGTGATATCTCTAGCATACCAAACACTATGAAAGGAAAGCGCGCTAGGTGGTCAATCGTAAAATTCATTCACGACTCTCTCTCTCTCTCTCTGATAAGTTCTATAGGGGAAGAGAAATCTGCCGTTCTGAGACGCGGGTAACGAAATTTGGGCGCCGTAGTGTAATGGCTAATATACCTCCTACTATGAATGCTTTTCGATGTGTATATAATGTATAATATTTCAATGTGAATGAAAAAGCACTTCGAACAAAATATTAGTTTGGTTCTACCTAATTAATGCAAGAAAAGAATGTTACACGTATACATTATAAGCTGATTAAAATATTTACTCAAATGTAACAATTATTTCCTATATTCCAGTTTTATAAAAGTGAATTAAATATAATTTCCTGAGAGAAATGAAGGGAGAATACAGTGGAGAAAAAAACCAGTAATATTAGGATAGAAAAAGATACTAACATTTGTCAATATTTCATGTGTTATGAATATATTGTGAAAATAATAAATATGTTGTCTAAAAATTGTCAGCAAAAAAATCTGTCTGGCATTTTTAAATGAATAATTTTACCTTTAACATCACAGAAAGGTATAACTTTTTCCGATTAACCTCGCCAAACATTTCGTAAGTGTGTGTGCTTTATTTCTAGTTCAAATCCTTTGGCTCTGTTCCCTTAACGATAGATGAAAAATGTATTTTTCTCGGTTCTGCAAATTTAAAGTTTTCTTTTCACACTTTCCTCCACTCCGATATAATAAAATCCATTTTAATTCAGGGAATTTTAAAATGTAATGTTTGCATCAAATAATGAATGTATAGCTTACATGGAGTTTGCTCATTTAAAAAGAGAGAACGCGCAAAGCTTAACTTGTTACGTAAAAAGGAGCCATGTGTGATACCAAAAGTTGTGAAAATCAACAAGAAACTTGGATTCTTTCTGTAGAGTTCGCTTGCGTACACTAGACTCTTGCACGGTATTCCGTACACAGACGTAAACCAGTCTGACGAGAATCAACAAATTGCATTAGTTTACTTCTTTCTAAAATTTGCTCTTAGTTTCAAGTTTACTGTGGGTAGTATTTAATCCGGCGAAAGGTTCGCCTCACTAACGAAAACAAACTGTAAGGTGGTACTGTAACTGTATCATAGCCCAAGAGCTTCTTAATAAGGTACATAGCATTTTGTCTGATAATATTCAACGCTATTAAGTGAGATATTTCAATATAAGAATCATTCAAACTATTTATACACTGCTGATCATCAAAAATGCAACACCATGAAGGAAGCATTCAAGTTTTACGATGTGCACTTTATTTACACCATGGAAGAACATGCTAATGATTAGTACTGCAGTGTATATTCAAATAATTTGCTCCAGTATAGCCCCTGTAAGCAAAAAAAAGGAGAATAGAGCCGGTTGCAAGCATTGGAGTTGTATTTCCTTGCTGTTGTTGTCATCGGATCCTTCCCTTCGTGGTTGATCCGGGTCGTCGCCAATAGCCAGTTGTGTTGCTCCAGTGCAACGCTAATTCAACTATCCAACTACCTTAAATTCTGAAACTCTAGACTTAGAACTGAAAATGGTTTTTAACGTTAAAAGGCGAATATATGCACTATTAGTGTGACACCAAGGCACACTTCTGGTAGAAATTCTCAGAATTTTGCTCTTTTTAAGTCCAAGAAGGCATGACAATGAAAGCATGTACCGCCTACCCCTTTGTTAGAAACCAATGAGAATTCCCATTCTAAGAAATCGAGGTGGCCGAAACCGGTTCAAGTTGAAACTGAGCACAAAAACAAATAAAGAGGTAAACATTCTTAGTATTTCCGTCAGTTTGAACATTGGGATTGAAGATACCCCTCAATCTCTCCCTGTTAACTCTCCAAGTGGTTTCGATGTGATATCTCGTGATCTTGCTAATGCCGATATATCTCGCCATTAAGCTAATGCAGATTTTTATATGATCTGGTCGGTTTTCTTCTAATGACGAGATAACACGTTCATCAAGATCTGGTCAGTTTTGCCTCGTCTAGACAGTCACTAGGAAGGTTATAAACACAAATAAGAGACAACGACTGATAAATTACAGATGACAAAAAACACAATCAGTACTAGAGTGTATTGCCATGTAGTATATAGTGTATTATTTGGTATTATAGTGGAGTATCATGTATTCGCCTCAATCCGGTATATATTACGAGCTTTTCTTCGCTTTCATGAAGCGTAAGAGAAGGAATTATTAAAAGTCGGATTAACGAGAGAGAAATTTCCTTTAAGTATTTGCACGTAATTTTGCGGTTACGGTGGAAAATTATATACGGAAAATCGTGGAAATTTTTCAATTTTATCTTGATAAGTTTTGAAAAAATATAAATAAAATACTTTTTCTAAAATCGTTGCCTAAACAAAATGATCGAAAATTCTGTTATCATTTTCAGTTCCTCTACATGTATGTGAAAGAATCGCTTTTCAAACATTTACTACACAATGGTTGGGAGATAAGTTTCAAATTTTTCGGTTTTCATACGTCCAAGTATCCAGAATCCGTTTATTTCGCATTTCAGTAGTTTTTCGAAAAATCGTATGTAAAGTTTGCCAACTTAGGTTTGGGAATTCTTTCCGGAAGTAATTTTGGGAATTTCTTTGCGCCAACAGAAACTTGTGTTGCGTGTAAACTATTTCTTAAAAGATTTCTCGGTAGTGTACAATCTATTTTATTCTGTGTTATGGTGTGTTTCTGTGAAGAGTGCTTTTCTATTCAGTGCGAAAATATCATTTTACAAGTTCACAGGGAAGACAGCTTGCATTATAAATTGTGAACGGCATGAAATGCAAAAAAAGGAATAGCTTTGAAAATGTTTCTATGGCTTTACATCTTATTGAATCTCGGAATACGAGTATCATATTTTTCTGAACATGAAATCGACAAATTCACAATATATTTTTCTTGTAAGACTGAATTTCACTGTGGGTATTCTGATATCGAATGTTTTCAGTCTAAACATAAACAAACAGCTGGTTGGTTGGGTTGGGGTCTTTTAGGCAGGAAGGGCTAGATCTGACGCTTCCGCCATTCATTCTATGGAGTAAATTGGCATACATTCACATGTCATTGTGCGAATGCATGTCCATTCACTGTTTTACTGTTGCAAATGACAGAGATAAGGCCAAAATAGTTACAGGAATCGAATTAGCCTGCAGATTGCATGTTGCTAACACAGTTCAGTTGTCAAACCAACATGGTAAGTTGTAGCTCATACCCAACTTACCATGAAAAAACTTACTTTCCATTTTCCCATTTGATTTACCACTTTTTTACGATGCTCTGCGTTGTTGTTTAATATAAGTAACACGCTGCAACTCCATCCTTGTAATGAGCCAAGTTTCGTCTTAAGTAACAAAACAGGAACTGCGCACGTGACGAAGATTAAAGGAAATTCTGAATTTGTATCAAGAAAGTCACCTGACTTTAATCCAGTAGATTATGCTTGGGATGCTCTCGGACATGGTATTGCAGCCTACACGATGCTACCGTGGACAGTACAAAACCAAATAGGTACTTACTCTTTGGTCCCATTCACGCCAAAGAGGTACTTACTCTTTGGTCCCATTCACGCCAAAGAGGTACTTACTCTTTGGCCCCATTCACGCCAAAGAGGTACTTACTCTTTGGCGTGAATGGCGCTTCCTGCCGCAGGAACTGTTGGACAGCCTTGTGGAAAACAAGTCTACACGTGAAGTTGCATTATGATCAGAGGCCAGCACTTTCCTTATTAGGTTGCTCTAGCAAAAAAATGTTTCTTTACAATAAAAAGCCTACAATGTGTTCAGCTAAGAATTGTTTTGTCAATTTCCTTTTTTCCAAGTATCACGATTAGGCCATATTGGTGTTCTTGTACCACACAACAAATAATTAATCCACACAGCTGTGCAGCATTCATTTGTCACTTGAGGTACTTGAATGTACGTACGTCGCACTGAATTCATCTCGGATCGCTTAATCCTTAATTTTTGGACCAGTATGTACCATCACTAGAACTGGAGCTACCTCTAGATTTCCTTTCCAGAAAAACCCTCTAAAACTGAACTTCTTGCAGCTCTGAGCTCAAGACACTCAACAAAGCCATAATAGAAAGTATTCAAAGTTAAATAACCGACATCAAAATCTTCGATTATAAATCGAATTTATTAGGAAGCAACTATTACCATTTGTGTTACATCTACGCAACTCTAAGAGCTAGTTTTCAATATATACACGTTTTACTCAAAATGTTTTCATCATCTATGTTCTTTTTCAAAAACTACTTTTGATAGCTCCATGAAATTTTTATGACATGTTGAAGGTATTAAAGAAAACATTTTAGCCAAGGGGTTTAAAGATCGGGTACGAAAGTTTTATACGAAAAGAAGCTTTGCGAAATTTTTCTTTAAAATCAGATAGAATAGAGTTGCAATTTGAAGACTCTTGACGTAAGAAAACAAAGCTTACTGCAGCATGATGTTTTGACACTCGTTCATTGTGCATTAAAAGTTTTGTATACGTAGTCATATGCTTTCTAAGCTCATAAATGTAATTAAATTGTAAGAATGGATGTGCCTATACTGCTCTATTTGGAAAAAGTATCATATATGTATTTGATTTAGGCATGTTACACAAGAATTATACATATGAAATGTATCGAATTTATATTTGATATTTTATCCATAATCGGATTTGTTCCATGGAAATGTGAAATTTTCGTTTTCATGAAGTTATGTCTCTTACGGTATAAGAAAAGTGCTTCCAGTTTAGAACTAATTTGACTTGACATCGTTTTGGAAATGTTTAGCGTAATTTTTATTATTCATTCTCTATGAGAGGCTTTTCTGTCAAGCTAAATGTAGGTGGCGGTAGTGTTTTGCTGCGAAACGTGTTTCCTGTATGTATTCTATTCTAGATGTGACGTCTTGGCTTCAGGACCCACCACTTCCCGACTTGCCTATTAGGCTTAGAGTCCTTGGGTGGGAAGGGGGAGGGACTTCTACCAAAGGACACCAAAGAGGACAACGGGCCAACCAGCCCCGGTGGCGGAAAGCACACCCGACTCTAACACGTACGACCCCAAGCAACAAGGGCACCACCATTCATTAATTTTAAAACCAGATTACAAAATACAAAACGGCCAACAGGACCAACAATAAACTAAGTAAAGACGACCGGCACACTGTCGGTTTGCAGGGACGAACACAGAGGCGCCGCACAGGCCATCTTAGAAATCCTAAAAACCAAATAATAATAAAACTGACGTTTACATAAGGCACCTTCAAAGAAATGAAACCGGTTTATAAAACATCGGATGGCTCATATGAGGCGCCAACAGTAAAAGGGTTAAAATTGCACGATATAATACAACATATAAACAAATGAAGAAAAATACAGATAAATTAGAGAAATAGAATTAGAAAAATATAAAACATATTGCAAAACAGTAAAGAATGAGCGGGAGATTTACCAAACAAATTTCAGAAAGCAGTATATATTTAAAAGCATTTAAAAATGACAATGATCTAATGACATGAATATGGATTAAATAATATGAAATATAGTATGGATATAAATTAAAATAAAATGAATATACAAGTGAATAGATAAGAATAATGATAATGATATAAATAACACATGAATTCGAAATGTACAAAATGAAATTATTGAATATTCTAAGATTCTAAGAAAACATCCAGAAAAGTGAGGAGGGGCAGCACCGGATCAAAACGACCGACAAAAACAAACGATTTTAATGGGTTTGTGGAAGGGGGTTCATTCGCCATCTCCTCGGCCGCCAAAACACACGCCTTAATTCTTGCCCTTAAAAGCAACGGCTTGTTTTTCGTCACTTGGCTTGTTTTTCGAATGTAATTTCTGCACGTTGACAGTAAAAATTTTAAAGAATAAATTCTGAATTTGTTTGACAGTTGATTGAACAACGCCAATTAGATTAAACGCCAAAAGTTGATGAAACGTCGATATGAGGTAACAACGATATTTTAAAGCAACCCCGATATGTATACTGGACACGAAGCAATATCTCCGCTTTCCTTTCTGGTTTGAGGGGTTGTCTTCCATCAGTGGGTTTGACCACTGCGCTAACCTGCGAGTTGTTCACGGAGCAGATTCGATTCCTCCCTGCGTACATTTACCTCATGTGTCAGTAAAACTTTTTTGTGAGGGTTTGTCCGTTACTAGACGTTGCCTTGTGTTTGGCGCAGCATGGCCAAATATGGCCCTTTCTCCGTAAAACCCAATCAACCAACCCGTCTGATTTTATCACGCTGAAAAATCCCTTTCATAAAACTTCATGAAATTGCATTCGAGTAACATGAAAAATAGCGTCACAAGTTACGAAAATGAAAAAAGCGTATCACTACCTACACACTAACGCCCTCTGTAATTGGCTTTACAGAAAACCCCTCTCCTATTCCTATACTTTCCTCAATAGCAGGTTACGAAAGTGAAACTTTTCGAAAATGGTCACCTTCTCCTTATCCTCTTTATATGTAAAGACTAAGGTAAAAAAAAAGATGTGATTATATAGGTAGACTATATGGTTGCGCAATAATTTATTTAGTGGTACTATATAAATCCATTCTAGTATCACTGATTAACAGAAAACATATGTATATACACACATGAGGCATTTAGAAAACAATTTTTGTATTTCTAATGCCCAACCATTGACATCTTTTGCACTAGAAAGAGCAAACCGACTATTTGTGAAGGATCATCTATTGGATAGGCTGCCGTTCTAACAGGAACAATTAACTTTATCCATGAACCTACAAGCCGGGATATGAATTCCTATCTACTGGGTGGCAGGCAAACACAATGGCCAACATATGTTAGGTAGCGATTTATGGAGTGTTAAGACATTCATCTTGAACAATGGCAATGAACTGAAATCGATCAAATTGGTAGAAACAACTATTAAATAAATTATAAAATATATTAAGAGCATTATTCGTATTACAATTTTAACAACAGAATCAATTTTAAATTAAAAAGAAATATCTTAAATTACGAAAATTACAAAATAGAATATTGAAGAGCAATATCCTCGACAGTCAACATAATTATTCAAAAGTTTGAAGAAAAAAGCTAAACATAAATATTCTTGTGTTTTCCCAAAGAAATAAAATTAAACAAATCCCGATAGACAGAGGCTTCAGCAGCTATAATTGTTTTAAACATAGTGCAATAATTTATTTTGTGCAATTTTAATTTCATGAATATGATTTTTATAAAGTGTTGACGAGATTAAGTAGAATTATAGCAAACATAAAGTGTTCTGCTTAAAAGGTAATAATATCTGTTACATAAATACACAAATTGTAGAAGCCAACGTAACGAATTTTTTTTTAAATTTTGACCTTATTTTAAACATGATTGGGTACTAGTGTTGAACAAACACTAACCAACCAAGTTTCTGTAAAATAAGAGTGCTTAGTATTGTGACTCTCAAGCCAAGTACTTTCTCTGAACAATTCTAAGAACATTTGCTTCGCAGAACATTACTCGTTCCTCTTGGGTGGAGAATGAAAAGAATAAAGATATTAACCTTAGAAATAAATGTATAAACATTCTGTTGATGTAAACTACTTTTTTAGGTATACACACCTGGTCTTCCATCGGGGAATGTAATCGGGGTAAAACCCGAAAATGAAATTGAGCTTTGAGAGGTTCTCGGGCAATCCTCAAAATAGCCTTGCATACTTTGTGAATAGTCTTGGGAATACCCACCTTGATATTCAGCCACTTCATGTTTCTATCTGATCTGCTTTATAGTGTTTTTTATCCACACAATGTACTTTGAGAGTGGAAGTCTTAAACTGAAATGGTACAATTATTCCGAACTTTATACATTTAATTGAAATGGTACAATGAATACAAACATTGCATTTAATTGAAATGGAAATGGTATAATGATTCCGAACTTTACATTTAATTGAAATGGAAATGGTACAATGATTCCAAACTTTACATTTAATTGAAATGGAACATAAATTTTAAACTTCACATTTAACTAAAATGGAAATTGTACGGAACTGAAATGGTATAATGATTCCAAACTTGTAAATGTTTAATTGAAATAAAAATGATATGGAACTGAAATGGTAAAATGTTTCCAAACTTACATACCTTTAATTGAAATGGAAATGGTTGCAATGATTCTAAACTTGCATATATTTAATTTGAATGGACTGAAAATTGCACTAGTTGAGTATGAAAGCTCTTTATTTGCTACGAGTCTCTTGTATCTCTTTTACATAACAACTAGTAGACCCGTGCATAGTTGCTAAACTTTTTTAATTGTTATATCCATTGATTACAAAGGGTCGGTCGGCACTCCATATTCATATATAAATGGATTTCATACCTCTAAATGAAATTTCTTTTATATTTAATTTCGTCAATTCTTATTTTCAATAAAATATATGCCAAAAAGACACCTCACTCAAGACACCTCATTCAAGATACCACAATTACACTCTTCAGTTTCATACCATTCCCTTGTTGAAATGCTATAAAGCATTTTTGACGCTTCCTTACACTAGCCCTTTTCCCTCAATTTTTCTTTTCTGCTCTGATTTTTATCTTTCAGATTTTTTATTGCTTTTTGAAATCAGAATTCTAAATAATTTCATGAGAATGGCGAGCTCTTCCATGTTGTTTTACGAATATTATACAGTTCCATAGATCGAATCAAGCATGTCAAAACCTAGTGGCAAAATTGGCGAATGAATCCTGTAAAGAACGATGTTTTTAAAGTTTATATCCATTGTTGCCATACAACAATAATCAAATAATATCGTTATGTGACAAGGACATCACTGAAATATAGACAGGTGATTATATAATGATTCCAAATGTCCATTCTGTTTTTCGAAATTTATAATTGTAAGGACTTTCATTTCACACTTTATTCATTGTACGAAAATGTGTATTCATAGAGCGAGTAAATAAGTGTCGCGAGTAATTTAAATGCAGGCTAATCAAAACAAATAATTTTTGTATATAAATATTTTTATTTACATAATTATTTCGTGACGTTTTGCTTCAACATTAATTATAATGTTTCTGGTTAAAAGTTTTCCAATGCATAATCGGAAATTTTGCTCTTGTAATGAAAACGTCCTATTACTACGCAAGGTATCTCCCATTCCGTCAAGTACTTTGATTTTAATAAAAGCATTTTTTCAACCACTGTCATTCCATCTATGGATTTAAATAATTAATATATTCATGTATTCTATAAAGAAAAACTAGATTATTCATTCAATTTAATTCGTAAAGATAAGACTTTCCTTATCCTTTGTCGAAATTTTGACATTTTTTCGTGTCCCTAATCGTCTCATTCAATAATTGCTTATAATTATACTCAATAATTACCTAAATAAAATTTCTTTTACTTGGTTTTTTGATTTCCGGGCATTTAAAAAGGGATAAAACATTAAATAGTTAAAATGTCCATATGTATTTAATAAAGGGGAAAATAGAAATAGAAATAGAATATTGCATTCGTCCCATCTGCCACATGGAAACCAAAGATCTTCTCGTACATGGGGGCTGTGGCACGTTATATCTGTCGTGGCCTCAAATGTCTTCAGGTTGGCGTGGTGTGGAAGTCTGGAGAGTGGGGTGCCAGCTCCAAAGGTGTTAAAGTCATCTTCTGACTGGGGCTCAAAATTACGAGGTGTCCTCGGATATTTTCTTTCTGGATGGATCCTGGACCGTTAACAATAGTCCGTTGTGTTGCTCCAGTGAGAAGTTAATTCAACTACTTCTAACCCCGTCACATGTAATGGGCTCAGGTAGACTCTGAGGATGGTATCTTTCATTGGTAGTTGTTTAAGATTATTTTTGACGTGAATACCTCTTTAAAATCAAGGCAGTACTAGTTGGCCAGTATGGAAAGTCGAGCGTTGCGAAAAATGCACATCGAGTTCGGTTTAATAATTTTTATGCTATCAATGCGAACGTTCGTGGGCCACGATAAGTTGGAGGGAGGGCCACTTTGGGGGACTTTCAAGTCCACAGCGCAAAACTTCAAATCAGCATCACTCGGGACTGCAAAGTTGGTACGACGACTTCAAAGTTGCAAATACTACGAACTCAAAGTTGGTCTCAAATTAAAGCTAACGTCGAAATCGGTCTATTTAAGACATTAAAAATCAAATATAATAGTACTAGTTTCGAAACTTTGAGTCACATTTGAAAATTTTGAAAATTTTCACATTGCCATCGAAAAGCCAAGTAGAAATACATCTAACATAGTCTAGGCGGAAGACCAACTCGCTAGCTTTCGAGGAACACTGAATTGACTACTGAATTTGTCTTTATTTTATTTACTACACCTAAGTAAATACTATGCAGTAACGAGAAGTATTCACGTAAATCCTTGCGACAGTGCTCCGAAACAGACTGCATGATATTTTTGCTTAAAACTACTCAGTATACCAACATGTGTGCTCCATGTTTACATGTGCCTGACTCTTCACTACTTTTAAATATATCCTGAATGGTACATCTTGTTAAGATATTTATTTAAAAGCGTAACTCGCTCGTTCGAAGGATTTAAAAAACTAATCTGAAGCACCACTACTAAAAGGAAAAACTGCCCAAACGGCGAATGTCAAAACATGAGAAAAACGCTAATTGAAACTCAATACTGTTTGACAATGATTAATGGCACTTTTTGTAAATAAATGTGAACGTTACAATTTCAGATGCGATCAATATAAAAATAAAATTATGTTTCTGCTCGTGATTCCAATAACACCTGTTACAAGGTATAACCAGCTCTTGAAAAAGCCTGCAATTTATTATTTAACAGATTCTACAGATAGCTTTATTGGGGAAATTTTACTTCTCCCTATTTTTCTCTTGAACATATATGAGCAGTCAGGTTTTAATTAATTACAGACATAACTAGTTTGATAACTTATTTGAGAATTGAATGTATCAATTCATGAATTGATATGCACCTTGTTAGTTAATATTAATACGTATACATATTCAATGTTTGATGGGATTATTTAAATAAAATACCGAATTAATTTAGGTGTTCATTAATTTAAAATCTTGTAAATTTGATTGAGATACATGGCCACCAGCTCTTTGAAAGATTCCTATATCTTTAATAAAACTACTAAACACACTATAATACTAAAAATGTAAAACTTTAAAAATTATGTTTAGCTAAGTTTTAATTTTGTACTGCTCACCCTCTGGGGTGGTTAGTTTCTTCCATGGGTGTATTTCTCTCTTCTGTGTAAATAAAACTTAAATTGTGCCATTTACTTAACGATGATTTAAGAAGTTTGGCCAAATATGACCCTTGCGATGTAATTCTGAACCCAAGCAAACCAAATATCATTCTTTGCGAAAAAAGAAAATGATAAATAAATTAAAGTTCCAATGATTTTTAATGGACGAATTAAAACAGTTGGATCTATTTTATGTTAATTTTGATGAATAGAATATCTGGTAATTTATTTCAATACTGTAGAATTTTATAGTATGCATGGAATACTTGTATTTTTACTAAACTTATTTTAACCGTTTTTAATTTTAATGTTATTCGACTTTTCCAATAGATTCACGAGATTTCCTATTCGGGTAGTGTTACTTTTATACCAACCCACCCATAATGACGCAATAAACACATCTATTGTCTGAAAGAATCCATGGAATCTTTCAACCTTCATGAAGATTCTATTGGTCCGTTTCTTGGAATAGAATTCTTTGGAAATATTCCATTTGTCCTTTCCTTAGAACATAATCATTTGAAAATATTACATCTGTCCTTTACAACCAATAGGATCGTTTGGAAGTATACCATTTGCCATTTTCTTAGAATATAACTTAGAAAAGAAGATCAGACAGACAGAAAAGACTGTAGGTTGCTAGATGGAAAAATGCGTGTGAACCCCTCAGATGATTAAATTTTCCTTTGGATACCAAATTCTCTTCCAAGAAAAATAATTTATGTAAAAAGATATAATATGTAACATTACATTTTTTGCATACATTTCTCTGAAATCACATTTAATTTATTGAGGAACCCTTTATTTAAGCTGATACTAGGACCCTTTATCTAAAGGTGTACTGGGGCTTGTTATCTAAACTATGCCCTTAACTAAAGACATGAGGGACTTGAATTTGATATAAGATATAGGATTTACTCGCACAAGGATGTGAAATTACATTCGTAGTTATCTAGAATAAAATAATATCAATAAATTCATCTTCAAATGTCTGCTATGGTATACAAGCATGAAAATGTTTTGAATCTTTTCAAACATTTCTATATTTATCGAAATACAAAGATTGATGCTGAAATATGCGGCATAATCAAGCTATTCACAGCTTGGTATATTAGCTGTGAGTACTGCAGCTGTAGCGATAACTTATTCAACAACACTAAAAGTCTGATAAATAACCTTATGGAAACAGGATGGAATATTGTGTACCTCTGCATCCCAGCCATTGCAGCATCTCTAGAAATGAAGTGTGACGACCAACTGGCAAAAGAGGGTTGTAGTACGCTTTATGATAGGAAAGCTGTACCTTACCAACAAGTTAAGATGGAGTAATTCGTGCAATTAATTTAAATGGAAAGACTGGACATCAGGCAAAAGGTGTTAGAAAATATTGGACACAACTGCTGATGAGACAAATTCCAACCGAGATCCCGAGAAAAAGCTTTACAATAAATTTAAGATGGATAAGTCACGACTATTTGCAGCAACATCTAAATAAAATCGGAATAAAGGACACTACATCTTGACCAATCTGCGACTCCAATACAATAATGAAAGTCGATCATTTAACCCTCCAAGTGGTTTCGACGAAATGTTCTATCCATTAAGATCTGACCAATTTTTGTAATGACGGGATAGCTCGTTCTCAAGATATTGCTCACTTTTGTGATGATGACGACATCAGGATCTGACCAATTTTCTTCAATGACGAAATATCTCAAGATCTGAAATGTTTTCTGCCAATGACGAGATCTCGTCCATCAAAATTAGGTCAATTTTGTTAATGACGAGACACATCTTCTAGCCAACCTCAATTGCTGAGACCACCTTTCCTACCAAAAATGGACTGTGCTGAGTTACTAACTCCAATGCAGGTTCCAACAATAATCACTACAAGGATTATAAAACTAAAACATTTATTTACAAGTCAGCAACAACAAGGCGACATTACAAATTACATCACTCACATTGAATCCAAAAGGCTTAGAATTTGATTTGGAGCAAAGCTTCTTCTTAAGCGTTATCTTGGTGATGTCTCTGGTGTTGCCATCTGGCTTTATTAACCCTTCAAATGGTTTCTACGAGATATCTCATTCAATATCTGATAAATTTTACTAATGACGAGATATATCGTCAAGACAAAGTTGCGCTATTACTCCATGAGAAATAAAGATCGAAGAAAGAAAAACAAATTGTCCCATGTCCAGAACGGGTGACAGTTTGGAACATGTTTTTTCATCAGAGGCTGGCCAATGCAGGGTGGTTTGACCACGAAAATAAACCACCAGGAGAGTTAACTGACTTAAATTTGTAGACTAGTGTTTGTGTTCCAACTGCAAACTAGTGCATCTACTGGACAGGAAGGAGAGAAATAGATAACTTTCCGTCTTCTGGCACAGATAAGAAAAACCTTGAAGAAAATCATTCAAGTTTGGTTTTATAACAGAAATGTATTGGAATAACTTGCGCTTTCAAATTGCGGAACATACTATACGCTTTCATAAGTGCTATCCATTAAAATCCTTTAGAAATGTAAACATTGAAATGTCGCATTTGAAACAAAGAATAACAGGAATCCATTCCATTTGCAAGAATTCGAATGTTCAATGTCCCATTCTAACATTACACTTCCACATTTCTCCAGGCTATCATTAAAAAACTTTTACCCCTTACCTCCCCCAGTTAGAGATTAAAATCATTCCTCCCAGAAGAGAAAAAGGAAGCCAAATAAATTTTCGGCACCACTCGCTGAAAAATCCATTTACGGAATTCTCTGGGTGAAATAAACATTTGTTCGAAAGCAAGCCACCGTGGCAATATCTCTTCAATAAATAAAAAACAAGAAGCGCATTCATCGATAAGTTATTTTCTTTCTAAATATTGACGTTTTGTTAGCGTTTCTTTTTACGTCTTCATTCCGACGTGTGTTTTTTCGCCATTTTGGTAATGGAAAGAACAAGTTTAAATTTCCATTTCCCCCAGCCTGCAAGATGGAAGGAAGAAACATAAAATCTTATTTAGCAGTCTTTCAGCAGAACCAGTGGGAAAGTCGGCTTAAAGTTATGATATGATGCCACGGACTTAAGACTGTGTTTTCCCGCATCCTCAGCAAATGCGTTCCCTTTTCTATTTGCTGTTCCCTGTTGTTTTTTCCCGTCTTTAATTTTATTTCACTCTTCCGAGATTGAGAAACCATTTTATTCACCTGCCCTGGTATCTGGAGCGTGGGGGCAGTTAACATCTTATTGAACTCCTTCGCGTGAGGTTTTATGTAAAAAATTGATCGAGGTGTTACGATACAATCTTCCGGCTGGGCTTAAGTGCGGGAATGATGGGCAGAGGGAAGTATTCGATTATAAAAATTCGATTTCGTTAGGGTTGAACTGAATTTCGTTTTTCTTGAGCGTCTTATAAATTTGCTTTCTCTTTCGCAGCCATGCGATATTGTCGAGCAACTTGTTTTTGTTTTTTGTTTGGGAGTGCAGTATGTGTGTGTGTCATTAAATCCTACTAATCGAAAACCAGAATGTAGGAATTTTCTTCTTTGTACCTAGGAGGGTATTCTTAGTACAGCGATTGCTAAGATGTTGCGATTCAGAGCTAGTGTTGGAGTGAAAGTAAAGTTTCTTGAACCTCGTAGAGTCATATTTTCTATTTACGAACAAAATATTTCTAGTCGTGTATCACCGAGCACAACACGACTTTAAGACTGTGAAATGAGAAGAAAATTATTATTCTGCGTTTTTTTTCTCTTCATAATATTTTTTGCTTTCTTTAGACTTCCATTTTGAGATATGATGATTTTAAATGATTCTGCACCCGAACGGAAAATTTTTTGTTTGCTATAGAAATATATTCTTGAACTTTCTTCAATAGTCATGCACTGTTTTGGGCACTATTATATTTTTAATGAATGCATCTTATATATATAGCACATTAAGTAGAATTTAAATTGCAGGTAAATTCAAAGTATTCGAGTTAAACTCATTTGGGACACAATGTTATTTTAAAATAAGAATCTTTATGTGAAAAAAATGTACTACAGGAAATTAAATTTGTATTACATCAACGTATAATTCTAAATGCTCTATTGCAGTTTTACAACTGATAATGCCAAGTTTGGATTCGAATATATAAGATTGGAAAAAAAGGTATTTAAAATTATGTTATAGTTGATTTCTAATTCTCTCATCAGTTGAATTAATATTTATTACTTAATCCTTCGGAATTACAAATGCATAAAAGATTTTTAATGAATGTATTAAAGCTTTTTAAAACGCTTTTATTGAATTGAATTCGGTAAAGGAATTTAAATATAAAGGGGGCATAATACTCTAAAAATAACCCAATTATCGACATTTTTATTGACTTTTATTAATTATACAGCTATAAAGAATATGTACGCAAAATATCTTTCACATCTGTAGCTATATTATTTAGCGTGTTATAAAAAGTTTCTTCATCGAATGTCATGAGTGAAACCGACCATCAAGTCTTTTTTCTGAGCTTCCTATTGTTCACGTATACAATGTTTTTAACCTTCCTGATTCTCTACGAGATATCTCGTCATTAGCAAAAAGGGCCAGTCTTGATGAACGAGATACGTCTTCCTTTGGGAAAAAGTGACCAGCTCTTGACGACGTCATCATCAAAATATCGGCAATATCCCGTTGACGTGATATCTCAATATTAGCAAAATTCATCAGATCTTTATGGATGAGATATCTCATCGAAACTACATGAAGGTTTGAGATGCTAAGGCTTTTTGTAATTAAAATAGAGATTTGAAACCTTTTGTGGTTTTATAATGAATTTGAAAACTGTGTGCATGTAATAAGGATTTAGAAAAATAACTAATTTTTCAAAAATTGATGAAAATTAATCATCACTGCTTTGTCTACTGTTTTTTCAGAGTTTGCTATAAAATATCTGTTTAAAAAATAACAGTAGCGCATACAAACCGATTCACAAAATTATGGGAACCACTGCATGGAAATGAAAGAAAATATATATGAAAAAATTCAATCTTGCAAGAGTTGCAAAATATTAAAATATTTTAATTTAATTTTTTAATCATTGTTTATGTAAAAAAAATGTTGTAATGCATATTTCATGTGCATTCTAATAAGATACACTAAAACATTTTGTTGTAAATGTAAATTAAAGAAAAATTGTTCTAAAGTATGTTCCCTTAATACCTTTACTGATAGCTAATATAGTATTTCTTCTTAGAACTGTTATTTCTATCAAAAGGTTGTCCATTCAAAACACATATAAATCGCTTTCCTGTCTTTTATTTAAGAAAGAAATATGAACTTATAACCGAACATTTCCTTTAGGCCTTTCGGATTTTACTTTGCTGTCCACTAGAAGACCCAAATCTCTAATACCCTGTCCCATTCGTTATTACGCTCTTAACAACATTTACTTCTCCACAAAACCGAAAGAGGCGCTAATAAGTCGCATCAGGCACTATACCAGACCAACCTCCACAGAGCGGCAATTTTCGCCTTTTAAGACCGCGCCCATTCACGGGGAAAACCAGCTCGTTATCTGCCACAGCCCGGCATTGGCGGAAAATAAAATAAAAACGACGCCAAGACCCCATCTCTGCTACACCCAACTAACTCCTATAAAAAAGTAAACGAAACACAAGAAGAACAAACTATGACGTCTCAATCTTGCTGGTGTTGCAAGTCGGTCTCTGCCATAAGGGCAGAAAAGGGGTAGGTGACTGGAAATCAGTGGAAATAACAACCCCCCCAAAAATGAAAGATCTACCCGGGCAATCTTCCAATGTCTTCCCATCAAAACAGCCACCGCTGGGTTGCAACAGCTTTCTTGATAGATAGGAGATGCCAATAACGTCGGTGAAGAACTAATGACTATTCGTCCATGGGTCCTTCTACTGCTGAGATTTCTTTTGCTGCCCACGATGTTATAGATATATTCGATTCGCAATAGAGCGGGAGTCATGTCTGAAAGGAACATAGATTACCACGAAATAATATGATAGTTCCCATCATCTAAAGAGGCCTCTTTCTAGGAACCAGTCCTACAATTTATCCCATCTCCCGTCCTACAATTTATTCCATGTGATCGAGGGGGAGTTTATGGGGAATTCAACTCGTCGTCCTATCGGTCGTGCGGTAAGTGGAGATTTTGACCGGTGATAAAGTTTCATGCAGTCTTCATAATTTGAAAAAAGATCAATATGTTGTTTTAGTAACGTATTTACATCGAAAACATCGATTGTAGGTAAATAAAGATAAAAACAAGCATAGTTTTGTTTTTATTTTGAGACTTTAGTTTCAGTTTTGTATATATTTTACGCTATTGTATGTACGCATGCAATTTGCATTAGAGACACATTTTTTAATTGCAAAGGCACTTAGATAAATGCATCTTCTAGCCCTGTAAGTGTTTCCACGAGAATCCATGTCCAGGATCTGGTCAGTTTTGCTGAGGACGAGATATCTCGTCGAGGCAAAATTGCCCTATTACCCCAAGGGAATGAAGATCCAAGTAGAAAAAACAAATTGCTCCTTGCCCTGAACTGGTGACAGTTTTTAACAGGTTTTTGCACCAGAATCTGGCCACTAGAGGACAGTTTTTGACGCGAAACCACCAGGAGGGTTGACATCCATATGTCGCATAGTGACACATCAAGTTAAAGCAAAGAACAAAAATAAAAATATAAACAATAGTCCAGGTTCTTCAAAAGGTCTTTAGATATCCAATAGTGTGTATTGACATCTTCTGATAATGCCGAATGTTTTAAGAGGTGATCACACTTACATCAACCATTCCTCTGCACAGGACATATTTGGACTCTGCTGCCCTGTAGTGACCTGCCTCTGATTAAAACCTGTTCCAAGCTGTCACCAGTTCTAGGCAAGCAATTCATTTTCCCATTTGGATCTTTATTTTCCCCTTGAAGTAATAGGGCAGTTTTGTCTCGTCGAGGTATCTCGTCATTAGCGAAACCGGCCAGATATCTTGTCATTAACAAAATTGACCATGTCTTGGAAGAGATGCCTCGTTGAAATCATCTGGAGGGTTAATTGTTTATCTAGGCAACTATGCCCTGTCAATAATATAAAAAGAATTACCACTATATAGGGAAGGCTAGAAGGAACGTCCATATGGGCTTCAGCAATTTTTGTATTTTTCGTTCGCACACACTCTGGATTTTTATCTGTTTTTTAATTTACTTTTGATTGTTTTTGAAGATACACATAAGGTGACGTTGAAAAACCAGCATTGGAGATCTCACTGCCTGGGAGGGTAAATGTCATGGTAAGATTTATCAATATAATCTTCAAATACTCAATGCAATATCAAAATTAGTCTGTAGTCCTTTAATTTTCAGACTGGATTTTGATTTTATTCCCTTCCTTTTGAGTGAGATAATAAGAGGGCGTTTTCGAAAATTCTATTCATTTTTACGCATAATTGTATGAAGTCTAAAATATATTTAAGTTATCTTAATCATGCCCACATGTTTATGATAGTTAAAAAATTCCTTTAACACTCCTGGTGGTTGTCTCGACGAGGTATCTCGTCATTAGCAAAATTGAACAGCATTATGACGAGATATCTCGTCACAAACAAAATTGGTCAGATCTTGGTGGACTAAATATCTCCTCGAAACCACTTGGAGGATTAACCTTAATTGTACTTCCCATAGTAGACAAAATTGAATTCAAAACTGATCTCTGTCCATCCCCAGCCTAATTTTCAAGGAGCTATACCGATTTCGTATGTTCTGTACTGAAATATTTTATTCTGGTATTCAATTTATGTTTTTGACACAAATATTATACAATCTCCACACTTCCATCAGCTTCAGATTTCGTCCTGTTTCATCCTGCTTTGACTTCGATCAGTGTTTAATGTTCACTGCTGTAATGGACTAATACATATGAAGTAATAATGGATTAATTACTTCAAAACCTTTTATGAATAACATGTGTTCTCTTGGTATTATTGCATAAGCTTATATGAAGGCCAGTGAGATTCAAAATAAAGGGAAAATGATAATTTCACACATTTGTTTATTTTACACCCCTAAATGTTATTAATCTGTAACTGCAAATGAGAATTTATGTTACGTGTTCACCTAGAAAGAATTAAAATGATTCCATTGATATATTTTGAATTTTGTAGACTTGTGATATTCTGGAAATAATTCAGTTCTCAAACAGATAAGACAGGTAAGAAAAGGTTAAAAGTAAAGCTGTGACTATTGAAAACATTAAAACTTTATCGAAACCTCAGTTTATTAGACATGATGTATTTCGGTTGAGTATCGGTATTTATCAACCTCCAATGCGAAGGACCTATCAAAACTATCTTTAGTATTGGACATACTCGCTTAACTCGTCATCATCGTTCGTTGGGAATAAGTCTCTCTACATGCTATTCATGCTCTATCCTTCTAAGTATTAATCATATATTGAGCTCTAGTCCTGCTTTTAATCGTCACCTTAATTTTTTCGAAGGTACAATTTTAAATTTTCAAGATTTGATTGATGAAACTCTTAATAAACTCTTTCTCCGTTTTTTGCATACTTTGGGTTTCTCAAATGAATCTAGTTCTTTTAAAAATATAAAACAACAAGTAATTTGAATAAATTTTATGCTTGCAAATTAAATGTGCTTGTCGGATCCAGTTCTTTATGCGTCAAATGTTTCATATTTTTACTTAGGCTTTAATCTGGTTTTTATTTTTGCATTCGTGCATATGGCACCGCTTGTCTCTTATTGAACCTTCGCCATTAAACCCCCAAAACAATCCACATTTTCAACAATAATACCATAAAAATGGAAAGAATGGAGCAGAAATGAGAAATGAATTGAATAAATTCGATGTAGCATGGTATTTTTTAGGTTTAAGTTTTACAGATATATCCAGTTTGATTACCTTAAGAGTAACTAAAATTTTGAAAAGAAAAAGCTTCAGCAATAAATATATTTAGTATTCTTGATCTTTTCACCTTTTAAAAGCATTATTCCTGAAAGTTAACTTGAAGATACTGAGATGACTTGCAACTTCAAAATTGCTGCTAAAGTTTCACTACAAATGCTTAGTCACTTTTCTTACCATTGTGACTTATAAAACTCTGCGCTGTGCCATCAATAATTTATGACTCTCTCATTAGGTATAACGATGTCTCCAGAATACATTTACCACCTCAAGGCAGATACGGGTAAGTATGAAAATGCATGTCTTAGTTTCAGAAAGAAACGTGTGTGCAGTATGTATAACTAAAATTCCTGCTGAAGTTTCACTACTCAAGGTCACTTTCCCTTTTAAAGTGACTTATAAATCTCTGCCCTGCAATTAATAAATTATGTCTCTATCGTAAGGGATACCAATGTTTCCAGATTAAATTTGCCACCTTAAGACAGCAGAAGTGCTTAATTTCAAACTAAAAATTGCATAGTACGTGCAATTTTAAAATTCCTGCCGAGGCTTCACTCCACATGCCTAGTATGACTTTTCGAACCAAAGTGACTCATAACACTCTGTCCATTATCAATAATTTATGACTTATTAGGTGTAACGATGTCACCAGATTAAATTTGACACTTCAAGACAGCAACTGGCGTTAATAAAGAAAAGGTAGGGCTTAACTACTTCAAAAGGAAACGTATATAATACGTGCAACTTTAAAATTTCTGCCAAAGTTAGCTACACATGCTGGTCACTTACCTTATCGAAATGGACTTTTAAACTTTTCCCTACCATCAATAATTTATGATCTCCAATTATGTGTACCAATTCCTTCAGAATAAATTTGTCACATCAAGACAGACTCGGGTAAATATGAAAAGATATTGCATAGTTTCAGAAACATGCACAGTACTTGCAATTTTATAATTCTTGTAAAAGCACAGTACATGCTTAGTATGACTTTCCTATCAATGTGACTTATAAAAATCTACCCTGCCATCAATAACTTATGACTCTATCATTTGGTATACCGATGTCTCCAGATTCACTTCGCCATCTCAAGACAGCCACTGATGTTAATAAGAAAAAGGATTGACTTAATTTCAAAAGGAAAGAAACTTACGTGCAACTTTAAAATTCTTGCCAAAGTTCACTACGCATGTTTAGTCACTTTCTCTACCTCAAAGTGTATTATAAAAAGTCCCTACCATAAATAATATATGTCTCTCTCAAAAGGTATGCCGATGTCCCCAGAATACATTTGCCATCTCAAGACAGGCACGGTTAAGTATGAAAATGTCAGGCTTAGTTTCAGAAAGAAACTTGTGCAGTACGTGTAACTTTAAAATTACTGCCAAAGCTTCACTACCCATGCTTAGGCACTCTTTCTCTACCAAAGCTACTTATAAAACTAATCTACAGTCAATAATTTGACTCTCGATAGATATACCGATGTCACCACATTAAATTTGCCACTTCAAGACAGCCAGTGGGGCTAATAAGGAGAGGGTCGAACTTATTTTCAAAAGGAAACTTGTACAATACGTGTTTAAGTTTAAAATTACTGACAAAGTTTGATTACACATGGTTAGTTACTTTCCCTACGAAAGTGACTTCTAAAACTCAGACCTACCATCAATAATTTATCTCTCATTAAGTCCATTGATATCTTCAGATTAAATGTGCCACCTCAAAACAGCCACTGGGGTTAATAAAGAAAAGGTAGGATTTAACTTCCAAAGGAAATATATACAATACATACTTCTTTAAAATTCCAACCAAAGTTTCACTACACGTATAAGTCACTTTCCTTACGAAAGTGACTTATAAAACTCTGTCCAACCATCAATAATTTATTACCTCTAATTATGTGTACCAATGTCTTCCGAATTAATTTTCCACCTCAAGACAGATATGGGTAAGTATGAAGAAGGTATGGCTTAGTTTCAGAAAGAAACGCGTACAGTGCGTGCAATTTTAAAATTCTTGCCAGAGCTTCACTGCACATGCTTAGTATGACTTTCCTTTCCAAAGTGACTTACAAAACTCTACCCTGCCATGAATAATTTATGAATCGCTCATTAGGTATACCAATGTCTCCAGATTAAATTTGCCACATCAAGACAGACACTTGGGTTAATAAGGAAAATATAGGACTCAGTTTCAGTAATAAACGTGTACAGCGTGCAATTTTAAAATTCTTGCCAAAGCTTCAGTGCACATGTTTAGTATGACTTTCCCTACCAAAGTGACTCTACCCTGCCATCAATAATTTATGACTCTCTCATTAGGTATACCCGATGTCTCCAGATTAAATTTGCCACCTCAAGACAGCCACTGGGGTTAATAAGGAAAAGGAAGTGCAGAAGGAAGGGGCTAATTAGAGGCTGGACGGATGGACTTCATTCTCCACCCTTTACTGCGGTGTGTTTTCTCCTCTTGAATGGTCCTTTAGGCCGTCCGGAAGTTCATCAGTAACACTGGGTGCCGGGACAAGGTGTCAGAAAGAAGAATGAGATCACGCTCGAGCAAGCCTGAAATTTATTACGCTGGTCAAGGAAGCCAACAACAGCCAAATCTAAGGGATAGAAACGTATTCCAGAAAGTTAGTTCTATTCAGTCGTGAGAGACGTGAAATTAATGGTGAAGATTTCGACCTGCTCGAAATCTTCGCACAAAATCTTCTAATCATATTTTCTAGTGTTTGCTCGAATTTCCTGGTTCTGATTGGATCGCGTGAAATTTTTATTTTGTAATCCTATTGGCTTGTTAACTTGTTTTGGGAATTTCATATGTGCATTATACTGATAGTTGTTAGTCTTAAATTTATTTTAGTCCAATTGTATTTTCTGTTTTCGCCTGAATTTTCTGATCTTGATGGGATTGCATGGTACACTTATTTTATAATCAAATTTGTTTGTTGACATGTGTTGGGAAAGTTTGATATTTAGATGTATGTTTATCATTATATATTCCAAATATGAATGTATCATATTAATTTCGGTATTTTGATGTATTTGGGTATGTGTATTATATGAATTTTGGTATTGGGAAGGTATATCTTGGTGATGTGTGTATTATGCTTCTGATAATTGTTACTTGAAAATTTATTTTATTCCAATTATGTTTTCTAGCTTTGCGTGAATTTTCTGCCTTTGAAAAACCGCATGAAATATTTACTTTTTTATAAATTTGTATGTTAAAATATGTTTGGAAATGTTTTTAATTTCATTGTTGATTTCGCTTTTACTGAGAAGCAATTTAAATCTCTTTAATGCTACTAAATTTATGTTATGAATTCCAGTAGTAATTATGCTATGGACGCATTTATTAGAAGTGCTAAATGTGCTTCTTCTAACACTACTAAAAATGATTCACACAAATTAAATGTTTTAAACTTCCCAGCAAATATTTCTTCGTTGCTGTAGTCCCGAATTTCAAGAAACATTGGAAAAAATGCATAAATTGCTTATAAAAAATTTAACCATTTCATTTATTTTAGGAAAATTGCGTTATAACTTTTGTAATCCACTTTTGTCCGTACACAGTTTTGGGTGTTATTTTCTGTGGACAATTTAAAATCAAAGGGGCTAATGAGAGGAATTGGGAAATAAAATGCGAATTGGTTATTTGGTTTAGTGAAATTTGTACAAACATTGAAAGATAATGATGTGAGCATACGTTTTCTTAAGCCCACAGTAAGTATTTAATTCACGGGCAAATTTTCTTTATACGATAAAGTTTTCTCAACTAATTAAATTTAAATTTAACTTTATGCTTAATACTTAGAATAAAGAATACGTAACGTGTTAGATCATCTGTAATTTATTTATATTTAACCAAACAAATTATGAATATTATTTCCTAATATACTTTAATTTTCATGAGTTTATGCAGGTTTAGTACCTTCTGTCCTCGTGATAAAATAGACTGATGACTACACAAAAGATTTCTCATTACATAAAAGACATTAAATTATAATTAATAAAAAAGTTCAAAATTGTAAACATTATTTCCGTGACAATTTCAATATAATTTTAGGAGAATAAAAATATTGGGATTCATAACCTATATAAAACTGTTTTCCAGTAGAAACATTTTACTGTTATGTTATTTCATTAATTTCATTAGTTACCACAATTATAAATACTAATTTCAGTTTTAAAAGGTAATTTGAATGCAAAGCCGCTTGGTGTCAATAAATGTCAAATTTCACATTGACAGTTGACATTTTAAATAATTATAAATGCGAGCTGCGGAAAAATTTTCAAAGGCAAAAATTAATTTTTCTTCGACAATTTCTAGTTACGATAGACATATCACCGAAGTAACGCAATTAATCACTCTTGTTCTGCACCTCTGTTACACTGCCTGTCATGTCCACGAATTCTCGCTGGCTTTCATACCGTTTTTGACTTCATTCATTTTTCTCGTCCGCACTATTTAGTTTTCACAAATTTGGGATCAATTAGTCGATAAGGATTGCATTTTTTCATTTCTTTATATAATGCATTTATTTGTTTTCAAAAGATAAACTTTCCTTGTTCTGAATCGCCCTTTGTTGCTTTGAATAGCAAAGGAAGGGTATTTTTTACGTATAATGTTGATTCCGGTTTTAAAATTGTATTATTTATAATGGATTTATTTGGTGTGTCATAATCGGTAGTTGGGTAGTTGAATTAACGTCGCACTGGAGCAACAAACGGTCAGAGATCAATCCCGATGTAAAATGGTGTTTAATAATGAAACAAAAGTATTATTAGGTTGTATGTACAATACATGAGCAGTATGCACATTTTTGATTACACATTAAAACATAATTAACTGACTAAAATTATGTGTATGCTCTAAAATTCGCTATACACTACTGAAAAACACACAGTAGTAAGTAGGGTATACTCTACCACACACAAACCTTCATAGTGGTACTCATGTATATAGGAAAACTATAGCACACACATACCGTCATCATTAGTAAATTTGAGGGTATTCTATCTCACACGCATACCTTCATAATAGTACTTCATAATAATACCCTCCAAGTGGTTTCAACGAGATATCTCGTCCATCAAAATCCGATCAATTGTGTTAATGACGAAATGTCATCAAGATATTGTCGATTTTTCTGATGATGACGAGATCAGGATCTGGTCAGTTTTCGTCTAGTGACAAAATATCTAGTCCATCAATATCTGGTCAGCTTTGTTAATGACGAGATACTTCGTTGAGATGACCACTATGAGGGTTAAGAGACTGAGAACTTCCCAACTTTTGAAGAGACCACCTTTCCTACCAAATGGGAAGGCATCGTGGCTCAGTGGGTATACCCACTGAGCTAGCAATCCACGAGTTGTATGCGATAAAGGTTCGATTCCCTCTGTCTGCCGTGGGTGTATATATCTCTCTCATGTGTCAGATAAAACTTTCATTGTGTGTTTGTCTATGACTTGATATTCTGTCTCGTGCCAGCACCATGGCCAAATTTGACCATTCTGCGCGAGACACAAGATATAGAATTGGCCCTTTGCGCCATAAAAAACACAAAACGAACCAACCTTCCAAATGGGCTGCAAACTCGTACCTCTACTGGACGTAAGAAGATAAATGTATATAATATTTTGTCTTCAGTATTAGGATAAAAAGGTTTAATATTATGAAGATGATTTTATATGCTTTATCATCTTACAATATAATTGTTCGTAGCGAATTGGGAAATTACTGATGGCATCATAGTAGCTATGGTTTCTTATAAATAAAAGTTTTGATTTATTTTAAATAGTATGTAATTAAAATGCTAATATCGAAAGCTACACAATTTGAAGAGTTCGATGTAAAAGAAATATTGAAAGCATACAGATAAAATTAGCTCTACAGAATTATTCAGCAGCAAATATACTCTTTTAATTAAGCAAAAATTATGTTATATTGACATTCTATTTACTTGCCTACCTTCATAGTCATGATTTGTTCTACGATACTAAGTTACACTTGCAGACCCAAGCATATCATTTGCGGTAAAGTTTTTTAATTGCATATATCTATTGATGGGGATGGTATAGGGGTGTTAAGATTTCATTCCTCCAAATGAAATAAAATTAGTCAAGAAATACAAAGCAGGGTACAGCTGTATTATAAGCCTCGTTTGGTGGCAACGCTATTGGCGAACTTTTTATGTTGCCAAGGAAAGAATTCTTAGAAAAAATTGTTTTATTTTAATGGAAAATAATAACGAAAATGAAAAGAACATTCCAGAATATTCGAAATAAAAATTTAAACTTTCCGCTTGCCGAGGTTGCAATCAAAACGGGAATAACCCTAATAACGATGGGTTGCCTTCACTCGCCATAACTCACTAATAAAAGTGCGCCAAAATACCGCCAAGAGTGGTGCCACCAAACGAGGCGTATAATACAGTTGTACCCAAATAAGTCTTGTGTGTGCTTCTTACTGGTTCTACAATTTTTATCTCAAATAAAATTCTTAGTGAACGGTATATGCTTCAGTTATATTACCATAATTAGCTTCTGAGCGCCCACGTCTTTCGCATCTCATTAACTCGTTCAAAGGTTACTTAATCTGTTTTTGTCTAAACCTATTTCAGAGTTCGCTCATGATTTCTTCTCTGCACTGATTTCTATTCTCCAGATTTATCATTGCCTTCCGTAATCAAACTGCTGAAGAAATTCATTAGAACGCAAGCAATTTCGTATATTCTTTCGTATTCAGCTATATTTTATAGCTTCATATACATCAGGAATATTTAAACCACGCAGCTGAATTGTCGAAAGAATCTCGTAGCGATTGACTTTATGTTGTTTTATCCGCTTATTTCCATTTGTCAATATATGAATAATATCGATTTCTGTGCCCCGTACGATAATACAATATGTATAAATAATTCAATAATATATTATACATTAATATTCATGTATCAGTTTATATGAATATATATATACTGATATATCTCAGTATATATGTATTCATATATACTGAATATATACACTATATATACTGACCTCAGAATATACAGTTGTATAGTGTACAACTATATACAGGGTGCAACGTAAAGTCCGTACCCGGCCTTTATTTTCGCAACCGTTGGTCGTAGACATATACTTCCAATTACAAAAATGTTTCAAATGAGGTAAACATCCATGTTATGGCATTTTGAAATTAAAAACAATCAATTTTGTAAAAATTACAAAATCTAACTTTTTATGCAGTCCCTCGTTCCTTATAGTGATATTTAGTAAAAGTTTGCACTCATCCTAACACATGTAACACCAAAAAGTTTCACTTCTGTGTGACAAAAATTGACCGAGATATTTAATTTCAAAGTTTGGGATTTTTTCAGATTTGTTTTGTCTTCATTGAGGGGTCGGTTAAAATATAAATTAGAATAATTCGAGATTGAAATCAGGGTGCAACGCCCCTTTTACGGCGAAAGGGGGGTTCCCCGACCATAAACTATGGGTGCATGAATAATAGTAAAGTGGACATGCTCGATTCACTAAAAGCGGTCGCAGCGCCCCTAGTGGCGAAACACAGAAGTTTGGAAATGTAACTCGCACAAGTTAGACAAGCATACAGCGGAAAAACAATACATAAAGTGGAGAAATCTGCTGGAGATACTGCTCAAAGTGTTCCCCATTGGTGGCAATGAAAAATTGAATGCGGGCGGAGTACTGAATCGTGAACGCGTTGGAGCATAGGTGGTAACTGTGCGACAAGCAAGGCTGATACGCTGTTTCAGATCATCCAGAGAGGTTGACTCAGTCGCATAGACCTGTTCCTTGATGTAATCCCAGAGGTAGAAGTCCATGGGAGTCAAGTCTGACGAACGCGGTAACCACTCAACCCGACCACCATATTCGATGATCTGTTGTCTTAATTCGTTGGCTAGATACGCACGAACGTTTGCTGCTTTATGCGGAGGTGCCCCATCATGTTGGAACCACACACGACATGCATCTCGGAGAGTCAGCTGTTCATACCAGTCACGTACCGTGTCTTGTAACAGGTGTAGATAACGATTGCCCGTTAAGGTCCCGTCATAGAAGATGAGTCCACCAATCTGGGTTCCCCATTTACCGCACCACACATTCGTTGACCAGCGTACCTGGTGTCGTGCTGTGCGTCCCATGTGAGGGTTGTCCAGAGCACAGTAATGCACATTGTGGGTGTTGACGATGCCATCCCGTGTGAATTGCGACTCATCACAATATGTCGGAAAACAACGACGGAATGTCGTGCAACGTGTTGAGCAGGAAATTACAAAAGTCAAATCTTCGTGCGTCGTCACCCGGCATCAATGCTTTCACCAGTAGCGGACGGTATGGATGCGCACCATGCGCATGTAACAATCGCCAAATATGTTGACGCATGTATCCACATGCCTCGCTTATTTCCGCCGTGCTTAGGTGTGGATTTGCAAGGGCGTATCCCAGCACTTCCTCCGGTGTCACTCGAATGCCCGATCTTGTCAGTCTGCCTGATCTGGGTCGTGGTGTGAAGCCGCAGGTCTCTCTGAGACGGCAAAGTACAGTAGCTATAGTTCGATGCGATGGACGTCGATCCATAAGAAAACGTTCGCCATAAACCCTCGCAGCAGCTCTGGCATTCCGTTGACATTCGCCATAAATCACTATCATTTCGGCATATTACGCGGATGTGTAGCACGCCATCACGATCTCAGCGCGGACTAGTTTGCCCACTACTGGATGGCTCATCTTTTATCCCGAGCATGTGGCTGCGGTAATATCCTATTTGCATAATCACGATTTGCATGGGGGTTACAGCCCAGCTGGTAGTTTGCATTCCGCTGCCATTTATCTGGTTCTTTTTGCGCATTTTTCATTTTCAGGGTGTCGATTCTACATAATTCGACGATGGTCTACAACTTTCTAATTGACATCTTTTGTCTATCTTGCTTAGTTTCGGAGTTACATTTCCAAACTTCCGTGTTTCGCCACTAGGGACGCTGCGACAACTTTCAATGAATCGGGCATGTCTACTTTACTATACATGCACCCATGTTTATGGTCGGGAAACCCCCCTTTCTCTGTAAAAGGGGCGTTGCACTCTGATTTCAATCTCGAATTATTCTAATTTATATTTTAACCGACCCCTCGATGAAGGCAAAACAAATCTGAAAAAATCCCAAACTTTGAAATTAAATATCTCGGTCAATTTTTGTCACACAGAAGTGAAACTTTTTGTGTTACGTTTGTTAGGATGAGTGCAAACTTTTACTAAATATCACTATAAGGAACGAGGGACTGTATAAAAAGTTAGATTTTGTAATTTTTACAAAATTGGTTTTTTAAATTTCAAAATGTCATAACATGAATGTTTACCTCATTTGAAACATTTTTGTAATTGGAAGTATAGGTTTACGACCAACGGTTGCGAAAATAAAAGCCGGGTACGGACTTTGCGTTGCACCCTGTATACTGAGGATGTACAATGTACATCATGAGTACGGATTATAAAGTATTCAGTTTGAAATGAATCGTAAGGTTATTGCCAAATTGCCTTTCAAAATATTAATTGGAATAAGGTAATTAAACTTTACATCAACAAAATTCTACTCTTTGAATTTGCTACGGTAACGAATAGGCATTGAAGTACGGAAAAGTCCCTAACAGCTAAAAAATTTCTCAAATCCCCACTTCTTAGAAACTTGAAAGCGAATTGTACATATTCAACATGTGCATATATTGTCCTTACCACGGACAAATCTATCTAGAGGTCAGGCTTCGAATTCAAAAGGTTCTTGGTGCGGATATGGGGAAATACATGGATGTTTGTTCATCCTGAATGAATATGTTTCCCTTTTATAAACGGGTTGCGCTCTAGAATGCATGGTAAGGAAGTTAGGTGTATACTTAACCCACCTCTGTAGTGTAGCAGGGTAAAGCAAAGTGGTTCATAAATCCACCCTTGTAGTGCCATGATGGAAATGTACAATTAACTGTCCAGGCATTATAAAGACAATACCTTTAGCTGCCCCATACCCTAATTGCATATCGGTCATCCTAGCGTTCGTAAAATGATTCATGTCGCAATGTCAGTGTTTAATGATAGCACTCAAATTGATTAAATGCCTCCCTGTCGAATAACCCCCTATAGAACGTCCAGACGGCTCTGGTGGACATGTATTACTATATGCATGTGGTTTAACTTTGTACTCCTTATCTCCCCTTTACATTCCAAATGGCTTTGAAGGGGTATCTAGTCCATCCAAATCTGATCAATTTCGATAATGAGATATCTCATCCATCATGATCTCACCAATTTTACAAATGACGAGATACCTCGTCGAAACAAAACTGCCAAGGGGAACGAACATCCAAGTAGGAAAAATCGTACCTTGACCAGAGCTGGTGAAAGTTTAGAACAGGTTTTTGAATCAGAGGTTGGCCACGATAGGACAGACTTAGACACTGAAATAAACCACCAGGAAGGTTAGATTGTTTTGAAATCTATAAGAGCCCAAAATCTGTACCTCGTCAAAGATCTGGTTAATTTTGCTAATGACAAGATACTATTTCGTCCACCAAGATCGGGTCGGTTTTCTTAATGAGATACCTCGTCGGGACAAACCAACCCTATTACTTTAAGGGAATGAAAATAGATGTTGGAAAATAAATTGTTCCTTGCTTAGAACTGGTGACAATTTCAAACAGATTTTTCTATCAGAGGCTGACCACTACATTGAAGTTTTCGACACGAAGTTCGATCACCAGGAGGTTAAAGTTTGCACACGAAGTTCTGTAACGTCATTTGTGCCCATAAAACAAATACCATTAACAAAAAATACCTCCTTCAAGTTAACATAAATACCTCTTACATAAAAGAGCTCTTCAAAGTAGCCATCTACATCATAAAGAAATCACGCCCTGTATCAAATGACTGCAAATCCAATTTTCCGCACAACAGATCATATATTGTTCAAATATGTTCTGAAAACAGCATTTACAAACAGAACTTCCCCAACTCATTCTAAACTCAACGAAAAACCCCACGAAAAGGCCAAACTTTTCCAGAAACATGAAAACGAAATGAATATTAAACACTCGCAACATTAATAAAGCATGCGCGTAGCCCGGGGATACGATTCCCTAAATTAAATCCCCACATCCCAATAAAAATACAAACCTATTACCCCAATTGGAAAGGAAACGGGTTGATTTGAAAAGCTAGGTAACTTTCCGGCTCCCATTCCGGCATAATCAAATATAATAACACTTCATTACATTCAGGAGCTCATTCAGTGCAGCAGCACTAAGTATAATTAAAGCAAACCCTCAGCACAGGGAAATGATTATACCCCTTGAAACTATTTATTCTCTTTCCCTGCCGGTGATTTACGCGAAATCTAGCAAACAAGAACGGCATTCATCACAACGTGATTAGAAACTTATTTCATAATTAAACTCCAATTAACCCTCAGGTCAATGCGTGGATGCGCCGGGGAAAGAGTTATCAATTTGGACGAAAGTGGGGTAAGGAGAAGTGGGTGATTGCTGCAAAACGTCAGTTCGGTTAGTAAACTACAGACCGCTTGAAATGTAGTCGAAAGTCGAATTGGCTTGTGTTAGTCAGATTTTGAAAAATACTGATAATGTGTAATATTTTCCCGTGTGCTTCTTCTACACATTCTTATTATTGAGCCGACAGATTCGTTGCAGCTCTCAGGAAAAATATTCTTTAATGAGTTAAATTCGACTCTATACTCTTGGGAAAAATATTTGAATTACAATTAATTAGTGTATTCAAAATATAACATTTGATAGTAATTTATTATGGTGTGGTCAGTTTACAGATAATTAAGTCTTAGGTTGTGAGTAAGACGTTGCAAAATTACAGTTTGAGAGCGTATTAAATTCAATTACTAATTGGTGCATTTAGAGAAATGATATTTAAACAATAATCTACTCTTTCGTAACATTAAACATATGCACGTTAGAAAAAATGTAGTTTGAGAAGTTATTAAATTCAATTTGGTCTGTGAATTTAGTGAAATGTATGAACATATGTTTTGTACACATATTAGTGTGCACTGCACATGTGTATAACGTTATGGAAAATGTAACAAAATTGTAGTTGGAGAATTGTAGTATTAAGTTCAATTTTTAATTGGTGTATTTAGTAAAAAGGTATTTAAGCAATAATCTACTCTTTTTTATAACCTTACACGTATGTGCAGTGAACACATTAAATTCAGTGCACACACTTTACTAAACAGTGCACACACATTAGCTTAACGTTATAAAAAATATAACATAAATGTAATTTGAGAGTGTAGACAACTACAAAAAAATATATAATCATGTTTAATAAATTACAAAATTCAAATCGGCCATCCGTTTGAAATTTTGAAAAATAATGACGCATAAATTAATTATTTTAATCCCGTTTTCAATACTCATTTTATACATTCTTGTATACAAGATTGATTATTGTAGTTTCTTGAAGCTCAAAAAAATAATAGTCTTTAATAATTGCGTTGATCTAACTATATTTAAGATCTATATAATGGTGTAGAGAGAGTCAATTAATTAGTAAACAATATTTGAACAACTTATTTATCAATGTGTGATCTTTGCACACATGAATAAATCTTAGTTAATGAATAAATTGCAACAGAATGTAGTTTGAGAGCGTAGTAGCTACAAATTTAGTCATGTTTGACAAATTACCGAATTCGAAATGTTTTGCGTGTGTTAGTCAAATTTGTAAGGTAAACTACTTAATTTAGATACTCAATTCAATCCCTTATACACACACAAAACTGATCCTTATACTCCTAAATAAACTAAATGAAAAAAAATTTCATTGCACATATTTAGCTTTATTCTCGTATGGGAAATATTAATTTTTATATTTAATTAAAATTATTAATATAATAGTATTGAATATTTAACGGCTTTCCTGTTAACAATAGAAATACCTAGTGGACTTGTGAAGTCGTCGCGCTTTTTGGAAGCCATTATTATCAATGAATTGAATATGCTGTTATATATTTAACAACTTATGTAACTATTCTGGCCACACTCTGTGTATATAAACATTTTCGCCTGTCTGGCTATAGAACCGGATACTTAGGACCTAATACCTAGAGAGACAGGGAGGCAAAGTTACTCCTATGGCATTTCGTAATGATACCACGAAATACTTACCGTTTGGGGGCTAGTATCACCTTGCAAGGACATTCAAAGTACTTTTTTCCCGAAGCGCTAAGAAATGTTTTGTGTCCCGTATCCTCAGGCGTTGAACATTGTGGTTTGGCGACAGACTGTCACCTGACTAGTAACTCTTTTTGTAAACACTTGGGATGTCTGATACCTTATTCAAGCGACGCATTAAATAGGGCATATGGTTATTTCTGATGTTGCAGAGAGAAGATAACTCGAAGACACGGTCTCACTCACGAAGAGATGTTGAAAGGATTTGAAAGATTGGGTGAAATAGTTTCGGGATGTAGTGGAATTAATTATTCCGAAAATGAAGAATATTATCAAATCTAATGAAGATTGTAAAAGTTGCCGTTCTAATGATGAATAAGCTAAAGTTAGACTCCATCTCTTTCATATAGGAATAAACCACAAAGCCGTGGACGTGGATGCACAAGAGGTGGTAAGAGATCCCAAGATAACTAAGCAGTCTGGCATCGTACTGTACACCAAATGCACCAGTATAGTGCTATTGTAAATTGTGGAAATGCGTCGTCGTCGGCTTTTGTATATATTTTTACAATATTTTAGATACACCTATAAAATCTTTCTCAAAAAATGTGCGTCTTGAAATGCCGCGTTTAGGTGGAAGATGACGCTGTTTAGGTCAGTCGATAACATCGTTTTGTGGCGTAAGGCGTAATTCCCGGGTTTGATTTTCAACGGCATGCATTACTAGACGAATTCGGAGTTAGGTATCTGATGTATGGGGCTGCGAAATAAAAAACCAGGTTAATGCCATATACATTTCTAATTTGAATAATAATCTATCCCATATGCAACCTAAAATAATTTAGCTATTTTGATCCAACAATCTATAAGAAAGTGGAGAAATATGTCTTTGTGTATCAAAACTATTATTCTTGTATATTACACAATTCTTCATGCATGTTACTAAAATCCATGTGTTACAGATATCGATCTCATTTGTATATTGTTGCATAGCAACAAGCATCCATAAGCAAAGAAAGTTAGCAGCTACGAAATCCCTTCTTTTGTCGCATCTTCAAATACGGCTTGTTTTAAGTTTGGGGAAATTATTAAATAATATTAAAAACACGCCAGACAGCTCACCATTTTAATTAAAATATTTTGCAAAACCCCCAGGCGAAAAAAATATAATCTTGTGAAATTAATTTTAAAATAAGATACATTTAGAGATCAGTGCGAAGAGAAAATTTAGGTGAAAGTTAATTTCTTAAATTTCAAGACGTTGAAAAAAGTGAAGTGTCTGAACAAGTGAATATGATGCAATTAAATCGGAAACGCGGAGTATAATCCTAAAAACACGACTGGTTTGTGAAAATTCTGTAATAATTTATACAAAACATTAATTAAGCACTCCAGATACACGAAGTTCTCTTTTTCTATTTCTAATCAATATTATTTCACTAGGAAATATTAAATGGGAAATAAAAACTTTCTCGAATCCTTTATAAACGGTTAGTTAATTAGAATTTGAATACTAGTCATCTATCCTTACATCTGCTTAGAATTAAATGTTCCTCCAATGATTATTTTACCTACATTTCAGGCTTGTTTTTTCATTTCTCATAAGATTTAGAACCACGTTAGCTCGCGAATCCAATTTCATTTAATGACAGTAATGTATCTCCAAATTATGAAAAATTGCTTCATAATTTACGTATCATCAATCATAAGAATTTGCTTTCGAAGTTTTAGTGATGTTTAAAAAAATATAAAGACAACGATACAGTTATAAGTGATGGATAGTCATTGATCTTTTAACAAAATCCAATACTGTTTCATATAAGAAATATTCTTTGCTTCGTCGACTAGTTAATATTTCAATGTTAGCCCTCCAAGTGGTTTCGACCAGATATTTCTTCCACCAAGATCTAACCAATTTTGCTAATGATGAGATCACTTCATCAGGAATGCCGATTGAATTCCAAATTATGAAGGTATTGCCATTTTTGATGAGGAGATCAGTTTTCTTCTAATGAAGAGATATCTCGTCCAAACAGATCAGGTCAGTTTTGCTAATGACGAGATACCTCTTAGAGACAACCACCAGGAGGATTAAACGTTACAGCTTTGCTTTACAATGATACAACACAAGTTGACGAATCGATTGAAAATTTTCCATGCCAACAGACGATATGATTGATAAATATAAGGCTGACAACTCTAACTTCACAGGTCTAATTTTATTCGTTTTCGATTATTTTCCCCTTGCCAGTCTGTTGAAAAATAAAGAACATTTGGTATTGATCCTTGACATACAATGACTAACTATAATTTATTGATAAGTGAGGTACTGAGAGCAATAACTACCAACCAGAAAAAACTAGCATTTATATTTGAAGCTATTTTAGCAAGACATGTTACAGGTAATGCAACGCTGTCTACCTAAAAGAACTTCTGTATTATAAGTTAATTTTTGTAGTGGCTACTAAGTTCATACCATCCATTCATTCGAGTAAAATAAAAAATATGTGTTGCAAGGAAAGGTCAATGTGCTGCCGTCTCTGCAGTATGTTTTAAACACATTTAGTACCGTTTTTATTTCATTTGTGGTGGCATCGGTCTTCATATGCAAATTAATCGCTTGGCTCTGGCAATGTATCTAAATTAGTTTTTCATTCAGTCCTGCTGCGTGAGCTGGCTGCAGGTTTAGTGTATTTAGAATTCATGATCGAAAGTCCTATCAGCCTTCATTTTAACCCTCCTGGTGGTTGTCTCTACGAGGTATCTCGTCATTAGCAAAACTGACCAGATCCTGTTGGATGAGATATATCGTCATTAAAAGGCAACACTATCACTATCATTAGAAGAAAACTGGCCAGATCTTGATCTCGTCATCATAAAAAAAATCACTTGATGACGAGGTATCTCGTCATTAGGAAAACTGGTCAGATCTTGATGGACGAGATATTTCGTCGAAACAACTTGGAGGGTTAAACCATATTTTTAGGGAAGACGATACGCTAATAGACTAGCCAGCCTATTATATTTATTAAATTTTGATGAGTTTTTATTGCAGTTACTTTATATTTTCATCTTCCTCTATATCCATTAAACCCGTCATCTTCATACGGCTATGATAATTAACACCTACTTAGCCATACATTAATAACATTGAAATGCCAAATATTTCGCTTTCATCAAAATTCTTAGATCATTATTCAATGCCTTAATTATAGAGTAAATTTACCATTTGAGTACCTCATTATGGAGTTTGTGTTATGTCTAAAATGTGTGTGTAATAATTAGGATTCATTGTTTTGGAATATATTCATCACAAAATCCCCTTATAATTTATAAACTTTCCTTAACGATTGATGCAAGCTGATTTCACTTAACAACTTTACTCTTAGATGTTTTCTTCCTCTCTGTCTCTATATATAGACCATCACCAAAAATCAAATAAGAGAACCCAAATAAAAACAAAAACAAAATGCAAGTAATAACAAGAACAAAAAGGTGAGACAAAATAACATAACAATAATAATGACCCTTTAGACCTTTAGATGAACAGCGATGAAAGCTGCATCTACCCTTTAAAGTAGCTTTACATATATATATATTTCAAATCTTAAAGAGAACGAAAGTACTTGCTTTTAATTTAATTTATAAGATTTATTACAATATATTCTCAATGGAAAAGAAGTATTTTCGGCTCCTAATTGAATTTAAGTGGTGTGGATTCAATATAAATTACAAATCTGTTGAGTAAACTTAGAAAATTTTGGTTATTATTGCCAACAGGTAAACAATATCTCACACCTATTTCAGTACAATTTTAATTAGAAAAGTATTGGCATTGTTCCAGGCACCTCTCTCAATTCGGATATATTTCCACTTACATGCGTAATAATGAGAAATATCCCTCAAATGTATGCATGCCATATTTTAATTTTCCTCTAAAGGATATCCTTTAGATGAGTTTCATTGGAAGATTGCTCAGCTAAATTAATCCCATATTTGCATATGAATGAATAGAATTTATTACAAAGAAATAACGTGCTATTATCTAGAAAATATATTGATGTTAATAGAAGTGATACGGGAAACTGGTTTGATTGGATAGGATTTGGGATTTTATGGCGCAATGTGTGTGGTGGTGTGAAAGTCATGAAAAAAGAGTTTTATTTTCCAATTACAGTGATATTACTACTCCAATAAATTGCAAATGGCATTTCTAGTTGTGGCAAGTACTTTAAGTTAGGTTAACACTCTAACCAATATCCGTTCTTTTCGTTTAATAGCGTTAGCTTAGGTGTTCATTACAGTTATTTTCATTGTCAACAAACCTGTTGATTAGTGAAATTTATTAGTGTAGTAAATTTGATTGGCATCATCATTTCAAGATAATCTAACTTTTCGTCTTAAATATGTTCATTCCCATTTAATACAATTGTAAACTGGTGTGTAATGTATATCGTCGAAATACGATGCGTAAACCAATCTGAACAGTTTCATCCTGTACTATTTTGCTTGAAAATAGAGGATTTTACATACACATAGTTTTTAAATAACCTAAATATAGCTCTGATTTTTTTATTTTATTTGTATCCGGACTCCGTCTATATATATATATATATATATATATATATATATATACCACAAGACCCCTTAGCATATGTAGCAATCAAACTTAACAATATCTATTTCGTGTCTTCCACAGTAGCTAACATTGCCCAAAGCTTATTCAATCTTATTAATTTATCAAAGCTTATTCAATCTTATTAACTTATTAAAGCTTATTAACTTTCCAAATGGTTTCGACGAGATATCTTGTCCAAGGTCTGAAAAATTTTGCTTATGACGAAATATCTCGTCCATAAATATCTGACCAATTTTGATAATGACGAGATATCTCGTTCTCGATATTGCCGGATTTTTTATGATGACGAGATCGATTTCGCCAGTTTTCTTGTAATGGAAAGAATACAATTGATGAAACCTTTTAAGAGTGGTTAGACTCCATGCAGAAAAACTACCGGTTACAAAGTGGAATAATAACAATGCGTTCATAAACTTCATACGGTTACCCCTCTTGGTGGTTATCTAGACGAGGTATCTCGTTATTAGCAAAACTGGCCAGATCTTGATGGACGAGATACCTCATCATTAGAAGAAAACAGACCAGAGCTTGATCTCGCCATCATCACAAAATCGGCAATATCTTGATGACGAGATATCTCGTCATGAGAAAATTGGTCAGATTTTGATGGACGAGATATCGCGTCATGAACAAAATTGGTCAGGGCTTGATGGACGAGGTATCGGGTCATGTGCAAAATTGGTGGTTAGGTCTTGATGCACGACATATCTCGTTGAAACCACTTGGATGGTTAAAACCGTCAAAAGTAGGTGTATGACCTATTTTTCTACGTGCCTAAGATTATTTTCAACACAGGGACTATAAATTTATATATCCTCTGAAACTAGAAGTATGACGTTGTAGTTAAAGTTTCGGGGATGTAAACTATCTTCACTATACAACCACTTACTGAATTTCTGTTCCATACGTTTTAAAGCATCATACTTAATACTGCCCGTTCCCAAGTGTGAAATTAAGTACTCAAGTTCATGAACCAGCTGTTGACCTTTCCTCAACACTATACTATCCGATTCTGTACCAGCTTTCCCCGGATTGAGGACGTCACACCAACGGCCGTGGCGCATCAAATTCTCCATAATCTATGATTAGCGGAAACAACCCCTCCCAGTATTAATTCAAGTCAAATGCTGCTTAAGAGAGGATATTCTATATTATGCGTGACTAAGCCAGAATCAGACGTGCTGGGACACACTAAGCCAGCGGGGCTTAATATTTCACAATTTAGAGAGAGTGAAAGGAAATATGCTATCAATACAGCCTAGAGGTTGATACATTATTTTCAAAACCTTAAAATTAAGTAGGATGCAACTATTTTTATTATTCTTTCGGCGATTTGCATAGTAAGCACACTGGCGTGAAAAAGTTGAGGAAAACATTGTTTTTAAGTTCCTACCTCAAAAACAGACAGTGACTATTTGCATAAACGAATATTATTCAGTAGAAATCTGATCCATGTTCATATTTTGGAAAAGTGAAGTCAGGAGCTTTAACCCTCCTGATGGTTGCCTCGACGAAGGAATCTCGTGTTCAGAAAAATACTATCTAGCTATTGATGAACGAGATATCTCGTCATTAGAAGAAAACTACCAGATATAGAGATCACGTCATCATATAAAAATCACAATACCTTGATGGTGAGATTGCTCGTCGCTAGCACAATTGCTCAGATCGTGATGGACGAGATAACTCGTCCAAGATCTAGTCAATTTTGCTAAGGACGAGATATCTCGTTGAGACAAATCTGCCCTATTACTCCAAGGGGAATGGGAAACCAAGAAGGAAAAACAAATTGTCCCTTGCCCAGAACTTTATTTTATCCTACGCCTGTCTCCAGCCTACTGGCCATCAATCATTGAGCAGTCCAATGTAGTTCGGAAATGAAAAAAATATAGTTTAAAAACACTTTCAACAGCATTTGCAATTCTGTTGTCAGGGGTTTTAGGGCAGTCCTTGAGGTGGTTTCTAGCCATTTTTTCCTGTTCTCAAAGGGGATGGATAGCTGATCTCGGTACTCCAATACGGTGTAAGTGTCTTTGTAGGTAGTCATGGCTGCTAAGAAGTCGAAAGTAAGCGACTCCTACAGCTCAGGCAAGGAACCTGGGATACGAGATTTATGCCTATATAAAACGTTCTAGTTCTTTTCCTGTAGACATCTCTTTGTAGTTTGTCTTTTTCTTTGGGTTGTTCGTGACAGATAGTCTCTAGCATAATTGTACTTATTGCCTAAACTAGTGACAGTTTGGAAGAGATTTTTGCATCATAGACTGGCCACTACAAATCAGTTTTTGACGCGAAAATAAACCATAAGGAAGGAAGGAAGGTTAATGCTCTGGATACGGGGACCGGCCCAACAGGTCGAAAGTTTCAAGTCCCCTCGTTACGAAAGGCTTGGATTATTTCAGATCTCAAACTCCCGAAGAATCGCCGAAGCACATTACGATTTCCATCCCCTATTTTCTGTGCTACAAAGAGACCCGCGCGTGAATAGCCTTATCTCCCCGTTGGCAAAGATGTCAGGGTTATCGACGGGGAGCCTCTCAAATTGTTTATCCTCGAGCATCTAGTCAGTGAGGGGTTGAGTAAATGAAAAGAGATACACTTAAAAAGTCACCGCCGCCCTTTCAGTTTACCTGGGGAGAATCTGTCCCTTCTAGGCATACCCAGGACCAGACAATAGAAACCGGAACATTAGGTTATAATGGGACAACACATATTCCCTCTCCTCCTGGGGGAAAGCAGTGTAAACGCCGTTTCGGCCGGTTCAGTAAGTCGCCTGTAAAGCCGTTGGGCCGGCTGCCGTAACCAAAGAAGGAAACGATATTCTGCCCCTACGTATGCAGAGGGTTAATATAGGAATGGGTTCTAATATCATAGGAACTCATCCACACCCCTATTCTTTGTATACAAACGTAGTGAAAAGCCTCTATCAGTGTTCGAGGTGATCATATAAAGGTGCACCTCCTTTATTTTGTTAAATTTTCACCGATACTATTCTGTCTTATGGAACCAAGTTCAGTGCAACCACTTCAATTGAAAGACTGTTTTACTGTTAGCTTTTCTTCTTGTTACTGTTGGGTTTTTACTCATCGGTTCGGTAACTCATTTTTGCATCATTAACCCACAGCCAGGTCATTTTCCCTGCCCAATAACAACTGGTCAGTTAGTTTATTTTAGTTTTAATAGCGTAAAAGCTATATTTGACCAAGTTGCTCCAACCACAAGACAGAAGACAGCATCAGGTTAAAAATATAATGAAAAAGGGGAATTGGTAGGTTGTGTTCAGGAAACAAATTGTAGTTTTGATGTGAATACTCGCGCTTGATGTTGAATTGAGGAATGAATGAAACAGACAGAAAGTTTGAACGTTTGTTTATTGGGAATATTGAACAATTAATTTACAATTTGATCGATTAAAGTGCAGTTTTAAATTAATATTGAAGATAATTTTATTAAGTCTAGTGATTGTAGCATTGCTTGGTCTCTTTCGCATGACACCATTTCCACAGTCCTCACTCCACGAAATTCAAAGTTACACTGGCCCAAAGCTCCCTCAGCACGTAGAATTGTGACATATTTTTGTGAACCTTTTCCTCTCTCTCAGTACGTCTGCGCACTCAGTCCGAAGATTATGTCAGGTACGGACATCTTTTGCCTACGAGAAATTATATTTAGCTTCTGGATGCTTCTTCTAGTTGTGAAATCATAAAACAAAACAGTTGTAACGATCGACTTTCATGTATACCCCATTACTGTACCAATTTTAAAGACGCATTAACATCAAAAAGGAGGGAATTTGAACATAGTAGTGGGATGGGGGGGGGAACAAAAAAGATTAGGTATCCCGATAGTGGGAACTCCGTGTATATCAGACAGTAAACCCAACAGGAAAAGAAAATCTCACTAGAGTACCTCGGGTCCGTAAAGTCTGTACTCAACTAAAAGAGATGTGATACTGAGGGTTAATAACAACTCAAAACTTCATGGGTCTTTACATTTTGCACACCAATGTAGTTTTATTTTAGTGGCTTATACATTTTACGCTTGTATCAAAATGCATGATGATAATAAAAACCTAAACTCTATCGTCAGTAAAGTCACGTTAACTTGGGAATATATAGTTATCCGTTCTCATGAAGTTTTCGGCATTTTTGTCAGTAATTTCGCTAAATTGGTCCTTTGGTTCCAGGTAAGAAGATTAAAGCATGTTTTCATTGAAGATGAAAAATTGCTATACATTTTTATGAAAGAAAATGTTTCTCTCCATCTGTGGTGTAACGAGAAATGCTTAAATTCAAATAATCTTGTATAAGCTGTATCCTAAGTACCTGATTAGGTAATATGAAAGAAATATTTTATTTAGTTTATGCATTAAAAGGCTTTTCATTGGTATTTCAATAGGAGTACTTCAAACTCGACTTTTTTCGTGGTAGAAATAACTCGTATTTATTTATCGTTTAGATTTTGTGAGTTCCATTTGGAGATTATTCTGTAATGAAATGCTTCCTACAGAATATATGAGTCGTAATGAGGGAAAGAAAATGTTAACATCCGCCTGTATCTATTCCTGTTATTTCCAAGGGAATTGGTAATGGACAGAAACTACTTCTGAAAATACTTTTTCGTAAACAGTTAATATAATTTTGTAAAAATTTCATTACAATCAAAAATTTCAAATGCACTGAATCGTGTGCTTATGTGTGTTACTTGATTATCACCCTAAAATTATACCACAGTTCCTAAAACAGTATGCAGGTTTAAATTTTTACTAAAAAGCATAATCATTATTACAAAATTTCTTAAAATCAGGTGCCTGGTTTCAATTACTCATAGGTAGTATTTCTAGAAAAATACATACTAAAGTAGATAGGTCGTTAATTAACGTCGCACTGAAGCAATACCTATGAATTGCCTATTGGCGATGGTCTGAGATCAATCCCTAAGACTCACATAAAGAACTAATCTCATATTTGTATTAAGTATTCATGACATACGTTCAATCCAAACTCGAATATATCAGCAATTCGATTATAACATAAAAATCCATCCTTTTAATATTATAATTCATATTGGATGGTTGGTAAGTAGTTGAATTTACGTCGCACGGGAGCAGCACATACAGCTATTGGAAATGGTCTGGTATCAATACCAAAGGGAAAGCTCCCAGGATAATACTTCGTAATTTTAAATCATAGTCAGATGACGAGGTCAACACAAGAGCTTCCAAACCACGCCAACTTGAAGACGTTAGAGGCCACGACAGATTTAACTCTCACGGCACTTGTCTCGACGAGGTATCTGGGCTTTAGCAAAACTGACCAGATCTTGTTGGACGAGATATCTCGTCATTAGAAGAAAGCACAATCACAATAATTAGAAGAAAAGATCTTGATCTCGTCATCAATAAAAAATCGGCAATGTCTGGATAACGAATCATTTTCAAAATTGTTTAAACTTTCATGGACGAGATATGTCCTTTTAACCACCTGGAGGGGCACCAGCCAAATGTACACGACGGTCTTTGGTACTATCGAGTTTCGATCTCGTAAATTCATTGGAAGTTCCTAAAAATAAATTTAGATAGTAGTGAAAACACTGTCAAAGGTATTGAAGAATGATTATTATTTTACTAAAAATTGTTCACTTGGCTCGAACTGTCGACATCAACACCAATGCTAGGATGTAATCTTCTTACGACAATCCTGTGGACTCTGTCTCATTCTCTGTGATGTCATGCCAAGTGTAGTGGATTCGTCCACAACGCTCTCAGGTTTATTGAAGATGTAGAATAAGCGTCAATGCGTAAACACTTCCACAGATAAAAGTCCATAGGATTAAAACAGGCTATTTATGTTGAACTATTCGTCTCTTTTCGCAAATGCCTTTGTCTGAAAAATTAACACATATATCTATTGTATTTATTGATTGATGACGTGACGCTTTGTCTGTAGAACTAAAAGTGTTATTATATGGCCAATGGTATGCTATTAGTTTTAACGTCCTTGTAAGAGATATAGTGATCGATGCTGAAATATTGGTTCAGGCCCATCCAAGATATTAAGATATTTCCCTACCTCACTGAAAATATCTTATTTTTAAAATTTACCCAAATAATGGCTGTTTTGACTTCTGAAAGATTCATCTTCATAAAAATGGCATTCATCGATACAAAATACAATTGCAAAAACCAAACACAAGTTCAAATACTAGAATGCCCTGAAGCATTATTGATCAAGAAGAAATAGCTTAACCCTCAAGCAAGAATTATTCCACTGCATGATTTTTAAGTAGTCTTATTGATCAATAGTATCTTTCAATCAATGAATGTGGTTATCGAGTCTTTATGTGAGTTGTAGGATAAAAGAAATAGTAGGAAATCTCGTGATGCTCTTGGGGGTTAATTTTACTAATGGGTGTCTCGACGAGGTGGTAGTCATTACCAAAACTGACCAGATTTGAATGAATGTGGTAAGTCGTTAATAGGATAAAACTGACCGGATCAGGATCTCTTCATCGTCAAAAGATCTGCAGTATCTTGATGATATATCTCGTCATTGGGGAAACTGATCAAATCTTGATGAATGAAATACCTCGTCGAAACCACTTGGAGGGATAAACAGTCATTTTTGAAGACAATATGTGCTTCTAACAAATGTCTTGTTATGAGGATAACTCACTAAGCAGAATATCAGTAACTAGGTCATTTTGTGTTACTACAAATTTTCTTTTTCCTGTGATGTAGATTTTTAGTTGAATGTAGAAGTTCAATTAGTTAAATAAAAATGGATGGGGATATAAATTGTATTCAATGATTCGAACTTAGCTTCACTATAAGCAGGTTATTTTGTTATTCTAGATTCAATTCTGAAAATATTTTCTATTAAAACTACTCACTTGCAGATGGTGGATATGTATGTTTCAAAAGAAATCTAGCACAATTGTATTGGAACATGCCAATATTAATATACAGATTTAGGTACTTAAATACAGTTACACAGATAATGGTAGCAGATATATTGTCAGCTCAGAATAGAAATTAATTTACCGACAAAACAAATTTTTACTGTACAGAGATGTTTCAAGATTAAATATTAGTTTTTAAATAAAAAATATTATAATCAGTGTAACATTTTTTAACAGATTGCAGTAAAACAATGTACTTTTAATCAACGTGGAAGTAAGCGGTTAATGTTCTGAAACAATTTCATGCAATGGGTTTCTTCTCTTTGTCAATCAAATTGATACAATCTAATTGATACCTCTGTTACATCTGACCTGATCAGACTGATACCTCTTTGATACAATCAGATACAGCAAAATAAATTTTAGAATTGAAGTGCAGAAAACGTTATACATATTTAAAATCAATATATATTTTAAAATGTCCGTCTTTTAACACTCCAAGTGCTTTCTATACGAGATATATCGTTCATCAAGATCTTAATGGTGGGATATTTCGTCGATATAAAACTGCCCTTTTACTGCAAGGGAATGAAGTTGCAAGTGGGGAAAAACAGTCTCCTTTGGCCAAAACTGGTGACAACTGGTAACAGGTATTTCCATCAGAAGCTGATCACTACAGGGGAGTTTTCGATGCCAAGGTAAACCATCAGGAGTATTAATTCAAGTTCCAAAACAATCCCAAAAGTATGGATTCTCCATCGAAACTGATATTAATTTTGGAACCTAAAGGCACTCCAAATCCTCTTCCCAAGCAGTAGGGTGTCCGATGCAGTGGAAAATAACTAACGGAATCCTATAATATGTATCTCACGGGTATGTAATAATAATAGGAATGAATGATGGATGACGGATTGGGCTCGAAATTGATAAGGGATGTATGCCTTGAAGTTTCGAGCTGACAACATGATGAATCACTTTTCGACACGGCGAAATTTTCCAAGTAAGTGATGCCTGTGGAAACTGGAAGCTATGATTATGGAGCCTTCCACCTTATTGGGAGATATAGGGCTGTGCACTTTAAACTTCATTCAACACAAAATGAAACGTTTATCCCCAGTACTGCACATGATTGCAGTGGAAAGGGAATCTGACAGGATGCAAAACAATAAAGTGGTGGGGACACTTTTTCGCTTGTGAGATTTAATGTTCAATGTGACATTTGATATTCGTCAAAAGCAAACAAGGAATGGGGACAGTGGATAAGTAAAAGAGAAGAGAAATAAAATAGAATTTGAAATAAGAACACTCTTTTATTCTCTGTCTTTCTGTGTCTTAGAATAATAGGTGTATAAAGATATAATGGATAGTTCAGATACATTTTTAACCCTTCAAGTGGTTTTGACGAGATATCTCATCCATCAAGATCTGACCAATTTTGCAAACGACGAGATATCTTCTCATAAAGATATTTCAAACTTCTTTATGATGAAAAAAAAAGCGATCAAGATCCGGTTAATTTTTCTCTAATGACGAGATATCTCGTGCATTAAAATCTGGTCAGTTTTGCTCGTGACGAGAGCTACCTAGTCGAGACAACCACCAAAAGGGTTAAGAAACATTCAATTTTACCCCCATGTAGTTTCGACGAGATATCATGTCTATTAGGATCCGACCAATTTTGCTATGACGATATCTCATCATCAAGATAGTTGAGATTTTTTTAGAGATTAAGATCTAATCAGTTTTCTCTAATTACAGGATATCTCGTCCATAAAAATATGATCAGTTTTGCTAATGACGAGATACCTCGGAGACAATCACCAGGAGGATTAAAAAACGTTAAATGAATTTGCTATATTTCGTTGCACCTTGTAGATTTAATTAGAAAACTAAAATTTTAGTACCAAGGTTTTAAGGCTTAAAATATTGTTGAATATATTTTTAATATATATTAACTATAAATTTGAGATGCTAAAATTAAATTTCCATTATATTTTTTACATGTGGCTATGCACTTGAAACTTTAATACAAAATAAAGCGTTTTTCCCCGTATTGTATATGATTGCAGTGAAAAAGAAATCTAACAGGATTCAAAACAATTAAGTGGTGTGAGACATTTTTCATGCGTGATATTGTATGCTAAGGAAGTGGCATTTGATATTCTTCAAACGCAAACAGGGAATGGGAGACAATGAATAAGTAAAAGGAGAAGAGATAAAATAAAATTTGAAATAAAAGTACTATTTTATTCTGTCTTTCTGTGTGTCAGAATAATGGGTGTATGAAACTGTAAGGAATTTCAAGAAGAAACAGCTGTAGACATTTTCAGAAACATTCCTTTTTAAGGAAACGTTAATGAATTTAACTTCCTGTACATAATTAATTAGAAATATACATTGTAAATACCAAGTAAATGTATGAGGTTATGAGGTTTAAAATATTGTTTATTAATACATATTTGAGATGTTAAAGTCAACTTTCCACTTAATTCGAAACATAGGGCTCTCTCTGTGCACTTTAAATTTCATTCAACACAAAACGCAACGTTTATGACATTAATTGCGGATTATTGCAGTTGTAAACGGAATCTGAAATATACAGATCAAAAATGGTGCAGGACATTTTTCCATGTGCGAGATTTTATGTTCCAGAGGTGTGACATTCGATATTCGTCAAACGCAAACAGGGCATGGGAGAAAATGAATAAGTTAAAGGAGGAGGTAAAGATAAAATAAAATTTCGAAATAAAAGTGTTCTCTTATTCTGTCTTTCTGTATGTAAGAACAAAGTGTACATAATTCTGCCATGAATAGTTAACCATCCATGTTGTTTCGACAAGATATCTCGATCATCAAGATCAGACCAATTTTGCTCTTAAAGCGATGCCTTGTCATCAAGATATTGTTGATTATTTTATCATGAATATTTGATCAAAGGTCTTAACAGTGTTTCTAATGACGAGATATCTCGTCTAGACAACCACAAGGAATGTTAAGAGACATTCTTTTTTAATAGGTTTACTATTTTCACGGAATTAATTATAAAGCTAATTTTTAAATATCACGTAATGCTTAAAGATTTTGAGATTTGAAATTTTGTTCAATACTGCATATTTGTGGATTTAAAATTACAATTTCAATTTATTCAGGGTATAGGGCTATGCAATGTTGACTTCATCCATCACAAAAACTTTATTTTCCTACTGGGCTTTATTACAAGGGGAAAAGGAATCAGGATGCAAACAAGAAAGTGGTGTAGGACACATTTTTTCTATGCATGACGTTTTGTATTTCGGAGGTGTCACATTTGATATTCGTCAAAAGTAAAAATAAAATGCTGGAGGAACATGAATGAGTAAAAGGAAGGAAGAGATAAATAAACAGGAAATAAAAGTACTTTCATATTTCTCCCGTCTTTCTGCGCAAAAGAAAAATAGAAGTGTAAGGCAGTGATGAATGGCCGGAAGAAGGTTTTAAGAGACCAATTGATTTTTATCGAAATACCAATGAATTTTCAACATCTCCTTGTATAGAATTAATGAAAATTAATGTAAACATCAAGAGTATTAAAAGTTATTTTAATATAAAATGTTCCAATCTATACTATACGCTTAAAATTACCTTATTCCAAGATACAGAGGTCTATTAGCCCTAGTGGGAGACAAAGATAAAGCGATACGCCGAATTCAAACTCGAGATATTGAGTTGTACATTTTAACCCTCAAATTGGTTCCGATGAGACATCTCGTTCACCAAGACCTGACCTATTTTGCCAATTACGAGATATCTCGTCTCTCAAGTTCTGAACTATTTTGCTAATTATGAGATATCTCGTCCATTAGATCTGACCAATTTTGCTAATGGTGAATTATCTCGTCCATTAATATCTGACGTATTTTGCTGATTACGAGATATCTCGTCCATCGAGATCTGATCAATTTTGTTAATGACGATATATCTCGTCCATCAAGATCTGACCAATTTTGCGCATGACGAGATATCTCGAGCATCGAGGTCTGACCTATTTTGCTAATTACGAGATATCTCATCGATCGAGAGCTGACCAATTTTGCTAATGACGAGATATCTCGTTATCAAGATGTTGTCGATTCTTTTTGTGATGACAAGATCAAGATCCAGTCAGTTTATTCAATGCCGAGTTAACTCGTCTCTCAATTTGTTGTCAGTTTTGCTAATGACGAGATACCGCGTCTGTCAAGGCCTGGTCATCTCCGAGGCAAACACCAAGAGGTTTAAATTTCAATCAACCAAAATAAAATGTTTCTCTCCCCAACTGCAGATGATTACAATGGGAAGGGAATATGATAAGAACCAAAACAATGAAGTGGGGTAAGATACTTCTTTATGCGTGTAGTTTTGTATTTACGAGGCGTGACATTTAATCTTCGTCAAAGACAAACACGGATCACGAAGACACTGAATAAATAAAATGGAGTGAGAGATTAAATAAGCTAGGGAATAAAAAATGATCTATATTATCTTTTATTCTTTTTCTGTTCATAGGAATAATTAGATTAAAATGGCCAATGATGTTATAAAAATACAAGGGCATTTTAAGGAATATCAATGTTTCTTTTTGCATAAACAGTTAAGACTACGTGTAGTAAATGTTGTAACGAGTAAAGAAAAAATAAATATTTTCCACAGTTGTACATTCATGGTATTTAAATTAAATCATTTTAAGAACATCTAATGTATCGAGACTACTTAGTAAAATGTTATGTAATAATGTATATATTAAGAAGTATATAATTGTGTACATAATATAGATGTATATAATTAGAATTTACCTGTAAATTCTAGTTTTTATCTTCGTGAAATGATAAAAGGTGAAAATATCTTGTAAAATATTTCCATTTAAAATTTTAACCTCTATGAAGGCAAATATCATAATTTATTAAACATGTTAAAAGTCATCAAATGTTTTTAAGCATTTTAGTCAACTATTTTCATATTAGGTTACCCGCTAATTTGTGTTTCAGTAGTATACTTCGATAATTCATTTAACTATGTTTATTCAGGGCAAATTACCACAGAAAACATTAAAAAATGAGAAAAGAGAAATTCTTACATTGGTATATGTACGGACGCCAAAATAATTTATAGTTTTAATAACTGCAACCGACTTTGTTAGGTTGACACTAAACAAAACTTCTCATATCAAGTGAAACCGATTTTAAAAGTTTGCGTTTAAGCAGCGATGTAAAAGTAACTCTACATTGCTATTTTTACAAAGAATTTACATGCGATTTTATCTATCTAAATTTATTTACGACAGTTTGAATAAATGCTATTGATGATTCATCATTTTCTTCAGTAGGTTTCTTATTTCAATGTGTAAAAATTACATTGAAAATCCATAATTTGATTTTCGGTATTAGTATTTACTTCTTAACCTACAATTTGAATAATGCTCATTAAAGTGAAGATTCATAATATGGAAAATTTGTAGACAACTTTTTATGAAAATGTGGTGCAAATTAGAAGGTATGGCCAGTGCCTTTTTCCAGTGCGAAGTTTAAATAACTGCGTTTGCCCGTTGTGTTGCTCCAGTGCGACGTTTAAATAACACCGCACTTGAGCAACACAACGGGCTATTGGCGATGGTCCTGGATTCAAACCGAAGGGAAAGCTTGAGGACAATACCACGTCATTTTGAACCAAGGTCCGATGACGGCACAAATTAATAGGTTCTACTTAGACGCGATTAACATTGCAAGTGTATATACAAGGTGTCCCAAAAAGGTTGTTCCGCAATTTATCTTTTTACCATTTGGAGATAGGTAGGCAATGTAAATTGCAAAAGTACACCAAATAAGGTAAGTAATTAAGATATGTGAATGAAATTATCACGTGATAACAATTTAAGCGGATACAGTTTTTAATTTTTATACGACCCCTCTAGATAAATATCCGAGATAGCAAAAATGTTCCTTACCTGCATCACTATCGTTAGCAAAAAACCGCATTTCTGTAGGTTGAACAGTAACGGAGGTATAATAACGCAAAAAAGTTGACTTATACCGCTTGTGCACAACTGTCAGATTAGGGACCGTATACACAATGCTAAAAAGCATGTTTTTTTCGGTCAGAAAGTTGTAGTATTGCAACTGCAGATGAAAATCGCACTGAATAATAGTAGACAATGCAATCAATAAAAATATTGTAGAAAAAATGGTTTAATTAAAAATAAAAGGAAATTTACAACGCATGTTCAAAATGTTTTCTATCTGCAGCAATGCAGAACTTCGCTCTTCATTTTTGGCAATCGTTCTAAATTAGATACGGCCCCCTTAAAATGGAAACTCTTGTATCTCCGTTACTATTCAACCTACAGAAATATGTTTTTTTACTAACGATAGGGATACAGGTAAGGAACATTACTGCTATCTCGGATTTTTATCTAGAGGGGTTGTATACAAATTAAAAACTGTATCCGCTTAAATTTTTATCACGTGATAATTTTATTCACATATATTAATTACTTACCTTATTTGGTGCACTTTTGCAATTTACATTGCCTACCTATCTCCAAATGGTAAAAAGATAAATCGCGGAACAACTTTTTGGGACACCCTGTATATCGCACTATAGATTAAAACTACAGCTCAAGTGTGCTTAACTTTCTAAACTTTTCAACTCAAAGTATCGCCTTATTCTTATCTAAATTCTTATTACCATTTCTACAAGATCTCTGGGTAAACAACCTAACCTGAAAGTCCTTTAATTTTCGGTTATCGAAACTTTAATCAATTTTATTATTTACCTTGCAAAATTGAAAAGGAAATACTTACTGCATCCATCCCCCAGCCCCATTCAAACTAAAGCTTAATTTTCGATAAGAGAAAAAAATCCAAGTGATTCTTAAACAAATGTCCCGAGAAAACAGGAAGGAAATTTCAACCAATCCAGTTTAGAAAAGGCGTTACATTACTACCCATTCATTGGCACTAGACGTCGTTATCTAGTCGGGAAGGGGTAAAAATCACTCCCTTTTCCCGTTAATGGCTGCAATCCATAATAGTAATGCCCCTTCTCTACCAGTTACCATTAAGATGCCCATTTTGCACCATTAGTCATAGCCCCTTCGGAGAAGGTGGGATTCGGGCCTCTTAGCGGTGCCCTTCATGAGGTCCTTAACATACACACGCACTCCTCTGCCGTCTTCAGACTCTGGCATCGATGTTTACGCAAGAGACCCTTAAAATGGCGCATTAATTGTTTCCAGTGCAATTGTGTATCGAGGGTTACGGTCAATCGCTTCGATCTGTGTTGGGTGCAAGGAAAATGACGCTTTGTTGGGGGATGGTAAATTAAATTAGGGATATCGTCGCGACATATTTGGATGTTTGTTTGTTTTGAGGGTGCTTCATTAAAGTTGGTGTATAATTGATTTTGTGGTTGGGGTGAGGTAGGATGGGTTTTCTTTGTGTTCGAGAAGACATTGGCATCACATTTTGTTGATATATTTTCTTTAGTTTTAAATTGATGGTAGAGGTTGGTTGGGGTATTATTGAACCCTCCAACTGGTTTCGACGAGATACCTCTTAAACAAAGATCGGACTAATTTTGCTAATGACGAGATATTTCATCCATCAAGATCGGACCAATTTTGCTAATGACAAGGTATCTCGTCATTGTGATATTACCATTTTCTATAATGACGGGATAACGATCTGGTTAATTTTTTAATGACGAGATATCTCGTCCATCAAGATCCGACCATTTTGCTAACGGCAAAATGTATCGTCCATCGAGATATGGTCAGTTTTGCTAAAGACGAGATACCTCGCCAATATTCGATGACGAGATCACGATGTGATTAGTTTTTAATGACGATATATCGCATCCATGAAGATCTGGTCAGTTTTGCTAATGACGAGATACCTCGTCACTATTCGATGATGACGAGATCACGATGTGATTAGTTTTTAATGACGATATATCGCGTCCATGAAGATCTGGTCAGTTTTGCTAATGACGAGTTACCTCGTCACTATTCGATGATGACGAGACCATGATGTGATTAGTTTTTAATGACGATATATCGCGTCCATGAAGATCTGGTCAGTTTTGCTAATGACGAGATGAGATACCTCGTCACTATTCGATGACGACGAGACCACGATGTGATTAGTTTTTAATGACAATATATCGCGTCCATGAAGATCTGGTCAGTTTTGCTAATGACGAGATACCTCGTCGAGACAACCACAGGAGGGTTAGTGTCATTTCTTTGTTTTAAATGTTAGGCAGAAAACCAAACTATTCAATTCAAAAGTTAATAACATACAAGTACTCACAAACAACACAATAAAATTCATAAGAAATGTAAGTTAAGAAAGAGAAATAAATAGCTGTTCATCCGTTCTCTAGACTCACAGTATCGACCGCAGAAGTCAGACTGAAGAGAACAGAACAAATTTGATAGTGGCAGATGTTCATTTTGGGGAATTAGTGTAAAAGAAAATACAGGAACTCTACTAAATTTTCAGCCGGTATGAGATGTTTAGGTAAACAATCATGACCAGACAGGATGACAAGTCAGGAGGTGTACTTTTTGTCCTTACACAAATAAAACTTTGAAGATAAACTTTCGTTTCTGTACTATTTTATATTCTTAATGAAAAGGGATTGTTGCTTTGGCGCATATATATGGCCAAGCTGGATCAAGTACAAGGAAGGCAATGACTAGTAATGGACATAAACATACAAGGAAAGTTTTACTGACACAGAAGAAGTACACCCAGTTAGGAATGAAACCTGTGCCGTTGCTAGTACAGTGGCCAAACATATTGAGCCGCTTCGCCCCTGTAATCAAAAAGAAAAGGCATTATAAGAAGTAGAGAGCGTGTTAATGAGTTTGAGAATGAGAAAGTATTCCCGTACGATAAAAAATACATTACTCTTGTAGATAAAAGATTCAACCAGTAAAAGCTATTAAAACTACGGAATATTAATTAATCTGAAAAAAAATTATCTGTGCAAGTGTAGCCCGGTTGGAAGAGCAATGGATTAGCAATCGGTGGGTTGCTAGTTCAAATCCAACCAAAGACCGTTGTGTACATAAGCGGCTGGTGCATGTTAAATATGTCGTGCCCTCACGTTGGCGTGGTGTGGGAGTTTGTAGAGTGGGGTGCCAGCTCAGCTGTGACCTCGTCATCTGACCGTGGTTCAAAATTAAAGTACCTACCTTTAATTTATTACAGTATAAAGTGTTGTCTAAAATTGCGCAGCTATATTTAGGTTATATTAGAATGACTTCGCACAAAGAAAAATTTAAAAGAGTTGCAATTAAGATAGGTAGGTAAGTATTTTAATTGAAGTCGCATTGTGGAGCATCACAACGGGCTATTGACGACGGTCCGGGATCGAACCTGAAGGGAAAGTTCCGAGGAAAATACCACGTAATTTGGAACCACGGTCAGATGACGAGGTCTCACCTGAGCTGGCACCCCACTCTCCAAACTTCCACACCACACCAACGTGAGGACATTAGAGGCCTCGATGGATTTAACGTGCACCAGCCCCTTTTGGGTTACAATTAAGACCATTAATATTCCCATTTTGAAGTATTACTCATACCCTCATGATAAAGCAGCACTGTGTGCTCTTAAAAACGCGTTTAGATACAGGTACACATACACAAGGGCTTCTTTCTACAGCCTCTGGCATCGATGTTTGAGCAAGATGCCCACAAAATGGCGCATTAATTATTTTCAGGACGCTTATGCATTGAGCGTTACGGTGAATCGCTTCGATCTGTATTGGAGAGAATTCCTCTTTACGGGGAAAGTAAATTAAATTAAGTGTATCGTCGTGACATATTTCGATGTGTTCATTTATTTTTGGGTGCTTCATTTGGATAGGGTGTAATTGATTAAGAGTTTGCGGATTTGGGAGAGGCAAGATGGGTTTTCTTTTATTAAAGAGTAGGATTGATCGTGATTAGAAATTTTCTTTAGTTTAAATTTGTAATTTTAGAGGTTGGTATAGAATGGCAATTACATATTTTAACTGGAAATAGGTACACGCTAACACGAGAATATAAACACGAATATAATTATTAAAGATTTAAGGTTTTGTATGAGAAGTTTGTTAACCCTCCAACGAAATCTGTCGAAATCACTACATTTCCGATTTGTTGATGTCGAGATCAAGATCTGGTCAGTTTTCTTCTAATGACAAGGTAATATTCCGTTCACCAAAATGTGAACACCTTTGCTAATGAGGAGATAGATTGTCCATCAAGATCTGACCAGTTTTGCTAATGACGAGATATCTCGTCTTCAAGATATCGCCGATCTTCTAGTATGATGAGATCAAGATCTGGTAAGTTTTCTTCTAATGACAAGGTAATATTCCGTTCACCAAAATGTGAACACCTTTGCTAATGAGGAGATAGATTGTCCATCAAGATCTGACCAGTTTTGCTAATGACGAGATATCTCGTCTTCAAGATGTCGCCGATCTTCTAGTATGATGAGATCAAGATCTGGTAAGTTTTCTTCTAATGACAAGGTAATATTCCGTTCACCAAAATGTGAACACCTTTGCTAATGAGGAGATAGATTGTCCATCAAGATCTGACCAGTTTTGCTAATGACGAGATATCTCGTCTTCAAGATATCGCCGATCTTCTAGTATGATGAGATCAAGATCTGGTAAGTTTTTTCCTAATGGCGAGATAGGAGTGCTAAGATTTGAAGAATTTATTTTGAAGAATTTTTTTTGTCATTTGTATCATTTTTCCCGGGAAATCAGCAACCTATTATGACGTTACATGAAAACGAAACTTAAATAACGATGTACTCCATAGGACAAGCTATTCTTAAAAAACTATTTTTATTGATTTCAGGCATGTTTTGAGAGGGTTTTTAAATTTAGCATATTTATTATAATACTTAATAAGTGTTAATCTTCATACGATATCATTATAAACCTGAAGAAAAATTAAAAAGCGTTCTATCAGATAGATCGCTACTAATTTCGAAGTATTAAGTGTAGTTTACATCTGAACCTTATACGAGTGCATAAAATGAGAAATGCAATTGTATAAACCTAACTACCCTACCAATTTCCAAGCCATTCTTCTAAAAGACCTTCTTAGAAAGATAATTTAAACAAAAATAACATCTAGATTCACTGTAAATTATTATTACTTCTGAAGCAATTCACTTTACATTTAAATGCAATTTATATAATGGGTTTTATCTACATTAAGTCAAGCTTTTAACTTTATGCACTATACGGAAAAATGTCACTTCATTATGAATCAGGTTTTATGAATATTTCACGAATTACATTTAATACTTCAACCAATTTATAGAAATAAATTAATTCCTCTTAAAATTTATTTTGTAAAAATTGACATTGTTTAAGATGATTTATTTTAACATTTTTCAAAAATGCGTTAAAATTGTGTTACTAAGTTAGAATTTCTTTACGTTAGTGACGACTTAATGTTTTCTGAATTTATTATTTAGATCTTTTCAAATAGGGAGTGTCTTTGTATTATCACGATTATATTATTACGACTTATCACAATACATACATATGCTGACCTCAGTCCTAAACTTATATAAACTCATCCTTAATTTCACTTTCCTTTTACACTCGCATAAATATATATTATATATTTTCTTTTACATATTTTATAAATAAATTTGTTGCTTAACAACAAAATGGCATAAACATGTGACGACCTCATTTGTAAGCCTTATAGGTCTTCAATTAGGCTACTACACACATAACAGATATGCAGCATGTTGCTATTTAGATGTTTTAACCTTCTAAGTGGTTTCGACGGGATATCACGTCCATTAAGATCTGACCAATTTCGCTAATGACGAGATATCTCGTCATCAAAATATTGCCGATTTTTTACGTTAACTAGATAAAGATCCAGCCAATTTTCTTCTAATGATATCTCGTCCATCAAAATCCAGTCAGCTTTTTTCTTATGACGAGACATCTCGTCCATCAAAATCTGGTAGGTAGGAAGGTATTTTAATTAACGTCGCACTGGAGCAATACAACGGGCTGTTGGCGATGGTACGGGATGAATCCCAAAGTTAAAGATCCGAGGATAGCACTACGTAAATTTGAACCACGGTCGGGATGACGAGGTCACACCTGAGCTTGGCACCCCACTCTCAAACTTCCACACCATACCAACGTGAGGAATTTGACGCCGCGGCAGATTTAACGTGCCCCAGACCCCTCCATCAGAATCTGAAGATGACCCATCGTGATTACCATCAGGAGGGTTAAAGAAATATTTTCACCCACAACTCGAAACTTTTCTTAACAGTAGAAAAAAGAAGTGGATCGCACGTCCTAACAATGCAACCACACAAACTTGAAATATTCGAGCCCCTTGCCAGGAGCAGACTCGCAAACATGGATTGATTAAGATATAATACCAACCTACTGCTCGGGATAGATCCCAACAGCAATTTAGTACCGGCAAAAGGAGGCCGGCTTTTTGGTTTGTCCACTGGGATATCTGTACCACTTACCAGTGTCCGCGTAATTCCTACCAGTCAAAGCAGGGTTACGATGCCAGCTGGCTCGTTCATAAATTTCCCCAAAAGCTTCTTGGATAGCTTTATGGAGGTCGGTTGTCATTCGGGGTTATTACTTTTTATATAAGTCGGAGGAATAATTCAGGGGAGCGGAAAATTTCACAATGGGCCTTTCATCTTTGAATAATGAACAGAGTAAATGAAATGGGAGTGACTGGGAAGAAATGGAAAATCATGTGTTTGTTATCTTCAAGAAATAAAAATAATTTATGGAACATAAATTGGTTATTGAAAGTGGAATAAAAGTTAGTTATTGAAAGTGGAATAAAATATTAGTTACTGGAAGTGGAATGAAATATTAGTTACATTCAAAGCGGAATAAAGATTAGTTACCGAAAGTGCAATATAGAATTAGTTATTGAGAGTGGATTGAAATTTAGTCATTCAAAGTGCAATGAAAACTTAATCGTTGAAAGTAGAATAAAAAGTGAGTTATTGAAAATGGAATACAAAATTATTTATCAAAAGTAGAATAAAAAGTGAGTTGTTGAAAATGGAATACAAAATTATTTATCCAAAGTGGAATAAAAATTTAGTTATTGAAAGTTGAATAAAAAATTAGTTATTGAAAAAGGAAAAAATTAGTCATTCAAAGTGGGAAAAAATATTTATTGAAAATAAAATAATAATTTAGTTATTGAAAATGGAATAAAATGTTAGTGCAATAAAAAATTAGCTAACGATCGTGTATTAAAAAATTAGTTATTGAAAAATTTATGGAATAAAAAGTAGTTATTCAAAGTGGAACAAAATATTAGTGTAATTGATTTTTTTTCAATCTGCACGTGCCCAAAATCCCTTTTTCATTCCGATTATTAATGTAGTCGGGGAAAAAAAGAAACAACCCTCATCATTCGAGCAATTTTAAAATTAGATCAATTCAAAGATGGCGTTCGATAGGAACTAACGTCTTCTATAAATTCAAATGCATACAATTTGCATAAGGGGCCGTCTTCATATTAAATTGGTTACAACTTCACAATTTCTAATACAAACCCCTATTTTGACGCAACAATTTCAAATTTATATCAAAATTTAACTTCAGATACCAAATTTCATGTCATTAGATCTTGCCGTTTCGAAGTTATGAATACTGAAAGATTGGAGCTCCTAATGTTAAATCAGTTTCTTAGACTTTTATGGATATCTTACTAAATAATATTTCGATACCTCTGATATTGTGCCATGTTACTGTTAAAGAACCCAAACAAAATCCAACTAATATTTTATTTTAAAAATAGTTTTTAGTATGCAATAATAATTATTAAATTAATGTTTGAAAATTATGAATCGGAACTTTATAATGTTTTGATGGGAATCGATTCAGAACGATTTCTTATATGACCATACAAAATTTCAGCTGATTCCAAAGGTTAGTTTTTGTGTTACATTAAATTTTCCTCATTAAGGTGATTTTAGGGACCAACCAAAAGTTTAAAAATCGTCTGACAAACCTGAGGAATGTTTAAATTTTTGAAAAATGGTTGGAAATTTCATATATGTAATCTAAAATACATTGCCTTTTACCAGTTATGTGTCGTATAGATGAACTCTACTTATCAACAATCAATTTAATTATTAATTTTAACTTTTTGGATGATGGAATATCATTTCGATTGTGTATTAAATAATTGTAGGTAGGCTTATTGGTTACATACATTTTGTATTTGAATTTAGTAATTGCAAACGATTATGCCAAGAATGAACATTTTGTTTGTAGACTTCTTTCTATCAAGCATTAAATGAATAGTTTCAGAATAACTACAATTAATCTCGATCTATGAATAGCTAATTTTCAGTGTGGTGATGATCCCTAAAATTGACAACTTTAATACTTAATATCTCCGGATATAAAATTAGTCATGAAATTTCCTATTTAGACTAATTTAGCGATCCAGAATCTGATTAAAGCATCAAAACATGGTGTTTCTATTGGAAATTTTATTGTTTGTGCAAAATTTGATATGAAGAATTGGAATTTTTTTTGCATTAGAATTTGTAGAGAACTTTATACCCTATTGAATGATGTCGAAATAAAGGGTTATAAAGTTCTTTTTTTTTCCGCCACTGTACCCAAACATCAGTGGTCATCGACAACTTATTACTTGAAAGCTGCATTTCTGACGAAATTGAACATTTAAATGAAACAACTACACTTGTAGCAAGTGGAGTTAAGTGGAGCAAGCATCTCGGGGTTAAAATTAACACAATTTATTTAGAATTGTACAAATTACGAGAAAACATTTAGTAAGTCAGGACCACAGCGCAGTCGCGTGCCTGGAAGGAACCGACAGAACTCCTCTTCTTACAAGGAAAAAAAGGTTATCAGTTCCATGACGCAATTGGAAACGTGCCAAAACAGATTGAAGGTATGGCGTAGTTAGCAATGCGCCAATAGTTCAGTATGCTTTCAATGCTCTAATAGTTCCATCTGCTACAAACTTTTGTTTTTCGTTCTCTTAAAAAGTTGCTAATTTTCACATTCGATAGCTTAAAATTGAATCGATCATACATATGCAATAAACTTTAATGCATACCCTCAAACTAAATTAACTGTACTACTGTATGAAATGTATAATATATGTGTGATTAAATCAACCACACTTAATCAAAGCGACTACCCCAAACAAACAAAAGGCCACCATTAAAAGGCACCCTCATATTCCCACAGGCTACATGTCTAGACGATACTTCGCAATGTGCCTTCAAAATAAAATAGGGGAGAGACGGAGAATGCTATTGGTTAGGATATGCTACTCGGTATTGGTCAGAATATATGGAATAGTGCCTTTGGAATATGCATCTCGAGGGAGGAGGGTATCAAATACAACTTCGAAGTGCAATTCGTTGGTATTGACACAATGAAACCAGCAGAAAAAGCAGGCCTTAAGTTGAAACGGAATATCTCCGCAATGCGCACATTTTGACAGGAGATGTGAGGGCCTTGCTGAAAAGTATTTTCTGAAATCTAAATATATTTTGATTTTGACATTGCTGTCACTTATAAAACAAACTGAAACCTTGACTGCCTTTCACTTGTACCTGAATATTACTTAGCAAAATACAAATAACACTACATAGGAAAACAAGGATTTGGGGGAGGAAAACACCATTATGTCCCTTGAATATTATAAAAATGCATGTTTTTACTAACTACAATTTTCTATATGCTTTGAATACAAAGCAGTTGGACAGATTTTACTAGAAAATTAGTTTATCCTTTTTATTTAATTCTCCAAGTGACTTCAAAATATTTCGTCCATTAAAATCTGACCAATTTCACTAATGACGAGGTATCTCATCAAAATATTGGCATTTATTTTATTATGATATCAAGATGTGGTTAGTTTGTTATGTCGTGATACCTCGTCCATCAAGATTTGGTAAAAAACAAAATTTCTGACAAGATACCTCAAGTCAACCAACAGAAGGGGTAATGCATATTTTAATACAGATTTGGAGATTGGTACGTGGGCATAAGTAATGAGATAAATAATTTATTTTTTGACGTACATTTTTTCACATTTTTAAATGAAGCATTATGCTCATATTTAACAGCAAATGATCTTGTCTTAGAGAGTTTGTTGTGTAATAATGCAAAAATATGAAGTGTGTATGTTACTGAAGAAAATGAATCAAAATACATCTTAGAATGGAGTATTTCAGTAAATATTTATTTAAAAATTGTGTGCTAAACATATCGGTTAATGTAAATTTAAAATCAGCTATGAAACTGCAACCAACATTAAAATAGTCCAAAATCTATTATGAATATTTCTTGGTAAATACCAATTTGAAAGCGATTTGAATAACTGTACCAACTACTTTGAAACTGTGAAACAATCAAACCAGGCATTTTAGATCCTCGTATCACTGATGATTTATTACATCCCGAAGTTAATAGCATGGAAACCAGCAAATTATGTTAGGAAAACATATCCATATTTTTCTAATAAAATATAGTACTTAAAAGCGATTTGAATATCTGTCCCAACTACTTTAAACGCTTTGAAACAATCAAGCGACGCATTTTAGATCCTCGCATCACTGATGATTTATTACATCCCGAAGTTTATAGCATGGAAACCAGCAAATTATGTTAGCAAAACATATCCATATTTTTCTAATAAAATATAATACTTAAAAGCGATTTGAATATCTGTCCCAACTACTTTAAACGCTTTGAAACAATCAAGCGACGCATTTTAGATCCTCGTATCACTGATGATTTATTACATCCCGAAGTTAATAGCATGGAAACCAGCAAACTATGTTAGTAAAACATATCCATATTTTTCTAATAAAATATAGTACTTAAAAGCGATTTGAATATCTGTCCCAACTACTTTAAACGCTTTGAAACAATCAAGCGACACATTTTAGATCCTCGTATCACTGATGATTTATTACATCCCGAAGTTAATAGCATGGAAACCAGCAAATTATGTTATCAAAACATATCCATATTTTTCTAATAAAATATAGTACTTAAAAGCGATTTGAATATCTGTCCCAACTACTTTAAATGCTTTGAAACAATCAAGCGACGCATTTTAGATCCTCGCATCACTGATGATTTATTACATCCCGAAGTTAATAGCATGCAAACCAGCGCATTTTATTAACAGCACACATATATTTAAAACAGCGCAATTCAAGCCACCAACGTTTCACCATGGAACGCGACTGAATTCATTGTGTTTCAGATCTGAGGATTATACTAGCGACACGCAAAAATGAAAAAGCAACAGCCCACTTCGCCATTCTTCCTTTAAAATTAATATCGTAAGTCGATTAATACTGGCGTGCAATTTCAGAGTGCCAGGACAAACTCTTGCGTCGCGTCGCCGGGATTTGTTTGCCCTGTTCAAGGACAATATTTACTCTCCCTCCGACTGAATTAAAGAGCGCCTGCATGCCTTTGCCCGGGTAGGCCCTCAAGCGATATAGAGTTTGAGATTCGTTAGAGAGCCTCTCCCCTTTTAAAGAGTTGTTCCTAATTTAGCTGTTGCTCACTGTTGCTACGTGAAGGCGTTTGTTTTTGGAATGTAAAGATCGGTGTTTCTCTCCAGCAGATTTCTTCGAAGCCCTTTTCACCTTTCTTTACAGTGCTCATTAGAATTGTGCTATAGGTTATAACTCAGGAGAGTATTTTTTGCAGATCATATCATTTCGTTATCTTATTTGACAATGTATAAAGTTTATGGAGATGTAATGTCGGTTGGTTATGATTATAGACATAGACAGCATTCTAGAAAATATTTTTAAGCTTTTTGTATTTTTATGCTTAATCAATTCGGTCGTAATGCTTGGTCACGTATGAAAATATGTTATTAAAGATTCGGTTTTAAATAATTTGCATTCTTCATGACTATACACACTAAGTTCTTATTTGAAAAGTAGAGTTTATGAGGATCTTTTTGATCTTAAGCAAGAGAAACATTTCTGAAAATATTTTTCAACCTTATGTATTCTTACGCTTTATAAATTCGTCATAATGCTTGGAAACGTATGACAATATATGATTAAAGTTTCGGTGATAAATAAGTTACATTCATCCTGACTACAAATGTGTAGTTCTTATTTAAAAACTATGGAATTTATGGAAATCTTCGGTTATTAACATGAACAGCATTTATGAAAATATTTTTCAATGTTATGTTTTTTATGCTTTATGATTTCGTCATAATGCTTGACATGTATGATAACATATGATTAAAGTTTCGGTGCTAAATAAGTTGCAAACTCCCGCTTATAACACAGGAAGTTCTTGCTTATCAATTACTCTAAATTCTATCTTTTATCCTAATCATCTTCATTATAGTGCTTAATGACACTTTTTTAAACTTTTCTCTTTTATAGAAATATTTTACTAATTATAATTTTTTATTAATTATGATGTGGGGGCAAACTGTTAACAGTTAGATACTCCATAATTGATATTTCCCTTCCGTATTTGAAAATTATTGAGTTTATGCGGATTCTTGGTTATAAACATGAGTAGCATTTATTTAAGTATTTTACGCTTTATGAATTTTTCATAATACTTGATCACGTATGACAATATATGATTAAAGTTTTGGTGATAAATAATTTACCCTATTCCGACTATTCAGGAAGTTCTTATTTGAAAACTATAGTTTATGAGAATAATTACTTATCAATATTAATAGTATTTTTGAAAATATTTTTAAGCTGTATGAATTAGTTAAAATGTTTTATCACGTATGATTAAAGTTTCGGTGATAAATAAACTACATTTATCTTAACTATACACAGGAAGTTCTTAAAACTAGAGTTTATGGGAGTCGTTGGTTATAAACACGAACTTAATTTTTTAGATTATTTTTCAGAGTTATGTATTTCTCCGCATTCAAAATTCGCCATAATGCATGGTAACAAATGTTTTGCTTTTGTACTATATGATTTAAATTTCAGTGATAAATAAATTACATCTTTTTCATATTATTTATAGGAAGTTCTTATTTGAAATTGTATAAGATTTTATGGGGATCAAGTTTTGGTTATGGAAAAACATGATCATCATTCATGAAAATGTTTTTCAATGTTATGCATTTTCACGTTTTTTAGTTATTCATAATGATTGATCACGTATGTTTTTCTTGAATGATATATTTGCGTTAAAATTTCAGGGATAAGTAAATTGCACTTTTTTTATATTATACACATGAAGTTTATATTTGAAACTATGTGAAAATTTATGGGGATGGATTTCGGTTTGATGTAGCTCTTTTGAAAATATTTGTTTGTAAACATATTTTTACCCTTTATGAATTCTTAACCCGTCAAGTGTTTTTGAAGAGATATTTTGTCCATAAATATCTGATAAATTTCGCCAATGACGAGATATTTCGTCCATTAAGATCTGGTCGGTTGTGTTTATAATAAGATACCTTGTCGAGACACAAATACTATATAAAACACGTATTACATCAATTCTTTGATTATTTCTTTCAAAGTATATGCTACGAAAATTTAATTTAAAGCTCTAGTACAGCATGCAAACAAGCAAAGGGATCTATCGGTGTTTCTTTCCCTACATTTATTGCAGGGTTGAGAGTAGAATCTAACCAAAGACAGTCATGTACATAGGGGCTGTTAAATCTGTCGTGGCTTCAAATGTCCTCATATTGGGGTGGTGTGGAAGTTTGGAGAGTGGGGTGCCAGCTCAGATATTATCGTCATCTCACCGTGGTTCGATATAACTGGACGTTGTCTTTTCCCTTGAGGAATGATCCCGGACTGTCGCCAATAGCCCGTTGTGTTGATCCACTGCGACGTTAATTAAAATACTTACCTATCTACCCTACATTTGTTTATGGGATAGGGGAAAAGGTTCGCATAAGTATTCAACGAACGAAGAGAAATGAAGAAATAAACATGGCTGTTAAATGGTACATACACTATGTCACTGTGAAAGACCGATATCTGGCAAATGTCGACTTTCTTTCATATAGATTCTGCATTCACATAGTCGCTTGGTGTAGGTCCGAAATATTTGCTAAGTATCATTATTTCTCACTTACACCGGCAAATGTCGACATCCAGCATGCACTGATGATGAATGTCGAATAAAAATATTTTTGTTACGTTAAGACAAAAATGCAACTTTTAAAATCATACTTTATTATTAAAACATATTATGATATGTGTCAAAATAGGAGAAAGCTTAAGTAACAGCACATGTAAATAAACTGTTGAACCTAAAACGAACAGTACATTCTAAATGAGAAAAGAAAATAATACCAATAATATACTTACACATAAATTATGTGATTAACGTTATACAATCTTATTTATTGCAACAACTTAAATTGTGGCTGTGTCCTCTCCGCCTTCTCGGCTTCTCGTTTCGACCCCCACCAGAGCTTATCTGTGCTTATCGACATACACCGGCGATGGTTCGAATGTATAACCAAATATTCGGTCTTTCACCGACGTATTTGGTATGTGTCGACATTCACCGGAGAATATTGACATTCTCTAATTAAGGTCTTTCACGGTAACATACATTTGTATTTTTCTCCATCCTTTTGAAATTATTAACGCATATCTGAAATATTAATTCTTAATTAAATAGATATTGCATTTTTAACCCTTTAGGTGGTTTATCTATGCGTCGAAAACTGCCCTGTAGTGACCAGCCACTGATACAAAAACCTGTTCCAAATCATCACTGGTTCTAGACAAAAAACAATTTGTTTGGACTACTTCGATCTTCATTCCCCTTGGAATAATAGGGCAATTTTGTATATCTCGACCTTAGTAAAATTGACCAGTACGAGATACCTTGTCGAAACACTTGCAGGTCATACCTTGTCGAAACACTTGACCGTCCAAGTACTTGATTGTATCTACCAAACTCAAAGACGTGTTTAATTGAAAAAAAGTAAAATCATGTGAAATAAAAACTTATAATAATGATCCGAATGCTTACTCGGACGGTCAATTAAACACGTCTTTGAGTTTGGTAGATACAATGAAACGATACCTTACGTATGGATGTAATTATATTCCGATATTTTTAAGGGCAGCGGTAGTCCGGTTGTAAGAGTAATGGATTTGCAATCGGAGGGTTGCGAGTTTGAACCCAACAAAACACCGGTACGAGGGGGCTGGCGCACTTTAAATCTGTCGTGGCCTCAAATTTCCTCACGTTGACGTGGTGTGGAAGTTTGGAGAGTGGGGTGCCAGTTCAGGTGCGACATCATCTGACCGTGGTTCAAAATTAAGTGGTGTTGTCATCGGTTATTTCCATTCGGGATTGATCCCGGACCGTCGATAATAGCCCGTTGTGTTGCTTCAGTGCGACGTTAATTAAATTACCTACATACACTACCGATATTCTTAAGATTAAAATTTTCAAATAAAACACTCAACGACGCTCCAATTTCTTAGAAAAATCAAAGAAATAATATAATAAAAACATTACTTAGTAATAACATAAACTTGATATAATAAAAACATTACTTAATAATAACATACACTTGATTTAATAAAAACATTACTTAATAATAACATACACTTGATTTAATAAAAACATTACTTAATAATAACATAAATTTGATATAATAAAAACATTACTTAATAATAACATAAACTTGATATAATAAAAACATTACTTAATAATAACATAAACTTAATATAATAAAAACATTCCTTTCGGTCTCTAACGAGAGATTTTATTTTCCTCAGATCTGCCTCGATTGCTTGATTTTTAATTCTGACTTGAACATTCCAGAAGTACTATTCTTTGGAAGAAATACCAAAGACCGCATCTCCAATTAGATTCATTTAGTTCAATTCCTTTAACTATGGGAATGTTAAGACCCAATTTAAATTCATTAAGTCATCAGACTCGAGTTCAAAGAGAAACACAAAAGGAAAATACACTTGATTGATTAAACCCATTATGGCTCATCTTTTTGCTTTTCGTTTCCACTGAATATTTTGTCCCGGTTTGCATTGGATTACGGAAATGGCGAACAAATCATTCATGAATTTCCTAAGTAGCATACAATGAATATTGTAAAAAGTTTCTCATTATAAGTTTAAGTTTAAAAGATACTTTTATCAATAATTTTGCATATTTATTAATATGAAACTACGTTTCTATAATTATGGAATCATTCTATCAGGTTCATTGTTATGAGGAAATTAATGTATCATGGTAGGTAGGTATTTAATTTACGTCGCACTCGAGCAACACAGCGGGCTATTGGCAACCGTCTGGAATCAATCCCCAAGCGAAAGAACCGAAGACAACACAACGTAATTTTAAACCACTGTTAGGTGACGAGGTCACACCTGAGCTGGAACTCCATTCTCCAAACTTCCACACCACTCCAAAGTGGGGACATTTGAGGACACGACAGATTTAACGCGCGCCAGACCCCCTTAGTCTCGGATCCGAACTCGCAGCCCTCCAGTTGCTGACATCTGTTTAAAAATCGTCTGACAAACCTGAGGAAATTTAAATTCTTGAAAAATGTTTGGAAATTTCATTCATATTATCTAAAATGTATTGCCTTTTAACGGTTTTGTGTCGTATAGATGAACTCCACTAATCATTGATCAATTGAATGACTCACTCTATTTACTTTTTGGATGATCGAATTTGAAGAGGAAGTTATTCGCTATTGATGCCCACTTTGAATTTCCTCTACTTTGAATAGTGCTCGAAATAAAGGGGTGGTTCTTTTTTCCCTAACTTCAAACACAGTTATTTCCAGAGTTATAAAATACAACAGGTATCCAGGAGAGAGACGGAATCAACTTCTAGAAAATGTTTTTATCAAGAAAACGGACATACACCAGGAAAGTTTCATTCATACAGAAGAGATTAATACACCCACTTCAGTTAATAAATGACACTATTCATTCAAAAACAAATGCAGTATATTCACAAAAGAACTTATTTATACATTTCCAAAATGTTTTGCATTATCTGTATAACAAATAAAAGATTCAGATAGTACTCATTTCTCTATCTCAATAGTAAAAAGGATTTGTTCTTGCACAATTATTTGTTTATATTAAATCACATCTTTTGTTAGTTATTATTCTTTGAAGTTATTTCTTTTGTGAGTACTGTATAAAAAGAATGTGTCTACAGAGGAAGCGTACTCAAAGGTCACGCATAATTTGTATCACATAAAGAAGTTATTTGTTTTTAAGCGAACACATTTGATTCCTTTGTTTTGTTTGTACTTAGTAATTTAGGATTCTATGACAACTTCCTTGAGTACTTAGTACTTGGATTAAATATTTTGGTGAATGCATTTGTCTTAAGTACCATGAGGGTTGATACAAAACTCTAGCATCTTCAAATACAGGAAAACATCTTTGCGAACTATTATACCCGAAAGCTACTAGTTTTCTTAAATGAAGTTTGATGCATCTAGGATTATAAGAGGTATTTTCAGTACAAACAAACAAAATAAACAGACGATCTGCGAAGATTTTACTACCACAGACCAAGTGCTCTCACATGATACATATCGAGTTTATCTTAAAATAAAGTTTATCGCCGCTTTGCCTACGTTTGATCTAATTGACGTTATCTAATCACCTATCATATCATAAATGCCAAAGAATAAATTCGGAATTTATTCTTTGGAATTCTATTGCTGCCACGCTGAATTCATATTCGATTAATAAGCCCAGAGACACCGCGTTGGAATTACGTACAGGAAATTTTACGTACAGGGATTTTACGTACAGGAAATTACGTTCAGCAAATTCATTCGCCCCAGAAGCACTGCCGTCATCTACATTTAGCTTGACAGAAAATGATTCTCATACGGTATTGCAATAAACGATTAAAGATGTATTACTAACAACAAATGTATAACAAATAATAAGCACAAGTTAATCAGTTCTGGTTTAAATTATGCTGAACCAGTTTAGTGTTCACTTTATCTCCCTTATACGTTATCGGGAGATAAACTAGCATTGAAATTAGTTAACTACAAGAGTATGAGTTATACAAATTTCGCTTTATAAGTACTAAATGGTTATAGGACAGTAATAATACATTCTTTCATTTATTCAAATAATTTATTTTTTATGTTAACCATCGAGTGTTTCGATGAGATATCTCGCCCAAGATCTGGTCAATTTTGCTAAAGACGAAATTTCTCGTCGATACAAAACTGCCTTATTACTCCAAGGGGAATGAAGTTCCAAGCAGTAAAAACAAATTGTCCTTTGCCCAGAACCGGTGCCAGTTTGAAATAGGTTTTTATATCAGACTGCCCATTATAAGGCAGTATCGGACGTGAAAATAAACCACCAGTAGGGTTAAAGTTATGCAATTCTATAACTTCGAATAACTATTCAATTTACCCAATCCTTGATATTTTCTTTGAAGATTGTTTCGATAGTGTTTTTTTCTTTCTCCTTTCAGTATTGTTCTGTGTAATTTTTGTTTTATGCTTTTGTGATGCAGTCTTGTACAATTGTACTGTTTTTTCTCTGTCATGCAACGGGAAAGATCTGATCGAAAATATGAATAAATCACATAAATAAATTTAAATATTTCTGTTTTTAATTATAATCTTGACTTCTTGCCCTTCTGTTGTGGTTTCCATCTACTTTCTATTTAGCCGGGCATGCCTATTACTTTATTTTTAAAAAATTACGTTTCTACGGAGGGATTTTTAGCGTAAACAAAGAAACTAGACGGTGTGTGACGAAGATTTTACTTCTCTGCAATGCTATTGCTTAGTATATATATAGGGGTTAATTTTAAATGCAGTTTGTCGCCGTTTTGGAAACTTATGGCGTGTAATCTATTTAGCCGTAGACCAATAAACTTATATTTGAATTCGGAATTCGTTCCGTGGAATTTGTTTAGGCGAAGAGCTTAAATCGATATTCGAAAACAAATCCAAGGGGCGTTATATTAAGAATACGTACATTAAACACGTATCGCTGCAGACACCTACCACCACCTGCAAAAAAATACCTCTCATAGAATAATCACTGATATCAGGGCGTTTTCATGATTATGAAATCTTTTGAAGACTGAATTCTTCGTGATATCAAGTTGTTTGTATATTAACGTAATCAAGATTTTGATATTGATAAAATTACTAATTTGAAACGAAGACAATGTAAAAGAATAACTTGTGAGTTTCCCTTCCGAACTAATGGTAGGTGGATTTATTATGTTTTTGAAATAATATTAAATCAGAAAGCACTGATCGCCATAGAAACTACCGCCACCTATATTTAGCTTGATAGGAAATGTCTCTCTTGGGATTTTTGGAAGAATAAAATATTTTGAAGCACGCGAAATAATTTTTTTAAATAATTAAAAGGAATTTTGTTCGAGATAAAATAAGCATTGGGAGGAAGCAAAAAATGAAAACACGTTTTTAAATTTCTGTATTTCTACGCTGTGATGAATAAATACCTTGCTTCCAAAACGTAACCGTCTCAAGATGCTAAATCACAACTGGGATGTTTTTATTTCATTTCTTTGAAAATCTGATATTTTGTTTCTTTTTCCGAAAACAGATGGTGTTTGAATAGGAATGTTGAAAATAAGTCAGATACTAAGATCGAGAATATAATGATTTACTCGAATGTTTTTAGGTACACAAGCTCTTTCTTGATCAGTCTTGGCAAAAAAAACTTGGTATATAAATAATTCGTGTTCTCTTGATGTTGGTATTTTAATGTAATCGCTCTCTCTTTAGTATTCGTTCGTAGTAGGAATCATAACATTGCGACTTATTGATTACCTAGAATATTTCCAAAAACCCTTCTTTTCGGTTTTAAGCTTCCAAGAGAAACAGAAATAACATCGTGTCTGAAAAAAATCTGAAAAACGTTTTTATATCTAAATATAATTTAGGTGATTTTCTAGAAGTATTCAACCCATTGCAATTTCGTTAAGTGAACGAACATAAACATTCTATCAATCCCAGAGATAAAATTAACCAATCAATTGGTTTCGATGAGATATATCGTCATCAAGATATTGCCATTTGTTTTAAAGATCTGGAACTAGTCAATATCTTGTCAGTTTTTTTAAAATAACTATATATCCTGTCATCAACATACTGCCAATTTTTGATAGCCTGGTCAATATATAGTCAGTTTTATTCTAATGACTAGATATCCTGCCATCAAGATATTGCCGATTTTTTGATGATCTGGATCTTGTCAATAGCTGGTGAGCTCTTTTCTAATGATGAGATATCTTGTCCTTCAAGAAGTGGTCAGTTTTACTAATGACGAGATACTTCATAGAGACAACCACCAGGAATAAAATTAGTCGGTAAAAAAGCAGTTGTGCAAAATCTAGACTTTTAAAGTGGCATTATAGAAATTCATTTTTAACTTCCACAGACAAATCTGAATATTTTCTGAATGTAAATGGGAAACCCCTTTCTGTTTACACTGACTGAGTTTGTCACAGGAAATTGATGCAGCATGAAATAATCCAGGGTATTGAAAAGACGGGCCCTAATTTTTCCAAAACATAAATGGAAACGCCGTTATGTTTACGCTGTCTGGTTATGTCACTGGTACTTAACACAGCATGAAAAGATTCCAGGGATTGAAAATTATCCGATGAAATATTTGTGTTTCAGAGAGCAGAGGCGCATAAAACATTAATCTCGTCCTATTTTCCCCTGGCACATGAGTTAAAGTTGTAGGTCCCGTACCTCAGGGTTTTTCATGGAGAAAGAATAGAGTATTTTCAACAATGCCCAATAGAGGCATAGGAACACATCTAAATTCCTGGAAGAAATTGTGAAAGTTGTAAACACAAGAAGCAAGAATTTTTTATAAGAATGAAAGGGGCTTAATATTTTTGGGTGGAGGGCCATATTATATTCAAAGCATTATTCAGGCTAGATAAAAGAAACATACATGCTTTTTTAACCTTTTCTTCGATGTTACGTATTAATGGTATGATGAATGTTGTAAATCACGTGAATATAAGGACGGAAGTTTTTTAACCAAACATTCATGTAGATTCAAAAATTCGATCGCCTTTTTAACTCTCTTAGTAGTTGCCTTGACGTGGTATCTCGTCATTAGCAAAAACTAATCAGATCTTGATGGATGAGACATCTCGTCATTAGCAGAAGACTGATCAGATCTGGATCTCGTCATCATAAAAAAATCGGCAATACCTTAATGACGACCTATCTCGTCATTAGCAAAATTTGTCAGATCTTGATGGACGGCATATATCGTCGAAACAACTCGGAAATGAATGTGAAATTACCAAAAATAGCAAAACGTAGCATTGCTAATCAAAAAGAAAGTCAAGTCTCGTCATTAGTAAAATTTGTCAGATCTTGATGGACGGCATATATCGTCGAAACAACTCGGAAATGACTGTGAAATTACCAAAAATAGCAAAACGTAGCATTGCTAATCAAAAAGAAAGTCAAGTCTCGTCATTAGTAAAATTTGTCAGATCTTGATGGACGGCATATATCGTCGAAACAACTCGGAAATGAATGTGAAATTACCAAAAATAGCAAAACGTAGCATTGCTAATCAAAAAGAAAGTCAAGTCTCGTCATTAGTAAAATTTGTCAGATCTTGATGGACGGCATATATCGTCGAAACAACTCGGAAATGACTGTGAAATTACCAAAAATAGCAAAACGTAGCATTGCTAATCAAAAAGAAAGTCAAGTCTCGTCATTAGTAAAATTTGTCAGATCTTGATGGACGGCATATATCGTCGAAACAACTCGGAAATGACTGTGAAATTACCAAAAATAGCAAAACGTAGCATTGCTAATCAAAAAGAAAGTCAAGTCTCGTCATTAGCAAAATTTGTCAGATCTTGATGGACGACATATATCGTCGAAACTACTCGGAAAGGAATGTGAAATTACCAAAAATAGCAAAACGTAGCATTCCTAATCAAAGAGAAATGCAAATCTCGTCATTAGCAAAATTTGTCAGATCTTGATGGACAACATACGAGTATATCATCGAAACCACTCGCAAATAAGTGTGAAATTACCAAACATAGCAAAACGTAGCATTACTAATCAAAAAGAAAGTCAAATCTCGTCATTAGCAAAACTTGTCAGATCTTGATGGACGACATATATCGTCGAAACCACTAAAAAATGAATGTGAAATTATCAAAAATGGCAAAACGTAGCATTGCTAATCAAAATGAAAGGCAAATCAGCTGTTTTTTTCAGGAATTATAGTTATTGAGATCTCAACAAAAGATATAATGTTTCTGAAACGCAATTATTTATTGTTTTTTAATACTAAGCTACTTTTTATCATTTCATCAACATTCCCGTGAACCACATAATTTCTTCTGATGGATAGAATCAAGCCCTTAGGATCCCAGTTATTAAAACATTTTAGCCATCTCACACGAGATTTCCGAGAAGTGTAGTACTCGCTTCATCCTGCAACTATGACTAAATATACACATCTATTGGTTGAAAGTACTAAGATAGTTATATTGGTCAAGAAGGTCAAAACTGCTTTCAAGTAGTACAGGGAAGACTGCTGATTGTTGAACGGATATATGCGTTTGAGGGTAAATGTCTCATAAAATTACTAAACTGTGTTTACGAAGGTGTATGGTTTTCTACTAATTATAAGCAACAGCCTGTTGAGTTGAATGGAAATAAGACTTGTAAGCTATGCTTCGACTCTAATGCATCAAATTCAAAATTTAAATGCAATTTAATAAGCATATTTTGGTTTGTAAGCGAAGTATTTGGTTTTCTCCGATGAATTTGATTTTGTTATATTAAACGTCACACTGCAACACCACAACGGGCTATTGGTGACGGTCCGGGATCAATCCTGAAGGGAATATCTGACGACACCTCGCAATTTTCAAAATCAGATGATCAAGTAGGACTTCAGCCGGCATCCCACTCTTCAAGCTTCCATAGCACGCCAACGTGAGAATATTTGAGGTCTCAACAGATTTAATATGCATCAGCCCCCACGTTCAGGACGGTCTTTGGAACTCGCAACCCTCCGGTTGCTAATACGCAACTCCTCCAACCGGTCTACCGAGGTTGTGGAAAGTTGCGATTATATACAGCATATCAAATTAATCCCCAATTTTGGTATTTTCTTGTCTTTAAACACATAATAAGCTCTCAAAGGAGACACATAGTTTTTAATGTAGGCTTCGGAATGATTAGGGAGATAATTTAAAACTCATCAATCTCTCGGCATGTTTAAAACCGAAGCAAAACAGTTTATAAGTAGCAAAGCACATAAACTGCTGGAAATTATTGATTGAAGGTAGAGGAAGATAAGGGTGATGAACCCGTTTCTCATGTTCCGCACCTAAGCATTGTCGAAAGAGATGTGTGCGTTTTACGCCTCCCTTCAAGATCTCTCATGCGACACCATAGGGGCAATTCCACTTAATTTGATTACCAGTTTTGCCACATTTGTTTATGTTAATACAGTTATCCGAGTATTTTAATTAATTTTCGCGAGGGGAGGGAATCTGGACAAGGGTCTAATCGACAGTTAAGGGAGGTTATTGGTACAGCAACACAGGAATTAAAGCAATATTGGTATTCCGTCAAATTGATGTGGTGAGCACATTTAGACTGATGAGTTATTGAAACCGACTACTTTTGAACCAATCATGATAGCATAAGGGATAAAAAAAATTGGAGATTTGATAAGAGATAAAAAAATTGGTAGGTTTTGTCGAGGACACAAACCGTTGTTTTGTCGTGAATACTCAGGCCTGATGCTGGATTATGAAATGAATGAGGCTGACATAGGAAAGTTTGAACGCTTGTTTATTGTGAATATTCAACAATTAACTTACAGTTTGAACGATTAAAGTGGAATTTGATGTTAATATTGAAGGATAATTTCATTGATTCAGGATCTGAGATTGTATCGTATTAGATAGCTTTCGAATTACACCACTTACACAATCTCCACATCACGCAATCCGAAGTTAGACTGGCCCAAAGTTAGCTCAGCACCATATAATTTGGGCATATTTCGAACCCCTCTCCTGCTCTCAGTGTGCCTGCGCACTCGGTCCGAAGGTCATGTCAGGTATGGCATCATTTGTCTACACGGCACTATATTTATCTTCTAGATATTTTTCTAGTTCTGAAATCATCTGAAGTTGTCAAAAGTTAATCATCCGATAGCTCTCAAGACAAAACAGTTGCAACGCTCTTTTTTCTAATATTCAACTTTTCATGCATGCCCCCTAAAGTACTGTTCCGATTTAAAATACGTATTCATATAAAAAAACTATTTATACTTACCCAAGTGGCAAAAAATACATTCATTGTCTTGGTTTATGTATCCAAACAAAATTTTAGAGTAAACAAATAAAAGAGGTAAAAATTGATTTTTACGAGAACATTCTAATGAAATTGGTATGTATAGATAATGTTTCATTATATTGTATCATCCCAAAAACAATGCGGTTTTTAAGAGTAAGCTTTAAAATAACCCAAAAGAGCACATTAAAGTTTTATCCGATAGATATTCACAACTATTATTTACAATTCGTTCCCATCTTATTTCTCACTAACCATCAAGGTATTGCCGATCTTTTGATGATGACGAGATCTGGTCAGTTTTCTTCTAATGACGAGATATCTTGCATCAAAATCTGGTCAGTTTTGCTAATGACGAGGTGCCTCGTCAAGACAACCCACCAGGAGGGTTAAAATGCCTTGCAAATTCTAATAAAGAAGCACATAGTACTACCACGCAATAAGCGCAAAACAGATCATCATTCATTTTGATAAATATAAAGGAAAAACGCTTTACCTATGGTATGGCCCAATATTTTCATTGTCATTCATAGTATCGTGGTAGAAACGTAAAACAACAACTGGTTTGAAAAGATAATTGAAGACTCTAAATCAGTTATGACCTCCAAAAGTAGGCTCATATTGATGTGCTGTTTTGTAAATTGTATGACCCTTCAAGCATTTATCATCGATAACGTGGCAGTCTATTAGACTGCTAGAAGGAACACAGAACTGTTCGATGGTCACAATAATCCATTCGATGACCACCACATTACGGAAGTAAACCCATTCTAATATAACTCTCACTGTTTCACAACTGGCAATCTCTCATACCAATGGTAACATCGTTCAAATTCAATCACTGCTAAATTCTAGTGGGGAACTTCATCACCACCACAAAAGTTAGTTTCCAATTTAACAGTATACAAGATGATTTGAAAGGACTTAGACAAACTTTAAAGGTGGGTTAGGAATACAAAAACAAACCATACTTACATAGGAACATATAGCTTCAAACGCAGTGTGAGTAAGGTAGAGGGCGCTGTTTGCCAGAAATTGAGTTGGGCAGCTCGAGCCATCGTCATTCGAGCCGTTGATTTTGCATGAGTAGGATGCATCGTTACAGTAATTATGAGATTGCAAATATGCACTTAGCGTACGAGGAAGCGAATGGAAACGGGTGGGACGCCGTGCGACTGTACAGTGAACGGTTCCCAATTAGAAGCGTGCCCCATCATCAAACTCTTGCGCGTTTGCACCACAGATTGTGCCATTCGCAGTAAACGGCCATTGCGGTCGGGACCTAACGACGAGCAGCCCTGTCATAGAAGTGGTCGCATCCTGTACTTCTTGCATCTCCAGGGGACTCCAGCTATTTGTTTCTATGCAAAATTGGTTTAATTTGGTATTCCTGAGCTACCATTTAAGTTTGTTGAAGAGCTTTTGAATCACCCTGTATATAGCAGTGTAACTTATCAAACCAGGATGTGCTTTTTGGTTGTCTGATGTTGCACTGTGCTTCCATACGTTGCCACATGCCCCTACAAGGTCATCTTTAGCTAGACAAGTCATACTTTTAGGATGCCCTCTCCATCACAAGTCACTTCTTATACGGCAATTTGATATAACATGGATAGACTAATTTTGGATTGCCAAAGACGTTGTGAAAGTACTTACATTTTAAAGATATGTGTCTAGTAAAATTCCCTAAACACTTAAAACCTAAATTTTATTACCGTAATAACACAAAATGAAAATTAAACTAAGCTAGAGAATTAAATCAGAAGTTTGTTTCGCATTAAATGCCTGTATCGGGCCATCATTTCATCAAAATCGCCATAACATCCTTCTAAGTGACGAGCTGCCACTGTGGGATTAAACCTATTTCTGCCGTGCAGAACTCTTCGATTATTAAAGATAACGACATCACCCGGCTTCAAAACTACAGAGCACTGAAAGTCTTTATCTCTGAGTTTTTTACCGAAAATTTGATAACTTCTGTAAAAGTCGGCAGCAAGTTTTGCAGGACCTTCGAAAGGTGCCAAGGTTCGATTGTTGTAATGGACTTCCGAAACACCTCCTCTCCCGTCTGGTCTTAGAACGTACTGGTGGTTGATGTATTCCAAACCGTGAATAAATATCTTGAATTTAACTTTGAGGGAAGTTAAGAGATTGTACTCAGTCGGGTAGTTGCTTTTCATCCAATTGGCAATTGCAAATCCATCGACGAAAAATGATTCACCAGGCAATCTGTCCTTGTTTGTGGCTTCTCCTTCGTAGCATACTTCCAAACAATGCAAAGCTTGAATACTAGGTGATCTTTCTAGATAATTCATATCAGTATGGAGCTCCAAATAGTCACCAGTGAATGGTAAATATTTCGGATCCGGTTGCCCTGGTTTGGTAACAACGTAAAAGGAAGATCCCCACTTAGTATTACAGACGAATGTGAATCGATTCATGATTTTTATAACTTCTTTTCCATGACACGGGACATTGTTCAAGAGTATAATTCCATAAGTGAACAAGTTATCCAGAACTTTGTCCACGCCTTCTTGTGATGACATCAATTCATCGTAGGATACATTGATGTCAAAATTCTGCAAATTTTTTCCTCTCCAAGTTGATATTGGTGGCAAGATATCATGGAGAAGGATGTTTGGAGACAATTGAAAACCGAGTGTGTATCTGTGTAACCAGAGGGGAAGGTACGTACTGATGTGATCTTCTTTGGATTCCTCTGACCAAACTATTTTAAGTCTACCATCTTTAGTAATGCTGTATGATTTCGGCTTAACTTTCATATCGAGGCTTATGGTATCCACCAGCTTCTGTTTATTTTCGGGGTTGATACAATTTTCGCATTGACAGCTGTCGCGCAGCCAAAGATAGTTGATATCAGCAGATATGCCATCGTGGAACTCTAGATATATAGTTGTTGGGGAAGATTCATATGCCTTGACTAGCGACAACATATTCAATGCTTCAGTTGAATGCAAACACCTGAATTGAGAAGACTGAGTATGGCGAACTAATGGCACACATAAATGACTTATGTACTTTTGCTTGACATGTAGCCATCTGAAAGATTGTTTTGCTACCCAAAACACTTGGTTCATTATCGAGGCAGGAATTATAGTTGCGCCAATGTTGACAGAAAAGAAAAATATTTCAAAACAAAAGCATGTATCTGTGAAATATCATCTTCGAAGTTTTATTTTGTAGATTTACTTCTAGCTGTATCATTGCGCAAGTACCAGTATTGCATAGCAAATATTAGTTTCTTTTGCATTATGACTTTTAATGAAAGTTGGGCTACACTTCTACACTTTTCTAAACATGCTATAAATCTCGATCTATTTACTGATAGTTGGTAGAATTGCGGATTATCAACAAGAGAATTGGAGTTCGAAACGGTCTAACCAGAAACTTCGCGTATGTGGTGGTTGGCGCACGTTAAATTTGATGTGATCTCAAATATCCTAAAGTTGACATGGTGTGGAAGTTTGGAAAGAGGGTTAACAATTCAGATGTTGACCTCGTCAACTAAATAACTTGATTCAGTAGGACAAATTTATTTCTAAATATTAATAGGATCATGTGAATAAAAAATAATACGGTCGTCAATACAACGAAAGGAATAAACAAATTTAGAATTATGTGCTCTTTCCAAAAATGGAGGTTTTTAAAATATTAGAAAAATATGAGTGTCCTCGAGTCCCCTGTATTTGTAGAAATTACTGTTTACTGCTGAATTATAGTCATTTCGAATACAAAGATCAATTCATCTCTTTTAGAATCGTTTAAAAACGTCAAGTATAATTAAATTCGGAGAAATAGATATTTAGGATAATAATAAGGCTAATAAAAGGGGATATTGCCGAACAGATCTTGAAAGTATATGAATATATTTAAGATGTAATATTATCATCTGTAGATAATTAAGAACTATAGTGTTATTGTTAATAACCCAACTGTTTTCTTTTAAAATAATATCTTAGAAAACTTACATAATAACATGAAATTATTTTCTCTTGTTTAACATATAATTTTAGGCTGGGCCACAAGCAATATGTATGAAAGCTGTAGACCTTTCATAAAATTATGGGTTGGTAGTAACATAGGGGAAGAGTATATTGTTATTTTACCATTTTGTAAATAAAAAGTAATGAGATTTTGGGTATTTATTATGTCCAATGTTATTTATAAGTAGGTAGGTAGTTGAATTAACGTCGCACTGAAGCAGCACACAGGGCTATTTTTATATGTAATGGAGCCTCTTAGTTCTAGTCAAGTAAACCTATGTAAATTATTTTACAAAAATAAAAAAAATGCAATTTGTTTTGTTCATTATAGTAATTTCAATGGCAGGTTTTTGATTGACCTTTTTATTTTATCAACATTGAAATTATTGGTAGGTAAGTATTTTAATTAACGTCACAGTGGGACAACACAACGGGCTATTGGCAACGGCCCTGGATCAAACCCGAATGAAATTATTGGATTAGAAGGTATAGAAGAAATTAAATTTATAAACTTCCTACATAGGCACCAATTCATCTGTGAAAAATTCAAGGGACAGAGTATTTTTGTAAAATTTTGAGTGAAAAAATTCTTCAGCACCCCAGTGAAAAAAGTCAACGATAAATATCAAATATGCTAAAGGAGGCTAGGTACGTAGGTCCTTTAATTAATGTCGCAACACAACGGGTTATTGGCGACAGTTCGGGATCAAACTCGAAGGGAAAGATCGAGGACAAACCACGTAACTTTGAACCACGGTCAGATGACGAGGCCACACCTGATCTGGCACCACACTCTCCAAATTTCTACACCACGCCAACTTGAGGACATTTGTGACCCCGACAGATTTAATGGGCACCAGCCCCCTTTGTACAGTATTTGGTTGGATTCGAACTCCGGTTGCTAATCCGCTACTCTTCCAAACAGGCTACCACGACCCTGCTAAAGGGTATAGTGTACAACCAAGAACAAAAAATTAAGAAAACGCGAATTCACTGAATTTCAAGCAGTTGAAAGAAGTTAATTCATGCATAAGATGGGTAACCAACTGTCTACATGTATGTAGCTTTATTTTTCTCTAATGTTTAGTTTATTTCTATTTGGCTCAATACAGTTTGTTATTTCTCACAAGATTTGATGCAACGAATCTAGTTGCAATTAATCATTTTAATGTAAATGTCTTGTCCCCAAATTATGAAACATTGTTGCATAATTGAAGAAATATCAATCGTTCGCGCGCGACACACAAACCTATTGCTTTTTTTAGCTGAATCCAAAACTAAGTCGTAAAGGCGATGAAATGTGCTCAATAACAATCAATATATACAAGCAATGAATCTTTTAGAAAAGAAACCGGTGTGGATCAATGAGTTTAAAAAAGAATTATGTATCAAAATGTTACGAGATATGGAAAAATCAATAATTTATTATCTAGAAGAATAATCTGAAATGTACAATGGGGCCGCGGTAGCCCAATTGGGAGAGTAACGATGGTTGCGAGTTCGAATCCAACCAAAGACCACCGTTTCCAAGGGGTGGTGCACGTTAATCTGAAATGTCCTCGCGTTGGAGTGGTATGGAAGTTTGGAGAGTGGGGTGCCAGCTCAGGTGTGACCTCGTCATCTCACCAAGGTTCAAAATTACCTGGTGTTTTCCTCAGATCATTCTCTTCTAGTTTGTTCCCGGACCGTCAATAATAGCCCGTTGTGTTACTCCATTGCGGCGTTAATTAAATACCTACCTGAAATGTAGAGTAATATAAGAATAATTTGAAGATTCCATAAATTTGAAATTTACTGATTTAGCTGGCCATATTATTATTTTTAATATTTCTGATCGAAATCAATGTTTACTTTTCTACAAGGAATATAAAAGTTTTCGTTTTTAAATTCAAAGTACTTTTACACGATGTTGATATGGGTAGTAAAAGTAAATAAAGAAACATTAATTTTTTCGTATGTATTTTATTTTAAAATGAAGGTACCGCTAATTGTTTATGAAATTTTAATTTTTAACATGTAGTGTATTTATATTTGAGCAAGACACATTAAATGGAAATTTTGAGGGAATTTCCTTCGATACTCTGATTTCAGAGCTGAAGTTTAATATAACTCCGGCTCATGAGTAGAAACTCATTCATCGCTTTTTTTGGAGACACTAAATGCTTGTGTGCATGATAGTGAAAAATGCAGAGTCGTATAGGCACTCCTCACTTAAATTCCAAATTAAACGAATTGTTCGATAGCCGAGCAGCTTAACTGTTTTTATTTATTCTGAATAAAGAAAAGATTTTCATATACATCAGCATTGACGATGTCAATAACTAGTTTATTGTAGAAGACTATTCAGAACACTGGAACCGTTGAGCAATCATAAAAGGAAATGGCCGGTGTAGGGAAAACAAGGTGCTCCAGATGCCATCAGAACATTTTGTTATGACTTTCCGTCATCCGATATGTCGAGTTCAATGTTGGACGCATTTGCAGGTATTGCCGGCCGGCCGGGGCTATATATGAAAACCTCCATTAGAACAATGCATCGTATCCTGAGCCAGCAGCGGCTTCAGTTTAACCGATGCGTGTGAAACTCTCTAAGAAAGAGGATTTCCATATATAAGATCGGGTCGTACGTCAGAATGGTCGTTAAGGTGTATGTATACACTAGAAATCACGAAAATTGACCAAAATATCGATATATTTTTTAATAATTCAAAATATTGTCCAACCCCTTAGCTTTCAAACGATACCAAGATCTTGAAAATATTCGAGATAGTTTTCTAGTTATAAGGGTTTGGGATAGGTACTGTGACCTTAGAAAAACACGCTTCCAAAACTTTAAACTCGATTTCTGAAGAACTAGGTTTTTTCAATACGATGCTTCTTTCGAACAGTGATAACTCAACAATGAATTGATCTATATTGTAATTACTTTTGTGTCATTATAATCTATATAATACAGTGGATGTTTTGACCCTCAGTCAAAGTTATTGGTTAAGAAATTAATTTTTAGTTGACTTTTAAATCTTGTAATTCCTGAAAAAAACTTGATTTTTTAGACTTCCTTCGTGAAAAAAATTGTAAAAAAGAAGTTATTCCCTCTAGCAACTTGATGGAGGGTCGAAACATGAAGAATAATATTAGAGATAATTTCCAATAGGAATTGTCTTTCTGAACACATTAGAATTTCAGATATCACTGTTCAAAAAACATGCTAATTAGCTAATTATATCTTAATTAATGAGTAGCTTAATCAGAATTTTTCACGCTGAAATGAGTTTAAACACAAGCCAATGACTTATTGTGAAAAAACTGGATTTTTAAAGTCAAAATTTTAAAAAAATGTTCTAGTGTATACATACACCTTAAACAAGTAGGTTAATTAGTAGCTAGTCTTTCAACAACTGTGCTGTAAAATACTTTTCGTCCGTTAACCCTCCAAATGGTTTCGACGTGTTATCTCGTCCATCAAGATCTGACCAATTTTGTTAAAAACGCGATATCTCATCGAGATAAAACTGCCTTATTACCTCCAAGGGAATGAAGATAAGAGTAGAAAAAAATTCAGAACAGGCGACAGTTTGGAACAGGTTGTTGTACCAAAGGCTGGCCACTACAGGGCAGTTTTCGACGCGTAGGGGTTAATATATAACACCATAAGTGTTAATAGATATTTGCTCTAAGTCGATTATATACGTATTTATGTACTCTCTGACATCTAATGTGCATTTTTTTATGAGACTAAAAAAACGACTATTTTATTGTTAAATGATAGCATCGTCGAGGTTAAATAATTGAACAATGTACTATAAAATGCTCAGTTATGTCTGAATAAAAGTTTTTTAATTGACACACAAATCGTTTACATTAGAGGAATCGTGAATGCATGGACCCAAAGTACACTGCTGGCCACCCAAATTGCAACACCAAGAAAGACAAGAGATATCACAACAAAATTTATTTTGTAGATAACATGTTGACCAAGTATCAAATGATTAAATTTATAGACTTCTGTGAAGTGTGGTTCCTGCCAAAATCAGTAGCCAGAGTAGCCGCCATTGTTGGAGATCACCGCTGCCACACGCCTCGGCATTGATTCAAAGAGACTTTGGATGTGTTCTTGGGGTACAGCAGACCAAGCAGCTTCCACACGTTGCCAAATTTGATCTTTTGTGGCAGCTGGGGATGTATTCTGGGTCAATCGTTGAGCAACCATGAACCACATGTTTTCTATCGTCTAAAGATCCGGAGAGCGAGCTGGCCAGGGAAGCAATTCAATCTGGCGATTGACGAAGAACCCTTGGACAATGCGTGCCACGTGTGGTCGCGCATTATCCTATTGAAATATGGCTGTGGGCAAGCCCTGAAGGTAAGGAAGGACAACTGGCTCCAACACCTCGGAGATGTAGCGCTGGCTGTTTAAAGTACCGGCAATGCGTACTAGAGGAGTGCGAGAGTGATATCCAATACCGCCCCATACCATAATACCCGGTGCAGGACCAGAGTGGCGGTGCATAACGCAGCTGTTCAGCATCCTCTCTCCACGGTGTCTCCAGACTCGAATCCGACCATCGTGGTGTTGCAGACAGAAGCGTGACTCGTCAGTAAAGACAATTTCATTCCATTCTGCCGTCCACATCCTTCTTTCATCGCACCATTGGCGGCGGAAACGTCTGTGGTTCTGCGTCAAGGGTAGACGAAGCAATGGACGTCTTGCGGACAGACCACTCTGCTGTAAACGGCGTCGAATGGTACGCGCAGACACTGGATGATGCGGTACAGACTGAATGTGCTGTGCTATGGTTCGTGATGTGGCTGAGCGATCCGTCACTGCCATACGCACAATATGCCTGTCATCACGTGAAGTGGTGCATTGAGGTGGATGCGATCGAACACGTCGGTCCGTCGTACCCTCCTGCATCCAACGATCACATATCCGCATTACAGTTGATTGGTTTCGTCCAACACGACTACCGATTTCCCTGAAAGATAATCCACAATCTCGGTAGGCCACTATCCTTCCTCTGTCGAACTCGGATACTTGATCAAAAGATGATCGCTGTTTTCTACGAGGCATAATTGATCGTTTTTTTTTTTAAAAACCTCAAGAAAAACACAATTGCCGTACTTGAAATCGTCGAAATCTCCAAGCCCTAAATAGCGCTTTGAAGTGGCGCCACAGGCGCGCGTGATGTGCGTCTGCGCTGAAATTCTAATCATTTGCATATCTCACCTCCGCTAATGCATGTTGTAAATTTCATATTATTTGCATGCTTCCTTCAGGGTGTTGCATTTACGGTGACCAGCAGTGTAGTATTTGAATTCAAGTGTTAGAAGATCCACTTAAATATTTCAACGTTAAGTCATTATTGACGTATAGAAGTCTTTTCGTTTGCGATTGGTTGTTTGCACTGAGTAAACACGAAAACTGGGAAAGAGAAGTATATAAGCGATTGTGTCAAGGTAGAAGAAGAAAGATGTCATTTCTAAAGTAGGAGCAATGATTTAATGTCCAAATTCCATTTGAAATAATTTGGTTGAATAAAGTTATTTTCAAGTAAAGTTGTTTGTCTGCAGCTACTTGTGGAATTGCGGTTTCATAATAAATATATATATATGTATATATAGCACTTTAATAAATTTTCGAATAACAGTAATTTGAATTGCTATTTCTCTAAACATGATGAATCTAAAATCAACTATGTAAATTTTAGTTACCCTTTTCATTCCCGAATGGAGTAAAAAGGAACCAGAGTAACGTTACATGATTAGCTTGTAGCACGCAATCCTATGCGTAAAGGTATACTGAGCAAGTTACTGTACAGATGTCTTATGATCTAACGTGTTCATTTATATATATATATATATATATATATAAATAATAATAAAAACAATCAAGTTACAAAATATACAAAACATTAAAACGTAAAATAGTAGAAATGCAGACCAGCAAAATGCCAAAAGATCGAAAAGCAGACAAGTAAAAAGCCAAAAAAGTTGGGGGTAAAAAAGAGTCAAGCAGAATCCAGAAAGCAGAAGGCAGAACTCTCCATGTATGTGCGCTAAAGCTGCAGACACAACATGGAAAGTAAAATAATTCAAAATTACAAACCAAAACAAAGAGAAATCCAAAAATTTTAAAATCAAGAAATTTAGAATCAAGAAATTTATTTTAAATTTCTTGATTTTAAAATTTTTGGATTTCTCTTTGTTTTGGTTTGTAATTTTGAATTATATATATATATGTGTGTGTGTGTGTCATACTAACAGATCTTATAAGCCTGCAGTCGTGACGAGAGTGGCAAAAGTGTTGTAAGGCAACCAGAGAGAATGATCCATTGGTATTGAGTGTAAAGCAGATTCCACAAATGGAGAGGCAGAAAGTTCTATAACAATTCTTTATTACTTCAATAGACGAGTAGTAAGATCATAAGGGGAGGAGGTTGTTGAGGGTTTGGAGTTTGGAACGCGCGGCTCTGAGGGCTCCTTAGCCCAAGAGGCTCGTTAAAGAATAAAGTTTACAAAGATCTCGCTAGAGGGATTAGGATTAAGAAAAATATTATTGGACCAGGGGATTTAACAAGAAAGTTCATTGGGTAGAAGTCGGTGGTTTTACGAAGGGGGAATGTGATCTTACATATGCGATTTGAAAACAGGAGAGTCCTTGGGAGGTCCAAGTTAACGAGGCGGCTGGAGTTCAAAGGTGAAAGGAGATTGCAAGATATGTCCATGGGAGGTCCAGTTAACGAGACGGCTTGAGTTCAAAGGTGAAAGGGGTTGGCAAGATATTGACCACTTACATAGGGAGACAAAGACTGGGATAAAAGGGGACCGCTAAGGGGTGATCTGTAGTGAAAATTGTACTTAGGGCTAATTTTAGGTATCGTTTCATATATATATATACTAGCTGAATTACCCGGCGTTGCTCGGGTTGAAATGGTTAAATGTTGCTTGAAAATTGAATTAGAATAAGCACTTTTCTTTCACAGAAAAATGCTATCATTTAAGTTGTACGGAAAATACGTTTTAACTTTTTAATAGCTTCTACAATATACTTCGGACGCAAATACATACATTTAATTCCTGCATATAATAATATTGCAATATGTAAAAGATTAAGACATAAAGACAAACAGAAACGAAATTCCGACGAAAAAATGCAAAATTCTAAAAAACGAAAGATGCGCAAAGTGCAGTTTCAACTACTGTTTAAATACTCTCGCAATCAAGTCGTGGCGCTCACTGGGTAATTGATTGGTAAGAACCTCCTTGATCTCCGTCCAAATCGGATTGCAGGTGAAGGTGATAAATAAGACTGGTCTCCCGTACGTCCTCATGTACGTCATAGCATCTTGTGTGTATTCGTGCATGTGTCTGGGACTGCAACTCATCTCCTGTAAATGTAGCTGGTAGTACGACTAAGGCACCGAGGTTTTCAACATTCCCGTCATTTGCCACAGCATCTCTCATATATCAACTTTCAGTTTACGTTGATTTAGACGAATGTAAAGGAGACGCTCACTCTCGACTTTAGCGTACATATCGACGATGAACTGATGAAAGAATTGCCTGCAGTTCAATACGTGGTTCTGCTCAGTATCTCGAACCATTAATCTGTACGCATTGAAATCCTTCGCTGAAACTTTCTTGCTGGTTGTTTCACCTGTTCTTGGGTTGATCTGCCTCAGATTAAAATGATATCCATCTTCACCATGGGGGAATATCACTGGGTACTGCAGAGCATCATAAGATCGATGTGTTTCCGAAATACGCTGCAATGATTCACCTCGTCGTTGAATAACGATATCCCGTTGATGAAACTCATCTCCTGATATAACAACAGCGACTTCATCTGCTTGAGGAGAGTTGAAAGCGCCGCTCGTGTTCGCCTGCTGGTCTTCGGTCTGCTCTTATGACTACTTTATATTCATCTGTTGGCATACGTTCCAATGCTGTTTCAAAGGTTTTAATAAGATTATTGTGCTCATGAAACATCCTCTGTAAGTTTAACACAATCTGACGTCTTGTTCCCGAGATGTAGGCGCACTTCTGATCAGTTTCCATTTGTTCGTTTTGAATAAAATATAGTTATAGAAATTTTGGTGGTTGATCTGGCAGCGGAAGCAACGATCGACTCTATGGTAAATCTGCCCTTGCACCTAGAATGTCGACGGAAATCCGGGCTGTCCAACAACTCATGAGGCACCGAATGATGTCATTTGGAAACATGAGTTGTATTTTCTGATGTTACTAAGAAAATGCTTCGACTCTGACGTATCTCCTGATGTGTAAGTCAAAAGTTCTTGTGGTGGTGGTGGTTCCAGTTGGCAGAGTTTAACTTTTCCATTTTTACAGCAAATACCAGTAGACTCTGATTTAAACTTTTTGGCTTGACAGTAACTACAAACCATTTCCATTTTCCCGATGGTAACACTTGCATGCAGCGAGTAGTTTTTATGTGAATGGTAGTGGAATTCTTCCTATGCTAAGCTAAAATGGTGCGCAGTCCGTGATCGTTTGGCTCTATCTCTCTTATCCTGTAGTCGGGCCTCACGCTGCTGTGCCGTCTCTGTTGCTCTAGATGTAGTAGCACTATCCCTCTTATCCTGAAGTCGGGACTCACGCTGCTGTGCCGTCTCTGTTGCTCTAGATGTAGTAGCTCTCTCGCAATTGCAAGTCTTCTATTCCTCTCCTCGGAAGTTTCTTGTCTACGCTCATCTTTCATCATTTTAGCCGTTAACTGCACTTGGCCGATCGCCTTCCGCTTCCTTGGAGGCATTGCTCAGCAAAGAAATCTGTCAATGAATACAAAGAAATGCTATTTCATAAAACAAGCAAAAGGCACACTCTCACTGAGCAATGAAATCGATTACAGAATACAATAAAAATAAAAAGCTAATATAAACTGAATGGTAAGACAAATTTAAAATTGCGAAGTACTTACATCAGTTTAGGAATATCAAATTTTTAACACAAATAAAAAATATTAATGCCTTACTTAAAAGCTGTCAATCAAAATACTCAAACACAGAATTCTAAATCATACTAAAAATAAACTTTTATTCTGGTTTAAAAAAAAGCATTAATTCTGATCCCCCATTAAACTTATTTTAAAAATTAAACAAAAGGCATACTCTCAATGAGCAATGAAATCTATTATAGAATATAATACAAAGCTAAAATTAACGAAAAAACGAATTTAAAATTATGTAGTACTTACATCAGTTTAGAAATATAAATCCAAAATGTACACTATCACTGTCGAATAAAGTATTAAACACTATACAATCAACTAAAAGAGCGAAATAAAACTGCCAGATTCACTGAAAGATGATAAACTGGAAGACTTACCGAGCTAGCTTCCTCTAAATACGACCAGCTAAGAATCGAGTGAGTACTGGAATGTTCTCCACCATGAGTCCAAGGAAGTTTCCGTTTCCCCAACTTTCTAGAAAGTTCTACAAAGTTTTATAAAAAAAGTAAACATTAATTCTGGTGCTGCCAGATACCGAGTAGTAAAATTACGCTTTTATGATCAATGAGTTTTTCGTTTGTGCTTTTCGGAATAACGGTGCTTGGGTTAGAAATAAATGTAACCGGTGTAGACAAATTAAACTGAATAGATAAAATTTTTTCAAAAAGCAGAAGGTCGATTTTACAGAATTTTTCAGAAAGAAAATCACTGCTTTCAACGGAGGATTCACATGTATCTATTCCGGACATTTTAAAATAAGTTACACGCCTTACCTAAAAAGCCTCGTGAAACAGAATTCTACAAATCATTAAGTATTCAATAAATTATTTAAGGAAAGTTGGTCGAAATATACACCAACTTTCCTTGAAAATAATACTTGAACTCCTGAAAACCTTTCCTTGAATTTCCTTGCAAACATAAATATTTTAAAATATTCTTTCCTCCTTCATCAATAAAATATCTATAATTTATTTACATCATGGGAAGAACTAAAAAGTCAGTTCAAACATAAATACTGTAATTTAATTTGTTTCGGAAAAAATTGTTTTTCGATCAACAGTGATAAAGCAACCATCGCTGCCTAAAGCAATTAATCTATGCTCAATGTTATTTCTATGGCGATTTCGAATAGTTTTTAGCCCCCCAGGGCCAATAGAACGGGGGTTAAGAGTTAGCCTATGCTGACCGCAGTGTTCTAAAGTATAAGTGTACCAAATTTGGTGTGGATTGGTCAAACGGTGTAGATTTGTATAGAAAATATACACACATACACACACACACATATACACACATCCTATTTTATATATATAGATAAACAGGATCTGCTTAATTAGCTTTATTTGTTATAGCATTAGAGAATGCTGAAGAAATTATATGTGTACTAAAATTATGGTTGAATCTGTATAAAGTATGAAATTATTATCATTTTTATAATGAAATTTAGGCAGTCAGTGAACTTCTGTGTTTCAAAGTATTCATTTAATTCCAAATAAATAGAGTAACTAGTCTAATAGATTTGTGGAACATCAGCTGAAGTTTGTCAAATGATGTAGAAACCAAAAATAATTTCAAATCCTTCAATTTCCCCAATCGAAATCGCTTACCTAAATAATAAATAGCAATGTATTGAACTCATCAAATCATAATGTAAGTTCTTAATCTGTAACAGATGTTTTAAAAACTTTTCACTCAAAAACATTGCAAACGAATAGTTTATTATCAATCAGAATATATGGATTTAATCTTTCTTCAGAAATAGTTTAATCAGTATAACATGATATACTATACTTTTCTTGATAAAGATTTTAAAACCGCTGATCACATAGGGATCTTCAAGCAGTATTCAATATGGGCTCGATCCCTCATCTTTTTGTGTTATTTAATATATATATATATATATATATATATATATATATATATATATATATATATATATATATATATATATATATATATATAATACAAATCGATACATTTAGAATTTAGGTCGAAGATACATAGTCTTAATCTATAATACAAATACTTTAAAATTTTACACTCAAACATTATAAATGGAGTTTTTAATCCATCAGAATTTCCATCTTCAATAATTTTTCAATCATTAACATTAGACACTATTTTTCTTGATAAATGCATTTTAAAATCGCGAATCACTTAAGTGATCTCTTGAAGTATTGTTCATTATGGGCTTGATATCTCTTGTTTTTCGTGTTATTTAACTAAATAATAAAAATCGATCTAATAACAAAAATTTCTAATCTAAATAATAAAAATCGATCTAATAACAAAAATTTCTAATCTAAATAATAAAAATCGATCTAACAATACAAATTACTTATCTAAATAAAAAAAACGATCATATAATAAAAATTACTTATCTAAGTAATAAAAATCGCTTATTTAAATAATACAAATCGATACATTTATAATTTAAATGACAATGTAAGTTCTTAATCTAATACTTAAGAAATTGTTCACTCACAAACATTACACACGAATAGTTTTTCATCGATCAGAATTTCAATCTTTCTTCTGTAGTTTTTTAATCAGTGACGTGACACAGTATCTTTTTCTTGATTAATGGATCTTGAAACCACTAATCACTTAAGGGATCTTGAGGTATTATTCAATATGGGCACGATCCCTCTTGTTTTTTGTGTTAGTTTCACAACCTGTTGTTGAAGTTTTGACGATGTCAAGATCCACTCATCGATATTTAGAGCCTCCGTGCCTCCAGGCTGTTTACTTCTGCCCCCTCGATCAGTTCTGGGATTTTCTTACTTAGAAAACTTGAAGTGCTTCAGCGCTTCATTTTTTAGCTGAAAAAATAAAGGAGGGAGAAAATCAGGAAAATATAAATAATATTTCATCCCCAACGGGGAAAATGAAAACGCCCACTCTCAGAGAGATGAGGTGAGAGGAGTGTCTGGAAACTTCAGTTCGGCAGTTCAACTTTATTTGAAGTGCTGTATCAGAAAGTGTAGCCTCTTTATTGTTGATTAAATTGTCGATGTCTATAGGTAGCACTTATTTAATTTGTGTTTTTCCTTCCACTTCTTAACCCTGCTTTTGGTTCATTTTCGCGTCCAAAACTGCCCTTTAGTGGCCGGCTTCTGGTGCAAAAACCTGTTCGAAAATGTCACCAGTTCTGGGCAAGGGATAATGTGTTTTTCTTACTTTGATCTTCATTCCCTTGGAGTAGTAGGGCAGTTTTGTCTCAACGAGGTGTCTCGTCTTGGCAAAGCTGAGCAATCGTGAACGAGATATCTCGTAGAACCACTTGGAGGGTTAAATGCTCTTAATATGAATTCGATCGTTTATTAATCTATTTATTTTGTAGAAACGTTTTAAACTTTGTGGCATAGTAAATTTAACCCAATTAGGATTAAATTTACTATGCCACAAAGTATAAAACGTTTAAATTTACTGAGGGGTTCTCATGCGTATATCCGTTCTCCCCTGAATGACTTCTAACCAGGATCAATCTTCTGGTCCAATAGAACTTTGCCAAGATTATTTTATGGTCGCATTTGGCTTGAAATTGCTCTAAGAACTAGCGAGTTGTAGGCTGCACAGGTTTGATTTCTATAATTTATCCGGGATCTAGATCTCTTCTGGGTAAAACTAACTAATATATAACATTAAACTATTAATATAACATTAATTTAGACAACTAAAAAGAAGCAAAGGTGCATGTATACAATTCCGTCGACCATTCTCGCCAAACCAGTAAAATTTCGCCAAACGATACGATATTCCGCCAATAATGGAAAGCGTATAAAATTGTTTTACTAGTATTGCTCGAAAAATAATTTTTTCCGAAACGTTATAGTTAAGCAATTTAAAATTATAATTATGTTTAAACTGATTTTTTATTTCTTTGCACAATATAAATAATTTATGAATATTTGAATGATGAAAAAAAAATGGATATTTAAATACTTAATTATTTACCTTACTTTCAAAATACAGTATATTAGGCCTACTTTTTTTATTAAGTTGTCATTCAAATATACTGTATTCTCGTAGTAAAAATAAACACAAATTATTTTAGATCAATATAGGCGTTTTATTTCACAACATAACCGTTTTTTATGACTGTCCCAATTCTCCCGACTTTTGCATATCCGGATTACGTCCAGCACTCAGTCGTGATAATTTGAGTTTTACAGTATTTCCACTATCTACCAATACGTATTTGGATACCTGTGATAGAAAATAAAAACAAAATTTATTCATATTCAATAGTTGGTAGAGCCCTCACGAGAGGCAATTACAGCCTCAAACCTTCGGGACATACTTTCCTCAAGTCCTTGTATGACGGCTAGTGGTAATTCTTCCACTCGGCTTGGAGAAGACATGTAAGTTCCTTCACCTGGACGGTTGTTGCACCCCTTAATTCGGCGATCCAACTCGTCCCAGAGGTTTTCGATAGGGTTCAGGTCTGGGCTCTGGGCAGGCCAACCCATTCGGTTAACCCCATTGTCACCATACCAATCCATGGTGGACCTCGCAACATGACAGCTGGCGTTGTCGTCCTGGAAGTAATATGGGTCCAACCCGTAAAACTGTCACAACGTAGGAAGCACACTATCATCCAAAATATTGCAGTAGGCGTCGGCGTTGAGCTTACCATGAATTGGGACCAAGGGTCCCAGTCCATACCAGGAGAAACACCCCCAGACCATAATTTCACCTCCGCCGAACTTTACTGTGGGCACAATGCATTCTGGCAGGAGGCGTTCTCCAGGCAGACGCCAGACCCAGACCCTCCCATCCGAACGGTAGAGGGTACACCTTGATCGTCGTCAAGAGAACCCGTTTCCACTGATCTACGGTCCACTTTCGACGTGCTTTGCACCACATTAACCGAGCAGCGCGGTTGGACTATGTGATCAAAGGCTTATGGGCGCAGCACGACCATGAAAACCAAGCAGATGTGCTTCCTTATGGATGGTATTCATCGAAACAACACTCCCGGATGCCTGTTGAAACTCCTGGAGTATGTGGGCCATCGGTTGGGTGCGGTTCTTCCGAAATTCTCTGGACAGCACCCGTCGTCTCTATCTCCCAGTTTCGTGGGTCTGCCGACTCGGGGCACATTCCGACAATCACCGCTCACCTTCCACTACTGAATCACATAGGCCACTGTCGATTTTGCGTAATTCAGCTCGCTAGATATGTCCCTTAAGGATCGGCCATTTCTGTGATACCAGACGATTACACCTTTCTCGAAATCAGATAACTGCACTTCGTGGCATCTGCATGCGACTAATACCAATGTTGTTTCCTTCACGATATTTAACGGCGAAGGGCGTGACATATATCAGGACCGCACATATCGTCATTTGCATGGGCGTCCAAATACTTATTGGTAGATAGTGTATTAAGGATTTAAAGCTTTTTATCTTATGAAAAAATATTTTATATGAATAATTTATTCGGAAAATTACAGGGCAAAATACGTTGCCCTACATTGGAATAACATGTAAGTGTTCTTAATTCAAATCTAACTCAATGTAAGAAATTAAAAAAGGCTCTTTTATTCAGACCCCCAAGCACACACCAGATTACGTCCTGTATATTACTAGTTTATAAACTGGTCTGGTCTAAATGAATAGCTCTTATACCATGAGAAAATCCAATCTATCAATATTTGAAACCCAACGCCAAACTGTCGCCAAACCCGAAGTCTTCGTATCAAAATAACCTGATTAGAAACCCTAGTGAAGCTGACTTTTGCATAGCGTCCGAGTTGGCACAGAAACGGTCGTAAAACATGGCTGCCGTTTTCCCTATGTCAATCTATCTATATATGCTCTCTAGATCGAAGTTATTCACCTGAAATTTCTCATATCTGCCTCCTAAAAACCATTAATCGCCTTTACACGAGGAAAAAGAATAAGTACCCCCTAGCCCAAACCTGTTTTTCTTTTCAGACAATTGTAATACGAAATGGAAAGATTTATAGTATAGTAAATTGGGAGGGATCAAGGCAGCCACAGTATTTGTGAGATTCTCAATTCGCTATAAAGTAAATCATTCCATTTTGTATTGTCTGTTGTTTTTCAACTTCTTACATATGGTGATATCAACGACAAGAATTCAAAATTTTAATTTGAATACATTGCGGTAATATGTAGTACATACGAACAAAAAATAAAAGTAATTATTTCACAAATATTGCATAAATATGCAGGCATAAATTCCAAGGTTAAGGCCCGATTAAACGACGGAAACCGAAGACCTAATGCCCATTTTCTTAGAATCCAAATATAAATAAATTATACCAGTGTTATTACCAGATAAAAAAAAGAATCAGTGTTCAGCGAAAACATTTGAACAATGAGCACCTTTAGGTTTCATGTACAAAAGATGACAAATTTATTTTTAATTTCAATTTATTCGTTTCACTTTGCCTATGTTAGACACTTTAAAACAATATTCAAGAAGCATACATGTTTAAAACTTGCTGCTAATAAACAAAAGCAACAAATCAAATTAGGTGAAAAATACACTCCATTTATAGAGTGCAATGTTTACCCCATTTACATCAATACTTGCAAAAGAAATTAAAAATTGCCAACGCTAGTGATCTCGTTTGGTGTATAGAATATTCAAATGAACATATTCGCCCATAAGGCCCCGTTCACATGAGGCGTTTTCCAACGCGCGTTTTACGTCTAAACAAAACGCGGGTAGCCAAAGTACATAGAATTCTACTGGAGTGTTCACATGCAGAAATCGCGAGAATCCAAGCGCTAGATTGCTTCGGCGCTTCAACAATCTCCGGTCGTTCTCGCGATTTGAAGGCGTTTTGAGAAGCATAGGTTTCTTCTGCAGCGTTCACATGACACGCGTTTTGACGGGTGTTAGGCTTTTTAATTCCTCTAATCCAAGTTTCTATCTTCGCGATCGTTAAAGATAGAGTGAAAATTTCAACGGATTTGAAATCTGCGGAAAATTTTACACCAGATCGATACCTGAAATGTGATTTTCTTTAAATAAATAATTTTTCAACTGTAACTTTAATATTTTCGCGATACTCATTTGACGAATATATCCATTACGAACACAAAAGGGAGTATTAATCTCGTTTTTATAGAAAAGATATAACTTGATTGGAGTATTTTGTCTTAATCCACTGATTTATATTTATGGCCATTAAAAATAGGATGAGAAAATTGAATCGTATTCGATTTATTGAAGAAATTTACCCTGCTTTCACACAAAACTTGCACAAAATTTGATAGTTTATAACTAAAGAGGATAGTGGGTAATTTTATTTCTGAGAATAACGTATACCGAGAACTGTCCGTTCTAGTTTTCATGTAAGGCAAACGTCTTTAAAATAAAGCTTAAATAAAATATTCAGTTTAAAAGAGCTAAACTTTAGTTATTTTTTTATTTTTCCTCAACGGGTGAAATGCGTAAGATAAGTTTCAATTTTCATTCATTTTTCACATCCTCGTGTTACATTGAACTCGATATCACTTTTGAAAATCAACTTAATTTACTGTGAGCTTATTTTTCATAGAATTTATATTTTAATCTTGCAGTTAGTGTTATTACTATTTTAATCAAAATTTTTGTATTATATATACGTGTAGACGCAAATTCTATTAGCAATCTCCTGATTTTCGATATATACTGCTTTTTGGTTTTTCTTTGAGATTTTTTAGTTTTAACAAAATTTTCTCGTTTCATCGTGGGGTTTAATCAAATTTTAGTTAAAATATTTCCCAGTCATTATTCCATTCGTGGTTCCATTTGTGCTACAAAACCCCTGAAAGAGGGTAGGTTGGAGGGTTAGTATTCGTTTCGGATAGTTGGAACTCTGGGAAAATTGTGTTTAAAAATTAAAAAACTAATTATTGTTATATGTGTTATTTGTGCTGATACATTAAAATGTTTAGAGATAGGTTTTAAAGAAGTATAGAGATTTATTTGAAGGAAAATTAAATAAAAATTAGCTATAGATAGTAGGAAGCACGATAAAACCTGCAAAAATAGCATAATTAAAAAAAGGTTATCACCAGTGCCGGATTTTGTTTGCGTGTCATCTTTTGATAGTACTTCGTAGACAATGCCATATAAACAGAAATTCCGTTTCCAATTTCCTGGTTCTAGAAATAACGTTTTTTGGGGATATATTTTTACTTTACACTGTCAATTTTAAAATTTTAAGGAAATTCTTTGGTCATTTTCTAATTAGTTTCGTTTTTTATCAAAGTTTTACAGAAATATTCCAATTTTACGATAAAACGCATTACAAATGACTCATCTGCTAGCTTCTTGAGCCCAAAAAATCCGTGATCACCACTTAACACAAAACAAATCCTACTTTTTTTTTGGTGGGTGAATCATCGACACTGGAGAGTGAAGATATAGGGTTTCTTCCTCTAGTCTTGACAGTAAAAAACGAATACTTTAAGATTTTAGAGTTAATGAAAATGTTTAATAATGCCACAATTTGAACTACATAAAGCACTGCTTCTCCGTGATCCGCTGGCTCTTACCGGTTCCTAGGTCCAAAATATCCCGTCATTCGAAAAATTTTGAAAAACGTACGAAAAGCTAACGTTCAAAAATTTACAACCAGGTTGATGGCATTGGAATCGTATACTACACGTTACGAAAGATTTACCTGTTTAGGTTGTCATTTCTGGTCAGCAAGTCGATTATATTGCATTTATTTATGTATAAAGGTTGAAGTTCAAAAACACTTTATTCACAGGCAATTAGGGAACGTATGTTTTACAAATCGAAAGAATATCAAATTTTTACGTCGTTTTGAATATTTTTTAGATTATTTTAGGCATTTTATTGCTCATTATACATTTCTAAGTTAACCAAATACAGGCTCTTGTGAATACAGAGAAATTAATTTTAGGTTGGGAAAGAAAGGTTTTCATCCTACTTTTAAAGGCTGTAAAATTAAAACAGTTGATAAGGGGCAACAAAATATCGTATTAAAGTGACATTCCCTTTAAAAACAAGGCAATACTTCCGCTTACGCTTAGTATAACAGGAATATCTGAAAAAAGATTAGTTGCGACTATTGACAAAAAAATAATTTTTTCAAAGAAAAGCATGATTTTGGTATTGATCTAACGTAAAATTTTACGCTGATTTGAAATCCGTTGAAATTTTGGCTCTATCTTTAACCATTCAAAAGATAGAAAGTTGGATTAAGGGAATAAAAAAACATTTTAATGCATAACGGAAACTGACCTTGAAAAGCGCCCAAGTGCTGTTCACATGGTAACGCTCGAAAATTCTTTTCAAACGCGCGTTGCAAAAAGTCCATGTGAACGGGGCCTAAAAGCCTGTTTGAGGTCAAAATACGCATTCTTTTCGAACTGTAGAGAACATTTTAAAAGTCAGCTGCAACCCCTTAGAATCGCTTCCAAATAAATAGCACCCTATTATGCAAATAGTCAGAAAGTCCTCTCAATGCGAACAACGAAGCATAAAAAAATCCAACCATTTTCAGTTAAGAGTTATAGCACGATGTTCTAATCGCCCAAATGAGAACAAATATTGTAAAAAAAGTGTCGATGTATCAAATTCAGAATGCTTAGATATGCGTTATTAAACTTTCAAGAGTTTTTTTATCCGATCAAATTATAAACACTTTGGCGAAAGAGGCGTCTGGTTCAAATGGGCAAAATAAAAAAAAACTAATTAGGAATGTGTTTGGTCTAAAGAGTCGGGTTTTGTTGCACAAGAGCTAATTATGTGGTGAGAATGGGAAGAAGTGAGCTTTGAAACTATGGGAAATCAAAGCTTTGGGCTTGTTTCTGGTATTTCCATGGAATGTTTCGAAGAATTATTTCTTTTAGCAATCGTACTATCTACACCAAATAAAAGATACTCCCAGTATTTTGGGCTATCACTTTGGCATGTTGAATGCTTCTTTTTTTATTTAAGGAAAACATTTCGATTTTTTCGTAACGTATGCAAAATCTAATTATGTAGTGTTAAGCAAATACTGAATATTCATTTTCTTTTACTTTTAGTCTAATTAGCTAACATCAGAATAAAATTTGCGCAGAGCGACGTATTTCGTCAATATTGTAGATGTATGAAAGTTGTGGAAAAAACTAACGATGCACATTCTATATTTAATTCATACACAATTTAAAAAATTACAACGTTAGCTATCGACATGGCATGATTTATTTTTCTCTGATCTGATTAGTAACAAGAACTACTCGACAATTAATACAAAATAGAATAAAATCATGCACACATGTACATTTTAGATCATTTTAGAATAAATATAAAAGTAAAGTGAGCAATGGTAACCCTTTTATGTGCCCGGGATTATGTGATCAAAACTAGCGATAAAGTGACCCTTCGACTATATACTTTTGTCTTCCGAGTTTAAACGAACATTCATCATCTGATTGGTACAAGGAATGGCAGAAGACGCCCATACAGTAATTCATCATATGATTGTTTGGCACGACACTTTGAAATTAATCACTTGCCGCCGCTCTACAGAAGTGAGCATTCACACACCTACCCTGTCATAAGATTTAACATCACCAAACGAGGTGATAAGATGTCGAATCGTCCAACCAATGTTTCCAACCAAGTCCATTTTTCACAGATCAGCCATGTGACTAGTAGTCGAAATGTTGGTCACACTTTTTGAAGCTTTTCTCAATAGCAATTAACAGTCTATTTATATTTCACGTCTATGTTTTAAATGCGAGTTCTAGTTCACACGATATTCTGTTTTATCACAGAATATCCCCAGGGAAGCAGTGAACTATATAATAAGAAAATACAAACGATTAAAACACAGATCAATAGTAAAAATAAACATACTTACACCTGACGTTTTAAAGTAGAGTAAAAATAAATAATCTGATGGGTTTTCTGAGAAATGTTTTAGGTATCGAAAACCATCATTTTATTGCAAAAATATCCATTTGATGATGAATGTATTGCTTTTGTTTTAGTGCGAAACAAGCTGTTCATAACTTGTGAACACCCCTCTTAGATTTGCAGCTGTCATCTGTTTTTCCCTGGATTAACGCCCTAGACACTCGCGCTCATGGCCACGACAAAGATCACCAGCCAATATTTGTCGTAAAAAACACATTTTTAAAATCCACAGATTTAACGTTTCAATCCATATATTACGTATATAAGTACTTCATGCACACACAGATTAAAGTATAGTAGGTTTTTATATAGTCTGCGCCTGGAGGAAGATAAGTAATAGAGGTAGCGTTGCATGTTTTTATGCTATACGTGTTGTGAATTAAACACGGGATTAATGTTGTGTAGTTGAAAAGCTTTAGATTTTTCAGACACTACTCTTTTTCAAATTCTTAGAATAACAAAACCACGCACCGAAATGTATTTTATTCTATATTTTGCTACAATTTAATTAAAATTCGCAGTATTCTAAAAGAAGTTTATAATTTTGCAAGGGGGGTGTGTAAGTAATATTCTTGTAATGAAAGTGGCTAATATTTTTATTATTTAAAAAATCTCAAGATTGACATCACTTACATCGATTATTATTACAATAGTGATAAAACATTTAGTATTCTATTCTGTTAAATTCATTATAGAGCATTTAGGACAATTAATCTTATGCAGAAGATATTATGTTATATAACTTTTATTAGTGTGCGGCAATAATCACTATTTTAACGTGTTAAGAATCTAAAAATATTAAAAACTAACGTTTTTGACACTTCTAGATTCATTTAGTTTTTAATTTTACTTTTTATCATTGATCTAACAATTTAATTTTATTTTTACTATTAATCCAACAATTTAATTTCAATTTTTGACATTAATCTAGAAATGTTTAAAAGTAAAATTAAATTTGGAATCAAAAATTAATACAAATACCTGAAGTTAGCAGCACTAATCGCTATTATATGATAACGGCTTAACCCTCCTGGTGGTTGTCTCGACGAGATATCTCGTCATTTGGAAACCATTAACGAATCATGATGGCCAAGATATCTAGTCATAAGAAAAATGACAGGAACTTGATCTCTAAAATAAAAAAAATCGGCAATATTTGGATGACGAGATATGTCGTCAAAATCGATCAGATATTGATGGACGAGATATCTCGTCATTAGCAAAATCGATCAGATGTTGATGGACAAAATATCTCGTCATTAGCAAAATCGATCAGATGTTGATGGACGAGATATCTCGTCCAAAACATTTAAAGGGTTAATTCGGCCTGTTTAATTCATTGAAACACAATCCATGCATTGTTACAAATTGTTACGCAATCCATGCTACGATTCGGACATTTTATTAGTCAGTATAATTTTGATTTTAATAATTCAACATAAAATGCTCAGTAGTTCCTTAATCAAAATGAAAACTGAGCTTGGATTTCATAACTCATTAACGAAGCTAAAAGATTGGGAGGGAGGCGCTAACCAAAAAATTTAAAGATTTCTCGGAATTGAAAGGTGAATTTTGATATAAATTACCAATGCGCGTCGTAAAAGGAAACTATCAGAAGAATATGGTGTCATAAAGAGAATCTTTATATGACGCGGCCAAAATCTTTTATTGCGTGCTCCTCACGAAACGAAAACAAACATCCTAATCTAACAGAAATAAACATCGAAGAGTAATTCTAAACGTATAAAATATTCAATACTCGTTAGTTTCGATAGACCTATTCCAAAGAAAGAGAGAATAGAATTTTAGAATGCGCATGAATTATTTATCGGGCCTGGCAGCCGTAAATATTCAAAAAATCGTATTAGAAAACAAGTTCTTGAAACCAAAGCAGAATGCTGGCTTTGTTTTGTTGCGCGTTACATCACAAACCTGTGCCTTCCCTGGGTGATCATATGTTTATTCTTCTTTATCACCATTCTCTTTCCGAATATTTATGAATTATTCCTCAGTGAATTGAATAAATACGTGCTCTGTTCCGATTCTCATTTGACTTAATACAAATGCATTCGCCGTGTGGCTGATCGTGGAAGACTTCGATTTGAGAGACCGGTTCGCTTTAACGTCGTAAAAGAAAGCAAGAAAAACTGTTTTGCCAATAAATCAATTAGATAAATATCACTCTTAAGTTGAGAAATAACTTGAGTGAAAGAAAGCGATGAAGCCTAGACCTTAGGGCATTTTACTTCAATTTGTAAGTAAATTTGATTATGATGGCTTGATCTTGGTTCAAATAATATTGAAAAAAAAAAACAATAAACGGAAATTCTCTCAAGAATATTTCATTTTTCTGTCGTTTTAACTGCAAATATAATTGAAGCATAACTTACGAATAGCACATTTGGAAGCCAATGCTTCTCTGATGTCTTATTAAATAAATTTTTCGTTTAAATGAATCTTTCGTTCAAATCGAGCTTTGAGCACATGAATATTTCAAATTCGGAAATCGCAATTATGTAAAAACAATTCATCAGTAAAATTATTTTCAATTGTATAAGACATTATTTTATTAACCCTTTCGATTAAATAAACATTTCTTTCGTTTAAATTGAGCTTCGAATTATTCACTATGAACTATACACATACTATATTGAACTATGCACATGACTATTTCATATTTTAAGGGGACACGGTACCCTTTGAACAATTTTTTTTGTTTTCATATGTGTAGCAAAATTTTTTAGTATACTGTATTGAAATGCACTTAAAATGAATATTTCTGGCGAAAAAAATTAATTTTACAAAAGCAATAATTCAGAAATTTAATTTTTTTGAAAAAAAATCAATATTTTAAAATCCCTACTACTTTTTTAAATATCATCTTTTTAATTTTTTTTACACTTTTCTATTCATTGCAGTATTTTACACAATTCTGTGCATGGGTTTGCATGTATTCTGATTATTCATTTTTCTATAATTTTTTTCTAAAAAATACTATGAAAAACTGTAAAAAACAAGATAATTTTAGTTTGTCAATTTAAAAAAAAAAAAACTTTTCATCCAAATTCTTATCCCATGCACAGAATTGTCCATTTATACTATTGTGAACAACTACAAAAAGTTTCAAACCTCTAAATTAAATTTAAAAAAAGCCTAAACAATTTGAGTACTTCATAGTCATCAAAAACAGAAAGCTGAGAAAAAGCTATTTAAAGTTTTAATTTTTGGTTTCGATTATTTACATCCAAGAGAAAAAAACTTAAGTAATTCCTAAAATAATGTTGCTAGAGCTATAAAATTTTGCACACATATTCAGAAGGGTTGTATATTTAAAATAAAGCAATAAATTTTTTTTCGATATTTTGGTCATTTTAAGGGTACCGTGTCCCCATAAAATCGTAAATAAGTATTAAAATAATTCAGCAGGAAAATTAATTTTAATTAGGTATTATTTTATTAACTCTCCTGGTGGTTGTCTCGACTAGGCATCTCGTCATTAGCAAAACTGGCCAGATATTGGTAAACGAGGTATCTCGTCCCTTGAGGAAAACTGATAGGTTCTTGGTAGACGAGATATCTCGTCCATTATAAGCATTACAATTATTTTCAATTATATAAGACATTTTTTATTAATCCTTTCAATTAAATAAGCCTTTCGTTTAAATCGAACTTCGAGCACATGATTATTTCACATTCTAAAAACGCAAATAGGTATTAAAATAATTCAACAGGAGAATTAATTTTAATTAGGCATTATTTTATTAACTCTCCTGTTCGTTGTCTCGACTAGGCATCTCGTCATTAACAAAACTGACCAGACGAGATACCTCGTCCATTCGGGAAAAACTGAACAGATCTTGGTAAAAGAGATATCTCGTCCATTGGGGAAAATGACTAGATCTTGGTAGACGATATATCTCGTCCATTGTGAAAGAACTGACCAGATCATGGTGGACGAGATATCTCGTGGCCTTGGGAAAAACTGACCGAATTTTGGTAGACGACATATCAGGTCCCGTTTGGAAAAACTGACCAGATCTTGGTAGACGAGATATCTCGTCCCTTGGGGAAAAAACTGACCGGATCTTGATCTCATAAAAAAATTGGCAATGTCCTGATGACGAGACATCTCGTCAGTAGCAAAATTGTTTATGTCTTTACTGACGAAATATCTAGTCGAAACTACTTGGAGAGTTAATATTTTAGATATGTAATGAATATATCTCAGCTTATTTATTTTAGTTAAATTTTAAAAAACTGAATGAAACATTCGTAGCGCGAAAATAACTGTAACTCTTCATTTTCACAAAAACTAATTTATTTTAACTGTTGACTTAGAGTAGAAACACATTAACTGACATTTTATCGGAGACACTAAATGCCTATTTTCAAGATGATAAATGCATAGATATATTGCAAACTATTTAAAAGATACATTATAAAATTGCTTTTATTTTTTATACCTAAAAACAAGTTGCCATTCCGTAAACAGTTAAAACATTTTTTACCAGTTTATGCTCTAAGGCGACTATATACTAGTTCCTCTACGCTGTTCATATTTTATCATTTCTATGCAAAAATAAAAATCAGACAGAATGAATTTCTAGGGTAGTCAGTTTAGCCCTGTTATTATCCAAATTGACTTTCGCAGTACTTGCTGCAAAGTAAAATTATACTAGAACAATGTAAGTTTTTGATAAAAAGATTGAAAAACCAAGAATCTTTAAATATAATCTGCGTTCATTCTAATTGTTTACAGTGTAATAAAATGTATTCCTAGACGAAATCAGAAAGTTTAAAATGCTTACTTACTCATAAAGTTGAACTCATGTTTCTGGATAATGCTTATCTAAGCTAAATTTGTGAATTGCATGAAGACTTCTAATGACATTTCAGTGGAGTCAAACTTCTGTGCAAACAAAATAAAATATGCAAATTAAAGATTCAATAATAGTTTTATCTATTTGGTTTGTAGGTGGGGTTATTGACCTTTGATACTTTTCTTTTCATGTTAATGAGCTTTAATTTATGTCTGCCTAATTCTTAATTTAGTAACTGCTATTAACTAACGTTTATTACCGTAATTAAATCATAAGATAAAAATAAGTTAAATTAAAAAGTATGAAAGAAAAACGAAGCCTTCTAACTGACAGAAACATTCTTAGTTCAAACTCGATGTTTTCGCTTAATGTTGGGCTCAAAAGAATGCAGATGTGCACACAAAATATTTACATCCCAAGTATACTGTTTAGTAGTGACAGTTTTAATATTATTCAATGTAGAGGGCTCAAAAAGTGACATCATAATTCTAATTTTTAGTCCTAAATTTTTATGACGGGGATGCACAACATTTTTCAACATGATTACGTCTTTACAATACACTGCTGTAACACTACTGTGGGTCATGCAAAAAAAGTCTAGGGTTACAATTGTTTGTCTCGTGATTTCAGAACTGGAAGAAACATCCAGAAGACAAATATAGGTTCGTGTACGCAAAGGATGTTCCGTACCTGATATGATCTTCGAACCAAGTGCGCAGGCGCATTGAGCGCGTCGAGGTACGTCGAAATTCTACGGTGCTGGGCGAGATTTGGGTCAATGTAACTTTGGTTTGCGTAGAGTAACGGCTGCGTAAGTGGGATCCTTAGGAAGCTACCGAACTATCCTACAATTAATATTGCCAACAACAATCTCCCAACAGCAATTAATCAAACTGCATTTTGATCATTCAAACTCTAAATCAATTGTGGAATATTTACACAATTAACAATCTTTCAAACTTCCTAAGTCTGTTACATTCATTCCACAATCCAACATCAGGCCCGAGTATTCACTTACCGAGTAAAACTACGGTTTGTTTATTTACTCATCAAGTTGAACTCAGGTTTCTGGATAATGCTTATCTATGATTATATGGATAATGCTTATCTATGATTATATGGATAATGCTTATCTATGATTATATGGATAATGCTTATCTAAACCGAGTGAAACTACGGTTTGTGTCCTCGACACAATCTGCAACTTTTTTCGTAAATGCCCGGGCAATTTGAACTTGTTAGAAGTGTTATAGTCATCATGGTACAAGGGCCGAATTGTGAACCACTTGTGAACCCTGGTGAACCACAGGATCATAATTACTAAATAATTCACTTTATGCTTTAAATTAAACATGCGAAGTCTTTCAAGGATCTGAAAATATCCTATACCCTTTTCCCGAAATCTAAAATACCCCATATCTTGTCGCTCCCTGTTCTTTGGCCATTTGTATAGCGCAGATCCATTCTTAAGGTGGAAGCTGTAAAACATGTTCTTCCGAGTACTTCCCCGGATGGTGACAAGTATTGCTATTCAAAAGCGCGCTTGACCAACGATCGGGCCAACCAATGTTTGCTTAAGCGAGTCACGAAATCGCCTGTTTAAATAATTCATTGCGATTGGTCGAAAAGTCCACGAATATTTGCTCGGTTGGAATCCATGTTTTGGATTCCATGAGAATGGCTTTGGTAAAGGCTAAGATGAAGAGTGGTGTATCTCATGTGTGATGGTAATTTCACTACTCTTTGGTGAGCTTTGTTATCGAGGTAAATTTATTTTTGAATGTAATTTGTCTTGCATAAAGGAGGAAACTATCAAGGTTGTGACCTGTAACAGTTAGAACAGTTTCTGAAATCAAAAGCTCAAACGAGAAAAGCATTAAAATCACAGTTAAAAATAAGAATCTATAAAGGAAGAGCAAACATTTTTATCTATTCACTTGTAGAATTGATTTTAAGCCGTACTACCGTTTGTAATATAAATATCTATTCACGCATTTCATAACTGGATGAAGAGCAAAAAGGAAAATAACATTATGAGATTTTTGTACCGGCCTTCAATTCATACGTCCAATAAAGTACCCATAGATTCAAGTTTTAAGCTGCCAATCGTCTATGAGACATATTTACATATTTGAAAGATTTATTGTTTATGGGCTCTGTAGCTTATTTCCGCTTACAATCTCAACTTTCAACTCATTCGCATTGTCCTTATCAGACTTCTAAGGAGTTTAAATATAACAGCGATATCGCATTTTGAATTGCAATGTTTTATTGTTCCATAGGTCAAATCTAGACTATTTGAACAAAGCGGTGATTGGTTATGGAACACCGTAGCGGCTGTTTTTATCTTTTTTCGCCATTCGACAATAGATAATGGCGTACGTTTGGGAATTAGGAATTATTGGTAATTTGAAACCCGTGAAGTTGAAACAGTATCTTGATGAGTTATATCGATAAAATATTGTGTATATCGTCATTTAATATAATTGTATTGAAATTTATACACAATTCAGTTAAAAAATATATGTACTTCACTGCAAGTAATAAATTCTAATGATGCTACATTGTAACTCATCAACCACATTATTAGCGGACGGTTACCATTATAAATGCTACAAATTGTAAATTATGAAAAGGAGCTATTTTTCTTATAAACGTAGTTCAATAAAAATTGCATTTAGTTACAGCGAAACAATAAAAGTATCGATAGATGGCAGCCAAAGAAAATGTAAATGGCGCCGAGGATATTTCTTTAGTCGCCAAAATAGTCGCAAAGAAAATATGACCGGATATAACCGTGAAGTACCGAAGAGTTTACATTGAGACACCAAGTAAAACTATATTTGGGTTAAATAATAATTTTTTGATTTATGGATATGAAGTTATTCATCAAGCAAAGAACCTTTTTACAAGAAACAGAAAAAATGAAAAGGCTTACTCCCATAAAGATTAAAAACATCATTAGAAATGAATTAAACGTACAATGGCAAAATCACAAAATAACTTGAACTGTAGTGAAAATGGTATGTACAATAACAACCTCATCAAAAATGGTTACACAGATTTTTACATATACCAAATTATCACATCTCCATGAAGAATTCGGAAGTTATCAAGCTAGATTTCATAACCAAATTGGTCTTGGACCTTGCAGTAATCACTTGGGAACAGTTGATCACACCATAATTCTTTTTTCAAAACATGGAAACACTTTTAAGACAAAAGATTCCTGAAATTCGATTGATACCTCCATTTTAGAACGGCTCAAGAACAAAAATAAAAGAGAACAAGTCAAAATTGATGTGTCAAACATGAGAACATGTCAAACATGAGCTGATGCAGATTGTTTTCTAAAATATGGATTGTGTTTTTCCTCATTTTTCCATTCTATCTATACATATTTTAAAATTCGTTTAAATACCCTACGGGTCTTGAACAGGGCAAAAATTGCAAATTGGTATTGCAATTTTACTATGTAACACAATGGAATCTCTTTTTATAATCCTATTTAACCCTCCAAGTGATTTTGACGAGATATCTCGTGCAAGATCTGGTCTATTTTGCTAATGACAAGATATCTCGTCAATCAAGATCTGGTCGGTTTTGCGAATGACGAGAAATCTCGTCGAGACGACCTTATTACTAAAAGCGAATGAAGATCCAAGTAGGCAAAACAAATTGTTCCTTGCCTAGAAACAGTGAGTTTGAAACATGTCTTTGTATCAGAGATGGGCCGTTACAGGTCTGTTTTCTGGTCTGGATGGGCGTCTTCTTCCATGCCATGGACCAATCAGATGACGAATGTTAGGTTCACCCAGCAGACGAAAGGTCACGTTACTACTAGTTTTCGTCACATGATCCTAGGCACGTAGAAAGTTACCATGCTCACAATACATTTATATTTCCTTTAAGAGTGCAATGTCCAAACCTACTGAACGATGGTTGGCTTAGGGTTTATGGCAAATTGGCCGTATTTGGATAAGCTGAGCAAAACGATGAACAAGGTAAATGGACATACACAGACAAAGGTTTTATTGACAGAAGAGAGATATATACACAGGGATGAATCGAACCTGTGGCGTCTTCAACGTGCAGGTTGCTAGTGCAGAGGGTAAATCCACCAAGCCACTGTGACCTGACCCCCTACTAAATGAAGACGGTATCTTATACTAATTGCATGCATATATGTTTACATCAGATGTTATTCCATACTGAATGGCTGCTTCGAATTGGCTGCTGTATGAGAAAAAAGGTAATTTTTTTTCCTTTGCAGTATATTTTACTAAATCAGTTTGATAAAAATACACCACCGATTCAAACCATTTTCCCCCTGTAAGCCATCCCTCGTACTAGGAAAGATAACAAATCAAAACGACACGTAAAAATATTTACGTAGCTGATCTTCTTTTCCCGAGTTTCTCGTCCTTTGTGACCAGTAAAATGTTATGAATTTGAAATTGCTTGTGACCCGCTTTTAAGATTACGAAAAGGTAAAACGTGACGGGAGCGAATTAAGGATATTTTTATCACAAAAGCGCATTTGTCATTTCCCGTTCTTTCGGCAATATATTATCCAAACTGAAAGCATATTCCGACTTTCCGGGAAAGTTTCATCACCTGTTTTTTCAGGCGTCGAGTCGGAAAAAGGGGGAAATACGTCTGTTTCATTATTCAGAAGCAGTCGAAACTTATTTAGATGCGTGTTTATACGCTTTTAAAGTCTGGGGAAATCTTTCTTACGCTGAGTAATCATAAATACGTGAAATATGTCGGATGAAATATAGTATTTTGAGCATTTTATTTGTATCTAGTGGCTCTGTAGGATGGTAATCTGATTGAAAATATTGAAACGGTGACGGAATTCAACCATGAAATGATGTTTCTCTTTTTGAATATAGGTTTTGAAGGTAAAGTTATCCCCGCAAGTGGATTCTATAAGATACCTCATCCATCAAGTTCTGACCAGTTTTGTTGATGACGAGATATCTCTTAATGAAGATATTACCGACCTTTCGATTATGACGAGATCAAGATCTGGGGTCAGTTTTCTCCAAACGACGATACCTATCGTTCATCAAGATCTGGTCAGTTTTGCTGACTCCTCTCAAGACACCATTTCGAGACAATCACCAGGAGGGTTAAAATATATCGTATCGCTTTACTTTAATTATTTTTCTTCTCCCAATGCCAGCTTATGGATCACATGATCCTTCCAGCACCATGTGGCTAGAATCTATATGGCCTAGGGCCATGGTAATCCTGTTGGAAGGGTAGTGAATTGGAAACTGGAGGGTAGCGAGTTCGATATCAAACACAATCGTGTACGTGGAGACTGGTAAATGTTAAATCCGTCGTGGCCTCAAATGTAATCACGTTAGTGAGGCGTGGAAGTTTGGAAAGTGGAATTCCAGTTCAGCTGTGACCTCGTCATCTGATCGTGGTTCAAAATTACGAGGTGTTGTTCTAGGATGTTTCCCTTCGGGATTGATCTCCGTTAATCATCAATAGCTCCGCGCAACGACGTTCCTCCAGTGCAATGTTAATTCTACAACCCCCTATTTGGCCTATAATCTGTGCGTTACCATACTGCACCATCAGACCCATTGTAAGATGTTTGTGTAGGGAATGCCTGTTTCCTGGATGCCTTGGAGCGTTTCCCGCATTTTCGCGTCTTCTTGAAGAAATCATGAAACTTCAAGCAACCAACCCAAATTTTGCAATCGTCATCTAGGTTATAACTCTTATACATGGCCTTGCCTTTGCCTGTACTAGATTCGAACTTATAAGAAAGCACTTCAGTCTACCGGTTTCTTAACAGTGACGTATTCAGATATTCGGCTATTTGTGAGGCCATTTACATGAAAAAATATTGCAATTTTCTTAATCCTCGACGAAATATTGCGCCCATAATCATTTGACCAATTTTTTTAACTTCGCGATATCTCGTCAACTAGATACCGACAATTTTTTATGAAGACGAGATCAAGATCTGGTCAGTTTCCCTCTAATGACGAGATATCTCATCCATCACGACCTGATCAGATTTGCTAATGACGAGATATCTCATCCATCAGGACCTGATCAGATTTGCTAATGACGACATATCTCGTCGAGACAACCATCAGGAGGGATAACTGTGAGGATCGGGAAAGGTATTTCCAAATCAAATTTCACTTTATAAAGTAGAAGAAATTCGTCATCTGCCTTGCTTCGTCATCTGACCATGGTTCAAAATTACATGACTTAGACGACCTCAGATCTTACCCTGGTGATTGATCCCGGACCGTCGACAATAGCCTATTGTGTTACTCCAGTGCGATGTTAATTAACTACCTGCCTATTATTACTTGAGTGTCAGGCCCTCAGATGTTTAACTGGCGTTGGTCAAGAAATGTTAATATCATCATTGGATTTATGAGGAATTTTGAAAGGGGACTAATGTATTATTCTCTGAACATATTTTTCGAGATAGTTTAATTTTCACAAAACCTGACTTGGGACTGTCTCGCTCTAATCCCAATAGCAATTCTAAAAAATTTCAGTACTGTCCTTCAAATGTATCACAATATGTGGTACAAATGGTGTGTGGTTATTACCCTACCTGATGATATCATCTGCTTAGACTTTTGTGACTGAGAAGGCCCAAGATTGTCTTTTCGTATCCACTTCTGAAACTCATCACTATTTTATGGCTTCAAACAATTTTAAGACTGCCTGCAAGGTCATTTGTGTTAAGCGCTCCGACGCATGGTTCAACAGTTCACCACAGTAATCCCCCCTCTCTAGAATTTAACCATGGCTTAGTTTCTACATTCACCGGTTGTCAAATATTGATAGCATCTATTGAGTAGTCTACTGATTAGACTATATTCTATTGACTATTCTAGTATATAGACTATATTTTATTGACTATTCCAGTATTTAGACTATATTATATTTTATTGACTATTCCAGGATTTAGACTATATTATATTCTAATGGCTATTCTAGTCATTAGACTATATTCCATTGACTATTCTAGTCATTAGACTATATTCCATTGACTATTCTAGTCATTAGACTATATTCTATTGAATATACTAGTCATTAGACTATACTCTATTGACTATTCTAGTCATTAGACTATATTCTATTGACTATTTTAGTCGAATAGTGATATCAATAGATGCTATAACTAGTTGACTGATTCTCATTAGAGTATAAAACCCATTATAATGGTTGTATTCAGATCATGGGTGTACCTCGGTATGCGTGGTCGTGCAAGGGATGATTGCGAGAGTTTTACTGACATATGTTGCGTTTAGCAGCCCAGTAAGATTGACGCGCCACGTGAAAAGGAATGGCAGCGAAGAGTGCAGCTTGGATAGAAATAGAAGTGTCGAAGAGCTTCAGGCAGTTGTTTTACCTCACATTGGCAGCTAAATTGTTAGTCGTGGGCCATCCATCGAAGTATGTGCCAATTGCAACCAGTGATATTTAGAAGCTGAATCTGACTTATTTAAAAGTACACTTGTTCGTAATCGCGTCTACCAATCACCATTGTAGAAGTGCCTGCAAAGAGACTGCAACTTCACTCTACCAAAAGTTATTTGTGGTTGAGGTCAATTGCATTGCTACGCAGAGTTTCGAAAATATCTAGCCAAATTGAAAAGGGTGGTAGGGGGCTCAAAATAAACATTTATAGAGCGGATACACATTTATCCAGAACGGACAAACGCCCATGCTGATTACTGGTACTGATTTACTGATATGGATCTAAAAAAAAGATGTTATCGACTGATCTCTCTACCACCAAAATGCGGCATTTCCGGACACACATTCTTTGACAAAAATGTTTATTTGAGGCCCTTCTACCACCCTTTACAATTTAGCCAAATATTTTCGAAACCACCTGTATAGAATACTATATTGTAAATCCACCATTGTATCGGTGACGTAGATCACTACAATGCTCTGGATTCGAATCTCCTTTAGGTGATGGATGTTCTTAGTGGTTAAAATCTACTTAAGACCGTAGACTCAGGGTCTAATTAGTGCCTTTGTGCAACATAAAATAACCGTGCATGGCAAAAGAAATAATGATCATCCAGATTTTACTGAGTATATTATGTTTAGGTGGTTGTTTTGGGGTTTTATGGCGCAAGGGCCATATTTGGCCATGATGCACCAGACACCAGGCATGCAATATCAAGTAATAGACATACAAACATATGAAAGTTTTTGCTGGCACAGAAGAGAGAAATAACCCAGGGAGGAATGCACCTGAAAGGAATCGAACCTGTGCCGCCTACAACTCGAAGGTTGCTAACGCAGCGGACATACCAACTGAGCCACATTGCCCCAAAAGCATATTATGAGACGGTCTGGGATCAATCCCCAAGGAAAAGAGCCTTGGACAACATCACGTAATTTTGAATCACAGTCAGATGACGAGGTAACATCTGAGCTAATCTTGCGGATATGCTCATATATTGAGGTTATAGCATACATTCTTCTGATACGACACGAGAGCACAGTGTGCAGAGTCTAATTGCTCTACAAGTATATTAAGTTTTATATGTAAACTAATTGTTACTTAAGTTTGATGGGACCTTCAACCAAATTTAGGGGATTTTCATCAAAACATAGAAAATGTGTCTCTTTGCCATCAGTTTGTACTATACGAGATATGATTAGACTGGAACTTATGGTTTAAAGTCAGTTTTTGAATGAGGAAAACTAGAAACAGAACTTTTGATATTCGTTCGCAATGTGACACCATTCAATAGAAGACATTCATTCAAATTAAAACCAAGCATAAAATAATAATGTAAAACCCCATTCATTGTTTTCTTATAATTTTTACTAAATATTTTAAATTTTCAAACTGTGTAATTGTTTACTGAAGAGTACAAACCTTTATGAAACTTGAGAAGCCAGTATATACGTTTCGATACACGTTCTTGATAAACATTTCAATGAATACTGTAATAAAAATGTAACAATTCAACATTCCATTATATTTAAGGTAGCCTATGAGTTATAACATGATTTTTCTTCCTGACAAAAATTAATAATCCTTAATTGAAATAAAATTGTATTTTAACAGTTAAAATAGGAGAGTATTATTATAGACTCACTTTCATAATACGTATCAAATTTCTGTAATACTAAAATGTAACTTTGCCCTTTCCACGTACTAAAATCAAATTTTAAGTTAATAAAATCATCCTCAAAATTTGTTATTCGAAAGTTTTAAAAATTACAATTGGCTCATACAAAATGTTTCAAATACAAACTACAAAAAGTAAACAATAAAAGTTTTAGCTTCCCTATAAATAAAGTAATTCAATTTAGCGTTACCTTAGTGAAAGGAGAATTTGATGTCGGTTTCTCAAGAGAACTCGAGCTTATCGGGAAAAAAGCGCTATTTCTTGAGGGCAGATAGGATTTGGTCGCTGGTCTTTCCCAAGAATCCAGAAGGATTTCGTAAAGCTAAATCGCTCCCAGTCGAAGCATTCTTCAATACCCAAAGGATTTAGGTATGTCTCCAGATGTATAAATCTTCATTTTTCCAAGTAAATAGTTTTTAACTTAACGCTTAGAATCATTTCGGAAGCTCTAAGGCTTCCAATTTTACCCGAAATGATTGAAAAATGCGCCTGTGCTTATATATTTCGATAATGTATAAAGCTACTTTTCTTTCGATAGTAATTAAGGGTTCTAGCGTTATTTTTAATTTATCGTGCTCAGTGAGGAAAATGCTTAGCTGCGGTAATTATATAGGTTTCGATGCACATGGTTAGTTTGTTAATTTTGGAGGGAAATTATAAGAGTAATAAATTACTTGTTTGGTGGTTTGATAATTTAAGCACCAACCACTATAGGCACCATCTCTATAACTCTCAAATGAATAGATAATAAATGATTGATCAAAGATACATCAGGAAGTAATGTAACAAGAGTTATTTGAATTTGGAAAGGTTCATGTTGTTTTTACTTTATTGTACTCTGTAAGAAAAATGCTATACTATGATAATAATTATGTAGGTTTCAATGTAATGTTCACTTGTGTTGCATAATTATAGGTTTGTAATACTTATATAGGTTTCTATGCATTGTTTACTTGTTGCAATTATATAGGTTCTAATGCATTTTTCACTTGTTGCAATAATTATGTAGGTTTCAATGCACTGTTCATTTGTTGAATAAGTATATAGGTTTCAATGCATTGTTCACTTGTTACAATAATTACATAGGTTTCAATGCATTGTTCAATGATACAATGGATGAAAGTACTTATAAAATGGCACCAAATTCCTTGTTTGTGATTACTTAACCTAAACTACAAACATTACATAGTATGTACCATCCTATAACACAAATTCATAGATAATAAATTAATGATCAAAGATATATTAAGAAGTAATGCGACAAGAGTTATTTGAATTTGGATTAGAGAGATACTATTACCAATTGATACCAGATATATTTAATACACCAAACCAACATTACTACAAATTAATGTAATGTACATTGCTATGCTGCAATATTTACACGGCTTTCAATGCAATGATCACTTTTTAAGAGAAGAGAACGCATCAAAAGATACCAAATTCCTTGTCTGTGTGCGATTTGTAACTTAAACATCAAACACTATATGCACTATCCCTATGAAACGCAAATGTATAGGAACTAAATAATTATAAATATATCAAATTATAATGTAATCACAATTATTTGAATTAGATGTATCACAGCTGAATGTCATCATCAATTGGTACCAAAGAGATTTATAATTATCAAAATATCATTTCAACAAAGTGTTGGAAATATTAATTTGGTAAAGAGCAGATTGTATTCATATTATCCTTCAACAGAGGTTGGTCAACATTTTCCGCATGATTCGAACCCATGTAATATTATATACTCATTCTCTTCGCAGATGATTCTAATTATAAAACAATTGAACTAATTTATTACACAAATGGTTGTTAAACTTCCTAAATTATTGATCACCTTGCTCATATTGCATTTATGTAATACTAAAATCTATACATAAAAGTTTTTATACGTAGAATGCATTATGTGATTCTAATAAAAATGCATCCAGCATATTTATAGCCTCATAGCCGTTGTGTGTAGACACAAACCTTAGATTTAACTGTATACAAGTTCATTGTTGTTAAAATGCCTAATAATCTGGTGCTTTGCATGAATGCTTATGCAATACCAAAGACTGATGATCCAGTCTCATTGTAAATTAAGAGAATGGTAATGATGGTGATTAGATTGATCCTCTCACTAAGTAGGAATGCTGAGGTTCGTGTAGTGGGCTGTAACCCATAGTTTCAAAACAACTGCCAGTTTGTGATACATTATTCAACATACTTATGTATGTTATGGCACTACATGAACTGTGATATAGATGTAAATGTGGACTGATATAGTTGTTTGTAATATGCATGGGGTAACATTGCATTGGCGGGAATGTTCTATTCTACGAGAGATCAAGCGCCAACTCTGGGAATCCGCCTTCTTTCTTATTTTATAGTTTTCCGTGGGGAAACCCTTCGGATTGATGGCAAAAACGTGACCTACGGTACATCTTTAATTAGCATTGGAAGGTGGTACAGTTTGCTATGGCATGAATATCTTCAGATAGATGTAATAGTCACTTCGAGGACTCAAACCACTGGATTCGTGCAATAAACCACTGCACTCAAGGGCACTGGATTTGTGCAATGTATAAATTCTCAAGAGCTCTGTATTCACTCAATGCACCAATGCACTCAAGAGCACTCGATCTCTTTAATACACCAATGTACTCAAGAGCACTGGATTTGTGCAATGCATCAAATCACGAAAGAGCACTGGATTCGTGCAATGCACTCAAGGCACTGGATTCGTGCAATTCATAAATGCACTCAAAAGCACTGGATTTGTGCAATGCATCAATGTAGTCAAGAGCACTGGATTCCTGCACTCAAGAGCCCGGCACTCAAATCTCATCCTGCATCAATGCCCTCAAGAGCCCTGGATCTCTTCAATGCACCAATGCACTCAAGAACACTGGATCTCTTCAATGCACCAATGTACTCAAGAACACTGGATCTCTTCAATGCACCAATGTACTCAAGACCACTAGATCTCTTCAATGCACCAATGTACTCAAGAGCACTGAATTCGTGCAATGTATCAATTTACTCAAGAGCACTGCATTCATGCAATGCACTCAAGGCACTGGATTCGTGCAATTCATAAATGCACTCAAGAGCACTGGATTCGTGCAATGCATAAATGTACTCAAGTGCACTGGATTCCTGGATTCGTGCAATGCATCAATGTACTAAGAGCACTGGATTCCTGGATTCGTGCAATATATCAATGTACTCAAGAGCATTGGATTCGTGCAATGTATCAATGTACTCAAGAGCACTGGATCTCTTCAATGCACCAATGTAGTCAAGAGCACTGGATCTCTTCAGTGCACCAATGCACTCAAGAGCACTGGATTCGGGCATGCACCAATGTACTCAAGAGCACTGGATTCCTGCAATACATCAACGTACTAAAGACACTGGATTCCTGCAATTCATCAATGCATGCAAGACACTGGATTCGTGCAATTCATCAATGCATTCAAGACATTGGATTCATGCAATTCATCAATGCATTCAAGACACTGGATTCGTGCAATGCACCAATGTACTGAAGAACACTGGATTCGTGCAATGCATCAATTTACTCAAGAGCATTGGATTCATGCAATTCACCAATGCACTCAAGAGCACTGGATCTCTTCGATGCTATCATGTGGCTCGTGGATGGATGGTTTGATTGCCGATTCCCTAAGCATTTGTCAACATCATTCTTCTATTCTAAGAAATATGTGAGGTAAATGATTCCGTGTGGATTGCAATCCATAAATTTCAATTTTCAATGCTAAAGAGGAATTACTGTAAGAGTAATATGTTATTACTACTATGAGAGAGATTTTCAGAGCAAACAAATGTTATGATATAAAATAACGTTATAAAGAATAACGAGTATTTATTTTGTTCATTTAATATTAACCCACCTGGTGGTTATCTCTGCGAAATATCTTGTCCTATGCAAATGGGACCAGATCATGATGGACGACATGTATCGCCGTTAGAGGAAAACTGATTAGATCTCGTCAAAATACAAAATAGGCAATATTCTGCTGACGATATATCTCGTCATCAGCAAAATTGGTCAAATCTTTCTTGACTATATATTTCGTCGAAACCACTTTGTGGGTTGAGTTTTATGTTACTATGGAGGATCTCAAGAAGTAATTGGAGACTTGTCCTACATGAAAGGACGAGGTATCCCGGTTGGTAGAGTAGCCGACTAGCAGCCGAAGGGTTGAGGTAGCTAGGTATTTAATCAACGTACTGGAATAATACAACGGGTTATTGGTGACGGTCCGGGATCAAACCCAAAGTGAAAGATACGAGGACAACACCACGTAATTTTGAACCGCGGTCAGATCACGAGGTCACACCTGAGCTGGCACCTCACTCTCCGAACTTCCACACCACGCCGACTCGAGGAGACTTGGGGCCATGGTGGATTTAACACGCACCAGCCCTCACGTACACGACTACATATGGTATCGAAGTCGCAACACTCCAGTTTCTAATCTTCTACCCTTCCAACAGAGCTACCACGGCCCTAGATTCTCGCCAAATAGTGCTTGAAAAATTGACAACATCATAAACAAATTTTAAGCACGCCCTCCTCTGCTCTCTTCCAACAAGGCTACCGCGGACAGACGAAGGGTTGAGAGTTCGAAACTCGATCCAACCAAAGATCGTAATGCAACTGGTGCAAATTAAATCTACCTTGGCCTCAAATGTCCTCACGTTGGCGTGGTGTGGAAATTTTCAGAGTTGAGGTGCTTACCTCGTCATCTGACAATGGTTCAAAATTACGAGGCGTTGTCCTTGGATCTTTCCCATAAGGATCGATCCCGGACCGTCACCAATAGCCCCTTGCGTTGCTCCAGTGCGACGTTAATTCAACTACCCCCTAGATGCGATAGTCAACAAGAATCGCTTACATCAATAGTAGCCACCATTACACTGCAAATTGAAACTGATATAAACGACGCCAATAAATGTCATCCATCAGATTAGTGCGTCCTTCATCAGCGCTTATATATAACATCCCAAACAACGCACATCATCAAAATAATTTACCAGAAGCATCGCAGTTTCCTCTGGATGTCATAACCGCATTATATATTAAGTCGGAGCGACACAGAAGTACTTCATTGTGATATATGCGGATGATTCATGGCTCTAACCAAGGACATTGCTTTTACCTTTAGGAGCTCTATTTCCATTGAATCAGAGCTTGTATAACAGAAAGCATCGCCTTTGCAACATGAACTTTTAATGCAATGGATGAAGTTCAAAGTAAAATATTAAATATCAGTTACTTACGTGCTACATTTTATCTCCCAGTGACATTAAACATTAAAAGATTGTAATATTTAAAAAATAGAATGCGATGATGTCCACGGAATATTTGACTTACGTGGCTCAGTGGTTCGTCCAATGCGTAATCAACCTTAGGTGGCAGAAGGTACATACTTTTAAATTACCCAGGGTGTATTTATCTCTTCTGTGTCAGTAGAGTTTTCTTTTTATATGTGTGTGGTGTGAGATAGCCTGTGCTTTTCATCGACCTTCTAGTGAAATAGACATAGCATGTGGGCCGAGTCGCTGTCGTAAGATCTCTGAAGGGTAAATCACGTGGGCTTACGAATCAACTCAGCCGATTGGTTACGAAGCGCAGACTAGTGTTTTTGATCCCGGCGGGGATAACCACTTTAACCAATCCGTAATTGAGGTTTCATCCTTTTCTCACAACCACGTGACAGATATTCAAACCGAGCGATCGGAAGAAATAGCATAAAGCTGACCAACATGCTCCGTCTATTTCATTAGAAGGTCGATGGTGTTATTATGTACCCTCCTGTCTCGGCTATTTGAAAATAAACAGTCCATTTTGTGTATACAGTCCATTGTGTGTGCGAACCTTATTCATATGTCGATGGAATGCAAACACTGAAAATATCGCCGTGATTTCAGTATGCCTCAGTTATGTGGGTAATTTACCCACCAAAATTGTTCATAAAGTGATTTAAAAATTATTCAATGTAGTTTTAATGTAATTTATGCTTTTGTTTTGTTCTTACGAAATCCATACATAGATAGCAGATTTGTCGTCTGTGTGTACTCTATCTAAAAAAATAAAGTTTAATCCATTCACACCAAATATTTAGTACACTTATTCTTCAGAATCCTGCGGATATGATAGGTTACATATTGACCGCAGTTTGATTTTTTTCTCTTGGCAGAGGGTTCTAAAGACAATTTGAAGTCCCCATAAAATAACAATGAGGATTATTACAATTGAGGTTGAAACTCATTTTTACCAGTATTGTTGGAAAAGTACATTTTTCGAAATTTTTTTTACTGAACTTAAGTTTTAATGTTTTGTGTTGAAGTTCTTTTTTCCCAAAATATAAATAATTTATGAATATTTGATTGATGATATAATGGTATTTATAAAGTATTTAATTTTGCATAACCTACATTTTGTAATGAAATGAGTCTGCCTAAAGCGAAAAGCACAAGCGAAAAACTCACGGTTCATTACTCATTATTCCACGTGCTGCTGAATGGAATTTTCAGGAAAAAATCTATTTGCTTCAAAATGAATTAATCACGAATACGAAAAATTTGATTTGCCATCTCTCATAATGACGATGAAATTCAAAAACATCGCATCTCTGATTCAAGAGTGCCACGAGTTAAAATGTATTGATAGGAATACTGAGTGAAATACTATACGCAGGAAGTTGGTAATTTTTATTGAAAATGCCTTATTGAATGAAACTTAAGAGGCATTCGTAATCACTCCCAAAATCAAAATGGGCTTCTATAGTAGTCATCTTAGTACAAACTTTTGTAGTTCGTCTTACAACAGGGGCACGATGAATGTGAAATGAATTATATAGATATTATATATCTGTATTTGAATCTGAAGTAAAGGAAAGGTTAAAGGAATGAAAGGTAGAAGGGGGGGGGGGGCTATGAAAGGTTAAAATGGTGTTAAAAATTAATTTTCCGTACACTTAAATGATGGTTGCATTTTTCCATGAAAGAAATGATTAGTCTGATCACTTTTAAATCAGCATTTAACCAATTCAACCAGAGCAACGCCGAATTCTGGTAGTGATATATAATGAACAGTGGAGATCAAGACTCGTCTAGTGTGAAATTTTTGAAACTGAAATTTGCATCACCGTGACATTACTTCGCATAATCCAGCGAAATCGTAATGAAGCATTCCTGTGATATTTTAATTAGAGCTTATTTGAAAGTTGTGTATACAGGACGGGAGGATGTGGAAATGTCTGTCGTATATACGTAGAAATGTATGCTGCGAAACATAGACGAACTCTTTTCGGACACTATAGGATGTTTATGCAAAATTTGCAGTTAGCACATCCTCTCATAATTCAAATATTCTCTCATGATTTCATAATGCGTGTAGAGATAGATTGGGAGGATCAAAGGATTAAGAGGACAGTGGGACAAATTACAGGGGCTTTCAAAATGACCAAAATCGATCGAAAATGGATTTTTCTGATTTTTGCGTTAAAATTAAATTGGTATCAAACTGTATATTGCGAAAACATTTTCAATAACGATCATTTTTGGACGGAGTTACATGTAAAACAACATAAAAATAAGGTAGATATGTACTAAGGCTGTAGGGTAATAGTAGGACCGGTGCTCATTAAATGTGTCTTGGCCTCAAATATCCTCACTTTAGCGTGGTGTGGGAATTTGGAGAGCAAATGGACATGCACACAAGAAAAGTTGTACTGACACAGATGAGGGAGAAATACATCCAGGGATGAATCGAACCTGTGCGTCTACAACATGCAGGTTGCTAGCGCAGTGGGTAAACCAAGAAATCCACGGTGATACACCCCCTACACACTGCTTCAAGACCATGCAAGTTTATGGCAGACGTTATTCAAGATTGAATGGGGTGCCGCCTTAGCCCGATTGGTAGACTAGTAGATTAGCAACCGGAAGAGTTTGAAACTCGTTGCGAGTTTGAAACTCGTTCCAACAGAAGAACATTGTGTACATGGAGCTGGCGCACGTTAAATCTGCCGTGACCTCTAATTTCCTCACGTTAGCTTGGTGTGGGAGTTTGGAAAGGGGGACGCCAGCTGAGATGTTGACCTCGGTTGAAAATTGCGAGGTGTTGTTCCTCGGATCTTTCCTTACGAGAATAACAGCGGGCAGTGTCCAATAGCACGATCTGTTGTTCCAATACGACGTTAATTCAATTACCTACCTTCCTAAAAGTGCATATTTTAAAAACATATTACAAGATCAATTTAGCAATCACATTTTCTTTTTCACACCTACCTACCTCCAAATAGGTACACCAGGTTCCTGCAATTTTTTTCAGAGCAGCTTTAGGAAGTTCTGCGCGACGGAATTGATATCAATGACATCTATCGGAAAAGACTACGCTGGAAGATCTAGCACTAATGTCACATAGCTGGATGAATTTATTTCCTCTTCTAAGATCTCAGTGAGGGAAATCACCGGTTCCTATTGATGGCTCGTCCATAAAGATCTGATCAGTTTTGCAAATGATGAGAGGCACTTCGTTGAGACTACCACCAGGAGGGTTAATGTTATTAATAAATTTAGCAATGTGTGAATTTGCAATGCATAAATTAATATTCACCTCTGTTCACCTGTAGCAATCTGATGGTAGGTGGTTAATTAACGTCGCCCTGGAGCAACACAACGATCAATTGGCGACGGTCCAGGATCAATCCCGAATGGAAAGATCAAGGACAACGCCTCGCAATTTTGAATAACGGTCAGTTGACAAGAACGACACCCGAGCCGGTACCCCATTCTCCAAACATCCATACTACTCCAACGTGAAGACATTTGAGGGGACGACAGATTTAAGGTGTGCCATCCTCCGTATACACGACGGTCTTTAGCTGGACCGAGTTTTGAACTCGCAACCCTCCGTTTACTAATCTGTTGCTCCTCCAACAGGGATACCTAGGAAATCTATGACAGTAATGTATTTTACACTTGTGGGTGATAGTTTTAAATCTATATACAGGGTGATTCTATGGTCATGGGACAAACTTCAGGGGGTGATAGAACACAACGAAACAAACACTTTTCCCCATAGAATGTGTGGTCGCAAGTGCAGCGGTTGGCCGCTAGAGAGCGCAGTCAAACGCTTGTATAAAAACCCATAGAATGTCTATTGGGTGAGTCTAAACTAATACGACAAACTTCAGGGGGTGATAGAACACAACGACGCAAACACTTTTCCCCATAGAATGTATGGTCGCAAGTGCAGCGGTTGGCCTCTACAGAGCGCAGTCAAACGCTCGTATAAAAGCCCATAGAATGTCTATTGGGTGAGTCTAAACTAATACGACAAACTTCAGGGGGTGATAGAACACAACGAAACAAACACTTTTCCCCGTAGAATATATGGTCGCTAGAGGGCGCTTTCCATTTCGGCACAAACACACGTCCGACGCAAGTTGGAAAGAAGAGGCATGAAATATGGAAACAACGCTTTAATGTCAAATAAACATCAATAACTGCTTGACAAAACGAAATAATACAATTAGATTTGCATAAATTAAAGATAAGTGCAAGGAACAACGGGTAAGAAAGAAATGACATGTACAAAACATGAGAAACTTTTCACATGGAAATGAAACGACATGTTCAAACATCAGTCGGCAAGTACAACGCAAATGCACAATTACAGAAGCTGTTCAAAATGTCGACCACCACACCTGATGCAGGCCTCGCATCGCGAGACGTAACGCTTTTATACAAGCGTTTGACTGCGCTCTCTAGCGGCCAACCGCTGCACTTGCGACCATACATTTTATGGGGGAAAGTGTTTGTTTCGTTGTGTTCTATCACCCCATGAAGTTTGTCCCATGACCGTAGAATCACCCTGTATATAAAGTAGAGTTGTGGTGTGGCGTCTATCTGTCTTTCTCTTCTCTATAAAAGTCTACACAGTTTGACGAATCCACACTACATTTTGCACACTTATACTTTAGAACCCTGAGGGTAACTTAGGCTACATATTAACCCCGTTCTCTTTAACCTAGGTGCAAAGGGGCTAAACACAATTCGAAATTGCCATAGGAATAACATTAAGCATAAAACGATTGCGGTGCGCAGCTCAGTTTGTTTTACCAGTATTGATCGAAAACCAATTTTCCAATAAAATTGTTTTACCAATATTGCTCGAAAAACAATTATTTTTCGAAACATTATATTTAAGCAATTTAAAAAATTCTAATTATGCTTGAACTGATTTTTTATTCATTTCCATAATATAAATAATTATGGGTATTTGATTTATAGTTAAAATACTTAATTTTACGCAAATCACATTTTGTAATGAAACACGAAAATCCCAAACGAAAAATTCATTTACCATTAAAGCGTAATTTTGCAATTCGGTATCTCGTAACGCCAAAATGAATATTTTATTTTGTAAATTAGATTCAGAATTCCGCGTTTGTGTATTTGAGTTAAGACAGCGAAATGTTGCGGTCATATTTGAGCATTTCTACGTTTTGTAAGTCTGTGTTCTTTTTTGCAAATAATTCATTATTATCTATAGATATTTTTCAAACGTCTCTTTTCGAATTTCTCGATTTCAAAATATTCTTACGAAGTGGAAATTCGACACGCTTCCTCATATCTTTCATTTTTCAGAATTCAACATTTTCCAATGACCAGATTTCTGCTTCTGTTTGTATTTATGTGCTCCAGTACTCTCCATATTATAGATATGTTATTTAGGAGTTAAATTTTAATGAATTATTTTTATTTTCTGCTAAATATCACTAGACATGGGTAATTTCTTGGTGGTATATGTACATTTCGAAGTGAGTTTTCCTTGAGTCTGGTTAAATGTGTTATGGTTATTAGAATTCTGTTTCATAAAAATAAATTGAAACTTTTTAAGTAGGGTGTGTAACTTCTTATTTTAAAATGACTGGTAAAGTTAAAATAAAGTTATTCTAAAATAAGATAGATTACGAAAACTGGTAACATACTTCGTAGTTCAAAGATATTTATAAATTTTTACAGATTTTCATTACAAGACGATTATAATAAATTAAATTTACATTTGTTTTTCAGGTTTCTTGGATATTATTGAAAACTGTGCTCTATAGTTAAGTAAATACATCTATCTTTCTAAATAGGTATGTGGTTTACATATAGAAACTGAATCTCTCAATTGAAAAAAGTATCATAAGGATTTGATTTAAAAGCGAATTTCTGTTGGAGTAAAACGAATTTTAAATAAGACTTTGCTGATCTTGGAATAATATCACAGTAAGGAAGTATTTAAACTAGGACTATTGAAAAATAGAAATTTTTTGTGCACGGAAGGTCGAGGTTGCTTACCTGAAGTTGAAACTGTTCGTATGCAATTTAGGTAATTGTGAAACATTCGTTGAAAGAAGTGGTTTTGTAAAAATTGTAATCAATTGAGTTTGCTTTGTCTACAAGATGACATTTGTTTTTAAACCAAGCTTCGTTATTCCATGTGCCGTTGAATAGAATTTTCAAGAAAAAAAATGTGTTCGCTTCAAAATAAATTAATCACGAATCCCATAACAGTATAATTTTCCATGCTCTCACAGTGATGACATAATTCGAAAACATTAACAGTGCTACTAGTTATAAATATTGATAGGAAAACTGGTGCAAGAATATAAGTTGGAAGTTCGTCATTTTTACTGAAAATGAACTTAAGGGGCATTCGTAATCACTAGAAAATGCAAAATCGACTTCTGTAGTACTTACTCATCATAGAAAGAACTTTTGTAGTTTGTCTTACAGCAAGAGAGCGATGAATATCAAATGGATTGCATAGATAGATATATTATGTATACATATTTGCGTCCGAAGTAAACTGTAGAAGCTATGGAAAAGTTAAAACGATGTTACAAAATATTTTCTATACACTTAAATGATGCTTCCATTTTTCTGTGAAATAGAATTAGCATTTAACCAATTCAACCCGAACAACGCCGGGTAATCTGCTAGTTATTTATATTGCAAAATCCAATTCGCATGGGTGGGGAAGTAAGCTCGCCACATTGATCCTTTCGTAGTCCCTACAATGAGCTTTAAACACCTCTTGTTTAGTTAAAACCGACCTGTATTTCAACTTCAACTCCTGCTTTTTTCACATTAAATTGCAATTTAAAAATATATTACAAGATGAATTTGACACATTTCCTTTTTCACACCTACATACTACCTCCAGATAGCCAAACACAGGTTCCTGCAATTTTTTTTCAAGGCAGCTTCAGGAAGTACTGCGCGACGGAACTCATAAATGACATCTATCGAAAAAAAATACGCTCGAAGATATAGCACTAACGTCACATCGCTTGATGAATTTATTTCCGCTTCTAAGACAGATCTCAGTGAGGGAAATCGTCGGTTTCTAACACGTGATGTTTATGAGAAAAACGAAAGCAGTAAAAATGGACCCCAACTGAAAAATACTGGATCCAAATCGCATGACGAATGAGATGTGTCACTCATTCCCGCTTCTCGATAACTGCGGAATTTTATTCGCACTAAATTTTTCCGTTTTATTCCAACGTTTCAAGATTATTTAGAAGATTTCGAAAGATATTTTGACAGTTGATTGGAGGGAGCGTAAAGTACCGAGCGAAGTTTCATATTTTAGACATTTCTGCGATGGATATAGCCTTCGCCGATGAAGATTTTATGTTGGTATTGAAAAACGTCAACGTTGGAATTTCAGGTGTGTTTTATAACAGCTGTCTTTTTCACTAAGGATATTCGAGAGTTGTATTTGTATCGAGATATCACGCTTCGTTGTGAAATGATCGAGCAATTGTTATGATTTGTGGAATATTATTTTCCTGCTGTAAGAGTTCAAAAGCAACTGTATATTTTTGCTTACTTTTCATTGAACTTGATATCCCTGGCTTACTCAAGATAAGTTTTCCCTAGCGATAAATATCTTACATCATTTCCTTTTTAATTAATCATTTTTATTTTACCTTCTATTTCTAGATGGAAAGGGATTACAATTAAAGGGAGCGAAAGGAAAATATTTCTCCAATTTCAAGAGAGCACTCAGCTATAAATAAGGCTCGTGGAATTAATTTAAATGTATCTTCAAAACAGCAAACCAAAGGAATTCGTTTTCGTGATTCCAGATTCGCCTAAGAAGCAATTTCAAATAGCAACTCAAAATGTGCACAAAATGCCCATTCACTTCTGCACCAATTCATGTACTCGGTGAAAAGCTGCATTCTTCTCAGTGGATTCCCGCACATATGGGTTTTGAAGGAAATGAAGCTGCAGATTAATTGGCAGATGAATCCAGAGAATTAAATAACGAACCCAGATAACTCTGACTGAGGCTAATGCTTTGGTAAAATTCAAACTCATATCACAAAAAATGATAATAAAACAACAAATTTGTGAAATTTTCTCCGATAGAAAAACTACCACAACATCCAGACAGAGAACAAGACATTTTAAAGGTATGGAAATTAACAGTGGGGAACAAGAACATACAAACATCGTCTTGTCTGGGCATTGAAACACCTAATCATAAATTCATCTACCCTGCAATAGCAACTGCTCTTGAAACCATCGATTATCATCATGAAGAACAGCTTTATAGCGAGAAAATAATCGACATCGCCAAAGCTGTGCAAAATGCACATGGCAACATCTGACTCAGAAATGTACACAACAATTAATCTTATAAAATAGAAACTTAAACATTTCGGTGGTTGCCTCGAGAGGTGAATAAGCAAAATGACAAGATTTTTGATAGACATTTCAGCATTAGAAGAAAACTGCCCAAATCTGGATTTCGTCATCATAAAAAACAGAAATATCTGGGTGACGAAATATCTCATCGAAACGACTTGGGATATTAATTAATACATGATTGTAGTTCCTGGTCGTAAGGACTTATAAGTAATGGAATTAAAACTAAACGAAAGGATAAAAATAGAGCATGTGCAAAGAAGTGTTTTGGGATTTTGTTATATGTGTAAATGTCGAATAAGTTTCAATAAGAAAAATTCAAAACATTTCTTCTGGACAGTTAAGTGTATAAAATAAATAAAACAATATATGTATCCCATTCTGTTCTAAATTTTTCTTATAAAAGACGCAATCACTTCCACCATAAAAACATTCACATTACAATAACTCCCAATCTAACGTGTTATACATAAAATTATTATATACCTCATGTGTGATTTCGAATAGCTTAAATATTTTACTTTTTCTATTCCTGTTTAATTCATTGCACTCATTGTTTTACGCCATTTACCGTCTTAAACACCAGTGGATATTCCATTATTTAGAACATAGAGGCTTAGCTTCTTTTAACAATCAATTTCTCTTTTTCGCTTTGCAAATTGATTTTCTATTTGACTAGGTAAATTCAATTGTTTGAAGTTCTAGTTTGCCGATCACCGCTTTCAATTCCCAAATGTAAACTATGTCAGTGTATCCAACTATTTAATTTGAAAACTCAGTTTGATATGTGTTTACCTTATCATTCCTCAAATGTAAGGCACTCTAAATAATTCATTCATTTAAAAAATATTTTCTTTATGTATAATTTATTTGTATACATTTTGGCATTATTTGCTATTTCGTCTATCTCTTTTGTATGGGGTGTGTATCTTATACAAAGTTTTACTCCAATATGATTATAAATTACATTACTGACAATAAATAATGAATTTTGCGACAAGTATATAATATATTTAGATTTAAAATTGCTTTCGCAAAGAAGGAAGGGAAATATCGAGTTAAAAAAAGCCCGTCGGGAATATATTAAATTTATAAATCCCCATGCTTGAATTTAAAAATTAAAATAGACTAACTGAATGAAGGTAACGAACATTAATGCTAGGATTAAAACAAGGAAAAATATCAATGCTGCTTTGTTAAAATTTTACGTATGTTAAAGGCAAAATAAATTTTCGTTTGCTGTAGATTTTATGTTGGATGAAGGCAAAATTTGCTAACTTCAATTTTTTTAATCCAAGCGAGTTTCGTAGCTTTATTTTATACGTAATTTCGGCAAAGCTAAAAAATAAAATCTTTCTCGCAAAATCCAATTTGTAATATGCTAATTTCTCATCCGCTGATGTGAATAAAGTTATTAAGAATTGTATCCTTACTATAATTGTGTGAATTTTCAGTTATTAGAATATGAACGCTCAATTATTGAGTTTGAGATTTCGTTTAAGTATAAACTCTTTGCAGCTTATAATCCATTTGTGCTTTGTATCCTGTTCTAATTAACCCTCGTGACAGCAGATCAATGAACCTTGAATCATTTGAGTTACCACAAAATTCTGTGCAGTTAATAAGCAAAAGCATCAAATGTTTTTCATCTTATATTTCTAATTAGTAAATTAGTGACGTTACTGTATAATAAGAACAATTCAAAATTTTAAATGGCGTCACGATGCTTATCCATTTACACGTTTATCGAGTAACATACTTTTTATTAGAAAAGGGTTAAAAGCAAATATAAAGGTAAGTACTTGATAAAGTCACACTGAAGCAACACAACGGGCTATTGGCGACGGCCCAAAATCAATCCCTAAGGGAAAGATCCGAGGACCAAACCTCGTTATTGTAACCATGGTCAGATGACGAGGTGAACATCTGATCTGGCACCCTACTCTTCAAACTTCCACATCACACCAACGTGAGGCCATTTGAGACCACGGCAGATTTAACTTAGTTGGTAGTTGAATTAACGTCGCACTGGGCATATTGGTGACAGTCCGGGATCAATCCCGAAGGGAAAGTGCGAGGACAACGCCTCTTAATTTTGAACCACTTGTCAGGTTACGAGGTCTAAACATGAGCTGGCACACTACTCTCTAAACATCCACACCTCGCCAACGAAAGCAAATATAAACTTTGTTTATATGGCGATTCAAACCCCTGTCCAAACTTTATAAGATTGGTATGGTAGTACATCAATATAAAGAATTTTCTCAAAGAACAGGTGTCCTGAAATTTCATTCTAGAGGGCGCTATAGGGTTAGTTAGCAAAGCGATCGTTTTGCAAACTTCGTCATTCACAATGCAGATTACAAACAATTTCCTAGATGGTCGACATGAAATGTCCCTGCTTAAAACAGCTGGTGATGCAAACGTTTGAAGAAGCTTTCACGGTATAATCATGGGGCAGGTCTTCAGTTTCCATTAGCTACCTCAAATACATGTAATCTATCTCCAAAAGATTGTAAAGCTCCATCGTGTGTGTGCGAAATCCACGTTGCAAATGATGAGGTTGAAGAAAAAGTACGATTTGGAAACGCATCTGCAAACAGTACCTTGTATTAGCAACTACGTGCAACAGTTGCAGAAATACATAAAATTTTCTTCAAAAATTTTATTGCACCTTGCCATTTTTTAAAGCTTAACAGTGGTAAAGTGGTTTTAAGCCAGGCAGTTTAAAATTCCTCTGCGAATGCTTTGAAAGTGAAGTATTGCTTTTAATTAAATATTTCTACTAGATATCTCGTCTATGGTCTGGTCAATTTTGCTAATTACAAGATATCCCGCAGATATAAACTTCCATATTACTCCATGGGGAATGAATATCAAATGCGAGAAAGCAAATTTCGTTATACGACAAATTTATTTTTAAGGTAGTTTCTACTTATTTCCCTCTATTTGTTCTCTGCGGCTTTCAGCGCTGCTTATATTTTGCTGTTATTTTGTTTAATCTTACTTTGACTATTTTTATACCCCCAGTATTTTGGCGTTCCGCTGGTCTGCATTTCTGTTACTTTACGTTTTAATGTTTTGTATGAGTTTTAATATTTTGTAAGTTTGATTGTTTACATATACAGGGTGTACCAAAAAGGTTGTTCCGCAATTTATCTTTTTACCATTTGGAGATAGGTAGGCAATGTAAATTGCAAAAGTGCACCAAATAAGGTAAGTAATCAAGATATGTGAATAAAATTATCACGTGATAACAATTTAAGCGGATACATTTTTCAATTTTTGTACAACCCCTCTAGATAGAAATCCGAGATAGCAGAAATGTTCCTTACCTGCATCCCTATCGTTAGCAGAAAATTGCATTTCTGTAGGTTGAACAGTAACGGAGGCATAAGGACGCAAAAAAGTTGACTTATACCGCTTGTGCACAGCTGTTCAAGCAGTCCGATTAGGGACCGCATACACAATGCTAAAAAGCATTTTTTTTTCGGTCAGAAAGTGCAACATTGTGCAAAGTAATGTAGTATTGCAACTGCAGATGAAAATCGCAATGCATAATAGTAGACAATGTAATCTTTAATAAAAATATTGTAGAAAAAATGGTTAAAAAAAATAAAAGGAAATTTTTCCATCTGCAGCAATGCAGAACTTAGCTCTTCATTCTTGGCCATGAGTCAGTTTCCGTTCTAGATTAGATACGGCCCCCTTAAAATAGAAACTCTTGTATCTCCGTTACTATTCAAACTACAGAAATATGGTTTTTTAACTAACGATAGGGATACAGGTAAGGAACATTTTTGCTATCTCGGATTTTTATCTAGAGGGGTGGTATACAAATTAAAAACTGTATCCGCTTAAATTGTTATCACGTGATAATTTTATTCACATATCTTAATTACTTACCTTATTTGGTGCACTTTTGCAATTTACATTGCCTCCAAATGGTAAAAAGATAAATCGCGGAACAACCTTTTTGGGACACCCTGTATATTACAGTGTACAATGAACAAATTCATAATTGAACCCTTATAAAACCGTATATTTTACGGATATTGATACTTCATTTACTTTAAAGTATTTTTAGATATATGGGTGAAAAGATTATCAACTTATGATAAAACAGATCCTATTCAAATTAAATGGAAAACTATTTCGAAATATTCCGATTTTACAATAAATTAATTTTATTTTCCATTAAGTAGTAATTACTTATTAAACTTGAATACTCAGAAGAAGTAAAATATGTATACCATAATTCAAATTACCTAATTGATATCAAAATTGAAATGCTATTCTCTGCACAGTTGCCATGATTCATATATCAGCGTCGAGAGAAATGATTTCAGACGGTTAATAAATTAAGTAGATTGCTGCTAGTACTTTTAATTGTAAATCTCTTTGAAGTTATATTAAATTCAGTAAACTTAAATGCTGTATAATTTATTCAAGAACATTTACTCCCATGCAAAGTAATTGAAATGATCATCTGAATATTCCCAGGCTATGAATCATTTTAAATTTAAACCTGTTACATCCCCTTCAAGAAAAAGAAATGCTTCTATGAAACAATGGTCTTGAGGTCCTTTCGTTAATTAGAAATTGATATTCTAATTCATTTCAGTGTTTGGAAGGATGTATTGAATATTTATATGCGTATATAATCTACTGCATGCATATTTGCACAGATCATGTATTCAGCATGTGTTATCCTAATTAATAATGTTTTAGATCTCAGACTTTACTTTGGATGTGATTAATTATCTTCAAGTAAAGTGTATTATTAAAATAATTACTTCTGGTTGTATGGTAATGGTAATTAAATAACGTCGTACTAGAGCAACACAACGGGCTATTGACGACGGTCCGGGATCAATCCCGAAGGGAAAGATCCGAGGACAACACCACGTAATTTTGAACCACGGTCAGATAATAATTACTTCTGATACTAGCATTAACGTAACGCATGTTTATAACAGATTTTTGCTACCCAGAGGCAAAAAACTTATTTTGAATATGAGAAATGGGGATAATTGGTAATATTATGAAAGAAGTTTCAAACTTGACTCGATTATCTAAATGCCTATATTAACTAGTTTTGAAAGAAAATATACACTGCTGGCCACCGTAAATGCAACACCCTGAAGGAAGCATGCAAATAATATGCAATTTACAACATGCATTAGCGGAGGTGAGATATGCAAATGATTAGAATTTCAGCGCAGACGCACATCACGCGCGCCTGTGGCGCCACTTCAAAGCGCTATTTAAGGCTTGGAGATTTCGACGATTTCAAGTGCGGCAATTGTGTTTTTCTTGTGGTTTTTTTCAAAAAAACGATCAATTATGCCTCGTAGAAAACAGCGATCATCTTTTGATCAAGTATCCGAGTTCGACAGAGGAAGGATAGTGGCCTACCGAGATTGTGGATTACCTTTCAGGGAAATCGGTAGTCGTGTTGAACGAAACCAAACAACTGTAATGCGGATATGTGATCGTTGGATGCAGGAGGGTACGACGGACCGACGTGTTCGATCGCATCCACCTCAGTGCACCACTTCACGTGATGACAGGCATATTGTGCGTATGGCAGTGACGGATCGCTCAGCCACATCACGAACCATAGCACAGCACATTCAGTCTGTACCGCATCATCCAGTGTCTACGCGTACCATTCGACGTCGTTTACAGCAGAGTGGTCTGTCCGCAAGACGTCCATTGCTTCGTCTACCCTTGACGCAGAACCACAGACGTTTCCGCCGCCAATGGTGCGATGAAAGAAGGATGTGGACGGCAGAATGGAATGAAATTGTCTTTACTGACGAGTCACGCTTCTGTCTGCAACACCACGATGGTCGGATTCGAGTCTGGAGACACCGTGGAGAGAGGATGCTGAACAGCTGCGTTATGCACCGCCACACTGGTCCTGCACCGGGTATTATGGTATGGGGTTATCCCCAGCTGCCACACCAGATCAACTTTGGCAATGTGTGGAAGCTGCTTGGTCTGCTGTATCCCACGAACACATCCAAAGTCTCTTTGAATCAATGCCGAGGCGTGTGGCAGCGGTGATCTCCAACAATGGCGGCTACTCTGGCTACTGATTTTGGCAGGAATCACACTTCACAGAAGTCTATAAATTTAATCATTTGATACTTGGTCAACATGTTATCTAGAAAATAAATTTTGTTGTGATATCTCTTGTCTTTCTTGGTGTTGCAATTTGGGTGGCCAGCAGTGTAGTTAAATGTGGATGATGTAATTTAAACTAACATACATTTTTAACTTCAATTACAGTCACACAGAAAATGTTAGAACAAACTGTAATTATAATTACTCTTATTTTCTGTAACTATCGATTTTGAAAAGAGTTATCAAATTTATGTATAAGCAGATGGATTATGTCCATATATTCCAAAACATAATTACATAAACTAAACAAAACAGATATTCCCCTTTAACGATGCTCACTTTCCCAATTATAAATAAAAAGTTTTTAAGCTTGTAAAAATAGGCTACGAAAAAACTATTTCATACGTAATAGAGGTTTTGTAGAAAGTATAATTATACACTCCCCCTATCCGAAAAATTGGCAGCGGTAGACTGGTTGGAAGATTGGAGGATAAGCGACCGGATGGTTGAGAGTTCGAATCCAACCAAAGACCGTCGTGGACAAGGGGAGCGGGTGCACGTTAAATCGGCCGTGGCCTCAAATGTCCTCACGTTGGCGTGGTGTGGAAGTTTGAAGAGTGGGGGCCAGCTCATGTGTGATCTAGTCATCTGACCGTGGTTCGAAATTACGTTGTGTTGTCCTGGACCGTCGCTATTGCCCGTTGTGTTGCTCCAGAAGGACGTTAATCGAATGCCTACTTATCCCAAAATGCGAGAACACTTGAATTTTTGTTCCAAAATACACTATCTGGCCATTCGTCACCGGACATCCCATACTATTCAGTTAAATCGGCCCCAGCACGACATCAGTATCGTATCAGCCACCTTTCGCCCCAATGACATCTGTAACTCTTTGAGGAAGACTTTTCACCAATTTTCGATACGTTTCTGAAAGAATCTTGCTCCATTCATCCTTCAAATTGGCAAGCAACTCAGTGGTGTTTTTTGGCCGAGTTGGCCTGGCTCTAACTCATCCCAAAGGTGTTTCAAGGGGTTGAGATCTGGACTTTGGGCTGGCCAATGGAGTTTTTCCACACCTATTTCCTCAAACCACGAGTTAATAACACCTGCTGTATGACATGGAGCATTGTCTGCTGAAACAGGTATGGACCAATACCAAAGTGTTGCCACAATGACGGTAGCGCAGAATTGTCCAGAACTGTAGCTGCTATAAGAATATTCTAACCGTTCAACGTCTTTTATAAGTTGTATGACGTGTACGGATGATACTAAGCGCTTTTCGAGGGGTGTCCAGTGACGAATGGCAAGATAGTGTAGGTGCCACATTTGTAATCGAGATGGAAAAGAAATCTTAAATTAAGCCTATAATGGAAGTCTCTTTTCATTAGCAAAACTGAGCAGATCTTGATGACGAGGTGTCTCGTCATTCGAAGAAACCTAACCAGATCTTGATCTCGTCATCATACAAAAATCGGCAATATCTTCATGACAAGATAGCTCGTCATTAGCGAAATTGGCAATATCTTGATGTACGAGATATCTCGTCGAAACGACTTGGTGGTTAAGCTCTCGTTCAATAGTCACGAATCCAATTCACCCGAGGTGAAATTCATCCGAATTTCACCTCGGATACTGGTCACTGTAAAAAGGTTTACACATGAAGGGTTTGTGTCTGATGGCAAACAAAATGAAGACTGACCTTGATTATTTATTGACCTTATTTTTATATCCTAAATGAAAGTGGATGTACTATTCCTGCATAACTGACTTCATAGATGTAGATTACAATATTGCAATATATTCTGTACACAGGTATGCTTTTCAACACAAATTAGACAAAAGTACTAGTTAGTATAATATGTAAAATAGTAATGAAGCTTAAAGAATATTCTAATAAAACTCAAAAGAGATCAAATTAACTTCTTTTTATCATTTAGTCAATTTTTTAGACCTTATATTAATTTATATTTCATGTCTTCAGGTGTTTTATCTTCGCTTCAAAAACTGCTCTGTACTTCCCAGCCTCTTGTGCAAAATCTTGTTACAAATCTTCACCAGTTTTGACCAAGGGATAATTTATTCTTCATACTTGGATCTCCATTCCCTCAAAGTAATAGGGCAGTTTTGTCTCGACGTGGTAATCTGTCATTAGCAAAACAGATTGCTACGTCGACCATATCTTCGATGAGATATATCTCGTTGAAACACTCCGAGTCGTCAAATGTTTTCGACCTCCTGAAGGATGACTTATCGAGGTTTTACTGTAACTTGAAGTGAGAAATATTTAATGTACAAAAACATATACTTCATTTTTGTTTATCTAGACAGATTATACATCGAGATCTCTCAATTAAGCTTTAAAGCAAAGGAAATTTTTTAAGCATTGCACACACTTGGTGAACAGTGAAACACAATCGAAAATGTGGCACATCGCAACGAACTTTCCCTTTGATGAAGCTCGGTAGACTTCGAAATATTCTATAATATAGGCGAAAATAGTTAATGTTTAAACAAATACTCCATTTTAATTTAGTTAGACAGATAATACAAAACAAAACTTCTGAAAGGAAATATCAAGCAGAGGAAGTAAAAGGTAAAAGCAAAGGAAATATTTTTTAAATATTCCACACACTTGGTGAACAGTGAAACTCAGTCGAAAAGGTGACACATGCCAACGAACTTTCGTCACACTAATGAAGCTCGATAGACTTCTAAATTTTCTATAATATAGGCAAAAATATTCAATATACAAACACTCCTGTTTTATTTATTGAGACAGATTATATATAAAAAAGCTTCAAAACATTAAGCTTTAAATCAAAGGAAATATTTTTAAAAATATTTTACGCACTTGGTGAACAGTGAAACGCTATTAAAAAGATGACATTCCAACGAACTTTCCTCTCGCTGATGAAGCTCGATAGACTTTGAAATATTCTAATATAGGTGAAAATATTCAATGTGCAAACAAATACTCCATTTTATTTATTTAGGCAGATGATACAAAAACAAAACTTCTGAAAGGAAATATCAAGCAAAGGAAGAAAAGATTCAAAAGGAAAAAGCAAAGGATATATTAAAAAAAATTCCACATACTTGGCGAACAGTGAAACGCAGTCGAAAGGTGACACATGCCAACAATCTTTCCCCTCACCGATGAAGCTCGATAGACTTCGAAATATTCTGTAATATAGGCAAATATATTCTATATACAAATACACCAGTTTTATTTATTCAGACAGATTATATAAAAAAGCTTCAAATCAAGCTTTAAGCCAAACGAAATATTGTTTTAAAATATTCCAAGCACTCGGTAATGAAACGCAGTCGAAAAGGTGACACATCCCAGCGAACTTCCCACACTCTGATAAAGCTCTATAAACTTCGAAATATTCTATAACATAGACGAAAATATTCAAAGTACATACAAATACTCCATTTTTATTTATTTAGACTATATATAAATATAATTTCTAAATTAAGGTTTAAAGCAAAGGAAACACTTTTTTAATATTCCATACACTTGGTGAACATTAAAACGCAATCAAATAGGTGACACATACCAACGAACTTTCCCCACGCCAATGAAGCTTGATAGACTTCGAAATATTCTATAATATTGGCAAAAATATTCAATACACAAACAAATACTACATTTTTATTTATTAAGATTATATAAACAAACGCTTTAATGCAAAGGCAATATTTTTTTAAAAATACCCCACAAACTTGGTGAGAGAGAACAGTGGAACGCAGTTGAAAAAGTGACACATTCCAGTGAACTTTGCCCACACCGATGAAGCTCGATAAACTTCGAAATATTCTATAATATAGGTGAAAATGTTCAATGTACAACAAGTACTCCATTTTATTTATTTAGACAGAAAATATAAAAACAAAATGAAACAAAAAAGCAAAATGAAAAAGAAAAGGAAATACTTTTTTAAATATTGGACACACTTGGTGAACAGTGAACCGCAGTCAGATAGGTGACACATCCCAACGAACTTTCCCCACGCCGATGAAGCAGCTCGATAGACCCCAAACCCCCTTCAGCCTATTTCCCTTTTCCCCATCCCGATTCTCATTCCAGAGGACTTTCCAAATGAGCACTTTAAAATTGAAAGAGACGATCCAAAGGCCTCCAGAAAATTCGATACACATTTGATGGATCGGAGTGGCATTGAAAAGCTTTGTGCAACCCTTTGCATTATTCCGCTCCGCTCGGCCCTGGTACGGACTGCTCCACCAATCAGGAGCGGGCTTACTTTTGAATTAAATTAAACGACCATTTTACGATGGAGGTCTGGATATCATAAAATGCGATGCTTAAATTTGACTTCGGTGGAGGGTGTTTAGCGAACATTTATGTAACGATTTGAGACAACGCTCCAAGTGTACGTCTATGCCGTGGGAGTAGTGTTGGCCGTGGATTTTGCGTGCTTTTGCATTCTTCACGAATTCAATCTCGCGGTTTGTATTTAGTGAAGCGTTACTGAATTCTTGACGCGTTATAAGGTAGGCTGTCCCGCTGGGGAGAAGTAATTTGTTCGAGGGCGTTTATCAATTATATATTTAACTTTACACGGGATTTCAATTACTTGGTTTTAATATGTAAAATCATTTTGAGTGTGGTTCAGTTTTAATATAGGTCCTGGGTTTCTGTAAGGTTTATAATTAATTTCTGGTTTAAACGTTTATCGGGGGAGAATATTACTCTGAAATGATTGAAATGTAGTCTGAAGTTCTAAATTTCATGTTCGTTTGATTTGAAACGTCAATATCATATACAAACGCCAACAGATATAGCAACCGGAAGGTTGCGAGTTCAAAACTCGATGCATACGAAAGACCGTTGTGTCGATTTCTTGGCCTCAAATGTTCTCACGTGGTGTGGAAGTATTAACATAAAAAAGAAAGAATCAATCAAAAATCTAAATTATGTATGTGAACATGTTAAAGTAAATTCAATCATTTGCTTTCTTATTCCAAGTTGTTTCTTATTTATCTAGTTGTTTAATTCGAAAAACCAAACATACGAAATAAAATTATGTCCCTTCTACATGAAACGTTGCATAACAAGTCATAACTATTCTTATGAAAGGAACCAATCATTGAGAAAATGCAGTTGAAACTAAATTAACGAAATCTTAAAGTAACTATTTGTTTACAAATAAAACTTAGGCACGTATACAGGCTGTACAAATATGTACGGCATTAAAGCCTGTACATTATTTTTTAATTATTTTCAATTCGAAACTCAGAGTAGCCAGTAAATTAAATGCTAGCGATGTATTTAGAATGGAATTAAATATTATCCCGGTCTTGCTATCTACTTGGTAGTTTAATACATCTACGCATTTACTAGAGAATTGTCGTATCTTATAAGATAGTAAATTGTTTGCAATAATTCAGTAAACTGCATCAAATAAATATTAGCTGCCAAAATTAATAAAATTATCCTTAATGAATATCAACTGAATTATATACTTCGCGTAACGTACGTATCCTTGTAAGGTGAGCTTACCAACAACATAAGTTTTATTTCTCAATACTTTAGCTTTTGGTTAAATATGTCGTATTTGAAAGATAAAGATTCTTCTAAGAAAGTTGAGTAACTTACAAATGATCAACGATGACATTTTTTGGCTGAAGTACTGCTATTTAAAAGTAACTAATTGTTTGAAATTTTAACTAAACTTTGGATTTATTAATTTCATTTTCTTTACAAAATTTCCAATTGAAAAAGAACGAAAACTGCTTTTACACACTACAACCACTTAATAAATTCATCGGGCCAAAAAAATTATTTTAAAAAAGTTCTGTCTACAATAAATCATTTCCCAACTCTTAAGTCCTTGTTTAATCTTAATTCTCAAAAGTCCTATTGTCCAATTATTTCCTCAAAGTCCTTGTTTTCTCTGTTCACTAAAGAAATTTCAGTTTTTATCAACAACCAAAGTTTTATTTTTTCATATCCTAGCTTGATCCGTTTCGGTGAATTACGTAGGATTTGAACGTTAAAGATAAAAATTGTTCTAAAACCAGTAACCTACCAAAGATCGCAGATGACGTTTAGCCTAAAGTACTGCAACTTTTAGAAACAACGAATTGTTTGGAACATTAATTAAAATTTTGCTTTATTAATTAAATTTTTAAAAAATTTCCAATTGAAAATGTGCGAAATCTTGATTCTTATCCACTAGACAACAAATGCTTGCCAAATTCTTTGCCTTACCTGTCTTGCTCAAGTATGTTATATTTAAATGATAAAAATTATTCTAAAAGAGTTGAGTAATCTACAAATGGTCAAAGATATTATTTTTGGCTGAAGTACTATTTTATAAAAATAACGAATTGTTCGGCATTAACGAATTAATAAACTTGTGATTTATTAATCAAACTTTCATTTTAAAAATTTCCAATTGAAATGTGCGAAAACTTGGTTCTTACGCACTGATGGTTCTTACACGCTATAGATAATCTTTAAATCAATTCTTCCCTAACTTGATTCAAAAATGCTTTGTATACTATAAATCACTTCCTAGATTCTAAATCCCGGCCATTTAACAATTATTTCCCCAAAGTGAAGTAAATAAGACGTGAACGAAATAAAAATGCCGTGACGATAGGGACAGATAACGCCCCCATTCCTCCAAATCCAATCATCCCTAATGGATATCAGATTAACTGCCTTGGATTAGTTCCTCTGAATCTCAGCTACTTTCCTTAGCACAAATCGGTGGATTATATTCATTGATCGCAACCTTCTTTTCGGGAATTTTATTCCTGGACTTTTCCTGGCCTCTTTTTCCCTCCTCCAAACCGACCTTTCCTCTTCCCAAAGTACACGTTTGGAAGGGCGGAGATAAGGTACAAGTACCTGGAACAAGGCAATTAAAACCGACTTAGAGAAATAGATAACTAGCATCTTCCGAGGATACTTCCTTCTAGGGTTGGGATTTGAAGGATTTGTCATTTAATGAACTCGGGATCCTTTTGGCCGGAAGTTTGTCCTGCTGTTGCGCATTTCTTGGAGGGATGTCTTTATTTGCGATGAATCAGATGTTTCCTTTCCTTGGAAGAAAATTTTCTTTAAAAAGATGACGGCGAAATGTATTTTTGAAGATTAGATTTCATGGAATTTTCAATGTTATTGGGTATTTCCCGGATTCTTAGGGAATTGTTCTATTTTATTTTTTAATTCATTTTTCTGCGCGTTTTGAATTAACCATCTGACTACCCCTTGGAGCGTTGTGAGGTTTCCGAGTAGTATAGGATTGCTTTTACTCCACAATACAATGGCTAAATATCTATTGGTTGGAAGTATTCATAGATTCTTTCAGTCTTTAGAAAGATATTGTATTGTTCCTTTAATTGAATAGAATCCTTTGAAAAGGTTGTATTGTCCTTTCCTTCGATTAGAATCCATTGGAAATGTTCCATTGTTTCTTTCCTTGGAATAGAATCCTTTGAAAAGATTGTAATGCTCTCATTTCCTTAGAGTGAAATCTCCTGGAAATGTTATGTTGCACCTTTCTTTGGAATAGAATCCTTAGGGAAAATTGTATTGCTCAGTTCCTTGGAATATAATCCTTTAGAATGATTGCATTGTTCGTTTCCTTGGAATAAAATCCATTGGAAATATTGTATTATTATTTTCCTTCGAATAGAATCCTATGGAATGACTCTATTGCTCATTTCTTTATAATAGAAACCATTGGAAATGTTCTATTGTTGCTTTCCTTGGAATAGAATCATTTTGAAAAGATATATTTCGAATTTCTTTAGAATAAAATCCTTTGGAAAGATTTCATCGCTTCTTTTGATAGAATGGAATCCTTTGAAAAGATTCTGTTGGTCAAAAAGCTAAAATTGGTTAAACGCCATACAGAAAAGACTGCACGTTGCAAGGTGCAATTATGCGTGTGAACCCCTCAAAAGGTTAACTGTCTAAATAATTAAATAAATAATTGTCTAAATAAATTTTGAAATGGAACAGAGAAAGTAAACATGTGAAATACAGAGTCACCATGACAAATAGGGTCTTCATGGATAGTAAGAATCCTTTGAAATAAGCTTAGAATACCGTATTGCCATGTTAGTCGTGAAGCCAGAAATTTTTCGTTTCCCAGAATCATATTACTACTTATTTTATACAGCGGTTAGTGCCCGTGTACCCCTCATAGGGTTGGTTATACTAAGCCCGTCAACCCCGTCAGAGGTATAATTTTCTTCACACGCCCAACACATTCTTAAGCAAATCCTTACAAAGTACAATGTGTCATTTAGCGATTATCAAATATAGAAATAAAAGCAAATGGTATATCTCGTTATGCTGACCTAAATCAAAATCTGGCCAATTTTGCTAATGACGAGGCACCTCGTCATCAAGATATTGACGATTTTTTAATAGATGACGAAATCAAGATCTGGTCAGTTTTCTTCTAATCACAAGATACCTCGACCATCAAGATCTCTTATGAGTTTTGTAATTTAAGGTATCTCGATAATCAAGACCTGTCAGTTTTCTTCTAATCACAAGATATCTCGACCATCAAGATCTCTGATGAGTTTTCTAATTTAAGATATCTCGATAATCAAAATCTGGTCAGTTTTCTTCTAATCACAAGATATCTCGACCATCAAGATCTGGTCAGTTTATCTAATGACGAGATACCTCGTCGAGACAACCACCAGGGGCATTAAGATTAAAGTTAGATTTAAGTCTTAAATACTCTAATTCGGAATGATTTCAATATAAGCTGTTTGGCTTGTTTTAACAAAATGATTTGTGTGATATTCTGAATGGGGTAAAGCTTGTAGAACGTTCTGAATAATTTTTTTAAATAAGATTTCTTTTTCTCTCAACTCTGAAATAAAAAGATCTGGTTCGCTTTGCAATATCTTTTGAACAGAACTAGTTTTTGAGCATTTGAAAATTCGATAATTATTCTCAAATTTCATTAAAACGTAAGCATATATTTAAATAACGATATAGAAAAATGTATAAAGATATTACTCCCGATGAAAGGAAGCTTAATTCTATAGCTTTATTCGTGTACTGTAAATTCCTTATTAAACAAGTCCTCCAAAAAATCTGTACTAATACGTCAACCAGAATTTCTCTACCTGAATCAAGTATTTAATGGTTCCAAGATTTACTATTATGTGATAATCTGTTTTCGCACCATCACTCAAAATCCAGTGGTATATAAGTTAGCTAAAATGTTCCAAAATCTCTGTTTACCAGTTCAAAGAATAGATTAGTTCGATATGTAGGAAACCTTTTAAAACCATCCAACTGTCCAACGCCGGCGAGAAATATCGCGAAGTTCTACGAATTCCTATCCCTTAGTTGAAGTTGAAACAAACTTACTAGAAACTATTTATCCTTTAGACCTTTGGAGTTCCTGAATATTTAACTAGCCATCCGTAAAGTGTTTACCTTGGAAACATTCTATAATATCACGTTTTTGGCGTATACGAGAAACCTAAAGTTTACAAGTTTATCAGTATTGTAGGATTTTATACTGACAAGAGATGGCACTGGTGCTATTTGTGGTTAGAGTTACTGTTTATTTGATTTGTTTTAGCTGAATACATCTTTTATTTTTAGGATAAATGATGTCATAGAAGGATGTCGCGTGTGTTTTTTTGTCACTGTCCTGTACTTGTGTGTATTCCTGTAAATTTAAGAAACAGAGTTCTCTAATCAAGTCCAGGGCCCACGGTAGCCAAGTTGGAAGAGCAACGGATTATCAATCGGAGGGTTATTAATTCGAAAACTTGGTCCAGCCAAAGACCGTCGTGTACACGGCTGGTGCACGTTAAATCTATCGTGGCCTCAAATGTTCTCACGTTGGCGTGGTGGGGAAATTTGGAGAGTAGGTGCCAGCTCAAGTGTTGTTCTCGTCATCTGACCGCGGTTGAAAATTGCATGGTGTTCTCCTCGTCATCTGACCGTGGTTCAAAATTACGTGGTATTGTCCTCGTAATCTGACAGTGATTCAAAATAACGTGGTGTTGTCCTCGTCATTTGACCGTGGTTCAAATTTACGTGGTGTTGTCCTCGTCATCTGACAGTGATTCAAAATTACATGGTGTTCTCGTCATCTGACAGTGATTCAAAATAACGTGGTGTTGTCCTCGTCATCTGAGCGTGGTTCAAATTTACGTGGTGTTGTCCTCGGATTTTTCCCTTCAGTCTAGTCGCCAATAGCCTGGTGTGTTGCTCCGGTGAGACGTTAATTAGCTACCTACCTACCCTCTAATTAAGTCCCTAGCATTAATATATAAGCTCACAATATTAATTGAAAATAGGTGATTTAAGATGGATCTCAAGAATACACCTTAAAACTATTTAATTTGTGGAAATCAACAAAACAATTTTTGCTGAGACAAGGAAATAACTGTTATATGTGTATCTCCTTTCATAGGCAAATGGAATAAGAGTCAGAAAAACCGAAATACTCCTTTTTCTTACTTATCTCACGTGAAATAAATAAATTAAACCAAGTCAAGAGACTTGAAGTCCCTACGAGCCAGCATGATCCTTTCGCTATAAAACCCAACTAGCCAACATTACCATGAATTTGTAGGTAAATCTGAAGCACAATTAATTTCAAGCTGGGAAATAACTACCATACGATATAAGTTTTTTCAGTTGATAATTAAACAATACAATACAATAACAACCTTTAAATTTTAATCAATAATATATTTTTATTTTCTTCATTAAAAATATCCGTTAAACATTTCAAAAACAGATTAAGTTTCAATTAGCTTGCTGCGCTTTCATTTTCTTTTTAAAATTTAATTCTTTTTCATTTGCATATTAAATGAAGCTTAAAGTTTTAAATTTTAGCTGTTAGTCTTATTTCCCCAAAAAGTACCAGAATATGAAGCTAAGCCGATTTTTCCTAGATAAAAATAGAACGATAAAAGTAATGGAAATTCCACAGTGTGTCATTAATCTTTCAGCTATTTTCGAATAGAAAGCTACTTAAAGGCAAATAGTTTGGATGGTAAATTTAAGTTGCATAAGAAATGGAAAATAAATGCGATTGCGAACTGAAATTTATTTAAATGATTAAAATAGCAAACGTCATTCCAAGAACATTTTATATTCCTCAAATTATCTACAGAAATTTTTAACGCAATCAAATTTACATTAAATTACTAGTTTGAATACAAATTTTAAATCTTTTACTGTACTACTAGTATATACTTGCAATTAAGTAGGTTTAAAAGTACTATTAAAGCTTCTGGTGGTTGTAGATATCTCGTCATTCATTAGATTAGGTTAAAACTAACCAGATCTTGATGGATGCAATATATCGTCATTAGAAGGAAAACTGAGCAGATATCGATCTCGTCTTTAAAAGATCGGCAATATCTTTAAATTACGAGATATCTCTTTATTAGCAAAATTTATAAGATCTTGATTGACGAGATATCTCGTCGAAACCTCTTGGAGGATTGTGCTGATGCATAAACTGATAAAAACAGTTAGACACAACTCTGGAATATAACATGGTGATTACATATGCCTATATTTAATGTGTACCAAGTTCCCGAAGTTTTCAAAGTGTAAACTAACAAATCTGAAACGAACCATCATTTCTAAGTTGTTTATAAAATATGTATTTCAACATGCATAAATAGTTGTCTAATTTACATGCGTTCTTAGTATCGTAATTAAATACGTGTTGGCGAAAGTTCTGTTCGTTGAAGGTCTGTCTTTCAAAATAGTGTTTGATGTTATATCGATGGTAAAAATGTAAGAAGACCTAATACAGTATAATGGTGACCCGTCTAGTAGGTATTCACTGTAACGCTCCTTTGATGAGGACTCAGTATCCTTGAAGTTCCCTCCTGTCTGCTAAGTTCATCCAACCACCCCTTCTTGGTTCTACCGGAAACAAATAATAGAACATTTAAGCCGTGGTCAAAAAGGAAGCGCAAGCCACAAAGTTACACGCGCAGACCAATCAGAAGTGACGGCGCGAGGGGTGAAAATGCTCTGATTGGTCTACGCGTGTAGTTTTCGGATTTCGTATGGTTGAGACGTCTCCTTCAAAGGGAAGTTTTGAAGCAATTTTGGGGGCTTTGAAATAAAATGGAGCAGGTTAGGGGAAAGCAAATCTCCAAATCTAGAGCACCAAACAGACGTTGGCAAAATTAAATGCTTCGGTAACATCGTTTATAGATATTCAAGGCAAACGTCTCACAAATTATATTTCATCACACCACACATACAGGTCTCAAACATAGATTTTAGCTCGTTACAGTTCATTAAGAGTATTTTTAAAAATAAAATTATCGTCGGCTTAGAGCAGAAACTCTTTTGCTGGCAAAACAACATTTTTACTTTACAGTTGTTTAAAAACAATTCATTAGATTTTAGGTCAGAAAATAAAAAGTACAAAGATTTTCGTAGTGTTATACATAATTTAAACATTGCAATTTGACAACGTATTTCAAATCATTGTGAAAATAAGCATTTAGTGTCTACAAAAAAAATATCAGCTAAAGCGTTTCTACTCTAAGCCGATGATATTTCAATAGAGAATTGTCAGATAAAGTTAGAGCATCACACATCTATGCAATAAATAATTATCCCCAATTTCTTTTCCTCAATAGAAATTTGTTCAATTAAATCTCTTACCAAAACAAGAATTTCAACAAAAGAAAATGTTTTTTGCAAGTACTATTAACATTAAGAAACTTATAAAAGTTTGCGACGAACTAAAAATCTCCAAACATGGCATTTCCGATTACTTTTGAAATTGGTGATCATAGAATCAAGGAATTTTATATAAGAACTTTGAGACATTTAACGTAAATAAGTGTTAACTCCCATATATATGCAACTCACTCAGCGCTTCAAGGATTGGATTGGATTGGATGTTAGGGTTTTATTGCGCAAGGTCAGCATTTCAAGGAGATACACCAGCTATTTCACAGTCCTATACCTCTCCAATATGTGCTCTTACAACGCTACAAGTAATATAGTTAAATATGTATACAATTAGTGTGTAGTTCATGCATGCATTTCCTCTTCCAAATGCTTTGCAAATTGTGTTTTCATGTCTATCAAATATAATTTCTGCAACGTTAACTATCCTTTAATAATTGTTATTTACCACGAATCCATTATACAAATGCATATATTTATTTGAGTAGGAATTCTGCTGAATTAGATTCTTGGTCGCCTTATCAAGTGTTATAGTAATTGTGTTCAGGAAATTGAAAGAGATGGTAATTCAGGTCGAACGATTCGTCTAAGTTACATGCACCGGAATTATTGGTGATTGCGCTGATTATTATTGTACGACATACCAATTGGTGATGCTAACAAATACAAATGATAACAAAATACAAATACTAGGCCATTATCATCTTAGTCAGAATGATGTTGAATCCATGCTGTGTTTTCAAACTGTCCTGATTTCCCTTCAGTCCCCAATTCAGATAAAACTTAGGAGTTCAAAATTTAGAACTGCAAAGTATAGTTTAGTTAAGACCGATAATAAGTATTATGTTCACCCTATTATGCGCACTACAAATGACGATATCCGCATTGTATAGTCAGTATCCGTTTTCAAGTCGTATTTTCACAATGAATTTATCAAAATTGCATTGTGGTACTTAAATACTAGCCACATAAATTTTCCTTTGAATTCAAGAAACCGCATAATACAAGTCAACTGATATGCATACAACAATTTTCAAATGCACTTATGCGAAAAGAGTGTGGGTTATCTATATTTCACAAACGTAATTGGAGCAGAAATTGATATTATTTTTGTAATAGTGAAGACTAAAAACGGATAAATCAACTGTTACTGAAGTCATTCAATTGTTTTGCCGATTCATTTAAATGTGCTTCTTTTTTGAGCATAATACTGCTAAAAATATTCAAAAAAGACTTATCGATCTAATGGATTTCTACAGTATAATCATAGAAGATAATGAGGTAGAAAGTTATTAACATTTCACTGGAGCAACACAATGGGCTATTGGCGACGGTCTGGGGTCAATCCCGAAGGGAAAGATCAAGGCCAACACCCTGTAGTTGGGAACCACGGTCAGATAATGACAGCAACACCTGAGCTGGCGCCCCACTCTCCAAACTTCCACACCCCGCCAACGTGAGGACATTGGAAGCCACATGCACACACGGGATTAACATGCATCATCCCCCACATACACAACGGTCTTTGGTTGGACGTAGTTTCGAAGTCGAAACCCACCGGTTGCTAATCCATTACTCTTCCAACTGGGCTACAACTGTCCAGAATAATGCTAAATATATAAGATAAAATTTCAGTACCAAAACGAAAATGTAAGTGGATGTGAAAAAAGGCTTAAACGTCAAACAATCCTGAATCGTCTTTGAAGTAAATGTGGTATAATTGAAGTATGTGTTCAGAAGATAATTGCAGTAATGACAAAGACTTTCTGCCATGCTCTTTATTGTAAAAAATGTAAATCAGTAAAAAGGACACGAAATGCTGTTTATTATTTTGATCAATTTCATTTGGGGTGGGAGGAATGCGTTTCTATTTATAGCAAAATAATTAAATTACTAACGAATCGTACGTAAAGAAATTGCATTACAGATAATATACCATAAATTTAATCTTTTTTTAACAACACGCGCATGAAAGAGCAACTCATTGCGCTACAAAGTCCACATTTATTAATTATAATTAAAGTTTCTCATGAAAGAAACCACTCATTTGACGCTTTAAACAACACTAAAGTTGCCTCGATCATATATTTACAAACTTTTTAATTAAATGTGAAGCCTTTTAAAAGATCAAAAAGTCGGTAGATAAATATCTCAAAATTTTCAAGTGTCTATTCACTTCTTACATAGGAAAATACCGCTCCATAACTTATGGAGCCTTTTCCCCAGCGTGAACCACAGGATACCCAAATTATCTTTCTCTACTTTTCTCCATCCCTTCTTTTCACAATTATTTAACATTTTCTGGTGTTTGGCGCGTCTTGACTAAATATGGCCCTTGCGCCAAAAAAAGCCCAAAACTAACCGACCTTAGAGTGAAAATTTCAAATTATAATGCTCAGTTCCTTAGAATAGAATCCTTTGCAAAAATTCTGTCACCGTTTCCTCAAGACAGAATCTTTCGGAAAGGTTTTGTTGATCAAGTACATTAAAATTGGTTAGAAGTCATACAAGGTGGACTTCAGATTGCAAGGTGGAATTATGCGTGTATACCCCTCAGAGGTTTAAAACAAAACTATCACGCCGCTGTCATACCGTCAGGACAGGTTTTGAAATCAATCCTCGGGTGTACTGCATATTTTAATAAAATATGCAGTACACCCGAGGTCAAGTATCTCAAAATTCAGTTTCAACCGTTAGTTCATCAACTTTCGAAGCTGCTACCTCCTAGCGCGAAAATTCCGAAACCATCATTAACACTGTCCTTGTAGCTGCAAGAACTGGTTGGCACATTGATGGGGAAGAAATATAGCCACCTGAAAGAGAGGCACAGACCATAAGAAGAACCAAAAATACTCTTACTTGAAATGACGAAAGGAAAGCTAAAAAATTAGTACATTTGAGGAAAAATTCATAAACAAGCACACCCATTTATTATTAATTATGAATAATATATCATTCTTTCAACCTTTTAGGAAATGCGTAATACATCAACTCTGCTTCGTAGCGTTAAACTGAACTTTAATAAGTACTCCTCAAACAGGAAAACTTGATTCCGTATGTGGCTGAAATAGAATTAAAACTCCAGACATGCATCCGCTGAACATATCCCCAAATCAAACCAGAAACTTTTTAAGCACTTGAGGCGAAACATCAGTTAATTCAGTTCCACGTGTCCCTTCATCATGAAACCTCGAGAAACCATTAACCTCAGAGAGAAAAATCCTCACAATCACCATTAACACTGCCCTTGAAGCAAGGACTGGTTCACACAGTAATCGGGAAGAAATACAGCCATATGAAGGAGAGAGACACACAGAAGTACTCCAAAAGTACCGGCGCATATATAAAGAAAAAAAACTAAAATAATGTTTAGTTCTGAAAAAAATTCATAAAAACTCGCACCATTTATCGTTAATTATGCACTGGTGTTCAAAATTAAGAGAATTTTCAGATTCGGGCGATTATCTCCAGAATTACTGGACATATTTTAATGAAATTAGTAATGTACATAGGTTGAAATAATACAAAAAGATAACCATACATCAGTTATGATACACACGCATGATCGTGAGTAAGACTCATCAGCACAGGAAGGTCTAAAACAGAGGTTACAATATCGACACAAAAATGGGTTAATAAGGGGTATGGTCCCCTCTTACAATTATACAGCTCTCACAACTTGAATTCGTACTGGAAATGAGGCAGTTTATGAGTTCCTATTGCAGTCGGTCCCACTCCTCCAGCAACGCTGTTTTCAGGTCCTGGATGATACTGGGAGGGGGAAGGTGAGTTGCAATTGTTATCCCAAGAGCGTCCTAGATTTGCTCTATAGGGTTTAGGTATGGAGATCTGGCTGGTCAATCCATCAGGAGAATACCCTCACTCATTCGTCGACCAGATGAGCCCTATCTGGACAAACGTTGTCGTCCATGAAAATGAAATCAGGGCCAACTGCACCACTGAAGAGGCGAACATAGGGCTCCAAGATCTCATCCCTATATCTCACAAAAGTCACAGAGCCTCTGTCAAAGACATGGAGGTGTCTGTGCGCCCATACAAGATGATGCCTGCCCAGACCATCAAATCTCCGATGCCATAGTGGTCCCTTTCTCGGATGTTGGAAGACAGGTAGCGGGTTCCTGGTTCTCTCCAAATGAACGTACGTCGAGAATCAGTGATTAAGCTGAACCGGGACTCATCATTGAATAGATCGGTCCCCCACTGGTCCCTGGTTCAAAATCGATGTTCTCTGCATCATGCTAAACGGGCTTTCCTGTGCGCAGAAGTGAGCTGGACGCAAACAGCAGGTCTTCTTGCAAACAGACCTCTCTCCATCTAGCCTTCTGGAAACAGTAACCTTGAAACTCGGCTTCCTGTGGCTGCATGGAGGTCACGAGAGAGATGAGAATCCGTTGCACTCCTGTTACGCCTCGCTGTAATGGACAAATATTGATCTTTATTGGCCGTCTGGCTCTTGGACGACCTTGCCCAGGCTCTCTCTACTGATCCGGTATCCTTAAACTGTTTCCGAAACTGGACACGAAGCTGGGCGTTACATTCAAGTCTCTAGCAATCTACACTTGAGATTGCTCTGCTTCCAGTCTCCCGACGATTCACCACCTCATTCCATCATCCAAACGTTGGTGGCTACTCATTTTAACTGTTTGCTTTTAAATTTTACCAAAAGTTGCAGAAAAAGCAACGAAGAGCTGATATTGTCTCGTTTGCTTAGAAAGCCTGTTACTCTAAATGCACCGCCCACACGCACGTGCACGCTTACGTATTCGACACTAAAGACTTGCATAATTGTTTGGAAGCATTAGTTTCACCTTTCGTTCAGTAAATTTCGAGAAATTCAACAAAATATGAAAATTCTCTTATTTTTGAACACCGGTGTAAATAATCTCTCATTCTTTTAACCGTTTAGAGAAAACGTAAAAATCAGCTAAGTTGCATAGCATTAAACTGAACGTCCTTTTACTAATTACACTTCTTGAACAGGAAAAAATGACTCCTTATGTACCTGAAATATTAACTAAAACTCCACAGACAGAAATCCACTTGACAAGCTTTCCAAATCAAACCTGAAGCATTTTAAAACACTCCAAAATTCAGTTCCATGTATCCCTTCATCTAATCACAAAACTTATCCCCGGAAAGATACATCCGAAACCACTATTAACACTGTACTTGTGGCTTCAAGAACTGGTTCACATAGTAATCGGGAAGAACTATATCCACATGAAAGGACCCATATACTCCAAAATACTCGTACTTTAAGTAAGAAAAAGAAAGCTAAAGTAATTTTTACTTCTGAAAAAAGATAATAAACAATCGTACCATTATTAATTATAAATAACATATTATTCTTTTAACCTTTTAGGGAATACATAATACATCAACTCGTCTTCGTAGCGTTAAACTGAACTTCCTTTTACTAATTACACTCCTCAAACAGGAAAACCTGACTCCTTATGTGCCTGAAATAAAACAAAGCACATACATCTGCTTGACAGATTTCCAAATCAAACCTGAAACATTTTAAAACACTCAAGGCAAAACACCACAAAATTCAGTTTCACGTGTCCCTTCACCAAGAAACCTCGCGAAACCATTACCCCCAGAGCGAAAAATCCTCAACCACCATTAACACAGTTTCTTGGACTAGTTCATGCAAGAACGGGGGAGAGGGACAGTCACGAGCGAGGGGACACAAAGATACTCCCGAGAAGACCCGTACTTTAATTAATGTCGGTTTTCCAAAACGATGGCTAATTAATCGGCAAAGGAAAACGTAATTACCACAGCGGAAGGGACTGGAAAGTGGTGGATCGGCGAGACGCTTCTCTGACGACGTTCTAAGTACATACCATTGTCTGCGCTGCCTCCCCCTCATGAGTAGTTCCTATTGTGCAGGATGAGATTATGATGTGAGAGGCGTTATTAAAGAAAGAAAGCTCGCAATTTCGTCGTCCTTCTGGTACGCCTAATTATCATCCCGTGTCTTTCCAGTGACACAGCAACGGGATGAGTGGTGGGACAGAAGGTAAAAAGCGTGTACTGATGCACACTTGATCTTGTCGGGGTGTATGGGCTGTTTTATTAAAATTTATCTCATTAGGCGAGTTTTATTGTTTGATAAATGTTCGGTGAAACTGTGCGTTTGTACGTGAAATTGCTCGTTATTAACATTTACGGACATTTCTGCAGTGACACTTGTGCAATTTCGGTCATTTAATGAAGACTATAGCGTTGAATATTCTCGCAAGAGGGCACGCCAAACTCACTTGATGATAAAAAGGAGTGGATTAACCCACCTTGGTGGTTGTCTTGATGAGGTATCTCGTCGTTAGCAAACCTGACCAGGTCTTGTTGAATGAGATATCTCGTCATCAGAAAAAAACACGATCACAATCATAAGAAAATTGACCATATCTTGATGTCGTCATCATAAAAAATCCTCAAAATCTTGATGATGAGACATTTCGTCATTAGCAAAATTGGTCAGATCTTGATGGACGAGATATCTTGTCAGTAGCAAAATTGGTCAGATCTGGTTGGACGAGATATCTCGTCGAAACCATTTGGAAGGTTAATAAGGAGATTAACTTCTGACACAGGCGAACTAGGTCGGTTGTCTGTTAGAGTGTAATCATTTTCGATCTGCTGAGTTGGGCCTTGCTATAATTCCGTGTAAACTGTATATGATATAAATAAAATTTGCGTTTTTGTGAGTATACGAAAGTGTTTGGTGTGCTGGATACTTGAGAGACATAACCTTCAAGTACTTTTCATATACTTATGTGTTATCTGATACATCGATATGAAACATTTATTTCACTAACGTACGTGACACAGAAATCGGCTTTATTTGTATATTGGAGAGTGAAATATTTCGATAAAAACAGTATAAAATCAATCGTATTAATTCTTAAATTTTGTTGTTAAATTTAATATGCTTAATTTGAGCTAGGAGCTGCATGATAATAATATAATTGCACGAAAGTGCTCTCTAATTACATTCTCCAGTAGTCTGTTTACGTCGCAAGTTACTAGTGCAGTGGTCATATTAAGGAGCACTGGAATTATACAGATATTTTATAACATAGGAAGCTCTTACAGCACAGTTTTTACAGACAGTATTGGTTCACACAAAGTTTCAAAATTTTTTTCTTTACTTCAGAATTACTAATTTGCTTACATCTTTTTGACTATCAAGCAAAAACATTTTATTCGTATTTTCACGCCTAGTAGAGTCTTAAAACAAGCCGACTTCCGAAATTATTCGAAAACCATGAATCAAATTCATTTCTATGAATCACGTTTGTGGTGTTTCCTATCTTTCCTTGAGTCAGACGTACTTCCAGCTCGAGGAAATACCTTTCCCATTCTTGAAATCTGAATGAAGACTCATAAAGGAGATTTATCCCACCTGTAATACGGCAGCACGTACAAAAGTAATAGGACGTCAGAGCATTTGGCCATGTTTTCTCTTGCAGGAGCCATCGCGTCCCTCTTTCCAAACCTTTCGATTACTCTTTGGAGGGGCATAACACCAAATGACTTTGTTTTTCGGAATCTAAACTCAGACACTTTTGATCAGAGCTGCGTTGAATGTTTAATACTTTTCAGCCGGAAGAGTGTGAAAAGAAATTGTTATGGAAATAGATGCAGTAAAATATTGGACGCCGGAGTTTTTGGTCCATGAAAGTGGTTTCTCACATCTGCAATTTTTATCTTTGCGTTAAAATGCTCTGGTTTTAGGATGTGAAGGTTTCAATAAATTGTGCTACCGGTTAGTTAATTTTTCGAAACGATAACTTTTTATAGATTAGCTCATTTTTCAACACGCTTTCTATAAGTTAGTTCATATTTTAACAAGCTAACTTTCTATAGGTTTGTTTACATTTCAACACGGATTCAATAGCTTAATTCCTATGTCAACTCAGATTCAATAGCTTAATTCATGTTTCAACATGCTAACTTTCTATAGGTTAGTTCACTTTTCAACATGCTAACTTTCTATAGGTTAGTTCACTTTTCAACATGCTAACTTTCTATAGTTTAGTTCACTTTTCAACATGCTAACTTTCTATTGGTTAGCTCATTTTTCAACACAAAGATCAAGTTCATATTTCAACACAACTTTTTATAGGATAGTTCAGTTTTCCGTAACACGCTTTCTGAAGGTTAGTTCATTTTTTAACTCGCTATTGTTCTATAGGTTACCTCTTATACAATACACTAATGTTCTATAGCGTACCTCATTTTTACCTCATTTTTCAACATGCTTTCTATAGGTTATTTCATATTTCATCAAGTTAACTTTCTACATAGGTACATAAATAGTTTGTTACAGGGCCAATGTAAGATTAATTCGGCCTTGACGATGAAATTCAAAAGTGTTCAAGCAAAGTTGAAGATATAGTAAAATTAGAAAAATAGAACGATCGGCATTTTGTTTGTAGAAATTCAATTGACAAAGCATAACTCATCGTTTCATGGCAATTATTAATAGACATCACTCCCTTTGTATCAACGAATTAATTCGATTCTTGTCAAGTTCAATGTCTCGCTAGGTATACTATTCCCTTATGTATCAGTAAAGATTTCCTAGTGAATGTATGTCCATTTACTTGACGTTATTCGTCTTGTTTGATACAGCTTGAACAAATATGACCTTTACACCAGGGCAGTCTACCAACCTATGATCCAATCGTATTGGAAAATAATTTTTTACTCTATGAAAATGTTTGAACAGAAATTCCTCCTATAAGTGTGTCATACTTTTAAAAATATGCTTTGAAAATGTGTATACAGAACGAGGTTGTACTTGTTTGATTCTTTTGTTATGGCGTAAGGGCCAGATTTGGCCAAGCTGTGTCAAGTAATGTTTTCCCGTCAAATTGATGGGTAGGTATTTTGATTAAAGTCGCACTGGAGCAACACAGAGGGTTATTGGCGACGGTCCGGGATCAAACTCGAAGGGAGAGAAACGGGGACAACACCTCGTAATTTTGAACCACGGTCAGATGACGATGTCACACCTGAGTTGGCATCCCACTCTCCAAGCTTCCACAACACGCCAACGTGAGGACGTTTGAGGTTACGACAGATTAAAAGTGTCCCAGCCAACTTTCATCACGGTGGTCTTTGGTTGAATACGAACTCGCAACCCTTTGGTTGCTAATCCGTTACTCTTACAACCGGGCTACCGCGACCCTTCAAATTTATGGGCATACACACATAAGGAAAGTTTCACTGACATAGAAAAGAGAAATATATTTAGGGTAGTTACAGGAATTGCACATGCACCGCCTATTGCTCACAGGTTGCTAGTGTAGGGGAAATACACTTAGTCTCAACTGCCCCTCTTATATTTGGTTGGTTGTTTTGGGGATTTATGGCGCAAGGACCATATTTGACCAATCTATTCTAAGTACAAGACAGAAAACTTCAAGTTAAAAAGGTCGTGGAAAGGATGGGTTGTTTTGTGGTTTTATGGCGCAAGGGCCATGTTTGACCAATCTATGCCAAACTCAAGACAGAAAACTTCAAGTTAAAAAGGTCGTGGAAGGAATGGTTGGTTGTTTTGGGGTTTCTGGCGCAAGGGCCATGTTTGACCAATCTATGCCAAACACAAGACAGAAAACTTCAAGTTAAAAAGGTCGTGGAAGGGATGGGTTGTTTTGTGGTTTTATGGCGCAAGGGCCATGTTTGACCAATCTATGCCAAACTCAAGACAGAAAACTTCAAGTTAAAAAGGTCGTGGAAGGAATGGTTGGTTGTTTTGGGGTTTATGGCGCAAGGGCCATATTTGACCAATCTATGCCAAACTCAAGACAGAAAATTTCAAGTTAAAAAGGTCGTGGAAGGAATGGTTGGTTGTTTTGGGGTTTATGGCGCAAGGGCCATATTTGACCAATCTATACCAAACACAAGACAGAAAAGCTCGTTAAAAAAGGTCATGGAAGGAATCGTAGGTTGTTTTGGTGTTTTATGGCGCAAGGGTCATTTTTGGCCAAGCTGCGCTAACATAAAACAGTGCCAAATAAAAAATGTCTTGAAAGAGGAATGAAAGAGGGATTGGGTAACAGAGTAATGGGATAAAAGCAGAAAAAGATCGCTTGGATATCCCGGGAGCATGAATGCCATGTTTATTCAAGACAGTGAACGCCATAGGGAAAGAAAAGATTACTATAATCCTCGTGAAGTCCGTACACATGCATCTAAAGGAGATGAGCCCCTGAGAGCACTTATATTTGGATAACAGAAAATAATTACACTGTTTCAACTCATTGGTGGTCATGCAGTGACATTGCTCACTTCAGTATCATGTTTTAGAGGTAACTATGGAGACATACTTTATTTACCCGATAGTTCCATCGATCAGAAGAGACTAAATGATTGAAGGTAAAGCTACATGGTATTTTTTAAATATTTCTAACTTAAATATCATATTCGTTGCTCAGATACCTGCACTGTTATTCAAAAATCGATTTCCAATACTTCCACACGTGTTTGCGCATCAGACTTTTCGAATATTGTTGGCGCTTTCAATAAAGAATAGATTTAATGATTATCAAACGTAGTTTAATATTTAAAGAAATGGGTAATTTTATTGGAGAAATTAACAAATGAAAATTGTATCAAAATCGATTAAAGTGTCTTCCATTCCTTAATGGATGATCATCTAAATAACCGGCCTTTTCTGTCCAGCTAAATGTAGGGGGTGGTAATGATTTTAAGGTGGATATCTGTTTTCTGTGCGCATTCTGAACGTGACGCCAATCAGCTTGTGTTTCGAATTATTACCAAACGGTGATAAACTATATTTTAAGGTAACCCCGATATACATCATGAGAGAACATATGGATAAGGGAAGCAAAATCTTTACTTTCCATATAGTTTGCTTGTTTTACACTGAAATCCCTCTCATACTCTAGTATAAATATAACAAATAGCTTGAAGCACGATACTATAATTAAGTTTTCACAATTTCCTTTTACTCATTAATGTGTTTATTTGCTCATATGATTATCTCAGTGATCGCTAAAAATATTCAATCACATCCTACTTCCCTTACTATACTCTAAAGACAAAGTTAAGGGCATTAATATACTTATTAGAAATAATTTATTCGTGCACCATTATAGTTTAATATTAATCTGAGTTATGTATTATTTGCTAGTGCACAACTGCACCTACCAAGATATCATCTGTACCTTTAATACCCATTCTCTACTTTCACACTTATTAATCAATAATTTTCTTTAGAAAAAGTAATTTTTTTTACAAAAATGTGAAGGAAATTTGGCAACAATATGGAAGTCACTTCAATTAATCAGCAGCAAACCTGTGAATTAAAATTACCATAGTAGGTGAAAACTTCCAAATTGTTAAACGAATTAATCCTCTATATCATCAGCTTACAAACAAGACACATTAAGTCAAAAAAATATAGTTCTGAGAAAAAACGAAGCGGAAACGTTCTACTCAAATAAATGTTTCTGAAGAAAATATCTAACCTTCATTCAAAGAAAAAATTGGTTAATTGTGTGTAGAACATAAACCGTAGTTTTGACATGAATACTCGGGCGTGATTCTGGTTTTTGAAATAAATAAAGCAGACAAGTTTGAACGATTGTTTATTGCGTGAATATTCAAACATTTGTTCACATATTGAACGATCAAAGTGCAGTTTGATGATGAAATATGAATTTATTGATAAAAGGCCTGTGACTATAGCTTAATTTAGTAGATTTCAAATGACACAACTTACGCAGTCCTCACTCCACATAATTCACATAAGCTACACTGGCACAATCTCACCCAGCACCGTAGAATTTTGACATATTGGGGACCCCCTCAGCACTCTCAATGCCCCTGCACACTCGGTCTGAAGGTTATGTCAGATACGGATATCCTTTGTTTACACGAAGCTATATTTATATCCAAGATGTTTCTTCTAGTTTATGGAATCGTAGGGCAAAACAGCTGTAAAGCTTCTTTGTTACGCGCGGCTTTTCCTACATGCTCCCAGTACTCTTCCGATTTTAAAGACGTATTCACGTCTAAAACGACTTAGTGGTTTCACCGTCTAAAGTTCAACACATTCAGGCCTAGAAAAGTTAAAAACCTCATATCTTGAAAGTTTTGAATACCTGTGTTGAGTTGAATACCTGCAAGCCGAGGATATAGAGCAGTGGTTCTTAACCTTTTCAGTGATCGGCACCCCCTTGAATCTAAAAATAAGATCTCACACTCCCTTGAAAAATGTGTTTCTATTTGTATATTTAAGATAATACTTCTATTGCAAGATAATTTATTTATTCAAAAATAAACACATACGTTTAGAAATACATGCAAAACAATATCTCAAATTTTAATGGCTGCGTTGTTGTTTATTCATAATAATACGTTTGAAGCGAGGCTCCTTTTGTGAAAGAGCCACGCGTAAATCATCACTTGCATTTAAGCGATTTCTGGCTTTTGTTTTTATGTGCAAAAGTGATGAAAATCCCATTTCACACAGATAGGTGTTGGCAAGTGGTAAGTGTCTGCAATGCTAACTTTTGCCAGCTGTGTATAAGGTTCTAACTGTGTACACCAGAATTGTTCGTAGTCCAGTTTTTCAAATTGCATTTGAATTCGTTCATTGGCTCGTATTTCAATAAGATCGTCTTTTATTAAATCGCTGTCGTCCATGGAAACTTCTCTCGCACCGCTGGAAATGCTTTCTTGCACCCCCAGGGTTGCTTACACCCCAGGTTAAGAACCACTGAGATAGAGACTAGGTATATATAAGGTGCATATCACGTATCAATATGGAAGAATTCGAATCTTCTCAGACTTTTTAAAACAGCTCATTTGTTATATAAATTATATAAATTTTGACATCTAAAATTTAATCTAAATGAAAGTGAAAATTGAAATCAAATCCATATATATTAAGAACTGAATGATTATTTAAAAAAAAACTTGAAGAAAATTATACCGTCCATTTATTTTGCATTTCAATTCCTCTCATTCATCAAATATGTGATATTCATATATCGAAGAATGAATGAGGCTGAATAAGTTTAGATACAGTTAAAATAAGAAACGAATGTTGAAAAAAACCATTTCATTTTTCCGGCTGGATAATGGAACGAAATCCTTTTATGGAAAGTTTATTGCTTCAGACAAAACTGTATTTACGTCTGATAGCGGAATTCTAGGCAGTTTAGATTATATTGGCTCTTACAAAGATTCTAGGGTTAGTCAGATCTTTGTTCTTCCCTTATGCTAAAAGCATTTAATAGGTAATTGTAAACTAATCGGAGTCGTGTAGATATATTATATGTTATATCATAATAAATTAACTGAATACACTACACAGGATATAAGTAATCCTCGAAAGAGTGATAATAAGATAGCTTATTACAAGTCCTTATTATCTGTAGTTAATGCCTAATAATACGCCATGTTTGCAAACAATGTTGTCTTGAGAACAGTAGCTGAATCTCCGGAAAAGTAGCTGCCAATTAATTCTTACTGTAAAACTCAATCACGGAACCGGTTAAACTCCAAATTGTAGACGAAAATATTCGTCACCAAACGTTTATTTAGACAGGTCTACCACGGGTTATCACATTCCAAAATTTTTGCCATTTGGTGATGTGAAATTATTGCATATTGGCGATTGTTCTGTACCCTTGATTTTAACAAATTCTTAATAAGTTCAATTTATTTTCTTGACCTTTTCTGTTTTGCATTAGAAATTCTCAAATTATCAATTCCTTCATAGAGGCTTACTCATTTCTGTATTATTGTACGTATTATATGCTAAATATATGTATAAACTGAAATTGCACATGAAAAAAAAATTAACAGGGCCTCAAGAAAACTGTACAAGAGAGATCATACTTAAATGGTTACATGTAAAAAACCAGTTATAGTAGTTATAGTAGCCATACACTTAAATTTACTAGGTGTTCAGGCTACAAAATTTAAAAAGGAAGGAATTTCTCGTAACAATTTATATGGGGTTCTAACCTTTTTCAAGAGAATTCGATCATTAAATAGAAGATTTAATCAATTTTGCATTTTGATATTCAAATGAACATGGGTCTACTATAAAATACAAGCAAATAATACATTCTTACCTATCTATTTTATGTATTTTAACTTTTATTACAGGTGATTCTTGAGATGAATTGTTCCAATGACAAAAATCAAACAATACGCATAAGCTGTGTAAACAAAGAACCGCGAATTTCTGCCTTCCAATATTAAAACAGTGTCACGTTATGTGACGATGTGGCCGAGTGGTTAAGGCGATGGACTGCTAATCCATTGGGCTCTGCCCGCGTGGATCAAAAATCAAACGACGAATCCCATCCTCGTCGTTTGATTTTTGTTGCGATTACGATTTTATGGGGCAAACTATGCGGATGAATAAAATGATATCTAATCTGGAAAGGAAGTGAAACAACAAACGCTTTAACGCCATCTACTAACTTCATTAAAATCAACGCACTTTTTAGTATAAAAATTCTTACATATTTCATGGAGTGTATTTTAATAGATTTAAGAAGTGCGTTTATAACCAGAAACGATCATTCGAAATTATTTTTCTAGTTTGACTGGTTATCAGCGATTGTGTGATAAGTCCATCCGATTTCAAATTACCAGGATATACTGTATCACACTTTCATGTATTTTTATTTGCGTGATCAAATGTATGAGCGGTTATGGTAGGTATTTTAATTAACGTCACACTGAAAGAACACGACGGGCTATTGGTGACGGTCCGGGATCAATCCGAAAAGGAAAGATCCGAGGACCACACCACGTAATTTTGAAACACGGTCAGATGCGAGGTCATACCTGTACTGGCACCCCATTCTCCAAACTTCGACAGGACACCAACGTGAGGACATTAGAGGCACGACAGATTTAACGTGCAACAGTCCCCTTTATACACGACGGTCTTTCGTTGGATTCAAATTCGCATCTCTCCGGTATTTAATCCGTCACTTTTCCAATCGAGCTACTGCGGCCCAATAGAATGTGCGGATTTCATAAGGATATTTACCATTTTATCCCTTCTGGTGTTTGACTCGAAGAAGTATGTCGTCATTAGCAAAGCTGACGAGATCTTTGTAGACAAGATATCTCGTAATTATAAAAAACTCACCAGATCTTCATCACGTCATCCTCAAAATAATTTGCGATATCTTGATGATGCGATATCTCATCATTAGCAAAATTGGTCAGATCTTGATGGACGAGATATCTCGTCGAAACTCTCTGGAGAGTTAATGAAACAAATGGTCATGTTATTATCCATTAAAAATGCTCCCCAAGTCCAGAAGTCCAATGACCCATGGAACAACCATGCATACACTCTTGATGCGAACGCATTGATTTGGCAAGTTCCAAACTTCTTTCCCTAGATGTTTGTAAAGACCAAGACCAACAATGTGTATGAGATTGTAAATGTGATGTCATCAACAGTCTATACGCTTCATGCCCCAGAAAATAGAACAAGGTTCCCAATTGGTGGGTTGCGTAAATCAATAGGAATAAAAAGTACATCGACAAAAATAAATATGATATATTTCAATAGAAATATTTTTGACCACATTGTTACGATATACTTTCTATACGCACCTTAAGCAGATCAAGTAAACTTATTACTCCAATATATCTTCTGGTATTGATAGAATGTGGTTAAGTACTGTTATTATATCTCATCCATAGATTTTCACAAAAGCTTGGAGTGAGAGGAAGTAAACACAGAAGAAAAGCACAACTTGTCAGTTTGTAATTTTTTACGTGTGGATTCCGCTTTTTATTTCTTCCTTTTCTTTCCACATCAGTGAGTGTGCTGTGTAATAGCAGGTTCCGTGCTTCCGTAGTAATGATTTACTTGAAAAGAGCAGAAAAAATAGTGATTTGCTGCGGCACCAAATCTTAAGAAGTCGTTCATTTCACGCGTCTTTGTACTTTATGATCTTAAAACCCATCAGTGTGAGTTATAAATGTAGTGTGAAGTATTTCAGGGAGGAATTCCATTTCTCTTTGGTGTTCAGTCTGCAGTTTTTGTGTAGAAATTTTTTAACTCAAGAGACACTTAAATTTTAATATTTTCTTATATCAAAATGATTTTGATGACATATCTCGTTCTTCAAGATCTGACCAATTTTGTTAATGAATATATCTTGTCAACATGATAATGAAGGGTTTCTTTATGATAGAAGATCAAGATCTGTTCAGTTTTCCTCTAATGGAGAGATATATCGTCTATCAAGGTCTGGTCAGTTTTGCTAATGACGAGATACATCATCGAGACAACCCCCAGGAGGGTTAAGGCATATGCGATTTAGAGATATATTTTTGCTCATAAAAATACACTTCAAATTTTAGAAGTAACTCATTCCATTTTTTGCTGACCCTAAATGAACTTGCATTTTAGAAACTATAAAAGTATTTTTTGTGCTGCCATATGTTTTAGTTACGCTTATTAATGTTATATTTCGGGTTATTAGGACAATAGTGACTTAAATTATGTTTACATGTAGCATATGATCGTCTAGAATTGAACCATAAAGTATAATATTCTGCTATAAGACATTTTATTACTCATTGGTTGAAAATAGAGATGCAATGGTAATACATTATCTTTCAATACGATTGAGAAAATATGTTGGACTGTAATCTATTTTACATTGTGTACAGTAGATACACTGTGAATAATAGAAAAGTATATACAGTAAAGTAAGTACAGTAAAAAATTGCTTAAAGAACACTATTTCTCAGATATAAGAACTAGTGCGAAAAATTAGTGTGTTATATTGAGAGATAGACGCTAATAATTAGGGTAACATGTAGAAGAATATAAATCAGAGCAACAAATAGAATAATAAAAATTTGTAGAACACATAAAATAACAATGATTAAAGTAGTGCATAAATAATAAAAATTAGTGTAGCACATAAAATAATAAAAATTAAAGTAACGCATAAAATAATAAAAATTAGTGTAGTAAGTAAAAGAACCAACTTAGTGTAACACATAAAATAATAAAAACTAATGTAACATATAACATATTAAAACTTATTGCAACACATAAAAGTATAAAAATTAGTGTAAGAGTAAAACAATAAATATAAGTGGAAAACGGTAAAATCGTTTGTGCAACACATAAAGTAATAATAATTAGCCTAACACGCTAAAATTAATAACATAACAATAACATTTAGTGAAACTCGCTAAAATTAATGATGATAAGAATAAAAATAAATGTTTAGTTAGATTTAAATATGAACCCTCATAATCATTAAGACACATTACTATTGACTATATAATTTCCTTATAACATTAACTTAATGAATAGTTATCATGGAAAGAAATGGGATTGAAAATATGTTGCTTATCTCAAGACAAATACTTGCATTGCTAAAGCATGTATACGGTAAAGCATGCATTCAGTCTCACACTAGAAATCACGAAAATTGACCAAAATATCGATCTATTTTTTGATAATTCAAAATATTGTCCAGCCAGTTAGCTTTCAAACGATACCAAGATCTTGTAAATATTCGAAATAGTTTTCAAGTTACAAGGGTTTGGGTTAGGTACTGTCACCATAGACAAACACGTTTCCAAAGCTTGAAACTCGATTTCTGAAGAACTATGGTGTTGCAATTGGATGTTTCTTTCGAACAGTGATAACTCAACAATGAATTGATCTATTATAATTACTTTTGTGTCATCATAATCTATGTAATACAGTGGATGATTTGACCCTCAGTCGAAGTTATTGTTTAATAAATGAATTTTTAGTTGATTTTTAAATGTTAAAATTCCTGAAAAAAAATCTTGATTTTTTTAGACTTAGTTTGTGAAAAAAATTGTAAAAGAGAACGTATTCCCACTAGCAACTTGATGGAGAGTCAAAACATGAAGAATAATATTAGAAATGATTTCCAACAGGAATTGTCTTTCTGAACATATTAGAAATTGAGATATCACTGTTAAAAAACATGCTAATTAGCTAATTATATTAATTAGTTAATTAATGAATAGCTTAATCAGAAATTTTTCATACAAAATGAGTTTAAGCATAAACCAATGACCTATTGTGAAAAAACTGGATTTTTAAAGTCAAAATTAAAAAAAATGTTCTAGTGTATACATACACCTTAAAGAAAAATGTTAACATATTTACCCCTAGGGCTGTATATTTCGTTTACTTGTGCCCAATTCTAAATGCATTATACTTTGTATTGCATACAATCCTGTTTACCCATATGCTTTAATGAAAATTTTGCAATGATTCATAAAAATTTACTTCCTTCTCGATCTTAACTTTCACGATAATACAAAATCTACGGTAGGAATTAATTGAAAGAACACATTTCTTCGTCCCAGGTGAGATCATCTAGATTCATAAAAGAGCCTTTTTGCATAACAATATTCTGACTTATTCATCGTTCTGTGTCACAAAAGAAACTTTCATTTGTCGAAGCAGATTCCTGTATATGTTACTCCTGTGCTCATAGTTAGAAAGGGTGAAACGTGACTGGGAAATAATACACATGTTTCTGTATTTTATTTTTCTGGTGTGTTCCGTTTTTTATGAAACGTTTCTGTAAAAAATCTCTGAATTTATATTATGTTGGGGAAATCAAAACTTTACATTGTTATTCCTTTATTCCATTCATGTTTTACAGAGTTTTTTAAAGTTTTTTATGCTGATAGGGCTGTTGTCCAAATTTTATGTAATTCGGTAGTGTTCGATTTCTCTTTGTGTTCAAAACTTGAAGCCTGAAAATTATTTTATGAGCCTTATTAATCGGTAGTTTTTAGAGTTTTCTATTTCTTTGATTGTAATACTCAATGGCGTGATCTTTTCATGAAATTCCTCTGAAATTTTGACTGTTGAATGTGTGATATTTGACAAATTATGGTTGATAATGTGATAGCATTCACAGAAGTGTTGCTGGCTTGGAGAAAGAAATTTGCTTATTAAAGAATTATGTGGTCAGTTTGCCTCGATCGTCGACCATTCAATGAAATAGACGCAGTATGTGCCCGAAGCTTCATATTTTTTCTTCCGGTCGCTAGGTTTGAAGATTTGTCGCGTATTTGTGGGAAAAAGCATGAATCTTACTGTGGGATAAATTATTGATTGCTTAGTGAATATCCGGAGTGATTAAAAACACTAGTCTGTGTTTGGAAGACAATCGGTTCAAGTCGATTCATAAGCCCACGTGATTTACCCTTCTAAGATCTTACGACAGCGACGTTTTCTGTCGATTTTATTAGAAAGTCAATGACCTCGATCGCGACCATAGAGGTATATTTCGTTGACTACAGCCTAGATAATCTACTTTCTATAAACAAACGTAGCCAGTGAAAGGAGCCGTTAAAGTGAAATCTCAGAATTGTAGATCTCGTGGACTTGAGAATCGACTTTTGCCTATTGACTATCGAAGAGCAAACTAGTAGCGCGTCACTTAGTTCTACATTTGGTGCTATTTTCCAATGCCATGTGACTTTCACCCGGAGATATTCAAGTCGAGATATCGGGACAAATAACACGAAGCTGCTGCCCATGAACACCGACCTTCAAATGAAATAGACGAAGCATGTGGGTGGAATCACTGTCGTTAGATATCAGGAATTCAAGAATGTATTACATGATTGAATACTGGTTCTTTCACTTCTTTTAATTTTTTACTAAGGTTTCGAAAAAATATAAATTAATTAAAACTTATACAGAACAAGACGGTAAAAAAATGCTACTAAGATAGCGCACGTAGTACCATTACAAGAAACAATAAATCGAAATAATTGTAAAAAATATTAACTATCTAATTCTAAATGCGCACTATTAGTAAAATTTTAAAAAAAGACCATATAAAATGGCGGAATCGGCCAATGAAAACAGAATGCTTGAACAAAGTTGTTTTGGACCTGATTGCATATATATTAAGCTTGTTTCATCAGATGGACATGAAATTTTCATCAAGCAGAAACATACTATTGAGTCGAAAACTATAAAAGATTTTATCCTGACTAGAAATGCTTTGCATGAAGACGAGAAAAATACGATGAACTTTGAGACTATTCCTTCCAATCTATTAATTAAGGTCTGTCAATATTTCACATACAAAGCGTACTATACGTCAAAGTATTTCGAAACAATTCCCAAGTTTACTATAGAAGATTATATGATGGGTGACTTACTAAGAGTTGCAAACTTTCTCCAGTGCTAAAATTTACACAGATTTTATTTTAAAAAGGAACTTAATGCTTGAAACATCTCGGTTTTATCTAGTTATCATTATTTTTTGTTACAATATATATTTCTTAAGGCTTATTATACAACTAAATTCTCACTTGTTTAAAATCTATAATGATGTTTGTTCCTTGAACTATTTCTTTTACATGACTCTAAATGAGTAAAACGTATTTTACATTTGTGTTTCATAAGTATTTGAGAACATTGTTTCATATAGCATTATTTCTTGACATTATTTCATAAGAACTTTAAGGAAAATTCAAGAACACGGTACCAGTCCTTCACCAGATTGGCGAATTAAATTTTTGTCGCCAAATGGCTATTTTAAATGTCGCCATATTGGTTGCCTTGCGTGCAAGTGAAAGAGCAGGTTTCTAGACAACAACGGGTTACCATATTTCAAAATTATCGCCAATTGGCAATGTTACCGTGTTTTTGATTCTAACTGAAATGGAATTACAAAAGCATTTCCACTTTATCTAATTTTTGTGTTTATTTTGTTACTACTAAGACTTCCTCGTGCTTATGCCCCAAATTCTCGTCTGGTTGATATCTGGAATAAGATACCCTAGAATATTTTTATTTTTCGATTGATCTAAATCTGTGAAGTCTTTCGTACTTCTACAGTTGAAATACTGGAACACTGTATATCTCAAGTAAAATGGTTGGACTATAATGAAAAACGGGTCACCTTGACAATTTTAAGACAGATTATAGAACTTAACTTTGTATTTAAGGAATAGCTTTCGTCCTTTACTACAGAGATGTATTTTTAGGCTTGTCAAACTATTGTATATTCGAAATGTTTTTAAATGTTTAAATTAAATAAACATCTCAATATGTTTTTAATACAATTTTAAACGGCATTTTGTTAGTATTTATTTATTGTACTTCCGAATGTTTAGAGCAATAACATACATAATGAAAATACCAGATAAATTTTGCTCAAAGTATGAAAACCTTTACGAAAAATGGTCGAATCTTACGGTAAATGAATCACAAAACAATCTAAATTTTTTTATTTTAAAAATTGCGCAAGCACATTTGTATTTGCAATTATAAAAACACTGGCTCATTCCATTCCACATATATAAATATTTATTCACGAAAAATTAGAATAAATCCGAACACAATTAAAATTAAATTATAATGGCTAACACAAAACAATTTCAGAAAATTTTGACGTTGAAATGTTTTTAAAATTATTTTTCAGTTTAAATGTTAAAGGTTTATGAGTATTTCTCAGAAAATAGTTGGAAGCAGAATGGCTTAAATACTCAGACACTGGTTTATTCCATTTTACTCACATAAAATTTATCGAGTAAACAGAAAATATACCGTTGCGATTAAGATATGGCAGCTTAGATAATCACAAACTATGTGTGAGTCTATGTAAGTTGGAATGTATCAGTACCTTTTAAATCGAATTGTGCTCTTGTTACTTATTCATAAATATCTCAGTGAACAGCTACACCAAATCCATGAGTCCGAACACCCTTAAGAAATCCAACACTATATAAGGACTTCTATTGAGATAATCTCTTGTCAAACACATGACAAAAGATTTTGGGGAGGTTTGTTCAGTGCCAAGGTTTACAGAGTATGACCTTGGCCATTAACCTTTGTTCAGTGCTACATTTTAGGCATTGGAAATACCTTATGACCCGAAAGAATTATAAAGATCGGATAAGCCCACTCATAAGTCAAGATAGGGAAATCTGACATCCTCTGTCACCATTATATTTGAGCTAGGCTCAAGTGTGATTTCTTTAGTACCGAAATTCGGTTGGTGGGGGTCTCAAATTTTATTATTTGAAAATTACATTTTAAATTCATTGCATGTAATTCAACTTCAGTTTCAAAATATTTATTTTTGAATTGATTTTAATACTAAGCGCAAGGCAAGTAATTTAAAAGAAACTTCTGAAATGCTGATATCTGCGGAAATATTAATTATCATGCATAATAACTTCATGTCAGAGCAAAAGGATTTAAGTCTGACTTTTGATGGATTTAAGAGTCAAGTGCATGAATATAATTTAAAAAAATAATTTATACTGAAAATCGAAATTAAATGAATCTACGAATCTAAATTACAATTATCTGTATCATGGCATGGTTTTTTTCTTCCTGAATATTTGTGAGAAAGAGAAATAATCAAATTAAGATTCTGAGAAGTTGCCACTTTGAATTAACCCTTTTGCCCTGATAAGAAGGATATGATACACAAATTGTTATCAATCTTATATAGATAATAAAAAGTATACAATGTATTTAAATTATACATAGTACATTAATTTGATATAGATTTGATAAGAACTGTGTAGATACAGTGTCTCAAAACTAAAAGCACAAAATACATTCATTTAAGCAGATAGATCTTCATCCATAAAGGTATTAGAAAAAAATAGTGTATGTACCCTTAAACGTTCAATACATAATGGGCGATACGCTTGGAAAAATATTATTTCATCTCATAAAATTAAAAACGTTTTGTATCACATACTGTCAAATTTCAATATACTTTAAACGTTAAGTGTGTCTTACTACTAACACATCTTTCTACTTCCAAAACATTTGCATTCTTTTCTATTGCATGTGACAAATACCTCTGACATCTTCATTTATAAAAATATGTTTATACGTGTCTTCAAAAATTGTAACACAAAATTGCAATTTCTCATAAAAATTTCCCATACACCCGCATGAATAAAACAAACTGATGGATTGTTCCTACATTATAACAAACTGATTTATTATTTTGAGATCATTCATTACATACATCACGAACAATTGAAAAAGAACCGGACTTCAGTTCCGGACTGCCGTCTACCGGATAGCTGACGCTCACCCTTTAGACGAGAGAATTAAAACAGATACAGTTAGGAAATGGTGACTTGGCTTTTTTATTGTGGCAGGGCAAACGCTGAAGGAAGGATCGACTCTAAAGGGTAAAAAGAAGTAGAATAAAAGGGGGAGAAATCTGCCCGAGTCTGCAGTTTTGCCACAAATGTCTAATCAAGAAAAAAGGGAGGGGAGTTTCGTTTGAATTCTGCCTTCCGATTCTTATTTATTCCTCTTGTTATCTCGATCGGGGTTCCCTCTGTGAAGGCAGGACAACTGGGTGACAAGGCAAACGTTGGAAGGGGAGCATAACAAAATAAATCAAAAGTTTCGGGGAACCTGACTGGGGTTAGTTTTTTTAACCGTGTCGTCTTCGTTGATGTCATGTTTGCAGAAGTTCGTTATTCACTCCTTGTGAGGGAGAGAGTGGATCTACAATGCCGGTAGCATAGGAGCGTTCGTTTGGTTCTCTTTTGTTTGGTACATTAAGAGAGTTAGAAATTGGTTGTTTGGTATTGGTGGTTTGTGATTGTTTAGCAACCTCTGCATGTGCTGAGGGAAATGCAGTTGAATAGCATTAAGGCGAATTTCATTGGACAGAAATAATTAATTCGTGGTAATTATTATCAATGGAGTTGTAGTTTCTGAGGTGCTGCTATACTTATGAAGAATAAAACTAGGTAAGGTTTACTTTTTTTAACTATATTGTCTTCGTTGATGTCATGTTTGCAGAAGTTCGTTATTCACTCCTTGTGAGGGAGAGAGTGGATCTACAATGCCGGTAACATAGGAGCGTTCGTTTGGTTCTCTTTTGTTTGGTACATTAAGAGAGTTAGAAATTGGTTGTTTGGTATTGGTGGTTTGTGATTGTTTAGCAACCTCTGCATGTGCTGAGGGAAATGTAGTTGAATATCATTAAGGCGAATTTCATGGGAGAGAAATAATTAATTCGTGCTAATTATTATCAATATACTTGTAGTTTCTGAGGTGCTGCTATACTTATGAAGAATAAAACTATGTTAGGTTTACTTTTTTAACTATATCGTCTTCGGTGATGTCATGTTAACAGGAGTTCATAATTTCCACCTTATGAGAGAGTGGATCTACATTACATAAAGATAGAATCTTTTTGATGCAAGAAAAGTTAGAAATATATATTCTGGTATTTATTTATGTGTTTATTTAGTAACCTGTGCGTACATATATATTAAAGAAAATATTGGGGAATTTCGTTAAGGATATCTTAATGCGACAGAAAATATTTAATCGTGAAAATTGTAGTATTAGTAGCATTTGAGGAGTGCTACACTTATGACGAAATAAATCAAAAGTTACTAGACTGGGATTACTTTTTTTTTAACTTTGTAGTTTTCATTGATGTCAGGTTTACAGAAGTTCGTTATTCACTCCTTGGGAGGGAAAGAGTGAATCTACAATGCCAGTAAGATAGAAGCGTTCGTTTGGTTCTCTTTTGTTTGGTACACTAAGATTAGGAAATTGGTTGCTTGGTTTTGGTGATCTATGATTAGTTTAACAACTTCTACACGTGTTTAAGATAATGTACTCAACTATCATTAAGGCGAATTTCATGGGACAGAAGAAATTAGTTCGTGATAACTATTATCAGTAGAGTCTGAGGAGCTGTTACACTTATAAAAAACTCAAAAGTTACGAGTGAACTAGATTAGGTTTACTTTTATAAATTATGTCGTCTTCGTTGATGTTGTGTCTGTAGAAGTTCGATATTTACTCCTTGTGAGGGAAAGAGTGAATCTACAATGCAGTAAGGTAGAAGCGCTCGTTCGGTACACCAAAAGTTGGAAATTGGTAGTCTGATATCGGTGGTGTATGATTATTTAGCTATCTCTAGATACACGTTCATTTGATAATCTTTTGCTTGGTACACTAAGAATTGGAATTTGGTTGCCTGGTATTGGTGGTATATGATTATTTAGAAACTGCTGCGCATGTTAAAACGAAATGTAGTAAAATATCGTTAAGGCGAATTTCAATGGACAGAAAAAGTTATTGGTAACTGTTATAAGCAGAGTAGTAGTTTCTGAGGAGCTGCTGCTACACGTATAAAATATCAAGTTACGACAGAACTAGATTAGGTTTGCTTTTTAACTATATCGTCTTTGATGTCATGTCTACAGGAGTTGTTTATCCCCTCCTTTTGAGAGGGTGGATCTACGATACATAAAGATAGAATCTTTCATTTGATTCCTCAAACGTTGAAAATATTTAGTCTGGTATTGCTGGTATACGATTATGTAGTAACGTGCATATATTAAAGAAAATATTGGAGAATTTCTTAAAGGATATCTTCATGCGACAGAAAATATTTGATCGTGAAAGTTGTAGTATTAGTATTAGTAGTGTTTCAAAAGTATTACGCTTATAACGGAATAAATCAAAAATTACTAGGATTACTTTTTTAACTGTGTCGGCTCGTTGATGTCATGCATGTAGAAGTTCATTATTCACTTCTTGTGCGAAGGAGAGTTCGTCTACTACAATGCAATAAGGTAGAAGCGTTCGCTTGGTATTTCATGATTGGTACATTAAAAGTTAAAAATTGGTTGTCTGGTATTGATAGTACATGATTATTTAGTAATCGATCGCAGAAATTGTAGTGAAATATTGTGAAGGGGAACTTCATGAGACAGAAAAATGTAGTTCTGGAAAGCTGTAGTACAATTATTACTACAGCTGTAGAGCAATAGTTTCCGAAGACCTGCTATGCTTATAACAAAATAAATAGAAAGTTACTAGTGAACTTGAGTAGGTTTCCTTTTTATTACTCATCTTCGTTGATGTTATGTTCTCAGAAGTTCGTTTCACCATCGTTGTACGAGAGTTAAGATCTGCATTGCATAATATGGAATCTTTCGTTTGATGCACGAAAAGTTAAAAATATATAATCTAGTATTGGATGGTAAATGACTATATAGCAAACTGCGCATATAATAAAGAAAGCCTAGGGTATTTCCTTAAGGTAGATCTTCGTGGGCCAGAAAGAAATTTGATAGTGAAAACTGCAGTATTATTATTACTAGAGTCGGGAGAACCAGTAATGAGATTCTTTTTTAACTGTCTTATCTTCGTTGGTATCGTGTTTATAGAAATTCACTCCTTGTGTAGACTTAAAGTCAGAAAATATTAAATGCAGTACTAGTTATCTCTTGCATTTTATCATAATTTTGTTCTATAAGAATGGTCTGGTTGGCATGGTAATTGAATAATTTTTTCGTAAGAAAGCTTGTTGAAAGATGAAAGGTAGCCCTGTATATTTGAAGAATCGGATTGAATGAATTATTTTTTGCAGAAGAGAGTTTAATTTACCTCGCACTGGTGCAACAAAATTGTCCAGTGGTGACGGTCCGTGGTCAAGCCAAGGAAAACAACTCTTAAATTTGAATCAAGGTTCAAATGACGAGGTTGACATCTGAGGTTAATACATCTCACTCCCACTCCCAACATGACGAGGTTAACACATCCCACTCCTCAAACTTCCACATCAAGTCAAGGGCATTAAGGCAACGACAGATTTAACATGCACTAGTCCACTGTCAGAGGATAGTCCTCAAGTTTCAATGCCTGGGCACTCTCTAAATGCTATTGGGAAATAATTCCCTGTATAGTGCATTGGGAATGAAGATCCAAATAGGAAAAACAAATTGTCCCTTGCCTAGAAATGATGGCAGTTTGGAACAGATTTTGTATATGAGGCTGTCCACTACAGGTGGTTTTCGACGCTAAGATAAGCCCTCAGAAAGGTTCAAGTTTCACCACTGAATTCTGAATCACCCTGCTCTAACTCTTCATATACATCTTCAAATACAACTGATTTTTCATTTCTACAATCTATTAAGTATTTATGGATATAATAATCGCAAATAAAATCGCGAGGTACCTAGAGTTTAAATAACTTAGAACGTTCCTTTATCATAGAACCAAAAATACGTTGTTAGTTTGAATGCAAATAAATGAATGTGTTTTCGATAGAAACAAATACTTGCGTCAGATTAATTATGCAGCGATGGAACATCAATTATCGAACAAAACCACAAATGCAATTAGTTTGCAGAATGAAGTTTTGGACTGTCAATAAATTTACAAGTAAGCTGTTTCATGTGTTGAAATTATTATCAAGTGGAGTTATTTGTTTGCAAAAGTGTTCGTAATCAATTCTTTATCATTATGCTGCATCTATGACGAGAAAAATAATTGTTTTCTAGACAGCAAAGTTTCTAGGAATTATTGGACACTGGTGAATAATTTATTTGTATCTCCTGCATATATATATTCTTATGCTTGTTACTATGTGAAAATTGAATGCTGTATTTAGAAAACGCTTGAATGATTTGATTCGGAGAAAATTATTTTCAATACTGTCACTGTTCATCTCTACTTTGATATTGGTGTGTTTTGTTAGTTTTGTTTTCAATTAACCCTCCTTGTGGTGGTCTCGACAAGGTATCTCGTATTGTTGGCCACATCTTGTTGGACGAGATATCTCATCTTTAAAAAAACATGATCACGATCATTAGAAAACTGACCAGATCTTTTTGGACGAGATATCTCATCTTTAAAAAAACATGATCACGATCATTAGAAGAAAACTGACCAGATCTTAATGTGGTCATTATTAAAACAATCGGCAATATTTTGATGACAAAATACCTCGTCATTAGCAAAATTGCTCAGATCTCGATGGACGAGATATCGCATCGAAACCACTTGGAGGGTTAAAACTTAAATATTTTATAGTTCATATTAATTACTTATTATTACTTCATTTTTAGAATAAATTCAATTACCCAGTTTCTATTAAAATGCAACAGCATCCCTAAGAAACACAAATTAGGATGAATTTTCATTTTATATATTCTTCAAATATTATTTCACTAATTCTATTCAGACTGTAGCGGAGTAACATTGAATATATTGTAAAATACAATGCAAGTATCATAAAAACAATGCAAAAAAGGGAATTTCATAAAGTACATTATAAGAACACCACTACACATTCCTTAAAATTACTTCTATCATCAAATTACGAAAGCATTTTTCTGAAAACAAATTTCCCTGATAAATTAAAATAAATATTAACTCTGCCCCCGTACATCAGGCAGTGTTAGTAATTCCGAAACCAAATCCCAAGACCATCTCACCAGAAGGAAGACACTAAAAAAGGACGCAAAACTTAATTAATTTTCCCTCAATGAAAAGCCCAAGAGATAAATTGTCACTCCTCTTTATGAGCATAAATTACGCGACAAAGTTATCAGAAAAGAGCGGAAAATACATAATTAACGTAGCGTGGTAGAGTTATCCGACAAGATTTTCCTGATAGCAGTCACGTGTAAGCTCCGGCATTGAGTAATGCATAAGCAAATCTCGTGTGACTCTTCGGCAGGTGACGTGCGAGAATAATCAACACGTTGGACTGAAAAGTCATCTCCTTTGTTTCGGACTCCGCGTTGTCTTCCTTTGACAGCGAGATAGTGTGGTCTTGGCAGAGTAGCAAGTGTGGAAGGAGCTAGTCTCCCGATGTGTCTTTTCTATCAAGATGGCGAGATGAGATTGGCGTATTTGCTTGGATCCCCTCCTTTTTTCTTTTAAGTTTTCGTAAAGGAAGTGAAATTTAGCTTTCATGAGGTATTGTTCGGTTTAAATGATAGTAAAGTTGTATCGAGTTCTGGATGTTGTCCTCAGTATGGAACGCTGTGAGGTGATTTCAAATTACACGTACTCGAGGCGTATCAATGGCAGAATAATGTAATGGTAGAAGTTTGTGATTAAAATTTTGAAGTTAAAAGCGATAATATTAAAGTTAGTAGGTAGTTGATTTAACGTCTCACTGCAGCAACAAAATGGGCTGTTGGTGACGGGGTCCGGGATCAATCACCAAGGGAAATATTCCAGGACAACACCACGTGCAACTTTCCGACGCAATTTTTATATTATCTTATTATTTTGATTTTAGCTGGAATTCTGCTTTGGAAGAAAGATGAAGAGGGAGGGTTAGTTTTCAGAACACAGTTCATCGATTTCAGAGCAGTCGGTGTCGTGTAAATATGCAGTTTTAATAAATGTCTTGTTTTGGTTTTGTAGTTTTGAATTCGTGTAGCTTTTACATGCACTATTTAGCAATACAGTCCGCTTTAGAAATTTGTACGATGCTTGTAGAATCAACGGCTGTCATTTTTGTTGATACGGAGCTGTAGCTTTGGTTCAATGGAGCTACAGTGTTTCGTGCATTGGTATTAGTATTCTGAAGGACACTTCTATCCCACAGAATTGCATTATTGGTTGTTAATTAGAATTTTATCGGTGAATTGCATCTTAAGATCTCTGTGAAGAATGGCTGATCGAAGAAAATCGATCAGGAAACGAGGAACAGTGCGAGGACTAGTAACCAAACTAGGATCCTATGAAATCGAGGATGTCTTCAATACGACTTACCTCTACTCTGACTCCAGTACAGGACTGGTCGGGACCAAGACCTCACCTCATCTTTTGAAAATCATCGCCACTAATCGCGTGAATACCAACCAAGAGTTGAGTGGCAATTGTGAGTGGAACTACGTCAAATCTCATTTGAAATCTGACTTGGTTTGACGTGGTAGGTAGATAGATAATTAATATTGCACTGGAGCAACACGATGGGCTATTGGCGACATCCGGAATCAATCCGTAAAGGAAAGATCTAAGAACAACACCTCATAAATTTAAACAACGGTCAGACGACTAGGTCAACACCTGAGCTGGCACCCCAGTTTCCAAACTTCCAGACCAAGCCTGCGTGAGAACATTTGAGGCCGCGATAGATTTAACGTGCATCAACCCCCGTGTACTCGGCGGTCTTTGGCTGGACTGAGTTTCAACCCTCCGGTTGCTAATCCGTTACTCTTCCAACTAGGCTACCGCGCCCTCCTGCAGAGTTGGATTAGCGGGAACTTCAACTCAAAGACATTCATAACCACGAAATTTGGTGGAATGATCCATCTTTTCTGAAGAATATAAAACTGTAGAAACTAAAATTTTGATTACAATAGAAGATAACGAGCCACATAGCAAGGAATTGAAACATCCTTGCTATCGCTAGTTCGAGCTTGCAAGCTCCAACACTTGACGAACAGCAAATATTGAATAATTAAAACTAATGCAACACCCTTTCCTTTTCTAACAGTTGTCTGTCTTGTGTTTGGCACAGCTTGGCCAAATATGGTCTTTGTGTTATGATATCCAACAAACCATCCCTTCCAAAAAAATGCAGGACACCCAGTTGGAAGAGTAAGTCAAAATTGCGAGGCGTTGTCCTTGAATCTTTCCATTCGGAATTGATCCCGGACCGTCGCCAATAGCCCATTGTTGCTCTAGTGAGACGTTAATTAACAACCTACCTACCCAAAAAATGCATTTTCTAAAGAAACGCTTTAAAACGCCATTTATAATGCGTTACAAAGCGATAAATGGTGCTTTTAATGTCATGTCAAGCCAATTCCACCATAAGAATACGCATCCTTTGATATTATTTAATAAATAATAAAAGATTCAGAAACACGTAATTATGTTTCATATTGACTTATAAATGTTGCTTTTGTTTCATTTATTTCTGTGCTTTTTCCCTGTTGTAAATACACTTTCAAAGGGTAAGATCAAATATGAAAATGTGTTAACATTAATAACATCTCTTTGATCTGTTTTAAATTTCTGTTCATTCTGACTAATCGAATCATAATGCATTAATTAATTCGTCGCTTAACGTGTATATTAAGTGCAACGTGCAGAATCTAATAAATTGTCTCAATGAGTTATCAATCTCAATGATTGAATTAAATTAAGATACGAAAGCCATATTAGATTTTTGTTCCTTTCTTCATATTAGAGAAGCATTTGAAGTATCTATTAGGATTATTCTGTTGGAGCAGAGAGATCAAATAAATTTACATAGTTGCTATTTGATATGAAAAATATTAATTTTTAACTTTTATTGAAGACATAAATTTGTACGATTAATTTGTATAAGCACATTTATAGATTTTTATTTGAATCAAGGATATGAGATTACGGGTTTGTATTTGACTTACAATGCTTTTGCGAAATATTTTAAATGTAATTAAATTAAGGTATCAGACACAAAATTAAATGAAGTTATTGAAAACAAATTAATTCGCATTTGTTTTTATATTTATGTTACTATGTGATTTTAAACTGTTGAAAATATTTACCAAAATTATGGATCCATTAAAATGAATAAATGGTTCGTTGGTCTGTATTAAACATCTTTTATACCAATAATAATTTAGATAATTAATAATTACATCTCTTGCTTGCATCATCTTGCCAAACCTTTGAAATCGCCACGCGATTTTCATTGGCTAGCTGAGTACGTATCCCAACAACCAAGAGTGGTTCAAATTTAAGTGGTGTCCTCGGATTTTTTTCAATAGGGATTGATCCCGGACCGTCGTCAATAGCAAGTTGTGTCGCTTCATTGCGACGTTAACTAGCAACCTACTTATCAAGCAACCAAGCATTTCATATATAAACATCTGTTAAATAAAAATTATCGCTCAGAATTATAATGAAATAAGAAATAAACTGGTATATTACGCATTTAGAATTACTTCGATATGCAAACTTCATATCTATTTCTAAACAACATGCGGGCCGCGGTGGTTCGGTTGGAAGAGTTTGAACCCAACCAAAGACCGACTTGTACAAGGGAGCTGATGCAAGTTAAATCTGCCGTGGCCTCAAATATCCTCACGTTGGGGTTGTGTGGAAGTTTGGAGAGTGGTGTTCCAGCTCAGGTGTGACCTCGTCATCTGACCGTGATTCAAAATTACGTGGTGTTTTCCCTCGGATCTTTCCATTCGGTATTGATCCCGGACCGTCAACAATAGCCGGTTGTGTTTCTCCAGTGTGACGTTAATTAAAAATGCCAATACCTAGTGTGACGTTAATTAAAATGCCTACCTAACTTTCAATATTTTTTACAAATGGTCTAATCATATAACTCAAGTTTATCAGAACAATCCGTTTAAAATTAGAATAAAGTATACAATATAATCGCAAATTAGAACCAAATATTTGCCGTGAAGTACAGCCAGCCAAGCAACAATTACAGATAACTAATCCCTTGACAATACATAGTTAGGATAGGTAGGTAGGTATTTTAATTAACGCCACACTGGAGCAACACAACGGGCTATTGGTGACGCTCCGGGATCAATCCCAAAGGGAAATATCGATGACACCCCGTAATTTTAAACCACGGTCAGATGACGAGGCAACACCTGAGCTGGCACGTCACTCTCCAAACTTCCTTACCACGCAAACGCGAGGACATTTGAGGCCACGACAGATTTAACAAGCACCAGCCCCCCTTTTACACGACGGTGTTTGGCTGGTTTCGAACTCGTGACCCTCCGGTTGCTAATCCGTTACTCTTTTAACTCATAGTTAGGGTTACCATAGGCTTTTGTGGCTTTTAGCTAGGCAAAAAAAATGGTGTCGCTCTAAGTGTGTACCATGTACTCAACCCTCAAAGTGGTTTCAACGAAATACTGCAGAGGGTGGACAAAATAATATGAACACCTGTGAAATGAAACAAAATCTTTATTAATAGGATGTTGCCCTCCTTTTTCATCAATTACAGCTTGTATCCGTCGTGGAATGGACAAATACAAGTCATGCACAACCGTTACAGGGATACGTAGCCACTCCTCCTGCAAAAAGGTCACTAATTCAGAAAGTGTCGTTGGAGGTGGAAACCTAATGGGCAGTTTGCCCTACAAAATACCCCACAAAGGTTCAATTATATTAAGAACAAGGGACTGAGGGGCCACACGAGGTGTTGCAGTTCATCAAGCCAGTCTCCGACAATTCCATCAGTGTAAATGGGCGCATTATCATCTTGGAACACAGGTCGAGAATCAGGGAACAAAGTTTGCACCATTGGATGAAGATGGTCGGCCAGAATATTGACATAAACCGATGCTCTAACTCATCCTTGCAGGACAACAAGTGGGCCGAGACCACGGTGAGACATCGCGCCCCACAGCATCACTGATCCCCCTCCATGCTTAACAGTAGGAAGGAGACAGTCAAAATCAAAGACTTGTGCTGGCGTTCTCCAAACGTAAACACGTCCGTTAGTCTGGAATAATGTGAATGACGATTCGTCTGGCCAGATAACATTCTTCCATTGTTGTTGTGTCCAATTCTTATGGTCGTGACACCTTTTTCGTCGTTTCAAGGCATTGCATGTTGTCACCAATGGTTTTGAAATAGCCGCTCTACCGTGTATGTTTTCTGCATGCAGTTCACGGCGGATAGTTTTTGTCGATACACCTTCCTGCAGATGTGTGTTCATCTCAGATGATATCTGGGATGCTGCTGTCTTGTGCTTTCTGGCCACAATCCGCTTCAAAACCCTTCTGTCTCTATCAATCAGCTTCGACTTTCGTCCACTGTCATGCTTGGCAGATGATGTCTTTCCCTGTTTGCTGTGGGCTGTTATTACCGTCGGCACGGTACTTCTCCCGACACCAACAAGGGTGGCCGTTTTCGTTACTGAGGCTCCGGCAAGACGGGCTCCAACAATCATGCCTCTTTCGAAATCTGTGAGGTCAGCCATAACGAAGTTTTAACGCCCCAATATATTTCGCATCCGAACGCTATCGCTGCTACTAATAGACTGATGTGTGCACATTTTCGCCCGTTAGGTGGCACTCTTCCATACTAGAGGGCGGGAGTATACGACAGGTTCCGTCGAGTGTTTTTTTTTCGCAGGTGTTCATATTACTTTGTCCAACCAGTGTATCTAGTCCATCAAAATGTGAACAATCTGGCTAATGACGAAGCATTTCGTCATCAAGATATTACCGATTTTTTGATGAGGAGATCGTTTCAGTTTTTGATGACAAGATGAAGGTCAGTGTGCTCCTGACGACGAGATATATCGTCTATCAGGATATGGTCAGTTTTGCTAATACCAGATAACTCGTCGGGACAGGCACCAGGGGAACCCCATTTATTTCAGAAATACTTAATAAATTTAACTCCGTCTGGTTTCTCTTCTTACCTTTCTCAGGTTTCCTCCAAAATTCATTTACTAATTGATAACATAGTGTTCGTTCTGATGTAATACGTGACAGCACAACTTACATTTATTATTAAAACGCGAATTTGAGTATACATATAGAATATTTTAAATCTGAAGAAAAGTTCATGTATTTTTATCGACATATTGGAATCTCAAGGGGAATATCATGATGCTTGATCTAGTCGTTGCCATGCAACGTATACGATAAGGAGTTGGACGCATGCATGAGAAATATGTATATTTGAAATCTGGCAAAAATGTGCATTTTACATTGGCAGATTAGATTCGCGTGTTTGGTCCGGTCGTTGCCAAATAACAAATATAAATCATGCCTTTTTTTCCTAGCCACGCAAGAGAAATATATATTGATTATTTAAGTCAAAAAGCAAAACAGTTTAAAGTAATCTGCATATTTTAAATGAGGCAATGAGGCAATTGCAATGAGGTAAAATATACAGCTGTGTGAATCAATTTTTGCAGGCATAAAATAAATTTATTCATACATTTAAGGTCCATTCAATAAATAAAGCATCATTCTTAAATTATGGTTTTGTATGACATCGCGTTAAAAATATTCAGTCAAGTGAATTTGATTTTATTATCCAGACTAATTTATTCCAAATTACATGATACAAAAGTCAGCTTCCAACATTAATTCCTGGCATCCAAAAAATGTATTATTTTTAGAGGTTCACCTTAGCAAGTTAGTTTTCAAGTTACATCAAAACATAAATTAGTATCATTTATTAATATTCGTACAATACATTTGGCGATCAGACATCGCATTACAAATTATATTTATACTATGTACAATTATACTATGTACAATTATACTATGTACAATTCTACTTATCTCTAATTTCATGAAGAATAAAGTCGAACAACCAGACAAGTTTATATGTTTATGTAACGCGAAAATTAATTTACTAAGTCCGAACATTAATAAATGATACTAGTTTATGCTTTCGATGTAACGCAAAAACTAACTTGCTAAATTGAGTCTATAAATAATACTAGTTTCTACGCAAAAACTAAGTCCGAATATTGATAAATGATAGTTAATGTGTTTATATAACGCGAAAACTAACTTACCAAGTTCCAAATTTAATAAATGGTAAAGGAGTGAAAATCTATAATGCCATTAGGCTCATAATACAATGTCATTATCTTAGTGATAAATAACCTCTAGAAATAATTTCTAGGTATATATAAAATAATTAAATATTCTGAATTCTACAAAGCATGTCTGTTCTGCTCATTTCAGAGCCAGTAAGATAAAATTGATGTAATTATAGTAAAAACCCTTTCCAGAGTTGGACATAAAAATTATGTCCAACTAAAATTCAAGATGAACTAATTTAACGATCCCAAATACGCGATAAATTTTACACGCAATATATTTTGAATTTGAACCAAACTTAGCGCTACAATATTTTCACTCAACTAACTTTTAACTATAAACTCTTAAAAATTAGAGTTATACAATAACATGTCAATGTAAATGAAATGATGTGATGAAATTTGTAATCCAGAAAATGATTTCCGTCATTGATCAATTATCGCCGTGAATCAGTATGCTCGTCGTTCGATAGCTTTTGCTGCTTCCGACAAATCAAGTAGAGCTTGCGGTTCCTCAGCAGTTTGGTTGCGTGGGAGAACATCTTTTCGAGCTTTGTTCGCTTCTAGAAACTGTTTTTTTTTTCACTTCCGATTGCTAGGCTGGTGCGATTTTTGACGTTTTGTGTTGATTTTCCTGCGTGATGTAATACATAAAATGTTACTTCTATGTTTCTAAGGGAACTATGTAGCAATCTAAAAATAGTTGCGTTCACCCAGAAAATCTATTCAGAAAAGAGAGTGCAAATTTCATGACACCTGAACTCAGCATTCGAGGATTCTTTTGCTGCTTCATGTAGGGCGATAGTTGAATTAACATCGCACTGGAGCTACACAATGGGCTATTGGCGACTGCCAAAGGAAAAGATTCGAGGACAATGCCTCGTAATTTTGAACCGCGATGTCAAATGACAGGGTCAACACATGAGGTGGCACCCCACTCTCCAATTTCCCCACCATGCCAAATTCACTGCTTCAGACAAACAAATTTTCTACTTTAAGTATAAAATTTTACACTGAAAGCGACCGTGGTTCTAAATCGCGAGGTGTTGTCCTTCGATCTTTCCATTCGGAGGCGATATCGAACTTTTGCCAATAGTCCTTTGTGTTGCTCCAGAGTGTGATGTTAATTCCAAACTACACCGAAAGCAGCACTAAAAATTATATCCACACAAATAACCTTCATAATGAAATAACCAAACAATTCAACCTTATTTACACTTCCCCATCTCAACTAACTTTACACAACTCATCGCGTTAAGAGACCTTATTCAGCAACAAAAAAAAAACGCCAGTTTAATCCTATTTATGTAACGCGAAAACTAACTTCCCACATTAACCAAGTCGAAACGTTAATAAATTGCAGCGAAACGACCGTTTCCGCAAAATCCAGGACCCCATTCGGTTCACCCCCAGTGATAAATCCCTCAGCAAACATTCCAGGGTATAAAGAAAAGGGAATTAAATCAGCTGAATTCTTATTTCCGGTATACGGATACAAGTAAACCAGGTTGATCTCCCTGCATCCCTCTGAATCGTGTTTAGCCGGCTCAATTACATAACTACTCCTTAGGGAATGCCAGAACGCCGGGAGCCATTTCAGACATGGAATCATAAACGCAGGGTCTTCCCGTGGTCTTTGCAGTACTCTTTGGGGAGCAATCAAATTTTATAGCTATATGTGTGTATGATGAGAGGCTGGAAGATTCCCGAAGATTTCAAATTCAAACGGGATTCCCGGAGTTGGGACTCTTTTGTTTTGAATGCTTTTGGTTTGGGTGGATGTCTATAAACTGTTATTTCTGCGGGACGTGGAATTGGTCGTGAATGGTAAGTAGGGATTGGGATGTCGATGTTGTATGTTATGTATGCAAGGGGGTGTTTAAAGAAGTGGGGTATGATTGGTGGGTCGTAAATGACGTGCATGATGAAATTAATACATGCAAAAAATGTTGGGGAACGGTTTTAAAACGGGAATTATTTATTGCTGTGGTCTGAATTGGGTTTCGGGGTTAAGGCTGAAGTACGTGAACGCGTTTGAGATACTTTTACAGAACGTCAATGGTATGATGGTTAGTTGATGTATTATATTTCTTGGAAATACTTAAGATTAAGATGACAAAAATTTATACTAATGTATAAAGTTTAAAAATTCTTGACTCATGAATTGAGTTCCTTTTTGGATGTACCTAAAGCGATATAATGCTGTTGTGAAAAATAAACCTTAATTCATGAATAGGCATAAACGTGTATATTAATTTGTTCTCGTTTAGAAATTGTGTCATATACAATTGGGAAAAACTATTGTATTATTTCCATAAATTAAGATTAAAGCCTATCATATAGTACCACTACTTTCACAGCATTCCTCCAAACATTCATTTACCAGTTGATTACACCTTGTTCGTTCTGATGTAATACGTGACAGCACAACTTATATTTATTACTAAAACACGAATTTGAGTATACTTATGGAATATTTTAAATCTGAAGAAAAGTTCATGTATTTTTATCGACATATTGGATTCTCAACGGGAATGGCATGATGCTTGATCTAGTCGTTGCCATGCAACATATACAATAAGGAGTTGGGGGTACGTAAGAGAAATATGTATATTTGAAATTCCATACTTTTTTTTATTCAATTGATCAGATACGTAGGATTAACTCAAAACAATTAAAATAAACTCGTCAGATATTCAGATACTTTTGAATAAGCTTTAATGAACCTTGCTCAATTAAACCCTAGCACACCAACTCTATTATGTAATATACTTCATGACGAAACAATTTTATTAATAAACTAAGGATAATATGTCGCATTCTTCCGAGAGATGATGGTTTCACTTTGCAAGGGATTTCAATTTCGCTTCATATACTATTCCATACACAGATATTTTTAAAAATAATGAAATTAGACTGATGGTCTTGCTAAGATTTTTGATATATTTCCTGGTTGAAAAAGAAAAACTATATATGTATCAAAAAATAGTTAATTAGTTATACTGAATTTCAGTACTGAAGACTTCAGATTAAAAGCGTTTGAATCGAAATGGCTTCATATGAATTTATCCGAATTCCTTCACCTATTTGTATAGGTTTGGTGAGTTTTATACTTGTATTTTATTGATTTAACAAAAATATAATGAATAAATAAATAAACATTTCCTTGTGTACCCCAAAGGTAATCCCTAACTGATAATGATCCCATTTGATTTGGGTTGGCCACAATCATTCCTACTGATAACAAGTTTTATTAATCATAATTAATTATTTTTGAATAAATTGAGATAAACCATTGGACAGTTTAAATACACTTCTAAATACCATAATACTTACATAATTTTATTTGATATAAGGAGTTGCAGTATTTGTATCAAGAGGACGCTATTGCGCTTCACATTGTTCAAGTAAAATTTGTATTAAGTTCTTACACAACTTTTAGTTCTTTTGAGGCATGAAAGAATTTTATAAATTACCCCACTAGTTTCCCCTACTCCCACAATAAATACTCGTGACACTACACTAAAATTAAGGGATCACACACACCAAAACCAACGTCAAAATCATTACATTAAACAAGGGTTTCGGAAAGAATTTTAAAAACAAAAGTTTAAGGACGAAAAGGGTAAAAAATATGGCGCGTGCATTTTGCAGCGTGTGCCTTCGTCGATATTCCGATATCGGAATCGTTATCGGAGTTTTTCGAAAAGAATCTTCGGTCTCTAATTGGTCTTCGGCTGGAAGTGACGTCTTTTGAAATATCACGTGATTGATGCGATTTGCGTGAAGGGGGTTTTGGAAAAGGACTTCAATTCCGCAATTTGTCTCTATTACCATTTTGAGGGAGTCTATTTCGTAGCCTGTATAATCGATAGCAGAGTTTTTGTGAAAGGTTCAACTGCCGAGAGACGGTTTTTCAGTGCGTTATGAGTGTTTTATACGGTATTGATGACAACTAACTTTCAAATGTTATCGAATATCAGGAGTCTTTTGGAAATTTAAAGGATTTTCTGAAAAGAAAATGAAGTACAATTTCACAAAATGGTTCTTAAATCGTCAGTGATATTATGAATGGTTTGACGAACCGTTTAGAATTGCCATTATCTAATCACATAAAATCGGAAAGAGCTTCTTGGGACTGAAACCCTATAAAATATCCCATTTGTAATAAGAAAATTTAATTCATGTAGCCCTTTCTAATTGCCAAAAATAAAGCTAACAGAAAAGAATAGCTGTGTTTCTATTCTATAACACTAACTTTTGTAACTAACCTTAAGAAAAAAATTTAAATAGGAAAGCCTACATTATATTTGAGGTATTTAACTTTTGGTAATGGTAAGTAACTTACGGCTCACTGAGGTAAAACAACGTATTATTGGCGACAGTCCGGAATCAATCCTGAAGGGAAAGATCCTAGAAAAACACCATGTAATTTCGAACCACGGTCGGATGACGAGGTCAACACCTGAGCTGTGGCACCTCACTTTCCAAGCTTCCACACCGCGCCAACGTGAGGACATTTGAGGCCACGACAGATTTAACGTGCACCAGCCCTTGTGTACACGACGGTCTTTGATTGGACCTGTTTCGAATTCACAACCTTCCGATAACTTATCCGTTACTCTTTTGTCAACTCTTTGTTTTAACAACTTTTTGAAATCAGTGTATATGATTGCTGTGATATTCTGTCAATGGTATTATGAATGGCTTGACTAACCACTCATAATTGTTATTTAATTAATCTTATCATTTGTAGTTAACTAATCAACAACATAACTATTATTTCTTTACTCTAAATACAGTAGTCTTTGTGGTTGACTTCCAGGAAAGCCAAGAGATACAGTGATGTAAATTCTTCTAAAATTGTTGCTTTGTTCTAATGATAGCAGTACTGTTTCCAGCTTCTATAATCTTCCTTGCATTTTTTTGTATCCATATAAGAATAGTATTTTGGGATTTTTAAGTTTCTAATCTATGCATCAAACAACGATACGCAATTATATCTCAAGGAATAAACCCCTCTAAAATTGTTTCTCTGCGCAACGTAAAGGGAAATGCTGCTTCACAATTTACTTACAATTCGTACAGAGAAACAAAGTTACGTTTGATAGATTAAACAACTCTAAAATTGTTGCAACTTCATTTAAAGATACAAAATCTACTTACATGTATTATCTGAAAATAAGTATACATGCACTATGCCTACGAAACAAAGAAAAATTGTATCTTTCCAAGGAATCAAGAGGCATATCTTTTAATAAAAATTGTAAAGCCTTAAATCTGTCTCCTATTAATATTGCCATTAATTCACGGCACTGTCACTTGTAAACTTTTTCACATGGCAGTTGACTATCACTCGTTTTCCACAATAAATCAAATCAACGTACTATAAAATCCAAAACTTCTTACCAAAAACACTAACGATAATTCAAACCAATTTAATTAAATTTTTAAAAGCGAATATCTCTACTGAAAAAATGAAATGAGTATCATTTTATAGCTGAAGATTGAATTTAAAGTTCACGCTTCCGAAACTCTTTTTTCTCCCATCAAACTCGCGAGTGCGGGATTAAAACGGTGACAAAAAATTAACTGTATTAAGCATAAAACTCAACTCACTCGTTTCACTAGGATATCAATTATAAATTAATGACTTTTTCATCAGTTGAAAGTTTAATTAATTTTTTCACCGTGCGTATTTATTTCAAGAAAGTCGGTTTCCCAAAAGGCAGAGCACAAGAACGTGTTTCTAAGACTTAAGATAGAAATGGGAATAATTTATTTTTCTTTATTCGGGTATTTTAATATTCTTCTGCTAATAAGGTTCAGAAGGTGTTGGCTCAAGTACCGGTAATATTTTTTACGAGGTATCAAGGAAGGATTTTAATTATAACGTGTCTAGAAAGTGTTCAGACTAATCCGAAAGTGAATATGGCAAACTTTAATTAATTAATTTGGTGACGAATTCAATAATTCACATCCAAGGATTCTCATGAATTTAATCGCAGATTTAAACAAGTCTGAGAGATTGAAGTTTGTTACTAATTTTACAGTTGCAATGCTGTAAGCATGATGGAAGTCAAATTTTAATTTCACCAGGAGTTAGAATGCGCTTGTATGCCAATTTTGTGAAGCTAAAATTAAAAAGTAGATTTTTCGATTGCCTTCAGTTATTGTGGAAGCCCACTGTCCCCTTAACCCACAAAGTGGTTACAGTTCACATTAAAGTTAACAACGACGAGGTATCTCGTCCATCAAGATCTGATTAATTTTGTTAATGACGAAATATATCGTCATGAAGATATAGCCAATTTTTACAATGAGATCAAGATCTGTCAGTTGTGCTAATGACCATACTTCGTCATTAAAGTCACGATTTTTTGATGATGGAGAGATCAAGATTTGGTCAGTTTTCTTCTGACAAGATATCTCGTCCATAAAGACCTGAACAATTTTGCTAAGGACAAGACATCTGGTTCATCAAGATGTCGATTTTTTATGACGAGATCAAGATCTGGTCAGGTTTCTTCTAATGGTGGCGAGATATCTGGGGTTTTCGTAAGAACCTTCTATTGCTTTCTCCTCCGCCACATGAGCAGACAAGCTTAGAGTATATTAATCATCCAAGTGGTTTCCAGGAGATATCCTGTCCATCAAGATCTGACCAATTTTACTAATGACAAGATATCTTATCATCAAAATATTGCCGTTTCTTTATGATGGAGAGATCACGTTATGTTCAATTTTCTTTCAATGGCGATAAATCTCGTCCATCTAGATCTAGTCAGTTTTGGTAATGAAGGGATGCCACGTCCAGACAACCACCAGGAGGGTTAAGTGATAGCTTATTAATATTTGTACTTGCATAACACTTGACATATACCATACACAATAACTTCATTTTTAAATGTAGATTATTTTGACAATGGTGTTTTAATTGGCTATGATATGTGTACCATTCATTATAGTTAAATGCCTAAGCAGCATTTTTAAATGGTACATAGAAACTAAATACACTATTTTCAGAGCGTCATATTGGCAGAGCCATTATGAATAGCAATGTTTCTTTGAAATATACGCATTAAAATACTGTATTGACGTGCTAGCCAAGTATCTCCAAGTTATATCTTAAGGTTTAACGATTGTTAAAATGTCACATAGAAATATTTAATTCTTCATAACAGAGAACACTCAATCAACAGCTGTTTGTGTGATCCTCCAGTTATCCAGCATTGTAAGCCCTCCAGATAGGTAGGTATTTTAATTAATGAGCAACACAATGGGAATTGGCGAAGGTCCGGGATCAATCCCGAAGGGGAAGATCCAATGTAAGCCCTCCGGATTTTCGAGTAGTATAGTAATGCTTTTCCCTCCTAACGCACATAATGACTAAATGAACTCATTGGTTGAAATAAGCTAAATCCAAGATTTACAGAGCGTAACCGTGGCAAAGAGGGTCATTATGAACAGTAAGGTTTTTTTGCAATAAACACATTAAAATACTGCATAGCCATGCTATTCAAGAAGACAGTGTCTCCAAGTTAGTTCTTAAGGGTCATCGATTGTTAAAATATTTGAGTACACTCAATCAACAGCTATTTGTGTGATCTTCCAGTTATCCAGCATTGTAAGCCTTCGATATTTACGAGTAGCGTAGGATTTGCTTTCCCCTCACAACACACATTATATCTAAATAACCCCATTGATTGAAAGAATTCTATAAAAATTATAGGTGAAGATTTCGAATCCGGGGCATGTTTGTCGCCAAGCAATTTTTGTCGCCAAAATCAAGATGGCGTCCAAACCTAGTATGGAGTAAAAAAAACGGACTTTCCTTCGTAAAAAACAATCTTTTGCATAGGGTTGCCATAAAGCTGGATCGAAACCCCAAGGTTACCATGTTTGGCGATAAATCGCTAGTACCCCGGATTCGACATCTCCACCAAATTATATTGTTAAATAAGGTAAAAACTGTATAGCTCTCATGCAAGGAAAAAGGATATATGCATGTGAACTTCTCACAGGTGAACCCTCCAGATAGATTCGAGAGATATCTCGTCCATCAAGATCTGGTCAATTTTGCTAATGAAGAGCTATCTTGTCATCACGATATTGCCGATTTCTCACGATCACGATATCAATATCTGGTCAGTTTTCTTCTAATAACGAGATATTTCGTCCATAAAGATGTTGTCAGTTTTGGTAATGAAAGAATACATCGTCAAGACAACCACCAGGAGGGTTAACAATAAAAATACCGAGATAATGAAGTTCTTATGATTCAAAGATACTAGCCGTCAAGCCAGCTAGCACCGGCGTCTTGTAATAGTTCACAAAACAGCTGAATTTTAGCATAAAAAACCGAGTTAATATCTTCGAATGATACAAAAACAAAACAAAAATTTAATAAAAGTCAGAACTATGATGTGTTGCCGATAGTTTTTGGCTTCAGATGAATTGCCAGACTAATTCTTTCAACACTTTAGGAGTTTCTGAAAGTGGTTGCAAGCTAACTTCACCATCGTGCCAGCAATTCGTGTATTTTTTATTGGAATTTACATCAAGCTTCCAATAATGTGCACAACAAAAAGGACACACCTCCGAAATGTTTCCACAGTTACGCTCTTCAACGTCCAAAGTACATTACAATCTTTAGGAAGTCGACTCGAGCGACGCCGAAGCCTAATTTCTCGTTCCTTGAAACTTTTGCTGCTGCGACGATTTCTGCCTTGGAAATTTCTAATCGACCTTCGTTCTTCCGAAAGTTCAACGGTTTCATTGGAACGTCTCACTCTCTTTCGAGCATTTCTAATAACATTCTGTAGCTTTATAATTGAAATCAAGATATGCGCAAAATTTGAATTCCCTCTACAGATAAAAACAATCGAGCGTGGAACCAAGATTGTAGATTGTTGTTTTCCCTTTCGTTGCCATTCGGTAATAGACAAATAACCGCGACTTCTGTGCCACGTACGTTAGTGAAATATATATATATATATATATATATATGTTGATTTTTCGGCGTTGTGAATGGCATTTGTTGGCGGTCCTCATGTAGTTTGCGGCGGGTTGTTGTCGAGCTTAGGTCAATATATGTGGGTAAGTTTGTTTTCTCATTTTAAATTTTAATTTTGTATTATACTTATCTTTGGTATGTGTCCTTGGTTGTCCCTGGTTTTGTTTTTCTAACTTATTTTCTTATGGTGTTTGGAGGGGTGTGTGAACTACTTTTGGTGTACTGCCGCTCACACGCAGAAAACACCATATTGTGTTGACTGGGTGAGGCTCCTCCCTGATGACGCCCTGATCCACCAACACTTCCATCATTTTTTCAAAATTTTCTTAAATTTCTTGATTTTAAAATTTTTGGATTTCTTTTGTTTTGGTTTGTAATTTTGAATTTTATGTATTTATATATATATATATATATATATATATATATATATATATATATATATATATAACTTTTTACTCCTTGTGCATTAACCTTTTTGAATCTTGATAGCAACTACTTCAAGAATGAATTTAAACTATTTTAACATGAAGATTAAGAATAATTAATTCGTCACAGTATTTGTGAAATGGTTCAGAGGATCTAAATATAGGATGATAGGCCATCACAAAGAGGATCTCTGTAGAGACCATTGAAGTAAACACGAAATGAGGAAAGTTTTCTGATCAGTTTGTTATCTATAAAGACCACCTCGAAATTACTTTATTGATGCAATTTCCTTTTCTTTGTTTTTAAATAAATAACTAAATCGAGCGTCTTTGGTTGCACCTCCGAATCTGGTAAATTTCCCTCGTGAATCCATCTGAAACAAGCGTTATTTGATGGTTTGATACACCACTCTCGGAGTAATTAATTCGCTGGAAAGAGCGGATGCCGATTCATTTGGTTGATGCGATTTTGAAAGGATGCAGAATACTCATCACTTTAAGTAGCCGGACTTATTGAATGAGCTGTGAGCTTATTACTGCGACTGAAGTTTGCATTTTGTGATTAGGAATGTCGGTGTCTTGAAAGTTATATTTAGAATATGATATGTTTATGTATGTTATGTCAATCGATAGAAAGATTGTGCTTGATTCCTAACAGTTTTTCAACTTTATCAAACTTTAGAAAGTTGTATTTCCGAGAAAGCACTACACATAACCCATCGAGTATTCATTCAACTCAGTTAACTTCACTACAGCCGGACTTTTGGGATTAATGGTGTACTTGTTATGAGGATAAGTTAATGTCTTGATAAAAGTTATATTTAGAATATGATGTTTGTATGTTATGTCGATAGAAAGAATGTGTTTGATTCTAACAGTTTTTCAACTATCGAAGTTAAGAAATTTGTATTTCAGAAAAAGTATGACTTATGAATCATCCGGTTCAATTCAGTTTTATAATTTCATTGTAACCAGACTTTTGAGATCATGAGTGTATTTATTATGGGGACTGAAGTTTTCACTCTATGATTAAAAGTGCTGAAGTCGTGATAAAATTTATGTTTCAGTTATGTTATGTTTATGTCGATAAAAATAATGCTTAGTTCTTAAGAGTTTTTCCAATTTCTGATAACTTAAAGTTGCATTTCAGATAAAGAATGACGCATGGACCATCCAGTTTTCATTCAATTCAGTTTTATAGTGTCACTATTATATTTTTAATGATTGAAATTTCTTATATTCTCTTCAAAAATTGTGTGCTTTCAAATTATACCGGTTAGGTTGAAACTATTTTTGTTATAAAAGTCTCTTTCTGGAAAGATTAAAAATGACCATCACTTGGAAGTTGAAGTGTTATGTGTATTTTTGGAGATAAAAATATCTTACAATCTACTTATTTTTATGCAGCAAATTTTCTAAGGTAAGACTTAATTTTCTTAATCTTTCTAATTTAAATCATTGTGAACCCTAATAGGTTTCATAACGATTCTCTGTCACTTTTAAATTGATAAATAAAATAGATTTGAAAAACTTAGTATCTGATGAGGTATACTGTTAGTCTCATGCGATAGGCAAAATCTATGAGCCAATTTGTGATATTAATTAGATATATTGATCATAAGATCAACATATCTAATAACATCAGTATAACATCATTAATGGGATTTAGAAGCTAAGAGATGGTCTTCAATGCATCTGAGGTCTTTTCGCCTTCTTCAGAAAATAAAAATTTATATAAAAATTCCATATGCGGGAATAATTGTTTGTAATTTATGCTTAATAACTTACAATGCATCAATGTAGTGTTATTAAATTTGTAATAAAATGCGCATTATTAAGGTTTTATAACTATTCTTTATAGAGTAAATTATTTTGAATTCAATTACCCCATGGGTCACGAAAAGTCAAGTAAAGAAGTTTTGAATAATTTTAACATAGTCTTGAATTTTGCCTTTTTTATACTATAGCGATGATTACTTTTCATGTAGAAATAATGTTTTCAAGATAGATTAATTTGATGTCAACCTATTTTGAGTTTTTAAGTAAATTGTTATTTCAAAATGATCAGGAGGTGAAATTTGTTCTGTGATCAGAAGGGATTTTGTTTACAGAGAGGATCTATACTGCAGTTCCTCTATTAAAATAGGGCTTCTGTATCCCAATTGGTAGTCTCGACTTAAAAATTGAAGGGTTGGAAGTTCAACCCAAACCCTCCGTGTGCATGGGAATTGGTGCACGATAAATATCTCATGACATCAAATGTCCTCAAGTTGTGTCGTGTGGAAGTTTGAAGAGTAGGGTGCCAGCTCATGTGTTGACCTCGTCATCTCCCCGTTGTTTAAAACTACGAGGCGTTGTTCTTAGATCTTTCCCTTCGGGATTGATCCCGGACCGTCGCCAATAGCCAGTTATGTTGCTCTAGTGTGATGTTAATGAACTACCTACCTATCCAACAAATGCATTTTCTAAAGGATAGCCTCAAAACGCCATTTATAATACCCCACAAAACGATATAAATGGTGTTTTTAATGTCATCTCGAACCGATTCCACCTTTAGGACACTCATCCTTTCATATTATTTAACAAATAATAAAATAATAGAAGAATTAGATTCAATTATTTCTATGCTTTTCCCCTGTTATAAACACACTTTCAAAGAGTAGAATCGAATGAAAATGTGTTAACATTAATAACATCTCTGATCTGTTTTAAATTTCTGTTCATTCTGACTAATCGTATCATGATACATTAATTAATTCGTCGCTTAACGTGTAGTTGAAGTGTAACGTGTAGAATCTAATAAATTGTCTCAATGAGTTATCAATCTCAACGATTGAATTAAATTAAGATACGAAAAGGAATATAAGATTTTTGTTCCTTTCTTCATATTAGAAAAGCATTCGAAGTGTCAATTAGGATTCTTCTGTTGGGGCAGAGAGATGCAAATAGATTTACATAGTTGTTATTTGATGAAAATTATTAATTTTGAAATTCTATTGAAGACATAAATTTGTACGATTCATGATACGATTTGAACCATGGTTCGAAAGTGCGAAGTATTGTATTCCGATCTTTCCTTTCGGGATTGATCCCGGACCGTTCCTAATAACCCTCTGTGTTACTTCAGTGCAAGGTTAATTCAACAACCTACCTTCGACTACTAAAACATGAAGCTAAAGTATAGATTGCTATTTCTGTTATCAATTTGATTGATTCTAAAGTAAACAAACATGAAAGTGCAATAAACAATCAAGTTGGTTAAACAATTGCTACATATTTCTTACTAATGTTTTATCAAGGTTCCCAGTCAGCATAGGCGTAGATGTTCCAAAATCATTTGTTTTTTAAAAGACAAGACTAAATAAACAGCTAATGCAAAATAATTTAACTGAACTGCTGAATATTCGATTTAGGATGTACTTTTAGTATTTCAATTATTGCTTTCAAAATTGCTGTCTTTGGAGACGAACATTTTTATTGTAAAGAAAAAGCACCAATTCCATTGTTCAGGTCGATACAAATGTGTTGCGTATTTTCATCAACTTAAAATACCTGTGGAACATTCAATAACAAAGCATTTTTCAATTCAGTTCAATAAAGTCCAGACTTCTTACAAAATAGTTCTTTTAAATCTACGGTAACAGCTCCCATTCTGATTTATCGGTAGCATTAAGTAGGACCACGAAGAGAACGATAAATTCGATTTATTTGAAGACAAACCAGAATACAAATTTTAACTCCTAACCAAATTTATTTTAATTAACTTGCTAAATCCTCCAGAGAAAAGGCAGCAGTCTTCTTACTATCCTTAGATAATCCATTAAGATTAAACTAAGTAAAGAGTGTTGCTGTTCGGATCTCTGCAGGCTCTTGCATTCTTCTTTAAATGATAAACATTTAACCTACGGCTTCTGTTAACTAATTTGCCTTACACCATTTCCATTCACGAAGGAAACCGGTGATTTTAACTTCATTTATCCATGAAAAGGGTTTTTGTACATTGTAAATAATTTTATCTTCTATGTGCAGAAATGAAATAAAAATAATTTATCAACCACTAAAATCATTTTATTGTATGAAGTTATTTAATGGTGTTAAATACATAAATGTATCTTCGCCTTACAAGTGAAACACACTAAGTCAGATAATTAGTTCTAAGAAAAGGAAGAGAAAAATTTTATTCATTAAACTAAACTCACAGAATACGTTTCTCAAGAAGAAATAAAAAACTGCATAGACTTAGTGGACTTCCACTAAATATTACGATATTGATCTAGGAAAGTTTCAAAACTCATATCTTACAAATGCTGCTTAGTGCTTATATCTGGTAAGTCGAGCATGTATCTAAATGCATAAACATAATCCTGCAAAATAAGGGGACGCGGTAGCCTGGTAGGAAGAGTAACGAATTAGCAACCGGAGGTTGAGAGTTCGAATCCAAAAGACCGTCGAGTACAAAGATGGCTGGTGCATGTTAAATCTACCATGGCCTCAAATGTCCTCACGTTGGCGTGGTATGGAAATTTGGAGAATGGAGTGCCAGCTCAGGTGTTGCCTCGTCATCTGACCGCGGTTCAAAATTACGTGGTGTTGTCCTTGATCTTTCCCTTTGAGATTGATCCCGGACCATCGCCAATAACCCAGTTCGACGTTAATTAAAATAAATACATACATACATCCTGTAAAATAAGAACTAAAACATGCTAACAATTGAAGAGGGTCATTACACGTTTTATAAATGAAACAAATTCTATCCAAATTATTACTCCCTGTAAAAAAATTCAATAACATATAAAGTAAATAGAATTCATAGAGTTGGTTGATTTTCTTCGGTAGTCTGTCATTGAATCAGCATTGTTGTTTTATGTATTCTACAGGTAAAATCTATCTCATACTTAAAAAAAATTTGACGCCTAAGAATGTCGTTTTGACGTAAATACGCTTTTAAAATCAGAACAGTACTGGGGGCATGCATGACAAGTCGAGCGTTGCAATAAGCATTACAACTGTTTTATCTTGTGATTTCAGAACTAGAACAGACACCCAGAAGATAAATATAGCTTCGTGTAGACAAAGACGTCTTCACCTGACATGATCTTCGGACCGAGCGCAAATACACACTAACCGTGGTGAGGATGTTCACAATATGTCGAACTTCGGGTCAGTATAACTTAATATTGCGTGAAGTGAGGACTGCTCAAGTGGTGTCATTCAAAAGCTATCGAATTACGCAATATTACAAGTCTAATGATAAAATTATCCTTCAATATTAATATCAAACTGCATTTTAATCGATCGAACTGTAAATTAATTGTTGAATATTCACAATAAACAATTGTTCGAACTACCTATGTCTGTTCATTCATTCATTCCACAATCCAACACCAGGCCCGAGTATTCAAGTCAAAACTACGGTTTTTTGTTCACGACGCAACCTATACCAATTCTTTAGTCCTAATTTTATGACTATGACTATTTATTATAACACATTATGGAGGAATTATAGAGGATATTTATAACAGATTATCATTGAGACAGAATTATAATTATACCCTAGTCGTGACAATCGTTTCGTCGGCGCCATTTGACAATCATTTAACTGACCTATTCAAAGATTCTTATCCTATCTAATAATGGACTAATACTGACTCCACTTAAAGATATGCGGATAATCTACAAAGACAATTTCAAAAACATAAAAGCTTTAAACTAATATCCCCTTAAGCATATATAATTAGACTCCTCGATGATTTTCAATAGCATGGGCAAAACAACAAAACATAAAAAGTTAAAGCCACCAAACCTCTCTTTGAATACAGATACAAAATACTTCGTTATTGTTATTCCAAGTACTGTTTAATATCCCCTAACTTCATAAATAATTTATTCATGTTTTCCATTTGCTTAAGTTAATCCTCAAATGTAGAGTAGTTCACCTATCTCCGTTTGTTATTATATAACCCTTCTTAAACCTGATACCGATGTTTTACATTTACTGGATTCGATAGATCATTTGACTAAGAATGGAAGGAATTAATTTAGCTTAGTAACTGTTTGTTAATCACTTTTTTCTTATACAAGCGCGCAGAGGAATTAACCCGAAGTAGGCAACAGTTAAATTTACTCCACGTTGCTTATTGGCTCTAATTATCACATGGTTTGTGTCTTTTCTTTTACTAGTACGTATCAACTCCACATCACCTTTAATCTTACCATGAAGCTATGAAGTCAAATAGACGAAAACTGAAAACCTAATTTTAGACGAGTCATTCATCCTTAAAAATCCGCGTTGCTTGTAAACTGAGCTTCGCAAGATTTCCTAATAATGAAGAATTGATTTTACCACGCAACACAGAGATAATGATTAAATAACAGCATCTATTGGTTGAAAGAAACCTAGAAAAGATCCTATTGATGAAGGTCAAAACTGATTAGAAGTCATTCAGGGGTGGCTGCAGGTTGTAGATATTGACGTGAAATATAAGTAGACTGAGCATTGTTATTGAGAGCAGTTTCAAAAAGTGTGACTATAACATGTCGGCTAGTAGTGACATGACTACTTTGTTAGAAAAATGACTTTTTTGAACGATTTATCATTTTATCGTCTTGTTTAACATGATATATGTGTGAATGTGCATCTCTATAGAGTAGCGACAAAAATGGTGAAATTGCCAAAGTCTACTTCTATGTTGCACTGTCCAATCAGATAATGAATCAATGGATGATAGTCTTCTCCCGTCCAGTGGACCAATCAGAAGATGAATGTTTGTTTCCTCCCGGCTGAGTCAAAGGGTCAAATTACTAGTTTTGGTCATATGGTCCTAGGGACATGAAAATGTTTACCATTACTAACTCTACTATATTTCATTTGTGGCAGTTGAAATCATGCATCGTACAAATACCCCTTTATTAACACGCATTTTTGACAGTTGAATTTTGACATGTTACGAGAAATACTATTTAATATATGAGATGTATAGAGCTGTGAAAACACATTGAAAAGCAATGGACTACATCAAGCCATGCAGGGTCTTATAGCGCAAAGTCGAACGGTTGACAAACTGCATCAAATGCATCGCATGAATTGTTTTAATTTATTTTGCATTTACATTTCATTTTTTTCTTAAGTGTTATCTTTTTTTTTCCAATATGTATCTTTAACAAGTGTCCAATATGCGTTTGGTTACTTCAGTAGGTGTTCAGAATAAAAGCAAAAAATGATTGCTTTTATTTTTCGACTTCCGACGCTTTTCTCTTAATTAAACTTCAAACCGAATTTACAAAGGCAAAACAGAAAAGGTATTAATTGAGAAATTTTGGTTCCACATTTATAAACGAATAACATTTTCCGATTATAAGTATTTGTATGGAGGCAAAAATTACCAGAATAAATATTAAATGAACTAGGATAAATCGGTAATGAATTCTCGAATTCATTAAATCGCCTCTTTCACGAATAAAAATTTCGAAAAATATTCACCTGAACGATTCTTGTAAAATTTCTCTAATGGGAAATTGGGACTTCTGGAATGTAGCACTATAAATATGTTCTGTTTATGACAATAATTTAATGGAGGAATTCTAATTAGATACAAAGTTGAAAGAATGGAGTTCTAATCCGAGTTTTAAAAAAGAAATATAATCCCCTCAGTCGAGCTTTCGAACTGCACAACTCATTATCAACAAGGTGAAGTTAGTCTAAAAATGTACCTGATTAAAAATAATACTTTCTATAAGATTACTTGTTCCGACCCTTTCATAATATTTCTTTTTCGATCATTAGAAACTCTAAATACCTTACATGTGCTCATCAAACACAGCACAGTAAAAACAAATAATTTATTCTGAATACAGTGTTGCCATAAAAAACCCTCAACTTGCTTTAAATTAAATTTAAATAGGTCTATGTATTTCTACATCATTTCAAAACCTGTTAATTTTGTCGTTAAATTGTATTATTCACTTTCAGATTGATTTGTTTATTCAACATTTCATTTCAAAAATGTAACTTAATCTTCAAAAGTAAGTTATGGATTGTTATTAATTTGATTATCAAATCATTAGTTTTAGGGGTAATTTTAAAGTTCCCGTGTTTTAATATTACGTGAAAGTTGAAATATGAGTATTTCAAATGCGTTAATTGAAATACCTACTAAAATATGGAGTTTTCAATTTTAAAAACATTGGGGTTATTTTATCTTATAACTTGGAAGAGGGGAAATGAAATAAATTTTAAATAACGCCAGAATTAAATGAAATGTTAACTAACACGAGAAATAAACGAAATTTGAAATAACGCCAAAATAAATGACACGTTATACAACACGAGAGATAAAAAGAAGTGTTAAATATCACGAGATAAAAAAGAAACTAAATAACACGAGAGATAAAAGAAATGTTAATTATTACGAGATAAAAAAGAAACTAAATAACACGAGAGATAAAAGAAATGTTAAATATCACGAGATAAAAAAAGAAACTAAATAACACGAGAAATAACGTTAACATCAGAAATAAAAGAAATGTTAAATAACTCGAGAAATAAAAGAAACTGTAAATAACAAGAGAAATGAAAGAAACGTTAAAACTAACACCAGAAATTAAAAAATGTTAAATAACACCAAGAAATAAAATAAACGTTAGCTAACACAAGAAATGAAAGAAATGTTACATAAATATACATAACACCGATCAATAAAAGAAACATATAACACTAGAAATAAAAGGAACTTTAAATAACAAGAGAAATAAACGAAACGTTATATAACACAAGAAATAAACGAAAAACGCCAGAAGTAACACAAGAACACACAGAACTAATACCATAAATTAAATAAGCGTTAAATAACACAGGGAAATAAAATAAACGTTAAATAACACAAGAAGTAAAAGAAATGCTACATAACACCGATAAATAAAAGAAACATTGCATAACACGAGAAATAAAAGAAACGTTAAAGAACACGAGAAATAAACGAAACGTTACATAATACGAGAAATGAGCGAAACATTAACTAACGCAATAAATAAAAGAAATGTTACATAACACCGATAAAAAGGAACATTATACAACACGCGAAATAAACAAAACGCTAATATCACCAGAAATAAAAAAAATTTTAAATAACATGAAAAATAAAAAGATAGTTTGTCATTGGAGAGGGGGCGGCTCATTTGAACTTCACCTTCAAGTGGAACAGCAGTAGTAAATTTATAAGTCATTTTATCTCAGTTGAGTCAGGTTACTGATACTGATACTTGGTATGAATAATAAATCCATCTCTACTCCATCAAGAGAAACACTTGTAACTCCGCTAACCAATTTCATTTGACTCCCAACTGCCAAAGAGGACAGGAAAGTCTGATAACTTGCATTTCAGTGTCAAATTTAATCATTGAGTACGAGTTATAATCAGTCAAGCGTTGATTTGTTGGTGGCTCGTTCAAACATTCATCTTGTCAATTAATTAAATTAAAGTACTTTGACATCAATTTTGGTGACTCAAATGAACGCATTTTCGGAAGTCGCGCCTCAATGCTTGCCACACATTTGTATTCATACATGTTAGCGTAACACGTATATAACAGAATATTTGAAGTCACTATGTCTGAATCAGGGAACACACGATCTTTTATGTATTTCTAGTTACTATTTATTTACTATATTTATTGCTCTAAAAGTTCTTTCGAAAAATTTTGATCAGGAAATGTGTTTTGACTTCGAAATAGTACTTTTAGGTCAAATTTTAGATTAAAGTTCTCTCTCCTGTTGGGAAGGATATTCAATGTGAATAAGCAAACAAGGGGAAGGGTGGAAAGATTCTACCATCCCTACCCAAATGCTCTTTCATAATACATATTTAGGCTTCATAAAAAATACTATTTATCGCCTTTTTGGCGTTTAACCCTCCAATTGGTTTCAATGAGGTATCTCGTTCATCAAGATCGGATTAATTTTGCTAATGACAAGATATCTCGTAATGAATGTAATGCCGATCTTTATGATGAGATCAAGATTTGATGTCTTCTTCTAATGATCGTGATCGTGCTTTCTTCTAATGACGAGATATCTCGTCCAACAAGATCTTCCGAATTCATTTCTTTAATTTTCATTAGCAAAGTGCTGAAAACAAGCCATCACAAGTGACGTCACGTTCTAAATACTTACAGGAAACACGTTTCGTCACAGAAACACAACCATCTACATTCAGCTTGACAGAAAAAGCCTCTGATAGATTTTTAGCACTTACAATGCAATCATGGCGTTGAATTGCATGCTAAGTCGTATAGTTTATAATGGTGGTACAAAGGACAATCTTAATGTTGTTAAAAATAGTATGTTGTAATAAAAACTATTGTGTTCTACAAACCAATTTCGGTTTAGATATAGCGCTATTGTCTGATTTTTGTTGTAGTAAATATCCCTTAGTCATATGTCCCTTGCCACACATTGAATACCTGATTCGGTTATTTTGATTTTATTGATCAAAAATTCAGTTCACGTATAACGTTTAACTAGATTCATATAAACTATTATCTTCAAGTATTTCTAGAACTCCAAGTATTGAACAATGCGTTTTAAGTTTTGTTCCTGAGATACTGACTACATAAAAATCTACATCCCTAAAGTAAACTTTTTCAGTGTGGAAAAAGAATGAGAAGAAAGTTTGTCTAAGACAGTGAGGACTTTTTATCGACCTCTAATAGAGGACACTGCCATCTATTGGTCATAGGAAGAGTATATTGAGCTGTGAGTGCTTGGATACAATTTTATCTATTCCTAAAATTGATAAATTAGAAATGTGTAAGCTAATTCAACATGCTTTTATATCAAAAGCTAAAACTTAGAGCAATGGGCTTTTGAAGATATCCTTTCTGATCAATGCTTTAAAATTTAATTTGATCTTAATTTTTACCAACTAAAAATTATTGGAATAGAAGTCAAGACAAATTTTCAATATTAATCGGCGAAGTGGAAAATATATCATTTATAGTTTCTTGTCGCTAATTTATAGCTTCAAAATATAAAACAAATCTAAATTTTATATAGATATTTGAAGTGGCTTTCTTATTAAATATGTATGTAAATATTTTAATTTGTGACTAATCATTCAATATAAATTCAAGATTCATTTAAAATTACACACAGTTAAACTTCCTCTTTAAGCGAATTATTTTACATTACATGGAATAAACTAATACTAAATATTTGTTACAAATATTGTCATCGTCTCCATCTTTGCATGTAAGGTAAAAAACACTTAAAATATTTTAATTTCTAATTTTGAAATCTATGAGCAGTAGAAAAACCTTTGAATAATATAGTAAAGTTGATTGAAATCGGTCAACTACGATACTCCAGGAATAATAATTTTTGTACTTCATTATAGTTATTAATTATCTTTATTATACTTTATATCAATAACGAAACAAACCGAAAACATTGAATAAATATATAACACTGTTTCACTTGATCTCTCTCATTATGCACGCATAAAATTGACAAAACTTCATTAAATAATAATTATGGTTTGATTCCTGTATATTTGTCTGAGTTGCGCATTAATTGAAGATTCACTGTAATTGGTAATTAAACCTAATTTTCCATCTAGTAATGTACGAGAATGTTAAACTACAGTTTTCAACTGTAATAGATGCTAAAATTGTTGATATCAACGACAAAAGTTAGAATACATTTTGTGCTACTGGCATAGTTGATGAGCAGTTTTTGATTTGGCAGCAGCAAAAACGTCGGATTCATTGCAACTCCTCCTTTGTAAAAAATAACTGCCCCTAGAGTTAGAATTGAAAATAAATTCAAATGAATGGTACGTTAATCACAAATATCTCTAACCGAAAATGTCACAAATGTATCCTGGACGAAATGAAATCCACGTATCAATCTTCGGTACAACTTTGAAACGATTGGGTTCTTACTGAAAAAAGCAGTTCTAATTATTAAATTCTAAAAGATGGGCAAGAAAACGGCATGGTATATTTTTTGTATTCACTAGAATTTATAACCTTGAAATCATTTTCACTGTTAAAATTAAGCACACTTTCATAAACAGGAAACAAAATTCTAATTTGAATAATTGTTCTTTGCAATACTCTTGGTCTTTACTCTGAAGAATCTTTTAGCCCTCCAAGAAGAATTTAGCCCTCCAAGAATTGACCCTCCAAGTGGTTTCGATGAGATATCTCACCCATCAAGATCTGACCAAATTTGCTAATGACGAGATATCTCGTCATCAAGATATTGCAGATTTTTTATACGATGAGATCAAAATCTAATCAGTTTTATCAATGATGAGATACCTTATCCAGAGAATCACCAGGTAGGTTAAATTAAATTAACTGGATCAACTGTTATTTGAGAAAATTAGAATTCCCTCAATAAATTCAAGTTATCTCAGTCGTTGATAGTCTAGAGTACTCCGATACTCGTGAACCATCAAGGTAATATACGTATGTCAAATGTATATGTCTTATAAAAAGTATATATAAGTTGAATTTCAGTTCCAACATAGATACTAGTGCATGCAGTGGGTATGGATGGTTTTAACTCTCCTGGTGATTGTCCCGAAGAGGTGTTTCTTCATTAGCAAAATTGACTAAATCACTAAATCTTGATGGACGAGATATCTCGTAATTAAAAGAAAAATGATCAGATCTTGATCATGTAATCATCAAAAAATTGGCAATGTCTTGATCTCGAGATAACTCGTCATTAGCACAATTGGTCAGATCTTGATGGAAGAAATATCTTGTCAAAACCACTTGGAGGGTTAAATCCACTTTAAGGATCTTAGTTTCAGTTCCAATTAGCAAAAAATTATGATTTAGAGGGACATATCAATATATTATATTGTTGATTCGTATTATATTTTCATTACTCGATACATCACTCTAATACAAAGCAACTCGTACAGAATGATTTCACTATAAAAGTTAAGGAGCCTTAAGTTCATTTCAAAATCCCAAGAACCAGTGAGCAAAATGAAATTTAAATTAATATCCTTACTTCGCTCATCATTTCCTTCATCTTCAGAAAAATCACTCGTAAAGTTGGTCCAACTACACAAAAATAGTCGCTTTTTCCTACGCAAACACGGCAGGCACGGCTAAACTGATGAACTGAAGCAAAAGAATGTAATCTATCTTCGTCTCATCCACCTTTTCTACACACTCTCATTTCTCTCAACGCTTTCGCATCAAAAATGAGAGTAACTCTAAGAGAAAAAATAACAGTAAAAAGACGGCACATAAGGATCCGACGACGGCTTATTTTTTCCCTCCTCCAATTTTTCTTTGCTTTTCTTTGAGCAAGTCTGTTTCTCGTCAGAATTTAATTAACAGAACTATATCGGCTAGGTAAAAGAGCTGAGGAACAAGGTTTCGATGTCAACGGAGGGGGTGTCTATAAATTAAAAAGACTTGCCCTTGGCGGATTTTTTTTGGTGTTTTTTCTCCTTATTTATCAGTTGAAGCGCGCGATTCTAATTAATCGCTCTAAATTATCCTATTAGAAGCTTAACTTTCATGGGAGGCTTTTGATCTTTTTCAACAATTGAAACGTGTTCTAAAAAGTAATTGCAATGCTTAAAAAATACAACATAATGCAACGCGTAAATGTAAATAAAATATTTAGTGATTATTTCTTTCTAACCCTTCGAGTAATTTGACGAGATAACTAGTTTTAGATATGATCCATTATTCTAAGGACGGGATAGTTCGTTGAAATAAAACTGCTATATTACTTACTCCCAAGGGAATGAAAACCCTAGAAGAAAAAGCAAATTATCCCTTGCCCAGAACCGGTGATAATTTTGAACAAGATTTTGCACCATTTGGCCACCAGAGGACAGTTTTTGACACGAAGATAAACCACCACGAGGGTTAAGCACGGGGTGGTCATAAAGTAACTTCCCCTATATACTAACCTCAAGCGACCGCAATTTTAAACGAATAGGAATCAAACTTGAGATTAAGAGATTTCAAGGCATGCGTTCAAGAATTATATAAATAACAAGAATCGAGTTCTTACGGATACAGTTAAAAAATTTCGATAAATTCGAATAGCATCGACTAAGTATGTTTTATCCTAAAATCATAGGTACAGTGAAAAACCCAAAATGATGTTTACATTTTGCCTTTAACTATAAAAACGATTGCTCAAGATCACTGCCAAAGACGATGAGTGTGAAAAAGAAGAAAAAGGCAACAAGCAGCAGTGATAATGCACCTATTTTGCATAAATCACAAGCACCTATCACAAAATGCCAATTGGTAACCTCCGTTCTTAGCTCGTCATCGCAACCAATGGTTTCATGTTTCCTGTCTTTCCTCTTGTCGTTCACACTCATCTTCATGACAGTTCTTGCGCAGTCGGTTTTAGAGCAAAAGGTAAAATTTCAACACCATTTTCGGTTTTTCACTGTGTCGATCACATTGTGATAAAACGACTGGATGTTGCTGTTCAAAATTTGTTTGCTGTATTTGTAATCATGATAACTCGATTTTTGTTATTTGCATAACTCTCCAGTGCATACCTTGCAAACTCTAAATCTGAAGTTTCATTCCGATTCGTTGAAAATTGAGGTAGGTAGGGGCTCGTATATTGGGGAGGTTTATTTACGGTCACCCTCTATAAACAGGGTGGCCATAAAATAACTTTTACTCTTTGGAGACATATGTAAATAAATCGAATAAATAAATGCAAAGGAACCAAATTTGGCATTGAGACTTTTGAAGATATGGGGAGATGTATTCCGAGGGAGGGAAATTAGTACCCAAAGTCGCCGATAGGGAGGAATTTGGCGCTGTTGGAGTCGAAACCATTTGCATTAAACGCAGATAAAATGAATTATGCAAAGTTTCGACTGTACGTGACAGAAGCGCCAATAATTTCATCTAGAAAGGGAATGTTAAAGTTCAGGCATCTATTCCAATGGCTGACGAGTTGTGTTCAATATGCACCCTGCCTTATCGCAGCGTGCGTTACGTGTTATGCTGTTTTACTTTACAATGCCCGAGTGGCTCTTCGGAATTTAGGCTTCATTACATGGGTACATGTTCTATGTCAGATGTTGCATTGAAAGGTATGATTAAGACGTTTGAAGAAACAAGACAGCTACCAGTTAGAGCTGGCAGAAGACGGAAAGCAGTTCAAGGAGAAAAATAACAGAACTTACAACTGCTATGTTCGACGACAGAGACCCCTTACTGGTTCGTTTTCGACTCCAACAGCGCCAGGTTTCCCCTATCAGTGACTTTTGGTACTGATTTTTTTTTCGTTCAGTACATTTCCCTATGTCTTCAATTCACGTTGCCTTGGAGTGAAAGTTTGGAGAGTGGGGTGTCAGCTTATGTGTTGTTCTCGCCATCTGAATGTGATTCAAAATTACGAGGCGTTGTCCATGGATCTTTCCTTTTGGGATTGATCCTAGACCGTCGCCAATAGCCAATTGTGCTGCGCCAGTGTGACGTTAATTAAATACCTACGTACCAGATATCTTCAAAAGTCTCAATGCCACATTTCGTTAATTCCATTTAGATGCAGATGCCTGTAAAGAGTAAAAGTTATTTTATGACCACCCTGCCATAGAGCCAAAAATCCTTTTGTTTGAAGCAGCAAAAATCTTTCAAACGTTGAGATCTGGCGTCACGAAATTTGACCAGTTTATTTTTTTCTAGAATTTCTAGGTCAATACAGCTGTTTTCAGCTCAATATGTTTTTCCCTTAGAACCCAGGAAGTGCGATTTAACATAGATCATCTCCAGACACCAATCAAAACAAAGCGTCAAAATTTCTCACGAGCCGAATAACCGAAAGAAGAAAGAACACAAGCCCATGAAGCGGACAAACTCAGAAAGCTGTTGGATGATGCAACGAAACTGTGGAGGAAACTTAGGCGCGACTTGTTTGTCTGAAACCGCAAAAACTCTCCGGGGCAAATCCGCCGGAAGTAAAAGCTTGTTTTCGTATAAATTAGATCTCAAAAGATATGTGCTGTCACTATTTATTATATCAAGAATTTCTCTCGGCGTAACGGGGAAGTTTCGAGAGTGGGGTGCCAGATCAGGTGTTGACCTCGTCATCTGGCCGTGGTTCACATTTACGAGGCGTCAATGTGACAGTCAGTTTAATTTTTTACACTTTAAACATTTATTAAGAATTAACCAAACAGCATATACCTGTATAATTTTTATTTGGTTAATCACATTGCTCTTATTTTTTGTTTAAAAGAACAAAATTAACCTTTATAATAATGTAAGATTTGATACATTGACAAGAGATGGCGCTGGTGTTATCTATGGTTTCAATCACTTGTTATGCAATATGTTTTAGCTGAGCGTAGTTTTTTTGGTAATGTCTCTTGGTTGCTTCTTCCTTCTCCCTTACTTTTGTGTATTCTTCTAATAAATTAGAATTAGTTATATATGGCGCATGAAAATACAGGCTTTCAAATATTTACATTAAATATTTACGACTAGGAAATTTTCAATTCGTGAGTATGTAGGCATACCTTCATTCTATAATGTGTAATCATTCAATGATTAAGAATAAAAAATGTCCTGGGAAACACTTTATTGAAAGACTGACTTCAGTATAACATTTTGTGCATGTATTAAATGTTTTTAACTGAACGTCGCAAGATTTCCTAGTAGTGATGTTGCTTTTACGCCATATAATGATTAAACAACCACGACCAATTGTTGAAAGAATCCTAAAGAGATATTTCGTATGTGAAGAAAATAGGTAGTTGGTAGTTGAATTAACTTCGCACTGGAGCATCACAGCGGACTGTTGGCGACGGTCCGGGATCAATCCCGAAGGTAACGTACCGAGTACAACACCACGTAATTTTGAAACATGATCAGAAGACGAGGTTAACACCTGAGCTGGTATCCCACTCTCCAAACTTCCACACCGAACCGACGTGAGGACATTTGAGGCCAAGACAGATTTAACGTGCTCTAGCCCCACGCACACGACGGTCTTTTGGTTGGATCGAGTTTCGAACTCGCAGTCGTCCGGTCGCTGATCCGCTACGAAGAAGGTCAAAACTGGTTTAAAGATGCATTGAAAACTGCCGAACAGATATATGCGTATGAACCATTCAGGTTGTTAATACTCCACTTTCATAGTTCTTACGTGTTTATGACTCGATAAAAAGATTTCTCGTTTTTCAGAACTCCAAACTGTTCCAATCAATGTACTTCCGTTTTTCGGAAAGTAAATAGTATGGTTTTATTATGTACCTTATTTTCTATTAGTTGTGGAATTAAATAAAGAAATTCCCATCAATAAAATTTAATTCTCCAACCTAATAATAAAATTCGCCTTTGTACTAAGCTTTGTGTGAAGTAATCGTTAACAATGAATAATTAAAGAAAAGCAACAATCTAGGATTATTTTTTTTTTAATTTTGAAACAACTTTTAAAAGATAAAACAGTATTTACTAAGAACCGACAAAACCAAAGTTTCAAATAAAAGCACAAAAGTCACTTAATAGTTTGTTACTAAAATAATTACTTAACACACACACAACAACAAAATTAGCTTTCTGAAAACAGAAAACGTGCGAAAGCATTTTAATCATAAAATTTAGCAAATTAATCAAATATTATTTTTTATGAGCAAAACCACCATTTTAGAGAAAATTGAATTGTAGAGATACTCAATTAGGTTACTCAGGGTTTATGTAGCTATTTATAACTCAGTTATAAAAAACTAAGTCAATGAAAATATTCTCAAAATCCAAGGGGCGAAACTTTGTGACTTGAAATAAAAGACAGCGATACCATTCTAAAAAAATATTTTAGTTATTAAAGCACAATTCCTCAGAATACAAATAAGTTCAGCTATTTCTCGCGCCAAGCTTTAGAATCCCAACACAGTAAGTTCCATTTCTTTCAAAGCGGAGATGGGGTAGTTTTATTCAAGGAATTAATTAGTATTTTTTCATGGAAAAAAGCTTTTTCAAGTTTCAATTTTTCACGAATCCCAAAGGATGCATTATATTGGATCGGATGAAATGTTTTACAGTTTATTTCCATTTTATTTGCAGACATTGGGATGTTTCAAAGCTCAGAAAACAACGCTTTCAATTACGTAGAAATGGGAAAATAATTGTGTTTTTTTTTGCTGTCTTTGGAGAAAATTAATCTTTTCCGAACGAACTGTTATGAAAGGCATTTGAATTTGAATAATTTACAATGCTTAAGTGCTTTAATTTTCATGGGATGCAGGGGCAACGATTTCTTTATCCCCGTGTGTAAAACTTAAAAGTTTAAAGATCGCCGCTGTGTGTGTAAGCTACATACTTCGTTTTACAAATTCATATTGCTTAGTGTTAGATCTTTATAAAATTATCAATGACACAGAAATGACCCTTGACAGCTCTGAGTAAAGAGAGACAAGATATATAACTAACACGGAGGACTAATTTCATTATTCAACACTAATCTAATATGTAACTCACTAGGACTAGTTTTAATAGTTAACACGATCTTATGGCATAACGAAATTTAGCAACAATCAACATAAAATATGGAAATTAATAAAGATACGAGGACTTAGTTACTTTAATAGTTATAAGGATGAGGACACAGGGGAGACATTTCAGTAAGAACCAATTTGAACAGTAATATGAGCAGTCGCGGGAGAAAAACGAACCACTCTTCTTAATTCGAGCAATTTTAACGTCTTCTATAAATTCAAATGCATAAAATTTGCATAAGGGGTCGTCTTCATATCAAATTGAGCATCAATTTCACAATTTCCAATGGAAATCCCTTATTTCGACTCATAATTTCGAATCTATATCAAAATTTAACACCATATACCAGATTTCATGCCATAAGATATTGCTGTTTCGAAGTTATGAGTGAAGAAAGATTGGATCTGCTAATGTTAAATCAGTCCTCTTAGACTTCTAAATAACATTTCTGTAGTGCTGATATTTTGTAGCATGTTACTTTTAAACAACCCAAACAAAATCCACCTAATATTTCATTTAAAAAATAATTTTTAGAATGCAATAATAATTATTAAATTAATGTTTGAAAAAATTATTTAATAATTATTATTGCATAATATTTAAATTAATTTAATTATTATTGCATACTATTTATAATAAATGCTATTAAAATTATTTAATAATTATTATATAATCCAAACAAAATCCACCTAATATTTCATTTAAAAAAATAGTTTTTAGTATGCAATAATAATTATTAAATTAATGTTTGAAAAAATTATGAATTGGAACCTTACTATATTTTGATGAGAATCGATTCGACTTCGATAGGACCATGCAAAATTTCAGGTAATTCCAATTGTTAGTTTTTGTGTTACATTACATTTTCTTCATTTAGGGGAAAAACAAAAGTTTAAGAAACTCTGACAAACCTCGGATAATAATTCTCGGATCGTTAGCACTTGCATAATAAATATAATAATGTAATTCTCGAATCTGTTTTCACTTGCATAATAAATATAATTCTCGGATCGTTTGCAAGTTGTGACGAAATACGTTTGAAATTGTGTTCAAATTTGAAATTTGGTAGCTATAATTGCATTAATCTCATTCTACGAATAGTGATCTTCAATGTGGAGATGATCCCTGAACTTGACAGCACCTTTAACATTGAATATCTCCGGATATAAAGATAGTAAACTCATGAAATTTCATATTTGGAATAATTTAATGATGCAGAATATGTTTAAGCCATCAAAACATGATGTTTCCCATTGGAAATTTTGTTTGTGCAAAATTTGATATGAAGACGTCCCGTTTTGCAATTGTTCTGCAATTGAAATTGAATTTGTAGAGGATGTTATTCCCTATCGAATAATATCATACCAGTCTTAATACTGCTAATAATTCTAAACCATCCTCCGCTACATATAGACAGATTTTGAATCACCGTTATCCAAATAACCGGAAATATAACATTAAAAAACATAACTGAAATGTTTGGCAGTACAAAAAATACCACTATAATTTCTAAAATGCGAGTTCTAATACGACTCAACAAAAAAATTGGATAAATTATTTCTAAAATTTGAAATTTATTTTTATGAGCAAAAATATCTCTCAAAAATCGCATATACCTTAACCCTCCTGGGGGTTGTCTCGATGATGTATCTCGTCATTAGCAAAACTGGGCCAGAACTTGATAGACGATATATCTCTCCATTAGAGAAAAGTTGACCAGATCTTGATCTTCTATCGTAAAGAAACCCTGCAATATCATGTTGACAAGATATCTCGTCATTAACAACATTGGCCATACCTTGATGGATGAGATATCAGCAAACTTGGTCAGATCTTGAAGAACGAGATATCTCTTAAAGACAATTTTGACTGTTAAGAAAATATTAAAATTTAAGTGTCTCTTGAGTTAAAAAAAATTTGTACACAAAAACTGCAGACTGAACATCAAAGAGAAATGAAATTCCTCCCTGAAATACTTACGCACTACTACATTTATAACTCACACTGATGGGTTTTAAGATCATAAAGTACAAAGACGCGTGAAATGAACGACTTCTTAAGATTTGGTGCCGCAGCAAATCACTGTTTTTTCTGCTCTTTTCAAGTAAATCATTACTACGGAAGCACGGAACCTGCTATTACACAGCAGATACTCACTGAAGTGGAAAGAAAAGGAAAAAATAAAAAGCGGAATCCACACGTAAAAAATTACAAACTGGCAAGTTGTGCTTTTCTTCTGTGTTTACTTCCTCTCACTCCAAGCTTTTGTGAAAATCTATGGATGAGATATAATAATAGTACTTAACCACATTCTATCAATACCAGAAGATATATTAAAGTAATAAGTTTACTTGATCTGCTTAAGGTGCGTATAGAAATTATATCCTAAAAATGTGGTCAAAAATATTTCTATTGAAATATATATTACTTTTAGTGATGTACTTTTTTATTCCTATTAATTTGCGCAACCCACCAACTGGAAACCTTGCTCTATTTTCTTGGGCATGAAGCGTATAGACTGTGGATGACATCACATTTACAATCCTATTCACATTGTTGGCCTTGGTCTTGACAAACATCTCCTAGGGAAAGAAGTTTGGAACCTGCAAAATCAATGCGTTCGCATTAAGAGTGTATGCATAGTTATTCCTTTGGTCATTTGACTTCTTGACTTGGGATCATTCTTAATGGCTAATCACATGACCATTTGCTTAATTAACTCTCCAGAGAGTTTCGACGAGATATCTCGTCCATCAAGATCAGACCAATTTTGCTAATGACGAGATATCGCATCATCAAGATATCGCAAATAATTTTGAGGAAGACGTGATGAAGATCTGGTGAGTTTTTTATAATTACGAGATATCTTGTCTACAAAGATCTCCCCAGCTTTGCAATGACAACATACTTCTTCGAGTCAAAAACCAGAAGGGGTAAAATGGAAAATATCCTTATGAAATCCACACATTTTATGTGGCAGCAGTAGCCCGGTTGGAAGAGTAACTTATTAGCAACCGGAGAGATGCGAGTTTGAATCCAACGAAACACCGTCGTGTTCAAAGACTTTGGTGCACGTTAAATCTGTCGTGCCTCAAATGTCCCCACGTTGGCGTCCTGACTAAGTTTGGAGAATGGGGTGCCAGTTCAGGTGTGACCTCGTCATCTGACCGTGTTTCAAAATTACGTGGTATGGTCTCGGATCTTTCACTTTGGGATTGATCCCGGACCGTCACCAATAGCCCGTAGTGTTCTTTCAGTGTGACGTTAATTAAAATACCTACCATAACCGCTCACACATTTGATCACGCAAAAAAAATAGTACATGAAAGTGTAATGCAGTATATCATGGTAATTTGAAATCGTATGCACTTATCACCCAATCGATGATAAATAGTCAAACTAGAAATTTAATTTTGAATTATCGTTTCTGGTTACAAACGCACTTCTTAAATCTATTAAAATACACTCCATGCAATATGTAAGAATTTTTATACTAAAAAGTGTGTTGATTGTAATGTAGTTAGTAGATGGCGTTAAAGCATTTGTTGTTTTGCTTCCTTTCCAGATTAGATATCATTTTATTCATCCGCATAGTTTCCCCATAAAATCGTAATCGCGTTATAGCAACAAAAAGCAAGCGACGAGGATGGGATTCGAACCCACGCGGGCAGAGCCCAATGGATTAGCAGTCCATCGCCTTAACCACTCGGCCACCTCGTCGCTCAACGAGACACTGTTTTAATATTGGAAGGCAGAAATTCGCGGTTCTTTGTTTACACAGCTTATGCGTATTGTTTGGTTTATGCCACTGGAACAATTCATCTGAAGAATCAACTGTAATAAATGTTAAAATACATAAAATAGATAGGTAAGAATGTATTATTTGTTTTATTTTATAGTAGACCCATGTTCATTTGAATATTAAAATGCAAAATTGATTAAATCTTCTATTTAATGATCGAATTCTCTTGAAAAAGGTTAGGACCCCATATAAATTGCTACGTGAAATTCTTTCCTTTGCAAATTTTGTAGGCATATCTTGTAAATTTAAGTGTATGGCTACTATAACTGCTATAATTGGTTTTTTACCATGTAACCATTTAAGTATAATCTCTCTTCTATAGTTTTCTTGAGCCTCAGTTAATTTTTTTCATGCGCAATTTCAGTTTATTCATATATTGTAGCACATAATTCGTACAATAATACAGAAATGTGTAAGTCTCTCTGAAGGACTTGATAATTTGGGAATGTCTAATGCAAAACAGAAAAGGTCAAGATAAACAATTGAACTTATTAAGACTGGGTTAAATTCAAGGACACGGTACCATCGCCAATATGCAATAATTTTACTTCACCAAATGGCCAAAATTTTGGTATGTGACAACCCGTTGTAGGCCTGTTTAAATAGTCGTTTGGTGACGAATATTTTCGTCACCAATATGGAGTTGAGGCGGTACCGTGATTGAGTTTTACAGTAGGAATTAATTGGCAGCTACTATTCCGGAGATTCAACTAATGTTCTCAAGACAACATTGTTTGCAAACATGGCGTATTATTAGGCATTAACTACAGATAATAAGGACTTGTAATAAGCTATTTATTCTCTTATAAGCTATTTTCTCTCTCTCGAGGATTATTTATATCCTGTGAGTTTTATTATTCAGTTCATTTATTATAATATAACATATAATGTGTCTACACGACTCCGATTAGTTTACAATTATCTATTAAATGCTTTTAGCATAAGGGAAGAACAAAGACCTGACTAACCCTCGAATCTTTGTATCAGCCAATATTATCTAAACTGCCTAGAATTCCGCTATCAGACGTAAATACAGTTTTGTCTGAAGCAATAAACTTTTCATAAAAGGATTTCGTTCCATAATCCAGCCGGAAAAATTAAATGTTATTTCAACATTCGCTTCTTACTTTAACTGCATCTAAACTTATTCAGCCTCATTCATTCTTCGATAGATAAATATCACATATTTGATGAATGAGGGAATTGAAGTATAAAATAAATTGACGGTATAACTTTCTTCAAATTTTTGTTGGAAATATTCATTCAGTTCTTAATATTTGAGGATTTGATTTCAATTTTCACTTTCATTTAGATTAAATTTTAGATGTCAAAATTTGTATAATTTATACAACAAAAGAGCTGAGCAACAAATGAAATAAAAAGACACAAAATTCGAATTCTTCCATATTGGTAAGTGATATACACCTTATATATACCTAGTTTCTATCTCAGTGGTTCTTAACCTGGGGTGTATGCACCCTTGGGGGTTCGAGAAAGCATTTGCAGGGGTGCGAGATGGAGCGATTTAATAAAAGACGATCTTATAGAAATACGAGCCAATGCAAGAATACAAAAGGAATTTGAAAAACAGGACTCCGAACATTCTGGTGTACACAGTTAGAACCTTATACACAGCTGGCAAAAGCAGCATTGCAGACACTTACCATTTGCCAACATCTATCTGTGTGAAATGGGATTTTCGTCACTTTTGCACATAAAAACAAAAGCCAGAAATCGCTTAAATGCATGTGATGACTTACGCGTGGCTCTTTCAAAGAAGGAGCCTCGCTTCAAAAGTATTATGACTAAACAACAACGCAGCCATTAAAATTTGAGATATTGTTTTGCATGTATTTGTAAATGTATGTGTTTATTTTCCAATAAATAAATTATCTTGCAATAGAAGTAATTTCCTAAATAAAGAAATAGACACACATTTTTCAAGGGAATGCGAGAACTTATTTTTAGATTCAAGGGGGTGCCGATCACTGAAAGATTAAGAACCACTGCTCTATATCATCGTTACAGGTATTCAACACAGGTATTCAAAACTTTCAAGTTTTTTAACTTTTCTAGACCTGAATGTGTTGAACTTTAGACGGTGAAACCACTAAGTCGTTTTAGACGTGAATATGTCTTTAAAATCGGAATAGTACTGGGAGCATGTAGGAAAAGCCGCGCGTAACAAAGAAGCTTTACGATATCAAAAACTAGAAGAAACATCTTGGAGATAAATATAGCTTCGTGTAACCGAAGGATGTCCGTATCAGACATAACCTTCAGACCGAGTGTGCAGGTGCATTGAGAGTGCTGAGGGGGTCCACAATATGTTGAAATTCTACGGTGCTGGGCGAGATTTGGGCCAGTGTAACTTTGGAATGCCTGGAGTGAGGACTGCGTAAGTGATGCCATTCGAAATCTACTAAATTGCGATATAATCACAGGCCTTTAATCAATAAATTTATGTTCCAATATCAAACCGCACTTTGATTGTTCGAAATGAAAAAAAAAATCCCGGAGTTAGTTCTCCCTGCACTGGAGTCATATTTTGTCGGAAAACTTCTGGGATTGTATGATATGGACTAGGTGGGTTGATTCGAATAAAGAAATGAATTGAATACACACATTTGTTTGATTTCATTTATTCAATGTATGAATGTCTGCCGATTCGCAAAATTTTATTAGACTGCCATATATTATTCGTATACCTACCAGTTAGTTTACTATAGTTATTAGTATGAAATAATAATTATTAAATTGATGTTTGAAAAAATTATGAAATGGAACCTTACTATATTTTGATAGGAATCGATTCAGAAGGACTTCTAATAGGACCATGCAAAATGTAATTCCAATTGTTAGTTTTTTGTGATACATTAAATTTTCTTCATTTAGGGGAAAAACAAAAGTTTCATAAACGTCTGACAAACCTCGTATAATAATTCTTGGATCGTTAGCACTTGCATAGTAAATATAATAATTCTCGGATCTTTTGCAAGCTCTGACGGATATGCTTGAATTAGTATTCAAATTTGAAATTCGGATAGCTATAACTACAATTAATATCGATCTACGAATAGTGGTCTTCAATTTGGAGATGATCCCTGAAATTGACAGCAATTTTAGCATTAAATATCTCCGGATGTAAAGTTAGTAGAGTCATGAAGTTTCATATTTAGACGAATTTAACTATTAGAATTTGATTAAGGCATAGTGTCTCAATTGGAAGTTTTGTTTGCTCAAAATTTGATATGAATACATCCCCTTACGCAACTTTCTTGCATTTGAATTTGTAGAGGATGTTATTAATTATTGAAAGATATCTTTTAATTTGGTCTACTATGAGTAGTGTTCGAAATAAAGGGGATGGTTAGTTTTTTCCAGCGGCTGTACATATTGCCATGACATCAGCTCAAGGACGGAAATCATGCGCATGCTTCGATCACTCAGCTATTAGCCATGTATATATCTGCACATATACAGGGTCTTTCGTAAATATCTGGCCAAATTGTAAACGGTGTTAGATCGGCTTAAATAAACACTTTTTCTATAATGTGTGTTCAGAGGTGGTGGAGGGTTAATGGATAATATGCTTAGGGTAATGGATAACATCATTTCTGTGACTTAGGACATCATTCCCCTCGGATTTTCAACGGCATACATCGTTACACAAATTTGGAACTTGCCATTGAAAACCAAGCGGGGAATTTCTCCTTGCGCCACTGAAACGATATTATCCACTGACCTTAACAGTGTTAGTAGTGTAGTAGCATTTAACCCACAACAGACATTAATGACTAAATAGCATCTTTCTAAAGAATCTTGCTACCTTTGGTAAGATTCTGTTTGTCCTTTCCTCGGAATAGAAACCTTTGGAAACGTTCTACTAGTCCTATCCTTAGTCCCTTGGAAAGATTCTTTTGCTGCTTTCCTTATAAGAGAAGCCTTTGGAAAGATTTTATTGGTCAGGGTCAAAATTCGTTAGCACTCATGCAGAGAAGATTGCATGTTGCAAGATGGAATCATGCATGTGATCCCCCACAGAGGATTAAAAAAGATAAATAATTTCTTCTAATAGAGTGGTGTTAGTAGATGTAAGACATTGGACGGTACAGTGACGACGTCTACGATTATTGGGCGATTCCCTTCATAAACAGCCGACTGGTGGAAGACCAACAGATTTGTTGTTGTCTACAAAACGGTCCCATTCAACAACATACTTTGAACTTTTCAAAAGTTGATCGATACGTCAGGACTTAAGCTGGTATTACTGAAACCAAAATAGGTAATATTCACATTCACCACAAAAACACATAGATGGAAATGGCAAAGCACAAGTGATCGCAGTATTATTTAAAAACAGGACGAAAACAAAATCAATAATTCATTGCGGACAGCCAATGCCAATAACCTTGGCCGGATATGACTTCCTCTAATCACAAACTCGGACTTTATACCATCCATTCTTCAATATGTAAAATTCGAAATTCTATTTATACTGGATTTAAGTATCTTGTCTATAATCAGTCCAGCAATCTTAAATTAAACTTGAGATAAAATTGGTCGTGCCTGTATACCCACTCCGACCCTTTTCGAGTAGGACACTCTAAACTCCGTATTCAAATAATTGTCATAATATGCCCAAACTACTAATGACTGGAGTAAGAGTGTATGTTTTCTCCCTTCGTATTGCCTTTATTTGCGTTGCTGTATTTACAATCTCCTATACTAACCTGAATTACAGTGGACTAGTGAGCGCGCGGTTTATCCTCTAATCTATGTAAACTGAACATTGCTTTCTGTAACCTTTCCAGCTAACTATGTGGAAAATAGTTAAGATTAGTGCCTTGAAATTAGTTTGGGACTTGTGACTTGAAAGTAGATAAGACTTGTTTCCGTCTTTTGAAAATATTAATTTATTTTTCCCTCCTTCACAGGGGGTCTACGGTAGCCCGGTTGGAAGAGTGGTGTGAACGTTTGGAGGAGAGCTAGCTCAGGTGTTAACCTCGACGTGGTTCAAAATTACGAGGTGTCGTCCTCGGGTCTTTCCGGACCGTTGCAATAGCCCGTTGTGTTGCCCCAGTGCGGCGTTAATTCAACCATCAACAACTTGCCCTTTTGCACAGGATCCAACAGTTGCGCTTTTTATTTTTTGACATAGAATTACTTCATATAATACAATACAGATTAGCAGCGGTCGCACCTTAATCGTATGTCCGCTTTCAACTCGCAATAACTTCAGAGTTATCGGGAGGATGCCAAAGGGGCTACTATCGTTTTGACTATGGTGAAGATTTTAAGTCGGGGTCCCGGGGTTCCATAACAGTGCGCCGAAGTGAAAGGTCAATGCTCTAATCTGCGTGTATCAAAACAGGTTATAAGTAGTTCGTAATTTAACCCTAAGAAGGGTTCATACGCATATATCCGGCAATCTGCAGTCATCCCTGTATGACCACAAACCAATTTCGACCTTCTTGATCAATGGAATCTTTCTTAGGATTCTTTTAAGCACCAATGGATGTGGTTATTTTGTCATTATGTGTGTTTGGAAGTAAAAGCAATATTACACTACAATGAAATCTTGGGACTCTTAGGGTTACATGCATGGGGTATAAATCCACTTCGGTCAAATCGGGTTTTTAATAAGAATAAATAAACATACTATAGCTTATTGTTTCATTTCACAATAAAACAACCTTCGAGTTATAGGCGGCGCAAGATCGATTTCTATCAAGTTTCTATTCCTCCTTGATCGTATTTCCCTCTTTTCTGTGTCAATAAAACTTGGTGTGTGTATGTCCATGACTTCACGTTGTTTGTCTTGTGTTTGGCTCAGCATGGCGAAATATGGCTGCGCCATACAACCCAACCAACAACAATAAAATATACACAACACACAAATCAACCACCACCTCTGTGATGCTGCAAAAACTATGATAAGCATTTGCAAAAAAAGACTCCGCTATTTCAGCATTAAGTGCATAAGTTTTGTCATATTTTGCTCAACGAGGGCAAATCCATTAAGTGTAAAGAGCGCAGCTCGTAATGCATTTATGGAGCAAATATACTATCTCTTGAGTAACAAATTAATGTGCTTTATTTACTCAGTTTTATGTAACACTATTTTATAGCACCGTTATCAAAGTACCATATTTTCCTAGTGGTTGGTTAACTTTGCTACTGAAGGTACAGCGCCATCTGTGATCAGATGTATGAACTATTTATATAAGAATCATTCCTCCTTCGAAGAGAAAAATATTTCTTGAAAAAGTTAAATCCCTTTGTCAACTTTCCAATGCTTTCAAAGGTTTAACAACACTTGTGTCAAGATATCAGAAGAGAGTGGTTTGAGCAAGTTCTTACTTTGTCAACATCCACAGTTATAACAAAGTTGATGTAAGATCAACAGAAATATTTAAATTGTGTAAAGAAACGGATAATTGTTTTTCCACGAAGTCCTGCGAAATTTTTATCGATGAATTAAACAAAGAATTTTATCATAGAATTTAATATCTTCAGATATGAAAGGGAACGTATACCTTATTGTTTTGTCAGAATTTAAAAACATGAAAAGAGTACACAGAAATTAATTTCGATTGATTAATTTTAAATGTTTCAGTGATTGGTTAGATTTTAATTTCATTTTTCGGCTAATTGATAATTTTTTCATGGAATAAAGAAACAATCTATGAATTTTTTCCATGAATCCAACAACTGTCGCTAAATTATTTTAATAATAAATGTTTGAGTTTTTGTTTTTGATAATGACTCATTCTGTATATCTGAATTATGAACTGTATATAAATGTATAAACATTAATCATACATTTTTACAACATGGTCTTGGAAATGTTTTAATAGTTACATTTGTAAAATATTAAAATCGACTTTTCAGTTTTTCTGGTTGATTTTGTTTTATCTCAGATACTTGATTTTAATTTTGTGAGCTGTTAATATTTAAGCAATGACAAAGACCATAAATTATTAAGAAGATTGGAGGTTTTTCTTGGGCATATAGTGTTATACAGAAGAAAAATCTTCTGTGTGTAAACCTGGAGAATAGAGTAACATAAATTAAATATTTATGTATCAAAAACACAAAGTACGTGAATGTTGTTTAACACAAACATTTTAAAAGGAAACAATGAATATTAAATGTTTTCTTTCAGTTTGAAATGATTCGCTTAAAGTTCCTGAATTTTAAAATCTTAATGAATTATTGAAATTCGTTCATTACTTGGAAATACCTTTAAACCCTTAAAAAGTTCAACAAAAACATTAAACACTTTCAGATTCATATTTGGTGAAGACATTAAATCTCAATTAGAGTGGGAATTAATTTTTGACATATTAGGAAATTTGCATCAATGAATAATCAAGACGTTTGCTGGATTAGTTAACTCAAACGTTTTACTCGAATGAACCATAATTCAGTGTGATAAAATCAATATCCTAAAGCTTCCAAATTAAACTAAAGTGGCAATCCAGTTAAGAACAAGAAAACGGGAAAATATGTTGTAATCTCTTTGTTAGCACAAAATATCATTTGTGAATTCAAATTGTTTTGCAATACGGATTATTCGATTCATGGATCCCACCGATTTTATCTTTTCTGCAACAATTTCACGCTTTATTCAAACATATTACTTGGTTAGACTCAAGAACCCATTACCATAACTGGCAATAATTAGCATCCCCAATTGGTGAGTCTTTGTGTTCCGTAACGACGGTAGATGGCGCTCTTGTGCCAATCAGTTGAACTGTAACAATGGAAACGTAATGACGCTTATAATCTTGGCCGCGAAATGAAGCGGAATTGTATTGTAATTTTAAATGTCACCTTATTAAATTTTTGTTAAGTTTTATCCTCAGTGAATTTATTGAAATTGGATTCATAAATCTTGACTTTGGACATGTAAATTTGCAACCTGACTCTTGAAACAGAAATCGACTCTTGAAGTCATTAGCTCTCCCACCCCTTCCGCATTTTGAATATGGTAACCAGTCGTAGGTTTGCTACATGCAGTTCCACTTAGGCTCAAGTGGAAGGCATCCAGTATGGCAAATCCAAATAGCGGTTTCATGATGAAAAGTTTAGTCTCTAATTTGGTATCTTGTTTTTGACAGATAAATATTTGTCTCACCCATTCTTTTAATGTAAACGACAGTGATAATTATCTGTGTAGCTATTAATTTTAATTTTTTCTATTTCGGCCGAGCTTCAAATTAGTCGATTGACATGATTCACTTATGCTTAAAAATTCAAATGGAATTAAATATCACCAATCATTCCGATGCACTCAGGACTAAAAATGGTTCTTAAATTCTTCGAATTGTTTTCAAATTTACCATTCGTTAATTATTTATATAGCTTTTTACTATTTGTTCAAAATGTTATACGGTTTTAATTTTTGTGCAATTCGTTCTCCAAAATCTGTATGATTGTTCTAAAATATGAAACAGAAAAACTAGTTCTCTGTGCAAAGTGTATTATAAAATCTGTATGAAAAGGAAAACTAGTTCTCTGTGCAAAGTATTCTAAAATCTGTATAATTGTTCTAAAATTTGAAACAGGAAAACTAGTTCTCTGTGCAAAGTGTATTATAAAATCTGTATGATTGTTCTAAAGTGTGAAACAGGAAAACTAGTTCTCTGTGCAAAGTGTACTATACAATCTGGATAATTGTTTTACAATATCAAACAGGAAAACTAGTTCTCTGTTCAAAGTCCATTATAAAATCTGAATGATTGTTCTAAATATGAAACAGGAAAACTAGTTCTCTGTGCAATGTGTATTATACAATCTGTATTATTGTTCCAAAATATGAAACAGATAAACTAGTTCTCTATGCAAAGAGTATTATGAAAAGATATGAAGTGTGTGAAAAATAAAAAAAAATTTGCAAAGAAAATATTCAATTCCCATGCCAAAACAAATCAGTAGGTTATTCATTATTCGACTTTGAAAGTATAAAATATCCCTTCGTATTAATCCTGATATAATCATAGAAAGAATTTGTACAGCTTAACGATGAAAGATAAGAAACTATACAAACACACGTTTTTTGTCTCTGTTATGCATCGACCCTTCCCAGGAATATCGATGATCTACCCGTTTCCAAGTAAACACAGAAACGACTGCTCAAACAACCAGCAATTTCCTACCTTACTCCAGTAGCGTTCATTAGGAATAAGATATAGGATGTCCTCTGTATCGTCATACATATTGAAACTCCTCCATCTGAAACAGATCGAATACCTTCCATTGCTGGAAACGAGAACCAAGAATCACCATTACGTACTCAATTTGGCTTTTACAAATGGCAAAAACTGTCGGAGTTGCCACAGAGCAACAATGAAATAATCATTATAACTCCGACAACAGTGATTGCTTCAATTGTTGTCCCGATTGTCTGATTTCTTATTGCTCCATAAGAAATCTTGTTTATTTGAAAACATGAGCTTTTATTTGTTCTGCTGTATTTTAAATATTTTAAAAGTGGTCTGTTTCTGTACAAATTCACCGTTTATTTCCATTTCTCCTTAGCTCTTTCTGGTAAAGTTCAGGCATTTAATTCTTTCGTTTGGAGCTGAATTGTAGCACTTTCTATTATTATAGTTACTTTGCCACTTACATGATTGAAATATCTCTTGCTCCATGGCAGTTTAGTAAACTGAATGTGAATTTTCGCAACTGAACCCTCCAAGTTGTTTCGATGAGATATCTAGTCCATCAAAATCTGACAAATTTTGCTAGTGACGAAATAAAAGAAAAATTTGAATCCCAACCACTCAACTCTTCGGCACTACAAGGCACGATCTGATGGCTATTCGTGAGGGTCAGAAGGCGACCGCCGTTATTCGTAACTGGGACAATCGCCAACGTCCATATTTTTACAGACCGGTATTCGAACTTGGATTCTACTGGGTGACTGATATCATTTAACCCTCCAAGTGGTTTCGACGAGATATCTCGTCATCAAGATACTGTCGATTTCTTTTATGCTGACGAGATCAAGATCTGGTAAATTTTCTTCTGCAATGACGATTCTCTCTCTCTCTCATCAAGATCCGACCAATTTTGCTAATGACGAGATAATTGGTCATCAAGGTATTACCGATTTTTGGATAATGACGGATTCAAGATCATGCCCGTTTTATTCTACTGATTAGATACCTCGTCGAGACAACCACCATGTATATTATAGAGTTTGAATTGCGAAAGTTGGTTGGGTGTTTGGGGGTTTTATGGCGTAAGGGCCATATTTGGCCAAACACAAGACAACTGTATCCTAATTTGGTTATGCAGATATTTGATGCATCATATGCAGATATTTGATGCATCATATACAGATATATGATGCAGATATTTGAGGCTATCAGAGCAAGAGCGGCCTCACGAAGCACACAGTAGCACACGAAGCACAGTATCAAGTAATAGACATACACTCATAATGAAAGGTTTACTGACACAGAAGATAGAAATGCACCCAGGGGGGGGAATGAATCTGACAGGAATGGAACCTGCGCAGCCTACAACTGGAAGGTTGCTAGTGCAGTGGACATACCCACTGAGCACCCCTTGAAGTCCCTTGAATTACGAAAGAAGCAGGTTGAAAAAGAAGCTGCGCCAACGATTTTTTCTGCCAAGTAAATGGATATACACACGCAACGAACCTTTTACTGACATAGAAGAGATAAATATATCCATGGTAGTAATAGGAATTACACTCTACGCCGCCCACAGTTCGCAGACTGATGAGTTATGAAAAGAGAAGAGGTAAAGATCAATGGGGATGAGATGGTTTATCGTATCCAACGTACGCTACAACATATTTCACGCAATATAAAAATTTCTATCAAAGGTCACAACATTGGAAAAATGGAATTAAAGCACGTCGTAATTTAGATTGATTCTCGTCGGCAGATAAATTTTTGTTTGTGAAATACTCGTTTTAATCTTGTCTTTGCGAATATAGGAACTTCTGTCTGAGGCTAAGAACTGTAAAATTTGTAAGTGGGTAATATTGTTACATCCTCGTACGTTTACGTGCACACTTGAAACTTTATGGAGTGCGTGATGCCCTTCCATAACGATTTCAATTAACAGTCGGTTAACTTATATACAATGGCAGTACACTAGGTTTGATTACACTAATCCATTTCCTCCGTTATCACTGTTTACACTCATTGAACCGGACAAGTGTTATTCACTTATTGTATTCATTAATGTTATCATTAAAATTAAATTAACGACTATCACAATTTCCGTTAACGCGATGAGTTCTCATTCATGAGAGCGAATTTCAATAATGATCCAATTTAAAGGTAGGTAGTATATCTCTGGAGGTGAAATGAAGCAATTTTAATAAACAATTTCGCATTTTGGAGGTAGATACAGGGAGGTAATATACTCTGCTCACCCACACTCGACGACCCCCGAATATTGCTAAGCAATTGTCATTGGTTCGCTGCACAAAACAGGCTCGCATCGCTAGCTTGTCATGTGTCCTAACATGAAGACATTTATTAAATTAACAGGAAATAAGTTTTAAAAATATAATTTAATTTGCTGTAAATCCCGCTGAGATAAGAGAGCCGCGCTATCCAGTTTGAGGTAGATATTTTAATTAACGTCACACTGGAGCAACCAGACCATCATGTACAGTGGGGCTGGTGCACATTAAATCTGTCATGACCTTAAATTCCTCACATTGGTGTGATGTAGAATTTTTGAGAGTAGGGTGCCACTTCAGGTGCTGACCTCGCCATCTGACCTCGGTCACAATAACCTCGGTCTTCGGATCTTTCCCTTGGGGATTGCTTCCGCACCGTCGCCAGTAGCCCTCTGTGTTGCTCCAGTGTGACGTTCATTAAACACCAGCCAACCTTTGAGATAACAATACAAGGATTCTAGAAATCACCTATTACTATTCAAGTGCATATTCTCTTTTGAAGAGTAATCATAAATAATGAATGTGAATTGAATACGTCCATGCATACTCGCAACTCAAATACCCAGAATATTAAGTCGGTAAACGAACCTCACTACTCAAAAATGCATCTTTGCCTCAGTAATCTCACAAAAAGTAATACCGAACGCAATAACTCAATTAAATCCTCGCAGCTGAAAACTACATATCAATTAATAATTCCAAATGGAACTAATAATGTAAACATATTACTGTCGTTGCGAGATGTAGAAAATTACATACTTATGAATAATTTAATTATACTATCGCATGATCTTTTCCGCCAGTTGCTGTATAAACATTGCTACGCTTTTTACTATTTTATCATAAATATTATCCCTTGTATTACTCGTTTTCTTACATTTATGTCATGATTTATTATTTATTTAATGTGCACGAGCAGCTTTCCCCGTTTAAATATTAAAATATAATTTTAATCAATGATAGAGCGAGTATAATACGCGTGATCCGAGTAATTCATGCCCAAGTTTGTCTTTCGTATATTAAGATGATTAAGATGGAAACTTATTAATAATTACTACTAATTACTACCTATTTAAACTCATTACTATTAATTATTTTATTCCTACTAGATGAATTAAATTTGCATTCAGAAATGACACTCGTACCCTTCTTCTGTTCGCTAAGCTTAGCCACACTCTGGAGCAACGTGCCACAAGACTTACGACATGCGCATGCAGTTTCTGTACGGAAAATATGTCAGTACGCATGCGTAAATCAGGCAATTCAGAGCCACAGGACTGATGTTGGACAACTGTGTGACTTGGCTGTAAGTCAACATCATCAATCCGCTTCATAAAGGTAAAAGATAATTCATGTTTTAATTCGCATGTGTGCAACTTTTTCGCTTGCCTAATTATCTTAAACTAGCAGACCCGTGCACAACATCAGCGCTAAACTTTCTAAATTACTTGTGCCTACTGATGGTAAAGTGCCGTTACTCACCTTTCATATCTTATTTCAATCCATTTATAATGAATATAGTATCCATATTCGCATAAATCGATTTCATCTTCATAATGAAATAAGTCATAAAGTATGCAACAGCATTTCTTTTACTTTTACTGTTGTCAGTTCTTATTTCCATTAAAAGGCATGGAAAACATACACCTCAGTCATGCTACCACAATAAGATTCTGAACGGCAACTTCAATTTCGTCTTATCCACTTCTTCAAAGGCTATAAGGCATTTTTTTTATTCTAAACATATTTTTTTAATATTTCTTTTCTGCTCTGATTTCTATCTTCCAGATTTATCAGTGTTTCTGCAATCAGACTAACAATGAAATTCATTAAAGTGGCGAGTCTATTAATCAAATCAAGCAGTTAAAACAAGGAGCAAAATTGGCGATTGAATCCCGTAAATTCGCCAAGCCGCGGTAGCCCAGTTGGAAGAGCAACGGATTAGCAACTGGTGAATTGCGAGTTTGAAACTCGGTGCAGCCAAAGACCGTCGTGTACACGCGGAATGATGCACGTTAAATCTGTCGTGGCCTCAAATTACCTCACGTGAGGGAATTTGTCGTGGTGTGGAAATTTGGGGAGGGCGGTGCCAGCTCAGGTATTGATCTCGTCATCTCGTTGTGGTTCCATATTACGAGACGTTGGCCTTGTATCTTTCCCCGGGATTGACCCCGGACCGTTTCCAATAGCCCGTGTGTTGCTCCAGAGGGACGTTAATTAACTACCGACCTACCAACCCGTAAGAGTCGATTCTATGTTGCTTATATCCGTTGTGGCCATTTGACAATAAACAATTAATATTTATTTCTGTGCCATGAACGTTAGCGAAATATATATAAATAGAAGGGAAGAAAGATAACTTGTTATTTTATTAAAACGGCGGGACTCGAATATAATTGTTACTTTGTATCACTGTATAATTGAAATTCCTTGCCATTTAGAGATTTATAAGGGGAAATTCGAAAAGGAAATATTTGTAAAGTGCTTAGATAAAAAGGAAATTAAATTAATTACTTTGGTAAGATATAAGAATTAATTTTAAAAACACTGAGGGGAGAAAAATTTTTTACATTGAAGTAAATGCAGAATTTTTTAAAGTTGTTCTTTCAATTTATATTATAAGAAACGTGTTCGTTACCAATCTTTAAAGGGTTTTGTACACTGGAGAGACATCAAAGGGCTTTTCGTCTTTACACGAATTTCTACAATTTTTTTAGTATATATTCTGGTTCCTTCAATGAAATTAAAAAACATTTTAAATCTTTTAAACTTCTGCAAATATTGGGTCATCCGGAAAGTTCTGCGGTGTTTTATGATAAATACCAATGAAGCAGTACAAAAACTTAAGAAAATGTTATTGAATCACATAAGCACCATTTTGTTCTATGATTTTTGCCATCATCATCTAATAGTTGGAAAATTCCTTTTTAAAAAAGTCATTAGGCTTATTTGTAAAGAAGTTATCGAGATGCTGTTGGACAGTCTCAAAAGAATTGAACTCCAGGCCGTTCAGAGAATTTTGAAATTACCAGAAGAGGTGAAAATCTGAGGGGGGCAAGGTCTGGTGTATATGGGGGTGACACAAAACACCCCAACCATACTCAATAAGTTTTTGTCTGACATTCATTGTCATGCTGGAAGACAACACCTCGACGATTCGTCAGTTCTTGCCTCTTTGCTTCGATTTTGCTTTTAATACTGCCATTTGAGAACAGTATTTTTCCGAATTTATTGCCTGATTTTGTGGCAACAATTCATAATGAACAATTCCTTTTCAGTCCCACCATACACAAAGCATTACTTTTTTTTGATGCAGCCTCCCTTTCGATGTTGGGAGGTTCATTTGGCTTACCCCATGATCTTTTACTTGTTACATTATTGTATAGTATCCACTTCTCATCTCCAGATATGAGCCGTTTCAAAAAAGGAGCTTCTTCATTTCGTTTCAGCAAAGAATCACATGCCGAAATTTGAGCAAGCATATTCTGTTGTGTTAAAATATGGGGTACCCATACATCGTAACGGCTTACATACCCAATCTTCTTCAGATGATCATGAACTGTACTTTTTGGAATATTTAGTCTGTGTAATAGTTCCTGAACTAACTGTGTAACGTGGATTTTCAGCGATGGCATCTTTTAATAGATCCTCGTTTAGATAGGATTGTTGTCCAAAGCGGGCATCATCTTCGAGGCTGAAATTTCCGCGCTTAAGTTTATCAAACCACCTTCGAACTGTCATCAGAAACAGCACTTTGTCCATATACAGCACAAATTTTACGAGCAGTCTGACTAGCATTTTTTCCTTTCTTAAAATAAAAGAGCATAATATGACGGAAATGAAGTTTTCGGTTCTCCATTCTTAGCACTGCAGTGAAACAAAAATTGTGCCACAAGACAAGCTAGAATTATCCAGTGAAAGCAGAAAAGACCGAATTTACATATCTGCTTCAATCAAGGTCACTCCTTATCAGCGGTTGCAAAATAGCAACAAGAAAGCGCGCTTCGATTTGAAAAACCGCAGAACTTTCCGGATGTCCCAATATTATACAGCGTAGTTAGACATTTCCCTTGGTTTTAAATTATTTCATAAAAATACATTTTACCTATTACCTCTATTCAAAATCAGCCGTATTTATAAAACTTTAATTATTAAAACAACAGAGAGAGTTATCGTGTGGTGTAAAATGTGTGGACAGATGTACGTGACATAACTACGTCCCGGTATTTATATAAAATAGCATTACGGCAAACATTTTGTTTCACGAAGCTTGACTAGATGCACTTTAAAGCTTTATTCAGCACGAGATATTAGCAAGCGCGTCGAATTTCGACCAATATATTCTGAAATAGAGCAACTCGAAAAAAGACTTTTGAACAATAATGATCAAGGTTATAATGTGATTTATTTACAAAAAGAACACATATTTATAAAACTTAGAAATGTTCAAATATGACCGCAACATTTCGCTGTCTTAACTCCAATACACAAAGACAGAACTATAAGTCAAATTTATAAAATAAAACATTAATTCTGGCGTTGCCAGATACCGAGTAGCAAAATTAACCTTTTATGATCAATAATTCTTTCGTTTGGGTTTTATGGGCTTCGTTACAAAATTTACATTACGTAAAATTAAATATTTTAAACATCGTTTTTCATCAATCAAATATTCATAAATTATTTATGTTATGAAAAGAAATACAAATCAGTTCAATATTAGAATTTTGAATTATTTAGATCAACATTTTGGAATAAATTGTGTTTCGATTGCGAATGTAAATTTTATTGGAAAATTTATTTTCAATCAATACTGATCAAACAGAATTACGTACCACAATCGCTTTACATTAAATATTATTCCTATGGGAATTTCGAATTATTTCATCCCCCTCTGCACACCTATAACGGGGGTTAAAATCTAGCCTACGTTACCCGTAGGGTTCTAAAGAATATGTATACCAAATTTGGTGTAAATTGGTCAAACTATTTAGATTTGTATAGAGAACAGACATACAGACGCCAACTCTGCTTTATATGTATAGATAATTTCCTGGAACTGAGAGCAACGAGCGATTAAAACAGTGACGAACAATTTTAACAGTTATTTTCTGAAGAATTAGCATTTACAGCATTAATCCTACGGGTGGTAATCTCGACAAGGTATCTCGTCAGTAACGAACCTGACCAGACATTGATCGTGACATCGTCATTAGAAAAGATTATCGGCATTAGAAAAAAATTGACCTGCTCTTGACGGACGAGGTATCTCGTCATTAGAAACAAAATGACCAGACCTTGATCTTGTCATTTAAGATAAACAGCAATATCTTGATGACGAGATATCTCGTCAGTAGCAAAATTGATCAAATTTTGATGGACTAGATACCTCGTCTAAACCACTTGGAGGGTTAAGAGCACAAAACTAAACGTTAGAAAGTCAGAAAATTGTCGAAAATATCTCCCTAAAAATGTTTGTTCTACCATTATAGCAATCATTCGTTTGTTTCAGCAAACGAAGTGTCTATGTATGTGCTGGATGACTGCCTCTGAATGAGAAGGAATGGAGCATGGCAAGAAAATAGATTTATTATTGTCTTGTCCATTCATCTATACTGTGAAGTATTCAAGGGAATACCTTGGGAGCTCGAGGACAACATGAAATATTTTTTGTCAAAAAAGATTAAAAACACGCTCACTCTGAAAACAGTTTAACTAACGTCAGTTAAGTTTGATTAATCATGCAAGTAAAAGGTACTAGTAGATAAGTTGATAATACCACAGATACGTTTTAGAGTTATTTCTAACCGTTTGAGGATGGCTCAGTTTCAGGAGCGCGTTAGCCGACTTGAAACCTACGAGTTGTGTGAGGAGCAGATTTGATTCTTTCTTAGGTGTCTTTCTCTCTTGTGTCTGTATAGCTCGTTGTGTTGCACCATTGCGGCGTAAATTCAACTATCTACCTCCTTCTGTATCTGTAAAACTTTCCTTTCGTGTAAGAGTTGTGTGTAAGTACATTTATTTGAATTTGGCTCAATTTGGCCATTGCTTGTATTTTGATTGCTTGGATTACTCAAATGGTGGGTTTTGATTTATGGCCCTTGGTCCATAAATCAAAAGCCAAGCAACCATTTGAGGTGTCAACTCGTATTAATCAATAAATGAATACTTAATCACCCATCGTAAAGGAAATTAGACCTTTAATTTAAATTTAATGCACAACAGTTAATAAACAAGATTAGAACATTAAATGCATATAAGATAAATGAGTTGTAGGATCATACGGTGACAAAGAAAAGGCAAAAAATGAGCAATATGCAATTTTCGCACAACCTTTTATGCATTTACACACATTTCTCATTAATTCCTGGACAAATATGGCCCTTGCGTCATAAAATCCCCAAACCAACCAACTCTCATTAATACCAACACTGGTATAAATGAGAGGTGTATGTAAACAAACAAACCAATGCGAATATTTTGATTCCGCTGCCTTCGCTTTACTTCCCCAAGCTCACGATATATATCGGGATTACTTTTAAAGTAGTTTAATGTCAATTTGGCAGCATTTGGCGTTTAATCTAATTGGCGTGATCAATCTACCGTCTTACATCAATTCGGAATTTATACTTTGGAATTTTTATTGGTGTGAAATGCTGATATTGTGTTCGAAAACAAACCAAGTGATGTCACGAACGGAATACGTACATGAAATAGGTGCCGCCGTACAAACACTATCGCCACCTATACTTAGCTTGACAAGAAAATGTCACATATAGATGATCTCAATAATCAGTCCTTTATCATTTTCATGGTGACGGCCCCATATGAATTGAAATCGGTGGTAAATTCCGATCCCCGAAATCTGAGATTTTACATTCGGTTAAGGGTTAACACACACCCAGTACTAGCTTTTGCGCCAATTTCAGGTCGCCAATAAAACAATAGACTACACACTTCATTCTGTGATAAACTACAGTATTCTGACTAAGAATTCAGTTGGAAGAGTAACGGATTAGCAACCGGAGGGTTAGGAGTTCGAAGCCCACCAAAGACCGTCGTGTACAAGGAGGGCTGGTGCATGTTAAACTTGTCGTGGCGTTAAATGTTCTCACGTTGGCGTGGTGTAGAAGTTTAAAGAGTGGGGTGTCAGCGGAGTTGTTGACCTCGTCATCTGACCGTGGTTCAAAATTACTAGGGGTTGTCCTAGGCAGGTTGGTAGGTATTTTAATTAACGTCTCACTCGAGCAACACAAGAGGCTATTAACGACTGTCCGGGATCAAAACCGAAGATGTCCTGGGATCTTTTTTTCTGGATGGATCCCGGACCGTCGCTAATAGCCCGGGGTTTTGTTCTTGTGCGACGTTCATTAACCCTCTGCATACGTCGGGGCAGAATATCGTTTGCTTCTTTGGTTACGGCAGCCGGCCCAACGACTTTACCGGCAACTTACTGAAACCGGCCGAAACGGCCTTTACAACGGCTTCCCCCAGGAGGAGAGGGAATATGTGTCGTCCCATTATCACCTAATGTGCCGGTTTCTATTGTCGGATCGTGGATATGCCTAGAAGGGACAGATTTTTCCCGGGTAAACTGAAAGGGCGGCGGTGACTTTTTAAGTGTATCTCTTGTCATTTACTCAACCTCTCATAGAATAGATGCTCGAGGATAAAAATTTGCGAGGCTCCCCGTCGATAACCCTGACATCTTTGTCATAAGGCTATTCACGCTCGGGTCTCTTTGTAGCGTAGAAAAGAGGGGATGGAAATCCTAATGGACTTCGGCGATTCTTCAGGAGTTTGAAGTCTGAAAGAATCTGAGCCTTTCGTAATAAGGGGACTCGAAACTTTCGGCCGTCCCCTTATCCAGAGGGTTAAAATACCTCACCCAACACAAATTAAAATGTGCTATTTAAACTTCCCCGCATGTATTTTATTGAAAACAAAGATTGGAATAAAATCCTACCGGCGAAGATTTGGTCAATATGGAATACATGATCTGTTTTGGATTCGGGTGTCAAGAAATGCAAACAATATCACGCGATCGGAAGAGAAGACGATAGTGGCCAATCACAGCGAGGTTATCGCTTTAATCGGTGGATCATTCGATTCGTGGTTTGTGCGAACGGTTCTTCGATAACTTGTGTATATGAATTTGCTGATCCATGTATTAACTCGAGACTTCTAAATGCAGTGACGTCATACTAGTTTATTAATAATTACTATGCACATGGGCCGCAGTAGCCCAGTTGGTTGAGTCGTCGATTAGCAACGAGAGGGTCGCAAGTTCGAAACTCAATCCATCCAAAGACAGTCGTGTATGTATGGGCTGGAACACGGTCAATCTGTCTTGGCCTCAAACATTCTCACGTTGGCATGGTGTGAAGAGCGTGGGGGCCGCAGTAGCCCGGTTGGAAGAGTAACGGATTAGCAACCGTAGGGTTGCTAGTTCAAATCCAAACAAAGACCGTCGTGTACAAAGGGGGCTGGTGCACGTTAAATCTGTCGTGACCTCAAAGATCCTCACGTTGTCGTGGTGTGTAAGTTTGGAGAGTGGAGTGCCAGCTCATGTGTTGCCTCATTATCTAACCGTGATTCAAAATTACGTGGTGTTGTCCCCCGATTTTTCACTTCGGTAGGTATGTATTTTAATTAGCGTCACACTGGAGAGAAACACAACGGGCTATTGGTGACGGTCCGGGATAAATCCCAAAGGGGAAGGTCCGAGACAACACCACGCAATTTTGAACCACTTTTCCCTTCGGGACCGATCCCGTACCGTCACCAATAGTACGTTGTATTGTTCCAGTACGACGTAAATTCAATTATCAACTAACAAACCAACTATGCAAGTAATTATTATAAGAAAAACATTAATCATAATTACGTTCAACATTAATCACCATTCATAGTAAAATGTTTTCAATCTTTGTGTTAAGCTTAAGATAGATCTAGCTCAGTGAACGTGTCGAGGCCGTCGTGGCTCAGTGGGTATGCCCACTGCGCTAGCTACCTTCGAGTTGTAGGCGGCGCAGGTTCGATTCCTGTCAGGTGCCTTCCTCCCTGGGTGTATTTCTATCTTCTGTGTCAGTAAAACTTTCATTGTGTATGGGTCTACTACTTGATGTTGTATACCTTGTGTCTGAAGCAGCATGGCCAAATATGGCCCTTGCGCCATAAAACCCCAAAACCAACCAGTGAATGTGTCTGAAACCGTACGCCACATAAGATACGGAAGCTTTTACGGGAAGGTTTTCCTGTTTTTTCAATACTGCTATTCATGCACCACGTGGAACATCGAATGCATTAGGCCAGCCTTTCCCAACCACCATTTCGTGCATCACTTTGTGATACCGTTGTGCCCAAAAGTGCCGGATATAAGGAGGGAATAGAATAGATAATAAAATGCTGAGTGGTGTATCACTCCCCGTCTAATGTAGGACATATATTCATAATTCCCAGAGAAGAGAGAAATAAACATTCAATTTTTGCCATACCGTGCAGGTTTTCATTGATTACCTAAGTGATAGTTGGGTTTATGGAAGTATTTAGTCTGCGACTTTCATTATACCTCGATTCTTAAAGTTTTCATGTGTTTGTATTATAGATTAATTTTATGTATTAGATTAATTTTAGAATATCATATTCTATCCAACACCAGAATGGCAAATCTTGGTGCTTCATTTCTCTGAGACTAGTTATGATAGAATAATAAAAAATGATAATGACCGAAATTAATTAAGTCCTTATAACATTGTGTATATCCCCTTGCTTCTTATTTTCTGTAAAATTACTGCAAAAAAATGAAGGGTGAAGTGTCCAAAAATAATTAGTTCTTGTAATGATAAGAAAAGTTTCTTTGGCTTTTCTAAGTATATTTACATAAGGTGATTTAAGTTTTAAATTGAACTAACAGACCACAAAGCACAGCTTCTCAGTTAAACTGCCTCTTGGTCTCGGCGTGTATCTTGTCAGTAGCAAAACTGACCAGATCTTGACGGACGAGATAACTCGTCATTAGAAGAAAACTGCCCAGATCTATATCTCGCCATCATTAAAAAGTTCACAATATCTTTCTGATGAGAAATCTCATCATTTTCAAAATTTGTCAAATCTTGATGGACGAGATATCTGTACCCCAGAAATAAACTGTCGTAAGTCCATTTTTGGCAGTTTGGAGTTAGATCAACAACTCTATATAAAAAAATATTCTCTATCTAGTGGTAAAGTGGGATAAATGTCAGGGACTTCTATTCTGAATTAGTGATCCATTAGAACGACGTATATGTCCATCTTGTTCCATAAGTAAAAAGTTAGTTTTTTCGCTTTCCTGAAAAGTACCCAATGTGGACTTACGACACTTTACCTCTGGGGTATACAGATACATCATTGCAACCATTTGGAGGGTTGATTGCTCTAATCTATTGAGGTCAAAGTGCGTTACTAACATTTTTTATACCTTATTTCGATCTTTTTAAAATAAATATAGCATCCATATTCACATAAATGGATTGGATACCTCTAAACGGAATAAAATTATTCAAAAATTTGCAACGGAATTATGCTTACATTCATTGATGTCAATTTATTTCCAGTAAAAGGCGTGACAAAAGCTCACCTCGTACATGTTACCACTATTAAATTCTGAGCGTCGACTTCACCTTCTTAATTCATTCCCTAGTTCAAGGGTTTTCTGCATTTTTTGACGCTAAAACTATTTTTGCTCATATTTCCTTTTTTTGCGCTGATTTCTATCTATCACATTTCCCATTGCTTTTCTGTGTTGAGACCGCTGGAGGAACAGATTAGAATGGCGAGCTCTTTCGTGTAATTTCAGCAATGTTATGCAATTTCATAGCTCAAATCGTGCATATTTATACTAAATATTGGCGAATGGATCCCGCAACAGTCGATTCTTTTCTGTCTATATCCGTTATTACCATTCGACAACAAATAAATAACTTCGATTTCTGTGCCACGTTCAAAAGTGGAGTATGAATATCAATTGTTATCTTTAAAATATGTTTCTTAAACATAATTTTCTGCTGTATCCATACTTATGGAACATACAGGTCGTGCTGCCATCTCTATGTATGGATGAAAACTAATTCTTATCGTATAAAGATTCTGTTGAAGGCGTTTTACTTTTCCCTCATGGTAGAATTTTATGGGCCAGAATAACCACTGTAACTCTTCAGCTTTCTTAGCGTTATTGTTCTTTGCATAACACACGAAGGATGGATTAGTTCAAGTGAGAATTTCTGGTGGTGGCTCCATTTAAGCATATACCATCTAAGTAGCTCAGGCTGGGATTTCGGTACAAAGTTATTGGTATTTACCAATAACTTACCATGTGGTAACCCATCATCGCTTCTGGAATCCATGAGTTCATAATTGTGTGTGATAGTCTTAAAAATCTGGATAATCCCCTCACCAACCAGAGGAATAAGTTTTACAAACACTAGCTACACAGCCGGTTGAGATAAGAAATGGAACGGGTTCTAGAAATCATTATTCCTTGTCAAGTACTTATTATTTTCTGCGGAGTAATATTAAATAATGAATGATCGTTGAATCATACCTTTGATGTGATTCATTGTTCTATAACTCAAAATACTCAGAATAGTATGCCAATCAATTAATCTCACACTCTAAAAGAACTGTTATGACCCCTAACTGCACTTTCACTTTACTACTTGTCTTAAGCACTCTTGAAGAATTTTGAGCAAGCAAGGTGTGCTCAAAGAGCTGAACGTGACTTGCTTATACAGGAGTGCACCAATCTCGTTTGGCTTTTCGCTCTAAGGTCATGTTTCGCTAAACGAGGGCTAATTAGACCGGGACATACTATTTAAAGAGGACGTCAATTCAAAAAGAAATAGAGACCCCGGTAACCCAGTTGGTAGAGTCGCATATTGACACCAGGAAGGTTGCGAGTTCGAAACTCGATCCAATCAAAGACCGTCATGGGGGTTGGTTTCACGTTATATTTCTCTTGCCTCAAATGTCCTTACGTTGGGATGGTGGGAACGCTAAGAGTGAGATGCCAGCTCTGGTGTTGACTTCGACATCTGACTGGAGTTCAAAATGAGGAGGCGTTGTCCTTGGATCTTACTCTTCGAGATGGATCCCGGACTATCGCCGCTTGAATAGCATCCGATATACTATTGCTTCTACCATACAGCACATACAATGACTAAAGAACCTCATCCATTGGTTGAAAAATCAAAAAGATATGTCAAGATGTCTAAAACAGACTAGAAATCATACAGGTTGCATGGTGGAATAATACGTGCATGACCCATATAGGGTTAACACGATATGATGGATAGTTTTACGCATAACATTGAAATCCATTTTAAAAAGTAATATTTGTGATAAAATAAATTCAGGATCTGCAGATCAAATACAGATGCCGAGCTGCTTCTTCGGGCTTAGTGGAGGATAAAGTTCAGAGACAAATATGTGCGAAAAGACAAGCAGGGCATGTGAGTGGTGCTCAGTCAGCAAATTTAATGGCTTGGTCATAGGTTCTGAGAGAGGAAGTAATGGTATTGTATTAACGAATTTGTTTTTAGGAACTCAATCGGGAATGAATAGCAAATTTAAATACAGTAAGAATTATTTCAGCATTACGCCACATATATCGTTATAATTGCAATGTTGCTATACCTTTAATTTGGACCTCGCTGAAGTAGGATGGCAATGTTTGATTATGATCTCACTCAAAATAAGCATTTAATTTTTTTCAGATAATGTGTTAAATGAAAATTAATATTTGCAATTTTAGTGGTTTAAAAAAATTTATTTCATTTCAAAATTTTCAAAATTTTTTATTGATTGTAAAATGCAACTCAGTTCTTTGGAATTTACATTTTTCTTCTTTCTTTTTTATGCAAAAGGTTTTTTATCTCTCCTTTGTGTCATCTTTTCAATCAGAAATTACTGAGTGAAGACTGCAGCAAACAATAGCCAGAATTCCTTGTTTTATTAAAGTTCTTTAAATTCATTATATTGTGCTGCCATCTAGTGGAATTACTTAAAACTGTATGCTTGTGTTTTAAAATTTAAATAGTAATGAAGAATTTCAATGTTTAATTCTCTACAAATGTACGAGAATTATACCACAGTTGTTTCAGAATTTCGCATAAAAGTTTATTGAAAAAAATAAATTCACAAAACTATGTAACTTTGCAAAATTTATATAAATGCATAGTAAAATATATTATTCTCGGGAGTGTTGAAATACTATGAACTTGTCAAGCAATTTAATACGCAGACTGTCCCCTTATGCAAATGTTATGCATCTAATTTATAGAAATTCTCTGTTGAATAGTACTTTTGAATTTGTACTGCTACTGTCGCTGGAATAACAATGTTTACAAATGTTCGTGTTATTCCAAGCAAAATACATGTTTTCAAATGCAAGATACCTCTTCAACTTGAAATCTGAAATACTTACTTTTGAACTATGCATTTTTTCCGAAGAACAGGTTGCATTAAAAACTAGACTGTATTAATAGAAAGTAAATTGTAGCGATCTAATGATGAATGACGTATACATTTAATATATTTAAAAGTAAAAGTACTATTTTGTGATGTGTATGTATGAGTACTGAATAAAATACAATATATGTGTTGTGAAATAGCGCAACCGAATATCTAAAAGCAATTTCAACTTTATCTGTAATGTAAAATAACTGAACTAAAAATATAGTTTATAATATTTTTTAAAATTTAAAAAGTAAATTTAAAACTTTGTAATTCAGAAGCCAGCTTTTTTGTCTATATGCATTTCAATACGCATGTTCTTCGGAAAGGTTAAAAATATAGTACTCGATATATAAAATGTATTGATATCTTGTTTCGTATCACGATCCCGTAAGATTTGGAATATTTGGCATCCGACTTGGGACGAACGATATTTACGATTTCTTTTGGAATTGTTTTGAAATAACTACATTTTTAAAACATTTCGATAGTAGAGACGTCTAAATGTATACTAGTTTTGGACTGTCTTGAAGATTATTTTCTGATATAACACCTTCGCGTAGGCAAAGAAACTCCGACGTTCATTTTGAATAAAAGGTAAGTATCTAATTAATGTCACACTGGAGCAACGATAAAAGACTATTGGCGACGGTACGGGATCAAACCCGAAGTGAAAGATCCGAGGACAACACCACGTAATTTTGAACCACGGTCAGATGACGAGGCAGCACCTGAGCTGGCACCCCACTCTCCAAACTTCCACACCACGCCAATGTGAGGATATTTGAGGCCACGATAGATTTAACGTGCAGCAGCCCCTTTGTACACGACGGTCTCTGGTTGGATTCGAACTTGTAAGCCTCCGGTTGCTAATCCATTACTCTTCCAACCAGGAAATTCCCCCTTTTGAGAATTAATACTATTCTAGAAACAGGTTTTTGGTTTGGCTTATTTTGGGGTTTTATGGCGCAAGGGCCATATTTGGCCTTAGTGCGACAGACACAATATATACAATATCACAAAAATGCACTTTCCAATACTTGAATCAAAGAAATGTATTGAAAGTTTGTGTGATTGGGTTGGTTTCTGGAACGAGATTGAAAAGAATCACTATGATGAAACTAACAGAAATATCTATATTTATAATGAAGACAGATTCCTCAGTTGACAAATTAAGGTTTCCGCCTGTAGGAAAAGAAGTACCAAAAGGCAATTGAATTGTTGAAGTCCAGATATGGTAAGGAGGATTTCATAATTGAATATTTTACTCCTAAACTGTTGTCACTTGTTCTTCAGAACAGTATAATTTCGGATTTGTCGCATTTTTGTGATGAATTGTCTTCTACTATGTGCCTGGATTCAATGTGGGTTACTAACGGAAAGAACACTGCCATACTTTTTCCATTTTTTGAATCAGCGATTCCTGAGAATGTAATTATTAAAAATTGGGAGAGGTATATAGAGAGAGATTAACTAATAAAAAGTCTACTAAAGAATCTGAATATTTGCTGGATTTTCTAAAGATTTAAATAGAAGGTGAAGAGTGATTGAAAACTGAATTTGATACCTCTGATATGAAAAAATGTCTAAAAAATGTTTAGAAACGTGCTACAAGAGTTATACCTTCTGCTACTGTGTTGGTTTCTTTTGAAGGTACCCCAAAGAAATTGGACCCATTTTGCAATAGATTTTCACACGCTTCCGTGACTGTTTGGAAAAGATTCTTCAATGGAAGAAATAACATGAACTGTGAAAAATAAAGGTGTATGTTTTTTGTTTGAAGAAGTATCATGTTAGTGGTAGATATAAGGTACAAGTTAAATTATAATTTTGCAATGGTAAATATTATTCAATTATGTGTTCTAGACGTCAAAATAAAAATCCAAAAGATAAGTGAGAAAGAGACTGAAAAGAGGTTGGTGTAAGTTTTGTTGCTAGTATTCGAAGAAAAGTGACAATAATTTATTTACAAACACTGATTACATATGCAGTTAATGGAAATGGAGTGACGAAGGTGAGAATCCAGTTGAGATCACAGCAAAGTTATATCACGCGATAATATTAAAAAAACCTTCTTTAATGCCATCTGGATAGATAGATTCAACAAGAACTATATGAAAGGGATGATATCTGTACTCGCAACTCATAGCATTTATATTACCTTAACCATCCAAATATTTCGACGCGATATCTCGTTCATCAAGATCTGACTGATTTTGCTAATAACGAGATATCTAGTCATCGACATTGCCGATTTTTGTGATGACGAGATCAAGAACTGGAAAGTGTTCTAATGACAAGATATCCCGGCCATCAGATCTGGCCAGTTTTGCTAATGGCGAGGTACATTATCGAGACAACCACCAGAAGGTTAAAGTGTCTGAATTCAAACTACCAGTATGAAGTGGGTTTTCTTGATCTGGAACACTCTTGGTAGTTCTGTGCCAAGAGTCAGTGACATTCATCTCCATGAAAGTTAAAGGGAAAGGTATTTTCTTGATGGATGTTTCTGAAGCTGGTAGTGACATTCAACACATAGAACATTTTAATGGGCGCAAATGTATGAGCAAGAATAATTACGCCTGCCTTTCTACATGTGAGTAATGATTTGCTGGTGACAAAGACTAAGCTTGGTTGGAGATCCATAAACACATCTGTTGAAAGCTGTTTCATCAATGTTGTTCGTTTTTGCGTTATGCACAAAGAATGTCTAAGTTGTGGGATTTGGGAAGCTTTGGAATATTACAGACTTGGGGAAAACTGAAGATTAAAAAGATCGGGAGGAATTTTTTGTTGAAAATATTGTAAGAGATTCCTTGTGTGTCAGTACCTAATGAAGCTTTCAACGGTTGATAATTACCCTTCAATGGAAGACAACAAAGAAGCTGAAAAGCGTCTTTTCCTTACATATAACCCTCCTGGAGGTACATCGTCATTGGAAAAGCTGACCAGATCTTGATGGACAAGATATCTCGTCATTGGAAGAAAACAGTCAAGATCTTAATCTCATCATCATAAATGAATCAGCAATATCCTGTTTACGAGATATCTCGTCCTTAGCAAAACCGGTCAAATCTTGAACTAGATTTCTCGTTAGAACCACTTGGAGGGTTAGGAAATTAAGACTGTTGAACAAGTACTTTGAATATTATGCAGCATTCTTAGACTGGCTAGAGAAAGGTTTCACAGAATATGTAAAAGATGGAGAATTAAATTCAGGTGCATTTCATTTACCTGATGAAACTGCTTTGAAGAAAACAGTAGTACACCATTGAGTTTTTGATACATATGTAAAGGATAAAAAATGAACATTGATTCCTCTTATTTTTGACACAGTTCAGATAATTTTCTATTGATTTGCAGATATTGAGAATGTCTTGGAATTGGACTTATCTTACGAATTGGATCGACACCACTGATCGAGACACTACCATTCTTCTGGTGGAAAGACGATCAGATAGTAACTTTGCGTCACTGTAGAAGTATTTGGGCTGTCCAGTAGTCATTTACAATTGTGTGCTGTAAAACAAAATTTGCTATAGAATCCACCTTTTTATCTTGAGCATGTAGCAGAAGGGCCTAAAAAAAATGTATGTCCAAAATTGCTTACGCGGAGTGCAAACTATAGAAATACAACAGTTCATCAGTAAAGCAATACAGTTGATGAATTCGGCTGGATTTAATCTGGGGACAAGTAAACAATGAACTTATACAAAAAGCAATAGAAAATGGGCTTAAGTTGTTTCTTTCAATAGATGAATTAGGATACGATACATTGAATGACATAAATGCCTTTTAAGGAAGAGTATTATTCTCTCTGTTCCAAAGAAGCGTTTGTTACCAATTTTAAAAGAGTTTTGAGGGGAGGCTTTAGTATCGTTTTTGTGATAACTCGCAGTTGTACATAATTTTCAATACAAGAAGCTGAATTCAACCCTCCAAATGGTTTTGACGAGATGTTTTTTGGTGGCCATTGATAGTGTGACTGCTGAATAGTTATCGAGGATTTCAATTATAGAAGTTTAGTGATCCATTGACAGCAATGTGTATATTCATCGATTTCTTTTTCTATACAGAATGCGAGTAGCTTGATGGAATATACTTACATTCTTACTGCGACAATACAATGAGAACTGAAACATTGTGTATTGTTGCTAGAACTGTTCTTGATTTCATTTAATTCTCCAATTGGTTTCGACGAGATCCATCAAGATCTGTCCAAGTTTGCTAATGACGAGATATCTCGTCATGAATATATTGCAGGTGTTTTGATGATGGCGAGATCAAGATCTGGGCAGTTTCCTTCTAATGACGAGACATCGTGTCCATCAGGATCTTCTCAGTTTTGCTAATGACTAGATACCTCGTCGGGACAACCACCAGGACGGTTAATGTATAACATATGACTTTAGTTTCTATAAGTAAGCTTTTTCGACCCTCGATACATTGATCACTCGGTATATAGCGCTTTTTCTTATCATCCAATAATATATCAACCGGTTACTGTACTTAATCCTCTAAGTGTTTCGTTCAAGATGTGGTCAATTTTGCTAAAGATGAGATATCTCATAGACAAAACTGCGCTATTACTCCAAGGGGAATGAAGATCCAAGAAAACAGATTGTCCTTTGCCAAGAACTGGTGACAGTTTGAACAGTTTTAGCACCAGAGACTGGCGACTATAGGACAGTTGTTTTCGATGCAAAGATAAACCGCCAAGAGGGTTGAAACTTTTTCTTATGAGCTGTTTTAACTCGTTTACATATTTTTGCATATAAAAAGTCAATCCTCTTCGGATACATAAATAAAAGGAAATACATTTGTAGAAATAAGTATCATGTTTGAAAAGAAAGCCAAAAGACACTAAATATCAAGTATCATTTAAGTTTTATTTTGCAGATATCATCAAGCTGGGAAAATATTTTCTATCAAGAGAAGAAATAGGAAAAACAAATACGACATATTTTCTCTGAAATCGGATTTACAAAAAACAATTTTGTATGAATCTTTCATTGCCTTGAACCCAGCAAACAATTTCATATCATGTTATGTCACGACCAGACAAATACCGAAAACGCATCAGCGGAAGTAACTAATATTTCATACGAAAACCCTTAGACACAGCGAATAAAACTTTTCTCATCAACAAACATTGAGTTTATGTTTTCAAAAAAACTGAAAAGATCGCATTCCAGTCTTTCAATTTTGTTCAAAATGATGTTGCCGTTAAACTCAGTGTAGCTTTCCAGTTTCGAAATTTATTTTAGAATTGCTCTGAAGTGAATTTGTTCTACGAAAGAATAAATGATCAGTTTTCAGTAAATGTTTCTATGACTATTATATATTTATGGCTATTGAAAAAGTAGTAGATGGATTGTGAATTCGGAAAAGGTACTTACATTCGATTAATGCATTCGAAAGTTTGGAAGACTTAGATTGATGAATTCCTGACATTGGTTTCGACAACTGCAATACGCATTAAAGGTACTTCCACTATAGAATTTCCCCATACAATTCCTATTTGTGCAATAGTAGCCATAATTTATATGTATATTGTATATATATTCTTTTCTATTCTAAGAACTAGTCCCTTTCATTCATGTTTCAAAGCGCATGTTTCCCATTATTTGAACTTGAGCCATAAAACCTTACTAATCAACCAAACAGCCATTCATATTTTAAAATAGTCCACCTGTAAACGGTTTTATCTATCCAGTAAATTTCAATTTATGGAGGATAATTCAGAAGAAATATTGTTTCATTGTTGTTTTTCAGAAATGGTTCATCTAACCATTGTGATGGATTTACTGGATAGATAAAACCGTTTACAGGTGGACTATTTTAAAATATGAATGGCTGTTTGGTTGATTAGTAAGGTTTTATGGCTCAAGTTCAAATAATGGGAAACATGCGCTTCGAAACATGAATGACTTCATTAGTTCATTATAGCATCACCAATATTTACAACTGCATTAAATTGTAATGGTATAATACATGTAGAAAATTCAATGGAGAAATAAATTATTGATATGTAACAGGTCATAAATCATTGATATATAAGTATTTGCAAAAGCTAGAACATATCAATTTTAAAGCATGCAATAACGTATCTTAAATTTGATTATAATTTTAGGATTTCTCTTAAAAATCCTAAAATTATATCGAAAGTTATTTTCAAATTTACTTATTGAGGGTAAACTTGCAAATAAAAATGATAAAATATAAGTGCATTAAAATTATGCAGATGAATTGGACCTGTCGTAAATATCTTCACTTATTTGATACGTAAATATAATTACACGTGTGATAACTCATAACTTTTTTAAATTCTTATAATGTTTGTTGTTGCACCATTGGAAATCACAAAAAAAAATAAATTTGTTGTTACCTATCCTAACTAAAAGCCAATTTATTACCCTAAATTATCTTCCATTCGCATAATCAATCAATTTGAACTTACGATCTGAACTTGAAAAAAATACATATCAATACTTTACTTTCAAACTTAATTCGAAAAACTATTTGATAAATGACAGCTCACCATTTGTGCATGTATTCTTTTACGATATATAAGCGAATCAAAAATGCTAATTTTAATAATACGAATTCAAAAGGCAGGTTAATTGAGGTTATTGAACATTCCCCTTGACACAAATATAAATCCGTTTCATAGAAACTGTTTGGCTTTGAAATTTACTAGTAAGTATGAAAAATCGATATTTTTTTGCGATCAGGCGGTGAAAATTAACCGTGGAAGGCTAAGCTAATTCCTGATGAAAAATGTAATGTACTCATGATATAAAATTTATGAATGATTAACTTTCTAGGGTTAAATGTGTCTTCAAAGATGGCTTTTAACAACATTATGTATTCAGTGTTACTTTTGTTTTAAAATCTACTACGAGATGGCACCTCTATCGCTCATTATCAATTCTTGGCTTACAGACTTGAATCCAAAACGACAAATTTATTTAAATCTTCATTTCATAAAAATATTAGATGATACTCAAAGACGTCCAGTAGAAGCGTTTAAGAAATTTTTTCTCCATTTTTGAGCTCTTTTTTTCCAAAACGCGGTTTTAAAATCACGTCATTCGAAATCAAAAAATCAGTCGCAAAGAGAAGAATTATCTGTTTTACTGTGACTGCTAAAATTCATTTAATTAGTTCTACAACAGTTTCTAGAATTTGTGAATTTTCTTGATTTTTAAATTTTAATGCAGCACCAGGTGCCTGCGTTTACGTTCCTTTCGGTATCTGTTAACCAAAGAAACGGTGTTCTCAAATATTCAGAAAGCTATATGCACATAATCAAATTCCAACAAAATACGATAATAAAATTGACTCACGAAAGAGAAGGATAAATAGAGGCAAGAGGGAGACTATTATGATGTAGAAACTTCAAAAGAATTGTCCATATCAAAGAAATTAATACATCGAAATTTCTTTTGAGCCTGTTCTTACAAATATTATAGTACTCTATACCTTTAAAATGCTCTTTTTACTTTGTCTTCCCAATATTTACGACAGCCAAATTCTAAAGGCTACATTAAATATTACGTGTTATTTTGTGGCTTCAACTATCCATAGTTAACAATCGAATATATATTTTTAATGTAAATGAAACATTAAAAATAAAAATGTACACACAAGTTGTGTTTCTGCACAATTTTAGGTGATGTATGTAAAATTGTTTGATTCAAAAAGTTATGCTATAAAAATATGTTATTTAACCTTTTAGACAGGAGCAAAATAACTGTATTAACCCTCCTGGTGGTTTAATCGTGTCGAAAACTGCCCTGTAGTGACTAGATTCTGCTGTCTGTCCGCTACATGGCCAAGCCTGTTCCAAATCCCTTGCCAAACTGTCGCCAGTTCTGGGCAAGGGATAATTTATTTTCCTACTTGAATGTTCATTCCCTTGGAGTAAATAGGGTAGTTTTGTCACGACCAGGTACCTCATCCTTAGCAAAATTGACCAGATCTTGGACGAGATATCTCGTCGAAATACTTATAGGGGCAAAGTTTGCAAACAGGATGAGATTTGTAGAAGATAAACTTTTAAAATTACTGTAGTTTTCAGATTTTTAAACTTCACACCCTTATTTTTTAAACAAAACATTTTTTCATTGAAATACTTTTTTTTATCTGATTTATTACAAATTTTCAAATACAATTTTTCGGTAAAATATTCAAGTAAAGTTGTTGCCAACCTACCAAATCTCCTGGAGCAATCAGTGCTTAACATGTGAGAAATAAAAATTGAATCAAAATCTTAAAACATTTTGAGCGGTCTTGCTAAAAGAAAGGTGCGGCTCTTTTTTCAAACACTGACATATTTTAATGCATAGGTGCAATTAAAAAAACATTTCTGAAATTGCTTCAACGTTAAATGATAAGAAAATCAAAAGACGTAAAGAAATTTAAACACAAAAAAATTAAATGCCATCCACATTTGTTGTTCTTAAAAATATTTAAGCTTGTGGTATTTGTTTTCAATTAAAGTCTTAAATTCTCTATGGTTTTAAAAATTCGTCATTTCTTTCAACTATTCGAGGCAAATTCCATAAATAATAGCATTTTGTCGGTTTTCGTAAATGTAAAAAAATACAAAAAATATCAATGATTAAAATACAAATTTCTTAAGTAAAAAAGCTTTTGAAGTGTTTCGTTGCTCTTACCTAATTCTTCTAACCGTTACATTCTATGCTAAAAATTTATAAAAACAAAATAAGTATTAATTCGTAGTATGGATTAAAGGTAAAAAAGTATGAAATGGAATTAAATTCTAAAGGGGATGTTTAGAATATTGAAGGTTTCGTAACAAAACCCTTCAATTATACCCTTTTGAGGTACTTTTACTATTTTTTTATGTTACTACAATTTTAGATTAATTAAAATTGATATTTCATCGTACAATCGTACACAGGTACTGCGATTCATATACGATTCTGAAACTGAATACTGTTAAATATTTAAAGGAAATACTTTCTTTCGAGTTCCATCAGATTTATAAGTTTTGATAAAGTCCAAAGGAAAAATAAAATTCCTTTTCGCATCACTATCCTTAAATGCTAATAAAAACCCAATCCCAATCTTTTAAAATGAGATACTAATTTCATATTAACTATTATATATCTTGTTCCCTTCTATAACCTAAGTTGTAAGCAAAACAAACATGCAAAAACTGAAGCACAAATTATGGCGGGAACACCATAATCTATGGATTATTAGGAATAACTATTTTTAGAGATTTTTCCAGCCTATTATACATATTAACACTCCAGGTGGTTGTCTCTACGAGATATCTCGTCATTAGAAGAAAAATTGACCAGATCTTGATCTCGTGATCTTAAAAAAAATCGACAGTATCTTGATGACGAGATATCGCGTGGGAACCACTTGGAGGGTTAAGCTAAATTTATGTTTCATATATAAGATGAGATGGGGCATGTGGGAACACAAATCTTCAAACTTCATATTGTACCAAACTACTCTGTCATAGTAACTTCTAAAAATTTCTTTTTTTTTTACCTCACTCAGACACTTTTCTGATATGTGCTTAAATTCGAATTTTTGCTTAAAAAACTTACCATTGATATAATTTAAAAAATACTGTCAGATGTTATTTCATAGGGTTGCACTTGTCAAACATGATGGGGTAAGTGCATACAATGGTTCAGTTTCTTGTCCACGATGTGATAGTATGGTGAGTGGGACAAGAGCATATCTTATCACTACTACCCTACTTTGATCTGCACAATTTCCCTGTCGAAATTCGAAGCTCTTTATCGGTGAAAGAAATCTCTAGGACTCTTTCAAGTACTTCCGGCAAGTGCCAGATCTATTTTAATCATAGGCACGCTTAATATTCACTTGGACGCACTTATCTGGAAGCACTTGCCCCACATTCCTCTTTATATGTGTATTTCTATTGGTTTTAGTTCTATAGTAGTATATCTTTTGTCATTTTTTATATAGGTTTTAGCATCCAACAGTTTAAGAATGAGTGTTATGGCCTTTGTTTACCTTGCGGTTCTCAGTAATTAGGTTTTTTAATTTCATTACACAAATATTGTTTTTAACCCTCCAAGTGGTTTCGACGAGATATCTCGTCCATCCAGATCCAATCAATTTTGCTAATGACGAGATCAAGATATTGCAGTTTTTTTCATGATGACAAGATCAAGATCTGATCAGTTTTTCTACTGACGAGATATCTCGTCCATCATGATCATCGTCCATCAATTTTGCTGGAAACGAGATAACTCGTCAATACAACCATCAGGAGGTTTAAATCGAAATAGGGGTCGAGCTAGCCCGGTTGGAAGAGCAGCGGATTAGGAAGGGTTGCGATTTCAAAACTCGATCCAACCAAAAATTTTAGTATACGTGGCGGCTCGTTAAATCTGTCATGACTCTGTCATAAATCTGTCAAATGCCTCACGTTGGTATGGTGTGGAAGTTTGGAGAGTTGGAACCGAGTTGAGGTGTTGACCTCGTCATCGGACCGTGGTTCAAAAATGCGAGTTGTAGCGCTTTTTCTTTGGGGCTGATCCCGGACGGTCGCCAATAGCCCGTTCTGTTGCTCCAGCGTGACGCTAATTAAAATGCCTACTTGCCTACCTTAAATCAAAATCATAGTTGGAGGGACTAATTTTTAATACACTCATCCACACTGTTCAATCCTGACTACCAAAGTATAAAAAATTATAATTCAGTCTGTTACTTAGAAAGTACCATATAACATTAAGTCATTGTGGGACATTCAGATTCATTATTGTTTTTAGACATACTCTATCTGCAACAGGATTAATCCAAAATACAGGTAGTATGTGGTTTCAAAAAGGCGTGCCATTCTTAAAACACTGCTGACTGTGATATTCACCTCATGTCCTCCCTGTTGTCAAGAGATGATTCCATATGAAGACTGCTGCAATGAATAACTAGGTAAATGAAATTATAAAGTAACTTTAAAATCAGATTTCAATAAACATAATATGCTGATACGTCGACCTGAGCTTAGGCTAATTTTCCGTTAGAGCCATACCAATAAACTTCGACGCCAATTTGGCGCATTATTGTTTATTTCTTGGTGCGATTTGTTTCCATACTAGCTTTTTGTTTTTGGCGCCATTTTATCTTATTCCTTTGTCAGTGCAATGGATTTCATGATTTGGGATTTGCCAAGAGATGACCAAACGGCAATACTATTCAAATACGGCAATTCTTCAATCAAATTCAAGCGGTAATTCTACAATTGAAATACGGCAATTCTTTTCAAAGAAAGATTGTGTCCGAATAACTACCTAATGAAATTAAAATGTGACTCGAAGCCGAAATGGTTATGTAGCCTTCGTTCGTGCCGGAAGAAAAAAGTGTCAGAACAAATACGTAGTTTACTGGATCACGCATTCCTTTCGTTAGTACCATACGATTAATTTATCAATGGTGTCTAGTTAACGAACGTCTATTGAATTCTGTGAATTACAGCTTCAAATGAATCACAACACAACGGTAGATTGGAATAATTACATGCGAGAAGTATGTGCCAATTCCTTGTTGTCTCGTCCTAACGTTAAAATCGGTGGGTCATAAAATTGTTGAAATTGACGAAACCTTATTTACGAAAAGAAAAAATCACGCCTTTCCCCTCAAATAACGCCAAGAAATAAGAAAAATGCACCACATTGGCGCCGAAATTTATTGGCATGGCTATAAAGGAAAAGTACCGAGCTTGGCCTTAAATAGAGGTCTCCAAATGAAAGAGGCGATTGTAGTTTTTCTTTAGAACAGATTTGGAGTGGTCCACAGTCAATATGAGTAGTGCACTGTATATACTATGTACAGAAATAAATTGTTTTAGTCAAGATTACGTCTCTCTCTGTGTTCACCACAGTAATATCTATTGTACCGCTCAATCAGATCTGTTACAGACTGCTTAGAGTAAACTCGCGATTTCTCGGACAAACTTTGTTGACTAGTAAGTAATCTACTTCGTTTCTGCAAGTGCATCGCAATTATTAAAGCAAACAATAGTGTAGGTTTTCATTAAAATAGTTGTGCTGAGTAGTGTTTGTTTTATTGCAATCTTAATTATTTTTCAGGATACATTGGATTTCAATTCATTTTGCTTTGCTCAACGTTTTCAAAGTTTACTGAATCTTATTTATTTGAGATATTATCTGTACCTTATTTATTTGAGATCATTCACAAAATCAATAAGATACAAAAAAAATCCGCTACAAAGAGCTAGAGAATTGGTAACCAATTTCTAAATGAATGCTACATAGAACCTGGCACTTTTCATGTTTCTGAAAGAGCATCTAGAAAAGATTCACCTTTCAGATATTATATGGAAAACTAAAGGATCATAGCTTATAAAGAATTGTATACGCAACCGTAAAAAAGGCCCACCAGGAGGGCTTGCTCTGTAAAAGGAAAACGCAGGGTATATTTGCAAGATTTTCTGTATGTTACTCTATGTAGATTACTGCTTTATAGTTTCTTCTAAGTACATGATGTACAAATAAAGTTATTCAGGTTTATGCATTTCACTATCATATTATGGGAAAATAATCTGTAACTCGTGTTAGCTTTTGCATGACTCAAAGACATTTGCATGACTTTGTGTTCCCACAGATCTAGTCAGTTTTTCTTCTAATGACAACATAAAGAGCAATGAGTTTGTTGGGAACTAGCCACCACTACAAAAATTAACCTACAAGTATATAATTTATCTTAGAATGGTATATATAGCAGTGTAACCAATCTCCACGAGGAAGTCCGTTTTTGGAAAACAAAGTTGCACTGTCTTTTACACTTATTAAATTGGTGACTGTCGGATGTGCGCTATCAAAAACAAGCCTGATGGAGCTTCTGATAAATATCAGATAGCTCTCGCAACAATGGATGGTCCACTGTGAACAATTGAATCCTATCCTCTCCTTAGTTTCGCCAATGTCGAATTGTTCAGAATTCCAACAGAAAAATTATTTAAAATTGAATAAATTCCATGCCATGTAATTACACATTAAAATGCAAATCTATTCTTATAGATATTTAATAATTTTACCTTACTTGTATGTATTAAGCTAAATAAATTTAAGAAGAAAGTATATTTGACTACATACTAAACATATCTAACCACCATACCTGATATAACAACAGCAACTGCAAAAATGTATTTGAGGCTAACATTTCTCACAAATACCCTATTTCCCATCGAATGTATGAAAGGGAACAAATATGTGTTAGAAAGTCAAAGCACGTGAGTGGTTTACTATACATCGGAATTGAAATACATATTCATTCTATTTTTTACCTCCTTCAAATTCAGGTATGTTGGCATAAGAGAGGATATCATAGCGGAGAATGGGAATTCTTGGTAGAAAAGCGAAAGTATCAACGTAAGAAAGTTTTTAATTCTGATATCTTGCCAGATTTTTTTCAAACTACTTTTACTATCTAGATTGAAAATACAGAAACGTGATATCAATGTTTGCATTGTTAAAATATACGTTCATCTTATGGGTTCCACTGCAGTAGAAGTATTGATAAATGAAAGTTTATACAAAGGTAATGTTATCTAACATACACTATATTACCAAACATACGGACGACACTACTGTGATTTTTGTTGTAGTATATTTCTTGTGGTAATTTGTAGTTGTGCCACCTTTTGTTTGAAGATATTGTGGTAGCATTGGCATGTCGAGTCATATTCTTAACCATAGGTTATGACAACAAAGCCTTGTCATTCTACCTTTAAAAGTTCAAGAAGGGGTAGGTTGTGAATTGACGTCGCACTGGAGCAACACAACGGGTAATTGGCGAAGGTCCGAGATCAATCCTGAAGGAAAAGATCCCAGAATAACACCTCGTAATTTTGAACCACGCTCAGATGACGAGATCAACACCTGAGCTGGCACCTCACTCTCCAAACTTCCACACCACGCCAACGTGAGGACAGTTGAGGCCACGGCAGATTTAGCGTGCACTGGCTGCCATGTACAAGACGGTCTTTAGTCGGATCGAGTTTCGAACACGCAACCCTTTGGTTGCTAGTCCGATACTCTTCCAACCGGACTGCCGCAGCCCCGCTGTTCAAGAAATATACTGTCGTCTAGTATATTGGATTATGCTTTGGATTCTGAGAAGAGCCAGTACAAAAGTTCCATTTTCAGGCAATAAGTCCTGCGGGTCATGAACTACGGAAAGGAGGTCAGAAGAGACATCTATCAGTACCCTAATCCTCACACGCATATATCCGTTCTGCAACCTGCTATCTTCCTTGCATGACTAACCAGTTTTGACCTTCTCGACCAATAAAATCATTCCTAGGATTCTTTCAACCAATCGATGTGGTAATTTAGTCATTATGTGAATTGTGAAGTAAAAGCAATACTACACAACTCAGAAGTCCCGTGACACGTAGAGAGGGTTAAGTATTTCATTTTAGTAAAATTAGAAGACATTATCCTACACTGAAGTTTTAAAGTTCTTTTAAGTTTTCAAAACTCATACGTTTTAATGAAAATTATGTTCATGGAATTATTTGTGTCTGTTTTTTAAAACTCTTGTCAAACGAATTACCATTTCTTTAAAACATTTCTTATTTTATCATAGAAACACATTTAAAAACCGAGCTGTATTACACATATTTTGCACTTCTTATATCATATATTTGCTTAAAACTGGAGTGACCTCAATCTAGCCAAAAGTATCTTATTTATTTACCCGTGATTTCTCCAGTCGATAAAGATAGCTGTAAAAAGCCATGTTACCACCTTGATGATACCTTTAATTTCGCTACACTCAGAGGGTTAATATTATTCCATTTTTGTTGGGACCTCACTGTCCCAGAACGTTAAAATACTTTTAATGTCATTTTAATTTATAATTTTTAATAATGTAATGAATTTTAATTGCGGTGCGATAATCGGTGTATCAAGTGTTACCAACGAAGTACTAAGTACTGGAACCTCCACCGAATTTTCACTCTTTGAAAAGCCCACAAAAACCGTTCGCCGGGCAGTCGCCAAATCCAAACCCTATCAGATTGGAAGATCAGCGAGAGACGTGGACACTCTCCAAATAAAGGCTTTTGAGTCAGCTATTGTCCAAGAACAATATTCTACATTTTTTGTGCCTTGTTTCTTTAGCGCCGGCTCACAGCAATTTTTTCCTGACAGCGCAAATGTTTCACATTTCCTCTTCGACGTTTGAATGATACTGAATGAGCTTCTAGTTTATATGTCCCATTTGGAGTTCTGTGTTATTTAGTTATTTTTGCTAGTCTTGACTCGAGTGGTTTCAGATTTATTCATGCATTTAATGCACTTGGTAGGACATTTTAGAATGCATTTATTGACTACCTACTGAATATTTACATCACATTTGGATGAGCATGTAGATATGACGCATCTGATTCTCTCTCTGAACCTAAACTTACAGCCAAACTGCTTAAAACACTATTCAAAGAATCGGTAAGGAAAAACTCACACGAACACATACAGGTGGTTCTTTGAGGAACGGTCCAAAGAACAAGTCAAAGCGGATGCAATAAAAATTAAAGTTTTATCCTCCTAGCATTGTCTTGACGAGATATCTCGAAATTATAAGAAAACTGACCAGATCTTGATGAACGATATCCAGTCAACAGTAGAAAATTGGCCAGATCTTGATGAACTATAACCCGTCAACAGAGGAAAACTGACCAGATCTTGATGAACGATAACTCGTCAACAGAAGAAAATTGACCAGATCTTGATGAACGATAACCCTTCAACAGAAGAAAACTGACCAGATCTTGATCTCGTCATCATAAAAAAATCGGCAATGTTTAGATGACGAGATATCTCGGGATTAGAAAAAATTGATCGATCTTGTTGGACAAGATAACTCGTCATTAGAAGAAAATTTACAAGATCTTGATGTCAACATCATCAAAAATTAGCAGTATCTTGGTGACGAGATACCTCACCATTAGCAAATTGGTCCGATCTTAATGGATGAGACATCTCATCGAAACCACTTGGATGGTTTAAAAGGCTAGCCTCTCGCTTGGTATAGTGATCATAAAGTTTGCCAGACCAAGTAGGTCGAGGTTCGAATCCACGTGAATGTTCGTAAGCACATGGATCTTGATGACAGCCCAGTTAGGAGTAACGGCGGCTGCCCACTGGGTACTTCCCTCACAAATAGCCACCCGATCATCCCTGGTAGTGCCGAAGAGTTTAGTGGTTGGGATTTTCAAAAAGATTAAAGGTGTCAAAAAGAGTCCCGTTGGTGGACAATGAAATATCTCATAAGATATGGAGATACATGAAGCCGTATCTACACTTCTAACCCTGTGAGAGTCACGAGATTTCCGAATAGTGTAGTACTGCTTTTACTCCACAACACACATGACTAAATAACCTCATCGGTTCCTTGAAATAATCCTAGGAAATACTTCATTGGTCAAGAAGGTCAAAACTGATTAGAAGTCACGCAGGGAAGGCTAGATTGCAGAAGGATGTAGGGGTATTTTTAATTAACGTCGTGTTGGAGCCTAAACGACGGGCTATTGGCGACGGTCCGGGATAAACCGCCGAAGGGATAAATCAAGGACAACACCACGTAATTTTGAATCAGTCAGATGAAGAGGTCACACCTGAGCTGGCACCCCATTCTCCAAACTTCCACACCACGCCAACGTGAGGACATTTGAGACCACGACATATTCAATCTGCACCATCCCGGTGCAGATTGAATTCCATCCAACCTGCAACCGGGCAACCCCGGTCCAGATTGCAGAAGGATACATGCGTGAGGACCCATCAGAAGGTTAAGAAAATTAACAAACAAACGCTTTGATCTGTGCGTATAAGAAAGAAAAATCAAAGATGAAAAAAAAATCCAAAAGGAGTCAAAATAAACCCATCTACTGTTCTATCGTTAAATAGGTGCGTATTTACATTTCACTTATTATAGCAGATGTCACAAATACGAGCTCTAAACTGGATCGTGATAACGCCCATTTCAATACTCAATATGAAAATTTCTCCTCCGTTTTCAGGGAAAATCATATTTATATATTCCCTCCTACAGATTTCGTGTTTCAAGTTGGCTTTCACTTAGAAATCCAAAAACACCGAGTCTATTGGCACGAAGAATACAATATTTATCAAATAACAACAAGAAAATTTGTCTAGGCTGGATTAAAGCCCATGCAGGTCATGAAGGAAACGAAGAAGCAGATAGGTTAGCAAAAGAGGCAACCACAACGGAGTGCATTGATGAAGAGGTGAAATGGCCCAGAAGTCAATTGCAAGAGGGAAACCACTAGCTGGCTACTTGATGCATGGCAGAGAGAATGGGATGAAGGAGAAACAGATAGGATGGTACATGATATGTTGCCAAGAGTGTCACTAAAATCGGCAAGTTGGACCAGGGAAGAGACACTCTTCTTCACAGGACATGGTCCGTTTCCATCCTACCTAACGAGGTTTAAAAAATTAATTCAGAAAATTGCTCCTGTGCTGAAATCTGCACACATCTACATTACATCACAGTCTGCCCCCTTACAGCATCATGGCATATAAGGACGTCTGCCGACCACCTTAATATCACATGGCTCAGGAACATTGATAATACGAGATCAGGCTCGAGAATCAAAATTAACATGGTGAGATTCATTGAGAATCATAGGGACTTGATTATCCAGAGACTGAAAAACCAATTTTTTTCTCTCGCATGTTGTGTATGTATATATACATATATATAGTGTAACTTAGTATGATAATATAGATGTAATAATTACTGTATAGATGTAATAATGTATAAAATTAATGTGCTCTAAATTCTGAATAGACATGTCACCTCGGTGACATGCTCTATTCATCCCAACCACATTTATTTAAATTGGTACAGTGTCTCACAACACTAGGCACGGGAATGTGTGTTGGTGTTAGTTTCAAGTTGGCACTTCGAATTAGCGATTCAGATGTTCTGTGCTACTTGTGTGGGCCACTGCTTATCATAATAATCGCAATTGTGCAGGTCTCTGCGGAAAATTATGAGCTCATAGAATGCATTTCCTACATCAGACGAAGGAAACCGGCAAAAGCAAAGTAATAGAAATTTAACAGTTCTTTGCGGCTGCTGTAGCACAGTTAGAAGATTAACTGATTAACAATCTCAGGATTTGCGAATTTGAAACTCGGTCCAGATAAAGATCGTGCACACGGAGGTTTATTCACATTAAATCTGTCGTGGCCTTAAAAGTCCACCTTGGCGGGGTGTGGAAGCTTGAAGAGTGGGGTGCCACTTCAAGTGTTGACCTTGTCACCTGACCGTGGTTTAAAAATTGTGAGCTGTTGTCCTCGGATCTCTCCCTTCCGGAATGATCCGAGGACACTGTTTGTTCCAATGTAACGTTAATTAACTAACTACCCGCTAAAAGTTCTCTACTAAAACTGTTTTAATATGATCCATCCAGATTTTCGCGGTATTACATTCCTGTAATGATATTGAATACTTGCTGAAGTTGAAGCGTTTCCTCCCACCTTTTCAAGACTCCATGAGCAGTAGTTAATGAAATGCCAAACTTGACTACAATGATTTCTATTGAAAATTGCTCGACATTCTTTCCCATATTCATACTGGAACGTCAAAAATCTCACATTCACGTGCTGTAACTAATAAAACTTACTGATAGCCTGACAGCACATAATATCTTCGCATATAATCAACTCCCCATAGAATCGCTTTCCACCTTTCTGACTATTGGTTTGTCGCATCTATTCCAATCTTAGATGTATCTGAATATGTTTGATAATTAATGTCAAATAGTTGTTATATATCGAAATTTTCAAGTACTGCTCGGCTGCCTTGGGGACAGATTCAGAACAAACTTTAAATATTTTAAGTTCAGTGGGAATAAAGGTGCATGCTTAAAACCAAACCAATAGTATTTCTATCTCATGATTTACATAAAATTATAGTTTTAAGTTATGGAGTATATTTCATAAAATTTGGATATGCCTCAATCTATGTATATAGTACATAAAGCAGAGTTGACATCTGTCTTTCTGTCTGTCTGTTCTCAATACAAATCTACACCGTTTGACCAATCTACACCAAATTTGGTACACTTATTCTTTGGAACCCTGCGTGTAACGTATGCTACGTATTAACCCCCGTTCTATTTGTCTTGGGTATGCAGAGGGGGTTACTGTCCCGTCATCCTGGACAGAGCACTTGCTAGGGGCGCTCTCTCGCCGTCTGGCTGTTCAGATGACGTCAGAACATTTACAGGAGTCGCCTCTCAAGATGACCTTGGAGTTTTTTTTAGAATCTTAGAGTATGATTCAATCGCAGATTAGTGCGTTTGCGCTGAAAATCGCTCAGTATCATATTGATTATGCATCCCGTCTGTAAATTCTTAAACTGTTGCTTTATTATTGGAATGTAAATATTTATTTAAATATAAGACTGTTTTCATAGAAAGTGGTCTTTTTTTAATCGTCGATATGGTACAGGGGGCTAAAGACAATTCGAAATCCTCATAGGAATAACATTACGTATTTATACGATCAATGTCAGACTAATTCACACTAAATATAGTACATCCATCCTGTAGAATTCTATGGGACACATAGGCTATATATTAAACCCGTTCGATTTGTCCTGGGTCTGCAGGGGACTAAAAACAATTCGAAATTTCCATAGGAATAATATTAAGTAATATTACGATGCATTATAAACAATTCAACCCGAGAAACGCCGGGTAATTCAGTTAGTATATATGTTACCGTTAAAGTATGAAATCCGCTATTTCATAGAATACCTAGTTATTCCATGGAATAACTGATCGTGTCCGTTAAAGTGTAAAACTCTCTTGTATTTCATGGTTTAACTAGTTATTTCATAGAATAACGATCTGCAGCCCGTTAAAGTGTAAAATAATCTATATCATATATCGAAAACCGGAGGAATCGAAGAAGTACCGGATGTAGAAATATCGCTCCGATCGGTTGCTACAGCTCAAAGTTTAGGTACTGGTCAGGGATTTAAAAAATGTTCGTGTAAAACCCAGTGTATCAACAAAAAATGTTTTTGTTTTAGAAATAATGTTCTTTGTAATTCCAAGTGTCATTTTAGTAATCCTTGTTGTAACAAATGATTTTATGGTACGTTTCCATAAATACCATTTATACGCTGCATAAATTAGATAAATTGCTTCTTTTTCATTTTAATTGTCTATCATTAGTTTAATTTCATTTTAGATAAATTGTTTATTTTACACTTTAACTGTCTCTCATTAGTTATTTCATAGAATACCTAGTTATTTCATAGAATAACTAGTTAAAGTGTCAAATTAATAACATATTACACACTTTAACGGACACGATCGATGGAATAACTAGGTATTCTATGAAATAACTGCATTATATACTTTAACGGTAACATATATATATATATAGATAAGAATATGTACTCATTGAAAAATACCTGCTTGAGATATTTAGAATTTAAAATCCGGAACAGAATTAATACATTTGGGAATTCACACTCATCCATAAGTTCTGCAATCTGCAGTCTTCCCTATTTGACACCTACCCAGTTTTGACTTTGATCAATGGATCCTTTCAACCAATAGTTGTGGCAATTTAATCATTGTGTGTTGTGGGGAAATAAGCAATACTATACTACTTGGAAATCTCGTGACAATCAGAGGGTTAACGATGCAAAACATTCATACCTATTGCCGATTGGTAATGTAGTGCGACTCATACAGGATATCTATGCAACGTTATGATGCCTGGGTACTACTATTGGTTTATTTATCTATCATATCGGACTCGAAGCTTGGAGTTAGTTACATTTCCATTGCCCCATCTTATTCAAACTCATCGGATTACTTTCATAAAAGTATTCTTGAAAGTGTCTTGGACTATATTATTTTAGATTCGTTAGGATTGGATGTTTGTCTGAGTGAATCAGAATGTTTAGTTCAACGTAATAACTTTCCTAAATTCTTTTCAAGCTCAACAGTTACAGTAAATATCAATTGAAAATAATATAGTTATTTTCAAGGTTTGATTTTGTTGCTGTCCAACACTAAGAATAAAAATATATGCGTTTCATAAATACGTGTCATAAATCCTTCATAATACAAGTACAGTGAGACTTTGATTATCCAAGCTCGGATTAACTGTGTCAATGTTATCGGAGCCGAATTTGACCCCCACAAGCGAGTTTATTTCAAGCATTAAGCAGAGCTTCGAGCACGAGTGTGAGCACTTTGACTTTGACTGATCTGGCTTAGCCGACAGATGGTTGGTTTCAGTTTTATGGTGCAAGGATCTCAAAATGGATAAGCTGCACCAAACGCAAAACAAAATTAAATTACAAAAAATATTAAAAACCAGACCAACTTTAAAAGCTTGGCAAAAGATTTAAGTAAACATGGAAACAAAATAAATGCTTAAAAAGTACGAACAAGTAAATTAAAACATTTCCATCATCAACGTGAAAAAGTGAAATGCAGTTCGGAATGCATTGGTGTGAAAGATGAAATGATGAAGTTTCCTTGTGTGAAAAGTTCGCGAAACAGATGATCGTTAACCCTTCGAGTGCTTTCGACGAGATATCTCGTCCATCAAAATCTGACCTATTTTGATAACGACGAGACAATCATCAATATATTGCCGATTTTTTATGATGTCGTGATCAAGATATAGTAAGTTCGCTTCTAGTGATGAGATATCTCATCGAGGCAACCACCAGGAGAGTTAAGAGAATTATCAATGGAGTTCAAAAAGTACGTAAGTCACGGTCAGAGTTATTGTAAAATTATCAAAATAAATACAAACTGTGATACAAATCCGAAAACAGATAATTCGTTGCTTTATAAATCTTACAGTAGAAAAGTGTAATACAGTAATTTTTTGTGTATTTTGTTTAGTCTGTTTTGTGTTACTACGTCCAAGTAACCAAGTTTCTGGTTATCGGAGAAGGCCTCGATCCACATTACCTCAGACAATCAAGGTTCTACAGTAACTTTAGATAAATTGCTATTCCCTTTGGTAGCGACACAACGATTTGTTTAAAATGACAACTAATCATCGCTTCCATTAAATTAACGACTAGCTAATGCTCCTAACGATCTCTTTGTTAACACGATTCTGACCGAAAACCAAAAATTCCCCAACCAGAAACCAAATGATGCGAGACCTGTCAGAAAGTGAATCAAACCCCACCAAGCAATCATTTACGATTCCTTGCATCGGCTTCCACCATAATCGTAGAAATCAGAAGATAATTCACAGGTCCAGCCGGAATTTGTAGTTTACCCGCTAACAAACCAGATAAATTGTACTCCACAGCCACACACTTTGCCCTACCGCGAACCCATGGCGGAAACAAGTCATTTGCAGTATCTTGTAAAGGCGGTCTAACGTTCCAGCAATTATGCAGATCTCGACACTGTTGGGGTAACGTAACGACGAAGCCCCGGTGTTTCCTCGTGGTGCGTCGCATACTTCGTCCTTGAACATTTCCCAACTATCGTGCACAAGAATCATCCGGAGTAGAAATGTTGATGAATGGTGAAACCGTGATGAATTGTTGCGGTGTTTTGACGTCCTTGACAAATGAACAAATGTTTGGAAAAGATAGTGATAACTCAAACCAATAAGTCTCCCCAAGTTATTCAGCTTGACTATTACTCTGTCATCTGGCTGTTAGGGTCTTTAGCATTTGCATAGTCGAAACAGACAAAGGGGTTCATTTTTCATTGGAAAAGAAATTTATGTTCTGTCTGATTTCGGTGGATGGACTGGTAAAAAGATTGGAACACCAAGTATAAACGATATTTTAATATTTTCATAGTTAAGTTTTGATTTATTTTTCAAAAGAATTTCAATTTCATTTTGGTTACCGGTAGGTGGTATCTTGGAAAATAGATTTTTTATGGTTTTATTCTTTGGATTTAGTTGTATTGCTGTTTGGAAACCACTTCTAAATGTTAAAAATATTTTTGTTATTTTATGTAAGTAAATACATCTTGATTATATTTTTAATATTCCCAAAATTTATGGAAATGAAATCACTTAAAATTATTAAACAAAATCGTGATTGTGGTTTCTCTAAGAATTTTTATTATCTCAGTTTTTTTAATTTACGTTTGGAGAATTCCAGAGCCACTGTATATGAGAGAAGTAAATAAAATAGATTCATTTTTAAAGGCGAGTGAAAAGCTGTAGAGATCTCCAGCTGTGGCATCTGGTGCACAAGCGTGCTCTTCACAAAAAAATCTGACCCTTCAATATTGTTTCATTTAAAACAGAAATATATAATTCCATGTCTTGACAAGAGATGGCGCTGATGCGATCTATGGGTTCAGTGACGTTTTTCTTTCTGATGCCCGGCCAACTGAACACACTTCAAAGTTTTTTAATCCACCCGTCTCCGGCCTATCGGCCATCAATCAACGACTAGCCCAATAGAGTTCTGAAGTGAAAAATATAGTTTATAAACTCTTTCAACAGCATTTGCAATCCTAGTGTCATGAATTTTAGGGCAGTCCTTTAGGTGGTCTCCAGTCATTTCGCCCAAATCGCAAATGGGACAGATAGTTTATTTTGCTATCCAATATGGTCTTAATGGGTAGTGATGTTCGATAAGAAGTCGAAAGTACGCGACTTGTATACCCCTGGGCAAGGAACCTAGGATGCGAGCTTTATTCTTCAATAAAACATTCCACTTCTTTCCTGTCGTCACCTCTTTGTAGATTGAGGGTTTATTTGTCTTTATAGATGAGCATATAAAGCCTCTTGATGTTACGTAGAGGTTAAGGGATTTTAGGGCAACTGTGCCGATTGGCCTTAGCCAATTGGTCCGCCTGTTCATGTCAGTTACCTACACGGGTGTGTCCCCTGTAGTCCCTGACGATTTTGTCACCATTTGGGGCAGCCCAATTTTCCGAGCAAAGCTAAATATAGAATATGAGAATGCATTGTTCAAAATGATTTGTAATATATCTTATAGTTGAACACAACTTTTTTGTCTTTCCGGTTTATGTCGCCGATGAAAAATGTCGCTTGTATTTGTTTTGTCCTTGTCCTGTATTTATATGAATTCCTGAAATTCTTATAAACATAGTTCTATAAAAGTTCTGAAATTCATTTATAACTCTACAGTTATGTGTACATGAATACCGCCAAAGGGCAATAACAATTCTTATCCAATTTGTAAGCAATTCTATTGATATCTTAAACCTTCATAAAAGTGAAATGTAACATCAAACGTTTTAGTAAGTTATTGTAAAAGGAAATAAAAGAAACAGTATAAAAATGCGCAATAGAAACCGAGTCGTTTTTTCGAAATACTTAAAAATAGTAAGAAACAATTTAGCTTTTTGGAACTTATTCAGTACGTTTGCTTCCGTTTTCCACTTTTTAAATTGCGCAGCGAAACAGTATAAGAAAGATTCCACGAATCGAAACATTATATTAAGGAATACATATATCTGTAATTTATTTCTCCCATTTTCTAAAGTAGAAAAATGAACTTTAAAAAATAAATTGTATTTTTGCTGACAAAACAAACGTCAAATTCTAAAAGTATTTTGAAACACATTTCAATTTATTACTTTGAAATATCAACGTAATTATTTCTTTTAATGGGAGGACTTTTGAATACCAGATTCAACTCTTATTTTGTCGCATTTTGTTCTTAGTTATATGATTCATCTGAAATAATGCAAATAATTTGCGAACACACCTTATTAATAACTACATTTATAGTCCCTCTTTTCTTACCTATACTTCGCCCACTTAAATACAAATAATACGTAATAAAAAAGCAATCGAAAATAGCTTTAATTATCTTTTGACGTGCATCAGAATATTAAAATTCTCAACTAAAATACCATACATTATATCAATTAAAACAAAGGTATTGAGCTCTTATTTGTTACGCGTTTACGTCATGGTCGCATCTTAGATAAGAGATAGGATAGGAACTGATAAACTTAAGTAGTTGTCAGTACTCCAAGAGATGGATACAATTACAATTGATCCCTTTTCATGTGGACCTCAGCGGAAATTAAATGTCCCCTACCTTGGTAAAAAAAGGGTATCTCGGAGTCACTGTAATCAATTACTCTTCTTAAGCCGGCTGGAAACGAACATTCATCATTTGATTGGTCTACGCGTCAGGAGAATCCATCCATTGATTCATCATCTGATTGGTCCACGCGACATAGTAGCAGGCTTTCGCGATTTCACCATTTTTGTCTCCCCTCTAGAAATGCGCATTTACCCACACTACCCTGTCATAAGAAGTTATTTCGCCAACTGAGGCGATAAGATGCCGAATAGGCCAACCATAGTAAATTTTTATGAGAGCAGTCACATGATTACTAGTCAATATATTGGTCATACATTTCGAAGCTGCGGTCAATAGCAATGCTCAATTAACTTATATTCTACGTCTATGATCTAGCTCTAGTAGGATAGGAAACAACAGCAGAGTCGTAACCATCAAACCACTGTGACCAATTAGATAAAGAATAAATTGACAACATTAAACGAGAATAATAGCTGTATAAATGGCAAACTTAAAATGGAGAGAATGGATTGACAAAAATAATTTTTTTTTCTAAACAAAAAACATTTTTATATAACTTATAAATTTCAAACATTATGAAGTAATTAATCATATGGACTCGGTAGAACCTGTAATTCCTAATAAAGCAGACTAAAGACTAAAAAGGAATTTTCGCACCTCGTTTTCAATAACAAAACAGACAATGTACCGTTGCAGAAGCGGAACTAAGATAAATACCTCTCATTTATAACGAATTCAAGAATAAACTAAAGCAAATCACCCTTTCTTCGGTGCGTGTCCACATTTAGCGGCGGTTTGCGTTTCGCGCATATTTAATTCGGATGAATTACAACAACCACTTAGTTCGCATAAGATATATAAAAGCCGAGCACGAGGTAATTTTCTCATTTGCTTTTGTTGTAAAGGATCTGCGAGAACAATAAAATCTCCCAGATGAAGGTGTTTGTGTGCTGACGGTTAAAAAATTATCTATGCTCTGACAGACTGTTTATCCAGCGTCTTTGTTGTCAACATAAAGTATCGCCAGGCCGCGGAAAGATTTGATTGCGTATTAGACTACAGCGTTTTAATTAAAACAGAAACCACAAGCCGTTTATAAATAGAAAGGTCTTGAATAATGTTTTCATCATCTTATATCTGCAACTGACGAGTTTGTAGATATAAGATGATGGAAACAAACAGCATGCAGCTTAATATGTAAGCGTATTAATTTAACATATCAGACACTTGTCAGAAGGATGTCTCCAGTTCATAAATTTATCATCTGTCACAAAATACATTAAATATATTTCATCTACCTAAATAAAAATGGGATTTTTGTTTGCATATTTAATATTTTCGCGCCATTTCAAGTTATTTGGGCCATTTTAACCTTAAACAGTTTCGATGATATATCTCGTCCATCAAGATCTGACCAATTTTGATAATGACGAGATATCTCATCATAATAAAATTGAGGATTTTTTAATGATGACGAGATCTTGATCTGGTCAGTTTTGTTCTAATAACGAGATATATCTTCTATCAAGATCTGGTCAGTTTTGTTCTAATGACGAGATATATCTTCTATCAAGATCTGGTCAGTTTTGTTCTAATGACGAGATATATCTTCTATCAAGATCTGGTCAGTTTTGTTCTAATGACGAGATATATCTTCTATCAAGATCTGGTCAGTTTTGCTTGTGACAAGATACCTCGTCGTGACAACCACTAAGGAGGGTTATTGCAAAATCATTGGCTTCCGCATTTTGCTTCTTTTTGTCTGCATGTGAGACCACGCACTACGTCCGAACGACTGGATGTATTTTCATGAAATTTTGCATACTGTGAATGCTTGCAATAACTTCAAAATGAACATCAACTGTTTCAGTTTGTCTGTCTGTCTTCCAGTTTCATATCTTCAAAACTATATTTAAACAACTTATGCCTGTTAAAAGTTTCTTGAAAACAGAAGTTTTCTTTTCAAAAAAATGCTGTCAGATCGACCTACCATTTTTTGATGAATGGCTTTCGGTTACCGTTTCTTTGTCTCTCTGAAGACATTCAATTTTAAAACAAATCCTTTTGTTATTTCACCTGCCACTAAATGTAATTTTCAAGATTAATGTATTCTCTTTGAAAAATAATTCATGAATATCTTATCTAGCTAATTTGTCATCCTTCACTTAAAAATGAAATTCGAAAATTCATCATGACTGGTTCGAAAGTGCAACATCAAAAAACATTGATAGGAAAACTATGAGGGATAGACTATTCTCCGTAGATTCATCATTTTTACGATTGAGTTTTGTAGTTTCGCAGGAAACTAATAAAGGGACACGCCCAAACTCAAAATTTACCATTATAGTTAATCGCTTTAGTATCCCATTTTGTAAATTTGTCTTATAACAGGGGTACAATGCATGCGAAATGGATTACATGGATGAACATGCATGCATACAATTTGCGTTCAAATTAAGTTGTAGAAATTACAAAAATGTCCAAAAAGCGTTACAAATTATTTCCCCGTAATTCCTTAGATAGTATTGGCATTTTCCTATGACCCTGGTCACTTTCTCAATCATCATTTAATCCTCCTGATGGTTTGGTCGACGAAGTACCCCGTCGTTATTATAACTGACCAGATCCCGGTCTCGTCATCATGAAAGAAATTGGCAATATCTCGATATCAAGATATCTCGTCATTAGCAAACTGTCAGATCTTGATGAACGAGATATCTCGTCGAAACTACTTGGAGGGTTAAAATAAAGTATCAGATGCAATACATAGACACAGTTGGCAAGACATAGTTGGCGCCAAGTATTTGTCGATTTTTTTAAAAAACTGGTAACCCCTACAGATTTTCATTCCCTTGACATTACATTATTGGGGTTACCCCCAGGCTTTTGCGTCGTTTAACTTGTTTGGCACCAAGTGTGCATCGTATACTTAACTATTACCATAATTGTCCCGCGATGTTTGGTCCTCCCGAGAAAACAAATGTAACCACCCAGCCAATGTCACATAAACTAAACTAAAAGCTATCGCTTTTCGAAAAGAAACCCCAAGATGATGTAAGCTATCGCACAGTGCAAATTGGGCGAAATATACGAAATCAAGCATACATCTTTCGCTATTTATTCTAAAGCTCATGTTATTCTAATGAAGAGACGTAAACAAGACCACATATTGATGTGCATACTTTGTTTTTACGTGCGAAAAAATGGAGCACACGCATTTTTTTATCAGCAGTATCGGACTGTTTTGACGCAAATTCTGGCAGTCACAAGGAATTTTTATGCGAGGAACACCAGCTGCGGGAACTGGAATATTTTTGCATTCTCAACTAACACGAGGCTGTGTTTTTGCTTCTCTATTTACTTATTGAGTTGTTTTTCTTATGCCGATATTTTCTTTTAGATGATTCTCTGTTATTTTGCTAAGACATAGTTCACGTATTTTCATGAATATATTTTTCGGTGAATATAAAAAGAGGATACAATGAGTAGGAAGTGCTTTAGTTTCGAATCATAAAAATCACTTCGTTGTAGTTTTACGCCTTTGATAAAGGACGGAATTTCTTTAGAGCAGTTTCTTTGCTGTGCTAGGAAATGTGCACGTTTCGTTGTAAGGAATGGAGTTTGATAAAGTATAACAGAATGAAAAAAATTGTAGGAGAGAAATATTTTAGGATATTATATTCGAAGCGAAATTTTTCGAAATGTAGCACGTTTTGCTTAGACTTTTATCGTAAGAGTTTCGCATCTCTCATAATTATAATTGAACACACTTGGAAAAGAAAGTTCGTTATCAATGGAAAAGTAATTTAATCAAATAAATTATTCTAAAGCATAAATAAATGATGCAAGAAACTTACATAAAGCAACACAAACAAACAAATAATGTGCTCGATTCGATATTTGCTTTCAAAATAGGAAATGTGGATCTAATTATAGGCCCAACCATGGAAGGTTTCGCTGGTTTCCCTTTCACGTAATGTGAATACAGGTTGGTTAGTAAAAGCAAAGGCAGCGCGGAGATGGTTACTTTGCAAATTCATTGTACGAGATGCATAACCAATAATCTCATTCCAAATTATAGCAGTTGAGCCAGCTAGCATATTTGCACGCGGTTAAATCTATTATTAGGAGCATATTTGCGATGTCCACCCTCTGTATGGGTCGCTTACGTCGCACGAAGCACCATATATACAGTACTCCGCCGTTACTGGTTGGATGGCGGAATGGGTCAAGGCCCTATGTCCTCCAAACGGGGAAGACGTGAGTGGCAGTATCTTCCAGCCGTAAAGGCTGTTGAGCACTAGTCGTAGTATCTTCAAGACCATAAGACGCTCGAGTCTCGTCTTTGCTCTCGGGACCAATTGCCATACTCTCTGGTGCTTCCCTGCTAATACGGAGTGGCTCTTCTGTCAGAGGGGGGTAAGAAGAAGCTAATTATAGGGTTAATAACATACAAAATAGACTAAATATAACTGGCTTACGTAGCAGATTTTAAATTTCTCTGGAAATGTTCAGCGCGCACAATGTCACAAATCAAATACATAATTCTAATTTTCAGTTTGAATAAGTGTTTTTATTTCATAGAAGACAGTTTGTACAAAGGAATTATACAATTGAAATTTCTTATTTGATTGATATGAGATCTATTTCTCTATTTCAACAAATACGAAACTGGATCATTTTAGGCTGATTCGTCGGGTTGCACAAGGGCCATATTTGACCAGGTTGCACAAGACAGCGTAAAAAATGGACATACACACAAGGAAAGTTTTACTGACACAGAAGAGAAAAATATACGCAGGGAGGAATCGAACTGGCCCCTCTTACAACTTGCCACTTCTAACACAGTGGGCAACCCTACTGAGCCATGGTGGCCCCAAATCGTTTTAGGATATTTCTTTCAAGTTGAACAGGTCAATAGAATTACAGTTCAGTTTAATAGAACAGTGCTTCACGGAATAGGTACAAATACTGCAAATGCCTTGTACCTTTCCAAACGCACTCGCATATATATGCGCCCTATTGTATTACAAAACAACTCTATCTAGGCGCTTTACTTACACATAGTAAAATGATTTTCTAACAACAGGATCGTATGGATTAATAAAAAATAAAATCAATGTTTGCAGAATTTAGAGAACACTTTTAAATGTTTTGAGAGAATGTTTTTATTCAAAATACTATGTAGAACCATATTATTGAGGTCAATGTTTAATTGTAAATTAGAAGTCAATTTTATTATACTATTTCAAAATTAAAATTGGCGAAAATTTTTCCAATTCGTTTCCGTTTTTGAATACAATTAAATATCGCTCATCTAATAGGATTTACATGGTTTTATTAACTGAAAATAATTGCGAACCAAATCGTAAACAATGGAGATAGTGAATTTAAATTTTAGAAAACTATTTAATCAAAAATTCGTCGTTATTTGATTATGGTTAGCATAATCTGAAAGTAATAACTTTTAGGAAATGCCAAAATTCCTACTGTGAAGTATTACATTATCGGAAACTCAAATAATCAGCATTAACTATAACACATGGTGCCAATCGAATTGGGATTGTTTATACTTCAACCCTCGATTTATTTGAAATCAACTGTGCAATAAGGAATTAACATTAAAAAATAATGAGATGCCCTCAAACAATGTCAATTTATATCAAATCAGTTATATAATAACAGACACTGCTTCTAGTCCTATCACGGCTTCATTCTTCTTAAACATTCGGTTTTTCCTACGTACGGTTTTCACACGTACCCGAGTGCTAGAAAGCAACACAAGACCGTTGAACCGTCGTAATCGTCCATTACATGACCGTACATACAAAAGTACACCCACGATCTTAATGACTAAATGCAACTGGTAATCAGTCAACTAGTGGTAGTAGCTGCAGAATTCGGTTATTGCTGAATCCATAGCGGGTAATCTGTAGTGAGCCTTACCCTTCAAGTTTTTCGACGATCTGGCCAATTTTGCTAGGACGAGATATCTGGTAGAGGGAAACTGCCCTATTTTTCTCCAAGGGAAATGAAGATCAAAGTAGCTAAAAAATCGTTCCTTGCCCAGAACTGATGAGAATTCCGAATAGGTTTTTGCGCCATTCTGACTACTTTTTCGATCCGAACATAAGACACCAGAAGGGTTAACCATCACGAAAAAGGTTAATTTACAAAGCAGTAGTATACAATGCAATACACCGAATCCCGACCATGGAATATTTTTTGGTAGACTGAAGTTCGGTGGTTTTTCCCGGCGTCTACCAAAAGGCACAAAAGGGACGAAATAGCAGGGTTTGGATGCGAAATATTCCCTACAATTTGTATCGGAAGGAGTTATGATTAATCTCCCATTGCACCACGAATTTCTGCGGCGCTTTCGTGAGAAAATTATACGAAATCGATCTAAAACGAGGCTCGAAAGGGAGTGGATGCTTTATCACTATCATGCCCAGTCACATTCTGTTATTACAGTGCGGAAATCTTTCGCATATTAAGCTTCTTAAGATTGTTTTAGCTCCGAAAATATTGTTCCAATTGACTTCACTATTCCACTCGAAACTAAAATGTTATGTTTAAATAATTCCCGCTCTCTCATTGCTTAAAACTATATTTACATTATTATCGTTTTCTTATTGGTGACAGTTGTTTTTTACATTATTTTTGCTCTCTCATTGGTTAATTTTTTTTTTAATTTTTGAAATTATTCTTGCTCTTTCTTTGGTAAAGTTTTTGCAAATTATTCTCGCCCCATTGGTTAAAAAAATTTAATTATTCTCGCTCTGTCATTGGTTAAAGTTACATTAAAATACTTTAGATGGAAATTGCTCGAGCACGCAGTACTATAAATAGTAAATTATGACATAGATGGGAAGAAACGATAATGCAAGCGATAATATTTGTGATAAAATAGTAGAAAGCTCAAGCGATATTTATACAGAAACTAAGTGAAAACGCGCATGCGATAGTATAATTAAATTATTAACAAGTATGTCACTTTCGATATTTGGCAACGCTGCTTAATTTTTAGTTCCATTTATAATTATGAATTGCGATGTAGTTTTGAGTTGTTGGTTTAATTGAGGTTTCGTATTACGGAGTTTTTGTGAGATTGTTACTGGGATGTAATTTTGAGTTGCGAGATTTACTAATTGACTTACTTGACTTAATTAACTGAGTACTTTGAGTTGTAAACATTCGCGAACAATGAAGCATATGAAGGGTATGTTTCAATACTCCTCCTTTTACTACTACTCGGCAGGAAATAATAAGCACATGAATACCAATAATTTCTAGAGCTCTTTGTATTCTTATCTCAACGGGCCTTACACCTAGTAATTGAATATTTACAAAAAAGCGGGTTTAATTATATGTCTGAATGAAGAAAACTATGCAATTTCACATATTTTTTAGATTTGTACGATGGAAAATCTGCTAAAAGCTGGCCATAAGTTCATCTGTCTTGAAATTAAACATTTTAATTACCTGAGGGTTGCAAGATTTCCGAGTAGTATACTATTCTTTTTACCTCGTACGACACACTTAATGATTAAATATTAATTAACATCAACTCGCTAAAATCCTTGACAAATATAATCCTAGGAAGGATTCTATCGGTCAAGTATTTCAATGAAGGTCGCATGGTGAAATAATTCGTACATGCCCTCATATGGTTCAATGAATAGATTTGAGTTTTAGGTTCCCAAAATTAATTAATTGAAATTTTCATATTTTGTGTAACATCTTTTTCAATATTATTTGATGGATGGCAAAGAATTTATTTATTAACTCTCTGAGAGGTCCACACGCATATATCTGTTCTATAACCTCCTGTCTTCCTTGCATGACTTCTATTCAGTTTTGACTTTGACCAATATAATCTCTCCAAGGATTCTTTCAAAAAAACGATGTGGTAATTTAGTCATTACGTGTTGTGAGGTAAAAGCAATATTTCGTGACATTCAGAGGGTTATGTTTTTCATTTTACTAAAATTAGAAGACTTATTACCCTACAATGAAGTTCTTTAAGGTTTTCAAAAACTTATAAATTTTCATGAAATTTATGTTCATGGAATTGTTATTGCTGGCTGCTTTTTAAAGATCTACTTAAACGAATTATCAATTCCTTAAAATATTTCTTATTTATCAACCGTCCCTTAATGTATTCATTATTTATCTCGTCATTAGTGATATTGGTCAGATTTTGATGGACGAGATATCTCGTCAAAACCAATTGGACAGTTAACGGCCACTTTTGGATGCTGAACAGTATACAGCTAATGATACACTATGGAATTTGTAATTACTGCTGACGTGTAAATTCATCCCTGAAGTGTTATCTTAAAAAATTAAATAAAATTCAGCTAAGAAAATCGATAACGTTTTGGTAACGGTAATTGTCACCAATTTGCAACACTGGTAAATCATTGCTGTGTAAAACGTAGTATGAATCTGAAGTGTGAATAACCAACAAATTATGGAACTCTTCTTTAATCACCTTGTTGTTTTTAATGTAGCGAAAACCTCGTTATCTACACTGCTGGCCACCGTAAATGCAACACCCTGAAGGAAGCATGCAAATAATATGAAATTTACAACATGCATTAGCGGAGGTGAGATATGCAAATGATTAGAATTTCAGCGCAGACGCACATCACGCGCGCCTGTGGCGCCACTTCAAAGCGCTATTTAAGGCTTGGAGATTTCGACGATTTCAAGTACGGCAATTGTGTTTTTCTTGTGGTTTTTTCAAAAAAACGATCAATTATGCATCGTAGAAAACAGCGATCATCTTTTGATCAAGTATCCGAGTTCGACAGAGGAAGGATAGTGGCCTACCGAGATTGTGGATTATCTTTCAGGGAAATCGGTAGTCGTGTTGGACGAAACCAAACAACTGTAATGCGGATATGTGATCGTTGGATGCAGGAGGGTACTACGGACCGACGTGTTCGATCGCATCCACCTCAGTGCACCACTTCACGTGATGACAGGCATATTGTGCGTATGGCAGTGACGGATCGCTCAGCCACATCACGAACCATAGCACAGCACATTCAGTCTGTACCGCATCATCCAGTGTCTGCGCGTACCATTCGACGCCGTTTACAGCAGAGTGGTCTGTCCGCAAGACGTCCATTGCTTCGTCTACCCTTGACGCAGAACCACAGACGTTTCCGCCGCCAATGGGTCGATGAAAGAAGGATGTGGACGGCAGAATGGAATGAAATTGTCTTTACTGACGAGTCACGCTTCTGTCTGCAACACCACGATGGTCGGATTCGAGTCTGGAGACACCGTGGAGAGAGGATGCTGAACAGCTGCGTTATGCACCGCCACACTGGTCCTGCACCGGGTATTATGGTATGGGGCGGTATTGGATATCACTCTCGCACTCCTCTAGTACGCATTGCCGGTACTTTAAACAGCCAGCGCTACATCTCCGAGGTGTTGGAGCCAGTTGTCCTTCCTTACCTTCAGGGCTTGCCCACAGCCATATTTCAACAGGATAATGCGCGACCACACGTGGCACGCATTGTCCAAGGGTTCTTCGTCAATCGCCAGATTGAATTGCTTCCCTGGCCAGCTCGCTCTCCGGATCTTTCGCCGATAGAAAACATGTGGTCCATGGTTGCTCAACGATTGACCCAGAATACATCCCCAGCTGCCACACCAGATCAACTTTGGCAACGTGTGGAAGCTGCTTGGTCTGCTGTACCCCAAGAACACATCCAAAGTCTCTTTGAATCAATGCCGAGGCGTGTGGCAGCGGTGATCTCCAACAATGGCGGCTACTCTGGCTACTGATTTTGGCAGGAACCACACTTCACAGAAGTCTATAAATTTAATCATTTGATACTTGGTCAACATGTTATCTACAAAATAAATTTTGTTGTGATATCTCTTGTCTTTCTTGGTGTTGCAATTTGGGTGGCCAGCAGTGTAGTATCATTTCTTTCATCAACCCCTAACATAATTTAGCCTCCTTCGACTTTCCAATCATATATATAAAGCATATTGGCGTAGTCAGTGTCGTAAGGTCTCAGAAAGATAAGTCACGTTGGCTCACGAATCGACTTGGCTGATTGGCTATCGAAGCGCAGACTGGTGTTATTAACCAATCAATGCTTTGTCCCACATTAGGATTCACGCTTTTTTAAACAAGATCTTCAACCCAGAGAGCGGAAGAAATAGCATGAAACTGCGCGCATATACTCCTATTTCATTTGAATGTAGATGTTAGCCCCCATGAAGGTAAATATTTAGTTCATTGGGTTAAATAATAGATTCAGAGCTTCATTTATATGCATAGAGGTTTCGTCTTGCATATAAACTACTCACCCCTACATAACTTGAACAATGGAAGTAAATAACTTCCTTTGGTTACCTGTTGGAATTTATATGGCAGATTAATATATACAGATGGGACTTTCTGTTAATTAATATGGGCTATTTGTGTTTTAGTGCGTGTTTGCTAAATACTGGGACAATCTTATGTTCGCATTAGTCGTTGTTACATATTTTTACACATTCATTTCCTGACATCTTTGTATCTATACAGATTTGATCTCCACAGATTATATTTCTCTTCTACAATAGGTAATGTATCCATTATCTTAAAGTCAGCACACACACGACAGGGGATATTTTAGTGGTACTATAGTTACCGGGATTGTCAACGACAATCCCTTGAGGATTTGTCCCTGTGCATCATCTAAGTACATCAATAAATGTAACAAGGGAAATTGTGCTGTAAGTCTTATCCTGAAACATATCTCCAAAGTATATGTTCTGATATAAATTTGCAAATACGGTATCTGTTAAACAAGTGTTTTTAATATCTGATTCCCTTTATTAATAAAATTCATTTCTTACCTTCTAACTACCATAAATGCATTCAATACTTGAAATATTAAAACAAGAGACTGGAAGATACAAAAATACAAATAAAAGTGATCCATAAATATAAATAATATTCTTGGGTGATGCTTTATAGATAGTTTAGAGCTGAATCCAATGACTAATGCAAGAATTGGCCAAAAGAGCAATTTTAATTAACACTAAGCACAAGACAAAACAATTACAAGAATAAACAAACATAAAAAGTAACATCTCGGGGGAACAAAACTTCAGCGCGTCAGTTCTACGCTCGCCTTGGGAAACAACTAGAGAAAAATGGTTCATTCTCTTTCGCGGAGAGTGTGTCACGTGGTCCGCCATCGCCAATCAAGGCGCATATCGCTGAGATACACGTTAAGGGGCTGATGCGTTACAACCTCCCCCTCTGGCTCCGACGACGTCCCGACGAGGAGTCAGCATTACGTGCTTTAGGAGGGCGTCCTCTCTTTCTTAATGGGACCACAGGAGTACTGTCAGTAGCTTTACATGCCTTGAGAGCTGAAGAGTGATAAACTCCTATAGGTGTGGTTGGATTTTTGGGATCTGCAATTTCATAAGTTGTAGGTGACCGTTGTGTGAGCACCACGTAAGGTCCGTCACGTCGAGGCATGAATTTGGCAGTCCTTTTCTTTTCTGCGTTACTCACAGGGTGCATGGTGACCCAAACGTGATCACCAGTATTGATCCGATGTTCTATAAAAGGGGTAGGCTCTCCCCCTAGCTTGAAGGTAGACTCAAATTTTTCTAACAAACCATTCATCTTTCTGCGCTGATCGGACGTTAAATGTTCTTCATCAGAACGCAGTGAGCTTGGTGATATAGCTTGGCTGTATGAGAGTTGCTGGTTGCAACTTGAACGTTCATCTTCTTCATGAAAATTTCCTTTGTTGCTACAGTTGTCGACAGGCTGTTGACTCTTTACTGGTGGGTCTTCAACAGATAGCAGATATCTTACAGGGATATCTTTCTTGAAACCAATCTTCCGACAGGGATTGTCAGAGAAATGCCAATTTTTGTTCTTCATGTCTAGAACAATTCCGGACTTTTCCAAAAAGACGGTTCCTAGTAGAGTACGATTCTTTTTTGCATTTGGTAATGCCAGTAAATTCAGCGAGACTGATTTTCCTTCAATCTGTATTGTCACCATGGCGGTGCAAGCCTCTTCAGTTGTTTGACAGCCATTTGCCAAAGTCATTGTTACTACTTCTCTTTGGAACTCTACTCCTCTCTTTTTTAATTGGTGGTACATGATCTCTCCAGCGACTGTTCTGCTGGCACCACTATCAACACAAACCCTGGCTCTTACACCCGATATACAGATATCTATTAGCGCTAACGGGGATGCATCGGAGTGACAGGTATACATGCGGATAGAGTTCGCTTGGAATGGCTCCCTTCTTGTCGATGACGAACAGTTTTTGCATTTTGATTTGATGGTTCCTGGTGCTCCACATCCGTAGCAGGATATTTCTTTCTTCTCTTCCATACCCCTTGGTGTAATTCTGCCTTGTGAAAAGGAGTCCCTCCTACTTTGACTGAGGACCCCGGGATCCCGCCTACTGTTACTGGGAATCCCTGGCAGACTTTGTCTATTATCTCTTTGTTCCAATTGTGGTTGTTGGGTTCTATAGTAATTTCTTTTTTGGAACACGGGTTTTGTTTCATGTTGCTTCGGGTTGACAGTACGTAAGTTGTCGTAACTGTCCATCTTCTCCACTAGGTCACTTGGGGTGACCCATTCGCTCCATACGTCCAAGAAATGGTTCTTAACCTCTGAAGGAACGCGTTTCTTCATTTGATCCAGGATCATGAGGTCTTTCAATTTCTCAAAATCCGTTATGTTCAATTCTGCTAGCCATGCTTCAAAATAGCTACGCAGTTCAAAATGGAAGTCCTTCCATGTGCTCTCAGGACTTTTCTTGTGAGTTGCGAAGAGCTGTCGCATTCTCTCAGTACTTAATTTAAATCTCTGAAGCAGCATTGTTCTAATGTGATCAAAATCATGAGACTTCTGTTCTGGTTCTCTGGCGATGAGTTGTGCCACGCTATTAGGTAATAGGCCCAGGAGATAGGCAACCCAGTTATGTCTCCCTACTTTAAGAACTTTCATCTGTCGTTCGAACAACTGAAGAAACAATGTCATATCACCATCATTCGGATCAAAATCAGGTAGCAACTTTTTCAAGTTAAAGTTGGGTTGATGGTCTGCAGACAGAGGATTAAAACCAGAGACCTGCTCCAATTTCTGTGATTCTACCTGCAGACGGAGTCTTTCCAACTCGTACGCTCTTTCCCGTTCTATTCTTTCATTTTCCCGTTCTATTCTTTCATTTTCCCGTTCTATTCTTTCATTTTCCTGTTCTATTCTTTCCTTTTCCTCAGCCTTTTCCCGTTCTATTCTTTCCTTTTCCTCAGCCTTTTCCCGTTCTATTCTTTCCTTTTCCTCAGCGTTTTCCCGTTCTATTCTTTCATTTTCACGTGCTATTCTTTCTTTTTCTTCTGCTTTCTCTTTTGCACGGTTTTCGCTTATAGACAGAAGCAGATTTTTCGTGAAGTCTTCATCATAACTTTCATCTCCAGTGATAAATCTTTTTATATCAACTACTCTAGCATCAGCAGGTATTTCGATGCCGAGTTCATTCGCCAACTCTATCAGATCACATTTAAGAGCTCTTGCCAAATAAGACATATTTAGGTTACGAAGTGTACAAATAATTTTGAAAACGAAAGTAAACAAGTTCAGTAAATTTTTTTTTTAATATATCCCACACAGTTTGTTTTCAAGAAAAAAATTAAATTAATAATGACCACTTCTTATAGGTACTACTTGTTTAGCATTGTTAAACAAATTACTTTTAAAACATAAACATTTGTCCAATAACACTTAAACACATATTATTTATGAACATTAAATTCCAAAACACTTTTCAATATTCAAAACCAACACATTAGATAACATTCCACTCGTGAGTTAGTCTTATTTCAATAATACCTCAAAAGAAATAATAAATTCCCGTAATATTTCAAAATTCCAAAAGAATACCAATGCTTAAACAAAATGAATCCATATTTCCTAATATCTAATCCTTAAAGGCATAATATAAACACATTTCTGCGCACGTTGCACTTGTTTCATACATAGATTAACAAAACCAATAACTCTCAAAAGGAAATCGCACAATGTAGCTCAAACACAAAATAAAGAAAAAAATCGCTTTAAACATCAAGAAAGGTTTGTTTTTTTAATGCAGCTGGCAGAAAACAGACCTTGAATCTATTGAGTTATGACTCATGAACATGACCGAATCAGAATGCGATCGGTTCTTGCACTTTTAAAACGAAATAACGCTGTAGCTTTCGTTTTTTGAACACAATTAATTCACACCACTTATTATTTTTACAAAGTAGCTTATTACAAAATGAATACACATAACGTATTTTCAAAAACTTATTCTAGCAGTACACTTAATCAAAACAATACTACTTTGCACTTTTACTTTAAGAACAAAACTTTTCATAAAACACAAATACTTTTCACAAAACACAAATACTTTGCACTTGTGAACCAAAGGAATAATAACATTTAAAGAAGTGATTTCACACTATATTTTAAACAAGAATACTGTTTGAACACAAAACGAAACTTCAAAATTCTGTTGCTGGACACGGGTTGGCCAAATCGAAAGTACTGCTAGACAAGAATGATTTTAAACAAATTAAAATAAACTTATCTCATTCTTCATCACCACTTGGGGATACGAGCATAAGGATGATCCGTGGAAGGGATTTCCACCTATATTCAATAGGATACACCTGGGATGAGGCTTCCTAAAATAGTGAATTCGACGCCGCTGCAGAACACTAAAACCATGGCTTTTCCTGCATACTGGTAGGAAATACCAGTATGCTAACTCGGGATGAGTTTCTAAACATCAATGAAACACAGGGTGTGTTTTTCTTTCAATACCAACAGTATTGGACCTAGATTCCTGAACAAAAAACGAGTTGTTCCCAAAGGCTTTAATTCGGGCCACAAGATTGGGCGTCAATTTTAGAGCTGAATCCAATGACTAATGCAAGAATTGGCCAAAAGAGCAATTTTAATTAACACTAAGCACAAGACAAAACAATTACAAGAATAAACAAACATAAAAAGTAACATCTCGGGGGAACAAAACTTCAGCGCGTCAGTTCTACGCTCGCCTTGGGAAACAACTAGAGAAAAATGATTCATTCTCTTTCGCGGAGAGTGTGTCACGTGGTCCGCCATCGCCAATCAAGGCGCATATCGCTGAGATACACGTTAAGGGGCTGATGCGTTACAATAGTGTATTATAAAAAGGGGTCAGTTGATATCGATTTCTATATATTAAAATGTTATTGTTTCATATTGATAGAGAGCTGAAATGTATTTCTCGTTAAGAGGGTTTTAATGTAAAGCTACGTATAGATGGTGCAAATGTTTTAGTAATCTGTTTCGTAAATGCGACGCAACTTGCTTTGTTTCAATTTCAGTGGCATCGATAGGGACATTAGATCTTTGAGCCTGAAAGATTCAAGCATAGAAAAGTTCCAAAGAAAAAATATTGAAATGAGAAAACAGAAGATGCGAATATTTATTTAAATATTCAATTAAAACTTATTCACATATCAAACTATTTTTGCTAAGAAATGACATCCGTTACATATTTGCATTAAAGTAGTTCTTAATTTAAAATTTCAATTTCTAAGATTCAGTTTTGGTTCTTAAAACCCATCCCATGCAAAAGCCTTAAAACAGCTATTGACGATTCAAAAGTTAACTTTTATTTAAATAATCAGTTTTTTGCAAGTATCATATTATCATTAAGATAGTTATTCTCGTTTTCCAAGAAATGGAATCAGACTTAAGTACAAGAATTTATTTATATTTTTGGATCTTTAAATATTTCTGCACTCCTATCTTTTCAATCATAAGATATTTTCGCATCATCGACAATGCACGAATGTAAGTTAATAGAAAAATATTTTTTCGTGAAAATCTTTAAACTTATTCCTCCAATGTCTCTAATGCTCCATTCACCGTAAGATTTTATGATCACTGATTTATATCTTGTATTAAGCTACTTCTTCAGTGCTTCTTTTAAATCTACAGTAATCCACGGCGTGTATGCCAATTGTCTTGCCCTTTTCAATCAATTATTGTGTGCATACTTTTGTTACTAACTTTCGTTTTGTATATCTTGTTTCCCTACCTACCTTTGTAGGTAAAGTCTGTCATTTTTTTGCACTGTAAAACCCTCTCACACACTAGAAGCATATTCATCAGTTTTCAGTAAATTCAGTTTAAAAAATCAGGTTTGTTGTGTTTACACTGAAAACCTTCTAATACACAAGAAGATAATCCTCTATAGATACCTTTTCAGTAAATTCAGTAAAAAATAAAGTTTATATGTTTCACACAGAAAAACCCTCTCATACAACATTCATCTATAGACATTTTTCAGTAAATTAAGTAAACAAATTAGGTTTGCTATGTTTGCACTGAAAAACCCTCTCATACACCAGAGGAATATTCCTCTATAGAAACCCTTTCAGTAAATTCAGTAAAAAAATTAAGTTTACCAGGTTTACACCCTCAAAACGCTCTCATACACCATACCATCAAACCAAATAGCATTATAATAATTTTCAATCACATAAACTTGTGATGAAAGTTCACAAGAATTTTTCAACAAGATAGTCAAGTTTTCAAACATGGCATTCAAGAATTTCAATGTGATCCTTGAACTTGTTTCATGGAGCTAAGTTTTTTAAAATAGGCTCAAATGAAGAAAGATATAATCTCAAGTCAGGAGCAGCATCAAGCTCATTTCGATATTTATTCTTAATATACTCATAAGACGAGAACGCTCTTTCGACAAGCTCTCTTCGTGAAAGGCAATAAATATTTTATAGCTTTATAATTTAGTCCTTGGTACTCTTCTTTCACTGCTACCCAGAAATTAATGAGATTTCTTTAAAAAAAAAACCAGATTGTAAAGAAGAATCAGTCGAAAGTTCAATCAACGTTTCTTTTTCAGAAATTGATAATTTTTCGGCTTGTTGAAAGAACATTCGTCGAATGGATTTGAAATCCATTTATCTTCACTATTTCTTTTTGGGAAAAACTGTCTGAAAGACACCTTAAGTTCTTCTAAGTGAGCTATTTCACTACTTTTTACTTTCGACGATTTCAGCTCGTTTTCAGATAAGAAACTGAAGTGTCTCAAAAACACACTGGTCTTTTCGATATGATTCCCAAAAATCCAATTTCTTGATCATAGACTCGATTTTATCAGACACCTTTAATACGATTATAGAACTGTTCTGTAATCCTAAGTTGAGTTCATTTATTTCTGAAAAAAATATCAGATAAGTATGCAAGCTGTTGAAGCCACTCGCTTTCATGAAACTTAGAGCTCAACTGAAAAGTGTGGTCTTCAAAAAAAGTTGAACTTCCTGTTTGAATTCAAACAATCTTGTGAATACTTTTCCTCGTGAAATCCACCTCACTTCAGTGTGCAAAAGTAATGTTTTGTAGAGACTGTCCATCTTCTCACAAAGATTTGAATAGTCTGGAGTTAGTTGAATTAGCCTTAATAAAATTAACAACTTTCACAGATTGTTTGAGCACTTCCTTCAATGAATGTGTCAGGTTTGGACGCTAGGTTTTGTCTGTGAATACAGCAATGGCTCCAAGCTACATGGGGTGCGACTTCTTTGATGCAATAACTGTAACTGTAAGCCTGTATAACAGCCAGACAGATTTTCCACCATCCGTGAAAATACCACAGCAATTGGTCCAATCAATACCTTTTACACAGAAATAACCCTGAATAGCATTAAATATAATCTCACCTGTGCACGTTTCAGTGAGAGGATAGCACAGTAAAAGATTTTCTTCAAGCACGTTGTCATGTAAATATATATTGCAATATGTTGGCATATTGCAATAACAAGCAAAATTGCCAGGGTGGAAACATCAGTGCTTTCATCCACCTGTATTGAAAAGAGGGGACTGTTCTTTTATTATTTCAATTACTGTAGATTCAATGTCGTTAGACATGTCGTCAATTCTTCGAGAGACTGTATTTGAGAAGGGAATATTGTTAATTTTTCGGACATAGTCTTCACCGAACATACAACAAAGAGCATCTTTGATACAAGGAGATATCAAATTTATAGCGATTGTGTGATTTTTGCCGCCTTTAGCAATACGATAACGTATTCTGTACGATGCTTCAACCGCATTCTCATGAACTTCGTTTGCAGATAACACAAAAGATGTTAGCTTAGAACCGTTTGATAATCGCCGAAAAAACTAACGTCTTTATGTTTATAAATTGGATGCTTTGTCTCTAAATGGTGCATTAATAAAGACGGTTTCATGGCACCGTTCGACAAAATCTCCATAAACAACGTACAGTGGTTTTGGACAGTCTTCATCTCCCGTTACTGCAAATCCATGACAAGTATTCATCCCAATATTTTCTTTTTTCGATTAGCACTTTTGTTGTGGTTCCCTTGCTTGTTGCGCCCTTGTGCTTGTAAAACATCAGACTATTCCGAAGTACTTGCAGCTGCCGATTCAGCGGGTTGAATTTCAATGCTATTTGCAGCTCTCATAATAGTATCAGTTTCATCCACATATCCATTTTGAGACACAAAACAGTATCAAGAGAAAGTCATTTAAAACATTAAAGTAAAAGCTAAGCACTTCAAATTGAGAACTCATAAAAAAGAAACGAAGCTAGGCCTATTAATTCACGTTACTCAATTGGCGCCCAATCAAACACTAAAATGATGGCCAAATATCAATGCCGGAAGCTCTGAGATAATTCGATATTTTTCTAGAGAAGAATTACTAGAAACGAAAGAAACAACAAAAAAGGGGGGAGGACACATATGTAATCTCATGATATAATTGGTGGTGGCGGGGCAATGATCAATCAATTACTGGTTTACTCCTATTACTTCCTTTTTCTTTTTTAGGTGTTTTCCGCCATTACTATATTATTCTCGCGTACCCCCAACCGGGACCGCCACGTACCCCCAGGGGTACGCGTACCCCAGGTTGGGAACCGCTGCACTAGAGGATAATCTTCTGTATACACGTTTTCAGTAAATTCAGTAGACATAGTTAGCTGTTTACACTGAAAACCATCTCATACACTAGAGGTATATTCCTCTGTAGACATCATTTCAGTAAATAAAATAGTAAAGCTTTCTGTCTTTACATTAAAAACCCTCTCCTACATCAGAGGTAAATCCTCTGTAGACACCTTTTCAGTAAATTAAGTAAAAAAAAAATGTTTGCTATGTTTACACTGAAAAATCATCTCATACACCACAGGCATATTCCTTTGTAGACATCTTTTCGCTAAAAAATAGTAAAGCTTTCTGTCTTACATTAAAAACCCTCTCCTACACCAGAGGTAAATCCTCTGTAGACACATTTTCAGTAAATTGAGTAAAAGAAATTATGTTTGCTATGTTTACATTGAAAAATCATCTCATGCACCAAAGGCATATTCCTCTGTATACATCTTTTCGCTAAATAAAATAGTAAAGCTTTCTGTGTTTACGCTAAAAACCCTCTCATACGCTAAAAACCCTCTCATACGCTAAAAACCCTCTCATACACCAGAGGAAAATCCTCTGTAGACACCTTTTCAATAAATTAAGTAAAAAAAAATTATGTTTGCTATGTTTACACTGAAAAATCATCTCATACACCACAGGCTTATTCCTTTGTAAACATCTTTTCACTAAATAAAATAGTAAAGTTTTATGTATTTGCGCTAAAAACCCTCTCATAAACCAGAGGAAAATCCTCTGTAGACACTTTTTCAGTAAATTAAGTAAAAAAAATTATGTTGGCTATGTTTACGCTGAAAAATCCTCACATACACCAGAGGCATATTCCTCTGCAGACACCTTTTCAGTTTTATTATCTCTCTACTCTATTTTAAAGGCCTTAACACAACCCGAGAATTGTTACACATTCCCAGAGCTCACAGAGGAAAACATGGCATCTGAATTTCCCATTTTCCTCTCCATTCCAACGGATAATGGAGCCACCGCCCTCTGCGGGATTCGGCAATTTCGGTCTATGAAGAGGCTCGAGAAGGAGAGTGCTCCGGAGGTCCCGGATGGAGGATCGTAAAAAATAGATCAAGTGGAGAGTGTGTTTGTTCCTGTTCAACCCAACACAGTTTTGAATTTGAAGCATTTTGAATTTGAAGTGGTGATGGGTCTGAGGAAATTCGGAGACTCTCCCTCCTTTCTGGAGGCATAAGGCGAGTCGGCTGCACCTGACGCTTTTTGTGGGAGAAGATTCTGTCCAATCAATCACCTCCGAACGGGCGGTTTGCTATTACTTGGGAAGAAATCGTATTTCTTGCTTTAACTTTTTTGGGAAGTACTTTGTTGCAGCGATTCTGGTTAACGGAAATTATTCTGCTTTGGATTGAGTTTCATAATTCTCATATATAATTTTCATGAATATGTTTTTCCAATTATCGCCATTTTATCTGAAACTAAATATCCCCTTATAAATATGGATACATATATTTTACCGAATCTTCAAACATTTAGTGATATTGTAGTACATAATTTATGTGCACCTTTCCTTACGATGTTCCAAAGATTTCCTTGCATAACGGTGATATTTTATGTGAAATATTCATGATATTTACGAGGTTTATATTCAAGATATAAACTTCGTAAATATCATGAATATTTCACATTAGTGTCATTTAATCCCAAACTAAAATGCACCATGACTCTAAATACATTTGGTAAAGTGTGATTTCCACTATATTTTATCGAAATGGAGACACCCGTATGTTTACATTTGGTATATTTACACTTGGAATTATATTTAACATTTTTTGTGCAATTGTGTTTGGTTTCGCTTATGCTTAAATAGACAACATTTTTCTTGTGATGTTACTATTGTACTCTTCGTTTTGTTTCTGTTTTGAGTTCATTCGAATTAGATTTTCAATTTCCCACGAATTGCATTTTTAGAACGATTAGAACATACGCTTTTATTTTAAAAATTATATTCATGTAACGCAAATGTATTATGTATTATATTCAAGACAGGTTTCTTGTTATCCTATCCAAACATGTGTCTGACACCCAAAATACAATTTTTCGTGCAAAACTTTCAAAACCAGTCAATTTTTATAACTCTAATTTCACAATGAAATAGGATTGCTCTATTCATTTCTCTACATTAATTACTCGAAAAAAGTGTGTACATTTTTGATAGTTATGTTCACATTTTTTAGCTTATAATAAACAGGCGTCTGGAGATAAACATACATATCTTCATGTGACGTATTTTAAATATTCAAATTTTCTAAACAATAGTAGTACACTGAAGGACCAGGAAAACTGATACAGACGAGCCTATTACAAAATACGTAGAAATTTCACCTGGGCACGTCATTGTTTCTACCATTGCATATATGTGAACGTGACCAGCGTCTGAAGGCAAGAATCGTTTTACGTTATAGGTGTGCAAAAAAACTGCCTCAAATAATTTCGAAATTCAGTGCTGTACCTTAAACAAACATCAACATGATGACTGTGCAACGTTTCCTTAAAGATTTGGGCTTTAGGATCCGACACCCAACTTCGAGTATTCTTGATTAATACTCGACACATAGCTATGCGCCCCGCCTTGGATAGGTAACACTACCATTAAACACTTGACTAGAAATGAGCAGCCTGGTCTGATGAGTGGTGTTTCCAAATACTCAGGGAAGATAGTAGGTTCTGTAGTGTAGAGGAAACCCCACGAAGCCATGGATCCCAAATGTTAACAAGGGAAGCAGCCTGTACACGTACAGGCTGCTTGTGGCTCCGCAATGGTATTGACTTTGTTTAGCGGATAATCAATGGGACCCTGGTGCGTCTACAAACGCCTCTGGGTGAATGCTAAGTGTCCATGCTTCTGATGATTTACATCCATTTATGTCTTTCGTTTATTCTGCTGGGTTTGCCCTTATTCAACAGGCCAAGGTCTGTCACATAATTCTACACAAACCAAAAATTATGGTTAGAGGAAATCTCATCTGAGTTTGAGGATTTTCTATTCCTGCCTGTCACCAGATCTCAACGTTATCGAACACATCTAAGATGCCGTGAAACACAGAAATCCTACACATCGGATACAATATAAATGTGGACCTCTCTACAGCAAGTATAGCATTCAATGCCTACAAAATACTTACAAGCTTGTGAAGTCCATGATCCGTCGTATTTTTGCCGTTCTGGGTTCCCGTGGGAGGCCCACCAAATATTAGACTGATGTATGAGTTTTTCTGGCACTTCAGTGAACACTTGATATGAGAGGAAAAAGATTTTCGACACAAAGTTAAAGCTCTCAGGATATAAACTTTTCAAGAAAACACGTAGAGAATATTCCTGTAGCACAGATTTTATCAGTGGCCGGCGACAGGTAGTGACGTCCACGGAAAATAACGCGTGGGAGCGGTCAAGGTGTAAAAAACTCCCATTCCAAGCCTGTTTTTATTTTGTATATTTCATCCTCTCCGTGGGGAGCTAAGTTTCCCGGCATCTTTCATATCCTAGAGGAAAGTCTTCTCAATTTCTGATGCGCCGATTTCCGTGAATGATGAAAAAGAGCAAAAAAGTACATTCTGGAAAAAAATATTTTACTCTTTCCCAGATTTTAAACGATCTGCCACGGCCACCTGTTAAAATCGCAACGTGCTTACGCCTAAGACTCCATACGTTCGAATCCATATTTTTATATTCTTGCGTTCAGGAGAAAAGTGAGGCGGTTTGTAAGCTCCATAGTCTGTGGTGTCACTGTGGATGGCGCTGCATCTAGCTTGGGATTAATGTCAGCCCTGTATGAATCTGTCCCTGAATGTACTGCTTTATAAGGTGATACAGAATTCATAGTAATGATGACGAATATGGTCCAAAAGTCAGAGTACGCAGAGAAATGAGATTTAATGACAAACTATGTACTCCAGATCACAAAAACATTAAGGTATGGTTTCCGCCGGTGGTAATGAAAGTGAAAGTTATAATGAAACTTTTTCAAATTATCTACGAAGGTAAGAGGTCTGCGTGAACGGCCCAATCTATTTGGATCAAGCATTTTTTTCAGTTTGTTTTTTTCCTCCCCTTGTCGTATTGAGCTAATTTTTCAATGCTTCTTTTAAATCTACAGTAATCTAGGCGCTGTATTTCCCTTTGGTTTGGTTTTGCACCAGTTTGAGCATACTCTGAGTGGATAACAAGATGCTAAAAAATTATTGTCTAAAAATGTTTTAAGCAAACACTTATCCACTTGACCGAATGGACACATTCATTACAGAGAGGCATTGTCATTTATTCTTTAAAAAGAGGCACCGACGGCAAATAGTTGAGATATAAGGATGCTAGTGACAAAAATAGAGGCAAATTGATAGCACACCAGGCTCATCCTTCTAATTAGTGATTATTTTTTTGTTACTCATTTGATTTTGATATTAATTACTAATAGTAGTGAACAATCTAGTGTACTTATGTACAATTAATTTTTGTTATTTCATTTTAATAAATAGGTTTTATAATTTTAGTACCATAAGTTGATTTTATTTCCAAAGAATTTTTTTGAAATTCTAAAATTACACACACAGCTACATAAATATTTTGGCGATATTTAAAAATTATGGATCCAGCTATACATTTATTTTTAGTTGAGATATCAATTTATTATTAGTTGAGATAGTTTTCCAGAGGGGTGGTGAAAAACACTCTGTCTTTGAGAAGGAGGTGCTGAGTAAAAAATTGAGGGCAACTGTGATTTTTATTTGCGTTGATGATTAAAATCTCATTTTTTGGTTATCAAAGCGACTTAAATATGGATAAAACTACGGCTATATCAGCTTTATTATTGTTCCCTTAGTTTTGGGGCTGTTCGGAATCATCATAATTCGCGATGCATATTATATTGCACTGCTGATGGTGCATTTAGTGTTGGTTGTGAGTTTGGACTGCGAAAAAGAAGAAATGGTGGCAGAAACAGGACGGAAGAGAAATCAGGCGATTGCAGAGTGCAATGAAATAGTGCAGGAACACACTGAAGATTTGTACTATGGTTGCATGGTGGAGGAAGTTAATGAAGAAACAGTGCATGATACATATGAAAAGGGCGGGAAGAAACCTTAAATATGGATGAAACCGGCTTTATCTCATGTATTATCTTTATCTCATTTCCTTGGTTTTGGTTGCTATTTGGATTGATTGTCGTTGTAAATCCGTGTTACATTATACCACTGATGTTTTACTTGATGATGGTTGAGGCTTTCGATTGCGAACAGAAGCAGATGATATCAGCGTTCAATGAAAACGTGGCGAATTGCACTGAAGATTTTAAGTATGATTGCAGGGAGAGAGAAGTTATTGAAGGAAGAACAGTGCAGGATATATATGAAGAGGTTGAAGAAAATTTAAATATGGATGAATACACGACTATAGAACGTGTTATACTGTTCCCTTAGTTTTGGGTGCCGTTTGGATTAATTATCGCTGTCAACCCGAGTTATATATTACCGCTAACGGTATTCTTGAAGGCAGTTGTTGCTTTCGACTCAAACCGAGGGTAACGGTGGCCAAATGGAGTGAAACAGAGTTCAGTCAATTTCAGAGTCCAAAGAAAACGTAGAGTACTGCGCTGGAGTTTTGGACTAGAATATTTAGGAGGTAGAGGATCGTGAAAAGAAACAAGAAAAGTATATGATACTTATAAAAGATGAAAGGTGTTGAAGTGGACGAATGCGGTATTAGAGTGTTTTGTTGAGTTTGTAGATCTGAGGCTTCAGATTGATGAAGATAATTTTAAATGGAAATATCATCTAATGATTTCGACTCTACTACGATAAAGAACAGAGAAAAATCGAGTGCATTTATTGGCTAAAGGTTTCATTGAAATTAAACTGGCAATTTTTTCAAAATGCCATTTCCAACTGTCTATGGAAGTATTGAAAAGAGTCTACTACAACACACACAAGAGACATAGTATACAAGAAGAAACGAATGTTGTATGGTGTGATGATTTGGTGCATGTGAATGCATTCTCATCGAATTTTTATAGAACTTAAAGGAATCTTAAGATAGTGGAATTGTCCTTACAAAGAATAAGCAGAAAGAAGAAGAGATTACTGTCAAGAACTTATAGCCCTGGTGACAGATAAAAATCCATATAAAAATGCTTAGAACTGTAATACGTTTATGTGAGTGGAAGGTTGAGACGGAAAACTCATTCCTGGGCCAGCAGTCTTCTCGAACAATTTCTGTTTTTACTTAAGCATCGTTCTATTCGGAAGAAAACGTAGGAGCAGATGAAGTATGCAGTTGGATTGAATCTCATAGAAGATTAGACCTGAAGAATGTTCAAGTTGTTTGTCAACCCCATATCGATGGCGACTGGGCGGTGCTAGTGATATGATTGATAGTTGTTGGTGCGACCGGATAGTTCGTGATTCAGATAAGACCATGTTTTCGGAAAACAAAGATTGACGATTTTCAAAGAGAAAAATGCTGCTAGAAAGTATCATTCAGAAAACTTTGAACGTTAAGAAGTCGCTCTTTAAATTGTTGTCTGTGGCGAGGTTCGAAAGTTTACTGGATGATTGAGACTAATGTAGAAGGCCAAAGCTTTATCTAAGTAAGCCCAAGAGGCTAAACACAACTTGGATGATTTTGCGTTGCTACAATAACAATAACACAGACACATAATAGTTATCTCAAGCCCTCAGACATAGTGAACGCAAAAACTGACTCACCGTTTAAATTTGCATTTATTCACAACTATGGAAAGCACATTTGAAAGGATTCATTGCAAAATTAGTGATAATTACAAATTATGAATTTATAAATTCTCAAAAACGATTCCAAAGATATAAAATCACCCTTTTATTTGTAGTCAGCTGTAATAAAGATGAATAGAAAAACAAGTATATATAGTTTCTTTCATAAGCAAGTAGACACTGAAAAGTTGACGAATACATGAGGGACTCGGCACAAAACTAGTGTAAAATTTACCAGTAAGACACTAGCAGGCATACTGTAATAGAAAGCAAAGAGCTGCTGTCAATTCCTGGTTTGAGAAATCTAAACTAAAGCAACATTTATGACAATTGCAGACCGGATCTTTTACGAGATATTAAGGGTGCTGTCCCATAGCCAATCTTTTTCCAATAATATAGTTATATTTTAAATAAACCATGCTTAAGTCATATAAAACAATAAACATAATCTAGTTTACTTACGAGTACTGTGTTTCTCATTTCCTGTTTGTGTGTTTTCCTCGATTAATTCAGGATTGTTCTGACAATCATACACTTCACATTTATGGAAAATGGCAAAATACATTTCTTTCAGATATTGTTTTTTGCATCAACATGAAAACTGTGCAACGTTTCTTAAAGATTTGAGCTTTAGGATCCGACGCCAAACTTCAAGTAATTTTGATTAATACTCGACACACAGTTATGCGCCTCGCTTGGGCACGGAAACGCAACAATTGGACACTTGATTGGAAACAAACAGCCTAATTTGATGAGTCGCGTTTCCAACTATTTCGGACAAATAGTAGATTCCGTGATTAGTTCTCAAATGTCCTTTTTCCTAGTTTTAAAGCGATAAAATTTAAGTACACTGCTGGCCACCCAAATTGCAACACCAAGAAAGACAAGAGATATCATAACAAAATTTATTTTGTAGATAACATGTTGACCAAGTATCAAATGATTAAATTTATAGACTTCTGTGAAGTGTGGTTCCTGCCAAAATCAGTAGCCAGAGTAGCCGCCATTGTTGGAGATCACCGCTGCCACACGCCTCGGCATTGATTCAAAGAGACTTTGGATGTGTTCTTGGGGTACAGCAGACCAAGCAGCTTCCACACGTTGCCGAAGTTGATCTGGTGTGGCAGCTGGGGATGTATTCTGGGTCAATCGTTGAGCAACCATGGACCACATGTTTTCTATCGGCGAAAGATCCGGAGAGCGAGCTGGCCAGGGAAGCAATTCAATCTGGCGATTGACGAAGAACCCTTGGACAATGCGTGCCACGTGTGGTCGCGCATTATCCTGTTGAAATATGGCTGTGGGCAAGCCCTGAAGGTAAGGAAGGACAACTGGCTCCAACACCTCGGAGATGTAGCGCTGGCTGTTTAAAGTACCGGCAATGCGTACTAGAGGAGTGCGAGAGTGATATCCAATACCGCCCCATACCATAATACCCGGTGCAGGACCAGTGTGGTGGTGCATAACGCAGCTGTTCAGCATCCTCTCTCCACGGTGTCTCCAGACTCGAATCTGACCATCGTGGTGTTGCAGACAGAAGCGTGACTCGTCAGTAAAGACAATTTCATTCCATTCTGCCGTCCACATCCTTCTTTCATCGCACCATTGGCGGCGGAAACGTCTGTGGTTCTGCGTCAAGGGTAGACGAAGCAATGGACGTCTTGCGGACAGACCACTCTGCTGTAAACGGCGTCGAATGGTACGCGCAGACACTAGATGATGCGGTACAGACTGAATGTGCTGTGCTATGGTTCGTGATGTGGCTGAGCGATCCGTCACTGCCATACGCACAATATGCCTGTCATCACGTGAAGTGGTGCACTGAGGTGGATGCGATCGAACACGTCGGTCCGTAGTACCCTCCTGCATCCAACGATCACATATCCGCATTACAGTTGTTTGGTTTCGTCCAACACGACTACCGATTTCCCTGAAAGATAATCCACAATCTCGGTAGGCCACTATCCTTCCTCTGTCGAACTCGGATACTTGATCAAAAGATGATCGCTGTTTTCTACGAGGCATAATTGATCGTTTTTTTTGAAAAAACCACAAGAAAAACACAATTGCCGTACTTGAAATCGTCGAAATCTCCAAGCCTTAAATAGCGCTTTGAAGTGGCGCCACAGGCGCGCGTGATGTGCGTCTGCGCTGAAATTCTAATCATTTGCATATCTCACCTCCGCTAATGCATGTTGTAAATTTCATATTATTTGCATGCTTCCTTCAGGGTGTTGCATTTACGGTGGCCAGCAGTGTATTTTATGACACGATATACTTTAAAAATTAATAGCAAAGGATCCTAATTTCCTTAGAAACTTTTATTTCGTACAATATACTACTTTTATTTTACTTTTGGAAAATTTAAAAAGTGTTTTTTCATTTATAAACCTAAAAATTTACGAAGAAAAAATATTTTGATAGAAAATATGGGTTATTATTTCATATTTTGTGATTGGATACAATTGCACTGCATACGAGTTTTAAAAACTACACTGCTTGTCAATAGTTTCAAAGTTCATTCAACATTCAGTTGAACGATTTTAAAATAGGCAAATATGTATTAAACCGTTTAATTAAAATGTATTCACATAACAAACTATTTTTATTAAGGAATGATATCCTTTACATATTTGCATTAAAATAGTTCTTAATTTAAATTTTCAACTTCTAAGATTCATTGTTTGTTTCTTAAAACCTATCCCCTACAAAACAGCTTATGACTATTCAAAAGTTAACTTTTTCTTTAAGTAACTAGTTTTTTGCAAGTATCGCATTATCAAAAAGGTATTTCCTCTCGTTTTCAACAAAACGGAATCTGATTCAAGTACTCGAATTCGTTTTCATTTTTAGATCTTGAAATATCTCTGCATCGCTATCTTTTCTATCCTAAGATCTTTTATTGTCGTCGACAACGCACAAATGTAACTTAATAGCAAAATAATTTTTCGAGAACATTTATTCCTTCAATGTTTCTAATGCCTCATCCATCATAAGATCTTTTGGTCACTGGTTTTATATCCTATATTAGGCCATTTTTTCAGCGCTTCTTTTAAATCTACAGTAATCTGTTGAGCTGTATGCCAATTTTTCGGTGTTGTTCCAGTTTCGGCATACGCTACTTAACCCTAAAAGTGTTTAGACGCGATATATCGTCCGAGATCGGGTCAATTTTTCTGAGGACGAGATATCTCGTGGAGACTAAACTGCCTTATTACTCCAAAGGAGAATGAAGATCCAAGTAGGGAAAGAAAATTGTCCCTTGCCCAGAACTAGTGACAGTTTGGAACAGCTTTTTACACCAGAGACTGGCCACTACATGACAGTTTTGGCATGAAGATAGACCACCAGGAAGGTTACAGCAAGGAAGGGAAGACCCCAAAAACATTTATTAACCACTAAAAAACTTGACAATTAAATAAATATGACTAAAGTAAAGATCTTCACAGGATATTAGGTGGCAATTGTTTTTAGGGAAACAAAACGAAAAGATAATTCATTGAGCAGTGCTTTATACATTGCATTCAACGGTTGGAGATTTTAATGTATTTAAGTTACTGTGGTGTTGTTTTACGCTTAGATGCTGTTAGGGAGGTTCCGCAAATATTTTGGGGCCGCGGTAGCCTGGTTGGAAGAGTAACGGACTAGCTAGTTCGAATCCAACCAAAGACAAGGGGGGCTGGTGCGTTAAATCTGTCGTGGCCCCAAATGTCCTCACGTTGGTGTGAAAATTTGGAGAGTGGGGTGCCAGCTCAGGTGTGACCTCGTCATTTGACTGTGGTTCAAAATTACGTGCTGTCCTAAGATCTTTCCCTTCTGAGGTTGATCACGGACCTTTGCCAATAGCCCGTTGTGTTGCTCCAGTGCGACGTTAATCAAAATACCTACCTACCTCAAATATTTTGCTTAGATGTTTTGGGTTACCGAAAATGGAACAGTAGAGTATTTACGTGAATTTTACTTGAGACATAACTATCGGGAGATGGAACTGACAGAAAGTAAAAATATTTTCTGGAACATACATAGATAGGCTACTTGAATAACAACTCATAAAAGTTTCATATTCGAATTTGGAATCGCTTTTACCTTTACACAATAATAACTTAAATATTGCCTTTGCTTAATCATCGAAGTTGTTTAAACGAGATATCTCTTCCTTCAAGACCTGATCAATTTTGTTAATGACAACATATCTCGTCCATCAAAATATGGTCAGTTTTGATAATGACGAGATACCTCGTCGTGTTAATAACGTCTACTTTATCTGGAGTACTGTGGATGGCGTCCCATGTCATACATAATTTCGCTTGTTTCTCGTTTTCAGTACTTAGTAGATCTTTCAAATGAATACTTTTAGTACATCCCAACTGTGGATGACTGAGGCCCTGTAAAATCAGACATGCAAGTAATTTTTGAAAACCTAGCAAATATATTTATTAACAAGTAGATTATAGTAGTGACAACAGACATAAACGTCCAGCGATGCTAAGAGCTGTTGCACAAGTGATCAAAAAAGGGGTGGGAAATTAACTGGGCTAGTTAAGGAATTCCACCCCTAAGCAAGTTAAAAATAGATTTGAAGAGGGAAATGGCTATCGTTCTTGGTGACCGTACTGACAGCTAGCGATACCACCGAGACGGGCGTAGACACCAACAAAAAAGTCCAGCAATTAAAAATCAGGGAACTATGGGAACAGGGTAATAGGGCTCTATCTTCAAGTTTACCTTTAAAATCTTCCAAAACGCTATTTACATTATCCAAATATACGCTCGATAGTGCTAGTTGAGCGCTCCTGGAGTGCACACAAGGATTTCGTGCCTTCCGTGATTTCTTGTCTTTAAGGCGATTGTTTAATTCTTATTTGCGCTATGTTATACATTTTTCATATCTCTCACTAACATATATGTTTTTATTTACATTACTGCGTTGCTATAATCCTCAAAGGCCCATCTCCATTAGGTGTGTAAGTGCATCACGGGCCTAGTGATCTTTACTTTTCACATGAGGTTTACTGTCTTTAGTAAACATTTTGTCGCGTCGCCCGGATATCCAAGTGATCTTTTTCAGCTTCCATCCCATTACTCTATTCCCCAATCTCCCATTTTTCTCCTTTCTCGGCATCTTTTACTTGAAATTGTATCTCTTTTGTTTGGAGCAGCTTGGCTAAGTACGGTCCTTGCGCCATGAAACCTAAAAACAAGCAATCGTTGCTATAGCATAGGTAAAAATGAATTGGTACGTAAATACGGGTACAAATATTATCTGACGATACTTTAATTTTCATGTGTGCTAAACGAAAATCCATTACCACACTGTGTAAAACTTCTGTACGACTGTAACACAGACCTTCTTTCAACGATTTCGTCGTATCTCGCATTACACACTTGGAAAGCTTTACTGAAAAAGTCCGTGTTGACATTGCCGAATGAAGAAAATTCGTTCAAACTTGAGTTTTCCACTTATATTCATTTTTTTTTTCTGATCGGAGGTAAATATTTTATTATATAGGTTCTCAAAGTGGGCGTTACAGCCCTTTGTGGGAGTTTCCATGGGGCAATTCTGGCCCCAAGGAAAAAGGGGCATTGAGGAGGAAGAGCGAGCAATAAGGTGCTAAAAAACCTTGTAGTCTAAAAATGTTAAACAAACACTTATCCACTTGACCGTACAGATACACTTACTACAGTGAAACCCTGCCATTTATTCTTTAAGTAGTTGGCTAGATATATAAGGATGTTATTGACGAAAATGTAGCCAAATAGAGACAAATCGATAGCAGGCCAGTCTTCTAATTAGTGAAGAAATTTTATATTGATATTAATTACTATTAGTGGTTAACAATCTAGAAACAATCATTTTATTTTCGTCATTTCATTTTAATCAATATTTTTTAAAATTTTAGTACCAAGTTGGGTTCATTTTCAAAGAATCTTTTTGAAATTACACTTACATCTACATAAATATTTCGGTGAAATTCACAAATTATAGACACAGCTATACTTTTATTTTTAGTTGAGATATCAATTTATTATTAGTTGTGACAGCAATTTATTATTAGTTTTAAGATAGTTTTTCTGATGGGGGTCGTGAAAAAAAACTGTCTGAAAAAGGTGTGTTGAGTCAAAAAAATTTTGGGGCAGTTACGATATAGGTTGTATTTCGTGTTTCTTAAAAAGTATATAATTCATCATTGTTCTTATTTATCTAATTTTTAAATTTCGTAAAAGAATTCGTCTTTAAATTTGAATAAAATACTATTTCAAATTTCATTGTTCCTTGTTTCTCAGTTTGAAGAAATAATTTATAGTTGTGTTACCTGTATAACAATGTAAGCATAAAATAAGAAAAGAATGAATTATGCTAACAATGCATTCTTAACCAACAAGGAATCTGAACTCTGCAAAAAAGTATACGATTTTTATTTGCGTTGATGATTCAAAGCTCATTTTTTGGTTATCAAAACGACTTAAATATGGATAAAACTTCGGCTATATCAGCTGTATTATTTTTCCCTTGGTTTTGGCGGCTGTTCGGATACGTCATCATTGGCGATGCATATTATATTGTGTTGCTGATGGTGTATTTGGTGATGGTTGTGAGTATGGACTGCGAAAAAGCAGAAATGGTGGCAGGAAAAGGACGGAAGAGAAATCAGGCGATTGTAGAGTGCAATGAAATATTGGAGGAATACGCTGAAGATGTGTTCTGTGATTACATGGAGGGAGATGTTGCTGAAGGAACAGTGCATGATACTTATGAAGCCGGAAGAACATTTAAATATGGATGAAACCACCAGTATAGCAGCTGTTTTACTGTTCCCTTGGTTTTGGTTGCTGTTTAAATTGATTGTCGTGGGAGATCCGTGTTACTTTATACCGCTGATTGTGTACTTGATGATAGTTGTGGCTTTCGACTGCGAACAGAAGCAGACGATTGTAGAGTACAATGAAATAGTGGAGGAATACGCTGAAGATGTGTTCCATGATTGCATGGAGGAAGAAGTTATTAAAGAAATAACAGTGTGTGATATCTATGAGGAGACGGAAGAAGACCTAAAATATGGATGAAACCACGGCTGTAGGAGCTCTTTTATTGTTCCCTTGGTTTTGTTACTTTATACCGCTGATTGTGTATTTGATGATAGTTGTGGCTTTCGACTGCGAACAGAAGAAGGCGATTGTAGAGTGCACTGAAATAGTGGAGGAACACACGGAAGATGTGTACTATGATTGCATGGAAGAGGAAGTTACGGTAGGAACAGCGCGATACCTATGAAGAGGTGGAAGAAACATTAAATATGGATGAAACTTCGGCTTAATATCGTGTATTACTTTTTCCTTGGTTTTGGTTGTTATTTGGATTGATTGTCGTTGCCAATCCGTGTTATATTATACCACTGATGTTTTACTTGATGGTGGTTGAGGCTTTGGATTGCGATCAGAAACAGATTATATCAGAGTACAATGAAAACGTGGAGAATTGTTCTGAAGATTTTAAATATAGAGCAGATAGAGAGAGAGAAGTTATTAAAGGAAGAACAGTGCAGGATATATATGAAGAGGCTAAAGAAAACTTAAATATGGATGAATACACGACTATAGCACGTGTTATACTGTTCCCTTTGTTTTGGGTGCTGTTTGGATTAATTATCGCTGTCAATCCGAGTTATATTGTACCGCTAACAGTGTTCTTGATGGTAGTTGTGACTTTTGACTGCAAACAGGGGGGAACGGTGGAAATGGGGTGAAAAAGAGATCAGAAAATTTCAGAGTCCAAAGAAAACGAGAGTACTATACTGAAGTTTTGGACAGGAATATTGATGAGGTAGAAGATCGTGAAAAGAAGCAACAAAAGTATATGATACTTATAAAAGATGAAAGATTTTGAAGTGGACGAATCGGTATTACAGGGTTTTGTTGAGTTTATAGATCTGATGCTTCAAGTCGCTGAAGATAATTTTAAAACGGAATATTTAATAATTTCGACTCTACGAATACGATAAAGAACTGAGAAAAATCGAGTGTATTTATTGGGTAAATGTTTCATTGTAATTAAACTGGCAGTATTTTAAAAATGTCATTTCAAGCTGTCCATGGAAGTATTGAAATAGTCGTCTACAACACATACAAGAGAAATAGTATACAATAAGAAACGAAAGTTGCATGTGGTTATGATTTGGTGAATGTGAATATATTCTCAATGAATGTTTATGAAACTTAAAGAATCTTAAGATAGTAGAGGTGGCGTTACAAAGAATAAGCTGAACGAAGAAGAGATTACAGTCAAGGACTTATTGTCCGCGCAAAAGATAAAAATACAGATAAAATGCTTAGAACTGTAATACGTTTATGTGAGTGGAAGGTTGAGACGGAAAACTCATTCCTGAGCCAGCTGTCTTCTCGAACAATTTCTGTTTCTACTTAAGCATCGTTCTATTCGGAAGAAAACGTAGGAGCAAATGAAGTATGCAGCTGGATTGAATCTCATAGAAGATTAGACCTGAAAAATGTTCAAGTTGTTTGTCAACCCCATATCGACGGCGACTGGGCAGTCTGAGTCATATGACTGATAGTTGCTGGTGCGACCGGACAGTTGGTGATTCAGATAATATCATGTTTTCGGTAAACAAACTGGACGATTTTCAAAGAGAAAAAGACAGCTAGAAAGTATCATTCAGGAAACTTTGAACGTTAAGAAGTCTCTCTTTAAAGAGTATTCTGTGGCGATATTCGAAAGTTGACTGGCTGATTGAGACCAATGTATAAGGCCAAAGCTTTATCTAAGTAAGCCTAAGAGGCTAAACACAACTTGGATGATTTTGCGTTGCTACAACAACCATAACACAGAAACATAATAGTTTTCTCAAACCCTCTAACATAGTCAAGGCGAAAACTGACTCACCGTTTAAATTTGCATTTATTGACAACTATGGAAAGCACATTTGAAAGGATTCATTGCAAAATTAGTGATCATTACAAATTATGAATTTATAAAATCTCAAAAACGATTCAAAAGATAACCTAAAGCAACATCTATGACATTAGCAGACGGATCTTGTATGAGATATCAACGGTGCTGTCCAATATACTATCTTATACAGATAATAGAGCTATATTTTAAATAAAACAATAAACATAATCTATAATACTTACGAGTACGGTGTCTCATTTCTTGATGTATTTTCCTTGATGAATTCAGGATCTTTCTTTCAACCATGCACTTCAACATAGTTGATTGACATTTATGGAAAATGACAAAATACACTTCTTTCAGATATTGTTTTTTTATTTCAGTTATAAAAGTTTAGGATCTATGATTTAATCTTTACCAGTACAAAAATCAATTGAGTAATAACGGCTATAATAATATTATGTAGCACGTTTATGGTCCAGAGTTTCCCAGATTGGGCGCTGAAGGAATCTTTCAATGCTGACCCCTTGGGAAAATAGGAGATGTTGAGGAGCAAGAATGGGCAAATTAGGTGATAAAAAGTTTGTTACTTAAGAATTCTTTAATCAAACGCTTATTCACTTGACTATACTGACACACTAACTGCATTGATGCAGTATCACAAGAATCATACACAGCAAAATGAAAGTTGCAACTGATCTGTCTAAAAATAAGACAGGTCGTAACTAGCGGAGTGTTAGCATGTATGCTTTCATACACACATCTTACATACCAGGATCTTACAAGGGCAGCAACAGAAATATGTGTGTTATATCGAGTTTTCTGCAAAATACTACAAATAGGCGATTGGACTTAAATCTCCAAGTGGTTTCGACTAGATATCCTTCCATCAATCAAATTTTTTACTGACGAGTCACCTAGTCAATCAAGATATGACCAGATGATCATGCCAATGACGAGATACCCGGTTAAGACAAAACTGCCCTATTACTCCAGAGGGAAATGAAATGGATATCGGAAAATCAGATTGCCCCTTGCCCAGAAATGGTGACAATTTTAAACACTTTTTGCGCCAGAGGTTGGCTACTATAGGACAGTTTTCAACGGGGAGGTAAACCACCAGGAGGGTTAAATCACTATTAGACTGTTTTCAAATTTTGCGACGAGCAGTAATTAGTTTTGTGCACACACAAGTGAAATACCTATCCATGTTTTTGCTTATTCAGGGCATCTACTCATTAAATACAAAGGATATTATTATTCGAATAAGACTGCGCTTTTTAAGTGAGCATTTTTTATTGTACCAGAAATTCCGTTTTTAAATCTTTGTACGTACAATTAAAGAGGTTTAGTTTGATGTGAAATGCATGCAAGCAATTTGTTAAAGGTCTTCATTGCAAGTTGAAACGCTTGATTTCCCGTTTTTGAACTCGGGGAGAATGGAAGTTTACTGTGACTCTATTTACTTGACATTATTTACAGCTTGGCCAAAAACGGCCTTGTGCCATAAAAATCTAACCAATCTTATAGCTTTCGGAGCTACTGAATTGAATTGCCCCATATAAGGAACCCGACCGCCCCTGTAGAAAGGCTAGGGCCTTAAAAGGTTTTTAAACTTATATCCATCGCACGGGTTGTCATTGGGTGAGTTCTTTGGACACGATTACATCAACCTCACTTAACCATTACAATCCATAAAATGGTCCAGTTACGTTAAGTTACGCAAAACGAAATCATGTAAAATTTAGACTCATAATTTACCGACTTTTCATTTCCCCGCATTCCATAAATCACTGACATCTGTTTTAATGCTTCAGCGAAAATCGATGCGAACCCAGATTGCCATCTTGCGTTTGATTCCAAATATACAGTCACTGCGTTTCATTTGAGCCATTAGAGCGATAAAAATCCAATTGATGGATTATTTCCTGCCCTCCCCTTCTTTTCTTTACAGCTTTCAAATAAATCTAACTAAATCCACCGAAAAGGTAGTTACCGCCATCATGAAACGATTTTTACTTGTAACGCTCCAAAGTTTCGGTAGAAAACCATCTGTTAAATGAACCCCCAGTAAAGGGAAAAAGCTGTCAAATTGAAAGCCCCAATGCCCTGACGAAGAGGTGACGTGAAACTCACTTATCGTGATTGTAAGTATTATTTTTAACTTTTCCAAGTGCCGAAACACTCTCTCCTTGTTAGTGACCCTTTGGAGGTCATCTAGGGATTAATCCATCTTTGCGTGAGGGGATAACTTTGTTATAATAGCTGGGTTAAATTGAATTTCTCTGAACAAGTCTGTGGAACGAGCTTTTTCAAATCCGGTTGAGATCTCTCTCTCTCCCCGTTGATTGCCTTTATTACTACTCTACAAGCAAACGTAAATTTATTTTTGAAATGTGGATTTCTTCCAAGTGTTAATAGTGCTCTTGTAGTGTCATAGTTTTGTGTATTTTAATAGGAAAACTATTTAATTGTGAAACTCGCTTATCGTGATTGTATTATTTTTAACTTTTCCAGGTGCCGAAACACTCTCTCCTTGTTAGTGACCCTTTTAAGGTCATCTAGGGATTAATCCATCTTTGCGTGAGGAGATAACTTTATTATCATAGCTGGGTTAAATTGAATTTCTCTGAACAAATCTGTGAACTGAATTTTATCAAGGGACTTGGTTGAAACGTTGATTATCGTTGAATGTCTTTCTACTCTAAGCAAATGTAAATTTATTTTTAAAAATTTGAATTTCTTCCAAGGGTTGATAACGTTCTTGCAGTGTTATAGTTTTGTGTACTTTAATTGGAAAACGTTCAAAAAAGAAAGAGATAATATTAAATTAAAAATTATTAATGGGAAATCACTGGCAGGATAACACAAAAAGATTGTAATCACTGATTAGCCAAGAATAGATTATTTTGTATGCAGAGCATTAGCCATAAGCTCAGAAATCATTTCCAAAGTGAGCATCTTACGTTTCATCATAACTTTAATAGGTTTGCGTAAGAGTCGATCATAGTTAACAAAGTATAGTAATTTATTTTGGGCTCACCGCCTGAATTAAGATAAAGTACCTAACTTTCAAAACATTTTAGAAAAATATTTTATTTAATTTTAATTTTTTTTAATTGTTGATTCAAATCAACATGTAATAATAGTAATAAACTAATTTAGATGAGTATAAAGTTTCGTCTCTTAAAATGTAGTTTGGTTGGAAACGCGACAAAAACGAGTAAAATTCATGCTGCCGTTAACTCATTCATTTGTTTTGTATATTTCTTTATTTCACTATTTAATCACCTTATTATAGTTTATGTATTTAATTAGTATTGTTTACACTAATGGCAAGCGTATATACTAATGTTTATACTAATGGCAAGTATTGTTTATACAATGAATAAACCAAGGCGTTAAAAACTTTAGAAGTAGCTCTTGGCTTTCAAAATCTGCTGTTTCATCCTCTGAGGGGCACAAGCGACAATGACTTGTAATTTGACCTTCTTGACCAATACATAAGGGAGGTTCTTTCTAGGATTCTTTCAATCAATAGATGATATTATCTATACTTCCAATTTTGACTTGATTTATGCATAGTATTTGTACAAAAAAGCAGATTCTTCAGCCTTTAAAATATACATCAGAAGTCATCAATTTTCGATAAGATTATTTTTGTGTTTAGTTGAAAGAAAACAACGTATTTTCAGTTTTCAAGAGCATGATAAAGACAGAATAAATTAGACTAAAAATAAATTCATTCTCAATAAATTACCAAAACGTAAGATGAAGAATAAACCCAACTAGGCCTAGGACCTATCGTTAATTTTTCGAAACCTATATTCAAAAAAGAAATTCCGCTCCATATCATCACTTAAAACATGGAATTTAAGAGTGAAAGGTCCGTCGAAATATTTGAATAACGACGCTGCGTCGAAACAATATTTTTTCGAGCCCCGGAATGGATACACTGAGATGAGAAAAATACGTTTCGTTCAACGTCAAGCAAAAATTCGTCTGGGTTATGAGAAATGAATAGAATCTGCTTAAGTTTCGTGGAACTGCAAGTAAGAGATGAAGAATTCGAAAAAGAAAATAGAATAACCGATTTCATAAGCTTAAGGAAGGGAATTTTTCCCAGGCCTTCAATGTCCACAGGTGGGCGTTTCTAGGAATTTTTACTATGTAGGAGTGGGCTTCGGAAGAATTGAAGCTCGTGAGGAAGAAAGAATTACGAAATGCGATGCTTAAATTCCAACGAAATGTGACTCAAGAATTGCTTAATCTCCACTGTATTTTTGATGCTGTCCATGATTGTTTCTTTCTTTATAATAAAAATCTTTTTAACATGCACCATGCATGTAACTTTCACTTATACTAAAAGTATTCATTTCTGTGTGATGTTTGATTTGTGTATTGTACAAATAAAAGGCTTGGGGCACCATAATGACTTTTCAGAATTAAAAAATAGTATTTAAAAAAAATTCAAAATTATAATGGTTTATAAATTATTCTTATTTATTTTGAACTTCAATATATTTTTCATACCTATTTCATACTGTTTATATACACTATATGGACATTCCGCCAGGGGAGACCCGGCGCCTATCCTTGTGAGGATTTACCGGTTTAGTAGTCTCCCTTGGGAGTTTATTAGTTTTTTTTTTTATTCCAGAGTCGCTGTTTGGTTTTCTTGACGGTCAGCTGGTGGTCATACAGTAACTAAATTTATGTCATTGCTATGAAATCCTGGCCTCTGGATTGCAGGATATCTATGATTTTACAAATGTTTTCTCTGCATTTCCTATGCTTTAGTGCTAGGTTTAACCATCCTGAGGTGGGTCTTGGTGATGGGCATCGCAGGTGGAGTGAGCTTGTGAGGGGACATTCCAAGTCATAATGCATTGGAGTTCCCTCTATACCACAGGAGCATTGGTTGGTCTGGGATAAACCGAATCTGTGGAGATAGCTAGGGAATGGGCCATGACCCGTTATAAACTGCAAGAGACGTCTATCTTTGATGCGGGTATCCATGGAGACATTTGGGAAGAGATCGTATGTTGAGCGGCCTGTGTCGTCTGTGTTCCATTCTAGCTGCCACTGTTGAAGAATTTGGTCTCTAGTGAGACTCTTGAAGTGTGAGGCTGGAAGGGCTATTTGTTTGTCCTCTGGAGCATCTTTGTTTGTTGCCGATTCCCTGGCAAGACTGTCTGCTTTTTCGTTACCCTCGTGTCCAGCGTGAGCCTTGATCCAACGTAGTTCTAATGCTGGCTTCTTGTGGAGGAGGTTCTGGATTTGTTTGAACACTATATGGACAAAAGTATTTGGACACTGCAGAAAATCAGCTTGTTTTTCCTGGTTAGGACTGGACCCATTGCCTTATGTACCTGACATGAACGCTGAAATGTAACTCGATGTTCTGGATAATTCGCCTGCCTCCACTATGGCAATACTACGGCGATGATGGTTCTTTCTTCCAACGGGATCGAGCTCCATGTCATATTGCAAAACGTGTGCTGGACTGGTTTTCTGAAAATTAGGTGAATTTGCTTGACTGGCCTGCTCAGAGCCCCGATCTCAATCCGATCTAGCACTTGTGGGACGAACTGGAGCGACGGGTACGACACAGCCACGCACGCCCATCTTCACAACAATCTCTTCTCACAGCCTTGCAAGAGGCATGGCGAGAGTTATTTCTGCCCAGACCTATGGAGAACTTGTGGAAAGTATGCCTCGATGTGTTGCAGCTGTAATACAAGCAAAATGATGGTCTACCTGTTACTAAATAGAATAATAAAGCACTTTTTTCTGAAAAACATGCAGTGTCCAAATACTTTTCTCCAAATAATGTACTATTAATTTATTTTCTGGATAGCGGTAGGCCAATTGGTAGAGTCGTGTATTAGCAATCGGTAGGTTGCGAGTTCGAAAATCGATGCATCCACAGTCGTGTATGTGGGAACTGGTGCACGTTATTCTGTGGGGCCTCATGTGTCCTCACGTTCGTAAGGAATGGAAATTTGAAATGGGGTGCCACATCAGGTGTTGACCTTGTCATCTGATAGTGGTTCAAAATTATGAGGTGTGCTCAGATCCTTAACTTCGGGATTGATCCTGAACCGTCAGCAATAGCCGTTTGTGGTCTTCCAGTGAGACGTAAATTCAACTACTTTACCCTACACATAATTTCTATATTCATCCTAAACTTTCGAGTAATAACACGCATTCAAACAATGAGAAATTCGTTTGATTCATTATGCAAAAATATCTCTGATAAGTGAGAAAGAAATTTAGTAAAAATTGAAATTTCCCCAAAACAGTGACTAATAGAGGTAAAAACTTCATTTTCAATAGCCATTGCCTATGGCCATTTTGGTGGAGCAAGATCATCAGGACAGAATGTAACTTACTTCTGTCCTGATGAAGGTGGACGTCTTGCTCCACCAAAATGGCCATTGACAACCTTTTGTAAGTCGTTACATTAGTTGTTACATTGAAAGTTTTTCATTTTGACGTGAATGTGTCTTTAAAATTGGAGCAATACTGTCTTACGATTTCAGAACTAGAAGAGACATCCAGAAGATAAGTATAGCGTCGTGTAGACTAAGGATGTCCGTATTTGGCATGACCTTTGGACCGAGTGTGTAAGTGAACTCAAGCACTGTCCACAATAGGTCGTAATTCTACGGTGTTGGGCGAACTTCTGGCCAGTGTAACTTTGGATTTCGTGGAGTGAAATCTGTGTAAATAGTATCATTCAAAAGCTGCCAAACTACACTACAATCACAGATCTTTAATCAATAGAAACATCTTTCAGTATTAATATCCAACCCACTTTAATTGTTCAAACTGTAAATTAATTATTGAATATTCACAATAAAACAGTAGTTCAAACTTTTTATCTCTGCCTCATTCGTTCCACAATCCAACATAATTCCCGCGTATTCAATTAAAAACTACGGTTCGTGTCCTCACAATAACCTGCCAATCTTTTTACTATCATTTTGACTAAGATTTTCCTCTGTTTATCTACGAAAGAAGCATGCTGCCCCTTAAATGTAACTTCAAATTGTAATGTCGCAAATCGAATTGCAATTTGTACTGAATAGTTATTCTTTATCGCTGTACTACGTGCAAGTTATGAAATCAGTAACATGAATTTTACATTTGATCTTGATTTTATTTTGTGAAAAATGGTCTCTTCTCTTTCTGGAGAAAAACAACTATAATCGAAAACAGCTACATATGTTCTGGGAGTCAGATAGTGGAAGACGAACTGAAACTCTTTGCAACTTTATGTGATATTTGCTGCTACTGACCACCAGAAAAATACCAGAAATGTGTGCTAAGAAACTGCATTCGGAAATGTACTCTGGAAGTCCCTTTTGGATCAGATTCAAGAGGTCATAAATATCTTAAAATAATGGTTGTCGGAAGTAAAGTTTTTTATTTCACGGAGAGAAAGACACATAAAGAAATATATTTTTGTTTTGAAGGTTGGTATTGTAAGCTTCTAAATGCCATTTTATGTGGGAATTATGTGTTATTTTTGAACTGATATCAAGAATTGGAAATATATATTCAATCATCTATAGAAAGTTTTACGATACATCTTTGTTGGAAATAGTATGTGATACATATAAGTAATATATAATTCCCATTCATTTCGAAAATATAAATTCTCTTAGAGAAATCGTTTTCCTTAAAAGTATTAAATTCTTTATAAAACGTTTTCCATTCCAGTATCACTTAATATTCGAGTGATTCACTGTCCAGAAATTTGATAAAAATGCTTATTTGTCTTCAGAACATTTTATTTGTACAAATAGTTCACCCCGATTTGAGGAAGTCTTAATTAAATGGAGTTGGAAAATTTTATTATGTATACTACCAAAAAATAGAAAACCTCACAGCTGAAACCTTATTCAACAACTACAAATAAGTACATTGAGTTTATTTAGAAAGAATGCTAAACCGAATACAGAAATAGTCGTAATAGTTAGATAGGTAGGAATTCAGAAATTCCAATCACATCTGATGAGAATCTAATCACAGGTGATTCTAATCACATGGGATCATTTCAAGAATATTAGTCACGTGTGATCCGTTTCGTGAATAGATCCTTCAGTTCTCAGGATAATCACCGATTCGTTACATCTATTCACTCATAGTTACACAATTTAATCTATTCCTAACAATTGTTCAAGTTAGTCTATTCTGTATCTATCGTTCAAGTACTTAATTTACAAAGGTAAAGTAGTGAAAAACTTTCTACGGAGTGTATAAAAATTAAAGAAGTAATACTTTGTTTCCCGCTGTCTGTTTGAATTAAGTAACATTTTTCAAAACTATTTACTTTCAAATTTGGATAGAAATCATTCAGCTATCCTCAATTGGTTGAGTTCTATTGATTTTATCACGACAAATTATAACATTCCTTATCAAGTTATAATGCCTTTTGAATAGCCACAATTCGTAACTTGATGATATCTACGTTTCATTTGTGAGATTTTATTGAGGTATAGAAATTGAATGTTAACCCTCCTTGTGGTTATGTCGACTAGGTATCTAGTCATTAGTAAAACTGACCAGATCTTGATCGACGAGATATCTCGTCATTAGAAGAAAACTGATCAGATGTTGATCCAGTCATAATAAAAAAATTGGCAATATCTTGATGCCGAGATATCACGTCACTAGTAAAATTGGACGGATTTTAATAGACGAGATATCTCGTCGAAACCACTTGGAGGGTTAATTGATTAGTAATAGTGACATTTACGGATGCAAATATTATAAATTGTATTTCTTGAATATCTTAATATCTATGAACTCATACTTGAAAATATTTTTAAACATTTAAAAATATCTTTCTGTCAGTGGGTCTTGATATTTATTTCTGTTTTAAGAAATATTTCGTTACGTATTTATTTGTAATTAGACACGTCCATTCGAATTTTAATCTTCCTATATAATCCTGAATATAAAAAAATATTTTAACAGCCTTAATGTGTTGAAATGGTCCGTTTTATATAATAATGGAAATAATGGGTAATTATGTTTCGTAATTTCAAAATTTTTATTGGCAGAAATTGTAAGAGCAAGGTGCTCTTAAATGCTTATAAAGATTCATTATAGGCAAAAAATTGCTCCTTACATAAATTACAGTCAATCTTTATTTTATAACACTTTCAAAGCAATAATCCCCATTCACCTTTTATACATTTTTCTCTCTCCGGAAAAGATAAAAACTAAATAATCTTCAACATGTGGATAATTGAATTATTTCTATTCAAAACTTGAAAAAAAGTTTGCGAAAAAACCTAAATAATTTTCAATTTGATTATAAAACTGGAGTTTTTAATGAGAAAAGCTTATTGAAAAATGTCCCGGTGGATATTTTCCAAGTTTCATACATTTGATCACTTTTAATTCCTTATCCAAAACACGAAATTGCTTATTATTATTAAAATATAATGGGTAACACAGTCTTCAAAAGTTTGTTTTTTGACTTTATAACCCGTATTTACCCGTCCTTTTAAACCTGGTTTCAAACCCCGGACCCATCAGGCGACAGACATCTTTCGTTTTATATAGTAAGTCGTAAAACATAACTTGCCTAAAACACGTCAAATTATTATAATGGTGATAATAGATTGCATTTATTATTTTAAGTAATTAAAATAAGGTTATATAAGTGTATTAGTTGTAAGGCCTGCTCAAATAAGAATACATCAGCACTAGAAATCCCTTACTGCTATTCAAGTGCATATTAGCTTTTGTGGCGTAATCATAAATAATTAGTACGTATTGAAACGTATTTTTGATATTCTTCATTGTTCATGCATAAAAATTTGGAAGCGTAATACAATTAAAAATACTCAGAGAATGTCAATTAATAAATCTCACAGTACAAAAATGCATATAAATTAATTATTCTAAATAGAATTAAAAATTAAGAATGTTAGACGTTGCCAGATGAATAAAATTGCATTCTTATTAATAATTTAATTATCCAATCTCGTGCCCGCTTTTACCAAGTTTCTGTGTAGATATCGTTTGCATTTTCTATTTTATCATAAATATTATCGCTTGCATTACTCATTACCTTGCATCTTTATAATGGATAAATACTTATTTATTGTGCGTCATCAATTTTTCGTGAAAGTATTTAAATGTAACATTAATCAATGATAGATCAATAGTAATTTAAATATAATTTTAAATAATGATAGAGCTAAGGTAATTTAGATATATCTTGGACTAATGATACGAGTATAAGTGAGCAACGAACGCAAGTTTGCCTTTTATATATGTGTTAGTATTAGCAAATTTATATATTTACCTTTATTTAATAGTCAGAGATATCTGGCTGTATGTGAAACAATATGAAATATAAGTTACCTGAAAAACTCTAAAAATATATATAAGTATTAGAAGTATAAATTCATCAGAAATTTCAAAAAGACGTTCAGAAAATCCTTATTATATGAAGCTCACAAAACATTTCGATAAGTAAAAAACGAGAAAATAACGAGTTTAAAGTAGTACGAGTACTTTTAAATTGAGTTAAAAAGAAATATAGATAAATTATTCAGACTAAACTGCTCATTCCTCAATAACTACTGACCAAAATAATAAAAAGGCAATATTTGTTTGGGAAAACAATGCAATTTTTGCAAATTGAGTTATAAACATTTTCCGAATGGGTTCACAAAGTTGCAGATTTTATTTATAATCTGTGTTAAATGAGATTTCTAAACTTTAAGAGAGTATATAAAATACTTCTTTAGAACTTCCCAAGATAAAAATTGGCATTCCCCTCCCTTCCACATTGTATACACCAAGATTTTCAATGCTGAAAATAAACGTTACATGCAGTTACTTAGACAAGCTTAGAAAAATGTCTTTTAACTCTACTTGCTTCTTCTTTTCTGAAACGTATCCTCTGTGAAAAGGCTATTTCTTAGAAAGACGGGAAAAATAATCTTCGCCCATAATACTTACCCAAACGACACTTCAAAAGAGTGTTTTCAAGGAAAATAATTTTTGAGATATTAATAACACTTCTTAGTTCCTTTGACCGTGCAAATGATCTTCGCGTCTTAGACCCAAAAACTACTTAAGGAAAATATGCGTTTCGAAAGCATTTGTTCACTAGCGTTAAAGTTACAAACGGAATTTTTTGACAACAGCCGATTCACCTCAAAGGATTCATCTAAAGAGAAAAAAGAATTATTAGTCCCCATGTAAACTCAACATCAAGTCATTTATTGCGAATTTTTCAATTTAGTTCATACAAAGCATCAAAAGCAGTTCGTTTGGATATTTTCCGAGGAAACTGAAGAATTAAAACTTGGAAAATACTGTGAAGTCTAAAATTAGATTGACTTAGTTTCAGATTTTTATAAAACAGTTTTAAAAATTAAGTCTTTGATTTTTCTTTCGAAAGAACTGCAGGGTATGTTTTTGGATTACTTTGTGGTTTTTACTCAAGAAAGCTTGTTTATCTTGTCTGAAGGTTTTTACCCAAGAAAGCTTATTTATCTTGTCTAAAGATTTTTACCATCACAATTCATAACTCAAATTAGATTTTCTTACATTAATTTCAAAATTGCAATAAACGGGAACAAATCAGTCATATTTAGTCATCTAGAGACATTAACTCTGAGCGATTCACACGCATATATCCGTTCTGCAACCCGTAGTCTTCCCCGTATGACTATTAACGAGTTTTAACCTTATTGACCAACAGAATCTTTCATTGGATTCTCGACCGAAAGATGTGGTTATTCAGTAATTAAGTGTGTTAAAAAGAAACAGCAATGCTACACTACTCAGAAGTTCATGAAACTCAGAGAGTTAATGCAATAAAAAAACATCACAAGGTGTGTAAAATTGTTTTGATCATGAAAGCATGATATCTTTAAAATATTGTTACCATATCTCTATTTTTCTCTGTAAATAGAAAAATAGTGTGAAATCAACCAGTCTCTTGCAATGCGTTACATGGTTGAAAGTTCACCGTAGTTAAGTGGGATTGCCCACTGAGTTAGCAACCTGCGGGTTGTAGGGTGCGTATGTTATATTCCTGTAAGATTCTGTGTGTATTTCTCTCTTCTAAAACTTTCCTTGTATGTGTATATCCATTCTTGACACTGTCTTGTGTAGCTGGGACAAATATGACCCTTGAGAAATAAAATCCAAACAATTGTTTGGTTACTGAATGTATTTCAGCGTCTAGATGTCGTATGGAATTGTCTTTGTTGTACTTTAAGGGAATGTTTATTTTGTAATACTATCCACTTTTTCAGGAGAATAGAGAAATTTAGTTTGATGAGAAGGTTGAGATTGTTTCACATCAACTACCATCTTCGTATTATCATTAGGAATTTATGTGAAATATAAAAAACCACAAACTGAGAATTTTAAAACAGTTCTCAATATTATATATGAAATTGTTTCCGATGGTAATAGAAACGTGAGGTGTGTTTCAATGTTGGTTGTGGTGGAATATTAACACCTTCCAGTTTAGAGTAAAGGATGCACTTACCTGGGTTGTATTTCCGAAACTACAGTAAACTTGAATTATGGAATTTAGTCGTTTCCCTTGGTTTACAGGTGCATTTTCTGCGTCCAGAAGTGGAATAGACATCCTTATATATATATATATATATATATATATATATATATATATATATATATATATATATATATATATATATATATATATATATATATATATATATATATATATATATATATACGATGACAAAATTAAATTTTGTCATCGAATTGAACAAATAGATTCGTCCAAACCTGGTGTATAAAATGTTAACTGTTCAGGGCCGGACTGAAACAATTCCTAGCTTAGAAATGCATAATTTCTGAACTAGGAATTGTTTACCTCCAACAAGGTACATTGAACTTAACATCCCCGTTTCAAATTATTTTAATTCTTCACCATACGTTAACAAATCATTCACTAAATCTATAGAAGAGCTTCCATCAAACTGCATAAGTCCACAATGTAGAATCCCATTTAAGGACGCCAATAACAGGAAATTAATGCATCCTTTTAACATGTCTCTTAAAAGACTCGTTCAAAACCTTGTGACTAAAACTTTAACTCGTTGGAGCCACACTAAAAGAAATTCATAATTTCTAAGCTAATAATTGTTTACCTCCAGCAAGATACATTTAATTTAGCAACACGGTTTCAATAGATATTAACACTTCACAATACTTTAACAATGCATTCCCCAAATCTATACAAAACACCTTCCATCAAACTGCATGTCCATACTATAAACATAATCCGCTTTAAGGATGCCAATTACAGGAAATCATTGTTTTCATTTAACATGTCTCCTAATTGAACAGACCCTTTCAAAACTTTGTGACTGAAATACTAACTCATCAGAGTCAGAGAATACGAAATGCATAATTTCTAAGCTAGGAATTGTTTTAAATCTAACATCAGGTTTCAATAGATATTAATCCTTCATCATAGGTTAACAATGCATTCCTTATATCTGTACAAGAACGTCAATCCAACTGCCATATGTCCACATTGTAAACAGAAATCCCTTTAAGGAAGCCAATTACTAGAACTCATTGTTTCCATTTAACTTGTCACCTAATTGAACAAATAGACTCGTTCAAATCATAGAGACTAAAATTCTAACTCATCAGAGTCTGGCTATACGAAATGCATAATTTCTAAGCTAGAAATTGTTTGCCTTCAACAAGATACATTGAATTTAACATCCCGGTTTCAATAGGCACTAACTCTTCACCATACCTTAACAATACATTCCCTAAATCCATACAAGAACTTCCATCTGCTACATATGTCCACACTGCATGTGTCCACACTGTAAACAGAAACGCCTTTATTGTATACGTATACTCTAGAAGATTTTTTTAATTTTGACTTTAAAAATCCAGTTTTTATCCAACAAGTCATTGGTTTATACCTAAAATCATTTCAGTGAAAAAATTAGATTTAGCTAATTATTAATTCTCTAATTTAGATATAATCAGCTAATTATAACATGTTTTTTAACAGTGATATCTCAAATTCTAATTTGTTCAAAAGACAATTCCTGTTGAAATTATTCTTAATGTTTGGACCCTCAAGCAAGTTGCTTGAGGGAATAGGTTAATTTTATAATTATTTCCACCAAGGAAGTCTAAAAATTCAAGATTTTTTCATGAATTTTAACACCTAAAAATCAACTAAAAGCTAATTTCTTAACTAAAAATTCTGATTGAGGTTCAGAACATCCACTTTATTTTAGAGATTATAATGATACAAAGTAATTATAATAGATAAACTCACTGTTGTGAGTAATCACGTTTCGAACAAAGCATCGTATTGCAATGTAGAATCACACACTATTTTACACAATGTAGAATCCCATTTAAGGACGCCAATTACAGGAAATTAATGCATCCATTTAACATGCCTCCTAATTGAACAGACTCGTTCAAAGCCTTGTGACTAAAATGTTAACTCATTAGAGCCGGACTATACTAATACATGATTTCTAAGCTAATAATTATTTACCTCCAACAAGATACATTGAATTTAACCAACATGGTTTCAATAGATATTAACCATTCATAATACGTTAACAATGCATTCTCTTAATTTATATAACTTTCATCCAATTGCCTAAGTCCACACTGTAAATAGAATCCCCCTTTAAGGACTTAAGAATCTCCAATTACCAGAACTCATTGTTTCCCTTTAACTTGTCACCTAATTGAACAGGCCTCAGGGACACATCTTTAGGTGCATAATTCATCCCAATCTCGACATACCTAAGTGATCTTTCCTCCATTTCAATTTTTTACTCACTTCTACCCTTCTGCTTTTTGCTTTTTCAGTTGTCTACTCCCTCATTCTGTTGTCTGTCGTGTTTGGCGCAGCTTGGCCCAAAATGGCCTTTGTGCCATAAAACCAGGAAAGAGTCAACCAAACAAGCCTAATTGAACAAATAGATTTGTTCAAGAACAGGTAGGTAACTTTAATGGTAACTCGAGAATCGGACTGAAATAATTCCTTAGAAATGCATAATTTCTAAGCTCATGCATAATTTCTAGTTTCCTCCTCCAACAAGATACATCCAATTTAATAACATTTTAAATAGATATTAACCCTTCACCATACGGTAACAATGCATCCTCTAAATCCATACAAGAACTTCCACCCAACTGCATAAGTCCACACTGTAAACAGGAATGTAGGATTAGAAGAAAAAGGCATAAAAATAAACTCGGCGAGAGATTTTTCTGACAATACTTAATGATCCGCCTGTCAACATCAGGCGTGATTTATGGCCTCGCCCGTTTTTTTCAATAAACGGCGAAAAAGAACCCAAAATTGCTGTCTGACAAAGCATTTAATTCATTCAGTAATCTGCTTAATTCGCTAACAAATTCTTGTCAGTCTATAAAGTCAATTGAACGCTTTCACATATGCATTATGGCTCACTTCGCGAAAAAGATTAACAGAATTTCTTGATATTCTGAGAGGGAAGAATAATTGTAATCGAATTTTTCAACAGAATATTTAGGGTAGGTAGTTGAATTAACGTCGCACTGAAGCACTACAACGGTTTTTGATCATTAAGGGAAAGATCCTAGGACAGCACATCGTAATTTTCGAACCACGGTCAGATGACAAGGTCAACGGGAACCTCACTTTTCAAACTCTAGTAAAAATTTATTGAAGGCAGGTAATTGAATTAATGTCGCACTGGAGCAAAAGGACGGACTCTTGCCGACGGTCTTAGATCAATCCCGAAGGATCTGAGGACAATACTTCGTAATTTTAACCTCAGTCAGACGACGAGACTAAATCAAGAGCTGGTACTTCAGTCTCAAAACTTCCACATCTCGCTAACGTGAGGACATTTGAGGCCACGACAGATTTACCGTGCACCAGTCTCTACGGTTTTTAATTCTATCGAATTTCGAACTCGCAACCCTGATTCCTAATCGGCTACTCTACCAATTGGGCTACCACGGTCCTAGGTTTATCGAAGGAAAATCTGGAAATAACTGGTTAAATAAATTGTCAATGATTAATGCTGAATGAGAAACTTGATAATACAACGGGAAAACAATCGATTAAATAAATTATTAATGACAAATGCTATGAAAAACTACGTTTTAATCTTTAATGAAACGCTCTTAATTAGAAGCGATAAATGAATGTTTTTTCGGTCATAACGAAAGGAATTTCGAAGTTTATTAAATATTTTTTAACCCTTAATAAAATTTTATTTTTGATGCAACAAAATGTTTAAATTAATTGGTGCATACTTTTATCATGCAAAAGACTGAATAGTTAAGAGGAAAACGGTGTGCTATAGTACTCTATATTGTTTTTGTTCGACGACATTGATGTTTTAATTATTTCTGTTAATTATCTCAAAAGTACAAAATAGAATTGACTGTTTTTGAAGTACACTCATGTCCAAAATTATCTTTACATGCATAAAATCACGGATTTCTCAGAAACTGCGAACTATAATTTTATGAATTTGTGTGAAATGATACATAACATCATAACACATAAATACGAAGGAAAACATTTAAGAGCACTGCATATGATATAAAACTGTAGCATGAAACAATAAAAATGGCAATAATATGTGACAAGAAGAGTTCAGAAAAAAAAGAATAACTCAGAAAAAAATTAAGGCTTATGAATTTAATATGGAATGCGATCTCCCCTGACGTGTACACACATATCACAACGTGTTTTAATGCTGGCAATAATGTTGTTAACCACAGTTTGGGGAATTAAGTTCCACTCCTCCAGCAATGCGGTCTTCAGGGTATTTATATCTCTAGGAGGAGGATGTCTCCATGCAACTGCTTTTCCAAGGTAGATCCGTAAGTTCTCTATCGGGTTCAGATCAGGAGATTTTGCTGGCCACGGTATTCGCTCAGTGGCTTCACTTTCAAGGAATTCGTCAACGAGGTTTGCTCGATGTGGACGAGCTTTATAGTCCATAAATAAAAAGTCAGATCCATATGCACCTCTGAAAAGTCTTACATAAGGTTCTAAGACCTCATCCCGATATCTCTGGCCGGTCACACATCAGCTGTTGAAAACGTGTAGGAGCGTACGTTCATCGATCATTATTCCTCCTCATACCATCACACCTGCACTACCGAAACGGTCACGTTCCATAACGTTCGAGGAAAGATTTCGCGTTCCTGACTCCCTCCAGATGTAAACACGTTTAAAATCAGATGTTGACTCATCAGTAAAGAGAACATGGGTTCATTGGTGTTCACTCCAGTTCTAATGTTATTTGCACCAATTAAAGCGATCCCTCTTTTGTGGTTGAAGACAATGAAATACACACCCTTGGCTTTCTGGCATGAAGGCCTTTTTCATTAAGCCTTCTGTATACAGTTTGCCGTGATACAATAGTTCCAGTGGCGGCTGCAACCTCTGAACTTAACTGCCGAGCAGTAGACTTCCTGTTACGACGGGCAGTTATTGCCCAGTATCGATTCGATCTCGAGAGAAGTTGTTATTCGTTTACGGCCTTGTTCAAGCCTCCTTACAACAGTTCCAGTGTTCTCAAATTGTTTCCATAGCGTAAGGACTGTCTGTCTTGAAATATTCACACATCTCGTTGCTTCCATGATTGTCTGCCCTGCTTCTAAACGGCCGATAAATCGCCACTTCACAGATTCTCCAAAATGATACTTCGGAGCTATAACAAACCGTTTTGAGTCCTTTCACACTGAAATCAAACGCTGTATTACAGAAATTTTCTCAGATATTCACTTTGCGCAAAGCGCTTGATTCACCGTCGGATGACGTAACTCCTTGATTTGGATATCAGAAACCGTTTGATCACTTCTGATTGTATAATTCTATTTAGGCTTGTATTTCATACATTCCCTGCAAAAATGGATTACATCGATTGGATATTTCATGAAATATCATTATTTTTTAGTATGTAAAGATAAATTTGGACATGAGTGTATATATATATATATATATATATACATATATATATATATATATATATATATATATATATATATATATATATATATATATATATATATATATATATATATATATATAATCATCTTATTTTCATTGAACTGCAAAAAAATACACACATGTTAAAAAATTAAGAATAATGCTGAATCCGTATCAGGCAAGGTCACTCGATCCCAATCCCAATAGAGCATGCTTGGGATGCTCTCTGTGGTCGGCACTGAAGCCTGCACAAGACCACCAAGGACACAGCAGAGCAAATTTTAATCCACGAATGAGGACTTGTAACTGTTATTGTGTCTTGATGTTATGTATATTAAGCATGCGTAAAATATGATACTTGTGAATATATATGTACGTGCAAACTGCAACCACTATATAGAATGTGATGCAAAATTAGTTTGGAAGAATAGGAGTGTAAAAGAGAGTTGATCCACGTTCTCTGTAGTTTTCGTGTTGTAGTTCTTAGTTGTATTATAATTAGGTTATTAATAAATGTCGAAATTTTTCTAACTATTGTTCGTTTCCATGTGTGTAACCAAAAAACTTGTCTACAATTATTTAATGCGATATTATTGATACTCGGATCACCCGAAAAGTGACTAGAGTTCATTTTGCAGATGAATATTTAAAACGATTAGAAACATTTCCAAAATGAGAAATATCAACAAATTAAATTGCTTACATATCACTGAGATTTATGTATTGGTAACGAAATGAATTGATATTATGTTTCCGTTTATACCTCTTGTGATCACATTGTGCTTATACACGCATTCTTCGATTGTGCCCTTATTAGAATGCAATGCTAAGCACATTAATGCTATAATGGAAACAGAGAAACGAATAGACAAAGAGTGCACTGATATCGCAAATAGAAAGTGACTTACATATTTACGCATAGAATAGTCTTATAAGATACATACAAGGAACTGCATCTCATTTGTAGCGAACACGTTGCTAAAAGCTTTGTTAGACCCTGAAAGTATAAACAAGGAAACCATCAACATCCTCCAACTACAGTGGAACTTTCGAAACGCCATTGTTTCTTTTCAAAAGATATACAAATAGTTGTTACCTACACAAACGAGGTCTCTTTTAATATCCTATTGTTTGAATGACAACGCTTTCAACGGTATCAGATTCCAGATACCTCTGGAGCCTTTGATTCTGGCTTTCACTATTTTGATTCTACAACTGGTAGTGTGCTTAATCCTCTTTTATGATTTATATCAAAGCTATTTGCAACAATGGAGCATTGTAATAATTTTGCATCATCGTATTTTGGAGTAAGTGAATGCGGTTTACTTCTGAGACCCTTGATATGTAGTTAAGGAGATCTCTTCTGCAATTGAAGATACGTGCAAAACAGTATTCATGCTGATAATTCTGCAGTGAGTAGTGCAGCCCTATTAAAAGTAGACTTATGATGCGCAATAGTGTTATTTAATTATTTGTTTTCCATAATATTAGGGATTGTGTGGCATAGCGATCCAAAAATGGAAATAAGAAATAATTAAATTCGTTATATACGCTACAAAAGCTGTTAAATGTATGCTGCTTTGTTTTCTGAGATAACATTAAATGGACCATACTATATATATATATAAAATAGGATGTGCATGTACATCTTTTCTATACAAATCTACACCGTTTGACCAATCCACACCAAATTTGGTACATTTATATTTTAGAACACTGCGGTCAGCATAGGCTAACTCTTAACCCCGGTTCTATTGGCTCTAGCGGGCTAAAAACTATTCGAAATCGCCATACAAATAACATTGAGCATAGAGTGATTGCTTTAGGCAGCTATGGTTGCTTTAACAGTGTTGATCGAAAAACAATTTTTTCCGAAACAAATTAAATTACAATATTTATTTTTGAACTGACTTTCCCATGATGTAAATAAATTATAGATATTTTATTGATGAAGAAAGAATATTTTTAAATATTTATTTCTGCAAGGAAATTCAAGGAAAGGTTTTCAGGAGTTCAAGGAAGGTTGGTGCATATTTCAACCAACTTTCCTTAAATAATTTATTGAATACGTAATGATTTGTATAATTCTGTTTAAAGCTTCTTAGGTAAGGCGCGTAACTTATTTTAAAATGTTCGGAATAGATACATGTGAATCCTCCGTTGAAAGCAGTAATTTTCTTTCTTAAAATTTTTTTTTAAATCGACCTTCTGCTTTTTGAAAATTTTTGATCTATTCAGTTTAATTTGTCTACACCGATTACGCTTATTTCTAACCCAAGCACCGTTATTCCGAAAAGCACAAACGAAAAACTCATTGATCATAAAAGCGTAATTTTGCTACTCGGTATCTGGCAGTACGAGAATTAATGTTTACTTTTTTATAAAACTTTGTAGAACTTTCTAGAAAGTTGGGGAAACGGAAACTTCCTTGGACTCATGATGGAGAACATTCCAGCACCCACTTGATTCTTAGCTGGTCGTATTTAAAGGAAGCTAACTCGGTAAAGATATGAAAAAGTTAAAACGTATTTTCAGTACGACTTAAATGATTGCATTTTTCTGTGAAAGAAAAGTGATTATTCTAATTCACTTTTCAAGCAACATTTAACCATTTCAACCCGAACAACGCCGGGTAATTCAGCTAGTGTTGTAATAAATGAGAATGTTATGAAGACATTTTTAATGTTGTTTGGTGTATTTTGTTTCGAATCTGCAATACTCTTGAGGAGCCAAGGTAGTACGATTGGAGGATTAGCGACCGGAGGGTTGGGAGTTCGAAACTCGATCCAACCTAAAACTGTCGTGTATGTGGGGGCTGGAGAACGTTAATCTGTCGTGGCCTCGAATGTCCTCGCGTTGGCGAGGTGGGGAAGTTTGGAGAGTGGGGTACCACCTCAGGTATTAATCTCGTCATATGATCGTTGTTCAAAATTGCGAGGTACCTTCCTTTCGGGATTGATTCCGGACTGTCGCTAATAGATTGTTGTATTGCTCCAGTGTCAACGTTAGTTCAACTACCTACCTCTAATGCTCTAAAGAATGAATTTACTAAAACACGTTTCTAAGAGAAATGATTCATACAAGACATTCCTTCTCAATATGTGGTGTTGCAAATATGGCACGAATTGTAATCAAATAATTGAAATGTTCGACCGAATATCGGTTTGAGTGTAAATTTTTCGATAATGAGATTTTAATGAAATGATGGTATAGTGGTGTTAGACATCGATTCCGATGCATTCAATTCCCAAAGAAACCACTAGATAGTAAAGGTCAGTATATAATTTCATGAAATAGTGCTTTTTATGTGGAACAGCGATCTATTTGTAACACTCGCTTCATTCTACTACCGAACTCGTACTTGTTTACGGGAAGGTAGGAAGGTATTTTAATTACCGTCACACAGGGGGAGCAATAAAACGGGATATTGGTTTATGGGAAAGTTACGGAAATGGTAAACCTCGCACTTATTGTGGTTTGGTTCTCTTATTATGTGGTGTGTGTGTTGTATGTATGCGTGTGTATGTTCTTTGCATTAACCTTCGAAGAGGTTACGACGAGATATCTCGTCTTTCAAGACATGGCCAATTTTGCTAATAACTAGATACCTCATTATCAAGATATTGCCGATTTTCTTATGATGACGAGATGAAGGTATTGTTAGTTTTTCTAATGACGAGATATCTCGTCCATGAAAGATCTGATCAGTTTAGCTAATGGCGTGATACCTCATTGAGACAACCATCTGGAGGGTCAAGATATATTTCATGACCATGGAAGGATGGGAAAAGGTGAAGCTTTCTCCATGTGAAGTCAATCGCCTTAAATTTAAAATATTAGCCAAATTTACAAAATGCTGAAAGAAATAAGGATTCCATGTAGCACTTATACATATAACAATGTTACCAGTGATATTATTGAGCGTTTTTGGCTCCTCCTGTTAAGTTATTGATATATGACATGGACCGTTATTCAGCCTTCAGTTGTATTAAACATAATTTAAAGTATTCTAGGTGTCAGATCTTATCAACATTTCTAATACCTGGGCTATAGAATTTCTAATGCCTAGGTATCAGTTTTTTACCAACAGTCCTAAGGCCCTCCCGGCCAATTGAACATTAGTAGTCATGGCACTACACAGTGGGGAGCCAGCTCAGATGTTGTCCTCGTCATCTGACCGTTGTTCAAAATTGCGTGATGTTGTCCTCGTACCTTTCCCTTGGGGATTGATCACGGATCGTCGCGAATAGCCCGTTGTATTGCTCCAGTGCGACATTAATTAAAATACCTACCTACATGGCTCTACACCTGTTTCCTTTCTTTAAAAACTTATAAATTACTCGTGAAACAGTATTTCTAAACAAAGGGCTAGTACAAATATTTCACTTTAACTGACGACTCGTTTTGTCACTCTGGTCACACTTTTTGCTGCATGACTTTGGTTGAGTACATTTTTGACGTTTTCATCATGTGCTTTCAACAATTTTTATGCTTAAAATGTAACTTAGTATCACATAAATGCCTCCAAGTCCTCAAACACATTTCAATTCAAAACCAAAAGAATGGATTTGTGTATTCATATCAGCATACATAAACAAAATATGAATGAAATAGCTTGGTGAAAAATCCGTTACCCCTTTGTCGAAATTAATACAGTTCTTTCAGAAGTTCCAATCAATAAAACTTCATTAGTCACTCCATTTTCTCGATGAAACCGATGAGCGAAACCTAAATCCCAGTGCGCATTGCATGGGAGACAAGTAAACAATTTCAAAACTCATGCTCAGATTTAAAATTAAACTTAAGTATTTTCTATTGAGAGAATATTCATGCTACTGGTATATTTTCTCTGAGATACGGCATCTGCATAATTCATGAATATTCTGATCCCCTAAAGATACATGGCGAAATTTGAAATTGTTCAAAACTCATCGAAAAGAAATCTTGTTGGTCTATGATTGTGTTATCTTGGAACTGAATATGTGCTACAGATATCGAATTTCACAGGTTAAATATTTAGATTTGCATATTAGCTGGACGAATCTCTACTGTTTCTGACCGCTCTCCAAATCTTGTAAATCGAAATTTAGAATGCTTCCACAAGTACAGTTTATATTTCTATATAAATGTATAAAACATCAAGAAACATAATATGATTGCATCCATAAAACAAATTAATGGTTAGATAATGCAGAGTTCTGTCAAGAAAATTAAATTTTAGGTTTTGCACAAAATTCCCACTACATTAAATCACGTCTTCTACTGGGAGAAGGGGACTTAATAGGCCTAATTGAGAGTTTAGTACATGCTATGATATTAAGCGTCTAATATATGCTCTCACATTAGAATAAACAAACGCCATTTCATCATTAATATCTCGCGTCTTTAAATCAAAATTTTTCTGGAGCAATAAAAAACTAGATCCAAATTTTAGACCAGATATGAGGTTTAAAAACACGCTGATGATGGCTGCTTTTTAACTAATGTAGACATAGGAACTTTTGAAACAGGTTTAGTAAGCACATTTGCAAGCAAATGAGGTTAATCCTCCAGGTAGTTTTGACGAGACATCTCCATTAAGATCTGACCAATTTTGTTAATGACGAGAAATGCCGTCGCCAAGACATTGCCGATTTTTTGATGATGAAGACATCAGGAGCTCGACAGGTTTCTTCTAATAACGAGATACATCTTCCATCAATATCTGGTCAGTTTTCTTCTAATCACGAGGTGCCTCGTCGACACTACCAGCAGGAGGGTTAAAACCTCATACATTAATAAAAATTGGACAAAGGAGGTTTGGATAGAAAATGGGCGAAGTGAACCTAAGGACATTATTCTCGCTGACTTCAAAATGATACTCTGATGATGATAGATTTAATGAGGTAATTAGTTTCTTTCCTATGGTTTTAGTTTACAAGCATCTGACTACTTTGTAATTATATTTCTTTAAATCGTATGACAGAAAACACTTCATATATAGATGGTCTTCTCATGACAGTGATAAAAGCCTGCCTGGTAGTCGGGAGGTTAATATCTTGGCCCTGGTTCAGGGATGCGTTGAAAGATGCATGTTCGAAGTGTTTAGAAATCTTTTTTAAGTGGTAGATACCACAGACGTGAAATATAAGTAGACTGAGCATTGTTATTGAGAGGAGCTTCAAAGAGTGTGACCAATATGTCTTCTAGTGATCATGTGACTGCTCTGTTTTGGTTGGCTGATTTGGAACATCATTGCATCGTTTGGAGATAAAACATCTTTTGACAGGGGGACATCTTATTAAAAGAATGACATAACATAAAATTCCACAACACTTACAGAAGAATATAAATTCTGGGAATCTAACTCCTCAACTAGTTTATATCTATGTTCATAGAAAACCGTTTATATCTATTTTCAAAGGAAACCATTTTCTATACTTATAAGTATCCCAAAAATTCCAAACATTCCATTTAAAGTATTGTGAAATGTTTTAGGTCTAATATCCCTTCGATATGGAGGCGAGCGTGTGTAGGAGTAAATTGTAATATTTTTCTTTAAAGGTCGGGGCTTTTCATCACTTACAAAATAACATTCCCTTGGAAAATAACAAAGAGTAGAACGAGCAAAGTCTGCAAGATTTCCCGAAACAAGACATACATTTACAAACCTATCAAAACGGCTAAATATCTCAACTCAGGTTTTAGTGTGTGTGTTCCATATACACAACTCAGGTATGAGAGAGCTACTTCGTTAGATTGTTTGTTCTTAGATCTTATGTTAATATTCTACCATGACTCAAAAAAACAATTTTAAGAACGAAACCTCAAACAGAAATATTAGCAACGCATTTTCATCCGAAACCGTATACCATACTTAGAGCTATCTTCAAAGTTACAAACGTTTTAAATTACAGTGAAATATTTTCCGGGCTTAAATTCCTAATGAACATTCAAAGGAGGAGCTTATGCCTGAATTGAAACTTTCGCTCTTAAAAGCTAGGTGGTTTTACAATGCAGCATTCCCTCTGGAAAAGGTACAGAAAAACAGAACATTCCCTCTGGAACAGAAATATAAAATATGCATTTCTAAAAATAAAACAAGACCAATTGTACACGATATCTTGAAGCAAACAATTCGGGTTCTATTATTCCGAGAACACAATTCAGACAAGAGCGCAGCATCGTCTAGATTATAAGGTAGTTGACAATCCACAACACAAAGTAGTTTTAAGAATCAAACTGTGTTTACGTTTTTATTTCCATCGAAAACCGTTTCTTATCTTTAGAACTGTTTGAAAATTGTGTGGGTGAGTGTTTGGTGAAATATATTTCGGACAAAACCCCTAATGATGATATGGAGGCAGGAGTTAGTATACGGTTAATTACACTCCTCTTCCACAAAGCTGCTTTCCTCTAAATCCTCTATATCCCTGGGAAAAGTGGACAGTAATATAAAATTTACGTTCCCCCAGGAGTAAAACGAAAACAATTCTACACGACATCTTGACGCAGAGAATACATCTGGGAATTTATCAAAACGACTAAATACCCAACTGAGATTCACTGTAATTCCATGAATACAACGTCCTCAGGGGTACATCTTCTTTAGGTGTGTACGGGCATCACAATCCCGAGGTTACCCAAATGATTTTTCTCCCTTTCATTTGTAACCTCGCCTACCTTCTGCTTTTTCTTCCTCCCTCATTGATTTGTCTGTCTCGTGTTTGGTGTAGATTGGCGAAAGACGGTCCTTGCGCCATAAGACCCGAAAACGCCTAACCCTTAATGCAACTTAGAAAAGTGCATCCTTTGTCTCTACAACGGAAAGTAGTTAACATTCGGTGGCAAAATAACAGTTCTTGGAATCAAACACCACCTCAAGTTTCTATTTTCATCGGAAACAATTTCCAAAATTTCGAGTTTGCGGCGAAACATGTTTCGGACGAAACCCCTAATGAAGTTGCGAAGGCGGGAGTACGCATGTGGTAATCGCAATAACCTCATAAACGATGCTTTATTGCACAATTCCTTCCATTCTCCAGTATATAAAATGTGGCTTACTTGATGTTGTCTATCTTTTATTTTGAGTAGCTTGTACAGTTATGTACCTTGAGTAAAAAATCGGAATAACCAGCATCGAAAAAGTGGACAGTAATATAAAATAAACGGTTCCAGGAAGCAAAATAAAGACAATTCCTGACGTAGAAAATACATCTGAAAAACACAAAAGAAACGAATAAATACCCAGCTTCGGTTTACTGTAGTACCGTAAATACAACTCAGGCAAGTGCATACTTTATCCTACACTGGAAGGTAATTAATATTGCACCACAGAACATTTCTAAGAATCACACACCTCAAATTTCTATTATTATCGGAAACGATTTTCTATCTTTAGAACTGTTTCGAAACACTCAGTTTGTGGTGAAATATATTTTGTTTAATTTTCCTAATGACGGGAATTGGTGTGAGGCAACCTTCTAATGAAAGCTAAATTTTTCGTAGTTCCTTTATTCTTTAAAAAAGTTCCTTATTTTTGAAAAGTTATTTTCTGTTTATCTCAGCATGGCCAAATATCTCACTTGTTCCATAAAACCCTGCAACCAACCTAGAAAAGTGATCAATAGTACAGAATACACATTCCCAAGAAGCAAGACACACAATTCTACATATCTTGGCGCGTAAAATACTTCTGGGAACCAAAAGCGACGACTAAATACTCCTAGACAAGTGCATTCTTTATCTCTACACAAGAACAGGACATTTTAAAGGCGTGGAAATTAACAGTAATGGAACAGTGATTAACAGACCAGAACGTATGGACATTTTAACTACTGGCATGGTGTTAAACTCACACTTAATCATATATTCATCTGCCTTGTAATAGTAGCTGCTCTTCAAACTATCGATTAAGATCATGAAGAACAACTTTAAATCGAGAAAATAATCGACTTTGCCAAAGCTGTGAAAAATGCAAACGGAGACATCTGACTCAGATATGGACACGACAACAACAATACTCCTCGTGGTAACACAAAGGCGGGAATTTGTATGAGGCAATCCCAACCTTTTCTTCAATGCTAATTTTTTTTAATTCCTCTATTTTCTTGGGAACAGTCGATATAGTAAGATAAATATTCCCAGGAGAAATAAAACATACAATTAATTATACCCGACATATTGACGCACAATTAAACTGGAAACCAAACAAAAGGACTAAATACCCCAATTCAAGTTTACTAGTTAACTGTAGTTTCGTAAATACAGCTGAAGCAAGTGCATCCTTTACCCTACACTGGAAAGTAGTTTTTACCGACACAGAAGAGAGAATACACCCTGGTAAGTTACTGGAATCAAACTTACACCGCCTTCAACTCACAGATTGCTAGTGCGGTGGGCGAACCCCCTGAACCCCGGTGTCCCCTGGAATGCAAACGAACTGACCAAATACTCCAACTCAGAGTTACTTTAGTTCCGTCAATTCATCTCAGGCAAGTATATCCTTTATCTCAACAGTGGAAGGTAGTCAACGCACAACCACAAAACAGGTGCCGTCGTGGTTCAGTGAGTATGGCCACTGCGCTAGCAAACTTCGAGTTGTAGGCGGAACAGGTTCGATTCGAATGTCAGGTACATTCCTCAGTGGGTGTAATTATCTCTTCAGTGTCAGTTAAACTTTCATTGTGTGTCTCTCTATTACTTGGTATTGTATGTCTTGCGTCTGGTACGGCATGGCCAAATATGACCCTTGCGCCATTAAGCCCCAACCAACCACAAAACAACAGTTCCAAGAATGAAAACACCTCGTTTCTATTTCCATCGAAAAGCATTTCTCATATTCGCAACTGTCTCGAAATTCCCAGTTTGCGGTGAAACACATTTCGGACAAAACCCCTAATGACGATACCAAGGGTGGGTATGCGTAAATTACAACCCTCCTCCACAAAAGGCACGGCTATTCCCCGTCTAATTCCCACAAAGTAACATTCCCCCATCGGAAAAGTGGACAGCAGTGCAAAATACACATTCCGGGCAACAAAACAAAAACACAAAGGGAAGAAGACGAATTGCGGCGTGCTCGAGAAATGTAGATACAACCGTGGCAGTAAATCACTTAGTATTAGTGCTCCGGCCGCAAGTCCGTTTCGGCCCGTTAAGACGGGAGGGGAGGGGGAGGTCAGAGGGTGCTACGAGAGATAGCCATCTGTGGAGAGAGGTAATCATGTTTATCTTCTTTTAATATCCTTGTACTTGGCCAATTCTAATCCGCCGATGATCCCTTGACCCGAAACCAGGAACTGTCCTTACCTCGCACTAGCCTTTTCGGCACCCAGAGCAGGGTTGCTGCAGCGAAAGGGTGCAAAAGCGTGCCAAAGTCGCCAAAACTTCAATTCTTGGTAAATATGGCCCCATTCTGATATTTTTAATTTTTTTGCATGTTTGGGTCTTTTTCATGCTTTAATACATTTTTTATAGTTCCGGGGAACTGATTTCATTTTCCTTGGGATGGTGTGTAGGAGAGTGTGGTGCCAGCTCAGGTGTCACCTCGTCATCTAACAGCTCAAAATTACGAGGTGTTGTCCTCGGATCTTTCGCTTCGGGATTGATCCCGGAGAGCCTCCAATAACCCTTGTGTTTCTTCAGTGTGACGCCGATTCAACAACCTACCTGTTTCCATTTTAGTTATTTCCAATCAGTTACGGGTAAGCGGTAGCACCGGTTGGAAGAGTCGTGAATTTGCAACCGGAGGGTTGCGATTAGAAACTGGATTCAATCAGAGACCGTCGCGTACGTGGGGGCACGTTTAATCTGTAGTGGCCTCAAATGTCCTCACGTTGTCGTGGTGTGAATGGTTGGAGAGGGGAGCCTGCTGGAGGTGTTGCCTCGTCATCTGACCCTGATTCAAAATTACGAAGTGTTGTCTTCTGATCATCCTTTTGGGATTGTTGCCAGACCGCCACCAATAGCCCTTCGTATTGTTCCAGCGCGACGTTAATTCTATTAATTAATTAACTACCTACCGCTCATCTAGTAGTATTTATGTAGTTATAAATAAGTCAATCACGATAAAAATATTAATCTCGTTTAGAACTTGCGATTTCCCAAAGCGGATTGACAGAGGAATAAAGGTCAAGTAGCAGCCAATCCTGTTCAACACATTAATTCATGCAATCTAGTTTCGGAAAAAAGAATCTGCAGTACACACACTTTAAAAAAAGGAAGTTTGTTCTGTGGGTTTCCCCACTCTGCACTAGCAACCTTTGATTTGTAGGTAGTGCAAGTTCGAATCATGTAACCTACCCTGGGTGTTTGATTCATGTTACCTTCATAGGTGTATTTTTCTCATCTTGATCAGTAAACTTTCCTTATGTGTGTAAGTCCATTACTTGATTTCTGTCTTGTGTTTGGCACGGATTGGCCAAATATGGCCCTCTTGCGCCATAAAAACCCACCCAACCATTGCAATAGATGTAATGTGAATTACTTTTTTAAAGTAACAGATGTTTCTTGAGTAACAGATATTTGATTGAGAGTAACATCTGTTATACTATCAACTTCTCTACCTTAGTAGAAAAAGGATCAATTTCCAATTTCGCCAATTTGGCGTTTGGTCCACAAATCATTTCAAGATAATTAATGTTATAATAGAAAAAAGTGAATATGTCGTCCAGTCATTACAATCTGAAAGAATCTAAACACTGGACTACTTAGATATTAGGTGTACTGTGGGTAGAAACAATACATTACTCAGAAATAGTGACGTTTAGGAAGTTAAATAACGCTATTAAACTTAGTTGCAAAACTCAATACATTTATGTCGCAGGAAAATCAAAGCACCCTTTAACCCTCCTGGTGGTTGTCTCGACGTGGTATCTCGTCATTAGCAAGACTGATCGATCTTGATGGACGAGATATCTCGTCATTAAAAAACTGACCAGATCTTGATCTCGTCATTATAAAAAATAGGCGATATCTTGATGACGAGGTATCTCGTCATTAGCAAAGTTTTTCAGATCTTGATGGACGAGATATCTCGTCGAAATCACTTAGAAAGTTAAGACGACAGAAACGAATTTAAATGTTTAGAAAAATAAGCTTAGTTGAGGTAGATTTTAGTCTTCACTTCGATAACTTCCATAGAATTACTAAGCGAAAACACTACATTCACTGTATGCATCCGACCTCAACATTTATCTACGCTAATGAACCTAAATGAAAAGCAAGTAAACGAAATAAAAGCAACTTATTTCTCAAGCAATACAAATCAATTACTTAAAAGGGTGGATTCTTGGGGAAATGTGTATAAATCGCAGCTTTGTGCAGAAGAGTAATAGCTTTCAGAGATAGTTTCCATCCTGTACCTTCTGTGAAATTTGTAGGCCCATTTTCTACCAACTATCATAAATTGTCTGTAGCGCAGAACTTCCTAACGAATGCATTATGTACGAAATGATAGTGCTTCTGTACAAGTGATTTCAGGGCACCGAGTTTATTAAGACAAGAGGGGAGCATAAGTGCTAGTTTTAGATTAAAATAACAGCGTTTTATCTGACTTATTTTCTATCTGTACAGAAAATGCAGATACTTGAACTAATCTTTTTGTCCGGGATTTAAAACAACAGTTTCATTCATACATTAAGATGGCTTGTTGGGTTTCTTAGCTTTGGGGCCATATTTGATGAAGTTGTGCCAAACGACTTCACGTAATGGACACATATATGCAAGGTAGGTAGGTAGTTGAATTAATGTCGCACTGGAGAAACGCAACGGGATGTTTGGTTACGGTCCGCAATCAATCCCAAAGGGAACTATCGAGGTCACCTTGCAATTTTTAACGAGACGAGGTCAGATGACGAGGGCAACACCTCAGCTGGCACACACCCCCTCTCCAAACTTCCACACCGGGCCAACGTGAGGACATTTGAGGCCACGACAGGTTTAACATGTAGCAACACCTACGTACACGACGGTCTTTGGTTGGATCGAGTTTCGAACTCTCAACCCTCCGGCTGCTAATCCATTACTTTTCCAACTGGACTATCGCGGTTCTACATACACAAGGAAAGTTTTACTTATACAAAAGAGAGAAACACCCGGGTAAGTTACAGGAGTCTAACCTGCGCCGCCTACATTCATAGGTAGGTAGGTAGTTAATTAACGTCGCAATGGAACAACACAACAGGCTATTGGTGAAGGTCCGGAGTCGATTCCGAAAGGGAAAAATCCGAGGACAATGCTTCGTAATTTTGAACCACGGTCAGATGACGAGAACAATACCTCAGCTGGCACTTCACTCTCCAAACTTCCACTCCACCGCAACGTGAGGACATTTTATGCTACGACAGATTTAACGTGCACCAGTCCCCGCGTACACAACTGCCTTTGACTGGACTTAGTTTCGAACTCGCAACCCTCCGGTTGCTAATCCGTTGCTCTTTCAACTGGACTACCGTGGCCCTACAATTAGTAGATTGCTATCACGGTGGACTAACCCACTGAGCGCACTTTTTTTATGATGACGAGATCAAGATCTCTCTCTAGTCTCTCTCTACTCTCTATCTCAACTCTGTAATTCTAGTCTCTCTCTACTCTCTATCTCAACTCTGTAATTCTAGTCTCTCTCTACTCTCTATCTCAACTCTGTAATTCTAGTCTCTCTCTACTCTCTATCTCAACTCTCTACCTCTAGTCTCTCTCTACTCTCTATCTCAACTCTCTACCTCTAGTCTCTCTCTACTCTCTATCTCAACTCTCTACCTCTAGTCTCTCTCTCTACTCTCTATCTCAACTCTCTACCTTTAGTCTCTCTCTACTCTCTATCTCAACTCTCTATCTCTAGTCTCTCTCTACCTCTAGACTCTCTCTACTCTCTATCTCTAGTCTCTCTCTACCTCTAGACTCTCTCTACTCTCTACCTCTAGTCTCTCTCTACTCTCTTCCTCTAGTCTATCCTCTCTATCTCTACTCTCTTCCTCTAGTCTCTCTACTCTCTCTAGTCTCTCCTCTCTATCTCTCCTCTCTACCTCTAGTCTCTCTCTACTCTCTCTAGTCTCTCTCTACTCTCTCTAGTCTCTCTCTACTCTCTCTAGTCTCTCTCTACTCTCTAGTCTCTCTAGTCTCTCTCTACTCTCTCTAGTCTCTACTCTCTCCCTCTACTCTATCTCTATTCTCTCTCTCTACTCTCTCTCTACTCTCTCTCTACTCTCTCTCTACTCTCTCTTTCTACTCTCTCTACTCTCTCTTTCTACTCTCTCTCTTCTCCCTCTCTACTCTCTCTCTACTCTCTATCTCCACTCTATCCTACTCTCCACTCTATCCTACTCTCTCTTTCTACTCTCACTTCTCCCTCTCTACTCTCTCTCTCTTCTACCTCTCTACTCTCTCTTTCTACTCTCTCTCTTCTCCCTCTCTACTCTCTCTCTAGTCTCTACTCTCTCCCTCTACTCTATCTCTATTCTCTCTCTACTCTCTCTTTCTACTCTCTCTCTACTCTCTCTTTCTACTCTCTCTCTACTCTCTCTTTCTACTCTCTCTTTCTATCTCTCTTCTCCCTCTCTACTCTCTCTCTTCTACCTCTCTACTCTCTCTTTCTACTCTCTCTCTTCTCCCTCTCTACTCTCTCTCTCTTCTCCCTCTCTACTCTCTCTACTCTCCCTCTCTACTCTATCCTACTCTCCACTCTATCCTACTCTCCACTCTATCCTACTCTCTACTCTATCTCTAGTCTCTCTCTAGTCCCTACTCTCTACCTCGACTCTATCTCTAGTCTCTCTCTAGTACCTACTCTCTACTCTCTCTACTCTCTCTTTCTACTCTCTCTCTAGTCCCTACTCTCTACCTCTACTCTCTCTACTCTCTCTTTCTACTCTCTCTAGTCCCTACTCTCTACCTCTACTCTCTCTACTCTCTCTTTCTACTCTCTCTCTAGTCCCTACTCTCTACCTCTACTCTCTCTACTCTCTCTTTCTACTCTCTCTACTCTCTCTTTCTACTCTCTTTCTACTTTCTCTCTACTCTCTCTACTCTCTCTCTACTCTCTCTCTTCTCCCTCTCTACTCTCTCTACTCTCTCTCTACTCTCTCTCTTCTCCCTCTCTACTCTCTCTACTCTCTCTCTACTCTCTCTCTTCTCCCTCTCTACTCTCTCTCTACCCTTTCTCTCTACCCCAAGGAGGGTTATTAATCCCATATTTATTTTCATTGCTTATACACGCTTTTTGCAGATATCTATGCATAATACATCTATGATTAAATAGGAACGAAAATTCCGAATCAGGAAAACAGGAAGAGCTGCTTAAATCAGTTGAATTAAATTGAATATTAAATAAATCATCTCACTAATATTTAAATATATGTTCTGTATACTTTCACATCATTAAATTAATATCTCGTCCGCTGTAAAGGAGAATCTTTGGGGAAATAATTTATAAATGAGTCAGACTTCAACTGAAATAAATTTCAAACTATGCCAGGGATGAAATGTCTAAACTGATTATCTTTATCTATATAGGCTATACATTTTATCAGAGTAGTCCATTTTAGAGCATAGATTACAATTTCATCTCATTATTAAGATGGATTTTATCAAAACATCTTAGCAATGCAAAAGTTTATCGCCATTGCGTTAGCAGTGTGTTAATAACAGTTTTAAATTGAACTAAATGCGAGGGCTTCATATATTCCTTAAATCAACCTTCTGAGATTTCTGAGAACTAGAATTGCTTCGCCCCACAACACATATGATTAAACAATCACATTTATTGCTTGAAGAAAAGTGTGGATTCTTTCAACTTTTAGGGAAATTCTTTTGGTCCTTTCCTTAGAATGGAATCATGTAAAAAGATTCTATTAGTCCTTTCCTAAGAAAAAATTCCTTCTTTTCCTAAGAATAGGATTCTTTGGACAGATTAAATTGGTCTCCTTAGAATAGAATTCTTTTAAAATTCTACTGGTAAAAGAAAGTCAGAACTAGACGATGAAGACTAGGTAGCAAGGGGGAATTATGCGTGTGAACCTCTCGATGGGTAAATGGAACATACGTACATATGTTCCTTAAATTAATGAACGTGTAAAAATCATGATGGTTTCGAACGAAAATTTGTGATTGGCTTCAAACGGTGAAGTAACCAGTTATGTGATATGTTCACACGTGTTTAATGCAAATCATGTGTAGATTTGCATAGATGATGATTCTGTTGTTTGAATAGGAACCAATCTCTGTGGAAGGAATTTCAAGCAACAAAATCTGCACCACGATGATTCAACGGAGATAAGCCGAGCGCAGACAGCCTCAAATAACCTCTATGTGTAATCTGAGAGCAGGAAAAGGATCGCGTTACACCAACTCACTTGGGATCTTTGCTGCTGCAGTAACAGAACGTCTGGTTTCATCGCCTTCTACTGGAACGCACAAGGATTCGTGGTAGAGGAGGGATATACAATAGGCCACCCGTAGTGTGCGTGCCCCAGTACGGGGTCTTCTCCCATCAACCCTAGTGGTTGTCTTGACGAGATATCTCGTCATTAGCAAAACCATAACTAAGGAATCAGAATCAGCAGCTTTACGAGTATCTCATCAGCGAAATTTAAGGTCTTGACGGACGAAATATCCTGTCATTAGAAGACAACTAACCAGATCTTGATTTCGTCATCGTAAATAAAATTGGAAATACCTTGATGACGAAATATATCGCTAGCAAAATTAGTCAGGACGAGATATCTCGTTGAAACCACTTGAAGGGTTAATTCGTAGTGGACTACAGATGAAGCATATTCTACACTTTAATGGGTAATGTGGCTCAATTGATATCCTAGGGACTTGACCCTCAAGGTGGTTGTCTCGAAGAGATATCTCGTCATGAGAAGAAAACTGGCCGATAATTAACCGATTACTCGTTGAAACTATTTCAAGGATTTGTGAGCAAGTTCTCTAAATAAGGCTATTTGATAGTTCATGCAAGAATCTGAATAAGAATGGTTATCTAATTCTGATAGGAGAAATGGGCTGCGCCCCCAATTAAAGGGACAGTGAACTTTCAAAATCAGCAAAATCGATCAGAAAATCGATTTTTAAATTTAATCGTTAAAAATAATTGATAGTAAAAATAATCAAATTCTGTGGATGGAAAAAATAATTTTCCAAATACGATAATTTTTAATGGAGTTATGTATACAAATAGCATAAACGTATAGTGGATATATTATAGTAGGTCTACTATAAAAACACGTTTTTCTGCAATTGAGATTTATTGACACTTCTGATTTTAAAATTTCCCTCACGCATCAGGTTTTGATTGATTTTCTCGAAATTTTTTCTACATAATCCTTGCAATATGTCGCCTATATCTAAGTACAAATGATAAATTCGTCACGCTTCCAAATTTTGGTTTAAAATAATGCCTAATCCTTCCCCATAGGTATTAATTAAAAATAAACTGAGTCGACTTGCAAATATTTACAAATTAGATCTAATAACTAAGTTGAGAATTAATAAAATACCATATAATAGAAAAAAATCTCTATAAATGAAATATAGTCCTGATTTCCAGTAGTACTCAAAGATTTAAGGAAAGAATCTTTTAAAAGCCTTAGTATTATTTTTCAAATTAGTATTATTCATGTCTGTTCAAATGCTAAATAATTCGCTAAAAAAGAACTGATAGGAAGCAAACTTTTAGTTGCAATTTCCTGAATTTCATTAAGCTTTATTTTTCAGATGTAGACTAAAAATAGTATGAAAAAATATATTTTATTAAGCCACATAAAAACTATAGCATAGACAGTCCGCACAGGCATCTTGCTTGAAACTAAGTCCGTCGCATGAAAAAAAAATAAATTCAACCATTTTAAAAACTAGTGCATAGATTATCTGCGTAGTAACATCGTTTGAAATAGAGTCCCTGCTTTTTAAATTAAAATTGAACACATATATCCTCATACAATCTTTAATTTCTAGGGCATTTCGTTATCTATGCGCTTTCCAAAGACTGATGCATACTTTCTACGTAATAGTATTTGCTTGCTCGAACCTAAATAATTGTTTGAAATCACCGCCTAGATAATGAATGAAAGGCAAAAAGTTGATTTGTCCGTGAAAGAAAATAATTAAAATATGATTATCTTTCGAAAGAATTTCTTAATAAACTGGTAATAAACAAATTAGAGTAAAAAACACCAGATAATGTTACTTCTCTTTTAAATGACGGTTTAATTTTCGTTTATGTTGCTACGTATTAAAATTCGTCCCACAAAAAACCTGCAAATCAGGTTGCATCTAAATGATCTTAATTAAGAATTAATTTTCAAAGGCGAAGTACCTGATTTATGCAACAGCATTTTTTACTTGGGCTTGTAATTAGCAGTATATTTTCAAAAATTGCTGTATCATTAATGCTTCAATATATAACGGACTTTTGATTGAACAGATAATGCACCATAAAAAGCTCGGATAAAAATGACTGATTTCACCCAATTCTGCAGTTTTTAAATTAATTTAAGTTTCCTCTTTTAGTTTTGTATTTAGTTTTCTTTGATAAAAAATTAATATAATTTCATTACATTCTTCGGAGTCTGTAAATAAGTATTCATTGCCGATGAAAAGATTTACATATGTTTTCGAAGGCATAATTTTTTTCGAAGTGAAACTATTTTGAAGATGGGGTCGTTAATGCTTGGTGTTGTTCTTACACTCTATTGAAAGTGGAGGAAAGTATGTTTACACAGTTCTTAAGATTCTATGAGAGATGTTCCAGTGATGCGTAAGAAAATAAAAAAAAATCTTTCCATTAAAAAATAAACATTAGGAGCGTTAATTGATTTCGGCGTTGTATTAGAAATAAATGCGTCATGTGAAATAACACATTCTTTTAAAACATGAAAAGGTTGTTTGAATATGTACAGCTAAAAAATAATTATAAATATGTGTCTGAAAGCAGACTTGAATGCGGTTGAATTTATTGTGCAAGTTTTAGTCATTTGTGACTAGTATTTTAGTGTTTTATTTCTTCAGCATGGATGGATATTACTGAAAGGATATTATATTTTTATGGTAGTCATTTTTATGCATGTAAAGGTATTAAATAGCATGAGAGGTTCTAATTTTTGAAACACTCGCCTTTAATATTGTTTTGAAAGAGTATTGACAAGGCTTTTTTTCCAAGAAAACGAGAAAATATGTTAAATAGTTTTTAATAATTAAGAAAAAGGAATATGCTAAATAATTGCAAAATCCATTTAATTTGAAAATTTTAACAACCAAACCTTTTGTATTGAAAATAGGCCTTAATAAGATGCAGTCGCAACTAAACTGTTTTCTGTTTCTTGGATAATACTGTTACATTTTTATTTATAATAATTTACATGGGAGTTCTTTAAAAATATTTAGGAGAACTTTTACCAGTCGTTAATTTATCAAACGTCGAAATTGAAACAAGGCTTAATTCTTCAAATAATCTGACAATTTTTAATATCTTTCAGAACGAGAGATATCTATCAGATACCACTCTTCTTCCTTTTGTTCTATTTCTATTTTCATTCTTATTGGGACTGCCTTCGTGGCTCAATGAGTTTTCTCACCGCGTTGGCAATTAGCGAATTTTTGTGCTAGCTAAGTATTGTGCTAGTGAAGTATTGTAGCAAAGTATTGTGTTTATAACACAAAAGTAAGGATTTTACTGATGTAATTATCTCTTACATCAGTAAAACCTTTCCTTTTGTGTATAAGCACAATACTTGACGTCCTTTGTTGTGTGTTACGCCATAAAACCAGCTAACTAACCAACCAGTGATTTAATCGTGTTTTATTAAGATAAGAAATTATTGTTATCTCAAAAGATATACTGTGCTTTTCTTTTCCCATGAGGTTTACTGTCTTTAGTAAACACGGTATACCCAAGTGACCTTTTCCTGATTTCCTCCACTACTGTGTTCCCCGATACAGCTGGGTTCGCGGTAGCCCAGTTGGAAGAGTAGCGGGATGGCAACTGGAGGTTTGCGAGTTCAAAACTCATCAACCCAAAGATAGTCGTGTACGACAAAAAGCACGTTAAATCTGGCCTCAAATGTCCTCACGGTTGGCTTGGTGTGGAAGTTTGGAGAGTGGGGTGCCATCTCAAGTGTTGGCCTCGTCACCTGACCGTGGTTCAAAGTTACGAAGTGTTGTCCTTGGATTTTTCCCTTCGAGATCGATCCCGGGCTGTCGACAATAGTCCGTTGTGTTTGCTCGAGTGAGAAGTTCAACTACCAACTATCTACCTGATCCCTCTTTTGTTAATCTCTGTTAATAACCCCTTTCACGATATTTTTACCTGACATCGTCTTTTGTTTGCGATGCACCTTGGCCAAGTGTGGCCCTGGCGCCATACTACAACAAAACATACCCGCAACAGCCGATTTATGTTAAAAACAAATAAATTATTGTGAAACCTATGCAGTTTTTTTTCCCAACCACTAACATCTTTCCTGAACGACGGAAAGAAGTCTGCTTAATTTCTTCCATGCCCGCCCCGACGCCAATCCAAACCACAAAACAAACAACGCCCTCACTTCCTCCCAAACGGATAATCCGCCAAATCCACCAAACCCGAACTATATCAATATCCAGTAAAGCACCCGCGGCAACCCTCCCCGCAAGCTCTGGCGATCTTTGACTCCGCGAGGTTCGCCAAATGCCATCAATAACGCTTGACCGCTCACGATAATGACAGAAATCCACTTCTCTTCTTCCCTTGCACCCCATCCGACTCGAAGAGAGGGATGCAAAAAACGAGGGGGGAGGTACGACGGCACGCGCTCGTGCTCGTTGAGAGCACGAGCCAGGGTCAGGGGTCAAGAACGCCTCTTCCACACTCCACACAAGATCCGGTCCATAAATATTATGTGTTAGGTACTTAGGGTCTGCGGCAGGGGACCGCGTGAAGGCGGATGTTGAGTTGGGGGTCCAGCTAGTGCCACGCGCCTGCTTTCGTGTCCGGTTCGACACCCATGGAGCCGATCGTCTAATCAGTCCTGCCTTCGGTAGCTTTGAAAATGATGTTTTTCTAGTGGATTGTATTTGAAGGAAGTGCCTAACTTTTGCTGGATTTTTGTAAAATTTCTGGGGCAGTCTTTTGCTTGGAAAACCTAACAAATATGCAAAACTGTTTTATGATCATTGAATGACTGTTGAGTATTAAATACCATATGTAATAAATGCTACATAATTATTATAAATTTGAGCCCCTTGCAAAGCATGGTAGCCTTCTCTAGTAACCTTCTTTCGACACACATGGAGTCGATTGTCTAATCAGTAGTCCTGCCTTCGGTAGCTTTGAAAATGATGTTTTTCTAGTGGATTGTATTTGAAGGAAGTGCCTAACTTTTGCTGGATTTTTGTAAAATTTCTGGGGCAGTCTTTTGCTTGGAAAGCCCAACAAATATGCAAAACTGTTTTATGATCATTGAATGACTGTTGAGTATTAAATACCATATTTAATAAATCTACATAATTATTATAAATTTGAGCCCCTTGCAAAACATGGTACCCTTCTTCAGTAACCTTCTTTAGACACCCATGGAGTCGATTGTCTAATCAGTAGTCCTGCCTTGGGTAGCTTTGAAAGCGATGGTTTTCTCGTGGATTGCATTTAAAAGAAGTGCATACCCTTTGCGGGGACTTTTGTAAAATTAATGTTGGAATGATTTTGTTAGAAAAGCCAATACATATGTTGAACTGTTTTAGTATCATTGAATGAGTGTTGAGCATTAAATACCACATTTTATAAATGTTTATAATTATTATAAATTTAGCCCCTTTTGCCAAACTAGTAGCCTTACTCCGAGTCCGATTCAACACCTATTGAGTCGATCGTCTTAAAAGTCTTGTGCCTTCGATAGCTTTCAAAATGATGGTAATGTCAAAATGATGATTTGTAGAAAATGCTTAAATTTTGCGGTGATTTTCTTAAAATTATTGCTACAATATTTCGTGAAAGTCATAAAAAAGGGGTTAAAGTGTTAATTAAATATGTTGAACATTAAATGCCATGGTTTGTAACTGGTACATACTTATATTGCGAATTAAAAGTTTTACAAGCCCTGTGCAATGGGGTAGCCAGAGGAGCTTCTATTGGTACAAGCTCGCAGCCTTTAAAAATAGTAGTTTTCTCGTGGATTGTATTTGTAAGAAATATTTAACTATAACGGGGTTTTTGTAAAATTAGCGATAAGATAATTCTTTCTTGTAAAACGAAAATATAGTAAATTGTTTTAGGTCATTGAACATTGAATACTATATTCAATAAGTGACAGATTATTTTTATGAATTTAAATTTTTATAAACCCCTGTGCCGTGTGGTAGACAGAGGAAGGCTCTGATGGTCAAAGCCCAGAGAAAGTATTGGTTTCTTATTCTTCAGTCAATTTAGAAGTAAAACATTAAAAATGCTAAGTGTATACTTTCGTGATCTTATTAATCCTCTGAGGGATTCAAAAGCGTGTATTCAATCTGCAACCTGCATGGCTTCTAACCGATTTCGACCTTCTTGACCAATAGAATCTTTCCTGGGATTCTTTCAACCAATTAGCGAGTTTATTTTGTCATGTCATGCGTGCTTTTGGATAAAAGAATACTTCCCTACTCGGAAATGTGAAGCCATGGAAGTTTAAAATAAAAGCTATTAATTAATATTTCATTAAATTAATATTTTTCTAGATTTACGAAAGCACGAAGATCTTTCAAATTCTCTGATATAACTATCTCACATTAACATACTTGCATACCGTGTGTGCATTTAAAAAGGAACAGAAATTTACTTTCGAAAGGTAGGTAGTTAATTAGCGTCACACTGAAGCAACGAAACGGGCTATTTGCGACGGTCCGGGATCAATTCCGAATCCAAGGACAACGCCTCGTAATTTTGAACAACGGTCGGATGACGAGGTCATCACCTGAGCTGGCACCCCACTCTCGAAACTTCCATACTACGCCAACGTGAGGATATTTGAGGACATGGTAGATTTAACGTGCACCAGCCCCTGTCTTTGACTGGAGTAAGTTTCGAACTCGCAACCCTCCGGTTGCCCGAATGTAAGAGACGGAAGGCCAAAAATTAAATATGCTCCGACTATGATCAAGTAACGTGCCGAACGGAAGAGAATCAATCGATGAACGATGAATTATTTAGATTCGGCTGTCAAAATACAATTCAGATTTGCAGTTTGGGATGAAAAGTCGCCAAATTTGATATCCCTCCAAAAAAGCTATGAAGTAGCATGAAGAGTAAACACATTTATTTTGCTGAGTGGATAAATTATTTTTTATTCCCAGATCAAAAATTGAGGGTATGCATTTCCCTCTGGTGGAAAAAAAAAGTTTATTCCCCATGTAAATTTCAATTGCGAAAGTGAAAAGTTCTTAGATCTCAAACATAACCATCTGCTTCCTGCGATTGCCCTTCATCTTTCAGCTGCGCTAGTCGTTATATATTTTCACCCGTCCCCAGAGACCGCTTTCAAGATCTGGGATCGTTTATACTACGTTAACATCAACACAAACGACATTCGGAAATGTTGAGGTCGAAGCAGCAGGGATCACATTTGCATAATATCAATTAAGTAGAAGAAATGTGCCCTATTAGAAAATGCCCTTTCTAGAACCTCGTCGCGGCAAGGAAAACTCGATTCCCATTGCTAAATCGGCTCGATTTTAATGTTTATTCATAAATCCTATCGGTTTTCTCCCACTGGATCTCAAAAGCGCGTTTCTCAGAATTCGGAAACGATACGAAAATTTTAATCAGATCAAAATGATCCTTTATCCCAACCCTACACGGGGTACCTATGTTTGAGGATTATTTCTTTTCTATCTGTTTTCTTTCGATTATTATTTTTTATTTTTTTGAAACGCAACCTCCGAATTCCCCTAGAGCCTCATTTGAAAACAAATCCTGTCTAATGCATTTCAGGAAGATATCTCCGTGGAGGGAACGATCCGGAAGGAAAAAATATATATTCAAGGGAATAAATACCATTAAGTCCTGGCTCATTGTCTTTGTTGAGATTGAAAAGCACATAATAGTCTAAACGGATTTTTTAAAGCGTATAGGACTGGCATGTGGGGAGAAGTTCTCTTAGGGATAAGGGGAAGGTAAGATTGGTAGAGAGAGTTGGTGTATCTAATGCAAAGGGAGTTTGTATCTTCTCTTATCTTTGAGGGGTTTTGATTTCCAAGAGAGACGTTAAAACAAGTGGGCTGGTAAGTTTGTTTTTCCCAACCGGGTAAAGGAGATATCTTAATGACAGCTTAGTTTATTGCTTCGGATTTAATTGCAGTGGGAAAAAACTATGGGGAAGTGACTTCGGTAGATAAAACGTTAATGGTTCCGTGTATATTTTGAAGGCGTATCTGAATTTTATATTTTCAGAGACTCGGTTCGAAAGTTTGGGGAGAGCTGTAAATCTTAACCCTCCTGGTGGTTGTCGCGACGAGGTGTCTCGTCATTATCAAAACTGACCAGATCTTGATGGAAGAGATGTCTCGTCAGATGAAAAAAACTGACCAGATCTTGATTTCGTCATCATAAAAATACCGGCAGTATCTTGACGATGAGATATCTCGTCATTAGCAAAACAGGTCAGATCTTGATGAACGAGATATCTCGTCGAAACCACTTGGAGGGTCAACGAACAATTTAATGTTTCTGAAACAGCAAAGTTTATGAAAAGTTGGAGGACAACGTGATTTTTCCAGTGAAACGGAAATTTAAAAAAGAAATGTAAAAAATAGTGTACGAACACAAAATAAATGCAGCTAAATGTTAATGATTTAACGCTCCTGGTGGTCGTCTCAACAAGGTATTTCGTTATTAGCAAAATTAACAGATCAGGATGGACGAGATATCTCGTCATTGGAAAAAACTGACCAGATCTGGATCTCGTCCTCATTAACAAAAGAGTCGACATCGTGATAATGATATAAGTCGTCATTAGGGAAATTGGTCACACCTTTATAGGCGAGATATATCCTTTGGGGATTGATAGGATCGGAAAATAGAGGTTCCATTTTAATTGATATTCTTACATCTATCAATCTCAATAAATTGATACCCTAATATAGTTATTTAGCAATCATTAGTAGTATGATAAAAATTAATATGGATGGTTATTGACATATTATGGATGAAACAAATGCCAGGCACTTGACTTCACATCATTCGCCGATTATTTAAATATTTTTTGAGTCTGTAACTGATGAATTAAGATTGCAAATTTCGCCTTATTACTCTACATAAATTTTATTTCTTGGTAGCAAAATGCTTATGATTAGGAATTGTATTTAGGGTTCTAAAAGTTAATGGTTTCTTTTTTTTATCCAAACTATAGGCTTAAAGCTGCGTGAAAGCAAATTGATACTATAGGATAATTTTTTAATTACAACTTTAATATAACTTTAAACTTAAAGCGTCGCTAATTGGAGGTCTAAAATAAGCCATTAATTAAAACATTTTGCACCTAATTATTTTGTTTCGAAACGAAAATGGTTAAAGACGTAGGAAAATAAATTTTAATAAAGAATATTTCCTGGAAAGAAATACAAGAAAGCATTTTTTGATTATGGTTATATAAAAATAATGAGATTTTCACAAAATCGCATTAATGATCTTAAATTATGTAGTTGTGCACTTCTTAAAAGGGTTACACAGATTTATGTGTATGAAACATATACAAAAGTTTTATTCTTTATTTAACTCCCTGTTTATTTGTAAATTATATTTTACACTACTCATACAATCAAATTTTATTACTTAACTTATTACATACTGCACACACGATAATTATTAAAACTATGGGAAATTGCTAATTAGAAAAGAATCTAAAATGTTTAGAGTACATTTGACAATCATTTGGTAGTTTAAAAGTATAATCCTGAAATAATTGCAGGCAACAAAATAGTTACAACTTTTCGAATTTTTGGGGCAAGATATTTTCGAATTAAAAAAAATCAAATTTATAATGGTTGATCAATTATTGAAAACGCCATGTTAAATAAAACTTTTCAGCATTACGCACTCATTAAAACAATAAAAAAATATTTTTTATTCCATTTTGGTAAATAATTTTTATTCCATTTTATATTTTCTTATGACTCCTCCCATATATTATTCTTTTGATACTTTGTTTTTATTTCTTTCACCACGGAGCATATTTTTGTGGCTTTTCCTATGTTTCCCGGAGCCCTTCAATTTATGAACACAAATTCTGAAACCAGCTATACCATTTAATTAACTTCCTCCCTGAAATTGAGAGTCAAAAATGAAATTAAATTAATCTTTACTTACAAAGATTGTAGATAAGCCTTGAACCGGAGCCGAAGCCAGAGCCATAAAACAGCAGTAAAATGAACCAAAGCATTTTCCTTTTCTTTTTATCTATTAGACAAATAAGAGAAACATTAATGAGTAAAAGAATTATCTGGTTAGCTAAAAAAGTTAACAGCAGCTAAAAAAAGTACTTCTTCATTGCACACAATGAAAAACAACCCAAAAAAAGCCAATTTTATTCTCGCACACGTATATGAAATATTAAATAAAAAGATTATTATTAAGCCTCGAAACCCGAGTCATAAAATAGTTGTAGTTTAAAATAAAACATTCCCCTCTTTCTTCTTAGTTATTAGATTAATACTGGGATATGTTAATGGGCAGGGTAATAATAATGGGGAAATATTAATGGGCCCCAGCTAAGTAGAAATACTCCTTCTAACGTGAAAAACAACCCAAAAAAGGCTTCTTTTACTTTCACACACATGTATGTGAAATATTGTATAAAAAGAATAAAATACTTTGGAAACCAGGATAATACACAAAATTTTGAAAAGGGTATACCATGAGATTTTTTTCGTCCCTCAAAATTACACCTTAACTAAATCCTTATTTACTAATAAGGCAGTAGATCAGCCTCGAAACCCGAGTCATAAACTTGAAATAAAACATTTCCCCTTTATTCTTAGTTATTAGACAAATACAGGGAAATGCAAACTATCTGGTAACGGCAGGTGAAAAATTGCTCAGATAAGTAGAACTACTCCGCTCCAGCGTGAAAAACATCCTAAAAAAGTTTCATTTTACTCTTGCACACATATGTGAAATATTAAATAAAAAGATCATAAACACTTTCGAAACCAGGATGACACGAAAAGTTTTGAAACCGTCTATACCATAAAATTGTCTTCGTCCCCCAAAATGAGACCTTATGTAAGTCACTTACAAAAAAGACTGTAGATAAGCCTCGAAACCCGAGTCATAAAATAGCTGTAGCTTGAAATAAAACATTTCCCCTTTTCTTAGTTATTAGACAAATACAGGGAAATATTAATGAGGAAGCAAACTATAGTAACGGCAGGTCGAAAAATCCCAGATAAGTAGAAATACTTCTCCGTTCCACCGTGAAAAACAACCCAAAAAAGCCCCTTTTATTCTCTGCCATACGTATGTGAAATATTAAATAAAAAGATTATAAATACTTTGGAAATCAGGATGATACATTAATTAGCCTAAGTATTTTGATAAACAAATAAAGAGCGCAAAAATACTCTTCTTTCGGGGATTTTTTTCGATCGGCGCATCGCAGAAAGAATCGCGGTGATTAGCATTAGGGAAAAGGGAAAATCTTGATTGTGCACTGCTGCGAGGCTCGAGGAAAAAACAGCGAGTGATTAATACCAGCAACTTTCTACATCAGGCTTAAGAAAGTATCTTTATCATCGAGGAAAGTTGGGGATTGCTTTAAATGAGCGGCGAAATAAAAACAAAGAGCTGGAGCAAATTTTCTTTCTAATTAGCTAACCTGATAAGACTTGGTAGCCTGAAACGTGAAACTAAATCAGAAACTCGAGGAATAAAAGCAGGGTAAAAGTAATATCGCTTTTGTTTCTTCAGGTAAATAAATAAATTAAAAAATTAAGATAACTGTTCATGAGTAACTGGGAGATGAAAGAGTGTTTATTTTCGAAATCTGCACGTATATTTTCCATACTTAATCCGAGTTTGAATACATGCATGCGTAAGTTATAATTGCAATTAAAGGTTGTGATAAATTGGAATCTGCGTTTCAGATCATCGCTGCTCGTTCTTTTTTTTCTATTTTGATGTTTCTGTTCCATCTAGTAAAAAGGAATTATTCTGATAATAAAAAATGTTTCCTCAAGCACATCTATTTCGGTTTAATTAAAAAAATCTCAAATACTCTACAGTAGTTTTTAAGAATTTTCTTTTTGCAATATAATTTTGATGAAATACGTCTTTAAAATCAGATCGGTACTGGGTGGCCAGTACGGAAAGTTGAGCATTACGAAAAAATAGGCATCGAGTTCGATCTAATAATTTCTGTATTATCGACGCGAACCAAACCAGCCTAATATCAGTCGTTGGTGAGTGAACAAAGATTTGTTAGACCTTCAATTCGCATGCCGCGATAAGCAAAGATGGGCTGAGTTTTGGGGATCCTTCTCAGGACAAACTTCAAATCAGGACTGCAAAGCACTACGACTTCGAAATTGGTCTCAAACAAAAGCTAATGTCGAGATCGGTCGATTTAAGACAGTAGAAGTGAAATCGAATACAGTGTTGATTGAGGAGCTTTGGATCGCGGTTGAAAATTTTTAAAAATTTCACTATGTCGTCATATACTCGTCGAAAAGTCAAGCGGAAACACATCGAACGTAGTCTACGTGGAAGAGTCAAGCTGAAACACATCGAACGTAGTCTACGTGGAAGAGTCAAGCTGAAACACATCGAACGTAGTCTACGTGGAAGAGCCACTCATCAGCTTTAGATAAATATTAAATTGACTGCGGAATTTGTCTTTCTTTCATTTACTACACCCAAATAAATACTATGCTCTAACGAGACATACTCACGCAAAATCTTGCACACATACGTACATAAATATTCTACGTGATGTATGGGTTAAACAATTCCCCACACAAATCTCCAAATAGTGTTTTATGACATGATGGGGGAAGGTTGGCGATGTGGCTGTCCATTCAACCGTCTCTGCGTTCCAATCTCAATCTGAGCATAGATGTTCATTCAGGTTCGGAATAAAATTCAAGCAGTAAGTTCTAAACTGATAAAATTATTTTCTTAAAAACATAGTAAATTGTGTGTGACAAACAACTTGAATCGGAATGCATCAAATTTGTTCAAGTACAGGACTCACCATTCACCAAAATAGATTGAATCCAAATTTCCCAGCGCCATTTACTTAATTTTTCACTTAGAATTTATTTCGATTAATATGTAAATTATTAAATTTAGGGCAATTTATTTTAATTTGTTCGATAAATTGGTTCGCTTATTGTGTGAATCCAAAATCTTCGTGTAAGACAACAAATTCTAAAAAAATAATGAAACAAAAGGCCCTGAGGTTCATCCATTCAAAACTTCGATGAAATTTTGTGGGTTGTGGGTTTTTCGTAGCACAAGGACCATATTTGGCCTACCTGCACCAAATATAAAACAAATAACGTCAAGTAATAGATATCTACGCACACAGAAATTTTTTACTGACGCACAAGAAGTACACACAGGATGTTGCAGGAATGTCTCGAATCTTGAGCAACCTACAACTCGCCTCAAATTTTGTGGAAAAAATTATTGCCACTGTTATATCATATGAACTGCAAAATGCGAAACAGGCAGGCACCGAACAGTGTTCCATGGGACTGCTTTGATGCGAATACCATTAAGGATTAAATGAGAAACGATTTCCTCTAGCCCTAATCAAACAATTAAACTCTCCTGGTGATTGCCTAAACGCGGTAACTCGTCATTAACAAATCTTTATCACATAAATCTTGATGGACGAGATAACTCGTAATTAGAAGAAAACTGACCAGATCTTGATCTCGTCATCATAAAAAATATCGGCAATAACTTGTCATCTGATCTTTGTCAAAATTGGTCAGAATATGATTCACGAGATATCTTGTCGAAACCACTTGGAGGGTTAAGATAAAAACAATTTAGTGACCATTAATCTAATAGTTTGGTCGTACTTTGGGCCAAAAATACGACCTCCTCCTCTGAATAAAGGCGACTTCATGTCACCAGCCCTAGCTGTACCATCAGTTTTAATCTTTCAACCCTATTGCCATTACCTTTTGACTTCTCTTTGATCGAAAGAGACATCGTAAGAGTAGACATTGACCCGTAACTATTTTTATTTCCTCTCAAGGTTAGTTTAAAAATTAAAAACATCTGAATGTGCAACCTTGAAAAAACACGTTGATGTTATATGCTTTTTAGATCCGTCCTAACAAAATAACATACATTTTTAAGGAATGCCGATGTTGAGCAGTATGTGCAGTATTTTCAATTTTTTTACAGAAGCACGAGAAATTACTCAAGTAATGAACAGCTTTCGGGGAATGCTTATAATTTAATTTTTTTCCTTTGTATTGCTTTTAACTGTGTTTCACTCATGGAAATATTTTAAACTTTTGTGAAAACTATTTCTCGTTGGAATTTCCTCTTCAAACATTTTAACCTTTTGTGAAAACTATTTCTCGTTGGAATTTCCTCTTCAAACATTTTAACCTTCTTAGTGGTTGTCTCAACGAGATATCTCGTAATTAGCAAAACTGACCAAATCTTTATGGATGGGATACCTCGCAATTAGAAAACACCATATCTTCATTTCGCCATCTTAAAATAATTGACAATATATTGATGACGCGATACCTTGTCATTAGCAAAAATTGGACAGAACTAGACGCATGACATGTCTCGTCGAAACCACTTGGAGGGTTAAGATAAAAAAAAATTAGCGATCAGTGATCTAATAGTCTTTCAGTTTTAATCTCACACACATGCTCAAAAATAAATGTCTTGAAATATTGCAAAAATTACCCTCAAGACCTTGGTTGTGTTTTGCCCAATGCCACCCTCAAGGAAGTACAGCATTGAATAAATCAGCAATCTCGCCGTACTAATCCTCAAGTTCCGAGAAACCATCCGATGGTTCAAGAGGGCTTGCAGTCCATCAAACTTCGCCGGGGGAAAAAAAACATTGCAACTAATGCCGGCAATTTCGCAGAAACAGAAAGCGTTGCCGAACGCGGGCAGACATAAAACGGGGAAAGAATGGGGCAACAACTTCAGAAGAAAAAAGTATCCAACCAACAGCAAACAGCATAAAAACTGTGATAGAATGAATCAAGTCAAAGTTCGCGGCCTCATCTAGCACCCTAACCCCGGGGGTTAGGTGGTCTCGCGGAGGGGGTGCGACCCCTCACGTGACCTCAAGGTCATCGGAAAGGTCATCACCGCTGAAAGCCCTCCCCCACAAACGGCGTCCCCCTCGAGCGCGCGTTTGCACAATGCGAGCGTGCGCACGGAAAATCGTGAGCTCTTATTGGCCGCGCGGCCCGTTTAATCTGCCAATCGGGAGAAGGTCGGGGAACAATGATGCCACGAGGGGGATTCGAACCCGGATGCGAGAGACGTCGTGACAGCCGGTGTGTGTGTGTCGTGCGTCATGTGATTTGGTTTTTAAATGATTGCGAGTCGTGACGATTTCCGAGCTTTCTTGATCTTGGAACATTTGGGGATTTTTCTTGGCTTTTTTCAAGCTTAAGGTCGCGTAAATGCATTCGCATGACGATATTCGGCTGCTCCCCGGAGTACCGAATTACAAATCGTGTACATTAAATACAATGGAATGAATAAAACGATAAATGCACGTTACGTCAACTGTATCCTTCTAGATAAAGGAAAGAATGGTTTGAAAACGACTTTTACACTCATTTCAGAACTCTTTTCTGAAATAAAAGTAATTTTAACAATAATCCCTTTAATTAATTCATTTTGATTTTTGAAATAAGTAAGCCATTTCAATCTCAAAACGTGTTCATTGTCCCGATCTAATTAGCCCTCGTATAACAAAAGGTAACCGTAGAATGACAAACCAAAATTAAATCATAATGGAATTAATAAAAAAAAACGAGGTGGATTCGCCCAAATAATGCCCGTTCCGTCAACTGTATCCTTCTAGATAAAAGGAAGAAATGACGAAAACATTAATTCCAGAATTTTGTTGAACAAATTAACTTTAATAAGAATCCCTTAAATGAATTCATTTTAAATTTTGAAATAAATAAGTAATTTCAATCTCAAAACGTGTTCATTAAATTGTGTAGGTCCAGTTCTAATTAGCCCTTGCATAGCATAAAATAACAGTAGAATGGTAAACCGAAATCAAATAATTAAATACAATGGAAGGAATAAAAAACGATTTTTATACGTCCAAATAATGCACTTAACTTCAACTGTATCCATGTAAGTAAAGAAAGGAATGGTTTGAAAACAATTTAATCTAAATTTCAGAGCTCTTTTTCGCACACACAAGAATCCCTTAAATAATTTCATTTGGAGTTTTGAAATAAGTAAACCATTCCATTTCACTCTCAAAACGTGTTTATGGCCTCGGTCTGATTAGTCCTCGTATAGCAAAATAACCGTAGAATGGCAAACCAAACTAAAAATTATTAAATAGAATGAAACTAATAAAACGATTTGGATCCTCCCAAACAATGCACATAGCGTTTCGGAATATATTGATGTTTGTATGAATATTGTCACTTACAAGATATAAAATTCACGGAACTAGGTATATAAACATATCGAAAACATCCAAATTTCAGCAACATGTAAGAGGTTTTAACAACTAATTATCAGAAAAGCAATACCTTATTATGAAGTGAAAGTGCATAATATATCGTATCGAAGAGAATGTCTCTCTCTCTCTCTCAATATTCAAGTACATACATCTTACTCTAAAGGGAATAAAGGAAATGCGAACCAATAATTCACATGAAATTTTGTTTTTGATTATCTATAAGCTCCAGGGACAATTTTATTTTCAATGCATCTTAATGAACAAGTAGTGAGAACAGTGTATTTATATTCGATAACGGAATGCTAGCTCACAAGCCTGTTCCAACGCGTAGTAATATTAATTTGGTGTGGTTCCGACATACTGTTTGAAAGGATAAGTAGTGAAACATATTTCACAAGAATATATAAGCGAAAAATAGTAAAACAAAGGTATTCCTGAAATGCATATCTCGATGATTCCATACTTTCAAGCTGTAACATTTTTTCAATGTCTAATCTAATTCGGACAGTGGAATATGTCGGAAATTTTCTATACAATGTAAGCTTTAATATTTTTCAAAGTAACGAGTAAATTGAATCGAATTATTCATTTTACAGATCCTAATGCCTTATTTGGAATGCGAAAAGGTTGCAGTTCCATTTAGTACTAATGGAACAGCGATACTGTTATTGCATTAGTATAATAAATAAAGACATTCTAGTTACACCTATTTATGAACCTCAATAACATTTATTTTATTTTTTTGTTTACCCTCCAAGTGGTTTCGACGAAATATCTCGTCCATCAAGATCTGACCAATTTTACTAATGACGAGATATTTCGACATAAAGATATTTCCGTGTTTTTATGATTACTGGTCAGTTTTATACTAATGACGAGATATCTCGTCCATCAAGATCAGGCCAGTTTTGCTAATGACGAGATGCCTCACCGAGACAACCACCAGGACGGGTTTAAGCCTCCAAGTGGTTTCGACGAAATATCTCGTCCATCAAGATCTGACCAATTTTGCTAATGAGGAGATATTTAGTCATCAAGATATTGTCGAAGTTTTGATGATGACGAGATCAAGATTTTGTCGAATTTTTGATGATGTTGAGATCAAGATTTGGTCAGTTTTCTTCTAATGATCGTATTTTCTTCTATTAATAAGATATCTCGTTTATCAAGATCTGGTCAATTTTGCTAGTGACGAAATACCTAGTCGAGACAACCACCAGGACCAAATGAACTTTCCATCATAAATGCATGATTACTACAATAAATTAACAATACAGTTTTAGTTTAGTTGAGTGATCTCAAAGAAGTAGAAATACCCTTTATAATACGATTCATCGGATAAATTATAAAACAAAAGAATGGTTTATTTGAATACAAGAGATTTAGATCAGTATTCTTTCCAAAAAACGCTTATTTACATACTCTAAATGAGATGCATTATTCGATTTGCCTAGAAACGAGGATTTATTTTACGATATCGCTCTATAAATTCTAGAAATTTTTGGTGGATGGAAAATATTTTAATGGACTTTTCCTCATAAATACATGATTACTTCAATAAATTAACAATACAGCTTTAGTAAGATGTATGATCTCAACGAAGTTCGTAGAAGTGCCCTTTATAATACGGTTGATCGGATACATTATAAAGCATAAGAATAGTTTCTTTTATTACAAGAAATTTAGATCCGCATTCTTTCTAAAAGACGCTTGTTTACATATTCTAGATGAAATGCATTACTCGATTTGCCTTGGAACAGGGATTTATTTTACGATAGTGCTCTATAAATTTTAGAAACTTATAGATGGAAAACCCCCGAAGCAGCAATGCTACCAGCTTTTAAAGTACCATCTGGAACATAACGCTTATTTCGAATTCTTCCCACATATGCTGACCATTATCAAGTTTGCATTTTTATATAGTTTGCATAACTTTTATATATACGAATCATATTTTTAGCATACTTATCACGTCCTTCTACATTGGTTTCCCTCGGGGTTTATGTGGTAGGAATAAAGAGGTAGTGTGTGAAGGGAAATTTTCAGTTAGTAAATAAGTTCTTTATCACTACCAAAAACTGTTTCATTTTATTTTCAAACATGGTTACTTTACAATGGAGTTAAGCGGCTTTTTTATTGTCAGATAAATTGTAGTTTGTGTGAGCTTCTCTTTTGTTAGGATAAATATACAGTATCTCGTGATACCATTTGTTTGTAGACATTTATTGATGCTAAGGTTTTTAATTATTAAATTAGTAAATTAAGAGACCCAGATTAATTTCACCCTCCAAATGCTTTTGACGAGATACCTCGTCCATTATGACCAATTTCGCTAATGGCGAGATATCTCGTTATCAAGATATTGGGAATTTTTTGTGATGGCGTGATCAGGATATGGCCAGTTTCCTTCCAATGAACCTGATCGAGTTTTCTTCTAATTACGAGATATCTCGTCCATCAAGATCAGGTCAGTTTTGCTTTTGACGAGACAACCTCCAGGAGGGTTAAGAGTACTGAACTTAAAAATCATCATGATATCTGTTATCAATTACCTCCCTCCTTAGGGGTTTTAAATCAATTTTGCACGCCTGTTTTAAAAAATTGATACCGGGTATAAAAACGAATACTACGTTTTAAAACTGTCTTCATTGTATTGTCTTGAATGTTTTATTTACCTCAAACGTAGCATTTGATAGCAACTAATGTGTGAAAAAACACCAGAATAGGTTAAAAAGAACCATGTAAGGCTTTTCGAAATGCTTAAATTTAAATAAGCTATGCAAGTAGACTACTTCTAATACAACTTTCTAAATGTTTGTGCCGTTTCATTTTCGTATTTAAATAGATTTATTTACCCCAATGCATTATCACTTCTAAAGCATCAAATTGTGAGAATCCGAAAAGCAAATTGCACATCGGTTGAACTATGTAACTGCCGGTGAAATCCTCAGATCTATATCAAGAGTTTTCAGAACACAAGTTGTTCTGACGCCTTGCTGAAGGTTTGACGGAAAGCTACCCGGCATTTAGGGGTCGAGTTGAGAAATTTCAGGCATTCAGCCCGGTATCAGCGTATTCGAAAATCGAACTCACAACCAAGCGATCAATTTATGAATCTCTAAAGGAGATTTTAACCATGTTACTGATGCAGGCATAACACAGTTGTTTCTTATTCTACTTGATCTATACAAGCTAAACGAAGTCCGTGAATTCATACACCTTCAAAAAGTCGAAACCAAGGATTAAAATACAGATCCTCCTTGAACAATACCAGACAAGGAGGTGACTAGGAGATTATGACTCTTTTGTTTGCATACATTACGCAGTCCTCCTTTTTGCATATATAGCGCATTCTCCATTTCTTCGCATATGTAGCGCAGTCTCCTTTTTTGCATATTTAAAGCAGTCTCCTTTACTCTGCATATGTAGCGCAATATTCTTTTCTTTGCATGTATAGCGCTGTCTCCTTTTCTTTGCATATATACATAGTTCAGTCTCTAGGCGTTGGTATCTTACAGAAATAAAATATATCAGTTGATATTCACTGTCCTTTTAAATTAAAGGAAGATCTACGTGAATTTCTATCAGTTCAGTAACAAAGTATCTTTTTCTGTGTACGAAATTTAAAATTTTATTTAAGATTTACTCGTGAATTTCAAAACAGATGAATCTTTTCGCCATTTTATGTAAAACAGGTGTTAAATCAATTTAGTGAAAATTGGACACACCGGTAAGAATTTATATCTTCAATTAAAAAATACTTTGAAAGATCCCTTATCTTGATCTTTGCAAAACCAACAGAAGTGGTCTCAAAACGAATGCATGGAAAACTAACTTAATCAGAAATACCAAATTCCTTTGTGTTTCTTTCATTCTTACGTACTTTTCCCAACGGGCCCTACTACCCATAAAATTCTTTTGCTGCGTCTGAATAGCCATTCGCCTACATTTTGCAAGAACAAAAGTATCATCCTATAACCATTTATCCCAAATCGTCTTTTCACAAGCCGTTTAAGCATCGCGATGACCATCATAAGTATTCCAGTATATTTCCAGAAGAATCGTCTGGAAAACACAGATAGGCCGTATTTTCGAATTTGCTGAACGTTATTCACGTGATTTATGCTTATTTCGATCGTTTCAGAGCATAAATGTTCACTTCGATAGCATGCTGGATGCAAGTAATGTGTAAGTAGCAATATTTTTCCTTCAGAATTGTTGAAAGAAATTTAACCGATAAATTTGTTTCCTTTAAAGTATAGATGGATTGCCTGTTGTACTATAGGAGTTAAATTTAAGCTTTCATTCAATTTCTTTGTTTCTCGAATTGCGTAACAGAATATTTTCAGGACTGCTTCAAATTACTTATCTTTTGCATTCACAGGTGTAGCGTCGTCTTATTGGATGCAACTTTAATTTAGCAAACAATTCGCGAAAAACATTTGCAAAAACGAAAAGATTTGGGACTCTGCAAGAAGTGAATAATCGAATCTTGTACTGTCTACTACGAGAACTTCTCCCGACAACAAGTCTGAGTGATGGCGGTCGCTATGGAAACAGGGCTCGTTCATTTTGAGTAAGGTTGACATCCGAGATAGCTTAATTTTATTTTGTTTTTCTCAAATGTTGACAACGTGAGGTACCTTACAAGTTGAAGTCTCGATAAGTAAGGAACCTTAACAAATATATTTCCAATTTGCCATCAAGTGCTCCAATGACAAACTTGAAAACACTCATTCGAACATCCCTATAGAAAATAGGGTAAGGTTCATGTCTACGGCAATAGACAGGGAAGGGAGATCTGGGGCACTTCTTGTAGTAGACGGAGAGTATTAGAAAATGATGGAGGAGTCGAATAGACGTCGATGACTCAACAATACACCCAGATCGGAGACGGTACAGTGTCTTGTATCAACATGATCATTGGACAATAAAACAAATATTTTCAAGCAAAATATTTTCTCAAGTACTATGGTTAAAATGAACATGAGAAATTTTGCTTTTTGGTAAGAAATATCCTCTTCGCATTTAAGCATAGATTTAATTTTAATTCAGAAACAATTGCGTGATTATTTTTCAGAATCTAACTTGATGTAAAAAATACATTCACTCTCAGTTTGTGCTGAAAAATAAGGCTTTGGTTTGATATTTTTCTTCATTTTATATCTGAGACAAACGACTGCGGCTTCTCTAGATCGAAGACTGCTGCTCCCTCAGAAACTGTGACATACACTGCTACAAAACTTATGATCTACGCTTTGTATTAACAGTTATACACCCAGTTACAACTACATGAATTTTGTTTTTATCTTTCTGCTCAAATTAATTTGATAGTGAGTACACAAAATTGTTGAAAAGAATGAAAAATTGTAAGCTACATTTAAGTTTGGGTTATTTTATAAGTCTTCAAATATATTAATTTGATTTGACAAATTTAGGTTTTAAAAAATTTCCAATAACTATAGCTCGTGATATGCTATTTCGTGATTTTCTTCATTTAAAAATTTGCTGTCCATGAAAATTAAGGACCAATACCAAATTAATACACAGACGTATCGAGTAAGTATTCGAATACATATACAAAAATGAATAATCGATAGTAAAAATCAGAGAACTACGATATATGTTCCTTATTTAAAAATACCACCTAGCAATTGTGTCCTCCTTTGAAAAAGAAAAATCGAGACTAGAAACATAACACTAACGAGAATCATGGATACTCATTCAATGTGACACTGCTACATAAGATGAATACTCTTGTATGCGAATACCTAGTATAACTACTCTTGTATCCGAATATCTAGGATGAAAACTCTTGTATTCGAATACTGGAATCTGAGTATTCTTGTAACCGAATGCCTTGGATCCAAGTACTTTGGTAACCGAATACTTTTGTATCCGAATACTTTGAAAAAGAATCGAGTACAATGATTACTTTTAAATATCAAGTACATGAGTACTTTTGTATTTGAATACTCCCATCACTACATATCTCCATTGGTACAAGGAAGTCTACTCGTTTTGGCATCACCACCTTATACCTAGTTCGCGAATGTTGGTTTCAATTATAAATCTGTTCTGATGATCTCATACAACAATGTTGTTACCTATCGAGCGATTTTCATTTAGAGTATAAAATTTTACATTAAATGCTTATTTTTAATATCCAAAAATGTTCTTGATTCTGATTTGATCGCTGATTATATTTGTCATGGATGCTTTTGATGTTTGTTTCAATCAGCAGTCAATCATAATGCTTTGAATTTAAGCATAAACACGTTGCAAGAATAAATGTCATACGATTTTTTTTATTAAATCTTTAAAATGTGGATAACATGTTTATTCGCATTTTTTGACATTCGTAGCGTTTGTATTTCCCCTAAATTTGTAAATTACAAGATTGAGTTCCCTGCTTCCGATTTCTAAACCTAAGTTGTGCCACTTCAGGCAAGTATATTTTTTATTGTTATAAACAATTTATTTTACGAATTAATTTTACACTTCTCATGATTTCTCTTTTATGATTTTTATCCATACTAATATACTTGTTTCTTATAATCTAACGCTCGCGGTAGCCCGGTTCGAAATGGGTTGGGTGAAACTTCGAAACACGATCCAATCAAAGGTCGTTGTGTATGTGGGGATGGTGTACGCTAAATCTGTCGTTGCCTTAAATGCCCTCGCGTTAGCTTGGTGTGAAAGTTTGAAGAGTAGGGTGCCAACTCAGGTGTGACTTCGTCATGTAAACGTAGTTCAAAATTACGAGGCGTTGTCCTCGGAATTTTCCCTTCGTGATTGATCCCAGACAATCGCCAATAGCCCGTTATGTTGCTCCAGTGCGATGCTAATTTAACTACCCACATGACTTATAGTCCAACATTGCACAAAATGGAGATTTGGATTTCCAAAGCTGCTCATTTAAAAATATGCATGTCCCTCAAAACCAAAAATGGTGGACATGGTGGTAAAATAACTTAACGTTAATTTTTAGATAAGAGGTTATTGGTTTAATAGAAATACTTTTTTAACTCACGTGTCTGAGTTATTTAGTAAAACTAGGTGTGCATTTATCGATAATTTCTATACTTTGTATCATGTTTTAGACCGAAATTTGATAAGGAAAAGATTGATTAATCCTAGTCTATACTTTCTACAGATTACACTTTACGCATATTTTATAAATGTTATCTAACAGGTAGGATTTATTATATTTTTCTTGTTTTTACATCGATTACCCAAGAATTAGCGATTAGATCAGTGTCTAAGTAGGAGCTATTGTAACAAACTCCATTGTTATAGTCTCGAGATATAAATTTTTATTCAAAATTAAATCTCTTAAAGGTTAGAATTAATCGTTAAAACAGTATATACATACATTGAAATTTTTATAAGCACAGTTTATTTCAATATTTAAGTCTGTACGAAAACTATTATAGTAAAACTAAATTTTGAAGTTGAATTAGTATTTAAAGCCCTTTAATAGATTTTTGATTCTTTGTAACTATCATCAGGAAACAAATGCATTGATTACACAGACTTAAAAAAAATTTTGTTTGGTGCCTGAAATTTTTAAACTGATTTTGACAATATTTGGTGTGCGGGTTTCAAATATGAAAACAGTTTTTTATCTATCAGCTCTACTTTTTGAGATTCAGTGTAACTAAATTATGAAATATTTTATTATACAATTCATTGAGTAGTGGTTAAGTTTTTTATGTGGATTGGTTCCTGCTTTTTTCTTCCTTCTTTGTACCGCTATTATCTGATTGTATGAAGCCATGTTTGTTGACATAACCTAGTGACCATCTAACATAACTCATAAATTTCTTTGTTTTGTCGATTGATGAAAAGAAAGAATGGAATCCAGTCGAAGAAGTTGTGTTAATCATCCTGATGTATTTGGCTACATATGTGGTGAGTGCACCCTAAAAGAGAACAGAAAAGCCATTTCTGATTTTTTGAAAGAGCTTACCTTGCGGACTTTGGCGTTAGGCTTGGTGACCAAGATAAAGTTTGGGCTCCACACATTGCGTGTAAAACTTGTACAGAACTATAACAGTGGACTAATGGGAAGAGGAGTCTAAAATTTGGTGTCTCGATGGTTTGAAGGGAACCCATAAACCACTTTGATGACTATTATTTTTGTATTGTGAATATTACCGGCATAAACTGAAATAGCCGCAGCAAGTGGACATATCCTGATTTAGCCTCAAGACGGCCTGTTCCTCACTCAGACGAAATTCCTATTCTATCGTTCATCAGCTTCCAGAGATCTCTGAGGATGAATTTCATTTTTCTGATGTTCCTTGTAATACGGACAGAGGGAGCGATAGTAATTATGAGGGAACATCATCAAGTCCGCAACGTTTCAATCAAAACGAGTTAAGTGCTGATAAGGGATCTGAGTCTCAAAAGAAGCATCTGAATTACTTGTTTCTAGATTAAATTATAAGAATTTACTTGATAGTGGAACAAAATTTATATTCTACCGAACTAGGGAAAAGGATTTGCTATCTTTCTTCTCTCATGAAAAAATCTTGTGCTCTGTCAAGATGTTAGAGGACTTCTGATAAAAATTGGTCTTACTGAATATTTCCCTATTGATTGGCGACTGTTTATTGACAGCTCTAAGCGGAGTTTGAAGTGTGTACTTTTACACAATGGCAACAAATACGAGTCAATACACATTGCTCACTCAACTAAAATGAAAGAAGAATATGATACCATAGCTTTGGTCATGGAGAAGATTAAGTTTCACGAACATCAGTGGGTAATTTTTGTGGACATAAAAAAATGGTTAACTTCCTCCTTGGTCAGCAAATGGACTACACAATATATCCTTGCTTCTTTTGCCTGTGGGATAGCAGAGTCAAATAATACCACTGGATAAGAAAAGAGTGGCCTACGAGAGAACATGGTTGTTAGAGAAAGAAATGTCATCCGTGAACCCTTAGTCGGACGAGATAGTATAATCTTGCCTCCGCTGAATATAAAGCTCGGGTTAATGAAACAGTTCATTAAAGCTCTTGATCAGGATAGCCCTTGCTTTGCATACATAGGACAAAAATGCCTGGAATAAGTACAGAAGAACTTAAAGCTGGAATTTTTGATGATCCTCAAATCAGACAGCTCATAAACGGTCATCATTTCGTAGATTCCATGAATGAGACAGAGAAAAGCGTCGATCTCATTTGTCTTTTTTGTCAAGAACTTTCTGGGCAACCACAAGGCTGAAAACTATGTTGAACTTGTTAACAGCATGCTTAACTACTTCAGAGACCTTGGTGGTAATATGAGCATAGAGGTTCATTACTTGCACAGCCATTTAGACCGTTTCCCTGAAAATCTTGGCGATACTAGTGAAGAACAAGGTGAACGATTTCACCTGGACATAAAGACAATGGAGAACCGATACCAGGGCAAATGGGATACTCATATGATGGCGGATTACTGTTGGAATCTGCAAAGAGACTGTAAACAAAGTTCACGAATTTCAAACAAAAAGCTTTCGTAATGGAACAAAATAACTTTTCCTTTTGTTTTTATTTGATTCTTCTCATTTCTAATTTTTAATTAAGCTATTGTAGATTTACAGCAGTGTTGTTGTGTTTTTTTCAACTAATTAAAATGTTTTACAAAATTTATTAAGGAAAAAGGTTTTTAATTTAACGCCTATACCCTAAGCCTAATTTAACGTTAGCGTTAACGTAAATAACGCTACTGTCATATCTCACAAACAAGAGGTGATGGGCAAAAAATAACGTCATATTTGTTTTCAGCACATGAAATACACATAATATCAGTTAAAAAAACCCGGTGCCAAAGTATGTGTTGGGCTGTGTTATCTGTTTGATTCAATAGTTTTCCATGAATAATAATAAATAAAGACGCAAGATGAATTTATGAAGCATTTCAACACATTTTTTAAACACAGAAATGCTTTGATTCCGAAAATAAACAAACATTTAGAATAAACGGTACGCAGTTGTTAACCTAGAACATTTTGGAATATTTCACTATTGGCGATGTCAAGAGTATTACCTGTTTGAAAGTGGATCAAATAAGGAATACAAATTTAAATATAATCATGAACACGTCAAGAATAATAACGATTCGAGAAATTTTAATGAAAACTTTTACGTGTGAACCATTTTGATCCTACGAGAGGTATTTTTGAAACTCGAATTTCATAAACTAAAAGTAGTTTGCTCTTAACGAATGTCTCCACAGAAGAAAAATAACATTTAATTTTAAATTAAAATGTATAATTTAGCAGAAACTTTCGCGATATTTGTTTGAACATTAGGTTTACCTTTTTATCTGGCTTAAATTCTAAAACCAGACATCACAAAGAATTTCCTTAGAAAACTTTTGTAAATAATTAATTTATTCTTTCTTAATCTAAAAGTCTTATCAGACTCAGTGCGCTTTTTCCTATTTAGCACTTTATATATAGATTTAAGGATATATATATTTAAAATTTCGGAAGTACCTAACGGTTTTTATACGTATTAGCAGCTTGTAGAAATTTCATAAGATAAATTTAATGCATAAACACAAAAATGATTAATCGATAGTAAGAATCAGAGAACTACGATATATGTTCCTATTTAAAAATACCACCTAGCAATCGTGTCCTCCTTAGAAAAAGCAAACTCGAGACTAGAAACAACACTAACGAGAACTTTGGATACCCATTCAACGTGACACTGCTACATAAGATGAATACTCTTGTATCCGAATACCTAGGATAACTACTCTTGTATCCGAATATCTAGGATGAAAACTCTTGTATCCGAATACTGGTATCTGAGTATTCTAACCGAATACATTGGATCGGAGTACTTTGGCAACCGAATACTTTTGTATCCAAATACTTTTGTATTCAAATACTTTTGTATTCAAATACTTTTGTATTCAAATACTTTTGGATTCAAATACTTTTGTATTCAAATACTTTTGTATCTGGATACTTTTGTATCCGAATACTTTGGAAAAGAATCGAGTACAATGATTACTTTTAAATATCGATTTCATGAGTACCTTTCGTACTTGAATACTCCCATCACTACATATTATCTCCATCCGTACAAGAAAGTCTACTCGCTTTGGCATCACCACCTAATATCTAGTTCGCGAATGTTGGTTTCAATTATAAATCTGTTCTGATGATCTCATACATCAATGTTGATACCTCTCGAGCTAGTTTCATTTAGAATATAAAATTTTACATTAAATGCTTATTTTTAATACAAAAAATGTTCTTGATTCTGACTTGATCACTGATTGATTATGTTTGTCATGGATGCTTTTGATGTTTGTTTCAATCAGAAGTCAATAATGTGTTGAATTTAAGCATAAACACGTTGCAAAAATAAATGTCATAAAATTTTTTAATTAAATCTTTAAAATGTGGATAACATGTTGTTTATTCACATTTTTTGACATTCGTACCGTTCGTATTTCCCCTAAATTTGTAAATTACAAGATTGAGTTCCCTGCTTCCGATATCTAAACCCAAGTTGTGCCATTTTAGGCAAATATATTTTTATTGCTATAAACAATTTATTTTACGAATTAATTTTACATTTCTCATATGATTTCTCTTTTATGATTTTTATCCATACTAATATACTTGTTTCTTATAATCCAACGCTCGTGGTAGCCCGGTTCGAAATGGGATGGGTGAGACTTCGAAACACGATCCAATCAAAGGCCGTTGTGTATGTGCGGCTGGTGCACGCTAAATCTGTCGTTACCTTAAATGCCCTCACGATAGCTTAGTATCAAAGTTTGAAGAGTTGGGTGCCAACTCAGATGTGACTTCGTCATCTGATCGTGGTTCAAAATTACGAGGCGTTGTCCTTGGAATTTTCCTTTCGGGATTGATCCCAGAACGTCGCCAATAGCCCGTTATTTTGCTCCATTGTGACGTTAATTCCACTACCTACCTAACTTATAGTCCAACGTTGATCAAAATTGAGCTTTGTATTTCGAAAGCTGCTCATTTAAATATGTGCATGTCCCTGAAAACCAAAAAAAGGTGGACACGTTGGAAAAATAATTTAACGTTGATTTTGAGATGAGGTTATTGGTTTGAGAGAATTACTTTTTTACTCATGTGTCTGAGCTATTTAGTAGCACTAGATGTGCATTTATCGATAATTTCTATACTTTATCATATTTTGGATGGAACTTTGATAAAGAAAGATTGATTAATCCTAGTCTATACTTTCTACAAAGCCCACACTTTACGCAGATTTTATAAATATAATCTAACAGGGTAGGATTTATTATATTTTTCTTGTTTTTATATCGATTACACAAGAATTAGCGATGTGATGTTCAGTGTCTGAGTAGGAGCTATTGTAACATAAACTCAATTGTTATAGTCTCGAAATATAAATTTTTATTCAAAATTAAATCTCTTAAATGTTAGAATTCATCGTTAAGACAGTATATACATACATTGAAATTTTTATAAGCACAGTTTATTTCAATATTGAAATTTGTACGAAAACTAAGTTTTTAAGTTCAATTAGTTGATATATATTTGATTCTTTGTAACTATCATCAGGAAACAAATGTATCTATTACCTTTCTCATTAAAGAATTTTCCATGAATGATGAAAAAAACAATTTTAAGGCGCAAGATGAATTTATGAAGCTTTTCGACACATTTTTTGAAACACTGGAATGTTTCTTTGATTCCGAAAATAAACACACATTTCGAATAAAATATATGCATTTGCTAACGTAGAACATTTAGGAATATTTCACTAATGGCGATGTCGAAAGCATTAGATGTTTGAAAGAAGTGGATCAAATAAGGAATACAAATTTAAATATAATCATGAACACGTCAAGAATAATAACGATTTGAGAAATTTTTATGAAAACTTTTACGTGTGAACCATTTTGATCCTTCGAGAGGTATTTTTAAAAATCGTATTTCATAACCAAAACTAGAATTTTCTCTTAACGAATACCTTTACAGAAGAAAAATAACCATTCAATTTTAAATTAAATTGTATCATTTAGCAGAAACTTTCACGATATTTGCTTGAACGTTACTTTTACTTTTTTTGGCTTAACAAATTCTAAAAGCAGACATCACAAAGAATTTCCTTAGAAAACTCTTGAAAATAATTAGTTTATTCTTTCTTAATCTAAAAGTCTTATCAGACTCAACGCGCTTTTTCCTTTTTAGCTCTTTATATATAGATTTTAGAATATGTATTTTAAAATTTTGTTTTTTTAACGCAATAGCAACTTGTAGAAACTTCATAATACAAATTTAATACATAAACTAAGTGAAATGTTAAAGTAATAAGTAGCATAAAAAGTAATATAATTATGGAAAGAAGTAACTGGTGCAATAATTAAGATTAAAGCAATTTTTACAGTAGAAACACATTGAATGAAACTCACCCTACACGCACAAAGATTATCGAACACATTTTTTATATCTTATCAACGAAACGCTTGAAAAAATAAAAAGCGTTCAGTTTTGCGAGTATAAAATTTCTGAATAGCTGAATGAAAAAATATTTCTTAACGATGATCATTTGTGTTTCGTAATATTTAAAAGTTACTTTATTACTTTTATTAGATGAATAGAAAAAGTTTTATATAGTTTAGATTCGTCCACTAACGTTTTGTGCTAGAATAACGAATTTATAACTTTTACTTCTTATATTCGTTGGCTAGTTGGGTTGGGCTGTATTGCGCAAGGGTTATATTTGGCCAGGCTGAGCGGTTTAACATGTTATGATAGGGTAGATATAGTAATGCGCATTTCTATAGAACGGTTAGAAAAATATAAACTCGCCAGAAAATTAAGAGAATTTTCACTTAAGGGCGATTATGTCCAGAACTACTGGACATATATTAATGAAATTAGTTACATACATAGTTTGAAATAATGCAAAAAACAACCATACAACAATTATGGTACACACGCATCGTGCGTAAGACTCATCAGCGCAGGAAGGTCTAAAACAGAGGTTAAAATATCGATACAAAAAAATGGGTTAATAGGGGTATGGTCCCCTCTTACAGTTATACAGCTCTCACAACATGAATTCATACTAGAAATGAGGCAATTTATGAGTCCCTGTGGCAGTTGGTCCCACTCCTCCAGCAACGCTGTTTTCAGGTCCTGGATGGTTCTGGGAGGGGAAGGCGAGTTGCAATCCCCTCCCAAGAGCATCCTAGATATGCTCTATAGGGTTTAGGTCTGGAGATCTGACTGCCAAATCTATCCAGCGAATGTCCTCACTTTCCATATATTCGTCGACCAGATGAGCCCTATGCGAACGAGAGTTATCGTCCATAAAAATGAAATCAGGGCTAACTGCACCCCTGAAAAGGCGAACACAGGGCTCCAAGATCTCATACCTATACACAGCAGTCACAGAGCCTCTGTCAAAACATGGAGGTCTGTTTCCATCCAACATGATGCCGGCTCAGACCATCAAATCTCTGCTACCATAGTGGTCTCTTTCACGGATGTTAGATCCCTGGTACTCTTCAGATGAACGTACATCGAGAATCAGTGGTTAAGCTGAACCGGGACTCATCAGTGAATAGAATGGTCCCCCACTGATCCTGCTCCAAAGTCGATGTTCACAAGATAGCTAAGAAGCTGTTGCAATCCTGTTACGCCTCGCTGTAATGGACAAATATCGATCTTCATTTTCCGTCGTGGCTTTTGGACGACCTTGCCCAGGCTTTCTCTCTACTGATCCGGTATCCTCAAATTATTTCCATAAGTTGAACACAACGCTTGGCGTTACATTCAAGTCTCTAGCAATCTGCACTTGAGACTGCCGTGCTTCTAGTCTCCCGATGATTCTCCACCACATTCCATCAGCCAAACGTTGGTGGTTACTCATTTTAACTATTTGCTTTTGAATTTCACCGAATGTTGCAAAAGAGTCACGGAATTCAGCGAATGTGCGAACGAAGCGCGGTTATTGTCAAGTGCTCTTAGAAAGCCTGTTCTTCTAATGCACCTCCCACAAGCAAGTATACACTTACGTATTCGACACTAAAGATTTGCATCTTTGTTTGGAAGCATTAGTTTTACCTTTCGTTCAGTACTTTTCGAGAAATTCCACAAAATCCGCAAATTCTCTTAATTTTGAACACCAGTGTATTATGTCGTATGGACCAATCAGATGATGATTTATTGGATTGTCGTTTTCTCCCGTCCCGTAGACCAATCAGGCAGAGGGTGTTCGTTATTTCTGGGCAGACGAAAGTAGTCTAAAAGTCACGTTACTACTAGCTATAGTCACATGATCCTGACCACATAAAAAGGCAACCATTACTCTCTCTGCACTTTTATATTTCCTCTATGGTTGCTATCGCTGCTGGCAAACCGTCTGAGTCAAGCAAGACCATGCAAAATTCCCATTCATTCAACAGGTGTTTAAATGGTTTGAATAGCTTAGGGGTTGACTTCGTCTCATCCGATCGTGGTTTACAGATTTCACTTCTACTCAAATGCTCTACTATGATACACATTGGGATTACCTTAAAATGTAGTTGATCATCGTTTTGATGACGGTTGGCATTGACCAAGCGACTATCATTTAAGAATTCATATTTTGGAATTGCCAAAAACGACATGCTGAAATCGTATTCGAAAAATAACCCAAGTGTCGTAATGTTTGGAAATACTTACGGGAAACACGTATCGCCATGGTAACACTACCGCCTCCTACATTTAGCTTGGCAGAATATGTCCAGGTCAGACGTGTTGACATTCTAGTCACGTGGTATTGAACGAGTCTATTCGTTAAATAAGGTGTCAATGAAACTGTCTGTGTGTATGTCCATTGATGTTTGTCTTGTGCTTGGCGCACCTTGACCAAATATGGCCTTTGCGCCATAAAACCCTTCCAACTAACCACACTTGTCTGAAATGAATTCACACAAGTTTATCTGCCTTCGCATCAGTCACACTATAATTAATAAAGATTGTCTGATCATATTTGCATTATAGGAATTATTCTTCAATATTTATGTCCCCTGTCTTGTAAAAAGAGTATAAGGCTTTTGTATATTTCTGTAGTCTTTGTGAAACTTTCTTATTCTTAGCCCTCTAAGGGGTTTTGACGAAATATCTCGTCCATCAAGATCTAACCAATTGACGAGATATCTCTTCCTCAAGATACTGACAATTTTTTACGGTGACGAGATCAAGATCTGGTCAGTTTTTCCTGATGACGAGATATTTTGTCCATCAAGATCTGGTCAGTTTTGCTCATGGTGAGACACTTCATTGAGACAACCACCACGGGGGTTAAGAATTGTATAAAAGTATTAGACTTTTGTATTTTTCTGTGATATTTGTAAAACTTTCTTAGCCCTCCAAGTGGTTTTGACGAGATATTTCGCCCATCAAGATATGACCAATTTTGCAAATGACAAGATATCTCTTCATCAAGATCTGACCAAGATTTTTCTTGTGATGAGATATCTCGTCACACGTTGAGACAACCACCAAGGGGGTTAACACCAAGTTATTAACCTATATGGTCACATATTTGCAACATCCATACAGAAAAGGAATAAATATACAAAAATAATTCACAAAGTGTCTCATTCTCCCCTACCCATTTAGTACGTGAGTGTGGCTTTCTCAAATATTCATTCTATATGGATCGTGAGTCTCGAATTGCAAGATTCTGAATGACACCGAACGCTCCAATAGTATAAATAGTTAAATATCTAAAAACAGGATAAAGTTTAAAAACGCTGAAGTACCGATGAATTATTTATTTTATGGTCGGCGCTGCTTGATCGGTTTTTTATCGAATCTAACACCAGTCAGTTTTTCTCTGCGATAAGCAAAACTTCGAAAACCACTTTTCAATCCCCTTATTCTAGAAGCTCAAGTTAAGGCTGATCCGTGATTCAGATCGTGTACACAAGAATATTTTACCGTCAAACTTTGAAGTTTGAACTAAAATTCCATTCCCAAAGTTTTTATTTTCATTTCTGTGGGCGAAAAACTTGGTAGTATCCCTTATACTCAGCTTAAGCTTTCGAGAAAAGGGAAACAGCATGAGACAATAGTTTTTGTTATCAATGCAATGTTTTGAACTTTTATACCTGGGAAGAATGGTACTTTATGCTAAATAAAATAAGTTAATTTCGTATTCGTTACATTTTTGATGAGTTAAGATATATTTTCTGGAAACGTTTGGAAATATTTTTCGATTTAATGTTTTTTATGGATTTAATTAATACCGTCAAACTGTAGTGTCAGCTTAGTGTCAATAGCTCACTTTGGCTTAACCAATCACTATCGGGCTATGATCCTTTTTGTCTCAAGGCTTTGTATAAAAAGATCACTACTTGTTTAGAATCCTCTCGAATAGCCGGCCGTGTTCATAGACGTGAAAGATAAGCAGACTGCAATTTTATATGGAGAGAAGTTTAAAGTGACCAACATGGTCAACTAATAGTTACATTATTGCTCTGTGAAAAATTGATTTGGTTGTCGATTTAAGTTTCGAGTCGAGTTTAAAAGTCGATTAAGCTTTCGAGAAAAGGGAAACATCATGAGACAGTAGTCTTGTGTTATCAATGCAATGCTTTGAACTTTTAAACCAGGGGAGAATGGTACTTTATACTAAATAAAATAAGTTAATTTCGTATTCTTTATATTTTTGATGAGTTTAATATATATTTTCTTTGGTGGTAACGTTTGGAAATATTTTTCGCTTCAATGTTTTGTGTGGCTTTAATTAATACCGTCAAACTAGTGTCAATAGCTTACTTTGGCTTAACCAATCCCTATCGGGGTATGAGCATTTTTGTCTCAAGACTTTGCATTAAAAGATCACTACTTGTTTAGAACACTCTCCAATAGCCCGTTGTGTTCATAGACGTGAAAGATAAACAGACTGCAATTTTCTATGGAGAGAAACTTCAAAAAGTGACCAACATGTCAACTAATACTTACATGATTGTTCTGTGAAAAATTGACTTGGTTGTCGATCTGGCATCTAATCGCCTCGCTTGGTGATATAATATATTATGACAGGATAGATGTATGAATGTGTATTTCTAAGAGAGGTGACAAAAACTTTAAAATCGCCAGTCTACTTTGTAACGCAAACCAATCAGATGATGAATCAGTGAATGGTAATCTCTTATCCTCCCGTGAACCAATCAGATAATGAATATAATTTTCCAGACGACCAGACGGAAGAGCCTAAGGGTCAACTTCCACTTGGTTTGGTCACATAATTCTGAGCACATAACATTACCATTGCTCATTCTACTTTTATATTCCCTCTATGGTTGTATTGCTCCAGTAAGAAAATGGGCCTTGGTAGCTCAATTGGAAGAGCAATGGATTAGCAACAAGAGGGCTGCGATTTCGAAACTCGGTCCAGCCAAGGACCGTCGTATACACAGGGGCTAATGTCCGTCAAATCTGTCGTGGTCTCAAATGCCCTCACGCTGGCGAGGTGTGGAAGTTTGGAGAGTTGGGTGCCGGCTCAGGTGTTGTCTCGTCGTCTGACCGTAGTTCGAAATTACGAGGCGTTGTCCTCACGCTGGCGTGGTGTGGAAGTTTGGAGAGTTGGGTGCCAGCTCAGGTGTTGTCTCGTCGTCTGACCGTAGTTCAAAATTACGAGGCGTTGTCCTTGGATCTTTTCCTTCGGTATTCATCCTGAACCGTCGCCAACAGCCCGTTGTGTTGCTCCAGTGCGACGTTAACTAAAAAACATCAACACCGGGATCAAACCCGAGGGCAACACCACGTAATTTTGAACCACGGTCAGATGACGAAGTCGGATCTGAGCTAGCACCCCACTCTCCAAACTTCCACTCCACGCCAACGTGAGGACATCTGAGACCACGGCAGATTTAACGTGCTCCTTCCCCCTCATACACGGCGGTCTTTGGTTGGATTCGAATTCGTAAACCTGCGGTTGGCTACCGCGGCCCCAGTAATAGAGGAAATGCAAACATTTAATGTAGAAAGTACATAAGTGACGCAAGTTACAAATTTTCACTATGAATACTCCTGACAATGCCATTAAATTATATTATAACAATATAAAATAAGTTATATAAGGGGTGTTTATTCATGTATCCGCACTTCATGAAATCATTTCAACAATCCATATCCCGTGTAACAAGTCTTGAAAAACCAAGATTCCGAAGGTTTACTAATTGAGATCACGGAAATATTTTTGAAAAAATACAGTATCAAGTTTATAAACGGCGTTGAAATTTTGTATTTGGATTAAAAATTAGAGTAGAATTGTTTAAGTGAGAAAACTGTTAGATGAAAATGCAACTTACATTATCTTCTCTTTCGTCTAAAATATTCTCAAGTTTTCATTATTTTCCATGACCGAATTCACACGAGAAATTGTTATCATTAGAGAGACCGAATGTGCAAAATCTGGCTTTTCATCCCTTCATTTGGTCGCAGTATGCATAATATCATCTCGACTTTTATGGATTAGATTTTAAGCATCCCTGAATATGTCTAATGTAATTCAGGTTTAAATTAGAAGTATACGCGCTGACCCAAAATTGACAGAAATATTTTCTTAAGTCAGAAAGTTGTTATGCTATGGGGACTTTGTTATGCTTTATTGAGTTTTTTAATGTTGCGAAATCAACTGGCAACTTTTCAATTACGTTTTAGTATTACAGCATTTCCTGTCTCAACTCTTCATAACAGCTTGCAAAATTGTCAGAAATCTGATCTTTAGCGCATGCCTATTGTCATTTGGCATTTTTTTTATTCTTTTGATAACAAATTATAAGTAACTCAACACAGTTGCTTTGCACTTCCATCGCTACTTGAAAGGGAGTGAGATTTTACGATTTGTACAGGACTTCTGGATTTAAAGATACAAATTCAACTGTCATTCTCTAAAATTAAATTCACGATTCATAGCAAGAATTAAGCATCATGCATCAAAAATAAATCATATAAATTAAAGAGGAGTTACATTTGACTCCCTCCTCTTCGAAAGGGTTGTGTGTGTGTGTTTAAGTATATAAATAGTCTCATTAAATAAGGACATTTGGATTCTTTAACCAAAGTCCCAAACGACATCCAAGCAAGTGATGAAAACAGAATGTCCTTACCAGCAGAAACATCATTAGGGAAACGAGATGTCTGTGTGAGAGGACATGATACATCTTGAACAGATCCTTTCATTCGTTGTTCTGCAAGGGTACGAAACCACAAACCTTTTGGATAAGGAGGGAAGTCTAGATGCTTTCTAGAACATCTTGCGGCAGACTTACACACTTCATTATTGGAAAGGCATTGGATTGCAGTAATAGATCGGAATCCACTTGATGACGACATTACCCGACTTTGGCAGGTGATTAGTGCAACGAATGTGGCACCAGTTTTGGAAAAGATGATTTCCCGAGTATCTATCAAGACCGCAACCCAAATTTAAATGTGGCGCAGTTATAGAAAAATTATTGAATTAGATGACACTGTGATAGTAAAAAAACGAGAATTTGCCTTTCTTGTAGTGGAAACCGGGTAGCATAATCACTATTTACCCTGGAAAATGCGTGTAGTGAACGTATAATCGTAACATAGGAGACATTTTTTTCCAAAATTCAGATTATTACTTGTTACTTATAGTAATACGATCGACGTTATTCGACATGGCAAGTGATTAGTGCAACGAATGTTGCAACATTTTTGGTGAAGATGGTCTTCCGAGTATCTATCAAACTGTAACCCAAATAATTTAAATGGCACAGTTATGCAAAAAATATTCAATTAAGTTACACTGTGATTGCAAAAAAAAACAGAACTTGCCTCCCTTGAAGTGAAAACTGGGTCACATAAACAATACTTATCCTGGAAAAGACTTGGTAATGCGTGTAGTAGACGTACAAGCACAACTTAATCTTCCAAGTGATTTTGACGAGATATCTCGTCCATCAAGATCCGACCAAGTTTTCTAATGAAGAGATGTCTCGTCATCAAGATATTACCGAATTTTTCATGATGACGAGATTAAGATCTGGTTAGTTTTCTGCAAATGACGAGGTATCTCGTCCATCAAGATCTGGTAATTTTTGCTAATGATGAAATGCCGTGTCGAGAGAACCTTCAAGAGGGTTAAGAAGAAATTACTTACAATATTAAAGTGAGCACAAATAGGGTATTTAGTGCTCCTCCTTTCCGTGACTAGTACGCCTGAAGTGAACCCGGTACTTCCCTAAGTAAAATGGGCAGCAGAACAGACATGTTCTCTTCACGCTTCGAAGTGGACACGATAGTGAAGATATAATTGGTTTTGGGGTTTTATGGTGCAAGGGCCATATTTGGCCCTGCTACACCAGACACAAGATACTCAAGCTTCACCAGAGCACATCACCTGTCTTTGCCTGCTGAACTGGTCAGCTCAGGCAAGCTGAAGGGGCTCTTAAAGTCCCCAAGTCTTACTGACTAATAGATTTGATGTAATTTTACTTACCAAGTCAGATAAGTAACAACATATGAATGAAACTAATGCCAGGCACGACTTAACACCATTTGACATATACAACAATTATTATAGTTATATTAAGGGTTCTAAAGATATAAATATTATCTCATTTGATATAATGTCTAGTAACGCTTTACACAACCACCTCTTGAAAAATCCTAAAGACACTAAATTTGTTATGGGCATAATACATTCGTATAAAGTGACAAATCTTTACATAAAAGTAAAAAAAAAAACATTTATTAGCATAGTACCCTTCAAAAGCTTATCTTATTATAGCAAAGCTATGGAAGAGAATTGATATAATGCCATAAATATTTATGCATGCCTCATGCTAGCATGAAATAAATAGGACGTTATTTTCTAGCTGGAGCACTTAATTCCTCGAATTTTAAAGATACTGCAATAGCTATCGGAACAGGAAATCAAGGAAATGTGATGAAACTCAAGGAAACGGGGAGATTAAACTTAAAATAACGTATTGCACCCCGATTCGATATCTTCAAAAATCAGCGCAATCCGAGACTTGGAAATAAGCGATCACCTCTGGGACAGATAAGCTCCATCAAATAAGGACCAAAATTAGAAATGTTATCTCAATCCCTTATCTGAGGTAATAAAACCTGCAGTATCACATTCCGAGTTACAAAACACTATCCTCCATCTGAATGTTTCATGTTACATTTCTTTCCTCCAACTTCAGAATTTTTAAGACTCTTGCATTTTTCTTTTCAACTGTTAGAAAACGATTACATTTTGAGAAAAACAAAACGTTAAGAGCGCATGACTTTTTCTCCGAAATAAGAAAGAATGCCGGGATAGGAAGAAAAAGAAATACGTTAAACGGATTTACATCATATGATCAAAGAGGAGTCTTCTGTTCCTAGTTGATTTTTAATCTTTTGTAAAAACGCTGAGTTTCTTCTAGGCTCCCCCTCCCTATTTTTCTTGGAAATTCCTTCTTTCGTTTCCTTTTCTCTTTCGGACTCCTTAGTTTTCTGGTTTTAAATTGATGTCCGATGGGAAATAGCTTTTCACAAAATAAATTTTCCTTAGGCTTTGCAGACTTTTAAATATATAAGGGATGTTGCTTTACAAGAAGTATTTGAAATATTACCAGCTAATCACTTATACATTGATGAGAAAATGAAAATAAAAATTCTTTTCTTCTTTAAAGATTGTTATGGAGCCTTTGTTAATTTAAATCGTGTAAAAATAACATTTAAATTATAATTTTATTTGGTAGATAGGTGTGCATAAAAATTGAGCATAAAATTATACAGAGATTTTATGAATATCAATTACAGGTATTACTTTAAATGTTGTACATTTGATTGTTACTTTAGAATAAGAACAGCTTCAGTATTTGAATTGAAAGGAAAGATTAACTTGAAACGTGATATTTTAAAATTGTCTATAATGTGCGTTTTGAAGACGTTCTCACTAGCAAATAAATAATAATTTCTGTATTTCTTTTGGGAAATATTCACAAAACCATCGGAAGACGAGGATTTTTACTTTCAGTTATCCAATTTTCTTGCTCAGTAGGTAACTGGAATATACCTTAAGATACATCAGTAGCTACCTTAAGATACATCAGTAGGTGAAATGTAGGCAAGTGACTTCACTTCTGAAGTAAAAGAGGAATTACGTTTTACCAAAAAAAACTAGCGCCATCTGCATTCAATTTTATAGAAAAAGTATCTCATTTAATGTGATACAGACTAACCATCGAATGATATAAAATAACAGTTTTAAAATATTTGTTGTAGATGGTAATTATATTAAAACGCAAATATACAATATGTATATATATATATATATATTAAATGAAATATATGAATATATATACATTAAATGAAATGCTTTATATATATATAAAGCATTTCATTTAATGTTACAGATTAACCATAGAATGCCATAAAATAGTAGTTTTAAAATATTTGTTGTAGATGGTAATTACATTAAAGTGCAAATGTACAAAACATTGATGGAGCCGCCTTGGTTCGATTCCTCCTTGTATGTATTTATCTCTTCTGTGTTAATAAAACATTCCTTGTGTGTATATTCTGTTACCTTATGTTACTTGGTACAGCTGGATCAGTTACGGTCCTTGCACCATATAACCCAACCCAAACAAAAAATTAATTATACTTACTTATCTACGCTTATTTCTAGTCCACTACCTGTTTCTAATCTCTGTGATAAGTAGGATATTAAATTTATTTCTCACTGGACCAACACAACGGACTATCTGCGACGGTTCAGGATCAATCCCGAAGGGAAAGACCGAGGACAACATCTTGTAATTCGAACCGAGGTCAGTACCTGAGCTGGCATCTCACTCCCCAAACTTCCAAACCACGACAACGTGAGAACATTTGAGGTCCCGACAGATTTAACGCGCAAAAAGCCCCACGTACACAATGGTCTTTGGTTATGTCGAGTTTCGAATTCTCAACCTTCCGGTCGGTAATCCAATACTCTACCGACCGGGCTACCCCGGTACTTTACGGGAAAGTGTTCACGCTGAATTCATACAAGGTAATTTAATCGTGATTGGATGATTAATTAAGCACTGGAAATCAAATATTTAAACAAATAAATAATCTCATCTAACAGAAATGAACATCTGAGCTGGCAGCCTATTCTTCGAACTTTCACATCGTATCAATGTGAGGAGAAATGAGACCGCGACAGATTTAGCATGCACCACCCCCCACGCAACCCTCCTCTAATCCTCGAAGCTACCAACAGAGCAACCGCCTCCTCTAAACTGTATGAAGAAACTTTCTCCACTGTTTTAAATTGATTACACCGAAATTCTTTTCCCATCTCAGAAACTCATTTAAAAGGTAGATCTCACATGAAAAATGCTCTTCGATTTCGGCATTTTATTGCATTTATTGACTATAAATATTTTACTGAACGTTTCCCTTGTTGCTCATGGGAGAGAATCAATAATATCGATAAACATTTTCAGCGGGATAACAAATGCATTTTAAAACCTAAAGATGAATAATAGCTTCTCAAGGACACGTTACAGAATGGATTTTCTATTTTGTGTCTGCTCTTAAGAAAGCGGGGGACTGAAAAAGAGTTCTTTTTCGAACGAAAATGCTCCGGAGGAAATATTTCTACTTTCGAAAAGGACTTATATTCTATGTATTTTTTAAAATTTGATCCCGTTTGATCAATGCATTCTCTCTTTACTTAAAAATTGTGCCGACAAGCGCATTTCAGAGTAATGCCTCGAGTTCTGGGTTCTCAGCAGTACACTTGAGTGACAAAGAGAGAGATTTAAGCTTTAACTTACGTAAGAGCGGATAGATTCGGCTGAAATTGTCTGTAAAGAGTGTAGTCGGATTTACTTGAAAATGTAGGAAAGGAAATAACGATTCTAGCAAACAGGTGTTACTACAGTTCATTACAGCATGAAGAGGTTTAGCTTCTCAAGAAGCTTGACTCTTGGAGACAATGTCACAAATGATTTTTCTTTGATTCTACTTTTATGACCTTTTGGTTGTTTGGTTGATAAGATTTTAATGGCGCAAGGGCCAAACAGCGCCAACTACAGGATTAACTAAATCTACTTTCAAAAATTTAAATACAAGGGAGGGGAAAAAAGAAGAAAGCATATGAAAAGGGGTGAAGGTAAAACTGAAGTGAAGATAACTAGGGTACCTTGGCGTTGTGATGACCATGTTTATTTGTAGAAAGTAAACTCCATGAGGGGCTGTGACTTATAAAAGAATTAATAAAATAAGCTGAACGTAATTATGTTCTTTTGGAGTCAGCAAAGTTGCAAATTATAATAAAGAGATATATTTTTTACTTAAAAAAAGAAAATTAACAAAATGAACATTGCAAAAAGATGTAGTTTCTGATACGTTAAATGTGAAAATGTTTTTTGGCTACTCTTAACCCTACGACTTACTACCACGGTTGTCTCGAAGAGGTATCTCGTCGCTAGACTAAAACTGACCAGATCTTGACAGACGAGATATTACGTCATTAAAGCAAAATTGACCAGATCTCTGATTTCATAATCACAAAAAATCGGCGCTATCTTGATGACGAGATATCTCGTAATTAGTGAAATTAATCACATAAGTATCTGATCACAATCTGAAACCACTTGGTGGGTTAAAGAAGTTTCCACTAATTCACTTATGCACGATTTCAACAAAATGCTTAAGTACACTACTGTTTGCGAAAATTGCAACACTATGAGAGAATCATCAGAAATAAATGAAATTTATTCCACGTATTTCTTATAGTGGTTTAAATAAACGATCAAATTTACAAGGCAATAAAACAAAAATAATGCCGAAAATCAATATCTTGTGCAGCCGCTACGCGCAGCGATGAGAGCCTGTACACGTCGTGGCATCGAATCATATAGATTCTGAATGTCATGCTGAGGATTGACATTCCAGATGGCCTCTAACTGATGCCAAAGTTCAGCCGTAATCTCTGCCCGACGAGCGGTACGAGCGAGTCGCCGTCCTATGTAATTAATACCAGACATGCTCAATGGGCGACATATCCGGGGAACGTGCAGGCCATGGAAGAAGCGGAACCTGTCGTGCACTGAAGAAGGCTTGTACATTCCAAGCAACATGTGGACGGGTATTGTCTTGCTGAAATACAGCTCCGGGAATGCGTTGCAGGAGGGGTAGGACCTCGGGTTCCTCAACTGCCCTGATGTAGCGCCCGCTGTTCAAAGTCCCCACAATTTGGAGTAGGCGGGATCGCCCATGTTATCCAATAGCGCCCCAGACCATAACGCCAGGCGTTCGTCCAGTATGACGCTGAATAAGACACTCCGGGAAAAGGCGTTCACCTCTGTAGCGTCTGACGAGTACGCGTTCATCATTATAGTCCAGATTGTAGCGGGACTCATCTGAGAAGACGACTTGTTGCCAATCGGGACGCCATTGGCTGTGTTGGTGAGCCCATTGTAGCCGGAGGCGTCGGTGGTTCAGCTTCAAGGAAATCCTGCTCAGGGGAATCCTTGCACGTAGCCCATGGCGCGGCAGACGTCGACGAACCGTGGGAGCAGACAATGACACACCTGTAGACGTGCTCCGATGTTGTGCCAACGCACGAGAGAACTCTGTACGGTCCGTCACCGCCATGCGGATGAGGTGTTTGTCGTCCCGTAGTGACGTCATATTTCATGGCCCACTGCCGGGGTTTTGAGTTGTCCGGTTCTCCGTGGTCCATCTCTTCCACACACGTATGACTGTTGTGGCATTACTCCCCGTGCGAATGGCGATTTCACAATACGAAAGTCCACCCTCACGGAGGCCGATCATGCGGCCTCGTTCGAACTCCGTTAGTTCCTCGTATGACACTGCGTTTTTGGCGAGGCATATTGACTTCTAACCAATCATTAACAGCAGTCAAACGACGATACACACATTTTAACGCACCTTTACAGTGTTTTTTATACACGGCTCACTTGGAAGTTTAGAGGGTGTTTCTTGGCCCACACATGCGTGATCGCTTTGTAATTCTAATCATTTGCATATCCTAACCTGTTGCATTTCCTGCAAATTTCGTTTAATTTGCATGATTCCTTCATGGTTTTGCAATTGTCACAAACAGTAGTGCATATAATACAATTAAACTGAGTTCGAAGTTATTAACTCCGATTTTACTTGTCTACTATGCGATCTTAAATCAATGGTCATCAAATAAAAACAAGAAAAACAGTAACAATCGACTTGAGGTACAAAATCTTGTCATAAGCTCTCTTCAGTACGGAAAATCAGATATGTTCCAACGTCTCCTCTTCGGTCAAACAAACATGGAACCTTGTGGAGTCCACAAGATGAAACCTGTATCCAGATATACTTGAGGACCCAATCTGACCTAGCTCCAACTTTCCGAGTGACCCTCTTAATCCTCCAAGTGGTTTCAACGAAATACCAAGATCTGATCAATTTTGTTAATGATGATATATCTCATCATAATATTGGCAATATTTTTTACTGTCACGAGATCAACACATCTGGTCAATTTTCTTCTAATGATAAAATATCTTGTCCATCAACATCTGGTCAATTTTGCTAATGACGAGATACCTCGTCGAGACAACCACCAGGAGGGGATTGAAGTACACATTAGGTTCTTTTAAACAGATCATTAGGTTCCTTTAAAAATTGAGAAAGATGAGACGACTGGAACCGGTGGTACTCTAGGAATCACTGGATCATCAGCATTACTGATTTTTCAAGTACAAAACAACGAGTAATAATTAGAGCTTGGAAACCAAAATGTAAATTACAATTACCACGGATTTAAATTAACTGAATACGTAAAAAATAGTTGACTCTAAGTAGAGCATCTATGTTGAAGTGTTATTGCTTGTATTTATATTGATGACGTATTAAGCACATTCCATCTCTCTGATATAACTTAGATTTGTATATGTAGTTAATTAAGAACAATGGAAATTAATCAATTAATACTCTATCAGTAATAAAAGTACTTGAAATCAATTACATATGCTAAAAATGTTTTTCATGATTGATGATCTCAAAATGATGAAACAGTTCATCATTTTAAGACAACAAAAGGACATCAAAAGGACTAAATACAATTGGATTCATAGTTGTAAATCTTATGATAAATGACAAACCATACACCAAGCCAAAATAGTATATAAAATATAAGTATTATAGTTTATATTTTTGAATAATAATTTTTACCATATATTAATCAATGCTGTTTTCTGTGCTACGAACTTCAACGAAATATGTATCTGTATCCTATAAGTAAGGAGTCTTAACTCGAATTTTGTCAATCGCTATCTCTCCCTATGTAGAGATCGATTGACAAAAGTGGATTTTGGAGTTACTACTGTTTACATGAAGAATTCAGATATATGCATTTAGTAGTGTTTCGATCATGCAACTGCTTCAATAAAGTCAACAAAATCAATATTGCATTTATAATTCCGAGTAATTGATAATTCAAATAATTTAAGTTCACGAAGATCCAAATTGAAGTCTTCTGGATTCAGCTATAAAACTTTCCTCAAATGACGTCTTCATTTCGATATCAAGTCTGTCAAGTACTCATATAAGCGCGTACCCCGAAAAACAAATTTCACGGCCCAGCGACCACGAACTTCAGTGGAGATCGCAATACACAGAACTCTCTACTACTCTACTCCATACAAATCTACTTCTCTCCACCATATCCTCTGCCACAGAAGCTAAAAGTAGGAGAGCTAATTCCATCCCCGAGTGATTGATTAGAGTGTGGCCATCTGCCGCCATCTTGAACGGTAGACGCTGAAGTATCCGAAATCTTCATCCAATCAAGGCTGTTTGAGTGCCTATTTAATTAAGATCCATCAGGAGTTCTGGGTTCTTTAAGGTACCAGTGGAGAGAGTAATTTGCTAAAAACAAGGAACTTTTTAAGGCGGAACAGCTAATTACCCTGATTGAACATTACCTCTAAAGATGGATGGGGTGATAGTAGTCCGATGTTACTCTGGAGAGACTTAAAATTAAAATAGAAGGATTGATTTAGTTTTAATTTTTGCAATTAGAAAAGGAGTATTGGTTATTCAGACTTTAATTAATCTATCCTTGTTAATTGTAATTGTAGTACTTGACTTTATTCGTCGATTTGATGTTCTTAGCCCTCTAAGTGATTTCGACGAGATATCTCGTCAATAAAGATCTGGACATTAAATTGAAGAGGAAATTAAATACAGAATATTAAAGGAAAATTAGGTTTAAAAAAATTTTATACAAAAATTTTAATTTGTATTTTGGTGTAAATATTTGTGCTTTTCTTGTAAATTTTGACTGGTAATCATACGAAATGGTTCATTTCATAAAAAATTCTGTTTTCCTTTTGAAAAATTTCCTCTTTTGCTTAAGATTAAAAAAGGGCTAGTCTTAATTTAAATTAATGTAGAACCAGAGTTGTTTGAGTGAATAACAAAATAAAAACCTTTTCGTGATTCATAACGCAAAAATGCAATGTCTTTGCAAGTATGAGTTCAACATTTTTGAGTTAAAACTTGATTTAAGAATTTAGGTATGAGCTGGTTAAGACGATTTGTTGTATGCATGAATTTGGTTTCTCATATATAAAAATTTGCATAGGTCTTCGTTCATTAATTCGAATAGGTATTTAAAATTTGTCTTTTACGCAGGAGAAACAAATCTGAATGGATTATTTTTACAAAATTGGGAGTAACTAATTTGTTTTTTAATCTACATCTTACAACATTTATCATTAACAGTATTTCAGGATTTAATATTTACAACATTTGTACACTTAACATTTACAACATTACAACACTTAATACAACATTACAACACTTAATACAACATTGCAACACTTAATACAACATTACAACACTTAACATTTACGACATTACACTCTTACATTGATTGAAGATGTAAGAGTTACACATGGTACACCTTCAGTTGATCCATTATCTTGTTGACCATCATGGAAACAAAACCACAGACTTTTCATTTGAGGAAGGAAGTTTACAGGCGGTGGACAATATAATATGAACACCCATATGAAATGGACCTTGCACCAACTCCACGATGTAGCACAGAAGTCTGCCACCTAGTGACCTTGAAAGTGGAAATATCAACCTGTAGCATCAGTGGTTGTAGCAGATGTTTTAAAATCTTAAGGCAGACTTCCCCATGAAGAAATTGCTTCCAAAATTAAAGAGTATGAAAACAATTTGGGGAGGACTACTCCGACTCATAAGTGGTGCTCCTGCAGACTGCGCAGTGACTCCATGGGTAAAATGGGCAGAAGAAAAGACCAAACTTTTCTCCCCAGACTTCGCAGTGGACATTGGAAGTTAATGAAGATCGAATGCACCAAGGATTTTGCTCTGTTTGCTCTAGATGCAATTCAGCTCAGGCCTTGCTCCAGTACATCATCTCCTGTCTTGGCTGTCCCTCGGGTCAAAATATTCACCATCATGAGCTGGTTCTTGAGGGCATCAGGGCCGTCGTGGCTCAGTGGGTATGTCCACTGCTCTAGCAACCTTTGAGTTGTTGGCGGCGCAGGTTCGATTCCTGTCAGGTGCATTCCTCCCTGGGTGTATTTATCTCTTCAGTGTCAGTAAAATTTTCATTGTGAGTATGTCTATTACTTGATGTTTTTTGTCTTGTGTCTGGAGCAGCATGGCCAAATATGGCCCTTGCGCCATAAAACCTCAAAACCAACCAACCATCTTGAGGGTATCAAGTATCACAGGCTGATATACCTGGTTTAAATTTCTTATACCAAGTGAGATCAGTAACATCATTTTTCTTAACTCTCCTGGTGGTTGTCTCGACGACGTATCTTGTCAATAACAAAACTGACCAGATTTTGATGCACGAGATATCTCGTCATTACAAGAAAACTGACTAGATCTTGTTCTCGTCACCATAAAAAAATCGACAGTATCTTGATGACGAGATATCTCGTTATTAGAGAAATTGTTCAGATATTGACGGCCAACATATCTCGTCGAAACCACTTGGAAGGTTAATAAAGTTGAACTTTAAAAATAAGTTATCGATATAATCCATCATTATATTCAGCAATTAGATCTATTAAATCATAATAGTATTATAAAAATTATTTTTATTTTTTAAAATATAGCTATTTAGTTTAACATTTCTGCTAGCTTAGACACATAAATCATTTTAGTGTTTTTAAAAAGAAATCATAATTTCATCAAAAAAGGTATATTTATCCCTGATAGTTTCTTCTGAACAAAAGTTAGTCTCGAAAAAATACAATATCCGTAGTCTTATAGTATTACTTGAAATATATAATTAAATATAATTAATTGGCTCATTAAAGTAATAATACTCTGAATTTATCAACATACATGCCCAACTTTATAGGCGATCAATAAAATATTTCATTTTACATTACATTACAGGTCTTTAAAAGTACCGGCACTCTCAGCACATCTCCCAAATAATACTTGCTCATAAAACCAGGCGATACCCCACAAGAAGCAGAATGAATTAAACGATCTTAATTGTCTGTTTTCAGGGCTAAAACACAAGTTGTAATTGACAGGTCATAAGCTATCCCGCTGTGAAATTTGACGCAGAACCTGCCTCCTTAAATATTCAAAGGGAATTTTTCTCTTTCCAAACTTCCTTGTTAACATGAAAAGCGGTAATCACAGAGCTGATAAGAGTTTGTATCCACGAGCTTCGATAGTCCTATTAACAGCTTCCTCTCAGTTGTTAAGCATTGTTAAGAGCTATTTGTGTAGATAGCAGGGTAGAAGGATAATGCCCTTTTTTACTTGTTGCGAGCTTCGTTATTTCTTTGCTCAGTAATGGTTCCGAAACTCGTCATGTATTTTAAATGATGTTTTCAATTTAAATGACATGAATAACGTTTTATGACAACACAATGTGTTCAGAAGCAGAAGCTTTGTTAGTCAACTCTTCTGAAGTGCAACATGGTGTTAAAATAATGAAAGAGCAATGGGAAGCTGAAAGAGATATTAGACTGTCAAATGAATACCGCTGTTAAGCCTCCCAAGTGGTTTCGACGAGATATATCGTCACCAAGATATCAATTTTTGATGATGTCAAGATCTGGTATGTCATTCTTTAATAACGAGATATCTCTTCTATCAAGATCTAGTCAGTTTTGCTAATAACGAGAAATCTCGTCGAGACAAGGAGGGCTAAAATAATCTAGGGCATCTCTTGTTTTTCCTGTTAAATTGGTGTTTTTGAGACTCTGAGTGCTTTTTGTGGTGTTCGCAGTCATCAGTATGGTTATTTTCTAACTTAAGCAAATAAAAATGAAACAATAAGTGAATTCCTGATAGTTATTAAAAAGTATCGTAACACAAACTCTACAGAATGTTTGGTTCAATGTCATAAAATTTAAGCGTAAGAGGAAAATGAAAAACCTTTGAATTAATCTCGCATTCAGTGAAGCTGATTGAAATATAAGTATATTTAACATTATACCCATTACTTTGCCTTGAATTTAAAAACAATTAGTCTTGGTTACAAATGATTCCAATAGAAGCGTAGACCAGATTTTAGTGTTTCACAATAACTGGTCCCTCGTGTAGCAAAAAAGGACCGGATGGCGACAAACAAAACCACAATAACAATTGGAATCATAATTTATTAAGAATTAATCTCAAGCCACTCTAGGATGAATATTACATCTACTGTTGAATATGAGAATTAAAATTCACCAGCAAAGGGAAATGTGTTAAATAACTAAAAACATATAATTACGCCTACGAAATGTTATACGTATCCCAAAAAGAGAATTTATTGCCATTTAAGTAATACACGTCCACTATGGTATAGAACTTAAAGAAACATCATTGGGTAGGTAGGTGTTTTGATTAACGTCGCACTGAAGTAACACAACGGGCTATTATCGACGATCAGGGTTCAATCTCAAAGGCTAACCATGTAATTTTGAATCAGATGACGAGGCAACACCTGAGCTGGTACCCCACTCTCCGAACTTCCACACCATGCCACGTGCGGACATTTGAGGCCACGACAGGCTTAACGTGCACCAGCTCCCTTTGCACACGACGGTCTTTGATTGGATTGGAACTCGCAACCCTCCGATTGCTAAACCTTTAGACTTCCAATCGGGCTACCGTGGTCCAAGAACCAAAGGAAACATCATTGGGAAACTGAAGCTAAAATGAAACCACAACCGAGTGAAGAAAGTTTATTATCCCGAAAGTTTTCCCTCTTGCATTTATTTTTATCATAAGCGATGATAAGCGCGTTGTCCTACCCACATACTCATGGATTCCTCTATTATGTCTTTTATATCACGCATTAATCATAATCAGACGTTTCAACACTAAGCTAACACACCTTTTGACTCTACAGTAACATACGACGTTTTTAATTATGCATGTTTCCAAATACCTCGATTTATAAAGCAGTGATTCTCGTCATCATCAAAAACGACACTATCTTGATGAAGAGATATCTCGTCGTTAGCAAAATTGATCAGATCTTGATGGACGAGATATCTCGTTGAAACCACTGAGAGAGTTAGTAACACATTTAACCGTCTGAGCTTCGCGACATTTCTTAGAAGTACAACATTGCTTTTCTCCCACTACACATATGACTAAATTACCACATCGATTGGTTGAAGAAATCCATGGATTTTTTCAACTCTTTGGAAATTTTTTAAAATCTTTTCCGAAGAACAGAATCCTTTGAAAAGATTTTATTGCTCCTTTGGAATATAATTCTTTGGAAAGTTCCTAGTGTTCCTTTCCTTCGAATAGATTTCTTTGGAAAGATTCTATTGATCATTTTCATTTGGAAAATATAGGTCCTTTACTTAGAATAAAACCCTTTGAAAAGTTATATTGGTCTTCCGTTTAGAATAGAAATGAGATTAGAAGTGAAAAGATTCTATTGGGCCAAGAAAGTTAGAAGTAAGGAAGACTGAAGGTTGTAAAAAGCAGAATTATGCGCATTGACCCATCAGGGGGGTTAATAACACGTAGTTTCTGATATCCATTTCACGTGATGTCAAATTTGGTCACTTATCCAAACACTATCTAACATAGTAAGATTTGTAGAGTTCTTATTTTAATGTTTTAATGGCAGTTTTTAAATCCTGATACCTAGAACTATTCATGTGGTGTCAAATTTAGCATTTATCCAAACACTATCTAACATAGTAAGATTTGTAGAGTTCTTATTTTAATGTCTTTAAAAAAGATTTCATGAATTTTTCATATCGTATATAAAACTATAAATTTTCTATGTGCTTTATAATATGACAGTTCTAAGATGAAAGTTGTATAGTTAAGCCAAGGATATGTGATGTGGATAACATTTATGAGTGTTTTTTAATGTTCATATTTTTCGATTAAAAGAGAATTTACTTTCGTTTCCCTTTGAAGGCTATTCACATGAAAACAGTTTAGTTGAAATGCATTAAACCCAAGAGGCCAAAATCTGTTACAAGTTGTGCTAATTCGTGAAGTCCTTGCACCTTTTACCTTGCACTTAAAATCTTGCAAGGCCTAGTTTGCAACAACAAACGGAAAGCGCTTTCGGTGAACAAGTACCATTCTCTTCACAGTACACTTGCATAAGTTAATTCAATCCCCTTTCTGACGAACAGCTGCGAGATGAAGAAAGGCGTCAAAGGTTAAGTACATTAAAAGCGTGGGAAATAAGAGACTTTTGAATCAAAACTATCTCTCTTTCACAACAAACCCACCACCAGCGGATTCGTTGGACACAATGAGCAATTCCCTTTTATTATTTAAAACTCAAACCCACTTACACCCGGTCCGCCTCCAACCAGTTTCCCAATAATCCTTCCGTCAAGGTGACGACTTAAATGGTCGAACAAAAGCAGATTGCAGACCGGAAAAACCTTAATGATTATGTGGCCGGTTCATCTGTGTAAGTGACCTATTCGCTTACGTTTTCCTCAACATCTTCGGAAGTGGCCTATTTACGATCTCCGTCCGTTGTTCTTAAGAATGGACTGCAAGAACAATGTATCGTTGGGGGAGATCAGGCGAGATTGTCATTTGGGATTTTTTGACAATTTGTTTCCGTAATGCGGAAGTTAGGGTCGTTTATGAACGCGAATGTTTTCTGATAATCGCTTGCTTTCTGTTGGAGTAGTGTATGGATGTCGCGATGTTTATTTGGGGAATCGATGGCGTTGTTTCTTTATATTCGGTCTTAGTTCTCTGTTTCCATCCGTGTACGTTTGATTTTTTATTTATGGTATGAACAGGTTTATGGTATGGTAAAACTTAGACCTAGGACAAAAATGGGTCCTTCGCTTGATTTAGCAACTTTTGGTTTGCAGATAAATTTGGTGTAGAAGTTTGGAGAATGAGTGCCAGCTCAGGTGTTGACCTCGTCGTCTCGTTCAAAATTACGTGTACTCGGATTTTTCCCTTGGGGATTAATCCCGGACCATCACCAATAGCCCGTTGTGTTGCTCCAGTGTGACGTTAATTAATAACTATTACTATTACCACCATAGCGAATAAATTTGACTATTTTCAAACCCATAGACGGTTTCTCAAGTTTCGTACAAAATAAAATTTCAATTTAACATCAAGTAAAGTAACATCAGCTATTTATTTTTGTAGGTATGCAGATATTGAGGCCACGACAGAATTAACGTGCACCAGCCCCTTTTGTACATGACGGTCTTTGGTTGGATTCGATCTCGCAACCCTCCGGTTGCTAATCCGTTATTCTTCCAACTGGCTACTGCGACCTTGTATCATTAACCCTATAAGTAGTTTCGACGAGATATCTTGTCCATCAAGATCTGAGGAATTTCGCTAACGACGAGATATCTCGTCTTCAAGATATTGCCGCCTTCTTTATGATGACGAGATTAAGATCTGGTCAGTTTTTTCTAATGACGAGATATCTCGTCCATCAACACCTGTCAGTTTTCCTAATGACTAGATAATTTGTTGAGACAACCCACCAGAGGGTAAAGAACATTAAGTAACAGGTTTGACAGGCCACCACTTGAGCTACCCTTTGAATCACAATACAGGTTTCTTTTGATACCTTTTTAAATCACTTTAATAATTTTAATGTGAAACGACGATCATAATATGTAAAATTTAACTTCTATTTACATGAACTAAAATCTGAAGTAAAAAAGAAGTAAATTTATATTAACTGAACGATAGGAGTACACTCTGGAATGGGAATTTTCAATAGAAAATCTAGTAAACGTAAAAATATATATTTTCAGTTTTCATACCATGCTTTCTAAACCTTAAATAAAAATTATTTATATAATTATATAACTTGTATTTTCATATTCTAAGCATATTTTGAGTTTCAAAACGTAGGGTAATTGTATTTCATAATTTTTAACTGATTTATTTCCATTCAAAGATAGATATCGTCTTAGTATTCGCACATTTGTGTTTCATCTAATACTTATATACTAATATACTAATACTAATATACTAATACTAATATACTAATACTAATATACTAATACTAATATACTAATACTAATATACTAATACTAATATACTAATACTAATATACTAATATACTAATACTAATATACTAATATACTAATACTAATATACTAATATACTAATACTAATATACTAATACTAATATACTTATTTCAGAGGACACTCATTACTGTCGTCTGCCAAACAACAAAAAGAAGAAAAGTGAATAGGGAAATAAGTTTACCTTTAAAGTAACAATAGGTATAATTTTGCGTTGAAGCATCTCTTAAACAAACTGAAAATCATTTAAATGGTATTATTTTAAATTAAGTCAAATAGAACATACACTGCTGGCCACCCAAATTGCAACACCAAGAAAGACAAGAGATATCACAACAAAATTTATTTTGTAGATAACATGTTGACCAAGTATCAAATGATTAAATTTATAGACTTCTGTGAAGTGTGGTTCCTGCCAAAATCAGTAGCCAGAGTAGCCGCCATTGTTGGAGATCACCGCTGCCACACGCCTCGGCATTGATTCAAAGAGACTTTGGATGTGTTCTTGGGGTACAGCAGACCAAGCAGCTTCCACACGTTGCCAAAGTTGATCTGGTGTGACAGCTGGGGATGTATTCTGGGTCAATCGTTGAGCAACCATGGACCACATGTTTTCTATCGGCGAAAGATCCGGAGAGCGAGCTGGCCAGGGAAGCAATTCAATCTGGCGATTGACGAAGAACCCTTGGACAATGCGTGCCACGTGTGGTCGCGCATTATCCTGCTGAAATATGGCTGTGGGCAAGCCCTGAAGGTAAGGAAGGACAACTGGCTCCAACACCTCGGAGATGTAGCGCTGGCTGTTTAAAGTACCGGCAATGCGTACTAGAGGAGTGCGAGAGTGATATCCAATACCGCCCCATACCATAATACCCGGTGCAGGACCAGTGTGGCGATGCATAACGCAGCTGTTCAGCATCCTCTCTCCACGGTGTCTCCAGACTCGAATCCGACCATCGTGGTGTTGCAGACAGAAGCGTGACTCGTCAGTAAAGACAATTTCATTCCATTCTGCCGTCCACATCCTTCTTTCATCGCACCATTGGCGGCGGAAACGTCTGTGGTTCTGAGTCAAGGGTAGAAGAAGCAATGGACGTCTTGCGGACAGACCACTCTGCTGTAAACGGCGTCGAATGGTACGCGCAGACACTGGATGATGCGGTACAGACTGAATGTGCTGTGCTATGGTTCGTGAAGTGGCTGAGCGATCCGTCACTGCCATACGCACAATATGCCAGTCATCACGTGAAGTGGTGCACTGAGGTGGATGCGATCGAACACGTCGGTCCGTCGTACCCTCCTGCATCCAACGATCACATATCCGCATTACAGTTGTTTGGTTTCGTCCAACACGACTACCGATTTCCCTGAAAGATAATCCACAATCTCGGTAGGCCACTATCCTTCCTCTGTCGAACTCGGATACTTGATCAAAAGATGATCGCTGTTTTCTACGAGGCATAATTGATCGTTTTTTTGAAAAAACCACAAGAAAAACACAATTGCCGTACTTGAAATCGTCGAAATCTCCAACCCTTAAATAGCGCTTTGAAGTGGCGCCACAGGCGCGCGTGATGTGCGTCTGCGCTGAAATTCTAATCATTTGCATATCTCACTTCCGCTAATGCATGTTGTAAATTTCATATTATTTGCATGCTTCCTTCAGGGTGTTGCATTTACGGTGGCCAGCAGTGTATTTGCATTCAATTCGGGAATCTAACATTTCGAAAGAAGTAGATTTATTTGATATTGTAACAAGAAATAAAGAGATTTAAACAAATTTGGATAGAAATATTCCGAAAAGAAATTTTGTCGACGGAACGGTTTATTTTCGTTTTGAAAATACTCCTCTCTTACTTTCAAACCTACGTTTCTCTTTCCAGTGCCTAATATTCTTCAGAGAGAAGTTCAGCTTGATATTTAATCCCAGAAAAGGAAGAGGGCAAACATTCAATATTTGCTCTAGCACTTCTTAAATTACATTTCTGTTTTTCTGTCATATAATTCTGGGGATAGTGCCAAATTATTGCGTAGTTTTGCAATAAAAGAAGCGGACGCAACATATACGAGAGCTTAGCGCCGAGTGTAGTGTATATAAAACGAAGAACGTTATATGAAGACAAAAGAGAGTTAAAATGAATCTAGAGATCAGTTGATTATACATACAGAATCTTTTTTTAGGATTTAAAATGTTGTTAAAAAGAATACCTTGTATTAGACTGTGATGAATGAATAGAAATTGCTGGTAACCATTTGTGATGTCGCATTTGCAAAATATTTTTATTAAATTAAAAAATTAAAACATATTTGGATGTTCTACATAAACTTTTAAGGTATCCGAACACGTTCGAGACTCTTTTTTAAATGTGGTATAGCAACATTTTAATGATGTTTTTATATTTAGTGTTATTAAACAATAGAATTGGGCTATAAATATATGAAATATATATTAATAATTTTGTAAAAATGATAATTATGTATGAAATATATGAAATATATATTAATAATTTTGTAAAAATGATAATTATGTATGAAATTTTAAAGAAATTTGTCAAAAACTTCAAATGTGCTAAATGAAAATCTATTCAACCAATTTGAAAAATGATACTACCAAAATAAACTACATGCATTTTTCTAGGGAATGAATTAGAATCAAAAGGATATTTAAATAAACAAAAATTTGACAAGCGGTCAAAAAATGAATATAAGATTTTTGATAGTTTTAGTCATATTTCTTAAATAAATGACCATAATTTAAAAACTTTTCAACTCAGCATAATTCTTTTAGTTCATTCCCTAGACAACATTATAAAGAACAAGTTCTCAAAGTTTTACGTGAATCCATCAATAACTTTTTGTGTTATAACATTTGAAGTGAGGAAATCATGCATAAAAATTAATTTAGAGAAAAATGAATTTGAAGTGTTAATTGTTAGGTTTTTAATTTAAATAAACAGCCAAAGAGAAACTATTTAAAAATCTGAGAAACCTTTCTAAAACTACATTTGTAAAAAAAGTAAGATTTGAATTTAAATTTTGACAGGTTTTTGGTCTTTTCACGACCATTTCCGGTGTTTTCCATACCTACTTCCGGTTTTCCCGCCTTGATTAAAATTTTAATATCTCTGCAACTAATTAACTTAGAGACAAAAACAAATATATTTTGGAAAGTCATATAAATGCTCTATCAAATGAGATCAAAATCTTTTTGGGGATTTTTGGACAAAAATGACATTTTCAACGTGTTCGGATACCTTAAAAGGAAGAGGTAGGTGGAAAAAAGGTCGCACTGGAGCAGCGCAACGGGCTATTGGAGACCTCCAGGATCCATCCCGAAGGGAAAGATCGAGGACAACACCTCGTAATTTTGAAACACGGTCAGGTGACGAAGTCAACACCTGAGTTGGCCTCCTACTCTCCAACTTCCACACCACACCAACGGAGGATGTTTGAGGCCATGACAGATTTAACTTACACCAGCCCCCCACGTACACGACGGTCTTTGGGTGGATCGAGTGTCGAACTCGCAACCCTCCGGTTGCTAATTCGCTACTATTCCAAACGAGCTACCTCGGACCTTTTAAAAAGGAAGAATTGGTGCAATGTGTAAAGAATCTGAAACTATAAAAAGTATATATTAGTAAAGATTGTTTATGCTTTATATACTCTTCTGAAAGTTAACTATTGTGGTTAGCTGGAGTATTGTAAATTAATTACTTTGGTGGTCACCTTCAATACTCCCTCTCTGAACTGTATTAGTGTTAAATTCGATAGATGTTATCACATGTTGACTTATTGTCGATCGTATGTGTGATCGTGAAAGCTGCTTAAGGATCATGTTTCTACTTCAGAAAATGCAATTTTTGAATGATGTTTGAATATAAAATCATATGATGAAATCTAAAATGAGTTATTTGATATTTTTTATGAACCTAACTTGTAACACAAAATATGATCGCAGTTCCTACATCAACACTATACTGAGCTTTTGTCATTTTATCAATTTGAATCACTGCCTCTGCTCTAATACATGTAATGAAATCTGAAGTTTCTCTCGTATCAAAGGAGTAAAATGCAGAGGACATGGACGAAATGGATATTTATTTGACGACATTGCACTATCTACAAGTATTAACAAGATTGTGTCACAAGATGTACAAGCCACGCCAAATGACACAAAGGTTACGTCACGAGATATGCACGATGTGTCTATTAACACATTGATTATGTGAATAGTTGTACACGGCTTCAATTAACATACTGATTATGTCACATGGTATATAAGATATTAGCCCCACCAGTTACCAAGCGGCTGAAAACGTTGCTCTTAGAAAAACTCGTAGACTGAAGTAGACACTTCCTTACGAGATCGAAACCCGTATGTGTCGGGGTCGGGTCGACTGATTCGTGTTTCCTGGTTTCTTCAAGACGACGTAAATGTTGGCCCCAAAGTTCTTCAAGAAGGTGTACCTCCCTACAATTCACGTTAGATTCTATGTGACTAGCTCTCATGTAGTCCCGTGATAACCTTCATTTTGTACTCGATTTTCTATTGGAGAAGTTTATTACTGGATATAGAGAGTTTACGTTCACAGATCCGGTTTGTCGTCAAGTGACCAATGCAGATGTGGGAACGACATAGACGAACGTAATCCACCTTCTTTCGTTTCTTTGAACCTTACTCAACAAAGAAGTATCCTTTAAAAAGTTGGAAGAATTTTCTATCTTTTCCCCCAGTCTCTTCGGAACGATCTATCGAAAAAGCACTATTTGCGTATTGAAAATAATTACTATACATAATCATGTGCTTTCTCTGTTTCACGCAATTATAATCTTGAAAATTCTTCTTCTTAGAAACTAGGTACGTTGCTGTGATGTGTAAGTTTGGAAAGTGGGGTGCCAGTCAAAGTGCTGACCTCGTCATCTGAACGTGGTTCAAAATAACGAGGTGTCCTCGGATTTTTGCATGCTGGATTGATTCCAAACCGTCACCAATAGTTGTGTCTCCAATGAGACATTAATTCAACCACTAACTATTCAATTACTACTATTCAACTACTCAACCATAACTATTCAACTACTTCTCAACTACAAGTATTTAACTACTAACTACTCAACTACAACGATCCAACTACTACTACAACACGTGGCCAAGTACCTTTCTTAGGTACTGGGCCATGTGATGTAGTCTGGTAAACAACAAGAAACCTTCTGTTTGCAAATGAAAAAATACTATCTATTTAATTTTTTTACAACGAATTTTACAAAAAATATTATAAACATAAATAAAAATATTTGTATATAGCTAATACACATTTCTAACCATAGGTGTTGACGAGTGAATCCGGTTCAGTTGTCTAACATCCGTATTGCTACAGCTTCTGAAAGGCATTACACAAATCCGATTCTGTTTGTTTTCGACCTTGAGTTCCGGAAACTATTTATTTTTAAAAATAGCACTGACAAAGTATAATTTGAAAAGGCAAGCGTTTTATCTTTTGAAATTTTTGGTGCAGTTCTATTTTTGTAAAAAAAGTAAGTTCCGGAACTCAAGGCCGTAGATATACAATCCTGTGCAACGCCTCTCAGAAGCTGAAGCAATATGGAAGTTTAACCTTCCTGGTGATTGTCTATATGAGGTATCTAGTCATTAGCAAAACAGACCAGATCTTGATGGACGAGATGTCTGTTCATTAGAAAGAAACTGAACAGACCTTGATCTGGTTATAAAAAAATTGATAATTTCTTGGTGACGAGATATCTTCGTCATTAGCAAAATTGGTCCAATCATGATGGACGAGATATTTCGTTGCAACTACTTGTAGGGGTTGAATACTTAGTTAGATTCACTCGTCATACGATTAGGAAAAAGTATATATAAATTAGTATTGCTAGTATGTTTATAAGAAAGGCATGACAAATAGTGTAATTAGACATTATTTAGCACTTTTCATTTGATGTTAGTACTTCCCTTGGTCCATGTATAACCTAGACCAAGTCCAAAAGACCATGTTTTTTAAGTCGCACAGTGACCAAATCCTGTTGATCCAGAAACTGTCTCACAGAGATGCAGATACAATACAAAATATGGGAGGACATTACTGAAGTGTCGGAGCACGGAGAAATTTGAAAGTTCTTAACCCTCCAAGTGGTTTCGACGAGATACCTCGTCGAGACAAAATTGCCTTATTTCATTAAGGGAATGAAGAGCCAAGTAGGCAAAACGAATTGTTCCTTGCCTAGAACTGGTGACAGTTTGGAACAGGATTTTGCATCAGAAGCTGGCTACTACAGCGCAGTTTTCGACGTGAAAATAAACCCGCAGGAGGCTTAATTCCTCTCACAGAATCTCTTGTGTGACGGTTTTTGTCTTGCCAGAGCAGTCAGTCTTTAACCCTCCAAGTGGTTTCGATGAGGTATCTCGTCCATCAAGATCTGATCAGTTTTGCTAATGATGGGATATCTTGTCCATCAAGCTCTGGTAAGTTTTCTAATGACGATATATCTCGTCGAGACAACCACCAGGAGGTTCAACCTTTAAACTTCAGCGACAGTCTGCTGCGCTTTGCGCGATAAAAACACTGTGAGGAAGGAACATGAGTAAATTTTCGCGGATTTTTACAGTGGATTCCAAGTGATTGTGGTATCTATGGCAATGATTGGCTAAGGCTGAAGCCCAGCTGCACCAGCCTTAACCCCCTTTACCTCTACGTAGCATCAAGAGGCTTATATGCTCGTCTATAAAGACCAATAGACTATCAATCTACGAAGAGACATCCACAGGGAAAGAATTGAATGTTCTACAGAGGAATGAAGTTCGCATGCCAGGTTCCTTGCCCAGAGCTGAAGTCACTTGCTTTCGACTACTTGCCGGACATGACTACTTACAAAAACATAACGTATTGGAGCAGTGAGATCAGCTATCTGTCCCCTTTGAGAACTGGACGAAATGGCTGGCGACTTGCTTCCAAAGAACGGCTCTAAAATTCCTGACAATAGAATTGAAAATACTGTAGATAGTGTTTGTAAGCCATATTCATTCACTTCAGAACTATTGGGCTGCTCGTCTATTGATATCCGATAGGCCGGAGGCAGGAGTTGGATAATAAATAAAATAGCGGTGGTTATTACTATTTGCTGTACTGATCTGCTCGCAAACCTTCTTAGTTAGTAATTGAGCTATCTCATTATCAAACAAATCAACGTGAGATAGTATCCACTGCCATCAAATAGAGCCCATGCGCGCTTTTCATTTGTAGTATCACCGAGTTAAAAGAACATGTGGAAATCTCTTGCTTTCTTTTCTCTACACATTGGTTGTAACGTGTTATTTTGTGTGATTTTTTTAGCCATACAAGTTTCGGAAAGCTGTGCGGTTTATTCATTTCGAGAAAGACATTCCAAAACGGTGTTCCGGCGAATTCTAGCTGTGAAACAGTCCTGTACTTACTTACGTATTCTTCGAAAATAGGTCCACAAAACAAGTTAATTTCATCAGTAAACACGTATGTAGGACATTGCGTTATATAAGAAATAGTTTTATTCTTATTTTTTTCCTCTGATCCTACACACAGGCACGCAATTAATCATCAAACAATTAGGTCCACATCGGTGTCGAGCCCATTTCCCCTTTGATACCCTCCTCCAAACGATACCGTCCCAACAACAAAGCCTCGCTCGCAACCTTGCCAAAACAATCCCCGCAACACCTGATTCCATTCCACCTGATAAATGACTCTCTATCCCACGGGTGTTCCCCAGACCGACCCCAGTGACCCGAGCCACACTCTTACTCATCCCGACAGAAAATGAAACCCAGAAATCGCGCCAAATTTGAATCCGCCGCCAAACCGAGCTGAGGAACGAAAAAAAGAACAACCCGAACAATGAAACCCGAGGAAAGGGGAGGGAAGGGGAGGGAAGGGGGTGTATATTCCTTTCGAGATTCCGGGAGGGGTGGAAATGGAAAGGGGGGTGGCATCGAAAGCGCGTGCATCTCCGAGCCACACGTGGGCATTTCAAGAACCTAACAATCATGAAAAAAGCAGAGTGGGCTTATTTGGGTGAAGCTTCTAACAGGTGCATAAGGTCTTGGAGAGTTTTGTGGAGTTGGATGTTGGTATCCTAACTTTAGTGGGTGGACAGCGAGATTTTTGAGATGTTAATGCTGCGAGGTGTTATTTGTGCGTTGCACAGGCCGCTGATCGGTATGTAGAATTTAATACTTATGCATATTTGTGAAAATTAAATGTGTCATTGCATGTATTTATGAGCATTTTTCAAGTTGCATCGATTTTTATTTCTGTACCTTGGTAGAAAATGGGCGCATGGTCCATTTTGCACGTTTTGGGTGACAGCTTATTTAGTGACAGCTGATTTGGTGACAGCTGATTCTTTTAAATTTTTAATGCAACGTACAAAAAAATGCTTTCCAAGGATTTGATTCGTTCATGATGTTTTGACAGGAGCATATATAGTTCCTTTTTTTCTATTTTAACTTTCATTAGCTTGAAGTGATTTGTGAACGTAATTCCAAATCAGCGAATTAGCCTCTTTTCTACCATGGTACAGATTTATAGAATACCATATTTAATCTCATGCATACAAATATAGTAATTAAAATGTATGTATATGTGGAGTTGTTTATTTAATAGAGCAACTCCGTTCTGTGATACCAGGGCTTAAACTAGAAAAGAAAAATTTAAGAGTTGAAACATCGAAAATTTTATTTTGGAATTTGAGTAGTTCTCATGTTCTATTTTCCGTCTTTTTTTGGACTCGAATAAAATTGAAAGTGTATTTGAAAATATAGTTAAAAGCAATCTTACCAAAACGGAGATGCGCCTCATTATTGGAATAACGCTTCATGTACCTATACAAATAAATATACCTTCGGCAATTTAAAGGTTCTTGATATCTGTTTCTTAATGTACCGGATTTAAATACCGTAAGGTCTTAGAAATAATGTAGAGCTTAAAAAGTATTCTTGTCGTTTCTGTATACATGCTTTTGAACGGTAAATCGTACTTCTTTAGGAAAGTGATACAATACTAAAAAGTAGTTATTCCAGGGCAGTCAAAAAGAAAGTGAAAATCTTTAAAAATAATTTACTTCTAAATATGAAATTTTATCGAGCTTTCTTGATTGAAATTGTTTATTATATTTTCTGATTTTACTTCCACGGTTAAATCGAGTATAATAGAATATTTAGTTAATTAAAAACAAGCTTAAACCCATTTCTACTTTTTCTTAAAAGGGTACAATGTTCAGAAAGAATGGATTATATTTTATCGTCCAATATCTTGCCGTTCCATTTGTATTAAGTTGTAATGGTAAGAATTGCAGGCCCCAGTATAAACTGAAAATGGATTATAATATAAAATAAAAGGTATTTTGAATACAGAACTAGATGGTCATAATAACATCCACCATAGATATGGCAAAATAATTGCTATTGGGATCATATCCCATAAACATGGTCTTAGTTGTATTTTTACTTGAAATAAAGACAATTAAAATAGTAGTATTATCACATAGTCTTTTATAGGCGTTGTTTAATTTAAAATAAATATTTCCCAAACGGTTAGGGGGATGATGAAAGCTTAAGCTGCAAAAACTGCACAGATAAATTTACATTGCACAAAAAATTACAGTGTGCGGACGCATCGTAGATTTTTTAAGTGATTGGATTAATTAATTAATTCATTAATTAATTTCATGTTGCCAGCATCCAATATTTCATGTACTGGGACGAATAATTTCCGTTACATTAACGCCAGTTTTGCGCGAAGTATTTTTTTCTCACGCGATTTCTAGGTTATTGATTTATTTGCGAGTTTTTTAAAGCTCATTACAAATTGTTTAGTGACCTGTTTCTTTATTAATTGCCTTTTTTACAATGACAGTTTTTTCGCAAAGGACAACTAACTGGGAATGTTTTGGGAATCAATTTTTATTCAGCTTGGTTTGTAGCTCTATGGTCCTTTTTTGCAACATCAAGGCTAACTAGACCGGGACCAACGGTGGAAAGTGGATTCCGAATCGTTAAGACTATCCTTCTGTCGTGGTGTGGAAGTTGGGAGAGTGGGGTGCCAGCTCAGGTGTGACCTCGTCATCTGACCTTGGTTCAAAATTACGTGGTGTCCTCGGATCTTTTCCTTAGGGTTTGATCCGGGACCTTCGCCAATAGCCCGTGGTGTTGCTCCAGTGCGACGTTAATTAAAATACCTATCTATAGAATTTTTATTTCTCGTATCTTCCAACTCACCTGGTGTAGACTTAAGTATTTAGTTTGGGAGAACTTTTAAAAATTCAAAATACTATTTTAAGATTTACTTACAAATCCTTCAATTAATATTCTGCAACCTCACTCATCCTAGCCGTATTAACCTTCTGATAGGACTCTCAGAGGGTCCAAGTCCTTTCGACAAGATATCTCGTTTATCGAGATCCGACTAATTTCATTCATGACGAGATATCTCGTCATCAGGATACTGCCCATTTTTTGATGATTTTTAGATCAAGAATTGGTCAGTTTTTTTCTGACAAAATATTTCGTCTATCAATATCCGATCAGTTTTCTTCTGACGAGATGTATCGTCGAGAAAACCACCAGAAGGGTTATTAAGGTGATACTTAAAGATACAAAACGCATATATCCGCTCTGTATCCTGAAGTCTTCACTAAATGACATCCAGTCAGTTTGGTCCTTCTTCACTAAATGACATTCAGCCAGTTTGGTCCTTCTTCACTAAAAGACATGCAGCCAGTTTGGTCCTTCTTCACTAAATGACATGCAGCCAGTTTGGTCCTTCTTCACTAAATGACATCCAGCCAGTTTGGTCCTTCTTCACTAAATGACATCCAGCCAGTTTGGTCCTTCACAAATAGAACCGTTCCTAGAATTATTTTAATCAATAGATGTGGTTATTTAGTGATTATGTGTCTGGGAGGTAAATGCAATACTACATTACTTGGAAATCGCGTGACTCTCCGGAGGGTTAATACAATTAACCCCATTGTTGTTTGGTCTATGAACATTAGTGATTTATGATTTGTGTGTATTTTATTAGTATGTAGTGATTATGTGTGTCTGGGGGCAAATGCAATACTACATTACATGGAAATCGCGTGACGCTTCAGAGGGTTAATACAATTAACTCCCATTGTTGCGTGGGCTATGAACATTTCACTTACGCTTTGTATAAAAATTGGTATCACAGCGCACTTTTTATGGAAAAGATATTTAAAGACGATACGTCCAGTTGAAATCTATACTGTTCTTAATCTTATCGGTTTCAAAAAGAATATTGTAGTACCTGTTGACATTGAACAGTTTACTATTGACGTCTTGAGCGTTCTGAGAGCATTTCCCTCTTCACGAGACCACTGGTGTATTAATTAAGTTTTTAAACCTGTCTTGAACATCTCTCTCATCATGATACCACTGGTGTTATAGTTCGTACTTTGTTTATTTGTTTTCTGTAAGCAATTCCCTTATCAAGTGACCACAGGTGCCGTAATTCGTGTTCTGTAGATTTGTGTTTCATTAATCTGCCACTTTTCTTGAAAAAATATGTTTCCTAAAAATGGTACACGCATCTTTTGATTTCATAAAGTGGTTACCTTAGTAATAGTGACTTTCGTAGGAATTCATAAGGCCCTTCTTTTTATACCATGATATCTATCGCATCCATTGAGGACCACGGATATCAGCTAAGATTAGGAGGTGTTGTCCTCGAAGACAATTCGTGATTTTGAACAAAGGTCTGATGACAAGGTCAATACCGGAACTGGCACCCCGTTTCTAAAGTATCACATCACCCCAACGGGAGGACATTTTAGGCCATGATAGATTTAACGTGCACCAGACCCCACGTATACAACTGTCTTTCGTTGGAACTAGTTTGGGGCTCGTAACCCTCCGGTTGCTACCAACTGGGCTACCAGGCCCCGAAATTATATTGGAAGATATTATTTATTTAAAAGTAATAAACTGTAATCACACACACACATTTTTTTATCAATAGACATAAAATATATTTGAATGATTTGATGAATGAAACTTAAAATGCTGCTATTTAGAGACCTACCTTCTTACAATTCATGCAAACTTTCTTCTGTGGGTACAAGAATCATTTACCCAGTCCATAAAAATTTAGCTTGGCCATTGGCTTTAAAATAAAAGTATGAGGCGGTATTAGACTGTTTAAAACAGTAGGAAAAGTTGTATGAGAAAAACTCACGAACAACAATTTACGTGGCTCAAATTATAGAGACAGTCGACAGGTTAAAAATGGTTTAATCAAAACTCACTCGAAGGTAGTTGGACAAGAATGAACTTCTTAAAATCACATCCATTAATATATTTACCTGCACACTGACATGGTATAAAAGCAAGAAACCTGTTTGACTAAGAATTCGAGGGCGTTGCTAAGTATCAAATTTTGAAAGAATGCTTTTGTATTTGTCTATTACTCTCACCTTATAGGCCATTACCTTTTGACTTCTCTATGATCGTAAGGGCAGAAATTGACGTGATTATTCTGAGAACTTATTTCCTTTCAAGGTTAGTTTAAAAATTAAAAGCATTTGAATGTGCAGCCTTTGAAAAAAACACATTGATGTTATACTGTAGATCCGTCCTCGCAAAATAACTCATGCATTTTTAAAGGAATGTCGATGTTGAGCAGTATGTGTAGCATTTTCAAATTTTTCACAGAAGAACGAGGAAATACTCAAATAATGATCGGCTTTCGGGGAATGCGTATAATTTTATTTTTCCTTTGTACTACTTTAACTGTGTTTCGACTCATGAAAATGTTTTAACCTTTTGCTGAAAACTATGTCTCGTTGAAATTTCCTCTTCGGACATTTTAACCCTCTTAGTGGTTTTCTTAACGAGATATCTCGTCATTAACAAAACTAACCACATCTTGATGGACGATGGATCTTGTAGTAGTAAGAAGAAAACTGACCAGATCTTGATCTCGTCATCATAAAAATTGCTAATATCTTGGCGACTAGGTATCTAGCCATTTATCAAATTTGGACAGATCTTGACAGACGAGATATCTCGTCACCACCACTTGGAGGTTAAACGATATTAGGATGTGGTGAGGCAACTGCGTTCGTAGGTTAAGTATATATACTGAATATAGGACGTGCCTGATAAAAGTAGGGACTGAAGTAGGATAGATCAATTTCATAACTTCGGGTGCTTCGAGTTTCAGTGTTTTGCAGGGCAAAAACATGAATGAAATTATACCACTGAAGTACAATACGATTGTAAAAACAAGAAAAGTCCTTGGTATGCCTTGTTCCATCACTTGGGGCAAATACGACCCCATGAAATAGCATATTTTTAAAATTATACATCAATGGAAAGTTTAATCAAATAAGATTGTAAATAAACTATTGAAGGGTCTGGGAAATGTGTGATAAAAATATGAAATTTTTAAATATTTATTGAGACAGAGTACTGGTTTAGTATAAGTATTGAAGTTTTGTATTTGCACTTGTCCCAACGCAGTCTACATTACGGGTGTTACACTCCCAGGATCCCAAAGTTATCCTTTTTGCCTTTGATCCTATTATTCTATTTTCCAATCCCTCTTTTCCTCTTTTCTTGCTTGAAGTTGTTTCTTGTGTTTGCCTCAGTTTGACCGAATATGGCCCTTGCGCCAATAAACCCCAAAACAATCTACCAACTAACCATTCTGCATGAATGCGTTAGCACGTTGATACTTTCACTTAAAATTTTACTATTATATTCATAATCCTTATTAAATGGTTTGAAAGTTAACTGACTTAAATGTCGCATAGCTTCAAACATAATCATTCCTTAACCCTCCTAGTGATTTCGACGAGATATCTCGTTCATCAAGACCTGACCAATTTTGCTTCTGATGGGATATCTCGTCTTCACGATGTTTCCAATTTTTTATGATGACGAGATGTAGACCTGGCCAGTTTCCTTCTAATGACGAGACGTTTCGTCCTTCAAGATCTGGTCAATTTTTGATAATGACGAGAATACCTCGTCTAGATAAACCCCAGTAGGGTTAAACAACGCAGTTTATTTGAAAGGCATCCAACAGTAGCTTTTGTTTAAGAATTTAATTGATGTCTTGTGGGTAACAATACCCGTTGATGAACGGCATGGAATAACCGCTCTGTATGAGCATTGTCGAGTTTAATGTGTCTTTTGGGACCTACTTATTTTGCTTCTCATCCGTTGCGAAGCTTAGATGTTATTACGTTGGTAGGACACCTGAGGGCTTTATCCTTGTCGATTAGTATTTCCTTATGTTTAAAGTAAACGCTCCAAACCCTATTTCTTGGAGTTATTAAGAATTTTTAACTATAAATTGGAAAAAGGAACAACGCTGACGCTTGTAAGGATTAGGCACAAGTGGAGTACTGGTGCGGATAGTTTAAAATAGCTTAAGCAGAGGAGCTATAATTGGGAAATTCCACATAAATGTAGATTTAAATGGCATGAGTGAATAACCAGTTCTCAAACTCTTTCACAAAATTTCTGTATCCAATGTTGATGGTAGGTAATTAATAATTAATAATTAACGTCACACTGGAGCAACACAACGGGTTATTTGCGACGGTCCGGGATCAAACCCGAAGGGAAAATCCGAGGACAACACCACGTAAATTTGAATCAGTCAGAAGGCGAGGCCACATCTGAGCTGGCACCCCACTCTCCAAACTTCCATACCATGCCAACGTGAGGACATTTGAGGCTACGACAGATTGAAGGTGCACCAGTACTCTTTGTACTCGACGGTCTGTGGTAGTTGAGAGATAAATTCTACACCAAGACATGGAGGTTGTGCAAAATTAATTTTTCGGGTATTGCAGTGGTGTTGGAGAAGATTTCTTGGCTATTGACATTGATACAACGTAGGAAGCAATGTGGAGAGGCTGGCTATTTTTTACATTTGGTGCACTGTTCAAAAGATTTGGTATCGTATATGATTTAGATGTTCCGTGCGTAGTTTTGTCAACATGGAAAAAGGCCTTCTCGACATGTTCATATCTAAAAGCTCACTGTAAGATTTGCCCAAAGATGGAAGGTACAATTTTTCTTTAAAGGTGGGATTTTAACCCTCGAAGTGGTTTCGACGAGATATTTCGTCCATCAAGAAATGAACAATTTTGCTTATGACGAGGTATCTCGTCATTAAGAATGCCGATTGAAAACCGAATGACGAATACATTGCAATCCCTCTTGCTAATCCGTGACTCTACCAACAGGGAATTTTAAGGTTACCCCACTATATATCATGTAGGAACATTTGGACAGCGGCAGTATACTCTTCGCAGATCGTCTGAATTGTTCGTTTTCTCTGAAAATCCCTCCCATTGAAGTGTGTTATAACAGTATGGTGCCTAATCAATTCGAACTCTACACCTTAACGTACGTAGATTGTATGCCTTTCCGCTTTATTTATACAAATTCAAAGATTACATTTTTTTGACCATATAAGTTGTTTCTACGAAGGAGATATCTCGTCCATCAAGATCTAAATGAATAATGACGAGATATCTCGTCATCAAGATATTGCCGTTTCCCTTTATGATGACGAGATCAAGATCATGATCAGTTTTGCAGACGAGATACCTCGTCTAGACAATCACCAGGAGGGTTAATGAAACTATACAAAGTAAATGGGAGACGAATAAAATTTGAAAGTTTACAACAAACAAACCAAAATGAAAAGCTAATTGTAAGCAGTGAAAATGTTTCAAATTTTTTGAATAAAACAGATCGTATTAACCCTCCTGGTGGTAATTCCGACGAGATTTATCGTCATTATCAACACTGACTAGATCCTGACTGACGACATATCTCGTCATTAGAAGAAAACGGACCAGATCTTGATTGACGACATATCTCGTCATTAGAAGAAAACGGACCAGATCTTGATTGATGGCATACCTCGTCATTAGAAGAAAACGGACCAGATCTTGATTGACGACATATCTCGTCATTAGAAGAAAACGGACCAGATCTTGATTGATGGCATATCTCGTCATTAGAAGAAAACGGACCAGATCTTGATCTCATCATGAAAAAACGTCTGCTATATCTTGATGACGAGGTATCTCGTCATTAGCGAAATTGGTCAAATCTTGATGGACGAGATATCTCGTTAAAACCACTTGGAGGGCTAAGACTGGTAAGGAAGAAGCGCCATCCTTTGCAGCAAATAGAGCAACACTCAAAAGAAAAATTCAAAGACAAATATCGATCAGAAGTGACATATTTACTCCGCAAACAAATGTGACACACTTGCATGCGGTTGGGCGAAATGCGTATTTTATAAGTAACAAAAAATATGAATTTCAAATCCCATATTTTGAAATGAACTGAAAACCAGGAAGTTATATCGATCAGAATATACGTTCCACGAATATGAATTTTCCCTCAATATGCTTTCTTCAGATTTATCTATGTGAATGTATATGTTATCTATATAAACGCGGAAACGTGCATCCAAAATATTCATTTCTACCGAACACAAACGCATGAGAAGCGATTGAATCAGATGAAAATAGTCTTAACACATAGGCAATGTCATATTTCTCAATATATTTAAAAATACGGCCCAATAGAAAATTGAATGAAGTTACTTATAATGGAAGTTTCATGTTATGCAACTTCTGTTATGCAAAATTCGATGAAAGCTATTGTTTTAATCACTTGACAGGTATGAACAGTTTGTATACTGATGATTGGGAATGTAATTGAATGTAATGTAATTTAGAGGTTTAGTAGACAGAAACGTTATTGACCATGCGCAGTGACCAACCGCGCATATTATTTCTATTGGTTGCTAGCCTCAATAAGATACACACTATAGAGAAGAATTTGCTGTGCACATTATTCTTTCCATTGATGTACTTACATTTCTGTTTATATTTCGTTTGCAATTTTTCGACATTATTAAAATTTCCTTTAACTCGGCATTCTCATCGGCTTATAACTTTACAAATTTTAATTTATCGGTTAATTATTACCAAATAATGGGGGAGATCCCGTTATCCTCTACAAATCGAAATTTCATCCTCCTATCCCTTATCAATTCAAAGTTACGCTACCCAAACAAAAATTCATGGGCCATTTGGAAGAGGTAGGATTGGTAGCCCGGTTGGAAGAGTAGCAGATTAGCAACCGAAGAGTTGCGAGTTCGAAACTCGATCCAATCTTAATCCAGATTTAACGTACACGAGCCAACGTGGGGGCTTGTCTACGCTAGATCTTTCGCGGCCTTAAATGTCCTCACGTTGGCGTGGTGTGTCTGGAGAGTGAGATGCCAGCTCAGGTCTCGTCATCTCACCAATGTTCAAAGGTACGAGGTGTTGTCCTCGGATCTTTTTCTGGATCGATCCCGGACCGTCCCAACATCCAGTTATGTTTCTCCAGTGCAATGTAAATTTAACTACCAACCAAAAGAAACACTAAATAATTTTAGGAGTACTACATAAAGTGGTAAAAGAGACAAAAATGCAGCGCGCATAAAATGCGGTTTGAAGCACCATTAGACGACGAAAGAAACTAAACTAATTATGTATAACCAAATTTTTCAGCCCACCAAAAACAAATGCAGCTCCTTCGCTTAAAAAAATGAGTATCAGTAGTTTTTTGCACCGTCATTTTTAACGCTAATCTGGGAAAGGAAAGAAAAAAGGTTTTTCTGTTGATGACTGACTCATCAGTAACTAATGAATATTTTTTCATAATTTAATTTAGCCTAACGTCACTCCTACGCGTCGCTTTTTCAACCCCTCTTGGAAACATTTAAATCTCTTTAACGATGTTTGAAGGACGAGTGCAAATCGGCAGAGTGCATCATTAAACTTCAACGGAATCCCAGGCTGAGGGATGGGTGAAAAAAGAAACAAGGCAAGTTCCGGATTGAGCGCTTTCTGTGTTCCAGGATGTAAAAGAGAAAGCTGGTGAAAGTGAAGGAACTCTAAGCTGCTTTGACTTTTTATCATTTTTCTCGGTAAAAAAGTAGCAGTTGCTCAAGACATTTTCTCTTGAAATAATTCATATCTGCAAGTTGCGAAAGTATTTTGCTTTGGGGATATTTGACCTGTGGATTCCTTACTTCAATCAATACTTTTTGAAATAGCGGATTTTTGTGTTTTAAAGCATTTTTACCTTCTTTTTTTATAAATTGACTTCTTTTCACTTAATTCCGAAAATACTGAGTACAATGTGAAATGAAAGCAATTTAAGTAGGTAGGTAGATAGTTGATTAACGTCGCATTGGGCAACGCAACGAGCTATTGGCAACGGTCCGGGAACGATCCAGAAGGGAAAGATCCCAGGACAAGACCACTTAATTTTGAATCATGGTCATTTGACGAGGTCACGCCTGAGCTGGAACCCCACTCTCCAAATTTCCACACCTCGCCAACGTGAGGACATTTGAAGCCACGATAGATTTAACCTTCACCAGCCCCCGTCTTTGGCTGGTCCATTGCTCTTCCAACTGGGCTACCGCGGTCCCAGTAATTCAAGCATTTGGTGTTGAAAATAACTTAAACTGTATACTTGCTGCATAAGTATATATGTATACTTACTTAACTCAATGATTGATATTATGAACCGTGGTAAGTAAAAGTCTTCAAGAGAAATACTCAGATAGATCTTAACTCATTGTTTACATGTTGAAAATAACTTAAACTGTATACTTGCTGCATAAGTTTATATGTATACTTACTTAACTCAATGATTGATATTATGAACCGTGGTAAGTAAAAGTCTTCAAGAGAAATACTCAGATAGATTTTAACTCATTGTTTACATGTTGAAAATAACTTAAACTATATACTTGCTGCATAAGTATATATGTATACTTACTTAACTCAATGATTGATGTTATGAACCGTGGTAAGTAAAAGTCTTCAAGAGAGATACTCAGATAGATTTTAACTCATTGTTTACATGTGTTAAACTTGCCAATGAAACTTCCTTTATGTATTCCGCTCTAACCCTCCAGGTGGTTTCAAGGAGATATTTCGGCCATCAAGATCTGGTCTGATCAAAATATCTTGTCATTTTGCTAATGACAAGATATTTTGCAATCAGTATATTACCAATTTTTTGATGATGACGAGATCAAGATCTGGTCAGTGTTTCTTCTAATAACGAGAAATCACGTCCTCCAAGTTCTGGTCATTTTTGCTAATGATAAGATACCTCGTCGGGACAACCACCAGAAGGGTTAACACTACCGATTTTTTGTGGATCTGTTCTGCATCACACTAACCCTACAAAAGAACCACAACTCAAAAAGTTCGTTTTACCTGGAAAAGTATTCAAAAAGACTTGAAGCCATAGAACACATTAACAGGGCTAGACTGAGTTACCATAGATTTGACGCTTTCATGATTTGAGTTACGAAAATGTTAGAGGAGAAGGACTTCAAATGGGGCATTCGTAACCATTCAGAAACTCAAAATAGACTTCTTTTGATATATAACACTCTTGCAGCAGGGACGCGGTACATAGAGGGAAATATATTGAGGAATGAAGAAAGGAGCAAAAATATTATTCTGTCAAATCCAGTACACACCAATACCTTGATTGTCCAAGCTGATAGGTATTGACTTATAAACTAGTACTTGTCACTAATGACGGTTTTTTTTGCATCGGTTTGGACGCCGTTAACGATTTAAAAATGTATTCTTTCCTGACATATTTCAAATGAATTAAATTTTTTTTTATTGCATTAAAATATCTTGAAAAAACCTGTGAACATCAAAACTAATTAAGTTTCCGTACTTGATCCAACAAGTATCGGCGATCTAATTAGTCCTTGAGCAGAAAAAAATGACATTCGGGTTATAATGGTAATTAATTAACGTCGCATTGAAGCAACACAACGGGCCATTGACATTGGAACGAAAATGCCACAAGTATTGGATAGATACTTGTGGCAGTTTGTTTTGTACTATTAGTTTAGATTAGCTTTATAGCACTACTAAACATTGATGTTGACTACGGTTTTGCAAAGAGTATTTTTTACCAATTCTTGCTCTAAAAGAAAAAGGTGTGTGGTATAAAATGTTAAAAAAATAGTTGAGATTGATAAGTAGACTGATTATTTTTCTCATATTATACGGGTATCACTTTAATGCGTCCGATCAAACTGATTGAATTGGAATTTGCTTCTGCAACATTTGGTGTTTTCATACTTACCATGCGACTGAAAATTATAGTGTATCTTACAGATAATCAGAGATTATTGTATTTAAACAGCATTTATTTAAAATTAAGCATATTGATTGTATCAAATCTAAATATTATTAATGAATACTTATAGCATTAATCAAGATCTTTTGGCCTGCATTAATCGGATGAATGCATTTGAAATCATCACGATTATGAGTAGTCATAGAGTTTCGATTTATGTGTTTTTATGCTTATTGCAAATACCGTCCACAATCTATGAAAAGTGGTATTATTTACGACAGATACAGCAAGTCTTAGAAGCGCGCATGTAAGATGTATAGCATTTGTGAGAGGAGTTAAGAACTTTCCAACTTTTCCATACTCTACAACTCCAGCAACTCCTTCACATATATTAGATTATATCGGTGTCTGTAAGGCAACTACTGGATGAACAATTGGTCGCTGTGTGACTTGTAAAACATGATCTTTTGGACTTCGTGTGAGGTATAACTTCACCAAAAGGATTAATAACAATAACACGAGAGATTAATGATTAAGGCAAACGAAATGTAGACGGTTTCCAATAATTGAATCCTATGAAAACCTTGTAAGCAATCTTCGTACAATAGCGTTGCAAAAAATGCACATGTTACTCAAATTAGAAAATTTTCTAAGTCACTGTGGTACAGATGGCAATGAAAAAGCTGATCAATTGGATAAGGATGGAGCTCAGTTGACCCTACCTAAATTCCCTTTCCCTCTAGTAACGTCAATGGACTTATATGTTCATCTGTAAGAACTAATAGATTTTCAATTTACAGAGATTTCTGGAATGTTTTATAGAGAAATAACGCTCATATGCCTGGTTCCTATCCCAGAGCTGATAGAGCTGTTTGCTTTCGTCTTCTTACTTGACTACTTATAAAAAACTTGCATCATATTTGAGTAGCGAGCTCATCAATCTGTCGTGTTTACTAACTGGACGAAATGACTCAGAGACAACCCTAAAATTCTTTGCAATGCAGTCCAGAAAACTGAAGATGGTGTTTTTAAAGGTTATTTATCAATTTAGATCTTAATAGGGATGCTTGTCAACTGATGGCCGAAAGGCTGGAGATGGGATTGGAATAAAAAATATGTTCGAAAATAATTTTTTTTTTAAGCTATCAATTAATTTGAACACATGCATTTAAATATTTTATTCCGGGAGATAAACGCTTCGTCATATATGACTCTTGAGCCACAAAATCCAACCCAACCAGCAACCGTAAGATTAGCAAAACCAGTTGCATCAACCGTCTCTATTGGAAAACATTGCTTTTTAAAACCAACGCTTCACCAGCAAGCCAACAGTCGCCGTTCCAAAGGCGAAAGAAATTCCTCTTCACCTCCATGAACGAAAGCTTCTGAACCAGAAGCCCGAACCTTAATGATTGTTATTTGCATGGTAGTTCGTTTTAGAAAGTATACTTTATCCGCTTCTGAGAGCACCTCCCGCGGACTTCTATGTCAAGGATGGACATTCACAAGCAGAACCAGTCTCGCCAAGGTCACGGATTCTGTTCCGGGTCACAATTATCCGATTCCTGCGCTACCGTGAGATTGCTTTTCGACCCATGATAAATTAAGACGGGACTCAAGAAAAGAAAGCGTTGGAGAGCAGGGAATCCACATGAAAAGGGTTTTTCCTTCCGTGATTGTGTTACGAGTCCGCGCTGCTTGTTTTCATCTGATTCAAGGACAGGCCTATTTATTTTCCACCTCAGTTCCGCTTCACTTTGTACCATTTACCGAGTTTTCTTTCTTTCTACTGGGAATTGAAAAAATATTGTTTACTGGTAGGCTAAATTCGCATCGCGCTAGAGCAACGCAGCGGGCTGTTGGCGATGGTCCGGGATCAATCCTGAAGGGAAAGATCAGAGTATAACACCTCGCCTGTTTTGCTTCATGGTCAGATGACGAGGTCAACACCTGAGCTGGCACCGACATTCTCCAAACTTCCACACCACGCCAATCTATACAAGCTGGAGGTGGAATTTTTGCTGATTTCGAAAAGTGTAAGATGTTTTCTGTGAGAACTTCACTTTCATATGAATTTAATGAGATTCTTTAGTTAATTCAGGGATCTTTACGATTTAAATTAATGCTTATTTACATAATTTAAATAGTAACGCATTGCATTTATATGAGACCCGCTGTAGCCCTGTTGGAAGACTAGCAGATTAGCCACCGGAGGGTTATAAGTTCGAAACTCCCTCCAACCAAAGATCGTCGTGTACAGGGGATGCTGCACGTTAAATCTGTCGTGATCTCCAAGGTCCTCCCGTCGGCGTGATGTGGAAGTTTGGAGAGTGGGGTACCAGCTCAGGTATTTTCCTCGTCATCTGACCGTAGTTCAAAACTACGAAATGTTGTGTTCGGATCTTTCTCTTTGGGATTGATCCCGGACAGTCGCCAATAGCCCGTTATTTTGCTCCAGTGTGACGTTAATATAACCACCTGTACCTACTTACTTGCCATTACATATATCTCAGGGCATCAGTTCAACATGCTCTGAGTTCAAATTCCAGTCTAGATATAGATGCTTTTAGTACTTCAGTTTTATGGCAAAAATTTCAAATTTAGCCAAGCTGAGCCAAATACAAGACACAATGAAAAGTAATGAAAATGCACACAAGTAAAGTTTTACTGACACAGAAGAGAAAAAATGCAAAGAGGGTGTTACAGGAATCGAACCTGTTCCATCTACAACTTGCAGATTTCTAGAGTATAGGCAAATCCACTGAGCCATTGTTGAACTTCGGAATATTTTTAAGCTATAGGCTCTCATGTAGCGAAAAACATCCGCAGTTTTAAAACTACAAGTAAATTCAAATATGAATTGTTAGAGAATAGATGTACAGTTTTACAAAAATGCACTACAAAATAAAAAAGATAATAATGTTCTCACTTTTAGACAATTTTCACAAAGCAGACTTAAAATTTGTCTATAAAGAACTCGGATTATTGAAAATAAGACTAAAGATTGTTTGGATAGAGATAACAATAAATGAAAAATCGGTAGAAAAGGGGATATTGAGGGGGTTTGGTTGCTTTACGTTACTTGGATTAGAAATAAATCGTAAAAATATAATGATCCTCTTCATGTAATACCATATGCGAAATACGAAACGAAACTATTAAAAAATTTCATTAAAATATTGAGAATAAGTGTTTAATAAGCGAGAGAAAAATGCATAAGTGAATATTTAAACTTTATTCTACATGTTTTTATTCTTAAAGTAAGATTAATTTCATCTTCCTTCAAGCATGCTTTTTCATTTTTCAATTGATAATTTTTCATGGTGATTTTTTCATTTCTTATTCAGTACACAATGAGAACAATCTAATACAATGTAAAAGCTCCTTAAGCTTCTTGAGCTTCTTTCCAAACATAAAAGATACTTATAAATTTTACATTTTAAACTCAATAAAAGGAAGCATTTTTAGGAGAATCTCTTTAATAGCAAATGGCTTTTAGAGTATGTAAAGCTTTCCTGTCTATTTCTCTTACCTGTAAATCACAAATTTTCTTTAAATCATACAAAAGGGAATACGTGTTTAACAACATATTAAGATGGAGCTTGCCTTGAGGGAAAAATGGTATTCTATATTAATGCCATCTTTGAATTGAATTTTAGATTACTAGCTTATATGTGCAGCAGAATAGATTTAATGTCTCATATATATTTCATTTTTAGGAATATTCTTCATATATTCTCAGCATCTAAATTAGACTGGTAAGAAAAATAAAAAAATCTAGTTGGGTTTTCAATGATTTAATTCGTAGAATAAAAGGTAGATATGTGGAGAAAAGAAGAATATGGTGAGATATGCAGGGTGAGTCTAAATTGTTTTTGCAAAATAAGAGGGGTGATAGTACCCATCCAGACGAGCAATAATTACCATGGAACATAGGCTCGCATTCCACTCTGAGAGGCAGAAAAGAGTAAAATTAGAATTTCAACATGAACTAACAACAGTGTTGGGAATGCGAATGAACGATACCAAAAGTTGCACAATCTGATTGATTGATCAGAGAAAAAGTCACAGCAAGTGCTCAAAGTGGCGGCCACGCGTGTCGTTGCACAGTTCACACCGGCATGACTGGCGCACCCTCTCGAAGATTCCTGGTGTTGTGTTAATTTTGTCTGCGGCAACACCGATTATCGCAACGAGATCTTCAGCCGAGTCCACAGGCGTCTGGTACACTAAAGTTTTCATGTGCCCCCAGAAGAAAAAGCCCAATGGGTTGAGGTCCGGTGAGCGAGGAGGCCAAGCCACAGGTCCGCCACGTCCGATCCATCTTGCTTAGGAGATATGCTACGTAGGCAGGTACAAAACGACGTCAGAGGCGATGACTTGTTCATGCTCGACGCGTTTCGACTTTACTCTTTTCTGCCTCTCAGAGTGGAATGCGATCCTATGTCCCATGGTAATTATTGCTCGTCTGGATGGGTACTATCACCCCTCTTATTTTGAAAAACAATTTAGACTCACCCTGTACAGGGAAAAGGAGAACATGTATAGAAATATATAGAGAAAGGTGATTGGAATTCATGCTTGGATTTTATGACGCAAGGTCCAACAGCGGACAAGCTTCGCCATATAGAAAGGAGAATATATAGAGATATATAGAGAAAAGAGACTATGTAAAGATATATAGAGAAAAGGAGAATATTAAGATATTTAGAGATAAGGAGAATATATAGAGATATGTAGAGAAAAGAATATATAGAGATATTTCTGTAACTGAGAAATTGAAATCACTCATCTTTTTAATTTTTTAACCTTTTCTTATCGATATGTCTCAAATTTTGCTGGGTTGGGAATAATGTGTATTGAACGTAAGCAACTAAATTACATGAACTAGTTCAGAAATTTGTAAGAACAGGTAATCTCATAAATAAGCTTCTTGACCTAAAGCACAGTTTTAAATATTCTCATGCAGCATTTTTATTATTTTTCTGCAATTGATTACACCAATAAATGGTATCCAATGATCTTATTGTCGAGTTATATATCTGCATTTTATATATTTATTGAGTTGATATGACTGCTTTGTCATGTTTTTGTAATTGGGTGTTTTAAACATCACCCTCATTTCAGATATAGATGAAACCTTATAATTGTTAAATTTTTGAAGGTATTGACTTAAATATTCTCTCGAGGTATTTACATGTTTCATTTACGAATTGCATTCATGGATATTTACAGTTTATTGTATGACGCAACGTCTTAACCACATGATATCCATAGTGAATTAAAAATAGAATACTGTGTGGCATATTCCAACTACCTTCCACTTCACAAATATATCTGACAACTTATGGTAGGATGTAGGTAGGTAGGTAGCTAATTAACGTCACACTGGAGCAACCCAACGAGCTATTGTTGCCGGTCCGGGATCAATCCCTAAGGGAAAGACCAAGGACAACGCCTGTAATTTTTAACCACAGTTAGATGCCGATAACAATATTTGAGCTGACATCCCACTCTCCAATTTTCAACCCAACGCAAACGTGAGGACATTTGAGACCACGACAGATTTAGCATGCATAAATCTCCTTGTACACGAGTCTGGCTGGACCGAATTTCAAAATCGCAACTTTCCAGTTGCTAATCCTCTACTCTCCAACTGGTCTACCGCGGCCCTCTTTGAAAACTTATGATTACTAATTGTTAGTAGCTGTCGACTTTCAAATCTTCTCACGAGATATTTGCAAGTCTCAATTGGGAATTACATTCATGGAATGTTCTGAGCGCGTGGAAGCCATCCGAGGTATTAATTTTATTGCGTATGCAAGTAATCCTAGAATTATTATATTATTATATTTATTACACGAGAGCAAACAATTAGTGTAAACTGTAGCCATGTTTGGAATGTGATGGAAAAATGAATATGAAATTCATTTTTCCATCACATATATCCACGCTAATCCTCTACTCTCCAACTGGTCTACCGCGGCCCTCTTTGAAAACTTACGATTACTAATTGTTAGTAGCTGTCGACTTTCAAATCTTCTCACGAGATATTTGCAAGTCTCAATTGGGAATTACATTCATGGAATATTCTGAGCGCGTGGAAGCCATCCGAGATATTAATTTTATTGCGTATGCAAGTAATCCTAGAATTATTATATTATTATATTTATTACACGAGAGCAAACAATTAGTGTAAACTGTAGCCATGTTTGGAATGTGATGGAAAAATGAATATAAAATTCATTTTTCCATCACATATATCCACGCTAATCCTCTACTCTCCAACTGGTCTACCGCGGCCCTCTTTGAAAACTTATGATTACTAATTGTTAGTAGCTGTCGACTTTCAAATCTTCTCACGAGATATTTGCAAGTCTCAATTGGGAATTACATTCATGGAATGTTCTGAGCGCGTGGAAGCCATCCGAGATATTAATTTTATTGCGTATGCAAGTAATCCTAGAATTATTATATTATTATATTTATTACACGAGAGCAAACAATTAGTGTGAACTGTAGCCATGTTTGGAATGTGATGGAAAAATGAATATGAAATTCAACACTCGAGGAGTGAAAAAGAGTTTGGGCCGAAGTCCTTTATAATTTGGTGTTGTCTTTAGTTTTCTTAATAAATGTTTCATTTTTAACAATGACCGTCTCCATGTATGCAACCAAAAAGCTTGTCTGCAATTATCTAATATAATCGAACTGATACTCCGATTATCTAAAAAGTGAATAGCGTGAATTCTCATCTCCAAGGAAAATTAGGCTTGGGTATACCGACAAATATGAGTGAATTAGAAATTGAATCGTCTTCTGTTTATACATTTAAATACGTTTCTGTGATTTATAATCCTGCTTTAATCACAGCTACGCATACATTTTACGTGCTCTAGGTACGTAATTAGCGTTGCAAGAAGCAACACAACGGGCTGTTTGTGACGCTTCGGGATCAATCCTTAAGGGGAAGATCCAAGGAGAACACCTCGTATTTTGAACCACTGTCAGATGATGATAACACCTAAGCCACTCACCAAACTTCCACACCACGCCAACGTGAGGACATTTGAAGCCACGATAGATTTAATGTGCACCAGCACCCGTGCATACGACGGTCTTTGACTGGACTGAGTCTCGAACTCGCAACCCTCCGGTTCCTAATCCGTTACTCTTCTAACCGGGCTACCCTCCTTTGAAACTTGTGATCCCTAATTCTTAGTAGCTGTTGACTTTTATCCCTCCTTATGGTTGTCTCGACGAGGTACTTCGTCATTAGCAAAACCGATCAGATTTTGTTGGACGAGATATCTCGTCATTGGAATAAAACTGACACTTGATCTCGTCATCAAAAACTGAATGATGACGAAGTATCTCATCATTAGGAAAATTGATCGGGTCTTAGTGGACGAAATATCTCGTCATTGGAAGAAAACTGACCCTTGATCTCGTCATCAAAAACTGAATGATGACGAAGTATCTCATCATTAGGAAAATTGATCGGGTCTTAGTGGACGAAATATCTCGTCATTGGAAGAAAACTGACCCTTGATCTCGTCATCAAAAACTGAATGATGACGAAGTATCTCATCATTAGGAAAATTGATCAGGTCTTAATGGACGAAATATCTCGTGATTGGAAGAAAACTGACCCTTGATCTCGTAATGATGACGAAGTATCTCATCATTAGGAAAATTGATCAGGTCTTAATGGACGAAATATCTCGTCATTGGAAGAAAACTGACCCTTGATCTCGTCATCATCAAAAATTGAATGATGACGAAGTATCTCATCATTAGGAAAATTCATCAGGTCTTAATGGACGAAATATCTCGTGATTGGAAGAAAACTGACCCTTGATCTCGTCATCATCAAAAATTGAATTATGACGAAGTATCTCATCATTAGGAAAATTGATGAGGTCTTAATGGACGAAATATCTCGTCATTGGAAGAAAACTGACCCTTGATCTCGTCATCATCAAAAATTGAATTATGACGAAGTATCTCATCATTAGGAAAATTGATCAGGTCTTAATGGACGAAATATCTCGTCGAAACCACTTGGAGGGTAATATCTCACGACATATTTGCAAGCCTCAATTGCGAATTGCATTCCTTCGAATTACATATGAAGTGAATTAGAAATAGAATCACGTCTCCCTGTTATAGATTCAAATATTTAAATCCGTTACTGTAAGATATACTCCTCTTTCCAGCCCTGCGACGTATACAGCCTACCCGCTCTAGGACACACAAAACAACCGCTAACACTCTCACTATCTTCATCGTGTCGCTATTCAAAACCCCCGTTCATTAGCATTCCGATCTTGCTCCACGTATCCGCTTACCCCTTTTCACCTGTGGATCTCCCGAGGCAACCAGGTAGCTGAACGGTAAGCAAGGGGGAAGATGGCCCAATCCTTTCGATTGTGCCAGACGGCTCGCGGAAGCCGGACGCACCAGATTTGAACTATTGAACCCGGAGAAAGCAGAGTGCATTCAGATGCTTCTTTTTGTTGTTGCTGGTTTCGTGTTCCTCTGTTATGGCCGTTCGCTAACGTCCCATGCCTCACTGACTTGGGTGTAAATGGATTCCTGGAGTTCTGCCAGCCAGCGAAATCTTCCTGTCATCCGGGGAACTGGAACATTGTTCCTTAGTATGTTTTTAATGAGGGACATTTAAATTCTTGACAATCTTTTTGAATCGGGAGATCGATAGTTTCGGAAGGAAGGGGTGTTTGGGATTCGCGTTTCTTACTTTTGTGAAGGGGTTCGGTCGTTTATGGGGATGTATTGCAGTTTTAAAAGTAGCGCCGGGTGGTTTGTGGATGAGTTTGAAAGTATTGCGGACGCAATTACTTTCGAAGTCGATACGTGCTTGTGCAATCAAACAGCATGGTTTGGGTTTATGTATCATAAGAAATGCGATTGGTGGAATTTGAAAGTATTGCTCATGTAACTCATGTTTCAAGGTGGATGCTTGTTGATGCAATTGATCAGCATGGTTTAGGTTTATGTAACATAAGCAATGCGATTTTCCGAATTTCAAAGTGTTGTTTACGCAATTACTTTTAAGGTGGATGCGTGTTGATGCAATTGGGCAGAATGATTAGGTTTATATAACATAAACAATGTAATTGATCGAATTTTAAAGTATTGTTCATGAAATTATTTTTAAAATAGATGCGTGTTGATGCAATCGGTCAGCATAGTTTAGGTTTATGTAACATAAGCAATGCGATTTTTGAAAGTATTGCTTACTCAATTACTTTTAAGGCCGATATGTGCTGGTGCAATTGGGCAGTATAATTCAGATTTATGTAACACAAACTTAAAAGCAGCTTCCTAGTGCAAACTTATTAGGATATTGGTATTCAAGAGATTTTAGAATTTAAACCCATGAATTAGCCCTCTAAGTGGTTTTGACGAGATATCTTGTTCACCAAGACCTGACCAATTTTGCTAATGACGAGATATTTCGTCATCAAGAGACTATCAATAGTTTGATGATGGCGAGATCAGGATGTAGTCCGTTTTCTTCTAATGACGAGATATCTCGTCCATCAAGATTGGTCAATTTGCTAATGACGAGATACCTCGTCGAGACAACCATCAGGAGGGCTAAAGAGCAAGAACAGTTATGACTATAAGAGGAACAGTTATGACTACAAGAGGAACCGTTATGACTAAAAGAGGAACAGTTATGATTATATGAAAACAAATGGAGTTATGGCTACAAGAGCATTAAGCTTTGGCTGTCTCAGCCAATTAGTCATAAATCTTCCCCTTACAATTCATCGATGTAATGATAGTTTGCATTCAAGATTGTACCTTAACGTACTAGAGTATGTCTAAAGATAGCTTCCTTATTCGAAAATTATTGAAGGTGAGATAAATAGTACGCTGCTAGCAGGTACAGGCAGTTGTTGGAATCCCCTTAACAATATTATTTCAGGAAGATTCATGCAATACATGGATAGAAGTTGATGGATGTAACCATGTACAGGTATCCCATAAGTTTGGGTAGCAAAAACATTTCAATAATTCATAAAATTGCGAAAATCGTTGTATTTAATTGCTGTTTGCGCGAAAAGAACCTCAAGAGGGATTTTTTTGACGGTGACTAGTTGATATTTCCATGGATATAGGGCCATGTACTACATGACTTTTTTTTATAAAACATACAAATGAGAGCTTATAAAACGGATAGATTCTGACAGCTCATCATGAACGCGTGCATTCCTAGTCGATGGTGTATAGAGAGTTGTAAAGTTTGTTATAGTCATGCTGACAATTGTTGGATAAGACATTGATAGTGAAACGCGTTTTACGCAAGCGGAGAATCTATAACGGAAGCTATACGAAAGTTTCGGACAGAAAAGTTTGGAGAAAGGTTGACGTCCTCTAACTTCTGTCGGACTACAGTCTCTAGTATCATGTTTCGAGGAAACTAAAAGCATTTCGGATCATCCTCGCACCGGAAGACTAATGTTATCAGACGCCCGTATCACCACTGTGCAAATTGACGACTTACACATGAATAAAAACTCAGTTTTCAATGTCATTCTGACTACCCTCACTGCGGTCGCCTGCTATCGGAGAAAATTTGAACACAATTTTTTCTCCTGCCAAAAAAATCCCCCTCCTTGAGATTCCTTTTTTGCATACCGCTCTTCAATTTTCTTATTTTTTCGATTTTTACGAATGATTAAATTCTTAACAAATTTATGGGTAGGTAGATAATTTAATTCACACACGAGAGCCTATTGGCGACGGTCTCGGATTAATTCTGAAGGGATAGAGTTGAGGACAACACCACTTAATTTTGAACCACTGTTAGATGACGAAATCTTGACCTGAGCTGACCAAATTTTCACACCACGCCAATAAAAATTTATGGGATAGTCTAATTATAAAAACGTGCTCCTTTCATAAAAGCGAGAGTTTTTATGATGAACCAATGTTTCACAGATATACGTGAAAAATAAATTGTATGCGTATGACTAAATCTCTTATTTACTTATGGTATCTGTCACCCAATTCTCTAAGCAATGTATTTGGCTTCTGCATATAACCAGCAATAATGAAGTTACCGCTAATCCCCATAGAACTCCTGTCCTCATGTTTTCCTTATCTCTTACTAAATGCACGTCATCATCGCGTAGAATTAATTCAGCCATCTTACTAATGTTAAAGCTTCAGAAGATATTAGTAGGACAAGTTCACCATTAATTGTTCAGTATTTACTGTATACAGGAAATCATTACAATACTGAGTCGAACAGTGTAGTTATCATTTAGCAACTCAAAGTAGGATGATGCATTGCAACAAGATTCATAACGCGTGTTACTAGTTTCCGTCAGAAATTGCTTGATGTAGAATGAGTTTTGCTCTGGGCTCCTAAAGTTATGCAATTTTTCTACGAAGTAGTTGATCTGATTACATTAATTTAATGTTCGCTTTGAACAATGTAGGTTATTTTTCAATGGTTTGCGGTTTTAATCTTATGAAATTTAAATATGATGATTGCAGCGACTATAGAAATCCACTCTAATTATCCTTAATTGTGACCAACTCCACAATTATACCACACAACCCCACAACAACAGGGAAGAATAGAAGGTGGTTCCCGTTGCAAAATTTGAATATTTATTTTAAAGAATTGCTTGAAAAGTATGTATTGTTATGAATACAAAGGGTGAACCAAATTTATTTTTGTATTTCGCAATAAAGTTTGTTGACCTAAGACGTGTTTCGTTACTTTTGCCATATTACAATCATAAGGTAAACTCTACATTCATCTTGTTGAACGAAGTAAAAATTTTAAAAATCCCATTTATATAAGCCCTTGGTTGCTATTTATTCAAAAATAAGTAAATAATAATGGTAAATAAGCATGTTGGAAGATCATTAGCCTCCATATGAGTTGACTGGCGTCGTAAATTCAAAGGTGTCTAGCCTGAAATTGAATACATTGTAATAACACAAAACCTTCAATTTATCACGTTTCCTATTTCTACATGTTTCCCTTTAATTTTCGCTTACTTCAGGTTACCGAGACTAGAATGAGCGAGTTGTCTTTCAATCTCAAATTATGACCTAAGATGTCTGTAGGAGGAAGAAGGAAGAAGAAAACTAAATATATAGAGCAACGCAAAATTTGAAGTATAGGTGCTAAATCTCAATCTACATACGGAAATGTTCCAGATACTAAAGTCAAGTGTTCTAGGTGCAATGAATTGTACATAGACACTCCTTACTACTTGTTAAATTGTAGCTTCCATAGTTTTACTTGTTTAGTTTCTTCTGTGTTTGCTGGGATTGTAATATAATAGAAAATATTTGCAGTAACGAAACCTCTGATAGTTTTTCCCAAATCGGAATTCATTTAGAATAAAAAGAAACATGGCGTCCTTATATATTTGTTACAGTTTGCATTAAGGCAATGTAACTGACGAAATAAGATGCATCTATGAATATCTAATTTTGAAATTAAGATGCCTATTAAATTGATTTAAGTCCAATTATTGAATTTCTTTGGTATGCATTCGGCTACTCAGTTTCGTCAGTAGATTAAAGGTTGTTTTCCTGATCAACGTATTTAAGTAAAAGTTTTGAGTTTATTCCTGTTACACAGTACAAGGTGTTTCAAAACTTTCTGTACACACTTTAGGAGAGTCAGGGAAGAGAAACAACTAAATAGTATGCTTCGACTTTGTCATGGGTGCATTATTGTTGATTGTCGCAATTCCGAACGCCTATTGTAAAATTGTAAACGTACAACCATAGTCAAACTGAAAAACTATGGCTGATAAAAATGTTGTACATATACTTACTTTCATTTATGCACCTAAGTGTATGTTCAACACACATGCGTGTAGGAATTTTGGATATATATCCCTATGTGAATATGGTTTAAATTTCTACCTCCCATTAAAGTTTGTACAGAAGGTTCTGAGACACTCTTTATAATATTCAAAATTAATAACTGCACTTTTCATATTGTGAAATTGGCTATTGGTGCGGTCCGGTATCAATACCGAAAGGAGAAATCCGAAAACAACACCTCGTAATTTACAATCCCCGGTCAGATGACGAGGTCAACACCTGAGTTGGCACCCCACTCTCCAGAATTCCACACCACGGAGGACATTTGAGGATACGACAGATTTAACATGCACCAGCCCCCACATACACGACGGTCTTTGGATGGATAGAGTTTCGAACTCGCAACCCTCCAGTTGATAATCTGCTACTCTTCCAACTGGGCTGGTACAGCTGCAATCCAGTTGAAAGAGCAACGGATTAGTAGCCAGAGAGTTGCTAGTTCGGAGCTAGGTCCAGCCAAAGACCGTCGTCGTATATATTGAGACTGGTGCACGTTAAATCTGTCGCTAATAGCCCGTTGTGTTGCTCCAGTGCGACATTAATTAACTACCTACCTCCAACCGGGATATCGCGGCCCTCGCCAATAAACAGCAGAAAATATAAAATCTCATAAAGCAGAATGTAAAAGATCCCAAGGGAAAACTCCATCACCCGACAAAGACCATGTGCTGATTCATCTCACAACAAGCATACGCTATCGGTCGATAGATTTTCTTGTTACGCTTTGTTTTCAGAAATTTAACTGCCATTAGTGTGATACAAATCCTCCCATTGACTTCCTCCATGTTCCTGAATAAAAAGAAATCAACAAAGACAATGCAACTTCCTCCAAGTAATGTTTTGCCTATGAAAACTGATGGTATCGCTCATATGAAGGGTAGCTCTTTGGATTTATCATTCGGCAAATGTGATTAGAAATGTTTTAAGCTTATCTCCTTGTGTGTTGCTGATGTTTTCTTTTGCCCCATTGTTTCGAAGAATTGTGTCAGACAGAAGAATCTACGATGGGTTGTACTCCTTTTCTTTCATCTTAGCTTGATTGCGAACAATAGTATGGAAACGAAAGCACGAGTGGTAATGTAAGTTTACGAAACTTTAGTATTCCGCAGATGTGCTTTGAATTAAAAACGCATTAATAATATTGTTCACGTTTGGAATAAGGTGGCTTGCAGCTACATTTATTTAATTTCAAAATACATTTATGTAATGAAACAGTTGCGCAATACTGGACTAATTGGCTTCCGTATAGCAAAGCGCATTACGATAGCGGTTGATGGTAGCTGAATTAACGTCACACTGGAGCAACGTAACGGGATACTGTCCGAGATCAACCCCGAAGGTAAAGGTATTGTTATTTGGTATTTTTAAATTAACGCCGCAATCAGCTATTGGCGGCGGTCCGGGATCAATCCCACAAGGGAAAGATTTGAGGAAACACCACATAATTTTGAACCACGGTCAGATGACGAGGTCACACCTGAGCTGGCATCCTATTCTTCAAACTTCCACGCATAACACACACAACAACGTTAACATACACTACCACAGCGAAATAAACAGCTTTATTAAAACCATATTTACTTTCATATCTTGATTTCAGTCGATGGTTTTTGTGTTTAATACATCTTTTTAAAATCTGCTGTATGCTGTTATTGATGAACGCGGGCCTTTTCGCCACCAGGCCATCAGACCACGTAGTCTCCAATATTTTTCACAATACAATTAAAAACCACTAGTTCCGGGAGCTCGTCCAAATGTTCACCAGACATTGGCTGTCCTAGATCGCACAAATTAGTCTGGGGAACCAGCAGGTCCTATTCGGTTTAGATGGGCCCTCAGAGAGTCGTGGGCAGCAAGTAATCTGCACTTGGCAACCACTTCCCGTCGAGGAGAGTATGGGACAAGTGAAAACCTGTTTCAGGGAACGATTCCAAGGATTTACTTTAACACTTCGGGTGGATTACCTTCACATCGGAAACTTTTCTCATGCAAAAAGCTGTTCAAAATTGTTACCTTTTCTGGGCTAGGGACAATTTGTTTTTCCTACTTGGATTTTCAGTCCCCAGGATTGAGATGGCAGTTTTGTCTGGACAAGATAAATCTCGCCATCGGCAAAACTTATCTGATCTTGATGGATGAGATAAATCTCGTCATTGGCAAAACTTATCAGATGTTGATGGACGAGATATCTCATCCAGACCAATAGGAGGTTTGAAGATAACGAGTGAATACGGTTCAAATTCTCTCCTACGCATCATATCTGATACTTTTTCAAATGGTGTCAATTTAAATTTGAAATCAATACATCATTTCAAAATAAAAGAAATCCGGAAGATGATAAAGTTTGGTTTATCAAATTTTTGTGCTACAGAAGAGCTAATTAGACCGAAACCTACTGCTTAAAGTTAGAGATAAAAGAAATAGGAACTCAAAATTACTTTTCTTTCAAATTTACAATTTTAGAGGCAGTTTTGTAAATACAAATATTTTTCTATGTTGTTCTTAAATACCAACATAATTCATAATTTTTACGTATGAAAATATTATTCTCCCATTGGAGCATAAATTTGACGCCATTAAAAATGTTATAATTAGTTCTAATACCATTTAAATTAATAAAGATTGATTAATATATTTTTTAAGCAATCCAAAAATTAGTTTTAGTTAGTTTTAAATCCAAGTGAAGTACTCTTACATTGTACTACAGACTACAGCTTTAAGGTTTATGCACACACTATAAATTTTGGAAATCTACCAAAGAAAGTGCATTTAAAAAGGAACGAAATATAAATCCCCTTCATACATCCTGAGATTTTAAGAATGAGAAAAACAGTTTAAGATTAGTTGTTATAGATTTTGTTACGAAAATCTGTTTGACAATTTTAAATTTAGTATTTAAACGAGTTGAATACATAGTGAGGTTCAGTACTTTGGGATTTAATTGCTTTCTAGACAAAGAATTAGAATAATCTCTGTTCAATAAACAGGCTAATTGTCTAATTAAACGTTGGCTAGCTAATTATTCTACCTTTTTCCGATGGAAGCATCTTAAGTAATTAAGTATTGCCATGCGTGATTTAATTTTAAACAAAAGTATAAAAACAATAATTCAAGTGCTTAGACGCTATCTTATTTAAAAATCATTCCGCCACTCTGCACTTCTTAACACTCAGAGCTCCGCCTGATTTCCTTGTAGTATAATGTTGCTTTTATACCACAATGCACTTAATGACTAAATAACCACATCTTTCTTAAGAATCCATGAATTCTTTCGATCTTTAGAAAGATTCCATTGGTCAGTTCCACTTACCTTAGAACAGAATCTTTCTTTGAAAGGATTATATCGGCGCATTCTTTAGAATTGAACCTCTTGGTAATATTTTACTGGTCTTTTCCTTGAAATAGAATCCTTTGGAAAGATTCTATTGTTCATTTCCTTAGGTTTCCTTACATTTACTTATATACGCAATATTATAACAACCTTCATTCCCAATGGCAAAACAACGCTACGGTTTTTTACTAGTATGAGTGCATATGATTCTTACGACATTAATCGAACTTAGTTTAGTGTACAGCAAAAACAGTGGATATAATTAATAATTTTTCTTCGGAACTGTCCACCATTAGTCAATATTCATAAAATCTAACCCATTAAATCATACCATTATCTAAATAATATATTGAAAATCTAATTAATATTTGAGTATATCTGAGTTGTTTTAAAACTATTCTTCAAAGTAAATATATTCAATTCTTAGAAACTATTTAATAATAAAACTATATTTCAAAAAGAAGGGAATAAAGCAATAAATCTGGTAAGCACTTGCATCCTAATTCTAGAAATTTTCCCACCACCTATCAATCACGATTATAACTAAATTATTAACTGCACTCATGGAAAGTAAAGTTCCGAAGGGAGCATTAAGATACATACCCTTAACCGTGATTAATAAAATCCAATCCATTATCTGAATCATACCATTATCTGAATAATTTGCTGAAGTAGAATTCATATTTGAGAATATCTTGGTTGTTCTCTAACTCTTGTTCAAAGCATCATCAGTTCTTAGATACTATTTAATGCTAAAACAATTTTTCAAAAAGGAAAAGGGGAAAACACATTAAATCCGGTATGCACATACATTCTTAAATCTAGAAATTTTCCCACCACCCCATCAATCACGATTATAACTAAATTATTAACTGTGCTCAAACAAAGTGAAGTTCCGAACTAAGCGTTAACATACATTCCCTTCGAAACTGTCCATCAGCAGCAGCGATTGGTAAAATCTAACCCATTAAACATACTATTATCTACATAACATGTTGAACATCCATATTAGAGTTGTTTTCAAATTCATCAAAGTAAACATCTTCAATTCTTACATACTATTCAGTGCTATAGCTATTTTTCCAAAAGAAAAGGGAGGAAAAACAATAAATCTGGCAAACACTTACATCTTTAATTCAATTCTAGAAACTTTCCCACCACCCCTGAATCACGACTATAACTAAATTATTAACTCTGCTCATAGAAAGTGAAGTTCCGAATGAACCATTAACATACATTCACCTCGGAACGTCCACCGTCAGCAGCGACTGATAAAATCTATAACCCATTAAATCATACCATATCTGAATAATATGTTGATATCAATATTTGATTGTATCTGAGTTGTTTTCAAATTCTTAAACATTTTCAATTCTTACATACTGTTCAGTGCTATAGCTATTTTTCAAAAAGGAAAATGATGAAAAAAAATCCAGTAAGCACTTACATCTTTAATTCAATTCTAGAAACTTTCCCACCACCCCTCAATCACGACTACAACTAAAGTATTAACTCTGCTCGAGAAAGTGAAGTTCCGAGAACCATTAACATACATTCACCTAGGAACTGTCCTCCGTCAGCAGCGACTTAAAACCTAACCCATTAAATCATACCATATCTGAATATGTTGATATCAATATTTCATTGTAGTTTTCAAATTCTTAAGCATCTTCAATTCTTACATACTGTTAACTGCTATAGCTATATTTCAAAAAGGAGAATGATGAAAAAAATCTAGTGAGCACTTACATCTTTAATTCAATTCTGAAAACTTTCCCACCACCCCTCAATCACGATTATAACTAAATTATCAACTGTGCTCATAGAAAGTGAAGTTCCGAACGGAGCATTAACATACATTCCCCTCGGAACTGTCCAGCGTCGGCAGCGATTGATAAAATCTAACCCATTTAATCCCACCGAACAAGGCATGGGCAGCATTGAAGGACGAAATCTGGGTTAGGCGTAGGTGGCAGAGGAAAAGCGAAAGTTGCAAATCCCCTAAGCCCGACCTCAGGACACAACTTCATTTTTCACTGCAACGGTGACCGCGCGGTCCACTGTCCACTTTGATATCGGATCAACAGATTGTACGGCGTTGGATGTGATGTGAACAGTGCTGGATTTTGCTTGCTTGAGCTTCGGTATGGATATTTGGAAAGGTAGGTGTTTGTTTCCTGACAATAATGGAATTGAACCTCGCGCGGGTGAGATTTGACTCCTTACTTGTTTGGCACGTAAGTTGTTTGACCAGTCGGAATCAATCCGTATCTGACCACCCGAGTTGGTAGATTTCTCGCATTGGTTGTCGTGTAGGCTGTTTCGTCTGGGAAGTAATTACATTGTAGTCGATTAAAGTGGGTTAAAAAAAGACGATTCAGTCCAGTGCATTACGAATAATACAGGAAGAAATTAAAATTATATTATGTCCCATTTCCTGTGCCAGGTTACTCTTTCCCAGCACTTAAATTATTATTAAATTTTGAACGAGCGATTGAGAAAATGCAAGATTTAGTACTAAATTTTAAATTTCTTGAAAATTAAGTGCAAGGAATGTATATATACGCTTATTTTTGAAAGTATTTCGCGTTTTAAGCAAATTATCAGTCTTTCTCAAGTTATTTTTACTTCCTAAAAATATATGGGGTAGGTTATATTTTATATAAAAACAGTATTTTAAGGTAACCAGATTATTTTTACCAGAAATTTAGAGGGGATTATTAACAAGAAAGATTTTGCTTTGTAATTGTACTTGCACAAACTTTGAGTCATGGCGTTTGCAAACTGAAGTTTAATCTATTATTGAGATACGAAACAGACTTCCATTATGTTCTCTAGTATAGAAGACAATTCTTCGGTTTAGTACAAAAATAATTGGTATTGATTACTCCTTGCACACTTTTTCTAGCCCATCTTCATCTATCAAGGCATGCATTGTGTATGGGTTTATTTCTTTCTTTTGCACCATTAGAACTTTTCTTGTGTGTACGTCCATTTACTAGACTTTGTTTGGTGCAGCTTAGCCAAATATGACCCTAGCGTCAGAGAAAATCTAAACAACCATCTAACTAATAAGATAAGTGTACTATTCGAAAATGTTTATTTGACATATTGTATTGTTGTATACATATTAATTTACATATTTATTTTATACTCCTTGTTAGTGAAGGCAGTATTTCAAGTTTGCGCATTTGAGGTTAAAGGGTGTTAAATGTTGTGCATGAGCTTCAGATAATACATAACGCTAAAATTAGTATGGAACTCAACTATTGATTTAGTATTCACGTTGTCATCGTATTGCTGAGAATTATACGCTATTATACGCAAATTATTAACAACCATCCTCTCAAAGTGACTACGCGATAAGTAGATATCGCCAGAGATCCGTCTCAGGAACTTAGTACTCAGGAACTTGTGTACTTAGGATAGTACAACTCTGTGTACTTAGAATGGTACAAATTTCAATCAATGTGAATATAGTTAATCCACTAAAGTTAATATTTTTGTGTGAGCCTCGAACAATGACGAAACGTATAGTTACTGATTTTACTAGAAAGGGCATAAAAAGAATTCAAAAATTCATATTTTGAGGAAACATGGGTGCTATGAAAATACATGGCCTGTGCCGCCTACCTGGTATAGTGGTCCTTGCGTTTGTTTGCATCCAGTATGTCCGGGTTCGAATCTCGGTTTGCGAACGTATGGTTGTTGGTGATGACCCTGTTAAATCTGCCGGTGGTTGTCTCGACGAGGTATCTCTCATCATTAGCAAAACTAAGCAGCTCTTGATGGACGAGGAATCTCGTCATTAGAAAAAACTGACCAGATCTTGATCTCGTCGTCAAAAAAAAGATCGGCAATACATGGATGACGAGATCTCATCCATCAAAATCTGATTGTTTTGCTAATTAAGAGATAGCTCGCCATCACGATTGCCGATTGATGAAGATAACGATCAGGTCAATTTTTTCGAACGACGAGACTTAACATCCATAACATTTAGTCCATCAAGATCTGGTCAGTTTTGCTAATGACAAGATATCTCATTAAAACAACCACCATGGGATCAAAAGCAGCGCCAGCTTACTTCCCACTAGCTATTCCCTTCCAAATAACCACCTGCCCCTTGTAGTCCCGAAGAAACCAATGGTCGGGCATTAAAAATATATAGCATACTGTAAAACACGTCTGCCATCTAGCGGTCCAGTATTGAATTCACAGATTTGCCAATTTGCTGAAAGAATGTAGTTTTAACCTTCAGACATGTATTTAAAACAAAAATCGTATTTTTTGAGTTATATTGATGGGCTGCTTTTGCTGCTCATTATCGGTATGTTTTCATGAAGTTAACTAGATTTTCTCATGGAATGTCAAACGGTAAGTGGCATTTTAAATTCCGCTAGATTGCGTAATTCAACTTAAACCTAACTTTTAATTCAAAATCGTACAAAAAACTTAGATAGGTTACAGGAGAAAATACCTAAGATTTTACACCATTTTTGCGTAGTACCATCATATATTTCCAAGTCCTCATTAGATTCTGATGTTACCACGCCAGCCAAACGGGTACTCATCGTTGGGCCATCCTAATGACACGTCATCAGGAACGACGTGATTATGATGATTATGGCAAAAGCTCAGGGACCTGCAACCTACCTTCCTGGTGTAGGAGAAAAAATCACTACGGCCGGAAAACTTTCATAATCACTCTCATTAGAATAACCAAGTAAAATAAATAATGAAAAACATACCCGATAGAAGAGGGTAAAAATAAAGCGGCATGATTAACTAGCGTATAATCTTATTCTGCTCGCATCGTTAACTTTTAGATTGTCACTCGTTTACTCCTTTGCCTCCAATTAATAGTCGCCGTGCTTTACCATTGTCTTAAAGAGAAAGGCCTTTGAATGCGTTACAAAAAGTGCGAACACGTGAGGCACATAACATTTTTGGGTCATGCCGTATACAATGGTTCCTTTAGTTTGCTTAACTAAGAAAATGTTGTAGCTCTGTGCGATTATTAATTAATGACGCTTCAATGGAAGTTCTGGTGTTTAATTACCGAAGGTCTTATACTATTTCTCCGCGTGAAAGAGATTGAAACCATTGTACTCATAAATTGTTGATATGGTTCTAATTGCTCAGTAGTAAACTGAGATTTTCGTTGATTCTATACAGTAGAGAATTTTCGTCAGCTATCATGTCATTTCCTGGTACGTTTCACTATACATTATTCCAATAATTGTGTTTGAGGTATTTACGAAACTTACTACGTAGTGAATTAGAAACCATATGGATTTTAGTACTACTAAGTAGGTGACCTCGAAACCTCAGGGATTTAAGTAATACTAAGTGAATTCGAAACCAAATGGGTTTAAATAATATTAAGTAGGTGAATCCGCGAAACCATATGGATTTAAAAGTATTACTAAGTAAACTTACTAAGTACTTAGTAAGTTCATAACTTATTAATTTAAAATAATTACTAAGTTCATTACTTATTAAGTTAATAATTGGTAAGTCTGTTACTTATTAAGTTAATAATTGGAAAGTAATTAGTAAGTTTATGACTTATTAAGTTTAATAATTAGTAAGTACTTAGTAAGTTTATTACTTATTAAGTTTAATAATTAGTAAGTAATTAGCACACACACAAGTTTACTACTTATTAAATTAATGGTGAATTAGAAACCTTGTGAATTTGAGAACATTAATTAAGAAGTAAATTTATTAAGTAGATGGATTAGAAACCATGTGGTAAAAGCCTGTTGTGTGACGTTATTTTAACTCCCTAACAACCTAGAAACCATGTGGATTTAGGTATTACTAAGTAGTAAACTTACAAAGTAAATGAATTAGAAACCACATGGTATGTAGGTAGTTGAATTTGCGTCGCACTGGAACAACACAATGGGCTATATCAAAGCGATGGAAGATAAACCCGAAATAAATAAGTGAAATATACGTGATTAGAAACTAGATATAGCACCAATTTGAACAATTATTTTCGGTTTTCTTCAAAATGCTCAAAGCATGAACAGTTCTATCAAACTATTTAAATGACTGTTTCAGTATTCTGCTTATATGCTAATAGTTAAAATACAAAGTAGATATTTCTGATATTCCATCATGCTGTTTCAGATACACAAAGACGATATTGTAAACAGTTCATACTGAATAATTTATTTCAAAAGTACCACAAAACTATGATTTGTTACCACCACTTTCATTGCCTTCAAAACACTCTCTTGCACTGAAACGTCTTGTCAGCTCATACCAGTCTATCCGAAGTCATTTATTTCCGGATATGGACTGCTTCTCGCACTGGAAGATTAATTTAGGAAATGCGTTTGATAAGCAACCACCGGAATGAATATTTTAGCATGCGCATCGTACCCCCTCTCAGCAGAAGAATCCCTGGGACATATACTTCCCGCATCGTCCAAACCATCACGCAACATATAGTTGGAAACTTGTCATAGAGTTTCGGAAAGTTATTATGGCCAAGTATTGTATATCATAATCACTACACGAATGTTGGGTTCCTGAAACTTTTAAGATGGCGAAGGTTCACTTTAGGAGAACGGTACTCCATTTATAACCATTGTTTCGGAATGGGGTCTATAGAATGGTGTGCAATTCTACTCAAAATTTCTAAATGTAAATTTGCGATGACCTTATCTATTGACCAACTTTTTGTTTCCACGCTCGGCTTTGATTGCATTAACCCTCCAAGTGTTTCGACGATATACCTTGTCCAAGATCTGGTCAATTTTGCTAAGGACTAGATACCTCGTCCAGAAAAAGCTGCCCTGTTACTCCAAGGGGGAATGCTGTTCTTATAATATCATTGCTCTTATTGTTAAATTGTCTCTTGCCCAAAACTGGTGACAGTTTGGAACACGTTCTTGCACCAGAGGCTGACCATTACAGGACAATTTTTGATGCAAAGATAAAGGTTAGAAGGAGGGTTAAAAGGTACGTACAGGTTACTTCATCCTCGCTTGACGAGATTTATATCGTCACAAGAACTGAAATCACACAATGACGTAGTCAAGCCCATAAAAAGCTTTTCAGAATCAAAACATGTTTTGTTCTACCAGTTTGAGATTTTGTAATTGTCCTCTGTTTTAATAAATGGATTATTTTTCTAAGCAAGCACCTCCATGTTTATTTGCAACCTTCTTCCTTACATGGAGTCAGTGGAAGACAACTAAGAGTACTTCGAAAAGTAACTACGGAATATTATGTTAAAAGTATTGAAAACTGCTAATATAAAAAAAAAATTTTATCGAGGACTCTTTTCCAAGAAAATTAAAAAAGTGATAAAAAGTACCCAGTGATGTCCTATCAATTCAAATAATTGACTACCTTGATATGCTTTTGAAATCTCAATCTTTAAAATACAAGTTCAATTTAAGCCAACCTCGAATGCTATTGGTATTCTATGTTCAAATCGCCATCAAAACACGGTTGAAAGAATTTATCATTAGATAATTTATTTAAAAGTCTCATGAAAGTATGATTTGCCACCTCTACTTTTATCGCCTCCAAGACACTGAAAAGTTTCGTTTACAGCCTAGCTAGCTCATTCTGGTCCACATTTAGTTCCGGATACAAGCTGATTAAAGTTGTTGGATTATTTTGGTTCGGTGTTATGATAATGGTGCAGATTAAAAAGATATATTTTAAGGACGCAAACTCATTTTTTTGCAGTAGATGAAGACATCACTGGGCAAATACGCACAATTCATTGTTCATGAAACGAAAATAAGGCATAACATGTCACAGAACAGAGGAAAGCATATCCATCATGCCTCGAGCTCTAATATGGTCTCCTCCCCTTCGGAGTCTTTTCCCCCTCACCTTACTACAACCTCTCAGTTACAGTTAGGAGTGGTGATCTCACAACCTTGATGTGCTTTTGAAATCACTTTTTGATTCACCAGGTTCAAGACCTATTTCAACCTGGACTATTATTGGTATTCTAGGTTCAAATCTCCATAAAAGCGAGTTTGAAAAGTTTTCATGGAATTATTTAAGTCCCCTGAAATACGACATGCCACCTCTACTTCAAGCTACTCAAATGCCTTCTTCAAAGAACTAAAGTTTTGTCAGTCTCGCAACTAATACTGGTCCTCATTTATTTCTGGCCAATTCGAACCTGAAATACTATCGGTTTTCTACCCCTTTGCGTTACCCTGGTGAACTATGGGGATTTGTTCATGTTCATTCGGACAGTGGATTCTAGGTACAACCCGATTAGATAGAGAGGCCACACATTGATTCAGGATGGACGCCCATCCAGGCTTAAACCCGGATTCAAAGCAGGAGCTTTTTCGATCCAGAAGCCAGCACCTTGACAATTACACAGATTGGTTGGCAAAAAATTTTTTGAAAGAAGTTATTCAATTATTTAGTCAACCTTCTGGTGGTTGTCTCGACGAGGTATCTCATAGACTCTGACTAGACCTTGATGGACCAGATATCTCGTCATGAGAAGAAAACTAACAAGATTTTGATTTGGTCATCATAAAAAAATCGGCAATATTTTGAAGACGAGATATCTCGTTATTAGCAAAATTGGTCAGGTCTTGATGGACTATATCAAGAAAACTTACCAGATCTTGATTTGGTCATCTAAAAAAATTGGCAATATTTTGATGACAAGATATCTAGTCATTAGCAAAATTGATCAGAACTTGATAGAAGAGATATCATTATCAAAATTGACCGGATCTTGATTGACGAGATATCTCGTCGAAACCACTCGGAGGATGAAAAGACACCTCAGAGTATGACTTACCACCCCTATTCTTATCGCCTCCAAGGCACTGAAGTTTTCTCAGTCCTACAGCTCATTCTGGTCCGCATTTATTTCCGGATACGAACTGTTTCTCGCACTGGAAGATTAATTTAGAGAATGCGTTTGATAGGCAGCCACCGGAATGAATATTTTAGCATGTGCAGCGCACCACCCTTCACAGAAGCACCCCCGTACCTGTCCCACCTGCATCAGATTCCCACTATCACGCAACAAATCGCGCAGGTGATAAATCGTCCGAAACTCACACTTTTTCCCATTCATCCCCTAAAGGCTTGATGGGCAGATAGTTCGAAATTCTCTCTCGGTCGCTTCCGCTTCTTTCGTCTGAAAGGGGGAGGAAGCTGGGAAGAAATGGCGTCCGGATCACTTCCGGTATGAATCCCGGCCACACGTGTCGCGCTCCCGGATGGCGTGGAGAGGAGAATTCCGGCAACGGGGAGCTTCTGGAAATGAGGCACGGATTAAGTTGCCGATTGGGGAAGCGCTATTGGTGCTGTCTGGAGTTCTGAGTAGTTTTGGATTCGGATGGACTAATTAGAGAGAAGGGGCACGATTGAGAGACTAATCATTTTATTCCTTTAGGGTGCCTTAAAAGGTTCAGGTGCGGCTGCCATGCTTAAAATATGTGATTTCCAATGCTTAATTAATCATCCTGTCCCGATTAAACTACCTCATACTTGAATTGGACTCGCACTCCCGAAAAATACCAGGACCGTGGTAGTCCGGTTGGCAGAGTACCGGATTATCTAGCGGAGGGTCTTGATTTCGAAATTCAACCCAACCGTCGTACGTGGGGGCTGGTCCACGTAAAATAAATCGTGGCCTCAAATCACGTCGGTTTGGTGTGAAAGTTTGGAGAGTGGGATGTCAGCTCAGAGATGTTGACCTCGTCTGCTGACCGTGGCTCAAATTTACGAGGTGTTATCCTCGGATCTTTCTCTTTGTGATTCATCCCAATAACCTTTTGTGTTGCTCCAGTACGACTTTGATACAACTACCTATCTGAAAAATATATCCCATCTCCACTGTAAATTGCCGTAACTAACAAATAGTCGATTTTGAGTTTATAAATGATTATGAATGCCCACTTCATTAGTAACATGCGAGTTTCGATTCCAGCGGTGGTTTGATTCCTGTAACTTACCCTTGGTTTAGTTCTCTCTTCTGTGCCCGTGACATCCAACCAAACGGACCATATTAACTCTCCTGGTTGTTGTCTCGAAAATTGTCTCGTCATTAAAAATGGCCAGAACTTGATGAACGATATATCTAGACATTAGAAGGAAACTGGCCTGATCTTGATCTCGTCATCATAAAGAAATCGGCAATACCTTGATGACCAGATATCTCGCCATTAGCAAATTTTGTCATATCTTATGGAGGAGATATCTCATTGAAGCCACTTGGAGGGTTAAGTCCGTCGTCTCTTGTAAGATTTTCGCAAATCAAATCGTCAGCGTCAAATCTACGATGGCTGACAATCTAGCACAGATGTCTTCCTGTCTTCAAAACTTTTAAAGTCCTTCTCCAGGAAAAACGGCGACTACTTGGAATCTATCCCGATGGGAAAGATTCAAGGACAACATCTCATAATTTTGAATCACAGTCAGATGACGAGGTCATCACCTGAGCTGGTACCCACTCTCCAAACTTCTACACCACGCCAACTTGAGGATAGTTGAGGCCACGACATACTTAACTTGCACCAACCCCAAGTACACGACGGTCTTCAGTTGGATCGAGTCTCGAACTCGCAACCCTCCGGTTATTAATCCGCCTCTCAACCAATTGGTTTCCCGATGCTCCGGCTGCTCTATACATGCATTCAAATAAAATCACCTACCGAAAAGTTGAAGCAAAATAAGGTACGTTGTTTTGGAAACAGGCTTTGTGGTGTCGCTAAAGTATTTGCTCTGATGGAATCACGCACGTGCCTGCCCATCTCTTGTCACACAAAATGACCGCAGTGCGACCAACCAAACTACGATTTTTAGACAAGATGGCCCAAAAGTCACTAGACTATTTAAAAATAGAATAACTCTTTCATGTATTAAAAATTCACATTTATTCTTTCATAAACAATAAATATACTTGGAAAATATTTTTAATTAGTTTCGTACATTATGTCCTTCAAATGCCCAACATTTTGTTCTTGACAGTGGTGGGCTCTTTCTAAAATGTGCTCCATCACCTTTCGTAATGTTCCTTGGCTTATTCCTTCAATTTCTTCACGGAAGTTGGCCTTCAATTGCTGGATGGTCCGAGGTTCGTTATGGTACACTCTTTTAGATATCCCCACAAGAAAAAGCCTGGAGCCAGGTCAGGTGAGCGTGGAGGCTAACTGAGTTTTGCGAAATTTATCCGCCGTCCAAAAATTTGCGAGCTCCTTCGTCGGACGAGCTGTATGGGGAGTAGTCCCATCTTGCTATCACCATACCTCTGGTGTGTTCTCAACTGCAGGACACACGAAATGACGAATGTAAGCTTTTTGGATTAGCACAATTGGCCAATGATTTTGCAGATAAAATTGGATTATTTTTACTCGTTGCTCTGTCGTGAATTTCTCCATAACTATTTCCCAAGGATTACATATAAATAATCTGAAAAAAATTGAAAAAATTAATAGCAAGAAAGTTATATTTAAAATGGTCTAGTGACTTTTGGATCACCCTGTACAATTAGTGAAACACAAGATACGCTAAAATCTAGTGGTACACCCAGAGGGGGGCTCTGGGGGTCCGACCATCCCCGAAAGTGTTAGTTTCTGATAGTTATCTCTACAGAAAATATTCTGCAAATAATATTTTTATATTTGTCAAAGTGGCTGGCTTGTAGGGGGAAATGGAATATAATGAGGACAAAGGGATCGTTCGCTGAGGCTTTCGCAAGGGGGTCTGCTCATTCGTTTCCCTCCTGTCCGTTGTGGGCTTTAATCCAAAAGATGAAAATGGAAGGACAGTTTAAGAGGATGTCCTGGACTTCACGGATGATGGGATTTTTGTGGATCTTGTTTACAATGGCTGTAATGGCTGCTTGGTAGAGTAGGATGAACTGAAAGCTCATCGAACTGATAAGTCCCTCAAAAAGACAGGCTCGGGGGCGTTTCTGGTGGTAATCTCGTTATATTTTTCAAGTACTAAAGTGATTCGTATTATATTACTTATATACTGTATTGAAATACTATACCTTAAACTATTACTTATTGAAATATTTCAATATTCATCATAATGGATGCATTAATATTCATTAGGTAGGTATTTAATTAGCGTCACACTGAACACAAAGTGCCATTAATATTCATTAGGATTAAATAATTAATGTTCACCACAAATTTTTAAAGCAATGATTACGAATTATTTTCTACTCGACCATCTAGTCACCCATCTTCGAAACTCTGTCCAACCGAATACTGTTGTGTACACGGGGGCTGGTGCACGTTAAATCCTTCGTGGCCCTAAATGTCCTCACGTTGACGTGGCGCGGAAGTTTGGAGAGTTGAGTGCCAGCTCAGGTGTTGACCTCGTAATCTGAATTCAAAATTAAGAGCTGTTGTCCTCGGATATTTAATTTCGCGCTTCATCCCGGACCGTCGCCAATAACCCGTTAGGTTGCTCCAGTGCGACGTTAATTAACTACCTACTTACACAGTCGCAGATCTGAGTATCGTATCATCCTCAACAATGAGAGTTATAAATAAAATGAAATGCGAATTTCCAGAAGTAAGCTTAGAGTATTAAGGTCATTCGTATACATAGATCACTAAAGATAATCGATCTTCTAGTGGAATAGACGGAGCATGTGGGCAGAGTCGCTGTCTTAGACCTCAGACTCGTGAGCTTACGAATCGACTTGGGAAGATTGGCTCTCGAAGCACAGACTAGCGTGTTTAATCACGCTGGATTATCGGTTTAACCAATCAATAGTTTCCCTCACATTAAAATTGATGCTTTCTCACACATTCACGTGACAGGTCTTCAAACAGAGCGACCAGAAGAAATAGCACATGCTCCGTCTATTCCATTAGAAAGTCGATGCCCGCATTGTGTCCTTTTGTGCCCTTACAGTGATTATTTTACAGTTCGTAGTCTGGTAACCGAAATTACCTAAAATTATTTTGTAACTATGTGATACAATGTAACTTTAGCGTGGAAATTGCATTTCCCTTCGAGTCCAGTCTGAAACAAAATCCTCTTTGCTACTGCTAGAAACCTTAACTGCAAAAGGTTACTTTGCGAAATGTATTTCACTGAGAAACGTTGCACCAAATTTTCAAAAAATGTTACTCTGTATTTGAACTCCTACATATATTATTCCACTGTTATACAGACTTTCGGGTTAAATTTCACACCATCTCAGTCATTCCCCTTGTTCCTAAAAATAATTTATATTCTGTTTCTACAAATATTATTATTCCACTGTTATACAAACTTTCGGGTCAAATTCCACACCATCTCAGTCATTCCTCCTGTTTCTAAAAATAATTTATGATCTCGCAGGACGCGTTGAAACATTCGTCACGTTTATTTCTCTCTCATCCCTTTCATACAGCCATACATCCCTTGCATCTCTTTTTCATCTCTGGATGGAATTATCTCCTCTCACCTTTCTTTATGATGAAGATTCTAGGAGATTACTCAATTCCCACATCTACTATCCTATTCTGAATAACCGGCGAAATGTTATTTTAGAATCAGACGCGGCTTGCTTGTGAATGAACCTCGGAATATGAACCCGTGTTGCTCCATCGTTTTCATCCGATGTGATATCGCGTCAGTTTTGTTTATGGTAAACTCGAGTAAGGATTCCGAGTTTGTACCTACTGGAACTATACGCACTCCTATTTACTCGTCGGCAGATGTTTGTTGATGACTCGCGCCGTAAAAGCTAATGGGGTATTTGCGATGGAGCTTAGCTTAGGAACCAGATCCATTCTGTCGATGGGAGAATGTAACTTTTGATTTATTTAATTAGACCTTATTTGAACGATAAAGGAATTTTCTCCCATCTTAACCTTTCTGGTGGTTGAATCTACGAGGTATCTTAGCATTAGCAAAACTGGTCAGATCTTGATGCACGAGGTATCTCGTCGTTGAAAGAAAACGGACTTTTGATCTCTTTTATCATTAAAAATTAAAACTATCTCGTCACCAATAAAAATCAGCAATATTTTATGACGAAATATGTCGTCGTTATCAAAATTGGTCAGATCTTGATAGACCAGATACCCTGTCTAACGCACTTGGAAGGTTAATGATGTGTTTGTATGCAAATATAATTAAGTATTGAAGTAAGAGTGCTTTTGGAGCAAGGTTGATTTGTTATTTCTTTTTGGTGCTCAAGCCAGATATGGATAAACTCCAACAAGCAGTAGGAGCAAGGTATATGCTTGAAATGATAACGAACCAAATGTTGTCATTTTTGTTGACTCTCAGGCCTTAAGCAATGCAATTATATCTGTCTCGTATTTGCTCAGCACTGATTTCCAGATGCTAAATTGCAATAAGTTCTATCATGATCAGTTTCTGACGTATCACTCAAGAGTGGATCCTCTGTTATTGTGGTGTACATGGCAATGATGGATGGCTTAACTAAGATCGTTTTTGAATTACCCCAGTAATATGCCATCTCATAGAATACCATACAGGAAAAAGTTCACAAAAAATAAATACATAACTCCTCAGTTTCCACAGGATCTACTGAGAGCTGTAGTCAATTGTTTTCATATTACCACTGGACACGACTACCTGCAAAATCATATCTGCCGCATTGTCCTGTCACTCTCCAATTTACCCTCTCTGTGACCTTTGTGACATGACAGGAATGCACCTCAATCGTTGTCCTGATCTTACCGACGTCGTAGTGCTGATGGAGTTTTATATTTTATTTCTCTTTCTAAAATATATTGGACTGCCATACAGATAGTTATGGCGAATAGGCTGAGGTCTGGTAATAATAAAATACATAAATGTTGAATTACGACTATTTTTAACTTTATGAGCGCCACGGGATTCTCGAGTAGTGTAGTATTACTTTTATCCCACAATGATTAAACAGCCATCTGTTGGTTGTAAAAGTCCTTGAAAACCTATTGGTCAAGAAGGTAAAATATCTTGTATGAGCACGACCGCAAATTTTTATGTGAATTCGTCTCGTTAGCGTAAAGTATTTATTTGTGTAGTAAATGAAAGAAAGACAAATTCAGTTGCCAGTTCAGTGTTTATCGAAGGCTGACGAGTTGCTCTACCACAGACTACGTTCGATGTATTTCTGCTTGACTTTACGACGAGTATATGCCGACATTTTGAAAACTTAAAACTTCATGTGCGATCCAAAGTTTAACTCTCCAAACACTGTTTTCAATTTCGCTTCTATTATTCGACGTTAGCTTTCATTTTAGACTAATTTTGATGTCGTAGCGCTTCACAGTCTCGAGTTATACTGATTTAAAGTTTACGAGGCGCAGCTGAAAATCTCCAAAATCTCCCCACCCTTACCAGCTGATCGCAGCGCGCAACCTCAAGGTCGCTGACAAGTCTGTTTCAGCTATCGAATGACACTAGGTTGGTTTGGTTCGCGTTGATAACATCGAAATTATTAGACCGAACTTGATGCCCATGTTTTCATACGCCTCAACTTTCCCTACTGGCCACCTAGTACTGATTTTAAAGACTTATTCACGTCAAAATTGATTGGAAATCATTCAGGGATGAATGCAGATTTCAGAAAGGATGTAAACGTGTGCACCCCACTTGTTAAACAAGTATCTGGACTTCTCCAGATGGGACTTCTTTTCTAAATGAAATTATCTCCTCGTCCTTTCACCTTCTTTAATCATGAAGATTCTACTTGAATACCCAATTCTCGCATCTGCTATTCTAATCTGAATATCCTGCGAAATGTTATTCTAGAATCAGATGCAGCGCCCCTGTGAATGAACCTTGGAAAACAAGCCCTTGTTCCTACCTCGGTTTCATCCGATGCTATCTGGCGTCAGTTTTGTTTATGGCAAATTCGCGTAAGAATTCCGAGTTAGTATGTTCTGGAACAATACAAGCACACACGCCTATTTGCTCTTTGGCAGATTATGTTTGTTGATGGCGTGTGTCGTAAAAGTGAATGGGTTGTTTGCGATGGAGTCTCGTTTGGAAGTCGGGGAATTATCGCGAGGAATTTATACATGATACTGATGCAGACCGTTACTTTTGATTTCTTTAATTTGCTATTAGATGTATGGTATTTTAACAATGGAAAAATTCTTTTCGATCTTAACTATATTTTTGTGTGGTAACATTTATTGCTTTAGGAGCAAGTTATACGCATTCAAATAAAGAATTATGATTATTTTAAACACGTAAAGATATTTGATTTTTAAACTTATCAATCCTTCAAATGGCTTCAACGAGATATCTCGCCCATCAAGATCCGATCAATTTTGCTAATGACGATATATCTTGTCATCAAGATATAACCGTTTTCCCGTTGACGACTAGATCAAGATCTGGTCAGTTTTCTTCTAATGACGTGATATCTCGTCCATGATCTGGTCAGTTTTGCTGATACCTCGTCGAAACAACCACAAGGAGGCTTAATATTTAAATAATGTAGTGGAAAAGCTTACTATTTACTTTTACTATTATTAATTAATAATTACATAAATTCTATTTTATAAATACACTTTTAATTCATTACATTTATTAGAATTAATACTTCAGCGACTAAGTTGTATACTATATTAAGATATGGAATTATAAGATTTTAATCCAGTAAATATGTTTGACTTTTGAACTAATTAATTTTTGAAATCGTCTGTGATGGAGTGTTCAGTAATTACTTTCCATGTATTACTTATTAATAAGTTATTATTTATTAATGGTTCAGATTTAATGAGAAACTAAGTCATCTTATAGATTCCTCGTTGCAACCTTTCAGTTGTGTGTTATTTTGAATAAATTTCAGGCGTTTATTAAAATAAATAGTGAACTGTAATTGCAATGTGCAAATTTGTATAACTTTAACCGAATATATGTATGAATTTAATCCAAAGTATACTCTCGCGTTTCAAATTACTTGAAAAATTAAATGTGCTCATTAGCAATATTTATGAATCGCAAGAGTATCTTACGAAAAATGAATTTAACTACTGAATTCTCCGTTAAGTTGAACTTCAAGAGTAACAGATAGATTGGGATTTATCTCTGATTCCCATAAATTTCATGAGTTGCATGTTTTTCTTTTGTTCTTCACCCTTTTGTAAATATAATACGTGGAGGACTTTTAAAACGCATTTTGAAACGTCATTGAGCTAATAATTACTACTGACTAATATGTATTTTCCGTTTGAAAAATTTTAAGTAATTCATACTTCCGATATATTTGCCTTTGATAAACCGTCGAACAAATAATGTAAAAGTAAACAAATATCCACAGTTAATGGAAAATGTGGAAGTAAGTTATAACTTTGAGAAAGAATAGCGTTATTTCTCATTCAATTTCAAATCGAATTAAAATAGACACTGATACCATACACTCTATTTTTAATGTCAGAACTGTTTCGAACAACTCCAAATTCTTGAAAACAGACTTTCTCAACACTTCTTGAATTTATTTTAATTTAGGGTTGAATTTAACACTTTGGTGGTTGTCCTGACGAGGTATCTCGCCTCATTAGCAAAACTGACCTGATCTTGATGGATGAGATACCAGATCTTGATCTCGTCATCATCAAAATATCGGCAATAACTTGATGACAAGTTATCTTGTCATTAGCAAAAGTGGTCTAATCTTCACGAACGAGATATCTCGTCGTAGCCATTTTGAAGGTTAAATTAGCAAACTCCATATACAGTCTATTCTGAAATCTTAGTTGCCGTTTCGAACTTGATTCCACTTTTAAAAATCCTCAGCAATTGACTTTCTCAAATGTACTTCAAAATTAGTTTGGGCAACACTTTAAGTTAAAAGGACACTCTGCTGGTTTAAATTCGGCATGCTTTTTCTTAAAATCAACTTTTCGTTGTCACTTAAGGTTGAATTTAAATTAGCGAAATTCCATAAAGTCTATTCTGAAATCTTAGAGGCTATTTCGAGCTTGACTCCACTTTTGAAATCCTCATCGATGGACTTTCTCAACATACTTCAAATTAGTTTGGGCAACACTTTAAGTTAAAAGGACACTCAGCTGGTTTGAATTCAGCATGCTTTTTCTTAAATTCAACTTTTCGTTGTCCGTACTGAGATAATCTTCCGCATCCACTTGCCATAAAAGTTACTTTGTGATAAACAGCAATAAACCACTTACAGAGTGTTGTGTTCAACCCTTCAAATCACAACCTTCTATTTCCAGGAAACACATTGGAAAAGGGAGGCAGGAAATGAAAGTTCCATTTACCTCTTAAGAAAAGGAAACTCGTTTGTTTCATTTTATTTTTCACAAATCTTTCAAAGGCAATAAATTGAGCTTTCCGCTGAGAGATTCCATCGATTCCTGTACCAAAGTTCTGTAACTCTTTTATTTCCTCGGCAGAATAGTTCTCTGTAACTACCAGTTCCTGAAGAAACCAATGTACGAACTTCTAACCACCGGACCCGTTTGAAGGTATTATTGCATTAGTCCATTCGATGATGAGGGCTGACGTTTTGGCTGTTTTTTTCACGAAGCGTGGATTGCGGAAGAAGTGTTGATGAGAGGCCAGGTTTCAGAAATTACTGGAACTGATATTTAACCTAAATAAATAACTTTCATAACAAACTTTGATCAATTTGAATCGATACGAGAGGGATTTTCTGTGTAAATAAACGGACTAGACGGCATGGGAAGATTTAACTTCAGCTGCACAAATGGTTTAGAGTGGTATACATCGGGTTACCTTAATACACAGTTTATTTCCATTTTGGCAATGTTTGGCGTTTAATCTAACTGTCGTTAACCGATAAATTATCATGTATCAATTCACCAAGGCAGTTTTCTATATGATACATGAAAAGAAAAAACGGAACGGGAAATTAATTTAAATTCGAAACAATTTAAAAATCATCTCGTCAAAAAAACGAAGAAAATTGCACACCTTTAGAAGGAATTGTAAAATTTTACGTTAGTACGCATCCGTATCAGTAACATAGTGTAGAATAAAAATTAAAACCTCTTCCAGTGAACTAGTTATTTTTCCTCTGTCAAAACAGCTCCTGTAGTTTTGAGCAAAGATGGAGTTTCTACCGTGTATCGGCAATGATTCCTAGGAATTCCTGCCATATTGCACGCAAATACCGGTATCTGACAACTACCAATCTACCGAAGGGTTAGAGGAAATAAAAATGATCGTGCATTTTGCTAAGTAAAATATATATATCTTCTTTAAAATTCTTGATAATTGGGGTGTTACTCTAAAAACTGTATATGAACAGTAAGTATTTGCAAAAGATCGGTTAAATGTAATGGGTTTTTTATCTATTTAAAGAATCCTTAGCTTCGTAACGTTGCAAGTCTTATTACTCGTACATTGCAGGCCATCGCAAATACAACACCATGGAGGACAAGGGTATCAAAGCCATATTTATTATATAAACAACAAAAGGTTTAATAGTGAAATGATTGAAATTACAGCTCCGTTCGATTTGCGAAAATCTAAGAAATCATTATTTTGTTTCGCCGTCATGGGAGGAAGTTATTGCTACATGCCTCGGCTTTGAAAGAAAGAGGCTTTGGATGTGTGTTAGGGTATATCCGTCTATTTCGTTTCCACACGTTGCCAAAGTTCAACTGGCGTAGCCGGGGTTGGTCTGTGGTGTGCCAGTCATCGACCGATCAGGCGATCAATGACCAGACGTGTTAGATGGATGTCAGATCTGGTGAACAGGTCGGTCATTTAAGAATTGAAACCATGTGGAACCGTTGTAAGTTGTATGCCACGTGCGTTCGCTTATTGTATTGTTGAAAACTGGCCATTGGCCAGCCCTGAAGATAAGGGTGGACAACAGGATCTACAACTACAGAGATGTAGCGCTGCCTGTTGAGTGTACAGCCAATGCGCACTTGGCAGGTGCGAGAGAAGAATCCAATGCCATCCTATAACATAACACCAGCAATGTATACTTCTTAAAATTAATGCACGCGGTCAATTTTTGCGAAGTGACATTAGGATGATTTCAATAACATCTTATAAAATCTCAGATACCAATCACTCGCACTTTTTTGTGTTTAAAATGAATTATTTCCTTGATTTACTTTGTTTTCCTATAGTAGTCGAAATCAGATTATCCTTCTAAAATATAAGTTTGGAATTGTTATTTGTAAATATTGAAAGGATATGATGATAAAGGAAAGAGAAGAAAATATCTCACTGCGACACGAAGAGATGAAATCCGATGTTGTTTGTATCATCGATACCATTTTAGATGTCAAAGTCAAGTTTGAGACAGTAGGTAAAGCGTGAAGGGCCACTGATAGAAAATCACTGGGTCTTGCGCAAAAGGATGAATTGATAGAAACAGAAAAGTGAAGTCACTTTTCTGAACAATGTCAAAATGATTTTCTGTCAGAGAACGTACAGATAAAAAAGTTAAAAAAACTAAATTTCTTGTGTGATAAACAGTTTAGAAATCATTTCTGGATCTAATGAAGAAAAGTCCAAAGGTGATGATTTATCAAAATAGAATTTCAAAAAATTGGTGTGTTTACACATTGTATATGCTTTGAAGCATACGTTCAATTGAGAAATTTCAGTGCACCATTCTAATTTGTAGTACTTCTATGCTGCAGATTAGATCTCGTGTTAAAAAATTAATGGAAAGCTATTCAGGACTATAAATAATTTTCAAAGAATTTAGGTATGGTGGTTATTAATATAATATTTTCTGGCATTATGCCTCACCTCTTCGATTCAAAAAGCTCTTCGATCATTTAATATAAAAACAATTATAGTGTTGTAAAGGAAAAACATTTACAAAATAACAAAATGCAGGTAATTTAATTGCCAAAACCACATCAAATGTACAATATTTGTTTAAAAATACAGTAAATTAAATGTAGCTTTGTAGATCTAGCAACCGCAACCCATTAGACTTAAAAAATCGATCAAGTTAGCGAGATCCTTGATCTTCAGTAAAAACTATTTCCGGCACCAATCTAGTTAGTTTTAGTCTAAAGTACCTTCGCTCTGTGATATCCAGACGGTTTCTTTTTGTTTTTGTAGAAGTTACAGCATTAAAACCACATTTCACCTAATCTGGAAATAAGACTGGTTACAGTAGCCTCTTAGATAAACTAGTTGAAGTTGACTATTTATAGTTTATCTCATCACAGACACCAGTCAAGGTTCTTTTTACTTTAAGTACAGTTTACACAGACTAAGAATTTAGTCTTTCGGACTGTTTTTGATATTCCATACTCTTTTCAATTACATGTTCATATTCCTCTTTATATTCAAGTTCAAACACTACGTAAAAGTCTCTATAAGGTCTGAAAGCAAGATTTGGAATTAAGGATTTGTTAGACGAATTTTATGTTTAAAAACTTGAGTCAGTAGTCACACAAAACAAAAATCCAAGATCGGAACTTTCAGCCTTGTATGACATGTCTATTGGTATTTAAGAGCATCAGACTCCTTGGAAGTTTCGACAAAACCTTACGATGCTGTGGTATTTCCTGCAATTGAGTAGTCTCTTCCAGAGGAATGTTAAGAATCCGGCAGTCAATGGGTGTTCCACAACGAAGGATTGACTCAACGATCTGAAGTTCATTCGTTACGAAGTGAAAAGAGAAAATCGTTTTGTGATCGCAATAGGTGGTTTTCTATTTACAAAAATTGGTAAAACATAATTGTTTACTGAAACCATATGCATGTGTTAAATGGTCCCGTTATGACTCAGTCCTCCAGATGTATTAGATTGTGCCATGGAAGCCTATAATTGAGTCTTCATGATGTGTTAGATAGTACCATGGAAGCCAATGATTGAATCTTTCGTATGTGTTGATAGTACCATAGAAGCTTATAATTGAGTCTTCATGATGTGTAAGATAGTACTATGAAAGCCCTTCAGACTATATTAAATAGTACTACGGAAGCCTTTCGAATGGGTTTAATTATATTGAAACCTTTGATTGAGTCTTCCAGATGTGTGAGATAGTACATTGAGGCTTATGATTAAGTTTTCCGAATGTGTGTTATAGAGTACTATGAAAACCTGTTATGACCTCTTCATAATGGGTTAAATAATAATATAGAAGACTAATTAAGTCTTCCAAATATATTAAAAAGTACTTTTGATTAAGTCTATGATTGTCTTCCCCAAATAAAGGTATTTTTGATAGCATTATGGGAGACTATGATTATGATAAGCTTTCAGAAAAACGGTACTAAGAAAGTGATCGAACAAGTCATTGCAATCTCAATCCTGTTCGTTGCAAAACAGAATCAGTAGTTTATGATTGAATGTACAGTAACTGTTAATATATTGCTGACAATCCTTGCACATCTTTAAACAAGACATTTGGTCGAAAAATGAGACATTAACCATAGAAAAAGATATTATGTTTAAAATTAGGTGCACAGAAATAAATGTAGGGTTTGATTAAAGTTTAAGTTACTGATGTTTCAAACTAAACACATTTTACTATAATGTATCCACGAATATGTACCAAAGAATACTTTAGCTAATAAAATCACGGATAGAGAATTAAAGGAAGTAATCTCAAAAAAGGAAAAAAATACGTGAGTTAATTTTTGTTAATACTTCAAAATTTCAATTTTTTCAAATTTCGAGTGAAAGTGGCAGTTCAAATGCACTTAAGGGCTTAAGAACTTAACACGAAAGAAATAAAATGTAATATTTATTATTATTTCTCTTTTCATGCTTCATAATTTGCTAATTTAACTGGAAAGCGTGAAGTATTTCTATAAAAGTAAAAGGATCAAACTTTTCTTTTTATCTACATTTTCTTTACTTTATAAAATTAAAAAAAGTAAAATTAATTTATAAAGCATTAAATGTCGTAACAAATTTCCTTAATGTAGATAAATGAGGATCAGAACTAATTCAGTTTGTAACAATTGTTACAAAAATTCACTTCATTTTATAATACTTCTGTGATTTATAATAATATTATATGTAATTTATAAATACTGTAAATTATTTCTAAAAGTCAAAGATTGTGGTACAATTCTGTCTCGAAAGAATTTGATTTATTTGTGAAAATTGTGATACGCATTGTGTAACATTCCAGTATATATTAAAATAAAAACAGCACACCTATCCGTTGATAAGATTGTTATTTTTATTATCAACGTGTGTGTGTATTTATTTGTTACATGGAAATACCAAAAACTAGATTTGTTATGCTGAGTTTTTCTCTTTTAGTATTCTGTTCCGATTTATAAATAGGATAAAAATATGTTGAAAATAATTTTAACATATTATGCATCTTTATATTTTCCCATTGCTGCATAGACGCTGATAAGTACATTTGGTTTTATTCTGTAATGTAAATGGACTCTGACGAAACGCAAGAATTTCAAGGCAAAACAACCTTTTTAGGATGATTTGCGTCCTGATTTGTTGAGAAATATAAAACACACTGCTCATATTTAGCGTTTTCAAATCTACATAAGTTAATAGCAGCTTGTTTAGAAATAAAAAAATGAGCTGTATGTACCAAGCCTTGTTATTTTATACCATCTTAAATAAATAGTTGATATTTAAAAAAATGTTTTTTTTTTTTTTTATTCAGACATGCTTTAGGACCGTTATATTGATAACAATATAAAAAAATACACACTTAACTATAAAAAAAGACAATGCCTACAATATTTTGTTTCCAAGTTTTCAAAAAAGGACGTTTTCAGCTGCAGTCTAAAACACCAGCAGCTAGAAAAACGCTGAAAAGGGAAGGAAAAAAACTAATTTTGCGTCATGCAGTTTATTCAATTGGTAAACATCGTTTACCCGATACTCCATTCTGAATTTGTAGCCTTGCTGAGTATTAATTTCCAGCTGGTACGGGATAAAAAAATTTGAATAAAAAAGAATAAATCAAAATTTTTCTATTTCGTGGAACAAGGATAGATACCCCTAGGGTTCCATTAGTCTTAAAAGCCTTTGGAGCACCGAACAATCGAACGATTTACTTCAGCCATCTAAGGAATAAGTCGTTCTAATCGATATCGGTGTAAGTCACGTTTTATAACACAGTGGAGTTCTAATGAATGCTACAGCGTTTACTTAAATTAAATAATTTTTTCTGTAAAATGACAAATCTGAAATTTTCTTCTTGACTCAATCGGATATTAAGAATAATTGCTTTTGATGAAAATAGTATCAATTCATCAACTCAAAATCGTTGTGTCTTTACCTTCCTAGTAAATACGGAATTTTATATTTCCAATGAATATGAAATTATTTTTGAGTTTTATGGGTAAATTTAGAGATGATTTGCGGTGCTTGTAAGATGTTATGGGCTGTATTCATATTTCACTGTTGATCTTCAGAGTTGTTGCACATTCACTGAGATTATATCTTCAAATAGTTAAATCACTTTTTCATTGGAATAGTTAAATCACTTTCATTCTTTCATTTTCTGTTCAAGAATTATTCTATCATAAATAAAGGTATACGGCTAACATGAATGGCTATATTAATGCACACATTCATGTCCTTTAAATAATTGATTTAAAAATTTCTTTCATTAATAATTGATTTAAAAATTTCCATGTGAAAATTTGAATTTTTTTGTAATTGTTCATTAAACCATGTGGAATTTTGAAAAGTTTGTGATTGTTCTGAACCTTGTGAAGTTTAGAAAATTTTGCGATTGTTCAGATAAGGTGAACTTTTAGGTATACATCTTTGGTTTCCAATTTCAAACAATTCTCTCAATAATATGAAAATCATTGAAAAAGTAAAATAATAACTAAGTAATTGGAAGGTAGTGAACAACAATATTGGACATTTTTCTAGCGTTTTTAAAATTAATTATTAATTGACAATATAGATATATTCAAAAGGAATGTTGAATAACTCAAATTACTATAACTGATTTAAAGCATCACTTACAAACTATTAAAAATTCATTCTAATGAAATTGTGTTTCTTAGTTTTGAGATAGCGTTGTAAAAATAGATTACGGATTTATCGACATAAGCTTTTTTAGTAAATTTTAGTCTTAAATAGTAGACTAAATAAAGTATAGCATTAATTAATTAAATGACAATTATTTCTAATAAAAAAATTCTGATGGTAATTGAAGTTTTGTTGATACATTTGTGTGTGTGAAAGATAAATCAGATTTCTTGAAGAATCATTTTTATTTCTGAAAAAATTAAATTCCATAAACTAATATTAAATCAACGCACATTCTTATTAGATTATAAAATGATGATTTACAAATCTTACTATTGTTTACAAAAACTTAATGCGTAAAATTAAATATCAATAATTATATTTATTTATTTATTTCCTTACTCCGCGTCAACGATTTAACACGAATTTCAAGACTTTGAAGCGTCTAGTTACTAAAAATTATTGCCTTTAAAGTGCATAGTTCTATAAATAAAAAACAAGAAACGCCGTTGAAAATACATCCTAAACAGAAGATTCATATTTCTCAAAATACTTTGTTTTTCAATCACTATATTATTGATCTTATTCCAATATTGTTGTTCAATACCTTCCAATTACTTAGTTACTTTACTTTTTCAATGTTTTTCATATTATTGAGAGAATTGTTTGAAATTGGAAACCAAAGATGTATACCTAAAAGTTCAACTTATCTGAACAATTGCAAAATTTTCTAAACTTCACACGATTCAGAACAATCACAAACTTTTCAAAATTCCACATGGTTTAATGAACAATTACAGAAAAATTCAAATTTTCACAAGGTTTTGAACTATCACAAAATTTTCAAAATTCCACATGGTTCTGAACTATCGCACAATTTTCAAAATTTTCCATGCTTCTGAACAAACACAATTTTCAAAATTTCACATGGTTCTGAACAATCACGGAATGAACAGTATTCCACATGCTTCTGAACAATCTCACACATTTCTAAACTACACATGAAGTTTGAAAAATAAAACAAATTTCTAAACTCCACTTGAAGTCTGAACAATAAAACAAATTTCAAAACTCCTCACGGAATCCCGAACAATTACAAAATTTTTAAAATTCCATACTGTTCTTAACAGTTACAGATTTTTCAAAATTCCACATGATTCTGAACAATGACGCAATTTTCAAAATTTTCCATGCTTCTGAACAATTAAAATTTTCAAAATTTCACAAGGTGCTGAGCAATCACGGAATTTACAATATTTCACATGCTTCTGAACAATCTCACAAATTTCCAAACTTCACATGAAATTTGAACAATGAAAAAATTACAAAACTCCACACGGGATCCCGAACAATCACAAAAGTTCCAAAATCACATCCCAACGACGACAGCCCACTCTTCGCACCACTCTTCCTCGCGAGTGTTCATGGAACATTTTTTCGTCTTCCATCCCTTCTTACGTCGGCATGTTTGTTCCATTACTGCGCGGTAACCTAAAGAACAAAAAGGCGGGTAGTTAGGGGCGGCCGACTAAGGGGCGGGCAGGCGAGAGGTTCCTTCAAGTACTTCCAGTACACGACAGCCCTGAAGATGCGCAGGTGGGCCTCCCAGACCGAAAGGACAGGTCTGATTGTCTAACAATCACCCAAAAGAAAGGGAAGATCTTGCTTAAGTGACACATCCAAACACGTGGACAAGAGACATGGATTTCTTTTCTTTTTTCTTGCCTCGTTCCATGCCCCTCTTCTCAGATGCTTTCTTGGAGTGTGTGAGGTGGGTTCCGTTTCTGGGGCTTCCTGTTTCCTAATAGAATTTGCTTCGGGTGTTTGGAGGGGTGGAGATTGTGTTGTTTAGGGGCGCGCGAATTGATGGTGTTTGATTTTAAATTCGCAACTTTTGTAGTTCAAAGCGGTTAATGAGTTTAAGGTTTTGTTTAGTACTTTGTTTTTATCAGGGGCGCAGCTTCAGAGGGGCTTTGGGAGACTCAGACTTGATAAAAGTAACACATCCTTAATTTAATGAATTGAATCGTAAATGGACGCTTTTGATATGTTCTTCTCTTCAATCAATATATATTGAGTTATTGTTTCTTGATCCCATTTACAAGTGTCCCATCACTTATTTCCAGGGGTTGAGCTAAATAATATAATCATTTTGAAAATGTTATGGCATATACTACTTTATATAGACCATTTATTATACTACTTTATGTAGACCATTTATTATACTACTTTATGTAGACCATTTATTATACTACTTTATATAGATATATATCCTTTATTATAATACTTATAAAACTTTATGTTGGCATTTAGTATGCCTATGATATTTTATATAGATACATACACCATTTATTATAATACTTATAACACTTTATATAGAAGATTTATATTATAATACTTTGTATATAATTTATTTATATAACATTTATTATAATACTTTATTTAGACCATTTACCATAATGCCTATAATACTTTATATAGACCATTTATTATACTACCCTATGTAGACCATTTATTATACCACTTTATAAAAAAACATTTATTCTAATACTTTATATAGACCATTTATTATAATACTTTACATAGACAGTTTATTACAATACTTGATATAGACTACTTATTATAATACTTTACTTAGACCATTTGTTGCAATATTTTATATAGACCATTTATTATAATACTTATTGATACTTTATATAGACCATTTATTAGAATGCTTATGATACTGTATATAGATCATTTATTATAATACTGAAAAATAATATGAACACTTCAAAATTGTTTCAATCAAAGGATGACCACATTCTCTTCCGTATAGCTTCGATTGGTCTTAGAATAGTTTACATGTTGTTTACCAATAGGTCGCTCATAGACTGCAACAGTGGCACAACTGAGAAAATTACATTTTGCGGTAGCATGGTTTTCAAGTTTGCATTAGTAGTGGAAGACATTGCTGTAAAACACTTCTGCTACCTAAGGGTTCAGAATTGAATTAATAGATTTGATAGTTTGCTAATGGAATTAATTCAATTTTCCACATTAAGATATCTACTTGCACCGAAAATCATGTTTTTTGAGTTAGGACACTATTGGAGCCCATGAGCGATGTGTTTTAATCTACTGTTTATTGCTACTTGCTTGTTTTAATTTTTAATGTATTAACGATGTTTAATAATGTGTGTGATCCTTAATTGGATTATGTAGCAAGACAATATTCATCTTATAGCTGTAATGTTATAGATCATATCGTTTCATGATACAATCAATGTTCTTATTTTTTGCACAAAAAGAGCGTAAAAGATCGTTCTCCAATTTCTTTTAGCATCTTTTCTGTTGAATGATCACATTCCTACTCCTTGTTGTCTGGAAATAAGAGCAGATCCTTCCCTTTGGGATTGATCTCTGACGGTCGCCAACAGCTCGTTATGTTGCTCCAGGGGTTGTTGGAGCGTAAATTCAATTATCTACCTCGAAATAAGGGTATTCATTCCATTCGAAAGAACTTTTTCTGATTTCTCAAACAAGTGATACTAATTTTTACATTGAAGTAAAATTGTACTGTTCATAATTTTTACCTTATATTATAAACCTCACCAGTGTTAAAGAGGCTAAAGGAACTAGTAAACTGAATTCATGGTTATGTTATAAATGAGTTCGAATATCTTAAGTGCTGAAGTCGGGTTTGCTGCTTGAAGTTTCCTGGATTTCAAGACTACACTTAAATGCGATCCAGCTTCCCCAAAGTCATCCAGAAAGGCATGTTCTCCACAGTTCAAGGTGGATGCAATGTTGCAGCATATCTCCTATTGTTGTTGATGTTGTGTCTATTTTTGAGTCGGATGTCGCAGTGTGCATTTTGCACAGCTTTGGCGATGTCGATTATTTTCCCGCTGTAAATCTGTTCTTCAAGATGGTAATCGATGGTTTGAAGAGCGGTTAGTATTGCAGGGCAGGTAAATATGATTAGGCGTGAGTTCGACTCCCAGAAAATTGTTACAATGTCTATACATTCTGGTCCGGTCACTATTAATTTTCATGCCTCTAAAATGTCCTGTTCACAGTCTGGATAATGTGGTGGCGGTTTTTCTATCGGTGCAAATTTCACAAATTTGCTGTTTTACTTTATTTTTATGATGTGAGTTTGAATTTTACCAAAGCATTAGCATCATTGAGAATTATTGGGGTTTGTTCAACACCTCCCTTATTGCCTCAGGAAACAGAGACTGTAACGTTTTGCCATTAGAACGTGAAGGGTTTTATGATCCGTAAGGTGGCATTGGATTAAAACATTGTAATTACAAAGCTCGCACAAGTGTTTTGTTAAAATCTCAATTCCACATTATAAATCAATTGGAAGCGAGTAGAGATAAAGCACGAATCTGAATAAATTAACAAAATAGGTCGAATCGAAAAAGAAATCGATTTTTGTTAGATTCGAGCAATTTCAATCACATAGCACGAATAGAAAATGCTACCTGATTTCAAAACGTTTTTAAACCCATATTTAATTATACTAGAGGTCACCTGTCCGGTGTGGCAGCGATTAGATTAAAGTTTATTTGTTACTTAGAAGAAAAAAACAGTAAGTTGAAATTCTGTATCTTTGATCACGATTCCCAAGCAGAAAATACTGTCTGATTTGAAAACAATTTCGATATTTTTATTTTTCTTCACTATACTGATCTGATCAGAAAAATTTGGGTTTTTGGGAGCACCCTAATAATTACTGTGAATTTGTTCCCTGAAAAACGGGACACAACTCATAAGTGCAATTAAATTTATCTACACCACCTACGGCCAATTTGCGAAAAACCTCAAGTCTCACTTTAATGGTTAGCTTATAGAAACCCAATAATTACAATGTCAGCAAGTTCTTTTTTTACCCCTAGACTACAAATGAAATCGATTGAATCTGACGAACAATACTTTTGTGCTCTTAGTCCTTACTGAGCAAACAACAGAGGACAAATCAATCTACAAATATTTGGCGTCTTGTTCTGTGTTCATAAGGTGCTCATGGTTCAAGATAGACGAAAAGGACTGCCAAATAGCATAGTAAGATAGAGATAGTAAAATTGTTGAAGTTGTAGTGGTTGAATGCATTCTGTTCTTTAACTCCTCAATATCTGCTGCGTGTGGTCATAAAGTATTCATGGTTTAATAAGACGAAAAGGAATGCCGAATAGCATAGTCTGGTATAAGAGATAATGCAATTGTTAGAGTAAGCGTGGTAGAATGGATTCTGCCCTTTATTTTCCCAATACCTGGTGCAGGTGGTCATGTTGTATTCATGGTTCAAGGTGGACAAAAGGGAGAGCTGAATATCACAGTAGAGTTACCACGGTTGAATTCATTCTACCTCTGAATATCTGTTGCATGTGGTCATAACGTAGATAACAAGTGCCGAATAGCATAGTCTGATTGGTAAGAGATAATGTAATTGTTAGAGTTTACGCGGTTGAATGCGTGTTACCTTTTAACCTCTGAATAGCTGGAGCATGTGCTCGTACGTGTTTACGCATTCATGGTTCAAGATAGACAAAAAGAAGTGCCAAATAGCATATCCGGTCGGTAGTAGAGATAACGTAATTGTTAGAGTTACTACGGTTGAATACATTCTACTCTTTAACCTCTGCATACCTGGTGCTTGGGGTCATAATGTATTTATGGTTCAAGATGGACGAAAAGAAGTCCCGAACATTTATTTGTCGTTTTGTTTAAGTTTTTAGTTTAATGACTATTGCACGTTCTTTATGTTAGCTATAAACACAATTATGCAAGGAAGTCAATTACATAAATTCTTAAAAAGCACTAATAAATTAGAAACAAAATTAGTCGCTGCCCATTTCGGAGGATCTTTATGTCCATCATCGTCATTAACAAAATGAAACCCGAGTGGGAAACTCAAGTTTGAACATATCCTTCATCAATTCTCTCTACTACCCCTTTTCCTTTTTAACAATTACTACAACTTGTAATAAATTGTTCAATTTTATTATATCAATATACATATTAGAGATATTTTGTGTTTTAAAATATTATATTTTCTAATTAACAGGCTTGATTGAAGTATTTTAAATGATTTTTATAATATCATTATAATTTATGAAATACAATTTATAAAATTTAGTTTAAGAACCATTCTCTTATGAGTCGTATAATGAAGAAGTATCATATATTTGAAGATAACGTAAGAGAACATGTCCATTAAACTTATAAATGCACCTTATTTACAAATATTATGAAATGAGAAAGACATTTGACAAAACTTGAAAAAAATACACAGATTTATCGATAAAAATTAATAAATACCATACTCAAGGTAAATAATGTCTTAAACTTAGAGCTTGTAGCACAGAAGCTTATATGGAAATTGTACAGTTATCTAGATTTATAAGTAAATTTAAAATAAATTGCTACAGTATCGGTGTTTTCGTTGCGTTTATATAAATAAATGTAACTAGAGCCCCTTTTTTGTACAGCAATTTATTTTAAATTATAAGAAACGAAAGTAGAAATCCAATTTAATTAGTCCTTCATAGTAGAAAAACAATAACCACAATATGAAAGAGACAGAAGAAAATCCGCTTTTTTATCATTCGAGCTCCTTTTAAATACTCCCCTTATACTTTTGTTTCTCCTATACCTTGTTATTAAGAATCACAAACCCTCAAGGAGTTTACTTTCTTTAAGTAAGCAGTTGGAATCACAATTCCTAGGTACCCCAGTGTTCTAACCTACTTTTCATTTCACCCTAACCTCTTCATATACTTTTGTCTTTTTTCTTCCCTCACTTTTAACTTAAATTTTTTTGTCCCAGCTTGGCCAAATGCGCCATAATACCTGAAACCCAATCAACAACCTACCAAGAATGATTGAAGAGGTAAACAAAAAGATTTGCAATAAAGTTTCACGTGGAAAATTGCAAACTCATGTATCATAAAACTTTCTTTCAGTCTTCTGTACCGCAAACTTTGAATCCGGCGTTAAAGTAATCCAATAATTTAAGCCGTTCCGCGCTCACAAAAAGCCAAGTAAATTTACGGCTCCCTCGAACTTTTGAGGGGATTTTTCAATTTCCTTCAAAAGCATGTCTCCGACTGACAACTCCAAAGATCAAAGTCATACATTTTATAAAGGTGTTGGTTTGTAGAAAGAAGAGATCCTACCAAATAATCCGAAAAGGAGTTACCAGAACTAAAAAGGAAGAAAAAGACTAAAAAAGGACACACAATCACCAGGACAACTGTGTCCTGGAAGAATCCTCACTCATTCTATCCACCAAATAAATTGCTTTCCCCTTCCTTTTCCGCCACTCCCAGAGTTCAATCCTTTTCATGTCCCCCTTCAGTACTTCATTCTTCTGAATCTTTACAAACCTCATCGTAGAAGCAACAAAGTTCAAACAGCCTACCACCTTCGACTTTTTCTTTATTTTTAAAGGGGACTGCAAAAAATGGGTTGGGGAAAAATTCCACAAGAAATCAAGGAGAACGTGGAAGGGAGAGGGAAAGAAAAAAAGAAAGGAGAAAGACACTGTAAAGATCTTTCCATTAAAGTTTTCCATTCTTGAGATTGGAAACAAGACCGTTAACAGTATCTTCCTGGAAGGGAGAAGTCGTTTTCTGTATCGATTACGGAGAGACTGCAGTGACCAGTGGCATACGGGAGAAGTAAGAGAAAAGGTATACATTATGCAGTGGGGAATCTTCCTCTCTCTTGTCGCACCTCTCTTGCTTATTGGAAATGAGCTAAAAGGGTACCTGCGGTTAAGCACCGTGCCCAGTGGTTTGTGATAGTTCTGAGACTGACCAGATATTAAGGAGTGAGGAACGGAATGAGTTCTGCCCCTTAGGTAGCAATTATATCATTATCTATAGTAATGGAGAATCTTCCCCTCTCGCTTATTGGGAATGAGAGAAAAGGGTACCCTCGATTAAGCACTGTGGCCACTGGTTCCTGATGGTTCTGGGACTAACCAGATATTGAGAAGTCGGAAGCAGAATGAACTCAGAAGTTTCGGAAACACAATTATATTCAATATATCAAAAAAGAATCTTCACTTCTCTTGCTTATTGGAAATGAGTTAAAAGGGTACCTGCGGTTAAGCACTGTGCCCAGTGGTTTGTGAGAGTTCTGAGACTGACCAGATATCAAGGAGTGAGGAACGGAATGAGTTCTGCCCCTTAGGTAACAATTATATCATTATCTATAGTAATAGAGAATCTTCCCCTTTCGCTTATTGGGAATGAGCGAAAAGGGTACCCTCGATTAAGCACTGGGGCCACTGGTTCCTAATGGTTTTGGGATTAACCAGATATTGAGAAGTCAGAAACAGAATGCGTTCAGAAGTTTCGGTAACAGTTATATTTTATATATCAAGAAATAATCTTAACTTCTCTTGCTTATTGGAAATGAATGGAAAGTGTACCCGCCTCTAAGCACCATGGCTACTGTTTCCTGACAGTTCTGGGATGACCAGATATTAAGAAGTCAAGGAGCGAATATATAACAGCAAATAATATTCTCTCTCTTATGCCTATCTTGTTTATTGGAAATGATATAAAAGGTTACCTGCGGTTGAGCACCTTGGACACTGGTTCGTGATAGCTCTGGGACTGACCAGATATTGAGAAGTCAAGGGACAGAATGCGTTTATCCACTTTCGAAGAAGAAATCTTCCCCTCTCATTAGGAATGAGAGAAAAGGGTACCCAATATTATGCTTTGTGGCCACTGTTCGTGATAGTTCTGGATCTGAACAGATATTAAGAATTCAAAGAGTGAATTGAATTCATATGCTTGGGTAACAATTATGTATCATAATATATAACAGTAAAGGAACTTCCCCTCTAGCAACTCTCTTATTGGAAACGAGGTAAAAGGGTACCCGCGGTTAAGCACCGTTGCCAATGGTCCGTGATAGTTGTGAGTCAGACCAGATATTAAGAATTCAAACGGAGGAATGAGTTTAACCGCTTGGGTAACAAGTATATCATTATATTGTAGTGGGAAATCTCCTCTCAATTATTAGGAAAGTGAGAAAAGGGTACCCGAGACTAAGCACCATGGCCGCTGCTTCCTGACAGTTCTGGGAATGACCAGATATTGAGAAGTCAAAGGACGGAATGAGTTTAGCCCATTTGGGTAACAATTATGTATCATTATATATACCAATGAGGAATCTTCACATCTCGCTTATTGGAAATGAGCAAATTCGGTGGAACGCTCATAATCATTAGCATAATAAACATAAAGGAAATCTCGAATTTAAATATGTCATTTTTGAACAGTTAATGCAGTTTTAATTATGCCTTTCCAGGCCACTTGAAAATACTAGGAAACACTTGTATTGTTCACACTACTGTGATCTTAACGATGGTGGACGTTTCGTTCCATCGAAATAGCCATATACCAGTTTCATCATCTTGTTTTTATATTCTTTACAAGTCATTTTTTCAATCTTTAAGAATCATGTATTAGGCCATTTAAGACTATTCATTTTACTCTATTTAAGGAACTTGTTTAGAGTAAAACGTCACTCTATAAAGATATTATTACTGTAAGATGTCAAGCAGTATAAAAACTGTTTTCATTTTGAGGGCATTTCTTATCTCAAAGTTTCATCCGTTTCATTACCTGTCCTTTTCAGTAAAAAATTTTGGATGTTATGTACAAACTTCTTTTTCTTAGCAGCAATAACTCTTAAAATCTTCATAAGATGTAAGCTAAACTCTGTAACCCAGGGACATTAATCTCGAGTATAAACTTTTAAACTTAAGTAAATGGAAAACTTATACGATTCACCATGTGAACTCTATCAAGTTATTAATATAACTAAAGGGCATTCTTTATAGTTATTGCTATAATGTAATTAAAGTCACTCTCTAAAGTTATTGTTACTGTAATGGAGCTAAATGTCACTCTATAAAGTTATTATTACTATAAATATTAGTTATATTACCAAACACAGAATAAACTATGTTTTTGTTTTCAAGGCATTTCTTATCTCAAAATTTCATTCCTCTCATAACTTATCCCTTGTGGCAAATGTTTAAGGATGTTAAGTACATATATATTTTTCTTAGCAGCAATAACTCTTAAAGTCTTTTCATAAGCTCCAAACTGAACTCTGCAACCGAGGGATATTAATCGCGAATATAAACTTTCAAACATACGTGAATGGAAAATTTATACGATTCACCATGTGAACAATTCATAAATTTATAAAGTTATTAATATAATTAATTGTCATTCTATAAAGTTATTATTACTGTAACATAATTAAACGTCACTCTCTAAAGTTATTGTTACTGTAACATAATGAATGAAAGTCTATAAAGATATTTTTACTATACGATGCCAAGCAGTATACAAACTGTTTTGGCTTTCGAGGCATATTTTATCTCAAAATTTCATTCCTTTCATAACCTATCCCTTGTAGTAAAAGTTTTAGGATATTATTTATAAATTTGTTTTTCTTTGAAGCAATAATTCTCAAAATCTTCATAAGATGTAAACTGAACTCTGCAACTCAGAGACATTAATCTCGAATATAAACTTTGAAACCTACATGAGTGGAAAATTTAAGCGATTCACCACCATGAACGATTCATAACTCCATAAAGTTATTAATAAAGCTAAACGTCATTCTATAAAGTTGTTATTACTGTAACAACTAAATATCACTCTCTAAAGTTACTGTTACTTTAATGTAACTAAATGTCACTATTTAGTTATTATTACTGTGTTATATAAATAATTGCCACTCTATAAAGTTATTATTACTGTAATATTACTAAATCTTCCTCTATAAAGTTATTATTTCTGTAAGATCCCAAGCAGTACAAGAACTGTTTGGTTTTCAAGGCATTTCTTTGCTTTCATAACATTCTTTGTTGCAAAAGTTTTAGGATGTCAAATGCAAATCTGTTTTTCTTCGCTGCAATAACTCTTAGTCTTTTCATAAGGCGTAAGCTGAACTCTGCAACCGAAGGACATTAATCTCGAACATAAACTTTGAAACTTACGTGAATGGAAAATTTATACGATTCACCACGTGAACGGTTCACAACATCCATAATCTGAAACGTCAACGATACCTTCCCCAGTTCTCACAAATATCAAATCCAAAAATCCAACCCCAGCGCACCTTTTCGTTCAATTTAAAGGCAATAAGTGAAAGCAATCGGTTCGGAAAGCTATCACATATCTTTTCGATCTCCGTTTCACCTCCACGACGCTCTCCTTAACGAGGTACAAATGGCTAACGAATACAGATCGGATATCCCGACCCACCCAGGCATTTAGGTAATTACAGTCAAAGCGTAGGCCCTACTCTAATTACTAAAGGCAGGAATTATCTACGTTAAGATATTTCCTTTTCGCTTACGTTTAACCCTGTTAGGGAATGAATTAGCAATAATTTCCTTTTACACACAAGTCTAATGATCACTTTAATGCTTCAGGACCTCGACTGGCTACATGAGATATGGTACTCGGTTGCCCGCCTGTACTCGGGTTGTCACGAAATACTAATATGCCTTAGAGAGATTTCAAGTTTGGACAGGGAGAAAACTAGATGTAGCAATGTCCTTTGATCCCTAAGATTTCTTGGATGAACCAAATCTATTTTTACGCTTTGAAAAATATGATGACTGCTTTATCTGAAAGGTTCTTATGTCATAATATTATGGTACTTAACGTAAAATATAACCCTACATTCCCAATATGTCAAGTACCACTTTATGAACAACCCCTGTGTTTTATCTGAAATGAGGTGCCATAAGATATGGTACTTGCCTGCTCAGGTTATACTGAACATTAATACGATTTAGAGAAATTTCAAGTTTGGAAAGGGAGAAAACTAGATGTAGCAAGGTTTTTGATAAATAGATTTCCTGGATGAATCACATTTATTTTTACACTTTGATACGATACGACTGCTTTATCTGCCAGATTCATATGTCCTAATATTATGCCATTTAACGTAAAATGTAATCTTATGTTCCCAATATGTCAAGTATCTTTTTATGAACAATCTCTGCTTTTTATCTAAAATGAGGTGCCATGAGGTATGGTACTTGCTTGCCTATAGTCAGGTTGTCAATAAATACCAATACGATTTGAGAGATTTCGACTTTGGTAAGGGAGATAACTAAATAACTAAATGTCGTAAGGTCTTTTGAACTCATCTAAATCTGTATTTCTTGGATGAATCAAATTTATTTTAACTCTTTGAAAGACAGAGTAAGCTTTTTATCTGCTTGATTCTTATGTTATAATATTATGGCCTAACGTAAAACTGTTAACTCTACATTTCCTATATGCAAAGTATTATTTATGATCAATCGCTATGCTTTGCCTCAAATGAGGTGTCATGAGATACGGTACTTATTATGGTATTCGGTTGTCATGAAATACTGACATGTCGTAGAGAGATTTTAAATTTGGCAATGAATAAAACAAGATGTTTCAAGGTCTTTTCAACTTGTGTTAAGACCATATGATTTCTTGAATGAACCAAATTTACTTTGATGCTTTGAAAGATGATGTTTCATCTGCCTGGTTCTTAAGTCATAATATTATGTCGCTTTAAGTAAAATTTAATCATACATTCCCAATATACAAATATGAACAATAATCAGAATATGAACAATCTGTCTAATCTGAAATGAGGTTCCATGAAACATGGTACCTGGTTGCCTGCTTGTAATCAAGTTGTCAATAAATACTAATATGCTTTAGAGGGGTGGTTTCCAAACTTTAAAATTCTGATTATCACCTTGAAAATATAACAATTTTCGTGGACCCCTTGAGATTATAAAATTAAATATGGTACATGCGATCCTTATTTTCACCTTAATATTGGCAGTAAAATATATAGATCTATGTTAAATAGATCATAAAACGTTGAAACTTATGTTAAATAGATTTTAATGTTAAAAAACATTAGTGATGACAATTTCAAGTTCTAAATCATAGAGAAAAACTAAATAAAAATAAACAGTTAAATATTGTACAAATCCTTATGTATAAATTAAAATGTATTGAACTCAAGATACTCACGTAAAACTATATTACAATAAAATTATATAAGTTTTACTAATGACGAGACCACCACCAGGAGGGTTAACTAACACCATCACATACGTGCTATCGTGAGACACTGTACAAGTTTAAATGAGTGTGGCTGAGATGAGAATAGAGCATAACACCGTCTATCTAGAATATTATGTTACATCGCATATTAGTTACATTATATAATCTGATTTACACATCACATGCACATTAAAATCAATCTCTTAGGATTATCAAGTCCTGATGAGTCTATAAATTTCACCTGACAGTGTTTATAAATCATGCGCCGTACTTTGCTACAATTACAACAAACCTACCCTCTAATAATAAACGTACTTCCAAAAGCAACAGTTCTGATATTCCAAAACAATTCTTTTTTAACTTTATTATCATCAAATAAACGAAATCAAAATTACCATACAGAATTCCACGCATTCCAACGGAAGAACAATTACGCGTGTGTGGATTTCAATGGAAAATCTCGGGCATCAGAAGAAGTTTAATGGAGTGCGTCAAGATCTTCCGATTGCATGGCTCTGGACCTCCCCCACGAGGTGGAAAGCAAATAAGTCTCCAGGAATTGAGTGACGGGAGTTAATTGGAAAAGTTTTCTCACCATCGAAACAATGAACAAACGCTTCGTTATTTTAGCAAATGAAAAATGCGTTTTTGAGCTGGCTCCAGAGCCAGCGACATTACTTTTCTCTGTCATTAAAATCCAAATTATTGAATGGGGGAATGAGAGAGCTTTAAGAGCGCAGAATATCGCATCATTAACACGAAAGAAAGTTACTGAAGAGGGAGAGGACAGTATTTTCCGACCGGAAAGAACCCCCATAAATTATTTAAAATGTTGTAACTTTATCTTGAATGAGTTAAAAAAACTCAGATGGATGAAGAGGACATGCGTTTTATGTGCAATTAAATTGAGTTTTTTTTAACTATATTAATATTTCAGGTAAAGATACATTTTAAGGGACCAAGTAAAACATTACCGCCAATTCCAAAGGGTTGCCACTCTGAAATCCATAAAATAAGAAGGTGGGTTACCAGAATTGGCACCAAATCGCTCACAGAACTGAACGTCTCCTACAATGCATTTTGGCGTGGATACATCTTTAAAATCGAAACAGTACACTAGGGACACAAAAAGTGTTACAACTGTTTTGTCTTATGATTTCCGAACTAGAAGAAACATCCAAAAGAAAAATGTAGCTTCGTGTTAACAAAGGATGTATGTACCTGACTTAATCTTCGAAACCGAGTGCGCAGGCGCAGCAGGGTGGGGAATCGCAATGTGCCTAAATTTTACAGTTCTAGGTGACAGTATAACATTTGATTTGCTGGAGTGAAGACTGCGAAAGTTGTGGCATTCGAAAGCTACCAAATTACACTGCAATTAATTTTGAACATCAACGATCTCTCAACAAATAATATCAAGCTGTACTTTAATCGTTCAAACTATAAATTAATTATTGAATATTCACAATAAACAATCGTTTCAAGTTCCTATGTCTGTTGCATTTATTCCACAATCCAAAATCAGGTCCAAATATATTCACTTCAAAACTACAGTTTGTGTTTTCGACACAACCTTCCAACGTTTTTTACGTTTTTCATATAAATATTAACCAATAAGTATAATTTTGTTCATAAAATTGCTAACAAAATATTCACTTTGTAAAACACGTATGCTAAGTTGATTTCGTATTTAACACACATTTAACATTTTAAATGCAAAATTTATAAAGTAATTTAATGAATAAAGTGTTTTCCATTTTATATAAATCATACTATTTTCCTAAAATTAGTTGAGTAAGCTATAGAACATAGTTTTCAAGAAAGTAACGCAGTGCATTAACATGCTACCCTGGCATTCATTATTCAATTTATTTGATCAAGATCTGAAACATTTTCAAATTAATTTAAGTATGTCGTTATAAAATTAACAACCATCTGGTATTTTAGGAATTTTAAAGTACAATTTTTGCATGGATATCAACAAGCATAGTATTTTATTGATAACATTTGTATTTTAGTAAATCATAGTTGATTACTTAATTGATTGCTTTTTTATGGCACACGGGCTAGGCCTGGTCTAGCTGCGCCAAACCAAGTAACAAGGAGATTAATTACTACATGATTTATGATCATTGATTATTCGATGTCTATAAGGATTTTATTTAATTCGAATAAATCATGCTACGCATTATAAAAGTATAGTTACTTTTGTATAACGTGTTAAGTATTTATATGTTCTTTTATAATGGCATTTATACCAAAAGGCTTTAATATAAATTGTAAGTTTAATGATTGTAAAATTAAACTTACGATTAAATAAATTTAAATACAAAAACATTTCAGTTTTTCATTTTTGAATTAATTTTGTATGACAATTAAACTGTTTGAGACAGACTGGTATTACCTTGGATATGTTACATGCAATGAAACAAAAAAAACATATTCTCATTAAGTTCCATCCACCAAATTATCCACTTTGAATGAATTACATCAACGTGAATTCTACTTGTGACTAACTGTAACTCTAAATAACATTTTTACCATTTTCATAGCATCATTTTAATGATACTTTACGCCATTATTTTAACAACCTCCACTTAAATGGACTAATTATTTTATCGCATATTTATAGCATCTGAATAAAAACTCCCTACAGTCGGCCTTAAATTCTTTACACGTCAGTATCACTGTCCAACAAATAGTTTCCTTGTAAGCACTGAAACACGAATGCAAATTCCATTTATATCTTTCATCTTTGTTCTAATGGGAATATTCATAAGCCTAAATTCTCATATTTTAGTTCTCTCAGGAGTATACCGCCATTAACAATGTCCTCCGTCATTAAGATAAATGGAATAAATTCCAAGATACCATTTTCCCACCGCAGCTGAGCTGACATTTAAAAGAACAGTTACACGACCATTTGGCTACTAAAATCCAAATTCCATTTGCGACAACCATCCGCTTTTTTACTATATACACGCATAAAAGAGGAATTGACTGTCATTTACACTAATCTCTCGACTTCACTCGCTTATATCTTAAATTAGAAATCAAATTCTCTTTGAAATCCCAGGCGGATGGAAGGAGGAATAAAATCCTACTTATCTTCGTACTCCATCCGTCAAAAGTGATGTTAAAAAATAATTTTCTCATTTGGAAATGCCCGAGGGGGGCATTTATGAAATTAAAATACACTTGTTGAAATTTCAAGTTCATTAAGTGCTTAATGACATCCGGACTTGGAAGAATGAAACAAAGCGGAGCTCTGGGAGAATTGATTTGGTCTTGGTTCACTGGTTGGAAGACTACGGGGGTCGTCACCCAATTTATGTCACGAGATGTGAATGGGAATTGGTTCGAATATTTTTTGTCGTGATTTGAATTTTTGAGAAGTCATATTAGGTATCTCCTGTAATTAACTGTTAATTGGAAATTAATGAACATAACACTAGTTTAACCCTCCAAGTGGGTTTGACGAGATATCTCGTCCATCAAGATCTGACCAATCTTGCTAATGACGAGATATCTCGTTCATCAAGGTTTGACCAATTTTTCCAATGACGATCATCAAGATATTGCCGATCTTTTCGTGATGACGAGATAAAGATCTGGTCAGTTTTCTACTAATGAATAATGATTTGAAGACGAGGTATTTCGTCCATGAGAATTGGGTCATTTTTGCTCATGGCATATTACCTCGCAGAGACAACCACCAGAGGGGTTAAGTAAGCCAAAGCATTGTTTTTCTGTTCTTGTCTTCTTTTGTGATTTTTTGTACATTGGAGTCGAATCAGCCCACCTGTAAGATACATGAACAGAGGGATACGAACCAAATCAAAGTGATCTTGTTCAGTCTGTTAAAAAAGTACTCTGAACATCTCTTGTAGTTCACATCCCCGGAATCACAGTCAACCAAAAAGTGTCATAAGATTTGCATTAATGTCTTCTATAAATAGTTCTGTATTTTATATGTACAAGGGTTCGTCTTCATATCCATTTCGTTATTATTTACAAAATTTCAAACTTTTAACGTTATTAACCCTTCAAGTGATTTCAACGAGATTTCTCGTCCATCAAGATTTAACCAATATTTAAATTATGAAATATCTCGTCATCAAGATAATGATGATTGCTTGATGATGACGTGATTCAGAAGTGGTTAATTTCTTTCCTAATGACGAGATATCCCGTTCATCAAGATCTGGTTAGTTATTTTTTCTAATAACAAGATACTTCGTAACCACCAGGGGTTAAATAATTCCTCATACCATAATTACGCAAAATGTTAATTTTTGTTGAAATCTAATCACAATTGCCGAATATGTAAGTTTCGCGGGTTGATCTCAACATGCAGAACATCGGGATCTCTGAATTTCAATCACTCATAAATCATCATAGATTTGACTACAACAAGTATAATTTATATAAATTCGGGTAATTTGGACCCATAATCAGAATCGAGAATAAAAAGTGGGAAGTATACTTTAAAAAATTGAGTTGATACGAAATTTAATATGAAGACCGACCCTTATGAAAATGAAGTATATATTTATTTATAGAAGATATTATCTCAAGTCTTTTTACCATGACATATATTTGGTTTGTTTGTGCGAGTACAGGGACGGGAATAAAGAAAGGCGTTAGGATATTTGTTTGTCCCACTGTACATTGGTCTGAGGCAAACAAGTATCTAAGTACATCGCGGAACCGATTATTTCAATTTCGGTTTCAGTTTTCTAGTACTACATAACATGATCATAATTGTAAACCAAGGTTATACAAGGAAAACATAAAAATAAGACAAATTAATAAATTCAAAGCTCTGATGTTACTGTACGTGTTCTCTTGTATGACGCCTAAACATTGAAATCCTCAGTTGATTAAGAAAATCCCTAGGTATAAAGCGAAACATAAATTAGCTTCGGGTTTTAGTTTGGTTTTGTCGCTTTACCGCCATTTTTGCCATAAGAGGGATATTTTGACAGGGACATACTTCATAAAGTGGATTCTGTACAGTCATGTTTGAAAGTACTTGGATTCATGACCAATACACACTTTTTAAATGAGTGTTTGTGCGCCCAGTCATTTTTGAGGAATTCGGAAATTCTCTTGGTCTGTATTCGTAAAACAGATATGGTCAGTATGCAACTCTAGTTTGTATTCCGTGTGACAGGATACCATGGTTTATCACACAGGTTTAAATATGCCCACCACTTAATGAAATCATTTCTCTCCAAATTGGAATATTGTGTGGTCTTGCAATTTTCGATTCAAAATGTCGACTTAATTATTGTTACAAGCATTAATGTCTTAATTCAATGCATAACTAATTTACCTAGTTGAATGGTAATAAATTTATCGAGATAATTTGAATCATGTAGAGGGCATTGTTAGTACATTTAGAATACTAGAAAGCTAAGAGCGGATATGTAAACTCTCATCAAAATAATTCAGTTCATAATCAACCATCAATGATTTTAAACCTCTAAGTGGTTTCAACTAGACATTTCGTCCATCAAGATCTGATCAAATTTGCTATTGACGAGATATCTCGTCACCAAGATATTGCCGATTTTTTGATAAGATCAAGATCTGGTCAATTTTTATATAAAGACATCTCGTTCATCAAGATCTGGTCAGTTTTTATATAATGACGAGATATCTCGTTCATCAAGATCTGGTCAGTTTTTATGTAAAGACGAGATATCTCGTTCATCAAGATCTGGTCAGTTTTGCTAATGACGAGATATCTCGTCGAAACAACCTCCAGGAGGGTTAAGAGTCACGACATTTCCGAGTATTGTAGAGTTGGTTTTTCCCCACAACACACGTTATGAATAAATAATCTCTATTGTGATTGAAAGAATTCTGGGAAAGATTCTACATATTAATCACAGAAATTTAAAATGGCTAGAAGTCACGGAGGGAAGATTGCAGAACGGATAAATGCGTTCAAACCCATAGAAGATTATTTTAAATTCGGCATTGCAATCTTTTAACGCCATTCGTTTATACCATGTATTGTTTTTTTGCCATATAAATGACGTTTCTACGCATTTCTTTTAATATTTGTCTGAATCTTTTTATTACAGACACCACATTCGATAACCGAATTAAAATGCAAAATGGTAACACGTATTTCTCTTGTGTTTGAATAACAAAAAAGTCTCAAGAGGCATTCAACCAACAGACTGTCTACGCCCTCTTTGTTAACCTAACTTAAGTCTTTTCCTTGATATTTATAATCTAATATGATTTGAATAAGACAGGAGAAATGTTAATTCTAGCCGCAATAAAGCTAGCAGGGATCGGATTATAATAAGACTCTATCCCGACGAGATTTAAAACCCCTTTTCATTTGCAAGAGGATTATTTTCAACAGTCTGGCAACAGTACTTAATTTTAAGCTTATAATTATTGCTCCTGAATTCTGATTAATCAAAGATTTTCTACTCTCTTATATATTGATTCAAATTCCGAGAGAATGATTTACTTAATTCGTACCAAAAGAACACAAAAATTTTAAAGATATTCTGTATAAATAAACACACACCAATTTTGAACTTTTTGATCAATAGAATCTTTCCTAGGGTTTTTTCAACATATAGATGCTGTTTAGGCATTATGTGTGTGTTGGAGAATAAAGCAGTGCTACACTACTCGTAAATCTTATGACGCTAAGAGGGTACCCATTAAAACTCACCTGGGTACCTCAAACATGCTTTATCAGGACTTAATACCCTCCTGGTGGCTGTCTCGACGAGATATATCGTCATTAGCAAACTGAGCGGTTTTCGATTGACGAGATATCTTGTCATTAGAAGGAAACTGACCAGATCTTGATGGACGAGATATCTTGTCATTAAAAGGAAACTGACCAGATCTTGATCTCGTCATCACAAAAAAAAACAATATCTTGATGGCGAGATATCTCGTCATTAGCAAATTTGGTCAGATCTTGATGGATGATATATCTGGTCGAAAACCACTTGGCGTGATAAATGAGTGTGTTTGCGTCTCTGACAAAAATGTTTTAATGAATACAAGGACTGTAGAAATGTGGCGTTTGACATGCTTAATTAAACAGAAAGAAAAATATCGCTAAAAGAAACTCAGGTCGATGGGACATGTATTTTCAGCAAAAGAATCAATCCCAAGTCTGAAGCGTGTAGCATTTACTAAATACTGCACGTTATTATCTGTTTATTGATTGCCTAGCTTTGTTCCTGCAAAATATTTACACGGCCCACTGCATCTAAGGTAATTAATTTCCTATCAGGTAATTCACCGACACCAGGTCCGTGCTAGACGGTTTGGGTTGCAGTTAATGAGTGCGTATTTTTCATCGGCTCTGAATTTTCGTTTTGTCACATTATTGAACTAGCCAGATTACAGAACATCGCGAGAGAGGGTGATTGCAAATAGATTCTTCGATGGAACTTTTAAAATTAACATAAGAGTCTGTAGGATAAGTAGGTCGTTTTTCTGTTGGTTAACTTTCAGGTTTGATACAATATGTTGAAAATGACTGCAAATAAGAGAAAAAAAATCAAATTGAAATGTATTGCTCTCAGAAAATTTTAATTTTCTATAAAAAAACACATTCAAAGATTTAAGGAGTCTATGTGTTTACATTTGGATCTTACGCGATTTTCTTGTGTGTGAGCGTTTCTGTGAGCATAATTTTAGGTGGTTTTATGGTCGCGGTAGCCCGGTTGGAAGAGTCAAGGATTAGCAACCGGAGGGTTGTGAGTTCGAATCCAACCAAAGACCGTCGTGTACAAAGAGGGCTGGTGCACGTCAAATCTATCGTGTACTCAAATCTCCTCACGTTGGCGTGGCGTGGAAGTTTGGAGAGTGGGTTCCAGCTCGTTATCTGACCGTGGTTCACAATTTCCTGGTGTTGTCCTCGATCTTTCCCTTCGTGTTTGATCCCGGACCGTCGCCAATAGACCATTGTGTTCTCCACTGCGACGTTAATTAAAATACCTACCTACCTAGGTGTTTTTATATTGATGCTTTTGTTGTTGGATTCAAGGAAGTAGGTTCAAGTAAGTGAAATGTATAATTAAAACTTATTTATTAGTGGTTTCGAATTTATCAAGCACAATTATAAAACAATCAGAAGTTATCCTATTCGTGATGACTTTTCTGGGGTGATCAATAATTATTTTTAGTCACACTTGCGTTAATAACTTTTCTGTAGTATATGTAACCTACTGCAAACTTTCAGGCTTCGTTTAAAAACTACCATAGGTAACGCAATTTAGAAATTAATCTGTCACTAGTTTTAGGTCCATAATTAAAGACTTAAAAATTAGTATTGGTTTGAATTTGAACCATGTTTTGATATTCATGAATTACAATGTTAAAGTAGAAGGGTGTATTACTGTTGCACTACAGAATGATACACGATGTTTCATTGTTGTTAAAATAATATATTAATTTATTTAGGTATGCATTTCAAAGTTTATAAAATTATTATCTTCCTTGCAACCAAAATGCAACAAAATATTGCTTATTTCTAAGGCTCCAAAGAAGACGTTAAAATTTTGCTACTGGTGAAATTCCTGAACAATACATCTCACGTGGGGTGCAAATTCACTGTCAAAATTACTCGAGAATGTATGGTTGACAGAATGCAGGGCGTACTTCTAACAATTAAGACGCTGTGATTAACGTCGAAAGTTTTGGCTACTGAAAAACGCTGAAACCATTAACAATACTGAGAAGAGTAATTACACAGCATTCAGGACATCCAGGGTATTTAGTACTAAAAATATAATTCCAAAACTTCAAAAACGCGATTCTGGAAAAAGTGGATTTGAAATGAGTATTCATTTTGAAAAGAAATTCTTCCTGACAGTCTTCATGCCTGAAATTCTTCATTTGTAAGTTGTTTTTCCAGTAAAGTTCATCACTGATAAAGTACTGCTATTTGAAAATTATCGCAGGTTGTTTACATTAAGGTTAATTTGCTCGAATAATGAGTGTGACATTATTTCAAAGTTTTCGATTTCATTATTTAAATAGTAATTTGAATTTTAGTCAATGTTTTACAATGATTACTTTAACATATAAATAACCTGAAATGTATTTGAAATAAAACATATTCCGAGATAAATTTCTTCGATCGAATAAATGTGAGGAGCACGAAAATACTTTAATTCTAATATAAAATAAGTGGTTATATCTGTAAAGTAAAACCACGTAACAAAAAAAAATCTCAACTATAGTGAAACTTTTTCTGTCAAATTAAAAAAGATGCATTAAAATTATAATATAAAATGAAAAATAATCTTCTAAATATTCAATTTAAGCCTTACTATGCTAATACAGAAAATTTTTCTGGTGAAATAATAAGCAGTAAACTGCTTTAAACAACATATTTTATGTGTTAAGGATATCAAAATTGGATAGTACTTTTATTCTTAAAATTAAAAAGTACTGGAATATACGTTGAACATAAGGCTGTAAGACTTTTCAGGAAATGAATATTATGTTTGATAAATATTTCATAATCTTTATTAATAAAGGACTCATAAAATTAATTATCTCTAAGGTGTTTGTTAAACTTTCGTTAAAAAATTAATCACTGCATTATCAACTAATTATATTCTTTTGAATATTCCAGGTGTACTATTACTTCTTCTTGCCTGTGGTAACATTGTGTGCTACACGGATGATCAGGTATAGAAACGTTTATTTTCTCATGATCTTGCGGTACAATTCATAACCCATATGACTTATCTATGTTTACAGATAACTACTACACATGGTTGGTATGGAATTATGCACAGTTAAATTGTATTATGAAATTTTGCATCGTAAATTTTAAAAATTAGCATAAGATTTTTTATAGTAAGTTGTATGTATTTGTTTTCTTTTTTGTATGGATTTGTTTCTTTTTAGTTGTTGAAATTGTGTGAGTTTATTTTATGTCTATGGAAATCAGAAGTTTCAAAGACGTAATTTAAGTTTTTTCTGTTTAATGTGTTTAAAGACAATATATTATAGTTTCCTTCCATAGACCAGTCTCTTTATAAAACTAAATTCTACGGCAGTTTGTATACTGAGAACACTACAATAAAGTTCCGAAAACAGAAAAGAAAATCTTGCTTTAAATTTTTCCAATATATTTTATTCGTAAGCCAAATTCTATTTGCATCGAATATTTCTTCTTGGACACAAAATATAAAGCAAGATATTTCAAAAAACAGTTTGAGAGAAACAAATATTGAATAATATACGATTGAAAATAAAAATAATTCGAGACGATTTTGTGTGACTTATGCTCTGTGATTGAAGAAAGAACCACATTTAACAGAAAGTAAAATGTTACTGAATTTTTTTTGCATTTATATGTTACAGAATCGACACAGCAATCTTACACTGAACATCAGCCTTTACGTGCTGTCAGACTTATGTGCTGAGTTGCCGGATGGCACTTACCCGGACTATACCCAAGCGTGCCGTATGTTCTTTATATGTTCCCAAGGGAAGAAAGTAGCCACCTTCTGGTGCACGAAAGGCTATGTTTTTAGCCTGACATCCGGCCATTGCGAGCCGCCGGATCGTGCACTGTGCCCGGATCGCAAAAATCCAAGCGTGCTGGATGACGTTGTCAGAATGCGGACAGGCCTCAGGATCGATGAATGCAATTTGGATGATGGAGTGTACCCAAATTTCCAGGATGACTGCGCTTCTTTTTACATGTGCAAAGGTAAAAATAGAATTCTATCATCTGATTTGAAAATTTTCAATTACGTGCTTACTATAACAGTTCTTTTTACATGAACTCGGGTAATAAAGAGTTAAAATTAGATTTATATCATGCATCAAGTGTTCTTCATACTTCTTATACCTTTATTCGAGCTGTAATAACTGATGAAGTTACCGCGAACAGATAGTTAATCAATAAAAATTGAGCCGTTTCCCTGAAATGGACGAAGGTATACAGTTAATATTTAACATACATGCGAAATAAGTATTAGATGCACCAAATAAAAAGCACGTGATGATACAAAATATACAAAATACAGTAAATTATACTAAAAACACATATTTCTAACTATATAGTGAGACTTCGGTGAGAGGGTAGATGTCCTTGAGAAAGTCAATTTTTAGAAAGTTAGTAAACTCGGTTTATTCGAGACCATTCCTAAAAGATTGCTACACATGTTATTGAACAAATCATAAGGGAATATAGAAAAAAAACATGGGTGGCGCAGGTTCGATTCCTTGGGTGTATTTCTCTCTTCTGTGTTAGTAAAACTTTCCTTGTGTCTGTATGACCATTACTTGATATTATCTGCCCTCTCTTTGGAGCAGCATGGCCGAATGTGACCCTTGCCCATAAAACCCAATCAACCAAACCTGTATAGATGTATAGAAACAAAATTACATTTATACCTAGCATGAAACATGATATATCAAGGAAAAAACTCAATTTGGAAATTGCAATTTTAACATTGGGTATGATAGATACAGCGATCAATATAATTACATCAGGATAATCTAATAAACATAAACAGAAAACTGCATTAAAATTAGGTAAGGGACAACGTATTCAAAGGAAAAAACGCAAATAGAAAATCCAATTTTTAGCATGTATGATACTGACATTCATATTACGCGATGCAACCATCAATAAAATCATATCACGATAATAGAAAAAAACATTCCACACAATTTATGCTTCCTACGACATTTATTTAAATAGAAGATTCAACAATTGAACACAAAAGCAATATATTTTGAATCTATTTTGTACCAATAAAACTCCCCTCCTGCTCTTGTCTAACCGTACTAAATCCCACGGCTGTAAAACTACGTTTCATCGACTGCATGCTTTAACAGGTGGGAGGCGAAGCACCTTGAGACTCGTACTTTCCTGGTGACACCCGATTTCTCTTCGGAACAAACGTAAACATGGCCCGGGCACATAAAAATCCAATGCACCAATATTTAAAGGGCCATTTGAAATAGTTGCAGTGCCGTTTGTGAGTAAAGACAAAGGTCTCTTTAGGGGGTTAAGCCGCAATACGGTGCCCACGGCCTTTACGAGGTCATAAATTCTTTTAAGGGCAGTTAGAGAAACGCGCGTGCCCTGAAATTTTGTTCGAATCGGTAATAAGTAAGGCTTTTCCTTCTTAAAAAAAGGGGAAACGGATGTGGGAATTTCATGAAAGAGAAAATTCCGGAAAATAAATTCTCGCTCGTTCTGAATTACGAGGAATTTGTCATCCGCGCGAATTGAAATTCGAACAATTCCCAAGTTTCTATTTCGGAATAATTGTATTTATTTCGGTTTTAGGTTTGGCATAAAAGAAATGAATTTCAATCCGCGACGCGTATTTAAATAGCAATCGTTAAAATTGCAATTAAAAATAAACTATGTGAATGTATTTAATTGCTGTTATATCTTCACGGTGACTAAGTCCCTGTGGAGATCTAGGGAAAATGCATTTTGTTTAATCTCAATATAATGAAGCTTTTAAATATTTTTTTATTTGAATACATTCCATGGTAATGGATGTTCGTAGCTGTATTTACAATGGCTGAGTCCAATATGTAAACGTAGATAAGTGAGCAATTAATATTGTTGGGAAATACGAACCAATTTTGTTATTAATTATTGAGGACAGCGGTAGTCTAGTTGATAGTGTAGTGAATGAGCAACTATTTTGCGAATTTGAAACTCGATCAACCAAAGACCGTCCAGTATGTGGGGGCCAGTGCAGAATTAAATCTGTCCTCACGTTTCCGTTGTGTGGAAGTTTGGAGATTAGGGTGCCAGTTTAGATGTTGAGCTCGTCATCGGACCATGGTTCAAAATTACGAGATGTCCTGGGTTCTTTCTCTTCTGCATGGATCCCGTACCGTCGCCAATGGCCTCTTCTCTTGCTCCAGGATGACGTAAATTCAGAGTCAACTACCTATCAAAGTATTATTATAGATTTCAATGGCGCATATATTAAGACTCAAGTGAGTTGGAATTCGATTCATGTGGTTTTGAGTCAATTTGTTAAGTTAGATGGTTGGGTAAATAAAAGAAAATGCAATTCATTGATGTCTTTAATTGGGCCATATACGAAGACGGAGATGATAAGTTGGAAGAAACAAACACTCACCTATGACGATCGCCTTGCTCGATTTTGCGTCGTCAGCCCTTTCCCTTGACGAACATAGTACCGTTATAGAAATGGTCTTCACCGTAGGCATCTGATTTCTTTTCAGAGCCACACTATACAAATTGGGATAATATAACATCAAAATAATAACATATAATTGAGAAGTATTAAAGTTAGCTAGGTAATTAAGCTAATGTAATACTAGAGCAAAACAACTGGCTATTGGCAAGGGTCCTGTATCAATCCCGAAAGGAAAGATTCGAGGCAACGCCTCGTAATTTTGAGCCACATCCAGATGACGAGAGAGAAGTATTAAAATAATATTAAAATTAATTGGAGAAAATATAAAACTTAAATTTGAATTTTAAGGTATCAATATATCAGTATATTTTAAGTTGGATCATGCATTAAATAAATGGAATAACAACTGCTGGATACCGGTATTTTGTAGTACGTTCCCTGGTTATTCAAAAGACTGGCATTTTCATAGATACATGAAATCTGTCAACCTTGAATACGATGGTCGACGTAGTTTGTATAGTATATCGTATGTAAGGACCCAACTGGACTGTATTGAATGCCAAATGCCTGCGGCTCGAAATATATTCTACCACGTTTTGCGTTATTTCACTTCCTAAAAATTGATAGGTAGAAGATCCCTGACGTAAGTATCACATTTGCTCATGTCTAGCGAGAATAGATACAGCGTATTTTGCATCGATGGGGTTTCAAAATTTCAACACATCTTATAGGAATAAGCTGTCACCAGTTCTGTAAGTGGATGAATCGCCCGTTTCCAACTTCCTAAAACCGTAAACGAGAATTCGCATTCAAAATAAATCAGTGTGATTTCATCGCAAACGTCATGTTAGAAGGATGTAGTCCACCCCCCCGCGATTTGGTATTTGAGGTTTTTGACGAGCCTTATTGTTATATTAGGGCTGAGGTTAAACCTAAACAATTTGTTCCCATGATTAGCGTGGTTTCTGGTTTCGAGTTTATCTATCGATGCCGGAATCCATAGCGATGATTACGAGTTGGCCAAAAAATAATCAAGTATGGCGATCGCTATAGAGATCGCAGATTAGCAATCAGATTGCTGAGCGTTCGAAACTAGATTCAACCAAAAAAAGTCGTGTACGTGGAGGCTGGTGCAGGTTATGTCTGCAATGGCCATAAATGTCCTCATGTTGGCGTGGTGTGAAAGTTGTAGCCCAGCTTAGGTGTTGACCTGACCGTGGTTAAAAATTACGAGGTGTTGTCCTCGGTGCTTTTCCTTCGATTCGTACCGTCATCAATAGCCCATTGTATTGCTCCAGTGAGATGTAAATTCAACCAACCAATCAAACATTTCCTATGAAAATGTAAATAGCCCGTTGTTTTGCTCCAGTGCGACGGTATTTAAAATACCTACCAAACTACCTATGAAAATGTGAAAAAGTCTGCTTCAATGGCAACATATTATCACAGACTTTCTGGCATTGTAGACAAGAGACAAGTACTTTCAAGTTGATGTTTGGATGGTATATTGGGTAAAGGTCAATATGGAACACAGTTGAGTTGCTCATTGACCGAGCATGTTTATAGGCGAGTCATTCGAATGGTAGTAATTAATTTAGCTTAGTACAGCCGCTTAACTCCATCACCTATTACCTTCATATAAGAGTGCATTAGAATTATTTCAAAATGCAAACCATAGATGAATTAACTCACCACAAATTGACACCCCCTCAAAATAACAAGAATTGTCTTCGAAGGTTTCCATTTGGGATTGATCCCGGGCCGTCGCCAATTGCTCGTTGTGTTGCTCCAGTGAGACGTAAAGTTGATTATCAATAACCAATTACCTGACCAAAATATGTAATATTTGTTATAAAACCCTCAGAAATGACTTTTCGAGCATCTAACCCTCCAAGTAGTTTTGGCGAGATATCTCGTCCATTCAGATCTGACCAATTTCGTAAGTGACAAGGTATATCGTCATCAAGACATTGCCGATTGTTTGATGATGACGAGATCAAGATCTGGTCAGTTTTGCTTGCGACAAAATATCTTGTCCATTAAGATCGCTCCTTTTTGTTAACAACGAGATACCTCGTGGCGACAACCACCACGAGGCTTAACTAACCCTGTTCCCACAATCCACTTGAGCTTTTACATATAACAAGGTTTATGTTCCCTACAAAAGATGGGAATAGAGACTGAATTTCAAGTACAATGTTAAAGTTTATGGTTCGGCATCGCTCAGGAAAGGGGAATACTTATTTGAGGAGCCCTGTTTTTTTTTATTCTATTTGCTGCAATGGTATTCCATAAATCTTTCCCTATTGCCCTGTCTATCGCACCTCGGAGATGTTAGCAGGCCAAACGCCTTCAACTAGAGCATTATGCGCAGTGTCTTATAAAAATATTTTTATGAATGTAATAAAGAGCGGCATCATGTGCAATCTAAACTGAAGAGTACTGCAGTCATAAAAGGTCCGCTCAGGTGGCAGGGAACTGCTGAAGAACCCAGTTTATTTCTTGTAGTTTATTGCTATCGCTTTTCACAGTGGGACTGACTACGCAGAAAAGGGACTTAAGTCGATCCAGCTACTGCAAATGCAAGTTGTGTCAGACCCCGCATAGCATTGAATGTGGTGAGTGTTTTATCGCTGTGTTTCGCAAGCAGATTAAGACATGAAGTTGGGGAATATTGCCTATTTATATCTAAATTATTTACTAAGAGAAATACTGTTTTGATATGATGATAAACCTTTATTATGTCTTATGAGGCTGTGGTCTTTGTGTTTCGTTGGATTACATTTTCAATGTGGGCTTTTGCGGCCGTAGTGACTTAGTGGGCTTGCCCACTACGCTAGCAACCTGTGAGTTGATGTAGAAGGTATTCGTGTCAGGTTTATTCCTCCCAGGGTGTACTTCTCTCTTGTGTGTCAGTAAATCGTTTCTGTTGTGTATATCGTCATCTGACAGTGGTTCAAAATTACGAGGTGTTGTCTGATCTTTCCATTCCGGATTCATCCCGTACCGTCGTCAATAGCCCCTCGCGTTGCTCCAGTGCGACGTTAATTCAATTACCTACCTACCTATTGTGTGTATTTCCATTTACTTGACTTGGTTTGTTTTGTGTTTGGTGAAAATCCATACGCCATAAAACCCAAACTAATGTGGACTTGGGGATTTAATTTGAAATAAAAATTTTTAAAGTTATTTAAACTTGTATGCATTTGTGAGCTAAACAAATAAATTTATCCATATTCCTGCAGTTACAGAGTATTCAAAGTTAGATGTCATCTTCCAGAAAAAATATTTCGAGAATGATTTCATGTGATAACTTTTAAATTCTTCGGAAACAGGAAATCAAACTGTAATACGAAATATAAAGTGTAGTCACAACCGTAATATAAGAAATAAAGAGAGTACTCCCAAGAAAAAATTATGATTGTGTTCAGATTTATATTTCCTTCATATATATATATATATAAATATCAAGACCTTACGAATGTTCTTATTCCTAAATACAAAGTATACGAGATTTGATACTATTATGCAATTTAAAAAAATAGACGATTGCATGGCCTTTTTTATACTTCAGAAAGAGAAAATCATATTGTTGTTATAAATAATGAGTAATCCCCAACCCTAATATAAAATAAAATACCGCCAAGAATAAATATGGCCGACTTCAAAGTATTAAATCTCGTGTACTTTGTATTTAGGAATAAGAACAAACGTAAGGTCTTGCTATTTACGAAGGAAATAAATCTGAAGACAATCATAATTTATTCTTGGGAGTTTATATTACCTTGATAAATAATATCTTAAGATTAAGGATCTTCACCTTCATGATTGATACCGCTGTCTCGCCAATAACCAGTTGCATAGTTTCAGTGTGAAGTAAATGCAACTATCTACCTTACGATTGTAATGATAAATTCCGAAATGGACGCGATGATATTTATATTGAATCTAAAGATTTATACGCAGCGAGTTTGTTTACTTTGATATTGTTGATCTTAAAAGCAAATTGGGGAGATCCAATTTTCGGTACTTTCAGTAAAATGGTAACCGTCTTGTTCAACAGATATTTATGGAGGAGTGGTTTTCAAAATACAAATTCGATACCTTTTATCATGTCAGCTGTTTAGCACTTATTGTATAAACCAGACAGCTTTGTTAAGAGTATCACACGATGGAGAGCTTTAATACAGCTGATATTTTCCTGAGAATAGTCTTATTTCTTTATCCCATGTCTAGACAGTTTCTTTTATAGGAAAGGAGTGAATTGATGTTAATATTGTTATACATATTTCAAAGGAATATATTTGAATTCCATGTCAAGTTAATCACTGGGGTATCTTCTATAAAATTTCTGCAAAAGTCTGTAAAGACTATGTTTAAGGTGTTTATAATTATTAATACCCTCTACTTTTAATATAGTTTTTCATTTTTCCTATGCAATTAAGCTGTTTCTTTGTTACTAAGTCTTAATTTTCTGTCTGAAACGGTAAAACTGTTAATCTACAATTCTCAACTCACAGTAAGCGTTAATAAATATTCTTTGACTCCTACTTAATTTGCATCAGTGTCAGTTTATTGAGATTTTTCAATGGTAGTGTGATGAAAATATTCAAATCTGAGTATAGTATAGTTTAGTAGATTTTAGTTCTTAAGGTGAAGTGGTAGGCTTTAAAAACGAATATCCATGGGAGTATGTCTTAAATCTGAAAGGTTAAAAATATTTCTTTGATTCTGAAATATTTTTAATGTAATTGAACTGTATACTATTAAGAAATGCTGAAGAGATACATCCCCTTTTATAATGAATGATTTTATTTATTCATTTCTGATGGGATTTATATATTCATGCAGCAAAGATCAGCTTTTATTTATTTATTCAATTGCTGTTTCTCTGCACAATAATATGAAATTACAAAGAACAAACCTTCGTGGCAATTTTGTGACACATTCTAAACACCGTATTTTTTGGTATGAAAATATCATTATTAAATTTTATTCGTATTCTTCTGGAAGACGCGTTTGAGTTGATTAGTGTGCTCTATTTCGCTTTATTCTTGCATTATTTTGACTAAACATAAGAATTTTCATAGACTTTAGATTCATTTGATCAACAATTGAAAATTATAAACGAATGAATTCTGAGCAGTTCTGCATAAAACTATTTCATTTTAATAGAATATGAAATCATTATATGGATGCGATGATTATTCACACAGTAATTAAAATGTTTAATTCGGAGGTAGGCATGTAGGTATTTAATTAACGTCACACTGGAACAACACAACGGGCTATTGGCGACGGTCCGGGATCAAACCAGTAGGAAAAGATCCGAGGACACCACCATTTAATTTTAAACCAGGGTCAGATGACGAGGTCACACCTGAGTTGGCACCCCACTCTCCAAACTTCCACACACGCCAACGTGAGGACATTGGAGGCCACGACAGATTTAACGTGCACCAGAACCCCATGTACACGATGGTGTTTGGTTGGATTCGAAATCACAACCCCCTGTTGCTCATCCGTTACTCTTCCAACTAGGCTACCACGTTTACTTCTGAAATTTCAGTGTTTTGGGTAAGAGTTACAATGCAATCCAATTGGAAATTCTTTCCATACAATGCCTAATTTAATGTGTTCAAAGGGTTTTAATAAATATATATTTTATGTTCCTATAGTTATAATTCAGTATTCAGTTTCTGTCTAAAAGTCTAGATTTCAACAATCTAAGTGATGTCTATTGCTGATGACGTGAATAGTTATATTTATTAATTTCTTAGAAGTATATAGATTGCCCTCTATTAATCACATTCCATAAATTCGATATTTAATGCTTCTACTAGGTTACCCTCCAATTTTAGTATCGTATTACTCCTTATTTTAAACAAGCTGTCAAAACTAATTTTAAGTTATATTTGGTTAGCATTAATTATTTAAAATAAGTAGTCAATGAAGATTTATTTTACTAAATAGAGACTTATTGTTAGTAACATTAAAACTCGTCATATTCTAAGTATATTTGTGGGTTTAACTGAATTGTATTAGCTCAAGTATTGCAATTGTTTGTCAATATCTATATTCATATATATGTATATGTTACAGCAAAAGTACGGAAATCAGGTAATCTGCAGATTACCTAGGTAATGTGCAGATTAACTACGCAAATCCGTTAAAGTGCGGAAAATTGTTTCATTTCTCAAATTACCTAGGATTATCTGCAGATCCCCTAGATAATCTGCACTTTATCTACTAGGCACTCGTTAAAGTGAAAATAAGATCTTTGCTCAACAACAGCAACGTTTATGTATGCTTAAATTAATACTCAGCCAAACAACTCAGTAATACTAGGTACTACTAATTGAAAAACACGCTATACTTTTATCCCATAAAGTTATAAGTAATTTCATTTAATAATCAGTAGATGTAAATAAAATATACTGACAATTGTTGAAACATAATGTTATTTATTTATTGATATCTAAAGAATCAAGTCGATAGAATCAACCAATCAACAGAATAGTTGAAGAATAAGGAGAAAGGGAATGAGGGAAAGGAAATTAGAAAAACAAACTTTTACACTTTAACGATTCGAAAGCCGTCAATGTGCACATTACCTAGGTAAAGTACGGAAAACTCTTATTTTGTAAATGATTTCGCACTTTAATGGAACAAATCAGCTAATCTGCAAATTACCTATGTAAAGTGCACATTAACGTCTTTCGAGCTTTAACGGTTATATATATATATAGTATATAGTTTCATTAATTTATTGTGTTCCCACCATTTCCAATTTTCTGACACTATCTCTTGATGAACTGGCTAGATGTTATTGTTTTTCGTCCCGAAATGATTTACTTTATCTATTGTTTTCTGGCAACATTTCCAACAATCACTTATATTGTTTTATATGTATCTACTAGAGCAGCAAGCATACAGGGTGTTTTGATGTTCCGAACTGTCTGCTAGCTTGATTCTTTTGTTATGCTTACGGATGTCTGATTAGTGAGATACCGAGGTATTCTTATTTATCTTTGTTGACTCACCTCCAAATTTATACTACAAGAAAAAATAAATATCAATGAATATTTACCCTGGTACGTTATCTCCGCGTACCTTCAAGAATAAGATTTGTTTTTCAACATGAATGGGGAATTTTAACTTGTCGAACTGTATTCGTTTGAATATTACTACATCATGTAAAATGTATTGTACGAATTAGATAGAACCCGTTGCTGAACTTGAGGTTTTCAAAATATTATGATGGTTATCCGAATACTTCTTGGAATTGCCAAATAAATGTTAATATTTTTTTGATATTTTTTGATGTTGTTAATTTATATACTTTTCCTACAAAGGAACAGATATATTTTATAAATTTTAAAATATGACGATGGCTATTGTCCCAGTACAATTTAGAATTGCCAAAGTGTTAACATTGCTTTGATATTTTTTACGCTTTTAATTTATACAATTTTCCTACAAAAGGACACCTACAAATTTGAAAATTTTAAATGCATCAGTGGATTTTATTTATCCCGTAGTTTTTCTAGAGCTTTATAGGATGATAAATATGTATGAATTTTTTTATTGTTAAGAGCCATTCTTGACACTGTTTTCAAACTCCTTACCTGAAAAATAAATTGAATTAGTTTTCCGATACCTCGACTTATACCAGTGATCAACGAGAGAAAATTCTTCCAAAGCAGGTATTGTAGTCCCTGAAATTCTTTAAAAATTCATTTTCAGACATAAAACGTCACTCATGCTGCTAAGTGCTTGATGAAAAGAAGCTGTTTTTTCGCTCGTCTTAGGAAAGTGTTTCTGCACAAAGGAAAGTTTATGAAGAGGAGACAGGATGTAAAATACCTGGCCCCTATCTCGTAAAGTGGCTTTCTCACAGATTATTTGTTTTTGTTTCGTGAGCTGCATCAGATTGGCTTTATAACTTACAAATCTACCAACCAATATTGGTTTATTCAATGTTGGGATTTTAGTCAATGCTAACGACAAATTACATGTATTCTCCAAATAGATGCGTGGAATCTGAAACTGTATCCAACCCTCCTAGTGGTTGTCTCTACCAGGTATCCCATCAAAAACGCAATCCTATCTCGTTGTTAGAAGAAAACTAACAATTGATCTCGTCATCATAAGAATATCGGAAATATCTTGATGACGAGATATCCCCTCATTCCCAAAATTGGTCAGATCTTGATGGACGAGATATCTCGCTAAAACCACTTGGAGGGCTAATGGTAATGGTACCAAATTACTTTTTAAATTTATGAAACAAAATTTTTGTGTACACATAGGATTAGCAAATTGTAAAATTTATATGAATAGGAATGGAATGTTTGTTTGTACATTGAATATTTTCGACCCATTTTAAGTTTTCTATCCGTTTTGGACCCTTCTGATGCAAAATCGTCTCTTGCGCGTTTGGTGTCTGTCTGTCCATCTGTCTGTATGTGCATGCCCGTGCTACGTCCAAACGGTTGAATATATTTTCATCAAACTTTGCATACAGTGAGTTCTTACATTTATTTAGTGATTGAACTTGGTTGCGTAAGTCTGTCCGTCTTCCGGTTCTATGTTTGATTTTGTGTCTGTGTGTTTGTACAAGTATCACATAAGATTTGTTTAATATGTTTTAATTTAATGTTTGATATTTGATACACCATCTTTTAATTTAGTGAATCCATTATTTGAAATTTCTATGTTTACATATTTAGGCAAGTTTCACGTTAAAGTATCTGAGTAACTATACTTAAATCAACCATAATTTGGTAGTTTTGGAGTAGCTGGGAGGTATATTGAGTATTCCAATTTCTTGGATTGTTTTACCAGTGCTGCTGAAATATCAATTATTTTCCAAAACTATTTTTACGGAATTTAAATTCTAATAGCTTATTTATTTCGAGCCTTATTTTTCCTTTACGAAATATAAAAACATTCTGTATATTTTTGAAAGACGATAAAGAGAATAAAACTAAACAGAACAAAACATTTTAAAATAGGACTGGTAGCTAATTTGGCAACCTTGGTATCTTTTTAATCGTTTGCTTTTTAAAATTTGTGTCCATTATATTCCAATAATCTGTTTTGTAGTGAAAAAACGGATACATTCATTACTTTTCGTTCGAAGCTTTTTTAAAATCTGTTTTAAGATGACTTTCTGGATTTTGAATTTGATGTTTTTCATTCAATAACTGTAATTAAGCAAGTGGTTTAATTAGTTTAAAAACATTTTTAATCAATGTATGATAATTTTGAGAAACGCTTTTGTTTTTAAATGACATACAAGTCATACATGCATACTCTGAACTATTCTATGAATTCTGGGTAACATTGGCACTCAAGAGAATTTTCTTGCTAAAAATTTAAATTCTACAAAAATGTAAAATGTTAATATGACATTTATTTACATTTGTGAAATTGGGTATTTAACAATTGTGTACCTTTATTAGAGTGTGTAGTTGTTGCATGGTATGAATGGAAATTATAATTTATTAACGAAAACTGAAATTAATTAACCAATTCAACCCGAGTAACGCAGGGTTATTCTGTTAGTAAGTTATAAAATCATGCTGTGAAAATTATATGCAGATTTTAAAACTACAAACAGAACATCTTTTGATCTAACCAAGTTTTATAAAACTGACGGCCGAAGGATTGAAAGTTTTTTAATCTTTAAATCAGCGTTCCTTGTTCAGTAAGGTTTCAGAAGTAAAAAATCAAATGAATTGGATCTTAGCAAAGAGATCGCTTGAAGTCAACCCAACTCAGTTAAGGTATAATCCTCAAACTTTCCATGCCAAGTAAATGAAAAACCCGTTAATTTAACCCTCTAATCGTAACAAGATTTCCAAGTAGCATGATATTGATTTCACCCCACAACATATCCATGATGCCTGAATAACCCTATCTATTGATTGAAAAATATCACAGAAAATATTCAATTGGTCAAGAACGTCCAAACTAGTTAGAAGTTATGTAATTAGTTTGAATGCACTGGAGCAACACAATGGGGTTTTAGACGATATATAGGAAAGACTGCAGGTTGAAGAATGGATATATGAGTGCTAACCCCTCAGAATGTCTAAATCCGTCACAAAAATACAATTTTTAACTTAAATTGAACCATGGGAAAACTGCTTGTCTTAGCCGAGCAATAAGAGAAGCGAGGAGTTCTTAGTTAAGACATAACTAAAATTATTTTATAAAGGTATCCATATTCATCAAATATATTACACATATTTTGACGAACGAGAGCACTTCAAAACCATTAAACCTATCTATTTTGTTAACATGTCAAGAATACAAAAGAAATTGATCTAAATAAAATGGAAAGCTGTCCCTCTCATACTTGGTAACTCAGAAATCATCCACTTGCTGCACTTGGATTTGCGAGTGACAGAATTTTGATGACGGTTCTTTCAAGACTTGTCAGTGGCCATGTTAGATAACTCTTTTTAGTCCAAGGTCATGTTTTTCTAACGTGACAAAGTGCAACGGGTCACTTTCCACTCATCTTCTGTCTGGTATTGTACTTGACAGAGACGATCTTTCGTGGCCTGACATGATTGTACATTTTTTCTGAACGTGTATGGATCTTTGGAGTAGAAAGTAACTATGGCTGAGCGAGGAAAAATCATAAACAACACACTTTCAAATCATCATTTATGATCCTTGTTTTATAGCAATGCTACAAATTTGATTCAGAAACGTAGACAAGATCTTTAAAATTGATTAAATAATTAGTAATTTTAATTACGGCAAAAATTTTAATTTCACTGAAGTGTATCCAATTATTACATACAAGGAGATGAAGAACAACCATGATATATTAACTCTTATTTGATACAATGCGTTCTACTTCTAATTTACGATAATTGTAGTAATCTTAAGAATTTATCGTGCACATCGCTTAAAAATTAGTTACATGTTATATAATGTTTTTATTTTTAGAGTTTAGGATTCAAATCTCCAGTGTAGAATCGAACTGAAACATAAATGAAACATCCCTATTATTCTTCTTTTGAGTTCAATTGAAAATGTTGCGTTTTCAAAACAAGATTTATATTCCTATATTAAAAGTTATTTCAACTATATGTTCTATCAATATAAATAATTGATCTACCATGGATATTTGATTTCTTATTCTAATAATTGCTTTTCAAAATGCTGGAGACCCTATTTTTGTTTTTATAGTCTTATACATTTAGTTTCTGTTAACTTCATATACTTTGAACGATATGTTTGTATTTATTCAAGCCAATTAGCTTAACATTAATACAGCAAATTTGTTTCGGATTCAAAAACAATTTTACGACACATTAATCTTAGCATTTTGCTATAAATGTATCAAAGATACAGTTTATTAAAAAGTAGGAAAAAATCTAAAATAAAAATCTATATCCTGAAGTCCTCAAAAAATACTTTAATTTTCTACGTTTTAATGCATACTTCAGTTAAAAAATTACTTTTTAACCCTTTGAGGGTTTCAAACACATACATCCGTTCTGTAATCTGGAGAATTCTAACCAGGTTTTTCCTCCAGGACCAATAAAATCTCTCGTAAGAATTTTTTCAACCAACAGATGTGATTGTTTAGTCATTCTGTGTGTGTTGGGGTAAAGGAAATTCTACACTACTCGGAAATCCCATGATGCTTGGAGGATTAATAATTGAATAACTGCAGAATAGCTTTGGGTATACAGTAGAACCTTAATTATCTGAGGTAATGTTGACCGTAGCCACCTCGGGTAACAGAAACTCGTAGAAAATTAATGTAGTAACACAAAACAGCCTATACGAAATAGAGATTTTCTTTCGCTACATGTTACTACCGCTACTAAAAGATTCATAAATGAAGGATTAAGAATAATCTATACTCGAATTTATGTCATGTATTTACTGTGATAATTTTATAATAAATTGGGACGTGAGTTATTCGGTATCAACTTCGGCTGGATCTACATCGACACTCCGTTAACCCTATTGGCGGTCGTCTCGACGAGGTATCTCGTCATTAGTAAAACTGGCCAGATCTTGCTAGACGAGATATCTCGTCATTAGAAGAAAACTGACCAGATCTTGACGTCTTCATCTTAAAAAAAAATTCACAATATCTTGATGACGAGATATATAGTTATTTTCAAAATTGTTCAAATCCGGATGGACGAGAAATCTCGTCGAAACCACTAGGAGGGTTAATGGAACTCGGATAATCAAAGGTATGCTGTATATAAATTACTGCATAGGTATTCGTATGTAAATTACTACATAGGTATTCGTTTTAAAAAGCCCTAAAAGTTTCGTTCGAAAGTGTAGTCACAAATTTCGGTATGAGCTCCAAAAACATGTCTTCGTTAGCAGCTGAGAGGATTAATAATTGAATAACTTCAGAGTAACTTTCAGTATACAATATCACCTTGATTATCCGAGGTAATGTAGACCGAATTCACCTCTGATAACCAGACACTCGAATAATACGAACGTAGTAATACAAAGCAAGCTACACTAAATACAGAAAAAAATTACTTTGTTACATATTATTATTATGCACAGAAAGATTCATAAACAGAAGATTAAGAATAGTCTATACTCGGATTTGTGTAATAATATTTATTTTCATGATTTTTACAATAAATCCCGAAGGGAATTACTCGGTATCAACTTCGGTAGGGATAACAGGGGCTCTCGGTTAACCTTCCTGGTGGTTGTCTCAACGAGGTATCTCCTCATTTTCAAAACTGGCCAGATCTTCACGGACGAGATATCTCGTCCTTAGAAAAACTGACCTGATCATCTCGTTGTCATCAAAAACTGCAGTAACTTCGTCATTCGGAATTCAATCGGCATTCCTGATGACGAGATATCACGTCATCAGCAAAACTGATACGAACTTAATGGACGAGATGTCTCGTCAAAGTTACTTGAAGGGTTAATCGGAGCTCGGATAATCAAGGTTTTACTGTGTATAAATTACTGCTTATGCATTCATATTATAATGTCCCAAAAGTTTCACTCCGATTAGAAAGCATTCACGAATTTCGGCATGAGTTCCTAAAACTTGAGTCTTCGTTAGTATCCCATTTGAAAAATCCATTAAATGAACTCCATCTCAGTCAAACATCGTGTTAAAACACTAATTGATGAAGCCCCGGCGTAACAACCGTCCTCTTATCCCCACGCTTTAAAGACGCGAAAACAGCAAATTAATCAAACCAAACTACAATCATTAGAAGCTACTCGAGGGCCGCGGAGAGCAGTTGTTGGTGAGTAACCAGGCCAAATCCCCAGCTTATCAATCAGAGTCAGAATCATATGTTTCGAAATGCTTCAGCCCCCAGTCAGAACCCTTCCTCAAAGCGAACCCCAAGAGAGCTCTAGATCAAGACGCAAAGAATCGTTCATTTGATTCTAAGGTTATTCAGTTTTGAAACGACCGACTTAAGCGCAATGTCTGTCTCTTTCATTGATTTTCCTTTTTCCGTTCCGAGCTTTTCCTCTAGACTTCCAGGATTTCTTGGAAAGAACCCTCATTTGGGTTTTAAATGAGATTGGAATTTCGGCTTTCGGAATGAGGTATGCAGGAGGTAGAGATTTTAAATTTTTTACCCCGTCTTCCTAAGCGAGTCTGAGGGTTTCGATTGAATGCTTAAAATCTGAACCGATGATCTAATATTACTTCGGGAGGACTTGGACTGAAGACACAATGGATGGTTTAAGTGTGGCCGTCGAATTGCGTCGTAGAAAGAGTGGAAGTGGATTTGTTAAACAGCAAACACCTTGAATTTATTTTCTTCCTGAAAGATAATGGAAAACCAACCCAAATGTTAATTCAAATGGAATACGTTTGAATTCTGAATTAGGATGTAAAATACCATTGCATTTTACAATTTGTGGCCATGAACGTATTTTACTCGATACGAGGAAAAAGGCACTGAAACTAAAATTAAGAATGTTTGTACACATAGCAAGTCATAATGCAATGTGTATAGTAAAATAAATCTTGTGTTTCCCAAAAGAGATTTCTTAGTATTTTGGAAAATTGTGAAAGAGTTGATACAAACTAAAAAAGCGCATACTACTGATATAAACATAGCAGGAATTCAATTGCACAAGTACATGATTAGAAAGCTGAAACACATTCATTGCTCATGGGGATGTTTTCTGTATTTTATTTGAAAAAGCGCTCAACTTAACAATAATTCAAAAATAATTCATCATAAATTCACTTCTTTCAAGTTGTGCAACGTTTTGCTGTTTTACATTAGTTTCGGGTTTCATGACCATACATGGCCGAGCTATAACAAACATAATACATACAATCGATTAATAGAAGTACAAACAAAAAGGTTTATTGACACAGAAGAGAGATCCAGGAAGGAATCGAACTTGCTCTGCTTACAACGCGCAGGTTGCTAGAGAAGCTGGTGAACCCATAGAGCCACTACGAACCCTTGATGTGTTTTAAAAATTACAGTGTAAAATTTAGAAAAATAATACAATTTTACCAAACTTGTTTTCAGATGTTCTACATGTATGTAATTGACTCCTAAATTATGAAGTTAATTTCTAAAAAACTAAAAATTTTTGTTCTAAAACACATTTCTAGCTTCAATTCCTTTTTATAGTAAATCTTAAGAGGAAAAATGCATATAGCATTTAAATTCATAATTAAAGAATTTAGGAATTTCAATGAGTCTCTATTCTTTGCAAAATTCGTTAATTCAAATAGTTTGGACCATCATTAATTCTTTTTATCTGTTTTAGATGGCCTGAAAACCGTTTTCCAATGTTCAGGATCAGCAATTTATGACTGGAGAACAAGAACCTGTCGTGAATCCAACGGTCTATTATGCAGTCGACTAACATGTTCTGACAAAGAAGACGGCACGTTTATAGACTCCAACAGTTACTGCAAGCGTTATTTTCAATGCAGTTCTGGAAACATCACTGAATATATATGCCCAGAAGGCTCGATTTACAATGCAAGGTACCACAGATGCACTCGAAGTTCTACCACAAGATGTCAAGGAGTTGAATCGGTCCAGTGCAATGGATTACCTGATGGCTACTACCCAGACTTCAGCACGAACTGCAAAGTCTTCGGCCTATGCATGAACGGTGGCCTGAAGACTTTTAATTGCCCCGCCAAAACTCTTTTCGATTCCAAGACACTTACCTGTGAAAATAATGCGGTATGCCCAAAGCTGGATATCAATAAATGCTCAGGAAAAAGCAACGGGATTCATCCGGACTACGAGACTGGCTGCCGGGATTTCTTTATGTGCCTTGATGGATTGCTGACTCACCAGGGATCATGTCCCTTGGGTAAAGTTCTCAATCCAATGAGCGGCAACTGCCAACCTTCTTCATTAGTGGCTTGTTCTCCAATAGTAGATACTGATTGTGATGGATTGCCCGACGGTGTGTACCCCGATTACGACACAGGTTGTTCGGCTTATTTTATTTGTGTGAGTCAGAAGCGGGTGTCGACGGCTTATTGCACCGATAACGAGCTCTTTGATATCGCTACGGGGAAGTGCTTGCCGTCGAGTTTCGTTCTGTGCCGAGACCATTCTGCTTTCGTCTCTGCGCCTCGGTTGTTTGATTCTTATAATTGTGACAATCGCCTTGGTGTTTATCCCGAGTTTTCAAGCGACTGCCGCCGGTTCGTGACTTGCGTGTACGGGCAGCTGAAGTTCCACGAGTGTCCCGAAGGTTCTGCTTTCGATCCCGAGTCCAACTCTTGTCGGCTCAACAGCAAAACGTGCAAAGCTCCGTATGCCATAGCTACCTTTCAGTGCCTTCCTGGTGATGATGGAGTGTATGTCGGGCTAAACTGTACCGAATGGCATGAGTGTAGGAATGGTATTGGTTTTACAAACATTTGTCCAAGAGGCATGCAGTACGATATACGTCTTGGCAAGTGTGCCTTGAATGCAGAAGCATGCTCTCAAGGTTACGTAATCCAGAAGAGGATATTTCATTTAATGGACATAGCACCAACAGAAGTGATCGACACGCACTTTAACTGTCAATCGAATGTGATTGGAGTATACGCAGATTCGTCATCTTGCACTGAAAAATTTCACTTTTGCGTTGACGGAAGAAAAACCTCTTATACTTGTCCTTCGAATTTCACTTTCGATTTGAAGACACAGAATTGCGTGCAGACTGACAGATCGGGTCTGTGCGATAACCCACGCTCGAAGCGCATAGATAACGCCCCAAGTACTTTCAGCTGCGGACAGCTTGAAAACGGTATGTACGCCGATTACAAATCAAATTGCAGAATGTACTATGTGTGTGAGAGTGGGAACGGCATTCCTGTGTACTGTCCAGAAAGACAAATGTTCAATCCGGTAAAAATGATGTGTGAGAGAGAAGATCTCGTACGATGTTCACCTCCTAGGCATTACATGACTGACTCAGCCCCGAAGAAACGAAACAGACAGACAGACGACGTCTATCACGTGTATAAACCGGATGATCTTTACACTGAAACGTACAGCTATGTTACTCTCAAAAACAACCCCGTGACGAAACCTCCAGATGCCAAAAGCAGAGTATGGGATGATTATGATATTTACCCTTCAGAAAACGCACCTCCAAGTTCCACTGACCACACTTACGAATCAGTCAACTCTAAGGTTCCTAATTCCATCCAAAGTGATTCCATAAATAAGAGGCAATATCCTGCCAAACATATTTCGGTACCGATTTCAACAGTTAAAGAAAAATTTCCTGCTTCTACAACAGTAGGGTATGATGATCAAATCACCACTCGTAACCAGTCTGTAAAGGTACTTAGAGTGAGGGGACATAACAGCGTGTTTGACGCAGCCTGTAAAAAGGGAGATACTGGTTTCTTCCCGGACTATGAAAGTGGATGTAAACTGTTTCACATCTGCTTCAGAACCATACGGAAAACATACAGTTGCCCAAGTATCTTGCTGTTCAACCCCGAAACTAAGAATTGCGATCTCCCCGAAAACGTCTTCTGCCTCAGACCGGAACCTGTTGTTGAGGCTGATTACGATTGTAAAGAGAGATTGAACAAGTTCTTGCCGGATTACGAATCCGGATGCCGATACTACTTTGGATGCATCAACGATTTACCACACCGGTTCATGTGCTCAAAAGGCAAAATTTTCAATCCAAACACCTCTGCTTGTGAACCCGAATCGTCCTTCATCTGCAACGTAACAGATGCCACTACACAGGACAGCAATGACGACAAATCACCATCGTACCGTCATGTGCATGGTATACCAGGACAATTCTTTTTCACCTGCACCGACAGACCGGATGGTTTTTATCCAGATTACATCAGACACTGCCACGTTTTTTACAGATGCGTGAGAGGAAAGAAGTTTTCTCACTACTGCAAACAGGGCTTGCTTTTCAATCCCGATTCAGGGATTTGTGACTTCGAAGAGAATGTTTCTTGTTCACCAAATAATGCTACCACTACAGCAAGTTAAACAGTTTTCCTACGCTGAAGCACTTCCACGGTGGCCAGTAAAGGAACAAACCCTATTGATGATATTACGTGTTACCTACCTGAATTAAACCAATGAATAGTTCATACGGTCTCAATTTTCTTACAAATTTTATTTGAGAATTGTATGATTGTAAAGGCAAAGTTCGCCTTAGTAGTTACTGTGTAATGCTTTATATGAGAGAATGTGCCGGATTGTATTGATACATTTTATATTAAATTGACTGCAAAGTAAAGCATAGACTGTAATACTTACCGCAGGTCGGTTGTTGAAGAATTATAAGTATTCAAACTTTAATGAGTTTTGTTATGATCTCGTGTAAATTTCTTGTTCAATGATATGGATTGCATGATAATGCTAAAGGAACTGGTATAAAATTGTATTTCTCTTTTTTAATAAGTCATAATTTAGACAAATATATTGGAGGGTTATTCTTGGGAAATAAATACGTACTGGAATGTTCCACACAGAATCAGAATAACTGTCGAATATATCATAATCAAGTGTTGTTAATACTAATGATCTGAAAGTAGTTTTCAAAATACTATTAATCTCAGAACACGTATGATTTTACATAAATTGTGTTACAAATATTTTTGTTTCTATATAAATAGATTAAATGAAACAATTTATGTCTTGTCTAGATCTCATATATACTCATATTACGTAAATTTGGCATTTATTTCGTACCATCTTTAACACTTTTTCATATCTTAAATATTTCCATTAACGTGCTTTTAATACATAAATGTTTTATATAAAATTGCTTTTGATTATTTTATGTGGTTGTTTCCCAACATTTCTATTTTCTATAACGGTTTTCAATCCTAAATAAATATTTATCGTCACAACAATCATCTGCTTAATGGTATGAAATAATCACTCAAATCCTTTATTTACATTTGGCGAATATACATTTTACATTAAGTGGTAATTTATCATCGAGTTCTAAATTGTTCTATTTTATATGGAACACAAGCATTACTTTATGATCTGTAAAGTTTTGAAGTAAAATAAATGCCTCCCAGTTCATGATTTCTTTCATATTATATATATTTGAAAATTTGCGTTACGAATGCTGTTTTGTGTACGATTTTATGTTGTATAAATTGTACAGAGAAGAATGTAGTTAAATTTATATTACCTGAATATGAACAAATATTACATAGAAATACTATATCTGTAAATATATTTATGAATGTAAATAAAATATTAACTACCGTTAATAGCTATCACAATTTTTATTTGATGTCGTTCGGTAGTCCCTATTGTATCTATGCCTTTATCATACAAACATAAGAAATTTTTTAGGAATTAGAAATATATTTACTCTAATAATTACTGTTTGCCAAAAAAAGAAGTAGGTTAAAATTGATAAAAATGAATAGTTACTTGCATTCAAATCAGATGAAAAATTCATTTTTGTAGTTTCAATGATAAAATTTGTGTGAACAGTAACAGAAAATAAACGAAAAATTACCTGAAAATTAAAGCATAATATTAATCGCAAACGTCATTGAACAAAATATTATACCTATATCAGATACATTTTTAATAAACTGTTTTCGTGATTTTTAAACTGACATTTAAAGACGGAAAATAAACATTATTTTAATTTAATTTTTACTTCCTCATTAAATATATATACTAACTCATTATGTATAAGAACTTCTTTCAATTATTTTGTTTACATTATTACTTTTACACTTCTCCCTCGTTTGAAACTAATGTTAAGAAAAACATCAGACAACTGTAAATACTCTATTTAGTAAACCAAAAGCTTGTTTACGTAGGCTCTAAGAAACATTTCGCTTTACAATTCCTTTCTAGTTAGGCATTACATTATATTCTTCACGAGATTTGAATCCTTAGGTAACAAACATCATCTTAAGCCTTTAATTAGAAATAAGTAAACGAAGTTTAGGAAAACTGTGCTTTATCTGTTTTCTATACTTAAAGGAGTCACTTTTTGGTATAATTACATGCTCATCCATGTTTCAAACTATACACACGAAAATAATCCTTTAAGTAAAGTATGTATTTAATCACTTTAAATTACGAGCAATGTTATCAACTTTAATTCGAAGTCAGCAAATAACTTGCAAACATAATTTCGCAGGTTACGTGATGATGATTGGGCAAGTAGTTCTTTTGTTTCTAATTAATTTTATTTGTCAATATTGAATCCTTGTAACAGGTGGATCGATCTGAAATAACTTTTAGTTAGTGCTACCAATTTTTATCAGCATATTTGTTTTACACTTAATATTTAATGAAACGTTTTCTTTTTAATTTCACTGACGAGTATCAGTGAACTTTTCCATTAAACTTAAGCGATATGATCAGTGACTTAAAACCATTATCTTTTGAACTCAAAATTTTCATATGCATTTGTAAAGATCTGTGATTTTGACACTATTTACACAGTCAGAATGTCTATAATTTTTAAGGTAATGGAGAATTCAATGAGTTATAAAAGCTTGTGAATATGCAATAAATGTAACGTTCTTTCATATATGTATTAATTAACACGGGACAACTGGTTAATTAAGACTTTATTGGTCACTAATAACGGGGAAAACTGCTATTGATTGATGTTGACATTGATGCTTGCTGAAACAAGGATGAACATATTGATGAAACCCACAGTATAAATAAAAATAGAAATATATACTATAATCTTATTTAAATGGAGTTAATCATGATATTTCAAAATAAAGATTTTTTGTAAGAGCAATTATAGCGATTATATACTATATTACAGGCGCCCTTGAAACTCCTGAAATATAAACATTAAATGTTTAAGTACTATGCTGAAATACAAAATCTACCCTTAATATAGACTTATTATATGTCAATGAGAATTTGTAACACACATTTATTGCGTTTTTTGAATTAGTGTAAGATTTTTTTAAATTGAATACATATATGAGCTGGGTACATTTAAAAAACAGAAATGTGTCTAATTGTTCCTTAACACTCTGAACGTAGAGATTTCGGAGTGTTATAGTAACTTTCCCCCACGATGACTAATTAACCACACTTATAGGATGACAGAATTCTTCTAGGAAATATTATATAGGTCACGAAGGTCAAAACTGGTCAGAAAGATGCGAAGATGTTGTAAAGTAGATATGTGCATGTGAACCATTCAGAGGGTTAAAAATATTCCTAAAGACAGATTAATTTTGAATTCAGAACTGTACTTGACAATCTACAACCGCATAAACTATAAGAATTTTTAAGAGTTTCTATCAACATGGATCAGATTGTCATTAAAGTTACAATTTTTTCAGTTTCTATGCACAATTAAATATCGATTACATCAAAAATTTATAGTGCAAACCTTTTTCCGTAACTGGCTTTAAAAGAAGGCCAACGAAGTCGTCATGTTGCATTTAAGTTGCAAGGACAACAGATTTTCAGCCCCTATCTAAATCCCACATTATTCTAAAATATCCAAGAAACTGTCTAAGAAACGTAATCATAGTACGCAAGTTACCACGATGAAAAGTTTTCTAACAAGGGATTAAGTAGCAAATTCCTCCCCGTACTTGTATGCGAGTAGAAAAAATCAGTCTACCCTTCTTCCCTTATAGATAAATACCTAAACTGTCTCATTCGCGTGCTAAGAAAATTCAGCTTGAACATTGCATACTCACAAGTTTCCGGGACATTACTCCAAGCACGGAATGCTTCTCAGCAAAAAGTAGACAACACAAAAAAATCATAAATCGCAGAAAGAACTTGGAAAGAGGCCAGAGGTCCATCATGTCCAGATGCTTGTCTCTCACACAGGACAAAGTTCCTGACCCCAAGGACAGGGGAGGGAAGGATAAAAAAGGGGAACCAAAAATGGATTGAGATGCTTGTGGTTATGCCTAAAGGTTTTATCACTTGCATTGTGAAAGAGAATTTCGAATACTTTTTACTATGCGAAATAGTCTAAAATTTTTAATATTTCAAACACAAAATATCGTTCATAAAATTTTATTTAAAGCAAGGTGAAGTAGATCCTAATGCGTTTTATTGATTTGTATATTAGTAGTGTTAAATATTTAACCCTTTAATGGGTTTTGACAAGATATCTCGTCCGTAAAGACCAATTTTTCTAATGATGACATACCTCGTCATAAGGATATTGGCAATTTTTTTACGAAGATGAGATAAAAATCTGGTCAATTATTCTACTTAGGACACAGATATCTGACCAATCTTGCTAATGACGAGATATTTTGTCATTCGGATATTGCTGATATTTTGACTCCGAGATCAAAATCTGATCATCTTTTCCCTAAGGACGAGATATCTCGTCCATCAAGATCTAGTGAGGTTTGATAATGACGGGATACATCACCTAGACTACCACCAGAAGAGTCGAAACTTAATATAAGAACGATCACATACTAAAACTTTATGAAATAGTTTATAAACTCATCAAGATGCATATGATTTTTATATTATTTTATTATATAAATTTAAAATATTTAATTATTGTAGAGATTTAAATAATGAAAACTGACTCGAAATTTACTTGTGTTATAAGTAATATTATTTTTCATAAGTGTGATTATATTTCCCCCAGACTTAATATAGTCATCCACATATAATAGGGCTCATTTGAATTACAATTAAACCCATGTTTCAATACTTTCTGCCATATATTTAATGTTTAATAAGAAATATTAAATTAAATAACTTTCGATAAGTTTTATTTAAATAAAGTTAACATGTATTATGAAGTGTGAAGACTTTCCACGAAAACTGTTTTGTTAACAATAACAAATAAAATGTATGTCCTGAAAATTATGTGCTTAGTTATGTCAGGGAAAGTGCGACTGATGTACGTCTTTGTGAAATAAATGGCGTTCACTGATATCTGTACATGGTCCTACCATTTTTAATTAAAATATATTTCTACGACAAAAAAAGGTAATCATAATATCTACATTGAATCGCCTTGAAGAACAATTTTTCACCTTCCTGAGTCGTATCACATCGAGCATTCCATTAAAGTTGTATGGGTTAACGTAGTCCAGAGAAAAAATTCACGTGAAAAATGTTTCTGACGTGTTTATACTTTTTTTCGGGAAACTTATTTTTTACCGATTGCACTGAATATCCAGGCATAGATGGAAGGATTCGAGAAATGAAAATGAAAAATGGCCGCAAGCGAAAGAAATGCAAGGTTAGGAAATGTAGTTTATCTGTCACAATTTTTCTCTCCTTTTCCTCGTTTTTTATTCCGAGAAATTTATGTCTCATTTCTTTTAGCTGGGGAGCAGTAGCATGGAATAAAGTGCGCAGCATGCATGCAGAAGCGTAAAATAAAATATGGCCTTGGAATAATAAAACAATCGATTAATATTATTTTGAGCGCGTTTTGGATAACTCTATCATCATAAGTGTATTAACCTCACGATTGTGGTTGGTGTAAAAATGTACAGAACATTTTCAAATGTGCGTTTCTGTCTTTTAACGTAATCTATTATATCACGCTTCCCATGCTCTCTAAATGTTGTTTATACTTGCATGCGTAATATTTGTTTTGAAAAATGTATATGTTAAGAACACAGATCAACACAAGTGATTTACTTCTTTGGGCTACAGATGTAATTAATAATACTTCTACTGATCTTAAGAAAAGATAGTTCGCATTTACTGTTATCTAAGCTGACATATTCACTTTTATCCACTGATAAAGAAGAATAAATATTAGAATCAATACTAAAACATCAGAGATAACAGATATATATTGTTTTAGTACTATATGCTGAAGTGTAGAGGATGATAAATATTTTGGAATCTTGAAGTGTTATGTGTATGAAAATTATATAGCCTGATGCAAATAATTCTCTATGTAGTATCGTTGTAAAAGAAAGATAAACATAAGTTAGTGTTGGCAAATGCAAAGGTAAGTCTCTCTCTCATATCCTTCAAGTTTTACTTAAGCATGACATAATCTAACATTATATGTTCCAAGAGTGAAAAACCAACACTACTGTTTCTGATATTTTTCGGATTACATGACTTAAATTTCTGTTTTCTGAGTAATGTATTTATTTCTATCCTACTTTTGGATTAGGCAGCAGTATAATAATGCCTACTTCAATACTCTACATTTTATAACAACCACAACGATAGGCTCCTTAAACATAAAAATTGATGGTTCATTTTGAACGTTGGATTTTGACCAATGTTCCTGAAATTAACATACAGCTCAAAGCTAGGACCATCAATTCACTCTTTAATTTGAACAGCGTGAAAAAGATTATTTTCTAAAAGTGTAGAATGCCATTAAATGCCACAGAATGGCAAACAAGAATTAAAGCAGATTCATCTATTCGAACCCCAGATTTATCTAAGAGATAGTGGTCAAAAGAGAGATATTGTTCAATATGAGAAGTATTAAGTAGTGTATTTTCTTATTAGCATTTTTTATAGGATGCTTCAAAAGAAAAGTGGTGTAAAGTCTTGTTTACATCGATTTATTTCTCTGATGTGCCTTATAAATTGTCATGGACGTATTTTATTTAAAATTATGCAACACCTTATTTTTCTCAAATGCAAAATTATTTATGTAGTTGAATAAACTTGTTTAAAAATGTTAAATTTCACTAACTTTAAAAATTCGTAATAAATAAGTTTGTGAAGATCAGAAAATTACAAAATAAGCCTCTGTAATGAATGAGTTTTTAAAAATATGATATTAATATATCAACGGTAACAACATAGTGTATATAATTTAGAAAGGTGCACTTTCGTACATATATGGACGGTAAAATACCGGTACCTGAAGATAATTTGGGGCTCAAGATACAATTTTACTGTTCTGTTTATTTTACTTTTAGACTAGATAAAAGATACGGGATAGCTTGAATTTGAAAGGCGATTTAAATTTTGCACAGTTCAGTTGTAGAAAATATAAGCTATTCCATTTTAAGAAAAACCTTTATTAATGTCACACCTTAACGTTTAATTTTTATCTGCTTACAAATTTTTAACTTGAATCCTGATATATTTCTGATTTTAGATTTAAGAAGCATTTGTGAAAGAAAAACTGATTATGCTATAATTGCAAGCATGGAAATAAATAAAAGTATTTTTTTACTGTAGTGATAGTAAGAATATTTCTACTGGAATAAATGCGTTTCTCAAAAACTCTCAACAGTACATTATTTTTATCATTTGAAATACTGTAAAATTATTTATATAAATTGATCTCTCTTGCATATACCGCTCTTTTTGTATTGATCATAGAAACTTAAAATATATCAAATTTAATCCCTCAACATGACTTATTTGAAGAAGTAAGATAAGATTTTCCAATCATCAGTACATCGAAAACAATTTACTCAATATTTTAGTAAGATATGCTATTCAAAATTGCCACTAATAGTGATGTTGGTTTGGTCCCTAGATCCTTAAAGCATCAAATTAAATTTCCACAATTTACTTTTGAAACATTAAATAAAAAGTAATTTTTACTCCTTAAGAAAAATAATGAATTTGGCATGTTCAAAAGAATATTTGTAGAAAGAAGAGGCAAAATACTTAAAAAATAAACCTTATACTATACATCCTATTTCAATTTTTTTGCATCAATTAACCTTTTTGCATAACACCCTTCAGTTCACCTAGTTTTCACGTCGAATGTTTTGTGATCAGATCTTTTCAATGAATCTTAATTAAAAACCCTTTAAGCTATATTCAAGTTTATGTCTCAATGTTTAGTTTCAAACTAATCAAAGAGAACAAGAAGGCTTTGAAGAAACAAAACAAAAAAATTTAATTTCAAATTAATTCCCTGGTATTAAACTTAAATCCATGTTGGATGTCTTGACGAGGCATTTCGTCGTTATCCAAATTGACCAGATCTTGATGAACGAGATATATCGTCATTAAAAGAAAACTGACAAGTTCTTAATTTCGTCATCATCGAAAATAGGCTAACTGAAGTGGGCAAGCAGGCTCTGAAGAAACAAAACAAAAAGTAATTTCAATTTCCAATCAATGTCCCCAGTGTTAAACATAGATTACAAAGGTAATGTATTAAGATATTTTTGAAAAGCTACATTACCTTAAGCCTCCTAGTGGACATCTCAATGAAGTACCTTGTCTTTAGTAAAACTGACCATACCTTGATGGACGAGATATCTCGTCGTTAGAAGAAAACTAAACATCATAAAAAAGTCGGCAATATTTTGATGACGAGATATCTCGTCATTAGTAAAATTTGTCAGATCTTGATGAACGAGATATTTCGCCGAAACCACTTGGAGGTTTAAGTAAATACATTTTATGCTATTCAAGTTTATGCTGCAATGTTTAGTTGCGAATTAACCGAAATGAGCAAGAAGGCTCAAGAAAGAAAGCAAAAATAAATTCAATTTCCAATAAATGTCCAAGTTGTTAAAATTAAGCAGTGAAGGCGATGTATTAAGATGTTTTGAAGAGCTATATTACTTTAACACTCTTGGTCCTTGTCTATGAAGTACATCGCCATTAGCAAAACTGACCAGATCTTGATGGACGAGATATCTCGTCATTAGAACAAAACTGCCCAGAATTTCGTCATCATAGGAAAATTGATAATATCTTGATTACGAGATATCTCGTCATTAGAACAAAACTGCCCAGAATTTCGTCATCATAGGAAAATTGATAATATCTTGATTACGAGATATCTCGTTATTAGCAAAATTGGTCAGATCTAGATGAAAGAGATATCTCGTCAAAATCACTTGCAGGATTAAGTAAAAATGTCCTAAGCAATTCAAACTTAATTGCAGCGTTCTAAGCAATGTTTAAGTTTGAAATAACCGAAGTGAGCAAGAAGGCTCTGAAGGAGCAAAACAAAAACTAAATTCTATTCTAATAATATCCCCAGTGACAAACTTAAGTAGCAAAGGTTATGTATTAAGATGTTTTTGAAAAACTACCCTTCTCTAACACAGCTCGAACACCTGTCTTCCCTTTATAAAAAGCCAAGAGAAATATTTTTGGAGGTAAAACGGATTTTCATCTTCCCTTCCCAAAACTCGCGTCTTCGTACCGTTTTTAGAAAGATTTTCAAAAGATTATTCTCTTCCTCCTGTATTTCCGATGGAAATTTAATTTCACAGTTCCTGATCAAAGGGACTGAACTTGGATGAAAGCAAACAGGAAAAGGGTCTGGATGCTTATTATTTGCTTAACCTTCTCCGGAAAAAAAGTGACGGGGTTTTGTCAGGTAAAATGGTTCTGAAAAGCTTTGTTGTGTTTGGCGTCCGAATGATTGGGAATTCGGTTTGGTTGAGAAAAATCTATTTATTTCTTATCCGTTTTGGAATTTTTTTTAAGCCTTCAAAATAATAATCCGCGTTGGAAATATGAACATGCTCTTAACATTTTATCACATTCCAAACAATGTTTCCAACAGCATCGTTACTTTATTTCCAGATGTTTCTTTTATATTTAATGTATTTGTCTTATTTTAGGAGTATCCAATTCAGTATCCGCATTTTTCTTGTAATTATGACAAACTGTTTCACAATTTTAATTATTTTTATTAAAAGAATTGTTTTCAGAGAATGCTTGCAATTTAGTGCAAAACAAAATTAAAAGATAGTCATATGCGATTGATTTCTATTATTCTTTTAACCCTCCAAGTGGTTTCGACGAAATATCTCGTCCATCAAGATCTGAGCAATTTGTTAATACTTGACGAGATATCTCGTCATCAAGATATCATCGATTTTTTTTATTATGACGATTTTTTATCAAGATCTGGTCAGTTTTCTTCAAATGACGAGATATCTCGTCCATCAAGCTGTGATCGGTTTTGATGATGACGAGTTATCTCGTCTACATTCAAAACTAACTTATATTAGAGATGACATGTGCTTAACACATTGTCATCACTAGATACAGGCAATAGACTCATCAGAGAAGATGTTCCTCGCATGTCAACTAGTCATTAGAAATCCATCAGTGAAATATATTAACCCTCCAAGTGGTTTCGACGAGATATCTCGTCCATAAAAATATGACCACTTTCGCTCATGACGAGATACCTCGTCATCTAGATATTGCCGATTTTTGATAATGGCAAGATCAAGATCTGGTTAGTATTTTTCTAATGACGAGATATCTCATTCATCAAGGTCTGGTCAGTTTTGCTAATGACCTCGTAGAGACAACCACCAGGAGGATTAAGAAAACCTTCAATTGAATGTAAATTAATCCCCTGAGGGGTTTACATGCTTTTTTCCGATCTGCAAAATTCAGTTTTCCATGTATGCTCTAATCAGTTTTGACCTTCAAACCAATAGAAGCTTTCCTGGAATTCTTTTAAAAATGAGTATGTGTGGTTATTTGGTCGCTATGTGTGTTGTGGTGGGAAAGCAATATTTCACTACTCGGAAATGTCGTGACGTTCCGATTGTTAAAAGATGTGTAACGGAACTCACTGTTGTTTATCTGATGAATCCTAGTTGAATCACAAAATATTCGTGTCTGTATTTCATTTAATTAACATGATTTATTCATGAATAACCAATGACTCTCATACAGTTAATCAATATTATTTGTTAGATTACTCTGGCGCAGTTTATATCCCTGAGCTGTGTAATTGTCTACAAGAAACGTTAAAACATTTTCTGTATTTCAATCGCAATTAAGAAAGTGTTTAGATAAATGAAGCAATTTAAATGCATGTGGTATCTCGCAGTCTTATCTTCAAAATGTTTATTGAGTAAAAAATGTTTTAAATCAATGCGTAAATTTTCAAAGATCGTTAAAGTGAATGGAATGAATAGAGTTTTGCTTCATTAGCTGTTTTACTTGAATGTCACGTTATTAGGATTTAATATTTGGCTATGTCAAAGCATTGCTTTTGAATAAATGAAATCAATAGTCCTTCGATTCCCAAAACGGATTTGCTGCGTACAGAAATTCAGAAAAATCTCTTAATATTTGATATACATTATGAACAGTAAGTTATTAAAGTTAATTAAGTAAATTATTTAAGCATTTATTATAGTTAGAGTGAGTGCCATAATTAAAGGTTATTAGTTGAAGGAATCATTTTTAAAGTTCAATATTTCAGTGTAATGCTTTTGAGAGTAAAAATGAAACAATTATTTCCAATAGTTTTTTATTTTTTCATAAATGTTTTATTTGGTTCCACATAAAAACACAGCCTTCAGTTGAATGTGACAGCAAATAACATATAATTTCAGTTCATTGCACAATAATTTTTATTCAGTGAATACAGCACAACATGAGTTAATATTTATTGGCTAAAAACACAAGTTAGTGTACTGAAACAATACCCAGATATGTTAATTTATGTACTTAAAAACTATTTTGACCTTCCTTCCATTCAATTTGTATAAAATATCTTTAAGCTCTTTGTACAATGTGCAGACTGCGTTTATATAATATTTTGAATATTTTTCTCATATTATAAAAGCAAAACCATTTACAAAATTTCTGAAATTAATAATGAATTTCAAGTTAAGTACAGAATTTCATTTAGTGTATTTATTTATTACTGATAAGATTTTTAGTTATTTTAGTCACATACTTAAGAAATATCTCTGCAAACAATGATAATTGTACTTTAATAGTCCATCTATGAATCCAAAGCTTTCTGAAAATTTGACATTTGTTAAATATATACAATTACAAATTGCTTACTGGGAAAATGTTCTATAAATATTTCATCTAATGCATTTTTGTAAAGTCGGAATTTCTTTAATATGCACAGCTGCGGGAAAAGTTCGAACCACCTCCTTTCTTCGCACATCGTTCTAAAAATTTTCAAATATATCATTCGAAAGGGAATAACGTTTTTTTATAAATTTATATACATAAGATTTTCAAAAGGGATAGTTTCCATATCATTGCATCCAAACTTCGCAATCTCCGATATCAACACACTATTTTGATGTAGAATTTCGAATTTTCATCAGAATTTAAACTCAAATATCAAGTTTCAAGTCATTTGGTATGGCCGTTTTCGGATTATGAGTAAATTTGTCTAAGGTGATGTTAAATTAGTTTCTAATATTTTCTGAAATGGTCTTAGTATCATAAAGAATTTGTTTAATTATGCTAACATTGAATTACACGCCAACAAAATATGTGCAATGTTTCATTTTTCAGTTATATTTAGTATTAAATATCGAATATTAAATCACTAATTCCAATCCTGTGGCATTTTGATGGAACTCGATACAGTGGAGGTTCTTATAAGACAATGCTAAAATTCAGGTCTTTCATTCTTGTCTTTTTGAACAAAATAGTTAAAATAACGCATGCTTAATTTATTAGAGTGAAAAACTACTAGGCGAAAAATAAATTTTGCATGGTCATTTTAAAGACTGTGAAATAGTGCATGTAGAAGGAGTTCAAAACTACTATAAAAACAAGACATTTATTAAAATTGCACATTTACGTGACACCGACTGCTCTGAAACTGACGAACTCTGTTTTGAAAACTAACTTTTATCGTTCTTTCAAATCCGAATTCCAATTCCGGTTAAAGATAAAATCAAAATTGATCGAGAAAGTTGTACGCGCAATAAATATCGAAATGAAAATAAATTAAAACATCTATCGTGAGCTTGAACTCGCACGCTCCAACAGTATTTAAGTATATACTTTAAAAAGAATCATTACTTAACATCCGTTTCAGATTTTTAATAGTAACATAATAAAAAATTTCAGCGTGGTAGCAATATTATTTTGGAAGATACGAAAAACTCCTTGGAAACTAATTGAACGTTAGGTTCTCAAATTTTTCCACTCATAATCCAGAAACGGCTGCACAAAATGACTTAAAATTTGTTATTCCATGTTAAATGTCTATGTAGATTCGAAATTTGACGTCACAATCCTGCGTTGAAATTTACAGTTGTGGAGATGTGTGAATTTAAATGAAGATACCTCCCTTATGCAAATTTTTATCATATAAAGCGTTATAACCAATTCAATGGTATCTTTGAATTTGTCCTACTATGAACGATGACAGCTAAAAAGTGAGTAATTCGATTTTTTCTAGATGTACCTTATTCACTAATAAACCCTTGATGTATCAATAACATTAGGAAATGGAACAAAACCGTTTTCCTACATACTTTTTAAGAAATAGTTAATTGGAATACCACGCCTGATTTGAGTCTCGCTACAAAATGTTTCTTCACCGTGGATAAAATGACGCTGTTTTAATTCAGGCAGTATTGACAAATGCTTATCATGTAACCTTAACAAGCTAAATGATCTCAGGTAAGTAACACAGCGATATTCGAATAGTAATTTTTGGTGTAAAGTGCTTAGGTGTACATAAACAACCGCTTATTTAATTTAACCATCTTATACAAAATATGTAGGTATAAAAACTTGTTTTGATTGTGATTGGTTGTAGTTTAAGTAGTTTTTGAGAAAGGTTGAGCTCAATTTTGTATTTATGTAATGGGATTGAAAAGTTGTTTTTGCAATGAATAGAAATCTTAAGTTACAAACTAAAAGTTACTAAGGTGTAGATGCAATGAAAATACCTTTATTCCTATATAATAAAAAGGGTCTATGAATTGATGTTGACAAAATAAATTTTGAGCTAGTTGTTCGATTAAATAATGATATTTAGTACCAATAAACACATTAAACACAACATACTTAGCCACAATAGAAAATTTTAAATCCAAATTCATAATTAGAATGATTTAATAAGAAAGTTAGATTGCTTTTTAACAATTGTTTCGAACCAATTTAATGTTTTCATTCAAACGTGTTTTCTCCAGATTTTGAAAAATGCCATCTCTTTCTTACATTCAATATAGCTACTTAAATGAATTATTTAATACATTTATTAAATACCTGGTGAAATATTTAATTCATGGAAGTGTATTACTGATGGCATTATCCTTAAATGGATAATTATTACTTATCACTATCAGTAATAAATATTTCGATTAACGGAATCCCAAATTAGTGTAAAGGAAAATGTAATTTTTCATCTCATTCTCATGCTTTTATTATGAAAAGACAAGGCCTGTAAAGCAATTCATAAGTGTAGAATAAGCAAATAATATTAACTTCATTGAATATATTAATTTTGACTATAATTCTTATAAAAATTATACAGATTTATCGAGAATAATAAAGTACTTTAAACTTTAACGTAATTCATCTACATACGTATAATTACGTATTGTTACCATTTAGCAAATTTTTAAACACAATGAAGATTTTCTGCATGTTAGAATAAATGTGCTTTATATTTAAAGTAGTGTTTGAGTGAATAATTCTATTTGTAATGAGCCATCTTTCTTCGGATAATGTCATACATTTTATAAAATCTATTTCGGACATCACATTTTTCACATAAAAAGTTGCATAATCATTTCGAATTTTTATTTTATGTGTGTATCCATTTATTCAGTTCTGACACATAAGTATGGAAATAGCTTAAATAGCGGCATATACATGTAGCAATTTGGATTACTCAATGAATGAAAAAGAATCGTTCATTCTTTCCATTTGAAGGTAATTTGCATAGTAACCGTAAAAAGACTTTACGGTGCATCAAATTTCGAAAGGAAATCAAAATTAATTTGCAAGTTTAAATAGAAAGGGAGGTTATTGCATCAAGCACATTAGCTATAATAAACAGTAAAATTAGTCCTCACCAATTTATGACACCATTTATTTTTTCGAATTTACAACTTAAATACATAAATTATCAAGTCATGTCCGAATGTTAAATTATTTTTATAGCAATAAAACCACAGAGCCTATTTTCTTTATACTTGAGGAGACAAGATATGCAAAGAAAGGTCAGTATTTTATTAGTCCATAAATTGCAGTATGTTTCTGAAACTATCGAGTAATTAATTCCCAAACTCAGATAAACCAATGTGAATCCGCTACACTGAAGCGCATTCGTTAAATAAAGTAAAATAAATAAATAATTTTGATACTTTATACTTACATATGAGCATATTTCCTTGAATATTTAAAAGATTCTGATTATGCGCTGTTCTGGTATTAGGTACTTGTTTCGTTTTGAAAATTGCATCGTGTTGAAAGTATTTTGACTTAACATTTCAGATTAATATGGTGTTTTTCATAACCATTCCAATGAGCCAGTCTTGGCAAGGTTCTGACTTTGGTTTAGGTAACATTAGATAAATAGCATCTAATGGTGGGTAAATGGCATTATTGCCGAAAACCTCTTTCCACAACAAAATAAATAAATATATTGAAAGTGGATCAATTAGTGTCAATTTCTCTGACGTTTCTTGATAGATGTTTTCTGAGTAACATTAAATTGTTTAGGAAAGGCATTTACTATACCATACCTGCCAACGTCTAAGTAAATATATGCAATGGATTTTTACGACCAAAAGAGGCAACAAGCAGAAACAAAAAATGGCTACTAGTAATTTTTAAAACAAAAATAACTAAAAGCGCAAATTTAAAACACAAATTGTGTCTATGGGCAATTCAAGACAAAAAAAATCCTTCTCATTACAACTGTATGTGCTTGGTGTTCAAAATCAGAGTAACCCAATTGGCGATATTTTACACAAAATGGGGCCAAATACACGAAAGTGAACAAATAAATGTTTTCTGAGTGTTTTATAGGTATATCTCTGGGCTGTTTAGAAAATTAGTGCCAAAGAAGGTTTTCACAATAATTTAGCAATCATTGATTCCGAAGTTTTTCTTTCATGGTTGCCACATCTTGGCTCCAAAACTTCGAAATTGGCGTCACTTGAAAATTTCCTACCTACCGGAAGACAGAAAGTCATACATTTTTTTGGAAGACTTCCGAAAATTCCAGAAAAGTTGCCAGGTATGCTACATCTTAAAGGATTTGCAAATTTTACTGTATTTATTTTGCATTGATACTGCACTCTTTAACCATTATGCTTCTCCTTACTTTTGTGACCTTCAAAAAAGTGTTATGACCGCTGGGGAAATAATTGACATTTTAAAAAACTATAAAATGCACATTTTAAACCAATATTCTCAAAAATGTTTATTAACAAACAGGTCGAAGAAAAGCCAGAAAAACAGAAATTAAAAAGCCATCTGAAATTCCCAAAAAGGTTTTGTTGTGTGTTTATTTCAATCTTACAAACACTGTGCGAGCCAGCATAATGATATTGGTGAGTACCCAGTTACAGTCGTACTCAGTTCCGTTTCCACATTTCTCGATTGAAAGACACCAACAGACGACGAATCAAAAAACACATACACACGCGGGCCTTGGAAATGGTTGACCAATCGTGTTCCCGGTAGAGAAACTTCCACCAATAGGAGAAGAGGCGTCTGAAGTTCTGCAATGGACCCATCGCTGCGTCTCAGTGTCGTGACGGACGGATAATGGACGATGTCTTGGCCCCGGAGAGCTTGCTCGGTAGGTCATCAGCCCTGCCGGCCGGCGTTCAGACCAGCTTTCATCCACGATGAGATGGGGTGTTCGGAGTGTTCAGCGAAAGACAGAAGTCTGCATCCTATACGGTCGTTTCTCCACGGGGTTTCTTGAGCTGACTGACGAAAAGGGCTACGTGATTAGTTGTTCCCCACATATGCATTTACTCACACAATCGAAACGTTCGGCCGAATAACGGTCTATGTTACGGATCGCTAATTCTAAAACAGGAGCAAGAAACGCTCAATATTTTATGTCAATGTTACAGTGGCACGTGGACCTTTATTCCAGTTTGAAAATTTGGCTAAGCTCTCTCCAGGTGGTTTCGACTAGATATCTCGTCCATCGAGATCTGACAAATGTTTGGTAATTGGTCTCGTCAACAAATATTGCCGACTTTTTGAATATGACGAGGATATATGATATGACGAGGATATATGATATGACGAGGATATATGATTGAATATGATATGGATATTTTGTCCAAGATCCTGTCAGTTTTGCTAATAATGAGATGCCTCGTCCAAACAATTACCAAGAGTGTGAATACTCCAAGTAGTTTCGACAAGACGTTTTTTCCATCAATATCTGATCAATTTTGCTAATTTCTAGATATCTCGTCACCAAGATATTGGTGCTTTTTTGATGACGAGATCAAAATCAGGTTTGTTTTATATACGAGATATCTCGTCCATTAATACCGAGTCAGTTTATGTCTAATCGAGATACCTCGACGAAACAGCCACCAGGAGGGTTAAGGTGATTGACATCCAGCTTTGGTCGTGAAGCATGGCCAAATATGGCCCTTGCGCCATAAAACCCAAAACCAATCAACCATAGTCGTGAAACATATTTTAATGTAAAGAAAATAATTAGAGAACTAAACCGCATGTGTGAGGTTTAGCAATTCCTTCCAAGTACGAGGTTCGTGTTTCTACATAGACCGTTGTTACACACTCGATTTCTGGATTTAGATGCTGTCCCATCACAGCATCTAGTGGTTTCATTGGTAAAAACTAGAAATTGATGGTATACTACATAGAACATTATTCCATCAAAATCTAATTTCCTAAAAATTTGCACATGCACCGATATTCGGCCGAACGCTTCAATGGAAGACCTTGTCGTAACAGCGAGCTAACCCACATTTTGTAATAAACTGTGCAGATAGACAATGAGAAAATGACAGGTATTGTGACCGGATGCTAGTATATTTCAATAAATACTTAATATAATAAATACCAATACAGTGTTTCAGTTCAAACAATTGTGGTACGATAACTAATCCTCTCCATTATACAACCCGTTATGATTAGCCCTCGTTAAGGCCTTTAATTGGGACAATAACGGGCTAACCCACATTTTGTGAAAGTTTAGGAAATGAACTGTTGATCCCCGAAAACAGATAAGGATGGGAACATATTCCGATTGGTGCTTAGCGATAATATAGGCATAGACCAAATTATTGGGACGCTGTAATCCTTTTCACCATCGACCATTTTGTGGGTTAGTCTATTGTTGCAATAAGCTCTTCAATTTCAATTTGACTATAAACTATGTAACATGAGTTTGTAAAGAAAATAATAGTACTCTAAGTAGATGGCACTGGTATAATTTTCGAGTAACTAACCAGAAGTTTCATTTGCATGATCAGACACAAATATGACGGAAGAAAGCTCCAAGTATGATCTTTTAGTAGATGGTTGTTACATATGTATGTATAATATCTGATGGTTAGACTCAAGAACACGGTACCAAGTCAATTGGTGATAATTATGTTTGTGATAATATCGTTGGCATATCCAAATTGCTGTTTGATGGCGAAAATATTTGCTATCAATTTGTCGATGAACCGGTACCATGAGAACTTGCTTTTTATTTGTAATACTTAATAATACTATAAAATAGCAAGATCCCTCAATCAAAAGTTGATAGATTGATAATGCTGTTTTCAGCGTTATAAAATACCATATTCTCGTACAACACCGTGTTACAACTATATATTGAAAATAACTTAACTTGTGGATATATTTTCTTGAGAAGAACAGCAGTATCACGCCCACTAATTGTCATCAAATTTAGACTAATTTTTCGACTAGTTTACGTAACTCTTAAAAACAAACAATAAAAAAGCTTGAGGGAATCCTCAAACTTATATAAGACTATCATTGGATAGTGGGGTAGTACAGAAGACAATGCTGGATGATAATTTACAGTTCTTAGATAAAAACAATTACAAAATTTGTTAAAAGGATAGTTTCACACTTGAAAATTAAATAGTTATGTCTAAACACATTCTATGTCCTTAATATTGATTGAAAATTATGGTAGACACATACTTTTGAATTTTGAAATAGGTATAAAACAGGTCAAAGAGACTAATAGATGTATGATTATTACAATTGACAACGTTTGATTTTACTTTCTGAATAGGCGCGGTTAGTTGAAAAAAATCACACATATACCAATACACATACACATATACTAATCACGAATATACACAGATAAATACTTTTTATTTTTAAGAGCATTTATGTCATATATTGTTTGCAAATTTTTAACAATTTTAGAGTTCACTTTAAAAAATATGTTGGTTGTAACTAATATATTTTAATATAGTGTCAACATTGACATTGTAAACACTTTTAAACACGTTTATATTCAGACTGATATATTTCTAAGGGTGTTCCGTGGATATACTATCACAAATATTTACACGAATATAGACAATAGAATCATTCTAGAAAGACAGTTTTTCTTTTAAGAGAGAATTTCTGAGTTTATTATTATAGCTTTCGCTTCTCTCCCATTCTTCCATCAAACAACAATTAAAAAGTCATTACTTCATGCCTAAATTTTGAAAGTCATCACAACACGCAAATGGGTGCTTAAAGTGGCGTTTCGTTTTTATTTCCAGCTTTTTGTTAGCAGTGGGAGAGTAGTTTTTCGCTTTTTTTCTAAACACGAAGTATTTTTATGATCTCAATTTTGCAACACTTGAACATAACTTTGTCGACTTGTTTATGAGAATTATCTTTTAAGCATTACGTTTTTAAATGCTTTTTAAATCGGTTCTCTAAAAGCAGTATCAATCTTGAAAAACGTGATTTACTATGTAATGATGAAAAAAGAAAGACTAAAACGTGTGTACAAGGATTAAAAAAATAAACGCATATCCTTAATTATTAAAAGTCAAGATCTAAGAAAGGAATATCTCTTCGAAACTTTGTCTTTCCCTTGAACAGTGCATTTCAACGCCTTTGAGTTCGTGACTTTTTGCATAAAGTAATATGGTGGTTATAATGTAAACTAATATTGTAATATAAATAAATTTTCTGCTTATAATACTCGCCATTTAGGTTTATATAATTTTCATTGAATATATTTTCATGAACTATTTATGAATTGTATGAAATTTAAAATAGTTATTAGGACTGTCGTTGATTTCAACTAAAATTTGCAGTCTGCACTGAAATAAAATTTAAAAGTTATTTGAAAACATTGATCGCACACTTTGGACATTGGATATCTTAACGTAAACAGTTAAAATATTTCCGAAATGCTTATGCTATCCAATTAACAGTTAACAATTCACAATGAAAATAGACTATTTTATGTTTAAAATATTTAATTATGATTTACAAAGCTCATTTATAAAGTCTTTTACGTATGCAAATTGTAAGTGTGTAATTGTGAAAAAAAGACATTTATTGTTTAATTATTTTTGACTGAAGTCAGATTAATAAATAATTGTTTATTTTTTACGCAAATCTTTTCAAAATTAAAAATATTTTTGTCAAAAATAAACATAAAAAATAACAAGCATTTATGAAAGTTGCAAATACATAATAGCTAATTATAATAGGTTAATTGAAAAAGTTTACAACTGTCCCATTTTGTTCCTTTTAATTGAATGTAGAACAAAGGCTCAGTACTCAGACGCAAACGCACCATCTAGTTACTTTTTATTGAAAAATTACTTTTAAAAACCTTAAAGAAACAAACTATAAGTAAATGTATGTATCAGGAACATGCATTTTTTCGTATTGTATAGTTTTGGGATTAAATTTAGAGAATATAATTCTTTCAATGGGAGGTCAGTTTGAGACTTTCCTGCTTTTGATGCATGTGCTATTTTCAAATGTTTGCCCTTTTATGCCATCAAAAGTGAGGCCGATATCAGCAAAATATCCTTCACTGAAAGGAGCGAAGCCATTTTGAAAAACTGCTTATTCAAGTACGTATAAGAAATACGTAGGCCACTGATTAAAAAACAAATAAAAACTCTTGCGATGTTTCTAAAACAATTGGAATTCTTTTATTTATTTTAATATAAGTATTTGAACTATATAAAATAGTGTAGATTTTTTGTTAATAAATACTAAGTCTTGGAGTTAATACATCTCGACTACTTAGATCAGAAACTCATTAATCGATATTTTTTCGGAGTCACTAAATGCTTATTTTCATGAGAAATACAATGTTATACCGTAATCTGTTTAAAAGATATATAGCACTATTAAAACCCTTATAAATTTTATTTTTTTTTACCGAAAAACTAATAGTTTGTCATTAAACAGTTGTACAGTAAAAAAATATTTTTACCAGTTAATGAGTTTTTGCTCTGAGCTGACGATCTTGAAACATGTACTTACTATATAACTAGATATATTTAATTGCATAACATGTTTAGAAAACGAAAAAAATTCTTATCATCAAAGCCTCTTTAAATAATTGTTAAAATGTACTAGATCTTGTTTTTTAAACATATCCTTTAATTGAGCTGTAGCATGAAGGACACACTGTATATAATAATGATACTTACTGATTAATCAATTTATATGAAAAGTTTAAAATATATCTGAATATAGTATAAAGGTTCTCTCTCTCTTACACTAATTCAGCTTGATGGATACTGTTAAATAAAAATATATTGTTCTAATAATAGAATTAAAATAGCTATTAAACATAAAGTAACATTGATATAACACATAAAAATCCGAAAGAGAAGTATTTAGTAAAATAATTATTCATAATCGTTACGAAATATTGATTTCAATATCATTATATATTAATCAAATTTCAGAAAATTAAATTTAAAATCTACACAAATAACGGTTACTTGGAAAACATAGTAGCTACTTCCGGTCGCATTCATCATTTTTAATAAACATTCTAGAAGATTAAAGTAGGTTTTACATTCGTTACATATTTACAAAATGATTCAAATTTATCATACTATTAAATATGTATAACACACTTTAACTACCTCATTATTCTTGAGGATCAACACTGCACTGTGTGTATGAGGTGCAAAGTGGTATGTTAGTTTTGAAATTTCATGCTTTCAACACCACTGATGCCTAAGAGTTTGGCTATGTTGTGTTATTAATAATTGAAATAAAATTGAAAATCAAGGTTATTAAAGGAAACCAAAATTAATTTTAGAAGTGCTAAAATGCTGTTAAAAGAAATACTTTTATATTCTGAGTGAATTCTTTTCAACAAAATTTGCAACTTTAATACTCTTTCAGATTAGCGCATTGCCTCCAGCAATAGCATGCCCGAGGTATTAGTTCCACCATGACACGGATATTAGTAGATTTGGTATATTTCACAGCCGTAGGTACTAATCTAACCAAATCTCAATCAACCGAAACTGACTGGAAACTATCGAGGAATGAATCAATTAACTATTTAACAGCAAACTATTTGCGGGAAAATGAAATGCTTTATGTCATTCCTTTTATCAATGTAATAATGGAAATCCCTCCATTGCAAAGCAAGATGAACTTTTAGATTCACTAGTTAAGTAAATTTTATTCTGTATACAATGAAAACGATTTGAAATTGCAGTATAATCCTTTCTGCAAGCTCATTTCTATAAAAAAAACGTCGGAGAAGTTTAAAATTTATGTAACACAATGGAGGCATAGCTCGATTACACAAAAGCATTATCACCGTGTATTTAATTTCTAGTAAAGTAATGTATAACTACTACAACAGTAGTCTAAAATTTGATATGGTAGCTTAAGCACACACACAAATTTACATTCAATGTACCTTTGTATCAGAGAGTGATCACAAAATCCCGCCTACACAGAGACGGATAATTATATTGACGGGAATGCAGATTATATTGCAATAAAGTAACACTTAAGTAATAAGCCAGGATTACGGCTACCATCATAGATTCAGTCATAGTTCATAATTCAATCGTTGAATTTTGTATGGATATAATGTTATCTAGGCCACATATTCACACTAAACTGTATTATGTAATTAACCTGTTTCAGATGTGGAAGTTGTCCACATTCACCTTGTAACTCGCCATGAACAGATGAATCTTTATGTTCAGTGTAGTCGAACAGACAAATTTTTATGTTCAGTGTAGTCGAACAGACGAATCTACACTGCTCTAGTATGTACAAAGGAAAAATGACGGTTTGAGGCAATGTATACATTAGCGAACAGTTCATTTTAGCACCAACGTTCCGACAGCCATTTGTATTTGTACTATAAGCCTACAACATATCGGTTCGTCGACCAATAGGTTTAATGGTCAGGATGCTGGCTTCTGGATTGAAAAGTTCCTGATTTAAAACCGGAATTAATGTATTAATATTTATCCGTCTAGAATGATTGTGTGGCTATAAGAGATTGTGCCTAGAATGTGTGGATGAATGTGAGGTGTAACATGAACCCCTAGTGTACCAGGGTAGCTCTAGGTGGTTCACAAATTCGACATTGTAATGTCATACTGATTAAATTCAACTGTCCGGGCATTAGCAAAAACAAGACCGTTCGTTCAACCATTAGAAGGTTGTTCGCGAAGCCTGGATTCCACAGAGCAAATTTGCCACGTTTTGTGCTACACATGTCTATTCGTCGACCAATCGGTCTAATAATCAGGGTGACGACTTCTGGATCGAAAGGTTCCTGATTCGAAACCGGGATTAAGACATAGTTTTTCCGTCAAGATTGATTGTGTGGCCACTTTATAAGCTAGTTGAGTCTGTAATGAGTGGATGTATATGCGGATGTGTAATGTGAAACCTCGGTGCCTCAGGGTTGCCCTTGTAGTGCCATTCTGATTAAGTTCAATTGCCTGGGCATTAGGAAATAAAACCCATCTCGGATCGTTTGAGCACTAGAAGGCTTTTTGAGAAGCCTGGGGTCCACAGAGCAAATCTGGCACGTTATGTGCTACCGTTCGCTAGTTTGTGGTCTAAGACGTCAGTAAAGTTTGGGTTCATTTTCTGTAAATCTGACAAGATAAAAGATTAAATTATGTTTCGTCACTGAATAATATTTAAAAAAGTTTTAATTATGAAAGAAAGAGGAAAAGATAGTGAAGAGAATTCGTCCACGTACTCACACAGAGATCTCCTGGTTCGGTGGAGACCACAGATGACTCATCATTCTCACCTCACTCTGACTCTGCGGCAATAGCGGTTGGGCCTCGGGCGTGCCCTGTGAGTCTAGCTTCGGTGTGTTGGTCACTGAAGGAGGACCCATCACCGCAATGCCCTGGTGGTTCTTGGGTGGCAGGGAGTTAAGGTAGTGGGCCGGATTGATGTTTGGGTACGTGAAGTCCTGGACTTGCAAGTACTGTCCGGCTGGAGAGGGTGGAGGTGCCCGCATCTTTGTACCACCTGTTTGCACCATCATAGAGGATTCAGCAACGCCAGCGGCATCGACTCTGTTTCCTGCTTGCTGTTGTTGTTGCTGTAAAAGGGTATAACTGTTTGCAAAAGGTTTTATTTTAATATCTTACAAGAATATACGAGGGGTGTTCAAATGAAAAGGTACGAAACGTCGTAACAACCAAACCGGTTGAAATTTGAATATGCCGCTTTGGGATAACGTAGTGAGACATCTAGGGACGCGAATGTACGAGTACCGGCGTGGTTGTGCGCATGCGCGGGTGCCCGCACATGACGCAGAAGAGAAGCAGGCAGTTGTATGTTCCGTCCAATTGACGCGGCAGTGCGTGTGAGGACATCATTGCGTTCACATTGCAAAGTTCGACGATTGAGGAGCAGCGAGGTGTTATCAGATTTCTGATTGCGGAAGGTGTTGAACCGGTAGGTGAGACACTCCGTAGCCTACGCAAGTCCATCAAGAGAAAACGGCCTGGGCTGCTCACGGAGGGAGTGATTCTGCTCCACGATAACGCGCGTCCACACGTCTCCAGGGTCACACAAAATGTACTGGCCAAGTTCAAGAGGGAGCAGCTTGAGCATCCACCCTGCAGCCCGGACATATCGCCCTGCGACTTCCATCTGTTTTGTCCGCTAAAAGACATCTCAAAGGGAAGGGCTTCAACTCGGACGACGAACTGAAGGACACAGTGGAGGACTGGCTCTTGTCACAGCCACAGGAATTCTGGGAACAGGGAATCCTTCGGCTCGTGAAACAGTGGGATAGTTGTGCTCAGGCCTTTGGTGATTACTTTTGAATAAAGACTTCAATTCTACCCACAGTGTCGTTTCGTACCTTTTAATTTGAACACCCCTCGTATACAAGGAAGTAAGACCTCTTATGATATAGCGACCTAATAAAAGAGGAACATAATAACTTGTTACAACAGTACTCCTTTGAATGTCTGATAAACAAATGTTGAAATTGCTTGAATTAACCTTTCTCGTGTTTACCCCGTCATTAGCAAAACTGTCCAGATCTTTATCAGAAGGAAACTTAATCAGATCTTGATTTTGTCGTTATCAAAAAATATGTAATCACTTGATGACGAGATATATTGTCATTAGCAAAATTGATCTGATTTTGGTGGACGAGATATCACATTGAAACTACTTTGAAGATTACGTATCTATGAAATTCCTGATATGTTTATATCACTCACTGGTGGTGGTCAATAGATCAAATCCCACATCGATGAAACCTATTCACAAAAAGGCTTCCAAATTCTGCTCAAAAGAAATCCCCAGACAACCATTTTGTCATCTTTTACTTTAATAATTTTTATATTTAAATTCCAATTTTAACACGCGCTCTCATTAGCACGTGCTTGAAAAGAATTAAACGGCCTTGGCGTTGAATTATATTTGCACTATTTCCATATGAGATATTCTCGTCCTCTTGTGGAAAGTTGGTTTTCCCTTCCACAGTGACTGATGTCTTATGTGCGTGCCGAAAATGCCATCCCCAAGTACATGAAACAGAAGATAAAAGTTACAGGTTGACTTTGTACCTGTACATATTCAAGGCTATTGTTTCAACACCAATTTTTTAAAGAATCCTGAAGAAAATTGAAATCCTTCAGTTTTCTTTAGTCTACCGAACACGCAAATAGAAAAGTTCCCTTTTATTTGAGGGTCCTTCCATGGCAATTCAACACAGCACTGCATCACAGGACCTCGATATCTCCAATTTCATCAAATATTGGTGAGAAGGTACCCCTTCTTTTGGTAGTAAACCAAAAATAAATTTTTTAAACAATCGTTTGATTCATTTAAAACACAAGTTGGAAATTTTAATTTTTTGTATTTTTTAAACATTTGCTGTATATATACATACGTTATAAGGTTTATTTTTGGTGTCACTTGAAAACTTATTAAGCTGGATTTAAGATTTTATTCAACTTTGCGAATATTTTTTACAAAAACTTGAAATTAAAATTTAATTTTTAAGAACCTACATTTTAAAAATTCTGGAAATAAATTGTGAATTCATATTACACTCTAAAAGTTTCATATCATCTATCATAATACACTCCAAAAGTTTAAAGTTCGAACACGAAAAAATTTTTCAGTTGTTAATTTTTTTCATTCTAAAGAGTTCAATGGGCAATATGAAAATATTCCATTTTTGCTCAGAGGGCAGCATGTAGCATCTAGCTAAACATTTGTGTCAGTCTGAACTCATAAAATATTAATAAGCTCTAAATCCGGTAAGAATTCCATATTTCCAAATTTAAAGCATATGTTGAGATTTCATAGGCCTAAAATAATTTTTAAAAGTTTGAAATATCTATTTTAAATCCAAAGTCAAACACTACGCAGCTTGACTGTGAAAACTTCTGTGTGATAGTAGCTATCAATTAAGAGGCTTTTTTCATAGGATTTAAAGTATGCCCAAGTTTAGCTTTCTAGCATAAGTGCAACTCAAGATTTTACGAAAATCGCTACCAAATGTAACCCAAAAGTTTTTATATTTTCACGATTTCAATAACCTGTAATTCGAATAATAATTCAGATATGTATATCTCATATTTTATATATTTTGCACATTTTCATTTCGTATAGGATGCTACATGTATACTAAATTTCATTGAAATCGTGAAAGGTCACGTTGAAAATATACTTTGGTGTGTTGATTTGACATGGAATGATCCTTGTATCTTTTTATATATACATTGTTTTGGATGTGTTGTATCACTTCGTTAACTACAAGAAATCAGTTTACATAGAACAAGATTTAAAATATATCTATAGGAGTGTAAGAAACTATATATGATTTCTTCATTCGAGCAGTTGATGACGGGCACTCGTACATTTTATTATATTTAGCGGACTTAATAGATGTTTTAAGCTAAAACGGGGAATATTTCTTTAAATATTTTTGTAATCCATGAATCATTTATAAACATTATTCATAATACGTGCTTCTAAATTTCATATTGATTTCTTTTCCTTAGCTGTCTTAGGAACGAATACATTTTTAATGTTTGAACATGAGGAAAGAATACATTTTTAGTTTGAAGATGTGAAAAGTACGATTCTATAACAGACTGAGGCAACGAAAACTTCGTGCGAAAAGTTAAAGGATTACATCGCATAGCCATTAAATTAACCAATAAAGTGATTTAATTAAAGGAATTCTTCAGATGAATTATATTTCTCTAGTTTAGAAGGGACAATTCAAAGAATGTCTTTATATGTTTTATCTTACCGGGTGGAACAGCAAGCTCCTAATAGACTTCAATATAATTGGAAAGGCGTTAGGAGATTTGGATAGCTTCACAAATAGGATAAGCTATTAAAAATAATTGCAGTGTAAAACGATTTTTCATATCTCACATTAGACCAGCTCTCAAGCAATTAATTAAAGCATACTACTTTCGTAATATCTTTCACTAATTCCAAGATTTATGTAGTTTTGAACAAATTAGTCTAGGTTGTATTTTATCCATAAAATGTGTACTTTGATGAAGATAAAACGAGAATGTTATCATTACTCTTAATGGACTTGTGACCAGAAAATTAATGAATGAGCATAAATTTTAGGTAATAATTTGTTTTGATATAAGGGAAATAGAATTTCACAAGAGAAAATGTTGGGTAGAAATAAGATATCCCTTTTATGTACACATTTTACTGCTAATTGAATTAAAGCATTAAAGTTTAAACTATTGTATCAATGTTAAATGCAGCCATTATCTTAATTAATGATTCATATTTGTTTTATGGATACTTGAGAGATGCAAATATAGTAATGAGCTTAAGCCATACTTCCAAATAATGTAATGACTGATGATACGGTGTACAATTAAATTTTATTATTATTATTCCATATAGCATTACCTTTTATAAACAATCTGTAAAGTTAATTCTGAAAAGAAGTAATTAATGTATTTTGTAAATATATATCTTCATAAGTTGAGATATTTGGAGGAGAAATTCAATTTCTTAATTTCCTTCTCAATAAAAAATACAGCTTTGCGTATTTAATTCACTTAAGACTGCATAAAATTTTATAGTAGATTGTTTAGTTGGATAATAATATTCTATTTTCTCATGGGAAAAAAACTATGATGGTGAAATTTCATTTTCAAAATAATTAGGGACGATTTAACTTTGGCGATATTGTGTAAGCCAGTTGTGAGACACCTAGTTAAATCAGAAAAACCATGTGGTGAGTAAAATATTACATATTTGTAAGAAGATTGGCGTTTGAACATCAAGCACATAAACTGCTGAATATTAAAGAAAAGAGATGGTGCTTACAGAACCACTTATATAGATATTTCTACAATATCTCAATAAATAAGATGAACTAAAATAATCGAATTTCGCTGGGAGAAATTGTAATGGTGAAAAAAGTTTCGTTTCCAACTCAGATGAACACATCTGTTATTTTTTCTAAATTTAAAATATCTTATTGAAGGGACCAGGTGTTGAATTTCTTACGGCATTTTGGCAAACCCAAAAGATTTCGTCTGAAATCGCTCCAGTCAAAGGTTTTATATATGGGAAGTGTTAAAGGGACCTAAAACAACGTTTATCAATATAGAAATAGAGTACCACCGTTAAGGCTTTCAAGTCTGAAGAAATAATAAATTTCCAATAATAAAACAGATGGAGCTTATTCAGTGGATGAAAATTAGATTTTTTATTCTTCAGTTTTCTTCCATGGGACTTCTTCGAACCTTAACGGTTAGGAACTACTTTTAAAAATCATATTCCATACTTACCCTGCCATTTTAAAATGTGGAAAGGTTGTATCAAGGCTTTGCAGAATGCTCTGTAGAACTTAACCGGGATGGGTACATATGATCAACTCTCCTTTCACGAGAAGCCATGCACAAAATTAACTCCAAATTGGATTACGTACCTCTCATACCTTAAGCACGTTCCACAGCTGGATGAAAGGGAATGGGCGAAATTCGAAGTCTAGACACTCTCCGTAGTGATTCCAGTGTTGTTTCGAAAAGCACCGGAATAAGTCGGAATTGCGTTGGCATATTTACCCTCCAAACGATTTCGACTAAATACCTCATTAATCAAGATCTGACCAATTTTTCTAACATTTAACCTTCCTAATATATTATGACGATAGATCTCTTCTCAAAAATATTGCTGATTTTTTTATGACAAGGTCAAGATCTGGTGAGATTTTTTTCTAATGACGAGATATCTCGTCCATCAAGATCTGGTCAATTTTTTTCTAATGACGAGATATCTCGTCTATCAAGATCTGGTCAGATTTTTTCTAATGACGAGATATCTCGTCCATCAAGATCTGGTCAGCCTTGCCGATAACGAGACAAGCATCACGAGGGTTAAATAGAATATCGCATTAAACAGGAGACAAACCTTCAAATAAAAGTTGTTGCATATTTCCTTCCAGTATTTATATTACTGAGTGCTGTAAATCAATATTAATGACTTCCTGTGTATATATTAATAAGTATTGTAAATCCCTAATGTTTATATTATTCTTTCTTACATTAATATTTATGGTTCCTGTTCCCTCTATACACATTGTTATCAGTTCATTTGTCTGTGAAGCAATCCTTCTTATAATACACAGTAAATCAGTTGCCTCTGAGTCTTAACACTGTCTGAGTCGTTCTGTATGCTGGTCTGTTGCGTTGTCTATAATTATTAAATGTCTTGTTGGACTTGTTACACTCTCATTTCACTATCACAAGACAAGAAAAGTATTATTCATTCCAGGTCATCCTATGGCAAACCCAAGGTATGTAATCATTTATACGGAAATAAGGCTAATTTTGGTATTAATGCTTGTCGCGAATTGTACTTCCAAAATCTATAACTTTTTACGGGTAGGACATATGGCATTGTTTCATGTCACTTTAACACTGCCCTTGTGAAAAACTCTTACCTGAAGTGATTTCGAATGGTATGTGGGATTCTCAAAACGACAGAATTAGAAACTTCATCTCAAATGGATTACTAAATTTTTATCACCATAAGACAGCAATGCAACGATTTGTTTCAACGTATTTCGTTCTTTTCGGCACACCCTACTGGTCAATCACCAGTGTAATACCTCATCTTTCCTAATGCCGCATTGTATCCCAGCGGTCTCATTCTAACACCTACAGGCTAATTTCGCCATCCCGAATAGTCATTTTATTATAGAAATAGGCATTTCGTAGGACAAAATAATATTTATGTTTGCTTAACTGATACTGTCTTATAAAGAATATTAAGTTGCCATCCACTGCTAGTTCACATATTAGTTCCTGACCTACTATTATGATTAGCGCTAATTATAAGATGTAATAATGCATTTTTGGTAAAGATGTAGAATCCGAGGCATGTTTGTCGCCAAATCAAAATGGCGTCCAAAGCCAGTATGTTCGTTAAAAAAACGGGGACTTTTCTATGCGAAAAACCTTTTGCATAGGGTTGCCATTAAGCTAGATCGAAACACCAAGGTTACCATGTTTGGCGATAAATCGCTAGTGTCTCGGATTCGACATCTCCACCGAATTGGTATTTTTTAATGCAAATACCTTTCTAAAATTCGTATAATTAACTACTTCTAACTGAGATTCAGAATCGGTGACATATTCAATTTATAAATTCAGAATCTATTGCATAACCTTGATATGGATAATCTCGAAAAATAATAGATTCTGAAATAAATATTTCTTACTTCTCATGCTACTAAGACATAAGATATAAATGTAATTTCATTTGCAGGTATTTTTCATTATTTCAGTCAATTAGTTTCGTTCCATTTTACTACTTACTTTCCAAAGTGATTAGTCTTTCGCAACTAAATTAATTCAATTTACATTTTCATCCTAATGACCGACGACAGACACTATATAATTTATAATCATTTCTAATTTATACAATTTCTACAGAGAGTTTACATGGATTAGATCTTTCACTCCCCGTCTATATTTGGTTACTCAGAACCATTAGACCACTCAGACCTATAGATTTACCAATCTTAAGCAAGCCAAATTTTGCGTAACAGCTTTTATGGTAATAAATTCAAATAGAATATTGAATTCATGGATCTGAAAATTATTTGAAAAATGAGAGCATGGCAGTTCGCATGAGTCGTTGTTTAGATCCTAAATGAACAGCTTTCTAATTTAGATATTAATATATGTTAGTAGAGTATATAATGTAACAATTCGTAAATTCACCACAAAGCTTATTTCAAAAATTTTAAAGTAAATTTTTGTGGAGTAAATATTTTATGAGAATTCACAGCATATAAAGAAAACTAGTGTTGTTTTTTTCAAAACATTATATACCTATAAATTGTATATTCTTCAGCATAGAATACATCGCCACATACACAGGTTTCAGTTTTTAAAGTTTATTTTACTCTATGTTGATGAATTGTATGATATTAGGGAAAAAAATATGATTTTATTATTTATTAGCAATAAATTGTTTGTGTATCCTGATAAATTCCTATATTAAATAATATACCAATTTATCAAATACCATGATAAATTGTTGAACTTAACATTATTTTGGAACATCTGAGCAATCTATCATAATGCATTTGTAGGATTTCGGAAATATTTTTGCTCTCTCTCTCTCTACTCTTAACAGGTAAAAAAAATTGATAAATACCTTTACAGGAAATAACTTATTATAAGACTTAAAAGCTTCTACCTTCAGTTTTTTGTCATTTATTTCCGAACGAAAGAACCTACATAAACGAAATATTTCTCTATTGTGTAAAGAAAAAAAGATTCTTAAGAAACTAAAAGGATCATTTGTTGAACACTTGCTCTTGGCCGAACATTTTGAACTGACCCTTTTATGTAAAATAGGAGGATTAAATGAATGTTTATAATCATTGGTAAACTCAGAAAATTTATTATTGGGCTATTAAAAAATTCACTTTGCACATAGGCTTTCTTGAATCGAAAACCGAAGCATTACATAATAGAAAATTATTCGGTTTTTAAGGTAAGGAACATTTTGAATTTATTTTATGAGAAATATTACTTATAATTTGATGTAGACAAGAATGTTATCACACTTTCAAAACATCTAAATTACGTAAAATATTCATGTACTAATAAATATAATAAAATATCTTCTAGTTACCATTTCTTATTTATATGTAAGTTTAAACGTAAGAATGCATCGTGAATAGGCGTTAATACACAGAAATCATGTATCATGATGTAATGTAACTTAAATTCTGTTAAAAATTATTATTCTATAATTTCATCTATCGAATTATTCTACAAAAAGTTCTATTTGGAGCTTCGCCATAGACATTTCTGTACCTCTAAGTCATTTACAAATTCTACAATTTGTCACAGGACCTATCTTGCCCAATGCAAACCGTAGGGTAGCGAATATGAAATTTTTTTCACAGTCAATAATTTAACATTGTAGCGACGATATATTCAATAATGAAATTAACAAGAACTCTTACAATTACTAAGAAATGAGTGTGAATTTTTCTTCATCTGGTGAAGACAATTTTTAATTAATCTGTGGAGAGTCTTAGACACATAATACTTTTTAGTACATTGGTGATACTTTTGCGTAGTTCCAAACAATTTAGTTTGATATGTCTCACCGAGCTAAGACTAACTGTAGGCTCACGCAATAATTCATATCAAAATCCGTAGTAAAAGGGCGATGACTCGTTTCCGAAACTGAAATATCTTAAAAATATGGGTAAAAAATTAACGCGCTTACTTTCTAAGGTATTTTCCAACTTTCGCAAAGTGTCCCCTATTAATCTATAATACGAATTATAAAACACACAATGGAGAAAAATTCTTAAGCTAGGCAGGCAAAAAAATCAAAGAAAAAGCTTGGAAAGATGCAGTTTCTAAATTTCCGGCTACCACTCGGTTGAAATACTGTTGCTACCTTCAGATTGGAGACTGGACATGCCTGTCTAGCCAAACACCTGTACAGATTAAAAAATTTCAACACTCCAAATTGTGTCCTGTGTGGAGGAAATGGCGAAATGGACTCCTCCCCCTTTGGGGTTTGCCGAAATGGTCTAGAGGCATTTTTCAAAGATATTAGAAGGATAGGTATCTACTTCAAAGCCTTAAGATTGATTAATTTCTGTTTATTCACGTTTTTTACCTCGTTTTGATGTTTTGTCCCTTTGTTCTCTGTCTCCACGTGCTTGTGCTGAGTGTTTACTCTAGTTAATGAATATATTTCAAAGGCTACTTCTAAAAATAATCATCTCAAAAGTTATACTACATTTTTGGAAAGCGTAGAAGATTTGGTTTTTGAAACTAAAATTGAAAAATCGATTTTCTAAAGTTTTTATTTTTCGTATCTTTTATTTCTCCTTTTAAATTCTGAATACCAAAAAGAATCTTCAGCTTAAGTGAGTATTTGCCTCGTACCCTTTCCTAAAATTATCTGAATAGGTAATTCATTAATCAGATAATTTCAGTAAGCGTTGGACAGACTTTCAAAAGCATTCTCCTAAGAGCAGGTCATGCTGAATACGTAAAAGAAAACTTAAGTAACAAAAAGACAACGCGACAGGCATATTTATTATGGATGATCTACATACAAAAATGGCTATTCACTGACAAAGGCGAAATTTGCTATTCAACATCATGCCCTAACAAGGGTTTGTAATTTATCCAGATAGGAAAAATGCCCTGACGTTTATCGTGTGTCATATATATGTATGACGCAATAAATTCTCATTAGTGATATTAAATCTCTGAAGGCCTTTTAGCGAGCAATTTGCATTAGAAAGGAATTTCAGGCACACATAGACGTTATTTCAATCAGGAGAGGACGGTATAAATTGCGTTTAAATATGTATTTGCTCACTGCATTTTTAAATACATTGCTTTTATAATAACCAGGGGAATGAATTACAATGCTGCACTACAAAATTGGAATTTTTCACGGATGGTTCAGCTAATGTAATTTCATTTTCTGTGATGGGCAACTCTGCTTTATTTTCGGGAATCTTTAAACTGTAAACTGACGTCTGAATCGAAAATTGGATAAAGATATTTTATAAACCCTCAATTTCGAAGAGTTGGAATTCATTTTCTACAGGAACTCGGGTTTAAAAAGAGGATTGACTTTCATAGATGTTTCGTTATTAATTTTGAAGAGAAGAGTTGATAAAAAGTGTATAGCACACGTTCCTGAATTATGGTAGGTGACATTTCTGAATTAATGGATTCTATAATTATGCTGCATAAAAGAGTATCCGATTATGGGTAAGATAAGAGAATTGATTCAGCATTATAGTGTATGTTGTTAAACGCCAGTTTTCGTTGCAGTATTCTTACATAACTGGTGAACAGCAATTAAAGCTTCGAACTACAGAGATGGATAACATTATTAATGTACCTGAATAAAGTTTTGAGTTATCATTATCTGTTACAGTTTTTAATTTTCGCCAGCTATTCTAGCTTGTTTATAAAAACTTAGTTCGATAAAGTATGGAAAAAGTTCTCACAATATAAATATTGCTTGAATGTGATTTTACACGATTTCTCAAGCTTTCAGAATAGACTTTTCATGAATTTCCTAATAAAGACAGATCTCATCAATACATGTGATGTTTTGTATTGGAATTTTAAAGAGTAAAGCGTTAAATGGAAATTTGAGATAGATTGTAATTCGAGTGCAATCCTTTAACTTACATTTCAAGAACACTTGTAACTCTAAAAAAAGTCGTCACCTTTTGTAAACCCATTCACATCTTGAAGATTCAAATATATTTAGGTACTTCATCTTTTGAGACTTCTAATTTCGTTTTATACCACATCTGTGAAATCAAAACCCTAAAATCGCTTATTCGCTTCCTCAAATAATGTGTAACGGTTTAAACATTTTAATTGAGTTTTACAGATATATTTTTATATAGGATGACCATTTAATTAAGTCTTACACACATATTTTTTATGTAGGATAACGTTTCAAATGGGTCGTACACATGCTTCTATATAGGATGATATTTTAGTTGAGAATTCCACACAAATATTTTCTATATAGGATAACATTTTAATTAAATAATACATATATATTTGATGTTGGATAACGTTTTATGTAAGATAACATACATTTTTATGTAGGATAACATATATTTTTGTGTAGGATAACATATATTTTTGTGTAGGATAAAGTTTTATGTAGGATGAAATATATTTTTGTGTAGGATAACATTTTAATTGAGTCTTAAACATATATTTTCTATGTAGGCTAACATATTGAGTCTTACTCACATATTTTCTTTTTCGGGATAAGTCTCTAATGCGTTTCCTTGACTTTCCATCACCTCACTCCCAACAATCCATCAATATCAGAAAACTAAAGCTTTCAGATAGAGATTTCCTAATTTTTCTTACAGACACATAATCATTTATCTTTCAGAGTTCGATGTTTGATCTCCATTCCACAGTATAGTAAAGACAAATTACTAGTGGAGACCACAAACTTTTTACCTGTTCTGAATCTTTTTAATGTAGAATGCTTTAAAGAAGTTTGCAAGTATAGGAAAATTTCATAAAACTATGCAAGGACACTTTCGTTGTGGTAAACGCATCCAACTAAAGAAAGAAAGCACTAATAAAATATTTAACAATACTTTCAAAACGTGCGTAAAGGAAAGGAAATAAAATCGTAAGAATTGTTTCGCATTGAATCGATACCTTCAAGTGGATATAAGTAATTTTAAACAAAATAAGAAATAAATACGGGAATAAAATGGCCCACTTAAAGAGATTGTTTCTAAATGTTACGATCCTAGATCCAAGCTATTGATTTTTTCGCTAACCACAAATGCTTAACAACCAAAAAACATTTGCAGTGATGAACAGAGGAGACGAAAAAAGAAATTGGGTATTTTTTGTTTGATTAAGGAAAAACTTTTTAAATATTTTCATTGTACATTTATAACGACTTATTTATTTCTTCCTCTAATACCGCTTCAGTTAGAAGATAAAAAAGAAGGAAAGTTTATGTACTTTGACAAAACCGAGCAATTTAATGGATTAAAAGAACTAAATTTTGGAGGATGTGAAATTGGTTCATGAAACAAAAATAATTTATTTACACTTGACAAACTTTTTACAATATTTAAAACTAAATGCATCCTTTTTAAGTTAATATACAAAGAATAAAACAGTTCGATTATTCCGGTGTATGAAAATTTAGATTAGTAGCAGAAGTTCCCACTGAATATCTTAGTTATAAATTAATTACAATTTGCTACTAGATGTAAAGCATTGAGAGGTGATTGTCAGTTTTCAAATCGTATGAAATAATACATTTATTCAGATTTCCTATAAAAAATAAGAATAAAAAAGCTGTTTGTATAATAGGTGAATAGTTTAATTTATTTATTAAATATTTAATTAAAGTTTCTCCGAAAGAATGGAATTTCGTTTAGTTTAACAAAAGCGTTTCGTTTAGAGCCAGTACAATATCTTTAAATTTCGCACTAAGAATTAAAAAGTTACACAATATTAATTTTTCTTGCATACTTCTAGTAATTTTTAATACAAATAAGGCTTTTGAAAACTAAAATATATTTTTCCACTCTGCAGTCAAGGTCGGAAATGATAACCATAGTTACCGAACTTATTTTTGCTGGTTTCATCTTGCGGTCACGGACAAATTACTTATTTGATCAATGGAAGAGAAGACATGGGATCATATTTTACTTTTCTCTTTACAGGATGTAACGTTTGCAGAGGATATATGACAAGAGCGTGCAATTTAATCTATCGTGTTCCTATTTCATATCTATATCTATATCTATCTATCTATCTATCTATATATATATATATATATATATATATATATATATATATATATGATGTTTCCAAAATATGCGGCCACATTTTATAGGGTGGTAGAATAAAACAAAATAAACATTTTTAGATAGGACACGTATTTATCCATGCTTTATACCGGATTCGAAATAGTAACCTTTGAATCCAGAAGCACTGTCCCACATTTGAGCAGCTCGACTGCGTCTTTTCGTAGCCCCATGCATATTTGTGAGCTCCGAATTGGTTGCATGCCGTTGAAAATCCGGGAATGACGCCTTAAGTTACAGAAACGATGTTATCGACTGACTTAAACAGTACCCTCTAAACGCGGCATTTCCGGACACATTCCTTGTCAAAAAATGTTTATTTTCGGCCCTTGTGAAACATTTATAAAGTGATCATATATTTTCGAAACATTCTGTATATATCGTTAGATATAGAGTCGCCGACCAATCGGTCTAGTGATTAGGGTGCTGGCTACAAGTTTCCGAGTTTAAATCCAGAATACGTTTGTCCGTCCTGAATGAATAGGTGACCTCTCTATAAATGGGACGAAAATGTTTATTCCGGGCCTCTCTACCACCCTTTACAATGAGGCCGGGTATTTTCAAAACGCCCTGTATCGAAGGCGCCGTGAAATCGGAATCGCGAAACAAAAGCTGCATTAAAACAACACATCAACTCACCTGAAAATTAGCTTTCTGCAGAGCCAACTCCATCCTGTTCCTATCCCTCTGATAATAAACACCAGCGAAGATGAGCACATTCAAGATGAGCAACGAGCACCCGACTGCTATGGTGACACTGAGAGCGGTAGAGTAGATGCCCATGTCGAAAGCACCAGATGAGACGATTGTAGTCCTTTCAACCGAAGAAGTGGGCTCTGCGTCCTCGACGGCCGAAGTTCCATTGTCCAGCCCGTCTCCCTCGGCCAACTCAGAGGGCAGGCTCTTCAGCTTGACCACTATCTGACTCTGGCGAGTGCTCACTTGGGTGGTGGACTGTGGGACAGGGGCCAGAGTGGGCATGGGCAGCGGTGGCGGGTAGAAGACCTCCTCGGGTGTCACTTTGGACAGGTCGCCAGGAGTATCCCGGACTTTGCCGTCGTAAGTGCGCAGGTTGTTGTGGTCGTCCAGCATGTGGTGCTCGTAGCTGAGGTTGCCTTCTCCCGGTCGGTTCAGTGAGGGGATCAGGTGCAGCCAGAAGGACAGGCGATGCGAGTGGTAATGGTCACGCACTTTAGATTTCAAGCCTGCAATCAGACGATGCAGTCGAACATAAGTACAAGTAGACTTACGCATAACATCTTGATTGAGTGTATCTATTGAGGCAGTGTCATTACCCACATTTCGCAAGTGGTTTCCACGAGATATCTCTTCCAAGATATGATCGATTTTGATAATGGCGGAATATCTCGTCGTCAAGATACTGTCGATTTTTTTTATGGTGACGAGATCGAGATCTGGACAGTTTTCTTCTAATGACGATATGTCGTCCAAAAAGATCTAATCGGTTTTGTTAATGAATGGATACGTCATCGAGATAACAGTACCCCCTGCAACCATTAGGTGGGTTAAACTTTCACTTTCGTTCGTCAAAAATTTATGTTTTTTTGTTCTATCATACAGCAAATTTAATTATTTGATTTATAAGAATATTATCTTTTTCGCATATTTATTCATGCATTTTAAGATGAAATAATAATTTGTAAATTTGGCAGATAACATTGAATAATTTAACTTCATATCAACATACCTATCGTATGTAGATTAATTACATACATTATACTGTAGGATTAATTACAACATAAATAGCTAGACAAAGATGACATATTTAAATAAATATGTTCTACTTACTAATTAAAATATATCTCTGATGCAATCTATCGTACTGAGGCCAGCTCACAGCTGAATATCTTGCAGAATCTCTATCTTCTACTTCTTCATCTTCGTCAATAAAAACTGCATTAGGATCACTGAAAATAAAAATACGTATTTTTGTTCAAAAAAATAATCATCAATAAATAAGCAGTATTAATTAATAAATAAGCAGTATTAATGAATTCCCTTCCACAAAACGAAATTTTTAATTGGCAAGTTATTGTTACGTTTTTCATTAATTTTCCAACAAGATAATTCATTCTAAAAATAATTAAAAACATACATTCTCGACTAAAATACAGGTAGTTTTTGTAATTAAAAGTTATTAAAAAATGTACAATAAAACATGCAATAGAGTCATTCTAATCAGTAGACCCGCTATCACACTCTAACTTCAAAACTAGTAATAAAAAACTAATAATATCGAAATGTGAATTAAAATCAGGAAATGTATAAGACGAATAATAAATAATAATATCTAAATGGGAATTAAAATCAGGAAATGTATAAGACGAAATAATAAATAATATCTAAATGGGAATTAAAATCAGGAAATATATAAGGCGAAAATATTGAAACATAATAAATCTAGGACGAAATCGTGTGTGAAACACTATCGCATCCAAAATCAAAATGCTCGGAATAAGACATGTGGAAATCATGCAAAAAAACCCATTCTTTAAGAAAATATCAAGTTCATTTAGCTGAAAAGAACACATATAAAGTTTTAATTTATTAATTATATCTTTCTATTTTATTATTAGACGACGAGTACGAAATCACTCATCTCATGAAGCAGCCTGCCTGTTTCCTCTTCATACTTTTCATTGTACCACAAAGACAATTCATGAGGTTATTAGCACTAAACGAATGCAACATTATTTTCACATTTCAAAAACAATAAATTCATTGTTAGACATTGGTCGGAGGTAGAATTCAGAGAAAAAAGAGCCGCAATCCATTCCACTACAACTCAAAAACGGACAGCAATAGGTCAAAGAATATAATAAATAGACAGTAGGAATAAGTTACTTGGAGTGAGACTATTTGTTAGTGTAGAACGAAAATACAACTCTACCACAACTCAAAAAATGACTAAAATGGGCCAAAGAACACATTGAATGGAAAGTAGGAATAAGTTACTTGAAGTGAGACTTTATTTGTTAGTGTAAAACGAAAATAAAACTCACTCCACTATATGAAGTACTATACTCCACTATATGATATATACTATACTCCACTGCAATTCAAAAAAAAATATTGCACCAGGCAAAGAATACATTAAATGGACAGTGGGAATAATTTACTTAGAGCGCAACTTTGTGTGTAACGAAAATACAGCTCTTTCCACCATTCAAATACTCCACCACAACTCAAAAAATGACTGCAATGGGCCAAACAAAACATTAAATGGGCAGTGGGAACAAGTTGAGTGAGATTTCATTTGTTTGTGTATAATGAAAGTACAACTTCCCTCCACATCACAAATACTACACAACTCAAAAAAAATCGCTGCAATGGGCCAAAGAACACATTAAATGAACAGTAGGAACAAGTTTCGTGGAGCAAGACTATTTGTTAGTGAATAAGGAAAATATACGAAGGGAGAAGGAACTATTTCTGACAGTATTGAAGCAAAGGCGAAGAACGCAATAAGAGGTATGATTTGAATCTGAATGACAGCAGGTGGTGTTGGTCACCTTTATGCAATCGATAGCAAGCAGAATGAAAGGAACTTCTTTAGACTTACGTTCTTCCTATGCCCTGGATTTCTTTCCCTAACAACCCACCATTTCTTTTTAGCACGATTCACCTCCCAGCCACTGTGTCCTAAAAGTGTATAATCAAAAGCTATAATAAAAGAGATTCAGGTCTTAACCCTCCAAGTGGTTTCGAAGAGATATCGCGTTCATTGAGATCTGGTCAGTTTTGCCAATGATGAACTCGTTGAGACGATCACCAAGAGGGTTAATCTGACAAGAAGCAATTTAAAATTTGTTTTCTTTTACCATATAAAAGAACATTGTTACTTCAAAAGTTAAATGAACACATTTAAACTTGTATCAAGTGGGGTGTATGATTGACGGATCATTGTTCAAGATCTACAACTGCAAATTTTTCTCATAGCCAGGAATGTTTTTAAAAGCTGTTAAGACAGATATCGATTGTTCTGCTCTTCAGACATTCTACTGTTATTCGGCCGGGATTGTAAGGGAAATTCTTCCTCACTTCTCTAACTAAAAAACTTACTTTAATTACATCATTAAATTTCCTTCTCATATTTTTCAAATACCGCTATCAACAGTTTTAAAAATTCTGGAAATTTCGATATTCTTTACAGTATTACCATTGTCCAAATATTTTTTCTCTGCTCAATTATTTGTTATCTTCTTATCTTCATAGCATTAGATTTCATATCTGCTAGTTAAACTACTTGGCTTAACCCATTGACCTTCTAATGAAACAGACAGAACATGCGAGTGATCTTTGTCGTAAGAACTTAGAAGGGTAAATCACTTGGAATTATGAAGCGAATTAGGCCTATTGGCTATTGAAGTGTAGACTAGTGATTTTAATCACGCTGGATAATCATTATAACAGATCAATAATTTTTCCCACATTAGGATTCATGCTTTTTTCCACAACCATGTGACAGATTTTCAAACCGAGCAAGCATGAAGCTACACGCCCATATTCCGTCTATTTCATTAGAAGGCCGAAAGCTTTGCTGCTTCAGACAAAAAAAAAGTCACGACTGTTTTCTCAGACGTTTCAATGCTTCGGCAAACACCTTTTTGAACTTTGCCTCCTTCACGTGTTTGTGTTTTTTCCTCTCCCGATTCCTCGGTTCGTAACAGCTTTTGACATTTTGTGTCGATTGATCTCTTCTCATGTATTATTCCATATTAAACTCTACTAATATGGCTGCAGAGGAAAAATGCAGGGAGCAGAAAATAGTTGTGTTGACATTTCCAGACATAACTAGCTGTGCATAGACGCCAGAACTCAACGTTCTAGACGTTTTGCTGCTTCAGAGATAATAACTATATATTTTTCTATTTTTCAAAATTGATAAATTATTTTGTCGATGTTTGTGTTATCGTTTATATTCATTATGAGATTTTTACTTATGTTGGCGTCTCGTGATATACGATGTGAAACATAAGACGTCCTCGCTATCGCATTTTAAAAAATACTTCATGTAAAAGCATATATATAACCTTTAGAATAGTGTTCAAGATATTTTGGTTTCTATATGTATGCAAATAGTAAAGCCTTCAAATGCATTTTTTAACTCGACATTTGAAAACGTTTGTGCAAAACGAAGTGAAAATATTATTTCGCTGAAATTGAACACGTATACACAAATAAAAACATAATTTATTTTTTAACAAGAAGGATTTAATTTGAAAATATTTCTCATTCTTAATGTTTTAATGCAGAAAGCGTTTGTACAGAGCTGAGTGAAAATATTATTTCGATGTAATTGAACAGTTATACATAAATAAAAACACTATTTTTTAACAAGAAGCCTTTAAATTGAAAATATTTTTCATTCTTAATAGCCATAAAAAGCAAAAGGAAAGAAGTATTTAATGCACATTCCAGACATTTCTCTCCACATAATTACTATTTTTATTCGCGGAATTCGAAACGAAAATTCTACACAATTCCAGTATTAATTTCTAAAGGAGCACGAAACAAAATATGCTCTGAAAAGGGCATTAAAATCTAGTACCTAATTAGAGACATAATTAACCTTTTAACATTTCAGTCGGCTTAGTATTAATTAAAGTGCGTTCCAGGGAAAAACAAATACAAGAATTCGTTAGTTTGCTCGTTGGTTCCTCGGGTTTTATGATTGGGAACCGGGATTAAATATTTAAAAACACAACAAAACGCTGTGATTTTTGTCCGTAAAAATACCAGCAAATACTTCTTCAAACAGCAATTGGAAGAAAAAGAAAGCTGTGATCCTAATTTACCTTTTGAATAACAATTTTTTTCGTCCTGCAACCTGAGATTAAAAGGATTTTGAAAGCGTAATCGTGAGGGTGCTTAAGCAAAGTTGAATGCATTCTAAATTAACATATTAGCGCTCAATCTAAGGGGCATAGGGAACATTTCTAGTAACTAAAAATCATCAAATAAATTACAAAGCGGATTTGCTGGTAAATAAGTATAATTATGAATTTATTAACATACACTAGGGGGTTGAAAAGATAAATTTTCAGTTTTTATTTCCGAAATTTGACTATGCCTATATAAGCAATTCAATATGGATTGAAAGTCTGTAACATAAAACTAGCAGACCCACGCATGGCATCGGCTCTAAAATTTCTTTGTTCATATCTATTGATGGCATGTGTCGCTACTCATATTTGATATCTTTTGACGTGAATACGTCTTTAAAAGTAAAACAATACTGGGGGACATGCATGTAATGGTCAACAAAATCAAATTGGTTTTTCTATTTATTCTGAAAGCTTAACAAAAGATGCTCCAATGAGCTGATACAATTAACTCCCATTAGCTGATATAATTAATAAACGAAAGTTCGTTATGGACCATACCATAAACTGGATACAACATGGAAGTTCGCTATGGACCATACCATGAGCGGGAACAAGGAAGTACTTAGTTCAATATCGAATGCGTCGGGCACTCCTTCTCTTGGCAACCTAAGAAAGTCGCCAAACCACCAAATGTCGCCAAATCACTGCTAGTTCACAACAATGCATAAAAAGTCGAGCGTTACAAAAAAGCATTACAACTGTTTTGTCTTATGATTTCAGAACTAGAAGAAACATCCAGAAGATAAATATGGTCCTGATGATAGACGTTTAGCTCCTCTGATGTGGTCATTGACGATTTTTTCATAGGTTTTTAATTTTTTTCAGTCATTTTTTGAAGTTTTACAATTTTACTACGTTAAGTGCATACGAAAATAATTCTGCTTTACACTTTGTTAAGATTCTTAAAAAAAAGCATTTTGTCACTAAAATAATAAGAGTTTATAGTTACAGTATTAGACAGTTACAAATTCATCACATTCTGTCGCATGTAAAAAATGAAATAACTTACCCAGTTTTTGCAAAGTTGGACCAGTATGTCATAACAGCTCTTGCTAAGGAATATTCCGATCTTGTGTAATTTGAGCTGAAGTGAGATAAGCTGGAAACAAGAGGTGCACCAAAGACGTAATTCATCTCCTCGCCAGTAACGCATCCCATTCTTGGGGAATAGTCACTCTCCTCAGTTTGATGGTCAAACACATAGAAAAAGGTCTTCGACGCATGGGACATAGAATGATAATTTCCAGCTTTGAGCATCGGGGCTACAGTCAATACATCACTCAAGGCCTCCACTGTAGTCTCGAAAATATTGAGCGGATGTTGCTCTGGATGCAACCAATCGGTGTACTCGTTCAGGATGGTCAAGTATATCTCCTGCAGATGAAAGGTGAATACGTTCCTTACTAAGGTCCGAAAGATTCTATCTCTGCGCACAGAATCGATTCCGAATTTCTCCTCGTGGGCCGAGAACCGAAAGTACGATTCGATCCTCGTCACGCCGAACAGCAAGTCGTACTGTCCGAAGAGGTCCTTGTAGTTCTTCATGAGGACAGCGGGCTCGTTGGGGATGACGATGCCGTCTATGGTCGGTCCGAATGCTGTCAGGTAGTCCGGGACGTCCAGCTGCACGCGCATGATGTCTGCGATGGAGCGTTGTCTAATGCAATCGACGAGAGCTGTGTTGTCACGAGTCGGGCAGTCCAAAACTGAAGCCAAGTACCGAGTGTGCGTTGCCGCGTCCCTCGCCAGTGCCCAAGGGCTGAATGCGGACCCACTTTGCATGATGGCTCGTTGAAATAAACCTGTAAGAAAAGGTCCAATTTCAGTATCGTAAAGTTTCGAGAGCACTCGTGTGTATATACAACATAATAAATTGAACTCTAAGACGAAGAATATCACATTTTAGCCGTCCTGGTAAAAATCTATTCGAAATGTCACCAGTTCTGGGCAACGGGTACTCTGTTTTTCCTACTTCAATCTACATTCTTCTTGGTGCAATAAGGCAAGTTTATCTTGACAAGGTATCACGTCATTGGTTGGTTGGCTTTGGGGTTTCATGGCGCAAGGGTCACATTTGGCCATGCTGCGCCAGACACAAGACATACAATATCAAGTAATAGACACACACAATGAAAATTTTACTGACACAGAAGAGAGAAATACACCCAGAGGAACGCACCACCTACAACTCGAAGGTTGCAAGCGCAGTGCGTATACCGAGCCACGACGGCCCCCACATCATTAGTAAAATTGTTTTTTCTTGATGGACGGTAGGTAGATATTTTAATTAACGTCACACTGGAGCAACACAACGGGATATTGGTGAGGGTCCGGGATCAATCCCAAGGGAAAAATCCGAGGACAATACCACGTTATTTTGAACCATGGCCTCTTGATGAACGAGCTAGTTCGGTTGGGGATTTGAGGATGGAGACATAACTGTCAAATTATATATTTTCATTGAAAAATGCTAGAAATTCAAAATTTCTTCGAAAGATTTATTTTTCTGTGGAAGATATCTTCAAATTTAGGACATGTATAGCATAAATATTATAGGGTGGTAAGTGCGTTTAAAGAATATTAAACGGCGCATGTGTTTAAAGTTGGTGCTGCCACCTGTTGGAAATTCTTGGAGTCCTAAAGACCACTGAAAAGCTTTGAATTTCGGTATTTAGGCAAGGAAGTTGCGCAGACCAGAAAAGGGCATGAATGAAAAGGTATGATCTTGCCCTACTCACAATACTATCACATAGCTAAAAGAGAAGTCAGTGGTATGCAGAAGCCGTCTGTAGGATCTATTAGAGGACTGTCGAGGTTCCAGTATACGGCTATTTTGCAGCATGAAGAAGCAAGTATTTAGTCTTTCTACACATAAATGGTAGTATTGCAGCCTGTGTGCGATATAAATTAACACTTGACCCTCATGGTGGTCTATCTTCGGATCGAAAACTGTCCTATAATGTCTAGCCTCTGGTACAACACCTGTTCCAAACTGTCACCCTACTTGCGCAAGGGGCAATATGTTTTTCTACCTGGATCTACGTTTCCCTTGGAGTAATGGGGGATATTTCTCTAGACGAGAAATCTTGTCCTTAGCAAAATTCATCAGATCTTGGCCGAGATATCTCGGTGAAACATTTGGAGGGTTATTGCCTTTATATATTTTAAATGTGGTAGTCTTTAAATTAAAAAGTTGATGCTAACCTCTTGCCATTGGTGAAATCATTAAGAAATTCACGCACGCTGCACCATGTCCGTTTCCAAACAAGGTGACGTTATTTGCGTCACCACCAAACTCCGCGATATTTTCCTGTATCCAATGAAGAGCAGCTACTTGATCCATTAAACCATAGTTACCTCTCGCAGTACCATCAAATGCTGGCAGAAAACCTAAAAATCAATGCACATAAGATTAGCGAAACTTCATGTCACTTTACAAAAAGCAGCAATTAGTTTTAACCATCAAGCATAAATAAGATAGGAACGTGAAATTCTAAAAATATATTTTAATATAAGTTGGAAAAATGGAGCAGACGTTTGAGAAGAATTGCATGTTAATATTAGGTTAGGAAAGATAACCTTTGGAAGGAAATATCCTCATAAGAAGAGATATTTGTGTTGGATAAAAATTTTAATTTTTATAATATCTATTAGGTTTAGATTTAGGCAATTGGTAAAAATACAATATTTTATTATTATTTTTATATAATTGCTGTTTCTCAATGCAGAAAAATATATAATTGCAGTGAAAAAATATATCATCCAAAAAATGCAAGAAATAGGACATACACAAATATATTTAGATAAGGGATACAGCAAAGTACTTCATTGAAACAGATTACTCGGTGAATTCCAACCGTTAAAAAAATTCTCAGAGAAAGATTTATAGAGCATAAAAAAATCTATTTGTAGCACAGTTGTTACATACATTCTTTTTTTAAAGGTTCAACAAAACGTAATTTATAGCTTCTGGTGATATACCTTAGAACGTGAAAATCAATTCAAGGAACTGAAAAGGGAGAATCAATTTTGTTATGTTAAAATTTTTTTCTTAAAGGAATGTCTGTATGGACAAATCTTTAAGGTAGATAGGTTGTAACAGTTGCTATACCGTTACAACCTATCTACCTATATAAGATACGGTTGCAATGTTAGATAATATGAAGTTCCTCTTACTTAATGACCAGTTGCTATCCCTATTTGATAAACTTTAACACAAAATGCAGTGTAGTTTTAGGTATTAACTCTTTTGGTTGTTGTCTCGACAAGGTACATCATTAGCAAAACTGACCAGATCTTGATGAACAAGATATCTCGTCATTAGAAGAAAACTAAACAGATCTTGATCTAGTCATCATAAAAAATTCGATTATATTTTGATGAGATATCTCGTTATTATCTTGATGGACGCGATAACTCGTTGAAACCACTTGGAGGTTTAATCAGATATTAATAAACTATATCTTTTATATCTCTAGATATCAATTTATTATTAAACCCATTATGCAACGGAATTTGAAAGTTTGACGGCACACACGCCACTTGCAAACAAATTTCCAAGCAAGACAGAAAGAAAACGAATTACGGGCAGTAATTTGGCATTTTAATCCTATGCATATTGTATTAAAATGTCAAATGCGATAATGTAACTAAACCCAAAAATCAAGTGATCAAGTGCTTATTTATTGAATGCTTGATTATAAAACAGATTCAGTTGCATGAATTACAAAGTGTTACGATCTTTGTAAATGCTCATCATCTTTTAAAATTAAATCTGACTCATGATTTTAAAATGAGTTGTGAAGGGAGGCACATAGTTGCTTATAAAGTATCTCAAAGGACACAGTTAGATAAAAAACAATGCATCTTTTATGCCATAAAAAGCACACCAAAAGTAAATTTATTTTAATATAATAAGGCCTTAAAATGCAAAAAACACCTCCCTGGTGTTTTAACTGAAGTACGGATGGAGACTCTTAGACAAACTAACGCAGACAAATAGGAGTCTAGTGCATTGCATAGTAGCAATATCATCGTTGAGGAGGGAGTTTCCCATCTCAAATTAATGCCTACAATGGCTCTTTAGAAGGGTCCAAAGTATCTCTTCCTAAGGATATAATTGGTGAGAGGTTAATAAGGCGAATTAACGACAGGAAAGAAGAGTAATTAGCCTTTGTGGGAGCAGTGAATGACACTAAAATCCAGCGTCGTCGCTGGCTGTCGACTCAATGTTTGACGGTAGCTTCCAATTTAATTGGCTGTTAAATTAATCGATTAGAAAATTTAATTGCTGGAATGACTTGGCCGACAAAAACCGAAAGCAATTAATTATTTTCCACTTGAGATAATAATTAGCAAAATCGATTTAAGAAAAGTAATTTTTCCACGAGAAATAGAGAGTAGATAATAGAGAAACGATTGATTGCATCATTAAAGCTTTCGGATTCAAGGGAGGACCAAATCGGAGATTTTTGATTTACTTCGGTGAATCAATAGAAAGGATTTTAATTAATTTTACCAGATCCCACCAATCCTACCATAATTTAATGCAGGAGATTACTTGTCTGAGAAAACAATGAAAAACGGGATCCGCGCTCCTTTATAAAGTATAATCTGATTTAATCCAATCCGTAATTAAGTGTTTTAAGCTGTTGATTTCTTTTGTAAGCTCCACAATGACAAAAAGCAAATAGGAATTTTATTTAAACATATAGATGCTGAATTAAGATAACAATTGAATATTCATTTCCTGGACACTAATGCAACTAATACTATCTGTTTATACTTCTAGCGAGTAATGCTGAAATTTCTGGTTACGAAATTAAATCAAAAATCGTATCAGACATCACTTTTATGAATATGAATATGTGATTGGAATCCATTGCAATTTTGAAGGATGCCAATGCAAGTAAGTCCTCGATTAAACTGGAATTCGTTATAATTTATTTTTATCAGAATATTTTTCAATAACAGCTTACATGTGTATAATCTGTCAAGCATTTGTAGGCGAGAAAATGGTAGTCTAATTGTTAATCCGAGGCACCTTGGGACATGCTGTCCATTGCACTTACCGTGAACTGGGGGACATGCCTTCTTGGAGGACTTTGGGGAAGTTGGCCAGTTTTTACGTCTCATCTTGAAGAAATCCGGAAACATCAAGCAGCCGCCCTGACTTCCGCACATATGAGATTAGAACACGTAACCAAGAACCAGTCTACCAGTTTCCTAAACCTCCAAGTGGTTTTGACGAGATATCTTGTCCATCAAGATCTGACCAATTCCGCTAATAACAAGATATCTAGTCATCAAAATAATGCCTATTATGTGATGATGACAAGACCAATTTCTAACTAGTTTTCTTCTAATGACAAGATATTTTGTACATCAAGATCTGGTCAGTTTTGTTAAGGACAAGATACCTCGTGGAAACAACCCCCAAGGAGTGTTAAAAGCGATGCTGTAAGTCACGAGGCCACTGGTGGACCTTGAATAATACTTGTTTCGCTTTGGTTTTATTATTATTTAGATGTTACTCTGCCTTTCATCTCTCTGTAATTAATCTCTAACCCACATCTTATGCACTTTAAAGTGCAGGGAGACATACCTTTCTGAAGGACTTTGATGTAACTGGCCCTATTTGACGTACCATCTTGAAAAGACCGAAAATTTCAATCATAGTCAACCCCACTTAAGGCACATACGAGGTTTTAACTCGTAACCAAGCACTTCAGTCTCCAGTTCCTTAACCCTCAAAAGGGGTTTCGACGAGATATCTCGTTCATCAAGATCTGATCAATTGAACTAATGACGAGAATATCCGTCAAGATATTGTCGATTTTTTATGATGACGGGATTAAGATCTAGTCAGTTTTGCTAATGACGATATACCTCGTCGAGGCAACTACCACGAGGGCTAAGAGAGACACCTTTAGCCGCTTTACCACTGGCTTATTTTTAAAATTTAGAAATTGCGTATTGGTTATTTTGTATTATCCATTTGGAAGAAAATATTAACTACGCATTGTTTTCTATTTGAGAGGAGTCGATATGTTTAACAATACAATCCACTCAATCTGCAATAATACTGCAAAGTATTATTTTTCTATGAAGGTGTGGTGCGTTTAAGTTCCTATATTCTATTTTAGATAACTAATTAATTATTTAGAATGCATTTTAAAAACTCATTTTTTCATATTGCACTAGTTTAGCAGAGTTAAAGGTTCACTTGACTTACCGTTTCAAAAATTACTTTTCTGGTTTACTTCACTTACGTTCGCTTAAAACATTACTTTATTTGTTTATTTGACTTATGTTTTAAAAATTAAAGTGTTTACTGAAATAATTTTTTCGTTTAAACTACAAGAAATCTCATCAAGTGAGATGTTTAAACAGAAACAGTTTTGGAAGCAAAATTTTAAATAGTTTAAACCACCTTGTGGTAGTCTCGAAGAGGTGTCTCATAATTAGTAAAACTGTCCAGATCTTGATGGATGAGGTATCTCGTTATTAGAAAAAAAATTGACCAGATCTTGATATCATCATAAAAAAATCGGCAATACTTTGATGACGAGAATCATTAACAAAATCGATCCAATCTTGATGGGCAAGATATCACGTGGAAACCACTTGGAGAATCGCCAAAATATTAGATAATTAAGAAAACAAGTTTAAAATATCCTGTATACCACTTTTTGTTTAGGAATACATAAATTAGAAACTTGAACAGAAGTATTTTAACAATTGTGTGTGTTGAAGTAAAAGAGAAAAATAAAAAATGAGGCAGATAAAAAGTAACATCATTTGGGATAAATTACACATGTTAGTTGTAACCTTGCACCTATAAAGTTATCTCGCTTTCCATAAGAGCAAAACACTTTAAATGAATTATGGCTACCTCTTAGAGAATTATAAAATATGTTTATGGTATCACTAAAGCTCCTCTTATGTAAGAAACTAAAGATAAGTAGCTTCCTCATTCTTGCAACTTTTACGAGTAGCATATTAAACTTTCATCGAAACAGAATATTTTTACTTTTTCTTAAAAGATACTAAGTCATTCAGAAGCTCGCGACTTTGTCAATCTTTCTATTAGCTCGTTTTTTACCTTTTCCTTTTGAGTCGCCCATTATTACGTCGGATCCTGTTGACGTTTTCGAAGGCACCGTTTCAAGCCAGGAGCAGCACATCATTAATTAGCATCATAACGGCGTAGCCCGAACGCCGTTAAGATAATAAGAACATTACAAAAAGCGTAAGGGTATACCCTAAAAATGACTCAAACCCAAATATTTTTCTCCGAAAAATCGCCATCAGCTTCGTGAAGGGAAAAATAATATTGACTCTTTTCAAATCGAAACGTTTTCGAGTCTGAAGAACTATTAAGAAGACTGGATTACAAAAGCCAAATACAAGGAGGAGAGAACTGCGCATTTTCCAAATCCAAGCAGATACTAAAGCAAACAGATGTTGTGCCGAAGTTTCCCGGAAGTCTGTTTTTGATGTCGTGTTTTCTCTATTTTTATACGCTAGCCATGTGTTAGAATGCTGCTTTTCTGGAAGAAGCCGGGAGATTTTGCACTCCATCAAATGGTCAGGGGATAAAAATACTTCATATACCATCTATTTCCACGCCGCCCATTCTTTGAATAAATATTTTCCTTATGTTTATTGCCTTTTGTTAAGTTCTCTTTTCTCCGTGAAGAAGGGAATAAAGCACGGCAGAGCATGGGAAGAAGTATATTTCAGTTTCAATTTCTTTTTAGGGCTGCTTTTGACGGAGAAGATATATATCCTGGGCGCAATCTATCTCCCACATACTGCCTCATTTCTTTAAGGGGTTCTATTCTGTTTCATTTTCTGGAGCCGCGGCCTTTTCTTTGTTTGTCAGATTGCAAAAGCCTAGGTCTAAAGAGATTTCACACCTAAAAGCTCTGGCCCTACCACTTCTGTGTTTAGCAACGAAGAGGCGGACAAAAAATTACTCCGAGTTTACATATATCCTGGAGTTAAAGTTTAACCAGATCTTTGCTCGGGAAAATGCATGAAGCCTTCTTTTGAAAAGAGCACTGAGGATTTCAGCCTTTTTTCAAGGAGTAAGTGGAGATGGGGTATTCTTAAACGTGAATAATAATAGTTTTATTTCGTATTCTGAGGGATTCGAAATCTGAAATACTTTGAGGTTTACTAGCATTGAAGTTATATCTGTAGACTTTCAAGATGATTATTGTCGGTAAATGTTGAAACATTTTGGACGTCATATGAATTTAGTGTGATACCGAGAACTTTAGTGAATTGCATATTATTGAAAGGAATATAACATCTATTTGCAAGTACACAGTAAGTCAAAATTTTCGAGATATGAGATTCTTAGCTTTACTAGACCAGCATAGGATGATATTTAGACTGAAGTCCATAAAGTCGTATTTCTTTCCATGAAAGTTGGATTTCTTTTTGAGAAACACACTTAGTGTGTACAATTTTATCTCTTGTTTTTCTCAGATGTATGTTTTCTGATTTACTGTTTTACTTGTGAGCCTACGCCTATGTGGCATTGCTATACCATGAGTGTGGAAGGCAAAACGAATAGTTGTCTCATTGAACTTCAGATGGTAGTGATATGAAAAATGGCACAAGATATTTCAAGGAAATTCATAAATGTAGGGTTCAATATCTTCATGGGACGATGATCAATGCACTTTTTTCCATTGTTGATAACATAACATCTTATTCAGAATAAGGCTTACACATTATTCAGAATAAGATGTAAGAAGCAACTTATACATATCTAGTCAGGCAAATGAAGCGTGAGCGTTTCACACCGCAAGCTCATTGAACTTGAAAACAGAAGAGTGATTTATGTTAAATATCAGGAACTGTAAGATTGACTTCTATTTGAAGAAGTGGGCCATGTTGATTTAGAAACTTCCAAGAAAACATTTTGCGCAGCATGCCAAGGCATTGTTATACCTACATAACAGCTTGAAACAACGGAGTTATTTAAGATTTATGTTTATTTACCAGGTTATTGGTATACAAAGTTAATCTAATTTCCATTTATTTTTTCAAAATGTGTAACTTTTATAACATTCATTTGTTTGAAATTTGTTCCAGTAAAAAATGCCGCGCTTACAAAATTCTTTAATAATATAAATTATATCTTATGAATTACTTCATGCATAGTAAAGAAACTGAATCAACCATGGAGAGCAACATAAACAGTATTTTGCAGTTGAATTAGATTAAACATCCAGCCACAAATCTTAGTTTCTCAACTGTGAAAAAATCCCTTTAGTTTTATATAATTTTGTAAACAAAAGCTGTAGCAAACATTGCACAAGTGTTTCCTGCTTGCTGTAGGACGCGCACAGGTAAGGTAAAAGAAATGTATATTCATCATATTCACCACTGAGTTTGTTAAAATTACATCGCAGCAGACATGACTTTTTACATGTATGAGTAAATGTGTAATCTTTTGACCTCCATGGCAAACGCAATCTTCTCAAAGACCTTTAAAGTTTTTCATGTTCGAAATATGAAAGGTTAAGTACACGAGGCCTAACAAACAGAACTCATTTAAATATTACGGGGATATTTTTATCTCTATTTGTCTCTGTGTCTATATAAATGCAAATTTCTCACAACTCTATATATACCTATTTTCTGCGTCTAAGAACTCAGAAGTAACGGTACTTAGGAAATTCAAGCACGTATTGTTGGATTATTTTCGGTTTGTTATGATGTATGGTGTTAGCATAAAAGGAGAGCTTTATTAAGGACGAACACGTCTATTTCACAGTAAATGAGGACATTACAATCACACATGACACTATTAGTATTTACATGGATTGCACGATTAGTATTTACATAGATTGCACGATTAGCATTTACATGGATTGCACGATTAGTATTTACATGAAACGAAAACGTAAGTATAACATGACAGAGAGGGGTCCACTCTGCCTCGAGCACTAACAAGTTTCTTCTTTCCTTCTACACCCCACTGCAATCCTTCGGTTACAGTTAGGGGTAGTGCTCTCACAACACGTATATAAGGAACGTTGTTTAAGATTGTTTTCAGGAATAATTAGTGGTAAATGAAAAAAAAAATTAACCGGGATTTTGCATATTGCATCGGAAGGTAATCGTCGTGTATATAACGATTGTTAACTAAAAATATAGCATATATTTTGTGGATGTACAAGTTCTAATGTAACCTAAAAATGTGAAATATATTCAATGTGTTCACATAAGAGATATTCACTTTAACCCTCCTGGTGGTTGTCTCGAAGAGGTATCTCGTCATTAGCAAAACTGACCAGATCTTGATGGACGAGATATCTCGTCATTAGGAAAAACCCTGGCCAGATTTTGATCTCGTCGTCATAAAAATTTTGGCAATATCTTGATGACGATATCTTGATCTCATCATTAGCAAAATTGGTCAGATCTAGATAGACGAAATATTTCGTTGAAACCACTTGGAGAGTTAAGAATTCTGACGAAGACTGACTTTTAAAACTGCAAATTTTTTAAATAGTGGTATGTACTGGAAGTTGAATCAGAAGACGTAAAGGAACAGCATTTAGATTTTTCTTATATGAGATCCATATCATAAAAAAATTCCTTCGGAGTACACTAATCAGATTTTGATAAATCATTTGTAAAACCATCGTCTGTAGCGCCATGAGCATTTTCAAGTGCTGTATGCTAATAGCGTCATTTATTTGGAATTAGTTGCAGAGACGTCACCTCTAGACGACTTTCAGTACTTTTTATAGCTGTTACTAGTTTGGTAAAAATTCTAAAGCTGTTTAATTCTAAGCAAAATTTTCTACTGACGTCCATATACTTCCTGTCTCATAAAGACACCACTGTCATTGCGATTTGCATTTTTATTGGTAACATACAATGTACTAGTGGATTTTCCATTTACCTTTACTTGCAAAGTTTTGTTAAAAACATTTTGAGCACCTGTGCATTTGTTTACTTTTGAGAAACTTACTTTTATTACACAAAAGGCATTCTGAAGTTATGACAGTTTTCGCATTAATCCTACAATAGGGACGACGTATGAAAACGAAATTAAGTATATCATCCCCTTCTAATGAAATTGTTTTTGATTCCTAAGCATTGATTTATTTCCTTCAAGAGAGGGATGTCTTTTCTTACTGCGTCCTCGAGACTCATTAACAAATCACGGCCTTATGCTAGTTTTTATGTAGTGTTAATAATTAATAGCGATTATAAATTAATATTGGGAACATTAATATGCATGATAAAAAATAATATGGCACGAATTAACATATTTGATCCAAATTATCTTCATTTTAAATACATAAATTCTGTTCTGGACAGGGTGGCATTGACCTCATTTGCATCAGGTCTATAAAAGTAACTTCGCATCTATATAGCTAGCTGATTGTTACAGTTGTTATAGCTGGGTTGAAAAGCAAAATTCCAGTCATAAACAACTCTGTTTTGACCCTGGTCTCAGTCGAATTTTATCATATCAGCATCATTAGTTTACATACATAAAACTTAAAACAGTTTCACTGATTTTCGAGAAAAAAAAATGTTTTTGTTAAAACACCGAAAATCTTGTTATATTTTGCGTAAGCTTTTTAATCACTTACAAGGGCAAGTGATTATAAGGAACCTTCAGGAAAATAACCTTCTTTAGATTTTGAATTTCAGAAAAACAACTTAATCAGTTGAAACTTTTTTCAGATTTAAGCAATGTTTGCATTATTTTTTGCAAATTATTCTTTGTCTAAGAATTAGAACATCTCATTTATTTTCAACTTCGATCGATAATCATTCTTAGTGGCAGTTGTGACTCGAAAGGATACAAAATATATCACTCCAATTAAGCGAATCGTATGTAACAGAATAAATATGTTAGTCGATTTTTGAAACTCTGAATATATTGGTTTTATTTAAACAACTGTTTACCCAAAATACCAGTTCGCGCGTGAATCGACTTTTCGATGAAAAATAATTTTTGTAATGGTAGAACCATCGGCAAAGTATTAATTATCTCTTTTAGTAGTCTGAAGTGTTTCAAACAGTTAAATGGATTATATTCCCGCTCCACATAAAAGTTTGTTTAGCTACGAAATAAGTATTTGTTCCGAACTGACCATAACAAGAAAATATTATAAAAATACTTATTTATTACTTATAGCTAAAATATTTATCATTTATAAAGTAATAGCTACTTAATAAAGTCATTAATTACTACATTATATTTTTTAAACTAATAATCATAGTAAAAATGTACGTTTTATTATATTAAATTAAAAACTAATAAAAATTATACAAATATAAATGTTTCAGCCTTCACAAATGCCACGTTTACCAATCGCAGGATTTTGTGGTGTACAGTTTGAAAATTATTGCATACAGGAATATTTTAAATTCCTTGGTCAAACTGTAAAAGATTTACAGGATATCTGCTCTTCTGCAATGAGTCGTTTTGATAAGCAAGACACGGACACTTACTTCTAGAATGTGCCTTCTTCACACAGGGCCGCGGTAGCCCTGTTGGAAGAGTAGCGCATTAGCAACCGGAGAGTTGCGAGTTTGAAACTCGGTCCAACCAAAGATCTTAGTGTACGTGGAGGCTGGTGCAAATTGAATATGTCCTCGCGTTTGCGTGGTGTGAAAGTTTGGAGAGTGGGATGCCAGCTCAGGTGTTGACCTCGTCATCTGACCATAATTCAAAATTACGAAGTGTTGTACTAGGATCTTTCCCTTCGGATGGATCCAGCACCTTCGCCAATAGCCCGTTGTGTTGCTTTAGTGTGACGTGTAGTTCAACTGTCAGCTTATGGACGTGAAATACGTCAAGCATTCATTACGAAAAACATGCGGGAACCACGGGAGGTGCCGTCACATTGCACCCACCGTAAACAGTGAGGGCATGTGTTCCTGGAGGAGTTTGGGGAAGTTGGCCAGCAGTTACGTCTCGTCTTGAAGAAACCAGGAAACATCAAGTGGCCAACATGACTTCAGCACATACGAGATTGGAACTCGTAACCAAGAACAGTCTACCTCTCCTGGTGGTTTAACCTCTCTTCAAAAAACTACCCTGTAGTAGTCAGTCTTTTGTGCAAACTGTTTCAAACTGTCAACAGTTCTGGGCAAGGGGCAATTTGTTTCTCCTCTTGGATCTTCATTACCTCTGTAGAAATAGAGCAGTTTTATGTCAAGATATCTCGCTCTAGCAAAATTGACCAGATCTTGGATGAGGTATCTCGTTGAAGTACTTGGAGGGTTACGAGCGACGTCTTGAGCCGCTCGGCCACTGGCGGGCCTTGAAAAATACTTGTTTCGCTTTAGTTTGATTATTATTTAGATGTTTCTGTGTTTTTAATACCCTATATTGCTTATTTCTTGTATCTGCAAGCCATATAGCATGCCTTTATGGAGGACTTTGGCCATTGGTCAGCATTTGCATATCATCTTGAAGAACCAGGAAACTTCAAACAGCCAACCTGACTTCTGCACATATGAGTTCAAAACTACCAGGCAATTCAGTCTAAGTTTCTTAAAAGCGACACCATCTGTCGCTGAGCCACAGGTAGGTCTTGAAAAAATACTTGTTTCACTAATTTTATTATCATTTAGACGTTTCTGTTTTTAATATATTTTGATAGATTATTTCTTGTTTCTCCTAGTCTTGTAAGGGGAGGGCATGCCTTCTCGGAAGACTTTGGGAAAGCTAGCCGGAATTTGCTTGAAGACACAAGGAAACTTCAAATAGCCAACCTAACTTCAACACATGCAAATTCAAAACCACCAAGTGCTTCAGTCTACCAGTTTCTTAAAAGCGACACCATCAGTCGCTGGACAAATGGCACGCCTTAAAAAATACTTGTTTCACTTAAATTTTATTATTATTAAAGCGTTTCTTCTTTTAATATCTTATGCTTGATTCTGTAAGGTTCGCGTAATGCTTTGCGTAACACGAGGAGTTGATAAACTTCGTCTAAATAAAAAGAGACCCCAACACAAAACACTCGCTACGTAGACATTTTATTCCTCCGTACTGATAACAGGATGTTTATCTGAAATCTATCCTTTTTTCGAAACTCTCGCCAACAAAACAGCTGCGTTCGTCTTCAATCCCCCTTGGATACGTTCTTCATAACACCCTCTACGTCCGAATGATTTTCTTTTTTTTCTTAATCGAAAAAAACCCTCTTCAAGACACGTGCATGTCATACACAGTGAATTAAAACCGAGAACGAAGTGGAAAAAGAATCGCAGATAGATTGCCGAAGTTTTTTCCTCTTAAACCCCGCGGAACACACAGTGGAAGGTCTTTTTCTTTCGAAATCTCTGATATTGTCATTGGACGGTTTCCGAACACGAAAGGATCAGGAAATAATGCCGCGATTGATACAATAATCTCCATTTCATAGCGGCAATGAAGCAATAATCCCCCAATTCCGCCGGAGTCAACTTTTAAGGAGGTGCTGGGGATGTTGCTCCAAATCCCATTTCTAAAGTAACAGATTTAGTGTTGCGGAGGGAATAGGTCTACATGGAAAAATGCGGTGATTCTCTTGGGAAAAGCTCCACGCGGTTGTGTTCATTCTTTTCCTGGAAAATGTACTTACTTTGGTCTATGCGTTTTATTCTGTTCGTTTAGACATTGTGTTTGTGGAAACTTTATTAATTGACTCTTACACATACTCTGTTATAAAAATTTGTTGTTCTATCATGGATGTCTACTAAGTGCATTAAATTTTTATAAATTCGCTGTAGATAGCTACAGTTTGAGCAATGCCTGAGGGTTTTTTTTGCATTATACTTTCGCCCATTCAAATATTTTCAGGAATGATGGACGTCTCTCTTCCCGCCTCCTGGTGGTTAAAATTATTACGGATGGGTATAGAAATATTCTAGGCTGTTAAGGATTATAATTGGCTATAAGGTTCTTTCTTAACGGTTTCTCAGTTTATATTATGACGTCTAAGAATTCTTTGAATGGCTGCTGAGACCATGGATGTGATTTATAAAGAAACTCAGGTTGTTAGCTTGGTATTGAGAGAAGATCCAAAAAGCGTGGCAAACATGTCGACTAGTAGTCACGTGATTGCTTTGTGAAAAATTGGCTTGGTTGGCCGATTTGGCATCTTATCGCATCATTTGGTGATATAACATCTTATGACAGGGTTGGTGTGAATGCGCATGTATATAGTGGTGACAAATATGGTGAAATCGTCAGTCTGTTACTATGCTGCTCGAACCAATCAGATGATGAATCAATGGATGGGCATCTTCTCCTGACCCATCGACCAATCAAATGATGAATGCTCGTTTCCAATCGGTATGCGAAAGCAGTCTGACGGTTACTTTACTACGACCGTTGATAACATGATCCTGGGCACATAAAAAGGATGTCATTGCCCACTCTGCTTCTATATTTCCCTATATTTAAGACTTCTATATTTAAGACTGATACATGAGAAACCCCCTTAAAAACTTTAAAAGAAATTATTTTTGAAATATAATTGTGTATGTATGATTTACTTATGCCTGTCTGGTAAAAACAGTCGTATGTAGATTAGGGAAGAATGCAGACTGGCGAAAAACGAAACAAAAAATATTTATTATTACAAGTAAGGACATTAATGGAATAATGCATTCAAGTTACATCGAATCCTTTTCCCTGAATAGCAAAAAGAGGGAGATGAGCTGATTGGATGAGCGGTTATTGGCAAATGGAAGACAGGCAATTGGAACCAGATAAGAAGGTTCAGTGGATTTTTTACAATTTAGAAAACATAGTTTTACCGTTATATGAGATAACCAAGACAGTTTGTGTCGTTTTAATCAATAGAGATAAATAATACAAAAAGTGGATCAAACAATACTTTATTCAGAAAATTAGTCATCTTGGCTTCTATTACATTTTATCTGCTATTTAACAATTTTTTCTGTTTTTTTTTATAAAAGTGTTTCTCTCTGGAATCAAAAAGTGAATCAACTTTCGATGTCGTGTTGCTTTTGGAATTTCTGATTTCATCACTTTTCATTTTTCTGCTGCCTAGTGCCAAGAAAAGAAGATATTCCGAAGACGAGATGTCTGGAAAATATGGGGGTTAGAGTAGAACTTTTCAGACACGTCTGATAATCATTTCCTTGGTAGTTCCTGCTGTGTGTGATCTGGTATTCTCCTGGTGGAAGAAAACTCCTACTTCTCTGTTAACTAATACTGGCTGTTTCTGGGCGAATGGAACTGAAATCCGCTGCAACGAGTAGACTTCAGATGTAATGGTTTCTGCATCCGGCAGAAGCTCAAAGTGAATAATCCTGGCCGTGGGCAACTAAAAACAAAGGAGCAACATGTGTTGGTGGATATTGGGTTTTAACGAAAATGGGTTTGAATCTTTTGACTAACACCACTGGTGAGAACGCTTCCTGCTGTTGTATCGTATCCAATTTTTATCACATATCAATATGCGATCGCTTATGGTTTGGTGCTGTGACATTACAATAAAGGGTTAGTGGCGCTAGATTGTTAGTTTCGCTCAGTTCGTATCAAACTCACTTTCTCAGCTTCTATGTTTATCCAAGCCGATGAAAATGGGTACGGATGGTTTCATTGCTCACATTAAGCTGTCCTGTAAGTTTTTGACAAGTTTGACTTCAATTTGACCCGATACTGTTCTTCAGTTGGTTCTCATGTAGGCCCGATACTCTGTCGGTAAGTAGAGTATCTTCGAAAGTCCACCAGATGCCAACGCACCAATGTCCAAAGATGCACTAATGCAACTTTATACCAGATGCAAATTTCTGGAATCACTTTCCACCACTTTCGGTCCCAACGTTCACTCACTGTATTATCTCCAAATGTAAAGGATATTTTTCAAGCGGCCTTTGAAGCCCTGGTGCCCGATATAATTTATATTGCAAACAAGTCTGAGTTATTGTGTGTGTGACTTTGACAGTCATACTGATATCACTTTCAAAACTTTGAATTATTAATTTCCGTAAGAGTAATACAACGATATATTTTCTGCTAACCCTACATGTGGTTACCTCATCCTTGAAGATCTTACAAATTTTACTAATGACAAGATATCTCGTCATTAAGGTATTGCGGAATTTTTGACGATGGGATCAAGATCTGGTCAGTTTGTTTTTCTAATGACGAGATACCTGTTTAAATAAACACCGGGAGGGTTAAATATAAATAAGCTTTTGTTTAAGCCAACATAACCACACCTTTAATTGATAGAATGAGCGCGTTGGCAGTTTGACCATGACAAACCTGGAAACGACACGAACTTTCTTGGTTACCTGATAGTAAGATTAGTTTGGAAGTTAAATTCATGTATGCTTGTTTCACTAATAGAAAACAAAAAAAACGTATTTTTATTTACAAAATGCATCTATATAAATTAATAGGCATTCTCCCATTCAAGGGTGAAGATCTTATTTAATATTCCGGTGTCAAGGAATACTTGGGATGGGTGGTGGGACAAGAGGCAATTAATTTTTTAATATGCAAAATTCATCCTATAAAGTATATTATAATATAAAGTAACCCTAGTCCATTCATTTTTTCAAAAATATATTTAATATAGTGCTACTCAAAGGATTAACCAGACTGACAATAATAACGATGTATTTTATTTGAAGCAAAAGGCAATATTTACATATAGCAATAGAGAACAACGAAACATATGATATATGATGAGATATGTGTTATGAGATGGAATATTAATTTTTGATTTCGAACTTTTGTTACTTTCCATATCTCAGAGTTATTTTTGTATAAGTAGGCTTAAATGCACAAAAATACTTATGATTACTAAAATAAGCCGCTTGCCAACAAGAAATTACTAATAAAATTAGTTTGACACTCGTGTCAGATTTATCTATTAAAATGTAATTTGTGACAACAGTGTTCGCTTGACGAGAGAAATGCTCACAGAAAGCACACTGATGTCAATAACACACTGTTGGAATGTTAGTGCCTCAGTTCTTTTCGAAACTAACAATTCTAACAATCAGCTAGTGAATTGAATGGTGTCTCTAAGATCAATTTCGTCAAATAGCGCTCTACTAATGCGAAGCGTGGAAGAAATGTGTATACGTGACTAAAGACGGATTCGTTGCTTATACAAACACTAATATAAAAATTGCACATATAGGCCACCCTTTTTATTCATTAAATGCGTGAAGTAGTATTTGAAGATCAAATGGATCTATTCACTAAAAACATTTTAAAGTGCAAGAAAACTTACTTCAATGAATTATTTAAACGGATAGTGCATGAGTTTAGTTAAGTTAATTAATTTCACAGTTTTTAAGATTTTGCGACAAAAATGCGTTGGAATTAAGCAAATGCATAGTTGTGCTGTTGAGCTCAAATTAGAATGCATAATTCTAATGAATAATGCAATATTCTTAAGTCACCTTTCATTAAAACGTATAGATATTTACTCCAGAATTAAATTCATCCTTAATGCTATTTAAAATCCGTAGTGATAGGGTAAATACCAGCTTTTAATCTTTTATGCAAATTGAGACCAACCATTTTAATAATTATTTTAAATTGTACTCTTAATTAGCTGTCCGTATTACTTAGTTCTAAGTACTTTGGTCTTAACGATATTAGAACTTGATCAGATTCAGAAAAGTTCTGTTTATCATTTTGTTCGTTCTTAACCCTCGTGGTCGTGTCGACGAGGTATCTCGTCATTAGGAAAATTGGTCAGATCTTGATGGACGAGATTTCGCATCGAGATCACTTGAAGGACTAGTTCATCACAATTGTCCACTGACATAAACAACGCCGTACCAATCCAATAACGTAGTCATTACTGACAATAAATACGCACTATACAGCTGAAGGGAAACAGCCTTGGGATGTATTTCCCAACGAACATGTAAGAAATATTAATGGATTGTTCCCAATCATCTAACGAAAAAGTGAAGAAGTACATTCGTATATTCCAATTAAAATGTTAATATGTTAAATCGAGTTGTATAATTATAATCATGTAAAACATTCCCGTACATTATATCATCGTTTCATTGTCTTTTCGACCTTTCATCTGCATCCGTGGAACGTCTTCTCTGCTCTGGAGCAGAGGTTCTCAAACTTTTTCAGTCACAGAGCACCTTTGAAATTGGAAATTCAACGCGGAGCACTAAATTTTAACTCGCAACTATATACTGTATTTAGCAACTGATTTCAGAAGTGAGTAAACCACCAGTTTTATATGCAATAAAAAATTTTCCGATAATTCTGGAAAGGTGTCGAAGCTTCTAATGGTCTGCAAACGCGGAGACAGTAAGTCCAGCCTCTGTCTGGCTCTGTGTTGTCTGGTTCTGTGTTGTCTGGTTCTGTGTTGTCTGGTGTTGCCTTTTGACGTAAATTTGTTTTGTCGACTGGCGGATGAGAAACTGACGCATTGAATGCCGACTATCTTTTTGCTTACTGACGATTTTTTTTCTTACATACAGAGAGCGCAAAAGGTCATAATATTAAAATATTTTTGTCCCATTTTTTTCGTAAAAGTATTTTTAATTTTAAACTTTAAAATATGTTTAATAAAAATATTTTTAATTTTAAACATGCCCTACCTTTTCTCGGAGCACTGGGAATTGTTTTGCGGAGGAGTAACTCGAGCTCTGCTCTGGAGTAACTCAAGCTGGAGCTGAGCATGCCCCTTGCGCATGCTCCGCTCGTTCAGGCATAAATCTTGTGCGCACATCTTTACATATCTATACATTATCTACCATGTATATAGTAACATAATATTTTTTATTTACGCTGCTATGACACCTGAATATTTCCTGTGAACATATTTCGAACGATGAATGCAATGAAAAGCGAAAATATTATATATTCTCATTGAAAATTATGCCGAATTTCGAGCATATTTCAATATTTATTAACAGAAGACACGAACATGCAATGTTTTAATTTAATTCCGCCACTCCACAAAAAATGAAAATAACTTTTAAAAAACTACACCCTCCCCTGAGGAAAGAAAGCAGGAAAAAAACACGGCATTAGGCCAAAGCACATTACTTATTCCACATACACGAAACGAAAAAATATCGGAAAGCTAATTTCATTACTTTTCTCACAAGGCATCAAACGGGGTTTATTACCCGAGAAATAAAATGACTGTTCGCTAATCCACGGGATGGAGGATCTCGTCACAAAGACTGAAAATTTAATTAGGTTTCGAGATATTCATGCATACGGATATAATTCTCCCTTTCTGAAAAAAGTAACTGTTATTAGAACGAAAATATTCCGTCCTCCAGTCGAAACGCAGAACTAGTCGCTGCTGCACACTGATCAAAAACAAAATGAATAATAATAATACAGAGGTGGAACACAAAGGATCAAAGCAAAAATGCTGTTTATTGAGAAGAAAGAGCATTTTGATCATTATAAATCTATTTACGAAGCGCACTCAGTAAATTACATTGGGATTTTAAAGCCGACTGAAAAAGGAATTGTTTCTGGAACCCCTTACGAGTGCGTGTTATAAATTACGTTTTCAGGAAGGAATAGGTGCTCGAAAAAAATTATTATCCTTTGGCTGGAGAGCTTTTGCATCGATTTTGCAATATTATTCGACGTTTACCTCTCCTTTTATGCATTTTCTGATCTGTTTCTGTTTTTAGAGGAGGCCTATTCGGACTGCATGCGTTTCTGATTGAATTTTGCTTTGAGTTAACTATTTCTTTCGCTTGAAGTGATTTTTTTTTAAATATTTATCTCCATAATGTTTCTGTAATCTGAAGAAAACCATTACTTAAATCCTACCAAATATGATTTTTATCGAACTGGAGAAATAATGGTTGTAGTCTCTGGCGTCTTGTTTAATGTATCATGCGAAAGATGTAAGCCATAATTCGTTTGAGGCGCATACATGTGAACTAAATTTGATATATTACAGACAAAAGGAGCGTGTGGATGAAATGGAACATAAAATGATCGAAGAATAATCGGTAAATCTATATAAATTAGATTAATCTCTATGATGTTGTTTTATTGTTTTTTATGCTACTGTTATCTTACAACATAAATAAAACACTTGAGCAGCATACGATTTGAGATACGATTGAGTAAAGATTTTAGCATAGAGTGTTGTAATATCTTCAGTCAATTTAAATTAAAGTGACAAATTCAAATTTTCTTTTACTGCATTCATTTAGATTCATGGTATTTGAAAAATAAGTTTTAAAAAAGGTTTACGAAGGCATGTGTCACAGTTTAAAAGATCACTAAAATCCATTTTGAGTATAGTGAACACTAAAGTTAAAGTCAGAAGTTATCACACTAACACATATATTTAAGGCTTATGTAGATTTTTACATTACGATGTAACTATAAATTTTTTACTGTGTAAATACTCGTATTGTGTTTTCTAATTAACAGGAAACTTCCATATACAACTAACCTTATATCCTTTTATAATATGCTGAATTTTTAGGTGTGATCCTTTCACTTGCATTCTGAAATACGTTGTTTAAATTTAAGTATTAACAACACAAGAAACACGGTGGTTCGCTTACCATCTATCGACAGTGGCACACACAGCTAAAGACATAATTTGATTTATTTTCCAATATAATAAGAAACAATAAGAAGATAAATTAGATCCAATAGCACGTTGTGTGAAAGTATTTGAAGTGCTATTTCTGTTTTCTTGTTCAGTTCGGCATTGAAAATTATACGTATGTAATTAATTAATTCACTTCCAAACTGCATAACACTTTAAAGGGAACAAACAACTTCGAGAAATGTTTGGAAGAATTGTTGAGAAAAGACATTATAAAAATAAAATTGTTGGAGTAGATAGGGAAGCAAATTAAATTCCAGGCGCAGTGTGTTGAGGAGTATTTAAACATTTCTCATTTGCTATGGAGAAGTCTTTTGAACTCCGATTGAAATTAGACAAGATAAAAACTCTTTAATTAGATGAGATGGTAAAAGAAACCCAATTTTCTGTTTTCCCAAAACATGTGCATGGAAGTAGGTAATACGTTGAAGCACTGAGTGTTGCTTGAATGGAATGAAGTAGAAGTGATAAAATCACTAGAATAATTACTTTTGTTTTGTAAAATATTAACTTGTTTTCATTCCTTATGCTATTCACTTTACTTGGGAAGGCTACACCCCCCTGCTCACTGCTTCTGACCACACCCCCGAAGATTGATAAGCTGTCTTGATTGGTTCGCTCATTCGAAATGCATACCAGCATCAGAATTGTGAGTTATTTCATAAATAAAAAAAATCGATTTAATGAACATGTTTTGATAAGAGTAGAAGGAAACTTCTAATTTACACATTTGGGACTTCAAGATATGCACTTGAAGACTTCTGGGCTTGTGGGGAATGATCTAATCATGTACTCATAATCAGTATGGTTCGATCTCAAGAAAATCTATTGAGTTTTCAGCCACAGCAACATTCTGTCACACTTCCTCTTAATATCGAACGACAACAGATGACCATATTAGGTGAAAAGAGATTGGTAGGTTGTGTCGAGTACACAAACCGTAGTTTTGAAGTGAATACTCGCGTCTGATGTTGGATTGTCTAATGAATGAAGCAGACATAGGAAGTTTGAACGATTGTTTAATGTGAATATTCAACAATTAATTTATAGTTTGAATGATTAAAGTGCAGTTTGATATTAAATGTTGTTGAGAGATTGTTGCTGTCCAATACTAATTATAGTGTAGTTCGGTAGATTTCGAATGACACCACTTACGCAGTACTCACTCCATGCAATCAAAAGTTACACTGGCCCAAAGTTCGCCCATCACCATAGAATTTCGATATATTACTGACCCCCTCCCCGCGCTCTGTGCGCCTGCGCACTCAGTCTGAAGGTCATGTCATGTACGGACATCGTTTGTCTGCAGGACGCTATATTTATCTTCTGCATTTTTCTTCTCATAAGGCAAAACAGTTTTCAAATTATAAGATAAGACAGTTGTAACTCGTCTTTTCATGCATGCACTCTGTACTGTTCCAATTTTAAAGACGTATTCAGGCGTCAAAATTATCTCTGTAGAAAAAGAAACGATTTTAACCTGTTCTATAATAAAAGTCCGAGGTAGCAAATGAGTAATCTATTTATTAGTAAATTGTTGTTACCTATTCCATACGGGCTGAACATAATCTCGAGTTTCAAGTCTTTGTCTGTACACGCTCAAACGTCCAACAGTAGATCAAGTTGGTGTCAATTGGTTAGGGTTTATGGCGCAAAGGCCATATTTGACCAAGCACACAACAGACAACATCAAATATTAGTCATACCCACAAAATGTAGGTTTTACTGACACAAAAAGGATAAATATACCCAGGGTAAGTTACATGATTAGAACGTGTGCATCGTCTACAACTCTCAGGTTCCTAGCGCAGTTGGGCAAACCAACTGAGTCACTAACACTAGATCAGGACTTCCATAAAGATCCTCTCTTATCAGATCAACACAACCCAGAAGATGACTTAGAGGCTTGTTCAGTGTTCATTTTAGGCAAGTATTTGTAAATTTAACCCTTCAAGTGGTTTAGACGAAATATCTCATCCATCAAGATCGGACCAATTCTTCTAATGACAAGCTATTTCAGCATCAATATACTGCTGAATTTGTTATAATTACAATATCAAGATCTGGTCAGTTTTTTCAAATGACGAATTACCTCGTCCATATCAAGATATGGTCAGTTATGTTAATGACGAGATATCTCGTCCAGACAACCACCATAAGGGTTAAAGAGTTATTCTAGTTAAATTTCATCATCAATCTCTTATGGGTTTCTGTATAATGGCTACGTGTTTTTTGTCGTAATAGATGCGTGTGTGTAAATTTCGTCCATCTGTAATATTTTACCATATTTAACAACTAGTTACTTAACCACTTTTCTTTTTAAATCCAAAAAAACAAACTTATTTCCTCCATTCTTATTTCCACACCTTCCTTATACATTCCTTATCTATTTTTTATTAATTATATGGAGTTCGGATCAATAAGAATGCTTCCGACAAGCACTTTCCCTCTTCTTTCACTTTTTACTTTCCATTCGCACGTTCTCGCGTGGAAGCGAACACAAAGACAAAACTCTACAAATATATCGACACAAAGACAAAACTGTAACACATTTTCCACTGTTTTTTACGGCGCCTTTTTACGACATTCCACTAGTGAGCGTATGAATTTCTCCAAAGTTAATCTAAAATCGATGCTTCCACATTCCTCCCAGCTCTGTCGTGATATGATGCCGTTCATTTGTGACCCTCCACGGTAATTTCCAGGATGAACAGACAGTGAAAGAAATATTACAAAAACAAGCGACAGAGGGCGCGGGTGCGTTATCTATCCGCCGCGGATTCCGCGCCGTAAATGACTCCTCGAGTTTACGCCTGTTTCGTTTTTTCTCGATTCTTTGTCGTCACATTAACACTTCCTTCCCCTCACCCATCAGCTCTCATCTTGGTGTTCTTCATCCCTGATAGGAGTTGCGAATCAACAACAAGAGAAGATGATGCTTTGAATTTCACGGTTTTAAGTCTTTGTCGAGATATCAGGTAAACAAACTCGGCACACTGGATTCAATCCGGTTTTTGTTTATTTCGTGAGTTCGGGAAAGACGTTTTTCGGGGAAAACGTGCGTCTAATTATTGAAGCGGGGATAATTGTTCATTTGTAATTAGAATAATACGTCAGAGGTAGGACTTATCTTAAAATGCAGATGATTGAACGTTAATGCAATTGTTGTTTATATTTGAAATAAAAGATGTCTTGAAAGAGCAAGATTGGCGGTCCTTAGAAAGTCATCATTTCTTTAAAATGTAAGTGTGTTGACAGTAAATTTTTTGGAGTGTAAATGTTTCAATGTTATGATTTTTCATTTGACATGAAATGCGATAGTTATGGAATGCAACTTTTTCATTATGATTGTTTGGATTATTTTCTCGCTTGCCATTTTAATCATTTAAAAATAGATTTTATGTCTAGAAATGTTTGGTTATTGTTTTAGATTTTATGTGAATTTATCCAGACAAGTTCTTAACTTGAAGTTGTAACTGGAGCCGCCGTGGCTTAGTGGTTCAATAAACTGAATTAGGTAGGTAGTTAAATTTAGGAGAACATCACCAAGATCTGAGTTTTCCTAATGACGAGATATTTCGTCTATATATTTTTGATGATAAGATCAAGATCTGGTAAAAGTCTCGACCATATCGACCATAAACATCTAATTGCTAATGACGAGATACCTCGTCAAAACAACGGCAAGGAGGGTTAAGCGCACTTTTAACTAAATTTACTTAATTTCGTAATTTAATGTTTAAATGACTGGGGTCACTTTTATTTTCATGTCTCAGAGGAAACATCTATAAAAATTTGAAAGAGGAACAAGGAAGAAAATAATCAAATTGCTCTGGGAAAGCATATTGCATTTGTAAAATACATAATCCTTTCTGTACAATTGTAATTTAAATGCAAATAAGTTTTCCTTCAACTTTAACCTTTACTTAAGCCTGTAAGCTCAATGTGAAAAGCTTTCTCTCCCACATACACAATGTTTTAAAATACCAAAAGTCACAAATTATGATTTACATAATAGCAAATATATGAGACATTTTTAATACTAGTTGAAACAAAGTTAATAAGATTTTTTCGATCAGTTAATTAATTGAAATATTTATGAATTTACAGATATATTTTAATCTAGCATCGATAATGAAGCATCATTAATAATGGCTAATTAAAAAAATTAAGCTCTTTTACTCAGTTAGCATACTTTAATGTTTCTGTGCTTCTGACTGATTCACTGCTAACTCTGTCCTGTGTCATAAAAGGACATATCGAAACGTACAATACTTTTAACCCTCCTGGTGGTTGTCTCGACAAGGTATCTCGTCATTAGTAAAAATTGTCAGATTTTGATGGACGAGACATCTCGTCGAAATCACTTGGAGGGTCAATGCAAAATATATCCTATGGGTGTTTATTTAAATTTAACTCAGAAGATATTTTTAAGAATTGACATCAGTACCGATGTTTTCAGTCTCTTGAAATTCTTGTAAATTGATACTACTCTAAATCTGAAATAAAAGAATTCCCATCTTTTTCCCCTACCAGTTTTCGCGTCATCAATCTCGATCTCAAGAAAAGCGAGGAAAACTCCCCAATTTAAAAACAATCCAAAGAGCATAAAACAAATTAAAAACGAATTAGAAATGCACTCCCACTTAACCTCCCCCAAACGAAAACAAGAAGAGGGCACCCAGAAGAAAGAAACTAAAAGTTCCCGTCGGAAAAGCATTCTTTCCCTCGAACTGCCAAAACTCTGAACTTTACAACTACTTTCGATTTCGCAAAATATGTTTAAAAGTGCGTTATACTTTCCCATAAATAAGAGGTGAGCGCAAGGGTGGCAAGGAGTGATAGCAGGTTAACGAAACAACGCGGGCCCGAGGAAAACTTCGGGCACTTTTCCAACAAGACTTTCAAGACACATTTATTTTCTTTAAGTTTTTGAGTAAAAATGTAAATGGCCTTGGAGCTGTAAGAAATGTTGCCACAAAATCGTTACTTGTCACAAACGGTACTGGATCTATTCTTCTTTTCATATCATGCGAAAGAAAGAAAATGTTTCATCACTAACAGAAATTTTAATACAAGGTTTAGATTTCTTCTACGATTGAATTCACTGAATCACAATTCTGCTTTGCCATAGGTTTAACCCTCCGATGTTTCGAAGAGATATCTCGTCCATCAAGATATTGCTGATTGTTTGATGATGGCGAGATCTAGATCTGGCCAGTTTTCTTCTAATGACGAGATATCTCATTCATCAAGATTTGGAAGGTTAAATGTATCACGATACGAGTTCTCACAAGCATGCTAAATACGTAAGTGGGTAAAACCCCTCCATCCACAAGCATACATAATATATGAATAAAAGAAGGAAGGTTACTAATGTGGGTAAATTCCCTCTATCCACAAGCATACATAATATTGAGGTAAGGAGGAAAATATTCTCATTAGCATAAATCTTGAAACAAAACTTGAAACTGTTTTAATTCCTTTCTGGATTGACCTTTTAGAATCAGTGTTTATGTTTTATCATAGGTTTAGAAGCATCCAAGTACATGCTCTGCACAAATTTACCAAATACTTCAGAAGGTAAAAATGGGAATAACTCCTCTACCCAAAAAAGTACTTGGATTAAGGTATCCGAACACGTTGAAAATGTCATTTTTGACCAAAAATTCCAAAAAAAGGTTTTGATCTCATTTGATAGTGCATTTATTTGACTTTCCAAAATATATTTGATTTTGTCTCTAAGTTAATTAGTTGCAGAGATATTAAGATTTTAATCAAGGCGGAAAAACCGGAAGTAGGTATGGAAAACACCGGAAGTGGCCGTGAAAAGAACAAAAACCTGTCAAAATTTAAATTTAAAACTTACTTTTTTTACAAATATAATTTTAGAAAGGTTTCTTAAATGCTTAAATAGGTTTTTTTTGGAAATTTTGTGAGCATTTTTGAAGAGAAGTGAAGAACAAAATTGTTTACACACAGTAAAAGCAAGAGAGCAAACGATACACTTCAAACTGAAAATTAGAGACGAACCAGATATTTGAAATTGGAATTACACCGCAAGAAGATATCCTAATACAATATTGAAGAATGAACTCATAGAACATCTTCACGAATTTCTTTATTTTTGCTGTCGGAATTAGCAGCATAGTACGGACGACATTTTTTTTTTTTCCCTTCAAGCAACGAAAGTCTCGTTCATTTTTCTTATACAACTTTTCCTCATTTCTCACTTTCCTGAAGAGAAGGTAAGTAACTTTATATTACCTAATTTCGAAAAAAAGGGGTCTGGACCCGAATACAACTTTAAAAAGATGTAGCAAGATGACGTCTTCAATATTTAGGGTTACCGAAGAAATGAGTAACCTTATGGAGGAACCCGACGTAGATCCGACAATTTCGTTCAACCCTAAATTCCTAAAAACCAAAGATAAAATTGAAAACTCAATAAATTATGCATTTCAAAAAGGAGCCACCTCCTGCAAACTATTTCTCAACCCAACTAACACCAATACTATCCCAAGAAACAATCCAAAAAAAATCAAAGAAGAGATTATTTACAAAACTTCAGATTATAAAAAAATCACGGACTTAAACTTCACAAGATCCGGAAAATTATTCATTTCAACAAACGATCCCACAGTAGCAAGTAACCTTGTTAACATAACAGAAATACAAGGAGTACCTGTAATCCCCCAAGTTATATGGGAAAGCCTAACTACGAAATTCTTAATATTCGATATTCACACCTCAACCACTTTAGAAGAAATTGCAGAAGAACTCACTACTGAAAATGACATCTGCATTTTAGAACTAAGAAGATTCCAAAAAGGCTCCAAAGAAGGAGTATATCCAATACTAATAACTTGTTTGGGAACAACTATTCCCAAATCAATTAAAATATTCCTAACAAATCAAAAAATAACTCAATTCATAGACAAACCAAGACAATGCACTACATGCTTCAAATTCTCCCACAATACCACCCATTGTAAAGCCGAAAATATATGCGTAACCTGTGGAGAAACAAAACATACGGATCCATGTCAAAAACCAATAAAATGCATAAACTGTGGACAAAGCCACAGAGCTGACTATAACAACTGCCCTTATAAAATAAGAGAAGCAGATTTCCTTCAATATAAAGCATCAAACAGGTTAACTTACAGCGAAGCCAGAAGAAAATATTTCACCAAAAAAAACACATACTCAACAAAAATATCATCAAATCAAAACAATGAAATAAGCCAAATTGAAAAATCCCTTGATCAACTGACAAGAAAGCTTTACGAAACATTCTCAGATAAATTAGACCAAATGCTAGAAAAAATGTCTGATATGTTCATGTCAATGGCAGAAATGAACATTAGCAACATGAAATCTCAAACCAATGATAAAACAAATACAAGCCCACCAAGGGAGAAAAAAAAGAAAACGGATAATGGAACAAAAAATAAAATAATTACACCCCCAACGATACTCAACAATGATAATTCCCTGAACTTTAGCAACAAGGAAAGTCGAATAGATAAAACAAAAAGAAAAAGCTAAAAAAAAAAAAAAAAAAAAAAAGCATGCACATCATACAATGGAATGCAAGGGGAATTCAAAATAAAAAATGGGTCCTGGACACAGAAATCTTTAAGACAGCTCAAATAATAGTAATTCAGGAAACCTTCTTAAAACCTCATCAAAATTTCCATATTCCACATAAAATAATCTACAGAAGAGATAGACCACACAAAATTGGAGGAGGCCTAATAATTGCAATATCTGAGAACATTCAATCAAAAATAATTGACATTGACAATTCAACTGATAACAATGAAAATGAAATAATGGCTGTCCAATACATACAAAAAAATAAACCTTTTATGATCATTAATTTATACTCCTCTAATGGCAAAATTGAATATAAAACTTTAAACAATATCTCAAATAACATAAAAAATAATAGTTTCCTCCTCGGAGACTTTAACATAAAACATGACCTCTGGGGAGGCAATTCACACTCCACTGCAGGCCAAACCTTGTTCAATTGGACATTGGAAAAAAAACCTTTGCCTTATCAATCACAATAAACCAACCCACATTGCCCCAAACGGAACCTTTACTCTTATCGATCTATCTTTTTGTTCTTCTGAAATATTTCCTATCTGCAATTTACATATCGAAGATGACAATTATGAAAGTGATCACTTCCCAATCATAATAAACATCGAAAATGGAACTTACTCACCATCTAAAAAAATTTTCTACAAATGGAACAGAGTCATAGAACAACTTAATTCTAACATCACCAAAGAAAACTGTAACAACTATGACCAACTACAAATTCTGATAGAAGAGACCAAATCAAGAAATAGATTCACGAAAATAAATTGCGAAAAGATAACAACACCATGGTGGAACACTAAATGCAATCAATTACTTTTCTTAAAAAAGCATTATCTAAAAAAGGCTAGAATCTCTCTCAAGGATGACCATTGGATCAAATACAAAAAGTTCTCTGCAAAACTCAAACAAGCTATTCGAGACAGCAAAAAAAAATACTGGGATGAGGTCTGCAAAATGCAGCAAAATTCTTACTTTCTCTTTCGTATATTCAACATATTAAATCGAAGAAAGAATGAAAAGCAGAAATCCAACATTATTCTACAACTCAACGGCAAAGAAATCTTGTCAATAAAAGACCAAACCAATACCTTCGCCAAATTCTTTGCTACAAACGATAATCACAACCCTATTCCTATCGACTATAATAATATAGAAAATTTTGACTTAAACAAACCAATAACATCAACAGAACTAAATAATGCAATAAAAAATACTCGAATTTCAACACCTGGAGAAGATGGCATCTCAGCACAAATTTTCAAAGGATTAAACCAAGAATCAACTACAATAATAAAATCTATTTTTAATGATATCTGGCTTAACTTCAAAATACCAAATAGCTGGAAAACAGCACTAATAATTCCTATTCATAAACCACAGAAACCAAAAAATAATGTCACTTCTTACCGTCCAATATCTCTTACTTCAGTACCTGCAAAAATATTCGAAAGAATTTTATCCCGAAGAATCTCCTCTTTCTTAATTAAACATAATAAAATTGAACCTACTCATCTTGGTTTCTTACCTTTCAGAGACAGTCAAACAGCAATCCAAACACTATTTTCGACAATAAAAAAAGCCCATTCTCAAAAAAAATTCTTAATTGCAATATCTCTAGACATAAAATCTGCATATGACTCAATTTATATAGATGGCCTAATAATGAAATGTCTCAATATAGGACTCTCAGGAAATATCTCCAAATGGCTTCATAACTTCCTTCAAGATCGGACAATAAGGGTAAAATGGGAAAACACCATATCAAACCCAATTGAAATGAGAAGAGGAGTTCCTCAGGGTAGTGTTCTCTCCCCAATTCTTTTCACAATATTCATGGCAGATTTTCATGAAACAATACCAATGGGTGTTAACTACATAATCTATGCAGACGATATCCTTTTTTATTGTACCCACGACAATCCAGATTACATAAAAAAAAAAAATTACAAAACACAATAGAAAATATCAGTAGATGGTGCAACTATTGGAATCTTAAAATATCCCATAATAAAAGTTCAATTATAAACCTATCAAAAAAAAGAACTACTTTTGACTGGTGCTTTTCTATGAATGGCAACGTGATCGAATGGACAGATGACCTAAAATTCCTCGGCATCACAATCTCCAAATATGGTAATCTTAATTACTTCATCAAACAACTTAAAATAAAAGCATATAAACGCATAAATATCCTTAAAGCCCTAGCAAATAAAAATTACGGTGCTCGCACACATCACTTAATACACCTAGCAAAAACATCAATATGTAATCTCTTCCATTATAGCAGTACAATTCTAAACTTATGCAAAAAAACAAATATAAATCATTTAGAAATATGTCAAAACATGGCATTGAGAACTGCATGCGGACTCCCCAACTGGACTCCAAATATTATTCTACACAAAATCACAGACACAATCCAAATTAAAACCCAAATAAAAAAAATAAGTAATAAATTCTGGATAAAGCACATTTCTTTGGGAACTTTCTCCCCCTTGCATTCCATTATTCAAGATAATATTAATTTACTCGAACAAAATAGTTCGTCACTTATCTCTTGTTTTGAATTACTTGAAGAAGACTTCAAGACAGATCATCTCATCATGTTCATCTTTCCAGTGGAATCATTCCCACCTAACATCTCGTTTTTTATCGAAAATTTGGATTTCCAAACAAAATCCCTACCAAATAATTGCATCCAGGCTCTCTTTAAAAATGTGACTGATCAACTACTCTTTAATCATCACCTAATAGCAACAGATGCATCTAAATCAAGCAATATTACAGCAATTGCTGGATATTCAAACAAAATAATAATCAAATATAGAATCAGCAACATCAACTCCATCTTTACTGCGGAAGCCTTAGCCCTATGTCAAGCATTAGATGAACTTATTGACTTCAACTCTAATAACTGTATCTTCACCGATAGCAAATCTGTCTTACTAGCTCTACAAAACTGTTCCATCAAATCATCGAAAGTAATCCTACGACTTAAAAACAAACTAATCAACACCGCAAAACTCGTTACAAATTTAAAATTAATCTGGGTTCCAGCACATAGAGACATTGAAATAAACGAAAAAGCAGATCAACTCGCCAAATCAGTGAGAGAAGAAGACATCTTTCTTGAATGGTTATCACCGGAAGATACGACAAAATACATAGGAAACAAGTTGGACCTCACTGATCGATCAATATTCAATCATAGCAAATACTACCAAATCTCAGGCAACCTTCCAAACATATATGATGTAAAAAACACTCTAATGTCAAGAAAAGAAGATGTTTATTTTCAAGATTCTTATCCCGAATGTTAATCACTCCAGATCTTCTCTTTAGATTCCATCTGGCAGACACAAATCTCTGTGACAGCTGCAAAGTTATCGACTCATTTCAACACATCATCTTCGTATGCAAAAAGTATTCACGCCATAGAAAAAAACTCATCGAAAAAATAAAATTCCAATCTCAAGACTTCACCTTTAAAAATCTCATAAAAAGCATCATAAATAAACCACAACAAGCTAGAGTAATAACTAGATTTCTCATATCAATTGAAAAATTTTAATCTCTTCATACTTTTCTCTTAAATTTAGATCATTTAAGAAGATTGAAGACAAAAGCCTGACTCTGCAGCTAAAAGTCTCAAAAAAAAAAAAAAAATGTTTTCTCTCCTCAGTGTCAGTAAAGCTTTCACTGTGTGTGTGTGTCAATTACTTGTTTTTGTATTGTATCGTTTATTGGATATTCCAATTAGGAAGAATGGAGACAAAAGCCTGATTCTGTAGCTATAAGTCTCAAGGAAATAAATCAATCAACCAATCAACCAACTGAAAATTAGAATTCTATTAGTAATAATATTTTATTTATTTTGTGGAATATTTATCGGTGAATTTGCAATTATGGGCAATAGAAGAAATAGAAGTGTTTCTCATAAACGAAAATTCAAAGGCAATAGATTCAATAAAGTGTCCAGGGACAATGATGTGTCTGTAGAAACAGCTGCTCCAACTGCGAGTGAATCGAAACTTCAGAGTGATTCGGCACCAACAGATGTTCCAGAAAGTGATAATCATAACATTATTTTTAATTTCAAAATTCTAAGCTGTATAATTTCTTCTCTGTGTTGTCCTGTTTGCTTCAAAAGTGGTGTAACTCTCGTTCAAGATTCTGTGTTTGGATTGGCTTCAACTATGACATTGAAATGCCAAAACTGTGATTATTTACATTCTTTTTGCACTACTGAAAAGGTTAACAAAATGCATAGCATTAATGTTGCACTTGTTTTTGGCCTCAGACTTCTTGGGAAAGGACATTCTGCAGCAAGAAAACTGTGTCCAGCTCTTAACCTTAACACTCTATCTAAAACAGCATACAGAGCCATTGAAAGAAAACTCAGTTGTGCTGCTGAAGATATTGCATGTAAAACGATGGATGAGGCTTCCCTTGAAATTAGAAAAGCAAAGGAAGTCGATGAAATTGTTCAGTGCGGTGTGTCCGTCGATGGAACGTGGCAACGAAGGGGACATTCATCTGTAAATGGATGCGTTACCGCTATATCAATTGTTAACGGGAAAGTACTCGATATTGAGGTTATGTCGAAAATGTGCAGATTTTGCAGAACTAATAAAAAAGAAAACCCTCACATCTGTAATAAGCATGCAGGGTCGTCTGGTGCCATGGAACCTATTGGCATTTACAGAATTTTCGAGCGATCCTCTCACATAAGAAAACTGCAATACACAGATTTTTATGGTGATGGAGACTCGAAAGGGTATGATGCTGTTAAAGACGTTTACGGTGAGTGCAGCGTCACAAAATATGAGTGTATAGGGCACATACAGAAACGTGTTGGCTCAAGACTCAGAAAAATAAAATCAAAACAGAAAGGTCTAGGAGGTCGAGGAAAATTGACTGACACTTTTATCGACAAGCTTCAAAACTATTACGGCATTGCAATTCGAAGCAATGTTAATAACTTGCAAGGAATGCAAACTGCTGTAATAGCTGCATTCTACCACTGCTGCTCAAATTCAAACCAGCCAATGCACGGCCAGTGTCCTGTGGGACCCGACAGCTGGTGTAAATTTCAAAAAGCTGCGTCAAATGGAGAAACGTATCAGGACAAATCCAAAGGGCTCCCAAAGAACATTATAAATATTATCAAGCCTATCTACATGCAATTGTGTGATAGGAAGTTATTGATAAAATGTTTACATGGGAAAACACAGAATGCCAATGAGAGTTTCAATGGCGTTCTGTGGAAATTCATCCCCAAAGAAGTCTTTGTGGAGCTACAAACCTTAAAATTAGGAGCAAACATGTCTGTTATACAATTCAATAAGGGATTTCAAGAATTGTTACATGTTCTAAAAGGAATTGGGGTAAATACATTAAACGGGTTTAGACAGCTTGACGAAGAAAGAATCGTCGAATCAAAACGGCATTCCTTACCCAATGTAAAGATGGCAAGAAAAAAAAATAGATTCAGTAAGAAAAGAAAATTAGTTAAAGATTAGCAAGAAGAAGGTATAACTTATAAATGTGGAGAATTTTAGTTATGTGAGTTGTTTATTTAAATTAAAAACATAACAATTAACACTTCAAATGCATTTTTCTCAAAATTAATTTTTATGCACTATTTCCTCACTTCAAATGTTATAACACAAAAAGTTATTGATGGATTCACGTAAAACTTTGAGAACTTGTTCTTTATAATGTTTTCTAGTGAATGAACTAAAAGAATTATGCTTAGTTGAAAAGTTTTTAAATTATGGCCATTTATTTAAGAAATATGACTGTAAAACTATCAAAAATCTTGTATTCATTTTTCGACCGCTTGTCAAATTTTTGTTTATTTAAATATCCTTTTGATTCTAGTTCATTCACTAGAAAAATGCATATAGTTTATTTTGGTAGTATCATTTTTCAAATTGGTTGAATAGATTTTCATGTAGCACATTTGAAGTTTTTGACAAATTTCTTTAAAATTTCATACATAATTATAATTTTTACAAAATTATTAATATATATTTTAAATATTTATAGCCCAATGCTATTGCTTAATAACACTAAACATAAAAATATCATTAAAATGTTACTATACCACATTTAAAAAAAAAGGGTCTCGAACGTGTTCGGATACCTTAAAATTGAATAACCGCTCTTTAGCACTTAACGTTTCTTATCATTTGAAAGAAGAAATGCTTACTCACTAACAGAAACTTTAATTTACGGTTTTGATTCCTTCCTGGTTTGAATTCTCCGAATTACATACTATTTCTGTTTTACCACAGATTTAAAAGTATCTTGGTACGAATTCTACACAAGCATACAAAATACTTAAATGACTAAAAAGGGAATAATCCCACTTAAGCACTTAGAACTTTTCTTATTCGAAAGAACGAACTTATTAACTTGCTAACAGAAATTCTAATCTGATATTATTTTCTAAGAGTGAATTCTCAGAATCGCTCACTGTTTGTGTTCTACAAAGGTTTTTAATGTATTCCAGTGTATTTTCTTTAAATGCATTTTGATTCAAAAGAAAACATTTACTCACTAACAAAAACTTTAATTCAAGTTTTCAACAAAAAATAATTATGCTTGATTAAGAAATTTAGTAAATTTTTGTAAAGAACTAATTACGGGAATTTTCTCGAGAGCAGAGAATATTTAAGTGGTTAAAAGGAATCACCCATTTGACAGTTTTCTTATCATTCGAAAGAAAGAAATCTTGTCTCACTAACACAGATTTTAATCCGTTGAATTTTCCTAAGAGCTAATTCTCAGAATCGCACAATTTTTTTGTACTACAAAAGTTTTAAATGTATTTCAGTGCGAGCTCTTGAAAATCCCAGAGAATACGAAGAGTAACCAAGGCACATGCTACGGTCTAATTCCAGTACTTTATTTACTGACGCATTGCTTCTACGCGTTGTGTTTATTTTAAGTGTATTCTAGTACTTATTTCAGTGTGATAGCAGAGACAATAGAGTTCACATCAAAGTTTATTCAGGAAGTATGGGCATTCTAAGAAGTTATTTTATGGTAAAAATTATCTATACTACTGTAGAAATAAATGCCAGGTCGTAAGCATTAGAAATATATTTTTAGAAATAGTGACGAAAAATCGTTACTATTCACGAACCCAACAGGATTTCTTTTTATCCCTATTACAAAAGGACAGAGCGTATTCACTAACAAAAATTTTAATGCATGTAACTTAACACTTGATTATAAATTTAATTCATTTATAAAAATGAAAAGAGTGAATGGGAAGTTATTAGACACTAATTACAGCACTGGGAATGATTTCAAAAATCCAGGTTACGAATCTGACTAAAATAGGTAAAGATAGCCTTTCAACACACACGAACAGGAAGGTTAAATGACTGAATTGGAAAAAATGCAATAATGCTTTTGAGAGGAAGATTTTATGGATTACATATAGACGTGTATCAATACTTATACGCATATTATTGTAACCGAAAATGCATAAACAATTAAAGAGGGTATATGCCCTTTTAATCTAAAAACTAATAGAAATGCTTCACAGCAGACACAAGGTGGATTATGATTCTCAATTTTAGCGACAAGAATATTACACCAGTCCGCGATATGGATATTTCTTGCTTAAAATAAATGTCAAACGCGTTTGAGAATTAATAAGGAATGTCTCAATCGCACAGAGCTAACGAGTGATATCCAATGGCTTAACCTTTCTGGTGGTTGTCTCGACGAGGTATCTCGTCAATAGCAAAACAGACTAGATTTTCTTGAGAGATATCTCGTCACTGGCTAAATTAATGAGATCGTAATGTACGAGATATCTCGTCGAAACCATCTGGAGGATTAAAGAACACTTGAGTATGCATTTAGATTTCATTCTGATTTTCATTTCAATTTCAATACATAGTTTCGATTATATATTTTAATGTAGTTGATTCACATACCATCGACTTACAAGAGAAACGGAAAGTCTAAAAACATAGTTCTGAGGAAACGAAGAGGGAATTACACCCTCCTAAGCCTTACTCACTAAGTGTGTTTCTCAAGAAGAAATATAACCTACATTCGAAGAAAACGTACCCTTACTGGGCTTCCTCAGTCTGATCTAGTTAATCTGATCTGTTAAAAGTCTGATATCTTGAAAATTTTGACAGTGTGTTTCACTTGTAAGTCGACGGTATATAAATCTCTCGTTGAAAGATTCATATGTTCATGGATTATGGATTAAAGCAAATGGAAGTATTCAATCGTTACAGTTCCAAACTTATTTTAGAAGCTTTCAACTTACATTGAGAAGTATAAAAAATATTAGGATTAAGAACGACTTCCATGTTAACCCTCCAAATGGTCTCGACCAGATATTTCGTCCACAGGATCTGACCAATCAGCAATATCTCGTCATAAAGATATTGCTGATATTTTTATGATGATCAAGGTCTGGTTTTAATCTAATGACGGGAGACGACCAGAGCTTGATGAGCGAGATATCTCGTCCATTAAGCAACAACCAGGAGGGTTAAAAACATTATCAATACTTATTTTCGGCAAGAAAGTGCAAAATGTTTAATATACAGCACCTTAAAAGGAAAGAACTGAAAGCTAAATAGAATTATTACCAAGCACTCCTAGTCTGTAGTTAATCGTCACAACCACGACACCGCCATAGCTAGCCAAAACACTTCCATCGTAGGGATTTCCTGAATTCCAGTCGTAAGATTCTCCGTGGATGAACACCATTACTGGCAACTTTGTTGGTTCTCGTCCAACTGGAAAGAAAAATGAATATATTAATAAATACGTATCATCACGCATCGTATGTCACATGAAACAGTTCGTAATTGTTTATACTCTATTAAATTCGTGCTATATCACATATGAAAAATTTGTAGAGGTTTGAAGTCGATTTACTTTTTGACAACTTTAGGTATCAGAAGGGTTTGAAAGAACCCCTTTGAAGCAAAATGACCATTAGAGACATGATAGCTCGTTTGTAGAACGGTATGTAAATGAATCAATTTTGTGTAACAAAGAATTGTTACTATGTTACACAAAATTTATTCATTTACATTAATCTTACATACAGTCGAACTATAGTATGTTCAATGACCATTCTGCTTCATGCTTTTGTCAAAGGTTTTGGTTAACAAAATTTGTAATTATTCATACTCTATCAAATTCATGCTACATCACACAAGAGAAATTTGGAGAGGTTTAAAGAGGATTCCTTTTTAGACAACTTTAGGTATCAGAAGTGTTTGACAAAAGCAAGGTGAAGCAGAATGACCATTGGAGACATGATACTTTGGTTGTAGGACTGCATGTAAATGAATAAATTCTTTGTAACAAAAACTTTAATAACGAATAGAAATATAACAAAGGGGAGGAAGGATCGTCTGTTTAGCTTTGGAAGTCTTTCTCAGACGTCTTTCACCTGATTAACACCCACGTGTTCACACGCAGTGCCTGCTATAATTTGGTGAGATTTAGCGACCACGATAAAAAACAAAATTAAACTAAATAATTCAAACAAGACATGGAAAGTCACACAAATAAACGAAAAAACATAGAGTATCTATTGCATATTTCAGATTGTGGGGCCGTAGTTGAATATATTTTTATACCAAATTACTTGAAATAAGCTACACCAGAGTTAGAGGGTCTGCAAATTTGATTGTCTGTGATAATAATAATTCCCAATAATGATATTATGGCATATTCTAGCTTTAGCAGAAAAAGTGGCAACTGCTCTAGGTATTTTTTGAAGTAATGTAGATCGTCATTTTGCAATCAGGCTCACTCTGCAATTGAAAAATACGGTGATTTATTCCAATGTTCCTCCATAAAGTACACCAACGTGATAGGGCATCTCTCCTGACCCTACCCAGACGCCTAGAGGGTAGTTGCTGGTAAAGGAACTGAGCCTATCGTGGTTGACAATTTAGCTAACTTATCTTGCATACGTTTAACCAACATACTACAAAAATATTAAGTGACGAAGAAAATTCATTTTATACATTTTCACAATGAAATATAAATGATAAAGCATTTAATGTACATTTTTAAGCGGATAATTAACAAAAAACTAATACGGAATTTAGTGAATCAGAATCACAACTTATACACGAATAATAGTTTTCGTGTGCCAATAATTGACAAGGTACAACAATGCTCTATTTTAAGACTCGGGGGAGGGAAATTAGTACAAAGGAAACTTTAGAGCTCATAAAGGCAATCTTAAAAAAAGTAGGAAGAAGACACAAAGTACTAAACACATGAACATCACAAAAGGCTCTCAGGTAGAAATAGCTTTATTTGGTAAGGTAGCCCATAGAATGAGGTTTAGAGAGCTTTGAAACTTTTTTTATGATCTTCAGGGTTCTGAAAAGGTTTACGAAAATACTGTAAAGGTTGCGTTGGGTGATATCAAGCACAAACTACTTAGACACAATGTCATTGAAAATTTATACTTCAATTTCAAATAGTGGATACAACATTTCTTAAAGGTTTACAGAAGATTCACATGTGGAATGTTGTATTTCTTACAATAGAAGAAATTTGTGATACATATTGGAGAAAATTATCTATTTAAGTTAATACATGTTTATTTATGTACAAATGAAATTGGGGAAAATACAGTAGTTTACCATAAAATTCTTGGAATTGTTACTCAACCTTAGTTCTACTCAAATTCTAATTACTTTGCTAGTTTCGTTCTGAGGAATTTGTTTTTAACCCTCCAAGTGGTTTCGACGAGATATCTCGTCCATCAAGATCTGTCCAATTTTGCTAATGATGAGATATTTCGTTATCAAGATATTGCCGATTTTTTTATGATGAAATCGTACCAGTTTTTGATAATGACGAGATCAAAGGTAAGTTTTCTTCTAATGACGAGGTTTCTCGTCAATCAAGATCTGGTCAGTTTTACGAATGACTGGATTCCTTGTCGGGACGGCCTTCAGGAGGGTTACACACCATTAACATTTTAAGCACTTGGAGCGTTGTGAGATTTCCGATTAGTCTACTATTGCGTTTATCCTAGAACACACACACACAATAATGACAAAATAGCCCCACCTATTGGTTCATATTTTTTTACAAGGATTCTATTGGTGAAGACGTCAAAACAGGTCAGAGAAGTCATGCAGGGACAGATGCAAGTCGCATGGTGAATGGTGAATGCCAAGAGACTTAATATCAGATACGAGATACTTAATATTCGTACTTGTTTCTTTATTTTTCAGTTGATATTGTTACTATTAATTAACCCTCCTAGCGATTGTCTCGACGAGATATATCACAATTTATCAGATTTTGATGGACGAGATATCTCGCCATGTCAAGAAAACTGAGCAGATCTTGATCTCGTCAACATAAGTAAAATCTATAATATCTCGATGGCAAGATATCTCGTCATTAGCTAAAAAACTGGTCCGATCTTGATGAACGAGATATCTCGTCAAAATCACTTAGAGGGCTAAGAGCTTATATGTGTAATCAACCAGACAAATGTGTTTTTGAAACCGTTTTACTATCTAAGTGAAATATTTGGCACTATATATTTATTCTCTTGTCTTTAAAAAGATGATTTTTTATGCCTAATATCTTTATAATCTGTTATTCTTGGTATTCATGTTAGTTATTGATCATATATTAATCACATACATAACTTTCTGGAGACGCAAAATAAAATGTTATTTTCTATGATGATAGTACATTATTTATTATACGCATATGAATGGTACTTTCCCCATCATAGTACAGAAAATGTTATTTTGAGCTAATGTGATATCCAATTTTCATTTTTTAACCAATATAGCATTAAGTAAATTTTTATTCCTTTCATGGAGAATTTTATTTTCCTGCATCACAGAAACAATATGATATAAATGATCATACGATATTGGCAACCACACATAAGGGATTTTTAAATGTACATAAAAGATGATCAAGTACAATTACCATGTCACAATGCTCGCTTTATGTTATTAAAGGGACACTATTAGACCGATACTTTGCCAACATTTGTTAGTGGAAGGGATGATATTTATTCGGTTGAAAAAAATAAAATTTTTGTTGGTATTGTAATTATCTAAAGTGATATATTTCCAGAAATAAAAATTTTCCTAACCATATTTCATTAATTTCGTAAAAGTGTGTTTTAGATTTTCAATATGCTCCATTATTATAATCGCTATACTTATGAGGGAAAAAGATCTTCGCATTTGTATCCTAGCGACCAGTTGTATCCTTGAAAAGGCTACTTACAAAATACAAATTTCGAAGGAAGTAGAAACATATTTCTGAGGAAAAGGGACAACTTGATTCTGTGAGTTGTAAAATGAGGCTTATACTTAATTTATTCCACGCCGTAAAAGCTCAAATACGAACTAAAGTAACTTCTCCCAGCACGCTCTCTTTTCAGAATTAAGTCATTTACCTCGACTCCAGTCGTAAAATCGCGTATGCGCCATTTGTAAGGAAATACTACCATAAAACAGATAAACGAGCATGGTAAATGTGATGAGAATTTGTTTTTCTGTTAAATCCTGTTTTAGGACAAGTCCACGGGGAAGACGAATCAGTTTGCGGAAGAAAAGAAGGAAAAAATCCTTAAAAAACATTTATGAATGTGACTAGGGCAGGAGTAAAACTCTCAAAGGACGGCATATATATATATATATATATACATGTATAAAAAGTTCTTTTTTCATTCTTTAATAGTGAAGAACATATTCAGATAAAGAAGGTAAGAAAGTTTCGTTGAAAAAATATATCAGAAAAAGAAATCTTTTACCGTTTAGGGAGTGCGACGAAACTATATTTCTTCTGCAAAGACCTTTCCCCTTTTGGACTTTTTTCCAGGGCTGATGATGTTTTGGGGAAAAGGAAGATGTTAAAAACCCCAGTAGTTAGGAGGACACGATCGAGAATCGGCGGAATAAGATCTGGGCCATTAGGAGGAAGTTTAGAGAGATATGTTTTTGATTTAAAAGGGGAGATTTTTCCCTCTAATCTTTAGCCGCTGATCGTAATTAAATGGTTCTTTCCGAGTGGTGGTGGTGGTATCCGAGAATACCGATGGGTAATGGAATTTTAATCATTTATTGCTACTGCAAACGCTTCTTGTTTCGATTTTGTTCTGTATTTGGGGAAGGAAACTAATTACGCCGAATAGAATTTTCTGATTTTGGAACTAACGCGAGAGGTTTAAGAGCTTTGGATCTGAACATGGCAAATACTTCCTTGTCCTCAGCTTTATAATGGAAATTAAAAAAGGACAGGAATAAGATAATTCATTACGAAAATTATTAATATTGCGTAAGGTAACGATAAGGGGTCGGATTTTGTTTTCATTATATATTTTTGTAGGCAATGCCTGTATAGATAGATTTCATAGGCAATGCCTGTACAGATAGAAATTCCGTCTGCTGCCTCCTGATTCTAAATATGCAGTTTTTAGATAATGTTTTGTCATTTTAAAAAAAATTCTGAAATTAGGTCATTTTTGGTTGGAGTTTTTTGTTACATGGGTCAGATCTGGCAAAGCTGCGGTAAGCAGCGTTTTTTCTATCAAATTGGCATACACACACAAGGAAAGTTTTACTGACACATAAGAGCAAAATACACTTAGACACACAGAGTAGTTACAGTAATCAAACATGTGCAGCCTACAGCAGGCTTCCAGAACGGTGGTCAAACCCACTGAGGCGTGAAGGCTCTTAGTTCACTTTTGAAATTTTTTGGGCATGCTCGCCATGTTTCGTTTCGATTATTTAGTTATGTTCTGGTTTCAAATTAAAAATAGTTTTAAGCAAACCCAAATAACTTATTCATGCATGGGATATTTTTTTTGCTATAAAACACATTGCAAACGAGTGATACGCCAGTTTCTGGAGACAGATAAGTCCGTGATCTCTACCCATTACCACAAAACGAAACCTTTCAAAAACTTTCTGTTGGTGGATGAATCATCGACACCGGAAATGGGTTAAGTGCTTATGGGAGGAGTCTGGTCTTGACAGAAAAAAAATCAAGTTTTACTTTTTAAACAATCAGACAATCTATCAATCTTGACAGAAGAAAATCACATTTTACTATTGTAAGATTTAGCTGTTTACCAATACGTTCGAAATCCATCTAATGATGCGAAAAAATTACCTTCGACGGCGTTTCCTATACTGTGGTCCGTGAACGTGTTTGTTCCATGACTTAAACTACGGTTCCTCCGAAAGTATATGAAAATGTCGCAGTTACAGATTGGTTGCAGTGATATTCCTTTTGGAACTCATCGTATTTATACTCCAAATTATTTACTTGTTCGAATGATCACTTCTGATCAGCAAGAAGATCTCCTAATTGAATTACAACACACTGCTTTGAAATATTAACTTTGAAGCACTCAAATATTTTTTAAAATTTATCTGAAAAACAAATATGTTGTTAAACGAAAGAAAATTAATTACACTTTGTCCTTAAATTTTAGGCTTCGTTTTAGTTATTTTATTGGCAATTCTTACACATTTTGGGTCTACGAAATCTGGACCCTGATAATCATGTACAGGATGCAAATATGCTATATACCTTGTCACTGAAGACATAAAATACAAACGCAATGTATAATATACACTACAAAGAGGAATGGAATTAAAATTAACCTTATAAACATTGTAATAGTCTAAAATCGGAATACTATTTATAGAAAATATGAAAACGATGAGTTTATACTGATCTTCACTGATAAATACATAAATCGCAGGAATTTTCTGATGACACATAGTTAAATAATTGATTTGATGAACACTTACACTTAAAACAATGAATAATATTTTATTATACATAATAATATTAATAGTATTACCGATAAACTTAACAATATCAATGTCTTATCGGCAATTTTACCTGTGTCAAAGTAAGTTTCTGTATAAGTTCTCAGTAATGAAAAACTTTGCAAACGGCTTTTATTTTAGTTCAATTGTTACTGAAATGTATCGATACTGTCCAATTCACTGTCTTGAATATTGTACACAATAATTTAGGTTTCTATACATTTATATGACGAAACGGAAAATCATGTATTTTCAAATAATTCCGCTTTCTCCTTAAAATAGCAAGCATGCATTACGCGAATATGATCTTATGTTCTTTATCCTTGTTAGGTATTGAAAAATATCGCTTAATTAAGTCAATGGCCAACCATTTAAAAAAACGTTTAATATCTTGCCTATATCTAACGTACGAGTAAGACTAATAAGACTAACCACTGTATAACTATGTAATTTCGTCCCAATAAATTAGAGATACCCAATACACATGATGCGGGTGAGTGAAGAAAGGATAAAAACTAAAAAAAACTGACATTATTTCATCGTCCGAAATAAATCAGTGATAACTCAATTAATAACGCAATCTGATTTGACGTCAATACTCCTGATTATGTTTTTTATGAAATGTACTGGTTTTTTTGGGGGCTAAACCATAGAAAGAGCTATGTCATTTTCAATTACTTTCATCTTGAAGAAACATGGCAGATTTCCTTTTCTTTCTTATTCCTTTATTTCGCTATTATATGCTATGTTTAATTTTTTTCGGAAACCTTGCTAATATGACTAAATATTTGATATAGGTATAGATAAATATAAAAAAAAACATTCGTATTTAACTGACTAGCAAGAAGCAAGGAATTTTCTATTTTTATGAATACATTCTATCATTATGTAGCACGAAAAATAAAAATTAAATTAGTCTGTGCAAAGATACTTTCAATAGCCAGTTGTGTTGCAACAGTGCGACGTAAGATTAACCACCTACCTACTGACATCCGTTAAAATAACCACTGATAATTTAGTGTCTAAATGTTGCATACATTTAAAAAATAAATAAATGAAAAGAACAAGTTTTAAAAATGCATAAATCTCATCAACTGTAGGGAGTGTATCTTTGACCAAAGACGCAATTCAGAAGGAGACACTATCAGCTAATGTTTACAGAGGCTAAATACTGCATACGTATGAAAATTGATATAGTGAATGGGACAAGTTTAAAAGTACATGAATCGGGAAAATGCAGCTTTATGTAAAGACGCAATCCAGTAAAAGGCATTATCCGCTTATGTTTACATAGGCATTTATTATATATGTTACATTTAAAGCTCGAAAGCCGTTAATGTGCACATTACCATCTACAAAATAAGAGTTTCCCGCACTTTACCTAGGTAAGTGCACATTTACGGCTTTCGAATCGTTAAAGTGCAAAAGTTTGTTTCTCTAACTGATTCTTTGTATTATACTTTGTTCATTGATTGATTCTATCAACTATTCTTTTGATTGATTGATTTTATCAACTTGATTCTTTAGATATCGAAAAAAAATAACATTATGTTTCAACAATTGCCAATATATTTTATTTACATCTGCTGATTATTATATGAAATTACTTATAACTTTATGGGATAAAAGTATAGCTTGTTTTTCAATTAGTAATACCTATTATTACTGAGTTGTTTGGCTGAGTATTAATTTAAGCGTACAAAAACGTTGCTTTTGTTCGAACAAAGATCTTATTTTCAGTTTAACGAGTGCCTAGTAGGTAATGTGCAGATTATCAAGGTGATCAGATTACCTAGGTAGTTTGAGAAATGAAGCAATTTTCGGAACTTTAACGGATCGTCGTAGTTAATCTGCACATTACCTAGGTAATCTGCAGATTACCTGATTTCAGTACTTTAGGGGTGACATACATTTGAATAGTAAAATGACAAATAGGACAAGTTAAAAAATATATGAATCCCATCAAGTGGGTAGGTAAATATTTTAATTAACGTCGCACTAGAGCAACACAACGGGCTATTGGTGATGTTGCGGAATCAAACCCCGAAGGGAATGATCCGAAGATAACACCATGTTCTCTTGGAGGACTCTTGGTGGTTTATCTTCGCGTCGAAAAGTGTCCTGTAGTGGCCAGCTACTGGTGCTAAAACCTGTTCCAAACTGTTCCCAGCTCTTGGTAAGGTACAATTTCTTTTTTCTGCGTGGATCTGCATTCCCCTTGGAGTAATAGGACAGTTTTGTCTTGACCAGATATCTCGCCCTTAACAAAATTGACCAGATTTTGGACAAGATATCTTGTTGAAATACTTAAAGGGTAAAGTCGCAATACAGTATGAGAGACTATCTGTCTGTTTACGGAGGCTAAATCCTGTATACATTTGAAAAGTGAATGAGAAAATAGGACAAGCTTACAAACTTGTGAATCCGGATCAGAGGGAGATATCCATTTACTTCGTTCGAGACACAATCAAACCTGTCAATTACCAAAGAAACGACAGTTTCAATTATCCAAGCGGGACGAGAATCCATCCCTGTTTATCAAGGCCAAATAACAAGTACATCTTGATTGCATTGACTGAGAGTGACAGCCTCTTCATCAGCGTTTCCCGAAGACGTCGCCACCGGTGCACGAAATCGATTATGAATAGTTATCATAATTATCCACACCGTTTTCGATCCGCTCTTCCTCATCAGGAGTGAAGGGCCCCCTCTCTGCTGCAACAAACCTTTCCAGGACCCGCTGTCATTAAATATTTTGCTTTTCTTTCCCGAGACGATAATGTCTTCCGCCATCGGTTATCGGATAATCGAAGAGAAAAGGATGGCTCCAGGGGTGAAGACGAAAGATAGTCCTGGAGCAAAAGACGTCGGCAGATGCCTGGGACGTTTCAGTCACGTGACACTCAAAGCCCTGTCCGCGGGCAGCAGATGGTCGGGATATTCAGGCTGCAGTCTTAATTTCCGGAAAGATTAAGAAGGACGCCTGGTCAAGGAAGTTAAAAGGGATTCATTACGCTCTGGGGTGTCTGCTGGAGTTTGGCGAGTCGCGTTGGGAATGGGTTTTGAAAAACGTAAAATCTAATGGGATTGGGTTGGGGATGAGATGGTTGAAGCAGGTGGTTGAGAACGTGTCGTAATTGAAAAGCGGTCAAGATGGTTAAGAGCATTAAGGCGAGTGTAAAAGGTTTCGATGTCTTTAACGACCAGGAGGCATTATGAATATATATTACTCATCATTTTAACGAGTCTGGAATATTATGTGAGAGAAAGAAGAAGAAAGTAAATGGCTAACCAAAGTATCAACAAGAAGATGAACGAAAAGTGGAAAACCAGAATCTACATTAAGCTTGAATCGTTTCTACAATTTGCACGTCAGCTTACAAAGTTTCAATTCATTTTGTTTAGACAACGTTTCAAATGCATCTTGCTGTATTGTGAAATATTTACTTGAGAACAAAACTGAACTGTTGCTATATTTCTTATGATATAATATTATATGAAATTAAATTAATAAATTTTCGTCGTTTTACTTTAAAACCTCGTAAGTCTTGATTAAAAAATTTCAGGAGGGATGGGAAATTAGATGCCAAACTGTTCTAAATTGGAAATGCGAGGTGTAAAAGTTCACCGATGAAGTCTTTTTGAAACATGTTTAGTAAACATATTTGTAACAAAATAATTTTAAAACCTAAAAAAAGATTTACGGATGAAAATAAAAAGATTTACGAGGATTTGATTGCAAAACGGCCATTTGAAAAATACCGGAATAAAACAATTCTGAGCTAAAAAATCAATATTTTTTCTAATCAACTTGATTGATGCAGGGGTAAGCTGATACACATCTCTCTATTATCAGATAATATGAGTATGAACAAATTGATTATATGGAACGAGAATAAAAAGCTTTTAGTTTAGCGACCTAAATTAAAACTGAAAAGATCGCGACAAAACTCAATTTAGAGGAAAACATATTAGACATCTAATGCTAACGAAACATTATTGTACTTTTCATATTTACTTTTTAATAATTTATTCACACCAAAATTTTTTAGCTCAACTAAAACTACGATCATCTATAAAAAAATCGATTTCAAATGCATATGTGGCTGATGGAAAATATTTGTATCTAAATATTAATCGTTTTTAATCGGTAAGCACTCATACATTCCATTTTATGTATTATCTTTCTTCTAGAATGAAAAGAAATATAATAGAGAATATAGTAAACCTAAAGCTATATGTGCTATTATAAAACTATTTCCAAGAAAAGTTTGTACTTTTTTATTTCACAACATACATTTGAAAATGAAATATTCGAAGTATATGATTGTATATCAAACTCTCATAGTTTCTGATTTCTTTTCTAAAATTCTGAAATATCATTGCTCAATTTGGAAAGATACGATTTTAAGTAACGAAAGCACATATCACTATTTATTTAAATTATTTTTTAATGGGACAATTTCTGCTAAAAGCCATTATATAGCCAAAAAATGTTTCTGTACATAAGATAAGAATGTTTATCCAATGTATTTATAATACTATTTCTTCCCTTTTCAATTGCATTGTACATCAGTAATTTTATTTAATCACTTATTTTAATTTCATTTATGGTTAAAATGTGGACTCCTTTTACTGAACTGTTATCTTAAGAAATTAATATGTTATTATGAAAATTGCTGCAAATTGAATAACCGAAAGAAAATCACTGCCAAAATTTTATATGAATTGAGGACCATGCCATACATTTAATCTCATATTTTAAATTTAATTATAGCTGTATATTATTTTAAATTGTTTTAACCTTTGAGATAATTGTTTACAACACATTAATAAATCATGGTGGCTTTCCTATGATAAATCAATTTAAATATCTAAGTTAAAATCTCTTGAACTCGGAATATACGTTTCCACTATTGCCTACTTTTCCACTGTTGTTTATGACATTTTAAAAATTGTAATAGTTTTATATTGCACATAACCAGTAAATGGAATGTTTTTCACGACCTAATGTCTTTATGATTCAACATTTTGTTTTGAACCTTGTATCTATGCGTGAAATTTTTTTTAATTTTGCAAATCGGATAAGATGAATTAATGCTCGTTAAATAATTCTAACAATCTCAGTCCCATTGATAATATTGGTAATTCCACCGTAAATTCCTTGTGTGATCTTACTGTAAACAAAAGCGTATATAACTAAAACGGAAATCTTAAAATGCTTCACTGAATTTATTCTTTCATAATTAACTTATTTTCAGAAGACGGATGCTTTTTCACATTTTCCAACTGCAAAAGCAGGCAGTTAGCATTCTTCTCGTCAACCACAAGGAACATAAACTCAAAGTAAAACAAACAAAAAGTCTAAATTCGATTCCCTCCTGAAAGTAAAGTTTCACAGAACAGAGAATTTACCTTTTTCTCCAGGAATATTGATAATGCATATATTTTGTTCCCTTTCGAGAAGTATTTTTCCCAGTGTCTCTGAAGAAAATAAAAAGGAAAATGATACTTGTTCGCGAAAGATTTTCTATATTATGTTAGGTTTTACAGAAAGAAAAAAAAAATTACATTTTGTCTTGGTTGCCTCAAGGGCTTGCGTGGTGGTCGTAGCATAGAACGAAATTCTATTGAAGAAAGCGTTTATTCTCAAAATATTCTCGCTAACGCCGGTGCATAGGTAAATAGTTCTTTTTATTTTCTTCTAAATATCAGGAATAAAACCAACGAATACTATTCAAAATACAGATAGTAAATAATTTGACAGTAATCAAATGAAATTACTTACAATCCAATAAACATATCGTCGTCACTTTGCCAAAGGCATCGATATATTTTTTCTTTAGATAATATCACCTAGATGTTTCCGCAACATTATTATTCTATACTTTATACTTAATTTTCAACCAGAACACTAGAAGTTTCACCATCACACTAGAAGTTTCACCATCACACTACTTTTAATATACCATTGAACATTTTTATCTAGGTAGGTAGATAAGAGTTGAATTTATGTTTCACTTGATCAACACCATGGGCTGTTGGCGACGATCCGGGATCAATCCTGAAGGCAAAAATCTGAAGACACCTCGTAATTTTGATCCACGGTCAGATGACGAGGTCAAAACCTTGGCGCTGGCATCCCATTCCATAAACTTCTACACCACGTCAACAGTTTTTCCACGAAACAACGATTTTGCAGATTCATAACTCACCCTTGACGTTGACAATATGTTTAGCTCTATGATCATTTTTTAATAAACGGGCACTAATTAGACCACCATGGTTTACAAAAATTCACGCTTTTACAAGCATTCAGTGGTAACATTAAAAGTATTTCTCTGGATAACTACAGATGCGTGTAGTTTCTTGTTTTTTATTGCACCTCTGGGTATGTAATTGGTGTAGATACTTGAACTTACGTAACACTGGAGCAACACAATGGGGTATAGGAAATCTAATTTAAATAACTATTCAGTCACTTTAACCAAACAATAGTGTAGAAGTTAATATTTTTTTAATTTGGAAGAAATTTGTGCCTTAAGCATTAGAAAGTACCGAACAAAATCAACTTTTGATAATTTAGAATAGCTTAGAAAAGGGGTGCTGGGTACTTGTTTAAAGAATAAAAGTTAAAGGGGAACGTTTTTCTATTGTATATATATGCATACCACCCTGATAAGGCAATTTGCTAGGTTTGAATTCAGTACTATTAGTTAAGCCTTTGGAAGAATGGTGATATTTTTTTCTTACATGTAGAAATTTTCTATTCTAAAGTCGCGTATGGGTATCACTTTCGATGAACAACAATTATATTATAAGCTGTAGAATCTTTAGAAAAAAAACTAATAAACCTTTGGTCTGTAGTAAAGGGGGATGAATTATTTGAAGTGTTGACAAAGCATTTCGGTTTCAAATAGTAAATGAACAGATAACCGAGAAATTAATCTGAGCATGGGATCTATTGTACAAAGAAGGAAGGAAATAACCAATTTGTTTTTAAATGAAGAAAATACACAAAATAACTTAAATGTGAGTTAAATTTTGAATTGAAATGCTCCGAAAGCATTCCAAAACTTTAATCTAATTTTTGGCACATGATATATGATCCTACAGACATCTTTTGGCAACTCTTCCATATTGAAAATCGATTCAAAGCGAAATTGTATACTTTCATTCTCCCGTGTTAATCCTATCGCATTTAGAGAGAGCTTTGCTGTTATTGCAAAGGATACTTTATAACAGTATATAATAGTTTCATACTTTCTCAAATTTCATACCGTTTCATCATATAACAGTTTCAAAAGTACTTCTCAGACAAGCAGTTATTTCCAAAATACTGCTATTACGAAATAGATCATACACATATTGGGATCGCATGTAGATTCAGCATATAGACACATACAGAATGTGAAATCGAATTTATGAAATAAAAATATAATTACTTTATTTTATTTTTTTGTTTATGAATGGTATTTAATTATTGCAGATGAAAGTCATTAAAATTAAATTTTAAACTACCGTATTTAATTATCCTTGCTTGGAAATAAGTTATAAAAATGTCAATTATATAGCTATAGTTGTTTCAAAATATTTAGTATAGCAATAATATTTTTTCGATCAAATGTTTCCATGAGCACAATTATATGCATCAAATTTGCTGGTAGAAACACTCTGAAGTAATATCATGCAGTATTTGTAATTATAATAAGGCTTATGGGGAGAGAAAGAGGAGTTAACAAAATATATCTCGAAACATGAATAAAATATACTGTCAGCATATATGCAAAAAATAAGCATTAGTTTCATAAAAACCCTTATTTCACGTTTTCCATAAAATACCAAATTTGTGTACAAAGAACATTTATAATTAAAAAACTATAAAACTAATAATTGCATATTCTGAATATGAAAATATTTTCTGCACTTTCAATCGACACTGGAACTAAGTAATAAATCTTACTAAATCATTAAAATAAATCAAATGAGTTATGCAAAGGAATACTTATTGATTTTAAAAAAGTTTGGAGATAAATCCACACCACCGAATTTTTTACCTCTTAGGTTCAATTTTTCCTGGCGTGGTAAGATAATTTAATAGCTTTCCTATCTGAAACATTTAAAAAATTATATCATAATTTTACCAACCAAACATGCATTTTTAAGCTTTAAAATTAAGGGATGAATTTACGAATGACAATTTAAAACATGCTATTTAGTATAGTAAGAATAAAATTGATTTTTAACTTTCTTAGGTGAATGAAAAGAGCATTTTAATTATGCACTTACAGGAACCTAACCATAATCTTCTTGGTGTTTCTGCTATATTGCCTTCCTCATACTTCTTTTTAAAAACCGTATCAAGAAAGTTTCGTATGCAGGAAGAAGCTTGAAGTTTATTGAAGGGAAAAAAAGTCCCTCGCAATTCTGAGCTCCAGAAAAAAAATTCTGGAATGAAGCAATAAACTTTCCCCCTATATTTTTTACGTACACATATATAATTTTTTTCACAACATTCATCCAAGTCGAGGCAGATGACAAGCGCGATCTGACTTTGTTTCTTTGTCCCAAAATAACTCCACGTAACTCATTTTCATTTTTGAATGTCGCGCCATTTTTTTTCTTCAACGGAACATTCTCCCCCTCTCCGCTTTATCAAGAAATTATGCTAAAGAAAGTGTTTTATTTTTTTCTTTCCATTCCGAAATTCTCGGAAAAATAATGGGGTGAAAAAAAATGGAGTCTGAGGACGAAAGGGTTTATGCTTTATAGCTCTGAAGCAATATTACAGTGGTAAGTTCATAAACAAAGCAAATATGCAAGATATGGCGGAGGAGGAAAAAATGTTCAACTTCGTTCTTCCATTCATTTCTTATCAGGGGGATTTTTTACCGTTGTGTGCTATCCTTCACTTTTAGAGAGTTATTTTATTTGTCCCTTTGTCTAAGCCTTTTCTGGGTGATAGGTATAAAACTTCCAATTTTCTTTCTGAGAAAATTTCTACTCAAGTTTCGAATATGCTTAACTCAATCAATGAAATATTTTCTGTTTGTTTTATAAGATTTCGAGCGGTTTTGTTTATTAGCTTATATAAATAAGAAATAAATACACGCACCTATGTATTATTTCAGACACTATTTCCACGACAACGTATGTAGCTATAAGTCAGTGCCATGTTTTATTTTCTGAATCTTATTAAATTAAGATTCTTATTAATTTAATTTATGGTTAATTACAATTCTTATTAGTAAAGTTATTCTCAAAATTCTTAATAATAATGCATTCCTGTAATTAAAAATCTTATTAATTTACTAAATTACGTTTATTTCCTTTTCCCTCTAAACTGAAAATGCTTACATCTTAAGATAACTATTCCTGATGATATTATCAATATAAAGAAGTGAAATAATTAGAAATTAATATTTATTAATAATTGTAAACTATTACTCAAAACTCAATTTTACGTAACTTTTTTCGGGTGTTTTAATTAATTCTAATTAGTTATTCGTTTCAACTCATTTTAATTTTGCCTTCTGAGGGTCGTTTACTCATTGTTGCACCAAGCAACTTGTAAATTTTACTGCATGAATCTAACCAGTTTTAGACTTCTTGACCACTGGAATCCTTCATATTGGATTTTTCAACCAATAGTCTTTGGGATTGATCCATAGAGGAAATATAAAAGTGGAATGAGCAATGCCAACCTTTTTATGTGCCCAGAATCATATGACCAAAACTAGTAGTAACGTGAACCCTTCGACTATTTTCGTCTGGTGGAAAGTTTCATCATCTTATTGGTCCACGGGATGGGAGAAGAAGGCTCATTTAATGATTCATCATGATCTTTAAGGATTTATCTGATTGGTTCACGCGAAATGAAAGTAGACTGGCGATTTCCATTTTTGTCGCCACTCCATAGATAAGCGCATTCACACGTCTACCCTGTCAAAATCTGTCATATCACCAAACGAGGCGATAAGATGCCAAATCAGCCCAATAAGTCAATTTTTCCCAGAACAGTCACGTGACTACTAGCCGACATGTTGGTCACACTTTTTGAAGCTCCTCTCAATAGCAATACTCAGTCTACCTATATTTCACGTCTATGGATTGTATGGATTGATCCCTGACCGTCACCAGCATTCCGTTGTGGTACTCCAGTGCGATGTTAAATCAACTACCTACTTACCTTTCAATCAATAGAGGTGTGTATTTAGTCATTACGGGAGTTGTAGACTAAAAACAATACTACATACACTACTCGGAAGTCTCACGACTCTTGCTTATCTGGATTTAAGATTTAAGGTGCAAGGGTCCATACTTGGCCAAGCTGTTCCAAACGCAAGACAGACAACGTCAAATAATTGTGAAAAGAAAGTAAGAGGGTAAGTAGAGGAGAAAAATCGCTTGGGCATCCTGAGGTCGTGTCCCCCCATGTTTTCCAGAGACAGTTAACCCCATGTGAAAAGAAAAGAACACTAGGGTACCTCGGATTCGAGAAGTTCGTACACACCTAAAGATATGCCCCTGAGATGATCGTGATGCTTGGAGGGCAAGTTTAGTACATTTAACATATGTATGGGGATGGTGAAATCTATAAAAATTGTTTATCCAATATACTTTTCTTTTACGTAATCCTATAATCAATCTAAGCTTCTAATAAAGAATCTAGAAGGTCGAATTTGCTTATTCGCAATCCATATCTATATAAAATCTATAGCAGAAGCAATTTTCATACGCATCCCATTTGGTCCAATCGGATTTTGAATCGGTATCTTGAGACGCAGTCTGAACTTCAAATGGTGTATCTGGATAAGTGCCAGGTGCCACCTACCTCTACTTACTTTTAGAGTGATTTTCGATTCTTACGCCCCCTTTAACATCTTTATCGTCCTCTACTACCAGCGACAATGGGGTCGAAAACTTTCGACTTCCCTACTTATGGGAAATGACTCACAAGAAACACAAAAAAAGACTCCTTTAAAATAAGAGTAGAAACAAACGTATAAAACTGGATGGTAGGCGGATAACTAAGGAAAAAGGGGGCTTTGGTAGGAAAAAGTAAAGGAAACGATCAAGGAAAGAAAAGATAGGATTCCGAAGAGAATCAGGTACCTTTTTGATTCATTACTACTCCTGAAATAGTTTAATTTTCATTGCAATGAGAAGGGAGGTGTACAATTTATTTCTAGGACAAATAGAATGTTTGAATGTAAAGGTGTGTACAAATTATGCTTTGTCTTACAAACGTGATGTGGAGGAGTGGGCTTAGAAGCTACGTTACTTGAAAATACTTTTTCCTGGGAAATAAATCACTTTCATTAAATTAAATGTTAGATTCAGTATAATTATATTCGTTTAACCCTCCAAACCCTCCAAATGGTTTCAACAAGGTATCCCGTCTATCCAGATGTGGCCAATTTTGTTAATGACGAGATATCTCGAAATCAAGATATTGTCAATTCTTTGTTGATGGCGAGATCAAGATCTGGTCAGTTTTCTTCTAATGACGAGATCAAGATCTGGTCAGTTTTCTTCTAATGACGAGATCAAGATCTGGTCAGTTTTCTTCTAATGACGAGATCAAGATCTGGTCAGTTTTCTTCTAATTACGAGATCGATATCTGGTAAGTTTTCTTCTAATGACGAGATGCTTTGTAGAGACATCCAGCAAGAGGGTTAAGAATATGAAAATGCAAGTGATTCAAGTTATGCTTTATTCATTGGAATAACTATAAAATAAAACGTTCTTATACGTTTTCACTTGTTTGAATTAACTTGAGTATCTGATAATCAAATTGGAATTTCACTTGCACACTTGCCTATCGACAATATTCTTAACCCTCCTGGTCAATGTCTTGACGAGGTATCACGTCATTAGCAAAACTGACCAGATCTTGATAGACGGTGATATCTCGTTAGAAGAAAACTGACCAGATCTCGATCTCGTCATCATCATAAAATTGACAATGTCTTGGTAACGAAGTATCTCGCTTTTAGTGAAATCGGTTAGATCTTGATGAACGAGATATCTCGTCGAAACCACTGGGAGGGTTAATGCATGCTAAAATTAGGAATCCTCATTTCCTTTACTTGGCAAACTAAATTTAGTTCGGGAGTTTTAAGCTTACTGTACTGTTTTCTGATTTAAATAAAGAAATTCTGGATTAAATTTCAATCCTTCAATAGAAAAACAAATTTACTTCCAAAATTGTAAAGCTGGAAGAGGTAAATATTGCATAAATCAATATTTTAGCTGCGGGAGGAAATTATTCGGTATCACTTCTAGAATATTTAGTTCGTTGATTTTCTTCCCCGTATGGGTTTTAATATTAAATTTAAAAATCATCAAATATTAAAGGTTATTAATTCCTTCACTCGATTATCGATCCAACCGTTTTAATAAAGATGATAAATAGCGTGCTTTTAAGATTTTTATAACCAAATATGCTTTACAACCGTTTGGGGTTTCATTAACTCGTATTATCTTTATTTATTCGCTACTTTTGTACATAAACACATAATCATGATGCATATACTGACAATAGTGTATATAAAAATTGACGGGATACCAAGTAATGATAAAAGTTTAGAAAATTATTCATATATTATATGAACAATTTTCTAAACTTTTATCATTACTTGGTATCCCGTCAATTTAAAGCATTTGAATTGACAGAACTGAATCTCCAATTAATAATTTATGCATCAAGCTTGTCGTTAATGGAACATTAAAAAGACTACGCACAGTACGCGTGCTATAGTCCATATTCTCAAATCAATCATATTCGCGATCAATCATATCCCATGTACAAATTATTAACACTTTGGAACAGAAAAAATCATTTTACCATTTATTTCTTATTTTTGATTTGTATCCTGTTAAAGTCTCACCCGCTGTTTAATTACATTATATTTTGCTAAACAGATGTTCATTATTTATCTTTTAACATCTCCAACATGAAAAACATCTCAAAAATCACTAGCCTAGTGTTTTTAGCTCCAATTAAATCTTAAGTTTTGGAAGACACAGGCAGTAGAGCCAATTTCCAAAGTAGTCTTTCTTTACCAAAGTGAACTATTACTGAAATATCTACCAACCATTTTTCCAGCTTGACTTTCACAGAAGGCTTTGCCAGGAGCTTTACGACCATTTCCTAAATCTCTAGTCAATTCTCAGTAGAATAAATCTTGGTTTCGTGGTCTTGGCTGAGTTACTCGCACTTCTGTAATTGGGATTTGTCGCGTTGACTATATTGGGGCTCACTCTCGTAATTGAGATCCCTTTTCTTGGACTCAAGTTTAGAGTAACCGTCTATTTTTACATGAGCTCCTGTTTTGTAACAATACCATACTGTGATTCTTACTCGGGGATATAGTGTACTTATAGGTCAAATATATTATTCTACCAGGATACATCTACTGTTCATTCGTAGGTTTTCTGAATTACCAAATTAATCTGGTGGGATGGTGACTAAGTCATACCTCAACACTGACAGGTTTTAATTTTCGGGGACTTCGGTAGCCCGGTTGGAAAAGCAGCGGATTAGGAACTGGTGGGTTGCAAGTTCGAAACTCGATCCAACCAATGAACGCCCTGTATGTGGGGGACTAGTGCACGTTAAATTTGTTGTGGTCTCAAATGTCCTTACATTGGCGTGGTGTGGAAGTTAGGAGTGGGGTGCCAGCTCTGTTGACCTCGCCATCTGACCGAGGTTCAAAATTACGAAGTGTTGTCCTCGGGAATTTACCTTTAGGGTGGTTGATACCGGACCGTCACCAATAGCCCGTTGTGTTGCTCCAGTGCCACTTTAATTCAACTGCCTACCTACCTATATTTATTTTCAGGCCTCATTCCTAATAATTCGGGTAGATTTTCAGATCCATTTTGCAAATCAGAAAGAAACCGTACATGCATTTCCCTTTAAGGCAGGCTACACATTGGTCCAACATCAGGCTGAAATACGCATGCGTATCGACATGGTTTTCTGTATACAAACGGAGTACGCATGCGCATATCGGATGCTTTGTCGCTCGTCAGATCAGCGTGCGGCTTGACTAATGCAAACACATTATATTATATCTAGAAGATGTTGTTTTAATCATATTTGAACAGAGCACCATAGAATTTCGAAACCTTGTTTGTTGAAGTGTATCTCTATCTAAACATTATTCTCCATGTATAGGTTTATCTTTCCCAAGAGATATGATGGGCCTCTTCTAGGTTGAATTTGAATTCATACGCTTCATGGGCATAAGTCTAACAAACCAGTATTTCCTTTATAATTACTCAAATAACTGCCATATTAAACAAACTCAAAAATTGTTAAGTGACATGAAACCCGACATCGGTATCATGTCAAAAAAGTTCTTTCATTTTATAAAACGACAACGGCTTAAATCTATTGCACAGATGTGTTTGGTAACAGTTGTTTGGATAAATAACCCTTCTATTCATTGTAGAAAAATATTAAAAGATTAATTTTTTAAGAAAATTATGAAAACTTTACGTTTTAATCTTATATTTACTTATTAGTTTATTTTCTTCACCCGAAGTCCTCATTAAATACTGCAATGCACCTTTCAAAAGCATTTTAAACAAAGATTTATTTTCATCTAAGATTATGGGGCCGCCATTGCTTAGTGGGTTTGCTCACTATACTATCAACCTGCGAATCGTAGGAGGCGGAGTTTTAATACTTACCTGGGTGCATCTTTCTCTTCTGTGTCAGTAACACTTTCCTTGTATGTATGTCCATTACCTGACTACGATTTTTTGTGGTTCTTAGACACCAAGAAAACTCGTTGGAATATATGTGTAATCAATCAATTCTAAGACTATTGCTGTGAATTGTAAAATCACACATTTTAGACCCTTCCCAGAAATGGTATTTCATTTACAAACTTCGATTCCAAAGTAAATCGTTAGAGCATTCATACGACCCTCCAAGTAATTTCGGAGAAATATCTCGTCCATCGAGATCTGACCAATTTTGCTAATGGCCAGATATCTCGTCATCAAGATATTGCTGATTTTTTTATGACGAAATTAAGATCTGGTCAGTTTTCTTCTAAGAATGAGAGACGATGAGATCAAGATCTGGTCAGTTTTCTTCTAATGATGAGAGACGACGAGATGATGATGGACGAGATATCTCGTCCATCAAGATCTGGTCAGTTTTGACAATGACGAGATACCTTTCGGAAACAGAAACCAGGAGGGTTAAGCTTATTGCTTCAGAAACAAGGAAATTAAACCTAAAGGAATAAAACTTTAAAACAATCGGGAAAAAATTATCAGGGCTCCATTTACTCTATTGCGATAGAATACACGATGGACCAAACAAGAAAGATTTATGCCTCTAAAAATACAGGAAGCAAAAAAGTATGAAGTGCGTCACCATTGCTATTACATTCTTTACTACATTTTTCTCTCGTTAAATCATTTCCAAAAGCTCTCACGAGCAAACATCTCTTGTTAACGGAAAGATGTCCTGATCAATGCCATAACAAGACAAGTTGATAGTGATAAATATTCTCCGGGGAAAAATACACATAAAAGCACAGAGAAAGACAATAAACAAAAGTGTAGGGACGATAAACTAAAATCACACATTTTAGTTCTTTTCCAGAAATTTTATTTCATTTGCAAACTTGAACTCCAAAGTTAATCGTTTCTGCATTCATTTAATCCTACAAGTGGTTTCGACTGTCTCTCCATCGATATATGTACCTCGTCTATCAAGTTCTGACCAATTTTGTTCATGACGAGATATTTTGGTCAGCCTACATATTTCCAATTCGTTTATGATGACGAGATCAAGATGTGGTCAATTTTCTTTCAATGACGAAAAACCACGAGATCTTGATGAAAGAGATATCTTGTCCATCAAGTTCTGACCAATTTTGTTAATGACAAGATCTTTTGGTCAGCCTAGATAGTTACAATTTTTTTATAATGACGATATCAAAATGGTGGTCTGTTTTCTTCTAATGACGAAAAACCACGAGATCTTGATGAACGAGATATCTTGTCTATCAAGTTCTGACCAATTTTGCTAATGACGAGTTACCTCGTTGAAATAACCACCAGGAGGATTAAACTTATTGTTTCAAAAACAAGGAAAAGAAACGATTACAAATTCAAAACAAACGGCGAAAAAATTATCAGCGCTCCATTTATTCCATTGCGACAGAATACATGATGAACCAAAGAAGAAAGATTTATGCCCAAAAAAATTCAGGAAGCGAAAAAAGTATGAAGTGCGTCACCACTGTCTTTACATTGTTCATTACTTTTTTTCTCTCGTTAAATCATTTCCAAAAGTCCTCAGAGCAAACATTTCTTGTTAACGGAAACCTGTCCTGATCAATGCCATAACAAGACAAGTTGATGGTGCTAAGTATCACTTACGTCACGGAAGATTGATATCGAAATTGAATTCTCCGGGGAAAGAAAATATATATAAAAGCACAGAGAAAGACAATACGCAAAAGTGCAGGGACCAAAAAAAAAAGTTCGAACAACTTGGAAACGATCTGAATCGAATAAAATTTATTTTTTTGCGTTCTGGTTATCATCCGCCTTTTTCTATTCGCAATCTGAAAAGGATATTTTTAAAGAATAAACTTGGCACATCTGTCCCTTACCATTTTGGGAGTCAAATTTCGTGGTGGTAGCAAGAAGAATGCTGGCCGTTTACTGGTTTCTTTGTTCTTATTTTATGACTTCCGTACATTGAGAGGGAGATGTTGCCTACCTTTTAGAAATATTACTCCATTCATGGCTTTCTAAACAGGAAACGGGGCTTTTAGAAAAGTTGCTTTGATGCTTTTGAGTATGATCATTGAGTATTGTATATCCATTTATTTAGGTATCCATTTATTGGTAAAGGTGGATAGGTCTAAGTGCTTTTTTTACTTTCAGTTTGTGGAACGCTATACGTCGTGATTCTGAAAGAGATTAATCTTTGGTTTGCCGGTTAGATGCCAAGATCAAGCAATTTTCATTAGAAATACTTTTAAAATCTTGCTTAGAGCTGTTGTAAACAGAGCAAGGCTTTTAGCCATGCAGAATCAATGAGGTGAAAGTTTCTTTGACGTTTTACTCACATAGTACTTTATAGAAAAGTTTTCACTACCTTTTTATTATGTGTATAGATATTATGAATAAAGACAAAACATGTTCAAAGTGGTTTAATTTGACTCTTTATATTTTTTCGAATGATCTTATGCTAATTATACTAGTTCTAATGCTTTATAAATATTTCCATCATGGTACTACAATGACGGATTTTTGAACCACTTTGCTTCTTACCTTGGTGCACCACGGGAATTAGATTCATGTTACACTTCAAACACTTACCATGTACGCTGGAGACAACCCATTTATAGAGGCCACATATTCATTTAGGACGGCAAATGTATTCTCGATTTGAACCAGGAATCTCTCGATGCAGAAGCCAGCAATCTGATCACTAGATCGATTGACCCGCGACTATATCTAACAATACAGGGTGTTTGGAAAATATCTGGCCAAATAAACAGTTTTGTCAAAAAATGTGTGTCCGGAAATGCCGCTTTTAGATGGCAGAGGGCGCTGCTTCGGTTAGTTCCTAACATCGTTTCTCTGACGTAAGGAGTCATATTCTCGCTCGGATATACAACGGCATGCATCGCTATATGAATTAGGAGCATGCCATTAAAAATCCAAGAGCGGAATGACGCCTTACTCCACAGAAACGATGTTATAGTTGAAATTATGGAATTAGATTTTTCACGTACGTAGGAAATTTATGTAATTTAACATTTTTGTATGAACTTATTCAAAGACGACTGCAAAAAAAAATAATTATAATATAAAATTTCAAAATGGTTCAATCAAGATATCGTATTCTCTCCTTTATCTCATTAATAGTCCATTTTGTTGCTCCAGTGCGACGTTAAATATATTTTTACTAATTATTGATGATTATTTTAATATACTAGTATGAAAAGGCTATTCATAATAATAAACGATACTGTGCACATAAATATGTCTTAAATGTGCAAGATAAAGAAAATAACAGTCAAAGAGTACGCCAAAACAGTAAATAAAAAGTATTAGATTTTACATCTTACTACATTTAGTCAAAAACTACAAATCGTAATTTTTGATGACATAAAACTGAGAATACCTTGTTCTTTGTCGTCGATATTCAGAAGTATTCATTGTAGCCATGCAAAAACTTCTCACATTTCTTAGGATATACAAGAAATCTTGAAGCTTAAAAGAAATCAGGATCTTTGAAATGGTCCTTGATGGATTCTGACAGGTATCCCGTATGCCAATCATTTCCTAACAAACTCAAACCCTTGACGTGATCTCTATATCGTCACTTTGGGAAAGAAATTTCAGTGACGATACTTGTGATGAAGTAAATAATGGTATAGACCTACTAATGAAATAGATGTAGAGTATAGGAGAATTCAAAGTCATAATATCACAAACGTGTACGTCACGTTGGCTTGGGAATCAACTTGGTCCGATTGTCTGGTTAGATCCTGATTTTTATGGCGCAAGGGCCATATTTGGCCAAGCCTAGCGCAATACATATGACCTCAAGTAAACGGACAACCACACACAAGGAAAAATTTACTGACACAGAAGAGAGAAAATACACTCAAGGAGGAACGGAATCTTCACCACCAACAATTTGCAGGCTGCTATCGTTTTTCCATCATGCTCGTTAATCAATCCTACATCAGGATTAATGTTTTCTTCCAATACTGCGTGGCGGCTTCATCCGGAGATCTTAAAAACGAGCGATCGGGATAAATAACATGAATCTGCGTGTATATGTTTCGTCTATTTCATTAGAAGGCTAGTAGTGTTGGCTTTGGATATAAAATCTCAATTCATAACTACTGCAGAGTTTAACACAATACGTTCAGTATCTAATCTCTAAATCAATGGGAAATAATGATATCCCTGCAGAATATATGGAGATGTTCGCTGATTTATTAGGATACTTTACCATATATTAACACCACTGTCATCAAATTGGGCTGTATCCCTGATTTTCGTATAACTTTATCAGTTTCTACGTTCTCCCTAAACAGTGGTTCGATGAGAATCAGTTGATCAGTAATTGATCTTGGACTTATCAGTGAAATGACGAGTCAATTTCTCTATTGAATCAGTCTAATTTCGATGTTCTGAACCTAGTTTAAATGGGTTTGTCTGCGTTTGTAAGTGGAAACCTTAGTATGTCTAAAATAAGGACCTTTAAGCTTTCGATGGACAATTTGTGATGAAGCATTTTATCCCCAAGGGAATGTAAGCTCTTCAAGCTTCCTACGGGACGTACTCCTATGAGACAGGGGGAGATAATGCACGATATCGGTCCTAATGAAGGGTTGTGATCCCAGGATCACTCTTCGGGTCGACATCTAATCTCTGCTGTTTTGGAACCTTCTACAGATCCTTGGGGATGGCACTTAATACCACATATAATGTTTGGAAGTCTCGAATTGTGTCTGCACTGATTCAAGTTTTCTGATTAGTTTTCCCTTCCAGGAATGATCAATCCAGGAGGGTTGGACTGGAAATTTGAGCACACGACCCCATCTAATGATATTTAAACAATTTACAATTTGTATAAGTTAACCTTCCAAGTGGTTTCGACGAGATATCTCGTCCATCAAGATCTGACCAATATTGCTAATGACGAAATATCCCATCATGAAGATATAGATATTTTTTATGATGACTAGATCAAGATCTGGTCAGTTTTCTTCTAACGAGATATCTCGTCCATCAAGATCTGGTCAGTTTTCTTCTAACTAGATATCTCGTCCATCAAGATCTAGTCAGATTTGCCAATGGCGATATACCTCGTCGAGGCAACAATCAGGAGGGTTAGTAAATTATTTTTCTGGCTTGGTTATAAAACAGTGTTCTGTGACTAATCTACCCAATTTTTAGAAAGTCTTTCATTTGTATGCTTGAAAAATGTTGATTAATTGTTGGAGACTAGAGTTTAGAAATAATATACATAGGCTCTCTTAACACCAACAGAATCTGGGACAATCTACTCGTACATCAATATGAAAACAGTAGAAACTCATGGACAAAGCCTTAGGAGTGTAGCTTCCATATGAAATGGTACGGTTGTTACCTTTCACACTACTTGAATACAGAACATTCCGCTTCAAAGCATCCGAATCTACGTTAGTCACATTCTACTGGATTCAGATTGACTCGGATTCTTTTGTATGAAGAAGCCGGAATAAGTAAAAATATTGCCAAATAAATTAAGATATGAAACATTGTAAAATATTTTTTTGCGTGCAACAGATAAAAATCGTTTTTAAATTAAACTATTTACACGCATCGTAAAAGTTTTTAAACCTTAAAATTATATACAATTCATGCTTATAAATAAATATCCCGGAATATATGCACAATGTCTAAAAGGATTTTCGAATCAAAATATGCAAGACACAGAAAAATGAATAGGATTCAGAAACCTCGACGAAAGATTCAACGCATTTTTGGTATAGATAAAATCTTACATTTCATCGAAAATATTAAAATTAAAGGAAACATGGTAAAACTTTCAGAATTATTTTGTAAATAGAGTTTGACTATACACAAATGTATTGATTATAGTAAATTATTTCCCCAAGCCATATTTATTTACACGTGTATGTTCCTTCTTTCGAAACACAAACATTTCATTGAGTTTCTTTTTCAAACCTGTATATAACATTCATTGGTTTTACCCTTCTACCAATGAGTATCAATCTGTACGCAAATAACACGTTATATATTGTCAACAGTTTCATTTCAATTTCTCACGCATCACGTTAACATTTCCTTTTGAAGACGTAATAATTGGAAAATTCATTCTTTGCATAAGCGAGCATAAACTAAGGGTGAAGATCCAATAAATCGAAAATATTCCTTAGTAAATGTCATGCTTCGTGTTGTCATAACAACGATCGTCGATAGAAGATGTTTATTAAGTATCGCTGCAACGGCTTTTGAAAATGCTATTATTCGTAGCTGATTGGATACCGTTAAACAATGCGTTTGATTTCAGCGTTTAAGGACGGAATGAAACAAGTATGTTCGCATTTCCAACCCCTCTAATGAAAACTATTGGAACGTGATTTGAATACTGATGGAGAACTTGAAATAAAATGCAAATGTAAATTGGGTAGTCGGGATGCAGTTTCGATCCTCATGCATGTAAATGAAATAGTTTATCTAGTTTTACTTGTTTATTACGAAATGAAAAAAATCGAGTTTTTCGTTGGAAAAGTAATTACAAAAATCATACAAGTTTGTTTTTGATTAATTTTGAAAAGCGTAATTGCTTTGAATTCAGTTGTTGGAAAAATGAATTTCATTTTATATTTGAAACTAGTCATAAAATATAGTTCATTTGACTGATGACTTATCTAATTTCTTTTAATATATATCATATAAACTAAAAATTAAACTATAAATCTTCATCTATGATTAAAAAAAGCAAATGTACATTTAGCAAATTGTAGACAAAACCGGATACATCATCTTTTTAAATTTTACATTTTAATACAGCGCACGAAAATACCTTCAGAGGTGTTTGATTTCTACCAGGAAAATTAGAAGAAACAATAATATAGAGATTCAAAGGAATATTCAAAGGATATATTCCTCTTTATATCCTTTATATATAATGAATATATAAAGGAAATCAAGTTAAAATCATCAGTATGATCCATTAAAGCCTATAAATAAAAAATCTATCTCCAAAATAATATTACTTTACTGTGACTCATTTGTTGAGTAATTACGAGTATTAGCATGAAAATTTGTTTTTTTAATAAATCATGCTCTTCTCTAAATAATTTATTTTATTGCCTTGTTAATAAAGATGTGACAAAAATATTTTTGTTCTCAAATGATTTTAATCAGTAAAGTACACTATTCGATTACAGTCAATAATAATATAAAACGACGATAAAGTTTACTAAAAAACAACAATACAATTCTATTTATATCAAAAACAATATGCTCACATAAACTGTCTAATTATGAACCATCTAACGTAACACGTTTTGAGATTAATTTACATCTTGAAACTCCAATACTTTTAAATTAAAATTCCGGGCAGCAATTCAAGCTCTATGCTTGCACAAAGGGTTCACAATCTAGAAATTCCCTTGCATAAAAACGTTTTGGCTCTTTATGAAATGGGAAATGACGTCATACAAGCTTACGATTTACACTTTTATCTTTGAATAATTAAAACTTTCTCAGCGAACAAAATCCTTCTCAGCTTTCTCATCTAACAGCTTTCTCTCTTTGTTATTGACTTGTCTCCACATCAACCTTTGTTTTAAAATGAGTTTTTTGTCGTAATATTAAAATAATCTGTTCTGCAGTAGTGAAAGGAATTTGAATTGGGACTTCTAATTCTATCAACTTCAATTTTTTCTTGTTTGTGCACCAAGCTCAACATAGTAGCTAGTCTTAAAACGAGTTCTCTATCACTTTACAAATCAGAAGAAAAAATTGGTCCACAGTGGTGAAAAGGTTTTCAGTAGGGATTTCTTTATTGGGTGAATTCTTTTTTCGGTATAAGTTAATGCACATGAGATATACAAACTGGGGTAGAAGGTTGAAAAAAGACATTGTGTCTTCCTTGTATTCTTCCTAACCAATCTCAAAGAGATTATTCAAGGCAGCAACTATCTTTTGTAACTAACCCATCTTCACCTCTTCCCTTGTTTTAAAATGGGTTATTCTGTCACTGCATATGATCTAAAAATCAGATCTACATTAGGTCAAATGATTTTGAGCTGGATTTTTAAATCGGATACGATCTTTTTCCTTGTACGTTAGTGCATCGAGATCTACAGTCTTCATTTCTTAAAACGATTATTATATCCTAGAAAAAATATGATTAATGATAGTGGAAAGATTTTGAGCCGGTATTTCTCTATTGGGTTAACTCTCTTATCAAGCACATTAGTGCATCGATATCTACTATCTACAGCATTAAGATGAGTACTCTATCGCTAGACATTTCAGAAAAAAAAGGTTCGTAATAATGAAAAGATTTTGAGCAAGAATTTCTTTGTTGGGTGAACGCTTTTCTAGTACAAGCTAGGGCACACAAGCTCCACAGACTGGTGTGGAAGTTGAAAACCATACTTTTTGTTTCTGTTGCACGACCTAGTTCTCTGAATTCTTCTCAACCACTCCAAGTGATTATTCACTGAAGTAACTCGCTTCTTGTAATTGTCTCGTTCTCACTATAATATTACAAATAATATAATATACCTATAATACCTATTATACAATTACCTATAATATAATATTACTCACATACCTTGTTTTACAATGGGTTATTCTGTCATTGTAAAAGTCAGAAAAATCTATCTGGTCTAAGTGAATGAAATTTGAACTAGATTTCGAATTTGGACACTCTTTTTCCTCGTAAGTGAACAAAATATCCAGACTGTAGTGTCTAAGGTTGATAAAAAGACATTGTTCCTGTCGCTGGACATTACACTTCTCTGTATCCTTCCCAATCAGTCTCAAATAGGTTGATCCAGCAAGTGTTTCGACGACATATCTCATCCATCAAGATCTGACCGATTTTGCTAATTGGAGATACCTCGTCATCAAAAAAAATTGTCGATACTTTTGGTGTTGATGATATTTTGATTCAAGATCTGGCCAGTTTTCTTCTAATGACGCGATATCTCGTCCATCAAGATCTGGTCAGTTTTGTAAATGACAGTTTGGTTCACATATTCTCTCTCGCTGTACATACCTAGGTGGGACAACTACCAGGAGAGTTTAAAGACAACAACTATCTTCTAGTAATTATCTGCTCTTCACCTCTTCCCTTGTTTTAAAATGGGTTATTCTGTCACTGTATATAACATAAAAAGTTTTTTATACAGTAAGATCTTGGACTAGACTTTTAGTTTGGATATGCTCTTTTCCCTCGTAATTTAGGGAAATCAACAAAGTCTTGAAACAAGTTCTCTCTCGCTGTACATATCAGAAATATTCTGAAATACAGTAGTAAAAAGATTTTGAGCCGGGATTTCTGCATTGGATTTCCCTTTGAACTTTGTCCTTGTAATTTTGTGCATCAAGATATTCAATGTAGTCTTACAGTGATATATTGCTATACATATCAGACAAAATTTGGTTCACAATAGAAATGAACGTTCAAACCCTCCTGATAGTTGTCTCAACGAGGTATCTCGTCAATACCAAATATGATCAGATCTTGATGAACGAAACATCTCGTCATTAAAGAAAACTGATCTATTCGACGCAAAACAATCGGCAACATCTTGATGACGAGATATCTCGTCAAGAAATTGCCGATGTTTTGACGATTATCAAAATTGGTCAGATCGTGACGGACGAGATACCTCATCCAAACCACTTGGCAGGTTAAGCCTTGATTTCTCAATTAGGTGAACTTCTTACGATATGAGTTAGTGCTCGCAAGGCACGACTGCTGTAGAAGGTTAAAAACAAGTCTGTTTCTGCTACCCGACATAGCTCTTCTCCGAACCTTTCCTAACCATCCTCCAAGTGATTACTCACCGCAGCAACTCTCTCCTGGTAATTAGCTCGTCTTCACCTCTTCCCTTGTTTCAATAAATTTCCAAGTCCCGCATCGTATTTATTTTAATTATTAGCGCCTCGCTGACTGAGGAGCGTTGCCCGTGCCTCTAATTAGAGGTTAATATTTGTCACGACTGCAGACGGCCTGACTGTTGAGCCTCGAGTGTACTGAATTCGGTACAAGCCCTGACCCCCGGAAATCTCGATTCGGATTAGGGATGATATATCGTACTGTCTGACTCGGGTATTACATGGCAGTTCTATGGGTTTCAGGTACAAATGGGGGAAGATGAATTATGCATGCTCGTGAGAGTGGAGTGTTGAATTTGGTCTCGGGCGTATTGTTTTCAAGGGGGACTTAACAGCAGGTAGAGACAGACTTCGTCTGGAGGGGGTTGTTTGGTTATTGGATTACGGAGGGGGTGGTAAAAACATGTGGGTTGACACACCCCATAAATAAGTCTAAATTTAAATTTGTGGTCACAGAAACGTGCTCGAGTCCAACTGCAGAGTATTCAGGTAGACTAAGAGGTCGCAATGGGACTTACACCATTAACCATCAAAGATTGATTATTTGGAACTCTAAGAGACATTTTATGTCAAGCTACGTATAGATGGAGGTAGTATTTAAGCGGTGGTACATGTTTCCTATACGTATTCTGAATGTAACACATCAGGTGGCTTGTTTTCCGAATACGATTTCAGCTCTTCACCAATAAAAATACAAAGTATGAATTACAAATTGATATATGATAGTTGGTAAACACCAATTAAATTATGCTTCAAACGTTTCCAAACTGGCGATAAACTACATTTTAAAGTAATCCCTATATGTGTTATGATAAAGCTTTAGAGCAGAGGTTCTCAAACTTTTTCAGTCACGGACCACCTTTGAAATTGGAAATTCAACGCGGAGCACTAAATTTTATCTCGCAGCTATATACTGTATTTAGCAACTGATTTGAGAAGTGAGTAAACCACCAGTTTTATATGCAATAAAAAAATTTTCCGATAATTCTGGAAAGGTGTCGAAGCTTCTAATTGTTTCTGCAAACGCAGAGACAGTGAGTCCAGCCTCTGTCTGACTCCGTGTTGTCTGGTTCTGTGTTACCTTTTGACGTAAATTTGTTTTGTCGACTGCCGGACGAGAAACTGACACATTGAATGCCGACTATCTTTTTATATAGTCAATGTTTCACCTGATCGGTGATAAATGATTTATACTCGATTTTTTTCTTACACACCGAGAGCGCAAAAGGACATAATATACAAATATTTTTGTCCCATTTTTTTCGTAACAGATATTTTTAATTTTAAACTTTAAAATATGTTTAATAAAAATATTTTTAATTTTAAACATGTCCTACCTTTTCTCGGAGCATTGGAATTGTTTTGCGGAGCACAGTTTGAGAAACGCTGCTGATAAAATGTTTTGATACATTTTACTTTGTACATATTTTAGAGAACACGATAAAGGCTATAAAATGTTATAAATAATTGTAAAATGTGTGTAAAACACAAGTGTAAACTCAGTGATATTTATTATCGATTGGAGGACTTAGTAATAAATTTAGTAATTAGTTTTGTAATTCAATAATTATGCATAAAATTCATCACAAATCAGAAATAGTTATAAGCACGTTAAGTGTTCAAAAAGGGAAAAACAAATGTTTAGAGATACAACTTTTGCTGCATTTTCTTATATTTTTTCTGCAAATTGCAACTTAACGAAGACGCAGAAAGTTAACTTTTATACCTCAAAATTCACGGAGAGGGGGGTCAATGTAGCAGCGCCTTCCATGGTTACCGGGTTAACATAGACGACCACGTTCTTACAAATTAATGTTTGAAAGATAACACGATCCATAAGCTGGCATTGAAAAAAATTGTATCTAAATGTGGGAAACATTGATTATTAATTGACAAATTTATTAAAAATTCTCTATTGGTCAATATGTTTAATTAATTGAAGAATCAGTTTAAAAATATGCAGAAAAAAATTGGTAGGTTGTATCGAAGAACACAAACCGTAGTTTTGACGTGAATGCACTGCCTGATGCTGGATAGTGCAATGAATGAAGCAGGCACAGAAAAATTTAAACGATTGTTTATTGTGTGTGTGAATATTCAACAATTCATTTACAGTTTGAACGATTAAAGTGCAGTTTGATATTTATGTTTAATAATAATTTATTGATTAAAAGTCTGTGATTGTAGCATAGTTCGGTAGCCTTCGAATGACGCTTCTCACTCCATGCAATTCAAATTCACATTGGCCCAAAGTTCGCCCACCACCGTAGAATTTTGACATATTGCTGACCTCTCCCCGCGCTCAGTAAGCATACGCACTCGGTCCGAAGGTCATTTCAGGTACGGACATCTTTTGTCTACACGATTCTATATTTATCTTCCAGATATTTATTCTAGTTCTGAAATCATAAGACAAAGCAGTAGTAACTCTTTCGCAAAGCTCAACTTTTCGTGCCAGTAATATTCTGATTTAACGACGTATTCACGTCAGAAAACGTCGCATGATATAATTTATGAAACATATGTGTTATGAAACATCAATTTATTTTTCATTACTTAGTGAAAGTGTTGATAAGCGTTTGGTTCTCAGTTATCATCCTCGACTTCCTAACGGAAGAATTGTGATTTTAATGATTATAATCCAGCACTCAAAGCGTATTTCTAACAAATTATTATTCTCTTTCGAATTCTGTATGGAATGAGGTTTCACACATTAACAAATCTTATACACCGTTTTTTAACAGCTTCACAAAAGTTTTTTATTGCAAGCAAAGAATTACAAAATTAAAAAAGACTGATAGAATTCTAATGACAAATACTAAAACGAATTCTCCCCACCCTTCTCACTCCTGGAGGTGTCTCGACGAAGCATTAATTGTTACTGAAATGTTCCATCGTAAAAAGATTTCAATTCCAATTTCATTACATATTGCAAACCGAGATTTCGCTCCTACAGAGCTGGAAGGATACACCGAAGTTCATTACGTTCCGAATAATATCTAGATTAGAATAAGCAATTTTATTCTCGTAAAATATGAATAAAAAAGCACAAAATGGAATGAAGTCGCTCGAACGAAGTTAATTCCATTCTTTCTGACAAGCGAATTTAAATTGCTTCATTTCCAGAGCGAGAATATGAGCTCTTAAGGATTTAATTTCACTTAGGGCAACAACGCTAGACATAATCGATATCACACTGTCATAAAGAAGAGCTTTCTTTTTCGAAAACGATAAAAAAATTCGATGAATATTGAGCAAAAAATTAATTAAACCTTGGAAAGTGAATTTTTATTTATTTATTTGTCTTTTTTTAAGAACATTTAAACTATTCTTTGTTATTTTAGAGTTGCTGGCATTTTTAATGAGCTCCTTCGGCTCTGGAAAACTTATTTTATTATCTTCTTATAATTAATTAGAATAATTTTCAATAGAATTTTGATGGGGTAGATTACAGACAAGGCTGTTTTAAACCACACTGTTTAATAGGCAAGGTGGCTGCAGAATCGATTTTTCGGGGCAATGCATTTTTTAAATCTAACATTATCCTGCTTCCAGGGAAGAAGTTCACTTATATTTCCATTCTACTATTTTAACTGTTAATAATGAGAGTATGTGGGTGTATAGGTATCTATCCAAGAAAAACAAATTAAATGGTAGCACAAAAATATTTCTACTCCAGTTCATTTTTTTATCGTTTTGTGTCATTTAATCCTCTGAGGGGTTCTCACGTCTTACAGCTTTCAGTCTTCACTGCATGACTTCTGTTCAATTTTGAATTTATTTCTGACCAATAGAATCTTATCTGGGATTCTTTCAACCAATCGATGTGATTATTTGGTCACAATGAGTGTAGTGGGATAAAACAATATTACCGTCTTACAACTTTTAATCTTCATTGCATGACTTCTGACAGGTTTTAAACCTTTTAACCAATATAATTTTTCCTGGGATTTTTTCAACCAATCCATGCGGTTATTTAGTCACAATGTGTGTAGTGGGATAAAAGCAATATTCACTACTCGGAAATCTCGTGAAGCACAGAGGATTGAAAAATCATAGTTTCCTTGGATGCTGATTGCATATTTCCGAAATACCACAATTATATCTATATTTCACAAGTTTAATTAAAGTATAAAAATTCAAAAATGCCCATCTGGTACAATAACATATTACCTCTCCAAGTAGTTTCGACGAGAAAATTCGTCCATCAAGATCTGACCAATATATTTAATGACGAGATACGTCATCAAAATATTGCCTTTTATAAGATGACAAGAACAAGTTCCGGTCAGTTTTTTATAATGACGAGATATCTCATCCATCGAGATCTGGTCAGTTTTGCTGGAGACGAGATACCTCGTCAAGACAACCACATGGAAGGTTAAAAAATGAAGAAAAAAACAATTGTGAATAGATTGTCAAATAGATTTACTCCTGAAGTCAACTTTGAAATTATACAAGTAAAGATTTATTCGTTTGCGGATAAAGAGGATATGCCTTGGCAGTACCGTAACGCCCACACAAGGTTTGTTTCTGGTTCTTTTCGTTAAGTGGAAATTAGTATGGACACAATACGTTCATGAAATATCCTTATTTTTGAACATCATTTTATCTAATTTTAGTTCTTAAACAGTTCTATATCATGCCCTTTTGTAAACAAGACTGACTCTTCATCTTTTGACAATAGAAACTTACACACTACTGTTAGTGAGGTGTTAGTTGTTACGATTAATTAAATGTATGTCATACACTTATCAAAGTTTCAATCAATATGTTATTACTAAAAATATAAAAATATTGAATACCTCTAAAATTTTATTTTAAACAGAAAACTGTTTGTCTTTACCCCTGAAAATGTTTAGGAAATCAATACTTGTATTTACCATTTACCATTGCTACTTCCATGTTAAAAATTATACCGCTTAAATTTGTAAAACTAGTTTATTTACTTGTTTAAAATTGTGATTGTTTCACCCTATTGACAACAAAAGTAAAAAATCAGCCTTACCTTATGAACTTTAGAAATATAGCCGATACATTTAAACTATTCAGAAATTCACTAACTCATAGAGACAAGCACAGGAATAAAATTCACCTTGCGGACTAAATAAATATTGAAGATACATGTAAGCCATTCATAATTTAACCAAACAGTTTTATTGTAGAGTACAAGCGCAGGAATGCAGTTTACCTTATCAACCTTAGAAATACGGGTGATACGTGTAAGTCATTTAGAAATTAACCAACCAACTTTATTGTTGAGAGCAAGCGTAGGGGAAAATAATTTACCTTATAAACTTACAAATACAGATGATACACATAAGCCATTCAGAAATTAAGTAAGTTCATTGTAGAGCACAATTGCAGGAATAGTTTACCTTAAATATAGTCGATACATGTAAACCATTCAAAAATTAACTAACCAGTTTCATTGCAGAGAACAAGTGCAATAAAACAGTTTGCGTTGTGAACCTCAGAAGTAAATATAAACGATACGTGTAAACCATTCAGAATTTAACCAGCCAGTTTCATTATAGAGAACTAGCGCATGAATACAGTATACCTTATGAAGCTAAGGAATATAGGCGATACACATGCAAGCCATTAGGAAATTAACCAACCAGTTTCATTGTTGAGAACAAGGGTAGAAATTCAACTTGTCTTCTGAACTTTAGAAATATAGGCGATACATGAAAACCATTCAGAAATTAATCAGCAAGCTTCATTGCTAAGGAAAAGCATTAAAAAGAATTTATTTACCTTATGAACATTGAAAATATAGATGATACATGTAAACCATTCAGAATTTAACTTACCAGTTTTATTGAAGAACAAGCGCAGGGATACAGTTTACCTTGTGAATCTTAGAAATATAGGCGATACGTGTAAGCCATTCAGAAATTAACCAATCAGCTTCACTGCTAAGAATAAGCGTTGGAATACAATTTACCTTCCGAACCTTAGAAGTATAGGCAACTCTAGTTAACCATGCAGAAATTAACCAACAAGGATTATAATGTGTGTCCCGTTCTAATAACGCCAAATTAACGGCCGTGAACCCTAAAGCCGAAACAGAGCAGAAAGTCAGGAAGATAATCTACCGTATCTAAATCTGTGGCCTATTCAATCTCAAGTACAGGTCTATTTTAATACCAGGATAATACCAGGAAGGCCAGGAGGACTAGAGCCCTTGCGATGGAGATGAACTAAATCATTAAACGCGTTCGCAACGAAACCCGAAAGCAATTATTCGGAAATGCAAAACTCATTATAGGAAAGATAATGTCCTTGTATTTCGATCAGTTTCCGGTTTAGAGGTAGTTTATTTTACTTCCGAGTATGTTGCTGCACTGCGAGATCGCAGAAATGAATTCTCTGCGATCGCTAAATTGAGTAACTGCTCTACTTGTTTAATCTGAGTGAAATTGGTTGATTTTGTAGATTGCTGATTGATGGAAAATAATGTATAATGATGGGTTTTATTATTACTATAGTAAATATAGAGTTGTTCTGTAATGGCTTTGATCCGGAGGTTTTAAATTTGCAATCATTATCAAGCCAAAAATGTTGATGTGTGTGGGATTTCAAAAAGAGGTGATTTGAACTTTATCCTTTTAAGGTAATTTAGTTTTATCCATCTGATGACTAGTCATTAATTGAGTTTTTTTATATTACCCATAAGTCATTATTTGAGAGTCAAAGCTGAATGAAGTAATTATTAAAGCGTACGAACTCATTTTACAAATTTTTGCGGATTATCAAAATCATGAACATTAGATGGATCAACATTTTTTTCTCAAGTATTTACTTCAAGGCGCCGAAACAGTTACGCTTTTTGTTGAGTATTCGCTTAAATTGGAAAATCCACTTCATAGCTAAGTGTACATGTAGTCAAAAGCTTGGTTGATGAAATTGGTACTCAATTAGTCTCGATTAGTCAGGCAATTAGTCTAAGCTACTTTTTCCCGTACTCTTTGATCCTTTTACTCTCTATCGTCTTTTGTTATTACTGCATCAATGTCAAGTATTTATGTTGGATTTTGGAACAATTATTATATGTAATTGTTATATTTTTTATATAGAACTTTTCTTGGTCTCTCTGTTCTTCAAATTAAGTAGCCTTTTCAAAATTTTTTTATCTAGCGCTCCCTCTAACTAAGTGTAAAGCTCAGTGAATCCTTGAATAAAAATTATGCTACGTTGTATTTAAACTCAGTGTTTCAACTAACTATATCAATTTACTTATAAATTATTAAAAAGGGGTAACTAACGTTAGTGAACAAAAGAGAAACATGTAAAAATATTATAAACGGCAATATTTCTTCATCAGAAGCGATTCTTACAATAAAGGATTTGTCTTACAAAATTGTCTTAATCGACATGTGTCAAGCCAGAAATGTCATTTAATTTTTTTAGGACTAGCTACAGTCATTGCAGCTTATCCTGACTTTAATCACAACTAATGACATTAGATTCCAACGCCGTAATGTAAAATACTCGTAATTACTGGATTTATGATTCTTTATACATCACTGAACATCTAATATCATCTCTCATATGAGCGCAGATTTTATAAGAGAGTAAGATATCCATGGCTCTGTTGGAGTATGATTTTCTTATACAAAATGAAACATTGGTTGCATTGTTAATTATTATACAAATAGGAGTCTAAAATACATTTGTAAGATCACCAAACTATAACGAAAACATTAATCGATTGAAGTGGAGAGAGGTTAGTGTCTTGACGATGTTCTGGTCATTAGAAAAACTGACCAGATCTTGATGAATGGGATATCTCGTCATAAGAACAACTGATCAGATCTTGATCTCGTCATCATAAAAAATAGGCAATATTTTGATGACGAGGTATCTCGTCATTAGCAAAATTCGTCAAATCGGGATCGATGAGACATATCGTCTAAACCACTTGGAGGGTATATGAATAGATAAGTCAATACAGGTTCGAACTCGTATCATTCATTATTTTTTATCTGCACTTTAATGTTACAAACTATATCCATTTAAAATAAAAGAGTCAATAAAATATTTATGAGAATATCGACAATACTTATACGACATCCTTCCCTGTAGGAGCTTTTTCACCGATAAAGATATTTGTTACGGATAATAGAATAACATTAATCCAGTCCTCAAAGCTCAATAAATATCATTAAAGCTTATAGATTTCTCACACCTTACGTACACTCGTAACACACGACAAAAGCGCAAAAACTCCGTCCAAATACTGATAAAGCTGCCGGATTAATCGTATCATCAAACAAATGATTTATTTATCCTGCATCTCAATATTTACTCTACTTACCAATATAGAAATCTTTAGAGGGAGCGGGATCATGAAAAGGGAAATGAATATAAATCATTTTCTAACTCATTGAACGCCGTTTAGATGTCATTTTCTTAAACTCTAGGTTTGAATTTACGACCATCTTACATGCCAGTCAGCCTTGAATGTTCCAAAATGGGGAAAACTTTTTTATGAGCACCCCCTCTGCGGCCAGTGTTAATCGATGATGTGAGTGATTAGATCTGGACAACATGGCATCTATCAAACCACAAAGAGACATAAATCTCTCTTGGCGAGCGTATTGATGATGTCATATTGCGAAATAAGATGTTGGAGTTTGAGGACTGGTAATTGTATTTGATTATAAACTGTTTTTCTGTGTTTAATATGAAATTCCTGAAACATTTAATGCATGGTTTGTTGATTTTGCATTTTACTGTAACAATAGGATGTTTTTTAATGTAAGAGTAGGTAGGTAATTGAATTTAATTCACACTGAAGCAACTAAACAGGCTATTGGCGACGGTTCGGGATCAATCCCGAAGGGAAAGATCGAGAACAACACCCCATAATTTGGAACCACGGTCAGATGACGAGGTCAATACCTGAGCTGGCACCCATTCTAGAAACTTCTAAACCACGCCAACGTAGGACATTTGAGGCCACGACAGATTTAATGTTTACCAACCCCCACATACACGACGGTCTTTGTTTGGATCTAGTTTCGAATTCTCAACCCTTCGGTTGCTATTCCGTTACTCTTCCAACTGGGCCACCGCGGCCCCTTTATTGTAAGGGTGTCATTTTGTTTTGGAATAATTCTAATGTAAACGTTTTTCACATTGAATTTTTTTACATACTAATGACATTATTTATGGAATATGATATCGACCAAATCACAGCCTCTGGCCATGCTGCAAATATGGGCTCTTTTGAGGTGATCATCAGATTTGTTAAAAAACTTTCGACAATGTTTTCCATGTGCTGCTAAATCGTCGTCGACATGCTGGCCTTTAAGGTAATTTTTTAGTTCTGATGGGCTTTTATGTTCGAATAATAATAAAAATGAAATTAAATCCTGTATTATTTTCTGAAGGTATGAAATGTTTCGAGCTACATATGTTTAAGGCACAAAGGGAAATTTTATATATTTTTATTATGTATTAACGTTTTAAAAAACATTTATGTTGTGAATATTATTAAATCTTGATATTGGTAATTTACTAATTAATTCTCTTGCATCTGTATGAAGAGTTAAACACCACCTTATAAGATAATTAAACGAATAAGTTTTTATTACTTAATCTGTTAAAATTGAAGTGAATTAAAAGTCAGTTTATAAATAGCATAATATCACATCTAAATGATTTCTCAACGTTTTGTTACATCTTTCCATTGCTACTTTAAAAGTACCAAAAAACTCAATTACAAAAACGAGTCCAGACTGTTTCATCGAATACGAAAAATTTTTATATGAATATAATTTTATCTTGAATTGAATAAAACTTCATATAATAGTTGCCTTTTGTTACTTAACCATTTACATGAAAAGAAATATACGCACATTTTAATATTTTATCTTGTTTTTTCTTTAATAGCATTACTTCTAAATATGTGTACACATTTAAATTATTCGATAACTTTCGTATGTAAAAATATACATTAAAACGAAAGCATTTAATTCTTAGAACTCTTATAATCTCATTGTCCCCTATTTTTATAATTATTGTAAGTACATTTGAAATTGCTTGTGCAAAGCGTAAAAAATGTAGATTAAGTGCTGAATAATTTAGTTTCAGAGTAAATGTTTTATTCTTATTTATTATTATCATCCCATACTACACAAAAGTAAAAACATTACAATTTTACAAAAGTTTAATTCTTCAAATTTCACGGAATTCACTATAAAATATTTTGAAAATCGAACATTTTACGTGAAGAAATGTCTAAAGAATTTGGTTAAATGCATTTGTTTATGCGTGATATCGTTTTTAATAATGCCTTTGAAATACTCATTTAATTAATGGGTGTAAGTATTTCGATTTGATTCATAATTCTGTTTATAATTGGGTCTTGGATATAAAACAAAATTTTCATCTACATTTCTAAAAAATAACATGGAAGATTTTAATTCGGCTATGCTTTAAAATTAATATTACGCGTATGCAAATTTCGTGGCTTTAAATGTAGCTTCATAGTATATTAAAAACAATTTGAATACATTTTAAATATAATATAATTTAATTTCACAGAAATGCTTAACCTTTTTCTCTTAAAATGTATTTGTTATTTTAGATAAATTGAAAAATAATTTAAATACCTTCGGCTTATAGCAGAAACTCATTAACAGAATCTTTTTGCATACACCAAATTCTTATTTTCATGATGAAATGCCTGTTCATATTTCTTATTTAAACGATTAACAAATCTATTATTAACACTACTAAAGTATGTATAATTGTTGTTGTTTGAAGTAAAATGTAATAGTCTTAAGACAGCTGTGAGGTGAAAATAAGTTGGGTTGTTCACAACCGTATAACTCAACCAATCGACACAACCACAATCAATTAGGCCAGGGATCAGACATTGCATTATGAGGGAAAAAATACGATGGAAATTAATAGTCCTTGTGGTTATGGGTGAAATAAAATTTTATTTATAAAATGCTGATGAGAGTAGTAAGATACATATGACATAGTATTTACATTGATGTTTTTTAAAAAGGCTAAATTTATACGTTGCCCAGAGTAGGGGTGGTGCATGAATGTACTTCAAGTTGAACTCAAGTTGCATATAGTCTATAAACGATTTAAGTAACATCCATATTGAAATCACCTATAAGCATAATGGGCACGCTGGTATCTGGAATCATATTGGGTACGAACATTTATTATTTATGATCAAACTGTACCAGTTTCCTTCATAACGCAAGAGCCTTATTTGTATAAATGACAATCTCAGAGAGATTAATCTTTCATTTGTAGGATCCCGTGGTGGCAATCCATCGGGCTTTGGAGGATCAGCACATACATTTGGCTTAAACAAAGCCGGTATCTTATTAACATTTAATGATTGGTGACAAGTGTTACTCAATAGGAACGATATATCTTCGTTTGTAAATTCTTTTAACGAAGCGAAATGTTAAAACTTTGGTTGAAAGAATCCTAGTTCATGAAATTCAGAAACTGATTAGAAGTCATGCGAGGAAAACTGTTGGTTACAGAAAAACAGAAAACTAAAGAAAAAACTAACATTTCGTAAATTTGACGACATAGCGTGGAAACCTCAACTCTTCTCCAAAGTATGCTTAACATTCTACGGTTTAATACATTTTTCTTCAACTACGTAATTAAATTTTAGAATAATAAAACCCCATATGCAATCGTTTGATTTCACTGCAACAATCACTTCAAAGTAGAGGATGTAGCCAAAAGTCAGTGCCAGGTAGATAATAGGATTACTTTGAAAAAATGAATAGAATTCAATCAATTGCCTCCGGAGTTTACCTCACAAAGAACGCCGATGGAAAGTCAGAAAGGTATAAGGTATGGCAGAAACGCTTCTTTTTTCCATTTTCCATTCGCACTAAATACGATTTATATATACTCACGCTCAATAACACATAATGACTAAATAACCACATCTATTGGTTGAAAGAATTGCAAGTCAAGAAAGTCAAAACTAGTTAGAAGAATACTTGGTTGCAGAACAGATATATTCGAGTGAACCATCAAAAGGTTAACCCTAGGAAACTAACCTTTAGCAAATTTGTGATAACTTCAATGTTACTCCGAAATGTGTTCAACATTTTAGGGTTAAATACGTTTTCATTCGACTATATTATTTAAAGTTTAGAATAAGAAAACCTTATACACTTGTTTGATTTCACAGCAGTTTCATTTATCAAACAATCGTTTCAATCTAGAGGATATAGACCAAAGTCAATACCAGGTAGAACATAGGATTACTTTGAAATAATGAATCGAATTCAATCAATTGCACCTGGCGTTTACTTCGCAAAGAAGGCCATCGGGAAGTCTGAAAGATATACGGCATCGCAGAAACGCTTCTTTTTCCCATTTCCCATCTGCACTAAATACGATTTATATACACTCACGCAAGTAAATACCATCGTAGAGCTTTAACCCTAGAGCTTTGACGCATGAGGCAAATCGAATTCGGGAGATTTAGCCAGAGCCTACTTGATGGGAAAGGCCTTAACGTGTTGCAACGTGTCTGTGGACCGAGGCGACCTCTACCGGATACCACTTAGATCTCGAAAATGAGTCCCCAAAGTCAATAAAATTGTCTTAGGCAAACAGCCTCGTTGCATATTGTAAGGGTGGTATTGAGAAATAATGCAGCCGTGTATTACTAGATAGGAAGATCAATGAATCATTTTGGACTAAGCTCTAATAGTGACAGGAAATCGGACGTTTGCATTTGGTTCTTCGGACAGCGGGACTTTAGAGACGAAAAGGGAATGTTTAAAGTGGGTGGTGTGTTCGAAGTTTCTATTCGAAGAGGCGATAGAATGCAAATCATTCTGTGGATAGAAAGTTGTGTAGGTGTAATGCGGCATCTAATACAAAGAGTAGATCAATCTATAGTGAATTGAAAGTAAAGTGATACTGCAGTGGTGTGAAGAAAAGAGTACATGCTAAAACTGACGTAACGATGATTACTACACAGGAAAATAACTCCAGTTTGATTACTATACAGGATATTAGGATTAATAAGTTCTTCATTTAGAGAAAAGTTTTAAGAAGTCGCTATGATTAGCTTCAATCAACCATTGAATGCAAATATTTCGCATTTCTATTCATATACGTAAAAGAGAAAAATATTGCAAATCTACTTGAGTATGAACTAAATGGAATTGACTTAAAATACTGCGTCCTTTTTAGTTTCGAAACAATCAATCTGTTTGTTTAATAATACTTCGAGAAGAGTGATGAATTTTCGTTCAATCGTTATTAAATAGACTTGAGCAATACCTCTAAATGCATCTGATTTAATTATAATCATTAAGTACTTATCCATACATTAGGGTCTAATTTGAATGTATTAAATTACTAGTGTTTCCTAGTGTAGTTGGAGATGTAGAACTGTACTTCAAATTGAACCAAAGTTGCATATAGTATATGAGGGATTGGTTTTAAGTAACATCTACATTCAAATGACCGGTAAGCATAATGAGTACATTGGTTATCTGGAATCATATTAGCTACAATTTTCCTCAAATAGAATCTTTCAAAGTCATCACATTCCAAGTTAATATCCATCGGTTCAGGAATAGCCCGTTGTGTTGCATCAGTGAGACATTAATTAACTACCTACCTATCTACCAACCCATAGATTCAGGCGGTGTCGCATTCGAAGTACTTGAGCCGGCGTTGGCCGCTCAGCTTTCTTACGTTCTCTGTACAGTAATAATTACTCGACATTAATCAATTTGGACGTTTGTGATTCCTTTTGGACTTTTTCTTTCCATCGATATATGTTTAAAAACATTCTGTTCTGATTTCTTTTGCAACTTTTTAAACATTCTGAAAGTTATCTCCAGCTCAGCCAACTTACCGGCTTATAATTTTATAACTTTTATTTTATAGGTTATTATTGCTAAATACTATTTTAGATACTGTTATTTTCAACAAATCTACACCGATTCCAACGTCTCTTCTCTTTGTAATCCAACGTAACACTGCCCAAACGCCTGTAGCGATACCATTTAAGAGTGCCCACACAAGCGTTACTGTTCACCGCTACAAAACTCCACTGCCCCTATTTTGGATTAACTCTCTATACATAAGTATTTAAATCATCAGATTATCATTTATAGTTTACTAGATATAAGCGCAACAAATCCAGACATCTTTTTTCGTCACTAGAGTTTTCTTAGAGATCCCTAAACCGGACCGAATTTAAAGACGTATTAGCGTCAAGAATGAAGGATTAGTTATGGTTTAACCCTCCAAATCGTTTCGACGAGATAACTCGTCCAACAAGATATTACCAATTTTGCTAATGTCGAGATACCTCGTCATCAAAAATGCCAATTGAATTCCGAATGATGACATTGCTGTTTTTTTATGATGAGATCAAGTTTAGGTCTGTTTTTTCTAAGGACGAGATATCTCATCCATCAAGATCTGGTCAGTTTTTCTAATGACCATTTACCTCGTCAAGGCAATCACCAGGAGGGTTAATGGCCAAATTATAACTCTTCCAAGTATAACTGTCCTTAGAGAGGTGAGGCAGCCATTGCTTTTCATCATACATACTTTCCAAGTAGACTTTCATGTTCGTCATTAATGGTTGTCCTGAAAGTGGACAAGTAATATCGGATGTGACAAAAGTGTGTTAATTTATTTTCATGGAATAAAGTTGGGTGATAAGTTCATACCTTATGAGACTCGTCACATTTTCCACTGTATTGAAATGAATATTTGTAATTTATGAGAGACAAAACATTTATATTTTCATTGGGAATTATAGCTGTAAAACTATGTAACATATTGACATTAAACTTAAATATCTTTGAAAGGGTGCATCGATTCTACAAGTACTTGTATTAGTAAATATACGACGATTTGCTATTCCGTTTGAATGTCAGACTTTTTTTCGATTTTAGATGACTTTTCTTTCACCTGAGATAAAGTAAAAAGGATATCATTTACAGATCAAGTTTGTAGATATTCTTTCTTAAATTTAAATTGGAAATTTTTATTCCACACTTAAAGGATGGGGTAATTAAAAACAACCCCAAGTTAGCAAATTTCTCCTATAAGGAAGTTGCTTTTAAAACATAATAAAATATGTATAAATTAAGTAAGAAATATATTAAATGCATGAACCTTGATACCCTTATTTTCATTAATAAAAGCTTTAAAAGAAAATATGCTTTTTAAAGCATGCGGTTTGGTGTTTCCCAATTAAATTTCAGTTAAAATTAAATAGTACTTATCATACTTTTACATAAATACAAATTTGTATATAACACTTTTCATTTACAACTATAATCTTCACTGTTGTATTATTTTTATTTTATATCTTAAAAGTTAAAATAGATTCGTATTAGCAAAATAATAAAATGTAGATAGGTGAATTTACGTCGCAATGGAGCAACACAACGGGCTATTGCAACATCATAAAATATTTCTTCAGAAAATATCACAAGGATTGAGTAAGGATGATTTGAAAATTGACTCTAAAGTCTCAAGATGGACACTGCACAACGTACGAGTAATCATCGATATACGAAACAAAAAAAAACTCAGGATCATTCACTCAATAAAATAAAATTTAGACTGTTTTACAAGTGATAAAACCCAAAAATTAATATCGAAATACCTTTTCAATCAAGCAATCCCGTAGTGTATAAATTAAAACCCTCACCAATCTTATATAACCATGTATTATTTCATTTGCATATGTTAAGAAAATATTCTGTCAGGGGAAACGCAAAAAAATTGCTCTTGTACATAATTCACTCTAATATCAATATTCTAACTCGATGAATTCGAGGTTTATGTAAACTCCGCGATGAAGTAAATATTTACACATGTTATTGATCCGACGTTAGTGGGGAAGGCAGTTACTCTACTGGAACGATGTAGGAAATATTCACTAAATAATTTTCGTGACCCTTATCAAGTAGAGGAACCTTCGCTTTTGTGAACAATTCTCTGGAAGTTATCTCTTTTCCTACTGCTATGGTATGATATTTTAATTCGATTTGCTGCGAGTAGATATTTCGAATTAAGGGAGAAATGGGGAATTTCAAAATTATAAATGTAAAGCAACAGAATATGTTTCTTTTCTAAAATTTCACCCATATGCATATTTCGCTCTTCCAAAATGTTGATACTACGTTTGTAAATTAAGTATGTTAACAAAAAGGAGGAAACTGCTGAATATATTTATTTTGTAGTAAGTAAAGTATAAACCATAAACTTTAAATGAAAGAATATGTAGCAAATCGTAAATGTTTTTCTAAAGCTGCAAGAAAAATAAATCTAATTTATAGTCCTTGGTGAGCAGTTTATATATCTGTTTCAGTACGAAATGGTTTTCTGCCTTCAAAGTATAACTTACACATAATTTAATAAATGTGCTACGATGCGAAAAGCACTATAAAATTCTGCAAGCTCCATTAGTGAAGAAAACAGCGAACAACCATAATTTAATTAATTTATCTACTCCTATGCTGCATATCTACAAGTTTTGCTATCGCAACAAAAATTTTCTTCAAATCTTTCGACGAGATATCTCGTCCAAGATCTAGTCAATTTTGCTAAGGTCGAGGTATCTCGTCCAAGATCTGGTCGATTTTGCTAAATACGAAATATCTGGTTCATTTTGCTAAATACGAGATAATCGATTGATTTTGCTAAATAGAGATATGTGGCTGATTTTGCTAAATATTAGATATCTCGTCCAAGATCTGGTCGATTTTGCTAAATACGAGATATCTGGTTCATTTTGCTAAATACGAGATATCTGGTTGATTTTGCTAAAAATAAGATATCTCGTCCAAGATCTGGTTGATTTTGCTAAATGCGAGATATCTCGTCCAAGATCTGGTTTATTTTGCTAAATGCGAGATATCTCGTCCAAGATCTGGTCGATTTTGCTAAGTACGAGATATCTGGTTCATTTTGCTAAATACGAGATATCTGGCTGATTTTGCTAAATAGAGATATCTGGTTGATTTTGCTAAATATAAGATATCTCGTCCAAGATCTGGTCGATTTTGCGAAATGCGAGATATATCGTCCAAGATATGGTAAATTATATTAAAGTCGAGGTATCTTTATCTGGTCAGTTTAATTAAGGACGAGATTTGCTTGTCAAGACAAAAACTGTCCTATTACTCCTAGGGGAATGAAGATGCAAGTAACAAAAACAAATTGCCCCCTGCTCAGAATTGGTGACAGTTTGGAACAGGGTTTTGGACAAGAGGCTGGACACTACAAGATAGTTTTCAAAGCGAAGATAAACCAAGAGGCTTAAATTATGAGGATATTAGGAGCGTCCAATATATTAATCTGCACATATCAGAATTCGAAGACGGTCTTCAAAACCAATCTGCACCGAACCAGCAATAACTTGTTCTGATTCCTTAGAATTTTCACCCTCGAATTAAATGATTAAATACACCTAATCTTGAGCCTGTCTCCGCCTAACAAATTACCAATTTGTACGTCATGCAATTAATTTGCGAAATTCTTAACAAATTAAGAGGTTTAATCAACTAAAACAGAACACGCACGTGTAATGTGCTTTCAGTCTTATGTTCAGACTCTTAAGCCGAAAACTTTCCCTCTCTTTGAAGACCAATTTGTTACTAGTTAAATACTAATTGTATTGGTTGGATTACGACCTTCCTCAGGATGTCCAATAACTCATTTCTGATTCTCTTTGAAAAGGTAAATCATGATCATGCAAAGTAGAATATTCACGTTCACCTTTAGTCGTTGGTATCGAATGCGTAAATTTTCGGTATGTCCCGCTGCATCGAAACCATACCAGGGCCGTGGAATCCCGGTTGGGAGAGTAGCAGATTGGCAACTGGTGGATTACGAGTTCGAAACTCGATCCAAACAAAGACCGTTGTGTACGTGGTGGTTGGTACAATTTAAATCTGTCGTGGCCTCAAACGTCCTCATGTGGGTATGGTGTGGAAATTCGGAGAGTGGGATGCCACACACAGCTCAGGTGTTGACCTCGTCATCTGACCGTGGTTCAAAATTACGTGGTCTTTTTGTCGGATCTTTCCCTTTGGGGTTGATCCCGAACCGTCGTCAATAGTCCTTTGTCTTGTTCCAGTGCTACGTTAATGCAACTACTCAACCCAGCTACTCAATGCAGCTACTCAACCATACTAAGATGGAATAAAATTAATTAGCGTAATTATTTGAATCTTTTTCAAATTATACATCTTGAAAATGATGCATTGAAACAGGTTGTGAAACAATTTTTCTTTAATTTAATTAATTGTTTTCAAAATGCAATTTTAACTTTTGTCTTACTCAGTTGGATATTTTAAGACTTACAATTGCGAAAAAGTTTAAATTAAATAACAATTGACGTTAAAATAAATAATAGTATAGTAGTTTACGAAGAAATTATAATAAAACAATATTTTTTAAACAACTCATACCAACATTTTCAAACACTATCCCGAAATTTTTAAATTTGGCATGCACATTATTATAATTGAGGTAAAAATATACATTAAATTATTTCTTGGATATCAATAAAACTATATCAACAGAAATTAAAATTGATATGTAAGCATTATATTCAACTCTATTTTTATCTACAAAAAATTTCAAAAATAATGCCAGCATAGTTTATTAAAAAATAATGAAAAACAAAATATTAATGATACAAAGTAACAACATATTTTTCTGGCAAATTATTTTTAGAAATTTAAACTTAGTAAAAACGAGAATAATAACACAAATTTCCAAAATTTAAAACGTTTCCACTGGGCAGTTTTTAAATAATTTGTTTTAATTATTAAATAAAAAAATTATAATTTTTACATTTGAGTCTAACACTAATTACTTAATGATACTCTACTAAACTCTGAAGATTGTTTTAGTATTAACTCTTTCAAATTAAAGTAAATGTTTATGTATTTAAAAAAGCATTTTAAGTTTTACTAAAACTTAATTAGCTGAATAATTGCTTTTTTAAACAGTTTACTGTAAAAAGTAGTTGTAACAAATTTTTATGGCACATATTTCCCTTTAAGGTTAGATCGATAATAAAATTAACTAATTATTAGATTACCTAAAAACTTCATAATTTCTAATTAATTTCATTTATGCGAGAATTGAAGTCACTTTATGTAAGAAATATCAGAATACTTTTATACAAATCCAGTTTAGCTATGTGAAGAAAAAATTAGTTCTTTGCGAAATTTAAGGAATGTTTCTTAGTCTTAGAACTCGAGTAGGATTAAAAGCTTACTGTAAGATAATGTAGAAAACAAAATGAAGGAAATTTTCAATTGATATATTTTATTTTTCATCAGAATTTTTAAGAGGCATGTTAATTATTTTATTCCAATTTTTTGTTATTGATAAAGGGGAAAGTATGTTCAAATATGCAAGGTGTGTATAATTTTTTATAAAATGTTCGTCGAACTCGTGCAAAAAGGCGTTAGCGCATAATAAATAAATACAATTTCTATAAAAAGATATTTATCGCATTCCGAGAGAATGGAAGAGAAAAAATTGCCTAACCGGGAATTATTTTCTATAACAATCTAGACGGTTAATTAGTTTCTTTTTCAGAAAATGTGATTGGAAAGTTTTCTAGGATTTTGCGAGATTACCAGATGTTTCTTAAATATTTAGCATAAAGGGGGTGGTTCTCAAATTAACTTTATACAATTAGAGGTATGTTTTTATGAAGATGATGTTTTGCTTCATATTTCGTGGATTTCGTATTGAGTAATAAGTTCTATTGGCTTATAACATTTATTGGAGCATGTTTCATGATACAGGAAGTAACAGTAAAACATGCATAAATAAAATCAACTCTTCCTGTTTACAATTGACGTTAACTTGTTCGTTTGGTAACAGACTGATATTTAATATTGCTCTGCTTTATCAGCAGAAAAGTGTAGGGACTTATTTGAGCATTTGCTTAAATATTTTTCTGTTAAAAAGTTATTTAAATATTATATTTAAAACTGGTATCTTTATCAGCAGCAATATAATCATCTAGATTACCAATTAATTGAAATGATGCTGCTAGAGAGCATATCATTCACGTTCTCGCAACATTACCGGTTGACGTATATGATATACTTCATTAATTGGTGTATACCGCGGAATCATCAGAGTTAATCGCTAAATCCATAGCAATATGGCTATTCGATCTCCATACATGTTTCTGCATAAGAAAATCCTTTCCCTAGCAAGGTTAGTGCCGTTATAAAAGTACTCTACCAAGGTAATTTGACTTTATATAGGAATGAAATTATAAGGCATAATATAGGAAAAATGTAATCATTTTAACCCTCTAAGTGGTTTCGACAAGATATGTCGTCCATTAAGATTTGATCAATATTGCTAATGATGAGGTATATCGTTATCAAGATATGGTTAATTTTGATAATGACAAGATACGTTTACGAGGTAAAAGTAAATACTACCTGGCAGTTACTGGTAAAACTGCCAAGGTAATTTGCCATTATACTAGCACTATACAATAGAAGACATAATAGCAAATTTGTCATAATTTTAACCCTCCAAGTGGTTTCAATGAGATATTTCGTCCACTTAGATCTGACCAAGTTTGCTCATAACGAGAAATCTCTTCTATCAAGATCTGGTTAGCTTTGCTAATGACATGATACCACCAGGAAGGTTAAAAGGGTATAATTATTTTAGATCTTAACACTACTGGTGGTTGTATGGACGAGATACTTATAATTAGAAAAATATTGACCAGATCTTGATGGACGAGACATCTCGTCATTAGAAGAAAACTGACCAGGTTGAACTCGTCATCATAAAAAATCGGTAATATTTTGATGACGAGGTATCTCGTCATTAACATAGTTGTTCAGATTATTGATGGACGAGATATCTCGTCAAAACCTCTTGAAGAGTTAAATAAATCCATTAAAACGAGCAAATTCATGTTTCTATAGACTCCCAGATTGCATTAAAAAAGAAATAGTTCCTTAGATTCTGTAATGATATCAACAATATTTAGTTATAGTTTTCAATCTTAAATGTGCTGTGATATATTTTTCTAAGGCGATTAAAATTTATATACCTACCTTAATAAGCCTCTTCACTCGTCAGTATTTTCAGCGCTGGTGTTTTTCTAAGTAAAATCGTTTCTAAATTAAATAGTTAGATTTCCAGATGAAAAACACTCCACACAAAAACCTCCATTCGTTTAAATTAAAGCGATAAGGAATCCAAATGTTTCTTCTTTTAATTTAGTTTATGGTATCCATGAATACTCTGCACCTGAGATGTTAACGAGGTCAGCTATTTCTTCCTATTTTTGCTTTCCACATTCAGTAGTTCGGATAGAGAAAAATGTCCAACTCAGATCCTATCCGGAGATCGTTTATTTTGATGTTTTTGTCTATAAACATTTCATTCCCTATTTTTATTTATTAAGGAGAAATACTTTGTTCCTGGTAAAAGAAAGTTCTTGTTATCTTCGCGCAGGTAATTTACATAAGAGTTTTTTGTTACGGTGGCGATTTGGGTTGGGAAGTTATCGTGAACTCCGGCAATATGTAGGAAATGATTAAAAAGAAAATATGCGTGACACGGCTATTCTGGAGTTTTCTGTGTAAAGAGCAGTGGTGCGCAATAAAAACAAATGAGGGTAAATGGCACTCATTCAATTTGAACAAAGAAACAACTCGAATAACTCTGGAGATGTTTGGTTTTTTTTCTTTAGGAACGCTATAAATATCTAAATAAATGTGTATTTTTTACCTGGAGGAATTTAAGACGTGGTTACAGAATACTCTGGCGAGGTTTTCGCTTAATGCACATTATTCTAATCTTTGCTCTTAACTCACTAGGAAGATAAGCTTCATAAAAGAAATCTCGGTATCTTGCACGCTTTTAAACTTTCATGACTGCGGGTGAAGTTGCATTCTGTTTATATTACTCTGTTTTATTTTATACAGCTCAATATCTTATGTTACAAAAATATTTACTAGTATTTGCATAATGCTGTACAATAGGGTGGAACGAAAAAAAAGTACATTCTAATAGTAAAAAGTTCTTAGTCCACCTCATGAACATGTCTGTTATTTTTTCGAAATAAACAAGTATCTTAGTGGAAGATACCAGCGGCTGAAGTTTACGAATTCTTGCGTTTTGGTAGTACTGCCTAGACATCCTCCAGCCAAGAGTTTTATCACATGGGCAGTGTTGAAGTGATCCAAAACAATTGTTTTCAGTCATAAAAAACCCATGAAACATTTTAGGAGGTTCAATTGAAGTCAAATATTGAAAACATTCTCGTCTCACTTTCCGAATCAATAATGTAATTAAAATAAAGCTTATTAGTTAATTTTGCTTGATGCATATTATTTTGAATAAATTGATAACTTTAATTCAAGATTATTAATCTTAGTATGCATGAGAAATGTTCAGTAAAAGTGTTCTCCCTTTTGATATTTGACAATGCTTTTTAAATCAACATTCCACTATCATCTATATAAATAAGAATGAAGTGTTTATTTGTATATTGAATATTTTTGCCCTATTTCAAATTATTTATCCCTTTTTGTCGTTGTAATGCTAAATCGGTGGTTTCCATGAGTGGTGTCTGTCTGTCTCTATGTAAGTATGTGTATGCACATACTACGTCCAATCGACAGGGTATATTTTCATGAAACATTGCATATTGTGAATACTTACAGTCATTTAGTGCTTGAACTTCGTTGTTTGTGTGTGTCAATCTGTCTTCTCGCATTATGTCTGTTTTTGTGTTTGTGCGGTTGTGTAAGTATCACATACATTTTATTCAACAAATTTTCCAAAACTGTTTAGTGTTTTATAAAACATTCGATTTCAAACTACATTCAAGTCAAAATAAATCAAATGTTAAATGAAACTTTGCCGATATTGAAAGAATATTAATGTTAGAAAAAATTCGAACTAGGAATATTTACATATTAAAAATTCTTTGTTGTAATGGAAGAAGGTCTATGCTACGTACTTTTCTAGTTCAAGTTATATTTTAGCAACTTATATCTGGTTAAAAGTTTGTCGAAAACACACACAGGGATATTCTTTAGAAAAACGCTGTTAAAATCGATCTACCTTTTTTGAAAAATGGTAAACTGTTATCTTTTCTTCGTAGAAATATCAAAAATGTCGAAAGCTGTTAAAAAAGTATTTCCCGATACTTAAATGATGGTATTTTTCTACGAAAGGGAAAATTGATTATTCCGGTCACTTTCTAAATCTACAGTTAAACAATTAAACCTGAGTTAGGTCAAGTGATTCTGCTAATACATAATAAAATGCTTACACTCTCACCTTAACATTCCCGTTTCCGATTTTTAGTATGGCTCAGTACGTGTTTTAAATCCCAGCGAATTTCCCCAATATTATACAATGTGTATCAAATTTGATTTAGTCAGGAAAGCACCATTGGATAGTCTACATGATGATCCCGACAAGTACTCGGCAATTAGATGGAAACTGATTGGATCCCCCTTAGAGACATTAAACTGTCCAGTTGTATCTGTGATTAAGTTGCTTATTATGAATTCTGGGAATTGGATTGCGGAATAGTCACGAAATATATTAGGAGAACATTGAAGTTAGACTAATTATGGACCAATAGGAGAGACTAGGCTAGTTGCATGCACATGGGAGGGGAAGAGTGATCATTGAAAAGAAAGACTGATCAGACCTATTTGTTTTAAGATGGATGCAATGGATGATTTAATACATCTAAAGTTTAGACACATGCTATATTTCAAAGATACTATTTCTGAATTAAAGCGCATTACATCAGTGTTAGTCAGTTTTAAATTTATAGTGCATGTATAGAAATAAAGTAAAACTCGTAAACACATCACACCCTATTTACGGAATCCCGGTAGTCTGGTTGGAAGAATATCAGAATAGCTACAGGAGGGTTGTGAGTTCGAAACTCGATCCAACCAGATTGTCATGAACGTGGGGTGGCTTCAAATGTCCTCACTTCGTGTAGCGCGGAAGTTTGAAGAGTGGCATGCTTTGACAGTTGTGGCCTCGTTATCTCACCATGGTTCAAAATTAGGAGGTGTCCTAGGAGCTTTCCCTTCTGGATTGATCCCCAACCATCTCCAGCTCGTCGTGTTTCTACAGTACGACGTTAATTCAACTGGCTCCCACATACTATTAGCTATGTTAAGAGATTTTTGGTACATTGAAATGTTCGTATTTCCATTATGATGTAATGGTATAATTTAAACGGAGTGTGTGTATTAGTGATCGTAGTCAAAGACTAACTTTGTTCTAACCTTATGAGCTTCACGAGATTCCCGAGTAGTTCAGTATTGCTTTACACACAAAGTAGTTAATGATTCATTTTGTTCTAAACTTCTGAGCTTCACGAGATTCCCGAGTAGTTCAGTATTGCTTTACACACAAAGTAGTAAATGATTCATTTTGTTCTAACCTTCTGAGCTTCACGAGATTCCCGAGTAGTTCAGTATTGCTTTACACACAAAGTAGTTAATGATTCATTTTGTTCTAACCTTCTGAGCTTCACGAGATTCCCGAGAGTTCAGTATTGCTTTACACACAAAGTAGTCAAAGACGAATATTTTTAACCTTCTGAGCTTCACGAGATTCCCGAGTAGTGCAATAATGCTTTTACCCCCCAAAGCACATAATGGGGAAGTTACAACATATATTTGCTGAAAGAATACTAGGAAAGATTCTGATTTTCAAGAGTCAAAACTGGTTAGAAATTATGAAGGGAAGACTGCCAGTTGAGGGAAGGGGGGCAGAACCTATATATGCGAGTGAACGCCTGAGAGAATTAAATTAGAATTATCCATCATCTAATTTGCAACACTTAAAAGTACGCCTCACATTGTAAGAATTAGAACGCATTTTTCATATGTAAATTTTTCCAAGCATTACGATTTAAATTAAATTCTACAATTTGAAACGAAGCAATCCTACTTGCCTATAAAATACTTTTAAAATAGAGTTACTTTAAAAAGGTTGTAATAACAAACATCTATGTCTGAACAAAGCTAGATAAATTTTGATCACTCATTTCCATATGATTTCAAGTAATAATTCTAGTTCAAACGGAGATTTTCTTCGTCTAGACGCATTTAAAGCGACATATTCCTGGATTAATTTCGCTTGATACAGCGTTATAGTGACTCCTTTAAGACATGCCAACATTTTAAAAGAGTAACCCAATTATAACTAAATCTTCAATGCACTTTCTCAAAATGACAATAATAGCAATCAAAAGATTTTACAGTAAAGCTTTAGTTTTAAGATAATGGTAAATTGAAAACTTTTAACTAAACTCTAAGCTTCATGCACTTACAATTTTATAGTGTGATTTTTAACTTTATTTGTAAGATTTGCTTGTAATAAACGTGTATGTCAATTCGGAAACAAACAGTAAAATATAAATAAATTTATAATCTTTAATTTGATGTCACAGTTTATTTTCATAACAGTTCGTAAATTCATCATGAAAATATACTGTCACACTCTTATTTTAAATTTAATCTTTACCAAAACAAATCACTTTCTTTTTCTAGAGTAGAATTGAATCGCTTGATTACTTTTATTACCTGATGTAAAGATTCTGTTTATCTCTGTATTGTGTTGAAAATATAGTTTTTAGCTAGTTAGTTTATTGAGCAAATCCATTTTATGATTATGAATAATGTATTTAAAGTCTGAAAGTAATAAAGAAAATTGAATAATAATTATTCATTTTAACCCAATTACTCATCAATCGTACTCTTGTATTAGCAAGATCAATTTCTACTTAGAAACAATTTTAAACGCAGAAAAAGTAAGTACTCAAAAAAAATAAATGCGTAAGTATTCTTTCTTCAGTTATTGATGCTCCTAAATTTTTAATTTGGTCTGCAAAACACACACACCTAATTTAAATAAAATTAAACAATAATAATATAATTAAACACAATTATTCATCAATCAGGCTATCATTTTTATTGCCAATATCTATCTGTGCTTCTAAATGAATTTTAAATGCTGATAATATACATTATTAAAATAATGTATTTTATGTATGTGTGTATTCTATTACAGTTACTACTGAACCACTTAGATAATTCGAACTTAGTTTTTAAAAAATATGCACCTAATTAAAACAAAATAAAACAATATTAATTTAATAAAACAACAACTATTCATCAATCGTGTCCTAATTTTTATTACAAGGTTAATCTTTACTTGAAAAATCTTTTAAACGTAGATTAAGTTTGTAGTTTTAAAATAAATAGATTACGTATTCTATAGATACTACTGAAAGCCCCAAGATAACTCTCCTTTAGTCTACAAAACGCGTGTGCCTAATTTAAACAATAATAACTTCAACTAAACAAATTATTCATAAATCGTACATTGATTTAAATTACAAGATACTACTAAAGGCCTTATGAGATAACTCTCCCTTTGTTTGAAAAACACGTGAATTTATTAAAAAAATTAAACAATAATAATTTTAACTAAACGCAATTATTCGTTAATCTTACTTTGATTTAAATTACAAGTCGTTGAAAGACAGAACCAGATACCATCTGACAGGAAGATAAGAATGACATTCGAAGATGAAATATATAGTTTTAAAATCAAATGTATTACGTATTCTTTAGGAACTACTGAAGGAATCAAAATAACTCTTCCTTAGTCTGCAAAACACGTGCACCTTATTTAAACAAAGTTAAACAATGGTAATTTTAACAAAACACAATTATTCATCAATCGCACTTTGATTTCAATTATAAATCGTTGAAACACAAAACCAGATACCACCTGAGAGAAGATAAGAACGATATGCGATTATAAAGAATATAGTTTGAAAATTAAATATATCACATATTCTATAGATACTACTTAAGGCCTCAAGATAACTCTCCCTAAGTCTACAAAACACATGCACTTTTAAACAAAATTAAGCAATTTTAACTACACACAACTATTCATCAATCGTACTTAAATTTAAATTACAAGTCGTTGAAAAAACAAACCAGATACCATCTGACGGGAAGATAAGAATGACATGCGATGAAAAGGAAATTACTTCTCTTCTTTCTGTCCACTTTCGATACCTTAATCTATTTTTATTTCAGATCCCTGCTTTCAAATCTTTTTAAAATAGAATTTATTCCCATGCCTCAAACCAGCGCAGCGGAATTAATTCCCATTTGATTCCTAGTTAGAAGCAACATTCGGACGTTGCAGGGGAAAACAAAATAGAAAAATGTCCATAATCAGAGAGCCAGGGAGAAATGTGAGGGCAAGGAAAATATTAGGTTAATCTCCAGGAAAAAGGAAAAATAAAAGTACAGAAAAGGATGAAATAAAAAAGGGAGAACCCTAAATTTAATTTTCTCTGCGTCTTCCAGAGTTGTTTTTGAAATAACGAGGTTATAGGAGGACGTTTTTTTCAGTCACTACTTCTACCCTGTAGGTTGCTGTTGCGTTGTCCCTCGACTTTAAGCCTTTTGGGATCGATTGCACGGAAGAGATTGCATGTCTATCAACTTAAGAGATTTTAGCTTCCTTTTTATCCGGACATTTATATAACTAGGTCACATTGAGAGCTACTTATTGGCATTGAGGAAAGAGAAACGGTTTTATACAAGGCCACAGTGGCCAGTTTCGTTGGAAAAGTATTTATGCTCACTTATATTTTCGAAGTGAATAAATGGAGTGTATCTTGGGAAGAATCTAATGAAAGAGTTTGAGCAATAATGAAGAGTGTTCTAGCATTAGCAATCACAAGCCAAACGAAGTTGATACGTAACTACGATTAACTATTTATAGATACGTTTTTATACAAAGTCGTAGCGGCCAGTTTTGTTGAAAAAGTATTTATACTTTCTTATATTTTCTCAGTGAATAAATGCGAATCTCGTGAAGATTCTAATGAAAGAGTTTGAGCAATCTAATGAAGAGTGTTCTACGATTAGCAATCGCAAGCCTAACAAGGTTGATGCATATGTGCGATTAACTATTTACAATAGGTTTTTATACAAGGTCGTAGTGGCCAATTTCGTTGGAAAAGTATTTATACTTTCTTATATTTTCTAAGTGAATAAACAGGAGTGTATCTTAAGAAGAATCTAATGAAAGAGTTTGAGAAATCTAATGAAAGAGTTTGAGAAATCTAATGAAAAGTGTTCTACGATTAACTATTAGAAGCCTAACGAGATTGATATATAATATAATTACGATTAATTATTGACAGATTACTATACAATCTGTACACTACTTAACTCTCTTGGCGGTTGTATCGACGAAGTATCTCGTCATTAGAAAAACTAACCAGATCATGATAGACGAGATATCTCGTCATTAGTAGAAAACTGACATAATTTTTATCTCGTCAACATAAAAAAGCAATATCTTTATGACAAGATATCTCGCCATTAGTAAATTTAATAAGATCTTGATGGACGACATATCTCGTCGAAACCACTTTGAGGGTTATTCATGTAAGCGTAATAAGCAATTGGAAGAATTCACATGAAATATCTGATTTAATTATTTTTTTATTATTTTCGGCTTGAATTTTATGTAGCTATTGCTATGCTTTTACCCTACAACACACATAATGAGAAAATCACCACATATTTTGGTTGAAATAATCCTAATAGTTTTTATTGGTCAAGAGGTTTAAAACTGGTTAAATGCCATTCGAGAAAAACTGCGGTTATATAGGAATTATGCATGCATGAGCATTATGCATTAATCAAGTCTTTCGAAATACTACTCTTTTATAAATTTAACATCAATTCCATATTTTTAAAATACACCATCAAATTGTTGACACAATAGTTACGTTAGTTTCTAATATTGATAATAGTTATGAAATAATGTTTATGAAATTCATGTAAATAAACCATTTAAGTCTGAATTTAATAGCTAAGTGCGTATGGAATTTCAAAGCTATTGAATCAGAAAAATATTAATAATGCATGTGATGAAAATAGAATTACGTGATAATCTTATACCTAAATTTTAAACTGTTAAATTATGCTGCAAAATAATAAGTTATGTGATTAAATTGTGTCACAAAATAATAAATGATTGATTATGTTTAAAATTATGATTGATAAGATACTAACTATCAGGGGAAATTATTATTAAAACCTGACAGAGTTAATTGAGTCTAAGAGTGGATTCATGAATCCTGAATGGTTAAAATGTTTACAGTAGATATTCATTCATCTATAAGCTAAAAGGGAATACAGGCATCACTTAGCGGATTCAGAAGATTGACATTAAACCTACTAGTCATAAGATTTCAGAGTAGTATAGTATTTTTTTCCCAAAACGCAAGTAATGATTAAATTATCACATATATTTGTTGAAAGAATCTGTGTAAAAGTTCTATTGAACAAGATCAAAACTTGCAATACGTCATGCAAGGAAGATTGTAGGTTGGAGAATATATAATATATGGCGTGAGAATTTTCAGGGTTTTTTAAGTTTAATTCATACGTTTCTAACAGATCAGTTCAAAAGTTCAGTTTGTAGAAAGAAATTGTTTATAGTTACTGAACCATATGAGCATGCAGTTTATGGTAATTTGTCTTTAAGTGTTTACAATGCACCTTTAAAAAAGTTTTAGAAATAACCCAATTACAAGATTCTAATTATCTTCGAGAGTTCAGAAATTCTTCAAAGTTCAATTTTCTCGCAGGAGAACAAAATATTTTAACGAGCACTCGAAACAACGTAAACTATCATGAACCCAAAACAAAGAGCGGGATCTTTTTCGCATTTCTCCCAATCCCATCAACTCCGGAGGTCGAACCGTTACACATGTCCCAATCCCAACCCAATCCTCCAGGAGGAGAACTGCCCTGTTTACAAACCTCGCCCCAATCTGAAAATAATAATGGAACGACAGTCAAGCAGCAGCGAAAATAAAGAATCCGCGAGCGGAAGGGAAAAAAATCGGAAAACAGCGAACTCGATTAAAAGATCTCTGACAAACTCGGCGTTTCTAATGCGGTAATTAAGTGTTCCTTGTAACGCCGTGTTTATCACAGTGTGAAACTCAGTTCCACGCATCAGTGCACCCTGGAAAGAAGAGCATCACTCAAACTGCAAGGATCGTTAAGAAGTTTTTCGGATTGATTTGCTTGTTCTACTCTGATACGATTTACTGAGGCTCAGGGGCCGGGGAGGAACGAAGAACAGGACTGGGAGATTGGAGGGAAATATTTCAATCTGACAGTTAGATTCATAAACTTCAATATGTGGTTTCATTTTGTTTACATGTTTGATGGAATGAATGAGAATAATACACGTAATTTGTTTCTGCGATTGTTGCTTTTTGGTTGATGAATTGAGGGGCTTGGTGTTTATTTACAGAAATATCTCGCCGTTTATTTCTCAGTGCATTTGATGGAGATGTATTTTTCTTTCTTTGGCTGGCTGTCGATTTATAAAATACTAGCAGATGTGTGGATAGCAATTGCTCTAACATTCGCCAGGTAGGTAGTTAAATTAATGTCTCAATGGAGCAGCACAACGGGGTTTTGTCGACTGTCCGGGATCAACCCAGAAAGGAAAGATCTGAAGACAACGCTTCGTAATTTTGAACCACGGTCACTTGACGAGGACAACACCTAGTAATTTTGAGCCACGTTCAGATGAAGAGGTGACCACATGAGCTGGCACCCCACTCTATTGCTACCCCATCTCATTGCTAACATCTATTTTGTCAGATTCGTTACTCACACGTTTCATACCTTATTTAAATTCATTTATAATGAATATAAGCTAAACCTTTTCTTCATAACTCTCTGTCAGGCAGTCCAATATAATCTTGAGGCAAAATAAATTATAAAACTCTATCCGCAGTATTATACACTGCGACGTCGATAAGGTCAGTGCAATTATTGAGGTGGACTCCTGTCATATCAGAAAGGCCATTCTAGGGCAAGTTGGAGAGTTTGACAAGCCGTTGTGGTATAGATGATTTTGCGGGTAATTGTATTCACATTGAGGATTCGAAACTGAAGAAACTCTTATAACAACTCTCAGTTAATCTTGCGGCGACTAAGACCTTAACAAAGAGATCCAGATCCTCTTTAGTTCCATATTTGTAAATATTAAGTCGAGAATGTTTGGTTTTTGTATTCATAATAATTTTTTCTGTATGGTATGCAATGGGAATATATGGCTGAAGTAAGTCAAAACAGGCCTTAGCCATCTGCCAATTCGTTGCCATGAACACCAGTGTCTGGGGATCTACTACAGCGTGATATGTCCATTTCAATATGTTACGGTGTATCAATACTCTCACAACTTAATATTCACGCGATAGTGTCAAGAGGATTGCAAACACTATGGATCAGCAGACGTAAGCAATATACTAGAAAAAAACACAATTTCCTGTTAGCACAGATATTTTAAGCGCTGATCTCAAAAAGCGCAGAGTAAACGTGTTTTGTTACATGTTTATGCTATATGTATACTATACGCTTCCCTCTTTAAAATAATTTTTTACATAAATTGATGTATGTATTTCTAAGTGAAAAGCGTCAAATTAAAATATTATTTTAATACTAATATACATAGATGATAAAACTATTGAAATTACATAAAACCCTTTGATTTCAATTCACACTAGATTAAAACGCTATTATATAACCTGTAAGTTTCTTAATATGTTAAATATTAATTGTAAGCTACTGTAAACAAATGTTAATCCTCCTGAGATATTTCGTCCTTTGCAAAATTGATCAGATCTTGTTGGACGAGATATCTCTTTGAAACCACGTGGAGATTTAAGATAGTATTCCTAAATTCTTTATCCAGTTTTTTCTAAAGATGTATAAATGTAGCAGCAATATTTATCTAAATTATCAAACAATTACATTTGATAGTTATGCAATTAATATTTGCAACTCGTTCCTGTTCTTAGATCCATCAACCCTTCAAAATTAAGGTAAATATATTTATATTATAATAACATAAAAATATCACGTTATAACATAACATATAAATATATAGCCCCATTAACATGTACTTTAACAGTTTTTAAACTGGTTTTTCTATGTCTTGAAATGCCAGTATAGGTTTTCGATATTTAATCTATGAGAATAATTAAAATCCTATAATTCATGAAAACCGAACTTGCTAATTTATCATTGTCCCTTTATCTCAATCTACTCCAAGCCAAATCCCTCACGTTTTCAAATACGTGATACCAATACACAAAATTCAAAAATATCGAAATTTATTTTTCAGTAGCCTCCCGAGGCACTCTTAAAATTTCGATAATCAAGATGCTGAGAATCGATTCTTAAGTGCTTCTATAACAGAGGAAGATAATAAAAAAAAGGAAGAGGTGATCGAAAGAATGATCTGCGCAATCTCCGTTCCGTCATTGATCGACTACCCCTTCTCGCTTTCGAAACGAGACGTTTAATTTTTCGACAGAGACGTTACTTTGAAGAGTTACCTGAGATCGTATCTGAAAAATGTTTTAATCGCAGTTCAAATTCCGCGAGATAACATTCAATGAAATATTTCTTTACTTCCTTCCGCATTCTTCGTTTTAGTAGTACTGACGAACTGAAGGAAGATCCCCATTTTTATTGGGTTAAGTTTTGGATGTTAAGAGATAATTTGAAAAATTGAGATAGTTGGAAAACTCGATAACCCAAATGGTAATCCAAATTGCCAAATATATGTGGGGTTTCTTTCATTTTTACTTGATGTTTAGTTTAAATAAATTAATCTGAATTGGTTATTGAATCTCTCTACCCTTTCTGATTTTATCTAGTTAATTACATATATTGCCTAGAATGTTGGCTTCTTCAATTTGTTGAATTTAACAACATGATAGCATTATGATCAACTTAAATATTAGTTTAATTTCAAATAAAGTATTTAAAGTCATATTTTAATCCTCCTGGTGGTTGTTTCAATGAGGTATCTCGTCATTGCAAAAACTGACCAGATCTTGATGGACAAGATATCTCTTAATTAGAAGAAAACTGATCAGACCTTGATCTAGTCACAATAAAAAACCGATCGACCTTATAATGAAATAGACTGAGCATGTGTCCGCAGCTATTTCTTCCAGTCAGTTGCTCGGTTTGAAGATCTGTCACGTGGTTGTGGGTAAAAACATGAATCCTAAATTATTGATTGGTTAAAGTGAGTATCCGCCGTGATCCAAAACATTAGTCTGCGATTGGACAGCCAATCGGTTGTCGATTCCTATGTCCACGTGATTTACCCTTCAGAGATCTTAAGACAGCGACTCCGTCCACACTCTCCTTCTATTTCATTAAAAGGTCGATGATAATATCTTGATGACGTCCTTGTCTCGTCATTAACAAAATTGGTCCTTTTTTGATGGACTAGATACCTCATCAAAAGCACTTGGAGAGTTAATCATATATAATGAGGAAAAATAAAAAATCTATCTTAATGTGTAAATCATATATTTTCTGCGTTTTTTCAGACATTAAAACAATAATTTTTAACAAATATAATTCTTATAATTGTTTCAAATGCTACAGAACTAATAATTTTGGATCGCTTAGTTCGTCACTCTACGATAATCGTGAGCTACACGAGCTTAAGTAAACCGAGATCAACATGTTGAAGTGGATTCTCTTTAATTTTGGATTATATTCACTTACTAGATTGAGGTTTGTTTTGAAACGTTAGAAATAAAGGACACAAGACATTACAAGATTATTTTAAACGTTTCCTTTCATTTTTATTTATTTGTGTTTTTATTAAATATTTCTTGAAAGGTGATTGAACCCGCACTTCTAATGCTTTACATCAAAATAACTTTACTTGGAATTAGTTTCTAAAGTTGAGTATAATTTTCCGACAACGAAGTTTCATATATGTAGTGCGCATGTGTATGGAAATATATAACCATTTTTGTACTTAAACATTTTACTTTTTAGTCTTCAATTCCAATTAGGTTGAGATAATATATAGGCTTTATTATGCATTGAAGTAGTCAATATTAGTTTGACATCCATTTTACTTCTACAAACACGTTTTTCATAAACTTTCAAAGCCGTTTTATTCTGTGACTACGTGGATGTTTTTTTGTAAAATGAAAATTATCATCTAAATAATTAATCATGATGTAGTCCTTAAATTAAATAAACTTGTAGAGTTAAAGCTAAATAAATGGTTCTTATTTCATTAATCAAATGAGGTACAATTCAAAAATACTTTCAATACCCGATGAATAATTGTGATTATAGTTTGTTATTACTAAGTATTATAAATAGTCTTTCAAAACGGCACTTTGAAGTAAAAAGTGTAGGTAATTACTTTTATTTCTTTGCAAATTAAGAATATTTTAGCTTTATTTTCTTCTCAGATTGGCAAAAATATATTTCTTGGAGTGTCAGAATTTTAATAATTAGCTCATGTGTATCATGAGATGAAAAAAAAATCTGAAAATCGATGCATTATCTTTTTAAACCTGCAATTGGTTTCGACGAGATATCTCGTCCATCAATATCCTATCAATTTCGAAAATGACGAGACATCTTGTCATCGGGACACTGCTGATTTTTTGACGGATAGGAGATCAAGATCTCTTCAGTTTTTCTAATGATGAGATATTTCGTCCATAAAGATGTGACCAGTTTTCATAATGATGAGATATTTTGTCCATCAAGATGTGACCAGTTTTCATAATGATGAGATATTTTGTCCATCAAGATGTGACTAGTTTTCATAATGACGAGACACCTCGTAGATACCGGGAGGGTTAAAACACATAGGAGGGTTAAAACCATCAGGAGTGTTAAAATCATCAGGAGGGTTAAAACCATCAGGAGGGTTAAAACCACCAGGAGGGCTAAAACGCGTAGGCATGCCACATGGCGATCGTTAAATGGATACAAAGCTATTTCTATAGAGAGCATACGAATGAATACCCAATCTAATAAATGGAATTTATATCCTCCAACTTCAACTCAGCGGATCACGTAAATGATTCATTGGGCACCAAGAAGTGAGGAATTCATCATTGAAGTCCAGACAGGAGGGAGAGACGCTTGATACGAGAATCACGTTTTAATCTCAATTTTCACGCTGTTCTGAAGCTCCCCTTGCGAAATAACTTACGTGACCAGCGGCCATCAACAGCTGCGTTTCTAATGCTCATTTCGGAATAAGAAACCATAAGCTTTCGATTATCATCGGAGTTTAATCCGATCGGAGGACTTTAGTGCATGTAGAAAACGTGGGAGAAATGTTTATAGCCCTTTACTCTGAAAGGGAAGGTCTGGAGGGTTTGGGGTTGTTAATATTTGATTGAGATCGGAATTTCAATGGGACTGTAAGTGATTGGGGACGATGATAATGAATGGAGAGAAGGGATAAGTAAATAAAAATGCTAATTTTTGCTTTGCGAGATGTCGCCGATAATGATTTGATTCATTGATCAGAAACAAAGTTATTATGACGTATTAAATGTTGGATATTAGGTAAAAATACGCTAATAAAGAGCTGGAGCCTCAGTAAATTTTAGATTTGCATTAAAATATGAGGTATGGTAAGTATGAACCCAAATGTTCAAGGCTTATATTGAACCAATCACTCTTCCCTTTCCCCAGCAATTTTTAATCAATTCATATTTTTACCACACATTCTAAGACCCTTTCACTCTTCTTCAACGTAGAGCGCTTCACACTCTTATTTGTTTTAACTCTCCTGGTGGTTGTATCGACGAGGTATCTCGTCAGTTCCGAAAATGACCAGATCATGATGGACGAGATATCTCGCCATTAAAAAACTGACCAGATCATGATGGACGAGATATTTCGTCATGAAGATATTGCCGATTTTTTTATGATGAAGAGATCAAGATCTGGTCAGGTTTTTTTCTAATGGCTACGTATCTCGTCCATCAAGATCTGGTCAGTTTTTTTTCCTAATGGCTACGTATCTCGTCCATCAAGATCTGGTCAGTTTTCTTCTAATGACAAGATGCCTTGTCGAGACAACTACCAAAAGGGTTAAGAATGTGAAAATGCAAGTGGTTCAAGTTATGCCTATTCATTGGTATGATATGCATAAAATAAAACGTTCTTTTACATTTTCACTTGTTTGAATTGACTTGAGTATCTGATAATCAAATTGGAATTTCACTTGCATTAGCAAAAACTGACCAGATCTTGATCTCGTCATCATAAAAACCACCAATATCATGAGGACGAGGTATCTTGTCATTAGCAAAAGTGGTTAGATCTTGATGGACGAGATATCTCGTTGAAACCAGTTGAAGGGTTAAACGCCCCACATTGATATGATATAAAAAATATAATTTCAATGCTTTTCTTGAGGTCTAACTTGCCCGCATGATGGGGAAAGTGCATGAATTATTTTCTTGTTTGCAAAGGGACCGTAGAATTAGTGGGACAAAAGCATATAATTTCATTAATGACCTCCTTTGGTCTGCAGAACTCTGCCGAAATTCGCAGCGCTCCAGTGGTGAAACGAATCTATAGGACTTCTTTTCCAACAGGTGGCAGTCCCTACTTTAATTACTGACACATTCTAAATTCAGTGGATCCACTTTTTTACGTACTTGCTTCTCATCCTCACCTTATGGTAAAAAATTTAAATTAAATTATTCATGGAGTCAATGATAGTTTTTCGACCATCTACCTGGGAAAGGGGTCATAGTATTTGTCTGCCATCCAGTAAGTTAAAGGTCCCAATCTCACTTTGTAAGAGGATGGATATTGGTGATTGTCCCTGGTAGGAGCAACGGTGGCTTACTCTCTGGATGCTCTCTAGCAAATATTCTCCAATTTGTCCTTAGTTGTGCTGAAGCCGAGGAGGTCAGTGGTAGGACTAAAAATTTTAAATCTATTTTCTTTGACGAAGCATTTTTTAACAATCTTAGATCATGCAACTAATATGCACAAGTCTGATGATGACGTGTCTAGTTTTAATATTCGTTTTAAATATATGCTATTATCTTTCATTTTAAGTTATATATTAAATGTATCAATATTAATATCTATTAACTACCCATATTAGCATCTATAGAATACATAGATGACATTTTACAATTTATAAAATACATTTAATTTCATTATGAATCAAATTAATCTCCTCGAAATTGGAAAGACGCCATTATAAAGCTTTCTCCGCGGGAACAAATGAACCAACAGTTGGAAGTTCCTGATCCAATTTGTTGGTATGATGAATCGCACCATGCATAATCACGTCGAACGTGTAACCACAAACCCCTGACGGAAGTGAATCGCCCCCTAGCACTCACTTTCAAAAAGAGTAACACAATATTTAACATTTCCTGTTGCTCATATCTTGGGAAACATTTCTATCCGGGCGTCCCATTCTTTTTGCTGTCGCTTTTATCTTTCACCAATCAATTTTACTTTGTCCTCTTCCGCCACCACGGTGTTCCGGATGTCTTGTTTCTTTCATCATCATGTCGAGATGACTTTCTTTTCACCTTGGAGATTCGAACGTTCATCTCAAGACAAGAGATCTTCGACCACCCCTTCCTCTCACCCCCTGCCCACTCCTTCCAAACTCCATCCATCACTGGAAACAAGCGGGATCTTGAACACTTTCCGCAGAAACTTGGGAATCGTTTCTAATAAAGAGCTTTTCCTGCCTTTGTCTTTCGAGGCAATCTCTGTAGAAGGAGGGTCTCCCTTACTGGGGATTTTTAAGTGTTCTTTGATAGATGTTTCGGACTCCATTATTTTCTGAATGGAAAAGTATAGGCTGGAGCGATGAGACAGCAAACATTACTGGTGGTACATGGTTATTTGTCCGAATCATAAGTGGGGGATATTATTTTACACTGACCAAGCCAAAATTCGATATGAGAGTACGACCAATGGTTCCTTTTCTCAGAGAAACATTGGAAAAGTACTTTTTCATGCAGTTGGATCCATGTCGATATAGATGTCATTTCTGGATACAGGATCCAATAGTATGCAAAATCTTACTTCCTAACCATTGGGTTTGCATTTTGTAAGTGTTCTTTGATGGATGTTTCGGATGCCATTACCTTCTGAATGGAAAAGTATAGACTAGCAATGGGACAGCAAACATTGCTGGATGGTACATGGTTATTTGTCCGAATCATAAGTGGGATATATTATTTTACAGCGACCGAGCCAAAATTGGATATGAGAGTAAAATCAATGTTTCTTTTCTCAGTTCTCATGAAAATATTGGAAAAGAAGTGCTTTTTCATTCAGTACTATCAATGTCGATATAGATGTCTTTTCTGAATACAGGATCCAGTAGTATGCAGTCTTACTTCCTAACTAGTGGGTTTGTATTTTTTAAGTGTTATTTGATGCATGTTTCGGTCAACATTATATTTTGAATTGAAAGGTGTAGGCTGGAGCAATGGGACAGCAAACATTGCTGACGGGAGAGCAAATACGAATACCAGATATTCCTAGAGGATACTCATTCATAAAAATAAATATTTTAAGAGTAACAAATCGGAGCTTTGCACTATTTCGCAAATAGCTACGTTGAAACTTGCGCAAGAATATATATACTTTCAACACCACCCATATGTTTCAGCTAATTTATTTTTTACTTTGGTCCATACTTCGACTTAGTGGGAAATACATACGGTTAACTGTGCATTTGTACCTTAATTGCGGGATGATTGTTCATCCACGAACCATTTCGTAACGGATTGTTTGAATGCTCGAATATATGCTTCTACTTTAAAGGGCTTCAGAGCATTTTCGCTAATTTCACAAAACATTCAACGAAATCCACCGTAAAAACATTTAACACAGAAGAACCAAATGGGAGGGAATAACATTTCAGGGACACGATCCTTAACTTTATTAATCGGCAAATTATTCTTTTGCCAAAGTTCTTCAAATTAATCCTCTCAGCAAACAAGTACACGCGGATTAAATGAATCGCGAAGAGCCGGTGAGACCAGAACGGAAACTCTATTTACATGAATCGCAAGCATTTTCGAGGACTGCATAATTTTGAGGAACACAACCACTCTGCAATAATTACCGGACCCTTGTGCTGGAATTTGCAATTATGAAATCCTCTCACATGGCTTGCGAAGATTGCTTCCCTCTCCGAGATCCCAGTTGTCGTCTATTTGCATCTCATTTTAAATGAATTGTCAAGTTCACCGTCCGCAAAAGGATTGCCCCACTTTGCGTGGACTAGGACGGATTAGAAAGAAGGGAAGCACTTTTAGAGATGTTTGACTATTTGGAAACAGTTTTGAAACACTCTTAATGGGCGGAAAGTGAAGTATGTTGTAGAATGATTTTGGCTTTTGGGAATGAGAAGTGAATCCTTATTTTGAATGATAAGTAAAAATGACTGTATACGATACACAACTGTAATTTAACATAAGAGATGGAAATTGATGGCAAGTGTTACCAAGGTTTTTAATAAATTTAATGTAAAAATTGTTGACCCTTTAAGTGGTTTCGACAAGATATTTCGTCCATCGAGATCTGATGTTTGAGCTTGTGAGACCAGAACGGGAACTCTTTTACATGAATCGCTTAAATGAATTGTCAATTTCCCCGTCTGCAAAAGGATTGCCCACTTTGCGTGGGCTGGGACAGATTTAAAAAAAAAGAAAGCACTTTTGGAGATGTTTGACTATTTGGAAACACGTTTAAACACTCTTAATAGGCAGAAAATGAAGTATGTAGCAGGGTGATTTTGCGTTTGGGAATGAGAAGTCCTTGTATTGATTGATAAGTAAAAGTGAGAAACAACTGTAGTTGAATATGAGAGATAGAAATTGATGGCAAGTGTTACCAAGGTTCTTTAATATATTTAACTTTAAAAAAGTCAACTCTTCAAGTGATTTCAACGAGTTAACTCATTCATCAAGATCTGACGTCTTGTTAATAACGAGATATTCCGTCGATATTAAACTGCCTTAAATTCCAAGGGAATAAAGATCCAAGTGCCCAGTACTGGAGACAATATAGAATAGATTTTTACGTCAGAGACTAGTCACTTCAGGGCAATTTTCGGTGCAAAGATAAACCATCAGGAGGTTCGAACCATAACGATGTTCGTGTATATCGTATCATTGTTAATTTCAATTCTCTATCCGTTTCATGATGTAAATAAGTGAATGAATAAAAATTTTAACAAATATGCTGTAAAAATAACATTATAAATAAATTTTAAAATATTTTGTATAGTTAGTGAATTTGTGTTGAATATCTGATTCCAAATTAAAGGAGAATAACGTTGCTGTAAAATTGGTGATGAATACTCGCAATACACCGGCATGAGTGATGCATCATTTAAAAGTAGCATAAATATTCTGTTATTAACCCTACTTTCAATACCATTAAATTTTCTCACGTTTTCTAATTGATGTTAATCGTGAACAGCATTCTTAGGTTTTGTTTTTAGAACAAATCGGCGAATTACACCTGAGTCATTGGTCTTCCGGAACAGCGATTTAAAACTGTACATCACTTATTAGATTTACTTTAAAGTAATCAAGCAAATGATTAAAATTTACTGAAAATTTTGTGTAAAGATAGCAATAATTGAACATTAGTATTTTCAAAAAATGTATAGTATGTATCAAGCCTTGTATAAAACATATATAAAGTCTTATAACAAATGGAATTTGAGTTCGTTTAAAATTAGAAACTTTACTATTGTCTGAATGAAAATCAAATGAGTTGACGCGCTTTAAATAAACCTGTACGATGAAAACATTTTTAAAAAATTAATCACTTTACAACCTCTCTATATTTATTTAATGTTTAGGCTCCTAAAATATATATTGCATCTCACTTCTCTAAAATATAAATTAGTTTATTATATTCTATTTGAGGCTATTCCGATAATATGTAGGTTCGATTCATCACTGAGTGTATTTTTCTGTGTAAGTAAGGCTTTCCTTGTGCGTACATGTCCATTTACTTGATGTTATTTGGCGTAGCTTGAATAAATATGGCTGCGCCATAAAACCCAACCCAACCAACAATGAACCTACAGTTTTTCAACCATAGATTGAACAGTATCAGTTCAATGTAATTAATTTATTATTAAAACAAAACTCATCCAATTTTTTATACTTCCTTTGAAAGAATTCTGTTTTAAAGGTCATGACGGTAGAAATACGTTGATTAAAACTCTTGCTGCACTTTCCCGCGAAGAATCTACTCATTGACTTCCCATGTCCACACAAGCCCTTGTCAATTTTTTACAATCATTCCTAAACAAACGGATGCCAACACAGCAGCATCCTCAAACTCATTTGCATAACCTTCCGAAACACGACTTACATTCCTCGGAATAGTGCGTTAAAAACGTAATGACCCAATGCCGAGGAAACAATCCAGGTCAAAAATACACGACAAGCGATCTGTTCTAACGTTAGTTTAAAATTCCACCTAACGCCAAAGAAGACGCAGGGAATGCGGAACATCTGCATCAGATAAATCGCTGTTGGACGCCAGGGGAACACGAGAAAGTTCTGAAACCGGGGGGTGGTAAAAATGGTGAGTACATCCACAACTGGCGTCTTCGCAATCTTTTGCTCATTTACCGCCATTGTAACATCTTTGGAGGGAGGATGTCGTCGTCGGTGGGTAGGAGATACGGTTGAGATGTGTTCGATACAGGCCGGGAGGGATCGGGATAGCGTAAATGTTGTCACCGGAAAGAGTTTTGGTGATGTCTTATTGGTGGAATTAGGGATGGTAGGTTTCGGTGAAGGGATTTTTTTTTAAATTAGTATCTTCCTGACGAAAGATGTGTTGAGAATGATTTATAGTTCGGTAAAAATAGTTTGGGTCTTTAAACAGATATCAGACTTCAAAGATTTTAATATTATAAATATAGCTCATTTAAAGGTACTAGTTGTGGGCTAGTTTTAGTTTGTTTCGATCTTTAAATCGAAATCAAACTTAAAAATGTTTTAATATCATGTGATCTTTTCGGGTCGAAAATTGTCCTGTAGTGATCAGCATCTAATGCAGAAAACGATTCCAAACTGTCATCTATTCTCTGGACAAAGGGACAATTTATGTTTTCTACTTGGATCTTCAATTGGACAATTTTGTCTCGACGATGTAATTATCAAAATTGACCAGATCTTGTACGAGTTATCTCGTCAAAACATTTTGAGGGTTAACCGCTGAGCGTCGCGAGATTTCCGAGTGGTGAGCATTGCTTTTTCTGCCCATATTGACTAAATAACCATATTGATTGGTTGAAAGATTCATAGGAAAGATTCTATTAGTCAAGACAGTCAGCACTGATCAGAAGACATGAAGAGAAGACGGCAGGTTGCACAATGAATACATGCGTGTAAGTCCCTTAGAGTGTTAAATGTTTAACTGCAGTTAATATTAAGGCTGTGGGTTGGTTATAAGGAAAATCTTAGTTTGTTTAGGTCATTCAACAGATATCAGACTTAAATATCAATATTTGCACGCAGAAGTATAACTCTCTCTGACACCTGGTTAGTTATTATTTAATGGCTATGGATTATCTTGGATTACTGTAGAGAATTGTGATGCTATATTTATTAAATACACCTTGATAAAAGATGTTCTGAACAAAAACAAATAGTGTCTGCATTTTGTAGCGAAATAATACAAATTAATCCTTTAGTTTAAAATGACGTCTTGTTGCGTTGTATAAGTAACATTCAAATAATGTAATCTTACTGCTGTATTGGATAAATCAAATTGAATATAAATTGTGTTAATACTTATTCCTCTGAAATCAATCAACCTCTCAAGTATCCAAACTATAAGCTTTGATTCTAGGTTCAATAAACTCTGGGTTGTAGGCTTGAATGCTTCGTAGGGGTTTGCAATTTCCTTTACGACTAAGCTCCCTGTCCAATTAGCTTTCGTGGACAAAAAAATAGCAGTTGAACAACAAACCAATCCCTAAAACATAGTCACTCTTTAACACTATCTATGGGGACTCGTATGTGTTTCGAAACATAGTTAATGTTTATTAACTATTCAAACATAGTTTGAACACCAAACAAGTAAATAAAGATCAGGAATCCACCCCACTATATTTTCTAAGGCTGTTTCATCTTAAGATATAGACATTAACATGGGTACAGACGGAAAAACAATATAATACACCCTCGTACTAACCATTATAAGTTGGAAAGAATTTTCTGGTAGCTACCTATTTCTTTTCTTTGCTGTATTTGTTTGATCTTGTAAAATAACACTGAAAAGCTCCACTCTTCAGTCGATAATAGGACGTCTATTAGGAAGGTTCGCGGGGAAAAATTTCCCACAAATTAAGGATATCCGTAACAATTGTTCACCTTATCGAAACCATCACGCTTTTAGGAACTGGGCCCTTGGGATTTTCAACCATTCTTTTTAACTCTCTTCGGAGTTTGAACAGACTTTTTCATTCGGGTAAAAGACCTTCGGAGACTCGCTGTCCTGGGATAAGTTGGAATTCCAAGAATCTTGTTTTCAGGATGGTTGTTTGGGACGCGTCAGGACTAACTAACAAGAAAAGAACGCGTGTTCGGGATGATAGATAGACGAGTGGTACTTAAATTTTAGGCCTAGAAACTCAAAACACTTTAACAAACTTCTTGGATACCAATTTCTACAAGGAGTGTATTGATTTATTTATTAATTTGATAACGTTAACCCTTCAAGTGGTTTCGAGGATATATCTAGGACTAACTAACAAGAAAAGAATGCGTGTTCGGGATGATAGATAGATGAGTATTACTTGAATTTTGGACTTGGAAACTCAGAACACTTTAACAAACTTTGAGCATAGTAATTGCTACAAAAAGTGAATTGATCGATTTATTGACTTGATAACGTTAACCCTCCAAGTGGTCGAGATATCTCGTCTATCAAGATCAGACCAATTTGGCTAATGGCGAGATATTGGTATTAGCAAAATCAACAATATCTCGGCAAGACATTGCCGATTTTGATGATGGCGAGATCAAGATCCTGTTTGTTTTTCTAGTGATGAGATAATTAGTCCATCAAGATCTGTTCAATCTTGCTAATGTCGAGATACCTCTTTGAGACAACTACCAGGACGATTAATGTAATATACGTTGCTTTCCAAAGTACAGATGGTGGATTGAATCAGATTGGGGTCTATGGCGCAAGATGCAAAACAGACAAGCTGGGGAATCGGTATATGTTATTTATAAACGTTAATTAGGTATATTTTGAACAAATATGACAATAATTATAGCATTACTTGTTTGCCTGTAGTTAATAGTACATAGTATTGCATGTAATAGTAAAGTAATGTTATAGGAGCTGGAATTCCAATCTTGTTTTCTGTCTGGTTAATTGGGACGTTCAAGGACTAATTAACAAGAAAAGAACTTGTGTTTGGTATGATAGATAGACAAGTACTCGTATTATTTTAATTTTAGCCTAGAAACTCAAAACAATTTAACATACTTTGTGTATAGTAATTGCTACAATGATTGTATCTAAATTGATTTATACATATTATAACGTTAATGTAATATATGTCGCTTTCCAAAGTACAGATGGTTGATTGAATTGGATTGGGTATCTGGGTTTTGTGATGCATGAGCCAAAAGCGGAAAAGCTGGGGAATCGGGATGTTATTTATAAAAACGTTAATTATGTATCACATTTCAAACAAATTTTACAATAATTATGGCTCTACTTGCTTTCATGTGGTTGTAAGTAATATAATAGTTGGAATTCCAAGAACCTTGAATATGGGCCTTACGCCAGAAAAACGTAATCCAAGGACATTGTTTTCTGTCTGGTTGTTTATGACGCGTCATGACTAACAGGAAAAGAACGAGTTTTCGGGATGATAGACTCGGGTAAGATAAACTCGAATAATAGCGGCGAATGTTGACAATGCCGTAACCTAATGTCCCAATACGCTCAACAATTTTGAATATTAAATATTATTTAAATGTATCGTAGATTTTCTGTTCTTTATTGGGGTATACACAATTAATTATTATTTATTAAATGGAAGAGATTTATCAAATAAAATTATGTGGATATGCAGCATAATCAAACAGCTACTTGCTAAAAATTTATATTACAGCACTGATTACAAAATTTTGAACAGCTTTATTGCTATATGTATAGTCAAACTTCTGTTTTATACCTACAATACAGCTATTTACTCTTTTTGTAAATGTAGGTTTTATTTTTAGTAACATCTAGTATTTTTAGTACACAACTGTGTGGATTGTGTATTTTGTTTCAATTCTTGAAACTCTTAGATTGAACAATGTACTACTACTTCTCAATACTAATTAGATATTTGGAAAATCGAATGAATATTAATTGAGATAGTTAATTGGATGATCGTTGGATGAAGTGGAGTCCCAGATTGTCTTTAAAGCAGTGTCTTGTCGATTACGCATGTACTTCATTAGTGTCGCTTAGAAGACCCCTATTTTACAAATTTAGAACAATTTTGTTACTAAAATTATAATTTAGAAGTCTCTATGTAGCTTTCCAAAAGACTAGTAATTAAGAAAAAAAAAAGAAAATATGAAAAACGAAAAAAATAACCATTAATAATATTTATTAAAATAAACAAAAAATTGAATTATATATGTCTGCCTAACTTATCATGGCCAACGAGTCATTGTAAATTCTATGCACCAAACATGAAGTATACTGCTTAAATGGAAATCTACTTTGTATAAGGAGACAATTTTTAAAATTCACGGAGATCCTCAAATATTGAAATACTTAAATTTTATTTCTTGACCCAATAGTCAAACACTTAAAGATTGTTAAATCCAATCCTTTGTGTTACTATAAAATGCGCTTTACTTGGCACTCTTAAATAAAATCCAGAATTTAAATCGTCCTTAGAATCAATTAGAATTCCAATTTTATTACTACATTCTTATTTAATATAAAGCGGTTTTTATGTGGTTGAAAAGAACTTCTTGAAAAGCAAACACTCCGTACGAAAAAAGAAAATGTGAAACAATAGATCATCTCAACCGAAAAGAATAGATTACGGGGACAGTTTTTTCTCTCTGCTTCTCCAGCTTGCTTTTGTGTCTCCTCTTCTTTTATCGATGAAAAAGATGGATGAACTTTTGTCCGAGTGCAGAAAAACCTCTTGAGATGCCTCCATGTAAAAAAATGGCGACTCCATCGCGTTAAACTTTTTCTTTTACTTAGGTTAATAAATTCAAAAAAAAATAATAGTCCCCCATCGAAAGACATTGTCATACGCTGTTTACACAGTAGAATGCAAGTAGAGATTTGAATATGCATGTCCCCCTGAGGAGAACGCTCTAGTCTGTGTGTGCAACGAAATTGGTTCGAAATTAGATTTCTGTTTCCTTTCAAGATCTCCGAAATAAAGTTAAGGGAGGAAGAATAAAATGCTATTTTTATCCAAATTCAATGAATAGAGGTCTATTACAACCACTTCAATAATAATGTTACGTCAATTATTTGCACTAGAAAAATATGTACGTCATTAGGTAATGTATGACTACGAAACAAAATATATTCATGACATTGGTTTATTTTTTATTTCATGCATCTAAAGAATTTCATACATATTTTAAGAAACAAAAAAAGCAGATGTTTTTTAATATATTGGTTTTAAAATATTATATGATGTTTGATTACGAAAGCGATGGGATATTCATGACATCTTTTTAATATTTTTTTAATTCATGCACCTACAAAATTTTTTTATATTTTAGGAGACAAAGTAGATGTTTAGTGAATTGATTTAAGGGTTTTTCCTATGATCAAGTGTGATTCAGAAGTGAATTTTATTATTCCAAGAAAACCCAACAATCTAGTTGTTCAACACTTAAGGGTCATTGAATGGTAATTTTAACCCTCTTAGTGATTGTCTCGATGGTATTCAGATTAGCTAATGACGGACTCATCATTTGTTAAACTGACCAAATCTTGACGAGATACTTAGTCATTAGTTAAATTGGTCAGATCTCTTGGAAGGTTAAGAAAATACATCTGCAAAGTGTATTCTCAAATGTGGAGCTCGTACATACATTTTATATGCATACATTAGTCCTGTCGTAACATTTATTGTCTTTGATGTTGAGAAAGTTGAAGGGACATTTTTTTCTGTCTTGATTTGAATTAAATTATCTTTATTTAATAACTTATGTTGTTACAATGAAATAAATACTGTTGTACTACTGTACAACCTAATAGCTACTATTGTTACAAATGACAATTGCTGTTATTACAAAATAATAACTACTGTTATTACAAAATAATAATTACTCTTATTGCAAAATAACTGTTATAACAAATTAATAATTACTCTTATTACAAAATAACTGTTATAGCAAAATAATGACTATTTCGATTGCAAAATAACAATTATTGTTATTGAAAAATAATGTCCACTGTCGTTACAAAAATGATAATTACTGTTATTACGAAATAATGATTACTGTTAGTAGAAAATAAGGACTATTTTTATTATGAAATTATAGCTAGTGTAGTTTCGAAAGAATAGCTACTATTATTACAAAATAATAGTAGTCAGAAATAACTGGCTGTGTTGCTCCGTGCAACGTTAATTCAATTACAAAACCCAACAGTAATCATGCAGATATTGTTACAAAGACATACAGAATTATTTGGGAACGTAAGGATTATTTATCAAAAATAAAGGCTTTCTACTTCCACACGCACGTTCATAATCGCACACTTCACAAAAGTTTAAACAAATGAACAGTTTTTATTTAACTCTTGAACGAAGAAAGTACCCAGTAGGCAGCACGGATATCCATTTTAAAAACGAACGGCACATTAGGTTCCGCTATCTTCACCTTTCCCCGATTAGCACCACATGGAGGCAGTAAAGATCGCTGTCTCTCCAACATTCAAGAGAGTGCGATGAAAAAGCAAAAGCAGTGCACCAAATTATTGACCCGGAATGAGAATCAGAAAAGTATCATTAAAACTTCACTAACACGTGGCTCAGAAAGTCATTTAGGAATATTAATCTACCGGAAAAGTCCAGAATGATTGGAAAGTCGGCTTTCAGGCTCGGATGGAGAGGAAAAAATGTGTTCTGCTTATTTTTAAGTTAATTCCTTTCAGTTAATTTGTGAAACAGCATCCCATTTTGGTGCTAATTAAAAGGAGCACTTAAGCGAACTCAACAGTATTCCGCATAATGTTTACAGAAATTTTTAAAATAGATATACAAAGTTTCCCATCTAGAAACTATGTATTTGAAAACCAACTCTTCTATTAAATTCTCCGAATAAATTTAATTCGTGCTATGTATTCTATTATGGTTAAGCTATTGGAAACAGTAGTTTCTATCATAAAATATGTTATATCATCTATTGTAAATATGTACAGTATGGGATCATTTTATCATTTATTGTATGAAATATGAACTATGTCATCATTTTAGTATCTCTTGTAAAGTACTCGTATGAACTATACGTTATCGTTCTATCATATATTGTAAAATATGTTATCCTTTTATAATCTATTGGAAAATATGAACTATGCGTTATCATTTTTTCATCTATTGCAAAATATGAGCAATACGGTATCATCTATTTTACACTATGAACTATATGTTATCATTATATAGTCTAATGTAAAATATGAACTACGTGTTATCATTTTATCATGTATTGTAAAATATGAGCTATACGTTATCATTTTATCATCGATTGTGAATTATGGACTATACGTTATCATTTTGTCATCTATTGTAAAATATGAACTAAATGGTATCATTTTGTCATTTATTGCAAAAAATGAATTAGGTGTTATCATTTTTATCATTACTATAAAATATGAACTACATTTTACCAGATTTAGTGATTTTAATTACAAAATTCGCACTTTTCTTAATTTGCAGGAGATTTTAATACCTGTTATTGAATACGGGTAATTGTCAGTTTTGGAGAATGGTGATTGTTACCGTTACCAAACTTCCTCGCCGTTTTTCTGTAATGGTATTTTTATCAATATATTAGCTTTAGTAGCCCTGGTTTTAAGATCACGTGTCAGTTTATAAAACAGCAGTAGGAGGAAATGTCTGTATGGGACCTTAAAATCTAATCTGAACATGCATTTATGCCGCGAGGTCTAAGGTTCAGTAAAGGTAATAACAAGGAAAAGCATAAATCAAGCTAGCTTTAAATAAAATCTCAGGACGAGGGACATTTATTAAAAACAGAGACAAAGCAATTACAGATATCAAGTGATCCCCAGAACAGCTGCACTTTTTTTAACCAAATGCTACTGTGTTAACTAATAATCACATCTATTGGTTGAAAGAATAAATGGATTCTTTCAACCTATTGGTCCTTTTCAAAGAATAGAATTCTTTGGAAATATTCTATTTATCCATTCTTTAGAATATAATCCTTTGGAAATATTCTATTTGTCCTTTCACACACATTAGATTATAATCATTTGGAAAGATTCTATTTGTCCTTTTCTAGAACGTAATCCTGTGGATAGATTCTAATGGTCGTTTTCCTAAAAATAATCATTTGGAAACACTCTATTCGTCCTTTTCTTATTATAATATCAATTAGAAATATTATATTGTTTACGAAGTTAAAACTAATAGTCAAGCAACGAAGATTGCAGATTGCAAGGTGGAATCATGCGTGTGAAATTGTCAGAGGGTTAGAGATTAACGTTTTCAGTTAAATATATTTGTGACACTTTTCAATGCTAGATCAAATAGAAATGCCTAAACAAGTTCATTAACACAAAACGTAGAAAGTTTACAAACATGCTTACTAAACTGCGTAAGCATACAAATAATTCATACAATCTAATACCATTATTATTCAGTACCGGCATTATTTTACCTATACATTAATTGTCTCATCCTTCAACATAATTTCAATCCCCGTTTAAACAATGTATTGCTCGGAGGAGTTTAGAGAACACGCACCCCCTAACTGTAGACAATCAGTCAACTCAGTTGCCATAGGTAAATGCTCTTTCGGAAGTTATCGGCAACCGATCCACTCTAGGTGGCAGAACTTATAATCTCAAATTTGGTTAGTTCAACAGCAGAAATGGACGACGAAGGTTGAAAGTTGCTATGGCTTTCATGGTTTCGATTCTGTTGTACGGAAGGAAATCATTAACCCTCCAAGTGGTTATAGATATATTGCCCATCAAGATATGGCCAATTTTGCTAATGACGAGTCCATCAAGATACAGCCGGTTTTTATGATAAATAGATCAAGACCTGATCAATTTTCTTCTGACGAGATATCTCGTTCATTAAGATCTGGTCAGTTTTACTAATGAGACGAGATACTTCGCCGAGAAAACCATAAGGAGGATTATCTTGAATAGTGCCACTCCAACGAGAAGGCAGTTGACCTTGGATCAGTCGATTTTTGAAAAGATGTGAAAGGACGTTAGGGAAGACTGTCGTGCGCAAAAGTATGAATCACCGTGGATAGTTCTCCTCCCTTTTACTCGTTATCACTGCTATCGTTTTTGGGACCGAACAATAACGGATCTGGAATCTGTATTAGAGATTGCAGTTGTGGAAGCGCTTTGTTACAGGAAAACTGACCAGATCTTGATTTCGTCATCGTCAGAAAATTGGGAAAACATTGATGACGATATAGTGTATCTTGTCATTAGCAGAACTGGTCCAAGGTATCTCGTGGATACCTCTTTCTTCTCGTGGATACCTCGTGGTCTCTTTATGGATAAGGTATCTCGTCAAAACCACTTGGGGTTAATGGAATCATTATTGGACTCTGCGATAGTTGTCCTAAGAATATAGTCCTGATATATATGATTCAAATATTCAGCCCTAATATCCGGAAAGCTTAAAAATAGGGCAATGTATGTAAACAAACTGAAAAACTTTTCACAAAATGGAAAAGTTGACTGCCGCGATTTGAACTAGCAACCAGACTTTAAAAAGATAGTCCACATAGTTTCACTCAGAAAACGGGCATACTGGAATAAAGTGTAAAACCATCGGTCCTTAGTTGCTGCTTGAAACCTACTGGATCATTTGCTCATGCCAAATTATTCGAAGAACTCAATTCAAGTACAACTAAATAAAGCTACATAACAGCTTGCTCTATTGAAGTGATCAAAAATACACCTAGAAACAGACTTCATATAGTTAATGATGCATGACACCGAACATGCATTTTTTTCGGCAACGGAATTTTTTTTATCAAGAACAGTAATTGCATCGTGAGTACGTGCAAGCGCTCCATGAATTTGATTTTTGTTGTACACTTGTAAATTCTACTGGTGTACTTGTAAACGTTGCTGTGCCTTGAAATCATATTTATTATGAACACGAAACTATGATATTTGTGATTGTATATTTTTAATTATGTACATGCAAATTGTAATCCTGATATGGAATGCAATGAAAAATTAATTTGGAATTTGGAGCTGTGTAAAAGAGTTGATCCGCGTTCTTTGTAGGTTTATATCGTCCGTGGTTTATTGATAAATGTCGAAATTTTTTCTCACAAGTGTTCGTCTCCAAGTTTGCGAACAAAAAGCTAATATACAATTATTTAATGCAAACTTGCTGATACTCTGATCACACCAAATAGTACTTGAGGGTCTTCATCTCCAAGGTGAATCAGGTCGATTCGGATTACCACGTTATCTCCCAACATAAATGATGGCAGTTTTAGGATGTCATTCATCCACACAATTGGTTGCAGCGTTGGGATGCCAATCCCCGACAAAAGTGGTAGAAGTGGTGGAGTGTCATTGTATTTTAGTGCCAGTGAAGCACTAAAATACGTAGACTCCTCTAAGAATGACTTCGTTTGGATTTTCGCAAGAAAGCTCTATAACATCCCGAAGCCTAATCTAACATTACAGATAAAGGGAGAAGATATATCCAACCAAAGAAATGACATCCAAATCAATCAATTTTCAATGGACACTTACACATGTTAGCTTGCTCGGAAATGAAATCGCTGATTCACTTGCTTTGTGGAGAGCAACTCCCTATTGTTTGAGTTTACTGCTACTGAAATTCAGTCTGACAAAATCAACAAATTATCGAGATCGGAATATTCCACTTTAACATCATCTCTACCATGCTAAATGCTCCGAATTGACATTCCGGCTAAAGGTCACAGACTATTACAGACTTCATTAGCGAGACTTAGGAGGGTGCATACAAGGAGTATGAAATATAAGGACATGGTTATAGCTTTCCCACTCTGCCCGTGTTCTGCCATGCTTGAAATAATAGCCCGTTAGTGCGACGTTAATGCAAATACCCGAGCCTTGTAATGCATGGAACTTCTCATATTTATGACTGTCAATGCCTCTTTGGAAGTATTAATTGGAATCGAGAGGAGACAGAGCATCGTCTACTCGAGCTACAAAGCCTATTGAACTTGGTCTAACATTTATTTACTAGACGAAAGGGATTAATGGTACATTATATAGTGGAACATACGATATGCCGATGTATAGAATTTTGAAGTGTGCCAATTGTGATATATTTCTATCAAGTATTTTCTTACACAAACTGTTAAAACGATCAAAATAGAAAATTTCTGTAACTATATTGTCATGAAATATAAAATATTTCTACGCAACAATTTATTGTTAATGTACGATACAAGCAAAATTCTTATTATACACATATTGATGTTAATGGTAATATAGTATAATTTTTCAATCCATTCGGTACTTAATTATTCCAAAGTGATTAGTCTAACATAGAAATTTAAAAGTCCCTATTACAATACCCCTGATTGTTTTCAATACAATTATATGATAAATGTATTTGGTTTGTTATACTTATTGTGTCTCAACACTTTGTTTTCTGAGGTATTCTCTTCATTGGGGACTCAAGCTGGAACAGGACTCATCTGTTCACCGTATAACTGACGACACATAATAGTTGGTTGGCTTTTAGCCATCCGAGTAGTTTCGACTCTCATCCATCAAGACGCGACCAATTTTATTAACGACGCGATACATCGACATCAAGGTATTGCAGTTTTTCTGACGATGGCCAGATCAAGATCTGGCCAATTTTTGACGAGAACTTTCAAAACGAAATACCTCGTCCATCAAGATCTGGTCAGTTTTGCTAATGACGAGGTACCTCTAAAAGGCAACCAGCAATAGGGTTAATGCGCAAGTCGTATTTGGTCAAGCAGTACCAAACACCAGACGGCGTCAAGTAATGGACACAAAGTTTTACTGATACAGTAAAGAGAAATACGCCAGGATAAGTTCCAGGAATCAAACCTACGCCACGTAAAACTCTCAGGTTGGTGAAGCAGCGGGCAAACCCACTGATCCACGACGACACCGATACATAATAGATCGTATCCTCGACTTACCGTTCTTCCTATACCTTAGTCCATGGCCAATTTTAACTTCTTAACTGAAGTTACACTACCATCCGAGATTGACGAAGCAATCCAATTTTAAAACTGCGAGTTTACTCTTCAAAATCCATCCGATTAAAAGAGCCATTCGACCTAAGTTATTCCCCGGCAGTTCAATCACTCTGTACCTAAAACGGTTCCTTTTAAGTTTCCCGACTGAGAAATCACCTCCTGAGATTAGATAAAATATTACCCTTCCTTTCCCCAGCTTTCCCTTCCGACTATCCCGCAGGACCCCGTTCGCGAGAGGCGAAAGTCGACTCAATGGTTCCGGTTCGCGGTCTCTAATCCTCGGATGGGGAGGATCAGGATTGTTCTAGAATAATAATAAGAAAAAAGCTGCCATCGGAGCCACGTGTTTCGCACTATAAATTCCCCGAAAGAAAGTTATAAGGACTGTCTTTTTTGTATTTTTTCTTATTCCTTTTGCATTATATGTTCATCTCTCGCGCTAAAGCATTGGAGTAAACGGGAGAAATGGAAAAGGGGGAAAGCGAGGTAGGTAGCGGCCAGCACCGGGAAATTAATTGGATTCGTGAACGAACTGAGAAAGCAGGTGAATCTTTTCCCGGATCGGCGATTGCATTTCTATTTCTGATCGGTTAAAATGCTTTTTTTCGTCGTAAACCGGATTCAATTGTAGTTAGCGTTGCGAAATGTTAAAGATACGGTACATGTTTGAGATCTGGAATGAAAAGTACCTTAGTACTTTTAAATCAATAGTCTGGAAATCATTGAAATTGGGATGTAGCTCATTAGCATTAGTATTGATATCAATGTTTACATAATTGATATTATACACCTAAATGTACTCTATAGAATTACGGCCAGTACTTCTATAAGCTCTATAAAGTAACCTCTATAGAATACCTGTAGAAACCTCTAGAATTCTAAAAAGGCTCATGTCTTTTGTTTCACTACTACTTTTCTATAGAACTCAATCGAATTATATACAAATACATTTCTATAGAATAAACCTCGTTTGTTTTCTCTATAGAAATCTATAGAATTCTATGGAACTCTACAAAAGTTTCTCGTTTTTCGTAAGGGATAACTCCCCCAGAACCCAGAAAACATAGGAAGACGTACTGTAAGAGGATGATCAATGAAATTAAAATTGAAAATTTTGGAAGAGTTTTAAGATGCTTCAAAATATAGTAGTCTGCACACTTGGCAAAAAAAGAAGACACTTCGGCAAAAATAGGCACTTTGCTTACTATATGTTAGCCACTTATCTGGTATAGTGGTAATGTGGTTTTCCTACCAACCAATAGGTCCAGTTTCACGTCCCTCGCCAAATTAGCGACTAAAATTTTCGTCGTCAAATGGCTATTTAGTTATGCCTACGATGGGTTACCTTTACCCATAATTATTGCCTATTTTTGATGGTAAGCTATTGCCAATTGGTGACGGTACCGTGTTCTTGAATTTAACCCTGGTTCGAATCTCGGTTTGTAAGAGCGTGGATGTTGCTGATTGTCCCTGTTAAGAGCAAGGACAAGTGGGTTAGGCTTACTCACTGGGAGCTTCCTCAGAAGATTCCCCTCTTGTAGTGAAGAAGGCCCAAAATGTCAGTGGTCGGACATTAAAAAATATTATGCGTTAAGTTGATTACTTAAAAAATATTACATAATTCTGTTGTTCATTAAAATTACTTATATTTCATTCATTAGTCATTCTCGTTTATCTAATTAATAAGTGCAATATTTTACTAAATGCATTCGTGCTTAATCTAGCTTTGAAGATTTTACTTGGGATAAAATTAGTTGTAAAAATGTTTATACTCTTTTTGTGTAGTCGAACAAAAGTGATTCTGTAAATTATTCAACAAAACTTGTCATTAAAGACTTCATTTCTAAAACATTTAATGAAATTATTTTCAAATAAAACTACAATTTCTCATCAAGTTGACTCGTTACCGCGAAACAATTCTAGATGAATCGTTCTAATTAGCAGCTCAGGGGTGTTGACCACGTCATCTGACCATGGCTAAAACTTCGAGGTGTTCTTGAATCTTTCCCTTCGGTGCGGATCCCGGACCGAAACCAATAGCTCGCTGAGTTGCTCCAGTGCGACGTTAATTTAATTCTTACCTACCATACATACCATACACATATCTAAGATTTAATAAAATGTATAATGCCAAAAGTAATTTACAATCTCTGAAATCTATATCATGTGTTATTCCAGCATTAGAATCCAAATTATCTAATACAAAGTCTGAAACACGTCGGAACTGAACATTTTCTTATACGGACTGGAAAATATGTAGACAGTATAAAAAGGGGATTCAAGTTGTAAATATTAAACCATTTCATCGGTGTTAAAGCATGCAATTGAATAGATCGATATTTTAATTCTCAGTAGATCGTATGATGATAGAAACGCATATCGAAATTGCGTTGCATGCAGATAGATGTTTGTTCATCTTCAAAACTCATTTTTGAGTTCGGATTAAAAAGGTAAAGCGGTCTATGAAAATATATTCCTCAACACGTTTGCAAATATTGGTACAGCTAAGAACTGTATGACGTATAGCCTTTAGAACCAAAGTCTATTTGCCCTATAAAAACAAACAAAATATGGCAAACATAATTTTGATATACGTTATCGAAATACACCAAATCTTCAAACTTTGTATTTTAGTAAGGATTGGCACGTAATGCGAAGATTGTGAAAGCTGAATATTCGATATTTTTGGTTATTTATTTATTCATTCACGCTGCCAGATACGAAACAAGTCCAACTATATAAATTGAAATTGCATAAAAATATAGAAGGCAAAACACATTGCGATAAAACAGCAAAAAAGCAGAATGCACACGAAAAATACATTATCAATAAAATTCAAGGAACAAGATTTTAGTTTTTTGAGCCAATGATAAAATTTAAAAGGGCTGTAAAAACGGAACTGCGAAAGTAAGAAAAAACCGTCCAGACATGGTAAACTATTTGTGATCATCATAAATTGGAAAAAAATTGCATATTTTTTTAAGTAACGCTTGATATAAAATGATTCTTTAAAAATTATTTTTAAGGGTATTATATGACGGAACATGAATATTTATCTCATTAAGAAGCCTTGCGAAATTAATTTGGTTATGTAAAAATTGTTTAAAATAATTTAAATACAAAAATTATACTTTCCAAAGGCAGAATTATAGAAGGAATATGAATTTCAGGACACTATTTCTAAAATTTAACTGTTCATAAATAAAAATTTATTTCAAAGATAATACAGAAAATTTGTATTTTCCTGAGATATTTATATTACTTAAATGAAATTTATAAAGCATATAGTTGGTAATTAATCTCATCATATACTTTATATATTTGCACAAATCGTATATTTAAGAAACATCTAAGATGGTATATTTTTATATATCTCATGAAACAATTAATTATATAGATTCTTATATACCATGCAACATTAATACCGATTATAAACGATACGTTTAATTTTAAGTAATAATTGGACGATTGAAACTATCCATGTGATTTTTATAATACTTAACCCTATGAGAGGTTCACACGCATATATCCGTCCTTTCTGCAGACTTCTAACCAGTTTGACCTTCTTGAATAATAGAATCCGAGAATTCTTTCAACCAATAGATGTGATTACTTCATTATTATTTGTATTGTGGGGTTAAGGCAATACTACACTATTCGGAAATCTCGTCTAATAACACTGGTCTACACGATTTTCGGAACAGATAAGTCAATGAGTGTTTTATAAAGTATTTTTAATGCTGAAACAGAAAATGTAATCAAAAATTTTCAATCACGTCATGTTTTTTAGTTATGTAAGTTTAAAGATCCCTATTATGTCATTTTTGGCACATAATAGAAACGATTCACTGCTTTTTACAAGCAGTGAATTACGATGCTCATTTATAGCTTATTTGGTGACCTCAAAGTTATCAGTCTTCTTCTCGGCCTTCAAGGTGGCTTTATAAAATACAGCTGGCTTCTTATGTTTGTGGGACAGTCGTGCAACAAGTGGACATTATGTGGTTAAAGACTGGCCCAAAAGAGACACTTTCACTCCTGGGGGAAATATTATGTTCCATTAGTCAACCCTCAACATTTAATTTTGCCACCTTTACATATCAAATTGGGGTTGATGAAGAATTTTGTGAAGCACTGAATAAGGGACAAGGATTTAAATATTTAAGCCAAGTGTTTCCAAGGTTAAGTGAAGCCAAATTAAAAGAAGGCATATTCGTTTGACCTCAGAATAGAAGATTACTCAATGAAATTTTTGACAGCAAGTTGAATAATGTAGAGCTAGCTGCACGGAAGTCATTTAAGGATGTAGTCCATGGTTTCTTGGCAATATAAAAGCACACAATTAGGATCTTTTAGTAAAAAATCTTTTGTTGAACTATAAAAATATAGGCTGCAGGATGTCATTAAAAATTCATTTTTTGCATTCCTATTTAGACTTTTCCGCACCAAATTCGGGTGCAGTGACTGAGTGATGAGCAGGGAGAACGCTTCCACCAGGACATATTGCAAATTGAGCAGCGTTGCCAAGGTAGATCGGACAAATCGATGATGAGTGACTTCTGTTGGTTTCTCCAATGAGAAGACCCAACCGTACACAGAAGGAAGAAGTAATTTATGTGTTCTCCAACTCCAGTTATAACACATTGCAGGTACATTTTTATCTCCTATTGTTACATTCTACGAGATTTTTTGATGTAATAAGCTAAATAAATTATGAGTATTGCAAATTTATTTAACATTTTGTATAATTTCATATACTGATATACTTAGTCACTTTGCAAAGTTTATACTTTTCCAGCAATTACTCAAGGCTGTATAACAAAAAAGTGATGCGTGATGAAAAAACTGACTTCATTTTCAGATTCAGAGTCATCAAAAGCATAAAATTCAATTATTGTGGTTTCTGTTCCGAAAATTGTTTTTCAATTTGTAGACTAGTGTAATTGGACAATTGGAACTATCCCATGTGGCTTTTATAGCACTTTTACCTTTTTGAGAGGTTTACAAGCATATATCAGTTCTTCAACTTACAGACTTCTAACCTGTTTGAACCTTCTTGAACAATAGATTCTTTCCTAGGATTATTTCAACCAATCGATAGTGACTACTTCGTTAACTCGTGTGTTGTGGGGTTACACGTGTCAACGAAGTAATCCCAGAGGATTAAGTACTTAAAGTGACATTGAAGTGATTCAAATGATAAAATTGTACTGTTGCAGTTTTAATTTGAAAACGCGATAGCGTTTTTCGTCTGAGGGACCTCGGTAGCCTGGTTGGCAGGGTTGCAGATTAGCCAAAGGAGGGTTGCAAGTTCGAAACTCGATCCTACCAATGACCACCTAGTACGTGGGGGCTCGTGCATGGTGCAAGTTAAATATATAGTGGTCTCAGATTTTGGCATAGTGTCGAAATTTGGAGAGCGGGTGCCAGCTCAGGTGTTACTTCGTCATCTGACCGCGGTTAAAAATTTCGAGGTATCGTCTTGGGATCCTTCCCTTCGGGATTGATCCCGGACCGTCGCTAATAGTCAGTTGACTTGCTCTGGTGCGACGTAAATCAAACTACCTACCTACACCAATTTGGTTGAATTTAATTTGATAGCTTTTTCTATACAGGGCTCTAAACCCTTCCTTTCCTTGTAACCATCCTGGTTTGGTTGTGATCTATGGCGCTCGGGCCATGTTTGACCAAGCTGCGCCAAAGAGCGTCAAGTAGATAGACGCAAATGGTAAATTATGCCGATATAAACGAGAGAAATACAATCTGAGAGAAATCAAATCTGCGTCGCTTACAACATGGAAGTTGCTAGCGAAGTGGGGAAACCCACTCTGCCACGGCGAACTTTCCTGTAATTTGACAGCGAGGTTAAATGTGTATTGTTATAGCATCCGTAAAAGGACATTTATATGTAACTTCTACGCGATAATAGCCCGCTGTGTTGCTCCAGCGCGACGTTAATTCCAACTGCCTACCTCTTTCGTTTGAAATTAAAATATGTTAAGCGTAAGTCGGACTCAATTTTCAATTCATGACATATGTACATGTGTTTTCTGACTGAGTCATCAAAATTCAAAGGTCACGAGCCCTTCCACTTCTCACGGAAATTCACCCGGAATTAATATCCGAACTCCCGATCCAATCTCTATTCACGGCAAATTTCCATTCCGCGATGCAAATCATAAAATACGAGGCAGCCGTAATTCCCACCTTTGAAATGCGAAGGCAATAAATAAATAATGCGACACACGAAAAAATCAATGTCCCCTTCCGCGTCGCTTGAGAGCGTATCTTTAAAATTTCTTCAAAAAAAAGAAAAGAACAAAAAAATTACAATAAGCGACACGGAAAACTAAAAAAATCTCAAAAAGGAGATGGGGTGATTACAATTTTGTTTCGATAGCCGAAAATAATAAAGAGCGAAATAATAACGAGATGGCGAGAAGAAGCGGACTTCTTTTCCAAGGGGTTGAAAATAAAATCAAATGATAGAAACCATAGGGCAAAGGGGGAGATGTGAGCAAAAAGCTGCCAAGAGGGGGAGCTACTTTCCACCCCGGTGCATCAGTGCTAAGTACGACCGTAATTATATATATGGAAAAGGCGCAGGGTGAGGTACAGCTAAGACCGTTTTGCCTGATCATTAATTCAAACGCGTCGGAAGAAATTTCCGCCTTAACAATCGCCAGTTTCCGCTCCTTATTTTTTCAGTGAGAATTTTACATGTCATAATACGTTTTTATTGTTTTATTTTCATGCACATTAAACGAGCTGAGATATTTAAGATTAACATACGCCGTTCTCTTGGTGCAATTATTATCTGGTTGCTCTCTTCTTGCTGTAATGTGCGTGAAAAGGGAAAAAAGCGAGTGACTCTTCAGGAAGCGATGAAAAAATTGATAGGAAAGGAATGGCAGATAGTGCCTGATGAAATTGAAATGTGATTAGGTGACTCATTATAATGCCTTTGCGTGTCAGGGAGCAAAATAGTCATTGAAGATTCTTGAATGATAGAGTGCTTTGAAATGAGTGATTTCAATTTTTGCCAATTTCATCAGAGTCTTTTTTCTGAGTACTGTGAACAGGAAAGACAGATGGACGTATTTAATGTTGAAATAATGACGTAAGTAAATGTTACCCGTCGTGAAGCTTCGTGATATTTCTTCAGGTCGCTTGGTTTGAAGACCTGTCACGTGGCTGTGGGAAAAAGCATGGATCCGAATGTGGGAAAGATTACTGATTGGCTAAAGTGTGACTCCAGCGTGATGGAAAACACTAATCTGTGCTTCGGTAGTCACTGGTAATATCCATATTTCAAACCTAATTTTAGGTTGTGCAATATAATATATCATCGGTGTAGAGCAGAAATAATGCCGCGAATCACTCAGTCCAAATGTCAGGTCAGTCGCTACAGCATCCACATCCGTGGGCTCGTGTTTTACGGTAGTATCAGGTCGATAGTTTCTGCTCCGAGGTCGCCTGAGACGATTTTCAAGACTCTCGCACTGCTTTCTCCCTGACACAAAAACTACTCACGCTTTCGCTCAGCCGGTGTCTGACCAGGTGTCTTTCGAAATCCAAAGGTCTCGGCTGCTTAATTGCAGTTCTAAGTTTAGGTTTCTCATCCGGCGTGATACGTACCGATAGTTGGACTAGCCAGCTGTGAACTGAGGTGCTGATGTCAAAGCTATAATATCATTTCCCCTCTCATGAAATAGAAGGAATATGTTCGCGCACTGGTCGTTCGGTTTGAAGATCTTTTATTGGTTGTGGAAAAAAGCATGAATCTCCCAGTGTGAAACGAATTACTGATTGGTTAAAGTGATCATCCAACGTGATGTGAAACACTAGTCTGCACCCGGAGAGCCAATCGGTTAAGTCGATCGGTAAGCCCACTTCACTATCCCTTCTTATGACAGATAACTTCTGACAGATAACAGACTTCCTATAAGATCTCATCTTATGACAGCGACTTCGCCCACATGCTACGTCTATTTCATTGGAAGGTCGATGATGTCACCTGAACTATGAAGACCGCATTTTTATGAGACATGTAAGCATGTTTTTAAACATTAATACATGCTTTAAAATTAAAGATGACGGGAAAGCTATTTTACGATTTTTACCACTAGGAACGCTGCAAGCAGAGCTCAATTTGTAGCCTATAGTTACTTTAATATACCTATACATCACTTTCATGGTTATAGCTATCTGCGTTCGCCAGTTACATGTAGAAGGAATTTACTATGCATTCTGCATAAAATAATTTTAGAGGCACCAGGTTTTTTTTGTAAAATTCTGAAGTGCCTTAGAGTATGAATAATTGGTACCGTATTTATTTTATATTTCTCTTCGATGTAAACACAAACTATCGTAAAAATAAACAATACTTCCAGTTACGATATAATTTGATTTATAGCAGCCTCTTCAATTATTGTATTAATTTTAAATATGTGCTGTATATTGAGAAACATGTCCGGTTACGTCAAATGTTATAAAACTGTTGTTCAAACACTTGCATCTTTGTTTTATGTTTATGTTCAGCTGTTTTATGTTTAGCTTTAAGAATAAATGCCTTATAAATAATTAAAGTAAGCAGACAGTTGAGCAATTTACGTTGCTTTTAGAACAGCGTTTCCCAACCGGGGTCCACATGGACCCCCAAGGGATCATAGAAGCTTTGAGGGGGTCCACAAGAAAAAAAATTGTATTTCGGGGGTCCATAATATGAGCTAAGAGGTTCATGATAAAATATTATAAATAAAATAATTTAATAATAATCTATATATATAAAGCACAGTTGGCGTTTGTCTGTATGATCTCCATACAAATCTACACCGTTTGACCACACCAAATTTGGTACACTTATACTTTAGAACCCTGGGGATCCAATTTAATAGCCTCAGGAATAAATTTATATATGTTGTTTGAAACAGTATTTTATTCTTTTTTACTATTTCTGTCGTTACAAGTAAAAATATGTTTCAGTTTTATCAATTAAAATTTTCAAACTTTGTAATTTGCATTTTTTTATATTATATTGGAATTGGTTTAATTATTATCTTTTACTAACTTACAAATAAATATTCCATTTAAGAATTGTTTAATTGTTTAATTATTAGCTTTTACTAACCTACAAATAAATATTTCATTTAGAAATATTACATATGCGTATATGGGGTCCACATACGTAAAGTTAGGACTCAGGGGTCCACAAGCAAAAAAAGTTGGGAACCCTTGCTGTAGAGCAACATAACGGGCTATTGGAGAAGGCACAGAATTAATTCTTAAGGAAAAGGTACGAGGACAACACCTCATAATTTTGAACCACGGTCAGAAGACAAGGTAAATACCTGAGCTGGTACATCACTCTTCAAACTTCCATAAGATCCCAATGTAAGGACATTTAAAGCCACGACAGATTTAACGTGCACCAGCCTCCGCGTACAGGACGGCCTTTGGTTGGATAGTTTCGAATTCGCAATCCTCCGGTTGTTCATCTGTGACTTTAGAAATTGGTCGCATAAATAATTAAAACTGTCTAATAAATCAGTGGTATAATATGGTGCTGTCTTAAGTTTTGCTACACAGAAAGGGACCTACTTCGTCAGAACTTCGCTCTTTTAAATAAAAATCATGAAAATTCAGATCAAAACAAAAACAGAATACGACTTAATATGTTTTGTTACTTTCATCCATATTTTATTTCCAAATTGTTAACGTTTAATGCAGATGTTATACGCATTAATTCAATTAGGTTGAATTTCAATAAAGTTTTTAATTCCAATTCACGTTAAAAATTTAACCCCTATGCTGTGTAATTCATTCATTTCGTATTCTAAAATATATTCACATTGAATTTTGACTGAAAGAATTCCTTTCCTCACTAAAACGTGGAATTTCGACTCCTTAAGGACATGAGAAAGAGAAAGGCATGTAGTCTCTTGCTCAACTTCGAGATGACTTATTCAGGAATTTGAGAATATCCTGTTTTCATTTAAACTTCCAAGTGGTTTCGACGAGATATCTCGTGCATCAAGATCTGGGCAATTTTGATATGGCAAGATATCTCGTAACTAAAACATTGTCAATTTTTTATGACTACGAGATCAAGATCTGATCAGTATGTTTCTAATGACGAGATATCTTGTCCATCAAGATGTGGTCAGTTTTGTTCATAACGAGATACCTCGTCGAGACAACCACGAGGAGGGTTAATTAGGTAACGTTTTAGACCAAGAAAAGCATTATTTATAGAATAGTACCATTGTGCGTTTAAATAATAACTCATATTCAGATTCTGCTAAAAATCCCCAAATAGATAATTAGATACAAGCAAAAACCAAGATGGTCGTCTTCCCATGATAAATTGAATTAGTAGAAAAAGTGAAAGGGATTCATTAAAATACATAGTAGAAAACAAGATTATATTATTCGTAACAGTCGTCATCATCGTGAGTTAATGCCGTCGGATTTAATTAACCATGCATGTTCCGTAGCGAAATGAATATTCGAATTATAGCAGGAACTCGTTTTTGTTGCGAGAACTTTCTGTTTTTGCAATTATCAAAGCAGAACGGTTTGTTCGATCCACATTTCCATTACACTTTCGATTGTTGCCATTTTGCAGATGAACAGACGATTTTGTCGAAGAAAACCTGTCAATTTTTTCGTTCCTTTCTAAACTACTGCAGCAGCTGAAAATAAAAGTTCCCGCGCAAAATGGTGATAGCGAGGCAGCAAGAATAGCCGACAAGCGCATTTAATTAGAATTATAGATTACCGAAGGAAAAGAAGATCCGAGCTTTGATGCGTCTGCCTCGACGAAGGGAAAAATAAAGTCAGGTAACGGAATTGTATGTTCCATTCGACAATAGGAAGCTCGATTGGAAGCAGGAATTCAATAACTGTAACAATGCAAACAATGCGCCCGAAAAACACCATCTTTTTCAAAATAAAATATAAATATAAGCATCTTTGAATTCAATATTACTTTCTGTCCAACATAGGGAGCTCATTAAAATAAAGTAGATTTCGTTTTCTCCAGCATACTTTGCGTTTCTTTCTATCGAGACAGATAATCAAAAAGTCAGTATCTTTTATGTTATGCAGTGCATTTGACTTATTTTTAATAAGTTTCATTTTCAAAGAAATGGCTGAAAAGGGATTGCACGTTAACTTAAGCAAAATCAATCACTAAGTCCCTCTGAGAGTTAGATAAAATACTTAACAAGCAGATGGTTTCAATAAGCATGGAACTTTTAAAGTCAGTTTTAGTGAGTATAATGAATGCACTTGAGGTGCACAATAATATAAAATATTTGCCAATTCTAACCGTTTTTTAAAAGTACCATCAAGTATCAGTTGTGAATTGAATTATGGAAACATCTTTATGTTTTAAAATCACTAACTATAAGGAATAGTGTTTAAAGTATGTTAAATAATTTTTAAGTATGGTGCATTATTATTTGCATTTCTTAAATGTGATTCACCTTTAAAACAAAATCAGAAAAGCCACATTTAATAACATTATAGTAGTGTCTTTAAAAGAGTACTTTAGTGATTGGTATTGCTAGTTAATTGCAATTGGTAATACTACTTAATTGCAATTGGTAATACAACTTAATTACAATTGGTAATTCTAGTTAATTGAAATTGGTAATTCTAGTTAAAATCCTTCACAAGATCCATTAAAAAACTTCATGATTTCGTAGAAAAATTTTGAATTTGTAGATTCAAATTTATTCTTACTGTTTACGATTGTGTAAAAGAATAAGTTCATGCTAATCATCCAAACTACACATTGAAATAAAATGTGTGAAAAAACTCAATGTTTTTACTATTGGATCTCAAATCGAATTGATAACTCATGTGTGAGTCAAATTCGTTACTTACGAAAAGTGTTCTGTAACTTGTCTTCTCTGCATGGCTTCGAACCAATTTTGACTTCGACCAATACCATCTTTCTTTGGATTCTTTCAAGCAATCAATGCAAGCAAGCATTCAGTTATTATGAATGTTGTGAGGTAAGACAATTAAATACCACACTACTTGGAAATAGCTTGGCGCTCTGAGAGTTAATGAGAGGTTCACACGAATAAAACCTGTTCTCTAACCTGTAGTTCGCCCTGCATGACTTCTAAACTGTTTTGACCTTCTTAACCAATAGTCTCGTAGGATTCTTTCAACCAATAGATGTGGTTACTTAGTCATTAACTACTGCCCTACTCATAAATCTCAAGACGCACAGGGAGTTAAATGAATAACTGATTCTGAAGTAATCATTAAAATTCGATTAATAATTTAAAATTTCCTATTGACAAATCAGAGACACCACAATTCATTTAAAACCGAAACAGATTGATTTCGAAAATCCAATCATAAATTCCATCCTCTGAGCCACATTTATCCGTTTTAATGAAATGGCGACTTTGAGGTAAATTGTTATAATTAACAATTCCTTTTCGTTGCATCCTCGAGTAAACTACCTCTTCTCTTTCTGAAAGCACAAATAACTCTCAACAGGGAGTTATAACATGTCCAATACGCACTCATTCGGAATATTTCTTGATCGAAATCTTCGAGGCAAATTCGACCAGGAAAAAGGCACGGCTTATGCTGTCAATGAAGGGACGACTTAATTGCCATCCTACTTGAGAAAATTGCCTTACTCTGTAGAGATGCCTTCAGGTGGAGGAGATGAAACAATAAGTACCCTGAACATGGGAGGGGATTTAATTTGAGAAATCCAGAAAGGCTGGATTGTAAAAGGTTTAATCAGGATTCCCGGTAATGGGGAGATGGTAATTTGCCCGGGTAAGATTTTTAACCCCTTGTCGATAAGGATTTTTCTGTTTTGCTGATGGTAGATGTTTTTGAAAATGGAAAGAGTTGCAAGGATCTGGGAGCTAAAGTTAGTTTCGCTTACAGGTGTGGTTTCTTTTGCCCGTTGTTGTCAAAGCACAGACGGCTCTTAAAACATTCAAAGACCTTTGGAAGCGGAGTAATTGCAGGAGTCGAAGCGGGGTATTCGGAATTAGTTTAATAGTTAGCGAACTGGATGTAATTATCGCGTCAGTTTCTCAGCCGTCTGCTGCTAGGTTTATTAAATGCACTTGAATGGGAAAAATCGAGATAAGGTGCCCGACTGCAGTGTGATTTCCCCGTTTCGATTCTAACGTCTTTTTATATTTAATGTGTGTTTTATTCTATCGCAATTTAAGGTTCGATGTTTGTTTCAATACTTCTACTTAGAAGTTGAGAAATAATTTACGGTGTATATTTTAACTCATGGTGGTTGTCTCAACGAGGTATCTCGCGATTAGTAAAATTGTCCAGATGTGGTTGGACGAGATATCTCGTCATTAGCAAAATTGACCAGATATGGATGGACGAGATATTTCCTTATTAGAAAAAAATTACTAGATCGTGATCTTGTCATAAAAAAATCGACAGTATCTTGACGAGATATCGCGTCATTTGTAAAATTGACCAGATATAGAGGGACAAGATATGCTCTGTTGTTTTAATGGTTTAATTATTATGTTAACTACAATTTCGTGACTATATTTTGCAGTTAATTTTTCATATCAGTCGAGTTTACCACCATTCCCGAAACAAACTAACCGTGAGTAAAGACTATATATCTTTTTTATCAACTATTATTATCCATAATCACTGAAAGGTTTAACCATTAATTTTATATTATTCATCAATCTACTATGTTTCATTTTCATGAACTAATTTCTCTACTTGAAGAGTTTGGTTTAAAATATTTTACTTATCGGTTTACTTATCGGATATTCTATGTTTTAGTGGTAAATAACATTGTAAATTATGAATACGTCATATCGAGACGTGCAATTACATCTTTCACGTCTCGAATTAATTACCGTTCCAAGACAAACTAAATCAGCTTCCATTGAGTTAAGCCTAAATAACTTGTTTTTCATCCCCTCTTCTTCACAATAGCAGATTATAATCATTAATTTTATATTATCCATCCAGTTATAATGTTTCATTCCACGTGAAATTCGGCTTAAAACATATTTCCCTTTAAAGATTATTTACATATGTATACGATGTTCCATGGTTTTGTTAGTTTAATAACTTTATAAACTATAATTTGGTGACGAGTTAGTTTGCAATTACTTCTTTCACATCTACCGAATTAATCAATGCTACACGAAATCAGTTCCCGCTGCGCTAATTCTATACATCTTGTTTTTCATGTATTCATAATAATGGCGAAAAGGTATAATAATTAATTTTATCCTTATCACGCTTCATTTTCGCGTACCAATTTCTCAATATAAAGTTCGGGGGGGGGGGTATTTCAATTAACGTCACACTGGAGCAACACAATGGGCTATTGGTGACGGTCCGGGATCAATCCCAAAGGGAAAGATCCGAGGACAACACCACGTAATTTTGAACCATTATAAAGTTCGGTTTAAAATATATTTATTTTCGGATAATTTACATATACATCTACTGTTCTATTGTTTTAATGGTTCAATAATGTTGTAAACGATAATTCCGTGACTAGTGCATTTTGCAATTACTTCTTTTACATCTACCGAGTTTATCACCGTTCCAAAGCAAACTAAATCAGTCTCAACCCAGTTATGCCTGTATAGCTTGTTTTTCATCTGCTCTTCTCCATAATGGCGGAAGAGCATATAACACAAGAGCCTGTTTTTTTTCTGTTAATGAAACTCAGGCGTGAGAACCCGAAATGCAAGAAGATTGGGTGGCTACGTAAGATTGCTTTCTTCTATGAAATATTCATTTTTATTTCTCTGGAAAGAGAAATATTTCGAGAGAGCTGGGTATTGCAACTAACCTTAACGAGATGTTTAATTGGATTCAAAAAAAGTTATGTGGACGTGTTAACAATTACGTGTGGAAAGGGAAACTATGTCGTTAATTTGTGGAGACATTTCGCAAAAAGAACAAAGAAAATGTTCTTAAAGTACCCACATGATTTTTCTTTTACTAAGATAATTATCGAAATAATCATCAAGGCGCTCATTTAACGTAGAGTTTTTTCACTACAATTTTGATGGGAATTGTGGTTGAAAAAGGACCATTTCTTGGTTTCTGTTTTTAATGTCTTCAGCTTTTTGTGATATTTTTTTGCGTTGGAGTAATTCTTTCGGTAGTTTTTAAGATAAATATTTACGTTTTTATCTTCACGAAATACATCTGACTACTTTTACATGAAACTTAGTTGATTAAAGTACTTATTTTTATGTAAATGATGAACAGTGATGGGGGAATTTAACTAAGTGCCATTTTTTAGGATATATTGTTTTGGTGAAAAACAACCCAAATCTGATTATATTATTACTGGGAATTCAATATCGGTGAAATTCTTTCAATAAACTTCTCGTTTGAAAAAACAAAATAAAAACACACGGTTTACCGGCAGAAGTAAAAAATGCAACAAAATGAAAGGATATAAATAATTTGAAATTAATGATAGCTTTTATAAAAAGATTGCTTTGAGTAAATTATACTTCTAATGGTTATATGATTATAACGTAATTGGAATACAAGGGGTGCCTGAAACAATACAAAATAATTCTTCATTAAATTCATTGTGAAAAAGAGACAATAAATATTCCTAAAAAAATTAAACTCAAATAATAAATTTCGAAAAATGTTTAAATTATTTTATCCAAGATTGAAAGAGCTACATATAATAAGAGCAAATTGAAATGGGGATTGGATTCAAACATATATTTACATCGCAAATACTACTGAAAACGTGCCAAATTATTGCTACTTCAATTTGACATGTCATTAAACTTAATAATTTTTGTCAGGTGGCATTTTCTCTACAAGAAACGTGCATGGTGCAAATCTTCACCAATATGAAAAAATATACAAAGTGTGTGAGGGAATTAAGGTAGCAAAAATTATGAAGAAATACAGTCGCAAAGTTACTGAAACGAATATCAAATGAAATACGCATTCTTAAATTCTGATATTACAAGCAGATTCTAACTTTCTAACAGAGATTGAGACGTTGTTGATACCCAGATCCATCCATTAATTAATTGAGCAGTTTAATACATTTGATTTTCACTTATTTCATTTTAAAACACTTTAATTCAATGCAGAATTTCATTTTATAGGTCTTAAACTATGTGTTTTATCATATTATGGAAAGCGCTTTGCATTCTATGAATATTAATATCAGAATCCAAGTCATTGAACTATTTACGAACGATGAGGTAGTTTTCTTAGAAAATAAATACTAATTAATTATGTTTTTTTTCAACTAGTAAAGTATAAAAAATCAGTGGTGGCTCCAATATGATAAAGCTAAGAAGTTTTGCGCGAATAAAATTTCAAAATTGTACTCAAATTAAGTTCATTTTACCTTTATTGATAATATCGGATCCTGTTATAACTAGAAGAATCTGTGACTTTATAGCTTATCACCTGGCTACATATTTAATTTATAATCCTCCAACAAAAAAAAATATGTCCTCTTCTTAATTTAGAAACTGTATGTCATACTGATAATTTTCGTTGTATATTGTAAATTTTTATTTTATTGGCGAGAACTTTCAATTAACCCCCTGGTGGTTGTGTGGACGACGTATTTTGTCATTAGAAGAACTGACCAGATTCTGATCTTGTCAGTATTAAAAAATCGGCAAGCAATATCGATATGTTTAGTCATCAAGATATTGCCAATTTATTTCGTCATTAAGATATTGCCCGTCATCAAGCCTATTTTGCTAATGACGAGATATTTCTTCATTAGCAATCTTGGTCAGATTTTGATGGACTAGATATCTCGATGAAACCACTTGTAGGGCTAAAAGTAAGTAATCAAAGGTTACCCCAAAAATTGCTTAGGAAGATTGTATTTATTAAAAAAATTATTGAGAATTAAAGTTATTAATTCTCAATTAATGATTTTTATTTTTTTTTATAAAGTTGATAAAATTGTGTTTTGGATAAAAATTATGTATATTTTTAATTATTTTGTCCATTAGGATCAGAGATGCCAAAAACGAAAAAAATTACTTTTCAGTAATACTCGGATATCATCCGAGCACCCCAAAAATAAACGCTGTTCACTTCGAAGCATCCCAAACTCACTCTATGCAACTGCCAATGAAAACCTCTCGAGAACTTCAGAATAAATTGAACGTACACATATATAATGCTTAGATCTAGAGGTATCCACACGGCGCTCTCAAAGTCCCATCTGTTCCAAGAACTTTCCATCCACTCCGTCTCACGTGACTAGCTTCCTAGAGAGGGACTTTCGATTCTCATTGAACTTCATGTTGAAAAGGAGATTAAAACCACCGCAGAGTGAAATTTTATTCCGTTGGAGGGAATTCGTGCTCTGTACTTTGTTATTCTACCAAGTGTCTCTGGAAAGTTTGATTCTGAAATTCAAATAATCCAATAGAAGCTTTTAAGGTCTGAGAACTGAAATCGAAAAGGTCTACTCTAAAGAGAAGGAAGATACTATATACGAGGTCTGATCGAAACGTATCCGATTTTTGGGTGGAAATAAAACTATTTAACAAATAGTTTAACCGTAGTCTTCTTCAAAACTCCTTTTTGAGTACAGACCTCTCGGTGATTCTTCTACTGATGGGAGCAATTTTCGATACTACTTTCCAGGACTTACATCCAGTTCTTTGTCGCATTTCTCTTATCTGGAATTATGTTTGGTATGTAGGACTGTTGAATCTGTGTAAAGCCATTTTCCATCCAAATAATCTGGTTGAGCTGCATCTAGGAATTGCGGGGAGGGACTTTTCAGTTGCCTTCTCTGTTGTGATCTCTTTCATTTAACTTTTGGCAGAAATTTTGTACCTGAAAAGCGTACTTGTGATTAACTATGCCCTTGTTTTCGAAAAAAAACGCAGTTAACAAGACCCTCAGGTTGCTTCTTGATTGACTCACTATTAGTCCTGAAGAAATTCCTGGCGCTATCCTATGAAATAACTAAGCTCTTTTCTCAAGGTTGACCGTTGGTCTATGACGGACATTTTCGTATGTTCCGAGACATTGCTAGTCATGAAGCGGGCAATAAACACATAACAATGCGCAAGTGTTTACAGGTGCTCACTTAGAAACAATGAGACTATCAAAATGAGGTGAATTGTGAAAACACTTCTCTCATCTATGATCGATACAATCATGGAATGACAGCACTCACATGATAATCAAATCTACCAATCGAATCCACGTGGCTTTAACCCAAAATTGATTTCCTTCCGAGTTTAGTTGGATGTGTTTGAACAAATGCATTTGGTAGAGATATTGTCATATATAGGACCAGCACAAGCATGTTCCCCCAAATGACAAAACAAAGAGTCAACAGGCATGCTATAAATATTGTAATTGTTAATGTGTTTAATGTGATGTGTGTGTTACTATTGCGTTCTAAATAAATATTGAACAGTAAATGTGTGTGTATTTGCATGTATCAAACCTCTGAGGCACCTTATAATTCCCAGGGTACTTTAACTACTGCGGCAGATTCGTAGACTCAAGGCTCATCTCTGATTCAGGATGTTTTCATGAAAGCTGGAGAAGTATTCTAACTTCTCTAGTACAACGATCATTTTAGTTGTAAACACAAAATACGACGAGCTAAGTATACATGTGCAGCTATAACGTCGTCATCGCAGCACCCGAAGTGTTTCTCGGTTTAGCAAAAATAATATTTAATATAATTAATAATTGCATTTGTCAAATTCCGGGCTGCAGCAGGTTAACTAAATAAAAAATAAGGTTAATCTTATATAAGGTAAGGCCCGTTGATCATAATTCGTATATCTTTTCAACCGAGTTTGAGTACTTAAATTTGTAAGGTTCATCTCATGTTTCTGTTCAGATATATTTCGATCACTATAAGATTTATTTTCAGTGTAGACAAACAAACCAGACAGAGAGTGAAGATTTTACTTTCGCTATCCAAATGCACTATCATCTAACATATCGGGGTACCTTAAATGTAGTTTATCGCCATTCTGTTGATGTTTCGTTAGAATCTAATTGGTGTTGATCAATGAATTATCGTACGATTCGGAATTTATTCTTTGGAATTTTTATTGGCGAAGTGCTGAAATCCTATTCGAAAAACAAGTGCAGGAAACACGTATCGCCCCAGAAACACTACCGCCACCTAGATTTGGCTTGACAGAAAATCTCTCTTATACACAAACCTGGTATACAAATATTACACAGAAATCTGAAAAAAATTACTAATGCTTTTAGATGGTGAAACAAATATGCTTTTCAATAAGTTTGGTAAAAAAGTATGAGGAATCTTTCATAAAAAAAGATGTCATTGTGTTTAAAAAGATCAAATTCAAGTAAAAAATGGATTCCGTCGTAAAAAGGTATCAAAGGCAGTGTTGTCTTTGATCTTGGGATTTTTGTCTTTATCCCTTTACGAAATTTACATTCAAATAAATTTATTTTCTTAGGTGGTAAATCCTTTAAAAGCTATAGCGATAAGTTACATCCCAAAGCGACGGGCAGGAACCTGTTTTTCTACCACCCTATTGTTAGGAACGGCGAAACAATGAAGCTAGAGCCGAAATTATTAAGCAAGCTCTCAAGAACAGAAGAAGGGTCGCAAAAAAATGACAAATTCCCAAATTCGTAATTTCGCCAGTTCTCCTGCAGCAGTTGAGTGAGATAAAAGCAAACCAGTGAATAATTCCTCCTCTGGAGTCGACACAAATTTTCTTTTAAGTAACATTTATCATTAAGAATTCCCCTGCATAATGCACATGCCAACTTCATTCCATCCTGACAAATAAGGAGAGGAAGTAAAAATATCACACAAAAAAAGAAACGGGAGCAGGCTGAAGACACTAAAACGGGAGTGGAAAAGAAATGTACCGGAAAGAAAAGTTAAAAATAAAGGAAACGAAAATACGTGGCACAAATTTAGGCGCTTAAAAATCGCGTAGGGCATTGTAGTACGACCGGAGAGTTGAAAACTTTCAACCTTTTTTGTTGTGGGTAATTTTTTTTCCTGCTTCCATTTTCGCCTTGACGTCTTTATCTCCGGGACATTTTAACGCAGCCCCAAAACATTAGCACCTAGATGATAGGGGAGGAGCAATCGAAACATCGCAGAGGGCTAGAGTTTTGGGGGTCGCAGTAAACAATGGTCTCAGCGTTTGACTGGCACAATGCCACGTTATCGAATGTATGAATGGAAATGCTGGCAGCTTTTGTAACCGTCATAAGAAAAGTTTTATTTTGTTCTGTAAAAGTTCACTTAAGTCTCCGTATATTTACAAGATACTTAGGAAGCAATACATTGTCACTGATACTTATTTCGATGAGGAAAAACGTATTTGGTATAAATTAATTCTGTAAGTTTTTAAATACCTTGTTTGGAGGATGATTCCGAATGGATGTTTATATGGTTTCTATCTAGCGTTAATAAGTGCTAATCGTTAATAATCTAACCGTTATTAAACCTCTAAGTGGTTTTGTCAAGATATCCCGTCCATTAAGAGCTGACCAATTTTGCTATTGACAAGATGCATCAAGATATTTCCGATTTTTTTTATGATGACAAGATCAAGATCTGGTCAGTTTTCTTCTAATGACCATATACCTCGCCCATCAAGATCTAATGGTTTTGTTAATGACGAGATACCTCGTCAAGACAACCACCAGTGCTCTAAATAAGAAGTGTCGACATCATGTTAGATACTAAGATACATAATTTATTTCACAAGGTATTGCATAAGTGATGATATATCATTTATAACATCAACACTCTTAACTAAAGTGTTTCTTACTCCTCAGGATTATACGAAATGGAAGCTATAATTTTTTTCTAGCGTTAATCGTAGATAAGTGCTGAAATCGTGTTAGATGTTAGATACATAATTTATTTTACAAGGTATTGAACACGTGACGATACGATATCATTTATTACTTGAACACTCTTAACCAAAGAATTTCTTTCTCCGAAGGACAATCTCGAATGGATGATTCGATTTAAATGAAATTTTTGATTTGATTTGATACTATGATTTCTCTCTAGTGTTCATCGTAAATAAGTGCCCGAAATTAGATAAATGCTGAAATCAAGTTAGATGTTATTATATTACAAGGCATCGTATGTGTGATGATACGATATCATTTATTAGATCGAAGATTTTAACTAACATGTTTCTTACTCACTGGATGATTCCAAATGGATGTTACTATGTTTTCTCTTTAGCGTTAAACGTGCACCAAACTAGAAAAATGCTTAAATCAGGTTAGATGTTAGATCCATCGTTTATCTTACAATGTATCTTATAAGGTGAAAAATACGAAAGTATCATTTTTTTCACGTAGACACTCTACTAAGAAACTTTTAATTAGAAAAATGTTTCCCGACCAACAATAAAATTTTATGTGTCGATATAAATTATTCGCGAAATTAATACTATTGATTTACAACCTATGGCACTTTAACTGCTTTCTTGGCGACTCCGTTTCGGTGAAAAATTCCACTGTAGGGACCGTGCATTAAGTTAATTGTAAATTCAATCAAAGCTTTTTACTCTCTTTTGAGATATTCGTCAAGATTTTGGTGACAAATGCATGCATGGTGTCGATAATTAGGCCCTTTGGAAGATGATATATTTTTTACTTGACTTATAGACTTAAGATTTCTATGTCATGAAATTTGGGGCCGTCATGGCTCAGTGGATATGTCACTGGGCTAGCAACCTTCGAGTTGTAGGAGGAGCAGTTTCGATTCTTGTTAGGTGCATTCCTTCCTGGTTGCATTTCTCTCTCTCTTCTGTGTCAGTAAAAACTCGCATTGCATGTCTGTCTATTACTTGATATTGTATGTCTTGAACGGGTGGTTAAGTCGGACTGCTACAGATATGGCTCTCTGATCTTGGGAGCAATAGCAAACGCATTCTACCCATGTAAAAAGGGATAAGAAAGAAGATGTAACAAGATATTTTTTAGAGTGGGATCTTATAAAATGTTAAATTCATATTTCTACATCGCATGGCTATATTGTATGTCTTGAACGGGTGGTTAAGTCGGACTGCTACAGAGATGGCTCCCGGATCTTGGGAGCAATAGCAGACGCATTCTACCCATGTAAAAAGGGATAAGAAAGAAGATGTAACAAGACATTTTTTAGAGTGGGATCTTATAAAATGTTAAATTCATATTTCTACATCGCATGAAGGTATCTTCCTAAATTAACAACTAATGAATTATTCGATATATTGTTGTTTCAATTTTTACAAAAGGAAAGACCACGACTGTTCCCTTTGCTGACTTTTGTCAAAAATTCATACTTTACTTGAATTATATTACTTTTCAGTATTTTTAAAGTAAAATTGAATGAAATTAACCCTCTGACTGGTCCAGACGCAGATATATGATCTACAACCTGAAGATTTCCCTCAACGCTTTTTAACCGGTTTTAACCTCCTTGAACGATTTAATCTTTCCTAATATTATTTCAAGCATTAAATGTGGTTATTTAGTCAGGATATATAATGTGGGGGAAAAGCATGGGGGGGGGTTCACAATACTCGGAAGTAAACGCTCAGAGGAATAAAGCTGGGGACATCAGATAACTATCAAATAATCATTAATAAACTTTCAGAAATAAATTAATTTAACAAGGAATATATTAATATGAATTGAAGGAATAATTCACTGCATCAGTTTAAATATTTCATACTTTTACTATTAACTAAAAATCCCAATACAAATAATAGCCCGTTGTGTTGTACGATCCCACTCAAGTGCGATGTAAATACAATTACCTACCTAGTACTAATAGCTAAAATACACCCATGAATAACGGCAAAGATATCTATAAACAAATGCATTCGTATCCAATTCCTTTTTAAAGAAAATCACTCGAAAATTCCTATTGACTTCAATGCCACTGCGAAAAAATGTATTCTCCAGCTTCAATATGAATTTTATGTTCTCTTATATATTCCATGATACCCTTACATCTGATATATTTTAAAGCCGGAGATACGTCCGATTTCGAAAGAAATAACGCCTTTTGTCACACCTTAACAATGCACCGGCTATGCTTGCGAGGGATAATGTTACAGTCACGTGTGAGGATTTTGGAAGGAATATGTTACACTCGGAAAGGGATATCTGTCGGAAATAACGCTTTATGATTGCGTTCTTTTTCATCCGTCGTGACACTGGTAGGTTTGGAGAACAAAATCGGATTCAATATTCAGGACTTCCTGAGAAGAAAGAAATCAGTCAGGTTTAACAATGTGCTGAAAGTGTTATGTATGGGATTTTTTTTGCTTGTTTAATCGTTAGTGCTGAATAATACATATAGTAGCTGTTAAAGAGGATGTTTTTCAAATTTTCTGTAGGACAGATCAGGGTACATAAAGTTGGTTAAAGAAAAGTCCATGACCTTTTATTATTATATGACCTTTTTTATTAGATATATATTTACATATTTCTTCAAGAGGAAATCATTTATCTATGTTCTTAACTCTGAGTGTCCCTAGATTTCTGAGTACTGTATATAGTACTGTTTATCCCATAACACACAGGCCTAAATAACCGCATCTCTATACAGGGTGTTTCGAAAATATCTGGTCAATAAAGGGTGGTTAGAGGACTCAAAATAAACACAATTCGTCAAAGAATGTGTGTCCGGAAATGCCGATAACATTGTCGATAACATTGTTTCTGTCAGTCGATAACATTGTTTCTGTCAGTCGATAACATTGTTTCTGTCAGTCGATAACATTGTTTCTGTCAGTCGATAACATTGTTTCTGTCAGTCGATAACATTGTTTCTGTCAGTCGATAACATTGTTTCTGTCAGTCGATAACATTGTTTCTGTGGCGTAAGTCTTCATTCTCCGCTCGGATTTTCAACGACAAACTCCGAATTCAATTCATGTAGCTATGTATGCCGTTGAAAATCCGAACGGAGAATGACGACTTACTCCACAGAAACAATGTTATCGACTGACCTAAACAGCGCCCTCTATCACCTAAACACGGCATTTCCTGACATTTATTCTTTGACAAAAATGTTTATTTTGCTCTACCACCCTTTTCAATTTGTCCAGATATTTACGAAAAACCTTGTATTTATATATTAGTTGAAAAAGTCCGATTGATTCTATTGGTCAAGTAGGTCAGAATTAGTTTTTGGTTTTGCTGGGAAGACTGCACGTTGAGACGACCTTTATTTATGCATATGGGTCATTCATATGCTTAATTTCAAAGATTTTGCTTCTCTTCACAACCCTTTGTTCAAACTTAACTATTTTACTTTGATCAAAACATAAAAACCAAGATTTATGTAGTTGTAAAATTATTCTATTTTTTACAAATGGAGGGTTGTGAGTTGGAAACTCGATCCAATCAGACATTCGTATATGGAGGGCTGGTGCACATTAAATCTGTCGTGGCCTCAAATATCTTCACGTTGGCTAAGTGTGTAAATTCCGAGAGTGGAGTGCCAGCTCAGGTATTGTTCTCGTCATTTGACCGTGGATTAAAATTACGAGGCATCGTCCTTGGATATTTCCCTTCGGGATTGATAACTACCTACCTACCTTTTATAGCAACACTATGTAATTTTATTTTATGCGTGCCATAATATAAAACTATAAAATACAATAATGCTTCATTGTACAATCCAATTATGTAGAGCGAATTCGCTCTACACACTTTTAGGAATTGAAGAGACGAGAAAACCAAGAGTGCCAGCTCAGGTATTGTTATCGTCATTTGACCGTGGATTAAAATTACGAGGCATCGTCCTTGGATATTTCCCTTCGGGATTGATAACTACCTACCTTTTATAGCAACACTATGTAATTTTATTTTATGCGTGCCATAATATAAAACTATAAAATACAATAATGCTTCATTGTACAATGCAATTTTATGTAGAGTGAATTCGCTCTACACACTTCTAGGAATTGAAGAGACGAGAAAACCAAAATGTGTAAAACTAACACTTAATTAAAAACAGATTCACATTCCGTAGGCCTCATCACGAAACGCTTCGCTTTATTACACGCAATCACGCTAGATTCTTTCGGAAATGACAACCTTTGTTGTAACGTCGGTTGTAATGAAATGTATATTGCAGGTGTTTTCGCATTAGAGTATCGCACAAGGCCGATTTTAAATTCGTTCGCATCCACTTCTATGTAACTGCATTAGTATTACCGTGTATTGTATAGTTGAAAAGAATACTGCATACAGTACTTTGACGGCTTGATATAATTTGCTTGCTACGTCCTAACCGTGAGAGCACGATGTTTCTGATTTACATTAATCACGATTGCCTTGAATTAATCACGATTACATTAATCACGATTAACCTTGAATTCTCTAACTCTCAAGCTTCATTCGATTCCTTGTACATTGTTATGTCTAGAGTTTATATTAAATTATAATTTTCGAAATTTTTAACATTATATTATTTGTGAAGTATCAAATTGACACAAATGAGTCTGGATGAAAATGAATTTGTATACAATATCAAATAATTGCATAATGGTTTATGTTTATTTTTCATTTCCCTTAGAACTCACAAAAGTTGAATAGTTCGATCCCAAATCAAGTTGTGAATAACAAGCTTCCTTTACGTTTCCTTTTCGAAAAATGTTGCACTCGGGGAACAGTCCCAGGATTTCCAGTCGGCCGTTAACATTCGACTGGATTTCAACAAATCCAGAAACCTAGGAAGGGCTCAGGATGTGGAATTTTGAATTTAAGGGGCAACTTACCCAACAATTTCCTTTTGCTTTCTACCCAATTTGTACCAAACCTCCGATCCAGGCATGTTCCAGGGACACTTAGCGATGTCTCTTGGTGGCAGGATATGATATTTTACCGCACGAATAGAGAGTGTGTGGTTATCCGAAAATTCGTGTTCCGCTTGAAAAATTCTTTCGATAACAGCTGGGTTTTCCAAATTCTTGGAGATCCAAAGTATTCCCCAGATTTATAGTTCACAAATTCGGGATATCTGTTTCCTAACTCTGTGAAGCGAAGTGTCTTTGCAATGTTCGATTACTGCTGGAAGAGTTACATGCGTGATATCAATTCGTACCAGCTACAAGTTTTTTGTTTTACAGACATTGGTTGAGAACGTGTTGTATCGTTAACTTATATGAACTTGTCTATTTAATATACATGTTATTTATAGTGCTCTTTTTTTATATATCGCTCTACATTATGCAGAAGTTTCAATGTAGTTAAATATAGTACGTTGATAGTTGAATTAACGTCGTACTTGAGCACACACAACGCACTGGAGCACACTAATACAAAGGGTTATAGTTAGAAATAGATACACTTAAGTGTAGAATCCTTGTTTAAAATGTTTGATACAGAACAGGAATCCTCGTCAAAATAAACTATCTATCTGATTCATACTTTGCATAAGCTGCGATGTACAGTTTCGACAAAAGTGTTTTTTATGCTACGACTAAAGTTCCCCCCGTTATAACACGGGACCTAGCACCTAGGAAGAATAAAATGCAGAATTATAATTATATCATAGCGTTGTTCCTAATTCCCCTGGTCAAGCTATACCTAGACCAAGTCCAAAGGACCATGTTGTACGTCTTACAGAGACCAACTCCTGATCCTTCAGGAGCTGCTTCAAATATCGACGTTCTAATGAAATAGATAGAGCATGTGGACGGAAACGCTGTCGTAAGATCACAGAAGGTGAAATCACGTGGACATACGAATCGACTTTGGCAGAATGGCTATCGAAATTCAAACTAGAATTTTAACCCTCCAAGTGGTTTCAATGTACTATCTCGTCCATCAAGATCTGACCAATTTTGATAATGACGAGTAATCTTGTCGTTAGAAAATTGTTCAGGTTTTGATGGACGAGATATCTCGTCAAAATCATTTGCAGGGTTACTCACGCTGGGTAATCACTTTAACCAATGAATAATTTGTCCGACCTAAGTATTCAGGCTTTTTTCCCACATCTTCAAACCAAGCGATCGGCAGAAATAACATGAAGATACATACACAGGCTCCGTCTATTTCATTAGAAGGTCGATGGCTCCACAGAGACAAATACATCTAAAATATGAGAAGGTGTTTTTGGGTTTATGAAGCACGGATCAGTTGAATAGTTCTTAACTCCTCTCACAAAAGTCGTGTAAATTGCCTACCCTCTTTCAAGTCTTGCCAGAAGAGTCTGATGCAGTCTTGAAACCCTTGAAAATAATGACAGCTTTGCAGGTTACCGAGAATGTAGGATAAGGTCAGACCAAGCTTCTGGGTTTTCTATTTGTACGTGGAATAAATATCTACGGCATTAACATCACTGTTTCTTGGGGTAATCCCTCAAGTCCTGTAGGTTCCTCATCGTGGTGAGGGTGTGTACATAAGAGAACTGGGTCATGTAGGTTGGGAATTTTCTCCTGGTAGCTTCACTCTAAACTCGAAGTCTAGTCCATAATCCCATCTAATGCTTAAAAAGCTGCTCCTGAGGCTGCCAGACTTCATCCTTAACAATTAGTATTTACTTTTCATGAATTGTCAAAATTTTAATTCGCATAATGGTTTCTATACATATTAATAAAATGAACCCCATTTGGGTAAGTGCACCGCAAAATTGTAAAGCAAAATAAATTTTTTGTACTAAAACACCTAACATTTTAAAAAAGAAGCATTGGTAAACGATATTTTAAACTAAAATTTGGGGGAAGAATGGTGAATTTTCCATTTGCACTTAGATGTATACAACAAATTTCAAGAATTATACAAAGCAATTTCAAGTAAATCAATTAAAATTAAATCACAGGGAACATTTTAAAATGAGAACAATGTCAACCTGAGAAAAACGCGTTTTTGTAGTAAGCTTTCCATTCTTATCTAAAAAATGTTTTATGTTGTATATACGTATAACTCCATCAAAAATTTTCGTTATTGAAAAATTCGTTTTGCTATCCATAGAATGTAATATCACATATATGTTAAACGATAAAATTAGAAAATCGATTTTGGTGAATTTAGAAGTTAGCAATGTTAACTAAGGCATCTTCAAAAACTTTTTATCCATTTATTTATTCATTCTGACATGCATAAAAATTCATTCATTGGAAAAATGCACAGCAAAATAGAAGATAAGGCACAAACACCATACAAAAACATAAAAACAAAAGCGAAATGTATATGAAAAGTACACAATCAACAAAATTCAAGAAACGAGAATCTTTCAAACCAGAGATAGAATTTTTTAGAAGTTAGAAACTCAATAAAACTTTCTACGTTTGGTGTGAAACTTCTTGCGATCTTCATAATTTTGAATACCAGATGATTTTTCAAATAACACATGGTATAAAATGTTTTTTAAATAAAATTATATTAATTAAACCTAGAATTTAATACCTAGACTGCGGCTTAGAGTAATTATTTAGTTTTGAACAGCGATTTTTTAAATGAGTTCCTTAGGAAAAATCCAAATTTATAAAAACAAAGGGCAGTTGCCTTGTCTTCATCTCCTAAGAATGCTTATGTAGGTGGTAACTAATTCATCCTCCTCTCTTCCCTATTCTGATGAAAATTAGGTACAGAAAAACAATTTTCAGAAAACTAGTAACCCATCTATTGTATTTTAAATTAGATTTATATTCCACACAGAGAACATTTAGTTTAGAACGAATTTCAGAAGATTAAAATTCTTTGTACCAGCTTAAGACCTTTGTGTCAGAAATATATTCTTTTGACAAACATCTGCAAATTAGTTTTTTCAATCCTTGGAAGTAAACGGTTTCTCTCAACGTGTTCGATGAAGTTTTAAAAATGTGGAACGGTAAAAGTGAGTTTTAATTCATGTGGAGGTATCCAGAATTACAATTCATTTGGTAGTACTAAATATGCGATTTTTTTAAAATCAATACATGATTAAGAGGATGATAAAAATAAAATATATTGAGATCGCATATCAAAATACATTCAACTCTTTCAAGTGAAGTGCTTTCGCAGCGAAACCACGCTTTAAAAGTTCCTAGGATAATCGTATAGCGGATTTTTCTGGTAGCCACGCGCAGGTGTTCTATAGTACCGCCATCTGTCGATCAATAGGGTGAAACCTACTCAAGTACATTCAACGGCTAATCGAATTGAAATTTTAGCCAGTACTTCATCAAGTTGACCAAGATATTTTTTGCTTGAAAGGGTTATTTATACTGGGGAAAGATGATGTTAAGGGTATGGATTGAGTGAATAAAAGGAGAGGTTTTTGTGGAGAAGGGAAAGATTTTCGGTGGTGTAACGATTTCTCTGGGTAGCGTGGTAGATTCAAATCTACAGAGAACAGTCTAGCTTAAATAATAAACATTAATTTTATTCAGAACAATTTCTTGGTTATGTGAGGGTCTATGTACAAGGCACTTTCATGAATTCGATGCCTCTGCTAACGGGATGCGACAGGTTGTCGTAATCTCAGCTACGCACGAAAGTCTCTGAGTGGGAGAAAGGTCTATAGATGAGACTCTACTCGTCGGGTGACGATTACATAAGATCAGCACCGGATCCTCACGGGATGACGGGTCAATTCAGGTTCCCTGCCGGACGAGAAGTCGGCACCGGACTCTTCGCAGGTCGTCGGTTCAGCACGACAGGCACGGCTCCGCTGGGGTCGTCGGATCAGCACAAGACAGGCACGGCTTCGCTGGGGTCGCTGGTTCGAATCTTTCGAACGAGAACAAAGCAGGAACTCGAGATAGGCAGCCTACGCCAGGCTACAAGAACGAGTCCTCTCGGGGTGAGAGAACCGTCTTCCAAATTAATACGAGCACCCTAATGAGGTTGACCGCTCAAAGGGTCGCTGAGCCAAGCCGCTCGAAAGAGAACACAAGCAAGACTCGAGATGGGCAGCCTACGCCAGGCTACAAGAACGCGTACTCTCGGGGTGAGAGAACCGTCTCTTAACAATGCTTCTCTCCCTAAGGAGTGACCGCTCAAAGGGTCGCTGAGTCAAGCCTCTCGATCGAGAACACCGGCAAGAACTGACTATTCGACTCTCTTCTTTTCCTTTTGAAACCTCGCAGCCTTTGTTCGCTGGTGCTTTTTCTGATTGGTTCTCTCTTGATTGGTTATTGCTTTTAATTTGTTCGCTTTCGATTGGTTCTGATTCGGTGGCGACTGTCTGACGTAAAATGGGATCAGCTACTTAGCGCAGGTGGGCTTGAATACCTAGCAGATGGACTTAATCACCTGGCAGGTGCACTCCTAAACACCTGGGCGCTTTTCGGAACGAATTCTCTTTTGTCAGTCTTTGATCCAAGTCCCGACCGTCTGGTGCCAGAGAGATGGAAACGCATTGTCCTGTTCTTTTACGACTCTGTCGGCGAGTTTGCCTTAGGAGGGTTAATTGAGGGGTCCATCAATGAATCCTCACAATGGGTACACTCCATGCACACAATCAATCGGAGCTTTTAAAATATATAACTAAAGTTTTTAAGCCTTTTTCAAAAAATACTTTCAATATGTTCAACGTATGAAAACATATCTAAAACTACTAAAAGTTGTTTCAAAGCTAAATGTATTGGATATTATGGCCAGTATTTACTATCCACTAATGGCAATTTTTAAGCCAAATGTATTGGGTGTCATGGACAGCATTTACTATCCACTAATAGAAATATTTTGATCTAAATATATTGGGTATCATGGACAGTATTTATTATCCCCTAATAGTAATTTTTTAGATACATGGTATGGGGGTATTATGGATTGTATTACTATCCACTAATAATAATTTTTTAAGCTAAATATATTGCGTATTACAGACAGTACACACCATCATCGATTTACCCCGACTGTCACAACTGTCATGGTAACAGTGTGGCTATTCCTGACCACGTACTGAAGTGTTTCAAGGTGTCATGAAAGGACATTTTTGATGACCGGAGATATCTTTTGGACATTTTTCGCAGGACATCATGGAAATGATAAAATTTTGATCAGGGATAAGGAAAACAATTGGTATCCAAGAATCCAGATTCAATTTTCAAAGAAATCATGTTGATTAAAGCTTTGAGCAGATGAATATGGTATATTTAAGGCTTTCAAGCAAAAATATTTTTATTTACGTCTACGTTTTTCATCGAATTTAATGTTTAAGAAATTCTTGAAAAATGCGATTTACTCAAATACAAAAAGGGCAAGAGCTTGGATCCCTGTCACCCCTGCAGCACAACCCTGTCTCTGATAGGTCACTATTTGGTAACATTTTAAGTATTTTTGCTTTCATTTATTTGGTCTATAGCCTACTGCCATTTTTTTCATAACCAGGGCTAATTAAACTGTGGCTTAAAGTTTAAAGTGAATTCCGAGCTATAAAATCAAGTATGATGGAATTCAAATCCAGAGCCTGTTGAATCGAAGGCTACAGTAGTAACCACTCAGGACGGCATTGTGTATTCAAGCATCAATTTTTATTCGCGAATAGAAATAAGTCCCTTTCATAATATCTGACCATGCAAAATTCAAAAAGTAAAAGAAACGTAGATGTTGCAATGGAAAATTTATTTCGTACTATGAATAGAGTATTTTCTGAAAGGAGAGATTTTGAATCATGTATTTCTTGTGGTTCTTATTTCATATTTTTACTTGTTATTGAAAAGCCCTTGGTTTTCTTACATAGAGCTCGGGTGTCGACCTTGTCATCTGACCGTGGTTCAAAATTAAGAGATGTTGTCCTCGAATCTTTTCCTTAGGGATTGATACCGGAACGTCACCAATAGCATGTTGTGTTGCTCCAGAGCCGCGTAAATTCAATTAACTATCTACCTTCTTACGTAGCTATTAAAATATCAAAAATTACATAAATTTCAGGAGGAATGGGTTGATTGAATAGTAATTGAACCTCCTGTGTAGTCTGATACTGAATTTGAAGTTACAGTCATTTAAGACATGAAAAAATTGCGATTAACTGAATTCCAAATTTACAGTATGTTTCATCCAATCTACATAAGCAGCGGTGTTAGATGTAGCGTTATATGAAGGCCTTTCAGAGTTTTCTGCATTAGTTATAGAATTCCTAAAGTGGTTTAAATGTCAGTCATGGAAAAAATACTTTTCTTTCTTGTTAATTGGTGAAATTTTAGAATTTTGTCTAGGAATATCTTAGTCTTCTATACTCATTACCGAACACCTGAGAACTTTTCAAAATCAGCCATAACATCGAAAAATGCATTTTCTTTGTTAATTTGTTACCTTAGACTTCATGCTTTGAGAACACATTAGCCACCGTCGGTCCGTTGTAATCGCCCAAACCATCCCGTAACCAGCTTGCTAAACAAGAGTATTAGCATCCAACATCTGCATACGTTAAGGCGTCTCTCACAATTAAAACGGAAAGCGTTCCTCACCTATGAATATGCAAGTTAAATTAAGGCCTGCTCTTAACATACTGTCGGCTCTCCACTTAAATAGACTAAATTGATAACCGTCTGAAGGCGAAATTGGAAAGGTTCACAGCAATACACAATTTCCAGACCAAACGAGTTGAATGAATAGTGACTGAACTTGTGGTAATTGAAAATCGCATATTGATCTTGATGTAAAAGACACAAGAATTGGAAAACTTAACAATTACTTAGAATTTGGTGTAAATTTAGGCTACTTTACAATACAGTCAATCTATTAGATGTCTTTGAGGAATGTTTTATATTGTGCTGTACTTTCATTACAATGTACTTAATAGTTTTGCACATCTATCCTAAATGTAAAATTGTGTTTTTCTATTTTCTGTATTGTTTAAAAGAACTTTTATAATACTTTAAGTTTTATCCACTGGAAGTACAGTAAGTAGCCATATATGATCTGTCGTAACTTCAAAAGCATTGAAACAGGTTTGAGTTACACAACATGTCTCACAGTGATATGTGTTAAGGCATTTCTTTCATTTAAAAATAATAGCCCGTTTTGTTGCTCCAGTGCGACGTTAATTAAAATATCTACCTTTCCATTTAAGAATAGCCCACAAAGTAAAATGAGTCTGATCTTGATATTAAAACTACCCACGATTTGGTAGGTAGGTAGGTAGTATTTTAATTAACGTCACACTGGAGCAACACAACGGGCTATTGGTGACGGTTCGGGATCAATCCCAAAGAGAAAGGTCGAGGACAACACCACGTAATTTTGAACCACGGTCAGGTGACGAGGTCACACCTCAGTTGGCACTCCGCATTCCTAACTTCCACACCACTCCAATGCGAGGACATTTGAAGCCACGACAGATTTAACATGCATCAGCCCCCTTGTACAAGACTGGTTTTGGTTGGATTCGAACTCGCAACCATCTTGTTGCTAATCCTTTACTTCCAACCGGGCTGCCTCGGCCCGCAGTACATCCAATATTCTTTTGCATATCTATCCCTAAACCAAAACACATTTTCTGATTTGTTTGCTTTGGTGAAATTTTAGCATACATTGTATATCAGCTCGATCTCTTTGAAATACACAAAATACCCATGCATGATATCTTTTAATCTTAAAAGCAACATTGAAAACGGTCGGCATTATATAATATATTAGTAAGTCATGTTGCACACATATTAAAATAACACATTAATTTGATGTAAAAGCACCTAAAGTTTAGAAAAATTAACTATTAATTATTAGAATTTAGAGTAAATTCAGGTCTCCTAGTTTACAACAGTCTACCCCTATCAGATGTTTTTGAGGAATGCCTCAATCCATGCTCTACTTTCACTACAATATACCCAAGAGTTTTACATATCTATTCCTAAATAAAAACTCATTTTCTGTCATGTTTATTACTTTGATGAACTTTTAGCATATAATAAGCTTGATTCTGTTGAAATACATGAAATATCCATGTATAATCTGTTGCAATCTTAAAACAACATAGAAGACGGTTAACGTTACACAACATTAGTAATTCAAATCTGCACGCAAATTAAAATAACACATTAATTTTATGTGAAAGACACATAAGATTTGGAAAAACTAACTATTAATTAGAATTTGGTGTAAATTCAGAACCCCTACTTTATAATATTAGATATTTTTGATAAACGTCTTTAACAGTGCTCTACTTTCATTGCAGTATAGCCAAGAGTTTTACATATCTATCCTAAAACACATTTTTTCTCATTTGTTTATTGCTTTGGTTAACTTTTAGCATACATCAAGGCTCGATCTATTTGAAATACATGTATGATCGGTTGCAATCTCAAAGGCCGAATTCAAACTGGCTTAGATAACAAGAACATTAATAACTTGCATCTGCATACGCTAAGGCGTTCCTAACAATTAAAACGGTAAGCGCTCGTCACCTATGAATATGCATCCTAAATTAAACCCAAAGTTCTTAACACACTGCCTCTGTTTTAAATCGTGACCACCGATTCCCTCCTCTTGCTTCAGATTAAACTGATAACCGGGCCCCGAGGCGAAATCGGAAAGGTCACGTGATCCCATTTAATGAACTTAGGACCCATTTATCAGATTCTGTGTCCGAATTTAATGCTGTTACTCGATGACCCGGCTCTGGAAGTGAACTGGCAAACACAATTTGGAGCCAAGTGAAAGCCTGACTGCAGGGCTGGGGATGTCGCGGGACACAATTAAATTTACTCTCGTCTCCAAAACAAATTCTGCCCTAACAGAAAATTAAAGTGGAATGCAAACACGGTGGTTGAGGGATGTCTTGACACTTCGTGGATTAAAACAGTTCCAGGGAAATGACATAGAGAGGGAAGGTGCTGCTGTTAACTTAATATGTTAATGTTGATAATGGTATTCTTAAGAAGACATGAGTGACGAGCATAACAATGGTTCGACAGGCAACGGTGATGTACAGTGGTTGATAATGTTATTAGATTTGCCTTTATCAATTAACAATTTTACGTTTCAAGCAATTATAAAAAAGAAAATCAGGTTGAATTGAATCTTTTTATTTTTATTGCTTATATCACGTTAAGACATTTGAACCCTCCAAGAGGTTTTGACAATATATCTCGTCCATCAAGATATTTCCGATTCTTTTATGATGACGAGATCAAGATCTGGTCAGATTTTTCTAGTGACAAGATATCTCGTCCATCAACATCTGGTAAGCTATAATGACAAGCTATCTCGTTGAGACAATCATCAGGAGGGTTAACCCTTCAAGTGGTTTCGACAAGATATCTCGATAATCAAGATTTGACCAAATTTGCTAATAACGAGATATCTCGTCCATCAAGATATTTCTGATTTTTTTTTATGATGACGAGATCAAGATCTGGTAAGTTTTTCTAGTGATGAGATATCACGTTCATCGAGATCTGGTCAGTTCTTCTAATGACGAGATATCACGTTCATCAAGATCTGGTCAGTTTTTCTAATGATGAGATATCACGTTCATCAAGATCTGGTCAGTTTTTCTAATGATGAGATATCACGTTCATCAAGATCTGGTCAGTTTTGCTAATGACAGGATACCTCATCGAGATTATTATTTTCAATGTATTAATACGGATTTACTTAAATACTGATTTTGGCATGTTACTTCTCTCAAGGAAAATCAAATGACGATCATTTAAGAATTGCACAAATCACAAAATTTGGTATGTTATGTGCCATCGTTCGATAAATATGTAGTAAATCACAGCAGATAGATTAAACAAAGTTTTGAAGAGACTCATTATTCCTCACCAATTAGATCCCTTTTTGAAAAAGATGCCTATTATCTGTTTATAATAGTCACATAGAATAAAGAATTCGTTACATTTCTTTATTGCTATCGCGAACTTTAATGAGATCTTATCTGGAGCTGTTGATTACTGTTCAAACATAAAATTCGTCTTTCATCTCAAAGATGTTGCTGCAGAAATTATTATTAAATTTAATTCCATTCCAATTTCGGTACATGATTTTTCAGGAAGCTTTTTGCATTCATCAACAAATTATGAATTCTTTTTTGCCTGATGCGGGCTAATACCAAAGGTAAGAGACATGATTGCAATATGAGGAAATAGTTTTCTTTGATCGAAGAAATGAACGATACAATGATCTATCAATAAATCAGACAGAAATTGAATAGAGCTCAAAAGGAGTGAATTTAAATTTAGGTTGCACAAATTGCAAAATACGATACATTATTTCTGAATCAAACTAAAACAAATGCAATCAGATATAAACTATATCTTGAAAGACATATTTTATAATTCTTTTGCATCTGAAAAACATTAATTTTCGTAGTTAAAAAATTAATTTCAATAAATTCCTAGGATAGAGCAGAAAAGTGAAGTTTTGTTTTCTAAAGCATAAAAGAAGATTCAAATAATAAAAAATGTTTCAACAAAAAATTAAACTCTCTTGAAAAAGCAGTTATATATAAATTAATATATATTCAACTATTTCAAAATTTATGTCAACATACAGAATTTTCTTCTTAAACTTAAATTTTTGAACTACATATAAGGATATCGTATCTTTTAAATGTGAACAAAACTGTATACTTGATTAAATGCTGTAAATATGTAGTTCAGAAACAACCGCTTACTAAAACCAGTAATTTCCAAATGGACCAATGTGAGTGCTTGAGTTATACAATATCGAATTTCATGTTCAAAACTCCTAATGGAATCTTTATGGCTTTTGTAGTACTTCAAAATACGATGTGGATTTATATACACGAGATTTTTTAGAATCAATTTGCTAACATTACGCAGTTTACTGTTGCTAAAGTAGGATCTTCAACGTTCTTCTCAAGTATTTCATTCAATCGTAACAATCTTAAGTGAAAATTTGACATATATTGCTCGTATTTAAACTTTTTTAGAGATAAAAAACAATTGTCTGTTCATAGTTAACAAAACATATCTGAACTTCGTGGGCTCCTTATTGACAAAAGAATTGTGACTTTTAAATTTTGTGGACTTGTCGACACAGTTGTAACTACAAAGATAAACCATCGATATTATTTTTGTAACTATAAAATTTAATCAGTGGAAATGTTTTGGATACTATGACAGTTAAATATCTGTTACTGGTATATTTTATTTATTTACGTAGCAGTTAGTCAAAAAGTATTTGAAAACCTTTAGTAATTCTAACTGAAATTCTAGGTTTGACTGTATGAAGTCATACAGTCAAACCAAAAGTATCATACTTGGAATAACGTCTACTTTAAATAAATGGGGCATCTCATTTTCATAAGGATCCGCCTTTATGGATATCAACTCAATTTTAGAGAGTAATCCCTTCTTTTGATTATAGATTTTGATTGATATTTCGTTCCGAAATATCCAGAATTAATATAAAATGAAATCTATGATGAAAGTGAAATTCCAAATATGAGTAATTAAATTGAAATATTCTTTGTCAATTTCTTTTTTATTGTTTCCAAAATAATGAGCTGATCAAAGTAATCTTTGTTAAATTAAAATGTTAAATAAACCAAACAAGGGTAGGTATTTTTTTAGTTTCAAAGCAATATTTTTTTTACTTATCAATTAATAAATGCATTTTTGAATGTATTGAGTTCAACCTGCATGACTTCTAACCAATTTTAATCTTCTTGGTCAATAAAAATTTATAAAGGATTCTATTCCAAGAAAAATACCTATAGAATCATTCCAAATCATCCTATTGAAAGAAAATGATGAACAGAATATTTCTAAACGATTCTATAATAAGGGTCAGTGAAATGATTTAAAAAAAATCAAAATCTAAAAAAGGACTAATAATACATTTCAAGAGTTATATTCGAAATGAAGGGGACCAATTGAAGCCTTCCAAATGATTCTATTTTAAGGAAAGGTCTAATGGAATATTTTCCCAAAGAATTCTATTTTAAACAAAGGTCCAATAGTATATTTCAAAAGGGTTATATTCTAAATAAAGGACCAATACAATCCTTCCAAATAGACTTTATTCCAAGGAAAGGTCCAATGAAATCTTTCCGAAGAATTCTATTCTAAATAAAGGACCAATTGAATGTATCGAAATGATTATGTTCTAAATAACGGACCAATAGAATTCTTCCAAATCATTATATTCCAAGAAAAGTACCAATAGTATTTTTCTAAATATTGACAGAATCCATGGTTCTTTTGACCTTTACCAACCTACTAACAGCTCAGAGCAGAATTCGTAGAAGGTGTTCAAGAGAAAGTGCATTGCATCATAAAGGCACTCGTGACTGCAATGTAACAACAGATCGAGAGGATCTCCGCTTCTCACATCAGGTCTAATAGGCCTACTATCAACAGCTGCCGAAACATTCAATGGAATCTTCTCAGACATTCAGGCCGTTCCTCGAAGATTGATGCAGACGCGTTTGCAAATCCCCATCCATTTTGAATAGTGTCGCTCACCTCCATCTATAATCGCGGAAGGTTACGGGGTTGTAATACCAGATCTACCTGGCTCCGGTATGGAAATAGGCTCCCTCATCGACTAGATCCGCGAATGCGCACATGCAAATCGCCGAAGGGAAGTCTGAAAACGATCTGATCACAGGCTTGACTCATAGTTTCATTTGTGAGGATCACGAAGCTTGTAGTGTTGTTGTTTTGTGGTTTGTAGTACCATCAACTTCAGCAGTCGTTCGGGCTGATTGGATTCTTCGCCCCTGGTGATACAAATGTTCATGTTCAAGTATTATATCTTTACCTCTCCAAGTCATGCGCGCCTTTACTTGTATAGAAGTATGCGCTGTATGCTTCTATGCAGGAAAAAGGTACACACATGTCCCAAAATTAAGGGAGCCGCAGTAGCCTTGGAAGAGTAACGGATTAGCAACCGGAAGTTTCGAGTTCGAAACTCGATTCAACCAAAGACCGTCGTGTACGTGAGGGCTGGTGCACGTTAAACTGTCGTGGCATCAAATGTCCTCACGTTGATGTGGTGTGGAAGTTTGGAGAGTGGGGTGCTAGTTCAGGTGTGGCCTCGTCATCTGACCTTGGTTCAAGCTGATGAGGTTTTGTCCTCGGTTCTTTGCCTTTGGTATTGATCCCGAACCGTCACCAATAACCTGTAGTGTTGTCCCGACGGGAACCTTCCATATCGTTCTGTAACTGAAAACTTGTGGACAATAATGGCATAAGAATGCCAGTGCTATCGAATGCTTTCATCTGACACCAATGATATCTTTAACGTCATAATGCGTGTAAAAGAACACTAAATCAACAGCCGACATGATGATTTAGTTATCTAGTGTTGTTTAATATCAGCAAAAGGGATATGGATGGTTATGTAACGACCTCAACATAAAATAAAGATTTGGACACGCCATATATTTTACTAGCACGATATCATTGAAGACGAACTGTTTGCATTACAAAAATCTGTTTGCAATATTAAGAACTTCTAGACTCAATGCCGTTAACATGTTATCAAATCTTTATCCCACAGTGGTAGGCATATAACATTAAATCCGAATGAATTACCTTGTACCGTGCACCACAAGATCAATACAAAAGGTTAAAGTTTAAACAGTTTTATCTACAACATGTTCTTATTCATTTTTTTGTAACTAAATCTTAAATTGCAAGCATTCCTGCGGTACAATTTGAAAACAAACTTTAGTGCCTGCAATAGTAAACATATTAGCAACGAAGTTCGATTTAAATGAAATGAGCACATAAAACAGTCAATAACGTCCCGTTACTGTGGATACGACTTACTAAGCCTACATAAAGCTTCAGGAATAATTAGAAATGAACTCGCTACTTGACTTTAATAAAAATGCAATTAAGTCTGAAGAGTTTTCATGGAAATTAAATTAAAACCCACTCAAATTGGAAAGCTCAATCAAATAATTTCCCTCGGATAGTCATTTTATTTATCGAGAACACTCACTCTAAAGAGACGACTCTTATTTTTCTTCCCTCGTAGAAGCAATTCAGCTTGAAACTCGTATCTCTAATTACTTTAAACTCTTAAAATGGATCTAGAAATAAAATTGTACTTTTATTTTTATTATTTCAAGCTCTTTTACAAACAATTGTACATAAAACACTACATAACTTCCCAAAGTCATTATTTAACGTTTTAGATAAAGTCATAATTTATTGGCATTGAATTCTCATGTTATGTATTTTGAAACTCATTTAAATAATGCAGTTTAATGCTAGACAACATTCGTATAATTTCGTAGATATTATTAATCAATAAGCTACAAAAGGAAAATTTTAACTTAATGCCTAACGTTAATAATTTTTAACATCCCTTAACGAATTGCTGTATTGTGTTAAATTGATCTTCATGCAAAAAAATATAGAATACTTCCATACTTAAAATATCCGTAATAACTACAGACATTTATAGACCGAATAACCCTTTCATCTTGTATGCATAAAATTGTTTAAATGTATTCACTTAAAATAATCCCTCAGTATATCCAACTGTAAATGTGCACTTTAAAGAATCACTTCTTATACCACTGTTTAAATGTGATCACGTTAAAGAATCACATAGTACACCACTGTTCAATTGTGTTCACTTTAAATAATCACTTAGTATGCTACACATTATTTTTCTTTCCCTACACATAATAACAGAAGATTCGTGTTTATCGATCAATCAATCTCTAAAACAAAACCAGTGCAGTTTGATTCAGAACGAATCTGATTTACTTTAATTGAATTGTAAGAGAGGATGCTTTTCTTTAAAACTGACACCATGTTAGCAAGCCCGAGGTAAAAACATTTGTAAGATTTGTTCTGAGAAAACCAGAACCCTGTTTATTTAAAGATCAAAGGTTGAGGGAGTAAAGTTGGTAACGGTGGAGAAAACGTTAAACTAACAAGACTGAATTTTTACAGATCGACCTGAAACTTAGTTTTTAAAGGCATATCTTTTTCTAGTGTAATTATATTATAGCAGTAGACGGCTTTCCTGTGTGGCGATGCATACAGATGTATGAGATTTTTTTATGCAGTTGCTAAATCTATAACACGGTTTAAGCGAAACTACATAGGAAATTAAGCGAGTTATCTAAGTAGTTTTTACCGTAAAAAGGTTTAAAAAATATTATTTAAAATAAAATGTAACTTTCCTTAAGTATTAGGTTTTGCTAAGAATATACATAGTCAGACGCAAGAAGTATTAATAATAAATGTAATTTTGTACCATATGTATATTCATGCATATATTGCAGGTATAATGCCAAATTTGTTTCTCAAAGCAAAATCTTAATCAACTGTAGTAGGCTGAGGCATGCTATTTGATGCCTTATTAATCAGAGCTGGTTATTTGAGCCGGTTAATTATATTACTGCACACTGTAGTAGCAAATTTCAGATAAATGTTTAAAAATATCAAACAATATAGCTAATTACGATTAAAACTGAATGTCTGAGTGTTAAATGTTAGAATGAAAAAATGTTAGAATACAAAAGACGTCTGCAAAAATTCGAACATAATATTATGTTTAACTCTCCAAGTTGTTTCGACGAGATATCTCGTCCATCAAGACCTGACAAGTTTTGTCAATGACAAGATATCGCGTCATCAAGCCAATTTCTTGATCAAGATCTGGGTAGTTTTCTTCTAATGACAAGATAATTCGTCCGTCATTCGTCCGGTTAACACAACTGAAAAGCATGAGTTTAAGTGATGAAGTTTAATGTAATCGACATTATTTATTGAACTCTAAAAGAGGCATGCTTAGAACAGGTGATAAAATATAAAAAATTTAAATATTCCTGCTTAGAAAACCTAACTTTATCCTGTAGAACAGTAAGAATATCAATGATACAATTAGAGAAATTTATGATCCATACTTCCAGTATTTCATAATCGCAATGATTTTATTTTTCTGTGTTGCAGCATGAATTTTAGAATCTTCATTTACTTATTTACAGTACTCAGTTTTTCTTAAATATCCACAAGACACTAAGGCTGTTTTTAATAAAATTAATTGCTCCTCTAACAACTGAAAAATCTGTAATTCGTCATTTGTATACTTAATTACTAACCTACTTTTTGATACATGATCTATGCGTCTACCTAAATTTTGTTTTCTTGGACTAATGTGTCTATGGAAAAGTTTTCAAGAATAATATTTATTCAGTATTAGTTTCGCTTTCCGCTAGGGGTCGTGTCGCACGGATTTCAAAATATACTGTGTTGCCATATCCCTTGAGTAGACATAGCAAATACGGAAAAGGTATGGACTCTTACAACTCAATATTCTAACACACATTGCTAACTAAGAAACGGAATTGAATTCCCACACATCATTCGAAATTGAAATCCATAGACAAGACTTCTCTTTTCCATAACTCATTGGCAGAAGTATAGACAACACTTAAGCAAGACACTAGTATCCAAGTGGAGCAAGTACTGCATTTGCGTGACCTTGAAACGCAAGCCGCCATTAGGATTTTCAACGAATCGCTGAAACAATAACACTCAGAGAGAGAGATGTGATGAAATATATCTAATTAAAACCTTTCTGTTTGAAAAACTAAAGTAATCACGTATCAACATCTCTAATATTTGATAACGACATGAAATCAAATACGAAAAGGAGCTTGGTTCTTAAAATCCCAAAAATGGTAACACATATTGTCTACTACGAAACGGAATTATATTTCCACATGTAACTGGGAATTAATATCCAGAGGCAAAATTTCCTTCCATCATAAGGTATTGCAAAAGTATGGACACCACTTCAGAACACAAAAGCATCATTTACGTGACCTTCATAAACATTCTCAAGAAAACTAAGGAGTCATTTGGATTGTTAACTTAACGCTGAAACAATAATTCTCATAGGGGCAGCTGAAAAAAGTATACCACATTAAATCTTCCTGTTAGAAAAGACAAATCACCATTTATCAATATCCCATAGAGTTGATGTTTTGCACAGAAAGAAAAAGTCAATGTCTCTTAAACGCTCAACATGATTCCACACATTGCCAACTCCGAAACGACTGGTAGGTTTGGATTTTAAGGAGCAAAGACCATATGAAAACCAAACACAAAACAGTCAAGTAAATGGACAAACAAAACGACAAAGATTTACTGACATCAGAGTGAAAGACACCCTGGGTAGGTTACAGGAATCGAACATGCAACGCAAGACAGGCTATAAGCCCACTGAGCCACAGGAACTTCGAAATGGAATTAAATTCCCACACAACACTCGGAATTCAGATCCAGAGACAAGATTCCCCTGTCCCATAACTCATTGGCAGAAGTATAGACAACACTTAAGCAAGACACACTAGTATCCATTTACGTGACCTTCATAAACATATCTCAAGAAGCCTAAGCCGTCATCTAAATCTTCTGGCTTGTCTCTGGATTCCATTGTCACACGGTCGATCGCCTGGAACCAGTGGCCCGGAAAACCCTATAAAAGCGACCACTTCCCTGAATGGAAGCTCATCTGCATAGCCCATGCATCCGGAACGGAGCAACATCGTCCACAGTAAAATTCCTGGGATTTAGGACCCGAGCTGGTGGCAGGACCGTTAATTAATGCACGGCGTTCATCTGTCTCGTTCTAACAGTGGTACAAAGATTTAATTAAAGGTGAAACTTCTGCAGGACGGTTACAAGACTCTCGTTCGAGAAAGCGCTTGGGGTGGAAGAAGAAATGGAGTCTGATTTATGGTGTTTGACTTTTTGGGATATCGCTTAATTTAGTGTATTGATTATTCGGGTTGGCGGTGAAAAAGACTTAAATAATTTCGGTGTCTCGTGTAATCTGTACGGAATGTTATGCTCCCTCTGTTTCAAAATAAGTGTCGCAGTAAACACTCGAATACTGTACCGGATTGGCTGTCACATTTGTAAAAGGATGGAAAAGAAAAGGATTTAATCGTAAAGTAAAGGGTTTATGTTTCAGAGTGAAAATACCCAAAGTTGCTGACCCACAACTGGTGACTCAGACGTGATTAGAACATCCATCCTTTTTTCGTGTAATTAGAGGTTTTCAAATGTTTTTAATCTTCTCAATAATTGTACTATTAAATATGTAAAAAATGTCAAATTTTATTTAAAAATGATTAATTATTAACTGATAAATATTTACAAGTTGTTAAAGAACTAAACCCCAAAGCTGTTGAGACCACGCATGGTTAAATAATACATATCAAGACAGCGTTGGCTTTTAATAAAGCTTCAGGATTAAAATTAATGTTACATCGAAGTCTATTTTCACGTTGCAGTTCTTCCTACTCAATGCATACAGTTTTGCAGTCATTAATTCCGGATGACTTCATAACACTTTCCATACATGTTTGCAATGTTCAGAAAAAATTTCTAACTTTTTCTCGAATGTAGAAAAATCCACTTTTCCGATTTTTTACCAGCCTTTGCTTACGATAAAAAGTAAGAGATCAAGTGGCACTTTTAGGTTGTCTTAATCCTTAACAAAAGTTGTCCTCGTGTGTTCACTTCAAACTTCTCAAGCTCACTTCGAAATTGAAGAAAAACTATAAGCATTCGCAAAAAATGTGCGAATGCGACACTAATTTAGGGGTAGTACGTATTTCCTCGTTATTTCTGAAGTAGAGTTACCAGGTAACCTAGACACTCGAAATGTAATAAGTATACAATTAAAATGTTTAAAATACTGATAACTTTTCGTGTGATGATCTCAACTACGTATCAAGTTTACACTAAGTCTAAATTGTTATTTTAAACTTTTGAGAAAGTATTTTGCATATTATTAATTCTCGCTAATAGAAATAATCTATTTTGTAACATGACGATGTCATAACTTATAAAATTTTGTAACTGGATGCACCAATTGGGCGTATTTTTTCTTGGTTTCGAAGTCAAAAATTATAATGTACCACTAAATTTACTATAAAATTACAAAATGAATTAAATTTTTCAATGCACCATTTGTACATTTTAGTTACAGATTTTGAAATATTCCAATAGAAAAAGATATATTCTATTGTTATTCTGATTGCCACCTAATTATAGAAAAATAATAACCTAAATATATGATGTTATTAAATTACAACCATAAGTATTTGATTTGATTTGATTTCACACCAAAAAATAAGGTACAAGTCAAAGGATTTCTAATTTGCGCATACTCATATTACGAAATTATTTCTTATTTAAATACTCAGAATAAGGAAACTTTTATTCTAAAAAAGATAACGCCATATCCACTGAAAATAAAGAAAGGCTTTTTGTAAGCATATGTATTATTTAATGGTGCACAGCTCAGATCATAAAACAAGCTACTATATATACTGATGGCTGCACAATCACAATAAAAGTAATTTACATAGTTACCCTTTTAAATGTAAAATTCTTTATTTTACAGCAAAAAAACTTTAAAAAATGACTTAACCAAACAGGAAAATCATTTATAAAATTTAACAAGAATCAAAACCCACATAAGGAAAGTCGTTAATCCCAAAATGAAAAGAATCCAACCCAAGATACTGTTGCAAGAATTGAAAAAAAGATTTTACATTGGTTCCACCATCGGGTCTACAAAAGAAAATTCCTCCGAGGTTAAAATCACCAGATCTCTTATAAATTACTCTTCTAATGAATCCACAGAAAGAAAGAACGTAAAACAGAAAACAATGAAGAAAACAATGAAGCAGCAAACTTCAAAGGGAACCTTCTGTTTTTCTTCTCCTCACGGCTTTTTAGAAAGTTTGAGTGCTGACGAATTTTTCTGACAACAAAGTAACCCCACATCTTCATGTGTTGTCCGGCTCTTTAGAGCAGGAAGAACGACAAAAGTTTTATTATTTTACTTCCTAACCGTAACGATGTTCATTGTAGTTATTTGTCTTATTGTTTAACTTTCATTGTTTGCTCTTTTTCTCTTTCTCTTTTAAAGATATGTCTTTTATTTCGTTTTGAAATAAAAAAGCCTAGCGAGACAGGGTCGTTGAAAAGAGTTTGTAAATTATTACGCATCCCCGCGCTTGTGTAATTAGTTTTGAAGCATCACTTGATAGCAGAAATAAGGGATTCAAATTAATTAGAGATAATTTTTAGCGAGAGAAAATATCAAGGGTCGAATAATTTGCAATGGAAAGACTTCTTACATTCGTATTTTGAAGACGAAGATGTATTACTGGCGTTGGAAAGGCAAATGAAATAAAAGTGAAATATTTCATGCATCAAATTATAACAACGTAAATAACTGGATAGCCTAATCGTTTTATTCATTCTTTAACAATGTATGGCAAATTTAAGAGGGAAAAGTTTCTCCAGTCTTATTTTTATCCGTTTTGTTATTTTTACTCTAACTTTAAGCAATTGAACTACTGTTTCATAAATGTAATTCAAATATGTTACATTTTAGTTTAATGAACAATACTTGCTTATAAAAAGATTGGTACATTTCTATTAAAAAATCTTAATCATTGAAATTGTGATGCATTACTTTTTCTAAATAACATTCTCATTATAAATTCGAGTATATATATTCAAAGATATATAATTATTTCTCTGTGTCCGCTAAGAACAAATTTTTCTAATCATGGTTTTTAAAAGTAATAAAATCTCAGTACATAAGTTTCTAACATTTGATCACTAAGGAAAATAACGAGAAAATACTAGATTAAGAAAATGTACTCCCGAATAAAAATAGCTTACATTTAAAAATAATTTATTAAAGTACGTTTACAGCGTCCGTTAATAAAAATTAAAATAATGTTGCTTTAAGTTTCAAATAGCAATAAACTTTTTTGGGAAAGCTATATGAAAAACAATTTTATTTATTTTATATTTTCCGAAGCTGGGAAACTACGATACTCAAAACAACATGACACATAAACAAATTCATCCTTGTATCATTCATTACATTTTGCCCCAAAAGATAATTACTTGAAAAATCCTTTTGAAGACAGCTTACGTTCTCCCAGACATTTTACCTCAAAAGACGCCGAGGTAACAAATAAAGGAACTGTTTCACATGTTACCAGCCACACTATATGACATGCTACAAAATAATACTGGATTCTCTCAGATATATTATGGGGATAATCAAAGAAGATGCGTCTACTAAAATGTTCCGCTCCCCCCAAACCATATTCAAGGCAGATATGCACAACAGATACTTTCACTTTATAAAGACTTTTTCTGGACTCACTAATACTCATTTTACTTATTTACTTAGATACACAAAGATACGATGCGCAGCACACTTGATACAAAAGGAATCCATCCATATCTCATTTAATATATTTTGCTATCTAACATGGGCTTAGCCAAGCGCTACATCGTTTTGGCATCTACAATAGCCCGAAATGTGGTCAATGGAGAGGGAATATTGATATGAACTGTGACCACCTTTTAGAATGTTAGGTATTTTCAGGGGAAGGTACTATCTATGCAGGCTATTTACTATATTTTGCTATCTAACATATGCTTAGCCAAACACTACATCGTTTTGGCATCTATAATAGCCCGATATGTGGTCTATGGAGAGGGATGATTGATAAGGACTGTGACGACCTTCTAAAATGTTAGGCATTATCAGGGGAAGGTGTCCATGCAGGCCATTGGAACTTTCGAAGCAGTTGAATTTTTGTCATATGTTATAATTTTATGTATCACTATGTGACACATGGTGTTAATAGATGTATTTGTCTCAGTATATTTTGAATAAAGAAAGACATTTCGCTACATAGCCTTTAACAGATAAGTACTTAACTCTCCATATGGTTTTGACGAAACATCTTTTCCATCGAAATCTGATCAATTTTGAGAATGACGACATATCTTGCAATCAAGATATTAACGATTTTTAATGGGGAGATCAAGTTCTAGCCAGTTTTCATCTAATGATCATAATCGAGTTTACTTCTAATGACGAGATATCTCATTCAACAAGATCTGGTCAGTTTTGCTAATGATAAGATAACTAGTCGAGACAACCACCAGGAGAGATAAAAACCATATGAAGACAACATGCGTCTACCCAACCTTTGTACCTGCAATAACACTGAGGCAACAAAAATTGGAGCTTTTTCATTTTCTACCCTCTGTACTATATGACCTGCCACAAAATAATATCCGATTCTATGGGGATAATCGAAGAAGTTACGTCTGCAGAAATGTTGAGCCCCCATTGCCATATTCAAGGTAAAAAGCTCACTTTCCTTCCAACATTTTTGCAGCTGTCATAGCAGCATGAAATATGGATTCCTTTTCGAGAAGATGATGCTTGAATAATCAGCCAACTTTCCTAGACCAACTCAACAGAGTGTGGTGGTAGTGCGGAGGTTTTTCCCCACGTGCAATCGGGCAAAGAGAAATCGATGTGAGATTTCACACTCATGTTTCGGTGACTCTTAGGGCATGAGTGACACCTGGCCGGCTCGAAATATGTATCTATGTGGTCGTGGGAATAGGATGGCTAATGGTATACGATCTCGAAAGTGGATTGGGTTTCACTGTTTCGGAATGGGGTTTCAAAAATTCCGACCGAAGTGTAATGGGATACTATAGTGTGACCATAATTCCTGTGGGGGAATGTTTGGGGATAGTGTTTAGTTCCAGATTATATTTTAGACCTCCATTTTGGTTTCAAAGTTAGCTGTTTAAGTGGCTTCACAGACTTTAATGTATTGTTTTCTTTTGCCCGAGCCAATTGAACATTGTTGCGTTACAAGGGCGAATTCGTGAACCACCTTGCGTTACCCTGGCGCACCATGGGGGGTTCACGTTACAATCTCTGATGCATACCACACATTCTAGGCACAACCCATTCATAGAGGGACCACATACATAAATAAATAAATAATATGAAAGTAGCAGTTGCACGCGAGCAATAAAAATTAAATTCTCGTATATTTTGCACCAGCTGACAAGCGCAACTATACCTAGCGCCAATTAAATCTTCGAATATATTATTTTTCTTCGGATTTTAAAAATAATTTTAAACATCTGATAGTCCATAGTTCACTTCGTTTTTGATGCTTAATATATTTAAATTATTTAATAAAGTATATTTAAAAAAATAAAGGAAATCCTGAGAATTTGACCTTCGTTTCCTTTGTATGAAATGTACTATTATTTAATACAAAATATCTATATTTTTTAGAGTAAATTAGGTACCATTTAAAGGAAAAATAAACTACCTTCTTCTCACCCAACGAGAATAAAACAGGCTTTCAGAATCTAACCCCTAATTCAAGGCAGCATATTACTCCCTTAAACTTTGCAAAAAGGAAAACTCTTTCATTAGATTCTATTAGATTCCATTCAAAACGTTCTTCCATGAAATTACGCTAACCTCGAAATTAGAATAAGTAACTTATTTGCGACTAGCTCTGCTTTCTTGACGCTTTGAAATAAATAATAAATGCTTAAAATTCACACTGACTTGGGGGGTTTATTCGTTTAAGCTCTGCTCCTCTATTCGCCTGCATTCCAGATTTATTTTCCCCTCTGTCCCTGCGTGAAGTTATTTATCACCCACAGAGAAAATTGGAAAGAAATTAAATAAGAAAAATAGCTTCGGAATGAAGTTGATTAAAAGATTTCACCGCGACTCTGTGGTATGGAGCGAACAATTTGTAAACAGTCAATCTCTGTTTCGTTCGGGCTTCATTTGGAGGAAGGATATTTGATTTATACTTTATTATTGGATTAATCTACATCGGCATTTATACTGTTTAATCACGCTGAGGGTGAATGTGTTTGTTTAACAAGTGTGTTCTTTACGACCATTTCAGATTGAAAGTGATATGGAATAAAATCTATTTTAAGTATCTTATTGAAATTTTAAATTTATGTACTGTAGTTGTATATGCTATAATTTATTTATTTTTCCTCACTGTCCTTGCGTTAAATTATATATCCCCCATAAAAAATTGGAAAGAATTGAAATAAGAAAAACAGCCTCGGAATGAAGTTGATTAAAGTATTTCACCTCGATTGTGTGGTCCGGAGTGAACAAATTGTAAACAGTCAATCTTTGTTTCGTTCTAGCTGCATTTGGGAGAAGGGATATTCTATTTATACTTTAATCCACATTGAATATATTTTATTTAATCACGTTGGAGGTGAATGTGTTTAAATCAATAAACCAGTATGTTCCTTGCGACCTTTTCAGATAGCAAGTGCAATGAAATTAAATTTATCTTAATTGTCTGATTTGAAGTTTCCTTTTTACGCATGGTAACTACATGTTATGGGGAACTTGCTCCAACAAACAAATCCATTGGGGGAATGAACCTGTTATTTAAAATATAATAAAAGTAATTTTAGAGTGACAAAACATCACTTCCCATTAGAGCTGTATTTAAAATGATCGCGTGATTTTTGAGATTATGAAAGGTCCATTAGGATTTTATCTCGCAGTGGTCGTATTTGGTCAAGCTACGCCAAACAATGTTAAGTAATGGGCATACAGATACAAGAAAAAAAATTTTAACCCAGGAAATATAGAAACATCCAGAAAAGAATCGAATATGTGCCGCCCACAGCTACTCATTTGTTAGCCTACCTACTGAGCCACAACAGCCTCAAGGTTGTAAATAGAGTTGATTAAAGTATATATTTTCAAATGATCACACACAACATAACTTATCTGGCTAAATTTTTGCTTTCTAAAAGAGTTTAGTGCGAAAGTTAGCAACTGATGCCACAACATAAATTGTGCACTAATTCATAAAGCTTAAAGTATATGTTGTACAGAAGCATATAATAGCATACGCTATTATATTCCAGTTCACTATGTAAAAACAGATTCATTCATTTACGAGAGATGCAATCAGAATTATTACTTTAAATCTTGGTATACGAGTCAGGTGTATTGAAATCTATATCACGATGTCTTCTACAAACATGAGATGCAATATACATACAAATATTTGAAAACAGGAACAACGGATTACAAGAGTCAAAGTCCAGTTAAACTTTCCCTTAACCACTTAACGCATTTACCCGTGTTTGACACGGGCGAAAGTTACCGGCAAATTTGCACATGCCCGTGTCTCATACGGGCGCTCTTCCGTTCTAGTAAAAATAGATAGGCTAGATTAAACTGATACCAAAGATGGCATAAACTTATTTATCATAGATGATTTACCACTTATTTATAGATGGATATTAAACTTATTTACCGTAGATGGCACCAGTTATAAGTTTGTTAGGAATTCTTTGTTATAAAGCAGTTGTTAGGTGTCTAAAAGGTAATATATCCATTTTTATTACGTTAAATATCATAAAAGTAAACAGTTAACAATAGATTAATTTTTACTAAGTGTTTTTGTAACTTGTTTAGAAAAAGTAATCTGATAATGAGCGACTGTGACGATTTTGAATATGCCAATTTATCAGAAAGTTTCAGCGATGATCTCTTGAATCTTGGAAGTGAATCTGAAGTTAATATTTTATTATTATTAATATTTTGAAATTCAAAATAAACATGTAATCAAATCGTTTACACTTTGTTTGTATAATAATTTTTTTATAAATTTTACCCCACCCCCCGCAACTGAAATCGCAAAAAATAACTTACACTATACCTATATAAATTCATTTTCTGTCAAAAAAAACTTGATCATTTTTTACCAGTTTTTCCGAAAAAAACTCTTGCTTTAAGTGGTTAAACAGTTCTCAGTACAGAAAAACAATATTTTCTCCAAGGTCTCTGTTCGTCAGGAAAACAAGACATTTTTCTGAATTTGTAAGGTGGAATGTGTGGAAATAGGCCTGAGTGATAATATGGCCTATTATAGCTTTGATTATTAATGTCTAATTTTATTCCTCACATATATACATGAAACTGAAACTTAGATAAATTTATTTTGAGGTTCATAACAATACAGTTGAACACAAATTGGATTGATATAAATACATAAAGGAATATGTTAAATTGATTCAATTTACCTAAGCTCATGGTTGTTAATGAGGGAGTTCTGTGGAATAGCGTCAGGACTCTTACGTGTCGTACATTTCAATATGCACAACTTTAAATATTTCACTCTTGTAACAACCTCAAATACACGTAATAAATCATGTTTTAAGAGTTTATAGACAGGATCGACTCCAATACCAATCTTGCGCAATATTAGAATTTTCCACGAATTACTAAGTTTAAGAAATATAACTGACTTTTAGAACATCAGAACATATTCTTTTAGTCATGTGCTATAATCATTCTAAGTTATAAATGAGGTATTCGACAATCAGAAAATTTTATTTTCGAAATTCAGTCTTGTTCTTTGCAAGATAATATTTCTTATTAAGCATATATCTATTAACAAGCTAGTTGCTTTTTGTAAAGTCAAGAAGAAATACATCTTACTACGTTCATGTTTAATCCTCCAAGTCATTCCGGCGAGATATCTCGACCTGGTCAATTTTGCTAACGACGAGATACCTCGTCTTCAAGATATAGTCGATTTTTTATGATGACGAGATCAATAACTGGTCAGTTTTCTTGAAATGGCGACGTATCTCGTCCGTCAAGATCTGGTCGGTTTTGCTAATGGCGAGATACCTCGTCGAGACAACCACCACAAGGGTTAAGTAATTATAAAAGAATTCAAGTAAACCGAAATCAATTCGAAACGGAATATTTTTGAAGGCGGACGGACACTTCATAGCTTCACACGAAGTCTCAACAAATAATTATTCCACGGAGCAGAAATACATTATCTAGAACCAAAATATGTCCCTCCCTGAGAAATGCCTTAAGTACCAATAACTTCTTTCTTTATTACCAAAGAATTTGCACATTGGTAATTTCAGCAATATATTATTACTACCCCCAAGGGGACATAAGCACGCACTACGGAGTAACATTGTAATAACAATGAAAAACAACCTACCAATTGGATTATCTTTTCATCGAAGATCTCTGAAGGACCAAAACGAATATATGTAGTAAGCGTTTGTTTGGTGGGGGAACGCCAATCAATCTCCCACTTCTTTCAGCGGAAAAGATAAGTTTCGAGGTACTCACATGAAGAAGCACCTGAGGTCTTAGAAACTTCCAGCAAAATCTTATTATTGATATCCCAAAAGACTACCTCGGTGGATGGAGGAGCATAGTTTCGCCACAAAGCTTTGTTCCGTCATGAAACTATCGACTCGCTGGTTTCTGAGTGTGAAACATCCAGGCGTTAATGTGTGGATGAAATTCATTTTTCCGTTAACTAACTTTGTGTTTCTGCTTATGTCGAGACTTTGTTTGATCCTATAGTAGGATAATCTGACTTGTAATTGAATTCTTGGGTATTATCTATTGGTTGACGCTTGAGGGGGTAAAAAAATACGAAGCTTTATTTTCCTTGGTATGTGAGAGAAAATGTTAGTATAGTACCTAGGTGGGACAGAAAAATGAGCTAAAATGAAATTAAAACCAAAGGCTTTGAAGTAGGTTATTTTTAATATTTGTCGAAGAGCAATTTCAACCCTTACAATATATTCCAAACAAGTAGTTATTGAGGTTATAGAATATGATACTGTCCCTTCCAGCTGATAGTATTTTAATAGTGAAAAAATGAAATTTGATTTAGAATGATAAAATAACTGACGTAGTTTTCCAATGTGAACTTGAAGTAGATACACAAAAAATACAAATATGAGAAACTATATGAGCTTCGTTCCGCCATGAAACTATCGACTCGTTGGTTTCCGAGTGTAATACCATCCAGGCGTTTAATGTGGATGAAATTCACTTTTCCATTAACCAACTTTGTGTCTCTGCTTATGACGAGAGTTTGTGTGATCTTATAATAGTATAATCTGACATGTAATTGAATTTTTAGTTATTTTCTATTGGTTATTGCTTATAAAGATTAGGAAGCTTTATTTTTGTTATGTTAGTGTAGAACGTAAGTGGCAGAAAAACGAGCAGAAGAAAAAAATAGAATTAAAACCAAAAGTTTAAAACAGGTTATCTTTTATGTTTGTTGAGGATCAAATTCAATCCTTCCAAACTGATGCAAACAAGTAGTTGTTGAGGTTTAAGAATGCAGAAAGCAGCGGGTATGCAACTCAATTCCCGATTGTGGATCAGAAATAGCGTTCTTGTTTTTAATGAATTAAAAATAATGCTGTTCTAAAGATATTTTTCCCGCGCTAGTTGTGTGATCTTAGTTGTGTTCTAGGTGTTGTGATGTCTGCTTATTTAAAAATGCTGTTAATGGAAATAAATATGTCTAGTAAATTTTCCTGAAACGAATCTCGTTGCAGAAGGATTTGTAGCATATTGCCTCATCTATTTAATCCCCGATAAAAGTATGATATCCCCTCTTTCAGAGCACTATTAGTATTTTAATAATGAAATACTGAAATTTGATTTAAAATGGTACATGAATTAACCGACGTAGTTTTTAATGTGAAAAAGTATATGTATAAAAATAAACTGAAAAACTATATTGTCGGCTTAGAGTAGAAACTCATTAACTGACAAAACAAAATTTTTACTTTACAGCTGATTATAGAGTTAGTATAATTAGTTTTTAGGTCTAAAAACAGAAATTATGTTAACTTCGATAGCATTATATATCTTTTAAACATATTACATTATAACCATTCTCATCATTATGAAAACAAGCATTTAGTGTCTCCGGAAAAATGTCAGTTAATGAGTTTCTGCTCTAATCTGACGATATGTGCATTCTAAACAAATTTTTCTTTGTTTCTCAAAAAATTCTTTTGTCTAACTTTTATACGCACTCTTCTCATTAACGAGAATTTACTTATAAAGTTACACCGTATAAAGAGTTTTCTTATATGTATTAAATTGATACTTTCAATTAAAGACAACGTAATTTCTCTGAGGTGCTAAAAAAGGATATCCTAATATGTTTTTTGTTCCCAGAATAAGCATAAAATTGCATTTTAAAATGGATTTTTTTCACATTAATTAACTAATGGACATGTCATAAATAAGTATCTTTCAACCTGATTTTATTCGTGATGGATATTAAATGAATAAAGGTAAAGGATTGCAAGATAAATATTACTTTCAAAACTTAGCCTTTCGTATCGACATTAAGTTTGAATGCACAGATAAGCTCAATTGGGCGATGCTTTGTGAAAAGATAACGGCATAATCAGTAATATTGTAGAAAAGCTGAATATTTGTTGCTTTGATAGGTCTTTTGAAAGGACATTCCTAACTTTTGGGTAAGTTTTCAAATTAAAAAGTATTTTTCAGTATTCCCACCATAAGAAATCCTTTGGAAATTTAAAGATACCAAGAAATTGAGATGAGGTAGGAATGAAAATATTGAAAAAAGAACCGTAACTATATAATGGATTGCATCTTGAACATCTTGTTTTATCGAATATTTTAAATCTTAATTGTGAAATCGAATTTTTAAAATTTATCTTAAGGGCAGTTTAACTAAATTAAAAGACATCAAATGAACAAAATCCTATTCGTAATACTGGGTTTATGTATCAAAGGTAAAACTTGTAAAGAAAACGACGATGAGTGAACGTTGAGAAATATTATTTAACTAAAATGAAAATTATTAAATGTTTTTAATTGTAAACATTTATTAATTTTCAATATGCTTTAACACGTAGTCTTGAATTATAAATAACGATATTCTTACAGCGTCGGATATTGTGTAAGATTGTCTTGTTTTTTAGAACTCGTATCTGAAATTTAAAAAAATCCTTGTGATTATTTATTTAGCTTTCGATTCAATTTTAAATTCGAACCCAGTATAAGCAATCGCAACGTAGTTTAATGTTCAAACCACAGCTTTAAAATCTGGGCAAACATAACAATTCATCGGATGTGTTTCACGACTTCCAAAACAAGTGCAGCTCGAGTCCTAATTCTGCAGATTTCTGCTAAAGAATATTTATCGCATCGAGTGCTTATACTCGGCCACTAAAACCACCCAATTGTCACTTCAACACCCATTCCCACCGAAAAAAAACAAGGTCAGAAATAAATCCGTAACTTGGTGGAGATTTAGTGTTCCCCAGAGCAAAACAAAAGACCAAGCCAGCGCAGTCCTTGCCTTGAGAAACATTGATCTATATCCTTCCTGTAATCTCAGAGAAGCTCATAAAAGTGAATCATTTCAGACAAAAGGCCATGAAGTGGTGTAGGTCAACCCCCAGTGATAAGAGCGGGCCCAGGACTCTTGACAATGGTTTCTTCCAGCACCCTTCTCCATATATCAATGGATGGAACATTCAACAGATCTAATGACTTTGCCATTCGCTGGGAAACATAATTTAAGGTTCATCTTCGCAAGTTTGATGACGCTGAAGGGAATTGCTGCACAAAGACGAAGAAAGTCTTTGATGCTTTTAGTAGGTGCGGGAGGATTTATAAACCCGACTCGATATACAGAAGCGCGAGTGAGCTATAAAAATCGTTGTGCAAAATTTACAAGCTGCTTTGATAGTATATGTCATGTCTATCAAAGAACTTTCATTCCGTGGCATGTCTATAAAAGAACTTTCATGTCATGTCATGTCTTTCACAGACGTGACATTGAAAGCTCTTTTCATGTATGTCATGTCTTTTATAGACATAACATGATTGTACATGCCACGTCTACGAAACATAAAATGTTCTGCGTTCAAGCATATGTTATGTGTGTAATCTATGTGTTAAATGTGATGAGATTGTCTGAGCAGACATTTAGTCCTGAAGGCCAACAAGAAAAAATATGGTAATAATTCATGTTCTGCCATACATTGTATGTATTATATATTGTATTTTTAAAGCACTTACCATACATATCAATTCATACTTTGTTCTAGATTTTTGCAAAATGAAAGTCAAAGTTTGCAAGTCTAAAACTGAGCCTGATTGCCACTGTATTCAATGTGCAATCGACACCATAATTGTTTTTCAACAATATAACTTTCAATTATGTTGCAATACTAAGTTAATGTACATATTGGAACCTATAGAACTGTAGTGAGAACTGTTTGATAGACTACTAATGATAACCCGAGATATTACTAAGTTGATAAGCAACAGGAGGGTTATGAGTTCAAGACTCGGTCAAACGAATCACCGTCGTGTACGTGGAAGTGGGTGCACGTTAAATATGTCGTGGCCTCAAATGTCCTCACGTTGGCGTGATCCGGAAGTTTGGAATTTCAGGTCAAATGTCGACCTCGTCATCCAACAGTGGCTCAAAATTAAGAGGTGTTGTCCTCGGATCTTTCTTTATGGGATTGATCCCAGACCTTCACCAATAGCCTGTTGTGTAACTCCAGTGCGACGTTAATTCAAATACCTACTTCCTACCTACGTAATAAACCGTTACTTCTTAAAAGCTGCTTCCTTCCCACTTCAAATATACAACAAAATAATAATCCTCATATGAATATGGGAACTATTTTTGTTTATTTACAAAGCATGCTTCCGAAATCTTCACGAATCTTACCAGACTCTTCAGAATTACGTTAAATACACAAAATAGCGATAAGTCATACCACTGTGCATGAAAACATGAGAAGAAAAAGTTTTAATACTTTAATTTCAAAAGGTAAAATTCAAAACAATTAATCAGCGAAGAATAATATTTCGAGTATTCAACTAATCGAGTTCAAACTATGCTTCTGGCATAATGCAACAGAACATTTAACACTTCACCTCGGGTGAGGTCCAGATCACAAATTATAGCAGTCCGTCAAAACTTGGGACATGATTAAATTATGCATGATTAATTGCACTGTAATGCGATTAATAATGAACTCATTAAGCTATGCTGATTGAGCTTACACAGTTGCAGTGTGCGTGAATGCAGGGAAATACATAACTTTTCGCCGAATGTAGAACATGCACTGGACGAAAGTATTTTAATTATTATTAAATTAAAACAGCTTTATTAACAGTATAAAAACAAATACTATTTATCAATACGATTAAAATAAAATGTCCGAAATGAATCGTTTATGTATAAGTGCGTTATTTAAGAGTGTTATTTGAAAACGTGTTCTTTTCATAAATTGCTTTATAAACTTGTTAACACTCTGGGGAGGTTCAAACGCATATATCATTTCAGCAACTTGCAGTCTTCCCTGCATGACTTGCAATCAGTCTTCCCTACCCAATAGAATCTTCCCTCGAGCAATAGATGCGGTTATTTAGCCATTTTATGTGTTGTGGGGGAAACAATACTACACCATTCAGAAATCTGGTGACGCTCAGCATTAAAATAATTTGTTTGACAAAACTTTATGATGATATTAATTATGTGAGTAAACTATGAAAAATGTAAAAAGATTGAACAAGAAAACTTACCGATGTTAGTCGTGATTCATTTTGCTAAAATAAAGGCGGCATGTGGCACAATCTACTGGAAGTCTTACCATATCCGCCCTGTGTGACACATCTAATAAAACTACTAGACTAGAGGAAATTGTTTTTATTTCAATAGGCTTTTGAAAAGAATCACTGGCTAAACTTTCTAAAAGATATAGTAAAAAAATATCGACGTTCACTTGCTCACTGTATGTTGTAAGTGACGTGTTGACGCAGATGGCTTCGATAAATCCTAGAGTAGACAAATCAAAACAAATATCCGTCTGCGGAATTCTATCTCCCTTGGGCAGTGCGGGATTCTATTAACGATTAATGTTTACTTTTAAAAGAAAATTGACCATATTTTAATTAATCTATTGCACGAGACAGATAAAGTCCTATGCAATTTTAGATAGTTTGAGGCTTAATGAAACTGAATTGGGAGTGTGGTAATTTTTCCTAGGAGTGAAGGTTTAAATATGACGTAAATTGCTGAGGCACATTATGAGGAAGACAATTTTTACATGGTTTCACAGATACTATCTGCATTATAACGGAGATAATTTGAGTTCTATATTATTTGGCTCTATGTTCTAAATGAAAGAACACATGAGAATAATCCATTCGATACCTGAATTAGATATATGATTAAGTTGTTATGGTAATGGTAATTAATTAACGTAGCACTGGAGCAACACAAAGGGGTATTGGCGACGGTCCAGGATCAAGATATATGATTGGTAGGATTGATCTTTTAGCCATAGAAATTTTGCTGACTGTTTTAGCCATCAAATAGTACGTCTTTAGCACATTTAGATGCAAGATTTAAACATTATATCTAGTAAAGTAACATTTTTAATCACAAGAACTATTAAATACAAAATAAAATATTTCCTACCTGCTAAAATAACTGATCATAATACTGTGACGTAAAGGAGCTTTATGTAAATAGGAATATTATATTAATGTATCATATTAATTGGAGAGATCCTAGTAATATGAACAGTACACTTTACTATGGATTGCTAAGTAACCAGAAAAGGGCAAAAGGTACATATATCTAATACCAACAAATTTTTTAAAAGTAAAATAATAAGTATTTTTCTTAATCTTCAATTTTTAAGTAATCACTGATTCTTGTAATTAGTATCTAACTTTTGCTGTTCAATTATCAACTGGCAATACAATATAAAATCATCGACAGCAATGGGACAAAAACCTGTATCAGCAATCCTTTTTTATCTAACAATTCGTATTTATGACCCTACATATAACTCAGAACGAAATCTCTAATTATAATATCAAATAATGCTTCTCTACTAAAATCGTTAAATAGAAATTTTCTGTTTTCGCAATACATAATTACTCTACTTACCCAGACAATTCGAATCATGAAATGATTGCTCTTCGGGGTTTTAATATCAGATATCATCGGATACTTATCTGATATTACTTAAGTAGATTATAGATTATGAATGGAAATTAAATTTAATTGGAAATCTTTTATTTCAAAGCGAATATCATTTCTCTTCAGGATATTAGTGTCCTCTAAGGCGACGCGAATTTAATCCTCTATTTCATTACAAGGAATCTATTCCTTCTATCGGAAAGAAACTCTACCAATCAAAACCTACAATCACTCGATCCGCTTAAGATGTGTAAGAAACAGAACAGAAGCAGCCCTTAAGGTACAAATAAAAGACGTTTAAAGAAGATTACATTCCACTCAGAACGGATTCACAACTTTCCATTCAATTAAATAGGTATCTTCTACTTAGTTTAGCTTACACTGGAAAGAGAAGTGCAAATTGTTTGTTTCTGTTCCACTTGAGTGGCTTCGAAGAGGCTTTTAAGAGAAATCGTTTCATGTAAGTAAGGTTTTAGCACACTGCAAACCGTTCTGTTTAATTTGAAGCGTCGCGCTAAGTAAAGTCACCCTTTTTTTTTTGGAATGAAGTGTTATTTTTTTCATAGAGTTCTGAAATTCTGCTATCCAATTTTAGGATATGATACATAATTTTCATGGGCAATGTTTTGAAACGAGAGACAAGGGAGTATTAACACAAAATTGTGTTTTTGTTTGCCTTTTAACTACTTATAGTTAAGTTAGCAATGTTCCAGCATTTCCTACTAGTCTGAATTTGTGTTTTAATACCCCACAGTACATTAGAAATTTATTTTTTACTTTTACATTACGGAATTACATGATTCAATTATAAGATATTAAACGAAATTCTTGGGATATGTCTTAAAATGAAAGACAAGGAGCACTAGAAACAAACTTAAGATTTTTTTGTTTTCGTTCACAGAAATTTCTTGTTAAGCTGCAATGATTTAATATTTTTAATTTCTGAACTAGTTTTCTGAGCAGTAAGTGAACTCACAGATGGAACTGGTACTTTGAGGTTATCAAAATGAGAGTATGAAGAACAAATGTTTAACGCATGTGCTAAAATTACAGCTTTAAAAGATTAGAGGGGTGAAAAAGACTCCTGTGGTGATGCTAAGTTGACATTGAAATATCTCTTATAACATTAAAATTGAAATGAAAAAATTCGTGGGGAAGGCTTATCTCTATTTAAACATCTGAGGGGCTCACACGCATCTATCCACTCTTCAAACTGCTTTCTTCTGTATGGATTCTAATCAGTTTTGACCTTCTTGACCAATAGAATACAATGACAATTGATTCCTTCAGCCAATCAATGTGGATGTTACAGTGAAAGACCGAAATCTGGAGAATGTCGACTTTCACCGGTGAATGTCAACATTCACATAGTCGCTTGGTGTATGTCCGAACTATTTGCTAAATACCCTAATTTCTGACTTACACCGGCAAATGTCGACATTCACCATGCACTAATGGTGAATGTTGAACATGTCGGAGATTTATATTTTCTTCTCCGTGTTTCAGTCGCGATAAAACGTCACAAGGTTGACGTAACTTTTTCGCCTCTCTTTCTGAGAGGAGTGACCAAGAACTTAAAACAAATAGTACATTCTAAATGAGAAAAGAAAAAATAGAAATTAAAAACTTACTTAATTATACAGTACATTCTAAATGAGAAAAGAAAATAATAGTAATAAAAAAATAAAAAACTTAATTATATGATTAAAATCTTATTTATTGCAACAACTTAAACTATTATGACACTTTGAATTGCACAAGAGACTCTTGCTTTTACAACTGCATTTATTTGTGGAACACTTCCTTTTGCAATGACAGCGTGTATAGCCTTGCCCCCCGCTTCTCGAATTAGCTGCAGCTGCTTCTCTCAGCGACATTTCTTGAAAAGAAATCTCATCTATGGAAAGTAACTTTTCTTTACAAATTACGAACTGATTACGTGTGTAAAGCTGCTTGAGGGTACCATTTTTATTTGCCAGTTTATAGAAGTCGGAGTCTTCTATTCCAACAACAACCGCTAACACATTTCGGCTATCTGTACGACCACGGTCGACATCAGGGACTTGTATTCGTACAGTATCACCAATTTGAGAAGGAGGAAATTGTTTTTGTGAGGTTCGTAACATTTCAGAAAGTATTTTAGAGTACTTTTCTTGAGAAAAATAAAAACAATTGTCTTCTCGTTTACCCGCAATTAATGCATTTAACTTTTCAAGAAAAAGATCACGATTCACTGCAGTATCAATTCAGTATAAATTAGGGTATCGGAAAAAAAACCTCGGCTCCTCTCTTTTCGACCTCCACCAGAGCATATCTGTGATTGTCGACATACACCGGTGAGGGTCCGAATGTACAAGAATGTAATGAAATATTCTATCTTTCACCGACGTATTTGGTATGTGTCGACATTTACAGGTGAAAGTCGACATTCTCCAATTTCGGTCTTTCACGGTAACATGGACATATATTCATTAAGTGTGTTGTGGGATAAAAGCAATACCACACTACTCCGCCATCACGTGACGCTTAGAGGGTTAATAAAGGTCTAAAACACACTTTGATCTTTATCCATAAGAAAAAAAAATAACGATGAAAATCGATTCAAAATTACCAATTTGGAGGTTCGAGTGGTATATTAAATTGAATTGATTAATTCCAAATTTTTTGTTTTCCCTTCAGTGCCTCTTTTATAAAAACCAGTATAATTAACTGCATCAAAAATTACTTTGCCGTGGTAATTCATTGCTTGGATCCCTACATATTCCATACATAAAAACTTCACATTTTCTAAAACACAATGGCCGGATCTTAAGAAATCTTTCTATACACCACAATGAATAAAGGTACCACCTTCCCAAAGCATGACTATTTAGTAGGACAATTAAAATGCACCTGTTAGATCACACATGAACCTTGAAGAGCTAATAATACAATACAAAACCATATTTCTAAACTGTGCATGCAATTAGTGGCTCTTGATTAGTTTGGGCGAATATAAAATGGCTTCACGCGAGCCAAAAGCTGAAGAGACATCAATTAGAGAACACTGCCCTGAAACAGCTTCTTAATTACTTAAAAATAAAGCGCTCTAATTGGAACGACACCCATATTCGCAATTTTCATTCCATTTTTTCACGAACCCCCTTCGCATTAAGGATCTTAATTTCTTTCCAATTGCCTTTACAACCCAATTCCAATTTTTCCCATGTCGGAGGAATTGGACGCAGCGGGTTTGTTATTAGATCTCGCTTACGAAGACGTTTGAGTTATGGGTTCTCATTTTTATCGCTGACCGTAATTTCTGGGGTCTGCTGACAGGACTCATATCTGCGATCATAACACGGGCCCCATCTGTTGAAGATGAGATCGGTCGAGATAAATGTACACCGACCAATTTTTCTTTCACCCAAGCACATACATTTATTATGCTATCGTCCTTTTTCGGTACAACGACGTGCCCTCATCAGCAGCAGGGATTTATATCCCACTTTGTCACAACGAATTTAATTAGAAAGAAAGCAATTTGGGCTTTAGAATACAAACGATTTTTCAGTGTCCGGATAACCTGTAGTGAATTGAGTGGCGCATTGGCATGTATTTTAACCCTCCAAGTGGTTTCGACGAGGTATCTAGTTCATCGAGAAGTGACTAATTTTGCTATTGACGAGATATCTGGTCATCAAGATATTTCCGATTGTTTTGATGACGAGATCAAGATCTGGTCAGTTTTCTTCTAATGGCGAGACCTTGATGTAAGAGATGTATCGTCCATCGAGATATTTCGTCATCGTAAAACAATCGGCAATATCTTGATGACATTAGGTGAAACATGGACAGTAAAACTCGATGTTTTTGTAAAACCTAATCTGCTTTTCTACTCATTTGTCAAGTTCATAAAATCTTGTAATTTCAGTTAAATTGTTTTCCACTGTTTCTTTGTTAAATCAACTTACTTCTGTAAGTCCCGTGTTGTACTTTTGTGGTGTACGGAGAGTTTGCTTTTGTTCAATAAAAAAAAATATCTTGATGACATGATGTCTTGTCAGCAAAATTGGTCAGATCTTGAGAGACAAGATATCTCGTCGAAACTACTTGGATTGTTGATTTTCAACCTTTTTCAACTCACGGCAATATAGATTTATTACTAAAATTTTGTTGCACACCAAAAGTATATTACATTTTAGCCGATATGACAAAAAAATGTTTAATTGATCTATAAGGGTATTGCCGATTTTTTATGATGACGATATCGAAATCTAGGCAGTTTTCTTCTTATGGCGTGATGTTTCGTCCATCAAGATCTGGTCAGTTTTCCTAATGACAAGGTATGACTCCATGAAAATTAAAGTGCTTTTCATTTAGTTTTCATCATTTAATTTGAAAATATCAAAGCAGATCTTTTAAAACCTATTCTGAATCCTTTATAGTATTCTAATAACTTACATTTGAAGCAAGGTTAGAAGTATATTCAAAATGGTAGTTAATGATGTAAAAACTTTAAAAAATCAGTAGTATTAATAGTCGAAACAAAAAAGTCGATCCCCCTTTCTGGGGATCAATATGCCACCACCTTCATACAGCCCAACTGACACACGTGAAATTCTCGAGTTTAAGATGTTATCCGTCAGTGCTGCCACCACTCACTTTATCAATTGAACCCTACCAATCTTGACGATGGTAGGTTATCTATTGAAATTGACACTAATGAATTTGTTTTTAATAACTTTATTTATATATATTATACAATTAACTAATTTACAACTTGTTATACAAAAGGCTGTTTTCTTTCTATCATAGTTCGAGAACTAACTTACTTCCGTATCAGTAAAACTTTCCTCTTGTGTACATGTTAATTACATTCGCTGTCTGTCTTGTGTTTGGCGCAGCTTGGCAAATACAAGCCTTGGACTATAAAACCAAACCAACCTTTCTATCACATTTACAAGTATCTAAGATGTCGGTTTTGACACTTTTTCTTCACAAACATGTTTCAGTGGTATGGAAAAACCTTAATTCTGCCATCTTCTGTGATTTTTAGAATGCAGAATTTGTATAAAACACATTTTTCACAATTTATTACACATTATATAATTTTTTTATCAATGACCCCTGCTTAAATTTTAAATACTTACTAAAATTATATATGATTCTGTTTTTATGTTGACTGTTTTATTATTTTATCAGGTGTTTAGCGCAGTTTGTCCTACTTTAGACCTCGCACCATAAAGCCCAAATAACCAAGCAAAGAACCTAGTCTGAGCGTCACAAAATGTCCTAGTAGTTTAGCATTGCTTTTAATGCATAATGACTATGTAATCACTCCTATTGGTTGAAAGAATCCTTGTAAAGATTATATAGGTCAGGAAGTTCAAATCTAGATAAAAGCCATGCAGGGAAGACTACAAGTTGCAGAAAGGATATATGCTTATGAATCATCAGATGGTTAATTCGCTGTTCAGGTTTATTTCTAAATTTCTCAGTAAAACTCTTAGAAATTCATTTAATATGATGTTTTAAAAATCATGAGATACATTAGAAATAAGACATTCAGATATGCTGCTGTATAAAGATATTTACCATCAGAATTTAAATTTTCTTCATACAAGCAGCTTACAGCAATGCAATTTCCTAAAATTCTGACGTGCTTAGATTAAACTTCATCATGAACAAAAGCGACTCGAAGCATAAAATAAGATTATTAATCCTTTAATTATCGCAACACGTGCAATTAACAGTTTTTGGACAAAGCATAATTTTTACGAAATCGCAAATAAAGTCATATATTTGTACGCCGTATACGTTTTTAAACATATTCAATACGAAAGAGAAAGTCTCCATTGAAACATTTTGAAATGTAAAAGACTTACAACAATTTAATTCAAGAAACTATATCAAATTAACCCTCCTAGTGGTTGTCTCAACAAGATATCCCATCATTAGAAGAAAAATTACCAGATCTTGATCTTGTCATCATCAAAAAATCGGCAATACTTTGAGATATACTTGAGATGAGAATACAATACTTGAGACGAGATATCTCGTCATCAAATTTGTCAGATCTTGCTGGACACGATATCTCGTCACAACCACATGGATGATTAAGGTTCAGCCCATTGTTTTGTGCCTCAAAATTATTTCCTATCTATAAAAATACCGACTTGAATATTGAATTTTTATTAAAAAATGCAGTACACTACTAGTATAAAATTAGAAGTAATACGTAAATAACTGTGCAGTATAAACTTGATGTATATGTGTTAATATACGATTGTTGATAGATTCATGAGAGATATACAGGGCATATATTAATGTTGATTACATTCTATACTGATATATTATGGTTCGCATTAATTCATTAGGGTCTGGTTTTGCTAACCATACACAACATGACAAACTACCACAGTCATGATTTATCACTGTTATGTGAACGATATGATTAGACTATCCTTATCATGTTCGCCAAATGGGACGTGATTTGCCAAAATTAGTGTAATTAATTAAAGGTGACAGGGCCGTTAAAAGCTTAAATTTCAACGAAAAGAGGTAAAAGTTCCAAAGTTTCTAAAAAAGTCATTTTTTGCTAGATTCTTAACTTTTATAGTACGGCTGTTATATTTAAGAGGGAAATAGCTTTTGATCATCTATCATGTAAAATGTCTTGTTTATGAATAAAAGTAAAAAATAATCCAAGTGTTGTTTTCATAGTTTAGCGGTCTTTAAACATCTCAAGTAAATTACTCTACAAATAGGAAATTTTGCACATTTACAGAGGCTATTCGGACATTTTTTGAACTATTTTAATGGACTGAAGCTCAATTTTTTACATGAAATTTTTTGCTTTAAAAGTTCCATTTTATAGCCCTTATTGTTAACTATCTTTCTATACCTTAATTTCCATGATAATAATGACTTTTGTAGTATCGACAGTGGTATTTTGTCCCATTCTTGTTCCACAGTTTTCCAGTCCTTGAATGGTTTTCGGTCGACGTTTCGATAATGCCCTTTTTAAAAGTCCAAAAGCACAAAAGTCCATGGGTGAAACATCTGGAGATTTAGCAGGAATATCAGTAAAGGGTATTGATACCATTTTCTTTTTCCATTTTTTTCCAAGAATTTAATAGTCGATTTAGATGTGTGGCTGCTTGCTTTACCCTGATGCAGTTCTACTGATTGTTGGCACTGTGGGTAAAGATATGGTATTTCGTTTTTGAATATTGGGGATAAAATAGGGTCTTGATAATATGTGGGAGGATTTTTACATTTCCCCCCTCTTTTTACTTTTAATTTTCCACTCTATGCAAAACCGGCAATAATCATAAATCTCTTGGAGAAAGTTCTCACGTTCACTTTGCTATAGTCCTTTGATTTGGCGGATTCCCTTTTAAAATTAAAGATCTTACCTTATAAATATTTTCAGAATTTTTTTCTTTTTTGGATACTTTTTTGGAAGTATTTTTCCACTTTTACGTCTTTTCCTTTCTCATTATTAATATTACTTATCGTACCTTTAGATATCGAAAAACCATGACTTTTACAGTGTTTTTGATTAATTGAATAAGCATAATTATCTTTGGAAAGAGCGGAAACATAGCCTTCCATCCATTGCTTATTTAAAAGCGCCATTTTGAAAGTAAACAAAACTCTGTATTAGCATATGATAAGTTATACTTTAACTATTTAACTGCTGTGAAAATAAAATTCTTTCGTAGCATACAATTTTTTTACAGCTCATCAAAATCGTTCAAAAAATGTCCAAACAGCCTCTGTATTATGTGACCCATTATTTATAAAATGACGCATATGATGATCGGTTCACAATATTTAAAGTTATAATTTTAGAATAATCAAAATATTGCCTCATTATGTTGTATATATATCAGAATATCATAACGAAAAACAGAAAATGGCCAGTTAATATTTTAAGAACAGTTCATTTTACAGGTATTGAATTCAATAAGTGTGTACAATGTTTATACATTTTACGGACCATTGCAACAAAAATAGCGATTGGGCATAATTGTTTCTTATATTTTTGCAATAAAGTGACGTGATTTCTTTTTTGTAAATATGACAGCAATACTTCTAAATTTGAAACGAATCCTCCAAGAAATGAACTTTTAAAGAACTTTGAAACTTCTAACTGTTTTCACTGAAGTTACACACATTTGCTTTGAGCTGTGAGTAGTTTCTAACTCCAAATTCAGGATTAAAAACTTTAATGTAGTACCTATTATTCAAAAAGTCGAGATGCAGCCAAATGCTACAAAAAATAATAGGGAATAGTGTTAATTAAAATATAAGGAATCCGACCTAATTGGACACATTCGAAACAAATCATTGTAAACGGAGAATCGAAATAAAAAATTCTATACTTAGCCCGTTTATCAGGGACTTTAAAGGTAAAATTATTTTGAAACTATTTTATATAATCTTAACGATTCAAATAGTTTTAAAATATCAAAATTCAAATGCATGAAAAAATAAGATGTTTGTAATATTTTTAGCTTTTGAGGATCATACTCCAATATTTATTTGTTCAAATACCCGAAAGAACTGTATACTAATGATTTCAAATTGATAACAAAAATTTCGTAAGACTAAATACATAATACCCATACAAGAAAAGCTTATATGCCAGGGATAAACAGAAAATTTTTAACAGTATATTTTGAGTATTATTTTTGTGAAACATGATTTTCACGAATTGAAATATCTAATCTGGTGAAAAAGAAACTACTAAGCAATCGTTACGTTAGGACTGATAACAGGACTGATGATGTAAATTTCATTTTATTAAGTATATATATATATATATATATATAGTATTTTTATTCTTTTATGTCTGTCTTTTATATACTAAATCAACCTTATACAATGATTAGACAATATAAATTAACATAATGCAAATATCTGTTGACCATTATAATAGTTTAACAATATTTATGCTAATTTTTCAAAGAAAAGTTAAAAGTTTTCGAGACCAAACAAAAAAAAGTCTTTTTACGTAATTGGGAGAATAATTACTCTTTTTATACAACTGGGGAAGCAAAAAATATTTCCACTGGCCAAGGTATGTATATTTTGAATGTTCTGAAAAGTTAGGAATATGCTAATGGTTCTGAAATGAATTAGATCTGTCGAAATCATCTGTTGCCCGAGAATTAATGATTACATATTAAAGAAATAGTGTTAAAAAGGTCATGCTGAAAAACACATCGAAACCTAATAAAAAAAATAGTGACTCACTCGCAGTTTATACGTGTTTCGCCTCGCTATTCATAATAGATTGCTTTTAATCCTGCTATAAAATTAGTTTATAAATCATGGCGGATAAGTCGGAATAAAAAAAAGTACAGGAAGTTGACAGAAATGTCTTTTTAAAATTTTTTTTAAGGTCAGACTCTTTATTTAGAGTGACAATATATTCTTATTTCTCCCGGTTACTTTTTTCGACTAAGACGTAAAATTTACATAGCGTAAAACGCTATTAACGTCAGGATGAGAAATTGAACGGTAAAAAACACGAAAGGGGAAAACGAAATTAATATATTTGATTAAATGATGGCAAAGGAAATAAATTAAAATACAAAAACTCCATTTTACGCCGAGATTTTTGATAATTTTTTTCTTGTCAAGCATTCAAAGTGTGACAATCATTGAATTTCAATTCCTTGGGTTAGAAATGTTCTCCTTTTTTTAAGTGAAATAATACGCCTGCTGTCTTTCTTTGTATTGAGAGGAAATTTTAAAAATTAAAGAATGACAATTCTCATTAGCAGTTTCGCAAAATGAAGAGTGTTAATTAGCGGGGGATTAAAGTTGTCAGGTTCTACAGAAATGGTTGGGAATTTGGAATAAAAATAAATTTTAATAACATGTTAATTTTGCAATTATTTTTCGCGAAATTAAATTTTGTCTCCGACGAATTCTAACCTTTTCATGGTTATGTTTTTTATCTTAATCTATTTTCCATATTTTAACATAAACGTTAAAATATATGTAGGTACTTAATTAATGTCGCAATGGAGCAACGCAACGGACTATTCATAAACGTTAAAAAGGACTCAAATATGTTAATCGGAAAGCTGAAACAATGCTTTACTTTTAATAATCTATATAGTTGAAAATTATTATTGATTTATTAATTGGAAAATTTCTTACGTTAATCCTCCTAGTGGTTGTCTTGACGTGGTATCTTGTCATTAGCAAAACTGACCAGATCTTGTTGAACCAGATATGTCGTCATTAGACGAAAACACAATCGCAATCATTAGAAGAAAACTCACCAGATCTTGATCTAGTCATTACCAAAAAATACGCAATATCTTAATGACGAGATATCCCATTTGCAAAATTGGACAGATTTTAATGGACGAGATATCTCGTTGAAACCACTTGGAGGGTTAAGAAATGAAGAATGCTTTTCAATCGAGAGAAAGATCATCTAATTAAATGTAGTTATATTTTAATATTCATGTTTTAAAACAAATAAACTTAATCCAGTATCTAATACAAACTGAAAATACTGTCTGTATAGTAAATAACCCTGAATATGAAAATTTTAACAGAAAAAAATCCTCAACTCGAAATTTAATGTTAAATATTTTATTAATCTTTTTATATAATTATCTATACTCTTTTATTCAAATTGCATTTCACCGAAGGAACTGCATCTAAGGTTTATGCTGGGAAATCACTCTTTTTAAGTTGATTGGTTGGTAGTCGAATTAACGTCGTACTGGAGAAACTCAATGGGCTATTGGTGACTGTTCGATACCAGTCTCGAAGGGAAAAATCCGATGACAATACCTCGTAATTTTGAACCCCGGTCAGATCGGGAGGTCAACACCTGATCTGGCACCACTCTACAAATTTCCACGGGTCGAGTCTCAAACTCGCAACACCCCAGTTGCTATTTCGTAACTCTACCAACTCGCCCTCACTCTGTAGGAAATATAATCATTAAAATGTTGAAATAGTTTGAATTCAAGAAATTAAGTAAGATATTTCATATGTTAAAATATAGTGAAAGTCCGTATGGATATGAGACAAATCCAACCAGTATAGCAATCTTAATCAATGATTTGAAATCTTTAAGTCTGTAATTTCAATATTTGGTACATTTCAAGGTAGAAATATATTATTGTTATTTATGTAAAATAAATATTTTCTTATTTTGCTTAATACTAGCAGATTTTCTGTCGATGAATAAATAAACATCCACATTCATTTTTCTAGTAAAATCTTTCCATTAAACTAGCAATATGCTATCGTATATATGGGTATTTAATCTTTTATGTATACTGATTGCATTACCAAAAAACAACAATATAGTTATAATACTCGAATGAGTCATTTAGGTATAGTTTTAAACCATGCATCAATTGATTTCATCACAGTACATAAACGTTTGATATTAATGTTATTACACAACTTAAAATTACATAACTAAACCTCTCACCAGAGTAGTATCGAAGTAATTTATGTTTGTAAATCTTTCAATTTCAAATCTAAGTTTAATTACAGACATGACTATTCAAAACAATTAGAAAGCATACATGGGTAAGAAATTCCTAAGAGAGTATGCAAAGGAGTTTATATTTAAAGCCATTTCTATTCTCTCTAAACACAGATGTTATTTTAGCAATTTTGTATAACAAACTATTCAGACAATTTGATGCTTTTTGAACGACTTTTGTACACATAGGAGCCCATAACCCTTAATTACCGAAGTTGTTAACTACATACCAAACAAAGAATTAACTATTAATCTGTCTGAGTCGTTCTAAAACCATTCATAATGATCAGTTACTAGTGTTCACTATATACTTGAATTGAATTATTTATTATGTACTCTTCTGTTTAACACTTCTCTAAATTAATGAATCTATTTTGCCAGAAACGTAATTTAACTTCTTGGTTTGCAATCCATTTAGCACTTAATTACATTTGAAATTATAGTTATACAATGTAAGAATTATGAATTATCCACATGTGTAGTGAACTCAGTATGTGTATTATAAGAAATATTTCTAGCTTGGTAAGTATCTGTGCTAATGAGGTATAGCGCCTAACATACAGAATATGCAGGATTTTAAGAAGTGAGATATTGTAGGACTCACTGCCCATCTTAACTTGGCATAAAGGTATCAAATGGAGTCTTAACTTGACATAAATAAGAACATTTATAAGCCTTTCAAGGGAGGTGATATTTTTCCTTTCATACCTATTTTACGCTTTCATACCATGTGGTACCCTTTCATACATTTTGCTAATACGTGACTCTACCAACTGGGCTACAGCGGCTCCCACTCTTTTATAACTGTGTGGCACCCTTTCATGTCTGTTTAGCTTTATATACGTAAGGGAGAGCATTTCTTAACATTTTATCCTTTCGTATCTATATCATTACATACCTATGTGACAAATACAATTTCATACATGTTTACTCTTCAATACCTATGTGACAGATACACTTTCATAACTTTTTATTCTTTCACACCTAAGTGACAGATACCCTTTCATACCTTTTTACTCCTTTATATATATAGGCTATCATTTCATAACTTTTTATCCTTTCATACATTTTTACTCTTTCATATCTATATGATATCCTTTCTATGGTACTCTTTCATACCTGTTTACCCCTTTATACATTTGGACTATCATTTCAAAACTTTTTCCCTTTCATACCAAAGTGATATCTTTTTATACCTTTTTACTATTGTATTCCTACATGGTACCCTTTCATCCCTGTATGGTACCATTTCCTAACTATATATGATATTTTCTCACACCCTTTTATACGGTAGGGCACTTCATTCCTTTTTACCCTTTCATACCTATGTGATAACCTTTCATACCTGCTTACTATTTACCTATGTGGTATCCTTATGTTACCTATGTGGTAATCTTACCTATGTGGTATCCTTTTAATACTTACGAAATACCCTTTTATATTTCCACGATACCCTTTCATACCTGTCTACCCTTTTATATCTGCGTGATATAATTTTACCCTTTTAGAGGCTGAGACTCTTGCCCCTGAATGGGTCAAATTGCATACGTGTAAAGTATGCAATTTATTTAAGTGTCATTTAAATTATGTTTTCATAAATTGTCACTCCCATCTTTTTTGAATCTGGTTGCTATTTCAAAATTCAATGGTAGTTTTAGATTCTTTATAACACGACTATCGTAACACTGTTTATCGGAACACACTGAAATGGACGCCACTGAAACCAGACTCCTGATATATTGAAGAGAGCCATTAGATCGGCTGTGACTGAGATTACTGTTAATTCCCCTCTCTCAGTGGCATTCAAATTGCATTGCATTTCCACCTGTTACTATTAGAGCACGCAAGGTATTCAATGTGCGAGACTAAACTCGGCACATCAATTGCCATACCGTACTCTGTTCGCAAATGGCTTATTTTGAAAGATCGATGAATGAGCATCGCAATAGTAAAGTTGGGACTCATCTTTGAAAATGTCACTACAGAGGATTTTAAACATTTTATATTTCATAATAGTCCCACCTAATATAGAAATAGGTTAGGAAGAGTTGGGTAAATAGCATCCAAACAAAAATCTAAAAGCTAATTCGAAGCTCGATCCAACCAAAGACCGTAATGTACATCGAGGCTGCTACACGTTAAATCTGAAGTGGCATCAAATGCCCTCACGTTGGCGTGGTGTGGAACTTTGGAGAGTGGAGAACATGTTTCAAAATTACATGATGTTGTCCTCGATCTTTCCCTTCAGGATTCGTCCCGAACCGTCACCATTAGCCAATGTGTTGCTTCAGTTGGACGTTAATTCAACTACCTACCTAGCCATGTAGTTCAATGATTGATGACAAGTATTTACAGCACTGAAATCAAAGTTCATATTAAACAAAGGAATTTTGTTAAACGCTCAATTCGTTACTGAATGATACAAATTTTACTTTTGTTACGAATTTCAGAACTCATTCCTAACCTTCAAAACTTAGATAAAATAAATTCCATACTCGGCATGGCAAATGGAATTATTACTAATGGAATTACATACTAAATGGAATTTTCACTATTTGGCCACTAATGGAATTTAAAAAAAGAGAAGTGTATTTTCTTTGAAAAAAATTAACCATAAACATAATATCAGTTACATATATTTCTGATTATACAGTATTTTGGTATATGGGTGTCTAAAATAAAAATGAAATTACAAGAAAACTGAGAGCGATTTAAGTTCGTCATTTTTACGAGTTGAGATACGGCAACTGTACAGGAAACGAAATTAACCCTCCAAAGGATTTTGATAAGATATCTCGTCCACCAAGATTTGACCACTTTTACTAATGACGAGATATCTCGCCATCTAGATATTGCTGATCTTTTGGCGATGATGAGCTCAATATCTGGTCAGTTTTCTTCTAATGATGAGATATCTCGTCCATCAAAATCTTATTAGTTTTGATAATGATGAGATACCTCTTCGATACAACCACCTGGAGGGTTAGGAAAGGGCATCCATAATCACTTACAAAATCGAATTTTGTAGTAGTAACCTTATCATCACCTTTCGTAGTTTTGACTTACAAGGATGCGAAGCATGGGTAATAGGGATTGGATTATACTAATGGTTATGCATGTGTACAATTTGTGTCCAAATTTGTAGGAATTATGAAAAGGTATCCGGTATCAAAAAATTATTTTCTGGACATTTAAAGGATATTTGCAGTTTTCTGTAAGAGAGAAAAGTGATTATTTTGTCATTTTTTCAGTTAACATATTCAACCTAGTAATGCTCAGTTTTTCTGCTATTTGCGAATAAAACTATTGTTGAGATCATTGTTTTCTGTTTACCAGGTGTATTTTTAATCGGTTTCTAGGGACTAGAGGTAAGTAGTTAATTAACTAGAGCAACACAACGAGATATTGGTAATACTTGGCAATTATTGCAACACTTGGATCTTTTCCATCGGGATCAATCCCGATGGGAAAGATTCAAGACCAACACTCGTAATTTTGAACCACAGCCAGATGACACTATAAGGACTAGAACAAGAAGAATAGAAACCTTTTTTAATCCTCCAAATGGTTTCGACGAGATATCTCGTCCATCAAAGATATTACCAATTTTGCTGGTGACAATATACCTCGTCATCAAGATATTGCCGAGTTTTCATTATGACGAAATCAGACCTGGTCAAATTCTGCAAATGACGAGATATGCCATCCATTACGATCTGGTCATTTTTGCTATTAGCGAGATACCTCATCGAAACAACCATTAGGAGGGTTAAAAGCAATAAATCTCTAAGCAGCTGCATAGTAAAAACGTCAGTTAATGATTGTCTGCTCTAAGCCGATGATATATGACAATAATTGCAAATAAATTCTAAATATATTTATCACACATCTATCCCCGCCCACGTTTATATTTAAAATAAATATATACCTAAATTGAAAACGAATATGACGTACACAAATCTATTTTAATATTATTTGTCTTAATTATTTAGGAAAAATCTTCAAAATATATTAAAGACATATTCAATGCTAACTTAATACTTAAGAAATAAATTATTGATGGGTATTGTGTCTCTTAGAGAACCATACATTTTATCTTGTCTATGAAAATTTATGCTTGATAAAATTTATGAAAGGAGTTTTAGGAATTCCGTTCCCCCAATATTTCCCAATATTTTTCAGTTACGTGTATAAACCTCATTTCATTGGCGGAGAAAATATTCCACTCTAACTTAAGTTAGGAAAGGAAGCGAATTTTCAATACTGGATTCAAAATAGGCTAAAGAATTATAAGACCTGGAGGCTACCGAGAATTTCCATATATTCTGAATGCGGAAGAGGTATTGAAAACGAATTTTAGGCAAAATATTAAAGAACGGGAAAGTATTTTTATTTGTGATTAAAAATATGTGAACGGAAAGTAAAATTCTAAGTCAGAAAGGGTGTTTTTTTTATTTCCTGCATGAAACTATGACGACTGTCAGAATTGAGAGGACGCCGTTTCAACTCACCAAAAGAAATTATTGAAAAACGGAAAAATGTTTTTTTATTCTCAATACATCTTAAAGATGTTCGGGAAATGAAAAAAAAAAGAAATTCAATAACTTGAATGTCAAAATATATTATGAACATTTCTGATGCCATTTCATGTCAGATAAAATGTTCCTAAAGATTCGAAAGTTTCAATGCCGACGTTTGGCAGGTGAATTTCCGAAACTTAGACACGAGACGTGAATGTAAATGATGGATGAAAATTTAATTTAACATCATATATAGGATGTTCATATACGCACTTGTTTCTAACTTTAAGAAACTCGAAATTAAATTCAGTTCTTCAAGCTAAGAAACTTTTAGAGCTATTTTTACTTTTTGCATTTCTTTGAAGCAGAAATTTTCATGTAAAAAATAGTTTTCCCTTAGGCAGGAAATTAAACGCTTTCTGCCGAACAAAACTAAGAGATGCGAAAAGCTTAGAAATTTTCGTGACATGTCTCAATAATAAAACTGTCTAGTCTTGTTTTATTCGCAACAGACATTCATGTATATATTGGAAAGATTTAAATTTATAGTTCATCTATATCTTATACACATGCTACTTAATTGCATGATAAAGCAATCCGTAAAGCTCTTTATAGTTTAAATTTTATAATTTTAAGAGTTCAAATCAATTGGAATTACCAGTGATATGTGAAACATTTTCTGTTGAGCTTTGTTAAGGATGTCTTTTTTCTCTATAAATAAGATAATGATATTGAACTTGATGCTATAATTAGGAAATAAATCAATATTCTTAGTATATTTTATTCATACAAATAACTTTTCAATCTATTTAGATTAATGTTATTTTAATTTATAGATTCTGCAGGAAAAAGAACATTTTGATTTGTCACTCTAAGGCCATTCTTTGCTACACAAAGGCTAATTAGACAGGACCGATGGTTTATACTACTAGTCACGATGAATACCCATGCTTATACCGGTATTTGAATCCAGAGTTCGTTTAACTGAAGGGTAGAACGCTAAACACTCGACTACTAGGCAGGCGAAGGTAAAAGGGAATGAAGTTGTTACATGGTGTCGTTGGTAAAAAAACAATGTCCCAAAATTTGTTTATTTTGAGTTATATATACCAATTCCTGTAAGGTAATGAAAGTTGTAATAGAAAAAGGGCCAGTGTCGTCCTATCACTAGGATATGGTTGGTTTTGAGTGTTTTATGGCGCAACGGGCCATGTTTAGCCAAACACAAAACAGAAACGTCAATTAATGGACATACACACAAAGAAAGTTTTACTGACACAGAAAAGAGAAATACACCTGTGCTACTACAACTCAACTACCAAACGTTATGAAAGAATTAAAACTCTGGAAAAATTTTGTAGTATTGGAAGTTAAAAATATATATATATATATATAGAAATTACTAAACCAACTGTTACCCATATCTTAAAAATAGACTTTTACCCTTTTTATACCATATATATATATATATATATATATATATATATATATATATATATATATATATATATATATATATATATATATATATATGTTAAAATAAAAAGTTAACATATTTATGTATGTAGGTACTGTAAACGTTTATAGATATTCTTTCACATAATTAATGTACTCTCATCTTTAAAAGTTAGTAGAAGTCGTATATTTTCATATATAAAAATATGTCAACAGACACAATCTTAATTAACAACAGATCGAAGCTTAGAACCTAGCAATTTCAACAAATACAAAATATAATCCAACATAAACAAAACAAACAATTATTTTTTGTCTATATGGTAAATCTAAAAACATTCACACTCTCATTTAATTGAAAAGAAGGCGGAAGGTTTGTTAAGCAAGAATATTCATCTCGTTCCGTTACATCTCACCGAGAATGTTGTGAAACACACATCGCATTCCCTATCAGAAATATTTACCGATCATTTCGAAATCATTAAATTTATTCGTGTTGGCAGGTTTATTCTAATGAGAAAACCGAACAAATAATCCGAGCAATACTCAAACCTCACCCGTCTCCTTCCAGAGATCCAAAAGCATTTTACTTATTCCAGCTTTAAAAAGGACCCGGTATTAAAGATATCTCTCCCACGGAAAATACATCGCCAGAGATTTTTCACTAGTTTCTAATTACGAAAAGAAATGAAATTCACGATGCTTCTGCGAAATAAAAAGGACTGTCCGCAAACGTACAAATGGAAAACTTATTCTAATCCCCCGTACGCACTTCCAACAACGAAATGTATAAGGGCATGGTAATGAATGTTGTTTCATCATATGTAGACACTGCTGCTCCACAGTAGAGGCCAACTTCATCTTCTCGTAATTACCCTCTTCCTGATGGGCAATTTCGGGTAGCCGAGTCCTTATTACCCCTCTCAGCTATTTTTCTGAATCCTATGCCCAGCCACTTGCACTCACCGCAGCAACAATGGCATCCTTTTTATTGCATCCTGCCTTGGGGGAGGGGGTGGTCCAGAGAAAAAAGGTACGGACTTTCACGAGCCAATGAGAGCCAGCGTGCCTTTCTTTCTGTTACTGCTCGCTGGCCCTTCATCTTTTATTCGGGCCTTTCTTTTTTCTTTTGCGATAAGAGTTTATGATATGATGTTAAAAATAATGAGGGTGGCCAATGGAGTCTCCTTTTCTTGGTTTGGCGGAGGTTTAAGCACGGCTATCATTTGCTGGCCGCAATGAATTTCTTATTGAAGTATTATGAGTTCCAGAAACGGGGAGAAGGTTTATTTGTAATCAAATTGAATGGGACGGAAATGTTTGGGCAGGTAGCGACATTTGTGCGCACATGTTACGTAATTGAGTTCTTTGCTTCGTTGTTTCAATCTGGGTATGAAGAGTGGAGCGGGATTGTCAATCATAAGTTTGGACATTAATTCTTGATGATCTTGTGCTCAATGAGTTTTTTTTAAAGAAGGAGGCAACAATGATTTGGTCTTGGTAAATTGATTTGGGGAAAATATTTTTTTATAAAAACTTTTCATATTATATACATATCTTGAGTACAATTCGTTTGCAAATTTATATACGATTCAATTGTTTTACCCAACAGCTGTTTAATCCTCCAAGTTGTTTCGTAGAGATACCTCGTTCATCAAGATCTAACCAATTCTGGTAGTGACGATAAATTTTGGTAGTGACGTCAAGGTATTGTAGATTTCTTTATGGTGACGATATCAAGATCTGATCAGTTTTGTTAATGAAATATCTCATCAAGACAACCACCAGGAGGGTTAAACATCGACTATTAGCTTTTAGGTCAAAAAATAAAAATTGTAAGTATTTTAATAGTGTTGTATATCTTTTGAACAGATTTCGACAATGTATTTCTCATAATCATGAAAATAATCATTCAGTGTCTACGAAAATGAAATTAATGAGTTTCTGCTCAAAAACGACGATATCATCAACGTCTAGTGTTATTTTATGGCCCAAAATTCTGAGTAGATTTTTAAGGATGCGTAATATTTAATTATTCATCATACAATGTCAGAACAGGAATAAACCATATACTTTACATACCTTTACTAGATTTTAAATGGACAGAGGATATTTTAATATCATTTTCCTTTTTATTGATGACGCAGCTTGTCCAATGCTGGACCTTGTGCCATAAACCCAAATCAACCAACCAACCAACCTTTTTATAGAATTGCAAGGAATTTCAATCACAAAGCATCAAAGATGGTGATGAAAGGTGAATCGAATTTATCGCTTTTAAATAGTGTTATGATTAACGATGTTCACTTGATTGATTACTGCTTTAACGCATAATTGTGATTAAAAAGAAAACAAGTAAATAGGTGTTAGTCGCTATGAACTATAACATACCAATACTCTGCTTTGCAGAAATGAATTAATATAAATGTTATATTTTATCTATCCACACTAAATATAAAACATAGGTTATGAATGATAGTGTTGTATGTTAGAAAATAATATATTTTTACACTATTTGTAACATAACTATGTTCAATTTCTGATAACAATTCATTCTTTTGAATATATTTGACTTGTAAATTATGAACTGGAGACAATTTTTAATTCTGAATAACGTACATTAGTGTGAGATAGAAATATTAATGTGATTAATGTAATTTCATTTGCTACTTTTTAATTCTGGCGTAAAATCTGGTATTAAATTCCATCCAAATAAAAGCATATAATATAGTATTAGCCACTTTATAAATCTGGTAGTCCTCTTTCTTCCCTTTAATGTTGAATATTTTTAATGATGATTATATTCGCTTAGAAAATTTCTGATTCCGATTCAGCCGCATTTGAAAGTATATCGTTGTTAAAGCGAATGCAAATTTCAATACAAAACGTCAGAACAGTATAAAAGAATTGATTTTAAGTACTAGTTGGAATCGCCCAAAAGCTAACTTAAACATGATTTATACGGTGAGATTAGATTTTATTTAATTTGGATAGTCATTCAGTTCATCGTATGTATTATGTTATATCAATGAAAAAAAATCTACTTATCTAGTACTCGACCACAAGCTACGAGATAGTATAGATAACATTAACTTTCATTGCACTTCATCTCAAATAGGTTAAAGCCTTTCATATCCACGTGCATATACTCCGAATATAAACGAAGTCATTTTGTGAATAGCTCTCGAGCCACAATCTTGCATTCCTCCCCGTTTCAAATATAAAGTCCCACCACGCTGCAATGAAACCAATAAAACATTTATTAACCAGCACTTTCAACCGAACAGCACGTTCATTTATAATGACCGACGCTGGAAACGTAACAGCAATCATCATTTAAACCAAGTAAATCAAAAGCCTCGGAACAGCACCAAAATCGCCAGCTCAACTAGTTGTTACTTCTCGTTAATTTCCCCAAACCTGACCTAAATTGCCTCGACTATATCTTCCACCCCGTTTTGGACCGTTCGGTTATTAAATAGAGATGAGTGGCGCCCACCCCATTGTGGAGATGTCGTCTAGGAGTGGTGGCAGTTTCATCACTCGTAATTACCACCTTTTCACCAGAGTTCCTCCTCCCCTGCCTCTTCAAGGCTTCCATTCGCTCCACCCCGAGTGTCCATTGGAATGATAACAATACGTTCGTTTTTATATGCCACCCTCACTGAAAGGAAATGGTAAAAATCATTCCTGGTGGACTTTTTGTATCACAATTGGACCCTTTTCCCTTTTACTAGGATTGGCCTGGAGTTATTGAAACGATCCTTTTTAACTAGGCGACATTGTTATAAATGTGAGTTCTTTTACTGATACAATGTGTTTGATTCGGTAACTTTCTATTTGCAGATTCCTTTGTAGTCCTCGTGTCTACGTTACTTATATAAAGAATTCCTGTGATGGCAATATTTCTCAGAATATTCAACATGCACGCAGTGTTCCCCAAAATAAAGGTTGGTTTTTGGACCCAAGGGCCATATTTGGCAAAACTGCGCCAAACAACGTCAAGTAAATGGATATACACGCACAAGGAAAGGTTTACTGACGCAGAAGAGAGAAATACACCATGGAAGAATCGAACCTACGCCGCAGGTTCTTTGTGGGCAACCTACGGAGATACAGTGGCTCCTTAACAACATAAAATAAGAACAAATCCAGTATGTATAGTCAAATGTGTTCATGCACACATTATAAAATAGCTAACTTCCTTTACTCCTTAACTGTGTCACAGAAAACTATAGCTATTTCTATTTTTTTATTATTAATCTTCCTGTTTCTTTTTCTAAGCCTTCCACTCAAAGTTCCAGTACTGCTTATACAGAACAAGTAGTACTTACAGCTCTGCTTATTACAGAACTAGTAGTATTTACAGTACTGCTTATTCCAATACAGTATTCCAGTACCAGCCTTTTCAATTTCTAGGTCTTCCACTCCGATCCACAGTGATGCTTTACAAAGAGATTCATGTACCAGATTAGACAGCGGGCCTCATAAAACACAAATATATAGTCTAAGAACTAATTGTATAGCTTGTACACTTATATAAATGCTTCTATTTCGTTTCCTTTATACAATTGTTATATACATGGACTGTTATAAGCAATAGAAACATTTAAAACTTTTAAGGCTTCTCGGAAATCTGAGCTTCAGAAGGTTTCCGAGTAGTATTTTGTTCCTTATGCCTGGCCAATTAATTGAACTTGTCTATCACGTTACTACAAAGGCTGATTTGTAAACAACTTTGCTTTAGAGTAGTTATGGGTTCAGGTTACGCCTCACATTTTTACCATACATTTTAGACACAGTCCGGTTATAGAGATTTCACGCATTCATTCAGTATCGACAAAAATCCATGAATTTTCCCGGATTCGAACCAGGAAACTTTCGATCCAGAATCCAACACCCTCATCACTAGACAGAATGGTAGGCTTTCCGAGTATTGTAAATACTCTATCGGGGTCAATAAGGTCCAACCTGGCTAGAAGTCATACAGCTGCTATATCTGCAAGTTCCTTAACGTCAATCCCACTTGCAGGTTGCGAATCCCACAGAGGTTGCATTTCAAAAACAGACTGCACATTACAAGACTTTTCACCTCTTCTGAGGAACCCTTAGGTCTGGGTACATCTTTAGGTGTGTATGGGCATCACAACTCCGAGGTAACAGAGTGGTCTTCCATCCCTTTCATTTTACCTTTGCTACCCTTCTGCATTTTCTTCCTCCCTCATTGTGTTGTCTGCCTTGTGTTTGGCACAGCTTGGCCAAATATGCGCCATGAAACCCGAAAACAACCAACATATCTTAGGTCTGTAGCCCGGATACCATGTAACGGTAACTCCTTAAGTATTTTCCCATTTAAGAATTTATCATGAACTCATGGAAAATTGCTCAGAGTATGGTTTATACCTTTACCATCAGGACAATCATATATTTTTATTCTCAACCGTATATGAAATGAAACCCCATATGAAATGAAAGACGGGGCTCGCCACCATAATAAAGCGTATTGCATGTGAAGAAAGAAGACTTTTGTTGATATAAAGTATAAGTAAGCAAATTCGGAAATATGTATGAATAAGTAAGCCTATCTATCATATATATATATATATATATATGTGTGTGTGTGTATACGTATATGTATATATATATATATATATATATATATATATATATATATATATATATATATATATATATATATATATATATATATATATATATATATATATATATATATATAAAGAGAGAGAGAGATGGATAGATAGATATTAGAGATACAATCGGATTTATAAATACATTGAGACAAAAATAAATTGAGACGGATACACTTACAAATCGATATATATATATTTCGTATTCTGATTTGTGTATGAATGATATATACGTAAGTGAATAAATGGTTGGTTGAATATGTCGCACTGGAGCAACTCAATGAGATATATAAATGTATAAATAAGATATATTAATGTGGATTTATACATATATAAAATGAAATAGATAGGCTTACTTATTGATATATATTTCCGAATTTGCTTACTGATACTTTATATCTACAAAATCCTCTTTCTTCACATACAATACAGTCTATTATGGTGGTTAGCTCCGTTTTTCAATTCATATGGGGTTACACCATACAATTCATTTTATCCAATAAAGTATCAAGTGCAACAAGCCACTGTGAATGTTCTTATTGCCATCTGTTGAACTTCTGCTGAACTGATGTGTCGTGCTGTTTTTCAAGGTTTGTTGGTATTATATATAGGGTGTTTTGAAACTTTATAAGCATTAACCATACTCGTGGTGGTCTCAACGAGGTTCCTCGTCATTAGCAAAATTGACTAGATCTTGATGAACGCGATAATTTGTCATTAGAAAAAAAATTGACCAGATCGTAATGGACGATACACAACGTCATTAGAAAAAAACTGACCAGATCTTATCTGGTCATCATCAAAAAATCGGCAACATCTTGATGACGAGATATCTTGTCGTGTTGAAATCCTACCTTGGCTAGTGAGAGCCGCAGACTTGAATCTCATTGAGCATGTCTGGGATATCATCAACCCGTATTTGTACCACCCCCGGAATATGAGGATCTGAAGCAGCAGCTGCATATGCTTAGCATAATTTTCACAGTATAGCATAAGGACTCCATTTGACACCAAAGCCAAGCTGTATATTGGCATGCATCGCTACCAGAGGGTGCTTTACAATCTGAAAATTTATGACCTATCTGATGTGATACTACAATTATAAAGAATCTTCTAGATATGATATTGATATATTTTTAAACTCTTCACGTAGATCACAAATGCAAAGTTTCATTTCCATCTAAAACATAGGCTTCTGGGTATTTCGATATTTTTCTTGGCACAGAGCTTAAATAAAGAAAACAAGTAAATACGAGGTTGATAAAGTCTTTCGATTTTTAATTTCATACTCTAATGCTATTGGTTCTCACTCAACCATAAAAATTAACGTGAAAGAAATTAAAATTTATTTATTTTCATTGCTTTTGAGTAAAGTTTATAATATTTTAAAATGATGAAATGAATAAAATTTAGCTCTAAAGTTCATTATTTCTTTAGAAAAACAGATTTCATGATTAAAATATTGAAACAAATAGGGATTATGTTTTTTCTGTTGATTAGATTTTTATAACAATATTTCAAGGCAGGGCAATTGAACTTTTTATTTTATTGGTAAAAGGGGCGACTTTTATTTTAAGATAAAAAGTCATTGTTATTAAGGGACAATACATTATTAACAAAAAGCTGCTCTAAGCGTTTTTGTTCATTATTTATTGAACCATCAATTTGAAAATATTAATATCACAATATTTCTCTGCTCGCGAATTATTAAAAATATCACGATTTTTGAAACATTTCCAAGCATTATTAACTATTTGCCAAAGAACAAGAATAACTTGATACGTCGAGTGAATATTAAGGAGTTTTGGTTTTCACTTCAATATAAATAGCACATTCTCTAATCATTTTGCATGTTGGTTTCCTGAATTTTCCATATATAGATGGACAAATATGTATATATATATATACATATATACATATATATATATATATATATATATATATATATATATATATATATTCAAAATAAGAGGGGTGATAGTACCCATCCAGACGAGCAATAATTACTATGGAACATAGGGTCGCATTCCACTCTGAGAGGCAGAAAAGAGTAAAGTCGAAACGAGTCGGGCATGAACAAGTCATCGCCTCTGACGTCAGCACACGTTTCCAGCACTGTCCGGCACTTCTTGAATGCCACATATCCCGCACGATGGATCGGACGTGGCGAACCTGTGGCTTGGCCTCCTCGCTCACCGGACCTCAACCCACTGGACTTTTTCTTCTGGGGGCACATGAAATCTTTAGTGTACCAGACGTCTGTGGACTCGGCTGAAGATCTCGTAGCGAGAATCGGTGTTGCTGCAGTCAAAATTAACACAACACCAGCAAATCTTCGAGAGGGTGCGCCAGTCATTCCTTCGCAAGTGTGAACTGTGCAACGACACGCGTGGCCGCCACTTTGAGCACTTGCTGTGAGTTTTTCTCTGATCAATAAATCAGATTGCGTAACTTTTGGTATCGTTCATTCGCTTTCCCAACACTGTTGTAAGTTCATATTGAAATTCTAATTTCACCCTTTTCTACCTCTCAGAGTGGAATGCAACCCTATGTTCCATGGTAATTATTACTCGTCTGGATGGGTACTATCACCCCTCCTATTTTGTAAAAACAATTTAGATTCACACTGTATATATATATATATATATATATATATATATATATATATATATATATATATATATATATATATATATATATATATATATATATTTCTACCACCTCTAAACGTGGTTGTAGAGGTGGTAGAAAAAGAAATAAAGATAGAAGTAAAACCTGTCACTCTACACCCTGTAAAAATCTCATATTAGATCTGGAAGATTTGGAATCACACTTTAATACATCTTTTAACTGGAAAAAGGTTAAAAACTACATTTTCTCTCTAAATAAAAAAGAAGGTCTTGAATTCCTTAATATGCTTGACACCTTTGCTTTCAAAAGTACTCACTTTAAAATCCTAATCTATGACCTTTTTCGCTCTCGCATACCTTCCTTCAACTTCAATAAGAATCGGGACACTCTCTACTTAACTATTAATTTTCTAAACCCTACTTATGATAATTTCAAATTCTCTTCAGTACTTCATCAATTACTTCATCTTTTCCCCATTAAAAATGTCAACATTTTCAAAAGTTTCAAATATCACACCACACTCGGTAGGTTGATCTTTAATTACAACAAATTTTGCAACTCCACCAATCTTTTCCGAGACACCTCCATCTGTATCTGTGAAGACCAAAACTACTCCAATTTTATCGATCCCCACCATAAACACATAATCACTGGTAACCTCGATATTGTCAAAAATGCTTCGCTTAGACAACTCATGGCAAAAGGCACTAAATTCCGACCTCTGATTAAAATTAAAAAATCCTTTGCACTCAAATCTTTTCTTAACGACATAGACCTCTTCTGCCTCAAAATTTCAAACAAATTTTCTTTAGCCCTGGATTTTTTCACTGAATGGAAGTGGTGCCTCTACAGTTTCTTTAAAAAATTCATCTCCTCTACTTCTTTTAAAACTAGCACTTTCAATTTGGCAGAAATTAAAAATTCTATTAAAAACCTACAATCTCTTTTTATTATTGCGCCAATTGACAAAGCCAACAGCAATTTCGGTTTCTTCTGCAAAAAACTATATCTTGACCTACTTGATTCAGAACTTAAAAATTCCATCACCTACAAAAAACCACATGCTACTCATAATATTATTGTTAAAAAAATCATTGCATTCAACAAAATTCTTAAGCTTAAGAACTACAATATACTCTTCCCCTACATTACCATCACCCCTAAATTTCACAAAAACCCCATAGCTTTTAGATTCATCACTTGTGGCACTAGCCAAAATTACATGCATAAACCAGGGAAAATCTTTTTTAAATTTTTAAAAATCATTCTTAAAGCTATCACGGTTAAAGAAAACTGTTGGATCATTAATAATAACACTCCAGTTCTTAATTTTCTTTCCTCTAATAACAATATCTCACAAATTGACTCTTTCGATTTTAAAGACCTCTTCACTAGCATCCCGCTCCATAACCTTATAGATGTTCTTAACTCCTACTACACTGAATTTAACCTTCTTCTTAATATTTCTCAACAATATTGGAACAGTCTTATCAATCTTTGTGTCCTCAACAATTTTATCTTTAATGGTGAACATCTTTTCCAACAAGTACAAGGAATACCACAAGGTACCACTTTCTCCAGTATTCTTGCTAACCTCTACCTCCATTTCTATGAAAGATCACACACTTCTAAATTTATTAACTCCTATCGCTACATAGATGATTTAATCATTTTTAACTCACCAGAGTTCACTGATTTTTGGAAAAGTATTTATCCCACTGAACTCATCCTCAAAAAAACAAATAGCTTACCTTTATCTACTAACTTCCTTGACATTCATATTGATGTCAGTTCTAAATCTTCAACCGATATCTATGACAAAAGAAATGACTTTCAATTTAATATCAACAGACTTGTTCCCTGGAATTCTAATATTTCTTTCAACATCTACAGAAACTTAATTTATAATCAAATCTATAGAATTCATCATATTTGCAGGGACCAAACTACTATTGATAATCAGCTCAAAACTCTTAAAACCACCCTCTTAAATAACAACTTCCCCAACAATTTTCTTAAAAAGTTTTTTCCTTAAAAATAATTTTCTTTTTCTCGACTTTACTTTCTTTCTCCTCGGACAGATGGAGCCAAAAAATATAACTATATAATTATTTTTTTCACTTTTTCCCTCGTTTTTTCTTTCAATTTCATCACTGCCCACAATCTTTACTCTTTGTCACAATTTTATTTTCTTGTTAAAATTTACCTTTCTTCCCTCCCTTTCATTTGCGCTAATTTGTTCACATTATCTCCAAGCCACCCTCTTTCGTTTTTAAATCCGTTATTCTACATAATACGGATCTGGCAATGTTTTGCTCTCCTAGCTTGGGCGGCAACTTTTGGTAAGGTATTACGTTGGCTATGTTCTTTTGATTCCTAACCTTGGTAACAGGTATTATTTTCATGATTTTTTTCTCTCTGGTAGTACTTTGAGTTTTCGGGGGTAACTTTTGTTGATCTCTTCGGCCTGGCCTCACATAAGTACAGAAAAAACTCAAAGCATCGCATTTTTAAGTGACAACCTGGCCTTGCTCCCCTTGAAAAAGTAGGCAGGCTCACTTAACATTTACATATTTTATTTCATCTTGTTTCTCGGGGAAATCTATTCTATTCTTAGGGTAGTTTTACTTATTACTTATTATATATATATATATATATATATATATATATATATATATATATATATATATATATATATATATATATATATATATATATATATATATATATATATATATATATATATATATATATACATATATATATATATACATATATATACATATATATATATATATCAAATTTGGCGTTTGTTTGTCTTTGTGTCTGTCTGTTCTCTGTAACGATCTACATCCTTTGAACATTTACACCAAATTTGGTACACGAATTCTTTAGAACCCAGCGGGTAACTTAGACTACTTATTGACCTTCGTTCAATTTGTCTTGGATGTGCAGAGGGTCTAAAAAGAATTTAAACTCCCCATAGGAACAACATTGAGTATTATTACCATTGCTGCACGAAACTCAGAATGTTTTGCCAGTATTGCTGGAAAAATATTTTCTTTCCAAAATAATAATAATATATATATATATATATAGCTAGAGCTAAGAAATGCAAACTAGTAAAAAGTCAAAAACCTAAAAAAGTTAAACAACGGGGTATAAACATTCGACAAACAGAACTAACTCTTCATGTATACTCGCTAAAGCAGCAGATAGGCATGTCGAGAAAAAGAATTCAATTAAAAAAAATTACAAAGGGAAATTTTAAGAATATTTCAATTGATGATGTGGTGTTGGTGAATCAGAGCGTCATCAGGGAGGAACCTAACCCCCCACACAAAATGGTGTTTTCTGCGTACGAGCAGAGGTACGCTAAAATTTACTCCCCCAATCGCAATAATGAACAAAAATGAAAAAGTAAAGGTGAATCATAAGGCAAATTAGGCAAAACGTACATGCGTCGACGTTAGAATATAAAAAGACACCATAGATTAAAACAAACACAATAGAATAATAACACACTAGACCGTAAAGTACTGCAAAAAAGAACAAAAGATGGAAGTAGATTAGCCATATCAGCAAAAACAGCACTAGCCAGAACAGCCAGCCTTACTCCTTTAGAACATCTCCATCGAATGCCATTTATTAACGCCCCCGAAAACTTTTAATGCTACGGTCTCAGTTATGAATCATATATTTAATATAACGGCAGTGTGTTGAAAGTCCGCGGTGAGAGTGTTCCATTCCTGCCAAGTGTTCAAACACATAAAAATAGGTACCGCGGTGGCCCGGTTGGAAGAGTAACGGACTAGCAACCGAAGGGTTGCGAGTTCGAATCCAGCCAAACACCGTCGTGTACAAAGGGGGCTGGTGCACGTTAAATCTGTCGTGGCCTCAAATGTCCTCACGTTGGCGTGGTGTGGAAGTTTGGAGAGTGGGGTGCCAGCTCAGGTGTTGCCTCGTCATCTGACCGTGGTTCAAAATTACGTGGTGTTGTCCTCGGATCTTTCCCTTTGGGATTGATCCCGGACCGTCACCAATAGCCCGTTGTGTTGCTCCAGTGTGACGTTAATTGAAATAACAATAACAAAAACAGCCCGGTTGGAAGAGTAACGGATCAGCAATTGGAGGGTTGCTAGTTTGAAACTAGGTCCAACCAAAGACCGTCGTTTACATGGGGCCTGTTGCATGTTAAATCTGTCGTGGCATCAAACGTTCTCACGTTGGCAGGGTGTGGAATTTTGGAGAGTGTGGTGTTGACCTCGTCATCTGACGAGGTCAACGTTTAAAATTACGTGGTATTCTCCTTGTCTTTCTCTGGAGGATTAATCCCGGACAGTCACCAATAGCCCGTGTGTTGCTCTTGTGCGACGTTAATTAATTATAATTACCATAATAAAATAAATAGTGTTCGATTACTGCTTTAGGTAGGTATTTTAATTAATATCACACTGGAGCAACACAACGGGGTATTGGCGATTGTCCTTGGATCCTTTGGGATTGATCCCGGACATGGGATCAATCCCAAAGGATCCAAGGACAACACCACGTAATTTTGAACCATGGTCAGATGACGAGGCAACACCTGAGGTAGCACCCCACTCTCCAAACTTTCACAGCACACCAACGTGAAGACATCTGAGGCCACGACGGATTTAACGTGCACCAGACCCCTTTGTACACGACGGTGTTTGGTTGGATTCGAACTCTCAACACTCCGATTGCTATACCGTTACTCTTTCAACCGGGCTACAACGGCCCAGGATTAATCCTTTAAAATTGATAGTCAGATACATAATAGATAGTTTTCGATTCCTGCTTTTAAGAATTGATAGTCAAGTAGTACATCCCCCAAAATAATAATCTATTAGGGTTCATCATCTGTAAAATAATTCCTAGTATTGTTACTGTATGCAACACGACATAATAACAGATTTTTCTGATGTGTTTTATCTTTTATCAAGAAGTACTGTGACTTCTCAATGTTGTAAATGTTAATTATTTGTCGGTCTCCTTGGTATCTTTGTTGGGATATTATGTGCACTTTTCTCACAGGTGCTCACACAAAGTGCTGCCCTTCTGTTTTACCATTCTGAAATATTTTGTGCTTTCTTCCAGCATGTAGGCGGATTTCTCTAAATGATAAAATTTATAAATAAATAAATATAATTCAAAGACATGTTCCCTATTCCGTACATAATGTAAACTAAATTTAATCTATTTAAAACTATCGGAATAATGTAAATTTGTCGAATCTCCGAAATCTCAGACACTATTATGACTACCCTATAAGCTAATCCTGGTAGAGCAAAACAAACTATTGGATGCTACGAACTTGTTGCGAACCCTTTTATGTTGATGAAGTCGCTTGTTGTGGGGAATGAAATGACACAACCTGTGCAAGTCCTCTGAGATATCCTTTTGAGTTCCCAGATAATTCGGTGTCAGAAATCTGCGCTGTTTAAATAACTTTTGACAGTTTTGAAAACTCCTTTACATGTCTGTTAAAGCCAATGAATGGAAACGAAGATTAATTTTGTCTTTAAATTCCAACTTTCAGGATTGGCAAGAAAGCCTGTCTGCTGCATTTGCATTCTATAATTCTGGTTATTCACCATTCTACAGAAATTAAAAAGCACTATTTACAGCAGACCTTTAATAACTTTAGATACAGTTAAATTTTCATTACAGCTTTTCTAGATGTAATAATATTATAAAGTTTTCCCCAATCAATTTGAATCTTAAATGCATGGACATTTTCCACTCTTGAAATTTTGAACAAAGACCTAGAGGAATTCCCATTTCTAAAGTAATTGACTACTATTGCAAAACAATAATAATTTTTTACCACTAATGCACACTTTGTAATTCATAATTGAGCACTGTAAATAAAAATTAAAATAAATATTTCAATTTTAAATTTACTTCGAGAAATAAATTAAAATTTAAATTATATGCTCACATAAATTACCCTGGGATTGCCAGTGAATTGTTTGTAGTAACACGTGCTTTTAAAGATATGTTTATTTCAATAAATATTCATTGAAGTTTGGAAATCAGTACAAAATAATTTTAGAAGTATACCAATCAATCGTCGAAACAACCACTAGTCACTGCAATAGTTATTGGATAACAAGTATCCTTTCTCATATAGTCTTTCGTGTAATATAAGAGAAAACCACATAAAGTTATCGCAAAAAGGGCGATCTTTGGTAGAATTATGATGCATGAATACTATCTAGTAGAGAATACCATACGCATTGTGTAAATGTATCACAGGAAACGTCTCCTTTAAAGAATTAAAAGAACCCAAATATTACTGAAAAATACCTAAGTAAAGAAATATAGCAGTTCTAATATGCTTTTATATTCGTTTCTTTTATTTATCAGTTCTCGCAATACCTTGAATCTTCATTGAGTGGTTCAAAGTTGAATTGCTTTCTGTATACTATGATTTACAACACAATTTCTATGGTCATTTTGTTCTCAAAAGATTTGTAGTAGATTCTACAGGCATTTACTATTTATAGAAAGAACATAGCCATTATTTATACGGAAGGAGGCAGTATATAAACTTGCAGTGAAAATGTGTCCAAATGATTTAATAATAAGATAGTAAATTTATTACTGAGACTCGATTTCGGTCACGAATGAAGCAGGTGAAAAACTGCTTAAAGGTTATATACGGTGTATTTCTCTCAAAACTTATCAATATATTTTCGACATGATCGTTTCATAGCGTAGGTTACCAGTTTATATATGGTATTCTATAAAGGTAAAATAGAAATCAATAACTCTTTAATAGCAAAAGCGACGTTTAGAAAGAAACTTTATTGCTTGGAGGTGGTTCTTTATAAAGTATAACTTACAAACGTTTTATTCTATGAACGTATAAAAAGGTTGAAAGAATATACTGTTCTGAAACCTTACTTTTAGCAAAAAATACCAGTTTGAACTTCTGAATCATCCAAGATATTCATAAAATAATAATTTTATATGTTTATCTGTCCTTGTAATGGCACAACCTAACTGGAACTATCTATATTTCCGTAAAAGAATCAAGTTTAACTTCTAAGTTTATTGTTGCTGACTTTAGAATAATAAAATATAAACCCAATGAAAGTTTTAAATTGAATTAAAGTTTATTAATAACATATAATTGCTTAGCTCTCCCCCACTAGAGAGAAATATAATGAATGTTGAGTTTCTCATTTTGACTATGTCAAATATTTACGATATCAGATCACAATTTATTAATGGTATAACGATCTAATGTAACATATTAGATACTGTGCTCTATTATTACTTTTTTATTTCGTTTAGGAAATATAAAGGGTATTTTGAAACATACGTATTTGTCCATCATTATATTTTAAGTCATTTTTTGGATTTGTTTACTAGTGAAATATGCAAATGTGATTTGATGCATTAAAAATTATTTATTACAAAATTAAATATGGACACATTTTAACTTTAATGGATGATATAAGGGGAATAGACAAAAATTAAACATGGACAGATTTTAAATTTTGATAAGGGGAATAGATAAAAATTGAACAAGGAAAAATTTTAACTTTAATGCATGATATAAGAGAAATGGACATAGTTTAACATTAATGGATGATGTAAGGGGAATAGACAAAAATGTCAAATACTCAAAATTTTATCTTTTATGCTTAAGTTAAATATTGATAACTATTATAAAAACATTTTCACGAATAGCGTTTAATATGAATAATTGCATAGATCTTAAGTTGTAGAGTAAAACCCAAACGTTTATGTTACGAACTGTAATCCTAAAAATACCTAGAGGAAAAATGAAACATTGTATTCAACACAATGAATACATAAAAACCGCCAACACGTTTTTTAATTGATGAGGAGTGTGCTATTTTACCAAGCAAGCGAACAAATGTTATTGTTGGATTTTAATACAAGTCATTTAATAGGCTTCGCTTTTAGACAGTCTAAAAAGAAAAATAACACTTTCTTTTTTATCAAATTTAGTCCAAGCTCGAGTTCTGTTAATAGAAAACTAAAAGCCCATTCGGCTGACTTTTCCCAGGATCATAACTCTTAATTACGGCTGACCAATCTCAGTGGCGTAATCAATTCTGAAGACTCGTGGAAAAACAAAACGCGAGATTTTCTTTCCAGCTCACATGAATTTGTAATGCACGCAGAAGAAAACGTTGAATGAATTTGTTTTCCTGACGGCTTGAGTATCGCATCTCAAAAATAGCGAGGGATATTGATTGTTATTGCGCGACAGAGGACGAAATCATTATCACGCTCTGATGCCTTTTCTGATCGCCGTGATCATCATCATCTCGGGCGACGTACATCATGCTAAAAGATCTGTGTTATACTTGCCAGAGGACGAAAAAGTAACATTTCTGTGGAAAATTATCTGATAGAGGAGAGTGATGATAATGAAAGATACGATGTTTCGGATGGGATTGAACTTTTGGCTAATCGTTGAATTGTAATTTGAAGGTGTTAATTTTTGACGTGAATGCGTTTTTAAAATCGGAACAGTACTGGGGAGGCATATATGAAATATCTAGCGTTACAAAGTGTTTGTCTCATGATTTCAGAACTCGAAGAAGCAACTCGAAGACAAATATAGTGTCGTGTAGACAAAGGATGTTTGTATCTGACAGGACCTTCGAACCGAGTGTACAGGCTCACTGATCACGGGGAGGGTGTCCGCAATATATCAAAATTCTACGGTGCTGGGCATGCTTTGGGCCAGTGGAATTTTGGATTGCGCGAATTGAGGACTGCGTAAGTGATTTAAAAACTACCGAAATACGTTGCAATTAATATTGGACAGTAATCTCGCAAAACATAATTGAGGCGTTGACATGGAAAAGCATGTAAGTCACAAAAACCAAATTGTAAAGGACAAGCAAAAAACGTTTGTGAGCCTATTAAAAAGGAATTGAATTTGTATAAACTAAAAAAGCTGCAGAAACTAAACTATTTCTTCTATCGACTTACTGGCTTTGCCATGCCACTGGCATGGGTTCTACTATCTTATCCGCCAAAAAACTAATTTAAACTAAACTGACTTACATGCTTTTCCATGTCAACGCCTCAGTTAATATCAATCTGCACTTTAATCGCTCAAACTGTAGATAAATTGTTGGATATTCATATTAAACCATCGTTCAAACTTCCTTTGTCTGCTTCATTAATTCATAAATTCAACATCGGGCTCGAGTATTCACTTCAAAAGTACGGTTTGTGTACTCGACATAACCTACCAATTTTTTAATGAATATTGTTGATTAATTGTGATATAGATTCAAAGAATGTTTCCTCCTGAAGACTGTATTTATTGGTATTTTTTACATCGTCGGTTTAAGAGTGAAACGAAGCCAAAATTTTCCAGTTATAAATTTTTAGCTTATCTAGACCAAAAATATGACCTTTAGGTTGGTGAAATCCACTAAGTTATGCTACTAGTCTGCTTTGTGTTGGCGTAGTTTGGCCAAATATGACCCTTGCGCCATATAAAAACACAACAAATCAAAAATATTTTTGAAACAATTTAGTTTTAATACTTTAAAAAAATAACATAATTTAAAAATAAATATAAAAAATTTAACTCAAAATTATTTATGCCAGTATTACTTGAAATTATTCGTAAACACACTTGTCAATGTTTAATATGAATAAGTTGTAGAATAAAACATAAACGTTTATGTTACGAACTCTTATCTTAAAAATACTTAAAGGAAAAATTAAGCATTGCATTCAACACAATGGATACATAAAAAACTGATAATAATTTGTTTTATTTTATGAGAAATAATCTATGTAAATTCCACTATACAAAAAAAAACAAAATATGTTACTCTAGTATGATAGATTTTAATGCTGTTGGAGGAATGGTAGATGTTGGATTTCAAAAAATCCTTTAATAGGCCTTCGCTTTTGAGCAGTCAAAGGAAAATAACATTTTTTATCAAATTTAGTCCCCAGGCTCGATAATCTAAATCTAAATCTAAAAGCACATGATGACTTAATGATCTAATATTAGATATTGGTCCCCAATATTTAATATCAGATCATTAGAAACATTGATATATCGGTGATCTGATACATCAAAAGTTCAAAACTAAAAAGTTAAAATGAAATTAATCTTACACAAGTTAAACCTATACCCAACTGTAACTAACACCAGTAAACTGCACACCAGTTGAAAATCAATGTAACAGAGTGACTAATCAATCAACCGTAAAGGTAATCCAGTTTCAGTAGATTTAATAAGACACGATTTGGAATATTATTTCATTTGCAAGAGATTGTACTTTTTTTAACCCAAAAGGATTATCGAATTTCGTAATTATCCGTTTCCTAATTAGAGAATGGAAATAATTATCTAAAATGGATTTATAGTTATACGTAAACGGTAAAATCAAGGTAATCAGAATAGGCTCGTTGATGAATTTCTTTAGAAACATTAAAAAAATTACATTCCAATCATTTAATTTGACTATAAATCAAAAGAATTAATTATACTCATATATTCGCAAACAACTAATTTAACTTTAGACTTACGCCATTTTGTATGATAAACGTATAGATAAAGCCTGAACTCTGTTCGTCTGCGTCTTTTCTGTATTTTGATTCTTTTGTATAACGTACATACCTTTGATAGAATTTAGAACAATTCAAAGACTTGTGTGGTATTTCTGAAAGAATACATTTTGTCAAAGGATCACCCACGGTTTTCCATCCAAAAAATTTTTCGAATAATTGAATGTTGTAATGATTCTACAGATATCTGTTTACCTGCGTAGGTGTATAATTTAACCATAACAATATCTTTAGAAATTCTGTCTCTGGTATGTACTTATACTACATTCTATTCGCAATACAAATGCATGAAGACCTATTTCTAAGGTTTTGAGCTGCATAAGTATATAGGGTCTATTCATCAATCGTAAACATTATGTATAAGTCTATATAATGACACAAATTATTTTAGCTTAACAATTATTTAAATTATAATTCAGGGAATATTAAATGCAATGAATTAAACTTCGTATTTCAGACACCCACAAATTCTTGAATAATACATTTCAAATTTTCAAATGTATTAAAAAGTTTTAATATTTCGATTTTAATGAGAGAAAATTATTTGGCGAGTTTTGGTAAATATAAGAATAAAGCTACAGGAAAATATTTGTCAAAGGATTAGTGTACTCTAAGATTCTAACTGATAAATTTACCATTGAGAAACCTGACATTTTATATCCATGACATTAATGAAACAGATGTACTTTAAATTTGAATTAATCTTACTTTCAATATGCGTTCATCGGATTTCCTAGTGGTAATAATCCAATTTACTGAAATGTCTAAATTAAAAGCTGTTTAGTAAAAAGTAAAATATCTTCATTAAATGCAAACTGCAATTTGTGATACTCTATAGAATGAAGTATGGAAAGTGGGATGCTATGATCTTGTCATCTGACCATGATTCAAAATTACGTGGTGTTGTCCTCGGATTTTTCCCTTCGGGTTTCATCCCAGACCGTCACCAATAGCCCGTTGTGTTGCTCCAGTGCGACGTAAATTAAAAATACCACACCCACCTATGGAATGATATACTATGTAATTCATTTATAGGAATACTATTATAAACGCAACAATAACTCCACCATGTTCGTGGCAAAGAACTTTCTTTTTTCGGGATGAGGTCTAGTTTTAGTTTCAACACACACTTGTTATTTATTTGGAAACAAAACAAGAAAACAAATCAATGCGTTTCTTGTTCAGATTTTATATCTCAAAAATTCCTAAGCCCTTGAAAAAATTAACAAAATTGGTAACCTGAATAAAATATTCGTATGCTTTTATTCATGAAGTACTGATGGGGCATCTGGTTCATTTCCAGAGGTACCCTATAACCAATCCAATCACGACGTATTGATAAGTAATATCGTCTTACATAGTTGTTCCTTAAATTTGTTTAGTTTATTACTTTTCGGACATTTTTTGGTTACGCGAGACCTACATGTTGTTTTTAGAATAAATTAGTTATCTACAGCTAACTTAACGAACATAGCTGTGAGATCAACACTCCTACTGCAACCGAGGGATTGTAGTGTGGTATAGGGGAAAGAGTGCGAACGGAAGGAGAAATGACTTCGTATTGAAGCTCGATACAAGATAAACGCTCTGTCACCTGCCTTGCTTCTTGTTATGTTTCCTTTTTTTTGTCAGGTGGTGTTCTGGTCTTCTGTAAATAAATAAGCATGCGTCATTAAAAAGCTCTCTTTTTAATCGGATACCATATCTCTTAACACCGAGCAGAAATAATCCAACAACTTTTGAATGCAGTCGCTACTGTCACTGTGGCATTTAAAGAATTTCAGCCAGACAAGGGAGAGGCCAAGAAACCCAAAATCCACTCTCTGAGTTAACTCGCTGGCGAAAGCATTAAAAATAAGTTGCTGGTTGACTTGAGGAGGCGCCTTAAAGGGGATTGGGAAATATAAATGTCCTATTATTTGGTACGAGTTTCTGCTTGCAAGCTTCTGGTGGTTTAGATAAGAGAGAGCGTCCTCTGCTTCTGGAGTTTTGGACGAGAGAGGAAACCACCACTATCTGGATTTGCGGAGAGGAATCACACAACGGCTGATAATCAAACCAACCATGCTGGTGAGACCTCTTACCTGTAATGCACCTCAAATATTACCATCGCCCCTGCCGTAGTCAACACTATCTTAAACACCTGCCAATGTGAGTAAATTTGCAACACTCGTGAACTGAAGCCTCTTCATGCAGTTCACGCTAAGCACAATTGTATGCATATGTCCATGTAATCCAATGCGCAATTAAAACCAGATTTGTAATGAACGTATGTTTTTCATCTAAAATATTACCATGTATTTCATTGGATTATTCGGTTTACCGCTAATTTTGAGTTACAACATAATGTCTTGATTATTGTACTGAAAATAAAAGATATCCATATATGTCCTTTTATTTGACATTGTTTAAATCAGCTTGGCCCAAAATCCCAACCAACCGATACCGTGCAAACTCTCTATAATGTTAATCGTATCTCGATGGAATCGCTGAAAGATTATACTAACATATAAAACTAATCGTTAGTAGTAATATATTAGAGTAGCTTTTACATGCAACAATATTACGATGCATAAAATGCTATCCAGTCAAATAAACCATTATGCATTGAGCATATGAATCAATCTAAGGTGAGAAACTTTCTGTTATATTACGGGGAGAAGCAGATTTGAACTCCGGTCAGTTAGAGGCAAAATGAGTTTTATTTCCGCTGTTATTAATGATACGATCATTAGTAAAAGTCTATCTATTTTTCTCAGTGGGACAGATCGTATCTCATGCTGTCTACTTACACACCAGAATTATATCCCTTATGTTCCAACGATCGACGGCCCTCCCATAAACTAAAAGGCTGGGCTTTGTACTTCTAGGCTTTGCAAGTATAGTTTGGTTTCAATATTATTTTGTGTCTTTATTTTAATATTGCACATATTTTATATTATTTGTAATAGATTATGTGAATAGTCATGACCTATTAAGAGGAAAGATGCATGATTTTATTCGGTCTGTATAAAGAACGTTTGTTATTTAAAGAACGTTTGGAACTATTTATTATTTCAAAGCTGGAAAACATAAAATGCATTAATCAAATTTAATATTCTAAAAATTTTATATCTCCGTTCGGTATTGAATAGATTCACTGTGTGATATATATTTTCAAATGTAATATCTGTTATTAAGAATTCACGAAATGCAATTGCCTCATTTAAGTATAACAGCTTATTATCAGATAATATAGTTTTCCTGTTACCATTTTTCGAGTCGGTAAATTATTTTGAGATAACTGTACTAATAAAATACCATAAATATTTGGGTCAAATTTGTACATTTAAATTATGTTGGTACGATTCTTTGTTCAATTTGATACCATGAGATTACATTATTTGTATATTTTTTGATTCAATTGAAATTCGATATTGACACTTATTCACAAAATTGGTAGTTCATTCGTTTTTTAACTATATATGCTCTGTTAAGGCAAGAAATGAATTCTTAACTAGCCTTACATAGTATCAATTAATAGTCAACTAATGTTCAAAAATTCAAAATCAGAAAATCTATCCATTTCAACGTCATTAGTACCATACATGTGTGGTACGATTTGAAATTAATATAGGATCTATATAAAATAATTTCAAGAATTCAAAGTCAGATTTAACATACATATACTACTTTAAGTGAAGAGCTATGTTTTATATATAAGAACAATTAAAGGATTAAATCAATTCCTCAGCCAAATTTTTAGATTTATTTTGGCACTCTTATCAGAGATAAAAGATATCCTTGATACACGTGTACGAAGTTTCATTTTTTAAACCGTACAAACTGATAATACCAATAATACACGATTTTATAGAAATTGAAATAATTTGATAATTAGGTATATCTCAAAACAATTTTTACTCAATTTTAAGTGCTTTTGTTGAAATACTTGCCAAAAGTGTTAATCATGTTAATATAAAAACCGAAAGAAAACTTAAGAAATCTAAAACAGCAATGAAATAAATTCGCATAAATTAAAAATTTTATTAAAATACATACATTTTAATTTATTTACTCATTAAGTAGTTTCTATTTTACGTTACTTATATTAATCCTTCTAGGTCCCACGAATTAAAAATTAAACTTTTTAAACGTATATTTAAAAAACATTATTCAATTTTAAGATTAACACATTTAAGTTACAAGTTACACAGAGAGAGAGATTAAAGCTACGATCCGTATTAATTATTCCAAAAATAATTATTATAGATTCAATTCCAATTGCTTTAGGTCATCGAGGAAATTTGTAGTATTGAACATAATTTACCTTCTTTGTGTTTTACTATTCCTTTTAAGTATGCAAACTGCGACATTTAATTATAATCTACATTTCAGGTAGAATTAAACCTTTTCCTCATCGTGAATAAAGGTGAAGCGAGAGTAAAAAGGAGAAAAATATTCTATAGGTACAATTTCCTTTTAATTAATGATTCTAATTTGGTCGAGATTTAACGTTACGAGCATTTTTTAGAATTCGATGGAATTGAATAAATTATCAGATAATTACATCGGTAGATAGAATACAAAAATGCAAGCTTTAGGACAATGTCTCTCTTTTTTGACGGCAACATGTTGTTTACCCGCTAGTTATTCTTTCATTAAAATTCCCTGAATGAAACATGAAATGAAATACTTCATTTAGTAATTCCAACGTTAAAATTGCTGTCAATGTACACAAATTCTTTGCTGTTTAAATCCCTAATAAATTCCAACTAATGATGGACGAAAAGATATTTTGTCGAGTAGCGATTATCGGTATTATAAAACTTTGAAATAGTTCTTTTCCTGGGTACTTTATTTTAAAGCGATAAATTCTCAAGATGTGACACGTATAAACATATAATCAGTTCGTCTAATACTGCTGTATAATAAATTATGCCGTTGCAATTCAAAAACAAAATAAATTTCACGATGATCAGAAAAACGTAAACAAAACATAATATGTTTGCTTACAGAAATAATTCGGCGAATCATCAATTCTGTTATCTTAATGTATTCTTTTTCTGTTTTATCTCGAAGTAATAAACAAAATTATCGGAACGTTATGGAATTATTCATTCCCTTGTTGCTCTATATTGGGAAGAAGCATATTCGTGAAGAAATCAACTCGAATTTCAAATGTTTTCCACTAAATGCATTTGGGAATTCGACAGCCGACGAATTATGTTTTTCAGTTTGCATGAACGAATGTACATTTTGCGACATAAAATAACAATCTCTCTTTTGGTAGCAATATTTGTATTTTTGTGTGTATTTGATACAGAGGCGATATGAATATATTAATGTAGATATTTTAGATACACGCGTCTCTTTTCTAACTAATTGTTGATAACTCCAACTAATTTCTGCCCTCAGGGACACATCTCCTTTAGGTGTGTACGTGCTTTATGAATCCGAGGTAGTCTAGTGACTTGTCTATTCACATGGGGTTTGCTGTCTAGTAAACACGGTGGTCGCGCTCTAGATACTCAAGCGATCTTTTCCTGCTTTCATTCTATGATCTCCAATCTCTCTTTTTCCCCATTCACGACACTGTTTACCTGACGTTATCTTGTGCTTGACGAAATTTGGCGATTGCGCCACGAAATGTCAAAACACCCAACAAACAATCTAATTTGTATCAAATTTTCTGCCAACGCAAAAAGGAACTTGAATACCGGAGACAGTTTCTGTGGGATATATTGTACCCGTATAATCTAATATAAATTATCCTGTTATGGACGTAATTGGCTTATGATATTAATGGTCGTAGACTTATTGCAACGATAAAATATGGTATTTTATCGTCGTTCTCTCTTCATTTCACGAAACGTTCCTTTCTCACTGCCGCAGATCGGTACAAGAGATGGAAGTTACGTTCTTGCAGCATCAGTTATTTTCCTTTCTTAAATTTTATCTCGTACAAAAAAATGTAAATGAGTCTGGACTAAGACAGGACTGACTGGACGTAAGACCGAAAGCACTGTTTAATTCATAATGTATATTTGGTTTATTTGTGAAATTGGAAGTATGTATTAGAAACATTTCAGTTTTTTGAATGAGTTATTGAAACTTAACTTATGAAGTAGGTAAAATTAAATTTATTCATATATAGCATCTTGAATTGCGCTTTATTTTAAAAAAATGCAATATCAACATCCTCTTCACTATTAGTCTAATAATTGATTTATGATTAATTTAAATTATTTAAGAGACACACAATATTCGTTTTTATTTAGGTATGCGTATATTAATTTAACTGGTAAATACGATAGATGTGTGATAAATGTATTAAGAATTTAGTTGTAATAATTTCCAAATATCAACGGCTTAGAACATATACATATTAACTGACTTTTTTACTGTGCAGATGTTAAGAGACTTAACTATAATTTGAACTATAATCTGACCACACTTCTGGTGGTTGTCTCGACACGGTATCTCCTCATTAGCAAATTTGACCAGATCTTTACCGAAGAAATATCTCGTCATTAGAAGAAAACTGACTATATCTTGATCAAAATCAATCATAAAAGATCTGCAATATCTTTATGGCGATATCTCTTGTCATTTACAAAATTGGACAGTTCTCGATGGACAAGATATCTCGTTGAAACTACTTGGAGGGTTAGGGTCTAAAAATAAAATTATAAGAATTTTGATAGTGTTTCGTAGCTTTTAAACTGAGTACAATATGAGAATGTATTTCTTATCATTACGAAAATAATCATTTATTGCCTCCGAAGAAATGTCAGTTAATTGCTTCTGCTCGAAGCTGACTAGTCTCTCTGTTACTAATTTCATAAAAGTATGAATATTTTTATTTATGTGTTGTATTCCAGCAACAAGTAGTATTGTAAGCAATGCTGCTACGTTTCCAAAGATGATTTATCTGTAATTTCTACTTACCCATTTTCTACCATGCATAGTGCTTTTAATTTATGATATTTTACAACTTGTTTTCTTGAAACTATAATTTTACTTGGTTTTTATATTTGTAGGATATGAGACTTAACTTATAAAATAAATTACAAATAAGATACGAGAAAATAAAACGCATACTTCAAGGAAATTAAAGAGACACGCAAATAAATTATCGTACTTTCCAGAAATTGTAACGATAATTTTAGATGAATACAAGAATACATGGTTTACCTTTTTCTTAACACTTTCGGCTATTTTCAACGGTTCCACAGTTTTTTGAAATATTAGTTCAAATATGGAGTGAGAAATAGGTGTAAAAATGTTCATAGGGGTTGATTTTTACAACAGATGGACGCTTATTTATAAATGAGTGATGAGTAATGACACCCAAGAAACGAAATATCTCCAAAACGTGAAATCATCACATGTTTTCAATAACATTAAAAAGATTAAGGTAATTTTACCCATTTCATAGGATATGTAACTTTCAAAACAATTGAGGTGATATCATCACATGTTTTCTATAGGATTAAAAAGATTAAAGCAATTTTACCCATTTGGTAGAATAATCAATTTACAAAAATTGAGGTGATACCATCACATGCTTTTAAGAAGATTAAAAAGATTAAAGCAATTTTACCCATTTTGTAGGATACATAATTTACAAAACTAATGCAAAAAGACACATCTATTTCTATTCAAAGCATTCGCAATAATTTCCGTTTCATTTAAAGTATACTGTGAAAGATTGTTAGAGTAGCTAGGAAATTACACTTACCAATAGCCGGGGCATAGATGTTCAAATACAAGCAATCCTCACTTTGGTTCTTCAAATAGGGTAAAAGCCTTTTGATGTACTGCAGCCGTCCCATGGGCATTTTGCGCAAAGCCAGCGTTTCATTGCTCACGTCTGGTAACTTCTGAGGACATACAGGTCCCAGGTGGTCAGCCATCATCACTCCCCTCCAATGGGGAGGTGTTACGGGGGGCATGAACCGCAACGACCCGATGGGGGCACTTGCGTATGGGACACCTTGGAACACTTCCACGTGTTGGAGCTGCCTGTTTGCTAAGGAATTGATGAAGCCTCGAAGAGCACCGTATTTAGTAGTCACAACTCTTGAGCTCAAGCGTCTTTGTTCGCAGTCAGAAGGTGACGTCAGCAATGCGAGTATCACAATACCTAGAAGTGTTGACATACCTGCGTTCATGGCTACAGATGATGGTAGGAAAGGCTAGTGTAATTTCAATACATCAAAACACCTATTTAGAAAGTTGGAATTTGTGTTCATAACATAATGTCAGATTCCATTTCAGGGGTATAAGAAATGCCTTGCTATCGTTACGGTAATAAATATTTGTCTTTGCACATTTACGGGACGCACAATTCACACCGTTCGTAATAACGTTTTCAAAAAGCACCAAATTGTTATAAAAATTCAGCACGAGAATACTTTTCCATGGCACTTTCACATTTACCAATCAGATTACATGCTCCCTTACACACATGTGCGTTACCAAATGAACATTAGTTGATTTTAGAAATATGCACAGTATATTTATATAAAGCAGATGATAAACACGCACATTTATAAACTGATAATTCCTTTTGGTATTCAAATCCACATTCCTTCCACACTCAAAATCTTTTATAGGAAATAACTATTTTATTCCAACACCACATTCGATCTCAAAATTAAACGTAATTAAAAAGTGTTTGATTTAAAACAAAGCACACAATTTTACTCCGTTACACTAGAATGAGAACAGTCACCTATTTAAATTATTTTCCACTCTTAAAAACCAATAGCGGAACTTCTTCAAAAGTACCAACGATTGCGGTCTACATTGACAAACAACTCAATCTAAATCCACGGAGCTCTTCCTACACTTTTTGTTTCTTCCTCCACTTGTTTTTTTTATCTCGGAAGAAAAACGCGACAGATAAAATTCAATTATCCCGTGGCCTCTAAACAACGCTTTCCGATGAAGTTAGCTTCTTCCCTTTTTTATTCCTTTTCCCCTACGTCTTCACGTGTTTCATGCTTGAGAAACTAGAGGAAGCACTTTTGACTCTATCTCTCCAACCTGCGGAGGAGTCTCGGAGGATGGATAAAGCATCAACTCGGGGAGCAGCGGGAGCGAAGGATGCTCCGGACTTCCGAGGGGATTCACAGAGGCAGCAGTGACGAGTTCTGTTGCCGGCGTGCGTCGGTGGCGGACTGCGCATGCGTGGGAAGGGGTTGGGTGGATACGTCCATTAGATTAGAGCGGGTGATTTTCCTGCAACTAGAATCACCTTTAGTTTTTGAATTGGTGGTGGGAGATATGGGGAAATAGTATCTAGCTGGAAGACCGTGGATTTTTTTTTAATGCAGAGACATACTCAATTTAGTAATCGCGGTTGAATAATTTATCGTAAAGAAAATTAATTGGAAATTTTGCCCTTTTAACACTTAAGGAAACAAAATTTACTGATCACCTATAGTTTTAAAGAAATAAATGGAGATATGTGGAAATAGTATTTGGTTGGAAGGCAGTGGATTTGTTTTAAATACAGCGACACTTTCAATTTAGTATTTCAAGTTAAATAATCTTTTATGATGAAAATTAATTGGAGTTTTTGCATTTAACACTTAAGGAAAGAACATTCACTGATCACCTTTAGTTTTTAAAGAAATGTATGGATTTATGTGGAAGTGGTATTTGGTTGGAAGACCGTAGATTTGTTTAAATGAAGAGACACGTTCAGTTTAGTACTCGAGGTTGGATAATTTATTATGAAGAAAATTCATTGACATTTTTGCATTTAACACTTAAGAAAAGAAAAACCACTGCTCACCTGTAGTTTTTAAGAGGATAGAAGAAAATATAGGAGAGTAGTGTTTGGTTGGAAGACCGTAGATTTGTTTTGAATACATCAAAACAGTCAATTTAGCACTCGAGGTTGAATAATTTGTAATTCAGAAAATTAATTGGAATTTTTGCATTTAACACTTAAGGAAAGAAAATTCACAGATCACCTTAATTTTTAACCCTCTTGGTAGTTGTCTCGACTAGGAATCGCGTCATTTAAAGAAAACTGACCAGACCTTGATGGACGAAATATCTCATCACCATCGAAAAATCGGTAATGCTTTGATGACGAGATATCTCGTCATTAACAAATTGATCAGATCTTGATGGACGAGATATCTCGTCTAAACCACCTGGAAGTTTAAACAAATGGATATATGGGGAAGTCATATTTTATTTAAGGATCATGTGCTTCTTTTAAATGCAGGGCCACATTCAATTTAGCCTTCGAGGATGAATAAAGTACGACTCGGAAAATAAATGAAAATTTTGAATTTAACACTTAAGGAAAGAAAAATCCTTGATCACCTATAGGTTTTAAGCAAATAGATGGAAATAGTATTTGGTTTAAGGATCGTCGATTTTATATTTATTTAAATGTACTGACATATTTAATATGTTACTGAAGGTTGAATAAATTAGGAATAAATAATGAATTTAATTTTTACATTTTACAATCATGAAAATATTCAGTGATCACCTTTAGTTTTCTAACAAATAGATGCAGATATGTGGGAGCAGTACTTTACTTGATGATCATAGACTTGTTTTAAATCCAGCGACACATTCAGTCTAGTACTCGAGTTCGAATAAAGTATGATTCGGAAACGAAATTGAATTTTTGAATTTAACACTTAAGGAAAGAAAAATTACTGATCACCTTTTGTTTTTAACGAATTAATGGAAATAGTATTAGGTTTGAGAATCGTAGATTTGTTTTGCATACAGCGACACACTCAATCTAGTAATCGGGATGAATAAATTAAAATTACAATTCAGAAATAAATAGAATTTATGGATTTAACCCTTATGGAAAAATGACTGATAATCTTTAGTTTTCAAACAAATAGATATAGGTGAAAACAGTATTTGGTCTGAGGATTGAAGACTTGTTTTAAATGCAGCGGCCCATTTAATATAGTACCCGAGAATGAATAAATTAGAATTCTGAAAATATTTGAATTTTGTTTTCATTTAACACTTGTGATATGTACAAATAGTATTTGGTTTGAAGATCGTAGATTTTTCCAATAGATGAATTCAAATAGATGGGAATAATATTTGGTTTGAGGGTCATAGACTTGCTTTAAATGCTGCAACATATTTAATTTGGTTGAAAAGAGTATGATTCAGAAAATAAATTAAATCTTGCACTCTCTAACATAATACGTATAAAGAGAATATCCAGTGATCTGTTATTAAGCTAATATAGGAGGACCACGTTATTTAGGATTTAAAATGTCTTAAAAGTGAAATGATTTGTTTTGGGTGAATGTGTTCATTAGATTAGAGTTAGTGATTTTTCTGTATTTTTAACAGAGGAATGACAGTATGTAGAACGATATACTGTTTGAACAGCATACATTTTTTAAAGATAACGACACGTTTATTTTAGTGATAAAAGATTAATAAATCATGATTTAGAAAATAAATGGAATTTTGTATGGAACACTTATGAAAAGAAATTCACTCATCTGGTATTAATAGAATATGGGAGTATCGTTTTTAGTTTGAAGTAAAAATAATTTATAACCACATGCAATAAATTGTTGAGTGTAAACGTCTATTATAATAGAGTGGGGTTTTTCTTGCAAATAATATCACCTTTAGGTTTTAAATATATGAAGGAATATAGTAGTTTGGTTTGAAAATTTTATATTTGTTTTAAATATTGTGGCACGTTCAATTGGGTTTTAAAAAGTTGATTCCGAAAATAAACGGAATTCGTATCTGGGACAATGATAAAAAATTCCACTGATCTCTAATTAATTTAATTCATGTGGATAACTTTTTAGAAAAAAAGTGTTTTAGACAAACGACATGGATTGCTTTTTGGCTTCAATGAAATGTGAGGTAAATGAAATTACTTGATTCGATTAACATTAGTCTGACTGATATACTCTCTACCATACATAGTTAGTCACATTTTAATTTTACTTTACAGAATGTGTGAGTTATTTTACTTTATTATTTTACAAATGCATCAGGAAATACTTATTGGAGTTTCAATTACTTAGTCACTCTTCGCCATAAGTTTTATGGACTTCATGTATCCTAAGTATTATTAATTAATAATATTTGTAAAAAGGTTACCCGCTAAGCTGTTTTCATTCAGTTAACCCCTCTTTTAACACTTCAAAATCTTGCTAAAAATCTCAACGGAAACATTTGTAAATTTCAAGCAAAGGTTTCGTTTGATTAGAATTGTCTTCATAATGCTGTACGTTTCTTATTAGAGTACTGTACGTAGGCTTTTTATATATAGGGTCGTTGAAACACGTATCAAATAATTTTCTATTCTCAGAATAAATTAATTCAGATATGTTATTTTTTTGGGGCTTTTTAATATCATTTCAAGTATAGTTATTGGATTTTTCTCTTTAAGTATATTTACTATACTTCATTTCTTAAACAAATAAGCATATTTATTCATGATAATATGAACCAGATGGTAGATACACTAATCGGGAATTGAATTTATTAGTCTGCATTATTTTTTCATGGTTATCTTTAACAAGATGCATGTTGGGATATTAGATGAATCCCACAACTGCCACCATTTATGTCGGGATATTAAAAGATACCTCGTCACTGCATGGTGATCCGATTCGACTCCTGATTCACCCGGTCTCCCTGGTAACTTTTGCGGGTCATCAGAGTTTCAGTAAGGTTGCATTAAATAAGTGTTGATTATCTTTTTGTTTACACGCATAGAGACGAACACATCGAAAAATTTCGACATTTATTAACAAACTAAGGACGATATAAAACTACAGAGAACGTGGATCAACTCCCTTTTTACACTACTCTGCCATTATTATATAAATTCCAAATTAAGTTTTCATCATATTCTATACCATAGCTACAGTTTGCACGAGCATAATTAAGACATTCATTGATTAACCCTCCAAGTGGTTTCCACGAGATATCTCGTCCATCAAGATCTGACCAATTTTGCTAATGACGAGACATATAGTCATCTAGATGCTGTCAATTTTTATATGATGACGAGATCAAAATCTGGTCAATTTTTTTAATTACGAGATATCTCGTTCGTCAGTATCTGGTCAGTATTCAACTAATCTCATGAATGAAGAGGTACCCATCGAGATGACCACCAGATGGGTTAATATAGTTTTCGCGTGCTTAACCCTCCTGGTGGTTTTCTCGACGAGGTATCTGACTTATTGAAGTAAAACCGGCCACATCTCGATAGATGAGATATCTCGTCATTAGAAGAAAACGGACGAAATCTGGATCCCGTCATCATGCAAAAATCAGCAATATCTTAATAAAGAGATATCTCGTCATAAGCAAAATTGGTGAGATCTCGTTGGACGAGATATTTCGTCGAAACCACTTGGAGTGTTGATAAATGTAATATCAAGACACAATCTGCTTTTCAAGAACTCTAGTACGCAGTTGCACGCGCGCAGAAAACAATGAAATTCGCCCACGCGGTTCACAATGGACATCAACCCTATAGAATTTCCGGTTGAGTGTGAGCGTTACAGTAACATCTGGGTGAAATTCCTTCATAAAAATTAAAACTCAGAGGAAGTAATAAATGTCTAACAAAGCAATTTGATGCAGAGATTACCGATTCTATCTTAAAAAGTACATAACAAATTTACAATATTTCACAATTGCATATGAAGAGTTTTTGAGGAAACTTTTGTTTACTCAATTTGACATGTACGCCCCCTTAACTTCTTCACAACAGTATTCTCCTAAGGGGTTCTAGTATTCTTCACAACAGTATTCTTCATTGTACATGTACACTCTTTCTTGCGATAGCTAGAAGCGTCATCAAAAAGATGCAATGATAAACTTATACTTGTAAAGATTACTTTCTCATCAAAAATACAGAACGAAGAAATTAAATTATGTTTGAAAATTATAATGTAATACAAAACTTACATAATTTAGAATTTAAATTTAGAAACTTATATTTGGAAGAAAGAGAGAGAGAGAGTGGGATGTTTCCCTGCTTTCGTTTATATTGCAAGGAGAAGATAGAAGAATCTTTCAGATATGATTTTCTGTTCTTTTTCAAAACGGGAAATTCGAAGTATTTTCTATTTTGAAAGTGAAAGTATAATCCAAAAAGTCACAGGTCAAAGGGACTGGTTTTGAGCAAACAATTCGCTTAAACCTATTAAAATTTATTTCATATACTTTACTGGGCAACGCTAGCCCAGTTGGAGGTAGGTAGTTAATTAACGTCGCACTGGAGCAAAACAACGTGCTATTGACGAGGGTCCGGGATCAATCCCGAATAGAAACCAGTGGATTGCGAGTTCGAAAATCCGTCCATCCAAAGCTCGTCACACGACGGTAGCTGGTTCACGTTAAATCTGTCGTGGCTTTAAATGTCGTCACGCTGGCATGGTGTGGAATTTTGGAGAGTGGAGTGCCAGCTCAGGTTTTGACCCCGTCATCGGACCGTGGCTCAAAATTACGAGGCGTTGTCCTTGAATATTCCCTTCGGAATTGATCCCGGACCGTAGCCAATAGTCCAACTTGTTGATCCAGTGTGACGCTAATTTACTACCTACCTACATCTTACATTTTTGTTCATATTTCCTTCATATCCTTTACTTTCATATTTCCTTTATATGCTTTAATTTCATATTCGCTTCATATACTTAACACTCTGAAGAATGCTGGAATAATTTGAAAGAAAATTATCTGAAAATCATAACAATTATGCCTATAATTCCAAAAAATATTGTTTTCTGTGTAAATTGTTCAAGGCGTAAACCTATTAATTGGTAAGTGAAACAATTAAAAACTGTTTTCAAGAAGGCTACTCTGTTAAATTAAACTTTTAAATCCATTGGAAGAATTTCTAACTTTCAAAAAATTAATTCATTCCAAGCTTAATTTATAGTTGGACATCCATTCTGAATCAATTAATTAGTTAATAAAGAATAATTGAATTTTTTCTACCAATCCATATCGATGAGTGTGAATGAAAGATCCATTGAGTATTAAAATAGAATGAAGAAATATAACCTTTAAGTCAAAAAACTGTAATTGGATATCCAAATAATTCCCGTTGCTCTGAAATAAAAAACTGATTGCTACATAACATTTATTTCCGTTATAAAGTAACAAATTATAAATTGTACGAGAAAACATTATTTATTTTAATGCCTTTGGATAACATTTTATATAAGAAAACTGATTCTTTTATTTAGTTTCCTTAAAAACGAGGATATACAATAAATTTAAAACACTTAATAAGATTTGAAGTTAAAATTATTTTTTAACTTATTTTTTCTTGAAATATAGTAGTAAGTGATAGTAAGCGTAATACTCTGCATTAACGTGAAAAGTTTATATTTATCTTCAATAACAATTTTCTAATTTCCTTTTATGTTTTACAATCCTTCATAACGCATTCGGATTTGATTTTGTTGAACTCCATGGAATTAGCATTCTAATTATTAATCATTTGAGACACATAAATCATGGAGATCATAAAGAAAACATTTTGTTGGTAAAATCTGAGATTTGCTGTGTTAACTAAAAACCATTATAAAAGTACCAGTATGAGAAGTTTAGAACCACTTTGCTCTATGACATTAACCATTTTTATAAATCAAGCTAAAACTATTAAAAACATATTTTTTATTCCAAAACGATAAAAATTGATAGATAACTCTATATACGCTTAACTAACTACTCAATACAACATATAATCTGAAATCTAGTTTTTCACTTCAATTAAGGTGAATTGCTCAACAAGTTGCAATAGATAATTGTTTCGGTGTTTTTGTAAACTAAAATTAAAGTCATTTAGTTTATCACAAAGACAAAGCTTGTGGGAGATGAAGTGTTTGTGGGATTAAGGGAGATACAACTTCTTTCATTATAAGAATTATGAAGTTAGGCAACCTCTTTCTTCTCTCGCAATAACGATTACAATTAAATATGAACCAAATGAAGAAATTATGTTGCAAACCAGTGCAAATGGAATCAACGTATTAGAATCAAGGATAATTATATTTTATTTCTGCTTGAAATTTCATTTTTATGTAAACCCAGTAATAAGTAAAGTGATAAACGTAATAGCGTTGTTAGAGTAAAATATGGCATATTTTTATTAAAATTTAAGCTAATAATAACTATTTAGGAAATTGTAACATTTAATTATGAATGACCTTGTATTATAACATAATCTAAGTGTCAAATCATTATTTATGTTGAAAGTATATTCACATGAACAAAGTAAAAATTAAGGATGTATTATTGTTACTTTATAGTCATAAGTCTGAGATGACATTTTATTAAAATATTTATGTTTTCAATTTGACAAAAACATCTTGTGATATTTATTATTCTAAAAATTGTTTCAATAATCGATCGATTTGGTGTTTTCAGATCTGTAGTTAAAGCTATAAAGTTGAAAAAGTTTTATTATAGAGAATTCTTTCTATTAATGAAAATGGAAGACATTACATGTTTTGACACCAAGTTCCGAATTACATATTAATTTGTGTTAATTACTACATTAGACGCGTCATTTTATTTTGGTATAGGCCATCGTATAGATTTAAACGAAATATGGCATATCTTTCTAGCCCTTTTGTAAATTATTTTATTACAATTATACACATATTTTTCACCTGATTGCCAGAAAAGATTCAACACTTATGACATAAAAATACTCAACTACATAATAATTTATATAATTTATTTTAATATCAATGCAGTTCCTGAATGAAATTAAATATCTCGATCTATGAAGTATTCTATAACCTTAAGAAATGCGGCTTGCGAAGCAACTACAATATTTCCAGACGACTGTCTAGACGTTTTAATCCGGTGACTGGTTTGCATCAATCCTTATTAAACCGCCTTATGTCATACTCACGTCTGACTGAATGACAGTAAAACGCTTAATCATCACATGTTCATGAACCCAACCGAAGATATCAAATGCGTCTTTCCATGAGGTTCACTAAGCTTTTGCTATCGAATAGTGATATGGAGTGTGGTTGGAAAATTGTTGCATCCCAAACCTCGTGAACATTTTTTGACCATCAGTGTACAAACCGTATCTCCTAATGATGCCTTTAAAATAAAATACAGATCTTACTTCTAGAACTGGAATACCCTCCTATAGCATATGCATTAAAATTTATCAATTGTTTATCCAACGATATGTTATCTATCGATGGACAGTAGACTGACCAATCGGTCAAGTTATCGGGGTAGATGGTTCTGGATCGAAATAGTACCTGCTTCGAATCTGGAGTAAGGCATGAATATTTGTTCGTCTTGAAATAATCTGTGGCCTCCCAAACAGGTTGTGCCAAGAAGGAATGATAACAGTGTAATGTTATCCCCTTGTGACGTACCAGGTACCGCAAAGTGGTTTACAAATCCACATTTGAAGTGATATGATTCTTTTCTCTAATTCCCGGTCGATTAATTGAACACATCTATCATGGCATACTACAAAAGCGCATTAATGAACTACTTTTAGATAAGTAGTAGTAACAATTAGAACCATGATGGAAATGATCAATAATTGAATGGGCATTGGGGCAAATTGATGACTAACATCTCTACTTACATTTGGAAATTCATGTAAATTCATTTATAATTAATCCAGGCAAACAAATGCACGAATGCACATTTAATAATTCCAAATAAATGTAGTTGGTAGGTGAATTTAAGTAGCACTGGAGCAACACAACGATTTGTTGGCGACAGACCCACTCTCGAAATTTCCACACCACACCATAACTCAAAATAAAAAAATGAGTGAAAAATATAAGGCAATATTTACTTGATGATGCAAATTCTTATTTTTAATACTTATTACATGACTTGAGGTTTGCACGTTTGAGGAATCAAGTGCACATCTCAGTCCTTTTGCCACAATTAGCTTATGAATGTCCATTTCAATTGCATCCCATTCGCTTGTTCAAAATGCTTCTGCATATTTCGGACGTGTAACTTAATTTCCGAAGGAATTTGATTACTAGATCATGATTGTTTCCAATCATTGTTGATTATTGAATCATTTAAATTTATGTTCGCTAATAGTTTAGAGCATCAATTCATACATCACAGCTTACAAATTAACATATTTCACCACACTTTAATTTAGAGGGCGAGTTTTAATATACCTACATTGTATATTTTGAATTTTATCAATTTAAACGAAATAAAATTTCAATCCTTGTCTCATTCATATTCTTCTTACTTTCCTGAATATCTTCCCTGCGACGTTGAGCACTGGATTTAATTGCCTCCGATGTTATAGTCTAGAATCAGGTGGCTTAGCAATTAATTGATATATATCCGATGTTGTCAAATCCGATAATCTCATCATTTGATACACATCACTTTAACGTAATAGCATATGGTTTATACTGGATTCAGATCTTTATGATGTAGTATCATTCAAATTAAGATACATCGAGAATTGGATATACATGGATTTAAGAGGTCTGCTTAACCCTGGAAGAACTCTCCGCGTGGTCTGGAATCGAGATGCGATATTTAACCTCCCTGGAGATTTATATTCGAGTCGAAAACTGCCCTGTGCAGCCTGTGGTCCCAAAAACCTCTTTCAAATTGTCACCAGTCCTGGGGAAGGGACAACTTATTTTTCCTACTTCATTCCCCTTGGAGTAATAGGGCAGTTTTGTCTCGACAAGATATCTCGTCCTTAGCAAAATTGGTCAGATCTTGAACTAGATATATCGTCGAAACACTTGGAGGGTTAAAATAGAGAATTGTAGATACATAGGAGCTGTAATTATATGCTTTAAATATCACAGCAAAATAGTTTAAATTTTAGTTTAAAAATTGATTTTTTAAAAAATGACTACAATAGCAGAACCTGTGTACCATCATCAAATGAAAGTTTAAAAAATTAGTTTGTACAGGATAGAAAAAAATGAGGGAAGTATACTTATCAACTACTCAAATACGAAAGTAGAAATAATCTTTTTATGAAGTTTACATTACAAAGCTTTGAGTCGGTTGATCAATATTGTGTACACACTATGGGGTGTGAAAATATAAAAACGATATAATCGACAGTATATTCTCCGGTTCTGGCATCGTATCGATTGTATTCCGTACCCTAAGTTTATGGGAGTCACTAGGGCTCAGGGATTTGCCCACTGCGCTAACAATCTGCGGGTTGTAAGCGGCGCAGGTTTGATTATTCCCTAGGTGTATATCTCTCTTTTGTGTCACTTTTCTTGCGTATGTCTATTTATCTGACATTATTGGGTGTAGCTTGTTCAAATATGGTACTTACGCCGTAAAACCCGACTCAACCAACCAATCTAACAGTTTATGTGCTCCTTCTTACCTAGGGTCACCATTATTTATTTCGATGCTTCTATTTACATTCAGTTGATGATATTATTTTATGGCATACAATTATCTTTTAAAAGAGATCAGAGTTTCAAAATTACGAAGTTGTGTCCTTTTATCTTCCCTTCGGGATTGATCCCGGACCGTCGCCAGCAGCCGGTTGTGTTTCTCCAGTGCGACGTTAATTCATCAACCTACCTTAAAACGGAATTTAGCTTCTTGATACTATCTCTCTATTATACAGAGCGGTTCATAAGTCACAGTGCTATTTAAATATTTAATACAATTTTTGCTTAAAAAACCTTTTATTTTGTATACGACTGAAATACACATTATTGAGAATTACTTCCTATCAAGCTCAGAAAATGAAATACCTTAACTCTCCTGCTGGCTGGCTCGACGAGGTATCTCGTCATTAGCAAAAATAACTAGATATTGACAGACGAGATATCTCGTCTCTTGTCATTTGTAGAAAACTTACCTCTGTCTCGTCATCACCAAAAAAATCGGAAATATCTTAATGAAGAGATATCTCGTCATTGGTGAAATGGGTCGGGCCTTGATCGACGAAATATCTCGTCGAAATCATTTGGAGGGTCAAGTTGCCACGTTTTCCTCTTCACAATATCGTAGGAGGTCATTGTTGTTAATCCTCTGAGTCTCACGAGATTTCCGAGTAGTGTGGCATTTTGCTTTTTCACAAAAACCACATAATGACTAAATATCCACATCTATTGGTTGAAAGAATCACCGAAATGATTCCATTGGTCAGGAAAATAGACTGAGGAGGAGTCATACAGAGATAAAACAGTAGATTGCAGAACGTATGTATGCATCCGGGTCCCTCGAGGGTTGGAAACAGCGAGACAAGATGAGTATAGTGGGTTTGGATGACAGATTTCTCACAATAAGTAAATTTAAATTGTTTTTACACGTTGCGTGACCACCATGAAATTCCTCATAGTAAAACTACTAATGCTGATTTTAAATTAATTACCTGTAATAAACTATGAAAAAACTTGAAATGTTATTAAACTTTTAAATGGCAAAGGGATTTATGGACCATCTTGTATTAGCGGTGGTGAAATTAAAACTACAAGCTCCTCGCGAGTTCAACAAATCAATGATCTCTATCGTTGATTTGCTTTTCATCTGTGATCTCTCTATCACTGATTGAGATTAGAACCTTCTGTAAGCTGTACGTTTCATCCAATCATAGAGATTAAAATTCTATATATTAAAATGTCCTTTTATTATTTAGATTTGCGGTTGTTCTTTCTTCAGTTAACCAGCAATGCTGGAATATATCTTCACGCGTGGGTTGTAAATGTGAGATTCAGTACATAAATTACATTGAATTGACTCCTTTTAGCTGAATACTTGACGAAGACGGCATATATCTTAGTGTCAGGGGACGAAATCCGAGCAGGCAATAAGTGGGAAATATAAAGTAGAAAACCAACTGCATAACATTTGATAGATTCAAAAACCAAAATCTAAGTGATCCTGAACAAGTTTCCTAATATTTCAGAGTAACACATTTTCTAGAAAAGGGCAATTTTGACGCCCAGAAACGGAAGAGGACTTAAGCCCCTATTGCCCTAATCCATTATGCTACCCGACATTTCAGCAATAATTTCATTTGATGCGGTTATTAGAGATATAATGTTACATTATGTCACATCACATTAACTGGAATTTATTTGAAAACACTTCGCAGCATGAGTTTGCCACCACATATTCGTGAATCAACGTCTAAATAATGAAGCCATATATCTTTAAATAACGTCTAATAAATCTGTGGTTAAATGTTTTAGTTTATGATGTAACTATATTTCCCCCTTAACCTAACTGCGTAAATTTTAATTCAGATACCAAGATAAAATGATGGATACAAAATTCAAGCGGCAGACACAAATGCATTATTGTATTTTGTGAATGTTAATGCTTGCACACTTGTTTGTTGAGTAAGCTTTGATAACGAATAATCAAAATGATGGTTTTTGTAGGAATAATTTAATATTTCCTAAATTATTTAAATTTGAGTTTTAAAAACCTAATAAAGACAAACCATTACTCCTCTTTGGGTGTCAAGTCAATTAAAAAAAATTCCTTGGAAAGCAAATTGAAAGATATTTCTTCGACTTAGTTCCTACAAACCAAAGTGCTGAAAAAGTTCTTACGAACAATACCAGATTCAAAAAACGATTGAACAAATACAGTGAATCATAATCAAATTAATTAATTTAACCCTCTTGGTGGTTGTTTCGACGAGGTATCTAGTTATTAGTAAAACTAACCAAATCTTGATGGACGAAATATCCCGTCGTTAGAAAAAATTAACTAGATTCTGATCTCGTCATCTTAAATAATCAGCAAAATCTTGTTGACGACATATGTCGTCATTGGCAAAATTGATCTAATAATGATGGAGGAGATATCTCGTCGAAACCCCTTGGAAGGTCAATGAGACTATTGACAAGAATTACGGAATTTCTTAAAATGCAATAAAAAATCCTTTATCGAGTGATGCATAAACCTAAGGAAAATAAAAAGGATAAAAAGTGATGTAAACAGACCAATATGTATAGTACAAGTCCAAAGTAAATGGATGTACAAAATGAATTAAGCGTGTTTTGTTTTGCCACTCAGTCATTGTTCGCAATACGAGAGCTAATAAAACCAGGACCTAGGGATTGCATCTCTGAGCACCATCGGATTTCCGAGTAATGTAATATTGCATCTACCCCATCACACACATAATGCAGTAGCCACATCCAATGGGTGGAAGAATCTTAGGAACTATTCCTTTCGTCAAACTTGGTAGAAGTCATACAGGGAAGACTGCTGTGAACCTCATCATGTTAAAGCAGAGGGTTAAAGTTGAATCCAAACCAGCCCTAACATCCATACCTACTCCGTGATATGAACCCAGTTTCTGTTTCAACCACAAAATAAGAGCTGAAGAAAATATCGAATGGATGAATCAGTGCAATTCTATATCATATAGCTGTAATTGTAAACTAGAAAGTAGGGTATCCCCTAAGAATGTGAGCTGTAATGAATGCTAATCCCATGAGCAGGGCCATGATATAAAACGTTTCTGTGATTCGAATGAATGTATCAAATAATAAGCCAGGTAAATCATTGTTAAAAAAATTTTAAGGACTAAATAAGGAGGCTTCCAAGGTAAAGAATATGAATTGCACTGTGAAAAGGGTTCGATACTATTTAAATCTCAGGCAATCATTTACGATCTTTACTGTTCTGGATTAAAAGAGTCAGTACGTGATGTTCCAAAAGGAAAAGGAACCCTTAGATTGTTTTTAATCCCTACAGGGTTTAACACTAATAAGTCCACTTTGCAACCTGCAGACTTCACTGCATATCTTCTAACCAATTTTGACCTTCTTGACCAATATAATCTTTCCAAAGGATTATATTCTAAGGAAAGGAGAGGTCATTTAGAGTAAGGTCATTTCCTTGTACTATAATTTTTCCAAATGATTATATTCTAAGGAATTGACCAACCGAATCTTATACTAAAGGATTCTATTCTAAGGACGTGAATAACAGAATCTTATACTAAAGGATTCTATTCTAAAGAAAGGAAATTTTTTCAAAGAATTTATTTCCAGGGAAAGTAGAGTTCCAAAAGAATTTACTTCCAAAGAAAGGAGCAATAGAAAAATTCCATAGAATCTAAACATAAAGCAGAGTTGGCATCTGTCTGTTCTCTATACAAATGTATACCGTTTGACCAATCCACACCAAATTTGGTACACTTATTCTTTGGAACCCTGCGGGTAATGTAGGCTACATATTAACCCCCGTTCTATTTGTCTTGGGTGTGCAGAGGGGTGTAACGTTCCGTCATCCTGGACAGAACACTTACTATTAGGTGCTCTTTCCCGGTCTGGCTGCGCAGTTGACATCAGAGTTAACATCTACAGGAGTTCCCTCTCAAGATGACCTTGGAGTTTTTTAGAATTTTAGAGCATGGTGCAATCGCAGCACTGAAAATCGCTCGCTAATATCGTTTAGTATCCCGTCTGTAAAATGCGGGATGGAATATTCAAGTATAAAGTGTAATTGCTTGAAACGTTGATCATGATATAGTATCAATATGATTTGTCAGCCTTTCATAATGATGGTGGAATTCCCAAATTCGCATTCCTGGTGCAAGGTGCTGCAATAAAAAAAATATTGATAAAGAAAAACTGACTGTAATAATACGATGTATGTCTTTTCTTTTTAGAACATGAACTTAAAGGGCATTCACAATCACTCAAAAACGACTTTTGTATATAGTCATCTCAGTATCAGTTTTTGCAGGTTTGTCTTATCTATAGTATGTGAAATGGATCTAAAATAAAATGTAGAAGCAATAAAAAATTATTTTGGCTCGCTTATTTTTCTCTATATTTGCATTTTCTATGACAGAAAAGTGATTTTTTTGGACCACTTTCAATCGACTTTTAACCAATTAAACCCGAGCAACGCCGGATAAATTCAGCTAGTTCTATTATAAGGGAAGGAACAGTGAAATCTTTTCAAATGATTCTATTCTAAGGAAAGGAGCTATAAAATCTTTCCAAAGGATTCACTTCAAAGGAACTGTAGAATCGTTCTAAAAGATTCTATTCTAAGAAAAGAACCAATATAATTTTTCTGAAAGTTGGGAGAATCCATGGAATTATGTAGAAACATGAGGTTATTTAGTCATTAAGTGTGTTGTGGTTTAAAAGTAACGCTACACTGCTCGCAAATCTCGCAAACCTCCGAGGCTTTAAGAGAAAAATCAAACATCAGAGTCAGCGACTTTTAGGGGCAGAGAAAAGGGATCAGAACTCGGTTGTTGAGTTTGGTTTTAATAAAATAGTCTAACCGATTCAAAAGATTTATTTAGGTTGTAAAATCCATGAATCAGAAAGGTTCTGGAGTGAATGAGGTGCTTTAAATGCATCAAAATCTCGGAAACAGTGGCAGTTAAATTTTAGGTTAAATGTGACTGCGCAACCGAACGAATGTAAGATTTTGCGAGGTACCTCGCAAAATCTTACCAATCCAAATTTTAACTTCGGAAAGAACAATCAAAAATAAAATTAACAAATAAATAAATTTTAAGTTAACGCTACTACATTATATAAACTGTAGGGATAGTAATTAATATTTGTATATCAATACAAAATGTGTTATAGGAAAAGCTACAAGTGAGAGATAGGCTGATATTCATCAAAATTTCGCACTTTGTAACTACTATCTGGGATAGGCATAGTTCTAATTGATAGCATTTCACATGGTTGGTTGGTTATGGAGTTTTATGGCGCAAGGGCCATATTTCGCCAGCATTTCCTGTGGTAGCAACAATGCAAAAAACAAAGAGTTGAGTTGTCAGAACCTAGAACGAATCTCCAACCTAGAGAGGATCCTTCCGTCATGCTGGAAAGATATTAATTAGTCTGTATTTATGTAAAAAATTGAGGTTAAAAGTTGTATTGGAGTTTCAAAACAAATTGGCGGGTTGGAAATGTTTTTATTTTTGAAATGTATTTTTATTAATAGTGACTCAACCTAATTTAAGCCTCGCATTCTTTTTTTCGGAAATGATCCCGGACCTTCACCAATAGCCATCACCATCTAGGTAGAAAGGGGTGGCTTAAAATACGAAAATATACAATACATCAAAAATATTAATGCGGATTCTAATGTTTTTCGGAAATTATATTTACGCAATAAATCATGAGCACAGATAAAGAGATAAGGTATTCGTATATATCTTTTGAAGCTATAAATATTTATAAATTGTAATTGACTTCTGATGATATTTACTTCTGTTACCAAAGTGTGAGTGGTTATACCATAGATCACTCCCCATTGAGAGTACTAATAATTGAGTAATTTATAACGTTCTGCAACATATTGATATAGTTGTTATAAGTACATAGATGTTTTATAATTGATAATTTCATGCTATCGGAAGTTTCTAAAACGAACCTTCAAATTTGTATTTCCATTATGACTCAGTGTACACATACCAATTAACAATAACTTTATGAAAGATCAATTTTCTATTTATACAGAAATAATGATCCCTTATAAAGCTGCATTAAAAATGCTTTGCAAAATTTTATAAAAAATACAATTTATTTATTTATTATTTTCATTTTCCGAATACCAAAAATATTAGTAAGAAATTGCCATCTTATAAATGTAGTTTGTTAGGTAGGTATGTAGTAGAATTTACGTCATACTGAAACAACACAAAGGGATATTGACGACAGTATCGGATCAATACCGAAGTCTTCATACAAAGGACAGATACCAGTAACGCATAAATTGAAACTCATATTACTATGTATAGCATTTTACGAAATATTTTAAGGGCTACAGTAACCAGATTGGAAGAATAGCAGATTAGCAACCGGAAGGTTGCGAGTTCGAAACCTGATCCAAACAAAGACCATCGTATACACGGGAGCTGCTGCACGTCAAATTTTCCGGAGCCCCAAATGTCCCCAATTTAGTGTGGTATGGACGTATGGAGAGTGAGGTGCCAGCTCAGGTGTGACCTCGTCATCTGTCCATGGCTAAAAATTACGAGGTGTTGTCCTCGCATCTTTCCCTTCGTGGTGGATCCCGAACCGTCGCCAATAGCCTGTTGCGTTGCTCCAGTACGACGTTAATATTAACTACCTACCGAAATATTTTATAAACTGAATGTATTTTATCTTGTTATTTGAAATATACTTCGCTGAACATCTGAAACAATATTTATGAGCAAGATATTTGAGAAACAGAGCTAAACGAAGGAACATTTCTTGACTGCGAAACCAAAATGATCTTACATTTCCCTTTCGCGTTACGATCTTAAGTTTAAATAAGCTAACCTAATATATTAATTCCGATACTTTTAAAGGCCAAGATTCTCTTGATGAAAATTCTGAATTCCTTACATTCCTACAAAATTTATGCGTAAGAATAGCTTGAGCTCTTAAAGAATAACTGCCATTTGCTTAAATCAATTAATTAAATGAATGTATTTTTTAAAATATTTGGGATTCAACCGAATTACTTTTCCGAAAAAATAAGATTTACATCCATCGCTTTATTGAGCTGTTTTGCTCAGATCCTCTCCCCTAGTTCATGTTACACGGAATTTAAAAGAATTTCTGAATATTTTAGATCCAACTCAAAAATTAGATTCTCCCATAAAAACTAAAATGAAAGGTATCTGAAGCCTTACCTCTAAAGTTGAGCGCTAAACCTGCGAAATAAAGAAATATACTTGATTTCAGTTTCTCTAAGTTCCACTCTAGAATGCAGATGCATCATTAAAGAAATGCTTTCAATGCTTTGATTAATTAGTCTAATGGTTTCACGGATTGCAGGATTTTAGAAAATGAATCATGGACAGAAAACCGCTTTCTGTTTTCCCTCGAGATTGAAAATTTTCTCCTAAGTTTTATAACGCTGAACTTGATCACGTACACAATAGAAACGCTGTCTAAGACGCTTTAACACCACCACAAATGATGTCTGTGAACAATGATCTGAACTTTTGAAACAATCCTTAAGGTGCTGTAGCATCACGATTAATTACTGTATTAGACGACTGCGGGTGTAGGAGCGTTTGTTCTTATACTTTACCTACATGATTTATTACGATGTGGTTCGTAAATAAGGTTGGATTGATATGTGCCTTAACAAAACGTATCACTGAAACTCAGCTTTCCTTTATGAGATGATCCATACTTAGAGAAACTAATAAACATTTTAACAATTTCAGTGAGGTCGTTAACATTTATTTAAAAAATAATTAAATTGTGTTAGAAAAAGGTATTTAATTTGACTAATTAGTTTTCAAGCAGTGCTATAGCTTTAACCGGATAATATTCACAGAGTACTATACAGGGTGTCCCAAAAAGGTTGTTCCGCAATTTATCTTTTTACCATTTGGAGATAGGTAGGTAATGTAAATTGCAAAAGTACACCAAATAAGGCAAGTAATTAAGACATGTGAATAAAATTAGCACGTGAAAACAATTTAAGCGGATACAGTTTTTAATTTGTATACAACCCCTCTAGATAAAAATCCGAGATAGGAGAAATGTCCCTTACCTGCATTCCTATCGTTAGCAGAAAACTGCATTTCTGTAGGTTGAACAGTAACGGAGGCATAATGACGCAAAAAAGTTGACTTATACCGCTTGTGCACAGCTGTTCAAGCAGTCAGATTAGGGACCGCATACACAATGCTAAAAAGCATTTTGTTTCGGTCAGAAAGTGCAACATTGTGCAAAGTAATGTAGTATTGCAATGCAGATGAAAATCGCAATGAATAATAGTAGACAATGTAATCTTCAATAAAAATATTGTAGAAAAAAATGGTTTAAATAAAAATAAAAGGAAATTTACAACGCATGTTCAAAATGTTTTCCATCTGCAGCAATGCAGAACTTCGCTCTTCATTTTTGGCCATCGTTCTAAATTAGAACCGGCCCCCTTAAAATGGAAACTCTTGTATCTCCGTTACTATTCAACCTACAGAAATATGGTTTTTACTAACGATAGGGATACAGGTAAGGAACATTTTTGCTATCTCGGATTTTTATCTAGAGGGGTTGTATAAAAATTAAAAACTGTATCCGCTTAAATTGCTATCACGTGATAATTTTATTCACATATCTTAATTACCTTATTTGGTACACTTTTGCAATTTGCATTGCCTACCTATCTCCAAATGGTAAAAAGATAAATTGCGGAACAACCTTTTTGGGACACCCTGTATAGAAAGTATCGAGTTAATCCACCTGTATCAAACCACGGCCGAATTGACCAAACAAAACAAAAGAATTCAGACGAGGCTAAAAGTGTGCTAAATTGCAACCTCTACTACATCATAATTACTGAGTTAACCCTTCTGGTGGTTTAACTTCGTAACTACCTTCTAGTGAACAACCTCTGATACAAAAACCTGTTCCAAACTGTCACCAGTTCTAGGCAAGGAACAATTTGTTTTGCCCACTCAGATCTTCATTCACTTGGAGTAATAGGGCAGTTTGGTCTCGATGAGATATCTCGTCAATACAACATGGAGGTTTAAACCTCTATACCAATAACTTGTCAGAGTGACCAAACTAAATCAAAAGTATACAAGCAGGACCGGCAATTTGCTAAAACACAAGGAAAAACGATGTGTGACGATGATTTTTTAACAGCAGTTCAATCACATGTTAGGGTGGTGCATTGTGGTCATTTCAAATTAGCTAAAGTTAATTTTGAAGCAGTGGTTTCAGGGCTAAAAAACAGGTATGCAGTTGAGTTTACTTCGCACATGAGCAAAACAATGGGTTATCGACGGTCCGGGATCAATCCCGAAGGAAAAGATCCGAGGCTCAAGAAGTTAGAGTCGCAATTAATAAAAATACCTTTCAATAATAAAAACTTCTACAAAACTCGCCGATTTGTTTTCAAACTCCAGTAGAATATTTAGCTTTAATTTTTCAACTTAAATACAAATTAATAAATCTCTCACCAACATGACGGAAGTATACTCGTTAAGTTAGACCTTCCCGGTTCCGCCTGCTCATCCCTCTTCAATTGCATCTATAAGTAGGTAATTAGGTATTTGAAGTTAAGTCGCATTGGAGCAACGCAGCTTCTATTGGTGACTGTCCGGAATCAATCCCGAAGAAAATGATCCGAGGATACATACCTACAAATTGTAAACCAAGGACAGATGGCGAGGTTAAAACCACAGCTGGCACCCCACTCTCCAAACATTCACACCACACCATATAAGGACATTTGATGCATCGATCAGATCAGTGTAGATTCAAAAATAAAAGTACCAAGAAGAAAACAATAGAAACGATTGCTTAAAAAGTTTTAAAAAATGCAGCACAAGTTTTCCTTTTCTTGGATTATAATAAGAAGGTCTCGTAAAAAATTAAAATATATAAATAATTTCATAAAAACAGTGAGTAGAATAAATTTCAGAGAACTCAGACGATACAAATGGGTATGGGAATTAACTCTTTCACGTGGATACATCCGTTATGCAACCTTCAGTCTCCACTGTATGAGTTATAACCAGTTTTGACGTTCTTGTCCAATATAATATTTTCTGGAATTCTTCTAACCAATAGATGTAGTCATTTAGTCATTATGAGTGTTGAGTGGCAAAGTAAACACTAAACTATTCAGAAATCCCATGATACTGAGCTAGTTAAGTACATAACACTGAAATATCTGAAATTCAAATTGCATAAATCGTCGTGAATTCATGATATTTGAACATGTCGTCTAACTACAGCTGGATTTGGTCAAAGGATGTCATTCGAACAGTGTTTCTATACTGGATTTTTCTGCTTATTCAAGCACTATTCAGAAAAGGGAGCCCTCCATACCCTACCCTCCATAACCCTCCATAATTCTACCTTGTAACCTGCAGCCTTCCCTGAATGACGTGTAATTAATTTTGACTAATGGAATCTTCCCTAGGATTCTTTCAATCCATACATATGGCTGCTTAGTCATTATGAGTGATGTGGGGAAAATATTATGCTTAAAAAGAATTAATATCTTACAGTCATGTTATTGGGTCGGTGCAAATGAAATGTCCGGCATCTTACGTCACAGAGCTACTATAATTAGCTATCACGCGTGTGAAGTACAAGTTCCAGATTTAATTTGTTTGGGTTTAAGGTGCTTCCAAATTCGACATGAAAAACTCAGATTTGAGAGTCATCTTCCTTTACGAATTTAAGCTGACATTCTGCTGCTTGAAACATTAACACGGCATTCTGGGAGAATACAGCCAATGAACGCGAACCATTCGGCGATGGTTTGCGAAGTGGAGATATGGACCTGAAAAACGAACCACGTGGTCACCGAGAAGTTGCAGTTTCTGACGACGTTCTGCTGAGTATGGTTGAAGCTGAACCGCGGAAAACATGTCGTGAGATAACGGCCGATCTAGGTGTCCACCACACTACAATTGTTCGCAGTCTGGCTGCACTGGATAAGGTCAAAAAGATGGATTCTTGGGTGCCTCATGAATTGATAATTGCCAACAAGATGAAATGTTTGGAAGTCTGCATCGCTCCTTTCCAGGAATGAAAGAACCTCTACTGCAGCGAATCGTTACCTGTGAAGAGAAAAGGGTCCTTTATGACAATCGAAAGTGATCTGTACAATGTTTGAGCAAAGCACAGCCTCCTGGACGCCATCCCAAGTCACCCTTACACTCCAGAAAGGTTATGCTTCTTATATGGTGGTTTACAGCTGAAATAATTCATCGCAGTTTCCTGCCAAGTGGCCAAACCATCACTTTAGAACGATATTGTGATGAATTACGGCAGATGCACCGTAAATTTATGGTGAAACAACCAGCTTTGGTAAACAGGCATGGCGTTCTCCTCTTGCAAGATAACGCCCGTCCTCATGTCGCACAACAGACGATGCTGACACTACGTGAGTTGGGCTATGAAGTGATGTCTCATTCCCCTATTCCCCTGACTTGTCACCTACAGATTTTCAATTGTTTCGTCACCTGAATCGCTTTCTGTCTGGCAAACGGTTCACCCAAGATACGGAGGTTCACCGTGCAGTTGATGACTTCTTCGCATCCCAGCCACAAGACTTTTTCGTTCCGGGATCATGGTCTCGTCAGACAAGTGGCAACAGTGTGTCAATTCAGAGGGAGATTATTTCGAATAGGTCAGGTATTGGCATTTTTCAGTTATCGCCATCGAAGTGTGATGGTCCTTTTCCGGACATTTCATTCGCACCGATCCAATACATTAAACTTCTACCTTTCATATTAACAAGCATAAGTGTCGGCATTTTAGTGGCAAGGAGATTGATTTACAAAACGAAAAAGCTGATACATAACATTCTTTACAGAATTGACAAGATCTACGAAGAATAAAATTTCAGTAATAATATGTAAATACGTAATATGTAGAGCTTATATGGAAATTTAACTTTTCTAATTATTTAAATCTTTTTTCTGAACTGAATATAATAAATCGTATTCTAGACTACAAAATATAATTAACATGAAATTAACTTTTTATCTGATAGAAATTTAACATGTTGCAACAGAAATTTAGCTATTTTGATTTTAGAGCATTTCTGGTTGAAACATATGCTATACAAAACATCTATAATTAAAAGAAAAGAATATATAGTATGTAACGCTGAACAAAGAATAAAAGATGAAATGAAATATATTTTGGATAAATCATTGTAATATTCATTATTGAGCAGAATTTAATTCGCGCATTATCTTAATGTGAAATCTGACAGTGGATATGTCTCAGACAGACTTATCTGAGTTGCAGTGTTAATGAACTCTAAATCGATAAGATATTCTCTCCTGAAAAGACGCTATTATTCCACATTAACTTCTCCCATTAACTCTCTCTAACCAACTTATAAATACTTGTACATCTTCAACATTCGATTGAGATTGGCTAGTTATTATAAATTTTCATACAATCTGTAATTTTTAAACCAAATTACTTTATCTTCGTCAGGTCATTCAACTTTTATACGTATATCTATGCATCTATCTACATTTTTAAATTAAAATTAACACTGGAAATAATTTGCGTTACGGTTATTTGAAGTGTATAATCTGTTTTTCATTTTATCTGCTCCTCGTGTTGGATCGATTTGTGTTTAGTTTCAGAAACATGAAGTTTTTAATTTGTTGAATCGGGCTGGAATATCAATGAGCTTTAAATTGTTTCGGACATAGTTTTATTCGTTGTTTCTGAAAAGCACATTTAAAAATATTAGAATATCACTCCCATTTATTTATCCCGAAATGACTGCATAGAGTTGTGTTCGTGTATGAAGGGAATTTCAGTACAATGAAACAAACCAGACGGTCTGCGATGATTTTATCTCTGCTGTCCATATGCTCTTGCATGATAAATATAGGGGTACCTGAAAATGTAGTTTATCGCCCTTTTGGCGTTAAATCTAATTGGTGTTGACCAATCAACTACCATACATCGATTCGCAATTTTTCTAGTGCTTGTTAAATCTGTCGTGGCCTCAAATGTCCTCACGTTGGCGTGGTGTGGAAGTTTGGATAGTGGGGTGCCAGCTCAGGTTTTGACCTCATCATCTGACAGTGGTGAAAAATTACGACTTGTTCTTCTCGAATCTTTCCCCTCGAGATTGATCTAGGACCGTCGACAATAATAAGTTGTGTTGCTTCAGTGCGAGGTTAATATAAATACCTACCGATTCGTAATTTATTATTTGGAATATGTACTGGCTGAAACTGTAATCGAAAAAAAGCCGACATCACGTTCAGAGTACGTTCATGAATCATGTTCCGTTCGTAGAAACGCTACCGCCACTTATATTTACTTTGTCATAAAATGCCTCTCATAGCATAATGGAAAATTTAATTGATCTTAGGTTTGTGTTAGAGAGAGAGGAAATTAACAATCTTTAAGTGCCTTGGAGACGTGATTCGATCTCGTAGAAATTTAAAAATGATTACATAATTTTACGAATGTATGTTGATGGAAACAAGAAATCAACTGAAATATACTCTGGGGCAATTTTGCAATACACTTTACTGTAAGCTGACAATGCACGGTTAACAAAACATCATGCATTTACTTTATCTATCTCGTTTCAATGGAAAACACATGAATCGAATGTTTGATACTGCCTTTGAAATTGTGTGTACTCAAGCTGATTAAATACGATACTAGAAATTCATTAGTTTAAATAGCAAATACTGAAAGTCAGTGCTTATTAAGATGTAACAGAAAATAAAATTACTTCTGTCCATTGACATAACGTTTGTGTAATCAAGAGAACGCATTGTTAAGTCAATAAAACTTGCAAACAACGAGACAGGGAATATTATAATTTCAGCTTAATGACATTTTAAGTATTCAGAAATTTTTAGAACAATCAATTTATAGCAAACTACATATATTCGATTTAGATGTTATTCACGATAGGTCGATAAAATAGAACAAAAAAAGAAGTGTGGGTCACTAAAAATATATTCGAAATCTGAGCTGCAAACATATTTTCAAATGGAAAACATTTCTAAGTTCGCTATTAAAATATAAGAACTACAACGTATAAAGCCGAAAACTTTACTCTTTTACAATCTATAACTATGAAGTTTGTCAACGTGAAATTTAAACAGTTTAAATAAACTGGGAGCAAGAAATTGGAAAAAAAATTGCTTCTGTTCCTTGAAAAGAGTGTTTAATAAAATCTCAGTGGTTTTTATTGGAAACAATACATTTGGTTTGTTCAGTAAAGGTATATCCTATTCAATTATAATTTATGCGTTTCAATTTTCTGTTGACAGCCTAAAGTGATTATATTGATAATTATTTTGATAGAGCTCAGTTATTTTCAGCATTTGTGTTTACTTTAAAATACAACTCTACATCAAAATATTAGAGTAATCGAAGAAATCAATTTTGAATAAAATGGTTTTTATGCATTGCCGATATAAAACTTTTCATAACATAAAACTGAATGCTGTTTAAATCTATAAAGTTTTCGAAACATTTTCATATAACAGTTATGAAAATACGTAATAAATTATAATGGCAATCGACATTTGAAGAAAATCAAAAATTTCGAATACGATTTTACCTTTTACAAAATATTAGAACATTCCATGATATATGCAAATATTTTTTTTTGAATTCAGAAAATAACTCTAGTATTTAATTGCATCTTCTTTAGCTTTAATAACAGCCAGCAATCGATTTGGAAGGTTCTTTTTATGGCCAGACATGCCTATACGGATTTTATACTTTATATAACAGATCCATTTGTTTGTTGGCTCAATTTCTTGGAATCTATTCTTCATAAGTCCTCAAAAATTCTGAACTGGGTTTAAATCCGGCGACTTTTCCGTCCAAGAAAAATGGTGATTTCGCGCTGCCTGAGTTAGATCTTTGTAGACTTTGAAGTAGAAGCTAAGTTCTCATGAAGAAAACAATCATCCTCACACATGAATCTTCAGACGCTGACAACATAAAATTTTCAAGAATGTCATGATATATTCCAGAATATATCTTTTCCTATACTACCGACAGCATCGAAGGATCCGACAATACGATGAAATTACGTTGACTAGAAATTTCAAGGAACGTTTTAGGCATTCTTTCTCAAATGATTCTTAATGCATTGTCAAACAAGAATGCCTTGATGACCATACGATGTAAAGAATACAATTTCGTCACTTAGAAATACCTTATTCCAGTTTTCCAGGTCCCATAAAAGCCTATTTGTACCATCGATCTCTAGCTCGTTTCTTCTTAGTACAGAGTAATGATATGGATAGTAAAAGGCCTTGGGAGGTCATGTGTACATACAAAAAGGTGGTACAGTATGGTACCAGCGTCTGAAGATTTATGTGAGCATGATTGATTCCTCCAACGAGAATCAGCTTCAATCAAAAAAAAGGGCATTTTCATTAGATCACAAAATTATGAAATATTGTTGTCTACGTTAAGCCGTTTTTGGGAAACAGAACTTCCAACATGAAACATTTAGCGATTTCACAACTGCTCCTCACAGTTTCAAGTTCTTAAAATACCTGAAACTTCCAAATTACTTAATTTTGAACCAATATATTTTGGATACATTCATTTCACATGGAATGAATCCACTGCTATTTTCAGCCATTCTATTTATGTTGTGTGATTATTAAAAACACCAATTCTTAAGTCATAAACTGGTATAATAGTTATTGTTTGAATGTAATCACAAACATATATTGAGTGATATATAGTTGTTTCCTTGACCATTCTCGATGGAAGAAGAATAGATCTCTACAAACTGAAGAATGCAAATTTCTTCCCTATTGTTCATGTATGCGTTAATTAGTTACGTAAGTTCATATAGTTAGAGTAGGGGCAGATAATATTATGTCGTGTCGCTGAGCATATCGCTCAAAAACGTCTAACTAATTCAAGAAAAACAAAATCAAAGTAACGTACAGAGAAGACATTGAAAAACGTTCTCAAAAGTAAAAGAAAAGAAAGTTATTTTCTGGTAATATATTTCACACGCCACGATATTCTCTTTCAATGTTATACTATTCAAACTCAATATTTACAAAACTTAAGACTAGCTTTCGTGCTTACTTGTATTTACATTCTGTTTTCTGCTCCACTCGAATATATAAATATCATTACATTTATAACATTTCGAAGCTATGTTTGAAGTACTAATCGAATGAAATTTGTTGTCTAGGTAACAACTATTTTGCAAAGGAATTCTTATTCTACAGTCATGCTTTCGTTAAACCGTTAAGTTCTAAAGGGCTGATACTCTGTAACTATTTGAATATAACACGTACACAAAACATCTCTCTTTTTGCCTTCCCAGCAATTACTATTTGAAGTATGTGATTAATTTATTAACTCGCCATTTGTGTTTAATATTACTTCAGCAATGGATTTCATTTCGCTGAAAAGATTGCCGTTGGATCCTTGAATTTCAAGAAAATCTTTGAAATGCCTAGTGAGTGGTTTTGATGAAGACGTTGTTTAAAAAGGCGTAGAAGGTGGACTCTTAGGATTGTTGGAACAAGCGTTTCAGTTTGAATACATTCTTGCAGCTCCACCGAAAAGAGTTGGGAAAGTTCTTCTCCAGATGGTAATTGGTGAGGCCTTATTGAAATGGCCAGCAGATGTGAGGCGGATATGGCAGTTTGCCTCATCAGCATAACAAAGGATAGAGAACAGGTGGTCGATTTCAGCGATCCTTATTTCTTCTACGATGTGACATTTGCAACCCACTTGCCAAAAATTCCCTTGGTTGACAATATCAGGATCAATACTTTTTATGTCCGTTTTCCTGTTTGTGCTGTCGAATTTCAAGGATTCATTTGTCAGTTTATTATTGGAACTATTCGGCAGTATATTACATAAGAGTTTGGGTAACAGCACATGGGATCCCACTGTGCTTCAGGCGTGCTGGTGGACTTTTGTTTTAGTAATTTCGGCCAGTTATGCGACGGTGGTGTCATCTTTGCTTACTGTCCCACTTCTCGATACGCCTTTGAGGGACTTTAGAGAACTATCTGAAGGAGTGATAAAAATGGGCAATACAAATGCTTGGCACCGGGAAGTTCGTCCATCCGAACAGTGCTATTCAGCAGTAAGGAACAACATCTTGTCGATCTTGGTAAAGCCATGGATAAAAACAGAGGATTCATTGACTTGAAGCCTCACGAATGATGAAATTCGAATGATGAAAACTTCCACAGTAAGATTGTCATTTTGGGTGCAAGAATAATGTTGCATTTCAGATTTGGAGAACCACCTTATCAACAAAATACATATCCGAAGATAACAGTTTCCGATATAAAGTTGGAGTGTTTGTGAATAAAAAATTTTGCTGCTTGGATACTTTAAATATAGCTTTAGACAAGGTAAAACAAACAGGACTTTACAGTAAAATCTTGGAAGATGAAAAAATTCAGAACATGGCTCCTCGCTACAAAGCACAATTTATATCATGATCCTGACCATCCACTATCTGTCAATGATATATCTGGTCCATTAATTGTGCTAGGTTTAGATATGTTTATATCTATGATGATTTTACTTGGAGAAGTATTAAAAGTGCGACTACATGGCAATTGTAATTAATTAACGTCTCACTGGAGGAATATAACGGGCTATTAGTGTGACTAGGGCTGATCACTTCAGATATTTGATTACTCATTTTACTTTAAAAATATGAATCGTGTGCAACTGAAAATTTCTGAATAATTTTCATTTCAGAAAACATTTAAATTTTTTAAATTTTTAACCTCAAAAATATGAATTAAAAAATTCATATAGATAATATATTTATTAAATAATAATTTATGCGAGTATCATTAAAATCTTATTTCCTCATCTATCTCAAATTTAAAAATTGAAATTGTTGAACTTTCTAATATTATGTCATTTTGAGTAAAATTATGGAGTAATAACAGTTGTTTTATTTAAAAAAGGAGAAAAATAAGTAAAATATAAGTTTTAATACTTTTTTTGTGTACTATTAATTTGAAAGTTTATAAACTTAAATAACCTTTATTGAAACTTAGTAGTTTAATGAATTTTCTTGGTACTCATGTCCATAAATTTTATCAGTTATGTAAGGTTTTTATAAAAGTTTCAATACGTTCTTTTTAATGTTAAGATACACTTACTTTACATGAGTGTTTACAGAGTTGTAATGGCCTTTTTATTTTTAAGTTGAATTAAAAAAAATGAAATATATTTACTGTATAGCAGTGTAAACCTTGCCATTTAATATTTATATTTTAAGATATAAATTTTGATTGTAATTTTATCAAGTATTTGAATCCTAGAAATAAAATAAGTAATTGAATAATTTAGTGGACATACCGCTAGCGCATTGTCAGAATAAAGTAAGATAATTTTTTATGAATAATTCTCGAGATATTGTTTCCTTCAGAATATGTTTAAGTTTTAAAGAGAGAAAAAAGCTACAGCTCAATAAAAATGTAAATTTCTCATGTAGAGAATTCAACTTCCTCACAAGAAAACATTTCTTGAATTAATGAATAGGACTGAACCTTTGTCATACAAAACACCTTGCATTTTCAAGTAGTGCTCAAAATTTTAAGATTAGAAATCATTTTCAACGATGTGTATAAAGAGAAAAGGGAAGACTTTTGAAATGCATCGTACATTAAAACACAACGGTATAAATTTCGAATACATTATCCCTATGAAAGGTAATTGAAATATCAGTTATATGAAGATTGATATTAATGCTGAGTAAATAAGTAAGTATAAAATCAGTAAAATTACAAGATTTCTCAGCATTTTTGAAATGTAAGGAATTACTTGTTGCAAATTCGAACGCAACTTCATTTTATATTCTAATAAATATAAAATGAATAAATTAATTGCGTAAAAAGATCATGGATATTCTTCTTTCAGTCTATTCTATTGAGACGATTGTCTATGGAAGATATATAGAGGATCATAGAGAATTCTATGGAAGGTATATAGAGGGGCATAGAGAAGTCTATGTAATTTTCTAACTGAGGACATCTCTGTAGACAGGTTCTAGATGTAAGTGTCATATTTTCTTTCCTTCTTATCACCAGTACTTTGACTGACTCCATATTGACTTTATTGATTAAAAAGCTTGTTCAGACTCCAGAAATATTTTGTTTTCCTAACTATTGTTGGATTATCATCGATTTTTTGGACAACTTTTGTCGCTTATTGGAATTATGTCCAAAAATGCTATAAAATACCTGATGTAAAGTTTTTCCATTTAAAGTTTTGACCCAAAATAATCTACTATGCGTCTTAATCATTAGAATTAAAATAACAAATTATGTTAAATTTTGAATTGCTTCAATTTTTGGAAATGGTAAGAGAAGCAGTTCGGTTGAAACATTTTCTTTACTTATATTGCTTAAATGGCAAAATAGTGTAAGATATTAGTTACAGTTTTTCCCCAAAAAGATAGAATTGCTATGATTGCTGTTCAAACGTTTTTATACTTGTGTTGCTGAAAAGGAACAACAGTTTTAGGATTTTAGTTACATTTTTTTTCTTTTCCATAAGAATAGAATTGCCATTATTGCTGTCAAATCATTTTCTGAACTAATGATGCTTAAATGGAAAAAATGTTTAGAATTTTAATTGCAATAATTTTCTATTCCAAAAGAGATATAATTGCCATGATTGTTAGTGAAGCACTTTATATTTAAGGTACTTAAGTGGCAGATAAGTTTAGGATTCTAGTTACATTTTCTTTACCAAAGATAGAGTTGCTGTGATTACTGTTTAAACATTTTGCTTGTTTTCCTAAATGGCAGGATAATCAGTGAATTAACCGACGAAATTTTTTTAAATTTTATGCTGTCGTTTTTTTTGTACCCGAGTTTTGGGGTACATACCCCAAAACTCGGGATTTTGTACCGCCATTTGAAAAGGCAGAACTGAACAAATTGTTTAAATTTTTAGTAATGTCAAAGTAGTCATGACAAAGTCGGCAAAAACGACAGCATAAAATCAGGCATAAACTATGATTGGAAACGGTTACTATCCGCTTGCCTCTTAAAGTGCAATTCAATAATATTATTACTTTGCGGCATAACGAGAATTATTTTACGACATTAGTACATGACGTTAACCCTCCAAGTGGTATGAGAAGACAGAAGACAAGGGATAGGATATCTCGTCCATCAACATCTGACTAATTTTGTTAATAACGAGATATCTCGTAATAAAGATATTGCCAATTTTTTATGATAACGAGATAAAGTGGGTACAGTTTTCTCGTTATGACGAGATATCTCGTCCATCAAGGTCTGATCAGTTTTACTAAAGACAAGGTACTTTGTCCAGATAACCACCAGGAGGGTTTAGCCTCAAGCGGTTAAAAAAACCTAGATATTAAAACTAAATAAGTACAATAATTGTGAGTATTGTATTACGTATTACGCGAAACCACCATGATAATTAATCCGTTTATGTCTCCAATTTGTCTCTAACCAAACGTTAAATCGACATATTTGATTGCTGTAGTTTTCAGGCGACAATAATATTACATTTATTGTACTACAGTTGCGCTTTTATTAAAATGTTTATCATGGATAACAACTATTTAAACATGTATTATTTTAAATAATTCTTCGTAATGAGGAAAACTGAACCCCAAGACATATGGCTTTGAATTCTTATCCCACTCATAAATGCCAAAATAGATACATTCATAAAACATTAATAAGCGAGAACAATATGCATGATTTAATAAAACTGATAAAAATATTTTGCTCTTTTAAGTTGAACAAACTCTTAGATATTCGCAATTACTAAAGCTATGATATTTAAAAATTTAATTATGATTAGAGAACACTCGTTTTGAATTTATATACTTTTCCTTTCTCTGACCTTGAAAAAATTATTTTATTATTTATATTAAATGTACTCTTCGTGAATCGAAAAATTAAATCTAACCATTTTTTTGAAGAAAAAAGGGTCTTCATGTAGGTAATGTCACCTGTTTGGTGTATTATTCATTTGGAGACATGATTTACATGTTTGACAACATTGGGGTATAAATTAATGGGCACAGCTAAAACTAATGAATATACCCTAACGTTTTAAAAAATTATTATTTTAACTTACCTTTGGCTTGTACTCCAGGAAAGAAGCATGCTTTTCTTCCACTAAATATCACCGTAGATAATTCAAGCACTTAATACCTTCCATAATATTTTAGTATGATTCAGAACTTAAAGATAAAAATAAAGTTCAGAAAATCATTCTTTTCCTCTAGAGGGCTGGAAAAACTAAAAGAGCAAGTATTTGATTTTCTTTTCCCAAGGTCCTATCACATAGCCGTTTTTTTTCCTCTTTGAAGTAACCTTAGACTTGATCATTATTTTAATTTAATCAAGGCCAAAGCAGATTTAGCAAATTACATTGTCTGTTTTTGAGGCCCTTCCCTCGATAATTTCTTTTTTTCAAACAACTTAGGTCACCATTCAGATATGTTTTAATCAATAAACCACTTACAGTCACAATTGCAAGAGACAGAAAACAATAATAATGCACCAATACATAGGAAGAATCGGTATGGTATGAAACTGGTCGATTTGACATAGTGGGTACCTGAAAACAATTTATATATATTCTACTAAGAGCAGAAACTCATTAACTGAGAGAAAAATTTACTATACAGCTGTTTAAAACTAACTATTAGTTTTTAAATCTAAAAGCAAAAATTATTTTGATAGTGTTTTATATATTTTAAACAAATTACAGTATGATGATATATTTCTCATCATCAAGATATTAAGTATTTAATATCTTCTAAAAAATGTCATTTGATGAGTTTCTGATCCAAGCCAACAATCTGAATAAATAGAAATAACACAAATTTATCCTAAACTTTTAAGGGGGTCTGGGTCTCAAAATATGAAAAAAATCCAATTTTTATATATATATTATCTTAATTATATTATCTTAAAAATTAAGTTATATATATTATATTATCTTAATTAATAATATAGATATTTTTGAATAAAATAACATCTACATTTTGTTTCCACCATCAGTAGAACCGGAAATATTCGGCTTTTTATAACATGACAGCTGCAAATCAAACGAGCCTCACCCATCAGATAATGTAAACAAACTGTTTTGGTGTCCACTTTCTACTGTTGTACTCTATTTTTTTCTAACTCAAATAAACTACGCTATGAACACTTTTGAAGTGATCTGAATTGATTATCGTAATATTCTCACTGTTTTTATTGTTGAATTTGAACATTTTCGAATTTTCTGTACTATCAATATACTTCAATAACGCTTTCCATAAAGGACTGTAGGCGGTTCAGGAAAGCGCCGATGAACACAAATACTTTTAAAAGGTATAGGAAAAAGGTCCAACTTGCTAAAATTAAATTAAATGAAGCAGTAAAACTAAGGAGCAATACACAATACTATCCAGGAGGATTTTAAACAAACATAAAATATGCAAAAGTGCTTTTTAATAATTTGAATATTTTCATAATTTTAAACGATCTTTTTCTCCTTTTCTGTAGTGAAATTTTCGATAGTGAAAAATGGATATAACTTAAAAACTACTTGTCATAAATGAATGAAATTTTCTACAATTACTTTTCAAATATATTTCTTTAATTTGTCTTCAGCAATTGTGTATATATATATTTTTTCTATAATTTTTCGAACTTTGTATACTATGTGTTTTATGTAGTTTTTTAACAAAATATTTTTTTAATTTTTTCTAACTTTAACCAAAAATCACGCAGACAGTTTAAAGTATGAACTTAGTCAATTAGTGCAAAAATGAAGTGATTTGTTAAAAAATATTTTAAGATACATCAATTTTTCCCAACGTCAAAATTTTTAAATTTTTTAATTTTAATAAAAAAATATGAAATTTTAAAAATATAAAATAGTTATTATAATTGCAAAATACAATGTATACCTACAGAAAAAATTTCAGAACAAAAACTTTAAAATTGAAGATTTTAGAATTTTGAGTCCCGGACCCCCTTCAATATTACGTCTTTTTTTCAGGTCCTTGCCACAATAATTTCTTTTTAAACAATTTTAGTAAACAATGTAGTGTAGTATAATAAACTACATTACGATACATTTTAATCAATAAACCACTAAGTGTCACATTTGCAAGGTAGGTATGTACTTAAAGTCGCACTGGAGCAACACAACGGCCTATTGGCAACGATCCGGGGTCAATTCCGAAGGAAACGATCGAGGACACCACCACGTTATTTTGAACCACGGTCAAATGACGAGATCAACACCTGAGTTGTCACCCCACTCTGCAAACTTCCACGCCACACAAACGTGAGGACATTTGAGGCCACAACAGATTGAACATGCACCAACCCCGTGTACACAACGGTCTTTGACTGGACCGATTATTGCAAAAATCCAAAAACTAATAACAATAATGCACTAATTTATTGGAAAAACGCTAAGATATAAAACTGGTCGATTTGAAATAGTGGGTACCCCTGAAAACATTTATATATAGTTAAATTGAAATAGGTAGGCATAGCAAATTCATCCTAAACTTTTTAATTAGCTTTTATTTCTCTTACACCCCAGCTTAGATAATTTCACGTACTGCCATAAAACCTTAGCATCTTTCAGAATTTAAAAGTGAGAAATTAATGTGCGGAAAATCATTGCTTCCATCTAGAGAGCTGGGAAAACTAAACAAACAAGTATTTGCCCTTCTTTTCCCAGCTCGTATTACATTTCCGGATTTTTTTCCAGCTTTCAAGTAACCGTAGGCTCCGTCATTGTTTTAATGTAATCCAGGTCACAACAGAATAAGCAAACAATTATACGTTTTTTTTCAGGTACGTGCCACAATAATGTCTCCATTTAAAACAATTTTAATATACAACTTAGTGCAATGTAACAACCTACAATCAGATACATTTTAATAAATCACTACATTCAATACAATAAATCATACAATAAATCACTACATTCAATACAATAAATCACTACATTCAATACAATAAATCATACAATAAATCACTAACATTCACAATTGTAAGAATCAGAAAACAGGAAAATTCGCTAAGGTCTGGTCGATTTGTCATAATGGGTCCCTGAAAACAATTTATGTATGAATAAATTGAAATACGTAGTAATAACTAGCAAATTCATCCTAAACTTTTAATTACCTTTCCTTCCTGTTAAATCCCAGCTTGGATAATTTCACGTACTTAGCACCTGCCATAAAAACTTGGCACGCTTCAGAATTTAAAAGTGAGAAATTAATTTGCGGAAAATCATTGTTTTCCTCCAGAGGGCCGGAAAAACTAAACGAACAAGTATTTGCCCTTCTTTTTCCAGCCAGTATCACATTCCCGGATTTTTTCCCAGTTCCAAGTAACCCTAGACTCTGTCATTATTTTAATTTAATCAAGGCCACAACAGAATCAGCAAATAATTATACGTCTCTTTTTCAGGCCTTTGCCACAATAATTTCTCTTTTCAAAACAGTTCAATCCGGTTTATGAGGGACATTTGAGGTGGGGGTCGATTCCCTCCTCTCCCCTTCAGCCTCCTTATCGCCACCTTATTTACGATCAATTTTTCTTACGGGAGTGCATTTTGTGGTGGCTGTTTGTGGCAACGTCCCCTCCCTGCCATTTTGAATGATTAATGAGCCCGTGATAAAGCACTATCTCACTAATTATCCTCTGTCCTGGCATAAATTTACAAAAGTGCAAAAGAAAGCGGGAGAGGAAGAGAGAGCATTGGAGAGGGAATGCATATCGTAGGTGAGATTATTTTAAGGAGCACATTCGACGTCTTTTATAATCTCTCAAAGTGTTCCCTTCTCCGTACCTGTTTAAGTTTTACGCCGAGGAAGTTTAGGAAAATACATGTTCTAGAGAGTATTTCTCTATCGTGTAATTTGTAACTCTATCTTTTGAGTAATGGTGAAAGGGATATTTGATATAAGGCTTGTTAGTTACGGGTGATTAATCTTTGGGGAGTTGGGAGGAAAAAATGCCTATTTAATTATTTATGAGGAAAGAACATTTGAAGCTTAGAGAATTTTGCTTTTTTTTAGATGTGGTTGCGTCAATTTTTGTTTTACTGTTATGAATTCAGACTCTTGTCCATACCTAATATTTGTTAAAACACTGGACATTTTTATGTCTAAATTGCATTTATCTTTATTAAATAAATAAGATTGGTTCAAAGGTAAAATTAACGTCTATATTCTTGGAATACACTTTTAGATTCATTAAAGAACTTTTTTTACTACCAAAACGTAATAGAACGTTCAGAGTAAATTTTTTACAAATCCTCTTAGGAATTTTTCATCTATTATTAAATAATGAGGAACTACAGAGTCTATCGCAATTTAATTATTCTTTCAAACTTGTTATGACTGACAACGCATACTTATGTTTTGAAAGTTTGAATCAGTTTTTTCACTGCTTATTTCTTTACACCATCGTTTGGAAGCTTTATGTTTGCAAGCAGCGATGGAACGTTTTCGTCTCGGCATTATGCAAAAATGTAATAAAAAGAAGAAATATAATAAAAAAGCAACAATAATAACGTGGCAATACTAAATTTGTTTACAATACATTTGATTGAGACCTCGGAAATTTTGATTCGAGCACTTGATCTCACAAGAATTAAAATATGAAAGCAAGCAGAATTGTGTGAGCAGTATACAATTTCTCGTAAATGAACACGTGTAGAGCAATTCACTTGACTTCAAACTGAAAAGGCAAGCATTATAAAGTCTCGTGAAATTAAATAACACGAAAAGGGTGAGGCTCACTCGACAGTGTTTATGTTCAGTTGCAGACAAAACACCGTCTACTTTCGGTTTCGTTACTTATATTCAATAGAAAACCTTTCATAACTTGCTAAATATAGCAACTACAGCTATAAAATTTTGCACACATATTCTTAAAAGTTGTATAATTAATGTAAGATAATAAAAAAAGTCGACATTTTAATCATTTTTAGGGTACTGTACCCCCTTAATAGTAATAACTGCTGTCCTCATTTAACTACGTCTTAAGGTTCCGACCAATAGCAGTAATGTCTCTAAATGGGTAATGTGAACACTTAGGAAGACATTTTTTATCTGTCAACCCTACGTGTGGTTGCCTCCAGCACTCGTCATTACAAAACTGACTAGAGCTTGATATGAACGGAGATACCTATTAAAAGGAAACTAACCAGATCTTGATCTCGTCATCATAAAAGACATCGGGAATATCTTGATGACGAAATGCCTCGACATTAGCGAAATTGGTCAGATCATGACGACGAGATATCTCGTCGAAACCACTTGGAGGGTTAAATGTTTTTAAAAAAAATTTTTTTTAATCATTTGCGAGTTTCGAGTACTTTAAATATTCCAGAAATAACGTTTCGAAGGATTTTTCTACAAACTGAAAAAATTTAAAAAAAGCACACATGTAAAATAAAGCTATGTTTTATATGTGAACAAAGTTATTATTTTAAAATAACACGCTGAATTATTAACTCTAAGTTCAAACACAAAGTGTGCGTCTTTCAGTACTCCACCATTTTAATTCAGGTTTCATTGTTTAGTCCAATTTAGACATAACCTGTAAAATGAGACACAAAAATATAAGTTTTATCCACAAAGTTTGATTAAGGTTGAAAACAATTTGCAATTTCAAGCCATGCTCGGATTGAATTAAAACAGCGATAAAGTATTTGGATTTTATCTTAGCTTATCCTTATTGACTTAGTAGTTTTATGATTCAGAAATATTAAACTGTAATTTAATATTGTTCTTGGATTTTTTCTCTGATACCTGCTAAGTTCAGTTCACATAAACGACTATGTTATAGAATGGGACACAAATATTATCATTCAATACATTAGACAGGCCTTAAAAATAAAATAGTATGGATTTGTTCCTATTGGCTACACAATGTTATATATAACGTTGATAAGTCCTAAGATAGAACAGACATCAATTTATAATATTGAAACTATCTCCAGAGGTAGACAGAATACCAAAACATTTCTATGTGTCTAGGATCTTAGAAACATACAAACACATCAGCTAGATAAGAATTTAAAAATATTTATGACAAAGGGAAAAGTATAGAGGTGTGTTATTGTTTTACGGCAATTTGTTTGGTTAAAATCTTTTTAAAAATGTTGTTCCTATGTTTAGTTTTCCGATTGGGTGTTATTTAAATGGGAACATTTGAATGGATAACATTATTAAAACTTTACTTTCAGAGATAAAACGCTCCTTTCTGAAAGCTACGTTTTTAGATTGTTTTTAAATATTTTCGGTTAATATTGAAAGCCGAAAAAGCTAATCAAAATTAATTTTAATACTTCGGTGTTTAAATTTTTCTTTTAATGAGTGCTGTTTTTTTGATAAATTTTAGGTTGTGTGTCTTTAATTGTTTTATTCTTATCATTATTTTAAAAGTATCTAATTGTAATACCAAAGATAAAAAAAAATTTGTGGATAAAAAAATTCAAATGCAATACGTGTCATATTTTAATTATTTTTCATACAAGGGTTTAGTTTCTTTATCAGCTAGATTATATACATTGTAGATTCACAGTTCTTCAGATTCCACTAAGTAAATTATATTCGAACAATACCTAAGACGATGTGACACATTATCTAATTCAAAATGCAAAGTGCAGGTTATTTTTTAAAGATTTGTCATTTCTAGAAGACACCAAACTTAACTGATATATGATAGCCACACGATTATCTACTTGTAGTATTACTTGGGTCCATAACAGCTATTTACGAAAGATACGCACTTAATCTTTTTAAAATATCAAAACCCGTTTCGTAGTACAACCAAAACCAAGACCATTTGAGTGCAAAACCGAAAGCATCGTAAGCGATGATGGTTATTGAATTAACTTTATTCATTCTTACACATTAGGAATAAATACAAATATTCATATTACAATATTAAGTATCTTTTATTTATACATTACTTGAAGGCAAATATTCGGTTCATTTAATACATTGCGCTTACCTTAATTCTTTTTGTCTCATCGCTTTCAACTTAGACACATACGAATTTCAACAAAAATATGTCCGGGACTATTCAAATGTCATCATCTTTGCATTTAAAATGAAAGAAAAAGTCAAGATCGAGTGGAGAAGAAGTCCATTATTTGCTTAGGTGAAAGGGAAAGTTGACGTTAAGCCATTGAAAGGGCTGGAATATTTTCGGTTCAATATTCCTTTCTCTTCTTTCGATCGCGTGATTTTTACTTTGGGAGGTTTTAAAAATTACACTCGATCCTTGCATTCAACCAGCTGTTGATATTTCACAGACAAAATTGGAATATGGTGACAATTTTATTTTGTTTTAAGGGAGTGTAACATATCTTTTGAGTTTGTATGAGTGTTAAGTATTTCGAGTAAGAATGCCATAAAATGTTTGGAATTTATTTTTCTGATCCTCAGAACAGAACCAGTTAACCAACAGAAGGTTCTTACATTTCCTTGCAAAATACCTGTGGCTATGTGATAATTTGGTTTCTGATGAAAGCGAGTGGAATATATTCTTCCTATATGTGTGTATTGCATTTTAAAATAAAAATTCCAAAAGTATCAATATTTTTTTCTGATATTCTAGAACAGGACTGTTCCAACTCATAGCAATTGATTCTTATATTTAATTTTTAACCCTCTTGTGGTTGTGTCGACGAGGTATCTCGTCATTAAAAAACCTGACTAAACGTTGGACTTGATATCTCATCATTAGAAGGAAATTGACCAGATCTTGATCTCGTCATTATAAAAAAAATCGGCAATATCTTCATGACGAGATATCTTGCCAGTAGCAAAATTTATCACATCTTGATTAACGAAATATCTCGTCGAAACCACTTGGAGGGTTAATAAAAAATCGTTAGTTAAATAAAAATAATCAACTCAATCATCTGTTTTCTTGTGTGAATCAATCAAGACATAAGTTTAAGAATTATATCATATTTATTGTTTCATGCTTAACTTTCGAGAGCATTGTACGTGATTGCCTTTTGGAAAGCAGTGAATTTGCTTAATCTGCTGTAGCCTTGATTAAATTAAAATAATGACCGAGTCTAAGGTTACTTACTTTAAAGAAGTGAAAAAAAATCCTGGAATGTGACACGATCTAGGAAAAGAAAAGCAAATACTTGTTCGTTTAGTTTTTCAAGCCCCCTAGAGGGAAAGAATGATTTTCTGCACTTAGCTTTTACTTTTAAATTCTGAACCGTGCTAAGATTTTATGGCAGATGTTAATTACCTTAAATTATCTACGTTGATCTATCTTTAGAGGAAGCAGACAAATTAAAAATACCTCGGGGTTGAGTTTTTCAGTCATTCCTATGAAGGTTTAATACATACAATTGTATGATTTACTTTCATTTTTAACTAGCCAAAATGTCAGACTGACCAGTCTAATACACTAGCAAACTTATATATATATATATATATATATATATATACATTTAATATAAATTGCACTAAATTGTTTTTAAATAGCGATCATATAGAGCAGAACAATTTTATACACCATCAATTTTATATGTAAATTTGTGTTTTGATGGCTTTTCAATAATTCCCATGTGGTACTTTTACTGTCCATATTCACTGTGGTACGTCAACAGTTGCAAAAATTAATGTAAATTTGTTTAAAGAGCCAAACTATCAAACTTTTCAGTTCTATACAATTTTCTCACAGATTGAGTACTATGTCTCTCTTTTCTCTGAGTGTTGTAAGAGTGACTTTCAGTGATTTATTCATAAATAATATGTACTTAAATTTGGTCTGTAACAAATTTAAACGTAGTGCGACTGCAATTCTTCGGTATTTTCCAATGCTTAAAACAATATACTCGTATGATGGATTTTCTTTGTCAAAATATCGATAACCAATCACAAAGTTCATTCATCGTTCTTCAAGTGCATTGTTTCATTTAATTGTTTTCCAACTGCAAGTATACGATATACTTGAAAGCTGCAGGAAGTATATTTTCCTAAATTTTGATAAGTGTGTTTCTTATTTGATAGATCACTCTCAATAATTAACAGGAATATTTTATTAAATTAATCCGTAAGGAATTATCATTAACTTGCCTACAACCCTCAAAGAATGTTAAAATCTCGGCCTTCCGACCATTTCAGTAAACAGATGGTTAAGCTGGTGTAATTATTTCTGAAGTAGAGATTCATAGCGGTGAAAAAGAATTATTTTTGTATCTTCAATCCTAAAATAACCATCAGAATACATTAAAACAAAAAGTTTTTTTTGCTTTCAAAACGCTAATGAATTAATTACATATATCTATTCAGTTATACCCTATGTTCTAAAATATGTAGATAATGTCCCCAAATGAGTAATACACCAAAGAGGGAACATCACCCATAAGGACCATTTTTTTCCAAAAATTATAATTCTATTTACATTTTTGATTCTCGGAGTACACATTAAAGTAAAGAAAGTTAATTACAGTACTTTAATTATAATTTAGCCAGTAAATAATTTTGAAACTGAGAAGTTAGACAACGGAAAAACAAATATATTCGAAACATGTGATGTCGAATTCATAATTAAATTTTAAAACGTCATGATTTTAGTAATTGTGAATAATTCAGAATTTTTTAATTCAAAAAAGCAAAATATTTTCTCTATTTTTTTAAAATTCTCCAAATTGTTACATTTATAGATATGAATTTATCCATTTTGGCATTTATTTAGTAATCCGTTCGAGGGGACATCAGAAATAAAAATCAGAAGTCAAGGGACTCAATTTTCCTAACCAGGAAGAATGATTTAAAATAAAAAAAATGACTTCCATGTCAACTCTTCAAAAAAGTGTAGTAGTATACAACAAATGTAATATAATCGTCACATCAAAACTAAAGCAATCAAATTTCATGGTGATTTAATGTTTGAATGGAGATAAAATTTTATTTCAAAACATTAATGGATGAATTACCATAATTTTTTCGAGTAATATCTAAAACAATATAGATAAAAATATAGACAAACATAGGTTTGAAATTTTTAATAAAATGCCTGGGTTATTTACACGTTAATGTGATGCACTAATGTAAAATATTACAAAAACATGTATTTTATGAAGGTTTAGATCTTCACTTATTATTATCTTTTACTTGTAATGATAAACATATCCATTCCTCGAGATTTTGTACCTTTATATGAAAAAGCAGTAGAACTGAACTGAATGTTTTAATTTTTAGAAATTTCGTTGTGGTCGTGACATATTCATAGTAGTAATTGCATCATAAAATTAATTTAATTATATGCGTTAATTTACTGATTAAATTATAAATAATTATAAAGTAATAACTGGAACTTATACGAATCTACAAGTGTCAGTTATTACTTCAAAATTATTCTACCATTCAAGCAACATAAGTAATAGCAATAGTAGCAGTTCTGTCTTTTTGGAAAAAAATTAAATTTAAATTTTTAGCTGTTCTACCATTTAAGCAACTTAAGTATAAAGTTTTCAAAAGCAATCATGGCAATTCTATATTTTTGGAAGATCAAATCATTTTAACTAAAATCCTAAACTGTTCTTTCATTTAAGCAAAATCAGTTCAGATCATGTTTTGATACCGATCATGGAAATTCTATGTTTATGGAGAGAAAATTGCAACTAAAATACCAAACTGTTGTTCCTTTTCAGTAACATAATTATAAAAATGTTTGAACAGCAATCATGACCATTCCATCTTTTAGGAAAAAACAACTGTAACTAAAATCTTACACTACTTTATCATTTAAGCAACATGACCCCAGAAAATGTTTCAACAGCACTGCTTCTCCTACACTTTCCAAAAATTCAAAGTAATTCAGAATTCAACACAATTTGGTATTTTAGTTCTAATGATTAAGAAACATGGTAGGTTATTTTGGGCCGACAAATTGAATGGAAACACTTTACATCTTGTATTTTACATTGTTTTTTGGACATAAACTCAATAAGCGACAAAAGGCGTCCAGAAAATCGATGGTAATCCAACAATAGTTAGGGAAACAAAATACCTCCGGAGTCTTTGAACAAGCTTTTCAATCAATAAAGTCAACATGGCGTCAGTCAAAGTACTGGTGATAAGAAGGAAAGAAAATAGGACAACGGCATCTGGAACCTGTCTTTACAGAGATGTCCTCAGTTAGACATCTCTACATCCTTTTATATATCTTCCATAGACAATCGATTCAATAAAATAGACTGAAAGAATTTCCTTGGTCTTTGATATGTACTTTATTCATTTATATCTGTTTATTAGAATATTAATGAAGTCGTGCTCAAAATTACAGCAAGAAATTCCTTACATTTCAAAAATGCTGAGAAATCTTGTTTTTTTACTTACTTATTTACTCAGCAGTAGTATGAATCTTCATGTAACACATCATACTTCAATTATCTTTTATGGGGATTATGTATTCGAAATTTATACCATTTTGTTTTTTAATCTAGGATGTACTCCAAAGGTGATACATTTTCTCTTTATATACATCGTTTAAAATGATTTCTTATTTTAAGTTTTCGAGCACAATTCTTGAAAATGCAAGGTATTTTGTATAACAAAGATTCCACCCTATTCATTAATTCAAGAAATGCTTTCTTGCGAGGATGTTGAATTCGCTGCAAGAGAAATTTACATTTTTATTGAGCTGTAGCTTTCGTCTATTTTTAAAACTAGTATATTCTAAAGGACGAATATCTTGAGAATCGCTCTTAAAATGTATCTTACTTTATTTTTACTGTGCGTTGACTGTAAGTAAAATAAAATATCCAATCATTTATCTAAATGATAAAAAAATGTGTTACATGAATGTGTAGTGTATAATGTTGAATTATTATAAGCGATTTCTGTTTTTCCGAGTTCCAAATCCCCAGTCTTACATTTAAGTTCTTTATTTTTAAAAAGTCTTATACAAGTTATTTGGAAAGTTATAAACACAAATTTACAGTATATACTTTTCCTTTCTTAAAATAGAATTTCTTTAACGAAGTTCTATTTTAAAATTGTGTTAATATCATATCCTATATTCAGTTTTAAGATTCAAACACTTCATTGAAAATTTGTTCTCTTATACATCAAAAAGAGATAGTGAATGGTAAAATTTACATTGTTACAAATAAATGTATTTGAGGTTTTTATGTAGAGGTGTTCAAAATGAACAAAAACTAAAATTTCGCAAACTAGTATGAAAAGTAATGTTTCTCAGCATTAAAAAAGAATATATAGCAGTGTTTACAAAAAACCTAACATAACAGATAAAATTTATAGAGATGCGTATCAAGAAAATTAATTTAGTTACTAAGTTTCAATGGAGGTTGTTTAAGATTTAAACTTTTAAATTGATAGTACACAAAATGTTTTGAAACTTTTCATTTATTTATTTTTCTCATTTTTAAATTGTAACTGCTATTATATACTCCATAACTTTACTTAAAAGGACATATTATTAACTAGTTCTACAAGTTTAAACTTTAAAACTTCAGATAGATAATGAAATGCGAATCGCATGAATACTAAAATAAATTATTATTTTAGAAATATATTGAGATACTTGAATTAGTAACTTAAAATTTTTACTTATATTTAAGTTCAAAAGAATAAAAGATTTCTGAAGTAAAACATTTATTGAGAAATTTCCAATTGCCTACGCGTAACATTTTTTGACGTGAAATAAGTAATTAAGTATCAGAAGTGCTCAGTCCTTGTTACAATATTTTAATATTTCTCCAAATAAAATAACCATAGATATGAAAATACTAATAGCCAGCACAATTAAGGCACCATATATAGCATTGACAGATAGTTAATGATCAGGATAATGATATAAATTGTGCTATGTAGCGAGAAGCCATGATCTGAATTTTTCATCTTCCAAGAATTTACTGTAAAGATCTGTTTGTTTTAATTTGTTCAAAGCTAAATTTAAAGTATCCATGCCGCAATAATGTTTATTCACAACCACACCAACTTTATATCTGAACTGTTTTCTTCGGATATATATATATATATATATATATATATATATATATATATATATATATATACATATTTGATAATAGTGGTTCCCTAAATCGAAATCCAAAATATCAGTCTCTTACCCTGTAGAAGTTTTCATCACTAAAATACTCCTTCAAGTCACCGAATCCTTTGTTTTTAACAATGGCTTTACCGAGATCGAGAAGATGTTGTTCTTCTGTTGAAGTAGCAATGGTCCAATGAACCAACTTTCTGGGGCCCAGCATCTGTATTCCCCATTGAGCATGACGAGTCAGTTCTTCAAAGCTCCTTAAAGGCATATCGAGAAGCAAGACAGTAAGCAACGATGACACCATAGCCGCATAACTGGACGAAATTACTAAAACAAAAGTCCATTAGCACGCCAGAAGCGCAGCGCGATCACATGTGCTGTTTCCCAAACTCTGATGCAACATACTGCCGAATAGCACCAACAATTATTCGACAAATGAGTTCTTGAAGTTCGATAGCACAAACAGGAAAGCAAACATAAAAAATTTGGATCTTGCAATTGCCAACCAAGTGAATTCCTGAAATGTTAAGATGTAGACCCGCATTCTAGGAAGGATTCTTGACAAATGGATTGCAAATGTCACACCGTCGAAGTAATAAGGATTGATGAAATCGATAATTTGCTGTCTGTCCTTTGTTATGCTAGCAAGGCAAACTGCCATATCCGCCTCACTTCTGCTGACCATTCCAATAAGACCTGGCCTATTTCCATCTGGAGAAGCACTTCCCCAAGTGTTTTCAGTGGAGCTGCAAGAATATATATTCAAACTGCAACGCTTGTGCCAACAATCCTAAGAGTCCATCTTCAACGCCTTTTGGTACACCATCTCCATTTGTCCACCATTGCCATTTCAAATATTTTCTTGAAATTCAAGGATCCAACTACAATATTTTCAGGGAACTCCATTGCTGGAGTAACATTAAAACACACATGCGAGTTAAGTTAATCATATACTTCAAATAGTAATTGTTCAGAAGGCAAAAATACAACTGTTTGTGTATGTGTTGTTCAAATAGCTACTGAGTATCAGCATTTTAGACCTTAACGGTTTAACACGACTTGAATAAAAATTTATTTGTATGATATTAATTACCTAGACAATAAAATTCATTTGATTACTACTTGAAATGTAGCTTTGAAATGTTATATACGATAAGTATTGTATGTTCGAGTGGAGTAAGAAAGAGAGAACAGAAAAATATGCGCGAAAGCAATTCTTAAGAATTTCTGGTTTAAATATTGAATTTGAATATCGGAACCTTGGAAAGGCACAACATGGAGTTTAAAATATATCACCAGAAAGTAACTGTGTTTTCTTTTATTTGGAGAACGTTTTTCAATGTCACTTCTGTTTTTATTTTGGTTTTCTTTTACTTAGAATATTTCGACGCTTTTACGTGAGCGTAAAGTTATAAAACCATCTTATTCTATTTTAACTGTGTGAACGTATGTAATTATTAACGTATATATGAACAATATGGGGATGAACTTATTATTCTTCAATTTGTAATGACCTTCTTTATGAGCATTGATAATGGTCAAGAATACAATTAATATTTTTAATGTATGCAAAATCGTAGCTACATAGAAAAAAAATTCTGTTTACTACCTAAATAGCTTTTTAAATATTCGCACGGCATAAATAGTATAGCATGCCTCTAGTTCAATTTGATTTTGCTCACATTTAACAGTAAAAATATTATTTTCTGAGATAATAAACATTATATTAACAAACTCTTAATACTTTTTAAATGTAGCATTATTTAAAAGTCATTGTCATTTATAATTGAAGTAAATTTTCGATTGAATTAAAAATTAAAAAAAGGTATGTTGAACGATCAAAGCTGCTCAAATATATTTAACATACCGTTTTTTATTTTGCATAAATATAAAACGGTAATGTTATAAAAGAGTGATATGTATTTTATTCGTTTTAACTAAAAACAACATTTCAAAAGAATCACAATATTAACTCTCAGTTTTCAATACACAAACGGAGTATGCATACCTATGACAGATTCTGTCATTGGTCACTTAATATGCAACTTTCTTCTTCACATTATTCTAATTTTCAGATTTATAAGGAACAGACCAAAACAGCGTCAAATCAACAAACCTTCCTGGACGGAAAAGTCACCGAATTTAAACCCAAATGAAAATATGTAATAACTGGCCAATCGCAATCGAATGTTAAAGCTGTATTTTTAAGTTTAGAGAGTTAATGACTGTAACACAGGTAAGTCTCTCTTAGACATACCTACTGTCAAATTTCATTTTAAGATCGTGCAGGAATTAAATTTTGCTCGTAAATGATGATTTTAATGAGTAATCCGGAAAATAGCTAATTTCAACTTGTAATTCATTGTTTAACGTTTGATAGATACTGTATAATTTTCCTTCTAATTAGAGATGTCTTTGTCCACCAAATCAATTTAGATTCTAACCTAAGATAATGTAATACCAATAATTAGTTGATGAGATTATAGGATAGGCTTTTTTTTCTGTCAAGCTAAGTGTAGTTAGAAGTCGGAATTTCGTGGCGTATGTATTCCGAACGTGATATTACTTTGTTTTCTGAGGTCTACACAAATTAGAATACTCCAAGTCGCCAAGATGGTGATATATCATAATTTAAAATAACCGCGATATGTATTACACAAGAGCAGTTGGATAACATATAGTAAAATCTCCATCTTCCATCTGGTTTGCATGGGTTTATCCACTGCACTAGAAAATATGGGTTGCAAGCAACTAAGGCTTAATTCCTCCTAGGATGTATTTCTATGTCAATAAAACTTTCCATTTGTCTATGCCCATTTACTTGAAGTTATTTGACGTAACTTGGCCCTTGTGTCCTAAATCCCAACAAACAAACCAAGCAACTGTCTGTTTTGTTTGTTTCACTGAAATCCTTCTCATATACTTTCTCTGGCCTTAAGACAATGTTCTGTATACTATATATCACTAGTTCGTATGTAAGTTTTTTCTGATTCGTCTCAGATTCTCATTTTTAATCAAAAATTAAGAGGTTATTATTTTTATAAAGGAACATAAATGATTCAAACTTTTTGTATAATTTAAAAAGAAAAACTTATGCACTACATTTATTTCAAGTGTCCTCTTTACAGTGTACATGTTATCATATTCTTCGAAATGAAAAAGTATTGTAGTACTTTTTGCATTTTTGTCCTACATAACGTTTAATGACCTAAATAACTTCCTCTTGGTTGAAATAATCCTAGGAAACATTTTATTGATCAAGAAGACCGAAACTAGTTATTAATCATGCTAGGAAGTTAACCGGTTGTCAAATGTATGCTTGTGAAACCCTCAGAGAGCTACTATAGGATTTTAAATGTACCCAAATCGACAGATAAGATTATTATAGATGAAATAACAGAAGCAGAAGTAAGGAAATAAATATGATTTATTAGTAAATAGTTTATGGTTTTAAACAAATTATTTTTTCATAAAAAAATAAGATCTAATAGTTTTTTTAAATAGGATTTAATAATGTTTTATAAAAACTTCGATGGCAATTGTTTCTTTATAAAAACTGGGATTTAATTATTTTGAATAAAATCTAGGATGTAGTTATTTTTATAAAATGTCGGATGTAATTATTTTGTATAAAATCTACGAGATGTGTAATAACTTTTTATAAAAACTAGGACATTTTTATCTTTTCATATAAAGACGGATGGAATTACTTTTTATAAAATGTAGCATGTCCTATTTGCACTATAACTCATAAAATGGTTTACGTGAGTATCGCAACCATTGTAAGAGTATCTTAATGTTTGTAGTTCAAATACAATCCATCATTATATTCATCAACCATACTTCAGTGCTTTTCCAGAAAATGTAACACCAAACTCAATTCCAAATAAATTATAAACATGATTGTTTTCACCGGCAAACCATCTTTCTTTCCTCCGATTCTTTGTTGCTTAAGCTTTGTCTATGATGAATGTGAATGCCCATATGGCATGCGAAACGAACTGTCTAGTAATTTGTGGATAACGCTTTTAAATATATGAATGATCTCAAGACTAACGGTTTCACCCATTGGAAAGTATCGAAACGCTTACAGGAAGAAGTATTAATTACTCTTAACTGAGCACTTCTGACATGCTATTATTTATGTGTTATTGGAAATGTTTCAAAGGAGTTGATTCTTGGGATAGCGGGCGTATTTTAACGTTTAGTGAGGAGTTCGTTTTCGTATTTTTGTACTTTTATCACTCAATAACAATTCCGCATACGAAACCTGAATTTGGGCCATAAATCTTGTGAGGAGAAATTTCTGGTTCCCTTTCTGGCACCCTGAAATATTTAAAAATCCTCTTTTAATGCTTATTTTTTTATCAGTGCCATGGTAGAAAATTAAGTTATTTCTATACATAACAAACCATAGAAACGCATAACAATTTTTGTTAAAAAACATTTGCATACCCATTACAAATCACAATTAATTGTTTGGTGGATCACATGTATCATTAGAAAAGTTAAATTTTCATATGTACTACATATTACGTATTAAGATATTATTGAAATTTTCTTCGTAGATCTTGTCAATTCTGCAAATAATGTTATATTTCAGATTTTTCATTTTGTATTGCAATCCTTGCCACGAAAATGCCGACACTTATGCATCGTAACATAAAAGTAAGAAGTTTAATGTATCATCACTGAGCAAGATATTAGTTTTCTTAAAATTAACATTACATGAACATTTCAGAAGTTTCTAACCACCAACATATCGTTGGTTTACAAGCAAAACACACTAGTAAATTTGTTTATAAAAACTATTTTATGAAAAACAACGTTTTAAGGAAACGAATGGGAAAAGTTATATTTACTAAGTGTATTTCTCAAGAAGAAATCTAACTTGCATACAAAAAACAATGACTTAATGGAATTCACTAGTCTAAAGATCATTACTACTTGGTCTAAAATATCTAAAAAATTGATATACTTTACTTACGAGTGTTTAACTTGTAAGCCAAAGATATTTTAATCATTCTATCAAAAGTTTAATAGCTGAATTATAAGTCTCTTAATCTGATGCACCATCATTGAAAAATCCGTATTTGCACCTTTCTTGAAACATTTCGCCTTTTAAAGGTCATAAGAAAAGCTGTTTTGCACGAATTAAGAGCTCATACTAAAATTTATTTTACTAAAAAAAATGTGATTGAATTACCCTCAAAATGTGTTGTTTGATAAGATTCAATTTTATGAAATTTGACACACAAAATTTGTGCGATGTATTGGTTATTGTTATGATTCAGTACTTGTTTTTCTATGCTCGTGCAAACTGCTACTTAGCCTTGCCAGGTATCTTAGTTTAATATTTGTGCACGTTAAGTCTGCTATCGGTATTCTGATAATCTGCTAAAAATTTATACTGGTGAATGTATTTTAATTACATTTTTCTCCAACTTTACATTTTCAAAATACGGAGGTAAATCGTTTTCTACTGAGTTACTCGTTTCTAATTTTGTTTATTTCTGTGTGTGATCGATCTAAAGTATTTCGTGTAAAAATAATCATGTAATTGATAATAATCATGTAATTGCATAAGCATACCACTACAACAGTTATCAAGATTACTAAGTTGTAATGCAGACAAATATAAAGTTTCTGCAAACTTAGGGGTTTATTTAAAAAATTGTTGATTGAAAATGTGTAAAATGGGAAAGTAGTTCATTTTAAAACATGGTGAAATTAAGAACTTACATACAAACTATGCAAAGGGAAGCAGGAAATTAATCAGTGAATTTTTAAATATAAATGTGAACAAAAACCAAATCATACAATTAGAAGTATATTAGATTTAAGGAATACAAGGTGCAAAAGTGTGAACCTAAAATAAAATAATTTTAAGATACGGCAATTTAAACTGTTGATTTTATTCAGTAATAATCACTTGGATGCGTGAAAATAGCAATATTTATAATTGAAAATATTATTCAAAAGTATACATATCCTTAAGCAATTTATTTGTATTTACCTAAGTTCGAAACTCGATCCAACCAAAGAGCGCCATGCACGTGGGTGCTGGTGCAATTTAAATCTATCGTGGCTTCAAATCTCCCCACGTTGGAGTGGTGTAGAGTTTGGAGAGTGGGGGGTACCAGCTGAAGAGTTGTTCTCGTCATCTGATTCTGATCGTGGTTCAAAATTAGGGGGCTCTGTCCTTGAATCCTTTCCTTTTTCATAGGATTGATCCCGGACCGTTACGAATAGCCCATTATGTTGCTCCAGTCCAACGTTAATTAACTCCCTACCTAAAAGATATATGTATGAATAGTTCAAAACAGTAAATATTGGTAAACGCTAATAATATTTAAGATGAGCTTTTAAATCCATCAAATATATTTTCATAGCGGTATTGTTTTTTTCGCACAGCCCTTTTCCTCGTTTCATACGGGTTGCGACTTCGAATCCAGCCAAAAACGGTCGGGTACAAGGGGGGCTGGTGCACGTTAAATCTATCGTGGCCTCTCTCAAATGCCCTCTCGTTGGCGTGGTGTGGAAGTTTGGAGAGTGGTGTGTCATCTCAGGTGTTGCCTCGTCATCTGACCGTGTTTCAAAATTACGTGGTGTTTTCCTAGGATCTTTCCCGTAGGGATTGATTCCAGACCGTCGCCAACATCCCGCTGTGTTGCTCCAGTGCTATGTTAATCGAAAGATCTACCTACCCGGTTTCATACAGCAGAATGAAAATTGTATTTTATCAGAATAACTTTTGTCAAGATGCAGAGTAAAATGTAAACATTGGCTATATATATAATATACGTATAACCCCTATGGTTGATAACCAGCAGAATAGTGCTTACCAAACTCTGCTAGTAATGCATTCTGTAAACTATCTTTCAAATTCCATCTCAAATGTTTGCTCTCCGTATCCAGAATGAAATCTGAAAGGCATCTCATTTCCCTTGTCTTATCTTATTCCAAAAATTTCAAACAATCTCTCTTCCGCAAATATCTTGGGATTTTACTACCCCTTCATATTGCATTGCGTTTTGATTGCGAATCTTACTACGCCGGTGCATACTTTCGACTCGAAACATTTTTCTTCTGACTTCTTTGGTGATTAATGGGAAAGCGTTCTGTACAAGACAAATGGATCGTACTCCAATTTATAGCAATTGCCCATTAAATATATAAATGATGTTACATTTGACAAATGTGATTGTTTGCTGAATAGGCTGGTGGGATAGAAGGGACGAAGAACGAGCTAAAACCTCTGTTGTATTCCGGCTGAATAACACCGCTGGAGCTAATAACATGCTTTGAGATATTTTTGCTACTTTAGTGGATAATTATGGTTCTGAATTGTACTTGGAATAAACTCTCTCTCTTTCTTCATACATTAAATTGAAATGCTTGAATACTATAAATAACAGTTAAATGTTTATTTGAATCAAATAAGGTTCTTTTTAATGTTCCACTGAGCTTAGATGTACGTCAGAAAACAGGGTTATTGCAAATTATTCACGGAAGATCAGGACAGTATTAACCCTCTAGGAGTTTCACACACATAAATCCAGCTTGCAACCAGCAATTTTCAATACGTAACTTCTAACCAATTTTAACGAATAGAATTTTCCCAAATAATTCTAAGGAAAGGACCAATCGCATTTTTCCAAAGGATTCTATTCTACGGAGAGTAGCAATATAATACAAAGGATTTTATTCTAAGAAAAAGACCAATATAATCCAAAGGATTCTACTATAAGGAAAGGATCAATAGAATCCTTCTCTAAAGAATTTTGTCCAAAGGAAAGGAACAATGGAATCTTTCCATAAGTTCAAGGATTATATAAATTCTTGCAAACAATTGATGTGGTTATTTAGTCATTAATTTTGTTGCTGCGTAAATCCCTACACCGTTCAAAAATCTCTCGATGCTCAGAGGGTTAAAAGATCTAACTCACAGAATATCTCTACAGTGAGAGTATACACATTGTGGTGTGTATAGAAATGAAAAAGACTACAACTCTTGCCCAAACGGGGTGCTATGGTGGTGTAGAAATTTCCAAAGCCTATGACTTTTCATTAGTCAAAACTACGTATCAAACCGATTTATAAGGAAGAATTTAAAGTAGACTATCTAAAGGAAAGCTTTGGAGCGTCCCCTACAAAAGCATTTGAATTGTTTCATACTGCCCTCACTGGGAAGCGGTACCCAAGTTCAGACTGCTTACTGGCCACGAATGTCTTTGGGCCCATCTCCACCATATAGGGCTTGCTGATTCCCCAGACTAATTTGTGTAACCTAGGACATTCTATGTCTAGTTAACATTTAGACAAGTGCCCTGCATGAGTAGTTTTTGATCGTGTCCTGGAAAAATACTGGAGTGATCGGTGTCTAATGGCCTAGTTTACAAATAAAATTTGTCAACAATACAAATAACTCTTCGGTCTTTGAGGTCCTATAACTCCCAAGGTATGGATTGTACTCGTTCGCACCAATCACGTAAAGAAAGTTAACATCTCAAATTTTAAAATTAAAAATTAATTAATTAAAATGTAGAAAGAGATGATTTTCATATTCCAGCAAGATGGGGCTCCACTTCATTGGCCCGCTGAGGTACGTTACATGATTGGTCGAGAGAGTTAGAAGTCATACAGTAAAGACTGTAGGTGGCACAACGCGTGTGAACCGCTCAGAGGGTCAATACAAGGCAAATTTTTGTGTGTCTTCTATCACATTATTTAGCTGCAATTTTGTAACCTAGACGATGAACTGAACATAAAAACTTTCACATTTACATAAAAATAATTTGTATTTCATTAAAGTGGCTAGTTTTGTAAAGACAAGTGCACAAATGATCAAGGAGAGTCCTTGCTTTCCCCTCCTGGTGGTTGCCATGACGAGGTACCTCGTTTAGATCTGTACTGACTAGAAATTTCGTCATTATCAAAATTGGTCAGGTCTTTACTGGGGAATTATCTCGTCATTAGCAAAATTGGTCAGATCTTCATTGACGCGATATCTCGCCAAAACCAATTGGACGATTAAATATACGAATTCCGTACTTCTAAAACAAAAGGGTGAAATTCAAGAGAGTAAATTGAGATATTCAACGTAACGCATTCACAGAAATCGCTGATTAAATATCCGTTTTATTGCACGAATGACTCAGGAACAGAAATCACCCAGCGCAAGAAGCACAAACCAAAGAACTCCAGTAAATTTACGAGAAAACATTGCTGAATAAATTATTACAGTTACGCGAACGGAATGGAATTTTAAAGAGCTCTCCTCGACGTGTCGCGAATCTTCCCTCTCATAATGAGCGATCTCCGAAAGTTAAACAGGACAGAAGAGCAGCAATAAAACGTAATACCTTGTCGTCTTATCACCAGTTGTTGCGACTACAACAAGAAAATTTCCGAAATTCCCGTGTTTTATGGTTACGAGAAAAACACTCGATCTCTCTATCATTGTATATGCCGCTCTCTCCTCCAACGTGCTAGTCGAAAACGGATAGCAATGAAGATTTGTGATTAGACGTAATAAATATGGGCGTCTTGAGAATATAGAGAGGGGTTTTAAGGGAGGCTTTAAGGGCCCGGGTAAAATCTGCGTGCCTTACGATCTGTGTTTTACGACGGGTATTTTTGAGTTAATAGAAACACTCCTTTTCTTAAAATACGTAAAATAACACAGCATCTGGCTCCGAAGCATTTTATGTTTATTCCTGAATTTATTTATTATCTGGATTGAATTCCGTGGAGATTGTCCTCTGTTGTAAAGTAATCTAGACAAAGAAGTTGGTTCCATTGTATGGCTTATTTATAAGCCCTTACCGAATGTGATACGCCAGCGTTTTGACGAAAGTTAAGTAATTTGATTCGAAGAAGCGGGATTTGCTTGCTGGCCTTCAGGGATACGTGTTAGTTAAGACTTTATTGTGAAGTAAATGTGTATAGTAAAATATTCTCCTAACTCGTAAAAGGATATCATAGGTTTTATATCAGCAAAGCTGATATTTTAAGTTGAGTTCAGTTATTCATTTTGATGTTTTATGTATGGTACTGTTTATCCACTCTACTCACAGAATTTCGCTGTATGCTAATAAATACACTTAAAAATGTTTTGTGGATAAGATCAGATTTGAAATGCAGAATACAGAAAACAATAATCTGTCTGAATTATGGTAATATAATATATTAAGAAAGCTCAGAGAAGAAATGGAATGGGGAACTTAATGCAACTTTTCATTTTGGTGTTTCGATATTTGAATTGTCAGTTGTTGAAAGGTCTTAAAAGCCTTACTTGTGGTTTTACTTAACGATAGTATAACTTTATTTTGCTTTATTTAATAATGATAATAAAAGAAAAAATTCTTAAAATATGGGACTTTGAAATGATATTGGGTTATTTCAAATTCTTTACATGAATGAATTCAAATGTTTTTTAGGTATTGTGCCGAATAATTTACTGATTTTTAGAATGAGGTTTACTGAGTTTTACAAATATTTAGTAGTTATTTGTTACCTGTATTTTCAACGAAAGAATACATGTATATTACTAAAGCCAAAATGTTATATCCATTTGAATATCTATACACAAATTGAGAATTGGCACTTCAAATTTTCGATTGTAACTACATTGAATTTACAAATTACATTTTATGTTCTGAATCTTACCTAAAATAGGTCAGTCAAAAATCCCGAAATACATATTTAAGAATACATCTCATTAACCAACTTTACCATGGTTAGATCCAAAGCAGATGTATATCCCAACCATAATCTCGCCTCACAGCATGCTCCCATAACAAATTTACACCTCAATGGCAACCGCAGCGTTAACAAGCAAGTCATTAAACAAACACTTCCAGTTTATACTACCCTCCTTAAGATGTTAACTACTTCATAATGAGGCTATAAACTAATCAATGCTTCTTATGGGTTCAAACTTTCACATATACTGATGCCTCCGAAATATTACTTTCTGGAAGCATGTGGTATAGAGGTGTACATACGTTGTAAATTTCGATACTAATTTATTTAGTCATTTGCAATTATACAGATAGATATAGGTACAGAGGATTATTATTAAATCGAATAAAGTTACCGTAAACAAATTTGAATTGAATATCGCTCTCATCATATAAGCACTAAGTTCGTGAACATTTTATGCAATATGTGGTATTGGTGTGTCTATACACATGGCTATACACATACATATACATGGCTATATATAAGTATGGTGAGGGGTTCAAATATGTGTAGATGAGTTCAAAAGAGTGATATTCGCCATTAGTCGTCTGCTATGGTCGCTGGGGTGTTGCTGATGCAGAGCACGCTGAGATGAGAACGAAGCTACGGGGCCAGGAATCACTTTTTAGCTTTCATTTAGGTTTTTCGAGGAGCTCGAGTTGTGTTTTTGACACTCATTATCATCATTTTTCAGATGTCTGGTATTTCTCCGAGAGATTCCCAGTTTTGCCTTCGTCCTTAGTTCCATCCCCTATAAATACCGAATGTCAGCATGTCCACTCATACCATATTCAATCACCGTGGCTGCTTGAACCCTCCCAATTGGCTGTGCTGTAAATAATTCCATTTTGTATCGTCTGTTGCTATTCAATTTGTGACACTATGATGACAATATTCACACAAAAATATTCACACTATGATAAAATGTTCACACAAAAAACAAGGGACAAAAGAGTAATTCTCCATAGGTGACATTCATTTGTTAGAATCGAAATTTTGGTTTTCCAATTGCTGTCATTGGATTTGATGTGTTCATGTGCAATCAGTCAATGCTCTTTTGACCTGTTTTCCCAACTCTCCCAATTCACTATGCTGCAAATCGTTCCATTTTGTATTGTCTGTTACTTTTTATCGTGTCACTCTATGGTGACACTATGGAAGTGTTGGTTTCCCGATTGTTGTCATTGTTTTCATGTGTTCATGTACAATCTGTCAATGCCCTTTCAACCTGTTTTCCCAACTCTCCCAATTGACAATGCCATAAATAGTTTCTATTTTGTATTGTCTATTGCTTTTCAACTTGTCACAGTATGAGGACAGCATGTTTAGACGCTTGCTCTGTACCCAAATTAAGAATTATTGGTATTAACATTTAAGAATATATGTTATTAACCAGCTTTACCATGGCTAAAACCAAATGCCTATCCAAATTAAATCTACACCCCCAGCACATTCCCAGCCCAAATTTACACCTCAATGCCAACCCCAGTTACCAACGCAAAGAAGCAAGTCATTAAACAAACAATCCCAGTTTATACCTCCCACCTTAAAATTCCACGTTTAACTACTTCATCATGAGGCTACAAAACTAATCAATGTTTCTTATGGGTTCGACCTTCCTCATATAATGATCCCTCCGAAACATTGCTTCCTGGAAAGCATGTCTACCACGCTTGCTTTGTATCGAAATTAAGAAATGACACTTCAAAATACAAATTTGTAATGACAGTGAATTTATGAAACTATTTTATTTTCTGAACATTAACCATCCAAGTGATTTCTACTAGATAACTCGTCCATCAGGATCTGATCAATTTTGTTAATGACGAGATATTTCGTCATCAATATATTGATGATTTCTTAGTACGACGAGATTGGTTCAGTTTTTGATGATGACGTGATAAGGGGTCAGTTTTTCCTTCTAATGACGAAATATCTCGTCCATGAAGATCTGGTTAGTTTTCCTAATGGCGTGATACCTCGTCATCCACCAGAAGAGTTAAGACATAACTAAAATAAGTCAATCAGAATGGCCTTTAAGTATTGGTATTCATATTTACGAATACAACCAATTTTACCATGGCTAAAACCAAATGCCTATCCTAATCATAATCTCCACCCCAGTATATTCTCATCCAAAATGTACACCTCAATGGCAACCACGTCGTTACCAACGCAAAGAAGCAAGTCATTAAACAAGCACTCCCAGTTTATACTCCCCACCTTAAAGTCCCAGGTTTAACTACTTCATCATGAAGCTACAAAACTAATCAATGCTTCTTATGGGTTCGAACTTTCCCATATACTGATCCCCCGAAACATTATTTCCCGGAAAGCATGTTTAGACGCTTGCTCCCGAATCAGGGTTTTAGGGACCCTCATTTATCCTTCGGGTCTGAAAGCCAGCTATCGACTGTCAGGTCTTGACATGTAGCAATTAGAGTTGGATCATTTGAGTCTCTAATTACAAGGCAAGCGTCTTATACCTAGACTTTCCAGGTCGACTAATTTCCAGGGATTACGTGTTTTGTGTAACCCCCTGGGGGAAGGGACTGATGGGGGAAGGGATTTACTGAGGTTTATATGCGGAAAGTGGAAATTGATTTTCGCACTTTTCATCATATAGTTTGTCCCTGTCGTAATCCCGGTTTCTCTAGGAGATGTTTTGCGTGGTGTTTTTTTATGCTCTCAGGAAGGTTTTTTACTGGTGGAGATTTAAGAATTTGCTCACGTTTGGAGGCAGAGAAAGCCATTGGATTGGCGAGGTACTTATTCAGCTTATGTAGTTAAATGGCATTTCGGTAGCATCTTAGTAACTGAAAGCCCATGTATATAGGTAGATAGGTTGATAGATATAACGTACGGAATGAAGAAATATGGAAATGAGATAAATTTAATGAATAAAAGTAGTAAATGTAATGAATAAAATAAATGCATGTACGGAATAAGAGTAACAAATATTAAGATTCATTAAACGTAATAAATATAAATGTACTTATAAGGCAAGTTGCAATAAATGTAAAAAAGGAAAACGTCTGATCTGTATCATTAGTAAAAAAATAAATGCATAAATAAAATAAATTTAATGATTGAAAGTACTAACTACGAAATAATGCATTAAGTGTAACAATTATAGCATATGTGCATTACTGTGGAAACGTTTTGTTTACATTTAGCCTACCGTCAATTTAACAAATAGACTCGTTTAATGTCAAGTGACACCTGTCATCTCGCCAGAGCAGAACTATAACTATAATTTTAAAGTTCAACGTCATGTACTATATAAGCTGAACTATCACGATATTTATTTGTCATTTATTGATCATTTTATTTTTTTCGTGGAGAATAATATTTTATGTTTGACTTTCTTTAAAATTTTCAATTATTATCTTGACCTCCATAATTGGTATTCAACATTAAATTTTCATTCAAATATTCACATTTTAAGAGTTTTATTTAAAATTTATATTTTATCGTTACAGTTATAATAAGAATAATACAATACTTTTAACAGATTTTGTTATTTATATAAGTTATTCTGATCATTTTAATCTATTTCATAATTCATTATCATTGTTTTAAATAATATGTTTGATTGTTTTGTAAATGTATTACCTATATCTCTGTTTTCTATTCATTAGTGGTTCTGTAATTGTATTCAAACTGTAGTGCCGCTGAATAAATAAATTTCGGTTCCATCTTATTTTTATATCAAATTTATGATTTGTTAATCCTTCTAAGTCTTGTATAAATACTATTCGATTCATGTCGACATTGTTTGGGTTTCAATAAAAAAATATCACGTAGGTTTACTAATGTTTTTCCGTCCCTTATGCTCTTACATAAAGAACGATTTTAAAGAAATAAAAATCAAGCAGACGTGGCTTAAAAAAATCTTTAATATCACACAAAAAAAATCTAAATTTCACCTGAACTCACTCTACCTCCAAAAGGGAGGAGCAGATGAGATCATAAAATATTAGACACCGTCCAAAACCGATAGAACCGAAAGAAGAATTAAGTGGATCATTCGCATTCCAGAGAAGAAAGAAGACGGAGAAAAGTGTAAAATTTCGATTGCGTTTTTTTCCATCGAAATTCCATCTCCCTTTATCTTGCTTCATCATCATTTTTTCTTCTCCCGGATTCTCCTTTTTTCGGGAGCATATCGTGCGAAACTCAATTTTCTGGAACAGGCATATGTTAAAGAGAAACACCCCCAGGGGTCTCACTTTACCTTGACGTCATGGTCAGGAAGTGTGGATTTTTTAAGTGTGCTCCACTTGCAGGAGAAGATCGCTGGTGGGAAAAGCTTTTGAAAGTATTTGTTACTATTGAGAAGAAAAATCACTCAATTGTGGAAATATGTTTTGCTCACTCTTTTCCCAATACCCAAAACTTGTTATCAATTCAAATTTTATCTGCGTGAAGATATTTGGAGTGATGGGAGTAGGCTCCGAATCTAAATTTTAGAAAAGGTTTTTACCTGGAAGATTTTACGAATGGGATTTTGAGAATAGAACTTTACTTAATGGTCTGCATTATGAAATGGCATTACAAGGTATCAAATGCACAGATATTGTGTACTTATTTTAGATGTGTGTGAAGATAAATATATAAATTTGGATGTTTGTGTTGGGTTAGTTCAAAAGAAACACGAAAATCGGTTTATTTATAAAATGTGAATTCTTTTATAAATTCAGTGAATTTTCATTTATTCAAGTGTAGCATTATCTGGAAGGAAAACTCTTTAACGTTTGTTCACTAACACCATCACATACTCCAGTACCTACGAACCTAACATGAGATACTGTATCAGTTTAAATAAATGTGATTGGAATTACATCCCAGCGAGGTGGTATGTCTATCCAGAACATTAGAGCATATAACATTTGTACATTATTATATATGTAAGCGGTTACATCTATACAGTAATTAAATAGACACCATCATACTATATTACACTATAGATGCAACATGCAACATAGATCAAAAAAGTTATTCTCTTGGGAAAATCAAGTTCTGGTGAGTATAAATCTCTCCATGCCAATAATTTTGACCCTCGGGACTGTTATAAGTAATGTTCCTGAGCCATGTGATTTTAAAGTGTCGGCAGGTGTCTTCATATGCCTGATGCTTTAAGGAGGCAGACTGTGTGCCGATTTCACCACAGCAGCAATTTTCTGAATTGATCTTGTTAGATAAGATAGAAATGGTTCATGTCCTGTGAAGAAACTTTGATGTGCAAAATATTCCTTGAGCCTAACATCTTTTCACCTGAAGATAACGACACTTAATTCAGTCTTCTGCCTCTAAAACCAAAACAGAAAAATTTATTTAGAGTAGCACCTGCGTGTGCATTTTATAACTTAAAATTCCTGGTTTACATCACAAAAAAAAGTTACTCCTGATCCTCATCTAGCCATCTTTCACTTTATGGGAATTTTTTTTACCGTAAACCCTTCGTAAGGTGGGCATCCCATGATGGAGTTGAGTTGAGAGTCCTGTGAAGAAGAGTGTCTTCCTTGGTCCAACTTGCCGATTTCAGTGACTCTTGGACAAACATCATGAACCGTCCTGGCGGTTTCACCATCTCGTACAGCATTTTAAGATTTTTAGTAAAACGACTATGATTTCAATGCGAAAACAGTTTCCAGAAAATAAATTGAATTCCTTTCCCGGCAGTATATTTATTTTGGTGGATAACACGCTATTCTGCGCAACATGGTCTTGAATTTCCTCTCAAAAGTCTGAAGTACACTGAAAGTCTGAAGTAAATGCATCACGTGAAATCGCATCAATAATGAGTGTTCTTGGGAAATGTTTCCGAACACTGCATGTTCTCCTGAAACATTTCACAAGATTGTTCAGGTGTGTGCAGAAAGTTTCTTGTTATGAAATTCAAAATAACTTGTGAAACTCAGAGCTTTATATCATGCGTAAAAGTAAATCGTTCTGACCTGAGAGCATTCACGCATTATTCCACCATGAAACCTGCAGTTTTTCCTGCATCATTCATCACCATTTTTAGACTTCTTGACCAGTATAATCTTCCTTGGGATTCTTTCAATCAATAGATGTGGCTATTTAGTCCTTATTCTCAGGGTATTACACTACTCGGAACTCAGAGGGTTAAAATGAATAGTAATACATACTGGAAAAATGTGAATATCTTGACTTAATTCCTTGTGTAAATCCGATCATGCAACGCTGAAAACTTTAAATCTCCAAACTAAATAGTATTAACATATACATAAATGAATTAAACCACTTACTAAAACATGAGAGCTGAAATCTTTAATTTGATTAAAATTAATGAATGATTCTGTATATTGTATAAATGTATATTATATCTTGACTGAATTGTTTGTATTCGTCCGACCATGCGACGATGAAAACTTTAAATTTCCAAACTACATGGCATTATAATATACGTAAATGAATTAAACTAAACATTACAGAGCTGAAACTTCACAGTATTATCACATATGTAAATGCATTAACCACTTTTTAAAACATTTCAGAAGTGAAATTCTCAGTTTGATTAAAATCGATTAATGTTTCTGCATATTGTATGAACGTATATTGTATCTTGACTGAATTGCTTGCGTAGGTTCGATCGTGCAGTGTTGAAAACTATAAAATTTCAAACTAGATAATATTATAATATACACACTAATTAAACCACTTACTAAAACATTAGAGCTGAAATCCTAAATTTGATTACAATTAATTAATAGTTCTGTATATTGTATGTAAATGTATAAATTTGACTATCTTGACTGAATTGCTTGTGTACCGTCCGATCATACAACGTTGAAAACTCTAAATCGACGAACTCCATTGTATTGTCAAATACATAAATGAATTAAACCATTTACTAAAACGTTACAGGGCCGAAATACTCAATTTCATTAAATTTGATGAATGGTTCTGTATAATGTATATCTTGACTAAATTTCCTGTGTAAATCCGATCATGTCCCGCTGAAAACTTGAGAAATCTGCCAAATATATAAATATATAGTATTACCATATATATAAATGAATTAAACCACTAAAACACTACAGAGCTGAAACCTACAATTTGATTAAAATTGATGAATGATTCTGTATGTTTGAAAGATTGAAATCGAAGTTCCTGTTTTCCCTGCGATTTTCTTACAAAAATCGTTGAAACAAATGCTGTTAAAATTCTCTCTCCGCATAACGAAATTAGTCTAAAAATATTTATTCCCAGAAGTATACTATGTTTCATGTGTAACCAGAACCCTATTTCATATTTTATCAAATTCGATTTTCTTCTCTTATCCCGATACCATTTTCTTTCCACTTACCGTTTTCAATTTTCTCTTTCAATTGAAAAACAGCCATTTTTCAAATTGTTTTTAGCTCACATCAGACAACGCATGGTATTGATTCTCTGCTACTGATACGCCGTGGTTTTAAAATTTTCATCATAGAGAATACTAGAGATTTAACTAAAAATAGTCATTTATCTGGTTGTTACACTTTAGATAAATGAATATCTAATTTGTGGAATTTATTTATTCCTTTACTGTCATTACATGTTGGCATATTACTTATGTTTGTAGCATCACCTTTCACTAGCCTTGTTATATATAAATGTTTGTTTTACTTTTAATTTTATATTTTAACATGTAAAGATATCTGTCTTTCTCGAGGAGTAACTAATCTATCTTTAATAATAACTAATCTATAAATTAAATCTATCCACAATCTCTCTTTATTATTCAACGCCATTTCAACTTCATTAAGACCTTTATTAACGTAGTTGATTATTATTGACCTTTATTAACGTCTAGTTTATAATTTCTTCATTTTCTGTTTGAATTAAAATATTTTCTCAATAACTTCAGTATATTTCTCAGTTTCTTGATCTCATTTTTTCATTTTTAATATTCCTCTAGAAAATATAGGTTAATTAAAGGTTGTGTGAATATGATCGGAAGGAACTTATTTATATTACCTAAATAGATATTTGTTAACATTTGACGCACCTTCGGTCATGTTCCAAGGTGCCACATATGTACGGTCCAACTAGCCCCATTTTATATATTAGCTATTGTCAACTCGCAAACTGTGAAAAGTATCATTACAATGCATTTCTTACTATCTAAATAAGAATAAATGTGCCTCTTCAAAACCTACTTTTAGTTAAATTAGTCCATTTTTAACCTAAGGAAATCCAGTTTTAAGATATACCTATTGTTACTCCTCAATGAAACAAATTACGTGGAATTAATTCTTACTTAAAAACTCAAATGCTTCCAAACCACAAAGAAGTGTAGACTGTAATGGTGTTTATCAACACATCTTGACTGTAAACAAAGAGGGAATTGTTTATGTCAAAACAAATGAGTTACTCAAATGCTAACAAATGTCCTTAGAGGGGAACAAATGGACAAAATTCGCAGAAAAATGTGAATACCATCAAAGTGGGCCCCATACTCATTAATAATTAAGTATTGAAATACATGAAAATGCAGTTTTTAAAATGCAACGTTATAAAATATGTGTTTTCAAGATTGCACTTGAATAAAAAACTAATAGAAAATATATATCCTACCATAAAACATTCAGCACATTCCACTTAAACATTCCTGCTCAGATTGCTGGATTAGTTATTCAAAATAATGGCCGTAACCATTAAAATCCGAATAACATTTATCAATAATAGGTTCAAAATAAAGAAAAGAAAAAGAAGCATTCCATCCCAAACTCACCTTCACAAACATCCACACCTGATAATTCCGAAAAGAGTAATTATGATGAAAATGAAATTCCCTGCACTTAACATTCATTTTCTCGGGGCCCTATCTTCACTTTCAGAGCACTGTAGTGTGAAATTGCTAGGTGCATGCATATTTATACCTTAATTATTTGCCGTAATTAATGCACTCTGGAAAATTTTCATTTAGGATTTACGAGTCTTTGCAGTCTCAGATATTGCCCCTCTTATTGGTTTCGAGAAAGCTGTCATGTTGATTATGAAATTAACTTAAATTCGAGTTTCCGAAACATTACGTCCATTTGTTCGAACAAATGCCACTTTTTTTCATTGTTGCAAATGGGCGAAATTATTTCATGCAGTGAAATAAATTCAATTTGTACACGTTCAAATTACAGCTTTCAATAAAATATGAATGAAGTTACCGAAAATTGCATACGGATCCATAATTTATTTTATAAATTGAGTCTTAAAATGTCTCTATTCCTCTACTTTGGACTCAAGTGAAGAGTTAATCCATACTAGGTTGACTTGTTTCTGTCTCTTGCCTTTCTATCTTTTACTATGAAAGAATTAATTTTGCACCATTTTTAGAACGAAAGTTTTTCTCAACTACTTTATGCAGACAATTATGAAGTCTTGTTTTTATTCAGAATGAGTTTTAAGTCAGCAAACAATTTAAATCAGAGAAAATAAGACGTATGGAACCTTACCTACATTGGCCTACCATACTTTAACATGAGATTTCTGACTGAGTTTCTGTTTTAGCCAAACTTTTCATCCTTCTATGGACTGTGTTAAAATTAGAATTAATACTTAGCTAACTATTTTCATTAGACGAAAAATGTCAGATCCTACCCATATTTATTGTGTAATGCTTAATTAAGTGAGGGAGTGATGAAGCTCTTTCAATAAGAAAATAGTCTCCTATGAATTTAAGAAACAAAATATCGGAATTTTTTCTTTTCAAAAGTACATTATTTTATTATTGGATCATGTAAATTATGTTTGTTAAAATGAGACATCTTTGCGCCATCTCAGTGTTAAGTTATGAGGTAAGCTGGCGCACTTTTGAAAACTCATGCCATCAATAAATAATATACTTTTCAATAAAAAGATGAATCAATAGTAAAATTTTAATCCTTTGATGACTTTTTCTAGAACTTTTTCCCGCAATGACACTTTGTTTCCATATAAGGTGCAACATTCATAGAGCCATTACTCTCAATTGACACATTCAATAACAACACAGATTTGTTTAGCAGAACTTTAATTTTCCAAATAATAAGCCCATCTGAAGTTCACTTCATATGAATTTTTATGGGTTCTCGATTCATCTTAAATTATCGTAATTGCCATTTTCTTAAATTATAGCTCTAGGATGAATGGGTGTTTAATAACCAAACTTTCTACATTCTGGAATACAAGCTTCTTAACTGCTTTCTAATCTAAGCCAAATCCTATTTCTGCAGATTTTTTTTAGATAATCAACAAGTCATTATGCCTTTACCTCTCCCAGAACACCTTGATCACAAACGAAACAGAAGAATGAGTTTGATTAGAATCATGTCAACTGCCACTTAAGTCCATTTGTGGGACAATAAAAAAGAAAGTACTATATTGCCTCTTGGTCCTACTGAACCCATGACAAGATCTCCACGTTTCACTCTTCATCTAAGTGTTGCATTTAGTACACTATAAATGTGTTGTGCTTCACGCTTACTGATTTTTCAAAAATTGAATTTAGGCGAGAAACTAGTTGCTTTAACGCTTCTTCGATCGACTTCGATTAACCCTATTTCGGAGAATAAACATATAATAATCCGTTCCGAATAATCCGTTCTGATAAATTCTGTGAGAAAACTTCTTTTAGAATATTATTTTAGTATCATTTACCTCTCATTTCTATATATTACTAAATTTAAGTAGTTAATTAGATTTTATCAACTATTTTTTTCATTAAATTGTTGCACTAGGTGTAGATGCATGTAATCCTTGCTGTGAAATTCTGTGAGGAAACGTCTTTGAGAAAATTATTAACTCGCATTATGTTTAATCAGTCTTATGTAAATATTTTATCTAAATGTTCGTGATTATTAATCTGTAAAATAAACTTTTCATTTAGGTTTTAAAATACCTTTAAATTACTACTTTGAATTGCCACTATTCTCATACTTAGATAATTAACTAGTAAAGGTAAGTAAATAATATTTTAGGTGTAGCTAATAATATATTTAGACGTTAAGCTGAATTCCATTCATTTAACGAATTAATTAAATCACAATAGTGTGAAAATAAATGAAATTATAAGTATTAGCAAGCGTTCCTACCCTGAAATTGTAATCATTATTTAATTATTTATTACATAAAATAAATTAATTCAAACTAATTATAAAGTATCTATTTCATTAGACTCATTTTAGATTACAAAAAAAAGTCGCTGTCTAATGCATTCCTTTGAACATTAATATTTACATGAAATCCAATAGATACTTCTAGTTTATGAATAACCAGATAAAATGTTAAAATTATTTTCGTCGTGGATAAAAGTAATTTTCTATGACAAGTTCTGTTAAAAGAATTCCTTAGGAGGAATACATGTATCATAAATTTAATACATTCTTCCAGAAAAACCTAGCCGATGAAGTAAATAGTGCCGTTCTTTATTCTGAAAGCTTAAAATTAACTTCCGAAATCGATATATTTTAGCTGTCATGCGCAGGCGAAGTTTCACAGGCATTGACAAAAATAACTTGTGTAATGCGAAAATAATAGCTTCAAAATTTAAAATGCAAGGCAAAAATTTAAAACGAAATACAGCTAGTAACGCTTATCGTTTTTTATCTTTCAGGATGGAAAATCGTTGTTTTTTTAACGGGTAATGATTATATTAATATTCATAAAGACATTCTTTCGCACATATTGACTGGAAACACGATCTACAACAGAAAAATTAACTTTTCAGTCTACTAACTGAAAAATTGCAGGAATATTCGAACAGATTGGGGTTGTAGGGATTTTCTTTGTTGACTATTTAAAACTTGCTTCGATTGCAAAATGCTGTAGGACCTTCGAAAGCAACTTTAAAAAGCATAATAGAGATTCATTATTATTTTATGCTAGCACATTTTTATAATGATATGTAGATATCTCATCTTTAAAATGCATGAAAATATTTTTTCTCACAAATGAATATATCAATTGAAAAAGCTCTGTTAATTTTTTGTAAAATATTTAGAGGCTATCATCAAGCATTTAAAAGTATAATTTCGGAGTTACAAGTTGCCTCAAACTATTTCTAAAAGCCAGGTCTCAAATTATAATTTGCTTGTTAATTTTTCTCACTAGATTTTGTTTTTCCTACCAACGTTTTAACTGAATTTTAAGTATTCTTTTATATCTTTCACACTGCACCAAAAACCCAACTCTAAACAAAATAAAAATAACATCTTTAATAATAAAGACACTGTCAGACCTTAAGAAATATAGAAATATGGGTAATGATATGTCTTACACATTGTGGTTACGTGGTATAAATAGTAAAAAGAAACCATCCTAATCAGTCCTCGTGTAACAAGTGACAAAAGAAACGTAAGAATCAAAGTAAAAAATAATTTCTGGCTAATGAATAATATTTAAACTTTGTCTTTATAAAAGCTACTGAAACTGTATAACCTTTATGGAAATATAGCATCTAGATATCTTACCATGGTAGAAAAAATGCCACTGTTCAAATTCGTTTGTTCTAAGTTCTGTCCACAAATCACGTCTTTGTAAAATTTAAAGTCATAGAACAAAAAAGTGAAAATTTCCTCTCAATACATTACGACTGAATCAAAACTTTGGAAGTATTTTTGTGCACTGTATTGAAAATCAAAGAAATAAAAATTGCTAAACCAGTTGATACCTAAAATTTGGAAAATGGATATTGGCCCTTTTTCTACCAAAGTACAGGTATATTAACACAGTTAAGTATAGATGTCTTAGAACAATTTCATTTTATCAAGTGAACATTTCGGCAATGTTTGGATAAACTATAAAGATGTAGTAGCCTAAATTTTGCATTTCTTTACGCTCATCTGCAATCATTTTAAAATACAAAACGATAAACTTTACTCTGTTGAGTCGTAAGATTGTTTCCTACAAAAATGCATTAGAAATTAGGCAAGAACCCAACAAAATAACTTTTTTGTAGCTTTATAGTGTTTGATAGGAAGGTCAAAATAAGCATTCAGTAAAATTTCTGAAATACCGATATGAGAGTAGCCCATTTAAAAACACCTAATAAACGCAAAAGTTGTTTACTTTTCGGGTTGTTCCTTTCTTTCTGTAGGAATTCTCGTCCTATTTATAACCTTCATTTCACCACTATATGGATACTTTTACCAGACCTCATGTCTTCCTAATGTGTTGTCTACTACCGTCTCATAAACAAACTACTAAATGAGTGTTAAGTGTTTTTCTCACAAAACTTTACTGTCAATTAGGCAAAAAAAATTATGTTTTTCCTGTAGCTTTATAATGTTTGATAGAAAGATTAAAATAAGCATTAAATAAACTTTCTGAAATACCGATATGAGAGTAGTCCATTTAAAAACACCCAACAACACAAAAGTTATTTCTTTTCGGGTTGCTTCTTCCATTTCTATAGGAGAATTCTCGTCCTATTTATAACCTTCATTTCACCGCTATAAGGATACTTTTACCATACCTCCTGTTTTCCTAATGCGCGTTGTCTACTACCTTCTCACAAACAAATGATGATTGTATGACTACAACAGAGAGGGAGATGTTACAGGAAAGTGAAAATGCAGGAAAACTTTCAGGATTCCGGAAAGGAAATGGAAACACACAATCAATTTCCTTCCACCCGTGCAATTGGTTTTGAATGGAAGTTTCACTTTCGCACCTGAAATTCCTCTTCCGTTTTCCCTATTCTCGAACACGGAGATAGAATGTAAAATATTCTTCCATTTCTGCATTATTTGCAACGGAAAGAATATTTAATATCAATCGATTGTTTATCGTCCACTTCACTTAAATAGAAAGTTAAAAACGCTTCGAAACATATGAAGGTTAGAAATTTAGTAGTGACAACTGTACAATTGCAAGAGATAAAAAACACTAACATGTTTACTAGTTTTAGTCTTCCAATCGAAGGGCAACGGGGAACATAGTGATAAGCCTCAGAATGAAAATTCCGTAATAGAAAAACTTGAAAACAAAATATTCAAGATTAACCCTCCTGGTGGTGTTCTCGGCGATATATCGCGTCATTCGCAAAACTGACCAGATTGTGATGGAGGAGATACACGTCATTTGAAAGAAAACTGACTAGATCTGGATCCCATCATCATCATCAAAATATTATCAATATCTTGACGAGAAATCCCGTCATTAGCAAAATTGGTCCGATCTTGTAGGACGAATATCTCGTCGAAACCACTTGGAGGGTTAAATGAATTTCTGAGTGCTGAATACTTGAAAGCTTAAGATGCCGTGTGAGCTCTTGAATACTGGATAATTCATTATAATTCTGAATTTTGGAAAGTTGAAAATTGCTAACATGAAAAATGCTTGTCTTATCACTATGTTGCCCTAGTCCCTTCAGTTGTAGCCACACCCTTGCCAGCGATGAAGACATAAAATACCGTTAGCAAAACCCTGTTCGAGTAGTCCTTTGTTAGACAATGGCCAGGCAACATTTTGCAACCCTGATTATTAGAGATTGTTTTCTGCAAATAATGCATTATGTATGAGCCTTTATGCAAGGCGCTACATTTAATCAGTTTTTTCTAATGTCCTGACAATGCATTGAATATTTTCACCATAGCACTACAAGGGTGAATATGTAAACCACTTAGAATGCTAAGTGCCCTGGTGCATCACAGGAGAGGGAGGACTCACCTTATACCTCACAGGCGTACAATACATTCTAGTCACAACCCAGTTATAGAGAAGTCGCACATATAGAAATACAAATAGACTGAACATTTCTATTGAGAGGAGCTTCCAAAAGTATGACCAACATGTCGACTAGTTGTAGGGTGAACAAACGTCCCGGTTTTCCGGGATTGTCCCGGTTTTAGGTACTCTGTCCCGGCGTCCCGAAAAATGTCTTCGGGACGGTCTATTGTCCCGGTTTTACATATTTTACAAATTTCGTATTCGAAAAAAATACTGCTATTCGTGAGCAAGCAGCTCACTCGTTTTACGAAACAGATGTAAGTGGTTGTAAGCTTCAGCACACTAACGTACTTGTTTACATTTTCCTTGTGGCGCTGGCCATACAGTAGTGGGGGTAATGAACCTGTGTTTCGTATGTTTTTTCACTTTGCTGATCGCTTTCGTACAGATAACAGCGCTTTGGTCAAAGCTTTGCATCTTTTGAGAGTACACTGTTTGCTCAAGACTCGAAACGCCAGTTTTCCGACTCCTAGCGTAATAAGGTATGTTTTTTCCTTTTTTAAATAATTTTTAAATTTAACCTAATTTTTAAAAATCAAGTTCGTTCAATCCACATTAAAATTATATGTTCCCTATTTTGTAAATTGATAATTGGTTTGTATATTAAATAAGAAAATTAATATAAAATTAAATTTCATTAATTACTATTTTAATTTTAGATCCTTTGAAATGCCGAAGCGTAAATGTACGTATAAAGAAGATTACTCGAAAGAATGGAAGTTCATAAGAAAAGGTAGACACGTAGAGGAAGTAGAATGTACAGTATGTATGTCCTTTATAAGTATTAGGCATGGCGGTCGAGCAGATATTAAGGACCACTTAAAGTCGAAAAAGCATATTTGCAACATATCAACTGCAAGTTCTTCACGAACAGTAGATTCTTTTTTTAGCAAACCTAGTTCCGATGAAGAATATAAAATAAATGCAGCTGAATTGACTACTGCATATCATACAATTAAACATCATTATACATTTCGCAGTACAGATTGCAATGATAAGTTAATAAAAGTTTTATACTCAAATTAAGTAATTGCAAGTAAATTTTCGTCAGCACGAACCAAGACGACTGCATTAATGAAATCAATTATTGCTCCACATTCTCTTCAAAATATTAATATCATTATTGAAAAAAATAATTTTTATGGATTCTCTACAGACGCTAGCAATCATAAATCGACAAAAATGTTTCCTTTTGGCATCCAGTATTTTGACATGTATAAAGGAATACAATTTAAATTGTTAAGGGTCACTTCTTTGCCAAATGAAACAGCCGACACGATCACCAAATTTTGCATTGACACGTTAAAAGAATTTAAATTAGACATAAGTAAATGTGTAATGTGTAGCTTTCTGCGGTGATAATGCTAATACGAACTTCGGAGGTATTCGAAGAAAAGGAACGTGCAATATTTATTATAGATTGAAACAAATAAATGAAAATATAGAGGGTATCGGTTTCCCGGCGCATATCATGCACAATACTATACAAACAGCCGCAGATAGACTCTCTTGTGATATTGAGGCCGTAGTCGTTAAAATATTTACATATTTTTCAATTTATACTGTGAGGACTGAAAGACTAAAAGAATTTTGCGATTTCATGGGACTCCAATATCAAAATGTGTTGTCCCATTCAGGCACTCGTTGGCTTTCATTGCTTCCTGCAGTAGAAAGGATACTAAAAATTTTGAGGGATTAAAAAGTTTTTTCTTTCTGAGGAAAGAGCACCGAAAACCTTATTGACATTTTTCAATAATCCCTTGAGTGAAGCCTATCTATGGTTTATTCATAGTCAATTGCATGTTTTTGAAAAAGGAATTAAAAAATAGAAGGTAACAAGAAATGCTGCATCGAAGTTTATTCAATATTGGAAGAGACGCTAACCATCATTAAGGAAAGGTCCGACGAACGTTTTCTTACAATCAGTGTAAAAAATGTCTTACGAGAAAAAAAGATGAAATATCGCAATCGATGTTGTCTAATTATAAGCGTGAAATTGACGACTTTTACAAAACAGCGTACGAATACCTTTTTTATGTGGAAGGAAACAAATGCTAGTGTATCCGTATTTTCTTGGATGTTACTTTTAGAAATACCCGTTTGGAAGAAAGTTGAGACCACCTGTTTGTATCTCAAAGAAAGAGGAGTTAAATTAAATGATTCACTACTCTTTAATCAAATGAGTAACGTAAAGAAAATAATGATTGAAAAATCCACAGAATGGAAGAATGAGAATATGCTCTGTTACGAAAAATGGGTGGATTTTTTTAAATGTAGTGAACACGCTGAGGAATATTCCGAAATTTTGAAAATATGTCAGTATATGTTTTCAATTCCACCTCATAACGCTAATATTGAACGGATTTTTTCTCTAATGAATGTACAGTGGACAGACAAGCGAAATCGATTGGACATTTCAACCGTAGAGTCCATTCTTCAAGTGCTGACGAATTATGATTTGAACTGCCAAGAATTTCATGAATACATTATCTCCAAACCAGAAATATTAAAGCAAGTCGGGTCAACCAAAAAATATAAATAAGTGACACATTATTTATAATTTATAATTGACGATTTATAATTTATTGTGTTTTGCATAAACCATTAGAACATGATAATTCTAACCATTTATGTACTTATTACATATAAACACATGTGCATATATTTCTGTGATTTAGATTTAATTGTATTGTATTTAATTGTATTGTTTTGTGAAAATAAATGAGAATGAGACTGATGCGTTTTTTTGTGTCCCGGTTTGGTGTTTTCGAAATATGATCACCCTAGTATATACATTCTCGATGACATTTTTCAATAATATGGTTTTGTGTAGCATTTAGTTGCTTATATAATTAAGGAAATTAATTATTCTGTTGTATAATTATTACCGCAGACGTAGTCAGATTGTCCTCGGTTCTGAATGTGATATTTAAGAGAATACTATCTTAATGTTCTGTTAAAGACAGTAAAATAGTTATAAGGTCTGATAGAATAAGTTTTATTCTGATTTATTTGGCATTCACTTATAATTTATGTTAGTCTTAGTCTCAATTTTAAGTACCTGCTTACTTTCGAGTATGTCTTCTGTTTAGAAACTTATGAAAATTAATTCTTGCATTTACAATTAGTTAATTCTAGTATTCAAACTTTTATTTCCTTATATAGATGATAAATACTTCATTAAATTTTCAGAAAAATATTTTCTCTTCGGGAATTAATTTTTAATTATATTTTTTCGAGTTAAAGATAAGGATGTATCCTTTCAAAAGTAGAAAATTGATTAATATTTAATAAAGTTTATGTTAATGATAAGTATATGAGATTAATATTCTCACGAATAAAATAGGAACTATAAGAATTTATATGAGGTAGCACAATATAATTAATTATAGTGTTTTTCGTAACTAAAGATGCTATTTAGTCAAACTATTTTATTTTTTACCGAAACGATTGTTATATATGAAGAAAAGTTAAGTATTATTAATATAAGTAACTTAGTACAACTAATAAAGTTAGTAATAACTAAGTAAATTAAGTATAACTCATGTCTGCAGTTCAAGATTTTCTACATTCTTAAAAATGTTAGATAATATTAATTTTGTTCATTTAATTTGCGTGTCCACAAAATTTTTTTCTAAAATTATGTGATGTATTTGATGTATGTACTAGCGATGATTTGTTGGAATGTGAATGAACAAATTAGATGTATTTTATGTATTTGTAGTGTTTGATTATATTTATAGTATTTTTGTATTGCGACTTAAAATATTCTCGAGCATTGTATTGCCTGATAAAGGTGCCATAGATATTATAACGAACTCAACCTTTATAAGCAAGACATTCTCAGTTCTAGAGTGTGCAAAAATTATAGAAATCCATGTTATCTTTTCTTTCATCCTATACTTTATACTTATTTACTTATGTCCTTGCTCCTTTGGTGTCATGTCTAGTTTACCGTATTTTTGTGTTGCCACTTAAAATATTCTCGAACATTGTATAGTCTTATAATGGTGCCATATATATTACAGTGTAATTTGGATAATTCGAAGCTGAAGGGACCACTAAAAAAATTCGAATTATCCAAAACTTCGAATTAAAAAAGTTACATCTTTTAACTTGAATTTCAGGTCCACTGAATGCTTGAAAAGATTATTCTGTCAATAAGTAAATAACGAAAAGCAACCTATTCAAGCTCCACCCACTTTCTTCAAATTCTTGTGCTATCCTTCACCAAACTTCGGAATATAAACTAATCGTTCTGGAATATTTTCTCTTACCGGGAGATAGAGGGCCCTCGGCCCAGATGCTTCCCAAAACTGTCGAAAGCCTGTCAATAAGTAAATATTTATTCAGAAAGATCATGGTATGAAAGACTTAAACATTATATGTATGTAAACAAAATAAGATTTACATTACGTAAGCTACAGTACTGTGACATCTTAGCGCCCAAGAGTCTAGGATGGCGGGCTGCAGACCGGAAGTTTCCTGTTAAGAGTCCTTCACTACTGCGCTTGCGCATGTGAAGAGGATAAAAAACAGTTAGCTCATGGACTCCGTCTAGTTGAGACGTCTTCGTAGCAATTCGGATGAAATTTAATATGAAATTAAGCATTTTGTTTCGCGCGTCCATTGTCAACCCATGTTTTGTCTGTAAAAATAAATGTTATTTTTTTAATGTCCAAAAAAAGTTTGGATTAATTCGTCACAGTACATATTACATGTACTGTAGCTTACTTAACTTTACATGTACTGTACTTAAACTTCGAATTATCCACGATTTTTTAACATTGATTTAATGAGAAGTTCAAGGGACTAAGAGAAATCTTCAAATTAACGACGATTTCGAATTAGAGACGTTCGTTTTATCCAAGTTGCACTTTATAACAAATTCAACCTTTACAGGCAAGACATTTTTAGTTTTATGGTGTTTAAAAATTATAGAAATCCGTGTTATCTTTCCTTCCATCCTATACTTTAAACTTATTTACTTATTTTCTTGCTCCTTTGGTTTCAAGTCTCAGCTAAACCGATGTGCACTGAGACGGACAAAACAACAAAGTGTTTCATTTGTGCAAACAAAAATAGTTCCGAGAAGATTAACTGGAGTGGTGAGATTTGTCTTGAGAAACGGCCTGACTGGTTTTTTCAGCTAAGAGGAAACCGTATAGTTTCTTCACCATAAAAATAGTCCAGAATGAATTGTTTCTTGGTGTACAACAAAGATGTTGACAGCTCTGCGTTCAATTGTAGGTTTGAAATACCGCGGAAAATTCCCGTTTAACATTTCCTGAAGATTGAGATAAAGTGTCTTGTCTCTTGAATTTCCAATTATTTATACCATAGCCTAGAGAGTAAATTCTCTGATGTTCTTACTAGCAAACTTTTGAGCGTAAACTGAATTTTAGGAGTATCTTATTTTGTAAGAAAATGTTGCTAGTTTTTCATCATTAATTTCTTTTTTAAATTAGATGATTCCTTTTAAAACATTCTTTTCTTAAACGAAACGTTCCTTGGAATTCAAAAATTATAGACACTATACTTGTATAGCCAGGCCTAGTTTAAAACCTAGATAACCAGACCTCGTTAATTAAACTAAAAATATTTTCGTAAAGATAACTTTTTAATGCTAATTATAAATTATGCGTTACACAGAAACATCTTTTCGTTTAAACTCTTATATTACACATATTTATAAAAACAGGAAAATTGAGACTATACCCTCATCTTTAAAAATGATCTTAAAATAATTTACATAAGCGGCTTTAAATATAGATACGTAATAGTGCTTTTGAAGAGGCTAGACGGTATACAGTTTTTTTTTCAGAATAGTCCCTTTACAGTAATAAAAATACTGTTCATGCGAATATTAAAGCAGATATATTATACAAGAGATAAAAAATACATATCAGAAGCAAAAAGAAGTTTGAAAAGCAAGTATAAATTTTGAAATCACACAATAATGTTTTTCAAAATTTAATTTGTGTGAGGATTAATTTTACAGGAGAGAGAGTTAAAATTAATATCAGCTAAAAAGAAAATCATACTAAGAAAGACACAGAAATGTAATAAGTAATCAGAATATGAAGCCTTAAGAGTATATTTAATTTACAAAATCTTGTATACATTAAGAATGCAGTGACTTCAAAGTTAGCATCTTTTTATACATTTTTTGAATTTCTCTGTGAGATGCTCTTTTATGTGTTAGAACCGTTATAAAAAGTTAAATATGTTCTTTAAAAACTTGAGGGAACTCCTTTTATTTTCCTTGCTTTATCATCGTTCTAAAAAGTTAAATAAACTTCTTTAAAAACTATTGAGGGAATTGTTTCATCTTTCTTGTTTACCAAAACAAATAATGGAATTATTTTCAATTGCTTGAGGTTAAATAACTGAAGTGCTTTGAAAAGAGTTTGTTGCTATTTTAGATTTTTCACAGCATACAATCTTATTTTATTTTTTTAAATAAATTATACTGTTTAGAATGGAATGTTATGCAATATAGCTGAAGTCAACTAAAGTATAAAAATGCAAGTGTTGATGAATATTTCTTTTATTTGAATGTGATTTTCTAATATACTTTTCCTATTCCATTTCTTTTCCTTTTAAAGATGTCCTACATATTAAAAAATACCGAACATTAAAAAAATATTATCATAATCTCATGTAAGCAATGATTCAAAATGTTTACTAAATTGCACATTTAAAGTCCGTGATTTACACTTAATATCCGAGAAAAATTTAAATATTTTAATTGATCATTTCAAAAGGAAGTGTTTTAAAAGAATAACGCTGAGATACATCACTTGTATCATTATCGATAAATGAAAAACATAGTATAAAATACAATTATGGTTATCATTAAAGTAGGTAGTTGAATTTACGTCGCACAGAAGTGACGAAAATTCCCGAAGGGAAATATTCGAGGACAACACCTCGTAATTTCGAACTACGGTCAGATGACGTGGTGAACACTGGAGTTGACACCCTCTTTCACACCATGATAACGTGGATTGTAATTAAGATATGGCATATTATATTATCCAAAGGATTTCGAAACTTTTTCAGTTCAAATGTTTTTGTATTTGTTTCAGGAGGTTGTGTTGCTGGTGGTTGTCTCGAAGAGGTGTTTCGTCATTAGAAAAATTGACCAGATCCTGATGGACAAGATCCCGTCATTAGTAGAAAACTGACCAGATATTTATCTCGTCATCAAAAAAAAATCGGCTATATCTTGATGACGTGTATCTAGTTATTAGCGAAATTAGTCAGATCTTGATGTACGAGATATCTCATCGAAATCAATTGGAGGGTTAAAGGTAGACGTTTTGCTCTTGGTCGGTTGGAGTCGGGTGAATGATTTGAAGATTCTACAATGACTTCAGGGACTTGAATCTCATGAATACTATTTGGAGAGTTCGCAGTTAGTTTTTATAAATAGGGAACTTTGCGAAAGATTTAAGGCTTGAGAATAGGAAGGTGCAAAGTTAAGTTTGGTATCTCCCCTTGCCGTAATCTTATGACACATTAAAGTATGCCTAAGTATAGATTTGAACTTCAGAAATGTGTTATGTATTTTTCTTTAAATAATGTTTCGGGTTTTTAACTCTGCAAGTGATTTTGACGAGATATCTCGTCATAAAGACATTGTTAATTGTTTGATGATGACGAGATCAAAATTTAGTCTATTTTCTTTCTATGACGAGAAACCTCGTCCATCAATATCTAGTAAATTTTGCTAATGACGAGATACCCATTTTGAGACAACCACCAGGAGTGTTTAGATGTAATTGTATTCTTAAATGATCAGAAGTCCAAGCTGTACCCTCACATGATTACAACAAACTGTCGCATTTTTTTTAATTTTACTTTTTTTCCTAAAAAACTATTATTCGTAGACCAAAGTTCTAGAAGTGTTTTACTATCTGAAAGCGATGGATATTACTATGCAGAATTTCTGCGTTATTTACTGGGCACCCTGTACTGTTCAGATATGCAGACAAAGCAATATGAATCCTGTGTTCTTACCTGAAGAAACTCTCATTTAGAACAATTAAGCTTATCGATCCTGGGGAACGTGAGTATCTGTCTTCAATTGGCACATGGAAAATATATTGGCAAACACTACTTCGAGGAACAATCATATTACCCAATTCCTGTTTTTAAATTTCACTGTTTGATAGTAGCAAATTGTATTTAGTTTGACATAAGTGTGTATTAAACAGCTATTTGATTGAGGACAGGATTTCAATTGAGGTGTATACAGTTACAATTCTGAATTAATTGCGTTGGAACAATTATTTAATATTCCTTACAGATGCACATATTCATTCCAAATTAGATTATACGAATACATGCATTCTGTTATATAGTGCTAATTGTGAGGATACGTCAGTTTGCAGCTTGTTTAGGGTACTACATATATAAGAAACCTCATGGTTCAAAATTCTTGTAGATCCAAATTTGGAACCACGGACATTAAATATCGGATCTAAATTTATGACAATTTGATAAAATCAGATAAAACGTGCCTAAATTGTACTTCTGGTAATTATTAAATTTTCCTAAAAACACACTTTTACTATAAGATAAATTTATGATAGCATATTTCTAAAGTTCAAACCTGTATGTAGGTATATTTACAATTGTTTAAAAAGGTAATTATCCTAGAAGATAAATTTATATACCACATATCCAGTTATTAATGATAAAATAAAGCAATATAAAGGTAACGATTATTAGCATATCACATTATCTATACATTATTCATCAAATTACAATCTCAGTGCAATTCTCAACAAATACTGCGACTCAATCGAAAGAAGAATGACTTAATCTCCTGTTGGTTGGGTTTTATTGCACAATGTTCTTCCATGCTGCGCCAAACACAATACATACAAAGTCAAGTAATATACACAGAGAAAGGTTTACTGGCACACAAGAGAGAAATGCATCCAGGGAGGAATGACTTAGTCTCCGGAAATTGCTAAAGTACTACACCTCAGCAGACTCAAACAATATCATTTCTAGCGACACTCTCGATGGCGAATATGCATTAATAAAGATTCAAACATAATTCCTTGACAATACCGTATGAATGTAATGCCCATGGCAATTCATTCTATACATTTAACAATTCTTCTAAGATCCATATTTTACAGCTTATATTTCAAGTTTAAATCTATAATTATATATATTTGCTGTGGTTCACATAATCCTAGCTATTAGAATCCTACACCTCAGCAGACTCAAACAGCATCTATTCGCCATTCTCAGTGACGAGACTGCATTAATAAAGACTGAAACATAATCTCTGCACAATACTGGATAATTTTAATACCCATACCTATTCATTTTATACTTTTAAAACTTTTTGTCTAAGATAACACTTTATAGCATATTCTTGAAAATCAATAAAAGGACATAATTTGCTGGAATGTCATTTCTATCCTTTCTTTATCAACTTAAAACTTGATGTGCATGTCAACAAGGAATACACCAACTCACAAGTATTGACTTAAACAAAAGCAAACTGGCTTACTCTTTGGAAACTTTTATGTCCCATACACCTCAGAAGACTCAAACAGCACTATTGCCATTCTCAGTGGAAAGTCTGCATACGGAAACATAATCCTCGGACAATACTGAATGGTTTTAATACCGGTTTGTATTAATTCCGTACCACTAAAATTGCTTCTAAGATAGCATTTTGTAGCATATTCTTGAAGTTGAAACCCTAATAACTATGCATGTGCTGTTATGTACATACTATAGTAATTCTTCTTACACAACTATATCTACTTTATACCATGTCATTTGTAGGTATTTAAAGCACTTCATGAACATCACTTGTTGGCACATAACGTCTTCATCAACTTACAACTTGATGTGCAAGTCAGCAGGGAATACACCAACTCGTAACTATTGACTTAACAGAAAGCAGACTGGCCTAGTCTATTAGAGTCTTACACCTCAGCAGACTCAAACAGCATCATCTCTCGCCACTCTCAGTGGCGGGCATGCATTAATAAAGACTCAGACATAATCCCCTGACAATACTGGATGATTTTAATGCCCATCTCCATTCATTTTGTATCGGGGTACTCAGGAACTCAAGATCCCCTTTCCAAGGGCATTTCCGGAATTTTGCAGCAAGTACTCCCTGTATTAATGTAGCGGGGCTATTTGAACGAAGGGAACATCTCGTGGTGCAGGACGGATTTTACTCGCTTCAGAGAATTGAACGGCAATCCCTCCGGCGCATTTTAACGTCCGAACACATCCGCAGATAGAGGGAAGTGACTGCGAGTAAAATTAGCTTAGTTTACTCCCGAGTCTTGTTAGGATCAATAATGTAGAGTTGATTTCAACTGCCCATCGCGCCCCGCCTGGTTAAATATATTATGCTGACAGCCTTTATTGCACATTGCGTTTCAGTCGATTGAAATCTGTTCAAGTGATGTCTTGTCGATTGAGAAAAAGACTTGGATTAATCATCTGATTTCGGATTACATCTTGTATTCACTATTTTAAACCTCCTCGTGGTTGTCTCGGTTAGGTACCTCGCCTGATCAGATCTTGGCGGACGAGATGATATCTTCATTAACCATCCCAGTGGTTTAGATGAGGTATCTCGCTATTAAACCTCCACGCTGTTTAAACGAGATATTCGTCCATCAATATATAATCAATTTTGCGATTGAACTGATACCTCATCAATCAGACATTGTTGATTGTTTGATGATGACGTGATCAAGATCTGGTTAGTTTTCTTCTAATGACGAGAAATCTTCATCAAGATCAGTTTTGCTAACGACGAGATATCTTGTCGAGACAACCATCAGGGGGTTAATAAGAAAACTGACCAGATCTTGGTATCGGCATCGTAACAAAATTGGTCAGATCTTGATGGACGAGATATCTCGTCAAAACCATTTGGAGAATAAAATTATTTAACTTCCAGCCTTGAACAGCACAAAATACATTTTTTTTTTACTTTCCTGTATAATTCAAATTATTACGAATGTGTAAACATAATGCCCTTTTTGGAAAAAACAAGTTGCTTTTCATTTAAGTATTTTAACAATCTATTACACAGCAGTATTAATTACTCTAAACTTCATGGTTGTCTTTTTGGGGTTTGATTGAACAAGAGTCCTATTTGACCACACATAAGAAAACGTCAAGTAATGAACATACACGCTCAAGTAACGCACACGCTCAAGTTTTATTGACACAGAAGAGAGATGTAAAAGTCTAATTAGTTGAATAAATATTCCTGGTGCCTTTCATGGAACAAACGTAAAGAATAATTTCAAAGAAACATTTTGCATTAGTAATACTTCAATCAATAAGTCAAGCAATTTCTCAATTTTTGAAGATAGTGAATAACTTACCACCAAGGCTGAGTATTTTCTAATAGTTCCGATATTCTTTAGAAAAATTGTCATTGACTTTTGAAATTGAAATTTTACTTCTCGTATTGTATATTTAGTATACGTTTCATCGATATTAGAAATGTTTGGAACATTTTTGTATAGAAAGTTTGAGCCTAGGACCAAAAAGACTATCTCCTGAACAAGGTAACTTACGTTTTGGGGTCGTTCTGCACTGACGCATAAAAGATATTAAGAATACTTATTTTTCAGATGACGAATTGAAGTGATCGGATACCGACGATAATTTGTTAATTCAGAATATTCTATTAGTTTGAATTATAATAGCCTTCATAATGGTTTTTGCCTTACAGTATTAATAAAGGTTGTGCTTTTTGGATCGGTGGTATGGATTTAATTTTATGCATTCGAAAGACATCAGATAATATTTTAAAAGATAAGTGATAAACTGATTGGCAAAGTAATTACTTGCTATAATTTTTTAAAGGAATAATTATTGCAAAAGTTGCATTTGTAAAACACGAGTACCTTTAATTGATATGTTAAATTACTTGATTTAAATTGCTTATACAATGTTTGGTACAGATATCTTTAGAATTTACATTCCAAAATTAAGCTTTTCTAGTAAGTATGTACTAAAATATATTAATAATCAAAATAAAAGTTACTTTTAAATACTCCAAAAATGTAAACAAAACGTATAGATAAAACATTGTTTTGTTAATTTATTCTCTATCTACTGAACCATTAACATTAAAGTACATTTTAATTACAACAGTGCTATTAGTTCAATGATAGTTTCAGCATATAATGTGACAATAACAAAAAAAATGCTATTTCTTTAAAAATTCATTGAAAGAGGACAAAACTTTAATGAACTGTAAATACATATTACAATAATAACAATTACATAGCGTTTACTTTATTCAACACTCTGTAAATACAAGTATGATGACAATCTCTATAAATAAAAATTCAGTGCTTGGTTGTACATTGAATGTTTGGGGAGCACATTTCAAGTTACATACCTTTTTTGGGGAATGTTTGTTTCCGTCGTTTCTTGTGTGTCTACCTGTATGTTCTCGCACATGTTTTCTTATATTGATGTTGTATGTCCTGAGTCTGGCGCAGCATGGCCATATATGGATGGCCCTTGCGCCATAGAACTCCAAAACCAACCAAACTCTCATACATATGTTGAACATATGTTCTCGCATTATGTCCTAGCGGATGAATATATTTTCACGAAATTTTGTATATCTTAAGTACTTACACTAGCGTAGTGAGTGAATTTCACAACGTCAGTCTGTTTGTCCGTGTTCCTATTTATGTCTGTTTTATGGTTTGTACGTTTATGCAAGCATCGCATAAAAATTTCCTTTATATTTATATAAATTTATTATGAGTTATAACATGTATTAGAACTTAGTGAATTAAGTATTTAATAATCCTTTGTTTGCTTTCTTGTGAAAGTTTCATGGTAAAACGGCTATATCCATAACCTCCATACTTGAATCAAACCATAATCTGACAGTGTTAGAGAAGCTGAGATGTAGATTGAGAATTTTTATTCGGTACGTTTAGCGTTCAAAGTAAATTGTAGAAATTATAAAAATGATTCACATGGGGTTAAAAAGTTATTAAGTGATTCTGCATTTTTCTATGAAAAAAGAGAATTGAGTTTTTGTTACTTCTTAATATGCAGATAACCAGCTCAATCCAAGTAATTATGATTGATTCTGTTGGTCCGAAATAAAAATAGATTAGATAAGTAAAATAAGACAGATACGTTCAACATATTAGCAATCTTATTATACATCTGTAGGTACTATCCGTACGAACCGAAGTAAAATGCTCACCTGATACAACTATGGTTAGTATAATTTGAAGAGATACATTAATATATAGCTATACTGTGCCTGGGTAGGATCAGGGAAGAGGATCGATCACTTTGGTGTACTTTGTGGAGGAGCGCTGGAATGAATCGCCATATTTTTCAATTCCAGAGGAGCCTTATGGCCTCCATTACTTCAATAAGAAAACCTAGAGAAGTTGCCACTTTTCTGCTAAAGCCAGAACAGGCCACAATGTAACTCAGGCCTATTTGAATCATTTTCACTTGGCTCACTCGAACAAGTGACTTATTTGACTTGATTTAGGAGCATATCCTGCTTGATTGCACAGGAGAAAACATTTCTAGAATTATTTTTAAAAAATGTGGTGATTCATCTTCTATTATTTTTTATATTCATTTTATGTATGTTGCTGGTTTAGAGAAGACATCGTGAAATCATAATCAAGATGTAAATGTAAAATATTTATGTATAATTTTTTATTTGAGTTCGAAAGTAAAATTTAGACTATGAATTCCTTTACAGCTGCTACCTTAATTCTAAAATATTATTTGGTTAAAAGAAAATTTTCTTTCTTTTATGATTGAAGCTCAAAAATAGGCTCTTACCATCTGTCGAGTTTCAACACTATCAGTCTATACTGTTTCACATAATCGATACCCTCCAATAAAAGAATACATCCCCCTTCTTTTGCGCTTACGTACCTGCGAACAAATAAGCTATGTTGGAAGAAAACAAAAACACAGGAAAATTCTTCTCCTTTCCTTTTTCGGCTTTCTTCTTTTCCACGCAATTCAACCCCCACATCGGATAAGGCCTTATGGTAGCAGCAATTTCCATCATCCTTTACTTCCTTCCTCGCCGCGTTTTTTCCTAACGAAAAACGGCAGCAGCAAGTTTGATGTTAAAACTGTCAGTTCTTTTAAGGTTCCTTTATTGTGTTTGTGTGTAAACATTTCCAGTTGTCGTGTTCGTGGAAAACGTTCCCTCACAGCTTTCGTCAGTGCAGATTGCGTTACTAGAGCAGTGCGTTTTCTTCGCTTGCCTGAACGCCGTTTCTTCTTTTTTTATAGAACTTTCATTCTTCACATTCTTTTCCCAAGAAGAAATATGAATTATCCATAGAATGTTCTTGGTAACACTCGTATTTCCAACTCAGCGTGAAAAACCACAGGGGTTTAAATTTTAGCAGTTCAAGGTCTTGCGTCAATGAAATCCGAAGGGACTGATAGAGGCAAAACATCTGTAGAATCTTAGTAAAAAGCAACAAGTTTTGTCAATACAGACTAAGCAATACGAACTCTCCTTTCCCAATAATTGGGTCCTCACAGCACTTTTATACAGAACTTTCATTTTAAGTAAACTGCAACAAGTTTTGCCAATACGGACCAAGCCATACGAACTTTCCTTTCCCAATAGTTGGGTCTTTCAGAACTTTTATATAGAAATTTTATTTTTATTACTACGCAACAAGTTTTCCTCTTATTCCCGCTGGTTAGATACCTGACATATCTCAATACAAACTCTCCTTTTCCAATAATTGAGTCTTCACAGAACTTTCATTTTTAGTAAAATGCAACAAGTTTTTGCCCTTTACTTCCATGTTGCTGGTTAGATAGCCCACATACATCAATACGAACTCTCTTTTCCCAGTAATTGGATCTTCATAGAACTCTTATATAGAACATTCATTTTCCTTCCAATCCCTCCACAAGAAGTATGAATTACCGAATGTTCTTGTAGACTAGCAAAGAGTGAAGAATCTTCCAGTGTTTAAATTTTAGAAGTGGCCGGATCTTGCACTACAGAAATCCGATGGACTAATAGGAAACATATCTAGAATCCTTGAGAAACACAAGTTTTATCGCTTATTCCCTAGGATGGTTAGATGCCCGGAATGCCTCAATGCGAACTCTCCTTTCCCAATAATTGGATCTTCCGAGAACTTTTAGTAACGTCCAACAAGTTTACCTCTCATTCCCATGTTGCTGGTTAGATTCCTGACATACCTCAATGTGAACTCTCCTTTCCCAATAATTGGATATTCACAGAACTTTTATATAGTACTTTCATTTCTACACATCTCAAGAAATACGAAAACGGAATTTTCTCGTATCACTAACACAGCTTGAAAACACTGCCAGGGTTTAAATTTCAATAGTGGCAAGATCTTGCACCACTGAAATTTGCCGGAATAAAAGAGGAAACTAATCGACTGGTAAATGTAGAACAGCTTCTCCAAAGACCTCCAGAAAGTTTAATATCGTGTTTCAAAAACGATTAACTCAGTTTGAACACAAAAATCGAGTTTAACTTACTTGGAGCAAGAACTCGTATCTGGTTGAAATCAAACCGGAATATAAGGAAGATGTTTAGGTCAGGCATGTTAAGCTACACCTATTCAAACGTATAAAATAACAATACACCATTAATCCTCACAGGTTGCTGGTGTTAGTTTAGGTCTATTTAGCTTTTTATAACAAAAGTTAATGTAGAATGGCAGATTAAACCACTGGTCTAGTCATGATATTTTAGAAATCGGAAGGTGCAATAGTTAGTGAAGCTTTAGGTGTAGAGCATTGGAAAGCTACCAGTTTTTTCGCGATTGACATCCCTCATATATACTTACAATTGCAATGGAATTATTTGCTATATCTAAATTGTACGTACATTTTCATTTTTATAACTTATTACTTTTTTATGATTTTGTGCGTATATTTGTATAGTTTTTATGTAAAATAGTAATATTATTGTTTAGTATATATATTTTTACAATTTTTATAGTAATTGAAAAATCTTTAATGATAAAATGTTTATTGTTTTTCTTGTACATTTAATTATGATATTGTAAATCATAAATTTTATGGACTCGTATATTTAATTATATTATTAAATTTGAATTCTGCTTACATTTTTTGTCACAAGAATAAATTCCAATGGAAGAAAATCAGACAACTTACGTGAATTCTGATTCCATTCACGAAATAAATTAAATAATTAACATACCAACTTCTTAGACTATAATTGTCACAAATTTATTTTAATGGTATTTCTTTAATTCGTATGTATTAAGATTGCTTTTTGCGTAATATTTTAATATCTGAGAGATTGTGCATTATATAACATTTTATTACTGAAACTAAAATGCTTGAAGAATATAAGTAGCATAGGGCTTATATATAATTGAGTGCAATGAATAAAAAATTGGGTCGTATTTTCGTTCTGCCACTGTTTTATTATTGAGTGGAAATTTGAAGCTTCTGGGTGAAAAAATATAAAAAAATAAATAAAAAAGCGGCTTTCTCCCTGGACACCACTGAGTGAAACTGGTGGACTGACACAAAAATGGCGCCCGTTTGTTTACGTGTCGCTACTTTTCTCTATCTAGGGCTTTAGCTACAACGAGATTTCAGTCCACTCTCTCTCTCTGTGTAATCCTATCTCCTCCAACTCTCTCTTCAGGGGTCAGTCGCAAATGAAGTATCATAGAAATATGTTTCTCGACTTAATAAAATATCCCTCTTCACGACCAGGAGTGAAGTTCTCTTTCCACCGTTACTACGGCCCCAATACTTACAAATAATCAAGCATAAATTAAGAAACCCACTGTATAAAACATAAAACGCACCGAACACAATAATGAAGCAATCAGTATAACAGTTCCATGATTAGAGGTCGACCAATCGGTCTAGTGGCTATAGTGCTGGCTTCTGGATCGAATGGTTCCTGTTTTAATCCGGAGTAAGCAAGGGTATTTTTCCATCCTGAATGAATGTGTGGCCATAGAGGAAATATAAAAGTATAGTGAGCAATGATAACCTTTTTATATGCTCAGGATCATGTGAGTAAAACTAGTAGTAACGTGACCCTTAGACAACTTTTTTGCCGTGTGGAACCTAACATTCATCATAAGATTGGTCTACCGAACGGGAGAAGACTCCTATTAATTTATTCATCATCTGATTGGTCCTCTCGAGATAGTAGACTTTGGCTATTTCGCTACTTTTCACTTTCTTCACTTTGTCACCACTCTAAAATTGCCAGTAGCTCGTTGTGATGCTCCAGTACGACGTTAATTAAATACCTGTCTGCCTAAAAATTCGCGTTCACACACCTACCCTGTCATACGATGTTGTATCGCCAAAAGAGATACGATACCAAATCGGCCGACCAAGTCCATTTTTCAAAGTCACGTGACAACTAGTTAGGGTGACCATATTTCGAAAACACCAAACCGGGACACAAAAAAACGCATCAGTCTCATTCTCATTTATTTTCACAAAACAATACAATTAAATACAACAATACAATTAAATCTAAATCACAGAAATATATGCACATGTGTTTATATGTAATAAGTACATAAATGGTTAGAATTATCATGTTCTAATGGTTTATGCAAAACACAATAAATTATAAATCGTCAATTATAAATTATAAATAATGTGTCACTTATTTATATTTTTTGGTTGACCCGACTTGCTTTAATATTTCTGGTTTGGAGATAATGTATTCATGAAATTCTTGGCAGTTCAAATCATAATTCGTCAGCACTTGAAGAATGGACTCTACGGTTGAAATGTCCAATCGATTTCGCTTGTCTGTCCACTGTACATTCATTAGAGAAAAAATCCGTTCAATATTAGCGTTATGAGGTGGAATTGAAAACATATACTGACATATTTTCAAAATTTCGGAATATTCCTCAGCGTGTTCACTACATTTAAAAAAATCCACCCATTTTTCGTAACAGAGCATATTCTCATTCTTCCATTCTGTGGATTTTTCAATCATTATTTTCTTTACGTTACTCATTTGATTAAAGAGTAGTGAATCATTTAATTTAACTCCTCTTTCTTTGAGATACAAACAGGTGGTCTCAACTTTCTTCCAAACGGGTATTTCTAAAAGTAACATCCAAGAAAATACGGATACACTAGCATTTGTTTCCTTCCACATAAAAAAGGTGTTCGTACGCTGTTTTGTAAAAGTCGTCAATTTCACGCTTATAATTAGACAACATCGATTGCGATATTTCATCTTTTTTCTCTCGTAAGACATTTTTTACACTGATTGTAAGAAAACGTTCGTCGGACCTTTCCTTAATGATGGTTAGCGTCTCTTCCAATATTGAATAAACTTCGATGCAGCATTTCTTGTTACCTTCTATTTTTTAATTCCTTTTTCAAAAACATGCAATTGACTATGAATAAACCATAGATAGGCTTCACTCAAGGGATTATTGAAAAATGTCAATAAGGTTTTCGGTGCTTTTTCCTCAGAAAGAAAAAACTTTTTAATCCCTCAAAAATTTTTAGTATCCTTTCTACTGCAGGAAGCAATGAAAGCCAACGTGTGCCTGAACGGGACAACACATTTTGATATTGGAGTCCCATGAAATCGCAAAATTCTTTTAGTCTTTCAGTCCTCACAGTATAAATTGAAAAAATATGTAAATATTTTAACGACTACGGCCTCAATATCACAAGAGAGTCTATCTGCGGCTGTTTGTATAGTATTGTGCATGATATGCGCCGGGAAACCGATACCCTCTATATTTTCATTTATTTGTTTCAATCTATAATAAATATTGCACGTTCCTTTTCTTCGAATGCCTCCGAAGTTCGTATTAGCATTATCACCGCAGAAAGCTACACATTACACATTTACTTATGTCTAATTTAAATTCTTTTAACGTGTCAATGCAAAATTTGGTGATCGTGTCGGCTGTTTCATTTGGCAAAGAAGTGACCCTTAACAATTTAAATTGTATTCCTTTATACATGTCAAAATACTGGATGCCAAAAGGAAACATTTTTGTCGATTTATGATTGCTAGCGTCTGTAGAGAATCCATAAAAATTATTTTTTTCAATAATGATATTAATATTTTGAAGAGAATGTGGAGCAATAATTGATTTCATTAATGCAGTCGTCTTGGTTCGTGCTGACGAAAATTTACTTGCAATTACTTAATTTGAGTATAAAACTTTTATTAACTTATCATTGCAATCTGTACTGCGAAATGTATAATGATGTTTAATTGTATGATATGCAGTAGTCAATTCAGCTGCATTTATTTTATATTCTTCATCGGAACTAGGTTTGCTAAAAAAAGAATCTACTGTTCGTGAAGAACTTGCAGTTGATATGTTGCAAATATGCTTTTTCGACTTTAAGTGGTCCTTAATATCTGCTCGACCGCCATGCCTAATACTTATAAAGGACATACATACTGTACATTCTACTTCCTCTACGTGTCTACCTTTTCTTATGAACTTCCATTCTTTCGAGTAATCTTCTTTATACGTACATTTACGCTTCGGCATTTCAAAGGATCTAAAATTAAAATAGTAATTAATGAAATTTAATTTTATATTAATTTTCTTATTTAATATACAAACCAATTATCAATTTACAAAATAGGGAACATATAATTTTAATGTGGATTGAACGAACTTGATTTTTAAAAATTAGGTTAAATTTAAAAATTATTTAAAAAAGGAAAAAACATACCTTATTACGCTAGGAGTCGGAAAACTGGCGTTTCGAGTCTTGAGCAAACAGTGTACTCTCAAAAGATGCAAAGCTTTGACCAAAGCGCTGTTATCTGTACGAAAGCGATCAGCAAAGTGAAAAAACATACGAAACACAGGTTCATTACCCCCACTACTGTATGGCCAGCGCCACAAGGAAAATGTAAACAAGTACGTTAGTGTGCTGAAGCTTAAAACCACTTACATCTGTTTCGTAAAACGAGTGAGCTGCTTGCTCACGAATAGCAGTATTTTTTTCGAATACGAAATTTGTAAAATATGTAAAACCGGGACAATAGACCGTCCCGAAGACATTTTTCGGGACGCCGGGACAGAGTACCTAAAACCGGGACAATCCCGGAAAACCGGGACGTTTGGTCACCCTAGTATACACGGCCTAATTGATACACATGTACTTTTAAAAAATAAGATGGACATTTTCTAAGTACACATACTCCAACAGCATTCCAATAAGCAGTTATAACGATATATCTACTCCATAAATATTCACCCGCTATCAGATAATAAAAAAGAGGACAAAAAATATAAGGGTAAGAAAAAAATGAGGATAAAATGGCCTTTGTAGCGATGAATGTGTTCGGCGTTGTAAATATCAGACACACTAATTCAGTTTTCATAAGTTAACAAGTTACTTAAAGCTAATTAGGGTATTTAACTATGTAGGGTAATATTAGCGTAATGAATGCTAAATCATCCATTGGATGAAATGTCAATCAACCAAATCCTACTATACCTTCTGACTATTCGCACTCTGTATAATAGAAAAATAAGGTTGCATTATTTCCTTACATGTAACAGCTATAACCAGACAAGGACTGACTTAAAACACTGAAATAAAAATGCAAAACAATCGTGATACTTTAAAAGTTGACAATCCATATCTGTATTAAAAATTCTTTCAGTAAACGATTTATTCAGATGTCAAACACATTACTACATAGAATTATTTGATCAAAAATAACGTCATCAAATATAATATGTATCGTCTATGTTTGTACAAGCCCAACATACTTTTAGAAAAATGAAAGACATGCCCTACGCAGACATAATCCAACATTTCTCTGTTGATTTATGAGTTACAATAGTTACAAAAAGTCTGAAATACTAAGTGTCGTACAGGTGAATATGTTTCCTCTTCATTGTAAATGTCAGACAATAATTCATTTTTACCTAGGTTAGTAAATATAAGACTTACTCGGAAGTAATCTGATTATTTAACCCTTCAAGTGGTTTCGAAGAGGTATCTCGTCCATCAACCAAAGCTGACCAAATTTTCTAATGACGAGATATCTCATCCATCAAGATCCGACCAAATTTTCTAATGACGAGATATCTCATCCATCAAGATCCGACCAAATTTTCTAATGACGAGATATCTCGTCCATCAAGATCCGAGCAAATTTTTTAATGACGAGACATCTCGTCCATCAAGATCTGGTCAGTTTTGCTAAAACGGGATGCCTCATCGAGACAACCACCAGGAGGGCTAAATTTGAGACTGCTTAACACTAAGTAACTGCGAAATCAATTATTTGATATAAATGCTAATATCCGGAACTTCATAAAACTTTTGTCTACTTTATTCCCACTTATAAAAAGTTAATATGGTGTTCAAATGTATTCCGCAACTAAAACTGGAAACAATATAATACACAACGCATCAAAAAATGGAAAGGGAAAACTAGTCTTCAGTAATAAGTCCTGAAAGAATAACTCAGTTCCCTTTATTTGTAAGGCGCCTCGAAATATATACGTACATAATATTAAAAAAATATCTATCGAGTTATAGGCCTAATTGATACTGGTGTACTTCCAGACAAACGGAAGGCATTTCTTAGACACACAAGCTAGCATTCCAAAGCTTAGTAGTAATGGTATATCTACTCCGCAGACATTCACCCGATATCAGCTAGATATAGAAAAGAGGTCAGAATAAAAGTGCGGCAAGCACACAAAAAAGAAGTCTGAAGTGCTAGAGATGAATATGTTTTCTTCACAAAACCGGAAATGTCAGAAGCGGGCGGAAGTATGGAGTGCCATCTCTAATGAACCATGGAAAAGTAGAGAGACTTTGGGTGGAGGTATACGTGTGGAATGCATGTTATTCCAAAGTCGGGGTTTTATTTATGCGTTTTGATTCAATTCAAGGGGTGAGGAGGATTTCCTCAGTACATTTGTCTTCAAACCGAGTCCATCGTTTTTTTTGCTGAAAGCAGAGTGGAGTTTGACATTAGATGTATCAGAAAGTTTCCATACAATCTAAGCTGCTTGGGTATGACTATACGTTATAAATAGACCTATCAAATGCTCAATACTCATAAAGATCTCCCGACTATTTAAGATCCAGAAATATCACAAAAATTTCTAGAAATTTGTATCTGGAGTCAATTTGCTTTAGTAGAGAATAGAAATATTATACTTGACTGTGAACGATTTTAGAGATTATAGGGGCCCAGTTGACAGAGTCGCGGATTTGCAACCGGAGGGTTGCGAGTTCGAAACTTGATCCAACCAAAGGTGGGGCTGATGCCCGTTAAATATGTCATATCCTCACGATCCTCACGTTGACTTGGTGTGGATGCTTAGAGGGTGGGGTGCCATCTCAAATGGTGTTGACCTCGTCATCTAACCGTGGATCCGAATTTCTAGATGTTGTCCTGGAATCTCTCCTTTTGGGATTGATCTCTGATCTTCGCCAATAGCCAGTTGTTTCCCCAGTGTGATGCTAATTTATCTACCTACCTACTTGCCTATAAAGATTGCATTACGAATTATAGAAATGAAGTGTTGCTGTACATTTGAGATTTATAAAGAATGTATTATTAATGACTGGATGATAAAACCTTTATATAAAAGTTATCGAGAAGCATTTTACCATTTGATTTATTTGAATGTAAAGGATATACTACGTGTTTATGCGATATTTGAAATCGAATGCCTCCTTGTCATTGCATTCCAAGGATATGTGCAACCCCCATGTTAGCTGTATTTTGTACGAGAAATCACGTCCTTAGAAAAACACAGACCAGATCTTGATCTCGTGAACATAAAAAAATCGGCAATATCCCGAAGACAAAATATCTCGTCATTATCAAAATTGGTCAGATATTTGTTGACGAGATATCTTGTCGAAACCACTTGGTGGGTTAAGTGCGTCAATTATTAGAACAATTTGAGATAATATTTCCATTACAGACGTTTACAGAAAAATAAAATAGTTTATATTGTTAATGGTGAAGGCTTGACTAAAGTATTACGCAATATTAATGAGAAAATATATAAAATAAACTATAGTTAAGGTAAATACATATAATGTAAGGGGTTCTCATTAGCAGTTTATCTTTAATAAATTGTTTACCATGTACTATTATGGAATTAAACCTCTGTGGACTTTTATGGAATTAACCCTCACACGCTTAATTCCACCTAGCAAACTACAGCCTTCCCTGCGTGACTTTTAACCACTTTTGAGCTTCTTGACCAATATAATTTTTTCTAGGACGTTTTAAACCAGTAAATGTGGTTCTATTATGCATGTTGTAGGTTAAACCTAGTACTACATTACTAGGTAGTCTCGTAACTCTTAGAGGGTTTTAATGAGCAACTTTCAACTTTTAATCAACTTGAACGAATGTCTTGGTATTAATGAACTGTAGGACAAAACACCAACCTCTCGTATGAAATTATAGATGGTTTTCAATAATTACATGAATTAATGTTTTTACAATACGTGATCTAGTAATGAAGAACTTAGCGAATTTTATGAAAATTTTCTTTTGTATAGTTTTCCTAAGATGTTTCGTTGGCGTGGTGTGGAAGTTTGGAGAGTGGGGTGCCAGCTCAGGTGTTGCCTCGTCATCTGACCGTGGTTCAAAATTACGTGGTGTTGTCCTCGGATCTTTCCCTTTGGGATTGATCCCGGACCGTCACCAATAGCCCATTGTGTTGCTCCAGTGTGACGTTAATTGAAATACCCCCCCCTAAGATGTTTCGCTGAAATAAAATTTTATTTCAGGTTTTAGATTAAAATTTGAACGATAATTTTTATGATTTAAACAACGATTATGTATAATTATTTACAATAATATTATTTTAAAATAAATGATAAAATAATATTACATGTGTCTCCCATCCTTATAGTGTGCTCATTTATTATTTTAATAAAATATTGGATTGTGATACCTTTCTATTTTGAAAAAAAGCATATTTGGAAATTTCTTTTATATAAATCTTACTTCTTTCTCTTAATGTATTTTATTAATGATCTTAGAAATCTGCTCTCATATGCTTGTTGGTACATATACCTGCTGCGCACTCACTCAAATATTTGTATAGGTAAGTAAGTAGTTAATAAACCTCGCACTGGAGCAACACAACGGGCTATTGGCGACAGACCGGGATCAATCCCGAAAGGAAAGATCAGACAAATATTTGTATAGAAAGCGTTTTCTGCTGACAAATTTGTGCTTCATTTTCGTTCTTTAAAACTCAAGACTTCTGATATATGCTCGTAGATAACATAGGCAAATTAATAAAGCGGTAGAACTTTCATACATTTTCGATGTTATTATAATATTTGCGTTCAAAAAATAATATTAATTAAGAAGTAAACCCGAAACATGCAACCTAAAATCCTAGATTTTCCTTTCAAATTATTGGCAGAAAATTTATGAAATAAACATTTAAACAAAATTTTCTACATCATACTCAATTGCATGTTTACTTCTAATGTGTAATATTTGAATTTTATTATAATTTTATTTGTACTTTTTATTAAAGTAGCGAATTACACAACAAATATATTTTCCTGTGAAACAAAAAATGATAATAAGGCATCAGGATTATTCATATTAACAATAAGAACTATTTCTGAAAAAATACCATCCCGCAACGCAATGCATGAGCTTAAAATGAATATCAATATCCTATTTCAACCCAAACAATTTATTTTCCATTAGTTTGTTACGTTTTTTACCAAATCAGAATAAAAATGAATTTTAAAAGAATTTATAAGAAAATTAGCATACTAAATTGAATAAAAGTATCTACTCTAATTACATATTTAACATTCATTAATTTAAATTTCAATCATTTCCGAATAATATTCAGTGTACATTTAATGCGAGTAAATTACCTTTCAGTAAGTTATTGAAAAAAGTAAAAATTGCAGTTTATAACATTTCAAGAATTAAATTACTTGATATATTTTGTTTTTAATTAATTGAAAATGAGAATGCAAAGCAGGAAACAGTTACGACGTCTCATTAAAATTTAATCTCTGTTTACTCATGTCTTCTGGGAATAGTTTATTGAAGATTATGCGTTTTGTGTTTATTTGTAAAATAATAATGATCGCTTAAGTTAATTCTATGATTTTTAGTGATAAATTTATTTAACCCTCCTGATGGCTGTCTCCACGAGGTATCTCATTATTAGCAGAACTGACTAGACTTTGATGGGCGAGTATATGGTCATTAGAAAAAAGCTCATTAGATATTTTACAAGTATTTATTTGATTATTTTAATAAAGCTCTTCGTCACAATTAGATACTTTTTGTTTTACTATTTATACTTTATTTACTTTTACAAGTATGTACAGAGAGCATTACAATTTGTCTTTCTGTTTTTCAAACAAACCGTTATCTTAGTTTCTATCGTCAATTAGTCGATCATTATAGCTTTTTTATCTATCGTAATACATTTAACTGGTTAGTTCAATATTATCTTTCAAAAGTAAAACTTTTTCACAATTTAGTATGAAAATTCTTGAAGGCATTTGGAATGAGTAAAGTTATATTCTGCACAAAAATTCGCAGATTTAATCTTAGCTTGCATTTGTATTTTAATGAGAATCATACATAAATAGTTTAATAGTTAATACATAAGTAATTTATAAATAATTGCGGTTTTTCGGAAGAATTTGAAATGTAATAGAAAATGTCTTCAGATATTGGAATATCTTCTATATGTTTTAAGATATAGAAGATATTGTTTAGCTTAGTCAAGAATAGATTGATATATAAATTATTCGATTAGTTATGTTGGTAAAAAAAACCCAATTTTTTCGAGCCTTGAAGTAATAAATTTCAAGGCTCTTGAATTGTAAAATTGTATTGTGACTTTCAAGGACTTTAAATACTGATACTTTAATGAATGCATTCTCAAAATAGTTTCTGCTTAATGTTGAGCAAATTTCATTAATATGAATACTCATGATGGATACATTTATACTCAATTACTTATTTCGCTAATAATACTCATTCAGAAACCTCGTATTCTAGTGCCGCATTTGTAAATTGTTCGGGAGAGCTTGAAATGCAACATTGTTATGAAAACTTAATTGAGCACGGAATTAAATCTCAGAAGTCAGTCAAACGTGAAACACTTAGGCGCACGAAACCCCAAAACAGACATCAGCGGAATTCCTCTTAATCTAAAAGTTAATAACCTGCAGGCCCTCCCCAAAAACACACCAACTCAAAGTCACTCCCCACTGAACAGCGAGTCAGACACAGCACACGCAAAACAGCAACATTATTGATTGTATATTTTAATAAATAATGCAATCTCGCATTGCCCAGTATATCATTGCGGCAACCCGTTGCTGTTGACATCCCAACCTTCCCTGAAGATGAATGGAAAGAAACGTCTGTCGGGGGCAAAATCCTTGCACCCGGGTACAGGGGGAAGAATCCATTCCACGGTAAAGACGAATGGGCAGGGTTAAAACCAAGCTATGACAAGTCAGCGGCCCCTTACCCTCGGGTGGAATAATAGATGAAATACTGCCTTGAATATTTCGGCCGGCTCATATGTGGGGAGATATTGGATTAATTAGAATTATCCGCCTGCTCCACACACACGGGGTAGGCAGAAAAAATGAATTGGTATGTATAGATATGTCGAGCTAATTGAATGCCGTGCTGGCCCTTGGTAAACCAATCTGGAATGGTTTGGGTTTCTTATTAGGGTATGTAAAGGGGAATTGATGTGATTAATAAAGTTCGTTGTGGTTTTGATATTGTTTAGTCTGGACAAGAATAGATTGGGATATAAATGATAGGCTCGATTAGTTGTGTTTGTATTGCGTGGTGGCATATTCTTGTTTTCGTTATCATTTACTTCCATTTGAATGCCCATTAAATGAGTGAATAAATTCCACAAGGGAAATATAGCGGTTACTCAAGAAGACTCAAACTGAATATTTTATATTTACAGACGTTTCTATTAAACTGTTAAAAGCTTGTGGAGATCAAATCAGGATATATGCCAAAGACATTTTAGATGCGAACAAATTTTTCAAATTTTGAATTAAATAAATTATATTCAATTTTATGTGGTTTAGTTTGGATAAGAATTGATTGGGGGGATATAAAGGAAAGGCCGTTTAGTTGTTTTTGTTTTATAGTTTTGTTATGGGGTGGAAGATTCTTGTTTTCATGGTAATTTACTTTCATTTGAATGCCCATTAAATGAGTGAATAAATCCCACAAGAGATATAGAGCGCTTACTCAGGAAAAGTGATATAACTCAAATTTAATGTTTTTTTGCATTTAAAAACGTTTCTATTAAATTCTATTGTAAGAATTGCAAAAAGCTTATGGAAATCAAGTCAATAGACATGCTATAAACATTTTAGATGCGAACAAATTTTGAAAATTTCACACACAAAATTCAATGAATTATAATTAATTCAATTTAAAATAAGCAATTCATATTGTTCAAAAACAATCAATATCAACAGTTCATAAATAAAGCAATTTGATATTGTTCAGCTTGGATAAAGATAGATTGGAATATAATAGAAAGGCTCGATTAAGTGTGCTTGTTTTGTAGTTTTATTACGAGTATAAAATTTTCATTTTCGTGATCGTTTACATCCGTTTCAATGCTATTAAATGAATGAATAAATTGCACGAAAGATATATGCCATCACCAAAAATCAAATAAGAGAACCCAAACAAGAAGGTTCACTTCACATTTGCACTTTTTATCTTGTTTCATGGAAAAGTCTACTTTTAAGGTAGTTTTACTCATATATACGTAATGATATAACTCAAATTGAATATTTTATTTTTTTTACAATAACAAACGTTTCTATTTAATTCTAAAAAGAGCATGGAAATAAAATCATGAGATATGCTATAAACATTTTTAGATGTGAACTAATTTTGCAAAGAAATTTCAAATTGAATCACGTACCTAAAAGTCTTCAATTTGACATTGGCTGTCTGTTTCTAGTTCTATCGTCTTTTCCAAAGAGGTGCAAAAATCGTAAATTGTCGCAAATGTAACAATTTTGAGAAGCAAATGAACAGCGAATAGGTAAATTGTGATTCAATTCCTTCTGCTCAATGCATTTAAGTAATGTTTCGAAGAAGCACACGAAAATAAAGCATTGCAACACCGTCTACAGCATTTGTAACTGCATTGGAATTTTAGGACAGTCCTTAATATGGTGTTCAGTGATTTCGTCCTGTTTGAAAAGATTTAGCGGATTTCGTAAGTCCAATACGGTGTAAGTCGGAAATAAACAATTCCAACAGCTCTGGGGAAGCAGTTTGAGGTATGGGCTTTATTTCTCTATTAGAAAATTTCCAGGTTTTTACTGCAGACATCTCTTTACATCTCGCAAATTTATTATTTACTCAAATTGGCTTGAACTAAAATATATACTAGTTTCTTAAAAACCTTGCACGTAGAAAGGCAATAGTGGCGTTATCCAACTGAATTGAGTTTTACACCTTTAAAATACATTAAGAAATCATTTCCTAGAAACTGACTACTTGTTATATGTTCATGTATCATCTGAATACCAATGCTATTATGGCTGCATTTAACATTTTGGAATAGCAATTTTGTAGATAGCTTCAATTTTTCGGTAACAAGTGATGCGATAAAAATAAATTTCAATTAAATTTGCTTTCACCACATTAAAAATAACCATGGTAAAATCAAATTTCATTTTACCACATTTCAACTTACCACGGCAAAAACAAATTTTGCTTAAGTTTGCTTTTACCACATTTTAAATAACCATGTTAAAAACGCATTTCACTTGATATTTTATGCAACAATTTGTCCATCGGATCCTAAACAGAGAATATACCATTGATCAAACGAATTCCTTCTCAAAGATACTTGTGGAGGAGCATGCAAGCTATTCACTATCTCTCTCAAAATATATAAAAGACTCGCAATCACGCAAGTGAAACTTCACGCTACTGTGAAGAAATCCCTTTTCGTTTTGAGGTCTATTCTGGGAAATGTGAATGATGTTTGCTTGGCATCGCATGTCACATCGAAAAAGATTGAACAAAGCATTTATTATTAAATTTATATTGAAAAGGGAAATCATATTTTCAATACATTGTATTGAAAAGAGAACCCGGTTGAGATTATTTCAATCGATAATAGCTCAAGAACTAGGGATTGCACTTTGCATTTCTATTGAGACTAAATTAAAACGAAGCACAACGCCTTTAAAACCGGTCTAGAGCACTAAAAGATCTAAAAATCACACATACCTTACTTCACAAGTGTGGTTTTCTGCTAGACCATTTAATTGGCTCTTCTGTTGCTCTTAGGAAGTTATAGTTTCCCGTGAATACCGTGTTCGTCGTATTTTCGGTTCCCAACTAAAATAAGTGTTTCACAAGACATGATTGAGTACATTAATGTTGATCACGATGCCATGAAAAAATTCTGATAAGAGGTGGATGGTAGGTAGTTAATTAAAGTCCCACTGTAGCAACACAACGGGCTATTGGGATCAATCTCGAAGGGAAAGATCCAAGGGCAACGCCTCGTAATTTTGAACCACGGTAAGATGACGAGATCAACACCTGAACTGCATCCGACTCTCCAAACTTCCACACCACGCCAACGTGAGGACATTTGAGGCCACGACAGATTTAACGTGCACCAGCTCACGTGTATATGACGGTTGGCTGTACCGAGTTTCGAACCTCCAACCCTCCGGTGGCCAGTGTGTTACTCTTCCAACTGAGATACGATAAGAGATGGAGTTCTGTATTTACGGTTTACCCTGAAACAATAGCCCGTTCATTTTATTGGTAAACTCCAAGGTTTTCATAGTTTGCCAAATAAAATACGGCAACCTAAAGCTTATGTTAACAGTGTTTTGAAAATCCTGGATGTAATTCATCACGAATATGCTTTAGTATAATCCGTCAGCAAAAAGTTTCTTCGATGGATAAATGTTCGGTAGAGTATTACATAACAATTTACCCATCACATCTATCAGAATATACATATGAGAGACCGCATCTAACAGAGAACACGTACTAAAAAATCACTCACCACACAATTCTTCGGCTCATACAACTCACCTAAACTGGAAATTTGGGGATAAATATGACTGTATATAAGTTTGGTATTCCTTATAACTCCCAAACATGGTTCCAGGTAACCTTTGACTTATTCCTAGGCATAAGATGAGGCTCAAAAGGCATGGTTTCAGAACCCAAAAGAAAAAAAAGCGACAAATCACCTGGCGAAGATTCCAAAAAGTGACATTGAAAAATGCTTCCGGCAGTAAAAGAACTGGGAGAAGTGAGTTGACTAGAAGAGTCCATTTTAATGTGGACTAGGACTCATAAATGGTGATCCTGGATAAATTAAACTACATTAATATCATGAAATTCTTAAGCTCGCATACACTCATTTGACATATAAACCAAGATAATAACTATGAGCTAATTTAGTGGTGTCTCCTACATATTATGATCAAATATGAGTACACTAACATCCAAGTCTGATTAAATATTTTCTGTAAATTGTATTGTATGTTCTGTGATAAAGATTTTCAGAGTAAAGAAGCAAGCCAGACGGGAGACGGGGATTTTACTTCCTGTTACCCAAATTCTCTCGCTTGAGATATATATAGGAGTTACCTTAAAATGTAGTTTATAGCCTTTTGGCAACGTTTTATCTAATTGACGTTGACCGATCAATTACTATAAATCAATTCAGAATTTATTCTTTGGAATGTCTGTTTGTGAAGTACTGAAAACGAATTCTAAATAACAAGCCAAGTAACGTCACTTTCGGATTATGTATAGGAAGTACGTTTCACCTCAAAAACATTACAACCATCTACATTTAGCTTGATAGAAAAAGCCTCTCATATTATGCAACAACTGAATATGCTGTATATACTGTATTCCTGTAAAAGGGTAATCCATGATGAAAGCATACATATATAGGAATATTCCCTTATCATGATTGAAAATTTTAAGCGTTTTCTTTGTAACTTTCCAAACCTCGAATTCTAATTTACTTCTCTCAGGATACCAAACACTTTTGTTTACTTAAACTGAATAAGAGTGTTGATCAATCTATGCATCAAGAATGTTACCAGCTTTACGAAATAAACAATTGTTTTGTCCTTATTTTTGTTGGCGTATAAGTCATTGTATAAGGAAATTTCGTGATTTTTGAAAATGAAGATTTAACTTCCAAATGTTTGGGAACAGGAACTTAAAGAAAGTTTGCGTGTGTATTGCAATTTAGGGAAACTCAATCAAAAATATTTAAATATTTAACCCTCCAAGTGGTTTCGACGAGATATCTCGTCCATCAATGTCTGACCAATTCTGATGATGACGAGATTTTTTGTCACCAAAATATTGCCGATTTTATTATGATGACGAGATCAAAATCTGGTCAGTTTTGTTCTAATGACGAGATATCTCGTCCATCGTGATATGCTAATGGTTTTGCTGATGGGTAGATACCTCGTCGAGACAACAACCATGAGGGTTAAATGTTAGTTTCCTTGCAAATGCAATTGAAATATAAATTGGCATATACCAGAATAAAATCTGTTTTTAATTCGATACTTTTTCGAGGAAAATGCTTGAGAAATTCGACACCACAAACTTTAAAACCATTTATTACGTTCTTAAACTTGAAGCATAAACCTCATTAAAATTATTTAAATCATATTTAGGGACTGAAAATAGCTAGTAAAGTAAAATCCTGTCTTAAAGTTGGAAAATATCGAGAAACGTTGAAGAAGAACGATTGCCCCAAACTCGTTCCAGCTGAATTTTTACATAGGTTACCATAGAAAAAATAACAAATTAGTATAAAAGCAATACATTTCATACCATCCCTTTGTTTATATGCAACATAGCATTTAAGTTTAATGGATTGTTGACTGTGCAATCAATCACATGATTTTCCACCGGAAAGAAATGACGAATTGGCTCTCATTGTGATAGTAACTCTGTCACAAGGACCGCCTTTTTGCTTGTTATTCTTTTCACCTCATTATTTCTTCAGGATTTCCAACCGGGCTGATTGAATAAGGGCATTGTCATTCAGCTTGGGTAGCCTATTCGAAGAAGGACGTATTCCCTCCGTCATTGTTGTTGCAGCACGATGGGACCTCCTTGATTTACTTTCGTTGCTTTCAGTCGTGTATTCCGCTGAAGATACGATCGCTTATTTGAAGGAGGGTCTCCGAAAAAAGGACGCTATCTAAGGATTTGTGTTCCGCGGACGGATGGTAAATCCCTACGTTTGGACCGAAATATAAATAAATAGTAAGAAATAACATCCAAGAGAAGAGAGGGGAACGGTGGGTATTCAGACCATGTTTCCGTTCAATTGCTATTGGCTGGAACGGTTCTGTTTTATTAGTTCGTGATCGTAACCTTTCTAGTTCAGAAAGATGATGTGGGTTAACCTAGATGATAATTTCTTCGAAATTCCACTCGATCCTTTGTTAAGGACATTTTAAATTTACCATCTTGGTGGATGTTCTAGACGAAGTACCTCTTCATTTCCAAAACTAATCTCGATGGATACTAATCCGATCTTGATGGACGAGATATCTCGTCATTCGAAGGAAACTAACCTGATCTTGAACCAGTCATCATAAAAAAAGATCGGCAATGTCTTGATGACGAGATATCTCGTCATCAGTAAGATTGGTCAGATCTTGATGGAGGTATGTCATGGAAACGACTTGGTGGGTTAATCTATATATATAAAATAGGATGTGTGTATATGTGTGTGTATGTGTGTATGTATGTGTGTATATTTTCTATACAAATCTACACCGTTTGACCAATCCACACCAAATTTGGTACACTTATACTTTAGAACACTGCGGTCAGCATAGGCTAACTCTTAACCCCCGTTCTATTGGCCCTGGGGGGCTAAAAACTATTCGAAATCGCCATAGAAATAACATTGAGCATAGATTAATTGCTTTAGGCAGCGATGGTTGCTTTACCACTGTTGATCGAAAAACAATTTTTTCCGAAACAAATTAAATTACAGTATTTATGTTTGAACTGACTTTTTAGTTCTTCCCATGATGTAAATAAATTATAGATATTTTATTGATGAAGGGAAAGAATATTTTAAAATATTTATGCTTGCAAGGAAATTCAAGGAAAGGTTTTCAGGAGTTCAAGGATTATTTTCAAGGAAAGTTGGTGTATATTTCGACCAACTTTCCTTAAATAATTTATTGAATACGTAATGATTTGTAGAATTCTGTTTCACAAGGCTTTTTAGGTAAGGCGTGTAACTTATTTTAAAATGTCCGGAATAGATACATGTGAATCCTCCGTTGAAAGCAGTGATTTTCTTTCTGAAAAATTCTGTAAAATCGACCTTCTGCTTTTTGAAAAAATTTTATATATTCAGTTTAATTTGTCTACACCGATTACATTTATTTCTAACCCAAGCACCGTTATTCCGAAAAGCACAAACGAAAAACTCAATGATCATAAAAGCGTAATTTTGCTACTCGATATCTGGCAGCACCAGAATTAATGTTTACTTTTTTTATAAAACTTTGTAGAACTTTCTAGAAAGTTGGGGAAACGGTCGGTAAGTCTTCCAGTTTATCATCTTTCAGTGAATCTGGCAGTTTTGTTTCGCTCTTTTAGTTGATTGTATAAGTGTTTCCTACTTTATTCGACAGTGATCGTGTACATTTTGGATTTATATTTCTAAACTGATGTAAGTACTACATAATTTTAAATTCGTTTTTTCGCTAATTTTAGCTTTGTATTATATTTTATAATAGATTTCATTGCTCATTGAGAGTATGCCTTTTGCTTAATTTTTTAAATAAGTTTAATGGGGGATCAGAATTAATGCTTTTCTGTAATCGATTTCATTGCTCAGTGAGAGTGTGCCTTTTGCTTATTTTATGAAATAGCATTTCTTTGTAATCATTGACAGATTTCTTTGCTGTAGCAATGCCTCCAAGGAAGCGGAAGGCGAACGACCAAGTGCAGTTAACGGCTAAGATGATGAAAGATGAGCGTAGACAAGAAACTTCCGAGGAGAGGAATAGAAGACTTGCGATTGCGAGAGAGCTAAAACATCTAGAGCAACAGAGACGGCACAGCAGAGTGAGGCCCGACTACAGGATATGAAAGAGAGCTACTACATCTAGAGCAACAGAGACGGCACAGCAGCGTGAGTCCCGACTTCAGGATAAGAGGGATAGTGCTACTACATCTAGAGCAACAGAGACGGCACAGCAGCGTGAGGCCCGACTACAGGATAAGAGAGATAGAGCCAAACGATCACGGACTGCGCACCATTTTAGCTTAGCATTGGAAGAATTCCACTACCATTCACATAAAGACTACTCGCTGCATGCAAGTGTTACCATCGGGAAAATGGAAATGGTATGTAGTTACTGTCAAGCCAAAAAGTTTAAATCAGAGTCTACTGGTATTTGCTGTAAAAATGGAAAACTTAAACTCTGCCAACTGGAACCACCACCACAAGAACTTTTGACTTACAAATCAGGAGATACGTCAGAGTCGAAGCATTTTCTTAGTAACATCAGAAAATACAACTCATGTTTCCAAATGACATCATTCGGCGCCTCATGAGTTGTTGGACAGCCCGGATTTCCGTCGACATTCTAGGTGCAAGGGCAGATTTACCATAGAGCGGGATCGTTGCTTCCGCTGCCAGATCAACCACCAAAATTTCTATAACTATATTTTATTCAAAACGAACAAATGGAAACTGATCAGAAGTGCGCATACATCTCGGGAACAATACGTCAGATTGTGTTAAACTTACAGAGGATGTTTCATGAGCACAATAATCTTATTAAAACCTTTGAAACAGCATTGGAACGTATGCCAACAGATGAATATAAAGTAGTCATAAGAGCAGACCGAAGACCAGCAGGCGAACACAAGCGGCGCTTTAACTCTCCTCAAGCAGATGAAGTCGCGGTGGTTATATCAGGAGATGAGTTTCATCAACGGGATATCCTTATTCAACGACGAGGTGAATCATTGCAGCGCATTTCGGAAACACATCGATCTTATGATGCTCTGCAGTACCCAGTGATATTCCCCCATGGTGAAGATGGATATCATTTTAATCTGAGGCAGATCAACCCAAGAACAGGTGAAACAACCAGCAAGAAAGTTTCAGCGAAGGATTTCAATGCGTACAGATTAATGGTTCGAGATACTGAGCAGAACCACGTATTGAACTGCAGGCAATTGTTTCATCAGTTCATCGTCGATATGTACGCTAAAGTCGAGAGTGAGCGTCTCCTTTACATTCGTCTAAATCAACGTAAACTGAAAGTTGATATATTCACCTGAGAGATGCTGTGGCAAATGACGGGAATGTTGAAAACCTCGGTGCCTTAGTCGTACTACCAGCTACATTTACAGGCAGTCCCAGACACATGGACGAATACACACAAGATGCTATGACGTACATGAGGACGTACGGGAGACCAGTCTTATTTATCACCTTCACCTGCAATCCGATTCGGACGGAGATCAAGGAGGTTCTTACCAATCAATTACCCAGTGAGCGCCACGACTTGATTGCGAGAGTATTTAAACAGTAGTTGAAACTGCACTTTGCGCATCTTTCGTTTTTTAGAATTTTGCATTTTTTTGTCGGAATTTCGTTTCTGTTTGTCTTTATGTCTTAATCTTTTACATATTGCAATATATTCAGGAATTAAATGCATGTATTTGCTTCCGAAGTATATTGTAGAAGCTATGAAAAAGTTAAAACGTATTTTCCGTACAACTTAAATGATTGCATTTTTCTGTGAAAGAAAAGTGATTATTCTAATTCACGTTTCAAGCAACATTTAACCATTTCAACCCGAGCAAGCCGGGTAATTCAGCTAGTAGTATATAAAAAAGAAAGCGGTAAATAAGTTTTAAAAGGAAAAGTGTATAATGGAGTAATCCATTTATGCTTCTGAAGTTTGTTTTGGAGATCCATTAATATTGAAATACTTTGTTCGTTTCGGTGTTAAATCAAAAAATTATAACAGTACATTAAAGTGATATATCCTGAGTATTAAATCTGCCTGATCTAAACATTTGAAGCAATGTAAGAATATTGGTGATAGGTTTTTAATATAAATTCATGTTTGGATACGTACTGTGACAGTGTTCTTCAGCGTATTTGAAAAATAAGTCCTTAACTGATGTGTACAAATGTCTTTTAAAAGTGGTTGTTAAATCTCTGTAAAAATAATAATACTCATGACTGAGAAATCCACAATAATGATGTTTAAACATTAAAATTTCCAATCTTTTGCTTCCATGCATGTATTGCATAATTCGGGTCATTTCTTATTCTTTAGGATTAGGTGGCTAATTTAGGAAAATATTAGTCTACCTCAGTACGATGTTCCTTCAGTGTTTTAAAGCTCGCATTTCCTTTTAATAAGAATAGAAATGTAGGATAATTCACAAAACGGGGTAAAGCAACTTATTAAATATCCTTTAAATAAATAATATATCAAGAATGTGTGTTATTACAGGAACTATAAGTCCGAATATCTTGCCCCTAATCGAAATTCTATAATTGAAAAATGTGTTTGAGAAGCAAATTTATCTAACTGAAAAAATGTTTTTCAAGAAATTTACACTAACTAGATAAAAATACATTTATAATGTTGGAGAATATTTGTCTAAATTTGTGTGATTGGCTCATAACTTAATTTGCGCTCTCCGGAGAAAGTTTGAATTATTCCTTTACTCTATTATGTTATTTACATTAGCCATGCCTCAATAAGTTAGATAGAAAGGAAATAAAAATGTTCCTTTATTAAGTTAAGCAGCGAATATTTTCCGTTGAGCGAAATGATTTTTGTTATTCCAAAATCCTTGAGGATTCAATGAGGGACGATAAATTTAAGTCTTAATTTTTTAACTTAAATTGTCTTTTAAGACAATTGTTTTAAATCTAAGCAACTGTAAGAAAATTTTCACGCTTCAACTATCAATTTATTCAATTTTAGCTAGCTATACTTTAATATCTTATTACTATGCCATTAATCAGTTACTTGATTCCTTTATGGGGGGGGGGGTCGTTCAAAATTAATATTTATCGCATATATAAGGATCTCAAAAATAACTTTACAAGTAGAATATATAGTATATTACCATGGAATAAATAAGGTTTTAGGCAAGCCACACATTGTCTACCACCAGTCCTGTGACACTAAACGCTAAAATGCGCGTGCGCACCGACATGTTTTTGGTATAGAACAGAGTAAGTATGCCTGTATCATATTTGTACGTACTTTTATGTTTGTATCATGTTTCTCTATTGTGTGATTGGGCTTAGACATTAATTTTAATACATATATTTGCATAATATGCATGCTTCTTATAGCCTGCATTTCATTTCTACAAGTTTTAATGCAAATATAAAAGAAAAAATCAGTTACTATTATTTATAATGCCCTCCATTAATTAGAGTAGTTGCTCAGTAAAATGAAATTATAAAAGTATTTCAAACTTTGTTGATAAAATGTTTTCATAAATGATAGCTACATAATTGCAAAAGCAAACTATTTATTCATAACTTTCATGTAGTAAGGTCTTAAATTTTAATTTTGTGTTAAATTCATCTATACGTGTTGCCTATGATAGTTAGAGTTTTGGCAATCCTATAAAATTTGCAATTAGTATTTAATGGTATATGAAATCTTATGACTTTTTACCAAGTACCTTTTAAGGTTTTAATTTTATACCATCTTTTTTATTTCGGCTATTTTAACCCTCCTGGTGGTTGTCTCAACGAAGTATCTCGTAAGACTGACCAGATTTTGATGGACGCGATAACTCATCTTTAAAACAACTGACCAAATTTTGATCTCGTCATCATCAAAGAATCGACAATAGCCTGATGACGAGATAACTTGTTATTATCAGCATTGGTCAGATCTTTATGGATGAGTATCTTGTGGAAACTACTTGGAGAGATAAATTCATAACAGCTAGTGTAAAAGTTTAACTTCCATTAACACCGCTTTGTCTCACATGAAAGAAAATTAGTTGTTTGTAATTGGTTTTCAACATTAAAAAAGCCCTCCAGAATTGGTTTAAATCAGAAACCCAAATACATTTTCACAAACCATGTTACGAAAATGCTGAAAACGTAGTTTTTTGAAAACATAATATCTTAGTTTGTTTCCCACATTTCACGTTACATGAATTTTCTTTCTAAGTTGTTACCTAAACAACTTTGCATTATAAACTTAAAAAACATCTTTAATAAAGTAGAAGTGGAAGATATGAAATGTTATCATCGTAAGAGTCTGAATTCCCTGAAATGTCAAAAGTCGAAACCATCAAAAATGCAGCAACTTATTTTTTTATTATTTAAGTTCCTGCCATGCTTCGACTTTACCGTTAATACTAAGTATATTCAAGGCCTGAAGCATTGTAAAGCATTCCACACTGCTTCAAGTTCAAACAATTACGTAAATCTGTTGATATTTTTTTCAATCTTAAAATATGTTAGATGATCGACTCGCCTTTGGGCAAGTAATTAAAGATTAAATCAAAATTTGTTAGCTTTTTTCCAAGTCCAGACCAGATATTTTCATGCTTGAGGTTTTATGAAATCATTTATTCACCTAAGGGAATTCACAATCTTTAAAATACCTCGCGAAATTTCTTTTTTAAGTAGAAATATAAACGAAAGGTTCTCTTGATGATTTCAAATTATTTGATTGCATAATTTTTAACTTGCGTTAATACATGAAAAACGCCTTTTATTCGAACTGAGAATTCAAACTCTGTTTTAAAAATATGAATTATCTGAAAGATAACTGTACACATACATTGAACGTAAGAAGAAAGTTTCTGTGTACTGCGACAACTTTTTAATTTCTTTATTAACTAATATACCAGTTATTTATGTGTTTATACATCTAAAAATTAGTTTGAATGTTAACTTGAAACAATAGCCAATTAAAATAGTGACGCATATTAATAATGTCTCTTTAAGACAATTTAAGCTACTAGTATGCTATATACAAATTCCAATTCTAGTTTCTAAGAAAACAAACCTGTATAATATGCATTTAACTCTTCAACCTTATGAGTAACAAAAAAAGAAAAACAAAGCCTACATCTTGTGGACAAAACCCTTTTATAAGGGCTCGCTCCTATTCTATTAGGGATGTAAGTAAAGTTACAGAAGGGGATACGATTCTAAATCGGACCAACCGTGGATTGATGAGTATTGAAAGAGGCAATAATTTGGTAGCAAACATATGGGAGATGTTATTCTATACGATACCTTTCTTGGCCTGCAAGTGTAAAACCAACAATAGCTCTATAAACCTTGGCAGGACGGCCATTATTTCGAAACTAAGGATAAACTGCATGGGAGTTTCAGCACTCGATATTAATATGGGTGCAAATTAGAGAAAAACATCAACATTCATATATTAACTTATTAAAAACTTTATAAAAAACGTGAAATGTGTAAACGTAAATTAGTAGATAGACTAGGGGAATAATTTGTTACGCTTTTTCTAAAAATTTAAGCATTCTTATTTTTGAAAAGAAGTATAAACATGCAATATATAAATTTTTCTTTTTCAATATCCAATAAAAACAATTCACGTTTCAACAGAGAACGTTTTCTTTCATGTGTTGTGTTTCAGTATATTTCATTATGTGCTGCTTGCTACTGGTAAGTAAAAATTATTTCTTGTTGATATTTTTTTTGCCAACAAATCAAGATAGCATAAAAGAAACTCGTGTTTAAAACAATGCTTCGTAACAGAATACACATTTCAGAGCATTGTGAATTCCTAAAATGTACTGTGTTACGAATTTCAGAATTGAAAACACATAAGGATTCTTTTGTCCCCTTTTTAGTTCGAAAATGAGATAAGTCTTTCTAACTTATGAAATACATTTAGAAAATAAAGGCTCATAATTAAAATTTTAAATCTTTATAAGGACTATCGCTCAAACTGGACACTACTGGATCAATGGTCAAAAATCAAATATTAAATAAAAGTACATATCGGAAGATTGCAATGCAGTGGGCATCTAAATGAGCTTCAATAAAAATCCTGGTTTAATTTGTAGCTCTACAACTATTTTTCGTCGCAAGAGGCCAACTATAACCGAGATCTGTGCATCTCTGAAGGCCACTGTAGTCTCACTCAATTTCTATCATTTTAGACATTCAAATAATTTTATCATTACAGTTATACACATTTTAACCCTCCAAGTGGTTTCGGCGTGATATCTCGTCCATCAAGATCTGACCAATTTTGCTACTGATGAGATATCTCGTCATTCAAGACATAGCCAATTGTTTGATGATGACGAGAGCAGGATCTGGTCAGCTTCTTCTAATGACGAGATATGTCGTCCATCAAGATCTGTTTAGTTTTGCAAATGACGAGATACCTCGCAAACCAGAGCAAACAACAGTTCGGATGCCTTTCTTTCTCTACATGCAATAAAAGTCAGGATCATACAAGTTTAATATTTAAAAAAAGAGAGACCATTTTCTGTTTCGTAACAATTTCATCTCTCCCGTCAAAAGCTGTTAGTCTTAATCTAAGTAGAACTCGTGTAGAAAAAAATTACCAGTAAAATGGCAAGCAAAACAAAAAACCTTGTCAACATCCGTTATTCAGTGATTTCTGGTGCCGCCATATTGTTTGTTTTCATAAAAGGAACAAACAGAATGCTAGTATTTGTCATTGACGTTGTGATTTTATTACACACATAAAAACATCACACAAGCATACATAATTCAATACAAAAAACTCAAAGCATGAAGAGATTTTTTTTATAACCTAGGTGAATAGTATGTGTGTTATAAATATATTATGATTTCGAAATGTAAAACGCAACTGATTCATCTCCAAACAGTATTAAGTATATAAAACTCGAAAAGCACCTTTTTAGCATTTCCTGACACCACTTATTTCCTAACCCATTAAGTGGTTTCTACGAGGTATTACATTCATCAAGATCTGATCAATTTTGCAAAAGATGAGATATCTCGTCATCAAGATCTGATCAATTTTGCTAATGACAAGATCTGACTAATTCTATTGATGACAAGATATCTAATTATCAAGATATTGAAGAGTTTTTGTTGACGAGACCAAGATGTGATTAGTTGTCTTATAATGACGAGATATCTCGTCCATCAAGATTTGGTCAATTTTACGAATGATGAGATATCTCATCTAGACAATCACTAGTAAGATTAAAGTGCTATATTATTTATTTGAACAAAATAAAAGATCTCACCAATTTTGCTAATGACGAGATATCTCGTTATCAAGATATTGCCGATCTTTCATGATGACGAGATGAAGATGTGGTGAGTTTTCTTTGATGAGGTATCTCTTCTATCAAGATCAATTTTCTTCTAATGACAAGATATCTCGTCTATCAAGATCTGGTCAGTTTTGTTAATGAAGAGATATCTCTTTGAGACAACCACCTGGAGGATTAAGCTAAAGTATGCAGTTTCCCTTTAATTCATTCTCATGATGTAATTGAGTGGTATTAATGTGGTATTAATAAAAAATACACTCTTGCGATAAAAGAAGTTGCGTTGAACAAATGAATCTTGAAAATCCTTACGAAATAATTGACAATACACAAATTTTTAAAAAGTTTTCTGTTAATGACTTCATTTCGACAGTCCAACCCCTCTAGATCTAATAAAATAATTCATCCCAAGACTATTCATAACACACACAGGGGGCTTTGTTTTATTCGGAAACACCAAAAAAAGACAAGAACCCACATGGGGGTCTGTTTATTTTTCTTGTTCCCCTATAAATCAGTAAGGTAATAACTTTACAGAAATCATGTTTTACGACTTCCAAGAACTCTGAGAACGAGGAGTATCATATAAAATCTAAGTTTCTTGTTTCATAAAGATCTAGAAACCCACCTTAGCCTCAGAATGAAAAAAAAATAAACCCAAGAAAGGTATTTACGCCCACAGAAGGTTATTCCCGTAAAAGAACCAACCACCGAAGAAAATCCACTCTACTTTTACAGATACTACCGAGATGGGGATTGAGCTTGTTAGTTCGCACTAGGAGGGCCTTTAAATTTCTTTCAAAGATACTTTTTCTTATTTGTTTTATTTCCTTTTTCAGGATGGTATCGTTTACGAAACCCTAAGCCCGAGTATAATCCAGTCATACTTTTATTCTCCCACTGTCTTATTTTTGCCCTCCTATCGACTTGTTGCCCTTTTGGAGAAAAATAGATTTCTTTAGAAAGAATTGTATAAACAGCTGCTAGATTTTTGGGTCCAGTATTGTGTGTTCGTAGTAGTATCCAGGTTCTGCAACTATTCTTTTGAGTTTCCTAAAATTTTGAAACAATTATATCGTTCTTCAATTTTAAGTTTTAAATCATAGTTTCTCAAAAAGGGTTCTGAAAAATGCTTGGGGTCAATGCTTGACACAGGAGAAATAGGGGGCATTGAGGAGCAAGATTCGGTAATAGGAACATACGAAAAAATGTGTCGTCTTAAACTGTTTTAACCCTCCAAGTGGTTTCGACGAGATATCTCATTCATCAAGATCTGACTAATTTCGATAATAACGAAATATCTCGTTATCAAGATACTGCCTATTATCCGTTGTACAAAAAGACAGTGACCCGTTCCCTATGCCCGTACCCCGAGTTTGGCAGACGATTTTCGTTCGATAGAGCAGGCATGGTAGTAGTTTCCAAAGGCTTTTATAAACAGCTTCGCTGTGCCTTCTCACGCTTCTAAGCGTATCTGCATGTTTTTCTCACGTGTTTTGGCGGTAATTTCCCCCTGGAATTCTCAAAATAAGGCACACAAAGAAAGCTGCATCTCTTAGATTTCCAAAAACCACCCTACAGGCAAACACCTTTCAACCGATTGAACAGATCAGCGAGAGTCTGTCAAGTGACTTTCTTGAAATAAGAATCAACCAATTATAAATTCACAACTTAACAAAAGAAAACCTTCAATATTCCAAAGGGTAAAGGATCGGCTGCCAGCTCCTATCCTTAGGCATGGAAGGGAGAGGACTCATTACAGCACTTTAAAATAGCTGGGGAAGGGATAGAAGAATTTGCCATTTAATATCGTTGGTGCTATATTAATTCCAAGGGGAGAATATCCAAGTAGAAAAACAACGTGTCCGTTTTACGGAACTAGTGCCAATATGGAACAGGTTTTTGTTTCAGACAGTTAAAGTTTTCGACGGAAAGAAAAACCATCAGAAGGGTTAATTGTTCATAAACGATTTGGTTTCATCTTACGCATGGCAAATTTGGTAGAATCACTTCATAAGGTTTGGGATCTAAGCTCAAGTTATTTTAAACCATAATTATGCATCTTAATAAATTACAATCTGTTTCCTACATTCATTGATAATTAAAATGAAAACTAATTGTGTTGTTAATTATTATTAAATGTTATTGAAAGTTTGTTTGAGATATTCAAAGTGTTGAATAGGGTATCCTCATATAAGCTGTTTAAAAGACAAAATTTCAAATTGCTTTTGACATAAAATTATCAAAACTGTTAACAGTATTTTATAATATTTTCGTTTGCTTTAGAAAATCTTGTGTATCCGGATTATTGAATAGAAAATATTAGCAATATTTAATATTTTCAGTTATTACGAGTCAAGAAATTTTGGAAAATCCGTGGTTAAGAAAGCATGTTGAATCCCACTTACAAATTTATACAACTTTCAAAGTCAAGAATACAATATACCTTATGAATTTATTGTATCTTTAAATACCTAATGGTTTATTTTCCAAAAGTTCTTTATATTTCAATAGAAGTATGGTAACCAATATTTCTAAAAGAAAAAGTTTAGTTGCACAATGAAAATGAATCTTAGTCATTTGCCTAGTGAAAATGTCTAGGAATAATGTATGAATTTTCAATACAAAATACAGCATGACAGACTACATGACATTATTCACAAGATGTATTAACTACCATTTGAAATGAAATGCCTTTATTACTAAATTAATCGGATTCTCCAGATTAAATAACCTTAAATTTAGAACTTCAAATGAGCCTAGTTAAAATCTGTGTGCTTCGAATTCGTGTTGCAAATTACTGAATACTTCAAGTAGAGCTTGAAATCAATTACATTCTCGTATTTATAACAATTAAATTAAATGTCAAGTAGAATTAAATATCAAGAGAAAACGTTTCTAGGAATAATTTAATTTATTTGATTTTATAAAGTTGATTGCTGAATTTATAATGTATTTACTGCACATGAGCTTTACATCAATCTTAAATAAATGTCTAAGAAACATTAGTGTTTCGGGGCTTAGAATTAGTTTATAATAGTGATTCACTAAGTAGTACCATTTTTCTCTAAGAAATTCTAATATGGTTCAAGGAATTATAATGTTAGAAATCCATAACCATGCCTTATACCGATGTATATAATTTATTACCGATTTATTATACGGATTGTTTAAGCAATACTTCAAAAGAACATGTATTATTACGTCTTAGAATTTAATGCAAAAGTCGTTCACACACCGAAAATTATACCATCTAGATTTGAAAAATTGAGGACAGAGAATGAGTACTGTTGTTTAGTGAAACTTGCATTAGATTACTAGATTATACCAATATCTACTTAATTTGATTATAAGAATCAAAGTATTAGAGTAGTTGTAACAATTTGTGAGGTGACTGAAATTATTAAAAACTGTTTATAAACGGAATGTTGTCGATCCTTAACATCATGTACACTCACAAATAGATTTATTAAAAAAACGAAGTTGTCTTTTGCAAGCAAACATAATTTAAACGTATGACAGGGACATTTTAAGCAATTAAAATAACTACTTCAAAGAAACTAAACGCTATGTCGTAGCTGAACCAAATGAAATTTTATCCCATATTGTTGAATAATCAAACAAGATTTACAAGTACATTGCAATTCGCGAATTTTAAATACTTGTCTATGTCAGTGATTTCAAGTGTAAAGAAACAAACCAATGGAAAACGAGGATTTTACTTCCGGTTGTTAAATGCTCTCATTTCGTAGGAAAATATTTTAAAGGAAAATATTTTAAAATGTGGTCAAGTGCTATCACTTCCGGAATATTTCACATGTCTCACTCTAGTCCACATAGGGTTATCTTACACATTTTATCACAGATTTGAATTCCAGTTGGTTCAGTTCATTGAATTTTGGCCTTGCAATTTTTCACCATGATTGATATGATTCAGTCATAGTAAAATACACAATGGATGAAAAACAATGGCTGATGTAGTGTAGCTGTTAAATCTAAGCTATTTAACATTTGAACCTACCCAGCCTTTGACTGTTATTTTATGCACTCAATTTTCAACAAACGGTCAGCAAAATGCCGGAATAGCAATTCTGCTACAAATACGATAAATACATGTGGAACGTTTAGATGTTTCGATGACATCAAATTCTAAATATGTTCTACATCGTATAACAAAGCGAAGGAGAAAACCTTATTTTCAGATGAAAAAATTTTTGCAATAAAGGAACATTGGTGTATTTTTCTTTAAAGTTCATATTTGCTTCATATTTTGCTTATAGAAATATTTGCTTCATAGAAAAAATGTATTATAATTATTAAAAATTCTCTGTAAAATTAATTAGTCAAGAAAGTTCTGCATTATCTCCTATAAGCTAACCACGTCAAAGTAATAAGTGATTATTTTTGTAGTTATGGTGCATAAGGTGTTACGCTGATAAGCTCATAATTCTAGGCACTAAAGCTGTTTGTGGGAACCCTTGCACTTAGCTAAATTCAATTTTCTAACACATTCTCCCATTAGAAAAGTAAAACCCTTATCAGAAGCCTTCTTAAGTCAGCCGCAATAAATACTTTATTTATCAACTACTTTTTTCTTCTTTATTCTTTCCCTTTCGTCAAAGCACGTAACGCTAACTTTTTTCAAAATTAAAAATCAGACCAAAAGGAAGAAAAAAAAGCAACTGAATAAATAAAATATCCCTTGATCTTCGGTGTGCTCAGCATTTCTAATTACTTTTTCATTAATTAACCTTTTGGGAATGTTTTGCTTTTTCTTTTATCTTTCTTTTTTAGGTAGTTTTAAGAAGTTTTCCTTTTGCCTTTTTTTGCCACCCGCCTTTCTCGCTTACCTTTTGTTTTCGGCTACTTTATTATTAAACAAATGTAGGAGATTTCACACGAAAAAAGGTGGAACTTTCCCTCGTTTTTTTTACCTGGTAAAGATTAAAATTCTTACTTTTAATACCCTCGTATTCAAAGAGAGGTGATTCATATTTAGAAATATAATTACCAATTTACCATAAATTCCAAAGAAAGGAGTGTTTTACTTTTATCTTTAAAGTAATTAAATTTTGAGCCTTTTTTGAGACATACTTTTTCAAATGCCAGCTTATTGACGTATAGTCTTCCAAGCATTCCGCTGGCGGTAAGATGGTAGTCTCAGTTTCAACCTGGGATACCAAAGGAAGTGCTACCACATAGCACACATCGTGAATTAGAGACATGCCTTCCTGTATGATTTTGGGGAAGATGACCCTCATTTATATATCGTCTAGAAGTTTGAAGTAACCAGGAACCTTCAAGGCCCCAATCTAACGTCGGTACCTAAGAGATTTGAACTCATAACCAAGCACTTCAGTCTACCAGTTTCTGAACCCTACAGATGGTTTATCTTCGCATCGAAAACTGTCCTGTAGTGGCTAGCATCCGGTGCGAAAACCTGTTCCAAATTGTAACCAGGTCTAGGTAAGTGACAATTTGTTTTTCCTACTTGAGTCTTCATGCACTCGAGTAATTGGGCACTTTTGTCTAGACGAGATATCTTGTCGTTAGCAAAATTGACCAGATTTATTACGAAATACCTCATCGAAATCACTTGGAGGGTTAAGACCGATGCTTTTAGCCGCTCGGCTGCTGGTGGAACTGGTAATAGGTACTAAATTATATGAATGTAATGCAGAACGCAAGTTTTGATAACAATTATCTGTATCTGATAGCATGATTAATTCTTTGAGCGTCTTTTGATTTCCTAAAGTATAGTATTGCGTTGAGGTATGTAATATTAATCTCTGAAAGTAACCAAAAAATAGTTTGTGCTTCCAAACACAGATTAGGGTTCTTAGTAATTAATCTTAACCCACCCGATGGTTGTCTCGACGTGATATCTCGTCATTAGCAAAACTGACCAGATCTTGATTACGAAAAACTGACCAGATCTCGATCTCGTTATAAAAAAATCGTCCATATCCTGATGACGAGATATCTCATTATTAGCAAATTTGGTCAAATCTTGATGGACGAGATATCTCGTCGGAACGATTTGGAGGATTAGACAACTGTAGATTGTTCTTGATGCCAACATTTCTAAATAAGATCAAGATCTGGTCTGTCCCCGGATTTCCAAGGAACTTTGTATTGCTTTTAATCCATTACACAAATAATGACTAAATAACCATATCTATTGGTTTGAAAGCATCCTAGGAAAGATTCCATTGGTGAAGGTGATCAAACTGGTTTAGGGAATGCTGCAAGTTTCAGAACGGATAAATACATGTGAACCAATCAGAGGGTTAATGGTGAAAATAAATATTTACTTTTTGTTCTTTTATAAGTGTGGTATATTTAATTTTTTTAATTGCCAATTAGTTCTTAAGGATTTTAAAATAGATTAATTTGTTCAACGCACCTAATTTTACAACAATAGTAGAGCTTTTTCTTTCAAACTACTGTTTTGATATCATTTCTACTAAATCACATCATCATCTGAGAATAAATTCAAGCGACACGTTAATCTAGCTTACCTCTCTTGTTGATTTTCTCGACGAAGCTGACAAGATCTTGATGGACCAGATACCTCGTCTTTGGAAGAAACTAACCAGATCCCGATTTCTTCAGCATGAAAGTATCTCAATATATTGATAACGAGATATCTCGTCATTAATAAACTAAATATGGCCTCACCAAACTACTAAAAATGGCCTCATTTTTAGAAAATAGGAGAGAAATAGAATTTAGAGCAATATCTAAATTTTGTATTCGATTCGCACTCCAGCTATGCAAAAAAAGGATTTTAATCAAATTTCGAGCCCATCCTGGTTACTAAAACACATAAACAATCGTGGCTCAATTCGCCATCTTAATAATTTAAACCAAATCATGTTTATTTAATAAATGCATGTAGTTCAATTTTCTGTGATATCAAAGCCATTCCATCCAACCAATTAAGGCAAAGATTGCGAAGGAAAACGACTTCTATTATTTTAAGTAACATTTGCGGTGAATGTAATGTTCCCTAACGGTGTGGGGAATGTTCAGAAATAAACTAGAGGATTTTCGGATTTTCGCTAGGTAAATATCCACAAGGGAACAGGTGTTCCTAAGGTTGATATAGCTACCGACCGTCCCACGGTAAAAGTCAAAGGTTATCTCTTTTCTGTTTTTAGTTACTGTAGCTATTTTTTGCTCTTGCTTAAACGAGCAATTGCTGGGAAAGCGTACGCGGCTTTAACAATTTACGACTATAAAAAAGACTATGGTTCTATAAAAGTTTGTGAATTTTTATTTTTGGGCATTTGGTTTTGCTGAAAAGATTTAAAATCTTAGTTTGCATTATTTTTTTAAGTCTTATAAAAAGGGGATGTTTCATTTTCAATTTAATGAATGTAAAGTTTTGGACATAATGAATTTTTAGCTTTAATACGTTATTTCTTTCGATATCTGAAAAGATGGCTGAAATTTTGTTGTCTCATCTCAGATGCATAAAATTAGAATTTTGCATGGAATTAAAAATACATTGATCACGGTATTGCCAGATACCGAATAGAGAAATTAAATTTATACTATCAGTGGGTTTTCTCCATGCTTCTTTCTTATTAAATAATGATTCGTTTGCTATAAAATGAAAGTTATAAAGTATTTGTAATTATGGTAAAAATTTGATCTTCAAAATTAATTTCATCACTGAAATTTGAAAAAAATAATGTTTCAAATTCTTTTATATCATCTAAATATTCGGAGATTGCTCATATTTTGGAAAGAAATTTATGTAAGTTCAGACACAAAGAATTAGAGTTTAGATTCTATAAAAATAATTTTTGGAAAAAAGGTTTCTCCAATTACTCTGGTAAAGCAATCTGGTATTTGGTGAAACTGCTCGTTTCTGTGACCCAACTTTCACAAAAAAGCATGCCAACTTCATGTTTTTACCATGATATAGAAAAGAAAAGTTTGCATTCTTTGCTATGATGTACGTGCTTGACTGTTTGTACTGAAGCTGTACGTGCTTGACTATGATGTTTGCTTTGACTTGAATACGTCTTTAAAATCGGAACAGTACTGGATGCATGCATGAAAAGTCTATCGTTATAAAAAAGTTTTACAACGGTTTTGGCTTATGATTTCAGAACTAGAAGAAAGAACCAGGAGACAAATATAGCGTCATGTATACATATATCCGTACCTGACATGACCTTCGGATCGAGTGTACAGGCGCATTAAGCACTGGGAGAGAATCTGTACTATGTCGAAATTCTACGGTGCTGGGCAAGCTTTGGGTCAGTGAAGCTTTGGATTGCTTAGAGTGAGGACTGTATAAAAAGTGTCATTCGAAAGCCATCAAACTACACTACAATTGATATTGGATAACAATTCTTTCATTAACAATTATTATCAAACTGCACTTTAATCTTTCAAACTAAATTAATTGTTGAATTTTCACAATAAACAATCGTTCAAACTTCCTATGTCTGCTTCATTCATTCGACAATCCACATCAGGCACGATTATTCACGTCAAAACTACGGGTTTTATCCTCGACACAAACTATCAATTTTATACTCACTTTTATCATTGATTCGAGTTATATTTAAATTATCCTCGCTCGCTCATTGGTTAAATTTATATTTAAATTATCCTCGCTCACTCATTGGTTAAAGTTATATTTAAATTATCCTCGCTCTCTCATTGGTTAAAGTTATATTTAAATTATCCTCGCTCTCTCTCATTGGTTAGTTATATTTAAATGTTTTCATCGGAAATTCCTAGTTCAAAATAAATTAATATTAAATTCCGATATAAATATAAAGAAACTAGTAATGTCAGAGATAATATTTATAAAATAGTAGAAAGCGGAAGAGATATTTATTCAGAAACTTAGTGAAAAACGCGCATGCGATAACATAATTAAATTATTAATAAGTATGCAAATTTTCTATGCCTGGCAACGTCATAATATGTTTAATTATTTCAGTTCCATTAAGCATTATCAAGTGAGATGTAGTTTTGAGCTGTTAGTTTAATTGTTTTGTATCTCTGATTTCTTTTTTGTGAGATTATCGATGAGATAGATGCATTTTTGAGATGCGAATTTATTTATTGATTTTCTATTCTGAATGTAAACATTCAAGGATAGTGAAACATGTCAAAGGTATATTTCAATTCGCACAATTTACGACTACTCAGAAAAGATGAGCACTTGAATAAATGATTTTTAGAGCTCGTTGTATTCTTATCTCAACGTGTTGTGCATCTAGTATTTTAGTAATCAGACAATTTCAAAGTGAAATATAATATGTTATAGAATATATTACCTAGCACATTTTGTACATGCATAGAAGCTGTGAAGTTAGTTCTTTAATATATTCCTTTTCGACTAATTATATTTACTATCTAGACATCAGAGCAATGTGAATTTACATATTCATGTGGAAGGCTGTTATAGATTTTTCGCATTCTTACATGTTTACTGAAAATGTTTCCGTTCTTACACTTACAAATGGCAACGTGTCTAAATTTCTAAGCACTTCAGGCTCCACGAAAGATCTTAGAAATGTTTCACAAATGAATAGTATTGTGAAACATGAAGAGAACAGGTTGTTTTCATGATCTTCATTTCTAAAATTCAGAGTTTATAGATTGGTTCTGGTATAGAATACAATTCAAAAATGAGAATTCGGGAGAAATAAAACACCAAAATTAAAGTTAAATTCAAAAGTTTTCGAAAATAACATCTTTTGATTTCCTTAAATTCCATATTCTACAAAACGATTCATGATTATATTCTGTTTGGTTGGTTGTTTTGGTGCTTTATGGCGCAAGGTCCATATTTAGCCACGCTGAGCCAGAGACAAGACATACAATAGCAAGTAATAGTTATACACATACACATGAAAGTTTTACTGACCCAAGTACAGAGAAATACACCCAGGGATACACCTGCCAGGAATCGCCTACAACTCGAAGGTTGCTAGAACAGTGGACACACCCACTGAGCCACATGGCTCCGATTATAATCTGGTATAATCCAAAACATTTCTTGCTCAGCCGATGTGTGTACATAAAATCCACGCAACTCGTATTTATTCTCTGAAGAAGACGAGTCTCAGACAAGTCATAACGTGATAACCATCGATCTTCTAATGAAATAGACAAAACATGTGCGCGCAGCTTCATGTTATTTCTGCCGATCGCTTGGTTTGAAGATCTTTCACGTGTTTTAGAGAAAAAAGCATGAATCTTAATGTGGGATGGTTTATTGATAGGTTAAAGTTATTATCCAGCATGATTGAAAACACTAGTCTGCGCTTCGATAGCCAATCGGCTAAGTCTATTCGTAAAATCTTTTGAGATCTTATGACAGAGACTCCGTATACATGTTCTATCAATTTCACTTGAAAGTCGATGGTGATAACATGGTAACACAAAATTTAAGTGTATACCCGCGTAAAAAAGAAGCTTATACGTTAAAAATGACCAAGTAGGTAATAAAATTTCAATCATAACCACAAAAGTATTTTCTGCATTTAAATTGAAGTAGCTACAATAAAGATATATATCTGTGACTGCTCTGAGTATACGGAAACTGATTTTTAAGCATAAAAATTGAATCTTTATCCAATTAAAAGTTCACCAGCACTTTTCTCGACGCTGGTTTCGAAGCTTGTGTGTGACCGTTTCATTTCTGTACCACATCACAAATAAAAATAGTAAAATACGCATAAATTCCACCATTTCATTCAAAAAACTAAATCTTTAGAAATCTATTACAGAGAGATTCATGTACTCATACCGAAACTAAACTCACAATGAATTTAGTTAGTTCAAGCACTATGATTGTGATATTGTGGGACAAATATGAAAACAGAAAATAGTTATTCATCAAGAAATCATTTCCTGCAATAAAGATATTTGCAGCATTCAATAAAAAATTATGTTTTATAGAACTTCTCATTTTAAAAAACGTCGTTTTATCTAATGATATAACGATTTTCGCACTCTACACTTTTACACTCTACAAACACAACTTAATTTCATTTCCAGAATGCTCCTCAATAATTACCTGATGATAAGGGTATTTCAACTTCTCAAACCATTCTATTGCCATAATAATTGTATTCATCCTTGCAACTCCGAAGTCGCAATAATGTCAGAATTTAAAAATACTAACCATTGCATAAAATTTCCAAAAGTCACAGAGTAACGACATACAGTGCTCATAGCACAGAGGAGGCAAACGTCTCAATGCGTGCCATAAAGCAAACGTCCGTGATGACATAAAGAATGGTGGTGTGTAAAACAAGGGGCAGGAATTCTTTATCTAAATGTGTGCAGTAGGGATTGTGTGTGTCTGAGCACAAGAAAGCAAACACGAAAATTTAATCTTTAAGCATTTAATTACGAATTACGTCACACATACTGAATCGCAAAATGAATTTATCAGTTCTTACCATATGATTATGATGTTGTAAGTTAAATACAAAATAAAAATAATTAATCAATTATTTAATACAATAAACATATTTGTAGCAACTTCAATACACAAAATTCTGTGTAAAACTTCACATTTAAAACAATGTCGTCTTCGTTAAGGATGTTACGGCATTCACGCTCCACAAACAGTACGCATATAATACACCCTTAATACCATTCCCAAAATACCTCCTGAATAATTTCCCAATAATAATCGGGTTTCAACATCCCAAACCATTTTATTACTATAATATGACACATCCTTACAACCCCAATGTCACATTATTGTTAGTGTTTAAAAATCCGCAGCATTTCATAAAACTTCCAAAGGACACAGAGTAACGACGTACAGTACTCATCGCACAGGGGAGGCAAATGTCTCAATGCGTGCCATAAAGCAAGCGTCTGCGAAGACATTCTGCCCGCGGTATATAAAACAAGGGAACAGGAATATTTCTCTTTTTTTCTAAATGGATACAGTGGAGATGTGTACGTCTGAGCCCAAGAAAACTAACACACAAATTTGATCGTTAAACATTCGAATTAAAATTACGAATTCATTCACACATTCTCAAACTCAAAATTAATTTTGTCGGTTCTTGCCATATCATTACGACGCTGTGTGTTAAATAGAAAAAATAGAAGAAAAAACATTTTCCATCAAGAAATTATTTCCTACACAAACCATATTTGCAGTAACTTCAATAAAAAATTCTATTATAAACTTCATACTTTAACCCTCCTGGTGATTGTCTCGATGGGGTATCTCGTCATTAGTATGACGTCACTCATCAGATATGATCAAAACTGACCAGATCTTGATGAACGAGATATCTTCTCATAAGAAGACAACTGACTAATTTATGATCTCGTCATAAAAAATGGTAATATCTTGATGATGAGATATCTCGTCGAAACCACTTGGAGGATTAAACAATGTCGTCTTACAACTCTCACACTCCACCGACAATACACATACAACGCACCTTAATCCCTTCCCAAAATACCTTCTCAATAATTACCCGATAATAATCGCGTTTCAACATCCCAAACCATTCTATTACCATAATATGACACGTCCCTACAACCCCCAATGTCACATTAACGCCAGTGTTTAAAAATCCGCAGCATTTCATAAAACTTCCAAAGGACACAGAGTAACGACATCCAGCGCTCATCGTACAGAGGAGGCAAACGTCTCAATGCGTGCCATAAAGCAAGCGTCCGCGAAGACATTCTGACCTGCGGTATGTAAAACAAGGGAACGGGGATCCAGATGACAAATAACTCTTTCCAAGCAACATTAACCCCTTACCACTTTGGCACGCGGGGCCCCGAGAGTTTGAGAGCAATATTTCGCGAAGTGGAGCCGTTCGCAACGAACCGCGAAACGCCTTCTTAACGGAAAATTCGCATTTTCGCGGTCACATCGTCGCGGGCGATAAAAGAGGAAGGCTTTGGGAGGCTGATTTATAGGATCGGTGTCGAGAAACCCGGGCCACCCGACATTTACTAAACTTAGTGTTAGGCATGCAGGAAGGGGATTTTAAATTTGGAGGGATGAAGTTTGAATTTTAACGTGGAGATGTAATTTTGTCCTATATGCATTGAAAATGGTTTCAAGTAAGAATACAGGCTGCAGGTAGTGATTAGAAAAAGAGATACTTAATTTTGGCTTGTATTTTCAGCCTCATTTTAGTAACCCTCCAAGTGGTTTCGACGAGATATCTCGTCCATCAAGATCTGACCAATTTTGCTAATGACTAACGAGGTTCCTCATCAAGATATTGTCGATTGTTTTATGCTGACGAGAAAAAGAACTGGTTCGTTTTCTTCTAATATCTCATCCATCAAGATGTGGTAGTTTTGCTAATAGCAAGATACCTCGTCGAGAAAACAACCAGGAGGGTTAATTGTAAAATAGGATTTATTAACATTTCTTCAGGTTTAGCCCACCATATCGCAGATAGAAACTTTCATTCTGCCTCAATTTTCGTATATTTAGTTCTGACTCTGAAATGAGAAAATGGCAGATCATGTTTCTTACAAAGTGAGGAAGATATAGTTCCACAATGTAAGCCTACCATTCCCAGGTAACTGGAACGGGATATTCAGCCATTTAATACTCTCCAAAGAATTTGACAGAGATCTGGTGGCATGCAAAATACCAAACAAGTGAGAGTGATGTATCTCAAGGAACTAACGAAAATTCTAAATCTGCGGATTGGCGCAGACACCAAGAAATCTGTGTTTTGTGTGCAAAAATAGGTGTTTCTCGAAAGAGGTTTTGAAAAAGCTTAACTGCTGCTAAGTAAAAAGACAGGTTGCAAGTACTGATTAGAAAAAGAGGTACTTAATTTTGAGTTGTATTTTTAGTTGCATATTATGAATTATAAAATGGGATTTATTGACACTTCTTCAGGTTTAGGCCACCTTGTATCAAATAAAAACTTTCGTTATGGCTCAATTTCCAGAAATTTAGTTTTGGCTCTGGTATGAGGAAAAGATCAAGGTACTTTTCAGATTCTGGTATTCTACGTTCCTTACGAAGTGAGGAAGATACAGTTTCACAATGTAAGCCACCCATTCCCAGATAACTGGAACGAGATAGTTTGATATTCAATACTCTTCTAAGAACGCGGCAGAGATCTGATAGTGAACAGAATAACAAACAAGAGAACACCTTTCAGGCCTTTTCAGGTTTAACAAACTATGTGCGTCAAATATAAGCATTCATTTTGTCTCAATTTTCGGGAACCCTTACTACCTTACATTTACTCAACTTAATGTAAGGCAAGTAGGAAAGGGATTTTCAATATAGAGGAATGAAGTTTGAATTTTCACGTGGTGCTGCAATTTGTGAAGTGTGTTTGGTGTGTGCTTCGATTTATTCTTTTATTTCTAGTTCTCTCCATTTCGCACTGTATAATATCAACCAGTTGCCATAGGCTTCTGGTTTCCCTCGTAAACCATCATGCTTCAAGTACGAATATCCATTTTGTTTCAACGTGTATTATATTCCTAATATTGCTCATAAGTGAAGCAATCTTAAATATAATTAAGTTTGCTTCACTTATGAGCATAATATAATTGAAAGATACCAAATATCGGTGAAACCTAATTCAAATATCACCTGATATTTGAATGAAGAGATAGATTTTAAATTTTTAAAATATTATTTGAAGACTAAGGGAACAGTCACTGTAATTATTAAAGTGCATAGAGATATATGAAACTTAATTACGTTACTTCAAATTTTCACTCTGGAGTGGTAAAAAGTAAAAGCATTGTTATTTGTATTGACATTCCGCATAACCATTCTTTAATGTATAATTTTATTATTAAAATGATTACAAATAGGAAAAAATAAACAAGTTCATTAGTATGAATCGCATGGAAATACCTGACTAATTTCAAGATGAGCCGAGTTATATGGATGAAATCCTAATTACACGTAACTTAATTTATGATGTATGAAATATAGATTAAATATTTTCTAGCATGCATGTTGCTTGATGACATTGAATTAATCATCTTCAAACACGTCGCATTTCTGTTTTAAAATTTGATTTACCGTGAGATAATCATACTAATATTCAGATTTAATCATTGTTTAGCCTTAATGAACGTACATCCGGGTCCCGAGTTTAGAGTGCTCTGAGTCATTCCCCCAATAACGTCCATTGCCAAGTTATGTTTGCATTTGATGCTAACGTATTAATAAGGATTTGCGAAGTCTCAATATTAACGGAACTGGGATCAATAGGGAATGTATTTGACTTGTAAGATTCAGGATTCCAATTAATAAGACCAAACTATTGCAGATTTCAAGGAGCCATTAACAGAGAATCGCTAAACGAAACACATTTTCCCATTTATATATGTACACGAAACTATGCTTGCACTCCTGTTAACTAATAATATAAAAATTGCGAATGCATTTTATTGGGACAGTTCGAAACTACATATACGATAGTTTAAAAATCAAGGAAATTAGTCGAAATAAAATTTAGAAAATATCGTCACCTGAATTGAAGATCTAAGAAATTAAATTCTTTAGTTTTGAGACAAAGGGAAAAACTTTCATGTATATTCAGTGTTTCACGCATAACTACATTTTTCATTAGCAATAGATGGAGCCTAAGTGGTCAAAAGAAGTTAGCCTAGATTTTGCATTGAATTCTGTATTAATTCAGCTTTACTAATTTAAAACTAACTCAAAATTTACCTAGTTCTTGTATTTAGGTGGCAATACATGTTTTTTCCGTTAGAATATGTATATTCTTTTCATTCATATTCAAAATTTTAATAAGTTCATATTTTAATTTTAAATATTTTAATTTTATTTTGTTTTTAGAAGTTTTAGAATTAAGAAGTTTTAGAATTGTGTTCATTTTGTTAGGAATGATTTACGTCTAACTTAAAATTATTGGTTCATAGTCCGGCTATGGTGAATTGGTGTTTCTTTTCTTCACTACGTCAAAGGATTGGATGGGACTGGATATTGAATTTTATGTAGTAAGGTCTTAAGCAGGACAAACTGCGTCAGACGCAAGATTATAAAATTACACCACAGATAACAGCGTTATACTAACGATCAAATATGAGAAATCAAGAGTTGAGACAGAAGTACTCAACGGAAGACAACTTCAGTTTCACCTATAAGCAACTTTCTTCGGGTAATAAACAAATCAATATTACGAAAGGAAAAACATTTAGAAAAACACATTATAATTATCTAACTAATTTATCATAGGATGCTCCATGAATATTTCCATTCGTAGTCTTCTATGAATATGCCAACCCCCCTTTTGAAAGCTGTCTATCTCCAATGAGCAAGTCAATACTAGGTGAGTCTACAAGCAGTACAATGTTCAACTAAACAACATATCAACATAAATTTTCATCACATTCATGAACGCAGTTATTGATTTCTCGATAATTCATTCTGATCTTTCTTATTTTAGTTATTAAGACAATTTATCACTGACCACTTGTTCATGAATATTTCCATTCCCTATTTTAGACGGTTATGAATATGAAGTGTTCATTTGCAAACTGCATCTCTTTATCTCCAGCTGATGACTAATGCTTATCGCAATTTAGTAAAACTGGAATGCATTAGCTCATTTACATCCACGGCTGCTTTTAAATTGATCCTTTCACATGATATATCGATATTACAGCTTATCTCTTTCAAACGACACGGCATATATCATGTGTATGTGTTTCACGGAAACGTCATGTGATGGTTAATGCCCTTAAAACCCATGAAGAGAAAACTCATAATGTATAAAACTTGGGAATTTCAATAGGAAACAAAAGGAATTTCATAAGGCCAATGGGTGTAGTGGTCAGGTTGTTGGACGGAGAGTTTCTGGTTCAAATTTAGGATAAGGCATACATGTTTGTCCGTCTAGAATGAATGCTTCAACTCTCTATAAAAGGGTTGTGCCTTGAATGTGTGGATGTACGAGGGTCATTTCGTAAGTAATGCACAGGTTGGCAACACTGTGAAGTGAATGACGCAACGATCGTGAAATTTACATCAGTTGTAGTTGGCTTAAGGAAGAAGCACGTGTTATTGTTTCATCGATAGCGTAATTTTATTTAAGTAACGCGAGTTAGAAGTGGAGCCTGCACCAGTCTCGGGTACTGTGACTGTTGAGGATCAAAAATCGTACATTAAGATCGAAACTTTACGTGGAAAAAACCCGACAGAAATTCACAGTGCTTTAAGTGTAGTTTGTGGTGAATTAACAGTGGACCGTAGTAGTTTCTCGTTGGGCTAATCGACGGCCCAAGACCAGGAGACCGAAAGCATCAACAGATGAACGAAGTGTGAAACTTGTGACAGATGTACTGGAAGAAGATCGTCGTGCGACATGTGAGGAAATTTTTGGTACCAGGGATTTCACCAACGTCAGTATTCCGAATTCTAACAGATGATTTGAACATGAGAAAAATTTTTGCTCGATGGGTCCCTCACTACTTGAGTGCTGAATAGAAGCAGAAACGCCTGGTCATTGCCACCTTGCTGAAACGAAGATTTGACGTTGAAGGTCCAGCATTCTTGTATCGAATTGTCGCTATTGATGAAACGCGGGTTAGGGACTTTGAGCCGGAGTTGAAATCACAGTTCAACGAGTGGAGAGTTCAAAGTTCCCCACGACCAAAAAAATTTCGACGAGCTCAATCAAAGGTGAAACAAATGATTATCTTTGCTTACGATCACCACGGAATAATCATGTGGACAAAGTGTCACAGCAGTGTATTATCGTGAATTCATTCAAAAATTGAACAGAAAACTACACAAAGCCCGACCTCAGTTGCTTGAGGCTGGATCACTCATTCTCCATGACAACGCTTGCCCGCATATCGCCAATGTCGTAAAAGAAAAGCTGTGCGAATACGGTGGGGAAGTGTTACCTCATGCACCGTACAGTCTACCAGACATGAGTCCACCAGACTGACTTATTCCCAAAGTTGAAAACCTATGCGTTGACGTTGTTTTCCTTCTCTGGAAGAGCTTTCTGCCGCCGTTACCCGAGCCATTCGCCAGATGAACAGAGATGGTGTATTAGATGGAATAGTAAAGCTTCCCAGACGTTGGGAATCGGTCATTGCGAAGCAGGGAGACTATATTGAAGTATTGTGAGTAGACAGTATAAAAAAGTAAACATGTAAGTAAACACAGACACAAAATTTGTGTGCATTATTTATGAAATGACCCTCGTATATGAGGTGGAAAGTGAACCCAACCCCCGTAGTGCATCAAGGTCAATAAATGTTGTTCACAAATACTCACTTGCAATGCCGTTATGGAGACGTCCAATTAATTGGTCTGGCACCAAGCTGCACCAGGGCAACGAGAAATGGTTCACGAATCCTCCCTTACGTGCAACGGTGGAGATGTCCAATTAATTCACCTAGCACCATGCTGCACCAGGGTAACGCGAAATGGTTCACAAATCCACCCTTGTAGTATCATAACGTTCAATTGGCTAGGGATTAGGGTTGGTTGGGTTTTATGACGCAATGCCTATATTTGGCCATCTGAATCAAACACCAGACAGACAACGCCAAGTAATGGACATACACATCCATCAAGAAAGTTTTACCGAAAGGGGAGATAGAAATACACCCAGGGAGGAATTGAATCTGCGTCATCCACAACAGGGCATTAGGGTAGATAGGTAGGTAGTTGAATTTACGTCGCACTGGAGCAACACGAAAAGCTATTGGTGTCGGCCTGGGATTAATTTCGAAGGGAACGATCTGAGGATAAGACCTCGTAAATTTGAACCATAGTCGGATGACTTCAGGTATTGACCTGGTCAATACCTGAGCTCCGGGCATCAAAGAAAAACAAATTATTAGAATCATTAAATTTGGAGAATTGAAGATCCTTTCAGTTTCTTGTGAATTTTATATAGAGTGTGAGCACTTAAGAAATGTCAGAAATTAGTATTCCGTCACACTTTTTCAATACTTAACAAAAACACATAACACAATTTTGTAAATTAATCTCCGAAATTTACCAGCTTCCCTTTATAAAACGTCTTAATAAAGATTATTTGTCTCTTTCTTTTAACTCCTTCCACTTTTTAAATCCAAACTTTCCTGATATTGAATTTCTAACACACTTGGCTTATCTATTCGCTGGTTTTTCGAGCATCAAATATTTTATTTTCTCCTTAATTTAGCATTTTTTTAAAATAAAAACTTCCTCCCCGGCCGGAAAGCGTAATAGTCACAGGTGTACATTTTTTATTTAATTACGCGCTCCAAAAGAACTCTATTTTCATTAGAGGATCCCAAATATTAATATCCGGAAACTGGAGTTTAAAAAAGCTCGCAGAATTCTTGAGAAACTTAATTATGATATAATGGAACCCATGGAATGAGAACGAAGTTTATTTTAATGAAACTACTTTCAAAGATTTATGTGGTGCCAGATTTGATATTCACTTATGAAAACATTGGGAAATTGAAAACTCAATAGACAGTGCACTATAATAATATTAGTGTTCTAATCCGTTTTTAGAAGAATTAGAGTTCTTTATTAATAATTGTGGTGATATTTCAATCACTCAAAATGTAATACTGAATTTCATGGAATATAGCTGAAACTTATGTTTCAGGGATTCCTATTTATCGCATTAATCAGTTAATGCAGATGATAGGTAGATAGTAGAATTAACGTCGCGCTGCAACAACGCGAAAGGACTATTGGCGAGGGTCCGAGATTATTCCACAAGGGAAATTATCAGAGGAGAATACGTCGTAATTCTGAACCACGGTCATATGGTGAAGTCAACAACAGGGCTAGCACCCCACTCTCCAAACTTCCACACCACGCCGAAGTGAGGATATTTGAGGTCACAACCGTTTTAACTTGCATCAGCCACCAGGTGAACGACGATCTTTGATTGGATCTTGTTTCGAACTCACAACCCTCCGTTTGTTAATCTGCTGATCTTCTAACCGAGCTACCGTGACCGCAGATATTAAGTTCTGCGTTTCCAGATCTGGAGAGAAAATGACGCCATTGATAGACTGACTACTCCATTCCAAATGTATTATTTAAAACATGAGATCGTGTGGAAATGATTTAATCCCAAGAAAGGGATGTAAAAAAGCTGGAATAGTTACGACAACGAATTATTTATTGAAGACCAATCGACGTTCACATGTTGAGATATATTTTGAGCGTACATATCTTAAACAAAAAATAAAACCCTAGGAGAAAATGAAATTAAGTACGAAATAATCGAAAACAATTCAATGTAGTTTATTAATTTTCAGTTAGTTTCACCGACATTGAGTCAATTTGACTCTTCAATAGCAAAGTGCAGTTTAAAAACGAATTACTCAACTATAAACATGTATTCACTCTTGATCTTTTGCCAGGAGTAAACATAGCGGTTTAAAGAGACTCCAGTGAGGGAAGGAAATCATTGTGATAATCGCAGACAGTGAACAAAGGAGGCAATTTGACTCTAAAAATGACGCGCATCTTATAAACGAACTACTCATAAAAACATGTTAACTCTAGATATTTTGATAGTATACTGCCAAATGGTCAACTTAATGGTTGTGAGGATATCACTGGAGGAAAATAAAGAAGTCCCTGTAATAACCGGAGGAATGCGAGTTCGAGATTCGATCCAACCAAAAACAGTCGTGTACATGAGGACTGATGCTGGTTAAATCTTTCGTGGCCTCAAATGTCTTCATGTTGGCGTGAAAGTTTGGAGAGCGGGATGTCAGCTCAGGTGTTGACCTCGTCATCAATGCTACAAAATTACGAGGTCTTGTCCTCGGTCTTTCCCTTTGGGATTGAACCCGGAACGTCACCAATAGCCCGTGTATTGCTCCAGTGCGACCTAAATTAAACTATTTACCTACCCTGTGATAATCACAGACAGTGAACAGAGTCCATTTGACTTTATAACAAAGCTCAGTTTATGAATTAATTGCTCAGTTATAAAAGATATTTACTCCAGATCCTATGCTTGCATATTGTGAAATGATGAAGTTAATGGTTATGAGGAGATTACTGCAGTGGAAGAAGATAATTCATAGGATTATTGCAGTGAGCAACAAGGAATCAATTTAATTACAGCATGTACTTTCAGGTTAAATTCAAAGAATGTGGCCTTTGGGGAAATTAGGTTAGTCTGAGTTCAGAGATGCAAAATCTGAATCATCAATGCTGCACCACAATTAGTCTCCGTGGGTTTTCCCACTGCTCTAGAAAGTAGGATTTGTAGGGAAGTAGGACAATTGTGATAGATTGCGAGCTGTCCTGGTTCGATTGCTGTATTTCTGTCTTCAGTGTCAGTAAAGCTTTCAGTGTATGTTCACTTAGTTGACGTTGTTTGGGTGCAGCTTGGTCAAATATGGCTCTTCCGCCATAAAACCCAACATACTAATCAATGCTGCACGAATTACAAGGTGAGAGTCGTTAGACCATAGCAACCAGAGGGTTGTGAGGTTGAAACCTGATTCAACCACAGACCGTCGAGTGGGGGCTTGTGCACTTTAAATCTTTTGCAAATGTCCTTAAAATGGCGTGGTGTGGTAGTTTGGTGAGTTGTGACCTTGTCATTTGAACTTGGTTCAAAATTATGAGGTCTTAGCCTCGGATCTTTCCCTTCGGGGTTCCTTTCCCAATCTACCTACCAAATACTAGGTATTAACAATGAAGCCATATTAACCGTACGCACATTAAAACAATCACCACTTAAATAATTTTTAAATAAAAACGTAGAAACGCGTATCCTAAAAAACGATTATTTTTGGATCATCTCTAGGTGTGACTGAAAGTTAAAGTGGGGAGTGCTATAGTGACGTTTTCGATTGATATTAAAATTCGGGCATCTTAAGTAAATATTGCATTTATTTAAGATGCGTTTAACAGCTGGAACTAGGAAGATTGGGGACATAATCAAAGGCAAAGTAAAAGAAAATAACTGGCGAGGACTCTGAACATGGATGGTTCACACACTGGAGCGTACGAACAGCGATATATGAAAGTTAGGGTTTCAAAAAATTGCTGACGAGAAACATTTCAGCTAAAAAAAAATCGATTTCAGATTACTAATCTCAAAGTGAACTCTCAAAACCGCTTTCTTTAAATGAACGATAACAATTATCCAGGGACGCATTCCGCTACGTGCCAATGCTGCGACTCAGCTAAAATGAATGGATTCGAAACGTGAATTCTTTGAGAAGTCTCCCTTAGACTATATTCACACTGTCTGGATTCCAGGAAATTATATCCAGGGACGATAAGTATCTTGGTTATCCTTTGATGTATTGCACCTTATTTTACTCTCCTAAAATGACAAGACTCGTTCCCTATGGATTACTTAATTCCTGACACCTGTATTCCTTACACACAATTGTGTCCTAATACGTGCATCACCTAGTAATTTCAAAATATAACTCATTTTATGCAATGCTTCTTTACAGTAGAGGACAGCAATGGCTACCATCGCAAGCAAAACTATAAACAAAATATGTTTTTAAAATATTCAAGACAAAACGATAGGTACGTAGTTGAATTAACGACGCATTGGAGCAACGCAACGGTCTATTAGCGACGGCCTGGGATCAATCCCGAAGGAATCCCGGGATCAATCCAGAAAGATCCTAGAACAATACCTCGTAATTTTGAACCACGGTTAGATAACAAGGTCACTCCAGAGCTGGCACCAATTTTCCAAACTTACACACCACGCCAACGTGAGGATATTTAAGAAAATGGAAGTTTAAAGTTCACCAGCCCCAGGTACACGACTCCCTTTGGTTGGATCGAGTTTCTAACTCGCAACCCTCCGGTTTCTAATCCTCTACTCTTCCAACCGAGCTACCACGGTCCTTAAAGACAGATAATAGTTTCATTTTAAACATCTTAAAAATAAACTAACACAAGTACATTTACAGCTATTACACTCAAAACAAAAACTTTTGTTAAACTCAACATTTAAAGTAATTTAATGGAATGTCCTTTTCGGGAGATAGCATGGTGATTGGTTCCCAATTCACCTGGAGATGAAGACTCACTCTATTCACTTTTTGGTTCATCAGAATATCAGTACGATTGCATTAAACAGTTGAAGATAAGCTTTCCGGTTGCCCACATGGAGACGAACGCTTGTTAGAAAAATTTAGACATTTGTTCAAAAAAACTAAGGAGTGTACAAAACTACGAAGAATACGGATCAAAGTGTTGTTTTTCCAGTCTCCGATTCTAAGTTCCAAATTAATTTTTATTACATTACATATCATGGTTACAGTTTGTACGTGCATAACTAAAAAATACATTTACTAATATTATAGTTTAAACGAGCTTAATAAATATAATATCCAGACACAATAAAGTTTACAAGTACACCAATAGCAATTGCACGCGGCAATAAAAATTAAATTCCCGCAGCGCTTGTAAATGTTCACAGTCCTTAAATGCCTTGCGCCATTAAACCCAAACCAACCAGTCCTTAAATGACGTATAATATCATTTGAAATGGGAAACAAAATGAATTATGCACTAAGTGAGGTCTAATATATTGTTGAGTGACATCTAGATCGTATGGAACAGAACACATGAAAGAAATGACTACACTGAACAGATTACCACGTTCATCTTTCATTCATTTTTGACACGATTTGCCATAACTGCAGAATTTTTGTCGTTTAATCAGACAATAATTTATATTTCAATGGGAAATTCAGTTTTTTCTATAACCCGTAGTGGAGTTTAATATTTTGTTGAGTGACATCTAGGTCTGATGGCACAATAGAACACATATGAGATCTGTTCCTACGTGACATCTACCCAGTTTTGACCTTAGAATCTTTTCTAACTTTCTTTCAACAAATAGGTGTGGTTATTTAGTCTATGAGTGTTGTATTGGGGAAAACAACCCTACACTACTCGTTAATCTCTTGACGCGCAGAGGATTAATATAATTCATAAAATATTCTTGGTATCTCTGATGAAAATTTTGTGAATTATTATTGAATAAATTATTATCTTATATAGGCAAGATCTATGTAAAACAGTGTTTACTCAACTACTTATAAGAAACATTTTTTAAGAAAACAAGTGCAAACCTTTTCACCGTGCTTTAGTTATTACCAAGATCGATAAAATATACAAATTAAAATATTTTTCTAACTTAGAGTCTGAATTATCATTTATCTCATTAACCCTCCAAGTTCTTTCGGCGAGATATCTCGTCCATCAAGATCCGACCAATTTTGCTAATGACGAGATATTTCGTCAGCAACATAATGCCGATATTTTGATGATGAAGAGATCAAGACCTGGTCAGCTTTTTTCTAATTAAGAGATATCTCGTCTATCAAGATCTGGTCAGTTTTGTTAATGACCAGATACCTTGTCGAGACAACTACCAGGAGGGTTAATGTGTTTTCATGGTTTAAAGGGATATTTTTACTTGAAACAAACTTCGTGTAAGATAACTACCAAGTAGTATATTGTGGCAATTTCAAAGGAATGAAATACATATATATTTCTTTAATACTTCTAAACACAGCAGCCTCTTATGATTACATTTAACCCTCCAAGTTGTATCGACGAGGTATGTCATGGATCAAAATCTGAACAATTTTGCTAATTACGAGGTATTTCTTCAGGATATTGTCGATTTTTTTATGATGACGTGATTAAGATCTGATGACCGTGATCTTGTATTTTTTAATGACAAGATATCTCGTCCAGTAGATCTGGTCAATTTTGGTAATGACGAGATACCTCGACATGAAAACCACCAGAAGTGTTAAGGTATTGAAATCATTTTAACCAAGTTATATATGGGTATGTATGAATATTATATTCTGAAAATTAATAGCTAATAAAAGGAGATCATGAATGCAATATATTTTAATTTTATCAACCACTGTTGATATAGTTCCATCAAACACCTCAAAATTCTTTTATAGGAACATAGCTTTTTCAATAAATGTAAAAGTAGAGAACTCCTGGATCTGGCATTTCTTCAACTCAGAAATTAACTTAATAAAAAGCTATAACCAATCGATAACCCTCAAAGTTCGAACACCGAAAAGAGGGAAATATAATGAGATTATACCCCAAAACTTTATAAGACGGGAGAGATGGAGCGAATTAATATTTCCTTCCACACATCTAACTCACCACATAGCTGCCCTGGAAGCACCATGCACTCCATACATTATGTATTTCAATCTCGGAGTCCCTTACAATACAGGAGGCTTAGAAGAGATGAGAGTTTTGGAGGCAACCCATCTACCCCAATATAAAAGCCGACGGATGGGGTATGTAAAGCAAGTTATGTGAGTTCTGTCACTGCCTTTATGAACTGGATAGATATGGCTTGAAAATGGGACTGCGGAAGCTGAATTTCATTGTAGTGGGGCGTCGAGGACGGATTGTTAATGGCAATATAAATCCGTACAGTACCTAGGGATGATTTATTCGTAATGCCTAAAGAAGGGTTATTAGAATTTTTCCCGAGGCCTGGAATGTATTTTTAGAATTTAGGATAGGGCAGGGCGTACCAATAAGCAGTAAGGAATCAGTCGAAAATTGCGTAATGGTATTGAGTACGAACCTAGCGTGGTTGGTAGTTGAACTTCTGCGCACTAGGGCATCACAATCGGTTATTGGTGGCGGTTCGGGATTGGATGTTTGGCTTTTATGGCGCAAGGTCCAAAAGCGGACAAGCTGCGCCAAACCCAAGACAGAATGTGACCCAATAAAAGTATTAAATATCTAAAAATCAATGACGGTTCGGAATTGAATGATCCGAGGACACCTCGTAATTTTGAACCACGTTCAGATCACGAGGTCAACACCTGTACTGGCATCCCACTCTCCAATTTTCCACACCACGCCAATGTGAGTACATTTGAGGCCACGGCAGATTTAATACGCACCAGTCCCGACGTAAACGACGGTCTTCGATTGGATCGAGTTTCGGACTCGTAACCCTCCGGTTGCTAATCCGCGACTCTACCAACTCAGCCGAAACATTGTAGGATGCTTAATAATAACGTTTCTAAGCATAAAATGTTGGAGTTGGTACCTAGAAAACTTCAGTATTTATTGAACCTAGACTGAAATTTCTTTGGCTTGCATTTTATTCGAGTCTGTTTAACCCTCTGGATACAGGGACTGGCCGAACCGGCCGAAAGTTTCTAGTCCACTCGTTACGAAAGGCTCGGATTCTTTCAAACCTCAAACTCCTGAAGAATCGCCGAAGCTCATTACGATTTCCATTCCCTCTTTTCTGTGCTACAAAGAGATCTCCCCGTTGACAAAAATGTCAGGGTTATCGACGGGGAGCCTCGCAACTTGTTTGCACTCGAACATCCAGTCTGTGAGAGGTTGAGTAAATGAAAAGAGATACACTTAAAATGTCACCGCCGCCCTTTCAGTTTACCCGGGAAGAATCTGTTCCTTCTAGACATACCCGCGACCCAACAATAGAAACCGGCACATTAGGTGATAATGAGACGACACATATTCCCTCTCCTCCTGAGGGAAAGCATTGTAAAGGCCGTTTCGGCCGGTTTCAGTAAGTTGCCTGTAAAGCCGTTGGGTCGGCTGCCGTAACCAAAGAAGGAAACGATATTCTGCTCAACGTATGCAGAGGGTTAAAAATATATATGCATATAGTAGACTGCCAGTATCTAATACCTAATGCAAAGTCTGTTTAGGAATAGATATATCGTCCGCTTAGAGTAGAAACTCTAATTAATAAAGAAAAGTATTTCCTGTACAAATGTTTGAAGACTTAAGTGTTTAGGTTGAAAAATAAAAACTATACTGTTTTGATGCTGATATGTAGCTTTTAAGCAGATTGCAATATCACAAAGTAGTTCTCATCATCATGAAAACAAGCCTTTAGTGTCTACGAAAAAATATCAGTTGCAGAGTTTTATCCTTACAGTAATGAGCACACACCTCATTTCCAATACGTTAAAACATCACCTTCCTAAGTAATTTTCAAAACATTTTCTTTAAGAAGCGCTATTAAAATATTTTAAATACTCATTTTATAGGCAAAGATAACTACTCGTAGTCTATAGGAAAAACAGTTCAGAAAAGCTCTTTCTGAGTTCATTTGGTTTATCGCTTTGCGATCATTGTTTGCTACTTATACCCTTTTCTTGGTATTTGGTCATTGTTTGCTATTTAGACAGGTAGAAGAAACGAAGTTCTTGAAATGTCATTCAAAATATAGCCGAAATATATAAGAAATGCTACAATGTCTAAAGCAATATTACTGGGAATCGTGTTTTCGACCAAAAATGTGATACCAAAAGCTCTCATATGTTGGGGATTTATAGCCAGGCTTTTGTTCAGTACAGAATGGTTTAATTCAAATCTGTATACACACCGCATCAAAAATAATGCTACAAAATTAGAATTCAATTTATCCTCGAAACCAATGAAACAGACGCTTTCCAATTTTACTCCTTTATCTAGTATAGTTTCGGGGAATATTGCCTTATCGCTTTGCACTTCATTTGAGAAATGTTACTCTGCAGGTTTAGTTACAATAAACTAATTATGATTAAAGTAACTATACAGGGCATACGTTAAGGACCTACAAACACTACATGTGTATTAAAACACTCTTATTGTTTTGATTTTTGAATAAAAAATTAATTCGTTTAACGTGACCCAAATAAAGATTTAAGTTTCTCTATTGCACTAATCGGTACTTCTCAGGGATTTTACAACAAATTACTTTACAATGGTGAGGGGTCACACAATTATATAAGTTCTGCAATCTGTTGTCTTTCCAGTATGCTTTCCATTAAGTTTTAACCTTCTTAACCAATAGAATGTTTCCTAGTATTCTTTAAAGCAATAGTCCTTATATATGATGTAAGTTTTAAAAGCGCAATACGACCATATACTCGGAGATCTCGTGAGGCTTAGAGGGTTGAACTCACACGAATGCATTTATTTTCTGAATTCGGAAAATTGCTTGAATTACCTCAGTACTTTGTTAACCTTTATTCTACGGGCAGTGCAACAGTCCTACCGTGAGATTTTTCCTTCCTAGAGCGGCTCTGTACAGATGCGATTTTATCCCCTTTTAAGTGACCACTGACATTGATCACCATTTCCGAGCTGTCAGCGACTGGCCCTAAAGAGGGATGGTCCTTTTGTTCGAAATACTACCCTGACGATCATTCTGTGAACGCTGGGAAATACATAAAGTCGAGCCGGTGATATCTCTCGCATGCCAAATACTATGAAAGGAAAGCGCGCTAGGTGGTCAGTCGTAAATGTCATCCACGATTCTCTTTTACAAGTTCTCTAGGGGGAAGGAAGTCAAGTGAAATCTGCCGTACTTAGACGCGGGTAACGAAATTTGGGCGCCTTATCGTAAAGGTTAAATATATTTTTGAACCGGTGATAAAAGTAAAGAACTTTTCATGAGATGCCAGCTAATCATTTCACAAAATGCCAAAATTTTCTTAAATCAGTTCTTAACCGATTGAAAAGGTGATCAAGCGAGATAAAACGAAACTCGTACGATCATTTAAGCAAAAACAAACGCGATTATCACCCTTCAAATCACTTACCTGCTTTCCGAATGGCAATGAGGGCGGTAGCCCCGTTGGTAGAGTCGCGAATCAGCAAACGAAGGATAGGGAGATCGAAACTCGATCCAACCGCAGATTGTTGTGTCCGAGGAAACTGGTGCACGTTAAATTTGTTGTGGTCTCAAATCTCCTCACGTTGGCGTGGTGTGGAAGTTTGGAGAGTGGGGGTGCCAACTCAGGCATTGACCTCGTCATCTGACGCGGTTCATTATTACGAGGTGCTGTCTTCGTGTCCTTCTCTTCAGGAGTGATCGCGTACCATCGCCAATAGCCCGTTGTGTAAATTCAACTACCTACCTTCTGGTGGTTATTCATAAAATGTATTAGGATATATTAAACTTGTTTGAAATAAATTTCGCCTAAACTTAAATGTTTAATAAATCTTAAGCCCTCTTCACTTTCAAAGTGGCAGGAACAATCAAATTTGGGTCAGCAAACTAAAAGATGAAGAACGCAATTAATTATATAAATGGTTTTCTAATCTAAAACAACTATTTTTCACCGAAAAACAAATGAGTACAAATATGTATTTTTCGATAAAACTCCCTCAGTATGTCTCACGTCTTAAAGTGTGTATTATATTTTATTTGTTGCCATATTGTCTTTTCTGTGCATAATACGATTTAATACCCGATTTCAATAAATCTCCCAGATTAATTATATTACTGAAGAATTAGTTATCAAAAACTGTGATTTTTCAAGCAAATTGATTACATGATGCTTCACTAAAAGTCATAGAAAATCATATTATGGTATACAGAGACATCTTTTCCTCAGTAACTTTTTGTAATTTTAAAATTAATTTCAAACGATTGAAATTTTAACTATGTAACCATTTAAGATTTGCTGATTTATATAAAATTTTCAGTCTAATATATGTAGATACTCATAAAAATGGTTATTTTAGAATCTTCAGTAAATTCTTAAATGAGCTAACAAAAAATATATAACAATGTGCAAATTGAACCAATGCTGAAAATACAATTAATGGCATTTTTTTTATTTTTCCAAGATGTGTGTGAAAAAAAAGGTTCCTTTTAATCTCACTTAATTAATTTAAATTTCCATTAATTTTATAAACAAATATTCACTACTTAAAAAGCGATACATTGCTAGACGAACACTACCTGTCAACAATACATCTGGCATTAAATTAATGCATTAATTACATTAATTATGTTGATTAAATAAATAAATGTATATATTTAATGGAAATCGATTTGGTTAATTCCCATTAATTTTATATACAAATATAAAATTAATGGAACATCTGGCATTAAATTAATTCCTATTAGTTTTACATACAAGTATTTTCTATTTTAAGATACATTGCTAGACGAACACTATCTGTCAACAATACAAATGGCAACACTTTTTATTATTTGGAACAAGAATAGTTCCGCAATATTATAGGTAAATTATATTGCCATTCCATGAGCAGATGGAGGCTGATATCTGGATACTAGATTCATAATTTTGGTTCATTACATATTTGATAATATTTCATAACAGAATATTCCCTTTGACTGTTCAGATGTTTTTAAGTAGTCATCTTTTTTTAATATGAAACATATTTTAAAACTTTTGTTCGATACTAAAACAGTTTTTACTCTTCAGTTTTATAACTTGTGAGAAAAATATTGAAAATAATTAATTAAAATTATTTTTTACGTATTTCTTGGAAGCGTTGCTTTTGTTTAGCTTAAATCTCAAGTCTCTATCTCACTCTCTAGGTTTTCTTTCTGATTAAAATTCCTGTTTTCATAATTAAATAGTTCTTATGAAGCTAAAATTTGTCTTAATAAGTCATTAATACAAAGAAAACAATTGCATACTTGATATTAATCAAGACTATCCCTTTCGACATTTTATTTATTTAATAACATTTCTTAAATAGATGTTATAACTTTATCGTACGGTAAGGGTATCTAACGAAATAGTGCTTATTTAATTTTAGGGATTTCCTTGAATATGACAATACATCTTTTGATTGCGACATATATTTATAGTATCAGACTTTATTTTTAAATGTAGAAATGAACACTTAATTTTAAAATATATTCAAGTTTTCAAGTACATTGACTTTCTAGACTCTTAAAATAAATTTATGAAACCTATAACACCAAAAAATATGTATTTTGTGATTTAGTAATAGGAATCGTGGTATGAAAGTGTAGGAAATTTTCCACTCGTTGGTACTAGAAAAGCCGTTCCATAAAAACCGAGTAAATTTACCTAACCCTACAAGTGGTTTCGACGACATACCTCGTCCATTAATATCTGACCAATTTTGCTAATGACGAAATATCTCGTCAACAAGATATTGACGATTTTTTATGACGACGAGATCAAGATCTGGTCAGTTTTGTTAATGACTAGATACCTTATCGAGACAACCACCAAGAAGACTAATTTTCGAGTAATGCATAACATATTTTCATTCCTTTTCAAAGTATCTTCCCTCCAATGGTAAGTTTCTGTCCCGCCCTTAAACGAGCAGGTATAGAAAACATTTTCCGGAAACTTATCGACAGACCCTGCACACCTGAAGCACTTCTGCAATTCTGGCGAAATCTTTTTCAACAGTATATCTTTAAATGTTCGAAAACTCACTCAACACTAAGTATGTCTTTTAAAGAGGTTTTTAAAGGAGAGACAATCAATGGGAGCACATTTTACGATACCTGACTGAGAGACCCTTTCGCAAATTTCTATCAACTTGGCATCTCTTTATATAAATGTAGACTTATTCCTTACTTTTAAAGAGCTTTTTAGCGCAGACTATTAAAGAGGGCAACTTTAACGGTACCTGATTGAGAGACCATTTTCTAAATTTCTTTCCATTTGGCATTTCCTTAAATGTAAACTCACTCTTTACTTTTAAAGATATTTTTAAGAGATATTTAAAAGAGCATATTTTCCGGAACTTGATTGAGAGAACGTGCATTTGTGAAACACTTCCACACTGCTTACAAATTTCTTTCCACTTAGTATCTCTTTCAATGTAAAATCACTCCTTAGTTTTAAAGAGATTTTTAAAGGAGAGACTTTTAGAGACAACATTTTCCGAAACCGCATTTAGAGACCCCGCACACTTGAAACACTTCTGTGCTGCCTTCACAATTTTGTCCATATACGTAGCATATCTTGAAAGTTAGGAAACCCAAATTTTACATAAGGCGAAATATTACAGCTGGCTGTCTCAACAATTATATCCTGTATAAATATGGTTGAACGCATGCCGCAGAATGTGGTCTACGGTTACAATAACGTTGTCTACTTCCCCTTATTAGCTCGTTTCAGCGGCAATTTCTAGTGAACAATGGTAAATTCCAGCGTTTTCGAAATGTTCAGAGACATTATTATACGATCATTTCTCAAGCCGTTATGGCTTGTTGGAAATATTTTACACCGAACTCAGCTCTTATATAAAGCGGGAATACATTTATTTCAATAAAATTAACGAATCTTCTAAATACAGATTCATTTGAGAAGCAGTGATACGAACAAGATTTTCTCATTCAAATGTTCAAAATTCTCAAAAATTACCTAAGTTCTTTTGGAAACGCCCTACGTCGAAACACAAATTTTCTCAACGTACTCTAAAATTTAAGCCATTTTTTAAATAAAAAAAAATTCAATTTTTTTTCACAGTTGTTTTTTAGGTCCTTTTGGGCTATGATCAGTATTGGGTGTGCATATCTTGCTACTAATATCTAAATATGTAAAATCGCAATAGGTTGTGACATCGTTCAACGCTGCTAACACAACAGAAAATTTTTCCGAGAATCGCCAAGGTGAGGTGAAAGCAGACCTTGAAAAAGCTAGTCCGAAATCAAACTAAAGATTGAAATCCATCGGAGCAAGTGAGCGACCGGAGTACGCCAGCTTTGGACAAAAACCTCCTCTGTCTGTGGAACTTTCAAACCAAAGAGAAAGGAGTTTCGTAAAATCTGTAGAACTTGATGTTGATTTTTTCAAAGAAAAAAACCGTCTCTGTAAATAGATCAATAATCAAATTGTTTACAAGATGTTTTTTCACTGAGTACGTTACAAGGGATACCATAAACAGATGAGTGGGCTAACGTAATGTTATGTAGTTTTTATAGAAAAATATCGCAATAACGAAGCAATGCGGACTTTTGGATTTGCAATAATTTATAATTAGATTATATTTTTAGAATGCATACCACATTTATATTTGAAACTAAAGAAGCATTTACCAAGCAAATCATGAAATAAAATGTTTTAATATTAAGCATCATTTTTTTAAGAGAAACGAGACAGTAACGAATCAAAAAAATTCTGCATAAATTTAAGTACTGGATATTAGGCATTAGATAATTTGGTAAAGATGTCGAATCCGGGGCATGTTTGTCGCCAAAGCTATTTTTGTCGCCAAATCAAGATGGCGTCCAAAGCCAGTATGTTCGTTAAAAAAAACGAGGACTTTCCTACGTGAAAAGTCTTTTGCATAGGGTTGCCATAAAGCTGGATTAAAACACCAAGGTTACCATATTTGGCGATAAAACGCTAGTGCCCCGGATTCGACATCTCCACCGGTAATTTTACAGAATATTTAGTTTTTTACTTTAATTCGTGTTTCTGATGTTTTACTTCTGTTACGTTAAAGCAAACAAGCTTGTTTCTTCCATGCATTTCAAAGTGTTCTTTAATGAATATTCATTTTAAATTGAAATCATAATGAACAAAAGCTGATCATCGCACTCTATGTAAATCTATTATTGAAATAATGATATAGAGAAGCTCTGACAAGAAGGAAGTCAACCTTGGGTCAGTCAATTTTTGAATAGGCGTGACAGGTCGTTGGTTGACGGAAGCCATACATATAAGCATGAATTTCGATCACCATGGTTGGTTTGCTAACCGCCAACTTATTACTGCTATCCCTTGCGGCACCAAATGATAAATTTAGTGCCAGAATCCGCGCTAAAGATTTCTGATAAAGATCCTGCTAAAGATTTCTGGAAGGGCTTTGCGCACCCTTCCGCGCCAGTTCTGGAAGGGCTTTGTTTGCGTTCCAACCTACCACCTTATTTAATGAATAGACTCGTTCGAAACCACATGACTCAACAGCCTTCTAGCGGGAATCGGACTATAATAGGGTAGAGAGAAACAGAGACTTCTTCATCAATCACCCCATTTTATAAAAATTTAAAACAAAAATATTTTAAAATACATGATTTTTAAAAATTAATTATTAATTTCAAAATATATTTCAATTTAACAATTAATTTTTAAATTTCCTTTAATGGTATTACTATATCTGTAGAAAATGGTTTTAAAAATTTAAATTATTTAATGGAATTACTATATCTGTAGTGAATGATTATTCATTACGTATCCTGTATATACGCTTGGTGTGTTTTGGAAGTTTGGAGAGTGGGGTGCCAACTCAAGTGTTGTCCTCGTCATCTGACTGTGGTTCAAAATTACAAGGTATTGTCCCTTCCGGATTGATCCCGGATCGCCACCAATAGCCCGTTATGTCGTTCCAGTGCGACGTTAATTCAAGTACCTATCTGTATATACGCTAAGCAAAAGAAAGTTCTTGCTGCAATCCGTCCAATTTAATATGAAAAGACCAAAAGAGACAAAATGGAGGCAAGGAAAAATAAACCTAGGCAGACACACTAATAAATTAAATGCGCCTTTTATTAGAGATATTTAAGTAAAATTATGTTCACCTTCTCCCTAATCTGTTTCTTTTCTTTTCGTTTTGAGTTTATTTTCATTAAAGTAACTACGTCGTAATGAAGAAAGCAGAAAACAAACAGAAAAAAATAGCAAGAGAAATGAGTAAATTTCTTAGTTGTTTACTTTCTTTAAGGCTATTTTGCTTGCCCTTATCTTATGTCAGTTTTGAATTAGTTGCTTTAATTTCAGAGTTTGGGTCGCTTTAAAGGCTCTGAAAGTAAAGGGATGGAAAGGAATTTATTTTTACTCTGAGATAGAATATTAGCTACCATGCAAAGTGTGCAGGGGAACAACTAATTATTCCGGGTTAGCTTTTATTAAGTGCGCTGGTTTCATATAAATTTTTTAATTTCATTAAACATGAAGACATTTGGTGTCTTTAGTAAATTAATACGTTATTCCAAGCTCGAATGATGACAACTAAGTTTTCGCACCAAAAAAGAAGGGTGTGTATTTCAACAGTAGTCTTCGAGGATGTAGAATAACTCAGTTTTTCAGATGGAAGCCGATGGTATGTGTATCTTGCAATGTAGAAGATCTAAGTGGACCGTATAATTAAAACTTACTTACATACAAAATTCTATGACATTAACAAAGACCGTAGCTCTAAAATAATGCTTCCATGCATATAATTTGCACTTAAGCATAGAGATCGACATACAGTTAATCAGCTAGTCAAAGTACTCTTAACACGAATGCTAACTATAACAAGTACAAAAATCCTAAAGACATCTTTTTAAATATTGCCACAACTATCGTCTAAAGAATGAGCAATAAAAGTAATTAAACTATTCTTAATTCTCCTCGAGCCAAGATATCAATGCGCACGCAAACAATAATCATCCGGCAGACCGTGCACAAACAGTATTGTAGCAGCCGTAAAAGCAGCAGAATAAAGAGAAGATAAAATAGTCAAGATCTGGTGAGATGGTTGAGCTGATTTCCTGGCACTTAAAAATCTCAAGTCAACTTATGTGTACAATACAGTGCATACAACTGAATAATAAATTATTCGGGTGATGAAGGAAATGAAGCAGATAGAACAGACAAAATAGGCAACTACATCTGAAAACACGGACGTAGAGGTGAACTGGCACTATAGTCATTACAGGAGGGAAACCAGTCATTAGATACTTGCTACCTAGCAAAATGGATAGAATTAGGAGAAAAATGCAGGACGCTTCATGAGGTGTTGTCAAGATTATAACTGAAATCAGCAGGTTGAACCACACAAAAGTCACTCTTTTTCACAGGACATGATCCATTTCTATCCTACTTGAAGATCTTGGGAAAAGTCAATTCGGACATTTGCTCTCGGATGAAATTGGCGCACATCTGCAGTACCCCACAGTCTGCCTTCAAATAGCATCATGTCATCTGAAAACACCTGTAGACATCGCAATTAACAAGACTTCCAGGGTTAAAATTATTGGTGTGACGAAATTCAGTGATTTATCAAGACTTGATAATCCTAAGAAATTGGCATTTAATGTGAATGTGCATATGAAATTTAAACGTAGCGTGCATGTTATGTATGTAATATATATGTAATGTGTATGTTATATCTGTAATATATGTTATGTGTATGTTACATATGTAATGTGCATGTTATATCTGTAATATATGTTATGTGTATGTTACATATGTAAGATACATAGTACTATATAATGTATGCAGTACGATGTCTAGGGTGTGAAGATATGAAGCTGGATGACACGGAGATGAGGACTAACACAACATTTAATTATTCTACAAACTATGTACAGAAATGTTTACATGTATCATGGTACATTCTACACCCTGGCACATGTATGAGTTGCATGAACGGCGCACCACCTGTGCATGGAAGCGTACAAAGTCACTGTCACAAGTCCAACTCTAACTCTTACTGAGCCAGGAAAATAAAGTCAGTTACAGTTCTACTCCGCGCGCTGGGCGCGTCCTCTAGTGGCGGTATGGGGCTGGATTCCACATGTATACGATGTAAGTAATATACAAAATAACATAATAATCTGAATAGGCATACTACCTTAGGTGGCATGTTCTGTTCATCCTACCAGTGGTGGATGTTCTGTTCATCCTTCAGCGAGACAGTGTACCAAGCTGGTACACTATCTCGCGTCACTAGGATGGTGATACTAGAGATGACAACTAAGTAACTAAAGCAATGTGGCCGTAGTAATATAATTTAGTTTGCTAAATAAATCTTTCAATATATAACGCTGAAATTTTTCCCTAATTAGGCATAGCATGGAAAGAATTAATGGATGTTCAAGGGTCCTTCCAGCGCAAAACTCGCGGCCGCAGTTATGTACCCTCATTTATTGCAAGGCACAGATACTATATTTCTGATTGTGCCAGTGCTTTCCATCTGGCTTATACTTGTCCATTGATGAAATTGGTTGACATGTCAACGGAATGCAAATAGTGAAGAAATTGTATATCTTTTTATTCACGAACAAGAGTTTCTCCCCTTATTACAGAAAGTAAATAGTGTGCTAAATACACAAAAAATACAAAATCAAAATTACGATATGAGAAACATTATAAAGGAAAAAACATACAGATATTATAAATTATATACAAATGTACGAGATGAGATATAAATTTTTTTGTGGCCAACCAAGTCCAAAGGGATTGAAAGAGCAAAGGATGGAAAGTTGTGTCAATTCTTTTAAGCCTTCAAGGGTTTCTACGAGATATCTCGTCCAAAATCTGGTCAATTTTGCTCAAGATGAGAAATTTTATTTTTCAACTGTTAGGTCTGACCTGCAGATCTACAGTTCCAAAATGGCACTACATTAATTTCAGAAGCAAAATTTTTGTTTGCGAGATTGGCGTGGATGCTGCAGATGCTAGAACTTTTAAACGACGGTTCCTTACCCCTCTAAGTGTTTTAACGAGATTTCTCGTCCAAGATGGGGTCAAATTTGCTAACAACGGGATACCTAGTCCAGAAAAAACTGCCCTATTACTCCAAGGATAATGAAAATCCAAATAGGAAAAACAAATTGTTCCTTGCGCAGAAGTGGCGACAGTCTGGAACAGATCTTTACACCATAGGGTAGCCATTACAGGGTAGTTTTCGACACTAAGATAAAATACCAGGAGGGTTAAGGAGTATTTTTTTTGCTCAAAAAAGCTTAAATAGTCAAAGAGCAGATGGATTGCGTCCTATCTGCTACCATTCCACTAGCATCGGTCGCTTGAGGACAATCTGGACTTGGAGAGGGATATCCTCTTAACTCTCCATGACCAGTGATGAATTGCTTCAGTTGAAAATCCGGCACAAAATGGCTGTTCTTCAATCTCAATTTCACCTTGGGGAAAACATTTTGGTGAGCTGGGCCTTATTCGATTCCAGGTACTCTTTACGTAGGCTTATGTTTCAAGAAAAATTACAAAAAGATTATGATGACAAGAACATTAGACCATCTGGGATCGCGGAGGTATTTGGTGTCTTATGTTTTAGAAACATATTTTTAAGTTACGATAACGCAATCGTTAGAATAGTTTGGTTAGGTTGTTTGGAGCAAGGACCAGATCTGGCCAAGCTGATTAAGTGAATGTACACAAACACTCGCAAGAAAAGTTTTACTGACACAGAAGAGAAAAATATACCCAGAGAGGAATCCAACCTTATGAAGATCGTTGGAGAATATGTCAATACCACAAATTCTATTCAGTATAGGTGACAAAGCTTTTAATATTGCAAGTGAGAAAGTGACATTGTAGACCTTATTAAACCTTCAAGTGTTTCGACAAGATATCTCGTAAAAGATCTGGTCAATTTTGCTATTGGATATGGTCAGTTCTACTAATGATGAAATACCTCGGCGGGAGAAAACTTCCCAACTTATTCAAGGGGAATGAAGATCCAAATAAGAAAAACAAATTTATAATACAGGGCAGTTTTCAGCGAGAAGATGAACCAATAGGAGGGTTAAAATGTTATGCGACATGGATCTTTTAAGTAATTGCTAAACAGTCGGTCCCTATAAGAAAGCACTTGAGCTCGAGGCAGATGAACGAACATAGGCAATGTTAACGAGGAGTGTAATGTGCAATGCTTTTGGAGAGAATTAAAGGATTTTGTGAATTCTTTTGTTTCAAAAGTTTTCTTATCGTGATTGACTAAAATATATTATCCTATATGATGTTGTAACTATAAACGTGTCTATTAATCTTGAAATACTGAGAGGAACCACGTCGTTCAATTCAAAGCAAAAGTCAACATATTGAGCAAAGGAAATTATTTTTTCTTTTGCCAATGGTAAGACTCTTGTTAATAAATTTTTATTTGAGGAGGTGGTTAGTTGGGTTTTAGATGGCGCAAGGCTCATACTTGGACAAGCTGAGACAAGCAAGCCAGACAACATCAAGTAAATGAACCTACACACACAAGAAAATTTGTACTGATACAGAGGAGAGTAATATAGCCAGGTAAGTTACAGGAATGAAACCTATGTCGCCTATAATCGCATAATGCTAGAGCAGTTGGCAAACAAACCACGGCGGCCCCTTAGTAGAAAAGGTAATTCATCCAATATACACTGTACATTGAAGTAGTTGGTAGGTATTTGAATTTACGTCGCACTAGAGCAACACAACGGATTATTGACGACGATCTGGCCTCAATCTTGAAGGAATACACAAAATCTCGTGCTTTTTAACGGTGGTAAGATGACGAGATCAACAACCGAGCCGACACTCCACTCTCCAAACTTCTACACCACACCAACGTGAGGACATTTAAGGTCACGACATATTTATTGTGCGTCATTCTCAGCTTATATTATTACTTCATTTAAATACAGTTAGCGATTCGAGAACATGAAAAAATATAAAGCGCTGGTTCGATACTCAGACGACGAATTTCTATGCGGCTGATATTCAAAAACTTGTGCCACTGCATGCCATACGAATTATGCCCGAGGTAGCCGGGTTGGAAGAGTAGCAGATTAGCAACCGGGGGATTGCTGGTTCGAAACTCGATTCAACTAAAGATTTTTATACATGGGGTCTGATACTCCTTAAATCTGCCGGGCCTCAAATGTACTCACGGTGGCGTGGTGTAGAAGTTTGGAGTGTGGTGCCAGTTCAGGTGTGACCTCGTCATCTGAAAGTGGTTGAAAATTACGAGGTGTTGTCCTCGAATCTATCCCCTCGGGATTGATCCCGAACAGTCGCCAGCAGCCTATTGTGTTGATCTAGTGCGACGTTAATTGAAATGCCATTCGACATACGAAATATTATGGAAGGATTTAGTTTTATTTGGCTTATCATGAATGAGCTTATCATTTGGCTTATCTACATGAGTGACAACAAAGAAATACATGAAACAAAATCTAAAAAATGTATTTCCTGATATAAAAATAATATTTCTGAATACCTATTATACAGGCGTTATATAAACTAAGAGGTTTTGATTATTTTCGTGATTACTTACACTCCCATTACATAACCAATACCTAAATGTAATTAGGAGACAATATTGGTAAACATGTGAAAATGTGTTTGAAAATATGTGCAATCTTTTATAGACAATGATTTTTCTGACAATTTATTGTTTTGCATTGATTCATTTTTTACTACATAAGCGTATTCAGTTTCCCAGCCAAACGCGGGATTGTAGATTGTAAGAATCTCCTATTTCCGTATTGCGCAAAGAAAACTGACACATAATTTTTCACGCACGTAAGAACTGTTTCTTATGCGATGTTTTCAAGTGCTTGTTCAAAAATGTAGTTAGATTCCAGTTCAACATACAAAAAGAAGATAACATCAACTAAAATGTGACTTCATATAACTGTGTGGCTTAAAATGTATATAGCCATATTCATTTTTATGCCAGACACGGATTGCGAAAAGGTTTTAGGTGCATTTGTATAATTGGTTTTGGTATCATGAATTCACAAGACATCGTGATAAGATTTCAATTCAAAAATGAGTAGGTGTCGTTAATCTGCGATTTTCCGGAAATATTCTTTTAGAATTCAATTGTAGATGAAACATGAAACACATCCGTTGGATGAACATACATTTTATAAAGCTACGCAAGTGAATTCGTTGATGTTTGCTACTTGGAAATAAAACATTTCGTGATTTAAGATTAATACATACTTCAAATAGTTATTTAGTTGAAAACACAATCTGAACAAGAGTTGTTATTCGTCACTTACATAATTAAAAATATGAATTCAACTCCGAGATTTGGGCATGTAGAAGTTTGTAGAGTGGAGTGCCATCTCAGGTGTTGTACCAGCTCAGATAATCTCGTCATCTGACCATGGTTCAAAATTACGTGGTGTTGTCTTCGGATCTTTCCTTTCGGTATTGATCCCGGACCATCCCCAATAGCCCTTTGTGTTGCTCCAGTGTGACTTTACCTACCTACCAAGCTTTGGGCAACAAAAATTTTCTTGTACTGATTAAAATTATTTTTACCCTCTACAATTAACATGAATGTTTAATTGCGAGTTTTAATGGCGCAAGGGCTATAACAAGTGCCCAAGGCAAAATCATGCAATGGATGTACACACACAAGAAAGTTTTACTTACACAGAAGAGAGGGTAACCCCAGAGTAAGTTATAGGAATCGAACCTACGCCACCTACAACTTGCAAGTTGCTAAAGCAGTGGCTAACAGGACTGAGATAAGTATGCATAGGAAACGTCAAGAATACAATGCAGATGTTTTTGACGAGTAGCAATGATCTCGGACACCGTCGTCAATAACCCATTGTGTTTCTCCTGTGCGGCGTTAATTAACACTTAACCTAACCTAACCTTGACGAGTAACAATCTATCTTATTCACTATATTTGAATCACTAATCAATTTTATATTTTAATATGCATTTGGATTTTTAGTGATATTTTAGTGATGACAAGAACATTTCACACAAAGTATGTCAAAAGAATGAAATGTGGCAATAAAAGTTTTATTTTCCCTGTTTTGCATATATTTGCCCGCTGCCTTTGCGTTTAGCCACAGTCTGCAATAATTGTTTTCAAAACCTATAAATGTTCTCGAACTTTGTAAATTGCAACACTATTACCATTAATTTTAACATACACTTTAATAAGAATTTGGGCCATTTGGGTAGGAAGACATTTAAAAGGGTTTTTTTTCATAAAGAGCAGTATTTGGTAGACTGCACTTATACATCTATTAACAATTATTATTTCCTTTTTCAAATCAAAAGTAAGATTTTCCAACCTGAAAATCTATAACCAGTTCTGCCGAGTAACACATGAATATTTTGAAATGTCAGTCAACAGTACTACGTAGTTAGTTTAAAATTCTATTGTTCACTAACCGTCATTTTCAAAAGTGAACAGAAAGGCTTCTCATTCCTGAAAATAAATTACACTAAACACTGTCTTGGGTAAACTTTGTAGAATGGCCATGTTTTTTTATTTGAATTTGATGAAGTTTGTAATGAAGATTTTGCAGTCAGCTACAATACGTAGTAGTAATTAACGTCGCACTATAGCAATAAAACGGGCCGGAATCAATCCCCAAAGGAAAGATCCGAGGACAACACCACGTAATTTTGAACCACGGTCAAATGGCGAGGTCACACCCGAGCTGGAACCCCACTCTCCAAACTTCCACACCACGCCAACGGGAGGACGTTTGAGGTCTCGACGGATTTAACGCGCACCAGTTCCCATGTACACGACGGTCTTTCGTTGGATTCGAACTCGCAATCCACCGGTTGCTAATATGTTGCTTTTCCAACCTGGCTACAACGGCCACAGTTACAGTACGAGACAAAATGTTTATAATTAATTTGTTCACTATCCTAGTCAATTGCAAAAGTGGAGAAAAGGTATATATTTCCTGAAAATTGATTACACTGAACACTGTCTGTGGTAAAGTTGTCAGAATAGTCAAGTTTGAAGGTTTTTCATTTGGGTCATCTGACAGTCTTGTTTTAACTCTCTTTTTTACTCTTCTACAAAGTACCTCGACAATTCAACAATCTCGTCATTAGGAAAACTGACCAAATCTTAATGAACAAGATAATCTCTTAGAAAAAATCTGACCAGATCCTGATTTCTTCATCATACAAATATCGCAATATCTTCATGACGAGATATCTCGTCATTAGAAAATTGATCAGATCTTGATGGACAAGATATCTCGACGAAACCACCTAGTGGGTTAATTGTTGCTTATGAAAGCATTATCGAAAAGAAATTTAATATTTTTTATTAAAACGATAGGAAAGGCAGTAAATGACTTACAATGGATATATCTGGAATATTGAAAATGACTTCAAAAGTCCAAAAATATCTCAAAAGAGTAAGACCTCAAGTATGCAAAAAATGAAAATGCGATCAACAGTCAGGCCCTAGCTATTACGATAGATATAGAAGTGATAGATTACTATTCTGCAATACTTAAGAATTATCCGCAATTATACTATCCGCCATTCACTATTGAAATTATAAATTGTTTACCTCTGAGATTAATTTATTTTTCTTTCATTTAAATTATTTATTTTGCCAAACGTGTGATCGAAAGTAAATAGTGCCCCTCTTTCAAAATCTAGTTTTATTATTTTAAATGTTTTCATAGAACAAACTTTTTTCAACACATAATTTTCAAAATTTGCGAAGATAAAAGTTTCCGAAGCTCAAATGTTTACTCTATGTTTATCGAATAATAATTTTCTAGGTCAACAAATTATTGGATTTAGAAATAAAATGTATCCAGTTCTCCGGTTTTTCTAAAAATGTCGCTCAACATTTTTGCCAAAGGGGGAAACTTCGCGTCATAATTTTCTTTTAGCAAACTCATGTCATTATTTTCTTTGCATATAAATGTATAAATGCAGTCAAATCTGTTCAATTTAGATTCAGCTTTTTCATGCCCACGAACATGTGCTAAGAATATCAATTATATTTATGTTTACTTTCAATTTTCCTAAATAACTTATTTCACTGGAATATTTGGAATAAACGTGTTTAGTTCTAAGACTTATTATTTGGCCTTTTAATCTTTTTATGTTGAGAAGATTTCTTCCATAACTTATATTAATTCTATTTGTACTCCTGGCATTCCCTAAAGTATATTAGTATGAAATATGATGTTAGTTTTGATGCTAAACTGAAACTTTTAGAAGATATGTCGATCAATTATAGCTGTGTATATAACTACTATTTAATAAATAAAGTGCTTATTAAGAAAGCTACAGACATAACCATGTATAAAGTCGTTGATCTGATCAAAATAAAATGTTTAAAGTAATTGCATAGATTAAAATTAAGGAAGCATACTCTGAAAAGACATTTTATGTGGTGTTTATATAACGAAAATAAATTTGTTTTACAAATTTAATTAATAAATAGTACCCACGGACGATGTATGATTCAAATTACATATTCTGATAACAGTACAGTAGTATCTGAGACCTGAGAAAATGTTAATATTTTAGTAAATTTTGTAATACATTAATGATAAACTAAAACTTTTAAAAGATACAATCAATTATAGTTATGTACATAACGGTACTTTTTTAATAAATCGAGTACTAATTAAGAAAGCTTCAGACATAACCATACATAAAGTCGTTGATCTGATCAAAGTAAAATATGTGAAGAAATTGTATAATTTAAAGAATCTTATTGTGAAAAGACATTTATGTTGCGTTTATAATGAAAATAAATGTATGTTTTACTAATGTAAATAGAAAACAGTGTCATTTGATTCAAATTACATATTCTGATAACAGTAATCGAAGGCTAGATTTGAGAAAATGTTAAAATTTTAGTGAATTTTTTAATACGTTTTGCGAAAAAGTAATGATGAAATAATAAATGATAATAATATGTTCGCATCGCATTTGAAACATCATTTCTTAGAAACAGTTACAAATTACAGACAACACATAAACTTTAACTTATATCCTTTGTTTTTAATTGATACCGTCGATGTTAGCTTTTATTTCCAAAAAGCTTTTAGTGTTATTCAAAACATACCAAAAACATCACATGCTATGTCTTTTTGGTACTGTGTAAGCATCTCTTAAGAAAAACTACATGCTAACATATTCAAATGAATAATGCAGCTTAGAGTAAATGCATATTGGTTAGCAGTGTCGTGGAAAAGAGCATTTGTAAAAGAGCTTTTTAAATAATACTCGATTAAAAATTAAGTATTCTGCAAATGTTAATAGATTATTCTGTTAATGAAATTATGTAATATAATTCACACATCTATATGAATCTTAATTCTGAAATAATTTGCACAAACATTACTTCAGAATAATTTAAACGCTTAAGTTATGTGTTTTAGCGAAAAGATCTAAAATTTGTTAGTAAAACAATTTTAATTTATTTTAAATACGAATCGGTTCATAAATTTCAGTGGAAGGTACTGCTCATGTGAAAAATGTTTTTAATAATCCCGTGAGTTCTATATAGCATTGCTTATATTCTTTCTGAGCTTGGGTTACTTTAATGCCTAACATGACGCAAACATTCACAATGTCTAGAACAATAGAACTTCCGTAGAATGACAGAATATTTTAACACATATTGAGTCGCATTTTATTGTACTACAAATAAAAAGAGTTCAATCACAAAGGCAGGTAATATTTACTTTAGTGGATGATATAAGTTTTGTATTTATACGTATAGTATGCTTGGAATGGCCACACTACTTGTTAAAAATCGAAATACTTAAACTCATCAAAATTCATGCCTCGTTTTATGATTCTGGATAAAACGAAGAACTTATATTTCAGAAAATCTGACTATTCGCTTGAATTTTATTTTTCAGATATTGAGTTGAAAATTACATTATTACAAATTCTTTACTTTATGGGTAGTTAAGTTATAATACCGACGTTTTGTTGGTTTATTTTGTAGCGTCACCTGAAAATATCTTCACATAAAAATGTGCTCTTAAATTCGGAATTTTTAAAGTCATTCATGCAACGTCTGCCTCCAGAAAAATAAATATCCTCTCACATAATTCCTAATGGAGTAGATTTGCTATTCAACCTCTTCGTTGGCTTGTTTTGCAACGTCACATAAAAGTATTTTCAAGGAATAAACATTTGTTTAGAAAACAAGTTTTTAAATTTGCAGTGGGAAATCAGCTTTCGGTAAGATCTTTTCTCTATATAATTCCTAATAGAGTGGATTCCTCTTAACCGTAGTTTTTAATGTGTTGCTCTTGAGGGCATTTATTGAGCAATTATTCGGCCGAAGCTGCAATTGTCTCCAAACAATCCGTGAAATATTCCTTGTTCAGAAGGAAATTTTCTTCTCACTAACGACTTTTCCCCTCCTCAACAAGCCCAAAAAATATCTCTGCGGCAAAAGCATCTTCAAAACCAAATAAGCGCATTTTTCGAATATTCTTCTTCAAGGACCATCGCCGATGCTTGGAGGACCGAGTCCCCTGGATAAAGGTAATGATCCTATTCATACCATAGCTCTTCCCTTAATGGCTATTACCTGAACAGTACAAAGTCAGGCCCACTCAATGGGAAGGGATTATCAAAAGATGGAGAGGGGAAAATAAAGGGGAAAAACGCAGGACGCAATAATTCGATCTTGGATTTGATTTCGAAACAGCGGACTCAACAACAATTCTGACTAGGAATAAAACAGCCTCTGTCAGCAGTAGTTTGTTTCGATGTATTTCTTTTCAAAGGGCACGGGGGAGGGGAATAGTAGTTTAAAGAAAAGAATATGGTCGGAGGGGATACGAAAACTCGAAAAAGCTTATTCGGTTCGGGCCATTGCTTGGAATGCGGTGCGCACTTTAAAGACATTTGGTTGATCTCCTGCCAAGGTTCGTTTGTCGCTGAGCATTTGGGAAAAAGAAATGTCGTCATAAGATTGTGTGTGTTTTGGGAACTCCAAACTATTCCTTGGAAATAAGATTATAGGAATTATGGGATATCTATTTGCGAAAAGTGGACAAGGTCTAGATATGATGCTGACTAGATTATTTATGTTTGTGGGTTCCATTTCTATGCCCCAGACCATGCCCATAATTTCATATGTAGTATCAGCATAACATAGACAAGAGATACTTGGTGTTTTCCTAATAATTATGTATATCTCCGTACGTTAGAGGTACTTGATTTCCCTTAGAGTATTTGAAATTTTTAGTATTTTGATTTTGTATTTTTAGTATCTTTGTATTCAGAATATATACACTGGTGCCAGAAAAAAAATGGATAGGTTATATTTTTAGTATTTTGATTATAACAATTTCGATGTTTTTGAATTGAGAATGCATTTACTGAAGTGACAGAAAAATTGGTAAAGACGAGTCTATGCAAAATATATATCAACGCCACTTATGCAAAATATATACCAACACCACCCATGCACGCCTATATTTGAATGATTTAATAGTTGGAGCTCATGATATGGGTCATAGCATTTTGGAGGTAAAGGAGAAGTACCATTTTAAGGGTGTACCACGAATACAAAAAAAATCTAATAAAGCATATAACTTGCGACAGCAATGTGACCGTAAAAAACTTTGGGTGAGTGTGAACAGCGACGGCTGGAAGGAATCGTTCCACACGGTAAACGTGCAACACTGCCTCAAAAAATAAGAATTCAATTCATTGCCATCAGCAAATAGCGTGAGGATTGTCCTCGAGGAGGTCCTACAAAGATATCAGTTTTGGGGGCCGACTCCCAACTTAAGTATTATTGACGATTGCTCGACACACAGCTATGAGTCTCGCCTTGTTTTAAGCTTTGTTACAATTACAAAATAATCGGTCAAGTAATCAACGTATCAGACGGTGTCGATTCCATGGTAAGGCAGCTGCCTTTCCAACTGGAAGACGATTACGTCTTCCAAGTGAGAAGTACTATATAGAAGAAATTAGTGTTTCTCATATCATCGCATTGTCTTGTAACTTCATGGAATCTGTAAAGAGCAGTAATTTGTCACCGATAAATGATTACAAATACAACTTTGTTTAATTTCTAGCATCACTCACACGTACTTCTACGTAAATATATGCTCCTGTCTACGTTTTTTTGCTTCGAGTTGTTTTCACAATAACTCTTGAGTTTATTCTCAGAATATAAGATTTTAATTGGCCTTTTCTTTTGCATTTAATTTTTATTATGTAGCATCTCAGATATTAACAGCATGTGAAAAACAAATCAACTATACCTGGATATCATAAGTACTTGTCATAAAATGTAACGTATTTTTATTTTGCGAATATAATACAACCAGATATGCTTGAAATGCATGCATCAAATATTAAAAGTATTTCCTAAGTATTGAAAATGATTTAATTCCTCAAGTTAAATGATGAATGAATTTTGCATAAGTATTTATCCCAATAAAATAAGACGCTTTTTAAACCTGGAATGTTCTTGCTATATATCAAGACCCTAAATTTCCTAAGGCGAACTTTAGCGTTTAATGTACGAAATAATGTGAAATGATTTTAAATGAAGTTTCCTTTGTTTAAAAGGATATGATTCGGTTTAATTGCATAGCCAGATTTATATTAATTCTTTCTTTTTTTGTCGAAGCTCAATAATTTCGTATTTAATCAGCCTCGGGAAAATATTCCATTTACTAGTCTTCTTTGCGTATGTTAGCTGTCTCTATGCAGAAAAATGTATAAATTATTATTTATCTCCGATTTCATTTAGAGATTACATGAATTGCTTCAGACTAAATTAGCTGAAGGCAATTTTTTTACTTGCCATTGTTTAAGAACGTGTTGTTTTTCCAATGAGAATATAAATAATCTAATACAGTTCAACTTCGACGAGTTGTTATTTGAGTCATTTGGTTTTGAATGAGTTTAGACAGCAGAATTAATGGTTTAGCAGTGATTAATAGTTACGGAACAAGTAACCATCTATATTGATCACTATTTACGGTTTTGCATATGGTAGCCCTTTCCTTGGAAAACTTACTACCTCTGGAGAAGTGGAATCACCCAGGTTCATCTGCCGTCTTATGCTCGAGCACGGATGTTAGCATTTACGGCCCGTGGTTTTGAATGAGTATTCGTTTGGTGCTTCCCCTATTGGCGCCTTTAGTTAAGGCTCCGTGTTTATCTTCGGTGCCGGCAGACACAACAGCAATTAACCCTACAAGTGGTTTCGACCAGATATCTCGCTCATTAAGATCTGATAAATTTTGCTAATGACCACATATCTCGTTATCTCGTCATGAAGATATTGCCGATTTTTTGATGATGACCAGTTCAAGATCTGGTCAGTCTTTTCTAATGGCAAGATATCTCGTCGATCAAGATCTGGTCAGTTTTTTCTAATGGCAAGATATCTCGTCGATCAAGATCTGGTCAGTTTTTTTTCTAATGACGTGTCGAGATAACCACCTGGAGAATTAAGAGTTGGTGAAATAAGTAAATCCTATATTGATAACTTTATATGGTTTTGAGTTGACTACTTTACCTTTCAAGTTTACTACCTCTCAAATGTAGATTAACCCAGTTAATATCATGTTAACAACAGATATTAATAATACCATTGTTTCTACGTAAGTATGAAAAGTGCAATAACAGTGCATATTAATTTTAAAAAACTGGTAGATTGAGTCGAGGACAAACAAACCGTGGTACTCGCAATACTCGGGCCTTATGCTGGATTGTAGAATGAATTAAACAGACAGGAAGTTTGAACGATTGCTTATTGTGAATATTCAACAATTAATTTACAGTTTGAACGATTAAAAGTGCAGCTTGATATTAATTGTTGAGATATTGTTGTTATCTGATAATAATAGTAGCCTAGTTCGGTAGCTTCCAAATAATACCACTTATGCAGCCGTCACTCCAGGTAATCCAAAGTTACACTGGCCCAAAGCTCGCCCAGCATAGTAGAATTTCGACATAGTGCGTACCTCCTCCTACCACTCAGTGTGCCTACACACTTGGTCCGAAGGTCATATCAGGTATGGGCATCATTTGTTTACACTACGCTATATTTATGTTCTAGATGTTTCTTCTTGTTCTGAAGTTATGAAACAAAACAGTTGTAACGCTCGACTTTTCGTGTATGCCCCATGTTACTGTTCCGCTTTTAAAGACGTATTCACGTCAATAAATTGCAGTGGATAAAGAAGATTAATAATACAATAATAATTAAAAAATTACTTCAAAACGTTGTTACACAATGAGAACAATACTCGAAACAGAAAAAAAAACAAGCAGTTTCACATTAAAATAATTTGTCATATTTAATGCATTACCATCTATTCATTTTCAAACAAAATTATTTTCACGGTGGCAGATGCATTTTATTTTTATAATCGCTAGTTCGTTTCAAATAAAACAGAAATTCGTTCTATCAGACGACAGTATCTTTTGATGCCAATTAGTATCAGATATCTCTACCTTGTCATAGAACGCGGCATGAATAAACTTTAATTACTCCAAAAACTGTTTCACCAAAAAATCACGCACAAATAAACAGAATATTAATGACTCTTTCAACGTCGGAGTTTTCTTCTTTCGAAACTCGAATTTCTTGCAGTGAGTGTTCGTTAAAAGCCGTGTTTCCAAATATAAAAGCGTACGTTAAGGAAAACCGCCGTAAGGGTAGAGAAGACACGGAAATACTCCTAATTGTTGGCTAGAAAGTTCCCTAGGTGAACTCCGTATCCTAATTGGTAATCACTTTCTGGAAGTGACTGTGTACCAAGAGTCTGTGGTTTCATGACATGAAAAACCAATTACCAGAATGTGGGAGAGAAAAAAAGGTCTCAGAAGTAACAAGTTTAGCATAAAGTCACTGGAGTGAAACTTAAATACTGCAAATTCATTTTGCTGCTACAATTACCGTTTTTCTTTATTAGCATTCGCGCGTAATTGTGAGCAGGTGGCCAGCGATGTTTGATAGTTGTTTTATTCACTTGAATTCTAATCCTTGCACGTGCCTTATTCCGTTTTATTTTAGCAAATGCTTTTTATTCGTTCTGATCAATAGATTTACTTTTTGGATTGTGGTGGAAGTTCTTAGGGTTTATCGAAGCAGTGAAGAATACAGGAAGTTAAGCTAATTTATTTTTATTATATGTTCTGTAATTATCTTTTAAGATAATCGTTCGTTTAGTGATATTAAGTCAATATATTTTGGCGCTTTGGTCTATTCTATTTCTGTCTCCTACAATTGATCTATTTTATTTCTGGTTGGCTCAACTTGTCCTGTTGAAGACGTTGAGCTATAGAATCCAAAATTCTATTTTATTTCTGAATAATATTTTCGATTGTAATGGTTTTGTAACATATATGATATCTTTCGATACTTACTTTTTTTCCTGGATTCTAAAATTCTAAAAGAAAGTTAACAAAGTCGTGGATAAAAATAAGAGTTTATCTAGGTCATTAGTGGTTCAACTAGTGAAAAACTTGCAAACATGCAAGTTTTTCAAATAAATCTAGTTATATTCTACATATTTTAAACATTTTCGTTATGAATTTAGGATATAACTTATCGTTCAATGTAATTAATTTAAACGTTTCACATTCCTTAATCCTCGAAATATATCTTGGATTTCCGATTGTTAGCATATAATTAATTTTTTATACTTTTTTAATTGTTTAAGCGAACTTAAGAGAAATTTTATCAAAACAAATACTTTAAAACTGCATATTCGGTTTTTTAGGTATAAATTCATAAAATCTAAGTGGATTGATTTATAGTAACCCTTATAACATTCGCCAAGATGAAAACGTGATTTCGATCTTTAGAATGCAAGCCATTGATGTGAACGTGCAAGTGAACTTTTCTATCAACTGGCGAAAGAGAGCAGTAGCGTGCCTCGGAAGGAGAAACCTGCAACTTACCAAGTTTTAACGTGGTAATTCAATGCAATTAATTTAAATATAAAGAGTGGATATCAGACAAAAGCTGTTGGTAAATCTTTGGAGCAACTGCTGAAGACTCAAATTCAAATCAAGATTCCAAGAGTTTTCACAGCAAATTTTAGATTAATTATAGGTTATGACATTTTACAGGCTGTACATCTAAGAAACTTGGACTAAAGGACTTGCATCATGTCATAATTACATTGGTGTCGTAGAGTTATCTCTCCAACTCCAATGCAATTAAGGAGACCTATCATTTAAAAAAGTCATAATTTAAAATTTACTCGTAATTTCGTCATTTAAAAAGAGAAGTTATCTGACATTGCTTAGATCACCTTGCATACTAAGTGAGCTGCAAGATCGTGCCTCTACTGGATGGTATCAAAAGAAATTGATTTAACCTTTTGTCATGTGACATAGCATAAAAACCTTCAGAACGTGCATTATTGGATGTAATAATGTTGGAAATAAGATCGTTTTACAACATAAAATGCATGACTCAAAATTACACTAAATTAATGCTGTAAATATTACTGGAAGAACCATGTTGTACTTTGAAAAACATTACATGATAATAAGCATTGTTTTAAAATAATGAATGCTTTCAAAACTCTAAAAATTATCTATTTTTAATTAGACGCAAAAGTTAACGCACTAAATGAAAGGCTCCTGGCAATATAGTGATAAATCACTTGTCAAATTTTTCAGGCTAGCAATTTTTGTTTGACAAAATCCCAAAGATTTTAATGGTTTATCCACTATTCAAGAAATCATGTTTTCTTAAACTTTCAAATATTACACTCATTTAAGCTATTTTTCTTTTTAATTTTTATTCAAACAGTCAATAGTCCTTTGAATATTCTATTCTGATTTTTCCCATTATTCTTGTGACTTACATATTTCTGTGAACATATTTCCGTGACTTATCTCCATGTTACCAGGAGCCCTTCAAATTGCTAATTCCAGTCTCCATTAATGCGTTGTCTATTCTATACATAACCTTACATATAAAATACAATATACAAAGTTTCTTCATGTTCTTAGTTTATTGTTATACAACAGAAAATGCAAATGAACGGAACATTTTGTTTCCAAATATTTTTTCCCCCTCAGACCACTTTCAAAGTTTCGCCTCTTGTCACTTAACGAATAGGCACTGCCGAAAACTTGTTAAGCCCGGAACGTGAGTTAAGCAGCAGTTCCGCATAAGTTATTAGCCTCATATTATCCATAACGAAAGGAGGATGCAGATATTCCCAGACATCCAGAGGTCTCCCCTTAATGGTGCACCTGGGCTGTATCCTGCAGTTTAATAAATTTCTTTTCCTTTCCTTATATCGCCATGGTTCGTTGAAAGTTGGCTGGGCTAAAATACTAGTATGACAGTTCTGAAGCTTTTGGGTAACTTAACGTGGAGGAACAGTTGAGATCTCATGCCGGATAAGTTGGATGGAAAAAGAAAAGCTCCAAGACTAGCGTTCCGATCACCTGATCCAATCAGTATGTTTATTTTTCCTTAATAATTAACCAACTTAATGTATATTTCTTTATTCAGAATGTGGTTGAAGGTTATTCTTTTGGGAGATGTTTTCTGTTAAATGTGGGGTACTTGATTCACGTATGTATTTATTGATGGATGTGTCATCTCATGAATATTCATTTATAAATATTAAATGAGATATCCTTTGAAAACAATTTATGTTTAACTGTGAAGGCTATAGATGAAAATAGATATTAATTTTCTAAAAAAATCTATTTTCACTCGTTATTGATTATGTAAACAGAAGATTGAGATGTTTTTTATTCAATTTATACAGATTTTATATCATAAGAAATATCTACTTAAATAAAATCAGCGAAGAACCTTTTATTCTATTTCACTGTGTGAAGGTATGTGCAGGGAGGTTCGTCTTAATTCATATGCAAATCTTAAATTGAACACATATTGGTTAATAAAATGAATTTTTACCATATACTACATAGATAAATTACTTAATTATTTTCAAGATGATATATAATCACTTTAAATCTGTTGACATTTTCTTGTTCTCGTATTTTGTGAATATTTGTTTCTCTAAGTGGGAAAAATGATGCATGATTTGAACTCCCTTTGCAAAGTAAACAGCAAATATTTGTAATACTTTCTGGATAAATATAGGAGCAGTATCGTGTTTGTGTATATTTTAAAGCTATCATTGTTTTCGGAATACACGTTTTGATACTTTATAGAACATGTAGATTATCTTCGTAATTAAATAGAATATTGTGCTGTGCATTGTGTAAGGAGAAATTATGAAATAAAGTAATTTATTCGATTCAATTCAAACACCGCGATGCGTCCATTCTAAGAAGTATAGATAAAAAGAAATTTATAAAATAATTTTCCTCCAAAGTTTTTCTTAGAATTGTACTTTCTAAACATAAAATATAATACTTTGAGAGAGCCTTAGAGGAAATAATAAGAAATATGCGAATCTATTGTTCACTTAAACGGAAAGAATAATTCATACTAAAAATGTTTCGTTTAAGCAAAAGAACAATTTCTACTCGAAATCATAACCTTTTTGCTTTTGCCATTTCTGTTTGCATATGAACTATTATGAAAACTTTTAGAAAAGATTCCTTGTTCAAATTTTTTTTCCAGACAGTATTTCTAAGATTTTAGAAAATTGTTTCAACTCTCCTGGTGCTTGCTAATATGAGGTATCTTGCCATTAGCAAATCTGACCGGATGTAATTCGACGAGATATTTAATCATTACAAGTAAACTAACCACATCTTGATCTCGTCACCATAAAGAAATCATTCATATCTTGATGACAAGATATCTCGTCATTAGCAAAATTATCAGATCTTGATGGACGAGATATCTCGTCGAAACCACTTGGAGGGTTGATTATGAAAACAATCTATATAAATTCTAAAGAAGCCAATAAAAAATTGAAAAATTTCATGGCATGCATTGCATGCATCCTTTGATCTCGTACTTAACACTTGAATTGCTTCATGCAAGAGAGGACTGAAGTAAATGTCATACTGATGGTAATTAGGTTTCCAAACTCAACCTTCCAATTTATTTTGACGAGATATCTCGTCCATCGAGATCTGACCAATTTTGCCAATGACGAGATATCTTAATATCGAGGTATTGCTTAGTTTTTGGTAATGACAAGATCAGATCTGGTCAGTTTTCGTCTAATGGCAAGAGACGACGAGATCTTGATGAACGAGTTGTTTCGTCCATCGTCTCCTCAGTTTTGCTAATGACGAGATACCTAGTAGAACCAACCACAGGAGCGATAATCGTGCAAAATCAATGTAAAACATAATACGCCACTTAGGTTTACAAGGCAGATAGCTATACTATTCTAACTGTAATTTAAGATAAAGGAAAGAGCCACTTACCCATGTGCACGACTAACCCTAAATACACTGCTGGCCACCCAAATTGCAACACCAAGAAAGACAAGAGATATCACAACAAAATTTATTTTGTAGATAACATGTTGACCAAGTATCAAATGATTAAATTTATAGACTTCTGTGAAGTGTGGTTCCTGCCAAAATCAGTAGCCAGAGTAGCCGCCATTGTTAGAGATCACCGCTGCCACACGCCTCGGCATTGATTCAAAGAGACTTTGGATGTGTTCTTGGGGTGCAGCAGACCAAGCAGCTTCCACACGTTGCCAAAGTTGATCTGGTGTGGCAGCTGGGGATGTATTCTGGGTCAATCGTTGAGCAACCATGGACCACATGTTTTCTATCGGCGAAAGATCCGGAGAGCGAGCTGGCCAGGGAAGCAATTCAATCTGGCGATTGACGAAGAACCCTTGGACAATGCGTGCCACGTGTGGTCGCGCATTATCCTGTTGAAATATGGCTGTGGGCAAGCCCTGAAGGTAAGGAAGGACAACTGGCTCCAGCACCTCGGAGATGTAGCGCTGGCTGTTTAAAGTACCGGCAATGCGTACTAGAGGAGTGCGAGAGTGATATCCAATACCGCCCCATACCATAATACCCGGTGCAGGACCAGTGTGGCGGTGCATAACGCAGCTGTTCAGCATCCTCTCTCCACGGTGTCTCCAGACTCGAATCCGACCATCGTGGTGTTGCAGACAGAAGCGTGACTCGTCAGTAAAGACAATTTCATTCCATTCTGCCGTCCACATCCTTCTTTCATCGCACCATTGGCGGCGGAAACGTCCGTGGTTCTGCGTCAAGGGTAGACGAAGCAATGGACGTCTTGCGGACAGACCACTCTGCTGTAAACGGCGTCGAATGGTACGCGCAGACACTGGATGATGCGGTACAGACTGAATGTGCTGTGCTATGCTTCGTGATGTGGCTGAGCGATCCGTCACTGCCATACGCACAATATGCCTGTCATCACGTGAAGTGGTGCACTGAGGTGGATGCGATCGAACACGTCGGTCCGTCGTACCCTCCTGCATCCAACGATCACATATCCGCATTACAGTTGTTTGGTTTCGTCCAACACGACTACCGATTTCCCTGAAAGATAATCCACAATCTCGGTAGGCCCCTATCCTTCCTCTGTCGAACTCGGATACTTGATCAAAAGATGATCGCTGTTTTCTACGAGGCATAATTGATCGTTTTTTTGAAAAAACCACAAGAAAAACACAATTGCCGTACTTGAAATCGTCGAAATCTCCAAGCCTTAAATAGCGCTTTGAAGTGGCGCCACAGGCGCGCGTGATGTGCGTCTGCGCTGAAATTCTAATCGTTTGCATATCTCACCTCAGCTAATGCATGTTGTAAATTTCATATTATTTGCATGCTTCCTTCAGGGTGTTGCATTTACGGTGGCCAGCAGAGTTTTAAAGAAAACCTGAGTGATTTTAAACATAAAAGATAAAATACCACGTCGAGCATTGGCAACTGCGAGATCTGAAGGAAACTACACAAAGAAAGCTTCGAAAATGACACACTTTTCTTTCCCGTCTCAAACGAAGTGGGAGAACTTTTCAACGACTCTTGAATACCACGTTACTTGTCACTACACAGACATAACAGCCTTTTCAAATAACTTCTCATTGCCTTTTGAGACAAAGGGGGAATAACTATTTCGCATCGCCACAGAGCCAGTCAGAGGTCTATAGTTCCCTGCTTTTCAAAAGACCCTCTACATTCAAAACTAGTTACCTCTTCCAAAGAGTCCGGACTCTGTCATAAACTATTCAAAAAGTCGATAGCGCGACGGCATTATCTCGATTCTTGAATGGAAAGTCTTACCTTGACACGTTCAATTATTCAGTAACGCGACACGGCAAGCTGTGCGACGAAAATGCGTCCTTTCTCTATTTGTCGCAAATATTTAAGGTTCAAAGGAAAAATGAAGACGTGTAAACAAGTAATCGATAGGTGTAGTTCTTTCTTGCATTTAGGTCTGTGAGTCCCTGTTATTACATTCATAACAATGCAAACACTTTTGTTTCTCATAATGGATTGTTATGTTGCAGTTTACTTTAAGGTTTCTAAACTAATAAATAAGGCCGTAAGTGTCGCATTCAAATAAAGAAAATCGGTACTCCATTTTCGCGGAATCAAACTAATCCTGAAATTTTGATAGGTAGGTGGTTGAATTGACATCGCACTGGAGCGACACAACTGCCTATTAGGGACGGTCTGGGAACAATCCAGTAGAGAAAGATTCGAGGACGACACCACGTTATTTTGAACCACGGGGACAACGAGGTCAACATCTAAGCTGGAACCCTATTCTCCAAACTTCCACACCAGGTCAAAATAAGCAGTCGTGTCGCTGCAGAGCAACGTTAATTCAACTAACCAACGTGAGGAAATTTGAGACAGTTACAGATTTAATGTGTATATATACACTAGAACATTTTTTTTTAATTTTGAGTTTAAAAATCCAGTTTTTTACAATAGGTCATTGGTTTGTACTTAAACTCATTTTATGTGAAAAATTCTGATTAAGCTGTTCATTAATTATCTAATTTAGATATAATTAACTAATTAGCATGTTTTTTAAACAGTGATACCTCAAATTCTAATGTGTTCAGAAAGACAATTCCTGTTGGAGATTCTTCCTAATATTATTCCTCATGTTTTGACCCTCCATTAAGTTGTTACAGCGAATACGTTCTTTTTTGCAATTTTTTTTCACGAAGGAAGTCTAAAAAATCAAGATTTTTTCAGGAATTTCATTATTTAAAAATCAACTAAAAATTCATTTCTTAACCAATAACTTCGACTGAGGGTCAAAACATCCACTGCATTATATAGATTCTAATGACTCAAAAATAATTATAATAGATCAATTCATTGTTGAGTTATCACTGTTCGAAAGACGCATACTATTGCAAAAACATAGTTCTTCAGAAACCGAGTTTAAAGTTTTGGAAATGTGTTTTTCTATGGTGACAGTACTTATAACCCAAACCCTTGTAACTTCAACACTATTTAGAATAATTACAAGAACTTGGTATCGTTTGAAAACTGAGGGGTTGGACAATATTTTGAATTATTAAAAAGCAGATCGATATTTTGTTCAATTTTCGTGATTTCTAGTTTATACATACACCTTAAAGTGTACCAGCCGTACGCGAGACTTTGGATGGACTGAGTTTCGAACAAGTAACCCTGCAGTTGCTGATCCGCTACTTTTCCTACCGGGCTACAGCGGCCTCCTAAAATTTTGCAATAGTGGACTTCCCAAACCATAATATTTTGTTAGGATATTGAGGACCTGTTTTATCTCATTTTTATTGTTTCTGCTTTTTCTATGGATACATTTTAAGAAAGTTAATGATAAAATAGAAAAAAACGCAAATTCCATATCGGCTATCGCGATATCTCGATTCTTGAAAAGAAAATTTGACCTTGACACCATCAATTATTCAGTAGGGTGACAAAACAATCTCTTCAATGAAAATTAGTCTTTTTCCATTTTTCGTAAAATTCAGTGCAAAAGGAAATATTAAGTTTTGTATGTGTCACCGCTCAAGTACGGAAATCAGGTAATCTGCAGATTACCTGGGTAATGTGCAAATTAACTAGGTAATGTGCAGATTAACTAGGCCGATCCGCTAAAGTGCGGAAAATTGTTTCATTTCTCAAATCACCTAGATCATCTGCACATTACCTACTAGGCACTCGTTAACGTTAAAATAAGATCTTTGCTCGAACAGAAACGTTGCTCATTTTACTCACCAATTCGGTGCTTGCTTGCATTTCTTGGAGCTAAATTTTTAAAAATCACGACACAAATTCACGCGCTAACAGGCAGAAACGAATTTGAAAACGGAATTAGCTATGCTGAGCCCTCCCAGCCGATGCAAATTATGAGGAAGCGAAAACAAGCGACGGCAAGACGCCGGCGACGCGAGCTTTAGAAAGCGAAAGCGGATGGAGAAAAGGAAGAGGGATGAGGGAAAGGATATTAGAGAAATAAACTTTTACACTTTGATGATTCAAAACCCGTTAATGTGCACGTTGCCTAGGTAAAATGCGGAAAACTCTTATTTTGTAGATGATTCCGCACTTTAACGGAACAAATCAGCTAATCTGCAGATTACCTAGGTAATGTGCACATTAACGGATTTCGAGCTTTAACGGTAACATGCAAATAATTGATGAAGGTTGTTTTTACTGGCATTTCACTTTGAGGCCCTGTTATTGAATTCATAACAATTCAAGTTACTTTGTTTCTCAAAGTGGAGTGTTATAATTTGCAGTTTATGTAAGGTTTCTAATCTGCTAAATATGGTCATAAATGGAGCATCAAATCTTCGAGTGCTTTCGACGATATATCTCGTCCATCAAGATCTGAGCAACTTTGTTAATGACTAGATATGTCGCTACAAAACTAATATTGTTGAATTTTTTTATTACGAGATCAATATCTGATCAGTTTTCTTCTAGTGACGAGATATCTCGTCCATCAAGATATCGTCAGTTTTGCTATAAACGAAATACCTCTTTGAAACAACCATCAGGAGGGTTAAGAAAAATAAGGATAATCGGTACTCCATTTTTATGAAATTCAATTATTCCTATAATTTAGGAATGGTAAAGTCCGCAACCTCTAAATTTTCCTGTTTGGATATTGAGAATCGCTTTTATCCTACTTTTAATGCTCCTGCTTTTTCCATGGATATATTCTAAGACAGTTAATGACAAAATAGCAAACGAATTCTATATCGACTAGCGTTACCTCGATTCTTGAAAGGAAAATCTGACCTTGACAATAGGGCCGCGGTAGCCAAGTTGGAAGAGTAACGGATTAGCAGCTGAATAGTTGCGAGTTCGAAACTCAGTCCAACCAAAACCAAAGACCGTCGTGTACGATAGAGCTGATGCACGTTAAATCCATCGTTATCTCATACGTTCTCACGTTGGCGTGGTGTGGAAGTTTGTAAAGTGGGGTACCAACTCAGGTGTTAACCTCATCATCTTACCATGGTGCAAAATTACGAGGGGTTGTCCTCAGATCTTTCCCTTCTGGTTTCCCTCCCGGACCGTCACCTTTGTGTTGTTGCTCTACTGTGACGTTAATTAACTACCTACCTTCCTCAATTATTCAGTAATGTGACACAACAAGCTGTGCGATGAAAATGACTCTTTTTTTCTATTTGTCATATATATTTAAATTTCCAAAGGAAGAAATGAAGAGTCTAAGCAAGTAATCGAAAGATGTTTTTCCTCCAGGCATTTCACTAATGTGAGGACCCATATTTTTTGTAATGGTGGCTAATATAACCACCTCTAAATTGTCTAAAAAAATTTCACAACCCTAAATTTGCTGTTTTGATGCTGAGAATAACCCCTTTCACCTCATTCTTGCTGCTTTTGTTTTTTCCATGGATGCATTTTAAGGAGGTTACTGACAAAATGACAAATTCCGTAGCGTTCTAGCGTTTTCTCGGCTGTTGAACGGAAAATCTAACCTTGCCACGTTCCGCTATTCAGTATGATAGGTGACGCAATAAGCTGTGGAAGGAAAATGCATATATATTTTATTTGTCGCAATTTTTTTTAAGATTGAAAGGAAGACGCGTAGGCACGTAATCTATTGATGAGATTTTGCTCTGTGAGTCTATTACTACATTCATGACAGTGTATATTTCTTTGTTACTCAAGATAGAATGCTGTTTTTACCTCATTTTAAGGTTCACATACTGTTTAAGGGGGTACAGTACCTTTAAGCATACAAATCAACAGGTAAAATAGACTAATTTCGGTAAACTGTACCACCAAAAGTTTTATGTGTATCATAATGAAATTTTTTGCAGGGTTTATTTATATTTTATACTGCACAATGCAGAAAAATAGGTTTGATATTTAAAAATTAAATCATATTTTACTAGAATTTACATAAGGTCATTTTTTAACATACATTTTTACAAGCATAACTTGTGCGCAATATTCTGAGTCATCCTGTCCATTTTCTATAAAACTAATGGCTGATATGAGTAACACAATGCTTTTATTTTAAATTAAAACCAAAATATAGTAGTTAAGTAACACATAAATATAACAATCAATTAATATTTCACTTCATTAATTTTTTCCAAATTTTCGCTCATACCCTATATCAAAATTTTTTAAATTTATTTTTAGCTTTTGAGTAAAATTTTGGTTTCATTTTTAAGATAATCTATTTTCATTCAAAATTTCAGGAGTCTACGTTCATTAGTTGCAGTTATAGTGCGCGCAAGCTTGAAAATTACCATTCTTAGATAAATGCAATTAAAGTTGAAATAGTTATTTTTAGCGTTCAAGTAAAAAATAGATTTGTGAAATGAAAGAGTTGAGTAGTACATATTCTGCTTATATTTGTTACAGTAAAAATATTATTATTAAAACTTTCGAAAAAAATAAAAAGCATAATTCCAAAAATTAATAGCATAATTCCAAACCAAAACTAAGAAACGTAAACAAACGAACAGCTGAAAATAAAAATAGGTGTGTTCGAAAAATCCTCATTACGAACGTACGAATGCGAATTTTTTCATGCGTTTTTTTTATCAGAATCAGAATATTTCAAACTATCTAAATAGATCAAAATTGGAAAATTGATTTTTTTAAGGTTTTAAAGGCACTGTGCCCCCTGAAGTCGTATACTGCAGTGCATCGGAGTGGGCCGAGTGGTGTGCCATTGAACACAAGGACACAGCCTAAATTACAAATATACCTAACGTTTATTTCTTTTAAACATATAGTATCTACACTATATACAATAGATTTTTATCCCTTGGTCGTGGACGCTGCAAACAGGAAAAAAGATCTACTCCAACGGCCGGCTCAAAACGAGCAGACCAAAAAAACGCCTCTGCTCAGCTCGATCTCTACAACAGTTATTCTCTGTCTCCAGATTCCACTGGGGGACAGTTCAATCACAGGGGTGGGACTGTCGTGCACCCCTTAAAACCATCTGGACGGCAATTAAACCACCATGGAAAACCACCCCGATAGATGTTTCGGGATTTTCGGCTGGAGGTCAGTGGTGGTTGCTAAGGGCGTTACAGCAGTGCCAGAAAAACTGGTACACCAGGTCTAATACTTTGTAGACCTCCAGCGGGAGTGCAGATCTGCAGAAATACGACGGGACAAAGATTCCCCGAGCTTGAGGAAGTCTTCTGTAGGCATTGCACTACATACTTACTGCAGAACGATCCACAATTCTACATATGGATATGTGTATTCCGAGATGTAGGATTTCTGTGTCCCACAGTGTGTTGCATGGCTTCCCAGATGTGTTAGATAATGTTGAGTTCTAGTGACAAGTGAGAAAGGCAAGACTACAACTCAGATTCGTGTTGGTTCGGCTGTGTTCTTCAAATCATAGTTTGGCTTGTCCAGACTTGTGTGGCGGCGCATTGTCTTGTTGAAAGAGGCCAAACCCATAAGAATGGACACAAGTCAGAAAGGATGCACTCATAGCTTTTGCCTGTCAGAGACGTTTGAGGAAATACCAGGGGTTCCATTGAATGACAACTAAACAAAGAGTGTAGCACATGACCCAAAATAATCAAAATCGATACATTTCCCCATGACCATTTTTTGGAAATTATTTATTTCTAGAATTTCAGATTGGTAAAGTGACAGTGCCCAGAATTTCTTGTCTTGTATTAAGATCTTTCACCGCAATTTATTACGTTTAAGTTTCCTTACAAATGTATACATTTTGAGCAACTTAACAGCAAAATCATTAACTTTTCCACTCCTGCCCGTGATTTTATTTCTCTCATCAAAAGTAATTGTATATTACCTTAACCCCAAAACTAAATGTCAGCAATTGAAAAGTAGATTCATAAACTAAACTCAGAGCAATTAATAATTTATTGGTTACAATTGCAGAAATAATAGATATTAGATATAATTAGATATAATAGAAAATAATATCCCATAAACATTTCTCTACTTTTCTTCCATTTTTAGGATTATAATTTTATTTCCTCAGAAACAAACGTTCCGGCTGATGAATCGAAATGTGCTCAATGTTTTATTTGCTATTACACGCATTTTGAAAGTACTAGAGCTATAAAAGACATCAATTAATTTAGTTTAAATTAGTGCAATTGGTGTAAAAGGGATATTTTATTTATTATATCTTATCCAAAGTGCATTTCATGATAAAGCTTTCACGAATAAGCTTAATTGCTCAAGGAACACATTTTATAAACATCTGCATTGTGTCAAGGAATTTTGTTTTTTCGGCTCCAGGAAAGTAGTAGTTGTAGGTTTTATTGCTCGATTAGGCTTTGCAAATATTTAATCGCTTCTTTTTGTATCTTACTCCTATTTATATTACTGTAAGTGCCATGCTTTGAGTGAATGTAAAATAATTGGGTGATTCTTCGTACTTGACATAAGTCTCATTTAATATTCGAAAACAACTTAATATAATATCTAACCACTGTGATATTTTCAGTATTTAGAGATGATGTTTCCTGATCTAAAAGACCAGAATCGATTCGTTTAAAAACGCATAAAAGGAACAAAACTTGCACATTATCCTCTTATAAAGAACATTTTAAAAAGAGTTATTTCTACAACAAAAGCCGTTGAGTTGACAAGTTACTAAATACTAATCCTGATTTAGGTAAAAGTCACTGACGGCAATCCAGCCAACAACTAATAGTCTTTTTGATTCATTTAACCATTCTTAAGGTTCTATAAATGCTTTTCATTTTGGAGATTTAACCTTCCTGGTGGTTGTCTCGACGAGGTATCTCGTCTGTTAACAAAACTGGTCAGATCTTGAGGGACGAGATACCTCGTCATTATAAAAAAAACCCAACCAGATCTTGATCTTCTCATCATAAAAATATCGTCAATGTCTTGACAACGAGATATCTCGTAATATGCAAAATTGGTTAGATCTTGACGGACATGATATCTCGTCGAAACCAACAGGAAGGTTAAAATATCCGTTTGTTCAAAAACTGCACAGCAGGATCTAGTTAGGAAAAGCGTACGAGAGTGCTATTTACAAGGTGTGGTAAGATGGTTTGGTCTAAGAACCCTTTATTTGGTACTTAATTTTGAGTAATCTGTTGTGTTATTTGTGTTCATTTAAAACTGTTTTATTAATTTTCTTTACTGATAACCTGCTATCAATCGTTCAAACTACAAATTTTATAGGGATCTATGCAGAGTACAATTCCAAAGGAAGTCTATGATTTTTCACAAAATTGGTCTATACGAAAAAAATTAGATTTTAATCGTATACACGTGTGCGAAAAGTAGCATTTATTATTATTTTTGTACTGAACATCCTACTTTCTGTGGTTACATTTTTTGTTCTATTCCATTAAAATATTACAATTTAACTTCTAATAGAATAGTTATTAATTTCTACAATATTTGAAGAGGTTCTTGCACCAGAGGTGGACACTTAAAGGCAGTTTTCGATGCGAAGATAAACCACCATGATGTTTAATATTCCGTTACATAATCTTTGTCTTTAGTGGCATCAGAAATGTGGTATGGCATAGTCAACAATGTTTCATAACATGCTCTGGTTTCTCTTTCTCTCTGGATGCAATGATTCCACAAATTATTTATAATTTCTTTGAGGTGTATAACAGTTTCAAGCTTTCTGTGAGGACTTGTTTACTCGTAATAACTTTAAATCTTTAATAGAATTAAGGTCTGAGAGTTGCCAGGTTCAGGTAGAGCATCAATATGCAGTTCTTTGAACACTTTCTGCAACTATTACCTCAGCTCAGTATTAATACTAAAAAAAAGAGGTCTGAATTCAACAGTTTATCCTTCAAGATTTAAGGCAAGGTGTCTCAAAGGTGTTGGACCACCCACGATAAGGAATGAAATAGATTCCTTGCTGATAGAACTTGTTGTCTAACAACACTTTCATACTGTTTGGAGTTCATGGCGTTTGTCACGAAATTTAAAAGGCAAGCACCAATAAAGGAATCATCATCCAAAACCGTAAGAGAAGTAGGGTGTTTTAGTTTATCTTGCACGCATTTTGGAAGCATTGCCTAACCTGAAGTGCAGCGGACAAGAGGTGGAGCATCACTACACAAACTCAAACTACTTTCATCCGAAAACAAAAAGTTTCGTCATCTATCAGCAGTTTACAATTTCCTCTGTTTGGCCCATTTGAGGCGCTTCTTCATTTCTACAATTAATAATGGTCTTTTTCCTTGGACAACCTACTTTGAATCTACTTTTGTGTATGTGATGTTTAAAGATACCCAGGCTTGCAACACCTGTGGATTGTCACCATTGCTCAGCAAGATCAGTAGACCTGCTAAATATGTTCTGTTTGGTCAGAAGTAACAATATTTTGTCGTCCCTAGGGAAGAAATTCGTGTACGACCAGTACGGCGCTTTGGCGGTCAATATTTCTTGCTTCCGTGTAATGTCTCAATAATTGGGCAACAAATTATTCAGAGCAATTTTACTATCCAGCTATTACCCTATTCATCTCTGTAAAGTGCAAAACTTTGATTCATTTTCGCTTGCGAGGTGCTTATTTTAATGCCCATCCTGTAACATAAAAACTGCCACAAATAATATCAAGTCACAATTAACCACCAATTGTTTGCGTGCAGCCTTTTATAGCAACATCCCACATCAATTGAGAGTTTATCACGCTCATACTGACGAAAACGGATATATCATTGCATCCAACTTCGAACAGCTAACAAGTATAAAACATTGCTTCATTTATTAAGTGAATTATAACTAAATTAGTCAAATTGGAAAACATGTTTTCTAAGCTTTTGCACATGTGTGTGAAAGAGCCATATTAGGATGGTATATAGAAATCAAGTTCGGATGGTAAGATTAAATTATGCGTTGAGGATGTTCCCATTAAGGGGTTTCAGTACATGAAGTATCTAGTGACTCTGTTGGGTCTTGTCTAATGGGGAAAAACTCCTTTTAAGAATAACTCCTTTTAATAAATTTAAGAAAACCCTTCTAAGAAAATAGTTCTGCGTTACAATACGATTAGTTCTGAAGCATCTGCTCTCTAATGTCTGCTTCCATATGATATGAAAATTCTATTGGCCAAAAGTTAGTTTTCATGATCTCGATTTATGTAGATAATTGTAGCTTGCAGTATTTCCACGACTATGTTTCTTCGCCATTCATAAAGAAAGCCTATTGGTAAGGTAGCAGAAGATTTTAAATAATTACCTAGCTGTTTTCTTCACTGATGGAAATAAAATTATTAACAAAGGGTTGGACCTTGTTACGTAATTTATAAAGACAGAGTAGATATAGAAATCGAAACATACCGAATATATACTATTTGTATGGTTTTCAGATCGAACTTTCATGTTTGAATCTTACGGTGAAACACGGTCAGGGTAATGTTAGAGTCTAAACTGTAAGACTTTTTATTTTTGTTGTGATTATCTTCTTCTGTAGAATTAAACATCCATATGTAGAATTAAAAACATGTGGAAGTCCGCCCTTGTAGATCTATGATGGAAATGTCCAGTTAATTGGCTTGGCATTAGAAAAGAATCTGAAAACAAGTTCAATATATTACCTACAGGTTTTCACAAGATATTATTTATGTTTAGCTAAGATAATTTATGGTGTGTTCGGATTCGCGCCTCCTCATGTGCCGGTGTCGCTCTGAATTTTTGGAGTTTCTCAGATTCGTGTACCAGGATGACCATTGGGCACAAACAGTGACGAGCTAACACTTACTAACCGATGGACACACTTGAAACGTGGGATCAAGAGTTTATCGAAACAGCGTAGTCTTGAAGACAGCGCTATCCTTTGTGAAGAACCATGGTGAGATCCTCGAGGATCATTGTTAATATTGTTATACTCTTCATAAGGATAAGAGCGGGAGTTCTCTTCAGAGGATATATGGCTTGAAGTTTCCAAGTTTCTGTAAGTCGACACGTACTGTCTGTTTACCAAGAGATCTGCTCTATTCACCAAGTTTGGATGGTGGAGGTAGCTATAGGAACAGGGCTGGTTCATTTCGTGTAGATAAGACTGATGGATGACTCAATTTTATTTTTTTTTCATGAATGTTGGCGGTGTAAAAAGGTATCATTTGTATAGATATTCTCGGCGACATGTAAAAATCGTAAAAAATATATCTCATATCTTCCATCGCCCTCGCTGGCACATCTTTGGGTGCGTATGGGCATGACAACCCCTGAGGTACTTGTATGATCTGTTCTGTTTTACCCTCGACTACCCTTCTGATTTTCCTCTTTTTCTCCTCCCTTGTTGCTGCCTAGTGTGTTTGTCTCAGCTTGGCCAAATATAGCCCTTGTGCCATAAAACCCTAAACCAACAAACCAATTTTTCATCAAGTGCACCAATGTGACAAACTTTAATGCATTTCTCCAAGTATCCGCTATGGAAAATAGGATAAGGTCTACGGTAAAAGACTAGGGCAATTATTGTGCGGAGGACGTTCTCTTGGTAAACAGACAGTAATGCAGACCACCTTCCCTCAAGAGCTCCAGAAAGGCATTAAATCGCCTGTGTTTTGGGAACTGTTTACCTAATTCGAATAGAAATTCTAAAAGCCTAATCGACTAGGTGACGCTAATCGGATTCGGTTGATGTCAAAATGGTAATGCTAATCTGAGAGAGAGGGGTAGGCTAGTAAATTCTCGGCATGCCTACTCAAATCGGTAAATCCCAACAGGGTCTTCGTACCCCTGAAATTTGCTGATTTTAGTAATTGAAGTTCAGATAATGTTGAATCCCTGAAGGAAAATAATATACGGTCGATTTTTCTTGTGCTTGAGGTTTATGGAGAATAATTGGAAATGAGAAATGTGTGATGTGTTTCAGAAGCTATTGTAGCCCTTAAATTGCAATTGCTGAATATTCCAGTGAACTTTCTAGTATTAAAATAGACAGAACTAAGTCATAAAAATACCTCACGAATGTAAAGGATTTAACCATCCAAGTATTTCGACGAAATATCTCGTCCAAGATCTGGCCAGTTTTGCTAAGGACGAGATATCTGGTCGAGACAAAAGTGTCCTATTACTCCAAGGGGAAATGAAGATCCAAAGGGAAAATCAAATTATCCCTTGCCCAGAAAGTTTTCGACGTGAAGATAAACCACCAAGAGGGTTCACGATTTTTCACAAATTAAACTATAAACAATGAGACAGTTTTTAATTACACATACCTCACTAAACAAGAGAATTTCAAAAGTGGTTTAAACAGATTCAACATGGCATCGAGTGGATTATATCATAGCCATGCAGACAGTAATGCAGACCACCTTCCCTCAAGAGCTCCAGAAAGGCAGAACGTTGATCATCTTATTTTTAGCTGCAAAAGTTTTGCAGCGAATAACTAAACTAACTCTTCAGAAGTCATTGAGACAGCTCATGATTGTTTGATCATCCATGCATTCAGAACTCATCAAGACTTGGGAAACTATTCGCTTCTGTGAATTTCTATTCAGTATTCCTGCTGCCTCTCATTTCTTCCCATTTCACGGGTATGTCTGGCATTTCGATTTGCGCATGTTTTGTACAGAATTGTCTTAGAAAATGACATCAATTTACGCTTTTTTTATGATTACATTTACACTTCCTACCGCAAGCCTCATAATATACACTAGAACACAAGATATTTTGTTATCTTATTTAAACTCTCCTAGTTGTTGTCTTGGCGAGAAATCTCGTCATTAGAAATACCATTAGCAGATCTGATGGACGAGATATCTCGTCATTATAAGAAAGCTGAAAAACTCTTGATCTCGTCATCATCAAAAAATTGGCAGAATTGATATATCTCCATCAATGAGGATATATCTCGTTTTTTGCAAAATTGACCAGATCCTTGATTGACAAGATATCTCGTCCAAACTATTTAAAGGGTTATGATATATAAAAAATTATGGTTAAGTGTCTCGCGTTGTTCAAATTTCTTAATAGTTATTCATGAATGCATTCTTGTGAGTCATGTTAGTCTAAAAATACGAGTTTAAATTATTATTTATTGAAATTTAAACAAGATCCATTTAAGATATATTAATGATTCTGTTATGTCTTGTGATAGTGAAATAAGAGTGTAACTCTAAGTCCAACAAGACATTTAATAACCATAAAGAGATATCGGAACAAACAAGCATTCAGAACGATACGTACAGGGAAAAGACTCAAAAGCTAGTGATGGGAGTATTCGAATACCAAAGTACTCATGTACTCGATACTTAAAAGCAATCGTTGCACTCGATTCTTTTCCAAAGTATTCGAATACCAATGTATTCAAATACAAGTATTCGGTAACCAAAGTACTCGGATCCAAGATATTCGGTTACAAGATTAATCAGATACAAGTATTTTAATACCAAAGTACTCGGATCCAAGGTATTCAGATACAAGTATTTGAATACCAAAGTACTCGGATGCCATAAGTACTCACTCTGTGTATTCGAATACCAGAGCATTCATCTTAAGTAGCAGTGTCCATGGATCTAGTTAGTGTTATGTTTCTAGTCTCGATTTTGCTTTATCCAATTTTACCTGTCTTGAAAATGCAAGTGATGAAGTGTCGAAAGATTCCATCGATTAAGAGATTGGATTTGAAATTTTCTGGAAGCAATTTCCCGAACAGGCAGGCTTAATTATCAGTAAATTACACATATGGTTTCTTTAATTTTTGAAAATCAAGTTGAAGTTTTTTAAATTTTTCAATTTTAATTTTAACTATATTTTTAATTTTAATTATTTATACTTAATTTTATTAATTTTTTAAAACTTAATTTAATTTTCAAGCTTTTTTATTTCTGACATTTAAAATATATCTGCAAATAAGATACTATAATGCTTTATATGCTTTTCCTTTTCAAGTAAAATAACGTTATTTCATTCCTAAGATGGCTGTTATTTTCTTTAAAATATCAGACAATAACTCAAATTCTCTTTTAAAATATCTGACAATATCTTTATTACGATAGTAAAATTATTATGAATATACTTTTCTGCTTTGACTCTACCTATTCTCATATCTTCGTACTCCAAACAGTGGTTTCAAAACTAAAAAGTAATTTTCCAGGAACAAGATTTGTTTATTCAATGTAATTTATTTTGTAAATATTTACGGAACCATTCTTGCACTTAGATCAACCGAGATGTGTCGCTTTTTATGATATAAATTTAGAGAAATAATATTGAAGTTTCAGATCCAATATTTTTTTACATTCATACAAACTTTTTTAAAAATGTCTTTAAAGAGTTTTGTATAAAAGTTTTATTCTTATCTTCGGGGCTCCCTCCACAATAAAATTCTGGCTACGTTCCCTGTTAAAAGTGATTATTAAGGATTTCTACAAAATATGGTAGAAAATCAAATCTTTCCAATACGAAAACTAAAATTTAAAAATCATGATTTGTAAAATGAAGATAAAAATACTTGACACATATTTATAATTGCAGAAATACTATATGCGTGACCAGAAAATTCAGCAATTTGTACATGGGATTAATTTTTGTTGTTTTCAAAATACAATTTGTCTAGTTTAGGTTGATAATAGGAGTTATTGTACTTAAATCTTTTTTCAAAAAATTATATAAATAATTCGGAAAAGAAAAATAAATTAAATATAATTCAGAAAAAAATTGAGTTTTGCCAAAAATAAATTCCCTTTTTAATCACAGCTTGATCAAAGTATTAAAAAAAGGTAGAATTAATTTGATTGTCCTGTCAAAGATTATCATTCGCATTAAAACAGCAATCCATCAAATTCCTTCTGTAACGCAATCGAACCGCGAAGCGGTATGTCCCAAGTCCAGTACTCTAACCACTTTACCAAGAACGATACTGCGACAAGCTGTCATTTTTAAATAAGTACCCTATATCTAGTTCTGATTCGCACTATCGATTAATCGTATTTGTATATGTATTCGAATACTTACTTACTTGAAAGTACTCGAATACCAAGTATTCGATTCTCAGAAGTACTCGAATATCAAGTATTCGATTCTCAAAAGTACTCGAATATCAAGTATTCGATTCTCAAAAGTACTCGATTCTGCCCATCACTATCAGAGATAGCTGATACACTGCGTATCATAAAAAGGATTGCATCTGACAAATTGAATTAAGAATGCGTATATAGGAAACAGTTATGTAAACACAGGATCCCATACATATGAACGCGGAAAAGAGTGATATAAACATTAGTGACTTACAATGTATTAATATAAATGCTGAAAGTCATTAATATTAACACAAGTGATTTACAACATTCAATAACATAAACACTGGAAGGAAATATGCAACAGATTCTTAATGTGCCCAGAACAAAATATATAATAATGCAACCGATGATAATGATATGAATTCCTCAATTCTAGTTTATATTACTCACAATTATACTTATTCCTGTTAAAATAACAGCACTTCGATGTGTTCTTCACTGTGACATAAATACAACCTATCTATGACTAAGGACTTCTCGATATAGTTATCAGAAATATGAATTAACATCAGTAAAAGTTTAAAAAGTTTACTTCATACTTTTGATTAATTTTGTTTTTCCTTTATATTAATTAACTTTTTCTTTATATTTTTCAATAGGAGGTACGAAATGTGCATCTAGATGCTTGCATTCTTAATAAATGGTATTATTAAACAGATGTCCCATGGGCTATCAAGAGACAAACAATTTAGAAACAAGCCCAGATGCTAGCACGGGTCTACTAGTAAAAAATAAACTCATAAATGTTTATCGCAAAGGATTGAGATTTTAGATAATGTACTAAAATGTACATCGCCTACTTTAGAAGATTCTTATTAGAAGGTGTTTGACCTCTTCTTTCATTCAGTACAAATTGATAAGTAACATCACACTGTACGTAATTTGGCTTTCGGCCAGTGAGACATCAACTATATCAAAAATATCGTTTAAGGAACATGATGTAAGAAGGATAATCGACTTTGTTCAAAGTTAGGTCTCCTTAATGGATAATTAGGAGAATCCTGAAATAGTCAGGCTTAATGTAGAATAATGGTTTAAAGCATATTAGATTTAGGAAATAAAATTTCACTGGATTTGCCAAAGTCTGAAACTTTATGGGCTCTAAACAAAAAAAATTAAAATATTCGTCTAAGTTACAAAAAAAAACACGCGAGAAATGAAATTCATAGAGCTGCCCAGCCAAGAGCACTTGTGAAATAGTAGAGGGGGAATTGCAATCACCTAAACAAAAATTGGTATAAATCAAAGAAATTGTATTTTATTAACGTGAAACTGGCATGTATAATTAAAATATATTTAAAAGAACTATTAAACAGTAATTATTTAAGAAAGTGAAATAAGAATGTAAAAAAGACAAAAAATTAAAAGATTGATCGGCATAGTTCATCCATGTCTGAGGCAGGCGTATCTTCAACTATAAGCACTTGTCCTCCAAACGATCCTGAACGAACTGATCGGAATTTCCCCACTGGCATCCAATTCCATTTTTACGCTCATTGTCATAATACAGGTTATAGCGATGTCAAATGAAATAGGCTATTATATCAATAGGAATATACTATAATTAACCAAGATATTTATAAAACAATTTTTGTGACTTACCTTCCATTGACAGACGCACAGAATTATAACAAAACCTCCAAAAATCACAATGACGACACTGCACAAAATGTCCAAGCATGAACTGTTCTTTCACTGATGGAATAGTCAACACGTCATCCCCATATGGCAGAATCTTCAAGGACTGTTAAATACGAACAGTAGCGCTAAATACTTGGTGATCGGCATTACCCTTTGATCGGAATTCCCCTCCTTCCCCTATTAGTAGCATAAATTTTAAAAATTGTTAGCAAAATAAGTATCCTCATAAACCCTATTTTAGTAGCAATTTTAGTTGTCAAATACAAAATGAATGGTACCTCACCAAGAAATTTAAATTTTGAAATTAAAAATCCAAATATTTACTAAATAAGGTTTTCTTGACAATCTGGATTGGGATGGTTTCTTTTTCAAGTTTTCAAGATTTGGCATCATAAGTGAGTTGGAAAATTTTCCACCTAAAGAAAAATCCAAAATTATTTTTTCCCTCCACTATAAGGAAAAAAGGGAGACTAAACTTTTGTTGACCTTTGGAAAATTTCCAAAAAAGTCGCCAACGTTATCTAAGAGTCGTCAAAATTTTGAAAGTAGTAGCTTTTGAAACGATTTTGATTAATAAGATGCACCTAGATGCCAAGGTTGAAAAATAGTAGCAAAAAAAGCTGTTTAGTAACCTGTGGCAACTCTGTAAGTTTGAAATTTCCATTCTGCATTCCATAGATACGTACAAGCGTTCTGAAGTGTAAAAAAAGGTTAGTTTTTATTTATTCATTGGCAAAACTACATACACGTGTATCAATAACATTGAAAATTCCCTTAGCTCTTGTGCAACAATTTATGCACAATGGAACTTTAAACAGTGATCATTGAAACATTGAGTCCAACAACAGTACGTATTACATATAATTTGAACAGTAGGAATGTCATAGAGGTGGATATATGGTGAGAGGTCAAAAGTGCATGGGTGCTAAGATTTTAGGACAGTGGGGTACTCATCGACTTTGCTCTCTGGGCATTTGGTTTGGGGTGCCTTTGATCATGGCTGGGGTGTTGTAGAGATGATGCTACTGGTCTCGGATGGAAATGCTTTCGTTTTTCGGTTTATCGATGAGTACATGCATCACGGGTCATTCTTTTCCTATCGTCCAAAATATCTCTACCTGTTCCTCCGCGAGATTCTAATTATCTCCTCTTATCGGTTTCATCCCTATTAAAACACAGCTTCATAATCAATGCTCTGACCAATGACAGAACTCCACTCATTCTATAATCAATTATTATGGTTGTTTGACCCTTCTCAATTTGTTATGAGTACAGTGACGTAATTCCTTCTATTTTATGTTAGATCGCGTGACGTTCTGTTGACACTGCTGTCTTAAAAAATGAATGAATTTAAAATCCACAATTTGTAACATTTTTTACAAAATATCATTTTACACAAACACTTTATATTGATTCTATGCAGGGTGATTTAAAGCAGATGTTGAAAGTGATTACATTTTCTTACAATCTTTTGGGTTGTAATATACTTCCAATTTTGTTTAAATTAAATATTCATTATTTTGCAAAATCATTGTATAAGCAATGTAAATCAGAAATTTAAAATCCTGAAAAGCTTTCAATTATACAAATAATAACACATTTTAAGACTAACTACTTAACGTACTGCGCTGACGAAACATTTTTGGTGAAATAGATGTTACCTAGTGTCCTCACGTAATGGGAGAGTTTTTGAGTATAAGCATAAACAAAGTACTGAAGAGTAAAAATATTTCAGTTCGGAAATATTATAAGTTATTTTACAGTTAGGAAATATTTTGAGGTTTCGTCGTTTTGGAGGATTTCTGATTGTGCATTAATTTTTATTGTTTGCGATTGATGATATTCAATTCAAGTAACTTGTCAAGAAACGAAAGATGTTATAAAAACACTAACGCCATCTGTATTTAGCTTTACAGAAAAACGTTCTCAAAATAAATAAAAGTTCAATATAAGAAATGAGAGGATTTGCACCTCTCTTGTCTGTATTTATTGTAATGAGTAAAATTCATTTTAATTGTAGGAGGGACAACAGTTAAAAAGGACGAAAGGAGTTGAAAATTTTGCTTTGGGTAGGTAGGTAGTTAATTAACGTCACACTGGAGTAACATAAGGGGTTATTGACGATGATGCGTGATCAATCCCGAACGGAATGATCCTAGAACAACATCTAGTAATTTTGAACCACGGTGAGATGACGAGGTAGACACCTGAGCTGGCACCCCACTCTCCAAACTTCCACACCACGCCAACGTGGACATGTGAATCCGCTTTACTCCAACAGAAATTCAGTTTTAAATCGAATCCTTATGGTACTTTCCTCAATTGAGATATTCAGTTTCTATATGAAAACCGCTTACCTATTTAGAATGATAAGTGTAGTTACTTGACTATGGAGCACAGCTCAATAATACTCATGAAACAAAAACAAATGTAAATATAATTTATTTTAATCGTTTTGAAATGAAAATCTGTCAAAATATAGAAATATCTTTGAACTACAACGTATGGCTACCCGTTTTGATTAACATAATCTATCTTATTTTAGAATAACTTTATTTTAACATTACCGGTTATTTTAAAATAAGAAGTTACACACTTTATTTAAAAAGGTTTCCATTTATTTTTATGAAACAGAATTCTACAAACTATAACGTATTTAACCATAACGTATTTAACCAAAGACTCAAGGTTCGGTTTGGTTTGTTGGGGCTTTATGGCGCAAGGGCCACCAAACACACAAGGAAAGTTGGTGAGATATACATGTAACACCAAGAAATTACCCATGTCTAGTGATATTTTGCAGAAAATAAAAATGTATTCATTAAAATTTAACTCCTAAACAATGTATCTGTAATATGGAAAGTACTGGAACACTTGAATACAAACAGTAATGAAATTGGTTATTGCAAAATGTAGGATTCTGAAAAACGAAATATATGAGCAAGCGTGTGTTTGTCGTGTCGAATTTCAACTTTTTGAGAATATTCTGGGTAAAGATGTCGAATCCGGGCATGTTTGTCGCCAAGCAATTTTTGTCGCCAAATCAAGATGGCGTTCAAAGCCATTTGCATAAGATTGCCATAAAACTGGATCAAAACACCTAACAACCTTGCTGGATCAAAACACCAAGGTTACCATGTTTGGCGATAAATCGCTAGTACCCCGTTTCGACATCGCTACCATATTCTGAAATAGAGAAATTCAAAAAAGACGCTTAAAAATATTGATAGATAATAATGAATTATTTACAAAAAAGAATACAAATTTACAAAACTTAGAAATGCTCAAATAGGACCGTAATATTTCGCTGTCTTAACTCAAATACACAAACATGGAATTCTAATTCTAATAAAATATTAATTCTGGCGTTGCCAGATACCGAATTGCAAAATTACGTTTTTATGATCAATGAGCTTTTGTTTGGGCTTCGTTTCGTATTCCATTACAAAATGTGAGTTGTGTAAAACTAAGTATTTTAACTATCCATTTTTCATCAATCAATTATTTATAAATTATTTATATTAAGGAAAGAAATAAAAAAAATGAGGTCAAACATAATTCGAATTTTAAATTGTTTAAATATAATGGTTTGGAAAAAAAAAAGTTTTTCGTGCTATACTGGTAAAACAATTTTATTGAAAAATTTTCTTTTCGATCAATAAGTATCAAACAAATTGGGGTAGGTAGAACAAACTGAGGTATGTAAAACAAACTGAGCTGAGCACAGCAAGTGTTTAATACTCAATGTTATTCCAATGACAATTTCGAATTGTTTTAGCCCCCTCTTCTAGGTTAATGAGAACGGGGATTAATATGTTGCCTACATTAACCGCAGGGTTCCAAAGTATAAATGTACCAAATTTGATGTGGATTGGTCAAACGGTGTATATTTGTATAGAGAACAGACAACTAGACAGACGCCAACTCTGTTTTATATATATAGATAGTTTATATGAAATTCTTTTCATTATGTACGCTATGTTCACTGTTCCGTGATATATTAAGTTTTATTTGTATGCACTGTAATTAAAAAGTTCTGATATAAAGCTTTCAGTTTATCATACTTAAAATAATTGTCCAATAATTATTTGAAAGTTTTCTTTCAATTTACTTCTTCATACAACTAAAATATTTGTTTTTATAGAACATTTATCAAATGTCAAGGTATTATGGTCCAATTTGGTAGTCTAGTGGTACCATTCTTTTATTAAATCGCTGTTAATTACATTTTTGGGAAAACACTCAATTCTTTTGTATCCAAATACAAAAAGCAAAATAGGTGAATTGTTTTTCATCAACTTGACGATTCTTGAATTTATTTTCGTTGTGTTGCTCCAATGCGACGTAAATTCAGTTTCCTATACCTCCAACCTGAATTTATTTCGTTTTTAATTAACTTTAAATCCCATGCCTCGCAATGGAGCTGTACCACTAATGAAAAACGCCTCTATATAAAGACTATCATTTGTATTCATTATTCATTTAAATACTCTGCCAATGGCGTTTACTTAGTTAATTTTAATGGCATCGTTAATTTTAATGCTGTTGTTGCAAATACCATTCGTCAAATAAATAATAGACCTAGTATAATAGTCTGTCGCTACAATAGACGATACACTGTCTCCCTTCTATTATAATGAATACTTTTAAAGAGGCAAGTACAGTGGTACCTTGAGATACGAGTGCCCCAACATACGAGCGTTTTGAGAAACGAGCCGAGTCACTAGGTCGATTTTTTGCCTTGAGTTACGAGCCACAATTTGAGATACGAGTCTTCTTCGGTGACGTAACAACCATCACTCCTGTCGGATTCCCGAGTCTTGCGCGTAGTTCAGTTCACATATTTACCCCACTCCTGATGAGAGTTATTTTTCTTTTCTCCGACCAGATGCGTTAATTCTGAAAACGGAAAGATGGGGTGATGTACAGTTATTAGCTAATGTTTTTTCGAATAACCATGAGTCCAAAGAAGGTGAGTGTAAAGAACAGTGGTGTGAAAAGGTAAAAGTGATATCCATGGAATTAAAGCGTGAGTTAGTACACAAACATGAGCAAGGCGTTTAAGTAATAGACTTGGCATCGCAGTACGATCGCACTACTTCTACGATATGTACTATTCTAATTCCAACTGCGTTAAAATAATTTCAGAGCTACGCAACTCTGTCCATGAAAAGATGAACCTGCTGTTTTTATGGTTGACAGAGAAGTAGCTCGCAGGAGACACTGACAGAGACTATAATTTTCGAGAAGTCAGGAGCCATTTAAGCAGATTTGCTGCAGCAGACCCCAGATACTTCAGCACAGGAGGCTTCACAAGAGCAGTTCAAAGCAAGTCGGGGGTGGTACGAAAATTTCCGAAAAAGGACCGGCATTCACTCCGTTGTCAGGCATGGTGAAGCAGCGATCTCTGATTCTAAGTGTGAAGGGATTTGTTAAAACCTTTGCTGAATTGATCGAATCCAAAGGATACATCCCCAACAAGGTTTCAACTGTGACGAGACGGGGCTGTGTTTCAACTGTGACGAGATTCTGGAAGATGCCAAGCAAATCTTACATAACGGTAGTAGAAAAGAAGATACCAGGTCACAAGCCCATAAAGGATAGGTTGATCCTCGCACTGTGTGCAAATGCGAGTGCAAGATCAAGCCGCTGCTCGTATTCCACTAAGAAAATCCCAGAGCCTACCAGACACATAAGGTTTTAAAAGAAAAACTGCAGGTTATGTGGAGGGCAAACCCAAAGGCGTGGGTCACCAGGCAGTTTTTTTTTTTGTGCAGTGGATCAACTTGGTCTTTGTTCCTGCCGTTAAGAAATACCTTGAGGTCAATGACTTACCCTGCAAGCCCTTCTCGTCCTTGACCATGCTCCTGCTTACCCACCAAACATTGAGAACGACATCCTCGAGGAGTTTAGCTTTATAAAGGTTCTCTACCTTCCACCCAACACCACCCCTATCCTACAGCCCATGGACCAACAGGTGATCTCCAATTACAAGAAACTTTTTACCAAACACATGTTCCGACGCTGCTTTGAGGTTACGGAGAGCACAAACCTCACCCTTCGAGAGTTCTGGAAGGACCGCTACAACATTGGCATTTGCCTTAAAATTATTGATATGGCCTGGCAAAGGGGACCTATTACAAAAAGGACCTTGACCTCTGCATCATGGAAAAAGCTATGGCCTGAGGCTGTGGCTGAAAGAGACTTTGAAGGATTTAGATCTGAACAGGAGGTGCTGGAGGATATTGTGTCCCTCGTTAAGTCTATAGGCCTGGAAGTGGATGAGTGTGAAATCGAAGACCTTGTCACCTCACATTCCGAGGAAATGACGACGGAGGAGTTGATGGAACTGCACAAGCAGCAACATACGGAGGTTCTGCAGGAGATTGGTACAACCGCAGAAGCGGAGGAGGTTATCTCTTCAAGTGAGGTAAAGCGAGCGTTGGCAAAGTGGGAAAAAGTTTCGGACTTTATTGAAAAGAAACACCCTGAAAAAGTTGCAACTGGTCGTGCAGCGGCGCTATTTAATGACACTTACCTAACTCATTTCCGAAACATTCTAAAAGGGAGGAAAGCCCCTTGGACAGGTTTCTACAGAAACGCCCTGCGGATAAAAGTGACGAAAGCGTGGCAAAAAAGAAAAGACTAGTGAAGAAGAAAATTAAGTTAAGCAAAAGTGAAGTGAAAGAAAAAATTAATACCATACGCTAATCGGTTCCGCCAACATCTCTATTTCTTTAGATTCTCTTTTATACGTATGGATTTGTTGTTTTTTTTGTTTCTATACAATATTTGTTCATTATAAATACATTATTATCAAAAAATGGAGTGGTTTTTTGGGGGTTGGTACAAATTAATCTCATTTCAATGGGGGAAATTGATTTGAGATACGAGCATTTTGTCTTACGAGCTCGGTCATGGAATGAATTAAACTCGTATCTCAAGGTACCACTGTATGTAATTTAAGTTGTGAGAACTAATTGTCTAGCAAAGTAGGAAACCCTGTGCTCAAATTTTATATTCATTATATGCCCGATCTTAAGTATTTACAAAGTAATCTAATGGCTTGTGACCTTTAAACTCGTGTCAATATGGGGCAATTAGCCTGATACCAATGATATTTTGTAGGAATATTACAAGCATGTCCAATTTTGACGTGAATACGTCTTTAAAATCGGAACAGTACTGGGGCATGTAGAGCCTTACAAAGAGCTTTATAACGGTTTTGTCTTACGATTTCAGAACTAGAAGAAACATTCCTTCGGAACGAGTAGGCACGGGGAGGGAGTCCGCAATAAGTCGAAATTCTATGATGCTGGGCGAGCTTTGGGCCAGAGTAAGTTTAGATTGCGTGGAGTGAAGTTGCCTAATGGTGTCATTCGAAATCTTCCGAACTACGCTACAATCACAATGAATAATATTATCTTTCAGTATTAATATCAAACTGCACTTTAATCGTTCAAACTGCAAATTACTTGATGAAAATTCTCAATAAACAATCGCTCAAACTTTCTATGTCTGCTTCATTCATTCCACGGTACAATATCAGGTCAGAGTATTCACGTCGAAACTACGGTTTGTCTTCGACACAGTCTACCATTTTTTTTTTCATTACTGCGTGAATCTCAGTAGCATTATGCTCATTAAATGTAGGAATATTCTCCTCACAGCATTCATTTTCAAGAGAATTATCCATTTCATTTCCTAACAAGCCAGAATGTGAATTTTTGATGCTTGGATGATGATATTTCAGCTCATTTTATCTGTAACATTAAGCAGTCTTTGAGATGTTATATGAGCTCTTGCCATCTGTCAGAATCCGAAGTCATTTGTCAAAGAAAACTTCACAATTTAATACTTATAGCCATTACTTTCAATAGAAAAACTAAACAGTATTATGGGTTTTTAATTTATAGTTTGGTGATGCCTCTACACTAGGACATTCCAACGCGTTTAATAAATCAAGAGGTAGCATTGTATCCTGTACAAAACCCTCCAAGCGGTTTGGATGAGATATCTTGTCCATCATGATCTGACCAATTTTGCTAATGACGAGATATCTCGTCATCAAGATATTATCGATTTTGTTATAATGACAAAGATCAAGATTTGGTCAGTTTTCTTCTAATAACGAGGTAGTTTCCATGAAGATCTGGTTCGGTTTTGCTAATGACATCTAGTCGAGAGAGCCGCCAGGAGGGTTAATTGAAATACCTATTGAAATTTAGAATATGCTTGACTCCATAAAGTTTCAGAGGCAGTCGCCTAAGACTAACAAATTACCCAATCAAGTTCTACTTTTTCACATCAGACTGGCAACTCTGATACCATTTCAATGAAACGTTAAATACCGTTTCTCTTTTTTTATTTAAGTTCTGTAAATAGTGTCGTGAGCCGACTCCACAATCATTTCTGTATTTGAAACGCATTTCGTCTCAAGCTTGGGTTTCAACGAATTCCCATAAAAACCATTACAGAAAATTCCGGGTAAAAAAGAGACATTCCGCATTTTATGTTATCTGAATTCGTTACAACAAGCAAACAAACACCACACTCCCCATATCCTCTCCAGGAACGACCAGTCATTTACAGTTCCAGAGCATTCCCACCAATCGAAAACGTTCCCCGAGACTAAACTGCGACATCAGATAGATTTCCAGCCATTTTGCATTTTTCGGGAAAAAAGCCATCGGAACCCGTGCTTTATAGAATTTCCATTGAGCCTTATTTTATGATATAGGTGCTTCCTTAAAAATATTTGTCGGAACTCTTTGCAGCCTAGATGACGTCATCCAAATTCTTTTTCCGCATTCCTCTCTTCGGCGAAGCAATCGATTCCCAGCAAAGAGATAGAGAATTTCTACGGTTTGGAGGCAGACCGTTTAAATAATGCATGAGCATCTATTATAACCGATATTGTTCTTGTTGGTGGGGCATCCAAGAGAGATCCAGCTAGGTGGTTGATGCATGCCCGCAGTTATATTTCACAAATAGGGCTCGCTGTGGCAGGGCTGTGAGGCATTCTATCGCCGCCACACTTTGCTCTTCCCAGGGGGAACGAACCAAACATAACATCCAGTGAAAGTACTGGATACCTCATATGCTTCCCTCTTGTGTTTTGTTTTGCGCTTTTGTTTCTGGGTTTTTGTTTTATTTCTTGCCTGATAGCTTCCAGTCGGCTTGCATTTCCGCCGGTGTGCGGTGAGTATAAACTGCAGAGATCCCGTATATTTATTGAGGTTTTTATTGGACCGGAAATCCTCGGTGGGAATCCTATCATGATGCATTTTGCTTTCTTATACACTGTGGCAGGTAATCCATCATAAAATCCTACGGAATCGATGAGGGCTTTAAAACTTACTGCACACACTGTATAAAAATTAGAATTAATATAGACAAAACTTAGGTATTAGATTTCATCCCTGTAATACATTTTAGTAATTCGTAAAAAAATTGGAATTTATATCGACTATACTTACGAGATTAGATTTAATACGTATCGAAATTAGAACTAATATAGACTACACTTAAGAGATTAGATTGAATCCGTATAACACATTTTAGTAATACGTATCGAAATCAGAACTAATGTAGACTATTCGTAGGAGATTAGAATGAACCTATATACAACATTTTAGTAATCCGTATAAAAATTAGAATTTATATCGACTATACTTACGAGATTAGATTTAATACGTATCGAAATTAGAACTTATATAGACTATACTTAGATGATTAAATTGAATCCCTATAACACATTTAGTGATAAATATAGAAATTAGAATTTAATTAAACTTATATATATAGATTGGATTTAATCATCTATACCACATATTAGTAATATATACAGACATTTTAATTAATATAGACTATACCTATGAGATAAGATTTAATCTTTAACCCACATTTTAGTAATAGATATTGAAATTAGAAGTAATTCAGGCCATACTAATGAGATTAGATGTAATCCTTATTCTAGATTTTAGTTATACGTTTAGAAATTAGAACTAATATAGACTATTCTTAAGAAATTAGATTAATATGTATCGAAATAAGAATTAATATAGACTATACTTAGGACATTAGATTTAATACGTATAGAAACTGGAACTAATATAGACTATATACGAGATTAGATTTTTTTTCCTTATACCATATTTTATTAATACGTATAGAAATTAGAACTATTATATAGACTTTACTTTATACTTTATATAACTATTATATAGATTAGATTTAATCCCTTTACCACATTTTAGTAATACGCATAGAAATTAGAATTAACAAAGATTAGGGGTGAGGGGAATGAAGCTAATGGCTTAACTTAGGCACCCATATTTTCCCATACGAAAGACGACAGCTGAATTTAGGGAAATACGCACGATAATGTCTAAAGCAGCATTTCTGCTACAATTTGACGTTGGACTATGTCTAACTCCGTGGATTGTACGGGGCGCCTGTGAAAAAGTTTATACCAATTGCAATCGTTATGTATTTCAAAATACGTGCAAACAGCAATTGTGTTAGCATATTCGTAAACAGCATGGAATCCAATTTGCATGCTGCGTAATACATTGAGCACGTGAGGAACCCCTCCCTCCCCGTGTGTGGGGGTAAGATATGATATTTCTGGGTTGCCTCCGCATTTAACTCCGTTTATCTCGGCAATCGTGAGAGCAGCACGACTGAGCGTGGTATCCTTAAGCTCTTGAAAAGATCTATATGAAGAACATTTGCAGTTGTTGGAACTGAACTTTTTAAAAGTTGTAGTCGTACACTTCAAACTCAATCGTAACTGAGCCTATTTTACTTTTTCTCGAGAAACTGGAATCTAACTACGAGGGCTGTTCAATAAAGAATGATCATAATTTTTTTAAAGGTGATTAAAAAATCAACAAAAATAAAATTCATATTGCATGTGTAGAGGGGTAAGTGGAGAATAGATGGCGCGAGTTTCACGGTCATGACGTCACTGCTGCGGCCTTGGCAGTCGGCCAAGTACGTCTAGTTTTACTTTCGCCTACGGCAAAAATGAAAAAATGTTTGTGCGCTGTGGGTTCCCAGATTGCTCATTCGCGAACAAAAGGATGTGCGTGTGGAGGTTTGTTCGGAGTTGAAATCAAGGCTACAAAATGATGGAATGTTTCTTTAGAAAATTATCACTGCTGATGAAAGTTGGCTTCATCATTATGGCCCTGAGTCCAAGCAACAGAGCTCTGTGTGGAAGTCTACTTCATCACCAACACCGAAGGCGAGAGTGGTTGCTCTGCTGGGAAAGTTATGATCATATCATTTTTCAATATTCGAGGAATGGTGTATCAGCATGTTATACCACCATATACAACTGTAACTGGAGAATACTATAGAGATGTACAGAAAACCCTCCAAGGCCACATCCATCGCAAGAGACCCCATTTGAAAGCAACAGGATGGATGCTACACCATGATAACGCAAGGCCGCATATTGCCAATGCTGTTGAGTATCTTTCAAAAATCAACGTCACGTGTGTTCCCCGTCCTCCATACAGTCCTGATTAACACCATGCTATTTTTTTTCTTTCCCCGAATTTGAAGAAACACCTCCGGGGAAAGCGTTTTTCATCATCACAGGGAGTGGTGAAAGCTACGGAGGCGATTTTGAAGGACCTGTCAAAAAAATGGGTTCCAGCATGTGTTTGAAGACTGGAAAAAAAGGTGAGATAAGTGCATTGCATGTAATGGGGAGTATTTTGAGAAAGACCATCAAAATTTGGAGGATTAGTACAGATAATTATTTTTTATTAATTTATGATCATTCAGCCCTCGTATAAATTGCTATTTTCTTATTTTTTTCGGCCGATAAGACTTCAATTTCATAAATGTATTCAATTTTAATCATTGTGAGCAACTACAGGTCTAATTATTTTCGATTCTTCGGCGGTTTCCAGTAATTAAAATGACTTTTTAAAACGTGAAAAAGGCTTTACTGGAAGAGAAATTGCACCTGTACAGTAAAATCGTTTATATAGAAGTTGCATATTATGAAGTATGAGAATGATAGCATACAAGGCAATGATACAGTGTCACTGTTTTTTTAATAAAATTCACTTTAAGGATATTTTATAGCTTTCCTCTAATAGCGTATCATAACTTTATGCTATACGTGCGATTAGTCCACAGATTACAAACACGTAATGTGGGGTGTTGAATACGGAGCCTTAAGTTTAACATTCATTTTTTATATTTTAGGCCTAACGATCATGTTTTTTATTTTTTTTTATATCAATCAAGTCACAATGTGCTAAATCTATACCTAGACATCTATATACCTTTTGATGGATTGCTTGCTGAATTGAGAGAATATGCATCCCTCCATTGAATAGACACACCACCACGTCATTAGATCAAGACCACGCATACAGAGTTTAAGAGCGGAATTCTTTATTTATTTATGTACAACAACCACAAACAAAATCCACCCATTCACATGAAGAGCACGATTCCAGCTACCAATCTAAAATTGTACTGCATTGAATTCAATCTTCTTGGTTGAGACGTTGTATGTTTTGTTGCACCCACGACACTAAATCCCAAGCTACAGATTTTTGCTGCAAGAAGGTTGAGTAAAAGATTTTATACTTACGATTTCGCTGTCTGGGTATTCCTGTGGATTTTTTTTCTAAATGAATAATAGAGAAAAAAAACCTTCTCTACTGAATATGTTTTCTCTTTTTCTTTAAAAGTTCTCCTGAAAGAGATACGTGATTGAATGTAAGACCAACAAAAAAAATTCTCAGAATGTTTTGTTTTTGATTATTTAAGGGAGAACATGCGATTAATCGCTGAACAAAAACAGCCTTTCCTGATGAAGTCTTAGAATTAATTTAGTTAGTTTGCTCATTTTAATTAAGGGTATGCAAGAATTTCGTTATTATATGCAGTTTATTTACCTATATATTTGAACTTTGTATCAGGTGCAACATATGCCTAAACTTTGGAATAACTAAATATTTTGAAGACTTATAATGAGAATATCAAAGAATATCGATATTTTAAATAGAATACGTCAATGGAGAATTCTGCAAAACTTTAGAATTTTATTGGGGTAAGAAATGGAGGATAATTTCTTACCCAGAAGCGTGTTATACGTATAGCGTGATAAAAATATATAACTTGTAAGACTTGTTTCACATCGTTTTAAGCGATTTACTTTCAAATAAGAAAGAATCACCACTAATTTTTCTTCAGTGAAGGGGATACTTACGGAAAGCATACATTTGTATCATGCAAACAAGATACATACTTCAATTTTTGTTCATGTGAACACTAAAGTGTTTTGAATTATTACTAATGACATGTGAGAAAGGAGGTTAAGTTTTAAAATCGATACCACTGTCACATATTGATTTTGTTTTGAGAACTATTTCAGCATTATAGTAAATTGTACATACTTATGCACTTCCTAAACCGTGAAAGTATTGTAAAACAACGCATAAGTCATGGACTTACATTTCCACATTAACTTTGTTTATCATTATTTTTATGACTATTCACATCTGCAGCCTATGGTATGTAGTACTGAGTAAGCGTTAATATTTTAATATTGGCTACATATTGAAGCGTAAATTGCCAATAAGCAGGTTTGGAACTGTTTTAAAATCACTAGCATCCGAATCGTCTCACGACAGTGTGTATAGATGGTCTTTCTTAAAACTTTCGTAGACAACAAAGCTTGGTGTAAATATTTCAACACTAAAATTAGGAGTCTGTAGTAAGATAATAGCTAAATGATAAGCGCATATAACTAATATAAGTGCAAAGTAAATAGACTTCTCATTTTCATTTGAACTGTATAGGAAAATTCCAGACAAAACTGGGACAGACATTTTAAACAAACTTAAGGAGTGCTCCAATCAAGAGAGATATAAATATCCCATGGATTCCCTCTCATGCAGACGCCGAAGATAATGAGATCTCGGTCAGATTTACCACAGAGGTCACTGCTGAGCCTTTTCACAAACATTGTCCTCTAAATTATCAAGAGTTATTCACCATAAGGAGAGCTCAAGTGATAAAATTTGGAGAGCCTGACAACTCATATCTGGTAGCATAGAGACTGTCCTGAAGCCTCGATTAAATATACGGGTGACAGAGGACTGTCCTTTCTAAGTTTTGTGAGCGGGCACATCCGATCTCTATCCTTCGTTAGCTAACATCGTTCGCTTCGGTAGCTTCGTGGGCTAACATTGCCCACTAACTTATCACGAGTTACTCGCTATAAAGAAGAGCATGTGACCAAAACTAGTAGTAATGTGACCCTTAGATTACTTTCGTTTACCGAGTGGAAACGAACATTCATTACTGGTCCAAGAGACAATTGATTCATCATTGGATTGTTCCGTGGATATAGTAGTAGATTCTGACGATTTCATCACTTTTGTCGTCACTCAATAGAAATGCGCATTCACACGCCTTCACTATCATAAGATGTCAAATTGACCAGCAAAGCAAGCTATTTACAGAGCCGTCACGTGACTACAAGTTGACTTGTAGGTCACACTTTTTGAAGTTCCTCTCAATAACAATGCCCAGTTTACATTTCACATCTATTGTGCAAGCACTCCGTGAATTTAATTTGCAATGTGACCTGTCGACTAACTTGCACTGTGACCCATCGAATAAACTTGCACTGGAAACTTGTCATCTAAACCTTCATTGTAACCCGTCAACTAAACTTGCACTGGGACACGTCATCTAAACTAGCACTGGACCCATCACTTAAACTTGCCCAAGAACCAGTCAACTATCATAAGATGTCAAATTGACCAGCAAAGCAAGCTATTTACAGAGCCGTCACGTGACTACAAGTTGACTTGTAGGTCACATTTTTTGAAGTTCCTCTCAATAACAATGCCCAGTTTACATTTCACATCTATTGTGCAAGCACTCCGTGAATTTAATTTGCAATGTGACCTGTCGACTAACTTGCACTGTGACCCATCGAATAAACTTGCACTGGAAACTTGTCATCTAAACCTTCATTGTAACCCGTCAACTAAACTTGCACTGGGACACGTCATCTAAACTAGCACTGGACCCATCACTTAAACTTGCCCAAGAACCAGTCAACTATCATAAGATGTCAAATTGACCAGCAAAGCAAGCTATTTACAGAGCCGTCACGTGACTACAAGTTGACTTGTAGGTCACATTTTTTGAAGTTCCTCTCAATAACAATGCCCAGTTTACATTTCACATCTATTGTGCAAGCACTCCGTGAATTTAATTTGCAATGTGACCTGTCGACTAACTTGCACTGTGACCCATCGAATAAACTTGCACTGGAAACTTGTCATCTAAACCTTCATTGTAACCCGTCAACTAAACTTGCACTGGGACACGTCATCTAAACTAGCACTGGACCCATCACTTAAACTTGCCCAAGGACCAGTCAACTATCATAAGATGTCAAATTGACCAGCAAAGCAAGCTATTTACAGAGCCGTCACGTGACTACAAGTTGACTTGTAGGTCACATTTTTTGAAGTTCCTCTCAATAACAATGCCCAGTTTACATTTCACATCTATTGTGCAAGCACTCCATGAATTTAATTTGCAATGTGACCTGTCGACTAACTTGCACTGTGACCCATCGAATAAACTTGCACTGGAAACTTGTCATCTAAACCTTCATTGTTACCCGTCAACTAAACTTGCACTGGGACACGTCATCTAAACTAGCACTGGACCCATCACTTAAACTTGCCCAAGGACCAGTCAACTATCATAAGATGTCAAATTGACCAGCAAAGCAAGCTATTTACAGAGCCGTCACGTGACTACAAGTTGACTTGTAGGTCACATTTTTTGAAGTTCCTCTCAATAACAATGCTCAGTTTACATTTCACATCTATTGTGCAAGCACTCCGTGAATTTAATTTGCAATGTGACTTGTCGACTAACTTGCACTGTGACCCATCGAATAAACTTGCACTGGAAACTTGTCATCTAAACCTTCATTGTAACCCGTCAACTAAACTTGCACTGGGACACGTCATCTAAACTAGCACTGGACCCATCACTTAAACTTGCCCAAGGACCAGTCAACTATCATAAGATGTCAAATTGACCAGCAAAGCAAGCTATTTACAGAGCCGTCACGTGACTACAAGTTGACTTGTAGGTCACATTTTTTGAAGTTCCTCTCAATAACAATGCTCAGTTTACATTTCACATCTATTGTGCAAGCACTCCGTGAATTTAATTTGCAATGTGACCTGCCGACTAACTTGCACTGGAACTTGTCATCTAAAATTCACTGGGATCCGTCATCTAAACTAGCACTGGAACCCGTCACTTAAACTTGCACTGGGACCCGTCATTTAAATTTGCACTGTAACTTGTCATCTAAAATTCACTGGGATCCGTCATCTAAACTAGCACTGGGATCCGTCATCTAAACTAGCACTGGGACCCGTCAACTAAAGTTGCACTGGGACCTATCTAACCTTGAAAATGAGTCTAATGGAGATGGGAAGGGCCTGATGCCATAAATTACAATCAACGCAGCAAAACATTATCCGAACAATTTTCCTTTTGTCCGTACTGAATAAAACTCTCCTCTTCTCAACAACAAAAAGTCAACTCATACCGTACCTTCCTATAAAAAGCGACAGTATTTATTTTGAAAGACAACATTTGTTCTGACAATAGACCCTACATATCCGCAAAGTTATAAGTAGGCCTCAGGAAAAGAAAATCTTGAACAGAAAAAAACTGTTCGCCACGTGACCTTCCTGTATTTATCAAATGGAACGTATTCCGGGAAACGGACAAGGGTGCTCGATCATGCTTTTCTCTGTGTCAAACCCCCTTCCCGAAGATGTATGATTTTATCAATTTCCTGTTACCTTTTTCTTCAATGCTAAGAAATGCCATATTTTTCCGCTCCCTTCTTTTGTTTGCTAACGTACTACGGAATATTTTCGTAGGCGTTTGCGGTTTTGAAGTAAATAAATATTGTACAAATCATTCCTGACCGAACTTAGACGATTATTGATGGACAGTGTCCGTATTCATCTTTACTTCCAGACTTAGATGTTTTGAGCTCCATGTAGAGGTACTAATCGTAGGATGGGCATTGGAAACCAATATGAAATATGACAGGAGTGTCCTTTCAGTGTTTAAATTTTAATTTTGGATGTTTGACTTTGATATTTTAATTTTAAATGTTGCGTATCGTCATTTTATTATGAAAACCTCGCGAGTCCAATTTTTTTTAGTTTATGAGGTTTTTAACATTATTTCGTTACAAATATTCACTCTAAACTGATTCAAAGCTCTGAAGTCTACATCAGTTACAAAGCCTTTCCTCCCTAGGTGTATTTCTTTCTTCTGTGTCAGTAAAACTTTCATTGTGTGTGTCTATTACTTGATATTGTATGTCGTGTCTGGATCAGCATGGCCAAATATGGCCCTTGCGCCATAAAATCCCAAATTCAACCAACCAGTTACAAAGCCCTCTATGGGCGAATTTTTAAACCTCGTACCTCAACTGGTCTACAATTATGTGACTATTTTTTATCGCTCCTGAAAAATTTTCATGTCAAGACTTAATGTTTTGCTGGTGACGATATTTTGATTACTCTAAATTTATAATTGTTAACAGCTAATAACTTCAAACTTTTCATGATTTTAAACAATTGATACCATAAATATGCCAGCTAAAGATCCACACTTATCTTCAAATCGCAAACGTCAGACTAAGAGCTATTCACTAGATTGCCAATGGTGTGTTAAAAATTTTTAATTGGCGTTGAGTCTGAGGAATAAGCTGGCTACCGAACAAACTGGTAATAGCTATTCTGTCCATGCAAATCCAAGTGGAGGAATACAAATAAAGATAAGTTACTGGTGGATGCTATTGTGTGATGCTGATAGGTTAGAATACATGTAATCTAGTTTAAAAATGCTAGTCTGTATACCTTTACTACACAATGATGCCTCCGAACATGTACTTTTGGTGGACATCTGATGGGAATTCTGGGTAATTTATCGAAAGTAAAATACAATAACAAGGGGATTCTGAGAAAAATGACCACTGTTGTATTACAACCCCTTTGCAAAAGGGGTTGTTCAATGAAACTAATTTTCCGTAATACAATTTCCGAGTACCTAAACAAAAGATGAAAGAAAGAAATGATGGTGATGTAAAGAAATATACGGTGATGATCAGATAACCACCAAACAAGCCCCCAAGCCTGTCCTCTCAAGGGACTTATCAGTTCGATATAAAGTATCCTGGATACTTTATTAAAAAGGAAAAAATAATTTAAATTACAAAGTGGAGGTTTTTGAATAAATTCACCACTGATATTACAACCCCTTTCGCAGAGGGGGTCGTCCACTGAAACTAATTTTCCATAATAAAAATTCCGAGTACCTAAACAAAAGATAAAAGAAAAAATGATGATTATGAAAATGATATACGGTGATAACCAGATAACAACTAGAAGAGACCCCGAGCCTATCCTTTTATCTGAGACTTATCAGTTTGATGGGAACTCCTGGGTACTTCCTTAGAAAGGTAAAAGTAATAAATAATTTAAATTACAAAGTGGGGATATGATATTTTTTTTTGGGGGGGGGATTTTTTTTTTTTGGTCGTCCACTGAAACTAATTTTCCGTAATAAAAATTCCGAGTACCTAAACAAAAGATGAAAGAAAAAATTATGATTATGAAAACAATATGCGGTGATAACCAGATAAAAACTAGAAGAGACCCCGAGCCTATCCTTTTATCTGAGACTTACCTGAGACTTATCAGTTTGATGGGAACTCCTGGGTACCTCATTAGGAAGGTAAAAATAATAAATAATTTAAATTACAAAGTGGGGATTTTGAATAAATTTACCACTGTGGTATTACAACTCCTTTCGCACAGGGGATTGCCCACTGGAACTAATTTTCCATAATAATATTTTCAGTTGCTAAACAAAAGATGAAAGAAAAAAACGAAAAAGATTGTTTAAAGGCTAAATTACTGTTGCCCCTATATGGCCATGCTTCAGCCGGAAATGATTAGTCCGCAGATTTGTTACTTTGCCTCTTGGTGGCCAAATACATTTTATGGTTCACATCAACATAATAACAAAATGCATCCTTTTACCAGGTCAAAGGTGATAGGTTATTGGTGTGGATGGCCCGAATACACGACTCGATGGTAACAAGACGTGTGACGTTCACGAAAGGCAGGAAGACCATCCCGGTGCCGCTTAGTCCACGGAGTCTCAATAAACTATCATTGAAGACAGAAGCCAGGCCTTCGCTGACCATGACACTTATCCATTATTCAGTCACGCCAGATAGCTCTGGAATGACGCCACCGTAATCTTTAATGACGATGGGCTAGTGTGAAAGACAGTCTCCGGAAAGAATTCGGGACTGCAACCTCTCTCTTAATCTATGTACGAGTTAGTCTATGTTGATGTTGGAACTTCTGAATCTCAATCAATCTTATCTGTCACCACTTTAAAAAGAGGCTGTAAGAAAAAGAGTATGGCAGTGTCACTGATAAGAGCTGTCGGGACTGGCATAATAATTTAGAGATAGCTGGCAGAAAAAATAGCCACTTGCATCAAATAATTAAAGAAAAATACATCTTATGTTAACTGAATAAAATAAACTTTGAACAACTTTTCAATGATGTATTTTAAAATCTATGCTACTTGTATTATGCTACGAATTATTTTCTTCACCATCGAGCTAATGAAATAGATTGAGCATGTACGCGCAGCTTCATGTTATTTCTGCCGATTGCTTGGTTTGAAGATATGTCACGTGATTCGATAATTCGATTCGACCATGTGACACCCTTCTGAGATATTACGACAGCGACTTGCCCAGATTCTCTGTCTATCTCATTAGAAGGTCGATGTTCTCAATGTCTTGAGAGTAAAACTATTTGGGTACCATAGGTGCACCAAAAGAAATATCGTTTTGCCTTCAACGTGACGATAAAATAATATTTTTTAAGTATTGAAAAAAAAGTATATATATATTTTCCTTTTAAAAATTAATACTTTAAAGGTAGGTAAACAGTAAAATTAAATAAAAAATTTGACAAATTATCTTTTTGAATATCGTCCTCATTTAATACAACAGAAAACGTTCATATCCGGCAATAGGACTGGAAATTGTCATCAGCTAACATATTGATTAAGACACAATACAAATATTTTCCAGTCGGAAAACGATCAATGATTTGATTTATCTTAAAATGGATGGTATATTTTCACGTTAACACAATGCGATAAGCGAAACAAATGCCGAATCAGTGTTGCATAATGAACAGTTTATTTGAAATACGTCCAATTCCTTGAAGAATTCAATTTACGCAGCGTCAGATTTCGCACCGTACTTTACATATAAAAGTTTATATTCAAACTACTAAAGAAATAGGTCTTCCTTCCCTTTCATTCGAGAACTTTGCGAAGATTTAATGAGTTCAGAAAATTAAACTCTTAAAATATGTATTTTTAATGATTGAACACGCAATATCCATATGTTTGAATACCAGTATATCTAAGAACTGAAACTAGGTACACATTTTCGAATGAATAAAATGCATGGATACGTTAATGATGTCCTCATAAATCCTCGCTAAATCTTAAATCGTTTCAGAACAGGAGGAAAACAATAAAACCTTATTCGCAAATTTCTCATAGAACACGTTCCCCACTCTATGTCGATACACTTTATATATATTCCGTTTTTAAAGATAGTCTATGTATTTTAGTTTTATATGCAAACTTTCCATGCGTTTTTTGAAGGAAGGAAAAAATAAGGAAATTTTTTCTGAAGCGATGGTATCTCCTCGGAAAGAAATACTTAGTCTTAAGGGGGAAATAAGAAATCCGAAAAATGGGGAGGAGACCGTTTTTGCTGAAATACCTTTCTTTTATCTTACCCATGCTCCCACGTCTTTAGCGGATAAAAAGCTTCTCCAGGAAGAGGAGAGGGGAAAAAAGGGGAAAATTCCCTCCCGTTTCCATCTTTGTCCTTTCACCTAACTTCCTATCAGTATGCTGAAGCGGCGGTGGTCAACCCCCAAGTGACCGCTTCTTATCCTTATCTTAAGCTTTTTCCTCCTGACGTCACTCAGTATTGAGCCGTGGATGGCTTCGGTGGTGAGACGATTAAGCCATTGCAAACAGTGGTACGGAATAAAAACGCGTGCTCTCAGACATATTACCGCGTCAGACGTCTAATCTCATTATTTCGAGTTATTCCGTGAGACGGAAATATAAAAACTGTTAGACGAAGGGGATATCTTTTCTCATCTATAAGCATCCTATGAAATTGAGATAATGGAAAAACAACTGATTCTATTGCGAAACTGACGGCTCTGTGACGATTTCCTGTGCAGTAAAGAAACAAGCTATTATTTAGATTAGTTAAGATGCATTACACGAAATTGTGATAAGGAATACCCACCATTGCAAACAGTGGTGCGGAATAAAAACGCGTGCTCTCAGACATATTACCACGAAATGCGTCTAATCTCATTATATCGAGATATTCCGTGAGACGGAAATATAAAAACTGTTAGACGGAGGGGATATATTTTCTCATCTATAAGCATCCTACGAAATCGAGATAATGGAAAAACAACTGATTCTATTGCGAAACTGACGGCTCTGTGACGATTTCCTGTGCAGTAAAGAAACAAGCTATTATTTAGACTAGTTAAGATGCATTACACGAAATTGTGATAAGGAATACCCACCATCGCAAACAATGGTGCAGAACAAAAACGCGTGCTCTCAGACATATTACCACCGAAAGACGTCTAATTTCATTATTTCGAGTTATTCCGTGAAACTGAAAAATGAAAATTGTTAGACGGAGGGGATATCTTTTCTTATCTATAAGCACCCTACGAAATTGAGGTAATGGAAAAAGAACTGATTCTATTGCGAAACTGACGGTTCTGTGAAGATTTCTTATGTACTAAAGAAACAAACTATTATTTAGGCTAGTTAAAATATTTATTACTTTGTATATAAATAAACAATAATTAGATTTATTTTCTTATCTATACGTTGCATTACTAGCGAAATTGTGATAATGAATACGCTATGAGTGAGATTAAGTTATTGCCCACACAGTGGTACGGAATAAAAACGAATGCTTCCAGACATATTACCACTTCAGACGTCTAATCTCATCATTTCGAGTTAGTCCATGAGACGGAATATGAAAATTGTTAGTCGAAGGGGATATATTTTCTTATCTATAAGTTGAGATAATAGAATATAAGAACTGATTATATTGAAAAACTGATGTTATATTACGATTTCTTTCATTTAAGAAAGAAACTGTTAGGCTATAAAATATAGTGCTTTGTATATAAATAAACAATAATTAGATTTCTTTTCTTATCTATAAGTAGCATTACACGAAATTGTGATAATGAATACTCTATGAGTGAGACGATTAAGCTACTGTCAACATACGAAGGAAAAAAGAGTTCTGGACATATTACCGTTTCAGAAGTCTAATCTCATTATTTCGAGTTATTCCGTGAGACGGAAATATAAAAACTGTTAGACGGAGGGATATCTTTTCTCATCTATAAGCATCCTACGAAATTGAGATAATGAAATCAAAACTAATTATATTGCGAAACTGTCCGTTATGGGACGATTTCTCCAGTAAAGAAACAAACTATTATTTAAACTAGTTAAGATATTTATCGGTTTGTGTATAAATAAACAATAATTAGATATCGTTCCTTACCGATAAGTAGCATTATACGAAATTGTGACAATGAATATGCTTTGAATGAGAAGATTAAGCTATTACTGACAGTAATGCGGAATAAAAGCAAGCGCGTTCTTTCATGTATATTATTGAGTCAGAAATCTAATCTCATTATTTCGAGTTATTCTGCAAGACTGAAAAGTAAAAGAAGGTAAAGGGGGATTTATTTTCTTATTTATAAGCTTACTACTAAATTGTTATATAGAAATAAGTATTGAATCTAATGGCAAAAACTGATTGTTCTATGAAGGTTTGTTGCATTTAAAATATAGACTGTTTCCTTTAAAGTACTTTTTTATACTACACCCGTCTCTGGCCTAGCGGACATCAAAAGATGAACAGTCCAATAGAACTCTGAAGTGAAACAATATGACTTAGAAACACTATCTACAGTATTTGAAATTCTATTGTAAGGAATTTTAGGGCAATCCTTGAGATTTAAAAATATTTCCTGCGCTGTAACTTAGATTTATATCTTAAATTCTATTTAGTTAAATTCATTGAATCTAAGTCGCATGAACATATTTCACATAATTTGATGAGGAAAATTATTTAGGATATTACAAAATAGTTACTGTGTTATCGGATAAAATGGAAACGAAACTTTTAGTAGTAGTTTATTGGATTTCTAGGAAAGGTATTTGTGTTTCTTTACTTATAATAATTTTTTTCTGTTATGTTACAGACGAATGCCAATTACAAATTTTAGTTTCAAGAGTGTCTTAAATATCTATTGATAAAACTAAAGTTCTCAGACTTTCCGCTTTTAGCCATTTAATACATTTGCTGCGACAAATAAATGCTACCAAAAATTCGGGAAATTAGTCTCGATATACAATATATTCTGATAAAAGTACTTTCATATCTAAGTCGTCTCTGACTGAAAAATTAGTACATATATTTCAACTTTGAATAAAAGAAAGAGTTGATAAACGATGAGAAGTATTTTTAAGTGAAATAACTCACTCTAACTTATACTATTTATTAGTTTTACTACTTCTATTTTCTTTTTACACTTCATTGTAACGGTGTTGAAAAGTTTTCCCATAATTTTCTCATTACGCGTACCCTATTTCTTTCATACTATTATTTAGCACGTTATTTATATTGGACTGTTTTATTTTTCAATTCTTAAGCCACACCATAAACTACGATGAAAAGTTGGTCTTAATAAAAATCCTCGATGCATGAAATATTTAAAGATTAACGAGAAGTAAATATTTATTAAAGGAAGGCATAAAAAGTACTTTTCGTCATCGGAGCCTTGGATTAAAGACAGTTAAAATTAACACGCATCTAAAAATTCGGTAGAAAAGTTTCATGTGCAGCATATATACGAAAATTAAACTATATGTTTCCTTACCACACTCCTTTCTTTACTATGGATCCTTGTGTAGGATAATTGTAATTAAAGAGATGTATTCCGAGCTTTCTTCAGAAAAACTATTGGATAACTTAACTTCCCTTGGGTATAGGGTTTCGGTTTTCGATAAAAAAAGAACTTTCACTGCAGGGGTGGAAATTTAATACAGCTGTCGCTTTAATTTGCAAATTACATACGCTACCAAACACATTTCAGGTACATACAGGAAAGAATCAACGAGCAATATATTTTTATTTAGATCCAGATATGGATGTATATTGTAATACTGAAAATGAAATCCCAGTTACTTGGTTAGTTTAGCTCTGTGCTCATTTGTTTTACCACACGCAGGATGTTTGTACAGCGATCTATGACTTAACCCACCAAGTGGTTTCGACGATATACATATATTGTCCACTAAGATCTGATCAATTTTACAATTGACGAGATATCTCGTCATCCAGAAGTCACATGGGCTTGCGATCCAATCGCAGACTCGTGTTATTAATCAAGCTGGATAATCGATTTAACTTATCAATAATAATTTGTCCCCCCCACACACATTAGGATTTATGCTTTTTTTCTCATAACCACGTGACAAATCTTCAAATCGAGCAACCGGAAGAAATAGAATGAATCTGCTTACATTTACTCCGTCTATTTCATTAGAAGGTGTCGATGGGGAATAGGAAAATGTCTCTTAAAAGAAATCAAGAACGCCATTAGCAACAATGCATGATATTTCAGTTCTCATTGTATTCTTACAGTAAGAATGTAAGTAGCCATCAAAGCTACTCGCGTTCTGTGCAAAAAGAGAAATCGACGAATTTACACATTGCTGTCAATAGATCACGAAACACCCTATGATTAAAACCATCGATAAGTATCCAACAGTCACACTATCAATGTCCATCGAAAAATAACACAAATATCTTGATATAAAGTAGTGAATCCAGTTAAAGGTATTGTTGCGCCGGTAGCTCTGGTAGTGGACTGTATTCTAATTGACACAATTCATCGTAATAAAAACAAGTTTATTAACAACAAATATAACATCGTTGTGGAAGGACCACTTTCTCGTTAGGCTAAGGAAACCTTGTAGTTCATTTTGAAAAATATCTCGTTCCGATTCCGCTCAGCTCGTAGCCTCGTTCCCATTCGGCTCAGGTCGCCTCGTTTCCGTAGTCTCGTGGAGACTTAACACTCCCCGCGATTGAAATTTCAATATAAACATATTATACACAAATGATAATTATACAACTCTACAAATTAATACACAATAAAGTACTTTCAAATACTAAATGAACTTAACATTGAAACACAATAACAATCAATTATTCAATTGGAAGAATAGCAATATTCCTAACACTTCTTTTCAATGTCTTACCATTAGGTAGACACAAATTTACAACTCGAACTTTTTTATCTGCACCATAAAACACTTCAGTAATCCTACCAGTCATCCACTGTGTGCCTGTAAGATTCTCATCCTTTATTAGTACTAGGGAACCAACTTTTACATTATCTTTACAAAAACGCCATTTGCTACGTTCCTGCAAACTATTTAAATAGTTCCGCTTCCATAATTTCCAAATGCGTTGAGTAATTTTCGTAACTCTTTGCCATTTCGAAAGTCTATTCTCATTTATTTCATTAAGTTGAGGCTCTACAATGGATGCTATAGGTCTGCCTATTAAAAAATGACCTGGTGTTAAGGTCTCAAAATTGTCGATATCTGATGATAAAGGAGTTAGGGGTCTGGAATTTAACACTCCTTCAATTTCTGAAATTATGGTCAGAAATTCCTCAAGAGTTAGGCTTGAGTTTCCAATGACCCTCCTCAAATGAAATTTAAATGACTTGACCCCGGCTTCCCAAAGACCACCGAAGTTCGGCGATTTTGGAGGGATAAATTTCCATTCTATGCATTCATCAGTAAAGTAATTTGCTAAGGTTTCATCTGGACAATGCGCAATTTTGTGTAATTTTTTAATCTCTTCACTAGCTCCAACAAAATTTTTGGCATTATCGCTAAATATTTTAGAGCATTTGCCTCTTCGGCCAAAGAATCTTTTTAAGCTGGCAATGAAAGCTGTTGAAGTTAAATCAGTTACAAAATCTAAATGTATAGCTTTAGTACACAAACAAACATATATTGCAACATATACTTTGTTAAATATATCCTTTCTTTGATTTTTGAATTTTATACAGAAGGGTCCACAAAAATCTATTCCGACAATATTGAACGGATAATTGGTTGTTACCCTTTCTTTGGGAAGATCTCCCATTATTTGGCTTCCCATAACAGGTTTATTTTTGAAGCACGTTACACAATTATATACGATTTTTCTACAAATATTTCTGCCATTTAATGGCCAGAACCTTTGACGAACATTATACAGTAGTGTTTGCGGCCCAGCATGTAAAAACTTTAAATGCATATGCTTCACTATAATGGATGTAAGTTGATGATTTGTAGGCAATATGGCAGGATGTTTTTGATTGAAATTTAGGTCTGAATTGTTCAACCTACCTCCTACTCTTATTATACCTTTATCATCTAAAATGGGGGAAAGATTTTTTAGTTTACTACTGGGTGGTATTGGCAGCTCTTTCCTTAGATTTCTCATCTCGGTGGAGAACTCCGCTTCTTGAACACCTCGTATGAGGAAGTCCTCAGAATCCCTCATCTCCGAGTAGGTTATTGGGCCAACTCGTCTATTCGTTCTTACGTTGTTGCTAAACCTAAAAATAAAACTAACAACACGAACGATAGTACTGAAATTGTTACTGACATTCAAAATACTCTCTAAAAAGGTATGGGATTCAGCCAAAGTAAAGTTCTGTGATGTTTCTCTAAGATCACTCACTGACTGTCTTTTAAGTTCATGCGAACAGTCCTCTGAGTCCAAAGTGGCAACATCAAGGAGAATGTCTTCTCGGACAAAGTCTTTTTCCTCCAAAAAGGCAGGACCATTCCACCACTTCTCGCTGTTCAGCATAATCTCGATGCTAACTCCGCGGGTCACAAGATCGGCAGGATTGTCTTTGCCGGCGCAATGGATCCAAAAATTTTGATCAGTCAAGCACTGTATTTCTTTCACTCGGTTGGCGACGAAGGGTTTCCACTTGGTGACTGAACCCTTTATCCAAAATAAAGCTATTTTGGAATCAGTCCAAAAGTAGGCAGTGGAAGGCTTTTTCCGGTCTACAACTTTCTGAACTTCTACTCCTAAACGAGCAGCAAGCAATGCACCGAGTAACTCCATCCTTGGCAGGGTTATCTTCTTCAGAGGAGCAACACGACTCTTTGAAGCAACGAGATTCACCAACACCTGATTTTCGGATTTTACTCTCAAGTAAACTGCCGCACCATATGCCTTTTTACTGGCATCTGAAAATGTGTGTATTTTAATTTCACTGGGATTGTCTACCGAGAGCTCTAGTATATTCCTTGGCACATTCACTTCAGAAAGTCTTTGAAGTTCCGAACACCACTTTTGGAACGTCTCAGTAATATCTGCTGGAAGTTCAGAGTCCCATGGTACCTTTCTAAGCCACAGTTCTTGAAAAAGGCACTTGATTCTGATGGTGAATGGAGATAGCAATCCGAGGGGATCAAAGATTTTCCCTGCCGTTTGTAACAGGAAGCGTTTAGTTTTCTTATTCTGACTCAAGAAATTCAGCAAACTTTCGATTTCCATTGTGAGAATGTCTCTATTAGGATCCCAAGACATCCCTAAAACCTTGAGCAGGTTTACTTCTGAAGTAGTTGAATGATGAGGATGAGTAAGGAACTCCTCATTTTCCCATTCGCGCATGAGAAGAGCATCATTCGAAACCCACTTCCTCAAGTTCATACTGGCGGACTTCATTATGTTTTGTGCCTCACGTGATAATTCCAAGGCGGAAGTCACATTGTTTGCACCTGATACTAGATCGTCTACATAAACACATGTATCGAGCATTTGTGAAGCAGCAGGATGTAGCTCTCGAAAATTTTGGATGTGCTTTTTTATTGTAGCCGACAGCAAGAATGGGCTTGCGTTAACCCCAAAAAGAACACGCTTAAATCTGTATACTTGTGGGTTGACGCCAGTTATGTTATCTACTGATTTATCACAAGTGAACAGAAATCTGACAGCGTCTCTGTCGTTTTCTGCCAACGAAATTTGCAGAAAGGCCTTCTCAACATCTGCTAAGATTGCTATTCTATTTAGACGGAAATATAGTAATAGCTGGAAAATGTTAGGATTCAGATTTTCACCTGTCCAGAGACAGTCATTCAGTGATAATTCTCCAGATTCATGGGAACTGGCATCAAATACTAATCTCATTTTTGTGGTTACGCTTTCCTTTCTGAATACTGCCTGGTGTGGCAAATAATACACAGGTCTGTCTACCGGTTGGGTCTTTACAAGCACCTTCTCTATAATGCCCTGCTTTAAGTAATCTTCAATGACCTCGTGATACTGTGTAAAGCGAGTTTTATTTTGGTTCAACCTCTTGGTGAGGGACTTAAACCGCGTTTCCGCAACACACAAGTTATCTTTTAATTCTCTCCAATCCCTTTTCCAAGGTAAACTGACCTCATAACGTCCCTCTTTGAAACGGACTGTTTTATTGAAGATGCTCAGTGCTTCATCTTTCTCGTGACGATTAGGATCGTCTCTAATACCCAAAGATTCAAGTTCCCAAAAGTTTCTTAGGTCCATTTCCACTTGATTTTTAGTGAAATGACAGTGTAAATTGTTTGAAATCCCTACATCTTTGAGTGTTCCCGTTACGATCCACCCAAATACCGATTCTTGTAGGATTATTGATTCATCTTGTAATTTAATTTGATTACCTTGTAACAATTGATAGAAAAGTTCTGCTCCTAACAATGCGTCAATTCTCCCCGGTTTATTGAATTGGGGATCCGCATACGTTATATTACTTGGAAATTTAATCTTAGACACATCAAGAGGTTTTGAAGGAGTAAGATCTGTAACCTTTGGAACGATTAGTAGTTCAATTTCTTCATAAAAGTCTTCATTTATGTTAGATATTAACGCTGAGGTTTTTCTTTTTACCGTTGAAAAGGAACCGTTCAAACCCGTGATAGGAGCATTTACTGTTCGTTTCGTTAAGCCCAAGGAATCAACTAGGTCATTACGAATGAAGTTAGTCTGTGATCCAGCGTCAAGCAAAGTTCGGATGGGAAAGGAATTACCATCAACACCCTTAACGTAAACTATCGCAGTAGACAGGAATACGTATCTTTTTTCATCCCCCGTATAGAAACACCCAGTATTGGTATTCTCTTCCGACCCTCTTGGCCTTGAAAAGGTTCCTGATGGTGACTCATAACTTCCTTCTCTCGTGGCGTCAGAGTTCTGTTCCCTCATGTTATAAACACTTTGCTTGGGAACATTGATTTGGACTTTTCGATTCTCGCTGTTTTCGAAATCCGTTCTATGGATCAGAGAATGATGACCTCTTCCACAGAACTTACATTTTTTAGAATTAGTACATTGAGATACTCGATGAGGTTCTAGGCAATTAAAACAAAGTTGTTTCTTTTTTATTTCACTAATTCTTTCTTGTACGGATAAATCGTGAAACATTTTACATTTATATATCGGGTGATTATCTTTACAGATTGGGCAGGCACTTTTAGAGTTAGATTTTATCATAAGCCCTTTAAGCTTGGGTTTGAAAGCTATATCTATTTTAGGCTTAGCGAAAGGAATGCGTTGGATATTTTCTAACACTTGACTTCTTTTTTGCAGGAAGTTGACGAATTCTTCCCAGTCGGGAAACTCGGTTGTTTTTAATGACATCTCGTACTGTTTACGTGATTCACGATCTAATTTCGAAGAAATTATATTAATCAACATTAACTCGGTCAATTTATTAGTCTCAAGATTTAGAAGTTTTAATCCTCGCAAATGTTTTAACACAGTATTGAGAAATGTATGAAGTTCCGTTCCTGACTCATGAGTTATTTTTTCCAGATTCATTATGGCATTTATATGGACATCCGCGATGAATCGCTTATTTTCGTACCTTTTCTCGAGTTCAGTAAATAAGGACTGAAAAGTATCATCTGCAGTTTGAATTAGTTTACTTTCTCCTTTCAGAGAAGCTTGTAGATAATGAAGTTTTTGGGAATCACTTAAGTCATCATTTAAAGTAATTAGAGTATTAAATTGAGCTTTAAATGTACTCCAGTCTTCATAAGTGCCCGAGAACTGAGGAAGTGGAATCTCGGGTATCTTAAAAGAAGTTCGGTTCATTTTAGAGTTTATCTGAGCATCATTAGCAGGTAACGTCAATTTCGAAAGAAGGTATTTCAGACGTACCTCTATATCTTCAGCTGTTGCCTCCAAGTCCTGAAGCTGGTCAAGATTGTCTTCTAGGTTAACTTCTTCAGGTAGCTCACAATATCCAGTGGAAAGTTCTGTAATTGCAGATTTGATTTCTACAATTTTGCTCGCCTGTTGCTGAAGTGCAATCTTCGTTCTGCATGGATCTCCGCTACCATCCTCTTTACTTTCAAGTTCAAGGAAGTCCTCCATACGTTGCACTTTGGCTTTAATGGTTCCGCGCTTTCGATTCAGTTTCGTAAGCTGGCTCATTTTGCGTTATTTTATTTTTACTCCGCACGATGCGACCACAATGTTGCGCCGGTAGCTCTGGTAGTGGACTGTATTCTAATTGACACAATTCATCGTAATAAAAACAAGTTTATTAACAACAAATATAACATCGTTGTGGAAGGACCACTTTCTCGTTAGGCTAAGGAAACCTTGTAGTTCATTTTGAAAAATATCTCGTTCCGATTCCGCTCAGCTCGTAGCCTCGTTCCCATTCGGCTCAGGTCGCCTCGTTTCCGTAGTCTCGTGGAGACTTAACAGGTATCTTAACCCTCCTAATGGTTGTCTCGACAAGATATCTCATAATTAGAAGAGAACTAATCAAACATTGATGGACGAGATATCTCGTCATTAGAAGACTGACCAGATCTTGATCTCGTCATCAAAAAAAATTGGCAATATCTTAATGACGAGGTACCTCGTTATTGACAAAATTGATCTGACCTTTATGGATCTCGTCGAAACCACTTGGAGGGTTAAAAGAATCAAGAACGCTTCTAGCAACGATAAACAATGTTTCAGTTATCATTGTATTGTTCCAGTATGAATGTAAGTATAATACATCAAAGCTACTCGCATTCTGTGTAAAAAGAAAAATCGACGAATATACACATTGCTGTCAATGGATCACTAAACACATATGATTAAACCCCTTGATAACTAATTAGCAGACATACTATCAATATCCATCGAAAAATAGGCCAAAATATCTTAATATAAATTAGCGAACCGCGGTAAAGGTAATCAAGAACGATATGTGCAACAATACACAATGTATCAGTTCTTATTGCATTGTCACAGTAAGAATGTAAGTATAATCCATCAAAGATGCTATTCTGTGCAGATGAATTTACACATTGCTGTAATGGATGACTAAACACCTATAATTAAAACCCTTGATAACTATCCAGCAGTCACACCATACATGTCCACCAAAAATAGCCCAAATATTTTGATATAAATTAGTGAACCGTGGTAAAGGTAATCAAGAATAATAAGTGCAACAATACACAATGTTTCAGTTCCTATTGCATTGTCACAGTAAGAATGTAAGTATAATCCATCAAAGCCACTCAGATTCTGTGTCGATGAATTAACACATTGTTGTCAATGGAACACTAAACACCTATGATTAAAACCTTCGACAGCTACCCAGCTGTCATACTATCAATGTCATCCGAAAAATAGCCCAAATATCTTGATATAAAGTAGTGAGCCGTGGTAAAGGTCAATGGGTGTGACCGAAGAATGACTAACGAGGTCCCCAGCGATGACCCTCTCCCACCCTGGTCGAGAAGCACAGAATATTAATGATCTCGCAGGTCATCTACTGTTGGACTCCCATAGACAGAAACCAGCCTACCATTCCAAAGAGGAAAATCCTTCGGCACAGTCTTTGTGCAGCCTGAGATTCAGTGATTGATTATAGCTGAAAGGAAATGTAATATATTTAGTGGGGCCATTTAGCTTTGTATCAAATTTATTATTGGACATAAAGTGTAAGGTTTAGCCATTTATTTTGCCAACGCTTTGATAAATCTCCCCTTCGTTTCTTCAATGGATGATGCTTTGATGGGAGTCAAGTCCGTGGTGGTGCTGGGAGCGAGAGTTTTATTGAGGAAATGTTGGATGCTGTAGCGGTTTTGTTCGCTTTCGTGATATGATAAATAATGTTCATCAATGTTTCAATAGCTTCTGAGAAACACGTTTAACATTTGTAGATATTGAGTCAAATGTGAATATATACACATTTGACTTATATACACATTTGATATATATATATATACATTTGACTCAATATCTACAAAGTGTTTCAGATAATGATAGTGATATATGAGAACAAGGCTAAACTAGCCAAATAACTGAGATTTCATTTTCAGTTTTACAATACACATCCATATCTGGATCTACATAAAAACATAAAAATATGTTGCTCGTTGATTCTTTCCTGTATGTACCTGAAATGTGTTTGGTATCGTATGTAATTTGCAAATTAAAGCGACAGCTATTTTAAATTTCAAATGATTGAGATAGTGATACAAATGTAAATTTTAAGTGAGCCCGCTTGCTTTATCAAGGGGAGCAAAGCCGGGAGTCACTTAAAAAGGGATGCTTTGAGTTTTTTCTGTACTTGTGAAAGGCCGGGTCGAAGAGATCAACACAAGTTAGCCCACGAAAACTCGAAGTACTACCAGAAAGAAAAATCAGAAAAATATTACCTAGGTTAGGAAGAAAAATCAACAGAACAGCCTGTTCTGTTGATTCAAACTGAACTCAAAGCATCCCTTTTTTAAGTTTTTGCTCCCCTTGATAAAGTAAGCGGGCTCCCTCATCATTAACATATTTTATTTTTTCTTGTTTCTCGGGGAAATCTATTCTTAGGATAGCTTTACTTATTATTTCTCTCTATTTGTTCTCTGCCGCTCTCAGCGCTGTTGATTTAAAGGGTCAATATTATTGTTGTTATTTTGCTTCACCTTTTTGTTCTTGTTATTATCTGCATTTATTTTTGCTTTTATTTGGGTTGCTCGTTGAGTGATTCTTTCCTGTATTTTTGGTGATGGTTTATATATATATATATATATATATATATATATATATATAGAGAGAGAGAGAGAGAGAGAGATAATTTGGGTCATAATTAATTTATACAAAACTAAATTTAGAAATACACTGCTGGCCATCGTAAATGCAACACCCTGAAGGAAGCATGCAAATAATATGAAATTTACAACATGCATTAGCGGAGGTGAGATATGCAAATGATTAGAATTTCAGCGCAGACGCACATCACGCGCGCCTGTGGCGCCACTTCAAAGCGCTATTTAAGGCTTGGAGATTTCGACGATTTCAAGTACGGCAATTGTGTTTTTCTTGTGGTTTTTTCAAAAATACGATCAATTATGCCTCGTAGAAAACAGCGATCATCTTTTGATCAAGTATCCGAGTTCGACAGAGGAAGGATAGTGGCCTACCGAGATTGTGGATTATCTTTCAGGGAAATCGGTAGTCGTGTTGGACGAAACCAAACAACTGTAATGCGGATATGTGATCGTTGGATGCAGGAGGGTACGACGGACCGACGTGTTCGATCGCATCCACCTCAGTGCACCACTTCACGTGATGACAGGCATATTGTGCGTATGGCAGTGACGGATCGCTCAGCCACATCACGAACCATAGCACAGCACATTCAGTCTGTACCGCATCATCCAGTGTCTGCGCGTACCATTCGACGCCGTTTACAGCAGAGTGGTCTGTCCGCAAGACGTCCATTGCTTCGTCTACCCTTGACGCAGAACCACAGACGTTTCCGCCGCCAATGGTGCGATGAAAGAAGGATGTGGACGGCAGAATGGAATGAAATTGTCTTTACTGACGAGTCACGCTTCTGTCTGCAACACCACGATGGTCGGATTCGAGTCTGGAGACACCGTGGAGAGAGGATGCTGAACAGCTGCGTTATGCACCGCCACACTGGTCCTGCACCGGGTATTATGGTATGGGGCGGTATTGGATATCACTCTCGCACTCCTCTAGTACGCATTGCCGGTACTTTAAACAGCCAGCGCTACATCTCCGAGGTGTTGGAGCCAGTTGTCCTTCCTTACCTTCAGGGCTTGCCCACAGCCATATTTCAACAGGATAATGCGCGACCACACGTGGCACGCATTGTCCAAGGGTTCTTCGTCAATCGCCAGATTGAATTGCTTCCCTGGCCAGCTCGCTCTCCGGATCTTTCGCCGATAGAAAACATGTGGTCCATGGTTGCTCAACGATTGACCCAGAATACATCCCCAGCTGCCACACTAGATCAACTTTGGCAACGTGTGGAAGCTGCTTGGTCTGCTGTACCCCAAGAACACATCCAAAGTCTCTTTGAATCAATGCCGAGGTGTGTGGCAGCGGTGATCTCCAACAATGGCGGCTACTCTGGCTACTGATTTTGGCAAGAACCACACTTCACAGAAGTCTATAAATTTAATCATTTGATACTTGGTCAACATGTTATCTACAAAATAAATTTTGTTGTGATATCTCTTGTCTTTCTTGGTGTTGCAATTTGGGTGGCCAGCAGTGTATAAAGAATGAATGCTAGGCACCTTAGCTGAGATATCTGATTCTTTAAATGGAAAATTATTGTTATTTAGGGTTTGCTTTATTTTTGTTCTAGGAGCGTAACTCTAAATTCTTTTAACAATACTGCTATAATTGACGTGCAGTAAAATGCTTAATACATAGTGAATTTTCTTTTTCATCATTATTTTGCATATTTAGAAGCATTAAAATAAAATGAAGTGCATTGAAAACCAACTAGTATAAAAGGGGGAAATACACAGTGCGTCAAATAAGTTTTAAGACTCGTCCCAGAGCGCTCGTTGTAATGGCGCTGTGAGTGTAAATGCGCATGCGTCATAACGTCCATCATCTACTGGCACATTGCCAACAAGTTGTGCGCATTTCGTTAAATAGCTGAGAGAAGGCGAGCGTTCATTGCAGAAGTGAATTTTTTTCATGTTGATTTTTTTAAGATGGAGCAAAGAGCTGTAATTAAATTTAACGCAAAACTTGGTAAAAGTGCTTCGGAAACATACCAACCCATGAAACAAGTTTACGGTGACTGTTGTTTAAGTAGATCAAATGTTTTTGTGTGGCACAAACGTTTTTTGGACGGAAGAGATACGGTAGAAGATGATCAGCGTAGTGGAAGACCAATTTCATCTAGGACACCTGAAATTATTGAAAAAGTACGAAATTTCATAACAAACGATCGCTGTGCGTCACTGAGAATGATGGAAGACTCTTTAAACATCGACAAAGAAACAATTCGAACCATCCTGCATGAAGATTTGGGCAAAACAAAAGTGTGTGCTAAATTTGTTCCACACACTTTAATCCCTGAACAAAAAGCAATGAGAAGTGCACATTGCAGACATCATTTCAGCCGCTGAAAACGATCCAAACTTCTTGAAGTCCACCGTATTCACCTGATTTAGCACCCTGTGACTACTCCTTATTCCCAAAACTTAAAATGAAGTTAAAAGGGTGTTATTTTGAGGGTATTTCGACCATACAAGAAGCTTCGACGCGTGCTTTGCAGGCCATTCCACAAAGTGATTTACAACAGGCGTTCGATTCATTAATAAATCGCTGTAAAAAGTGCATTAAAGCCGGAGGGTCCTATTTTGAATAAAAAACCAAAACAGGTATTAATTTCTTGTTTCCATTTCTTTTTACAGACCCAGTCTTAAAACTTATTTGACGCACTGTGTATGTTAAGTCACTGAAGCAATTTTTTAGAATTGTGTGTAAGGCACCAATTAACTATAAGTTATAACATAACAAAAAATATACTCTTTATAACAAGCTTAAGAATATTTGCTATATTTCCGCTATTTTGGAGGATAAAACCTTTTCGGCTATTTTGCTATGCTTTGTTTTCATTGTTTTGCTAGCCGAAATAAGTAATACTAAATAATATAGCTTGTTTCAGAACAACTTTTGTAATTATCTCATATTGTATACGTGTGCAACAGTAAATCACTCAGTCAACTCCACTCTCCATTATTAAATTGTAAATTTAGGAAAAGTAATTTTCAAAATAAACCTGCCCAGACATTCGTTGCGAAATTATTACTGCATTGTTTCAACTGTCGCAACTAACTCATTATTAAAAACTAATTATTTGGTTATTAATTTTAACTACGAAATAGTAAAAATTGAAACTAATCTAGAACAAACTTATTTTATAGTATAAGCACCTTGGATTTGAATGGTTTATGTTCATATGAACTTTCTTATTTGTATTAAAATTATAATTGTTATTTAGTTACTTTATATTTCTAAAGCAGCGGGAATAAAATACTCTTTAGAATAAGCTAAAGAATATTCTGCTATTTTAGAGGACTAAACCTTTCAGTTACTCTTTCTTTGCTATACTTTAGTTTCTCTGTTTTGCTAGTCGAAATAAGTAATATTAAATAATATATCTTGTTGCAAAAAAACTTGTAGTAATTATCTCATATTGCATAGGTGTGTAAAATAAATCACTTAGGCAACTCTTGTTATTATCCGTTGTAAATTTAGGAAAAGTAATCTTTAACATAAACCAGCGCAGACATTCGTTGCGATATCATTACTGTTTTATTTCAACGTTACTTTTTTATTTCAACATATCATTACATTTTTAGAAACTAATTATTTCATTATTAATTTTAACTGCGAAATAGTAAAAATTTAGATTGATCTAGAATAAACTTATTTTACAGTACGAGCAGCTTAAATTTTAATAGTTTATATCCATATGAGTTGAAAAGTTGTATATAAATTATAATTCTTATTTAGTTACTTTAACCCTTCTTGTGATTTATTTTCGCGTCGAAAACAGCCCTGTAGTGGTAACAGGATTTTGCATCCTCTGGTGCAAAATCCTGTTACAAAATGTCACCAATTCTGATCAAGTGGTAATTTTCTTTTCCAACTTGAATGTTCATTTCCCCTTGGAGTTATTGGGCAATTTTGTCGACGAGATATCTCGTGGAAACACTTGGAAGGTTGAGTCTAAAGCAGTGATTTTTCACTGGTGTGCTGCAGCACACTAGTGTGGCGCAAGAATAGCACTGGGTGTGCCTTAAGGATGGTGAAGCAGTTTGAATTGTGTAGGTGATGGCGGGTCAGAAAAAGGTAAACTCAAATAGCAACAGTAATAATGAATGTAAGTTACAAGAAAGTATACAGGCCGTTCACGTTTATCTAATAGAAGTCTATAGATCCGCATCAAAGGCAAAAGGCGTGAGTATAAAAAGCAAGAGGAACCGAGATAGAATCAATTTATCATGGCGCAACACGATTAAAACAAACATCATTTCAGAATGTAACTAAAACTCATTTTTTCATTCAAGGCCGCTGTAGCCCAGTTGGATTAACAATGGATTAGCAACCAGAGGTTTGCGAGTTCGAAACTCGATTCAGCCAAAGACCGTCGTGTACACGGGGGCTGGTGCACGTTAAATCTGTCGTGGCCTCAAATGTCCTCACGTTGGCGTGGTGTGGAAGTTTGTAGAGTGGGGTGCCATATCAGGTGTTGTTCACGTCATCTGACAGTGGTTCTAGTTTACGAGGCAGAATTGTCCTTGGATCTTTCACTTCGGGATTGATCCCGGACCGTTGTGTTGCTCCAATGCGGCTTAAATTCACTACCTACTCATTTTTAGTCTTTCAATATCCGAATTCCAAATAACGGTAAGGCGAAAATTAAAATACCTAAAAACATGCGCGGGAAAAGTTGCATTCGCAATAAATACAAGAAAATTAACATGAAACATCAATCGCAAGTTCCAACTCGCACGCTCCAACAGTAAGATTTATTTCACTTCAACTTTTTAGTTTTCAACTTTTGATTGTGTGCTGACAAATAATTTCAAGAAATACTCGAAAAAAAGCCATATAAATTATTTTGAACAAGGATACTATAGGGCAAAAAGGATAGGTAATTACAATTTATTGTCAATGAATCAAAATTAGATGTTTTTTGAAAGACTGGCAAAAAAATGTGACGTACTTCTTGGTGTGCTTCAGGATTTTAGTAATTAGTTTATGCGTACCTTAAGATGTAAAAGGATGAAATTCGCTGCTCTAAATCAACGGCAAATAAATATTCATAATTGTGGTGAAACTATTTATGTAAAAATTCCCAAAACTATCAAAGAGAAAATATAAAATCGGTATTAATCTTCATGAAATGTTTTCACTAAACCAAATCGGTTGTTTTATTTTTCAGAGTATCTAATTTTTTACCTCAATCATAATTGCATTTTTGCTTACGAGATGGAATGATCACAGATAAACGAACGAAAACAGAAACGATCCATAAAAAAGCGTGACGCAATGTTTCATACGTGCAGAGAAATTCCGCTTAAATGAATTGAGAACATGTTTATTCTAATTCAAATAAACAAGCTCATCGAAATTCATTTTTCCGTATAGAGACGCCATTTAATGCATACGAAAAACCAGCTGTCGTCATTCTCATGGTTTTAATAACGAACATGACAGAAGAATAAAAAAAATCACACAAACGCAGGAAAATCTCGTCACGCAAAGACACGGTTTGGATCCCAAAAATATTCCACGCCCAAATAAATATCTAAGTAAACAAACATAGACTCAAGATCCATGAGAATACTTCGAAAACACGAAGGGGTTTTCAGCGGCCATATTTGCACATTTGAAAACCATTCGGCTTAGAGAATTAAATTGTAGAGGCTTTCATATTTGCCTACCTGGCTTTTTTTAAGTCCCGTTCCGTATAGAAAATTTGGGATCCCAAAAGCCGTTGCAACATTCCGTCGAATTTTCGATCGCATTTTTTTCTGTGTTTGCTGCGCTGTCAAGTTAATGGCTTTCGTTCAAGAGTGCTTGATTATTCTTTTATTCAAATGCCGCTGGAACGCTATTTTGGAAACGTTAAAATAAACTTCTGCAGAGGGCCTCGGTAGTGTAGTTGGCATCTGAGGAATAAAATGTATTGAATTCGTAGACTAAATTTACATTTCTTTTAAACTGATATTTCAGCTGGGATTCGGCTTTGGAGTTCCTTCCAGTCATTTTGCCCGTATTACATCTACAGTTGTTTTTTTTTGGCCACACTTATGTATTATGTATCGCGAAATAAAACACTGAGTTATATATGAAGACCGAATATGTGCAGGAGATGTGTTATAGTTCATTTTATGGGTGCAAACTCCATTTCCACATTATCTAATTTCCATACAGGCTTCGTTTTGAATGTATTAAGCAGAATACAATATTAATATCAGTACGTCTTTTACTAAGCGTAATGCAAAGGTTGGTGAAATTTATCCCCAACAGATTTATATTGAGGAGGGGTGCTGTCATAAGACGATAGGAAAGTATATTCTACTGATTATTGCCAAAACGCTTCTTTATTAACGACGTGAGATGTAAGTAGACTGAGTATTGCTATTGAGAGCTTCAAAAAGTGTGATCAACATGTCGACACTTGTAGTCACATGACTGATCTGTGAAAAGTTGATTTGTTTGATCAATCTGGCATCTTATCGCCACGTTTGGCGGTAGAACTCAGGGTAAGTATCTGAATGCGCATTTCAATAGAGTGGCGACAAAATTGGCGAAATCGCCAAAGTCTACCATTATGTCGAGCAGATCAATCAGATGATGAATTAATGCATGGGCGTCTTCCCCGTCCCATGAACCAATCAGATGATGAATGTTCAATTCTACCCAGCTGACGAATGCACGTTACTACTAGTTTTGGTCACATGATCCAGTGCACATGAAAAGGTTAACATGACTCTACTAACCACTCTACATTTCCTATGTGGTTCAAACTCCCTTCACACTTTTTTATAATTTCCATACAGGTTACTTTTTGAATGGATTAAGCAAAACACATTATTAATAAAGCTATACGTCTTTTACTAAGCGTATGTAAAGGTTGGTGAAATTTTATCACACAGATTGATACTGAAGAGAGTTAATATCGTATGATATGAAAGTATATTCTATTGAAATTATTGCCAGAAGACATTTACTAACTGGAGCTAGAATTATTTATATTTATTTATTGTGTTCTTGTTTATATTTATTTATTGTGTTCTTGTTTATATTTATTTATTGTGTTCTTGTTTATATTTATTTATTGTGTTCGTGTTTATATTTATTTATTGCGTTCAAACTTCTTTCCACTTTTTCATAATTTCCATACAGGCTTCATTTTGAATGGATTAAGCAGAATACCCCCATTACTAACACAAAGTCGTATATCTCTTACTAAGCTTTATGTAAGTGTTGGTAAAATTTCACTATCTGCAGTTTTATATTCAAGGGGGACACAGTCATAAAATAAGTTGAAAGTATATTCTACTAGTAGTATCCGCACGGCGTTGCCCTTGACATCATTCTTGTGTGTCCTCACTGTTTCTGAAAACATTAAAAAGAGAAAAACAATAATTTTAAGAATGAATCCCACCACCACCCGACATGTCGCCTCATTCCTTACACCTCACTGATTCTTGCTTAGAGAACTTCATAATACACTATATTGAATATTCTTCCATTTGGAGCTAGGATGTAAAGATTATCGGCTTTTCCAACTCTTGAACAACCCACATACAATTGACCGTGGGAGAAATACGGTTTAATGAGATCGAGTCCTACAACTTTCAGCGATTGTCCTTGTGTCTTGTTGATGCTCATGGCAAAACTTAAACGAGCAGGGAACTGAAGTCGTTTAAATTGGAATGGGAGATCCGAAGGAATGATTGGGATCCTATGAATGAATACGTCTTCGCCTGCGGCATGTCCAGTCATGATGGCGGCTTCAATAATATTCGGCATCAGTTTCTTGCTAGAGTCTTGTTCCATTGTAGAGTGAGGCGGATGCAGATTTCTGAGAAGCATAATCGGTGCCCTAATTTGTAATATGTGTGAGGTGCCAATTTGTAATATGTGCTCCCCTAGCTGTAATATGTGCGAGGGTACTCCAGATATCTCCAATGTTTCAAAAACTATGTTGTGTAGTTCACAGCCTCATCTGTGTCACATGTAGTGTCGATAGATGTGTATTGTACAAATACAGAAATTATACAAATTCAAAAGTAAGTTATGAAAAAAAACCTACTGAAAGAAAATGGGATTGAATCTTCAAATATAACGCTATACTTTTAAAAAGTCTTGTTATGTCACCTCACTGATTCCGACAAAAAACCTAAATGAATCACAATGTCAGCGAAATCAAAACCAAATTAAACAGCAATAAACACTGTTACTTCATTTCATGTGATGTAGTTATTTGCCTAAAATCAAAATGAGATTAAAATTGCAGAAATTATACAAATTCAAATGTAAGTTATGAAATAACCACTACTGAAATAAAAATGTGATTCAATCTTTAAAAATATAAAGCTATACTTTTAAAAAGTCTTGTTACCTCACTGATTACGACAAACAACCTAAATGAATCACAATGTCAGCGAAATGAAAACCAAATTAAACAGTAATAAACACTGTTACTTCATTTCATGTAATTTATTAACTGAGTCGCAGAAAATTTCTTGATGGTAGGAACTTGGCACTTGGAGTCGAACATGTAGGGGGTGGAGATTTAGTTGCTTGATTTTCATTGGTGGTACTAAAAGGGACAAAACAGTGACAATACAGAGAAACCAGTTTCAGAATTGAAAAAGCTCATAAAATCAGTTAAATTTCTAAAAATAATTGTGTTTAATTCAAAAAATAAAAGGATAAGTTAAAAGTAAGTACAGAAAAAATTGGAAGGATTAGAGTATATTCACTATTTTTAAAAAATATAGAGGCGAAAAATAAAATTCATCCGTCGGCCGGGTTCGAACACAGGAAGTCTTCCTCCAAAGAACTAACCGTTACTTCAGTAAGTCGCTTTACCCACTACACCATCATTTCAAAGTGTTTTTAATGAAGAGATAGCATGCGCGATAAGTATCTGTCGTCGGTCTGCACATATACGTCATAGTGGAGAAAGGGCTACACGCGCAGCACGAAATACTAATTAAAAAATTTTCTAGATTAAATTTTAAAATTCTGGCTACGAGGGACATTCAGTCACCTATAGGACTACCTGTTTGCCGAATTTCATGGCTGTAAGTGTTATAGATTCGTCTGGACACCGCACACAGACATACATAAACACTTCCTTTTATAATAATAGAGATTGATCATTGTTATCTGGTACCTTTATTCATTGGAGCTTCAAATTTAATGTTTGATAAACCAGATTTATTTTCCTATTTTATTTGATTGCATCTTTACTACCCGGGTTCACCAGAGAAATTTTGCTGCTTCGGACAGACCAAGTCGAGCCTCTGTTTCTTCAGCAGTTGCAATGCGCTGGTGAACAGTTTTTTGAGCGTTGTTCGTTTCACGTGCTGGTGTTTTTCTTCTTCTGATTGCTCGGGTCATGACAGTTTTTGACCTTTTGTTTTGATTCGAGTTTGATTAAAAATTGGTATATCTTCTTGCGTAATGTTCTACGATAAATTTCACTTATATGGTTCTAAAGGAACAAAGCGAGTTGAAAAGAGTTGTGTGGGCCAAGAAATTCCAGACAGAATAATATGTGCAATTTCATGATGCCAGAAATCAGCGTAGAAAGGTTTTTGTTGCTTAAGCATGTCTTCTGTTTGATTTTTAAGACATACGTATATATGGCCTGCAAAATTTCAAAATAATTGCATGTTCCAATTTATAAATAATAGATATTAGCTAATATCGATGATTGATGTTGTTTCTTATTGTTGACATGTCTTACCTTTTATTGCTCTACACAGGGATTTAAAATACAATACTCAATTGAAATAATAACTAATTCGTTCACACATTATGATAACAAAAGATTCGCTATTGTACGCTATGATACCAAAATCGTTGATAACAAATTATCAGCTAAAAAAAAATTTAAATTTATTTTACCCTCCAAGTGGTTTCGACAAGATATCTCGTCATCAAGGGATTGCCGATTTTTTTATGATATCGAGATCAAGACCAAGTCAGTTTTTTCTAATGACAAGATATCTCGTCCACCAAGATCTGGTCAGTTTTGTAAATGAGAAGATACCTCGTCGAGACAACAACCAGGATGGTTAATGTGTGTTAACCACCACCAGGAGGGTTATATATATCGTCGGCTTATAAGTGAAGCACATTAAATCAAGATATATAATTCTGAAAAACGGAGGGGGGAAAAGTACTCACTAAGTGTGTTTCTCAAAAAGAAAGCTAACCTTTATGCAAAGAAAAACTAAGTGGATTTGACCAGTCTAAGATCGCAACATTCTGGTCCAGAAAATAGTTCTAGAAAAGTTGAAATCGCATTTCTTAAAATATTTTAAATGTGTGCTTTACTTGTAAACCCTTTGATATAAAACTTACGCTCATTGAGACTAAAAGCGCATGATTGATGCTACAAAAATATTTAATATGCGAATTTTCCCGAAAATTTAACAATGTTTTTTACTTCGAATATCAATAGTATATTATAAAACGTATGCGCAATTTTGCAGGTGAAATAGAGTATAACATGGGAAAAGGAGTAAAAATGGAATAGATATTTATTTGAAGTCGACCAGAAATAAATCTACTCCATTTTGGAATTTAAGACCAATGTGTGTGGTCAGTGCAAGAGATCCGAGAATTTATTTTTTATTGCGCTTGTGCAACTGCAACTTTCGTATTTGTAAACGTTACCATATTTATTAAGCGCGTGTGCAAAATGTAATATTAGTAATTAGTCTTTTTATTCTGTAAGTACAAGCTGTAACCATGCGATTAAAAATTAATTTGGTGTTTAGAATAACGTTAGACGGAGTGAAAAAGATAATTGATTGTTGTCCTTTGTAATTTTGTATCGTATTTAGTTTTCGTAATAAGTGTTTAGCTTTTTAATAAGCATTCGTCCCCATATATACAACCGAAACCTTATCTACAATTATTTAATGATATTCTGATCACCCAGAAACTGAATAGTGAGTTTTCATCTCCAAGGTAAATTAGACTAGAATCACCGCTATACTCCCCGACAGTCATATTATCATGAATGTTTGATTGTATTGTAAAATCTTTGGAAATGATAACCCTTTGAGCATTACGAGATTTGCAAGTAGGGTAAAACTGACTTTACCCCTCAGCACACATAATGACTAAACAGCCGCATCTGTTGGTTGAAAGAATCCTACGATTCTATTGGTTAAGAAGATCAAAATTGGTAAAATGCTATGATTTGAAGAGTGCGGGCTGCCGAACGAATATAGGTTTGTGAATCCCTTACCACTGAACATAAGAACTAAATAATACATGGCTTTCAAGAGAAATTATTTTCACAAATAGAAACATTAATGTTTCTTCAGTACTAAAACTTGTTTCCGAAATAGAAGTGCTCAATTTATTTTGTGAACAATGCTAAGAAATGCAAACATGTTTATAAGATGATTTCGAGATAAGCAAAAGAACATAATGACGTCATACATTCAATGTAAAGTATTATTGCATAATAAATAGGAAGTGATATAAGTAAATCATAAAATTTCTCAAGAAAAGATGTACAAAAGAAGATAAATTGAGTATATCGTACAATGGAAGCTCGTTTTCCATGTTTTTAAAGTGGTTTATTATTAATGTTTAACGAGATTCTCATACTTTTATGCAAGATGCATTCATGTTTTTTATTGATTGACAACAATTGAAGAAAAAAGCTTTGAATTTCTTTGATGAAAATATCCACTCGGTTTGCTAATTTAATGCCTGATGAACAATCGGTAAAATAACAAAAGAATTCAAAATATTCGCTCAATTTTTCAACTGAAATACGAATATACCTAACAAAAGAAAAATAAACCCGCCTCATACACCAATTGTTATAATTTCTATAGCTATACATTTTCCTACTTGAGATGCCCACATTCATTATAAGGCTCACATTGAATACAGTGCAACTGTGAAAAATTTTTGTTATACACTTCAAACAAATTGGATATAACAAGATATAATTATTTTAAAAAACTACAGTCTGTGGCACCGCTTCATCCCATAATAGGATTCAACACTATATGAAGCGAATGTAGTAATGGCTGCTATTGTTATTGAACGAGATCTTTTCATCATAAAAACAAAATTTCTTATGTGAAACGCGAAGAATTTTCAGTGGATTCCATTCTTTGCGTTTCAACCAAGCCAACTCAAACTAAGCGTGAATTTTATTACCGCTTTATTTTAGCTACAAGGGAGAGAATTTTAAGTGGGTAGGTAGTTAATTAATATCGCACTGGAGCAACACTGTGGGCTATTGGCGACGGTCGTGGATTAAACCCGAAGGGAAACATCTGAAGACAACACCTGGCAATTTTGAACCATTGTCAGATGACGAGGTCAACATCTGAGATGGCACTCCTCTCCAAACTTCCACAATACGCCAACGCGAGGACATTTGAGGCCACGACAGATTTAATGTGCATTAATTCCGTGTGCATGACGGTCTTTGGTTGGACCGAGTTTCGAAGTTGCAACCCTCCTGATTCTAATCCTTTACTTTTCCAACTGGACTACAGCGGCGTAAAATCAGAAAGTGCTAAAATATTGATGTCAACTGTTGGAGAGATAAACAAAAATATGTTGATCCACATGTTGAAGGAAAAATAAGAAAAATAACAGGAAAATTTGGCACAACCTTTGATTTTTGATCACAATTCTAATTGTAGAACGGACCATATACATGCTTAATTTAAGTTCAAGAGAGAAACTCCTAGTCCAAGAAACTTCCAATTATACAGTCCACTTTTTTTACCTACTACATTGCACGGGATAGAAATGATTTGTGTATGAATCTCAATGTCTAAAATCAGAGAATTTGAACATTGGCCCCTGTTCTACGAAGGTACAGAAATATAAATAAATAAATAAATAAAATAATCAAATGAGCTATTATGGACAATAAAATTTTCTTTCACTTCCTGTTTTCAAAATAGATAATATTTTTTTAGGTTTAGCATCTTCATTTTTGAAAGGAACTTTTCCCCGAAAAATTCATAAAATGGAGCATAATAAATTGTGCATGAATTTTTTATACAAGCATACATATCTCCAGTAAAATATTGGTATTTTCATTTGTATAAAAGTAATAAAAGTATGCCGATGCAAATGCATTCATTGAATAATTAAGTTCTAATAGGATTAAGTTACCGACAAACATCAAGCACGGCTTCATTTGGTTTAATTTGACTCTTATAATGCATTTAGGTTTTCAAATATGCAGTTTTTTAAATTAAAGAGATCATAAAGCTAGTTACGATAATTTTTCCCATACAAATTAGTCTAAAGGTTATTTCTAAAATAATGGAAAGTGAATAAAGAACTCTAGATTTTAATTTCCATAACGTTGGAATAGTTTGAATACAAGGTAATTGAAGAAACAGGAAATAATTATTGAAGAATTGTATGCACTTTTTAAGCTACATTCTAGCTCTGCTATTTTATCTGCAAAAACATGAATTGAATACAAATAATTTTTTTCAACTCTGTACAAAAAGATATAGGTTAATCAAAGCAAAGCCTCGAGTAGATTTTTCAGTTACCAGCTCCAAATCTTCCAATTGAATTCAAATAAAATAATAAAAAAGGCTAAAATTAGAAATCTAAAGACTTTAAAATCTAAGTCAGTGAAAAAAGAAAACCTATTAATTCCTATTAAATAAAAAATGAAAGTTGTTGAATTTACAAGGTAGCTTTTTAATTTCATGTAGTACATCAGTAAACATTCCATTACAAAATCATTCAGTCCCCCACGTGACTTAAAATTACACCCACTCCTTCATTTCATAACCCTAAGGAATGCATTTGAAAAGAACTCCGCCTCATTTCTGAATGTTGAGCTGTAGAACTTTTCAATTACCAATTTATCCATATGTAAACAACCTGGTGAAACACAATTTGGAAAATTGTATATGCAAATTACACGTATCAGCTAACACTGTAATGACTTCGTTCCTCTCCTGATGAAAGCCTTCTTAAACCAGTGGCAGTGAAACCTAGTTTCGAGAATCGGTTAATGCTGATTTGTAAGTTAATTAGAAAAATTTCAAACCAAGGAAGGTTTAATTTCAGCATAAATAAGATTATTTATTCATGCTAACATATCCATTGATGCATTCATATTTATTTCGTTCCAGTGAGAGATTTTCAGTGTAAACAAACAAACCAGACGGAAGATTTTACTTCAACTACTCATATGCTCTCGCATGCTACAAATCGAAGTTGCCTTAAAATGCAGTTGATCGTTTTGGCGACGTTTGGATTTTAACCTAATTGGCGTTGCCTAATCAATTATTATGTACCAAGTCGGAATTCGTTTTGGGGAATATTTTTTGGAGAATTGCTATTATATCGTATCCCATAAACAAACAGAGACGTCACGTTCGGAATACGTACAGGAAATAGCTATCTTCACAGGAACACTACCGCTACCTTTAGCTTGACAGAAAAGGCCTCTCGTCACAGAAAAGACAGAAAATCAAACATTTCAGAATGAAATGTTGAAGTAAAGAATGAATGAGAAACAAATGCCAGACACTTGGCTTTACGCCATTCGCCCTCTGGCTTTCCAACACTTCTGTATTCTATTACTAAAATTATTAAGTACAGTGCACGTGTTGAGCCGTGATAGGTTGTATTACATAAAATACAGCCAGGAAAGTCAGCAATATTGCAATAAAATACGTGTGCACGTAGACATTCATTCCCAGTTAGGAAACGAAACTCAACAATTGTAGACTTTCCTTGGAGAGTGGGACCCAGTCAATGGAGGGAAGAAGGCATTTCCAAGATTTATCCTTGATATCATTGACAAGTCTTTCTTTTTGGTGGTGTTTGGACAACTCTTTTATTTGAAGTTTGAAAGTGAAAAAAACCGAAGGGTTTAACGGCTTTTGGGTGATCTTGGATCAATTTTTGGAGAGATAGTCCGCTCTCTCATTTCCAGGTATGTCACAATGAGCCGGGACCCACTGAAGCATCAACATATCAGCTAGCTTATCAAGGAGTTGTCTGCACTGTAGAACACATGGGCAATCTCTGATTGAATTTGAAGAGACAGCTTGTATTGCATATTTAGAGTCAGATGAAATAAGTGCTTTTTCAAGACACTCTTTTCTCAAAAAGTTGAAGTAAAGAGTGCTATTGAAAAGTTGTTGAAAAAAGAGGCAATATTTATATCTGAAGCATTAGTTTTAATTTCTTTTTATTTTGTATTTTGTTTTCCAATACAGGTTTTTAATCATCTGATTCACAGGCGTACCTATGGTGTTTCAACTTCCTGTATTTATACAGGAATGTCTCAAGCATTGGTTTGATTTGACGCACAGATTGTGGGCATTTTCAGAATAGCTATTGGAAAGATTTTGATTCCGTATACATAATCCTAAACATGCTTGAAACATTTATAGGCTAACTTGAAAATTGGTGCAGACCAGCGATTTTCAATCGATGTGCCGTAAGAATGGCACTAGTCCGGTCTGCCTTACAGATAACGGTTTCATTTCAACTGTTTAGTTTTAACTATTAGAAAATGTGTTCACACGAATAATATAAGTAATATCTATATTTAATGACCATACTAATATTAAATATTTTTTATTTCAAAGTATAAATAAATTATTTGGAAAATATTTAAAAAACACTTTTGGGAGCAAAAAGGTAGGCAACTTATGTATTACTCTTTCGCTAATCAATCCAAATTATAACTGTTTTTTCCGATCGGTAAAATTATAATATATTTTGGTGTGCCACAGAATTTTAGTAATTAATTTATGTATGAGATGAAAAAGATTGAATATCGTTGGTCTAGGCATACATAGTACTGGACTTTACGCCGGATATCGGTTTTTCTGACGGTTGCAAATGTTGACAGAAATGGTAAATAACAAAAATGTTTTAAATATTAAATTTACCAGCATATACAAATAAATCAGTAAATTAGTTCTTTTGTTATTCTTTTTGTTTAGCAACATCACTACTTTTTCTGTTTTTCATGTTTCGTCGATAAAAAAATTTGACGCAAAAGCAAATATCTTTGGAACCATATTTTGTATAATTTTTTGTCTGAAATAAATTGCACATTAAATAAAGAAATTGTTTTTCAGCATTTTAAGTTTACATGATTTTTAATGTTTCGCATCACCCATTAATTTTATATACACAATGTAGAATAATGTATCTTTCCCGATCCGGCAGCTATCGATTTTTTAACATTTTACATTTATATAATTTGCAATGTTTCACGTCCCCTATGGATATTATATACATAATGATGAATAATGTATCTTTTTCGATCCATAAGCAATCGACTTTTCAGCATTTTAGTCTTACGCAATTTACAATGTTTCTCATCACCTATAGATTTTACATGCACAATATAGAATAATACATATAGAGTAGTACTTTACATGTATACATGCAAATATAATAGTACTATAGCAAAGTACCGCATAGTACTTTGAATATTTTAACTTGTCCCTTCACTCGATAACTTTTGGGAGCACCTGTAGTCTAGACAATGTCAAAATATGTCTAAAAAATCGAAATTAGTGTTCAAATGTACGGCGATGCTATTTTATGAATTTGAAGTATTCCAGGAGCGTTTACTCCATTGAACAAATTCGCAATAACTTACATACAACTGCACCTACAAGTAACTTCGGAATTCGTATAGTACGTTAGCTTTTATGACTTGATAAATCATAGAGATAGTTAACACGTCGCTGCGCGCGCGCGAATTTCCTTACATATTATTACATACCAAACTTCCGAAATAACGACTTGCACTCCCATTTTTACGACCAATAAACTCTTCCATTGCAGGTTCATTTCAATCAATTCCAAAGCTATTGAATGAGTTCCACGGTCATTTCCGAAGGAGAACTAAAATTAAACAAAAGTCCCCGAAATAAAAATGGCTGTCGAGATCTGGATAACGGAACAAAATAAAAGCCGAAGTGACACGAAAAACAACACCCGGCAGCTGCTCAAAAACACTATCGCCTGCTCTCAGGCTACCGGAGCACGAGTTTTATAGCTCTGTCCGTTATTTGTTTTCGCTACAACTCTTTCCTTACTGCAGAATGATCTATTTTCTTCCGCCGTGGCCGTTCTACAACAGTTGGTTGGAATGTCGTGGAAAGGTAATAAATTTCTTCCGCTGTTCTCACAAAATGATAGCGGGTCGAACTTTTCCGCGAGAAATCAAAAGCTGTATATCACGAGCGAAAATGAGACGAGAGAGATAAGCGAGGGAAGAAGGAAGTCTGGGAAATTAAATCAAATTAACAATGAGGGTATAAAAGTTTTAATAAATGTGCGAATGATGTGAAACACAAAAAAAAAATATTTAACTAGTCTTGTTTCAACACCCTCCAAGTGGCTTAGACGAAATATCTCGGCCATCAAGATCTGACCAATTTTGCTAATGACGAGAGACCTTGTCATCAAGATTTTGCCGATTGTTTCATGCGAAGATCTAGATTTGGTCATTTTTCTAATGACGAGGTATCTTGTCCATCAAATCTGGTCAATTTTGAGAGACTACCAGTAGGGTTAAATCTCAATAGTGAAAAGTATAAAAAGTTAATTAAAAAGGGATTAAATTTTTGTTGACCTTTGGTGAATTTTCAAAAAAAGTCACCAAAATTTTGAAAACGGGAGCTGTTAAGGGGGTTTTACTTAAAAAGACACCCAAGTAGCCAAGGTTTAAAAATAGTAGCACAAAGTATCCTTTTAGTTGCTGGCCAAACTTGGCCCTTGCGCCATAAACCCCAAAACCAACCAACCTTTTAGTTGCTTGTGTTAGCCCTGCTAGATGGATATATAAATTTAAATGGGTACTTTAACCCTCCAAGTGCATGACTGCAAGATGGACTAGATACCTCGTCCATCAAGATATGACCAAGTTTGCTGATGAAGAGATATATCGTCATAAAGATATTGCCGATTTTTGACGATGACGAGATCAATATCTCATCAATTTTCATGTAATGAAGAGATATCTCGTGCATCTAGAACTTGCCGGTTTTGCTAAAGACGAGATGCCTCGTCGAGACAACCACCAAAAGGGTTAATAACTCTAACACTAGACACATTCTGGAGCAGAGTGGAACAAAACATGAACACCCCATTTCTGTACTGAAAATGTGTTGGCACGCAAGCGTATTTCAGGCAATTTAGTATCGCACGACTTATGTTGGATCAATGCGTGGCTTGCCTAAGAACTGCTGGAATAAGTTTTAGTAGACGTTAAGGCAATTTCACGATAGTGAAACTAGAGTCAATTGTATTTGTGTTTCTGTTGGCAGTATTGTCGTTTTCGAACTCATCGCTAGGAAAAGTTTTCGTTTTGTCACTGCTGATCAGGTTTGAAGTTGCTAGCATCATTGTTGTTGATGTGACGTTAGTCATGGTCACTCCTCGACATTTTTATGAAATAGATGGAGCAATATCAAAAATCTGAACAGATCTTGATCGTCATCATTTATATCTAGGATTCCTATTCCTTGGCCTAACCTCTTTTCACCTAAAGATAACGGCACTTAAATTCAGTCTCTTGCCTCTAAAACCCTCACAGAAAAATGTATTTAGAGCAGCATATCATAGCTTAAAATTTCTGGTTTCCATCAAAAAAATTACTCCTCATCCTCATCTAGTCATCTTTCAAGTAATGGGAAAAAATTTACTGCAAACCCTTCGTAGGGTCGATATCCCATGATGGAGTTGAGTTGAGTTACCTATGGCAGGCTTCTAAATTGAAATTTTCTTGACCGTAGCTATTATTGTCACTGTTATAGTTTAGGTATTCAACATTATAATGGCTCTTTGCATCAGAACTTTAAAAACCACTATCCATTATTTCCGGGATGTTTCATGAAAACCCAGCATGTTTGACTTTTATTTTATCCCATCCGAAGACATGCAGATAGTTTAAAAGATCTAGATAGGCGAATGAACTCCAACCCAGGCGTGACAAATTGGGTATTAAAAGGCTTTAGGTAAAAGACCAAATTAAAGCTTCCTCTTCCTGTAGAAGTTTTATTTAGTTTTAAATGCATTATCTTTTATTTCCGTACTTATTTATTGAGGGAAACTGAAAATTGCCTTTTTGAATTTACTCGTCCTCATTGTATAATCCTACTGATGGTTGTCTCAACGAAGCATCACGTCATTAGCAAAACTGACAAGATCTTGATGAACAAGAAATCTCGTCATTAGAAGAAAAGTGGTTAGATCTTGATCTCGTCATCATCAAAAATATATCTTGGTGACATAGCCTTGCAATATCTCGATGACGAGACATTTAGCAAATTGATCGTCGTTATTAGCAAAATTAGTCAGATCTTCCGACGATATATCTCGTCGGAACCATTTGGAGAGTTAATTTTATACTAGCCGGTCTTCGCCAGATGACCTGTAACAATTATTAATGCAGTAAAATTCCTAAATTAAAACCTTTGCATCAGAAAATATACACCTGAAAAGTAAAAATTACCATTTGTGAAAAAGGAGCAAACGAATTAAAACCTATACCCACATTGCACTAATCTAACCCTTTGTATTATAATTATGTGTATGACTGATATATAACTGAACAAGTAAAAGTGATCACAAAGGAAAACAGCATTCTGTGCATTTTTTCTGGCACTTAATTCAAATTTTCAATTAAATGCCCACTAAGCCAGTTTTTAAACTCCTATATCTACTTCAATTATTGCATGCTTAATTGCTCTCTGCTTATCGATGCGTAAGCCTATGTTCGCTTTCGTTTTCTCTGTCTTCATCTGATTGATTTCCTTTCATAAGACAACTGAAGAATCATCAAGAAAACCATCTGAACTCCTCAGACGATGGTGGTCATGGCAAGAAAAAGTCAACATTTACGCAACATGTCCGCGAAACGGAGGGTGATTTGTTCTATCGGCCATCAAGGAGGTATATCCTCCTTAAACGATAATTGCTGGTGGTGATACGTAGCGAATGACAATCAATGCAAATAAACTAAACTACAGCATTCTGTGAGGTAATTTAGTAAAAGGGTGGTAGATAGGTATTTAAGTTAACATCTTACTGGAGCAACACAACGGGCTATTGGCTCCGATCAAACCCGAAGAGAAAACACCGAGGACAACACCACGTAATTTTGAACCACTGTCAAATGACGAGCCGAAAACCTGAGCTGGCACCTGACTCTCCAAACTTTCACACCACGCCAACGTGAGGACATTTGTGTCCACGACATATTTAACGCTCGCCAGTCCCCTTTGTACATGACGGTCTTTCGTTGGATTCGAACTCGCAACCCTCCGGTTGTTAATCCGTTACTCTTCCAACAGGGCTATAGTGACCCCACAATACAAGAGCGAGTCAATAATATTCCAATACCGCATGAAATTTATATCAATAAATATAGACAACTTAAATTAATATCGTTTCCCAACAGTGCCTTTTAACTTCCGCACCTTCGCATTGGAATAGTCGTTTAACACTCGGCGGCGTCTTTTGTTTGATGAGTTTCCTCTAGTGCCAATCATGCTTTGCTACCACGACTATTCATCATGCTTCAGTTGCCTGAGAGATTATTGAAGAGGAACTTGTTAAAGTATTTGTTTTATGAATTTTACATCGAGATTGGGCCTCATTTAGTGATAGACAAGTGGCAATTATCGTTAAACAGTAATATTGAAATGAGAGAATCCGAAATAGCTTGTGTGAAAAGGAAATGAAAGGCGAAAATAGGTGTATACTAAAGCATTTAAGTTGAAAAAAGGAAAGATTTTATGCACGACATGCTTTGAATCTCCATCAAAGTTAAACATTATGTAAATAAAATTATTAGTTATACCTTAGAAATCCATGGTTATTACATTAAAATGTTTTTGTGCTTTTCTGCAAGGATCTATTTATGATAGTGGCAAAGATCAGTAACGAAAAGCATTTGTATGCCACGATTTTATTCGTTAAAATTTTGTAATAAAGCAATCAGTATCTAACAATAATTAACCAAACCTTTTTTAATGTGGTGAATAAGAACTGATTTCTAATTAGTAGTGAGTTTATAGGAAGGAATGTCTCCTAATAATTTATGGATTTCTCAGAGTAAAGGATTATTTTATATCCTTTCATTGTCCGTATATCTGAGTGCGCTCTTATCTCAGGTCATAGCACACTGCATTATGTACACATAGGTAATCTACAGGACTGAAATTATTTGAGTCTACTATCTTTTGATCGTATGGTAGTTCTTTTAGTTCTTATCTCTGTCACCTAAATAGCAAGGTAGGGAGATATTTTAATTTAAAAGCAGCCGAACAGTCAGCAACAGATGGTTCTGGTGTTTGCGAAATATCGAGTCACCGAAAGACATTTTAGCAATGTCGCTTGAATACATTGAGATTTATGCATTTATTTAATCAGTTTTAATCATTATTTTTCGTGAAACTCTATTTTATGTATTCATGCTGGTCTTTAGTTGAGGACGGCTAAATAATCATGTATCTTGAAGTTCAAGTCACTATTAGTTATATTAACCCCTATCATTTCGCAATTCGATAAACTTAATTTAAATGCACTACCTCGATGCTTTATTTATAAATTGCACAAAATGATTCAATTAACATTTACTTCATTCTATATTTCAGAGATTTAAATGAATTACGTTCGTCTAATGAATGCAAATTCGATTTGTTGATGCACTCTCATTTCTATCTACACGATTATTGAATAAAGAATGCAAGTGAAAAATACTATCATGCTTTTAGAATATCAGATGACATTCACAGGTTATATAGAAAAAACGTTACATCTCAAATTTTAATACTCACAGTAAAGTAATTAGAAAATTTTCCTAAGTTAATCTTAGTAAACAAGAGGTAATGGAAAGATTAGGTTATTAAAATAATTCAATTAATTTTTTAAAATTAGGTAGTATTTAAGTGTCATTAGTTGAGCGTTATAGACAAAATTTTTACACTTCAGAATTTACGTTTTTGCTAAGTATTGCCTTATTCGAGCGATAAAAGGACACTTAATGGGATTGCTTTCCATTGTCACAACAGAAATTAAGGTTGATATGTGACTTAATCCAATTTACGGTAGACTAAATAGTTAGCCCTTTTAAAGTTATTAACAAAAAATTAAAAGTGCATGTTTGGAGAACATTTTTAAAATTTATGTTGCGCCAAAGGAAAATTCATCATAAGAGACCATAAAGATATCTAGTTTTGGATTTTGTTACTTGCTTTTTTTCGAACTGCTGGAACGTTTATTTCAATTTTCATAATTCTACTACAGTCATTGTATTTTCTTCCGGAAGCAATTTGCATTTTTACCATTCTTGCGTCCATATACATTTTTGTATTTTTGTTTGAAGGCAAAAAGGGAAGATAAAAAACGTTCCAACAGATTAAGGTGTAAGTTAATGACTCTTGTTTCCAGGAACGTTTTATGGAATTTTAAAAGAGAGCTTCTTTTTTTCAACCCCTCTGTACTTGCATGTCTTATCAACATCGCGTCGATTAGAGACTACTTAGTATTATGGCTCAATAAAATAAATAAAAAACGTAAGGTAAAAACGTTTAAGCTCTAAAGTTTTTATATGTATTTTTATCGCGTTTATGTTAATTTTTTTCCTCCCACGTTGAAGTCAAAAAGGGTTTTTAACCCTAAAAGACTAATCTAGTTTATTAGGAAAACAATTTTGAATTTTATTCCCCTAAAAGCTTTTGTCATTAATTACCATTCTCGTTTACTGAAAAGAGGAAAGCGCTATTTTTATTGATAAAAGTGAACTCAAATGCATCGAAAAATATGGAAGTGGATATAGAATATGCAATGTAAAGGGTATTTTTTTCAATTGTAAAAACGCTTTGAAAGTCAGTATGAATAAAATTGCTTATTATTTAAATTCCGGGGAAAGTAGAAATCTGGAAGAATATTCAACATTTCAGCTGGCATTTTCCAACTTTTTAAATCAGCAGTAAAACTTGATATAAAAGGATAGAGTATCTAACAGCGTCATTTTTTGGGCAATTATATTAAGTAGAAAAGTTATGAATACAATTTTATATTAAGTAGCAATTTATGAATCTATAGCAGAATTAGCTGATCTTACTCGGATTGAATTGATTCACTGCAGATTGAAAACGTCAGCAGAATAATCACTTTTTCTCTTTCGTAGAAATATGCCAACATAATTTAAGTGTCAGGAAAATATTTTTTAACTGCTTTTCGACGCTTTGATAACTTCTGCAACTTAGGAGCATATAGATTTACATGGATGTCCATCTATATAATCCATTTCACATATATAGCATACCTGTTTGTAAGAAAAAAATTATGAAAGATGATTCTAGGGTAAGTACTGCAAAACTTGATTTTGGGGGTGATTATGAATGGCTTTTCGTATGTTAGTTTCCTGTAAAATCACCTAACTCAGATCATAAAATCGCAAATGTACAGTGAATAGTCTAGCACTCGTAGTTTTTGTACCAATAAAAGTTTACTCGTACTTGCACCAGGCATACAACATTTTTGAATTTCGCCGTCTTTAAGGGAAAGGGCTTAATCCTAGTATACGTTACATGGTGGATTTGGCGATGTTTGGCGGCATTTGTGAGGGCGATAAAATTTGCAATCTGTAGTTGTAGATTTGGTGAGATTCGGTGGGTTATTGCTTTTTATCCATTTTGCATTTGCATTTTGGAATTCATGGTGTGATTTTGCGGTTGAGCTTGAGAATTGTAAATTCTTGAAATTTTTATTTGGACCCCATTTTCTTTTGTAAATATGTTATTCGGATTAATGATTTGTATAATTTTTCAATAATTGAAATTCATAAATGCTTGTCTTTTCATGTTATGCTTATTCATTTATGATTTATATGCTTTTTTCATGGTATGTTTATGTATTTGCCATTTTCAGGTTACGATTTTCTGTTTTTGCCTACGCCAATTCTTGGCGACAATCGTAAAAACGTCATTTCGGCGTTGGCGACATTTTTGAAAATCGCGCCAAGCGTGTAACGTATACTAGGATTTTACCGGGGAAAGATGATAAATTAATTTTATGATATTTATAAATAATTTTTTTAAAGCGAACTACACTGTTTGTTGAAAATTGCTTTAGTGGTACGTGGAATAACAAAAGAACTTGTTTCAAAATTGAATGTCTTCAGTATAGACAAAGCAAAGGTAAGATATTACCATTTTTCAAAACAATGATAGACCCATTTGACAGCGTTTTCTTTAAAAAAAATTAATGTTTCAGCAAACTTCTATTAGATATAAGTTGCTTAAATATAGCTTCAACTTTTAAAGTAGGCAACTTTGACCTTCTGTCACTACAAGAACGAATTTTTAGTATTTAAAAGTCCTGATTTGGAATTTTACCTCTCATTAAAGTTCTTTCAAATATCGGAGAAGTTCTATTTCAAATTCTCATTACTCTTACTTTCATGCAGCTTTAATCGAATATTTTGTGGGGTCGTTGAGTGTGGTGAATAGAAATTACAATTTATTAAAAAAATAAATATTTATTAAATTTATACAACTAAAGTAAAGTCGGAGGAAAACGTTTTTCTGTAGATATTAATTCGGGATTCTTTTTTATTTATGATCTCGCATAGTTGCCACCACGTAGTAATACAATAACTAAGATCAAAATTTTAAAATACCAAATTAATTCCGAACGACAAAATGAGAAAATAACATTACTGCGCGTGTCAAAGATCACAAGTTTTAATTTCGTTGCGCAAGCGCTTCACCTAAAAGCACTTTTCGATTTAGATATTTAGTTTTGAATAGAAACTATGTACCTGTTGGGTTGGTAGGTTGGTAATTAACGTCGCACTGGAGCACACAATGAGCTATTGGCAACGGTGCAAAGGTCCGGGATCAATCCCCAAAGGAAAGATCCGAGTACAACAGTACGTAATTTTGAACCTTGTCAGATGACGAAGTGAAAATCTGAGTTCGCATCAGACTCTCTAAACGTCCATACCACGCCAACGTGACGCACCTGTTTGGAATGAGATTGATGGTTTTATTTGCCTATTGGGAATGCAGCTTTTTATGAAACCAAGTAATTGTATTTGAAATAAGGAAAATAAATGCAAATTTTAATTAATTTAATTGTTTTGTGAAGGAAACGTATTTCAAATTTTAAATAATTTTCACAAATATTTTAACTTCCAGTCAGTTCAATATAGGTTTTGAGCTGTACAACCACATGTGTTAAACTAAGGACTTTTGAGGAAAGTTGGTCGAAATGTCCTTGTGTGTAAAATTGAATGTTTTACTCTCTTTACATCGTCTGTCCCAAAAATATTCGGAAATTGCTTATATTTCACAAAGAAAAAATAAGGTAGTAAAATTAAATTACAAAATAATCAAAATAAGGTATTAAAATTAATTTTTGATAAGAAATTGATTTTTCAGCAGTACTGGTAATCCGAGTAATCGCAATACTCAATTTACATTCCATCTTCTCCAAAGCTACCAAATTAAGGTTGATTTTAGTATGGATATTCATCTGTTTTACCGTGAAATTGCCTAAAAATTCAGGCAAAGATACTTTTTATGATGCATTCGCTAAACTTATATATGATTTACAAAATATTTAACATTTTCTGAAATTATATTGGATACATTTTATGTGATATTTATACAAACACAAAAACAGACATATAACTGACAGACTGACGTTGCACACTAAATGAATGTTAGTGTTCAAAGTATACAAAATTTCACGAAAATATATACATCAGTTTGGACGTAAAGCGAGCACATACAGACATCAAACGTGGAAACCACTGGTTTTGCATTATAATGACCCAAAACGGATAAATAAATAAAGATGGAGCGAAAATATTCAGTTTACAAACACTCCATTTTTATTTATATAGATTTTTGAAACGTTGATGCTTGGTGTACTTGGTAGATAGGATTTCAACAATGATTCATAGTCACATTGGCGTGTCGTGGAAGTTTGGAGATTAGGATTCATTTTCAGCTCTGGCGTAATATTTAAAATCAGTAATGAGAAAAGGGCATGAATATAACAAAAACCACAGAATCCTAGTGTTGGAAAACCTTTCTGCTGCTTACCCAACTGACCTCTTGTGTGGGTTGATTTTTTAAATAAGTCATTTTCAGTCCTGGGTTAATGTTTAAAATCAGCCGTGTAACGATAAAAGGGCAGAAATATAAACTAAACCAGCTGATCCTTGTGCCCTAGAAAAGTATAAATTTTAATAAGCTTAAGAAATGGAGCAAAGTCGGCCGTAATTTAAATGAACTTAATATAAAGGCAGGCCAAGAGGAGGGATCACCGAAGTCAATACTTTTAACAGGCCTTTTGAATGCGTCCCCTTTTGAGAAAATGCTTAGAGAGACTGTTCTAATAATGCCTAGAATGCGAACTTTTATTTTTTTCTCTCGATGAATAATGCATACAACTCATTTCAACGAGAAAGTCAAAAGATCTCTTTTTGTTCATTATTTATTTCTTCGCAAAAACGACGTATTTTTTTTTTCTTTCGATGCGTAGTATTTTTTGAATTTCCTCTACTCCTGTCCAACCTTCAGAGGTCTTCGTGAGACGTGGGTTCTGATTTCAGCGAGAGGGGTTGATTTACTGAATTAGAACGTCGGAGGATTATTCGTTCTTTTATTTCTACGCGCTCCCACTCGTTTTATATCAGATTTTCCATTTTTTCTCTCCGATGAATATTTTTGCGTATTGGTTGTTTTTCATTTCTTTCTCGGCTGATGAGTTTTACACTGACTGCAAAACAATATTGCGCGATAAAAATGTGATATAAGAGAACTTTTCCGCTTGTCTTATATTACTCCTTTTGCTTATTACTCCGGAAAATATCTTCCAACGAAAACTAGATTTTTTTTTGTTCGCTTCTGATGTAATGCAAGTTCGAGAGAAAATGTGTTTTCCAAATCAAAGGTATTGAATTGAGTGTTTTCTTCAAGAGGAGTCGAAAGAAAATAGATTTATGTACCAGCCTAATTAAATTTCTAGCCCACTGAGAAATTAAGTCGCCATGTTTAAACTTTATTATCGTGTGTTTGAAAATATTAAATGCAAATTTGAGCAAAAGGAAGAAATGGGGTGTTTGTTGGGAGTGGTATAGACTTAATCTAAAGACTAACATAATTATTAAAATATAGCTTCCTTCCAAGATGAGAGAGACGCTGAAAAACATTAAGAATTCTGTGCCTTGTTAGAAAAGGATCTTCATTTAAAGGGAAGTTTTTGATAACACCTGATTTAGTAATTTTAATTTTTTTTAATTTTTAATACAGGATTCAAAAATTACTTTCCACTGTTTTAATTCTCTCCTAATATATTGACAGGAGGATTTTGACATTTTTTCTATTATAACTTTTATGACCTCGAAGTAATTTGTGGACACAAGTCCAAAACATCGGATTTGGACATTGGTCCTTTTCTACCAAGGTACAGATTTAATTCCGATATTTTTTAATTCCGAATAAAGAATTCCAAAGGAAAAGAGTTAAATCGAGCCCAAATTACAAATATGATCACTTCAGAGTAGTACTATCTATCACTATTCAGAATCTTTTAGAAAAATTTACATGTAAAAGCAAGAATCTACTGGCTTTTAAATAATCATTCGGATCTTTCCCGTCGGGTTTGATCCCGGACGATCACCAATAGCCCGTTGTGTTGTTCCAGTTCGACGTTTATTAAAATACCGTACCATTCAAATATTTAGGTAACATCAAAATTATCATGAATATCAGATTAGCATAATTTGTCATGGCGGATGTTTGTATCTCACAGTATCTCTAACGATTATTTAACTGTTACGGTTGATTCGTGTAAATAGTATTAAATTACCCATGTTGCAGTTTCCACTAATTGCAAGAGGATTTGTGCTGTAGACTTGTCTCAAAGACTGGTTCTTGAGTACTGGAGATATTTCTGAAAAATACCAATGTCTTTACCAAAAAAATTTCGAAATCATTACTATAAATTCGACATGATTCCATCTTATTTCCCCATCAAAATCTAAAACTGACAACTATCTTTCTATAAAAAGACAGCTTGTTGATATTTATTTACAACCCTTTTCTAGTTCAGATTCCAAACCATCATGAATATTACATAAGAACACTTTGTATTGGCGGGTGTTTACATCTCACACTATCTCTAACCATTAGTTAACCATGTTAAGGTTGATTCATGTAAATGTTATTAAATTACCCATGTTGCAATTTTCCTTTAACTCATTGCAAGACGATTTTTACTGTAGACTCTTGTCGAACATAAAATTCCATGTCAATCGACCGTTAAGTATTGATGAAAAACTGGTTCTGAAGATATTTCTGCAAAAGACGATTAACCGTGCTTGCCCCATCAGGACGAAAAAACGAAATATTTACTATTAATTCGTGATTCCGTCTGATTCATGAAAAACTAAAACTGCCAAATTATAAAAGCAAACCGACATTCCCTCTTCAAAACGGAAACTCACTTGCAAAATTCATTCCGAGAACAACCCTCCTAGAAAAGGACAACTTGTTGACATTTACTTAGAACTCTTTTCTAGGCATTCATCATCAAAATTATCATGAATATTAGATAAGAACACTGCCTTGGTGGACGTTTACATCTCACAGTACCCATAACGGTTAGTTAACCATGTTAAGATTGAATTGTAAAGACTTCAGACTAAGATAGATGGCGCTCTTGCGCATGCCCAGAAGGACTTTGAGAAAGGAAAGAGTTAAGAACGAGTGTGGCGAGAGACGTGTGGGTTGTGTTATTTTGGAGAGTGATCGAGACTGAGATGTTTCGTTTTTGATATTTACTACCTTTATTATTTTGTGTTGTGTGTCGTGCCTGTACTGTGTCCTGTGAGTTCATTAAAATGGTTTAAACCAAAAAGGGAGTATTCCTTGTGATGGTAATTAAAATTTTGAGCAAGTCAGTACAGACGACGAAGAAATGGTGGCAGCCGTTTGGATACGATCCTGGTATTGCTGATATCTCCAGTGCAAATTATTGGGTGAGTACCAGATTTCATTAGCAACAGTGCCTTTTTAATTGTAATTTGTAAAGTTTTGCATGTTGAGTTTTGGTTCATTGAAGAATCGTTGTTTTGGTTTCATGCAGTTTTGGTTTTGTAAAAGGCAGTTGTAATATGCAAAAATGCTCTCTTATTTTAACTAGGCTGATATAGTTAAAGTTTTGTTTGGTAAAAGGAGTGATAATTTTGAAAAAGTGTTCTTATTTTAACTAGGTTGATATAGTTAAAATTTTGTCTGATTTTGAAAGGCAAATTTATTCTGTTGATTTGCAAAACTATTCTTATTTTAGCTAGACTGATATAGTTAAAATTTTGTTTGATTGTAAAAAAAAAAAAGAAAATTTAGGACACTCATGTGGTATATATAAAAAAAAAGAATTTTCTGTTCTGAATGGTTAGAATTAGAACTATTCAAATGGTCAGTTTGAGTTTTGTTTTCTGAGAAAAGAGAATTATTTTAAAATTTTAAATTGAGATAGCCTAGTTTGTTTTGTGTTCTTTTGTATGATGCTATCTGATGACAATTGAAGTGTTGTTAAAATTTGATTTGATTCTGTTGTATGATTCAAAATAGAATTAAAAATTTGGTGTAGAAGTATATAGTTTGAATTACAAGTATAATTCTTTTTGATGAGTGTTGTCAACAGCACCAAATGCCTAGAATTTTCAATATTTAGTGCGTCTTGGGTTATTTTGCTTTGGAAAATATTTTGTTATATTTCTGAATGAATCGGAAATTCATTTAAAAGAGTTTTGGAGTGTTTTGAAATTGTCATTTTCATTTGTTGCTCATTTAAATAACTAAGAAACCCCTTAGAATTGTTTATTTATTTTGCGGAATTTTGAATGTCTAACTTGTGTACTTAAGGAAATTTTTGTTAGTAATTTGAAATTGCTTTGTGTAACTAATTTGGCAAATGTGAGATCATTTTGTGTTCAGAAAAAGAACTCGAAAAAAAAAAAATCCGAAAGTGTGGATTTGAATTATTCACTTCCTGTGTTCGTTGACGAAAAAAAAGAAAAGGAAAAGAATGATATTCTGTTTTATATTTTTGTGTGTGCATTTATGCTTCTGAGTGTGAATCAATTGTTCATAGAGAAAAGGGAATTCTTTTGAACTGAAAATACCTTTTCTTGATTAGACAGGAAAGTTGAGTTTATATTCTGAATAGTATTTTAATTGTAGTATTATTTTCAAAACAGCTGTTCTTTAGTTGAACTTTTCTTTAACTGTTTATTTTCTTCTCAATTTGAAAACATCTTTAAAAAAAGATATTGTTTTAATGAATGAAAATTTTAATTTGTTTATGTGTTCGAAAATTATTTCTATTGATTTTTGGTTGTTCGGTAAGAAAGTTGTAACACGTAGAATTAGCGAATTTAATTCTTTGATAAAGTCTTGTGAATTCTGTTGGAATTTAATACCTTAATAGAGGTTTTTGATAGTGTTTCCCCTGGCCCTTAATCATGACATTTCTTGCAATTGGTAGAAAGCAGGACTTAATTGCTGTTGCGGAAGAAATTGGTGAGAAGGTACCAACTTCGTGCAAGGTTGCGGATATTAAACAAATAATTTTAAAAAGCCCAAATTTCGATCGGGAGGAGGTAACGATAATCATGGAACGAGTCATAAAAGATAGACTGGAAGAGGAAGAATTAGCTAGACAAGAAAAAATTCGTGAGGAAGAATTAGCTAGACAAAAAAAAATTCGTGAGGAAGAATTAGCTAGGCAAGAAGAAGAACGACAAGAGCGGGAAAGGGTCAGACAACATGAACTCGAAATTAAAAAACTAGAAATGGCTCAGAAGGAATTTCGCCGGTCTGAAGAGGAATCTGAAAATGGGGCGGATAGAAACAGAAAAATCCAACTTACCCAAATCACTCCCAAATTTGACGAAAAAGGGGATGAAATGGGATTGTATTTGATCAATTTCGAGAGGAAAGCAGAGATGGCTCGAGTGCCGAAGGAGGACTGGGTGGCTTATTTGCTGGCCGTTTTGCCAGCCGAGTTATCTAACATGCTTGCCCGAGAACCTCCTGAAGTGGCCAACAATTATGATGTTGTGAAAGATCTCATTCTGAAACGATGCAAAATGAACGCTGAAAAATTGAAACAGTGTTTCTACAGACATCAGAAAACAGCAGAGAAAACATGGAGAAATTATGCTCATGAACTGTACAGCTACTTCACTGAATGGCTTGCTGAATTGGAAATTGAAACCTTTCAGCAACTAAAAGATTTAATCGTTGCCGAGCAATTGAAGTATCGTGTACCAGATCAAATCAAGGAGCATTTTCTTGACAAATGGATGAAGTTGAAGACACCTTTTGAATTGGCAGAAGTGATCGAGGAGTACGAAACCATCAGGCAGAGTTTCAGGAAGAAGGAATTTCCAAAGAAGTATGGCTATCAAGGTTCAAAGGGACATTTTAGTGGAAGTAGACCCAAAGTACCATTCAAGGATGACAAGAACAAACATCCGGTCAAAACCGAACCCGCAAGCAACGAAAACCGTAAAAGAGAGTTTGAAAAGAGAAGACAGCTCCGATGCTATGAATGCGGTTCGTTATCACATCTGAGACCCCAATGCCCGAAGCTCAAGAGATCTGAAGTAGTAGCTGCCAATGAAGTCTTTGGAAGACACGTGCCTGAGTTGATGTCTCCTTATACTAGTGCTGGGACAGTAAATGGAGCCCAAATGTCTATCTTGAGAGATACTGGTGCCAGCATCGATCTTATTCCCAGAAAATTTATCAAACCACATATGTACACAGGTGAGCATGTGTGGCTCGCTTCTCCATTAGTAGACAGCCCGGTCTGCTTGCCCATTGCAGAAGTTGATTTGAACTGCGAATTGGGACATGTCCTTACGAAAGCTGCTGTAAGAGACAGTTTTCTGGATCAAGAGCATTACCTACTAAGTAACAAAACCGTTGCTCTGATCGAGAGTATGAAAAAAGATAAGGAGCTGGAGATCCAAGTTATTAATGCAGTTCAGACGAGAGCTCAGAAAAGTCTTTTGACAGCCGAAGTTGAAGAGTATCCAGTTGAGTCGAGTCCTGGAGAAGAGAATGACAGTACCGTGTTAACAGAGGAAGACGGAGAGGTATTGCCTATGGCGGAAGAAGCCTCACTTCCAGATCTGATTAAAGCCTCACGGAATGATTTTGTCGAAGAGCAGCGCAAGAGTAAAGAGTTGAAACCACTTTTCCTAGAAGCTGAGGAGTTAGCAAAGGAAACCAAGTATGCAATCGTTAATCAAATGCTGTTCTATCTGAAAAGTGACAAGGATGGTACGCAGAGAAAACTGCTGATTGTTCCAGAGAAGTTTCGGGACCAATTAAAGAAACTGTCTCATGAAGGAACAGCGGCTCACTTAGGAGTGACCAAGACTAAAGATGCTCTTTTTAAAACTTTTTTTTGGCCGAATTGTTACAAAGATGTTGAAGAATTTGTCAGATCTTGTGACCAATGTCAGCGAGTCGGGAAACCTCGGGATAAGAAGAAGGCACCCATGAAGATCGTTCCTGTCATCTCGGAGATCTTCACAAAGATTAATGTGGATGCTTGTGGTCCTTTACCTACTACACCATCTGGAAACCGGTATCTCATCACTGCAATTTGCATGTCTTCCAGATATCCCGATGCAGTTCCTGTCCCAAATCTTAGTTCTTCAACCGTGGTCGATAGTTTCCTGCAAATCTTTAGTCGGATGGGTTTCCCGAGGGAGCTGCAAAGCGATCAAGGAACGTCGTTTACAAGTGCACTCACAACGGAGTTCCTGGAGAAATTTGGAGTTAAAGTAGTGCGAAGTTCCGTACATCATCCCCAGAGCAATCCTGTGGAGAGACTACATAGAACTTTGAAGAGAATTCTTCGAGTCCTGTGTCTGGAGTCAGGACCTGATTGGGGGAAAATCTTGCCTCATGCCCTGTTTGCTCTACGAGTTGTTACTCATGACAGTACTGGATATACTCCAGCTGAGCTGGTTCATGGACAGAATTTGAGGACTCCCATGACTCTACTGTACGAGAACTTGACGGAAAGCGAGGAAGAGAAGACTAGCGTAGTATCATATGTCTTCAAGCTACTAAACCGCATGAAAAGGTGTCAAGAATTAGCCGTCCAAAACATGGAGAACGCCAAAGACAAACAAAAACTATGGTATGATCGCAAGGCTGTGAAGCGTAAATTTTGTGAAGGCGACCTTGTGCTGGTTGTCGCTACATCTAGGCCTAACAAAATGGCAGTTCATTGGATCGGCCCAGGGAAAGTCGTTAAACAGCTTTCCGAAACCAACTACATTGTGCAGTTTCCAGAAAAAGACAAATCCCATGTGAACATGCTCAAGCCATATTTCCAGAGACCCGAAAATGTGAATTTAATCTGTCTAAAAGAGATTAGGAACTGTGACAACGAGGAGGACATTCCAAGTCTCGAGCAGAAGCCTGAAGTCTCGGAAATGACACAAATTTGGCAAGACATAGAACAAAATGCTCGCTTGTCAGAAGATCAGAAGGAGCAGCTGAGAGAGTTGCTATCAAAATACTCTAGCTCATGCTCAAACCAGCCGGGGTGTACTGATCTTACTGAACATGACATTGAGCTTGAATCTGAGAGGCCCATCTGTGCCAAACCTTACAAGATGTCTCCACGCCAAACAGAAATTTTGAAGATGGAAGTGGAGAAGATGCTGTCGCTCAAAGTCATTGAGCCAGGAGAATCTGATTTTACTTCTCCTCTTATTCTGGTAGAAGTACCAGGAAAGGATGCAAGACCGTGCATCGACTATCGAAGACTCAACAAGGTCACTAGAACCCAGTACTTTCCTCTGCCAAACATTGAGCAGCTTGTTGAAAAAGTGTCAGCTGCCAAGTATATCACCGTTCTAGATTTGACCCGAGGTTATTGGCAAATACCTCTGAGTAAACGAGCCCAAAGATATTCAGCTTTTGTAACCAGTTTTGGGACATTTCGACCGTTGAGATTGCCATTCGGTTTGAAAAATGCCCCTTATGACTTTAGTCGTTTGATGGCCGAACTGTTGAAAGACTGTGGAGAATTTGCATGCCCTTACTTGGATGATGTAGCCATCTATTCCCTAAGTTGGGAAGATCATTTACAACATTTGAAAACCGTCTTAGAAAAGATGAATGCAGCTCATCTGCACATCAAGCCTTCAAAGTGCCAGTTTGCTCGTGCGTACGTAAAGTATCTTGGGCACTTGGTTGGTCAGGGCCAGAGAACACCTGGAGAATTGAAGATCCAAACTGTAAAGGACTTTCCGACCCCTGCGACTAAGACGCAGATCCGATCTTTCTTAGGACTTGCGGGGTATTATCGAAAATACATTCCTGACTTTTCAGTCCTCTCAGCACCAATTACAGATCTGCTGAAAGGAAAAAATCGTCGTGCTGCTGTCATATGGACTGATGCTTGTCAAGAGGCGTTTGACAATTTAAAGAAACGGTTGTCGGAGAATCCGGTGTTGTACAGTCCAGATTTCTCGAGACAGTTTCTCGTCCAATGTGACGCGTCAAATCTTGGGATTGGCATCGTTTTGTCCCAAATTAATGACATTGGTGAGGAACATCCTGTCATGTACTTGAGTCGGAAGTTCTCAAATGCAGAACAAAAGTACAGTACCATCGAGAGAGAGTGCGCAGCTATCGTGTTCGCCATCCAAAAGCTGCGATGTTATTTGGATGGACACCAGAAGTTCATCATCCAGACGGACCATAATCCCCTTGTTTGGCTGGACAAAAATACGGGAACCAACCCTAGACTTTTACGTTGGGCTTTGATCCTGCAGCCATTCAATTATGAGGTTGTCCATAAGAGGGGGAAACAGCATCAAAATGCTGATTCATTAAGTTGCATCCCATAAACCTCATATCCTTTTATTTTATATTAGTAAGTTTATTGTTTATTTTGATATTTGTATTATGTGTGAAAATTTTAAATTTTTCTTATCATTAGTGTAAATTGTTTTCCTAAATTTTTAATAAGTATATAATTTTTTGTATAATATTTTTGAGTTCAAGGCACTGATTGCTATAATCTGGTACATGTGCAGTGTATTTTGTGTACTTGAACTCTTGAACTTTTCCAATGACTGCACCTATCTGGAGACTTTTTCAGGCAGTGGAGTCATCAAAACTTTTCCCTCATTCTTCGAGAAAAGTTTCCTCCTTGTGGGGAGGAGTTTATAAGTCTGTAAAGACTTCAGACTAAGATAGATGGCGCTCTTGCGCATGCCCAGAAGGACTTTGAGAAAGGAAAGAGTTAAGAACGAGTGTGGCGAGAGACGTGTGGGTTGTGTTATTTTGGAGAGTGATCGAGACTGAGATGTTTCGTTTTTGATATTTACTACCTTTATTATTTTGTGTTGTGTGTCGTGCCTGTACTGTGTCCTGTGAGTTCATTAAAATGGTTTAAACCAAAAAGGGAGTATTCCTTGTGATGGTAATTAAAATTTTGAGCAAGTCAGTACAGAATCAAGTAAATGGTATCATATTACCCATGTTGCAATTTTCATTTAACTCATTGCAAGAGGATTTATACTGTAGACTTGCCAAACATAAAATTCCATGTCAATCGACCGTAAGGAATTGACGCAGACTGGTTCTGGAAATATGTCTGAAAAATACGGATAACTCTTCTTACCATCAGGACAAGGATGACTAACTGTTCTTACTATCAGGACAAAGACGACTAACTCTCCTAACCATCAGGACAAAATTCGAAATCTGCTATTAATTCGATGGTTCGGTCTTATCTCCTCCCAAGAAAAACTAAACCGGCCAAATTACTCGTATAAAACCTCCGTTCTCTCTCCAAAACGGAAACTCACTCGTAAAATTTATTCTGGGAACAACCCTCCTGGAAAAGGACAACTTGTTGATATTTATTTAGAACTCTTTTCGAGGCGCTCAGAATCAAAACTATCATGAATGTTAGATTAGCACATTTTGCCTAGGCGGATGCTAACATCTAACAGCATCTCTAAAGTTTAGTTAACCATATTAAGGTCCATTCAAGTAAATGGTATCAAATTACCCATGTTGCAATTTTCAACTCATTGCAAGAGGATTTGTACTGTAGACTCATGCCAAATATAAAATTCCATGTTAATCAACCGTAAAGAATTGACGAAAGACTGGGTCTGAAGATATGTCTGAAAAATACGACTAACTCTTCTTACCATCAGGACAAAGATGACTATAACTCTCCTAACCATCAGGACAAAAATTCGAAATCTTTGCTATTAATTCGATTGTTCCGTTTTATCTCCTCATGAAAAACTAAACCTGCCAAATTATAAAACCCAGATAAAAACCTCAGTTCCCTCTCGGAAACTCACTTGCAAAATTCATTCCGGACAACCCTCCTAGGAAGGGACATCCTCATTGACATTTATTCATAGCCCTTTTCTTCGTCACCACCGTCGCAATAATTCAGAGTCTCTGCAGTTATTCTTCCCCGTATTGGATTTCTTTCACTGTGACGCTAGGCTCACAAATCTGTGGTAGAATACGTTGTTTACGAGATCGAACAACTTTTCCTGGATTAGATGAGGGCTGAGGTGGAGGGGGTTCGAGTCAATTTCATTGCTGGGGGGTGGGAGATATTTATTGGGAATTCTTTGAATGGGGAGGGTGCCACTTGGGAAAGAGAAATACTGGCTGTTATAGGATTTACGAAGGTTAAGACCACCGCGATGGGGATTTTTAGCAATCGTTTTCTCCGATATCTTGTATAACGGGATTGAGGTGCTGCATTTCATTGGGTCGGCTTACGGCTTTTTCGTCGGGATGCAGCGCTTATTTACGTGCATTAAACTGGGATTCATTCGGTTGAAATAAATAACCGCTGCCTTTTTGCTAACTATTAGCTTTTATGTTTTGCTGTGAATTCTGCGTTGCACGTGCCTCCAAATGTTAATCGACGAGACACGCGTGTGTTCGTGATTTACTTTTTGTGTATTTGTATATTTTTGTGTATTTTTTTAAACATGCTGCAGACATTTTTGAGAAATGTATTCCATTGGAACGTTTTCGATGTTTACTATAACATTGTAACATTGTGTAAGATATACAGCATTTATTTTCTGTACTGCAGTTTACAATGTTTGAATTGTATATTATGTACTCAATACAACGACGCTTGGGGATACTGCAGTTTACAATGCTTGAATTGCATATTGTGCATACGCGCAATACAACATTTTGTGTGCTGCTGTTTATACAATGTTTGAATTGCATATTTTGTACGCAATACATCCGTGTACTGCAATTTACAATGTTTAATTACATATTATGTACGTAATACAATGTTTGGGATACTGCAGTTTACAATGTTTGAATTGCATATTATTGTGTTCGCGTAATACTATGTTTTGTGTATTGCAGTTTGCAGGATTTAGTGTAATCAGGAAGTGCTGGAATATTGATGTTAAATGTTGGAGGGATAAACAAAAATATGTTGCTCCACATGTTTAAAGAAAAACATGAAATATGGCAGAAAAATTTGACACACGATGATTTATGATTATTATTCTAATTATATAGCAGACCATACCCATGCTTCATTTAAATTCAAGAGGAAACTTACAAACCATTATCTTATTCAGATTACGACTCTCATTTTATTTAACTTCAAATCCCAGTAGTAATTTGACGTATCAGAGCTTTTGTCCTAGAGAGATGTTTACGAAATTTAGAGACTGCAACGAAGCTTATATTCTTTCACAACGTGTACCTATTTTAATTACAGTAGGTAGTGAAGTCAATAAAACTTTCATTACTCGAAAATAAGAAGTAAACTTCCACGGCCACTACGGCTAACTTTATCTTTTGTATAATTCTTGTATTTATTCTTATATCCGTACCAAACGCATATGTGAAGACTTCTTATTTAGAGATTTATTCTTTTCCACTCCCAGACTGTTACAGATTGTAAGAGGGTGGTTCCCTGAGGATCATACATAGAGAGAAATGTCTGTTTATGTGTGAGATCAGATTCACTTCGATAAATGAATAGATCTACACGAAATTACTTAACCCAGTAATGCCGGGTGATATTTTTCGTTAATTGCAAAATTATAACACTGAATAATGCCGGGAATTCGACAGCCAATCGACTGTCAATTCGTAAGCCCACGTGATTTACCCTTCAGAGTTCTTAGGACAGCGACTACGCCCACATGCTCCTTCTATTTCATTAGAAGATCCGATGATGACAGGAAGATGACGTCATATAACTTTTGACGAAATTTCTTCAAATCCCCATGTCCAATAAAAAGATAGACACCTTTTCGGGTTGTTTTCGACAAGTAATTCAGTGATATAATTACTGTGCTATCTATTCTGACATTCCTGTATGAATTCTATAAGTAAAACACTCGATAAAGTGAAACAGCTCGTATAATTATATTTTTACTAAAAATCAGTATTCACTGGTATTTTAAGTAAGATTCCAAAAATCGGATTTATATTTCAAATTTCAGCTCTTGATGCTTTCAGATGAAACTAAAATTCTTACTTCGAATTCTCCGTCCTTAAAAACTAGTTAAACTGTTTCTTTGTATTGATTCGGAAACGCATCAGGGAATACAAACTTTTGTTTTTCTGCCAGCTTGAAATCCCAAAGGAGGACAGAATATTTGTGTTCCTTGGTCACGTTCTCTTGTCACATTTTCGCAGAACAGTCACGTTTGCACACCTAAATATAAAAATTGAAAAGGCTACGACATTTTGTTCCGTCATTGTTTATACATCGAATGAAGGGAGACTAGCTTGTCATGAATGGGTGACAGAAAAACTCGCTATGCTTTGTTGAGAGTGTATGCTATTTTTCTATTTTTCCTTAAAAAGCTTTTATGTGCAATGTTACAGGATTTTTCTCCCTTTTTTATCATTATGACAAGTCAGGAAAAATGTATGGCAATATTCTATCTGTAAGCTTACATTACATTACACGTCCGACAGAGATGTGTCAATTTCTCGCGAACAATTTTCTGGTGCATGGCATTTCCTGGCAGAGTGCTAAGAAAATTAAGGAATTTATTCTTTTGACCCTTACATAAAATGTTTTTTCGTTGATTAACCTTCCGAGTGTTTTCAACGAGATATCTCGTCCATCAAGATCTGACCAATTTTGCTAATGGCGAGATATCTCGTCCATCAAGATCTGACCAATTTTGCTAATAGCGGTATATATCATCCATCAAGATCTGACCAATTTTGCTAATGGCGGGATATCTCGTCCATCAAGATCTGACCAATTTTGCTAATGGCGAGAAATCTTGTCCATCAAGATCTGACCAATTTTGCTAATGGCGAGAAATCTTGTCCATCAAGATCTGACCAATTTTGCTAATGGCAAGAAATCTTGTCCATCAAGATCTGACCAATTTTGCTAATGGCGGGATATCTCGTCCATCAAGATCTGACCAATTTTGCTAATGGCGAGATATCTCGTCCATCAAGATCTGACCAATTTTGCTAATGGCGAGATATTTCGCCTTCGAGAATGCCGATTGAATTCCGAATGATGAAGATATTGCCGTTTTTTCATGATGACGAGATCAAAACCAGGTTAGTTCATGCATGGCATTTCTTGGCAGTGTGCTAAGAAAAAAATCAGGAAATTGTGCTTTTGACCTTTACATAAAAAATGTTTTGTTGTTGATTAACCCTCCAAGTGGTTTCGACGTGATATCTCGTGCATCACGATCTGACCATATTTGCTAATGACGAGATGATCTAATATCCACATTTTAAACTTAATTTAAGACATATTATTGCTATTTTTCTGTAATAAAATACGTATTTCCCATTAAATCTGTCGTGGCCTCAAATTTCTTCACGTTGGCGTGGTGTGGAAGTTTGCCAGCTGAGGTGGTGTTCTCGTCATCTTATCGTGGTTTAAAATTACCAGGCTATTATTGGATCTTTCCCTACGGGATTAATCCCGGATCGTCGCCAGTAGCACGTTGTGTTGCTCTAGTGCGACATTGATTAACAACCTACCAACCGAATGATAAAGATATTACCATTTTCTGATGATGACGAGATCAAAACCAGGTTAGTTCTCCATGCATGATATTTCTTGGCAGTGTGCAAAGAAAAATCAGGAATTTGTGTTATTGACTTTTACATAAAAATGTTTTTTATTGATTAATCCTCCAAGTGGTTTCGACGGGATATCTCATTCATATGACCAATTTTGCTAATTGCAAGGTATTTCGTCATCAATAATGCCGATTCAATTCTAAATGAAGATATTGCCATGTTTTGATGATGACGAGATCAAAATCAATTTTTTTCTAATGACAAGATATCGCGCCCATCTGGTCAGTTTTGCTAATGAAGAATACCTCGTCGAGGGAATACCACGAGTGTTGAAAACCTTTATTTAATTGATGTAATTGGTGCCAAAGTAAACCGAAACAAGAATTTCAAGCACAACTTTCAACGTAGCTAATTGCGAAATACTGTTACACTTTGCCATGCTACTTTTTTTTATTTTTTATGAATGAGACGCCTCTTGGAATACTTGGTGTGAGCATTTGATCTGCAAGCCGGGTAAATCTATTCGGAGGGCAATATATGGTTTGCAGCTGGATATACCTATTCGGACGACCATATCTGGCCTAATGGTTGAGTAAACCTATTCGGAAGGCCAATACTAGCCTGCAAACCGGGTAAAATTATGCGAAGGGCCTTATCTAGTCTGAGGGCCGGCTAAACCTTGTCCCCAGGCCGGATCAACCTATTCGGAGGAACACACCTGCTCTGCGCGGGTCTGGTATCTTGTCCCAGGCCGGCTATCTTGTCCCCAGTCCGGATCAACCTATTCGGAGGAACACACCTGCTCTGCGCGGGTCTGGTAAACCTATACGGTATGTAGTTGAATTAACGTCGCGCTGGAGCAACACGATGGACTAGTAGTGACGTCTGGGATCAATCTCGAAGAGAAAGATCCGAGGGACAAGACTTCGTCATTTTGAATCACAAACCAACACAGAAGGCCGTATTCTTTCATTTCAGTCTTTAGAAGCCCTTGAAAAGCTATAAAATGAGGTTAAAGCCCTAAAGCTTTTTAGACCACCTTAATCTTTTACTATTGCATTTATACTTCACTGAAGTTGCATATTTGACTTCACGTGCATTCAAATATCTATACCTTCAAGTGGTTTCAACGAGATATCTCATTCAAGATCTGGTCAATTTTCATAATTACAAGATATTTTGTCGATCAAGATCTGGTCGGTTTTGGAAAGACGATATATCTCGACGAAACAAAACTGTCGTAATACTCCAAGGGGAATGAAGACCTATGTAGGCAAAGCAAATTATTCCTTGCCTAGAACAGGTGACCTTTTGGTAAGACTTTTGCATCTAGGTAGGTATTTCAATTAACGTCACACTGGAGCAACACAACGAGCTATTTATTGGCGGAGCTCCGGGATCAAACCCGAAGAGAAAGATCCGAGGACAATAACACGTAATTTTCAGGCTTTTGCATCAGAGGCTGGCTACTACAGAGCAGTTTTTGACATGTAGATAAACCACCAGGAGGGTTAATGACATTTGAGCAAGGTCAAATGTCATTGAGTTTAATTTTAGTGAGTGTTACGTTGGGGTTTTATGGCACAAGGGGCCATATTTGGACATGCTTCGCCAGATACAAGGTATACAATATCAAGTAATCGACATACACAATTAAAGTTTTACTGACACATAAGTGAGAAATATACCCAGGGAGGAATGTACCTTACAGGAATCGAACCTGTGCAGCCTACAACTCGAAGAATGATTTGGTTTGTTGGGGTTTTATGACTCAAGGGCCATATTTGGCCATGCTCCAGACACGACATATAATATCAAGTAATAGACATACATACACAATGAAAGCTTTCACTGACTCAAAAGGGAGAAATACACTCATGGAGGAGCTACATTTCGAAGGCTGCTAGCACGATGTATATACCCATTGAGTTACTATGGCCCCATTGGGTGTTAGGAAAGATTTGTGTAGTAAAGTAAATTACAAACAGCAAGTCTGGCAAAAGGTAGAAGCAGATATTTCTATTCCTGCTGTTTCAAAATAGGAGGAAAATGCAGACTTAGTTGTAACTATTTTCAAAAGAATTTGTAACTGATTGTGTCCGGGAATTGATATCCCTAAAACCAGATTTGCAGGGAAACTGGGTAGTTCGTTTAAACGTTTTATTCACATTGATCGTGAATAAATGAAGCCTTAAAAATGAAAAATAAGCCTTAAAAAGGCCGCAATTCTTTTGTTGAAGAGTGGAAATCCTGTCTATATCTTCCGTGGGTTTCTAAAAAGTAAGTATGATCCAAAATCGGTTAAAGAATTTTGAAAACTGTGCAAAGATCAAATATATTTTACATGGATAAATATTTAAAAATCAAGTATTTCACATGAAGAATTTTTATAATTTTTATCTTTTTAATTACATTTTGCCTAAGAGTTCGGTGATAGGGGTTATACAGAGAAAAATATTATCAAGTTAATTTTGCGTTTGCTGTTGAAAACCCGACTCTTACAACTCTAAAGATCCTTTAAGTTTTGGGGAAAGGAACACAGAGCAGCAAGAGAGAGAAAATAAGATTAAAGGCAGTGACTTTCTCAATCCAATTTGTTCACTCTTATCTCAATCGAATTTGTTCACTCTTATCTCAATCGAATTAAAATGTTGTTGAAAATATCTGACGACAAACCGATTTTAGAGAGCTGTACCAATCAATTATATTTTTATGCTACCACAGGGTAAGTGTATTTTCGATGTTCATGTAAGCTGCTCTGGAACTAAAACTGAAAATTTATGAAAAGCTTATTGCAAAACTTTTTTATGTTACTTTATTAAAATATCCGACTACTTTTTGGAGGGGATATTCTTCAAAAATGAAAATTTTTATCTTTTTTTATTTTAAGGAGAACCTTACTTTAAAATAATGAAACAGCAGAAAGGAATAAAAATGGGGTATATTTTGCAAACTATAGGCAAGACCAAAAGTGATTGGCCAAATCCTGACTTTTAAAAACTGCTTAACATTTTTAGACTTTACGAAAAAAAGTATATTAATGAAATATCAATTTAGGAAATGAGCTATTTTATTAATATAATTTGTGTTTACTTTTTACACATAAATGTGACTAATAACAGATAACTGCAAAAATATTCTATTATCTGGAAAATTAATAATTTCATGTTTAGAAAACTAAAGAATTAGGCTATGATACTGGAACAAAAACTTCAATTCAGTATTTTAACCGAAAACCCCACTTCAGAAGTAGCAAGATACCTTGAGTGTTAATCATAAGATAGCTAAAAGAAAGTTATGCTGGAAAAATAAAAAGTCTAGCAACCCAAGATAATATCCACTTCGGTTCTGCTTTTATTTTATGCACACAACAAGAAGCTTCATTACTGGATCACCAGTTGATCCATCCTCATTTCATATGATACCATTAACATGTTTAGCCATTCCCCGTTTAGATTAACGTACTATCTAAACATGAAAAGGTCTTAATTAGAAGCTATGTTACGCAAAGCGGCGTTTAATTACCGGAAGCTAATTTCATTATTTCAGGCAATTCACTTCATTAATGCCCTCGCCAGAGGAGATAATTATATTTCAGCCTTCCGATCAGAAATAGACTGTGACCACTTAAAGTCTGGTACGGTAGGTGTGGCGGGCAACCAGGGCAATTCGGACGAAAAAGGAACCAGAAGGCGATGAAATGAGACAGTTGAGTGGAAATCGAGAGGATTTCACCTTTCAAGAAAACGCGCTGCGAGAGTTATATTCAGCACGTACAAATCACACATCCATTTCTAAAGTGGCGCAACACAAAATAGTTTTCCTAATTGTTATGGGTAATTAATTTAACTTTAATTAATTAATTTATTTACATAACTGTCAGATATATATTGTTTGTTATTAGAGATTATGCTCATTAATTATTAGAGTTATGTTTAATAATTATTCGAGTTATATTAAGTTATATTCATCAAATGCAATTCACACATTCATTTCAAATAGGGAGCAACACAAAATAGACGTTTTCCTGAATGTTATGTGAAACAAATTTAACTTTACATAACTGTCAGAGATAAGTTGTTAGTTATTAGAGGTTGCGTTCAATAATTATTAGTATGTAATCTGCATTAGAGTTATCATCAAGAATTATATTCAGCAAGTGCAATTCATACATCCATTTCTAAAGTGGCGCAATACAAAATAGTAATTTTCCCGATTTTTATGAGACGGTACATAACTGTCAGAGATAGGTTGATATTTATTAATGGTTGTGTTTAGTAATTATTGGCATGCAATATTTATTAGAATTATCATCATCATTATCATTATATTCAGCAAGTTCAGTTCACACATCCATTTTATAGGAGGAGCAAAAGAAAATAGTGACTTTCCAATTTGCTGTGGGAAATAAATTTGACTTTACATAACTTTCAGAGCTAGCGGTTAATTATTAGAGGTTGGGTTCAATAATCATTATCATGCAATATTTATTTGAGTTATCATCAAGAGTTATATTCAGCAAGTGCAATTCACAATTCATTTTAAAAGGGGTGGTTAACACAAAATAATCACTTTCCTCTTGTCATTTTAAATAAATTTAACTTTATATAACTGTCAGAGTGGTTGTTAGTTATTATGGCTATGTTCAATAGCTATTAGCATGCAATAATTAGTTTTCAGCAAGAATTATATTCAGCAAGTGCAATTCATACATCCATTTCAAAAGTGGCTCAACACAAAATAGTCGTTTTACTAATTGTTATAGAAAACAAATTTAACCGTATAAAACTAAGAGCAGAATTACCCGGCGTTACCCACCCGGCTTGAATTGGTTAAATTTTGATTGAAAAGTGATCAGAACTATTCACTTCTCTTTCATAGAAAAAATCAAATATCATTTAAGTGCACGGAAAATAATTTTTTAACATCGTCTTAACTTTTTCATAGCTTCTACAATTTACTTCGGAAGCAAATATATATACATGATATATCCATCCATATAATCCATTCCATATTCGCACTTCTCTGTAAAACACTCAAAAGTTTTTCTGAAGTGATTACTTCAAAAGCCTATTTAGAAATATCTTTGAACTACAACGTTAGGTTACCCGTTTTAATTTAAAGCAACCTATCTTATTTTAAAATAATTTTATTTTCACTTTACAGGTCATTTTAAAATAAGAAGTTACATACATTACTTAAAAGGTTTCGTTTGGTATATTTTATTTATTTTTATGAAACAGAATTCTACAAACCATTACGTATTCAGCCAGACTTAAGGAAAGTTAGTCAAAACATACATATACCGCCAAGAAATTAGCAATGTCTAGTGATATTTACTGAAAACCAAAAATAATTAATTAAAATTTAACTCCTAAATAATATATTCTATGTAAAATACTGGAAAAAATAAATACAAACAGAAACGAAATTCCGATCATTGAAAAATGCAGAATTCTGAAAAACGAAAGAGATGGCCAAGTTTGTCGAATTTCAACTTCCTGAGTATGTTTGAAATAGAGCAATTCGAAAAAAGACGATAATGTTTTATGAAAGTTAGAAATGCTCAAATATCATCGCAACATTTCGCTGTCTTAACTCAAATAAAGAAAAATGAATTCTAATTCAAATATATAAAATTAAACATTAATTCTGGCATTGCCAGATACCGAATAGCAAAATTACGCTTTTATGATCAAAGAGTTTTTCGCTAAAGATTTTTCGTGTTCCATTACAAAATATAAGCAATGTAAAATTAAATCTTTTAAATATCCTTTTTCATCAATCAAACGTTCATAAATTTTTATCTGATGGGAAGAAATAAAAAATCAGTTCAAACATAAATATTAAATTTTAATTTGATTTGGTAGGTAGGTATTTTAATTAACGTCAAACTCGAGCAACACAACGGGCTATTGGCGACGGTCCGGTATCAAATCCACAGACAACACCACGTAATTTTGAACCACGGTCAGATGACGAGGTCACACCTGAGCTGGCACCCGACTCTCCAAACTTCCCCACCACGACAACGGCAGGACAGATTTAACGTGCACCAGCCCCCTTTGTACACGAGGGTCTGTCTCCGGTTATTAATCCGTTGGTCTTCCAACTGGGCTACCGTGGCCTTTAATTTGTTTTGCAAAAAATTGTTTTTCGAGCAATTAAATTTTGCAAAACAATTTTATTGGAAAATTTCTTTTCCATCGATACTGGTAAAACAAGATGAGTTGCCTACTGCAATCGCTTTACATTCAATGTTATTCCTAGGGGATTTTGTATTTTTTTAGCCCCTAGGACAAATGGAATGAGGATTAATATGTGGCCTACGTTACCGCAGGATTCTAATGTATAAGTGTAACAAATTTGGTGTGGAATGGTCAAACTGTATAAACCTGTATAGCAGGCAGACAGACGCCAACTCTGCTTTATATATATATACATAAATCAGAAATGGTCATTAGTTATATTCATTAATTTTTATAGTTATATTCAATTATTATTAGATTTATCACCACACGTTATATTCAGAAAGTGTAGCTCACACATCCACTTCAAAAGTGTCACAACACAAAAACTCGTTTCCCTAATTGTCATAGAAAATAAATTTAACTTTACATAACAGTCAGAACTGTTTCTAATGTTTCCATAAATAATATTTTACTTCAAAGTATTTGTAACTCCCTATTTCCGATTTAACAATATTATTACATGTATGTTAATGATTATTTTATGTATGTTTAGTAAATAGGGAGGTCATAACTTGATATATTTGGGCTCGATGCTTCAAAATTTTAAATCACGCACATTCATTTCTGTATACAATCATCATGATGTAATATTATTTGAAAATATTTTTCAGTATTAACGCATTCAAAATTTTGGTTTGGCACTGCCTAAAAACAAAACATTTTAAATTAACGTCCTAAGTTATATTATTTAGGTAAATGAAATTCATAATAAATACAAAATATGTACAAACCTGCAAATTGTAATTTATATTGTGATGTCAATATCTGTTTAGCATTGCAACATTCTTTGGGAACTTGCGGATAATTTTAATACATATTTATGTACATAGTTTGTGAGACGTTTGTGTATATCATTCTACTAGGGGGAGCGTTATTAAAATAAAAAATAATATAAAATGCACGCAATTCAGTGGCTTGCAAGACTTCCACTAATTGAACCTAATGAGAACTCCAGCATCAATTAATTTTCTAGCTAATGAGAGGCGAAGAAATATTAAAATTGGCCAGAAGTTGACAGGCTACCTCATAAAAAGGATCATCGGTACCATGACCCGAGACCATGGTACAACGAAAATAGATTATTATTATTTTTCTGAGTAAAACTCAATCTATGGAATAGATAATTCATTATTTTCGATGAAACCCAAGAACACGGTACCGGCACATCGCCAAAGTAACGACTAAAATTTTTCTTCGCCAAACGGCTATTTCAATAAACATTCGTCTGGCTATCTAATTCCAAAATTATGTCGCATGGTTTTCCATTACCAATTGGCGATGGACCGTGTGCATGAGTTTAATCTTATTTTTTTAATAAAACACGGTACCATGCACTCAAGAAAGCATAGCCAATTTTCAAAAAGGCTGCATTTTATTGAAGAGAAATCCGAACATATTAAAAAATAAGGCGACCAATTCAAGACTACGAAAGCAGCTTGTGGATCATCCCCGTTCAAACATTGGGAGACATTCCCTTCTTTGCCTGTGTATAAATTTTTACAATACATGAATAATATAAAGCAACGAATTGAGATAAATTTTAATCTCTTTTTAAGAAAAACTTAATAAAATAAGGAAAATAAATATGATAGATGTAAAAGATAAGGAAGTTACTTGACTGCAAGACCGGTCGACGACTAGACTCTATGGTAGCAAATATTTGTCGCAGGATATCCGATTAGGGATATTCCGAATTGGTAGAGCTCTAGGTATACTAATGGGTCACGTAAAGCAGTAATGGTGAATGTGCTTCTATTATTATACACGCAGACGGCTTTGTATTCCAAGAAGATGGGCTCACTCGAACAACTGTTATTGTGTTGTACCTCAACCGTGCGCGTATTATTATGTCGCATCTTATCAGTGTTCGTAACATTGTTGTGGTGATGTCTAGTTAGTTTGAGCTAGTGTATCTGAGACAATATTCGGATATGTCTAAGTTTAGGAGAGGGTCTAAATTTATTTAGGTTGGTTGGATTGGGTTTTATGGCGCAAGGGATGCGCCATACACAAAACAGACATCAAGTAATGGACATACACACACAAGGAAAGTTTATTAACACAGAGTAGAGAAATACACCTAGGAAGGTAAATTTATTTAGAAGGATTTTACTTGAGATACAATATTTACGATGAAATGTAAAATCATGTTTCAGTATGAAGAATGCATCATCAAGGAAATTGGTTATATGGATGTTTGTGCCTCCCCATTCCGGGTTTTCTTCTTCAAACTTCATATTTTCCTTTCTAAATTCCTCTTTAAAATCCCTCCTTTTTAACCCACTGAAGGGTTCACACGAATATGTGCATTCAACAATATTTCCCTGAATGACTCCTAACCAGTTTTTGACCTTTCTGACCAATAGAATCTCTTGAATGATTCTTTCAGCCAATAGTATAACGAATGAACTGAAAAATCGGTTGTAGAAACTTTAATTTGTAGCAGGTGAGTGTCTGGCGCGACGCCAGCTGCCGAGCAATAAACCTCCTCTATCAATGGAACTTTAAAATGAAAACAGAACAGTTCGGAGGAGGTTCGAATTGAGTTCCGATCTTAGACGTGAGACTTGAAACATTGAGCTGTAATTCTTCCTCGAGGCATATTTTTATTTCTTAGCGTCCGTGATGGTTGGTGTTAGTGTATACTTTGTGTCTTATAAACTCTTGTAATTTGATAGAGTGACTAGGGAAAAGCAATACAGGACTACTCGAAAATCTCGTGACTCAGAGGGTTAAATAATTGTAAACTATATTTAATTGAGTATACATATTTAGAAAAAGAGCATTTGTAAGCAATTAGGTTTTGAAATACAAAAAATAAGTTTATACATTTCATGCAACTGAAAGTTTACTAACAATCAGTTCAACAATTTGAAATATATGTATATCACGTTAATGCTCAGTTCTTAAATTTTTATAAATGATGTTGTTAAACTGATTCTTACTGCAACGAATTGTTAACTTCCATGAAATTTCTAAGACCATTCCACGACACATACAGTCACAATCTTCCCCATAATCCCTCCCAAAAATTTTAACCTTTCGTACTTTGTGCTCATCAAATTCCTCCAAATCGCATCAGATTAGCAGTAGCAACTCATTAAAAATGCTCATTATCATTACAGAAATGTTGTGCCAATGCTATAGAAATTGCTTCGCAGATAATGACTGTTGTTTTAATGAATTATAAGTAGTTGAAAACGAAGTTTCCTCATTGGTTGGAAATTACTTAAGAGAAACAAGCTGAGCAGGAATTTTTCATTTAGTAGGTGGTATTGGCTCTGAACGTCAAATTACGGAAGTATTGATAATTCAAGCAGTTCCTGTATCGCTTAATAACTCATATTTAGTTACAATTATGCCGACGCAGTGGAGCAATTGTCTCTAATTTGACGTCTACGACAATGATATGTTCATTAAAGCATTGCGTTCGCTCCCTTTCCGTGTAAGGTTTAATCTCTGACAATTAGCATGTTCCTCCGTTTCCAGATGGTCTGGCAATGGAATTCAGGTAGCGGTGCTGTGTTGTGAACCAGACCTACAATCCCAAAGCTCTTTCTCTCAGCTTTCATAGTTCGGTTAATCCTTGCATATATTTCTCTCTTCGGTGTTGATAAAACTTTCATTGTGAGTTTTTGTCCATTACTTGATCTGACTCGTGTTTGTCGATTACTTCACATATCTTGTGTTTGGCGCAGCTTATCCAGATATTGCCCCTTGCACCATAAAAATCATTGCAATCAACTCTTATATTTCACAACACGAGAAGATGGAGCATCTTGGGACGTTATCCAGTTAATGATTTATGTAAACTTTATGATATATCCTCCGTGTCCTGCTGGTCTATCAATGGAATTCAGCTATCGGTGCTGCGTTGCTATCCAGTCCGAACCAGACCTACAATCTCAAGGCTCTTCCTCTCAGCTTTCATAGTTCGATCCCATCCTGGGTATAGTTCCCTCTTTTGGGAAAGTAAAACTTTCGCTGTATGTGATTGTCCATTACTTGACCTCTCTTCTGTTTGACGCAGCTTGGTCAAATATGGCCCTTGCACCATAAAACTCGATGCAGCCTGCTCTCAGCTTTCACAATATGGGAGGGTGGTGCATCTTGTGACATGTGTTAGTTAGTGATTTGTGTAAACTGTGTGATATATCATCAGTGTCCTGCTGGTCTATAGATAGAATTCAGCTATTGGTGCTGTGTTGCGATCCAGTCCGAACCAGACCTACAATTTCAAAGCTTTCTCACAGATTGTGTGGTTCAATTCCTCCGAGGGTGTATTTCTCTCTTCTGTGTAAGTAAAACTTCCATTGTGTTTGTCCATTACTTTATCTCTCCTGTGTTTGGAGCAGCTTGTCCAAATATGGCTCTTGCGCCATAAAACTCAATGCAACCAGCTTTCAGCTTTCACAATACGGAAAGATCGAGCATCTTAGGACGTTTTTCAGCTAGTCGACTTTGGGTCAGTCGATTTTAAAAAAAGGCGTGAAAGATCATTAGGAGAAAGTTACCATACAAAAAAACATAAATAGTGATCCTCGTAGATGGTTCCCCTGCCAACTCGTTATAGCCCGACTCCTGCGATTTAGAGGCTGAATCAGGTGGATTTGAACTGGTCAATTCTTTGAATTAGGTGATAGGTTGAAACATAAACAAAGTTCTTATACAACTGGAGTCGTTAACGTGAATTATGGTTTATTGTTCAGTTCAAGTGAGATATCAAAGAGAAGGTATGACTGATTACTAACCTGGCAACTGTTTATTGTTATGAGCAAGAGCATATTACTACAGCAAGTGTCCCGCCTTTTCTAAGGGACAGCTTGTGCAACTTCCAACCACTAAGACATCCTTGTACAAAAAGAAGAAAGTCTCAGATTAGGCACCAGAACACAGGAACAAAGATCTCAAGAAATAGTCAACTTCAAGTTATGTAGAGAACAGCCTTTTCAAGATTAAGAACTGGTCACACAAAAGCAATGGATATATGTGACAGGAAAATATATTTAGCCTGACTGTTACAACGGTCGCTGTCCTGACCAAGTGCTCAGTGCTTTGGGGTGCATTAAAAGCACATTCATGATGATCTGAGATATTTTTCGTGGGAAGGACATCACGCAACTTATCTAATTTTGTTTCAAGATAAGAAGAAAAAGAATTAAATGTTATACTCAATCATTTGAAACATTTTCATAGAAAGAAATCATTTAACAAGCCTTCAGTTGCATTTTACGTTACTTGTCATCAATTTTTTAAAATTAATTTCGAAACTATTTCAAACTCAAAGCAGTGATGTCTACATAAACCTTCGTATCACAGGAATAGGCATTTCTTATTGGAAAAGAAAAATACTAATACAGATTCAGAAATATTCTACAAAATATCGCATCGAACTTTTACCTGTATGCTCTGTACTACTACTTTCTTTAGGAATTACATTTTAGTCACTTCATTTAAGAGTTTAAAGAATGCATCCGTAAATCTTTATCACCATGAGAGCTGATATTTCAAGAAAATTACAAATTTAGTTCCCTTAGCAATCGTTATTCGAAATTTCGATGGTAAGCGGAGTACCTTTGCAAATCCTGAATATCACAGACCAAATGATCTCGAATCGGATGTAATTTTACCTAAATCATTCCTGGAATTGCAGAATGCGGATAACCCACATCGATTTAACGCAAAAAAATTGGAAATTGATGTCCTTTAGAGTTAGTTGAACAGAAAGCATTCGACAATTTCTGAAGGTACTGAATTTCAACGAATACTTAAAACCTTTTACTGTGCCATTTCAGAGAATTTCTATCCAGATTCAGCGTAACAATTTAGAAAAAAATCGTAAAATACGGTAATAGAACTGATTTTCTCCGAATCTTTTTAAATCAACATATCTGACTCGCTCAGATTCATAGTCTCGTCAAAGGTTCCTTTAAAAGTCACGATTCCCTTTTTCAGGTCTTGAGTCTTGGATTAAATATCCCATCAAATCTATTGATTTCCCATCTTGAAGCTCCAACATCGAGTTGAAAAACAACTCGTTCTAATGTTCATCCATAAAAATCACATATTTATTGTATTGTATTGTAATGAAACTTCTTAGCCACCGTATTACACTTCATGAATTTGAACTAAAAACGATTAAATGTTGCTAGAAAAATTGATGTGTTACATACCATTCGATATTTACGAGAATCTAATTAATCAACTAAAATCTAAAACACATTGAAAATTGAGAATAATAACGTATTTCTTTTAAACTTTGATGACGTATAATATTTTTGAAAAACCCTTGAATTATACATTCGTTGAAGGATCAAGCTGCCTTTTAGGAAAAGTAAAAGGATCACACATATTAGGGTAAGTGGATTGGGTAGAGTAATGCAAGGATTTAGCTAACCTTGTAATATTCTACTCAACCCACTGCTCTCAAAAGTGCTTTTTGTTTATATTGATAATTTTTACACTGCTGTTAGGTAGGTATTTGAATTTACGCTACACTGGAGCAACACGAGGGGCTATTGTCAACTATCCGGGATTAATACCGAACGGAAAGGTCCTAGGACAACACCTCGTAATTTTGAACCTCGGTCAGATGACGATTTACACTGCTGAGGTTTTCAGTTTTTACTTTAATTTCAAAATACAGTATTTCATACGCTTGATGTAAATTACCAAAAAAGGAAGACTTGATAAATAAAATAGACAAGACAATTGTCATTAGTTTTCTACATTTTTGTTGCCATTTTTAAATATGTTTACCTTTCTTTACAATTAAATTTTTAAACTATTGATTTCTATAATTAATCATTGATAAGTTGATAATTAGGACTGCACCCACCTGTTTTTCCATGTTATCCATTATATTTTATTTTTTCTTCGGTCAACCTCTTTTGAGTTTTATGAATACAGACAAGTGGATATCTAACTGTATATATGAGAATATAAGAGATTTTCCTTTAATAGGTGTACTACACTTGATGTAGATTGAAGCTATTAGCATTTTCTTCTTTAAATTATTTGATTGGGTACATTAATTAAATTGATAACATTCAAAGAATACTTTAGCCTCATTAATTCGTCACCTTAAAAATTTTAATTTATTATTAACTCATCTCTTAATATAAACAATCAAATTTCATTCTATTTACAGTTATTCACAGATTTGATACATTTATTGTTATTTTCGTGATTATTCTCTTTTTAAACAGCTCAATCTTTCATTTAAAGTAATTTCAATTTATATTGTTAGACACAAATTTTATTCGGGTAAGCATGTAGTTGGGAAAGTGCTTGAAAATTATATCAATATTTTTATTGCTGACCAAATAGGTGAATGAAATATTTGTATCATAAAAGTCTTTTTAAATAACACTTTTGTGCAAAATACAGCAAAAATATCGCGAAACAGGGCAGATGAAATTGTGTTTGCAACTAAAAAACGCGTGATTTACAAAAGAACAAACTCAGAGATTGCTTGAGGGAGATATTAATAGTTTGATACAGTTAGTTACAATTGATACAAAAGAAAAATACTTTTTAAGTGTCCCTATCTCCACAAAAACACGTATTGTTTAACGCACATAGCTGATGATGATGGAATGGTGGAAATTATGAGTTACCGCGGCCTCTATTAGGCCTTGAGGTTAAACTAAGCCATTGTTATTACTAAGCATCTATTGGAATATGCTTCCATGCGGTTTATACCTTAGTGCCGTATCCGTGGTAACTCCTACAATCCATGTCCTCTGTTTCTACCAAATAAGGTTTAGACCTCTGTATTAGGGTCTTCAATTCATATAAAACATCTGTGCCTTGTTTAACCTTTCAAGTGGTTTTGACGAGATACCTCGTCCATCAAGATCTGACCAATTTTGCTAATGACGAGAAATGTGTTATTACAGAATTTTTTATGATGACAAGATCAAGATCTGGTCAGTTTTTTATGAACACGAGATTATTTCATAATACTACAGATTTCTAAACACACTTCATATGGGATTTATTAAAAGCAAAATTGAAAATGTATCATTGTAGTCATTTTAACTTCACATAAATACACGCCTGTGCTCAACGGATAAAAAGTTTACTGAAATTAGATAAGAATATTTTTCATTCGGGCTAATGCATAGTATTGTAACTACAAAAGTTTGATACGTTATTAGAATGCTTACAGTCAGAATGATTGTTATTAGAAAGATCAGTTTATATAGAGAAAATACTAAAGAAAGGTATATTCTTAATGCAAAGATTCATCCTTTTTTTAACCAATCCAGATTACTCATTCGCAAAAATCAGGTCGAAAAGAAATTTTTCTCTTAGAAGTAAAGTACGTCCTTGGGGGACTTCCCTTCTACTCAGTCAGCAAAAAGCTTGCAAATGCATATGCTTCACTTTTATCAAACGCCACTACGAAATTATTGAAATTCGAGAGCAACGTAATGCATTTTACATTCATTATTACCCATTTAGAAAAATCAGCTCTAAAAGAACATTATTTGAAACAAAATACATTCTTAAGGGACAATATCTTACTCTGCCGGCCAACCAGTCAGGATAAAACGTACAGATTTATACATTTCACTTTTACCAAATGCCCGGTTTAAATTAGTGGGATTTTAGTATCAAATAATGTAAAATCAGATCTAATAGAATATTATCTGCTATAAATAAAGTATGTTCTTAAAGGCTCCTTTTCTCCTTTCTAATTACCAGCTCAGTCAGCATAAAGGATGAAAATGTATGCATTTCCTTTATTAAACGTCAAAACTAAACAATTGGAATTTTAGCCTCACGTAGTACATTCTTCATTCATTACTACCCACTCAGAAAAATCAGTTCTAAGCCGTTTTCTGACACAAATTAAGTTCGTCTGAAGGGCCGAGATACATTCTGTTAACCAGTCTATAAGTCAGAATAATACGTAAATTTATACATTTCACTTTTGGCAAATACCCCTACGAAATGAGTGGAATTTTAGTGTCACATAATGAAACATTCTACATTCATTATTACCCATTCATTTCCAATAGCTATTGTTGTCAAGATGACCAAAGTGCTGCGCACCTCCACTTCGCAGTTGTAGCAGATGGTCCTTTTATTAAGAATCTTAATTAAAGCCGGAGTCTGCGGGTTTAATCTCCGCCAATTAAAGCGAATTACCAACCTGCATGATGTGAAATAGACAACACATGGAAAGAATCTTAATTAATTCCTCGTTTTCAGTTTAGATAACTTAGTTTAATATTTAAATATGTGAAGTATTTCGCAATCCACTTCTATCCGCAGGCTTTATTCCGAGATTTATATGCATATGTATGGGTCGCACCCACTTCATATAAATGGAGGTTTCAAATCAACGTGTCCAACTCGTAGTCGTGTAATAAATTGTGTGGAAAGCATGCTACTGCTAGATGTAAACTGAGAAATTTATGGTTGTACTTCTCTCTGGTAAGTAGTGTGTTGTACAGAATACGATTCAGTTTAAAGATTCATAGAGTACTATATCTGATCTGTATCAGAATTCTTAGAAGCATGGCACATTTCCAAATGCACATATACTTTTTCAAGAACATTTTATGGCTCCTATCATTTTATGTGTTGCTCTTTTATTAAAGCCGGCATCTCCGGGTTTAGTTTTTGCCAATTAAAGCGAATTACCAACCTGCATGATGTGAAATAGACAACACATGGAAAGAATCTTAATTAATTCCTCGTTTTCAGTTTAGATAACTTAGTTTAATATTTAAATATGTGAAGTATTTCGCAATCCACTTCTATCCGCAGGCTTTATTCCGAGATTTATATGCATATGTATGGGTCGCACCCACTTCATATAAATGGAGGTTTCAAATCAACGTGTCCAACTCGTAGTCGTGTAATAAATTGTGTGGAAAGCATGCTACTGCTAGATGTAAACTGAGAAATTTATGGTTGTACTTCTCTCTGGTAAGTAGTGTGTTGTACAGAATACGATTCAGTTTAAAGATTCATAGAGTACTATATCTGATCTGTATCAGAATTCTTAGAAGCATGGCACATTTCCAAATGCACATATACTTTTTCAAGAACATTTTATGGCTCCTATCATTTTATGTGTTGCTCTTTTATTAAAGCCGGCATCTCCGGGTTTAGTTTTTGCCAATTAAAGCGAATTACCAACCTGCATGATGTGAAATAGACAACACATGGAAAGAATCTTAATTAATTCCTCGTTTTCAGTTTAGATAACTTAGTTTAATATTTAAATATGTGAAGTATTTCGCAATCCACTTCTATCCGCAGGCTTTATTCCGAGATTTATATGCATATGTATGGGTCGCACCCACTTCATATAAATGGAGGTTTCAAATCAACGTGTCCAACTCGTAGTCGTGTAATAAATTGTGTGGAAAGCATGCTACTGCTAGATGTAAACTGAGAAATTTATGCTTGTACTTCTCTCTGGTAAGTAGTGTGTTGTACAGAATACGATTCAGTTTAAAGATTCATAGATATCTGATCTGTATCAGAATTCTTAGAAGCATGGCACATTTCCAAATGCACATATACTTTTTCAAGAACATTTTATGGCTCCTATCATTTTATGTGTTGCTCTTTTATTAAAGCCGGCATCTCCGGGTTTAGTTTTTGCCAATTAAAGCGAATTACCAACCTGCATGATGTGAAATAGACAACACATGGAAAGAATCTTAATTAATTCCTCGTTTTCAGTTTAGATAACTTAGTTTAATATTTAAATATGTGAAGTATTTCGCAATCCACTTCTATCCGCAGGCTTTATTCCGAGATTTATATGCATATGTATGGGTCGCACCCACTTCATATAAATGGAGGTTTCAAATCAACGTGTCCAACTCGTAGTCGTGTAATAAATTGTGTGGAAAGCATGCTACTGCTAGATGTAAACTGAGAAATTTATGGTTGTACTTCTCTCTGGTAAGTAGTGTGTTGTACAGAATACGATTCAGTTTAAAGATTCATAGAGTACTATATCTGATCTGTATCAGAATTCTTAGAAGCATGGCACATTTCCAAATGCACATATACTTTTTCAAGAACATTTTATGGCTCCTATCATTTTATGTGTTGCTCTTTTATTAAAGCCGGCATCTCCGGGTTTAGTTTTTGCCAATTAAAGCGAATTACCAACCTGCATGATGTGAAATAGACAACACATGGAAAGAATCTTAATTAATTCCTCGTTTTCAGTTTAGATAACTTAGTTTAATATTTAAATATGTGAAGTATTTCGCAATCCACTTCTATCCGCAGGCTTTATTCCGAGATTTATATGCATATGTATGGGTCGCACCCACTTCATATAAATGGAGGTTTCAAATCAACGTGTCCAACTCGTAGTCGTGTAATAAATTGTGTGGAAAGCATGCTACTGCTAGATGTAAACTGAGAAATTTATGCTTGTACTTCTCTCTGGTAAGTAGTGTGTTGTACAGAATACGATTCAGTTTAAAGATTCATAGATATCTGATCTGTATCAGAATTCTTAGAAGCATGGCACATTTCCAAATGCACATATACTTTTTCAAGAACATTTTATGGCTCCTATCATTTTATGTGTTGCTCTTTTATTAAAGCCGGCATCTCCGGGTTTAGTTTTTGCCAATTAAAGCGAATTACTAACCTGCATGGTGTGTAATAGACAACATATGGAAAGAATCCTAATTAATTCCTCGTATTCAGTTTAGATAAGTATATTATTAGTAAGTTTATTATTTAAATATGTGAAGTATTTCGCAATCCACTTCTGTCCGCAGGTTTTCTAACGAGGTTTATATGCATATGTATGGGTCCTACCCACTTCATATAATGGAGGCTTCAAATCAACGTGAAGTTCAACTCGCAGTCGTGTAATAAATTGGGTGAAAAGCATGCTTCTGTTAGGTATAAACTGAGAAATTATGGTTATGCTTCTCTCTGGTAAGCAGTGGGTTATACAGAATACGATTCAGTTTAACCCTCATGGTGAGGTATCTCATCAGAAGCAAACCCATTAGCAGATCTTGATGGACGAGATATCTCGTCGCTAAAAGAAAACTGACCAGATCTTGATCTCATCATCATAAAAAATCGGCAATATCTTGATGACGATATATCTCGTCATTAGCAAATTTAGACGAATTTTTATGCATGAGATATGTCATCCAAACCACTTGGAGGGTTAAAGATTCAAAGAATGATATATCTGGCCTGTATCAGAATTCTAAGGAGCATGGCACCTTTCCAAATGCGCTTATATTTTTTCAGGAAAATGTTATAGCTTCTATTTTATGTGTAGTAAAAAGTGCATGAGGTTAGTTGTGGAAATACTTTGTATTAAACTGCTTTGTGACAATCAGATACATTGTCCAGTTCTTTTTCATATCAAAAATTCAAATTTAAAGGCAAGATAAGTGTCATGTGTATTGTTTCTTAATCAAACTGTTAATCAATACAAAATTAAAAGAAAAGTCAACAAAGCTGAATTCTTTGTTTAAAAATTTAGAGGAATTTATGATAAAATTCAGCGTTTGTTCCTTCAAGATGGTGTATTCTATCTAGACCATGCCACAATTTATTGGAGGGATTTGAGCAGAAAAATGACTAAATTTTTATACATGTTTTTCAAATCGCACCCAAATACTACTAAATCTATACAAGCCATAAAATCAATAGGATTGATATGAAAAGAGAATGAATGATGCTATAATCTTTTAATTTGTGCAGCTGAAGTGTATAGTTGTATTACGAGTGTAGAAGTCTAAGCATGAACAGTAAAAGTAGATTTGGTTAGATGTAAAGATATTTAGTAATTAATTAGCTAATGACAATTAGATACGTTGTCTGCTTCTTTCCTTCCTTGCAAAAAACTATATTTAAAGGCAAGAGAGTGAAACTAAAACATGTACAGAGAGTTTCTCAAACAGATTATTTTTCAAAAGAAAATTAAAATTTACAAAAAAACTGAATTCAAATGTAACTATCTTTTTGATTGGCAATAACAAACGTATGTATGATGCAATGTTAAATAAGTCAGTTGGAGTTTAAAATTTCGTTTTAATAGGAGTTTGGGGGAGTGTAAATTATTATGGAAGTTGCAGAGCAAGCCAAAAATCAATTTCCCCAAACGGTGTGACTTCCGGATATTATAAAAAGCACATAACTGAATCTTTCCTAATATGTGCCCTAGGACTTGTCTATGTGCGAGTACAGTTTTTATTGAGTTAAGAAGGCAGAGTCGCAAAGAATATTGAAGATTGCAAAATTGCTTCTTATAGCATTTTAATAATTGTTAATTTAGTATCTAGGGAGGATTGTGTCAAAACGAAACCAGAAAATTTTAGTGTTTAGATGTCTACCACAATCCACAGTAACTTTTATAAAGAAATCACATTAGCTAAGTAGTGAGCTTAATAGACTTGCCGTCATCTTTTGACTATTAAATTTATTGAGTGTTTTAAAATTAAAATCTTCGATTCATCATCTTAGGCTATTTATCATGTAAAATACATTAAGATATAAATGTGTAGCACAAAGGCAAGTTGATAAATCGATATTTAATTGCTTACATATTTTCTTTGGATGATACATCGCATATTTTAAAATTGTAAAAGAATAATTGTGAGATTTTAATCATCATATCAGCAGACCAAAACTTTTTTAATTATTCCTAGACGTTACTATTTTCGCTACCGTTAACGAAACAAAATGGTGAATATCAATCAGCGAGTGTAGCATTCCCACATGTGTTGAACCATGGTTATGAATATTTTATATTTGAAAATGGTGCGACAGCATTGAATATCAATATGCATGTGCATTTTGATGTCCAGAGTATTTATAAAACATACAGTAGTTTCAATGGAGATGAGACAATAAATTAAAATAAATATCTGAAGGAATCTATGAACGCTGAATAAATGATTTTTTGATGACTCCAACAACATGAGTAGCTATTAATGATTACTAAATAATGTATCTACCCTTTTAAAAGAATGCGGAAAAAATGATGCCGTGTCTCGAAATGTTAGGATGCAATTAGGGTTTGAATATTACCAACATTCTCAAAACCAATGGAACTTCTCAACTCCGGTTTTATTTTCATTTTTACTTAACAGTAGGCACTAAGAGGCCGTGAATTGGGTTCTACATTATTGTACTGCAGTACTAGTTTCATACTAAAACATTGAACGAATTTTTTTTCAAATATGTAAGAGGTTTATGTTAATTAATCCAGGGTTGCCACGGACGACTAAAAGGCAACTTTTGCTACTATTTTTCAATCTTGGCGACTAAGGGTACGTTTTAAGCAAAATGGTCTCAATAGCTACTATTTTGAAGAATATGGCGAATTTTTTGATAATGACCCTAGTTAAAATCTTATTTCTTGGAAGTAAAGCACATCCACGCACACGTTATTTTGACTTGCATTTCTCAGCCATTTTAACCTTCCAAGTGGTTTCGACGAGATATCTTGTCCATCAAGATCTGATCATTTTTGCCAATGACCAGAAGTCTCGTCATCAAGATACTGCCTATTTTTCATGAGGAAGAGATCAGGATCCGGCCACTTTTCTCTTAATGACGAGATATGTCGTCCATCAAGTTCTGGTCAGTTTTGCTAATGACAGGTACCTCTTCGAGACAACCACCAGGAGGGTTAAGTTTCTTTGCATGCATTGGTTTTAATCTCTGAAACTGCTGAAAAACAATTGCATACATGAAAATATTACCTGACCTAACTTTTTTATTCCAATAGAGCAGATAAATATCCTTACCCTCAAAACACAGACTCAATAGAAATACAGATCACAATTATAAAAACAGTACACTATCAGAATAAAACGCTACGGAAAAAAAGCAATGAGAAAAACTACTAGAACTAGATGCCTCTAGCCTTCCAGTAACGAGAGAAAATAGTTCTTCCAGACTAATCTTCAAAAGTTCTAGAAAAGTCAATTAGTACCTAAATACTTTTAAGACTAGACGTATGCATTACTACTATCTCTGTGTTAAACACTGTTAAGTTACTTCTAATAATAAGTTTTATGAAAATATAACTTCTATTTAAATTATTAGTCAGTGTTCTGAAATCTACACTTCTAGCAACAACATAAAGCTTATTATTTTGCTAAAACTAAAAAGACAGTAATAAAATTGGAGCTGAAAAGAACAAACTAATCTATTTTCAATCAAAATAGTTGTAGTGGACACTCGTAAGATTTACCCCACAGATAAGTGCTTCTTAGGGCATGTGACCAAATTATAACACAGTAACAGTTATAAAATTGTTAAGTATTTTTTTCTATGACAACACGTAGAGCTCAATGAACATCATTATCCATTTAGCGCTGCCTACTCAATCTCTGCAAATTGTTGCTAGAGGAACTGTTCGATATTATTGCAAACCCTTCTATTGATTACACCTATAATTAATTACAATCTAATGCGAAATAAAAAACGATACCAGATCGATAAATCCGAAATGTAGACTCCACGTCGAGCTCATGCCCCAGGAAAACAAATTCCATCACATCCAATCTTTAGCTGCAACGCATTACCAACAAATGCATATTCCGCACAGTCCAAATTATAACAAAGTAACACAGTTATAAAATATTACGAATATTTTTAATCTCTCTGACCACACGTAGAGCTCAATAAGGTCATTTTCCATTTAGCACTACCTACTCAATCACTGCAAGTAGTTGCAAGAGAGACTGTTCGATATTATTGCCATCCCTTCTATTGACTACACCGATAATTAATTACAATCTAACGCGAAATAAAAAATGATACCAGATCGATAAATCCGAAATGTAGACTCCACATCGTGCTCATATCCCAGGAAAACGTATTCCATCACGTCCAGTCTTTAGCTGTAACGCAATACCAGCAAATGCTACATCACGCATATTCCGCTGATGACATATCCTGAATCAATGTGATTAATGGCCTTTTCCCAACGGGCACGGCAATTTCGTTGCGGCCGCCGTGTCCGAGTGATTCTGACCCACCCTCTGGTCATCGGAATGATATTTTGCCTCCTCATCACACCGAGGACGAGCGATCACTTTATTAAATATTAATTCCCCGTTACGAGACGATTCAGTGGCGGTTGACAACAACGCCGCTGTAGTCACAACACACGCGTTAAGGACGCCGAGAACACAAGCCGCCGAGAAGGCAGCTAGGCAGAGTCCCGGGGCATGAAATAGGCATATATATTGCCTTTAATCATGCATGTGGGTGGCGTGCTTCCCCTCTCCTCGGAACCGGATGGATAGGTGGGGTCCAGTATCTGAAAAGGTGACAATGTCTGAGACGTGTCCGTGTGACTTGGTCTCCCCCACCTGAGGGTGTGTCTTCCGGAATATCAACAATCCGGATTAGTGGCTGCTCGACAAATTAAATTTCGTGGCGGTTTATTGCAGCAGTCGTGATGTCATGCGTATACCTAAGCTGTCTGGTAATTGTGTGTTTGCACCGTCAACAGGAGATTGCTTTGGGTTGACTTTAGAAGAGAAACTTTCTTGGAAATTCGAAAATTCTTCGCTGGAACCTTGGAGAATAAACTGAGACATATATGACGAATTTTTTGCTTCTTTCCTAAACATAACGGTTCATAAATGTTTTCCACGATGTGAAGCTTAATCAACGTTAATTTGCTGAGAAATATTCATATACGTTAGATATTCTAAAATGTATCTAAGTATTAACCGTTTCTCAACAAGTATTGGGGTACACAATTTACTTCAGAACGATGCTTAGTCAATGCTGTTAATTGAAAAATATCAACATTTATAGAGGATTAACCCTCCGAGTGGTTCGACGAGATATCTCGTCCATCAAGATCTGACCAAGTTTGATAATGACGAGATATATCGTCATCACGATACCGACGATATTTTGTATGATAGCGAGATCGAGATCTGGTCATTTTGTTTCCTAATCCATCAAGATCTGGTCAGTTTTGCTAATAACGAGACATCTCGTCGATACAACCACCAGGTGGCTTAAGAAGCAAGAATCAAGGGAAGGAGGAGCTCTACATGAGAAAGACCCCACTCAAACCTAACATTGCAAAAAAGAACTTCCCTTAACGGAACATAAAAAGAAAAAAGTATCTCTTCCGTAGCAGTTAGTCTAATGAGGTTTAGAAACATCTTCGTTTTATTGGAGTACAATTTGCATAGAAAACAAAGGAAGACATGAAAACAGTTCTGCGTTCACTTTCAGCTGAATAATCTGTATCTTTCCGATTTGTTTATAATTTTTATTGACTGCTATATAAGCAGTGATTAATTAATATATTAAGACATTGCTCTCATAAAATTCAAATAAATATTTATCTCAACTTAGAATGCAATTAAAATAAGTTGATGATCTCATAATGAAAAAATTAATTCTGTGTGTTTCTTTTTCCTATTGCTTTTAAAGTTATCTTCGTTTCAATTATTAAGGATTTAACCCATAAATGTACATGAAATTTTGCTTCAGCTTTCAATGTGAATTAAAATTATAAACACCAATGAAATAGGTAATTCTAAGAATTTTTTATGAATTTTGCCATCGATATAAAATCTTAAAATAAATAGCAATATCATTGTAAATGTTATATCATTTTAGGGCTTAAGAGTTAATTTGCTCTGAAATTTTACTTTAAAAATAACTATTTTCTCAAAAGTTTGAAACATATCTACTATGATTTATAGTATCATTATTGCAAAATCTACTAGAGAAATTTTAAATACACAATACACCACCATACATCGAATATTTTTTAAATAAAAAAGCAGATAGGACAAACAAAAATGACACATTCCACCACTGAATCAACAACACTCGCTTCGTTCCACTCTTCTAAAATTAAAAACAATTTTTGATACGAGGAATTGCCAAAACCCAAATACCATTCTATAAATGTAATAACTCTTAAGAATTTTATTTTCCCAGAAATTTTGCTTTAAAATAACCATAGCCTTATCTACTATGAACTACAGTGCTATTATTGCAATATCTACACACAATACAACAGCATACCTTGAATATTTTTAGAATAAAAAGGCAAAGATCGGAGAGATAAAAATAGCACATCCCGACACGCATTTCTCTCCACTCTCCTAAAATTAAAAACTATTTTTGATACAAGCAATCTCCAAAAGTCAAATACCATTCCAAAATGGCAGAATCATTCGTCATCATTCGCGGAACTATTCCTGGGAATCTTCTTTTCAACCCAAAGATGACAAAGGACCGAGGTTTAAAACCGAAAAGCATATGTTCCAAAAGCGTCCTTTATGTATCCCGAGAACTGAAGTGTTTTCTTCCAACAAATTATGAATCGATTTCGCTCCCCCTATCCCCCTCCCCGGAAACTTTCGTAATTTATTACCCTCTGGCGGGCAGAAAAAGGAAGAATCTCTGTTTCCAAATCTGGAAACACAATGTTGCAGAAACAAACAGAACAAAAGGTTAATAAAAAAAAGAGGGGAAAACGAGCAAATAAATAACTCGCCTTCGCCTCAATCGCGTTGAGGTTCCCCTGCTTTGTTTGCCGAGGGAATACGAGCCGAAATTGAGACATCCGATGCCTCAACCCATGCCTCAAAAAGATGTTTTCCAAGGCTTAATTGCCGTTCAAACCCTCGGGTTAACATTTTGTTCGCGATCAGAAGCCGAAAAACAAACAGGATCATGAGTTTGCTGTGCAGATGATTTTTACTTGGAGCAGATGATTTTTACCCGCTGAGTTAGCATGCTCCTGTTCCTGGTTGGAAAGGACAGTAGGGGAGGGGAAACTTAGTTAAGAAAAACCTATTTACACAAAGACGAGGCATTTATATTCTGAACAATGAATCCGCTTTTGCAGATTGCGCTCTCAATCAAGAGGGGTTTAATCGCGCTTCGATGCCTCATTAGTTCGAAGTGTTAACGGATGTGGATTCCGATGGCAAAAAGTCGTGTTTGTTTCCAGGCTTCTGTTTTAACAGTGGTGGGATTTTTTTGTAAGGTGTGTGTCGTCTACTGGCTAGGTTGTTGCCGTGAAATGGTTTTTAGAAAGTTCAATCGGTGTATGAGTAGAGGTTTAAAAGTATTTTTGAATTCGAATTTGATTAAATTAACAGTCTTTTGTCGTGTGATGTTTTAATTTGGTTAGAGGATGACACGACCAATATTTTATTATCTTAGGCATTCGAAACTCAATAAATTAAAGAACAGACTGTAAAATATGTCTGAATACATTTTGAAGTTTGTAATTTAAAAGAATACATTATGCAACTTTCTGATTAAGTTTTAATAAAAGTGCTATTACATAATAACAAGCGTACATTACGACAATTTTTCATTTTCTATTCTTACGCCTAATCATACAGTTTTTTCACGAAATGTATTTTCGGTACTATCATAATTCATTCATCTCACTGCTGTTCTCTATTTCTACTATTATAGCGTTTGAAAAGCCCTTTATGTAATTGGATAAGATTATCTATTCGCCAAATGAGTACTATAACCTGCTGATCTGTGAATAGCATCTGCGTTACAGTTTCAGCCGTCTTGGTGGTTGTCTCAACGCTGGATATCTCGTCACTAGAAAAACTGACAAGATCTTGATTTCATCATCATAAAGAAATCGTCTATATCTTAATGACGAGGTATTTTCGTCATTAGAAAAATTGGCTAGATATTCATGGACGAAATATCTCGTTGAAACCATTTGAAGGGTTAATAGCTTATATCTAGAAATCCGAAGTGTCGCTTCTTCCATCCATGCCGGCTCATTTAAATTCATTTATTGTGATGCGAGTATCGAATATATCTCGATATTTACTTTTCGTACTTCTAAATGAAATAAAAATAGTCAAAATATGAAGCAGCACATTGTATACTTATTTACTGGTGTTAATTCTTATTTTTAATACAGGATATAGCAAAAGATGCACAACTCAGTCATGTGACTAGTTAGTTTCTGAGCGTCCACTTCAATTGCATCCTTTTCGCTTGTTCGAAAAACTATTCGATGCTTTTTGAATCTGCTTTCATGTTAACTCACATTTTCTTTTCTGCGCTAATTTCTATCTTCCATATTTCTCATGCTACTGAATTTTATTAGAGCTGCGGGAGCTGCTTCTTGCACATAAATCAAGCACATTTAAACTAAGCGGCAAAATCGGCAAGTATACCGTAGAAGTTGATATTATATTGTTTATATAGTCGGTTTAGAACAGAAACTTACTGACAAAAAAGTTCTGTACGGCTATTTCAAGACAAAATATTCTCAGGCCAAAAAAAGTGATAATTAAAAGGATTTTGATATTGTTATATTATTTTTAAACAGATTACAATGTGCAAATTTACTTCCCAGCATTATGAAAAAAGCATTTAGTGTCTCCGAAAAAATGTCAGTTAATGAGTTTCTGGTCTAAGCCGACGATATATATTTGATACCATTTGTCAATATACAAATAAGTAGAGCAGAGTTGTGTCATCGTCCCATTGAAAGGATGAATCATGTCAAAGATAAGTGACGCATTTTAACTCAAAATACCCATTTTTTGCACTTGTGTTATTGTTCTGGAACAGTTATATGTATATGTAGGGAATATCAAGCCCCTATCTGCTATTAACCTACATGTTTAATTTCAAATTACTAAATAAAATCCGATTCAGTATATTGACAGGAATAATTAACTATATCTTGCATTACATCTGAAATTACTATCCCCAGTCCATAATAATTACTAATTGTAAAGCTCCTGCAGAAATTCAAACTATATCCAAAAGTAGGACAAAATCACCGAAACATGATGAAAATATAAGATGAAAGTCAATTTTGCATGCATACGTCAAGGAGGTTAAAAGAATTTTCGGACCGAAAATAATATTGAAATGATTATTTTCAAACTGATTACAATTTGCCAATGAATTTCTCATGATAGAAATAATGCTTTAATATCTCCGAAAAAAATGTCAGTTAAAGAGTTTTTGTTCTAATCCGAAGCTTTATCTCTTTCCTTCCATTTGTCAATATACAAATAATGCCAATTCACTTACCTTAGTGAAATATAGATGGAAAAGTTTATCAGGCCTCTTTCTATAATTAATCAGCATTTCTATTTACAAATTGTTGTATAAGTTGTGATCAGCTCATTGACAGGAATACATCTCTTACATTACATTCAAAATATCTATTCCGAGTACATAGTAAACTGCTAATAACCTTCCTCTTAAGAAACTCAAACAATCCCCAGAAGCAGGGAAAATCACAGAAAATTATAAAATATGGAAGAACATCGATTTCGCATACATAATTCATGGAGGTAAAAAGAAATTTCTGCCCGAAAACAATATTTAAATTTTTATCTGAATAATTGAATTCGAATACATTACGATATGCCAGTGAATTTTTGGCCATGAAAATAAGCATTTAGTGTCGCCTGAAAACGTCAGTTAATGTATAATTTCTGCTCTAAACCGACAAATCCTTTTCTTGCCATTTGCAAATATTCAAATAATGCATATTTCTGCACCACATCGTTATGGAAATATACGAGTATATGTGCATGGAGTCAAGCTCTCTCGGTCATTAATCTGCATTTCTAATCTCCAAATAAAATGCGATTCAGCACATGCATAAAAATAATTATATGTATCTTACCTTACATCGGAAATTACTATCTCCCGCACATATTAATTGCTAATTGCCACTCTCCTGCAGAAACTAAAACCATCCCTACAAGCAGGCAAAAATCACCGAAACATGATGAAAATATCATATGAAAATCAATTTCGCATGCATACGCCACGGAGGTAAAAAGAAGTTTCGGCCCGAAAATAATATTTAAATGATTCAGGAAGTCATTTAACTTACTCCAAGACATCATAAAAATACACGCTGCACGGTTTTTTCCTCTTCGAGATGTTTTTCTACTCTCCAGCTTTTTGAATTCATTTTCATGGGATAAAATCGAATTCCATAATGTTAGCCCGGAAGAAATGGCTCTGATAATCTGTTAAAATGTCAGTAGAATGGCGGGATTAGCATATGAAGAAATTTCGTACTTCTCGGTCTTTTTCTCGGGAGACTTTTATAATGGCGAAGCAATGAATGATTTTTCTGAGGAAAGCGATAAGAATAAATAAAAAAAGGAACGAGGTTTCATAATTTTGAGCTGAGGCAAGTAATTTATTCCAGCGATACATGCTCCTGGTTTATTCAGTAAGAGGCCAAAATGAGAAATGTTTTCATGCAAGCTTTTTTTCCTCTCTCTCGCTGCAAGATGGGACCTATTTATCAAAGATTTTCCAAAAAGAAACACGAAACCTGGTCTGCGATTACTGTTTTTTTACACCATGACAACAGATAATCCGGGATATAGTAGTTGGTCCCAAAAAAGCGAGGTGGGTTTTATATTATCACGGGGAGATACAAGGCTAATCGATCACGAATAGGAAACAGGCACATGCTTAAGGAATGGTCTTCCGATTCTAAAATGAAAGATATACTTACTGTTCTTTGTAGTATTGTAGTCGTGGTTTTTAAATTGTTCGTTAGATGTCTGAGCTTATGCCACAAGGGCCATATTTGGTCAAGCATCTTCAGAGTAAACAAATAGACCAGACGGAAAACGGAGATTTTACTTCATAGAATCCAATTTATATTAATTATTCATATCAATTAACAATCAACCAATTAAAATTAATGCGCATCTATAATACTTATAATTGTTAATATATAACGGGCTCACATAGAGCCTACATATTTGTTATTTAATGGACAAATGATTTTTGATAAGCAACAGTTTTAATAAAGTTACTGGTAAAAACTGGAGTACTGATAAAAACTATTAAAATTTTGGTTACAAGGCTAATTGATCGCTCATAGAAACGGGAACATGCTTAAGGAATGGTTTTCCGATTCCAAAATTAAAGCGATGCTTACTTCTCTCAGTAGCATTGAAGTGGTGATTTTTAAATTGTTTCACTACGAGAGGGTTGAATGTCTGGGTTCATGTCACAAGGGCCATATTTTCAGTGTAAACAAATAAACCAGACGGAAAACTGAGATATTACTTCTCATTAACCAATTCATATTAATTCTTCATATTAATAAATTAACAACCAACCGATTAAAATTACTATGCATCTAAAATACTTAGGATTTATAATAGGTAACGGACTTCACGTGGTAGGTAGGTAGTTAATTAACGTCGCACTGGAGCAACACACGGGCTGTTGATGACGGTCCGGGATTCATCTCGAAGAGGAAGATCCGAGGACAACGCCACATAATTGTGAACCGGTCAGATGACAAGGTCAACACCTGAGCTGGTACCCCACTCACCAAACTTCCACACCACGCCAACGTGAGGACATTTGAGGCCATGACAGATTCAACGTGTAGCAATCCCCGCGTATATGACGTTCTGGGCTCACATGGAGCCCACATATTAGTTATTTAACACACAAATGTTTTTTTATATTCAACAGTTTTAATAAAGTTGCAGGTAAAAGTGGGGTACTGATAAAACTATTAAAAATTTGCTACCGCAGTGTCAGAAAATTTATACTACATGGGGCTGGGGTAATAACTTAACCGCATCGCAGATTAATAAACTCAAATCCTTACAAATAATATTCTTACTTAAAATATCTGAAGTCTATATCGCAACTCCGACAGATGCCCTTATGTAATTCTGGATATACCACCGCTCCATTTAAGCCTTTATAATCTATATAACAAATTCCACTGCTGGAAAAGGCGGGCTACAATTCCGTTCGAAGACGCCTCCTCCTCTAACCGCAGTAGAATTAGGATTCTACAAAATGTAATCCTACTAACAGTATAATCCATTTTAGGGGTAAAATTTTAAATCCACATTCTTCTTACACAATGAAATTTATACAGATGGGTCCAGGATTGATGACAACGTGGGCTCATGTGTGTACTCTTTTAATAATACTATGCTAATAAAGATCTGTTACAAACTAAAAAGTCTCGATACCATTTTCCAGGCTGAACTCTTCACCATTTCTATGGCTATTTAGAAGGTCAAGACAAATAATGTATTGGTTAATATTCTATCAGACAGCTGAAATGCCGTAATCTGTTTCTCATAACGAATCACATTTTTTAAGTAGCATTAAGGCAAACAACAATTAAGTAGCATTAAGGCAAATTCAACACAGAGGGTAATGGGTATTGGTAATGCTAATTACTTAACGTCACACTGGAGCAACACATTGGGCTATTGGCGACGGTCCGGGATCAATCCCCAAGTCAGCAAAGAGGGATCGCTTCGGTTTTGAATGGGTTAAAGCCCACACAGGCATGTATAGCAACGAGGTAGCTAACCAATTCGCACAAATTGCTTCCTTCTGTGGTTAAGAAATGGAGGCCCGATTATCTTATTCCTATATAAAAATATCTCAAAGGAAACCTAATCACACAATGGCAAACTAATTGGGATTTAGCAACCACAGGGGGAAGAGTCAAGTTATTCTTACCCACTGTTAACACCTCTACTCATATTATAAATAAATTTTTGATATTTTATATCACAGACCATAGTCCGTTTATATCTTACTTATAAAGATTTCACATAAAAAATACATCGTCATGCTCTTGAGATATAATTGCAACAGAACATTTTCATTTAACAGAACCTACAGACAATTTAAAACACACATGGGCTTAATAATATTGAAAGTAACTCAATCTCTATATCTATAGACTTATTAATTAATAGGAGCTGATGACTGGTTATTAATTGATAGGAGCTTTAGGACTATTTGTATTAACATACTTAGTTATGATTTATATTAACGCCTGGATTCGGAGCTTTTTATCTCAGTGTTGATGTTTCCGCTTCTACTAACAATATACCATTTGAAATAAATAAAATATTACATATTGTCTATTGAATCTCACTTCTGGATATTTGAAGTGTTATTGGAATAATATTTCGTAAACTATTCCCATATAGATTGTATATAGGCTGTATAAAACTTGTATATAGTTTGTACATAATTTGTCATATTTAAACACAATTAACTATAGGATATAAAGTTATAGAGTATATATGTTGTAATTCAGCTATTAGGAAGGTTACTGTTAACTCTCCTCTAAAATTGCCACTGCTAACAATGGAAGTGCGGGCGTCTACTATAAGCCCATATCTTCTATATTAAATAGCTATTTGGGCGTCTTTTATAAGCCCATCGGTAATTGAATTGACCCTTTCTAACTCCTTTTCAACTTTAAACATTGAAAATGTAATCTTGTGAAAAAGTGACCTTATGTAATTCTGTATAAGAGATGCATGAAAATTATAAACCAGTATGAGAGATTATAAATACAAAATCTGACTAAAAGTAATAAATCTGTCTAAAAACAATTAATGTGTATATGCATGATTGCTAAATATCTGCTAATAAAAAAGAGAGTATATGTAAAGAATGTGGAAATGAAATATATGATTTTGTATGCTAAAGCAATCTGGTTACAAGTAATAAATGTGTTTATGTATGACTGTTAAATATCTGCTAATAAAGAAGATATGTAAGAATGTGGAAATGAAATATATAATTTTGTAAAGATGTAAATCATATGCGAGAAAAATCTGTTAAATAAACCTACAAAATTTAATAATATGTTCTGTACTGTGCAAGGATCTCGGCTTTGTATCTGAAACAAAATATGACCAAATAAGGTTGTGTGATCATATGTAATTATGGATGACTGTAACAATAACTTGTAAAAGTGTATTTAAGTGCAATTGCAAAACTAATTTTTCAATAAACGTGAGTTTCTTCGTGCTGAGTAGGGTTGATGCGCAACCCAAATACTGCCGAATGACCAAGGCTGGGGCGGCAAACCATTCGAATATCTATAGACTGATGAACTGTATACAAATTTCCAAATATTTAATCAATAGTCCGCTGTGTTGCTCCAATGCGACACCTAATTAAAATACCTACCTACTAAATATTTAATCGAAAACATTGTATAATTTTAACGGTTATGTATATGTAGTACACATATATATATGGTGTTTGATAAATATATCTATATCTATGGTTATAGATATGTTTATGCATGGATATACATGTTTAATAATTATGCTTACGTTTTCCATTGTCTGATTTATATGCTCACTTTGTGAATTTCATAATCCCTAGTCTCTAATCACTTAAGTTGTCCTACGGGATCAGTGTCTACATAACATTACTTTGGTTCATTTCAATCATTTAGTATATTGTTTATTTATGTATCCTTATTTCGTCTACAAGATGTAAGCGGCTTTTGTATTTATGACTGGTCTTTGGATCCTGTTTACTTTTGTAACTTGTATTTATTCTATATGAATCAATTGTATTTTGATTGTCGGGGCTAAGGGCCCTGAGCACGTTATGGTGCCTGACCAGCGGTCCTCCTTACCGCCTTTAGTGTAGCCTTGCACCCTCTAGATAGGGTTTTCAGGATTTTAAAAAATATTACCCTAATGTTCTCGCATGATAGATATCGAAGTTTTGGCAAACATTAATTTCACAGTTTTTGAAGATGAATAGAGTAAAACCATGCTTCTACTTTTGAAAATTAAGACATCTTTGCACACTGTGCATCCAAACCACAGAGCTAGAAAAATGGAATTTGAATCCTTTCTTAACAAGAGCATTGATGGTTAATAGATAAAGAATCGAAGCTAAATAAATTGACATCATGGAATGAGTGAAGATTGCACCTTCTGTCTTTCAGAAGAGGCGGGTACTTGCTGTAGCAGTTTAAATTTGAACGTAAGAATTTATAGGAAACATAAATTCTTATATTGAAAACAGTTTATATGCAACATATAATGCCTAACATGGAAAACAGTTGCCAAGATTGGAATCTCAGAGTGTACCTTCTCCTAGATATCTTACTTTATCTGGCACATTCCCCACGAAGACCTGTCGTTTTTGGCGGTAGTAAACCACCACCGGTATAGCTATCGGGTTGGCGGGGCACTCAAGCTCCACCGTTCCAACCAAGTGGAGATTACTCTGACCCAACTTGCACAAGAGGTGGTTTTTCAGTGGCAAAAAGACAGCAGCTCTCTAGTACAAGTTGTGGTAACAGAAATATACCAACAATTGTCTTCATCACATATTGTAAGTTTGGAGAGTGGGGTGCCAGCTCAGGTGTTGTTCTCGTCATCTGACCGTGGTTCAAAATTACGAGGAGTTATCCTTGTATCTTTCCCTTCGGGATTGATCCTGGACCGTCGCCAATTGCCCGTTGCGTTGTTCCAGCGTGACGTTAATTAACTACCTACCTCATCACATATTGTATGCCATGGGCAGAAAACGCATCTCGTCGTGGTAAAGCAACATCACGAAGACATCACAAATATATCTTTTATGATTCTGTTTTAACTCTCCAAGTGGTTTCAACGATATATCCCGTCCATCAAGATCTGGTCAATTTTGCTAATGACGAGACATTTCTTAATCAGGGTATTACCGAATTTTTTATGATGACACGATCAAGGGTCAGTTTTCTTCTAATGACGAGATACCTCGTCGAGACAATCACCAGGAGGGTTAAGACCAAACTATTAAGATAAACGTTTACTACACCTTCCCTCTGTTCACTAATTGGGCTGTTCATATTCGCGATGAAAACAGCATGCAAATATGATAGGAAAAATGGTAATATACCATTTGTGCATCTTATTCGAGTCGATTATCGTCAACACATCTTAAATCATCGACCTTCTAATGAAATAGACAGACCATGTGGACGGAGTCGCTGTCGTAAGATCTCTGAAGGGTGAATCAAGTGGACTTACGAATCGCCTTCGCCGATTGGTAGTTGAATCAGACTAGTGTTTTGATCACGGTGGATAATCACTTTAACCAATCAATAATTTAAGATTCTTGCTTTTACCACAACCACATGACAGATGTTCAAACTGAGCAACTGGAAGAAATAACATGAAGCAGCGAGCACATGCTCCGTCTATTTGATTTTAAGGTCGATGATCTCAAATATGTGGCTGTGCTACTTGGGACAGTCAGGTTGACAGCACGGTTAGTCTTGGCCATGTGGTACAGTGTTTCGGGATGTCGTGGAATAACATCCATAATGATCTGAGACATCTCTTGGACATTTCTGGCAGCAAGGACATCGTGAAACTGATCTAATTTTGAACTGGAACAATGAAAAAGGTTAAAACTTGATAAGTATTGCTGAAATATATAACTCTGCTTAATTATTCCAGCATTAGAACGGATTTATCAAAGCAACAATATTTAGTAACCATAAATCCATTCACAAAAACTTGCAGTGTTGCAGATGAGTTAAGCTAAAATAAGACAAATTTGACTCGAAATTGCAATAAATGATTCAGGAACCATGCAGAGGGGGTGAATACAAAGGATTAGTATTGTCTTTTTTCTCTATTTGCTAGCAGCGCCCTTTTGCAAAAATGTCATGGTCATGAAATTTGGTGAAAAGTTACGATTTACAAAATATTTTGTCCATGCTTGATTAACAGTCTTGAATATATATCAAAGAATTTCATTTTTTATCACCTTTATAGAGTATGAGTTCTTTGCAAGTTGAAACTGGTATCTTTAGATAGTAGTAGTGTCGCTAATGCCCAATATATTTATCTCCTTCTACAGAGCGTTTGGTTACATTTTTCCGGTAGGTTAGTTGCATATATTTATTTTCACAACAATTCAAATTCCATTTTTATTTTTCATAAGATATGATTGATTGTATGTGTGGAGTGTAGATGCAGAATACTTCGAGAATCTACCTATTCCAAACCAAAACTCCTGGTCCTTTTTCTATTTCAACCTTTGCCCCTAATCATATCTCATCCAAAAATAAAGCACTATATTTACAACTCACCACTTAGTTCACGTACCGCAGCACAGTATAAGCACTTTCGGACATACACTTCATGCAAAAAAAGTATGAGTAAAATACCAGGAATATACTTTACCAAACGATATTTATTCAAAAGTAAAAATTCTGTGCGTGTGATTTATATTTTATCAGACAATAATTATTTATCAAAAAGTACACATTTGATATATGCTTTGCAAACAATGGTTATTAATATTTTAATTGATTAAGTTTGCGAATTAAATTTATGCATTTATTTTTAATATCCTTTTGCTATATATATATTCTTTTGCTATATATATAAAAATATCCGTACAAAGTTTATTAACTGCTTCATGCTTTCTACTTTCTATTACATGTCCAAAGAATAACACACCCAAGAACCTACGAGTGGTGAGCCGTTTGTAGGTTCTTAGATTTATAGACCATTTAAATATCAAACGCTTTGATTGAGCAGCAATCAAACGGTTTGGACAGACAACACGAATACTTTTTCATTCCTTAAAATTAAGCATTCAACACACCTACGGAATAGACTGTTCTTTCAACTCTTACAAAGAAAATCATTCAAATAGACCGATAGAAATTGGGAATGAAAAACACGTATTTGAGTTAATATTTTCTTGACACATAAAAATAACTTCCTTGATATCTATGAGGGTATCACTAAGTGTTTGGAAAAATAGAAAGAAAGAAAAGTTTGTCTCGCAAACTATATCTCAAATAGAATGAATTCAGATACATTTTTCCTAACTTCAAGCTGTGGAAAACGCCATTTTTGTGTTTCCAATTAATACAAGAAAGGACAAAAGTTGACTTTGATTGGCAACTGTGTTGTATTGTCCCGAAGGAATATCTGTTTTTGTGAGAGCAATATGACAAAAGAAACTCTTTTATATAAATGACACAAGAAGATTATTATTAAACCATTTGTGATTTCTCTTGAGATGCCCTCAGAGCAGCTGAACCCATCTTTCGATACTGATAATTCCTTTTCTACATTCTTCAGCGCCATCTGTTGATCGTAATCATGACTACAAGAAATTCTACTGTAAATCGCTATGATAAATAAATTATAGTGCAATCAAAACAATTCGGAACCAATAAAATCATCCTTAAAAGTTCTACGCCAAATTAAAGTTAATTTGTTACACATTTTAGTGGTACAAATCACGATTTGAAAATATTTCACAATTCGAATATTTTTCTCTGATTTATAGTGAATTTAATAAACTTCCGGATGTAAAATATTGAGATTGATATCTATTTTTATGCGAAGCGTTGAAAATTCTCTAAAACCCTAATGAGCGAATTAATCTAATAAAATCTAAGTCATTAGTTTCCTTATAGATTCTATAAGTTTCATAATCAACAAACCATCTAAATATTTAGAATTCTAAAAACGGATAACTATCCGCTTTAAATTTTGAGATTGTTGGAATGATTTTCTTTTAAATTTGAAATAAAAATGACAGTAGTTAGACTTCACATTTTAAAGAATCATTTTAGAGCGTTTATATAGACAAATGATAGACAACAGACCTTTTCTAAGCATGTATTTTCTAAACATTTATCGCACATTTGTATGTGAAAATGTTTAATCCTTATGCATATCCTGTTTTCACTATGATTCGTTACATTTATATTCCACTATCACACACCAATTTTGAATTAGACAAGGAATCTTGATAGAACAGTATTCTAACTTCTCACTACGAATTTGATTTATGACTTAATTGAATGTGTTTCCTTTTAGTATTATAGTTAGCCCTCATGGCGATTGTCTCGGCGAGGTATCTCTCGAAGTGTTAGAGCAAAACTGACCAGATCTTGATAGAGGAGATATCTCGTCATTAGAAAAAACTGACCAGATCTTAATTCAGTCATCAAAATCTTGCAATATCCTGATGACGAGATATCTCGTCATTAGAAAAATTGGTCAGATCTTGATGGACGAGATATCTCGTCGCAACTATTTGGAGGGTTAAAAATTGCTTTCATTGTATTTTCATCTAATACTACTTGGTTTCGTGCATCATATCCTTTAAATTTATTTCAAGTTTCTGCAAGTCTGCCTGGGCATGGATGGGCATTTCTATGCCTGTCTGGGCATTGATGTTTGTAGTGGTTCGGAATCCATTTTAAGCCATATCCTTGTCAATTTTCCCTTCCGTAGCAAAAAACATTACCGTAGAACGAAATCCCAAACTGCAAGCTCATGTCTCGAGCTGGAAATAAGAGGGTATCACCAAAACATACCTTCACCGCATTCTCAACAGAGATGAATTCAAGTGGAATGGGAAGATAGACCATGCATTAGACGAAACGGACAGAAACAATCTCTTTTTGAGCTAAAATCCTTGGTATCAATCTTTTCAAGACAGTAAAAGAAGATAAGATTTTGCATGATAAAATACAGCTTATTTCAAACCCTTCACTACAAATCTAGCAAATAGAATTTAAAAGGAAAATACAAATCGACCAATGGCATATAAGGAAAAGAGAAACATTTTAAATAAAGTATTTTCATTTTAAAATATAAACTATTTAAGTATGAAATACGGCACTTCGATTTTCGTCTCACATCAAGAAAATAAGCTATTGTTCTATCCGAATTTATTTTTCTCTTGTTTCAGAAAATGTATTTCGCTCTCGGGTTTAACAGGTAGTTTAATCTGAAAGAGTATTACCCGTGTTTATAATATACAAATTGATACAAGTAGAATCATTCTCTTTATATAATATATACATTTCCTTTAAATAGATTGAATCCATCTCCGAACTCTTCCTTGATTAGCTTTGAAAATCTAATTTTCTCGAAAGGAATCGTAAAATTTTGTTTTCTATCAAAACCGGGGATTATTTTTATACAATTTTCGGCAACACAATTTTCAACATTTTATAACGTGAAAATAAAACTTTTATTTCAGAAGATAGGTTTATTTTTTTAGTGTGAATCAATATATTCTCTTAAACATTTTAATAACACTCTGCTCACATTAAACATATTTATGATATACATATTGAGAAATATTGACTACCCATCTAGAGAGTTCTTAGACATCATGATATAAAGCAAAATAGGGCATGATGTAATGATAAGTATTAGTTTATATTTAGCAAGAAAGATATTATTTATATTATATATTATTTCGGTTTTTTTGCGGTGAGACGAGCTAGATACCAGGAGCTGAAACTTATCATTTCAATGCATCTTCTTTATTAAAACCAGCAGTGAAAGTGGAGAGAGTTCGAAAATAACAGTATAAGGCTAGTTATTTTATAGCAAAAGCACTCGTCGTTGCAAGAGCTATGCAGTTAAATATGCAATTAAATCATAAAAATTCACAACCTTGTTTATAATATTTATATTTTTGATGCGTAAAACTTTTATATTTTCATTATTATTTCATGCTTCTAATTTTTTTTGCGTAAGTCAATAATCTTCCGGGCTAATTGAGAAGGCAGCACCTCCAAGTCTTTAGGGTTAACGGTTGCTAAAATACTGCCTAAAAGTATTTGATGCCTTATTGTGCTTGAAAACAGTTAGCCCGATCACACATTGGAGTAGTATGCGACATGCGCATGCGTAATCCCTTTCTGTACCGAAAATATGTCAGTAGGCATGCGTATTTCAGTTAATTTGATGTTGTAGGACAGATGCCAGACCATTGTGTGACTTGCCTTAGAAAACACACTCAATCATCAGTTGGGGAGTGATCATATTGTTATCTAGTGATGGGAAGTATTTGTTGATATTTATATACGCAGCATGTAAGAATCGTGAACTCGTAAGGATAACTTAGAGATACACTGATTCTTAGGGTGGGTCGAAAAATCTGTAGGCCTAATAATTGTTATTTTAACCTTAGAGGTGAAAGGTTGTCAAAAGTTTCCATTCCGTAGCCATCTCAGTCAACGTCTCTAGCTACCTGTATTGAATTTTTATACGCTCAGCACGTAATTATCGCCAATTCATGAAGACCAAATTTGCCGATACTACCGCCTTTTTGATTGTAACTCCACGAATCTATAACCATTCAGTAACAGGTCGTAAACAATTTTCACCCGTTCAAATTAAATTAAAATTGAAGGAAAATCTATCAAATTCAAAGTATAATCATGGAGATCTGAGAACATATTTTGTGTGTACATGAAGATTTAGCAAAGCAGTAGACGAATTCTTACTTACAATTTCGTATCGTAGCTTGAAATATGAAAATCAGGTGGTTTTAAAATCGTAATAATTTACTCGCCTCTCACGGTGCCAAGAATAGGCGGTATGATGTAACTCTTTACTTCAAGTACACGTAAAAATGCCACAAAGGTAACACGAATCATTTCTTTCTGGACCACAAAGACTTTGCAACCACAAAGATAAGGCCAATAATGCAAAACGAGTATTAGGTTTAAAGATAACTGTCTACGGCCATAATTTCCCGAAGGGGGCGTAGAAAGAATATTGGGGGAGGGGTAATATAGACCCCGGAATAATAAGGGATTAAGGGGAAAGAATGGACAGTAAAATGTTAAGAAATGTGTCACCTAAAAATGTTTTAATCAGAAACTTATTCACTTGACCATACAGACACACTTAAACAGTGATTCTTTAAGTGATTCTCATTCTTTTAAGTAAATAGAGAAATCGACTGTATATACGTAGTTGACTATGATAAAACCGGTCGAAACTGTGCTGACTTAGGAAGTAATAGTTTCAATATCCGACAGAAGCTCAACGTGAACAATCCCGGTCGTGGCCCATCAAACAACAAGGGAGCCTCTTTGGTTGGTTGATACTGGTTTTTGTCATCAATGACTGAATATTTTGACCACAACCAATAGTGAGAACGCTTGATATTATCACATCGTATCCACTTTTTATAGCACGTCAATATGCGGTCCCTAAATGGTTTGGTTCTACAGGGTGACAACAAATGGTTAACCACGCGATCTTGTTGTCTGCATTCCGTTTATGAGGTACTCATCTGCTCAGCTTCCATATTTTTCCAAGCCGATGCAAATGGGTACGGATGGTTTCATTGCTCATATTAAATTGTCTTGCAAGTTCTTGTCAAGTTTGATTTGAATTTCATTCAGCTGGGTCTCATGAAGGCCTAATGGTGAATTATCGTCAAGAGTCTTATTACCAAATGCAAATTCCTGGAACCACTTTCAACTTACAGTGTTCAATCACTGCATCATCTCCATATGTGTAGAATATTTTTAGTGGCCTCTGAAGCTCTAATGCCCAATTTGAATTCATAAAGGAAACAAGCTAGAATAATTGACTGATACAGTCTTCACTTTATCAAAACTTTAAATGATTAATTTCCGTAAGTGTTGTACACGAATAAATTCCCTATTAAATAAGCTTTTGTTTAAGCCTACTTAACCACGCTTTTAATTGGTAAAATGAGAGCAAGTTCAGTTTGATAATGACGAAATCTAGAAACAGCGTAAACTTTCTTGCTTATTTAATATTTTATTTTTATAAATAGCTTTATAATTTCAGTTCCAAGTTGTTTTATTTCGAAGTAAGTTTTTTTTATTTCTGAAATTACACATACATCTACATAAATGTTTTGGTGAAATTAAAAAAGTTACAATCATAGCAACATTTGCAATTTATTATTAATTGAAATAGAATTATCCAGAAGTGGGGGAGCGCCGAAAAAAATTGTCTTTTAAAAGAGGACATTGAGTAAAAGACTGAGGGAAACTAGGCCTTAAAAATCTTCTGTTAATACTATTTCCAAGACACAAAAACCTCGGCACAAAATAGAGATTGTTCGTCGTCAACTAGAACGAAATCATCTCAGTTTCACTACTTTAACAAACGACTGCGATATACTTACCTCCGATTGCAGGCTACAGAAATGACAGTGAGGAAAAATCACCCATGGAAACTGGAAACAGTCTACATTGATGGGAATGTCTCGAAATACTATGACAAAAAGCTTCATGAAAAAGTTTTCACCTTTAGAAAGATGATGATTTTGTACTCACTCCCACAGTTGTTAGTTTATCATCGAACAAAATAGCATAGAACAAAAACATTTTCTAGTTTTTTATGTATATCTGAAATAATGATTTATTTATTTGGTTGATTGTTTTGGAGTTTTATGGCGCAAGGGCCATATTTTTGACCAGGCTGCGCCAAACACAAGACCATGTAAAGTTAAAAATGTTCGGAATGCAAAAAAGGAATGGAACAAAGTGGATTGAAAACAGAAAGAGTTTGCTTGGGTATCCTGGAAGCGGGACTCCAGTATTTACCAAAGACATATTGACCCCATGGCAGAAGAAAAGATCACTAAAGTAAAGATCACTAGAGTATGGCAGAAGAAAATATCATAGAGTTCGTAAAGACCATACACACCTAAAGGAGATGTGACCCTGATTGCTTATTTGGGTGGTGATTCCTTTAAAAACTAGTCGATGAAAGCCTGAAATATTTAAAATAACAATCATACTTTAAAACTTATTTTGAGTTTTGGCGATGATTTATGTGCGAACTCGCATAATTTCTTTCTCTGGTATGTATTCAATAAATAATATTAAGGAAATGATCAAATGAATTTAAATATGTATCTTTTAAAATAAATTTCTTTCTGAACAAAATTATTTCGTATCACCCCATCTGTAGAAGAATAAGAATTGCGAATAAATAAATAAAAGGTAAATTTAAAGCTCATTATGCATAAAATTAAACTGATTAGTTAAAATATCGTTAAAAGCATCCCGCAGACCGTATATAAAAGAAAAACATATTTATAAGCTCTTTAGATAACTTTCTGTGATGTTTTAGAATTTATGTAAAATCTTTCGTTTTTAAATAAAACAACAAAGGTGTTTGGTGTGAAAGGGGGCTCTTTTATTTCCTTTATATAATTATCTGTTGAATTTTTTTTAATACGTCGTTTTCGGGGGGAAAAAGCAGTGACTGAATGAATATTGAATAAGTATTGCATGGCTATTTTAAAGGTATTTATTCTTTTAAATAAAATCTAGCGAGTGTACAATAAAAAGAGAATAATACAATACAGCTTATTAAAATATTATACACAAAAACGTGTTTTTCCATCAAAAGCATTTTTTAACGATTGGTTCAATTTTCTTGCATTAAAAATCTAGTTTTTAAAGCATTAAATTTATGAAAACTTTTCCAAAAGCATTTGAAGTGTATTACATCTCAAAGTGGTTCCAAATACTTATGTATATATTTATATAATACATAACTACAAATAAACCTTTATATTTATCTGATAAGAGAATGTATTAAGATCATTTACACCTCTTGAAAATCCTTTTATTCACTTTACATGAATTTATAGCTTGAATTATGTTCGATTTATGAGTTTTCCCACAGGTAAAGAAAGGAGAAATTTGTAGGAAACAAAACTCAAATGAAAAATATTTTGTTACAACTGCTTGAGTATTTTATGCGATGCACATTTTTTTATATTTTATGTCTGAGTTTCTTTTGTAGAGATTGCTGATTAATATTTTGAATGAAATAATAAAGAAAGTTTACGAGAACTTAGGTTTATTATTTCTTTTGTATTTTGAACTACTGGATGCAAATGTATTATTAAAAACTGCTCAGAACTTTTCAGGAAACTCTAGTCATGGGAATATAGAAAGGTAATTAACATTTCTTGCCTTGATAAATCTTAAATTTTAGATACACCATGTTTATAGCTTATTTCCACATTTTTTAATAAGAAATCTAACAGTGAACAAAATGGCTCAGGAATATCAAATACACTGCTGGCCACCGTAAATGCAACACCCTGAAGGAAGCATGCAAATAATATGAAATTTACAACATGCATTAGCGGAGGTGAGATATGCAAATGATTAGAATTTCAGCGCAGACGCACATCACGCGCGCCTGTGGCGCCACTTCAAAGCGCTATTTAAGGCTTGGAGATTTCGACGATTTCAAGTACGGCAATTGTGTTTTTCTTGTGGTTTTTTCAAAAAAACGATCAATTATGCCTCGTAGAAAACAGCGATCATCTTTTGATCAAGTATCCGAGTTCGACAGAGGAAGGATAGTGGCCTACCGAGATTGTGGATTATCTTTCAGGGAAATCGGTAGTCGTGTTGGACGAAACCAAACAACTGTAATGCGGATATGTGATCGTTGGATGCAGGAGGGTACGACGGACCGACGTGTTCGATCGCATCCACCTCAGTGTACCACTTCACGTGATGACAGGCATATTGTGCGTATGGCAGTGACGGATCCCTCAGCCACATCACGAACCATAGCACAGCACATTCAGTCTGTACCGCATCATCCAGTGTCTGCGCGTACCATTCGACGCCGTTTACAGCAGAGTGGTCTGTCCGCAAGACGTCCATTGCTTCGTCTACCCTTGACGCAGAACCACAGACGTTTCCGCCGCCAATGGTGCGATGAAAGAAGGATGTGGACGGCAGAATGGAATGAAATTGTCTTTACTGACGAGTCACGCTTCTGTCTGCAACACCACGATGGTCGGATTCGAGTCTGGAGACACCGTGGAGAGAGGATGCTGAACAGCTGCGTTATGCACCGCCACACTGGTCCTGCACCGGGTATTATGGTATGGGGCGATATTGGATATTACTCTCGCACTCATCTAGTACGCATTGCCGGTACTTTAAACAGCCAGCGCTACATCTCCGAGGTGTTGGAGCCAGTTGTCCTTCCTTACCTTCAGGGCTTGCCCACAGCCATATTTCAACAGGATAATGCGCGACCACACGTGGCACGCATTGTCCAAGGGTTCTTCGTCAATCGCCAGATTGAATTGCTTCCCTGGCCAGCTCGCTCTCCGGATCTTTCGCCGATAGAAAACATGTGGTCCATGGTTGCTCAACGATTGACCCAGAATACATCCCCAGCTGCCACACCAGATCAACTTTGGCAACGTGTGGAAGCTGCTTGGTCTGCTGTACCCCAAGAACACATCCAAAGTCTCTTTGAATCAATGCCGAGGCGTGTGGCAGCGGTGATCTCCAACAATGGCGGCTACTCTGGCTACTGATTTTGGCAGGAACCACACTTCACAGAAGTCTATAAATTTAATCATTTGATACTTGGTCAACATGTTATCTACAAAATAAATTTTGTTGTGATATCTCTTGTCTTTCTTGGTGTTGCAATTTGGGTGGCCAGCAGTGTATATAAGGCTTCAAAAAGCCATATATGTATGTCAAATGGGCGCCCATTGTTGGTTCTCACTAATTAGAAAATTTTAACTTAGAAGCTCTAAGGCTAAACTATTGAAGCTTTTTCAAAATATTTTCACTATTTTCTTAATGCATCAGAATTATGCTAAAATGTTTATTGAAACTGTCATTGCCAAAAATGCCATTTTTTAATTAATTTCAAGTCATATTGACAGGTAAAACTTAAAATAGAAACCTGAATTTTTCTGCTTTTCAATGTATAAGGGTATTTGATATGGTTACTTCCCCATATACCCTATTTAAGGGAACAAATTAATATGAATTTAATGAAAAAATTAACTGTAGGACGGACTATAATATTTCTGCATTGTTTTTAAAACCGCTAATTTCATAATAATTTGTTATTTGAATAATATCAAGTTATTTGAATAATATCAGCAATACCAAGCATCCGCAATCTAGTAAGGAAATTAATTGTTCAAAGTTAATTAATTTCAAAGTTAGGGACATAATTGACGATTTAATGGCTGGTTAGGAAAGGTAGTTAATTAACGTCATACTAGAGCAATACATCAGGATATTGGCGACGGTCCGGGGTCAATCCCGAAGGGAAAGATCCGGTAGGTATTTTAATTAACGTCACACTGGAGCAATGCAACGGACTGTTAGGAAAAGATCCGAGGAACCTCGTAATAACCACTGTCAGTTGACGAGGTCAACCCCTGAGGTGGCATTCCACTCTCCAAACTTCACCACTCCAATATAAGAACATTTGAAGGCAGGTCAGATTTAACGTTGCACCACGTCCATGACGGTCTTTTGGTTGGTAGGTAGCTAGGTAATTGAATTCCAGTTACACTGGAGCAGCATAAAGGGCTATTGGTGACGTGTTTTGGTTGGATCGTGTAAAAATTCTGAGGGTATTTGGGTATTTGGGTATTTCAATTAACGTCACACTGGAGCAACACAATGGGCTATTGGTGACGGTCCGGGATCAATCCCAAAGGGAAAGATCCGAGGACAACACCACGTAATTTTGAACCACGGTCAGATGACGAGAAAAATTCTGAGGAATAAATTCCGAATTGATATATGGTAGTTGATTGGTCAACACCGATCAGATTAAACTCCAAACTTCGCCAAAACGGCGATGAATTATATTTAAGGTAACTTCGTCATGTATCATGCAGAAGCATTAGGACAGCATAATGGATCTTTCCCTTCGGGATTGATCGCGGACCGTCGCCAAGAGCCGATCGTGTTACTCCAGTGGGACGTTAATTAATTACCAGCACAGGAAAAATAAAATATCTCTCTCACACCGTGTGCTTTACTTGCAATGAAAGTCTTTTATATTTCACGTCTGTGGACCAAATATGAAGGAACAAAACGGGCTATTGACAACGGTACGGGGGGGGGGGGTATTTCAATTAACGTCACACTGGAGCAACACAATGGGCTATTGGTGACGGTCCGGGATCAATCCCAAAGGGAAAGATCCCAGGACAACACCACGTAATTTTGAACCACGGTCAGATGACGAGGCAACACCTGAGCTGGCACCCCACTCTCCAAACTTCCACACCACGCCAACGTGAGGACGTTTGATGCCACGTCAGATTTAACGTGCACCAGCCTCCTTTGTACACGGTCATCTGACCGTGGTTCAAAATGACGTGGTGTTGTCCTCGGATCTTTCCCTTTGGGATTGATCCCGGACCGTCACCAATAGCCCATTGTGTTGCTCCAGTGTGACGTTAATTGAAATACCCAACCCAACCCAACCCCCCTTTGTACACGACGGTCTTTGGTTAGATTCGAACTCGCAACCCTGTGATTGCTAGTCCCTTACTCTTTCAACCGGACTACCGTGGTCTTGGTGACGGTCCGGGATCAAACCCAAAGGGAAAGTACCGAGGACAACACCACATAATTTTGAACCACGATCAGATAAGGAGGCAACACCTGAGCTTGCACCCTGCTCTCCAAACTCCCACACTACGCCAACGTGAGGACATTGCCACGACAGATTTAACGTGCACCAACCCCTTTGTACACGACGGTGTTTGGCTGGACCCTGGTTGCTGGAGAACTCGCAACCCTGGTTGCGCGTTGTCCTCGGATCTTTTCCTTTGGGATTGATCCCGGACCGTCACCAATAGCCCATAGTGTTTTTCCAGTGGACGTTAATTAAAATATCAGGGCCGCGGTGGCCCGGTTGGAAGAGTAACGAACTAGCAACCGAAGGGTTGCGAGTTCGAATCCAGCCAAACACCGTCGTGTACAAAGGGGGCTGGTGCACGTTAAATCTGTCGTGGCCTCAAATGTCCTCACGTTGGCGTGGTGTGGAAGTTTGGAGAGTGGGGTGCCAGCTCAGGTGTTGCCTCGTCATCTGACCGTGGTTCAAAATTACGTGGTGTTGTCCTCGGATCTTTCCCTTTGGGATTGATCCCGGACCGTCACCAATAGCCCATTGTGTTGCTCCAGTGTGACGTTAATTGAAATACCAAATACCAAATACCTAATTAAAATATCTACCAACCACAGAGTATCTATCACATCATAGTTGTTAACTGAATCGTATCTCAACTCAACTCTATTCTCCATTCGCTGTTGATCAGCTGATTGTTTTGCGGAGGCACCAACTGTCAACAAACGCTTGACGAACATAAATCTCAACGAAAAGTTGTTTACTCAATCAACTTTTTAAAAGTAAATTATGTTTGCAGGCGAATTGCATTCTATTTGTGGCACGTCTGAGAAATTTGTCCAAGATGTCCTCTACAAAAGTTCATGCATGAGATTTAGAAAGCAAAACACTCATGGAATTCTAGAAGTAAGTGCTTTCGAATTAGGAAAATTTAGTTTTTATCTCGAATTTTACAGAAGCATTTGGTTTGTGTATTCTTAAATCTTGATGACAAGCTAATTACTATGACACTGCAAAAACATGAATTTTGCAGGTCTTTTAAACGTGTAATATTCTACCGTATAATATTCTAAACAAATATTATCTGACAACGAGAATATTCTCCAAACGTTGAAATTTGGAGACTGTTCGAGAATTTTCTGTTTAAAACTTCATTTTTTGTTGATAGCAGAAATGAACTTGAGATGTATATTATGTGTCATTCACAATATATCAGCTTACAAATGAAACATACTGTCAATAAACATATTCTGAGAAAAGGAAGGACAAAATATTATTCCTGATGCCAAATGTACTTAGTGTTTCTCAAGAAGGAATATACCCTTCACATGCAATTAAAAAATGACATAGTGTACTTCACCAGTCCACACTTGGTCACCAAATTCTGTTTTAGAAAAGGTAAAAAAATTACATCTTGAAAGTTTTGACCTGGTGACTTGGTATTTCACTAGTAAGCCGACGATATATAAGCACTGTTGGCTGGATCAGAATTCTTTCACAACATGAGCTCCTTGTTCAAGGAAACGTCAGTGGAAGTTCTGTTAGAACTGACAGATTACCGAGCAAAAGGAAGCTTTTTTGGAAAATTGTATGTGCTGAAGTCTGCAGAAAAGATTATTGCTATTATATGGTAGAAAGATACCTACTTTGGATCACTATTCAAGATAGCTCTCAAGATCATAACAATGCCAATGACTACTGCAGTGTCAGAACAAAGTTTCAGTATTTATAAACTAATCCACTGTGTTAAGCAGAATAAGTTATCTGTTAAAATAAATAGCAAATTGACTTTAGTTGTACATCAAATTTACTCAAAATTTCACAGAAGCTGTAGACAATGCATGAGCTACTTACAACTTCAGGTACTGAAAGTAATCATTCGATCAAAGTATTGAAAGAAGTAGTATCTAAAAATAATTAAAGTGTTTTCTTTTTCTTCATTTCTAATGTTACCCTAAGAACATTTTAAAACTTAGAATTATTTTCATTTATGTATTTCATTCATTGATTTAAAAATATTACATGGCATGTTCTTATTTTTTGAGCCTTTCGAAGAAAGTTCTGAATTCTCATGCAGAATATTCTTCAAAAGATTATTACCAAGAAATTAACATCTCTACTTTCGCCTTAGAAGTTGTGACCACAAATGTTAATATTTCAGCTTTTTGCAAATTCACTGTTTCAGAATGTTTTGATGTTCTTGAAAATGGAGAGTTGGGAAGGGCTTCTGTTTGATATAAAATGTGCTTTTGCACACCAGAAACTAATATATAATGAATGGATCAATTCCCAAAACAATGTCAGTAATTTTTATTTAAATTATATTTTCTTTTAGTACAAGGACTCCAGACATGGGGTTACATGTGCCACAAGTCTCAATCTGCCTAGTTATTCAGATGTTAGGAGTTCCAGTGAACTGGAGTTTGCATTACAAGACTTGGATCTCTTAGAATCTGATGTTGAACTATTCACGAGGTATGTTTTTTGTTAGTTAAATTATATGTATATTTTCCTACCACATGTGCATAATGGGGTGTTATTCTTCATAATGCTATTTAAAAATATATTGGTGCTGTGTGTACTATGATTTAAATTTTGGTGAGCGAATTTAGTTGCATTGCTAAATTAAAATAATTTTAATTGATATATTATTTAAGTGTTTTGTGATAGTGTAATTTTAAGACAAAAACGGAAAGATCTATTTTTACAGATAGTTTTTACCATGTTTCTTCACTTTTTGGAAAAAGAACAGGCCAGTCATGCTAATGTTCTCTTGTGTGCTGTTAAATAGATTAGAAGTTGCTACTTATAAGTTTGAGATGAATCTGATTTAAACTTTATTTTGACAAAATGTAATGCTAATTTAAAAACATTAATTTTAGGTTGGAAGTCCTCATTAAGCTGAAGAGCTTATTCCAGAAATGCAAAATAGGAGAAAGGACATTACAGAATTGAAGGTAAGCAAACTAACTTTCCTTTAACCATTATTGGTTTTGGCACAACTTGGCCATGCTTGCCCTTTTGTCCCACTAAAATCCAATCAACCAGTAACCACTACTGTAGTAAACACTAATTATGCATTGTAAGAAATTGTCCTGAAGGCACGCACAATGCATTTTTTATATTATGCCCACAGTTGCTCTTTTGAGCATTAGGTGCCCTATAGTCCCATAAAACAAAGAAACAGCTTCAAATGGGGAAGGTCAAAAGAAAATACATTGGTTAAAGCAGAGCAAGTAAAAAGATGCTTGCTAGTCACACTATTACACATTTGACAAATGGAAGTATCAGAAAGTTCTATTTGATGCAGATGTAGCAGCAGATGCAGAGCCTGTAGATAATCATGCCCAGTGAGGACTCTGAAGCATGCAATCCCAAAGGCTTTTGGACAGTGACTTGTAACCTTTTTCATTCATGGCACACATAAACTAATTACTAACGTTTTCGCCAATCTGACAACAAAATAGGTAGATTTTTGATTGATATACAAAAGAATAATAATACCCTTTTTACACCAGAGTGTTTTAAAAAAGTTTGAAACACTTGATTTATACCTTTTAATAAAAAAATACTACTCAAACTTATTTATGAGGGTATTACTTGAAATTGTAAACACACTTGTCTGAAGTTAAAAATATAATCCATTAAAATGAAATAAATCTTATACAATTTATACTGTTTCACCATCCTTAAGGCACACCAGAGCTCTTGTGGCACACTGGTTCATTACCACTTTTCTTGGAAGATCATGTTTCACTCTACACATGCATGCACATATTTTGTCAAATTACAAGTTTTCTAATTTAATATTGTTTGCAACTGCAAACAGAAAACAATAATAACAAAACAGTTTTGTAACGAGTTACCTATGAGTGCAGCGCTAGCAGCGGAGCTAAAAACCTCAGAACTGTTGCCATACTAAAAGTGAGAACAAAAACTGTTTCATGCCGGCTGCGATTATGAACACATACCTGTAACCTTTTCTCCCGAGATATTTTAATGTTTGTATCTATTTGTGTATGTAAATTTTATGTTTTAACTTCTAAATTAAACTATTGTAAATAGTTGGAGTGACTCATGTTCATCCATTACAGTTTTAAATTTAGCATATTATGTACATAATTATACTTGAATCAAATTTAAGAAGTCAAGATTTACAAAGTAGCATAAGGGATTGATGTAGGGTGACCAACTTTAGCCATGAATTTCAGGGATATTAAGTAGCGACAAATTTATTGCTTGCGACATTTAATTTTTATTTCTATCTTTCCCATAGTGCTTCATAAACCATAAAATATATAGATGTCTTCAAAAGGTTATAACTTGTACATAAGAAATATATTGCATTTTATAATATCAATGTTTTAAAATACTGTACGATGATAATTTTAATACGTAAATAATTTTCTTTTAGGTCCTGGCCTAAGCCGATAGTGTCCACAGCCTGCATGAAAACATAGCTTAACTTATCAGTCTGAGATCCGCATGTAAGATTTATAAAATATTAGTATCTATAAGCTGTGAAAAACAAGTCTTATTCATTAATTTTTTGGAAATAATTTATATTCATGCATTCAGTAATCTGACTTAAATAAAAGTGGTCTGAAATCCAATGTTTTGATAGGCAGTTTAATTTAGGATATTTTATATGAGCATCCGGATGTCTAACCAATTTAAAAATTAATGTTTTAAAACAAAGTTTACTAGATCATATTAATATTGCTATGTGGGAAAATAACCAAATGTATATTAAATTTGATTACACCATGAAACGCACACATTAAATTTGATAGTTTTAAATTAGACTTTTGTGATCAATTGATCCTTTAGAGTATAAATTCAACAGGATATATTTAAACTTATGAAAGATAAAAGTGATTATTTCGGCCACTTTGTTAATATACAGCTAACCAATTCAACCTGAGTAAAGTCTGGTAGTTCTGCTGGTTGGAAATAATAAGTGGAAGTCGAAAAACAATGGCATTCAAAAATACCTAATTAAAAGCGAAACAATGGAAAATTGCACAGATTTTTACATTAAATGGCAACAGATTGACTCTTTTTATTACCTTTTCTATCAGTATTCATTTCGTTCATGTACTCTGAATCTTCTGATATGCACCCCAATTTGAAACCACTTAATTTAACAAAATTTTGAGTAAAACGTGTTTGTATTGTGTGAATAAAGAGAAGTTTGTAAAGCTATAAATAAATTTAGTGATTGGCAAAATATTGCAATGATGAAAATGTATTTAAAATTTAGTTTATAGGCCCTATTTGAAATTTTGTCTTCTGAAATGTTGAGGTAAATAGTTTTGAAATCTTTTCTGTATCTATATCTCTTTTAATTACAATTTCATGTTCGGAAACTCAAATTCAAATAAGGCATCATCCTATCTGCTTTTTATGAAATAGTTTTCCTGTGTGTATTACAACCTGCTATAATTTACTATTTATGATTAATTAGGTTAAAGTTGCTGATTGGTTCCACTTGATGCCTGTTATTACTGCAGTATCCTCAGCACAATTCAACCTTCGATGTAAATTCGTTTACCTAAAAGGTCATTCAAAGTTGCATCAAAGATGGTAGTATATTTCATCTTTTCATCTGTGTAAATATCTTAGCTTTTATATTGATATCAAAACAAAATATAAGACTAGTATTGTATGCTTTACTGTGTTCAAGGCTGCGTATGTGCGAGCACACATTGAACAAATGGGTACTGAACAAGTGTAAATGGTCCCAAAGTGTACATTTTACTAAAAGAATCCATGGACATTTAAAATAAAAGAATAACATGTGGTGGAAGCCAACTCTGCAAAAGGTAGAGCAGTAAATAGAAGTTACCAAACGAATAAAACTGAATAAGGAAGACAAGTTTTTGAAAAGAGCAAGAGGATCATCGCATTGCGAATCTACAACTATTTAATGCAACCCTACTCATAATCTTATCACCAGAAGTGACTAGAGTCCTCTTCAGGTAAAATAGGAGCCAACTCGGAGACCATGCTACCCAGGCAGTGGCTATACAGTATGAAAACAGTAAAAGTTGCATTGATAAACTGTTCGAATACATTATCATTCTGCTCTGTCTTTTTTGGGGTAATCCCTCATTTCCTTGATTTTTTACTTGTCATTGGCTTACACTACTGTATATGGTGTTTTTATAGATAATATTTTATTACTGTTACACTTTTATTACTTTGTCAATGATTATTTTACATTAGGCTTCCCCAGCTCACATGATTTTGTATGTTGGTTTGGATTTCCATGACCTTTATGAAAATGCTTTGATGTTTTTGGACTTTTTAAAAATGAGTGGTTTTACAGATTTGGTCTAGAGCATGTGTTAGACCAAGAGAAATTAGAAACACCACCACATTTTACATTATTTTAATTATTGCTCGTATCGCTTTGTACTGGTTTTCATATGCTTTTATAGTGACTGTTAAGTCATGGCTTTGTTTTATCTTTTCATTGACTTCAAGTTGTCTTGTGTCTGGTGCAGATTGTCTCTGTTCTGGATCTTGTGCCATAAAACCAAACCATTTTGCTGCGCCGAAGCATTGTACTTGTACAATTAATGACATTGTCATTAATTGTTATTAAGACATTAATTGAACTAAAAGTGCAATTATATTTTCCACCAAATTTTTTTAATGTATACTTATTACTTTTTAATATGTTGATAATATTGAAACATTAAATTTAGACTTGTGTTGAGGCATAACTATGCTTCTATCTCAGTAATACAATCAATGAAATTGCTCAAATTTGATTCTAGAAATGTACATATTTATCTTGTTTAGAAGTGCTAGCACATTATTTTCAATCAATTCATCAAGCTATTATTAAGTATCGCAATTTTACCTTACGAAAAGTAATTTTCTTGACAAATATGGTTTCTTAGCATTGAAAAATCATTGAGAATTACAATTTAAAGCTAAATTAAATTCCTTCATTCTGGAAATATTATTTATTTGGTTGCTCTTCCTTCTGTAAAAAATTCCCTTAATTATTGCTTTAGAACTTAAAAAATCATCCATACTTTCAAGGAAATCTAAAGACCTTTGAATCAAATGTTTTTTCTAATACTCATATCTGCTACCTATTTAAATCCCATTTATAATGAATATAAACAGCGATATGCCAAATTTGTGCCTCCAAATGAAATAAAATTAATCATGTATATGAAGCAACATTTCTGATACTTTCTGGTGTTAATGCATACATCATATGACTGCATGGTAAAAAGTGCTAATCTTAGATGTATTATCACAATTATCTTCTGACCATTCACTTGAATTACGTCTCATTCATTTGTTCAAATGCAATTCAGTACTTTTTGACATCTAGACCTATTCAAATTCCTTGACATTTTCTTTATTGCAATGATTTCCAACTTCCAAAATCCACTGCGCTAGCAACTTTCGAGTTGTAGGTGACGCAGGTTTGATTCCTGTCAGGTGCATTCCTCCCTGGGTGTATTTCTCCCTTCTGGGTCAGTAAAAACTTTTGTGTGTGTATGTCATCTACTTGACATTGTCTGTCTTGTGTGTGGCACAGCATGGCCAAATATGGCCCTTGCACCACAAAACCCCATAACAATCATCCATCTTCCAAATTACTCTTTGTGTTCCATAATCAGACTGCTGGAGAATTTCATTAGAATGACGAGTTCTTTGCAACTCATTAGCTCAAATTAAAATAGTTTTTTTTAAAATTAAGTGGAAAAGTTTGAGAATAAATACTTTAGCAGTTAAATTTAATTGCCTAGTTCTGTTTGGTATCATTTTCCAGTTTACAAATAATGTCACTTTCTGTGGCACGTGCATGAGTGATATATAGATCATATGCTTGGCCAAATATGGCCCTTGTACCTTAAAACCCAATCAACCAACTTAATACCATGTAGAGCATCCAAATACGTGTCTAATTAGTTTATTTGCAATAGAATGCATTCTTTTACTTTTTAAAATAAAATTTACTCTAATGCTAATATTTGTAAACTAATTTATTATTAAACGTAAACACTATGTGATATAAAACGAACAAAACAATGTTTCTGGGAAATGTTTTCACTCAAATGGTAGTGGTTAAAGCGATTTTACAAATGTGAGATGCTAGTAAAATGAAATAAACCTTGTAATGACCATCCTTGTTATACAAGTATTTGTAGAAATGGCCATCTTCTATTGGAATAGAAGTTTATTACATGTAAATGAAACATCAATTTTCTCTTCTGGAAAGTAACCAGTGTACAATAACCCCATATGCAACCACCTATGGATCCTTTTATATTCTAAAAGAATACCCATGTTTAATACCGAGGTTGCTGTGACTCAGTGGGTTTGCTTACTGCTTTAGTAACCTGAAAGTTTGATTCCACCGTAGGAGTATTCTCTGTTTTGTGTTTATAAAATTTTCCCTGTATGGGTATGTCCATTTACTTGACATTATTTGGTGCAACTTGGCCAAATATAGCCCTTGGGCCATAAAATATCCAATACAATCAACCAATTATAATACCAATAAATGTTCTGCATTTAAGTTCTGTTAAACGAAATTCCAATGAAGATGGTGTCTATTTTACAGTTACCAGAAGGCTATAATAACAACAGGTGCTTTTATTTTTGTTAAGAGCATAGCATGTCTTTCGACCTTCAATGTATCACAATTTTTTATTTTAACCTGAGGCTCAAAGGATTTGCCCACAGCACTAGCAACCTGCGAGTTGTAGGTGGTGCACGTCCGATTCCTTCCTGAGTGTATTTCTCTTCTGTGTCAAATAAACTTCCCTTGTATGTGTTTCTCCATTACTTAACCTTGTCTGTCTTGTGTTTGGCACAGTGCCCAAATGTGGTCTTTTTGGCATAGAAACCCAACCAACTTATTTTAAACCAGTTGTTACTATCTAAACTGTAAAACTGAAATTTTAGGTTAGTTTCAGTTCTCAAATTAATCAAGAAAATATTTCTTGTAATTCTGATCACACCTGGTTCTTAACGTAGCAGAAGTTTAATATTGACAAAAGACTAAACAATCCTTAACTCTAAAACACCTTGAAAGAAATGCTTTACACTTGGTGTAAATTATGATATGTAGTTGCCATGTATATCCCATGTAATGCCAGTTAATTTAAAAACTAACCTTGCCTCTTAAGTTGCAAGGTATGATTCTTAAAAACATTGAATTAAAGAATGAAATCTTTCCTTTCACGATTTTGAGGTTTTACTTTTTATTTCAGGTCTGACTTGTTAAGGAAATAGTTTTTAAATAAAATAGATGGACAAGATTGTTAGAGCCAACACTCTTTTTTGCTGTACGTGTAAGTATTGTTTCTAATTTCATTATGTAATAAGGATACATTTTTAGTTTTAATTATCTTTCATTGATAAATTTAAGTGAAACATTTTGGGCAGGTGTTTCCCAAACTCCAATGCTAAAGTAACAGGATCACATTTTCGGGGCCACCATGGCTCAGTGGGTATGTCCACTGCACTAGCAACCTGTGGATTGTTGGAGGTGCAGGTTTGATTCCTCCCTGGGTGTCTGTCTCTTCTGTGTCAGTAGAACTTTCTTTGTGTGTGTTTGCATTACTTGACACAGTCTTATGTCGGACACAGTATGGCCAAGTATTCCTTGTGCCATAACCCCCTTCCACACTTCCCTTTTCCCAAAGAAGCCATATTTACAAATATATTTTCCTTTCTAACTCAGTAGAAATAAGAGGCCCAACAAAAGTAACCTTTCTCAACTAACCTGTTTCCCCTGGTCTACTACAACAATAATCAGCACTATTTGGTACTTTTGAAAGCTAACACTGATGTGTCACCTGCACTGCCACATAATTCTCAAACCTGTAATGCAGATGTATTTTTAGCTTTGTTGTGCTTCAACAAAATATGTGACATTTTTTACAATGGAATCCTAATTATTTCTCTTAAAAGAAAGGGCCAACAACACGCTCACTTATGCTGTGTGCTTCAAAAAGATCTTTCATAGTCTTGCCATCCACTTTATAACTTATATGCCATCCATTATTTCCATACTTTTTGATATTGTATGTCGTGTTGTTGATCAGCATGTTTTTAATCATAGAATTCCATCATATTGTTTCAATCAATAATTTCTACTTAATTTTTTCCATGAATACTTTTTTGATTTTTATATATTATTCATAACCTGATTTCATAAAATCATGAAGTAAATTTGTATTACGTAAATTTCTTTTACATGACTTACATCTACCTTTAATTACAATATTTTTTATATTTACATTGATTTTATTTATTTCTATTTTGCATTTGGTGCAGCTTGTCTTCTTTTGGACCTTGTGCCATTATACCCTAATTACCTTCCAACTTACCACTTCATAACTTCTCATGGTGCATCTCTTATGGTTCTCATCACATTGCTTTTCAACCAAGCTTTGATTTTTATCACCCTCTTCTATTTGGTTCTTTATTGCTGCCACCATGATAATATTGTGATTGCATGGTTCTTGAGGCAGTTCTGATTTCACCTGGAGGAGAGATTCAAGTCTTTTCTGGTGATCGGATTGTAAATAAGATCATTATATAGTCATAAATTTACAAGAACTTTTCTCTTAATTAAGATTTTTGTTCAGTAACCTGCTCGTCCACGGATTTCTAATAAAGACTATACATGGTTTTCATTTGTACTAATTCACAGCATGCTTACATGCCTTCACAGCTGTTAAAGAGTAGGCGTAGGACAATTTTAAATGGTAAAGTTTGCCAAGTTTACTCTTTCTCAAAATTAGAATTTTATAATTCTCTTCAGAGTCAAAATTATAGTTTGTTCAGCCATTAGATTTTCATTTAATGTAACATTTTTAAATTGTATATAGTTTGAATCAGAAATAATTTTATGTAGGTTTTAAAAGCATGTAATGTAAGCTAGAATGTTTTCTAAATTAGATTCTCATAAAACTCGCTTAAGAAGTATAAAAAAGTTATTTTCCTATATTATTCACATTTAATCTTAGTGTCTCAAGATTTCTGAGCTGTGTATTATTTTTACCCTACAACATACTTAATGATTAAATATGCAAATCTATCTATACATTTCACTATTGTACATGGCACAAAAATTGGCACTCTGTATATTGGAGTCACCTTCCTTTCGACCCCGCATTCAAAAGGAAAGGGATATTGTGTTTGAGAGACATTTTTAACACAAAAGTTTATTACACCACAAGTTCAACTTAAAGTATAGTAATTTAGGAACAGTTACAATGAATTTCAACTTGATTGAACTATTTTTTCCATGAATTTGTGGTATAAATATTGCCTTAAGGGTGTCAACTGTCTTGTTTACCCTATTAAAATTTAATTGAATATTTGTTCTAACTCTCATAAATGTTTAAAAAACTTTCAATCATTATCCCCTTTCTGTGTATTTCCATGTATTTTACTCTTTTATTGTGTATGTAGTCTTAGCTGTTTAATTCTGCTAATTTGTGTAATTAAAACAAGGGGTTGACAGAAATTTAACAATCTTTTGATGGAGCTTGTATGTGTACCCATTCTTTTGAGAAACAAATAATGTATTTGTTTTCTCAAGTTGTTAATACTTGCAAATAATATACTTGTTTTCTTAAGTATGAAAGAATTGCTTTTATGCTGTCTTAACTGAAAATTATTCCTCTATCCAAGCTGAAAGCCAAATTATACCTTTAAGATGTGTCCTAAAATTATAGAGCCATAATGAAATTGAAAAAATTTCATAGTAATGCAGGTTTCAAAGGATAATTGGTATTTGTTTATACCTAATTTAATTTAATTAATTGATAGAAAAGTATAAAATTTAATAGATTTTTTCTTATTTAAAAACAAATATGATTTCTGAACTCGTTCATGTTCCAAAGTCATAAATCCACCATCAGTTACAAAGTCTTAAACATGTACGAGTATTTTAGCAGCCAATAAATTTACTTCTCTTATTGATGGTTTTAAACACATGTTGATATGGTGTTTACAAGTTGCTGGTATATTTCTTTAAAAGATTTCTTCTCGTGAATTAACAATGGGTTGTTTAAGCACAATTGTGTTATTATATTGGTAGCCTATTTTTGTAAATTGATCAAGATCTTATTCTCTAAATATTTCTCAACATTTACATCAGCATTGGTCCATCACAAGAACTCTTAGTTGAAACCGATAGCATCATACATGGGAGCTTTGTCCTGTTGAAATTGTTAATTTAAAGTGTTCAAAATGTTAATTTTAGAAAAGAAGTGGTTAAGCAAAACTTGTTTATGGGAAGGAGTTGGTGTGGTTTCAGAGCATGAACAAGTTGGGAAGTTCTTAATTCCTCTAACAAAAGTCATATTTCTTGTGTTCTCGTTTCTAAGACTGCACCAGAGCAGTCTGGTGCAGTCTTGAATCTTTAAAATGCAACACCAGTCCACGACACTTTGCTACTGTTTCCCAATACCTCTTTTTCTCCCTTTCAAGACATTTTTTATCTTGTGTTTGGCACAGCTTAGCCAGATATGGCCCTTGTGCCATGAAACGCTAAACAACCAACCACTGCACTTTACTTGCAGCACCAAGAGTGAGGGTGGAGTAGAGACCATATTTTTGGGATCTCTGTTTGCAACCCTCCTTACCCTGAAAATAAGGCTGCTCATTTCCAAATTAATCAATGTGAGATGGTATTCATTGCAAGCAAATAGCTTGTGTATCCCAATTTCAACAAGAGTAGAATGATATGTCTCCTATTTCTGACCATAATATAAGACCAGGATTTAAGGTATTGTAATGAACTCTTACTGTCTGTCAAAAGCCAAATGGGATCCTTCCCAGAAGACACAGGGGCAGGTTGTAGAGCAGCGGATTAGCAATTGGAGGGTTGGGAGTTTGAAACTTGGTCCAACCAAAGACTGTCATGCATGTGGGTTCATGTTAAATCTGCCATGGCCTCAAATGTTCTCATGTTGGTGTGGTGTGGAAGTTTGGAGAGTAGGGTGCCTTCTCAAGTGTTGAGCTTGTTATCTGACCATGGTTCAAAATTATGAGGTATCCTGATATTTCCCTTTGGTACTGATTCCGGACCATCGCCAATAGCCTGTGGTATTGCTCCAGTGTGATGTTGATTTAACTATCTCTACTCAAGAGTCACAACTCATCTCAAAGCCTCTGATAGCCAGAAATCCTGATCGAAATGCTGAATCATGTTGTAGTTGGAAAAGATAACGTTGCTTCCTCAAAGTTAACGAATGAACCACATGCAGTCACACTATCCACTCCTTTCTGATGCTTTGATAAGATCACATCATTCTTAAAATCATATCAATAATATTTACAACTATCTGGTCCATCAAAATGAACTTTTTCTCATCATTTTGTACAACTGTTTCAATTATAAATCCTGGCTATGCTTACTTGAGCCATTTCTTTATGCCTCTTGGTTACAATAGATGATTTCATTTTCTGGTAATTGAAGAAGTTACAGGATTGAAGAGCTGGTTGAAGAGTGTATTTGGATGCTTTAATGTATGTGCCCTTGACATAACTCAAATACATAGAATAGTAGGTCATACATAAAAAACGAGGCATTTTAAAGCCAACTTAATGTGTTTCAGTCCGTCCATCTGTATTCTTTTGACCACACATTCCACTGGAATTTAAATGATTTCAAAGCACATGATAGGAAAGGTTCATTTGTCTTCTAGTATATCCTTATTTATCTAGTAGTATTATCCTTATGTTTTGGTATAAAATCCAATTTACATTGTTCCAATACACTAAAACTTCCTTTCCCCTTAAGTAAGGGACCTGTGATGGCTTTGTTCAGTACTCTAGCAACTTTCAAGTTGTAGGTGGTGCAGGTTCGATTCCTGTAACTTACCCTGTGTGTATCTCTTCTATCAATAAAAATTTCCTTGTGTGTATATGTCTGTGTCTGTATTGTGTTTGATGTGGCATGGCCAAATATGGCTCTTGCACCATGAAACTCGGGGCCGCGGTGGCCCGGTTGGAAGAGTAACGGACTTGCAACCGAAGGGTTGCGAGTTCGAATCCAGCCAAACACCGTCGTGTACAAAGGGGGCTGGTGCACGTTAAATCTGTCGTGGCCTCAAATGTCCTCACGTTGGCGTGGTGTGGAAGTTTGGAGAGTGGGGTGCCAGCTCAGGTGTTGCCTCGTCATCTGACCGTGGTTCAAAATTACGTGGTGTTGTCCTCGGATCTTTCCCTTTGGGATTGATCCCGGACCGTCACCAATAGCCCATTGTGTTGCTCCAGTGTGACGTTAATTGAAATACCCAAATACCCGCACCATGAAACTCAAAACCAACCCAAGCTCCATAAGTAGTTGCTACTTTATTACCTGTTCAGTAGGCAAAATAAATTTATATTTTCTATTAGCCTAAAAAATACAATATTACAGATCTGCCTTACAATATTGCAAAATTTAAGTATTTTCATGCTTTGTTTTAGTTATTCAAGGTGGATCCATCATTTTTGGACATTGGAAAATCATAAATGTTTAAAATATTTACCCAAGTTTGCATGCAACAGTATATAACAATATTTTAACCTACACCATATTTGCATTAGGATTATACGAATATCATAACTACATCAACCCTTAATGTCATGCTAAAAATGCAATATCTTCAAGAGATCTATCATTTGGGAAATGGCTTAGTTGCTGTCGCATAATGAATGACTCAATGAAAGAAAATCTCCAATTTACCTTCTTGTTGTAACCTCACATTCTGATCATTAATGTGATTATTGTTTTTTAAATAGACTCCACTCCTAATTAGAGCAGTTGAACTGTTTCTATTATGTATCATTTCAGCCAGCACACTCACACTGTTTATGAAATATGGGATTGAAACCACGAGTATATGGTGAACTTTCTTTCGACCTATTTTGTTCCATTGGATTGGAGACAGTAAATTTCTTTCACAAGAAATTGAGCTGAAAGTTTGGAAAAGATAGAAAGAGATAAACCAGTTAGTAATGCTAACTAACGTACACTATATTTTACTTGAGTATTCTATATTAATAGTACAACCATTGATTTTAGGGGTCACCAAGGCTCAATGGGTTTGCCCACTGTGTTAGCAATCTGCAAGCGGCACAGGTTAGAGTCAGATTCGATTCCTTACTCCCTTTTGTGTCATTATAACTTTCCTTGTATGTGTGTGTCCACTACTTGATTTGTTTGTCTTGTGTTTTGCTCAGCTTGGCACCTGTGCCTATAAAGCCAACCATTGATATTAAGTATGGCTTATATTATGTTGATATCTTTTTGTCAGCTTGGATTGTTGTCTTTTGATCTTTTTGTTGGGGATAGAAATTATGTTTGCTATTTCCTGATTCTATATATCTATTTTTAGGGTTATTTTGGGAGTTTATTATTTAGAGCTAGTTTGAGAAAATATTTTGGTTACTTGTTGAGATTTTTTTCAACTCTAGGTAAAGTTTTAGTTTTGCCCTGGCAGCAAAAATATCTGATCTAAATGTAAAACAAAACTTTAGTATGTTTTTCTATTGGTGAGTGAATCATCTACAGTTGAAAGAGTAAGCCACTGGAAGGAGTAATCAATTACTTTTGGATCTATGCATTGTTAACCAGAATGTAATAATACCAAAATGAAAACAATTTAAACTGGAAACAACATTTCCTTAACTATGGTTCATGGACCTGTACTGATTCCTAGGGAAAAGTACCAATCCATCACAAGTATTAGAAAAAATATATGAAAATGTCTTGCAATATCTAAATTTTCAAAGTAATACTGAGATCTTATCCTGTGAAGTATTTATTTAGATGGGAGCCACTATGACTCAGGTTTTGCCCACTGCACTAGCAGCCTGCAAACTATAGGTGTGATCTGTTAAGATGGTTACTTTGGATTGATAGGTGGAATTCCCTAATTATACCTTTTTGAAACATAACTTCCAGGTTCTCAAATTGTTGGCTGGGAAATTAGTAATAAAAAATATTTTGGTATTTGAAAGTACATCAATTAAATTTTTATGTGTGATACTGGGAAACAAGGGACCAAATTGGTCCATACACTTTGGTTTCAGTCAGTCTTATATAATCATCACCTGTCATTGGATATTAAAAAACAATTAAGGTCATGAAATTAATTTTTATACACTTTAGGTCAACAAATTCCAGGCTCTAGTATATCTTGGTGACATTCATTCATTCTACCTTTAACTTTAGTATTTTGTACCCCAAGGCAGATTATAAATGCTGGTTTTGATCCGTTTTCTTTTGATGTGTCTTTAAAAAAACAGATGTTGACATTTGAATTGTTTTACAGTTAAATGCATTAACAAAGGAATTGCAACTTAAGTGCCAGTGAAGAGGTTAATGAACATTAAAGCAAACGGCCATCCAGTACCTAAGCTGATATCTCATGGTTGTAATTCTGGTATCTTGTATCGTCATCAGAATATCTTCCCATTTCTAGAAGAAGGGAAATAGAAGGAAAACGAAAATTACTCATGCATAGCTAATTCAGGTAATTATTGCTTGCTCTTCCAACTAGTATTTGACCAATCTGTTTTAACATTTAGACATCGTTTAATATGGTCAGGCCATCTATCTAGAAACTCAGTTCAGTTGGCATTTTTTTCCTTTTTGATTGTAGCACTTAGAGCCACATCTCCTTTAGATGTGTATGGGCTTCACAGATTCAAGGTACTCTAGTGATATTTTCTTTTTACATGGGGTTTATTGTCTTTATTAAACACAGGGGTCATGCTCACAGGATACCAAAGCGATCCTTTTCTGTTCCCCAATGCCCTTTTTAACCCTTTCATGACATTTTTTCCTTGACGTCTTGTGTTTGACTCAGCTTGACTGAAATGGTGCTTGTGCCATCAGTAACTGTTAATACCCTTTTACCTTAAATAAAACTACCAGGTACATGGCTACATAACCATATTGAAATCTTACTCTTTAAGTACCTGATGTGATAATGGAACAGGGAATCATGAACCTCAAACTTTTTACTGAATCTAATCTTTTTTCCAAAACTTTTCTTCTTACCGTATACTAAGAACATGCCAGCAATGGAATCAAGACGAGAATGCATTAAAATTACCTTGAGCATTTTAGAGATTTAGGAAAGATTATGTTCTCTGCTATCTTTTTACAATATTTTTAAAATGCTTACTTACTGCTGCAAACAGTTGACAATTTTTCCATCTTTCAGACTTATCAAGTGAGCCTTCCTACTTTATGAATATGCACTTTTTAAAATTTCTAATGGTGGGTGGTAATTACAAAAGACTAACTCGAGCCTAACAAGAGAACAAATGAAAACAAATGGCAACAGAAGAAAAAGTCTACAGGCTTATTCGGTCCCTTACTTCTCAATATGTCTCCCACATCGAATTGGAAGAGAGCAGAACATCGGGACATGTATGCATGCTCCAGATCCTCCTGAAAATCACAGAACTTGCAAAAAGAATTGTTTAATCTAGACATGCAATGCTGGTGTTTAGCAAAGCAGCTGTGACCAGTAGCAAGGCTAAATTCAGCCATGGCTCTTCCTTGGCTAATCAGGAAAGTCTGAGATTTGCCACCATGTTTTCATGGAATTCCTGTCCAAAAGTTCTTTTTTGAAGGTATTCTTGAAAATTGTCTCGATTATTGATTTGATATTTTGATGGTCTACCAAGACACAGATGTGTATGGGCTTCATAAACCTGAGGTACCCTAGTGAACTTTTCTTTCCTCATGGGGTTTACTGTCTTTAGTAAACTCAGGAATCACACTCCCTGAACATCCAAGCGATCTTTTTCTGCTTTCCACCCACTGTTCTCTCAGGACCCCTCTTTCTCCCTTACATGTGTATTACTTGCTGTTGTGTGTCTTGTGTTTGGTTCAGCTTGGCCAAATATGGCCATTGCAGCATAAAACCCCAAACAACAAGCATTTGATGTGGGAAATTTCTGCCCCTTTTTTGGCCAGATCAGCCATGATTGATAAGCATAGAGGTGAAACCTACCAACTGCTGCATACCTTCCAGTATAATAATCACTGATCTTTAGCATTACTGTCTGAAGGCTTTGTTTTCCAATAATTAAATTGGGCTAGCAATTTGAGGAAGGGTAAGTAATTAGGGCTCTTTGCATTTAACAGGGTTTGGGCACTTACCGAAAATTCATGAAAATCTTAAATAGAATATTTTTCAAAATTCCTTCAACTTGTGCTTGAGATTCCTAGGAAGATGAAATATACTGCTGGGATTTTTTAAATTTCTAGTCTTAATGCAAGAAAGATAGTCTATAAATTTCATTAATGTATGTGACACAGAAATCAGGGTTATTTGTACATTGGCAACAAGTGTGAGTAAAAAATATAAAATCAACTGCTATTAGATTCATTCTCCAAGTGTGCTGTAAAGTTTAAATATGCTACATTTGATCTAGAAACTGCATAATATTTGCTAGAACTGTATGGAAAAACTCTTACCACTCTAATAAATTCTTCAGCAGTCTTATGACAGGAAGGAGTGAGAAATCGGGAAGATAAAAATTAACAAGAATAGAAAATCTGAGCCAACCCAAAAGTAAGTTTAGAAGTATAAAATATTGAATCACCTTAACAAATAAATGAGATGCAATTCAAGTGGATGTTCTGAAGCTAATTGTGATAACATGAGTGAGGTATGCATATTTTACCATGCACTTTATTGGAAATAAGAATTAACAGCAGTAATACATTTTAAAAATATAAAAAAAATGCCATTTTACACTTTTGACTCATTATATTTCCTTTGGACGTATGAAATGTGGATGCTGCTTATTCATCATAAGTGAATTTAAATAAGGTATGAAATGTAATGACACTGCCATCAATATATATTATCAATTAAGAAACTAGCACAGATATTATCAGCTGGTCTTGTTACATTAATATACCAATTGATTCTGAAACTTACTCAAAAGAAAAACAAACTGATATGACACGAAACTAGTTCAAAATGTGATTTGTAGATGGAGCCACATTGGTATTTTTCATGAATATCTGCAACAGTTGATTTCAATCTAATTTTCCACATTATAAATGTGAGTGTTTGATGAATGGGTAATGTGTACCTATTAATTGCAATAGAAAGATTGCTTTCCCAAAACCAGAATGTTCGTACCAGTTTGGGGCACAAGTGGGAAAGTAGTAAATACAGTAAAATTCTATTTCCCCTCTTAATCCTTTATTTCATATCTATTTTCCATCTTCTGTGTTCGTTACCATTGTCCTTGTTACTTATGTATGTTCACATTGTTTAACATGTTTTCACCACTCTTAAATTGCCATAACTTTTCATGTGCTTGGCAAGTGCCAAGAACATTGCCAACTCATCAAGTTGAGTCTGATCTCATTGTGCAATAGTAGATATCTCCAGTGTTTATTTTCAAGAACCACTCTATTTACTTAGGATAGTGAAGTAATTTAGATTCAATATTTTGTCACAATCCACTAATTTTTGTTTTTTCAAATAATTAGATTCAAATAAATTTGTTACAATCCACTAATTTTTGTTTTGGGGTTAGCCACTACATAAATATGTGTTTGGAAGCTCAATTATGATAGAAAATATAAAATTTCAGTGATAATTGGATATGTCAATACAAGTATCACTGAAATATTATGCAGCTTCTTATTTTAATGCAGCTGGTTTTTTTAATGTAATATGTTAAATTGCTATACCCCCTGGAATACTTTTTAAAATCCTTGAAAACTACTGGAACTTGCTTTCCCCAAAAGTGAAGATCCTGTTTTAAATTGTTTGTTCAGCATCTCTAACTAAAGTACACCATAAGTTGTACTTTATGATCTCTTCTATTACTTACAGTATTTTTTTGCCTACATTTTACCTTAGAATTTTTTACTGTGTGGCATGATTTAAATGTTGAACTGTCTTAGTCTGTTCCATCTTTCACAAAATAGTTGATTGAATTTTCTTGCAGTTGGCAACCCTCAGCAGCAAGCAGTAGCAGCTTGTGTGGTCCTATAAAAGTTCATCCTGGTAGTCTGAGCAGGCACATCTAAGTGGAAATTTTTGGGTTGCAAAACAAATAAAAGAATAGTGTTGTAATATATGTATTGAAATTTATAATTTGTATAGAAATTACAATACTTTTCAATTTGTAATGCACATAATTTCTTGTCATTGAATAAAAAAAATCATATATTTTATAATCTGCTTTATGTCATTTGACTTCGAATTTTAAACTTCCCTTTGAATGTTCAAAAGTAAGATTTTAATTGAAATTATGCCTGGAGTAATTCACCTGAAAAATCTAAGTTATTTTCATTAAATATTTTTTAAAAATTGAAGTAGTGATTGCAAAAAGTAAATTGGTGATCCTAATTGGTAAATTGTGAGTGTATGTTTATTACATGATATTGTCTGTCTTGTGTGTGGTGCAGCATGTGCCAAATATGGTCCTTGCACCATAAAACACAGCCAACCCCAATTGCTAAATAGTAAGTTATAAAAAGTTAACTGAGCGTTCTAAAGCTAACCCGCATACCGTGGGTTTGCCTTAAGATAACCCAACTGGACTAATATGCTCCTAAGGAAGTTTCTACCTGGTTTTCTTTGAGATATGAACTATTTAGAATGCAAAGTAGGATTACTGGAAAATCAAGGGGATTGAGTTCAGCATCTTCGATGTAATAGAACTGATGTAGAATTTACAAATGCGAGACTAGAAGAAATTACAAGAAAACTTACAAAGCACATGTGCTAATACTTTCAATAGTTACCATGCCATTTGCTCCTGCATAAGCTGCCTTTAATTCCCTATTTATGCATCTTGATGACGGAATAAGACCCTGATGAGTATAAGCATACTCAGATCCTCGGAAAAAGCCTTCACGTTTGTGATGATTTGCAGTAGCCAACTTGGAAATGTAACGGATTGGCCACCAGAGGTTTTTCAAGTTCGAAACTCTGTCCAACCAAAGACCGTGTACACGGTGGCTGATGCACGTTAAATTTGTCGTGGCGTCAAATATTCTCGCGTTGGCGTGGTATGGAAGTTTGGAGAGGGGTGCCAGCTCAGGTGTTGACCGGGTCATCTGGTCGCGAATCAAAATAATAAGGAGTCTGATCTATCCCTTTCAGTGGGTAGTTAATGTTGCACTGGAACAACACAACGGGCTATTGGTGACGGTCCGGAATGAATCCTGAAGGGAAAGATTCGTGGACAAAACCGTAAATTTGAAATCACGCTATCTTTCCGTGATTGATTCCGCACTGTCACCAATAGCCAGTTGTGTTACTCCAGTGCTGTGTTAATTAACTACCGCATTTGTGATATTTAAACGCACCGATACCAACTTCCCTAACATTCCTTCAGAATTGAGTACAGATAAATTTTACCTGTATCCGATTTTGCTCGCCATAAAAAACAGCCGTTGATGTGGCAAAATGTGATCCGCAAGCTCATCACATACTTTGCTGGTAACATCAAATAAACCTTGTGATTGCGTGTGGAAACTAAGAAACCATCCAAGAAATTTGTGACATGTTTGGAGTTATGGTTGGTTTAATGTTAAGACTCAGTGGCATATACATGATTCAGAATACTATTCGTTGGTGATGGCCCTAAGTAGGTTCCTACCTGTTCTGAAGACTCGTCGACTGATTTGGCGACTCGCGAGAGCATTCAAATCTAAATATTAGGATTGGATACTTATCGAGAGAAAAAGTAGCAGTGGCTGAATCTGGATATTACAAAGAGAAATCGAATACGACCATTAAGGTTTCCAAGGCTCTGAAGAAATAATAAATTTCCAGTACTTACACAACACTGAACTTAATAACCCTATTAGTGGTTTCGGCGAGTTATCTCAAAATCTGGTTGGTTTGGCGAATGACGAGATATCTCGTCGAGACAAAACTGCCCTTACTCCAAGGGAAATGAAGATCTAAATAGGAAAACAAATTTTTTCTTGGCCAGAACTGGTGACGTTTTGGAACAGACTGGCCGCTACAGGGCGGTTTTCGCCGCGAAGATAAACCACTAGGAGGAAAGTTGTATTCACTAATCCTCCGATTTTTCGCAATGTCGTGTTTTCCGTCTTTAACGAATATGATTACTTTAAAAAATCATCTCGCCTGCCATAGTAAAATATGAAAGAAATTGCGTCAAGGCTCCAAAAATACAATGGAGAATGTAATAAGGATCGGGACATACAATCCACTCGTTTCACGAGAAGTCATGCCCAAAATTGACTCCCAAATTAGACTACAAACCTCACACGTTAAGCACTTTGTACGGAAGGGTAGGTACGTAGTTGAATAAACGTTGCACTGGAGCAACACAACGGGCTATTGGCGACGGTCCAGGATCCTTCCCGAAGGGAAAGGTCGAGGACAACACGTAATTTTGAACCACGGTCAGCTGACGACGTCAACATCTGAGCTGGCACCCCACTTTCGAAACTTCCACACCACGTCAACGTGAGGACATTTGAGGCCACACCCGATTTAACGTGCACTAGCCCCCATGGGGAGATGGGAGGAATGAGTGACTTGAAATCTAGCTATCTATTTTTAGTGAGTTTTCGGTTTCGAAAAGTACCAGAGCATGTGTGAATTGCATATTGCAGATATCTTGCAGTAAACCAGGAAGAAACTTGGATCGTATTAGTCTTAGGTCGTCCTCAGACAAACCCATGGCATGTGGCTATTTCTACACAAAGCGGGCCAAGTTTGGTTTAGTATTATGCCGAATTTAACTTAAAATGTTTTTCAAGTTTTTACTATTGAAAACCATTGTTTTTTAGGCCACTTCAACACTGCCCAAGTGAAAAAATATGTCTGGTGATTTCTGGCTTTGTCTTGAGGATTGCCAAAACGAGTCTGAAAACTTCAACCTCTGGTCTCTTCATTTAATTCGAAAAAATAAATGCATAAGTTGTTCATAACACAGATTACATGACCCATAAAAATATTACTCTCACTCAATATATTGCCCTTTAATGGAAAAATATTGAAACCTTTTTGTCCAATCACATACTTTCTGATTTTTTCCCGAGATGCTTCCGGCCTCGGGAATTTCCCGATTTCCTGGTGCCACAGTCCCTGCCCACCTGCAACCTCATCTCAAAAGTCAAAACAAAAATGCGCATAAGCAGATTTTACTTCAATCCCTTGAGGACTCAAACGGATATCTTTAAAATATTCATAAAAAGATAAGTTATGTTGATCCATCTTCAAGACCTCGCGTCCCTGTTTGGGGAAGACTTCTTCAGAATGCAGTTTGCACAAATAATGCCTTTCCTACAAAGAAGGAAACGTTTCGAAAATGGCGGAAAAGCTCGAACTTTTTCAAGTCTATTATTCTCTACCTTACAAATGTACTCTTAATTAAGAGTGTTTCCGTCCCAAGGTAACAGGTTGAACATTTTTTGTTATTCTTGTGGTAAATCATTTTGTCGCAAATTAGATTAAACATATTACTGAATATATAAGGAAACGGATAAATTGAATAGAATTCATGTTGGGGGAGATAACAAATCTAAGATTCCATTTTGGGGTTGATAATAACTTTAATTTTAGATCTAACTAGTATATAATCTTTTGCGGCCATCTGAATAAAACAAAGGAATACCTCTTTTAAGTATAAAAAATAATACAATCTGGAGTTTCCCCATCTGGATCTTATTTCAACCTCTGAAATGAAAATATTTTTAAATCAATACAAGATAAAGTCTCACTTATTCATTTGAAAAGCAACTTTGCGTTATACTATACATAATGGTTTACAAGACTAATTTTAAAATAAAAGGAGCTTGGACATCCACACTATCATTCTCTTTCCAGATACCTTTCATTACCACCACCCTCCTGTAAGGTTCCTTTTTCCACTGGACTCCTGTATCAGACCTCTTCCATGCTGAAAAAGAATCTTATTAGTACTCCATGGATTAGGAGTTTGTAATGAAAGTAATTCGAAGTTATCAGTAATTCGTTTCAAATAAAGCTTATGTGGTGGCATCAGTCTACGTATGAAACTAAGTCACGTGGCTCTGGTAATGGAACGAATTAAAAATAAGTTTTTTCTTTCAGTCGTGGTGGTTGCGAATTAAAATATCTTTAGAATGAAGCAATCAAGGAAAATTGAGATATTAGAATTAATGTTAAGCCTTTTTATTTTGAGAAATGTCGCTATGTTGGTAGACTAGTCAGCTTATTATGTTTTAATTTTTGATGAAGTTTTATTAAAGTTATTTTTTTACCTACCTCGTTATTCATTGAATCAGTCGACATATTCATATTTCTATGAAAATTAATATCCACGTTCCATATCTACAAGCGTCATTTATTATCTACTCAGCGAGAGTCGTACATGCCTTACATCTCCATCAGAGTAGAAAAATCCCGTGTAAAACAGGAGTAGGTCCTCCCATAGCCATACAGGTGGCGGGACCCATAATATCGCCCTACGCCATGTCGCATAAGCTTGTGCATTGTTTTTTAGGTCCTGCTTGCACTGCTTGCAGTGGACCATACTCTTTTGCAACAAATGAAGCGCTTTCAATACCTGTAACATCGAAATAGTTAATGCTCTCAAAAGTTTTTAATTCCCCATTGATTGTTATTTGATATTGAGATTGTGGCGGCCATCTTCAAAATGTATCCTTTTTTACAATTAGAGGTGAAAAACACCGAAGAGTTGATCGTTTTCTAATAGCTGTGATATAATAGATGTAGTTTGAGAATACGTTATGTAATAATTATCGTGGGTTCAATATTTGGTGGGAACTGTCTATGCTGCTAACTCGTACTTGAACCATTTTGCATTTTTTAGTGTCATACCAAGTATAAAGTTGTAGGAATAGTATTTAAATTGTACGTAGGAATAGTATTTAATTGAACCACGGTCAGATGACGAGGTCACACCTGAGCTGGCACCACACTCTCCAAACTTCCACACCACGCCAACGTGAGGACATTTCAGCCAAGACAGATATAACGTACACCAGCTCCCTTTGTGCACGACGGTCTTCCAACCGGGCAACTCCGGCCTGTCCTATTCTTTTATCTTTCCCTTCTTGATTCATCCCGGACCGTCGACACGTTGGCGTGGGGTGGAAGTTTGTCAGCTCAGGTGTGACCTCGTCATCCGACAGTGGTTCAAAATTAGGTGGTGTCCTGTCCTCGGATCTTTCCCTTTGGGTTTGATCCCGGACCGTTGCCAATATCCCGCTGCGTTGCTCTAGTGCGACGTTAATTAAAAATACCATACCAAAAATAAACTAAATTAATGAAGGGGTGATTGATAATTTTTTCACAATTCGCCCGTTGTAACTATTTATAACTGATAGTACAATTTAAAAAATTATTTATTAACTGCTTTTATAAAACTCGTATCAATAATTTATAATCAAATCATCAAAATTAATTGTCGTATTAGGGATTCAATCACCCTACAGATGGCGCTAAAAGCACCGTCAGAGTGTGTTACGATCGAACAAGCAGATATTCGGATGATATGGTCATGGAGTGGTCGTGTAGGACGCTCCTTGGTAAATTGTAAATATTTTGTTATATAATAAATGTTTGTGCTGTCTGCATTGCCTGAGATTCGCTGATAACCCATTAAATAGAACCAGATACGACATTGGCGCAGTCGACAGGATTTTAATGAGGAAATATGCTTTCGTTTTCATGGTGAGTCCTGCTCCTTGTTGTGAACTTTTATATTTGTTTCCTGCTAAATACTACTTTTGAAGAACATTGAAGAATGGTGTAAAGATTTTTGTTGAAATGCTTCAAAGTGAATTTTGAATTTGATTTTCGGAACTTTATTGTGGAACTTTCGTTTTAAATCGAACAGTTTTGTTTCGTGATCCCATTATGGCGTTCTTGGCGAAAGCAAGAAAGGAAGTTCTAAAGACTGTTGCTACCGAAATGGGGATATTGAATACCGAAAACATGGTTGTAATTGAGCTAAAGAAAGTTATAACCGAAAATAAAAACTATGATGAACCGTTCGTGAAGGAACTCTTAAATACTATTATAGAAGAAAGAAGGAGAAAAGAAAAATTAGAAGTTGAAGAAAGACGAAGGAAAGAAGAATTAGAAGTTGAAGAAAGACGAAGGAAAGAAGAATTAGAAGTTGAAGAAAGACGAAGGAAAGAAGAAATGGAATTCGAGTTGCAGAAGATGCGTCTAGAAAACGAAAGATTGAAGAATGGGTCTGAAATTCAACAAACTGATGTAAACATGAAGCCGAGGTTTGACTTGCAAAGTATTTTACAGAAGTTTGATCCCAAAACTAACGATATATCCACCAATTGTTTACGAAACACTACAAGAAACCCGAAATTACGTGGTGTGACTTCGCCTATGAACTTAAAAATTATTATCAAGAATGGATAAGAGGACTGGATGTAAAGACTTTTGAAGAACTGTCTGATTTAATTATTACTGATCAGATTAAGCGTAAAGTGCCATCGGAAATCCGTGATCATTTCATCGACGAATGGTCTCGATTCAAAATACCAGAAGAAATTGCAAATAAACTAGATGATTACGAAAACGTTCGAAATTGCGTAAACAAAAAAGTGAAGGAAACATTTTGGAAGGAGAATCAAACGAATACGTACAAACATCAGAATTTTAATTACAACAGAGAAGAAACGAAAAATTCCATAGACCGGAAATATGCATCCCCTCACATCAGAGAACATCGATTCAAGACGAGAGAAGATTACCAAAGCACTAGAAATACAACTTCAAGGGAATGCTACATATGTGGTTTATCGCACTTCGCAAGAGATTGTCCTAAAAGATACAGCAGATCAACAAATATTAGCAAGAAAGAAAAGAAACCAGAAGATGAAATATTAACTGCTGAAATACGATCGGAGCATCTGGTGAAAGAAAAAATAAATGTTCCTATGAACTCTCTTCAATATGTAAACATTCTCGTAGATAATCGAGAACTGAAAAGCCTGATCGATTCTGGAGCTCAAATCCCAGTTTTCAATTCAAATTTTATTTCCGAATCAAAAACTGAAAAGGGAAAAATAATTTTAACTAGCGCTTTCGGAGAAAAAATTGAAGCTGGATTAGCAAAATTCCAAGTTTCATTAAAAAACGAAGATGAAAATAGACTTTGCCGTCCGATTGAAATACTTGCAGCAGTAACGGACAAAGTTCATGGTCAGTGCATTATACCCCCAAATATTTATGAATTACTAAAATGCTCAACAGAAGATGGAAAAGAAACATGTATTCCTAAATGTAACAGATTGGATTGTGTTTTTCCAGTGAAAGAAAAGGATTATTTAGTCTGCGCTGAAACCGGAAAGGATGAATCAGAACAAGAATCACCAGAAAGCGGAATACTATCGTGCAAAAGTGAAAGCTTTCGACTTCGTGAAGAACAAAACAGTTGTGATACGTTAAAAGAAATAAGAAAAAATTTATCACTTCGAAAGGGAAACTTCTTTTTTATCGATGGATTAATATTCCACAAAGATAAAATATTAGGAGAGACCGTTCAGCAACTGGTTTTACCGCAAAAGAGAAGAGCTCAAGTTTTAAAATTAGCTCATGAATCTGTTTTTGGAAGTCACATGGGAATGAAAAAGACGAATGAAAGAATACGATATAGTTTTTATTGGCCTTACATGACTAGTGAAATCGCCGAATTTTGTAAAACATGTAAAGAATGCCAACTCCGAAGCCCAGAGAAAATGATTGATAAAATTCCCATTACTCCTGTTCTCAGACCGGAATTACCATTTGAATGTGTTAATGTGGACATTATAGGCCCTATTGAGCCTCCCTCAGCTCGTCGTCATAAATATGTGTTATGTTTAGTTGATCAACATTCTCGCTGGCCGGAAGCAATTCCTTTGCGTTCCTTAACTGCTAAGGCGACATGTGACGCACTGTTGGAAATTTTCATGAGAACTGGAATACCAAATACTATAGCAAGTGATCAAGGTACGAACTTTATATCGAAACTTACTCAAGAATTCATGAATCGCTTAGGATCCTCTCCTAGATTTTCAGTACCAGGATATGCAGCCAGTAATGGACTTGTAGAAAGATATAATCAAGTTCTTAAAAATGCACTTCATCATGTTATCCGAACAGATCCTAGTAATTGGGATAAATACATTCCGTTTCTGTTATTTGCTTATAGAGAAGTTCCTAACTGTACTACCGGAGTATCTCCATTCAAGTTGATGTATGGCCGAGAAGCAAGAGGTCCTCTGAGTGTGTTGAAATCTAGCTGGTGTGGAGAAATTCCTATACCTTTGAATATGGACAAATCAGTCGTAGATTATCTCCAGGAACTCAAAATAAATCTCGAACGAGCAACCGACCAAGCCTTACTTATCGCATCGGGAAAACAGCAAGCCTACACGGATTATTTTAATCGCCGCACAAGATCCAAAGAATTTAAATTAGGAGAGCAGGTTTACTTACTAATTCCAGATTCTTCCAACAAGTTATATGCACGATGGACCGGACCTGGGGAGATAGTCGAGCATCCATCGCCACATTCTTACAAAGTGAAACTTCCTGAAGGAAAAGTACGACACTGCCATGTAAATAAGATAAGGAGATATTACCCAAGAATGAATGCAGTTGGTATTGTTTTTGAAGATGATGAAGAATTTGGTGAAATTCATGCCTCTCATAGAACTGTATATCAACAAGAACTGTCTGATAAAATTTGGAAAATAAATTTATACGATTTACATGAGAAAGAAAGAAGTCAACTGATTCAGATATTACAGAAGCATAAAGATTTATTTAGTGGAAAATTGAAAGTTGCACAAGTTGGTGAACACAAAATAAGACTTGAGGAAGGCAAAGAAAGGACAAAACCATATGTTTATAGGATACCAGAATCTTTGAAATCACAAGTAGATACCCAAATTGAAGAGCTACTTGAATTGGACTTAATAGAAGAAAGTTCTGCAGAAATCGCTCATCCTGTTGTGTGTGTAAACAAAAAGGATGGAGGCATGTGTTTATGTGTTGATTATCGATCCCTCAATGCTGTCACAAAGGCTGATGATTTTCCTATGGAAGATGCCATTCAATTACTTCACAGCATAGGGAAAGCAAATGTTATTTCTACACTTGACTTGTTGAAGGGATATTGGGCTATCCCAATGGAAGAAAAATGTCGTGATTTTACTTCTTTCAAGACTCACAGAGCACAGTATAGATTCAAAGTAATGCCATTTGGTTTGAGAAATGCTGCTGCGACTTTTCAACGAGAAATGAACAAAGCGTTAGCACCATACAGAGATTTTAGTCGTGCATATATTGACGACATAGCTATATTTTCTAACAACATGAGTGATCATCTAAAACACTTGGATCTTATTCTTTCAAAATTAAAAGAATTACAGTTTACTGTGAATTTACACAAATGTACATTTGCAAGACCTGAAATCAAATATTTAGGTCATGTTATCGGATCTGGAAGGCATCAAGCAGATCCAGACAAAATAAAAGCAATTGCTCAAATACCTGTACCTGAGACCAAGAAACAACTTAGAAGCATGCTTGGATTGTGCAATTATTATCGGGAATATATACCTTGCTATGCAGAGATTGCCTTACCTCTTACAGAGTTAACAAAAAAGAGGATTCCTGAAAATTTACCTTGGCTGGATATACACGAAGTTCCCTTCAACAAACTGAAATCTGCTCTAATGAAAGCTCCAGCTTTGCACACTCCAGTTATGAGTGAACCGTTCATAATACACAGTGATGCATCCCAGTATGGTATCGCCGCTTGTCTGTCCCAAGGAATCGAAGGATTACTCCGACCTATTGCATATGTGAGCCAGAAGTTGAATAAAACTCAACAAGCTTGGTCTACATTAGAGAGAGAAGCGTACGCTATTGTGTGGAGTTTGAAGAAGTTTGAAACTCTAGTTTTCGGGTCCAAAATAGAACTGTACACTGATCACAACCCTTTGTCATACCTTACAAAATGTGCTCCACAATCTTCACGACTACAGCGGTGGGTTTTTGCTCTTCAAAGATATAACTTAACAATAAAACATTGTCCAGGAGTCAAAATGCCTCATGCTGATGCATTATCCAGACTATTTTCTGAAGAGAAGTAGTGACAAATTTATTATTGTGACTTTAAGCATAATGTCTGTTATTATATGCTTTCGTATTTTATTAGCATTATTATTCTTATATGTATATATATTTTTATTTTGCATTTTTCTTTACTGTTGATATGGTGTAATAATATTTAGGTGATTGAGTCCATAATATTTAAATTCAGATCTGTGTTTATGTTTTGAGAAAACCCCAAACCCATATCTTGCGGGGGAGATGTCGTATTAGGGATTCAATCACCCTACAGATGGCGCTAAAAGCACCGTCAGAGTGTGTTACGATCGAACAAGCAGATATTCGGATGATATGGTCATGGAGTGGTCGTGTAGGACGCTCCTTGGTAAATTGTAAATATTTTGTTACATAATAAATGTTTGTGCTGTCTGCATTGCCTGAGATTCGCTGATAACCCATTAAATAGAACCAGATACGACATTAATTATACTGAAAATGTTATACATCATCCTCCAAAATTCGGAAGAACGTCCACCGAGTTTGGTCCAGGATCGATTGATAATTTATGCTCTGCATTATTCAAATGTATTTTTTATTTCCATAATATTCAAATAAAATTATCCTCCTTTGTGAATGAAAATTAATTAACTACTTAGGTGGCAGCCAGATAGAATGAACACTTGGAGAAACCTTTTTACCGCTGTTAATGTGAAATACAATGAGATTTTTTCCAACGATATATCATTTTTCCCGACTTCTGTTTCTCCCTCCCCCAAGATTATTTTTCTTCAATCATCAAAACCAAAGCACAGTTCGAGCGCAAACCAATTACTACTGAAGGAAAAGTAAAAATATGCCCGATAACGAGCAATCGACTTTCCGCTTTATGCTCGAGAATTCGCTTTCTATTTTCTTGATATTTTGCTCGGGATAGCGATTATGAGATCTAATGACCAGGAAGTATTAGAGCTATTAGTGAGAAACGTCATTTTCTCTAAATTGCACCGGAGGAACGAAAAAACCCCTCGATACTGTTCGAAACTTCCCCGTTTGAGACTATCATCCATCTGAGATAAATTGATTTATGCCCCTTCTGGTGCCTAATAACGTATATGAACCATCGTGTATAAAAAGTTAGTGTAGTTATAACTTTGTAAATGTTGTGACAGAAAGTGTTTGTAGTGAGTAGTGTATGTTAGCCCTGTTTTATATCGCGAAAGAAGTATATAATTATATAAAATATTTTTGTATGTTCGTCTTTAGATCAAGCTCCCTTTATTCGTTGAGTGTCTTTCGATCTTTTTAAACGGGGCTGCGGTAGCCCGGTTGGAATGGATTCCAACCAGGCCTAATCCAACCCCAAACCGGATATTGAAGGACAGGTAGGTTCTCTCCAGATGAACTTGCGTCGAGAATCAGTGGTTAGTTCTGAACTGGGACTCATCAGTGAATAGAACGGTCTCCACTAATCCCTGGTCCAAAGTCGATGTTCTCTGCGCCATGCTAAACGGACTCTCCTGTGCGCAAAAGTGAGCGGGAAGCAAACAGCGGGTCTTCTTGCAAAACAGACCTCTCTCATGTAGCCTTCTGGAAACAGTAACCCATGAAACTCAGCTTCCTGTGGTCGTATGAAGGTCATGAGAGAGCTGAGAAGCTGTTACACTCCTGTTACGCCTCGCTGTAATGGACAAATATCGTTCTTCATTAGCCGTCGTGGTTCTTGGACGACCTTGCCCAGACTTTCTCTCTACGGATCCAGTATCCTTAAACTGTTTCCATAAGTTGGACACGACGCTGGGCGTTGCATTCAGGTCTCTAGCAATCTGCACTTGAGACTGCCCTGCTTCCAGTCTCCCGATGATTCGCCACCTCATTCCATCATCGAAATGTTGGTGATTACTCATTTTAACTGTTTGCTTTTGAATTTCACCGAATGTTGCAAACAAACACCACGAATTTCGCCGAGGTGTGCGAGCGAACGAAGTGCGGAAATCGCTTAGAAAGCCTGCTCCTCTAAATGCACCTCCCACAGGCACGTGTACGCTTACGTATTCGACACTAAAGATTTGCATCTTTGTTTGAAAACATTAGTTGTGTGTACCTTTCGTTCAGTACTTTTCGAGAAATTCGACAAGATATGGAAATTCTCTTAACTTCAAACACCAGTGTGTATCAACCTCAAGAATCATAATCAGATAATAATAATCAGGTAATAAAAATCATTATCGAAAATTACCTTTTAACTTTGGACAGTTTAAGTAAGTGCACATTTAACAAACACATGTGATGTGCGAGGAGTTGACTTAGATGGTTGAGAATTTTTATAACTAGAAATGAAAAAAGGAATAATGACCAAAAGGGGTATATACGTATATATATATATATATATATATATATATATATATATATATATATATATATATATATATAGACTGCTGGCCACCCAAATTGCAACACCAAGAAAGACAAGAAATATCACAACAAAATTTATTTTGTAGATAACATGTTGACCAAGTATCAAATGATTAAATTTATAGACTTCTGTGAAGTGTGGTTCCTGCCAAAATCAGTAGCCAGAGTAGCCGCCATTGTTGGAGATCACCGCTGCCACACGCCTCGGCATTGATTCAAAGAGACTTTGGATGTGTTCTTGGGGTACAGCAGACCAAGCAGCTTCCACACGTTGCCAAAGTTGATCTGGTGTGGCAGCTGGGGATGTATTCTGGGTCAATCGTTGAGCAACCATGGACCACATGTTTTCTATCGGCGAAAGATCCGGAGAGCGAGCTGGCCAGGGAAGCAATTCAATCTGGCGATTGACGAAGAACCCTTGGACAATGCGTGCCACGTGTGGTCGCGCATTATCCTGTTGAAATATGGCTGTGGGCAAGCCCTGAAGGTAAGGAAGGAGATGTAGCGCTGGCTGTTTAAAGTACCGGCAATGCGTACTAGAGGAGTGCGAGAGTGATATCCAATACCGCCCCATACCATAATACCCGGTGCAGGACGCAGTTATGTGGCGGTGCATAACGCAGCTGTTCAGCATCCTCTCTCCACGGTGTCTCCAGACTCGAATCCGACCATCGTGGTGTTACAGACAGAAGCGTGACTCGTCAGTAAAGACAATTTCATTCCATTCTGCCGTCCACATCCTTCTTTCATCGCACCATTGGCGGCGGAAACGTCTGTGGTTCTGCGTCAAGGGTAGACGAAGCAATGGACGTCTTGCGGACAGACCACTCTGCTGTAAACGGCGTCGAATGGTACGCGCAGACACTGGATGATGCGGTACAGACTGAATGTGCTGTGCTATGGTTCGTGATGTGGCTGAGCGATCCGTCACTGCCATACGCACAATATGCCTGTCATCACGTGAAGTGGTGCACTGAGGTGGATGCGATCGAACACGTCGGTCCGTCGTACCCTCCTGCATCCAACGATCACATATCCGCATTACAGTTGTTTGGTTTCGTCCAACACGACTACCGATTTCCCTGAAAGATAATCCACAATCTCGGTAGGCCACTATCCTTCCTTTATCGAACTCGGATACTTGATCAAAAGATGATCGCTGTTTTCTACGAGGCATAATTGATCGTTTTTTTGAAAAAACCACAAGAAAAACACAATTGCCGTACTTGAAATCGTCGAAATCTCCAAGCCTTAGATAGCGCTTTGAAGTGGCGCCACTGGCGCGCGTGATGTGCGTCTGCGCTGAAATTCTAATCATTTTCATATCTCACCTCCGCTAATGCATGTTGTAAATTTCATATTATTTGCATGCTTCCTTCAGGGTGTTGCATTTAAGGTGGCCAGCTGTGTATATATATCGCAATGGAATGAGGGTTTTTCTGAAACTTCAAGACATGCTTGGGCTTATCCTTAAAGATAGGACTAAAATTGGGGAATTTATTTGAAGACGGTTTTGAGTAAAAGTAAGAAAGAAAAAGAGACACAGGAAACATTCCTCAATCATGAAAGGTAGTGTAGGGATGAAAACATTTCTTCTACTTTAAGTTGCTTTATTATATCATTTTTATAACTAATAGGGATAACTTCCAATCTCTATCAATTCTCATATTTCTTGGAAATAAAGGATCTTTCTAGAACTGAAAACTTCTAGAGCAAGTTTTGTACGACTACAATGGCGAGGACGTAAGGAGAATTCAATGTTTATTTAGAAGTCCCTTATCTAGACTTGTTTATAGTTTGGCTCTGGCCGAGTTGGTATTTGAGTCACGTGGTTTTGAATGAGTTTATTCGTCCAGTTCGAGGGGCAGGTTGAACTCATACAATGTGTTCACACAATTAGCGTCTTTAGCGTGGATTCTGGCTTAGAAAATCATTCGCTGCCTGGAGTGAAAGCAGAAAATACGAAATGACGAAGCAAATAATCGCGTATGGCGATCGCCAAGAATGATTTTACGCATGACCCCTTGCAAGTTTATTGTACCTTTCTGGAAATGAACTCTTCCAAGGTCATATGCCTTCTCACCAATCATACTTTAAGTCAGCAATAGAGACGAAGTGGATTAGAAGATTATTCCATTAAAGTAAAGTTTAACTCTCCAAGTGGTTTCGACGAAATATTTCGTCCATCACAATCTGACTAATTTTCTTAATGACGAGATATCTCGTCAAAGGATATTACCAAATTTTTTAAGACGGCGAGATAAGATCTGGTCCGTTTTTCCAATGGTGAGACATCTCGTCGCCGGATCATCGCCAATAGTCCTTTGTGCTGCTCCAGTGAAACGTTAATTCAACTACCTACCTCTGTGGATTGAATTCTGATATGATAAGTGCTTTTTCTGTTGAACACAAATTGTTACACTAGAGATTTTCTTAAATGTTATTAGCCCGGTTGGAAGAGTAATGGACTGGCACCCGGAGGGTTGCGAGTTCGAATCCAAACAAAGACCGTCGTGTACAAAGGGGGCTGGTGTACGTTAAATCTGTAGGTGCCTCAAATGTCTTCACTTTGGCGTGGTGCAGTAGTTGGCGTGTTGGGTGCCAGCTCAGCTTCAAAATTACGAGGTGTTGTCCTCGGAACTTTCCATTCCGGTTTCCTCCCAGACACTCGCCAATAGCCCGTCGTGTTGCCCCAGTGCGGCGTTAATTAAAATACATACCTACCTACGTAAATGATATTGAGAATTTTAATAATGTGTATATGATTTCGCAAACAATAAATTAAAATTAACCTTTAAGTCTTCACAACGCATGCACGTCTCCTATGGCAATACGTAAAATAATCCATCCTTCCTAATTGTTACAGGGACCTCCATGGCTCAGTGGGCAGGCCCACTACTCTAGCAAGCTTCGAGTTGTAGGCGGCGCAGGTTCGATTCCTGTCAGGTTTGTTACTTCCTGGGTGCATTTCTCTCTTCTGCGTCAGTAAAACTTTCATTGTGTGTATCTATTAGTAGATAAGAAATTATACACACACAATTAATTAACGTCGCACTGGAGCAACGCAATGGGCTATTAGCGACGGTCCAGGATCAAACACGAAGGGAAAAATCTGGTCTATTACTTGGTACTGTATGTGTCTGGTGCAGCATGGCGAAATTGGCCCTTAGGCTAAATAAAACTCCAAAACCAACCAAACAAATTGCTATCCTACAGGATTTCTTAAATGTTATTGAGAACTTTAATAATATGATATAATTTCTCAAATAATAAATAAAAACTAACCTTTTTAACTTCACAACGCACGCATGCCTCCTATTGCAATACGTACAATAATCCAACCTTTCTAATTGTTACACTAGGGATTTTTCCTAAATGTTATTGAAAACTTTAATAATACGTATGTAATTTCACAAAGAATGAATAAAAATTAATATTTTTAACTCTTCACAACGCACGCATGCTTCTTATTGCAATACGTACAATAATCCAACCTTCCTAATTGTTACACGAGTGATTTTTCCTATAAATGCTATTGAAAACGTTAATAATATATATATAATTTCGCAAAGAATGAATACAAATTAACCTTTTTAACTCTTCACTACGCACGCATCCTATGGCAATACGTAAAATAATCCATCCTTCCTAATTGTTACACTAGATATTTTTCCTAAATGTTATTGAAAACTTTAATAATACGTATATAATTTCGCAAAGAATGAATAAAAATTAATCTTTTTAACTCTTCACAACGCACGCATGCCTCCTATGGCAATACGTACAATTATCCATCCTTCCTAATTGTTACACTAGGGATTTTTCCTATGAATGCTATTAAAAACGTGAATAATATATATAATTTCGCAAAGAATGAATAAAAATTAACCTTTTTAACTCTTCACAACGCACGCATCCTATGGCAATACGTACAATAATCCATCCTTCCTAATTGTAGGGCCGCGGTGGCCCGGTTGGAAGAGTAACGAACTAGCAACCGAAGGGTTGCGAGTTCGAATCCAGCCAAACACCGTCGTGTACAAAGGGGGCTGGTGCACGTTAAATCTGTCGTGGCCTCAAATGTCCTCACGTTGGCGTGGTGTGGAAGTTTGGAGAGTGGGGTGCCAGCTCAGGTGTTGCCTCGTCATCTGACCGTGGTTCAAAATTACGTGGTGTTGTCCTCGGATCTTTCCCTTTGGGATTGATCCCGGACCGTCACCAATAGCCCATTGTGTTGCTCCAGTGTGACGTTAATTGAAATACCCAATACCCTTCCTAATTGTTACACTAGAGATTTTTCCTAAATGTTATTGAAAACTTTAATAATACGTATATAATTTCGCAAAGAATGAATACAAATTAATCTTTTTAACTCTTCACAACGCACGCATGCCTCTTATGGCAATATGTACAATAATCCATCCTTCCTAATTGTTACACTAGGGATTTTTCCTATGAATGCTATTGAAAACGTTAATAACATATATATAATTTCGCAAAGAATGAATAAAAATTAACCTTTTTAACTCTTCACAACGTACGCCTTCTATGGCAATACGTACAATAATCCATCCTTCCCAACCCCCTCTCATCCGCCCACTCAAAAGGAGCGCATCCTCTAATCCCATCCAAAACATCAAGGCGACACATTAATGCGGCATAATGCATCCCGGCCGCCGATCACTGACGAGGCTTATTAAGTGCACGCACGTCACCGTCTTGCCATCGCATTCCATTTAACAAAACACAGCCGGACTGCATTCGGACTGCGCTGCGTACGTGGGCGAAACAATGCCCGGGCATCCGTCAGGGCCCGTGCACCTCAACCCAAAATCGCTTATTCTGCCCGGCTCAGACCACCCGGGCAAGGAATCAGAGTGAAGATGACAGTGGACAGATGGACGGACGACGTCTTGCTTATGAGATGATTGAGGTCAAGCGCCAGCCGACGCCAACCCATCACCCTCCCGTCCCGGCTTTGCCTGCTCCCCCCTCGAAGGGCTAGTGGGCGGGAGTGGCGTGTTAAACCATAATTCCCAAGACAAGGGGAACTTGTTTATTTGGGATGGGATGCGGAAGCAGCGGAAGGAATTCGAGAGTGGAATTTCTAAGATGTTCTTGACATGGCCGAGAGGCTCGGAGAATATTCTTGATTGTATAAAGGCCTGAGTGTGGATGGGAGAGGAGACAGGAGCTTTATCGTATTTGTTATTTACTGATGCTGGAAATCACACCTCCGGACTGAAGCTTTCGCAACTCAATAAGTAGAAATTATCTAAAGAATTAAAACCATATTCTAATTATATCGCATTGAATTGTGAGGATATTCTTGATTATGTAAATGTCTAAGTGTGATTGAGAGATGAGGGGATAGACCGGAGATTTATCGTGTTTGTTTACTAGTGCTGCAAATCATACCTCCAGATGAAAGCTTTCGCACCTCAATAAATACAAATTTTCAGAAGAAAGGTTGGTTATGGGTTTTATGGGCAAAGGGATGTAGTTGGACAAGTTGCAGCAAACACAATAACAAGGGAGGAAAAAGCAAAAAGCAGAAGGTTAAACGGGGTTAAAACAGAAGAGAATCCCTCGGGTACTTCGGGATTATGATGAAAGTCCACACCAAAAACTGATGTGCCCCTGAGGTCTTCAGAAGAAACGAAAACCATATTCTAATATTATTTCATTGAATTGTGAGAATATTCTTGATTGTATAAAAACCAAAGTGTAGATAAGAGAGAAACACGGAATTTACATTACACTGAGCCACTGTGGTCCCTATCTTGTATCGAGCAATGGGAAGTAATTAGTGAACAGACAAAACATCAATAATTTGTCTTCTTACTGATAAAGCACGTTTTTCTGTCCTCCCAAAATTGGTCTTTTATATTGTTTCCAAGAAGCGTGATATCTGAAAGGGTTACTGTATTACTAAGGGCGTACACTCCTAAGGGTTTGATCCCTAGTTCCTCAAAACTTTTATGATTAGGGCCCTGCCCCAAAACACGAGATTATATATTATTAAACATGCAGTAATACAGATAGCCAAATATACATGCAAATCCAACAAGGATTCCCTCAAGAATGGATTCTATAATTTGATACGAACACTTTTGTAAGTAGGTTTTAATTAACGTTGCACTGGAGCAAGACACGCTATTGGCGACTGTCCGGATCAAACTCGAAAGAAAGATTCAAAGACACAAGATTAGATGACGAGGTCAACACCTGAGCTCACACCCCACTCAGGAACCCTTAGGAGGAAAAAGAAAAAGTAATTAAACATTTTATGAATCTCTAAGTTTCAAGAATCTTCAGTGTCGATTATAAAACAATGCTCCCATTTCTGCACCGTGAGCTGCTAGGAAATCGAGCAGTTATGATACCTGGTAATAACCTCTGTAGTGGAATGCATTTCTTCTCCACCAGTTATTTAAATGACCTGAAAGTGTCGGACATGATAAGAGTGAGTGAACATTCCCTGGCGTAGTGCAGGGAAGAACCATAGGAACTATGCACATAGGGATGTGCTTCGGAATCCAAACTTATAAGAGGTGCATTATAAATGGGCCATGAACATATGCAAGGTAACCGGTCGTCACTCTTTAGATCGTATGACTTATTTCTGGAGACAGGGAAATGAACACTTAGGGGTCCGAATCTGTTATCCCCTGATACGTTTATGTTTGAGCCCTGCTCTCCAAGCATGAGAGATAAACATTACAATTATACTTTTATTTCTGGAGACAAGCAAACGAATTGTAGGGACCAAACCTATTGTCCACCTGGTATTTTTATGGTTCAGATTCTGCTCTCCAAGATGATGAAGAGGTGGATAAGTAATTCAAAATTTCTTAATATACGGTAAACATGCAAGGAATTACGAAACTTATGATTAAGACTAAAATCACGGCATCTAATAAAAAGATCAGAGTTGAAAAGTGAATTTATGTTCTATATTTAAATGTATCTTATTTTTGGTTCTTTACAGCATTTATCTACATAAGAGAAGTTTCCCAAGATCAAACCAGATGAAAAACTAATGTTTTGAAATGTAGATTGAGAACTACAGTTGATAAGGAAATATGAGTTACCTAATTTTTATAAGAACACAGCATAAGAGAGAGATTTTACTACTAAAATAATCAACTCATGAGTTAGACTAGTTAATAAGTAGTTATCAATTACCTAGTAAGTGTCAGTTATAGTTCTGTTTAAATTCCGGATATTTGGAAATACGTACCAATGTTATCAAGGATGTAAGGCGATATATATAATGCCAAATATGCAATTAGTGAGTACTAGAAACATTTTAAAATTCTGAGTTGTTGACTTCTTAGAATAGATAGATATTTATTATTCTTTAAAGATAGAACAGGTTTGATTCATTTCGTCTAAGTGGATAATTTCCTACAATATTCTTACCTGTTAACTATGTTTACTTTTACTTATCAGGCATTCAGGTTATAGAGGCTGGTCTTTTTAGTGTTGATAGGTAATTAGAGAGAGTAAAGCATTTCACTAGGGAATTATCTGTTTTAAGCGTGGATATTTGATGCGATATTTGTTCTTAGGGTCTAAGTACTTAAGTAGTTTACTTAGTAAAACCCCTCATACTCAAATATTAATTAGCTTATTAGCATTTAATTAGATAATTAGCATATTTTTGAACAGTAATTTTTACGCAAGTTCTAATCCTTCTAAACGGAAATTTAAAAATTTCCGTTAATCAAATTACGTTCCCTCAAATTTGAAAAATACATTTTTACAACAAAATAGATTTGAACGGCGAAAAACCTTGTATGTACCTATCAGAAGCACTCGAAGAATTCTTTTGTTAATACTTTTTATTCTGCATTGGTTGGCTGGGTTTTATAGTGCAAGGGCCAAATTTAACCAATCTTCTGCATTGACTTTTTTACTTCATTTTGTCCTGTTTTACATTCATTGTGGGTTCCCAAAATGGATGTATTTGTGAACCACTTTTCGTTAACCCGGTGCACCACAGGGGTGAGTTCACGTTACACTTCACATACATACTACACATTTTGGGCAATATCCGAGAAGCCACTCGTTCATATCAGACGAACGTCATCCATGTCTTATCCCCCGGATTCGAACTTTCGATCCAGAGGCCTGCACCCTAACCACCAGACCACGGTACAAAATCTTAACCCTTCAAGTGTTTCAACGAGATATCTCGTCAAGATCTGGTCAATTTTGCTAAGGGCAAAATATCTCGTGGAGACAAAACTCCCTATTACTCCATGGGAATGAAGACTACTATTTTACTATTGCACTTATATTTTACTAAAGCTGCATATTTGATTTCATCTGCATTGAACTATCTAGTATAACTTTCCAAGTGGTTTCGGCGAGATATCTCACCCAAGATCTGGTCAATTTTGCAATTGACAAGATATCTCGTCTGGAACGATGATATATATCGAGACGAAACAAAATTGTCCTATTATTCCAAGGGAATGAAGTAGTAGGAAAATCCAAGTAGGAAAAACAAAGTGTCTCTTGCCCAGTACTGGTGACAGTTTAGGACAGGTTTTTGCACCAGAGGCTGGACACAACAGGTGGTTTTCGACGCTAAGACAAACAACCAAGAGGGTTAATTGATGTATATGGGAATATTACCATTATGGAGTTATGTGTCACATGCATGCATTCAGAAACTGTTATTTTTTTAAATTAATCTGAATATATCCAAGATTATTTAAGATTTTGTACGATGGTGTAAGTACAAAATCTTAATTAACATAAGATCGCTTGAATAAATTTTGAAAAACAACAGTTTTGAATATATATGTGAAACAAACCTTGGAAAATACGATCAGTTATCATCAGTCCTTCGCCTTTTCTTTTTCATACAGAAGTTTCTCTATTAAAATTAGAAATAGCATCCCAACTTCCAGATTTCCATGGTAACTACATAATCTCATGCGAGGAATCGATAGCCCGATTTTTTATTTCGTTTAATTGCGCATATACAATCTAGTGATGTAGCAACTGTCGCAGAGGATTTACTTTTGGGGTTAACGATTTCCTGACGTGTGCACTGTAATAGCAAGACCTTTCCACTTGCGCATTAAAATCGTGGCACAGCCAGACTATTTCTTTTATGTTTTAAGTCGCGATGGAGATTATTTTTGTTTCCAATGTCGCGTCTACTAATATCAGACGTCATTATGAAGAAATCCTCGGTGGTAAAAGATGTATCATCGGCTCCCTGCGAAAAGGCAATCGAGTCACGTAGTTTTGGACGAGTCTATTCTTCAACCCTTTCGAACACATAAATAACTTGAAAAACATTTTGAGAAATTTTATATCTTTCCTGATATGACTTAAATGAACGGTATTCATTGCTTTTAGGGATAAAATTAGTTTGAGGTTGTTGATTGGTAGGTAGGTCTTTAATTAACGTCACACTGTAGTAACACAACGGGCTATTGACGATGGTTAGGGATCAAAAAACCCCGAAGGGAATGACCGAGGACAATACGTAATTTTTAACCACGGTCAGATGACGAGGTCACACCTGAGCTATAGTTGTTGGTTGGAAAACAAGAAATTTTGAGAAAATATTGTAAATATTTCAAATTGTTATAACACTCCAAGTGGTTTTGACGAGGTATTTCGCTCATCACGATTCGACCAATTTTGCTAATGACGGGATACCTCGTCATCAATATATTACCATATTTTTGATGATGACTAGATTGTTGTTGACTATTGTTGTTGGTTGGAAAAACAGAAATTTTGAGAAAATATTGTAAATATTTCAAATTGCTATAACACTCCAAGTGGTTTTGACGAGGTATCTCGCTCATTACGATTCGACCAATTTTGCTAATGACGAGATACCTCGTCATCAATATATTACCATATTTTTGATGATAACTAGATTGTTGTTGACTATTGTTGTTGGTTGGAAAAAAGAGAAATTTTAAGAAAATATTTTAAATATTTCAAATTGCTATAACACTCCAAGTGGTTTTGACGAGGTATCTCGCTCATCACGATTCGACCAATTTTGTTAATGACGAGATATCTCGTCATCAATACATTACCGTATTTTTGATGATGACTAGATCAAGATCAGGTAAATTTTTCTCTGATGACAAGAGACGACGAGATCTTGATGGACGAGATATCTTGTCCCTAAAGTTTTGATAATGACGAGATACCGCGTCGAGAGAGAACCACCAAAAGGGTTAAGAGGAACTCATTTCAGAACATAAAGAATTGATTCATGCAAAAATAATCATCTAAAAACCGCAATTTATTAAATTTTTCCTCAGAAAAATCACTTATATTCAATCAACTTAGTGAAGTGCCATCTAAAATTCCTATTGGATTAGCCGTTGAATGAACCGCTATTTGAACAAATTTTGCGCTATTGATCGACAGATGGTACTTTAGAGCACCTGTAGCATCCATACCCGAAAGCAACACAATTAGCCTAGGAATTTTTAAAGTGTGGTTTCTCAGGAAACCATTTCACTTGAACGGGTTAAAAATGATTAGGTTGAAACATAAGTGTTTCCACAGCTGGCGTCTTTATACTACGGCTCCCGTAAATAGGTAGTTGGGTCACCTGGTTTTGAACGAGTCTATTAGCTAAATCAGGGGACAGGTAGTAACGTAAACAAAGTGCTTCAACAAATGATGTCTATGGTACTAATTATAATGGTAATTCTGATTCTAAGTTTATCGTTTGGTGCTATAAACGATTGCAGTAATAATGAGTTGTCGGGGGAAAAGCATTCACAACGATCGCCATTCATGTTTTTGTGTATAGGAACCCTCCTCCTCCTAACGACCTTTCACGCCTATTCAAAAATTGACTGATCCAAGGTCGACTAACTTCTCGTCGGAGCAGCACACACACTATAATGACCTCTGATGTACACCAATAAGATTATGACTCGAATGAACGAGATAAGGCCCTCCAAAAAGTTTACTTGACCCCCTGGCCAAACACAGCCGTTCAAAAAGCTTCACCCGTCCAGCCCGCCAAATAAACCCTCTATAATGGTTTTACTCTCCGCTGGTCAGATATGGCCCTCCGAAAAGATTTACCCGGCCCACCTGCCAAATACGGCCCTTTATGAAAGAGAATTCCTTCTAATTTTCACTGAGAAATGATTTCCCTTTTTCTCCTTTTCATAGGGAGGGAAATACATGAACACAGTGATGAAATTTAATAATATTTTTGGTAGGTAAGTATTTTAATTAATGTCGTATTGGAGCCACACAACGGGCTATTGGCAACGGTCTGGGATTAATACCGAAGGGAAAGTTCCGAGGCAACACCACGTAATTTTGAACTACGGTTAGATAACGAGGTACCACCTGAGCTGCCACCCTACTCTCCCAACCAGAGGCCGTGGTAGACTTGTTGGAAGAGTAACGGATTAGCAACCGGAGGGTTGCGAGTTCAAATCCAACCAAAGACCACCATGTACAAAGGAAGCTGGCGCATGTTAAATCTGTAGTGGCCTCAAATGTCCTCACGCTGGCGTGGTGTGGAAGTTTGGAGAGTGGGGTGCCAGCTCAGGTGTGACCTCGTCCTCAGACAGAGGTTCAAAATTAAGTGGAGTTATCCTCTGATCTTTCCCTTTGGGTTTGATCCCGGACCGTTGTCAATAGTACGTTGTGTTGCTCCAGTGTGACGTTAATTAAATACCTACCTAAATACCGTTACTTCTCCAACAGGGCTACCACGGCCCATAATATTTTTGATATGGATTTTAATTTTTTTGTGTGTGAAACTGCAAGATAAATCTGTCGAAAAGTTTTGCGAGAACCTTGATTTAAGAGCTTAAATGCGGGATCTCAACTGCTATTGACTGGTTAACTGTATACAGATCGACATTAGTTGAGCCTAGCTTCAACAGATGGCGTTGTAAAGGTTTGCATGCTTTTCCCGTTTAAGGGAAAAGAATGAACAGGGGACATTCTGTTCGTGAGAAAATGATTTATTCGGTAATTTTCAATAAAACTATCCAAGTCTAAATCTATAATATAGTGAATAAAATTTAAGTTTAACTGTTAACTGAGAGGTACTAGGCATCGCATTTAAGTTTCATTTATTGATAAAAGTAACTGTTTCAGTCTTCAATTTCTGAAAAGTCCTAACGTTTAAAAATACTTAACATTTTCTTAATTCTTTTTTCACGAACAGATTCCATTGTAAAAAAAGTTTACCATGTGATTCTTAATTTCAAATAAATCAAAGACTAAACAACTTCAATTGAATAAAAGACCAAACTTCGGTTTCAAATTTTTTTGAATCACTTGAAGCTCGTAAATATAGTTGCAATCATATATAAACGCATTCACTTGTGTCTGTTTTGTAATAATGCATTTTTCTGATCGTTTTTCCCTTCCAAAATATGTAATTTATGTATCAACTGAATAAAAGAGAAAATAAATTTAATATAGACGTATATTAGAAAGGAATGTATTAAATGGTATGAAGATTAGAAAGCAATTTGAAGTGTCTGAAAGTGTTACTAGATACAGCTGCGGGGAAAAATGAGCCACCCCTTTATTCATGTGTCGTTGAAGTAGAGCAAATTCAAGGTGATATTGAACAGAAAATAACTTCTATAAATAAATGTGCTTAAAATTTACGGAAAGGTCCACCTTTGAATCAAACTGCGCAAGAATTTAATAATTTCCTGACAACACACGATTTTGACTCCAAACTTCTAATATATTTCAAAATTTAACCTTGTCTACCACGTTTCAAGTCATTTTGTCCAGGCGTTTTCTATAGAAAATTTGAAGCTTCTAATGTGAAATTACTTTTTTTCAGTTATCCATATCTTCCTAAATAATCTTCCATATCTGACTGAAAACTCTCATTACGTTACCACTAATCCTCCAAATAGTTTCGACGAAATATTACGTCGAATAAAATCGTCTATTACGATCTGGCCAGTTTTGCTAATGACGAGATACCTCGTCGAGGCAACCACCAGGAAGGTTTAAAAAACATAAAATACACGAATGTTTATTTTTAGGTTAATTTTTAATATGCAATAGTAACTATGAAGTTAAGAATTGAAAAAATTAGAAATATCAACATTTGATGGAAATCGCGTTAGAATTACTTTTTATACAATAACGCAAAATTTGAGCTCTTTCCTCCTAGTAGTTATTCACTATAATAAATTTAATACTAGTGCCATTTTTTTCTAAAAGAAATGAATAACAATGAAGATTTTAGAAGCTAGTATTAGATGTGCAATATGAGCCATATACTTTGATGGATGAGAATTACAAGACACACATGACAGTTTTTTAATTTCTAATGCCTGACTAGTGATCTCTTTGACTTTTGGTACTAAAGGAGTGTCTTTACATTTGATAATAAATTTCCTTTCTTGGAAAGATTATCCTGGAAAGTTCTTTAGTTCTCAACCATGAACGTAATTTTACCCTCTGTTTGACGAACGGTATATCCGTCCTTTTCGCGTAGACTTCTTAATCTATGAAACAAAGATCCGAGACTAGCAATCAACGACTACTAAGATCGAATAAAACAATGGAAGAAAAAGTATTGAAGTATGTAAGTTAAAAAATATACATTAGAGAATTTTGTTTGACATCCCGAATTTTAATTAATTGGAGCTTAATAGACAGTCATTTACATTTAAATATACATTTCCTTACTGGAAAGTCTATGCTGTTATTCTCCTTATCACTCAACCATGAGCGAACTTTTAAACTCTGATGTATTGAAAATGCGTGAAACACTTTTTGCATAGGAACTTCTTAAGCTGAATTCAAATAGAAAGTGCAAGGTGCAAAGAGACACGTGCAGACCAATCAGAGGCGACAAAAGTTGAATGATTTTAACTTGATGAGTTACGGCGCTCGCGCCAGAATCTCTGATTAGTATGCGCGTATCGCTTTTAGAAAATATACATCCGAAAACTTTGTTTGACATCCCGAATTTTAATTCATTGTAGCTTAACAGATTGTCATTTACATTTAAATATAAATTTCCTTACTGGAAAGTCTATCCTGTTATGCTCCTTATCACTCAACCATGAACGAATTTTTAAACTCTGGTGTATTGAATATACGTGAAGCACTTTTTACATAGGAACTTCTTAAGCTGAATTCAAATAGAAAGTACAAGATGCAAAGAGACACGCGCACACCAATAAGAAGCGACAAAAGTTGAAATGATTTCAACTTGAAGAGGAACCTCTGATTGGTCTACGCGTATTGTTTCGCGCCTGCCCTTCCAATTCGAAACCAGCCTTAATCTCTGAACTCAAGGAACGAGTCTATCAATCAACGACTAATAACAAATCTAATGAAACTAATGGTTGTTTGTTTGGTCGATTTTTATTGTGCAAGGGCTATATTTGGACAAGCTATGCTAAGCATAAGACAAACAATACCAAGTAATGGACATACACATAAATTTTCACTTACACAGAAGAGAGAAATCCTCCTAGGGTGAAAAATAATCTTACAGGAAGCTTGCGTCGCCTACAACTCACAGGTTGCTAGCGCAGAAGGCAATTCTACTGAGCCACAGCGTACCAAATGAAATCAAAGGTAGAAAAGTATTGATATATGTAAATTACAATCAACTCTCTTGATGGTTGTATCGACGTCTACCACTTCCCGGTGGATGTCGTTATTAGCAAAACTGACCAAATCTTGATGGACGAGATACCTCCTCCATATAAAAACACTGAGCAAACCTTGATCTCGTCGTCATCAAAAACACGGTAATGTCTTGATGGCGAGATATCTCGTCAAGTATTAGTAAAAGGGGTCAGATTTTGATGGACGATACCTCGTCGAAACCACTTAGAGGGTTAAACGCAGAATTTACATAAAATTTAGTATGGCATCCCAATCTGCATATACATGAAAGAATTTTCGCATAATAGGGGCGTCTTAATCTTTGAAAGAAAGAACCGAGTCTAGCAATCAACGACTAATAAAAATCTAATGAAACCAATGCAACAAAAAGTGTCTGAGAACTAAGTGCTTATTAAAGTTTGTGAGCAGCTGTTCCATAGAGATCTAATTGTAGAGGGTTAAGTGATGCTTCATGATCAGAAAAAGAGGCGAAAAGACATGTTATGTACAAGGTTTATCTTGTTCTTGTATTTCCACTTAAGATAGCTGAGATAAAGTACTGTAATAAGTTTACTGAGACAAATTTAATTTATCGACACATTCACGTTGCTAAAATCGCAAATATTTCCCCCCCCCCCGAAGCTGCGGGCAGACTTGTTACATCAGTACTTGGGTTTCTTTTAACTTATTAATTAAATTTATTATTTTTTGAACTTTATCAAATGCTTCTTGGACGCGCTGAATGTTTCCGTTGGAAACTATTATGTTGAAACGCTCCGGCTCTTATTTAACGCGTCACTCTTAATTTTCTCTGTCACGTCTGTCAATTCTTTCAGTGCAGTTTCCAATTAAGCGGTGTACTGAACAAATTTGAGTGGGAATCTGTTATTGCGTCATTTACCCCCAAACCAAAAGAACAAAACAATTGAATGAGTCAGATGTAGTCAGAGGGGATCTTTGAAGACTCAAGCCCCTCCCCTCCCAGAAAGTGTTTACTAACTTTTACATAACTTTATAAATAAAATAGTAAAAAATTATAATAAACCTTTTTGTAATACTCATTAAATAAAGTGACAGTTACTAATTTAATTAAGCCGCCAAGTGGTATCGATGAGATATCTAGTCCATCAATATCTGCCCAAATTTGCTAATGACTAGATATATCGTTATCAAATTATTGTTGATTTTTTTATGATGACGATATCAAGATGTGGTCAGTTTTTCTAATGCCGAGGTGCCTCGTCCATTAATATCTGGTCAGTTTTGCTTATAACGAGATTCCTAGACGATACAACCACCAAGAGGGGAAAGGGCATGCATTAAAATGGAACATAGAGAAGATAAAACAAAATTCGATCCATCAGATTAAGACAAACTACGTACAAGTATGTGCCTAAGATATAATGAAGAAAAAGTTTTCGACGAATAAAATGATGGCAACAAAAATTAGATGGAAGCATTTCAACAATACTAGTCAATGGAAACATATTATAATACAAATATAAGTATTTAATTTACGGTAAAGAAGTTAGTTATGTTAACTGAGTAACCTGACATGAAAAGTGTTGCTCCCTGCTATAGGTAATCTTCCAAGTGGGATAAGATATCTCGTACATCACGATCTAACCAATTTTGTTAATGACAAGATATCTCGTCAAGGTATTACCACATTTTTGATGACAACCAGATCAAGATCTGGTCAGTTTTTTAATGACGAGAGCCAACGAGATCTTGATGGACGAGGTATCTTGTCCATCAAGATCAGGTAGTTTTGCCTATGGCAAGATACCTAGTCGAGATAACCACCAGGAGGGTTAATAGTTTATCAAATTAATCGTTCACTGGAAATATGAAAGTGGGAAGAATTATGAATGCCGTTTTTGTTCACTTACATGACCATCTCACTCATTCGCATATCTTCCTACCGTATCAGCGCTTTAAAAGTGATGGTAAAAGGAAAAAAATGTCGATAACAAGATTTGAATGTTTTCTGATTGTTGTTTTTTACTATATATAAATATATCTAAATATATTTGTAGGTATGGTAGGTATTTTAATTAACGGCACTCTGGAGCAACACAACGGGGTATTGGTGATGGTCTGGGATCAAACCCAAAGGGAAAGATCGAGGACAACACGTAATTTTGAACGCGGTCAGATGACGCGTCATACCTGAGCTGGCAACCCACTCTCCAAACTTCCACACCACGCCAACGTGAGGACATTTGATGCCACGATGGAATTAAAGTGCACCAGCCATCTTTGTACACGACGGTCTTTGGTTGGATTCGAACTCGAGTTATATGTGTAGACAAAACTATTGTAAAATCATTTCTGTTGTCAAACATACACAGATGAGTCTTTTGAATGTCATACGTTAAAATTTAGTCTAATGACCAAATATGGGGGAGATTAGAAAAGTTTTTAAAAACTTTATAAGTCCCAGATCGCGTAATTCGGTAAAAAAATACGATTTTCTAGCTGACCTATTCTGAAGTGAAATGTACATGCATAGCATTGAAATGTAGATGTAGAATGAACGGTTGGACCAGGAATAGACAATTTTCTCCTCTGGGGAACGCGGTAGCCCAGTTGGAAGAATAGCGAATTAGCTACCGCAGCGTTGCGAGTTCTAAACTCAGTCCAACCAAAGACCATCGTGTACGCGGAGGCTGGTGCATGTTCAATCTGCCGTGGCGTCAAATGTTCTCACGGCGTGGTGTGGAAGTTTGGAGAGTGGAGTATCAGCTCAGGACAAACCTCGTCTTCAGACCATGGTCCAAAATAACGAGGTAATATCCTCGGATCTTTTCCTTCGGAATTGATTCCGGACCATCGCCAATACCCCGTGTGTTGCTCCATTGTGACTTTAATTAAGTGCCTACCTACCTGGCACCTAATCAGTCAAATAAAAGCATTTCATCTTTCTAAGGCGAATATTTGCTGATATACCAACTTTTAGAATTTTAGCACTGATTGCTTGATTGAGAACACCTGAAAAGTGAAAAAATGAGATAGTATTTTGATTGTATTAGCATTTTATCTCACGGGGTATTCCTTGAAATAAGTTTATTTAGCCGAAACATGATCTCCATCACAGTAGATGAATGGTATATGTCAAAAATGTAAATTCTTATAATTTCAAGAGTATTTAATTTAAAATTAGAAGTTTGTATAATCTGACTAATTAGACTAGGAAAACCTTTTTCTGACAGGCAGTTTCTTGGAAAGGGACCATCTAGAAATTACATTTTTAAACTCCACATTCAATTTCTTTCTTGTGTCAGTAAAGCTGTCACTCTCTGTGTGTCAATTACTTGATACTGTATGTGTTGTGTGAATTATTTGATATTGTATTGTGTCTGGCGCAGCATGGCCCTTGCGCCATAAAAACCCCCAAAACCAACCTAGTCGAAAGTGGGTTTGGCCGCTGCGTTAGCAACCTGTGAGTTGTAGGGGGAGCAGATTCGATTCATGTACTGATCCTGGGTGTATTTCTCTCTTCTGTGTCAGTGAATTTTTCCTTGTGTGTGTATGTCCATTATTTCACGTTATTTGCTTTATTCTCGGCACAGGTTGGTCAAATATGGTGTAACGGCAGCTAGGGAAACGATCACCACGACAACGTGGGAAAATGAAAAGTCTTGTTGACTCAGGTGTCGAGAGGAAAAGCCCACACTCCATAACGACCACCCGAAAACATCTTAATGATTTCTTAACGACAGCCAGCCAGCAGGGGTCGGAAATCGCTGTGGTTTCAAAACAAAGGGCAGGCGCCTTTCTGTCGCTCTCTTCGACATTTCGAGACCAAGAAGATTGATATAAATGATGATGAGTTTCCGACAGGGTTTGATGGACCCTTTCAAGTCCGCCGAAGTCTGTCGTAAAAGTTGAGGGGAAAGACCAACGTGAGACAGCCAATCAAGAACGTGAGAAATCTTCAACACCCAATCCAGCATCGACTAAAAGGCGGACCAGAAACGGAAAGGAGGAGTCGATAAGCACCCAACATATAGAGAGTTTTTTTAGAGAGATCACGAGAAGAGGACGAGAAGAGAGAGATCACGAGAGGAGAGACGGAGACAGAGGATCGCAGAGGATCAGGGAGCTTGGAGAGGCGGTCAGCAGAGACCGTTTTTGGAGCTTGAAGTGAATATCCGTTCACTGTTGTGCATTTATCCCACCTTGGGATCCTATACTCGCCGGAGTATTTTAGTGAGAAAGGCTCGACCGTAGCCGTAAAGGAGAACCCTCCTAGAGATCCGTGTAACTGTTCATCCTAGTAGTGATCCTGTCCAGAAAGACTGAGATTTCCTGCCTTGGAACTCTGTACTCACTCGAGTAATTTTGTGTTGAGAATAGGCTCACCCGTAGCCGTGCGTTAGACTTCCCCGAGCGAAATTGTGAGGCTCGCCAGCAGCCCTAAGCGCCTCGATAGAACTTTGGACCTTCCAAGGAACTAATATTAATGAACTTTACATTCATTTTCCGACTTTTTGTACAAATTGTAAAATAAACCAATTTAGTCCAGAATCGGATATTTTCAATGGTAACTAGTCTAGCTACCCGTGAATCAAGACGTTACAATGGCCTTGCTTCATAAAACCCATCCAACCTAGACGAAAGTATGTTTGTATAACAGACGATTAACCCTCCAAGTAGTTTCAACGAGATATCTCGTCCATCAAGATCAGTCCAAATTTGCTAATGGCGGGATATCTCATCCATCAAGATCTGACCAATTTGTTAATGGCGGGATATCTCATCCATCAAGATCTGACCAATTTGTTAATGGCGGGATATCTCGTCCATCAAGATCTGGACAATTTTGCTAATGGCGGGATATATCAGCCATCAAGATCTGACCAATTTAGCTAATAGAGGGATATCTCATCCATCAAGATCTGACCAATTTTGCTAATGGCGAGATAGCTCGTTATCAAGATATTGCCTATTTTTTAATGATGACGAGATCAATATCTGGCCAGTTTTCATCTAATGATCGTGATCGCGTTTTCTTCTAAATACGAGATATATCGTTCAACAAGATCTGGTCAGTTTTGCTAGTGAGAGATACCTCGTCGAGACAACCACCAGGAGGGTTAAGGGATAATTGCTATGTTATCCATTCTGAATCAGTTGGCTTTTATCGACTGTTCTACCTTATCTCGTAGATCTGTTACTAAATTATTATAGGTTTACAGACTTGGAAAAAAATTGTAAAATAAGTATGACAAATGCAGAGTGATCCCTCCACATACTGTGTGTCCCCATCTATCGCGCATTCGGCTATATTATATTGCTAATTTTTACTCGTCCCCCGATGAATTTTAGTTTTTGAAAAGCAGAGAAAATCTCAATCCGTTTATTTGGAAGTCGGAGCTCATAAGTACGTTGTTCCAAGAAATTATCCTACACCGGAGTCGATCTCGGTCCAATTAGGTCTTGTGAAGTAAATAATGACCCTACAGTGACAAATCTAACCGAACCCAAGATGAATTGAAAAATTATGTATCTTGTAAGCATAAAAGAGAAATAATTTCTGTTTTCAAAGAAATTGCGAATCACATTTAGTATTAGACTGAAATACCAGGTAAACTGGTATACCATTCTAATACTTGGTAGGTCTCCAACCGGAGCGTAAAACTCCAGAAATGCCACGAGTTCGTGGAAATATCAGTAGGCATTGAACACGTACTTCCTGCAGAATGATTCACATTTCTGTTGTATTCCAAGGTGTAAGATTCCTGTGTTTCTCAGCGCGTTGCATGGCATCCCAGATGTGTTCGATAACGTTGAGATCTGGTGACAGATATGAATGGTAAGACCCTAAACTCATGAGTATTGCCCTAACCATAGTTTGGCGTGTATATACTTGTGTGATGGCTCATTATCCTGTTGGAATGGGCCAAACCCATCAGAATGAACGAAGTAACTCGCAACACTCCGATTTCCAATCCGCTACTCTTCCAACTAGGCTACCGCGACCCCATTTCTTATCTGAAATGTGGTATATTGCTTGTTTTCCGGTTCGCAAGAAAACATATCTGCTCCATAGCTACATTCATTTCTTCTAAAGAACAGACAACTCAGCATTAATCATTATGGGACTACAAGAGGAGGTTTGTGAGCCACTTTGCATTACCCTTGTTTCACCATGAGGTTCACGTATATACCACACATTCCATGCGCAACTTTATAGAGGCCACACATTTATTCCATATGGACAAATATCCATGCTTTATCCCCAATTTAAACCTGGAACCTTTCGATCCTGAAGCCAGCACTCTAACCGTTAGACCGATTAGTCGACTGGTTCTTACCTATAGGACGTGGTTCTTATCTATAGGAATAACTATTAGAGCATAGTTGATAAATATTCATTTATCTATGACACGCTTGCAGATGGATGACTAGAAATGCCCAATGGGAAGTGCTGCCAGATTCTCCCTTCACAGTAAACAGGTACCAGGTCAGACTGATCCAATATTCAGGTTTTTCGTTTATGTCAATGAAACAATATCAGTTTCATGGATAAATATTCATTTATTTGTGACATGCTTGTACCAGAAATGTCCGATGGGTGATGATACTGCCGGATTCTCCCTTATCGGTAAACATGTGTCAGGTCAGACTGATCGGACATTCAGATTCTTTTTGTATGTCAATGAAACAATATTATTACCATTAAATGCAAGAAGTATGACCGACGAAAGAAATAAACATAAAACAAAACCAAAATTTTGCATAAAACTAAGTATTTATAAACTGAACAATAATGAATCTTTTGAAAGAGTTGAAATAATTGTCGAAAGAAGCACATTTTTACAAATTATATTTCAAAATTATTAAACCTGCGTTGAGAGGGTAATATCATCCGTAATATATCCCTTTAGACACTGTTTTCAGCGTTTCTCGTAATTGAATAATATTTGATATATTTAATTGTATTGTTTTGTGTTCAATTAGATTTGATTTAGATTGTTACTCTATGGGTTATTTTCTGGTACATGAGTCATTTTAGGCATTTAAGCAAAACTGAATGGGTATTAAATTATAAAATAAGCAAAACCTACAGACAATTGTAGTGAATCATGAATTTAAATTGATGATTCTTAAATTAAAATCGAATGGTTTGTTAGAGGTTTGTGAATGGAGCCTTATTCTAAACACATCGATTTTCGCTGGAAACTTCCATTCGAAATCATAATTATTTTATTGTAGTATTTAAAATACGATTGTTACAGCAAAATATTTATTTCGAACTCAATAGAATACCATTCCATCTGCTTTAGAAATTGAATTCATTTACTAAACTCACTCCCTTTTATTCAAAACATACGGTTCTATTCGGAACTAATATTTATCATCCCCACAGTGGTTGACAATTATTGTTCGATTCCTTTCAAACATGTTTCTCCTCTCAAGTTTTCTTGTAAAATGTATTCATACAGACGAGTCGTTATTATCTATTATAATAAATCCTTTAAGCTGCGTGTTATTTTATCTCTACTTTCAACGCCATTATTAAAAATGTGGAATTTCAGAAGAATATGTAACTGTTTTAATTAAATAGATCAGAATATTTTAATAAGTGAGTTTCATTGAAAGAATTTCAGTGTATTGAATTAGGAATTAATATTTTACCAAAATCAAACAATTCTAAAATAGTGCTAATAGATGTGGACCTGTTAAATTATATAAAAGAAAACTTAGGAATCCTATAATAGAGATCTCCTAATCCCGAGAGCCCTGTTCTAGGAATTAATTCATAACGAGTGTTTATTTTCATTGCAGTTGCTATGTTGCATCTTGATTATGAAACATGAGTATAATGAAATTGGTGATGAGATAAATACGTAAAGTGGTATTCGAGTCATTTATGTTTATAATAGATCGAATTGGGAAGAATAAAGTCTGGAATCGAGTGCAGGTGAACTGTTTACAATATTTTTTCATTTAAACTGCAATCTTGCGATCCCATGATAGTATTACATGCGCCCTACGTCATGTGGCAATAGTACGGTCTGTAATAATCACGGACTGTTTTGGTGACGTGCAACAAGATAAATAAGTAAGGGATTGTCTTTGAGACATTTATAAGAGACGTAATAGATTGAATTGTGAAGAGTAAAGTCCGGAAACGAATGCAGGTGAACTGTTTAAAATATTTTTGCATTTGAACTGCAACCCTATTGTCAATGCGATCCCATGATGGCATTACACGCACCCTACGTGATGGGGCAAGAGTATATCACGGACTGTTTTGCTGACGTGTAACATAGGAAATAAGTAAGGGATTGTCCTTGAGACATTTATAAGAAACGTAATAGATGGAATTGTGAAGAGTCAAGTCCGGAAACGAGGTGCGTGTGAACTGTTTAAAATATTTCTGAATTTGAGCTGCAACCCTATTATCAGTGCGATCCCATGATGGTATACATGTGTCTCACTTGATGGGCGAGTATATACGACGGACTGTTTGTTTGCAACATGAGAATATTGTGAGTGGGACAAGAGCATATCATTACATTGATGCCCTTTGGTTTGTGCAACTTCGCTGCCAAAAATAGTAGCAATCTTTCTGCGAAACTTAGCTTAAACGTGCAGGTGAACTGTTTAAAATATTTCTGAATTTGAACTGCAACCCTATTATCAGTGCGATCCCATGGTGGTATACATGTGTCTCACTTGATGGGCGAGTATATACGACGGACTGTTTGTTTTCAGCATGAGAATGTTGTGAGTGGGACAAGAGCATATCATTACATTGATGCCCTTTGGTTTGTGCAACTTCGCTGCCAAAAATAGTAGCAATCTTTCTGTGAAACTTAGCTATTGCGCTTCTTTATGAATTTCCAACCGGTGACAGCGCCTATAATTATAGACGGGTTTTATATTCACTGCACACACTAATCCCATGAATGTGCTGATTACTCCTTCACGTGTCCACGGTAGACCAGTTGAAGGAGTAATGGATTAGCAACTGGAGGGTTGCGAGTTCGGAACTCGGTCCACTCAAAGACCTTCCTGTACACGGTGTCTGGTGTCCGTTAAATCTGTAGTGGCCTCAAATGTCCTCACGTTGACGTGGTGTGGAATTTTGGAGAATGGAGTGCCAGTTCAGGTGTTTCGTCATCTGACCGTGGTTCGAAATTACGAGGCGTTGTTCTTGGATCCTTTCCCTTCGGTATTGATCCCGGACCTTCGTCAATAGCCCGTTGTGTTGCTCCGGTGTGACGTTAATTAACTACCTTCCTACTTACCCTGTCAAAAACCGTAGCAATCTTGCTGTGTAACTTACCTATTCCATTTCCAACAGATGCCAGCGCCTATAATTACAAACATGTTTTATATTCAATGGACGCTCCTACCCCACGAACGTGTTAAGTCTCGCGTCCTCTTTTTTCTAGAGAAAGGGCATTAATTAGTAAAATTTCTATTAATTAGGGAAGTGACGTATAGCTTCCGCCTAATCTTAAATCAAGAAGTGGTTTTAGTGGTTAATGTTCAACAAAAGGAAGTGTTTCAAATCTTAGTTACCCTTTTATTTTTGCAATTAGTAATTTGCAGATGTATGATTTATTATATGCAACTCATATTACGTACAATACTTTCCCAAAGATTGGAGTAGAGAAAAGGAACACTTTCCATTATCCTTCAAAATAGAATCAACTGAAAAAAGTTTATGGAAAACTTCTTTTTAAAACTGAGAATTTACGAAATATTTTGAACATAATTTTGCTAAACTTAGTTACGAAAAAAGAGACTAATCTAAAACTAACCTACTCTAGAAGTAATAAATCTCTAATTTCATAAAAATAAATTACTTTCTTAACAGTACTTGACAAGTTGCGTGAGGTACTTTATGTATAAGGAAATGAAAATTGGTTAAGACTTTTTTATAACAAATATTAAATGACAGATTATTATGATCGAGTGGAAAAGTACTTTTTATTCAACGTTGCTTGGTTTGAATTGGTTAACTGCAGATTCAAAAAGAGGTGACAGGAATAAACACTTTTTTCTCTCATAGAAGAATACAAACTTCATTCAAGTGTCCGGAAAATAATTTTTAACACCGTTTTAACATTTTTATAAAATTAAACGAAGTGTCTCTTTTTCGGCGGCTCCATATAAAAGACTTGATGCAGAGCTGTTGGTAATTAATGCTGCTTTAATGCTTTTTCTTTCCTTGAATGATCGTAATATTTGTGTTACGACTGACTCCATGGTTGCCCTTCACTGTTTTTGCCAACATAGACCAGGCAACTACGCTTTTAGAATTCAGGAAATTAGGCAGCTTCTTGTCGAATTAAAGTGTATTTATACACTAGGGCATTTTTTTAAAATTTTGACTTTAAAAATTCAGTTTTTTCACAATAGGTCATTGGTTTGTACTTAAACTCATGTTCGTGTGAAAAATTCTGATTAAGATACACATTAATTAGCTAATTTAGATATAATTAGCTAATTAGCATGTTTTTGAACAGTGGTATCTCAAATTCTAATGTGTTCAGAAGGACAATTCCTGTTGAAAATTATTCCTAATATTATTCTTCATGTTTTGGCCATCCATCAAGTTGCTAGAGGGAATACGTTCCTTTTAAAAAAATTTTTTCATGAAGGAAGTCTAAAAAAAATCAAGATTTTTTCAGGAATTTCAACATTTAAAAATCAAATAAAAATTCATTTCTTAACCAATAACTTTGACTGAGGGTCAAAACATCCACTGTATTATATATATTATAATGACACAAAAGTAATTATAATAGATCAATTCATATTTATCACTGTTCGAAAGAAGCATCCTATTCTAAAAATATAGTTCTTCAGAAATCGAGTTTAAAGTTTTGGAAACCAGTTTGTCTATGGCAGTGTTTCTCAACCTTTTTTGGTTGACGGCCCACTAAAAATATCTGGAATTATTTGCGGCACACCTGAATATAAAAAATGTAAAAGTTATGTAGTACAAAAAAACAAATTATTTATTTACAGAATTTATTCAATGAGAGGGCTGATCCTGTTTCCTTGAACAAATTAAATCAAAATTTAGGTTCCAAAGTCGCCAAACAAGTTCGCATTTCATCATCAACTTTTAAAAGTCTTTCTCGCTTTTTGGACTTGATTTCTGTCAATGCCGAAAATCCAAATTCACAGAACCATGAAGATGCAAAAGGCAGAAGAATTTTAATAGCTTCCAAGCTGATTGCATGGTACAAAATTTTGACGGAAAGCCAAAACTCATCCAAATTTTTCTCGAAGAATGTTGAACGGTAAAACTTATCGTTTCTCAAATCAATGAGCTGTTCTTTTTCTATTGTCAGATTTGGTGTCTTGCAAATTACAAATGGGTTGATTAACCATTCATATTCGTCAACTAGAAAGCGAAGGAAAGTAACTTTTAAGTGAGGTTTGAAGTTCGTCAATGGTGCTTATAATTTCGTCTGCAATTTTTTTCTCGACTGAGATTCCTTGACACCCGGAAAGCAGTCAAAATTTCCTTTTGATATTTCAGATTTCCACAGCGTTAATTTTTCTTCAAATGACTTCAGTTTTTATGTTGATGTGACGATATTCTCTGATGGACCTTGAAGACTTAAATTTAGAGAGTTCAGCTTTTCAAACAAGTCCGAGAGAAATTGAACTTTAAGCCACCAAATCTCGTCATGAAGAGAAAATTCAAAAGATGTTTTTTCGACCTCCAAGAACAAAATCACCTCTACTTTCAGGTGTATGAGTCGTTTCAAAACCTTTTCCTTCGAAAGCCAACGCACTTCGGTGTGATATAAAAGAGTTTTGTGGTCGGAATCCATTGCGTCGCACAGCTGAGAGGAAATTCGGGATTTAAGAGGTCGATTCTTGATGAAATTGGCCACTTGGATGACGGTTCATAACAATCAACATATGTGGAGTTAAAGATTTTGAAACGAGATTCTCTGTGAATCATGCAGTCGACGCTTATAATATTTGGATTTTCTTGGCGCAAAGTGTGATAAATCCTTTTTTGTTTCCCAACATTGATGGACATCCGTCTGTGCAAACACCAACGCAGTTTTTCCACAGCCAGCCAAAGCTTGAAATATTTTCTTTTACAAGCTCAAATATGTCTTTTCCTGTCGTCTTGCTCTTCAAATCTTTGCAGAAAAGATACTCATTCAAAAAAGTTTCATCTTTAACAAATCGAATGAAAGCAAGGAGCTGTGCTTTTCCACTGATATCTGTCGATTCATCAATCTGCAGTGACCAGAGTTCACTGTCGTGCGATTCGAAATGCTCAACAATTTGTTTTTTTAAGTCTGGAGATAAATCTTCGATTCTGCGTGATATTGTGGCATCGGATAATGGTGCTTTCTTGAACTTCTCTGTCGCTTCCTTTCCCAGCATTGTTTCGACAATGATAGCTAATGCTGGTGCAATGATGGACTCGGCATCGGTGTGTGCTTTTTTGCGTTGTGCTATTAATTGTGCAACCTTGTAGCTGGCAATAAATCCCTTTTCTGGCATCTACATATACTTTTAAATTTTTTTGCTGTTTTATTTTGCTGCGCTGCCAGATTTTTAAAATATTCTCTTGGTTTGTTTTTGACCTCTGGGTGTGAAGTTTCCAAATGTCTTTTCAGTTTACTAGGAACGAGAGCTTCATTTGTAAGTTTCTTTTTGCAGACTACACAGAATGGTATTTGTATACTTCAATTGCGATGAATCCGAATTCGATGTAGTCGTCTTTATACTTCCGTTTGTTTCTTTGTTTATCTTCCGTTTGTGAAGCACCAGATTTTATTAAATCTTTGTCCATTATGGCTAAATGAATAAAATATTTTTTAATTAGTTCACAGCAATGCAATCACATTAAAGAAATTTAAGGACTTACTTATTTCACAAATCTTTTAATTTTAAGAAAGAGCCAATTTGAATCAACGTCAATTACAATTGGGAAAAATAATATCAAATAAAAACGCGGGAAAACTAAATTTGAAAAGATTTTTTTTTAGAAACCGTTGAGGTAATTACAAATAATATTTCAAAGTTACAAAACCCATGCAATTTTAATTATTTGTAAAAAAACCTCGCGGCACATTTGACAATCTCTCGTGGCACACTGGTTGAGAAACACTGGTCTATGGTGACAGTACCTATCCCAAACCCTTGTAACTTGAAAACTATTTCGAATATTTACAAGATCTTGGTATCGTTTAAAAGCTAAGGGGTTGGACACTATTTTGAATTATTAAAAAATAGATTGATATTTTGGTCAATTTTCGTGATTTCTAGTGTATACATACACCTTAAAAGACAAAGACATCACTTTACAGTGGATTCCTGTGCATTGCAAAGTGTATGACAATGAAACGGCTGATAAATTGACAAAATTGTCAACCACAATAGGCCCAGTTCCCTCACCAGCAACTACCCTCTCTAAGTTCTGAGTAGGATCAACAGAAGCTCGATCACTTTGGTGTACTTTATGAAGGAACACTGGAATGAATCGCCATCTCTTACAATTCCAAATTGGGTCTAATAACCTCCATTACTTCAAGACAAATTCCTAGAGCAGTTGCCACTTTTTATGCTAAAACTAGAATAGGCCCACAAATAACTGAGGCCTACTTCAATCGTTTTCACCTGGCTGACTCCAAGTGCCTTATTTGCCTGGATGATGAAGAAACGTTGGATTCGAACGTTCTTGTTCGACTGCGCCGTAGAGAACATTTTTAGAATTATCTTCAAGAAAATTTGTGATTTATTTTCTATTATTATTTTTTCCTAACGTTCATTTTATGTATTCTGATTCATAGAAGACGCAGTGAAATCTGTGTTTATATGTCGGACTCGTGTATAATGTTTAGTTTACTTTGGACTCAAAGAATACTATATCTATCATTATAATCCATTTCACAAACATTGTACCTCTGTTATAAGAGAAAATAACACTAAGGTCATACTAAGGTAACTAGATCAGAAGTAGAATTTGAGTTTTGGAGTCATTATGTATGCCCCTTTTAATGCATGTTTCCTGTAAATTGCATTAACTAGATTTGTAGAAATGACGGACCTATGAAAAATAGAATGCATTCAGCTTTCCTTGTCACTATATTTTGACTTGTGGTACTCTTGTACCAATAATTCGATACTCCATATTTTAATCATCATTAAAGGAAAGATGATAAATTAATTTGATACTGCATTTATGATTAACTTCTTAAAATCTGTGCATTTTTCTTGAAAATTTCATATATCGACACGTGAGAAGGGCATTTTTCATTTGTTTCTAAGACAATATATTAAACTTTAAAAATACACTTAAAAATAAAATAAACATATATGTAAATAATTATTTTCGAAATTCAGTTGAAGGTAAAACTGAATGATCTTGAATTTAAGGCTGTCATATAATGTATCACCAGAAAAAGCTATGCATTTATCTACAAAATAATCCCTATTTAATCTTGAATGGACTACCAAGTCAAAAGATAAAGGTATTTATAGGTATTGTTTGCACGATTTATTTACATCAAATATTTCTTTTACTATGAACCAATGTGTGTCCTAACTTGAAACTTTCAGAAAGCAAAAATTATGCACCTTTAACATATTTAAAAACCTTTTTTCGTAATTCGAGGTCAAATGTCAAATTAAGATACCTTAAAATCAGAAAAGTTATTCAGTGTTACATATTATATCATCAGAAAAGTTGTACTTTTACCTACAAAATAATCGCTATTGGATATTTAGGTTAAACGATACAGGTGTTTATGGTCACTGATTACATGATTCTATATTTGTAATATATTTTCACTGTGAGCCCATGCATTCCCATGGACTCATACACTGCAAACCTAGAGTACCTGTGTTATATATTTTTAGAACAAATTAACTGTGCACTTGTTTTGTAATTCAAGGTCCACAGACATATCGAATAGCCTTGAAACTAAAAAGGTCTCACAAAGTCATGTTGTATATTATTGATAAGACATTTATTTAAGACATTATAAGACATATTATAAGACATACATTTATCAACAAAATATAAGTCTTAATTTATCGGAGAATTAGATCCATATATACGAACGATTTAGTAAGATTAGAATCACGAAAAATTTCATAATTTTAAATATTTAAAATTGATACAAATACTAAACTATTGCAAGTAGCAGAAAAGTTAAAATGTCTCATATTTTCTTACACGTGATTGGGTAATAAAATCGCTGAGTTTAAAAAATATCGAGGAATAGGACCAAAAATACCACTTTTTGTGCGGTCTGACATGGGATGATCCAGAAGTTCTTCGTGAACAGAATTACAAATACATCTCGTTTAATTATAACAAACCTTTATAGTAAGATACATTTGAAAAAAAATCGAAAATTTAGCAAATGGCAAGGTGATTCATCTGCTCCTTAAAACACACACAATTACTTTTTTAACAAATAATCACATACCGTAAACCTTTTTATCTGACAGAATGTCCCAATGAATGAATTACCTTTCACGTATTCGGGACTTTTGTACAGACGTTAATTAGTGATTAACTGTAATTGCTCTCGGAAAGCTTTTTATGGAAACAACCCTCCAACCAGACCCTTGCCCACTTTCGACGTTCCGGGCTCTTCGGGAGAAATTAGCGGCTTGAAGAAACAATGGAAAACCATTATATCCTAACCTTGTTAAGCGAAAGTGACATCTCAGCAGTTCGCTCGGCCCTTTGTTCATCGCTCGGTTTTTCCACCCCTTGTTCAATGTCCAGTATTTGCCGAAAGAGTTAAGGGAGTTTTCATTCACTTTGGACTTGGGTCGCTTGACCGCCGAACGGGGCCACAAACGTCCTTAAGCTAAAAAGGAAGGAAAACCAAAACAAAACAGAAAATAAAACCCAAAAAACAAAAACCTCCTGGCCCTGACGCTCCTGGCTGTTTGATTACCGGAAGAATGTTGATACTGGTTCCAAACTCTTTCCCCATCTTCTCCAGGGATGTTCCCGAATATACTTGGGGGAGAGCAAAGAAGGGGACGATATAGAAGAGGATGGCAGCATTGGTACAAAGATGAAGAGAGATCTCGTCAGTCAATATGGAGTTCTTTCTTTTACTATCTCTCTCTTACAGAGCACATACGGGAAAAAACAAAATAGTGTCCACAAGGAGATTACCCGAAGAAGCAACGCTCTTTTTCTGAAGATGATAGCAATCAAGGCGGCGTATATGTGTGTGTGTGTCTTGGTTATGTATATTTATACCTCGATAAGCTCCTTTGACATGTAAGTAGGGATGGAAATATCTTTGATTACAAATCATTAAAATGAACTGGCGCCGAGATGGCAGTAGATTGGGGATAATAAAACGGTAATAACCGTACGATAGGATAATTAGGTACTTCTATCGTGAAAACAGTTTTAATCTCAAGTAAGTCTTGGGGTAAGTAATTCTTTCTGATCTAATTTTAACAATTTTATCTTCGATGTTTGATATCTATTAAGCTTCTTATTTATTAAGTACTTGTCATGCTCAGATGATTAAAAATATAAGCTGTTCATGATGCGTATGGGTGGAGCTTAATTCAAAATTTCAGTTTAGCCAAGTTCTTCGAAAATCCCCTTCCAGAAGATAATATATTACAAATAATTCATCGTATTTATATCAAATACCTCTTAATTATTCCTTGTTTAAACATTTTTTAAGTTAATGAGACTTCCTTTCTTCATAAGTGCCTACTCTGGAAAAACCAGACAGTTGTATATATTCTTGGTGTAGACACATTAAATCTCTCCCAACGGGAGGTGATTATGCTTTAAAGAATTATCCTTCAATGTCTGTCATAGAAGATATAAAACCTACATGCAGGTTTGCAACAGGGTTTAATCCATAGGCCTGAAATATTAGTAGACTGAGCATTGCTATTCAAAGTAGCTTCAAAACGTGTGACTAACTAGTAGTCATGCGACTGCTTTGAAAATTTGACTTATTTGATGGATTTAGTATCTTATCGCCTTGTTTGGCGATGTAACATCTTATGACAGGGTAGGTATGTGTATCCTTCATTTCTAAAGTGGCGACAAAAAAGTGGTTAAATCACCAAAGTCTACTACTATCAGATGATCAATCATTCAGTGGATCAATCAAATGATGAAGCAACGGATGGGCGTTGTAACGTCTTGGTTCACGGGTAGCTTAGACTAGTTACCATTCAAAAGTATCCATTTCTAGACTAATTATTTTATTTACAACTTTGGTACAATTAGTCGGTAAAATGAATGAAGAGTTCATTTAAAGATTGTTCGTTGGAAAGTCCAAAGTTTGATCGAGGCGCTTCTTAGGGCTGCTGGCGAGCCTCTCACAAATTACTCGGCGGAGTCTAATTCACGGCTACGGCGAGCCTTTTCTCAAATAAAATACTCAGATGAGTATAGAGTCCCAGGGCAGGATATCTCAGTCTTTTCCAGTTCGGGTGAGATCAATATCCACTACTAGGACGAGCATTTTCACAGATTTCTCGGAGTATTCTCCTTCACGGCTACGGGCGAGCCTTTCTCAATAAATACTCAGGCGAGTATAGAATCCCAGGGAGGGATAAATCAGCCTTGTCAGTTCTGGTGAACTTTAGATCTCGGTGAAGTCTCCACTACTCGGGCGAGTAGTTACGCAGGTTTCTCGGAAGAGTCTCCATCACGGCTACGGGCGAGCCTTTCTCAATAAAATACTCAGGCGAGTATAGAATCCCAGGGCGGGATAAATCGACCTTTTTCAACTCGGATGAGCTCTCCCGAAAGATGGCAATCTTTCGTCGACTCGTTCGACTCTCGTTCGTTTCTCGTTCGACTCTCGCCTCTCTCCAAAACGGTCTCTCCCTTGTTCTCTCCTCTTTTGTTCCAATCTTCTCCTCAAGATCTCAAAAACTCTCTCTCTATATATATATCGGGTGCTTCTCGACTTCTCCCTTTCGTTTCGGGTCGGCCTCTTAGTCGGTGCTGGTTGGCTGTTGAATATTCTCACCATTTTCGGACCTTCCCGAATGGCTCTCGCACGTTGGCCTCTCCCCTTGACTTTTACGACAGACTTCGGCGGACTTGAAAGGGGACCATAAACCCTTGTCGGCAATGGTCATCGTAATTAATCTCCGTCCTTTTTGTCTTGAAATGTCACAGAGAGCGACAGAAAGGCGCCTGCCCTTTGTTTCGAAGCCACCGACGATTTTGACCCCTGGAGTCGCCACTGCCATTAAAAAAGATGCTTCGGGGTGGTCGTTCTTTTCGGCAGGATCCCTGGTAAGATTATCAGCCCCCCTATCTCGGCTGCCGTGGTGGTCATTTCGGTGTGGTCTTCCTTTCGGTACTTGATCCGCCGGCAAGATTGTCAGTTTCCCTAGCCGCCGTTACAGAATTCCTCCCCCGAAAGAGAGATTTTGCGATGTGTTAGAGAGCAAAATCTAAAAGGAAGGGGTTAGACATACAGGAAGTCTTGACAATACTTCAAAGGCAGGTATAACTAATGGTTTTAACCTTCTAACTTTTTACAATCTAATTCATATACATAATTAACAAACACAACCATTATTTGTATTTACATTTTACACATATTACAATTTATACACCATTATATATTTACAGTCAATTTTAATTTGAAGTGTCAAATGTTATTTATTCCACGCGATTTAAGCAATCAGCGTGCTTATTGTCTTTCCCTGCTCTGTGGACTATTGTATAGTTAAATTTCAGACTCAAGAACAAGATCGGCTGTCCATTATTATGTAGTCCTAGTTGAGCTATGATAATCCCGATCCCTTTATCAGATGCATCGGTTTGCAAGATAAATTCCCTGCTATAGTCTGGGGGATAAAGTACGGGTTTTTCGGTGAGTTCTACTTTTAGCCTTTGGAATTCGTACTTATACTCTGGTATCAGCTCTATCGCTTCCTTTCTAAAAGTTCTGCGTACGGCATCTTTATCGTACCAGGTTTTCCCTTCGTTTCGTATGTCTCAAACTCGTTCATAGGCCAATTCAGGACAACACTTCAAACTGTTTAATTCCAACACGCTGTCACATTTTCTTCTTCCTCCGGTTCTGCCAAATGTTCGAAAAGTAAGGTTTCGGGAGTTCGAAGATTATTTCTGTGTACGAGTACAGCCGGGCTAAATTTTGTGGACTCATGGTTCTTAATGCTAAGGGAGCTGCAGGTAGATTTCTCTCCCAATCTAATCCCGATTCCAAACACAAAACTTTCAATAATCTTTTTACGGATCTGTGCCACCTCTCTACTGGGTTACTTTGTGGGTGTCTAACAGAACTGTGCGTGTAACCTTAATGCCAAATTTTTCAAAAAACGTGGTGGTCAAATTGCTTGTGTGAAACAAGTGCCTAAATCACATTGTATTTCCCTGGGAAATCCCAATCTACTAAATATAACTATATATACTTGACAGAAAAGGTGTTGTTTCTTGCTATGTTTAATCCTCCATGTGGTTTCGACGAGATATCTTGTCCATCAAGGTCTGACCGATTTTGCTAATGACTAGATAACTAGTCTCATCAAGATATTGCCGATATTTTGATGATGACAAAATCAAGATTTGGTCTGTTTTCTCCTAAGACATCTCGTCCATCAACATTTGACCAATTTTGCTAATGACTAGATAAATCGTCTCATCAAGATATTGCCAATTTTTTTATGACAAAATCAAGATTTGGTCTGTTTTCTACTAAGACATCTCGTCCATCAACATTTGACCAATTTTGCTAATGACTAGATAAATCGTCTCATCAAGATATTGCCAATTTTTTTATGATGATAAAATCAAGATTTGGTCTGTTTTCTACTAAGACATCTCGTCCATCAACATTTGACCAATTTTGCTAATGACTAGATAAATCGTCTCATCAAGATATTGCCATTTTTTTATGATGATAAAATCAAGATTTGGTCTGTTTTCTACTAAGACATCTCGTCCATCAACATTTGACCAATTTTGCTAATGACTAGATAAATCGTCTCATCAAGATATTGCCAATTTTTTTATGATGATAAAATCAAGATTTGGTCTGTTTTCTACTAAGACATCTCGTCCATCAACATTTGACCAATTTTGCTAATGACTAGATAAATCGTCTCATCAAGATATTGCCAATTTTTTTATGATGATAAAATCAAGATTTGGTCTGTTTTCTACTAAGACATCTCGTCCATCAACATTTGACCAATTTTGCTAATGACTAGATAAATCGTCTCATCAAGATATTGCCAATTTTTTTATGATGATAAAATCAAGATTTGGTCTGTTTTCTACTAAGACATCTCGTCCATCAACATTTGACCAATTTTGCTAATGACTAGATAAATCGTCTCATCAAGATATTGCCAATTTTTTTATGATGATAAAATCAAGATTTGGTCTGTTTTCTACTAAGACATCTCGTCCATCAACATTTGACCAATTTTGCTAATGACTAGATAAATCGTCTCATCAAGATATTGCCAATTTTTTTATGATGATAAAATCAAGATTTGGTCTGTTTTCTACTAAGACATCTCGTCCATCAACATTTGACCAATTTTGCTAATGACTAGATAAATCGTCTCATCAAGATATTGCCAATTTTTTTATGATGATAAAATCAAGATTTGGTCTGTTTTCTACTAAGACATCTCGTCCATCAACATTTGACCAATTTTGCTAATGACTAGATAAATCGTCTCATCAAGATATTGCCAATTTTTTTATGATGATAAAATCAAGATTTGGTCTGTTTTCTACTAAGACATCTCGTCCATCAACATTTGACCAATTTTGCTAATGACTAGATAAATCGTCTCATCAAGATATTGCCAATTTTTTTATGATGATAAAATCAAGATTTGGTCTGTTTTCTACTAAGACATCTCGTCCATCAACATTTGACCAATTTTGCTAATGATTAGATAAATCGTCTCATCAAGATATTGCCGATATTTTGATGATGACAAAATCAAGATTTGGTCTGTTTTCTCCTAAGACATCTCGTCCATCAACATTTGACCAATTTTGCTAATGACTAGATAAATCGTCTCATCAAGATATTGCCAATTTTTTTATGATGATAAAATCAAGATTTGGTCTGTTTTCTCCTAAGACATCTCGTCCATCAACATTTGACCAATTTTGCTAATGACTAGATAAATCGTCTCATCAAGATATTGCCAATTTTTTTATGATGATAAAATCAAGATTTGGTCTGTTTTCTACTAAGACATCTCGTCCATCAACATTTGACCAATTTTGCTAATGACTAGATAAATCGTCTCATCAAGATATTGCCGATATTTTGATGATGACAAAATCAAGATTTGGTCTGTTTTCTCCTAAGACATCTCGTCCATCAACATTTGACCAATTTTGCTAATGACTAGATAAATCGTCTCATCAAGATATTGCCAATTTTTTTATGACAAAATCAAGATTTGGTCTGTTTTCTACTAAGACATCTCGTCCATCAACATTTGACCAATTTTGCTAATGACTAGATAAATCGTCTCATCAAGATATTGCCAATTTTTTTATGATGATAAAATCAATATTTGGTCTGTTTTCTACTAAGACATCTCGTCCATCAACATTTGACCAATTTTGCTAATGACTAGATAAATCGTCTCATCAAGATATTGCCAATTTTTTTATGATGATAAAATCAAGATTTGGTCTGTTTTCTACTAAGACATCTCGTCCATCAACATTTGACCAATTTTGTTAATGACTAGATAAATCGTCTCATCAAGATATTGCCAATTTTTTTATGATGACAAAATCAAGATTTGGTCTGTTTTCTACTAATGACGTGATATCTCGTCCATAAAGATCTGTCAAGGGTTTCGCTAATGACGAGATACATCGTCGAGACAAGGAACAGGAGGGGTAAACTTGAAACATCACCAAAATGGCGATAAACTACTGTTATGGGTAACATCGTTATGTCCCCGACGAGATCAAGATTTGTTTGGTCAGGTTTTGTTTTCTGATGTCGAGATATCTCGTCCATCACTATTTAGTCAGTTTTCCTTATAAGGAGATACCTCGACGATACAACCACCAAGAGGAGAAAAACATGCATTAAAGTGGAACAATATACAAAAAATAAAACAATATTCGATTCATCAGGTAAAAACAAATTACGTACAACACAAGCATGTCTAAGAAATAATAAAGAAAAGTTTTAGCCGAACAAAATGGTAGAAGAATGAAAATAAAATGGAAGCATTTCAAGCACTGAACTAATGTTAGTTATAGGAAAAGCATATATTAAAAATATGAGTATTTACTTAACGTCAAAATGCGTTTTTATATGCACAAATTCTCTTTTAAAATATTCACCAAAGCTTTTTACAAAACCTTCACTGAATTTACCATTAAAACACCCGCAGCTTATGTTGAATCCGACTCTACTTAGTCATGAAAGTGTTTCGAAATATTAATTTTATCCAATTCTGTAAGCATTTTTACTACTGAAAAGTTTTCCAATTTACAAATGTTTAAACACGTAGGAGGTAACGTGATTGAAAAATAATTACTTACTTTGTCACCCAAAGCATATGTCAGAATGTGTGACATGTTAAATCAATTTTGCGGTAAGCACTTTTAAGAATAAGAAAAGCCCCTTTATTGTTATGATTTATCGCGCTTAAGACCCTTCACCAGTCCCCTTAAGTGCATTACACAATGCCTCTTTAATGCATCGGAAGCTGAAGCTTTTGAAAAAGTAATACTTTTGTCGGGGGAAGAGTTTTCAGAGTAATAGTTACAGACTTAATAAAAGTTAAGGACTACGCCATTAAACATTAAAATCTACAATGTATCTTGCTTAAAGTGATATTGCTAAAAACATATTGTCCAAACTGATTATTAATTTCATACTTGAATAATGCCAGGTACATACAATGTGTACTAGAAGAGATTTCGTGCTAAAATAAAGCGGCCTTATGAAATTTTAGCAGACGGAAATTAATTTACAGGCTTATTGTATATGATTGTATACTTTATAAATCTATAAAATACATAATTTATTTTATACATTCTAAAACTAATGATAACGATTTTCCAACCCCATCAAAAGAGGTTATTGTCCGGTCTTGTTAAAATTTGTCTATTCCCTTGAAGGTGAGTTTTCGGTTGTATTTCGTATCACGATTGGTTTTAACCCTCTGAGCATATATCCGTCCTGCCACCTGCTGTCCCCTTCCCTGCCTTTTAACAAGTATTGGCCTACTCGACCAATTGAATCTCTCCTACGATTCTTTCAACTAAGAGATGTGGTTATTTAATCATTGCGTGTGTTGTGGGGTAAAACCAATGTTACCCTTCTCGGAAATCTCGTGACTCGCAGAAGGTTGAAATATACAAATTGTAGATTCTATCAACCCTCCTGGTGGTTGTCTCGAAGTATCTCGTCATTAGCAAAACTGACCAGATCTTGATGGACGAGATATCTCGTCGAGACCACTTGAAGGGTTAACGTAATATGAATAGAATAAGTTCATACGATTCTAATGCTTAATCCGCTTTTGTTTTAAAGTGGTCTCTTCACTCAGATCTTATTCAAAAATGCAGGACGGATTTAATTAAATCTATAAATATTTATTTACTTCTTGAAGCAGTAGGCCGTAAAAATTTTAGAGTAAATTAGCTTATAAATTTAGTATTAGAGAATTCCTAAAGCCGATCCCCTCAAAAGGAAGGGATTCGTCTTAAGTTGAATTTAATCAGTGGTAGAAGATCTCAGAACAAAGTCAAATAAGAGTGAGCTTCAATACCGATGTAACTCAAATGAAAACGCTGGCATGAAAAGGAGTTTGTTAGAAGTAAATAAAATACGAAAACCAACGAAGTAGTATATGTTTTAAGGAATAGGTATGGTAGGTATTATAATTAACGTCGCACTGGAGCAACACAACGGGATATTTGCGACGGTCTGGGATCAAACCTTAAGGGAAAGAACCGAGAACAACTCCACGTAATTTTGAACCATGGTCAGTGGACGAGGTCACACCTGAGCTGACACCCAACTCTTCAAACCCACACCACACCAACGTGAGGACATTTGAGGCCATGACAGATTTGACGTGCACCAGCACCCCATGTAAACGGCGGTCTTTGGTTGGATTCGAACTCGGTTGCTAATACGTTACTCTTCCAACCGGACTGCCGCTGCCTTTTAAGGAATATCATACACCCATGAATATGGAAAATCAGTTCCTCGATAAAAATATTGGTTGTATTGAATATGCATATAAATGTTAAATTTATACCTTTAAGTGAAGTTAGCTAGCCTTGTATCCGTCGACAATTTCCTATGCTCCCGTAATATAGGTGATCAAACGTAATTCATTACAGTATCCTTTAATGTAATTGTATTTACTATATCTGCATACGTTGCTTTAATATTTACACAAGCCGAATTTACGAAGACATGTGACGTGATTAAGTATTGGACAATGGAGATGGAAGATGATTTTAAGTGATTTATAAATTACTTGGAGGATGTTTTTCTTTGGGTTTCTTCTAGTGTTTTAAAATATTTTATTTCAAAACATTTGTTATCAGTTAAGCTTCAATTACCCTCCTTCGTGTATGTAATAATAAGCGAAGAGAGTCTAACTAAACTAATATTTTAAATATAAATTGATGGTATACTGAAAGAATGATTAATACCGGTATTTGAAGCCCTATTTCTAAGTTTGGGTGTGTCTATACCACAATAAAATGCAGTTGTCTATTTCTAGCCATAAGCTTAGGTAAAAATGATTTCATTGAATAAAATGCTCCCTAATTATATAAACGTAATGCAATTTTAAAAACTAAAGATACCCAAAACTTTCCGTTACCAGTAAAGAGTAGTATGAACGATCAGTTGTGTGGATTTATTTTCAATGTTTAAAATTGTTTTAGTTAAATTTTTAATTATTTCCCACTAAGCTTAAAACGGTGTTTTTCTAATGAATTCTTACTTGGCGACATAAAAAGCACGCCGATAGCTTTGTCACAAAGTCTTACTATCAAAGCTGTACCATGTTTAGCTGTTACTATCTCAATTTAAAAGAACTGCAAACTAGATAAACGCTAGCTATTACCATCGGACATGTGCTCTTATACACAAGAACTGCTCGACGATGAGATAGGTAGTTAAATAATGTCGCACTGGAGCAATGCAACGGGCTATTGGTGACTGTTCGGAATCAATCCCTAAGGGAAAGATCAAGGACAACGCCTCGTGATTTCGAACCACGGTCAGATGACGAGAACAACACCTGAGCTGGCATCCAACTCTCTAAACTTCCACACCACACCAACGTGAGGAAATTTGAGGCAAAAAATTATCTTAGATAAAAATAATTAGAGAACGCCATTTTGTAAGATATCCTAGCAGAATAAAACGACTTTTAATGGAGCTATGTTAATAATAAATTTCTAATTTAAACTAATTTTGATGCGAATTAATATTTCGTTGATATTTCATCCGTTTTCTTTAAATATAATACATTACTCCAACACTTTTATCAAGGATACTTGTAATAAATTTCCAAGAGCAATCAGGGACATATTTTTGCAATTTTTAAAAATTAAACTACGAGTTCTCGTCCTGATTAGTATTCAGTTGTCTAACCAGTCATATTAGTTGCAAACGCGTTAGAAAACGTTTTTCTGGTAAAGTTCACCTTTATTCTCGTTCCGTTTAATTCAAACCTTTATAAAAATCTAATTTGAATTGTTTTAACCCTCCTGGTGGTTGTCTCGAAGAAGTATCTCATCATTAGCAAAATTGAACAGATCCTGATAAACGAGATATCTCGTCGAAACCACTTGGATGGTTGATAAACGAGATGCGTACAATTTTACACTGAGCGAGAATATTACGTACATATGTAGTTGTTTCACATAGTTGTAGTCACTTAGCATAAATCAAATATACCATCTATTAGTCCTTGAGACGAACTCCTCAAGAACCAGCTGAGGATGGTGGATAAGCTGACCTGAGGTAAAGCCGAGATAGTACATGGTGCGCTCGGGCGAAGCCTGAGCTGAATTGTATTTGGAACTCAAAGCGAAATGCTTACAACTCAATTCCATCTTCAGAGGCTTCAAGCGCCCTTTGCTAAGCCAAGAGAGCAGTCTGGTCTTATCTGCAGTACATTGTTCCCAGAGAGGCACCGTGTACCAGTCATGAGTCGGAGTAGTCCTCCGAAATCCGTTTGTACCCACTTTAATCTTCGAAGCAATTTCTTCATAGTTAAGTCTGCCGTAAGATAACGCATCTAGACTTCGCTCTTTATACTCGAATCAGTCTAGAAAGACAGAAAAAACGTAACGCAAGGAATGCCGACCGACCAGTCAATCAGAAATGAAAAAAGCAGTGATTGGCAGGGGACTCAGGGGGAGGAAGTTCACCCCTCATGACACGGCGAACAGACGATTCGGGTTCAACTCTTCTGCGTACTTTGGCGTTGGTCATGTGATGCGTTTCAAGGAATCAGAACACACTATATTGCGTGGTATTGCATCATTCCATTTCCCAGTTGAATAACATTATCACAGCGTTTCAACTTTAAATCCAGCGATCCCACATGTATTTGTTGGACATTGCCACCATTTCGATCATTTTTAGAGGAACTTGTATCTTTAAACACGACGAAAACAGCACGAGAAAACATACGTGAAAAGGTGTGAAATGATGTAAACACCGAAGAGGATCATGGGAAAATATAATCGTGCCATCTACAGTTGCTTGGGTCTTTAGCGGTGACAACAAGGCAACGGTGACTATGTGAATGATCGAACGTGTTTCGCCGCAGCAGGAGGAAAACGGGCTTTGCCAGTGTGAATCCTCTATGCACCAAACGGTCTGTGGTTTCATTTTCCTAGACCATGTGAAGCGGTCCATTGAAGATATATCATGTTCCTCTAACTCATACGTCTCATTTTACTCACGATGTTTTTGCTGGTAAGGTCACTGCGTTTCCTCCACTTGCTGAGATGTTATATAGAGGTTTGGCGATCTGATAGGATCTGAAAGCACGCATAAGAGCGTGTAATGAATTCAAATCTTCCACAGATAATTTTTGAATAAATTCATTCTGAAAATTTCTTTCGTCATCTGGCCATGATTCAAAATTATGAGGTGTAGTTTTCGATCCTTCCCTTCGGGATTGATCCCCGATCGTCGCCAACCGTTGTGTTGCTTCAGCGCGATTTCAATTCAACTACCAAATAACCTGAATGTTACGTAGATGATGCACGAGCTACAAAACATACGATTGTATTATATATAGTAAGATAAAAAAAAGTTGTGGAAGACGTCGTGCTTTTTCTTATCAATGGTTTTGTAACTACCCACTGAAACCTGATTACCGAATGTTTGGTTTAAATATTAAACCTTTAGACTTTTAGGACTAACTACCCATTCCACATTATCTTCACATTAGTTTCACTTTACTCTTGTTAAATTTTACTCCAACTCTTCGGGCGCGTACATTAAAGGATTCAACCATCAGTCTTAAGGATATCAACGTTTATTAACAATTATGTTTAATTATTTAACCTTAATTTTTCTGCTCTACAAGTTTCAAATCTTAATTCGCATTGAAAGGGCTTAAATACTTAATTTTAAACCATAAGGGATTTAGGTTGATTCGCAGTAATAGCATGTCCTTCCCTTTTTACATTATCCCATTCTAAAGGACTGTACTGTTTTTGAAGACTTAGGGAACCTCTTATTAGTAGATGCAGAATGGAAGGTTAGTAATTTATGACGGTTTTACATGCTGAAAGATTTCTGAAATGTACTGGTGTGGCCTAATAATTGTCGATAAGTGGTAATTGCCTAATAATTGTTTCTTCTTTCAATACATAACATCTACATTTAATATCCCTCGTACCGCGGTGTTTTATGCTTCAATTTTAAGATCTCAAAGCTTCCAGAAGGTTTCGTCATTACAAAATGATTGTCAAAGAGACCCATCAGATGGATCATTAAACCGATCTCGAAGTCCCTCTAAGCCAGTTAAGCGGAAAAAAGAAACGATGAACCTGCACCCGAATATCTGCAAACCTCTTAAAATTAAAACTCCTTCCGCTCAGTTGTCTTTTAAAAGTGTCGGTGCTTAACTGCGTCATGAATATTAAGTGTTTTAAAACACTCTTATTCCCCTCCAAACTTCCCCATCGCAATCTCATACATCATAGGGTAGCAGGATGGAGTTTTGAATGAGATTGAAAATGTCCAAACTCAAAACTTTGTCTTTTGTTGCGGGAGAGAGAATGTAATAAGTGCTCTATACACCACCCGGGGAAAAGTTCCAACGGGGGAAAAGTAAAAATGGCGTAAAACGAAAAGAGAGCGTCAAAGAAGCCGGCGAGTCAATTTTCGCTGAATGGATGAAACTCATTAATTAGAAGCCTATTCGGAATGCATTTTCTTTTAAAAGGAGGGGAGGGGGGTGGAAAATGGCGAAGTGAGAAATCAAAATGGCGGACGTGGTGACAGAATGTTCCAGGAGTGCGTGGAAATTACATTTGGGTGCCTGATTTGCTTCCACTCGCGAAAGTTCTCCATAGAGTGCTAGATGGGCTGACTTAAGGACAGCCCTTCTACGCCATCAGCGGAATTCCGTGACACATTATTGCACGGTTCCGAGGATGCATTAACGTCGCTGAAATTGTCTTTTCGCATTGCCGTTCCATTTGAAGGGGGCATATGAATTTACTTGGTGATACATCCCGTTCTGTCGCTAATTTCGGTGGGGAAACACAAAAAGGATCGGGTAAACTTAGCACTTGATTGCGAAAGCCGTGGAGAAAAATAGTGCGAATTTTCCCGTGATAAGACTCCAGTTTTTAATTCTTTTAAATGCTTTAATAAAGATAATATTTGCGTCTGCAACTTTTATATATATGAACAGTTATCGATATTTCTTTTATAATTCATTAGGGTTTAACCAGAAGCTCATCTTATAGGCAAAACCACCTTGCCCTCAACCCCTTACATTTTCATTGGTGCATCCCGTCCCCTGAAATTGTGAGATGTTCAGATAATATGGATAGCTAAATATAACAAGGTAACTAACATGATTCATCAGGTCGTATGCTAACTATATCAGAAGACATTCCGTCAGGAGAGACCCCGTGGCGATGCTTGTTAGTTAGTTGATTAGTTTCTTGGTGGTTGTCTCGAAGAGGTATTTCGTCATTGGCAAAACTGAACAGATCTTGATGGACGAATATCTCATTCATCAAGATCTCGTATTCTCTCGTCATTAGCAGGAAACTAACCCATGATCTCATCATCACAAAAAAAATCGATATATGGATGAAGAGATACCTCGTCATTGTGAAATTTGGTCAGATCTTGATGAACGAGATATCTCGTCGAAACCAGTTTGGAGGGATAAACGCATATAATCACTTGTGGTTTTACTTGTTGCTCAGTTGATGGCTATTTGGGAATTGTGTTTATGTTGTTGCTGTGATGTACCGGGCGCCCAGGGTATCTATAATTGCATATATTCCCTCTGAAATAAGTGTCTTAGTGTAAGGTTTAGCCATCCTGGCTAAACCTTACACTAAAACACTTACATAAGGACCTGGGGTGGGTCCTGGAAGTAAGGAACACATGTGGTACGAACTTGTGAGGGGAGTCTGATTGAGAGTGATTTGGTGTCCCCTCTAACACACAGGAGCATTGATTAGTCTGAGATAATCCGAATCTGTGGTGATAGTTGGGAATGGATCATGTCCTTTACATACTGTAATAAAAGTCAATCTTTGAATTGGATAACCGTGGAAATCAGAATATATATTTGAAGACAGTACCAAGTATTACCAACTCAACTCCATTGGGACCCTAGGACTTAAGTGAGATCGAAGATTTTTATGGTTTGGGCCCGTCCGCTATAACATGATGGATAAAAGTTAGAAGTAAACTGATGATTTTTGTAATGACAACAGAATAAATTATTCTCAAAACATGCGCATTCTATTTGAAGTATCTAGATCTTGTATAAAATTAAAACCCTTCAAAACAACAACTAATAAAGATTTTAAAACTCGTAAAAATTATTGTCAGTGGTCATTTCGGTGTAGCAAGGCGTCCAATATCATCAGAACAGAAGCGAGACGTCGGTAATCAATTCTGACTATGGACTGTCTTGTATCCACCGAAATGGCCATTGAAAACCTTTTTTAAATTCTTAATCTTTATTAGTCATTGTTTGAAGGTTTTTGCATTTTTTTTGCTACCAATTTGACAGAGGTTTTCATTCGCTTATCCATCTGGATCGGGTCTTATTTGTGCAGTTGAATGTCCTAATATTAGCGCCAAGTTAGGGCTATTTGATCCAATTTGAGTTTGTGTTCCTAAAAGGACAGTAAAACGACAAAACTATCATGGAAACGTGTGCAAGTTTATCTATTCATGTATAGATAACATGGACACCTAAATATAACGGGTGACTAGCATGATTCATAAGATAGTGTGGTAACATCAGAAGACAGGGAGCTTCGATATTAGGGACTCAACCTTCTGGGACCACTAGAACTTTGCCGAACCGAGATTTTAATGGTTGGGGTCCGCCCTTCCCCGAAACATGAGGGATAAATGTTAGAAATAAACTGATAATACTGCTAATGATAAGTATAAGAAAATAAATTGTTCTATTTGAACACATATTCTATTTGAAGCATTTGGGTCTTGTATAGAATTCAAAACCTTCAAAACAACAACTAATAAACTTAGAAAAGACGGTCAATGGCCATTTTGGAGGAGCAAGATGTCCACCATTATCAGGACAGAGGCAAGACGTCCACCACCCTCAGGACAGAAGATGTCCGTAATCACTTCTATCTTGATGATGGATCATGCTCCACGGAAATGAACATTGACAATCTTTTCTGAGTTATTTTTTAATCTTTATTAACCATTGTTTTGAACTGTTTACTACCAATTTGTCTGTTGTTCATCTATCTGGGTCTTATTTGAACAGTTGAGCCGTCCCAATAATATCCCCAAGTGGATTCCATTGGATCTAATTTGAAATCGTGTTACTAAAAATGACAGTAGAGAGCAAAAAAAAAACTCTCACCAAAAATGTCTGCAGAGATGAAATGTAGTGATTTTATTCTATTCTCGTGCGAAATATTCTTAAAATAAAATGGTTTAGAAAAGTCCTTTCCAACTGATTCATGTCAAAAGTGAAAATATTCTCGATGACTCAGATAGGTAATTTCTGAGTCTTATTCCAAGAAGGAATTTTTTGTTTTACTCCATACATTCGCCTCCAAACCTTAATCTCTTTTCTTCGCAAAAAATATCCTGTAAGAAGCAAAGTAAATATCGATAATACTATTATGAATAAAAGCTGACACGTCAGGGAGCTTCTATGCAGGAGAAAATAGCTAGTGTCATAACGCTGAAATGTGTTTCTTTTTAATGACATTCAAAACGCGGGGTTGTCATCAACAAGTCATTTTTTATTTAAAATATCAAGGATTTGCAACATTTTTCTGCTATTCTGGAATGGGATTAAGAACAGAAGCGTAAATATTTTATTTCGCACTGCTGAATTTATCTGTTTTGCAATAGATGCTTCCATTAGACTTGGATGTGTTCATATGCATTTTCCTTAAAATTTAATCGTAAAAAAAAGGAATTTTCGTATTAAAAGGTGGAAATGCACGTCGAACCACCTCAGTATTTCCCTGGAATAGAAGCATTATGAAATAAGTTTTTATTCTATTCCATTGAAATAGTTTGTGTATTTTATATTAAACAAAAAGTACTGATTTTGCTCACAAAACTTTTGCATTCTGTACGACCCTTCGTATTTTTCTTTTATGTTTTCAAATATTTCGCCCATACAGTCGCCGTTTAGAGGAATAAGCGATTCCAAAGTATGTGGAATTGTATAAGAACATTCGGTAGAACAATACAATAAATATAATCCCTCCCTATATCTAAACCTTTTCGGTGGAAACACAGGACATGGAATAAAATGTCGTTTGTTATATTTATAATACAGGTCTGCCTACCGTTGTTTCGATTAAGAATATATACTAGTTCGAATATACCAGTTCAAACCTGCCTACTATGTTTGATACAATTTAAATAAAAGGTATGAATATATTCTAGATACATAAAATTCAAGTGTAGTATTTCCATTTCTAGTGTCTTTATTTAATTATAGCTGCAGTATTACATTACAGCCTACAATTTTACTCTTATTTTGCAATTAAATATCCGATTTCCTTTACCACTAACATCATTTAATATCTTTCTCCTAAATTAACTAGCAGACCAGCGCATAGCATCTGTTCTAACGTTTCTTAAGTGCTAATATCTCTTGATGCTGGGGCCGATAGTGGCTCAGTGGGTATGCTCACTGCTCTAGCAACTTTTGAGTTGTAAGCGGCGCAGGTTCGATTCCTGTCAGGTGCATTTATAAGGGGGAGTGATGGCAGTTACAAAGAAATTTAGTACGAGAAAGAATATTACAACAAATTTATTTGAAAACACTTACTCAACGAGCACAGCGCTACAGGAATAAAACTGATACTAGAATATTCGTACTGCGAGGTTTTTTTTCTTATTCGGCTACGTTGCCACTTGAGTTTTTAGAAACTTATTACATTTTACTTTCATAATAATAATTGAATACAATTGTACATAAATTATGAACCTTACATTCGGCCCGCTCAATGCGAAATTTAGACAGTAAATTTTAAATTGAAGCATTTAAATTAAATTAACACAAAAAGTTTTAGTAAGGAGATTGTCCAAATCTTTTGGTTGGTCGACGGTTGTGACCAAAGTGATAGCAGTTCGATTCGTGGTCAGAATGGTCAGGAACATGGGGATAGTTATCATCTACTGAATCTTGGACTGATTCTTCCTCCTAGCTGTCATCTTCCTCGATTATTGGCGCATCTCGCTTGTGGTATGCACGAAGATATTGCACATGAACAACCTTTAAAAATTTATTTTGTGATGCCGTAGACTTGATCTCGTAGCATACGGCCCCGACTGGACGGACAATTTAAAATGGTCCTTTGAACATTGGCGAGAGTTTATGATCGCGTTGTTTCGGCCAGTCGTATAATGCGAGATCTCCAGGTTTAAATGAATGGGGTTGGCGATGGAGATCAAACCTACGTTTGTTATCCAAATGTGTTTCGCACACATTATTTGCGGCTTCGGCCCTGGCTAAAGTTAGAAGGTCAAGCTGATCTTCGCGTGAAGTGTCATCGATGAAACTTGCAATGTGAAGTTCACGGGGAAGGAGTGGTTCATATCCGTGAAGCAAATAAAATGAGGATTTCCTTGTGGAATTTTGTCTCGTGGTGTTAATTGCCAGTAGCAATTGATAACCTGATGCCCAAGGTTGTAATTTGTGCCCAACTTCCATTCTCACTGATCTTAGGATTCGACTGGCAACAAGTCCAAGCTAGATGCCTTTACGACCGGAATGGCTCATTATGTATTTCTACACCATCTGCACTCCAGCTGTACGAATGTATTCATGCATCGAAATCTAGCATTAACTGCATAACCTCCAGCAAACTCTCATTACCACCAAGAGATGATGTTGTTTTACCAGCAGCAACGCCAAGTGTACTCCATCTTCAAACAAAACTCATCCCTAAATCTAAAGGGCTATCTACGGAACAAGAAACAACTCAATGCAGTAATTAAAAAAATTTGCTTTTATTCTGATGACAACAACATTGGACATATGTGGTATTCAAAATAGATTTGCAACATGACAAACCTATTAGGTGCCGACCGTATCGCCTTACGGAGCCCGATCGCCAGTTTATGAACTTTCAAATTCAGAAATGGATAAAACAAGGAATTTGTCGCCCTTCCAACTCACTTTACGCTGCCCCTGCTTTCATTGTGGAGCAGCCCTTCCATGAAAGCATCCCAAGAAGAGTTGTAGTAGATTTTTAACGCACGATTAATGCCATCACCAAGATTGATCCGCACCCGATTGACCAGGTGGAAGATGTTATTGCGTATTTATTTGCCTATCCAATAACTTTTTGAGCTTCCATGAACGTGGCAAGAATTGCAGCAATATTGGGATCTATTTCAGAAGGAGGTGAGAAGAGGAGTGGTGGAGGTTGGCGATTACTTAAAAGTTCAACTTGCTTCTGTAGGTGTTGAATTTGTTGTAATACATCGGCGGTGTCCGAAAGTGCATCTTCACTATCGCTGTCATCATCATTATTTGACTGCATTCGAAGAATGATGAGTTCATCTAATTTTCCATTTTTTTTTGTCTTTTCATATTGTCTTTCACAATGCGCGTGATTAAATTGTCCTTATTTCCATTGAGCGAAAGTTTTCTCAACTCAGATTTCAACTGAGCGACGGTCAGCTGGCTGAGTTCTTGAGCGCTCAAAGCGTACAACGCAGTGTCTACATCTGTTGACATTCCGAGAAAATATTGTTCCGTTAAACTGCACGATTCGCCTCTGATTGAAGGTAGCGAATTCCGTTTGGGCGACGGGGAGAAAAAAGCTCGGCGAGAACTTTCTTGGCGATCCTTGGTGAAGAACGTACGATTTATGCTTGGAGACGTATGACTTAGGCTTCGCAAGTTAAGCTTAGCGAGTTAGGCTTAACGACGACATGCGATGTTTTTAAATCCCACGAGAAAATTTGAAATAAAGTTCTTTTTCTATACCGGCTGCGCCATATAAGGGAAAGTGGTGGCAGTTACAAGGAAATTTAGTACGAGACAGATTATTATTACAACAAACGACAAAAAATTTATTTGAAAACACATACTCAACGAACACAGCGCTACAGAAATAAAACTGGTACTAGAATATTCGTACTGCGAAGTTTTTTTTTCTTATTCGGCTACGTTGCCATTTGAGTTTTTAGAAATTTATTACATTTTACTTTCATAATAATAATTAATATTAATGGTACATAAATTATGAACCTTACACATTCCTCCCTAGGTGTATTTCTCTCTTATGTGTCAATAAAATTTTCATTGTGTGTGTCTATTATATGATATTGTATGTCTTGTGTCTGGCGAAGCATGGCCAAATATGGTCCTTGCGCCATAAACTCCACCAAACCAAATATCTTGATGGCAGTGCCATTTTACTCACATTTCATTCTTTATTTAAATTAATTTATAATGCCTCTCAGGGCCACATCTAAGGTGTGTACTGGCTTCACGAACCCGATGTATTCTAGCGATCTATTCTTTTCCCATGAGGTTTACTGGTACTTGTAAACATAGGGTCGAGGCCACAGGATGCCCTATCGATCTTCCTATTCTTTCTCCTCTCCATCTCTTTTTCACAATTACTTGACACTGTCTCTTGTGTTTGGCACGGCTTGGCCAAATATGGCAAAACCCGAAATCAACCAACCATTTATAATGAATACAAACATGGATATGCACATTCAACACATCCAAATGAAATAAAATTAATTAAAAATATAAAACAGCATTTTGTTCACATTTTACAAATGTACTCTTACTAATGTTAATTCTCATTCCTAATCAAGTCCATGGTGAAAAGTTCACACCTAGGTCATGTTACCACAATTAGCTTCTCGACGTCCACTCCAATTGCATTTCATTCGCTTGTTCAAAGGCGATTCCATATTTTTGAACTAAACCTCTTTTCGGGCTAGCTCAGATTTGCTGTTCTGGCTAATTTATACCTTCCAGATATCAATTGATATTAAAAGCTGATTGAAGATAATATTTGGGATATGTTTGTAAAAATGACTTCAAAATAAATATAATTTTGAAGAAATTAAAGGAAAAAACAGCTATCCCAAGAGTAAACGAAGAGTAAACCCATTAAATCGGTTGATATCCTTTATTAAAAGGACAGTTTTCATTCTTCACTTACTTTAGTTGAATAAAACAGGTTGATCAACAAGTTATTCTTGTGTAAGATCCTTTCCGTTCAACCTGCTTGGGTTTTTCAATATAAATTTTCACATTCTTGAAGAGAAAATGTCTTACAATTCAAATAATAACATTTAGCACTCTATTAATAACTTATCCGTAGTTCATACTGTCGCTTCTAATTGATTCATTGCTTAGTAATGTGCAAATAGTAAACAGAACGCAGGAACAAGTACAAATTAATTCTAACAATTTTATTTTATTGAACCAGATATCCAAGAGTTTAATTTTAAATTGGGATTGCGGTAGCCCAGTTAGTAGAGTCGCGGAATAGCAACCGGGGGATTGCGAGATCGAGATTCAATCCAATCCAGAACCGTCTTGTACGTTGGGGCTGGTGTACATTAAATCTGTCTTGGCCTCAAATGTCTTCACGTTGGCGTGGTGTGTAAGTTTGGTGAATGGGTTTCATCTCAGGTGCTGATCTCGTCATCCGACCGTGATTCAAAATTACGAGGTGTTGTCCTTCGATCGTTCCCTTTGGGATTGATCTCGGACCGTCGCCAGTAGTCCGTTGTGTTGCTCCAGTTGCTGAATTTGCGACGCAAATTCAGCTACGAACCAACCTTTTTTAATTATGAAATTTTGTAGGAACATTACGTCCAGGTCCCACATTGGGAAGTCACAGGTATGATACATTAGAGCGCTAGAAATGTGGGAAATATATATTATAACTTGACGTCTGCTTTTGAATATTAAAAAGTTCTAAATATTATCTGTTAATTATGAAACAATAAATTATGGTAATAAATATTCTTGATTGATTCCGGATCTTCGCCAATAACACGTTGCGTTTTTGCTTTACTATTAAGCGATATAAATGGACTTAATTTGATTATATATGAACAAACTATTATGTAAATAGAAATATTGACTATACATTGAAAATTAATGCGCACAGGGCCTATCAATTTTTCTAATTTATCAAAATTTTTGACCACTTTTAGTGTAATCGTTTCCGCATAACTTTTGGGATAAAGCTTTATACATAGACATTTAATAAAAAACAGTCTGAGAAAATTTGATAACAATCAGATAAATAACTTCAAAATTTTGTTTTGAAACACTGACCCTTTAAGCTCATAAGACTGCTTACTGTCTGTCTGTCTGTCTACCACGAGAACTGCTTCCGCCTGCGTGTGAAAAGGTCTGTTGCCATAGAAACGGACCTTATTCCATTGCTTGGAAGAAATGTGTTCTAGTTCGCCACATTAGTGTACTTTAAAAACGGAAACACATTTGTTAAGATTTTGTTGTGGAGAATATCTGTTAATTCCTCTTTTCACCATCAACATTTGCCAAAAACGAAATAAAATTAACACACATTCCCAGATTCACCCTACTTAAAAAGTACTAGCCCTGTTCATGCAGCGACAATTATCATTCAGTTTGTAACAGTTCTGGTTGACTGACTACTTTTGCTCTTATCATACTGTTGTAAAATAGTAGTTTTTGTCGCTCTGTACAGGCATTTGGTTACTGATAGAATAGGTATGTTATACTTTCTCCTCCCTATACCACCATTGCGTGTGGCTATTGTTTTTCTCAAATGAAGTTGTATAAGATTTGAAATGCACTATTTTTAAACTATTTTAACACACACATGGCATTTCCAACTAAGCAATTTGGCTATTGATATGATAGGTATATTATGCTTTTTCCATAATTATATGTCTAGTTTTCTTAAATGAAGTAGTATAAGTTCTTAAATATACTGTCTTAGGCTCTATCCCGGCGTTTGGCTATTCTTAGGATAGGAATATTATGCTTTCTACACGATTGTGTGTGTCTACTGTTTTCCTCAAATAAAGCTGCATTAGTTCTTAAATCTATTATTCTTGAATTACATCTTCTATACTCTGTCCAGGCATTTGGCTATTGGCGTGATAGGTATATTATACTTTCTCGTACATATGACACGATTGCTTGGGTCTATTGTTTCCTCAAATAAAGTATTAGTTCTTAAACGTACTATTTTTGAATTGTCTCTTATAGGCTCTGTCCAGGCGTTTGAGTGTTGGTAGAAAATAAATAGTATGCTTTTACCTCGGTTGAGTGTATCTATGTTTATCTCAAATAAAGTAGTATCAGTTCTTAAACGTACTATTCTTGAATTGTCTCTTGTAGGCTCTAGTAGGCTTTAGATATTAGTAGAATAGGAATATTGCACATTCTCCACAATTGTGTGTGTTTAGTTTTCTCAAATAAAGTTGTATTAATTCTTGAATGTATTATTCTTGAATTGTTTCTTAGAGCTCTATCCAGGCATTTCGCTATTGGTAGAATAAGTATAATAGATATAGTATTATACTTTCTCGTACATATGGCACGATTGTCTGTGAATATTGTATCCTAAAATAAAGTATTAGCTTTTATGCGCACTATTTCTTGAATTGAATTTTGTAGGCTCTGTCCAGCGTTTGGCTAGTGGTAGAAAACAAATAGTATGCTTTCACCTCGATGGTGTATGTGTCTATGTTTATCTCAAATAAAGTTGTATTAGTTCTTAAATGTTCTGTCCTTGAATTGTTTCTTTTAAGCTCTGTCCAGGCTTTAGCTATTAGTAGAATAGGAATATAGTTCTTTCTCCAAAATTGTGTGTGTATAGTTTTTCTCAAATAAAGTTGTATTAGTTCTTAAATGTATTATACTTGAATTGTCTCTTAGAGCTCTATCCAGGCATTTGGCTATTGGTAGAATAGGTATAATAGATATATTATACTTTCTCATACATATGCTACAATTGTTTGTGTCTATTGTTTTCTCAAATAAAGTATTTGCTCTTAAGTGTGCTATTCTTTAATTGCTTCTTATAGGATCTGCCCAGGCGTTTGACTGTTGGTAAAATATGTATGTTAAGCTTTCTCCGAGATTGCGTGTATCTGTTTACTTCAAATGAAGTTGTATTAGCTCTTAATGTACTATTATTGAATTGTCTCTTTTAAACTCTGCCCAAGCGTTTGGCTATTGGTAGAATAGGAATATTACACTTTTTGCATGACTATGTGACTTGTTTTCCTCAAATAAAGATGCATTAGTTCTTAAATGTATTGTTCATTCAGTTGTTACTTTTAGGGCTTATTTTCAATCAGACTGTAAATCTATTTATCGATTCCTTTTAGTTCTGCTATCAATCCATCTACATATTTGTAAAGTAAGATTTCATGATCGTCAAGGTATGACGAGAGACTTTCAAAATAACGCCAAGGCTTTTATCATAAAATTTAATTGTAAAATAATCCCAGTTTAAAAAATGAAAACTAAAACGTGTCGTAGAAATATTTCGCAAATTCATTTCGACATTTAAAGTGCTTATTAAATTAAATCTAATAAAATACCTCTACGTCATTCCAATATTCCTCCATGATTTTTATTCCCCAAAAGACCAACGTTTTCATTATCCCACGGATACATTTACCTCTTTCTTCAAAGCATTAATGAAGTATGCAAAACGGGAGAGAGAGCTCTGGATTTCTAAAAATACCTCCTTCGTTAGTTCGTCTACTCCCAATTAAATTATTAATTCATTGCGACGCGTGTTTATGTGTTTACAAAAACTTGTTTTACGAGTTTTGTTCGCAGCTAAAAATAGAAATAAAAGAGGAAATAACGATCATTTTGACCTAAAAGCGAGAGAAAATCCGTATCATGTTCTGAATATTAACAGAGTAATTTTTATCTCTCTTGTGTTTGGAATCCAGCACTGAAAATAACAAACAACGTGTTTTAATTTAATAGCAAATTGTTCTTCGGAAAAAAGTTTTCCTCTTTGAGAGCATGGTAACTAATTTTCCGCTCCGCTAGGAAAAGATTTTCGATTCGCGATAGGTAATTCAATGGCGTTCTGCGTTTCCTTCCTCTCTGCCTTGTTTAAAATTATTAGTTGGGAATATTATGCAAATCTGAGAGAAAATGGGTTGCCCGTTTTATTTGGGATATTTACGAGGAAAATCTTTGGCTGATGCATTTGTATTTCGGAATTGGAATTCGGCCTGAATGTGCGTGACATTATCTCGTGAGAAATCTTTCTGTTTTGATGTGGCTTTACCAATTACCTTGTTTGACTTCGCGAAAAATGCATGCATAACTTTTCTGTTATTTTTAAGGTTTGCAAATTACCAACATTATCAATATTGGTAAATTGCAGAAAGTGGTGGCTTTTAGAGGTGGCGTCGAGTCAATGGAACTATAGATTACCTGCACCCCCAAATTTAGAAATTAAATTCCGGGGCAAAAAATTAATCGATAAAACCTTCATTTCCGATTTTTAAAAGTAAATATGAGTTAGATTTCAATTTCTATTTTAACGTTTTTTATTTTCACTGCAAAAAGACTACCAGGGGCTTCTGATTCAAAGGCACGTATTAACAGATTCTATCACTGTTTTAACCCTCCTGATGATCGTCTCGAACAGGTATCTCGTCATTATCAAAACTGATCTGATCTTGATAGACGAGGTATCTCGTCATTAGAAGAAAACTAACCAGATGTTGATTTCGTCATCATAAAAAATGGCAATATCTTGATGACGAGATATCTCGTCATTAGCAAAATTGGTCAGGTGGTCTTGATGGATGAGATATCTCGTTGAAATCACTTGGAGGGTTAAGTGACATTTTTCTCTTTTACAAATATATAAAAGATACTTATTGAGTAATAGAAATTTCAGGTTTACAATTCAAAAATTAGCTTAACCATATTCATATATACTTTTTACTTTAACCCATATGCATTAATTTTCTTTTCCATATGACATCTGAGTAGCAGACAGTCAAGAATAAAAAAAACCTTCGTGAAGTCACTGTCTGGTCTCTTTTCTTTGGTATCAAGGCCAGTTCTCATGTTTTATTCTCATAACAGATGTATCTTTCCATCTATTAATCATTTCTGTGTTCATTGAACCAACATTTTAAGAGAAGAAAAAAATGAATATTTTTCTGACTTTATTGCGTGGTTGTACCACAGAATTTTGTTGATGTTGTCTTTCCTGGTCTTGATCTTCTTTCGTTAAAACCATTGTATTTGGATTTTTAATTCTTTATGAGTTTTCTTTGCAGTTCATACGTCATTGTTGAGAGTGATCGTGTGTTTGAATGTTTTTACAAAAATGATTCTATATGAAATATATCTTGATTAATTAAAAGTAACAGTAATTATTTCTCAATTCGATAGGAAGAAAAGTATTCGTGTATTTCATGAACATTTTGAGGTTCGAAGATTTTGAGTTTTAAAAACGTGGATAAATATATGATGTAAAGAATCAAACATAATTATTGATGTTTTATTAAAAATAATGGCAAAATTGTTCATATATATATAAAATGGAGTGTAGGTGCATTGAATATTGCCGTCCAATTTCAAGTTATTTATCCGTTTTGGGTCATTTGAATGTAAAATTAGTGTTTTCCCCGTTTCATGTCTGTCCACACTACTGCCAAACGGTTTTATATAGTTTCATGTCATTTTGTATATTTTGAATACTCACAGTAACTTAGTGACACTGAACATAACAGCTTCAGTCTATGCCAGTCTTCCCATTTTATGTCTGTATTTGTGTTTGTAAAAGTATCACATTAAATTTATATAAAATATTTCCATAAAATGTTAAGTACTTTAGAAAACCTTTTAGCCTTAGTGAATACATTATTTAAATTGTCTCTTCTAGCAATTTTAGACAAGTTTCACGCTAAAAAAGTTGAATACCCATAATTAAATCAACCTTTATTTGGTTACCTTCTTTACGAGTTTAATCTTTGTTTAAGTAACTTATATCCGTTAAAAGTTTGTTGGAACTTCAAAAAAAGCTATTAAATCGATCTACCATTTTTTTGAAAAATGGTAGTCGTTAACCTTTGCTTTATCTGCATTGAAGACATTCAATTTTAGAACAAGTTCTTTTGTTCCCACTAAATGGAATTTTCCAGAAAACATGTTTTCACTTAAAAAATAAGTCATGAATATCTTATCGAATTAGTTTGACATCCGTTTCTTCAAGACGATGAAATTCAAAAATGTAGCATGCCTGAGGCAAGAATGCCACTAGTAAAAAATATTTGAAGGTCAACTATGACTGCTAGAGTATTCACCGTAGATTCGTCATTTTTACGATTTGAGTTACGACTATTTTACAGGAAACTAACTTAATTCATAAACACCTCAAAATCGACTTTTGTGGCAGTCAGCTTAGTATCATCTTTCGTAAATTTGTCTTACAACAAGAGTGTGATGTATGTGAAATACGTTATTTGATGGATATATACGGATACGATTTGCATCCAAAATAGGTTGTAGAAGTTATGAAAATGTCGAAAAAGTGTTACAAAATTGTTTTCCTGCCACTTAAAGGTTTCTGGCATTTTTCTGCGAAAGAGAAGTGATTTTTCTGGTCACTTTTTTCAATATACGTAATTCAATATGCGATATTTCAGCCCAGTAAGGCTGGGTAATTCTGCTAGTTAGAAATAATATGCATATAAATTAATCAAAATAAAATAAAATAATAATGCTATTATTATTGTGATTTTTAGTGTAAGCAAACAAATCATCAGGAAGACGAGGTTTTTACATTCTGTTACCCAATACGCACAGGAAGAACGTTATACCACTGAAATTCCAGTGACATTTACATTTAGCTTTATAAAAAAACTCCTCATACCAATATTAATAATATAATGTTCTTATACTTAATTTATTCAATATGTAACATAACGGTTATTTTGCTTAACATTTCAGCTAATTTATATTATATTTTAGTCTTCATACATCTTTAATTTTTTTTCATGTAAGGAAGGATTGCGTTGTGGGACTTAATTACATTTGAGGCTAAAAATAGCACACTCACTGCATGATGATTTTTTACCAAACAGCAGACGAATCTTATTGGCTAGGGATTTTGTTTAACAGTAATAGACGAAGAGCATAAACAATTCAACATTTAATAATACAAATATAATAGAAGAAGATAAATAAGGACACATGGATTGCTGGCATGAGCCATATGTTAATCATGCCAGCTTTCCTTTTTTCTCGCTGTCTCTAATTTTGTTTAGAGCTCACTTAATTCCAGTTTTTCGTTTGATTACTTTTATGAATATTTATCTACATTTGCTGTCATAAAGGTCAATTTCAGATTTAAAAACCATCAAACATCTCATGACATTTAGTTATTCATACTTGTGATATTGTCTGAAATTAATGTTTTTAAACGAAAAATATCATGGCGAGGAAATGATAAATTAACGATTCCGGCAAAGAAGCTCTAGTCAGATTAATTTCTTTATCCTTCATTTTTCACCACAAGTGTTTCTTAGATCCGATAAAACTATAAAAAATATGAGCCAACTTTTTCAATATTCTTTTCCAATTTTTGATATCGAAATTTCTGTACCATTCATAAGAGTAAATCTTATCATTTTACTTGAGAGAAATTTTTAAGTTTATATACTATATTATTATTCGATGTTTTGTTTTTAATTTCATTTAGGTTAGGGGCCGTCGTGGCTCAGTGGGCATGCCTACTATGCTAGCAACCTTCGAGTTGTAGACAGTGCAGGTTCGATTCCTCCCTGGGTGTATTTCTCCCTTCTGTGTCAGTAAAACTTTCATTTTGTGTATCTATTATTTGATATTATATGTCGTGTATGGCGCAGCATGGCCAAATATGGCCTTTGCGTCCTAAAACCCTCCAAACCAAACATCATTTAGGTTAAGAAAAATATGATTATACAAACAAAGAAAATAATACCACACAAATGTATTATTCCCTAAATTTTATTGAAACTAATTATTTAACTTTGCACTCTGCTTTTCGTGTTAAATATTTCATCAACCTTAAAATATTGGATTTACGAATAAAATAAAGTGGAAAATTCAAATATGTGTGTGTAGTAAACTCTCGAAAATGTAAATGCTGCATCTGTAATAGAAAGTTGTTCGTTGTCAAGTAAATTAATACATATTTATTAGTGAGGAATAGGATCGTAACAGAATACTTATTTTAAAGGAAATTAATAGTTATAACTAATTACTTTTAAATGACAAATGTAATTTTCTTTGCAGATTTTTCATCGTTTAACTGTTAAAATAAAAAATAAATTTATATTAAATATTTTATCAAGGTTAAGAAATAATAAACTAATTTAATAAGTACATTTAATTGTATTCATTAGTGAAGTTAATTTAAAAATTGAAACTGTGATAAATTTTTTAATTGAAAGGTTATTAGCTATAATACTTCACTATGCAAAGTTTCGGAAAACAATTTTGGAATTCAAAATAAGAGTTACAACTAAAATTACGAAATTTTGGGCATTTTTTTCGGTGACAAAAAATTATGTTTGTTTTTACCTTGCTTGAATTGTTTGGGATTTTGGTGAATTTTTCTGCGCATTCATTTTATAATGTATTATCTAAGGTTAAGATTTTACATGAATTGTGCGCACATAATTCATTGCATGGATATTAAAAAATTTGTTAAGACAGTCATCGAAATATTCGGTGACAATTGATTTGTTTGTTTTATGCTTAATTTAATTCACATATGAATTCCTACCGCACGTGAAAGTCGACCCAGAGGATTTGTTTCTGTAATTTTAACTAAAGTAATCCTAAGATGGAAATGTAAACGAGTACTTTGACACGAAAATTATATGCTTCTTTACATTGAAATATTAAATGGACATTATAATGCTTCACAACTTTACTTTTGCCAGAAACACGCAAGAAAAATGAAAAATCCTCTTTCAGCAAATCAAAATTTTTCGATGAAAAAATATTTTGGATGAGTCTTCTGTACATTAAGACACCATTGATTTGTTTTATGTTTAATTTAATTCACATATGAATCTCCTACCGCACGTGAAAGTTGGTCCAGAGGTTTTACTTCTGTAATTTTACAGTTAACGATTGCAAATATTCGAGGAATGTAATCCTAGCGTTGGAAAGGTAAACGAGTAATTTGATAGGAAAATGTATGTGTGATATGCTTTGATTTGCAATAAAATATTAGAAGAACCCTAGAACGTTCTTACAATTTTGCATTTGCTTGAAAACACAAGAAAAATTAAAAATATCCTTTCAGCGTATCAAAATTTCTCTGAAAGAATGTGTTGAGTCTTCGGAACATTCAGAGACCATTGATTTGTTTGTTTTATGCTTAATTCAACTCGTATATGAATTTCCTACAGCACGTGAAAGTCAGTCCAGAGGGTTTCTTTCGACAATATTAACAACAGTAATCCTAACGATGAAAGATAAACGAGTACTTTGACTCTAAAATGTGACATAATGTTGTTTGCATTAAAATACTAGACGAACATTAGAATGTTTTTACAACTTCAATTTTGCCGGAAACACACAAGAAAAACTAAATATCCTCTTTCAGCAAATTAAATTTTTTCTATGAAAAAATTCGTTGGGAGAGTTTTCGGAACATTCAGAGACCATTGATTTGTTTGTTTTATGTTTAATTTAATTCACATATGAATTTTCTTCCGCACGTGCAAGTCGGTCCAGAGGGTTTATTTCTGCAATTTTACAGTTAACGATTGCAGATACATCCTGGGGGCACTATACCATCTAACAAGAAAGTTGTTCTTTTCCAGCGAAGAATCGACCAGACGAGAATCGACCTGTTTTAGTTTCCGAGCACAACCGGCTCTAGTGTCTTCAAAAATTCGGCCAATTACCACTGTCTTCGGAAACTCTCCCATTCCTTAAAACTCTCCCAACTATTGGGGAATGTCAGTCATTTGGTTTTTTCTTATTAGTGGTCGAGGAAAAAAGCCGTAAATGAACATGTGCTTTTTTCCGACACGATGATAGGTGTATTCCCTGAAGTAGTATTAAGCCCGGTAGAGGAGTTTTCCAGCTGGTGATAATAAAGATTTTTCTGGAAGTTCGCTAAAAGCCTCAAGTGCTTCGGTGTGAATAGCGGGAAAAGCGCTGCTAATTGTTAAAGTAAATTCTTCTGCAGTTGAGGAACCCATTTGAACGTTATTTCGGCATGAAAACAAGTTGCAATTCTTTTCCGAATGAATTGTTCTTTCTTGAACTTATATATATAGTAATAGAAATTTGGTATAGTGTAATAGAAATATAAAGTAATATATATTTATATAGTAATACTTATATAGTAATAGAAATTTGAAAACATCTGCTTTTTAAAAGTAGAACAACCTATAACAGTAACCAACTCTTGGAAAGTTTAACTATCCTGCTGGTTGTCAGCAAAATCGACCAGATCTTGATGGACGAGATATCTCGTCTTTAGAAAAAACTGACCATATCCCTATCTCGTCATCATAAAAAATCGGCTATATCCTGATGACGAAATATCTCCATTAACAAAGTTGATCAGATCTTTATTGACGAGATATCTCGTTGAAAACACTTGGAGGGTTAACTCTCAAGACAGATTTCTAAAAAGTATTCTTCATTGCATATTGTATTGACGTGAAAAGGTTACTCACTTGATTTTGATATAAGATTCGGTACATATATTATAGTAAAATTTGCGGATTAAATGCTTCAAAGGGATATTATAAAAGTTGGATTGCAAATTAGCGGATAAGTTCATTTCTAAGCCTTTTTGAAACGTGAGTGAATTTGTAAAACAGGTTAGTTACAACATGGGTACAAAAATTGGAAACTAAAATATATATTAACACGAGATAGACTACAATTAAACAATTTGATTTAAAAAATCCATCGATCCGTTCTCTTCCCTACCTCATTACAAATTAATACTGATTTAATACAACTGTTGAGGCCCACAAATATAGTTTCGAAACAAAAGCAAAACAAAATATTTTTTTTAAATATGCATATGAATCAATAATATTCTTAATTTTGCGTTTCATATGTGCACGCTTATATATTCCTCAGAGATTTCTTGATGTTGTTATATTTGCGTTTGATAGAAAAAAGCCAAAGGTCATTTTTCAAGTTTTTGGTAACAACTGATTTCGTAATTTTTATTTTTAAAACGTTGAATTCAACATACAAAAAATACTTTCCAATATCTTATTATTACATAACGCATTGACGGGAAAATATCGGCATTTTTTTCTGTGATGACTTTCATTACCTTTAAGTGATTTGTGGACAACTCAAGGTAAGCGAAATTGGAAATTGACCCTTTTCTACCAAGGAACAGATACACGCTTTTATCGTAACACAGCAACAATGAGTAGGGCTTTTCCGATTAATGTCAAAATCAACTGGTGAAGAAAAACTTTTCGCATTTTATCTCCTGGCCGGTTATTCGATGAAGCTCGGCACATGCAATCGATTCATCACCAGATCGCCGGTACGCTGATTGAATAAATAAACCAACATTCTGAATTAATTTACATCCCGAGGTGCTTCAGCACGAGCACTATTTTTTCCATCTCCACGAATCCCGGTTGAAAAAGAAAGACCCCGAAGACAAGTTACCCTAAATATAGCACACCGCGTTATTTTCCTTGATCTCGTCGCAAGTAGAGATAGATAAGAAACGAGTGATAACAGCACCGAAATAAGCTGATAAGTAAAAGAAGATTTAACGGTACAACGCACATCTAATCCTTAACAAGTCCTCTCCAACGTTCCTCACCTTAAGGAGCTTATCCCGCGCCGAAGCAGATTTACAATAAAAATTCTTCCACCAGTCTTGCGTGCTTGGGCTTATTACGAGCCAGAGGTCCCTCTCATGAATATGCAAATGAGGTGAAATATAATTGCGTTATAGACTCGTGAACCCGTGATAGGATGGGCACACCCCCTTTTGCCTACAGCCCCCAATCTCCTCGCAAAGGGGTGGGTTGCCATAAATATTCATGCCCTCTGCTCTAAACTGTATTCTTTCACCGGTGATTGAGAAGTTGGCAAAGTGTGGAGTAGAGCTCGTCACGTTGCTGGGATCCGATTCCGAGACCGGCAATTTTTTAGAAGGGGTGATCGCCAGGGTGCTTTCGGGAGCATCGAAGAGCGGTCGGTAATTACACGAGGGAGTTGAATTTTGAGGAATACCGCTGTCAGATGTTTAACGTGCAATTTAATGGAATGGTTTTGCTGTATTAATCGCGCGGAAGTTTCGAGAGTGATGGAGGTTGGTGCGAAATTAGGGATGTTTAAAGGGGTTATGGAATTATCGATCACTTTAATTAAATTTTCGTTTGTGTTGTCGGTCCGATTTGAGACAGCTGTTTCGTGCTCCGGCTTTGGGTTGGGAAAGATTAGAGAGTTATAAATTGCTGCGCTGTGGTGATGAAATAGCTTTCCTCGCAGATGCTGTGCTCAGTTGAATATAGAGTGGTAAAATACGTGACATTTGATTATAAAGACATAATCTAATCAATTTTTGAATGTATAATTATAGTATGTGTCTCACGTTTTAGTACTGGAAGCTACCTCAAAGTTTTAATCTTCTTGCAAAGGGACCCTCAGGGGAGCATCTTCTTTAGGTGTATACGGGCATCACAACCCGAGTCACCGCGGGATTTATACTCTCTTCTGTTTTACCCAGACCTACCCTTCTACTTTTTGCCTTTTTTCCTACCTCGTTGCTGACTTGAGTTTGCTGCAGCTTGCCCAAATATGGCCCTTGCACCATAAAACCCAAAACCAACCAAGCATTTTGCAAGGGAGTGGGTGCCATAACTATTAAACTGTATTCGTTTCCCCATGATTGAGGAGTCGATAAAGTGTGGAGTAGAGCTAGTCCCGTTGCTGGGATCCAATCCAAAACCGACAATTTTTTGGTTTAGAGCATCGCAAAGTGGACTGTAAGTATACAGAGTTGAATTTTGATGATATATCTCTCGGATTTATACTAGTACAATTTAATCCTCCAAGTGGTTTCGACGAGATATTTATCCAAGATATGGTCAGCTTTACTAATGACGAAATATCTCGTCGAGATAAAACTGTCTATGACATTAGGGGAATGAATATTCAAGTAGGAAAATTAAATTGTTCCTTGGCTAGAACTTTTGACAGTTTGGAACATGTTTTCGTATCAGAGGCTGACCAGTACAGGGTGGTTTTTGATGAGATAAACCATCAGGAGGGTTAATGAAACGAGGGTTAATGAATATAAACAGCTTTGAAGTTTTGATGTGTTCACAGGGAAGTTTCTGGAATCTTGGAGTTCATGGACGTGGATGCTTTAAAGGGTTATGAAATTATTGATAGTTCTAATATTAGACACTGTTTCATACTTTTCAATTGTGTTGGAAATGATTAAACGCATTTCTAACTCTTGTGTTAAAAGAGCTGTTTGCAGGTTATTTAATTACTTGAGTTTAAAAGTACTTTTTGTAAAAATATACAAAACTGCTATATTAGTCAAGCAAACAATATCTCCGTTTCGTTTATAGGATTAACGATAGTTGAAGTTTTGCGTATAGAAGTATATGGTATAAACACAAGAAAGAGAACTGCTGATTGAGTGTTCTCTTCATTCAACAGTTATAATCAGCATAAAACTATTGCCAATGATTCTCGATAAGATTGAACTTCGAGCCACTCCCTCTTTGTTTAGAACTGCAGTATATAGTAAGTGTGCTTTCTTTTTTCCCACGTTTAAGCGGACAGCAAACTTTTAAAATCACCAAAATCGATCGAAAATTAATTTTTGCGTTGACTATTAATGTATATGAAATTCTATGAATAGCAAACAGAATTTTGAAATTACGATAATTTTTGACGGAATTAGGATAAAGCCTTTGCATAAGTGATTGGCCACTACAGGGTGAATTTCGACACAAAGATAAACACCAGGAAGGTTAATGAGCATGGGACATATCAGTTTTTACCAATTTCAGAATGCATAGTACTAGGTTCAAGCATGAAAAGTCGAAATTTACATAAAGACGTTGCAAATGTTTTGTCTTATGATTTCGGAACTAGAAGAAATATACAGAATATATATATATATATAGCGTCGTGAAAGCAAAGGATGTCCGTACCTGATATAACCTTCGGACCGTGTGCGCAGGCACACTGAGCACGGTGAAGAGGTCCGCAATATATCGAAATTCTACGGTGCCAGAAATTCTTTGGGTCAGTGTGCATTGCGTCAAGTGAGAATTGCGTAAGGGATGTCAATCAAAAGTAACCAAACTGCACTACCAATCACTAGCCTTTAATGAATAAAATTATCCTTCAATATAAGTATCAAACTTTACATTAATCGCTCAAACTGTAATTTAATTATTGAACATTCACACAATAAACAACCGTTCAAACTTCTTATGTATATGTTACCGTGAAAGACCGAAATTAGAGAATGTCAATATTCTCCATTGAATGTCGACTCGTACCAAATACGTCGGTGAAAGACCGAATATTTGGTTATATTCTTATATATTCGGACCATCGCCGGTGTATGTCGACAAGCACAGATGAGCTATGGTGGGGGTCGAAACGAGAAGGCGGAGAGGCCACATCCAGAGAGGCCTCTCCGCCTTCAGTTTAAGTTGTTGCAATAAAGAAGATTGTATAGCGTTAATCACATAATTTATGTGTAAGTTTATTATTGGTATTATTTTCTTTTCTCATTTAGAATGTACTGTTCGTTTTAGGTTCAACAGTTTATTTACATGTGCTGTTACTTAAGCTTTCTCCTATTTCGACATATATCATGTTTTAACAATAAAGTATGATTTAAAAAGTTGCATTTTTGTCTTAACGTAACAAAAATATTTGTATTCAACATTCACCATCAGCGCATGCTGAATGTCGACATTTGCCGGTGTAATTGAGAAATAATGATATTTAGCAAATATTTCGGACATACACCAAGCGACTATGTGAATGCTGACATTCACCGGAGAATATCGACATTTGCCAGATATCGGTCTTTCACAGTAATATATACATCATTCATTCCACAATTCAACTTCAGACCCGAGTATTCCTGTCAAAACTACGGTTCATGTCCTCGACACCAACCTACCAATTTTCACTGTTCGCTTCTGCTTTTGTTGCCGTTTTATTTTTATCCATCAGTTCGATAACTAATACGCACCTTTTGTATCATTTTCCTACATCCCGGTCACTTTACTGCAAAGTAGCAGTTGAAAATCTTACACTTGCTTATTCTTTGCACGCCAGTGTAGATACAGATTATTTTCGTAATATGTTTTTACTATCACCGACTTTTTTTTTGATGCATCGCAAAAGGTTAAAAAGAGAAAAGATAAGTGTTTTCTGTCAGAAATAACGTGCCTCTTCAACCCATGGGACTCCATTATAGTACATAATGCCTCCCAAGTTGAGTCGGATATAAATCTCCACTAACAACATACGTATAACATGACATAAAACGGTGATAGACACCACATTGTCCAAAATCATTTACATAAAATACCTTCATATGGTCTGTGCAATTTCGGTTTCACAAAAGGATTCACACTCAATGCAAAGGTCAATCCGAATCCGAAATGCAAGAATTCAATTTTGCCGTGAAAGAAGTCATTTTCATCCAGGGTGTCAGTTCATTAAAAGTTAATCTCTTAGTCCGTATAAAAGTTGTATTCGCACTCTACATTATATGTTTCGGAAGATACTTCTCAGGACACTTTCATCTCAACTCGTCTCAGACGACGAATATCCATTAATCATTGAAAAATTCAGAAGAACCGAGGCCACTCCGAGATGAAAGTTCCGGTCCCGAAACTTTCCGAATATGCGCTTCAAGCATTTAACAGTATAACTATATTTTAGTGCAGTGCACCGCTCTTGCCTCATATTAAAATAAGACGAATTAGCATTTATATGAAGCTCTTCCCAGAAATTTCAGAATTTGGGGCCAACTCACTTTCATTTTTCGTATCTTCATTTCCATTTAGCTGTGATGTAGAATATTATGCCTGGAAGTCAAGAGCGGGAGAGATTTTATTGATTTGAAAAGTTTAAAATTGTGCGTTCAACCGTCCGCTGGTCTAGCTTGGGATTATTGGTTTTGTTTTATTCTTTTTTTTGCAAGTTGTTGCTTTCTTGATGGCTGAGCGGAAAGATTTTAATATGACTGAGTGAATTCGAAGAGCAATGTTTTTAGTATCCAGTGCCGTCGATAGAGGTAAATCGAGTATAATAGTTTTCATGGAACTGAATCTGCATTTTACGCAGTGCAGCGTTTGGTCATGCATATTAGCCCTCCAAGTGGTTTCGAAGATATATCCATCCATCAAGACTTGAATAACTTTGCTAATGACGAGATACTCGTCATCAAGATATTGCAATTTTTTTTGACGAGACCAAGATCTAGTCAGTTTTCTTCGAATGACGGAATATTTCAATCAAAATTTGGTCAGTTTTGCTAATGAAGAGATACCTCTTCTAGACAACCACCAGGATGATTAACCCTCCTGGTGGTTCATCTTGGGCTCGAAACCTGCCCTGTAGTGGCCAGACCTTCATGCAAAATTCTGTTCCAAACTGTCACTAGTTCTAGACGAGTGACAATTTGTTTATCCTATTTTGATTTTTGGAGTAGTGGGGTAGGTTTGTCTCGACTAGGTGTCCCGTCATTAGCAAAACTGATCAGATCTTGGGCGAGATATCTCGTCAAAACCATTTAAAGTGTTAGCGTTGAAAATGTTTACTTGCATCCATCAATGAATTCATTTAGTTAAATTCATAGTGTACTAAAAAACAAGAATTTGAATGTTAGCAGAATGCATCGTGTTTCATCGTACCTGGTTATCAACCCTACTGTGCATTTGAAATGCCGTGCAAAAATTTTTGAATTTGAACAACCCATTATGAAGATATTTTAAAAAAATGTGTGAAACGAATTCCTTCTAATATCGCTAACGTAATAAGCAAGTCATTTGATGAATGATTGGCATATAATTCTACTGGATAACATTTGTGTTGCTTGTTTCCAAACGTATGAGAGGCATTTTTAACAAGTTAAATGTAGGGGGGTATTTCAATTAACGTCACACTGGAGCAACACAACGGGCTATTGGTGACGGTCCGGGATCAATCGCAAAGGGAAAGATCCGAGGACAACACCACGTAATTTTGAACCGCGGTCAGATGACGAGGCAACACCTGAGCTGGCACCCCACTCTCCAAACTTCCACACCACGCCAACGTGAGGACATTTGAGGCCACGACAGATTTAACGTGCACCAGCCCCCTTTGTACACGACGGTGTTTGGCTGGATTCGAACTCGCAACCGTAAGGCGGACTATATAGCTGAAAGCCGCACAGGTGATACAGTGTCCGGCTATCGCATCCAATCCAACACCAATTGGATTAAACGCCAAATGTTGTTAAAACAGCGATAAACTACATTTTAAGATAACCCCGATATGTAGCATGTGATAGCATTTGGACAGAAGTAAACTTTTTTCAAGACTGGCTTGTAAAAGCTGAAAATCCCTCTCATAAACACTACTATGAGCAAATGGTGGCGATGGTGACACTGCTTATCTAACAGTTTTCGATACACTTTTTAACCCAGCCATGAGTATAGATTTTAAAAAGTTTACGAAATTTCTTTTTACTATTAACAATTTTTAATTTTCAGCGAACAACCACGCAATTTCGCACAGAATGAACTGAAAATGAAGAAAACTACAGCTAAACCAATTTCGAGAAAAACGACTGATTACACAATCTAACGCAATCAGAAATCAACTAAGGATATTCGAAGAACAAAAAATCCGAAAAACATTATTTGTCCTGTAAAAATTAACGAAACCCAATATTTAGATTAGATTATTTATTTGGCATTTTAAAAATAATATAACTGTCAAGTAGGCACATGATTCATTATTAAATTTGCATAAGTCGAGTTATAAATAACAAAATCAAATTCAGGATATAAACTATATCGTTCATTTAGTTCGAATTAATTTTACCTCTCAAGAGACAATAGACAAACAATGGAACAGCTTTATCCAATTCTTGCAAAACTGATAACAGTTCGTAATTGAAGGAATTTTTAAAATTAGAATAAACATGAGACATTCACATAGATTTCCAAAAACAATAATCAGAGAGCACTTCGCTCATTTTCCAATTCGCTCTTTTGTCATTAAAATGGCATTGCTAAACAAGGATTCATCTTATTCTTCTCGGAAATAATATTTATTCATTGGGTTTCCCTAGGAAACTGCAGCAAAGCGAAGCTCAATTTTTGCTTATCTGGAAGCTAAGCCATCAACAGAATTATATTGAACTCAGCACAAAAAAATTCTAATTACCTAGAGAGGAACTTTTATTTAGTCTATATGTCTTCTATTATTTGCAGTTGAATTGGACAGGCGAATCACGCATGCTCATGCATCTCATGTTTTTGATCTTTTCAAAGAAAGGCTATTTCGGCGCTGGGAAAAAATAAACAAAGGATTTGATATTGCATTTGCGTGAACTGTTTGCTAACAAAAGCATACAAAACAAGCAGCCATCATCTTCTTTGCTTATTTTTGTCCTTATCCTTCTCTAGACCAGTACGCTATGTGCTGGGAAGGAAATGTCATGTTATTCAAATGAGGTCCTGTAAATAAATCTATTTAGGTTTTTATGGAAAAAAAATTCCTAACCGAATCGATGTAAGTCAGATCTCTACTATCTCAGTCGATAAATTTAAATATTTTTCTCATAAGTGTGGATTCTTCTGATTTGCATGAGAAAAATTCAAATCAGCATTTTTCTTTACGTAGGAGAAATCGTAATAAAAAAAGTTTATACTCATCCCATTGTTTTAGAGGTAATAATCGTTTCCATTTGAGGATATTTTGATTTATCTGCGTTTCGATTTCATTGTGATATAAAACTTCTGTTGGTTTATTGATTACCATTGGAAAAGATTGATTGATTACACATCTCCAAAAAATTGGCTCCCGCTTATGTATGCATACACATTCAATTTAAAAGTATTTTTTTTAAGACAGCATCATCCCTATCTGTCGTATTCGTCGAAAAGACAGTGTACCCAAGACTGGGCCTATTTCTAAGTCAAAACACCCAATAGACAATACGTATATAAACTCCATTCGCAATAAAAAATTTACATCCCTTTTAACATTTGTTTTTGCTCAGATAAGGTGAATGTTAATTTTATTTAATGCTTATGTTTGAGTGTTTTTAGATTTTATATTATTTAAATGTTAAATAAAATTATTTTTAAATCTTCTCGTCGTCTACGAATTATCAGCGATATCACATAATGTAGTTTACTGAAGTTAGTTTACCAATCGTGACCATCTTTACGTCTTGCTAAACAGTCATCAAATTTGGGCTTTGTGAGTTGGTGATTGTTACGAACACATATGCTTAATTGATACACAAGCTCATTGTGTGTTTATGCCCATTGCTTGAAGTTTCCAGTTTTGCATTAAGCACAGCGTGATCAAATATGTCCCTTGCGCCATAAAAAAAACAGCTTTCTCTGACAGTGTTCGATGACAGCTTACTATACAAAAATTAATAACTTGAAATATTTTATTTGTAGTATAAACCTAAACAAAGGATTTCAGACCAGAAGAAACGAATAAGCTTTAAGTATTTTATTTATAGTTGAACATGAACATTGTAATATTTACAGAATTCAGAGGATGAATATCTAATTTTGAACAACCACGAAACTTGGTTTTCTCAGATTTATTACGTAGAACATATAAATATGTTTTCTCATACTTAAATACAATGAATCTCCCTCTTACAAAAAGAACATTCTTATATTTCTAATTTTTTAAATTGTAGTTACAAAGTCAAAGGGGCTGTAAAAACTAGTTTACGAAAGTAAAACTATTTTACCGGAAACTTTTATTCTGCGCCATTATTCAATATATTCCTGATTCCCATTCTAACTAACTAGTCTTCAATAACTTGCTTTTCAGCGAGAAGATTATAGGTTCAGGCAAACTTCACCAGATGGCTCTAGCTTCGCTTCTCATTTCAAACGTTTCCTTAAGTCGATTGAAAAGAATTCAGTTAGATTTTGAATTTCTTTTAAAGCGAGGTTTTATTTCCTCGAATTCCCGAGAGGATTCTGTTATTCAACTTTTACGCTTTTCTACCTTTTTTCGCGTAAGAGATAGAGACATTATCTCAGTTTTCAGCACAAGAAAATGCACTCATTTAAAACACAAATGAAAAGTAAACAGATTAAATTGTTATTCTTCAGTAATGTGTCCATTTGTTTACCTTTACTACTATTTAGTTTGACGTAATTTAAATAGATAAAAAAGACTTTAAGACATTTAAACTTGGTTTAAAATTGGATTCAGCAATTTCTTCTATTTAGTTTCAGGCCATATGGTAGAATGGAGAATGGATCAGCTGATAAAGCAGCGCTAATAGCTAATACAATGAATGGCAGAATGCGGTGCCAGCTCAGGAGTTGACCTCATCATCTGACCATGGTTCAAAATCACGAGGTGCAGGCATTTATGAGAAACACATGTAAATACATCCACCGATTTCCAAGAGTCTTGTAACATTTGTAATCTTTTGCTGATTTGAGATGTTTTCCTTTTTTAACACACCTTCCGAGAGGGTCTGCGAGCTTTGAAGTTCATTTCTGAAAGTTTGTATCTTATAGTTCTTTCAGGTGCAGGAATGCAATTATTATCGAGTCTGTCTATGGATTCCATTTCTTTGGTTTCACACAAATCCTCACGCAACGTTAGGACCATGGAGTAAATATTGGTTTTCCACTTAATTTTTTCTTCCTTGGATGTTATAATTCCCAGCCTAAATCACTTTTTATCTCTTCATTTGCCTCAAAGGTTTAAGTGTTCAAATTTCGACAAATCTATAGTCTAAGGAAATGACTAATACTTCCAAAGCATTCTTTTCTAAGGGTATGACCGACAATATATTTCTAAGGAATTCTATTATAATTAAATGAAACACACACTAATAGAATATTTCCAAAGCATTTTCTTTTCTAAGGAAAACACCAAAATAATCATTCCAAAGAATTATATTCTATGGAAAGGAACCAAATGTCGAAAGAATATTGATTATTTCGACAAACAACGCTCAGGCAACGTTCGAGGTAGCAACAGCGCTCAGGCAACAAGGTCAAACAACGTTCATACTAGTTCAAGGTTCTAGCAATGGTCACATGATATCACGCCACAGAGACGCATTTTATAGAATATCAAATACTTAACATACCAATTAGTGCAACAATAGTTGATCCGTTTTATAGTTATGATTCTTGTAAGTCAATAATCGATAAATAATCAAAGTAAGGTCGTATAATTCGGCCAAGGATTATAGTCAAATATAGATTCCAAACCAAGATCTGATAAGCAAAGAATAGAGCATGGAAACAACATCTATAAGTTGATTATTTCCATACGAAGTGAAAGTGAAATTTGTTTATAAATCATAAAAGAGTAAATTACTTTGTTAAGTAGTCCATCTCCTTGAAATAGAAGATTAATGTTTAGCAATATAGACTAATAGTATACAATGTATCTAAGTACTTCATACCCCGCACATAATACAGATTTCAAAGTAGAAATGAAATGTTGAGCAATATCAGTACTTTTATGCTTGGGAAAAATAGTTTTATACTGTGTATAAATGAATTTAATCCGTGTTCTATTGAATTCTTTCCATTTTGCGTGGTGTCTTAGGCTATGAAATGCTAAGATGATCTTGAGGCTATGTCAGGAACAAATACACATATATCTCGGTTGAGTATAATTCTCAATGTCTTGTTCTTAACGATAGCTGGATGTTCAAAAATATGGCTTTCTGAAGTATAACGAGCAAAAAATGTACAGGGTGTCTCATAAATTTATTAATATTTCAATTATTCATAAAAATCACAAAAATTGAAAATTAAAAATCTGCTTACATGGGAAAGAATCTCAGGGAAAGGGATTATTTTCTTTGCCCGAGGAAAAAATGTAGTTTGATTTTATACCGATAGAGGGAGTCCGCAGTTATGATAGTCAAAATGGCATTCGAAACTGGGTATTTATTCATATGCAGGAATAAGTCGTTGATTTGCGTTGCCATAGCGCTGGTATGGAGTCTGATAACACTGGTCTGTAGTTAGCGATCTGACAAATTTCCAGTGTCCTCTAAATGTGTCATTAGAGACTGTAGTCCGACAGAAGTTGAGAGGACTACGACCTTCCTTCGCCCTTTCTTGCGTCCGAAACTTCGTACAGCTTCCGTTGTCGACTCCCCGTCTGAGTAAAACAACTTCATTGACTCTCCTGGTGGTTTATTTTCGCATCGTCTTGTAGTGGTCAGTATCTGATCTGGTGCAACTACCTACTCCAAACTGCCACCAGCTCTGGGCAAGGGACAATTTGTTTTTCTTACTTGGATCTTCATTCCTTTGGAGCAATAAGACAGTTTTACTTCGACGAAATATCATGTACTTAACAAAATTGACCAGATGTTGGACGCGATATCTAGTCGAAGAACTTGGAGGGGTAATATTGCCTTATCCATCAATCTCAGAGTGACAGCAACAAACCTTACAACTCTTTTGCACCAGGGACAGCAGGCGTTCATAATGAGCTACCAGGCGTACACCTTCCGTTTTTGTCTCTCATGTACATATCTCACACATGAAGCAAATAGTAGAGAGCCCTCTGTCAGTGAAAATTGGAACTAAAGTTGTTCCCCCTCCGAAGCAAAATCCCCTTTCTTGAAATTCCTTTTTGTGCTAACAAATTTATGGGACATCCTATAATCGACTTTCTAATGAAATAGACGGATCATGAGGGCGGAGTCGCTATCGTAGGTTCTCAGTAGCGTAAGTCATGTGGGCTTACGAATCGACTTGTGCCGGTTGGCTATCGAAGCGTAGACTAATGCTTTTAATGAATCTAGATAATCACTTTAACCAATAAATAATGTGTCCCACATTAGGATTCATGTTTTTCCCACAACCACGCGACATCTTCAAACCGATTTTTAAATTTGCGTACAACGTTTTCGATGAATTCATTTCTATTTTAAGAGAAAATTACATCTCATGAACTAAAAATCGGCTAATTAAATATCTAGATTAATATCCAGCTGCCAAATATGCATAAAATACGTATCATGTCACAGTCGTTATACAACAAATCTTAGAATGGACTCGATAAGCTGATGTGGGAGCCAATTTTTAACCGTTGAATTATTTTAATATTTAAAAGACTTTTTACTATTTTTATGTTGGTTTCATTACTAAATTATTAAAACAAATTCATCTACCTTTGTTATTAGCTTCGAAAGCAATCATGAAAATGTATGGAGATTAGTTTCTTTTTCACTCGAACATTTTCTTTTACACAATCTTCTATTAACACATTATAGCATAATCTTTTAAATAATATACTATATTAAGTAATAGAAAATTGTTTCCAATGCCAGCTTACGGATCGTATGATCCTTCAAACATTTGTTGGTGAGAACGTGGCAGTCTCTGTTAACCCATAGATACCATGAGAAGAGTTGTCACATCGCACCTACAGGGGACTAAGAACGAAGTGCCTTCCTGGATGACTGGGGAAGATGGCTCTCATTTACGTATCGCATTGAAGAAACCAGGAACTTCAAGCAACCAACTGACTTCGGTTCATAAGAGATTCAAGCTCGTTCTAAGCGCTTCACTTTCCCAGTTTCTTCACATTCCGTGACTTCGACTAGATATGTCATCCATCAAGATCCGACGAATTTTGCTAATCAAGAGATCTCACCATCAAGGTACTGCTGATTTTCTGATGATGAGGAGTCCAAGATCTGGTCAGTTTTCTTCTAATGACGAGGTATCTCGTCCATCAAGATCTGGCCAGTTTTATTAATGGCGAGATACCTAATGGAACCTTGATAATTTAATAACTTGGGAAGCTGGCTCGCATTCACTTATAGTCTTGAAGAAATTGGGAACTTGAAGCAAACTAATCAGACTTCGGTTCATACGGGATTCTAACTCATTTTGAAGCGCTTTGCTTTATCAGTTTCTTAACCCTCCAAGTAGTTTTGACGAGTATCTCGTCTATCAAGATCTGACAAATTTTGCTAATGACGAGATATCTCGTCATCAAGGTATTGCTGATTTTCTGATGATGAGGAGTCCAAGATCTTGTCAGTTTTCTTCTAATGACGAGATATCTCGTCCATCAGTATCTGGTTAGTTTTCTAATAACGACATAACTCGTTTAGACAACTACCAGGAGGGTTAAGAGTGATTTCTTTAGCCGTTTGAGGGGTCTTTAATAAAAAAATTATTGGTTTATTATAAAGGAAAATGAATGATATAAATGATTTACAGAAATGGTAATTTTTATTACGTTATTATTTTCTATTGCATATATTATTATTTTACATCGCCATATGTTATTATTTTACATTACATATATTATATTAATGCATATAATATAATACATTATCTATTACTTTTTATCTTACAGCGATGTTATTTAATAAAAACACCGACAACAAAAGAGTAATCTAGTATGAAATTCATATGCAAACAAATTTATTATAAGCCACATTTTTTTAAAAATCTGCTGCATACTTGTGATAATTTTCTCTGGAGCTTAACACATCGTATCCTAACGTTACTAGATACAACTGTTTAAAAACTATCAGTGAATATTGCTATTATAACGGCTTATAAAAGAATAATTTGCTGTACACAAGGGGTTTCAATTTTAATCCTGTGTTTTAAATGTTTCTTTTAAAAGGTATATTTTGTATCATTTATTTTTTCTGAACCTCTATATAAGAGTTTGGTTTTAAATTTAATCTGTCTTCATGAAAGAACTAAATGTTAATAGCTAACTTTTATTTAAGAATTTATTGATTAGATTTAGAATAAAAAAATATTTTTTAGTTCGTTTAAATTATCAACGTATAAAGACAGACGTAAATGCTTTTTTATTTTTTGGTTTATTATTTAGTGCGTATTTTAGAATATTTTGATTATAAATATTAGGGATTAAAGCTTAATTTAGTAAACATACAGAGATTCTAAAAAGTAAGAAACCTGAAGATGTTAATGAAAACTAAAATGAAAGCTAATTGTTTTTAATTGTATTACAAATACTTTAATACATGTATTTTTTGTAAATATAGTAAATAAATGTATTAATATTAAACATTTAATGCATAAAATTTTACAACTGACTTTAATTAACATTAAATTTTGAAATTTTATTTATGATTTATTAGTGTCTGAAGTTCAGACCATTATTTTTGAAAAGATTTAAAAGAAGTAATTGTTGAAGATATATCAAAAGAAATCGGTGTAATAAAAAATTATAACAGTTTTAAGAATATTATTTACTTAATTCGATTATTTTCATGCGATATTAAAATAAAAAGACAGAACATTTATGTAGTAAGATTTTAAATCGTAATTCTAACTACATTCTTATAAAATTCAAGAAAATAATAAAATACATGAAATGTAGGAATACTTTTGTGGCTCACTGTATTTTTCACAGATAAGGTTGCTATTGCATATCTCAATCAATGTATCAAAACTTTCACGAATACGGTACAAATTTTGTTAAATGATCCTAATGCATTTTCCTATTAAAATGCTAAATTAATAATTCATCAATGCTGTACTAATTGCAAAACATTTAGGGTTTTGACTTTATAAAATAATAATTTCAAACTCCTTTGGATGCACAAAGACCTTACCAAAGACCACTTAGATGAAAAGGACTAATTATACTGACCTAAAATTTTAGAGCATTTATGAGGGTAAAATGATACACAAAAAATGTTCATTAAAATTTTAGAGATTAATATCTAATACGTGGTGTAAAAGACTAAAAAATATCGTACATAACTGACTCAAATTAATTGAGAATACTGAGAACACAATAAAACAAAAAACAATTCTATCATATGCTTCATACACTATGTTTCTGCTTGAGGAAAATTAAATTCCGAAGGTTAAGAAGAAAATGCAATTATATTCGATGATTTCTTTTCGCATTTAGAATAGTTGAAAAATAGGCAAATACACTGCTGGCCACCCAGATTGCAACACCAAGAAAGACAAGACATATCACAACAAAATTTATTTTGTAGATAGCATGTTGACCAAGTATCAAATGATTAAATTTATAGACTTCTGTGAAGTGTGGTTCCTGCCAAAATCAGTAGCCAGAGTAGCCGCCATTGTTGGAGATCACCGCTGCCACACGCCTCGGCATTGATTGAAAGAGACTTTGGATGTGTTCTTGGGATACAGCAGACCAAGCAGCTTCCACACGTTGCCAAAGTTGATCTGGTGTGGCAGCTGGGGATGTATTCTGGGTCAATCGTTGAGCAACCATGGACCACATGTTTTCTATCGGCGAAAGATCCGGAGAGCGAGCTAGCCAGGGAAGCAATTCAATCTGGCGATTGACGAAGAACCCTTGGACAATGCGTGCCACGTGTGGTCGCGCATTATCCTGTTGAAATATGGCTGTGGGCAAGCCCTGAAGGTAAGGAAGGACAACTGGCTCCAACACCTCGGAGATGTAGCGCTGGCTGTTTAAAGTACCGGCAATGCGTACTAGAGGAGTGCGAGAGTGATATCCAATACCGCCCCATACCATAATACCCGGTGCAGGACCAGTGTGGCGGTGCATAACGCAGCTGTTCAGCATCCTCTCTCCACGGTGTCTCCAGACTCGAATCCGACCATCGTGGTGTTGCAGACAGAAACGTGACTCGTCAGTAAAGACAATTTCATTCCATTCTGCCGTCCACATCCTTCTTTCATCGCACCATTGGCGGCGGAAACGTCTGTGGTTCTGCGTCAAGGGTAGACGAAGTAATGGACGTCTTGCGGACAGACCACTCTGCTGTAAACGGCGTCGAATGGTACGCGCAGACACTGGATGATGCGGTACAGACTGAATGTGCTGTGCTATGGTTCGTGATGTGGCTGAGCGATCCGTCACTGCCATACGCACAATATGCCTGTCATCACGTGAAGTGGTGCACTGAGGTGGATGCGATCGAACACGTCGGTCCGTCGTACCCTCCTGCATCCAACGATCACATATCCGCATTACAGTTGTTTGGTTTCGTCCAACACGACTACCGATTTCCCTGAAAGATAATCCACAATTTCGGTAGGCCACTATCCTTCCTCTGTCGAACTCGGATACTTGATCAAAAGATGATCGCTGTTTTCTACGAGGCATAATTGATCGTTTTTTTGAAAAAAACACAAGAAAAACACAATTGCCGTACTTGAAATCGTCGAAATCTCCAAGCCTTAAATAGCGCTTTGAAGTGGCGCCACAGGCGCGCGTGATGTGCGTCTGCGCTGAAATTCTAATCATTTACATATCTCACCCCCGCTAATGCATGTTGTAAATTTCATATTATTTGCATGCTTCCTTCAGGGTGTTGCATTTACGGTGGCCAGCAGTGTAAATGAAAATAAGCATATACTAATTGAGTTTTAATTGCATTATTTAAAAACAAACAATTTTAATTGAAATATTTAATGCCGGCAAGACGCAGTAACACATTAACTTGGGATAATTATAATGTGTAAAAAGAATTTTTTACTTGTTACCGACGTAGTTGTACCGACGAGACGCAGTAACACATTAACTTGTGATAATTATAATGTGTAAAAAGAATTTTTTTACTTGTTAGCGCAAAATTAAGTTCTGAGAGTTTAAAAAGAACTATACTTATAGACGATTTTGTATACTTTTGGAGGGTTAAATATTACGACGAGAAATAAAAGCAGGATCTAAAATTTTATAAGTGCTAGTAGCAGAAAATTTTGATATTTCTGAAGAGTTGAAAATTACTGCGAGAAACAAAACAAAATATAATTTTTTTAGGGCAATATCTGGTCTGCGGTTTTGATAAACCTGTTCAGAGGGTCATATCTGGTCTGCGGTTGTGATAAACTTGTTCAGAGGGTCATATCTGGTCTGCGGTTTTGATAAACTTGTTCAGAGGGTTATATCTGGTCTGCGGTTTTGATAAACTTGTTCAGAGGGTCATATCTGGTCTGCGGATTTGATTAGAATATTTGGAGGGCCGTATGTGGACAGCGGATCGGTTAAACCTGTCAGGAGGCCTTACCTGGACTAAGGTGCCGCTGAAAAACTTGTTCGGAAGATCATATCTGGTCAACGTACCTGACAAAAATATTTGGAGGGCAGAATATGAACTGCGGGCGGGTTAAACCTATGAGGAGGGCAGTATCTGACCCACAGGCCGAGTTAACCTATACGAATCTGGACTGCGAGCTTGATAAAAAATATATTAAGGATTAAATCTCATCGGTGGGCAAGATAAAAATATTTAGAGAGCCATATCTGGTCAACGGCCCAGATAAAACTATTTGAATGACTATTTGGTTTCCGTTCTTGAGATCAATCTATTCTCTGCAACTAATGTTTTTTGCGGTTTTTGGACTGGCTGGTTAGATTTCATGATGACGACAACAGCTATTTCTCAAATAGATGTTTCCTTCAATTTCGTGTACTTAAGCCATCTTAACTTTTGAATGCCTCACTTGAAATGTCGAAAGGAATTTTCCAACAGATTTCCTGGAGATTTCATTCTCTTAAACGGATTCTAATTTTTAAAAAAGGAACCTTATTTTTCTGTACATTAATTAAATGAAAAAAGTATTGCATTACTTTAATAGCTACTCCATCTTTCTACTTTTACTTTGCAAGCAGTTTTCGAGAAAAAATGTAATTACTATAATCATCATTAAATTATACAACAATCGCATTTCAATAAAAATGAATTTCCTAAATTAACGTTTTTATTTTTACAGATACATTTTTTTCTGTTAGAATTCCAATGATGAACAATTTAGGCACACACAGGAATATCACAGCAATGTGTGATTATAAATAATTATTTAAAAAGATAAGTAGTGGGGTTATTAATAAGTACATATAATCTGAATTCTAATTATTTTTCATAGAATATAGTTAATCACAAAAATATATTTTTGTTATAGATTCGGTTCACTATCTCTATTTCTTTTGCTTGCGTTTAGATCGGTCCCTTCTAATCGATTGTAATTGTAGTACATCATATTCACTAGTCTATACAATATGTTTTACTATAAAATATTTATCATTAGATAATTAATGACGTAAAATAAAATAAAAATAGAATAGGTGTTGCTTGAAAACATTTAGACATTGAGCACATTATATTTACCTGTATGGATTTAGTATATACTCATGTCTACATCAGAGTTCATACTTTCCGCATCGATATCAATATGAGAAATGGTTTTTCTATGTGTACGTGTACCAGTAGCATACGTGAAAATAGTTCCACATGTCTGGTTGTTATTAAAATATTTTCTTATATCAAAAAGTTTGGTTTTTAGTCTGTTTGGGGGAAGCAGAATGTTCTCGAAATAACTTTCAGAGACGAAGAAAGAAAATTCAGTGAAAGGAAGAGGAAAAGTGAAATGAAAAAGAGAATTTACGTTAGATCAGAGCAAGAAAGAATAAAGTTGATCTCAAACAGTGCGATCAAATCGAAGAAAACAAGAGAAAATACAAAAGTAAGTAAATCTTGCAAAAACAAACAGCTTTAAAAAGCCATAAAATCCCATTTTTAATTTCATTTTTATTAAATAAGCAAATTTTCTTTAATAACTAACGTTATCTATTGCTCAATCCAGACACTATAAATTACAATCATTTCCATGAAAAGTTCACAATTCAAGAATTCGTTGCAAACTGTTAGTGAAGATACTTATATGTTCTAAAGATTTATATTCTCACGAAATTGTCTAAATTTGAAGTGTTTAAAACTGAATTGAAATTGTCTACTTATAACATACTCAACTTAGAGTAGTATGCCTTTTGTTAAACCAAACATAATAACTCTAGACTAGCAGAATAAATGATTGATGTCATTTTATTCATAGGAAATCCCCTGTTCCGTAGTTTGTTACATTTAAACTCATATTCTAATAAAATTGTCTGAAGGAAGTCTAAATCGTTTAGAGGGCCGCTTTGACGCAGCATAATTTGTGCACGAGCATTTTGTATAATAAATAGTTCTTAAAAATGAAATTAAGTTTTATCATTTTTGCACTATTATCATATATAAATTTATCAGTAGCGTGTTTGTTTTTATTTGCGATTTCAAATTTTTAGTTCAGCTTCAATAACCACTGAGTCAATTTATGTAAGAGTACCAAGCTTAAATAACCACTCAGTCAATTTATATAGGGTAACCAAACTTCAATAACCACTGAGTCAACTCAGATAAGGCAAAAACTTCAATAACCACCGGGGCAATTTATATACGATAACCAAATTTCAATAACCACCGGGTCAATTTATATACGATAACCAAATTTCAATAACCATCGGGTCAATTTATATACGATACCAAATTTCAATAACCACCGGGTCAATTTATATACGATAACCAAATTTCAATAACCACATATACAGACGAAAGTCAACCAGGAACCATAGTTATTGATAATTGTAATAATATTTTAATCTTTTTGAAGTTTTTAAAGTTTTGACTGATTGAGCGTCTCTCTCTTTTTTTTGTTCATAAACTTTCGTCTCAATTTACTTTGGAAAGTAAAACCCCATAGGTTCTGGGGAATTTGGAACACTAGAACAACATTTTGTAGTAGAAAAAGGGATATACCTTCCGACTTCTATTAATTTCTTGTTTCATTTCCAAAAACCTTTACAGTGACTTGCGAACCATCACTGTTACTGTTATTAACCTTTCTAGTGGTTGTACGAGGTACCAAGAACTCGTACATCAAGATCTGGTATGTTTTGCTAATGGCGAGGCGAGGTACCTCGTACCTCGCCTCGATGCGGAAAGTATGAACTCTGATGTAGACATAAGTATATACTAAATCCATACAATTAAATATAATGTGCTCAATGTCTAACAGTTTTCAAGCAACACCTATTCTATTTTTATTTTATTTTACGTTATTAATTATCTAATGATAAATATTTTATAGTAAAACATATTGTATAGACTAGTGAATATGATGTACTACAATTACAATCGATTAGAAGGGACCAATCTAAACGCAAACAAAAGAAATAGAGATAGTGAACCGAATCTATAACAAAAATATATTTTTGCGATTAATTATATTCTATGAAAAATAATTAGAATTCAGATTATATGTACTTATTAATAACCCCACTACTTATCTTTTTAAATAATTATTTATAATCACACATTGCTGTGATTTTCCTGTGTGCCTAAATTCTTCATCATTGGAATTCTAACAGAAAAAAATGCATCTAAACATAAAAATGTTAATTAAGAAATTCATTTTTATTGAAATGCGATTGTTGTATAATTTAATGATGATGACGTTAATTTAAGAAATTCATTTTTATTGAAATGCGATTGTTGTATAATTTAATGATGATTATAGTAATTACATTTTTCTCGAAAACTGCTTGCAAAGTAAAAGTAGAAAGATGGAGTAGCTATTAAAGTAATGCAATACTTTTTCATTTAATTAATGTACAGAAAAATAAGGTACCTCGCCATTATCAAAACTTATCAGATCTTGATGTACGAGATATCTCGTTATTAGAAATTACTGATCTGATCTTGATCTCGTCAACACATTAAGAAATCGGCAATATCTTGATGACGAGATATCTTGTCATTAGAAGAAATACTCAGATCTTGATGGACGAGATATCTCGTCGAAACCACTTGGAAGGTTAAACAATCACGGTCTTCAAAACATAGCCATTATTTCTATCCAATACAATTTCTTCTGTACTTGTATCCATTGATGAAGCAAGAAATGATTGTAGTTTGACTAACCGAACTAATTTCGTGCTGGTACCAAGGAAAAGAAATACAGCATTTTTTATGCAATACCATTGACCTCTTTGGTCTTTACCACTACGAGAGGCGAACTGGCGGCGTTTGTGAGCGGTGGGTTCACTGCCCGTGCTCCTAACTAGGACATAACCGACAAACATGCGTCAATAAACAGGGATTCCGCCCTAAGACCTACTGCAAAAGGTAGATAGTTGAATTATATCGCTCTGAATCAACATGACGGGCTATTGGTGACGATCCAGGATCAATCCCGAAGAGAAAGATCCGATGACAACAACTCGTAATTTGAAACGTGGTCAGATGACGAGGGTAACACCTGAGCTGGCACCACCATCTCCAAACTTCCACGCCATGTCAACGTGAGGACATTTGAGGTCATGAGAGATTCAATGCGTACCAGCCACCACGTATAAGATGGTCTTTGGTTGGATCGAGTTTCAAACTCGAACCCTCCGATTGCAAATCCGTTACTCTTTCAACCGGACTACTGAGTCACCCAACTGGGAAGGAGGATAGACGTGAAATATAAGTAGACTGCGCATTACAATGGAGAGGAGCTTTAAAACGGGTGGCCAACTTTTCGACTAGTAGTCACGTGACTGTTCTGTTAAAAATTTTCTTCGTTTGCCAATTTGGTATCTTATCGAAGTGTAAGATCTGTTGAAAGATGTTTTATAGTTTGGCAATATAACATCTTATCACAGGGTAGATGTGCGAATGCGCATTTCTATAGAGTGGCGACGAAAATGGTAAAATTACAACTAGTTCTGATCACATGATCCTGGACACACAAAAAGGGTACTATTACTCACTCTACTTTTATATTTCTTCTATGGGACAAACGCTATGACCACTATAACATGTAGGCGACAAGTGATAGTATGAATAGATTTTAAACACATTTCTTAGCTCAATTTATATATTTCTGGGAATTGTAGGTTTTAGGATATGTTATAGTAGCTGATTTTATATAGTTTTATATTTTTGATAGAGAGTTTTGATCTATATATTCTTTCATTTTTCTGTGCATTGTTTTGATTTCATTTATATTTTTGTGATTTTTATGTGACTTAGTGGGCGACAGAAATAATATACCGACACGTATGTTGACCAGTCCTGATCTAAAATCTTATGGTTCATCCTATGCTGTGTACTAAGGATAGTTGCCTTTCTAAACCCATAATGATTTACTATACTTGCAGAATGAATCGATACCACTTTATTCAAGGAAGATCATATGTTTCATAGCCAAGAGCTACTTTTATTGTTGTTGAGATATGATAATGTTTCATTGAATAAAAGAAAAGTGGCTGACAATACATAAAATACTAGGTAACTCTGATGTGTAGTTTAATTTTCTTATAATAAAGTTTTCCTTTTAATCTAAAACGTCTTTTAAAGTCATTTTTAGTCCGTTTAGTCTTTTAAAAGAAAAGTGTATGGAAATATTGAAATATAATGGAATCATCTATTGAAATTGTAAAAAGATTAATTCACCAGAGTAATTTTAAAGTTTGCCTTCCAATTTAAAAATTAATCTCAAACAAGTATGAAAGGAAATAGAGCTTAGTGATGTTTGATATTAATAGAAATGACTTTTCTATGACAACCCGAACGAACAAATACGTTTTGAATAGTACTAAAATGAAATACATCGCGCTATTATGAGGTTATACATATTCTGCGTAGGAGTTTCGTTTCATGTCTGCATCAATTCATAATGTTATTATTTGATAATTCGCTTTGATTCTTCCTTTATATGATTGATTTCACCCACTTACTTTTCAACTTTTCATATCTACATGTTTCAAGAGAATAAAACTTATCTTAAGTATGCATATTATACTTGATTTTGTACATTATTTAGTGTGGTGGTATTTAATTTCATTTCTAAATTTTCGGTATGCAGTACAACAATTTAACCCTCTCCATATATTCACTCTGTAGCTTAATTTTCTCTGTATGACTTCTAACAAGTTGACCTTCTTGAGTAATAGACTATTTCTGAGGATTCTTTTGATCAATGAATGTGGTTTAGTCATTATTTGTATTTTGGGAGAAAAGGTATACTACACTATTCAGAAATCCCGTGACACCAAACTGAATGTCACTTAAACTGTTATTAGACTTAAGCGAGTTATTATAAATGCTTTAAATTAATGTCCTACTCAATTCATTCGTCTCTGCTAGTGTAAATAGATAAACAACTATTTTTCTCGTATTTTCTCGTTCAGTTAGAAGACAACAGAAAATAGTTGTCCGCTACACCGAAATATAACAACCCAAATGAATAATAGACACAGACAGAGAAATGGAAAATAGAGAATAGTATTTTCCTCACAATGTAGCCGAAAGGAGATAGTAACAGTATTTCAACCTGAATGTTGCATATTATACGTATATCTTTATTATAAAAGTACATCATATATGCAATCTAGTTTTATGTTATACTCGAATGACGATGCAAACCAAAACATAATAACTATAAATTTAACTACTCAGCCCATCCTTACATCTTATTGCTGGTTAAAATCCATATGGTTTTAGTTCGGATAAACATTCAGACATTTTCTCTTATCACTGACATAAGTCAGGAGAGAAAAGTTTTTGCTGCACCCAAAGTATAACAGCACAAGTGATTAGTAATCAGACAGAAGTATGGAAATGTAGAACAATTCCTCAATATATTGCTGAAAGCAGATAGGGAGCTATCCGAACGCAAGTTGTTATTTATGATAAAAAGCGTATCGTAAATGTAATTCGATTTGATGATAATGTATACAAATAGCGATTTTATGAAGCAGAAACTGCCTTCATTGTAAACTTCTGAGTTTATACATTCATTTTCCCCTGGTTAAAGTCTAGAATGTTTTAGTTAAAATAAGAATTCAGACATTTTCTCTTATCATTGGCATGAAAGCCAGGAGATAAAAGGTTTTCAATGCACCCTAGACAACCTAAGTGATTAGAACCTACAGAATCATGGAAATATAGAAGAACGCTTCCTCGAAATACAGCTGAAAGCAGATAGGGACCTATCTGAACAGCAAGTAAATTGGTATTTATGATAAACAATGTACCGTATATGTAATGTGATTGGATGACATTTTTTTACAAATAATAGAATTTTGGTGAAGTTAAAACTGGTGTCATTATGCACTTCTGAGTCTATACATTCATCTTACTGCTGGTTAAAGTTCAGGATGTTTTAGTTAAAATAAGAATTCAGACATTTTCTCTTATCATTGGCATGAAAGCCAGGAGATAAAAGGTTTTCAATGCACCCTAGACAACCTAAGTGATTAGAAACCTACAGAATCATGGAAATATAGAAGAACGCTTCCTCGAAATACAGCTGAAAGCAGATAGGGACCTATCTGAACAGCAAGTAAATTGGTATTTATGATAAACAATGTACCGTATATGTAATGTGATTGGATGACATTTTTTTACAAATAATAGAATTTTGGTGAAGTTAAAACTGGTGTCATTATGCACTTCTGAGTCTATACATTCATCTTACTGCTGGTTAAAGTTCAGGATGTTTTAGTTAAAATAAGAATTCAGACATTTTCTCTTATCATTGGCATGAAAGCCAGGAGATAAAAGGTTTTCAATGCACCCTAGACAACCTAAGTGATTAGAAACCTACAGAATCATGGAAATATAGAAGAACGCTTCCTCGAAATACAGCTGAAAGCAGATAGGGACCTATCTGAACAGCAAGTAAATTGGTATTTATGATAAACAATGTACCGTATATGTAATGTGATTGGATGACATTTTTTTACAAATAATAGAATTTTGGTGAAGTTAAAACTGGTGTCATTATGCACTTCTGAGTCTATACATTCATCTTACTGCTGGTTAAAGTTCAGGATGTTTTAGTTAAAATAAGAATTCAGACATTTTCTCTTATCATTGGCATGAAAGCCAGGAGATAAAAGGTTTTCAATGCACCCTAGACAACCTAAGTGATTAGAAACCTACAGAATCATGGAAATATAGAAGAACGCTTCCTCGAAATACAGCTGAAAGCAGATAGGGACCTATCTGAACAGCAAGTAAATTGGTATTTATGATAAACAATGTACCGTATATGTAATGTGATTGGATGACATTTTTTTACAAATAATAGAATTTTGGTGAAGTTAAAACTGGTGTCATTATGCACTTCTGAGTCTATACATTCATCTTACTGCTGGTTAAAGTTCAGGATGTTTTAGTTAAAATAAGAATTCAGACATTTTCTCTTATCATTGGCATGAAAGCCAGGAGATAAAAGGTTTTCAATGCACCCTAGACAACCTAAGTGATTAGAAACCTACAGAATCATGGAAATATAGAAGAACGCTTCCTCGAAATACAGCTGAAAGCAGATAGGGACCTATCTGAACAGCAAGTAAATTGGTATTTATGATAAACAATGTACCGTATATGTAATGTGATTGGATGACATTTTTTTACAAATAATAGAATTTTGGTGAAGTTAAAACTGGTGTCATTATGCACTTCTGAGTCTATACATTCATCTTACTGCTGGTTAAAGTTCAGGATGTTTTAGTTAAAATAAGAATTCAGACATTTTCTCTTATATGACATAGAAGCCAGGAGAAAAATGTTTTTGCTGCACCCACATAACAACCCAAGTGATCAGCAAATAGACAAAGGTATGGAAAATGTATAACGTTTCCTTGAAATATAGCTGGGAGCAGATAGGGGTCTATCCGAACAGCAAGTAAATAGGCATTTTTGATAAAAAAATGTACCGTACATGTTCTGTGATTTGATGACGCATACAAATACCAATTTGGTGAAGCAGAAAATAGTTTTCATTATTAACCCCTCTAAGTGGTTTCGACGAGATATCTCGTCGATCAACATATGAACAAATTTGATAATGACGAGATATCTAGTCATCAAGATACTTCCTACTTTTTTTTGATGACGAGATTAAAATCTGGTCAGTTTTCTTCTAATGACGAGATATCTCGTCCATCAAGATCTGCTGTGTTTTGCTAATGACGAGATATCTCGTCCATCGAGATCTGCTGTGTTTTGCTAATGACAAGATATCTCGTCCATCAAGATCTTCTAAGAGTTTTGCTAATGACGAGATATCTCGTCCATCAAGATCTTCTAAGGGTCTTGCTAATGATACCTTGTCGAGACAACCACCAGGAGGGTTAAAGTCTCAGTCCATTCATCTTACTCAGATCATTCATCTTACTGTTGGTTAAAATCCAGAACATTTTAGTAAAAATAAGAAGTCAGACATTTTCTCTTACCGACTTAGAAGCCGAGATAAGCTTTTTTCCGCTAAACCGAAGCATCGCAACCCGAGCGAACGGCAGACAGAAAAATGCAAAATGCGCAGCCAGAACATTTCCCTCAAAATATTCCCCAAAATCCCGCAACCCTACACGTCCACCAGTTACTTTAAAAGCATCCATTCCTTCCCATCGCTATCACCGTTGTCGCAGATTACGACCACACAAAAATCTCCCCAATTTTTCCACCTCCCCGACCTTTTAGCGTTGAGAGGCAGTATCACTTCCAGCGCCGAAAAGAAACGCTATCACGTGCTTAATGAGTGAGGTTGCAGAAAAGCTTGTATTGATTTCAGATTAGTTGCTCAAACCCGGGATATTGAGAGCTTCCAGAGAAAGAAAAGGGTGCGCAACAAAAAAGTAACTAGGGGACCGTGGAATTTGATCCGTACTAGTGTTTGCGGGATGCAATGGGTTTCGTATAATGAATGCGTCGGCGCAGAGAATTACTTTTGCTTCTTCCTTGATCATGTAAAAGGGATTGACGCAATGTAGGGATCGGGGATCGTTTTTAGGCGATGCGATATGATATTTGACGACTTGAAGTTTGGGTACTTGTATGTTACATAAAATATACAGTAGAAATATTGATATTTAATTACTGCACAAAACACGGTGGATATACAGTTCACTTTTGCTGAGAATAAGCTATAGTCGCAACTTCTGAACAATTCTGAGCCATCATTGGAAAATGATTGTTTTGGGGTTCTATGGCGCAAGGGCCATATTTGGCCAAGCTGCGCCAAACACGACAACAACGAGGGAGGAAAAAATGCAAAATGCAGAAGGGAGGCGAAGGTAAAACAGAAAGGAGGACATATAACTCGTGTATCTCGGAGTTGTGATACCTAAAGATGAGCCCCTGTGGGCCATTGGAAAAAGGATATTTTATGAAAATGGTTTTTAAAGGATACGTTTTGGATGTGTATATGTTACCGTGAAAGATCGAAATTAGAGAATGTCATTATTCTCCGGTGAATGTCGACACATACCAAATACGTTGGTGAAAGACCGAATATTTGGTTATATTCTTATACATTCGGACCATCGCCGGTGTATGTCGACAAGCACAGATAAGCTCTGGTAGGGATCGAAACGAGAAGGCGGAGAGGCCACAGCCAGAGAGGCCTCTCCGCCTTCAGTTTAAGTTGTTGCAATATATAAGATTGTCTAACGTTAATCACATAATTTATGTGTAAGTTTATAATTGGTATTATTTTATTTTCTCATTTAGAATGTACTGTTCGTTTTATGTTCAACAGTTTATTTACTTAAGCTTTCTCCTATTTTGACATATATCATAATATGTTTTAATAATAAAGTATGATTTTAAAAGTTGCATTTTTGTCTTAACGTAACAAAAATATTTTTATTCAACAGTCACCTTCAGTGCATGCTGGATGTCGACATTTCCCGGTGTAAGTGAGAAATAATGATATTTAACAAATATTTCGGACATACACCAAGCGACTATGTGAATGCTGACATTCACTGGAAAATATCGACATTTGCCAGATATCGGTCTTTCACAGTAACATATATACACAAAGCATTGCTAAAGTTAACTCTCTAAGTTATAATTTTAACCACTGCTAAGTCCCTTAACGTTCCAAAATAACTCCTATTTTCACCCGTTAGTCTTTGTTTCGCTGCTACAGCCATATGCATCTCCAATACATCTTTTCGCTACTTTGACCTTTTGAACTTTCCCATCTCACTAACAGTGGCTTCAAAATGACTGTTCGCTGAAGGTGTTTATTAAACTTCATTTCCATCTCTCGGTGCATTCCAATAACACTTGAGATGTATGTACCACTTTATACAAACCCCGCCTTTTCTGCCGATATACTTTCTTTATAGATATCCTAATCCAATCATCTTCCCCTCGATCCTTAACCTAATACATATTTGTTTTAAATATTCATTCTTTATCAGGGTAGCGTAGTTGGAAGAGTCGAGCGACCAGAAGGTTACAAGTTCGAGACAAATACCATTATAAACACTGGGGATGGGGAACTTTAAATCTTTCGTGGCCTCAAATGGCCTCATGTTGACGTGGTGTGAAAGTTTGGAGAGTGGGGTGCCAGATCAGGTGTTGACCTCGTCATCTGACAGACCTTCTGTTATTATACGCCTGGGACTTTGATTACTGTTCTTTGACCTATTATTGTACTGTTATATATACTTGTATGTAGTTTATTTTATTATGAGGATTTCTGATTCAGTTATCAATACAGCTTTTACGTTAAGGTATTTCATTGTTCTAGTAACTAAGGATACTTAGTTACTGGAACTTAGTTACTACTACTTAGACCTGGAACTACACAGATGCTATATAAAAAGTCAATTAATTTATCAAAAAAAGTGGAGTGTTTGTGTATTGAATATTCAGTTTTGAGTATGTAGTTGAATGATATAGTTTTAGCAGACATTGGGTTAAAACAAGTACTTTTAATCTTTCATCATGCTTTGGAAATAATCAATGTTTGATACTTATGGTATTTGTAATGCATTGACACATGTCGATACGTTTAATATATTTTCAATTATAAACATATGAAAAGTCATTCAGAAGGTATCTTGTTTAAATCACTCGGTAAATGAATTCGAAACAGTTTTAAATATTTCTGATATTTTAATTTCGCTATTTATTTATTAGACCTTTGTTAAACCAGTCGAATGATTTAATGTTATTGTGTTTTAATAACTAAGCGACCTTAATAAAAAAGCTGCATTAGTTACTGAATCAAAAATCACCATGCCGTTATAAAATAAACTACATACTAGTATATACAACAGTTTGCACTATAAGATTTTAAACTTAGTGTATTAATCCAGATCCAAGAACTACATGGAAATGGAAAATGCAAGTGTTCAAATTAACACTAATTTAAACGCGATTTAAAATTTATAGATCAATTTAAGGTCGCCAGCGGATCTTATTTGAATAATTTGTATTCTCTAAGAGGGTATTACTTCTCAATTATCTATCAATTACTTTATTGGAATAAATATTATACATTCTCTTACTTTGCAGAATTCACTCATTATTATTTGCTGATCAATTAATACTCTTCCAAAGCTCCCAGGTAAATGCACCCCATTAGAGTTATTCGGAAATAATGAAATGGAGAAATGTATGGCCGTTTGGAGGGAGGGATAAAATGAAATAAAAACCTAGTGCATAAGCAATATTTTTTCAAGTAAATTCAATTCATCAGAAGCAATTTGCTGGAATACGAAATTGAACAGATAGCAGGAACATTTTATAATTAATTTCTTGAGGGAAATCAAGAGGAAGAAATATATATCCGCGCAAAAAAAGCACTTTAAGGTTTTCATCCCATTAAAAAAATTGATTCATTTGTATTACTCGAGCTCCTTGAAAAGGACTCCCACAGGATTGTGCAACCTCTTTCTGAAGTTGAACGCGGATCGTGTAAAAAAGTTGTAATCGAAGATCTGTATTATTTTAAAGACGTAAAACGGTTCCACAAGAGTATCGCCAATATCGTTCGAAAGTGGTCTAAGGTACAAACTCGAGTCCTTAATATGTTTGTGGTGGTTTTTTTTCTAGGTATTTTTCTGATACGTGATTCAGTTGTGACCTAGTTAAGGATTTGCCATCGGTTAAACAAAATTAGTTTAGTTTGTTGTAGTTTTGGTTTGGAGCTAGACGTTTATTGAATGGGATAAGAGTTGAAGTTTCAAGAAATAGGTTTCGGATTTCAGTTTTTGGCACGTGAATCTAGTAAACAGAAGAAACTCTTTCGAAATAAAGAAAGGTATTAGCTTGATGCTGGGATATTTTATAACTGATTAACAACTGAACAACTTTATAATTGATTACAATGATATAGTATTTGTAATGTAGCCTATGGACTGATGATTACAATTCATTTTCATGTTTTTGCAAATAGTGATTTATTAACGAATTTAGGGGACCACAGCTTGGTGATTAGTAACCAATCCAACTGGAATGTTATGATGTACTTAAGCCAGTCTATGGTGTTGCTATTAAAATTTATTTTGGTTAATGGAAAATAATAGAATAATTTACTGTATTAGAATAATTTACAATATTGAAAAATAAAAAAAATGTAATCATAAACTAAATAGAGCAGTTTGTATGATTAAGCTCCAGGTTTTGAGTAATAAAATTTTAATTTAGACATAAAACATTCATTTAATCACTTTACTGAATTATACACTTAATTTAGACATCATACGTCTACGAAGGATTTGTTTATTTAAAGAAAATATTTCAGCTTTTATATTTTGTGATCAAGACAAGCGAGCAGAAGCAAAATTATTTTTATTGAGTATCTTAAGAAATAAAAACTTAATTTAACAAACAAAAAAGGTACATAATAACAAAAAAAGACGTTTAAAAAGAGAACGACGAGATAAAAAGATTCTTAAAATTATCTCATTTTCGGAAATAGTAAATATTACGTCTTAAAACATTGCTTTATTTGATTAAAACATACTAAAAATCCAGATTATATTATACTAAAATTTAACAAAATACTCAGATAATTTTTGTCTTGTTTCAGTTTTTTAAATGAAAGACTGAACTTAAATATTTGTTTATAAGTGATTGGTAAATTCTAATGATGAATATTTTGTGAAATCGGTTATTGAATATAATACTCTGCTTCATAAAGAAAACTGCACTTACATTTAAATATGTAACTTTAATAAGGCGAATCTGAAATGCTGACGAGTTGAGTGAATATTGCAATGCTTTTATTCCCTGAATCCATACATAAATATGTTAATTAACCCTCCTGGTGGTTGTGTCGTTCATCAAGATCTCGTCATTAGCATAACACCAGATTTTGGTGGACGAGATATCTCGTCATAAAAAACTGTCCAGATCTTGATCTCCTCATAATCAAAAATCGTCAGTCTTGATAACGAGAATCCCATCATTAGCAAAATTGGTCAGATCTTGATGGACGAGATATCTTGTCAAAACTCTCGGAGGATTAAGTAATATGTCGTTTGACTCAAGATTGAAAGTGAATAATGTATTTAGTAATCTGTCTTCCTTACCTATTCATAAACGCTTTTTGATATCCTGTTGTATTTGCTGATTATAATACATTTATCTGTGATTACAAATTTGGCACACTTCAATTGACTACCATTAATATATTTACTTTTTCACTGGTGATAACTCTCTGTAAGGTTGGATAAAAAGACCTTGTTGGTCAAGTGGTCAAAGAACGACGAGGTTACCTTAAAATTAAATCCGTGTTAGGTTCGAATATCTCAACTTTAGGCTGTCTTATGTAATTAGGCAGGTAGTTAATTAACGTCGCATTGAAACAACACAAAGGATACCTTTCCCATCGGGATTGATCCCGGCTACAGTCGGGTTCAATCCCGAAGGGAAAGGTCCAAGGCCTCGTTATTTTGAACCATGGTCAGATGACTAGAACACCTGAGCTGGCACCCCATTTTCCAAACTTCCATACCACACCGACGTGAGGACATTGTACCCCTTGTACCCGATGGTCTTTGACTGGACCTAGTTTAGAACTCGAAACCCTATGGTTGCTAATCCATTGTACTTCCAACTGGTCTACCTCTGCTCTTATGAAATAGGAATTACGTCCAGTTAATTGGGAAACTGAGTAAATTAGGTACCACACATCAATGTTGCATTTGTCTGTATCTCTGATTTATAGCTGATGAAGATCTCCCTTTCAAAACTATTCTGAAATTCCCAGCTTCTTATTTGTATTTAATTTAGAACTTTGAATTCAGATAACCCTCTAATCACAAGAGTTTGAGATATGTACGGAAATTGGGATAGTATAGTAAAAGAACGTATTAACTTCGCGAGCCATTACGCGTAATTTAATCTATGGATTACTTATTAAAATTTATTCCTATCAGTTTGGAAAATAATGGCAATTAAATTTGCTGTATTAAAACGGTAAATTAGTTTGCAGAATAATTTAAGTGGGTGTTTGAACGCACGAAATGACACGGTATTTAAAATTAGTTGAATCTAAAGCCTAAATAGAAATTTTTTGAGTAACACAGAAAATTAATTGTTTTAATCTAGATCTCGTAAGTTAGATTTCAGAATTATGTAACATGCGTGAAATCATTAAAGCAGCGAAATTTGTTTTTTTTTAATTATTTTCTTTTCACAGAATCTGAATTTTGTTACAAGTAAATCGTATCCCAATGAAAAGTATAGTTTTTATGTCTATTTTTTATCAGTCTTATTTATTTTATAAAATTCCATTCAACTGCGTAAACATTCTGAGGTCCAAAGTTCATTTCAACTTCAATTATAGTTACGAACACTAATATCAATAAAGAAGAGAGTTCAAAATGCATGTCGAATTTAATAAATTTGTTTTAAATATCGAAAGTTAATCTTCAAATATTTATCTTTGTAATCCATACGAACTTCAATCCTTTATCAACAAATATGATGCGCTATTCAGTTCTGTACATTTTAATGCATACTAATAAGCCTCATACTATGTTACCCATAGAAAACTAATCTAAAACATTGAGAAAAATGAAAAATGAGACGCGCTGAAGAATTACACTTAAAAAATATAATTGAGTATAAATATTTTTTTATCCAAATGATAAATTTTTTTTACCGAATTTCCATCTACATTTTACCATCTATTGTATTGCTTTTGCAATTGTTATGTAAATAATTTCTTTCCTTATTATGATTCTGAGTCAATATGTGCTTTATAGAATTTCAATACATAGGCCACTCATGTTGTAAACAAGTTTTTCCGAGCAAGAGAAATCCCTTTCATAGCTTCAAAACACGGCTTCTACTTCATTAAAAATCCCCCAAATATTCCCCAGGCAAAGTTTTACTTACAGCTTGGCTATCATATACGAAATGCACACTTAACAAGGGGCAGAATACATATCTTTTGATTTTATTGTAGGAGCTATAAAAATTAAATATTTTTTCAAGTATGTAGATTTATGATTTTACACTTTTTGGGGAGTTTTCTTGCTGTAAAAAAATGCCCGGAAGCCGGATTTTCTTCACGATTTGAAAATGATCTAGAAACAGACTACCATTTCCTTCTGCTTTTTATGCTTTTACGCTTGTCTTCGTCTTTTTATCGACTTCTTTATCTAAGGATGCACTTGTCGATAGAACGCATATATTTTTTCACTGGATTCCGAATGCTTTTATTATCGAAGTTTCAAATACAAAAGGTATGTTTTTTATTTTGATCAAAGATTATTTTCGGGAGTTGAAATGAAGAAATCGGCTGAAATAAGATGGAAGATAACATGAAACTAATTGAATTAACGCATAAAATAATAATTCAAGTTACAAAAAATATTGTCTGGAAGGAATCTGGCTATAGTTTAAATTATTATTTTTAATGTTAATTTATTCGTACCTGTCATATTTTAGGCACACTTACCCTTAGAATATTAGTTTACGTAATATGTACGTGTATATTTGTCTCTATTTGTGATGTACGAAGTAATAACTCTAGTGTTCCACGGTTTAAGAGAAAAACATGAAATACTTTTTTTGATAATTTTAAATTAGCTTTTCGTAAACTGAATCCTTTAGAGTTAATGAAAAAATTTGGATATGCCTTAATGTTTTACCAAATTAACTTATCAAATTAGAAATATCTTGTGGAGGAAACGTATTAATATTCACTTAAAACAACATTCCGTTCTTATGATTTTAAATATATTCTGCTCCGAATGATATTAATGAATAAACATTTTCTGGAGAAAAGGAGATTGAGAACAAGTTACACTTAGATTAGCAGAAATATTTTCAGTTGAAAAGTCAAAGAAATTAACCTGTCTTTTTTTTGACTCGATGAACATAAGAACTAAGATATATTAAATTTCGATAAGGTAAATGCTTCGATGAGGCAAGCTGTTGCATTGGTTTTCAATCAATAGATTACATTATTATTCAAAAAATGAACTTTTTGTGTGCGTTTTCAAGAGGTTCTAAAAGCATTTTTTGATGATTTTTCTGTGTTTGTGAATAGGTGTGATGGAGTTGTTGAGATTGCTGTGAGTAGAATATTTTGTACATATTTTGCAAACGATATTTTAATTTTTTAATCTAAAATTCCATGCTTAAATTATATATTTATCTCCATCGAATTATTTTTCTGTGGAAAGTATCACATCAAGCGAATTCAATATATTTTTATATAATTTTATGTTTCGTAAAACACCTAATAATTAGTGGACACAAGTTATAATTACGCGAGAGCTTTATTAATTTGATGTCGACTTCAAAGGCCAGTTATTGTCATTCTACTTTTCAATTTTATATTTAAATTGTTTGAATATCTTCATACGTCCAAACGGTTACATGTCGCAGGATGATTAAGAACACAATTTGTACTAAGGTGAGTTAGCAAGTCCAAAACTAAAGAGAGATAAGGTATTACGTAGAAAACATTAGAAGGCTCTAAATTTCTTTTTAATAATTATTTATTTACTCGATATACATTGCATCGATCACTTAAATTTCTTAAACAATTCTTAAATAATGTTACATTATGTGCTTTTCCGAAACGAATTTAATGTGATTTGAAAATTACTTTATGTATGAACTTATATGTAGAAGTTACAAATCGTCTCAGAAATCTGAAGCAATTAGCAAGTGGGTTTACCGAAATTTATTTGCAACTAAAATCTCATTTAATATAACACTAACATATTTAATGTAATATAATTTTAAAATGACTTATTTGTACACTTTCGAAAATATTTCTAAGCTGAACAATATTGAAGACTAATATTTCTCTATGTATGTTTCTGATTCTTGAAAGCTATAAATCTTTCAATAAAACACATTACTGAAATTTTGCAGTTAAAACATACAGATACGGATTCAAATATATTTTATAGGACTCTTTTAAACTCGTTAATCTTGCATGGAAAGCTCAATTGGCGTTATCAGAACGTTTTTAAGAAAAAACTCTTAGCAATGAATTTTGAAATTTACTTGAAATGCAAATATCCACACATGAGCACACTCCATAAAATTCACATGGTGGTATATAGGTATACATGCATTATATATCTACAGCATTTCAAAAGCATGTTTTGAAGATTCTTTCTCATAAGCATATTCACTATTTACATCCTCAATCGGATTCCGCATATTTTGAAGTATGCACAGTGCATTGCAATATTTTTGGACATTTGCCTTGCCGTCTCTAGAATCCTCTCCCTTGGGATTTTATTCCCGAATGTAGTAATGTTTATTCCTTTTATCCGACCATTCGTGACTTCTTTTACCTCTCCCATTATCCAATATGTCTAAGAAGCGGGGCTCCTCTTTTGAATAGGAAACATTTTAAAGCTATAAGTATTCCGAAATACGCTTATGTTGGAAGCAGGGTTTTTAATGCATGCCGCAAAGGATGTGTGGCACGTTTACATTTGTGTTTTGTAATTCTGTAGATGTATGTAGCTTCCATGTTGATGCCATTAATCGACAGCAAAATCTTTAATAAAACTTTCTAATAAGTGAGAGAAGTAGTAAGAATAATGTAGAACGACGAATGGAAAACAAATAGGGAGAAATCGAAGTTTGGAATGTCAGGTTTTTCTTGCTTTAACCTTCCTGGTGGTTATCTCGACGGGGTATCTAGTCATTAGCAAAACTGATTATGATGGGCGAGATATCTCGTCATTAGAAGAAAACTAACCTTTATCTGGTCATCATAAAAAATTGGCAATATTTTGATGACGAAATACCTCGTCGTTCGCAAAACTGACCAGATTTTGATGGACGAGATATCTCATCGTAAACACTTGCAGGATTAAAATTGTATTTGCTCACCGGTTTTTTGTATAATTCGGAACAATTTATTTAAAAAACAACTTCAGCGTTTAACCCATTTCTGAGTAGTGAAGTATTATGTTCCCCACAAAACACATATAATGACTAAATAAACAATATATTGAATGCATCCTAGGAAAGATTCTGTTGGTCACGAAGGACAAAACTGGTTACAAGTCATGCAGGAAAGACAACAGAATGCAGAACGGATATATCATCAAAGGGTTAACGCTCCTGGTAGTTGTTTCTCGTCATCAGCAAAACTGTCGATATCTTTTGGGATGAGATAGCTCGTCATTGGAAAAAAATTGACTAGATATTGATCTATCTTGAAGATGAGATATGTCGTCATTTGTGAAATTGGTCAGATATTATTGGACGAGATATCTCGTCGAAATCACTTGGAGGGTTAAAACACATATTGTTCTGTGAGAGGGATTTTCTATGCAAACAAACCAGACTGAAGACGTAGGTTTAACTTCCTGTTACACTAGAGATCTCGCATAATACACATGTGGGTAAACATAAAATAGTGTTTATCGCCATTTGGCTACGCTTAATGCTTAATCTAATTGCCATAAACCAATTACTATCATATATAATTCGGAATACATTCTTTGGTATTTCTATTGACGACGTAAAACACTAGCAACGTCTACATTTAACTTGACAGAAAGAGTCTATCATAAAACATGTTTTCTTGCAGACTCAAAATTACTGTTGCCTTATTTCGTACTTTAGAGCATTATCTTTTGAGAATGAATTATATTATGATTTGATACTAAATCAGGGGATCCATTATCCGATCATCATTCGAAAATCTAGAACTCAAATCCGTCCAATTTTCTTAATTCATTGTTGTACTCTTATGTAATACATTTTAGAAAGGCCCAAGAACATTGTATCATCGCCATTTGGCTATAATTTTGAATACGACAACGTGTCGCAAGCTTATAAATGTAGCCCCTTGGCGAAAAAAGTTATCGTCACCTATTTGGCTATTGACCGGTGCCATGTTCTTATTTTATCCATTTCAGTGTATGAAAAGATGGAAAAAATTCACTGTCAGTAAGTATGCTTAACAAAAATGCTGTTTCTTCAAATAATGGCTCGATAGAAAATGCGTATCGATAGCACAAATTATGCACACCGAGTGATCGAAAAAACTCTTGGTTTTTCCAATGAGTAAAACTAACCGTTCCATAAGCCACTAGAACCAAAAAATCATGCAAATAAATTAATCGAGGTTTTTTAGTGCGGTCAATGTTGTTATGAAATCCAAGAAGACGAGGAATGCAAGTCTAACGCATTTAATACAGTGTTTTTATTATTCTTGAAAGTCAATATAAACTTGTTAGTCTATTTAAACTTTTAGCTCTTAGTATACGTTACCTGTGTGCCTAAATGGCGGCCAAGGATTGGCGGGAAAGTTATACTTGCCGGCTGGGTCTCATTGCTCCTGAACACCTACAATAACCATAGTGATCTTCCAACACTAATTAAATTACACTGGATAGTGTTAAATAACTTTATTTACATGAACTCTTGATTAATAATTACAGATAACGAACGCTAAAGAAAATGAAGCCGGCCATCCTGGTCGAAAACATCATTCGAATTCTCCACACAAACTCTCGATCAAATCAGTTCAGTTCTTTTTGTTGTGCCACATAAAACGTGGCGCCACTATATACTGACAGAAATTGATTCGTCTTGTCACAAACTTTATATACCATCAGTTTGATAATTATATCTGTCCTTTGCAGTTCCGATTCTTTGAATTTTTCATCTAAACATTTTATTTGAGAAATTAATGCATAACTCTTGTTATTCTAATGTTTTCCTGCTGCTGCTTTGCTTTTACGAAAATATGTGTATTAATTCGAACAGAAAGCAGTAGTTCACTGTCTAAGTAGTGAAACAAACTAAAAAGAATTTCATATTATTGGGCTAAAGTTATACAAAAAGTATTTTAAAGTATCCCTGCTGGACACAGAAACCATATTCTATCAATTCTCAGTTTTATACCAGCATTTCCAAAAATGTAAACATCTGATCTGGTGAAATGGAAGTCACGAGCGGTTTATTTCCTGGTTCATTATTTTTTCGATGAGCTGGTAATGAGAGCCATATGCTATCAAGCTAAATATAGGTGGTGCTAGTGTTTCAGCGACTATAGATATATCCTGTGAGTATTCTGAGCGGATATTTATTTGGTTTGTTTTCCGAATACTATTTCAGCACTTCTCACACAGAATTTCCAAAGAATAAATTCCGAATTGATGTATGATGTGATTGGTCTATTAAATTAAGCGCCAGACGTTACCAAAATGGCGATAAATTACATTTTAAGGAAACCCCGATATGTACCAGGTGAGAGCATTTGGGCAGCAGATCTTCACAGACAGCCCGGTTTGTTTGTTTACAATGAAAATTCGTATATAAACTCACTCAATGTTTCAATCTTAGAGAATGATCAATGTCATTGTAGAAAAATGGATTCTGGAACAAAATGAATATTAAATTCCAAAGAATATTTTGATATAAAGAACACTTTATCTTTCCGAGTGGGGTTTTAAGTGTAAACAAACAAAACTCCCTGAAGACGGGGATATTGCTTAGATATATTTTTGAAATGTAATCAGACTTTACATTTTCTTGTATATTTTACGTTCTACATTTGCTGCCATATACCACAGAAATCTCATCGTCTTGTTGCGTACTTTAAATTATTCTGATTTCATTCAATGTTTGAAAATGTAAATAAATATTTAGAAAAATCTGTTGGTTTCGAAATGTGACTTGTTTTCATTGTTAAAATTGAAACTTGAAACACAAATTTGCCTTTGGTGCATTACATGTATAAAGCATGTGATTGTGGCAAAATCGTCACATAAATTTAAATTCTTACTGAGTGCTCACAAACAAGTATAAGTCACCTACTGAATTATCCATCTTATCTTAAAACCAAATGATCACGAAGAAAGCAGCTATGTGCCAATAAAACGAACATGATGGTTTCTATGGTTTTACTGAGAAAATTAGTCATAAAATCTATTCAGTACTGAAAAAGTTAATTTAAAATGAAACCTGATAAGTAGTGAAGTTAAGTGGAACATAAAATATTTTCAAAGCTAAGCAAAAGATCAGATACTTTTAAATTAAACCTTTTCATGAGTACCTTACTAATTTTACAATATTTTTTTAAAATTTCCTTCATTATCATTGTTAAACTTGCACATTTATTTAAGTATTAAAATTTATTATTTTTTCTACGATTTTATTCGTCAAAAAATGATTACTTGAAAGAAGTAATAAAGTTCTGAACAGCAGAAGACTAGATTTCATTGTTACACTGAAATTAAAAATGGTTACGTTTAAACTTATTTTCAAAATTCCCTTCTTTCAAATATATGCAAAAGGAAACTTACCTTTTTATCTTGACACTTTTATAAACTTTTTAGCTAATGAACACCATCTCATGTAACAGATAATTATTGCTAAGACTTCCATATTTAATTATGCAAAGAATCTTTTATGATGTGTCACTTTTATAATTGCTCAATAATATATTCTTGTACTAAAAATAACGTTATTTTAAACTTAAAGACTTGTCTCTTACTTTCAGACTGCAATATGACTCGTTCTTACTTTTAATGGTAGCTGTAATAGAATGCATTGGGTTTCTCATTGATTTTATAAAGAGTTTCCCTTTAATAATTAATTTTCTCTTTAATAAATGAAGATGCTTATGAAAAATTCAAGGATATATTCTCTGATATTTTCAAAACTATTAGAGCCCCAGAAAATAATTTAAATTCCCCAGGATCCGATATATTTTGAAAACAGTAGCAAATTGAAAAGACTATATTTTAACTTATAGGTAGGTATTTAATTAACGTCGCACTGAAGCAATACAACGGTCTATCTACAACGGTCCGGGATCAAACCCAAAAGGAAAGGGAAAGATAAGAGGACACCATTACGTAATTTAGAACCAGGGTCAGATGACGAGGTTACACCTGAGCTGGTACCCCACTCTCCAAACTTCCACAGCACGCCAACGTGAGGACATATGAAGCCAATTTAACGTGCACCAGACCCCTTATACACGACGGTCTTTGGTTGGATTCGAACACGCAACCCTCCGATTGCTAATCCGTTACTCTGCCAACCGGGCTACAGCTCATAAATTACTTGAATAATTTTATCGAATATTTGTATGTTGTATAAGAATGACGAGATTGGGAATACATGAATTTTATAGTTCAATATCTTAAAAATTGAAGCAATAGGATTATATTAAATTTATTTTAGTTTTAGCCCTAATTTTAGTTGTCGGATTTAGAATAAAATAAAGTAATAAACGATTGGCCATCCCTATGAATAGATAGATAATTCTCATAACTATTTAAACTGTTTTCAAACATCGTTGTAATGACTTATCCTTAAATTCCATTCATGAATCCTCTACTGAGACTAGAAACTAGAATTATTTTATGACCATGCGAGCTAAATGACCTACAATATTCTTCACTCAATCCTGAGGAATGCGTATACGGCCACATATAATGATTAACTTTGTTATTGTAAGAGTCTAAGAATTGTTAAGAATTATGAGCATTTCCTTTTTTCTTCTAAATTATACGCATTACGAACTGCAACTCTGAACAAAGTAATTGATAGGATAATATTAAAAACACAAGAAACATACTTTTAGAGCAAGCAATAATTTTCTCAATGCAATTTCATATAAATAGATTAAAATTCTGTGTTTTCTGGTTTAAATAAAAATTACGTGGAACTTTAAATTATTTATTGATCTTGAGCGTATATGACCGTTGAATACGGTTATGAACAATAAATATTAATTTAAATAATTCAAATGATCAGCTTAGGACGGGATATGTAATATCTCATTAGATTTAGTTAATTTTATTTATTTAAATTGTTATGCTTAGTTAATTTTTGAGTTACGTAAGAGTTTTTGATGTTTCCAAACATTATATTTACGTATTTCATATGGATGATGTGACGTTTTGACAAAAATTTCTCAATCGCGATATCGAGAAATTTTTCTTCCGAAAATACATCATAAAATGCATGTTCACCCATTTGAATGCACGGCTATTTTGAGAAATGTATAATAATATAGTTGGTAACAGGTTAATTGGTTGTTTTTGGTTTTATGGCGCATCGGCCATATTTGGCCATGCTGAGCGAAATACAAGACAGACGACATCAAGCAATGGATATACACATACACACAAAGAAAGTTTCACTGACACTGAAGAGAGAAATGCACTCAGGGAGGAATCGAACCTACAATTCTCAGGTTTGAAGCGCAGCTGGAAAACTCACTGAGGTACGGTATCTGGATATTATTTCCATTTTATTCATTTCAAAACCCGAAAGTTTTGAAGTGCTGTTATTAAAATGTCCGATTTTAATGATAGATATCGCTAACTTAATTTGATTTATCACAAAAGTTTATTTGATTCATCACATATAGCCATGTGATTCACAAAATCTAATATATTATTAATAAATCATACCGTTACTTCAAATCTAACATATATTTACCGAAAAAAAGTTATATTTCTAGGTTGCCCTAAGAACCATTCATATATTTCGTATATATAAATAGATATAAAGCCCGTTTAGATAAGAATACAACGGCCTGTAGAAATAAGTTATTGCTATTTAGTACTTTGTGTCTATTTCGTAGTGATCGTAAATAATGAGTGTTAATTGAAAAGTACATTTGATATGCTCTACTGTTCACGAATATGTATTTATCCAATTACTAAGAGAGTAATAAGTCAATTATAAATTTCGCATAGATCAAAATACATCTCTGTCTAGTAATAATCTCACAAAACTCAGAAATACCAAACTCAATTAGGCTCAAAGCTAAAAACCTACACCTCAATTATTAATTCTAAATGGAACAAAATAATTAAATATACAACTGGTGTTGCCAAATACAGAAAATTATATAATTATTATTAATTTAATTATACTGTCACGTGTTCGTTTTCAATACATTTTTTGTATAAAAATATCGCTTGCATTTTCTACTATTTTACAATAAATATAATCTATTGCATTTCGTTTCCTTAAGACTACGGGGCCGCGGTAGTCTGGTTGGAAGAGTAACGGACTAACAGGAGGGTTGCTAGCTGGAATCCGACCAAAGACCGTCGTGTACTAAGGGGGGGGGGGTGTACGTTGAATTTGGCGTGGCCTCAAATGTCCTCACGTTGACATGGTGTGGAAATTTGGAGAGTGGGGTGCCAGCTCAGGTGTGACCCAGTCATCTGACCGTGATTCTTACGAGGTGTTGTTCTCGGATCCTTCCCTTCGGGAGTTGATCCCGGACCGTCGCCAATAGCCCGTTGTATTTCTCCAGTGCGACGTTAATTAAGTACCTACCTACCTAGCATCTATAACTAATAGCTTGTTTTCTTGCGCCAGTGCAACATAAATTGATCTATCTACTAGCAATAAACGCACAGCTCAATTTAACTCAGCTCAAAACTACATCTTAGGTATTAATTCTAAACTAATATTTATTTCGTATATACATTTGAAGTTTGTGTGCTACAGCAGGGGTACTAGCTTTCCTTCTATTGTTCCAGAATTTTCAGTGATAGATTGCGCAAGTATAAAGATAATGCCGTAAACAAATATAACTACTAATTAAAAATCTAAACAAATTACTGGCATTGCCAGATGTAGAAATTTACATACTTATCAATAATTGAATTATATTATCGCATGCGAATTTTCTCTAAGTTTCTGTACAAATATCTCTTGCGCTTTCTACTTATTTTAACATACAAATTACCTCTTGCATTATTATTTCTTTTCATCTATGTGATGATTTAATATTTATTATGTGCGATGAATTCCTCGAGTGAAAGTATTTAAATACTTTATTTAAATACTTTATTTAACTAATCAGAATAGAGAATAGAAGTGATCCTCGTCTTGCCTTTTATACAGTAGGATTGCTCTTAAACAAAACCACAGATTAATGGTAATTTAATAAACCGGCCATGAAATGTATAAGCACAGGAATAAACCGAGTATGCATTTCTACTGGCATGTAAGGTGGACATTGATTTTTGTGTCAAATAGGAGACCATACCTCTGTTACAATTTCCATTTCATAGGATATCCGGGGGAACTCTACCGAAGGTCGCTTCTTTCCCGACTCAGCAATTCAGAAAGTAATAACTTCCGGCAGCAGACCAGCTATCTTCGGTACGCCAGATCTACTTTTCGAGAGAATGCCAGGACTATTATTTTCACTGAGGTTTAATTTTACCATGGAAAATTATGCAGTTAGGTTTGAATGGAACTGGACGCTTGAGTCGAGTTGTTTCTGAGATCTGGAGAGTTGAAACCCGAAAGGTCAGAGGTTTTCGAATTTATTGGAGCTGAAACGTATTGGAAACTATTTTTGAGTGTGTGAGCATTTCTTTTTTGCGTTAAAAGATGTATTTCTTCTGTGGTGGTTGGGTTGGTTATTTTGGCGTTTTTTGGCGCAAGGGCCATATTTGGCTAAGCTGCTCCGAATACAACGTCAAGTAAAGTGTCGTGAAAGGGAAAACAAGAGGGATTGGGGAACATTGTAGTGGACTGATTAAATAGCAACTGTGGCTGGTTGGGTGCATAGAAGATATATAAAAGTAGAGTCAGCAATATTAACCTTTTTATGTGCAGTCAGCAATGTTAACCTAGATCATGCAATCAAATCTAGCAGTAATATGACACAGACTACTTTCGTCTGCTGGGTATAACATAACATTCATTATTTGACTAATCCACGGGATGGAAAAAGACGTCCATGCATTGATTAATCATCTGAATGATCCATTTATTGCTCATCTGATATTACTAGATTGGCTATTTTACCACTTTTGTCGCCACTCTAGAAATGCTCATTCACACACCTACGCTGTCATATGATGTTATATCGCCAAACGAGGCGATAAGATACCAAATCCGCCAACCACGTCAATTTTTCATTGAGCAGTCACGTGACTACTAGCCGACATGTTGGTCACACTTTTTGAAGCTCCACGCAATAGAAATGTTCAGTCACTTATATTTCAGTCTATGGTCGGAAAAGATTCTGAAATCTAAATAAAAAACTAAGTAAAACTAACTACAGGTAACTAAAGTCATTCTTCTCTTTTGTAAGAATGCTTTAGTTACCTGTTAAGCTCTTTTATGATCCTAAAGCAATTTATGTCGTTCATATTTGTCTGTTTCCTCTTCAAATAAATGAAGAATTAGGTAACAGCAACGAACAAAACCCTGTTATCTCTTATTTTTGTTAAGTTTTTCGCTCCATTCTAAATCCTTGGGTCGAAAGTTAATAAGCAGGCTATGTTTAGTGTTTAAAAAATTTAAGATTGAAATAAAAACCTGCATCATAGAACGTTGTTATTGCAGTGTCATTTTAAAAACTCCACTAAGTATTTATTTTTCAGTAAATATGTAGTTGAGTAAGCTTAGACTTTATTTAATTAAAATCTTAATCCTTGTTTACCGTCAAAACTGTTATAACTAAATGAAATACAGAATAATATTCATGTTCTTAACTCAACACAAACGAACCGAAGCTTTAAACTAGGAATCGATCAAATAATTTAAATACATTGGGAACTTTCAATTACTGAATTATTTTATATTTAGAAATGAGAGGCAGTACTGAAATGTATTAACTTTCATTTCCCATCTGTTAAACATCACTAATATTTATACTTCCAGATAGTATTAACGAGATTAATTCTGCAATGAAATTCGAAATACAATTCATTGCTGTATAAATTATTAGCCAAATAAAAGTTACATTACGCCTATGGAACTCCACTCTGGAATTTGAGCGTACGAAGCGGAATTTGAGCGTAAGGAAAGGTTTGGAATAGCAGTCTACTACGATTATTACGTCCGCTATAAACAACGCTGTTAATTATAGTACTTCTAGATAGTACTAACTTTTCATTCTACAGAGAGAACCATGGAATTCAAAATGAAAATCCAGGTGCTGTATGTATTATCAGCCACATGGTTATTTCCTGCTCTTGACCTAAAACTAACCAACCGAAATTTTCACCTGCTAATCGATCAAATTATTTAAACTCATTGGGAACTTTGAATTATTGAATTATTTTCTGTTGAGCAAAGAATCAGCACTGAAATGTTTTAACTTTTATTTCCCGTCTGTTAAACATCACTGATATTTACACTCCCATATAGCATTAACGAGTTTCGTTCTGCAGTGAAATTCGAAATACAATTAAGATGCTGTTTATATTACTATCCACATAAAAGTTACATTAATTCTATGAAACTCCTCTCTTGAATTTGAGCGCAGGATAATAAAAAAATTGTCTAAAATAGCATTCTATTACTATTATTACGTCCGCTAAACATCGTTGTTATTTATACTCCCAGATAGCACTAATATTTCATTCTACAGAAGCAGCCATCAAATTCAAAATTAAATCCAGATGCTGATTGTATTATTAGCCACATAAAAGTTACTATGAAACTACTCAGGAATTTGAGTTTACGATAGTATATAAAATGTCTGAAATAACATTCTATTACGATTATTACGTCCGCTAAACATCGCTGTTATTTACACTTCTAAATAATACTAACGTTTCATTCGACAGAAACAGACGTGGAATTCAAAATTAAATCCAGATGTTATGTGTATTATTAGCCACATAAAAGTTACTATGTAACTCCTGAAAATAGTAAAGAAAGTGTCTGAAATAGTATTCTATGGCAATTATTTATGCTTGCAATTGCTTAAATAGGAGCACTGAGCTATGAACTAAAGCGGCACTTGTTCCAAATAAATGGCGCATCCATTCAAGGTACCAGAGCATTTTCCAAGGCACTTATTTCATTGCTGGCGGCTAAAATGAGGCATCGTCTCTATCTTCGTCGGTGTTTTTCCTTGGAAGAAGACGGAGATCGCCTTTCGTACGCAATTAAGTCATAAATTAATCTCGCAAACTTTAAACAGCGTCTTCAGAGTTAGTTAATTGTGCCGTCATGCCCGGCCTACCAATGTTCCTGCGTCAGCAAACCTAACAGATGATCCTTTATCTGTCCGAAAGTTCATTCTTTGGATGTATGGGAGAAAGGGAGAATATCTCTTTGCGAGGCTTTTCACTTGGAGGAACAAATGTTCTGAAGATGAAGAATGTCTGAAGGTGTTTTAGGGTTTTTAAATCTTGTGTTTTATTCAGAAGTTGAATATTTTTCAAACGACATGTTTTTGTTACTTGATGAATATGGGTTACATTCTCGTTTATTGATTACTAAAAGACCCGCTCATAACATCTGCGCTGAAATTTCTACTTTTTCAATTGATGGCAGAGTTGTTACTCACTTTTCATGTCTGATTTGAATCCGTTTATAATCAATATTAACATTGGTGTGCGCATTTCATCACTCCAAATGGAATAAGGGAAGTCAAAACAATACAAAACAAGTTCGTGTACTTATTATGGGGTTAATTCTTATTTCCAATACGGTGTGTGGCAAAAAGTTCATACTTCAGTCATGTTAACACAATTAGCCAATTGGACGTCTCAATTTCATTCCATTTACTTGAAAAGTGATTCGATATATTTTAACATCTGAACCTATTTTCAGTCTGATTTTGCGCTGATTTCTATCTTCCAGGTTTCTCATTGCCTTCTGACAGTGGAATAATATCCCAGAGATTTTGAACCCAGATATCACAGAATAAATGTTGATTGTTTCAATTACATATTCTGACATATCATACATTAGAATATCCTTTTAACTACCAAACGAAAGAAGGAGGGAAAAAACATATCCCAAAATAAATACTTGAAAATTTTTTATTTCTTAAATGGAGGAGGAACAATGAGTTTAGTTTACTCAAACTCCATTATCTTTACATATTTAGGCTGTCTTAAATGCATTGGTGTCCAAAAATAAAGAATAACTAATGCATTACTCGTGAGTATTTCATAAAGTAAATCAAACCGATAATCAAATTGAAAATACAAAAGGAAAAGAAAATAATTGATTATATTTTTATCCTCCAAGTGGTTTCGACGAGATATCTCATCCATCAAGATCTGGTCAATTTTGCAAATTAGGAGATATCTCCTCGAGGCAAACATGTCTTTGTTTGGATCGCGTTTTGAACTCGCAACCCTCCGGTTGGTAATCCGCTACTCTTTCAACCGGGCTTCCACAGCTCCGAATCCATTCGGGATCTTCATGATGTGGTTCCACCGAGGTTGCAACCCCGCGAAGATAATATTTTTTCCAATGTCCAGTCAATTAAAAATTATTTATTATGACACAACAAGGGTAAAATTGTATATCACTTTACGTTACACTGGTGCATCACTGGAAGGGTGGTGCACTTTACAGTTCACATACATATACATTCTAAGCCCTTTCATAGAGAGGCCACACACTCACTCCAGACGAACAACCATGCTATATTCCGGGATTTGAGCCAGGATCCTTAAATTGAAGAATCAATCAAATTATTATACAACAGATTAAAACGACGTTAAACGTTTTGTACTGTTTGATATTCCCGCCAGAGGGCACGCCATCCTCATTTGGTATAAAAGAGTAGATTAACCCTCTGCATAAGTCGGGGCAGAATATCGTTTCCTTCTTTGGTTACGGCAGCCGGCCCAACGGCTTTACAAGTAACTTACTGAAACCGGCCGAAACGGCCTTTACAATTCTTTCCCCCAGGAGGAGAGGGAATATGTGTCGTCCCATTATCACATAATGTGCCGGTTTCTATTGTTGGGTCGTGGGTATGCCTGGAAGGGACAGATTCTTCCCGGGTAAACTGAAAGGGCGGCGGTGACTTTTTAAGTGTATCTATTTTCATTTACTCAGCCTCTCACAGGCTAGATGCTCGAGGATAAACAATTTGCGAGGTTCCCCGTCGATAACCCTGGCATCTTTGTCAATGGGGAGATAAGGCTTTTCACGCGCTGGTAGCACAGTAAATAGGGGATGGAGATCGTAATGGGCTTCGGCAATTCTTCAGAAGTTTTAAGTCTGAAAGAATCCGACCTTTCGTAACGAAGGGACTCGAAACTTTTGGCCGGTTGGGTCGGTCCCCGTATCCAGAGGGTTAACGACTGATACTGGGCGTACTAGGACGGTTGTCTTCAAGAGTATAATATCTTTCCACCGGCAGTGTTTGGTCTTCCTTTTAGTCCTCGTTAACAGTATATGATGTTAATAAAAATTATATTTTCGTGAGTACTAAAATATTTGGTATGCTGGATTCTTTAGAAACATGCCTTCAGAGGCACATCTTCTTTAGGTGTGTACGGGCATCACAATCCCGAGGTACTCGAGTGATCTGTCCTCCCTTCTGATTTACTTTGGCCTACCATTCTACCTTTTGCTTATTTTTTCCTACCTGAGCCATAGAACCCCAAAACAATCTACTAACTAACCCTTAGATACATACCATTTGCCACTACATATTCCGAAAGTTTGGTTCATCCTGAATACAAATTTTATTCGATGAGGGTAAGAGTATTGTCAAAGTTCGTACTGAGTATTAGAAATACGATAGGGAACAGTAAACTGTAAGACTTAGCTAAGAGATCATCAAAGTTAGTCTCGAAACTAGACACTGATTTTAAATCAGAAAACTATCAAAACCCAAGTGTCTTCTTACAGACCAACGCTCGTTACATCCCAAAGCCCTGAACCATTCAATCCCCAAACACAAACTCTCCCACATATCTCAATCTTAAAAGATTCTTTCATTAGATACCAGCCTGGAGAGTTTAATCACTGCTCTCGGCTCGAAGAAGGAAACATCTTAAATTACAGTCAACTCGTTCGGATCTTCATTTTAAAAACTCCTAATTCCCTTCCTCATCTTCCCAATTAAAAAAAAGATAAGATAAAAGAAACTGCAACGGGAAAAAAACCTACAAACCAAAGGATGAGCTAACAATGGGACGAAAAGTAAAAGATTGAAAAGAAATGAAGAAAATAAATCTTTCCAAATCTAGGTGACGAGGGAATGTGAAACAGCCATTATGGTGTTCGCTACCCCCGACTGCTACACCCACCCCAGATTCGCGCAGTCACTGAAAGTAATTAGGAATAGGAGACTTAGATAAGGAATAGAAAAAAAATCAGGAGGGGGAGGATGTTGCAATGGAGAATTCCGTAAAGCAACTCAATGCGAAGTCTTAACGAATTACAGGTATAAAAAACACCTGCTACAAATTTCTAGTTCATCTTACCTCACCTACCAAGAACCTCCCTCCCTCTTTTCACTTCAGTTTCTTCTTTGAAGCTTTCCTCAGTTCATTTAGCTCTTTGTAAGTACTAATAGATCCGGAGGATTTTTATCGGCTGTCATTAACCGGGGACATTTCGTCCCTCTTGTTTCTGTGATGGGAGGCAGGCGTTTAATCAGGGACTTACGGTTAAGTGACTCCCAGTGCCGGGCCCATGTAAATGTAGATGCGACACGGGAGTTGGTTTTCCTCCCGAGGTCTTTTGCCATGGACTGCTGATGGCGAGAAAGTCCGGCTATGTATGCTTTTTCTTTGTGTTGTTTTCGATTCTTTCGCTTTTGCTATCGACACTTACGCATGGGCACGCATCGGACTGCTGTCAGGGAGCCCGTTTTAACCGTGTCGTTGGCCGGGACATTGCTGTTCAACGGCGGGTGAAAACGGGTTGGGAACTGTTTTTTTGTTGTTTTGCTCGGCACCTCTTTTCCGATTTAGTGAACTGGAAGATGGAGGCTTTTCTTCCGAAGTCTCAAGTCGGACGGGTTAATTAAAATCAAGTTAGATAATTTATCCTGTTGTTTTTTCTCAAGAAGTCCAGGGATTAGCTCTGAAAGGTTTTCAACTGAAGTAGTATCTAACGCTGGCCGTCTTCTGTTTATGCCAGGGATATTTTCGTGCGAAGTGGTTGCAACAAAACACGAAGAATTTCGTGATCTGTATTAAAATAATTATTTGTCCAAATTCATGATAATGGAAATTTGGGTTTTCTAATTATTCAAGAAGTACAGGGATTATATCGTTACCACCGCGCCAAAGGCACCAATCTGCAAAATTGACGTTTCTACAAAAATGCGTTCAAAGTTTTGATGCTTCGGGAAAAATAGTTACTACTCAAAGGTTGTTTTCTCATGCAAATCGGCATTTCCTCTAAGAATCAAGATGATATGTGGCTTTGTCATAGTATAAAACATGTAATGGTTACTCGAAAAATGCAGTTAGGTGAAAATCGTCAAAATGCAGATTGGTGCTTTCGGCGTGGTGGTACCGATATATAAACACTCTGAAAGAAATAAAGTAAAAATTCTCTGAAAGATGTTTTTTAATTGAAGTTGGTATCTAATGCTGCCAGCTTCAGTAAGTACCAGACCTGAAGATTTTCGTGTGAAAAGCAAGGTGGTTGTAATAAAACATGATATATTTTGTGATCTGTATTAATTCGATCATATCTGTGACGTATATTAATCTAATCTTATCTGTGATCCGAAATAACTGTTTCATGATAATGGAAATTTGGTTTTTCAAATTATTCAAGAAGTACAGGGATAATGCATAAAAACGCTGAAAGAAATAAAGGAAAAATTATCTGAAAGAAATTTTTCAAGTGACGTATCAAGCTCTGCCATCTTCAGAAAGATCCATACCCAAAGATTTTTGTGTAAAATACAGGGTGGTTGTAATAAATCAAGAGGTGTTTAGACTTTGTAAGAGTTTTGTTCAAATGTAATCAAATTTGGTGATCATACATTTGTGATCATGAAAATGTGGTTTCTCAAGTTATTGTTGTCCCATTCCAGCTGTATCATTCACTGACATTACTGTTCAACGACGGGGAAAACGGGTTAGGGATTTTTTTGTTGTTTTGCTCGGCACCTCTTTTCCAATTTAGTGAACTGGAAGATGGACTTTTCTTCGGAGGTTTGAAGTTGGACGGGTTAATTAAAACCATGTTAGATAATTTCTGTTTTTTGTTTCCAAGAAGTCCCAGGATTAATTCTGAAAGCAGTTTTTTTTCAAAGGTTGTATGAGGTTGTATTTAAAACCGCCATCTTCAGTAAGTGCCGTTCCAGAATATTTTCGTTTGAAAGACAAGATTGTTGTAATAAAACATGCGGTGCGTTTAGAGCAGTGGTTCTTAACCTTTATGAGACCACGGTCAGGTAAATTCTATTTTTATTAGAGAAGGGGCCAGGTCCGAACAAATTTAAGTCCAATTTAGTGATGTTGAATATCAAAGCTATATAAATCAACCTCTAGCTGACAAAATTTCAGCACTATTTATATATGATACAATTTAAAAGAGTACATAATATATACTCGAATATATGTAGTACAAAAAAAATCTGAATTATTTAATCATTATATGATATTTATAAAATATTCAATTTTTAAAAGTTTATATACTCCTCTCTATACTAATAACTACCTTGAGCCATTGATGAAAGTTTTGAAAGTGAAATGTTATAGGTACCTGGCTGTAATGCAAATAAATAACATAAAGAAATAAAGTGTGCCTAGAAATGAATATGATTCGGAATTTCAAATACAAACGCAATATTTTCAAATTGAGCGAACAGAAGCCCCTTCAGTTGAATTCCATATACTTTTCCTCACTTTATGTGTTGCAATTTCAAAGGAATTGGGACAAAATAAAAAGGAACTATGCTTCCACTACATACAGCTACCGTAAAGGTTGGTTTCTAAGCCACGTTGGGAAAGCTCTATTCGTCGAAAAATCAGCTTTAATATGGTTGCCTTAAGCAAAATGTTTTTAAACGCATCTCCCCGAGAAACTGGTCACGTATGTCATTGATAAAAATTGAAGAAATGAAGCACAATTCCCCTTTGGTCCATGCCAAATCTTTTTCTACGGCAGATGCTATGGCCGGCATAATGGAGTCGTACAATGAGAAGCCTTTCTGAAGACTGTTTTTTATTTGCCAACCGTTTCAGAATGGATGATAAGAGACTGTTCCATCCTTATTCCAGCCTTTCTTTCGTCAACAAAGACTCCAACGTTTTCAAAGAATTTCTGGTGTATCTTTATTTTCCTTCTTCGGGCCAACGCTCCTCTTAACCTTCTGACAAGTTTTGGCCTACATACACATTCGTCTATCCATTCACACAATGTATCTATCCATCTATATATTTCGCTAACGTATGTGGCACAGAAATCGATGTTATTTGTTTATTGTCGAATGGCAACAAATGGATATATGAAATCAAGGGATTCACTCGTCAGTTTCTCCGCTTAGCTTAAATATGCTTGACTTGAGCTATGGAGCTGCATAATATTGCTGAAACTCACCACTAACGAAATTTTTAAGCAGTCTGATGACAGAAAGTAATGAGAAATCTGGAATATGGAAATCAACGCGCATGAAAGAAAATTTGAGCGAAAAAAGGTTTAGCGTCAAAAAATGCCTAATCACCTTTGAATGAGATAAAAAAGTAGACGTTCAGAATCCGGTGATATGCTTGAGACTATTTATTGGCAATACGAATTAACACCAGTAAAGTTAACGAAATGTTATATGTTTTTTATAATTCTATGTAATATAAATGAATTATAAATCGATTCACAAGAGTACAAATGCAAAAGGGAGTCTGGGAAACATTCAGAATATGGATCGACCGCCCCTTATGTAGAAACGAAGTAAGTACAATAATATTTAAACTGAGGTATTACAGTAGAAAAGAGGAAATAAAAGGACGAAAGTAAATATATGAAAGGTAGAATATATGAAATAGTAAATATATGAAGCCAAATAAAAGATATTTTAATTACTGCATGGGTCTTATGTATGTCTTGAAGCGAAACAGCAATGGACCTTGTAGTGAAGACTTAGAATAGGAGATTTATTGTGACATAGACATAACGATTCTATGAAATTGAATTACATATAGTAGGCCTGGTGGTGAAATGTCCGAACTGCATTTATATTCAAGTCAAAAGAGAGATAAGTATGTGCGAAACGGCAAGTGGGAGAGGGATGCACAATCAGGAAATTTAGGTTTGGGTCAAAAGTGTCTGATGATGAATGCAATGACATCGAGTTACTAATGATGAATTGGTCCGGAGAACTCGATCTAGGTACGAATAGAAGTTCTTTTGCGTTAAGGAAAAACACAGTATTATTAAAAATGCAGATAACTCATCACTCTAGTCCACTGATTAAAGAAAGGGAACGGCTATTTTGACTTGGTGCATGGTTTATTGTTTCTCATAAGATATACAACTACGAATTCAACTATATTTATTCGTTTTGATGCTGGTATTTTGGAAATTATGGAAAACTATGAAACTTCGTTCATTTGTTAAAATTGTGAAATAAGCCAAAAATTATGTAAAATTGTTTCACAATTTAAAAGTTCTTAATAATGAAGAAATGTTTTTAATAGCAGGTTTACTAATATAATAAAAACAAAAAATATAGCAAGTCAAACATGATTGTTTTCCATTTCTCTTTGAACTAAATCCATAACTAACTCATACAAGAGAGGTGGAATGTGCTTAACACTGTCATCAATAAGTACAAACAGTTGACCCTTCTGTGCAGATAATCTGCGCAGAAGGGTCAGCTCCTCTTTATTAAAATAATTCACGCAGAAGTAAACCAGAATGTTTCTGAGAAGAATGGAGTCACAAGCGTGATATAAAATATAGACAGCTGTGATATATCTATATATGCATATGAAATCGTGTTCCAAGAATTTTATGTACGTGTCATAACATCAGCAAGCTGGATCACTAGAGATTAATGATATCGAGTTTATTTATTTAGACGATAGGCATAGCAGCCTTTGGCAGACGTACTTGGCATCAAATGCACGCTATTAGTCATAGTACTTTTGTTTTACGAATCATGAGTGCATAATTAAATGAGGCTTGAACTATGACATGCATGATGCAAATTGAGAAATTCAATCTGATGACTGGTGCATTGAGAAATATCCGAGAAAAAATGAGCAGTTATAAAAGCACACACATACTTGGTCAAGCGTATTCCTTTTGTCTGCGTTTTGGAGGAGATTTTTGAAGCAAAATTTTTCATAATGGAATTTTTACTACAGATCTAAATATTAACCCTTCGAGGGATTCACATGTAAATATCCATTCTGCAATCTTCAGTCTTCCATGCATGACTTGTAGCAAATTTAAAAACCTTATTGATTTATTTAATCTTTCCTAGGATTTTTTGAAATCACAATAGATATGGTTGTTTTATCATTATGTGAGGCTTGACGAGGTATTTCGTCATTGATAAAACTGACCAAATCAAGATCTTGTATCTCGTCAGAAGAAAACGAATCAGATCTTGATCTCGTCCTAGTAAAAAGATCGGCAATATTTTGATGACGAGATATCCCGTCATTAGTAAAATTGGTCAGATCTTGATGGATGAGATATCTCGTCAAGACCACTTTAAAGGTCAAGTGACACTCAGGGGTTACCCCCCCCCCCCAGCAAAAGGAATGGTAAAACGTTTCATCTCAATGAAACTATAAAGTTCTTATGATTTCTAAGATAAATTCAACAGATCTCTTCATAAATGAGATAAAAATCTGACTTAATGTTAATATTTTGGTTTACCTTAACACAGCTATAAAGCTTCAGCTTCTGAGTAGTTATTTTTCGACTGTCAAAACATCCTTGATTTAACCAGCAAATAAGAAAGAAGCATTCAGTATTAACATTTTCCCTCTGCTTCAGCAAAGCTACAATTACATATCCTACCCACCAGGATATTGCTTGTACCTTGATGCTCCTTAAGGGAACCTCGAAATTGCATTGATTTTTCACCCTTACGGAACATAAAAGAAAATCACACGAATCCACTTTGACAGAAAAGATATCACAGTTGGCAATAAACGTCTTTATGTCCACTGGCTTGTCGTTTCACTCAACGTAAAATCCCCCATTCTCAGCTGTAATATAAGTCTAACTGCCTCCTGTGGATAGTAACTGGGGCGAACGTTATCGTTGGTGGTACATTGCATTTTATACTCCAATCTGATGTCATGCAAGTACTTTCAATTTGATAGGCAGAGCGGTGTCGTATTGGCCTCTCTAACGATTCACACAAGACCAGACTATCAACATGCATGTGCGTATAAAGAGGGATAATCCCACCACTTTACACATAGGATCTGGTGGTGTGTAAACAACGACGATTTCCATGAAACGTAGCTATAAAAAGGCAGTATGAACGGCTGTGCTTTATGGTCTTCCGAGAGGATATGCGAGATTTATTGCTGGATCTATACTATGTAGTGTGACGTTATTGAGCAATGCTCTTGGGAATTAAGTGACTGGGATTTAATCGTGGATATTTAATCTCGGGGGGGGGGGGGAGTTGCGATATATGTTTGTTGAGTAAAACCGCAGAGAAAATAATGAGGAGAGTAGTGAATTATAATTTGAAATAATACGAGTATTTTGCTTTCTTAAATGCTTGTGATGGGCTGTATGTGCTGTGGGTCATAAGAATGAAATAGATCCCAAATCTCAAAAAGCAATAAGTCATTTATTAACCCTCTTGGTGGTTTATCTTTTTGCGTCTAAAACTGCCCTGTAATGGCCAACCATTGGTGAAAAACAGTTCCAATCAGAAGTTCAGGGAAAGACAATTGGTTTTTCATTCTTGGATCTTCATTCCTCTTGGAGTAAAGGAAGCAATTATCAGCAAATCTTACCAGCAAACTCTCATTAGCAAAACTTTACTTATTGTATATATAGTATATATAATAAGTAAAGCTACCCTCTCTCTCTCTCTAAAGGATTAATATTATTGTAGTTATTTTGCTTTTGTTCTTGTTATTACTTGTATTTGGTTTTATTTGGGTTCTCTTATTTGACTTTTGGTGATGATCTCTCTCTCTCTCTCTCTATATATATATATATATATATATATATATATAGACCATCACCACAAATCAAAAAGGAGAAACCAAATAAAAACAAAAACAAAATGCAAATAATAACAAGAACAAAAATGGAGCAAAATAACAACAATAATATTGACCCTTTAGATGAACAGCGCTGAAAGCCGCAGAGAACAAATAAAGGGAAATAATAAGTAAAACTACCCTAAGAATAGAATAGATTTCCCCGAGAAACAAGATGAAATAAAATATGTAAATGTTAAGTGAGCCTGCCTACTTTTTCAAGGGGAGCAAGGCCAGGTTGTCACTTAAAAATGCGATGCTTTGAGTTTTTTCTGTACTTATGTGAGGCCAGGCCGAAGAGATCAACAAAAGTTACCCCCGAAAACTCAAAGTACTACCAGAGAGAAAAAAATCATGAAAATAATACCTGTTACCAAGGTTAGGAATCAAAAGAACATAGCCAACGTAATACCTTACCAAAAGTTGCCGCCCAAGCTAGGAGAGCAAAACATTGCCAGATCCGTATTATGTAGAATAACGGATTTAAAACCGAAAGAGGGTGGCTTGGAGATAATGTGAACAAATTAGCGCAAATGAAAGGGAGGGAAGAAAGGTAAATTTTAACAAGAAAATAAAATTGTGACAAAGAGTAAAGATTGTGGGCAGTGATGAAATTGAAAGAAAAAACGAGGGAAAAAGTGAAAAAAATAATTATATAGTTATATTTTTTTTGGCTCCATCTGTCCGAGGAGAAAGAAAGTAAAGTCGAGAAAAAGAAAATTATTTTTAAGGAAAAAACTTTTTAAGAAAATTGTTGGGGAAGTTGTTATTTAAGAGGGTGGTTTTAAGAGTTTTGAGCTGATTATCAATAGTAGTTTGGTCCCTGCAAATATGATGAATTCTATAGATTTGATTATAAATTAAGTTTCTGTAGATGTTGAAAGAAATATTAGAATTCCAGGGAACAAGTCTGTTGATATTAAATTGAAAGTCATTTCTTTTGTCATAGATATCGGTTGAAGATTTAGAACTGACATCAATATGAATGTCAAGGAAGTTAGTAGATAAAGGTAAGCTATTTGTTTTTTTGAGGATGAGTTCAGTGGGATAAATACTTTTCCAAAAATCAGTGAACTCTGGTGAGTTAAAAATGATTAAATCATCTATGTAGCGATAGGAGTTAATAAATTTAGAAGTGTGTGATCTTTCATAGAAATGGAGGTAGAGGTTAGCAAGAATACTGGAGAGTTTGTTGCACTGTCGTGTATTTTATGCTTGAATTTTTAAGATGTTATGTTTGGCTTCATCGCGAAGAATGAGTTTATCGTTCATCGTGGCTTGTAGAAATTCATCTTCTAATATTTGTTTGATATGGATGTCATCTTTAGTTTTCATTTTTACGCCAACTAAGAGTTCAAAAGGTGTAAATTTAGTGCTTCTGAATGTGGTACTGTTGATTATGCGTTGTACTGTTGCGACGTGTTTGAACCATTTAGTGGGTTCGTGTATGGACAATTTTGTCAAAACTGGGATAAGAGTTTTGTGATAACATTCAACTTGGCCGTTGATTCTGGGTACTCCGGTTGTTATTAGCAAATGTTCGATATCTTCTTTACAATGAGTTTCGAATTCTTTGGAGGTAAAAGCACTACCTCTGTCAGAAATTATTCGATTAGGGTTTCCGAAAATGGTTTGCTGAAGTTTGAGCTTGTCGAGAGCATCATTTGCTGAAGTTGATTTATATATATAACGGGGTAGATCCAAAGAAATTTGGTGAAAGCATCAATAACTGTAAATAAATGCTTATAATTTTTGTTGGTGTAAGGAAGGGGTCCTAAGAAATCGATGTGGTAAGCGTGTAGAGGCACATCACCTTTAGGGATGGGATGCAGAAGACATTCTGGTTTACCCGTTTTTCGAGATGAAAGGATACATGGGATACAATTGGTATGAATTTCCTGTACAATTTTCTTAAGATTGGGGATATAAAAATCTTGCGAAACCATTGCTTCGGTTTTGCTAGCAGCAAAAATGATCTTTAGCATGTGCATTGGTTACAATTTCTTTTGCATGGAAGCAGGTACAACTAATAGTTCTTCATCTTGAATGAGTTTGTACAGAACATCGTTTTTTAATGAAAAATCATTTAATGGAGAAGTGTCCAAGTGTGTACAGATTTCGACAATGAATTCGTCTCGTTTCTGAGCATCAATAATTTTCTGTGTTAGAGTATCACGTGTAACAAACATTACGGGATAGCGACTCAGAGCGTCGACATGTTTCATTAACTTTCCTGGTCTGTGAACAATTTCGTAGTCAAAGTCTTATAGGAAAAGAGCCTATCGTGCGATTTTAGGTGTTAGTTCCTCATTTTGCATGGTTTTTTGAAAAGCGGAGCAATCGGTCAATACTTTAAATTTGGAACCAAGTAGATAATTGCGAAACTTTTTTAGGGCTTCAATGACAGCGAGAACTTCAAGTTCGTAACTGCTATATTTCTCTTGTTGAGGAGTCGTCTTTTTGCTCATGAAATGAATGGGAAGCATATTGCCGTCATCAACTTTTTGTAAAAGACATGCACCAAATCCATGGCAACTGGCATCAGTGTGGAGTTCCATAATAGAGTTTTGTTGGAATAAATGTATGACAGGGGTATTAGACAATAAAGTCTTAATTGTTTCAAAAGCTTCTTTTTGTTCTCGTTCAAAACTGAATTTAACATTATTGCGCAGTAGGTCACTTAAAGGTTTAGCAATCTGTGAATAGTTCTGGATAAATTTCCTGAAATAACCTGTGAGTCCGAGTAAACTCTACACTTGTTTTGCGGTTTTGTGTTCAGGAAAATTTTGTACTGCGGTTTAATTGGAGATGGTTTGATTGTTCCGTTTTAGTTCGTCTCCTAAAAATTGTATTCGTCTTTGCAAAATATGACACTTATTGAGATATAATTTGATTCCGTACTTAGTTGCAACGTCAAAAACACGCTGTAACTTTTGAATTCCCTCTTTTTCGTCGTGAGATGGGATTATAATGTCGTCGAGGTAAATTTCTACTGTGTGATCATTTAAAAGGTCTCTGAACACGTGGTATACGTAACGCTGGAAGACATTGGGGGTGGTGGAGAAGCCAAATGGAACACGTAGGAATTCGTACTGACCCTCTTGGGTCACAAAGGCGGTATATTTCGTGCACTTTTCGACAACGTCAACGTGAAAAAAAACCGTTCTTAAGATCTAGAGTGGTAAACACTTGAGCGTTTCCGAGATTGTCAAGGACATCTTCGATTAAAGGGAGAGGAAATCGATCCTTAATGATTTTTTGATTTAACTTTCTTTGGTCAATACAAAGTCTATAATTTCCATCTTTTTTTTTACACAACACGATTGGGGCTGCATAGTCAGAACAACTTCTTTTAATTATTCCAGCATCTAGCCATTCGCGAATTGGATTTTCGACGATTAATTTTTCCTGGGAAGATAGCAGACGAGGGCGTTGGTAGATGGGAATTTCGTCGTTTAGAATTATGTTCATTTTTAAATCTGTCGTTTCTGTTTTGTTTGGTTTGTAATTACTAACTAATTCTACGATATGGCGTCTGTGTTCTTGACCTTTGATAAGGGAGACCTCTATTGGGTCCAAATTAACTGCATGGGCCATGTGCATCAAGGTGTTGGTTTCTGAATTTTCTCGAGGTTTTGTTTCGTTTCTGCAAATTTAGACAGTTTTTGCACATAATATTTTGTTATGTACTCTTATGGTACCGTTAGTAAAATTGAAATTTACTTGATCGAGAATGTCCATTCCAATCACAAAATGATTGCATATGTCTGTAAGAACGTAAACATTTGTCGATGTAATTGCATCATCAATACGAATTTGGGCAGTGAAATATCCAATAGGAGTAATTTTATCACCACTTATACTCATTAATGATATGTTGTCCGTAATCAATTTAGTGTTTTCGAGGGTGTCGTATAATTCTTTGTTGATCATTGTCACCTCGCTACCTGTGTCAATTAAGGCAATGTGTTCTGAATCGTTGAGGATAACATTCTTTTGAAGTTTTCGGGAATCCGCAACTACAATAGTCTTTACTTCACGTGTTTTGGGACAGTCTCTTTCAATGTGTCCATTAAAAGAATTACATTTAAAACATTTTTTGCCTTTTAACTTATCGGGACAATCAAAAGATTTGTGTTCCGTTTTCCCACAATTGTAACATCTATTTTCATTTGTCGTAGGTCGTAGACGTGCATTCTTTTGCGAGTGTTCTAGTTTCCACGAATTATTTTTTGGTTCATTAAAACGAGGCTTCGGAGTATCGAAATATCCTGGTTGAATGTTTTGAAAGGTGTTTGGTCGTTTTCCATGAACAGAAATTTTCTCATATTTCTTTAATTTTTCTTTAAATTCCAAAAGATTTGTGGTACCATACAAAAGCAATTTGTTATTATTTTCAGGAATACCGGCAATTACATATTCGATGAGAGACTTCATCAATATTTGAACGACTAGCAATTTGTCTCATTGCAATTATATATTCAGAAAGCGACTCAGTAATTTTAAGTTTACGGGAACTTAAAATTATATGTATGTGAGTCGATGATACCTGAGAACTAAATTCCAAAAATAATTGTTCTTTCAATTTATCAAAAGTAAAAATCTGTTTCAAAGTTGATACATACAGTTTGGCAGGATCAGCTAATGCTTTCTTAGTAAACACATTTTTTGTTGATCAGAGGTGATATAAAAGTAAACATTTCTTCTATATCATCCAAAAATAAATCGATAGAATATGTATCTCTTCCGTTAAATACGCGAACAATTTCAATAATATCTTTCAATGAAAAAAACACTCCACCTTGAGTAGGCATAGGAAAACACTCTTGAAAAGAATTTGTAGCAACAGCAAATGGAATACTTTTTCGCGGAGATTCGTTTGAAGAAAAAGACTGTTCTTTGTTTCGTTTAAGCATGGGATGGGTTAAGCCAGAATTACTGAGGTTTTGATTAACGGGTTGATACATAATAGTTCCGTTTTGGAATGAATCATCATGAGAAACTATTTCAGCCGTTGGGTTGGGACGAGAATTTGTTTCGTCTTCACTTTCGTCAGCGTCAGAATTGGATTGCGCACTTTGATCGATGTCTAAATTAGATAATCCAAACAAGATTCGTTCAGTTAATTCGTCAATATCAGTTGTTACTTCAAGGCGTAGAATGTTGGCTATTGAAATAAGATCGGGCAAATAATTTTTCAAGAACTGTTTCTTTTTTTCAACTTTAGATCACTCGGATGGAAGGCCAGAAAATTTTCTCAAATCTGATCTGTTAAGTCTTCCATTGTCTGTTTCAAATATCAAAGAATGAAAGAGTTTGATATTTTTGGTAGATGCTGATTTTATGCTTTCCCGCATCCTGGGGATATCACCAAGAGTTTTTGCCATGATCAAGAATAACAAAACGATTTTCTCAAAAAATAAATTTCGTACTCACAGTTTAGACGGTCTCGCAGCTAGGTAATCCAATCGGGTTTTGTCACAGTGTAGACGATTTTACAACGATTTAATCCAATCAGCTTTCTTTCGGTTTCAAACACACATTAGTTCTGTAAGATAATTCATCACTCGAAGTCTGATTAATGAACGTCGTGATCACTTCTGGTATTCTTTGCAGCGGGTGTGTCTAGGGAGGGGTTTTGCTTGGAAAAGCACGCGAGCCGAGCCCCCATGTAGGATACTCTAACCACTTTAGGATGAGTCTCTACTTTAGCAAAAGGGATAAAAGCGACAAAATTAACAATTAAAGAATTTATTTACAAATAAAGGGGGGAATATTTACAGATTATAAATAGTTAAAAATTTCTCTCTCTCTCTGTATATATATATATATACTCGCTGGTGACTTTTCTAAGGCAATATATTGCCTTAGAAAAGTCACCAGCGAGTTTCAATTTTCAATTGTATACAACACTTACACACTGTTAAGAGAAAAATTGAAATAAAATAAAAATAAGCAATTCCACAACTTTAAGGTTTTAGACGTTTGATAATCCGTCTTGTCTTTCTCACGACAGGTGTTGTAGATGTAGGTTGATGAGTGTCCATTAGAGTGGGTCGAAAAATCGAATTTCTCCGGAACAAAATCTAATAGCGAAGAAAGTTCTCTGCTAACTTCCAAAAGGAGTTTCTCCAAATCACAGAATCGACGGTAGTTCTTAAGGAGATAGGTAGAAATCTACTTAGTTGCACCACCAAATACTAGTATTTGGAACTATGCATGTCGCACGGGTGTTTAAATTAAACTGAACTACAACACAATCCCTAAGTAGTATAGTTTTTACAAATTTTTTGGATGGTTCCTGGGTCAGGAATTGGAACTGTTAATTATAAATGGTGCAAATTAGAAACCTCATAGAAGTTACTAAAATATTCATTGTATACATTTGAATCGGTGTAGGAAATAAGGCTTTTCAATAATCTCATTTGACTTTTCAACTTACTACTAAATGTGTTCCTATTTTCATACGAAAATTTTAGAGAATTGAACATAATAATTCTGGCTAATTGAGAAAAATTAATTAAACTATTTAGACATTGTTTATGTTTTCTAAGTGCTCCTACGGATGACAAATCCAACATATTAAGAATAAAACAATAAAATTGCCGATATTCTTCACCATTCTTTATAGATATATTACAGTCATACGTACGTACTTACAGTGACCACAAATAGGATCGCAAAGTTTAAATAAAATTCAGAAACCGTTTATTGTTTACAAAACCAATTAAATAGAATATATGCTATAAAAATATGTAAAACTCAACTAAAATCTAAAATAATCAATAAGTGAGAACTAATTTTTATAAAAAGTCATCGGGATAGTACTTTCAAAGCACTAGACTAACTTGGACATGTTTTTTAGTAAATATTTAGTTCTTGTTCCATTAAAATTTTGGATAAGATATCTTTAAAGCAAATTTTAAAAATACCTGAACTAGTATCTTCACACGTTGAAAGTTTTTCCTTGATATTTTTAAATACTGTTCTTCAAAATAATTCAATTTTATGCATGTTGTTTTAAAATGAGGACATATTTACATTTTTGAAAGTTAGGTTTCGCTTCTTTTACTTTTTCGTGATGTAATATCCGAAAAAAAAAGATGTATTTTAGCATTATTTTGGGGGAATTATGGTTTACAGTAAAAGGTAATATTTTACTGCAGAACCAAAAGCTTAATTTCTTAATGAGGTGTGAAAATCAAAGCGTATGCATACATTAAACTCTGACGCAACTTCAACTTCAACTCATAAGTCAGCAATCTATATATTCATCTCACTCAGATATTTTTATAGTTTCATTAAATTTCCTGTTATTACACAGCATAATTTATATGTTTTTTTTAGAAATTTTGCCATGTTGTAGTTTTATCATGTTTGCAAAAAAGAAAATACAGTATTTTATGAATAAATAATTGCTTATTAGCTACATCCATGCACATGTACTCTCTAGGTACATTTACCGAAATTTTATATGAAGATTAAGTACTTAAAATTTGAGTACAGAGATCCAGAGATTGGACAATCTCTACAAGGAAATAAAAAACCAGTGCATTTAATTTTCAGCAGTTTTTGAAAACCTTAACATGCACAATAATAAAATTTCACTTTGAATGGAAATTAAGTGGGGCAAAAACTTAATCTCATCAGATAGCTGTTTTATTTATGAGTTCAGAAAGCACTTTAGGTAATAATTAAATATAATCCATATTTATGAGGCCGTAATTTGATTACACACATATTCAGAGGTTAATGTATTCCTAGGTCCCTTACTTACAGTGGTTATTCACTGATGGAGGTTTTTCTATTCATTTTTATTTTTAAAACTATAATCTCGTTCTCAAATTTCAAATAAATGAGAATTTTTTGTTCGAAATCATTTAATATCTATCAAGTTTTAATTTCTCCTTTGGGATTGATTTAGAGCATTATTTTCTGTAATATTTAAAAATAGGGTTATATACTATATAAATAAAGCTAAAGTTTGGAGTTTTTATTTAATTCGAGCAAGTATTTAAGAAAAATATAGTATTCTTAAAAAGTGCACGAAAAATATACTTATATATAGTACGTTAAGGCCATAATACGTAATGGCCATAAATATTATTTCAGATACTTTATTTGATATTTAAAGTCAACTTAGTGATCATCATGAAAATGATTTTAGTGATATTTTAGTTGTAAATAAATATAATTAAAACTTTTAACCTCAGGGTTGCGAGTTCGAAACTCGATTCAACCGAAACCGTCGTATACACGGAAGCTGGTGCGCGTTATATTTGTCATCACCTCAAATGTCCCTAGTTGGCGTGATGTGGAAGTTTGGAAAGTGGGATGCTAGCTCAGGTGTTGACCTCATCATCTGACCGTGGCTCAAAATGATGAAGTGTACTTTCTCTTCGCGATTGATCCCGAACCGTCGCCAATGACCCGTTATGTTGTTTCAGTGTGACTTTATTTCAACTATCTACCTACAAATATGATTTTTAGAGTAAATTTGAGTCTCAATTAGGAAAAATAGATTCTTTCCAGCACCAAATTGGACAATTTTTAAATTCAATACTGGACCACTAGATTGCAGAAGGGTTTTACAGCATGCTATGTACACTGCTGGCCACCCAAATTGCAACACCAAGAAAGACAAGAGATATCACAACAAAATTTATTTTGTAGATAACATGTTGACCAAGTATCAAATGATTAAATTTATAGACTTCTGTGAAGTGTGGTTCCTGCCAAAATCAGTAGCCAGAGTAGCCGCCATTGTTAGAGATCACTGCTGCCACGCGCCTCGGCATTGATTCAAAGAGACTTTGGATGTGTTCTTGGGGTACAGCAGACCAAGCAGCTTCCACACGTTGCCAAAGTTGATCTGTTGTGGCAGCTGGGGATGTATTCTGGGTCAATCGTTGAGCAACCATGGACCACATGTTTTCCATCGGCGAAAGATCCGGAGAGCGAGCTGGCCAGGGAAGCAATTCAATATGGCGATTGACGAAGAACCCTTGGACAATGCGTGCCACGTGTGGTCGCGCATTATCCTGTTGAAATATGGCTGTGGGCAAGCCCTGAAGGTAAGGAAGGACAACTGGCTCCAACACCTCGGAGATGTAGCGCTGGCTGTTTAAAGTACCAGCAATACGTAGTAGAGGAGTGCGAGAGTGATATCCAATACCGCCCCATACCATAATACCCGGTGCAGGACCAGTGTGGCGGTGCATAACGCAGCTGTTCAGCATCCTCTCTCCACGGTGTCTCCAGACTCGAATCCGACCATCGTGGTGTTGCAGACAGAAGCGTGACTCGTCAGTAAAGACAATTTCATTCCATTCTGCCGTCCACATCCTTCTTTCATCGCACCATTGGCGGCGGAAACGTCTGTGGTTCTGCGTCAAGGGTAGACGAAGCAATGGACGTCTTGCGGACAGACCACTCTGCTGTAAACGGCGTCGAATGGTACGCGCAGACACTGGATGATGCGGTACAGACTGAATGTGCTGTGCTATGGTTCGTGATGTGGCTGAGCGATCCGTCACTCCCATACGCACAATATGCCTGTCATCACGTGAAGTGGTGCACTGAGGTGGATGCGATCGAACACGTCGGTCCGTCGTACCCTCCTGCATCCAACGATCACATATCCGCATTACAGTTGTTTGGTTTCGTCCAACACGACTACCGATTTCCTTGAAAGATAATCCACAATCTCGGTAGGCCACTATCCTTCCTCTGTCGAACTCGGATACTTGATCAAAAGATGATCGCTGTTTTCTACGAGGCATAATTGATCGTTTTTTGAAAAAACCACAAGAAAAAAACAATTGCCGTACTTGAAATCGTCGAAATCTCCAAGCCTTAAATAGCGCTTTGAAGTGGCGCCACAGGCGCGCGTGATGTACGTCTGCGCTGAAATTCTAATCATTTACATATCTCACCTCCGCTAATGCATGTTGTAAATTTCATATTATTTGCATGCTTCCTTCAGGGTGTTGCATTTACGGTGGCCAGAAGTGTATTTTCATAGTAATGAAAATTTTAAACTTATTTTTTTCTACAAAATGGAATTTTTTGAGTTATGACACTGATAAAGTCCCTGAGCGATATTATGAGCTAGACCAAATTACATTTTAGTTTCAGTCTCACTCTCTGAAAAATACTAGTTCTTGGATTCAATAGAGTAATGTAGACGATGTTTGCTCAACTTTAATGTGTGATAAATTGAATGCACAAATGAAAACTAATTTGTATGCTGCATCCATTAATCTCTTCCATTTAAAGTGGTTTCATTATAAACAAATATAGTTCCCTTGGTGATTAGGCATATTACCAATATTTTTTGGTAGACGTGCCAAAAATTACGCTTGTGAAAAACCTTTCCTGTATGAGTCATAGTTTTAACATTTATCAAACAAATGATGTGACATATAAATAATATGAGAATTGAAAGTGTTTCTTATTCTATTTCAGAAAAAGTTAAATAATGGTTATAAATAGTGATGAATAATTATTAAAGTAAATCGTCAATTGCAGAATTATTATCCAATAACAGAACTTATTTGGGTATTTTCTTGTCAACCTCTCTCATTTATACACAACTAGCTTAAAAGTTAACGTTTAATCTGGTTTCTGTTACAGAAGCAAATAATTAGTCAGTTAAAACTATTTGCTTCTGTAACAGAAACGTACAGAATATTTAATAACTGAAAAATGTACGATTTTGGAAATTCTCGGCTATTTATAGTTGACTAATGCATCGGTCACTTCATCTGGCGTTCGACCGCGGTAGTCCAGTTGGTAGAGTCGCGGATGAACATTCGGAGAGTCGCGAGTACGAAACTAGATCCAACTAGAGATCGTCGTGTACATGTAGGCTGGTGCATAATCAATCTGTCGTAACTGGGGCTGAAATGTTCTTACCTGCACCTCTTGCAACTCGTAAATTGCTAGAGCAGTGGGAAAACCCACTGAGACATTGATAGCTATTATGGAAAGTAATTCAATCTACAACTGCTATCCAAATTATGGACTGGTTTGAAGGAAATTAGAGAAAGCCATTCCTCGACTTGAAGCTACTGCCATAGGAGATTGTTCAAAAGATTGCTCTTAAATATCATGAAAATAAGCGTCACTGAGAAATCAATCTACTGTTAATTCAATATGGACGAAACTGACTTATAGTTCCACTGATTTTCCATGTCCCTTTACAGATGTAACAATGAACTATTACAAATCTGCTCTCAAGTATATGTCACCCATTGAACTTTACTCGTCTTTCTCACAGAATTTTGGATGTTATCCAAAAGCTACAAGGATACCCATTGTTTAACTCTTATTATGAGACGGATTAAAATGAAAGGCTTTGGATTCGGGGAAGCGCCTGGATTTGCCCAATTTGTATTTCTAATTTACTAGGTTCGATTGAAATATGCGTCGGGGTATTTCAATTAACGTCACACTGGAGCAACACAACGGGCTATTGGTGACGGTCCGGGATCAATCCCAAATGGAAAGATCCGCGGACAACACCAAGTAATTTTGAACCACGGTCAGATGACGAGGCAACACCTGAGCTGGCACCCCACTCTCCAAACTTAAAAAAACTTAAAATATGCGTCGGAGTGTAGTATAAGAGTTCGTTTAACTTGAAATAAATATTCAAAAAGAATCGTGCATGAAGATATAAGCTATGCATCTCGCATGTAATATTGGATTACAATTCCAAAGTCTAAACGTAAAGCTGTATGGTGGATCGAAATTATGCGAAATTTATTCATGTTGTATTGAAAACTAATTTATTGGAAATTTGACAATTAGCATATATTCAATTAATTATAACTCACGTTACCTTCAAAATTAATTAGTATAACAGTTCTGTTACTCTCTTAAACCTCCAAATGGTTTCGACAAAATATCTCGTTCATCAAGATCTGGCGCTTTGTTAATGACGAGATATCTCGTCGCGATAAAACTGCCCTATTATTCCAAGGGAATGAAGATCCAAATGTGATAAACAGTCTCCCTTGCTAAGAACTCATGACAATTTGTAACAGATTTATGCACCAGAGAATGGTCACTACAGGGCGGTTTTCGACACTAAGAAATCCATCAGGAGGGTTATAACTTTCTGTATTAGGCAAAGCTTTCATCTGATTTTACGAGTTTTTTTTCAAGACTGATTGACAACAGACGACGTTACTTCAGGTTCTTGCAAATTTGTCTAACTTTATACGAAATGGCGCTTTTATCTTTAGTTAGAGGAAAATGTAAACTGATAATGAAGGTAGGTAGTTAATTAACGTCGCACTGGAGCAACACAACGGGCTATTGGCGACGGTCCGGGATTAATCCGTAGAGAAAGATTCAAGACAACTCGTAATTTTGCAACACGATCAGATGACGAGAACAACACTTGATCTGGCACCCCGCTCTCAAATTCCCACACCACGCCAACTTGAGGACAGTTGAGGCAACGACTGATCTAACGTGCACCGGCCCCCATGTGAACGATGGTCTTTGGCTGGACCTAGTTTCGAACTCGCAACGGTTGTATACTGTTGCCCTTCCAACTGGGCTATCGCGGCCTTAAGCCTACAATGAATGGATCCGAGGATATAAAATGTAGCATGTCCTGATTTATTTCCTTCCATGACATTTTTCTGATGGAACTATTATTCCCGGTTGTCACCTTACGCCATCCAGAAATAGAATTACTCAATTCGGTATTCGGTTAAGCAGAATGGATTGTGCTAATATAGTAAACCTTCTAAAATATCTTTACTCTTCACATCTTGGGTTATACCAACATAAGGAGCCTTGTTTACAGCATCAATTTCTTTCGCTTTTGAGATGTTGTCTTCTATACAATAAAATACGTTACGTTAATATTGAATCTTCTTTTCTCGAAACAATCAAAGCTATTGTCTTCCACGTCAGTCAGTTTAATGGAATCTGCAAGTGTCATCAATGGTACTTCGTCAACAAAATTTTGTCCAAAGCAGTTTCTTAGGAATATTTATTTTTGAGTAGTAGACTACGGCAATTTGTGCACAGTGTTGTACTTTACACTCATACGCTTATCCTACTGCCTTCAAAGTCATAGAAATTAACTTTAGATTGGCACAACGTGTGTTATTACTAATTCCCCTAATCAAGGTATAACGTGTACCAAGTCCACATGACTATGTTTTGCAAGTCTCACAGCAACCAAATCCTGTCCATCCAGGAAACACCTATGCAATCAAAAGCATTTGTAAGGAGTTGCTGGGTTTGCGAAGGCATGGAACAACATAAAAAGTAAATTAGGTAACTAGTTCCGCCTTTATACTATCAACTGCTATTCAACATTTTCCCACACGTATACAACAAACATTTTATTTTTTAATTTCTCAGAAAATACAAACGATGCGAGAAAAAGCACTTTTCTCGTCTAGAGATCAAATATAAAATAAAGAATGATCTTCAATTAAGATTTTGAATTTGAAGAGCTTTGCTTTTTTAAAGATTACGATAGTTTTATTTATCCCATCCCAGATAAGAATACTTACAGGAATCATTAAGATTAAGATTATTTCACATCATACCACACTTCGCTACTACATTTCTTTTCACCTAAAAAGAACGAAACCGAAACTTTCACCACCTCTTTTTTGCGACCGCGGTATAACGTCAAAGAGTGATGCCAAACTAAAAATAGTGACGTCACATACCATAACACTAAAAATGCTAACGCCAAAGAATGGTCAAAACAAGAATACTTTCACGAATCATTAAGATTAAGATTATTTCACATCATACCACACTTCGCTACTATATTTCTTTTCACCTAAAAAGAACGAAACCGAAACTTTCACCACCTCTTTTTTGCGACCGCGGTATAACGTCAAAGAGTGATGCCAAACTAAAAATAGTGACGTCACATACCATAACACTAAGAATGCTAACGCCAAAGAATGGTCAAAACAAGAATACTTTCACGAATCATTAAGAATAAGATTATTTCACATCATACCACACTTAGCTACTATATTTCTTTTCACCTAAAAAGCACGAAACCTAAACTTTCACCACCTCTTTTTCCGACCGCGGTATAACGTCAAAGAGTGATGCCAAACTAAAAATAGTACCGTCACATACCATAACACTAAGAATGCTAACGCCAAAGAATGGTCAAAACAAGAATACTTTCACGAATCATTAAGAATAAGATTATTTCACATCATACCACACTTAGCTACTATATTTCTTTTCACCTAAAAAGCACGAAACCGAAACTTTCACCACCTCTTTTTTGCGACCGCGGTATAACGTCAAAGAGTGATGCCAAACTAAAAATAGTAACGTCACATACCATAACACTAAGAATGCTAACGCCAAAGAATGGTCAAAACAAGAATATTTTCACGAATCATTAAGAATAAGATTATTTCACATCATACCACACTTCGCTACAATATTTCTTTTCACCTAAAAAGAACGAAACCGAAACTTTCACCACCTCTTTTTTGCGACCGCGGTATAACGCCAATGAGTGAACCTGAAATCTTCTGGACGAGAAAATTTAATTACTAATTACTTTGCTTGTTTCCTGAAGTAAAGAAATATCCTCTCTGGGAAGAAGAAGAACACTGGGGCAGTAGGTACTTCGGAGAAGGTGCATAAAAAAGACAATTAGCATGTACAACGGACGGGGTAAATTAACTGCGAAATTTGCAAGGCAAGTGGTAGTGACAGCCTATGTGTTGGCCCTTTCTTTGTTCCTAATTGCTTCTGTCTAGACAAGGTGCTGACAAACCTGGTGGATAAAAAAGACAGCCTCCACTTTGCGGTCGGATAAGACTTAGTTTAATGAACTGTGCTTTCTGAAGACTGCTCTGGCTTGTTAAAGTTATATCTGATTCTTGGTAATGATTTGGGGATCCTTTTTGATGTCTCCTTTTATTAAGATTGAGGGCTCGACTGCAGCTTTTGTAAGATTGGATCCATCTTGAAGTGGCGTTGTCGAGCAGTTTATCATTCGCTGACTAATAGTTTTACATAGGTGAAGAGGACAATTTTTACGTTAAGACTATCGTGATGTAAATTGATGTGACAAGGGAGATTAGATACATGTTTCTGCGAAAGTGGTTTGCAATCTCAATTTAATTTGCTGATTAATTTGGTATGGGGGTGAGTATCATGTGTAGCAATTCAAGTGGATCTAAAAATGAAATGCTGGTTAAGTTCCCGTATAAGTTAATAAAAATTCAAGTAGTATCTGTGAATGCTTTAGATATTAACATTTTAATTGATGTAGTGTAATTACTTTTTCTGTGATTCGTTTTTTGTCTTCAGTTGAATATTAAGACATGAATAATTGACAATGCAAACTAATTAAACCTTTTATAACATGATCTTAATTCAATTGAATTCATAGAAAAATGAATCTAATTATATTAGATGTTCCATGGATTAATTTTTTATACGAGATTTATGAATGTTAAAGTTCATGAAAATTGAAATACAATTATTTGCAAAATATACCTGCAAATGTGATAGCATAACTTTAGTAATTGAAAGTTTAATATTTGTTATATGAATTAGAATGGCGATAAAAAAAATACGATTCTCCGTCAGGTAATATCGTATCCCAGACAACATAGTTGTATCGACACATGTTTTTTGTGGTATTTTTATGAGGTGTTTTAAGTTTTTATTTATTGTTCATTATATATGTTGTAGGGTAAAAAGAGTAAATTTCACCGAAATCTCGCAACTTTTAGAGGGTTAAAAACCGCTACACATATGTTAGATGTATGATCATTTTATACTTAACTTTTAATCATCTGAGCGTCATGCACGCATTACCAACATGCATCCTGTAATTTTCCTGCATGACTTCTAATAGAATCCCTTCCTAGGATTCTTTCAATCAATAGATGTAGCTATTTAATCATTATGTATATTGTGGATTAAAAGTAATACTACAACCGGTAAATCTCGTAAGGCTGAAAAGGTTAAGGGCTGCTTTCAATACAAGAGATGATACATAAGTTCCTATAAAACAATTAAAAGCAATCAAGCATGTAAGATCATTGTAACACCTTTGTTATTTAAATAACTTTACACGAAGTTTAGAAAAGGAATACGTTATCACATTAAGAAGCAATATGCTCACAAGTTTCCAAAACAACAGAGGACGAGCAGAAAAGAAAATTCCGCATTTGAAGTTTCACCAATGGCAGAGCAGACGTTAAATTTACGTATTTGCGAAGAAGTCAATCCTACATTTCATGCATTTTTATAATTGAAGATTTTATGAATTAATTATGATATTTACGCATGTGCTCAATGTACGATGATTTTGTTCTTAACTTTTAAGGGTTAGTTTAATTCTGCTCAGTTTTAAGTGCTGATTTCATTCAAGTTTTTAATACGACCATATAGTCATTTAAAGTTCTTGAGCTCTGATACAAGAGATGATAAATACATTTCCGACTCGTAAAACAATTAAAAGCAGGCGAGCATGTAAGAACAATGTAACACCTTTCTTTTTAATAAAGCAATGCATTCTGTTACTCTTATTTAAATAACTTTACACGGAGCGTAGAGGAGGAATGCGTTATCACTTCGTAATTTATTATCTCATAAAGAAGCAATATGCCCGCAAGTTTCCGAGACAACAGAGGACAAGCAGAAAAGAAAATCCCGCATTTGAAGTTTCACCAGTAGCAGAGTTTGCGTTCCTTTTGTCTGATCCAGATGACTATGGTGGACCCGCTCCCTTCACTTCCTTTCAACGCAAAAGGTCGCAGTCACAGTCAGCGGATTCATCATCCTGGGCGTTGAGTGAAAACAAAGCCCCAACCCCCATCTGCTCGTGTGTCTCTTGATTTATTAGCATCCGCAAAATTCGCCAAAGAGTACTGGAACTGAAATATGGCCGCGCCATTTTTTTTTGTGTTTGTTCCATTCTTAACGCTTTGTGCCTCTGTGACTCACTCTTTCATTGCTCCAACGGCGGTGGGAAAAAAAGCAGGGAAGATCCCGTTTAGGTACGTGGGAAATGCAAAAATAATGTCCCCAGAAAGTTGTTTTAGAGGAAGACAAAAGACAGCATAGCCCGAAAATAATGTCACCGAAATATGTTTGCGGTACGCGATTGTGGTGAATGGTATCATCTTTGTTTATTAATTTTTAGCATTCTTTCGGCGGTTCGTTTATTGTACATATATTGCGTGCCTCGGATGATGTACGTCTGGAGTCAGAATGGCAAGCTTCGTCATCTACTATCTTAACGGACGCAAAAACTATCTTTGTTGGAATGATTTACAGCTTCGGGGAACAAATATTAATTAAACCATTCTTTTGGTACATTTGTTCCTGAAATTCTTTGGATTAAAGAGAATGTGGCAGACAAACAAGCGTGTCGTGGATTTGTTCTTTTCGAACATTATTCGGTAGAATTAGAGAAAAATGGTGTTTTGCCAGTAAATATAAAAATGAAGATTTTTTTAAGTTACTGGTGCACAAAGAAAAGTAATGTTAATATATGAATACATTAGCGTTTGTCTGAGATAAACTAACTATTAAACATATTTTTAGTTTTTTTCTTTGTGATTAGTTTTATTAAAAATATCAAGCCTTACATTTTAAAATGCTTCTTTTCTGAAATTAAGATACATGAAACTATTAAAATTTATTTAATAATTAGAGCCTAACATTTTTAAGAAATAATATTCTTAAAACACGATATAATTTTTATTTTATATTCAATTTTCATTTCTTGATAGCTTATTTAAAAGCTAGAACTCAAGATTGAATTCTAGAATGTTTTATCTATAATCATGATTATACGATGCTTGAAAACTATAAGGCTAAAATTATATAAATATAATTCCCAGATAAGTACTATATTGTTATTCCTTGTAATACACAGTTTTCGAGAATTCAATAATTATAATTTCGTGTGTCTTAGTTCAGTTATAATAGCTTTAAACATTGCGAACAACTGATATGAGGCGTCATTGACTGCAAAGTATTTTCTTTAATTTTGCTTATGTTTATCTATTTGTATTGCTACCCTTTGCATATTTCATTTCTAAATATCATTCAAAAACTATTTGTTTTCACATCACTAAATTATTAATTTTAAGCACAAATTGATGAACTATAAACTTCTTAATCAGAGTTGAAGTCAATAACTCTTCAACAGATATTCTTCTTTAATAATATGGGTAAAAAATGACAAGTTAATTAAAAGTATGGAAGCCTTGATTTTATGGGGGATATTCCGAATATGATGAATTGATCTTTAAAATTAGTTAAGTATATGTGTGTTCTGATTTAAGACATGCTCCCTTAATCAAAATGTAATCCCACGCACGATTTATTTTTGAACTACTCGAAATTTATTTTATGAAAAATATTTCGAATTAGAGATTCAAAAGATGCCCACTTAAATAGATTCAAGCCACTGAAAAGGTGAACTTACTTAGTAACGCAATTGAAAATCAATTAAAATACACGATCTCTGTAGAATATGTTTTCAAATTTATTTCCGAAACATGTAAAGGTGTCGAATTGGGTTCTTATAAGACAGGGAGTTTTGATATATTAAAAAATTTGATAGAAATAAATTTTGAATGAGAAAGTAAAACAATATATCGCCCCAAATTCAGATGTTAAATAGATTGAAAAAGTTTTCGGCAAGCCTACGAAAATATTGCATTACAAATATTTTACTCAATCAACAGAGAACAAACTATGCAAGAAAGTTTGATTATTGTAACTTACTTTGGGTGTATTTCTCTCTTCTGTGTCAGGAAAACTTTCATATTGTATGTACATTACTTGGACGGTGCCTGTCTTATATTTGGCTCAGCTTGGCTAAAAAGGGCGTGTCATTAAAAACCAACTTGGGGAAAGGTTGGACTCATGGTAAGTGAACTTAAACTACACTACAGTAATTTCAGTCCATCGGTTTCTTTTCGCTTTCCAAACATGTTTGACAACTGGAAAAAGGATAAAAATGTTATTGTGAAGGAATGAACCTGGTTATGGTAGGAAAAATTGTCCTTTCTTCCATAACTTGACAACAAAATAGACAGCGGGATAGTATGACGGTATGGTACCGGAGGGATGGCACTGTAAATCGGATGGTGAAACGGGAAGTAACTTGGGGTGTCATGCCTCCTTTTAAGAAATTAGTGCTGCTTTCGTATATATGCAACTCTTACAGTCTTTAGTCTTAAACAGTTACGAAGCATTTTGAAGAAAAGTGTGAAGTTTAATGAGGAAAGTAATCTGTTGTTTGCTGTCGCTTTTCTCACCTGGCATAAATTGTACCAAGTCTATTAACCCTCTGGATATGGGGACCGCGCGTGAATAGCCTTATCTCCCCGTTGACAAAGATGTCAGGGTTATGGACGGGGAGCCTCGCAAATTGTTTATCCTAGTCTGTGAGAGGTTGAGTAAATGAAGGGATACACTTAAAAAGTCACTGCCGCCCTTTCAGTTTACCCGGGAAGAATCTGTCCCTTCTAGCATACCCACTATTCGACAATAGAAACCGGCACATTAGGTGGTAATGGGACGACACATATTCCCTCTCCTCCTCGCGGAAAGCATTGTAAAGGCCGTTTTGGCCGGTTTCAGTAAGTTGCCTGTAAAGCAATTGGGCCGGCTGCCGTAACCAAAGAAGGAAACGATATTCTGTTCCGACGTATGCAGAGGGTTAAACCGTGCGACTTGAGGCCCCTCAAGAACTAGCTCAGGATGGTGAATAAGCTAACCTGAGGAACAGTTGAGACAGGAGATGATGTGCTATGACGAAGCCTAGACTGAATTGCACTTAGAGCTCAGAGGAAAATTATTGTACCGCGATTCCAACTTCGTTGGATTTAAGTATTCACTGCTAAGCCTATAGAGAGCATTGTGGTCACTTCTGTCGCCTACTTTACCCAGGGCGGTACCTTACTGATTACAAGTTTACCAATCATGAGTCGGAAGGGTCTCCGAAATTCAGTTCTTACCACTTTAATTTTAGAAGCGATTTCTTCATAGGTAAGTCTGCAGTACGAATGTAACGCATCTAGGCAAGGAAAGAAATCCCATATTGAAAAGGAATTTAACTACCCCACATGACTGCCATCAGTAACATGATTTTAATCACTTCATAAGCCCCTCCCAAAAAAACAATTCTGAGTACATTCCTGCTTGGGTTGACGTTCTGTAACTTGTAAATTCAAAAATCCTAGTTTCATAACTGAGCATTAGTCAGGCACTTTACTCCAGTGCATTTGACATCTGGAAAAAAATGCAGAAGCGAGTCGTCACCTCTTTTGTGGCCTACTGGAATGACCTTTTCTATTTTGTGAAGGTCAATCGCATTATAAGCGTATTTGCAGCGTAGATCAGACTTGGTTGTTGACAAAGACAGACTTAGTCCTAGCTTATTGCTTTTTAATATTTCCTTCTGGCGCATTCGGAATGCACAATGAAAGAGGAGACATTGGAGCATATTTTATTTTCTTGCATCGGGGAGAAGTTTTGCAAAGATCTTGGCAATATTGTGCCATTCAGTCATGTTTCTATTTTATCCAAACCTTGTTTCATGGCAATTGCATTTTATGTATAATATAAAAGATACCGTGACATTGTAGGTAGCAGTTTTGGAATCATGAAATAGTTATATGGTATTGTATGACTGAAGATTTGAAAAAAAATTACCTGATGTATAATCATGTAAAGTCATTGAAAGCGAATTTAACCATGTACATATTTTACATTAATACACGTGGACTTATGGTTCCATGCTTCAATATTTCGAGATCTAATTAAAATCCCTTCCAAGCTTAATTGCTTAAACCGATTAATTTTGAGAGGTACTTTTTTTATTTTTCCATCCGTCGGTCGATCTTTAATTACCAGCATTGCAACTTCAAAAATCCTAATTTAATGACCGAAGATTTGAAAAAAAAATGTCTCGCCATGTAATCATGTTAAGAGTCAATGAAAATAAATTTTACCTCTTGCACGTTATACTCCATTGCTCTTGAACATATGTTTCAATATTTCGAGATCTCGTCAAAAGATCTTCTAAGCCTAATTTCCTAAACAGAGCCAAAAGCATATTGATCGAAGAATTATTTTCCCATCCTTCCGTCTCCAACTAAAGACTGTCGTGTATAAGGGGGGCTAGTGCACGTTAAATCTGTTGTGGCTTCAAATGTCTTCATGTTGGCGTGGTCTGGAAGTTTGGAGAGTGGGGTGGTAGCTCAGGTGTGACCTCATCATCTGACCGTGGTTCAAAATTTCGTCCTCGGTCCTTTCCCTTTGGGTTTGAGGGGCCGTAGTGACTCAGTGGGTATGTCCACTGTTCTACTACGGCCTCTCCTCTGCGTCAGTAAAACTTTCATTGTGTGTGTCTATTACTCGATATTGTATGTCTTATGTTTGGCGCAGCATGGCCAAATGTGGCTCTTGCGCCATAAAACCCCCAAACCAAAAAAACCTTTGGGTTTGATCCCGGACCGTCGCCAATATCCCATTGTGTTGCTCCAATTCGACGTTAGTTAAAATACCTACCTACCCATCTTGCCGTTCATTGGTCGATCCGGAATTACGAACATTTCGAGCCATTGCAACTTCAAAAATCCTTGTTTAATAACTAGGATTTGAAAAAAATATTCTGTTCAATCACGCAAAGTCATTTAAAACGAATTTCACCATTCACACATCTCACTTCATTTCTCGTAGACTTAACACTTTCTTTATTTCGAGATCTGGTTAAAAAGCCCTGCTAAGCCTAATTCCTCAAACCGATTGATCGAAGAGGCAATTCTTCCGTCTTGCCGTCCATTGGTCCATCTGGAATTACGAACAAATCGAGCCACTTCTTCTGCAGCCGCTCTTCATTACAGCAGCCGTCAGATATATAACAGATTATCCCGCTGATTTAACGTTCTTAAACACTACCGTATAAATAAAGCACCCGAACGCATCTTTAGTCTCGTGTGCTTAGATAACTTAACGGCTGGCTGTGCGTGAGGAAAGGCCTTCGGGACACAGCTGCTGAGCTCGTAAATTTTTCAGAAGTTCGTTTTACTAAATGAGCTAGTCGTTATAGAAGCAGATTTATTGAGACGTTTTAAGCTAAAAATACTGATCGTAAATCTCTTGCTGCTTAGGCGTGTTTAGAAAAATTGTCTTTCGTCGCTAATATTGTTTTTAGTGTACTCGCCTGTGACAATAGATGATATTGCCTTGAGGAAGATTGTTATTTATCGTCTATTCACCTTAATAAGCAAGCGACCTTGTGTTGGAAATGATTGCATTGACATATCAGTGTCCTTAGAAGACACAACGCACTGATATGTCTATTTTAATTTGTGTTCGGCATTTGCTTTTAATGAACAAAATATTCAACGGATGGACATTTACACAAAACATTTAAAACACGAAAACACAACGTTCCAAATAGTACAAAAAACTCTTGCTTCTTACGTGTGTTTGGAAAAATTGCGTTTCGTCGCTAATATTGTTTTTAGTGTAGTGGCCTGTGACAAGGGATGATATTGCTTTGAGAAAAATTGTTATTTATCGGTTATGCACCTTAATAACGAAGTGTCCCTGTGTTGAAAATCAGAAGATACAACACACTGTCTAATTTACACTCATGTCCAAAATTTAAGCATAATTCGTAAAATGCGAAAAAGTCGGAGTAAATTTGGATACAATGGTTCAAAATCATTGAGGAATGGTGAAACGAAGGTAAAACATTGTATGTATGCAAAACAGTTCAGTCGACGTCGACATGCGCAAAGCACTGGCGTACGTCGAAACGAGTATAAAACGACCTCGAGCGGCATGGCCAGTTTAGGCAGAAATTTCGGAATTGCTGTGGTAACAATAAGGACAAAAGATGTCACAAAGATTCCAACTGGACATATTTGTGAAGGGTTTCAAACCGCTGGAAATCTTACCCAACGAACAGTACCAGGTCGACCAAGGTAACAACCGTTCGGCAAGACCGATATTTGGCGATATCTGCGCAACGTTAGAGGAACAGTTCTGCAAGACAACTGGGTTCGGCCCTGACAGCCGCTACAGGAGTCATAGTTTCGAGAAAAACTGTTTACAGAAGACTCAGACACGTTGGTCTCTATGCCAAACGACCAGCAGTCTACACCCCCCCCCCCCCCTTGACGTCTGCACAGAAACGAGCGAGTTTACAGTGGAGCTTGGAACATCGGCATGGGAGTCGACAACAGTGGGACAATGTCATGTTCAGATTTAGTCTGCAAACTGTTTCTCGTTGTACCACGATCTGGAGCGGACGTGGAACGCGCTTTCACCCTGGAAACATCACGGAAAGACAGAGTGCTGGACGGCCGCACAAACCTCCACATCTTTGACACGGGGTCTGTTACCGGTCAAAGATACAGAGACGAAGTTCTTGAGCCTACCGTTCGCCTGGTTTCATATTTATGGATGATAACGATATGGATGAGCATCACATTGTTTTAATCATTCTGTTACACTAAAGTTGACACTCGTATTGTGAACCTTTTTCTTTCAGCCCTTTCCTTTGGATAATAAAAGTCATTATAATCCTTCTTTTGCATTGTTTTCTTCTATAACCCTATTATACCCGCATACCGCGTTTCCTCATATTCCGATGTAGATTTTCTGAAATATTCACGTAAACAGCAATTATGCTTGACTTTTGGACATGAGTGTACTTGAGTGGGAGGCATTTGTTTAATAAACAAAATATTTATTGGATGGACATTTGCACAAAACTTTTAAACCATAAAATCACCATTCCAAATGCTATAAAAACCTCTTGCTCCTTAAATGCGTTTGGAAAAATTGCGTTTCATCGATAATATTGTTTTTAATATAGTCCCCCTGTTACAATAGATGATATTGCCTTCAGGAAAATTGTTATTCATCGGCTATGGCACCTTACTAAGCAAGCGACCCTGTGTTGAAAATGATTGCATTGACATATCAGTGTGTTAATACACAGCACACTGATATATCTATTTTAATTTGTGTCGGGCATTTGTTTTTAATAAACAAAATTTTTAACGGATGGACATTTACACAAAACATTTAAAACACAGAAAACAACTTTCCATATATGTACTATAAAAATCTCTTGCTCCTTAGGTGGTGTGTTTGGAAAAAATGCGTTTCATTGCTAATATTGTTTTTAGTGTAGTCGCCTGTGACAATAGATGATATTGCTTTGAGGAAAATTGTTATTATCAGTTATGCACCTTAATAAGTAAGCGTCCCTGTGTTGAAAAGGCAGAAGATACAACACCTAATTTACTTGAGTGGAAGGCATTTGTTCAGTAAACAAAATATTTATAAGATGGACTATTTACACAAAGCATTCAAAAAAACAGAAAAAAACAACGTTCCAAACACTACAAAAATCTCTTGCTTCTTAGCCGTGTTTAGAAAAATCGTGTTTTGTCTTTAATCTATCTATATATATATTGTTTTAGTGTAGCCGCCTATAACAATAAAGGATATTGCCTTAAGGAAAATTGCTATTTATTGGTTATGGTACCTTTATAAGCAAGAGGTTGCATTGAAAATTATTGTTGAGAAGGTAGAAAACACAACACACTGTGACATTTCTAGTTTAATTTGAGTGTCTGAAATTTCTTAGTAAATAAAATAGTTATTTATCGAATGGACATTTACGAAAGACATTTAAAACAAACAATAACCTTCCAAATACTACAAAAAATACATTATTTTTCCTTTAAAATTTATTTGTGACCAAGTTCAATTTTGCCTTGTTGGGCCACTCCGGTACGAGAAATTTTCATTGATAGGAGCTTCTCCATCATAGTCTCTAGTAGGGCTGCATAGATAGTTGCGATAATGGCAGTGGTAGTGAAATATTCACATGGCAATTGAATTAAACAGCTCACAGATCATTTCTTAATTTGAATTTGAACCCTCCTGGTAATTTATCCACACCCCGAAAACTGCGTTGTAGTGATCAAACTGGTACAAAAACCTGTACCAAACTATCACCAGTTCTGGACAAAGGACAATTTGTTTTTTCTACTTGAATCTTCATTCCCCTTTGGAGAAAAATGGCAATTTTGTCTCGACTAGTAAGTTTTAGTAAGCTAATGAAGTATCTGATCATTAGCAAAATTGACCAGATCTTGGACGATGTATCTCATCGAAACACTTGGAGGGATATCGTGTAAGCATTGTTTATATACTTTTAAATCTCCACTAAATGAACTAAAGTACCTTTCTAACGAATACCAAAGTCCGATAAATAATTTAAAGCACCTTCTATTTGTAGTTTCAGCGAAAGATAACTTTTAATGCATTTTTACATACTTGGTCATATATTCTAAATCTATCCACAAGATAAGTACACAAGTTATTATGTAAAAGCATATTGAATGTATCTTATTGAATGTGACGTTTGTAAGTAACTATGTAATGAAAAATTCAACTTATTATTTATCCCATACAGAAAAGTACAGCCTCGATTCTGGAATATCATTTGTGTAAAATTATTCAACATCATTCATAGTGAATGAACAAAATTTGTCTGTTCTTTAAAGTTAGTTTTGATAGACGAATGTTTTGCCTCTATGGGACACATAACGTTCTTTATGAATTGTAATTTTCTGTTTACAATTTTTCGCTGTATTTAATTTAGTAAGTACTTCTGATAAATTGTCTTTAAACTTTGTAAAAGAACTGTTAATAAGAAATAGTGTATTTCTCTTTCGATTTCATTTTTTGCTTCTCATCTGAGAATATGCTTTATGGTAGCTAAACGCTCGTGGAACCCTCACGATTTATGAGATCATCTTTACAGTGACTGACATTGCACAGTAACTTTATGTTGCAATAAATAGACTTTAGGTTTATTGGTTGGTTTTTATGACCCAATGGCGATATTTGGTCAACCTGTGCCAAACACAAGGCAGACGTCAAAGACATACACACCACACGAAAATTTTACTGACACAGAAGAGAGAAATACACGCACGGTAAGTTACAGTAATCGAACCTGCACCACCTACGATATGCAGGTTGCTACGTAGACATGAAATGTACATAGATTGAGCATTGCTATTGAAAAGAACTTCAAAAAAATATAACCAACATGTGGATTGGCAGTCATGTAACTGCTTTGCAAAACTTTAACTTGGTTGACCAATTTGACATATCATTCCTCGTTTGGTGATATAACATCTTATGACAAGGTAGGCTAGGTAGATGTGAATTCGAATTTCTGTAGAATGAAGATAAAAAGTGGTGAAATCGCTGAAGTCTACCACTAATTTACGGCGGACCAATCAGATGCTGCATCAATGGATGGGAGTATTCTCCCGTCCTGTGGACCAATCAAATGATAAATGTTCGTTTCCACCAGACAGACGGAAGTATTCGAAGGGTCACGTTACTACTAGTTTTGTCACATGATCCTGGGCACATAAAAAGGTTACCATTGCTCATTTTACTTTTATATTTCCCCTATGGTTTGCTAATTTAATGGAAAAATACACTGAGCCCTGCAAACATGATCGGTTGAATGGATTGGTTTGTGTGTCGTGAGGGGCCATATTTGGCCAATCTGCGCCAAACAACATCATGTAGATGAGAAACACACACAAGGGAAGTTTTATTGACATACGAGGTAGCTAGGCAGTTGAATTTGTCCTTTTCTTGTTTCGGCAAGACAGTGGATAGGAGGATCCACTCACCAACGGCTCTTTGGTCTTGTCAACCGAACTATCGGAAACACGTCCCGACCGAGTAAAGGCCCTGCAAGCTGAAGCATACTTTGTACCGCATTCTGTGAGGGGTTATGCCAAGCGGTCTACCAAGCAAACATTGTGGGGCCCGGGTATACTTATGGTCCCAGCCCAAATGGCTAAGGGAAGGTTTGCCCGGATTTCTTCCCACATAAAGCGAATGAATACTTCCCTCCAGTGCGGGGCATTTCCCAAAGGTGCACGGTGAAATAACCAGTCACCTGACAGACTTAACGTAATAGAGCCGGACGCATATTTGCCTGTTATTTAAAATATTGCAAGAAGGGAAACAGTTTTGATGCAACTGCCTCCTTAGGCCTGCCGTTTATCCCATCAATTGTCGCGATAATGATCTGTTCCTCGCTCATCGGTCTTATGTATCTCCGGGAACAACGAATCCGTTATGATCTCATCTGATCGGGCATAGGGAGTTAAGAAGTTAGTATTGAGAAGAAGGTGGTTTAACTTGCGTAACACAGGAGCAACACAACGGGTTATTGACACCGGTCCGGGATCAATCCCGAAAGGAAAGATCCTAGAACAAAATCTCGTAATTTTGAGCCACGATCAGATGACGAGGTCAGTAACTGAGCTGGCATCCCATTCTTCAAACTTCCACACTATCGTGGCTTAACATATTTAACGTGCACCAGCCCTCACGTACACGACACAAAAGAGAGAAATATACTCAGGGAGGAATAAAACCCGCAGACTTTGGTAATTAACGTAAACGCTCTGGTTGTGCGGGACAACGTTTTGGACAACACGAGCACTGAGTTAGCAAAATTAAATTATTGATTAGAAATTTTCTACTAATCCACCCTTGTCAACCCCTAACACAAAAGAGAAACTTTAATTACCTTGTGACACTTCCCAGTCCGTCCAAACATTGGCAACTCATTTTCTTCTCTTGAAACTTAATTAATATTTTCAAATTTATCGACCCCGCCCAGCTAGCGCCCCTCCAAGGCATCGAAAATACATCGATTCATCCGAGAAATTAAATCTCCGAGACTTGGGGGGCGAAGATCTACGGATAAGTTATTCGGACCAATCTCCCCGATCTAAAAATAAAATAAGGACAGGCAATCGCATTATAAAAGCGTTTCCAACACTCCCCCCTCTAAACTGCTGTCTGGATCGATACAAAAAGATTGAGGGAGGGGGGGTTAAGAAATTTAAACTGAAATGTACCGTAGCAAGGCACGGGACACGGCTGAAATCTTTCCGACATAGATTGATTGCCCTGTCCTTATCCATAAGATTGATCAATCTATGATGTAACCATAGTCTTCGTCCTCTTCCATGTGGTACTGCATTAGGGTTAACACGTTGTCGAAATGGAGAGAAGGAACAATAATCGATTGATACGCTTTTGTTAGGGGGTTAGTCTCCCCCTCTGCGAATCTTTGTACAGATACCGTACAAATGTAGAGAAGATATTATGTTTCTGGCCGTGATCGATTGCAAGGTGATGCTAACAGAGACGTTATTCATCCAATTTTCGGAGGCTGGAAGCCTGTTGTCGATAACCGGGAAGTCAGGGGCACATGTAAACGTGCAAATAAATCACTCCGTGACCGATCGCGGCGTCGGGGTTTGGGAAAAATTATTTTCAATGCCTTTTCCAGGAATCGATTTTTTATTAAGAGTAAAGAGAGATTATCCCCATGCCGCTGAGCACTGGAATGATCAGAATGTCCGTGTTTGAGTTATGCAATGAGGTTCGATCGATTGCAGCAACTCGTTCGCCGAATGAGACCAGTTTCGTTATACGTCTTGTTCTTCGACTGAATCTTGCATATCAAGGGCTGCCATAGCCGAAGCACTTGTGAAATAGTCGCATTGGTAGCATGCGTTTTTTTAAAATAGCAGCAAAAAAAGTCTCCTCTTAAACCCTATTTTAGTTGCTAGGATATAAAATGGATACGCTAAAACACAAAATGTGCTAATTAAGTGTGAAACAGATGTCCATCTCTCCAAGAAATTAAAATCTTGATATTAAAAAGCTAAATATTCTCTTAATAAGGTTTTCATGACAATCTAGCAACCAGATTCTGATATTTTTCTTTCATGGTTGCCACGACTTGGTGACAAAAACTTAGAAATCGGTGTTCCTTTGAAAATTTTCTCTCTGAAGGAAAATCGGAAAATACTTTTTCCGTTCGCTGTTGTTGAAAAAAGCGAGGGGAACTAGATTTTCGTTGACCTTTGGCGAATTTTCAAAATAAATCGTCAGAATCAGTGACGAAGAATCACCGATTCCACCTGTCAATAACGGCTTTTTCCGTCGCTCATTCAACGGGGAGTCCAAGTTGCTCTAATGTAAAACGAGCTTTTCTCTCTCTGTCGAAATGAGAACTATTGGCATGCCGTTAACTCAAGGCCGGGAGATCTGCGTATGCCTTTGTGCATGCTCCGCTAGTTTAGGCACTAACCATGTATAAATCTCCTTAGTACTTTTATATTCTTCTCGAATAAAAGGCTACAATCTATGTTCTTAAAATAATGGCATTATTTATTGCAATATTCGTTCATGCATCGTAACGAATTATATTCATTGGCCAGGCAGGAAGGCATGGATCATGAATTTCATTTTTCTGGTAGGTATTTTAATTAACGTCGCACTCGAACAACACAACGGGCTATTGGTGACGGTCGGGAATCCACCCCCGATGGGAAAGATCCGAGGACAACACCACGTAATTTTGATTCGCTTTTCTGAGCGGAGTCCAACTTTCTCGCATATTCACATACAATCTTCCAGCAGTTACACAAAAGTAACAATGACTCAAGAAATAAGTTTTGAATAACTGCATTGTGCTAGTATTTAATATAAATATTCATATACATATATAGTGCAACCTACATGTGTGACTTTTTATGTGCTTTTACTGTAATATAAGTTCACAGTATAGCAACCAAAAATAACCTTAAAAACTTTTAAAACGAAACAAAATCTTAATTTGACATAGAATGTTCCATTTTTAACTTGGGTCCCTCCGAAATAAAATTTTAGCTGCGTTATTAATGGCGCTTATTAATTATTTCTTTAGACAGCGCATTGACAGAAAAGACGACAAAAGATAGCCGTACTTTGTAAACGTAACACTGCTTGAGAATTGCTTATATATATATATATATATATATATATATATAGTATTCCGATTGAAGCTTAATAACTCAATAATCAACTTTGGTAAACATTTACAGTTGAATCGATAGGCGTGATTTTTTGATCAATTATTTAATTTGAAATCAAATGTCTCGAAGTCAATCGCAGGTCTGTCTATCTGTATACGAGTTCATCCTCTCCACATACTTAGTTTTCAAAAGTACAAAAGGGATGAGAAACATTTGAACAAAAGGAATGAATTCGAAGGCTCAAGTTTTGTGATATGTTCACAAAAATTTCACGCAATATGAATTTCACTCAAAAAATATTAACATGTAACATTTACGGTGATTGAAAGCAAGTCATTGACAGTCATTTGAATTCCAAATACATGCACATAGTTCTTACCAGACAGTTTAAAATGCCCCAATTGTGTATGTCACCCTTCAGTTGTAGTTGACCCCCTTTGTAGTTGATCCCCTTTACAATTTAAACTCTTGGCACGTCGACTCTACCATTAAACGCGAAAGAACTTTCTAATGCACTCGTACTTAAAATGTATTAAGAGATTACAGCAGCAGAGCTTATTAAAGTTCTCGGGGCCAAAATAAAATAAAGCCATGTGGGAACACTGCAATCCGGCAAATCTCTTGTAAGTGCGAGCTTATGTGGACAATACCAATTTATGTTTTTCTTCGGCTTAGCCAAGAAAAGAGAGTCCTCTTAAAAGGGGAGGGATGTGTTTTCCCTTTGTTTTATTTTTGCGCAAAGAAAAGACATCCAGCCCAGTGTCGTGACTTAACCATAGTACCTCTTTTCAACCGGAATGAAAAGCAGCGATAAAAGAAATTTTGAGTACACTCAGAAATCCTGTTTAGGACTCGACGGCGTCGCCAAAACACAAGGACATCAGACGTGGAACAAGATAAGTGGTTTATTGCTTTCTTCCCTTGCCTTTCTTCGATGAGTCCAGAGTGTGATTTATTGCTATGGGCAAGCAGGACTCTGGATCAATATCGAACCTGGACGAGCTCCTGAGGAATCATATTTCCTTTTTAAGACCCTCGCATTTGACAAAGGGAAGGGGCACCATAGTACAAGGAGGACGGAAGTACGTCTCTAAATACCAAAAACTCATTTCGATTTGGCTGGTTTATTATTAATGGTGAGATAAACAAGATAAATTGAGGGAGGGTCGCTTAAAACTTTTCGGGGGAAATCTCCGGGAGTCCATAATAACGTCGTGGCGCTTGTACGTCACGTACCCTTCGCTCGTTTCTCAGGGCCCTTGGAAATTAGATTCCCCGATGCCAAGAAATGAGAAGTCCTGCAAAAAGTAGTGTACTTGAAATATGAGTCTTGAAGTTATTAAATTAATCATTGACCATAAATCTGTGTGGCAATTACAGATTCATTCACGCAGTCGTTCATACGCATGCTGTTTAAATAATTCAGTATTGCATGTGCCGCAATTTTTTCAATTGCGCTTTAGATTCACGTTTAAGCATAAGAGAAAAAAAAATATTTTTAATCCTCTTAGGGGTCATGTATACATCCGTTTTGTAACTGCAATCTTTTCTGCATGACTTCTTACTAGATTTTAACTTCTTGATCTATAAAAATTTTCTATGACCACTTCAACCAATAAATATCGTTATTTAGTCATTAGATGTGCTGAGGGGTATTAATCCAACACGACTCGGAAATTACGTGAGCTCGGAGGGTTAAGTAGTCACAAATGAGGTTGCGGTTGCCCCCTCCCTGTCGAATCTTAAGTCGGATAATAAACACGGATGCTGTCTTGCAAGCTTATTCAAAACATGCGTAAGAACCGAATCACTTGCTGTCGAAACTGACTTTTAGACCAAAAGTGAGTAGTTACAACATACAGTTTAGATAAATACCACCGTTTAAACTGAGCTCGATGATATGAACCGGGATTAATACAATATATAGACTATGTTTCCCGCAGTATTCTACCAAATTTAGTGTGAATTGGTCCAACAATGATCGAAATGATACTCAATGTTATTCCTATGGGGGATATCAAATTGCTTTTATCCCACTCTGCAGACCCTGAACAAATCGAATGAGGATTAATATAGTATATCCTGTTTCCCGCAGGATTCTAAAGCAACAGTTTCCCCAACTTAGGGCGGATTGGTCAAGCAGTGTAGATTTGTATCTAGTACAACAGATAAAAGAAAAATCTGCTTTATATAGATACAACAAACATTTAATCACAAGCTATTGTAATACCTCAGTAAAAAAGCTTTATTCCATAAATAAATTAGGATTATTATAATTTGTATGCTGTTACACACACTAAAGCCAGATACCTTTATTATATATTTTATTTTATGGGGATTAATAAATATGTTTTTTTTCCGCAGGATTATAAAACAAAAGTTTCTCAAATTTTAGTGTGGATTGGTCAAGCAGTGCAGATTTGTATGTAGTACAGACAGATGCCAACTCTGGTTTATATATAAGCTTTATACCTTACATAAAATAAGATTATTAAAGTTTTCTCTAACACACACTAACGCCAAGATACCTTTTTTGCATATTTTATTTTATTTTATTTTATTTTATTCCAAGTTTTGCGGATTGATTTCAATACTGCCTCTGAACCGAGTCTGAAGACGTAGAAACTTCCATTAAAATCGCCCTCCAGCGCATTTCCGAATCAAAAGAATTTGACGAAATTATGAATAAAACCGTTTGCCGCAGCGCATTACCTTTACCTCTAAACTCGTTTCTATTTATGCGAGAGACGACATGTAGGCAAACTGCAGACGCAAAGTACACAAAAGCAGTGCCAATGCTCCGAAACTTTTGTCTCTCGCACAGGACAAACAAAAAAATGCAAAACCCCTTAAGCTTCCAAAGAGAGAAAGAAGAAGCGCTTTTAAGAGCATGAAGGATCCCGCTAATGGCAAAGTTCCGTGTGAAGCCTTCTCAGAAGCAGGAGGTACATTTTCTTAATTTTCGCAAGTCTCGGATGTAGGGAGGGTTGAGATGACAAGGAAATGTATTATCGGTTGTTCCTATGCTGGTAGAAAAAGCGTACCGCACCTCTTCTCGAGCTGTAGGGACATAGGCATTCTAACGAGGAAATATACGAGTATGTGATACGAAAATAAAATGTGATATATTAATCTCAAATCTATCTTTTGGGGTGGCTCAGTGGGTTCGGTTGTAGACTGTAAGCCGTAGGCGGCGCAAGTTCCATTCCTGTAACTACCCTGTATGTATTATTGAGGAGCTATAAAAGTAGAGTGATAATGGTAACTTTTTATGTGATCGTAATCATGTGACTAAAACTAATAGTAACGTAACATTGTGGAAGCGAACATTCATCATCTGATTAGTATACTAGGCGAGAGAAGACGACGATCCATTGATTCATGCTCCGATTGGTCCGCGCTACTTAGTTGTAGGCTTTGACGATTTCGCTACTTTTGCCACCTTTCTATAGAAATGCGCATTCACACATCTTGTCTGTCATAAGATGTACTTGTTACATTGCCGAACGAGGCGATAAGGTGCCAAATCGGCCAACCAAGTCCATTTTCCACAGAGCAGTCACGTGACTACTTGTCTATATTTTGGTCACATTTTTTGAAGCTCCTCTCAATAGTAATGCTCTGTCTACTTATATTTCACGTCTATGGTGTGAATGCTTCGGTTTTGTGTCAGCAAAACTTCTCTTGTGTGTGCGCAAATTCATTTAATTGACTAAAAAACACTGTCGCAACTCACCAATATATGGCCTTTACTCCATAAAAACAAGAATTAATCAAACAACTATCTTTTGGGACATAATATCATTCCTTTGGTGGTATGGCACCACGATATGGTGATGCACATTTTTTTATATTAACTCTCACTGTGCATGCAATTCACATAATGGACGGTACAGTTATGACGTTAACACCAATAGAGCGATTACCTTAGCCAATAGACGACTGATGAAATGCCAACAGATCTGTCATTGCTTACAAAACTCTACCATTCAACAACATACTTTGAGCTTTTTAAAAGTTAATTGGTACGTTAGGATTTTTACCATGACAATTAACATAATGAAACGACTTTAGTTTCTTGAATCCAACGACTTTATACCATTCATAATTAGAATTCAAAGTTGGTAGGTAGTTGAATTAACGTTGCAACGGAGAAACACATCGAGCTATTGGCAGCCGAACCCACAAAGATATACACAGCATTAATATTACTTAGTTTTATTTTTTGGAGCTAATTTTATTGGCAACGGAATCTTGTACTAATCTTGAGATCCAGTATAACAAAGGAAACTGTATAAAAACGTGTAACTTTCATATTCTTCTGAACGTAACATCACCTAATCGGTGTAGAGTGTTCACTTAATGTCTCCATACACGATTTAAAACCAACTACTATATTAAAAGCACTTTCCCTCACGCATTGATACATTGTTTTATGTTTTCTAGACCATCGCTTTTTATGACCAAAGCGTGACTTTCGGACATCAGTATAAAACAATTCCAAACTACCACCACATCCATCCCCATCAATCCAGATAATTTAAGACACAGAGACCATCAGTAATTACCAACGAACAAATCTTCCTCACAAGTCTTATTCATGCCTGCGATATTTATAAGAGCGCTGGTGATAAAACGAACACTGCAGTGCCGTCTGCAACGGAAATCTCAAATAACACTTTTAAAACCATAATATTCCCCAGACAACCCTTCATTCTGGAACTCAACCTTTTGAGGAAGTGGTCTCTAATGTCTATATTTCGTGAGAGAACGCATCGTGGAATGTCTCTATAATTTCGGATATGATGTGTGAGGCTGTCAAGTGAAATGTATTATCCGCGGCCCAAACCCAAGGGAAATATTCTGCAATGGTGTCTTTTTTCCCAACTGCTCTCCGGGCACTAGAAGAAGCTCGCACCTTCTAAGAAATTACGGAAATGGAAGCGTTTCTTGGACCCACTCGAGGTGCATTTTATTTCGTTAAAATAGTTTTGAAATACTGGAAAGTTATGGTGTTTATCAGAAGAATAATGGTACTTTTGTTCTCTGTGCGGCATGAGGGGTTCCATGTTAATGTTCTTTGTCTTTGGGGATAAGTTTACTTGTAATAAGTGAAATGTGCTAAAACCACATAAAAAGGAAAACTTCAGATTTTTTTTCGAATTTTTCATTATGGATTCTAAAATAAAATGGCGTGGATTGATAGTATTTTTCCACGAGCTGGTCTTCGAGTACCAGGAAAAGCTTGCACCTTCTAAGAAATTAAGGAAATGGAAGCGTTTCTTGGGACAAATTGAGGTGCATTTTATTTCGTTAAAATAGTTTTGAAATACTGGAAAGTTTGTTGTTTATCAGAAGAATAATAGTACTTTTGTTTTCTGTGTGGTATGAGGGATTGCATGTTATTATTTTTCGTCTTTCTGGATGAGTTTACTTGTAATAAATGAAATGTGCAAAGACCACATAAAAATGCAAAGTTCAGTTTTTTTAATGTTGTAGCTATGGATATTAAAATAAAATGGCGTCGATTAATCTTCCAAATGGTTTCGACGAGATATCCCATTCATCAAGATCTTGACAATTTTGCTAGTGACAAGATATCTCGTCAACAAGGTATTGCTGGTATTTTTTTATAATGACGATATCAAGATCTGGTCAGTTTTCTTCTAATGACGAGATAACTCGTCCATCAAGATCTGGTCAGTTTTGCTAGCAACTTCGTCGAGACAACTACCAGGGTTAAGTATTTAATTGTATTTTTCTACCAACTGGTCTTCGCGTAACATAAGGAGGTCGCACCTTCAATGCAATTACAGAAATGGCAAGCCACACATTGGTCCAACTTTAGTGTTTTGACATTAAATTGGCTGTAGTACGCATGCACACCAACTTATTTTCTGTACAGAAACTGAGTAGGCATGCCGTATGTTTTATCGCATAATACTCCAGTGTGTCGCTGGAATGTAAAAGAAAAGCGGGTATTAAGAGTTTCTTAGACTAGTTTCGTATTTTGTATTCAGATAAATCTACAAATACAATTTTCTTAAACAATAAATTATTAAAACATTCTGAGTTATTAACCCTCTTGTTAACCCTGCCTTGATGAGGTATGTCGTCATAAGAAAAACTGAACATAATGGACGAGGTATTATGTCATTAGGAAAACCTGACCAGATCTTGATCTCGTCATGAAAAAAATACGGCAATATCTTAATGACGAGATATCTCGTCATTAGCAAAATTGAATATGATAATTAGACCTCTCAAATATACTACTTACCAAAACATAAAGTGCAGTTAATAAAATAACATAATGTATGAAATCAAATTCAGTCAGATAAAAACGGTAGTTAAAACTGCTCAGTTTAATGTAATAATTCCATGTTTTTATTCCATATATTTTTAACGTTTCAAACTTCTGAGACCAGTTTTTCTTTTGATGTATACACTACTTCCAGATCATAGAAGGTGAATAATACAAGAGCACTTCGCGATTATTTCAGCTAAGGAAGTCCTTTAGAATTCTTTTTTCGTTATTACCGGGCATTAATTCAAAAAGGGGCTGCAGCAAGATTTGAGGAAAGAACAAAAACAACGGCCGCGCACGAGTTTCTTTCTGCACAAGGTGGTCAAAAACAAAACAAAGCAAGCAAAACCAATAGCAATCAAACAGACAAAGATAAAAAAGGCAGAAACGAAGTAGCTGCTTTTACAGATGGTCAGTTCCCAGAGAAAATCGAGGCTTGCGGCAAACGAAGTTGAATTACTAAGTTGTAATTTAAAACTCTGTCTTGAGTTTTATTTTTGGTAGCGAGTTCTGAAGTTCTTTGAAAAGTTGAGGGAATTCTTGATTGGTTTCTCGACGGTTTCATTTTTGTTTCAGCGGTCCTATTTCATTCGTATATCAGAGCTCCCAAATCCCACATATACATAATTGATTAATTCAGTAATGAATTCGGAGTCAGCGATGCATTCCACAAGCCGCGGTGTTTTTATGTAAGCACCTGTAAGCTTAATGTAATTCTGAGATATGAATAAGATTAAGACTAAAAATTCAGTGAAACTTGGTATAATTCGAACTTTTTTTGTAATTCGAATTATTGGATAATCCGAATTTTTTACTCCCAAACGTTACCATAAATTTAACGTAATACCGCGAATTCAATTCATTATTTTTGCATAATTGGAATACTTTTTATTGAACGAAACATTTTTACCTGAAACATTCTTAAACAAACCTGAACTTTCCTATAAATTTAATGTGAATGCAGTTGTTTAATTCAAAGTTATTTTTGGATATAATTAGAACATTTTCTTATTCAACAAAACATTTTTGCCTGAAACAAAACAAACCTGAACATTCCTATAAATTTAATGCAGTGACCTCAAATGTCCTCAAGTTGGGATGATGTAGAAGTTTTGAGAGTGGGGTGTTAGCTCAGGTGTTGATCTTGTCATCTGACCCTGGTTCAAAATGTCGAAATGTTGTCCTCGGATCTTTAACTTTGGGATTCATCCCGTACCATCGCCAACAGCCCGTTGAGTTGCTCCAGTGCGACGTTCATTCAATTAATTATCCACCTACAAATTTAATGTCAAATTGCGTGTTTAATTCAATGTTATTTTGGGATAGTTGGAATAACTTCTCATTCAACAATATATTTTTGATTGAAACAACCTTGAACAAATATGAACTTTCCCATAAATTTAATGTAAAACCGCATGTTTAATTCAGAGTTATTTTTAAATAATTGGAATGTTTTCCTACTCAAGAAAAATATTTTCATATACAAGTCCTATTCCACTGTCGATGTTCTTCTGTTTTCTGTATCAGTAAAACTTTCTGTGTGTGCTTGTCCATTAATTGATGTTGCCTGTCTTGTGCTTGGCCCAATTTGGCCAAGTATGGCCAATGCGCCATAAAACCCAACCAACCACAACCACTCAGAACATTATGGGTAGAGAAATAGACATCCCTTAGAAATTAACTGTAAATTAAATATAATTTATATGTTGAATGACCGTGACTAGATATTAATATTTGTTCAATAAACGTGACTTTAAATAAATAGCTGTATAAGATTACTTTTCGAAACCGATTTGACATCGTGTGCTCGAAGGGAAAATTGTGATGAATGACACTTTTGTCTGCATCGGATTTGAAACAACGTCGAAGAAACACGAATTATTAAGTCCAAAATAACTCCAAGTTTCTTTTCACTCCGTCTACCTCATTCATCAAAAAACGAGAGTGAAAAAAACCCACACTGACGACATGTTTGACTTGATCATTTAACTCTCGGAATGACGGAATTGAGGACGCCAAACGGTCCAGTACAAAATTAATGGCTTTCCAGACTTTTCATATTCTGATGGTGTTAAATTTTCAAAAGGGCTATTTTATCAGCCTCGCGCCATCTCAGAAATCCCACCCCACCCTTTCACTTTGATACGCCGTCGCGATGTAAAATTATTTGAAACCATTTGTCTCGGCTTCAGGACACGTTAATGTGAGATCCTCGACCCTCCTGCATTGGCACCCTCCGTTTGGAACTACTGCGAAGGGAAGATCCGCGCGAATTCGAAAGGGCGGGGAAAATAAAAAGATAATCATTCGAACCTTCTTTCGAGCTTCGATTTTTAATCTATTTGATGAATGGGTGACACAATGGTCGGACAAAAATGCACTTGGGAATGGAGGGGAGAAAAAAGTTCGGGGTAAAATATTAGAGCGATCTTTTTTGAAGAGTTCGACACACATAGTCCAAAAGTTTGCGAAGATTGGATTGGGAATGAAAAAAGCGTGCCTTGATTGCTATGTGTCCGTTATTTCAAGTTTCCGTTCACACGTGAAGAAAATATTTTATTTTCGGAGGAAATAGAATATATTTTTAGCGAAAACTTGTCTTTTTCGTCACTTTCTATTCCGAACGAAAGTTTTGCGTTCAGAGATATAATGGCATTTGTAAACGAAGAAATTGTGTGGGTTTTGTTTAGTGGATAACAAATGGGGGTTCAAAATTGCGTAGAATTCGAACATAAATATGGAGAGAGAACACTCAATTCACTTGTTTATTTATTTATTTTCTATCCATAGATAAAAAAATAAGAATGGTAGGTAGTTGAATTTACGTCGCACTAGTTGGTTGATTGGTTTTGGGTTTTGTGGTGCAAGGACCATATATGGCTAAGCTCCGCTGAACGCAAGACAGACAATGTCAATTAATTGTGAGAAGAAATGATGGATATGAGAAAGAAAGATCGCTTGGGCATTCTGGGATACTGTTTACAAGAGACAGTAAACCCCATGGGAAAAGATCACTACGGTACCTCGGGTTCATGAAGCCCGTACACATCTAAAGATGTACCCCCAAGGGGTACGTCACACTATGGGCAACACAGCAACTATTAGCGACGTTCCGAGATCAATCCCGAAGAGAAAGATCGAGGACGGTAATTTTGTACCACGGACTCGTAATTTTGACCCACGGTCAGATGACGAGGTCAGCACCTGAGCTGGCATCCCACTCTACAAACTTCCACACCACGTCAACAAACGCCCGTGCGAAGCCATTATAAAGGTAATTGTACTGAGACTTCGTATAAAGTGACTAATCGCTTGTAATGTTGGGAATTCTTAAATGAACGTTGGTGCAAAGTACAGGAGCCTAGAATCTCGAAGCTCATCATTATAAATACATTCACGTTAAGCTTAAAACACCACTTAAATCTGAATAGAATACTAATCGCAAAAACCTGCTCTAATACTGTTTTAAAATTCTTGTCCTACTACAGTTCTAAACTAATATATTCAGCATTTAAAGCACAATATTTGAGCTTTTGTTATTGAATCATAGAAACCCTTGGGTTTGTGTTTGGGCAGAAATGCTTGAAGGAACACTTTTTTCTCGAACATGTATTTAAAGTGATCAGAAAATAGTTGTTTTTGATAATCAAACAACGAAAACTTAGTTTATTGTACGCAATATTGAATTATTTATGTAGTTAAGATACTGATTGTTCTTGATATTTAAACTTGTATATTACTATAAACAATTTTAGCATCATGTTCATCTGGGATTAGTTGTTACATTTCTGTTAGGCATCTGTTTCTTGCAAAAATAAGTACAAGAACTATAGCGTCGTTAAAAGTGTATAAATCAGAACCAACATCTTGAGGATAATTTGAGACTCTGGAAGCTCCATCTTCCTTTAATCGAACAATTGGTTTAAACTTTTAAGAAAACCACAAAAAACTTCAGCAAAATGTTTGCTTTTCCATCTGTCAAACTTTACCTCGATTACAAAATTAATCTTTCATTTAGTTTTTGAGTGAGGAATTTCAGAAAAATAAACTTATGAAATCTTGAACCCAGCTCTAGATTTTCAGCGATATAGGGACATGTGAAATAAATCGTCTCCACAACATTTCCCCATTTCCTATCAACCAAATGAGGCAAACAAATTGAATGCTTTCGCGTTTTTAGATTACTTCACCTGGTGTCGATTCTTGTGTTCAGCTGTGGAACGCAATAATCAAATAAAAGGTTGTGTTCAGTGATGTGTATTAAACTAACCAAAGCACAACACTAGGTAAAAAATCAAATGCATTTATTAACAAGGTATCTAAATAACGAATTATTCTAAGAGTTAACTTTAAACATTCTTAAATTAACTTTTACGAAACGGTATAGAACAAAATTTGAAATTAATCTTACATGTTATTAGAAAGAATTGTAACTGCATAGTGGGAAAAACATTGCTATCTTAAAGATGGAACAACATTTTATTTGAATATGGTGTGTTCAATAGTTGAACATACCATATTCAATTAAAATGTTGCGTACAGTGATGTGAATTCCATGCCCAAACAACAAAAATTGGTAATAAATCAAATACTTCTATTAACAACTTAACGAAATAAGAGAATATTCTGATAGTAAACTTTAAACTCACTTAAATTAACTTTCACGAAACGGTAAAGAACAAAATTAGAAATTAATTATATATATTGCTTGAGAGACTTCGTACATTGTGAGAAAACTGCAATTTTAAAGACATGCACTGAGATAAGTTTGGCCATCGTTAAATCAATAGTTCAGTTGATATTCATTGGTGAACCAGAATCATGGCAACTCCTAAGATATCACGGAAACTATCGAGATAGGAGGATTTTTTTCGAGAATAAAACAAAACCGTATTTCAAATATATTTTTCCTATAGAACGAAATACGCCTGAGTCTTACGTATGAGATTGATTTCCAGTGTATGCAAACAGACTACCCGAAGACGAGGACTTTACTTCATGTTATCCAACACCGAATACGTACAGGAATCACGTTCTACCACTAAAACAATAGTATCATCTACATTTAGCTTTGCAGAAAAAGCCTCTCGTTGAGTTGGCTGGATGCAACTCATGCAGACAAACTACAGTAGGATTACAGAGGCTGTTCGGACATTTTTTGAACGATTTTGATGAGCTGGAAAAAAATGGTATGCTACGAAAGAATTTTATTTTCACAGCAGTTAAATAGTTAAAGTACAACTTATCGTCTGCTAACTTAGAGTTTTGTTTACTTTCAAAATGGCGCTTTTAAATAAGCAATGGATGGAAGGCTATGTTTCCTCTCTTTCCGAAGAGAATTATGCTTATTCAATTATTCGAAAACGCTGTAAAAGTCATGGTTTTTCGATATCTAAAGGTACGACAAGTAATATTATTAACGAGAAAGGAAAAAACGTAAAAGTGGAAAAATACTTCCAAGAAAGAAAAAATTTCTGAGAATATTTGTAAGGTAAGATCTTTAATTTTAAAAGAGAATCCGCCAGGTCAAAGGACTATAGCAAAGCGAACGTGAGAACTTTCTCTAAGAGATTTGATTGTTACCGGTTTTGCATATAATGGAAAATTAAAAGTAAAAAGAGGAGGAAAAATGTAAAAATCAACTCCCACATGTTATCAAGACCATATTTTATCCCCAATATTCAAAAAGGAAATACCTTATCTTTACCCACAGTGCCAACAATGAGTAGAACTGCATCAGGGTAACGCAAGCTGCCACACATCTAAATCGACTATTAAATTCTTGAAAAAAAGGAACAAGAAACTGGTATCAAGTCAATAAACTGATACCCTTTACTAATATTCCTGCTAAATCTCCAGATGTTTTACCCATGGACTTTTGTGCTTTTGGACTTTTAAAAGGGGCATTATCGAAACGTCGACCGAAAACCATTCAAGGACTGGAAAACTGAGGAGCAAGAATGGGACAAAATACCACTGTCGATACTACAAAAGTCATTATTATCCTGGAAATTAAGGTATAGAAAGACAGTTAACAACAAGGGCTATCAAATGAAAAATTTAAAACACAAAAATTTCATGTAAAAAATTGAACTTCAGTCCATTGAAATGGTTCAAAAAATATCCGAACAACCTCTATATTTTAAGTACACAAAATATGTTCTGTAATATTAGGGTCTCTAGTATGTATGTCAAAACTCGTGTACTTTCTATTCAAAAATTCCAAGTATCTAGGGAGCTCGCTATCTGATCGTTGTCGCTCTTCAACCCCCAAAATTGTATACAATTTTATTTTGTTCAATTCTATTTTTCTATTTTGTAATTCTATTTTTACACAATTCTATCTTTGAGCGAACCACGTTCGCCTCAATCACAAGAATATGAGACGCAATTTTGCCTAACTTGAAAATCTTGGGCAGTTATTTTGCTAAATAAAAATAACTATTTAATGAGTTTAGATTATTATCAGTAATATATTTAGGACTGTGTTTAAAGACACATTGGAAGATTTCTGAACGTGTAGTTGGTAGGTAGTTGAATTTACGTTGCATTCGAGGCAACACAACCGGCTATTGGCGACGGTCCATGATCAATCCCGAAGGGAAAGATCGGAGGGCACCTCGTAATCTGGAAACTCTTTCAGAGGACGAGGGCAACACTTGAGTTGGTACCCCATTCTCGTCGCGACAAAACTGCCTTATTATTCCGGGGAACGAAAATCCAACTAGGTAGGTTGGTAGGTATTTTAATTAACGTCACGCTGGAGCAACACAACGCCCAATTAGGAATCCAAAACAAACTGTCCCTTGCCCAGCACTGGTGGCCGTCTGGAACAGGTTTTTTCACCAGGGGCTGGACACTACAGTGCAGATAAACCACCAAGAGGGTTAATAATACCATTTGCTTCTTTGGTGAATCCTATACTATGATTATTTAATTATTCATACTGAATAAATCAATTAATTCATTTACTGGCACAGATGAATTCATTTACATGACAATGCAAATAGGCACAAAAACAGAAACAGAAAGAACAGAACAATGGAGTACAGTTACAAGCACACAATTAAAAGAAAAACGTATTGAAGAAATGTCGTATATAATTGAAAAGGCGAGACTAGTAGTAAGTGTCACGTGCATCTTCCGAGACGTACTTGAAGTTCTAAAGTTATTTAAAATTAAAATCGATAGAACGTAGTTCAGAAGTCGGCGTTTGCTAGATGCAAATTTGCAGTTTAATAAAGGTCTTATCGATTAAAGTTTTGGAAACTATTTATTTATGACCCACAACGGGAATACAAGAACAAGACATAAAACCAACTTAAATTAAAAAAAATTTAAATGAAGATACAATTCCTAGAAACGTCGCTGATTATCTAGGGAAATGTTCAGATTTTGGGGTAGGCTATTCGACCCTCCAAGTGTTTTCGACGAGAAACTCGTCCATCACAATCTGACCAATTTTTCTAATAACGAGATATCTCCTCATTCAGGTATTGGTAATATTCCGATGATGATGAGATCAAGATTTGCTCAGTTTCCTTCTAATGACGAGATATATCGTCCATCAAGATCTGGTAATTTTTCTTCTAATGACGAGATACATCATCCATCAAGATCTGGTCAGTTTTCTTCTAATGACGAGGTATATCGTTCATCAAGATCTGGTCAGTTTTCTTCTAATGACAAGATACCACATCGGTCGACCACCAGGAGGGTTAACATCGTCATGTATTGGGCTATTGTTTGGGATGTAATGGTTATGGAAATGAGTTATATGATTAGAAAATGTATTTCATTAATCAAACAAATACTTGGAACCCATTCATACTACATAATTGGGCTTTCAATTTTAATTAAATACTATCATATTAATTTAAGGATTATGTGTTCATTAACTGAATTATGCTCCACACCTAAACCAAATATTAATAATGACAAGCTCCTTTTGAAAAACGAAGGACAGAAGAAAAAGGAAAACCAAAGCAAATTGATGTAAAATATAAAACTTTCACTACTTTATCAGATTTTATCATAAAACGACTTCAAAAGTTTATAAGTAAAGAAACGAAGGCATTGTTGCATGCACAGAACAGATTTTAAGATTTTCTGAGATTTTATTTTTTTCCAGAGCCAAAAATGAATTACCCTTTTTTGCTGCCCTAGAAACGTGGAACTTGAGATAGAAAGTGATAAAATAAACACGTTTCCCCCCAACAAATAGCTGACTTAACGTCTTAAATTCTTAGAATAATGATGCGCCGTTTGTAATCCATCACTGAAACGAAAATTAGGAAACATGCAAAAAAGTAATGACCTAACTTCCTTTTTTGTTTCTGAGGGAAAAAATGAACACGCGTGAAAAAAGAACATGATATAAAAACAGAACAAAAGAAAAAACACGTAGCATTCTTCAGGCTGTCAAATCTGTCTAACATGGTGCAAGGAGGGGTAAAAGAATCTTCCAAGAAAATTATCTGCCCTTTGGCTCATAACCAATCGATGAGCTTGTTTCTCATGCTGTTAGGACACAGAATGGATGTTGATGAAACTTGAATATTATTGAAACATTATGTCAATAGTTTGCAACATTTTTATCTTTCCCAATACCTTTATTGTATAGTTTTTATTGACTATAATATAAATGTTTCTGTTTACAACCTTTTATATCTGTAGAAATGTCACAAAAAATGTAAGAAAATATTTTCTAAGTCTTATTATCAAATAACATGAAAATTTACTATTATATTAAGGTTTCTGCATGTAGCAAATTTTTAGCTGTTTCTTTTAAAGATTTTTATACATTTTAAATATATATTCTCTTAATAGTTATATTATAAATTTAATTACAATTTGTGAATATAAAAGTGCATTTCTGTTGACATGTTCAGATTCGGATTAATTATAATAAAATGTCAATTCGAAAATATTTCCACATCGATCGATGAAATACATTTACTGGCGTTCAAAATTTTATAGGTTATCTCAACTTATATATAAGTTAACCTTAGTTTTACATCACAACAATGATATTCCATTTTTCCTATACCAATAGTGTATTGCATTAAAGCATTCGTTTACCTTCCTTCCAAATCCTTAAGTTTGATTGTAGACATTGTACATTGCTTACTAAAGTCTGAATTTGAGTTACAATACTTTTTCCTGTTTAATATTTTAAAAATACAAAATCTCCACTCATAAAAATAACACTTTAGAGTCATTGAGTATTCCTTTTTTCTTCTATTGCTATAAAATGAGTGCGATAGAACTCAGAATTTTAATTGCTGAATCTCCTTATATGGGTAATTTTGTTTCAAACAATTTTTTTAATCCCGAAAAACTTTTTAACATACATTTTAAAACGCTTTTTTACTGTTTAAAATAATTTTTGTATGCACAGCTCCCAAAGTCCCAATTATGAGCCCTCGGGGGCACATCTTATTTAGGTGTGTACGGGCATCACAGCCCCGATCTACCTGAGTGATCTGTCCTCCTTTTTGTTTCAACCCTCTGGATACGGGGACCGGCCGAAAGTTTCGAGTCCCTTCGTTACGAAAGGCTCGGACTTTTTCCGACCTCAAACTTCTGAAGAATCGCCGAAGTCCATTACGATTTCCATCCCCTCTTTTTTGTGCTATAAATAGACCCGCGTGTGAATCCTTACCTCCCCGTTAACAAAGATGTCAGGATTATCGACGGGGAGCCTCGCAAATTGTTTATCCTCGAGTATCTAGTCTGTGAGAGATTGAGTAAAGAAGAGGTATACTTAAAAAGTCACCGCCGCCCTTTCAGTTTACCCGGAAAGAATATGTCCCTTCTAGGCATACCCACGACCCGACAATAGAAACCGGCACATTAGGTGATAATGGGACGACACATATTCCCTCTCCTCCTTGGGAAAGCACTGTAAAGGCCGTTTCGGCTGGTTTCAGTATAAAGCCGTTGGGCCGGTAAAGCCGGTTAGCCTGTAAAGCCGTTGGGCCGGCTGCCGTAACAAAGAAGGAAACGATATTCTGCCCCGACGTATGCAGAGGATTAAACTCGACTACCTTTCTGGTTTTTTTCATTTTTCGTTCCTCGTTGTGTTTGGCGTATCTTGGCCAAATATGGCCCTTGCGCCATAAAACCCAAATCCCACCCAATTATGAACAAACTGCTCTTGGTTGTGGAAAGATTTTTGGTAGATGGAAATGGTACCTATTCATCCCTTTCTTTCTCCATTTTTCGGAGCTCGTTAAAGGATGGGAAGGAAAAGTAAGAGCTCTTATTTTTTTATTATGTACTTCAGTTATAAATCGTAAGACGTATTTAATGAGCAGTACTTGTTGATTGACTCGAAGCAAACCTTTTTGAGTTGTACAGATATAAGGTAGTCCACATCTCAGGAAAATATTCAAAAGGACATCTGTATTCCTTTCCGCTTTTTTGGAAAAAGATTGAAACTGGAAAATTCAACAATGTTTTTATTATATACCACGCATTGACTCCAGCGGATATTTAAAAAACACGACATATAGAGGTTTATAGGCGTTGTAAGGATAAAAGTGAATGTATATTTACTTACTGTAAAATTATATACACATGATTAAAATTTCTCAATAAGGAAATTTTTGTATAATATTTTAGATTCAATAGCAATTTAAACAATGAACATTGAAGCATTTAATCCAACAGTATATTAACCAACCTGTTTTTCACAGTAGGAATGTCATAGAAGTGGATATGTGTTGTGATTGTACGAAGTTGAATTAAAGATTTTCTGGATAGTGACCCACCGATTTTGGTATCTGGCATTTGGGTTGGGTTATCGGTGATCATGACTGCGATGTACCAGGGACGACTCTACGGGTCTTAGAAGGTGTTTCTGTAAATTTTTGGTTCATCGAGGATGACATCCATTACGGGTAATACGGTCCTGTCCTCCAAAAGATCTCTCCTTGTTCCACAGGGAAATTCCAATTCTCTCCTTTTGCTGAATCAACCCTCAATAAAGCCCAGTTTCATTATCAATCCCCTGACCAATGCCATTAAGTCCAGTTATTCCACAGTCAATTATTCTGGTGGTTTGACCCTACCCGATTTCTCACATTTTTTAATATATTCCACTCATTAATTCCAGACGAATCTCTACAACACACTATCATCTCGATAAAGATCCCCTATTCTGTTAAGGAAAGGGTGCGAATGCTTCAGTCAAGATCAGGATCTTAGTATGGTGCATCATCCAAAGATCCTAAGATCATCCTAAGATGATGTAATACCCATGGTCCAAAGATCATCCTAAGATGATACACAATCTTGGTATCTTTCAGTACCCATTGAGAAATAAAAGTGAAAAAAGGAACAACTATTCTTATTACTAACTGAGGGCATTAATCAACCATTTCTGAAATCATAACGTATCGACTAACTCCACACTTCATTGAGTTGAACAAATACTTCCGGAACAAAGTGAAAAATACATCTCGATTCCTTCCTCACCTCCTCTTTCCCAATAATTATCGAATAAAGCAACAAACTCCCATATATGATTATACTATGAACATTGATCCAAAACGGATATTTACAAATGACGACCATCAACAAAAAGAGATCCATTGGAACAGATAAGCAAAAGGTGCGAAAGCTCCTTTCAAGATGCTGTATCATCTTAACATGATGCATCATTTTAAGATCTAATGCTAAAATGTTGTACTACCTTACGATCTTAAGTTGATGCACCACTCTAAGATCACCTTGATGCATCATCTTAAGCTCCTAAGACGATGCACTATCCTAACATCATTCTAAGAAGGTGTACCATCCTACTATCCAAAGATCCTCCTAAGGTAATACAAATCGGTACTTATCAGTACCCATTGAGAATTAAAAGTAAAAATCAACAACTTAATTTTTATTACTAACTGAGGATGTTAATCAGAAGTATTTTTGAAAGCATTGTCGACTGACTCCAGACTTCATTGAGTTGAACTAAGATTTCCGAAAGAAATTGACAGTCATCTCGATCACTTCTTTCCCAGAAATTATCAAATAAAGCAACAAGCTCCTATTTGTGATTATACTCCACGCATTGACGCAAGGGGCGCGAAAGCTCCTTCCAAGATGGTGCATCATTCTAACACGATGCACCACTCTCAGATCCTAAGATATCCTAAGATGATACACCACTCTATGATCCTAAGTTGATGCACCATCTTAAGATCTCGAGATGATGCACGACTCTACGATTCTAAATCACTCTGATTATTCACCATCTTAAGATCCTAAGAGAATTCACTATCCTAATAACATCCTAAAGTGGTGTACCATTTTATGATCCAAAGATCCTTCTAAGATCTTTCTATCTTTCAAGTACCCATTGAGAATTAGAAACATTTCTTACTTTTTATTACTAACGGTGGGTGTTAATCAGAAGTACTTCTGAAAGCATTTTCGACTGAGTCGAACAAAGATTTCCGGAACAAATTGAAAAAGACATCTCGATCCCTTCCCCTTCTTCTCTTCCCAGTAATTATCGAAGAAAGCAACAAACTCCCATTTTTGATTATACTCCACGCATTGATCCAAAACGGATATTTACAAAACACGACCATCACCAACAAAAAGGGATCCAACGGAACCGATAAGCAAAGGGTGCGAAAGCTCCTTCCAAGATGGTGCATCATCCCGAGATGACACAGAAGATTAGTCGCTTTCGTGGATCATTAAGCCCCCCGCGTCTCTTGTAAGGAGAGGATTCAATTGGGGGGCTGTTGACTCGTCGTAATGGGAATAAGACTCATTCCCGATTACGCATGGAGATGTACTAGGATCAGAATGGGGAGTGGGCGCACCCGACCGAAACGCCGATCGTTTGCGCTGCTAAGTGCAATGGAGTCTGATGGGTGCTCTGCAATGATGGGGGTTGATCTAGGCGGGTATGGTCGCGGGGTCCTCTTCAGATCGGATGGCGATTACGCTTCCTGACTCCCACTCTCACTTTTCTGAAGAGGAGGGGTAGCTTTTAGATACAGTGGGATGAATAATTTAATTTCAAAAGGCTTCTTTCGAAAGGGGGAAGTTTTTAGGTTGGTTTCTCTATGTTACTTTGTTCTGGTTTTCCGTAATGAATTAAACTGGTAATTATGACTTGGTATCCGGTTGTAGATAGGGTTTAGTCTATGAAAGGAAATGTGCTAAAACGTTTTTCAACCTTCTGGTGGATGACTAAGCATCTCGACATTAGAGCAAAAATGACCAGTTTTTGATCGAAAAGATATATCGTCATCAGCAGAAAGCTGAACATATCTTGAGACGAGATCCTTCGTCATTAGAAGAAAATTGATCAGATTTTGATCTCTTCATCATTAAAAATTGCAGATACAGTGGATGAATAATTAATTTCACAAAAGGTTTTTTCGAAGGGGGGAAATATTTTTGTTTTTGTGTTGGTTTCTCTATATTGCTTTGTTCTGGTTTTCCGTAATGAATTAAACTGGTAATTATGACTTGGTATCCAATTGTAGATAGGGTCTATGAAAGGTAATGTGCTAAAACATTTTTCATCTTTCTGATGGTTGTCAGAACTAGGTACCGGTCATTAGCAAAACTGACCAGATATTGCTAGGCGAGATATATCGACAGTAGAAGAAAACTAACCAAATATTGGTCGACTACAGGTTGCAGAATGGATGTATGTATGTGAACCCCTCAGTGGGCTTTAAAAATACTTCAAAGATGAAGATCTATCACCTTATATGAAAGTATTTTGCACATATTAAAAAGTTTAGTTTTATCAAGGACTGGGGGGTAGACTTATTTATGTCCCGAAGTCTATCAAAAATACTCCTACGTGACAAAATAGCAAATCGGAAATATTTACGCACTTTTAGCAGCCTTACTATACACAGGATATACGTCGGGTATATACTTAGCCCATACCAAATGAATAAAGTGGAATGCCAGATGTCTCATAAACATAAAAAGAGTTAATACCCTATATTTCAGACATTGATGATAAAGTTGTTTTTAAATAGATTTCTGAACCGAATATGTTTTGGTTTTATTTGGAAGAAATTTTGATGAATAATGTTATTTAAACGGCACTTGGTCAAGAAAATAATATTTTAGTTAGTTTCTCGATATTGTATTTCTTTGTAAATGCAACTCAAGACAGGCTTCACCCGAGCACACCATCTACTGTCTCGGCCGTCCCTCAAACCAGTTTATGCACTATCTTGAGCTGATTCTTGAGGATTTCAGGTCTCACAGGATAAATAGACTGGGTGTAATTTCTTCATACCAAGTGGCGATAAGTAAGAAGAAAAAAGAATAGTCATTTTGATTTTGAATGATGAACCAAACTGACAATAATACCGGTCATGGGGAGGATTAATCATTTTTGTCTAAAATGGGGTTTGTCTTTCAACTCTCCAAGTGGTTTTAACGAGATATCTCGTCCATCAAGATCTGGTCAATTTTGTTTATAGTTGACGAGATATCTCGCCCATCAAGATCTGGTCGGATTTGCTAATGACGAAATGCATCGTTGGAACAACCACCTGGAGGGTTAAAAATATAAAGAAAATATTGCTATTTTATTTTTTTATTTCGTTTTAAATGAGTAATTTTACAAAAGCATCCCTTTTTCTGCGACTACCTTCTTTAGAGATGATATATTTCAAGTTAGTTTCTTGGCATTCTTCATTGTGGTTTGAATAGTGAATTGTAAGACTTTATACTAAAGAAATCCAGTTTCTAATGGCTTAAAGGAAACAAGTGATTTCGTTTGGGGAATTCAGTGCAAAGCAATTAGTAACAGGTGACTGTTTAAGTGGTAACAAAAGTACAGATCCAAGTATGTTTCACTCAAAATCAATTAATTTGCGTAGCTCAAGACTTTAACCTAATGGATGTTGAAGAATCTTTGATCAAGGAATCTCTTGGGGTCATAGATGTAGGCATTTGATAACAATTTATACTCTTTATATCACTACTATGTTTCAGAAACAATGTGTACGATTTAGAGGAATAGGTATAAAACTCGCTAAATGCTGTTTGATGAACACTGATTAATTGTAAAAATAGTAAATTTACTAAATGGGTTGGAATTCATTTAATATTCATGAAACCAAGGGTCATTCATGGACGATGTTAAAAAAATGTTTGATGTATGTTTTGCTTCATGACAGTGATAGCAGTAATAACAATCTTAAGTCAAGATATTTCTGAAAATACCGTTAAAGCTAAACTTTTTGAAATTTTAGTAATTGAAATTTTTGTAATTTGAAAAAGAATTATTCATAAATTTTCAAGTGTAAATTGTAGGGTCTAACGAACATTCCGATCTGATGTCGGACACATGAACACATTAGATGTGTCATACATTTATACATTAGTTTCCTTAAAATATTTCTTCAAACATTAAATGACACGCGAATTTAGATTTTGTCGGTTTTCAAGTAAAACACACTAAGCCAAAAAACACAGTTCTGAGGAAACGAAGAAAAAAATGATAATTTTCAAGCAGTTCAAAAAAGTTGTTTTATCAATTATTTATTACTCTTCGAATTTATGCAATTTACAAATCATTCAGAGAAGAGTATTCTCATTATAATGGCGTTGATAAATGAGCTTAAATATAAAACTAACGTAAATAATGTACATTTATTCATTTGCTTATGTGTCTCAAAGTGTGTTCTCTAAATGTATTTCTCAAGTGTGTTTTCTGTTTGTCGAAGAAATCTAACCTTCATGAAAAGAAAAAAGGATTTAGGGGTTTCAAAGATTACATCCTAATCTAGAAAAATTAAGAAACTCATATCTGTTGATTTTGATTAAGTATGTTTTCACGATATCTGAAGTGCTATTTCTATATTTATATCTTTCTTTCACATTTAGTATTCCATAGAAATTTATATTTGACAATTTTAAAAGTGCCTTAGTATTTAAAATACCTTCAAAGCTGAATAATACTGATACCTATTCACTTTTTGAACTAAATAATACTGATACCTATTCACTTTTTGAACTAAATAATACTGATACCTATTCACTTTTTGAACTAAATAATACTGATTAATTTCTTACAATACTCTCTCTTACAATGAATACTTGTCACATTATATTCACATTTACATTTTAAAATTCTATATATTTTTATATTTTCTTTCGTCTTTTAAATTGCATCTTCTCATCTGTTAAGTCATTACTATCATAAACATCTTTCAAATATCATTTACTACTTCCTATGTTGAGAGCATTTTAATCTTAATTTTACTTTTTTCTTCTCTTGAATAAAGTAATTACCTTAATTTTCTTTTCATATTGATATACACGAATTTTAATGCAAAGTGATTTATTGCATTGACTGCTTGTTTGGATCTCTTATCTATTTTAATGGGTTTTATTTGGTCTTACATTTTGCACAGCTTATCCGTTTCTGGATTTTCCGCCATAAAACCCCAACTAGCGCAACTAAAAACGACCATTTTATTGAAACCGATATAAAGGCCAATCCTGGATTATATATTGATGTAAAACTTCCACTACTGCTTAATGCAATTATTCCTGGCGGAGCACAACTCGGAAGACATGTTTTGTGTCAAGAAGGGGAGACAAGCGTACTATTGGGAAGAAAAAAATCACTGTCTCATTCATTCCCCAATCCACGTTCTTCATATTAAATAGCAAACACTTTTCGGAAGGTGGACGACAACCCTCCTTTGCAAGGGCCCTAACTTCGTTTCGCCCACGTGACGTAGGAGGGAGGACCCAACAATTGGAAGAAGGAAGTTAGGGAAAGTAAAAATAAGAACAAACTTCGACCGGAAGCTTCTGGACTGTCCGGCAGTGAGCTCATGGATATTTTTGCTTCTTCCTGCAACAAATAGTGTGCTTGTCCAGTGAATAGGAACTGCAAATAGAAAAGATTTCTTCCCCGATGCAGACAAACAACAAAAAAGGACGGCTCCTCTGTAACTGAGGATGAAGAAGTTCCCTTGGAATCAAGATAAAAATGATTGCAAAAGCTTCCCCCTGTGCTCCTCGGGGAATTTCTTAAGGCTTGATTCAAAGGTGAGAATTTGTTAGAGTGCTATTTCGAGCAGGTGTGCTGGTTCGAAACGATCCTTTAACATTTCATGTCTAAGAAACGTTTGTAAATGCAAGTTGCGTTATGTTTGATATTTTTTGTGTAATAAGAGTGTAATCAGTATTGTGTGCAGTATATTCATTTGCACAAGATACACTCGTTTAGTTAAATTATCAGGGAGCCACTCAATTTAGTGAATAGATAAGATTTGTGATATATCATTTAAAAAAATGTAGCATCGACACATTGAGTTGCACTATTTTTGTAATCCTTGGCGGTTTCTTAGTAAAAACAAACGTGGAGTTTTTGTTTACCCTCGTTTTACTTGCTATAATGAATCATTTGTCGAATGTGGTGAATGATCTGGCCTGGAGGAACCGTATTCGACGGGACGGTCTAGGCATGGATGTTCGTAGTGGTTTGAAATCCACTTCGAAACCATAGATCTTGCTCAAATTAGTCCTCGTGTAGCAAAAAATGATCTTAGAGCGACAAACTAAAGTTGTATAATGTTTATCTTTACTTATATAAAAATGTTTGGCAGAATCAGTCTAACACTAAGCTGTTTCGACGAGATATCTCGTCCATCAAGATCTGATCTGTTTTGCAAATGACCAGATACCCTTTCAAGACAACCACCAGGTGGGTTAAGATAACAATGACAAAAGTTTTAATAAGTAATCAAACATTACCTTTACTTATATAACCAAGTTTTGCAGAGTCAGTTTAACCCTCTAAGAGGTTTCGACAAGATATCACGTCCATCAAGATCTGGTCTGTTTTGCTAATGACTAGATACCTTGTCGAGACACCATCAGGGGGTTAAGGTAACAATGACAGAAGGTTTAATAATTAATCGAACATGTAGGCGGTGTTTCCTGAAGTTTTGATGTAGATTAATTAGCTGTCTTGTATTTGTAAAAACTAAGTGTATGAAGTTAGATCTCCAACTGATGAATACAAAGCCAACTTTTGAAATTAGCGAGGAATTTTACTAGAATTTCAGCGGGTATGAATATGAGTAGAAGTTTATTTAATGAGTACGTTTGCTTATGCATGCGTATTGTAGTCTTCTATTTATGTCCGAATTTAAAGTGAGCAAAAGAAAAATGTAATGATTGTAAAACCTTTGAGTTTTTTTTTTACATGGCTTCACCAAAAAACGTTAAAAAACTTCTGAAACAAAAATCTGAAATACATGGTTACTTTACTCTTTAATTCTAACTTTACTTACATGACTTACTTTACTTTAATTCTAACCCAACATTTAGTGCTGAGCGATAAAAATGCAGCTGATAAAAAGTTAGTGCTAACACTGATAAATAGCAATTACATTCTTGAATGGAAGTGTTAAAGGTCTTGGGATATATGTTCTTTATGTCATTTAAAAAATTTCACTCAAATCCTCTGCCGTAGTAAAGGATACAATGATTCCCAGGTCAAATCCCATCAGGAAAAGATAACACCAGAAACTTATGTAGTATTACTGAAAATATTTCTTAAATTCACCAGAGAATCATAAAAAAGATCGTAGCTTAAGGCATAAGACTGCATTTTTCTATACCACAAAGTTTTTCTTTGTTTTATCCAGTCTAAACAATGAAATAACACTTAGAAAGAAACTAATCATTTCTGGATTTTACAAATTCTTTTGTAGTAAGACAAAATTAGTGAAAAGAAAACTGCAGTTAGATATGCTCTTTCCAAATTAAAAACTTAAGAAAAATACTAGTAATTTTAAAAACAAAGGTATGCTTCCCTACTTCTTTTATCATAAATCATCCTATTATTTGTGTTTGAAAATAATTTCCATATAATTATTTTCCTATTCTTGAAACTTATTTCGGATTTAAAAGTGATAGGTTACTGCCCAAAGATATCTCCAAGGATTTCTCTGCGTTTTCTGAGTTTGAAAACAATGAAAACAGAATTATTGATGTATTCAACCAACTAAAAGTGCAGAACAGTGGAAAAATTACTTAATCTGATAAAACAAAATGAACCCCCAATGTCGAGACTTTTACTCTTCTTGAGAAGGAATACACTGCAAGAATTAAACGACCTTAACCGTTTGATTTCGCCTTCTTAAAAGTAACAATCCAATACAGATGAGATTAAACCCGTAATAGATTTTGTATTTATTCTTAGACAACCGCGTTAATAATACTAACGCTCCAAGTGGTTTCGACGAGATATGTCGTCATCAAGATATTACCGATTTTTGATGATGACGAAATCAAGATCTGGTCAGGTTTTTATCTGATGACAAGATATCGTGTCCATCAACATCTGGTCAGTTTAGCTAATGACGAGATACCTATTCGATAAAACCATCAGGAGGGTTAAAATTTTTTTTCATAAAGTAACTACTCTATAGAATACCTTTTAAATGATATTACTAAAGCACACGTAGATATCTTAAAATTTAAAGGTTATATCAAAGATTATATATGCACTAAACTGGTAATATACTTCTCTATGTGTCTACAAATGCAGACAATTATGGAACTTACACATAATAACACAGTAAATATGTGTAATTTATATATTTACTGTGTTATTATTATATCACTTGGTGCAAATAAAAGATTGTACCAAATCTATTAGACTTTAGGCCATCAAAAATGGTGAATAAGCTGACCGAGGCAGAAAATTATTTGCTTGGGCAAAGCCTGAGCTGAATGAATTCAGGAAAATGCTTGGAACGTAATTCGATTTTCATTGGTTTCGAGTGTCCTCTGTGAAGTGAACATTTCAAGAGTTCACTTACCTTTTCTGCTGACCATTTTAACCAAGGAGGATCTGGCTTCAGGAGTACCAGTCAGTATGAATGTTCTCTACGACCTCATAAAGCTTACTAATATATAAATATCAACTGCCATCTATTTTCGTTATTTAACAGTTGCTAATACTGATAGACGAATTGACTAAGATTTTACCGGTACTATAATGAGTACATTTAGCATATAAGGCTATCTACAAACCATGAATTTTAGTGACGTTGATTATCAAAATCTGAGACTATATACGCTATTAATAAAAAGATTGGTGAAGACTAAACTGGGCAAAGCTAGACTTAACTTAAGACTTAAAAAATAACTTTTTCTTTACAGTTTGGATTACTCTGTTAGATTTCATTTGGATTATCATTTAATTCTATTGCATTGGTCGCTTACGATCTTCGATTTTTGCGGTTAGATTTATTTTCAAGTTCACTGCATTATCTTTACTTGTCAAGAAAGTGTAAATGTAAAAGCAAATTGTTTAAAAGATTAGTGATTAGACATTTTATTCCTCTTCAATTCTAAACTCTTCTCGATTTGAACCAAATGTTGCATTTATTCTTAAGAACCCGGTGGAATATGGAGACTACACATGACTAAATATTACTTGAGGTGCAGAGTTATAAGTATACAAATAGCTAATACACGACATTTCTCTGACTCAATACCTAAATATGGAAAATTTCTTATAAATTTTATAAGGTTTCTCTACAAATGTATATTTGACACAATCATGTGGAAATGCAATATATTTCCACGTAATCCATTAACCATGAAACTTTAAATTCTGAATATTTTTAGTATACAATCTCAACCAGCAACCAACGGATAAAGAAATCTAATATTCGTAGGAACCCCAACCAGAAACAGTTTCAATTTTTTTTCTGCGTATGCAATTGGATGATAGTAGTTGTCAAAATATAGTTTGAAATCCTTACAGGGAACAAATGCGTTAAAGGGGTTGTCCTGTAGCAGATTAGATAACTAAAATTGTTTTAATCTAGGGAAATAAAATTTTTTTATTGATTCATACTCGGAAACGGACAATTATAGACTAATGAATTTATAGTCGGTGTTTATTTTCTGCCACAGATTATACAAGTAACATTCTTTTAAGTTAAGGAAATAACATTTATTTATTGCGTCTTTAGTAGTGGTTACAATTGTAGTCGATGCTTAAGAATCTTTTTAGAATGTCTTAGAACAATATTGGACCTTTAAAAACTTTTTGCATTTAAATCTATAAACTTAGTTTTCGAATGATCATAGAACAAATATATACTATTTTAAATACTATCAAGTGTGTGAAACTGTTATCAAATATTTGATGTACGTTGATTTGCTCAGTTAAGAAACAAATCGTTTAAATCGTTTGACAGATTCTGTTCATTTACAATTATGTATACAAAAAGTATTCCTTGCATATGGACTGAATTATGTAGGGCTTCCTGGAATTTTAACTTGTAAATTAAGACTGAAACGGGGGTATTTTGCAACACCCAAGGGGAAGATGCAATTAAGCATGTATCCTAAACGAAAGAATAATGAATTGGGATTTCCGGTTTTTTGGGTTAGTGAGAAAAAATGTCCAAATAAACGATTGATGCTGATGTTAGGAGACAAAAAACAGACTCATTAATTAAGTAAGGAATTAAGAACGGGTTTAAGGAAAATGGGGTAAGCTTTTAATGATAGTTTTCCCCAGCAATTAGCGAATAGTTTTGTGACGATAACTAATAAAATAGCTTTAAAATATTTCAAACGAAATACTAATCTTGTAATTCATACTTTTAATCTTACATTCAATAAAATAAAGATAAAAATAGATTGGACACCAAATATTTGAGAAGGTAAATATAAGTTATAATTTTTAGTTTGTATAGCTAAGACAATTTTACTATTAAAGTAACACTCTAAGAGGTTCACATGCATATAACCACTCTGCAATCTACAGTTTTCTCTTCATGACTTCACACCAGTTGACCTTCTTGACCAATAGAATCTCCTCTATGATTCTTTGTGGTTATTTAGTCATAGTATGTGCTGTGAGGTAAATCTCGGAAATCTATCTCTGCTTAAACATTACATATGAGGAAAAGTGGCTGATATATAAAATTATTTACACGGTATCCGTTAACCTTCCAAGTGGTTTTGACGAGATAGCTCTTCCATTAAGATCTGTTTTGTCTTTGTTTGATTAAGTCTGTGTATACTGTAAGATCCAATTTTACTAATGACGAGATATCTCGTCATCAATATGTTGCCAATTTTGATGATGTCGAGATCAAGATCTGGTCAGTTTTTCTAGTGATGAAATATCTCGTCCATCAAGATCTCGTGTGTTTTGCTATTGACGAGATATCTCATCCGAGATGACCATAATGAGAGTTAACACTGTATTGATGGAGCCAAGGAATTGAAATAGAGTAGTATTTCTCTCAAATATATGATATTTATCATTCCTTTAAAGGGTATTTCACGGCAGGTTGATAATGTGCTTGACAATTAAAAAAAATTCAACGAAAGAAAATATTTTGAAATTCAAAATAGATATCTTCTTCGTCGATGGTAAGAAATAGTCTATGACCACATCGGTTTATCTGGTATCCTTGTGGATTATGTTTTTAAAACGTATTGTATTGCTTCAGACCTACTATACTAGGCTGCTAGTCGACTGATGGTCGAGATGTCAAAGACGGGTGTAAGATTAAAAAAACAAGTGTACATCCTGCGTGAATCTAAAATTTAATTTAATTATACAAGTATAGTACATGTGGTTTGCACTTTTCAAATTTATTTTCTCAAAAATATTATATTTTTAGTTATAATCATTCTTTTAAGAATGTGAATTTATGCTCATTTATGCTCCATTCTCAACAGAATGTTTTAATTCGCAGTATGTATTCTATTAATAAAATTGGTCACATAGAAGTCCGCTAGTGTTATTTGTCTATTCAGTGGGTTGCATTCATTTGACATATGAGCTGAGAAACAATAACCGTAGGAATTCAACTCAAAGGGATAGGGAGAGTGTTAAAATGCAACTCTTTCCTTTACCTCTGAACTCCCTACCCTTTAGTGAGGAATTCCTTCCTCTTCGCGGAAATTTCAGAGTTATGGTCGCTAAGTTTCCGCCTGGTGTTATTCGAAATGACTCCGGGGCCATGATTTGGAGTCGTTTCCTGACACCGGACGTTAAGGGCTTGGCTTCTTTATAATGCCGCGATTATTCTAAATAATATAAAGTCGCTGAAGTCGTTTTCTTACTTTTTGCTTCGTAGAAGTTTGCGCGGTCGTCGAAGAAGACCTTTGATTATGCAAATTTTTAGCTTTTAAGGTGTTAAGTTATACTATGAGAGGGATTTTCTGTGTAAACAAACAAATCAGACTGTCTGCCAAGGTTTTACTTCTGTCGAAATGCTATCCCATGATAGTAGGGGTACCTTAAAATGTAATGTGTCACCTTTTTGGCAAGGTATGATCTATTTGGTGTTGTCCAATCAACTATCATACATCAATTCGGAATTTATAATTTTTTTGGCGGTGCTGAAATAGTATTTAAAAACAAGTCGTGACGTCGTATTCAGAAAATGTACAGGAAACAAGTATTGCCTCAGAAATACTTATACAGCCACCTATACTTGTTTCACAGAAAATGCCGTTCATACAGTGAGTGCTCACTATTAGTCATCGTGCATCGGTCTTTTTAGAGTTAAAAGGGATAGCGGCTAAATGGCAGGTTATGACACTAATTGTGTAGCCTAAAGCGTATTTAAAATTTGTTAACGTAAGTTACTTGAATTTACATCGCACTGAAGCATCATAACGTTATTGGGTACAGGCCGGGATCTATCCCGAAGGCATGGATCTAAGGATAAAACCTCGTTATTTTGAACCATGGTTCAGGTGACAAGTTCAATGCCTGAGCTGGCACCCCAATATCGTTAACATAAGTATGCCATTAAAAGTACAACAGAATTAAATGTAACAAGGTTTAATTTTCAATAACAACTTGTTTAAACGTAAAACTGTTAATTTATAAAGATGGCTCTAATAATAAGATTACAAAATTGAGAGACATCAGTGAGAAACAGGAGCGCAAATACACATTGAATGAGAGTCAATATTGCTTTCAACGATTAACAAGTATAAAATTGCATTGAATTTCAAAGGATATTTCTTATTCGACTGAATTATATTTGATGCTAATAAATGGCATTAAAATTTATTTGTCTGTTATTGTACAACCCTTAACATTTATTAATTTTATTAATTTAATGAAAATGAACTGCGAGTTTTCAATTCAAATATTTAATAAGTATTAAGTTTACATTTAAAAATTATTATTTTATCCGAACACATGTTGTCGTTCAGGAAATATTTTAGAAAATTCTTTCGATATTTCTACTCAGAACTTTGCGTAGTATTTCGCTGATGTAAATAGTAAATTGGTTATTTATTTGTATCACAAAATAATGCAAATAATCAACTAACTGGTCAAAAAGTATCTAATTTTGACTATGGCCAAAGTACTTATATCCATATTTAAATTAATCGAACATCATTTTTAGATGTGTGTTTAAAATAGTTTTTGTACTCTAAACCTGCTACACCGATGATGCTGATTTATTTAGATGTCGGTATATACATTTGGTTTTAGTCTGATTAATTGATTTCATAAAATTCTGGTATGTTAGAGTTTAGATGTTATTCCTGAGTGTTACGAGATTTTTTATGCAAGCAGTGATACTGCTTTTCCTCACAACACAAACAAATTGACTAAATAGCCACATATATTGGTTAAAAGAATCATGGGAATATTGTATTCGTCAAGGAGGTTAAAACTGAGATTAGAAGTTTCAGAGAAAAGACTGCAGGTTGCATAATGGTTATTTGCATGCGAACCTTCAGAAGGTTGAGTGCTGTGATGTTTATTGTTGAAGAGACAAGTGCATGCACTATATAATTGTCTTGTCCGTCTAATGGGCAGGTGGTTATTCTATGTTTAATGGGGCTGATTCAAATGACTCTGGACGAAGAACTTCATAAGAATTTTATATATGGCTCCCAATATCTTTGTGATTATTGATTACATTCATACAATATTAACACACACAAATGCATCACGATACAACAGTGGTCTACTATATTAAGATCTACGGATTATGGAAGGTTAAATAAATCAAGGGTTGCAGTAATCCTTCCATATATTTTATCAAGGTGTGTGTATGCACTTGAAATCACGAAAATTGGCGAGAATATCGATAATTCAAAATGTTTTCCAACTCCTTAGCTTTCAAACGATACCAAGCTCTTATAAATATACAATATAATTTTCCTGTTACAAGGGTTTTCATTAGGTATTTTCACCATGGACAAACACGTTTCCAAAACTTTAAACTTGATTTCTGAAAAACTGTTTTTGCAATGTGATGCTTTGTTCAAACAGCGATAACTCAACAATGAATTGATCTATTATAATTATTTTGTATCACTCTAATCTACGTAATACAGTAGATGCTTTGACTCTCAGTCAAAGTTATTGGCTAAGAAATGAATTTTTAGTTCATTTTAAAAATTAAAATTCCTGAAAAAATCTTCATTTTTTTAGACTTCTTTGTCGATAAAAATTGTATAGAAACCTATTCTCCCTGGTAACTTGATGGAGGGTCAAAACATGAAGAATAATATTAGGAATACTTTCCAATAGAAATTATCTTTCTGAACACATTAGAAACTGAATATATCACTTTTCAAAAATCATGCTAATTAGCAAATTATATCTAAATTAAATAATTAATGATTAGATTAATCTGAATTTTTCAAATTGGAATGAGTTTAGGTACAAACCAATGACCTATTATAAATAAATTGAATTTTAAATGTCAAAATTAAATATATATATATATATATTTAATTTTGACTTTTAAAATTCAATTTTTTCAATTTTGGTTTAAATGTGCTGGATTTGAGCTGCTGAGGAACGCTAAAACTACCAGGAGTAATTCACACCTCTAATGAAATTCTTCGTTAATCTTATTATAGTCTACGAACTTGAAAAGAGGTTTTAGATGTAAAAAAATACTAAATTTCCTTTAACAAGTGAATGGGGTGTAATTGAAATAAACGTTCTGAAGCTATTTATGGTAATATGACTGAGGTGGGCACTTTTTGCCACGTGCTGTATTGGAAATAAGTATTGGATAATTTTACACATGTACTCGTTTACTTATCGCAATTTCAACAATTTTTGAGATACCGTTCTGATCAAATATGCTAGATATATAGTCAATATTATATCCACAAGAAGCATATCGGAGATGACACTGTGAAAGAGACGTAAAGGTGTGAATAGTTAAAGGCGAAAATTTATATACATATCGCAAATTTATATACACTCTTAAATTTTTCAATAACATTAAGGAAAATATCTTGTGTGACAATGTTCAGTGGAACTCTAAACAGTGATTATTTAAAGCATCCAGTCTGACAATTCTCCGTATTATATACCATTTATTGTACAGTAAAAATACCATCGAAGTGAATACGTGTGGTGAGGGGTCAAATGTGAATTAATGGGAAATTTTTTGGAGAGTGGTACTCAATGACGTTTGGTTTCTGGCATTTGGGCATTGGGGTGCAGTTGATTCCGGCTGAGATGGTCCAGGAATGATGCTACGGGTCTCAAGAGGTAGGGTTTAAGTTTATGGTCCATCGATGAGCAAGTGCATCACACGTCATTCACAAGATCTATCTCCGTTTCCCTGAGGAATTCTAAGTCTCTGAATTCAACGGTACCTCTCAATAAAACTTAGCTTCATAATCAATGTTCTGACCAATGCCAACAAGTCCACTCATCCGATTGTCAGTTATTGCAGTTCTTTGACCCCTCTAAATTTCCTATAGGGAGAGTGATGCAAGTCCTTCGATTTTGCATTGATTCACGTGCCGTTATGGCGTAATTCTTCCTATTTTCGTTATTCGAAGCATCTAACTTCAATTTATTTCCCAAATATTATTGTATCACTTACGTCGTGACGCAAATCTTTCTTTAATCTATCAGATCATATGACGTCAATGGGACTGTCACTTGTATAGATTACCTCACTCAATTATACATTGAACCCCAGCTGTGGCTTCAACATAAATTGGGTAGTTATACCGATAATCGTAGATTACTACTTACCAGCGATATGGTAGTGAGTTTCCAGTCGTAATTGGAAACATCTCTCTCTCTCTCTAATGACTGAATTTAAGGATTTATTAATTATTACAAACAAAAACTACGTGGTTAGTCTCCAGTTTTAGTTCCGCTCAGGAAACTCAGCATAAGTTTTTCTCTCGACCTTCCCCGGTATTCGATTTCTATTAGAAGATTCTTCCCTTCTAACTCCATTTTCTTCTCAATGGTCAACAATGCCCTAAAGTACTTAACTCATTCAATAAATCAATGGCTTAGTTCCACCTAAAAAATCCCACATCGAACCTCAGTGGTTCACCCTGAGTCCAAATTATTGGAAACGGTAAGTTGACATTCTAAGGATGTGGAGCCTTAAATCTTTCTTTTCAAGTCGTCGAACTAACTTTAAGCACTTTATCTAGGGTTCAAAGTTAGTCACAATCAATTTCACGAGTATCAAAACAAAACCCACCATTTTAAGCTTCGTCATTTCAGAAATATGACTTTCACGAGTGCAACACTTGTACAATGTTTTGTTCGCTAAATTATCTACAATTAAAAGACAGACGCATAGCATATGCGCTAAAGTTTCTGAATAAATTATATATATCGTGACTTTTGTTTGACACCTTACCTAAAGCCATTTATGCTGGATATAAGCACATGTGTACATTTTAATACCTAAATTTAAATGAGGAATGGATGGGTAGTTGAATTAACATCTCACAGAAACAACAGAACGAGCGATTGGAGATGGTCCGAGATCAATTCCGAAGGAAAGGTCCTAGGATAACACTTCGTCATTTGAACAACGGTCCGATGATGGGGTCAATACCTAAACTGGCATCCCACTCTCTAAAATTCCACACCATGCCAACGTGAGGACATCTGAGGCAGATTTAACATGAACCAGTCACGTACACGACGGTCTTCGGTTGGATCGAGTTTCAAACTCGCTATTCTTCCAACCGGGCTACGGCGGTCCACCCAAAATTAAATGACATTTAACAAAATTATAAACGGCATTTCGTGTACTTATTCCTGGTGATTATAATTAAGTTGATTATGTATGGATATGTTAAAAATACATACAATAAAACTAACAATTGAAAACTTTGTTTTTTATCCATACCGTTTTACCTAACACGCTAGGAATTATATATAATCGCGATGTAATATTGACTAATATTTACATACTTTTATAGAAAAGTGAATAGATTTTCATCGATCCGTTAAAGGATATATTTAAAAAAATTTACAACTTTAGAGAGTTTAAGATATAATGGGACTTAAATGGGAGATACAGTTTTGCCTAGGTGAAGAGGGTTAAATATAACATGCAAAGATGCCCAAGAGCATATTTCGCAAAGAGCGCATTTTCATCGATCCATTAAAGGAGATCTTTAAGGCCATCTGCAGTAAATCCCTCTAATGGTACTGACGGATTGACGGCGAAGCTGCGGAATTTCTAGGATTTGTATCACTTTTCTCACACCTCAGAAATACTGATTGAATGAATTCATCAATGGCTACATATTTATCGTTGATGTTTATCTCATTTACTTATTTTAATAATAACGGAAAGGAAGGACTTGTATATATTTTTATGCTCTTACATGAATCTTGACGCTCGAATTGTTGACATGATTGTAATGGTAGATAAGGAAGTGGAACTTTTTAGATTTATGAATGTATCGGAAAGAATATAAAATGCAAATTGTCCCTGATTATATTTCGAAACAACTTAAATGAGAATGAACATAACACGTAAAAATTGATCATTATAGATCTTTATGTAGAAACACAAATTGGGTTAACCGTTTATGTGATGAGTTATAACGTTTGCAAGAATAAACGTTTATGTAAAAGTGAACACATAAATCCTACTACAGTAAAGTTCTATAAATGTATTTTAACTGCAGTTATACTATTTAACCCTCCAAATAGTGTCGACGAGATATCTCATCCATCAAGATCTAAACAATTTTGCTAATTACGAGATTTCTTGTTATGAAGATATTGCTGATTTTTTTTTATGATGTCGAGATCAAGATCTGGTCAGTTTCCTTCTAATGACATCTCGTAAATCGATTTCTGGTCAGTTTTGCTAAAGACGAGATACCTCATCGACACAACCACCAGAAGAGTTAAATTATTGTTAGCTGTTACAAAATTAGATATAAACAACGTAATTTGTTACAACTATATGCCAACTTATTAACTCACATGTTTAAGAACAGCAGTCAATCTATCATCATTATGTTACTTCAATTATAAATAGACTTTCACGTTTTGAGTTATCGCATGATGATAGGTCTGAAAATTACACTCCTGTTCAACATGCCGAAGATAGAAAAATTGTGGTATCCACTGTAATATTTAAAATTAAAGAGTAATATTTTCTCGTATCGTACGAAATTTAGCAGGGTTTATAGGGTTTAGCAGGGTTTAAACAATAGTGTCTGTGAGATTCGCATAAATAGTATAACCTAGTATCGATACAATACGAGGGTCATATCGTGAGTAATGCTCAGGTTGTCAACACTACGGAGTGAATGACGTAACGATCGAGAAAATTACATCAGTTTTTGTTCAAGAGCTTGAGGAAGAAGCACGTGTTTTTGTTTCATCGATAGCGTATTTTTTTAGTAACGTGAGTTAGAAATGGAGCCTGCACCAGTCTTGGGTACTGAACGAAGATTTGACATTGAAGGTCAAGCATTCTTGTATTGAATTGTCGCTATTGATGAAACTTGAGTTAGAGACTTTGATCCGAAGTTGAAATCACAATCCAACGAGTGGAGAGGTCAAAGTTTCCCACGACGAAAAAAAATTTCGACGAGCTCAATCAGAGGTGACAAATGATGAACAAATGATGATAGCTTACGATCACCACGGAATCATCACATAGTTCCATGTGGACAAAGTGTCACAGCAGTGTATTATCGTGTATTCATTCAAAAACTGAACAGAAAATGCACAAAACCCGACCTCAGTTGCTCGAAGCTGGGCAACTCATTATCCATGACAACGCTCGCCAACACATCACCAGTGTCGTAAATGAAAACCTGCGCGAATACGGTTGGGAAGTGTTACCTCATGCACCCTACAGTCCGGACATGAGTCTATCAGACTGACTTATTCCCAAAGTTGAAAAACCTAAGCATGGACGTTGTTTTCCTTCTTTGGAAGATCTTTCTGCCGCCGTTACCCGAGCCATTCGCCAGATGAACAGAGATGGTGTATTAGATGGAATAGTAAAGCTTCCCAGACGTTGGGACTCGGTAATTGCAAAGCAGGGAGACTATAATGAAGGATTGTAAATAGACAGTATAAAATATAAACATTTAAGTAAACAAAAAATTTGTGTGCATTATTTATGAAATGACCCTCGTATTTTTTAAAACATAGCCCCACTATCACTCATTTTCAAATCATACATTTGGCGTATTTGGCGAGATACACAAACTGTGAACATTGATTTGAAGAAACTACATGAATGATCAATTGCTTTATTATGTGATGAGATTGCTGGAATCCAGTAAGAGAAGTCGAGCCAGCTTAATCTCATCGTAACGTCGTGCATTGACTTAGGAATCATTGTCATAGGGACCAAACTGTCTCTAAAAACTTGGATTTACGTGTGAAAGGATTATATTAGTGACAAATGGCCGCTTCCTGTGTACAAAACATCTCAGGTCACTGACAGCGCCTCACAGCAATTAACCAAGCAAAAACAAAACTTTGGCAACGCGACAGTTGACTTGAGACTAATTTTCCTCTACACGAAGATTAGTGTCTTAACAAATTATATTTTGTAGAGAGTACAAGGGATTACCATGCAAGGAGATATTGTTTATGTCACTCTATGGTACTTTTATGAATGTACCTGGTTTATTAGGGATAGTGAACATTGACACTGAAGACCAAAGCCATTGCAGTCAGTCAAGTACTATTTACTAACAAATCAAAATTTAGTTTCCACCTGGTTCTTGATAAAGCTGTATATATACATTATAAATCACAAAAATATACCAGAAAATATATTTTTTTTTATTCCCTCAAAATATTCTCCTTCGCTTTCAAACGATACCAAGATCTTGTAAATATTCGTAACATTTTTCTAGTTACAAGGGTCTTTCGTTTAAAAAAAGTGGTTCCTCGATATTGTCGGAGATACTTCGTCCATTAGGTCAGCTTTGCTAATGATGAGATTCCTCGTCGAGACAACCATCAGGAAGATAAATTGCTGTGATATATGTAAATAGAACCTGGCAACGTGTTCAAGAAGAAGCCGAAGCTTGCGCATGCGCTGTAAAATAACTTGTGGATACGTTTCCAGAATGCGCACTTGTGTACATATTCGACAACCAGATCGTCCTCAATAAACGTGTTACTTCGAAGCTGCTCCCTTCCTGTCCAGAACACAATACACAACAATCGCCCATTTTGGCTAATAAGCGTGAAAGTCAAAATTCCTGCACTTTTTCTAAAATGATTTGAGTCTCTTATACTTTCTGTTGACAAACGTAAACTGAAAATGTAAGCTGCATCCATGGAATAGTTTTTGTTTCACAAAAATCTGATTCCTGCTTATTTTTGGAGTTTTGTATTTTGAGTATCCGTCACTAACTCTAGGGCTTTGATGAAAAATTTGTTAAATACTAATATGCATCCATTAAATCATGAAATTTACTTTCGCAAAGCCAATTATATGTCTAAAAAATTTCTAACAGGGGACTATTTACTTAACGTGTTTAAATTTGGCGTTTTTAAATGTTTTTACACTGAAACAAATTTCTAATGAACTAAGCAAAATTATCTAAACAAACGCAACTGAAAACTGAGTTGAGTAAAATTAACAACGCATAAAAATACTAGCATGCGTTTAGCCCATTATTTTTTAAAGTGGTTTCCCAATTTATATGTCCTTTAAAATGAAAAAAATTATTCTGCATGCAAAACAGGGTGCGTGCTTAGTCAAATAATAATTTAAATTGTGTTTCTGAAAACCTACAGCAAAGAATCCTTTAAACGGTTTAGTTTGGTGGAACTTAAACTATTCTGTAAAACTCCTTTCTTATCCTCCATTCAGACTTACATCTGAGCTATATTTGAAGACATAACAATTCTAATTACAATAGAAAGTCTGTTTTTCTCTCAGCCTACTCCACTTTATGTTTCTTCCCAACTTTTTTCTTTGCTTGATCTAAATTCCACGTTTACAATTCATTTCAGTGCTTTTTTCAACAATACCGGGTCTTCTTTTTTATCCAGACACCGTGTTTTACCGTCTTTTATATTCGTTCTTTAGTGGTTTGAAGGGAGAAAATACGTTTTAAATGAGACTGGAGCCGCAACCGAAACTTCTAAACCTCCCAATGGTTCCGTAACTTTTCTTAGATGCGGAAGGATTATAGAGAGGCATTTCTTCTCTTGTGAACAGCAAACAATTCTTTCTTTCATTCGGTGAATGTTTTCCTTCACACGAAATACCTCATCAAGGTTAAAAATATTCAAATGGTAGATGTTGGCGGATCGGGTGATTCCCAGTGGAGAACGAATAAAATGAATTGAAATCATCTGAATGTCGAGTAGATGTAGTCTGATCGAATTTCTTCACTGGTGCGCGCTACTGGAAAATTGTGCGTTTCGATGCGTTGAGCTATTATCATCATATTTAGTTGAAATAAACCAAGGACACAAACTATGTTATACCCTCCAAGTGGTTTCCAAGATATCTCGTCCATCAAGATCTAACCAATTTTGCTAATGACATCTTTTAAAGCATATTTTAAAGTTTATAACAAACATATCCAAGGTCCATTAAAAGAAACCATCCACCTTAATCGAATCATCCAAAAGACCTTTACGGCATTTTAAGGATACCCTTACGCCAAATCTAGAGAAGTACAATATATTTTTTAAGCTTACCAAAACTAAAAACTATCCCCAAAGAAAACAAATTATTTACAAACTTCAAACAAACCATTATTGAACAAGTTGTATATATAGAAATATGTGTAATTTTAGACAGGGGTTGAATTGAGTAATTACGAAAAATATCTAAATATTATCTAATGGTTCAAGATACTTTCCAAAATTTAAACTGGCAAGTTTAAGTTTTGGTAAGGGGTGAAAAGGTTTGTTGGTGAAAACGGAACAACACTGATATCCAAGATATTGCCGATTATTTTATGATGAAGAGATCAAGATCTGGTCAATTTTCTTCTACTGACGAGATACCTCGTCCATCAAGATCTAATCAGTTTTCTCAATGGCGAGATACCTCGTCCACAAAACCATAACCACCAGGAGGGTTAATGCAATTTCTTTATGCAATAGATTTGACAGCTGAATCCCTTAAGTCTGATCGAATTTCTTCCCTGGTAAGTTCAACTATACATGCATTCAGAACGTTTCCATGAGCTGAAATATTCTTATCAATAGTTTATTTAGTTAAAGTAATCATGAACGGAATCTATGTTAATGAAATATACTTCTGCAATAGTTTTATTAACGCACGCATAAACTGATTATTGGGCTTTAATTAAACTAAACATGGTTAATTATTTTGATTTAGTTTTGTGTTTATGTAGCGGAGTAATTGCTTTTGAATATTCTGTATGATTCATATATGTCCATATTTATGAAAGCATAAAGATGGGTACATCATATATTAATTCGAATATTTCCTCAAACATATTGTTCTTTATTTTTAGTAAATTGCATAGAATAGTGTTTCTATACTTCCATCTATTATATAAGCTATTCTTTTTTTATAATACTTCCATATTGCACAATCAGCTATCTATTGTTTTTTAAAATATGTACACAACTGAAAATAAGTCTCGTTTTACATACTTTAACCCTCCAAGTAGTTTCAACGAAATATCTCGTCCATCAAGATCTGACTAATCTTGCTGACGACGAGATATTTGGTCCATTATTATCTGAACAATTTTGCTGGTGGCGAGATATCTCGTCATCAGGATCCTGTCAATTTTTTTATGATATCGAAATGATCTGGTCAGTTTTCTTCAAGTAGAGAGGTATCTGGCCCATCAAGATCTGATCAGTTTGCTAATGACGAGATATCTCGTCGATACAACCGCCAAGAGGATTAAACAGTGTTTTTTAACATGAATGGGGAATATTATTTTGGAAACTATTTCCGAGAAATATTTTGTATCGAAATTGCAATTCTCTGTTGACTTGAAGAAAACAAAACACTTATTACTCTCCAAGGGATTTTCGTTTTTACTTTTGTAAAAAAGGCGTCATTTTCACACATAAAATTAATAAAAGCTAACTTTGTCTCAGTACATTTGTTTATAAGTGTGTTGTAAAGTATTATTAATTATCATTTTACAACACTTTTTTTCGTCTGTAACATTATTTGTATCATTGTAAGTGTTCTCATGAGTAGTATTAATTACTATTTTTTTAATGTTCCCGTCTGGAAATAAAGCTAAAATTATTTATCTCGCCATCCATATCTTACAAACGACTTTGTTTTTTGTCATTTTTTAAGTTGCATTCAATAATGTTAATATATATAACTCATAAGAAAAGTATCGCAATTGAGAAAACGCTCATTGTAAATCAAGTCTACAGGAGGAGTCTACAACAATATCTACGTGGACGAATATCATCACAAATCTACTACCATTACACTTAATGCACCCAATTATCTTAATTACATTCACGTGCTTTACATTTAAATTCAATGTATTCAAATTTGCTTTTCCACGTTATCTTAGGAAGTAAGCAATGTGCGACAAACCAGACTGAATCAGTGAAACCTTCAAACTTGAAAAAGATGAAAACAAGATGATAAAATTGATCTATGGGTCTGTCGATAGAAGAAAAAATCCACCATCATCAGACCGTTAAATGTGTTAGTTTTGAATTGTGTTGGCACGTTTTTTGAATTAAAATATGCATGCAAAGGCGGAGGAGTCACTATCTTTCTCTAGTGCAGCGATTCTCAACCGTTTTCATCTGATGGCTCACAAAGACAAATTGTTAAAATTCTGTTGAACACTAAAAATATATATTTTCTGTGACAAAATAAATTTACTATAAAAATGTATTAAATGTTTTGCTGATCTGACAAAAAAAGAGGTATAATTTTAATTTATTTATAAAAAATGTATTCAACTACCCTTTTTGTTCCAAAGTGGATTTAAAAAAATGCTTTGTAATAAAAAATAATACTCAAAATTAATTGCACGGATATTACTTGTAATTATTTGTGAACACACCTGATAAAAGTTCTTGGCGTGTTGAGGAAGTTTGGAGAATGGGAGCCAGCTCAAATGTCATCTGACCGGGTTCAAAATTACGAGCGTTGTCCTAGGATCTTTCCCCCGAAACGTGGCCAATAGCCCACTGTGTTGCTCCAGTGTTACGTTAATTAAACACCTACCTACATGAAAAAAGTTCAAAAGTAAACCATTGAAATGGAATAAATCTTCACAATTTACACCTATTCACCATCTGCAAGGCACACCGGTTGAAATTCGTTGCACTAGTGTACAGATTATGTAATATAGGTAAGCCTTCTCTAATGCCTAAGTCGAGAATGAATCTCGATTGGACTACTTCGCTTGTTTAAAATCAAACTGTTAAGAACATTCCATACAGTGCTGAGCGTTAGCAAATTTGTCGATTTCATTACTTTTTAGCGTATAAAGTTAGAGGGATTTTCAGTGCAAATAAACAAACCGTATGATCTGCAAAAGTTTTACTGCTGATATACGAATTCTGTCGCATGATATGTATCAGGGTTACCTTAACCCTACAGGTGATTTCGACGAGATATCTCGTCCATCATGATTAAACCAACTGACGAAATTGATGATTGTTTGATGATAACAATATCAAGATCTGCTCAGTTTTCTTCTAATGGCGATATATCTCGTCCATCAAAATCTGATAAGCTTTGCTAATGACAATATAACTCGTCGGTATAATCAGCAGGAGGGTTAAAATGTAGTTTATCGCCGTTTTGAGAACGTTCGGCCTTTAATCTACTTGGTGTTCACCAATAAACTTATACATGAATTCGGAATTTATCCTTTGGAATTTTTATTGGTGACACTGAAATTGTATTCGGAAAACAAGTCAAGTGACGTCACATTTGGAAAATGTACAGGAAAATTCTCTCACTGTCAAAGATCTAGCAGTAGTAAATAACTTTTTGGGGGTAAAATGTTCACTTACTTTTTGACCCAAGCTATAATAAAAATGTTGCCTTGTAAAATTTTAACCATATCTGTTCTATTCTCGACTGTTTATACGAATAAATATTCTTTGAAATTTTTCTTGCGAAGTGAAGTGCTGAAATCATATTCGAAAAGCAAGCCAATTAACGTCACGTTTAGAATATGTGCAGGAAACACGGATCGCCACAGAAACACTACCGTTCATTGAGTTTGACCAAATAACCCGAACAAGCGCTGGGTATGTGATATGTTCATCAGATCCAATCTCGAACTAAGCGTTAGCGAATCCTTATCTATTTTTACCTCACTTCCACACTAGTGCATGATACTAGTACTTTTTTTAACTGCATGTGACCTGGATGGCTTAATTAGAAAATATAGTGATGGCAACACTGTTCAAAGATAAAATATTTAAATCTCTTTCCTCTTTTTCACTTTGGTCCAAATTGTGATGGACGTTTTGCTCCACCGAAATGGCTATAAACCATTTTATAGGTTTTTTTTCTTTATTAGTCATTTTTTAAGCTTTTAATGTTTGAGTACTAGTATGGCTAAGGTTTTTATTTTTTACTCAAACTAAATCGATCCGCTCTCCTGAAATTCTCTATAGTCCGTTGTGTTTTTCTATGCGCAGTTTATTAATTACCACCTGATAGTCTGTATTTTTTAAATTGCGCAGTGTATGGCTAGTGTTTCAATATTAAAAGGCGTTGAATGATTTAAATAACAATTCTCTTTGATATGACTCTTTTTACAGATGGCATAAACAATTTTAAAAACAACTGAAACTTCATTTTTCGTTGTAAATCATTTCTTACCTGTCATGCTTTTTAAAATATTATCTTAGAATATTCAGATTAAAGACATTCATTTTTTAAAGCAAATATAAATGGGAGTGAACAATTCGATTGGTTTTATGAATAGTTTATAAAATGTGCTATTTAAAAACGCATTTCAAAAATACCTAATAAAACGTTACAATTTGCTATATGTACTGTGAAAAACATGATTAGTTTTATTACTCTAAAATACGACATTTAAAAACGTTTCAAAAAAATATCTCACAAAAAGTTTTTAATTCGCTATTTACGTTCCAAGATCTGAAATATCAAGTAACAATATATGCAAATGTCGAGAAAAAATATGATTCGGTTTATTACTCTAAAATATGCCATTTAAAAAACAAGTTAAAAAAACACCACACAAACCGTTATTAACTCGTTATTTACGTTCCAAGATCTATTCTCAAGAAGCAAAGCAGCATTAAAAACGCATTCAAGGTAAAACAGTTCCCATGCAAATGATATTACTTTGAATACTAATTATGGACCAGTACTGTAAACACAGACTCTTTTGTGTAGGAGTGTGACTCAAATAATTGCTTTAGCACTCATTAGCATAAAAGATTTATTTTGAACAGTAGCTTCATCCGACTTAATTGCACGGTTATTAGGACGAAAGAGAGAATTCTTGCTGGAGCAGCACGTTTTGAAAAGTTTCTATTCACAGCGTGTAGATCCAAACGTACGTCGAGGCAGAAATTAAGTTTGATTAAGGCGGTCGAGCTCGTCTAAAATAGAGCTCTGCTCTCCTGGTGGAAGGACTAGATGGATTTCATTCCAGCTAATATTAGCAGCAGCTCGAAATTAACGAAATGGATTAGATTTGGAGACAGAAACACGGTAAGGTATTTCGCGACGTTCTATTCTGAGCTGGTTTTTCCATTCTTTTCCTTGAATATAAGAACTTGATCTTTTGTTCCATTCTGTGCATGAGTCTTGCCTCGTTATTTAATTCCTCGTAGAGAACTTTTGTCCCAATCGAATTGAATAACTTTTAGGTGAATTGAAGATAATTGCACTGAAACTGGAATGGGTGGAGATTTTTATCATGAGCTAATTGTGAACACTAGAATGCTTTATTCTACTATTTGATCCGGGGTTCTTTTATCTACTGTTGAAGTGTTTGTCAACGACAACTATTTTATTAATTGCACTGCAGATAAAATCAGCCGATAGAGTAAAGACAAAAATACTGCGACAGAAATGTGTTGAGGTCTTAATCATTACAGGACATTTTCGACAATAAGAGAAGAACAGTAAAAATTATTAACTGATAAGTAAAGTATTCCAAAATGTTATTGCATAGCAATATATTTGGGCGGTAATACGAATCAGAAAAATTAAGTTAGATTAAGTCGGTCGAGTGGGTCCAAAATAGAGTTTGCTCTCCTAGTGGAAAGGACTAGGTGTATTTCATCACAGCCAATATTTAGCTGTGAAGCGAAATTACCCAAACGGATTAGATTTAGACACGTAGAAATACGATAGGTGCGTTTTATTCCGAGCTTGTTTCCAATCTTTTCTTAGAATACAATAACTTGATCCCTTGTTCCACTCTTTGAGCATGAACCTTGCCTCGTTGTTGAATTCCTTGTAGAGAACATTTTAAATCTCAAACGTACTGAATAACTTTCGTAAGAGATTAGATGAATTAAAGGTAAATACACACACGCACACTGAAATAGGGGATGGGTTGAAACCTTTAAATTTAGTTGATAAACATTGGAATCTTTTATTCTACTATTTGAGCCGGAGTACAACCGGCTGTTAAAGTGCTTGTAAATTCAATTGTACTGAAGATAAATTAGGCCAGAAAGGAGATGGAATAAAGACAAAAATACTGGGATAGATATGTATTGCGATCTTTATTAGTACAGAGTACTTTCGAGAGTAAGTGAAAAACAGTAAAATTTATTTATTAGAAATAAAAAATATTATAAACTGATATAATATAGTACAATGTATTTGTAGGTAATATAAACTACAACAAATAAAGTTTGATTAAGCCGGTCGAGCGAGTTCAAGATAGAATTTTCCTCACCTGGATTTGTTCGATTCCATCTTTGTTATTATTTAGCAGCCGGACGAAACGGATGAAATGAATTAAGATTCATAGGCACAAAAATACCTAGGTGTTTTGTGAACGCTTGCAAACGCGCCGTGAATTTTATTTTTATTTCGCGTGTGCAATTGCTACTAGCGTATTTGTAAATGATATTGTGTCTTGATATAACATTTATTAAGCACGAACTATGATATTAGTGAACGTGGTCTTTTAATTACGCCCATGCAAACTGTAACTATGATATCGAATATAATGAAAAATTAATTTGTGTAATTTAGAAGAATGGGAGGAGTGTTAAAAAGAGTTGTATTATTTGTAGTTCTGAATCATCCTTATTTTATTAATAAATGTTTCAATTTTTCTAACAAGCTTTCTCCGTATATGTAACCGAAGAGCTTGTCTAGAACTATTTAATACAATCTTACTGAGCTCTGATCACCCGAAAAGTGGCTAAAGAGAGTCTCCATCTCCAAATGAATTAGAAACCGACTCGGATCTCCATATCTTAAATGGTGCTAGTAGTGGAATCCCAATCTCCCGACATTAAATGTTGGTAGCAGTGGGATTCCAATCTCTCCGACATTAAATAGTGATAGTGGTGGGATCCCAATCTCCCCGACGTTAAATGATGGTAGCAGTGGGATCCCAATCTTCCCGACATTAAATGATGGTAGCAGTGGGATTCCAATCTCTCCGACATTAAATGGTGGTAGCAGTGCCCAGATTACATTAGTTTTATGAGTATAGGTAACTATATAGTTGAATAGGAACGGTTTTACAGTGAGGTTGAAAAATTTATGAAATCAATTTATTAAAACACTCAGTTATCGGTTCCTAAAAATGACTTTGACTAATCATATCCTTTGAGCTCAAAAGAAGATACTTTGAGGACAAGTGTAATTTTACCAGTACAAATTGAATAATTTGTTCGACATTTACGTTTAAACGAGATTTCCTGATTAAATATTTATCACGCACACAGACAAAAGACCTGATGGCATAAATTTATTTCGAACAGACAGACGTTAGAAAAGGAATGTACACAGGAAATGTTAAGTCTTTTAAATCTAAAATGAAGAAACAATACCATACTAACAGATCTGATATTTTCCTCACATTTGAAGACTTGCGTTTATGCAGTAAACAAGATAAACTTCAAGTGTATATTGAACCCTTTGATCTTTTCACCATAAGACACAGGAACTAACTTAACTATATTAGAACGTTAATTCAAGAATGATACACTTTTAAGTGTTTCATGTGCACAATTACAGTCAGTACTTAGTCAACTTTGTATTCGACAGTTTAAAGTGTTGTGTTGTTTATTCCTTCTGGTATAGCCGCCTGCTAGATCAAGTTCAATCAAGGACATCTGAAAAATATTTTTGACCATCCAGGAATTCCCTACACCTAAGGTGCCCACTTCGCAATCTAGTTAAAGCCGTTGGAATCATTCTTTTCCCTTTTTAAAACAAGGATAGAGCCGGAACTTTCTTCGCGTATCGATTGGGAGGAATTGCATTATTTGACATTTTTTTGGAGAATTCATGTGAAGTAAGAGAATCGGGCACCCCAAGAGCATCTGAAGAACCCTCCTTGGCCAGTCTGTGAGCCATGTCATTTTCTCTGTTCTATGTTGTCTTTTCTATGTTCCTTGTCCAACAATGAAAAATCAGATGAAAACCAAGTGACTAGAAACAGATTATCGATTCTCTAACAGAGATGATTCAGGATTTGAACTAATCGTAGGAATCGTAGACAATCGAGCTAATCGAAAACATTTAGCAATGAACTCGATGTATCAAAAAACGTTTTGTTGATACGTTCTTTTTATAGCATATTTACTTGGTTTTATAAATTTAATAACAACAAAGTAATAAAGTAGGAATCAGTTTTACCTCTTCAATTAGCTCATATTTTTAACCCTGCTGGTGGTTGTTGTCGCGACCAGGTATCTCGTCATTGGAAAAACTTCAAAAAATGAACTTTATGACGATCTATCTCGTCATTAACAAAATAGGTTACACGTTGATGGACGGAGTATCTCTTCGAAACCACTTGGAGTGTTTAGGAACCTTGTTAGGGTATTACGGCATCAAAAATGTATTAAATGGCATAAAGGTACCCATTTTAATGTCTATACATTTAAAATTAATTCATATACCATAAGATATTTATGAATAGAGTGTAATTTTTTATTGTTTTGCAATCACCGGGATCGTTGTTATTTGAGTTTACTTGAAAATTCTGAAATTCACTTTGTGAAGCACTAAAGTGAAGCAATTTAAGTAGCATCAATGTATATAATAACTTAAGTAATTAGAATATAATTTAAATGTGGACAAGTGTTCAGATTCCGAATGCTCTTTGTAAGGTAATTATATCAAACTTTATAATAATTTACATTTATTGAATAAATTTATTTCTTTTATCTAAATTGGTTGGTTGATAAGTGCATGAGAAGCACTGTTCTAAAACTGAAGAATCAATATTTTACAGTAGAAATAGCACATAAACGTAGAGTTTGGTTTTTACTTTTCTATACAAATCAAATAGTCCAGTCAATATGTACCAAAAAATGGGTTTCCTTGCAAAAGGTCGAGTTTCTATAAACTTTGGACATGTTGTAGCGACCAATGCCACAAGTAAAAACCAAGTTTGCGGAAACGAAAGTCCTGTGTTAGCAAAGTTATATTGAAAAAACTTCGAAATTTTCGGACTACAAGGGATTTCAAGAATCGTTAGTAGAAAACTTTGGAAAAGTAAGATTTAAACGTAAAGACAAAGTGGTCACTCTAGCATCCGTCACGAGCTCTGTAAAAGTAGCCAACAAGATAATAGAAATCGATCCGCTGACACTTTTCCAAAGAGAATGCATCATGAAACAGTCGGACGAGGAGTTGGAGTACTTAAAATATGAACTTGCACCCTTCCTGATGTCTTTGTTCTCAGAAGAAGGAATGCGAAAGGGAACAAAATATTCCATGTACTCCGCTTTTACTCCAGCAATGTGACATTTGGCACCAATACATTTGTCATAGTGGATGGTAGGTATCTGCCGCACAAAGTAGTCTGGCATCACAACGACTCTGTCGGCTCAATCATCATAAGGTATGTCCAGTATGTACAAAAACACTTTGGTAGTAGTGCGTCCGTTGTTTTTGATGGTTATTCAGTGGATGCAGTCCAGAAAAATATTGAGTGCAGTACGTATGCGTCGTTCCAATGTGCAATGTTGTGCAGACATCATCTTATTAGACGAAGCAACACTCGTTCCAGTGCCACAGGAGAAATATCCTACTAATGAAGGGAACAAACGATGTCTCATCACATTGCTTTGCAACTCATTGCAACAACACAGCATAGACGTAAAGCAGGCTGTGGAAGATGCAGATGTCGACATCGTGAAGACAGCACTTTCCAAGGCAGCCTATAAACAAGTCATCATCATTGGGGAAGATACTGACCTGCTGGTGCTTCTCACTGGTTTGTCCCTTAATGTGAACAATGTATACCTACATAAGCGTGGAAGAGATGAGTCTGCTGGTGTACTGTATTGTAGTTCCTCTTTCAAATATGATTCATCAAGCTGTCCATCAGGTATTGTTCTTTTCCTGCGTGCCGTCAGTGGATGTGACACGACATCCGCCATTTTTGGCCAAGGCAAAACTAAATGCTGCCACTATACTCAAGAAAAATCCTCAGCTAAAAGAATTAGTTTCAGTGTTCTTACAACACTTCTCTGCTGAGGACATAGCCAACGCAGGAGAGAAGTATCTCATCACTTTGTATGGGGTGACATGAACACACAAAATTTGGATGCATCCTTTACCTACATTTCATCAAGGCTGCTGCAAAGACCAGCAAATTAAGTCTTGCATCACTGCCACCGACACAAGACTCTGCCAGATATCATTCCTTTCGGACATACCACACAGTCCGAAGTGGTTGGGGTTCGAAAGACAACCTACAGACTGGGATTGTATGCACACATATCAAGGGCTCGCATCAATTCAAGCTAGTATGGATCCTGCACCTCAATCCTTACTGAAATTTATAATGTCGTTGCAAGAAACAGTGCCGTGGGGCTTGAACCCGTCAAAAAGCAGTCCTAAAGTGTTCAAGCCTTTGCACTTTCTGTCTTTACCAGTCATGCCAAAACGCTCAACAATATTAACAACTAACTCAATTAACAATATTGTTAATAAGTACTCCTGTTTTGGAATACATCGACATAGATGAAGATGAGGCTTTGGATGTTTTTGAGCAAATTGAGCAGCTTGCCACCAATCCTCCGCACACTCACATTGCAGTTAAAATAATGAGTGACGAAGAGGTTCATTCAACACCAGGACCTTCAAAGCTAGCTAAATTTTAACACTGCAATGTATCAAGATTTAAGTGAAGTGCGACTGTAGTGAAATATTTACTTTTTTAAAGGTGATACATTATTACATCATTATATAACAACATTTAATATTTGATTGTATTTGTATTTACCTACTTTTGAATCCTGTGTTTACTTTGAAATTTATTAATATTTAATGTTTAATTAATGTACAATAAATTAATAGTATTTAATCATCAATATTCAATAATATTCTGCATCAATATTTCTGCAATATGTGCGTGTTTAATTTCCCAAAAATTATCACACTTTCATTGCTCTGTAGTTTGATAGCTATAGCCCGTAGAAAAAAATCATAAATACAAAAATTGTAGCAAATTTTGTCCTCTACAATATTGTTAGAAAGTACTTTTGCTCTCTGATGCGTAGGAATAGAGATATTGAGCAAAAACCGAAAAAGTCTGAAAATTTCGACTTTTTTTCAATATAACTCTGCTTGCGCAGGGCTTTCGTTTCCGCAAGCTTGGTTTTTTACTAGTGGCCTTGGTCTCTACAGCATATCCAAAAATTATAGAAACTCGAACCTTTGCAAGGAACCATGTATAACTTGACTGGACTAAATAGTAAGAGCAATATAAATATAGAGTATATATTAATAGAACTGTATAAAATTGCAGCCATAGGTCTTTATAAATGTCTAAAATTATTTTTGGTACTATAAAGTATTCACATTTTTGTGTATTAAAAATGATTGATTAGAAGTTAGTATACAGTATTTAACTTTTTAACTGTATTAAGTTTTCTGTACATTTGAAAGAATGCATTTGAAATCTTATGCAAGTAATTTAAAATACTGAGTTGCTTGTGTTTTAACTAAAGTTATAGAATCATAATCTAAAATGTGTTTTTTCAAACCACAGTAAAATTTATATTTTATAATATGAAACGCTATGAAAACTATGCAAAGATCATTTTTTAAACAATTAAGCTAATACGGATATGAAATAAAAAAGTATGAATAAATTTCAAACTTAGGAAGAATAATTCTTTGTAATAAATTAACAATAAATGTGGGATAAGTAGTGCTTTCCAAATGCTTCACATATATTTCTTTTTGCACAAAAGAGATCACTGCTTCGAAAGAAAAGTATAAAAACTTCACTCTATTAACACATGTAAACTTTCTAACTATCGACGTAACACTCTCAAACGTGTTAACGCAGGAGCCTCCTCTGAAATTATGAGTCGAAAACTCTATTATTAATCTACAACCCTCGGTGAGTTACTCAGACAAGTGATTCTTCTCACGGAAACAATTTGTAAAACTTATCAATTTGTTTTCTTCCCGATGTTGTTGGAAGTTTTCCATTAGAAGATATGCTTCAGAATCCAGGGCATTACTGCCAATCAATATAATTCCTCTTTGTTGCCATTGTTCCATAATGCAAGTAGGGCTTTAACAAAAGCAACCGGGCATTTTCCATAAGCTCAACATCAGGGTCTAATCCACCATTAAAATATCGTTCTTCCTCCCTCTTCTGCATATTCGATCGCCCCAGCCTACTCAATCACCTGTTAAAAATAGCTAGATGTATATGCACTTTCTCCTTGCATTGAAGGTAATAGCTACAGCAACTGAATAGAGTTCGTTACCGAAAATGTTTTCCCGACAGAAAAGAAAGATGGCGAACATTAGGGTCAATTTGTTGGTCTGTTCTTTCTTCGTGTACAACACTTTTATACTCTAATTAGAGAATGTTGGATCCACAGCGCAATCAAAAGAAATTTCCTCATCCATTTTGGAAACGATCTTTGGGCATTAAATTATTTTTCCGCGGCCGATTGTACTTAAATGTTTTTTCCGAGCAGTTTCAAAGTTTTTAATGGCCGAGCATTGAGATTTTGCGCTGAGAATCACCGAGTAAAATATTATTAGGAATGATTAAGTGCAAACAGAGAGCGGTTAATGGGATGGGTTTAGCGAATCGTGGGCGAATTAAAAACGCTGTTTGAAGTGCTGTAAACCAGTTGCAACTGCTCTTACTGGCAATAAAGGTAGCGGAATTGTTTTGAATGTTTGAAAGTGTACGACCAGATAATTTTAACAGAAACTGAATGGTTTCAGATAATCTTAACTTTTTTATTTTTGAAGTGTAAACGCTAATCAAAGTTCTTTGTAATGTTTCATTTAAAATCCAAACATTAAATTAACATTAATGTGCCGACCAATCAGTCTGTTGGTAATGGTGCTGGCTACAAGATCGAAAGTTTCATGATTGGAATCCGAGGTAAGGCATGGGTGTTTGTCCGTTTGGAGTAAATGTGTGGTCACTCTGCGAGGAGAAGGAGGCATTTTGTGCCAAGCTAAATATAAGCGATGCTAGTGTTTCTGTGATGATATGTGTTTTATGAACGCGACGTCAGTTAGATTGTTAGTTACCTAAAATTCAATCATTTAATATTTAATACTAATTTCCCACTATAGTTGTGATGAAATAATTATTCTTAAATTTCAAATTAACCTCAATTCATCAGCGAAGTAATTGGTTTCGTGGCTAAAACGGTTGAACCTCGAAGTTGCTTCGACGAAATATTTAGTCCATCAAGATCTGGCAAATTTTGTCAATGACGAGATATCTCGTCATCGAGATATTGCTGATTTTATGAGTACGCGATCAAGATCTGGTCAGTTTTGGTAATGACGAGATATCTCGTCGATACAACCACGGGGAGAGTTAAATCGTAATGCATAAAAGTACTGTTGAATAAAAAAATGCCATAAAACAACTAACGCCAAAAGTACATAGGATGTTTAGACGAGATCTTTACAAGATTTCCATGTAATATTAACCTTAATTTTTTGACAAATATACAAATTAATAAATATCTCACCAACATGATTGTCAGATCATCACCCTTCAGAAATTTTTTTCGGAGTTGACTGGATTGATAAGATAAAAGCCAAGTTCTTAATTCTCAAGAGAAGTAGAAGTAGAAGTAATTGTTCAAATACTTGTAGAATAGTATACGTATAGAGACTTATACTTCTAGAATAGTATAAGTCTCACCAAAAGTATAAATATATGCAAATAACTTCAAGTCAATCCTTAGGAAAAGTGAATACATTAAACGTTGCATTCATTTTGTGTAGATCATTATAACATGCGTGGTTAGAAATTAACTTTAAATCATTAATTGATCGGACCCAATAGTGTGCTGTAGGTGGCGCATGTTCGATTCATGAAATTCTTGGTTTTTCCTCTTTTCTGTGTAAGCAAAAATTTTCCTTGTGAATGTGTGTCCAATTACTTGGCGAAAAACATTGCTTGCCGCAGTTTGACCAAATCTGGCCTTTACAACATAAAAATCACCTATCCACCAGTAGGTATTTTCATATCACCCAGTATGGTAAGCGATTCAAAACTGGAACCATCCTTACTTGCCATTAAAAGGGTCTTAGTTCGCAAGCGTACGGATGTTGGGGATTGTTTTAGTTAAAAGTAGTGACAACTGTCCTCTGGGAGCTACTTCACAAATTGCCGTCAGTTTGCCCCTTCTGGCATGAAGATTGAAGAGACTAGTATTAGGGCTTAAAGCAATTAAATTAGATCTGAGCATTTCTAAAATTTGTGAGGCAATATTTAAAATTGTGGGGTTGGCGGGATGTGGAAGTTTGGTGAATTTTGTGCCAGCTAAGGTGTTGGTCTCGTCATCTGACCGTGGTTCAAAATTACGAGGGATTTTCCTTGGATATTTCCCTTCGCGATTGATCCCGGAACGTCACCAATAGCCCGTTTTGTTGCTCCAGTGCGACGTTAATTAACTACCTACCCTTAAAATTGTGGGATCAGAATAAACACCAACCAAAAAGTTTGTTTTAACTTTCGGAATAGTTCGATAAATTTTGAAATGTACTTATTTTTTAAATATAAAATATATAGTAATTTCAAAAAAGTGTGTTATATGGATCATGTGCTTATACATATTTATAACCAATGGTTTATAGTGATGATTTTCTTTGATGAGTTTAAATTTGTGTACTTTTTTCGAAACATTCCTGCTATGTATATGTAAAAGTGATTTTTCCCCTTGTTTACAAAATTGTAAGGAGTATTCAATTTCCAGGATATTCATAATATATAGTTTCCCTTTATTTGGAATAAGATCAAGGTACGAAGCAGGCAAAAATTTATTCAAGTCATCTGTTATGGAATATCAATTGATAGGATGCATCCTTATTTTCCTCAACTTTCCGGTACAAACCGGAAAAGAAGTAGGTTGAAAACAAACTGAAAATGTAAGTTCTTTTTATCGTTACTTTTTTATCCAGTCTTCCCTGAGCCCACCTGTTCAAACATTTGTATAGAGATATCGAGGCAAGAGGTAAAAGAAGAATTGGATTTCAAAGATTTGAGGACGTATCCCTTTCGTGAGCTGATTTATTTTCTTTTTTATAAACTGAGATCGATCATACATTTCAAGATCCACCCCTCACCAACATGTATTGAAGGACTCAGTATTTCTTCTAGTTAGAAGTTGGGGAAGTCTACAGAAATAAAACTTTTACACAAATATAAAAAATAAATGTATACACTACTCTGCGTTGCGTATTGAAAAATACTGACAGACAAATTAAATCAGGTTTTTTTCTACAGTTCAATTATAAACTTCTTGAAAGCATATATATACACAATCACAATACTTTAGCCTTAATCTATTTATGGGGTGTAAACTTAACTTTTGAAATGTTTGTTTGACAAAGTTTTAAATTTTTATTTAAAGATGTTGATATGAATATACTGCCTTCTAAAAATTAAGCACAAAACAGTTCTGCCTTTATTGAGATTATACGTCACAAAAAGTACAAAAGTGAGTTATTTATTGATGAACTTAAATCAAAATAAAAAAATGCATTTCGGGTTTATTCGATTACTCCTTAACCCTCCAAGTGTTTTTACAAGATATCTCGTCCACGTTCTGGTCATTTATGCTAAGGACGAGATATCTCGTCGAGACAAACTTCCCTATTACTCAGAGGGGAATGAATATCGAAGTATAAAACATAAATTATACTTGTCTAAAAATGGTGACAGTTTGAAACATGTTTTTGTTCCAGAGGCTCTACTCTGCAGGGTAGTTTTCAAAGTGAAGATAAACCCCAAGAGGGGTTAAGTGATTATTTCACATTTCGTTAATTAGGCAAAAAAAGTTCCATGGTGAACAAATGAGTCATTTGAGCTTCATTATGAAATGTGATTATCTTTGATAGAAGCTTAGCATTGATGATTCAACCCTTCAATTAGATGATCCAGGGCAGAAGAGGGTAATGATGTCATTCTTCTGAACGGGCAGTTTCAAGTTCTTGGAGAGTAATCGGAGTGGGTAGGCGGTCAGTGAATTTCCTTTCAAGGGGATCCCAAAGATTTCCCAATCGGATTGAGAACAGGAAAAATGCTAGCCACTTTTCTGAGAAACATTACATCATAAGGTACTCTTTCAAAAGCTTTGCTCTATGCTTGGCAAGGGTTTTCGTCCATGGAAAATAGGTGGTTCAAGGACTTGGACACAATACCTTTGCATGTCCTACTTAAAGACCACAGTCAATTTCGTCTATTAAAATTCAAGCATGAATTTCGCAATTTGAAAATTTGCCTTCCATGCCATGTATATATTGTCAACTAACAAGGAAAATGTAAGTAGTATAAAAATTTTATTTTTAAGTAAATGGTGTCTTTTTGATTATAATATATTGTCTACAACAAAGATTTTCAAATTGTGTCTCGGCTTCCAAGTGAACCGTGAGCCGCAGTCTTACTTTTTTGGTTTGACTCTGAAACACGGTACCATCACTTATTGACGATAAAATAGTGATGATTTTCGAATATTGTAACCTATCGTCGGCCTATCCAAATAGCCGCTAAGCGACGAACATTTTAGCCGCCAATTTAGCGATGGGTCGATACTGGGAAATACGAAATATATGGAAACAAGAAAAAATTGCATTACTTTGTTCATAGTAGGTTTAAGGTCGTTCTATAAGCATTTTACGCTACCAGACCCCCCTTTTGTGGTGATTTCCTTACGTTTTATAGTAATCCGCATTTGGGTAATAATCTAATGTCTTTGATTGAGACACTGTTGGGATAATCCGAAGTGGATAAGGACTGAGGCTTCAGCCTTTGAAAACTGAGGATGTCTTGAGTTTAGATTCATCTTTCACTATCATTACTTATGTGGGGTAGGGTTATAACCAGTAACATTCATCAAAAGTACATACAGATAGTAGTTATAAATTTCTAGAGAGCTGCGAATCTAAACTTGTTCTCCATTTGAAGAAGTGGTAGATTTAAGTTCAGTTAGAGTGAATCGTGGCCTCTGAAACATCTGAGAAAAGACTGGACTACTATTAACTTTATGTTTTATAAAAGATTAATCCAAACAGAAGTCATGTTAATAATAAATTATTAACCTCCTCTTAATGCCTTTTCCCTTAGCCAAAACAAAAGTCTGTCGAATTTTTTCATTTATGAATTTAGAGGTTTCCTTTGTATGGTTCTGATATTGAAATCATGTTTAATGCGTTAGGAGGATGAAACATAAACAGAAAAACGTGACTCATTTTTTCTCTGAACAAAAGACGAGAATCCCGTAAAGGCATATTTCACCATGCTATACAGTTACAATTGCTTATCGTAGAATGAAATTTTTTCGAACAAATATTAAATTTCTGCAAAATATCAAAGGATATATGTTAAGAATGATTTTTTACTTCAATGCAATGATGATGTCCTGAGGCACATTTCAAAATTCTTGTTACGAAGAAATTGAAAAGTGCATGTTTTCTGCTTTTCATGTTTTATGTAATCTGTGTGTGCATAGTTCTTTTTATTCTTTAAGAATATCTGTTAAGATTTGGGGAACATGTTTTTGCGATACAATTCAGGTAGTTTTTCTGAAAATGGTAATCAAAATCAGAAGCAAATTAAATTGAATTTTAAATTAATGCCAAGTCAGTATCATTAGAATGCTAAATATTTTCCTATGGTTAAAAATATTTATCAGGGCTGTTCCTGAATTGTGTGCTGGGTGTAAACTTGTGCGGGAATAAAATAGGGGCGTCCAACTGGTGAAAAGTTAAGCACATATAAAGATAAACACAGTTGTATAATGAGTTGACATTTCAGAAATAAATGAAAAATATCTAAACTAATAATGTGACTAAATGCATTTTGATAAATAATGTTTTGATCTTAGGTTTCATTTAAATTAAAACCCGAAGCAAAATATAGCGATTTTTAACATAAATCTGAGTGACACACCAGTTTCTATTTTAAAGTCCGGATTTTCACAACAAAATTCAACCATGGAATGCGGATGTCCTGTCCTTTCAGCCTCATATGTTTTCTTACTGTGATTGTTTTACCCTCTTGAAGGCTGTCCTAACGAGGTATCTTCTCATTAGAAGAAAATTTACCAGACCAGACAAAATTTACCAGAAAATTTACCAATTTACCAGTCATTAGCAAAATTGGTCAGATCTTGATGGACGAGGTATCTCATCGAAAGCACTTGAAGGGTTAAAGGTGTTTGCCATTCTTAAAAAGTACCTGCAACATAGACTCATCTCTGTACTTTATGCTTCCTAATGAAGCCAGCATCTAATTTAGATAACATGCGCAGTGGAACCTTACGCCTGGTCTATCATTGCTCATTTTCATACCTTTGTAAAAGACTGTCAATAAGACAGAGTTGTCAGGATTTGGCCCTATAACCCCTTTTGGGTTCCTTTTAACTTAGGAATAAAAATTATTGTATTGCCCTCGCGGTAAAGAAGCAACGGCGAATCTACTTGACTCATTTGACTTATACGTTTGTCTGAAGCTAAGCATTTGAATTTCTTGATTTTGATCCTATCTCGACATACATTAACATTGATATCCAGGTTATCAATGTTATGCTACTCTTACAGATGCGTTATAGGCTACAAGTGATAGGACTACTAAACTAGCCAAGCTGTTTATTGGAATGTTTCGCAGTGAAGTAAAAGCAAATCAACACACCTAAGCACCTTTAAAAGTTTACAACAAAATAAATCCAAGACACCTTAAAAATCAAAACTTTTCAACATTTTAGGGACACTCATACGCAAAACCTAGACAATTACAACTTATTTTATGAACTTACGAAAAACTAAAAACTATCCAGTGAACTAAAAAGTGAAAAAAACAATTAGTTTTAACTTTCAAATAACAGATTATGGAACAAATTGTATACATAGAAATATGTATAATTTTAGACAGGGGTGCTGAGTAGCTACGAAAGAAAATTAATATATTACTTCATAATATTATAAAAACTTTAACTGCAGTTCTCTTTTTGCCATGGAAATTGAACAAAACCACAGAAGTATTTCATATCGTCTTCAAGAAAATGTATCATATATCAGAAAATTTATAAGCGACAAAACATAATCAATTATTGTATAACCTTTATCTTCTCAACATTTTATTGATACCTTTATATAATAATATAAAAGATATACAGATGTATTTATAAACCTAACAGAGGACAAAACAGATGTCCGAAAATGGGGCAAAATATGTTACAGAAGTAAAATAAAAAACTTGTTTCCACCTTTCACCAAACTTCATTGAATTATTTCCCGTTTTATAAACTTATTTATCACAGAAGAATGTATACTTTCAGACATATTGTATTAAATAATTTTGGTTTGATTGTTAAAAGTTGATAATTTTTTTTCGAAACCTTTGACTAGCAGTTTTTTTATTGGAATGACAACGAAATAAAACCACATATGAATTTCATGCCGTATTCTTCAAAGAACGAAAAGTTGTCAATGTTCCGAAGATTTATCAACGGCAAAACCCAATCTACCATAATAAAACTTTTCTCAACATTTTCGTAGGTCTCGTTAGAAGGGAACAGAGGACATCTAACATTCCAGACAGACACGAAACAAAAAAATGACAGGAAAAAATGAACGCAATCAGATAATATTTGGAATCCGATTGATTAAGTCAACTCGATTTCACATGTACCTAAGCCAGAGTTGTAAAGTGATTACTTTCACCCAGTGCCAGAACGAAAAGTTACTACATGTCTGAAGATTTAAAAACATAGTTTGGCTAATAGCTGATAATATTTAGCAAATCTTTGACTAGAAGTTTCCTGATTGGAATGACAACCAAACAAAACCACAAATGTATTTCATATCGCATTCTACAGGGAACGGAAAGTTATCACATGTCCGAAGATTTATAAACGACAAAATCCAATCTACCGTAATAAAACTTTTCTTCTCAACATTTTCGGACGTCTCGATAGAGGGGAAGACTTATGCCCCAGAACAGAGGACATCATACATTCCAGACAGACACGAAACAAAAAATGGCAGCAAAAATTGAACGCAATCAGATAATATTTGGAATCCGAGTCATGCATTAACTCGATTTCACTCGTACGTAAGCCAGAGTTATAAAGTGATCAGACCTGCACCCAGTGCGTTATCTCGGCGACCGAGCAATCCATCGCAGAAGGTTTCCCCTCACTCCCAGAATCTTATGTTCTCTAGATAAAGATTGAAGCTAAAAACCCGATCTGTCTTTTTATCAGGTGAAAGTATCTCAGATGTTCCATACTGGGGATCTGAGGAGGGAAAATCCCGGAGAGCATGACACCGTAAAATATTTCTCCCTTCGTGCTTTCCAATTTATTTTGGGATCGAGATGCTGCTGTTGTTGTTTTTAGTTTTCTTCTTTTCCAACCCCAGACGATTTTCCACTTCCTTTTTCGTGGGATGTAGCAAGTGGTGGGGATTTTATGGGATATAAATTCTCGGGCTTGTTTTGGGAGAATGGTATGGTTTATTTTGTTTATTTTCTCTCTTCGGTATGCTTTGGTTGTTTGTTTTTGTTTGGTTTACTTGAAAGACTCGTTAAAGTTTTAAACACGAGACTTTCGTTATTAAGAGCAGGCTTTGCTTTTTTGGGGGGCTTGTGTTAACTAGGCACGCTATGGAGGAGTTGTGGGATGTTTAAGAATATGCTGGAGGAGTGTTTTACTGCAGCCTTGGAAGTATTACTGGCGAATGTCTCTATTAGCAACATTAGACAATAACTAAACTTAGCTCGTTAGTATTAACGCGAATTTAACTCGCCTGCTTCAGTGTGCTTTGTCACGATTGAAATTACTCTTTGATTTTTAAAGTGCTCTTAACCCTCCTGTTGGTTGTCTTGATGAAGTATCTCCTCATTAGCAAAGTTCATCAGATCTTGATGGACGAAATATTTCGCCAAAACCACTTGGAGGGTTAATCTTACGATCTTTACAAAATTTTCGAGTGATGTAGTATCTCTTTTACCTCACAACTTGTAACGACTAAGCAGTATCTATTGTTTGAAAGAATCCTAGGAAAGATTATATTGGCCAAGAAGGTCAAAACTAGTTGGAAGCCATGCAGGGAAGATTGCAGGTTGCAGAACAGATTTCTGCGTGTGAACCCCTCAGATTTAAAAAGCTATATTAACATTCTGCTTAATATTTTTAACCAATTCATCGTGCATATAATTCATTGGATTGAAGACAAACTTTCGTATTTGTGGAATTTAGCCAACTTTAGCTTACGGCATCTAATTTATAAAGTTGGAACGGTTATTAGATAAATTTTGTTCTCTGAACACCTTCAGGAGAATATAGTTATGCTTAAATTATCTTAAAGTTATCTTAAAATTCTAAGGTGTAATCTGACGTAAATTCCTCCTGGATCTCCTCAGTAAGGTGATCAAAATTTCCTCAGGTTTTACTGCCTTTCCACCATGGCTCCACTATACTAAACCCTTTTATGTGTTATTTTCGTGAAAGCAAAACGTTCCACAGAAGAACATAGTTTTATCAACATTGAAAAAGTAGTGATGCTAGAAATAGACTTCTGAATCGCGTCCTTTTTATCCATTGACTGTACTTAGTAACCTTCATAATTGAAAGGCAGAATCCCTTCAGGGAAACCAACAAAGGCCATTTTCTTGGTGGCACTCTGGATTAATGATGGACAATTTCCCCACGGGCGAGAAACTATCTCTCTTTTATGCTATACTTTTTTCCCTTTGATAAAGGACCAGCATGAGGCGATAGCTATCAACCCTGATTCGATGCAGTGAATTCTGTCTCTATTAACAGATCAGCACCTCCGTCACAAAACCACTCTCTCTGCTCAATAGAAACAGATGGATACCTTTTTGAATTAGTTTATCATCGGCATTGATTTTTTTATCAATCCTTTCATTTCCAAGAATTGAATTACAAACACGCATTTTTTTTGCATGTTTCACAATATGTGTTGCATAAAACGTTTCATACACGAAACTTCTACAAGATCTTCAAAATGCAAGTAATTAATTCTAAAGCTGTAAGAAACTTATGTTTCATAATACTTATTGTAGAACTGATGGTGTAATGCAAATGTATCTACGTGTAGTAAATTTTCTCTCATGTTATCGGAATTGCAATTGTATCTCTTTCTCTGCTGAAATAATATTAATAATAGCCTTTGGTAATACTAATAGCCTTAGGTTAGTAAATATATATTAATAGTGATTGTTTAATTTATTGGTGTTAGTAGAAATTCCTGAATACATTAATGGTGATTACTATAAATTTCAGAAATCATTAATCTATAAAAATCTTTATATATTACTCCTTAGTAAAGATATATAAATCGATATTGTTTAATTTATTGGTATTAATAGAAATTCCTGAATACATTAACGTAAGTTATTATAAATTTCAGAAATGAACACATCATCAGCTGGCACAAATTTCGGGATAGATTCCTTTAAAATAGAATCTTAAAACTATTTTTAAAATTTTTGTGGCAAAATTTTAAATGCCCACGCAAAAATGTAATTAAATTGAACTGGATTAAGGATTAAAAAGCAATTTCACAGGAACAAAGAACTTGTTTCCTTGCACAATTAATAAGATGTCCTTTCCATAGAAAAAAAATTAAATAACGTTAACGACACTGCTGGCTTAGGAAAGAGATTACGATACAAATGTGAATTTAAGCCATTAAAAGAAGTAGGGATTTGCTTTTCGCGAGTATTAATTAATTTATTCATCGAATAATTGATAATTGTATCCAAATGTGGATTAGAAAAGGAACATGGCGGGGGCTGTGTTCTTTTTTTTAACAAGTGTCTTTCTAATTGGGGCAGGATTATTAATTCAATGCGTACAATATTTATTTCCTCGAAATCTAATAAATGATAGCAATTGTATTTTAAGAAAAATCAGTGTTTTAGGAGGTTAGGTGTTAAATAAAAAAAATTAATTAAGGATGATTTAAGGAAAGGTGAGACAAGTGCGTTGTTGGGGCAAGTGCATCCATTCAAAATAAAATGTGGCTAATATTTTAAAGTGGGATTTACCACCTGCTGGAAATTCTTGGAGGATAAATTAGTTTCACGGCTACAGCGCTTTGAATTTCGGTAGGGAGATTGTAAGCACCGAAGAAGGGCAGGAATTAAATGATATAACCTTCACCCCTCTCACAATATGATCACATTATAAACAACAAAACAAGTCTACAAGACCGCATCTATTCCAAAGTAGCATTGGAAAGTATTTTTTAAACTATATCAATGCCAAGTTTAAACAAATAAGGTGTGTAGGTAGTTAATTGACGTCGCACAGCTTTACAACGGGCTATTGGTGACGGTCCGGGATCCATCCCGAAGGGAAAAATCCGAGGACAACACCTCGTCATTTTGAGCTACGGTTAGACGACGAGGCTGACTCCCCACTCTCCGAACTTCCACGCCAACTTGTGGACATTTGAGGTCACGCCAGATTTAACGTGCACCAACCCCCCTCCTACACGACGGTCTTTCATTGGTTGGGTCGAGTTTTGAACTCGCAGCCCTCCGGTTGCTAACTCGCTACTCGTCCATTATAAACAACAAAACGGGCTACTTAGGCCTCGTACAAGGTGTGTGTGATAAAAATATGGAAATTTTAAAAACTACCGGGGCAGAGTATAGCAATTGGTTTAACCCTTCCGACTGTTTATCGTCGCTTCGAAAACTGCCATTCAGAAGTCAGCCTCTGGTGCAAACACCTGTTCCATACTGTCCCCAGTTCTGGGCAAGGGACGATTTGTTTTTCCTACCTGTATCTCAATTCCACTTGGAATAATAGGTCAGTTTTGTCGCGATGAGATATTTTGTCAAAACACTTGGATGGTTAATATGAACTTCGAAGGTTTGATAATTCGTACTTGACCCACCTCATACTAGTATATTCTGCATATGTTCTGTTTTCTGTTTCCAGCCCATGTATGTTTAGTAATGATTTACTAATTCATTAACCCTCTTAGTGATTTCGACGAAGCATCTTGTCCGTACTGATCTGGCAAATTCTGCAAATGGCTAAATCAGGTCAAGATTTTGCCTATTTTTGGACGATGAGACCAAGATCTTGTCTGATTTCTTCTAATGACGAGACATCTCGTTCATCAAGATGTGGTCAGTTTTTCTGAAGACCAGATGCCTTGTCGAAACAACACCAGGAGGATTAAGGGTTTGTGGAACTTTTAGATTTCCTACAATGAGACATTCGTTTGGTGTATCAATTAAAATATGCCTTTTATGCTTTTATATATACTATTAGTATCTGAAAGAAATATATTGCTTTATTTAATCCTCCTGTTGATTGTCTTGACAATTGTTGCTAATGACAATTGATTGTCATTAGCAAAACTGACCAGATCTTGATGGACGAGATATCTCCTCAATAGAAAAAACTGAAAAGATCTTAATCTCGTCATCATAAAAATATCAGCAATATCTTAATGACGAGGTATATCATCATTAGCAGAATGATCAGATCTTGAAGGACGAAATATCTTATCGAAGCAGAGCATGTAAAATAAAGGAGCCTATTTTTTACTTAATAACTAAAAAATATTCGTTCTCATTTATGAAAAATAAAAAAGTACTTTTTGTGTATGTTTATAGTGGTGTTTAATTCATGATTTTATTGCGTTCTTATGAAATCTGGTGGAACGCATTGACAAAGTTCATTTAAATTTTCCGTCCAGATGATATTTCTAGAATGTTCTTTTATCAGAATGATAACAAGTTTCATTAGAATGATGAACTCTCTGTTTCTAATAATTAAACTCAAGAACACGGTACCATCACCGATTGGCGACGAAAATTGTAACCACCAATTTGGCAATGGGCCAGTATCATGTTCGTGAGTTTTACCAACAATTTCTTCCAGAACACATTCCGACATGTATTTGAATGAAACGGTAGGTGGTTGAATTAACGTCACACTAGAGCAACACAACGGTTCATCCACAACGATCTGGGAAAGATCCAAGGACAACTCGTAATTTTGAACCACGGTCAGATGACGAAGTCAACACCTGTTTGAATGAAACAGAAAATCTGACGACGAATATCTTGACACTGATTTTATTTATTTATAAACGTTGGTTTTCATGCGTCAATATACGAATACTGACGACTGCTGTGATACTTACGTTATAGTGATGTATATCTATGAAACGCGCTCACATTCAGTTTGAGCTTGTGCTACTTTTATATTTTTTCACATGTTTTATTAATGGCTATTTGGTGCAACACAGTAATACCGTCATACTGTAAGTGTAAAAATCGTTTAAGAAAGGTACAGAACTGTTGAACCCATGGGAAATCAGTATGGTTATTAATAATAATTTAATAAAAGATACTTTTAAAATTGAATTTGGGGGTTCTTGCATACACGTGAATTTTCTAGTTAACGACTTATGTTAAGTTACGTTGTTCCCATTTTTAGGTTAGGTAGCTTAAAAATAAGTTCAAATACAGTCAATCCGACAGATCTAACTAAAACATAATTTATTAAAACCAACAGAAATTAGAGGATACTTAATGTCCAACATAACGAAAGGTTGGCTGGTTTTTATATAGCCTGGACCATATAGTTGACCAAGCTGCACCAGACACTCAAAAACTCTAGACAAAATAAAGACTGATATGCTTCTCAGGGGGAGCCCTCACCTCCGAAGGGACAACCACAATGCTGGAGGAAGAAAAAACAGAAAGTAGAAGGGTTGGCGAAGGTAAAAATGGAAGGGAGGACAGATCACTCCAGTACCTCGGGGTTGTGATGCCCGTACACACTTAAAGATGTGCCCCTTATGACCATATAACGAAAGAATTTATTGAAAAGAAAAGATACATAATTACATTAAGTTGGTCAAACTTATACATAACGACCTCCGGTTTCAAGAATTTTGTAATTGGTCTAAATGTGAGATACCCGTACTCTACTCTTACATAATTAAATAAATTACATGAAATTTAGTATATAAACTAAATGTGCAAAAGAAATAAGTCCAGCCTAAAATTCTTTAACTCTTCTGGATAGATGGGCGAATAGTTTGAAATGAATGTTACCTGGGCGACAGCCATACTTGCTTTATTAGGTTGAATCTTATAGCTCCATGAAATACTCGAAATGATTTACAATCGACGTAGAATCATGCTTCACTTAAGGTGAATTCATCTTTGAAAAGATTTCAATCACTTTTAAATTATTTTACATAAAAGGAAAGTTATTGCTGATATAAAGCTTCCGATCATCTAATAAACTTTGAACAGATAGTACGAGAAAATTGAAATGCCCTTTTATCCTCACAAAAGATTCTAGGTTCTTAACCATTCCCTTACTCCTCTCAAACCCTTCAAAACCCAGACTCCTAAATTTCGCCATCCATGAAATTACAGCTGGAAGTTGATTTAACAAAATTAGCTTTCGCTGCGCGCAATCCCGTTCGAGGAAAACTTCAGTAACATACCCTTCAATAAAAAAAACCGTTCAAAGCATAATTTCTCCAAACTGTAGTGAAAGAAATAGGATACTCTAGAATGTAGGTACTTGAAAATGAGAATAGTTTGAAATAAATAGTTATTGATATCCATGGCTGTCTAAAATTGAGTTTTATAATCTCATGAAATGCTGTGGTTTCTTGGGTTTTATGATGCATTTTATCAAGCTGTACCAAACACACGGCAGACAACAAAAGACAAGACTAGTAAAGTACATACACACAAAGAAAGGTTTACTAACAGACCACATGAGGGAGAAATACTCCCAGGGTCAGTAAAAGGAATCGAACTTGCGTCGCCTACAACTATTTTCATGTCCTGGAGGGTTCAGTGAGGGAGAAGGCAAGTTGCAATTGCTTTCCCAAAAGCGTCCCAGATATGCTGTATAGGGTCTGGAGATCTGGCTGGCCAATCCATCCTGCGAAAATCCTCACTTTCCTGATATTCTTCGACCAGATGAGCCCTATGTAGCGTTGTCGTCCATAAAAATTAAATCAGGGCCAACTGCACCGCTGAAAAGGCGAACATAGGTCTCCAAGATCTCATTCTATATCTGACAGAGCCTCTGTCAAAGACTCGTTACACCTCGCTGCAACGAACAAATATCGATCTTCATTGGCCTTCGTGGCTCTTGGACGACTTTGCCCAGGCTTTCTCTCTACGGATCCGGTATCCTTAAACTATTTCCATAGGTTGAATACGACGCTGAGCGTTGCATTCAAGTCTAACAATCTGCACTTGAGACTGCCCTGCTTCCAGTCTCCCGATGATTCGCCACCTCATTCCATCATTGAAATGTTGGTGGTTACTCATTTTAACTGTTTGCTTTTGAATTTCACCGAATGTTGCAAAAAAAATACCACGAAATTCGCCGAGGTGTGCGAGCGAACGAAGCGCGGAAATTGCTTAGAAAGCCTTCTCCTCTAAATGCACCTCCCACAGGCACGTGTACGCTTACGTATTCGATACTAAAGATTTGCATCTTTGTTTGGAAGCATTAGTTTTACCTTTCGTTCAGTAATTTTCGAGAAATTCAACAAAATATGCAAATTTTCTTAATTTGGAATACCAGTTCAGTTGAAAGTCACACTGGAGCACAAAACGAGATATTTGCAACGTTCCGGGATCATTCCCGAAAGGAAAGATCCGAGGACAACACCTCGTAATTTCGAAAGAAGGTCAGATGACTAGGTCAACACCTGATCTGACTCCCCGCTTTCCAAACTTCCACATCATGCCGTGAGAACGACCCAGCCACGACAGATTTAACAGATTTGAAGCCAGATTTAACGTGCACAACCTGCTACGCACACGATGGTCTTTGGTTGGATCGATTTTCGAACTCCCAACACTATTCCAACCGGGCTACCGACACCACGAAATGATTTGGAACCATCGCAGAATTATGCTGGACTACAGGTGAGTTATTAGAAAAAAATTCAACCAAACTCAAGTTCACGAAGTTCAATGTTATTGCTGAAATAAACCTTCAGGTTTCCCGATGAACTTTACACGAATCGCTCGAGGAAATCAAAATGTCCTTTTACCCTCACGAGATTTCAAGTCCTTAGCCATTCCTTCCCCCAGCGCTAACGCGTTCTCTAAAACCCTTCAAAACCAAGGCCCCTAAAACCCGCCACCCATGAAATTACAGCCGAAAGTTGATTTAACAAAATTAGCCACCGCTGCGATTCTCCATGTTGCGTGGAAACCTACCCTTCAATAAAAAACCTCTCCGTTCTTAGCATAATTTCTCCTAACTGTAGTGAAAGAAATAGGATACTCCTGAATGGGGAAGTTTGCCCTTCCTACCAACTATTTTACCCCCACGCCCCCTGGTTGCATTTTCTGCAAGAGCAGGAAACTTCTAAAGGCTACTCTGGTTGATGGAGGGCATAAAATAAGGCTAAGAACGTTCTGGTAGTAGATAGCGTCGTAAATTGGAGAGGGGTTTTACTTTCAAGAAAGCGCTTGGAAATACTGTGGATATAGGAATGAATAATATATATTGGAGTGAAATGCTTAAGGTATTATGTAATATTTCGTGTTTGATGGCAGTGGTAGTTTCACATTGTTGCGTGGGCGCTCTGTGGGTGGAGAAACGATTTTGTGGAGTTCCAACCTATTCGTCTGTTGGGTTTTGTGGTGAGAGGAGAAATATGGCGTGCACACAGAATGGAATCTTTTTTATTCTTAAGAAATGATACACTGCTAAAAAATACCCATCCTGCTAGCATAAATGTACGGTTAACGATGTTTCTAAATCATCGAAGTAATTTCGACGAGATATTTCGTCCATCAAGATCTGACCAACTTTGCTAACGACAAAATATCTCGTCCTCAAGATATTAATTTTTCGACGACGAGATCAAGATCTGGTCAGTTTTCTTCTAATGACGAGATGTTTCGTCCATCAAGATCTGGTCAGTTTTCTTCTAATGACGAGATGTTTCGTCCATCAAGATCTGGTCAGTTTTCTTCTAATGACGAGATGTTTCGTCCATCAAGATCTGATCAGTTTTGCTAATGACAAAGCACCTTCAAGACCAGGAAGGTTAGTATCAAACAATGTCTGGTGAGAAACGGTTATATAAGGGTGATTTAGTGGTCAATTGAAATTATAATTCTTTCTCGGAGAGGTTGATATATTTTTAATGATTTTAATTCATTCAAGAAGTAAACTACTACATGAAATGTTTTGTTTTATCTCTTATCTAAATGTCTTTGTGTATGTTTTTTGTTTTGCATTTTTTGGATCAGATACTTTTTTGTTATCCATAATTCGATATTTTCTGTCGAGATACAGCAATTAAATAAATTACTTTAATATATCTCTTAATTACAATTATTAATAAACTTACTTGATTAGAGAAGAATAACTCGAATAGTAGGGGTCAATTTTCTGTTTTAGTGGTCAATTGAAATTATAATTCTTTCTCGGAGAGGTTGATATATTTTTAATGATTTTAATTCAATAAGTAAACTACTAAATGAAATGTTTTGTTTTATCTCTTATCTAAATGTCTTTGTGTAGGTTTTTTGTTTTGCATTTTTTGGATCAGATACTTTTTTGTTCTCCATAATTCGATATTTTCTGTCGAGAAACAGCAATTAAACAAATTACTTTAATATATCTCTTAATTACAATTATTAATAAACTTACTTGATTAGAGAAGAATAACTCAAATAGTTAACATTCGAATATCCATATAAATATCCATATCCCATATTTGAATATCCATATATTCGAATATTAAATATATAAAGATATGAGGGGTTGTTTGTGTAGGAAACATATATATTCATATCCTTTTGTTTCAGAATTGTTTTTTGAATACTAGTCACTAGGGTTTTTTGAATACTAGTTAGTGACGATAGTATTTGTTAAGTAATTTAAACTTTTAGGTGGCTTTTGTCTCACTTAAAGTAAAGTAGTGTGTATTTAATTAAAATTAAATTTATGTCACCATTAAACCTTTCCATGTGTAGAATCGTTGCACTTTAAAAGTATCTTTAAAAAGAATACAGTTCAGTAAAGCTTATTCTCCGTTGCCCCAGAAAGAATAGATTGAAGTATTTATTTTTTTATAAATTTACCTTTAAAACAAAATGTAGATCGCTTTCAGTAGAAATACCTAATCTAAGGAATTGATAAGGCATCCGAACCTAACTGAAAGTGCTAAATTGAACTCGTTAATTGTCAATTTAATTCCCATTTACTCTCTGAACGAAAACATTAACCTTACATTTACTTTGATAATTAGAAGCTGCGAAGGAAACCCTTTGTTTATTTATTTCTCCGATCTTCATTAGTTTGATGTACATAAAATTAAATAGCTTATGCGGCTTATTTCTAAAGGTTTAACATAAATGTGATATACGTATATTTTACAATCTATTACAAACTATTTAAATTTGTAACTAACTTCCAATTTAGCTCAAAAGTAAAGAGAGTTGTCTGTTTGTTCTCTGTATAAACATTCATTGTTTCATCGATTGGGAAGAAAGGAAGTAATTTGAGGTTTTATGGGCGCAAGATCCAGAAGTGGGCAAGCTGCGCCAAGCGTAAGATCGATTGGGACCAAATTTGGTACATGTACATGTTTTGACAAACCAAGGAAATTTAAAAAATTGAATTTCCTTGGTTAAGCGCAGGTGTTCGTCAAGTAATATTTTGTGAAGCATAAACGATTTTTAAATAATACTGGTAGCTAATTGTATTTTGTAATTATTCAACGATTTTTTTATTTTTTTGTCTGATGTTTCAAATTGAATTATTTGGCTTTGTTGAAATCTGTACTCAACACGTAACATCTTCAGCCAACCGGTTTGTGATTTTAATTCCTAAACTGTCATAAACTGAAAAAAATACGATGACACTTCTAAACTGCATGTGAGTTGGAGTAAAGCAAATTTTCAAAGGAAGCCTGCCTATCTCTGAATATTAGTATTATAAAATATTCGTACCAGGACTTCTGAAAAATTAAAAATTCTTTATCGTAGAGATAGGACGAGTGTGGAGGTTGTGTATTTTGTAAATTGAAGCTATTTTTTAAGCAACTTGTAGTCACATGTTGAAATTGATTTAAAACAGTGATTTTTTCTTTCAAAACAAAACTCTGTCAAATCAATCTACCGTTTTTTGAAAGATGGTAATTGGTTGCCTTTAATTTAGATACAGTAACTTTAAACCTTCAAATAAAATCGATTTTTAAATTTCGATTACGTTAGATAATCTTTTTTTATTCCGTCGAAAACACTTAAAAATTCGCATAATTTAGTTCACAATTAAGATATTTGTGACATCCCTATTTCAGTTTTAACACTTTCAGATTGAAGCGCATTTTCCTTGGAATGAGAATTTTCAACACTGACGTAGATCTGTTAGACACATAAGACTTGCAATGAAGATAAAATATCATTAAAGCTTCAAAATAAAACCAAAATTTTTTACAAAGTAAGAATTTGATACAAAATTTTGAATATAATATGAGAGAGGATTTAGCTAAAATTCGTTTAAATGAAATATTAATTGATTATTTCATATTTTTGCTTTATTTGTGCCATATTTTTATTGTTTTAATTTAAAACGCAAGTACTTTGTTATTAATTTCAGTCATTATTTTGGCAGAAATGCTTAAGCTGACTCAGTAAGGGGCAAGGAAGTTTTATTTTTAAGTTTGCCTTTTATAGATTTAATTTCCTAATAGAATATTTACTTAATTTTAAAATATTAACCTAATTCTTCTGTATTGTGTAGTATAGAGTGCATATAGTGCAGATAATTCTGCTAGTTTAATATCTAATATATAACTTTCTTCAGTAAGCATGGTCAATTTATTATTGATATGTCCAATATTTTACTCATTGCTTTTATATGCAGATAGTTTACTGAAGCAAATACAAGGTGTATTAAGCAAAAATAAATTTGCTATGAAATAATTTTTAAATACTTTTAAGTTTGAGTACAGAAATACGTTTATGTTCTTTTTAAATCTAGCAAAAGAAAACTTTAGATGCTTAGTTGGAAATGCTTTTCAGGAAATTTAACTTAAAAGGAACTAAGTATTATGCTTGAGTTAAACTTGGATGTAACAAATTAGTTCTTAAATAAAGATTACTGCAAACGTTTTCTATAAATATAAGTTTGGAAATTTAACAGAAAATCCTTAAAATGTTATAATGTTCTTAAGTCTTCGTTTTGAGGTTTTAATCTTTTTCTGAAAAGCTTAATATAAAAAAGATATTTGAGTAAGTTAAAGAAGTAGAAGTAAATATGGTATTTTAAAGATGCAATCCGAAAAGCTTTATAACATTTTTCAAAAATATGTTTTTAAATAAAACCTATTTGAAGTGCTTCAATTTGACTGAACTTTAAACATAGGAATTTTTTACTTTTGAATTTATCTTCAAGGAAACTGTTTCCAAGGTCTGATCATCTTGATCTGATTATATTTCCTTTAAAGGAATTTAGTTGACTAAATACAAAAATTCGTATCGAAGAGTCTGTAGGATATAAAAGTACAGTAAAATCTAAAAATTATGTATTCTGAAAACGATGTTCCTATTGGATTATTAACACTATTAGTTCCTTATATTATGATATAGACTGCAATAAGTAAATTCATAAAATAATAAGTGTTTCATGATATTGATAGAATTAATGAGCAAACATATTTGTCTGAAATCAAAATTAATCTTATGATTCAATCCCCAATAAGGACACAATCCGCATAGGATAAAATTTAAATTTACAGTGGTTCTACAGTGTTTTACAGATCTACAGTGCTCTGTATTCTCCTTAATTACACACTAAGGAGAATACAGAACGAGCGAAGCAACACACAACGGCATTTACAGGTGACATCCACTGTTCTACTGTTGACAGTCTGTCTGTTAATTTAAACAGTCTATACGGACACAGTTAAAAGCCATCTGGCGGCTTTACGAAGTTATTGCTACAATTTGCTGAAAGTATCAGACTTCAAATAAGTCTGCGTAAGTAATAAATATATTTCTGGAAAATTGGTGATAAAAATACAAAATTTTCGCTAAAATAGATATTTTAAGGAACTGTATACATCCTTTCACTCGATTCGTTGGTAACAAAATAATATGTATTTAAACGCTAGAACATGTGTTTAATATATTTCCAACAAATAGCAATTTTGTGTTACACCAGAGCGTCATAGATTCAAATACCTATCAACCTTCCTAAAAGTTTCAACCTGTTTATTGTTGACAAACAATTAATTTGGTGGTTTAAAATTGTTTCGCAGCAGCCCAGTAGACACGAAGGAATAAATATTTACAATCTAAACTTCTTAAATTCCATTATCGGGACACGCGGTAGTCCGGTTGGAAGAGTAACGGATTAGTAACCAGGGGATTAAAAGTTCGAATCCAACCAAAGACCGTCGTGTATAATGGGGGCTGGTGCATGTTAAATCTGTCGTGGCCGCAAATGTTCTCACGTCGGCTTGTTGTTGTGGTTTGGAGAGTGGGATGCCAGCTCAGGTGTGACCTCGTCATCTGATCGCATTTCAAAATTACGTGGTATTGCCCTCGGATCTTTCCCTTAGGGTTTGATCCCGGACCGTCGCCAGTAGCCCATTGTGTTGCTCCAATGCGACGTTAATTAAAATACCTACCTACTTTAATACACGTATATGAAAAACTTAGACTTGAAATAAGAAATATGCAATGCTAATTACGAACTACTTCATTAATAATTATAATATATTAATGGACAAAAGCAAAACACAAAGTATGTTTACTACTTTCACTTCAATAGGACAGTTTAGCCTTATAATTACAAGAGTTTGGGGTTTTGAAAAATAACAATTTTAATTCTCATCCTTGATTTAATTTCATAAGACTGAATAATCTATTGACTTATTTTAACTATTTTAGTAAATACCCGTTGCTTGGCTATGATTCCATTAGCTCACGAGGTATATAATACATTTGCACAAGTCTGTTAGTCTTTAAGAGCTTTGCACAGGTTCAATGACCAGTACCGAAAACAACGATTTAGAATCATACGAAAGCCAATCCAAAGGAGTCGGGCAGACAAAGTCACGATTGCTTTAGGAGAGTGAACTTTCAAAATCAACAAAATTGATTTTTTTAAATTTTAGCGCTTTAAATTGGATATTGAATTCTGTGACTAGCATACCATTTTTCATTTTTTTCAATTACTATCATTTTTGACGGAGTTATAAAAAGAATATCAAAGTTATAAGTATATAACTACAAAAACAGTAAGTATATAACTACAAAAACAGTAAGTATATAATTACAAAAACCAGTAAGTATATAACTACAAAAACATTAAGTATATACTATTACTTAATCTACAAAAACGCGCTTTTCGGACGCGTTTGATTGCCAATTTTCGACATCCTTCTGATTTTGAAAAAGGTTACCTTAGGACCTGCTGGAGGGTTGCGAGTTCGAATCCAACAAAAGACCGTCGTGTACAAAGGGGACTGATGCAGGAGACGTAAACCCAGACGGAGTCTCAATTCTAACTACGTTCTATTGTTTTTCTTAAGAAAGACGAATAAGAGAGGGAGAGCTGTTATGGTTGCTAAGGCAAGCAAACTGGGGAATTTTTACAGCCACCTGTTTTCGTAGCAGCCCTGAAAAAATCGCAGATTTCCTCATGTATGTACTGATATTTTTATCAATCGTCATATTAATATGGTATTAAATGAAAATATTATTTATACAAATAATGCATTTTTGATTATATAGTTATATACATCCAGTATCTGTCTAAATATAATAAAATAATGCTTATGGTGTTATTAACTGCTGTTGCTTCTCCGTAATATGAAATAAATCCAGTAGAATAATTACGTATTTGATACCTTGCCCAAAAAACGCTTTTTTGCTTTTCAACCACTTTTTGCTTTGAATCTACATTGTCCTATCAGATACAAAATGAGACGAATTTAAAGTCACAAATGACGGGTACCCATCATTACCCAGATAATCATGGTAATGGCAATTAATTAACGCAGCCCACTGGGGTAAACAGCGGTCTATTGGCGACGGTCCGGGATCAATCCCCAAGGCCGATATCCGAGAATAATACCACGAAATTTTTAACAGAGGAGAGATGACGAGATCAACACCTGAGCTGGCACCCCAATCTCCAAACTTCCACACCACACTAATGTCAGGATATTTGAGGCAACGATAGATTTTAAGTGCACCAGGCCTCGTCTACAGACGTTCTTTGGTCGGACCGAGTTTCGAACTCGCAACCCTCCGATTGCTAATCTGTTACTCTTCCAACCGGTATATCTCGGCCCGCCCAGAGGATCGATTGAAACTGCGGACCTCTATGATGCAAACAAATATTGAAATTATTTCCGGCTAAAAGCAGAAACAACAAAGTCATTAAGGGATTAGTTAACTTTAAAAGTAACAAATAGTTTTTATTTTTGGAAATTATTAAATGCATAGTAGTTAGATTTTTACAAAATATTGCACATTTTTAAGAATATCTAACTGAAGCTCCTTGAATGCGGTCTTATTTAATTACAGTTAAATTAATGCGGCCTTCTAAAGTGAAGAGATTCCCCAACCTTGGTCTATGGTAATGGTCTGCAAAATTTTGAGCCGCAAGAGCCAAACCTCTGTTCCTCAGAACAATTTAAAACTTATTTGAGAGCCTTAATATATTTTTACAAATAAGGAAAATAATTTAAAGTGATATTATAACAATATATCTCTTTATTAAATGAAGAAACAATCACACACAAAATTTCTCTCATTTATTTAGTGTGAGAAAATGAGCTTGCATTTCCTTAGCAAGTTTCTGCACGTCCGGCTTGTAAATAGTCATTTTTAATTTAAGGCACGATTCCAGGTTGGCATCAGTAATTTGGCTCATCAATTTACATGTAATGAAATTCACGTTAGAAGACAATTGTTTAAATAAATATGTAGATCTGAAGATACTGATAACAACAAATGCAAATTCTTTCAACTTATGGTATGAGACCGGAAGACTATTTTCCAAGTATTGAAAATAGTTGAATCTGACTTCCATAGGTCTTTTATAGAAGTCTGCTTGTGCTGTGAAATCAGATTGCATTTCTTTTTCCAGTTCTTCCGTTTCAATACCAAGACTTACAAATGAAATTACCACCATGTGAATAAAATCCTTTAAAAATTCTATAAATGAAACTATGGTAGTTTTATTTTGTTCACATAAATACGTAGATATAAAGATACCGAGAACACCAAATGCAAATTTTTACAACTCATGGTCCGAAAGACTATTATCCAAGTATTTAAAATCATTGAATGTGCCTTCTGTAGGTCTTATTGCAGCATCCAAATCAGATTGCATTTTTCTTTTCCAGTTCTTCTATTTCAGTACCAAGACACAAATAAAATCACCATCATGTGAATAAAATCCTTTAAAATTTTTATAATTGAAACTATGTGGTAGTTTTATTTTGATTTCAATTTGTACTTCAGAGCCACATGTACGTAACCAAACAGCTGCAGTTCGCCAACTCCTAGTCTATGGCACCTAGTTTATAGGAAACATAAACTGCTCAATCAATGATGGACATGGCAGCTAGTTTTATCAAGTAAAGGAATAAATTGCTTATAAATTCTATTCTATGGATTTTAATTTTATTTTAGGTGTTAAGATTTTAGGTGAGCACCCCTTATGTATACATATAAATCTAAAGCACAAAGATTGAATCATTATTTTAAGATTACTTATAGAAACCTAATTAGATAATCAAATGGATTTTTCCATATTTAACATTTGGAACTGCGGATTTTTTTCTAACTGGCTTAAGGATTAATTTGCTGGTAATATAAATTACTTAACAGCAAATTACTGCGTAGGCAAATATTTACATCCTTTTGCGCAGAAAAATGAATTTTTAAAAGGGGGTACATGTGAAATGGCTTAGAAAGTTTTTACAACTTCGGAAGAATAATCTTTGAATTAATTAAGATCCGTTGATTTCTGTGTACTTAATCGTATAATTATGCCAAAGTAAAACTTCTTCGTTTTTGAAATTTTACAGAATAAGAAAGTTGGTAGAATTAATTGGTTTTTTAAGAGAACACATATTGACTTTCGTCATAAAATCGCAATTACGTTCTAGTTACTCTGGTTCCTTATAGCGGTTTTTATGCTGCACTTTTCATATTTTTTACAAATTCCCAAGAAAATTATCTTTAATATTTTACAGATATTTTTAGTTTCCTTGAAATATTGATGACCATGAGAGAAAAACCTCTATTACAAATAGAAGCGCTAAAGCGATATGTCTTTAAACTCAGTTTTAGATAGTTTTAATAAAAAAATTGCGCTAATAGGATTTTATTTAATAACATTAAATAATTCGAACAAATATACTTATTCTTCATAATTAGAACAAAAGTAGTTAGTTCTCAACCCTACTTAAAATATGGGATCAGAATTAATAAAATTAATGCCTTATTTACTAAATTACACCGCAATAAAATAAATTTTAAATTTAATAACTTATTAATTAAATAAATACATATCATGATCGGTAGGCTGGATTGAAAAAATTCAAAATGCCTGAGTATAGAAAAGTTTATTTTTAGCATCCTGACTAAGTGTGCAAAGTTTTGTCAGTATTTGACAAGTTTAGCTGCCCATGACTTTCCAGGTTTACTCATTATGTAGAAAAAATCTCTGGGATAGGTCGGTAGGTAGGTATTTTAATTAACGTCACACTGGAGCAACACAATGGGCTATTAGTGACGGTCCGAGATCAGTCCCGAGGGGAAAGACTCGAGGACAACACCACGTAATTTTGAACCACGGTCAGATGACAAGGTCACACCTGAGCTGGTACCCCATTCTCCAAACCTCCACAACAACCTGAGAACATTTGAGGCCACGACAGCCCCCTTCGTACACGACGGTCTTTAGTTGGATTCAAACTCGCAATCCTCCGGTTGCAAATCCGGTACTCTTACAACCGGGCTACCCCGACTCCTGGAATAGTTTGAAAAATGTCTCTTTTTTCACAAAATTCGCTACATTTGAAAAAATGCCATGTCCAAAGGCCAAAAAATTGAATCAAAATGTAACAATGGTCAGATTAGTAGTTACATAATTTAATTCAAAAGTTTGAGAGCTATTTAAATTATCATAATGTGCACCTGTACCCACGAACCCTGTACCACATACAGGACGGTGTTTGGTCGAATCGAGTTTCGAACTCGCAATTCTCCAAATGCTAATCCGCGACTCTATCAACTGGGCTACCACTGGCCCACACGAAACTTAACAGAAACATGTTTGAAGAAAAGTTATTCGTTATACTTAATTCTTACTTGTTCCATTTCCTTAAAGCAACCCGTCGAACACGAGACACTCAATGTCAAGTAATGGACCTAGACGCTCAAGGTACATTTTTACTGACACGGAAAAGAGAAATACACTCAGGGTCAATTACAGGAATTGAACCTACCCCACCTATAACTCGCAGAGTGCAAACGCAGATGGCTACTGAGGTATGGAAGCCCTGATGGTTGATTCCTATACATTAAACTCATTCAACTGTTCTGACAGAAATTGGTAGGTAAGTAGCTGAATTTACCTCCCACTGGAGCAACACAGCGGGCAATTGGTGACGGATCGGGATCAATCCTGAAGGAATCCGAGGACAACACCTCGTCGTTTTGTACCACGGACAGATGACTAGGTCAACACCTAAGCTTACACCCCACCCATAGAGGAAATGTAAAAGTAGTGAGCAATGATAACCTTTTCATGTCTAGGATCATGTGACCGAAACTAATAGTAACGTTACTCTTAGACAGCTTTCGTCTGCTAGGTCGAACCTAACATTCATCATTTGATTGGTTCATGGGACGGGATAAGACGTCCATCTATTAATTCAGCATCTGATTGGTCCATTGATTGATCATCTCATAGTAGAAGACATTGGCAATTTTACCTCTTTTGTCGCCACTCTATAAACATGCGGATTCACACACCTACCTTACTATTAGATGTTACATCACTAAACGATTTGATAACATACCAAATCGGCCAACCAAGTCCATTTTACACAAAGGAGTCACGCGACTACTAGTCGCATTTTGGTCAATTTTGCTTGGTCTTTGCTCAGTCTATTTATATTTCATGTCTATGACCTCACTTTTCGTACATCACACCACGAGGCCATATGAAGATACTATAGATTTAAAGTATTCTAGTCCCTACGTACACGACGAGTTTTGAGCTCTCAACCCTCTCGTTGCTATTCCGTGACTTTACTGACTACTCTAATACCCACGTCCCCTTTCTCCAGATAATTCCCACCTTTTCATCCTCCAGACGCATTACCGAGTCTAAATCCTTCCCTCTTCGCCTTTCATTTAACAGTACCCAGCCAGTATCAACAAGAATCTTCAGAATCGATCGCTATCTCCTCTTCCCCGAGACAACCTCCTTCTGAATCCCTTAAAGAAAACCAAGAGATCCCCGATCCTCATACATGCAAGAAAACATGCGCCATCACATAAAAATGTTCGACAAAGATAAGAGTTTTATAATTCCTCTGGAGATTCCAAGGACAGAAATTTATCCGTTTCAGTTGAGGAAGTTTCCATCCAGAAAAAAATCCCGGTAGAGTCAACATGAATGTCAACACCTGAGCTGGTACACCAATCTCCAAACCTCGATATACCATGGAAACGGATTTGTCTGGACCAGTTGCCACCAATCTATGGTTGGACTTACGTCGCACTGGATCAAGACAGCGGTGTGATGGTACGGGATAAATCTCGGAAGAGAATGATCCCGACTTCCATACCACACCAAAGTGAGGATATTTGAGAAGACAGATTTATGGTGCACTAGACCCAACGTACACAACTGTATTTAGTTCGATCCAGGTTCGAACTCTCAGCTCTCCAGTTGACCGCTACTATTCCTACGAGGGTACTGCGGCCCCTTCAAAAACATAAAACGGCATTTAGTTCATATCTTTCAAATGTATTCTTATTGGCGTTAATTCGTATTTCCAATAAAGAGTATTGTAAAAAGTTCCCAACGGAAATATCCGAGGACAACACCTCTTAATTTTGAATCGTGATCAGATGACGAGGTCAACACCCGAGGGAACACTCACACTCCAAACTTCCAAATCACCCCAACGTGATGCCATTTGAGGCCACGACTGATTTAATGAGCACCAGATCACCCCAACGTGATGCCATTTGAGGCCACGACTGATTTCATGAGCACCAGATAACACCAACGTGATGCCATTTGAGGCCATGACTGATTTCAAGAGCACCAGATCACCCCAACGTGATGCCCTTTGAGGCCACGACTGATTTAATGAGCACCAGATAACACCAACGTGATGCCATTTGAGGCCACGACTGATTTAATGGACACCAGATCCCACATACATGTTGGTCTTTGTATTGAGTTTCAAACTCTCAACCTTCCGGTTGCCATTCCACGATTCTACCAACTGCGACACTCTGGCAACTCTCTGAACAGATAATGTCCACCTTTCATACCTCTTTAGATGCATTACCGCGTCTAAGTGCTTCTCCCTCCAGCTTTCATTTAACGATACCCACCCAGTATCAACAAGCATCTTCAGAATCGATCGCTATCTTCTCTCACCGGAGACAGCCTAAAAACCAAGAGATCCCCGATCCTCACACACAAAAAATCCATGCGCCATCGCATAAAAATGTTCGACTAAGATAAGAGTTTAATAATTCCTCGGGAGATTCCCGGGACCCAAACTTATCCGTTTCAGTTGAGGAAGTTTCCGTCCAGAAAAGAATCCCGCAACTCTCTCCCGTGGATGGGCGCATAAAACACGCCCTCCGCCCCCTCCCCGTATCACCATAAATTGGAAGAAAGCGAGAAGATGTAATGTAAAGGGGGTAAGGGCGTCGATAACTAGGGTTAGGGAGGAAAAGCGAAAGAAAGCAGCCTCGGGTAGGAAAAAAGGGCTCAGATGCCATGAAATATTCATCCTAAGCTTGTGATTACTAGAAGCGTCGGGAAAAACTTTTAAGGGATTTGATGGGGAAAACGTCCATTTAAGTTGATGGGTAATACATTCCATTCGCGGAATATGAGTCGGTGAGGAGCTCAAAGGTGTATGTCAACGTTCGGTGCTTCGGGTTGATGAACCGGCTGGAATAGGATTTTCGTGTGCAGCCTGCTTTTCGGAGCTGTCACAGCATTATCGGAGAGGTCGTGTCGAGATCTTTAGAGTTATTCTCTTCCTAAGCTGAGTATATTCGGCTTCCTAGTCTGAGTGGGAGGTTCCGAGACGGGAATTACGTTTGAGTCTGTCATGGTATAAAGGGTGTGTGGATGGAAGGCGTTGTTGACAGATATGAAGCTTAACTAGGTATCCAGGACCTGCCTTCGTTGGTTATCAACGTTAAGTATCTCAAGGAGGCTGCAGTAAGATGGGGACACCAAATAATTTCCATGAAGCCTTTCCAAGAAGTTGCGATCCACGTTTTCGATGACACCAAAGTAAAGGAACGGGAGTGAAAGGCAGAATTCATGAACTCACACTTTATGGTTATTAATTATCCTGGTGATTGTTTCGTCGAGGTATATCGTCATTAGAAAAATTGACCCGATCTTGATGGACGAGATATCTCGTCCTTAGGAAAAACAAACAGACCAGATCTTGACCTCGTCATCATAAACAAAATCGGCCATGTCCTGATGACGAGTGATATATCGTCACTAGCAAAATTGGTCAGACATTTATGGATGATATATCTCGTAGAAAAAACTTGGAGAGCTAATGTTGTTTTACATTTCCAATGGTAGGCAGAAAAACAAAATGCAGAATACAAAGGTTAGTAATACTAGTTCGCTCAAACAATGGGTAAAATTCATAAGAAAATGTAAAACAGGAAATATAGATAGTTGTCCATCCGTTCTCTAGCTTCCCAGCACTGACCGTAGACTGGAAAATGTAGTAAAAATTTGCAGGGTGTGGCACATGCCCATTTCTTAGGAATCAGTAAAAAAAAGCTCTGCAGACTTTCACTCGGTAGAGATATTTAGCTAAGTTATTAATACGTGATATATTGGGTTGATGCAAAAGTTCGTCCCATTTTTGGCGCTAGATGAAATTGCATCGCAAAACCGAATTGTTATCTACTTCATAAGTCAAGTTTTGATCTTGTCCGAAAGTAGGAATTTCAGCGAGTATTTCGGAAAAAAAATTGTGTTATTGGGTTGTGTTTTTTAAATTTTGTTAAGCATTAAAAATCGCAGAAAATAAGGAGCAATTTTGACATATACTTTTTTATTTCCGAAAAGGCAAGCGTGCTTTCGCAGACATAAAAGAACATATGTGTTGTATATGGTGAGGGGTGCCGTTGACGATTCCACGTGCCGTAAGTGGTTCAGAAAGTTTCGTCACCTGGATCAGTTCTTTAGCCAGAAATCTTAGAACTTCTATGAGCGCGGGATTATGCAGCTACCGGAGAGAGAGGGAGAAAGGTCATCGAACAGAACGGCACATACTATATTGATTAAATGTAATTTTTAACAGTAAATAAAATTTTTCTTCAGTTTTTGTAAACGAAACGGGAGAAACTTGCATCAACCCAATATCTTAGTACTATTGAGATATTTGTAAATGTTGCAAGGTAAGGTTCATTGAAACCCACACATTTTTACTGCTCGTTGTAATGCTCTCTTCAGTGTGACAGAGATAATAATTAGTTTTACCAGAACAAATTTACTTCTTCTGCACAGAACAGAGTTCAATATGGCAGTCTGTAAGGAAATTACGGGGTTACTTATCATCGTTATTGCAGTCTCCTTGGATACTTATCATCGTTAAGTATCTAAAGGAGACTGCAATAGGTCGGGGAATAAATAATTTTCATAAATCCTTCCAAGTAGATTCGATCCACATATCCAAATATACAAAATTAGAATAATGAGGATAAAAGTCAAAACGTTTGATGAAATGAATGATATATATAATTTCAGTAAGAACATTTGTCTTTAGAAAGACATGAGTTACTGAATATTTAAAGTACAATTTACGAGTTTTCGAAAATAATAGTCTGATTTGACATCGATAGCTCTCTTTTATGCATCGAATATTTTGTGAATCAGAAGCTGCCTTTATCTCAAAAGAACTGGGCAGTCATACTAAATTTAAGTGTAACCATTACAAAAAAATATTTATATCACAACATTCATCTTTAATGGTTACAAGGCTTTGATGTATCAAAACTGTCAGCAAACATGACAAATATATTGTGAATTTGGTTTACCTGTACTCAATCATCCATTCGCAACGTTTATACATGTTATCATTTTCATGTTATCATACACCAATATCACCGAACATAAATATACTATTTTCATGAGTTGATGTAATAAGTTCGATACCTGAAGAAGGTGACGGGAATGACCAAAGCAATGGTTTCAAAGTTGAGACTCCAGGTCAGCGATTGTCAACCTTTCTGAGCTAATGGTACACAAGCTTAAATTTTTCGACACACAAAATACATATTTTACCTATTTGACAAAAAATAGGTATATTTTTGATTGATTTACAAAACAGGTAGCAATTATCTAACCTTTCTACTCCAAATTGACATTTAAAAATTCTTTTCAAGCAATATATTTATACTTTGTATTAAAAAAATAATAATAATCAATACTACGTTAACAGGTATCAAAAATATAAAAGCCACGTGAAATTATTGTCAACACCGTTGTCAAAAGTTCGAAACTAAATAGTTTAGATTAAATAAATATTTCGCAATTTAAACCATTTTAATATCCGTAAGGCACACCTGAACCGTTCTTGAGTCATACCTGTGGGCCACGATACACCGTTGAAAACCGCTGCTCTAGACTATTATGACAAAAATCGTCTTTTTAAACTTTAATGATCATACAACAGGCATATTTTTAAGTTGTGTCCATGCATTAATGTGGGTGAAAATTGAGTTGGCTTCAAGGAAGAAAATTTTTTAATTGAATTTTAATTTGACTCTGCTGGTGGTTTATCTTCCTGTCGAGAATTGCCCTGTAGTTAGCAGCCTCTGGACCTCTGGTCACCAGTCAGAAGCAAAGTCAGCAAAGGATAATTTGTGATTCCTACTTGGACCTTCATTCCTGGTGGAGTAATAGGGCAGAATCGCTTCAACAAGGTATCTCGTCATAAGCAAACTTGACCAAATCTCGGAAGAAATATTTCATCAAAACACTTGGAGTGTTAAACAACCGAATATAAAATGTTTGAAAAGATCTATGCAGGGAACACTTAATCCAGATAAACAAGTACTTAACATTTAATGTTTATCTAACCTAAAGACTTCAAAGAGTAAGGCACCATACTTCCACCTGACGCTGTACAAAAAGAGACCAATCAACAAAAGCATCAAACGCTGCTACAACACGTACAATTTTAAGAAAAACAAGAGCAAGAGAAGTGGACAAAGCCTGTTTGAAGACGGAGCGAAACTTTTGAGGAAACAGATAAGACTTGGTTTGTATGGAGCAGCGAAGACTCTTGGTAGGGGTAGGGGCTGGGTAGTATCTAGTCTTATATAACCTATAATCTACCCTTAACCCTCCAAGTGGTTTCGACGAGATATCTCTTCCATCAAGGTTCATTCAATTTTGCTAATGACGAGATATCTTGTCATCAACTATTGTCAATTTTTTTTATGATGACGAGATCGAGGAATCTTCTAAAGTCGAGATATCTCCTACATCAAGTTCTGGTTAGTTTTCTTCTAATGGGATACCTCGTCGAGACAACCACCAGGAGGGTTGAATATACAAGAACATCTCTCCAAACAACAATTTATTTTAACATTAAATGCTATATCATCTCAGATTAGGAACCTCAATAAGTTTCACCAATGTTCAAGAACGTTTGCACGACTACATCATACAGAAAGTATAGAAATATCCTAGATGCATGAAACTTGTTTTTTAACTAAGAATTAGTGTCTATCTAAATAGCTAGAGATGAGGATTACGAAACCTAATTGAGAGATTCATAGCTCAAAAGTAGAATTTTTTTGGGTCGTGCAAAAACTAATCCAAACAGGACTTGTGGAATTAAGAGAGGATTATATATCTCAAGCAAATATTGCACACACAACAAAAAGATCCAAACCTCATTAGGCAATTGCATCTGATCCTTCTTATTGCGAAGAACTACAAAAAAATCTACTACAGAATGTGAAGATATCCCAATAAGGAAAATGAGATAATGAGATATTTTAGCTCATGTTTATTCAGGCTAGAACAACTCCAAAAAAGGGTATGAAGAATAAAAGCGATTATATAAACAGAAGTAGATTGAATCTTAATTGAGTATGATCTATTTTTTAAAAATAATCATGAAAACTACATATTTTAATTTGCTATTGCAGATTAATTTTTTAAGGACTCAATGCGTTGGAGGTATATTAAAACTTAATCCTGTAAATGCAGTACATTTTGTCTCCAACGAAAATTTTCTATTGATTAAAATCATTTAAGATAGTTTCACGATGTCAGAGGATAATAAATTACGTATGGTTTTGTTCATGCATAGAAATAAATCTAAAATAAGAAATAAGTGTGTCGAGATAATGAAAGACAGGGAAGGCAAAAATGTTATTTTGTTTACTTTATCGATATAATTATTTTCAATTGCATTTATCAGGTGTGGAAAAGTATACAATTCAACTAAAATTACTTGTAATTAATGCATACCCATCAATATGGTTTCTCTGAGTTTTCGATTGAATTAAAATCTGGAGAATGCGCTGAGAACTAAGTTTGACACTTTGAATTCCCCACCGATAGACCTTTACTATGTTTGTTCTATATGAGGAGCACTGTATCTCTCATATAGAACAAACCCTCTCTTCCCTCTGGGGGCCGTTGTGGCTCAGTGGGTATGCCCACTGCGCTAGTAACCGTCGAATTGTAGGAGGCGCATATTCGATTCCTGTCAGGTGCATTCATCCCGGGGTGTATTTCTCTCTTCTGTATCAGTAAAACTTTCATTGTGTGTGCGTCTATTACTTGATATGTCGTGTGTCTGACGCAGCATGGCCAAAAATGGCCCTCCTTGCGCCATTAAACTCCCAAACCAACCAACTTTAAACCCTGTGAGCGTTACGAGATTTCAGAGTAGTGGTATATTGCCACAACACACATAATGACTAAATAACCACATCGATTGGACGAAATCCAAGGGAAGCTCCTATTGGTAAAGAGCGCCAAAACTGAAAATAATAAATTCCGATATGACTGCAGCAAACAAAGGAATAGAAGATTTCGTCGCGAAAACTTCGTTGTATTGAAAAACCTCTATTATATTCGTTCCTCAAGATAGTGAAAAGTCTTGCATTACCTTCATACCGTTACGATATTTCTGAATAGTGAAGAATTTTTGTTACCTCACAACACTCATAATGACTAAATAACCACATAGTTTGGTCGGAAGAACGCAAGGTGAGATTATGTTGGACAAGAAGATCAAAACTGATTACGCATGGTAGACTGCAGGCTCTGAACGGAATTGTGTAAATAAACCCATCAAAGGGTTTAGAAACAAACAAATCCGAAAGGATTGCAGCAAAACAGGAACAGATTTCATCGCAAAAACATATTAATGTAAGACCTCATCTTAGTTCGTACCATATGGGAGAGTAAAGTCTTGCTTTAAGGAGAGTCACTCTATTTCCGAGAAGTGGATAATTACTGATACCCCACAACTCACATAATGACTAAACAATTATATAATTTGGTTGAAAGAAATCCAAGGTACGATTATATTGGTCAAGAAAATCAAAACTGATTGGGAAGACTGCAAGTTGCAGAACGGATATATACGCATGAAGGCCCTCAGAGGATTAAAGTAATGAAAACTTTTGAAATGACTGCCAACAAATACAGTGATAAAAGATTTCAGAACAAAAATTCCGCGTCTTTACAGTGGCTTCATAGAGAATAAGAAGTTCGATAACATCTATGAAACCTTGTCTTTACAAACGTGACTTAAAGCATGGCTTCCAGTGACATTAATGTTTTGATACATGTCTACTACTCAACATATCTCGATATACATGTCTACTAGTCAACATATCTCGATATATATGGCTACTACTCAACAGATGTATCGATTCATCTGTGAATAGAACATTAGAGTATAGTAATTCGTCCAAATGACATATTCATGACACAACTGGACACTTGCTCTTAAGGCCTTGGAGAATAATTATTAGGCATTCGTGCATATAGACGTCTCAATGTCTCTTTCCCTCAGTACTGATCGAAATATGCCTTTCATATATAAGAGCAGCAATTTCCGCTCATGAAGTTAATGCGATATCTTGTTGCAATAATGATCGATAGTATCATCGAAACGTATCTTAAGACAATTTCGTTTGAAATCATCGACCTTCTAATAAAATAGACGAAGTATGTGATCGCAGTTTCATGTTACTTCTACTGATCGCTAGGTTTGCAGATTTTCACGTGGCTGTGGGGAGAATCATGAATCCTAATGTGGGATAAATCATTGATTGTTTGAAGTGATTAGCCAGAATGAGAAAAACACTAATCTGAGCTACGATAGCCAAACGGGTCAGGTCGATTTGTGAGCCCACGTGATTTACCCTTCTGAGACCTTACGATCTCCGCCCACAAGGGCTATTTTTATTTCTCTAGAAGGTCGATCTTTGAAGTAGTACAGGGTGTTTTTATGAAAGAACCCCATTTTGTTTTGGAATAAATTTAAATAAAACGCTTTTAATTAGTTTTTACATAATGTTTTCTCAATTAATGATAATTATAGATTTGGCCGAATTTGGATGCCAGCCAAATGACCACCTCAGTCCGCGTTGTAAACATGGCTTCTTTCGATCACATTTTCCATTATATTTTATCATATTTCTAGGGTAATTTGTTCGATTTTTCTCTTCGCGAATGTTCATTTGTTGTCGGCTTGTTTCTTTAAGTAGGCTCATAGAAAAAAATCCGGTTCATTCAAATCAGGAGAACGAGGATGCCAATCTACATCACTAAATTTTATTTGGCAGGAAATTAGTCATTTAGAATCCCATGATTACACGAGTTGTATGATAGGTAGCTCCATCACGTTGAAACCACGTGTGCTGCAAGAAGTATGTATTATCTTCTTCTCTTCTTGCATCCGCAAGTATGAATCATATATATTTTTAAACAGACGGGTGATTTGATCGGTTTGATATTTTATGTGTTTTTATAACATTGTCAAACCTAAAACCATTTTATATTTACTACTGTACAAAATAATAAGCACACACTGCTATAAGGATGATCCATTGCATACTAACGATAACAGAACAACTCAATTTCGAACTTCTTATCTTCGAATTCGAAAGATTTTATGATCGAATACTAAAAAAAGCAAAACTATTGAATAAAAAGTCAAAATAATATATTTACTGATTACTGAATTTTTGTTTCGTGTACAGTTGTTAAATTATTATTTAAGCCTCTAAGTGGTTGCGACGAGATATCTCATCAATATAGATCTGACCAATTTTGCTTAGGACGAGATATTCCATCACGATTTTGCTGATTTTTCGACTATAAGAAGATCAAGATCTAGTCAGTATTTTTCTAAGGACGAGATATCTCGTCTATCAAGATCTGGTCAGTTTTGCTAATAATGATGCTATCTCGTAGACCATTAGGAGGTTTAAAAATAATTTGGTTTATTATTTCAAGCCCTAATTCCACTGTTACCTGCATCCAAAGAAAAATGGGTAATATAAAAAGAGGTATTTACAATAAATAGGTAGGTAAATTTTAAGTTAAAGAACCTGATTTTTTAGAGTTGAAAAATTGCATCAAACTAAATGTAATGGTGCTTGTTTAATTTACAAATGTATGACTACAAGGGTACTTAGCAAAAATAATCCAGTTGTTAACAGGAACATTTAAACGATCCTTTCATAACTGAAAACTTATACCAAATCCTAGAAAAATTCTTCTCTAACGGGAATTCCTATAGCTGGTGACACGTGGCAGAAAAAATATATAAAGTCCTGATTTACTATGCATTTAAATTGAAAGAACGCAAAGAATTTATATATTATATTCGGAAGCGCCAGAAAGTAAAAAAAAACGAGGTCCCGATTTTTCAGACACTTGAAGCTCTTGACACTAACTTCTTCCTTTTAATAACGTTGGCTCTTGCTAACCGAGAAAAAAAAACCGAAAAAAGTCGAACTTTTCCAGAAATAAAAAATAGAAATATCAGGAAAATCTGAAGAATTTCCAATCGCTTTATGAATAGATTAAAAAAAGGATTTTGGTGTTTACGAAGCGATCTTTGGTTTCGGAAGTTATTTTCGCTGCAAGATTAAAAGTCGGGCTTGCGTGCTCGTCGCTGAACATTTTTTGGGTTCCAGATTTGCTTGCAAGGAGAACGTGTCAAGAAGCTGTTTATTTTCGTCGCAAAAAACAAATAACAAATTTGTGTCATGTGGGACCGGGAGTTGATATCTTTGAAATTAAATCCACTTCAATCCTTTTATGAAAAGTATTGATTGTTCTATCACTCTCAAAACAAAGTTGACTTTCAGAGATATATGCAACGCAAAATGTTTAAAGTAATATTTGAACAGATGTAACAGATTAACTATAATTTTATAACATAGAACTTGATTCTAAAATAAATTGAATTATTTTGTGAAAAGTTCATGTTAACATTTCACTCATGCAAACCAATATTGGTTTTTATGAAAGAAATTAAATTTGAATTAAAGATCAGATTACAATGGAAATTAAATCATAGATGGCTTTCAAAGTTCATTTTAAATCATAGGTCCTGGTCTAATTAGCTCATGTTGCAAAAAATGAAGTGAGTACCAAACCAAACCTTGAATTACCTTATTACCGTACCTATTTAGTAATACGCGAAAGTATAGCTGAAGACTAGACTGAAGGTATAAAAATTTGTATAATCCAAAAAGAAGAGTTTTTTGATGATAGAAAATAAATAAAAATGGACATATAAGGTGTAACGAGGAGATACTGGCTCCATAGTTAAGAATAGTGTACTTCAATGTCGTACATGATATGGAAGAGAAAATATTTCTTCTGACGGGAATATTTTAAGGTTGGTTGGGTTTTATAGTGCAAGGGCCATATCTGGCCATGCTGCGCCAAACAGAAGGCACACGATGTCAAATAATGGACATACACACAAAAGGAAAATTTTACTCACAGAGAAAAGAGAAATACACTCAGGGAACAATCGAACCTGACAAGAATTGGACCTGTGTCGCCAACAACTAGCAGGTTTCTAGTGCACTGGGCAAACCCACTGACAAAAGCTTATTTTTACTTTACAGCTGTTGGATGTCTAATTATTAGTTTACAGATAAAAAATAAAAATTATGAGGATTTTGATAATGTTATACATCATTTAAACAGATTGCAGTAGGACAATGTATTACACATCATTATGAAAATAAGCATTTAATGTGTCTCCGAAAAACGTCAGAGTTTCTGATATAAGCCGATGATGTACCTTGATTTACATATTGAATTAGAAAGTAAATATACCATTCCCAGAATTTCAGCATGTGTTCTATTTTGTGACCTTGGCTCACTGAGGCTCATTACAGAATATTTAGGGGAGAACAAAGTCATTCATTCATTCGTGGTTTAGAACTGTGTTTTATTTGACCAATTAAAATATAGCACGAAAGTATTTTTTCATTAAACCAAAGTTAGAAGGGGCAGAAATTCGGTTTAAATTCCTCAGCATAAAAGAAGCCTCTTATAGTGAGAAACACGTAGATTGGACTTCTAAGAGGGAGTCCCTTGAAAAATGTTTTTCCCATTATTTCCTTACTTCCATACTTTATTATACAAGCTACTATACTATAAACTACTAAACAAGCATCTCCCGAAGTTATGGGAGCACCATGACTTCTTTTGCCCACTGCATTTGCAACCATAGATGAAATACGAAAGTAGAGTGAGCGATGGAACCTTTTCATATGCCCAGACCAAAACTAATAGTATACCTCTTAGACTGCTTCAGTCTGTCTTGTGGAACCGAACATTCATCATCTGGTTGCTTCGATTCCTGTAACTATTCCTGTGTGTATTTATCTGTTCTGTGTCGGTAAAACTTTCTGTATATATCCATTACTTGACATTGTCTTATGTTTGGCACAGCTTGGCCAAATATTCTTCCACCGGAAATTAGGCACATAGATGAAATTTCAACCATATATCCGTGGTGGTTGTCCTGCATTTCCTGCCAAAATGCTGAAGTTATCTGTCAGATACCACTTATGAATAGAACATGTATTTATATTCAACACCTTTTTATTAGGTAAGCCACACATTGGCCAGCATCTGTCGTGTGACGTTACATAGACTGAAATGCGCATTCGTAGCAATACGTTTCTATACAGAAAACGGAGTACGCATGAGCATGTCGGTTGTATTATTGCATAGATCAATGTGTGGCTGGCTTAAATTTATCAATTGACTGAATTCAGACCAGTTACTCATTAATCCAATTTAAATTTACTATACAATCATTAGAATATATATTTGATGATCAATATAAAGGGAGAGGTCACTAATCATGAAATGAATTTAGTGAAATTGAATATGCTTTGGTAAAGGTTATTATAAATCCGTAAATAATAGTCTTCGGAAGACAAATGGATGGTCCGTCATCTCATAAAAGCCTCATTACGCGTTCATGCTCGGCCATGGGCGAACACCTATTATATAACGAGTAATTTATTTTCGGCGATTATGACATTCACTGCTATTCGTTACATTCCGCAGCCTGCCAACTCGGTACAAACATGTAAGAGTGCATCGCTAAGCAATCGAAATAACGACATTATAAGGAGGGGAGGTCATTAATGGATCGAAAACCCTCGAGAAAATTCTAGAATTTTGAATAATTGACTAGGTAGAGTAGGAAAATGGATATATTGCACAAGCGTGAGAGGAAATTATCTATGCAATTTTGCAAGCCCATTTAGAAAGCACGTTGAGCTTAACCTTTCAAGCAATCTTGTTAACTATTTGGAAAATATCTGTTCTGGTTGGAGACAGGTAAACGGTTCACGGAAAACCGTACGGGTAAGATATATGGGTTGTAGCGAATAGGTTTAAGGGGCGCTCATACCAAATATGGCCCTCTGAATAGGTTTACACAGATCAGATATGGCCCTCCATACAGGTTTAACCGTCCCGCAGACCAGATACATATATTCATGTTTTCCCCGTCATATATTTTATTTAACGAACACAATTAGTAATGTAATCGTTATTATATAATACTATTGAAACGGCAGGGCATAAAGTTAATCCCTGTTTCCCTCTCAAGGTTCGTTGGAATATCTACCCGATATCAACCTTTTGGTGGTGAGATCTCTACCTTCAATTCCCAGCAAACAATTAGTTTTTCACATATTTTATTTAATACAGCATATACCCATTACAACAGGACAGAATCGAAAGTACATACAAGCAGACCAGGAAGTAGAAATTACACTCATTCAAAGCGATCTGAAACTAGGGGGTAAAACTGAAAAGGTAATGGGAACTGAAACTAAGGAGTGCGAACCGAAAGTGAGAAATTCGCTTTACTTCAATTCTCTCATGGAGTAGGAAAGGTCTAGCTACAACTATTTTGGAAAACATTTTTGTAAATGCATTGTTTTATTTGAAGGTTTTCATTTTGTGTGATTCGCTTTATAGGATAAATGATGCCATAGTCAAAATTAACCATCGTAAATTAATTAATGAATGAAAATTTCGCTAAATACACTCAGTCAATTGATATTGAAACAAGAAGGGGAAATGCGATTCACCTGAAACTTTTAGATAAGAACGGTCAGGTTATAGATAAGACAAGATATTTCCAGAACTAAAGAACATACTTGTAATACAAACAATTCCTTACAAATGTGGTCTACTCGTATCGAATGTTTTCTCCTTTGATGGCAATCGGTACAACCACCTGTCACATCATTAGATCGTATAAATTATTAGAAATGTATGCAACCATGCTTGCCCCACATGTTGGAGATGCATTATTTGAGATAGTTATGTTTGATGGTCTTACAATGACTCATACATTTTTCATTGGGGATAAATCTAGGGATCTGGCAGGCCATGCTATCTTGTTTTTATCGTTATATCTTGTTGTTGGTATCTTGTGTTGGTATCTTGTTGGTATCGTAGACAATCCACTGTAATAATCTTCGTATGTCGAAGACGTTATCGTGATGAAATAAGGGATTGTCCATATCAATTGTAAAAGGTAGGTTCCACACTACGAACAACATATTGACGAAGGGTTAAACTACCATCAATGGATACAATATTTGCAGAATATCATAGCTAATCAAACACCAGACCGTAATGTCCTTTATTCAGGAATACACAGTTGACTGAATTGGACTTATGCCAATGCTATCAATATGCCATCGCTTCTTATCGGAACATGGTTGAAATTTACGTGGTGCTGTCTTTGGACCTTTACCTCCAGGACTGATCCCGGACCGCCACCAATAGCCCGTTGTGTGGCTCCATTGCGAAGTAAACGCAACTACCTACGTACCTATGCCATCGCAACAGGAGTATACAGACATCATCAGTGCCTAAAAATGTCGATTCGGCATTGAAGACAACTTGACACTAATATACATCCTAGGTCACTCGTGAAACGACAGTAATGCAAACAGGATCCACAATGTATAGAGAGATCAATAGTAAGCAGCGCAAAGGTCAACGCGAATGCAAGCCTACCTCTCCAAGGCGATTGGAAACGGTAGGCATGCATTCGCGACGGATGATCCTATTGCTTAGCCTATTAGCCTATTTGACGGATGAAGGAATGACTAATGGCTGGCATCAATGCTCGTCTAATGGCCGATGAATTGTACTAGGGGTATGTAGGAATTGTTGGCAAATGAGACAATCATCATACAAACAAGTCAATCCCCAACTCTAGTTCCGACTCGACTAGTGTGAGTGTCTTCTTTAAAGCATTTGGGGACCTTCACAGGACCTCGACGAGATACCTCGTCCATCAAGATGTGGTTTGTTTTGCTAATGATTGTGTTTTTGGTGAGATACCTCGTCGAGACAATCGCCAGGGGGAGAAAAAACGGCCAAATATGCCCAAACAATATTTCAGTATTTTGTCACAAAAAATAATTTTCTTTAAAAGAGACTTTCAGTGTAAAGATTAACAAAGTCACCGAAAGACGATTAAAGTACTTGCGGTTAAGGACTTACTTGGATTATAGTTATTTTGATAATTGTTGACGCTAATTCCCTTGACTCAAGACAATTCAGGAAGAACGATTAGACCCTACGTCAAGAATCAGCAATTTTCAGCACATATGTTAGCCATGTTTTCAGCAAAAAATCTAAACAGCTAAACAAATCATAAATTCAGGATCAACGACGTGCTGCAATTGCATTCGAAGGAACAAACAAACGACACTTTCGGAGCAAAACAGAAACCATAAAAAAGCGAATAGTACTCTACATTTAGCTAAAGAGAAAGAAAGCTTTCATATTCATCGTAGAAGTGTTATCCACAATTAGTGTAGTGATAATTGTAAAAAATGTATTCTTGAAGGATGTTATAAAAATATAATATCTTTATAGAGTTCATTTTGAAGAAGCTCATTTAGCTGATTGAAAATGGTGCTACGTAGTATATAAATTTTAGCGTCCAAATGCGTCAAATGTATAGTTATGGTATCCAACACAGAGAAAATATAAAAGTAATGATCAATTTAACCTCTGTATGTGCCCAGGATCATGTGACCAAAACTATTAATAACGTGATCCTTAGATTATTTTCGTCTGCCGAATGGAAACGAACATTCCTTATATGATTGGTGCATAGGGCGGGAGAAGATACCCATCATTGGTTCATCGTGATTGGTCCGCAAGATATGTAGCAACCTTTGGTAATTTCACTTTTGTCACTACCCTAGAAACGCGCATTCATACACTTACTATGTCATAAGATGTTATGTCGCCAAACGAGGCGATAACATGCCAAATAGGCCATCCATGTTAGTTTTTCACAGAGCTGTCGCGTGACTACTAGTCTACATGTTCACTACATTTTTGAAGCTCTTCTCAATATCAATGCCCAGTCTACTTATATTTTACGTCTATGGTCCAACAAGAAGCACAAAATGTGTAATCGCGCCCAATCTGCACTACTGTTCGAGGTAGCCAACAAGATTCAATCAATTTTGCTTGGAAGTCTTCAGTCTACGATCCTTCGGAAAATACGGTTATTAAAATAAAATAACTAGCACTTCCGGCTGCTCCTCTAATTATGCGGAACCATGGTGCATGGACTGCAAGAAGAAAATGGCGTAGAAACGTTGAAGCAGAGAATAAGTCAGCCCAGATAAAATCAATAGAAATTATTCAAATCAAAGACAGTAGGTTAGAAATGTTTTCTCTCATTCATAAATATAAATGCTAACATTTATATAATTTTGAATAATTCCTTGAAATCAATTACCAAAAACGTTGCTTTTGAGAAGCGTTTGAAAGAGGAATTAAATTCAATAAATTCCATATAAAAAGTCCTATAAATCTCCAGTTTAATCAAATATTCAGTTGCGTTTTTCTTGCTTAAAATGAAATAAATTTTGACGGGTCCCGCAATGGAATAAATTTACCTCTAATAATCATAAGTGAAAAAAAATTATCCACTAAAGCCTTAAGCATTTCTTATACGCATAACTTTTAAATCAGTTTCTGCGCCCTTAATCAATTTCGGAAGATTTATTTAAACTAAACAAGCGAACGAAATATGTTTTATTCCACTGAATTTTTGTCGTCATGGCGACTTACACCAAAAAAAAAGCACAAACGCACGCAAATACGAACTACACTCAACATTGTGTTTGCTTCTTTATTTGACATTTTTTCCCGGTAATTTATCATTAAAAAGTATTATTTTGTGCGGAATAACGAACATTCTCCGAAATAATTGCTCTCATTTCAGGAACCTCGTTATTAACTAAAAGATTCTTGTCGTAGAAGCAATTTATTTGAAACTTTCTTAATTGCTACATCAATTACTTTGCTCTGATCATTTGCACACGCTTTTCTAACATGGTCCTGACGTAATCTTGCTTTCTGGATCGCATCTAATTTTAAAAGTTTTCAAGAATAAACTATAGGTAGTTAGGTAAATTTGAAAATGTCCTCAAGACCATGTCCAAATCTATAAAATTCATTAATAATGTACTCAACGTGCTTGTGTCATTAACTTTCGTCTCAAGTAATACGTACTCTGGATTGCTAATATTTGAAAAATAATGTTTTGGGGATTTACTTTTTACGGAGTTGAGAAAGGATCTAATATTTAAACACTAGCCGACCCAGGCAGAGCATCTGAGCTAAAATTTCATAATTGCTGAAATCTTTAAACGGCAGTGTCCTTACTCATACTTCATACCTTATTTTAAACCATTTACAATGACTTTAAATAAGGTAAGGTATCGATAGCCTTTATTCATTTATAATGAATAAAAGCATCGATGTACTAATCAAAAATATAAAAGTAGGTAGGTATTTGAATTAACGTCGCACTAGAGCAACACGACAGGCAATTGGCGACTGCCCGGGATCAATCCTGAAAGGGAAACAGACGAGGATAACACCTCTTTATTTTGAACCGGATGACGAAGTCAACACTTGAGTCTGTCACCATGGTAAAGGGGGTTCAAAAGTTTTTGCTATTCTGAATTACATCTAACGGAAAGTAACAAATTTGTATAAAAATGTAAGAATTATGTAAAACTGCTGCACTCATTTTCATGTACTAATCATAATGGCTTATTTCAACTTCATTTTAAAGTAGTTTTGCTACCAACTTGTCCTGTTCACTCTCTCCAATGCAGGTATCCTGATGTGTATTTACTCCAGGAAATAAACTTTCGTGTTTGTAAACATACTACTAAAATATTTACTATCATTATCGCTCAGATACTTTTCCCAAGCAGAAACTTAACCATTTCTGGCACAATGCCAGGGCCAGTTGATTCTTTTCGCAGGGAAAAGAGGTAGAGGTATAAAAAAAAAAGATAAAAAAAGCAAGGTTACTCGGATGTTAACAACATACGAAAAAACGCTGAAATATCAGTGGGTCATAAAATAGATACTAAGAACTTTTATAATCGATCATTGTCGGAAACTATAAATTTGAGGTGCCATCTGCATAACTAATTATTAGCACGCGTTGGGTCATATAAAATTCAGAAAACGGATAGTTATGTCCAAATAACTACCTAGAAAATCTGAATTTCGGGTTAGTTTATATCCCAATTAGGCAGAAATAATGTCTAATAATTCTTTTACTGCTGACATTTCCCCAAACAGAATGGAAGTACGGAAATGATACTTTAATTGTGCGAAGTAAAATTGCTCTTTATTGTTTTATTAATTCTTTTAAGCAAACTTAAATTTAAAACTGCTCGACACATCAAAGGTTTACGCTCTTAGAAGTTTTCCATTAATGAAAACCTCTAAAATGTTCTAAATACATAGGACAATTGGCATTCTCTAGCGTGGGAAAAGGTATATATTGTACAGTATTTCTAACACATACCTGCAAATCTGGGATCAATTTCTTACATTTTTTTACTCTTTCCTGCTAAAGTATGTTGACTATGAGCCTGTTAGACAGTTACCCTGTAAAAGTCTATTTTTATGTGATAAGTGTGTTCGGTGTTCTTTGTCAGTCTTTTACTCACCCATAACTTAACTCGTTTGTTTCTGCCTATGGTAGAAACAAAACAAGTTATATCATTGTTTTGTTAACGTAGAGAAAATCACCATCCGTTTCGATCAGATATTAACTTGAATATTTCTTTCTAATAATAAGGGACAAAATTTGTAGTAGCTCGTTTTATCAAAATTCTTTAGATACTTTTATGTTTTGAGAATGGCATATTGTTTCGCCTATAGACGTGTGATATAAGTAGATTATGCATTGCTGTTGAGCGAAGCTTCAAAAAGTGTGACCATCATGGCGACTAGTAGTCACGTGACTGCTCTGTGAAAAACTGACTCAGTTAGCCGTTTTGGCATAGTATCGCATCATTTAGTAATATAACGTCTTATGTCAGAGTAAGTGTTTGAATGTCTAAGGGTCACGTTACTACTAGTTTTGGTCACATGATCCTGGACACATAAAAATGTTATCATTGCTGGTAACTCTACTTTTATAATTTTTCTATGATTTTCACCTACGACGCAGATCAGTATGTTAAATTCTACTTTTATCCGGTTTCAGAGGCTTTTTCTGCAAAGCTAAATGCAGAGGGCACTAGAGTAATATTTGTCGGAACCCCTTGGCGTAACTTGGCATGATAATCGAATGCAATTTCAGCATGGTGCTTTCTTTAAGTAACGCCAAACATCGTTAAAACAGCTATAAATCAAATCATTTCTTTGCTGGAAGTACTTTTTCTTTCGCTGGTCTTTTGTTTCGTTTACATTCAAATCCCCGTGTCATTGAAAATGTGCAGACACTTTACTGTATAATGAGTTAAAACCAGTCAACTGTTTACGTGTGTGTCGCTTTCCAAACTATATGCCTTCAATCAAAGTGTAAATTTTTATTTTATTAATCTAGAGAACTACAACAGCTCAAGGCAAAAACATGTCAAAACTAGGGATGGGAAATACTATTCTTTTCGGCGAACAGCTCTTTGCTGTTCGTGCTCTTTTTAAAAGAATGTTCCCTAACCTACTGTTTTGCTCACCCACTGTTGTTGAACTATCTATTTACTCAAAATGTGAGCCTTGTTCCTACTTCTAGACTATGTGACGCCAGCAGTTTTCGCGATAGACAGATAGACGGCCCTATATTTGTTGACATGTCATCTTTTTCTGTACTTGTAGGCAAGCACATATAAACAAAATACAAATGACTCTTCTGTTAGTTCTGGACTGGTGGGTTTTTCTCTAGTTTTGACAGGAAGAAAACGAAGGATCAAATATTATGGAATCTGAATTGTTAATCGATTGATTGATATTTTTATGGCGCAAGGGGCAAATCTGGCCAAGCTGCGCCAAACTATCAGCAATTAAGTAAAGAAAATTGGAATATATCCGTAAATTTGAAAAAAAATTCTTGTTAATCGAAACGTTTAAATTCTCCCTGGGTCCCCAGTGGCAGCTAATAATTTCCCAAATCTGAACCATCTCAAGTACGGTTTCCCTAACAGATACGCGGTGCCTAGGACAAAACGAATTCGTAATCGGAAGTAATAATTTTTTTTTAGGTTTTAATGTCATTTAGGTCATCAAAATCCAGGACCCGATAATCACTTGGAAGATTTCTAAATATAACTTTAAGCAATAAGAAGTTACCCTTTAAAAGATTATAAACACTTCAGACACAGGGATTACCACTTGGAAAGTAAAATTAGTTTATTTGTAAAAAGAAACAGGTTAATTATTATATAATCTATCTAAGCGCACGCCTAAAACATGAAAAATGTGTCAAAAACACTTTCTATTTTCGACACATTAGCTTTATGGTGGCATGCTTTTTTATGGGATGTATTTGAAATCGTAATAGATGACTTAAATGAGATCACTTTCCAACTTATAGAGAGAGCGTGACACCCAATCCGAATCTCCATCTTTCACAGTGAAATAAGTCGACACATTTGAAATTTTGCTTTCCATTTCATTATAAAATTCGCTTTTATAATAAAGTTAAAAGCATTGCAAATTCTATGTACGAGTAGAAGTGACACAACCAGAGAGAAAGACTACAAAATCTTAATCAGTAATATTGAGAGAAAAAAAAATTAATTTGCTTAAAACTAAAAATTCATCACCGCGTCATTGCCTAACAATTATAAAATTTCACAATTATTAAGCCAATCCTCTCTCAAATTCGTCAAACGTCGGGGTTTGGTTCAGTCGAGAACAGTTCCGGGAACAGACCAGCGAGAACAGTCCATCGAGAACAGCTCTGAGAATGGAGAATTGGGTCGGAACAGTTTGACAGCTCTAAGCAATTACCGAGCAAGAAGTAGTCTCATAGCCGGGAGTAGTTTATGGACAGAGAACGAGTGAATAGATCAAGAACAGGAAAAAGAGTGAGTCAAGAACTATAGAATGAACAGTTGTGTTTCAGACTTAGCATAATTTAACAAATGCCGTATGGTACAAGTTATCTCAAAGGAAAGTTCGAGAAGAGAGAAACTATTTTCTTTGCAAAATTCCTATTTGAACCCGTAATATTAAAATGGAAGGAGAAAAAAATTAAATGTTTCCTTTTATAAATAGAGCGGAGAGCAGGTTTTGTGAAAAGTTGTAACAGGCTATTCCGTTCTTTTTGAAGAAGAGGTAAAAATAGCAGGTTGTTCTTTTTCCTCCATCCCTAGACAAAACTGTAGAAAGGTGAGAAAGCAGTCCACTTTTAGAAAACAAGTTCTTACCTTACATTTAAAAAATACTTGAATATGATGGATTATTGAATTATGTTTTATAACTTATTCGTATCCATCAGATGAGAGATAGAGCGAGAGATTATATTAGTACAGACCACTTACTAAACGAAATTAAGTGAATTCAGCGATATTAAAAATAAAGATACAGAATATAATGAATTATTCATTTCTTGAATTCACCACGATTTCTTGATATTGAAGAGAAAATGTTTTGCACAATGACGTGAATGAAAAAACTATATTAAATACTTAGTTCCTCAAATCAGAAACAGAAACTAATTTTAGTTTTTTAATGATACAACTGGATTAAAACTATTGTGACAAAATTGGTTTCAATCCTCCGCTAATTCAAAATTGAAAATTCCAAATAAATTCCCGGAATATTGGTATTAAAAATTCTGAAAAATACAACCCAATTTCATTTCATGGCGGGTGAACGGTATATTACAATATTTCATTTATTACACAACAGCGCACCGCCAATCCTAATAAGCCATAGATAAAAGCACAGAACTAAAATAAAGTTTCTTTCAATTTCTTACCCCCCGATAACTCATCCCTCAAATCAAATATTCCTTATTCATGCATGTCCCTCTTTATTTATTAAAAGATTTTTCATCCAGATATTTACCCAACGCAAGAAGAGGGAAACTGCATTTCCACAAACATAAAACGAGGAGAAATTGATTGCAATTTATTTTCCAGCTATTGCAATAAATCGGATAAAAAACAGCATAGATATGTAGCTTAATTTACAGTCTTCCGGAGAGTAGGGCAACCTCAGCAATATATCTCGTCCTTTGATCCCAGGTTTGTTGTGTCTTATATTTGTTCCCAACTCTCAGGGGACAGGAAATTTGAGTTATGTCGGCGACCAATTGTCTCCCCCCTAAGGCGGCATTATGCGCAATCAACGGCGCATAAAATAAAATGTTCCATCCGCCCTTCGAATATATCATTACAGCAGACGAATGTTGTTTTCCCCACTGTATTAAATCGCAGATATGTATACTTCAGGCCATTTGCAAATGAAGAATCTCTTGTTTGCTTTTGCTTTTTTTTACAAACACACTCGCTTGTGCTGTCGTTGTTTGTGTGATGTAGCTGTTTTCGTGCGGGAATCAATTTGGAAATGATATTGTCCTTTGTAAAAGCGCGTTTTTTTTCTGTGCATTTTCTTTGTTAGTTATCTGTTATTTTAACGACGAAAAAATTTGCCTGATGTGTGTGATTTTCGCTGAAGGCAAGTTTTGTCATGCAGGTTAATGAGGTAGTCCATTCTGAGCAAAGTTCCGCCGATCCATCAACAAAGGAATTCCAGCATTCGCCCTGAAGTAATTAGCCCTCTTTGTTCTAGGTCTCTAAAGAAAATTCACTTTATGGAGACTAGGTCTATTGTTGGTAGGCTTCTGGTGCCTGTGGGATTACGCTATTGATTTTATAACCTATATATTAATATTATGTCTCTTGTGAAGAATGTACTTTCCTCAGAGGAACCTTTGTGGACATTATTGATACCATTTGCTTTTTCATGAAATTTTTCTTTCTCGTATCAATCTTTGTTACTTGCTATGTTGTAGACAATGATTTGTTCCCACATCTGTGTTTTACTTCTTTTGGTGTTTTATAGTTTGATTTTTCACTGTACAAATCTTTCTTAATTAGTTTGGAATGATGAATCGATATCAATTTTACACATAATTATTTAATAAATTAAGTAGCTCTACACAACTCAAGTATCAATAATGAAATCTGTAACATCTTTAGAATCATCTGATAGAGGCGTACAAGCGTTGCGAAAAGGTTAAGGTTAATTTTAATTTATCCATTGAAAATTACGTACACACTATTGAAATTCTAAATAACATTGAGGAAAATCTCATGTACAATAATTCATGTTCAATAGAGCTCCAAACAATGATCACACACACATTGGAGCACTCAGTCCGATAGCCATCCATATTGTCTATCGTTAATTGCACAATAGGAATGTTATGGAGGTGGATATGTATTGTGAGGGGTTAAAGGAGAATTGATGGGAACTCTTTAGGAGAATGGTACTCTCACCGACGTTTGATCTCTAATCTGGACGCTGTAGTGTAGGTGGTTCCGGCTGCGATGTTTCGCATATCATTCAAGTTCAGGAGGTATTGCTTGAACTTTTCCGCTTATTGATGAGCACGTGCATTACACGTCATGCACTCCCGGCATTCACAAGATCTGTGTCAGTTTCCCCGATAAATTCAAAATCTTGCCGGCTCCACCCTCTAAAAAACCTGGCTTTATAATCAATGGCAGCAAGTCTATTCATCCCTCCCATAATCAATTATCGGGGTTGTTGACCTGTTCCAATTTCTTTTAGTTACAGGACGTAAGTCCTTCTATTTTGTATTGGTTTACGTGCCATTATGACGTAATTCTTTCTATTTGCCATTCGGAGCATTCAACTAATTCAATTTATTTTCCAGATACTGCGTTCAAAGTAATTCATGTAATTTGGTTCCTGTTCTTCATCTCTTAAATTTGAGATTAATATCTCTTATGTGAGTTAATCCACCTGGTGGTTGTCTCGACGAGGTATCTCGTCATTTGAAAAAACTGACCAGATCTTGAGACCCAAGATAATTCGCCATTAGAAAAAACCTGACCAGATCTTGATCTCATCATCCTCTAAAAATCAGCAATACCTTGATGACGTGATATCTCGTTATTAGCAAATTTGGTAAAATTTTGATGGACGTAATGTCTCGTCTAAACTACTTAGAGGGCTAATAAAGTGATTATATTTAAAAGTTTAAAATATGAATTTAATAAAATGAAACCAAATCAAGAATAATAGAGGACAGTATAAAGGTCTTTGTTACTTTAGCATCTGTTGCATCTCGGTATTCAATGTCAGAATAATGTTTAAAAGATGAAAATACCGGTTGCCTTTAAGAACTTTCACTGTCTTTCAACCGCAGTCGATTAAAAATAGACCAACACAGGTTTACTGGCACTGACTTCAGTTTAAATACACTTTCATTATCAAAGACGCATACTTGCGATTAAAAAGAGTTTGATAATTTTTACCTATGTAATTTTGGGCGCTGAATTCAAAAATCTCAATACAAATTATGACCGAGCACATATTTTCACAATGAATTTTATATGCTGAACTGTGTGTACTGTGATTACAACATGCAATTAAAAATAAATATAATGAAGTTTCTCTGAACACAATTGACAAAATATTACAATAAATGATAAGTTATTGCTCGTGCCACTAAACGTAATTTGTAAGATAAAATAGAATTGTTTTAAAAACTCAGTCTTTATTGTCTTATCAAATTAGTTTATCATCCTTCCTTTAAAGCTGATTAAATTCAAAAATGTGACATGCCTAATTCAAGAGTATCGAAATGAAAAAAATATTTTACTTATTCTAATCACCGTAGATTCGTGATTGAACCGTAGATTGAGGATTTGAGCTGAGGCAGAATGAGTCTGATTTTACAGAAAATGAACTTGAGAAGCGACATTCATAATCACCCCAAAACTCAAAATTGACTTTTGTAGTAGTCACCTTAGTGTGTGTGCACTTAGTGTTATACAACAGAGATACGATGTATGTGATATGTAATATATCAATGGCTATGCATGTATATGATTTGTGCCATACTAAGTTGTAGGAATTATAAAAATACCAAAAATTGTGGTAATAATATTTTTCAGACGCTTGAATTATGTTGGATTTTACAGGAAAAGAACATAACGGCATTCCTATTCCCCCAAATAATCCCTAAAAGTTGATTTTGTAGTAGTTACCTTAGTGTCACCATTCGTCATTTTGTTGTTTTGTCATACAGCAGGGTTGTGATGAGTGAGAAATGTATTACATCGATGGATATGCATACATATGATTTGTGTCCAAAGTAAGTTATAGAATTTATAAAGTAAAGTATAAAAATGTTGAAGGGGTCTTAAAAAATTATTTTACTCACACTTAAATGATTTGGCATTTTTTTACGGAAGAAAAATTATTATTCTGGTCACTCTTTCAATTTTACAGTTAAGCAATTCTACACAAATAAGGTTGGATAATTCTGCTAGTGAAGTAATAAAATTAGGTTGTGTTTAGGCTTAAAAAACTTACTAAAATCTATTTTAAAGCTCTGACAACTCAGTCGAACCAGAAGGTGTAAGGGTACACGAGAGGCTATCGTAACTTACATCTATTTACAAAGAATGGCAACACATAAAAAATGAAAATTCCAAATTTCTATAGAATTCTAAACAAACTATAACTTTAATTCAAGATGCCAGTTTTGTCATTGTGTGAAGTATTTGGAATGCCATTTCTAATTCACAGTGTTCAGAAAGAAGAGAGAATCCTCCCCGGACACGTTCCATTCGTCACGTTGGGTTCTATGGCGCGACAAGAATACGATCTTTCAAGAGGATGGACTTTGGTAAAGGGCAGTATTCTCAAGGGACGGGGGCGTCTTTCTCGACCAATCTACTGCTGACGCTCTATCGATTATGGAATACCCAAATCGTCCTATACATTTTGGAGCTGCGGTAGCCCAGTTGGAAGAGCTTATCAATCGTAAGGTTGCGAGTTCGAAATTCAATCTTGCAAAGACCGTGGCGTTCGTGGAGTCTGCTATACGTTAAATATATCATGGCCTTAAATGTACTCAAGCTGGTGTGGTGTGGAAGTTTGGAGAGTGGAGTGCCAGATCAGGTGTTGGCAACGTCATCTGACCGTGGTTGAAAATGACGAGGTTTGTTCGTCGGATCTTTCCGTTCAAGATCGATGTCGGACCGTTACCAATAGCCTGTTGCGTTGTTGATGTCATGTGAGGTAAATTCAACTACTATCTATCCGGACAGAAATGAAACGAAAATGATTTCGCAAATGTATAGCTATGTTTCTATACTAAAGAAATAAAGCAAAAGCACCATTATAGTAAGAACGCTAGATCGAAAAACCTTTTCAAAAATATTATCCCTGACCGTCGCCATTAGCCCGATTATGTTGCTCCATTTTAATTTTAATTCAACTATCTACCTACTTTTATATTTTGTTGAATCTCGTCTGCTTGTAGCAATGAATTTTCGCCTATACGTGGAAGGGAATTGTACAGGTAGCACTTATAATTCGATTTTTAAATGTAAATTATACTGCATAATACACGTTTAACGTAATACATTGTGTTCAGACTTGAAATATTTGTTATTTTTTAAATACACGTAGGATTACCATAGTGGTGAGTGAATAAAATCCCGTATCGATGAACCCTATTTACAAGATTTCGGGATTGATCACGGACGGTCACCAATACCCCGTTGTGTTGCTTCAGTGCGACGTAAATTCAACAATCTACTTACCTATTCACACAAGGAGCCCTTCCAACTCTGCTCAAAAGAAATCTACATCCAAGCGCGTTGTCAAAATATCTTTATTCTAATCATTTTCATGAGAGCAATTTTCGATCAAGCTGAGTGGAGGTGGTGGTATTGTTTCTGCTGCCATACGCGTTATCTGTACGTATTCTGAACGCGACGTTACTTGCCTTGTATTCCGAATACCATTTCATCACTAAGCCAATACAAATTTCAAACAATGACTTCCGATTTGTTATATTCTCGTTCGCGTTGTATCGAATTTAGGAAAGTGGGGTGACAGCTTAGGTTTTGCCTTCGTCATCTGACCGTGGTTCAAAATTACGAGGTTGTTATAGAGGAAATGTAAAAGTAGAGGGAGCATTGGTAACCTTTTTATGTGCCCAGGACCATGTGACCAAACCTAGTAATATCGTGACCCTTAGATTCCGTCTGCCGTGTGGAAACGAACATTCATCATCTGATTAGTCCACGGGACGGGAGAAGACGCCCATCCATTGATTTATCATCTGATTGGTCCGCACGACATAGTAGCAGACTTTGGCAATTTCACCACTCTATGGAATCGGACATCCATACACCTACCCTGTCATAAGATGTTATGAGGCGATAAGACGTCAAATTGGCTAACCAAGTAAATGGAAGTCACGAAGAGTAGTCACGTGACTACTAGTCAACATGTTGGTCACACCTTTTGAAGCTTCTATTTATAGCAATTTATTTTCTACTGCAAGGTCATTGACTGAGAAGCTTTTTTCCTGACAAACTATGCATAAGAGGCGAAACGTGTTTCCTCTACCGAATGTGTCGTTACTTGGCTTTGTTTTGAATACGATTTTAGTTCCTCGTCAATAAAAATTTCCTAAGAAAGAATTCCGAATTGATATATGGTAGTTGATTCGTCAACACCAATTAGATCAAACGATAAACATCACCAAAAAGTCAGTAAACTACATTTTAAGACAATTTCGAAGCTAGGCATGCTAGAGCATTTGGATAATGTATGTAAAATCTTCTCTTCCCTTTTTGTTTATTTGCTTGCACTGAAAATACCTCTCACATCCAAACGGATAAACCAAGAGCGGATGATCGAGAGTTTACTGGAACAGTGGAACAAGCGCATGACTTCGCATTCGTTATAAACGTTCAGCAAGGTGTGTGAAATACAGTGAAAGTTTTAGGTATAAGTATTATGTATTAGTATTATGTACTTATGTATGGGGTTATATTTTAAAGATCAGCATTCCATCTGCCACTCCCTGTGTGTAATACAGGAAATGAAGAAGCGCCGCCAAGTCTGGACTGGCTTAGGACGATTTTCCGAGAGATTCCAGACAGTTGCAGAACGATGACGCGAGAAGAGGTTGGCGTACGGCCATGTCTAACGAATACCCGATGAAGTGAAATTGTTAACTATTTTTAATCTGTAAATATTCCCCCTTTATTTGTAAATAAACGTCTTTAATTGTTAATTATGTCGCTTTTATCCCTTTTGCTAAAGTAGAGATTCTGTATGCAAACTCATCCTAAAGTGGTTAAGGTATTCTACATGAGGGCTCGGCCGTGCTTTTCCGAGCGGAACAACTCCCTGGACACACGCGCCGCAAAGAATATCAGAAGTGACAGAAAACAGAAGTGACCACGATGTTAATTAAGCAGACTTTGAGTGATGAATTATCTTACAGAACTGATGTGGTCTGAAACCGAAAGCAACCTGATTGGATACATCGTTGTGAAATCGTCTACACCGTGACAAAACCCGATTGGATTACCTAGCTGCGAGACCGTCTGAACTGTGAGTACGAAATTTCGTTCTTGAGAAAATTGTTTTGTTATCCTTGATCATGACAAAAACTCTTGGTGATATCCCCAAGATGCGCAAAAGCATAAAATCAGCCTCTACCAAAAATATCAAACTTTTTCATTCTTTGGTATTTGAAACAGACAATGGAAGACTTAACATCTTATTTTAATTGCCAACATTCTACGCCATGAGGTAACAGCTGATGTTCACGAATTAACTGATCGAATCTTGTTTGGATTATCTAATTTAGACCTAGATCAAAGTGCGCAATCCAATTCAGACGCTGACGAAAGTGAAGACGAAACAAATTCTCGTCCCAACACAACGGCTGAAATAGTTTCTTATGATGATTCATTCAAAAACGGAACTATTATGTATCAACAATCCGTTAATCAAAATATAAATAATTCTGGCTTGCCCCATCCCATGCTTAATCGAAACGAAGAAGTCTTTTTCTTCAAACGAACCTATGATTCCATTTCCTGTTGCAACAAATTCTTTTCAAGAGTATTTGCTTATACCTACTCAAGGTGGAGTGTTTTTTTCATTGAAAGATATTATTGGAAACTGTTCGCGTATTTAACGGAAGATATACATATTCTATTGATTTATTTTTTGATGAGATAGAAGAAATGTGTTTACATTTATAGTATCACCTCCGATCAACAAAAAATTTTGTTTACTAAGAAAGCATTAGCTGATCCTGCCAAACTGTATGTATCAACTTTGAAACAAATTTTTACTTTTGATAAATTGAAAGAACAATTACTTTTGGAATTTAGTTCTCGGGTATCATCGATTGACATTCATAAAATTTTAAGTTCCCGTAAACTTAAAATTACTGAGTCACTTTGTGAATATTTAATTGCAATGAGAAAAATTGCTAGTCGTTCAAATATTGATGAAGCTTTCCTCATCGAATATGTAATTGCCGGTATTTCTGAAAATAATGACAAATTGCTTTTGTATGGTGCCAAAAATCTTTTGGAATTTAAAGAAAAATTAAATATGTATGAGAAAATTTCTGTTCAGGGAAAACGACCAAACACCTTTCAAAACATTGAACCACAGTCACAAAACTGAACTGTACAATTTATATATATATATATATCAAACTTTTGTATTTTTGTGCTACCGATTTTTACGATGTAGAACTCCACGACGTATATGATTGAATACAACGACGAATGCACGAAGAAAACCCGCAGTAACGATGTTTACCGCTGCACACGACGAAACGATACTTTTCAACAGAACGCTGAAATCAACCCACCGTTGTACAAAAGTGCTGCATTGTGAAAAAATGTGCAAGAGCATCCCAAACATGCTAAACTCTGACATTTTTCTTTCGCTTTCTTTCTCTTTTCCTTTTATACTTTTCAGATAGTGATGATGTCATACTCCCATTTCGTGTATAACCAGAGGACCTGGCTATGTCGAAATGGACGAGTGTGGGTTATACAGTGCAACTTGGATAAAACGAACGTCTCTGATTCGAAATCGTCGTTAATTCGAACATTTCTCTTAGTCCCTTGAACTTCTAATTAAATCAATGTTAAAAAATCGTGGATAATTCGAAGTTCAACTTCCTTAATTCGAAGTTTTTTATAAAAACTTTCGAACCATAACGACTTTTTGGCCTTTCATCGTTAAGAAATCATCGCCGGAATACCCCACCTGTTCGACATGTGAAAGCTGAAATCCCCTTCCCGCCGCCTGTTCAACACGTAACAGCTGAGACCCCCTTCCCGCCCCTGTTATGTAAGCTACAGTACATGTAATATGTACTGCAGCTTACGTAATGTAAATCTTATTTTGTTTACATACATATAATGTTTAAGTCTTTCATACCATGATCTTTCTGAATAAATATTTACTTATTGGCAGAATAATCTTTTCAAGCATTCAGTGGACCTGAAATTAAAGTAAAAAGATGTAACTTTTTTAATTCGAAGTTTTGGATAGTTGGAATTTTTTAGTGGTCCCTTCAGCTTCGAATTATCCAAGTTGCACTGTATTTTAAAGATCAGCATTCCATCTGCCATTCCCTGTGTGTAATACAGGAAATGAAGAAGCTCCGCCAGGTGTAGACAGACTGGATTAGGACGATTTTCCGAGATTTCAGAGACAGTTGTAGAACGATGAGGTGAGTAGAGGATGGCGTACGACCATGTCTTACGAATACCCGATGAAGTGAAATTGTTAACTATTTTTATCTGTAAATATCGCCCCTTTATTTGTAAATAAACGTCCTTAATTGTTAATTATGTCGCTTTTATCCCTTTGCTAATGTAGAGATTCTGTATGCAAACTCATCCTAAAGTGGTTAAGGTATTCTACATGTATTAGTATTTTTGTAGCTGTGGCTAAATTCAGCACAAAAAGTATCCTAACGGTCATCTGGGTGTTTTAAATCCTTCAACGATTCATCTCTTAACCACTACATAAATTCCATTCGCAGCTTTGACTGATTCTCTGTTTAACCCTTCGAGTGGTTTTGACGAGATATCTCATCCATCACGATCTGACGAATTCCACTAGTGACGATATGTATCTCGTCACGAAGATATTGCCCATTTTTGTTTATGATGACAGGATGAGGTCAGTTTTCTTCTAATGACGAGATATGTCGTCCATCAAGATCTGATCAGTTTTGCTGATGATGATGAGATACCTCGTCAAGACAATCACCAGTTTTACTATTTTAATCCAGGAGGGTTAAACGGTTTATTTTAGATTCCGGGAATGGAAACACCTTTCGACATTGCGTTTTTAGCATACCAACTGGTTGTAGAACACCTAGAATGTGGAATTTACGCTAAACACATCTGTTGGACGAAACATACCTTGACTGTATTGTAAATGTAATTTTACTTCTAACGTTATTTACGAAAAACAATTCTTGGCCATCAAATTCTCAGATTGTTTACCCTTATTGAAACTCAATTCTTTACTAGGTGAAAGATTTCAAACTCCAATTATATGTAGAACTTGTGTGCATGTATTTTGTATTTCTCTTCAACAAAATCTTTGTTGTGTAGCCGTCCATCTTATTTAGCTTTTTGTACCAAATATTGTCCATTGCGAAGCAGCAAAAAATATTGTGTGGCATTATTTCACTGAAGTAGTTCATATTAAGTTTAAAATATCTATTTTAAAGAATAAATCCCACATGGGACATATTTATAGTTAGAATACGTAAAATAATATTATTTGGAAAAACAATGATTTACTTCTACTGTAAGGTTCTTAGGTATAACAAGTTGAAAACTAACACTGTATTGGTTTTACTTGGGCAGGATAGACAATCTCAAACATATATATATAGGAAATTTAATCTTATCTGATCTACTCAGATTATCACACACAAAATCAAAAAGATACTTTCAAAGACTACAGATACATATATCTCTAACTGGAATTGAAATCATATATATTCACTGGGGAAATCAAAATAGTTTTAGTTTAACCTCTAAATGCAATGAAATCTGATATATTTTCAGATATACTTCAAGATTCGGTCTATTTTATTGAATTACACTAGCGGAATTTAGGGTTTTCTTGAACCACGCATAAGACTTTTTTATGGTTGTATTGTAAATTCAAACACTAAGTAGAGAAGCTTTCAAAAATTTATGATATTTTTGTGGCAAGGTTAAATCGAATCTACATATAAAAACGTTTACTATTCTGTCCAATGTTGACTTGAAAGCTATTTAAAGAAAATAAAGAAAACGTTTGATTCTATCTTAGATATGTAGTTTCATATTTTTAGTAGTGGTTTCCAAAAGATATAATCAATACAACTTATGAATATTACATAAATCAAATCGGAATGGTAGGAAAGTTTGTGTGTTTGTCTAATAACGTATAAGTAGACCTACAACAAAACTAATGATCAAAACCAATTTGGAATTTATTGTGTAAACTCAGATACAAATCTAAAACCTAATTTTCATTTCAATTTGTACAACTGAACTAAATGACTTATATACTGAGTCTGTAATTGTTCATTGTATCCATGCAAATTTCGTGATTTTTATCAGATTAAACAATAGTTCAGAATTTACAATGGAAAAAAAACCACCCTAAAATAATAGTGTGAAATTGTGTTCTCTGTATAGGCTGCGTATGGCCAACACGGATATACTATGCCATGGCATTCACTTTAACATACAGCCCACGCTAGTTGTGCGACATTTGTCACAATTTTGAAGTTTTCTCAGTGGCGGTTGTAGATTAACATAAGAAATTAACTGTATATCTTCCTAAATTAGATTTAATTTAGGAAATTTAACTGAAAATTAACTGTTGATATGTATTTTGTATATTTTCTTATACATTTCATCAAACCATTATAAAAGACCAAATCGAAAAAACCCCATGATGACTCATCGATTTTGACGAAACCAAACGAGACGCATCCTTTATCATCTGCGAAATACTTCAAAAAAACAGTAAAAATGTGTTTCTTTGACACATTAGACTACAATACAATTGAGACATTTCTATTGTTAAATGCTTTTATTATTAACGGGTGTTTCGACCTTTTATTTATAGGCGGCGCATGTTCGATTCCTGTCAGGTGTATTCCGCCCTGTGTGTATTTCTCACTTCTGTGTCAGTAACTTTCATTGTGCGTGTGTCAATTACTTGATGTTGTATGTCTTGTGTCTGGAAGATTGGCCAAATATGGCCCTTGCGCCATAAAACCCCAAAAACAACCAATCAACCTTTTCTTACTTTTCTTTTACGCCAACAAGCTTTTCTTACTTTTCTTTTCCTCCTCAAAATATTTTTACTTTTATTTTATACATAAATCTTTTTACTTAACTTTTACTCAAACTTTCTTACTTCTCTTATATCTCTCACTCTTGATTAACAAGTGTTAAGTCTTTAGGGTAAATTAGTAACATTCCGATTGAAACGAATCTTGCCCAATGCATATCCATTTCACCAATCTATTACAAAAGATGCAATTCAAAACCAAACTCGATTATTGACACCAATTCTGTCGAAACCAAAAATAAGAGACCGAAGACGCATTCACCATAGGTAGCTCGGGAACCGGAGTGTTTCCTTAGATTCTAACTAAAAATTTCACAGATGAGTCATTCCACGCAAAATGGGCTGTGGCTGACATATCACCGATTTTAATGAAAATCAGTTTTTAAATAGGTCACATATTGTAATGATCAACTGCGAAATATTAGGTATCAGAAATCTATATTTTGTTAATTATTGACATTTAAAGTTCAAGGTAACATAAATTTAGATTTTCTGGAACTAAAAGTGGTCTTTGTGATCCTATATTTCAATAAGTTATTGACACAAATTTAAAATTTTTATATTGTTGCATTCTTTAGAAAAGGGTCTCTAAGGAAACATCAGAATATAATTTAATTGCCATCATTGCTGAATCTGAGGGGTCGACGAAAATAGAAATTATGCCAATTTGCTACAAATTTCAAATTGATCTGGTATCTATAAATTGAAAGACAATCTTAAAAATTATTCTTAATGAAGAGCCTTTCCTAACAAATAGCGTGGCGTAATTTGGTGATTGTTTTTCTACTCCTTTATAAAGAAAAAACATTTAATTGTAAAAATTATGGAAAAATACGATTTTTCAATTTTTTAAAATGCATATTTCACTGTGAGCGAAAGCTCCAAGAACGTCAAAGCTTTTCAACATAAAAGAGCAATATGTCTATTACATGTCCTGAAATTTTAATAATTGTAATTTGATTATTTTTGTCTCAGGAAAAATTTTAATTATACGTAAATTTTACTTTTTTATCGCAGCTGATAATGAGTTATAACCTCCGATAATATAAAAAAATGCGATGTAAGAATGAAATATAACTATTATTATGGTGCACGTGCAAAATTTTACATGAAATTTCTTTTTAAAGTCTTTTTTGCTCAATACAAGGAGTGTTTCCATCAGTGAAATAATTAGGTGGAGCGTTAATTTTATCAGAGAAGTCTTTTCGATTTGTTTTTTCCTTTGGAAACGTAAATATGAAATACTACAACTCGTGAATATTAAATTCGTTTGGTAAATATTAAGCATTAGTAGTCAAGTAAATACTAATTTTAAGAGTAAAAAAAATTAAACATCATTGTTAAACTCGATTCTCCCAAAAGTACATAACTCACGAATCCTTTTTCCATATTTATCACAATCACTAGTGAAATAAGTAAAGATTTCAAGAATTCGGCAGCACCAGGAAAATTTCAATTTAAGCAACTACGAAATTGAAGAGACCTTTATCAGATTGAAAGTGAATTTGAAGACAATCAAGTAAAGGTTTTAAATGTTTAAGCTTTTTTAATTGTGATTTGATGTCCTGCTTTTAAAATTTCCTTCAAAAGTTAAAAATAATTTGGTACTTCATTGTTGATTTGGGGTTTCATTGTTGCCATTTGAAACGAGTAATATGCATAGAATGGGAAGGAAATGCTATGATTGGCGATAATGAACATCGCCAGTTAGTGCGATAATGATAGAATATGATAACCTGTCGTAGAACATCCGAAGAGTCGTTTGGCGACGAAACTTTCAGTCGCCAATTGATTGGAAGGGCAAGAACGTGTTTTTGCGTTTTACTAATTTTTTACTGTTGCTTTGAGACTCAAAATAGAAACCTGAATACTTTTTACAAGTAATAGGCATATTAAACTATATATTTCCAAAATATAGTTTTCGTCAGAGCTGTCCTTTATTTCATTTTCTGTGCCTATTTTAAGTGGAAAATCGTCATTTTATAATTTTCCTTTGCTGTTTGGAAGATGAAGGAAATAAAAGCCGACTTTCAAACTTCAGCAGTAGTTTTATCATACCTAGCGCTGTATCTGGTAGGAATTTCAACGATGCATTTGATTTCCTTTAGCCCATAGAAACCTTTTTAATTCTATCAAAATCGACTATTTTCCATTTTTCGCTATTATTTTTTAGCTTAAATACGATATTTAAAATTGTTGTTTCCAAATAGATAAAACGAGAATTCTTCATAGATTACAAAAATATGAAATATTGTTGTCTACGTTAAATAGTTTTCGAGAAAGAGATCTTCAAACATGCAACATCAAGCGATTTCACAACTGCTCTTCTAGGTTGCATGTCCTTAAAATGCCTGAAACTTCCAAAATATTTCATTTTGAGCCAACATATTTTGATATCGTTATTTATGCATAAACTTAACCCGTGTAGCAAATTTCATGAAAATCCGTCACCCTACGGCCACAAGTTTTTTCTGATTTTTGCTCATTTCACATGGAATGACCCAGATCTTCGAAAAGTCTGGCTTTATTTCGTAAAATATGGAAAACTCTTCTAGACTAAAACAATTTTATTTTAACCATCCAACCAATCGAGAAGATATCTTGTGTATTTGGTAAATTTTGCAAAGGATGAAATACCTCGTCTCTCTCTTCTCACACAAGACAAAACTGAGCTATAACTCCAAATGAATATCCCAGTAATAAAAACAAATTGTCCCCTTGCCAGAATCGGTGACAGTTTGGAACAGATTTGCCCCAGAAGCTGGCCACTACAGAGTAGTTTTAAACTCGAAAATAAACCACCAAGAGGGTTAAAACAAAAATACCCTTTCCTACACTGAAAGTAGAGGAATCGTAATGAATTAAATAATATTCTTCACAACAGGATATAAATTATGGATGATGTAGCTGTATTATCTCAAACTATACCTGGTAATGTCGGTTATTCTTCTAACTATACCTGGCTATTCTTCTGGGCCACGTTAGCCCGGTTGGAAGAGTAACGGACTAGCAACCGGACGATTGCGATATCGATTCCAACCAAAGACCGTCATATACAAATGGAGCTGATGCACATTAAATATGTCGTGGCCTCAAATTTCCTCACGTTGGCGTGGTGTGGAAGTTTGGAGAGTGTGGTGCCAGCTCAGATGCGACCTCGTAATCTGATCTTGGTTCAAAATTACGTGGTTTTTCCCTTGGGGATTGATCCCGGACCGTCGTCAATAGCCAGTTGTGTTGCTCTAGTGCGACGTCAATTGAAATACCTAACTGTCTATTCTTCTGTATTCCCAAGCTATTCTTCTATAATATTACCAAACGGTACTTAGCTATTATTTCTTATTACAAGGTCTTACGTGTTTTATTTTAATTGTCAAATTTCTCTTAGTTTTTTAATTTTTTACTCTTAGTTTATACTCCAGCTGTAAATCAAAGTTCAATGTGAAGGTCGCGTCAACATGCCTTTTGTCAATTTTCTCATGCATTTCGCTAAATTACGAATCCCAAACCCAAACAACGCGATGATTGATACCAATTCCGCCGAAACCAAAAGTAAAAACCGAAGCGGACTCAATCCCTCGCACCCTGCGAAGTAACTCGGGAAACTGGAATGTCTTCCTTTGATTCGAAGAGGGTGAAATTGATTTTCAACTCCAAGTAACCCGAATTCCCAACCGCCCGTAAACATCCAAACCATCGTCAGCAGAAATGAAAGTTTTCCTTTTAAGAGAGAGACCTTCCTTTCAAAGAGTTTTAAAATCCCGATCCGCTTGCAGTTTGCTTTGGCTGTGGTTTGCCGACGTTGGATATTTATTTTTTGTTTCCGTTTGTTTTCTGGAGACTGAATTATATATATATATATATATATATATATATACGCATTGCTTCAGTGGATCCTGGGACGGTTCTCGAGTCGCCGTGAAGTTCTTACCCGTAAGGGACACTCGGAAGACGGACGTAATTCGTTTAAATCATGTGAAAGGCGTACATGTCGCCGGGAAGTCGGTATGGAAAATGGATTGAGGTGAATTTGAATTAAGTGAAGTGATTTATTTGATGATGGAGGTTCTAATCTCTAATTAAAGCGCTGTTTGCACTCTTTCGGAAGAAGGGTCTGAAAAGTTGAAATACACTTTTGAGAAAAGAGGCTGGTGATTACAGGTCAAATTGATTAGATCCTCGACATAAATCGTTCTTTATCCTTAGATTGATAAATTTTCATTTAAAACGCATCATTATAAATAAATCAGTCCATGATACATCAACCCGTGTTGTCTTTTTAAAGTAACCATATATAAACATCCAAACCCTCCAAGTGGTTTCGATGAGATATCTGGTCCATCAAGATCTGACCAATTTTGCTAATGACGATATATCACGCCATCAAGATGTTGCCGATTGTTTGATGATGACGAGATGAAGATCTGGTCAGTTATTTTGCTAATGACAAGATATCTCGTCTATCAAGATTTAGTCCGTTTTACTTAATGACGAGATACCTCAGCGAGACAACCACCTGGAGGGTTAAGAGAGAGTGTTCCGTAATGACGGTAGGTGGCGCTCTTGCACCAACCAGTTGAACTGTAAGAATTGAAGCGTAATGACACTAAAAATCTTGATGGCGAAATGAAGCGGAATTCTATTGCAATTTTAGATGTCACTTTGTTAATTTTTTTGTTAATCTTTATTCTCGGTGAATTTATTAAAACTGGATCATGAACCTTGACTCTAGACTTATGAAAATTTGCGACGTATGACACTTGAAATAGCTATCGACTTTTGAAATCATTAGCTCTCCCACCTCACCTACAGAGACTTTCCTTTCAAAGAGTTTTAAATTCCGATGCGCTTGCAGTTTGTTTTGGTGTGGTTGCCGACGTTGATATTTAGTTTTTGGTTTCCGTTTGTTTTCTGGAGATTGAATTAATTGTGTGTCTACTGTGAAGTTGTTACCCGTAAGGAACCTTAGTAGGACGGACGTAATTTGTTTAAATCATGTGGAAGGCGTACATGTCGCCGGGAAGTCGGTGTGGAAAATGGATTGAGGTGAATTTGCATTAAGTGAAGTGATTTATTTGGTGATGGAGGTTCTGATCTCTAATTAAAGCGCTGTTTGCACTCTTTCGGAAGAAGGGTCTGCAAAGTTGAAATACACTTTTGGGACAAGAGGCTGGTGATTACATGTCAAATTGAATAGATCCCCGACATAAATCGTTCTTTATCCTCAGATTTATAAATTTTCATTAACAGCACGTCATTATAAATAAAGCAGTCTACAGTACATCTGCCTGTTGTCTTTTTAAAGTACCATATGGATACGCTATGTAAGTAGGTAGCTGAATTAACGTCATACTGGAGCAACACAACTCCGTCGGATTATTATATATATAATAATATTATATATATATATAACCCAAGTGTTCTCACGTTAGCGTGTTGTAGAAGTTTGGAGAGTAGGGTACCAGCTAAGGTGTTAACCTCATCATCGGACTATGATTCAAAATAACGAGGTGTCTTCGAATCTTTCCTTTCGGGATAGATCCCCGACAGTCGCCATTAGACAGTTTGGTTTCTCCAGTACGACGTAAATTCCACTACTTGCCTACATTTCATACCTTGGTTTCTAAGGAATATTTCTGCAATATCTTCATATCATAATTATATATACGCACAACTATTAACGTAAATTACACGCTTTCTGAAATTTTATTTTTTATTCCTTGGGATCGAATTAGTAAATCTTTATCAGCTTAATTATATTTAATTTATTTTGATATTGGATATTTGTTTTTGTTTTAACTTGTTTCTGGGGATTTTATTGCAAAGCGATTTATTTGATGAGGGTGGATCTGATGACTAATTAAGTGCTGCTTTCTCTCTTTTGGAAATATCTTCAAAGCTGAAATGCACTTCTATAGTAAGGTTGATAAATGCTTAAAAGAACATCAACTCGTTTTGAATGTAGCATAGCCCTTTAAATACCGAATATTATTACTCTATAAACACAATTAGATATAAATAAATAAACGGTAAAATCTGAATTACCTAAAATTACAATTTTCTTTATAATTCCGTTTGACAGATAGAATATTTCTCTGTCGATTTGACTTATATGATGGTTGGTTGGCTTGCAAGGGCCCAATTTGGCCAAGCTGCTTCAAATACGCAAATTAACAACACCCCGCAGTGGATATGTAAACATTCCACATTGATATCACATTAAAGAATCTAAAAAAACTCCACATTTATAAATATTTTAATAATCCTCAGAAGGATGTATGTTGGAATAATTGAACTATCGTATTTCTGTGACATAAATAATAATATAGAAATTAAAACTATAATACGGTAAAAATAAAATATGATTTACTCGCATTATCGAGCATATTGTTCTAAAGGAAACATTATTATTATTGTGATTAAATTTATTGTTAACCCAATATTGCAGTAAAATTCCGAATATATGAATACAGAGTGGTACCTTGAGATACGAGTTTAATTCCTTCCATAACCGAGCTCGTAAGTCAAAATGCTCGTATCTCAAATCAATTTTCCCCACTGAAATTAATTGAAATGAGATTAATTCGTACAACCCCCAAAAATCCACTCCAAATTTTTTATAATAATGTATTTATAATGAACAAATATTGTAACTAGAGTTATAGCTTTTATCGAATCCTGCTTCAGAATAGTACATATCGTAGAAGTAGTGCGATCGTACTGCGTTGCCAATCTATTACTCTTACGCCTTACTCATGTTTGTCTATTATCTCACCCTTTAATTCCATGGATATTACATTTTTCCTTTTCTCACCATAGTTCTCTACACTCACCTTCTTTGGACTCATGGTTATACGAAAAAAAATTAGCTAAATAACTGCACATTACCCCATTTTTCCGTTTTCAGAATTGAAGCATCTGGTCGGAGAAAAGAAAAATGAAAAAAAAAATAAGAAGAAAGGGACTCTGGCCTCCCGTGGGCAGTTGACTATAAATGTCAAAACAAATTAAGAAATTGATTGATTTTTGTCATCAGGTGAGGTAAACATGTGAACTGAACGGAGCGCAAGATTCGGGAATCTGAGAGGAATGGTGGTTGTGACATCACCACAGCAGGCTCGTATCTTAAATTCGGGCTCGTAACTCACTGCAAAAAATCGACCTAATGACGGCTCGTATGTTGGGGCACTCGTATCTCAAGGTACCACTGTACAATGGAACGGTTATATATGATTTATTGATCTATTCATATTCACGTAACATCATATTTGAATGGTTACATATTCAATTGAAATTTCAATACATGGAAAACGTGTTGTTTGCGAATATCACCCGTTTAAGCACTACAAGTGGTCCTAAATAGTTCAGAAAACATGGCTATAAGTATTATATACCATATAACATCATCAATAACTAAAATAAACCGTTCTTTACTATTTAGAAGGTTTGGTTCTGCTACTTCTTCAGTTATTATTTTTAGATAAGTATTATATAACCCTATAACATCATCAATAACTAAAATAAACCGTTCTTTACAATTTAGAAGGTTTGGTTCGGCTACTTCTTCAGTTATTGTTTGATAAGTTTTTAATTCGGAATAAGTTTTAAGTTCGGAGTCTAGTTCGGAATTTTTTGAACATTAATATTACTTCAATATCAGCAAAGTTCTATTTAAAATTTGCTTAACTCTAACTTGCATGCAGTTTCAAAGCGTATCCTATATGAGGTTGTTATTGCGTGTGATAAACAGGAATTACAATTATTAAATAAAGAAATATTTATTAAATTGGCAACAGACAACAGATTGAAATAAAACTAAAGTCGTCGGAAACAGTTGTTCTAAAGATATTAATTCGCGATTCTATTTTATCTTGTGATCTCGCATTGCCACATCTTACAACTAAAAATAGAAACAAATTTTAAAATGAGAAATCAATTCTGAGCGAAAAAATCCGAAAATACCTCCTACACGTAGTCAACGAATACGAATTATCGTTTCATTGAGCACGCGCTACACCTTAAAGCACTTTTTTGCAATTCTAAGATTTAGTTTTGAATGAAAAACACTTACCTCCCCATCCGAGAATGATGGTGTTATTTGCCTATTGAGTGCAGTAATCAATAAAAGCAGGTAATATTATTTGAAACATGAAAATGAAATCCACGTTTACATTATTTTTATTGCTTTGTAAAGGAAACGTGAAAATTTTAAAATAATTTGAATGAATTTGATTAGCTATACCAGTTTTGGTTCAAAAGGTTTTGTGCTGCATGATTTAATGTTTTTCATGAAACGGAATTTTACAACCAAGGACTTTTGAAGAAAATTAGTCGAAATGTACATATGCAGTCAAGAAAATGAATACACGTCTTTAACAAAATTGGACATAAATAGCAAATCTCTATCTTCCTCTAGTGCAAAGTTGAACGTTTTATTTTATATGGTCTATCCCATATATTCAGAAATTGTTTATTTTTTACAAAGAAAAAATAAGACCCAAAGTAAATAAAGTATTTAAATTTAAATGCTATACAAATATTTTTTGGAAAAATAATTGGTTTTCCATCTGTATTGGTAAAACAATCTGAGTAATCTCAATACTCAACTTATAATACAGTTTCTCCAACACTATTAAATTAAAGTTGATTCAAGTATGAGTATTGAGCTTTTCAGCTGAAACTTATTTAAAAATGTAGGCAGAAAAAATGTGTATATGGTATTATTTAAGTGTAAATATGTTTTATTGAATATGCAGCATTTTATGAAATTATTGTACATTTATTTTATGTGATACTGGGACAAAAATACAAATACAAAAATTAGCATAAAACGGAAAGACAGACTGACAAACTGAGGATGTTCACTTCAGTCACTACATAGCTGTAAGTATTCAAAGTATACAAAATTCTATGAAAATATATTCAGCTGTTTGGTCACTGCAGACATACACGAAACGCTGCAACCACTGATTTTGCTTTAGAATAGCCCAAAACGGATAACTAACTTGAATTGGGACAAAAGTATTCAATGTACACTCCACTTTTATTCATAAAGAAAACCTAAGATCCGTTAAGTGTTTTTAAATGTGAATTGGCAAATAAATTGTTTTACGTAGTACTTTCCTTTCAGAGAGAGCAAACTTAGAGATAAACGACTTAAAAATACATTCATTACTTTTTACTCAGAAAAGTCTTATTTTCTATAAATGAATTGCAGCATATGTTTAGAATCCAACACTGTCTAAAAATCAGTAACTTCGAGGAGATCAGTTTCGGATGGGTTCAACCTCATTGATTTGAAACTAAAATGGATTGTCTTTTCGATGCATAACGGTCTTCACAAAAGACAATTTCAAGATCTTTCCGATTAAATTCGTATTACCATTTTAAAAGTGTTTTTGCATTGCTGACTTAGTTTATTCAAAAAACGTTTTTTAGATGGATCCATTTTCTTTCTTTACGTCCCATCATAAAATACATTTGCTTGATGCGAGTATTTTTGCTAACATCCATTTTGGATTACCCTTTGTTTTATGCTATATTTTTTAATATTCTTTTCTTATTCGTGGAATTTCTATGAAACATTGAATGCAGAATTTATTACTTTCTTCGCCTCGTCTTAATGTATTGGCAATATCAGATTCAAATCAAGTTCTTGTTTACAAAATATTTTAAGATATAATTTTTTATTTTGCAGCAATTTGAAAACATACTGGATAATTTAATCCTATTCAAACCTAGTAGGAAATATTTAGTTGATATAAATATAAAAATGGGTTGTGCTTCATTGCAGAATATTCCAATACTTACGATTTGTAATATATGATGTAAAGTTTTATAGATGTTTAACACTTTTTTATTACTTAGCTCCAATACGTATGTGTTAGGGATATTAATTTATATTAATATTTTAAAAAATACTAGCCTTAGTGTTAGTTTCTCTATATTTAACATTTCGTAATATACAGGATGCATGGTAAAGTTCTTATACAAGCAGTCTACAGTTACGAAAGTGATGTATAGATGTTACAGTGAAAGACCGAAATCTGGAGAATGTCGACTTTCACCGGTGAATGTCAACATTCACATAGTCGCTTGGTGTATGTCCGAAATATTTGCTAAATACCCTTATTTCTGACTTACACCGGCAAATGTCGACATTCACCATGCACTAATGGTGAATGTTGAACATGTCGGAGATTTATATTTTCTTCTCCGTGTTTCAGTCGCGATAAAACGTCACAAGGGTGACGTAACTTTTTCGCCTCTCTTTCTGAGAGGAGTGACCAAGAACTTAAAACAAAGAGTACATTCTAAATGAGAAAAGAAAATAATAGAAATTAAAAACGTACTTAATTATACAGTACATTCTAAATGAGAAAAGAAAATAATAGTAATAAAAAACTTACTTAATTATATGATTCAAATCTTATTTATTGCAACCACTTAAACTATTATGACACTTTGAATTGCACAAGAGTCCCTTGCTTTTACAACTGCATTTATTTGTGGAACACTTCCTTTTGCAATGACAGCGTGTATAGCCTTGCCCCCCGCTTCTCGAATTAGCTGCAGCTGCTTCTCTCAGCGACATTTCTTGAAAAGAAATCTCATCTATGGAAAGTAACTTTTCTTTACAAATTACGAACTGATTACGTGTGTAAAGCTGCTTGAGGTTACCATTTTTATTTACCAGTTTATAGAAGTCGGAGTCTTCTATTCCAACAACAACCGCTAACACATTTCGGCTATCTGTACGACCACGGTCGACATCAGGGACTTGTATTCGTACAGTATCACCAATTTGAGCAGGAGGAAATTGTTTTTGTGAGGTTCGTAACATTTCAGAAAGTATTTTAGAGTACTTTTCTTGAGAAAAATAAAAACAATTGTCTTCTCGTTTACCCGCAATTAATGCATTTAACTTTTCAAGAAGAAGATCACGATTCACTGCAGTTTCCATTCAGTATAAATTAGGGTATCGGAAAAAAAACCTCGGCTCCTCTCTTTTCGACCTCCACCAGAGCATATCTGTGATTGTCGACATACACCGGTGAGGGTCCGAATGTACAAGAATGTATGAAATATTCGATCTTTCACCGACGTATTTGGTATGTGTCGACATTCACCGGTGAAAGTCGACATTCTCCAATTTCGGTCTTTCACGGTAACATAGATATAATAAAGTGACTGCACTACAAGATGAGACCGCTTGCATCGTAAAAATATATATTAGCTCATATATTTTATAAACTATGCGAGGTATGGGGACAAATTGTTTATTAAGTTGCTGGGTGTCATCCATTTATTACAAAATGACATCGCGTGTAAATGAATAGCACGAAATGCTAATTTGTCGGTGTTGAATTCCCGTCAAGGCTACATCACTAGTCGTGTCCCAAACATAGACGTGAAATATAAGTAGACTGAGTATTGTTGTTGAGAGGAGCTACAAAAATGAGACCAACGTGTCGACTAGTAGTCACGTGACTGTTCCGTGTAAAACTGACATGAATGGCCGATTTGGCATCTTATCGCCTCGTTTGGCGATATGATATTTTATGACTGAGTGGATGTGTGAATGTTCATATCTGTAAGAGTGGCGACAAATATGGTGAAATCGCCAAAGTCTACTACTATGTCGGCGAATCAATCAGATGATCGTCATCTGACCGTGGTTCAAAATTACGTGGTGTTGTCCTCGGTTCTTTCCCTTTGGGATTGATCCCGGACCATCACCAATAACCCGTTGTGTTGCTCCAGTGTGACGTTAATTAAAATACCTACCTACCACTGGATGGGCATCTTCTCCCATCCTGTGATCCAATCAGATGATGAATGTTCGTTTTCAACCGACAGACGAGAATAGTCTGAGGTAGTCTTCTAATTTTAGTCAAATGACCCTGGATCCATAAAAAGGTTACCATTGTTCACTTTACTTTTATTATTCTGTTATGGTCCCCAAACAGCAAATTGTGGGATGCGAAGTCTGCAGTCGTTTAGAATCTGAAATAACACTAGAACCAATGACGGTTCAGAGGACATCGACTCTTTAATGAAATAGACGGAATATGTGGGCGGAGTCGCAGTTGCAGAATCCCAGAAGTGTAGTTCACGTGAGCATGAGAATCGATTTGTATCGACTGGCTACCGAAGCTAAAACTAGTGTTTTAATCACACTCGACAATTGCATTAACCAGTCAAAAACTAGTCCTCGATTAGTATTCTTGTTTACCCGATACCAAGAGGCAGATCTTTAAACCGAGTCTTCGGGTGTTTATTTTAATTAATGTCGCACTGGAGCAACACAGCGGGATATTGGCGACGGTCCAGGATCGAACTCGAAGGGAAAGATTTGAGGACAACACCACGTAATTTTGAATCAAGGTCATATAGCGAGGTCGCACCTGATATAGCTCCCCGCTCTCCAATTTTCCGAGTGATCGGGAGAAATAACATTAAGCTTCATTGACATGCTCAGTCTATTTTAGTAAAAGATCGATGGGGCAGGATGTTTGACGTGGCATTGCCAATGCCTTTACCACCGCGATTCCTGAAATACTGCTGAACGTTGTACGAGAAGCTCTACCGGATAATATGTGTAGTGTTACCGACAAGCAGGGTCGATAAAATGTGTATTCCTCATGTGTTCTCATTTATTTCTCATGTTTATTTCCAACGTGTGTATTTACCATTTTCCTATGTATTCGTACTGCGTCTTTCATATTACTGTGTGCATTATGTTGTACATCGCTCACACATATCTGGTTTTGCAGTCGCCCTACCTATTTCGTACAATCCGCTACTCTGTGACGCGAGTAGTGACATAGCATTGACGGGAATCGTATACTGACACCCACCTTCTAATGAAATAGACGGATTATGTGCGCGCAACTTCATGCTATTTCTTCCTGTCGTTGAAGGAGTTTTCTGTTTGAAAGTGTGTCACGTAGTTATGGGAAAGAGCATGAATCCTAATATGGAACAAATTATTCATTGGTTGGTGATTACCCAGCGTAATTAACCCTTCTAAGTTCTTACAACAGCGACTCTGCCTACTTACTCTATTTCATTAGAAAGTCGATGACTGCGGAAGGGATTAGCATTTCACGCTTTGTATTAACTCTATTCATGTACACAAGTTATCATTTAAGACTTAATCTCGGTGATGTTCTACAACTTTGTAGATTATTTTTCACATTACACAGTTTTCGAGATAGTGGCGCTAATTACCGATTTTTACCACTTGGGATACTGGAAACAGTCTCATCAGGGCAAAGTCACTTTACCCTGCATGTAGTACATCTCTTTTATAATTGTAGCTATCTACTTTTGTCAGTTATGTGGATGTATACGAATTTTAATCTGTTATTAGAAGTTATAGAACGCTGCATTTGTTTCTTATTTAGTCATTAATTGCTATGTCTTGACCTTGTTGGAATATTTCGCAATTTCCACTTACGAATTTTAAATATTCTTGCTAATTCCTACACATGTTCAGAATCGATGAGGCATCCACTACAAGTGTGGCATCGAGTAAATGCAAAAAAATACAATTTAAGTTCATTTGTAATTAAATCATACTGCGACAGAAACCGATATTATAATTTTAATGATTAATTAAAATAAGGAAAACGTATGATTCGCAACAGCATTCCAAAAAACTCCTAATGATAAAAAATAGCCATTTGTGTTGCTCCAGTGCGACGCTAATTAAAATACCTACCTGCCTAATGATCAAAATTACAAAATATACAATACATATCTTCCATTTTCACAAGTTTTTACTTATAAATAAGCAAATTTAATACAAAACCGGTAATTTATTGATGAATTTCTATTTGTCATTTTTGTTGATTTAACAAAGCCCTTTTCTCCCAATTTTTATGAATAACTAATTTTTGTGATAAAATAATATACTTGAAGCATCCACTCTTTTGCTGCTCAGTAATAGAAATATACTAGTTTTAGTTGATAATTCTGACATTATAAAAATACATTTCCTGTCATAGGTCATATTAAACATCCACTTTATAAATATGTATGTAGCATTCCTTCATCCATATCTGTCCTCTAGATTAGTCATGCGATGTACAAACTTAATAACCAGACTTTCACAGAATTTTCAAAAGACGCTTTTAAATTCAGTTTTGGGGTGTATTTAAGCAGCAAAACGAGCATGTGTTGCTAAGCATAAAAGCTCTCTGGTGAACTTTATAAAATATTTATGCCTTCTATAATATAGCAGATATGCAGTGACCTGGAAGCGTAAGTTTGAAGGTGAGTCGGATTAGTTAAAATTTTATAACACATGACTTCCTAAAAAGTTGAGGTAGGCATTTTAAATATTCGATTAATTTTAAAAAGTAATGAAGAGATGTGATATTCAGAGCTAGTTGCTTAGTGAGATATTTATACGATTGACATTAGAACTTTTAATAGCAAGGTCTAGGCTTTATTTGTCATAAACTCTAAAGAGAACTTGGGACTTTCTATGAGAAGAAACATTTAAACTTTTATGGTATTTAACTCATCAAAAATTAAGACCTGTATATATATTTTCACTAGGCGTATATTGTTTGTGTTATTTATTAACCCTCCTGATTGTTGTCTCGGCGAGGTATCTGGTCATTAGCAAAACTGACCAGATCTTGATGGACGAGAAATATCGTCCTTATAGAAATACTGATTCTTGTCATTAGCAAATTTGGTCAGATCTTTATCGACGAGATATCTCGTCGAAACCACTTGGAGGGTTAAGCATATTTGTTTAAATAAATATAAAAGGATATTCAAAGGTTAAATATTTATGTATGTTATAAGGATTTTTTGAATTATCGTGTGCCTGAGACTTATATATAAATCTATGATGATCATCATCTTAACGGGAATGTATTATAAGGATATTTTGGATTATGGTGTTGCGTGAGATGTATATATAAATCTATAAACACTTCTCGAAATTCCCACGATAGCGAAACCTGCTGCTATGGTAGAGTGGTTTGAATCTATCTACAGGATTAGGAAAACAAAAATAGTAAAATAAAATATAACATTACAGTAAACATTTTATGTATTTTATAGCCCGAGGGAAAATGCACGCAGACTTAGCTTTTATTTCTGATACATTTCCTGGTTGCTAAGCCCCATCGCTTTTGTCATTCTATTCCGTTATCGTCTCTTCCCGTCAAATTTAGTTGTTGTTTAGGACAGTGGTGCGCAAACCGGGGGTCGTTTGAAAATTTTTGTGGGTCGCCAAATTCAAAGAAATTTATTTGACAATAAAAAAATATAATGTTTTTCTTCAACAAGTATCTGGTACCAGTAAAATAGTGAAATGAGATAATATTATTTATAAAAAAAAGAACTATTTTACGAAAACAATTGTCTGTATTAGTATATAGTACCTATACTTCGGCAACCGGCAGGCGAACAGACATAGTGATAAAAGATAATTGTCAATTTGAGATGCCCTTTACCTGCTCTCCGGTGGGATTCATATGCAACTTGGATCGGTCTGACGTTTAGCAGTGGCCATCTTTACTACAGCTTTTTCAATCTAGGTGTGCACCCCTGCTATTTAGTCTTTATATTGTGATCACAGCTAGGACCGGGCAGTTCTTTCCGTCTGTGCCTCAGTAGTTCGGTTTGCTGCTTCTTACGTTCATTCAAATGCATTCTGTAATTCTGTTTATATACTGCTTTTGCTAATTTTAAGTAAAATTTGCAATCGGGTATGTACATAACATATTTTTTAAGTATAGGACATTTCAGTAGCGTGCTCGGAGGGCAATAATGTTTATAAAACTGTTATTTTTAAATATTTTGTATTATTTTTTTCGTTTTTGATTTTTTCGAAAATCAATTATCCTCAACTGATATTTCGATGGAAACGCTACCAGGGTAATTACTATTTTAAAACGTGTTAAGGGAACAGTTAGTTCTGTTGTTTTTGGATTACAGATGGCGGCACACTAAACAAAGCCTGCTTTTGCAGTTTAAGTGTGAGTACAAATTTAAGATCATAGTAAGATGAATTTTGAAAAATAAATGCTAATTGTAATTTCTAAATATATGTTTTCCCATCTTTGGAGTAAGTAATGTTTGACATAATTATATTAAATCACTATAATTAATTTTGTACTTGTTTTATGATTAACTGTAACCACTGTGTACAACATATGTAGATGTGCGCTCGACTGGCAATACCAGTTGAGATATTTACTTGCCTCGATTACCATGCGTAAATTTTAACTTGAATGTTATATTTTTTTTATTTTAAGTACCGAGCATATGCAATTGGTATGAGATGTTTCTCTTATAATTAAGTTTTATTTTCTTTAATTCTCGTCTGAATAAGCTACAAATAAACATGATTTATACAGAGTTATACCCGACTTTATTTTCTTCCCACGTGGTAGCCTCACGTGATTGAACAAACGCAAAGAAATGAAATATTGTATATTTATAATTTGGTTTTAGTTTTAATACCCTCATGATGTATAAATGGCTAAAAATAGGTACCCAACGTCCAGAAAATGAAAAGAATGACATTATAAATGAGAATGATGGACCAACATCCAATGAACTTACAAAAACTGTGAATGAATGCAATAGCACTGTTTCTACATCAAAAAATATCGAACGAAATGTGCTATCTATAAAAAATTGAGAAAATATCAAGACCAGTTTATTAAATATGGATTTACATATTGCGTTGTTAATGGGAAAGAACATCCGTTGTGTGTTAATTGCAGGGATAAATTAGCAAATGAAAGTATGAAACCTGCTAAATTAAAAAGACATTTGGAAATCAAACATAAAGAATTAGCAAATAAGTCTGAAACATTTTTTAAAAAACGAGCTGAAAGTATGAAAAATCAAAATGTAGTTTTGAAGAAATACACAACAATTCCTGAGAAGGCTTTACGGGCATCTTTAGAAGTTTCATATTTAATAGGGAAAAATTTTTGAAACCACATACAATTGGAGAATCACTCATTCTTCCTTCAGCAATTAAAATGGCATCAATTATGCATGGAGAAAAATATGGTAACGATTTAAAAACGATACCATTATCAAGAGATACCGTTTCTCGCCGAATTTCCGCCATATCACGTAATATAGAATCAGTTCTGTTAAATCGATTACAAAACTCTCCTGTATTTGCTCTACAACTTGACGAAACTACTGACATTTCTAAACTGTCTCAACTAATTGTTTATGTGAGATACGTTTATGAAGAAGACATATCAGAAGATTTCTTATGTTGTAAAAAATTGGAAGGAGAAACAAATGGAGAGAAAATATTTGAAATTATTAATAGATATTTTGAAACAAATGACCTTACCTGGACACACTGTGTCGCGGTTTGCACTGATGGTGCTGCAGCATTAACAGGTAGTAATAAAGGACTAAGAGGGTTAATAAAGAAAATTGCTCCCCATATAGTATTCAATCATTGCATGATACATAGACAAGCTCTTGTTGCAAAGGACATTGATGAAGAATTATACAAGATATTACAGGATGTTGTTATAGTAATTAATTACATTAAAAGCAACAGCGCCCTAAACAGTCGCCTCTTTTCAATACTCTGTAATGAGATGGGTTTTGTGCATGAAACATTATTACTACATACCCAAGTCAGATGGCTCTCACGCGGCAAAATACTGCGACGTATTTTCGATTTGAGAAACGAAGTTTATATTTTTTTGGTAGAAAAGAAACATATATTGGCAGGTTCATTCATTAATGAAGATTGGCTCGGAAAACTCAGTTATATGGTTGACATTTTCGAAAAACTTAACGATTTGAATTTAAGTATACAGGGAGAGAATACAAACATATTTTAACATAGAGCAGTAAAATTGAAGCTTTTAAGAATAAGCTGATACTTTGGCAAGGAGAATTGAACAAAAACAACACAGACATGTTCCCGTGCTTTTCAGAATTTACTAAAGAAAATAATATAGATTTCTTGATATTTCAAAACACCATTTCCCGTCATATGATAAAATTGGGAGAAAACTTTTCGAAAAGGTTCGAAAAATTTCCAGATAATGAATTAGGTTGGATAAGTGATCCATTTTCGTTTGATATTTTTAAATTCAATATCTCTTTAAATGAAAAAGAACAGTTAATTGATGTTTCAAGCGACGAAACACTGCGCATTCCATTTAAGTCTGACTTGCCAAAAATTTTGGTTATCGATTGGAAACGAATATGCCGATTTGAAGAAAAAGGCAATTAATATTTTGATTCGGTTTGCATCGACCTACTTATGTGAAATCGGCTTTTCAAAATTAGTTGCCATTAAAACAAAATATCGATCTCGATTGGATCCAGAGGATGACTTACGGCTTGCGATTTCCAATACAGATCCGAACATAGAAGTAATCATGAGCTCTTTGCAAGCGCATACCTCACGTTGAATTCTTATGTTGTAATTTTTTTAAAGTATTTTCCATTTAAAAATATTTATACCCATATGCATAAATAAAACCATTGCTTCATAAAATTATGTATATTATTCAGACCTCTAATAAGGCACAAACATAAGCGCAAATCCCAAAAAGAATTCAACTTTAATTACGTTGATGATTAAAAAAACGTCTATTGTCTATCCAGGGGTCGCGACAAAATAGTACACAAAATTGGGGGTCTGAAATGAAAATAGTTTGCGCACCACTGGTTTAGGAAATCAACTTTTCAGTCTCCGACTTTATTCTGACTCAAAATAGGAATAGAAGTTACTGAAATTACAAGTCTTTCAGGGAGTTTGCAGAGTTCATGTATATCACAACGCCATTTTTTCAGTGATACGTATGAAAAATTGTCAGTTTCTAAATTAAGAAAAACTTGAGTTTGGAATTCTTATTTCAAAGTCACACTTACAAAAGTTCCACCTTTGTAAGGCTTTGAAATTTTCCAGCTTTAATCATATTGCACCTTCATGCATTTCGTGTTATTTCTGTTGCCGTGTCCATTACTGAGTCATATGTAGCCGTGTGCATTTTGCACATTAGAGGCGATGCCAATTATTTTCTTGCTGTAAAGCTGTTCTTCAGGATGGAAATCGATGGTTTGAAGAGCAAATACTGGATATTGAAGGGCAGATGCATGTAGTATGATTAGGTGTGTTCAATGCCCAAGCAGTTGTTACAATGTCTATACTTTCTGGTTCCATCACTGCGAATTTTCATGTCTTTAAAATGTCCTGTTCTCAGTCTGGATATTTTGGTGGTGGTTTTCTATTGGTGTTAACCCACTTGGTGGTTCTCTCGGCAAGGTGTCATTAGCAAAACTGACCAGATCTTGATGTACGATATCTCGTCATCAGAAAAACATCGACACTGCGGCTTTTATAAACATCGTATCGGGAATGAATGCACTATGTTTCAAGCAGAATTGCTTTGTATCAATCTCGCAGTTAAATGGTTTAAAGTAAATGGAAATTATTGTTCAAAGTTCTTCAGGATGGAATGGTTCAGGCTTATTTGTAGTAAGATTATCTGTCCTCTGTACATTTACTGAACAATGTTGCAAGCACAGGATAATTAGCTGTTGAAACGCTTTTAACAATTAGTTCACTTAAAAATGGAGGAATTGAGATTTTCTTTGCCTATGTGCGTGGACACTCTGGGATTTACGGGAATGAGAGCTGATTTTTTAGCCAAAGACGTTTTGAATTTAGCAGTTGATGTGAATGTTAACATTCCTAAGAGTTACTTGAAAGCCTCATGTTATGACAAGATTGTTGCTAAGTAGAACGAAGATTATGTCTCGTCTGAGAAAGTTGGCTACACCAAAAAATTTTTTTCTACTATTAAGTACAGATTGAACTCATAATTATTTTTCTTCGCAAACTTCAAAATTTTTATCTGGCCATGGAAATTTTGCAAAGTATCTATATCGATTTCATCTTTGGACTGATGACATGTGCGAGTGTTCTAAAAAGCAGCCACAAGATGTAGAGAATTTGCTCTTCTGTTGTCCTACATTTGAAAATTCAAGAATGTGTCTTCAAAACGATTTGAGAATATTAGGTAAAACATGGCCAGTGAAACTCAATGTTTTTGTTAAAATATAATCTCTGTCCCTCTACTCATTTATTAAGTTCATAAAATCTTGTAATTTTAGTTAAATTGTTTTCCACTGCTTCTTCTTTGTTACTTAAACTTACTTCTTTCTATAAGTCCCGTGTTGTACTTCTCTGGTGCACGGGAAGTTTTCTTTTGTTCAATAAAAAATATCTTGATGACGAAATATTTCTTCGTTAGAAAAATTGATTAACTCTTAATAAACGAGATATCTCGTCGAAACTACTTGGAGGGTTAATTTCACAAATTTGTTGTTTTAGATAATTGCTTTCGTGATATGAGTTTGAATTTTAACAAAGCATTAATATCAGTAAGAGTTATTGGAGTTTCTGTAGCATTAAATTCTCTGACTCCCAATGATGCACAGGAAAGAATTTGAAGCTGAGTCTTTCGCTGTCTCTAAGGGTAAGTCTTGGTATATCCTCTGTAATGGCATTTCAGTTGTCCCAGACTCTCCCCGAAGGCTCGGCCAAGCTCAGAGTGCTTACAGGCCACGACTTTCTCTGGGGCCATCTCCACCGAATAGGACTTGCTGATTCCCCAGACTGTAATTTGTGTGACAGTACAGCCCGTGTGTGATAAACATTTGGACGAGTTCCCTGCACTAGTGGTTTTCAATTGTTGTGTGGAAAAAGATAGTAAAGTACGTGGTCCAATGGTCTAGTGGCTAAGCGTCGGGCACTTGTCAACACATTTCAGCCTTAAAATGACTACAATTTATCATTCAACGCAAAGAAAGTATAAACATATATTTATTCCAAATATATCATGGCGTTTATTTTAAACATACAATTAGGCAGTAACATTTATCAGATTTTGGAATTTTTACTCCTCACTAGAATCGACTTATTCTGAACCTCCAAGTGATTTCGACGAAATACCTTGTTCATCACGATATAACGGATTATGCTGGAATCGGCAATATCTTGATGACAAGACATCTCGTCATCAAGATATTGCCGATTTATGTGATGATGACGATATCAAGACCTGATCAGTTTTCTTCTAATGACGAGATACCTCGTCCATCAAGATCTCGTCAGTATTTTTCTAATGGCAAGATACCTCGTCGAGACAACCGCCAAATAGGTTAAGCCAGAAGGGTTATAGTAGAATTCCAGCATTAGGTATTTTGTGAACGAGAATCTGTAAAAACGCATAATTACTTCTATGAGTAATAATTTTAGAGAAAACAGAGAGTTATGTAAATAACTATTAAAATGCATCCTTTTAGACAAATAAAACTATCAATCATATACTTTTAGTAGATAAATATTTTGGATACTCCATTTTACATTAGGGAGTGCAGAGTAGTGCTTCTACTTGCTGTCGTAACATTATTCTCTGACTACCTCCGGAACGGCTCAGAACAGCTTCAGACACAAAGTCTTTCCCTGTCTGTTGCCTTAAAAATGGACCTTAACCTAATTTCTGATGGGGATGTTTGAAGAAATGTGTTCATGTTTGTCACATTGGCTTGCTTGATGACAAATTGCAAATATATTTTTTAGATGTTTACTTGTCTAATACCAGAAAACTTCCTCTTTCGACCGAGCATTTAAAACAAAAACCCCAAGTGACCGTAATCTCAACGCTTGATGTGAAAATATTTAACGAAAGAATAAAACAGTCAGGTAATGAGAACCTTGAATTATATTCGTTACCACATAGATAATATCTGTAAAACCATGTAGAACCTGCCTTCCTCATAGTGTGCCTGAGCAATTTTATATCACACACACACACATCCTTAAATTTTCGCTTATAGAAAAATTACCACACCCATAATTCAATTTCATTTTGCCTCGAACCATCTAAACTTGTAAATGATTTTACCACCTCATTCAATTGATTGATTAAAATATGATCACTTTTCTTTTAAAAGTACACAAATCTTTAATATAGTACTGCACAACACAAAGGATCATTTTGGCGATAGAAATTCGCAGACATACTTGTTTTGATTCGTCCACAGCAAGATATGTCGAAGTCCACCTACGGTATCAACGTCAGCATTAACATTCGCGATAAACAAAATAAAATTAATTCATCCCTGAAAGTCAACCCCAATACAGAATGGATGATCCCTGTTTCTATAACGACCGCCTCCACCCAGACTTGGTGTGGGAAGCAATTCTTGTGTAGACAGACAGCAAATGTACTTGTGATTGTTATTATAATTCAAAGATAATAGCGTATTCCCAAATAACCTTTTAGCGTTTATAGTTAAATATGAGTTGTTTAGACGTCTAATTTAAAAATCAATTCAAACAAACTTGGTGAGAAAGCTTTTCTGAAAGTGGGATTTCGATTTCTTAATCACTTCATTGGTTGTTTTCAGAGGAGTTTCCTACAAGACCTTTAACTATCCAAATGGTTTCGGCAAGATATCCTGTCCATCACGATATGACTAATTTTGCTAATGACAAGATATCTAGTCATCAAGATATTGACGATTTTGTTTATGACGCCGAGCTCATTTAAGTTATTTAATAACGGGACATCTCGCCCATCAATATCTGGTCAGTTTTCATCTAATGACGAGACATCTCGTCCATCAGGATCTGACCAGTTTTCTTCTAATGACGAAACATCTCGTTCACCAAGATCTGGTCAATTTTCTTCTAATGACGGGACATCTCGTCCATCAAGATCTGACCAGTTTTCTTCTAATGACGAAACATCTCGTTCATCAAGATCTCGTCTAATGACGTGACATCTCATCCATCAAGATCTGATCAGTTTTTTTCTAATGACGAAACATCTCGCCCATCAAGATCTGGTCAATTTTCTTCTAATGACGGGACATCTCGTCCATCCAAATCTGACCAGATTTCTTCTAATGACGAAACATCTCGTTCATCAAGATCTCGTCTAATGACGTGACATCTCATCCATCAAGATCTGATCAGTTTTTTTCTAATGACGAAACATCTCGCCCATCAAGATCTGGTCAATTTTCTTCTAATGACAAGACATCTTGTCCATCAAGATCTGACCACTTTTCTTCTAATGACGAAACATCTCGTTCATCAAGATCTGGCTAGTTTTGCTTTTTTGTCGAGATAAAAACCATGAAGGGGTAAACGCCTAAATAACTTGAGTACAACTCTCAGGGTTACTTCTTTGATAAAGTTTAACGAGTAATGTACAATACGATTATAACACCATTTTTGCCGTCTACTTGGTATACTGGTCATAGCGTTTATCAGCCACCAAGTACGACTAGGGTGCGAATCTTGGTTTGTAAGTGCATTGAAGTTAGGAGAAATAGTGGCTAATCCAATGGATGCTCTCTGACGTCAATTAGAAACCGGACGTGTGCGAGTTAGAGATTGGATCATAAGACCGTGTGTACTTTAGGGATGGTGCACGTGAAATCTGTTTTGGCCTGAAATGTCTTCACGTTGACGTGGTGTGGAAGTTTGGAGAGTGGGGTGGCAACTCAAGTGTTGGCCTCGTCATCTGACCGTGGTTCAAAACTACAAGCTGTTGTCCTTGATGCTTCCCTTCGGGATTTATCTTGGATGATCGCCAAAAGCCCATTATGTTGCTCTAGTGCAACGTAATTCAACTACCTAACTACACCGAATTTGATTGAATTTGGTTTGATAGATCTTTCTAAACAGAGCTCTAAACACCTCATTTAATTATAATCATCCTGTATTTTGGTTGGTTGTGATTTATGGCGAAAAGGTATATTCGGTCAAGCTTCGCCAATTAACGTCAAGTAAATAAACACTCTCACGGAAAATTGTTCCTATACAAACGAGAGGTAGGTAGGTATTTTAATTAACGTAGCACAGGAGCAACACAACGGCGTATTGGCGACTGTCCGGGTTCAAACCGGAAGGGAAAGATCCTTGGACAACACCTCGTAATTTTGAACAATGGTCAGATGACGATGCCACACTTGAGCTGGCACCCCACTCTCCAAACTTCCACACCACGCTAACATGAAGACATTTGAGGTCATGACAAGTTTAACCTGCACCAACCCCCTTTGTACCAGACGGTCTTTGGTTGGATTCGAACTCTTAATCATCCGGTTGCTAATCCGGTACTCTTCCAACCGGGCTTCCGCGGCCCTATACAAAAGAGAGAAATACACCTTGTGAGTAATCAAACCAAAGTCAACTACAACTCGGAAGGATAACTCAGTGTTTTGCCCTTCCTGTATTTGGACAGTGAAGTCAAATATGTATTGTTATAGCATCCGTAGAAGGACATTTATATGTAACTGTTATGGCACTCATGTTTTATTTAAGACTTAAACAGTTTCATTAAAAACAAAACATTTCATATAAGAAAGACGATACCAAACATTGATCAAGCTATTTAAAGACAACCAATTATTTCTTTTGTGCTCCCCTTATTTTAAATAACCTTTTACCTGAGAGAAGCATGCCAAGACCGAACTAATTAATTTCAATTTTTTGCAACCTATTGTCTTATGAAGCATGAACTGAAGATTCAAAACGTAGATGATTCTGAAACGAAATTTGCTTTAGTACCACGGATGTTTCTCCATTGTATTCACTTGCGATATTAACTGGTAATTCAAGTACGTCATTAAAATCAGCATTTTGGTCCCTCACTTACAGGTACTTCAAGATGAGTGCAAAAACTAATTAGTTATCTTGAACATCCAATTTATTCTTTGCATTTCATTCGGCCACTACTTGTTAGTCAAGTTCCTGATAATTATCACAGGTAATCAACTTCAATCTTATGTTATCTTAAAGAAACAGTTGTTCAATTAAAATGCTTTTTTACGAATTTGTGTAGTACAATTCTAGCTTATGAAATATATTCCACAATTTTATATTATGATAGGAAACATATATTAACTACCGTAATTACTTTTGTTAATCTCTATCTGGTTCGGAAGTAAAGAAGATATTTTTCTGTTCTCTCGGGTATACATACGGTATATACATCGGGGACAATATTATTGATTCTAGTTTTAGAATCTAAGAGATGGGATTAAATCTCCAATACTGTTTTGTACTAAGCAAAGTGCATCTAGTGAAAATATCTAGGCGTATTGTTTTTACTTACTAATCTAAAATATACTTTATAAATTAGTAATAATCTATAGACATACTAGAATCCTGTAATACGCATAATATTCTAATCTTCATACTTTCAATGTTGAAAGAGATGGTTCATTCTTATTTATTTGTGTAATTGTTGCTTCTCTATAAAAATATACAATTGCAGAGTTTAAAAAATATGATCCAAAAAGGAGAGTCCCCAGGGGCATATCTCATTTAGGTGTGTATGGACTTCACGGACACTAGGTTCCCGGGTGATCTTTTCTTTTCCCATGGGGTTTAATGTCTTTGGTAATCACTGAGTCGCGCTCCCTGGGTACCCAAGCGATCTTTTTCTGCTTTCGTCCTTCTACTCTTTTTCCCAATCCATCCTTTTTTTCTCTTTAGTGATATGTTTTTCTCGACGTAGTCTTGTTTGGGCGCAGCTTTGCCAAATATGGTCCTTGAGTCAACAACGCCAAAAACCAACAAACCCAAAATGTACTAGAGAAAATACATGCACAAATACAGTTAGATGAAATTAAGTATTTCGTTGAAGCAGATAATTATTGTATTGAAATCATTAAAAATATATCAACTTCCGAGAAAAAAATTCAGGTTAATATCTATTTGTAGCAAAACTTACATACGTTCCTTTTAAAGTTTAATAAATATAATTGACAGTTTCTGGTGACAATTGGGAACTTTAAAATCAGTACAAGGAACTATAGAGATCTAATCAATTTTGCTATGTAGGCGGTAAAGTAATTTGTAGAACTTACGTTTTGATTTGTAAGTATTCAGAAAATAAGAATTCAAAAATAGAACCTGACTTTTGCAGTTTATTTCCTCCTTTTACTGCAATATGACGCAATGTAAAGTAATATTTTATGCATGATAAGAACATTTACTGTACAGATAAATTATCGAAACGATTTTTCTACACTGCTGCAAATAACAAATCTAAACTGTGACTTTGAACAGAGATTTCTTACTCAACGAAACAACGAATCAAATCATAAATCACATTTTTGTGACAAACGAAAACTTTTAAAACAAAATAAATCATGCTGTGGACGAAAAGAATAATAGCAATCAGGCGATGATATATAGGACAAGCGATATCTGGGTATTTTAGTGAATTTAATGTAATTTCCGGAAAGAAATTAATTCGTGAAAATAAACGATTACTCATAAGAAACGCATCACTTATTTGAAGTTGATAAATAATATAATTTTATACTTGAAACTGCCAAAACAATCTTTGTTGATTAACCTTCTGAGAGTAGAGAGATTTCTAAGTAATGTGGTATTGCTTTTATCCCACAACTCACACATATTGTTAGAAAACCCACATCTATTGGATGAAAGAATCCATGGATTCTTTCAACCTTTAAAAAGATTTCATTGGTCTTTTCCTCAGAATAGAATCATTTGGAAGGATTTTATTGGTCCTTTACTTCGAATATAATCCTTTAGATAGATTCTATTGGTACTTTTCTTGGAATTGAATCGGTTGGAAAGCTTCTATTTGCCATTTTCTTATAATAGAATCGTTTGGAAAAAGATTATTTTTATAATTTCCTTAGAATAGAATCATTTAAAAAGATTCCATTGATTCCTTACTTAGAATTGAATCGTTTGAAAAGATTCGTTTGGTCATTTGCTTAGAAAAGTCCTTTAAAACGATTCCTTTGGCCCCTTCTATAGCATCGAATCATTTTGACAGATATTTGCCATTTTCTTATAAAAGAATCGTTTAGAATGATTCTTTTGGTAATTTCCTTAGAATATAATCCTTTAGAAAGCTTCAATTAGTCTTTTATTTAGAATTAAATCGCTTGGAAAGATTCTATTTGCCAATTTCTTATGATAGAGTCGTTTGGAAAGATTATTTTGGTCATTTCTTTAGAATAGAATGCATTTGAAACATTGTATTAGTTAAAAGATTAAAACTAGTTAAAAGACATGCGGGAAAGACTGTGGATTGCAAAATGGAAGTATGTGTGTGAACCCCTTAGAGGGTTAACTATAAAAATAAAATTGAACGGATTATTTGGCACTACTCCGAATGGAATAAAATTCCTCTGTATTATTGATTTCTTAAAAAGAAAGTTAAGAACAGACATTCTAAATATAGAACTGCTATCCTCATAAAATAGAACGCCGAAATTTTAATGACGATGGTAAAGAAAATAAAAATTTAATACATTCATCCCTATTGAATAAAAAACAAAGAGGAATGTAACATAGAATTAAATTAAATAAAACGCATCTACATCGCAGTAAGCATAGTTCAGTGCTGCAAGAAGTTTGCAAGAACGGCGAACAAACATTAAAAACTCATTTCTCTTTGTTCGGTAATTAATAAAAGCACCAGGGACTTGACGATGGTGACATCTTAGAAAGCTGGAGAATATCTCAAATTAAACAAACGGGGTGAAGCAATTAGCTATCTGTTTAAATGTTTTTTGCTGTTGGAATCTCGGAAGACCTTGTTTTAAATCAAAATACTTTGCTAATGAAAATATAATCAAGTTGTAAGATTTTAATGTCTTTTTTATTAAACCCTGAAAATTCTGTAAATTAATTCCGTTTTTAGAACAAGGATTTGAATAATATTGGTATGTTTATAAATTAAAAAGATAACTTGATTTCTGAATGAGAATGTATTTAGTTTATGTTCAAGATCTACTGAAGATTCGAAGAACCAAGAACAATAAAGCAACACTTTTATAATGAATTGATAATAAAAGTTTCAGACAAAAGCAATTTGTCTTAACACAATGCGTATGATTCCCAGACGACATATGGGCAATCAGCAAAACAATCTGCTGTACGAAAAGTGTTCTGGTCTTGACGGTTAAAAGTGTTTTGAATGAATGTTTATGGACCTGACGTATGCATTAGTATCTTTAAATAAATATTGTATTTCAAACAAAAATATAATATTGTAGAAATTTATACCTGTATGTCATAAACCGACGGAGATCAAGTCACTATATTATCAGGAGTGGTGTAGGTATTCGGTACGAGATTGTATCCATTGGGATGTTTAAGGGTTTCACACATTGAAAATTCACAAATTGAGTCTTGAGAGCAGTATATATAGAGTTCAACTGACCAGGCTATCTTGATCTGGTTATTATTTAAAAAGCAGCAATATATCGATAACAAGATATCTCGTCATTAGTAAAATTGGTCAGATCCTGATGGACGAGATATTTCGTCGAAACCACTTGGTGGATTAAGTTACATGAATGGGATATATCATACAGCCTCGGACAGCAGTTCTATCTGAACAAGAGTCTTAAGTTATCATCTGTTTTTGTTGTATGATTCTGTTCAGTGTAGAGTATGGGTTTGCTCTACAATTTCTTTTCGAGGTTAATTAGCGTTTAATTTGCTAGGCGTTAGGCATTTGGAAGATTGTTTTATAACCCCTCTTAGGAGATTTACACCTTCATGGCCTTTCTTCAACCGTCTTTCCTACATGACTTCTGACCAGTTTTGACCATCTTGACCAATAGAATATGTCCTAGGATTATTTCAACCCATAGTTATGGCTCTATAGTCATTATGCGTGTTATGGGGAAGAATACTTAACTACTTGCCAATCTCGAAACGCTCAAAGGGTAAATAGACCAATCAAGTAAGTTGATTGACAGAAATGGTGAGGTTTCTAGTGAAGTTCTTTGTGCATTTCAAGTGATGTAGAATACACTTTGCAATCGCGAAAGTGTAGAGGAATAAACATCCCAAGTGTTAAAGAGTCTATTTCATGCCATGATTATCCAGCTTTAGCTGAGTGAGAAAGTTCAGAAGTTAAAGGCATAAACATGCTTCGAGGATAAGATCCAGCCGATTATATGGTACTGAAGTAATGGAACAAAAATAAAATGGCTTTAAATTATTGGTTCAGAAAAACAACTGTGATGAAAAGAGTAAATATTCGGCATAGTTTGTTATCATGTTGGCATGTTTCAATATCTCAAGATTCTTGGTACATAACACATTACTACTTGAGTACTGGCGACTAAATCCAAGTGCGTTTTGTACAAACGTCATGATATATGATTCAGAAACACTTGAAACCAAATTATCTGGCGTTTGGATATATCCTTTATGTATTTTATTAGTTCCTCTTGAGTTTGACATTTCCAGGGGCTAAAATTTTATTAAAACTATGATGTCTATTAATGGTCCAATTGATATTATAAAAGCATTGAAGTTTTAATAATTTTAACTGCATAGTTACCTCAGTGATGTAAAAAAACATGCATATTTCAAATTTTTCAAGTACCATAATGCAACACTGGTAGGCAGTGTTGAAGTCGTAGAATGCAGCTGATTAAACTTGTTAGATAAATATTTTGTATTAAATTATCAAGCAAACAACTGATTAAAAACGTCTTAAACATGCGCCCTTGTAAAATTATAAGTAGAATCAAAAAAATATTTGAATTGTGTACTTAGAAAAGCGTTAAAGTGATTAATTTTTTTAAAATTGTCTGTTAAAATTTTATGGAGTGGCTAACATTTTTACTGTTATAGATACCACACGCGTTTTGAGGTGTATCATTATTATCCGTTGTTATATGATGTATAAAAGCAGCATGCTAGCGCTCAGTTACAATCTAGAATCTTTAGTCTTAACTCCATCCATCAGCACATGCCTTGATTAATATATAAAGATACTGAATGAGAACACAGACGCACACAAAAATAAAACTAGTATAAATGTGAAGATTGTAACATGGTATCCTAATACAATTTTAAAGTTCAGATTTCGGAAATTTATTTTTCACAAAACATTTAAACATTTTCTTCAAACGAACCTCAGTTTAATAGTACATAACAGCAACTATAGTATTTCCTATGTACTATAGGGACGCGGTACCCGAGTTGTTTCAGTCGCGGAATAGCAACCTGAGGGTTGCGAGAACAAAACTAGATTCAACCCAAGAATGGTGGTTTGTGGTGTATGTGGGGATTGGGTCACATTAAATCTGTCGTAGTCTCGAATGTCCTCACGATGGCGTGATGAAGAAGTTTAGGGAGTGTGGTGCAAACTCAGATATTGACCTTACGAGGCATTATCCTCGGATCTTTCCCTCCGGGTTCGATCCCGGACCTTGGCCAATAGCCCGTTGTGTTGCTCTAATGCGACCAAGTTCAATCACCACGTACCATGTAATTGCGTTTCTTGAAGAAACGTACATTTCTTGAAAAAACGTATTCTTCATTCAATTGTGTTGTCTATTAATACCTAGCAATGTATTAAAAAATTGCGATACATTTGCACCGTAGTATGATACAACGTGGCAATATATTGAAAACTAAAGAAAGGTTATAGGGTATTTAAGTATATGGTAGAAACCATATTTTAATGACCGAATAGAGAGAATTTTAAGCTGGTTCAATGCTAGGATATTGTTACAATTGAATCCCTGAGCCTCACAACATAATGCTGTATTTTCTTACACTACAATACACGTAATGACTAAATAACACATCTATATATATTGCTTGAAATAATCTCATGAAAGTTTATATTTGTCAAGAAGGTCAAAACTGGTAGAAGTTTTACCATGTAGTGTGAAATGTAGTGCGGCTTTGTCTACCTAAAACGCTTCAAGGTTGAGTTGGATTACACTGCTATTATACAGGGTGAGTCTAAATTGTTTTTACAAAATAAGAGGGGTGATAGTACCCATCCAGACGAGCAATAATTAGCATGGAACATAGGGTCGCATTCCACTCTGAGAGGCAGAAAAGAGTAAAATTTGAATTTCAACATGAACTTACAACAGTGTTGGAAAAGCGAATGAACGATACCAAAAGTTGCACAATCTGATTGATTGATCAGAGAAAAACTCACAGCAAGTGCTCAAAGTGGCGGTCACGCGTGTCGTTGCACAGTTCACACCGGCGAAGGATTGACTGGCGCACCCTCTCGAAGATTCCTGGTGTTGTGTTAATGTTGTCTGCGGCAACACCGATTCTCGCTACGAGATCTTCAGCCGAGTCCACAGGCGTCTGGTACACTAAAGATTTCATGTGTCCCCAGAAGAAAAAATCCAGTGGGTTGAGATCCGGTGAGCGAGGAGGCCAAGCCACAGGTCCGCCACGTCCGATCCATCTTGCTTAGGAGATATGCTACGTAGGCAGGTACAAAACGACGTCAGAGGCGATGACTTGTTCATGCTCGACGCGTTTCGACTTTACTCTTTTCTCAGAGTGGAATACGACCCTATGTTCCATGGTAATTATTGCTCGTCTGGATGGGTACTATCACCCCTCTTATTTTGTAAAAACAATTTAGACTCACTCCGTAAATACTAATGTATTGTAAGTCAATTTTTGTAGTTTTGGCTAGGTTTACCACAATACTTCCCCTACAGAATTTAGAGTGGCTTAGTTCGACAAATGCCGTCACTAGTTTTCTCATTGCAATTTGCTCGAGATCGTGAGAACAGTAATAAGATAAAGTCCGTAATATTTCCGTATGCAAGGTCGTGCAATAAATGATTCCGACGGTTTCACTGTCACCTTAAGCAGCTGAGTGTCAGTGTAGGCCGAAAGCGGCAACGAATAGCGATTCTGTGATAAGAGTCAAAGAAGAATCCGTAATTATAGAACTTCAAACAGTTTCTGGAAGTGATATACATTGCATTGGCATTTAAACTAACATCATCTGGATTTGTCAAAAACGCCATCTGGCTGTCTTTGAAAGATCGCGTGTTTACATCCCATCTACCAGTCACCAATTTAGCGTGAAAGACAATGAAACGTTGTCTACCAAAAAGTACTTCATGGTGGGTAAGGATTGCACTGCTACATATACTACTGCACTGTAAGTTAATTTGCGTAGTGGTGGCTAAGTTAGCACTTCCCCCACAGAATTTAGAGGCTTATTTCAATAGATGCTATCACTAGGCGACTGATTGCCAATTGCGTGAAACCAGTTGTTAAAGTGCATTGAGTTGTCTTTGATTCCTGTTTTATCCGCGTGATCTTTAGTTTTGGTTTGAGTTTTTTTACAGCGCTTGCGCAGTTGATCACTTGATCTTTCTGAGCCAGCCGCGTCTTTGTGTGTGAGGATACAGCAGCGTTCTCCGTGCCAACAAAAATCCAGGAGGCGTTTTCGTTTTCGCTTCGTGTTGTAATACCTTTTGTGTTATTCTTCACAGGGAAGAATTGTCATTTGTGATTGAATAGTCATTCAACATTAAAACTTCATACAGTCCATTATCATTGGTTGTGTTTTTTCGTGAGTGTGAATTGTCTCGAGTTTCGACGGGGTTTCTCGACCAGTAATAAGATCGCGGGCGAGCTTTAGTACGCAAAGTCGTGCAATGAATGATTCCTACCGTTTGACTACCTACAGCTCCTAAATGAGAGTGGGCTGCGGTGGCCCGGTTGGAAGAGTAACGGACTAGCAACCGAAGGGTTGCGGGCTCGAATCCAGCCAAACACCGTCGTGTACAAAGGGGGCTGGTGCACGTTAAATCTGTCGTGGCCTCAAATGTCCTCACGTTGGCGTGGTGTGGAAGTTTGGAGAGTGGGGTTCCAGCTCAGGTGTTGCCTCGTCATCTGACCGTGGTTCAAAATTACGTGGTGTTGTCTCCTCGGATCTTTCCCTTTAGGATTGATCCCGGACCGTCACCAATAGCCCGTTGTGTTGCTCCAGTGTGACGTTAATTAAAATACCCCCTAAATGAGAGTACTGACTAGAAGTTGAAATGAGGCTGAGAGTCAAATATAATAGTGATGATGGGATAAAATTGATTATATACATTTTGTTCTTTTCTTAATCTTTCTTCCGAATTATGATCCCCAAATGCCAAGACAGGACAATTTATCAAGTACTATACTATATCAATACCGGGGATTGAGGCCCCTTCCGTGTCAGGTTTCCATGATCTCATCAGCACCATGTTATAAAGGTGGAAGAAGTATTTGTTATCGTAGAACATTTGCTGGAAGTGAATTGGAAGTTCAAATAACATCTGAATTTGTCTTACTGCGCGTGAAACAGCGTCATTTGAAACTGCACGTGTTCGCATCTCGTCTACTAGTCACCAATGAAGCAAGAAACGTGCTTGAAAGATAGTGTAATGCCAACCAAAAAGTACTTCATGAACCCAAAAGTACATTGTGAAAGTTTTGCAGTAGTGGTTAAGATTATCTTTGCAGTCATGCATTCATTGCAGGACTGATATATGCGTGTAAAACCCCGAGAAGGTTTGTTCAAAAATAAAATATCAATACCATTCTAATACTCTATTTAATGTATGCTAATGCTAAGTTTTCGCGATCGATTACACTCTGAATGATTGGTACAATACGATTTTTTATTCAGAGATAAGTTTATCAAGCAAAGTATAAAAATACCGGAATCGATTTCATGGAAACAGATTATTTTGAGATGCGATTCGAAGTGGTAATGATCCCGATAATGGCTTTGGAAATACTTTCTACGAACAATTTCAACTTTAGGAGAATACAGTGATTAATGGTTTCAAAGATCCAACGAGATATTAGAAACGAATATTGAGAAATAATTACAAACGTATGGGGTCTGTTTCGTGTGACTTTCTATTCCATTCATTCGTCCTGCGTTTTACTGAAAACTGCCACATTCCTTTTGTACAATGACTTGAAAGCGTGTCGTTGAACTTGATCGCTATGTTTGATTATTCCTTCTCACGGTATATTCATTTACAAATGGGATGTTTTATAGTTGAAAAACTATGATTGGTCGTATTAATACATTACAGTGAGTCTAATAAATGTGTAACCTTTTTTTCAGAACATAGTTTTTTTATTAGCTTGTGGCTAAAGGATTTCTAGAAAGGGTTGAAAACGGTTGACCGTAATTTTCAGTTTAGACAGCTATCATTTGTCGTGGGTTACATTTTTATGCTTTATTTCGCAAACAATTTAACAGTTATTGTAGTGTGATTTGATACTAAAAGTGTACATCTACACCAGAATTTTTTTAAATTTAAATTTTGACTATAAAAATTCAGGTTTTTACAATGTCGTTGATTTATGCTTAAAATCATTTCAGTGTGAAAAATCAGATTACGTTCATCATTAATTATCTAATTCAGATATTAGCTAATTATCATGTTTTTAATTCATATCTTAAATTTTAATTTGTTCATAAAGACAATTCTTGTTGGAAATTACTCCTAATATTACTTTTCATGTTTTGGTTCCCATTCAAGTTGCTAGAGAGAATAGTTTTTTTGAATTTTTTTAACTTAGGCAGCATAAGAAATCAAGATTTTTTTCAGGAATTTTAACATTTAAAAATCAACCAAAGAATACTTACAATAGAAATATAATATAAATTGAATAAAGAGTGAACAATAAGAAATAACTCTTCAATAACCTGTTTTTCACATTAACTTTTTTGGACATAAAAATTAACACCTTTAGTAATGTCAAATATATGTAACAGCAAGTAAACGAAGTGCTGTTACATATATTTGGATTATTTAATTTAATTTAAAGATCTGAAATCCTCTTATGTGAACATAGATGCTATATTAATCACAAAAGTATTGAAACAGGATATGAAATGTTAGAAAAGATATTATATATAAGCAATTAAGAAAGTTAAGCACAGATTAAGCGTGGCTCTGCTAGTGTTTAATGAAATGCGTAAATGTTTTTGATAATAAACCTTAAAATTCTTGATAAAATGTCAAAACCTTTTTGATCAAATAAACTTTTCTTGCAAGTTTTGTGTAACAATATAAACAATGTAAACTTTTTTGATGAAATACCCAAACATTTTGGACAACTAATGTAATTAACTAAATAGTGAAAATATACTAAAAATTAATTTCAGAAATGCATACTTCCCCAAAGAATATTTTTACACAAGACGATAATCGTTATTAAAAGATAACTCCTCTCAATAAAGTCAGATGTAAATAATGAGAAGAATTATCCTTTACTAGTTTTTTATAAGAACCCTAATATGTATTTAGGGCTATCTACAATTTTAAACGGAATTAAAATGGAAAGTAACCAAATATTTCCCAAATAGGTCCGTTTAGAATGCTTAGAAACGCATGGAATAACTGCCTTTAATTCGTTAGTGGACTGAACATACGCAAGTTCCTCGTAAAAGAGTGGTTTAATTAGAAAGTCATTAAAGAATTTAAATTGAAAATGCCTCATTTTCTCCCTCCTTGCAATTATACTGCCAAGTTTTATCGTCGATAAACCTAGGTTTTAAAACTTTGGAGGCTGCATGAGAATATGTTATGTTTGTTCGAATATATAAAACTGAAATGACTTCGCAGGTTTCGAAAAATGTTATTTTTTTTATTACTTTTCATTCATATTTGACTACAAGCATTAATGAGTCAAAATTCAGGAAAGCACTTAAAATGAGTTAAAAAATGAAAACTCGTAAAAGTATTTCGCTGAGGAATTTCTATAATTAAACATCTGCGGGAATTCGTCAACACGGGGGAAAACAGATAAAAAGAGAAAATGAGCTGAGTTCGAAACAGTTCTCAAAACTTCTAACTTTGGAAGATGCTCGGAGGAAATGATAAATATTTCTGTGGTGGATTTCAGTGTCTCTTGTTATTCAAGTGGCGTTTGAAGTTGGTATAGTCATTGGTTTATTATTTTTTATGATTGAATGCTTTGTTAAGTATTTAACTATTCACATTTGTGATTTACATATTTAATAATTAATTATTTTCATCAAAATTGTTTGCTGAGAAATTTCTGCTCGAGTTCCACCCTTTGAGTGAGAAGACAATAAATCATGGCGGCTGTTGTAGACCCAGTGTTGCAACACAAATACTAGTCTCTCTATAAACTTTGCCCAGTTAATGGATCCAAGTGCCTATTCTTGAGACGTTACTAAGGCAACGCTTAAGATGAAAGGGAAAAAATAGTAGGTTGCATCCAGGACAGAAACCGTAGTTTAGACTTGAATACTCGAGCCTGACGTTGGATTGGGAATCAATGACGCAATCACAGAAAGTTTGAAAGATTGTTTATTGTGTGTACAACAATTAATTTACAGTTTGAACGACTAAAGCGTCCTTTGATATTAATTGTTGAGTGATTGTTGTACAATATAAATTGAAGTGTAGTTTGGCAGATTTAGAATGACACCACTTACGCATACACACACAATCATGCAATCCAAAGTTACACTGGCCCGAAGCTCGCCCAGCTCCGTAGAATTTCGCCATATTGTGGACCCCTTTCCGCACTCATTGTGCCTGCTCACTCGGTTCGAAGGTCATATCAGATACGGGCATCTTTTGCCTACACTACGTTATATTTATCACCTGGTATTTCTGCTAGTCCTGAAAGCATAAGACAAAACAGTTGTAATGCAATACTTTTCACGCATGCTCCCGTATTGTTCCGATTTTAAAAACGTATTCACGTCAAAAGGTATACGGAATAAAATAAAGTTTTGGTATTCTGGGGTGAGGGATGTAATTTGCAATACTGCCTCTTTGTTACTATTTGACTCGTAAATAAACGTTTTAGCTTTCATAATCTTTGTCGTGATGATTGATGGAATCTGCATCGAGGTTGAGTAATTATTCAAAACAATGGCATCCGCTATGGAGTTTTTAAAAATTAAGCTAAAGGCTCTTCGACACTCATCCCCGACTTGTGGGAATGAGATATAAAATACGTTTAAATGACATTTTAGACTTATAGGCATTTCTGCAGGATAAACCAGATTGGTTTGTCAATATTTAATTGCATGGTGTGTAATGTATACTTAAGAACCAAATCACCTTAGTCATTCAACATTGAAATTATCGCATTAATTACTTCCTTTTTATATAATTATCATAACTCCCAATACATCTCTGTAAATACATGTTAGTACAAAATTCAGAGTAGGGTTTGAGGAATCAATAACTGTTCTATTTCTGAAGTAATATCAGATATATTACATTCAATAAATACTTAACGTATGTTGATTTGTTTTATTAGGTATGGAAGCTGACATCGTTTGAATGAGCTCTATGTACCGCATCGCAAAGTCGGGCTCTTTCGATTGTATTGTTCATGACATTAAGTAAAGTTTGAGGCTTGGATTTCGACAAAAATATTCTTAAGTTGCTCAAGTGTAGGCGGTTTGTTCCAGTACCTCCATTATTTCAGATATCTTCTCAGCAAGTGGATTCATTGAAGTGTCTCTTTTTTCTTCAAAATAATTGTGAAGATGTACATACAGGACTAATGCCTGAACGAACGGAGCATTCGCAAGGGCATCATAAGAACTTCCGGCCTGAGTTTTGCCTCGCGCAGAAGAGACGAAGACGTTCCAAGGAGGTAGATAAGAGTTCGAAAAGACGATGAGCTCAGATTTATCATGACGACGACTATGTGAATGATATCAATTATTTTTCAAACAACTTTCTATTCTGCATTGGTTTTGTTTAATTCAATAAACCGAATTGATTCTTTCTTAAACGTCTCTCTCCGTGTCCTTCTCATCCCTATATAATATCATGCCATTTTCAAAATAAAATTCCACTATTTTTGTTGTTTCTTCGTGAAATTATCCATGATGAATCTCCCAAGACAGTTGTAGATTATGTGCAACAAAAACTGAAAAGTTACAAAGAACTATATGTCAAATTAAACTCTAAATTTCAGTCTATCTTTTCCTAGTAAACTGCTTAACTGCTTTCCTTATTAACTACTAAGGAATATCTACATAGATACTCTACAGCGGTGATTCCCAAACTTTTCAGTCCAAGGATCTCCTTGAAAATTAAAGATTTTCGCGGACTCCTTGAGGTTATAAAATTAAAAAGGGTGTATATAGATCTATATAATGTCCTAATGATCCTCATTTTCCTTAATATAGGAGTTAAAATATTCAGATGTATGTTAAATAGATTATAATACGCTAAAAGCCCACATTAAGGATAACGATATCATGATCAGTCACTAGGACGTACTCCCTTAACTGCAAGCGCAGTTGATCGTAATGATCCTAATTTTTCACCTTAATATATGAATTAAAATATTTAGATATAGTATGTTAAATATATAATAACACACTAAAATTCCTCTAAGACTAACGGTATCAAGATCATCAGTCACTAGGAAATACTCCCTTAGCTGAAAGCTCAGTTGCACATTTTTAGAATATATATTAACATTTTTTATCATCATTTTTAGAACGTAACTTTTCTTTAGAACATAAAATAATCGGAGAAAATAATATCATATTTCATTTTTTCTTGACATTTAAAATTTTTTTCAGAGCTAATGAGATATTCAATACCCTGAGACCCCCAATTGGAACTATGTATATCCTACATCTTCACATATATTCTTACATTCCACAAGGGTCATAATAGGTACATTCAATACTCTTTTATTCAATGCCACAACCATTATTCTGTGTGTTAAAGAGAAAGTTTTTACATTTTGTTTGATCAACAATTTTGTTTAGTCTACTCAGATTGATGTGTGAAATGGGATAAAAATGTTCGAAAACTGAACAAGGCGAAACGATATAGTAAATTTATTTGAATCAAATGTTTGATTTATCTAATCTCACAGATGTTTACGTCATCTTAACAGCTTACTTCTATCCAGAAAATTGTACATTTTCAGTGAATATAATGTAGCCCCCGTGCTTATAGAAAAATAAAATAATCTTCACGTGTAAACTGAAAAGCCAGAATTTGAGACACTATACAAAAACATATAGTTCTTCCAGATACGAAGTAAAAATAGAGTAACCGATTTTCCTCGAGTCGAATCAATTGCATGGGGTGAAAAGAAAAAAATATTTCTAACTAGCAGAATTATCCGACTTTCCTCAGATTGAATTGGTTAACTGCAGATTGAAAAATTGACCAGAATAAGATCTTTCTCTTTTGTAGAAAAATATCATCATTTAAGTGCCAGTTTCGTTCATCGTTTTATAAAGGAAATCTGTCGAAATTTAAAAATACTTTGAAGAAATTAAATTAGCTCCAGTCTTAGTTCAAAAGATTGTGTGCTGTATGTTTTACTTTTTAATAAAAAGAATTTCTACGACCACGTGTAACCAAGGCCGTATGAGGAAAGTTAATCGAAATGTACACATACCGTCCTGAAAATGAACACACGTCTTTAACATTATTGGTCACAAAAGAATTAACAGATTAAGGACACGAAAGAACTCTGCTCTAGTGCAAAATTGAATATTTTAGTTTCTTTAAATCATCTGTCCCAAATATTTGATATGCATTCCTCCCTGGGTGTATTTCTCTCTTCTGTGTCAAGTAAAACTTTCATTGTGTGTGTTTATTTCTTGATATTTTGTGTCTTGTGACTGGCGTAGAATGTCCAAATATGGCCCTTGTGCCATAAAAACCCAATAAACCAAACCCAAATATTTGGATATAGTTCGAAAAAATATGTTCAATATAAGTGAAATTTTAGAATTTAAATTCCGCAAAATTATTTTTGGAAAAATAATTGTTTTTCAGCAGTAATGGTGTAACAATCCACGAATACAATATTCATGCCAGTTTCTTCAATGCTAAATAATGGTTGGTTTTAGTATGGACATTCAGCTGCTTTAACGCGAAACTTAAATGCAGGTAAAGAAAACTGAAAAAATTGTATTTATTAAGCCAAAAGTTGTTTTATGTAATATATATTTCATTGATTTACTTTGTTAATGTAGTTTAATTGATCTTTGCACAAACTCACATATACAAAAACAAACAAAACAAGAAATAGACAAACAGACTGACGCATCGAAGCTCAGCACGATATAAATCTAAGTACTCACAGTATGCAAAGCTTCTTGAAAATATGCAGAGTTGTTTCGACGTAGTGCGAGAATACACATTCAGACACCAAAAATGGAAATGGCCGATTTTGCATTAGAATGACCCAAATGGATAAATAACGTAATGAGAGAAAATATTCAATGTACAAACACTCCATTTTTATTTATATAGATTTATAGAAGATATTAATATCAATCCATTATATAGTATAATCTCTACATTTAATTTTTATTCTCTTTGCTAGCATTTGTATAATATATTCAAAATTAAATATGGATGCAAACATATATCCATACCCGTCCACCCATTCAAATCGGAGGATATCTAAAAACGTAATCTCTAAAAGCCGATGTTCTAACCTGATGAATACAAATTTTAATACTTCATTTATTCCTTGCTGCACAAATATTTACTTTCAATTTATTTATTTCAAATTTTATTCATGAATTGCTAAACGTGCATTATAAAAATATTGTTGGATAAAAATTGTTACAGTATCTTTTGTGTTTACAAACTTGGTAACCACTTTTCTTTACAATTGAATGAATTATTATTTTATGCATTTACTGAATTAAAAAATTCATACATCATTGTATCTTAATAAAAGAGTTCAAATCTTTTTGAAGAAATACTATTTACTTTCTAGGATAATAGTGATTCTCCCTTTTAAATCTTATAAACTAAATATTTGACAAAACTCCAAACGGATGTATCAAAGAAATCGCAGAGTAGGGAAGACTGGATATTCATCAAGTGCATCTCAAAAAATAAATAGTCGAATCAGGCTTTTTAGATACAGTTCAGAACCTTTAGGTTTCTACTCCACTATTTTGATACATTAAGAATTTTGTAAACAAATACACCAATGATATAAGGAATAAATTAAACAAATTTCAATTTTTTTAGTTTACTTTGAAAAAAAGCTTACTTAATTTTGCATTGCTCCTAACGCGTTTCAGTCATCTTGAGCAATATAAAGTTTCCGATAACTCTTTCAACCAACAGACATACAATTCGGTGTAAGATATAAAGAATAGTTATTTTATTGTAAGAATAATTTAGAGCTGAGGTTCCCAAAGGCCACTACAAGGTTTAAGGGGATCTATGGAAAATATTCAATACTAAACTAGTTAACAAGAAAAAACAAAATATTCCATTATTTTTCCCGGTTCTTTTATGTTCTTAAAATTGATATTCTCTGAAATGTATTATATGTTCTAAAGATGAGCAGCTGAACTTGCAGCCAAGGGTTGGTTGGGTTTTATAGCTCAAGGGGCCATATTTTGCCACGTTGTACCAAAGTAAAAGAAAAGTTTGTGAACAAAATGACGATATCTTTAAATTTATTATTTGGCATCCACAGCCCTAATAGAATGATATGCATGGAATAAGTAAATTAAAAAGCAATGGAATAATGTAAATGAATTTATTATCTCCCGTTTTACGATAGACCTAAAGATTGAAATAATGTAAATTCAAAGAGAAAAGTGCAGATTTATGGGTTATAGCGCAATTTGCTAGAAATGTAACGTGCTTGACGCTCTACTTTAGTAATTTTTAATTTAGGAAGTCAAATTTATCGTCTTTCTTACTTCTTCAAACTTTACTCTTTCTTGTAAGAAATTATTTTTTAAGTAAATGATTGAAAAACGGATTCAATTTTAACTAAGCAAACCCCAAAATTACGTTACTTTAAGAAACAGTTCTCAATTTTATAACTCGTGAGTATTGTACAAGAGTATATAAGCAATCTTTTAATAATATCTTTTACCTACATATTTATATATTAACATTGTTGAAGTAACTATTCATCATCCGATGATATAAATATTCGATTTATTAATTTAATATCTGATGATGTGTATATTCGATATTTATAAGCATACATATTCAATATTTATATTTGTAAATATAAATATCCGACTATAGTAATAGTATCCGAATTTACCTGCATATATCTTTATTAATATGTGGAAGCGTCTCCATAACCCTCCAAGTGGTATCTACGAGATATCTCGTCTATCAAGATCAGACTAATGACGAGATACCACATCATCAAGATATTACCGATTTTTTAGATGACGGAATCAAGATCTGGCCAGTTTTCATCTAAAGACGAGATATCTCGTCCTCCAAGATTTGGTCAGTCTTGCTAATGAGGAGACCACCTCGAAAAAGCCACCAGGAGGGTTAAATGATATTGCATTTGTATTCTTTATTTGTCTACGCTTAAACTAAAGGAGTCTACAATATATAAATTAAATGCACAGAATACGTTCAATTAAAAAGTTATTGCACTTTTCCATAAATCAGTCTGATCCTACATTTAAAGTGTAAATAAAGTGAACCAATTTAATTTTGTACAGCAATATAACGAATGGTCATTACTAACAACAAATGACTAAGATATTCCAGCAGTACTCATCCGCACAAATATATCCACACCAACAAACTCCCAACCCTTATTCTATCATTACGTGAGCCGGTAAAAGATCCACGTCCAATCTAAAGAGCCCTGAAAATGGTATCCAAACAAAGAATCTACATCGGTGATAATTGGAGATTTATTGCACGGGAACAGCACCTAAGTACAAGGCGAGCATCTGTACGGAAGAAAAGAGCATTCGCTTTGGCCTCTTGACAACCATCCCTTTTTTCCCTTCCCCTCACCCTACTGCAAGTGGAAAAATCCCTACTCCGAATCTGCACATGCGTTGCTCTGCCCGCTGGCTAGCTGTTCAGTTCTCCTACCAGAGAGCGAATTGAATCCTGAAGCTCAAGAGCGGAGTGTTTCTTCTTCTTAGCATCCCTCTCTATAGGCCTCCTAACATGCATGCGCGAGGAGTTGTGGATCAGCCGGTTTCGGAATTCTTGGCATTCGGCGAATGTGCGACGTCGAGTTCGAACGCGTGTTAGGTATACTTCCCTCGGATTTGTTATCTGGAGGAATTTTATAAGGTCAATCTCAAACAGCGCGTGAGGTATTTTGTACATTATTTGAGGTGTAAACAGGATGAACTTTTATAAACTTATATAAATTCGCCCATTGAAGTTCATGGTCATTCATATGCTATACTGTTGATACACTGTGGACTATGTTTGAAACTTTAGCTTTGGGACTATACTATTTGGACATAAGCAGCATTGACATGTGCCGGTATATCCAATGAAATCAGTTTCTTTTTGTTATAGCCTATTGCATTTTGTGAATCGGTTAGAAAATTTTAAGCGTTAATTAAATTAAAAGGTGACTATCAACTGCAGAACTTGGACTATGTTCGCAAGTTTAGCTTTGGGACTATACCATTTGGACATCTGTATTGACATATGCGGATAAATCCAATGAAATCAGTTTCCTTTTAATACTGCCCATCGTATTTTGTGAATCGGTTTGAAACTTTTAAGCATTGATTTAAGCCAAAGGCGACTGTTGATTTCAGAACGATGTGAAACATGAATATATTTGAAATGAATGTTATATGATTTCAACTATATTCCATCGCACTTCTTTCAATATAACCATGTTGTTGCACCGTAGTGTAATACTGAACACACTTAGTCTTTTTTAGTATAAGAACCTGACGCGCATAGTTACGTCTTGATTTGTATTAAATAAAAGCTGCAAATTTTACCGCACACACGTCTTTGTAAAAATTTGCACAAGTTCTTTTACTCTGCTACAAAATACTATTTTAAGAAAGAAGCGATTTGAAACAATTTTTTTGTACGATCTGGCGCACGATTCGCATCAAAACCATTTTGTTCCAGCGCTTTCACAAGCTTTCGAAACACCCTCCGACGAACTGAATACCAAACCATGATGCTTATACTGTACAAAACCGTTCCCCTTACTGCAAAACGTCTCGTTTTTGCAATCATCTTCTTGGCACTTTCAAGCGACGTGGTTTCACCCAGACACATTGACACGGACTCAAAAACGTTGAGCTCTCGTGTTGTCAACACGCGCTACGGATCTTTGCGAGGATTTATAAGTAGCTTACCTCACCGTCAGCTGCAACCCACTGAAGTGTTCCTGGGGGTCCCGTATGCGGGGGCCCCAAAGGGCCCTCTTCGGTTCATGCCACCTGTAACCTCTCCTCACTGGAAAGGTGTGAGACTGGCAGATCATCTGAGTGCCGTGTGTCCACAGAAGCTGCCAGATGTTTCCAATGAAACCGAAGCTCTCAAAAGAATGCCTCTGGGCAGATTTCAGTACTTAAAGAGACTGTTACCGTATTTAACAAACCAAAGTGAGGATTGTTTGTACCTGAATATATATGCACCAAGCTCTGGTAAGTCATTTTGAAATAATGTATTATCTTTGTTAAAGGCAAATGTTTACATGTTGTGAAACTTGAATCATAATGTACGTAAAATATCATGAACAAACTTTTATAAGTGGGAAATTTATTCAATTATAAATGTGTATGCGTGGAAAATAATGTTCATTTAGTACCTTTTAACATAATATGAAAATCAGGAAATATTTGCCAGTGGTTGACTCACTAAATCGGGGATTTATGTGTGTAACTTTCATGCTCTAGGCATAAGCACACTTTAAACAGAGCATTACCGTTAATGTTTGTAAGTGGGAGATTTAATTATTTGAAAACTGTGTGTGTTAGAGGAACACATATGTACTATATATAATTTTCATATAATTTCATACATCCTTTACAGAAGCATTGAAATAATTTATTTAAATTAAGTATACACTAATGCGCTAATTAATCAAGATGTCTCGTATTGCTGCTGACTCAGCATACGAAAAAGTATTCATATTGTTAATTCAATCACAGTATGTAAATGTATTTGGTATTGTATAACTTGATTTAACACTAGTAAGACGGGAAGTTGACCTATACTTAGATGGACAGAAGGAGCCAGTCTTTGCTCCATGTTCTTATAGAGCGCTTGGTCAAAGTAGACAGGTTATTTTAAGTTACACATGGCGATAGACTACAATTCAAATTCAAATAACACTAATCTGGTTTTGTATTTAATTTTGTATTTACCTTCGTTGAAGCAATTAGTTCATCTCGCATCTCACGAGAAGCATTTTCTGCATACTGCTTTTTTCTATTATCCAGGCATCTATATTTTGTTTGGTTTCATTTGCAAGATCTTTGCACCATGCATTTCGATATTTTATGATGATCTTTTATACTTATTAGTTATGGAAACCTTGGTATTATTATAACTAGGGGACAAATATTTATTACGAAGTTCTTCACATAGAGGAGGATGTATCTGCTCCAACTAAGTACATACTTCATCGTCACTTTTTATATAAATCCAAACATTTTATGTATCTAAAATATTGTAGAAATACGTGCATAAGCCAACAACTCGATTTGGCGGTATACAGGTGTACCATTTGTTCTACAATGTCGAAGCATACTATTTCTTGTAATCCTAGGATCTGGTTCGCATCTGGTGCACGCAACGTCCACGACTTTGTGGATTATTCGTACATGAAAGAAGCTGAAATCTAGTTTTAACTAAATCATCGTTAGAGCTATTTCCTATCTTCACATGAGTCCAAGTCTTCATTTTCAGAATAACCTACTCTCACTGTTCACGAATCTATTTCATCCAATCTTTGATCTCCTTTTCAAAATCTCTTCTATATTATCTATCAGACCTATCTAACCATACGTCCCTATTCAATGCGTCACGTGAGTAAAGTATCAGACATTCCAAAGGTTTAGAAAATGAATTGTTTTCCACCGTCAGTCTGTCTTCAAAATACGGTATCAACCGATAAGTAGGTGTATAAAACATTTGAAAAACGTAATAAAAGGAGGGGGATATAAAGTGAAACTACTTCGAATGTCATTGTAAGGTGCTTTTAGTCTCCAAATGGGAAAAAGTTTTGGAGTATCATTGCGAAATACCAGAGGAGCACCTCTGCTCCCTCTCGTGTTTCTAGGTATAAGGTCCTATATATCCGGTTTTATGTCAGCCACGCCAAAGTGATTAACCCTCCTGGTGGTTGTCTCGACGAGATATCTCGTCATTTAAAAAACTGACCAGTTCATTGATGGACGAGATATCTCGTCCACGAAGATCAAGTCGTCTCTCGTCATTAGAAGAAAACTGTCCAAATCTTGATCTCGTCATCATGAAACAATCGGTAATATCTTGATGACGAGTTACCTCGTCATTAGCAAACTTGGTCAGATCTTGCGGACGAGATATTTCATTGAAACCTCTTGGAGGTTTAAATACACAATAAAAGTGAACGAAATATTTAAAAGTAGCAAAATACCAGCATATTCGATTCATTGGTAAGGGCATTTCAGTCTAGAAAGAGCGTGAGAGTCACATGCACCCCGTCAGCATTTCTAGAGTTGATTACATATTTTCCTTTTTTGTGTTGTATAACGTGTCCAAATATTTGTGTAGTTCCAAAGGATATAAAAGGATGTTCGCTTCACTGATGTGATTTAAGTGATAACACGTTTTAAAATAATACAATATCAGTAAAATACGCTGTTACGTATTATCTAATGTAACTCTCTTGCCTACATAAAAATCATGGCATCGTTAAAACCTCTCTTGCCTACATAAAATCACATACTACATCTTGCCTTCATAAAAATCATGGCATTGCTCTAAATAGAAAATTTAACTTCGAAAACTTAACTTTTACGAATTCTACTGAGCTTAAAATTTATTGTTAGAATTTCATTTCACACATTTCACTAATACATGAATAGAACAGGAATGTTAAAATCATTCTCAACTTACAAGTTGTTCAAACATACATTTAATTTTAAGAACACTTAAGTACCTATCTTTAATCAATCTATTCTCATTTAATGCTATTGAACAAATATCCAAATATGGAAACAAGATGTTTTAGAAATGAGATAAGAGCCACTTTTTGAAAAGCTTTCAACCATAACCTCGAGTACTTGGTGAAGACTCAGATCTCTCTTGAATAACACATCTTAAGGTTGGAACGGCTTACTTTTGATTGTGGGCTTTTATTGCTCTCTATGTAAGCGGTATTCATTAATAAGCATACATTAAGGCTATATTAACTTATAATGATGGTAATAAGAAATTCACTCAGGGAATCAACGATCACATTTTTATTGAAGAAAGTGAAAATCTTATACGAGTAAGTAAAGCATTTATGTTGTGTTTGAAATGTTGAAAATGTTTGCTTCAAATATATCACATTGCAAGTGAAATATTCTAATTCGATTTATAGTCGTATGGCTTTTCCGACTCAAATATAAGCTATCCAAATACAGACGATCTTTACTCAATTGCTCAAAATGGTTCTAAAAGTCTTCAAACATGTGAGAAATTGGTGCATATGTTAATTTGAATATGGTTTACTCTAATCCACTCAACGCTAAACTTAAAAATAAACTTAAAGTAATTTCTAGTAAGCTGCGAAAACTGTATTTATTCTAGTTTAAGAAAAACATGAATAAAAATACAGCTAATAAGCAATATTAAATAAATAGAAAAATTAGAATTTAGAATTGCAATAGAAGCAATATTAAAACAACTAGGACTGTTGTTTTTAATATTGCTTTACTATTTCTTGACATCAGATTTTCTGTTTACAAATGATAAAAATTAATATCCTAAATAAAATTCAGTGAAATTCAATAACTAAGAGGTGATGTTTTGCACACATTTTCTCGAAAGAAAACAGAATTTTCCAGATGAATATTTAAAAATAAGCGTTCAGTACAGTAAAAATTAAAATTATTTGTGGTTGGTTTTAGTGTTTAGTTTGGTTTGTAATTATACGATCATTTTTCGATACACGATGTTAATTAGACCATATTAATGTTTAGAAACCATTATGTCATAATCATCTTGCATTATTCTCAAAGATTTATATCATGTTTCATAAACACGAATCATGTGGCTTCGTTATAATGTTCATTGTTTCATAATCATCTCATATAATGTTCAAAGATTCCATTGCTTCATAATAACTTCGTATAATTCTCAAAGATAAAATTGTTTCATAATCATCTCGTATAAAGTTTAAATATTATACCATTGTTTAGTAATCATCTAGTATAACGCTTAAATATATTTATATCATTGTTTCCATAATTACCTCACTTCGCAATCATTTCGTTTCCTTACAGTTATTAACTTGTTTATTTGAAATGAATTAAAATAAATTACACGCTATATTAAAATAACTGATTAATTAATAGTAAAATTTTTCTCAGAACATTTAGTCATACAAGCGTTAGAAAATGTACACCTAAAACGTAGACATGCGTTAATTCGTTTCGAAATATTTCTTTGTGGATACGGGGTTACATCATGTTACACATGGACGCTATCGACAAAATGAATAACATTTTAGCCAGGTTATTCGGTCATTTAACTTTAGGAAGTAAGGTTGCCTATAGTTGGACTAAGCGATAGAATGCCGTTTGGCACTTATACAAAACCTTACAAGTGGGAACTCGTTCCAAGTTTTAACTGAATTAATGAAGTTAAAGCAACAAAAATATCTGGCGTTGGCTACATTATATGTAATATATCTCAGATTAATTACGAATTTAGCTATCGCAAATGTATTCATGATGGTTAAGAATCTTGAGTAAAATGTCTCCAATATCCCAATCCAAAATATACATTTTACTGAAATTTGAATTGGCTTGAATAAAATTATCCTGAAATATACACACATTTCCTCGTTATGTTCGGTTTATTCTGTCGTAAACTGCAGACGAATATATAGTTGAAATTTAAACCATTACTTTAAGAGGACATTCGTTTCCGCTAAGGAATTTCTTCACTTTCCGCCGGTTTTCAGTCTATAAACAAATTATTCTATTGAATAAATGTTGCCAGAATGACTTGATTGCATTGTTCAATGAATACAAATTTAAAAATCGACCAACGTCGTCTTATTCTACACATTTACTCGTATGAATAAATACAACAAAACAGTTTTGTGATAAAATTCCTTGCATACATCTTTGTATTAGGTTTATTAAACTATTTTTCGTTACTCTTGATTGTAAATTAATTTTAACCCTCCCAGTGTTTATCTCGACAATATATCTTACCATTAGCAAATCTGACCAGATCTTGATGGACGAGATATCTCGTTATTAGAAGAAAACTGACCAGATAGACATCAAACTAGACATCATAAAATAATTGATAATATCTTGATGACGAGATATCTCGTCATTAGCAAAATTGGACAGATCTTGATGGACGATACATGTTGTCGAAACAACTTGGAAGGTTACTAAAACAATGCTTGAAGTGTAAATTCAAATACGCTGTCCATATATAAGTTTACTGATGAAAATGCGTTATTTAGATATTGTGTTAGACAGTGACGTGTATGACGTGACCAGGCTCCAACTGTTCTATGGCCCACATAAATGATTACGAAATGTAAATAAATCACCATTTTAAATTTATTGTAATAATTCTAGCAGAATTATCCGACCTTACTCGAGTTAAATTTGTTAACTGATGATTAAAAAAGTGACCAGAATAATCACTTTCTCTTTCTTAGAGAAATGCCAACATCATTTAAGGTCAAGAAAATAATTTGCTGACACATTTTCCCCATTTTTGTAATGTCTACAACTAACTTTGGACGCAAATATTAAAACAGGAAGATAAAATGTTATATTTTTTAATTAACTATTTCCCCTACAGATAGTAAACATGGATATCGATGCTTATATTCACTATAAATTGACTTAAATAAGGTATCAAACGTGAGTAATGCCACTTCCATCAAGTGAGAAAACAATTCAGACGCTATGCGCGGGATCTGCAAGTGTTTATATAAATCACGGAAATAAGTGGAACATTTAAAACCAGCACCAAACTGGTGTCACCTTGCATCGCCTTTAAATACCTTTACAAAGCTTTTAATACCCGCTTTTAATTGGATTTTCATAAGAACCTATACTGGAAATTAAACACGAAAATTGATTCCCCCGGTAACAATCCAAGACTAGACAGAAACCCATTCCTTTACCACTTAGACCGAGTCGCACGCAAAGAAAGTTTGGAGGACTCTGGAGAAAGCAGTGAAGTAATTACGGACAAAACAACTCTCAGAGAGACTTGGCACAGCCGTGACTGGGAGCATTTCCAACGCTCGAGGAAAAGGACAAGATCTTTGGTACAGAACTTTCAACGACCGTAATTAGGGGAGTCAATTACGGGAATTACACCTGGTGTTAGGAAAAGGAATGATTTGAATTTTCCTCCTTCAGAGTCGGGGATCGAAGTTCCGGGACTTTGCCAGAAGTGCTCGAATTAAGTAATCTTGAAAGTTGAAATATCAGAGGAGAGTGAATGTGTTATATAGGATCTTGAAGCAAATTTGTTTTTATTTTTGAATCTTTGAAGAAAAGAATAAATTTAAGGTTGATTTTTAGGTGGTAGTACGGCCCTGGTCTTCGTTTTGTTTGGCGATCATACGGGTGATGCACTATTCATTCTGATAAACTGCCACACGAAAGCTGTTTTTCCTTCATCTAAAAAAATTGAGTTACCTAGTTCTTGTATTCAGGTAGTAATATATCAAGGAATAGAATATTGTAATGACTTAACTAAAAAAGTTTCTCCTGGAATCGGCCATACTGTTTTCAGATTAAGCTAGTGGAACGCGCATAACATTTGCACTAAAATTCTTTAATCGCTTTTTTCTTTATTAGCAGTGTTATTACTCACATTTAAAAGCTTATTAAAATCCATTTATAGTGAATACAAGCATTGATATGAAATTTCATAGTAAAGGAAATAAAAATTAATCAAAAGTACAACGAAGCATTCCATTTGCCTGTTTTAATTCTCATTCCTATTAAAGTGCATGCCAAACATTTCTCATCACAGTCGTGTCATCTTCTGAAGTATCTATTTCACTTATACATTTTATGCATTTTTAAGGACAGTTCGCTATTTTTTGGCGTCTAAATCTATTTTCGCGTTCCCTCACATTTTCTTCTTTGCTCACATTCTCTTCCCTCTAGTCTTCCTGATTTCTCATCGCCTCGCCATGAGACTACTGAAGACTACTCCTTATACTGACGAACTCTTACATGTAGTTTTAACAACATTATGCTTCTCCATTCTCAAATCAAGCATATTTAAACTCTGCAGCGAAACTTACGATGGAATTCCGTAACGGTAAATTTCGTATCGTTTATGTTATAATTTGTGCCATTCACAATTTACGAATAATGTCGATTTCTGGGCCATGTACATTATCGAAACACCTATGGTCGGTATATTGAAATTCTAAATGTGTAATTTATACGTTTCTGTCTATAGTAGCTAAATTGTATTTTCGAAAGTTATAATACTGAACAGTTATAGGATATTTTAAAAATGGTTTGATGGAAATGCGAGTGAATCAAGCGAGCATTTTTGGCATAGCAAACCAATAGAGATTACTTAACCCACAGAGGGGTTTCAACGAGATTTCTCGCCCATCACTATCTGAACAATTGTGGTAATGACTAGACACCTCGTCAGCAAGATATTTCCGATTTTTTTATGATGAATAGATCAAGACTTGGTCAGTGTTCTTCTGGTGACAAGATATCTCGTCCATTAATATCTGGTCAATATTTCTGTAATGACGAGATACCTTATCGAGAAAACTACCAGGAGGGTTAAGAATCTTTAAGGGTTGGTGAGTGAGATTGAGCAAGATATGAAGTCACTAGTCTTTAGAATTTGTAACCATGTATTCATTCTATGGTTGTTATTTAATTGTATAAAACCTTAACTTGATTCTTCGTTATTGATATACGAAAATTGAAACAAAATGACACGCTGTGATCGAACTAAATTGTGTTATACTTCATTGAGTTTAAAATATGCTTTTTACTTACAAATGTAATTAGTAACTGGAGGAAATAGACTTTTTGAGTAAGTTCAAACTGTTTTAATTCTCTGTGTGATTATAATTATTTACTAAATTATTACTATAATTCAATAAATATTTAAAACATTTTCATTCGGAATCAGAGAAATGGAGATCATTTTTGTGATAAATTGGCCTTTCATGGACATTGTTTCTAATTTTGTCATACCTAACGTAGGCAGCAAAGATTTTGTATATATTCTACATCCAAAAGAATAAAAGAATTAGGTGAATTCATTTTCCTTTTCTGAGAAAGTTATTTTAAATGTTTTGTCGAAATTGCTTCATTAGAACCTCTAACCCCTAGATAATTAGTTTAACTACGCAATCAAAGTTCAGAACCACGTAATAATATTATTATTACTTTTATTTTTTGTTTAATTAATTTCATTTTTAAAAATTAATTTGTCACCGACTTATCCGTCGTTACATAAGAGATGCATTTTTATGAATAGAAGAACGAAAAATGCAGAATTAAATTTTCCTTGAATAGCAGTATTTTGACTTCACTTAACGAGTTCTCAACTTTTTCCTTTTTAAAATTTTACCAGTTTTGAGAATAAAACTATTATAAATAAAATAAACATCGTTTAAAAAAACACTATTCTATAAGAATACAATACTTTTCAGAAACAAAAGCATGTTTTGTAAATGCATTTATGACTAGTTTAGTATGAAATGTTTCTTGTTATTTGCAAAGATAACAAGCGTTCACTTTAAAAAGATAGTCCTATGTATTTTTAAAACAAAAACTACGATTGCCTTTCTTTAGAAATAGAAATGCATACGAAAACTTTCTTTTATTTTCTAGAGGACAATGAAAAAGCATTTCAGATGTTGCTCAGAGTTTCTTTTATAAACTACTGTTCATATATTTATGTGTATGCGTTTATAAATGTTTATAAGTATAAGCATATGTAACCGTAGAAGTGTTTTATGAGCATACTGCCATGCATTTTTGATTTTATACTGCAGAATCTAAATGTAAAGCGTAGTTGGAGTCTATGCCTGTACTCTGTACAAATTTATACCGTTTGACTGATTCAGACCACATTTGGTATTGCTGCTCTTTAGAATCACGTAGAAAATATAGGCTAAATATGAACCTCCGTTTTTTTTGTCCTCAGCGTACAGATATATAAAAATTTTTAAAAGGTTTACAGAAATATGAAATTCTCATATTCCGCTCTCCCATGGATTATTTCTCATGCCTATCTCATATACTCTATTCCTATCTCATATACTATATCTGCATATCTAGAAGCCTGTCAATCAATTTAGTGATCAGGGTGCTGATTTATGGATCGAAAGGCTCCTAGTTTGAATCCGGGGTAAGACATAGATATTTGTCCGTACTGAATGGGCTCTCTACAAGAATGTTATGCCTAGAATATATGGGACATCAGGGAAATACGAAGTGGTTCACAGATCCTCTGGAGCAAATATATTTATTGATTTAATTTCATTAGGAATTATGTTACATTGAAGTTTTTTGTTTTTGTCTTTTATTTGTATTTATTGGATTATATATTTTTTGTTCTCTGTAATTGGTCATTTTCTCTGTAGAGAAATAACAATAGATAAATTGTAATCATTGTATATTACTACAAGTTTGATTTAAAACTGGAAATGCAAAAGAGGGATTGCAATAATTCATTTCGATCGATTGGGGTCTTGGTAGTGTATAAATAGTGTTCGAAGTTAATTTTAAGGTAGTTGATCTATCGTACGTTACCACAATTACAACAATTTCAACTTTCATTTTATGTACCAGTTTAAAAAGAAACGAATCCCAGCCTAATCGTAAACAGCACACTGAAAAAAGGCTCATCAGAAGATAATCAGCCACTTGCTCACTCATTCAGCAGTTCAGATGTTGCATTCACGAACATTTTACTTTCTTAGTTGGGATAATATCTATTGATAATTGACCATATCTCGTATCTAACAAGGATATTTTATAACCAATTCTTTGCACCCAAAGACAGTTGTAAAAAGAGTATCCGATAACCTCTTTTTATTTATATTTCTGGAAGAGCTTAGTCAAACCAAGAGTCATTATACTCGGGAATAGTTAGAGAAAGTTGCAGAGTTGTCCTAGACATATTTTTATATATATTTCTGTTCTCCGAATTAGTCAAATAAACAAATAACACGTTTATTCTCGGCGAATGCTTCCTTTCCTTTCTTTTAACCCTCCAAGTGGTTTTGACGAGATATCTCATCCATGTAGGTCTGACCAATTTTGCTAATGAAGCGATATTTCGTCATCACGATATTGCCGAGATTTTGATGATGACAAGATCGCGATCTGGTCAGTTTTCTTCCAGTGACGATATATCTCGTCCATAAAGATGTAGTCAGTTTTGCTAATGACGAGATACTTCGTCGAAAAAACCCACCAGGAAGGCTAAAGCTGAAAAACACCTACATGAATAGAATGAATATTATCGTTTATAAACAATCGGATAAAATCAACGTCTTTAAATATCGATTGTACTTTTTTTAGTAGAGCGCTTTACAAAATCCGAGAAAAGCATTTCAGACAGCGAAAGAAAAAACAGTGTAATGAGGTGTTTCGCTTCTGAGAGGATATAATAAATTTGGAACAATGTTTCACGTCATATACACTTAAAGTAAATTGATAGCAATCTTTTCGCTTTTTCTAGCTATCTTTATTTTTTAATCGGTCTTAGAGTGACAGCATTATTTGCAACAGTCTCTCCAAATGGAGGAATTACTGTATTACTCGATTATCAATAGAGACAAGCATTGTGAGATAGGTCACTTATACCACTCAGTGATTTGGAACTTAATTCCCGGAAATTATCGATTTTTATCTTTATTATAACTTAAAGCTGTATTGATAGTTCCGTTAAAATCATTGAAAATACATCAGAGGCCACTAAAAAGAGTCAATCTTTTTCATTCTTCAGAAATATTAAAGTGGGCAGGTGTATTTATTTTTAAATTGGTTAGTGCTATCTATTTGATTAGTTGTTTGGTGAGAATTGGTTTGTTTAATAGCAAGGTAGATTTTTTCATGTGAAGCACCGTAACGCGCAACCAGGTACGTCTTTATTATAAATTAAAATTGCAGTGGTTGTTAAGTTGCAACCATTGAAAGTATTTCAGAGATCACGTTGAAAATAGCGTTTTCTATTACTTCAATGGGCAGCTTTTAAGTTGTTTATATTGACAGCTTTTTGATTATTTGTATTGGTAAGGATTGGTTTGACAGTCAGTAAGTTGGGTCAGGGAAGAAACTCTCCTATTCATAGTACATGAACCATTTCCCTCTTACCTGAAGAGTTTATAAAATCAATTCGGAGAATTTCTCTTTCGAAATTGAGACAACTCTGCAGTACACCGGAGTCCACCCTTACAGCATCGTGGAATATGAGGACACCTGCCGACCACATTAAATCACGTGACTCAAGAACATGGTTTATAACAAGGGCTCGAGGGTCAAATGGTTAAATTCATTGACTCACCAGGACTTGATAATCCTCAGAAATAGATGCTGCATGTTATAGTGCAGAATAATATAGTATGATGTATCTAGATGTAATTAACAGGTTCATGTCCTAACGTACGGATATAATTAATGTGTATAATAATGTATAGATGCAATTAACGTATGCATGTAATAATGTATAGATGTAGTTAACGTGTACATGAAATAATGTATCCATGCAATTAATATGCGAAAAATCTAACATTTTGTATTGATATGCCACATCGGTACCTGCTGTATGCATCCCAAACACACTCATTTAAACTGTTACAGTCTTTCGACACTAGGCATTTGTGTGACACTGTTCGGTCATTTCATGTGAAACGCAACAAGGTAGAAGAAATAATTCAAGATCGTCAACTGAAACGAAATCGCGTTACATCATATTTCTAATTGCCTAAGCAATAAGCCGCATACTCACTATATAACATGTTACGTAACGCTAGTGTGTAGACTTTGCGGACAAAGCTCGAAGAGATCCGACAGGTTGTTAATTTTTTGGTGAGAACACGTAGGGTTGCATAGTAGGATCGAAGCACGGTGGAAAGAACTATTCGCTAATATGTACGTTGGGTACGTTTTTACGAAATGAACCTTTTCCCTTTATTGTAGTAATCTATTCCCGAATATACTGGATTTGTCTATTCGGGACTGACATGGGTTAACTGTTGTCTCAAATGTCCTCACGTTGGCGTGTTGTGGAAATTTGGAGTTGGATGCCAGCTCTGATGAGATGTCTTCGGATCTGTTCCTTCTGGATTGATACCGGATCATCGCCAAAGCCCGGTAGCTCCAGCGCGACGTAAATTTAACTTCCTACCTTACGGTGTGATGGCCTTATTTGCCTAACATAAGACAGACAACGCCATGTAATGGACATGCACACCAATGAACTGTCAAGGAAGAGATAAATACATCCAGGGTCAGTTACAGGAATAAAATCTACCTCGCCTACAGCTCACAGGTTACTAACACAGATGATCACTGAGCTATGTTGAACCCGATGCCTGTTTAGATAAATTAAACTCATTTAATTAACTCCTCTGACTAAAATCTGTGAAACAATTTTCAAAACTCATTTTGGGCGCGTTGTAGTCGCCGTAGGTTGGAGTAATACCTAAGTGTGTTTCTCCCTTCTGTGCTAGTAAAACTTTCCTTGTGTGATGTCATTACTTGACACACTGTATGACAGTTACTTGACGGACATACACACACGAGGAAATTCTGTTTTGTGTTTGGCATAGCGCATCCAAATATGGCTTTGTGTCATAAAATCCAACCTAACCAACCAAAACTTGTTTTGAGAAACGAAATATTATTTTATAGAATATTTATTAGGATTGAAAAGAAATAATCACTTCAGTTCACGCTGGCGCCAATCAAATTCCACCTTATCGTTTAAGTGCAGGAATTTCGTGACAGCTATCTGTGTTATACTGCTGAAACTCCATCTATATGTTCCAAGAGCTCTTTTGCACAGCAAAATGAATAATATTTGAATATTGTAAGCATTTTCTGTCAATATAATTGTAGATGGTGGCAATGTTTCAGCGGCGAAACGTGTTTCCTGTACTTAATCCGAAAGTGATGTCATTTGGCTTGTTTATTGAATACGATTTCAGTATGCCAGCAGTAGAAATTCCGTAGAATGAATTCCGAGTTGATACATTATAATCGATTGTTCAACATTAATTAGATTAAACACCACCAAAACGGCGATAAACTACATTTTAAGGTAATCTCGATATGGATCATGCTGGAAAATTTCGACACAGTGGTAGTAGAATCTTTGCAGACCATCTGGTTTGTTCGTTTACTTGAATATCCCTCTCATAAGAGTAGTTTGAGTTTTACCGGTCATTGACATATTCGCCGAGACTACACACATCAGTTCTTATAATTTATGTTAAAGTGGCTTCAAACAATTTTTTTTTGACATAATACTATAATTTTAATGATCTTTTGAACGCAAATCAATTTGTCTCTCCATTTTGTTTCGCTTTTACCTGTTTGCTGTACCGCTTAAGTTCCGCAAAGGAGAGATCTGAGGAGAACACCTCATCATTTTAAACCACGATCAGATAATGGCCTACTCGTATTAAATTCCGAAGGTTCCAACTGACGGGCTAAGTCTGAATTCCTTGCAATTGTGTCCTTGAATTCCTTGCGTTTTGTGCCAAATATTAACCCTGCTGGTGGTTGCCTCGACGAGGTATCTCGTTATTACCAAAACTGACCAGATCTTGATGTACGAGATATCTCGTCATTAGAAAAAACTAACAAGATCTTGATCTATTGGTCATAACAAAATTTGCAATATATTGCTGACAAGATTTCTCGTCATTAGCAAATTGGTCAGGTTATGATGGACGAGATATCTCTTCGAAACCACTTGGACGGTTAAAATAAAATATAGTTTCCGTTGTTTTAAGTCCCCTTAAACATTGATTACCTGGGATATTTTTAAGAGGTATTTCCACTGGAATCCCATGTCTCTCATGATACTGAGGCTCACAATGCAATGGTAAATCTCTGACTGAATAAAGATATGTCCCTGAAAGCAAATTAAAGGACTAGAAGTAATGCGGTATCGATATTGGATGATAGTGTGTAAATGTATTTTAAAGCACTCTAAATTAATAACTAATTCAGTTTAGTCTAAAAGAAGAATTGGTACAAAATTAAAAGTTATTCTGTGTCATAATATCTGGTATTGCGGGTGGGTTTCACAAGTGATAATAGAAATTATTACACTCACACATAGACGGTATTGTTCTGACAATCAAAGATTGTTAGATTTTATTTGCTTGTTATAAAATTAATTTCAATTGAGATATTGGAAATCGTATATTATAATGTAGATATTTTTTTACTACATACCATATTATAGGAATTATAATATTACGAATGTTACATAATCATAAAGAGGATAATAAATGCTATTCAAATTGCCCTGTCATAAATTTTTAATTATTTCTGCTTGACAATATATTTAAATGTATGTGTGTACGTTAACATGAAGCAATAAAAAGTAAGTAATATGGAAACATTTCATGCAATACAAATTACAAGAACGCGAATTGTGTTTCTAAACTGAAGATTACTTTTAGGCTAATATTAAGAAAATACATTTTTCAATTTCTGTGTGCAGTATTTTTAATGTATGAAATAGTTACCATATTGTGATAAATGCATACTCATGATACAAATAATTGAATAGAGATTGCTAAATCATTGACTCTCAAAATATTTTCTGCACATTTCCATACATCAGTCTGAAATTATCCTAAATTTGAGTATTTTTTCAGAAAGTACCTTCAACCCAACATCATAATTGACAAATATTTTTATTAACAATTGATTCTATAAATCCATTTAACATTATTTTTAAAAGTATGATCTTAATGTTCGACAAGTGATCACGTACATTACGCAAGATAAATAAAATATAGTTAGGGTAATCTCCGAGAGATGGCTCTGCTGTGCTGCTGTTCAATAAGGACAATAGGAAGGGGAATGTCAGAAATGCCATTTGCGAGCTCTGATTTCACTAGTTCAAAGAAGCTTCAAAGACCATGAAAGCATTTCCTTTCTCGTTTTATAAAAAATCTCTTTACTTCAATATGTGTTTTCAATGCAAAACCATTTCAAACTGTTTGAAAAACACGAGTATTCAGTAACTTACATTAATGCAGAAAAAACGTAAACAGATGAATTTAAAATATGCGTAAACATCAAATAACTTCAATACTGTCTCTTGAGATTGCCATGCGTTTACTTAACATATAGATCAATCACATACAACGTTTTAACAATATTTTTATATTTATGGAAGATTGGTTGGGTTTTATGGCGAAAGGACCATATTTGGCCAAGCTGTGCCAGACACATGACATACAACGTTAAGTGGACATACATACATGAAAAGTTTTACTGACACAGAAGAGAGAAATACAAACAAGGAGAAATCAAATCTGACAGGAACTACCACCTTCAACACGCAGGTTGCTAGCGCAGTGACAAACCCACAATGGAAGCAGGTTAACATTATACTACAGTGGCTTATCAAGATTATCTTCTGGAGCATAGCTAAACTTTCTTCATTACTTATACCCATTGATGGTAAAGTGCTGTTATTTACATTTCCTATCTTCTCATAATGAATACATCATCCAATCCATTCATATCATCATCTAATGTCGTTTCAATCCATTCATAATGAATATATTATCCAAATTATAAATGGTGAGGTAATTTGAATTTTATTGCACAAGGGGTATATTTGGCCATGCTGTTCCAAACACAAGACGCAACGCAAGACATAAGTAATGACAAACACACACAAGGAAAGTTTTACAAACACAAAAGATAGAAATACACCCAGGAAGAATCGAACCTGACAGGAATCGAACCTACCCCACCTGCAGCTCTCAGATTGCTAACGCAGTGAGCATACCCACTCAGCAACGAAGATCAGTATTATAAATGGATTTCAAACGTCTAAATGATATCAAATCATCTTAAAATGTATAACATCATTTCGTTTAATTTTAGTGGTGTTAATTTTAATTTAATAAAGTGGACGGTAAAATAAAAGTCCACACCTCAGTCGTGTTACCACACATATATTCTGAGTGTCTACTTCAATGGCATTCCATTCCCTTGTCCAAAAGCGTTTAGGCATTTTTGGCGCTAAACCTATTTTCGCTCCTGTTCCCTTTATATTACCTTCTGATTTATATCTTCCAGATTTGATCGGACTCAAGAACAAGGTTCCATTTAGCAATAATTTAAAGCTCGAATCAGCAATGGTTTTTGAGCATGGTAACCCATCGTAGGTTTCGTACCTGCACTTCCAGTGGAAGGCATCCAATATGGCGGCCTATCCAAATAGCCAGCCGTTTTGAGACGAAAATTTCAGTCGCCAATTTTGTGAGGGAACGGTACCGTGTTCGCATAACACACACTAGTTTTACCCGATTCCCTATTGCTTTCTGTAGTCAGATTGCTGAAGAATTTTATTACAATGGCGAACTCTTCTGTGTAATTCTAGCAATAATATGCAGCACCACAGCCCAAATCAAGCATATTTAAACTAAGCAGCAAAATTGGCAAATGAATCGCGGAACGGTCGATTTCATATTCTTTATATCCGGTGTTGCCATTCGACACTAAACAAATAACGTTGATTTCTGTGTCGCTTAGGTTACTGAAATATATGTATAGATTGTTACGTACTGAAATATATCTATTGAAGATTGATTCCAACACTAATTGTTGTAATTATTTCATCTCCCATCCTTCTACATCTGTAGTTTAGGAACAGGAACCAGTTTAGATGACTGGCTCCTTATTAAATTGTAAATGTGTGTTAACCCTCCAATGGTTTCGACGAGATATCTCGTCAACCAAGATCTGACCAATTTTGCTAATGACGAGATACCTCATCATCACGATATTGCCGATTTTTTATGATGACGAGATCAAGATCAGGTTGATTTTTCTAATGACAAGATATCTCGTTCATCAAGATCTGTCCAGTTTTGCTAATAGCGAGAAAACCATCAGGAGGATTAAAGTACTCAATGTTCAACCTACACCAATACAAACTTTTTGTTCAATAAAATTGTAGTTTTCTCATAAATAGTAAGAACATATTTATAAAATTTTAGACTTACATTACAGTACAAAAAAGAATTTCGCAATTTTAGATCCTGTTACCATGGTACCAGTGACCCCTCCCTGTGAGGCTCTGAATCGATCATTGATGCTCTCTCTGGAGCTCTATTTGTGCACTTGACATAATCAACATTTGATTACTGGAACCGTTTTCCAGACTTCTAAATTGATAGATACGAGTATAAATTACTCGTACTTTAATCATGTTTCGAATCTCGATAAGCCTCTTAATAACCTATTTTTACGTCTTGCAGAACAGGTTCTGCATTGTAAAGGACATTAAGTTGAATAGGAAATAATGAGTATTCTCCAGACAGTTCGTAAATGAAGCAAGGTTGCATTAGAAATTCAAAGATTACACATCTCAAGAGATTAAATGAATTATTGAATGAATTCTTCTCCGTCTGAAACAAACGACTTAAATCAATGCAAGCTATTTTAAAATACGCGCACAAATGACACAAAATTGGCTTTCACAAAATTATAGATCTGAATAGATGATATTTAATATCCTTTCGATGCTGAAAATTGAATAAAATTCTGCTGGTTCCAGAAAGCGTAATAAAAGTTCAATAGTTTTTTAAACTGTAGATAGAAAGATGAAAACTTTGAATAAATTGGATGCAAAAAATGAAAACCTTGAAAAGATAATAGATGAAGATAATAGATAACCTAATAAAGATAATAGATACTCACTCAATAAAGATCATACAGCTATTAACTGTTATTAAAGATATAGAAGACGTCAAATTCTATTAATCGTATTTCAGTGCAATGATTACAAAAAATAATATACATTTTTAAAAGCTCCCAAACCCTATACATTTAGACGAACCGATGAAAATCTTACTCGAATTGGTAGTACAGATTACAAAACTTGAAAGCAACGACAAATAAGGATTAAAAACTTAGAAAAGATTTCAAAGGCCATTTCTGTGGAAACAAACTTCCACCATCATCAGAACAGAAGTAGTCATAAGAAGGTTGGTCAAATCAAACAAACATTGAAATTCCAGTTGCAAGAACACATCCGTTGCTTTAGAAATTCGAAATTAAACAAATCTGCCATGGCTCTGCACTTTTGGGAAATTTCTTACCAATATTTCAAAAAAGCAATAGTTCAATTTCCGATATCTAATCTTGAGTTAAGCATCTCAGAGAAACCTTTTCTATTTTGTGCTGTAGAATATAGTAGTGAATGAAACTAGTGCTTCCCGGCCTTTACAAACGGCCTAGAAAGACTAGTTAAAAAGTGAGTTGTGGCAACACTATTCTAGAATAACATATTTAAACTCGTTTCATTCTTGTGACTTACATCTGTCCTGATAATGGTGGACGTCTTGCTTAACTGTAATGACAATTAACGATTTTTTTCTAAGTTTTAATCCTACAATCGACAAGGTATTTCATATATCAAGATCTGATCAATTTTGGTAATGACGAGATATCTCGTCATCAAGGTATTTTCGAGTTTTTGATAATGACAAGATCTAGATCTGGTCAGTGTTTTCTTCTAATGGCGAGATATCTCGTCCTTCAAGGTCTGGTCTGTTTTGCTAATGACGTGATACTTCGTCGAATCAACTACCAGGAGGGTTAAATCTTTATTAGTCGTTTTGAAAATATTATTTTTTACTGTTGTTTAAACCGTATTGATGTTTTTACAGTAAAAAATACATCACTTTGATTTGAGTGCTGTAAAAAATTTAATTTTTTCGAAAAATACATCTGTTGTTTAAACCTATAAATTATAGAAAGACATTACTAAAACTAATATGGTATTAGTTATATAGATTGTAGTCCTTGGAATAAATAGCCCTCATGTAATATAAGACGTTCGAAGACACACTCTGATCCAAATTTTTATATTGATAACTCTTTTGTGATAGATACTATAATAAATTAGTATTTTTACTATTATAGTCTACATTCATAACAATACTTTAAAGACATAATGATCAATCTTATATTTATTCTAAGAATTCGGAGGTGTTTTGTATAAGATTTGAGAAATAATTCAACCACCTGGGGCAATAATAAAGAAGTAATTTAAAAATACCACTATACATCAAAGTAATAAAAATACTGTAAAAACATAAAACTAAATCCAGAAAATCGTACTTAAAAGAATCGCATTTGAAAATTCCCTTACACTTTCTCTTTCCCATTGCGTGTATTGTATTACATATCCCTCTACCACTCGAATGTTTCCTAAGTCCAGAAATAAAATTTTCAGTTGCATTACATTTCATTTCTCGTTTACAAAATGATGTCATTTCCTTCCACCCCAAACTGAATTTTTATCACGTGACGATGAAATTTTATATATGAAACGGAATTCCAAGTAGAGAAAGCAAAGATAAAAAGTATATTGGAAAGAAACCACTAAATTGCCCCCGGGCAAATAAAAACCAAAAGGCTCAAAACTCTTCAACTTTTAGAAAAGGAGCAAGCCAGAAAAAACGGAAACTACTGCTTCAGAAAGACCATTTACCAAAGTAAACATTAAATTTTATAGTTGATGAAGCAATTTAGGGAGTGTTACATTTCCTCTTTCTAAAAACTCTCACTTTTTCCCCTTCCCCGCACCCCTCTTCACCTTTTCATACATTTTATTGCTATTATTGGGGACACAAAAACAAGCTGTAAAAGATAAAAACAAGCAACAAAACTGAGAGCCCATTCCAGAGCTATGAGACGCCTAAAAAATTGAACTGGCATTTGCTGTGAGTCGGCACATTGTTTCTCTTAATACTCCCACGAATTGAAACGCAAAATATAAATAAGTAAATAAATAAAACAGAGTATCGCCTGGAAAAGTAACACTGAAAAAGGGAAGTGAAGCTCACATTTATTCTCATGAAGCGGTGACTAGCTTCACGCAAACTTGTACGGCGGAAAAGGAATATAGATGGGAAAAGGGGAGAGATGAAAATAAATATACCTTCACTTCTCCTTTCCCTTACTCTTCTACGGCATATACATAAACCGTATATATAACTGCGGGGAGGAAAAAGAAACGGACCGATGGGAGTCTGCCGATTTAGCCGGAATGCTAGCCGGATATTCCGGTAGGAATCGGATCGGGAAAGATGCAGGATCGAAAAAGAAACTTTAAATGACGGCCGCATTGCTTCTGGTCACTGGTGGCTCCTTTGCTGGGAAGAACTCAAAAATTGCTTTTTATGGTCCCGTATAGATACCGCTTGGAATATCGCGCTTGGTGGAATAATATTGTGGGGCGAATAGAATGCGCCTTTGTCTTTACCGACAGTTTAATGGCCATTATTGGGTGAGTATTTGAGTGAAATAGATTGTTTCGATGTTAGAGGGATGTTCAAAGTGTGTTGCCTAAATGTATTTTTGTATTTCCAATGGAGGTTTACAAAGACAGGCTGCCGAAATACAAAAGAGACTGAAAGACATTCGATTGGATTGGATGCTTGGGTTTTATGGCACAAAGTCCAAGGCGGACAAGCTGAGCCAGACTGGAAGATATAAGAACGCAAAGCATTAAACTTGGTCACCCAAGATAGGTAGTTGAATTAACGTCGCTCCGGCGCAACATAATGAGCTGTTGGGGCGATCCGGGATCAATCCAGAAGAGAACGATCCAAGGAAACATCTCGCCATTTTGAACTCCGGTCAGATGACGACGTCAACACCTGAGCTGGCTCCTCACTCTCCAAACTTCCACACCACGCCAACGTGAGGACATTTATGGCCACTACAGGTCACACAAGTTGGAAAAAAGTATCTTGACTTATTAGTAGACCCCAATAGCGATCATTTGTAGATGCACGAATAACAGGACGATGAAGATGGCTGGCCCTATTCATTTCTTCAAAGCTTACAGACAAGGTCGTGGACAATGTTCAGAAAATGTAGGTGTTTTGCAAGACAAGCATTTTAAGCTAGTATTCGTAATTCGGTCACTTCCCTTTTCCTTGGTATGTCCAAAATGTGTTGCGTACCTGAAATCCATGCTTTGGATTTCAGGTAATTGTCAGGCCCTGTCAAGTAATTCCTTGCAGAAACCCTCTCCGAAAAATCCTTTGATTGTGAGTTTTGTGATCTGGAAAGGAACTTGAGCAATTAATGTTTTGTCAATAGCGGTTTTCCTTTAGGCCAGAGTCGGCATTCTTGTTTCAGGTTTCTATTTTTCTAGTTTTGAAAACTGTAAAACTTCAAATCAATGACTAATAAAGATTGAAAACTTAGAAAAAAATCGCCAATGCCAATTGCGGTGGAGCAGGACGTTCACCGTCAACAACAAAGAAAACTCTCGACCAAGACCTAGAAGACGTCCACCTTTATCAGACTCTTCTGGCCTGATGGTAGACGTCTAGCTTCACCGAAATGGGTCATTGACGATTTTCATCAACTCATTTTCTTAACTAAGCTTTTCCAAACCGCTTATAAAGACGAGAGAGCACTATTTTCATTCACTAGTGTCTTCGACAAAGTAAAAATATATAAGGCTTCTTTAATGTTCAGTCTAGAATAGATCTCGGACCACTTTTGTTTATTTGAAACCATGGCGAGAAAATTCCCCAAAGTGCTGAGCTAGAGCAGATTCGTTTATTTCATTATTTCTGACGCAACGCATGTGTTTTTGCAACCGGAATTTTAAAGTTCGTTTGGTTTGCCCACTCTTTTTGCGACTTACTTCTGTTATGATGATGAACGTTTTGCTCCACCGTTGACGAATTTTTTGTAGTTGTTAATCTATATTAGTTTGAAGTTTTGTAATTTTACTACTAATTTGACTAAGGTTTTCATCGGTTTATCTAAATGGATAGGGCTTCGGAGCTTTTAAAATGTATTTTACAATAATTCTCAATACATCATTGCAATTAAATAGGGTGGATAGAATGTGGCGTCTTGTATATCTTTAATACCAGTTTAGTGATGTAGTCTTTATTGATTGTATAATTAAAATAGATTGTTTCGGAAAATAATGATTTTAGAATGATGTTCTAAATGTATTGCTTAAATGTATCATCAATCTACATGCTTCAAGTTTCTTAATTAATTTCCAAAATGTTTCCAAATTGTTTAAAATTGTATTACTAATATTAACAGTCCTTAAACCGGCTCCAAAAATCGTTAATGCAGGTAGTAGCGTCATTTCAGATTAGAGTGGCTGCATTGATGGAAATTGAAAAATGTCAATTTCAATGTTAATTCAAATTGTAGTGTTGTCATGTTTCTCAGATTTAATCCAGATATGCATTTTGAAACATACTGACACGAGTAATTATATTTATGAGTTTTGGCACTCTTTGTTATTGAATATTGATACATAATGCAATCTCCAAAAACACGCATATATTGAACATTCTCGTAATAAAATCAGAATCAGTCGCTGTAGGTTCTAGCATGCTTGTTATCGAAACAAATATTTCACTTTAAGAATATTTACGCCACATCCATAATTTCTTTGCCTCTGCACCGCTGCATGCTACATAACAAAATAAATTACAAGTTTACATCATCAGGGCTAGATATCTGCCTCAAAAACTACCATTACCAACACTGCGCAGTAAATTATAGGATTTCTAAGAGAAACCCATAAACGTCCGACCAAATTAAATTGTTTGTGTGAAACAGGAAACACAGTCTCGAAACTGTCGTAACTCATGTCATGCACGTAGGTTTTCATTGGGAGGCTAAAATTTAAGTCATTATAATGGAAAAGGAACAAGTATAACATAACGTCTTTAGCTAATATTAGAATAGGTAGATAGCGGAATTAACGTCGCAGTGAAACAACACAACGGGCTCCAGTGTGACGTTAATTCAACTTAACGACGGTCCGGGATCAATCCCGAAAGGATATACCTGATGATAACACCTCGTAATTTTGAAATACGGTCAAATGACGAGATCAACACCTGAGCTGGCATCCCACTCACCAAACTTCCACACCACGCCAACGTAAGGGCATTTGAGGCAGCAAAAGATTTAACGTGGAGCAGCCCCACGTACACGACGGTCTTTGATTGGATCGAGTTTCGAACTCGTAATTGTGCGTTTCTTGTAATACAATGATTATATTTTGTAATATTAATGAGTGCACATTATAACTGTAGATGCTTTCACAGGTAATAATCATGTACTGAGGATAAGGGACATATCCTTATAGCTTTAACGCATCAACTGACATTTTTTGGGAGACAAAATACTAATTTTCATGGTGATGAGAAATACATTGTATATTCCAATTTGTTCAAAATATATATAACTATCAAAATGCTTATAATTTTTATTTTTAGAAGTATAAGCTAATAGTTTTTAAACAGTTATACAGAAAATATTTGGTCAATTAATGAGTTTTTGCTCTAAGCAGGCGATTCATACATATAAAAATTCCAGTTTCTGCTTCTCATACCTTATATTTTTCAAACATATTTTTATTCGTTCATTATAGAAAAGTATTTTTACTCATAATATTTATATTCTAGATACCTCCAAAATTCTCTTTCCTAAAATAATTTTATCGGAAATATACCTAGATTGAGAACTGTATGTAAGAAATTGTACCTATCGTTATCTATTTAGATGTTGTATTATGGTTTGGTCTATCACTTGGCAGTCATGTTTTGTCTACACGAGGATAAATTAGACCGCAAAAGCTAAAAAAATGGAATTTGTAATCACGAGTAAACTGTAAGGTCATTTTGATTTCATTAAATTTTTTAAACATATTTACTTATAATTTGTTACTTCAGAATCATTGATCCGGTTAATTTTGAATGGTTGGTAGGTAGTTGAATTAACCCTCCTAGTGGTTTTGACGATATATCTTGTCCATCAAAAATTGAACAATTTTGCTAATGACGAGATATCTCGTCGAGGCCACCACCAATAAGATTAACTAACATGCTGAAAAATGTTGGTAATAAAAGGGAATTTGAATTACAATACCATAATTCAAACATTCCCTTGTTTCGCTTTCGTTTCTTTTCATGACAAACAGTCATGAAAAGGAATTTTTCATGTCAGTTTCTCAGCAATTATAAGACTAAATTGCACTGTTTTGGTTTTAGTAATGGTAAAAAAATTAATGCAGTTATGAATATTCATAAAAGTACTCACAATCTCAAGTAGAATTTAAAAGTGCATTTATTTCATACTTAAAAATGCAATAAAATGTAGAACTATTTCCAGTGTTGTGTTGAAGAACATCATGCACCAAACGATTTCAGTAGCCATTTTTCTTTAGAGCTACTGTGAGATGGAGAAAGTACTCATAAAACACATTTGAACAATTGCTTACTTAATGATTATTAAGGAACAGACTAAAAATAAATAAATATGTGTGTTTTTATAACAGCGTTTATACCGCTCATGCAAGAACTATTATTATGTTAATAAAACTTGACTGCGTTTCCAACAAATCTTTCTTTCATATATGGAAAAGCTATCGCATATCTAAGAAGAAAAATAAAATGTTAATAACACGTGCAATTTTAATTTCTCATTACTTGGCAACTTTAAAATAAAAAATATAATTATATTACTTCCTACTAACACGCATTCTTAGATGTTTAATGTTCGAAGGCATGGTGTAATATAGGTTTGACTATAGTCCACATTTAGTAGAAAAGCATGTTAAGCAGATTTTCACATGTCACTGCATTATTGAATTTTTAAATATTCAAAAGGATTTTATTACCAATATTTGTCAGCATGTGTTTTTTATTACAATATTTGTCTCATTTTTAGACGGTTTTAATCGATACTTATAAGTTTATTCTGACTCCCTTGTATGTGTTCGACTTGCCTTGAAAATGCTATCCGATCAATAACAAGATTCTATGTATTCTCAACCAATCTACTAGACTTTGTAAGACTTTTTAATTTTCAGTCAACGTATACTTATTGCCGTACAGCTTTGGTATAAAGACTTTTGGCCTCGTTTTTTGGCATCCGTTTTGTAGCGAGTTGTGGGAGACAAAGGCAACCCTGCTTCATTAGGAAAATGGCAACCTCGCCATTATTTGAATCTCTTTAATATTTGCAAAAGGAATCATTATCCTTTTTTTATTTTACCATGACTAAATAACTCTAGTTTGCAAGAATGAATGTGATCTTTTATAACATAAGACGTAAAACTAATATTATTAGCTTCTATAACAATGTTTCAGGAAAAGTAAAGATTTTTTCCACAAAAGAAAATGCTTTACAAATAGAAAGAATATTCACTTACGTGAATTTTGTTTTGTTTTCAAAATTCTTTAAATTTTTTAATTATATTATGCTAAACCATTTTTCTTTCTAAGAAATTCGTCATTGGCGACATAAAAAGCCACAAAAAAAGTCTTTATACCAAAGCTGTACCCACATTGCATCGAAAATATATTGCGCAGTAGCCATTTAATAGTATTTCGTTAAAAGAAAATTTAATTGCGATAATACTATAAATTCTTACTTATCACATCATTTAATGTATAGTGAGTCATTGAATAAACAATGCTATTCAGGTGGCCCCACGCGGCACAGTAGTGCATGTCTGTCCCTTGAGATGGACACAGAACACCTGCCTACCTGCAGAACCGCCTGACAGTTCCATCTCCGTGAATGACAGCAACATCTGGCCCCATTGAATGCGGTATTTGAAGAGAAGTGGTCATGGTGGTCACTCTCGAGACTAGACTGTCATGGGTGGCGACATCTGTCTTCAGTAGCCTTCGCGCCCATTGGTCAAGCGATTGAGAATATTGCAATGAACAGTTAATTAGCGATAACAATAGACAAATTGATGAAGAGGGAATGCGCATTGATGGTTCACATTAGAAATAGATAATCTGAGGTGATGTTGACGGGTAGTTTAGAATTCAACAGTAGTAGTTTTAAAAATGGACTTAGAGGAGAATAGTTAGATATGGAAACAAACTGTATTTAAAAAACTTTAACCCTCCTGGTGATTGCCTCGAAGAGGTATCTCGTCATTATCGAAACAGACTACATCTTGATGGACGAGATATCGCGTCATTAGGAAAAAACTGACCAGATCTTGATCATCATAAAAAAATTGGCAATATCTTGGTGACGAGATATATCGCCTTTAACAAAAATTGGCAATATCTTGGTGACGAGATATATCGCCTTTAACAAAATTGGCAATATCTTGGTGACGAGATATATCGCCTTTAACAAAATTGGCAATATCTTGGTGACGAGATATATCGCCTTTAACAAAATTGACAATATCTTGGTGACGAGATATATCGCCTTTAACAAAATTTGCAATATCTTGGTGACGAGATATATCACCTTTAACAAAATTGGCCATATACTAAATGGAGGAGATATATCGTCTTTAGCAAACTTAGTCAGATCTTGTTGGACGAGGTATCTTATCGCATCTTCTTGGCTGATTGGGAGCCAAGGCCTTATTTGGCCATGCTGCGCCAGACCCAAGAAAAACAGCATCAACTAATGGACATACATTTGTAAGGAAAGTTTTACTAACACCGAAGAGAGAAATACACCAAATAATAATCGAACCTGCTCCGCTTACAACCCGCAGGTTGCTAGACGAGTGGGCGTAACCACTGAACCGTGACGGCTCACGTAACCACTTAGAGGGTTAAGTAAAAATGTTACTATTTGATTCGATAAATGTGTAGATTTTGCAACTTCCGCACTCGGAAAGGAAAGTCACGTTGGAAAGGAAAATCAATCTCCTACGAAAGGATGAGAACGACTCAAAAGTAAATATCATGAATTCACCCCCACGAGCGTTTAACAAATTGTAATCACGTGCTAACAAGCTCATGCATAAAATTTGGAATTATGTATATAAAATGATTAGAATATAAAAATTTAGATAAAAACGATTGTCTGTTGATTTTTAGAGGAGTTTCTCATTGGGCACTTAGGGTGGAGCTAATGCTGGGCACTCTGAGATGAGGACGATGTTACGGGGCCACTTTTTAAGGTTTCACTTTTGCTTTGTCAAAGAGCTCGTTCTTTTCCACTCTCCACATTTTTCAATTCTCTGATGCTCCCCGAGAGATTCCCAGTTTTGTCTTTTGTCGGTTGCTCCACTCCAATAAAATCCAGTCCCATACCTCTTGCTCTGACTAAATCCAGCAAGTCCACTCGTCCCATATTCAATCAATGCATCTGCTTGACTCCTCCCAATTTAGCATGCTATAAATCGTTCCATTTCGTAATGTGCGTTGGTTTTCAACATCACAATATGGCGACGCATGCTGCCGGAGATGAGCTGAAAATAACGGACAAACGTTGCCCAAACCTCTTTCTATTCCTAAGACTGGAACCTGAGAAGAACATTATTTATCTTATTCAAATTCTATTCTCCATTCCCTTAGGTCTCTTTCTTTTTATTATCTTAGTTATATATAACTCTCCAACTCGATCACCCTCTAAATTCATTTAAAATGTATATATATATATATAAATATAAATAGATAGTTGAATTTACATCGCACTGAACCACCACAACTAGCTATTGGCGACGATCCGGAATCAATCTCCAAGGAAAGATCTAAGGATAACATATCGTAATTTTAAATCCCTGCCAGATGATGAGATCAACACTTGAGCTGACCCACTCTCTAAACTTACACACCACGTAAAAAACACCTTGTTAACAAGCAAGACTAGGTGGATGAGTTTTATTATACACTCACATCAACCACCACTAAAGTTCATTTGTTTGACAAGTTCCTTAATGAACCTTTAATAAAATGTCGGTATTTCTGTCTTTGTCAGTTCTTAAGGTTGCTTTTAGTTCTTTGGGTAGTTCAGTATCTATAAATTCATGCTTTATGGGTACTGATTTTCGGACTTTACACGAGAAATAGCAGCTTGCTTTAAAGCTTCTTCGACCACATAGCCCATAACTCTGAATGTTTTCTAAACAAATTGGTGTCATCGATTTAACGAAGTAGGAAATTGAATTATTTAGTAAGCCTAAAATAGGTTAAAAGTTTAAAATGTATTTTCCCAAAAATTATTTTTGAACAATCGATTGACAATAGAAATATTCTAATACGTCTGTATACGGAAAATGAAAAATATATCAGTGCGTCATCATACTCCGACAATAGATACGTCGTCTATCCCAAATGTCGGGGAAAGATGATGCACTCATGCACTCATTCATTTGATAACGAAAATTGGCAATATGTGTGGTCAGTACTGAATATATTCCACATACAGATCTACAACTGAATCTTGTTCTCCAAGAACATAATTTAATTGATTGATTAATTTTAATAAAATGCCAAGATTCAATGCTAATTCATCTAAAACGCCTGCATCTTTGATGGATAATTGTACATACAGATTTACCACTAAATAATGGTCTGCAATTGATTTAAATAAAAGATCAATAAACAAAAATTAAATAACACTTCATTTTAAATGCGAGCAGCTTTGAGGGGAATTCCATGCACAGATCTACAACTGAGCCATTCTCCGAAAGAACATAGGTAAGGGATTAATTAATTTGAATAAAATATCAATGAACAAAATTCAATAGCACACTTCGGTTCAAATGCCAGCATCTTTGAAGGGGAGTTTCATGTACTGATCTTGCTCTTCAAGAACAAACTTAATGGATTAATCCATTTAAATAAAATATCAATGAACATCCATTTGTATCTTACCGAAAAAGCCAGTCTGGATTGATGTGCGATCAACGTGCAGAAAACATGCGCTAATGAAGAATGAAGCAATCCTCCATCGATAATTACCAATGTGCCCAAAAAAGGTACGAAATACAATCTCGCGTTCAATTATCGGCGCACAATTAAGTGCCGGGAAAACGATGTCAAACTTTTGTCAGATATATATTGTGGCAGATAAACTATTTCTCTCCCCAACCACACCAAGCCTTCCCACGGATAGTCAAATTAGAGCGAAAGACAAACGAATGGAGTCGAACTAATTAAAAGGTTTCCGAAGACAACGGCACATGCGGTTGACTTTAATATCCTAGGAGATTGGATTGCGAAATTGTTTATCGAAATAATTAAATGATTGGGAGGCGGAATATTTGTGCCTCGGCTGAGTTAAACTGCGCGGAAGCTTTACGTTGGAGTGGGAGTATTTTTCCTTGTCTGCCACCAGCCGACGTTTCTAGCAGTGAGTTGGAGCTCTGGGGTGAAAAGTATGCGGGAAATTAAGTATTCAGTTGTAATTGAAACTGATTCCGAGCAGAAAATTGTTGCAAATCGATTTCATAAATGATGCTTGTAATGCTTTTTAAAAACTATATCTGCATTGTTTAACCCACAAAATGGTTTCGACAAGATATCTCGTCAATCAAGATCTGATCAATTTTGATAATGACGAGATGTCTCGTCATCAAAATATTGCCGCTTTGTGATGATGACGAGATCAAGATCGGGTCTGCTTGTTTCGAATGACGAGATATCTCTAATCCTGATGACGAAGTATCTCATAATCCTAATCACGAGATATCTCGTCAATCAAGATGTGACCAATTTTGACAATGACGAGATGTCTCGTCATCAAAATATTGCCGTTTTTTGATGACTAGATCAAGATCTGGTCTGATTGTTTCTAATGACGAGATATCTCATAATCCTAATCACGAGATATCTCGTCAATCAAGATCTGACCAATTTTGCTAATGACAAGATGTCTCGTCATCAACATATTGCCGTTTTTCGATGATGACGATCTGGTCTGCTTGTTTCGAATGACGAGATATCTCGTAATCCTGATGACTAGCTATATCATAATCCTAATCACGAGATATCTCGTCCATCAAGATCTGGTCTTCTTTTGCTGGAGACGAGATACCTCGTCGACAACCACCAGAATGGTTGAAACATTATAAAAATCTGAATAGTTTTCACTAACGTGAGCGGCAGTGAAATCGGCGTTAGTTGTATATTAGAGAACGGTAAAACTGGATATTAACAATACCAACAATTACCAATATTAACAATTTTTCGAACTAATTTTTGTCCATTACTTGCTCTTTAATGGCCACATTAAGACGTAGCAAAAATTTGGTGACATTTTTGTAAATAGTTCTTGTATACTGCTTAAAATAGATGAACTTTATAAACATCTCTCTAATAGAAGTATATGAATTCAAAAGGGGCGTATGATATTTCATTTAGAAGGAAGCTGGCTTTATCATTTCCAATTTTAAAAATGATACAACGAAAAAAACGAATTACTTTGTTTTTATATTATCATATACGTAACACGTTACCCGTAAGTAACGTGTTTCCATTCCTTAGATTATTCTCAGAAAAAATAACCCCAATATATCTCTTGCCCAAGTGAAATCATCATTCCTGGATTAACTGCATATTACTCATTCGGGAAACTCAAGCAGCGTTGATATCCTAATTACCAGACAAAACGTATTTATCTTTCATTCATTCGCAACTATTAATTTCACGGACCAAAGCGCTAGAATAAAAAGAAAACCTAGATAATTCGCCCTTTCACATTTTTACATTTTATACATGAATGCTCCGTGTTGGGGCAATGAATTTTCTTTGCTGTCTTAGGCCGAGATATATATATCGCTTTAAAAAGAATAGATAAACAACACCGGTTCTTCGAGCATTCCTATACTGCACCTTCGGAAAATATCCAGTAAGTTAATCTTTGAATTGAATTTTTACGGTCGCAGGGTTTCTGATGAATGTTCTGTTACATCCCCGAACTAATTAATTGAGGATCGTCGTGTAAAATTAACAAGTTGTGGAATTGAAGAAAAAGTAACGTTCATTAGGTCTTATCTCTATGGTTTGGGGAAGAATGATTTGATTAACGAATATTTGTGATTTCGTTTTTTCAATTCCCTTAAGTTTTTGACGGTGTTGGGTTAAAAAATATTTTGAATTATACCTCTGATAACCATTAATTTTGTATTTGTTTGGATAAAATGTAATATAATTAAGAAAATAACTATCACTTCTTCGTTTGACTTATTCGAGAAAGCACTAGTCAACAACTGCGGAGATTTAAGAATAAGGGTGGGCTATGTAATTTAAAGAAAGGGATAAATGATCTAAAATAATATCGAAACACTACACATATTTAATTGCTTTAATTTATATACAAGTATTGCTGAAAAAAATCCCAAAAAATTATATTTAAAGAATGTGAATTTCACTTCTTACGTTTGAAATTATTTTTTATTTCTCCCCAAAATATCAGCATTTGACTGATGTTAGATTAAAAATATTTAATTTTGATAACATATTTTGTAAGAAAAGTAGTCTAATGCGAAAAGAGTAAGATAGAACCCTATTGATTATAAAAGTTTATTTTGATATGCGGCATCTGGCAGCGCCGGAATTATAGTTTCATTTGTTAATTTTATTTACAAATCTAAGTATATATATCTGAGTTAAGACAGCGAAATTTGGTCATATTTGAACATTTCTAAGTGTTATGCGTATGTTATTTTTGTAAATAAATTGTTATTATCTGAAGCAATCTCAAATTGTCAAAATCTGACGCGATTACTCACATCTTTCATTTTACAGAAATCTACATTTTTTTAATGATCGGAATTTTACTTGAGTTATTTAGGATGCTACTGATGCTTTTATGTGTTCCATTGTTTTAGATAAATTATTTAGAAGTTATATTTTAATGAATGATTTATTTTGTGCAATATATCGCTAAAGACATGGGTACATTTCTTGGCGGTATGTGTATATTTCGACCAACTTTCCATAAAAGTCATTAGTTCAACGCATAACGATTTGTTAAATTCCGTGAAGGATTGAATTTTAAACAAAAAATGTTTTGCTTGTGTGTGTGAAAAGAAATTAATCATTTGATTATCGTATCGATATGATTTGTTATTCTTTTAATAATGGTGGGGAAATTCAGAAATGCCGAATGCCTTTGCAAAAAGTGCTACAAGTCAAAAAATATTGATAGGAAGACTGAATGCTATACTACGCCCTCTAAGTGTTCTTCATTTTTACAGCAAATGAACTTAAGGAGCTTTCATAACCCCTCCAAAACTCAAAACGACTTTTGTAGTAGTCACTTAGTATCATCTTTTGTAGATTTGTCTTACACTATAATGAGATGTGTGAAATGGATTATATGGATTTATAAAGCAAGCATAGGCATTTCACTCAAAATAAATTGCAGAAGCTATAATGTCAAAATTGAGTTTAAAAAATATTTTTTGCTCACTTAAATGATCTTTGCATTTTTATATGATAGAGAAAAGTGATTATTCTGATCACTTTCAATCAACGTTTAATAAATTCAACTCGAGCCATACCAGATAATTCCTGCTAGTGCTTTATAAAACAAATCTTCGAATGACACCATATAACAAAGAATTGCATACAACATCGCGTTCTCATCAGAGGAAAATGACACAGTCACATCTAGAATTTATAAACGTAACTTATTACTAACATATTAAGTAGACTTCAAACTCATCAAAGTCTAGCATCTAAACACGATTTTAAGTTTAAGTAATCATCCCAATTATGTGCATTTATACGATAAGATGTAATAGGGCTATCGAGTTACAGATCTGGTAATAACTTTCCAATCGAATTTAAAGTTAGTGCTTCAACTATGGCTTCGGAAATCAGAAACATATATCAAAGACAGTGACCATTACGATCTAGGATATCAATCATAACCTTATTAACAACTTCGCTTGAGGGAACCGGAAGTCAATAACTTTGAATAATGGAAGGAATGTTGAGATGATTCGTTTGCGTTTTGAAATCGATTCCAAATCACATTTCCCTGCAATCGTTGCCCCTCTATATCTCACTTTCGATTAATTGAGCTCGCATATTCAAATGAAACAGGCATGTGCTAATTTCATAATTGCCGGATTTCATTTCAGCGATGGGCTTTAGAAGCTGTTTTGCGTTTGGCATGGAAATAACAGATGAGGTACATATTTGATATATTTTGTTTCACAAACATTCTAACTTTGAATACAGCAAACATTGTAAAATTTTGTGATCATAAAAATATTTTAGGTGTTCTTAACTGTGTATTTGTGATGCACGACAACATAAAATTGTTTTCCAAAACAGGTGTGAAACAATATAGTTTGTGATAAGCCAGAATTAATACTAGGCCGTTTGAAGATCGAAACATCTTTACGTAAAATTTAATTTGCATTTGTTGATAGTTATCACGCCGAAATTGCAGATTAAAATTATTTTAGTACGTGGCTACATACTAAGCATGATAATTTATGATTAAAAGTACAGTGGTACCTTGAGATACGAGGTTAATTCATTCCATGACCGAGCTCGTGTCAAAATGCTCGTATCTCAAATCAATTTTCCCCATTGAAATTAATTGAAATGCGATTAATTCGTACCAGCCCCCAAAAAACCACTCCAATTTTTATAATGTATTTATAATGAACAAATATTGTAGCTGGAGTTATAGTCTTAGCTGGAGTTATAGTTTTTGTCGAGTCCTTCTACTTCAGAATAGAAATAGTGCGATCCTACTGCCGTTACCAAGTCTATTACTCTTACGCCTTGTTCATGTTTGTCTATTATCTTACTCTTTATTTCCATGGATAATTACATTTTTCCTTTGTCACCACTGTTCTTTACACTCCCTTTCTTTGGACTCATGGTTATACGAAAAAAATAGCCAAATAACTGTATATACACCCAGTTTTAAGAATTGACGCATCTGGTCGCAGTAAAGAGAAATGAAAAAAAATAAGAAAGGGACTCGAGCCTTCTGGTGGCAGTTGACAATAAATGTCAAACCAAAGTAAGAAATTGATTGATTTTTGTGACAGACGTTAACTGTCATCAGGTGAGGTAAACATGTGAACTGAACGACGCGCAAGACTCGGGAATCTGAGAGGATTGGTGGTTGTGATGTCACCGAAGCAGGCTCGTATCTCAAATTCTGGCTCGTAACTCAAGGCAAAAATCGACCTAGTGACGGCTCGTACTCAAAAAGCTCGTATGTTGGGCACATGTATCTCAAGGTACCACTGTATATGGTTGTTAAAGGTACAACTGAAATGCTTCATTATTGTATTTACCTTAGTGTGAAAATGTAAGAATGAAATATACATTGTAAAGTCAATATGCTTCCACTTACAAGGATAAAAAATAGTATTGGATTTTGAATAATATTTCTTAGTTCCAACTGAATTTCATCGGATATAAATAAATGGAATTCATATTTATCTGTTTTTTACTATACAACCCTTAAGGTTTATTGATTTAATGAAAATATGCTGTAAGCTTGCAAATATAATATTAAATGAGTAGATACTACATTTTAAAATTAATTATTAATAATTGCATGCTAATGTTCAAGAAACCTTTCGGAAAATTCTTTTGGTAATTTTACTGATAACTACATTATGATTTTTTGAAATGAAAATGATAAATTGATTAACTATTGGTATCGCAAAAGAATGCAATTATTTAAACAAATGGTTAAAACATTTTTCTTTTTCACTTTTTACTATCCAAGTACTTATGTCTATAATTAAAGTAGTTAACTTAACTAAAGACTGCATTTTAGGAGTGGGTTTCAATAGATTTTAACTTAAACATTTTACACAAATGATGCTGATTAAATTAGCTATTATAATATGACATTTGTGTTTTGTCTCATTAGTTTATTTCATTAGATTGTTGATATTGGAGTTTAAATTGTTAATATATCTATGCGCCATTTTTATAGTTATAATCTATGTAAATAAGAATGGAGTATTTGTACATTGAATATTTTTGACCCATTTCAAGTTTTCTATACGTTTTGGGCCCCTCTGATGCAAAATCCGTCTCTTGCGCTTTTGGTGTCTGTCTGTCCATCCGTCTGTATGTGTGTGCCCATATTACGGCCAAACGGTTGAATGTATTTTTATGAAACTTTGCGCATTGCGAGTACTTACATTCATTTAGTGATTGAACTTGGTTGTGTTAGTCTGTCTGTCTTCACGTTCTATTTCTGATTTTGTGTATGTGTGTTTGTACAAGTATCACATAAAATGTATTCAATATATTTTAATGTAATGTTTTATATTGCATATATCATATTTTCGTTTAATTAATACGTTATTTTAAATTCCTTTGCTTACATATTTTGGTACGTTTCATGCTAAAACATCTGAGTAACTGTACTTAAATCAACCATAAGTTGGTAGTTTTGGAGAAGCTGGAATGCATATTGAGCATTGCAATTACTTAAATTGTTTTACCAGTACTGCTGAAAAATCAATTATTTAAAAAAAAAATTTTGCAGAATTTAAATTCAAATACTTTTTTATTTTGAGCCTTATTTATTTTCTTCTGCAGAAAATAAACTATTTCCGAATATTTTGAACATACGAGATTTCGCAACAAAACGGAAACTCCTACCCGTTTGCCACGTGCAGTGATATTTTCTGTTTTTTTGCTCCAAATTAATTTCGTATTTTTAAAATGTGTCTAATTTTAGTTGTAAGTTGCGGCAACTTGCAAGATCGAGAGATAAAAAAGTATCACGAATTAATATCTTTAGAATAACTTTTTCCCCACAACTTTTCTTTTGTTTCATTTCGCTGTTTTCTGTGAAATATGTATTATTTTAATAAATTGTATTTCCGTTTCATCACAAGCAACATCACCACAAAGTATTCGATTTAAAAGTGGCATATAAGTTAGAATATAGCAAATTTTAAGTGGAATTTTGCCATTATTGAAAGAATGTTAAAAAAATCCTAACCTAGGACTTTTGAAATATTACAAATTTTTTGTCATAACGACAGAAGGTGAAGGTGGATTATTTTACAAATGTAAGCTCTATTTAAGCAATTTATATAAGGAAAGTTTGTTTAAAACAATGATTTTCTTTAGAAGAAACTGTCAAATCAATTTACTATTTTTAAAAGAAGGGTGATATGTTACATTTGCTTTGTATGTACTGAAGAAATTCAATTTTAAAACAAGTTCTTTCATTATTGCACGTGCCACAAAACGGAATTTTCAAGAAAAACTTATTCGCTTTTGAAACAAACTTGGTAAATATCTTATATGTTTAATTTATTAATGGATAACATATGTTAAATTTATTAAATGGATGGATATGCATGTATAGGATTTGTGTATAAAGTATGTTATAGAAATTATAAGAATGTTGAAAAGGGTTAAAGAAGTATCTTACTCACACTTAAATGATTTAAAATTTTTCCTGAAAAGTAGGAAGGGATTATTCTCTGGTCACTTTTTCAATCCAGTATAGTTAACCAATCCAACCAGAGTGAGGTCAGGTAATTTTACTAGTAGAGTATAAGATGACACGTTCAAACAAGTAATGAATTTCGCGTATTTGAAAACTTAAGCACATTTAGTTTGGAAGTTTAATTATCCAAAATGAAAAAGATGCAAATTATTAAATTCCAAACGTTAAATTTCAAGCTTTACCTGATGATTTAAGAATTTACACAAATGATTCCTTTGAAACAGACATAATTACATTAAACCAAATTGTGTTACGTATCTTTTTGTTAACTCATGCTAGAAATACAGACACATGTATTCATAATCCACACATGACCAAAAATTAAGGATAATGCGATCCCAGATGAATCCAGTGTAAATTACCTGTACCGAAGTACCTCAAATGGCAAATTTTTATATTCCACAAACTAAGAGGAATAAAATAAGCACACCTATTCCTCTTGGTGCTGCAAGAAGCTAAATAAACTTTTAAATGCTTAGATGAACATAACGTAGGTTTTAGTTATTGCGAAAAAATGTTTTTTTTTACTCTGTTGAAAGCAACCTAATATGGAATGTGCTGACCTATGATTCTAATGATGATTCTATGATGTAGACCTCAAAACCTGCATACATGCTTTCCCCAAAGCTCTTCAAGAGTTGCTGTAGCAAGTAACTCTTGTAGAGCCTTGGGCTTGTAGAGTATTCGCGCACTAAAATATGCATTTACTCTAATGTGGTCATTGGTAGCGTTGTGTCGGCTACAATAAGAAGTCCCAAGCATGCTCTATTGGGTTGAGATCAGGTGACCTGACTTGATACAATTTCATTATTATTTTTATTTTTGGACATGGTGCATTTCTTTCAGTTTTACATTAAGTACATTAACTTTCGAGGGTTATATCTATCACATTAGGTTATATTTAGTTTCTATTATACACCCATAGATACAACCGGTCACAGAGCGGATTGTATTTTAACAGAAAATACTTTATCACATTACTTCAGCTGTGTATTTCACGAATCTACCAGTCAAAACCAAAATTGGAATCCTAATAAAGTAAAACCTACTTTAAAATAGGAATTACCTCCAAAATCATTCAGCACTCAAATGTTACTCAATCACGGCTCATTTATAAGATTCGGAATCCGGGAATCTGATAAAATAGAAGTTAACGTCACACAATCTCCAACCATTGAATAATGTAACAGCGGAACAACACACCAGATTCAATAACAAATGACGCGCAAAGTGCGTCCATTCTGTTTTCTCAAGCAAATTTAATTAAACCGTTGAAAACTGACACTCGATCAATACTAATTTTACCTGACGCTGTAACACCATCACAGCAGCTGGACAGATCTGCAGTCAATAAGGCAATATTTCCACGCGACAATCTGATAATGTGTACAATTAAATATAGATATATAAAGCGTTTCGATGAAGTTGTAGGCAGTGCCAGTTTTATACAGAAATAATTATTCCGGTCCTTAATTACCCAACTGCAAATGAAGCCTAATTACGAGGAGCCGGGGGCATCTTCCTCAAGAAACTCAATGGATGCCGTGTCCAAGTTAATTGCCTTTAATTACTTTATCGTCGAATCTCGGGTGACAATTTTTGAGGGGTGCTGGAACAAATTCCTTGGTGGGATGATAATCAGGATAAAAGTATTGTGTTTGGCAGTGTTTATTGCCTAACTGACAAGTAAACAGTAGTTATTGGGATGAGTGAATTCGTTTTAGAAGTGAAATATTGAAGGTAGTGTAAGTTGAACGAATACGCAAATTTTGTGTTTTACAATAACTTGCTCTTATTTTGTATTTCTTGATTATAGTTTAACCCTCCTGTTAGTCGTAGACAGCGATAGCGTTGGAAGAGTAACGGATTAGCAATTCGAGGGTTGGAGTTCGAATCCAACCAAAGACCGTCGTGTACGTCGTTAAATCTGCTGTGACCTCAAATGTCCTCACGTTGACTTGGTGTAGAAGTTTGGAGAGTGGGGAACCAGCTCAGGTGTGACCTCGTCATCGCGAAAATCTTGAGGACGAGTTATCTTGTCATTAGCAAAATTGGTCACATCTTGATGGACGAGATATCTCGTCGAAACCACTTGTAGGGTTAATACTCTGAACGTCATCTGATTTCTGAGTAGTATAGTATTGTCCTTCCCACGCAATACACATAATGACTAAATAACTACATCTTTGACTGAAAGAGTGTTAGGAAACGTTCAAGAAGAAGCGAATTTTCTTTCTTTTCCACTTCATGGCACATTTGAACTAATTGCTAAAAGTATGTGGCACACCAAAATAAATCAATGAAAAATTAGTTTTCATTGATTTATTTTATTTATTAGTACTATTATTTTTGCAAATCAATGAAAATTAATTTTCCATTGATGTACAAAAATAAGAGTACCTATTATCCTCCCAATTTTTCTCCAAAGTGGCTCTTAAAAACATTTTTGATACAATTTATTTGATAATTCGTAACGCAAAATAATGTTTAAAACTATTTACACGGGTATTACTTGAAATTACTTGTGAACATAAACTAAGCTGTTAAAATGAAGGAAATCGTACCACAATACAACCGTTTCACCATCAAAAAGGCCCACTACTGCCATTCTTGTGGCACAAACTGGTTGACAGTTGCTTGTCTAGAAGGACAAAACCAATTAGAAGTCACACAGAGAAGATGACAGGTTGCGAAAGGTATATATGTGCGTGAACCCCTCAGAAGGCTTGGGATACAGAAGTAAATTAGGGTTTATCAGAGAAAATGCATTGAAAATTTGCAATTAACTTTTACGTATCTATCAAAATAGTAATTCGAATTTAATAAAAATAAGTTTTGAAAACCACACTGAATTAAATATCAGGTCCTATGGCGTATGACATAGAGTCAAGTGCCTGGCATTAGTTTCATTCAAATCTTAGGTTCAATCGTTTTTAAACAAATGTAAGTTTTCTTTTTTTTTAAATATGTCCCATTTTCAGAGTTTAAGAATACCGTTTTCGATATAGCACGAATGAACTCAAAATATTGATTTATTCCAAATATCCTCACTTTGTGTACTCTTAGTTTTATTGCAAAGGAAAAGTTTATTTTAGACTCAAATTTTTCTTTACTGAACACAAACTTCGAGTCTTAGAGTAGAGATTTAAATGGAATCCTCCTTATTCTAAATAAACATTAATCCTCTGAGGAGTTTACACGTATATCTCTGTTCTGTAATATTCAGTATTCCCTGCATGACTTCTAACCAGTTTTAGCCTAATTGAGCAATATAATTTTTCCTGAGATTCTTTCAAACAATAGAAGTGGTTATTTAGTCATTATCCATGTTGAAAAGCAATACCACAATACTCAGAAATTTTGTGACGACCGCAGGGTAAATCTTCGTAACACAACGACAGAATAACGCAATTGTTATATAATTGCTACATTCATTCGTGATCATTTCGTAAACTCGCTTAAGGGCTTTATTGAAATTTTACGCAATAAACAATTTCTTGTTCAAATTCTGAATCAGTGTGGTTTTCAGCATTATCAAAATACCGCAGAAAACGAGGATTTTTCAACCCATTATCCAATGTTCTCACTCGGTAGATAACGGAGTTAACTTACGCTATATTCTCGTGGCGTCATTTCTGGAATGCGTACAGGAATAGTATTACTACCACAAACGCACTAACGGTATGCACATTTAGCTTTACAGAAAAGTCTCATACAGCACGCCCAAAATACAGAATTGTATGCAATATATGTTGCAAATTTCTGAATAAAACCTAATTGGAAAATTTTAAATTTGAATGCATTCATAAAACATAATTAACTTTAAGGTGTATGTATACACTAGAACAGTTTTTTAAATTTTGACTTTAAAAATCCAGTTTTTTCACAATAGGTCATTGGTTTGTGCTTAAACTCATTTCAGTGTGAAAAATTCTGATTAAACTACTCATTAATTATCTAGTTTAGATATAATTAGCTAATTAGAATGTTTTTCGAACAGTGATATCTCAAATTCTAATGTGTTCAGAAAGACAATTTCTGTTGGAAATTATTCCTAATATTATTCTTCATGTTTTGACCCTCCATAAAGTAACTGGAGGGAATAGGTTATTTTTTACAATTTTTTTCACGAAGGAAGTCTAAAAAAAATCAAGATTTTTTCAGAAATTTCAACATTTAAAAATCGACTAAAAATTCATTTCTTAACCAATAACTTCGACTGAGGGTCAAAACATCCACTGTATTATATAGATTTTAATGACACAAAAGTAATTATAATAGATCAATTCATTATTGAGATCACTGTGAAAGAAGCATCCTATTGCAAGAACATAGTTCTTCAGAAATCGAGTTTCAAGTTTTGGAAACGTGTTTGTCTATGGTGACTGTACCTAACCCAAACCCTTGTAACTTGAAAACTATTTCGAATATTTACAAGATCTTGGTATTGTTTGAAAGTTAAGGGGTTGGACAATATTTTGAATTATTAAAAAATCGATCCATATTTTGGTCAATTTTAGTGATTTCTAGTGTATACATACACCTTAATAAAGTTACCCAGCATCTGTTATTCCGGTTCTGAATATGCTTGTTTGGACGGCTGCATTTTATAATAGGATCACTTTTGTTATAACTTTTTTATATAAATCTAAATAGTAAAGCCAAGTAGTCTTATTAGTTATATAGAAATAGAAATCAGGTAATAACTTTGGTGAAGTTGGTTAAAAAGGGAAAATTCTGAATTCAGTTTTATAATGCTGAAGAGGTTTACTGGCAAGTGAAATTAAAAAATACTTATTAAAAACAGCAATAAACTTGAAACTCTGCAGTATTATTTCAAAACAGCTTAAATAAAAACATACATCAAGCTTCCAGTATTATTAAGCAGCATAAAAACATATATGAAGCTTACGATATTGTTAAGCAATGTAAACGCAGCATAAAATGTAGTGTTATTTCAAAAAGTTTAATCAGTTGATCACAGGATTTTTACTTTATGTATCCGAAAGTTCAACCATAATCGTATACTTTTAACTGGTTTTGAATATTCCAGATAGTATCTTTTACTTCAATTGTGTGTGTGGTTAATCTTGATACGTCTTTTTAGCTCTGACTCCCAAATGTGGGACACATAAATGAGTTTTATAGTTTGATAACCAAGTTTGTGATGTTCTTGCTGTAGTAAAGGGCAACTACATTGCAATTATGTGCTTACACCGTGTACACGACACACGGTGTAAGACGTAAGTAAATAAAGTGGGCGAAGTAAATGTGTTTTAAGTTTGCATATTGCAACTAAATAGATATCTTCCCCGACTTTTCAGAAAAACCTATCTGTTCGGTTTTATTGGTAGGGAAGGGGGAATTTTCGTAGGGAATTTTTTATAAGCAATTACTCGATGAAAATTGCTATATTTTTGCACATTTTTTGCTTTACAGAAACTACTATTAAGCGAACATTTTTGTAATTAACGTTTTTGATTGAGAGGGACCATATAAAAGTTACGATTCTCTATTTTTCACTAAAACAGCGTCTACTGAATTCTAGTTATATGGAATAATATTTCCTTCGATTTTTGAGTATTTAAGGTGTATGCGTGTATACGGTAAATATTATTTTAAATATAAATAAAGCTTACGTATTATCAAGATTAAATAAATATATTACAATCCTGCTCCAAAATATGTCAAATTAAACACTTGAATTTTGTTCCGAAATATTCAATTTTGTAAAAAGATCATAGAGAAAAAGATTTAATTGTAAATTAAAAGGTTTATTTTTCTTACACGGTTAAATATTACATATTAAGGCAGTGTTTAACACATTTGATTCCTCTATTTTACCCTGATTGTGTTTCTCTTTGTATATAAAACTTTCCTTGTTCAGTGGATGTTTATTTTACAAGGTTGTATGTTTTATGTTTACCACAGCTTCGCGAGAAATGGTCATGCGCCATAAAGCCCAACTTAACCAAGCAACTAAACGCGTTTGTCTGTTGCTCAGTCACTTCGCCGAACAAACGTACGACTAGAGAAAGCGTTAAACGTGCACGTCCATGTAGAACTATACCATGTATCTTGTAAAACTGTGTATTCACTGTAATATATAATATAACCAGTTTCAGGTGTGTCAGGTACATACGCATTTTGTCCAGAGCTCCCAAGTAAAGGACAATCGGATCGTTTCCTCCGAAATTCACCCCTAAGGGAAAGATCCGATAGATCCGATCACCAATAGCCAGTTGTGTTGCTCAATTGCAACGTAAATATTCAACTACCAGAGTTTAGTATTGGAAATGCAGTGTTGTACTGTATAAAAGAAAAAAATGATCGGTTCGTAACAACGCACGTGATGTATACTGCTACCAATAAGCTATGCTCTAACCTAAAATTATTTGACGTTTTCTGTCTTGTGTTTGGCCAAATAAGGCTTTTGTATCATGAATTATAACTCAACCAACTCATCTCTGCTGACGAATCTCTCGACGAGTTATCTCGTCACTAGTGAAACTGGACAGATCTTGATGGACGCGATATCTCGTCATTAGAAGAAAACTGACGAGATCTCGTCATCATCGAAAAATTGGCAATATCTTGATGATGAGATATCTCGCAATTAGCAATATTGGTTAAATATTGATGGACGAGATATTTAGTCTTTAACAAAACTGATCAGATGTTGATGAACGAGATATCTCGTCAAAACCACTTTGAGTATTAAATATGTTTAGCTACTGTCGAGATGTAAAAACGCTAATCTTGATGTATTACAATAGTATAATCTCGCCAATTTCATGAAGCAATTCCAGCACTCTGTCGTCACCATGATGGAAAAATACTAATCTTCATGTATTAAAAAATATAACCTCGCCAATTTCACAGATATGAAGGTAATTCCAAGCAAGACTGGCAATGAAGTCATTAAAGAAAACCATTTGCCGTTATCAAGGCGAAATTAAACACAAAATCCAATCACTGCAAACGCGTCCATTACTTATTCATCACATTTACTTCGATTGGATCTGGACATCTTATGCCCCATGCTTTCACAAGAGGCAAGACAAGAACCATCATCTCTCAGAGACAACAATCGATGCTATCTCCCAGTCCTCTCAGCTATCGAACACTACTGTATCGTCCGCCCCCTATCCACGAACATTGGCTAAATGACACCCCAGTAATTCGACCGCCCTATCCACTGGAGTACATGTAATTAAAATTTCCGGCCAGCGCTAAAATCAAATTAAGTCTCATTTATCTTAACGTCAAAGCACCAATTTACCGCCCCATTTAGCTAACACTGGATCACCCTTTTTACTTCGTATTATTATCCGGTGTGGGACCAATTTATCCAGCCTCCCTCTGTGCTCCCTCTATCCCCTCCCCGAGGCTCTGTAAATCTCTCTCTGTTAGGAAAGACAAGTTTATTAAGTGATAAATGGTGAGAAACTTCGCTGGGTTTTCTGGACGCTCCCGTGTGACAAGTGGCAATTCGTGTCAGTGAGAGATGCATTTGGGTGACGCTTATTTTGGGGTGGATGGACAGAGAGGTAGGTCGGGTATTGAAAATTGTAATTATGCAATTATCAATTAAGAGCATTTGCGGACTGTGTTGAGGTTGTATGGTAGCAGTTGAAGCAGTCGCTTGTTAATGGGAAATTTACAAAAAATAAGAGCAGTAATTATTCGTCTTTCGAATGTTACAATATTCAGTTTAGAGGTGAAGAATTTACTTTTAAAATGCATTGATTACATGATATTGACTAATTTACAAGTTTTAGTTTGGTTATACATCGACCCTCTACTGAAATAGACGAAGCGTTGTGAGCAGTTTCATGTTATTTATCTTGATCTCTCGGTTTTGAAGATTTCCGTGTGAAGGTCACCTGGTATTGTAAGAAAGCATGAATGGTAATGTAGGACTAATTGACGAGTGTGATAAAAAATACTAATTTGGGCTTCGATAGTCAATTGACTCGAGTCGATTCCCAAGTCCAGGTGACTAAGCTTCTGAGATCTTACTACTGAAACTCCGCCCTATCTTTCATTAGAAGGTCTATGTTGTTGTCATCATGACGTCACGCGATCTAATAGGAAATAGAAGGACTTACTTCACTGCGCCTACAAGAAATTGGGAGGGGTCAAACGACCACAATAACCGACTATGGGATGAGTGAACTTGCTGGAGTTGGCCAGAATATTGATTATGAAGCTGGGTAGCATTGGAGGTGGAGCCGGCAAGAGGACATAATTGGAATTTCTCGGGGAACGAGGGCAGATCTTATGGAAGACGGAGCACTTGATCTGTGTTACACGCGATCATCGGTGGACCAAAAAGTTAAAGCAAAATCACTCGAGACCCGTAGCATCGCACCAGTGATCAAAGTCATCTCAGTCGAAATGCCAGAGATCAAACTCGATGAGAACCCTACCTCCTAAAAACTTGCCATCAATTTATTTTCGACCCCTCACAACACATATCCACCTCCATGATATTCCTACTGTGAAAATTGTACGTGAAACAGACTGTGGTTGGACTGAATGCTTCATTGATTACTATTTAGAGTCCTATTGAACATAAATTAAAACATAAGATATTTTAAATAATGTTGACCTCAATTTTATTTTAAATAAATTTATATTTAAATATAAATTTTATTGAGACCTTTTTATGATGCGTATATTTTTGCAATGGATAAATAAAAATTCACTTTTAATTCTCTACAACGCCTGTACGCCTCTGTATTAGTGTTTTACATATTTGTTAAGTATGTCAGTGCTTTACATATTTGTTATTAAAAAATTACTCCTTTTTACATTAAATCACCACATTGTTGGGATAGTTTTTTTATGATGATTGGTTGGATTGGGTTTTGTGGCGTAAAGGCCTTATTTGACCAAATTGCAATATATAAGACTTACAACGTAAAGTAATAGGCATACACACACAAGGAAAGTTTTACTTACATAAAAGAGAAAAATGCACCCATGGTACATGTCATTTTATACATATTCTTTATGCATTAAATGACAGGTACTTTTTAATTGACTAAAATCAGTACTTTAACAGGTTAGACCAGTATATTTAGTGATAAATTCGCTTGGCTTTCTAGATGTCAAGTATGATGGGATGGACGGTATGGCAAGTATCAATTTGCCTCAGAGTGAAATGATCTTGGGTGACAGTTATTTTAGGTTTGATGGACAATGAGGTAGGGAGTTCGATATTGAAACTTGTAATTATACAATTATCGATGTTTGGCCCTAAGGCGAATTTTAACAGTCAACAATTTCTGATTAATGATTATTTGCATAAAAAGTATCCTGATTGCTTATTCGAAATACAGCTATGAACTTTAAAGCAGGTTTAAATAGATGTCCTTAAATTACACTTTAGAAAACTTAGACTGAGCATTAAGGTGGGTTACTATACCTAACCCTAATCGATTAATGAGGTTTTTGTGACTAAATGTGGTTAACATGTTTTCTTCAAATTCGAAATCTAACCACCAAATTTAATGCAGAATTAAAAAAATTCCATTTGAATTCCAATGTATGAACTTAATAGACCATTTACTAAGTTTAGTTTGGTATTGCATAGTTCCGACTTTGAAATGAATTGTTTTCTAGAACGATTTGTCACATCATTGGAATAGTTCATATATGCATATTCTTTGTTGAACTATATATATATCAACCTATATAATTTAAAACCATATAGGTATTGATAAAAAAAGTATACTTTAAACGCTATTCTTTTTGTAAGTATGATCAATTGCATGAATAAAGTTTAATATATTATGTATGTATATTAGCCTACTCTCTTCATATTTGTGTCTTCTTTTTAATTGCATTTACTCTCTAGAATTTTAAGCTATACTTGTGTATTCCATACGTGAAACGAGATTTTTTTTGTATAGTTACTTTCCCAATGTTACATTTCTTCTCAAAGCATCATATGGTATAGACATTTTCTTTTATCTTTTACCAAATATTTCAGAATGGGGTGTGTCTATCTGCTCTACAAACGTTTGATTTTATTTCGATTGAGATTGTTTTTGAAGGTGCCGACCAATTCTCTTACGATCCACAAAAATAGAATAACAGCCCCAGAGAAAAAATGACAGACTAAAACGATAAGAAAGTTTGGAAGGAACTTCTTCAGTAATCTAATCTTCACCTACATCCAGACCAATGCCCCAATCGGCAGAGAAATCCTATTACAAGTAGTAGCTGTGTCAGCACAAGTATTAATGAAATAGACAAAAAGAACCAAAGAAAGATATCTACATCCCAAACTTCATTGTACTAGCCACATACTATAAAGAACATGAGTGACCTGGATTTCAGGTTAAGAATAACGAAATACCGGCTCCGCCATTGCAATATATGATATATAAGATTACATACGGTGTTCCTTTTGAGTGGGTTACATATTTGAGATAGAAAGAAATTCGGAACACACACGTAACTAACCTAACTTCATTTCTTCTTCCCGGTGAGAATTTCGGTTTAAAGTTTCCAGACTGCTATATTTTCTAACCTAATTTGGAGATAGAACCAGACAGAATATATGTTATTTTTCGTCTTGGGAGTATGGAAGATACGTACAGACATAATAGAAAAATCAAATATCTAAGATATAGAAATAATAGCCTGCAGATCAGCCATTTTTAAACCATTGAAACTTTAGTTCTTCAGAAGGGCGACACAATTTAAAAGAGAGAAATTCAACTAATGGAAACTTAGATATAATAAATAGAAATAAATGGAATGACTGTTCTTAATTTGAAAGATATTATTTACCGACCAGGTTATTTACCAGAACAAAACTACGTATAAATGTAAATTCTTTAAAGTAAATCAATTGACGTTTCCATCAACAAAATCATATATTTTAGAAAATACTGCAAGTTAATGTTATTTCAGCTTAGGATTTATGCAACTTAAAAGCCGTATTAATTTAACTTCATGTTTCCTACAACAATTTGCTTTTTTTATTCGTAGATTGATAGCGATCCAAGAGTAGTATTATTAAATTTATTTTCGAAGCACTAATGATTTGTGCTACAAAATGCATAAAGCAAACTTGCTTCAGTCGGTTTTTATGTACCAAGAAGATTAATAACTGAAAAATTGTTATACTCGTCCGCTATTTTAAAAATTAATCTCACTCATTTCATATGTAATTTGAAAGCTGAGCTATAATTTAATTATGTGTCTTACAGTACAGTACTATTTTAGTTTAATTCCTTACGTTTTTTAAATAATAGTTATTTTATGTAACACAATTTAGTAAAATGATAATGTTGATTGAAATACTCCAATTTTGAAGCAATGTCATAATGTTTCATGAAAATACATATTTATAAACATTAAGTTAGAAATTTAATTTTATCGACCTAAGCTCCTTAAAATGATCTAAATTCACTTTCAAATTAATATGAATTTAGTTTTATGGACGTTTTTCAAATTGACTGTATTTTTTATTTTCTTAAAGGGTAACTGCTGAGCATATTTTAATTAGTTAATTTAAATGTTCCTTTGCTCTTTCCTGAAAACTACAATTACAATATTTCGATGCAAGACAAAGTGCGATTCACGAAGTTCAATTAGAAAACATCCTTATTTTAGATTAGGTTGCATCCTTATCTTCCTGCATTGAAGACAGTATTATCAATGCATGAAAAATAAGGATTTCATTAACCTTACAACTGATTTTAACGCGATGCCTCGTCCATCAAGATCTGACCAGTTTTGCTAGTGACGAGATATCTCGTCATGAAGATATTGCCGATTTGTTTATGACGAGATGAAGATCTGGTCAGTTTCCTTCTAATAACGAGATATCTTGTCCATCCAGATTTGGTCAGTTTTTGCTAATAGCGAGATACTTCGGGACACCAACCAGGGGAGTTGAAAGGAAATAACATAGGATCATTGATTAGAAATATAATCTACATAACTGGTAACTGGTGCTAAGTTCCCCTAAGTAACTGGTTCATGTGGTTTCGACGAGATATCTCGTCCATCAAGCTCTGACCAATTTTGATAATAACGAGATACCAGTAGAAAAAACTGACTTCATCTTGAAGAGATGAGGTCAGTTTTTCTAATGATCGTGATCGTGTTTTCTTCTAATGACGATATATCTCGTCCAGTAAGATCGGATCAGTTTTGATAATAGTAAGATACCTCGTCGAGACAACAACCAGGAGGGTTAAACATTGATTAGAAACAGCTATTTCATTTACACGGAGGAGTAAGTTGTTTTACACTAACAGCATTGACCTTGAAGCAAGCTGTTCCATTTATAGTTATAATACTATCAATTTAAACTATCAATACAAACGTATAAGGTGATTTTCACAAATAAACTATTATCTAATATGATACGGTAGTTTATCAAGTACCCTTCATATGTTCCCAATGGTAGTCACTGCTTTCAAGCTGGAAGCTTAGAATTGTACGGTCAATTATCTTGGTCCCTCGGGAACAGGATGGCTGGATAGTGACGTTTTTATTCCCTCCTCTCATCTTGGCAACCATTAGTGGAAAGTTTCAGCGTGTTTCTTGAACAAATTATCTAAGAGGGAGTTTTTTATTACACGCTTATTAAGCACGTAAGGTTTGAGTACAGAAGATTTGGATTGCGAGTTGAAAGGATTAGTGGTATTTGTTTGGGACTGTCTCTATTTTTCTGCTGAGTGACTTCGTTGAAAGAATTTTTGGTTTTGGAATACTTTACGAGTAGCTTTCGGTTTTGTTGGAATCATACGTACAGTAATATGACTTATGTCCTTTATAAGGGACTTGTACTTAGTCTTCGAGATTTCAGTTTTTATATAACTGATGCGTTATTGTAACACCTAGTCGTTAATTAACGTAGCACTAGAGCAACACAACAGGCAATTGGTCTGGTATCAATCACGAAAGGAAAGGTCAGAGGACAACGCTTCGCAATTTTGAACCACAATCAAATGACGTGATCAACACAATGGCATCCTACTCTCCACACCACACCAGCATTAGGACATTTGGAGCCACGGAAATTTTAATGTGCACAAGCCCTCAAGTACACGAAGGTCTTGTGTCGAGTTTGTGTCGAGTTTTAACTCTCAACCCTCCGTTTGGTAATCCGCTATTCTTCTAACAGGGCTAGCCTGATCGTGAAGATCCAACATTCTCCCTGTGAGATGACTGCGCCTTTCTTTCATTGTAAACCGTAGTTCTGTAGACTCCAGAACCCTTATCTGATCTTATTTTGTCATGAAATCAGAATCAATACTGACTAATTGTATTATTTTATCTGGAAACAAAAATACAATCAACAAAGAATACGCAATGGAATATGAGAGGCATTTGCAGTCAAGTTAAATATAGGTGGTGTCAGCTTTTCTGTGGTGATACGTGTTGTCTGTATAATCTCCTAACGTGACGTCATTTGGCTTGTTTTTCGAATACAGTTTTAGCTCTTAACCCAAGTAAAAATTTCCAAAGAATATATTCCGAATTGGTATACGATAGGTGATCGGTCAATACAAATTCGATTAATCGCCAAAAATCCCAGATATGTTTCATGCAAGAGCTAAAGTAAAATCTTCTCAGACCGTCTGGTTTATTTGTTTAATCTTAAAATCCCCCTCTTATGTCTGGCCTCACAGCCACTGACGGTCTGCTCGATCTAGAATAAAATCACACATGTTAAGCATGGTGGTAAGCTGTATATGCCAAACTCTCATTTTCATGATATAGATAGTTAAAGCTGTAAAAATATGGTAGGATAATTTCTTAAATCTCAAACATCTTACATTTTACTAGCCTTATTATAGGTCGTTCAACATGAGTTTCATCAAGAGTACGTACAAAACCTGTTTTAGTCACATAAGACAGCATTTAATCCATTTTAAAATTAATGTTTCAAGAGAATTTCGAAAACATTTAAAAAATCCTCAAGATAAGTAGTTAAAACCACTTTATAAACTAAATTTCACATTTATAACGGTATAAACTTTCGTTTAAAAAATTTGTATAAGATTTTGATATTATTTAAATGATACTACCCAGTTCACGAAGTGTGATTATCATTTTATAATTAAAAGTATGGTAGCAGAAGTACTCGGCATTTCTTGGTCATAGACGGGAAATATAAATAGACTGAACATTGCTATTGCGAGGAGTTGCAAAAAGTGTGACCAACGTGTCAACCAGTAGTCACGTGACTCGCGTACCTGAGCTTAACGTCGTCGAGACACGTGAGAAAATAAAGCAACAAATGGATATGCAAATCCGCATTCTGTGTGTTAAACTATCAGTTGTAGATTCGCATATGAACATCTCTGGAATACCACGCCCAATCAAAACACGAACATTTTAGAGTTGGTTTTTGAGCAGGAATTGTGTGGTATGTTTATTGAATAGTCAATTTTTACCACCGTATGTATAACTGACATTTCGTTCCGAATTAGTAGTTAAATAAAATAGAAAATACCGATAGCTACTTTTAAGATCATTCATTTTACTCTCGGCACTGAAAGGTTTAGAGTAAATTGTAAAACAAGAACTCGTAAAGGGTATAAACTGTACGCCTTTCATCAGTATAATAAAGTCGAGTGGTGTGTTCTGTGTTTTTAAATTTTTACATTCAGACACGGGATAGTTTGACCTTCTAAGTGTTTTGATGAAATGTCCAACTACTACACAATTTTGCTAATGACAAGATTCATCGTCGAGATAAACACTCTTATTACTCCAAAGGGAATGAAGATTCAAGTAAGAAAAACAAGTTGTCCCTTGCTCATAATCGGTAACAGTTTAGAACAGGGTTTTACAACAGAGGCTGGCCAAAATAATGTAGTTTTCGGCGCGACGACAATCCACCAGGAGGGTTAAAGATGTTACTCATTAGATATTAGTTAATGATAATTAGTTAAGGATAAACATTTTTACTTTATTATCCTAAATCAATTTAACCTGACAAGGGGTTTCGACGATATATCTCGTCCTTCTAGATCTGACCCATTTTATTAATGACGAGATACCTCGTCATGAAGTATTGCCGATTTTTGATGTTGACGCGATCAAGATCTGGTCAGTTTTCTTCTGACAAGATATCTCGTCCATCAAGATCTGGTTGGTCTTGCTAATGACGTGTTAATTTCGTCAAGATAATCACCAATAAGTTTCAGCCAGAATAGAGAAATCCTCTTAGAGCTTCTTGAAAATCGTACTAACAGAAAAAATCTTGGCGCTAAAGGTTTTACTTAACAATTGTGTATTTTAATACATTTAAAAACCAGAATTTTAAATTTAACTGTTACAAAAGGGCACATGCTGTTTTATAAGAGAAAACCAAACTAACTAGAAGTGAAGTACTTAGCAGTGTTCAAAAGTGCTGACATGAAACTCGGTTGCTTTTAAAATTTACATAGCAAATACTTAGGCTACCGTGTTGTACCATTCTTGCACCCAACACCGTGTGTACTTGAGTTCTGGGCTGTCTTGTGGGTCATTAAAAAGCCATAAAACGTGCCTCGGAGGTAGGAAGTACATGTTTCTAAATTTACGCTGCGTTAAATGATGTTGAGATAAATGTGTTTTTAAATGAAATGAGATTTTTAATGGGGTGCAGATCTGCTATTCGGCGGACTCAGATAACGCTCAGAGCAGAAAAGATATCTTTGTCCACATCAGAGAAAAGCAATCTTCAAATAACCCGTTTAAGGTTTTCTGTTTACCCTGCGGTTTTACCTTAGAAAATACGAATACATTTAGTGTTGCGTGCATTTGCAATGACTGGATTGTTAAAATGTTAGATTTCCCTCAAAGTTTGTGCATTACAATGCAATTCAGTTTCTGATTCTTTAAGATTTTTGTGCTAAGACTTGCCATTTCCTTATTGGGCCGCATTTGCCAAGTTGTTAGAGTAGCGTATTAGCAACCAGAGGGTGGCAAGTTCGAAACCCGATCCAATCAAAGACCGTCGTGTACAAGGGGATGGTGCACGTTAAATCTGTCGTGGCTTCAAATGCCCTCACGTTGGGGTGGTGCGGAAATTTGGAGAATGGGGTGCTAGCTGGTGTTCACTTCGTCATCTTGCTGTGGTTCAAAATTACGAGTTGTCCTTTGATCTTCCTCTTTGGTATTGATGTCGGGCCATCGCCTATCTCCCGTTGTGACTCCAGTGCGACATAATGTCTACAATTTTCTGACAATGATTCAGAAATTTTTCAGAGCGTTTTGTAAAATAATTGTTCTATCAAATATGTGTAACTAAACCACAATATATTTTGATGTAACAGATGTAATTTCAGGTACAAATTTTGCATAACCAAAGTATATAAATCTGAAACAGAGAATTATATATGTAAACTAACAGCCCTACTATGTACATTGCTAATGTTTATTGATGACTAGTCATTAAGGACATTTCATACCCCATTTAAATCTATTAATATGGTTTATAAACATCGATAGACTTTCCCCAAAAGAAGGTAAAATTAAAAATTTTCCAACATTCCATGCACTCTTTACAGGTGTTAATTTTTATTTTCATTAAGGAGCCCGGCGCAGAATGTACACTTCAAATCAAGGTACTACTCTTAACTTCTGAAAGTAAACACTCCACTTACTTGTTAAAAGCTTTATGGTATTTTTCAAGTTTAAGCTAATTATCGCGTTTGCTTATATTTTCTTATCTGCGTTGATTTTTATTACTGACATTTCTCATTGCCTTTTGTAATCAGACTTCTGACAAAATCCATTAGAGTGGCTCGCTTTTTCGTGTAGTTTTTCAACGTTATGCAGTTTTATAGCTCGAATCACGCATAATTATACTAAGCGGCAAAATTTACGAATGGATTCCTAGAAGTTTTTATATTTTTAACCCTTCAAGTGTTTCGATGAGATATCTCGTCCATCAAGATCTGACCAGTGTTGCTAATGACGAAATATCACGTCATAAGGATATTGCCGATTTCTGTATTATGGCTATCAAGATCTGTCCAGTTGTTTTCTAAGACGAGATATATCGTCCATCAGGATCTTGTCAATTTTTCTAATGACGAGACACCTCTTAGAGATAACCACCAGGAGGGTTCAAATTAAAGTTTTCACAAGTACAATTTTGGGTTAGCTGTAATGATTATCTTGACCCAGTAAGATAGCTTTGGAGTGCTTAACTGTATTTCCCACAAAGTACTGTGTGAAGCTGAATTCTTGCATCTCGCGAATTGACATGTAATCGAGACAACTACCAGGATCCGTTTTTTGACTTTGATCAGCTCACAAATAATGTCTCACATAGGTTAATTAATAACTGCTCCACGTACATTATCACGTCATCACGATATTGCCGATTTGCGTATGATGACTATCAAGATCTGGCCAGTTGTTTTTTAATGACGTGATATAATCCATCAGGATCTGGTCAATTTTGCTAATGACGAGACACCTCTTAGAGACAACCACCAGGAGGGATCAAATTAAAGTTTTCACAAGTACAATTTTGGGTTACCTGTAATGATTATCTTGACCCAGTAAGAAAGCTTTGAAGTGCTTAACTGTGTTTCCCGCAACGAAGCTGCATTCTTGCAGATCACGAATTGACACGTAATTGAGACAACTACCAGGAGGAATAATATCCGTTTTTTGACTTTGGTCAGCTCATAAATAATGTCTCACATATGTTAATTGAAAACTGCTTCACGTACATTAGTGAAATATATAGAGATTACTGTTATAAAAATAATTTTAATCATAGAGTAATTGCAAACCATTTAAAAATATTTTTACTTTACAATCTTCCAAATAAAATAATTGAAATATACATGTTATATCATTAAAAAATATGTTCTTTAAAGACCATGAACAGCATTTTAAGCAAAAATCTAAAGTTATCAAAATCCACATATTTGTGGTACTCGTAAGTATAAACGTCCATTCCATTACTCTGAATTAGTAAAGAAAATGTTCACCGGGATAATTTACTATTATTTATAAATATTCAACTTTTCGTCTATTTGTATTAAGCTTATAGTATATATAGCTGTATTCATCATGTCAGTGATTATATATTATTAATGCTAAACACAATGCAAAGGCGCACAAACACATTGCAAAACGCTACTTTGTAATCATTTCAAATATATCTCCGTACACAATTATCGTAAACGCTATTTAAACGTTTCTCGATGTAATAGTTTTCAAGTCGATCAAAATTTAATCCACATTCGGCAGAGGAATTCTCCGCTCCAAATCGATTTCAGTCGATGTAGTCTAGACTCATTCAATACCAACCGTGATAGTTTATTAGAGTAGCTCAGGATGGTCCCATAATTCGTCAATCATCCATGATAGGAAATATCCATGATAAGAAAAAGAAACTAAGATTGAGGATCATAGAGTTTGTATCAATTTTATGTGCTCACTTGTTATGAAAAGGTATACATAATATCGAATCCTTCAACTATACATGCATTATGATTTTTAGTATATTGCCCAAATGTCAAAGCAAAGTGTACCATTTCCGCAAATTTGATGGTTAATACCAACCATCAAATTCATGATTTGTTACATGGCAACAACCGTGATCATGTTACAATACATAGAATAGATATTGTTAACCTGTTCCAACCTGAATTTGGTATGGTTCGAGTACAAATGGCATCAGTTTCATTTTAATATAATGTTTCAGTAATAATTGAAGACGATCAAAACGTACGTGTCTGTCAGTGTTGAATCGACATGTTTAACTCGCAGTGCATATTACTAATAAACAATTTATAGAATTTTTATTGTTGCACTCATTCTCTACAAATCCATGCTTTACAAAGAATCTACAAATATTACACTAAGTTTAGAGGTATAAAGTAAGGTAGATAGTTGATTTTAAGTCGCACTGGAGCGAAGGGTTATTGACGACGATGGGGGTTCATCCCGGAGTGAAACACCCTGAGAGAACAACACTTCGTTATTTTGAACCATGGTCAGATGACGAGGTCGCCACACAAGCTGGAACTCAACTTCCACACCACGTCAATGTGAGGACATTTGAGCCCACGATAGATTTAACGTACACCAATCTCACATACATGACACTCTGGTTGGATAGATCTTCCAATTCTAATCCGCGACTATACCTATAAGGCTACCGCGGCCTTAAAGAGGTTCACAATTGAGGTTTCCAGTAGACAAAACAAAAGTAACCGAATAGCATTTAAAAAATGGTAGGTCGATTTGACATCGTTTTTTAATGTAAGAGAATGATTATTTTAAACGAGCTTATAAGTTATAATTTGCTTTAGAATTGCTTCAACTCGTAAAGTAGGCGAACTCCACCTTCTGTCAATACAACAAACAGTTTTTAAAATTTAAAAGTACTAATTTATTCACGCGGGCATTTTTAACTTTAATATTTTCCCATATTGGGCAAAGCTCCATCTAAAATTAGCTTTACTTGTATGCAGTTTCAAATCGAATCCCTAAAGCACATTTTTTTCTATTCTGAGATTCTGTTTGTAGATGGTAAACAGATACCTATTCAGAATGACAACGATGATGTTACTTGCCCTATTAAGTATAGCTTTCAATAAAACCAATTTAATTTGAAACATGGAAAAAATTGTAAGTTTAAACTGCTTTAATCGTTTTGTAAGGGAAACATTTGCCATTAATTACCAGTCTTTTTTCGTGGTTTTGAAGGGATTATGGAGTGCGTGGCCCCAAAGGTCCCTTAATCTACCGTAATGACATTTAACGAAGCTTGATATTTCGTTCTGTCTTGTTTTTAAAAAGCTACTGATTTACTACAGATTAAATTTTGAAAGAGTATGAAGAAAAAATAAACCAAGATTACATCTAGATCTTTTTAATCGCTATCATTTTTTGCTTCTGTTTTAAAAGGGTTCGCGTTGCATATTTTACTTCTTTACATAAAATGGAATTATACAATTACATTTGTAAAACCAGTTTCGTAGGGAAATTCCGTACCCACGTACACACCCACATTGTATAAACTCGTTTCCTTACAAAACAATGGAGAAATGAAAGCTGAAGAAGTTGTAATCAATACTTTTGGGATGAATTTGAATCCACATAGCTCCTTTCAACACCCACAGATAGTGATTATAATGGAACAGAGTGTACATATGAAGCAGATGGGTAAAACCCAATATACTTACTTAAATACGAAATTTCATTCTGTAGGCGTATTTACATTTAGCTACTGAAAATCATAATTTCCATTCAGAAAAATAGGATCGAAATAGAAGAGTACTCGCTAATACACAGTTGAATTGTGTTTCCACACACAAAACAAATAAAAAATTGTTTAAAACGACATGCCTAGTTTAATTTTATGAATTAAGAATTTTGTTAAACGTAAGTTATAGTAGCAAGCAAAGTTTTCCACAAAATTGTGTTAATCCGAAACACAGTAACACTAAATATTGTTATTCGAGGGCTACTTGTATTTAACAGACAACTGTTAGGGTTGGTGTGGACCGTTACTCTTGTTGGAAGAGCGTGGCGTCAAATATCCTCATGTTGGCGTGGCTCAAATATTCTCATGTTGGCGTGGCCTCAAATATCCTTATGTTGGAGTGGTGTGGAATTTTGGAAAGTAGTGTGCCATCTCAAAAGCTGACCTCGTCATAGTGACCGTGGTTCAACATTAAGAGGTGATGTCCTTGAAAAATTCCCTTTGTGATTGATCCCGGACCGTCACCAATAGCCCGCTGTGTTGCTCTAACTTTAATTCAACTACCTATTTTATACTTTGAGGCTGGTATAATGAACATAGGAAATGTTTCGGATACCCTCAACTCACTTGTTCTAATGTCCGACCACTCACCTCTACTGTAGTTGACATAACAAGGGGCGAACTGATTGCTATATAGGAAAGAACAACTTGTAGGTAAGCAGACGTTACTCGTAAATGGTACAGTCAAGAATACTTGCACTGGTATGCATGGACTATAACCCATAGCTACTGGATGGCAGACTATACTAACTCTAGATGTCCACATCAAAAAGAAATGTACGATACAGCACTTATGGAATAACTGTCCAAATTGGTTATAACTCGTCGTCTCTTCAGACCTTCTCGTGGACTGGACTAATTTCACCAATTTGCCTTTGTGTCTCTTTTGAAGATAAAATGATCCTTGGGAGATCGTCTTTCGTCTTCACATCTTCTCCGTCTTATTCAAGAGAAAAAGCTCCCCTTCGTCCCATTTTCGGATCTTGAACTCCAAAACATTATCCATGGCGACTGCATTACAACAATGCATACAGATGACACGGATGGCGAAAGATGGCTCAGTTAAATACAAAGAAAAGAATGATATTTACGAAATTGTATTCATCTTAAATACAATATAACTCAATATTGTTAGTCGAGGGCTACTTTTATTTACCATTTGGGGATGTACACTGAAATTAAAAAAATATTAGACTCATTTTTCAAAGTTCCCGTCTCGGTTGGAATGAATCACAGTAAATGTCCAAATGGATGATAAAATCTACTTTCCATGAGATTTTCCCCAAGCAGCACTAAACGAATATGAAACAACTGTCCAAATTGGTCATAGCACGTCGTCTTTTCAGACCTGCTCGTAAACCTGGACTAATTTCACCAATTTGTCTTTGTGTATGTCTTTTCTGAAGATAAACTGATGCGGAGGAGATCGTCTTTCTTTTTCACATCTCCTCCGTCTTATTCAAGGGAAGAAGCTCCCCTTCGTCCCATTTTCGGCACTTGCACTCCAAAACATTATCCATGGTGGCTGCATTACAACAATGTGTACAAATGACACGGATGGGGAAAACAGGCTCAGTTAAATACGAAGAGAGGGGAAAATTGTAGGGAATAAAATAAAAAGGACGGGAGAAAGGAAAAGAAGATGATGATTCTTTAAGGGTTTTAGTTGAAATCTTGGAAGTGTTCCAGATGGAACCCGTTATCGTCAGAGCAAACAAATAAAACCCCAGCAAATCAAGAGGGTTGTATTTGGATACTCCTTTGTAGTCATAACTCTTACGATATTAAGAATAACACAGATGGGTTAAAAAAGATCGTTGGGCATACGAGAACAAAGAAAATATGAAGATTTTTGTCACAGCGCTATGTCTTCTACGTAACAAAGTGATAAATGGTTGGGGAGAAGCTAAATTCAATTTAACTCCCTAAATGTGCATCAGAATGGGACGTTTTTAGTTTTCGGAGAACTAATTAAATATAGACACTTAGTTGCGTTTTTTCGTCACTCTTTTGAAGTTTCAGAACCAAAACAGTCCCATTAAAGATTTTTCTGATATCTTAACCCTCTGAAGGCTTCGCATGCATATATACGTTCTCCAGCCTGCAGCCTTTCCTGTATGAATTCTAACCAGTTTTGGCTTTATAGACCACCTCAATTTTTCTTACGATTCTTTTAATCAATATACATGGCTGTTTAGTTATTATGTTTCGTACAAGCAATACTACATAACTCAAACATCGTGGCCATCAGGATTGGGTTTATGGTGCTCGTACGAGCTTTATAAGGTGTGTACGAGCACCATAAACCCAAGGTTTCCGAGTGATTTGTCCTCCCTTCATTTTTTGCCATCTTCTACCATTCTGCTTTTTGTTATACTTTTCCTTTCGTTGTTGTCTTGTGTTTGGGAGCAGCTTCACCAAATATTGTCCTTGCTCCATTAAACTCAAAATCAACCAACCAAATCTCGTGATTCATAGGGTTAATCTATACGGTAATCATTTCAGAAAGAAAACATGAATAATTCTGTACTTTAGTAGAAAAAAGATCAACATCCATTTTGCAAGTTTTTTGTAACAGCTGATCCAATAATTTTTATTTCTTTCATTTTTAATATTGCGTACAAAAAAATTCTGTTGTTTTCATTCTTTTATAATGTATTGACAGGAGGAAATTGTTTTTTTTTGCTATTATAGCATTTATTTCATTGAAATGATTTGGCGCCATAGCTCAAAAACAGCTAATTTGGACATTGACCTTTTCTACTTAGAAAAATTATCTATATCTTGAAAGCTTTTAATTGAAAACAGCCATTATTCAATAATTTGTTTAGGTAAGCATACGTTACCCGAAGGCAGTTGAAATTTTCGAATGTTCATCTTTCACTCATTTAGCAGTTACATTTTAAAAAACGCTGTTACCTTCAAAGTGATAAATTACATAGTGCCCATGCGTGAGAAAGCAATTATCGTTTTTTACATACTTTCCATTTAATATAATCTTATTTATAAAAATGTACTTCGAGTGAACACGGTTAAAGGATTATATTATAATTCCTTGAGGTGTGTGGTTAGAAAACATGTTTTCATCATAGGTATTCATAAATTTTAAAGCTAAAAGCTAAAAATGATTTTAACAAGCAATCCTAATTAGTATCATCGTGTTTTCAATGAAAATATATCTTTCTTGCTTGAAAGGTATGTTGTAATCAAAAAGAAATTTCTAAATATATGTAGCAAGAATGTTTCGAGTAGATTATTTAACAGAGGATTAAGTTATTCGTTTCATTCTTTACACAGGTTCGTGTAATCTATCATACGTGTACTCTGACGATTATTGGAAAAAGCTCAGTAGAGTTGACTAGAAAATCTGAGTTTTAAATCTTAAAATTCGCCGGTATAATTACCTTTCATGTAGAAAAGTTCAGAGCAAAAAACAAGCTTTATCTCTAAAACAAGGGAATTTCAGAACTGAATTGTTTTCGTGAAAGCAACATTTGAAATTCTATAATTTTAATTTATGAGTAGATGGGGTAAAAATGGCTCCATGAGGTATCTCCTTATGAGCTCTCATTTCATCTAATCATTCATTAGATTCAGTCAAAACTGACCAGATCTTGATCTTGTCATCATAAAAAAAATCGGCAATATCTTTATGATGAGATAGTTCGTCATTTAAAAAATTGCCTCTTATTATTGGCATGCATTTCAATTTTAATTATTTTGTTTCTCTCAAATAATAATTTCAAAATTTTATTTTACATAATAAATTTATTCATATTTGTCGCTTGTTTGTCTATCGCAATTGCAGTGTGATTCATTTCAAGATGACCCCATTTTTACAGAAAAGCTGAGAAATGCCCTTACATATATCTTAAAAAAATCGAAGCTTAACCTTCTGAGGGGTTCTCTTGCATATATCCGTTCTACAACTTATTGTCTTCCCTGCATGATTTCTTACCAGTTTTGACCAATCTTCAAAGATACTGTTTTGACGAATAGACATGATTACTTAGTCATGTATGCTGTGGAGTAAAATCAACATTACCCAACTCGTAAATATCATGACGCTCAGATGGTTAATTATTACAAACTGTGTGAAAAAATAGAAACACTGAGAAACATGCATCGATATCTGAAATACGGCATGCAAATACTCTGTACCAGACATGATTAAAGTTTGGGTATCATTGAACCGAAATGGCGTTCCATGGCACATGTATCGCCGTTAAATTACATCCCTTTCTACCAAGAATACCTGTGTGGAATTGAGGCAGGCGAGTTCGTCTTGTCGACAAGTCGCCCTTCATCTGGGACGTACACCGACATCCGTGATAAGGTACTGGCAGCAGTGTGTCAGTAAACCTACACAAGCACGTCAGGAAAGCTATGGTGGGCCCAAAGTGATGCAAGAGAGGATAGACTGATGGTGAGACTAACTGAAATTGTTCCAACGGCTTCCTAATCGACCATATAACGATGCATATCCGCCATTATACAGCCTCTTTTAGCATTACAAACCATTGACAGACGCCTGGTAGATGCAGGACTACAGACACGTCTGCTACTGTATGAGACTAACGTGATATCGAGCCCGACAGCCAGACAAACATGGAATGGCAGTGTTGCATGGTTTAGTGACAAATAATCTCCTCTAGATTTGATATAATAATTTTTTATCTATTCATATACATATTACATGATTTCATTCAGATCCAATATTGACTTCCATTTGTCCAGATTTTTTTGTCCCAGAGTGTATTTGGGGATATTTCATAAAGGAAATTATCGGATGGCCAGTATATGGTCATTATATGGCCATTTGAGGATCTGGGTATTAACATATTAAAAGAAAAAATGATGGTAGATGGTAGATGCAGGACTACAGGCACGTCTGCTACTGACCTTGTCTCGTATGAGACTAACGTTATGTCGATCCCGACGGCCACAGACAAACATGGAATGGCAACGTAAGCATAGTTAGTGAAAAATAATCTCCTCATTTCTTTATCTATTCTTATACATCTTACATGCTTTCATTCAGATCGAATATTGACTTCCATTTGTCCAGATATTTTCGGCCCAGAGTGTATTTGGAATATTTCATAAAGGAAATTGTCGGATGGCCAGTATATTGTCTTTATATAGCCATTGGGGGATCTGGGTATTAACGTATCTTATATTAAAAGGAAAAAAATGAAAAACTTGCTTATAAAACTGAGAAAATGACGGTACATTTTGGTTTAAAAGTGTATCACGCCTCACATCATCGACTTCACATGTTTCTACCCAGGTTGTGAGGGAGATTACGCAGTTTTCAAGATTATTTCTGTTTTCTTGGAATGGATGGAAATGGATTTATCATTAAACAGTAGTTCTGTTTAATGATAAATCCATTTTAAAAATCCGTTGAGTGCGCAAAAAATATGTTTGTTTCATTTTTGTAAATAAATCGCAAATAGAATAGTTCAAGTTATTAAATTGTTCTCGCATTCTAAAAACATAATTATTTTCTGTAATTTGAATTGTCAGGATTTTTTGTAAAATAAATTACAGAAGAGTCATACAAGATTGGTTAGTTTTTATTAAGGAAATTATTAATTATATAAAATATAAATATAAAGTTAGAATCGGAATTCCACAAGTGGGCGCTACTGTCTCCTTTGGGCTCTGAAGGAATCTTGGGCAATTTTAACCCCAAAAGAAAGAAGACGTTGAGAAGCGAGAGTAGGTCAATAAGACGCTAAAATCTCTCATTTAAATACTTGTCTTCTTGACCATACAGATACACTTACTACAGTGATGCAGTGTCGGAAGAACTGTATATTCCAAAATGTTACAACATATCGATCTGTAAACAAGACGACAGGTAGTAAACAGCGAATGTTAACATGTATTTGCGCACTTCCGACATAAATATTGGATTACGTTTTCCTCATCCTGTTTAGTTGAATGTGAATTTAGTGTGGTAACAAGTCTTAGAAGTTGACCGTGGAGATTTAAGAATGCTGCTAGCGAAAATATAGCTTAATGTAAACAAAGTGGGTAGCACAACAGAATCAACCATCTCTGTTACTATTTTTTATTTTACTTATTTAACCCTCCTGGCGGTTATCTCGAAAAGGTGTAACGTCATTAGCAAAACTGACTAGAACTTCAAGGTCGTGATATCTAGTCATTAGGAGAAAATGTATTTCCCATCATTATGAAAATATGGATTTAGTGTCTCCGAACAAATGTCAGTTAAAGAGTTTCTGCTCAAAGTCGACAATATATCGTTAGACATAGATCTTGCATTCATTACTCACACAGTACAAGTTCTGTAGAGATATGATTTAGGTTGGAAGACGCTGGACTCCTGAAGATGCGATACCATATCTTCATCTACCGTTATATAGCTTCTTGGTACGACTTCATGTTGCAAAGCTCGGTTTGAAATTTCTTGAACGAGCACCCATGGCTTTATTTCGGTGACCTTAATTTTCTTTATATCTATGAACAATTAAGCATTAGCGCCTTCCTGTGGCAATTTTATCTTTATTTTCCTAGTGGTTGTCTGGAAAAGGTATATCGTCATTACCAAAACTGGCTAGAACTTGATGGATCAGATATCTCGTCATAAGATGAAAATTTATCATACCTTTATCTCGTCATCAGCAAAGAATCAGCAATACCTTGATGACGAGATATTTTGTCATTAGCAAAATCTGTCAGATCTTTATGGACGAGACATCTCGTCGAAACAACTTGGAGGATTAATTGATATTAATTTCTAATGATAGTGAGTTTTTTGAAATTCTAAAATGACGCACACAAGCTACATAAGTATTTTGGTGAAATTCAATACCCCAACTTTTCCAATTTATTTTTAGATGAGATAGAATTTTCCAGAGGGAGCCCCTAAGAAATGTGTCTCCGAAAAGGGACCATTGAATCAAAATAGTTTGGGAAACTGGTGTAGATCTAAAAACCATTATTATCTTTTCAAAAGACTGTCTTGATCATCTCTTTACAAATCTTCACCGCATGACGCTTCATCTCGATGTTGTAAAATCTTTCAAATCTGAAAATTCTTAACACGCTAAATCCTACCGAAACTGAGTAGAAACTCCAAAAATAATCTGCAAGCGTTCAGTCGGTACAAAGGTGGTGCTTCTTTTTCGATTTCGCTTTACGCCGTGATATCATAATAGCCTAATTACTTCACAGTATTTCAGAAAGTATTCGAAGAAAGAAAGCAAATTTCTGGAATCCATCCAGCAGTCCCATATTGATCAGCCATTTTTTCTCAGTCCACGTGCAGATAAAACGGGAAGAGGTTAACAGAGTCTAAAGAGAAAAAGAAAGAAGCAAGAAAAGGAAGAGAGCAAAAACCTGAAAGAAACCGAAGATTCGATCGAGACAGCTATGAAAAGAAAACCTTAATCGAAAAATATTCCTTTAAAGAAAAGGAGCAAAATTTTCTTCCTCCTATTGATAACATAGATGGAATTGTCCAAATGAATCTGGAGAAATGCAACGAATTCATTCACTCGATATAATGAAAGTTTTCTTTTCCTATATTTTATCTTGGAATTCGTAGAATCCTTAAACCTATTCAGGGCTATTAGCGAAGCATGGGTTAGTCTAGAGTTACGGTTTATTTTGGTTTATTTCTTAAGAGATGCGGAGCATTTTGCTGGATGTGGGTTTGATACAGAAAATGTTATTGGAGATTATAACTGTTTTCAGCATGAGCGATTGTTAAAGATCAAACATAGATAATCATTTATTGGAAAATATTTTACAAGAAATGGGCTGCAGTATAAATTTCCAAAAAAGCATGAAGCGATCTAGAGAAATTCATTTACATATGGCTAATCCTGTATCATTCATGCAAATTTCAATTTAACCGTGCTCGTATGGTGTATTATTATTCCACAAAATGTAATTTTATCCCATTATTTGGAACCCCCATTTCATGTATGTAGTAGAAAAAGCTGATTTTAAGTTTCTGTTTTTACAATGTTGACTCGAAATTCCAATAAGTGACTTATAATTCGTTTAGTTCTGTGAACCCACCTCTCTAACTTCTTCAAATAGTGTGACTACAAATTGAGTTTGGAGAATCAATATTCAAATTCAATCAACCTTTAACCCTCCTGGTGGTTGTCTCGACGAGGTGTCGTGTAGTCGATGAAACTGACCAGATCTTGATGGATGATATATCTCGTCATTAGAAGAAAACTGACCAGATCTTGATGGACGATATATCTCGTCATTAGAAGAAAACTGACCAGATCTTGATGAACGAGATATCTCATCATTAGAAGAAAACTGACCAGATCTTGATGGATGATATATCTCATCATTAGAAGAAAAGTGACCAGATCTTGATGGACGATATATCTCGTCATTAGAAGAAAACTGACCAGATCTTGATATCGCCATCATCAAAATATCGGAAATCTCTTGTTGACGAGATATCTCGTCATTAGTTAAATTTGTCAGATCTTGATGGACGAGATATTTCGTCGGAATCACTTAAAAGATACTTACCGTAAATGTGAATATATAGCTGAAGGTCTCCTGGCAACATAGTGATAAACCACAAAAGAATGCTCATTAATGAATTTAAAATAAAAAAAATTAATGGAAGTAACACAAAGGGTTTTATCCAATACCCTTGTGTTCACTAAAACAATTTAAAATACAATACATAAACGCAATCACGGGCACTAGAAAATAAATACATATACCGGGAAATGTTTACAGTTTGGTGTTTCAAGTGTCGCAGCTGACGAATAAACTGATTTCTCTTTAATTACAAATTACGAATGATAACGGTGGTTTATAGCTCCGGGTGACCTGCTACATTTCACTCGCTACAGATCAAAATATTCAAAAGTATCAAAATAATTTCTGATAGTTTGAATGGGTGTGCAATACTTGGACGCTTGAAATGAGAGGACCTCTTGAATAGTCGAAAAACTTATAATTTTGAAATGTTTAATACTTGAAATAAATTGCTCTTCTGAAAAATTACTTGAAATGTTTAATACCTGAAATAAATTGCTCTTCTGAAAAATTACTTGAAATGTTTAATACTTGAAATAAATTGCTCTTCTGAAAAATTACTTGAAATGTGCCTTTATCATCATGCTGCCTGAAGACATTCAGCTATAGATTTCAGTCAACTATAATAAAACAGAAAATAAGCATAAAAAGTAGTTTTAAAATGTGTTTTCCTATTTTATAGGTTTGGTTGATTGGTTGGTTTTGGGGTTTTATGGCGCAAGGGTGATATTTGGTCATGCTGCGCCAGACACGACATAAAAAATCAAGTATTAGGCACACACACAATGAAAGTTTTACTGACACAAGAGAGAAAAGCATTCAGGGAGGAATGCACCTGACAGGAATCAAACATCCGCCTATTTTATAGAAGGGCCGTGGTAACCCAGTTGGAAGAGTATCAAATTAGCAATCGGAGGGGCTTCAAGTTCGAATTCAACAAAATATCGAGTACACGGGGCGTTAAATCCTTTGTTGCCTCAAATGTCCTGATGTTGGCGTAGTGTGGAAGTTTACAGAGTGGAGTGCAAGCTCAGGTTTTGACCTCGTCATCTGACTGTAGTTCAAAATTACAAGACGTTGCCCTCGGATGTTTCCCTTTGTGATTGATACCGGACCGTCACCAATAGTCCGTTGTGTTGCTTTAGTGCAACGTTAATTAAATACCTACCTACCTTTTTTATAGGAGGATAATTGGTCATTAAAAAGAGATCATAATATCGTAGTGTAGCACGTAGGCTGTTTCTTCAATTTCCGAATCATTTTTCCTTATAGTCTTTACATCATAATTTATTTCTTTATGAATAATCGTATACATGTAATATAAAAAGTCATAAGTAATCGGACACTGGAAAAACCATATATTTTATTTAAATTAATATCATATTTATCCAATTGTCTCTCGAATTCCTTCTCTAGGAATATGTAGCGTTAGCATCGGGGAATATATAAAAGCAAGGTTGTTTTCCTAAATTATTATACTGTTGCTCTGTTCATAGTATTATTTGCTTAACCCTGATTAAACACACACTAGGTCTACATTTACTTACACCTAGCACTTGCGTGGGTGTGCATTTCTTCACTCTACTTCTGGCCTGACTACATAATTTTGTGGAGATTTTAGAAAATTTCCTTTCAAACGGAAACACATATTGACGAAAAGAAAGTGTAACCGTGGAACCGTTCTTTTCGTCAATGGTCACGTATTCTCTAAAGATGTATGCATTTTTACGACTTATTTTGAAACCATCAAGGAAATATCGATTGTCTTCATCAGTTTCACCCCTTTTCGACCTATCATAATTACAATAGAATCCGACACATCTTAAGATTCTGGATCGAAATGTTCCTGGTTCGAATCCGAGATAAAGTATGAATGTTTCTCAATATGGAATAAATGTGTGGCCTCTATAAATAGAGTGTGCCTGAAATGTGTACTATGTGTCACCGTTCGGTGTCATATTGAAACTTGAAGGATGTTATAAAGTTAATAAACCAATACCAAATGGATGGACTTACGTCAGTGTGGACAAACGGAATCGAAAGGGCTCAAGTGGTCACTGTGAATGAATATGTTATGAGAGGACTTGCTGCCACTGATCAGAGCTTTAGGTATACTGGATTTTATTAAGGAGAGATGATTTCAATTTTTTTTATCCAAGTGTTACTTAAATGGAAATGCGTTTTGATTTCATGTTTTTTTTGTCACGGCACCATATTGGGACGGAGGCGTACGCGAGAAAATCAATTTATTGATTGCATATTATGTATATACTATATACAGTACAATTATCGTTAAATCGAAGAAAAGGTGTTACACGAAAATCCGATCTTTTTTGTTTGAATTCTACACTATGATCATAAAAGCGCTAAGTCAGCAAATAGATCATATTCTGATGGTGTAATGGTATCGGCCGGAGTACCATGGTGATTGATGGCTTGACTGTGAATGGATGGGAAGTTAAAAAGAGTGGTACTCACCGACTGGTCTCTAACATTTGTGAGCTGAGGTTTAGCTAATTAAAGATGATTCTACGGGGTCCGGGTGAACTTCGGGAGATTTAACTTTTGGGGTTCTCGAGGAGCTCGCTCGTCACCGGTCACGCATGCTTAGCATTTTTATATCTCCCTACTGCCCCAACAGATTCCCAGTTTCTGTCTGTTCTTTGCCACCCCCACTAAAATCCAACTTCATATTCAATGCTCTGACAAATCCCAGCAAGCAATCATCCTATATTCAATCACTGGATGACTGACCCCTCCGAATTCCTCATGTTCACAATGACGCAGATCCTTCCATTTGGTATTTCATTATTGCATTTATGACTTGTCCTTCAATTTTCAACTAGTCACGCTTTGATAACATTATGTATTTGAGCATAGCGCTATGTATGTGAGCATAGCGCATGTGAGGTATAACGCGAGTCCACTTCCCGTGATGTATCAGAGTAACGCAAAGTGGTTCACCGATCCCCTGTTAGCGCCTTAATGAATAATATTTAATTTGACGGATGTTAGAAAAAATGTCATTATCATACAGTGCACAAAATCACATATCTTTGATAGGCAGGAATAACAGTACAAGAAAAAAATTACATTTTTTAGAACAAGAAAACCATTTGATATTCTATATTTTGAATGAATAAAATTTATAAAATCAGTTCTGCTTCTTATGTCTGACAACTTTAAAGGGGAAATTAGGAGAAATTTTGGATGTGGCCCTGTGATAAAATTAAGTTACTTGCACTGTTCATACCAAGAAAATTGTGTACATCACAACTGACTGGTACTGCTATTCCTGCTCATCAAAGATATAATGGAGGGACAGAGACGAAGAATGAAAGCACAAAACCTCGCACTGGAGGTCTTGTCAACATGGTCCAAGAAACTGTCTCTTTCTCGCAAATAAAGAAAGTCAAGGGATTCAAATGACTTCTTTCTCAAGATGACGATCCTAAGCTCAGCTACTGATAAGATAAAGTGTCTGTCCCGAATAGAATTACGGGCAGAATCCATTTTGGATTCATGAGATGTAGTCATCCCGCGAGATGAATGCCGGGTTCAGTAAAAGCTTGGAGAACACTCCAAAAAACTTGTTTTTAATAAACCGTTGTATTAATAATACTTTCCATACACCATTTGCCAACAACTGAATGACGGACAACCCACCTGATTAATAACTACACTAATTAGAAAGGTAATAGTATTCTCGAAACGCAAGAAATCATGAGGAACAATGTATTTTACAAGGCAGGGAAACGTCTGTTCAACAACACCAAATACACACAACTTGAGGGAATTTCATTTAAATACACAGCTCGATGGCACATCTATAAGTGTGGACGGATTTCACGAATCCGAGGTACCCTAATGATCTATTCTTTTCCCATGGAGCTTAGTATCTCTGGAAAACATGGATGTCGCGAACCCAGAATGCCCAGGCGATCTTCCTCTTCTTCTCTCCATCCTTTCTTTTCACAGTTACTTAATGTCTTTTGTTTGGCGCAGCTTGGCCAAATATGTCCCTTTCACCAAAAAACCTCAAACCAACCATTTAAAAGTAAGTAGGCTTTAATCATGAACAGACATCTGCACGACTTAAAATTCATTAAAAAGTTAAACTGCCCCCAAAAATCGCATTAAAATTCCAAGATCCAAACTTCTTTAGGAGATTGATAGATCTTTCTAAAATACGTTAGGATGGCAATAAGTCCTCGGCTATAATTAAGAAGCAAAAAAAATTAAAGATTAATGACTGATAAAACATCGATACTTTTCCCAATTACCCTTCTTACCAATTTAATTTTCTAATTACACTTAGAGCTCAACAATTCATTAACTGTCCTCCCAACTCCTTTCTTGTGTGTGTCCCTCCATTCAATTCACTGTCTTCACCACCTAAGAACGGGAAAGGATAGACTGGTGGAATGAGTTGTCACACTCTTCACAGGACCCTATGGTCGATTTTCCTCTCGCCGTTTATGTTTTTCTTTTCCTTTTTTCCTTTTCGTCGCACTCCTCTTTTCCCGGTATATCCATCAGTCACATTCTTTTTCGCCTGTCACATGTGCGACAAGCAATCAAGAACCCGGCTGAATGATGTTTCCATTAATATTTTCCCGCCTTCGTTTCTTCCGCCATTTTGGTTAACGAGAGGACGGTTGATCAATATGGAGGAAAATTACCGTTGGAATATAATTTCGCCCGGTTGGATGATATATGGGACCAGTGCTAACAAATAACGTCGGTACGTAAGTTATAGCTGGGTGATACTTAAGCCAATATTGGTGAAAGTGTATGTTAGGGAAACATATGTCGATTTTTTTTGTGGGGCAAAAGGTGAAAATAGTTTGGTTATGGTTGTGTTTACTGTCTGTGTAGTAAACTCCCGATAATCCGTGACCTTGTAACAAACACGTTTTGTAACTAATTTGCTCATTCGGTTTCCTAAATGAGATTGTCGACTTATGAACTTTTTAGCGTATTGTTACAGTCCCGTTCAAGGAAATTGGTAATTGATTCACGTTGTTTTGAAGGAGCCTGTGAAATTTATGGTATAAATTCTAATAATAAAGAAATAAATAATAAATTTGTGAAGAAAATAATCACCTATGATGATATCCTTACATGATTTTACGTGTGGTAACTCTTCACCATAGCGAAATCTCTCTTACCACCTTTGTCTAAATAAACTACCTCAAGATCATCTACCTCCTCATCAAAGCCACACAATATCAGTTATTGATTTGATCCAATATGTGGCCAAGTACCTAGAAATCAGGTTTATATACTCTTCTATAAGGCAGAACGATTTTCAATCTACGAAATTATGTCTACAGATAATCTCTCTCAACTACTTTCTCTCTACTCTCTCTCTCTCTACAGAGAACTCTCCCTACTGCTTTCCCTCTCTCTCTGCAGAGAACTCTCCCTACTACTCTCTCTCTCTACAGAGAACTCTCTCCCCCTACTAATCTCTCTCTACCCCTACTACTCTCTACCCCTACTACTCTCTTTCTCTACTCTCTCTATCTGCAGAGAACTCTCTCTACCCCTACTACTCTCTTTCTCTACTCTCTCTATCTGCAGAGAACTCTCTCTACCCCTACTACTCTCTTTCTCTACTCTCTCTATCTGCAGAGAACTCTCTCTACCCCTACTACTCTCTTTCTCTACTCTCTCTATCTGCAGAGAACTCTCTCTACTAAGAACTCTCTCTCTACCCCTACTACTCTCTCTCTCTACAGAGAATACTCTCTCTACCCTACTACTCTCTCTCTCTACAGAGAACTATTTCTCTGCCCCTACTACTCTCTCTACCCTACTACTCTCTCTCTACAGAGAACTCTTTCTCTACCCCTACTACTCTCTCTACTCTTTCTTTCTACAGAGAACTCTCTCTCTCTCTCTACCCCTTCCACTCTATCTACTCTTTCTTTCTACAGAGAACTCTCTCTCTACCTCTACTAATCTCTCTCTACTACTCTCTCTTTCTACAGAGAACTCTCTCTCTACCTCTACTACTCTCTCTCTACTACTCTCTCTTTCTACTACTCTCTCTTTCTACTACTCTCTCTCTTCCTACTACTTTCTCTCTACTCTCTACCTCTACTAATCTCTCTCTACTACTCTCTCTTTCTACTACTCTCTCTTTCTACTACTCTCTCTCTTCCTACTACTTTCTCTCTCTACTCTCTACCTCTACTAATCTCTCTCTACTACTCTCTCTTTCTACTACTCTCTCTTTCTACTACTCTCTCTCTCTCTTCCTACTACTTTCTCTCTCTATCTCTCTCTCTGGAACGATTCATTGGTATCTGAGTCAGCTGTCTTTAACGAGTCTTTTTGTAAAATTAGTAGGAAGATTAAATATAAGCAATGTGCTCATGATTGGAGTGTTTAATGCGGATTCTGACTTCTCGGTCGGTGATATAGACACGATAGACATGATTCTAACTTGGCAAAAGAAATAATTACCTTTCGCGTGATCACTCTATATGATTTCACGTGTGGAAACCCTTTTCCCTATGCTAGCGTAGTGCACATACCCACTAAGCCACGACGGTCCTTAGATAATTTGGGGCCATGTTAGCTCGGTTGGAAGAGTGACGGATTAGCAACCGGAGGGTTGTGAGTTCGAAACGAACCAAAGACCGTCGTGTACAAAGGCAACTGGTGCATGATAAGTCTTTTGTGGCCTTAAATGTCCTCACGCTGGCTTGGTGTGGAATTTGAGTGGGGTGCCAGCTCAGGTGAGACCTCGTCATCTGACCATGGTTCAAAATTACACGTAATTTTGTCCTCGGATCTATCCCTTCGGGTTTGGTCGTGGACCGTCACCAATAGCCGGTTGTGTTGCCCTAGTGCGATGTTAATTAAAATACCTACCAACTTTAGATTATTTGGATTATTCACGAATTTTAATAACCGAGTTCCTTGCTCCACACATTACCGTGCTTTTGGAAATAAGTGTAGCACAACATTTCTTGAACAGATATTCGTAGTCAAGTTCTCATACACCTTGTGGTACTGTGGCATATGTTTAATCGTGGAAAGTATATAGCATAGAAATAAAATAAATCTGCCAACTTACGGAAAAAATTTGACATGATATAAATTGCAGACCTGTCGATTTATTATTTTTGTTTAAAATATATTCTCACTCGAGAGACTTTGCGAGACTTTATCAAGATCAAATGTTTGCTACCCGTGAAAAACATTGATAGATTAAATGTTATGTAGGTCAGTGGATGCTAACACAAAATGACATACAGATATATTTTTGGAATGGTTTTGAAGGAACTTCAATCAGAATTTTAAGAACATGAAAGCTTCAATATTTTTATAAACGAGTAAAATTTGACGGCAGAGATGGATTATGTTTCAGCAAAAATTTTCATGAAATCCCAAATATATATCCCATCCTAACCAAAACGATGTTTTCTGTATTCCAATGTTTGAGGTTTTCGTGTGAATAACTTTCAAAAGTCCATTTTGAAAGTATAATGTATCGAAAAGCTTATACTAATTGTTTAAATGAGAACTACATGTAACTGACCAAAATGAGAAAAATTAATACTTTGAAAGACTTTTATCAGATTTTGGTTGGTTGTTTTAGTGTTTTATGGCACAAGAGCCATAGTTTGCCAAGCTGAATCAACACAAGATAAACAACGTCAAGTAAAAATTGTGAAAGCGATAAACATAGAGTTTGAATAGATAGTGCGATGAAAGCAAAAAAAGATCGCTACGGTATCCCGGGTATTCGACCCCAGTCCCCCCCCATCAAAAACAGTGGATCCCATGGGGAAAAATGAGCACTAAAGTCCTCGTGTTCGTGAAACTAATACACATCTAAAGGATGTGCCCCTGAGAGCTTTGAATGAGGAAAAAGATTGACTCTAATTCAAAAGAATAATTCTTTTGATTTTATAAGAATAGTAAATTGTGTATTTGACTACAATTCATTCGAATAATTTCTAAATTTTATCTCTTAAGCATGAATATTGGCCTTAAATCTTGGTGTATGTACATAACTTGTCGAGATTTTATTCTTCTCTTGTCTGAATTGGGGCACAAGAGCTCTATTTGCTTGCAGTGGATACCATGTAACATTGGTTTGTTTGGTAATGGTGTTGCTGATTTGCTAGAAAAGGAGAGTGGGATGCAAACCAGAATAACTCCTTTATCGCTTTTAAAAGAGATGTTTTAACTTTTTTACAATCTGAATAAATGTCATTTAAAAATATTGCATGCTTGGAATTTTACTGCTGATATTTATTAAAAAATAGACACACATGTTATGTAGCTGAAAATTGTTTGATTAGACTAAGTTTGTTTTTATATTTATTAATTAAGGGGACAGTGAACTTTCAAAACAAACTTTCGCAGTTATTTTCCGATTGTTATGAGCTTTGCGGACTTCTTGTTTTGTAATAAAAAGCTTGTATATAAATTTTAATTCAAAAATATTAAGCTGTGTGGAAGTAATTATATAAAACGTGGTCAAAATCTTTTTTATGCGTGGGCAAAAAATAATAGGACCCATGAGCATTAATTTTCCATGCATTATCGAAATTTTAATTCATATAATAATTTGTATAAATATAAATCAGATTAACTCCATTCGGCAAGTGTATCACTCAATTGCAAAGCAAAAACATGTGTACTAAAACACCTAAAATTCTGCAAATAAGCATAGGTTAAGTAGCATTTTAAGCCGAAATTTCAAAACTTTAGAGGAATGGTGAATTTCTCTTTTGAACTTATATACACAATAGATTTCAAGGGTTATCCACAAAAAATGTTAAGTAGATCAATTGTAACCAGTTGCGCAGGAAATATTTAGAAATCACAAGAATGTCAAAAATATCCAGTTGGAGGAAAACAGTATGGTGTAGTAGACTTACGAAATTTATCTGCTATATCTTTGATGTTATATATGTAATTCCGTCAAAAATTATCATAATTAAAAATTATTTTTGATATCAACAGAATTTGATATCAGTGTTTAACGCACGCTATAATTTAAAAAAGAATTTTGAAAGTCTACTTTCCCCAGTAAGGGTTTGTATTAGTGTGTGTTCAACAAAACAAAATCTTGTCTTCGTCGAACATGTCCAGTAATATAATTTTCTGGTTATTTTTGCTTGCATTTAATTTTAAATTTTAAAATTTTGTTCTAATTTTAGTTGGAAGTTGTGGCAACTATGCGAGATCGCGAGTTAAAAAGAATCAGAAATAAATGTCTTTAGAATAACTTTCTCACCAGACTGAAGTTTTATTTCGCTCTGTTTTCTATGGATGCAAATTTAATATATATTTAATCTTTTTTATTTGTGGTAATTTTTATTCACCATCGCAACGACACTTAACGCCAGATGATATCTGCAAAGTTATTGAAAACGAAAGGTTGCTACCAGCACAATAATAAAACGAATAACATCCGATTCCTTGTTTAGAATCGAACATGTTCGCGCATGCGAAGATGCGCGGTTCAAAAGTTTCAGTTCGCATTTTGCCTCACGAAGTAAGTCACCCGAAACGAAAAACAAAACGAACGAACTCATAATAAAGAGCTTATGAGAGGACTTTTCTGTAAACCTAGATGGGGGGGGAGGGGCGCTAGTGGTTTTGTGATAGATAATATGTCACAAAACATAACGGATTGATCAATAAAACCGTATAAAACATATTGCGCCGTGTAACGTATTTGGGTAATCGATAGAAAAATCCTTGTATTCCGATGCTCTGTTCGTTTCCACTGAAAATTCTTCGCATGCATGTACTTCTAAAATAGATGATTCAAGTAAATATTCTGTAGTTCCATATACTTGGACTAATTCAAAACAATATGAGTTTAGAAGGAAAAGAACTCTTCAGTTGTACTATGTTGCACGCTCTGGGTAGTAATAAGTTTCACTTTTTATGATACGAAACTTCACAAATGTACACTAAATTTTAAGTGTTAAACTATATTAAGACTTTATTTTAATTCAAAATCAAAATATTTTTAAATTTCTTAAATCGTGTACATTAGTTTCAAACTAGATCAAAAGACCTAATGCATAGAATTTATGTTTGTTTACCTAATGAGCATTTTAAAATAAACTTCTTGTGTATTTAAAATGTTACCTAACGCTCATATGAAAGGGATGTTTAGTGTAAACAAGCCAGATGGTCTGTAAAAATTTTACCAATGTAGTCTAAGGGTTCTTGCATGATACATATCGGAATACATTAAATGTAGTTTATCGCTGGTTTGGCACCGTTTCACGTTTAATCTAATTGGAGGTGACCAATAAACTATGATATATCAATTTCGAATTCGTTGTTTTCGTCTGTCAGCTCTATTTAGCTTGACAGAAAATGTCTCATACATTTCAACTTGCATACCCAATTGGCTTAGAATATCGCTTTAACCAGTTAAGATCATCTTTTATTCATTCCCTGCCCAGACGATTTTATGAGCACCGATTTTTACCCAAAAAGAACATTGAAAAGTCTTAATAAATGTTTCATTAATTGGATGTGACCGGGATACGAAAATAAAGAAAACCCTGACAAAAACAATTTTTTTCCTATCCCCAAATACCCCGTTATTGGCTATGACATTCTCGTTTTTATTTTGCTGCAAAAAGCTAAATTCGCAAGCAAATAAACAGGCGCTGCTCGCATTAACAGTAAAATCGTTTATACCCCGTCAGTTCTCCCGAAAAGCATCATGGGAATTGTTCTTATTTAACTTGACAAAGTGAACGTCAAAAAGCAAAACAAAAAGTCAAATCTGAACGCACCAAAAACAAAAACGTTTTTTGCGACTATAAATGCACGAACCCGAAAGAAGGAACGGCTGCAAGAGCCCAAACAAAAACAAAATAATGGGTAGTCAATGAGATGACACAAGTTAGACGCCACACAGCCGAAAAAACACTCTCCTTTTTCATGCTTGAGGTAGCAACGTATTGATAAACTGCTGTGTAGCAGGAAAACGAATAAAAAGTAAACACAACGAACAAAGTAAAGCCGTTTATGATTGCTTCATTTAACGCGACAGTCAGCGTTTTACGATATTGACTAATTTCACCGGCGTAGTAACAATGGGGAATGAAGGTTACCGAAAGAATCTGGGAGCAAAAAAGCAAGAATTGTGATATTGATCACAGGCCTGCAATTTGTTCGTCCTGGACATATGATGGATAAACTAATTACATAAAACAGCAGGCTGAACTTTTTTCGTGACTAAGTAGCTTCTAATAGTTCTGCAGGAAAAAGAGATATGCTTATTTTTTACTTTATCCACGTCAAGATACGTAAAGCTATGTTCCTAATTTAATCAGCGTAACTGTCAGTCAGAGTAGCAGCATGGAGTCGATGTTGCATTACTTAAAACTTGTAGCAGGTCAATTAAAAAATTGTTTCAATATAGCAATTCTGAAAATATAAATCTTCATTTGTATCAACATAGATTAATACATAAGGAAACCTGGATAAAATTATGTATATGTTACCCTACGGTATTTTTTTCTAGATAAGCGGTTAACTAATTTCCTTGGTCAAGGTATAACCTATCCAGGCCAAAAACCCATATTTTCCAGGTTGTACTTTGACCAACTCCTGTCTTAAACTCGTATATTCTATTTTGCTCTAATATTCCCCTTACATAAATAAGGTATTCCTTGATAATCATCAAAGCAAAAAACAATGAATTCAGCTTAATGCTTGCAACTCCTATCATTTCGTATAAAAATTGCATATCTAGTCAATCACCTATCATGCTTTTCTGGTCTTAACTTTTCACGTGGATTTGAAGAGTCCACGTCTACTGCAGAATTTTACTAGGCCAGTTACTATATCATTTTTAAGCTACTGACATGCTGTGACTCAGTTATAAGCATTGATTTCTTACCTATCACTGTGATGAAATGTGTGTGGATTATCCAACCTTGAATGAGAAATATATAATTCTGGGTCATAAACTATTATTTAAATTTGAGAGAGCTACTCATAAATTTATATATTGCGTTCCCATGTAAGAATTTTCACAGATATGATCCATGATACAAAACAAAAAACAATAACCCTTTTAATAGCATTTTATAGTTATAAGCACTGATTTCTCAACTATCATTCGGATTATTTCTACCTTTAAGCGTATTTTCGATATGATTGAATTCAAAATCTGACTCTAGGTCATCAGTTATTGTTTCTATTGGAGACAGCTACCTATAAATACATATGCCTTGCTTACACGAATGAGCAATAAACTTTCACCATTTCTAAAATGTTACCAAAAGCATTGATAGCGTAGAGTTATGTTGAATTAAGGTGGAGGTATGCATACACTAGAACATATTTTTTAAATTTTGACTTTAAAAATCCAGTTTTTCTCAATAGGTCATTGGTTTGTGCTTAAACTCAGTTTAGTGTGAAAAATTCTGATTAAACTACTTATTAATTATCTAATTTAGATATAATTAGCTAATTAGCCCGTTTTTTGAACTGTGATATCTCAAATTCTAAAGTATTCAGAAAGACAATTCCTATTGGAAATTATTCCTAATATTATTATTCATGTTTCGACCCTCCATCAAGTTGCTAGAGGGAATACGTTCTTTCTTACAATTTTTTTTCATGAAGGAAGTCTAAAAAATCAAGATTTTTTCAGGAATTTCAACATTTAAAAATCGACTAAAAATTCATTTCTTAACCAATAACTTCGACTGAGGGTCAAAACATCCACTGTATTATATAGATTTTAATGACACAAAAGTAATTATAATAGATCAATTCATTATTGAGTTATCACTGTTTGCAAGAAGCATCCTATTGCAAAAACATAGTTCTTCAGAAATCGAGTTTCAAGTTTTGGAAACGTGTTTGTCTATGGTGACTGTACCTAACCCAAACCCTTGTAACTTGAAAACTATTTCGCATATTTACAAGATCTTGGTATCGTTTAAAAGCTAAGGGGTTGGACAATATTTTGAAATATTAAAAAATAGATCGATATTTTAGTCAATTTTCGTGATTTCTAGTGTATACATACACCTTAACCATTTAGAACTTTAAGCGTATTTTCTACTTGATTGAATTCAAAACGTGTGTCTTGGGTCATCGATTATTGTTCCTGCGATACAACTAACTATAAATTCGTATGTATTTTTACACCAAATACTGCAGTAAAACAACCAACCATGTAACATTTTTCACAGGATATCGTATTTAGTCTGATCCCAAACAAAAAAAAATCGTCCCTTTCGGAAGAGGTAAAGGGGTCAATCTAATATAGTGACAGATAATCCCATTTTATAAATCACCACCCGGCAAGGATTATAACTGCAGAACGTACGGAATAAAGCGTCTTTTTCTGACTCTCCCGTGCTTTGTTTTTACACCCTTATCTATGACAGCACTGTGTTTGTCTTCATTCTTAAGCTCAGATTCCATAGGTCCCTGAATTTTTTCCACCCCTTTCACATACTTCCCTAATCCCCACCATTCATAACTCCGCTCTGCTGACGATAAACGAAATATCTCTGCATAGAGACACCAGTTATGCAAAAGATGATAGTGAGAGAGTCTGCGCAATCTATCATTTTAACGACTTTTACATGATTATTTTGCCGTCGCTTCGATTATTCTCCTTCGGGTTCAAAAAAATTACACTTTGACGGGGAGAGGGAAAAAAGGAAGAATAAAAAGTCTTTGTTCTTTGTTAGCAGGGTGTAATGTATTCTCAACAGTCATTATTTACAGGGACTGTTTAGACGAACGGGGGAGCTGATGGAATGTTTTTCTTCTTCTGTAAGCTTATAATCTCTCACGCTGCAGTGGAGCTAGTGTAAATTGATGATAATAAATGTTGACTGATTGCTTCAGTTCGGTTTTTTTCCCCAGCAGTGATGACGCGAGAAATCGCGGAGAATAATATGGCTTTGTGTTTGCCATTTTCTTTTTGTTGCAGTCAGTAATAAAAGCAATTAAACCACACTGCCATCACTTTTATTGGGAATGGCATTCTTGTGGTGAAATGTTTGGCTAATTGATATTTGTTGTTTCTTTTCTCTTATAACATTAATTCTTATCATGAATATAAATAGTATAAAAATTTCTTAAATGGAAGCATTTGTTACTCTTACAGAAAAAATTCCACTAATATATACTTTTAAGTATTTTTTGCATTTGATTATATCCTGGCTTGTTATAAACTTTTTTCAATGTCATCACAATTATAATATTATTGGTTACACTGTTAGTTAAATATTTTATTTCGTTTAGTTTGATGCATTTTGTAATTAAATTTTGGAATATTTTTGCTAGTATCTCATAGCAAATTTTCTTTCTGTGGTTTTTTCCCAATTCTGTAGTTTTCTGCTTCACCAACGATATTTTATTTTTTTTATAAAGTACGTTTATAATCATAAAAAATGAAGTACTTTTGTAATAAATATGATCATATAAGAAAACTTGAAATACGAGTAATGTAGAAATACTTGAAATACGAGTAATGCAGAAATTAAGTTTAAAAATATATTTAGATCCACGTAAATTTCAGTGACACAATAAAAGGAATAAATATTGTTTTAACAATTTTTCATCTCATATTGAAATTGTAAAATGATCAAAATTAGTAGTACTTTCCATTGCTCTATCATCGGAGCAGTCGTGAAATTAAAAGATAGTTTTAAATATAAGAAATATGTAACGTTAATGTGTAGATGAATTTTCAGTTACACATAAGGAAATCATGTTTCTCATAGACTCTCTTCAAAATTATCATTACTCAGTTTGTACACTATTTTCATGGAGACTTAATGACAAATTTATAGCGTATGTTTTCTATTTTGTTATATTTCGTTATAAACGTACAAGACAGATAATTTTAAAAACATCAGAAATCCATCATAATTTGTTGATAAACACCATACCGTCTGATATAATTAATTCTATAACACAAGGGATTAGAAGTTAATATTTAAAATAGATTATGAAACCCTAGTTGATAGCACTGAGTAGCAAGATAACATTCTTGTCAAGAAGATAAGTTTCAAGTTTAATTTCTAAAAATTATGTCTATTAAGATACCATTTCAATACGTGTCAAAATCATTTATTGAGAAATACCCTACATTAATCTACCCCTAACAGTTCAGAAAATGCTTGAGTTGTGAATAGAAAGTTCATTGAATAGATTTTTCAAACATATCAGAGTTATTTAACTTGAAGGATTTTCCTTTTTCATTATTTATTAATTTCAATACATTTTCAATTTTATTTGCTAATTTAAAAATTTATAGATCAAAGGCTATCGTTGTAGAGGGAAGGATGATTTTACAAATTTTAATGTAAACACAAATCTAAAATAATACACAAAAGTTGCAACTTAAACCCTCCAAGTGGTTCCAATAAGAGTTCATCAATATCTGATAATTTTTCCAATGGCGAGATATCTCGTTGTCAAGATATTGTTGATTTTTTGATAATGGCAAAATCAATATATGGTCAGTTTTGATTTGATAATGAGAACTCTCCTGGTGGTTGTCTCGAGACCCTTGTCTCTCCTCAGACCCCTGTCTTAACTTCTCCTCAGACCCTTGTCTCAACCCTCCTGGTGGTTGTCTCGAGATCCTTGCCTCTCCTCAGACCCTTATCTAAACCTATCCTCACCCTTGACTTAACTTCTCTTTAGACCGTTGTCTCAACCCACCTGGTGGTTGTCTCGAAACCTTTGTCTCAACCCTCCTGCCGGTTGTCTCGAGGCCCTTGTCTCTCCTCAGACCCTTATCGTAACCCTCCCTTGACTTAACTTCTCCTCAGACCCTTGTCTCAACCCTCCTGGTGGTTGTCTCGAGACCCTCGTCTCAACCCTCCTGGTGGTTGTCTCGAGACCCTCGTCTCAACCCTCCTGTTGGTTGTCTCGAAACCCTTGTCTCAACCCTCCTGGTAGTTGTCCCGAGACCTTTGTCTCAACCCTCCTGTTGGTTGTCTCGAGACCCTCGTCTCAACCCTCCTGGTGGTTTTCTCGAGACCCTCGTCTCAACCCTCCTGGTAGTTTTCTCGAGACCCTCTTCACAACCCTCCTGGTGGTTGTCTCGAGACCCTCGTCTCAACCCTCCTGGTGGTTGTCTCGAGACCCTTGTCTCAACTCTCCTGGTGGTTGTCTCGAGACCCTTGTCTCAACCCTCCTGTTGGTTGTCTCGAGACCCTTGTCTCTCCTCAGACCCTTATATATACCTTGACCTCTCCTCACCCTTGACTTAACTTCTCCTCAGACCCTTGTCTCAACCCTCATGGTGGTCGTCTCGAGGACGTATCTCGTCGAGACAACAACCAGGAGGGTTAAAACAAGGGTTTGAGGTTCACAAATGATTTTAACACAGACTGGTATTTTATTGTTGATTGTAATTTGAGTTCTGAAAATTATTTAGAAAGTGTCTGGAGATACCCGAGTTCTTATGAACTCTTCATGCAGTTCATCAAATTCTGTATTAATTACTTTGAATTTTCGTAACTAAATGAAGTCAATTATTAAATTATTATTACTCAAATAACAAATTAGCAACATTCTCGCGTATTATATAGATTCATGTCAGATTTTAAGTACGTAATATCTGTTATATTATCCATCCACTATAATTTGTTCCTAAGCATCCAATTGGTTTCCACGAAATATCTCGCCCATTAAGATCTGACCCATTTTTCTAATGATAAGGTATCTTGTCATCAAGATATTGCCGTTTTTTATCATGACGAGATCAAGATAATGTAGTTAATTTTCTTCTAATGACAAGATATCTCGTCCATCAATATCTGGTTAGATTTGCTTATGACGATATACCAGGTCGAGATAACAACCAGGAGGGTTAAGTATTAAGCTAACCCCATACTGTAAAGTTAATGGAAATTTCTGGATCAATGCAATCACACACGGAGTGATTTGAATGTATTAGAATGAATGCAGAGAAATTCATGATGACTAAATTTTTCAGAAATTAATTTTTTAATAAATCTTCGTTAGAAATTAAAAATTCAAATATCCATAAGGCTATTAAACTTTTTGATTCCATATGCATTTAACTTCTTGTTACAACTTAACATACTAGCGAAAAAATACATGGAAACACAATAGCTCAATTTATTTAGATATGAATGAGCTTTTCTAACACAATTGTTTACTACCACCAAAGATGTGAAGATTTAAGAGTAAAACATAACACGAATGTGTATATTTAGAAAACAAAAACTATTAAACTAGCTTATCAAAGTGAAATGGCTTGGATCGAGTGGACAACATAAACAAAGCAAAGAATCACGATCAAAGTATAGAAGCATCGACTATTCCAGAGTTTTCTAGTCGAAAGAGTATTTTTACACACATCCTCTTGAGTTATGTCCCACCCACTGGAAGGTCTGGACTCTTGACCCGATCCATGTAGGATTGGAAACGATTGTGTTCCGAAACACTGTTTAGAAAACTTTGGGCTTTATTTTCCATTTTTGCTTCTGGTGTTTTTCCGGTCAATAAAATGTATGAGGGTGAAAAGATCGGGAAAAACATCGATTTGTTTCGTCACAGAAAATGTCACCGCGGTGAACCCTGGGAATTCGACGGTCTGTTGTTGGAGATTAATTTTTCGAAGACAGTTTATTTAAAGTTCCTATGTTATTTTTCCAAACAGTGACTTGAGAGTAATCTGATAGAAGTGAGTTTAATTTTTCGGGACTCTATAGAATGTGTTTATTTTGGAGTGGTTGCTCAAAAACCAGGTTTTTTGATTATTCTTGAAAAGTATTAGATTAGAAGATTGGTCGCAAAATGGTATTCATCTCAATTAGACTGTATTTTTACATAACATAATGCTGTAATGGAAGTGTCGTTTTATTCAATTTCAGGAGTTTAATAAACTAATTTAAAATACAAAATGTACATAAACATCATCTTGGACACTAACAAACAAAAAACTATCTCGGGAAAAGTTGACGGTTTGGTATTTCGAGTCACCCAGATAAGAATAAAACTGAATTCGTTTAATTTAATAGTTAGATAGATAATGGAGGTTTATAGCTCCATAGAAGGTGTTGCGCAGGTCGTTCATCTTCAACTGGTTTACAGCTTCGTAGCTGATTTAGCAACTTGTTTATTACAATGCTTTAATATGTATTCAAATTATAATTGAGTTGAAGAGCTCCAGACAGCATAGTAATAAGCCACAGCATAAAAATCAGTGATGAAAAAAATTAAAAACGCAATATTCAAAAGGATCAAAGAATTTCTGATCGTTTATACGAGTACGTAGTACTTGTAATATATTATAACATGCCTCTCTCGAATAGTGAATAAACTATTGTAATTTTTTTAACTTGAAAAGTGCTTGTATGAAAAATTTGAAAAGCTGTTTTTGATCATTATGTTGCCAGAGACCTCAATTATTTCAATCTCTAAAATTTAAGGATTGTATTTATTTAAAGATAAATTATCTTCACACCAACAAGACTTTGTAAGTTATTATTAATAATTCTAAAAGTGATTTATTACCATGTAGTTTTAAATTTTACGAAAATTCAACTGGAAATGCTCGTTTACTAATTGTGTGTTAAAACGATGTAACACGCAGAATACTATGTAGTGTGATGTTAATGTATGCGTTGTATAGTGTATTAGACAGCAATAAGTAGTTGAATTTAAATCACACTGGAGCAACACAACGGGTGATTGGCGTCAGTCCAAAGTGGATACCGAACGGAAAGATCCGAAGATAGCCATTGTATTTATAGGATTTTTAATCCTCTAAGAGTCACGAGATTTCTAAATAGTGTGGTATTGATCTTTCCTCACTATATACGTAATGGCTAAATAGCCACATCTATTGGATGAAATAATCCTAGGCAAGATTGTATCTTTCATGAAGGTCAAAACTGGTTATAAGTCATACAAAGTAAGACTGCAAGTTGCATAATGGATATTTGCGTGTGACCACTCAAAGAGTTAAATATGTGTATTGCTTTAGATAATAACAAAGTGTTAACCTCCTGGTGGTTGACTCGATGAAGTATCTCGTCACTAGCAAAACAGACCAGATCTATAATGGACGAGATATCTCGTCATTAGAAAAACTTACCAGATCTTGGCTCTCGCGTCATAAAAAAATCGTCTATATCTTAATGACGAGATATACCATCATTAGCAAAGTTTATCAAATCTTGATATGTCTCGTCGAAACCTCTTGGACGGTTAAATGTAGTAATAAATCGCAGGTAGGTAGGTACTTAGGTATTATAATTAACGTCACACTGGAATAAGTCGCAGGAATAATGACATTTCATAGAATAATATGGATAAAATATGCTTAAAAATCTACTTCTAACCAGAAAGAGACTTAAATACCAAGCATGATTTATTAAAATAGATTTAAGATTTAAAAATCAAGCTTAGTCAGTTTGATTCATTACAAACCTCTTTCACTCGCACACAAAAACTATTATTTTTCATAAGAATTTGCTAGTTACAGTTTAGGCAGGCAGGCATTTCATTAACGTCGCACTGGAGCAACACAGAGGGCCATTGGCGACTATCCGGGATGAAACCCGAAGGAAAAGATCCGAGGACAACACCACGTAATTTTGAACTCAGCTCAGATGACGAGGTCATTCCTGAGCTGAGCACCCCACTCTCCAAACTTCTACACCACGCTAACATGAGGACATTTGAGGCCCCGGCAGATTTAATGTGCACGAGCCCCCTTGTATACGAAGGTCTTTGATTGGATTCGAACTCTCAACCTCCAGAAACAGTTCGGAAAACCCACTCATACGTATTTCAACAATAAATTAAGACACTGAAAGAGGTGGTAGTTATTTGAATGCAATTTCAGAAAATGAGTGCTTTTTGTTTGTATTAAAAGTTTAAATTATGTTTATATGCATTAAAAGATTGATTGAGGCAAAGGCGATGGGAATAAATACATCGGGTGGAAAAATGGACCCGCGGTAGCCCCTCTGGAAAAGTAATGGATTACGAACCGGAGGGTTGTGAGTTCGAATTTGATCCCGAACCGTCGCCTATACCCCTTTGTATTGCCCCAGTGGGATGTTAATTAAATATCTGCCTACCCAGTTGTAAAATTACCCCATATTTTTAGTATGATAGACATTTTCTGCCAAGTAAAATATAAGTGGTGGTAGTGTTTCTGAGGGAATACGTGTTTTCTGTATGTATTCTAAACGAGACGTCTCTTGTTTTTCGGATAGAATTTCAGAGCTCTTCGGCACAAAAATTTCAAATTCCGAATTGAGGTTATTGGGTCTCAACTTTAGATTGAATGTTGCCAAAATAGCAATAAACTACATGTTAAGGTACTTCGATATGTATCACCACGCGAGAGCAGTTGCCCAGCAGAAGTTAAATCTTCAGTCTGGTCTGTTTACACTGAAAATTCCTCTCGTATCAAAACCAAAAATATCAGGTAAGGAAGGAAACTCGCGCCGTTTCTAGGTTTTATCATTGTCAAATTACACATGCACGAATTCCATCAATTAAAAGTGCAGTTTTGTAGCCTATCATGATGTTATTGAACAGGGGATCTATTGGTGTATAACACTTACGGAAATTAATCATTTAAAGCTTTGAAAAAGTGATCCCAGTGGGACTGTGTCAAAGTCAATTATTCGAACTTGGTTACTTTATGAATTAATATTTTGCACCATTGCTTCAGAGGTCTTTCGGAAAATGTTCTCCTCATTCACAAATAATGCAGTGAGGGAGTGTTGTGACTAAAAAGTTTCTAGAAATTTGCATATTGACGATAGTCTTCATAGAATCCCCTTTTCGACAGACCATCAGGCCGCGATGAGACCCAGTTGAAGGACCGTATAGAGTAAAATCCAAGTCAAACTTACCAAACACTTGCAAGAAAATTTATTATGAGTCATGAAACCACCAGTTCTCATTTGCATCGACTTGAAAAAACATGAACCTCATGAACTGAGTGCATCTAACAAGCTTGTGTGGTGAACCATTTGTGTGACGCTCCTGAACCAAACCACTTAAGGACTGCATATGGATATGCGATGAAAAGTGGATACAGTAGAAATAAATGAAGCGTTATCATCATTGGTTGTTGTCCAAAGATTCAAAACCATTAACGGCAAAATCCAGTATCCACCAAACAATGTGTTTCTTCGTGTTTAGTGGATCACCGTTGAGATTCATTTTGTGCTTCTGCCGAATGGGAAACCATTACATTGGAAGTACAGTTGGATGTACAGTTAACTCAGTACAGTAGCAACGGGTTTCAGTTGCATGGACCCAAAAGCAGCCAGCATTGATTAATAGAAAGATAAATGTCTGCCACCAGGACAATGCACAACTATACACATTAAGCGCGACCAAATAAATGCTATCCATCTCGGCTGGTAACCTCTACCCCATCCCTCATATTCCCCAGACATCTTGCCTTTGAACTATCATATTTTTTTAGCAATAGGCAACCATTTACAAAATCAGCGATTCCAAAATCGACAAGACGTTGCTACCAACTTACGGTCCAACTGTTAAAAGCTCGCAGAAAAGACCGAGCTATTCTGCTTCTATAGTTTAAATCTTCTCACATCAGTCTAAGCGCCGTGGTGGTGTGTCCCGTTGGATTCTGAAGAGTCTTCGCGACTTCAATTCCTTTAATTTACCCCCTGAAACCTAAGCATTTACAAGTCCAAACATTGGACCGCTTTCTGCCACCAGTAATTTGGGAGAGACTTCACTGGACCATTAATTATATCACAGATAACTTCTGTTAAATGTAAATTATTTAATTCTACTTAGCATTTTTTAATTGACCCCATTCCAAATATTTTAATTTGAACTTGCTTTATGTAAGAGCATCAGCGGAGCAGAGGATCAAAGCCAGCTCATTCGATCACCCAAATTAAGCATCTATGGTCGTGACTAGTACTTGGGAGAGGATGACCGCTTAAATGCTGTCTCGGCTCGAAGGTGTCTTATTAAAATTTCACTCCTCTGATTAATTAAACTTTATAGCTCATTAGAACTATATTTTATTCAAAATTATTCCATTTATGCATACTAATTTTCTGAACTTTACCCAATTTATGAGATGAGCTCTGTCCAGCTGGTGCTCTGTCAAATCCATCAAATCCATATCAGACATGATGTCGAAAAGGAGTTGAAGCATTTTTTTATATCAAAGAGGAAGCATTTTTTTACGAAATGAATGGAAAAAGCTGTTAGATCGTTGGATAAAGGTAATAGATGTCCAAGATGACTACTTTTCTGTAAAAAGTATTGTTTGATCACTTTGTGTGCATGGTTTATCTCTATTGATTAAAAGGACACTCACTTTCTTGGTTACCTAGTGCTACCTGTTTATAGCCTCTGAACAATAAATTCGATACAAATTCCCTAGAACTAAATGCTGAATAAAATCTGGATCAGTTACAGATTTTTTCCCATTCAACGTAATCCAATATTCATTAATCTAAAAAAGGAGTAAAACACAAGAACGTGCTTTTTTTAAATTACATTTGAAAAAGTTTCAATTAGAGATTCTCCTGTTTGGGAAACTCGATAGGAGTATAAGGATATATTGAGAAGTCAAGAACAAAAACGTTACTTTTTCAACTTGTAGCGAAAAAATAATTTCAGCAATCTCTTCTTTTCTGAATCCCCTTAACCTTTACTTTTAGTTCAAGACTTTTTAACTTCCTAACATACCAGGTTTTCCTTCTCTACGTGAAGTCCGTCTTTCCTTTTTTCTATCTTCCCTTTTCTTCCGAACTTTTCAAAAACTTCGGGAACCAAAAACAATTTTTCCAGGAAATAAAAATTTCCTGTTTTACGTTTGTGGAGTATTTTTTTCCTTCGATGGCACTTCGACATGCTGGAGAAGTAATGAAATACTTCGAGGAGCTCTAGGTATCTACAAATGAATGTGTTTGGATTAGGCCATTGCTGATCAATTTTGTATTTGGAGAACCAACAATTCAGAAGCTTTTTCGATTAATTTCTTTTTATAGCTGAAATCTAAAGAAATCTCGTGAAATTTAAACTGTAGTTTAGTGTATCAAAGCCATCGAAAAAGATGTTTTTTTTTATTATCGCCACATATCTATTAATCTAAGATAAAAAACTACAATATCTTTACAATAAATAACAGTTATAGAACTTGTTCACGGATGATAAATCAATTCCATATGTTGGACATAGTTCTAATATTTCACTTCCACAAATTTTTCGATATTTTTTTAATATATGACTTTATAAAAACTGCACTGTGTCGCCAATTCAAAAGAGAATGCAGTCGATAGTAAAAGGCATTGTTCATAACCATATGTTTACATGGTTAGTCCTTATAATCATTTTACACTGTTCTTGGGCTAATGACGTTCATCCTTCTGGTGGTTGTCTCGTCTTTAGCAAAACTGACCAGATCTTATTGGACGAGACATATCGTCATTAGAAAACTGGTCAGATCTTGATCTCATCATTATAAAATAATCGACAGTATCTTGATGAAGAGCTATTCTGTCATTAGCAAAATTGATCAGACCCTGATGGGCGAGATATCTCGTCGAAAGCACTAACACTGTTAATGTGAATTCCGAACTGCTATAGAGCTTTGAACTCGAATCTAGGACTGAGCTAAGTTCTAGAATGTTAACTAATAGACTCTCAGAGTAGCTAAATACTACATGTAGAATAGCTATCGTAGGTATAGATGAAGCTTTTAAATTATTATTGATTTCATATAATAAATGCTTAATCAACGAGAGTAGTAGGCAGAGGTGTATCAGAGGAGGAAGTGACGTCATCAAAAGGGGCGGGTCAAGTGACGGCACGCTGTAACGTCACTTGTCCCCGCCCCTTTTGATGACGTCACTTCCTCCTCTGATACACCTCTGCATACTACTAACGAGATATAATCCTTAAGATGAACAAAAACAAAACTGTTTTATAAATATTAAGATAACGAAACATAATTTTAATATTGATAGTTTATGGAAATAAAGTTAACTGTTTATTCTAATGTGCATTATTTACTATTTAGCTTTGGAGCAAGAGTTTTCTTATGCTTTGTATAGTATCGCTCTTCCCAAAATTTATAATTATGAAACACTACCTTAAGCATGTCAATAGTATACCATTGAAATTAGTTCCAACTCACTCTAGTTTGAAATGTCTAAAACTTATATGTAGGTTCCAATTGATTTTACTAGGCTATAAAAATTCACACTAAGGTAATATGGCGCGTTATTATGTGTTATATCAAACACATCACCCAAATTAGGATGAGGATGATAGAAGTCAATGGTAAAGGTACTACCTGATGCAAAAATCACAACTTTGTGTATTGTATAAAGTCGACACGAGTAAAACACATTAAGTCATAAAGATAATTCTATGGAAACGAATGGGGAAATTATACACACTAAGAATTCGAACCTCCATGCAAAGAAAAAATGACTTAATAGATTTAATCAGTGTAAAAGTCACCACAATCTCGTCTTGAAAAGCTAAAGAACTCATATTTTGAAAATTCTGACAGTATGTTTCACTTGCAAGCTGATAAGAGATATTGTTAAAGGTTACATTTTGAGGGTGGCACACTTGGCTGACACTCCCTCATGAAAGAATATGGTTTACACTTTCATGCTTACAGTTTCTGAAGATTATAAAAACCAGATTGGATTTTGAAGGACGATGGGTAGTGTCGATTGTTTTGAATCTGTTAGAATCTCATAAAATTCCGATCCAATCTATAAATTATTGTATATGGGTACATTAAATGTGTCTAGTTTAAATTATTTTATCCGTGTTCTTGGGATCATGGAGCTTGCTTTGTTTAGAAATGGTTGTTTGTACCTTCGCACGGATTTTTCGCATTTAATGCTTTGTGTGTCATGAATTTCAATGTATAAGTTGTAAGAAAGCAACTTGTTATCCAAGAGATCAAACCCTTCTTCATGATGCTTTTTAATTTACTGATATGTGATGTAATGTCATGTTCAGCAATGCAAAATTCTTATTAATGTATGCTTATAACGTTGCAAGCAAATCCAAACTCTGTAAGAATAATCCATCCAATTATTCCATTATACATTTCAAACAGGTAAATTATCTTAACACATTACTCATTATCTTGCTACAATGAACATTTAATTTCATATACACAGATGACTGACTGATAACTTACTGAAAAAAATAGGATATAAATTGAAGTGCAAGCAAACTGAAAAAATTAGAGGTTTTCTTTTCCCATTGCTTTGAAAAAGCAAATTAATATCAACTTCAAATAAAAATTAGCGTTTTCTCAGGCCACTGCAGTGAAAATTATCGCTTTTTAAAAGCAATCTGTATTTCTTTCACAACTTTTATTTTCTTGATTTCTCTTTTTGTGTGATTCTATTAATTGCAAGATTTTCTTACCAGATAAACACTGGGAAATGGGAGGGGGAAGTGAATGTAACTTCTGGAAGGGAAAGCTAAATTTTTTATCTACTTCTATTACACACGCTAACAACCTGGGATGAGTTTTGCAGTGCTTGGGTTCGTGGATTAAAGTATTTCATTCTCTAACATTTTTTAGAATGAAAATGCAAAAAAAACATTCTGCATAAAGGAAAGAGTGTATTCATACTAATGGCTTTTTATCTAACTTTTTTTAAAACGCAAGCCCTTTAGCCCTTTTAAAAACGTAAAAGCACTGAGTTTCAAAAAACATCAATTAATTTAAATATATACAGTTGCAATGGACGGTAATAAAGTATTTCTAAACAAATGGATTCTTTAAGGAAATCCTGCAACCCTTCAATGGAGTGAGTTGGATAAAATGAAATCGAAAAAAGGGATATACGTAGAAATCTTAAAATCGCAATAATGCAAAAAATGTTTGTCCATTTGAAATATTAAGAGCTTCGTGAAATAAACTGCGCGGTAAAATCACGATTTAGAATACATATATTTTAGAAATCAGGGTTGGATTTCAAAAGAAAAATTGTGTAGAAATTGCAAGAGAGGTCATTATTGTCCATCCAAGTTGTTTTCCAAAGATACATCGGCCATCAATATCTGACCAATTTTGCTAATGACGAGATATCTTGTCAACAATGTATTGTCGATTTTTTAATGATGAGATCAAGATCTGGTCAATTTTCTTCTAATGACGAAATATCTCGTCCATCAAGTTCAAGCCAGTTTTGCTAATGACTAAATGCTCGTCGAGGCAACCCCAGGAGGGTTCAATTGCATCTTTTTTTCAAAATGACTACATCACTATAAATCCATAGACTTTCTAATGAACGGAAGATGTGTCGTTCGGTTTCGAGATCTGTTACATGTTTGCGGGCTATTCGAATACATTTCCCATTATCTTGCTACAATGAACATTTGATTTAAGGTAGAAAAATAACTGGCTGTTAGCTTACAGATATAAAAATAAGATATAAATTGAACTGCAAGTAAACTGAGAAAAAGTTGGAGATATTGTTTTTACTTTGCTTTGAAAAAGCAAAATGAATCCTAATGTGAGACAAATTATAGATTGGTTAAAGTAATTATCTAGCGTGAGTAAAAACACTAGTTGTCTGCGCTTTGATAGCAATCGGCCCAAGCAATCTGTAAGCTCATTCGGCTTACCCTTCTGAGATGTTACGTCAGTGACTCCGTTCACATGCTCTGTCTACTTCAGTAGAAGGTCAATGTATAATACGATTTAGTTAAGCAGAGATCAAATTTTAGCCACGGCTCAAGAGACACCAGTCACAGTTCCAATCGCTGTGAGACACGGAAAAGCAACTTTCTACTAGAGAATGAGAATGTTATAAATTTAAATATATAATTCAATGTCACGAGCGTTTAATTAATTGCAATCACGTGTAACGAGCACGTGATTACTATTTACTTTTTGAAAGTAGAAGTAATTACCTTTTGAAAGCAATTAATAACCGCTAAAATGCAATAAATTTGAAATTGTGGATAGTAAAATTATTGTAATAAAAGATCTGGACAAAACTATTGTTTGTTGAATCCGTTATTGACGATTTAAGCATTTTTCTTTTAACCCTTTATATATTATACCCTTAATATATTATCTATCTCATCCTAGGTAATATGCCCCAAATAATAAAAAAAATAAATTCATGAAAAGCTTAAAATATTGAATACACTTTTTACTTTTTGGATGCTAATATTTCTCAAACATATTTGTATGAAACCTTATAAAATATTTATCATTGATAGGAATTGCATTTATGCAATTCGTATGCTATTTTCTTAGACTTTGAATTATTTATTATTCTAATACTAACTTATATTTTTTAGTACTAGATACATAATTTATAATACAACATTAATCCGACAAGTTCATAAATAGACCTTTGTGTTGCTCCAGTGCGACGTTAATTAAATACCTACCTACCGACAAGTTCATATGCCATAAAATACTAAGTAAAACAATAAGGTCTTGAAAAATTAAAAATATGTTGACAAATGCCGGTCGTTTGACTGTTAGACCATTAGACACAGCCCCAGTGTTCTCCAATAATTTTCTTCAGTAAAATTTAAAACCATTAGTGCAGGGCATTAGTCCAAATAAACTTAATGAATACTTTTAGTTTTGGATGCTATTATCTCCAACATTTTTGTATATAAAACATTTCTTATTGGCTAATCATAGCATTTATTCGATTCACAAGCTGTTTTCTTCAAGTTTTCTTATTATCAGCGTAATACCAGTGTTTGGATTTGCATGATTTTGAAAGCATGGTATTTAATTGTTAATAATAAAATATGTAGCCAAGCAAAAAATGCAAATCCCATTGTTAAATGCACAATGTGAGCAATACATGATACCGAAAAAAAAGCGGATTAAGTGGTGAAATAAAGTAAATGCGTATTACAAAAGAGACCTCTCCAAAAATCTTAAAATGTAAGAAAGTTTGAAAATGTATACTGTTGACAATGGCTAAAAAGCTTCAACCGCTCCTGAAACAACAGAAAAAATTAAATTTTCCTCGAGACCTGATATCATCATCAATTGAAGTTAAGTAGCTTTGCTACATCAATCTCTAATGATAGGTTGGATTTATGGATAAAGTTAGACTACACTAGATTAATTTTCGTGTCTATAGATTTCTTTCACGTTCTTTAGATGTTTGACTGCAGGAAAAGGACACATAAATCTTATTGTCAGGGGAAAAACGCCTCCTCAAAGTCTATGGTCAGCTTTCTCCATTTCTGGTGGGGTAAAATTTTACTCTTTTCCACAGTTTATCACCAAAACGGACAGTGAAATAGAGGTGAACGATACGCGAATTCAAGGGTAGGATAGGATGGTTGATTTTGGAGTTTTATGACCCAAGGGCCGTATTTGGCCATGCTGCGCCAGACACAATACAATATCAAGTAATTGACAGACGACGTACAATAAATATCAAGTAATTGACACACACAGTGAAAGCTTTACTGACACAGAAGAGAGAAATACACCCAGGGATAAATGCAACTGGCAGGAATCGAACCTACAACTCAACTCGAAGGTATTAAGGGTACGAAATATAAAGCAATTTGAGTCATATTTTTTAAAATCTGTGCTCGTTTCGAACTGTACACAAATTTTAACGTTCCCAGTCTTAATCTTATAACGATAGAGGTGGCACCATGGCACCATGACATCACATGATCGAATACATAATAGGACATGTCATGTCACATGATCGAATACAAAATAGAAGGATTTACGTCACTGTGCCTATAAAAATTTGGAGGGGTCAAACAACCGCTATAATTGAATACAAATTCCGTTTCCCAATAAATTCTAATTATGTTCTCTTATGCAGATGCACTTGGGTACATCAAAATTCTAGATATCCTAAGCATGATTTTTAAATGCCTGTTTGACTCTTCTCAATAAAATCCTACGTAACCTGATCTGATTAATGCCAAGTTCACTTATCCCATATTCAATTATTCGGAAACTTTGATCCCTCCTAATTTTTATTGGATTTAAGACAAAATCAGATAACGTGATGAATGACGTCATATTGAAAAGCGGTCTGTAGGTTCTACTTTTACCATCATAAAATTTGTGTATAAATTCCACATGCACAAACCAAAGTTTTATTATTTTCCCATCCCATTCTTCATCTTATCCTAAGAAGGACTATTGAAATAGGTCAATGATAGCAATATTTACAGTGGAAAAGAAATTTTCATACTAAATGACTACAGTAGAACCATGTAGTTTCACTCCCCCTTCAAAGTAAAATTAGAGGTGCTAGTCTGATTGTTGATGAGAGTAATTAGAACAGAGTCAGATTATTTAAGAACTTCAAAATTAAATAAGGGAAATAAGGGATAGCATTATATGCTTTATAAATTAGTGAAATTTGAAAATCTTAATATCGATAACGACAAGTACAGAAACAAATAGTAAGTTTCCTCGAGAACACAAACCGTAGTTTTTATGTGAATACTCGGGCCTGATGGATTGTGAAATGAATGAAGCATATATTGGAAATTTGAACGATTGCTTATTGTGTGAATATTCAACAATTAATTTGCAATTTGAATGATTAAAGTGCAGTTTGATTTAATATTGAAAGATAATTTTATTCATAAAATGTCTGCGATTGTAGTGTGTTTGGTAGCTTTCGACAGCACTGTAGAATTTCGATAGCTGCGGACAATTGCACCTACTCGATCGGTCGAAAGTCATGTCAGGTTGGACAATCTAAATCTACACTACGCTATAAAATCCTCATATAATCATCTTATAAACATCTTCTGGTTCTTTCTTCTAGTTCTGATCATGAGAAAACAGTTGTTACGCTCGACTTATGCATACGCCCCAGTACTGTTCCGATTTTGAAGACGTATTCACTTAAAAATTAGAAATAAAATAGATGCATATTCGTACATCGAAATTCTAGATTTCCTAAACATAATTTTTTGACACTTCTGCAATTACAAAATGCCTCTCAAATTTGGTCTTTGTATGAATTTCTCGCAAGAAAAATGCATATTTAATTCATTAATTTTCTGTTAGGACGGAAATGAAAAAATAAGAATGTGATGCATAAAGTTACCTTACAGGAATATAACTTGAATTTACCGGGTACAAACGAAAGGCAACAACACATACGGAATCGTTGTACAAAGGATGCCATACAAATACCAACAAATTAAGAACCTCGAGTTGTTTTATAATGGGGTTCCCAGTATTGAAGCAATTAGAGAAAGTGTAACCTTCATCTTATGGGTCAATATCTTAAATACTCTGAGACCGCATAAGTTATAAATGGCGCAGAGATCTTTTTTCTTTTACGTTTCATTCCAAACTGCCCTAATGGGAAAATAATTTGTTTTTGCTGAGTAACTATTCTGCTAATTGTTTCTGACATAAATTTCATTCTTAATTACGTTAGATTTTATTTTCCATTAGTATTCTAGGAAGTGTTTGACACTTTTTGTGGTTATTTGTAAATTTGTATTACTCATTTAACAGAAAGCAGTTCAATTTCCTTCGCCTGCAAGCCTATGCATTACAACTAGTGCATTACAGTTAGTGAAAAGGAATTGTAATTTCTGAAATTTAGAAAGTAAATATTTCAAAATTTAAATCAATAATTATATTCTGCACACATGTTATCCCAAAAATACTACAAACCGGCGATACTATATTAAAATAAAGGCATTGGTATAAATGACATGAAAAGAGAAAAATATTTCATAATACTCAAAATTGAATTAATTCTATACTGGATTTTTCTTGGAAAGTAGACAATTTTTAATATGGTGCGTTGAATTTATAATTTTATTTTTTTGCTTATGTTCGATTAATTGACCATGCCTTAACCCTGGATTAGAACCAGGAACTTTTCGATCCAGAAGTCAGCATTCCGACCAGTAGACCATTTGGTCTGCATTAGTGGTACTATTCTTGATAACAAATCTTGCGTGATTTTGTATGTATCGAGTAACCAATTTGTATGAATTGAATCGTTTAAAGAGTTGTCTTAAGATTTTTGTTGTTATATATATCACCCTGTATCATTATATACCATATATCGCCACCTTGTTCTATGAAATGGAAAGTGAACAATAGAAAATTTAAATCGATTCTTTCGTTTTACCTGTTGCTCAATGTTTTACAACAAGTGTTACAATCTCTTGTCTTCAGCTATGAGGTTGGTTAGATGGTTTTTGGGGTTTTATGGCGCAACGGCCATGTTTTGGCCATGCTGCTACAGACACAAAACATACAATATCAAGTAATAGACACACACAATTCAACTATGAGTTCACTGTCAACAACATTCAAAAACTCGATCAGCGAAGGTAATGGTAATGAATTAACATCGCACTTGTGAGACAGAACGGGCTACGATCAGCGGGGATTTTGGATAAGCCGAACGAGAATTTCCCATGACGTCTTCAGATGACAGGACAGTTTTATTTCTTGGATCATCTTTGTTTGTAGAAGCCATTCATTTGATTAGCACAAACAACATCACCTTTATAACTGTAAAAGTTTTCTGTTACCTGGGTATTTGGACATCGTTTTGTTTCGACAACTGTGATTATTGTAAAGATGTCACAGATGTGACGATTTGCCGCTGGGTTTAAACCAGGTATTTTTTAATTAACGTCACACTGGAGCAACACAACGGACTATTGGCGACGGTCCGGGATCAAAGCCGAAGGAAAAGATCCGTGGACAGCACCACGTAATTTTGAACCACGGTCGGATGACGAGGTCACACCTGAGCTGGTACCCCACTCTCCAAACGCCATCGTGAAGGGTTTAAACCAGAGTTAATATATTAAAATATATTCAATAGCTTCTGTCCTTGCAGCATTTGAGTTAGTTTCAGTATTTTTTATTCGGTACATAATTTCGCAATGCAACATAATATAGGTTCCCCATTACTTGAATTCTCGTAAATTTCCGTACTATGAATTAATAGTTGGAAGAGATTTTTGAAAGCCTGAAAAGTCCGAATAAGGGGCTTAACCCCGCTGGTGGTTGTCTCGACGAGGTTATCTCGGTATTAGCAAAACTGATCACATTTTGATAGGCCAAGTATCTCGTCATTACAAGAAATTTTACCAGATCTTGACCTCGTCATTAGAAAAAAAAATCGGCAATATCTCGATGACGAGATATTTAGTCATTTGCAAAATTGGTCAGATTTAGATGGAAGATTTAAGGTTTGTCTAAGGATGGGCGGGATGAATTTATTAAAAAAAAAGAATTAAAAGAAATGCGATAGTATGCAAGATAGACAGGTAGGTAGTTAATAAACGTCGCACTGGTACAGCACTCCGGACTCTTTGAGACGATCAATCCCGAATATAAAGGTCCAAGGATCTTGTCTTGTAACTTTCAATCACGTTCAGATGACGAGGTCAAAACTGATATTATGCAAGGTGCATGTATCTTTCAGCAGCAGAAACTAAAGTAAAATTTAAATATATAAGTGTCCCTTGCAGGAAACAAGAAGTGATAACACGAAAATGTAAATATTCAAAGATGAAGCATTAAAAACTTTGCATAAAATGGAGAATTTGTTGTTGAATAGTCTGCATCACCTTGGTCGATAGGCAAGTTGTAGCTGTATGGGATCGATACACAACTCCTCAAGAAGCTTCGGGTGAGAAAAAATATAAAATCGCAGAAAAAACGGTAATCGGAAGGAAACAAAAGACGGTATGTTGGATGGGTGACCCGTCCCAGAATGTAACTGAGTCAGTAATTACATCATCCATCTGTCGATGAGGACGCTACCCAAACACACTTGCGCATACTCCAAAATAATTGTCGGTTGTTCATTACATTATGTCAGATTATAAACTGACGGTTTTGTAGATGGAATTCTTTACAGTAATTACAATCGAATAAGTAGTGGTTCGAGCCACCTTCAGCACGCATGGACAAATTATGGTACTTTTGTATTTTAAATGTGTGTTTATTACTTAAAAAGGTACGTGGCCAGTGAAAATATAAACTAAAGCTCTATTAGTGGTAAAAAGTTTGGAATTATTAGATTTAATAAATGTTTCTGTTCATGAATGTCGTATTTCAGAGGGTTTCGTAGTTCAATGGTGAAAGTTTTTTCAGTCTACCGACCGATAAGGTGTGTTCCAAGTCCCAAGACGATGTCCGACAAGGGCTGGATGGTCTGGACCATAATAAAAGCATCGAATTGGGAATCCTCTAGAATACTAGGATGACAGTTTGGAACAGGATTTTGAATCTGGAGATGACCATTACAGAGCGGTTTCCGTCGCAATGATAAATTACCAGGAAGGTTTATTCAAACGCCGCAATGTGTATATAAAACAAATTTCACGTTTTTTTTATTCTACCTATGCAAGTTTGCAATGTCTGACCGATCCAGACAAAATTTGGCGCATCTGCCCTTCAGGATCCTGCGGAAAGGATAGGTTGCATATTAACTCCTATTAGATTTTTCCTGGTTTTTTTATAGTGCGTCTTCTTGACTCAGTGTGTTTTCCCGCTTCGACAGAGACCTATGAGTTGTAGGCGGTCCATTTTCGATTCCTCACTGGGTGGATTTCTCTTTTCTATGCCAGTTAAAACTTTCCTGTGGTGTTTGTCCATTAACTTGACTTTTGCGCAGCTTTGTCAAATATGGCTCTTGTGCCATAAAACCCAAACAAGCAACCTACTTGTGTAAATAGGTTGAAGTAAATTCGAATCGATGTGTTTATACATTTCGATCAACTTTCTTGAGAAATCCTTGGTTAAACACATGTGGTTCTATGAGATACTTTGTGAAGCAAAACGAAGGTCATGCTTGTGCTTTTGTGCTAGGATGTGTTTTCTGTGTTTATTCCGGAAGTTATGGTTCCATTGCTATATTTGAAGGGAGGTCTGTTAGCTACTGAAAGAGAACACTGGGTAAAAGGAAGTAAAATCCACATATGCCGGTGGTTTGTTTGCTTACTCTAAAAGTCCTTCTAATAATTCCGCTTTCTGAAAAAGAAATGAAATGGACAACACAAAACCTTTTAAAATAAGACTGGCAAGCTCTGTTACACATCGGTGGAGTTATATAACAAAGAGATCCGATAAGGCGCTCGTGTAGAAGCATTCTGATAATCTAAACAAATTAGCAGTTTGTGTAATTAGTAAACTTTGAAATGTTGCAGTACTGATTAGAGAGATAAGTATTCACATTCGCCGAATAGGTCATCTTAAAACTGATGAAAGTGTGTTCAATCAAACTTCGTTTAATTTCACTATGTACTTAATGCACAATTAAACCTCTGAGCGTCATATGATTTCCTAGTAGTGTATTACTTTTCCCCACAATACACACATTATGACTAAACAACCACATCTATTGGTTGAAAGAATTCTAAGAAATAGTCTATTGGTCAAGAAGGCAAAACCGGTTAGAAATCATGCGGCTTAGACTGTCGGGTATGTATGTGAACTGTTTAGAGAGTTTAGAAAATATTCACCTGTCTAATATATCGTCGTTTTACTATCAAAACCTCGTAAGTCTTGAAATAAAAATGTTTCAGGAACGATAAAAACTAGATACCAAATTGTAGCTCAATTATCTGATACGAATTTAAAAATTCGACGAAAGGGCTTTAAGACTGATGTAGACTTAGGAGCTTTTGAAATAAGTTTAGCAAGCATATTTGTAACCAAGTGATGTTAGAACTCCATGTATCGAAAACATCCGACTTACGAGGTTTTGATAGTAAAACTACTATATATAGATGTCGTGCATTAACTAAACACACGGAGTTGGTAAAATTTAATCGTAATGATTGCAAAGGTTATAATTATAAAATGGTATTATGGAACTTCATCAATAATTTCAAACATCAACTTTATTAAGCGTTTGAGTATTAATACATTTCGCATACTGGAGTACAAAAAACAATTCGCGCAGCAAACGTGTATTTGCATAAAGGATCGGGGTTTTACACAAAAAAATTATTAAACATTTGGTAAGTTGAACTACGTCAAGCCTGTTTTTCATTTCCATCTTCATTCTTTAGTCTGCATTGAATCACACGCCTTATTTAATCTCCTATCATTTTTTCCCTTTATAAAATTTAAAAGAGAACAAGAACAAAATAAAAAGAACAGCCGGGAAGCATCGATCTTCATTATCAAAGTTCCAAGTCAAAATATTTGTATTTTATTTTACTACTTTCCCTTCCCATTCATCTAGTCTTTTTAATAGACATGTCCTGATTATTATCAGATATAAATATAAAAACGACGGTTTACTAAACATTTTGGTATTTTCCGGGGAAAAAAACATGTGTATTGATTTTTGATCTTGGAATATTTATTATCCTCAATTTTCCCCGTCAGCATCTTCCATTGTTCTTTTCAATATGTCACTGGGAGTTGTTATCAAATCCTATTTATGACAGAGGGTCCATAGAGAGTATCTAACTTTTCATCAATTTTTATACAGAAATCGCCAAGCTTGTCTTTATGTTTGCTTGAGACGCATTAGATATAATCATAGATGATGGTGGAATCTTCTGTGTATTATTACCTAAGATGTCATGTCTTTATTCTTGAAATTGACAGCGACACTGTTGTAATCACTACTGTCTTGGATTAAATTGATGCATCCAGATATTATGAATTTTTTTTCTTATGTATGTTGAAACGATTTTGTTGAATGTTTAAAGAAATAAGAATTGTGACATGTTTATATAGCCCCAATCACGCATAAAATAGCTAATTATTTTCTTTTGAAAAGCGATTTTTGGATAATTTGTTTACTCGGATGTCCCTTGTATTTTATTGTTACTTATAGTTATTTACAATGCAAATTGTTTCCCGTTTTTAGGAAACTGAATTTTATATATTCAATATTTAAGGTCAGTTTCGATACGTTTTTGATTCCAGCTAAAATGTTTTAGACTGTTTTGGTGCGTTTTTTTTTTAATTTTCTATTTAAAAATAGAGCCGATGCACTTAAAACTAATACAGATGTGATATCCAGATAAACATGGGATTTTGAACCCATGTGCAGTAAGAATACCACTGGTGTCTCTTATAGATGGTAAAGCGGCTTAAATTGTTTGACTTATTTCGTCTCGACGGTATAGTTTGAATTATCGAGAAGTGTGCGTGTTCACAAATAACTTCAAATAATACTCATATAAATAATTGCGAGCATTATTTTTTTAATTACAAAGCTTTAACTAAATTGAAAAGCCTCATGAAGGTTTTTAACCCTTCTGGGGTTATATCGACGAGATACCTCGTCATTAACAAAACATAGCGGATCATGATGGGCAAGATATCATCATTGGCAGAAAACGAACCAGATCTTGATCTCTTCATCAAGATATTGCCGATTTTTTTATGATGACGACAGCATGATCTGGTCCGTTTTCTTCTAACGAGATATCTCGTCCATCAAGATCAATTCAGCCTTGCTAATGGGGAGATACCTCGTCGAGACAACCCCAGAAGGGTTAAATTTTAGTTTTTTTTTCAAAATGACTAGAGTACACTATAAATTCTCCAACCTTCTGATGATTAAGACACATTTAAAAGAAATCAATCCGCAACATAGCCTTTCAAGATTCTCCTATTTCCTCGCTTTCTTAACCATCCTGATGATTACCTTGGCGAGGTGTCTCGTCGCTATTAAAAGTAACCAAATCTTGATGGACGAGATATCTCGTCATTAAAAAAAATCTGACGAGATCCTGATCTCATCTTCAGAAAATCGGCAATACTTAATAACGAGATACGTCGTCATTAGCCAAATTGGTCAAATCTTGATGGACAGATATCTAGTCGAAACCACTGAGGGGTTAAAAGCCATTTTGGAGCAAGCAGGTTATATCATCACTATTATTTTTATAAATTGATCAAAATTGTACTTATTTTTTGACAGATTGGCGACAAATATAATACATTTTTGGTGTTGCAATGAACTTTTGTAATTAGTTTATGTGTGCCATGAGATGAAAAAGACTGAAAGTCGCTGAGATAAACTAATGCAACTCTGTCAGAACGCCAGATTGCCAATTACTGGCGTTGGTTAGTTTACTTTTACTACTTTTTGATTAAGTTATATTCTTATGTAGAACAGAAGCACTCGGTGCAACTCAACTCGAACGCTAAAAATCTTTGTAATTATGTTATATGTTATTAAATTCTAATTCACTCTTACGTTCTTACGTTTATTATTATCAGCTTTGTAATAGAAAAGTAGTTTATTATAATAGAATAACTCAATTACAAAGTAGAAAACAGCATTAGCGTTTACTTACATCGTCTGCATCTGTTCTACGAAATAATAAATAATAAAAATTTAACAACTTTTTAACGCCATATATTGGCAATTCTGTGATGAAGAATAGCATATGGATGAAATTTATTTCTGACTTGCATTTGACAGTTTATATGGATACCACATATATTTATTGCTTCTTTTTTTTAAATAATTGTCTCAGGATGTGGAGGGGTTCAATAAAACATTTTAACAAATTGATCACAGATGTTGCAGTCAGATTCCGGCGCTAAGCGCAAAACAGAAAAGATTATTGTCTTTCAACTTTATTCTTTATTATTGAATCAGAAATAATAAGTTTATGTTTAAGTAACAGACAAATTAGCTTCTTTTCAACGTCGGCACAGCATTGTGTTGGTTGAAGTAATAACGCATATATATCTTTGCATTGCATAGTACGGTATTTTTCTCTCATTACGTTTTCAAATCCTGTTTAAAAGTCGTTATGACTCTCAAAACTTGAAAATGCCACAGAAAAGTTCGCAAAGACAGCTTGTTTGTAAGAGCAAAATGTTTTAAAATGTAAAGATAAAGTACATGTCCGAATTTAAAGGAAACTTCTTGTTTTACCGAAATAATTAGGGTATATAATTCCTTAAAAAAGTTCTTTGATGTAACTCGATTTGAAACGAGTATCATATTTATGCAGTTACTTTGAAACAAGAAGGAAGAATAATTTGTTTACAGTATGCACAAGAACACTTAAATTTTTCTTTTACTTTTTCTGTATTTATCTCAAACAGTATTTTGAAGCAGCTGGGGTAACTTCAAACAGCTCAACTACAAAGTAATGTTTTAGTAGAGTTCGTTAAAATGTTTGCGGCAAAACCTGTATTTCCTCTAATAGAAGGATAACATAAATATCCAACGAATATTTTTCCCGTGCTTGATTCAATTTAGAGTAAGCTTGAAATGTATTGCAAAGTTACTAACAAGCTGTAAGCAATGAAATTTATATTTTGGCATATGTTATGTGGTCATTTGAAATGCACCTTCTCTAGTTTTTAATACTCTATGCATCTTAAAACTGCTCATTTTTCCTAAGAATTCAATTTAAAAGAAGGACCAATAGAACCATTCCAAAGGATTAATTTCCAAGGAAAGGACCAAAAGAATCTTTTAAAGTATTCACTCCCACGGAAAGAACCAATAGAATCTTTCGAGCGGATTTTATTCTAAGGAAAAGACCCGAAAATCTTCTTAAGAGATTCTATTTTGAAGAAATAATCAACTTAATTTTCCAAAGATTTCTATTGTAAGAAAAGGACAACATAATATTTCCAAAGGATCCATTTCGAATAGGAATACCAATAGAATCTTTCCAAAGCATTGACTTCGAGTGAGAGGACCAGTAGAATATCTCCAAAATATTCACTCAAGGATAGGATCAATAGAATCTTTCCAAAACCTTCACTCCCAAGGAATCTTTCCAATGGCTACGATTCTAAAGAAAGGACCAATAGAATCTTTCTAAAGGTTGAAAAATCCAAACAATAGGTATAGTTATTTAGTCATTAAGTGTGTTGTGGAGTAAAAGCAGTACTAAATACTTCGGAAATCTTGTGACTATCAAAGGGTTAAATGAATACATCTGTAGAACAATTGTATCGAGAAAATTTTAATGAGTATAAGTTTATTTATTAGATTTTTTTTAAATTTATAGTTACTTATAAAACTTCTATTTGCACTATTATGAACTTACGTTTATGCTCAGCATATGTTTTAACATAGTTCCATTTGAAAAATGGAATATATTTGAAAAATCGGGGTACGTTCTCTTGAGAAAACGTAAGAATCTTCTATTCTTGTAGAGGATTGAGTTTTACAATTGAGATTTATGCCTGTCAAATGAAAGTCCAAAGAAAGCGATAAATCTTAAAATATGCTTCAAAATGAGGATATTTGTAGCATTATTTATAGTTTAGGAATATCTTTATACATAGATTGCATAGAAATATCTCAGAGCAGACCAAAACAGATCCATTTTTAATACTAACAGTCTGACAACTGTCTCTTCAAGCATCAATGAAATTTGTTATTAATTCTAGTTTCTTTAATGTCTGCAAATTAATGTTTTACTGGTCGTTTGTATGGAGTATGGATTGTTAATGTATTCTCAGAAGGTTGTTAAAATTAGGTCTTTGGTTAATTAAAAATCATGAAGAACATATTGAACGCAACATAACAAGGATGATGTGCAGGATGATATTTAGTTTTGAATTGAATAAACTTTTTTTTTTAATTTACTGTTCAGAAACCAACCATACTGTTGTATAATGTAATCGCCAATAGAAATCTATTTCTTTGTGGCGCTAGAACTGAGCCACACTTTGCATGCAGCATCTGTGAATGTTCTTGCACAGCTTTCTTGGACGTTCGTACATCTTGATTAACCTTATTGGTTGTGCTGCAATCCTATCCTATCTGTATATATATGTGTTGTGTTATCAATAAATTAGCCTTTTCTCTTTTGCGATCCACATGGCCTGTGTTATTCCTTTCCTCTGAAGGAATCGTATTTAACAGCAGAGCGTGGTTCCCTGTTTTCAAGTGGGTCCGCTGTTTATTTTCTTTGCGCTTCTACGGGTGTTTCGAGAAGCGGTGAGCATCGTAAGGAAGTTTTTTTTCTGCTGTTTTATTTTTCGGAGCAATGGATTTTTCGTCGAGGGAGGGGTACGCTTTGGTTCCCTTCGATGGACAGAATTTTTCACTATGGTCGAGGAGAGTAAAGGCTGTATTTTGTGCTAAGCAGCTCGATGCATTCTTGGAGGCAGATCCCGCAGAAGGTGCAGAAGCAGATGAGTCTGTTAAGGCGAAAAAGGCCTACGCTTTCCTGCTGACACTATTGAGCGACCAGATTCTTGTTTCTCTGCAGACTGAGATGACAGCTAGTAAAATCTGGAAGAAATTAGAACTGAAATACGACAACAAAGGAGCTGTGAACCAAATTCTAGCTCGCAAACGATTGGCCACCTTAAAGAAAGCCAGTGATGTGCCAATGAGACAGCATATTGATAATGTGACAAGTCTCGTTAGTGATCTACGTTTGTCTGGAGCGGAGGTCAATGACATGGACATCATTGTCTACATTTTGATGTCACTTCCTCCTGAGTACGAGACTGTCAAAGTGGCTTTGGAGAATCAACCAAGTGCGAACTTAACTTTGGACTTTGTGACCCAACGTCTTTTGGATGCAGAAGCCTTGTCAAGTGATTTCAGACACTCCATTAAACCAAGGAAATATCCAGGAGAAAATGCTGCCTTTCCTGCCAAGAAGGAATACTTTTGCCAAAACTGTAAAAGGAAGGGACATACAGCGAAGTTTTGCCGAAAGAAGATAAAGTGCTATAATTGCGGAAAGAACGGTCACATGAGAAGACACTGCAAAAGTCAACATAATGCAGGTGAAAGGCTTGCCTCAACTGCAGTATCTTTTATTGTGGGAAGCTCTACACGAGAAAGCTTCATAGTGGACTCTGGTGCTACATCCCATATGTGCTCAAAAAGAGAGTGGTTTTCGGAATTAAATCCATCATCAGGCAGTATCAAATGCGCTTCGAAAACAGCTAAATTGGAAGTGGAAGGAGTTGGTGTGATCGTCGGAAAAACTTCAAATGGCAAGGAGATTACCCTGAAAGATGTTTTATTTGTGCCAAATCTGAGTGGACAATTAATTTCTGTCCGAAAAATAGAAAGTGCAGGTTTCAGTCTGGTATTTGAAAACCGAAAGGTTTTTGTGAAAGGTGAGACTGAACACTTCGTACTTGCTAATCGTGATAGTTCGGGACAGTATATTTGTGATTTTGTGCCAAGTGTTGAAAGTGCTTTTCTTGTGGAAGAAAAAGAATTGTGGCATCGCAGGCTAGGTCATCCTTGTGATCATGCGCTGAAGAAATTAGGACTTCCGACTCCGATTTCATTTTGTGAAGTTTGCTCTCATGCAAAGCAAAGTGCCTCACCGTTGGGGAAAGGTCCTAGAAAGAGGGAGAAGGAGCCTTTTAGAAAAATTCACACGGATATATGTGGACCAATTGATCCAGAAACCTATGCAGGTGAGCGCTACTTTATGACTATTATTGATGATTATTCGCGTTTTACCGAAGTGAGATTATTGAAACGGAAAAGCGATGTAATTGAAGAACTAAAATTTTTCTTTAAGTCAAATCCTTCCATTCGTATTTTAAGGTGTGATAATGCTAAAGAATACATGTCTGGTGAACTTTTAAAATGTGCTACAGATGCCGGTATAGTCGTTGATCCATCGCCGCCTTACGTTCCAGCATAAAACGGTGTGGCTGAACGTGCTAATAGATCTCTTATGGAAAAAGGGCGGGCAATGATTTTTGAGTCTGCTTTACCCAAAAGTTTCTGGGGTTTAGCGATTCTTACTGCCGCATACATTAAAAATAGGTTACCCAGTACTGTTGATAACTCTTCACCGTACTTTCTGAAATTTGGCGAAAAGCCTGATCTAAGGAATATGCATGTATTTGGGTGCGATGCATACATGCTTGTACCTTCTTCTCAAAGGAAGAAACTTGATCCCAAAAGCAAGAGGATGCTTTTTGTTGGATACTCCTCGATGGGGTTTAGACTAATGAATCCCGATTCTCATAGAATTTGTGTATCGAAAGATGTGAAGTTTGAACGTAAGATTCGCGACAAGCTTCAAAGGTTCATCGCAGATGAGGTAGATCAGTCAGTTAACGAGTTCGATGTACTCGAGGACGACAAGAGTGAAAGTGAGAACGACGATCTACATCCGATTGAACTGAGAAGGTCTTCGAGACAAACCAAAGAGCCTGTTAGATTCCCACATCCTGAAGTGTATAATGCTATGTTCGCCGATGAGTCTTTGACTTTTGACGACATCGCATCTCTACCCAATGACCAGCAACTCCTGTGGAGGATTGCCATGGATGAGGAAATGGAGAGCATGAGGTCCAACGATGTCTGGGATCTTGAAACCCTACCACCAGATAAGCAATCTATTTCGTGCAAATGGGTCCTCAACAAGAAGAGAAATGGTAAGTATAAAGCTCGTTTAGTAGCTAGAGGATTTTTGCAGAAAGAAGGACTTGATTATACTGAGACTTTTTCACCTGTAATCAGTATGCCTGCTTTAAGATTAATACTTGTACTAATTGTGAAAGAAAATCTTTTTGTTTTTGTACTTGATGTAAAAACTGCATTTTTGAATGGTGAATTAAGTGAATTAATTTATATGGATCAACCCCCAAGGGGTATGATGATAATAGTGGGAGAAAATGTAAACTTAAAAAGAGTTTTTATGGGTTAAAACAAGCACCACGTCAATGGTTTAAAAAGTTTTTGGAATTTGTGATAAAACTTAATTTTATACAACTTGTAAATGAGCCATGTATTTTTGTGCGATATGAAAAAGAGAAGAAAATTGTTATAGCACTTTATGTAGATGATTTATTAATAGCAGGTTCAGATGTTACAGAAACTAATATTGTGATTTCTTTGTTATCTAAAGAATTTCAAATGTCTAAATCTGAAAGTGCATCTGAATTTTTGGGAATTCGTTTGGAATTTAGTTCTGATAAGTTGCTATTGGATCAGGAATTGTATATTATAAAATTACTGAAAAAGTTTAACATGCTAGATTGTAAACCTAGTGTTCTTCCGATGGATCCTAAATCAACATTGGCTAATTTTGAGAAAGGTGAGGTATTTGATGGACCATATCGAGAACTTGTAGGATCGTTACTTTATTTAGCTTATGTATCTAGGCCTGATATTTTGTATGCTGTAAATTGTTTAAGTCAACTTCAAGAGCATCCGACTGATGCTGGATGGTGTGCTTTGAAGAAAATCTTAAGGTATTTAAAAGGTACTGCTAACTTAAAACTAGAGTATTGTAAAGATTCAAATGATTTTCAAATGTCTATGTATGTTGATGCTGATTGGGGTTCTAATCCAAATGATAGAAAATCTATTTCTGGTTATATTATAATGTTTTGTAATTCTCCAATTTTCTGGTCTTGTAATAAACAAAAATGTATTGCTCTCTCATCAACTGAAGCTGAAGTAATAGCATTAAGTAAAGGTATTCAGGACTTTATATGGTTGAAAAGTGTTGCTTCAGAAATAACCGATGTTTCAGATCTTACTGTGTTTGAAGATAATCAATCTTGTATCAAATGTATAACAAATGAAAATAATCATGGTAGATTGAAACATATTGATATCAAATTAAAATACATTCGTAATGTAATTTGCAAAAATAATATAAGAGTTGAATATGTTCCGTCTGATCATCAAATTGCTGATATGTTAACTAAAGCATTGCCTAGAGTGAAATTTAATGAAATTTTGTCATTGTGTAATTTTAAAAAATAATGTTTGTTTTTCTTTAGTAATGTGCGATTAAGGGCGGGTGTTGTATAATGTAATCGCCAATAGAAATCTATTTCTTTGTGGCGCTAGAACTGAGCCACACTTTGCATGCAGCATCTGTGAATGTTCTTGCACAGCTTTCTTGGACGTTCGTACATCTTGATTAACCTTATTGGTTGTGCTGCAATCCTATCCTATCTGTATATATATGTGTTGTGTTATCAATAAATTAGCCTTTTCTCTTTTGCGATCCACATGGCCTGTGTTATTCCTTTCCTCTGAAGGAATCGTATTTAACAGTTATTAATTCTAGTTTCTTTAATGTCTGCAAATTAATGTTTTACTGGTCGTTTGTATGGAGTATGGATTGTTAATGTATTCTCAGAAGGTTGTTAAAATTAGGTCTTTGGTTAATTAAAAATCTTGAAGAACATATTGAACGCAACATAACAAGGATGATGTGCAGGATGATATTTAGTTTTGAATTGAATAAACTTTTTTTTTTAATTTACTGTTCAGAAACCAACCATTTATGCAGAACTTCAGTTTAGTCTGGACATTTTCTTTGACAATTCTGTTTTTTAACAATTTTAATATTGACTTACAAACTAAAATCGTGTTACTTAATTTTTATTTGATTGTGCGTTTTTCATGTATATTGTGCTTTTTGTATTGCGTTTCGTACTTTGCCCTCTGCTGCTTTTTTGCATGTGCATTTTGATTTGTTAAGTAAATGGATCTGTTCTGTATGACAAACAGTACATACGGATTGTAGGCTGTGCAGGTTCAATTCCTCCCTGCGTATATTTCACTCTTCTGTGTCAGTAAAATTTTCTTTGTATATGTATATACATCACTTTACTTCATCTTGTGTTTGGCGCAGCTTGAATAAATGTGTGCCATAAAACACCAATATACCAACCAACTTTGTCAATATGAATAAAAAAGATTATTCTCGAAAATAACTTGATTTACCGTATAAATAGCTTGCTTTAGTTATGGAATAGTTTTAGTACGGATGATTTTTTAATTATCGATCAATAATTTTTTTGATCCATGAAAATAATAATTAATAATAATTTAAATAATAAATTAAAGTATGAAGTACCAGAAAGTATAAGTAGTATTTGAAGTAAAAAATAATTTATGCCGCTTTTCAAACACATTATAGTTTGTCGATTTATTTTTTAACGTTATCGTTAGATTTCTAAATAAAAATCAGAAATCGGTATTCAAATATATTCATGCACAAATATTCGCGACTGATTTGTTTTTGTAAGTAAACAAGAAATCTTGAAATGCATAAAATTCCACTCTTTTCTCTCTATCTGAACCTGAATGTGTGAAGATCCCTTTCTCGTGGGCAAATATTTGTTGTGGTTTCCATTTCCTAGCTCAAAAACATCTCCTTCTGATAAAATATGTAGAACAAGGTACACGGTTTCCTGTCTCGATTTTCTTCTTCCTTCCTCTCGGTTCGAAATCCCTAACACTTTTTTATTGTGTTTTCTTTATTCCAGTTGATGTCTAGTTTTCACTTTAAGAGTAAACTGAGTTTTTGTTTCTTTTGAACTTTTATTCAAGCATTCCTTTCCCGAGGGATTGGAATTCTTCAATTTAGGAAAACATTTTCATGTGCCTTTGTTTTCCGAAGCATCGGTTTACTGTTTCTTTATGAATACGTTACCTTCATCGATGCAGATTTCAAATGCATTGCTTGCTTGTCTTGCTGCTTCTGTAAGCCTCAATGCGAATGTGCGTTTCGTTCTGCCTGTAATTTGTAATTTTGGTAACACGAAATATGTCTTAAAATAAACATCTCGGTTTGTCATTTTTGGGAATATTTATTTCACAAAAAATAAATACATTTAAGTCATAACCTAACATAAGTAACGTTTCAGATGTTATTTGAAATTTGTTCAAATGAACTGATAACTGTAAAACTGCCTTACACGCATTGTTTTTGAAAGTTTCAACGAGTACTTCCTTTAACCCTGTTGATGGTTATCTTCCCTTCGAAAACTGCCGTGTAGTGGATAGTACAAGGCAGCTTCTGATACAAAAAACCTGTTTCAAATTGCCCCCAGTTCTGAGTAAAGGACAATTTGGTTTTCCTATTTGGATCCCCTTCGAGTAATAGGGCAGTTTTTCTCAATGAAATTCCTCGTCATTAGCAAAATCGGTCAGATCTTAACCTGGTGGTTGTCCCGACGGGATATCTCATCTTTAACAAAACTTACCAGATCTTGATGGACGAGCTCTCTTGTCATATCTAAAAGAAAACTAACCAGATCTTGATCTTGTCATTGGAAAAGTTGGTCAGATATTGATGGACAAGATGTCTTGTCGAAACAGCTTGGATGGTTAATGGAAAAGATAGCTCGTTGAAACTACTTGGAAGGTCAAACGAACTTAGATAACCAAATATTTTTTTCCGAGACTGATTTTATTTTCAATCTTTTTAAAATATTTCTCTACACTAGTATTTCACATAATATAATAATGAACTGATAAACCGAAAAATCTATTTATACAAAGTGGTCAGAATCTTCTCAGTTGGGGCCGCAGCCCATCCGAAGAGAATTCGGATGTAGGGAGGCCACGAGGAAAATAAAATGTGGCATATGTCTCGACAAATTCTTACGAGAATCGTTATTCACAAGAGTGTGAAACCGAAAGATTAGACATCACTGTTATTTAATAATGAGTCTGTACCTGGAAACTCGATCGAAAAATGAACGTTCGCTGACCGCCGGCTGGCAAGTTTCTCACAAGTGTCCATATGTTGCCGAAGGTAGGTGCCCTTCAGCTTAACCTTTCATGGACCCTAATTGGCGTCTTTAAAGCAGGGGACGGATTGAGAAGGTGGTCAGAATCAAATGCACGATAGCCATACCGGGCCTTCCGTTCGGTCCTTCCATGGATGCATCTTTCTCTTCTGTGTCATAAAAAATTTCATTGTGTGTCTGTGCATGTTCATTACTTTGTGTTATCTCTTTTCTGTCTGGTGCGGCTTGGCCAAATATGACCCAGGGGCAATAAAAGCCAACCAACAAATGATACCACGACTTGTCCGTCGAAAAGGTACAGGAGATGTTGCTCGTTTTTCGATTGGCCCTGGCATTCCGAATGTATTCACGTCTTAAGTTTTAAGACGTCAATTCCTTTATTCTAAATACTTGTCCTTCGTCATTCCTGTTGTCTGTACCTGAAAGCAAATAGGTACTATCTGTTTTCTGTATAGCGCAACTCAGCCAAATATGGCCCTGAGGCCATAAAACACAAACCAACCAACGGGGCATACCACGCCTTATCCACCGTAAAGAAAAGTAAGTGTTACTCGATTTTCGATTGGACGTGGCATTCCAGATATATTCACGTCTCAAGTTTTTTGTCCATCGGTACCTGAAAGTAAGTAGGTTTCTACAACACACGAAAACAAAATGCCAGATAGATATGCAAATTCGAATAAATAAGATGAGACGATATGGAGCAATCAGATAAAGTTTCAAATTTCCAGCTTCCGGCTTGGTTACATTAAATTCCAATCAGAAAACTTAGGGGTACTGACAAAAGGATCTGAAATAGGAATGCTATACCGGTTATTTAATAATGAGTCTGTACCAGGAAACTCGATCGAAAAATGAACGACAAATAAAGAGTGATTTAAAGAAAAGGATTTCGGTTGGTTGTTGTGACGTTTTATGGCGCAAGAACCATAGTTGGCCAAGCTGCGCCAAACAGAAGACAACGTCAAGTAAAAATGTCGTGAAAGGGGACAAAAGAGGAATTAGGGAACACAGCAGTGGGATGAAAGCAGAAAAACATAGCTTGGGTATCCCAAGAGCGCGACCCCCATGTTTACTACAGTCAGTAAACCCCATGTGAAAAGAAAACATGAGTAAAATACCTCGGGTCCGTGCAACCAGTACACACCTAAAGGAGATTTACCCCTGAGGGAAAAATAGTTTGGGTATCCCTTACATATGGACTAAGAAATCAATTACGTTACAATCACACATCAGAAGGTATGAATACATTATGCAAAATTACTAAACGTAGAAATGAAATACGTTTTTAGGTTTAGTTAATTTTGTCATTCGAAGCATCAGAAAAATTTTAATTACCTTCCTGCAAATGAAAAAGAAAAATAATTTAGATATTTTCAACAATTCTAATAACCAATGTTACAACAATTCAAACAAGAAAACACAGCATATCTACATGAAACGTGCCGATACAGTACCTATTAGTCCATTCCCCTTTTTTTTTCCTTATCTAGTCTTACCTCAAAACTCTCGAAAAATAAAGTCCCAACACAAAACAAACTCTTTTTAATCACCTGACTATTGTTTGGATTCCTCTGGCAAAAACAGAACTGATAGAAAATCTCATTTAAAAGTAAGCAATGAGCTGCATACTTCAGCAGTTTCAAGAATGCGATCCTTGTTTTTTGTCGCTCGCAAGATGAAAGAACGCAGACACTTGAAGTAACAATTCCAGAAAATGCGAAACAATGCCCTGTTTTGTTTTTCTACCTCCACAGGACCCTTTATTGAAAAGAAAAGCGTATGACAAATGATCTCGGAATATAGAGTAAAAATATTTTTACCCGTATTTTCGAAAGAAGAAATATGTAGGATTCAGCTGGTAAACGGAATTTTCAATCAGCTTGGTTATTTGTCGGATTTTGTGTACTTCGAGACCCTTTGCATTTTTGTACTTTATTCTTTCCTGTCTTTTTTCTGAAGTTCCTATTGTCTTTCAAAATTCTTCGTTATTTATTATAACTTGGAAGTTTTTTTGATGGCTTTTGAGAATTTATTGCACTATTTTCGTGAAATGGAATGGAAACTATTTTTTTAAAATGTTTTTTTTTTTCACGATTGGTTCCAACTGTTTTCTGGTATGGAAAGAATATCGATAACATTTCACGCTTGAATGATGCTGGAGTTTGAGTTCGAAATGATGAGACGTTTCCTTGTACTTTTGCATGCTTTACTTGCCTTATTGTTTATTTCAGCGTACCTATATATATATACATATATATATAATGAAGCGTGTTTATCACATTTTTCTCTGAGGTGCTCTACTTTCTGCTCCATTTAGTCTTGAATTTGAGTAACTTCATCGATGCGGGGAAAAATCAATCAAAATTGAATTGTTTTACAGAGGGAGAGTGTACGGATCATTAATTTATTCAAGAATTTAAAAAGATTAAATTTCTTACATAAGTATAATACAACGTATTTTCTTTAAGTAAAAGTGGTAGATATTATTCAAATAGTATAATTTTAAAAGATATTAAAACTTTCCATTTTTTAATACTTAGTTAATTGAAATTTAAGCGTCAAATGATACCGGTTTAAAAAAATATTTCATATTAAATACAATATGTATTTTACAATTGTTTCTGATAATTTGTATTTAAATAATGAAGGAAAAAGTATTTCATTCTATTATTCTTAATCTTGCAAGCAAATAGTCTGCGATATAAAGAAAATGAGATACGAATTATTGTAGATATAACAACCACTTTAATTATCTCAAAACGTTTCACACTCTTTTTATAGGAAAATGTCTTATTGTGATTGCAATCGTATTTTTGTAGTCTATCGAGTGTTTTCTAGAAAAAGTATTTATTTGTCACTTTGTGGTTTTGTGAATGCATTGTTTTTACTTCTGTGATATTTTTGAATTAGAGTATAACTCGTAATCTTTAAAATGCAATACAAACTTATTTCTGTGACTTATGCGTCCGTTCTAAAAACAATATCGAAACATCGTGTTACTAAATATAAGTAATTGAAGTGACTACAGTAAGTAGTTTTTGTTTATAAAAATATAATTGCAATATGCCATTTAAACTAATTACAAACACTTAGATTAAACTGTCACAATTCATTAAAATCGATCCACATACAAATCACTTACTTAGAATTACCATAAAAACGGGTACCAAATATTAAAGTTTTGAATAAGAATAATATATTTTAAAGAAAGTATAAATTTACTTTTTTTACCCTTTTAAATATTAGATTTTACATACTTGATATAATTAGTATAGATTTGCGTAATGGTAGCTGAATAATTTTAGTATAAGTACCTCCACAAATCATTCGAATTTGCTATTTAATAGCCAGCTGTGCTGTTCCAATACAACGTAAATTCAACTACATAGCTACCACTTTGCCATTTTTGTATTTGTACCTCAGCTATATACGTATATGTGGTAAAGTGTAATGTGGAAATTTGAATTCCTTCACGATTAATTAAATTTGGGATTTTCACTTAATTTTTGTTTCATTTTTTAAAGTATCAACTGAAACAAAATTTTACAAAACGTACTTAAGCGTCGGGAGAAAACGCCCATCCATTGATTCATCATCTGATTGGTCTTATATAGACGAAGTGGTAGACTAGCGATTGCGCCATTTTTGTCGCCACTGTATAGAAATTCGCATTCATATACCTACATCCTCATCAGATGTTATCTCCAAAAGAGGCAATAAGATGTCAAATCGGCCAACAAAATCAATTTTTCACAGAGCAGCCACGTGACTACTAGTCGACATGTTGGTCACACTTTTGGAAGATCCTCTCAATAGCAATGCTCAGTCTACTTATATTTCATGTCTATGATCGTAACAGGGTTAAACTTTTTTTACTTGAGTCACTTTGCTTAATGAAGAATTCTATGAGCTTCTTTTCATGAGAAATATTATTCCAAAACGTATACAAGCATGATTCTGTACAAGCTTTAAAAACGTTTATCCTCTTCAAAATATCTCCATTCTAAACGAAGCTAATAAACCCCAACCCAATCCAAATTTAATTGAATATCCAAACCCACCCGGAGTGGTCTGTTTTGTATCCGACACAGAAAACGCTTTCACCGAGAAACGTATGGCACCGATATCTGAACCAGCGCTCCGTGGGGTTTAATTCGAAATCCTTTTCAACAGCTGGATTAATCTGATACACTTGTGTCATTAATTTGCGATTTAAGCCCCCATTACTTGCAATCTGTCATGCATAACTGTGATTTATCATCTCGGGCAGACGTTAGTTGAGCATACTTGTTCCGAGAGGTTTCATATTTCCCCCCGAACACAAAGTCAGCAACACTTTCTCAATATCCAGCTTAGCACTCCGGGAATTTCAAGGTTTACTGCACACACTTCTGCCGATGACACGGGATTAGTTAAAGGCTGCGACGGATGCGGACGCCATTTTGCTTGAGACATTTAAAACTTTATAACGTAATACTCTTCGAAAAATGAAGAGGGTATTACAAAAGGAACGAGGCGCGACTAATCGTATTTGGAAATATATCGAGACATGAGACTGATAAGATTAGCGAGATGTTCGGACTCAGTCGGGTATGGTTCAGAAAGATTTAAGATAGTGTACTCGTTGGATTCGATGTATCTGACACGTCAATTCCACGAATGACTTAAATCCTGAAGTTGAAAATACTGTTTACATTGGTTTGGATGAGTTTTTTGAATCAAGTCATATATGGCCAAAATGCGCCAAACGCAAGACAGACAACGTTTAATAAATAAGCTACATAATAAGAATGGACACTCCGTTTATATGAATACACACAAGGAAATGTTTACAGACACTAAAGATAGAAAATAACTTAGGGTTAGTTGATTGAATTTTTATGGCTTAGGGCCTATTTGGCCATGCTGTTACAATCACTAGACAACATCAAGTAATAGACAGACACATCAGTTATCACAGCATCAAGTAATAGACAGTCACATCAATTATCACAGCATCAAGTAATAGACAGGGACATCAGTTATCACAGCATCAAGTAATAGACAGACACATCAGGGAGGAATCGAACGTCGGGCATCAAAAACTATCCGCCAACGCGCAGTGAACAAACCCACAGTGCCACGGCGACCAAAATATACTGACTAAGATGTTTGATCACGATCTAAACATAATGTGTGTTATTGTTAGTGTTAAAAAATCGATTCATAGTGGTAGATATAATATAATGTAATGTACCAATGCTACACCATTTTTAAAATGGCTCCAACGTAAGGTGATCAGTAGCCACCTAACTGTTACAGTGGTCATAGCGTAGGTCTTCTGGTAGTAGACAGGGATGTTATTTAATTTTCTCTTTGTAGTAACGACGGCTTACCCATTGAGTGCTCCTACACAAGTAGGCGTCAGTTTGCCCTTTGTAATACCGAAGGCTGACGATGTCAGTGGTTGGATTTCAAAAGTAAAATAATAATTAAAGCTCAATAAGCATGCTAACATTTTCGGACAATCATACTAGTTATCGGCTATGCATGTTTTCAGTGCTGAAGCTACTTTTCGTCATTTAGTCGATAAAATTTTGATATTTTGTACGGTTTTCAGCGTGAAGTGATTTCAAGCAGTTTTATACAGGTGTATCGAACAAGATTATCTGAATTGTAAGCTCAAGGGAATTCTATTTTAGCAAGTTCAGATTTTTTCTTTTTAAAATAAAACTTTGAAAAATGCCAAAAAAAGTATTTTCAGAGCAAATATGCAAACCAGTCAAACTGCGAAGATTTTTACTTCTTCCACCCAAATATTCTCTCATAATGTACTTGGGGGTTACCTTAAAATGAAACTTATCACCATTTTGGCGACGTTTGGCGTTTAATCAAATGAACTTTGACCAACCAATTACCATATATCAATTCGGAATTAGTTTGGAATTTCTATGGTCTGAGTGCTGAAATCGTTCTTGTAAAACACGTTCTACTACAAAACCATTCTCGCCACCTACATTTAACTTTCAGAAAATGCATAGTTCACACAATGTCTGAAAGCATAATTTCAACTTAATAAATGCTGAAATTAGCAATTTATAAATTTATATTTAAATCTTCATATTTCCATTTAAATATTAACTTGTTACAAATTTCAACCAAAGTAAAAACCATAATTTACTTTTTTTGTGTTCCTACGAGTTTACAAGTACTTTCCTCTTTTTCAGCTGGAAAAGAAGGCCGCAAGATACCTGTGATGGTATACATACATGGAGAATCTTATGAATGGAATGCAGGAAATCCCTATGATGGAAGAGTACTTGCAAGTTATGGTAACGTGGTCGTCGTCACTATAAATTACAGACTAGGAATTTTAGGTACATATCTGTGTTTTTAATAAGTTATGAAACTCTAATATCCTTATTAGATCTTATTACATTACTAGTTTGACTTACAAGTGAAACACACTAAGTAAAAAAATTTTAAGATGTAAATTGTTTAGCTTTTCTTGACCGGAATGTGGTTATTTTTACACTGGTAAAGTCCGGTAAGTTATTTTTCTTTTTCTGAAAGTTAGATTTCTCTTTGAGAAAAACACTTAGTGAGTATATTTTTTCGCACATGTTTTCTCAGAACTGCGAGTTTCGATGCAGTGTGTTTCGCTTGTAAGCAAATGAAAAAATAAACCTATTTATGAATACAAATCAAAATGGTTTAAATAATAGAAGCCAATATTGGCCATTTTATTCTTTCATGGCATCATTTTAGCAGAGTGTAACACTATTTTATTAATTATAGCAGACACTGATAACAATAGTTTTATGCTATGCAGTATAGAGATTATGTTTTAGGATTAATATATGAAGTTAACATTGAAAGTGTGAATTGGTGCGTAATGAATTTAGCATGAAATTGAAGAAAACGATATCTCGAATATCAGATCTTCTGGAACATTCAAACGGAAATGTCCCGAAGTTGTACAAACCAATATATTTTAAAATATTCTCCACATTTTTCAAGGCGGATTTCCCACTGCACAATTAAGATCTGGATGTTTTCAGTAAGGTAAATTTAGTTATAACAAAATAAATTTAAATTTGTTCACTATGCACAAAATGTCATTTCTCCAATACACATAAGTAATAAAAATTATTGCACCTGTATTTAAAAATTGAAAAACTCATTGAAAAACATCAATAATTCTTGTTTTAAAAGCTTTTTGAAACATACGATTGATTTTGGGACATATATTAGTTAAAGAGCCCCCATTGTAACTCTCCAAACTTATCAACGAGATACCTCGTCCAAGCTGTGGTCAGGTTTACTAAGGACGAGATATCTCGTAGGAGTAATAATCCCTTTGGAGTAATAGGGACAAAACTGTCCTATTACTCCAAAGGGAATGGAGACTCAAGTAGAAAACATAAATTGTCCAGAACTGCTGATACTTTGGAACAGGTTATTGCACCAGAGGCTGACCACTACAGAGCAGTTCTCGAAGCGAAGATAAACACCAGGAGGGTAAAAAAGGATTCATAAAAATAACGAGTAACTACTATCGCAGGGGGACGTTCAATATTTGCAGAACAATGACATTATCTAAGTAATACTTTCTATCACTTTTTTAGACATCCGAAATTTAAATAAAATATATTCATTTTAATATTTCCAAATTATGAAATTAATTAGTCAACACATTCCCTCATATTGCCTCATTTCTCGGTTGATAAACCCGAGATGCGGTTGATTCTCCGGAAACTTAATTATTTGATTTCGAAATTCCAATCGCTCGTGTTTGTAAGTTACGACATAAGTCAAATTTCCGTGTTCATAAGGGCTTTATGCCCCTATTTGCCGACTTGACTCGAGACTTTCTTGTGACATTTCATCCTCAGGCTAGAGATAACCTCCACTCACATCGCGAGTGCTTAAATTTACATAAACAAACAAGCATTCCTTGATGAGTCTGCTGGAGAAAATATCCATTTCCGAACTCCGCTATTATCAGAACCTTGGTTCCAAGGAGATAAAATCAGGTTTCTTTATTATAACTTCGTGCTGCCTCTCTCTCTCTCTCATCTCCATAGAACCCGTTTCATTGTTGTGCTGCCAATCTCGAATTTCTCGTTTCGAAATATGAATGAGGGAAGCTTTTATGGAATGATGTCGTCCATTTTCGGGCGAAGGCAATATGTTTCAAAGCAAGACAAGCTTCTTTTTTCTCGCTTCACATCGATAAGGTTAGGATGGTGTTATCGGATATCCATCTAAAATAGATAGACCGTCGCTTTATGCGTTTTATGAGACATGAATATGGATATCGTAGGGCCTTTCAAAACGTACCTCCCCTCCCAATACACATTCTCGCAATAGGATTTTTTTCTATTCGGGGAGATGTAACGGAAGATGGAACACATGGACTGTATGGAGGTTTCATTTAGCATGGGATCGCTTTTCTTACATATTGCGCACCACTCCCCTGAGATTCTATTCTTTGCGAGAGGGCGTGGATTTTCTTGTTCTGGGTTTTTATATCTTGCTTCGTTTGGAGAGCTCCGTGCCTTAAATGATGTCGATACTTCCGTTATTGGAGATCATTCGCTGTTCCACTGCGTTCTATCCAAATATTCCAGGGAACTTTAACAATGCGTGTAGATGATTGCCAAATATATCTTTGGAAGTGTCTTGATCTATTTTTCGTTCAGCTGGAAAACGAAGGCAATCGGTGGAGAAAGGAGAATGGTTCTAGGGTATTGGTCTTTGGATTCGTGTCTGGAGGAACTTTTTTTCCCTCATACCAGTCTTTAAGCTATGTACAAAACTAATGCCGTTGTACATTGCGATATTTTCTTTTACAATTGTTAACCTGAGCGTTATGAGATTTCCTAACAGTGCAACTGCTTGTAATCACAGTGCACACATCACTAAATAACCACATCAATTGGTTGAAAAATCCCAGGAAAGATTATATTGATCAAGTAAGTTAAAACAGATTAGAAGCTATGCAAGGAAGACTGCAAGAAGCAGAACGGATATATGCTTGTGAATCCTTCAGTTAACCTACCAAGAAATTTCGACAAGATATCTCATCCATCAAGATCTGACCAATATTTCTAATGAGGAGGTATCTCGTTATCGAGATATTGCCAATTCATTTAAATCGAGAACAAGATCTGGTCAGTTTTCTTCTAATAACAAAATATCTGGTCCATAAATATCTGATCAGTTTTCTCCTAGTAACAAAATATATGCTTCATCAAGATCTGGTCAGGTTTACTAATGACTAGATAGATACCTCGCCAGGACAACTACCATGAGGATCAACACATATAATTTCTTCTTTAAAACATCCTCATACGCCGACACCAACTCAATTGTGCTTTAATAAGAAGTCTTATATTTTTAAAAATAAAGACATAACACAAACATCACACATAGAACACAAACATAACACATAGAACACAAACATAACACATAGAACACAAACATAACAAAAAACATATTCTCATGATCGGGCATTGCTTAAGCTTAACACAGTTTATCAATTCCTTTGAAATTTACGGGATGACCGTGTCTAAGTGGGTTCGCTCACTGAACTAGCAACATACGAGCTGTAGGTGGCGCAGGTTCGATTTCTCACTGGGAGTCAGTAAAATTTTCTTTTGTATGCATCTATTACTTGACGTTGTGTGCTTTGTGTTCGGCACAGCTATTCCAAACATGACCCTTGCGCCATAAACCCAAATCAGCCTAACTTTGAAAGTAATATCGAAGAATTCGGTAGATTTGTTCCCGTAGGATTTGTTGCAAAACGTTATTTAATTGTTCCTCTATTAATTTTCACTTTAAAATTGAACATCCTTAACATGTATGATCATTAAAATGGTATGGGTTTTAGCAGAACGACGTACTTATCCAAGCTTCTATGAGTGATATCTAGCCAGCAACTTGTGAATCTTGTAATCAGAGATAATGTTGAATCTATTCGCTTCTAGGTTGCTGGCTTTAATGTTTCTAATTTAATTTCTGTTTACAATGTTCATAGTGGATTTTTATCTGCAATTTAATATGTTACCAACCATAATCAATGTTTGTTGTTACTTTTCTTGGACAGTGAGCGCGTGCTAGCGCTCGGTAAATTTAATTATTATTGCGCTCATGTACTATTGTTAGTATAAATGTTGTTGTGTCTTGATATTACATTTATTATGCACGCGAAAACTATGGTATTAGTGAATGTATATTTTAGCTATGCACGTGCATACAGTAATTATGATATAGAATGGTGATGAAAAATGAATTTGAAGCTTGGAAGAATTGAAGAAAGAGCAGAAGCTAGCTTAATGTGTTTAACAAGTGTTCTTCTCCATGTGTGCGAACGAAAAGCTAATCTACAGCTGTTTAGTGCAATCTTACTGACACTCTGATCACCCGAAAAGTGACCAGTCTCCAGGTGAATTAGGAACCGACTCGGGGATCTGGTCAGTTAAAGGACACGAGTATATTCAAAATGGACATAGTAATATTGAATACAGATATAGGAATTATGGAGATGAGAAATATATATACAACTTCTGTAAGTCCAAAGATTACAGGCACCAAAGGGCAAAAGTCCGATTTTGCATTAGTCATTTAGCTTCAGCTGGGTAAAATGGACGGCCTTCACGTTTAGATGTCTCTACTACGAACCAAGCTCCTCTCACAATTGATCCATTTCAATAGCAATGTTTAGTTTGATTAAAAGCTGGATTAGCTGCTCTACAAATTACGTGAATCAACTTTTATCTTGTGCGTAGTGATAATGAAATGATAATTTTTATATCCTTAACCCTCCTGGTGGTTGTCTTGACGGGGTATCTCGGTATTAGAAAACCCATTAGAAGATCTTGATGGACGAAATATCTCGTCATTAGAAGAAAACTAACCAGATCTTGATCTCGCCATCATAAAAAAATCGGCAATATCTTGATGACGATAATTTCATCATTAGGAAAATTGGTCAGATCTTGATGGACAATATATCTCGTCGAAACCATTTGGAGGGTTGAAACACGATAATCAAGTTAATAAGTTTGATATAGGGTATAAGGTACACACTCAGATCTCTCTTGTTATATTTACACAGCTGCATAGTATGATTGTCGAAGATGAGAAATGATTTGCACCGATTTATTGACTCTCATAAGAACTCTTGATTCCTATACTTATCGCAAATATAGTAGCTAAGTTGACAGGAAGATAATATTGAAATTGTGGCTCCGACATTCTTGCCGTTTTCTGGATTAAACTAACAATTACATTCTTATACTGAACATGAGTTGAAGATGAGTTGGCTAGAAGAATAGTTTTATTTGGATAAAAAGAGGGAATTTGTACACAAAATCAACTTACATTTAGAGGTTGATGGAGAGAATAAAAATGTTGAAGTTGCTTTACGTAATAACATCCAGGCTAAACTGATTAGGATAAATAGATAAATAGTACAGTTTTTCAGAATACGTCCCGTTTGTGTGAGTCTTATCAGTGATAAAAAAAGAAGAGAAGGTGATTTAAGTAAAATCTCTTATTAAAAATTCTTAATATGTAATTTTAATTATATCTTTTAGTTCACTGAATTTGGCGTAGTATACGTATTTGTGTGTTCTTTAGCTTTCGCTAAGAAGCATTCTGGAGGTGAAAGTTTTAGTTTTTCAGAAGTGAGACACGTAGTACAAATAAGATGAGTTTTTATGTTATGAATATGGATAACTATGCAGCACTATAAGTCCTTATTTGTTTTTCTTTAATTAACAACAATTATATTCATTCGCTGTTGTTCAACAATAGCGATTTTCAACCTTTTTTTATCTCATGGCACACATAAACTTATTTTTAAAATTCTGCAGAACACCAAAAATATTTTTTGTCGATCTAACAACAAAATAGGAATAACTTTATATGACATACAAAAATATTTATGGTAATTACCTACCCTTTTTGCTCCAAAGTAGCTTTTAAAAATATTTTTTAAATAATTTCTTTTTTTTATACTTTTTAAATAATACTCAAAATTATCTATACGGGCATTACATCAAAAATTTTTAGAACATTTTTGCAAAAAATTCAAAACTAAACCGTTGAAAAGAAATAAATCACACAATTTAACCCTCAGGTGGTTTGGACTAGATCTATCGTTCATCAAGATCCGAACAATTTTATTAATGACGAGATATTTCGTCATCAAGATATTAACGATTTTTATCAGACCGATTTTTGATGATGACGAAATCATAATCTGGTCAGTTTTCTTCTAATGACGAAATATCTCATTCATCAATATATTTTTAACTTTGCTAATGGCGATATATCTCGTTGAGACAACCACCAGGAGTGTTAATTCGTTTCACCAACCGTAAGGCTCACCAATGCCGTTATTGAGGATACCGGTTGAAAATCGGTGTTCTACAAGACAACCACTTTTTTGACTATTCCGCCAATCTGTTAATAGGTATTGACAAAAATCCCGCATTACAGATAGCGGTGTGCACTGGAATAATATTAACAATAAATAATAATTAAAAATTGTTACGCATCGCTATCCATTATCAAAATAAATCTCACGAACTTTAAAAATGTCTGAAATAGTGGTACCCCGAAAATAAAGTTATAAAATGCACTTAATATACCGGTGGCTTGTGCAATATTTCACAGGTTTTCTGCCAGCTGTTGACAGATCAGCGAGAGGTAACTATGGATTGATGGACCAAGTTGCAGCACTACACTGGATCCAAGAAAATATCGGAGAATTCGGAGGCGATACTGAAAATGTCACAATATTTGGACAAGGCTACGGGGCAGCGTCTGTCAATTTGCTGATGCTCTCTCCCATGGCTAGAGGTAGGTTGCTTGGATACCGAAAGGGAAATGGTGTACAGATAAACATTTCATGCGATGTCTAAGGATCCTGCTTTATTGCGTAGTCTTAAAAAAGAATGAAATGAGGATTGTATTGAATCCAGTCAAATGAGTCACTGCATTCGTTCGAAATGGAAAATGTCCATATAGAAAAAGAGCAACCTTTATACTGAAATATATTTATTTGGCTAGTTGTTTTAATTTTTATGGTAGAAGCTCCTAAAAAGAACATACTAGGCCAAACGCAAGACCAAATAAAATTCAGAAAATTTGATTAAGTATATCTGTGTCTGGTAGAAAAAGGGCCAATGTCCATTTGCTAGTTTTCGATAACACCTGATTAAGTAATGTTTGATTTTTAAATTTTTAATGCAGTGTGCAAAAAATAATTTTCCAATGTTTTGATGCTTTCATAATGTATTGACAGCAAAACATTTCCACCTTTCTTCTATTGCAACTTTCTTTCAATTGAAGTGATTTGTGGACATAACTCAAAATCAGTGAATTTGAACATTGGCCCTTTTTCTACCGAAGTACAGATATGTAGACTGTAATAGAGTATGAATTCATTTAACATCAATATAAAACTTCTAAAAATTAGTAGAACCAATTAAAATAAACTAATAACAACGTTGGCATAGTATACAAACAACGTATAAAAATTTAATTGTTTTATCAATTCCATAAATATGGTAAACATTAATAAGGTTAGAATGTGTCAATAAACGATAAAAAGACTGATAATAATAGTTTTTATCATTTGATACAAATTTGAATACATTTATGGAAGTGATACACTGCTGGCCACCGTAAATGCAACACCCTGAAGGAAGCATGCAAATAGTATGAAATTTACAACATGCATTAGCGGAGGTGAGATATGCAAATGATTAGAATTTCAGCGCAGACGCACATCACGCGCGCCTGTGGCGCCACTTCAAAGCGCTATTTAAGGCTTGGAGATTTCGACGATTTCAAGTACGGCAATTGTGTTTTTCTTGTGGTTTTTTCAAAAAACGATCAATTATGCCTCGTAGAAAACAGCGATCATCTTTTGATCAAGTATCCGAGTTCGACAGAGGAAGGATAGTGGCCTACCGAGATTGTGGATTATCTTTCAGGGAAATCGGTAGTCGTGTTGGACGAAACCAAACAACTGTAATGCGGATATGTGATCGTTGGATGCAGGAGGGTACGACGGACCGACGTGTTCGATCGCATCCACCTCAGTGCACCACTTCACGTGATGACAGGCATATTGTGCGTATGGCAGTGACGGATCGCTCAGCCACATCACGAACCATAGCACAGCACATTCAGTCTGTACCGCATCATCCAGTGTCTGCGCGTACCATTCGACGCCGTTTACAGTAGAGTGGTCTGTCCGCAAGACGTCCATTGCTTCGTCTACCCTTGACGCAGAACCACAGACGTTTCCGCCGCCAATGGTGCGATGAAAGAAGGATGTGGACGGCAGAATGGAATGAAATTGTCTTTACTGACGAGTCACGCTTCTGTCTGCAACACCACGATGGTCGGATTCGAGTCTGGAGACACCGTGGAGAGAGGATGCTGAACAGCTGCGTTATGCACCGCCACACTGGTCCTGCACCGGGTATTATGGTATGGGGCGGTATTGGATATCACTCTCGCACTCCTCTAGTACGCATTGCCGGTACTTTAAACAGCCAGCGCTACATCTCCGAGGTGTTGGAGCCAGTTGTCCTTCCTTACCTTCAGGGCTTGCCCACAGCCATATTTCAACAGGATAATGCGCGACCACACGTGGCACGCATTGTCCAAGGGTTCTTCGTCAATCGCCAGATTGAATTGCTTCCCTGGCCAGCTCGCTCTCCGGATCTTTCGCCGATAGAAAACATGTGGTCCATGGTTGCTCAACGATTGACCCAGAATACATCCCCAGCTGCCACACCAGATCAACTTTGGCAACGTGTGGAAGCTGCTTGGTCTGCTGTACCCGAAGAACACATCCAAAGTCTCTTTGAATCAATGCCGAGGCGTGTGGCAGCGGTGATCTCCAACAATGGTGGCTACTCTGGCTACTGATTTTGGCAGGAACCACACTTCACAGAAGTCTATAAATTTAATCATTTGATACTTGGTCAACATGTTATCTACAAAATAAATTTTGTTGTGATATCTCTTGTCTTTCTTGGTGTTGCAATTTGGGTGGCCAGCAGTGTAGAATGTCAAAAATACAAATGATGACTATACGAATGATGGCAATAATGAGAGTAATGGATGAATATCATGGAGCTTGTATTGATTTCGAATGTCCAATCATTGCGCCATTTGTTACATAGTCTCTGAGACAAAGTATATTTACATATTTTATTTAGTATAAATATATTTTTACAATTTTATTTGCAAAAAAATCTCGTTGGTAATTTTGATTTGTTAAATTTTAATAAATAATAAAATTTATTACTTAAGTTTGAGTTTTCACACTTCGTCAATATAGAGTGTGTCAAATAGTTAAAGAATAATCTTTAAAGTTTATTAATTAAGGTATTAAAGAATGGAATAAATAGTTATTGAATAACATTTAAGAAATATTTCAGTTTATTAAGATGTTAAAAATGGAACGATGGAAACCTACATATTTGTTAAACTTTTTTCTGTTAATTTATATGTTTAACATATGCATGTGCATACGATGATATATTGAATTTAAATTGTCACTTTTTTGTTTGATGCATTAAAACATTTTTAACGAATAACTTTTACATTAATTCAGTACTTTTTGTCCCTTCTTTTGTTTCAATTTTCAAAGACATTAGAATTTTTTTGTTATATGTGAATTCAAAAATGTTCGTTTTTTTTTCATTTTAAGATGAATAAATTTGTTTGAAACTTTTAGTATTTTTTGCACTGACTCCCTGTTCTCTTTCAACACATACATCATTTTTATACTGTATGATTTAACTAAACATATTTTAAGAAAAAGTGTAAACTTTTACAAATATTTTAATACGAATAAAACTAATGTCTTGAAGATTCTATTTCACAATTATATCTTAGTCGTTTAAAAGAAATGTATTTTAATATAAAAAATAATGGAACTGGAACTTTAAATCATTTTCTAAAAAACAAGATTGCAAAAAAGTAGTAATGTAATTAAGTTTTTTGGAATGTATTCTATTCGGTACACGATAAAGGATTATAGGATTATGAAAATTAGATTTTGATTTTATTTATTTCAATTTTAATTTTATTTGCTGTAACTAATAAATTTATTAAAAACAAGCTATCAATGGCCATAAGCTTACTATCTTCAAGATCAAAAACCAATTTTAGGGTTTTCCGATGGATCCGCCGTTTTCTGAATTGTGAACATTGCAAGTTTGGATCTCCTAATGTTACATAATTTCCCAATTATTCATACCTTCCGAAATAATCTTTTATTTAGATACTATTAATTAAAATCAAAATTTATGTAATATTATTTTTTAAAAACCTTTTCATGTGCAATGTCATTTCCCTGAAATTTATTTTTGAAAATGATATGAATAGTAACAAACATTATTTTGACAAAATCAATTAAGATATTTTTATGACTGCAAAATTTCAGTTCTGCCATATATAGATATTAATCATTCTATTTTATGAAAAATGTTTAAAATTAGCGATTATCAAAAGGCTTGGATCAAATTATTTGAAGAAAAAATCTTAAATTAATATGCTTGCATAAAAAATCCCTTTGGATTGATTTTATATCAAAACTAATAGTTGTAAAGCCCGTTGAGATAAGAATACATTGGGCTCTAGAAATAATTTATTGCTAAGTGCTTTTTATCCTTTATGAAGTAACTGTAAATAATGAATGCATTTTTTTAAACTTACCTTGATATGTTTCATAGTCCATGAATGTTTGCAACTAAAAATAGAAAGTCGAATAATAAATCGCACAACTCAAAAATACATCTGTCTCAGTAATAATCTCACGAAAAATTAGTAACACAGATCTTAATAACTCAGTGAAACTCAAAAGTACATCTCAATTAATTCTAAATGGAATTAAACAATTAAACATATTACTGGCGTTACCAAATATAAAAAATGACATAATTATTTATAATTTAATTATACTATAGCATGCGTGTTTTTTCACTAAGTTTCTGTATAAATATCGCACTTGCGGCGTTTTCTACTATTTTATATAAATATTATCGCTTACATTTTCTACTATTTTATCATATAAATACTATCGTTTGCATTTTCTACTATTTTATCATACTATGACTTGCGTTTTCTAATATTTTATAAATATTATCGCTCGCGTTTTCTACTATTTTATCATATAAATATTATAGCTTTATCGTGTGAAAGTATCTAAATACTTTATTTAACTTTAACCATTAATAGAGGATACAACGTTATATCTACATCGTTGCAAATTTTAATTTTGTATAGTAGGACACATTTTGATAAATATTTCCGAATCTCTATCAAGGTCTCTTTCATCGAGCGATCATGCAAAGTGGCTCCGCTCTCAGCCCATGGGCCATAGCCCGAGACTCCATCACACACACTCTGCACGTGGCTCGAGTACTGGACTGTCCAGCTCAACACAACACAGCGCTCGTCGAGTGCATGCGGAAGAGGGACCTGCAAGAAATCATGGACGTCTTCATCGAAACCCCGGACTACTTATCAGCTTTTGGACCAACTGTGGACGGCATTGTTTTGCCACAGGATCCTGTGGACATTATGGAAAAGGACGCTGCACTCTTCACGCAATATGATCTAATGTTCGGCGCTACAAGGGTGGAGTCTTATTTCCAGTTTTCAGCCTTGGAGGAGAAATTCGGTATAGATAGTGAGCGAAGAGACAGGGTACTCAGGACCATGGTTCGCAACCTGTTTACATATCATTTGCAAGAGGTATGTATTGTTATTTAAAGTCTTTTTCTAACGCTTAACTATACTGTTCTATGTTGTTTTTGTTTAAGATCTTAACTACCCAGCCTACCTACAGGGTGTAAGACCACATGGGAGGCGATCGGGAGCACATTTTTCAGTCCCCATAAGGGTCAAGGGTTATCTAGGGTTTGAAAATTACCACCCGACCTTATCAGTACTGATAAATTACCGGCTGAAATTATCAATGCGAATTTTTAGTTCTACTTTTTCCACAGCTGTATGCACTGACTGGGATCAATATAGAACTTTTATTTCCATTCGATTGTGATAATTACAAGACTGACTGAAGCCAAACAATAGAAAAATAACAACAAACGACAACAGAAAAAGTATATGTACCCGCATTCGGTTACTCAATATCTCTCCCACATTGGAGTAGAAAGCACAGGGCATTGGAGAAGGGAGATGTACACGATCTATGTCATTCTGAAGATGGCAGAGGTTGCAAAAAAGTTAGTTTAATATAGGTATGAAAGGCAGGTATTAGCAATACTATCGTGACTAGTAACCAGGAGCAATTTAGCTACGGCTCTCTTAGACAAAGGCAGCTGTAGCCCACTTGGTAGAATCGAGGATTAGCAACCGAAGGATTGAGTTCGAAATTCGATTCAACCAGTCCCGTCGTATGGGCGGGTTTCGACGCAAGTTAAATCTAACCTGAAATATACTCACGTTTGTGTGGTGTGGAAGTTTGAAGAGCAGGGTGCTAGCTCAGCTGTTGAACTCATCACCTGAACTTACTTTGAAATTACCAGGTGTTGTGCACTCGCATTTTTCTATTCGGGATTGATCCCGGACCGTAATAAATAGCTCGCTGTGTTGCTCAGTGTGACATAAATTCAACTACCTACTTTCCTTCACCAATCAGGGAAGTCTTAAATGATGTTCCACCTTTTGTTTCATGGAATTATTCACCGAAGTTCCAAAGTTCTGTTATGATGATATTCTTGAAAGTTGTCTTAATCATTGATTTAATAGTGTGATTTGATATATCAGCATTTGAAATCGGAGAAATCTTTGCCCCTTTTCTGGCCAGCAGATCCGCCATCGCATTAACTTCGATCCCCAAAGGCTGGGTATCTCCACTGCAAGCAAACATCTTTATTATGATTAGATGGGAGCATTTGAAGAGACTGACAGCTGAAAGAGGTGCTTTACAGTAATTAAATGACTGCAGGACAGTTGTAGAGTTTGAAAGGATGACTACCCTTCAAAGTGATTTAAGTGACAGCGAAGCTGAATTATAGAACTTAAATGTGGAACTATTTTTGCACTATAACATTCTTAAAATATTTAAGATATGTTAACTTGTGGTTTTATTTTGTCGTTCTATATTTTGTGACAAATTCGTTAAGTGTTCCATATTAGATACCGTTTTCTTAAATCAACAAGTCTGACTTTACTTTGTATCACTTTAAACTTTTCAATGATCGCCAAATTATCTATTCACATATGAGTAAGTTATTTTTGTCATGATTTGACGCTGGATTCAATTAAATTATCTCCTGCTTTTGACAACGTTTTAAAAACAGGTGTTCCTATTGCGTTCCTTTACTTTACATATCTCAAATTCATAAATTAATATAGAAGATAGTATTTTATCGTTCGGCCGATCAATGGATCATGTGGTCAGGGTGATGGTTTCTGGATCGAAATACATCGGGTTTATATCCGGAATGAGACATGGATGCCCGCCCGTCTGGAATAAATGTGTGACCTTTCTATAAACGGTGTGCGCCTAGAATGCATGATGAGGTGTAACGTGACCCCTCATGTTGCACAAGGGTCAAGCAAAGTCATTCACAAATCACCCCTTGTAGTTCAATAATGAGTAACGTTTAATTGGTTAGGTATTAGAATAGCATGGTTTCTATTCCTATATTATCACTTGTCTCATGTTGATCAGGTATTAGCAAAATAAGTTTTAATCCTCCAAGTGTTTCTGACGAGATATATCATCCATCAAGTTCTGACCAATTTTGTTAATGACGAGATATCTCGTAATTATGATATTGCCGATATTTAAAGTGCCGAGATCAAGATCTCGTCAGTTTTCATCTAATGACGAGATATATCGTCCATCAAGATCGGGACAGTTTTCCTCTAATGACGCGATATATCGTCCATCAAGATCTGGTCAGGTTTCTTCTAACGACTATATGCCTTGTCAAAACAACCACCAGGAGGGTTAAACTGCAATATCCATATTTAGAGTGCAGCGGTTGCCCTGTTGTAAGAGTAACGGACTAGCAACAGGAGGGTTGCGAGTTCGAATCCAACCAAAGACTGTCATGTATAAAGGGGCTCCACGTTAAATCTGTTGTGGCCTCAAATGTCCTCAGTTTGGCGTGGTGTGGAAGTTTGGAGAGTAGGGTGACAGCCATATTCAAAATATGGTAGGTAGGTTAATTAAATACCTACCTACCATATTTTGAATATGGCCTTTCGAGTTATCACAATTATTTACTGAATCATCTACTTTCTACTAGATCCGTCTACTTTCTACTAGATCCGTCTACTTTCTCTACTAGATCCGTCTACTTTCTACTAGATCTTTCTACTAGATCCGTTTACTTTCTACTAGATCTGTTGATCCTTTCGAGACACGATTTCCACAGCAGAATTTTTCTATGCTGGGTCATACGGTTATTTTGAAACTACGGTTTCTGAGCTTACTAAAATAAAGTATAAACTGAGAAAAAGCTTCATTGGTTCATACTCTTAATTTTAATTTTAGAAATTCTAAGCAGTGAGATAGTTTTAATGCTTCCACCATGTCTTATAAATATTAGCGACATGTTTTTATTTATTTCGCCTCTAGTTACTTAAGGAAATTATGTTTGATAAGACTCGATACGATATCAAAAGAAAGTATATGAAAATTCTGTTTTCAAATTCTTTAAACAGTTACTTACTGTAGATAAAAGCAAAACTTGAAATTCTGCGATTTTGTATTTTTTCCAACGTACTTTTACCACGTGTTCTGAGATTATTTACTATTTTGTCAATCTATTTTACCTTACGTGTTTATGCGAGATGCACTTTCCTAAATTTAAAAGTAATAAAAATTAAATGCATGTTTTAAAAACGTCTTGTTCTAGAAGTTCCAGAATGGAATGACAAAATTTTACCTCAGCTAATACATTTCTTGAATATTTTAAGGGTTCTATATATAACTTCAATGTAAGATTTCCTTAAGTATTACTGAAAATTTATAATTTTTTGTGATTTGATGAAATTATATATATCCATTAAGGTAACAGGATTTCTCATTTGGTAGAGTGCTTTTTCGAAAACGAATGAATATTTAGTCTTATACTTGCTAGGTATAATATAGTCATATTAATAAAATAACATTTCCTTTTTTCCAGGGTAAAATTTTTCACAAATTTAAAATCTGTTGAAACTTTTCTTTAATTGTAAACCAAAACTCTTATTGTAGTTTGGTTGAACAATATCGTCAGACATAGGTCTAAGTAAACTGATTAGAATATCTAAAACGTTTATTTTTTGTGGCCAAACCACAAAGAAATCCCTCCGAATTGTACTCGGGCAATTCACTTGGTAGAAAGTTCACTTCGAATACGCCCCCAAAAAATTCCAGCACGTCAAGAGGCAGATTATATATTTTGACATCTCGAAAATATTTCGGATCGACCGCTTATCACGAATAAAGCTGACCGAACAATCGAGTGTGCCGCTTTGGAGGGTTAACTTTGCTTACCACTCTTATTCTATTCCAACCTTACCATACTTTTTCGATTACAAATGTATGTGTTTACTTTACAACTGTTCAATTGTTCAATTCTTCCATTTCAGATTTTCCTTACCATAGTCAATGAATACATGGACTGGTCAAGACCTTTCCTCCACTCCACAGACATCTTCGACGGTTCCATTGATGCTATTGGCGATGCACTGGTTGTAGCACCCATTATACGTGTGGGCACATCCCACAGTGGGAACCCTAGAGATTACTACCCCTTTTCTTCGTCCTCATCAGCCACGAGGGAAAAGAAGAGTTACTTCTATGTATTTGGATACCAGACTGAGTATGGCGACTATTCCTCTAGACTTGGAGCGGTTAGTGGTGAAGATCTGGCCTATGTCTTTGGTGCACCTCTTGTGACATCGCTGTCTCACTTTTCGACCAACTACACCAAGGCGGAGGCTACGTTGTCGGAGATCATTATGCTTCAGTGGACGAATTTCGCGAAATACGGGTACAGGCACTTTGCCTACTCTTTAATTTGAATTTTATTTTGGAGATTTTATTATGGGATACATTCATTTCTAAAATATGAAAAATTATTTAGATTATATAATAACGTTTATAACTTCAGATAGTTCTGCTGTTGGTGCTAATTCCCTTGGCCAAAGAATAAACTAGAAGACTGTTTATAGGTATCGAAGTGACCAAATCCTGAAAATGTAGGGGGCAGTGGTAGCCCAGTTGGAAGAGCAATGGATTAGCAACAGGAGGGTTGCGAGTTCGAAACTTGACCAAAAACCGTCATGTACACGGGGGCTGGTGTACTTCAATCTGTCGTGACCTCAAATGCCCTCACGTTGGCGTGGTGTGGAAATTTGGAGAGTGGGGTGCTAGTTCAGGTGTTGTTCTTGTCATCTGACCGTGGTTCAAAATTACGAGGCGTTGTCCTTCATCTTTCCCTATGGGATTGAACCCGGACCGTCGTTAATAGCTTGTTGTGTTGCTCCAGTACGTTAATTAGCTACCTACCTGTTCAAGCAGAAGCTGTTCCGCTATAATATAACGTTTTCGTACACATCTGAAGCGCACAACCCGCACTATATAAGTTGTATTCGGACTTAACAGTGAAATATTTAATGGGTATTTAAGTAGAGAAAGCAATTTAAATTTCAAGAACTTTAATATTACTTTTTGGTGTAAATTTGGGTTGGCTGATTCGTTTTGAACTATTAAAAAAATTGATGTTTCAGAGAGAGGTTCTGTATCTGATTAATAGGTACTAGAACAACTTATAATACATTTTTTATGCTCTTAAAACAACAATTTATATTTGTTTAAATTAACATTGCAATTTGCAAAAGAATATATTTGTTATTTTTTAACTTGAGTTTGTTAACTTTAAAGTACTTGTTTATACATTGTACTAAACTTGATCCAATATTTTTCAGCGATCCAAACGTATCTCCACCTGAAGGGGACAGTCAAAGTGAAAACTTGAAAGGACGCTATGAAAAAGTTACTTGGCCTCCATATGAACCTGTTCATCAAAAGTATCTCAGCATATGTAAGCGAAATTCAATACAAATTCAATTAAATTCATTTAAAATTATCATATTTGTGAATAGAAGTAAACATGGTCATAAGAATTTAAGTCAAATTATTAGACTAATTTGCTTGAAACATTTTTGAATAAGGCTCTGATTACAAGCTTGAAGTAAAGGAATGCTGATTTTTAAAATTACATTTTATACAGCAAACCTTGATTATCCCAAATACGATTAACCAAGTGACTGTGTCATCCGAGTTGAATATGATACCGAGTATGCAAGTTTCAACACTCTTAAGTGTTTCGACGAGATGTCTCGTCCATCAAGATCTGATTAATTTTGATAATGACGAGATATTCCGCTATCAAGATATTGCTGATATTTTTATGGTGACGAGATCAAGATCTGGTCAGTTTTCTTTTAATGACAAGATGTCTCCAACAATGTCTGATAAGTGTTGCTAATGGCGATACCTCATTGAGACAACCAGCAGGAGGGTTAAGGACGAGATATATCGTCCATTTAGATCTGGTCAGTTTTGTCAGACGAGATTCCTCGTTGAAAGAAAACTGTCGTCTTCTTTCATCAAGGAGAGTCAAGATACAAGTAGGAAAAACAAATTGTCCGTTGCACAGAACTGGTGACAGTTTGTAACTTGTTTTATGCAGCAAAGGCTGGCTAGTTATCGACGCTAACATAACCACCGGGAAGGTTAAATGAAACTTTGAGCTCGGTGTACGTACTTTGTCCCAAAAAACGAGAAAGTGTTTCGAAACAGATGACCATTAATAAGACTTTATGGGGAGTAAAAGGTACGTAACTCACGTCTAGATTTATTGTAAAATTATCGCAATAAATACATGCTGTGACACAAATCCGAGTACAGATTATCCTTAATCTTTGCACAGTAGCAGTAGCAGTACATTATTTTTCTGTATTCTGTATAGGTTTGTTTTGTGTTAGTACGTCTGTATTATACGAGGAAACCTCAGTTCAAATTACTGCAGACAATCAAGGTTCTACTGTTTGTTTAACCTTCACAACATCCAGGGTCCGTTATTAAAAGAATCGTTTATGAATTTCTATTTATTACAAACATTTTTGCCCGTATCATCTTTCAGATTATTTTCTCGCTGAAATATCTTTCAGTTCAAAAATCCTTTACGTCTTGCAATTCTCTTAAGCTTAGCTTTTAACATGATTCTTTTGTTCGTAATACTTTGAAAGTAAATCTCAAACTAAGTACGCAAGCAAAGCATTTCAGTAAGAGTTTAGGTTTTGGAATCAATAGTTTTACCAGTTACAAACCAGTATATATTGTAAAAGAAAGCAGAATAAATACCGAATAGCTCCGGGATAAAGAAAAATATACGCTTCCCCTATTTCACTTGAAAAACTTATGCCATCGATTTGTGAATCTCAGCTTCAGGAGAGATTTACTCTCTAAGTTTAAACTAACGTTTTTCATAAAATGGTTGAATGTTTTTCATATATGGAAGCATTGAATATTCTATAGAAATATTTGAAGAAATTTAGGTTCGTTATCTTTTCCGGTTGATGCACATTATATCACTTATTTTTAGTGATACCCGTGGTAACAATTATTCTTAATATTTCGAAAAAAAGAACATTGAAAATTAAACTCTGTTTTAAGGATTATTTGTACATGTCAACGTAAGGGACTGTACGTTAGCATGTGCACTGTTCATTACAATTGTTTGAACAAAAGCTTTGTCAAATCTTAATGAGCTGAATTGTGTTTTTTCGATTCATTCATTATTACTAAAAATACATTGATTTTTTTTACACTTTCGTTTATTGAATAAAACAAATTTTAGGAATATTCTTGTTTCGAAGCACTGTATTTTCATTGTTTTATAAACTTTGGAAATCAAATATTTTTGAATTCACTGATATTGTAAAAAATGTTTCAAAAAGGAAATAGCGAAATGTCGACAGGAGGTCATAGAATTGAAATATTCTCTTGGTGGGACATCTCACTTTTTAAAGTTTTGCATAATTCTGTAATTATATGAAGTAACATAAAAACACATATTAATATATTGGTAATAATAGCAAATTTCTCAGAGGGTTTGTTATGCAATGCATAAAGCTACCATTTTTGGAAAATGTAGTGTATTTTTAGTTCATTGTTTATTCGGAATGCTTAGGTGAAAGACTATGCACATGGAACTTTTTTACCCTGGGTTTTTAAAAAGTGTTTCCATTTGTTCTACCATATAGTTAAAAATTTCTGTTTGCAATTGTATGAATCGAAATTCTCAGTAGTTTTTTAATAGGAGTCTATTATTTATTCATAATCCTAAGTTGTGTGCACATACATACTTGGATGTTTTATAGGTTTATAATGAGTATTTTTATTTAATCAACTACATAGTTTAAGAACTATATCGGGTGGTCATAAGGTAATTTTCTCAACAAATGATCCTCTAGCGACCCAAATTTTCAACTAATCGGAATGAAACTTTAGATTTAAAGATTTCAAGGCAAGCGCTCGAGAGTTATGTAAATGACAAGAATCGAGCTCTCACGATTACGGATACAGTTTAAAAATTTCGAATAACAGTGTTTTTTTACTGCAATATGATCGGCACAGTGAAAGAACCAAAAACGGTTGAAATTTTACTTTTATCTCTAAAAACGACTGAGCAAGAGTATTGTCAAAAAAGATGAAAGTAAACGACAAAGTAGGAAAGAAAGGCGACAAGAAACCACAATATTTTACATTTATTACAAATACTCCACTTGGTTGCCTTGATAGATTATGACACATTGATGTTGGATATTGTGGACATCAGTTATGCACATAACATTGAACAAGGAATATACTATACGCAGAACCTCTAGTGTAATGGCTTCTTTCAAGTGAAACGCACATCTAGGATTTTCCTTGAACACTTTGAACTTCAAATATCTCCATAGCCAGAAATCCATTGTTGTTACGCCAGGAGACCAAAGAGGCCACTGAAACGGAAAATGGAGAGAGATAATTGTGGTGGTGAATGTTGAAGTGTTGTTCATACAACGTTTGGCACATGTCTGAACATGTGGGGAGCACTTTGCATACACACTCAGCATGCGACACATGAATGTGTTAACATTGTGTTTGGAGAGCATCCGTGACGGACTTTTTCAATGATCTAGTGGCGAATATTTCAATTATTAAGTATACTAATAAAATTATTGCATTTATTTCAGCCATGAAACCTCGGGTTCGAGATCACTACCATGCCCACCGACTTTCTTATTGGTTGAATCTCATTCCACGTCTGCACAGTTCTGGTGACGTCAATGTGTCGGTGCAGCACCACAGACTTCAAGATCATGACAATCCTTCCAGTTACGACGGTACGGTTCGCCATCTGCCAGGTGGTGGTGGGCCTTTTCCGTCAACCCCTGCCTCAACCAATGACGATGAAAATGAACATTCCCTGGCCAATCGAACCTTCAGCAAGAGTGACGTGAACGCGTCGTTGAAGTTGGATTCAAACGAAATGGTGTCTAAGCGCGAGGAGGGAAACACCACTCATCAGTCCAGAGGACAACAGAAGATATACTCAACCGCTCTCATAGTTACCATAGCTGTTGGCTGCACGTTGTTGGTGCTGAATGTAGTTATATTTGCTGGAATATATTATCAGAAAGAGAAGGATAGCTTAGAAAAGAAACTACAAAAGAACTTTTATCAAGTAAGTTTATAAACCTTGTTTAAATTAAATTGTGATGTATGAAGTGGTATCGAGTTTCTAGTGTTCTGTTTTGCATGCAGTTTTCAGACTAAATTCTAAAATACATTTAAACGATCTTCAAAAGGATATTACCATTTCTCCTTTTGAAGCCATCAACGGTCAAAGTACTTTAGCTAGCATGTACTTACACACGAAAACATGTAGCTGTAACAACATCATACGCCTTATTTTTGCATCTTAAGAACCATACCCATCGAAAAATATTTGTATTGAATATTGTATTTACTGTCGAAATTGGTAGCTTCGATGTGGCTGTCACCTATGAACTGAGATAGAAATGTATCAATACTCTACTCAGAGTTACTAAATGTATTCACAAGGAAGGTATCTAAGTATTATACTAAGTACAAAACAGTTGTATGTTAGTTGCACATTTTAAGTCACCACATCAAAAAAATTATGAATTTAGGCTTACATTTAGCAACTCTTTCATGTTTTAATTTTTTGTTAAAATTGTATAGCTGTATAAGTCCCAAGTACGATACTTATGATTTACAACTTATAACAATTCAATCACATTACCTCTTTATATTCCAAAAAAATCGAGTGCCGTTTCAATGAAGAGCAGATTTTGATGTTTCTCAACTCATAATATTGCACGCAATGTATTTAAGACAACATTGCCTTAAGAATTGTTTAGCAATGAATACCAGGTCATTGTAATCTTTACATAAATGAGCAAGCAGACTTTCTTGCTCAAAATGGTTCGAACTTGTTGCAGTATCGAAAAATTACGAGATTTCCTTTAAAAATATTTCTAAAATATTCCATGACATCAAAATACCAGCACGATCGAAGATAATAACAAAGAAGTGAATGTCTCAAGAATGTTCTCCTGAATCAGTGAGAGGCAGGTGAGACTTTTTCCTTGGTAACAGGACATGACTGTCTTGCCTCTCATTTGCATCACTTAGGTATCTCCATCTAATCTAACTGTCTCCTCTGTAATTCTTGAGAGATAATGGACAGAAATTACCTGCTTGAATGCATAACCCTCAGTGGACTTAGTGAGGTGTCTAAGGTATAGGGAGGACAGGTAGCTTTTATGGTAATGACATGTACTTCATTGTTTTTCTATTATGAGTTATATCAATTTTTTATCATTTCACTTTAATTTATTATACCTTTGTCAGCAACTACATTCTCTAGATGTGTGAGTAGGGTTAGGAGAGAGGCTCGATCACTTTGATGTATTTCATGGAGGAACACTGCAATGAACCGCCATCTTTTTCAATTACAGAGTGAACCTAATGACCTCTCTTCACAAAAATACCCAGAGCAGTTGCCACTTTTTCTGCTAAAGCCAGGATAAGCCACGTTGCAGCTCAGACCTACTTGAATCGTTTTCGCCTGGCTGACTCCAACGAGTGCCTTATTTGCCTTGATGAGCGAGGGACTTTGGATCGTATCGTATTGGACTACACCGGATAGAACATTTTTATAATTCTCTCAAAGACAATTTGTGATTAATCTATTCTTACTGTTTTTTCTAATGTTCCTTTTATGTGTATTGTGCGTTGCTGGTTTATAGAACACATTGGGAAATCGGCGCTAATCCTCCTGGTGGTTTCTTCGAGGCGAAAACTGCCCTGTAGTGGCCGTATTATGCTATCCACCCGTTTCAAACTGCCACCAGTTCTAGGCTGGGGATAATTTGTTTTTCTTACTTGGATCTTCATTCTCACTAGGAGAAAAACAGCAGTTTTGTCTCGACAAGGTATATTACAATTAGCAAAATCAAACAGATCTTGATGGACAAGACATCTCGTATAAACTATTTGGAGGGTTAATACGTCGGACTCATATTACAAGATATAATTTACTGAGATTGTTCGTTGTCTGCCATTGTCTTTGAGTGTTGTACTTAATCTTTCTCTTGTGTTATGAGTGTGCTCTAGAAATTTGAAATAAAAAAATTTGAAAAAAAACCCTCAAAAATTACATCTGTTTATGTGGAAAGGAAACCACTTGGAGGGTTAATACACCAGACCTCATGCATCAATTTGTAATTTACTTCCATTGTTCGTTGTTCATCTTTGAATGTTGTACTTAATCTTCATCTGTGCCGTACCCATTTGAAATAAAAAACATATTTGAAAAAACGTTACATCTCTTTATTCGGAAAGGAAACCACTTGGAGGGTTAATAAGCGGGATCACATATCAAGATGTAATTTAATGGCATTGTTCGCTGTTCATCTTTGAGTGCTGTACTTAATCTTCCTCTTGTATTATGACTGTACCCTAGCCATTTAAAATAAAAATATATTTGAAAAACATAAAAAATTGTGTGTTTATTAGGAAAGACGGAGCGACGACGAAGAAGGTCATCCCTCCAGCGAGAAGCCATTCTTAGTGAAGGACCTGTCATCTTCCATGATGCTCAACCAGTACTGTTCCCAGCAGGAGTTCGACGGCAGCCAGACGCTTGACCTCGTACAGCCAAGTAAAGCCAAGCAGTACCAAAACCAGACTCTGCCCTCAGCCAACAGCCGCGAATCTTGCGACAGCCAGTACCATCTCAGCAATCGGACACCGCAATCCGAGAAAGGGATAAGTGTACGGGAAGCACAACCGTTACTGACGCCTCCGTCCACAAATCCTCACACCATCATTGCGACAGCCGATTGCTTACAGGGGTGGCCACATGCTCAAGAGATGTCCGTGTAATGTCATTTTACTCAATTATTTGAATTCGTGTTGTTTTTATTGGTTGCAAATTACAGACATATCCTCAATAATAGTAAATTATCAACAGGAACACTCCATAATGCTAAATTATTGAAAGGATCTTTTATTACTGGTAAATTATCAGAATGAACTCTCAGAATCGGTAAATTATCAACAGGAACTCTCAATAACGGCAAATTATTGACAGGAACTCTCAATAACGGCAAATTATTGACAGGAACTCTCAATAACGGCAAGTTATTGACATGAACTCTCAATACTGGAGAATTATCGAAAGAAGCTCTCAATATCGATTTGTAATTTTGCTTCTTTCTTTAGCAGGAAGTACTAACTGGTCGTGATTACTTAACCCTCTGAGATGAGGGTTAAGTAATCACGCAATTCTCGGGAATTCCGAGTAGTGAAGTATTTCTTTTGCCCCACACACTTAATGACTAAATAACCATATCTATTGGGTGAAATAATCTGGATTCTTCAACTTTTAGAAAGATTCTATTTCTTTCTTTGGAAGTGAATTCTTTGAAAATATTTTATTCGTCCTTCCCTTTGAATAATAAAATTACGTTTAGTAGAATTTTGTTGGTCATTTCCTTAGAATCTAATTCATTGGAAATATTTCATTAGCTCTTTCCTTTGAATAGAATTCTTTTAAATTATTTTACTGTTCTTTTACTTGAAAGTAAATTTTTCGGAAAGATTCTGTTGCTCCTTTTCTTAGAATAAAATACTTTAGTAAGATTCTCTAGGTCATTTCCTTAGAATAGAATCCTTTAGATAGATTCTCTTGGTCATTTACTTAGAGGAGAATCGCTGGAAAAATTATGTTGACCATTTCTTAGGGTAGCAACATTTACAATAGAAATGCATTATTCCTTTCCTCAGAATAGAATAATTGAGAAGCATTATATTATTGCTTTCCTTAGAATAGAATCATTAGGAATTATTCTACAGCTCCTTTCGTAGAAAGTGAGTCTCTTGGAAATATTCTATTGTTCAAGAAGGTCAAAACTGGTTAGGAATAATAATAAAATAAAGAAAACTTCAGTTTTCAAGGTGGAATTATGGGCGTGAACCCCTGAGAGGTTTAAATACAGTAGAGTGTGCCTCTAGTGATAAATCAGATGTTCTTTGGGAAGCCCATTTGCAAGAAGTAAATTGAGGGTTAAAATATTAATGATGGAACGTAAGAAAATGACTTAAACCACTTATCTTTCTAAAATGCGAAAGCAAATAAAATTGAACATTTGATATTTATGGATGTTCAAATGAATAATTTCGGAAGTGGTGAGTTTTTATACTAATCTTTTGCAAAAAAATAAAGGTCAAATAATAAAGTTGGATAGTTAAGAGTATACGCATACGTCAGCTTGAAAGACATAGATTAGAGATGATAATTTTCGTCAACGTGAATATTTGCGCCATTGATTGAGTTTGGTAGAACGTATGATCTTTTATAGAGACGCGTTCGATATGAACATCACAGATATCACCTTACAATATATTTACAAGACCGAACTACTTAAAAAAAATTAGCCTCTGAGAAGGCAGATGATCTTCGGCCAGTTCCTTTCTAAAATGGTAGTAAGCTCATTAAGGAAAGGGGCTATTGCACGAAAATTCTTGCATGACGACTGACATAGGTGATTAATTGTTTCGGCATTTCGTAATCACTGTTGTGGCTTCAGGTATCGAAAGATTAATTCGGAGCTAGAATTCACGCAATAAACGCCACATGTAGGAACGCCTTGTTTGCGTTCAATAGTCCTCTAATTTGACGAATAGACTCCTTTCTAACCTCGTGACTGAAATTGCAACTCATCAGTTTAGGACTATAATAATTCCGTACAACATTCAATGAAAAAAAACCGAAAATATGTATGAGAGGCATTTTCTGTCAAGCTCAATGTAGGTGGCGATAGGTTTCTGAGGCGGAACGTGTGTCTTGTACTTATTCAGACCATGACGTCAGTCGATTTGACTCACACACATGGCGTCTAACTATGACATCACATCCAACCATCACATCACATCCAACCATCACATACATTTTTTCATCAGATATCGTCTCATGACACGTTTGATCTATAGGTCTCTATAAACGTCATAATAAAAAATTAATGAATTTTATTATGTAATCCACTATATGATGAAAACTAAATATATTTTACCTAAATATAATATACTTTAAAAAATTATTAGCGACTAAATATGAACTACTTAAATCATATAAATTTTATTGTTCCATGTTGCCAATAACAATTATTTTAATTCACGTTTTAATTTGTCTTACGTCGTAGTTTGTAAGGATTTATAAAAGTTATCGAATTTATTAGCCTTGGATACAGAACAAACTTTTCTCAACCTACCTCTCATTCTTAAAATACACATGTAGCAATTTCTTCAGAGATTATACGTACCTCTAAACAGTCATTACGAGCTTAACGAAACGGTTTTTCGGTGAGACAACTACACGAAAGAATTAATGATGTTTTAACGGTTTTCAGACATATTATGTATATTTTAAGCTTTCCTTTTCTGAAACCATGGTTACAAATTTGCTGTTACAACAATGAATTAAAATATAAAGTTAAAAACTAATTTAGATAGTGATGTAAGAAATTAATCCGTAGTTATCTTTTAGGTTTGGAATAGATGGTCGTACTTAGACCAGTTGTTGGATGGTCATTGATACGGACTTCTTTTATGGTATCCCTGAGCGGTGGATGAAAAAAATGCCATCTATCAAGGAGTGAATTTGTCGCGAAGAAAAATGAAATAAAGAAAACTATGATCTCCCAATCGAACATTTACTGGCATACTTTCAAGTCAAGAATTTTTTGTATAAATATATGAAATGCACACAACATTTTTAACTGTGATGTTACATTGTCAACACAAATTGTGAATATTTTTACAATAAATATCTTTTCCCATGTGGGAAAACAGTGTTGTGCAGTTATTGAAAAGACGCTAAGGTAGATAAAAATATGCTTCAGTTTGAAAGCGTTGGACATTCCTTTGAACTCGTCATTTTAAATACATTCAATGAGAAACGATTAATTACATAATTTTTAAGAATTAAATTCAAGGAGTGAGATAATGTATGTTATTGCATATCCGACCATCTATATTATTTTGTTATTCAAGACAACAGTATATTGCTGATATGTTAAGCATTTCCGTTACATTTCCTAATGTAGTTCAAAAAAATATGTACCACACTTATTTTGGCAATGAAGATGGTTTTACACACAGTAGTAGTAGAATTCTTATCCTCAGCGACGATCTGCTAATCGAGTAAATTAAGACTACAGAAAGTGTAAAATAAGTTTGTATACTACTGTTAGTGTTCTGACGAATCTTAAAAAATGTAATGGTAAAGTTGTGAACCCCACAAAATTCAGTTAATCATCGAGAATACAAAATACTGCTTGGATATAAATACAAAAAATGTTTTGAATGGAATTGATTTACTTCTATTACCACCTGTAACTATTGGTATAATGTCATACCCCATTTAAAAATATTAAAAAATAATTTTCAATATTTTAATTAATGCAGGAAAAAATACTTTGTGAAGCAACGGTTTATGGAAATAAAAAGCTAGCTTCCTCATTAAATCTTTTATCACAGAACTATTTACAGGTAGATACACCTATCTTAAAAGTTACTATGATAGTTAAATAGAAAGGCTATTGGTTCACATTTCTTTTCCTGACGGTTGGTTTAATTAGCCCCCGTCTAACAAAGCAAGACTGTAGAGAGACAAATCTGACCGAAATTTTGCAAAAGGGAGTAAGTAGTGTTTTTATTAGCCTAAACACAGTATCTCTAACGTAATTCTAATTTCCTTGAAGTTTTATCAATTCTGAAAATCACTTAGTAGATGAAAATTTTACAAGTATTCACGTAGAAAGTTTTGCTGTTCATAAACTTTAATTACAGTTTGAGAACTTAATATTTTAATTTTACTCGGTAATTGGAAGTGTTTATTTGCTATCTAAAGCCCAATTTCACTGTGTACTTAAATTACCTGCTAGACCAGTTAATTACTCGTATTATGTTATCACGTTTCGCCTACATGGATAAACGAAGTGAAACATCTTTGGAAATTTACTAACGTTGAAACATGAATGAATTATTTGTTAGGAGAACTGGTCTTCGATGTTTTTCATCGTCCAATCATCAACTATATTTACGTTTTTATATTTATTAAAAACAAATTCGCATTTAATAATACACTTCTACAACTCACAAATAAAAATATGCAAATACGTGGCTGATGCTGATCGATACAATATTTATTGTATACTTCCTTTCAATACACCTGCATTTCTTAAATTGATTTCTTTCTAGTGTTGTTCCCACGTGGCTGAAAATTTGCACGTTATCAGAAAGACGAGGCTGTCGAAAAGCGACGGGGGTTTCTTTCAATCCTCCTCGTGGTTATTTCCACAAGAAAACTCGCAGGTAGAAAAGAAAAGATATATTGATGCTAGAATTTTTCTCGTCATTCGCAAAATAGGGCAGATCTTGATGGACAAGGTATCTCGTCGAAACCACTTGGAGGGTTAAAGTTGGTACCAGCCTGCTTCCAATCTTAAACGAAAATACCCAGTTGTAAATTTTTCATTATTTGTTAGTTTTTGTACTTTATCTAAATTTTTAAGAGTGTTTAAATTGTGATAAAAAAACCTAAATTTTGCATATTTTATTTTATTTATTTTATTTTATTTATATTTTAAAATATAATCAAAAGGTATTCAATAAAGACAATTTTTTTGGGGGAAATGAATGTTTTTCATGAAGAGAGGTGGCTTATTGACAGCTAATGTTTCTGGAAAGTCTTCGATCTGTTTCTCCCTGAGGAAAGTAAAATCATATATTTTTATTCTGTATTATAGATTCCTTATTCCAAGTATGAACTCCACCAAAGTAAAAGCTTTATCACATTTCCATAGGTAAGCTGAAGCATTATGGAAATATTTATTGGTGGCTTCAGCATGTTGAATTGTATTATCTAATTGACACAGGTTTTAGCTGTAACAATCTATCTATACTATACTATATTTCACTGACCTACATGGCACAGAAACCGGCATTATTTGTAGATTGGCGAATGTCTTCAAACGAATATAAGCAATATAAAACCAAATAGATCAACCGTTTCGATATTAATTCGTCACTTTTGTCTCAAAACTTAAATATGTGCAACTTAAGATAGGAGCTGCATTATATTGCTAGAACTACACGGAAGAGATCTTACAGCTCTAATGAAATTCTTCAGCAGTCCGATTACATAAGGCAAAAAGAAATTTGAAAGATAAACTAATACAGAAGAAATATGAACTCATTCGAAAATAGGTTTAGAGATAAGATATGCCGAATCTCCTTTGAACAAATAAATAAGATGCAATTGAAGTATGCATTCAGAAGCTAATTGGGGTAACAATGACTGAGATGTGAACTTTTTACCATACACTTCTTTGAAATACGGTAGGCAGGTAGTAGAATTATCGTCCCATTGGAGCATTACACGGGCTATTGGCGACATCAAACCCCAAATATTGGAAATAAGAATTAAGCCAGTAAGAGAAACTTTGAAAAATGAAAACAAAATGCCTTCCTAAACTTATGACTTATTTAAATTTTCTTTTGACATGAAATGTGAATATAGTCGGAATCGGTATTGGAAATTAGGACTAATTACATTTCATTTTGAGGTATGAAATTTGCATATGGATGCTTATACTCATTATAAATGGATTTAAATAGAGTATAAAATGTGAACAATGAGACACACACACTGTCATCAATAGGTATTTTCAATTAAGAAACTTTAGCACAGATACCATGCACTAGATCCTTTGTAAAACATCCGTAAAGTAACACTATTGTTCACGAAAAAAAAAGTCCACACTCCTGAATTTCTCGAATGCACACCATTTTGAACTCTTGCAGACATTTTTCATCAAAATTTCTCTGAAAAGTTTGATGACACCAAACTAATTTGATGCTATGTGCTGGTCTGCTAGTAAATTTATAACGTAACTGTAACATCAACATCACAGAATTTTTTACTCCAGAAAATGTACCTTAACACTCCTAGCCTCCTGGTTGTTTCGACGAGATATCTCGTCATTAGCAAAACTGACCAGATCTTGATGGATGAGACATCTCGTCTTCATAACAGGACTGGCCAGATCTTGATGGTCGAGATATCTCGTCATTAGAACGAAACTGAACAGATCTTGATCTCGTCGTCATAAAAAACGGCAATACTTTGATGAGATATCTCGTCATTGGCAACGATGGTAAGATCTTGATGAACGAGACATCTAGTCGGAACCACTTGCGGGTGGTATCACTCTCCTGAATTACCCAAATACATACAATTTTGATCCCTAGCAGATATTTTACATCAAAGTACCTCACGGCAATCCAGAGGCAGTGACACAAAACTAATGCGCAGCAGAGAAATAATAAGTTCCCGACGGCTTATAATCCAAATTCCTTAGAGGCGTCGAGACCAGACGCACAGTATGCCAATACTCTTACCCACGCTATCTCCTGCCGCAAGATCAATGTCTGCGCTGCCCTAACGTTACATCGCTGAATGATTAATAGTGGGATTTTAGTGGCGCAGCAAATGTGAGCCGGGATTAAAACCATCGAACTGACAGCTCGAATCATTGTCCTCCGAAAGCTGATTACATTAATCCCTATAGATTTGCGGATTTTCCAGCGCATCGCATACGGAGACGTTTCACAGTCCATTCAGATCCGTGCTTAAGTAGAGTAGAATCTCTGTATAATGAGCCGCGTCGCTATTCGTAAATGACCGGGGTGATCCGTACCTGACCGAAGGGCACTTTGGTGAAAGTAGATCGTAATCGCTTGCCGACCCGGGCACGTTTACCGGCGGGTCTTGAATTACCGATAAATTGTCAATAACAGGAGTGATTCTGTCTGGACTTATGGGGATTAGCTTTTACTGATTGAACTCGGGACTCCAAGGGTAGTAGGGAAATGTTTTAATACGTAATGAAAAATTCTACATTTTAAACGTCCTGGTGGATGTCTCGACGTGGGAACTTGTCACTAAGCAAAACTGACCAGAGCTTGATGGACGTGATATTATCGTCATTAGGAAAAAAACCTCACTAAATCTATACCCTCATCATAAAAAATCGACAATAGGTTGATGAAGAGCTATACCGTCATTTCCAAAATTGGTCGGATCTTGATGGATGCAATATCTCGTCGAAATCACTTTGAGGGTTAAAGAAATTACATAAAACAATTTTTATAAAGCAAATATATTTTTATTTCAAGTTTTGTCAATCCGTGTTTTTAAATTTTAAAATGAGCGTGTTTGGAAATCGTGTCAATCCTTTTTCATGATAGATTTTAACCAGTGTAAGCAAGTCAAAAGAAATACAAAAATCAAGATATCAAGTTGAATGCTCCAACTTTATTGTACCACCATAAAGCACCATTTAGCAATAATCAAGAAACATTACCTCATAGCCCTTTGGTAGTTCGATTCATAACTGAGTGTATTTCCCTCCTCTCTGTGTCAGTAAAACTTGCATTTTCTCTTGCGGTATAAAACCCAACCCAACAAACCAACCACATCCAATAGTTTACATGTGAACAATTGGAAATTTAGGTTGTAGTCGAAAGTATTAAATCCATTATTATCCTAATAAAACTATTTAAGATAGCTTTCTTATTAGGATAATAGCTATTTACGATAACTTTCTTATTAGGATAACAACTAGTTAAGATAGCTTTCTTATTAGGATAATGGCTATTTAAGATAGCTTTCTTATTAAGATAATAGCTATTTAAGATAGCTTTGTTATTAAGATAACAGCTATTTAAGCTTTCTTATTAAGATAATAGCTATTTAAGATAGCCTTCTTATTATGATAATAGCTATTTAAGATAGCTTTGTTATTAGGATAACAGCTATTTAAGCTTTCTTATTAAGATAATAGCTATTTAAGATAGCTTTCTTATTATGAGAATAGCTATTTAAGATAGCTTTGTTATTAGGATAACAGCTATTTAAGATAGCTTTCTTATTAGGATAATAGCTATTTAAGATAGCTTTCTTATTAGGATAATAACTATTTCAGATCGATTAGCTTTTTAAGATAGTTTTCTTTATCTATAGGAATCACTACATTTTGAAAAATATTTTTAAATAAAGAACGGAAAGGATGGAAATCTACCTAAAATTTCACCGTAGTTTTAAAAAGTATGCCAAGTAAGCAGCTATTATAGTATGTTACAATTATGGTACATTAATTTTAATAGCCCGTTGTGTTGCTCCAATGCAATGTTAATTAAAATACATTCATACATTATTTTTGAAATCAATAAACACATAACTCAATAACTTTATACTATGGTTTATCGCATATGATAATATTTTACTGTATGGTATCTACTTTGAATGTAAATTGAGAACCCCGATATTAAATTCAAAGCTCCGACTATGGTCAGGGCCTGTTGCAGCAAAATTCACTGTACTTACAATTCAATATTCTGGTCTATCATTTTAGTGAACCTTTACTGAAATTATAGTTTGGATTTATAAGAGAACAATATGAATCTCGTGGCCGTTCAATTAAAATGAATGCAAAATCGTGACATCATTAGACCTTACCAGATCTTGATGGACGAGATATCTCGTCAATAGAAGAAAACGGATCAGATCTTGGTATTGTTAAAATTAAAAAATGGGAATATATTGATGACGAGATATCGCGTCATTAGCAAAATTTGTCAGATCTTCATGGCTAGATATCTCATCGATACCAATTGGAGGGTTAAGCACCTGCTTAAATCGTAAATTAATGGAATGGTATTTGTTAGAATATTTTTGAATTGATTTGGTTGGGCATTTATGGACCATTTTCTAAGCTTTTACCTTTTTCTGTTCGAAGGTTGAACAGTTGTGTCGTATAACTATTGTGTCACACAAATATAAAAAGTAGTTTATCGTCAAATTTTAAGCTCAGTTTAGAAACAAACTTTGGAAATTTTATTTTATGAAGATTAATTAGTACATTTATTGATATAATTTAAATTTATTTTGTTACAATATTTGTGAAATTGCTGCTGTTTAAAAACTGCAAATGTCTTTGGATACTACCATCTCATACATATTATATTGATTCATCCTCCTGTTGGTTTAACTTCGCGTTTGTAACCACCCTGCAATGGAGTAATAGCACAGTTTCTGTATGGACGATATATTTCGTCATTAGCAAAACTCACCAGATCTTGAACGAGATATCACGTCAAACCACTTGGAGGGTTAAAAACGAATCAATGTTAACCATCTGAGGTGTCGCACTCTTATATCCCTTATGGAACCTGCAATCTTCTATGCAGTACGTCTAACTACTTTTGACCTTGATCAATGGAATTATTGCAATTCAACCAATAGATGTGGTGGTAGATGCGTTGAAAAAGTTAATGCTACACATCTGAGGTGTCACTCTTATATCCCTTATGGAACCTGCAATCTTCTATGCAGTACGTCTAACTACTTTTGACCTTGATCAATGGAATTATTGCAATTCAACCAATAGATGTGGTGGTAGATGTGTTGAAAAAGTTAATGCTACACTACTCAGAAATATTTTGACACTCAGAGGATTAATAGTAGTTTCAGACAATGACTAAGAAATCTTGAAATAAAGTCACATATAACACACTTAAACAAAGTAAAAACTAATTTGAATATACACTAGAGATTCCACCAAACAGGAATTAGTATTTTTTCCAACACCGAGAAAATGGAAATTCCATTTTCCATCATCACCAAGAGATGAAAAATATCCCCGAAATCATTTACGATACGACTATCTCTTAAATTAGCCAGATTGTAACAAGATACCCCCAAGTTAAATTTTATTTAAAAAACAGACCCTCTACTAATTGGGTGGCTACACAATTTATCTGTAAATGTCTCCGAAATCTAACCCTGTTAACGTCTTCTCTTTCTAGGGGGTTGTTCCAAAAGAAAAGAAAAAAACGCTTTTCCAAGGCAGGAAGAAAGCCCTTGTTCATTCGTATTCTGACAGGAGGAAATTTCAAAACTCACAATCCACCTCTGGGAGCAACTTCCTTCTCCCGATCTCATTAAATTGGTGTCAGGATAAAAGTGAAGGAAAGCTTTAACCGCGAGAAATGCTCACAATTTATTCTGGAACCTGTTCTTGGAATTTTTTGCTCCGGTATTCCTGCCAGGTATTTTTTTAATAAATCGCATTTTGTTATTCTTAAAATTTTATTATGATTAGAATAGCAAGGATAGGTAATTGGTATTATTGCGTTAGTACGAAAACCTCGTTATGTCATGTATATTTATATCTATGTATTTCACTAATGCACGTGGGACTGAGATCGGCCCTTATTTGTATAGTGGCGAATGGCAACAAGTGATATGATATAAAATCAACTGCTACTAGATTAATTCACCAACTTTGCTGGAAAGTTTAAATTGAGTTATGTAGTTAATTAGCAAGAATAGCTAGTTATATATCTAGATAAATAAAAACGGAGTTTTTGTAAATTGAATATTTTCGTGTTTGTTAATTTATTTTTCAGTTTTGATTAATTCTAATGCAAAATCAATGGTTTCCGCTTTTGGAGTATGTTTTCAGTCCGTGTGCCCCCACTGTGTCTAAACAGCTGAATATATTGTCATGCAATTTTATACACTTTTACTTACAGTACTTTTACTTAGTGACTGAACTCAACTGAGTTAGTCTGTCTATCTCTCTTGTTTTATGTCTATTTCTTGTTTTTGCAAGTCATTCAAATTAATTTATCTATCACATCAAATCAATTTAATATATTTTCACAAAATGTTACGTATTTCACAAACCATATTCTTCCCTAGTGATTAATGTAGGTGACGCAGGATCAATTCATGTCGAGTGAATTCTTCCCTGGGGGCATTTCTCTCTTTTGTGTCAGTAAAACTTTCATTGTGTGTGTGTCTGATACTTGATATTGTATGTCGTGTCTGAAGCATCATGTCCGAACATGGCCTTTGAGCCATTAACCCCCGAAACCAACCAATCAACCTTAGTGATTACATTACTTAAAGTTCCTTTTCCTACTAGCCAGATTCACGCTAAAAGAGCTAAATAAACATACAAGCACATTCAGCAGTGCTTGAGAAGATGGAATGTGAATTGAGCATGCAGTTACTCAGATTGTTTTAAAAGCACAGCTGGAAAAGCAATTGAGAAATAATTTTTACAAAATTTAAATTGTAGTACCACTTATTTTAAACTAAATTTTTTTACGAAATGAAAACAATTCCGAATATTTGGGAGAGATGATATAAAGTGATAATAAAGCATTCAATTTTGCACTATAGTTTAGTAGAAATTAATCATTTTATGTCCAATATTGCTACAGACATGTTCATTTCTGGATGACATGTGTGCATTTGGATGAACTTTCCTCAAACATCCTTGGTTGTAGAATTCAGTTTTATGAAAAGATTTAAAAGACACAGCTCAAAAGCTTTTAAAGAGAGACTGGTGGCTTTATTGTGGAAACAAGAATATACGCAAGTACATTTGGAAAATGCAAACAAAATGTTATTTTATATTTTTTACTAATTTTATTTAATTTGGAGCATGAAAGGAGCATATCGATGCTTATATTATAAAAGGATTTGGAATAAGGTATGAATGTGAGTGACGACACTGCTATGAACAGTTAAGAACAATTAAGCAACCTTAGCGCAAATGCTATGCACTGATATCTAATCTAAACATATTTCACTAACGTACATGACAAAGATATTGGAATTATTTGTTTATTGTCAAATGAGAAGTGTAAACAATATTAAATAAACCACTAGGGGATTCCTTCACCAATTCTACCACTTCGTTTAAATATGCTTGATTTGAGCTCTGGAGCTTATAATATAATAAATAATGCTAAAACAACACGAAATAGTTCTTCAAATCTAATAAAATTCTTCAGTAATTTGATTACAGAAGGAAACAAGACATCTGTACTATAGAAATCAGCTCATGAAAGAAAATATAAGAGAAGCGAAAATTGGTTTAACGTTAAAAATTGCCTTCTAACAAGGGCATGGGATGAATTTGTTGAAGTAGGTTTTCAGAAGCTGATTGGGGTGATATAACTGAGGTTTGAACTTTTAGTCATGCATTTTATTGTAAATAAAGATTAGCATCAATAAGACGTACATGAAATGCTCTTATATAGTTTGGACTAACTTGATTCATTTGGAGACACGAAATGTATGTGAATATGGATGTTTTATCAATATATATATATATATATATATATATATATATATATATACGCGGAACCCCGACTCGGAATTCCGAACCGGAACATCGTTGCGGTTCCGATTTCTCATCTGTTGATTTTTCGGCGTTGTGAATGGCATTTGTTGGCGGTCCGCATGTAGTTTGCGGCGGGTTGTTGTCGAGCTTGGGTCAATCTATGTGGGTAAGTTCGTTTTCTCCTTTTTAATTTTAATTGTAATTTTGTATTATACTTATCTTTGGTATGTGTCCTTGGTTGTCCCTGGTTTTGCTTTTCAAATTCTTGGTTTTGTTTTTCTAATTTTTGTTTTTCTAATTTATTTTCTTATGGTGTTTGGAGGGGTGTGTGAGCTACTTTCGGTGTACTGCCGCTCACACGCAGAAAACACCATATTGTGTTGACTGGGTGAGGCTCCTTCCTGATGACGCCCTCATCCACCAACACTTCATCATTTTTTTCAAAATTTTCTCAAATCTTGATTTTAAAATTTTTGGATTTCTCTTTGTTTTGGTTTGTAATTTTGAATTATTTTACTATCCATGTTGTGTCTGCAGCTTTAGCGCGCATACATGGACAGTTCTGCCTTCTGCTTTCTGGACTCTGCTTGACTATTTTTACCCCCAACTTTTTTGGCTTTTTGGCTCTTTACTTGTCTGCTTTATATATATATATATATATATATATATATATATATATATATATATATATATATATATATTAATGAAAAACAATCAAATTACAAAATATACAAAATATTAAAACGTAAAATAATAGAAATGCAAACTAAATTACAACCTAAAACAAAAGAAATCCAAAAATTTTATAATTAAGAACATTTCGAAAAAATGAAGAAGTGTTGGTGGATCAGGGCGTCATCAGGGAGGAGCCTCACGCAGTCAACACAATATGGTGTTTTCTGCGTGTGAGCGGCAGTACACCCCCAAAAAAGTAGCCCCCCCTCCAAACACCACACACACACATATATATATATATATATATATATATATATATATATATATATATATATAAAATGAATGAATTTAATTAAGGGTAAAACTCAAGAAATTTGAACAAGGACACTATACCATCAATAGATGTAAGCAATTAAGAATGTTTAGCGCGGATAACTACCAGCGTGTTATGTATCACTATGCGATCATAAGCGAAGCCATCGGCTTGGAACAAAAAGAGCCACCTAATTACGTTAATTGATGTCTCCTGACATATCCCTGCTATATATGAATGAGATTTAATGGATAGGATTTGAAAGCAGATTTATCTTGGATTTCTTGGAGGATAGTTGAAAAGGAAAGGCTTTGCACCTAAATTTGGATGTAGTATCAACCTGTGATCATTATTTGAGATATATTCGAAATGTGATAAAAATATGCTGGACATCGGAGCTACATATTTTAAATTTTATTTTTTAAATTCAATGCACACAACATTCGTATCTGCCAGCTTTATCTGCTCTATTATTTGAACATTGCTATCTAACTCGGCCAGGTATTCTAGACTCTAGGTTCGCCTATCAATATTAGCATGGATGTTCGCTGTGGTTCAGAATCTCCCTTTAAGCCATAAGGTCTTGTTAACTCTCCTGGTGGTTTGTCTTCGCGTCAAAAACTGCCCTGTTGTGTCCAACCTCTACTGTAAAAACTCCAAGCTTTCACCAGTTCTAGACAAGGGACAATTTGCTTTTCCTACTTGGATCTTCAATACCCCTTGTCGTAGTAGGGCAGTTTTGTATCGGCGAAATAGCACGTCCTTATCGAAATTGACCCTATCTATATGAACCAGATATATCGTTAAAAGACTTGGATGGTTAAACATCCCTTTGAAAAAAAACATTATCGAAGAGCGGTAAATCAAGCCTGATTTTACATATTGCGTATACACACTACCTGCTTGAGCAGTGCATGTATTCATAAGTATTTAAAAAGTGGTTACAATTCAATAGGGGTTGTTTAAAGATGTATGCACTAAACCCAACGATATTTGGTGAGTACGAGAGGATTTTCTTGTAAAGATAAATCCAGAGGGCTGTAGCGTTTTGACATCCTCCTGTGGTGTAAGTTGACTTGAGTATGAGAACTTCAGTATGTTGCTTACATTAAAAATTAATACCATACAAAATCAAATTAGTTTGAAGCTGGGCGATTTTTTCTTGTCAGACATCTTATTTACTGCACTAAAATATTCATCCTACTCTCTTGGCCATGAGATGCCTTAAATATAAATAACTAGTTCAATATTTCACGATAGGCGGAAATCGATATTAGTCGTAAAATGCATGTTAACTTATGAAAACTTATGCATCAAATATAACATAAATATACATAAAAGATTTTAAATAGTATTTTTGCTAATTTGAATTATAAACTAGCCAGGGTGTTTCGATCATACGCAGGCTTTTTGTTTGTTATTCTTTCAAATAAACAATACCAATACATCATTCATTAATTTATTTTTATTTATTACTTTCGAAAATGAATTGTCATTTCAATTTGTAGCAGAAATATTTCGAACTGTTCTTAATTTGAAAGGAACAAATTTATTATTACGAATTGAATAATTAAAACAAAATTCTACGGTCAGGAATGTGTACATACTAACAAAAAATATTTGTTTAATAACAAAGAGTATTTATCTGTATATGTACAAACACAATACAGTATCCATATTTCACTAACGCACAGAATTCAGCGCTATTTGTGTATTGGCGAATGGCAACAAGCGGATATAAAGAATACAAAATCAATAATAACGAGATTAATTCGACAATTTCGTCACAGATTTTATGTATGCTTAACCCTCCATGTATGTCGACGAGAAATCTCATTAAGATCTGGTCTACTTTGCTAAGGACGAGATATCTCGTCTCGACAAAACTGCCATAATACACCAAGGGAAAATAAAACGCCAAGTAGGAAAACTAATTGTCCCTTGCCCGGATCTGATGACAGTTTGGAACAAATTTTTACACTAGAGGCTGACCACTACAGGGGAGTTTTCGACACGAAGATAAACCACCAAGAGGGTTAATTAGAGCTAGGAGCTGCATAATTTTGCTAGAACTACAAGGAAGGGCTCTCGCCGCTCTAATGAAATTCTTCAGGAGTCTGATTAGAGAAGGCAATGAGAAATCTGGAAGAATTCAGCGCAGAAAAAAAAATCTGAGCCAGCCCGAAAGTAGGTTTAGAGGTGAAAATATATCGAATAGCCTTTGAAAAAGTGAATGGGATGCAATTGAAGTGGACGTCAAAAGCTAATGGTAATATTAATGAGGTGTGAAAATTGTATCATGCACTTTCTTGGGAACTAACGCCAATAAGAGGACATTTGAAAAAAAAATATAAGCAAAATGCCATTTTATATTTTTCACTAATTTTCTTTCATTTGGATGTATGAAATATCTATATCGATGCTTATATTCATAACAAATGTATTTAAATAAGGTATCAAACATACGTAATGTCATTGCCAGATTAATTTATTGCTAGATATTAGCGATAAAGAATGTAGTTGAAGTTACTTCAAACTTGAGAAACACACTGGCTATTGGCGACGGTCTGTTATCAATCCCGTAGGGGAAAGATCCTAGGACAACACTTCGTTATTTCGAACCGAGATCAGATGGCGAGGTCCACACCTGAGCTGGCATTCCACTCTCCAAATTACCACACCAACGTGAGGACATTAGATCCACAAAAGATTTAAGATGTACGAGCCCTCACGTACACTACACGACTGACTTTGGGTCGAGTTTAGAACTGACAACACTCAAGTTTGCTAATTCACGACCCTACTAGCTGGGCTACAGAGGTCCACAGTTAAGAAACTTTAGAACAAATGTCATGCACGTTCACCAGTTAACGTTTTGAAATACAGACAACAGGCTCGATTTTGCTCAGGTAAATATCACTGAGATCTCAGACCTCACTTTTCATTTTAGACCAAGAAAAGATAATAGTGTCAGAGTCAATGAGCATCACTTTTGGAATCATCCGCACCCGCGACAGTATGAATAAATACATAAACATCGATAAACCCTCCTGGTGGTTTATCTTTTTGTAGAAACCTCTCGTGTAGTGGCCAGTCTCTGGTGTAAAATCCTGTTCCAAACTGTCACCAGATCTGGGCAAGGGACAATTTGTTTTTTTCCAAATTGGATCTTCATTCCCCTTGGAATAAATAGGGCAGTTTCATCTCAACGAGAAATATGGTCCAAGATCTGGTCAATTTTGCTAAGGACAAGGTATGTCGTCGAAACACTTGTGAGTTAATTCAATAAGTTTTTCTTCATATTTTTAAGCACCTGTGTGTAGTTATAACACATTTGTACGTAAAATAGCATATTTACATACACTACTTTATCCTAATGAGTGTGTTTACATACGAACCATTATGAATTTGTATATTATAATAATGATTTTACATACTAATGGTTCAATAGTTATACAAATTAACAGTGGTAGTGTTATAAGGAATACTGAAAGTCTTTGTAGGAATAGTGGAAGAATGTTTATACGAATTAATGGGATTTGTGATTGAAGAGTTCAAAGATTTATATTATTTATGTATAATTTAAAAAATTATAAAATACATTTCAAATAATTTTCTGTTAAATTCCAATTGATTTCTTATTGTATTTTTATATACTTTGGTAACCACGACAAATTATAAATGTTAATTATGTTGTTGGCAACAGAAGATGGAGAGAATGGATGGTAATTTTTCGATCCTGATTGCTTATTGTTCAAGTTATTAAAGGAATTACCCAGAAAATATAAATAACTTAAATTAATAAGTCCAATACAAATGGCGAAGTTGTCTGTTTTTAGACATGTCAGAAGATCCAAAAACAATACAATCCCTAATAAGAAAAAGAAAACACTTCACCTTCAGAAGTCTTAAAGATTTATAGCTGAAACCTTTTTCAAGAGGTGGAGTTTTGTCACTGTTTTTCATAATTCAGCAATAAAACAGAACAAATCTAAAGTTACTGCACGCATTGCTTACAGATATCTATTTCGCAGACTCTGAAAGTAATGACAAATAACAGCTTTAGTTCGGTTATAACTTAACCATGGAAACGAAATCAATTTTTTACCATTTCGTGTAACTTTAAGGCCATAAGAAATAAAATCCTCCAACATTTAAATTCAGCCGTAAGAAATTTCTAATTAAATAATTAATATACAGAGTGGAAAATATTTTTAAAAGCATGCTTGGAATATTTTTTCTTACTGTTTTTATCTGATTTAAAATTACTTTTGTTTTTAATTGTTTCTAGTCTTAAATGCTTGCTTGCATTTTTTGCTAGTCGTACAGAGGTTGAAATCTTGAAAACGATTTCAGAAATAAAAAGTGACACAGATGAAAAAATAAGGAACTTTACATTACAAAAAATACACTGTCATATCCGATAAAACTACCATAGCAAAAGAAATGTTCAATTTTCTTTGAGGGTTGACTTTGTTGCTTACCTATGAAATTTCCGAAAAATAAAAGAAAGAATAAATTGGGAATTAATTATTCATTAACCATTGACTAATTAATAAATCATGTTGAGGTTACTGTTGAATAAATGCTTAATTTTTTATTCGTCTAGTCTTTGCTTTACGGTTTTCGTGGAAACAATCAAACACATGAATAATTTTTTATTAATCTTGGCAGCGTCATTCTTTTAAAATTAAAATGTGGTAACTATAGACTTCTATTAATTTTTTCCAATAACTGATTACGCCTAAAATAAAATTCAAATTTAAGATTTACATTAACGATTAATACACATACACATAAAAACTATCTTTCAAACATTTGAAACATCCCGATTTCCAATTTAAATATCGCTTAGTTCGATACGGTAATGTTTTTGTGTCTTTCAGCAAACATTGTAAGTGCATAATATCTTTTATGTTTATTAATCATTGAATTAATTTACTACGTTATACTAGCTAATGCTAAAATTACAGCATGTTCAATCGTCGAGTATACATTTTCTCACGCTTGCCTTCCAGAAAATTCACTGAAAGTTGATCCATATTTAAGTATCACAAGATGAAATCCAATAAAGTCGAAAACAACCCAACGAGTCTAGACAACACTTCATAGAGCTGTAACACACGAGGTGACCTGGGAAGCTCTAAATTCCGCGATTGACTTATTGTATTTTTATATATTGTACTGTGGTAACTACGGACAAATTATAAATATTCGACTGGACTCGCTTCCTCTTTTTGTCCTGATTTGGCTCACGGCCTGGTTGGCATGTTCCGGGCTGTTCAGTCAGTTTTCTTACCTGGTAGTAAGAAAGAAGCGCCCCCTGGTCTAGTTGCTTAGGTGTTTAGAAACAAAGCGATTAGAGAAATGTCTACTGTTTAGAATGCAGTAAGAATATACTTTTAGACATGCAGTAAGAAATTGAGGAGCAGACGCCTTAGCCCTATTTCAATTTTATCACGGAGTGCAGCCAGGTCTTCCATATTGATTCTACTATAAAAATGCATGTTATGAGTGTTGTTGAATGTAAAGTCGAATGCTGCAGAAACGAATAGTTTGAAGCTATTTCAGTTAAAACTGGTAAATCCTCCTGGTGATTTATCTTCAAGTTGAAAACTACCCTGTAGTAGTCAGCCTCTGATGCAAAAACCTGTTCAAAACTGACCAATTCTGGGAAAGGATAGTTTGTTTTTCCTACTTGGACATTCATTCCCCTTAGAGTAATAGGGCAATTTTGTCTCGACGACATACCTTGTCCTCAGCAAAATTGACCAGATCGGACGAGATATCTCGTCGAAACACTTGGAGGGTTAACAAAAGTGAATGATACTGTATTTACACAGTACATATGTAGATGACATCTACATATGTACTATTTAAATTAGGAAAATGTAATACTTTTTTAGTATTAGAGACATTTTTTATCAAACTAAATGTAGGTGGCAGTAGTGTTTACGAAACGGAAAGTGTTTCCAGTACGTATTCCAAACGTGACGTCAGTTGGTTCAGCACTCTACCAATAAAAATTTTAAAAGATTAATTGAATAGTTGATTAGTCAAAGCCAATTAGATTAAACGCCAAATGTAGCGAAGATGGCAATACACTACATTTTATGGCAACCCCGATATGTATCAGGCTAGAGCATTTGAGATCGGAAGCAAAATATTCGCATTCCGTCTGGTTTGTTTTTTACACTATCTCTCATAATCCATTAGCACGTATTAACTTGAACATCAAAATAGTACATTGAGAATAAATACTAGACTATCGATGTTTAAAATAAAAGTTGAATATTCAACTTGAAGAAAGCAAGGTGGTATTCACTACACTGAATTCTCATTAAATAGTGTACCGTGCATTTTGGAAATCAATATTTTCGCTAAGTTCTTGGCGCGCTTCGATTCTAAACTCATTAAGCCACATTTACCTTTTCTGGCATTATCGTCCATTTGTGTCAAAGAAATTATTGATCTAAGAAGTACCCACTGTTCTTGACTTCACTGAATCATTAATCTTTTTTGTTATAAATAACCAGCAGCGTAGCTTAACATTGATAGCTGAGGATGCCAAGACTGGATCGAAAGGAAAAAATGTATCTAATGCTTATCTTTAGACAACCTTATAAGTCAACTAGATTTGTCGGTGTTTCGTTCCCACAAAGACAATAAAGTACAAGTTAAAAGAAGAGCCCAAACTGTGCAGCCCGGCTCAATCCTGGATACTCTGTATGGATCATCCAAACGCTGTCTCAGAGCTTGATGGCAGTATTTTGCAAAGGCGAAAAATGAGGAAAGAATAATAGACCATGTGGAAAGGACCCACCTCGCATATTATATAGACTGTATAGACCAAAGTTAAAAAAAATAGCACAGACGCAAGTTAAAATAGTCCTAAGTTAGAAAAGAGACCATGCATAAGGATCCACCTCTTATATTATCTAGACTGGACTAGACCTAATTTAAAAAGGAGCCCAAACGGTGTAATCCAGTCCAATCCCGGCTAATCTATATGGATCATCCAAACGCTCTCTATGGATCATCCAAACGTTGTATATGGATCATCCAAACGTTGTATATGGATCATCCAAACGTTGTATATGGATCATCCAAACGTTGTATATGGATCATCCAAACGCTGTCTTAGAGCTTGATGGTCTATCATTCTTTCCTCATTTCTCAGCCTTTTACAAAGACTGGAAAATGAGAATGATAGACCCTGTGGGGGGGACAAAGACCCATCGCTCATATTATCTAGACTGGACCATGCGCAAGGATCTACAGGGCATATTATCTAGACTAGACCATGCACAAGGATCCACAGGAAATATCTAGACTGGTAGGTAGGTAATTAACTAACGTCGCACTGAAGCAACACACGGGTTATTGGCGACTGTCCAGGATCAATCCCGAAGGGACCGACCAAGAACAACGCCTCGTAAATTTGAACCACATTATCTAGACTGGATAGAATTAAGTATTAAGCTACAGGTGTATGTAGGTAGGTATTTTAATTAACGTCGCTCTGGAGCAACACAATGAGCTATTGGCGATGGTCCGGGATCTTCCCCGAAAGGAAAGATCCGAGGACAATACCACGTAATTTTGAACCACGGTCAGAAAGCTACAGGTGGAAGGTTGCTTATTAAAAGGAAATTTAGACTGACTTCAAAGCCAACACTTATAAATGCTAGGTGGGACTTAGTTAATCTTGTAAGATATCCTGATTAGGTAATGCAAGTTAGATCAAGAACTTACAGGCTCGTGAGATATCTTATGGCAGCAATTTTCAACCCTTTTCATCTCATGGCATACATAAACTAATTAATAAAATTCTGCAGAACACCAAACAATATATTAATATATTGTTATGGTCTGCTACAAAAAATACACTATAATTTTTTGTCGATCTGATAAAACAGGTATTGTTTGATTGAGTACAAAAAATAATATTAATTGCTTCCCCTTTTTGCACAAAGTGGTTTTTAAGCAATTTATTTGTGAAACTTTGTAATGAAACAATAATACTCAAAATTATTGATACGGATATTAAAAAACGGGTATGACTTGATGTTATTTGTGAGCACACTTGTCAAGAGTTCAATCTGAAACAGTTGAAATGAAAAATCTTACACCATTTAAATCGTTTCACCGTCCGAATGGCTCGCCAGAGCAATTCTTGCGGCACACCAATACCAATGCGAATCTTGCGGTAACCAGTGCAAATCTCGTGGCGCACCAGTGTGGTTTAAAATCACTGGCTGGTTTAAAATCACTGGCTCAAAGCATTTCCAGACAACGTGCTGTCACAATGCTGCATAATAATACCTGATTATTGATATATCTATCCAAGAAAAGCCATCTTCAAGGTTGTTACTGAACCGATTCCATGTTCCCTCGTTTCTCCATGCCGATCTACTGTCTCAAAATTACAGAGCAAATCCTTATTCCGATATTAATTGAAAATGAGACCGTTACTCGTGAATCCAGATTATATATTCACAATAATATAGCAAACGTCTGTACATCTCTCGCCCTATAGCTGAAAGTGACACAGACTTGCATCATCCACGCATAGGAATGCCTATAATGCAACATTCACCTCATAGTACTGGTCGATATTGGCCTTTCTATGGCTGCAGTAATATCCCTAGTAGAGTTGGTGCAATCGATTGAGATTTACGTCTTAGCCAGTAAAGCAACACAGGATCATTTAAATGTTTCATATCCATAGTCTCTTTAAACAGATTTACTGGTGACTATCATTTAAAAAAAATAACAGTTGAGCAACAAACGAACGAACCATCCACTTCGTATGGAATTGAGTGCACAAAAAGAGTCATCCAATGCTAAAAAACAAAGGAAATTATTGGTTCCATTAGACTACAACCATTATTAACACTCCTATTGGTTTCCTCGACGATGTATGTGATCATTAGCAAAACTACTCAGAACTTGATGGACGAGATATCTCGTCATTAGAAGAAACTGACCAAATCATGATCTCTTGAATCGGCAATACCTTGATGACGAGATGTTTAGTCATTAGCAAACTTTATCAATTTTTAATATAGACGATATATCTCGTTGAAACCTCTTGGAAGGCTAAGCCGGTCAAGGGATTCCCCGGATGAATTTGTTATGAAAGAACGAAAAGAAATGCGATAGTTAACCTTTCTAGTGGTTGAATCGATAAGGTATCTCGTCACTAGCTACATTGGTCAAATCTTGATGGACGAGATATCTCGTCGAAATCACTTGGAGGTTTGAACTGCTCATGTATATCCCTTAGGCTTGTTGAAGGAGATAACTCTTAGTACCAACATTATGTTATGATGTGTTGGAATCAAACTCCGAGTTACCGTTTTCCCATTTTTAGCCTATAACATAATACCATGATGTGGAATAGGCTCGGGACAGATAATATTTAATCCTTACTATTGGTGTTAAATGAAATTCACAGACACAAGCGTATCGATCTTAACAGAAGTTTTATTTATCTTAATTAGTTCAAAGGCCAAACGCAATCCTCTTCATGTGTTTCGATATATTTTCATTTTCTCTTCGAATAACAGTTCGTTCAATGGAGCCCATATATAATGTTCGGTAATTGTATAGTTAAAATTAAACTGTATGAATCACAGTAATTAGTATCTAAAGTATGTGAATTTTAAGATTTAGGAAATATGAGGACACCATAGGGGTTATGCATAGAATAGAATTCATCTTTAGTTTAATATTCCAGAGCTGCTAGCTACAATTTCACGGTGTCTTTCACATAAAAGAAATGAAATGGTAATAAAGTCAGGATTGGATAAAATAAAAAAATAGACTGAATTGCACAAACATGTAAAACGTCCCCTAAAAAGTTCAAAGAAAAATAATTTGTTGAATCGTAATTCCTTAATCCGTGTTGAAATAATTTCTTTACGCATATTTAGTGTATAAATTTAAATTCTAACTCCGATATATTATCCCAAGTACTGATATTTCGGAAATATAACGTATGCGCAACAATTTCGTGTGAATAATAAAATTCGATTACAATTGTTATTACCTTTAATGCTACGGACATCGTCTAAAAATGATTGAATGCAATGAGAGAGAATCGTTTCATAACCAAACTTTCATTGTCAAGGTGATCAGTCAAGGAATACCAAGTGATAAGTTCAAGATTATTATCAGCGATTAACCCTAAAGAATATGATATGTACTCCAAAGCAGAAATCCTTCTCTAATACATGTTATTGAGATAAAAGTATTAATATTCTATTGGTGTAGAACTCTTCAAGGAGGGTGTATTTTCGCTAGATATCCAAACATTTCGTAATATCATCTGATGTCATATGATAGAGGAATTTAATTGAACCATTGTGGCATGCGAACTGTATGGACGGCTAATAGGCATCCAATTTGTTTACAGATACTTTCTTATATCGCTTGTAGAGTGATCCTCCTACGACAATATCTGAGTATATTTATCCTTAAAATAACATCCCTAAGTGAGGCCATTGTTTGGAAGTAGTGTGGGTGTAAGAGATATTACTTCTTCACGTGGACACATTTGTATCATGAAATGAATGAATTCGAAGCGTAAAATAAAAATGCGATATCCTAGACTAGTATATGCATTCATTATTCTAACTGCAAAGTACTGGATCTTGGCTATTATAGGCAAGGTAGCCATCTTTGTTTACAAACTAAGTCTTACTAATTGACCCTGCTGGTGGTTGTCTTGACGAGACACCTCGTTATTAGCAAAACCATTAGCAGATCCTGAAGGACGAGATATCTCGTCATTAGACGAAAACTGACCAGATCTTGATCTCGTCATCATAAAAAAATCGGGAATATTTTGACAACAATACATCTCGTCATTGGCAAAATTGGTCAGATCTTGATGTACGAGATATCTCGTCGATACCACTTTTAGGTTTAAGAGAAGGTAATCCTTGCCCTCAAGTCTAGGGCTAACCTTATTAAGGGCACAGTGGACTTTTAGAATCACCAAAATAGATTGAAATATCGTTTTTTTTTATTTAAGAATCAACATTTAATTGATATCAAATTGTGTGGATTGCAAAAATGATTTTTTGATTACGATTGTTTTGGACGGAGTTGCATGTGCAACATCAAAGATACAGTATATAAGTATGGTACGTCTGGCTACATAAACGTGTTTTCTCCGATTGATAATTTCCGGCATTCTTCTGTATTTCACAATCTTCCTTGCGCACCTGATTTTAATTGATTTTCATGAAAATTTTGAGGATAATCCTTGAAATCTGATACATACATCTAAGTGAAAATGGGAAATTCATCAGATTTTCAAATTTTGACACTTGAAAAGCTGTATGTCGCTTTACCTAGTCTTTGCATGCAAAATTTTAGATGTTTTTACATATTTTTATTTACCATTGAACGATACACTTAATAAATGGAGTTAATTTGATAAAATAAATAAACTAATATTTGAATAAAGATTTTGACAATGCATGGAAAATATATATACATGGGACCAATCAATATTTGCTAATTTATCAAGATTTTTGACAACGTTTTGCGTAATAACTTCCAAATGACTTAATATTTTGGACCAAACTTTATTTTAAGCGTTTTAGTAAAAAACAAATAGTCTAATGCAAGTTTTATAACAGTCGTACAATAACTACAAAAGTTCGTTTTGAAGCCCATTGTCCCCTTAATATTTTTCAGGAGCAATAATTATTACTCTATTGTACTGATTAACTATACCATGACCATGGGAGCACGCCATTATTGCCATTTTATCTAAAACTCACAATTACATTTGCACTCAGCAGAATTTCTATCCAACGCTGCCCTAGCTTACAATTTTCATTTTTGTTACCTGTAGATTATGGAAATCATTCTCTAAAAAGGCTTCACTATACGGATGGAACTCGTTTAATTCATCTCTAAGTTTGGTATAAAAATGTAAATGTAGAATATTCGGCATAATTACTGGTGCATGTAACTTAATTATTCTATAAGGTAATTTTATTATGGTCGGGAGACTTCAGTTACAGAACTGCATTAGAGCTTGCTTATACTAAGAATACTTTCTAATCATTTTAACACATACGTAGAATAGAATATACAACTTATGAACAACAACCATTAATGGATGTTGTTAATGAGTTTTATACTCAATTACATGCTATAACTCATAATGAAGCTTTTATGGCCTCTTACAAAATACCAGTCTTATGTAAAACTGTTTACGGGATTTGGAAAGCAATTGTTGGTACCTAAGTAGATTTTTTACTATTTTAAGACCTTTAAGTAAATAAAATAATCATATGTAAACTCTTATCAGTGTATCAGTGTTGTAATAAGAATTTGAATTATTTTGTGTATATTGGTACAAAGAATATAAATGCTTTTCACTCATTTGAGCACTAAATACGTCTAAGCGTTTAACATAAACGAAATCTGTAACTCTCAAATAAATCCCTGTACCAAAATCAAACCAGCTAAAATCATAATGTATCAGCATTCATTTTACATGAAGATAATATCTGTTTCCTAATATCCTTGGCCAATTAATTGAATATTTCCATCATGGCATTACGACGGCGGATTTGTTACCCAGTTTGGGTTACCATATTACACCACGGGAAGAGGCTTGACTTTACAATTTATATTGTTACCACAAATTCTAGACAACCGGGTATATGGAGGCCAAACATTTATTCAGAACGTACAAACACCCATGCCTTATCCCCGGATTCGAAAAAGAACGTGTAGATCCGGGAGCCAGCACCCTGGCCATTAAACCGATTGGTTGGCCATGAAAATAATTTATTAATTGAACCTTCAAAAGCACCTTACAAGAACATAGATTGGAATTCTTGGTTTCCCTATGCCAATTTTTATGTACACTCATATTCAAAATTATCTTTACATGAATAAAATCACGGATTTCTCAGAAACTGCGAACTATAATTTTATGAATTTGTGTGAAATGATACATAACATCATAACACATAAATACAAAGGAAAGATTTAAGAGCACTGCATATGATATAAAACTGTAGCATGAAACAATAAAAATGGCAATAACATGTGACAATGAGAGTTCAGAAAAAAAGAATAGCCCAGAAAAAAATTAAAGCTTATGAATTTAATATGGAATGTTATCTCCTATGACGTGTACACATATATCACAACGTGTTTTAATGCCGGCAATAATGTTGTTAACCACAGTTTGGGGAATTAAGTTCCACTCCTCCAGCAATGCGGTCTTCAGGGCATTTACATCTCTAGGAGGAGGATGTCTCCATGCAACTGCTTTTCCAAGGTAGTCCCATAAGTTCTCTATCGGGTTCAGAGCAGGGGATTTTGCTGGCCACGGTATTCGCTCAATGGCTTCAATTTCAAGGAATTCGTCAACGATGTTTGCTCGATGTGGACGAGCATTATCGTCCATAAATAAAAGGTCAGATCCATATGCACCTCTGAAAAGTCTTACATAAGGTGCTAAGACCACATCCCGATATCTGACCGGTCACAGATCCGCTGTTGAAAACGTGTTGGGGCGTACGTCCATCGATCATTATTCCTCCCCATACCATCACACCTGCACTACCGAAACGGTCATGTTCCATAATGTTCGAAGGAAGATTTCGCGTTCCTGACTCCCTCCAGATGTAAACACGTTTAGAATCAGATGTTAAACTAAACCTCGACTCATCAGTAAAGAGAACATGTGTCCATTGGTGTTCCACTCTAGTTCTGATGTTCTTTGCACCAATTGAAGCGATCCCTCTTTTGTTGTGAAGACAGTGAAACACATACCCTTGGCTTTCTGGCATAAAGGCCTTTTTCATTAAGCCTTCTGTATGCAGTTTGCCGTGATACAACAGTTCCAGTGGCGGCTGCAACCTCTGAACTTAACTATCGAGCAGTAGACTTCCTGTTACGATGGGCAGCTATTGCCAGATATCGATCTTGAGGAGCAGTTTTTATTCGTTTACGACCTGGTCCAGGCCTCCTTACAACAGTTCCAGAGTTCTGAAATTGTTTCCATAGCATAGACTGTGTCTTGAAATATTCACACTTCTCGCTTCTTCTATGATTGTCTGCCCTGCTTCTAAACGGCCGATAATTCTCCACTTCACAGATTCTTCCAAGTGATACTTCGGAGCCATAACAAACCGTTTTGAGTCCTTACACACTGAAATCAAACGCTGTATTGCAGAAATTCACTCAGATATTCACTTTGAGCAAAGCGCTTGATTCACCGTCGGATGACGTAACGCCTTGATTTGCATATCAGAAACCGTTTGATCACTTTTGATTGGATAATGCTAATTAGGTTTGTCTTTCACACATTCCCGGCAAAAATGGATTACATCGATTGGATATTTCTTGGAATATAATTAATTGTGGGTACTTAAAGATAAATTTGGACATGAGTGTATTTGTAGTACATACTGAGGCAAGTAACACGTTGGAGTCCAACACCAGCCCTGTGACACTACATTGGCTCATGCGTATTGACATGCTTTGAGTACAGAAATTGTAATACGCATGTGCATGTTGGATGTTCTTGTATGTCTGATGAATGTGTTGCTTTCCATTTCACAATACAATGGATACCGTATGGCTAGTTACACATGCATCGATTTCGATCGTACGGAAAAATATCGTACGATCAAATTATTTTAGTGGAATGAAGAAGAGCATGGGAGCTTGCGCAACGTTCAATCTACACACGGCACGGCACGATCACCGTTTTGCTGTCGTCCACTGTCACTACAACAGACGGGTCGCCGTGCCATTTCCGTGAATTTAGTGGCATACGTGACACATTGCAAGCCTGCACCCTCCACGATTATATTCGTACGATAACCTGTCTTCAATTGACTTCCTGCGTGTTCCATTTTATTTGTCAACAATTACTTGTGCATTCAAATAGTATTTTCAGTTTGTTATAGGTTAGTTCAGTTTGTTATATGGTAGTGCTATTTTCGTTTTAATTATGGCAGAAAATATTGATAATGAAATCCTTATTTCATAGGTACAAATAAGACCAGTGCTATGGGACAAAACATTAGAAATGTACAAGGATAGAAATGCTACCAGAAAGGCATGGAAAGACGTCTGCTGTGTCTTTTGATTTTGGATATGGAATAAGGATATAATAAGGATTTTGAAGATATGGATGACAAGAAAAATGAGTTCAGTGACTTTTCACATATTTCACACCAAGCCTTTTTTCTGATGGAATACTATTTCTCATTTTCGTATTCGTATTTTGGATTTCACTTTTAAGTCGTTCAAACAGTTCATCGAAGGATGATATTGACATACGAAAGAACATCGAGAAGAACTTGTTCTCATCTCGAAGTTCTTGTACAAGTGTGTAGACTGTTCTTATGCTTATTCCCTTTTCTGGTTAATTGGATGAACCCCGTAAGTTCGGTTACGACGTCTGAGACGACGGTACACCAACCACATAGCAACAACACGTTTCTGATTCATTTCAAATTAGTTTTCATACAACTTGAGATGAGTAGTCACGAGCTTTTAACAAACGACTGCACTTACTACACAGAAAAAAATGTGGTGTATGCAAGAAACGCACACGATAAAATATCGTACTCGATCGTATCGATATTTTTCCGTACGATTGAAAATCGATGTGTGTGCAACTAGCGTATGGCTTCTGTAAGTCGTGGCAAATGTTGTTGCTACCCATTTCAATCCGATGTCAGATTTGTATACAGTATGCAGCGCAGCGGCGATAAATGTTGGTCAGATTTCAAATTAGTTTTCATATACATCAATAGATTTCAGAATATAATTAGTTTTGACCTTTTTTCATGAGAGTTTACTGATATGGATGTAATACAATACACTAATAAATCAGGAACTCCAAACAACAGAAAAATAATATAATATGTTATTTGGGTGGCTTATTTTTAATTAAAATCAATACATACATCATGTACAGCCATGGAAAATATTATTTAGAGAAAATTACGTAGGATTGTTTTTTATAATGAAATTCACGTTATTGTATACAAAATGAAAACGCTGTGCAGGACATCCGATTAATATACGATTTATTTCACATAGATGAACATAAATGAAATATATGAATGTAACAAAAACATAAACAGATAGAAATAACAAAAATGAAAATACACGAATGTAATAAAAATAAAAAATATGAATTTTCCAAGAAATAAAAATGAAACTACAATAAATGAAAGTAGTATAGGAATATAACAAAAAGTGAAAACATGAATGTAACCAAAACTATAAACATATGAATATAAGAAAAGTGGAAATATATGATTATAAAAAATTGAATACAAAAATGAAAATATATGAATATGAAAAATTAAACATGTATGCAACAAAAATGAAAATCCATCCATTAAGCCTAAATTCAACTTCAGGCTATTTTAATTCACAATTTCAATACCAAACCTAAGCAGGAAAAACAAGTAAATGCATTCATCTAATCACAGAACCTTTTGCTTTCTGATTATTCAAGCAATCGCCTTTTCGTTCCCAAACACGAGATTTTGGAAACAAATAAAAATCTCTAAGCATTCCCTGAACAGCGAAACTGAGCGAAACTAAATTATGTTTTTTCATTAGCACCCCATCAATCCTTCCCCTAAATGTTTCCCTTGCCGATACTAAGAAAACATTCCTACTCCTTTATATGAATCTACCAGGATAACTGGCCAAACTTATGCGCTTGAGCAAGGAAAAAGGTTTAAAAATGCAAATATTCCTTTTATCCTCGGAATCGTTTCTTTGGTTGGGGGACGAGACAATAGTCCCTTGAAATAGAAAAGGATCCATTGTCAAAAGAAAGCTTGGAAGAATTGAAGATCAGTTTGTTTTCCTCCCTCTTAAAAGACGGATAAACTGAGTAACTGCCTCTTATTTCCCAGATTGTGTTGAGTTTTTAGGATTGAAAGGGAGGAAAAGAAAGTGAAATGCTTTTGTACTTCTCTCGAGTGCTTGTGTAAAATTTATTCTGCTCTTCTACGCGTCTGGACGTTTGGAAATAATAGGAAGGTTCTCCGAGTTTGTTTTCGTTTTAAGCTTTGCTTCTACCCTGCGATTATTTGCACCGGTTCTTTGATTGTCTGACGAAGATCAAATGCTAAGTGTGGAAGGGTGTTGATATCCATTAAAAGAAAATCTAGACCACCTTCAACGCAGGACCTACAGATGTTGGGTAGGACTGAAATCATTTTGTAACATATCTGGATAGGTAATACAAGGTATATCTATATTTGCACCGGTTCTTTGATTGTCTGACGAAGATCAAATGCTAAGTGTGGAAGGGTGTTGATATCCATTAAAAGAAAATCTAGACCACCTTCAACGCAGGACCTACAGATATTGGGTAGGACTGAAATCATTTTGTAACATATCTGGTTAGGTAATGCAAGGTATATCTATATTTGCACCGGTTCTTTGATTGTCTGACGAAGATCAAATGCTAAGTGTGGAAGGGTGTTGATATCCATTAAAAGAAAATCTAGACCACCTTCAACGCAGGACCTACAGATGTTGGGTAGGACTGAAATCATTTTGTAACATATCTGGTTAGGTAATGCAAGGTATATCTATATTTGCACCGGTTCTTTGATTGTCTGACGAAGATCAAATGCTAAGTGTGGAAGGGTGTTGATATCCATTAAAAGAAAATCTAGACCACCTTCAACGCAGGACCTACAGATGTTGGGTAGGACTGAAATCATTTTGTAACATATCTGGTTAGGTAATGCAAGGTATATCTATATTTGCACCGGTTCTTTGATTGTCTGACGAAGATCAAATGCTAAGTGTGGAAGGGTGTTGATATCCATTAAAAGAAAATCTAGACCACCTTCAACGCAGGACCTACAGATGTTGGGTAGGACTGAAATCATTTTGTAACATATCTGGTTAGGTAATGTTCAAGGTATATCTATATTTGCACCGGTTCTTTGATTGTCTGACGAAGATCAAATGCTAAGTGTGGAAGGGTGTTGATATCCATTAAAAGAAAATCTAGACGACCTTCAACGCAGGACCTACAGATGTTGGGTAGGACTGAAATCATTTTGTAACATATCTGGTTAGGTAATGCAAGGTATATCTATATTTGCACCGGTTCTTTGATTGTCTGACGAAGATCAAATGCTAAGTGTGGAAGGGTGTTGATATCCATTAAAAGAAAATCTAGACTACCTTCAACGCAGGACCTACAGATGTTGGGTAGGACTGAAATCATTTTGTAACATATCTGGTTAGGTAATGCAAGGTATATCTATATTTGCACCGGTTCTTTGATTGTCTGACGAAGATCAAATGCTAAGTGTGGAAGGGTGTTGATATCCATTAAAAGAAAATCTAGACCACCTTCAACGCAGGACCTACAGATGTTGGGTAGGACAGAAATCATTTTGAAACATATCTGGTTAGGTAATGCAAGGTATATCAAGGACTTACAGGATCGAAATAGCATTTTCCGGATTGTGTTGAGTTTTTAGTATTGAAAGTGAGGAAAAGAAAATTAAATGCTTTTGTACTTCTCTCGAGTCCTTGTGTAAAATTTCTTCTACTCTTCTGCACGTCTGAAAATTTGGAAATAATAGGAAGGTTCTCCGAGTTTGTTTTCATTTTGAGCTTTGCTTCTATCCTGTGATTATGCGAACCGGTTCTTTGTCTACCTTAAGAATTGAGGTAGTGTGATGAGACAGGTTGTCACACGTTAGGTTATTTTGCCAAACATATTTTAATTCTACAAGTCATTTCGACAAGATATCTCGTCCATCTAGATCTAACCATTTTACTAATTTCAGTAACATTTAAATGAAATCCATATTTTCTCTTCCGCAACGGAAAGAATAATGTTTAATTCGCACTCATTTTAAAATGGCATACAGACATTCCTTTCAACAAACATGTTAATAGTTGTATGCATATGTACTTGGTACAGATCTGCTCAAAAGAGATTCGAAAATTTGTGAGTGATAAATTTTAACTGTCGAAAAACATTTCGATGCTAAAACTCTTCTGAATTCTTTCATTATTCCAAAGTTTCTTCTTGAAGCGGGTAGCAGATTACAGAAAAAAAGTATATCCCCGTTTTGTTCCAACTACATTAAAAATGGGAGAGTTAAAAGAAGTGGAAAGTAGGAATTTTACCAAATAAAAAAAAACTTGCAAAATTAATGTTAATTTAAACCCATACGAAAATATTGAAGACATTTTTCAGTTTTGTAGAAATTATTTACATTTTTTATTCATTTTAGTAATGTATTTTCTCTTTTACAACAAAAATGAATTTTATAAAAATATTTTAAACAATGTCAGTTATACAATACTTTTAAGTATTTTCCTTCTTAAAATCTTCATATTTTTATTCCTTTTCGAAATGTTGACACATATTTGCATTTACTTTTTGAAAAATATAAAGATAGGTTTATCCAAAACAAATTAATGATAAACAGAGTACCTATTCAGGCTTTATTTAGCGTAAAATGCATTAGTAAAACAATGCTTTACCCAGGAAATGTATTAAAGACAAAACAATGACAACAAAGTGTTGTTCTAATCATCCATATACATCCTATTTCAGACCATAAAACTTACACAATAGCCTACGTAAGTGAAAACCAATTAAAATGACAATAGTTGAAAATTCTTTATAAAGAAACAAGTTTTAATTTTAACTGAAATCGTATATTTTTATCAAAAAGACACAATTCAATGAACTCTGCTAGAAGGCGCAATATAAATTATCAAGGGACATCGTATCCCCACATTATCGAGATATGTATATTAAATAATATGATTTCTTTGAAAATTATATATTATAGAACGTAAATTATGAATTTATCGTATGAAAAGGGTGTAAGAGTATAAGCCTTTCCTTTTATTTATTTGACATAGGGATGTAATTGAATGATCTCGTTGGAAGGCCATTAAAAAATACACGAGTATTGCCTATCATTCGAAATGTTATGGTTTTATTCTTCCTTCGACTGGAAAGGCTTTTAGTTAAACATTATTCTAGAAAACAAATTTAGACTCTTGCGTATCTTCTTGCAACTTACTTCTGTCATGATGGTAGTGAACATCTTGTTCCACCAAAATGGCCATTGATGATCTTTTACATAGACCAAGCATTTTATTGATTGACGAGGTTTTTAAATGGTGATTAGTCATTGTTGCGAAGGTTTTCAATTTTTACTATATCCAACGTATATTTATTTGTTCACATGTATCGTCATCTGACCATGGTTCAGGACTGCGAGGTGTTGTCCTCGAATCTTTCCGTTTGGGATGGATCCAGGACCGTTGCCAATAGTCCGTTGTGTTGCTTCAGTGCGACGTTAATAAATTATCTACCTATCTTGTGCAGTTTTAAATAATTTCTTTCAAAATTAAAATGTATAATAGAACTCAACGTAAAACGCTGAAGGCATGCACTAATGAAAAATCTGTAAGAGTAAGAATCGGTATTTTGTTTACGACACGACTTAAATGGAATGACCACGTTCGAACCCCATCAAAAGAAGTACGTGAATATTGCCAAGTTTCATTCTTTCTGCCAAACTCACTTGAGCGGGGCACACTGCGAGACGTTTGCGCTCCACGGGGACCCAATGAAATCAAAAATATTCGATAAGAGGTAATAAAATGCGTTTCTATGCCTTTCTTTTCCGGGACCCAGTCGGAAATGCCAGACGTATTGGAGAATTCTGAGGAATGAAAAACGAGTTTAAACTTTCTCCTGAAATTTCTTTCTCTCCCCCTTCCCGATTTTCATCTCTTACGAAAACGAAATAGGTGCCTTTGGGACTGCGAATTCTGTGTTTGAGTTTCATTCATTTCGAAAAGAATTTCCCTTTATTAAAAAAAAAATGAAAAATCGCCTTTCTCAGGCTCGTTTATTTCCATAGTGACAATGGGCGAAACGCGTCACTTATTGACAAAGCTCTGGATATGAAATAATAGCTCAATATGAGAGGGTGGTATTGAAATCGTCAACTGGTAGGATTAAATTTGACACGCTTTTTCTTTAATCCATAGCTTCAGCTTTTGGAGTTGGAACCATAAAACCCAAACCAACCAACCATACCTTCAGCAGAACGAAACTTTGTTTCTCATTTTAAAGATTAATACTAAAAACCTGTCACTCATGGATTGAAACAGTAGCACGACTAAAAAAAATCACAGTTTGAGAAAAAAGGGCATTCTGTAAAACACTTTTGCCACCTAGATGGCCAAGGGGCCACCGTACCCCCAATCCGAGGGCAATACCTCGTCATTTTGAATTACGATCAGATAACGAGGCCAACACCTCATCATTTTGGAGAGCTGACACCCCACTCTCCAAAATTCCACACCACACCAACGTGAGGACATTTAGGGCAACGACAGATTGAACCAACCTCAACGTACACGGCGGTCTTTGGTTGGACATAAATTGAAAATTAGGTTATTAGCATGTTGGGATGCTAATCCCAATGTTGCGGATTGAATCAATTTAATTTATCCACAGAGACACACACAATTTTTGTGGGTTTAAAATAAGGAACATTCTCAGAGCAAAAAATGTAGATAATATTCAGAGAATTTGTCCGGATGTTCAAAAGACGTCTTCACTGAAAAACTCCCGAATTTATATTTTTTCGTAAGTTAGACTGAGATGGATGTTTCGACCACCTGAAGTTTTAATGGCCACCTGTTTTCGTCATAGCTCTCGTCAAAGTTGATACAATATTGTTATAGCAAGTACCCATGCTAAATTTAATTTTAATAATAAAATGGTAGCTTTTGTGTAGGAAAGGCATTTGATTATTTGATATTAAGGTGCATTGTAGCAATAAAATTTTATAAATCAGATATTTAATGTTGAATTTCAAAAATTATTTAAACGTTTTCAATCATAAGTAGTGCATTTTTAATTTCTAGTTAGAAACGTTTAACGATAATGTATCGAACGATTTTGAAAGTTTTTGCAGAAGTATAATATAAGGGAAAGTTAATTAAGTACAACGAAGTATTATGCAGGGAATGATAATACAATGGCGAAAAATCAGTTACCATAACAGATGCAAAAAGTTATTCGTAAATGGAATGAGGTACTTGAAACGTATCTAGTCACATTATAGATAAAAACTGTGTTTTATAAAAATGAATTTCTTTAAACAATTATCTAGATATAATTTATTATAAATCGTATTATCTCATATTCCATCCTATTACATCCATTCATAGCACATTCGATCCGATTACATCCATTTATACCATATTCGATCCCATTACATCCGTTTATACCAATTCTATCCTATTACATTCATTCGTACCACATTCGATGCTATGACATTCATGCATGCCATATCCAATCCTATTATATCCATTCATACCATATTCTATGAACAAATAAGTGCACGTTGGTCAGTCCTAAAAACCTCTAAATCAACTTTACCCATATTCTCTGCGTGCTGTATTTATGTTTCTGAAACGTAAGTACAGTGACATAAAAAAACATTTCACGATATTATGGTTTATTTTAACACTCTGAGGGGCTCACGAACGTAAACATTCCGCAACTTTAAGTCTTATCCGCATGACTTTTAACCAGTTTTCAAGTTCGTGCCCAATAGATTCTTTCAGTCAATAGATATGGTCATTTAGTCATTATGTGTGCTGAAGGTAAAAACAATACTACACTACTCGGAAATGCCGTGACTCTGAGAGGGATAATGTACCAAGAGTTAACCTTATAATTTAAATAATTTTTTAATTTTAATAAAAAAAATTGCTGCACATCATTACATTATCTTAACACACAATGCCATTACTTAATTGGATACTTTTCTGTAGAGAAGCAACATTTAACTTGAATAAAAATATCGTGTAATCCAATAACGCTCAATAACACAAACCTTTCACATAAATTCCAAACCTTTTATTTAACACGCTTCTCTTCCAAAAGCACGCGCCAATACAATCTGAGCTTTAATCAGATAAGAGCAGGGCAAATCCCTTTAAATCTTCGGTCAGTTCACGCAATTGCTCTCCAGAGTTGATCAAATGTCACAACACCGCTCCAAATAGACCCCGCAGGATATTAGGGAGTTTATATAATGGGACACGCGTCCTGGCTGATTTAAAGGCCAATTGAAAATTTAGAAATTCTGCTGCCGCTCTCCCGTACGCAGCCCACCACAGAACCTGGAATGATATTATCTCATCCATTTTTCAAATTAAACGGGGAGAAATATGCAGGGATAAGATTACAAAGGTGTAAATGACTTCCTGAATATTTCAGCAAGCCTGAAGCTGTTCTAACGCGCCTCTATTAAAATTTAACACCGTGGAGGGTCGAGGCTTTGTTTCATCAGGAGAGTGGCAAAGGTTGCCATTTTCGGGTACAAAATATTATTTTATTATAGAAATATACTCCCCTCCACTCCTGATATGCAATAACTCGTTGCTCATTACACGAGATTTCATCTGTAATTGCGAAGTGACGGAGGATGCCTTTTGCAAATGAATATGGCGAATGCAAATTTGTAAGATTCAACTACGAGTTGAACACGTGTGCCCTTTTCCGCGAATAATACAAATGCGTTATATTTTATTAGGGAACCTTAAAATAAAAGCATAACCTTTTGAATTGGATATAATATAAAATTATTTACCAAGAGGATAAATTCCCTGATGGATTAGGAATTGAGGTATATATATATATATATATATATATATATATATATATATATATATATATATATATAATAAAAACAATCAAATTACAAAATATACAAAACATTAAAACGTAAAATAATAGAAATGCAGACCAGCAAAATGCCAAAAGATCAAAAAGCAGACAAGTAAAAGGCCTAAAAGCCAAAAAAGTTGGGGTAAAAAATAGTCAGGCAGAATCCAGAAAGCAGAAGGCAGGACTGTCCTCGCATGCGCGCTAAAGTTGTAAATTTCTTGATTTTAAAATTTTTGGATTTCTCCTTGTTTTGGTTTGTAATTTTGAACTATATATATATATATATATATATATATATATATATATATATATATATATATATATATATAGTTCAAAATTACAAACCAAAACAAGGAGAAATCGTGTATAAACATTGATGTGAAACGTGAACGTGAAACGTTGTGTGAACGTACTGTGAAACGTGTGTATACATTGATGGTGAATATACAGACTTGCATATAGACGTAACCTATATATATATATGTATATATATAGGTATATATATAGGTTATACTATATATATATATGTATATATATAGGTTACGTCTATATGCAAGTCTGTATATTCACCATCAATGTATACACACGTCGTCTACTGCAAGTTGAAAAGATAAATTTATTCAGTGTTTATCTCCCTTTTGAAAAAAAGACCTGGACAGTAAGGTGATTAACTAGGTAAGATCCTTTAGTTAGATTTTTAACTATCAAATTTCATTCCGTGAATCGTGATTTTCAATAGCTGAGTTCATTTGATCTGTGCAACCCTCCAATTAATCTGTATTTATCCCTTGATTTTAATTTCATAGGGATGCGAAACTTCAAAGAACCCAATTCTTCGAATCTTATGAAGATTGGGATTCAAAGAAAATTTCCATTCCAGTTAGGACTTTCTTACGAGGTTCTTTATTTGATCAGACGAACAATAAATTCGAAAATCTCATAATGTGTGACCAAAGTTACCTTAGAACGGCTTCACTTTGAATCAGAATATCTGAAAGATTGCATCATTGTTGAACAAAAAATATATCACTGTGTTTAAGCGGAAGTATATTTATACAGGGTGATTCGAAACTCTTGAGACAAACTTCAAGGGCTGTCAGAGCATACTAAAACAATAATTTTTTTGTTTTGTAATGTATGTTCCCAAATGACGCGTTTAGGAGCAAACGCAGAAATTGCGCAGGAAATGAAACAAAATGTTTATTTACATCATCATTTTACAATTACTTATTTGCAATGTTTTTTTTTCAATAACTGGTCAAAAGTGCCACCACCAATTATAATGCAAGCTTGGCAAGCTAGAGAAACCCAGCTTTCCAATTCCGGATTCCCCAAAAGGAATGATGTTCAACGATGCCAAATCAAACAGTACACTCTAGCGACGAAAATGTGTCCCAATGATTTGAGAAGATTGGGTAAAACATGGTTAGTGATACTTAATGTTTTTTATTAAATCTAATCTGCTTTTCTACTCATTTGTTAAGTTCCTCAAATCTTGTAATTTTAGTTAATTTTCCCCCACTGTTTTTCTTTGTTAAATCAACCAACTTCTGTAAGTTACAACTCACATGCCCCGTATTGTACTCTTGTGGTGCATTGGGAGTTTGCCTTTGTTCAATAATAAAAAACCCCATGTAACGACGCTGCCAAGCTTGCATTAATGTTGATGGAGGCATCTTTTAGCAATTATTCGAAAAAGTCCTTACAAGTAAATAATTATAAAATAATGATGTAAGTAAACATTTTGTTTCATTTCTGTGCAATTGTTGTGTTTGCGCCTTAATGCGTCACCTGCGCCCATATATTGCAAAACGAAAATGATTGTTTTAGTGTTCTCTAACACCCTTTGAAGTTTGTCCCGTGAGTTACGAATTACCCTCGTGTATTAAACGAAAGTGTATTTAAAGTACATGTAATCAACGGACGCTTTTGAATGAGCTCCTGTTTAGCGAACTGGCGCAGTTTTACGAGGTATCATGTCCCGCTCAACATCGCAAACCATATTTTTTAATTCGCCTATAAATAATGTTTTAGGGGTTACCTTGGATCAAAGGATTCGTGAGTGTTAGACGGCGCAGGTTCAATTCCTCCATGGGTTTATTTCCTCTCTTCTATGTCAGTAAAAGTCTATGAGTGATTATGTTCATTTGCATGACATTGTTTGGTGCAGCTTTGAGAACCACACAACTAGGTTTTTTATAAATATTTAACGAGAATTTTTCTAGCCCAGTTGGTAACTAGATAGTTGAACTTACGTCGCACTGCAACAACACAACTGACTATTGGAGACGATCCGGTGGAAGTATCAATCCACAAGGAAAAGATACGAGGACAACACCTCATCCTGTTGAAGTTCTAGCGCCTTTGGAGTTTAAAAAACACAAACAGCATAAAATTGTCCATAGCTGAAAATAAAATATACTGATTTTTAATTAATATTCTATTGGATTTCATCGTTCTCAAACTCTTCGTGATCACAAACAAAAATCTGAACAGCTTGAAGTAAATAATTTAAATAAAACTATAATCACTTATCCCAATATGTACGTCTGTACATAAATATACACACATTGCTCATTAATAACAAACGAGTCTGAAGTAAATTCTTTTTAAAACTAAAAAGTCATTTATTTCTATATACACTTAAATACATACACAAATATTAATATTGTAGATTTAATTGCACTCAATTCTTCGAAATCTCTAGTAAAAATATGGACTGCTTGAAGTACGTAATTTCTGTAAAACTATTACCATTTATATCAATATATACATGCATGCATAAATATACGCGCATACTTCATCAATAACAAACGAGTCCAAAGTAAATTATCTCCTTAAAACTAAAGTCATTTATATCTATACACACTTAAATACATACACATATGAATATATTCTCCAGTAAACCGAAATAATTGCTTTCTGCATTTTAATCTATTTTATCCAGAACTTTAAAATTGTGCACATTGAAAGTACCGGGAAATTAATGAAGAAATTTTAACTGCAAAGTTTCCGAAATCCTCTAATTACCGCTCCAGTTTTTCTCTGGGCCCTATGTTATTTTTTGCCATCCCTGCGAAATTACATTGTGTCTCAGTTAAGACAAATGAAGACTAAATTTGCTATCTTATCAAGACCGCGTTTGTCCCGAATAAATGTTTTCAGCAGTGAAGTGGGAGACTTCGCGAATGCAGGAAAAAAAGGGACGTTATTATTATAATAACGGAATATAAAGAGGGGAGAACTCTTAAATCATAAACAGATTTGATTAAAAGTAAAAAGATGAGAAAACCGTTATACTTTTATACCTTTAATCAAATTATTTCCAAGCGCTTGTAGGACGAGGGAGACAGGATTACGCAGCGTCGGAGAAATTTCTTAATTTTCAAATTAAAAACTAGGAACTATAAAAGGTTCCCTGCCTATTGTCGACTTTGCCTTGGTCTTTAATTATAGGGTTTGTTTTTTGTACAAGAAGACAAAGACTTGTCCACTTCCCCTCCTTCGCTGTCCGTTTAATTACATATTTTTGGGAAGTTAAAAGTTTCGCCATCTTTAGAGCATCATAAATTTTCCTCGTAGTGCTTTTAGAGGGGGCTTTGCTGCCCAGTTATGCAATCTCTGTAAGTAAGGTTTATGTGAGTTATTTATATGAATGCGCTAGTTTACAAAGTAGTTAATGGAACACGTTGCTCGTAGTTGCGTATAATAGTGATTTGGAAACAGTTATTTAAGATTTTATACATGTAAATTTATCAACTACTTCATTGATGTACTTCATTTAAGAATATTATGTGATTTAGTAAAATTTATTGGAACTTCTTAAAAATGGAAGCGCTTAAGGGGGGGGGGGAACGCGAATGATTAATTTTATTAAAGGGTGTTAATATTCAGTACATTTAAATGTTTCTATTGATTGCCATAGAAAAATAATATGTAAAAATACTTCAAATACTTGTCCTAACATCTGCAAAAATGTGTAATTGATTTAATTTATTCTTGACAACTAAAGCGATGTTTATATTTGCTGCTTGAAATATCTAGGGTTATATCTTCTTGTTAATATCTGCTTTTTGTTAGTTGGAGTAGTTACAAAGGATATATATATATATTTTATTTAGAAATAAATATTAATCATTGATGATTTAGTAAATTTATAAGAACAACCCATGTCATATTGGAAGCACTTAAGAAGTGGTGAATCATTCATTTTTATGGAAGATATAAATATCCAGTACGTTTCAAGTGTTTTTATTGATTACAATGCACTATATCGTGGACTTACAAGTGAAACACTCCAAGTCAAAATATTTATGTGAGGTTTAGTTTTTCTAAGCCAGAATATGGTGACTCTTAGACTAGTAAAGCCCAATAAGTTATTTTCTCTTTGCATGAAGGTTCTATTTTTCTTGAGAAACACGTTTCATGTGAATAGAACACAGTGGGTAGATCTTTCCTATCTTTCCCCTTTCGTTTGCTCAGAACTGTGTTTTTTGACTTATCGTTTTATCTAGCACAAGCACTTGTAAGCCAGCGACATAATACGTAAACATACTTCAAATATTTATACTCACATCTATAAAATTGTGCAATTCATTTAAGCAATGTATGACAATAAAATCGACATAAATCTTTGCTGTTTGAAATATCTGAACTTATATCTACTCGTCAATGTCTATTTTAGGTACTTGGACAAATCACAAAATGTATTAAGGTTATGATAAATCTTAGATTTATTCAATGCACTGTCTTGTAGGTTAAATGTATCTAACAGAAGCACGCGAATTGTGGTTAACAAGAACCCTAACTTCCTTAAATGGGTATACTTGTCTTTGGAGAAATCAGTTATTTCCATTTCGTGAGTTCAGAGATTATTCATCAGTAATGGCAGAAAGAAAAATTTATCACATTTGGTCATTTCTGTAGTCCATTCTTAGACATGATCGTAGAAAGTAGACAAGTGGGCTCTATAGTAACAATTCTAATTGGTATTCCCTACGCTATTACATAATGAAGCCCATTTTGATCCACCACTACCATTGGGCTTGGCGAAAATAGAAAAATGAAATTGCGCCAAAGTCTTATCACTAACTAGTATTTTATTTAATTTTAATTTTTATTAATCTTGATTGTTTGGTCACACAAATATACGTTTGCATTTTAAGAGGTTTTAAAAGTCTTCATTTGTGTGTGATGTTTTCATATAATCCTTTGCATCATGGGGTTATATTTTGTGCAAAACATTTCCTTTGATGTTGATAATTTTAATAATGTGTATACAATATTGCAATGAAAAATTCTAATAAGTAAATTAAAATTAACCTTTACTTTTAACAAGACTTGTACGCCTCTATGACGATTAGTTTTACACGTTGTAAATATGTTTGAAACATAAATATACTTCATATACCACGTTTCAAATATGTTTGAAATGTGGTGCATGAAGTTTATAGTTTTACCATAACTGATCCTGTTACATTTTCAAGAAATCTTTAATCTAAAATTCAAGTAGCATATCGGGTCTAAATCTTTCATTCCAGGCAATAAAATATAAACTGAGCAGAGGAGCATTTTACATTTACGTTGATGATATAAAAAAACTCGAGTAAATATAAACTATGCTGGCAGAATAACGAAAACAAAGAAACTGGCCTGCTACGCTACAAAATGAAGGAAGCCATCTGCTAGTTTCCAAAACTTCTTCTCTAGAATGTATCAGTGACTCCAATTTCCTTGTTGGCATTCATTTTTCTTCGTTTTCCCCAACTATTTTTTTCATTCACCAAATAACTCCGTTTTCGATCGCTGTTCTTTGTAAAAGAGCATAAATTATTCAGTATCTTCGCAAAAGTTCTGTTTCATTTTCTGCGACACTAAGTACATGACTCGGAGATTGATTAAAAGAAATGCTTGCTGCCTGAGCATGCTTTTCTTTCGGTAGTTTTATTTTAACCACAAAATCTACTTGAAGCTCAGAGCATCCCATTATATAAATTAGGTAAAATGCTGAAATATTTATTCCTGAACTTCTAACAGATTTATTCTGAGTAAATTTTGGATTATTTTACGCAACAATGTATTCATAAGGTACATTGTTGCGTACCTTATTGCGTACCTTGTGCGTTGTTACACAAACTGAGTCATTGTAACAATGTACTTATCAACAAATATTTTAAAAGCAATCATTATTCGGAAACACAAATCATTCTTTTTAAAATTTCTGCTATCGGAATTTATGATCTCATAGGAAATATAACTACAATACATTTTGACAAAAGTATATGAATTGGAAATTTTGCTGTTATTTTTAGATGAGTGACAGCTGACGTTTGAATGATTAAACGCATTTCAATATCATTTTCCGAAAATGCCATTCAAGAAGCCAAGGATAAGGCTAACCTAAAAACAGTGTTCAATGGTAAAGGGGACCTAAGTACGAAAACTTCAACAGACAATGCTGATACCGATCATCATAATAAAGACAAGCTTGATGTTCCTACTAAGAATCATCGTCCTACAATGAAGGAATTCACACCTGTACAATATCAAGCATGGTGGGAAAAGCAAGACAAAGTAAATCATTCAATAGCTGAGAATCATATTAATAAACAAACATTGTACCGCGAAAATCTTTGTCTTTCCAAAGATGCTGAATTCAAAGAAACTGTAATTCTGTCCCCAGGATGTGAAAACGGTAAGCCCACGGACTCATGCCTTGAAAAATCCTATGATGCAAATTCAAATCAAGAAGTGTTAGATAAATGCGATGGGACTAATATTATGTCATACGGACGTGCATGTATCGAAAATAATAAGCAGAACCAGCCATGCTTTAAAACAGTTGTGGGTAAGACTGGGAACTCTGAAATATATTTGACTAATACTAATTCATCAGAGCGTACACGCACCGAAAATACTAAGCAGAAAAAAGTATGCTTCAAAAAAGTTGAAGGTGATACTGAGAATGCTGAAAAGCATGTGACTACTATTAATTCATCAGAACGCGCACATATCGAAAATAATAAGCAGAAGAACCAACCATGCTTTAAGACGGTTGAAGGTGAGACTGGGAATGCTAAAAAGAATGTGACTACTATTAATTCATCAGAACGCGCACATATCGAAAATAATAAGCAGAAGAACCAACCATGCTTTAAGACGGTTGAAGGTGAGACTGGGAATTCTGAACGCAGAAACTCCTACAAGCACAACAGAGCAAACATCTCTAACCTCAACGACTGTAAGTATGACGAAATTGCGTCTAGATTGTACAAAACACGGTGGGCAGATTCTGAACAAGGAACAAGAACATGTTCCACTGCTGACGAAATACCAACCTGCTCACAGCTTTCAAAGAACTCCAAGCAATTCTTCATAGGAGGACATGTAATAAGTCCGTTGACTATTGATTTTAAAAGTTGCAGAATGCCAAAAGTGAAAGAAGACAATCAAATGGATAACAAAGAATGTATGGCAAACCCGGAAACATTCAAAAATCCGCAGCCAGATCTGAATCAATCGGAAGTTCACCAAAAGTGCAGAGAATTTGTAAAGAAACAGGATGATCAAGAAATGCAGTACTTCAAAGATGACAAAATTTGCAGTAAAGTTGAAATAAGGGTTATTGAAACTATACCAAAACAAGGGGGCTTAGAAACTTATGTCGACGTTAATGATTCTACATTGAAGAACCTAACTAAAAAAATATGTCATTGCTCTCCTTGCTCCCAATTGAAAAATAAACCCAGAAAAAACAATTGCTCTGCAAAAGAACCACACGGAAGAGAAATCAGCACTAGACAAAAAAAGTTAAAAAGTAAACTGACGTGTCGCAAAAAACCATTGAAGAAGTGTGTTGAAATATGTAACGACAAATATATACAAGTATCTAGTAATGATCAACATCAAGATTGCGTTATACATACTCCTGTTCATGAAGATAAGATACTTTACACGTTGCCTTGTTCTATCAAAAATACTAAGATTTGTGAAAACAAAACGCATTCACCTACGACAATACACCATTCTTCATGTAATTCTCCTACCTGTGAAAAACACCAATCGATTGTCAAGTACAGATCAATAAGTAAGTATACTGAACTGAAAGATAGGAAACCTACCATCAAGAAAGATAGAAGTCCTGATTCATCGAAAAAAGTTGTTGAGTATGTAGTAATAAAAAAGCGAGATGATAGTTTTATTGAGCGAAAATATTCTTCACATCATAGCTTACAGAACGCAGTCATGAATGAAAGCAATAATAAGCTTTACAAATATGTGCATTTAGATGAAAACGGTACATTCCCGCCTTCTGCAATTAAGGATTTAGATTTGACAACTCCTAAGACGAAAACTAAAGAGGACATGACAAAAATCGCTTACAGTCCTTTCAATAAAACTGAAAAAGAAAAGAGCAGTGGTGCTAAGAGAAAGATGCCCACAGAAATATTATCTCAATTTTATTTAGGCTCTACGATGTCTAACATTATGTATGACGAAAACAATGAACCTGGGAAATATAATGAATTGAAGAGATCTTTTAAAGACAAACCAGATGAGAAACTGGATGAAAAGGAAGAATATAAGCATCTTGGCCACTATGATAACGCAAAAGAAAATGCACCGATAAATGCGAAAGAAAAACTGGCGAAATTCAACCTTGGTAATGAGATGACATTTGCCCTCTACGGTACATCCAACATATCAGACAAAACTCCACCACATACTAATTCATCCAATCAAGAGACATGCGCTGCTAAGAACATGCAAAGTCCTGAAATTAATAAGGAACATATTTCATTACAGGGCCCAAGGGTAAACGCTGAAGAAAAATTAAAATCTTTCAACTTGGGAAACTCAATGGCAACGACACTGTACGGAAGTCGTACGAGCATATCAAATACAACTAATGTAAACAGTAAATACGAAATGGGATCGAATACGTACGAGCAATGGCAAACCCAAAATTCAATCATAGATCAAGGGATCAAAAGCACCTCAGTACCTTTTTGCACTTTACCAAATAATTCAATAGAACCAGAGATAATCAACCCCAGTTATGACGTTAACAATGCAAAATGTCCACCAATAATAATATATTGCCCTATTGAGTGCCGTGGCTTTCCGAGTGATACAAGACTTCATTATGCTCATAGTAATGACGTACTCAATTCTTACATCCCATCGAGTAATTACCAACCCGTTCCAAACTGTAACATTCAGTCTCTCAAACTACCAGAAAGTTCTCATGTGACCAGCATGTTTAAGATTGGACAAGCAAATATCCCCATGCAAATGGTTGAAAATTGTGTTGATATAGTTTCTAAAGTGGATAATAGTCAAGGTCTTCCATCTGGACCCCAATACTGGCCATTTCGTTTGAACCCTGCAATGCCCATAGCGAGCCCGATAGATCTGAACTGCTTACCGTTGTTGAATCAGCGTAAAAACGACTGCTTCGACACCAGTACAAGTCTAAACAATTCAACCTATATAATTTCAAATCCAGATATGGCACGAGAACAAGCCAGCAGACAACAAGCATCATACGAGGTACAGTTTAACCCAGACGGGCTGCAGACTGCGACTTGGAATGGTAAAAAAATTGCAGCCAACTGTTCTTCCGGAGAGGAAATGGCTCATATATTATACGGTAAATCATCAGACGCCAATAAAAAATCGACTCACCCCGAAAACTTGGAAGCGATTAATCAAGCAGCGCTTGGATCGGGATACGATAAAATATTGGGAACGTCGAAGTATACACCAACAAAAGTTACCGACGCCACCTGTTTGCCCACGGGAAGGAGATGGCGTCAAAATCCAATTTCTTCTGTGAGAAGACCGTGTGGAATAGTGCCAGGTTTAATTGAAGAAGACGGGGAATTTTGAATTGGATATTTAAAGTTCATTCCGTAGCACAACTTGAACGAAAAATTTTATCGATAAGAATGAATATATAATTGTAAGTATTTTGACTGGTATGTAAAAAATATTTCTTATTCCTATGAGAAGGATTTTCAGTGTAAACAAATCAGACTGTTTGCGAATATTTACTTCATGAGTACAAATGCTCTCCTACGATGCACATCAGAGTTACGTAGTAATTCGGGGTTACATAAAAATTTAGTTTATCGCCGTTTTGGAGACTTTTTGGTTTCGACGAGATATCTCGAAATCAAGATATCGCCTACTTTTTATGACAAGATCAATATATGGTTAGTTTTCTTCTAATGACGAGGTATCTTGTCTACCAAGGTCAAGTCAGTTTTCTTCTAATGACGAGATACCTAGTGAAGACAACCACCAGAAGGGTTGATTTAATTGGCGGTGACCAATTAATTATCATATATCAATTCAATTCAGGGCCATTTTTATTGAAGTGTTGAAATCACAGTCGAAAATCAAGCCACATGATGTCATATTCAGAATACGTACAGGAAACAACGTATCACCAAGAAACATTAACACCAGCTACATTTAGCTTGACCGAAAATGCCTCTAATATATCGTTGATAGCATGATCAACTATCTAATGTGAAAATAGTAATTTTTGAGGAGAGCAATACAGCTGCTTCAATTGGAAATTGAAAAGTGCATTCCTAGCCATTTAATGAATTATTTAGTTATTACAATGTAATATATTGTAATTGACGATTTCCCACGAAAATTATCTTGTCTAACGCTGGAGTAAGGTAGCGTTTCTTCACAACTGAAAGTTGAACATGGTATCCATGACATATTTTCCTTATTTTTATTGTAACCGTACTTCTCGGAACACATGTTTATTGCAGTCAAATTCTTCGTATCTACCAGAGGACTGGCTTATATTAAACCAATATGAATAACATACATAAATGTCTGATTTCATAGGTCACGATCCGTGATTTATATCAGTATATACCTAATTATCAAATACAATACCATGAACTAAAGTCTTATTTTAGAAGATACAAACAGTTTTTACACAAGATTTTCTATTGGAATATAAATAATTTCCTTCCCAAATATGAATACTAATTAGATACATATCTCTTGGACGCTGCTTATTTTTTTAATTTTGCTTGTTTTATTTTTGTTTAATTTACTAACATCTTTGTCTAATATTGCAAACATACGTTCCAATTTTATGCAATAAACTACTAATTCCGGCCACAATCTTTCAAAGTTTTATCTTTTACTTTCGAGAAACAATAGTTGATGTTTTTCGAACAAACAAGAAATAAAAATTATAAATATTTAAATCGAAATTATAAAATGACAGTAGTTACAAACCAACTAAGAATCGAGGCATGTGTATATTTGTAGCCTTATCCGTGTCAAACCAGCCTCCTTTAGGTAGACGATTCAGCTAATGGTTTTGACATGGCTCATACATTTAAAAGCGTCTGTAATATTGGCAGTGAAGCGCGACGAGAATCATTTCCCCAACTTCTGGTAGTTTGTTGGTTCAAAGACTGTCATCATACCTTTAAGATTTTTCGGAAGATTATTACATTTTGTGATATATAATATATACAGACCAAAATTCGTTACAGATTTTCTTAATCATGGTATTCATGATTAATTTAGCTTCATTTTTAAGATCTTACTTCAAGGATCAACTTATATAATGGTAGTACTTGCAGTAAATCCATGGTACACAGTTAGTGTTATTTTCTTTTCAGTATCTAAATGTGGTCTTTTTCTCACTAACCTTAGGGAACTTTGACTTAACTAATGTAAATGCTAATTACTTCGCTATTTCCAACGAATTTCCGAAGGAAATAAATTCCGCATTCATTTTTTACAAACACGTAACATTTTTTACACGTTAACAAAAAATTAAATTGTCTTCACCTTAGCATTGTCAATACGTAAATGTGCTTGAAAGCAGATCATTAAGGAAAGAACATTAGTGATCTGCTTTCAGCCTTAGTGAACCCCGTTGATAATTTACCGATAATGAAACTGCCAGCAATATAAGCCCTAGATTCCATTTATGTATCAAACAATACACTTAAAATTTATATGTAATAACAATATACTTACTCTTAAGCTTGTATTTACAACCTTACGAGTAAGTAAATTGTTTCAAAACCAGTGTTTGAATCACGATGTAAATATGGATCGCTTAAAATGTGTAAGTTTAATTTCACGATTATATATACAGATAAAATGTCGGCATTATTTTAAAAATTGTAATCCTTTGAAGCTAAATTAATCAATTGCAATACAATTAAGGAACTAAAAATTTAAGTACATATGCAATTCAGTTGTACATCATCATATAGATGAGAACATTTCAGGAAGGCCTTAGAACATCATAGAGTGTGCAAAACAAATTAAAGAAACTAAACCAATAACCCACGAACAACGATATTATAAGAGGCAGCATTCCCCAATAGTGCTAAACTTAATCTGTATCAGAAGTACAGAGCTTTGATGTGTATTATAGGTAGGAAATTAGTTGAATTATCATCGCACTGGAGTACCAAACGGGCTATTGGTGACTGTCCGGGACCAATCCCGAAGGGGACAACAATTAAGAGGACAACTCGTAATTTTGAACCGCTATTAGATGACGAGGTTAACATCTGATCTGGTACCCGACTTTCCAAGCTTCCACACCACGTTAACGTCAGGATATTTGAGGTCACGACAAATTTAACGTGCACCAGCCCTTACGTACACGAGTGTCTTTGGATGAATCGAGTTTGAAACGTGCATCCCTCCGCTACCCTGCAAACCGGGCTACCGTGGCTCCGTGTATTGTAGGAAAAACAAACTTACAGGGCTCGTATCTGTTTTAACAAGGACGATTGGAAAAAACATATACTTGTACAATTGAAATACAATTAATAAGGGCTACAAATAGGCATAGATCTCGATTCTTAAATCATAAAACATCTAAGTCCCTCTCCTTGCTAGATAAACACCGCCAATATTTTACATCACACAAATATGGCTGCTATAATCATACTAGTTGATCTGAATACGCCGAATCTCTCAAGCTACATTTTACATCCATTAATTATCCAAACTCCAACAAATCGTAGATATGTTCCATTCTCATCCCAATGCTTTCGAAATAATAAACCCACACTATCCCCATTCCACCAAATACAGGTTGTTGTACATCATCCCTCATTTAATATGGGGATATTTAACCAAATATGAAATTATATTTAATAGCTCGGCGAAGTAACTGTTGCTCATCAATGCGCAGGTAATGGATATTTCGTGGCAGTAAATGGTTGGGGTAAATCAGATATTTTCCACACCTTTCCTCGCCATACACAGCTTGAACGCAATCGTATTTGTGTTGTAAATTCAACAGCATTAAATTCTTCGTAAATTACGCTACCAATGAGGTGGTTCTACCGTGTGTCCAGGACAGCTCGGCCATTGGATACGCAAGATGTCTGGACACTCTATCTCCAATGATGTTACAAATTATGCACTATCTGATAGTGTGGCTAATTTGGACGTCGGTGTTGATTAGGAGATGCTATAATATGAAAGCGAAACACATTTTAAATGTTCTTCGAGTATATTGATGTTATTGGCAATAAGAGTTTTCTTTGGTATAACATTAATATTTTATTGTTGATATTAATTTAATATAATTATATATTAACGTAAGTAAAATAATGGGGTATATGCACTATGAATTAATATTTGATGCGTTTAAATAGAATACTAGAATAGTGGTTATTGCTTCTAACACATCTGGTTTCGGGCATGATGCCAGATGCCGCCAATAATCCGTTGTGTTGCTCAAGTGCGACGTTAATTCAACTACCTATCTACCACCTAAACATCTGGTATCAAAGAGAGCAACAATTTTATAATTATCGAACTTTATTCTTTCCTACATTTAATTGGTATGAAATTAATGATTATTTAAATTATAAAAATTACTTTAAAAATATTGATTACTATTCAATAAGAAATAACGATATTTGGTCAGAAACCATGAAAAGTAGACAGATTTTCAAGTATTTAGAAACTGCTGGATAACTGTTTTAAACCATAAAGAACTTTTAAATTCCGTAAAAATATAGTTTAATAACGGTAACTAAAATTAATGTTGTAATAACTATATTTCTAATTTTTCAGGAGAAAATAATTCTGTTGCTGAAAACTCGAAGATCTAAATGTAACAGTTTAGGTAGAAGCAAGTTCAAAATCAACATATAAAAAGAAAATAATCTTTAAAAAAGAGCAAAGTGATCCGATCATGTAGGAACTTGAATATGTTACAGGTCCAAATTTTAACGATTATCGAAATAAATTAATTCATAGATTAATTATGCGTTGTTTTCATACTTTATTTAAGAATAATAAATTTTGGATTATGAAGGAGCTTACAGTTGTTATTTCATAATACCAAGTAGTAGAGCAAAAAAAGAATGCAAACGGAAAAAGCAAATCATTACAAAAGTAACATGCTACTCTATACAGATTGAAATTAGCTTGATCTACGAAGAGTTTAAAAATTACAGTATTCGGTTGAATATAGTTTACTTAATATGCAACTTGAAATACATTTTGTTAATATTACTACTATTGATGTAACAAATGCAGAATGTATATTTATTTATTATATACTTGTAATATTATAATTAATGATATTGCGTATTTGTCAATACTTAGATATATTTTAAATGATAGCAATCGGAAATAAATAGGTATTTACAAACGTTGAGAATTTATTTCTTCCGAAAGAGAGAGAGGGAAAGGCTTCAAGAAAAATTGGAGTCGTGGTTACGATTTGTTACGATATAAATTTATTAAAATGAACTTAGATGTATCGTTAATTGCCTTTAAGAAATAGGCGAATTAATAATGATAAAGAAGTGCTGAAATTCCACATTACATAAACACCTTTCATGTTTAGGAGAATTAAATTGTTATCCTGAGAACCACTATATTCGTTATTTTCTGTTTTTCCTTCAAAAATTAGTATTTAGCTTATTTAATTTATTTTCCTGAAAATATTACATGTACTAAAATAAATTCATTATTATAATTTATTTCCATTGTTAAGGTGTTGAAATAATCTCTTGTAGACTTCAATAACGCTCCAAGTGGTTCTGACGAGATATATCGTCCATCAAGATCTGACCAATTTTGCTAACACGATATATTGTCATAAAGATATTATCGATTTTTATCATGACGAGATCTGGTTAGTTTTCTTCTAATGACGAGATATCTCGTCCATCAAGATTTGGTTAGTTACCTACTGAAGAAATACCGCGTCGAGATAACGGCCAGGAGGGTTAATATCCGTATGTCCTCCTTGACATACAGAATGAGTGAAAATTCTCCAACCAGGCTTGTGATTGAAGTAGTAGGGTGCATCAAAAGAAACACTTTTTGCATCGAATATATCGTCGGCTTAGATCAGAAACTCATTAATCCTCCTGGGGGTTGCCTCGAAAGGTATCTTGTCATTAGCAAAACTGATCAGATATTCAAGGACGATATATTTCGTATTAGAAAAAAACACTGACCAGGCCTTGCTCTCGTCATCATCAAAAACTCGGCAATATTTTGATGACGAGACATCTCATCATTAGCAAAATTGGTCAGATTTTGATGGACGAGATATCTCGTCGAAACCACTCGGAGGGTTAACTGAAAAAACAAAAAAGATATTGTTTTGACGTTTAAATAGAAGCTAATAGATTTAAGGTAAAAAATAAGGATTATGAGCATTTCGATGGTGCTTAATATCTTCTCAACATATTACAAAATGTGTTTCTCTTCATCATAAAAATAAGCATTTAGTATCTCCGAAAACGTAATGAGTTTCTGTTCTAAGTCCATGATATGTCTGCAACTCTTGCAATGCAGATTCCGCACGTGATGGATCTTGGTATGAATTTCCCAGATGGCTGGCATGCATCTAACGTATGGGACTTGCAATGGAAACGGAAGAGATGCTCATAGATTGTTCTTCCACTTTCCCAATGGAGAGTATTTGACTAGAGTCAAACCGCCAAATAGAGAAGCGTTTGCACTGCCAGCTGTATGACACCATAGCACTTCACCCACGATACCCCTATCCGATGGATAGATCCACACAATAAATAACGTTCAATTGACCGGTCATTAGAAAAAATATAGGCGAATTGAATGTACTTATGAAATCCACTTATAAATAGCGATAAACATGTAAAAATGAAATCCGATTACGGTAATTATTACTTATAGTGTGTTCAAGGTAATTATACTTTCAGATTGAGGTGTTTCGCACAGCTTTGTCGAATATGGCCCTTGCGCCATAAAACCCAAAACTAACCAAAAAACATTTAAATACAATTATTTATACTAGTTCTGTAATTTTTATTGGAAATATTAATATTTCAAATATTCTGAAGTTCCAGTTGTGATAAAATCAAATCGTTCCATATATTTACTATTTCCAGAAGAGCTAGTTTGAGTTATATCCACAAAGGAAACTAGCGAGGGGATTTGAATTTTTCGCTGATAACAACAAACCAAAACCTAAAACGAGATATAGATTTCCACAGACGAAAAGCTTTCCCACATTCAGAGGAAATCCGATGTTACTCGAAGAAATTAGTCTCACAAACAAAAAATACCTGATCTCATGCTCCGAAATCAAATCAAGTTCTCACTACGAACTCCAAGAAAGCCAATATCAGCAGAAAACACCATCACCTCGTACGTTTCGCAAAAAGCTGCAGCAACATATGCGCGGAAAATATGTTGCTGCAGCTGCAATGAAAGGAATATGCGAAGAAACGAACGAGTCCGCTACGAATGACTCAAGCACGCGTTTCGATACGGAACCCTGATAAGAGTCACTTTATCAGTTAGATAATTATTACTTATAGCTTGTTCAAGGTAATTTTACTTTTAGATACAAGTGTTTGATGCAGCCTGGATAAATATGGCCCTTCCACCATGAAATCCAAAACCAACCAAACGACTTTTAAATAGAATTATTGCTATAAATGTTTCGAAAATCTTAATATTGCAAATACTTATTCTGAACCAGCTGTAATAAAATAAAACTGTTAATGTATTTACCATTTCCAGAAGTGCTAGTTTGTAAGTTATATAGACTAAGGACACTAACACGAGGATTTTCATTTTTCAATGATAGCAAACCAAAACCTAAAATCAGATATAGATTTCCACAGATAAAAAGGTTTTCCACATTCAGAGGAAACCCGATGCTACTCGAAGAAATTTGTCTCATATAAACAAAAAATACCTTATCTCATGCCCCGAAATCAAATCAAGTTCTCACTACGCACTCCAAGAAAGGCAATATCAGCAGAAAACACCATCACTTCGTATGTTTCGCAAATAGCTGCAGCAACATGTGTTCTGCGCAGCTGCAATGAAAGGAATATGCGAAGAAACGAACGAGTCCGCAACAAATGACTCAAGCACGCGTTTCGATACGGAACCCTGATAGGAGTCACTTTATGTAAATACTACTAGATCTCTGCATGACCGAAAATAACCAAGGAATTTTCTGTTTGTACTTCAGGAGGGGTAGGATTGGAATAAAAATGCAACCTTTTTCCCCGACTCGTATTTTGAATTTCGTTGCTTGCACGATATCTGAAGCTTAGAGATCCGAAAAAAGAAAAGGGACACGGGGATTGAATGCAAAAACAAGATAAAAGGATACGTAAAAGCATACATATATGGAGTTTTCAAACTGATTTCAAATAATGTCGTTTTCCGGCAAGCGCCCCTCTCTTGAAAGTCGTACAATGGGCAGATAAGCGAGGTAAACGATCGGATTCAAGTTTGTAAACGCCTTTTACTCTGGAGCAAACAGATAATCTCGTGTTTGTTTCGTGCTTGCGAAGAAAATACGGGTTAGGTTTTCGCATTTTTTCGGGTCTGTTATTAACATTACGTGAAGCACACTGATGTGTTTTTGGGAGAGAACAGATGGGGGAGTATTTTGATTTCCTCTTTCTGTAATTTAACGGTAGAATAGGATTGGTATATTTTGATAGTAAATGTGTGCTCGCATAAATTGGTTTTCGTGAATGTGAAAGTACTTTGAGAAGTCTGAACGTATTGTTTCTAGCAAATAGTTAACCCTCTAAGTGGTTTCGACCAGATCTCCTCCATCAAGATCCCACCAATTTGATAATGACGAGATATCTCGTCATCAAGATGGCGATTTTCTTATGATGACGAGATCAAGATCTGGTCAATTTTGCTAAAACCAAGATACTTCGTTGAGGCAACCACCAGGACGATTAATGCGCATTTTCTTGTCTACGGACATTGTAATCCAGTTGATAGATTCGCGGATTCGGTGGAGTGTTTGAAACTCGACTCAACCAAAGACATCGTGTACCTGAGGATTGGTGCATATTAAATCTGCCATTGCCTCAAATGTCCTCATGGTGGAAATTTGGAGAAAACGGATGCTAGTTCAGGTGTCAGATCTTTCCCTTCGCATTTGATCCCGGACCGCCACCAGAAGCCCGTTGTGTTCCTACAGTTAGACGGAACCGCGGTAACCCAGTTGGAAGATCAACGGATTAGCAACAAGAGGGTTGCGAGTTCGAATCCAACCAAAGATCGTAGCGTGCTAATGGGGCTTGTGCACTTTAAATCTGTCGTGCCTACAAATGTTCTCACGTTGGCGTGGTGTGGAAGTTCGGAGAGTGGGGTACCAGCTCAGGTGTGACCTCGTCATCTGATCATGGTTCAAAATTACGTGCTGCTCTTGCCCTTCGAGTTTAATCCCAGACCGTCGCCAATAGCCTGTTGTGTTATTCCCAGTGCGACGTTAGATAAAATACCTACCTACCCACAGTGAGACGTAAATTCAACTAACCTTTTCCTGTCTAAGAATATAAGTGTAATTAACACTCTGGTGGTTATCTTGATTAGTATAATGTAGATGGTATCTCGTCATTAGCAAAACCATTAACATATCTTGATTGACGAGATATTTCGTCATTAGAAGAAAACTGACCAGATCTTGATCTAGTCAGATCTTGACCATCAAAAAAATGGCAATATCTTGATGACGGTTTATCTCGTCATTAGCAAAGTTGGTCATATCTTGATGGACGAGATATCTCGTCGAAACCACTTGGAACTTTAAAGACTACTGGCACGTACTATTTGGCACTCTGAAGCAAAGGTGCTGTTAGGATATTTATTTTTTAGATCATGAAGTGAAGTGAGACGAACGATATTTTGTTTAATTGAGAATGTTTTATCTAGCTTGTAAGAAGGGTTGCAATTGATATGAGCAGTACTGCTGATGCTCGCCTTACTGAGCTAAACCTCAGGTTTTCACCTTTTTAAATTTTTAAAGAAACCTAGTGATCTTGTATGCTTGAAACGGTTTCCTTGAGCAATCCAATAAACGTTTACCACTGAAGCAGACATCACTCTATTTACTTATTAAATCCCTTATAATTTAACAGGTATTGAAGAAATACCTTATCAAAACTTCTTCCGATTCCCAAGGCATTCTCCAATTTTTTTTATGAACGAACTGTAATATTTTGGTTTTGTTTTACGAAGAAACAGAAAGCTCATTTTACTCAAACTTCGCTTACGATTCTAAATAGAAAAATATAAGAAATTGATTTTCAACGTCATGAATTTCGAAAAAAAAATATTTCTGTGTTGACAAAGCTTTCGCAAACTCTACAAAAAGTGAACTTTTTATCCAAATAAAGCCGAAAAGTAAAGGTATTCATACAAATTCAATATCAGCAACAACCTATATCACTTTAGAACTTTGACGTAGAGCATACTAATCTGTCGGTTAAGAATCTTCCGGAATTACTGAAACGTGTCTAAATGAGCTCGTCCGATGGAATTCTAAAAGACAAAATAATAGCAGTCATGTAATGACCCTCAAACCAGCTTGATGAGCTCTTGACATAATGTCCTTTTGATTCGAATACTTCGCGCGCGCGTGCGCGCGCGCGGGTTCGTCTCATGGCTTTCCTTACATAAATGATGTCACTTCCTCATTGGATAGCCATTTACTCTTCTGTGGTTTTTCCATTTTTAAAAACAGCAGAAATCTATATTTTCTAACCTTCATTTCTTCGACTAAAAAGTGACTAAATTGAATTGAAAGTAAGTTTATACCTTAAATGGTTTCCTTGTTGTTCCTTGAAAGAAAACTAACGAAACTCTCAGTCTTATTAATTCCTTGCATAGAGTTCACAATTAACTGTATTAGTCACATTTTGGAGAAGGATTATGTATACTTACAAATTTAGTTTATATAGATCACGTTTATAGACTCAGTCGTCATTTTTGACTTAGCTGGAACTACAAAAACACAAATGATTCATTTAAAACTGCATGCAAGTCAGAGTAAATCAAATTTTAATGGATCTTTGCAATATTGGAAAAATATAAATGTTAGAAAAAAATCCAAATAGAAATTTTGAAGTATTAACAATTCTTTGTTGTAGTGACAGATAAGGTTCAGGTTGCCTATTTTACGAGTTGAAGCTATATTTAAGAAACTTAAAAGTTTGAAAGATGAAAACAGTGATTTTTAAAAAAGAAAAAAAAACGCAATCAAATGGACCTACCATTTTATGAAAAATGATAATCGGTTCTCTTTGCTTTGTCTTACTAAAGACATTCACTTTTAAAACACGTTCTTTCGTTATTGCAGGAGCCACTAATTGGAATTTCAAGAAAAAATCGCTATTCGCTTTAAAAATTTAATCATGAATATCCTATCGAATTAATTTGTCATCCTTCCCCTAAATAAGGCAGAATTCGAAACTGTCACATACCCGGTGCAAGAATTCCACAATATTTCAAAAATATTTTAAACCTAAGAGTACTAGAGTATTCATCGTAGATTCGTCATTTTTGCAAATTTAATTATTACAATTTTACAGGAAATAATTTTAAGAAGCATTCATAATCCCCAAACTCAAAATTAACGTTTGTTGTGTATTCTCCTTAGCATCACCTTTTATTATTTTGTCATACAACAGGGAAATGTGGGAAATGTATTACAAGGATAGATATGCATGTATACAATTTGATTTCAAAATAAGTTGTAGAAATTATGGAAGTGTCAAAAAGTGACTTTGGCATTTTCCTTCGAAAGAGAAAAATGTTATTCTAATCACTTTTCCAATCTACGGTTAACCAATTCAACCTGAATAATGTCAAATAATTCTGCTAATGAACTATAAAGCTTTAAAAGAGAAACTCCTCAAAATAGCTCCCAAAAGTTGATAGTTTAAATTATTTTTCTCCCAAACTGGTTTTCAGTAAACAGTGTCCAGAGAAAACAGTTCCTATAATGAGCTAGTTTTGAATATTTTTAATGTGAAGATGTGCCCCATGGATAATGACTAAGCAATTGGAGCATGCGTAAGGGCATTATCGACTTCCGGATTGTGTTACTTCACGTTTTTGTGGCGAATTGACAACGTTCTACGGAGATAGATGGGAGCTTGAAAAGACTATGAGCTCAGCGATGTTATACCTACTATAATGGGAAGTGTATCAATGTTTTATTGTTGTCTATACATTACTTTCCATCCTGCATTTTGTGTCATTCAATCATTAAATAGTATTTGTCTATTTATACCGAAATATCTGTATGTGACCCTCCTCATCCCTATAATACCATTGTTTACATTATTTTAGAATAAAGCAAAACAGATTTTAATGCAGCCTGAAAATGGAGGCCATATTGGATTTTTTTTGCACTGTTTATCTCCCCAGCTACCGAATTTCTTCCACGATGTTTATCACACTAGTAGTCTTTTATCATACCAATAGCAACATTGATTCAAGCTGAATCGCGAGACTGGCACAAGTTGGTACTGTTATGACATTTATTTCTTCCGTCTGTTGCAATTGTGTCTCCGGCAAGTGCCGTTTCCTGTCATCGATTGGGAAGCAGGTGTTCTGCCTTGTCATTTTGCATTACTTCGCCCGTTTGTGGGTATTCTCTTGTTCCAGGAAGGACTTGGAGAGATTCCTTCTAAAGATTTTCCATACTCTTGTATATATTTAGGGAGCAGTTGTTGTCACTTTCGATTCTTCACTTACATAGGAATCAGAAAAATCTCGAGTATCGATTGAATGTGTAGCACTTTTTTCGGTTTTATATTTATTTGATAAATACGTGAAACTCTTTTTAATGCGATTGCTTTTAAAGTTCCATTTGTACGGGGAAATATAATATACACATATTGGATGAAACTTCAATAAGAGAAAGAATTTTTCTAGCGGTGGTATCTTAGTTATGTTCCGTAATCTATCACACATCAAAAATCAAACAACAGTAGAACTTAAACTATCCGAAGTAATGGACACTGATGCTGCCTAAAATAACCACAAGCTCAAATAATACAAAAGTAGTAACACAAAACAGCCTTTATCAAATATAGAAAAACTTCACTGCACTTGTTACTACTACTCCTACTGAAACATTCATAAAGCAAGATCGATTCATACTGATCTTGTATTCCAAAAAGCAAGATCAATTCATACTGATCGAGAATTCGATGAAAGCAAGATCGATTAATACTGATCGAGATTTCGATGAAAGAAAGATCAATTCATACTGACCAAAACTTCGATGAAAGTAAGATTAATTATTGACGTGAAACGTCATACTTAAAAATTCAGAAACGTTTTACAGTATTAAACGTCCAACCTAATAATCAGAGAGAGAGAGAGAGAGAGAGAGAGAAAGATTAGTAAGAACTGTGGCGATGGCTATTAATATAAGAAATGGTTGACATTTATCAAGCCAATGATTCCATAAAGGAACATTACTACTAAGACCTTTCTGTTTGATTAAGCTGTCTTTCACTTCTGCAGCTATCACTTTCAATCACACGTATGAATGAGTACTTTCTTCAAATGTGTGATTTTACTTGATTCTAAAAGATTAGATTTTTCCACCTTTGACTTCACACAAAAATGAATGTTTGAGAAAGCGTGCACAGAACTAAATTTCTTTTTTATCCCACCATCATAAATTCATTAGGTTGACATATGCCTAGGAAATGTAATGAACAAAGTAGATTGAGGAATCTAGATATTTGCTCAGAAGAATATTATATTAAGGCTCATATGCTTAAATTTTCAACATATAAAGTTTTGCTGTTTAAATTAAAGAAATTTAACCCATGATTCTATATTTTCTAAACAAAGTATACAATAATACAGAGGCTGTTCGGACATTTTTTGAACGATTTTGATGAGCTGTAAAAAAATTGTATGATACGAAAGAATTTTATTTTTACAGCTGCTAACTAAGAGTTTTGTTTACTTTCAAAATGGCGCTTTTAAATAAGCAATGGACGGAAAGCTATGTTTCCTCTCTTTACGAAGAGAATTATGCTTATTCAATTATTCAAAAACGCTGTAAAAGTCATGGTTTTTCGATATCTAAAGGTACGATAAGTAATATTATTAATGAGAACGGAAAAAACGTAAAAGTGGAAAAATACTTCCAAAAAAGTATCCAAAAGAGAAAATAATTTCTGAGAATATTTGTATGGAAAGATTTTTAATTTTAAAAGAGAATCCGCCAAGTCAAAGGATTATAGCAAAGTGAACGTGAGAACTTTCTCTAAGAGATTTATGATTGTTGCCGGTTTTGCACATACAATGGAAAATAAAAAATAAAAAGAGGGGAAAAAATGTAAAAATCAACACCCACATATTATCAAGACCACATATTTTACCCCAATATTAAAAAAAAGTACCATATCTTTACACACAGTGCCAACAATCAGTAGAACTGCATCAGGGTAAAGCAAGCAGCCACACATTTAATCGACTATTAAATTCTTGGGAAAAATGGAACAAGAAACTGGTATCAAGTCAATAATACCCTTTACTGATATTCCTGCTAAATCTCCAGATGTTTCACCCATGGACTTTTGTGCTTTTGGACTTTTAAAAAGGGCATTATCGAAACGTCGACCGAAAACCATTCAAGGACTCGAAAACTGTGGAACAAGAATGGGACAGAATACCACTGTCGATACTACAAAAGTCATTATTATCCTGGAAATTAAGGTGTAGAAAGATAGTTAACAATAAGGGCTATCAAATGGAACATTTAAAACACAAAAATTTCATGTAAAAAATTGAGCTTCAGTCCATTAAAATCGTTCAAAAAATGTCCGACAGCCTCTGTAGTGTAAAGGACGTTTAATGTATTTCAGTTTATTTAACGCTAATTTACAGGACACGCAAGCAGCTTGGTATATATGGTTAACATGGCCAACTAAAAGGCAAATTACTTACTGTGAAAAATTTTATCTTTGAAGATTAAAGATTCAATTAATTACTACCAGTACTATGAATGCTCTTTAAAATGCAATTTTGCGTAATCAGCAAGATCTGCAGTTGAGGAGATCTGATACACACCAGCCACATGCATACAACGTAGCGGGCAGATTTTTAAAAATTTTATATGAATCATTAGTCTAAAAAGTTATTGAAGTTACAGTTTATCAAAAAATGTATACAAATTGTTTAATTCACAATCCAAGATTATTGATACTGGATTTAGTAAATTTATATTTGTTATTATATTACCTATTGTTTTAACATTTGCTGGGATAAATAATTAGTTTCAAGAAGTTAATATTTATATGCTGGATGTGGTTGCGTTTCTAAATAAACCTGACAAGTGGCTTGTAATTCCAAAAATCCATATGCATTACTTACAGTACCAACATCTCGCACAACCCTTAATTAACACTGTCGAATACAAAACAACTCCAAATCGAAAATTCATTATTTAATACCACTCTTTACAAAAACTAATTATGTAACAGAATCCAAATAACGTAATCCAATTGCGCAAATGAATACCGTTAAGTAGTCCGAATCCATGAAAAGACAAATATCCGTACGAAATTAAGTCACCTAAGGCTGACTGATTCTTACTGCAGCACTTAGCTTTAATTAATAGTTAACAATTATTAGGCCTTTTTGCTCAGAGTCAGTCTAATGAAAACACAGACATGGCAATTATTCGAATCGATTTCTTGAAAACAATTCTGTAAACACATCGCGTAAAGTAATTGCTTTCTTAGGAGCATAAAAGGCTGAGATTTTTACTTCTGTGTTTTTTAACATCGACGCTGATTCTCCGAGACTCTTCCGCCTTTATACCAGGTTCGTTTATATTGATGTAATAACATATGTCTTTCATCTGCCTAATTGCAAACACTGAAATGGTATCAATGCACCCTGCAATTTTCTTAAAAGCTTTAGTAGTGCTGAGATTCTTTTTTTTTTAATTTTTGTACCCAGTTCTGTTTCCTGGTTAACGTTGCGGAATATCGGATGCATGTATTTGAATGAATTCGATGAATTTGAATCTGTGAACTCGGATAATTGACATTTTGTGCAATAAATTCTCTCCCAGCACAAAAAAGTAGAAATTTCTGAGAAATGTATTTTTGTGTCTATAATTGTATTAGATTTAGTACAAAAAGCATGAAGTATGCTATCAAGGTAAATATTGTATCCATGCTCAAAACATAGTATACACATACTGCACGAATTTAATTTTACTGTAGTGAAAGCTTTATAATTTGTATCGCACGCGTTTTTCACCTGATCTATATTAATCGCTGCATATTATTCAAGTTTCACGATTTCTGAATATTAATTTAGTAATTTTATAAACGGCATTGAAACAACTAAACAGCTAAACTGGGCTTCCATATTGAAGGAAATATGTAATAAATTACAAAATTAATAATTTGAAATACAACTATACTTACATAAATTATCAACTGTTTATTGAAATGAACCCAGAAAAGTTTGAGTGATATTTACTTTGGCATTTGTAACATTAAGTAACAAATTTTTGCATTCTTAGCATGTTAACACAATGTGCTTAAAATTGATTGACAAAATTAATAGTTTGAAATGAAACTATGCTTGCATAAAGTATCAATTTCTGATTTAAACATACCCAGAAAAAGTTTGAGTTATATTAACGTTGACATTTGTAGCATTGAGTAGCCAACTTTAACATTTATAGCACCGAGTGACAAAATCTAGCATTTGTAGTAATGAGTAACAAATGTTATCATTCTTAGAATTTGAACACAATGTACTTAAATTAATCCTATAGTTGAATTTAAGCAACTAGAAAACATATACCCCTGAGTTATGAAGAATGGTTATGAATACTCCAGGCTTTCAACAACTAAACACTTTTAGTATAACTTAATCAAGAGAAACTTAAATAACATGAGCTAAGAATGCACAATACTATTAAAAACATATTTATTTTAAATTTTTTTAACTTACACTCTCTTGACGTACTTTTTTTCCACTACTTTAAGGTCTGTTCTGTATTCTGTTTACTAAGATTTCAGAGAAGATATTTAATCCAATAAAGCTTCTAATTTAAAACACGTCAAATAAATCAGACAGTTCCTAACCACTTCTTGTTTCTAGTGTCTGTCTGTTGAGTCAAGACCACTTAATTATCTCTGATTCTTAGTGGAATTTTATAAGGAATTCCTACTTAATGAAAGCTATGTGTTTTCGATTGAGTCTAGATTCACGAGTTCTTTTGTGTTTTTGTGTGTTACAGTTGCCAACATCATACATTAATGTAATAAATTAAATATGTTACTGTGATTTTTATGTGATATGATGTTTTCCCACTATGATCTTGGTTTGTATTATATTATTACTAACTTTCACTCACTTTTAACATTTTGCTTATATTAATTTAATCAACTATAACAAAATGATGTTCAATTGGCTGAGGCAGTAAAATACAGTTCGCCTGTCTAATTAAACTTCAGATTACTACACTGATTACAACTTTGACTGACATTTTACTATTTTAACAACTATCCAAGGACTAGAATAAAAGTAGAATGTCATTATTGTAAATAATTTTATTGCTATAATGGACTGCACAAGACGGCAGTCAAACTTGGGTCCTTCGATTTCTGAAAAAGTTTTTAAAGCGTGTTAGAAGGATGCCATACGTAAAAGCATGAATTGTAATTACCATGGATGATTCCCCTACTACTGTATTATAAGCTTGTAATTATAGTGGTGACTGAGGTAAGTATGTAGTTGAGTTAACTTCGCACTGTAGCAACACAACGGGCATTTGGCGACGGATCATTTCCGAAGGGAAAGAACCGAGGACAACATCACGTAATTTTAAATCACAGTTAGATTGAGTTGAACCACAATTAGGGGAGGTCATTTGAGGATACCTCAGATTGAACGTGCACCATCCCTCCCGTACACGATGATCTTTGGTCTGCTCGAGTTTTGAACTTGTTACCGTACGGTTGTTAATCCGCTACTCTTCCAAATGTGTTACCGCTGCCCCAGTAGTGACTTAGACTCATACATTAAAAAAATTAACACGAAGAAACAGGCTATATAAACAGAAGAAACAGGCTAACTAACAGCTCCTCTTAAGAAGTGGGTTGAAGAAATAAGGTGCAAGGCGTATCTGTTTTCGTATTTGGAATGATCTATTAGAAAAAAAGCCAATCTAACGTTACAAAACTATAGAATCTATTTCAAAGAACTTAAGTGGATAAACATGAGTGTCTTAAGCCACAGAAACCTGATTATTTCTTCTCAGTCAGTTTTGGTACCCAGCGTTTTAAACCATTCACTTTTCTTCTTCTGTATACACATTTTTACCGTTACTCGTGGGTTTTATTCCCATTATTCTCTCTATAAGGGTCGTAGTTTTATTTACTGAGTCCTTTGCCTTTTACAACCGAAGTTAACTACCTACCCATTTACTTTCATGCACCACCAATTCCTCATACTTATTTAACCTGCTTCGGTCGAAAAACAGCCATAAAACGTGAAAGAACCCCACGTGTTTTGCTGATAGGATTTTTATTCCTTGTGTAGTCCCATATTCTCTCCTTCCAAGGAGTATATTATTCTGAACGTTTCGCAGGATTTTATGGTTTGAGCACACAGACGAAATGTAGACTTGTGTAAATATGATTTGATAGTAAAATCAGGCATGGTATGCTCATGAAAAAGTAACCTGAGTAAAAAACTAAGTAAAAGCATATCGTTCAGGAATCTAAATTTTTACACTTATATGAAATGAATTCAGTTCACTGATAATGGACTGAACGAGTGAGATATATAAGGCAAACAACAGGTTTTTGTATGTTTTGAATAATTACTTTTATATTATTTTGTATTCCTTGTGTAGTCCCATATTCTCTCCTTCCAAGAACAATATTATTCTGAGTGTTTCGTAGTATTTTATGGTTTCATCACACACACTAAATACAGACTTGTCTAAATATGGTTCGATAGTAAAATCAAGCACCGTATGCCTCATGAATAAGTAATCTGAGTAAAATGAAAAAGTAAGTCTGAGTAAATGAAAATTTATATCGTTCAGGAATGTTATACATTTGACATACGCAATGAATTCAGTTCATTAATAATTCAACTAAACGAGTGAGTAACAGTGGGAGATATATAAGATGATCAACAAGTTTTGTATCTTTTGAATAATTTTTTTGTATTAATTATTTTTGTATTATTTTGTATTGCTTATGAAGTCCCATATTCTTCCCTGCCAAGAAGAATATTATTCTAAACGTTTCTCAGGATTTTACGGTTTGAGTACAGTAACGCAATGTATACTTGTAATACAGACTAAATACAGACTTGTCTAAATATGATTCGATAGTAATATCAAGCATAGTATCCCTCATGAAAAAGCAACCTGAGTAAAATAAAATAAGTAAAAGCATATCGTTCAGGAATGTACATTTTTAACACTTACACTCAATGAATTCAGTTCACTGACAATTCAACTAAATGAGCGAGTAATAGTGGAAGATATATAAGACAAACAGGTTTTCGTACTTATTGAATAATTATTTTTGTATTATTTAGTATCCCTTGTGTAGTCCCATATTCCATCCTTCCAAGAGCAATAATATTCTTAGCGTTTTGCAGGATTTTATAGGTTGAGCACACAAACGCAATTCAGATTTGTGTAAATATGGTTCGATATTTAAATACATAGTTTGACTCATGAAAAAGTAATCTGAGTAAAATAAAAAGTAAAAGCATATCGTTCAGGAATCTACATTTTTGACACTTACATGCAATGACGTATTTTGCCATTAGCAAAATTGACCTGATCTTTATGGACGAGATATCTAGATCGTCAAGATCTCGTAGTCTCTCGCCATTAGAAGTAAATCGACCAGATCTTGATCTCGCCATCACCAAAAATCGGCACTATCTTGATGACGAGATATATCGTCATTAGCAAAGTTGGTATTGATGGGCGAGATATCTCGTCGAAACCATTTGGAGGGATAATGTCTAAATAACCATATCAATTGTTTGAAAGAATCCTGTGAAATATTATATTGGTCAAGAAAATCAAAATTGGTTATGTCATGCATGAAAAATTGCAGGTTGCAGAAAGGGTATATCGCACCCCGGCTCCATTATCGCCATAAATCAAAAATGTATAATTTTACAGGAGAGCTTGTGAAAGTTTTAACATGACATTGACAAGCCTAAATCAGGGATATCTCATCATTATTTCAATGGAATTTCTTTTTAATTTAGAGTTATGGCAGTTTTGCAGCATGAAGAAACCAGCTTTTGCAATCTTTTCTAAAAGTTTCTCTCTTTCATAAAAGTTTTTTTTTTACTTATGGCGGTATTGCAGGGGGGGGGGGTGCAATATGTGTGTTAACCCGTCAGCGGGTTGAAAGATAGCACAGAAATATTCAGGTTCCCCATTTTAAAACATTTGAAAATAAAAACCGCTTTTCATGTAAACAAGAATTACAAATTTTTTCTCGTTGTACGGATCTATATTTACTACCGCCATATTAATTTATTTATGAACAAAATCCTCTCTCTGGCGCACGCAACAATGATAACACTATCAAACAAAAACAAAATAAGACAATACCAACACAAATATAATATAGTTTTGTATAGAATCCTTTATCAGAAATTTCCGTCCTCTGTGATTCTTTTGTTAGAGAAAAATTTAAAGAAGACGTAAACACACTCCTAATGCATGCATCATGCTTCATGTATTTCTTTTGTGATTTGAAAAAATGTATCCTGGAATACGTTAAACTACTACTCTACCTCAGTATCGATACAAAAAGACAATTGAATTATAAAAAGCCAGATTTATTTCTCTACGGTTCCCCGTCAACACAAATATAACCAAATAGAAGCTTCAGTTTTTCTTTGTAGAAACAGCTGGGTCTATTTGAAATCCTAATTTTCTTTGACAACATTCAGATTCTATTTTCACTTTGTTCAAATGTTTATCTTTCCTTTGAAAAATATATTCCACAGAAAATGTGTGGAAATGATTCCACAGGAAATATATCATATTGATATCATTTAATTTTACTTACACAGGCATTATTAACATTTCCCCTTTCTTAAACTAAAGCATGTATTCTTGATAAAAACGTGTATAAAATATTAACTTATAATGTAGAGTTTTAAATTTTTAGTGCACATAAAAATTTCTACCATTTCATTTTTGTTTTTGCTGGTTTCTTATAACCAAGTATATGATTTCAGAATATTTTTCGTAAACTTGTATTCTTCTTTTTTAACCCATTTGTACATTGGTAGAACGAGTCGGTAAGTAGTATTGAATTTTGCAACAAATATGTCATATGTACTGAAGCTAATCGCAATGTTATTTTTGTTCTTTATGGTATTTAAAACAGTGACACAATACAATAGCTACATATTTGTTGCCAAATAAAAACACTATGGATGCCAATCTGCTGTAAAAAGTCCAAAAAGAAAAATACAATGCAGGACAAGTTTTGAAATGATGTGTCATCTTCCTATTGTATTTTATCTGTACTGTAGTATACGTCTTTTGTTTTAAAGCATGTTTAATTTTATAATTGAGAAAATGAAATAATTTCTGGATTAGAGTATAAATTTTAAATACACTTTGTTTCATATATAGTTTGAGAAATATTTCATTTCTATAAAACAGGTAGTAATCGATGGCTATTTAACAAAATAACATTGTAACACTACAATAACGTTTCAACTGTCACCAAATTTAAGAGACAAGACTTTGGATTGCTTCATGACAAGATACCTCAAATAGTAGCATACATAATTATTTAATTTGTTTAAAAATTTTCACTAGTAAAATATACCCAATTTTCAAGAATCGCATCAACACAACGCATTCTGCTCGGGAAAATAATAGCCGGGAGTGTTAACAAAACAGTGTTGTCGCCGTGGCTCAGTGGTTTTCCCCGTTGCTCAAGCAATCTGAGATGTGCAAATGGTGCAAATTCAATTCCTTCACGGGTGTATCATCTGTGCCAGTAAAACTTCCAGTGTGCGTCCATTACTTGATGTTGTGTGGCTGGCGTTTGGCACAGCATGACCCATATTGCCCAACCAACCTTACTAGGTCTCAATTTCAGTTACTAGTCTCAGTTCCCAGTTACTAGTCTTAGTTTCCGAGATCAATAGCAGTCGCTTGTTTTCGTGGTCTCACTCCGACACGACTACCTACAAAATCATCTATACCGAATTACCTCATGAAGCTCTTCAATTTGACCTCTGTGTGCCCTTGAACTTTCAGACATCTCAGAAAACCACATCAATAGTTTCCCTGATCTCACTGACGTCACAGTGAAAAATATGCTGATAGAATTTCATATTTTATTTCAATTTAAAGACCATATTGTACTGCCAGAAGGAGACTTATGGCGAAAAGGCTAAGGTTTGGCGTTGAATGAAAAAACATTTCTTATCCTGAATTTTACTCCATACTGTTGCTAAGTAAATAGATCATACTATTCAAAACGAACTATTCTCGAAAATATTTAAACCTCAGTTTAAACTACTCAAAAAAAATCTGTTACTTATACTTTTCAAAAAATGGGATGAAACATATATTCGTATATAAAACCAAAACGAACTGCTCTGGAAAATAATGTTCAAACTTAAGTTTATAGCATTAAAGAATAGCTAAAGCTTATACTATTCAGAAAGTATGATGCATCCATTCTTATAAAACAATTTGAGTTCTTGAATATATATAGTACGATATTTGAACGTAGAATATAATAGTTAAGCTGTTCTTTTCTATAACATCCAGTGCAAATCTCAGTCATATTGAAAAACGCATCTCGATATAAATTATACATAAAAAAACCAGGAACCTTCGGATCACATGCAAATAATATGGAATTCGGGATTCACTTCTCAAATACTTCCCTCAAACTGCACATCAATACGACCTAGAAGAATCCAATATTTGAGGGGAATTGCAACTGAGAATCCCTCCAAATGCTAAGAAGTAAAAGATGATACATCGCCCATCGACGCACCTAATACGTGTCCTTTATTTTATTTTCAGGATATATCCGAAATTATTTAATTCCTGGGAGAAGTTAGAGGGAAGAATCTATTGCGATCGTCACGATCCGAGTTTCGCTTACAATGCTGTTGTAGAGAAAATATGTAATGTATTATTCATGCTCTGGGGCATGTTTTATTCATAAAGATTTTCTATTTCAGTGAGTCACCTGCAAAGATTAAAAATGGATATAGTGTACGAAGTATCCCTCGTAGCGATTTGCTCTATCCCGTATCCGATAGATTGTGTTTGAAATTGAAGTAATGAAATAAAAATCAGAGCGGCGATTTGAGGAGGAATGAGAGATGACAAACTCGAGATGCCCATTTGACAGATGTGTAAAGAAATTACCTTTAAGCTGTCTGTTTCTTTGAGTTTCGACATTTCCATTTTAATCCATATACTATTATAGAACGACACGTGAAAGACTACCAAGAAGTCTACCAAAAGGTACATCGTCGATGAGTTGTGTTAAACTGTTATATACACTGATGTCCATAAATTAAGGGTCAGTTAAATTTTTAGAGAAGAGCATATTCTGAAGGGAGGATGATGATTAGTATAATAATTAGAGGTACAGACAGTCTTAATAGTTATTTACACGCATAAAGAAACAATCTTATGTGAATGTACCGGTAATACATGCTAAATTAACATGCTACTTTGGCGCAGCAGAAGCAAAATGTCCATAACTTTTCAAATACTGTCCCCTGTCAAAGATTGATAAGATATATGTCCACCCCTCACTGGAAAGCACGGATGGCATCACTTGCGCATGCTCTAGACAAGATTTCTAGAAAATCTCGAGGTAGTTTTCTCCATTCCAGTTTCAGCGCAATAATCCTGTTTTTTTGGAAAGAGATGAGGATTTCGTTCTGTCATGCCCCTCCCACGAACATCCCATACATGTCCTATGGGATTGAGGTCAAGGGAGTACGCAGGCTACTCCTTTCGGTCTGTTCCTTCGATGTTCAACAAGTCATCAACACAGACCAAATGATGACATCGGGAGTTATCATCCATAAGGATGAAGGAATTTCCAACATCGCACCACGAGAACTGTTTACATGAGGAATAATAACATCCTGACATTAATACTGAGCATTCATGGTTCCACTTTCCAGCCCGAGGTAATGACAAGGTTGCCATAATTAATACATAATTTATAATATTCTTAGCTATTTCTTGCCAAGAATAGATTTAGCTTGAGAAATAGTAAAATGTAGGTAGTTATATAACTTCGCACTGGAGCAACTCAACGGGATATTGGAGACGGTCCGGGATCAATCCCCAAGGGAAACATCGGGGACATTCGAGGGGGAATTCGAGGACAACATCATATAATTTTGAACCACATTGCGATTACGAGGTCAACATCTGAGTTGGCATCTCACTCTCCAAACTGCCACACCAACTGAACGTGAGGATATTTGAGGAGACCACGACAGATTTAAAGCGTACCAGCCCTCGTTTACATGACGGTCTTTGGTTAAACTGAGTTTCGAAAAGAAAGTGTAAGAGAAGTAAGTGTCGCTTTCAGTTGACTTTAATATTTGCTTATCACAAATCGCTTTTCGGATAAACAAATGCCTACACACTTTGTCTAATTTCACGTTAATTTTTTTCTCAATTAAAAAAGCGTTTATTCTTTTATAGAAGGATACCAATAAAATAGACTTATAGCTATTCATAAGGTATTGGCATATTTAATTAACGTCACACTGGAGCAACACAAAGGACTACTGACTATTCATAAGGAATATATGGCGTAGTTAATACAACTATTATTACATCTACGTTTCAGGTGGTTATGATCGGTACTGAATTTAATATGTTACGAAACCTGCCATATTGTTACTTCGTATTGATAGGTTACTGCCAAAATATTGCTTACAGGTGGGAAATAGCGTTAGACAGGCGACAAAACGTCAAAGGAGTGTGGCTATCAATCATTATGAAATTTCGTATAGTTGCAAGCTGTGACCAGAATTTCATTTCAGAGTGTAGACTACAATCATTTCAAAACAAGGAAATATGGTCTTGTTATGTTAATCCCATCTATGTTAAAATTTACATATTTTGAAATTTGCGTTCGTATCTGCCATCTACTTAATATATAATGCATCTATTGAAGCATGTGAACTGACTGAGAATTTTTAATTATTTCAAGTGTGTTTATTAGCAATGAAACATTACACACAAATCTAGATATGCTTATTATTTACATAGGTATACATAAATATATTCCTGATTTATATTTATCTAAAAGGTACAATTGTAAAATATGAACACGATATGTTTATATGCAATATAATAAGCTCTTTAAAAGTAAATACAAAGTATTCAAATCATCATAAAAATGTGTTTTAATAGTATTTATTATATACCAATACCGCTCATTAACACTCCTGATGGTTGTCTTGACAAGGTATCTTATCATTTGAATAAAACTGACGAGATCTTAATAGACGAGATATCTCGTCATTAGGAGAAAAATGAACAGATCTTGATGGAAGATATATCTCTTCATTAGAAGAAAACTGACCAGATTTTGCTCTTGTTCGTCATCATAAAAAAAATAGTCAATATCTTGATTCTTGATGACGCGAAATCACATCTTATTAAAAATTGATCCGATCTTCATGAACCAGATATCGTGTCGAAATCACTTGGAAGGTCAAAATACCCAATACTCACATATTGCGTTACGATTATTTATACTATGCATCATAGCATTCTGTGTGTTGAAATATAATAAAATCAGATTGTCACCAAGAGTCATACGCAAATACATATTTTTAGAAAAGAAAAATCGGGAGTTAGAAATTATCCCCTACAGGAGTTTTAAGATAATTAAAGTAATACTTTCTGACGAAGCTTTTAACTCAAAAGATTGCACTTGAATTTGCTTCTCTCACATTGTGCATATGGTGAAATGGGGCAATCGCGTATGCTGGGTACATGCATCCAATGAATATAAAACGTGTCTGTGATTAAATTATGGACAACCACTTGCAGGGGAATTGCCCTTTAAGGAGTCCAATAGATTAGTTTCACGCTAGATCGCACGAATTTCGGTAGAGAAGTTGAGCAGCCGAAAGAAGGGCATGACTAAAAAAGAATGTGCTCTTGTCCCATTCACAATCTATTGCATTGGAAATCAGGAAAGTGTTCGTAGTATGTCCCACTTGTCCAAACTCAAACTCATCGTAAGTTTACACTAATAAGAATATAAACATGTGTTAGTAAATGGCCTGAGAGTGTGTGTTAAATCTACGATTTTTTAAATTACTGGGGCACAGTAGTAATTATTTTATTGTAGACTTTGAAGATTTGGGTTTACACTTCTTCCACTTCACCCTATTGTGATCATGTGCGGAGAATTCCTTCTTGAAGCTGGCGAACAAGCGACAGTCACTAATACTTTATTAAACTATTTTCATAACGCGGACAAAAAAACCGCATTTACATGTGTGCAGAATCATCTAAAAAACCGATATCTCTCGGATACTACGCCGCACAGGTGTCGTGGTCTGTTCGTTATGAGTAAAGGTCAACAATGTCAAGGTCATGCTGATTGTGCTGTCCTCTATTGAGCGACGAGTGAAACATTTGTTACATTATTTATTTTTATGCAACGAGAAACAAATTACTTTCCACTTAGTAATCATGCGTCTATATTTGGGCTAGAAAGATTTAAATAAAATGTGAAAAACAAGTCTACGTATTGTATAACTCTTACAGGAGTAATGGGAAGTTCCCTGTTGGAGGTAGAAATCGGCATGTAGCTGAATTTAAGTCGCACTGGAGCAATGCAAATCGCTATTAGCGATGATCCATGGTCAACCGCGAAGGGAAAGATCTGAGGATAACATCTCGTCATTTTGAATCACGGTAAGGTGACGAGGTCAACACCTGAATTGGCATCCTACTCCAAACTTCCACTACACCACGCCAACGAGGACATTTAGGCATGATTGTCATTTGATATATCATATTTAACCCTTCAAGTAGTTTCGACGAGATATCTCGTCCATTAAGATATGAACAATTTTTCTAATGATGAGGACTCGTCATCAAGATATTACCGATTTTTGGATGATGAATTGATCAAGATTTGGTCCATTTTTGAATTCTAATGACGAGATATCTCGTCCATCGAGGTCTGGTCAGTTTTGCTAATGACGAGATACCTCGTCGAGACAACCACCAAGAGGGTTAAGGGTGCCCACACGCTAAGGTATTTATTTTTAGAAAACATTTTTTCTAATATATATTTTAAAGATTCGTATGGAATTTGAGTTTCAAAGACGTATAAATTTCAACGACCGCCATTAAAATCCTATAATGTTAGTGCTAAGTTTTCATATCGTATGTTTTTTTCTTTTAAAAGTCTCCATATATCAGAAAAGTTGCAAACCTCTTTGGTAAATAATCCATTTACATATAACATGCCTTTGAGTTTATGGTTTGCTTAATGCTGGACAGGTCAATTTTTGCAACACGTAGGCCAATTAGACCGAGACCTGCAGTTTAAAGTGGATTACTACGAATATCCATGCCTAGAACAAGATTGGAAACCATAGCTTGTTGAACAGAGGGCCAGAGTACTATCCTCGCTATCAACCCGTGAAATGTGTTTGGAAGGCTCGGAGAAGCAGACATTGTGTTTTGCCCATTGGTATAGAAGATATGAATGATCAAATTACTATAATGGTAATTTATCACACTTCACTGAGGACATTGGACTTGCGATGTATGTACTCGCAATGCAATGCACCAATTTATATACTCCTAACTTCGCATTTGAGTGCCCGCTCGCAAATGGGGTTCACAATTTACAGCGGATGTCAAGCAGTCGTTGTTGGAGCTCAATTGAAAATGGAGTTTAATGACCGCGGTTATATATGTTTGAGAGAGAAATGTTATTCCTCCAAAGCTGAATAAAGCAAATTTCAGACATATTAAGTAGTTCAGATAAAAAATAGGGGACAGTCTCTACTTAACTGCATTGAAAATTATAAATGCCATAAACAAATTCCTTTTAATTGATTATGCAATTGCATACATGGGTCGATACACGTAAACTACTGGTTAAAGTGCATTTCTTAATTTATTTTAAACTTTACTTATTTATTAACACGTGTTATTCTGCTCCAAATCATTCTCAATCTCTCGAATTTTGTAATTGCATCAAAGTATGAAAGATATTTTTTATCAAGTATAATATGAAACGCTCAAAACGGATTGAAACTTGCTTTCGTTGGGTTTTATGGCCATATTTGACCGACCACAAGACAGGCAGCGTCACGCAAATGGAAATAAACACGGAAAGTTTTACTGATACATGAGAGATAAATGGAGGAATCAAACCTGCACTCTCTACAAATCTCAGGTTACTAACACAGTGTGTAAATCCGCTGAGCCATTGCGACAACGCCCGAAAAAAACCGGATTAAGATATTAAAATAATACAGTAATATTAAAATATTTTTTGCATCGTAAACTGATATAAAACTGATAGTACATTGTTTCGAAACCATTTATTTTGAAAAATTAATGAAATCCTATAAATCAGGGAATGAAAAAAGCAGTTAACGATACGAGTTCAAAATGTTAATGATTAAAATAATTAATAGCTTCCAGTTTTGATACGATAACCCTCCAAGTTTTTCGACAATAATCATCGTTCAATATCTAATCAATTTTGCTGACGAGAAATATCGTCGTATTACTCCAAAGGGGAATGAAGATCGAAGTTGTGTGGAAAAAAAATTGTCCCTTGCCCAGAATTGGTGACAATATGGAACAGATTTTTGCCCCAGAGGCTGGCCACTACAGGACATTTTTCGGCGAAAAATAAACCACCAGAAGAGTTAAGAGAATTATTGTTGTAGCTACGCCAAACACGCACAAGAAAAGTATTTCATTTCCAATATAATAGACAAAATATTATTAAAATTTGAAGCACTCTTGTTTCCTTACATACTTTTATTCCATCGTGTTGAAACTTTTTAGTGGTCTTTACTAGAAAACTTCAAATAAGTTGCGAAGCGAGTGAATTTCAATTTCAAAACCTGAATTTCAAAGTATTTCATCAACGTTTGAACAAATCGAATGCACGTTATTGAAATTAATTTCCTCTTCTCAAGGATGTGGCGTTTGAAGTACCTATGAGATCGTCGAGTTTCCTAGTATTGGAATTTGAGTGAAAGTTCGATTGGGGCAAAATATAGATTTTCCAGGAATTTATTTGTGTCGCAGCAATCCTATTTACGAGTTTTATATCGTCCTTAAAAACATTTTCACAAATTCTACTATATCTCTACCTTGAATTAAGATAAAAAAATAAAACCAAAAATCAGTCCTAGCTACTCGATTTAAAAAAAATGTTTTTGGGAACGCATCGGAGAAATGTTCTTTGTATTTTGATAAAAAATTGAGAGGTTTACGTTTGTTGTCACCATAAAAACCATTCGACATCAACTTTATCCAGGTAGAACAAATATATGTGTTTGCGGAGACCTGCAGCTCAAACCAACAAAACGAAAAATCCATTAAGCAACATTTATTGCCAGAAGCTGCGTTATACAATACCAGTTCTGTCGGGCAGTAGTCTTGTTCTGAAAACTTTACGACATTTGAAGGGAGAAAACAAACATTAGATGCGTATCACTTACCATCAACGTCAAAGGATAGGGTTGACGTTAAGGATTGAAGTAGTGCTTTAGTGTTGCGAGAAATGCTATTTATCCTTTGAAACGGAGAAAGTAAAAGAGCCCGAGGCCTTACAACTTGGCCCTGCTGAGACCTCTGTTTCTTTTCAGTTATTTTATACGTATGCTTAAGAAGAGAAAGCAAAACATGTGGTTAACGAGAATGTGATGGATAAAACCATCTTAAATGGGAATAATCTTTCTGATTCAAAGTTTAAGAAAAGCTGGTTTCGGTTGTAATCGGAGAGTGGTTTCGACTGTTCATTCGGGGTAAATGTCTCAGAGATTATACCAGTTGATTCTCTTGAAGTTTCAGTTTATATTATTTCTAAATGATACTGTATGTGTGACTCGTACTTAAATGAATCATCCATATCAAACGAAACCATCTAATCACTTAGGTAATCATATATAAAAAACAGCGTTTAAAATGTTTGTTTGCTATAGGCATATAGTTTTAACTGTTTAATCGTAGTTAATGTATCAGGTATCTTATATGTTGATTGTCTTGGAATTTTAGCTCTAGAGTAGACAGTAACTAGAATCTAAATGAATCATGTATAAAACGAAAACATCTTGTCACTAGTGTCTAAATGAATCAGCGTATAACCAAAGAACAAATCATTGATGGTAGTTGGCACTTATTTAATTAACGTCGCACTGTAGCAACACAATGAGCTATTGGCGACGGTCCGGGATCAATCCCAAATCAATCAGTGATGGCTATACCAAAGTTTAAATTGAAATAACATTTTCGATTCAAAGTCAAACGCTGGCTACGGTTGTTATTGGAGTGTGGTTTCAACTGTTCATTCGGGGAAATGTCTCAGAGATTATATCAGTTGATTCTCTTGGAGTTTCAGTTTACATAAGTTCTAAAGAATAATATTACTCGAACCTTAACCCTCTGTATACGGGGACCGGTCCAACCGGCCTAAAGTTTTGAGTCCCTTCGTTACGAAAGACTCGGATTCTTTCAGATCTCAATCCCCTGAAGAATCGCCGATGCCCATTACGATTTCCATCCCCTATTTTCTGTGCTACAAACAGGCCCGCGCGTGAATAGTCTTATCTCCCCGTTGACAAAGATGTCAGGGTTATCGATGGGGAGCCTCGCAAATTGTTTATCCCCGAGCATCTAGTCAGTGAGAGGTTAAGTAAATGAAAAGAGATACACTTAAAAAGTCACCGTCACCTTTTCAGTTTACCCAGGAAGAATCTGTCCCTTCTAGGCATACCCACGACCCGACAATAGAAACCGGCACGTTAGGTGATAATGGGACGACACATACTCTCTCTCCTCCTGGGGGAAAGAATTGTAAAGGCCGTTTCGGCCGGTTTCAGTAAGTTGCCTGTTCAAGCCGTTGGGCCGGCTGCCATAACCAAAGAAGGAAACGATATTCTGTCCGACATATACAGAGGGTTAATGAATCATATTCTATCAAACGAAAACATCTAATCTCATTCGTGTCTAAAAAGATTATCATGTATCAAAAGAAATCAGCGTATGAAATGAATCAAATACTGGTTTCGGTTGTTATCGGCATATAGTTTCAAGTGTTCATTCGGAGTAAATGTATCAGGTATTATATACGTTGATTCTCTTGCAGTTTTAGTTTATTTCAGTTCTAGTGCAGACAGTGACTAGAATCTAAATGGATCATCGTATATAAAACGAAACTTCCTAATCAATAGTGTCTAAATAAATCGTCGTATAGCCAAAGAAACGAAGTAGTGAAGGATAAAGTATCTCTTAAATGAAAATAATATTTTTGATTCAGAGTCGAACGCTGATTTCGGTTGTTATAGGCGTATATGGAGTGTTGATACGGATTAAATGCATCAGATAAATTGATTCTCTTGGAAATTTAGTTTATTTTAATTCTAGAGAATTTACTCGTATTTCCATTCCAGAGTGTATTAAATGAATCAAAATGGGTCCTAAAACAAGTCATGTCCGAAATCTTAAAGAAAATGATAGAAAATAGGTTAAATATCATCTAAGTACAGTCACGGATTTATATTACTTATATCACGAATTTATATTACTTCTATCACGGATTTATATTACTTGTATCACGGATTTATATTACTTATATCACGGATTTATATTACTTATATCACGAATTTATATTACTTCTATCACGGATTTATATTACTTGTATCACGGATTTATATTACTTATATCACGGATTTATATTACTTATATCACGGATTTATATTACTTGTATCACGGATTTATATTACTTATATCACGGATTTATATTACCGATATCACGGATTTATATTATTTATACACAAGCACACAGCGACTCCACTGATACAATTTCGATTTTCCAAAACTCCCTTACAGGTCTGTTTTTGAAATTTCTGGTATTATGGAGATAATTTAAATCCACAAAAATTTAGAAGAAAATAGAAATGCAATAACCTTATTTATTAAAAACCATCTGAATTATCCATGCTCCATCACACGTTGGAACATATCTTATGCTCCTAACACTCAGCACATTCATCGAATCTAGCGCCGAATAGCGTTGAAGTAGTTCGATAGTCATGTCCGGAAATGGGCAGAGCAGGTCAGTCTGTCTGTCGTATCCATTAGGAAAGTTTCCTCGAAACCATCATCCTCATCAGAGTAGCAGCAATCGAACGAATTGGCTCCGAGCTCTTCTCCGATAAATGAGTTCATTTAAAAAGAAATGAGATAAATATGGAGCCAAATTAGCTGTTAGAGATTATAGCAAGGTTAGGATTTATCGAGTTTTGCAGCGACTCGGATGAATTTTACAATGTTATCAACACATGAATGTGCTAGTACAAGGAAAGGAAGTTTATATTTTATAAGGACACATTTTAAGCATTCGAAGTTTTAAATACAAAGGAAGGGACGCACTCTAAAAGAAATGTGATGTTATTGAGGAACTTTGATGTGGTTTGTTGATTTTCTATTACAGTTCCACACACGTAGAATAAATTTGACTCATTTGCAAAAATGTATTCAACTTAAGATTTTGCCTGTATATTTACCAAGTCAGTTTAAAGGAAGTGAATAGATGATTCGTACACAAGAAGAAATATCATGGGATAGTACAGCCAATAAACAACGTTGAACCGATTCTGTATTAGGTCTGAACTTCCGAGTTAATACTCAAAATAGTTTCGAAGAGATATCTCATCATCAAGATATTAACAATTTTTCGATGGTGACGAGATCTGGTCAGCCTTTTTCTGATGACGAAATTGTAGTATAAACATGTATATAATTTCTAAAACCAATCGGGTTTTTTTTGGAAGTTTCAAAAAGTAATATTTACAGGTATTATCATTGCCTTGTTATACTCTATAGATAAGTATTTTCTACCCTTAGAAAATAAAGGCGACGAAGCATCGTTAAATGTATATTTGAACTTTCTGAATATATTTTAGTTCTTCACTCCACTTACGCTTGCCACTCAAGACGGAGTCTAAAAATAAATTCTCGTAGCTAAAGCTTAGTGCAAGAAAGAGCAAGATTATAAATGAGATATGCAAATGCAAGAGCTTTTTTTCAAAGGAAAGAAGGATACCGTTACTTCCATCGTATTTCGTTCTTACACTTCGGGACACTATTCGATTCATCAAAGATTAAATGCTTCACTAATAAAAAAATAATAAAGTTGTTCTGATAGCCTGATATCCATATTAAAATTTAGATTAAGTGAAACTGCATATAAATTAGGAACAAAAATCATTGATTATTGGTGGGTATAGGAATTTTTTTAGGCTCTGATTTTTTTAGAAAGCGTTTCGTCTATTAAAGAAGTGAAGAAAAATATACTGAATTTTAATACTTCGTTAATGCTAAAAATAAGCAAAAGATATTCCATCATAAAAATTGAAAATAGCTAATGAAAACGAAAAAAATTGTTCAGTATGCATTTTGACGAGAAAAACTATTTGAAATGGAAGATAAATTTTTAATTCGAATTATAAATCATACAAAAATTAAAGTAGTATTTTATAATATAAATTGACATTCGTTACATAAAAAAAGAAGTGAAAAATATAACGAATTTTAAGACTTCGTTAATTGGTAAAGATCAGCGAAGGATATTTTATCATAAAAATCGGAAGTAGCTGATAAAAACGAAAAAATATTTGTTGATCAAAATTAATTTTAACGAGAAAAAATATTTGGAATAGAAGATAATTTATTATTCGAATTATAAGTCATTCAAAACCTAAAGTAGTATTCCATAATGCAAATTGGCATTCGTTGAATCGAATTAATTTTTAAAAGTTTTATCTACATCTTCAAATATATTATGCAACATTCTCGAATCAATACGATTTTCATGGTAACCATCAAGGTTATCATATATAATGTCGCAATATATAATTCAGGCAATTAAACCAGCTTATGTTGAAATACGAATTTTAAATGTATAAGTACGTATGCACAATTTGTATCGTAAGTCATATTTCGAAATTTTTCAGAAACAAACCAAAAGCAATGTCTAAACGAATGTCCTCACAATTATTGAATAAGTATTGTTTCACTTTAAAATAAATCAAAATTCACTTTTCTGAATAAAAAAATTCATTTAAAACGTAAAATCAATCTAAAATTAATCGTGCAACATACTGATTGAATCTGCTGCTAAAGAATCTTAAAATCATCCAAATATTTCATATAAAAAGAAACAGTACCGACTTTTATCAGCAATATATTTGAAAAAAACCACAAAAGAGTTACTTAATTAAATATTGATACAAAAATCAGTGTGGTTTGTATATAGCAATTTTATATATTTATTAAATTTAAATTTGAAAAAGAAAATTGGTGATTTCTAGTGTTTTAAACAATTGATTTTCGTAAACACTGTTTATCCCCTTAACTAAATAGGTAATCCATGGTGAAAAAAATATATTTGTTTAATTTTATTTGCCACTTCTTATGACTCTGGGGGAGCCTAGTTTTGTATGCAATAATCCCAACGAATTTGGAAAATATTTAAACAGGAATTTTTGTTTTAAACGGACAATTGAACAATGTTTCTTGTTTTAATTGAATTTCTTTTACCCAAGGAATTGTATCGAAAATTAGATACCTTAGTTTTTGTGAAAATACCACCCTTCAAAAATAATACATTAAATATTTTCACTCTTAATTCGGGTAAACTTTTGCATTGAATGCATGTATATAAAACCAAAATCTATTGAACCCTGGAAAGTGAGATTATTTATGCGGAATTATCCTGCACATATAAATCAGTTGATTCCTTAAGTAAAAGTTTCGTCCTTTACACTATATTTTCATTTGAGAGCGTTTCATCACAAATATATGAACATTACTTTATCCTACAAGTGGTTTTGACTAGATATCTTGTCCATCAAGATCAGACTAATTTGCTAATGTCGAGATATCTCGTCATCAAGTATTGCCGATTTTGGTATCATGACGAGATCAAGATCTGGTCAGGTTTTTGCTAATGGCGAGATGCCTCGTCAAAACAATCAGAAGGAGGTTAATGTGAATTTAAATTAGAATTTGATTATAAATATTCACTAAGGTAATTAACAAACAATCGGAAATGCTATTATATTCACATTAGTTACATTCAAATTATTGAATGTAACTAAGAAAAATATGTAAATAAATACTAATTTATAAACACTTGTTCTAGTTATCCAGATTTATATATTCTTTTTAAATATTCTAAGTAAATATTAATTTATGAATTACTGTAACATATTTAACCCTCCTGGTGGTTGTCTCGTCATTAGCAAAACTTAATAATTATTGTTGGACGAGGTGTTTCGTCATTAGAAAAAAAACCAGACCAGATCTGGATCTCATTATCATCATAAAATCGACAATATCCTGATGATGAGGTACCACGTCATTAGTAAAATTGGTCAGATTTTGAAAGACGAGATATCTGGTCGAAAACACTTGGATGGTTAACAAAGTAAACGTGTGAAGAAGGACAAACTATTCAAGAAAATATTCGTGAAATGTATGTAATATGAAAACCAATAAACTGAATGGCCAAAAAGTAAACTTTAATGTATTTGATGTTATTTTGCCTTACGAAAGTTGTATATTTATTGCACATTAAACAATGAATATTTCATATTCTATGGAACTATTTATTTATTGCTCCCTAAACCGGTAAATGCTGATTACGCGTTAAACAATTCAACTATATGCAAATTAAAACGGTGTCCTGCTGAGCTCTCCAAACGCGTTCTGTGTGACATAGTGGCCCAACGTCCAACGCCATGCAAGGGGGTTCGAATAGGATTATGAAATGAAGTCAGCGATAAACAGTCGTTTCCATTGAGAGGGACGCAATTAAACCTGGAAAACCAGATAAGGTTACCATTTACATACATTTTAAGAGGCACCCTAGATAACTGTCATAGGGTTTTACTCACAGTCTAGTGTGCTTAATACTCACCTTTGCGTGCGGTTTTAGTTGTGAATCTTTATGTAATCGGAACTGTCCAACGAAACCATTGGTAGGATACCTTTAGGTATTGAAAGAGAAAGAATTGCAGTGTGTTATGGGTTTAGGATTGTGTGGTTTCCAAGCCACTTCCTGTTTTACATGGAAAGAAGACTATCTAGTCACTTTTCTGGTGATCGGATTAAGAGTAAAGTTGCGTTAAACAGTTGTAGATTAACAATACAATGACCGTATTCTTTTCAATTTCCGAAATCGCACATGGAGAGGAGACTAGTCACTTTTCTGGTGATCGGACAAAGAGTTAGGTTGCATTAAATAGCTGTAAATTAGCAATGAGATGCGGTTTCTTTTCAATTTCAAAAACTTTCTTGAATAGACTAGTTAAGTTTGTAGTGATCGGATTATGAGTAAGGCTGCGTTAAACAGTTGTATAGAAATGAGATGACCGGTTTCTTTTCAATTTTCAGAAACTATCATGGAGAGAAGACTAGTCACTTTTCTGGTGATCGAATAATGAGTAAGGTTACATTAAATAGTTATTTATTAGATATACGATAGTCGTTTTCTTTTCAATTTACGAAGAATCACATGGTGAGGAAGTACTAGTCACTTTTCTGGTGATCAGGTTATGAATGAGGATGAGCTAAATAATTGTAGATTACTTATGCGATGACCACTTTTTTTCAATTTAAAAAATTCTCGATCAACCAACTCTTTTTTGTTTGGTAAATTCTTTTTACTGCTCTACGTTTGAGGAGTTAGCTTCCAACATAATTGCTTCTTTTAATTTAAATGTCCATGTATTTTTAATGAAATTTTCACTTGGTTACATTTACGATTGTTCCCTCGGATCTTTCCCTATGGGACCCATCCCTGACCATCGCCAATAGCCTGTTGTGTTGCTCCAATGCGACGTTAACTAATTACCATTGCGCTGGCTCACGGTGCGCTTGCATGCAATCATATTATATCTATCCGGGGATGTTTTAATTTTGATCTATGGATATTTTTTACTTGGAGTAGTAAGAATTTAGAGGTTGACTTTCTAAATCCTGGAGTAGGTTATTTAATTTTTAATATAACTTCAGGTTTTAATAAATAACAATCCGCCCACAAGATCCGGCCCACGACACGTAGTTCGAGGACTCCTGCTCTACAAGAAACTTCTCTGCATGTCAATGGCATTAAACGGTAATAGAGAGAAGGAAAGCAAATGCCACTCATCCGTAAAAACATCGAGTTAATGTGTTGGCTACTCTTCGAGTTTTTTGTACCATCAATCTAACATCTTAGACAAATGTAGTGAAGATGTGGGCACTAAGCATGATCTGCTCATGACTGACTTAATGCTGCTTATTTGATAGAAGTTAGAGGTCAATTCATTGATGCACAGCATGATAGTGCTACTGACACTTACAATAATGATCGTTACCCCTCTCAGTGTCACCAGATTTACGAATAGTGTAAAATCGCTTTTATCCCAGAACACGCGTGACTAAATCACCACATCAGTTGGTTGAAGGAATCCTAGGAATGATTATCTTAATCAAGGTCAAAACTGGTTAGAAGTCATGCAGGGAGCAGAACGGACTTATGCGTGAACCCCTCAGAGGGTTTGGTCACGTATTTTGAAGACAGGTTACCAATTATAATAATAAGAAACACAATTCTATGATCTTCAAACTTCGGCTGTAGATACCAAAATTTATCCAATTTGTGACGGGAAGAGTATTTACGTGTATTTTTGAACTGTTATCTTCATTGTGACGTACCTTCCAACCAAATAGGACCAGTAGAGACTAGCGAATTAATCAGACATTCAACTATGTACTTGCATAACGTTTCATTTTTATCAAAAGACGTACATTATTAAATGTATATTCTTAATGTGTTGATAAGCTCATTACTTTATATATTTTGCCCATGTGTTTACCATATATATGCGCTTTTTACCACATTTCTCAAAGCTTACATTCAAATAATATTACATGACGAAAACTCTTTCAAGTATTTCTCTCCTGGAGCTATGCAGTTTCGTGTAAAATTAAATGGCTATATTTAAAACTGCGAATAAAATTAATACAGAATTAAAAAATGAAAGTTAAATACATTGCGTAATTTTATTAAACCAGTCTCAGCTTTATCAGTGAGAATCCAGAAATCGACATGTTTAAACATATTTATGAAGAAATAAAAAGGGGTATGTTATTATTAAATAAATATTCCACACCAAAAAATTTACGAATATCAGAATCTTAAAATAACTTCTTAATTTTATAGAACGCACATCGACTAAAATAAACTTATAACTAAGCTAACATGCAACACTTTTTGAAATTGGTGAAACCAATTTTATAATTAATAAAATTAAGTTTTTTTTCTAGGAATATCTTGCATGGTTTTGTGATTGATAGAAAATAAGCAACATTTATTGATTTCCTGGTGGATTATTATCACATAAAATATCAGCCAATTTTAAATATTCTAAATTAATTTTAAATAATTCAAATTATGTAAATAATTGTTTTACTCTTAATTATAGTTATTTTTTAATGTAATATTTTGTGTTCGGTTTATTAGTCGAGTAGTTTACTTAAATATCATATCAAGTGCAAATTTAAAATTTAATCGTATAATATAAAGTCCATATGTTGACGCGTTTCAACATCCTCAAAATATGATGTCAGCTCTTATCAGTAAAATCCAATAGTGGTATAGAAACGCTTAAACATATCCTTTAAAACTTTGAGTAAATGCTAAACTATTTACAAATACTAGTTTACCAAATTTTACTAGGCAAATCAAACTGATAGAACTGTAATGCAATAGTACGAGTTTCTTTTTTAGCTTTTTAGAAAAATTATCATTCTATTTACCATCTAAAAATATTTCTATGGTTAGAAGCAAGAATATTTTTAACATCTCCCTCTACTTCATGATGGTATGTACATCAAGCATGCAGTAAACAGTTACATTGCCATATTTTACTTAGACTTCAGAATTAAAAAATAAAACACTGATATATAAACTTTGAAACTGTTAGTTGATATTATTTTTAAAGATTTGTTGAATTCCTGTAAAGTAAAAAATATAGCATATGCCAAATTCACGAAAACACATTCAACTGATGATAATTCACCACTTTCCTTACTCTACCTCTAATAAAGACGACCTCATTTAATTGAGTTATTTTCAAACATTCATGTAGGGTAAACTAGACAGTTATTTACACCTCGGACAGTTATTGACACCCTAATCTTTAATTTAACAAAATAAGCTTTCATGTCAACGTTCAATTTGAAATAAGGGCGGGAAAATTCCTTGTGAATCATAGAAGTCAGTTGTGTTAAAAGATTTTCAAATTGTAAAAATCAAGAAAGGCAATATAACCGTAATCAAGAAGTATACAAATAAAGTACTAGTTAAGAGGACGGTTTCTTCTGTTTTTGCTAAGAAAAGAGCATGAGCATGAGCAATATAGATTAGCCATACTTTCATTTGCATAAGTCCATTTATACTCCAAAAATTATACGAAAATGAAGGGATGTCAATAACTGTGGTGTCAATTACTCATCCATAGGGTGTCAATAACCGATTTTGCATTATTTATTCTCAATATATTGCAAAATATCTTCCAGGGATAATTTTTTTGTATTAAAACCCTTTATTCAACTTAAAGTAGAGTAATTTAGGAAAAGTTACAATGAATTTCAACTTGATTGAACTATTTTTTTCATGAATATATAGTATAAATAGTGCCTTAAGGGTGTCAATAACTGTATTGTTTCCCTATTTCGCTACACATGCATTTCGTATATATTCTCTTCAATAATTCAATCCCTGATAGCATGTACGAGTATGAAAAAGCAAACTCAAGGAGAAACTCCAGAGGTAAGGAAATTAAAAACACCAAGATAAGTTATAAAATTCAAGAAAACACATTCAACTGATAATAATTAACCACTTTCCTCACTTTTTAACTCCAATAATGACCTCATTTAATCGACTTTATCTTTTCCTACATTCACATATTCTACCATACATGCATTTCGTGTATAATTTGTTTAATAATTCAATCAGGAGGTAGCATGTAGCGTGTAAAAGCAAAATCTAAGAGAAATTTTAGAGGTAAGAAAATTAAAAACACCAAGATATAAAAATTAAAACTGTTAGTTGGTATTACTTTGAAAGAGTTGTTGAATTCCTCCTGAGTAAAAAAATATACTCACGAAAACACATTCAACTGCTGATAATTCACCACTTTCTTCACTTTAACTAATAAAGACGACTCATTCATTTGAGTTTATCTTTTCTAAAGGAGCCAATAATTAACAGTTAATATACGAACGAAGAAAATATAAAAAATAAATAAATTACCCACTTGAAGTTGAATCCAAACACAACATTCTTCTTGGCCCAGTTTGATAAAAAAAATGGGGCTTCACTTTAGAGCTCATTTTATATTTAATGAACCCTCTATTCAGCAGAGAGGAAGCAATAAGAGCTTGCTAATAGCCCCATAAAACCGGGATGCAAAAAAAGATTCCTCAGCGAGAAGATAAAATCGAATATAAATATTTAAAATATCCAAGCAAGCGGAAAAATTTCCAGGTACCATCCAAAAGAATGAAGGGGGAAGATCTTAAGAGCCCAAAATATCTGATTTTCTATCAATTAATTATACTTTTTTCCCCATTCAAGTATTTCTCTGGTATCAACGCACTAGGTAATTTGAAGCACATTCACAGTAAAAATAGGCTTCACTTTTTAAATCAAGGCGGAGTGAAATGAAATTACGTTGAATATTCAGTTTATGAGATCAGCTATAAAAATAATGCAAGTAATTTATTTATGCCTGTGTCGCTCTAAAAATGCTAATTTAATGATGCATTAATTAATATGAATATTAAATACACCCACCCAGAAACCAGTGATAAAATCTAAATGGCGTAGCACTCTGAATTCATGAGTTCGAGCAATTTACTTAAGTTCTGCTGTTGGACATACAGCATACGATTCTACTTACATGGACAATTTATATTTTTATATCCAAATCAAATGATAATGAATACGCTGAAACAGAAATGTAGTTCGCTTTATTGTTTTTTATAACTACTTCGGAGTGATTTTACGGAGATAACTTTTAAAATAATTTGTGTGATCCATTAAAAGCCGTATCTTACGGATTAAGTAGACAGATAGTTACTTTAGAGCAACTTATTCGCATTAGTTTATACTTGCTAATGAATTATTAATTGGATAATGTTTCTCCCAAAATTCTTAAATAGCCAGAATATGAACACTACACTACATTCCTTCGAATTAACAGTACTTACTTTTTATGATAGCGCATCAAAATAAGCTAGCAGATATAGCTATACTTTTCTAAAGGCACTGTCAAATCTATATGATGATACAGAAATGTGATTAATTGTTTAGGCATAACCAAATATACGTTAATAGCATAAGAGAGGGATTCACTTTTATTTACTCGAATAGTACTGAAGTGTTGCATTGCTTTATAATAAAATTGTATAGAAGTTCTTATAAAAATCAGAATACCTTAACTCCCTTGGTGGTTGTCTCAACGTGGTCATTAGCAAAACTGACCAGATCTTGATGAATGAGATATCTCGTCATTAGAAGAAAACTTACCAGACCTTGATGAACGACATATCTCGTCATTAGAAGAAAACTAACCAGACCTTGATGAACGAGATATCTTGTCATTAGAAGAAAACTAACCGAATCTTGATCTCTTCATAAAAATATCGGAAATATCTTGATGACGTCAAATCTATTCAAGATATTGCCGAATTTTGAAGTGATGTCTCGCCATTAGCAAAATTGGTTAGATCTTGATGGACGACATAACTCTTCGGATCCACTTGGAGAGTCAATATTACTATCTGTCTATCACGAGAACTATTTCTACCCACTACTCCAAGGGTCATTAAAGTCTTGCAGTTGCTATAAGAACAGGACTCGTACATTTTGAGTATGGGGGACTCAGGTTGCTTAAATTTGTTTTTGTTTTAAGCGAATGTTACAAGCGGGAAAAGGAAGTTTACAAGTACAGATCATCATGCTAAGAAGTAAAAATCATGTGAAAGATATTTTCAATTTGTCATTAATGGTGTTAATGTAACAAACGTGAATTGATATATTCATGCCCTTTTATGGAAAATTAGACGAGGCACGTGTTTATACCATAACAAACATGCAGAGTAATTCTCATAGAAGACAGAGAAGCTGTAGTAATTTAACTTTAGGAACTCTAGCTCAAGTGTAAAATAACAGCTGCTAAATCTTTTTCAAAAATTATCCTGTTAAATAGATTTCCTCGTGAGCATGTGAAAATAATTTAGATTAATTTAAATTATACTGAGTTGCTTAAATTGTATATACGATGAATTTTTCTTACTTTATTAACAACTGAAAAGGGTTCTAGTTATTGCAATATTTGGTTTAGAGTATCACTCGACCACTGTCATTTCCCCAATTTAGAACTCTAAAATATTTATTATTGGGAATGTATAAACATGATTTTTTTGCATTTCATGTCTGTTGCTTTCTGTCTTACCAGTGATTGTATACAGCTTTATTTTTTACATGCGAAGATTGTGCCAATTTTGAAGATGCTTTTGTTTAATTAATTGAGGAACTGCTATTGTACTTTTTAGGTTTTACTGTCATGATGGTCAGTATTATGTTTATATAAAACTGACGCTTCCTTAACTCTCCAAGTGATTTCGACGAGCTATTTCATCTATCAAGATTGACCAATTCTACTAATGTGGAATATCTCACTATAAAGGTATTGCTGATTTTTTTATGATAACGAGATCAAGATCTGGTTAGTTTTTTTCTAATTACGAGATATTTTGTCCATCAAAATCTGGTCAGTTTTGATAATGACGAGATACCTCATCAAGAAATCTACCAGGTGGGTTAATGCATGATAAATCTATTAAACTAAATTTATTTCAAGAAATCTACAAAAATTGTAGTCCAGTGATGAGTCTGTATAATGGAATTAGTAATGTACTTTAGAAAGAAACGGTCACAAACAGTTTAGAATTCTCATAGCCTTCGGTTCGGTTTGGTTTGTTGCTTTTCAGTCCTTTTTTATAGCACGAGGTTAAATTAGGCGGCATTTATCAAAAAAGTAATTACACAGAACTTGCATAAAATGGATCAAGATTTACTTCTGAGAAAAGAACTACCCCTCATGAAGCTTACAAAGAAATGACAAGAACTGTAAATAGTCTTCATGCATATTACTTTTGTGAAAACATGAGATCGCACTGTCTATATACATAATAATTTCGTGTTTGGCTATTTGAAATCAAGATTCCACACCACAGCCAAGGTAGGTTCACAGATTTATCTTCAATCGAAATTATCTGTGAGATATGGCTGCAGAGTACGGCATTCAGCATTTCATTTTTCTTACGACTTCGGAAAACATTTTAAACCATTGGTCTTGATGTTATAGCCAGCGGTAGCAAAAATATTCTAACTGCAATATAGCCAACCTGAGGTATTCTACGGCAATATACCTAGGCACTGTCATGGAATCTCATATTTTATTGTCTGAAAGGTAACCAAAGTATGCTTGGTTGAGTTCTCACACAGCGCAAGATCCATATTTAAACCATCTGTGTCCAACACTATACAGACTTTGTAGAGGAATGGACCATACATGTACAAGAAACTTCTTACTGACACAGAAAAGAGAAAAACATTAAAAGATGAAACGAACCTGCATCGCCTACAACTCACAACGAAAACATATGCTAGGAAAGGTGAAATTAGTTTTATTTCTAAATATATATTAATGCTCATAGAGATACAATTTAACAGTACAATATTACTAAAATTAAAGTATCATCTATTTCTGAGGCATTTTAAATTGTGATCGGAGCAGTTTCACATGTGTTCCATCACAATTATTCAATCTTCCGTAAGTAAATCGCCTTCTTACTCTAGTTTGCAAAGACATTTGCCCTCAAATACTTAAAATAAGCACAAATTGCTGAAAACGTTAACATGTGTAGTAATTAAAATATTACTTGCGACTTCAAGCATAGCTTGAATAATTACCCCATACAAGTCATAGCAAACATACAATTAGGAAACGGAGTTTTAAGATTTAATAACTCAATTTACGTACCAATTTGCATAATAACGATTTTAAAGCTTTGCCTCAAATCGATATTACAGTAGAATTTAACTTATTGAAACTGAAAATAACTCATAGTTGCAATATGTAAGCCTTTGCGCTTAAATTAATCGCCCTTTCACAGAATTGGGCATTTTACTTCAAAGCCTGCAATTCCAGTAATAGCATATCGCAGTCAAATATTTTCCAACGTTCCAAGTCATTAAGCACACACGTGCAGCGTATATTCAAATATACCACTATTGCCTTAATAGGCTGTGATGTACGGTGAAATTTCTTCCTTTTGGCATGACATACTGGTGTTTCTGAAGGCAACTTTCAACTAGAAAACCGTTCCAAATCTACTTTGCTTCACAAATTCTTATTTATCGGAAGCCTTGCATCGTTTTTAGACTGGTATGATTTACATTCAGGCTTCAGATTAAAAATTCAGAAAGATAGAGATGATGAAATGTTTCTTAAATTGACTTATTTTATATATGAGAGGCATTTCCTGTCAAACTAAGTAAAGGGGATGGTAATGTTTCTGCTGTGATATGTATTTCCTGTATCCATTCTGAAAGTGATGTCAGTTGGCTTGTTTTTCAAATACAATTTCAGTATTTCGTCAATAAGAATTCCAAATAATTAAGTCTGAATTGATCTATCATAGTTCATTGGTAAGCGGTAAGTAGATTAAAGGCCAAACGTTTCGAAGCGACTACTCGTAAACTACGTCTTAAGATAACTACGATGTGTATGCTAAAGGATTTGGGCAGAAGTAAAATCTTCTCAGACTGTCTGGTTTGTTATTTTTACACCGAAAACCACTTTCATACATGTGATAAAAATAAAGCTTTCAATATAAGTGGTACTAAAATTTAGTGAAATTTGAATCAAACCATTGAATATGGAGATGAGAAATGTATCAATATCCTTAGTTGCTACTAGAGGCTTTTTCTGTCAGGCTAAATATAGATGGTGGTAGTGTTTCTGCGGCAGAATGTGCTTATTTTCGTATTCCGAACGTTTCGTCACTTGGCTTGTTATTTGAATACGATTTCAACGGGTAATAGTAGATTGGTCAATACCAATTAGATTAAACGCCAAATGTTTACATTCTTAATTAAACCCGATTAATGCATTTGAGCAGCAGAAGACCGTCTGGTTTGTTTGTTTAAAATTGAAGTTCCTTACCATAAGAACACATGAATGTGTGATTGGTAAATTATTGCTAGGTGAGAATGTTTAATATTTCAACAAAAACATCACTACAACAGTTTGCGAAAGCTCTCAACGTCGGGAAACGAATATTTTTCATACCATTCCTGAAACCATACATGCTAGTTTATGCCTTCCTTGTAAATGCGTTACTAGCAATTTCAAGCTAACTGCTAAGTAATTTAACATTAAAATGTATTAAAATAATCATTCTGAATATATATTTCTCTGTTCCTGAAGAAAAATGACGCAAGTGGAATTCATCAATTTATTCAGCAAAGGAAAACTAAGAATACCTTTCATCAGTAATATTAATTACATCTGAGAAGCTTTCAGGTTAATGAAAGCAGTCTCTTAATTATAGCATATTAAAGTACTAATGAATAATGCCATAAATATGCAAGTATACCTTAAAAATTGACCCCAATTTTTCACTTGCATCGTTGTTCTTCCAGAACAACGATTTATTTGTAAGATTTATGCTTCAACATAAAATGAAATGCACTTTCTTAAACTATGACACAATTGTTAAAAGGATGAGAAACTTAAGGCCCTACGTGACAAAGGTATAATATATACATAAGAATCACAGATGATTAAACAGTTAAAGCACTTCAAATATTGTATGTTGACTTCACTATGGTACATTAGGTATACATTCATAAAGCAAATGATAAACGATGCGTGAAAGAAATTTCATGTATGCGTAATTTGTATTAATAATTTCAATCAATAAAGAAGAAATGCTTTTTCAAAACATCTGGATTCACTTGCACTCAATAGCATGAATTTATTATTTTGCCTTGTTTTCTTGACCAAGTTATTGGTTAAAAAGGATTCCTTCTCTATTCTTCTCAACTAAAATAAAGTTGCTTTATTTGGCAGATGGATGGTTTAACTGTCCATGTCTTATCGACACGATATCTCGTCAATGAAGATCTGACCAATTGTGCTAGTGACGAAATATCTCGCCATTAAGATATTTCTAAATCTTTGATGATGGCGAGATCAAGATCTGGTCAGTTTTGCTAATGCCTAGATACCTTTTCGAGACATACACGGAGGGTTAACATACTATAAAATTATGGTCTAGGGCATAAATAGATGACTGCGTAAGTTCTTCTATTAACTGCATAAGTGTTTTTCAAGGTTTGATTCCATGGGGCACAGGAGTTGCGATAAATTGTTATCCACTTTTAATACATCATTTGAATACATTTTCAAAAGCACATGAATCCTTGAGCTTGATTGTTTCGTCCTGCGTACATAAAAGTAATAAATAGTGTATCTCGTATATTTAAATTATACCAGTGCATGTTTCAAGTGTAATACCCTTCTAAACAACTAGTTTAGAAAATTTTTGAATACCATTTTACAGACAAATTGCGATTACGTAAATATTTTGATTATCTTCCCACTCTCTTGAGTTTTAAGACCTTGCGTCATAAAACATCAAACACCAACTAACACTTTTTCAAATGTCCTCTCGTCTTAATCCTACTGGTGGTTATGTCAATGAGTTATCTCGTCATTAGAAGAAAACTGACCAGATCTTGATCTTGTCATCATCAAAAAATTGGCAGTATCTTGATGACGTATAGCCATTAGCAAAATTGATCATATCCTGATGGACGCGATATCTCGTCTAACCACTTAGAGGGTTGACCATTTTTTTATTCTACTTTATACATAACCCTCTGAGAGTCGCGATATTTCCGAGAAGTTTGGAATTCTGTTCCCTATAACACACAATAACTAAATAACCTCATGTATTGGTTGTAAGACTCATAGGAACGATTATATTGCTCAAGAAGTCAAAAACGGGTTAAAAGTCATGCAAGTTGCAAAAGGAATACGTGTGAACCCCTTAGAGTGTTCGTATGTAATTTATAATACATTTCCAATTACCGTCGTTTCTTTATGATACCTTCCGAAAACGTTTTACACAGTGAATGCCTTTTTACATTTCTCTCTCTGACAAACACACATCACAATATATTTCAAATCAAATACATCACTTTATACAGCCCACGAAAATTCAGCCATGGAATAGTTTCCCAAAGTATAAGTAAAATAGGATTGGTGAAATTTCGGATAGCCAAGAAATGGTTCAACAAACATAAGCATCAATAACAAGCATAAGCAAAACGACTCAAAAATTACAAAGAAAAGTCTTAAAATGACCGTCTTGTTCATACACTTGATTAACTTTCTAGCATTGCAAAACAAGGCATGCAAATTTTTACAATCATAGCTCTACGTACCATTATCATCATTAATCAGAAGAATATTACCATAAACCATAAGGTATTTTCTTCCGAAGTTGATAAAGACAGTAGTAAGCGTGGCATGTACTCTGCCCAACAAACATACCCTTTCTCAATAGGGAATTTTCACGACCAGTCTGATTTATACCACTATTGACCCAAGGTCAACCGCCTTATTGTCGTCTGAGTTACGTTATGCTGTTCCCTGCTATGTGTCAAGTTGTGCTATCTTATGTAAAAAGTTGTGCGTATTTGTCCTGTGTGTGTAATGGCCTCTCTACTATGAATAAATAAGTATGCTTTCTTTAAAAGCCCTCTTTTTAATATGACGCCATACCAAAACAATCTAATAAATTTTGAAGCAGTCGACAGGACAGACAAATACACAAAATTATTATATTGATGTAACAAAAGAAGACACAACTAGACGCAGAGCAGGGGACTGTGCATCAACCCTGTCTCGAGCTCTAACAGGTGTCCTCTTCCCTCCGCCTTACGCTTTCTCCACACCTTACTGCAAGTCCTCAGTTCTACCTAAAAAAGGAGACGCACAACCTGGTTGGCAGAGTAACGGATTAGCAACCGGGGGGTTGCGAGTTCGAATTCAACCAATGACCGCCGTGTACAAAGGGTGCTGGTTCATGCAAAATCTGTCGTTGCCTCAACTGTCCTCTCGTTGGCGTGGTATGGAAGCTTGAAGAGTGGGGTGCCAGCTCAGGTGTGGCTTCATCATCTGACAGTGCTTCAAAATTATGTGGCGTCCTCGGATCTTTCCTTTTGGGTTAGATCCCGGACCTTCGCCAATAGCCCGTTGTGATACTCCAGTGCGACGTTTCTTAAATACCTACCTAAATATCTACTTAATAATTTGCTCATGCGTTAAATTGTCCAAACAAAAAGAAAGCTACTATTTTGCAGTTATTGTTAGGTTTTTGTCCTTCCTAGAAATACACCATTATTTCGAAAATGGCTTAAATCGAAGCTTTATTTTTCTATTACTAGCCCGATACGACAGCTAGAATATTTTTGTCTTAGTATTTTAGCTAAAAAAATTTTTTTATACACAATACTCTCTATGATAAAAATTTCGAAAACATATAATTATTAATTAAACCATTCTTTTACCCCTATGATTATCTCTGAATTTTCAATTAGGACGTGAAAATCTGGGATCTAAAAAATCCAATTTAGCAATCCTTAAGCCTTTTGGGCAACGGGTTTGAAGACTTTTTCGACACTTTCTTTGCAAATTTAATTCAAACGGAGCAATAACAAGGTACAGCAGATAACAAGGTTAGCTTGCAGACTTCAAATTTCTTAACTTCGCTGCTACTTTGGATGCTGATTCAAAACCGTTAATAAATCTGTTTCGTGATGGAAAAAAGAGATTAATGTTGGTCAAGAAATAAACTGTGAATAAGTTTCAGAGAAAATTCAATACAGCTTTTGCTATCACTTTTAAATATTAGAGTTGCAAAATATCCGCAAGTGAGGAGCTCTAAGAATGTCCCCAAAGAACGTATTTTTTGCGGTATTGAGTGATTCATATTTTGACCATGTTATTTAATGGACAATACTTTATTTCTTTCATAGCGTCTTATCTAATCTCCATTTAAATTTTCTTAAATAATAAACATATTATCTTATGCACTTCAGTCGAAACACAATAACCACCTCTTCATTACAGAATAAGATGCCCCTCAAATTTCGAACATGATAATCGCGTCTGGTAATTGATAATTGGTGCTAATATTGGTGATAATTGGTAATAATTGGTGATAATTGGTAATAATTGAACATGATAATTGGTATGTAAGTAGTTGAATTGACGTCGCACGGAACAACATAACGGGCTATTGACGGTCTCGGATCAATCTCGGAAAGATCCGGGTGCAAAGCCTCGTAATTTTGAACGGTCACATTACGAGGTAACACGAGCTGACACCCAACCCTCCAAACTTCCACACCACGCCAATATCAGGACATTTTGGGCCACGAAAAATTGAAAGTCCACCAGCCCCAGTACACGACAGCCTTTTGTTGGATCGAGTTTCGAACTCATTTCTCTCCTGTTTCTAATTCGCTACTCTTCCAACCGGGCTATCACGCCCCCCCCCATATGATTGGTCCCCTCACAGTAAGTAATGTATAGATTGTTTTGATTGCAATAGCAAACAACTTCTCAATCAATACCACTTATGTTGTTTTAACTCAAGTAAACATAGCGTTTCTTGTGCATGGAATTCAATGGTAGAACGAATATTTATTAAAAATATTGACCTAATGGTTGTGAATCATTTAAGTTATAACCCGCAGTGTGGGTTTCAAAAGCTAATGAGCTACAGGACGCTATTATATGGTTGATGGAAAAAATAAAGTACTTTATAAAACTAAAACATTGCTCTTTCGGAAGCATAGACATTACAGCTGCTTTCGACAGCATAGTGATCCTGTATGAGATTTTATTAGGATATAAAATACCGGACATACAAATGCAATTTATTCATAATTCTCAAAAGCGCAGAAATTTTTCCTACACTGAAGGGATTTAAAAATAAAAAAAATAGTAGTGTTGTCCATACGGTTTAGTTCAAGCTCAAATTATTTTATATACTTCAATCCATGTTTAACTTTCAATAATTATGGTTTCCATTTACAGGTGTTTGCAAAGGACCTCGAAGTTGGTGACACTGACAGGACACTAGAAATTAATATAAACTATATTTTTAATTTAATCCATGATCAATTAAATTATTTGAAATTTAGTAGTTCCTTAAATAAAAGCTTGCAAAACTGGACGTCTTGGAATGACTTCTATTTTTAAATTAAAAATAACAAATAAATGGAAATAGATAAGGGACTTAAATGCCTAGGTATTGTTATCGATGAAACATTAAGATGATAATCGCCCCATATTTCTACTTAATGGACAATTGTTTTCATCGAGTAGCACTTTGGCAAATTAACTTGTGTAGATTGGGTTACGAACCTTAAATTAATAAAACAGACTGCAACTAGAGGAAACGGTATGTCATTTCTGATTTTACCATTTCACTTACAGAGATTTTCCGCTCTACAGTTAATTGAGAATGGTAGTGTTGGCAGTGTCTAAGCCACACAAAAATGTGGTGATCATCAATCCAAAGTCAGAAGCCGGATATGTCACAAAACGCAAGCTGTCATTCCATGCCTGCTCATGACTTTCGGGCAAGCATAATTATTACGATAGATATAACTCTCATAAATAAATAAATGATGCTGTTAAACTGATTTATTGATATAAACTTGATTTAACAATGTAGTGGAGATTTACGTATAGGATTGATGACTGAACGAGCGTATTCCCAGGTAATTGTAGGGATATACACAACGGACTAATGCCTGAACGACCGAAGCAAGAGCAAGGGTATTCTGGACTTAGAATGAGGTATGTCAAGCAGAGACAAATGTTCCACGGAGATAAATAAGAGCTCATAGATATTGCGGAAACGACAATGTGAACTGCATCAACCATTTTTAATAATACAAACATATAACTGTCCATCTTGATTTGATCAGCTTTGTAAAGACGAAAGCCTCATCGAGACAAAACTGTCCTATAAATAAGGAACTAAGTGTACCTATAACTAAGGGAAAATGAAGATCCAAGTAGGAAAAGCCTTGTCCTGTTGGGCAGTTTGAAACAGAATTACGTACCAAAGGCTGCTCACTACAGAACATTTTTCGACGTGAAGCCACCAGAAGGTTAAACTTTGGTTAACGCTCTCTTAAAATTCTGTCTGTGTCATCTACGTCCCTATACCATTTCCAATTTTTAACCCTCCAAGTGTTTTCGACGTAATATCTCATTCATCAAAATGTGACCAATCTATGCTTCAATGACGAGATATGTCTTTAGCAAAACATTGCTGATTTTTTTATGATAACGAGATCAAGAGATCTAATCAGGTTTTTTTAATGAAGAGCTATCTCTTCCATCAAGATCTGGTCAGTTTTGCTAATGAAGAGATATATCTTCCATCAAGATCTGGTCAATTTTGCTAATAAAGAGATATCTCTTCCATCAAGATCTGGTCAATTTTGCTAAATAAAGAGATATCTCTTCCATCAAGTTCTGGTCAGGTTTGCTAATGATGAGATACCTTGTCGAGACAGCCATCAAGTGGGTTAAAGCATAAAATTTTAGGTTATTTAGAATACCAACAGTGTTTCAAATTCATTTTACTGAACACAATAACTTACCATATAACTGATCCGTACATGTATGTAACTAATAAACTGTATGCTGTATGAGTGCATAAAGTTAACTTCAATGATGAGTATAGAGTCAGTACAAATCTTTGTTTAGTGCAAAACAGTCGCGACCTTTGGCCGAGGAGATCCAAAAGAAGTTAATTAGGAAAGAGAAAGTAAGAAAATTTGAATAATAAAATCCTCACACCATCCGTGCCGGCTTAAATCCGTGTTAGAAAGTAAGGAAGGGGAAAAAATACAGGCTTTAAAAAGAAACAAGATAGGGCAAAGCTTTTTACCGTCAGGATGAGAATAAAAATACGAGGTTAAAAATAATGAACTAATTAGGAAAGATTAAAGTGTGTCTTTGTGATTAATGCAAATTTTTCTCTGAAAGAAAACAAATACAGCCCATTTTTATAAACTTTTAGAGTCACGGAATTATGTTAATCAGTATTTATTAATGAAAAAATATCAAACAATTTATTGGTGCATGGTTTATTATATTTTTTAGTCCAGCAGTTACACATTCTCATAAAATGGTTAAGTTCCTTAATTTTTCTCATGCAGATGTAGTTTCCATATTTTTAGTATAGAATAGATTAATACAATGGGTCATTATTAAGCAGAGGAAAAAAATTATACTATTATGTTGCTTTGTGGATTCCAATTTTGATACCCCTTAGTATATTGTTCTCGTTAGTTATGATTGCTTTTTAACGATTTATTCAACAAGCATGGAAGTATATTAATTACTTTTTTTACTTACATTTCTTTTTATGATTAGAGGGAAATGTATTAGTTTAGTAATCACGAGAGGTTAAGAACAGCAATGTTTTGATTTGAAATGAGATAACGTTCCTATGATTTTTGATGTTTCCATAGCTTAAAGCTCACATTAACTGGGTTAGGATAGTAGATTTTTTTCGAAAGGTATTAAGTACACAAATAATTTACTTAATTATATAAAGAATATTTTGATACTTTATTCAAAGACGCATATATTCAAGGATTTGAATTTTAAGATAATAAAATGCTCATTTTCAAATGTTTTTATATAGTTGTTTTATTGTTTGTTATACTATTATTCAGTATCATAAGAAATAAATATAAACAAACGCTTGTTTTAAGGCTCTTAATAGATTTCTCAACACACATTTACTAAGAAATGTGAAATGTATGTTTAGTAACTTCATTTTCTGAGCTTAACGGGCCGCTGTAACCCGGTTGGAAGAGGAGTGGTTTAGCAACCGCAAAGTTGCGAGTTCGAAACTCTCTCTCGATCTCACCAAAGACCGTCGTGTACATGATCTGTCGTAACCTCAAATGTCCTCACGTTTGCGTGATATAGAAATATGGAGAGTGGGGTGCCAGCTCAGGTGTGACCTCGTCATCTGACCGTGGTTCATAATTAAGAGGTTTTGTCCTCGTATGTTTAACTTCTTGATAGATCCCAGACCGTCACCAATAGCCCTGTGTTGCTTCAGTGATACTTTAATCCAAGTACGCACCCTAGCTACTTAAGCTTACTGCAAAAATAGATTTCCGTAATGAATAAACCTTTTAGTCCGTTCTTCATTTCAAATAAGGACATATTTTAGGTTTCAGAATCAGGAATTGCCCTGGATTCATTTACAGTGAAACTTCGATTAGCCGTCAGTTTCTGTTAACCGTCAGTCCGTTATCAAAAGTTAATTAAATATTAAAAGTTATTAGTACGTACACACATACATACTGTACTCTATGTACAGTAACCAGATTGCCGCGAAAATTGTGCCGAATGCTGAAGACAACGCCAGCATAAATAACATAGTGGTTGGGATGTGACAAATTGGACGGAGGCTTTGACATTTTGAACGACGATGAAATTGTTTCCAGTGTGATTGACATCGAAGAAGAAATTGATGAAGACGAGTGTTATATTTTGAATGAAAAATTACGTTGAGCCATATAGAAGCAGAAACAATGTTATCAAAATGCATTGAGTGGTTTGAGGGGCAAGAGGCAAACGCAACGCAGATACTTCTACGTAAAGTAAGGAACATTGCAGCTCAGAAAGCACGAGCCTAAAAGAAACAAAAGATACAAAAGAAAATGAGACCATTTTAAAATTTGAATATGTATGTACGTCTAGAGCGTAAATTCGTGTAACAATATGTACTATACTTAATGTAAATTATATATTATTTGTTTCTGTAAAATAAAATCCATGTACAGAGTATTTCCAGTTCATAAAAGTGCATTTTTTATCATTCGTTCATATGCAGTGGATGGGGATGCGTTTCTGTTTAAGGTTTATCTTTTATCCGTCAATTCGATTAACCGTCCCGGTCCCGACCCTGACGTTCAATCGAAGTTTCACTGTTCATAGTTCAAATCAAATAGTCTGACCTAAAGAAATAGCGCTTGCCCTTTTAACTGATTGATAATGTTATCATAAATTGCTAGCTTTAATTTAGTGAGAATTATTCTGTACCTTGGTATTAATGTCCGAATTCGATGATGTCCACGAATCATTTCAACTTAATGAAAGTTATAAATGAAAAAATTGCCAATATACTGTCTGATAACATATTATGAAAGAATCAAACCGTTGGAGAGTATTTTTTACGTTGTTTTAAAAATCAAAGAAAAAAATTACTGAATCAGATTCTATTGAAAACTTGCAAATTAGACATTGGCCCCTTTCTTTCATAGGTACAGTAGCGGAAAAGAACCAACCCCACTTTGAATAAGGGTCCATCTTCATATCAAATTTTGCATTAGCAACAAAATGTCCAATGTCAACGCCTTGTTTTGATGTCTTAATCAGATTCTTCCTGGTCAAATTTGTGTAAATATTAAATTTCATGAATTTGCTGTTGTTATAACCGGACATTTTCAATGTTAAAGCAGTTATCCATTTCAGGGATCACCTCCACATTGAATCACTATCCGTGGATCGAAATTATTTGTAGTTAATCAGGAACTGTTTATTTGTTGCTTGAATAAAAGAATATTACAAAGAACCCTAAACTACCTGGTTGTTGTCTAGATAAGGTATCTCGACATTAGCAAAATTGACCAGATCTTGATGGACGAGAAATTTAGAAAGAATGAAAATCAGTACTTACTGTTTAATTTCACCGACAACTTCAATTTTTAACAGTTAATGATAACTGTTAAATTTATTAATTTCCTGATGTTTTCAGTAACTATCAGATAAGCTTTTCGCAATAACGTTTAATAATAATTGTTATCGCGAGTAAGCAATAGCCATTAAGACTTATCGTATAAACATAGTTTTGCCAATCTCTACTATTAGATTGATCATTGTTCAAATGTACTACACATGACAGGTAGAAGGCAATGTCCATCAGATTGAATAAATATTTCCAAACATTTTTCAAAAATTTACACATTCCACAGGTTTGTTATACTTTTTTAATTTTTGGATGCCCCTAAAGTGTAGCGCAAAACCTATTCAGGGGAAAGCTGAAATTTTGTATGGAAAACGTCTTTCTGAATGGATTTCTATCAAAATAAATCAAGATTCTTATTCATAGTTTGTTCGAATATTAATTTAATAATTAATATTGAAAACTAAAAATTATTTGAAAACTAAAAAAATATGTATTTTTTGTTTTGGTACATTAAGCGCAACATGCTACAAAATATCAGCGCTATAGGTAAGTATTTAATTAACGTCGCACTGGAGCATCGGAACGGCTATTGGCAACGGTCCAGGATCAAACCCGAAGAGAAGGATCCGAGCACAACACCACTTAATTTTGAAGCACATCAGCTCTATAGGAAGATTATTTAGGAAGATATCTATAAAAAGTTTAGAAAATTATTTAACGTTAGGAGCTACAAACTTTCCGTATGCATAAATGGCATTAAACTTGGTAGGTAGCTAGGTAGGTATTTTAATTGACGTCACACTGGATCAACATAACAGGCTATTGGCGGCGGTCCGGAATCAAAACCCCAAGGGAGAGATCCAAGAACAATACCACGTAATTTTGAACCACGGTCAGATGACGAGGTCAAGCCTGAGTTGCACTAGGCACTCCTAGCTTTAACACCACTCCAACATGAGGACATTTGAGACAGATTTAACGTGCAACAGTCCCCTTTTGTGCACGACGGTCTTTGGTTGGATTCAAACTGGCAACCCTCGGTTGCTAATTCGTTACTCTTCCATCCGGGCTACCGCGGCCCCATGAAACTTAGTATCTGAAGATAAATTATGATACAGTTCCGAAATTTTGTGTTAAAATAGGGGGTTGCTATAGGAAATTATGAAGTTGGTGTTGAATCTAATATGAATACGGCACCTTATGCAAGATTTATGCATGTGAATTTATAGAAGACGTCATTCCCTGTCGAATACCATCTTTGAATTTGCTCTACTGCTTGTTAAAGTTGCTTGAATGAAGAGGGATTTTCCTTTTATTCCACGACTGTATACGTTTATAAGACTTAAACACGCTGACAATAAATGGAGATATTAGAATATGAAATCACGTGTTTACTCGTTTTCAAGCACCGTAATTTGTGGCCCCTGATAAGTGTGTAAAGTTATGGTAAGCATTTAACTCCTCAAGGTGGTTGTTTGTCCTGAGGGGCATATCTCCTTCAAGTGTGTCCGGGATTCATGGATCCGAGGTACTCTAATGATCTTTTCCCATGGGTTTACTGTCTTTAGTAAACCCGTGATATCCAAGCGATCTTTTTCTGCTTCCCCTATTATTCTATTACCCAATACCCCTTTTTTTCGCTTTCGTGACATTTTTTACTTGAAGGTTTCTGCCTTGTGTTTGGCATACCTTGGTCAAATATGGCCCCCGCTCCATAATTGTATCAATTACTACCAATTCTATCATTTCTCCTATTTCATTTCTTTCATTATAGTCTTAACGACACTTCCTTTAATTCCCCTCTTTTATAGAAATTCTCTACTATTTATATAAAATTATTTATTAATTATGATGTGTAGGTAAACTGTTAACAGTTAGGTACTCCGCAATTGATGCGTCCGTTCCGTAAAGCCTCAAAACGACCTACCTGGTGGTTGTCTCGATGAGGCACCACGTCATTAGCAAAACTGACCAGATCTTGGTGGACGAGATATCTCGTCGAAACCACTTGGTTTTAAAACTCACTGGTCTGTTAGCGATTGGGTGACATTTGCTTTCGCAAACCACAGAGCAACAAAATTAGTTCCATAATCACTATAAGCACACGTGGTATGGGAAAGATTGGTAAAATGATTTGGGGGTTCTGGAAAAAGCTCCACATGATGAAGCGTCGCTCCGACATTGCACATCAGTGATGCCTGCTGGAAGTGTGAGCTCTCGGAAATTATTCGTAGCTTGCATTTCCATTTACATCCCCATGCATTAAACGAAACAACTGAGCCAATTACGCAGAGGACCGTGGCCGATGTCCACCGTTTCTATCTCATTCAAACAATCGAATATTAAACAGAATTCCAGACTGCACCGTTGCAGTTTACGCAGGGAAACTATTCAGCTTGATCCGGGAATTCTAAGTGATGTGCAAGGCCCCCTTTCCATTGGGGTCTGTAAATTATTCCAAATGCATGGTGATCCCAATGTTAATATTTCAGACGTGCTTTGAAGTACTCGATTCTGATTACAAAATTCACTCAGTACAATACGACAAAGGCGCAGTTAAGTTCTAGTAGCAGTGATGGTTGTGGAGCACAAAGAAATTTGGGATTTTTGACGGGGAGATGATAAATCTTGGTTCTTGGTGGACTATGGACTTGGGGAACAATGGACATTCTAACAAATTTTTGAATTTATTATATCACTATCATAACATTTTCATACTGCTTGACTGTTTGTTTCTGCTGAAAAGTCCATATATCAGGTTCGATCCAAAAATATTACATTTTCCGGAAGTGTTTACATAAGATATCAAAAATTGACAGGGCTCACGCGCATTAATTTTCTATGTATTGTCAATATTTTAATTCACATAACCATTTTTACACAGATAAATCAAATTAACTCCCCATTTGGTTTTTAATTTTGAATTAAATGCATTACTCGAAAAGGAAAAACAATTGTACTAAAACGCCTAGAATTTTGCAAAAAAGCATATGTTAGCCATACAAGCGGATTCAACTAGATATCTCGTCCATCAAGAGATCTTATCACTTTTGCTAACTACGTGATATGTCGACAAGACATTGCCGATCATTTTTGTGATGACGAGATAAAGACCAGATCATTTGTTTTCTAGTGACGTGATATCTCGTTTATCAAGATCTGCTCAGTTTTGCAAATGACGAAATACCTAGCCGAGACAAGAACGAGGGTTTAGCAACATTTAAACCAAAGTTTCAAAAATCTGGAAGCAGGAAACATTTCTCATTTGTACTTAGATATATACATCATATTGAAAGGATTATGCAAAAATTCAAGAATAAAAAACCTGATGCGCAAAAGAACCGTTCGAAGAATGTGAAAATATCACAATTTGAAAGGCAGAAACTATCAATGTCCTGATACTTGAGGACATTGACAGTTTCTGCCTTAAGGCTTAAACAATATCCCAATTTGCCTGTTTACAGAGTGGAAATGGATAATTACTTTAAAGCATTTAGAGGTATTTTACGTTAAAACAATTATGAATCAAAAGCTCTCTTCTATCGGAAACGGTGCCTGCAACAATTACAAAAAATAGCTGAGCTATTATAGATTTACTGAATAAATTTTATCGTAACACCAGTAGACAAGCCGTAATCGCAATCGTAGGCAACTGGTATGAGCTCACACCGTTATACAGAAGATCAAAACTTGGCATCTTAAAAGGTATTTTAGTCTGCTAACCTTTCAATTGTCATATTTACCCTTAATCTATTAATCTTTTTAAATCGTCGTTTTCTTTTTCAAGTAATGATTATCTTCATTTTCCCTTCATCGTTCATAGTGATGATTGGGGATAGTATGGGCATTTTTTCAGCAATTTTGCTGCTCCTACGTAGACAACACCATTTTATTGTCTGGGTCAGGCTCCTTCCTGATAATCCCTCACTCATCAACACCACTTTCGTTTCCGAAATTTGTTTCGTTCCGTTTTTTTTTATTTGATATGTTTTCCTCGCCATGTTTCGTCTAGAAGTGTATATAAAGAATTCTGTTCGTGAAATAGTGTTTTAATTTCCTTTTACTATCTTTTTCTGATACGTGCTTCCCCTTTTTTGGGAATGCTTTTCAAATAGTAATCAGTCTGATTTTTTATTTTATACTTTACTGATTCGAAATATAAATGTTTTAAAGCACTTTTTAAATTATTTAAACGCTGTAACTTAAAGTGCTCCCAACGGATAAAATAAGTGAAAAGGTCAGCATTAGTTTTTAAGCACGCGTCCTTTAGAAATGCATTTTCTTTTTAAATTCCAGAGGGAGAGTACTGGTGGGGAACACATCCACTACTACAAAAAACATCATAGTAGTGGACATAATAGTACAACGCTTCTTAATCTTAAAGTACTTTTTGGTAGACTGAAATTGCAATTTTACCAAGTTCTGCTACACGTACAACAACCATAATAATATATAACAATACTTGATGGCTATCGTGGTTACAACGTTCAAGACAAATAAATTTTAAATACAGTAAAAGCTAAGAAAAATTATTGATGATTAAATTTAGGTGAACAAATATTAATATTCATTGTAAATGTGCTTTTAATAGAGTTTGATTTTTATTGACTAACATTGTATGCGTGTGACCTTGCTTTATACGATTTCAATTCTATCCTTAATTTTTAAACATGTATGTATAATGTGTGAAATATATATTTGAAATTTTTTAATGTGATGGAATATTATATACAATGTATTAATTTGCTTATAACTGGTTCCTGCTACATACAGCAATACATTTTAAATAACCAACTGCTTCTATATCTATAACTTATTTTAAAAACATCAGTAGTAGGTATGCCACATTTTAAATTTCATAGTTTAAGCAGTTTTATGCTAAGAGTACCGTAGTATAAAGATGAAATGTAACTTTCTTAATCTAATTATTAACGTAAAATAAAGCCTTATCTTCAGATAAATGGCAGAAACAAGCATATAAAATATGCTTTTGTATGTCTTACATCTCATACATACATATTTGATATTTTATATAGATGGTTCAACGATATTTGTAAATAATGTGTCTAATTTAACAAACGGCCGGAAAAACAAACGTCTGCGAAACAACCCAACGATACCATTCAGTATAACGCATAATAAATCCGTACAAATAACTAGTTCTCCGGTTCTGTTTATACAAACCTCGGATAAATTTATCACGAAACATGAAGACACACTAAAAATTTTATGAACTAAAATATTGGGCAACATGTCTAGATATCTCACGAGTTTTTCACATTATGCAGCACTCAAGTGTATAAAACGGGAGCAACTCCAGTTTTTCCCAGCCGTAAGTTAAGTGAAAGAACATCATTACCATAGCAGCGGAGCAAATTGCCTGACATTTCCGTAAACGTTTGGACCCGATGCCTTGGACCTTCACCACAGCTGTTGAACAGGGAAAGAGACCTCGTTCACATTTGCATCAACTCTCTGGCGGAAATGTGTCACTTTTAGCTCTAATATTGAAGGAAGAATGTATGGTACCATGGCAACTTGGGATATACCGAGAGGAAATTACTGAAACTTGTCTATTATTGGAGGATGCATAAATTAAAGTACCTATTCATAAGTGCTTCAATATAAGCATCACGTTCAAGCGAACTAGTAAATTCCGACTACCTATGTTGATGTTCTTAAGGTTTATTGATTGTTTTTTAACCCTCCTGGTGGTTGCTTTGACACGGTATCTCGTCATTAGCAAAACTATTAGCAGAATTTGATGGACGAGATATCTCGTCATTAGAAGAAAACTGACCAGATATTGATCTCGGTAATATGTCGATGACGATATATCTCGTCATTAGCAAAATTAGTCAAATCTTGATGAACGAGATATCTCGTTGAAACCACTTGGAGGGTTAAACATTGTAAAACATCTCTTTATTTTAGAGAAAAAAGCTTACTTTAATCGTACATTCGTGGAAATTACATTTAATTTACATCCATTTGAATTGCTCAAGAAATAAAATTGTGATTTATTTCTTCAATTTTCTTCTTGATGTAACCAATAAATGTCAATTTTTACACAATTAATGTACATTTAAATTGCTCTAATAATATAATTGCGATTTCTTTTTTGCTCTCTTTTGTCTTTTTGATATAAATATTAAATGTCACTTTTTACACTTAAATAATATGCATTTGTATTGCTTTATAAATAAAATTGCGATTTATTTCTTGCTCAATTTGTCTTTCGATGTAAACAATAAATGCAAATTTTTACACTTAATTAACAAATATTTCACTTGCTTTAAAAGAAGCAATTATAATTTATTTCTAGTTCAGTTTTATCTTTTTGATGTAAAGAATAGCTGTAATGATGTAATTTTATATTTCCTATATTATTCTAAGAAATTAAACTATTATTATATTAGTTAAAGTATTATTGAATAGATTAAAATACAGAAACATTTAATTAATTCTTCTAGCTAATATCTACTTCTCATGTGCCCCTATTCAGAATTAAATTGATAGCATAGAATTAGAGAATGTATCTTGTCTAAATTGCGAGAGATCTGAGCTAATTATAATGTTGATAATTAAATGTTTCTATTTATGATACATTCATTTAACCAATGTTCTCAGTCATAAGATGCTTATTATATATAAGACACTTAAGTCCTTTTAATAGAATGACGTTACAAGAGAAAGTCATATTCAGGAATAGATTAATTTTATGTTATTTACTGGCATATAAATTATAAGTACTCTTATTAGCACAGTGGTTCATTCGGGTATTTACTTTTTATGCAACAAGACGTATAACGAGCATTGTAAAAGTTGGTGCATCCGTGAGGAGATGAAATGAATATTACCAATTAAGGATCTAAAAATACAAACCCTATAAAATAATACTATGTTCATTAGAATATGAAATATTAAAATATCGAATATAAAACTTACTGACGTATTGGAAAATTAGTTTTTTGGAATTTATTGGTTATTATTGAAATTTAGCTAGATTCTACCTGAAGTTGATGTTTTATTATCCTTATTAAAAGTAAGATTCTCTCCCCATCCTACCTGTTATACTAATTTAAAATAAAATGTTTCACAATCTTATTTTATAGCTTGTTTTTTATAAGTAAAATTCGTTATTGCGTATGAAATCATGTGTTTGTGTTATTGGAATAGAAAAGCTTCAAAGGATGATTGATAAAAATGAAAATAAGATGATCAAATATATATATATATATATATATATATATATATATATATATATATATATATATATATATATATATATATATATGTATGTATGTATATATATGTATATATATATATGTCATAATAACAGATCTCATAAGTCTGCAATCGTGATGAGAGTGGCAAGAGTGGTGTAAGGCAACCGGAGAGAATGATCCATTGGTATTGGGTGTAATGCAGATTCCACAAATGGAGAGGCAGAAAGTTTCATAACAATTCTTTATTACTTCAATAGACGAGTAGTAACATCATAAGACGAGTAGTAACATCATAAGACGAGGAAGTTGTTGAGGGTTTGGAGTTTTGGAATGGCTCTGAGGGCTCCTTAGCCCAAGAGGCTCGTTAAGAAATGAATAGTTTACAATGAACTCGCTAGAGTGATTAGAATTAAGGGAAATATTATTGGACCAGGAGATCTAACAAGAAAGCTCATTGGTAGAAATCGGTGGTTTAACGAAGGAGGAATATGATTTTACATATGCGATTTGAAAGCAGGAGAGTCCGTGGGAGGTTCAAGTTAACGAGACGGCTTGAGTTCAAAGGTGAAAGGGGGTGGTAAGATATGTTGAACACTTAGATAGGAACAAAGACTGGGAGAAAAGGGAACCGCTAAGGGACTCATCTGTAGTGAGAATTGTACTTAGGGGTTAGTTTTAGATATCGTTTCATATATATAGTATACAATGATTTCGATGGGACAAAGCGTTCATCGTCATCGTGATCAGGATTAGCAAAAGGTTAGTTTGTTGGGTTTGTAAGTACAAGGGCCATATTTTGGGCCAAGCTGTGCCAAGCACAAGTCAAACAACATCAAGTAATGAACAAACACACAAGGAAAGTTTTTACCGTTATAGGACGAGAGATAAACATACCCAAGAAGGAAACCAAGTAATCGAGCCCGCACTTCTACAATTCGCAGGTTTCTAGCGCAGTGGGCAAACCCACTGAGCCATCGCCGATCAATTAATAAGAAGGGAAAACTCGAGTTTAAATTTGTTACCTTTGAATAGTTTTCCGCCACTCACTGTTTTAACCCTCCAAATGATTTCTATGAGATATCTCGTCATCAAAATATTGCTGATTTTTTAATGACGAGATTAAGATATGGTTCGTTTTCGTCTAATGGCGAGGTATCTCGTCCTTTAGATCTGGTCACTTTAGCTAATAAAACCAGATACCCTTCGAGACAACCACTAGGACTTTAAATTAACCCTCCTGTCGTTGTCCCGATCAAGTATCTCGTCGTTTCTAAAACTGACCAGATGTCGATGGGCGAGATATCGCGTCCATCAAATTTAAAAAACTGACCAGATCTTGAACTCGACTCGACATCATAAAAAATCGCCGGTATATTGATGACGGGATATCTCGTCATAACAAAATTGTTCAGGATAGAAGAAATATCTATTTGAAACCACTTGGAGGGTTAAACTCTTCCAGTTCAAGCGTGAAAAAGCAGCGAGAACCAGTCTAATTCCCCAGTGTCTCAGATATGGTATATATATATATATATATATATATATATATATATATATATATATATATATATATATATATATATATATATATATATATATATATATATATGTATATATATATAATTCAAAATTACAAACAAACCAAAACAATGGGAAATCCAAAAATTTTAAAATCAAGAAATTAATTACATTTTTATATATTATATTAAATTTATGAAATATATTAATAAATTATGAAATATATTAAAATTTTTGGATTTCTCTTTGTTTTGGTTTGTAATTTTGAATTATTTTACTTTCCATGTTGTGTCTGCAGCTTTAGCGCGCATACATGGACAGTTCTGCCTTCTGCCTTCCGGATTCTGCTTGACTATTCTTTACCCCCAACTTTTTTGGCTTTTTGACTTTTTACTTGTCTGCTTTTCGATCTTTTGGCATTTTGCTGGTCTGCATTGCAATATATATATATATATATATATATTTGGTTATTTGGTTTTTAAGAATATTTTTATACTGTGGTCCCGAATCCCGATACGGCTTTGTTTACGCAGACCACTTGCCCTACATTACTCCCGGAAAATCGACATTTCAAGTGTATCGACTACGTGTCGAACATATTTATGAATAATATCCCATCCCCTCTAGTGAAGAACGGATTACTTGGACACCATCCAACAAGTATCATGAATGGGAGCAAATCACTTACAGTGAAGTACCGGACCAGATTCAAATATCGAAGTCGCAGCCGGCTCAGACGTTACGCCGGTTTTGCATAAGACTTCCTTTTGATATCGGGAGAAGGAAGTCCGATGCCAAGACCTCGACGTGGTTACGAAATCCCCCTCGAGATGCCTATGGACATCAGCCAAACTATCCCAAGGGATGTTTTCGCTCAGAACGACTTCAAAATTGGAACCGAAGGATGTGGTTGCTACAGATAGCTAAAGCTACAGGCAAGTGGATATATTTCTTCTATGCTTGGTAAATATCTGACCGTGATGTCAATTATGGTGTTTTTATTTTTAAGAGATATTGCTGGATATGAAATTTATATAGATATTTTCATATTTTTTCTTTTTAAATTTAAAGAGGTCTGTTTACTATGTAAAGGAAGTTTTATTCTGATTTCAAGCAGCATGAAGCATGAATGTTATGATATCTTTACTTTTATGAGTAAGAGATAATGTTAGATACGAAATATACATTTTTTGCATTTTATTTTTCAATTTAAAGAGGTCTGTTTACTATGTGAAGGAAGTTTCATTCTGATTTCAAGTAGCATGAAGCATGAATGTTATGATTTTTTACTTCCATGCGTAAGAGATAATGCTGGATAGGAAACGCAAATTTTTTGCATTTTATTTTTAAATTAAAAAAAAGTCTATTTACTGTGTAAAGGAAGTTTTATTCTGATTTCAAGAAGCATGAATTGCCGCATGAGAAATGTAAATTGCAAGAATGAACCAAATTATTTTTCTGATTTAGTAGATTAGGTTTTGTGTATAAGAGTTTACTTTTAAGTAAAAATCCAATCTGATGATTTGCGATAGGAACCATTTTCAATTTAAACACAAAAATAAAATTACTTTCGATGCAAATAGGCAGTTACTTGAGAAAACAGTTTTCGTTTCTTGAAATAAAAATTGGAATTCATAAAAATAAACATTTTTCGCCTGGCATATTTATAGGCTCCTATAATTACAAGTTCTTTCCGCCATTTTGATTCATTTTTTATGAAATCGGTTCATTTTATGAAACATTAATAAAAAAAAGTTTGTAGTTGCTTTTCCAAAACTAGTATAAGTATCAGAAAAAAGACATTTCTAAATATTTTTGTAAAATAGATCATTCGACGAAGAGTGCCTTTTGGGTTTGTTTGAAGATTTCTGGGGCTTAATTTTTCAAAACGCACACTTGGTGAAAAGGTAAAAGAATTTGATAGGGATAAGGTAATTATGCAGTTTAACGCCAGTCATTTTCTTTAACCATTACTTTTTGTATTTTGAAAGTGACGTCACTTGGGTATCCAGGGAGCTCTACCCCCTCTCCCTTCTACCACTCCATGCTGTTGGGACGTTTCGCCAATGGATTAGTTGCCAGCTATTCATAATTCATGCTCATATTTCAGTAAACCTCAATAACCCATCGCTGCATTCATTAACTACTAGGCACAAGACTGCTTAGTAGTAATATCACGTACATGTAGTTTGCGTACCAAACTCAAATAGAAACCAAGAAGCATCATTGAAAAAATTAATTCTACCTTGCTTTTATTCTGAATTATCTAAATTTTTAATATTTGTATGGAATGCGGATTACAACTAGCTGATATCTGAATCTGGAAGACGTATGACAATATGTCCAATTGTTTTGGAAATAGATTTTTTATTGGGTTGATGCAAAAGTTCGTTCCGCTTTTTTGACCAAAATTGAAGAAAAATTTTATTTACTATTAAAAATTACATTTAATCAGTATAGTACGTGCCGTTCTGTTCGATGACCCTTCTCCATTTCTCCGGTAACTGCATAATTCCGCTCTCATAGAAGTTCTGAGGTTTCTGGCTAAAGAACTGATCCAGGTGACGAAACTTTCTGAACCACTTACGGCACGTGGAATCGTTAACGGCACCCTCATCATACCCAACACATACCTTCTTTTGCGTCTGCGAAGCATTCTTGTCTTTCGGAAATAAAAAAAGCATAATGTGTCGTAAATACTCCTTATTTTCTGCCACTTTTAATTCTTAACGAAATTTAAAAAGTACAACCAAATAACACATTTTTTTACCCAAGTACTCGCTGAAATTTCTTCTTTCCAACGATATGAAAACTTTATGTGTGTGAAGTAGATAACACTTCGTTTTTGCGATGCAATGCCATCTAGTGCCATAAATGGGACGAACTTTCACATCAACCCAATACCATAATCTTGTCCAATTTCTTTTGCGTTTTCTAATGATATGCAACACTATGTCCAATCTCAAAGCTTAAAGATTTATCTCTTTAATAAATGATTGAGTAATTGAGGTATAATAGAGAATAAGCTTTCAACAGCTCTTGAAAATTTTCATTTTTGTAAAATAGTGTCCAATGCCTTCGAGGTACAGATCTATGAAAGTTGAAAGTGAACGGAATTCCTTTATTTTACTTTGTTACACTTTAAAAATGCATGTATAAAAATTACACCCATTATGTCGAAGAGTTGCTTATGCAAATATTAACTGAAATTTTACAAAACCAATTTTACGTAAAAAAGTATAATGAAGATCAAAATGTTGGAAAAAGTTAATTTGAATTCGAAGATTTTAACCAAAAATCTTCAGGTATTGCCTCTAGCTTTGTTTATATTGTTGTGCAGAGAAATATATATTATGCTTTCTGCTTTATACGTATATGCTGCTTTATATTATGCTTTTCAGAAAAATTTTTAAAAAATTTCAGAAGAATGCAATTTCAAAAAACGCTCTAATTTGCTATTTTTCAACAAGACCGTTTCAAAATCTTAAATATTAACCAAATATTTTCAGGTATTGCCTGAAGTTTAGCTTATACAGCGCGTATGCATATTAACTCAAAACTAAAGAAACTTTTTGTGGTAAAACAGTCACCGGATTTGAACCATCTTATTTCTTAAAGTAAAATCACATTTCCTATTATTTTAAACTATCCCCTGTGCAACTGAACCCAAGAAGCTAAAAGGTTAAATTTAACTCTTTGTCTCTCTGGGACTCATCATTAGACGAGCAGAGGTTTCCCCGGGAACTCTTTTAAGTCAAGCTGGCATTTTGCCAGCACTGTCGCAACACAAGACAAAACAACCCTAGAAAAAAAGCAAGGAACAAAACAAACCAGACAAAGAGAGCCCGAATTAAATAAATGTAAATTTCAGTTGCTGTAGCGTAAGAGTTTTCCTGAACTTTTAGGAAAACAGAGTTTCATGACTTCCAGGTCAAAAAACTCCTGTTCTGCTTCTGCGATTCCGCAAACAAAAGTACTTAACTGTTCTTTCTCTATTAAGCACTTGGCAAGGAATTTGTGTAGGGTTTCTTTTGTGGATACGGAGTGTGTAAAATATTGACTGTAAGTAGCATGATTATGGGTTTGCATATGAGTGCTTAGTTAATGAGTGAAATGTTCGTTTGATGCCAGCTAAAACGCATGCCTTATTGTGCCTTAATAGAAAAGTATAAACCACTAAATGTCGCGAATAATTTTAAGGACTTTCGCTGAGTCTTCAGTGAAGTGATGCACGAATGCGAATTTTATCAGTAAAATAATGTATGTGTTACCGTTAAAGTATATAATGCAGTTATTTCATAGAATACCTAGTTATTCCATGGAATAACTGATCGTGTCCGTTAAAGTGTGTAATATGTTATTAATTTGACACTTTAACTAGTTATTCTATGAAATAACTAGGTATTCTATGAAATAACTAATGAGAGACAGTTAAAGTGTAAAATAAACAATTTATCTAAAATGAAATTAAACTAATGATAGACAATTAAAATGAAAAAGAAGCAATTTATCTAATTTATGCACCATAAAATCATTTGTTACAACAAGAATTACTAAAATGACACTTGGAATTACAAAGAACATTATTTCTAAAACAAAAACATTTTTTGTTGACACACTGGGTTTTACACGAACATTTTTTTAAATCCCTGACCAGTACCTAAACTTTGAGCTGTAGCAACCGACCGGAGCGATATTTCTACATCCGGTACTTCTTCGATTTTAATTAATTTTTGTTCGCAGACACTGAACTGGGATTGGGAATATAATTGTTTTATGCGGCCGTTTCTTGTGCCCAATTGGAAAAATCCTTCTTCGGTTATTTTTATGATGATAGCTAAAATAGATTTGGCATCACCTTTTCCTCTGTCAACTTCAGGCACTGGGATACGGACGGTAAAGATTATTTACACTTATGATTAGATATGATATAGATTATTTTACACTTTAACGGGTTGCAGATCGTTATTCTATGAAATAACTAGTTAAACCATGAAATACAAGAGAGTTTTACACTTAAACGGACACGATCAGTTATTCCATGGAATAACTAGGTATTCTATGAAATAACGGATTTCATACTTTAACGGTAACATATGCATATAACACAAATATATTATTAAAATACGTTTAAATACAGGGTGTTTCGAAAATATCCTTCCAAATTATAAAGGATGGTAGAAGGTCCCAAAACAAACATTTTTGTGAAAGAATGCGTGTCCGGAAATGCCGCGTTTAGGTGTTAGAGTTCGCTGTCTAGGTCAGTCGATAACATCATTTCTGTGGCGCAAGATATTCTCTGATCGGATTTTCAACTGTGAGCTCCGAATTCATGTGTAGGGATGCATGCCGTTGAAAATCCGATCAGAGAATGACGCCTTACGCCCCAGAAATGATGTTATCGACTGACCTAAAAAGCGACCTCTAACACCTAGACGCGGCATTTCCGGACACGCATTCTTTGGCAAAAATGTTTATTTATAGACTCTGTATCTCCCTTTATAATTTGGCCAGATATTTTCGAAACATCCTGTATTTACTATTTCCTTTATAAATTCCGATCGAGTAGCACTTACGCCATTAGCTTTTAACCTCCCAACACCTTTGGACATTAAGACCATAAAGTGGCAGTGTATATGTGAGGTTGTTCACTGCTCATAGCACGTCCATAATCACATATAACTCTCCTAACTATACATACATATTTAGAAAGCATAGAAATTGAAGTATTGACATTCCATTGACTGAAAATAGCTATAGAGGGAAACAGTATTGATTTTACATGGATCAAATTGGTAGTCCAAAGTGTTTTAAATGCTCCAATCAATTCGCAAATCCGTAAAACGTCATTTTGAAAAAACAATCACGCTCTGTGGCTTTACTCTATGGGAAAATATTGAGTTCCACATTTGAGTGTTATTGTAGATTGAAAGTGTAGGGGTTAATTTAGGATACGAATCAGAGAGAATTATAGCTTTAGCATAATATAAAACAATGAAGAATAATATAAAATGTGTTTTCGGAAAAACAGTCAAAGGTAAATTCGTTTTGGCATAGTGCCAACGGTATCTTAAATGAAAATCTATCTTTTGGAATGTCCAGGAAATATATTTGCGCTTTACAGAATAAAAAATGAATTTTGAAAAATGTAGAAAATGTGTATTTCATTGTGACTTTATTAACTATTTAGAATGTGAGAAATTCACTGTTGGAAAACCATTTTAATAGTCAAACGGTAAGAAAATAGCGTAAATTACATATTTATGTTAAATGCAGGTGGAAACACAATAAATCAATAAACATTTGGTGATATTTATGAATGTTTAAACAACTTGGGAGTAGAGAATTTTCATACTCTGTTGAAACAAACATCTTTGTTTTGTTTTTGTTATAATTTTCACTACAATAAAAATCAAAGTTTTGTAGAAGTCAATGACATTACAGATAGAATAGAGGTGAAAATTTTAGTAAATGTGAATATATTCACTATTTGGATTGAGTTTAGTAGAACATATTCTTAAAAAGAGACGTTATCACAGTAAACATTGAAGTTATCATCTTAACACTAATCTCGATGATGTATCTTATCATTAGCAAAACTGTCAATATCTTAATGGAAAAGATACCTCGTCATTAGAAGAAATCTGACCAGATTTTGATCTTCATAAAAAATTAGTAAATGTAAATATATTCACCTTTCGGAATTTGTGATTAGCAAAACTGACCATATCTTAACTAGACGATGACGATATGAGATATCTCGTCATCAGAAGAAAACCGACCAGATTTGGATCTCTTCATATAAAAACGGCGGTATCGGGTGACGAGACATTTCCTCAAGTATTTGGAAAATTGGTCAGATCTTGATGGACTATATATCTAGCCGAAACCCCTTGGAGGGTTCAAATATGTTACCAAACTGTCATCAATTTAATAAAGTGTGCCATTGGTGAAAAGTCTGGTGACTTTTGTCCAGTCCATTTCCAAAAAGGCGGCGATCTCACCAATGAAAAGAGCTGGCATGCAAATCATTTGTGGCGATGCCCGTCAGTGATTATGTTTCTCCAACTCGTAATCAATGCTTTCGCTCCCGGCACTGCACTATTAACTCGGAGTGGAATCGCAGCTATATACACCAGTGGTGGGAACTCATTGTTTACGTTAAACCGGGCCCCTGATTGAATAAATGAACTTGATCAAAACCGCGTGACTCAAATGTCAACTCACCAAAGCAGGAGAGTATCGACGATTTCTTAATCACTACTAGGGTCACAATGGCTCCTAGTAGTGGTCTGGTTTGTCTGCAGCGCTAGCAACCAGTGAATTGTGGACGGCGTAAGTTCCATTCCTGTAACTTACCCTGAATACATTTCTCTACTCAGATACAGAATACAGAAACATAATACATGGTAGATACCGAAACATGGTAGATTCAGAAACAGAAGAAGTACACATAAAAGAAGTCCTTGTCCCACTACAGGTGTTTCTTAATATCGCTTGGTTTCAGAGATCCCTGCAAAGAACCTTGCACAATTGACTGTAAACCCCATCGTCCTTAATCCTCCAATTAGTTGTGACGAGATATTTCGTCCATCAAGATGTGGGCGACATTTCTTATGGCGAGATACCGCGTCATCAAGAATGCCGATTGAATTCCGAATGAAGATACTGCCGTTTTTTGATGATGACAAGATCAAGATCATGTCAATTTTTTCTAATGAAGAGATATCTCGTCCATCAAGATCTGGTCAATTTTGCTAATGACGAGATATATAGTTGAGATGATAATCAAAAAGAGAATATCGTAACACAAATTAACACAAAAAACAATATACATATTTTCATGCGATCCCGATAATCACATCACATGGAGGATTTGGAAATTGTCAAGTCAGATTTCATAGCAAATATATATTTGCCGTTGCGGAGAATCCCTGGAAACAGTTGACCACACATTACGTTTTTGCAACTTTACGGGACTATAGACTTCGTACCTTCAACACATACGCCTATTTTGAAAATGGTAATGAACAAATATAATGATTACGCTCTTATGTCATTTTTAAATTCAATAGAAATCTAAGAGCAACTAATCAAGCGAAATATAAATAACATAAAATATCAGGACGAAACACAACATTTAGTGACAAACAAGAAACAAAATACTACACATCTCAAAACGACCAACAAAACGACTACGCTCTTACTTTGATAAAAAAAAAAAAAAAGAAAACAAAAGCTTTCGTTTATAAACGGAGCACATGCCAAACTGAGATCACTAGTCTTTCTCAGCTCGGGGAAGCACACTATTTCTGCTAGAAACTGTTTGTTAACGGGATTGAGATTTAAACCTAATCAGAGGTTCACTACGTCACATTTATTTTGTTTTAACCAAAAATTGTAATTTCTACCTCCCTCAATTAGATATGGGCCTAAAATTTATAATTATCAACATTGATTTCACGAAAGTAAAAAGGGAAGCATATACCACATCAAGACATCAATTAACAATTCCTTTTACAAGTTTATGCTTAGTATTCATTCGTTTTAATAGCAAATGTTCGCAGGAATATTTTCATTGATGTTCGAATTATACTTCTTTCAATGCCAACGTCCTTATACATGATTAAACACATTCTTCCTTGTCATTTAGCTTAAAGGGTTATAGAAGAATATGGTAAAGTGTCACTTCGGTGTAATAACTATATGAGATATATTAACGATTGTCAACCTTTTTCTTCGGTGGCACACATGAAAGATTACCAAAATTCTGAGGCACATCAAAAATACAATACAGGGTGAGACTAAACTAATACGACAAACTTCAGGGGGTGATAGAACACAACGAAACACTTTTCCCCATAGAATGTATGGTCGCAAGTGCAGCGGTTGGTCGCTAGAGAGCGCAATCAAACGCTTGTATAAAAGCCCATAGAATATGTATTGGGGGAGTCTAAACTAATACGACAAGCTTCAGGCGGTGATAGAACACAACGAAACAAATTCTTTTCACCATAGAATGTATGGTCGCTAGAGGGCGCTTTCCATTTCGGCACAAACACACGGAACGACACAAGTTGGAAAGAGGCATGAAATATCAAAACAACGCTTTAATGTCAAATAAACATCAATAACTGCCTGTCAAAACGAAATAATACAATTAGATTTGCATAAATTAAAGATAAGTACAAGGAACAACGGGTAAGAAAGAAATGACATGTACAAAACATGAAAAACTTTTCACACGGAAATGAAACGACATGTACAAACATCAGTCGGTAAGTACAACGCAAATGCACAATTACAGAAGCTGTTCAAAATGTCGACCACCACACCTGATGCAGGCCTGGCATCGCCGACGTAACGCTTTTATACAAGCGTTTGACTGCGCTCTCTAGCGGCCAACCGCTGCACTTGCGACCTTACATTCTATGGGGAAAAGTGGTTCGTTGTGTTCTATCACCTCTGAAGTTCGTCGTATTAGTTTAGACTTACTCTGTATATTATGCCGATTTGACAAGAAAAAGTTCATAATTTTGATTTATTTTTAGAAAGATTAATAGAAATTACTTCACTTTTTTCTCCAAAGTGGCTTTAAAAATATTTTTGAAACAATTTATTTACAATAATAAAAAATAATAAAACTCACAATTCTTTATACGAGTATAAAGAATACTGGTATTACTTGAAATATTATTCGTGAACGTAGTCAAAAGATCAAAACAAAATCGTTGAAATAAATCTCTTACGCGATTTAAATCGTTTCACCGTAAGGAACTCCAGGGTGCATTTTTGTAGTACTACAGTGCTAGCTTATGATTTTATGATCCTTTAACACTCCTGGTGGACCCTCAGGAGCACATCTCCTTTAGGTTTGTACGTGCTTCATAGTCCCGAGGTAGTCTAGTAATCTTTTCTTTTCTCATGGGGTTGATTATTTTTAGTAACTAGGGGCCCCGAGCTCTCGGGATACCGAGCCTCGGGATACGATCTTTTTCTGCTTTCATCCTACTATGCGGAATAGTTAAATAAAAAAGTATTACATTTTTTAAATTATTAGATTGATGCAAAAGTTCGTCTCGGTTTTTTTTGACAAAAATTGATGGAAATGGTACTAAAAATTTCATTTAATCAATGTAGTATGTGCTTTTCTGTTCGATGACATTTCTCCATCTCTTCGGTAGTTGCAGAATCCCGAGCTCACAAAGAAGTTCTGAGGTTTCTGGCTAAGGAATTGATCCAGGTGACGAAACTTTCTGAACCACTTACGGTACGTGGGATCGTCAACGACACCTTTCCCCATAAACAACACATATCTTCTTTTGCGTCTGCGGAGCATTTTTACTTTTTTGAAAATAGAAAAGCATATGTCGAAAATGCTCATAATTATCTGCCATTTTTAATACTTAATAAAATTTAAAAAACACAACCAAATAACACAGTTTTTCCCCTACTCGCTGAAATCCCTTCTTTCAGACAACATAAAAAACTTTACACGTGTGAAGTAGATAACACTTCGGTTTTGTGATGCAATGCCATCTACTACTAAAAACTGGGCGAACTTTGCATCAACCCAATATTTTCAATTCCATATTTCAATGTAACTCTGGTTCAATTTCAGTAGCAAATATTAAACAATAATATGTACAACTATGTGAAATTTTCCCTGAACATCCATTTAAGATGTGAAATAATTTTAAAAGAAACTAGCTTATCAGGAAATGAAGCATAGCTATATATGTTTAGTTTCCCTTGAATAATTCATTGATATGGCCATCTTTTTACAGGCTCAAAATGACCAACTTACCTGCGATGATATATTCCACCCCCACAAAAGAAGAAGCATTTGAATTAGATTTTTGCGAAAACAAACCTCTATCAGTACGACGTAAGGCAAAGAGTAAGAAGAATGAAACGGAGAGTACTTCCTATTCTAGATGGGATTCCCTTCCAGATATTGTCCTGGAGGATATATTCTCAAGACTAAGCATAAAGGAGAGATATTTCGGTTCACAGGTAGGCCAGTGTTCTTTTGCACATTGTTTATATTATTTATACAGTATTTCTGTAAAGAAATTCAAGCGTTATGTAAAATATTACGAATGTCATTTGTAGATTTAACAAAGTCACAAAAATTTATGTATTATACTCATCTCCTAAATTTCAATGTTCAGCTTAGAAAGGTATATCTCAACGATTTTCAACCTTTTGTATCTCATGGAACAGTTTAACTAATTACTTAAACTCTGCGGCAGATCCAAACTATGTAATTTATTTTTTGTTAACTTCTAAAGCAATCGGTATAATTTTGAGTCATTTACAAAGAAGTAACAGTCATTATTTATCCTATTTACACCAAAAGGGCTTTTTAAAAAGTAATCTTTGAAACAATTCATTCATGATACTTTGTAATAAAAGACAGTACTCAAAATTATTAAAACGGTTATTATTTGAATTTATTTGATAACACACTTACGGTAGACCGGTGATTTGTTAATTTCAAAAACTTTTTTAAATTATTATTTTAATTTATTTTTCATTACAAAATATAAATTTTTAAATATATGCATCGTTTCCAATTTTAGTTAGTATTGGAAGCGATATAAGAGTAATATCGTTACAATATACTAAAATTTAAAAAGGATTTCATCGCTATGGTTGTGACAAAGCACTCATACAATTTGCTACAGCAGTGGCATTAAAATTACAGTAGTCGTATTAAAATGTTTGTGTATTTCTGCATGCTTATCATTGGTTGTGGAATGTGTGAAAAAGTTTTAGTACGTATAAATGAAATATCTGGATTCATTTATCCTAACTGAAGTGATAAAATCACTGACATTGTGATTTTCTAAAAGTACAATAGCAGAGAAAAAGTTACTATTTTCCCATTCCTTAACTATGATTAATACAGGACAATACTTAATTAGTTTTAAGATATAGACAGAATATTTAAGAGACTTTCTACTATGAAATTTCGAGTCAAATAAATTTTAGAAAAACGTTGGAATGCCTGTACAAATATATTTCAAAACATTCTATAAATTACTTTTATTTGCTTGCAATTATGTTCGTCTAAAAATAAATTATGAAAATATTTTGGTAATATGCAACTGTCGAATTCATCTAGCAAAGTGCATTGAGCCTACTAAAATAAACTTGTTAAGATTAGATCACGAATTCGTTCTGTTACAAGACAACTGTTCCAAAAATTGTGTTTCGCTTTCCTATATTTTGAGTTAGTTGCATGTTGATTTGATTTATTCGTACCTTGCGACTGCACAGAATTACATTAAATATTAATTCATGATAGCGTTATCATATTATTTTAATCTTTTATAGATATTCAAGTCCAGGACTAAGCACTTTAAGAAGTGATGCGCTAAGAATAAATCGTCTCTCAAAAGTTTCGAGTTTAAATAAACGTTCACATTTTGAGAAATGGAATGGCAGTGTCGGAGACGATCCAACTTTTCATATTTTTCGGAAAATTTACATCTTCCAAGAGTAAATAAATACAGCGCTTATGTGATTACTGAAGATAAATATAAAATACTCAGAAAGTTGCATTTCCCCGGAATTCTCAGCATTCTTAAAATAGATTCAAAAATACGGATGTGCTTATGCTTTCCCTTAAAATTAGAAAGCTGAAATCACTAAGAAACTGGAGGAAACCTTTTAAAGATGTGGTATTTTTAAAGACGTCGAAAAGCAGACAAATCTATTTACCTTAATTAATCACTTCCTCCCTTCCCCTCCCCCCATGTCTTACGCTTACTTTCATTTCAACAATAAAATAAGTAATAAACCCTACTTGTCGTACTCTGGTTGTGGTATATCGTCATTATTCAAACTGACCAGATCTTGATGGACGAGATATCTCGTCATTCGAAGAAGACTGACCAGATCTTGATTGACGAGATATCTCGTCATTCGAAGAAAACTGACCAGATCTGGTTGGACAATATATCTCGTGATTCGAAGAAAACTGACCAGATCTTGATCTCGTCATCATCAAACAATTGATGATGCGTTATATTAGCAAAATTGATCTTATCTTGATGGACGAGATATCTCGTCTAAACCACTGGAGGGTTGAGTAAGAACACTGCAATACAAGATGTTGAAGTCATTTTGTTTACTTGTATAGGTATTTCTTACAGGTATGTCGTAACTGGAACAGGATGTTTTACTCCATGAGAATCTGGCATACTTTCATACTAGAAGATAAAACACTAACCAGAAGGAAGTTCAATTACTACATGGGTGACCAGTATGTTCTGGACCATCACAGAACCCAGCTCTGCTTGCATAAAGTGGCTCGGGGTATCCGGAGACTCATTATAAAGCCCATGGATAATTTCTTCAACCTCTACGAATTCATGACCATTCTGTCGTACTTTTGTGAAAATTACGAATCGCTGGTACTCATAAGGACTTTGGACTTTACTTTCGGGTGTGAGTTCTCTATCGAAAGTGCTCAAGGACAAGACAAAGTGTTTGGTACCGGAGGGAAGCTTCTTGGTGCCTTGAAGAGGCTCATGGACGACCTAACGGGATTGAAACATTTGGCCCTGAATGACCTTTTACTTGATAAGGTAAGACTTAAAACATTGTAACGCATTGTGGTGAAATTAGCCACCGTAACAAAAATGAATTTAAAATGCAGTAGTATATATTGTAGTGTAACTTATATCCACCGCGATGTACTTTTTGGTTAACGAGGTTGTCCTGTCTTTTACGTACATGTGTTTTTGCGTATCGATCTTAACCCTCCTTGTGGTTGTCTCGATCAGGTGATTGACAAATGTAGCCCGATTAGAAGAGTACCTGATTAGCAATCGGAGGGTTGAGTTCAAAACTCTATCCAACCAAACACAGTCGTATACTGGGGACACATTAAATCTGTCGCGACCTCAAATGTCCTTATGTTTACGTGGAGTAGGAGTTTGGAATGATTATGAAAACGCGCACTTAAGCAAATTAAGTCTAATGGCGCTACCCTCAATCGGCTAGTACTTTGATGGATGACATACAGTGAACAATTGCGTCGCCAATGCTGTGCCAATCATTTCCTACAACTGTATGAAGCCCTATGATGAGAGACACTGCTTTCATACCTATCACGGCTACACTCTTCAGTGCTACTCAGCCTTCTCTCACACTCTGCTTCTAAGAGGCAGTATAGGACAGTCACACAAGGTCAATCTTTCATTGTACGACCACGTTGACCCGTCATCATAGTTCAGGACACACGTAATTTAAATCTATAAACTAATTGTACATTTATAGAATTCATTCACTATTAAATTCTAGAGGGGAATAGTGTGGTGAAATTATCCACCACTACAAAAATTAACTTGAAATTCAATAGTATATATTGCACAGTAATCTATCTCCACCCTGAAGTACTTTTTGGTAGACAGATTTGTACTGCCTTTCACACGTCTTGTTAAAGTATATTTGGTTAAATCTTTCAAATGTACCAATATCTGACGGTTAGCCAACAGTGTAATGGGGTTCAAACATCGGTTCTCATCAAATCATCGACACAGTCAGTACCTGTGGTTGACCACGTGACCACTTGCCATCGTGTACATAGCGCTGTCCCAATGAACCTCGATCTATTAGATTAAGTATTCAATTCCGCCTATCTACGTTGTGATCTAAGCCTAACAGAAGTCGGGGGGCATGAATAATAATAATAATAATAATAAAAACGTATATCCTATTGAAATTACGTCAATCAAGTATCTACAATTTTGACACCAGTTTTATCATATTAACTAGTAATTCACATAGTAGATACATAAATTGGGGTTATTTATGCATTGTCGGATGACAACAAATGGATACGTACAGTCCACCACCACCACGATATTGATTTGCCAATTTTACAGCAAAATATAAATTGCTTAATTTGAGCTAGGTAGGCAGGTTGGTAGTTAATTAACGTCACACTGGAACAACTGAGAAGGAAAGATCCGAAGGGAAAGATCCAAGGACAACGCCTCGTAATTTTGAACCATGACGAGAACAACACCTGAACTGGCAACCCACTCTCCAAACAATTTGAGCTAGGAGCTGCATAATATTGCTAGAACCGCACTGGAAGAGATCTCGCTGCTTAATAAAATGGCACCTCACTCTCCAAACAATTTGAACTAGGAGCTGCATAATATTGCTAGAACCGCTGTGGAAGAGATCTCGCTGCTTAATAAAATGGCACCCCACTCTCCAAACAATTTGAGCTAGGAGCTGAATAATATTGCTAGAACAGCACTGGAAGAGATCTCGCTGCTTAATAAAATTCTTCAGCAGTCAGATGACAGAAGGTAATGAGAAATCTAGAAATTAGAGCTGGAAAGAAAATGTGGTAGGACCGAAAATGGATAGGTTGGTAAAAAATATCAAATCGCCTTTGAACAAATGTATAAGATGTTATCGAAATGAGCTTTTTCAGAAGCTAATTGCAGTAACCAGGAATGAGGGATGAACTTTTTACCATACACTTTATTGAAAATAAAAAATTAACATATATTAAAAATGTAAACAAAATGCCATTTTATGTTGTTGACTATTTTTATTTCTTTCGGTCGTATGAATAGTGTATATCTGTCTATATTTATTATGAATGGATTTAAATGAGTCAGGAAACTTCAATTTAAATAAGACGAAAAATCGATTTTATAAATTTAGAGTTAACAAGCAATTAATATAAACTATGTAGTTAGCAAAAATGATTTTTCAATTACGATCATTTTTGTCCGTTACGCATAAAATGTAAAACATATTTCGTAGCTAAGTATAGAAATCTACTACGTGCGAAAACGCGTTTTTCTTCGATTGAGGTTTTTTAACATTCTATTTCGAAGCTATCCCTGAGCATCAGGTTTTTATTTATTTCTTCGAAATTCTTTGGGATAATCCTAGCAATTTATTTACTATATCTAAGTGCAAATTAGAAATTCACCGTGCTTCCAAATTTTGATTTAAAATGTCGTTTAACCTATGCTTTTTATGCAAAATTTTTGGGGTTTCGGTGCAATTGTTTTGCTTAACAATTGAATGATACACTTACCCAGATTGATTTAATTCAATTTTATGTATATCAACTCTTATGTGAATTAAAATATTAACAATGCATGGAAAATAATGTTTATGGATCTATCAAATTGTGCTAATATGTGATCATGCTTTATGTAAAAGCTTGAAATTTAATATTTTAGAACAAACTATATATATATAGGCTTTATAGAAGGAATAAGTTAATCTGTAAAGTCTAAAACAATTGTATAATGTTTGAAAAATCTTGTTTTGAATTGAATTTCCACTGTTCCCTTTAGTAAAATCATCAAATTCCAACTATGATGTATGTCTATACTTTCATGTACTTGGCATTCATTCAAATCATCAGTGTTGGTAAACAAAATTATCCCTTTCTGTGCCAGTTCTTATATTTGCAAATTCTTTTACAGGAAGAAGCTATGTACTTATTGGATAATGTAGCATACAATTGTTGTGAATCTATAAGGACATTAAGATTGGTCAACTGTTCCAAGGAATATTACGCGATGCTACATCCTGTAGTTTTCATCAACCTCCAAAAACTCACAATATCCCCTCAACATCTTGGGGATGACAACGTTTCGTTACTGTTCAATACTAGTCTTAGAGATTTGTACTTATTTCAAACGAAACTAACCACAAGTGCAGCGCCTGTGTCTTTCAAAGTGTGGAGACAACTTTCAAATTCATTGCCTTTCTTGAGGGTGCACCATGTATTGGAAGGCCAAGTAAACACTCCGGTAAGTGATTTGTACTTAAATATACACGGAGTTATGCAATTTAATTGTTTCTTTTGATTCCCTGTAACTTGCATCGTGTTATGAATTTTGAGGAGTATATTTTTTACTATTCTGTATTTGCAGTAATATTGTATTTTGTAAAATGTTGTGAAACAGTCAACAAAACTTGTTGCTAGAGTCTGCTACCAACTATTGAGTATGAGGAATAATTCATATAAGCAACAAATGACATCGCAATTTTTCTTCGTTATATATTCCGAGTTAAATATCTTAGAAGTCATCTACCAAGACAAAAGAATTTTAATGTCATTGTAATATTTTTGCTATTAATATGTTTTTCGCAACACATTTGCCAAAATGACTTCATAACAATAAATTATTTGATCACTTGTTTCGGGAAATAGTTTAGATCCAGTAAACACAAAATAATATTCTGAAATGTGTAAAAACTATTCTGTAATAAGACACCAATCCATTCAGTTTGCATCATTATACGATAATATATATATCATCTCAAACTATAGAAAATAACTCAAATAAATTGAATTTGTTCAGAAAACAAGGTGTTCATTAATTTCCAGTCCATAAATGTATAGAATTTTTCATTCTCCTTGTTGCATTACAATATAATGTATAACAATTCAACCTGGGTCCTAACGATAGAGCAATATATTTCTAGGAAAAGCGTACAGATTTTATTGAATAGGAGCAAACATTCGTAAAATATGTACTTCTCTTTTCTCGGGGAACTTTAAAAAACAACCTATATAATAACTAATAGAGAAAGAAAAATACATAAGCCATAATACATCTGCGCGTCCTATCATAATACACCAAATATTTTATAAGTTTTCAAAGATTTAAACAAATGCTTTCACAAAGTATTCAGTGTAAATATAAACAACGAATCGATAATTTAATCTTTAAAACCCTAAAATTCATATATTTTTTAAAACATGAATGTAATGAAAATGATGAGAAGTGATTTATCATTAATGCAACCATTTAAATTTTACAAATAGGAACACATGTCCAAAGATAGTGCGAGAACAACAATGAAAAAATTGCTAATTTCAAATCAAATAAATTGCCACTAATGTTCTACTTTTTCATTGTTATTCTCGTACTATCTTTGCAAGTCAATATCAGATAGAGATCTGATGAAAACTGATATCGATCTCTTAAATTACAAAGCAACAAAAATTATCTCAATTTCTTGACGTTTAGGACTTGTAGAAGCAGCAAACCATTTAATGTAAATAGGAACTAATAAATATAATTTCAAAATATAGACAAACATATTATTTACTCATACTCATCGACTATGCTTTGAGTATGAGAGAGAACTTCTGTAATTCTTATTTTTAAATATTAAATTTCACACAGAAGGAGTTACTATATACGGTGAAGCTAGTGTTTTATGTATTGCATAGAAAAGTATATTCGAAGTATAGATTTGAACACAAAATTTTAAATTAATTGTAATCTTTGAAAATTACGAATATCAATTAGCAAATTTTGGTTACAATACTGAATTATAACGGATTAAGCGTGCCTTTTCACCCCATATTTTAATGTAAAATTTCACTATATCTCGTGGCTGTGTGATAATAACGTACATTGCATTGGAAATAGAAATAACAAAATCAAGTCAAACTGTTAGCAACAAATTTCTTTTTTAAATAATTCATGTTACCATATGAAGAATAAAATAACAATAACAGGAAATTAGTATCAAAATAATCCTCAAACTGTCATCATAAATAGACATTAGTTGATGTTAACATGATAATTCCTAATTAATTAATCTAGTTTCTTCTACGTTAAAGACCTCAACTTTTTAATTTACATCCTATATTAACTATTATTATCAACAGAGAAAGAACCAAATGGCCCTATTTTTATGTCAGGCGAAATCAGGCATCATGCCAGAAACACGTATATATAAAATTATCGTTTCGAGAAACATCAACTTTTCCTAAAGCTTCATAAATTTAAACACGAAAGTGTTTAAATTTACGAATCTTGTGGAAAAGATGTCTTACCATGAAATTTCAAGTATCAATTTATGACTTAATACGCGAATCTGTATTATAGTGCCTTTGCCTTAGGTACAGAGTCAGTAAAACCGTCTTGAAAATGTATTTAAGTGAAAAAGGGTAAACATGTAGATTCATGTTTTTGGCTTGGTGACAACGATTTGATTCGTAAATGTTTACTAATTTTTGTCTTATGAATTTTATACAATCAAAAACATCTATATTATTTTCCTTCGTATCCTTCTTTCTACGTTGGAATCGACAGCTTTTGTATATTTCCAAATAGAAATCAACGGATATAAACAATATAAAATCAACAGCTACGGAATTCATTCGCCAAATTTCGAAGCTTAGTTTAAATATGCTTGATTAGTGTTATGGGTGGTATAACATTACTATACCTACATCCAAGATCCATGGTAGATACCTTGCCTATTCTTGTTAGAATTGCCCGATTTTTGGTCTGATTCGTTTCTTAAACTCACAGAATTAGTGCTGTTTTTACTCAATGGACATTTGGTAGTTATGTGGGAACGGTGTTTATGTAGCTGCTATACATTCCCATTCGCAGGGACTTATGCTATCTATAATTTTGCAAAGCTTTTGTTTGCCTATTACAGAAGGTAATGCGAAAAGTGGTACATCGAAATCAGCTGCGATAAGAAAATATGAGCAAACGCAGAAATAGAGTTAAATACTGAAATAAAAAACACTTAATCGCAATTAAACAAGCGAATGGAGTGCAATTGGAATGGAAGTGGTAAAGTGACATGATTCAAAATTTTTCCGTGCATTCCACGCGAAATCCTATTTAGCCCTAGTAATTGAAAACGAAATGCTATTTTATATTTTCGACTAATTTAATTTCCTTTCGATGCAATTGAAGAGGAAGTGATAAAATGGCTAAGGTGCGAAATTTTAGCTGTGCATTCCACTCGAAATCCTTATTAGCACTAGTAAGAGAAAACGAAATGCTGTTTTATATTTTCGACTAATTTAATTTACTTTCGATGCAATTGACGAGGAAGTGGTAAAGTGACTAATGTGCGATATTTTAGCTGTGCATTCCACGCGAAATCCTTATTAGCACTAGTAAGAGAAAATGAAATGCTGTTTTATATTTTCGACTAATTTAATTTACTTTCGATGCAATTGAAGAGGAAGTGGTAAATTTACTTAGGTGCGAAATTTTAGCCATGCATTTTATTTGAAATCCTAAATAGCACTAGTAAGAGAGCACGAAATTATGTTTTATATTTTAGGCTATTTTCATTTTATTTGGAGGTATGGAATGAGCCTCAACAATGATATAAAATATAAATAGAAGTGAATGAAGTTTGAAATGAAACACTGGCCATAAACAGATATTAGCAATTAACCACCCTGTGGTTGTCTCGGCGAGTGATCTCATCATTAGCAAATCTGACCAGATCTTGAAAGATTTCTCATTAGAAGAAAACTGATCAGATTTTGATCTTGTCACTAAAAAGTTGTTAATATCTTGATAACGATATATCTCGTTGGAACTACTTGCAGGGGTAAGAAACTTAATTGCAGATGCTATCAGTTTCTGCTATTGATATATAACAATAAAAAGAAGTTTTCTAGGGTCTGTTCTTCACGATACTAATAAACTATTCAACCTAGTGAAATTTCGAACCAAAGTAAATTGCATACGGAGAATGTGTGCATCGATTTATAAATTGTTGAGTTCTAGATACGAAAAGAAGAAAAAAATACTGAAAAACGAATGCATTATGTGAAAGAGCGTTTTTGAAATAGCACGAACCATCAGTCAAACTCAGATTGCTCTACCAGTATTGCTAGAGAAACAATTTGGTTCCAAAAATTTATTTTTACAGAATCCAAACTCCAATTATTTATGTTTGAAATTATTTTACTTCCAAAATATGAGCATTTTCCAATATTTAAGGTGTAATACAAGAAGCGTTTAAAGCATTTAATTTTGAGGTAGGTATTTTAATTAACGTCGCACTGGACAGCACAACGGGCTATTGGCGACGGTCCGTATCAAACACGAAGTATTTCATTTTGGTATGTTTAAACTGATTCAAACTGATTAAAAACAAGTTAAGAACAGAATGTTTCATTTCGTACAAGAAATAAGGTCTTTACAATAACTGTTCACGCAAACTGAACTCTCAAAAGTTTAGTTCCTCCTCAGAGATCCAGAGTTTGAACCAAGAAAGTTTTGATAGCAAAGTTGATAATAAGCTCGCTGCCACTTTTAAAAAACCACGCTTCGTTCCGATCGTTGTTTTCCAGAATTGGAAATAAATAAACGTCAAAATAGAAAGAACCTGGCCGTAAGGATTCAGCCAGCTGTTGGAATATATGCCACTAAACCCCGTCTTTTATTGACCTAGTTTTCTGCTTGTTTCCCCCTGCCCGTGGCAATGAGCCATGAACGGCGAAACTGTTCTTTTATTCTATTCACGTAATATCTTCATTTTCTATTTATAAGGTTTCTGGATGAGCATTTTTGCAGCCGCGTGTTAGAGCATGGGAGGGTACTTTTTTTCTTTTCCTTTCATTGACAGCAGTTTTTCGAACTGCGCTTACTTGCCAAATCATTTAATGGCTGCATCCTTCACAACGAATTAGGGAAGTGTGAAGTGGTAAATTAAAGTACAAACAGAACCGCTTGTTTGGCCATTCTGCTGTCAAGACTATGGATACCGTGGTTCTGAAAAGTTTGGGATATGAAAAACTATATCTGGCTTAATCTTGCTATCGTGTGATATTATGAATATTTTATGATGTGTGTTACCGGTTACGGTGAAACTTAAAGGAACCATGCAACCGTTGCATACTAAGCAATCTTAAGTTTGATAATGGACTGTATTATGTCGTAGGGTTCAACTTAACGAAAGTTTGTATTTGGTAAATTAAAGTATAAACAGATTGCAAGTAAAGTATAAACAGATTAAAGTATAAACAGAACAACTTGAGTAGTCAATCTGCTGTCATACACTATAACGTGGTTCTGAAAGGTTTGGGTATTTGAAAAATATTCCTGTGATATGAATATTTTACGCTATGTTACCGGCTACAGTGCAACTTAAAGGAAGCATACAACCATTACATATTATTGGTACTATGCAATCTTAAGTTTAATAATGGAAAGTATTAAGTCGAATTATAACAACAGGGGCCGCGGTGGCCCGGTTGGAAGAGTAACGGACTAGCAACCGAAGGGTTGCGAGTTCGAATCCAGCCAAACACCGTCGTGTACAAAGGGGGCTGGTGCACGTTAAATCTGTCGTGGCCTCAAATGTCCTCACGTTGGCGTGGTGTGGAAGTTTGGAGAGTGGGGTGCCAGCTCAGGTGTTGCCTCGTCATCTGACCGTGGTTCAAAATTACGTGGTGTTGTCCTCGGATCTTTCCCTTTGGGATTGATCCCGGACCGTCACCAATAGCCCGTTGTGTTGCTCCAGTGTGACGTTAATTGAAATAACAATAACAAATAACAATAACAGAATTATAACAAAATATTGCCAGCTCGTGGCAAATTGAAGTATAAACAGAACTGCTTCAGTGGTCACTGCTGTCAGATAATTGACTGCACCGTGGTTCTGAAAGGTTTGGGGATTTGGAAAAAAGTATCTGCTTATATTGTATATATATATTGTATATATATTGTATATATATATATATATATATATATTGTATATATATTGTATATATATATATATATATATATATATATATATATATATCAATATATATATATATATATATATATATATATATATATATATATATATATATATATATATATATATATATATATATATATGTATAGTCTTGTAATCTCGTGATGTGGCTTTTTTATGCTGTTACCGGCTACGGTGCAACTTGAAAGAAAATACTACCGTTGCATATTATTGGTACTATGCAATCTCAAGCTTGTTAATGGATAGTATTAAGTCTTCAGGTTCAAGGTGAACCCACCTGGTGGTTGTCTTGACGAGGTGTCTCGTCATTAGCAAAGCTGACCAGATCTTCCTGGAAGAGATATCTCGTCATTAGGAGAGAACTGATCTTGATATCATCATCATCAAAAAATCACCAGTATCTTAATGGCGAGATATCTCGTCATTATCAAAATTGGTCAGATATTGTGAGTAGAAATATCTCGTCCAAACCACGGGGGGTAAACGAAATCTGATAGTTACAAATTAAAGTACAAATAGAGCTGCTTGAGTAGTCACTGTGCTTTCAATCTCAACTCTGAGAGGGATTTTCAGTGAAAATAAACGAACAAACCAGATGGTCTGTAAAGATTTTACATCTGCTGCCCAAATGCTCTCGCATGATAATGTAGCTTATTGCCGTTTTGGTGACGCCTTGCATTTAATCTAATTGGTGTTGACCAATAAACTATCATTCATCAATTCGGAATTCCTTCCTTGGAATTTTTATTAGCGAAATGTTGAAATCAAATTCCAAAGACAAGCCAGCTGACGTCTGGTTCTGAATACGTCCAGGAAAAACGTTTCGATGCAGAAACACTACCACCACCTGCATTTAACTTGTCAAAAAATGCCTGTCATACCGTGGTACTGGAAGCATTTGAAAAAAAAATATCTGCCTAGTCTGGAATTTTCGTGATGTTACCGGGAAAATTTTCTTTTTTTTTCGATTTGGGAAGGGTTTTCGTTTTCTCTCGGGTATATAGTCCATTTTTCACATCTATAAATAATTAAGTCTAACTTTAAAGGAGATATACAATCGTCACTAATTCTTGGTACTTTAAGTTTGATAATGGGCGGTTTCTTAGCTAGTGGTGTTCGAGGACAACACAAATCGTCGTGTAATGCTTGCTTTAGATGTCTCGCTTTATCGACATTCTAATGAATTAGACAGAGCATGTGGGTGGAATCGTTGACGAAAGATCTCTAAAGTGGATATCACTGGAGCCTGGAATCGAATTGGGCCGATCATCTAAGAGCTAACTAGTGTTTGCATGCTCGTCAAATTGTTCTACATTATGATTTATTCTTTCTCCCAACCACGGGAATTTAACTCGGAGATTTTCAAACCGAGTGATCGGCAAAAATAAAATAAATTTCCCGCACATGCTCCGTCTATTTTGTTAAAGGGCCATGCCCTTCTTTGAATTGTTGTGTTTTATCCTCTCTTTATATAATGTGGCAATTACTTAAGCAGTACCTTTTCTATCCTCATGGTTTGGTAGTAGACTTTTCTGTGACGATTTAATTCATACATGCCTAAGTCGTGGCATATTGATGCACTTTTTAAAAAGTTCAAAGCATATTGTTGAATTGAATTGTTTTGTAAACAACGACATACCGTTTGTCTTCCGCCAGCAGCTATTAGCTAAGTAAATCGCTTCTTTGGTGTTGAAGTCGTCGCTGTTGTACTGTCCATTACTCCAAATTATTATCCCCCTCGGGGGACAGTATAACAGACTTCATAAACTCGAGGTACCTAGTGAACTGCTCTTCTCCCATGAGGTTTACTGTCTTTGGTAAACACGGGAATAGCACTCCACTGTTCTATCTCCCATCCCTTCTTATTTTCCCCTTTCATGTGTCTTGTGAACAGCATTGAAATTACGAACAATTTTGCTTTGAAATCCAATTATATATCATCCATCCTACTATCAAGATTCCAATTTGATTTGCTTTTAAAAAAAATTCCCATCACTATGAGTTATGTTTAATTTTTACTTTATAAAATGCCAGTACTTTTTCTGACCCGCATGTTTGCCAACTGCGGCGACCCGTATCGGGGAAAAATGGAATCCTGGGGTACGTGATGAGTGCCCTTTGGTCCATGCTTCAACGTAGGCGGGTGACCGGAATGATCCCACTCTGGTCAATCGTCTCACTTTTCTCTGGGTTTCACCACTTCAGAGTGCTTAGCCCCACTGTCGTGCCGATCTTCACTGGTCTTAAGTATTTTGGGTTAGTTCTGCAGCTAGGGATGCCCTGGGTGAACCGGCGGATCCACATCCCGATACTGTAACACTATATCATGGTATCTTGAAGTGTGTGCTGAGGCTGGAATGTTCCGGAGCCAGCAACCACTTCCCCTTGCTGGACTCCATGGTGGGTATGAAGAAAATAATTATTTAATCTATGAATCCAAAATTTTCTTTGTGCCCTAGAGGAGGCCTAAATCCCTCTAACAACAATACGTGCTCAATAGCTAAAATTTTAATAATGAATAACCCTGAAGGGAAACTTGCAACCTTTTCACCATTTGCTGTGCAAAAATATATTCAGTCAACTGCTGGAGAACCAAAGGCAATAAAAAAATTGCGGTCTGGTTATCTTTTCATAGAAACTGTATCTGCATATCAATCTGAGCAACTAATGAAATTAAACCAAATTGGCGAACTAAAAGTTAATGCAACTCCATACAGAACTCTAAATTCTAGTCTTGGAGTTACCATCTGAATCTGATCTTTTTAATATATCTGAACAGGAGCTTATCAAAGAATTGAAATCTCAACATGTTTGTTCAGCCAAACGCATCTGCATCAGACGATATGACTAAAGTATTAACACAAAACTTATAATATTAACATTCAACACACCAGACATGCTGACATCCATTAAAGCAGGATACTTAAATTGCAGCGTTAGACCATTCATTCCAACCCCCAAAGATGCTTTAAGTGTCAGAGGTTTGGACATTCCCAGGCTTCAGGCCGATCACCTGCAATTTGTGCCAGATGCTCAAAACCCGAACATGGCGAAAACTGCACTGATGAACCTGTATGCTTCAATTGTAAGGGAAATCATAATACTTACAGCAGGTCTTGTTCTCAATGGAAAAATAAAAATAAATCCAAAGCATAAAGATAAAACAAAAGATTTCATATCTCGAAGCAAAAAAATTAGTAGAAAGTCAGACACCAAGAGCAAATATTTCATACGCATCTGTAATTAAAACGATGAAATCTGTTGCTATCCAAACAGATATCATTCCCAATAAAGAAAATGAAAAATCCGTTGCTGTCGAAACAGATACTATTCCCAATGAAGAAATTGAAAATACAATTGTGCAAAACAAAGAAACAATCGTCCAAGAAAAACATGCAACCATTAAAAAATCAAAAAAATCAAACATTCCCAAACCATCTAGTCCTAATCTTAAACACACTTCTAAAACAAAATCACAAATGAAATTAAATGCTACAAAATCCAAGAGAATCGATGAAAAGTACTGGGAGATCTATTCTTCATCTGACTCATCTGGGATGGAAAATGGAAATAAATAAAAATAAAAAGAGTAGGCATAAACGCAAAAAATCTGAAAGAATGTCATGATTAAAATATTTTGGAATTGCGAGGGCTACCGTAACCATGTTGAGAATGAAGGCTTTGATTGATTGTTGCCATCCAGTATGTCTTGATCTTTAGGAAACTTTTGACACCAGCATTATGCACAAAAATTGGAAGATATAATATCGCCGTAAGAGATAATTTAAAAAACAATCATGCTAGTGGTGGTGTAGCGCTTCTGACTTGTCTGGATTATCCATCATCGGCTGTTGAAATTTCACACTTTCCACATTTTAGGCATTTTTTATTTTGTACATATTCTTCACTCTCATTAGTTATGCCTCAGATGATGATCTTGTTTTTATTATCTGACTTTAAATATTTTTACTCTCATCTACACATTTTACACGTTTTAAATATTTGTCTTGGACTTGATTTTTAAATATATTCTACTTTTATTGGGTTACATTCTGTCTTGTGTTTGGCGCAGCTTGTCCACTTTTGGACCTTACGCCATGAAGCCCCAACATCCAATGCAATCCAAATTATTATCTCTTCGTATACCATGAAATATTACACGAGACTTTAGTAAGAAGCATCGATCAATCAATCACATATTGAGAACACAAAAACAAATTTATGTTTTTTAATTTTAGTATTTAATCCTTTGTTTTACCATTCAGAAAAATACTGTTACTAAATAACATCCACGAGTAAAACTATATGCCCGAGTTTTACAATAACATAAATATGTAGAATAATAGGTAAACAAGATTTCTTAACAAACTGCATTACGTAATAGTTTTTAATAAACTACATTAGGTAATATACTGTATTATTAAAATTTTCTAACTGCACACCCATAGACATATTTATGAATTCCAAATTTTATTTTTAAGTGCAACCCACGCTGTCATTTGTTTGATGGATTTAAAGGATATTACAAAAGCAGTTACCTGATATCATTTAATATTTCCCTCTAAATTTCAACACTGCCTACCTTAAATAAGGAAATTAAATTTAATTAATTACTATTTTCATGAACATTACATCAACTATTAATCGCGCGATTTCTTATTTTAACTTAAAGTACTAAGCATAGAGATCGGTAAATTCCTGAATTCTAGGAATTGTGTTTATGTGTATATTACGTGTACATCAACTGAATTTATTTATGATTTATTACAGATATGCATTAAGTATTCGTATTATGCCTGATTTCTTCATTCAGAAGGCCTCTATTCAAATTAATCATTCGTTAACTGTATATAGATTATTCCATTTATTAAGTTTAAGTCAAGTTCATTGTTTACATTTCGTTCAATTAAAATCAAATGCTTGAACAGCACTTTTCACTGATGCAGTCCGGCACTGACGAGTTGAGATTTAAGTCACGCGATTTGGAACAAGTTTACACGTCAAGCTGGGGTGGACATCGACTTTCTAATAAAATAGACGGACTATATGGGCGGAGTCGCTGTCGTAAGATCTTTAAAGTGTAAGTTACGTGGACTAAAAATCCGTCGACAACTTTTTCCGTTACAGCGACCGAAAGTTGCAAAATCGCGCAAATCGTCCCCATTCTGGCTGAAACGCTCGTTTTTCACGTTCTTTCTCAAACCAGACGCCATTTCGACCCTAATTATGATGGAAACAAGCTGAAACTTGCTGTGTGTATGCAAAATAGTATCCTAAGTAAGGGTCTGAAGCGATTTTTAAAAAAACTAAAACTTTTTGAGTTAGAGCCATTTTAGTGTCTGTCGAAAGTGGTTTTCCATGTTAAATGGATCAAAAACATGGAAAAACCGCACTCTCTTCCCGATTTCTCCCGTTTAAAGTTCCGGAATGTTTTAAAACTCGATGTGCATAATCTTTGCCATACCCTAGACCTATATATAAAATGATTTTAAGAATCTCCTTCACCGATTGGCTATCGATTCTCAGATTAGTGTTTTTGATCACGGTGGATAATCAATTTAACCAATCAATAATTTAGGATTCTTGCTTTAGCTCACAACCATGTGACAGATCTTCAAACTGAGCAACTGGAAGAAATAACATGAAGTTGCGGGCACATGCTCCGTCTATTCCATTTTAAGGTCGATGGGGACAGAAATTAAACGAATGCATTGTGTTCCACCATGTCGTCTTTACCTTAGTTTCTGGTTCCGACGTTACCGTTCAGCGTCTGAAACGGTTGCAGTGGTGCATAACCTGTATACATGATTTTAAGCTTGATAGTACTTTCCACTGGTGAGCTAACCACAGTTGAGAAACGGACTACACCGAGGCCATCTGCTTTCTTGTCGGAGCCAGGCCATACAGACATTCAATGTCATTTCCAGAACATAAACAACTGTTTTAGTTTTAGTTACTGAACTACCGGGCTTACACGAGAGTTGTTGCCGCTTCAGACAAACCAAGTTCCGTCTGTGTTTCCTCAGATGTTTCGAGCGTCGTCTAGTAGCGGTTTGATCTTTGACACGTGTTTATGTACCTCTTCCGATCATTCGGCCCGTGACTGCTTTTGACGTTTTATGTTGAGTGTTCTTTTCTTGTTTAAAGTTCTAATTTTACTTTTATGGTCCTAAGGAAACGGCATAGCGAGCTGTGAGTAATTTCTTTGATCTCGAAATTTCAGACCAAATAAGCTGTGGAAATTGCATAACACCAGAGCTCAGCATTATAATTTCCGTATTTTAACTTTTTAAACAATATAGTGTTGTTTTCGCTGTTAAGAAGATTCTAATTACTGCCACTTTCTGTTTTCTAGGTAATTTGGCAAGATGGTGCACCTGTACGTTCCATACTCTATCATACGCCAGAAATCAAGCTATCTGTATCGTGCATATTCAATGCTTCCAATATCTATAGCAACACGCTAGAAGTGTTAGCTTATTTGGGACTTCCTCAGTACCCATTGAAGCAGAATTTTGAGGACAGGGCAGATACGGCTTTGGTAAGAATTTCGACTAATGTTACCTCCACACACTCTGAAGAATTGCATCCTAATATTTTGTTGTAATGGTAATAACTGTCTATTATGTGGTATTTTAATAATATATTACGTGAAGAAGCAAATACTAGTTTAACTCTCTAAGTGGTTTCAATGAAATATCTCTTCCATCAAGAGCTGACTAATTTTTCTAATGTTAGGGTACTTCGTCATCAATATATTGCCGATTTTTTATGAGATCAAGATCTGGTCAATTTTCCTCAAATGACTAGATATTTCGTCCATCAAGATCTGATAAGTTTTCTTCTAATGACGAGACATCTCATCCACCAAGATCTGGTCAGTTTTCTTCTAATGACGAGATATCTCGTCCATCAAGATCTGGTCAGGTTTGCTAATAACGAGATACTTCGTTGAGACAACCACCAGGAGTGGTAAAGCATGAACGGACAAATATACATTTACTGATGTAAATATGATATATGTTTCAATGAATACTCGTCAACATTTTAAGCGTATAACATTTATGTATTAATATGTATTTCACAAACATGCATGCTCTAGAAAAATAACATTATTTATATATTAGAGAATGGCGAAAAATGGATGTAAACAATATAAAATAAAACGCTACGAGATTCATGCACCAATTTTATCGCTTAATTTAAATGTGGTTGATGAGAGCTATGGCTGCATATCACATATAAACCAACATGGTAAAGCTCGAAATTCTACACCAGTCGTATTCAACAAAAGATAGTCTTCAACAACCTGATTAAAAAAGGAAATGATAAATGTGCAAGATAGCAATCTGCGCAAAAATGAAACTAAGCGAACGTAAAAATATGTTTAAACATCAAAAATACCTAGTCGTCTTTGACCAAGTTAAAGGGATTTTCTTCTAATGATGAGATTATTTCGTCCATCAAAATCTGGTCCATTTTCTTCTAATGATGATTTATCTCATCGAAACAACTCATAGGAGGGTTAAATTAGGTTTCAAAGTCGAGTAACGATACTGGCGCCCATAGATAAAAGAAAAGAGAAACTTAAGCGCCGATGCTATACGAGTCTTCTAGTTTTGAATTATATTTCCAAACTCAGATAAAAGAATCGTATTAGATATGAACCAACTTTTATTATCTAGCTCAAACTAAATGGAAATCTACTTGCATCTGTCTTAAAAAATAAAAATGCTATTTTCTTTATTATCTTATTTCTCTCTAAAACGTGAAGCAAATAATACAATTTCTTGCTGGAACAGTTTCACGTATACCTACTCACGATAAACAATGATTTTTCTTATCAAAATTAGGTTAAAACAACGAAAGCTGTTTTTTTAACACCGATTCTTTTTAAAATTCGCTCACGTTCTTTTCGAAGTTAGTAACACTTTTTTACATCATAAAAAAACAAGCAAGTCAAATGAAAACGTAGTTTTGAAAAGAACGATATCTGACCGTTGATTCCGTAGCGTAAAAAGGTCTTCCTTGATCTAAATATATCTTGGCAAAGCTAATTTTCTCGCTCATGTACTTTTTCTTTGTTGGCCTTTGAAGAATTGCCAAGCTTTTTTTCTTTGTGTTGTTTCACGTGCTCTTGAATTTGTTGGGAAAAAAAATCACGGGAGACATTAACGAAAGGTCTACAAAAATGTAAATATTGACAAAAAATAGAGGGTAAGGAACGTTTTTAAAGTAGATATTATGTATTAAATTATATTTGACATCGTATATTAAACATGATTTAGAAATATTCGCTATTATGCTGAACATAAATATGTGCTTTTATTCCATTACATAATAAGAAATATCATGTGATGTTTTTAACAAAGTAATGGCCTAGCAACTTTCTTTTTCGGGGGAGAATTTTTCCAGACACACAAAAATGCCTTAAAAATTAAATATTCCGTTATCAGAGAACAGAAACTCATTAATTGGCATTTTCCCCGGAGAAACAAAATTTTTATTTCTATGATGTGAAATACATTTTTCGATTATTATATGTTTGAAATGTATATAACACTCAAAGTACTTATATTTTTTTATTTTTTGACCTAAAAAATTAATAGTTATTCTTTAAACAGCTGAACAGTGAAAAGGATTTTTTGTGAGTTAATCAGTTTTTGCTCCGATGATTTAGATTGGTTAGTTGGGTTTTATGGCGAAAAGGACATGTTTGGCCAACTGCGCCAAACTTCAAGTAAATATACACACACGCTGTTTTACTGTTACAGAAAAGAGAGATATATCCATGAATAAATCGAACCCCAACGATTTAGGGGACCGTCTTGACTCAGTGGCTATGCCCATTGCGCTAGCAACCTTCGAGTTGTAGACGGCGCAAGTTCAATTCCTGTCAAGCGAATTCCTCCCTGAGTGTATTTCTCTCTTCTGTGTCAGCAAAAACTTTCATCGTGTGTATGTTTATTACTTTAAATTGTATGTCCTGTGCCTGGAGTAGCATGGCCAAAATGGCCCTTGCGCCATAAAACCTCAATCAACCAACGATTTAAGATAATGTTTTCCTAAATACATAGACAAAGATTGAGATACTTGCATGTTCTAGTTTTGACTTGGTTAATCATATCTACTGGTTTTCAAAATTTCTTATACGTTTTTAGCTTTTGTTATGAAGTATGGATTGCTAAACCTACTTTGACTGTCTAGTTAAAAACATTAAAAATTATTTTGTTATCAAGTGTGGTTTTGTTTGTATGCATAAGGACACATTTGCTACAATAATGCTGATTAGATCGGAACCGATTATAATTCAGTGTTACAAACCTCAAAGATTATTCATCACACCGTATTATTTAAAATTATTTAACATATCAATCGCTTAAAATCGCTTTCAAATCAGTTGATACGTAAGAAAAATTACAAATTTTGTCACCAAACGCTTATTCAATGCTTCAAAATGTTCAAATATATTTTAATATTTAATTATGTCCAGTTACCTAAAATTGATAACAAACCAAATTTTGTTTCATGAACCTTACTGAAAGTTTATTATCTCTGCCATGCTAGGTAGGTATTTTAATTAACGTCGCATAGGAGCAACACAGCGGGCTATTGGCGATGGTCCGGGATCAAACCAGAAACCGTATTTCTGAAGATAGTCTTATGAAATGATACTAACATATAGAAAAATTCAAACAGTTGTAATATTAGAAAAAAATCTCAAATTGAAAAACTTCGAAAATTAAGTATTTTTTATTTCAAATGGAAAGAAGTAGGTAGCTAATTAACGTCATATTGGAGCACCACAACTGACAATTAACCTATTCCAAGGAGGAAAGACAATTATTCAACAATTAAAAATTTAATCATTATGCAAAAAGTCGAAAACACAGAAGATCAATATCCTCTTTTCATTTTAATCCACCAAGTGGTTTCTACGAGATATCCCGTCAATCAAGATCTGATCAATCTTGATAATGAAGATTTCGCGTCATCATCATGACGAGACCAAGATCTGGTCAGTTTTCTCCCAATGAAGATATATCTTGTCCATCAAGATCAGGACAGTTTTGCCAATGACGAGAGATACCTCGTCGAGAAAACCACCAGGAGGATTAAGTTAAAGAATTTAGCACTTTCTAGAAATTAGTATTAAACGGTCTATTATAGGATTCAGTAATGAGTACCCGTTTTTTAAGGGTAAGGTAGCATAATATGAAATGCAATACAATAAAAAGTTACAGTTCCATACATTAACCCTCCTGGTGGTTGTCTCGAAGAGTTGTCTCGTCATTATCAAAACTGACCAGATCTTGATGGACGAGAAATCTCGTCATTATCAAAACTGACCAGATCTTGATGGACGAGAAATCTCGTCACTAGAAGAAAACTCACCAGATCTTGATCTCGTCATCATTAAAAAATCGACAATATCTTGATGAAAATATGTTTTGTCATCAGAAAAATTGAACAGATCTTGATGGATGAAGTACTTTATCGAAACCACTTTGTGGGTTAAAAAATACTATTAATCTACACTTGATGTTGAAATTTATGTATAATAAAATAAATATACTTTAAATAATGATATTTTACTCCTCAGATACTGTTATCTCGATGTTGCCTGTTCCTTGACACTCTTGTGATTCGAGACAGAGTTTCTACAGCCACTGTTCTCCTGTTGGCCAGCGAGTCCAGGAACCTCAGACGATTGGTCGTGAGGCAGGAAGCTCTAATCGTGAAATGTGATTGGCCACACAATCCGGAATGGACAGACGAGTTCTATGTTTGGTTGCGCAAAACTTCCAGCTCGTGCCAAAAAACAGCGGAAGAAGTGAGCAAGATCCTAGAATGCAAATGGAAACCTTTAACAGATAACGAATTCACCAGCTTCAAGCTATGAAGTTGGAAATAGATTTTTCTTACGAACAATGATGTTTTTATTGAAGGTGATATAGAGAAAAACACATGTACTGTGTATATGAGCTTAAGTTATTTTCCCAGAACACCCAAAGTTAGGGTGAAAATGCAGAATCCAGTGCATTGAGTTCTCCAAGCAAAAGCCTTTTTCATCTACTGATTAGGATTTTTACTATGAATCGTAAAAGTAAGGCAGATTGTATGGTAACTGGAGCTAAGCTCTGGCACCCCATTTGGGCTTACGATTTTAGTAGGTCGACAAATGGTTAACCAGAATTAATACCAATTTCATTCATACATACAACATGTACTGGATTCTACATCTTCACCAAAGTTGGCTACGCAAATAAGATTATACAGTAATCAATGGTGTAGGTTGTAAATCAAAGGCATCTTTTTGAAGGAGAGAAAACCTTTGTAATCCGCTTAGTTTCTTAACTTACGGCTTATTAAAGTTTTATACATTTTTATGACAAACATATTTTATAAAAGAGCAATACAAATCCAATTTTGGGATTTGTAAAGAAACTCTTTCCATTAAACACGTCCTATGTTCCAAAGATTCGCCCGTTTCAATAAAACGAAAAATGATTAATTAACTTTAATTTTAAAACGTTATGTTAACGTCTTATGTTATTAGAACAGAAAATTTAGTTTAATAGTAGACAAATATATTTTGATATGCTAATCTTTTTTTCTGTTAAGGGGTATGCTATTTAAATATTAATATTTAACTTTTTACTACTGGAAAAAAAATTATATCACTTTATTTAGAAATCGTTCGTAGAAGAACGTGTTTGAGGTTACACGTCTATAGTTTATACAACAATATTTGTACATCCTTCAACGAAATTACAATACATTTTTAAATAAAAGTACTATAGAGATATAAATAAAAGAGATATAAAACAAATCGTATATTATATTAAAAGCATTTACTCAACCACAAAATGTGAACTCTGGTATAATTGGAAATTTTATCTTCTCTTAAACTAAATTAAATTATTATTAGAACAAAACCAGAAGTTAAAATTCGAAGCTATAATCCAATACGCTTTTTCTGCTGCTGTGCTTAGAACTACTATTGAATTCCTCCGGGTAAATGACTATAGCAAAAATGAAGAGGTTTCATATAAAGAAAAACACGTTTTGGTTTAAAAAACTGAAACTAGTTTCCAAATTAATTTAGATGTAAATTTCAATTATCAATGCGGTTGTGATTTTGAATTTTTTTTTCTTGATTTGTATTTTCCTTTGTTGCCCAATTTTTACCTGCATGAACTCCACGATATCCATTCCTGAACTACCCATTATTTTCCAAAGGGTAATTGTAATATAGTACAAACTCCTATGTGTTCAGTCATGTTTTAGACATATTTGTGAATTTTTAAATGGCGCGATCAGGAGTCAATTGATGTGTAAATACTTCTTTTAAATAAATATGTTCGCTTTTCCTGTGTATTTTTCTTTTACGGCAAGACAAATGTGCTTTTTATTTTCAAAGAATGTTTGCCATTTTCTTTTCAAAACTGCCATGAAGTGCTGTATGATGTACTGTATGGCTATCACGGGAACTGCTCCAAACAGAAAGTATGTCTGTTGCCGTAGAAACGAAACAGCCCATTTTCTATAGGGAATTCTTGAAGCAATATGAGTTTGTCACGTTGGCGCTCTTAGCGACAATTAGCTCTCCAGGTGTTTGTGAGATAAGATGATACACACGATTGCATGGGGCTACATTCAAAACTTCCCCAAACTACCCATCACCGAAACCTCATCCCCACTCAAAATGTACGTGACCTGTTTCTATAGTGACTGTCAGTACCTTGATTCTGAGTATGAGGCAGTTCTGATAGACAGACTTTATATTTTTCACTGTAGCGAAATGTATTATTTTTTTATCTGTTCTGCCTGTAAAAAATATTTTATTGATCTGAATAATTGTGTCTATATACCAACTAACGCAGAGGTAGAGGGCGTAGATCACTGTTTGGAAGGCAGGATTAACAGAAACTTTGTCCCGTATTCGATCTCCACATGTTCCAATATAGAACTGGTTGTTTGGATTTTTCTGGGTTATTCGTCGACACATAAATTCCGACAACCTCCTCCAAATATCTCCAGGATGGCATTTTCATCACATTGGTTTATTACATAACTGACTGTCCCATTGCATCGAAATGTCATTTTAAAACACCCACTGATGATAATCTATATGCTTGATGTGCAAATAGGACGAAAAATAAGGAAGCACAGAACCAAATATTAGAAATTATGAATTATCTTCACTCAACATGGATAATGATAGATTACCACATCCATAATTCAATTTCATAAAACCTTAATATATGTAAACTTTCATATAATTTTTTGAATATTTCATTCAATAAATTATTTAAAAGGTCACACACACTTTTCTCTTTACCCACCAAATGGTTTTGACGAGATATCTCGTCCATCCAGATCTGACTAATTTTGCCAATGACGAGATATCTGGCCATCGAGATATTGCCGATTTTTTTATGATGACGAGATCAAGACCTGATCAGTTTTCTTCTAATGACGAGATATATCGTCCATCAAGATTTGGTTACTTTTGTTAATGATGAGATACTTCGTCGAGGCAACCACCAGGTAAAGTAAACTATAGTACTCAAAATAGTACTGCACAGTCCAAAGTCTTATGTTAAAGATACAAATACGCTGACGGACATCTGTTTTGAATTGTCCGCTCTAAGATGTGTCGGAGTTCGCCAGCAGTGTCAACATCAACCTTTGTTTTTAACCTTAAACTATTAACATAGTTTAAGTAATACTTCGAGCCTAATCAACATGGTGACATTGATGAGAGGTTTGATACAAAATTTGGTCGGTTCTTTGGGGGGTTTTATGGCGCAAGGGCCATATTTGGCATTGCTGAGACAGACACACGACATACAATATCAAGTAATAGACATGCACACACCTGAAAAGTTTTACTGACACAGAAGAGAGAAATACACACAGGGAGGAATGCACCTGACAAGAATAGAATCTGTAGAGCCTACAATTCAAAGGTTGCTAGCTCAGTGGACATACCCACTGAGCCACGGACGCCCCTCTCAATTTGGTATGTTATTCTCTGATTGATGGTTTGGTCTAATGCAGTGTAGCCACAGATATTTCAAACAGATGAATTTGCAATAAGGGTCAGGTGTTCGGTTGCCTGGTACCTTACCAGATGTACCCGGTGTAAGGTAAAAGGTAACTGGGACGTGATATATGATAGGATGTTAATATATCTATTCACCAAATAGTATAAATTAGTATGTATAATTTTTAAGTTTAGCTTTATTTTTATAAAGCATAAGCTCTGTGAAGAACAACATTAAAAAAACTTCACGGATTGGTCTACATTTCGATAGTACTTATGGAACCATAAATTCATTCATTTATTCCAATATTGCTTTTTAAAAATATTTAATCAATCCAAAAAACAAATATCTGGATTCAAAATTTATTTCCAGATAAAAATAACTTCAAAATTTGTTTAAAGATAAAAATAAAAGGATTTTAGGGCTTAGTCTTTCGCATGCATTTAGCTAAGCAATGTTTCAAAAATTTAAAATATCGCGTTTTCTTTTCACCCATCTAATTCTTAAAATGATTTTATAAGAAACATTATGTTTATTGAAAACTGTAAAACACTTTTCGGGTGAGGAAAATATCCTTTATAAACAATATTACCGAATGAATAATAATACAGTCAAAGGAACTTTCTCCTACAACATAGTGAAAATGCTTTTATGTTTTCTTCTTAATTTTGCATTATCTGAAAACAAATATTTACTTTATTTAGAGCTACATATTTTCTTTCAAATTCTCTTTTCTGTGGAAAAGGTTTGACATGAATTTTGAAGCAGGGGATATTGTGTTGATTCAACATTTTCTTCTTTAAAATGTTATTTTACATATTTCCAACTGACAACAATCCATTGTGTACCGAAAACATTTCATTTGAACCCTGATCCAATTCACCAACTTTAGTTTTGTTGTTATTTCACATCATTCACGACTACAATTTAACAGTTGAACTTTCATTAAGCTTATACGTCTAGAGTTGACAGTACATCATGAAATGACATCACAATAATATTTTACTTAGGTACGGCACAAATTTGAAAAACATTCTATACAAAATTTTAATACCCCAAATGAAATTCAATAGTAATTACTTAGTATTGGAGGTAAATTATATTACCTGAATATTTCATCTTTCAAAAAGTAGATTGTTTATTTTACAAGGAATCATTATCCAAAACAACAGAACTCTCTTCATTGATCTTGTTTCCGTACTAAAATAATCGAACTTCATCTAGAATTTTCCAAAAATTCCTGGTGATCTCGTGTTCAGACTAAACAACAACCTTTCAAATTCAATCTTGTATCAGTTGAGGTGTAGGGTTCCGACATCCATTGAGAGTATTCGTCTCTGTTCAGCAACAAACTGTGACTAATAAACACTAAAGACGTCATTTATGAAAATAATATACATAAAGGACGTTTATGATTTAAAGTACTGTTAAAAATAAACAGGTGGTGCTTAAAGCTCTTTGTAGAAGAAGAACTATTGGATAAATTCAACAAAATTGCGGGTGCATTGGTTTTTCTGACCATAAGATTTTGATTTCGTAAATTGTAACTGAAAAAAAAACCTATTTTGGGGGAGATAACTAAATGTCTGAGAACCTTATCGGAAGGACATACTGTCTGTCTACCACGAGAGGGATGTTACAGAAACAAAGTCTTCCCCTACATGTTGCGATAGAAGCTCACCTTATCCTACTTTCCATACGATATACCTGAAGATATGCAATCGAGTTTGTCACATTGGCACATTTAATGAAAAATTGGAAATATATTAGTTACGATTTTACTTGTCTCCGAAAATATTTATACAATTAAACTACCTCTTTCTGCCGCCAACATAATATAAAATTACTTCATCCCCAATATTCAACCCTACTCAAAATGAACGAGCCCTGTTTCTATAGCCCCAGACCCTCCAGACTTGATGTCGGGAGTAGTTCTCATGATAGGCAAGCAATAAGAAGTCGAAATTCTTGATTTCGGCATTGGCATTGCTGTTTCTTTCGTAAAGTATATTAAGTAATGTATTATTAGGTAACATAAAACACTATTTGTAACCCTTATATGTCCGAAAGTTTCGTAACTAACGTAAGTATGTGTATTGAAGTGACGTTTACGCTAAAGTAGCTAAAAAATTCCGAAACCAAACTTTTGTTTGAGAACTCTAAGTCCCACGTTCAGGAAAGTATTCACACTAAATTTGGATGTATTTGGTCAATCGGTTCTATCTATACTGAAGTTTAAAAATCTACACGATTATCACAACCTTGTATATTACAAATATATTGTCGGCTTACAAGCAGAACACACAAAGTCAGAAAAACATAGTTCTAAAAAACGATAGGGGAAAATTCTACTTCCTAAGGTTTCCGCATTAAGTGTGTTTCTCAAGAAAATAATTTAACCTCCATGCAAAGAAAAAATAATTTAGTGGACTTGACCTCACTTGTTTACGCATCAACGCATTACGGTTCAGAAAAGCTAAGAAACTCATATCTTGAAAATTTTATTATGTTTTAACCTTTAGAAACAATCTATCGGTCCTTTCCTTAGAATAGAATTTTTGGAATGTTTTTATTGGACCATTCTGTAGAATATAATTCTTTTGGAAAGATTATATTGGCCCATTCTCCAGAATAGGATCCCTTGGACAGATTCCATTGGTTCTTTTCTAAGAACAGAATCCTTTGGGAATATTCTATCTCTCTTTACCTTAGAATAGTATCCCATCGAACGATTGTATTGTTCATTTGGTGAGAACAAAATAGAACCGCGGTAGCCCAGTTGGAAGAGATTAGCAATGGCATGGTGTGAATGTTTGAAGAGTGGGATGCCAGCTCAGGTTTAACCTCGTCATCTGACCGAGGTTCAAAATTACGAAGCGTTGTCATCGGATCTTTCTCTTCGGGATTGATCCCGGACCGTCATCAATAATCCGTTGTGTTGCTCCAGTCCGACGCTAATTACCTACCTACCTTCTGTGAATAAAATCCTCTGGAATTATTCTATTTGTCAAGGAAGACAAAACTTGTTGGAATTCATTAGGGAAGACTGATAGAACGGTTTTATTGGTCTATTCTGTACAATAGAATCATTCGGACTGATTCTATTGGCACATTATCTAGAATAGAATCCCTTGGAAATATTCCATCGGTCTTTCCCATAGAATTGAATCTTTTGGAAAGATTGTACCACTCTTTTCTTTAGAATAGAATCCCTTGGAATTATATTATATATTTCTTTCTTGGAATAGAATATTTTCTTACATTCTATTTAACAAGAAGATCAAAACTTAGTGAAAATCATACAGGAAAAACTGCAGGTTGCAAAGTGGAATTATGCGTACGAACACTTTTTTAAAACACTAGTTAGCATATTTAAATGTGATCAGATTATGATTATCAAGATTTGATTTTCCATAGAAAAAAAATCGAAATCGAACTTCTATTTCCACTTTTCCATGCCAAAACTACTGAATATTTTAAATATAAATTCGGAGTTTCTCCTTTCCATGCAGAATTATCGACGTCAACCCAATCACAATTTGAAAGAGTTGAAAATACAGCGTTAACGGAAAACGTTCCGTATCGATTTTCTTCAGTGATGACCGAATGCCGACATAGCCACAGGCAAAACATGCCATTTGAAGATAGCGCATTTCTTTCGAATAGTTATTTTCTTATAATTTTACTCTACCGAGTAATCATAGGCAAAATAAGTCATATAGTGTGTTTATAAAATAATGTTTCTGCATTTACACGGATATTTTATTTTTATTCATTCAGATAGGAATGTTAGAAACACTTGGCCAAAGTCGACTATATATATATTGGGGCAGAGGTGAACTGGTTTTCAAAATTTATTGTGGAAAAATATTCTAAAGGCACTCTTCTTAAAATTTACATTCGTTCTTAATTATCCAATTTCTTTCATTTATCAATAAGTTTATAATTTTCTTTATATATTTCTCATTATTTTTTAGATTAAACTTTAATTAAAAACTATTTTTAATTATATGTACTAACTTCAGAATTAACCGACTTGACTAGGATTGAATTGGTTAACTGTAGATTGAAAAAATTACCAGAATAATCAATTTTCTCCATAGGAAAGTACTAACAGAGCATTCGTCATATATATTATGTATAACACCTTTTTTGACATTTTTATAATTTCTATGAAGAATAGGTCGATTACCATTTTTCATAAAAAGGTAGGTTTATTTGACAGCGTTCTTTTGTTTTCAAAGAAAATTACTGTGTGTGTTTTCAACAAACTTTTAACAGATATACGTAACTTAAATATACCTCCAACTCGTAAAGAAGGCAGCTTTGATCTTTTATCACTATAATAAAGAACTTTTAATGCTTCTAAAGTCCTAATTCGGACTTTTTCTACCATTAATGTTTTTTCAATATCAGCAGTTCCATTTAAAATTTGCTTTATTTTTAACTTGAATGGTTAACTTAACGGTTTTAAATCGAATCCTTTGTGTGGTTGTTCCGTGTGCTGAATATGAATTACAATATATAAAAAATAAATATATATTAAATTTATACAACCACAGAGCATCATTTATACAACCAATTGCACAGAAAACAGTGATATAAAATTAAAGTTGGTGGAGAAAGATTTGTTCAGAACATATTAATTCGTGATTCTTTTTATCTTCTGATCTTTCATAGTTGTCACAACTTACAAATAAAAACAGAAAATAATTTTAAAATGCAAAATTAAATGCAAACGGAATAAAATCAGAAAATAATATTACTGCATGAGGCCAATGAACACGAGTTTCCTTTTCTTTGAGCACGCGCTACACTTTTAACGCACTACAATATGCGCATTTTTCAGTTCAGATATTTAGTTTTGAATAGAAGTCACGTACCTGTTCAGAATGAGAATGATGGTGTTACTTTCTTATTGATGCAGGTTTCAAAAAGATTTTATTTGAACATGCAGGTAATTTTATTTGGTACATTTATTTTGGTACATGATGAAGTATGATTTATTTGAAACATGGAGACTAAATACAAGTTTTAATTAACTTAATAGTTTTATAAACTATGTCACAGCTTAAAAATACTTTGAATAAATTCGATTAGCAGCCAGTCTTGGTTCAAAAGGTTGTATGATGTATGTTTTACGTCTCTTATAAAAAGAAATTCGACGGTAGCATGTGTGAAACCAAGGATGTTTGAAGTAAGTTAATCCAAATGTACACATCCTTCAGAAAATGAAAACACTACCTTAGCAATGCTACACACAAAATAATTCATTTCTAACTTGTTCTAGTGCAAAATGAAATGTTTTATTCTTACATCACATGTCACAAATATGCCGAAATTATTTATATTTCGAAAAGAAAAATAAGTGAAATATTAGAATTTAAATTCAGTAAAAATAATTGCCTTTTCAGAAGTACTGGTAGAACTATAGAAGTAATCGCACTGTTTCACATATATTCCAGCTTCTCCCAAACTACCAAACTATAGTAGATTTAAGTTTAGTTAGTGAGATATTTTATCATGAAACTTTCCTAAATATGTAAACAAAGAAAATACACCTAATGTATTTATTAAACTAAACTGCATTCTGTAAAATGAGCCGCGGTAGCCCGGTTGGAAGACTAACGGATTAACAACCTGAGGGTTGCGAGTTTGAATCCAACCAAAGGACGTCGTGTGCAAAGGGGTCTGGGGCACGTTAAATATATCGTGGCCTAAAATGTCCTCACGTTGGTGTGGAAGTTTGAAGAGCGGGGTGCCAGCTCAGGTGTGACCTCATCATCTGACTGTGGTTCAAAATCACGTGGCGTTGTCCTCGGATTTTTCCTTTCGGGTTTGATCCCGGACCATCGCCAATAGCCCATTGTGTTGCTCCAGTGCTACGTTAATTAAAATACCTACCATTCCGTGAAATATTAAACATTCTATTAAAATATTAGTAATAGAATATATGAGATATTTGCTCAAACGCAAAAGTAGTCATAAAACGGAAAAAGGGACAGACTGAGTCAACGAAGTTCAGTCATTAAGTGAATGTAAGCTTCATGATAACATACCCAGTTGTTTGGACATATAAACAGATACCAAATTCGAAAACCACTGATTTTGCACTGCCCAAAACGAATATGCAACTCAAAATAGGGCGAAAATATTCATTGCACAAACACTCCATTTGTATTGCACAGTTTTTATTTTGTATGTAACAGATTTTAATTTTCATTGGATAGAACTAAGAGCTGGCCAAGCTGCCATTTTATTTACCAATTTATTTTGCTACGTGTTTCTCAAATTACCTTCACGAACTCTGGGTACTTAACATAAAAACCCAGTCACTCCTTATTTTTAGCCCTCCTGGTGGTTGTCTAGACGAGGTATCTCTACATTAGCGAAATTGGTCAGATCTTGATGGACAGGATATCTCGTCAAAACCACTTGGAGGGTTAAAATAATAAGTGGAGTAAACTATAAATCTAAATTTTCAAAAACTTTGAAATCAATGCAATATTTTCCCCATTGCCTTCGACAGTATATGCAGTAACCCCCAATTTCCTATCCATACAATCCATGCCATTCAATAACTTTGTCCATCCATTTGGTTCAACCAAAAAATACCGACAAACAAAAGAACTCTTGCAGAGAAACCTAAGATTATAAATGACTACTCTCCTAGACAATGTATATCCCTACACATCCTAAGTGAATCCATCTCAAAATAAGCAAAGAAATAAGTGTCGTCACAAGCTGAACCGAAATAGCCTAACTTTAGAAAAGGTTTCGAAAGTGTTCTAAGCGCCATTTTGACACAAGAACGGTTTTGATTTTAATTGGATAGAACTAACAGAAGGTCAAATCGGCCTTTTTATCTATCAATTTATTTTGCTAATTATTTGTAAAATTTCCTTCACGAACTCTGGGTGCTTAAAATAAACCCCCGCCACACTACTTACTTTTAAAATAAAAAGTAAATTGAATTGTAAATCTAAATTTTCAAAAACTTTGACATTCAATGTAATATTTCTTCCCATTTCTTTCGCCAAAAATCCTCAATTTTCTATTCATACCATTCATGCCATTGAACAACTTTGTCTATCCCTTTGGTTCAGCATAAAAATACCACTAAACAAAATAGCTTTTTCCAGAGAAATCTGAGATTATAAATAAACTCAATCTACTCCCACGGACTATGTATCTCTATCCACCTCAAAAGAAGCAAGTGTCGTCACACGATGAATTGAAATAGCCTAACTTTAGAAAAGGTTTCGAAAGTGTTCTAAGCTCCATTTTGACTCAAGAACAGTTTTGATTTTCATTAGATAAAACTAACGGATGGCCAAACCAGCCATCTTATTTACCAATTTTACTAAATATTTTAAAACTTATCTTCACGAACTCTGGGTGCTTAACATAAAACCCTGTCACGACTTATTTTAAAAATAAAATGTAAAGTAAATTGTAAATCTAAATTTTCAAAAACTTTGAAATTCAATGCAATATTTCTTTCCATTCTTTCCCGTCAGTATGAAATAACCCTCATTTGTTTTTATCTATACCATCCATGTCATTCAACAACTCTGCCCATCCATTTGGTTCAGCCAAAAATACAGCTAAGAAAAAGATCTTTCTCCAGAGAAACCTAAGATTATAAATGAACTGAATCTATTCCATGGGAGTATGCATCTTTCTAGACATCACAAACGAATCCACCTCAAAAGAAGCAAGTGTCGTCACATGCTGAGACGAAATGGCCTAACTTTAAAAAAGATTTCGAAAATGTTCTAAGCGCCATTTATGACTCAAAAACGGTCTTGATTTTCATTGAATATATTTAACAGATGGCCAACCCATCTGGTAATAAATTGGTAGATTTTATCTACCAATTTATTTTCCTAAGTATTTTTCATATTACCTTCATGAACTCTGGGTGCTTAAACATAAACCCCCGTCCCTACTTATTTTTTAAAATACAAAGTAAAGTAAATCGCAAGCCTAAATTGTCAAAAACTTCGAAATTCAATGTAGTATTTCTTACCATTTATTTCGTCAGAAATCCTCAATATTCAATCCATACTACCCATGCCATTTAGCAACTTTGTCTATCCATTTGGTTAAACCCTGGATAGCCCTGGATAAGATCCGAAAAATACCGCCAAACAAAAGAACTTTTTCCAGAGAAACCTAAGATTATAAATGAACTCAATCTACTCCCCCGGACTATGTATCTCCCTAGACATCACAAGCGAATCCACCTCAAAAGAAGCAAAGAAGCAAGTGTCGTCACACGCTGAGCCGAAATAGCCTAACTTTAGAAAAGGTTTCGAAAGTGTTCTAAGCGCCATTTTATGACTCAAGAACGGTTATCGCTCCCATTATAAGAGTACATTCCACCCTTCACTGATGGAGAGTTTTCTCGACTTTTATGGGCTGGCACCCTCTCTTATCGTTCCAGTAAAAGCAGGAATGATATGAAAGATTCTTGATCTCTTGTCTGAAGTGTCCACAAAGGGAAGTAGTTCTATTTTGTGGGAGAAGGTATAATATGGGTTAATTCGGAGGTGTTAGCGTGTGATCCTCTTAGAAGCTCACGCATTAAATAAAAATGGATGGCTCCCACCTTTTTTCATATTCACTAAGATGGGTCTTGGAAGAGATTTAGGCGTTTATATTGGAAATATTTTCTCCTTTCGGGATTGTCTTAAGAAGGTGTAGGGTTTAATATTTCTCTCTGGAAAAGTAATTACTAATTATTTTTGACATTGTAAGAATTTAACCCTTCAAATGGTTAAGAGGAGCTATCTCCTTCCATCAAGATCTGGCTAATTTTGGTGATGACGAGATATCTCCTCATCAAGATATTGCCGATTATTTTATGATGACGATGTCACGACCTGGTGAGTTTTCATCTAATAACGAGATATCTCATCCATTATGATCTGATCAGCTTTCTTACGACGAGATATCTCGTCCATCAAGATCTGGTCACTTTTGTTAATGAGACGAGATACCTCGAAGAGACAACCACCAGGAGTGTTGAGCATGCTGAATAGGAAGCCTATTGGATCGCACAGTTGGATCGTTTAAGTTTTTTAATTGGCGTTTATTTTTTACAGCTATATTATTCCTTACACGATGCTATGTTATTTTGAAATTTTCTGGACATCTTATGAATCATAGCTCATGCGATTGATCAGTTTGCAGGTCATGCCTTTTGATCTTTAGAGAAAGAAATGAATAGCTTAACAGTACCTACACATGAAGTGTATATGCTAGTTCTTGAGTATTTATATTTCCTTGGCAGTTCAACTGAAGAGCTTGTTTAAAAGTTATAATTTTTTTATTTAACCATAATTATTATTACATTGGCTATTTCCAAGAACAATTTAGTACTACATATTTGTGGAACATCTATCCATTGCTTTTATCTTTTTTCTAATAACCCATAGCAAAAGAATATAAAGAAAGATAAGTTAAATTAAAACATTAATGAAAAGTCGTTTGCAAACACTTATCAAATTTACGTTTAAATGAATATTTGTAATCTGATGAAATATAAATCATAATTTTGATTTTTAAATAAATAGCGTTTGGTAAAATATAGTTCTGGTATTTTACTCACAGCATAATCTTAGTAATTTATCTTAAAATTGAGAGAAAGATAATGCTGTTTTAACTGTATTTTGTACTTTAATAGTTGATTTACCATTAGTTAGAAGGAAAATTAACCTTTGTTATAATAATTTTATATCGATCATAAATACTTAAGATTCAGTTATTAGTTAAGGTGTAATTATTACTCTAGGAAATTGTGCCTTTTAATTAATCCTATTAGAGGTTCTTTTTTGTAATCTACGCTCTTCCCTGTTTGGCATACAGTTTTCTTGTCCAATTAAATCTATCCTACGATTCTTTCAATCATCAGATGTGGGTATGTAGTCAATATATGTATTGTTGGGTAAACTAAGTATACACAACTTGAAAATCTCGTGAAACCCAAATGGTTTTAGTTCTAAGTTTTCTTTTTGGGTATTATTGTTATTATTGCTGTAATCATATTACACCAAGGTCCCCAACTGAATGCCACCTAATTTGCATATTTAAAATTCCCGAAACTTAAATCCGTCGTCCTACGCATTTTTATATTATTTTAAGCAAAGTGCAGTGGAAACATTTGAATCTTCAGTAAACAAGTTGAATTTAAAGCTAAGAATTAACATAAATGCTAAACATACATTTATTTGCTATTTTTCATTGTCAAACTGTTTTCTAACGGCCCTGCCAACATTAAATAGTAAAAGTAAATAGAAAACAAGATGTTTAAGATTCACGAAATGTGCTGAAGGATTCGCTAAACAGAGTGTCTAAATTGTAATTTCAGTACCTTACGAAGAGTACAAGAGTTTTTTTCCCAATGTCTGGCCAACTGAACAGAATTCATTGCGGCACTAGAAAGGGGAATTGTGAACCACTTTGCGCCATCTTCGTGCACTATGCAAGTTCACGCTACACCTCACATACATACCAGGTACAACCCGTTTATCGAGAGGCCAAACATCCATGCTTTATCCCAGATTCGAACTAGGAACCTTACGATCCAGAAGCCAGCACACTGGCCACTAGCCCGATTCTTTTACACCCAAAAGCATAAAAACATCAACAGAGCACGTCGAAACTTTATATTCTCCACCCTATTTGCTCTACCCCCCTATGCATTCTTTTATTTTAAAATAGATCATAAATAGAAAAAACGCTCAAAGTTGCTTCGTATATACTATTTTTTCCGTCTCCAGTAAAGTGAAATTCAAAGAAAAAATAATCGTTTTGGAGTAAAAAACGTGGAACGAAAAGCGATATGTCAAATATTTCAAAAACACCACGCTAAGAAAAGAATGACAAATGTGCTATTATTAGAGCTCTTGCCAACATGTCATCCTAAATTTCTGCCAAAGATATTCTTTTCTTTTTCCCTAACCGGTAATTTACAACTCCTATTGGTTTTTTCTCTTCTCTCGCTTTCTTCGACGTTTGGAACGGTTTTGAGGTGAATTTTTTTGCGTACGTTTTATGTTTGATGCAGCGTAAACTGTATAATTTTTTTCTCCGTCTGATGGTAACGAAAAAACCGGGGAATGCGAAATTCAACGAATTCATATGAAATGCTCAGAAAGCAGTGGCACTTATAAAAGATTTATTCCGCAGTCGATGGTTTGGGCTCAGCATTTTGTTGATAGATGGGACACGAGTAAAAGGAAAAGTCTCAAGTTTATTTCGAACTTTCATATTTTGCAAAACTTTTATACGTTTTTTTGGTGCAGTGGTAGTCTATGTCAGAACATCACCTAAGATTAAGAGAAATCAATCACAAATTGGGATGACGCAAGTTTTGCGTTGCATTTTTTTGCAAACTGTCCAACTTTTAAAGGGGGACTTGTAAACCAAAATTTTATAACGAAAATCACATTTTTCTCAATTGAATGGAATTTTACTTTTATTTTTGTTTGGGATTTCACTTTTAGATTTTTTATGGAATTTATCGATGCATTTCATAAGAAAAGTATTGTCTGTAAATTTACTAAGGTTAATAAATTAAAATAATTAATTGATTCTTTAATTTTGACTAAAACTTGAATGGAGACGTATAGGTATAAAATTAAATTTCTAATTTGAAAGAAATTTCAAAATTTATTCTTTTAATTAACGAGAAAGAGTTTCAGTGTCTGCAAAGATTTTACTTCTGCTGTCCCAATGCTATCATGTGATACATATAACCTTAAATTATAGTTTATCGCCATTATGGTGATGTTTGGCGTTTAGTCTAATTGATATTCACCAACCGACTATCATCAATTCGGAAATTATTCTTTGTAATTTTTATTGGTAAAGTTAAAATCTTAATTGAAAAACAAGCCAGGTGACGTCGTGTTCGATATAAGTAGAGGAAACACCGTATCGTCCTAGAAACTCTACCGATCACCTATATTTTTCTTGACAGAGAACATGCCTCCCATAGGTGCACTTTTCTCAGGATCTGTGAGAATTTCAATTAATTTTTTTCTCACATTTAGGTACCATGTATTATTACAAAGAAACAGCAGATTAAACTTTTAATTACTTTTAATTACAAAACTTTAACTTGGAATTTTTTGGTAAGAAAAAACTAAAAGTTTTAATAAAATAAGTAAACATTATACAAATTAAAATATTGATAAATACAGCAATCCTTTGTTACATTACATTTCGATGTTTCACGCTTTGATATATCGCACTACGGTACATCAAGCATGCGCTATGTCACATATTTTGTCCGTCAATAAATTTACGTTTTGATAGGAAGTTTCAATATATTCTATATTTGGGAGTGATTGTCATACAGGTGTGAGTGTGTGTGTGTGCGGACTCTTTCGAATAGTCGTAGTTCCATACAATGTATTATTCGTTATAGGAAAAAAGTTGGAGCATACATTTTACACTTAAAAAGTACTCCAATCAGAGAGATATTCATATTCGATAGCCTTTCTCATGTAGACCTTAAATTTAACGAAATTGAGAACAAACTTGCCAAAGAGCCACGGACGAGGTTTTCACATACCTTGCCCACTAAGTTATCAAGCGGTATTCACCATAAAGAAGTTATTAAAATTTGGAGAGCCCATACAAAAAAAATATTCATATACGGTACCATAGAGACTAACAATAGAGCACCACTCAAATTTGCGGATTGCAGAATATGTCAAACTGCCCTTTCTAGACTTGTGACCGTGTACATCACAACTCTATCCTTCCTGCAGGGACACAGGATTTTTCCAACTTGCCTAAAATGTAACACCGAACAAGCTTCTCTATGTCAACATCCGGACTGCGTTAGTCTGCCAAGGGAGGATCTCTATAAAGGAACTGATCGAGTGTTGGGCCTTTTGTTTATGGTTAGACATGAACATTGTCTAGCTAGGCCTTAAGAAATAAGTAACAAAAGAATTAGGAGTTCAAAGGTCCCTTGTTTCTCGCAGTTGTCATAAACTGAATAAGTGTAAATTCAGTGTCTCAAAAGCGGAATGGGTGGAGAAACGTTTTTCAAAAATGTGCCTTCTTCTCGATTATCCCGGCATATCAACTTTTTCTTGTTCCTGATCTACGCAAGATTTATCTAGCTGTCACTACTTTCTTTGATTTAATATCAAACGTTTCGACAAATGACTCGTAAAGTCTGCTGAAAATATTCGATAGCCTTTGAGCAAAATGTATCTGAATATCACAACACCATCATTCCCAATGTTTTACAATTTTAAAGAGTGTATTGAGTTCAATTGACTGCGTTTAAGCGAAACTCGATGTCAAGCTTACATATCGCACAGAAGCCATACGTGGTTGGTTGGCTTTGGGAGTTTTATGGCGCAAAGAGACATATTTGGCCATGCTGCACCAGACACAAGATATACAATATCTAGTAATACACAAACACACACAATGATTAATGAGAAATACTAATATTATTAATGAGAAAGGAAAAACGCGTAAAAGTGGAAAATACTTCCAATTACGTATCCAAAAAAAGAAAAGAATTTCTGAGAATATTTGTAAGGTAAGATCTTTAATTTTAAAAGAGAATTCGCCAAGTCAAAGAACTAACAAAGTCATTAAAAGGTTCAGTTTCAACTGTAAATAAAATAATTAACAGTGATTTGAATTTTAAAAAGACAAAATAATGCAATGTTCATCTTCTATCTCCACAACATGTTGCAGAACGCAGAACTCGCTGCAGAATTCTGTATGAGAAGCATTTAGCTGGAGAAATATGGATAAATGCTGTGACAATAGACGAGGCGTGGATGTATTTAAATGATTGCAATAAAAAAGAACAATTTATTATCATAAAAGAGGAGAAAAATCTTAAAACGTGGTTCAACTTGGTAACTAACGTGAGAACTTTCTCTAAGAGATTTATGATTGTTGCTGGTTTTGCACATATAAAGGAAAATTAAAAGTAAAAAGAGGGGAAAAATGTAAAAACCAACTCCAAATATTATCAAGACCATATTTTATCGCCAATATTAAAAAAAGAAATACCATATCTTTAACCACAGTGCCAACAATCAGTAGAACTGCATCAGAGTAAAGCAAGCAGCCACACATTTAAATCGACTATTAAATTCTTGAAAAAATGGAACAAGAAACTGGTATCAAGTCCTTTACTGATATTCCTGCTAAATCTCCAGATGTTTCACCCATGGACTTCTGTGCTTTTGGACTTTTAAAAAGAGTATTATTGAAACGTCGACCGAAAACCATTCAAAGACTGGAGAACTGTGGAACAAGAATGGGACAAAATACCTCTGCCGATACTACAAGTTATTATCATGGAAATTAAGGTGTAGAAAGATAGTTAAAAGTAAGGGCTATCAAATAGAACATTTAAAACACAAAAATTTCATGCAAAAATTGATCTTCAGTCCATTAAAATCGTTCAAAAAATGTCCGAACAGCCTCTGTAGGTAAGTTGATATCTTCCTCCTTATAATGCAAACGTTGTTTTCATTCTATCATGTTAAATTATAAGTAAACAAAGCACTTCATAGTGAAAGATGAAGATTTTTGTTTACCATACACTTACTTTTAACGTCCATCCTCCACTCTCCTCCCATCATCCATAAAGGTTACAGATTATCCATTATTCATGCTGCCCGTCTTCAAATTTAAAAATTTTCCTTCTTCAACGTTTCCATCATAGGTGTAACGCCAGGTGCTTCAGGAAATTCGATCCTCAGATTAATCTAGAATCCAATTTCGAAAAATAAACTTATACTTCCAGGAGTGTTGTATAACCTATACAGCAGTGAAAAGGAAGAACACCAAAGAAAACGTTTCTCTTATTTGAAAGCGAATATTTTCTTTACGTCTTGAGAGAGAGAGAGAGAGAGAGCAAAGAAAGTACTTTGTATTATATTCCGCTCATATTTTTATTTCAGATTTAGGGCCGATAAGTTCCTACTTTTTTCGTGTTAGCGCTATGCGTCGGCAGTTTTGAATTTCTGCTCAAATGAAAATCTTTTTCTGGGTCACGTTCAAAGATGGAGCGAAGAAAATGTGTTTTTCACCTCATTGCTTATTGAATAATAGTGAAGTACCTGTTTATCCAAGAGTTGAAACAATCGATATGTAACTAAGTGACCAGAACTGTTTTGGGGAGCAATCCCCCATAATATCTTTCATTATTTTTCAATGGGTTATTTGAAATATTTTGACTTTATATATTTTGAATCTCTTAACCACCATGTTAACCCTCATGGTGATTTCCTTGACGAGCTACCTTGCCATTAGCAAAATCTTGATCTCGCCGTCATAAAACTGTCGGCAATATCTCGATAACGAGATATCTCGTCATTAGTAAAATTGGTAAGATCTTGTCGGACGAGATATCTCGTCGCTACCATTTGGAGGGTTAACCCTCCTGATGGTTGTCTCAAAGAGGTGTCGCGAAATTGACAAAACTGGTCAGATTTTTATCTTGTCATCATGAAAAGAATCGGCAATATATCCAAGACGAGATATCTCGTCATTAGCAAATTTGGTCAGATCATGTCGGACGAGATATCTCGTCGCTAACATTGGGAGAGTACGAGACGTTTCAATGAGAAGTTCGGAGTGAGAAATAACGCAAACGATCATTGAAAACTTTTCCCGTTGCGTGGAAGTTTTCTTTTTGAACTAAATTCTTTTTTTTAATGAAAAGTGTTTGAAAGTTGCGCACTTGATGTCATATCCGGCATCAATTTACGTTTCAAAAGTTCGAAAAATCTAGCGAGGTGATTTACTGTTTCATCTCGTGTCAATCCATTATCAATTTAAAAAGGTTTCTATTTTTTCAAAAATAGACTGGTGGGTGTTTAATTAAAGACGCACTGGAGCAACACAACGGGCTATTGGCGACGGTCCGGGATCGAACTCAAAGGGAAGATCCGAGAATACCGCGTATTTTTAAGACAGTTAAGATGACGCGGTCACACCCGAGGTAGACCCTACTCTCGAAACTTCCACGCAACACCAAAGTGAGGACATTTGAGTCCACGACATATTTAACATGCATCGGTCCACTTTGTACACGACGGTTTCTTGTTGCATTCGAACTCGCAACGCTCTAGTCCGTTACTCTGCCAACTGGGCTATCGCGGTCCGTTAGTACGTCGGTCTCGTGTATCAAGAGGTAAAATTGATTATTCATTTCTAATGGAATTTTCGTTCTAGGAAACAAAGAATTTTCCCATGTCAGATGACGTCTTCATATTTTGTCATTATGGTAACACGAGATTAATTAGAGTATTTAAATTTTAAACTGGGCATTTATTCTCTTAATGGTGCAATAAACGGCCTAATTTACATTCGTTGTTTGTAAATTATTTGCTTCAATTTTATCACCCATTTTCTTAATAGCAGAAGCATTGGGACCTATTAAGGCAACTCCTTCCCTTTTTAAGATATTTGCAAAATTTGAATTTTCTGATAAAAATCCATATCCTGGATGCACCGCCGAAGCGCAACTTGCTATAAAAGCATTTATAATATTTTTAATTGACAAATAGCTCTCAGTGGCAGGAGAATTGCCGATATAATTAGCCTCATCAGCATATTGTACATGCATTGAATGTGTATCTGCTTCAGAATATACGGCAACTGATTTAATACCCATCTTCTTTAAGGTTTGCATTATTCTCAAAGATATTTCACGTCTTGATCAAGCATCACGGGAAAGAGCAGAGAATTACACCCCTTAGTTGTTTTTAATTGCAACTAAAGCCCGATGTTGCTGATAGATGAGCAACTAGGAGTGAACCTCTCTAGTTCACTTAAAATAACTAGTAGACTCATATTACCTAAGTTAAAGTTTCTTTATTACTTACATCTAGTGGTGTCAGAATCGCAATTCACATTCCAGACCATATTTCAATCCGTTTTGCAGAATTATACACATTTAACCCTCCAAGTGGCTTCAACGAGATATCTCGTCCATCAAGCTCTGACCAATTTTGCTAGTGACGAGATATCTCGTCCATCAAGATATTGCAGATTTTTCGACGTTATCAAGACCTCTGGTCAGTTTTCTTATGACGAGATATCTCGTCCACCAAGATCCGGCCAGTTCTCTTCTAATGACGAAATACCTCGTCGAGACAACGACCAGGAGGGTTAATACCTGGAATAAAATTGGCCAAAGATATAAAATATTTGTTAGTTCCTATTAATTAATCGGGCCCCGGTAGCCCGGTTGGAAGAGTAACGGATTAGCAACCGGAAGGTTGCGAGTTCGAATCCAGCCAAAGACCGTCGTGTACAAAGTAGGCTGGTGCACGTTAAATCTATCGTGGCCTCAAATGTCCTCACGTTGGCGTGGTGTGGAAGTTCGGGGAGTTGGGTGCCAGCTCAGGTGTGACCTCGTCATTGACCGTGGTTCAAAATTACTTGGTGTGGTCCTCGGTTCTTTCTCTTTGGGATTGATCCAGAACCGTCGCCAATAGCCAGTTTTGTTGCTCCAGTGCGACGTTAATTAACTACCTCCTACCCTTTGTTACTTCCCGTATATCAGAAATGAGCAGACTCGTTATGGTAAATAGGTAACTTAATTAACGTCACACTGGAGAAACACAACGGGTTATTGGCGAGAGGAAAAACCCAAATGGGAAAGATCCGGATTACACCACGCAGTATTTAATTACGATCAGATGACGAGGTTAACATCTGAGCTGGCACCCCACTCTCCAAACTTCTTCACCACGCTACGACACATTTTATGTGAATCAGCCCCATCTATACACGACGGTCTTTTGTTGGATTCGAAAGAAACCCTCCGCTTGCTGATCCGTTACTCTACTAATCGAGCTACCGCGACCTATTATTTATATAGATGCAGAAAGGTAGTATGTTCTCAGCATTTCCTGAAAAAGCTACTAAGACACAGTTGGATACCGATGAAGTTCAAATATGTCTTAAAAATATTAAGATAAAAACAATGCACATTATTTGGAGGGAGATTAAAATATTTTTATTGATTTTAAAATTCAAAATTTCATGGATTGTGATTTTTTTTCAAATAGAAAAGTTAAAAGGAATAACTATGAGGTTCTCGTTCAGCCAAATGAAATTTCTAAAAGTCAGTTTGCAGTTTTGAAAACGGATTTCGGTGAAACATCGTTAAGTTCTATTTGTTGATTCTCATTAATGAAGGTATGGAGTGCTGAAGCCGCGTTGAACTTGATCGTTTCCAGAGAGAGCATTCTCTTCCCATGGCTTGTACAACTCGTTGTCTGTTTTGACTTCTAGTCCCAAGAAAGTGTCGTAAAGGATGATGTATCCCATGTTGGCGTTGTTGGTTACGATGGCATCATTTCGTCCGAAAAGGAGAAGTCCACGGTTCATTCGATTGGAAATCAGATCCTGTTCAGATTCTCCTCTTGTGAGACGGACAGAAGCACTGCGCTTCATCAGGACAGCATTTGGTGTTTTGTCACAGCAAGCCTTTTGATTGAGCAGGGCTCTTCAGCATCTGGTGCTCCGGTGATCTCATCCAACAATTGGTGAGGTTGGGCCGACGTTCCGTTGCTTTCGGTGCCGTCTGGAGTCTTGTTTCCAGAGGCCGTATTTTCAAGATCATCCCGTCTTCTGGGCAACAGGGCAAGTTGGATCGCCTGTGGTTCTGCTTTTCACGAAGATGTCAAAGCCGTCGTATTATCCACTGATATCTTCGGCAGATTCTGCACAGTCAGCTTCGTTAGTTTCATCGATGGAGTTCTTTTGTGCCTCGAGAAGAGCCCTATCCGCCATTTCGTCTTCGATGGTTCGCAGACGCAAGTCCATGAATTCCTCGGGATGTTCGGCATTCCACTCTGCGAGGTAGTCACGCTCGACGTATGGCTTTTCTTCTGCTTTCTGTTTCTTTGACTCTTTCTTGGCTTGCTTCTTTTCTCTACGCTTCTCTCGAAACTTCTTTCTGAAATAGCAAATTAGAATCAATTATTTTTCCTGTCAAGACACAGCAAAGGGAAACAGAAGTTACATTTATATTAAAAAAGAGTAAATAAAGTTTTAAGGACTAAAATATATGAAAAATAATAAATTCTCAAAGAGTACGAGTACACTTACATTTGTTTCCTGCACCAGTCCAGCATCTTGAAAGGTAGATAAGTCGTCTGTAATAATGACGTAAATAGCACTAAAAAGTAGTTTGTAGGTAGCACTGAAAAGTACTGTTTGTTTGTAGATAGCACTAAAAAGCACTGTTTGTTTGTAGGTAGTACTAAAAAGTACTGTTTGTTTGCAAAAAGCACAAAAAAGTACTGTTTGCAGATATTGCAGCGGAATATTCCTCTACAACCAAAAATCGCTTTATCCAAACGTTTATAATATCACTTGATGAGAGCTTTAAAAATCGCCAGTTAGCAGTTTGACAGACAGAACATGAATGAAGAAATCTTTTTGTAAGCGCTACTGTTTACCTACAACAATGCTTGATTAAAAATCGAAAAGTAAAACACTGCTTTAAAACTATTTGTTTAAAAGCGTTGAGAAAAAAAATGTATTGTTATAATTAAAATTATAACAATACATTTTTGTTCTAATCTTAATTTATTGTTACCAAAAAAGTCTGTTTTTATTTTCATTGTTGCATTTATATGTATGAATTTCTCTGCTCGTTTAATGTGATGAAGAAATATATAATTTTAATACATGATTTGCTTTGATATACGTATATATGTTTATAGCGTCATTAAATTCCAATGAGGCTAGAATCATTGTTATTAGATTGCATGTTATAGTCTAATTTGTTTCACTTTATACTAATTCTATCCACTTTTACGCCATAAAATCACTTTAAATTGGTAATACACATTAAATATTCAATATAGCATTAATACCCAATCGAGTGAAGAAATGCTTTTAACCCTCCTGGTGGTTGTCTCAAAGAGGTGTCTCGAAATTAGCAAAACTGGCCAGATTCTGATCTTGTCATCATGAAAAGAATCGGCAATATATCCAGGGCGAGATATCTCGCCATTAGCAAAATTGGCCAGATCTTGATGGACGAGATATCTAGTTGAAACCACTTGGACGGTTAATATCCCTCTAACCCAGAAAAAAGAACTTATTCCATATCAGGAGTTTTCCAACTTCTTGAGCTTCTCCAGTTCTATTGTTTCCATACACGAATAAAGCTCAGTAATCCATTTTTTCTGCGGGGAGGTGCTGTAGTTTGGTTGGAAGAGTAGCGGATTAGCAACCGGAGGAATGCTAGTTCGAAACTCGATCCAAACATAGACCGTCGTATAAATGAGGGCTGGTGCACGCTAAATCTGTCGTGGCTTCAGATATCCTCACGTTGGATTGGTATGGAGGATTGGAGAGTGGGGTGCCAGTTCAGATGTTGACTTCGTCATCTGACCGTGTTTTAAAATTGCGAATTGTCCTCGAATTGATAGCGGACCGGGATAGCCCTTCGGGATTGATAGCGGATCTTCACCAATAGTCCAATACGACGTAAATTCAACTACCTTTTGACGCACTGCACAAGTTAAACCTAGATTCTGAGTACTTGGCTACTACACACGGTCGGTTTTTTACATGAATACTTTGAATTCTATCTTTTGTAGATTGAGAAACATGTCTACAATTAAATTGGAAAAATGCTAACAATTGTCAATTAGCCAAAAGAAATGTCATTGATCATGTTGTAACGTGTGATTAATGTTTCATTGTAATTTTCTTCGTTAATATTTATTGTGCGTGCAATTTTTGCCGGGCATGTTTTTCAGTATTTTAATTTTTGCCTTCCAAATTGGAATTATAATTTTTGAAGAACGATAAAATTAGTTTTAGTGGAGTTCGAGGTTGGTAGTTGAATTAACACAACAGGCTAATGACGACGGTCCAGAATCAGTCCCATAGGGAAATATCCGAGGATAATATTTCGTAATTTTGATGACGAGGTTACACCTGAGCTGGCACCCCAATCTCCAAACTTCAATGCCAAGCCAACGTTAGGACGTTTGGGCCACGACAAATTTAATAAGCACCAGCCCTCACATACACGACGGTATTTGGTTGGATCGAGTTTCGAACTCGCAACCCTCCGGTTGCTATTCCGTTACTCTACCACCATTCCGCGAGGGGAGACCCCGTGCCTATCCTTATGAGGATTTACCGGTTTAGTCTCCCTTGGGAGTTTATTAGTTTTTTATTCGCAGTCACTGTTTGGTTTTCTTGACGATCAGCTGATGGTCATACGGTAACTAAATTTATATCGTAGCTATAAAATCCTGGCTGCGGGATTTCAGGATATCCATGATTTTGCAAATGTTATCTCTGCATTTCTTGTGCTTTATTGCTAGGTTTAGCCATCCTGGGGCGGGTTTTGGTAGTGGGCAACGCAGTGAGCTTGTGAGGGGACATTCAAAGATATAATGCATTGGAGTTCCCTCTATCCCACAGGAGCATTGGTTGGTCTGAGATAAACCGAATCTGTGGAGATAGCTAAGGAATGGGCCATGGCCCGTTACAAACTGTAAAAGACGTCTATCTTTGATGCGGGTATCCATGGAGACGTTTGGGAAGAGATCGAATGTTGAGCGGCCTGTGTCGTCTGTGTTCCATTCTAGCTGCCACAGTTGAAGAATGTGATCTCTAGTGAGACTCTTGAAGTGTGAGACTGGAAGGGTTATTTTATTGTCCTCTGGAGCATCTTTGTTTGTTGCCTCCTCCCTGGCTGGCTTCCTGCTGTCTGCTTTTTCGTTGCCCTCGTGTCCAACGTGAGCCTTAATCCATCGTAGTTTTAATGCTGGCTTCTTGTGGAGGAGGTTCTGGATTTGTTTGACGATGGGATTTCTGGACGTTGGGTTACGGAGAGCTTCTAAAACTGCTTGACTGTCTGAGAAGATTGTTGCTTTTTCAGGAGCCAATCTAACTGCTTCTCTGATTGCAACCGACTCCGCTTGGAACACACGGTTGTTAATTTGGAGCCTAGTCGATCAGGTTTCTGTTAATGTTCCTTCTTCGAAGAGGCAATAAGCTGATCCCACGTCCGTGTCCGTCTTGGAACCATCTGTGTAGATGGAAAGGGGGATGTGATGTATAGTGTCAATGGAGATTTTTGCTTCTTTGTTTGTATAGATGGGTGGGAGAACCATCTTCTTGTCTTCGTTTCAGTCTTGTGAATTAGATGTTTCAGAGTTCATTTGAACCGGTTTATGAAGACGAAGAAGTTATATTGTTTTTGCTTCTGTGAAAGGAGGATATGTAGAGAGGTGCTACTCCAATAGTGATACATAGAGCTCATGTTGGGGTAGTTAAATAGGCAGAAAATATGGATTTGAGTGCCTTTGAATGGATTTGAGTTTCCTTATGTTACGACAAGTGAGATTTGTCACCCACTCTACCAACAGTGGAATTATAGGAAATGGTCGAAATGACGAAGTCAAAACCTGAATCTGGCCTGGTGAGCAGGTACCCCACTCACCAAACTTCCCACCACATTTGAGGCCACGAGAGATTTAATGTTACCCACACGTGTCTTTGTTTGGAACGAGTTTCAAATTCCCAACCTTCTGATTGCTAATCCGTGATTCTCCCAATTGGGCCATCAGAGCGACACAATATTGTGCTATAGTGTAGCCTTAGCCTCATAACACGCATAGTTACTAAATGACTGCATCTATTACATGAAAGAATCTATGGACTCTTTTGAACTTTAAAAATATTTTATTGGTAATTTTCTTTGAATAGAATCCTTTGGAAAGATTCTATTTGTCCTTTCTTTAGAAAATAATCTTTGGAAAGATTCGATTGGTCATTTTCTTAGGACTGAATTCTTTGAAAAGATTTTACTGGTCTTTTCCTTTGAATATAATCCTTTGAAAAGATGATTTTGGTCAAGAAGTCAAAACTGCTTAGAACTAATGCAGGGACTACAGGCTGCAAGGTGGAATTACGCGTGTGAAACACTCAGAAGGCTTGAAATAATTGTAGGTTCGGAGTTTTCTCTGGTTTGGATCCGGGTCTGAACATGGAATTTCTTTGTGGTTCGGAATTCAGTTCAAATCATAAGTCTCAATCTAATTAGCCTGTATTAGCAAAACATGACGTACGGGGACATATCAAACCATACAGATTAGCCTGGAAAAAGATAATAACTTAAGATGTATTGAGGAGCGTTTATTTTAGGAGTAGTATAAAAACTTTATGAATAATTTAAATATGCATTGGGATTCTTTATTTCTCCAATTCCTAATCTGTATTTTCAGAAATATGTGTATGGATGTAAACTGACACTTTCGCAATTGTCGAAAACAAACGGTTTTGTTATCCCATCTATTTGATATCTATTCTTTCATGGGATTCCTTTCGACCATAGGTGTTTTTAGATTTAGATTTCTGAAATATCTCTTTTGCAGGGCATACTAAATTATTTATATATTCATATTTTAAACGTTCTCTTACACCAGGAGACACAATTTTTGTTTTGATTTTTGTCACCTTCAGTTGATAAACGTCTTTGCTGTTTTTCTTATTTTCATTTATTCATATCTTAAGACTCTTAGAAAGGAATTTCTATGCAACTTGGAGAGGGATTTTCAATATTTGAAAACAAATCAGTCGTTATGCAAAGATCTTACTTCTCTAATGTCCAAAAATACTTGCATCATTTATATATATTGGAGTTGCATTTAAATGCATTTCCTCACCGTTTTGGCAACTTTGGGTGTTTAATCTAGTGGATGCTCACAAATTAACTAACATACATGAATTGTTAATTTACTCTTAAGAATTTTTATTGGCGAAGTCCTGAAAAAGTGTTTAAAAACATAACCAACTGACGCCAGGTTCAGGTTACGTATAGGAAACATGTATCTTTGTAGAACAGAAATTACTCTCATTGGCTGTATACGTTTGAAACTCCACATATATGGCTAATTTCAAGAGCAGTCTGCATAGTATAAAAAGTAACTCGTAGGCGAGTTTTTAATTTTAGCAATTATATATTTGACCAACACACAGTTTGTACTCTCATATTGAATGAATGTAATTTATATTAAAGTTGTGATATTCTCTTAAGCTTATCTTTTTTGACTAAGATGATATTTAGTTGGTATTAAATTTTAATAACTTTTTTTCGTTTCATCCGGATTTATCGTTCATCTGTCAAATAAACTACTCTTCCTCGTTCATAAGTTTCATAATCGTGTTATCCAGTATATAAATCCAGTTAAAAGTGCATTAGATAATCGACGTGAAAACAATTACTTGATCAAGGAAACGCAATTACGTGATCAAGGAAACGCAATTACTTGATCAAGGAAACGCAATTACTTGATCAAGCAATGCAATTACTTGATCAAGGATCATTTTGAAAGGAAGGCAATTGATGTTTTTTCCGACTTGTGTTAAGTTTAGCTTAGAAATAACACCAGTTACCCCCGAAAGCTGAACGTTTCAACTTTCGGGAAACAGCGGAAATGGAATACTGAACTAAACAGTTAAATTATATATGAAATAACCTGGAAAAACTAACTAATGTTGGAAAAAAATACAGTAGTGTCGATGTGATTGGGATATCTATTAGTACGAGTAATTCTACTTTTTTCTTTAAGCAAAATAGCATTAAGAATAATTGTCAATAAATTGAAGATTTTTCCTAATTTAAACTTATAGGTTTGGTTTGTATGTATCTCAGTCATTGTTTCTGAAAGTTATGGCTTTTAATAAAACTTGGGGATGACGAGAAAGCAAATTTATTTTTTAACTCTAAAGTTTTATTGAAGGCAATGAATTTGCCTTCAATAAAATCTTAATTCTGGGAATCTTAATTCTGGGTTGAGCATTTTTAAATTGAATGTTTTGCTATTGAAACCAAAGTTACAGTTAGCTTTACCAATAAGGGTAATAAAGAATACTTACAGTAGGGTCGTTATTGAGTTCTTAATTTCAGTAAAACCAAGAGTGCTAGTCTTAAAATTTGTGAAAAATTAATTTAAAAAATCAAATATGCACAATTACCGCTCAGTGGATATCTCAAGGGTAAAGAAATTTTCGCTTGATATTTATTTTAAGATCCGATCAGGTGTTGCCTAGTAATCTGACCGTGGATCAAAACGACGAACTGTTGTACCCAGATCTTTCCCTTCGGGATTTATTCCAAAAGTCGCTAATAGCCCTTTGAGTTGCTCCACGGCAACATCAATTGAACTATCCCCTAACCACGTCAACGTGAAGACATTTGAGCGAACGACAGATTTAAATGCACCAGACCCCACGTACACGATGGTCTTTGGTTGGATCGAGTTTAGAAGTCACAATTCTCCGATTGAAAATCCGCTACTCTTCAAAACGGGTTACAGCGTCCTTTTATATTTGTTTAATTTGGATGCATGAAATATGCATATTGATCCATTATAAATGCATTTGATAAAAATATAGAATGTGATTAACGCTACTACCATCAATAGATATAAGTGGCATATGTTCGTTTCCACTCTGGGTGTATTTCTCTCAGGTGTCAGTAAAAACTCCCCTTGTGTATGTCTATTACTTTATATTGTGTCTTATGTGGGGTGAATCATGGCCAAATATGGGCCTTCCACTATAAAAATCCACATAATCAACCATAAATAGATATTAGCATTTATAAAACTCTACCGTAGACACGTTTAGTATCTACGGTAGTAGTGGGTCTGCTAGTGTAGATGAATCTGTGGAAACACTCTTTCACTGAATCATTGTCCAGTTGTGTTCTGCACCTGCAGTAATGCCCAAACAGTTTCAACTGCCACAACAGCTGAGTAATTGCATAAAATATGCCATTCTCAAAAGTTCTGAACCGAGAAACGCTAGTGATTAGATTATGCTAATGACACGTCATCGAAAAATGAAACTACTACGAATTTCAAGCTAACTAACAGAAAACTTTTGTATTATTAATTTCATTCGTTAGATATTCATCTACGAGATTTTCATTTTTTTATCACTTATATAAGTTACATGCACACTCTTGAGAGAGAGAATGTCAATTATCTTGAAAGCGATCATTTTGATTTTATTCAAGAAACATATTTTGAAATAAAAATTTGAGTGCCGTCGGATTTGTAGGGGAAAACCTAATCTTATTATGATTCTTCAGTGGTGATAAGAATACCCGTTAAAATAATTATTGCACAGACATGTCTCGTAAAGTTTTATTCTCTTCAATAAAATTAGTGAAGCAATTTTAAAATGACTTAAATGGGAGCTGCAGTACATTTTAAATTTGTGTAATAAATCATAAACATTAAAGTGAAATAAATTGATGAAATATTAAGATAGTGTCTGTGATTCGAGAAAACTAATTAATATAAATTGGAAGTTTAAATTCCTTGCTAAATTTATTTATTGCGCGAAATGTTCTGATGTTTAATCTAGGTATGTGATAATTTTTTACAAGTATAACAAATAAATTCAAAAATTTTCTACAATCTTTGAGGTGATCATGTACTTTTAATATACTATTATGTCTCTGTGGTTTGAGTGCAAAAATATTGCTTTAGAATGTGATTTCTATATTAATTAATGAAATTAAAGCCCTGAATAAGGTAAACGTATTTAAACCACTCTATATGGCATAGTGCAAACTTTATATTATATAATGCATATCACTTAATAAAGTAACAATCATATGCATATTATCTGATATAGTAATCGTGTATAAATACTCAATCTAAGTTCTTAATTTCATGGCTACTTGGATTTGATACAAAGTAGAAACACAAATTATAATGGAATGATTTTTATTACGTGCAAATCATTTTCAAAATAGTACCATTTCCTTTTATTTCGAGGATGTACCAAATAAATATATAATTGAATATTATTTTTTTATAAAATAGCAAGCAACAATTTCCTCTTAGAAATCACGTGTGTAGTATTATTCGTTTACACTCTATTCTGTGTCGAACAGAATTAACAAATAATGACATGTTATTCCATTGTCGATTGTATCAAATATTTATCTACATATAATATCGTTTTTTAGGTGCATAACAAAGCATTCGGAGATTCAGAAGATATCTAACAATCGAGTACTAATAAATGTTCGAAAAAAGCGAAATTTATATACAAGTGATATATCTCATTTTCCCTAGGTGAAGCAGCATTTCTTTATTTTCTCTTTTCGTACGTTCGTACCTATGTTTTCATTTCCAGTTATTTGATTTGAACGACGAATTAGAAAATTGTCCCATGTCTCAAAAGACTCCAAAGCAATTTCATTTAAATAATTGGAATGTTTTCTATGAATATTTTTTTCGTTCTGTGGTTTTTCTTCGTTATGAAACACATACGTTGACGAGTTAAAGAATGTACGACTCATCAGAATGGACGCAATTTAATTGGCTCATTGCGATATTAAGAGACATTTGAAAAGAGATAAATACTAATTAGGGAAATAATCATTGTTTTTTACTGAATTTGGGGATGGTGATTTTTACGGAATGGCTACAAAGTAGTTGTAATTGATTTTTATATTGTAATTAGCCTTTCTTGAAAACATTGTGTGGGAACTTATAGGCATATCGAGATTGAAAGTAAAGAATTATTAAAAGGAATTGAAACCGCGTATTGAGTTTGTTTTTTTGTTGTTCTTTTAATACGAAAATTAAATATAATTAATTTTTATACAAACGTTGTTGAATGTATCTATGAAAAAATACTAGTGATGATTCGTTTCAAGTACACAAACATAGAAACTGAAGACCTTAGGGCAAGAGTGGGTTAACCACGATTTTATAGCAACAGAGAAAACAAACTGTTGAAATTATCAGGGAAATATAAGAGGTTTTTTCTGTCAAGACTAATGCAGATGACAGTTGAATTTTTGTGGCGGAACGTGCTTCCTGTAAGCATTCCTAATGTGCCTCCACTTGGCTTATTTTTCGAACACTATTTCATCAAGTCGCCAATAAAAATTCCTAAGAAGGAATTCCGAATTTAAGTACAATAATTTATTGGTATAGAGTTTTTGTGGAGAAACGTGTTTTCTGTACATATTCCTAACCTGTCGTTACTTGGCTAGTTTTTCGAATATGATCAGCACGTTGCCAATAATAATTCCAAATTTACGTATAATAGTTTATTGGTACACGATAAAAATCAGATTATCTGCAAAACGTCACCAAACGGTGATAAATCCTATTTTAAGGTAACCACCATTTTTATCATGGTAGAGCGTTTGGGTAAAAGAAAGTAAAATCTCCTGTTTTCCGTCAGGTTTGCTTGTTTTCACTGAAAATCCCTGTCATAGGGAGAAACCGCATGCCAGTATATAAGTAAATGCGTAATCATAGTTTATCCGTACCCAAATTTCTAGGGTCGGATGTTAATTGGAGTAAACATCGATATGACGAATGACAGGGATTTTCAGTGTAAAAATAAACAAACCAGCAAATCCTGTCTGTAAAGATTTTATTTCTGCGGTTCTAATGTTCTCGCATAATGCATATCAGGTGTACCTTAGAATGTAATTTATCGACCCCACCTATATTTGGTTTCATTGAAAATACCGCTCATATATGTTACATTGCATTCAGCTGAAATAAAGTCTTAAATTCAAATTTTACTACAAGGATACATAAATTTTAAAATTGTTCATTGAATCAGATTCTAAACAGATTTTGTAATGGGATCTTTAGCTGCTTAGCGTGCAACACAATTTATTTAATGAAAAAAAACCAGTTCCTGAAAAATAACGTCTGGATAAGTCTAATTGTATTTTAGAACCTGGAACTTCTTTCTGTTATTTATTGTCTGTACGGATCCAGTACGTGGCAGTAATATTCAGCAAACCATTGTTCAGGTATTAACGGAAAAAAAGGGGTGTCACAACTGTTTTCAACATTACAAAAGAAGCAGGCTCATAACTATTGGATGGTCAAACACATTAGAAACGCCTTAAAAGAGATTATGTATTCCCAGCACCAATGTTACTCAATGGTAGAATTAAGATATTCCAAAAATAGAAAGAAAAGTATCAGTCTTTTCGCCAAGGAAGCACAGTTTTCTCTTTTTAATTATGGAGTTTTTCACCTGGAACTCTTTATGTTTGGTTTCAGTTGTTAATCGCATGCACAGTTCCACCACGTGGCAATATTCCAATTGAACGTAACAATTCAATAAACCACTATTCAAGTTATAACGGGAAAATATCTATTAACCGTTTTCAAGATTCTAAAAGAAACAGGCTTATAAATATTGGATTGTCAACAATACCAGAATCGCCTTAAAAGAGACTATGAATTTCCAGCACCAATGTTGCTCAATGTCAGAAGTAAGATATTTAAAAAAAAGAAAAATATCAGCTTTTTCTCCGAGGAAGCACATTCTTTTCTTTTTAATTACGGCGTTTTTGAACAAGAAATTATTTGGTTTTAGTTATTAACCGTCTGCACAGTTCCAGTACGCTGCAATATTCGATTGCACGTAGCAATTTAGTAAGCCCTTGTTCGAATTATAGCGGAAAAAATACCTATTAACCGTCTTCAACATTCTAAAAGAAACAGGCTCATAACTATTGGATGGTCAAAAATATTAGAATTGCCTTAAAAGAGATTATGAATTCCCAGTACCAATTCTGCTCAATGGTAGAAGTAAGATATTCCAAAAATAGAAAGAAATATAGCAGTCTTTTTGCCGAGGAAGCATTCTTCTCTTTTCAATTACGGTTCCATTTTGAACCCAACCTTTCCAGAAGTTCAAAGAGTTCCCTTTCCCTTTTTTACCTATATATCGGTTGAAATAAAAGATCCATTAGCACATTTGCTTTTGTTTGTTTTTCCGTAACGGAGGAATGCCATTTTTTTTCAAACCTGTGTTTGGATCTCAAAAGCTACATAAGAAGGAAACTAAAACCATTAACGGTTACAGTATCTCGCTTTTTGTTAGCGTCTGTTGCGCCAACTGCAGACTCAGATTTTGTATCAAAGCTAGGCTTTGTTTGCGAAAGAGTAATAGCGGTATACAGTTACTGTCCACTGTCAATGTTTATTTTTTCTGAGTCACTATTGGTATGAATAAAATAAATTAGCTTTATTAGATTTATGGACGGAAGTATTGACTTTTTGCAAATTGTTTGTATTTAGTTTAACGAGCTTTTTGAAAATGTAATTAAAAACAATTTTTCGAATGTTTACTGCATATATGGGTAGCTTAAATGCAACTTATATCTTGCTTATGGTATAAAACGTATAGAGATGTCAAAAGTATAAAATTACTGTTATTTATTATTACTACATCTCAATGTTTCGAATGCATACTATATACAGGGTGAGTCTAAATTGTTTTTACAAAATAAGAGGGGTGATAGTACCCATCCAGACGAACAATAATTGTCATGGAACATAGGGTCGCATTCCATTCTGAGAGGCAGAAAAGAGTAAAATTAGAATTTCAACATGAACTTACAACAGTGTTGGGAAAGCGAATGAACGATACCAAAAGTTGCACAATCTGATTGATTGATTAGAGAAAAACTCACAGCAAAGTGCTTAAAGTGACGGCCACGCGTGTCGTTGCACAGTTCACACCGGCGAAGGAATGACTGGCGCACCTTCTCGAGGATTCCTGGTGTTGTGTTAATTTTGTCTGCGGCAACGCCGATTCTCGCTAGGAGATCTTCAGTCGAGTCCACAGGCGCCTGGTAAACTAAAGATTTCATGTGCCCCCAGAAGAAAATGTCCAATGGGTTGAGGTCCGGTGAGCGAGGAGGCCACGCCACAGGTCCGCCACGTCCAATCCATCGTGCCATCTTGCTTAGGAGATATGATACGTAGGCAGGTACAAAACGACGTCAGAGGCGATGACTTGTTCATGCTCGACGCGTTTCGACTTTACTCTTTTCTGCCTCTCAGAGTGGAATGCGATCCTATGTTCCATGGCAAATATTGCTCGTCTGGATGGGTACTATCACCTCTCTTATTTTGTAAAAACAATTTAGACTCACCCTGTATATGGGTAGCTTAAATACAACCTATTTTTTGACATATTCCATAATAACAATGGAATATGTCAAAATATTAAAATAATTAAAAATAAAAATAGTGGTTACAGTGTAGTTTTATAAAATTCACTGCATTTTAATTTTTATGTTTGGTTATGATTGCTTGTGAAGTGAAACCATGAATCAGTTTCAAAAATATATAGAAAGATAGAATTATAAATACAATGAAAACATTAGTGCGCTGCTACACTATGTGAAAACTGAAACATTAAGAAACTCACGACGTTCGATATATACATTTGTTTATATTGGAGTAAATTAGGTTATATTTACAAAGATGTTAAACACGTTTCCTACCTATTTCCAATTTTAGACCATTCAATATTTTGTATTCTCTTAATAGTAGTGACACAACTCAAACGAGAAACATTATTTTTCAATTAAAAAACGATTGTGAAATCGAATAAAACAAATACCTTATGAATGTTTAATATAAATATGAGAATTCTATTGCATGAATTGAATTGTGCAGATGATAAATAACTGAAACAAAAGAGTTCCAGATTCAAAAATACCAATAGGCGTTGATGACAGATATTTTATAACTACATTTTTTTCGTTAAAGTTTGTATTTTGGTAATGACATAATAGAACTTTCCAGAAGTATCTCGAAGCGAATCATAAAACTTTAGACGATATTTATTATTCCATATAATGTGACATGTGATTTATTTAAAATTCATTTCCATTTGTTATGCTTTGCTTGTGTTCACTCTTTTATCCAAATAAACCTTTACATTTTATTCTTTCGAATTTTTAGTTATTTCAACGCCACAGTTTTTCAAATTTGGAAGTAAAACATGTTTCCATCATTATCAATCCTCCAAGTTGTTCCAACGAGATATCTCGTCCTGGCCAATTTTGACTATTGACGAGATATCTCGTCATCGAGATATTGCCGATTTTTTTAAAATGACGAGATCAAGATCTGGTCAGTTTTCTTCTCATGACTAGTGACGACGAGATCGTGATGGACAAGATCCATCTTCCATCATGGATCTGGTCAGTTTTCTTCTCATGATTAGTGACGACGAGATCATGATGGACGCGATCCATCTTCCATCATGGATCTGGTCAGTTTTCTTCTCATGATTAGTGACGACGAGATCGTGATGGACGAGATCCATCTTCCATCATGGATCTGGTCAGTTTTCTTCTCATGACTAGTGACGACGAGATCGTGATGGACGAGATCCATCTTCCATCATGGATCTGGTCAGTTTTCTTCTCATGACTAGTGACGACGAGATTGTGATGGACGAGATCCATCTTCCATCATGGATCTGGTCAGTTTTGCTAATGACGAGATACCTCGTCGACACAACTACCAGTGGGGTTAATGTTGTAAAAAGGTTTGTATTCCTTTTCCTTCAGCACTCCTCTCAAATTATTTTTAACCCTCCTGGTGGTTGTCTCGATGAAGTATCTCGTCATTAGAAGAACTTACTTGATCTTGATCTCATCATTATGAAAAAACGACAATACCTTCATCATTCGGAATTCTTGATGGCGGCGCATCTCGTCATTAGCAAAATTAGTCTGATCTTGGCTGATGAGATATCTCGGGAAAACCACTTGAAGTGTTAAAACGTAGATATCGGTAGAATCAGCTTCATTCACACACAAAAAAAAAACCCGTTAGAATAACGATATGCTAAGACTGACGCTTACGTTTCTGAGTTTTGCCTTTTTCTTAAATAGATGGAATTATCTAGATTATTTTAACGTTATTATGTTACACTAATTAAATTACAATAAAGCGTAGTACAATAAACAATATATCTCTACATATCATCCACAGCTTGGTTGCAAAGGGTTTTACGTCAGCAGACAAAAAATAAGGAATTCAGAACCTCCCAACCTTATCATGGACTGAGACATCCTGAATATTCTTCGGTGAAAACAATCTCTGCTGATAATAAAGCCTCCCTATTCACACAATTCGTCTTTATAACGCCAATTTCACCCCAACAATGCAGAGTTTCCCTATCAGACCGTTCTCAAATTTGCGAAGAGGTATTTATGGCTAGAGTGATTGGGATGTGACCAGACAAAGACATACCTCCCGAACCTAATTATGAGCTGCATTGTACTCGCCAGAGTTCTAAGATGAGAAACTTCACCAAATTAGGATACGTATGTACCTACCCTTTCTATCTGTCTTCAGTGGCCTTGGATCGCTGGTTTAGATTGAGGAATTTAATTAATTTTCGAGGTACTGTCTGCGGATCCTTGCTCTTGGCAGTGGGGAAATTTAGTGCATTATTAATCCTATAGTCCCTGCAGGGAATGCTGGAAACGCATCACTTTATAGACTGTTATGCAATTCAGTATACCTTAAGTGACTTTTTGCATGCAAAGCTTTCTCTAACAGTTTATCATACACAAATTTCTCCACAAAGGAAGTAAATTCATTAATAATGTTATGTATTAAATTGGATGGTTAATTTCATATGGCACAATGTCCAAAATTGGCCAATCTGCGCACTGCAGTTTCATGTATGAACATCTGTGTATAAATATTTACTCAGATGTTTCTTTTTTATATTGATTTGAACTATATTTGGCCTTTAGTTTTAGAGCAAAATATTAATCAGGATACTAAAAGTTTGCTGAAGTACTTTCTTTTTACAGCATACATCTTTACAAGGAATTAATTATTTTTTTAATAAGGGTGGTCCCATAAGTCATTTTACCATTTAAAAATAATTTAGTGCAGGTTATGTGTAAAACTAGACGCTCTGCTGATTTGCTATGGAGAAATACTCGGCCGGTAACATGCCAAAATAATCTTACATAGCACGTTCGAGTTTCATTGCGCCATCCACAGAGCATACAGTCATAATTATGGATTCATGAATTCGCCATCCAAACCGATTATACTCAACTTGTACTTAAAACTATGTAAACTTGTACTTGTCAGTCGCAGCTACGTGTTGTTGAAAACGTTGTTGTATACAACAATGTTTTCAACAGGTATCTCTGACTGACCTCTCACAAGCAGGAAAGGATCATATGATCTGATTTTCTTCAAGACGTTGAAATTTAGTAGCTGCTACTGATGAGAGATATTGAGATATGCTTGAACATTTTGTGCGTCCTTCAGTTGAGGATCAAGAATGAGAAAAGGTGGCAGCAAGATAGGGTCACTGAGAAATAATGGAATTTAATTTAGAACAGAAACTTTCCACTGTTCTCACCCAGAGAACACACTGTTGCCATTATGGATTCAGCAATTCACCCTCCAATTAAACTTGTTCCATCGTTTTCAACAAAAGGGATCTTTGTCAGACCTCTTAGTAATAATATCAATTCAGGAAAATTGATAATTGCAATTTGAATAAATTGATAGGTGCAATTTTATTTTATACATTTTGCATAACAAAATCAATTCGTCTTTTCAGATTCGTTTACTAATTTTTACGTCCTCACACATGCGTATCACCTGAAACTATACATAAATTACACTTTGTTAAACCTTTATAAAAGTAAGTATGTAACAATTTTACTACAAATAATTTTTTAAAACTGAACAATTCTTTCTTGGATATAGCTACATGTTTTAATGCTTTCAATACACTAGGCAATCTGCTTCAATGAAGTTATTTGCTTTATCTATCATCTAACTGTAGTATAAGTTGTTTCTCTTGCACTTTTTGAATCTTACATTTCCGCCCCCCGTAATTGGATATTTTTTGTAAAAAGACAACAATTAAATATAACATATTCATCAATTAATTAATAAGACGAAAAATGAATGTAAAGTTTTTAGAATTTTAATGTTAACTGTTTTTGTCTTAGACATATTTTTGTGTTTGTAAAAAGTAGTAGTTAAGTTCTTAAATATTTAATAATATTTTACATGTTATATTTATATATTGGGGGGTATTTTAAGTACACTCAAAAGGGTCCATAACCCTTTTGTAGATTCACGGATCTTACTTGAAGACATGTCTAATATAGTATAAGTAAAACTAAGTAATTGATAAAGTTATACCAATTTTTTTTATTTTATATAATTCTTCTTCCTCTTGATTAGAGTATTTAAACTTTATTAAAGCTATATTATTTTCATTAAAGGCTTATCTAAAAGTTAATTAAAGTTATCTGGTAAACATTACAACTATTACGAATTTTATAAGTACCTGTAAATATTGTAATAACTAGAAATTTTTAATAAGTAGGATCAAAAGAACAGTCTATATTTGCATTAATTGAATTTGAATAAGGAATTTAAAAATAAACGTTAGAGTGAGAAGAAGCAAAGAGGATATGCTAATAAATGAAAAGAATAATCGAAAGAAGATAAAAGTGGAAAGAAATTTTTCAGTTAAGATTATATTCCAGGAAAATGAAGAACAGACATAAAAGGAAAACGCTGAAAATTAAATATTTACGTAAAAATGCATAAACATCGATTCATTTACATGACTAAATAACTTTTATTCCCGTTAAAAATGCATTTATATATGAAATATATTAATGAATTTCGAACCACGGTTTACCTTCAATGGATACAACTTACTTATGTCTTACAAGGATAAATATTTCGATCATAGTCCTGTGCAACGACTGAAATTTTAATTTAACTAATTTCACTGATATTTCGCAATCTGTAAACATTAAGACTCTTGAAACTCAATCAATCTTTATCAGAAAGATAAATAAAATATTTATCAGGGATGAGTTAAATGTCGAAGGGGGAAATGTATATTTAAAGTTCGAAGTTAATTTAAATCAAAGAAAACGAAGAACAGAAAATGCAGCAGACTAGACGAACTTAAATGCATTTGAAGAAATTTAGAAAGACAGGAAATTAATTGCATTACTCAGGGAAATAAAGTAGTGACAGAAAACGTGAATTCCAATTAATTTTAGGCTTAGTCTTATGTTACGTAGCATAATGGTTTCACTGCCTGTAAGGAAATTATATTATTCTTGGAATAAATATGTTCATCAGATGTCTATCTCTCTGATACACATGTGTATTAGTTAAAGAATTCACTTGGAAAAAGAGCTATTCTTCTTGAGCAACATATTGTTGTCGTGGTCTTTTGTGGATTTGATTCAATTTTAAGAGGATTTTGAAAAACTTACAGATAAGCTATGTTTCAGTCTTCAAAAAGCTCATTTACCTTCCAAATTCCAATTACTTCAGTTTACTTTTCATTTATGAGTGATTGGCATATCAGATCATCTTTAGGGAGGGATATAAAATGCATGAATCTAAAATATACTTTTGTTCTTCCATGTTTCTAACTTTGTGATTTCACTATTATCATTACCTTACCCAATAAATAGCTTTAATAACTTCAAAGAATCCCACTGGTAACTCGTGTGATTTTTGGAAAGAGATATAGTATATATCCATGGAAAGGATAGAACTTTATTTGGGAATATTCAGAGAAGTTTGCCTCCACTATAGTAAAAACGTCAATACCATGTTACAAAAGGATTTGTTGTAATTGGATTTTGTTTGGTTGATACATACCACCCGCATTCTACTGTAAGACTTTTAAAAGTTCACGGGTTCTCTGCAATATTTGTCAAAATGGCAGGACTTGGAACGTATGCCAAAAAATGCCGTCAAGCACATTGCCTCGCGATCATCATGAGAAGGTACATCTTTGCACCCATTTGCTTCATTGCAGAACCCTCCACGGACTTCCTGAGGTGTGTAGGAGTCAAGAGAACTTTTAGGGAACTGACTTTGGTCGTTTCTTCATTGTGTGGTCCAATAATGACAAATGTGGATTGATGATGCATTATTATGTAAAGGGGATTATAACACCATGCTACCATTTGAGAACCATATAGAGTAAATAAAGTTAGTCATAAATTGCAATTCCTTCAGGTTAGTTGGCTGGGTTTTCTATGGTGTAAGGGGCATATTTGGCCAAGAACAAGAGACAACGTCAATTAATGGATATACGCATTCAAGGAAAGTTTTAGACATAGAAAAGAGAAATGCACCAGGGAGGAATCGAACTTGAGCCACCTACAAGTAGTAGGTTCCTGCAGTAGAAACATTCACTGAAGCACATAGTACATTAAGTCAGGAAATGATCATTAATAATCGTCATAAGTTTAGAGATATGAGTTTAACTTTTCTAGATCACAATGTGAACTTGCTGAAGTAAACTGAGTCATTGTTCCTTTGCATGCAGGTTAGGTTGTTTCTTGATGAACACACGTATAGTGCAGCATAGTGAAGATAATTATTTACCCTTCGTTTTCCACGAACTATGTTTTAAGACTTCGTGTGCTTCACATGTAAGCCGGCGATATGTAGTTTTCTATAAACGTATATTTTAGAATTTATGTATGTGTATATTTCAGTAACGTACGTGGCACAGAAATTGAAGTTATTTGTTAATTGGTGAATGGCAGTAATGGGTATAAACAATGTAAAATCGACCGTTATGGGATTCATTCACCAGTTTTGCCGTTTATTTTAAATATGATTGATTTGAGCTTTGTAGTTGCATGGTATTGCTAAAACATCAATTACCATTATCTGTCGCCCAAAATTAAATTCTTGAGGAGTCTGATTACAGAAAATAATAATAGCAAGTTATAGATCAGCTCAGAAATGTAAACTTATTAGAAAATAGGTTTAGCGTCAAAAAATGCCGAATTGGGGTTTAACAAAGGAATGGGATGAAATTGAAATAGATGTTCAGAATTTAATTGTGATAACATGAATGAGATGGGGTTTTCCATGCATTTTATTGGAAATAAGAATTAATACCTATAAAATTATACGAGTGTTACACATTTTTGGATAATTTATTTCATTTAGTGGTATGAAATTCATTTATGAAATGTGGAGGATGTATTCGTTATAAATGTTTTGAAATTAGATATGAAATGGGATTAACGACGCGTTGTTATTAATGGATATAAGCAATTAAGAAAGCTTAGCGCTGATGCTATGCATGGAAAACTATTGTTGCTTTAAAAAAGAATTGCTATTTCACCAAAAATAATCAACTATCGATTAGAATAAATTTATATTGTTAGATAACAAGGAGTGAATCACTTCAGCAATCTGATTACAGAATGCAATTTGAAAGCTGGAAGATAGAAATTATCGCAGAAAATATAATGTCAGCAAATGCGAAAATAGGTTTAGACGTCCAAATATATTGAGTCGCCTTTGAACAATTGAAGCGAACGTTCAGAAGCTTATTTTGATAACACGACTAAGGAGTCAACAGTTTTTGCGTACAGGTATTATATGAATTAACCCAAGTAAGAAGTATTAAATGTTGCTTTATATTTAATGCATTTCATTTGAAGAAACGCAATTGGCCTATCAATGCATATATTCATCATAAATAAATTTAACCTCCTGGTGGTTGTCTCGACGAGATATCTCGTCATTAGCAAAAGTTACCAGTTCTTGGTAGACGAGATATCTTGTCATTAGAATAACACTGACCAGATCTTGATTTCGTCACCATAGAAAAACGGCAATACTTTGATGAGGTTTCTTGTTATTAGAAAAATCGGTCAAATCTTGTTTAAAGAGATATTTATCATTAGCAAAATTGGTCAGATCCGAATGGACTGGATATCTCGTCATTAGCAAAATTGGTCAGATCTTGATGGAAGAGATACCTCGTCAATATCAAAATTGATCAGATCTTAATGAACAAGATCTTGATCTCGTCGCCATAGAAAAACGGTAATATTTTGACGAGGTTTCTCTTTATCAGCAAAATTGGTCAGATCCTAACGGACGGGATATCTCGTCATTAACAAAATTGATCGGATACTGACGGACAGGATATCTCGTCATTAAAAAATTAGTCAGATATTGAAGGAAGAGATATCTGATGAATAGCAAAATTGGTCAGATCTTGATGAACGAGATATCTCGTCAATAGGAAAATTGACCAGATCTTGATGGACGAGACATCTCGTCATTAGAAAAACTGGTCAGATCTTGATGGACGAGATCATTAACACAAACTGTTAGATCTTGATGGACGAACTATATCGTCGATAGCACTTGAAAGCTTACATAGATATTGGATGTGAATATCGTTGTACCTTGAATAGATAAATATTGCACAGATTAGAGATCTAGCACAGATGCTATGAGAGTGCTTACTGGCAACTTTTTAATGCTCGTCCCATCTCCATTTAACCAACAAATTAGTAAGAATTTTCAGATCTGGAGCTCAGAATCAGCATCCAGCTCCCCAAGACGGCGAGATTAATTTCGAGAGGAAACAAGACGGACGACACCTTTCGACCTTTCTTGCCCTTGAGCAATACTCGCCGTAATTTGTATAGTCAGTGAGGCGTGAGGCTCTCACGTGAGGCTGCACTAACCCTTCCGGGAAAGATGTGTTAGTTGCATGACCCTAGACCCCACACCGCTGTGCATGATTGATCGCGATCTTACTCTGCTTCGGGACGTAATTTCCGACAAACGAAGATTTGCGATTAGAAGTTGGAACGAGAGCGGATACGTAGATTTCTTAAGTCTTTCCTTAGTTACACAGTTTGCACTATAGTTTTAACACATTCATATTAAACTATTCGTATTCATATTCAATTGGATATTGGAATGTGATTAACATATTGGTCCTTAATTGTGTCTAAATGTGTTTATATAAACGATGAGATGAATGTTTTTAATATCATCATTTCACTACTAAAACCTCGTATTTCTTGAAATCAAAATTTTCCAAGAATGATAAAAAAACTGATACCATATTGTATTCCAGCTACGGGAAAAATGTTCAAAATTCGCCGATTGGGTGGTTTTAAGCATGGTGTGGAATTAGGTGAGATTCTGAAACAAGCTTAGTAAACATATTTGCTACCAAATTATGCCTAAACCTCACAAAACAAAAGCAATGGATCAAGGTTTTGATAGTAAAACGCCAGTACACTCCACTTTGATGATGACGAGATCCAGATCTGGTCGTTTTTTCTTTTGACTGACGTTTTTTCTTTGAATGACGAGATACCTTGGCCATCAAGATCTGGTCAGTTTTTCTTCTAAAGACGAGAGACGAGATTTCGGCCATCAAGATCCGACCGATTTTTCTAATAACGAGATATCTCGTCATCAAGGTATTGGCATTTTTTATCATGACTGATCAGTTTTGCCAATGACGAAGGTGAGGTTCTCCATCCAGACGCCGAGGAATGTTGTCCGGAAGGAACCATTGGATCCATCCCCAGCTGGTGTGACCTTGGACGGACCTTTATGTGACGTAAAGGAGAAAGGAAAGGGGAACACGAGGGTTGGACACCGAGAAAGAAGGACGTACGGAGGGTCCTTTGAGGATAGAATAGTTGCTGCTTTCTTGTAAATATTAAAATATGTAATTTACACCTTGCTATTTGGAAATGATAAATAAATGCTTCAAAATATGCACATCGAAGAGTCATTTTTATTAGCAGTATAGAGAAAGAAAATAACCGTGAATAACACTAATATAGATTAAACACCAAACGTCGTAGAAATGATAGTCAACCAAATTTAAAGGTAACCGCGATATGCATCATGCGGAAGTATTAGTTTAACAGGAAGTAAAATCCCCGCCTTCCGTCTGGCGTGTTTGTTTACAATGAGAATCCCCTCTCATATACCTAATCCACGACCCTTTCAGTCGTGAATGGTATATTGTGTTCATGGATAAACCGCGCTCTCCACTTGGATACATTGCACTACTTTATAGAGTGATTAACCTTCCAAATGGTGTCGAAGAGATATGAGATATCTGGATCAACTTTGCTTCTGACGAGATACCTCATCATCAATATATTGCCGATTTTTTCTGTTGACGTGATAAAGATCAGGTAAGTAACGGCGATTATTCACCACGCAGATTAAGGTAACAGGAAGAAAAATCTCCGTTTTCCGTCTGGTTTTCTTGTTTACAACCAGAATCCCTCTATTATACTTAATTCACGATCACTAGTAGGCTTCCCTTTCAGTCCTGACTAGTGATTGTGTTCGTGGATGCATGACCACAATGTTCTCCACAAGGATGCGTTATACAATTTTATAGAGTGATTAAAACAGTAATATTTTATGCATTTTTTTATACTTTGTTCATAATAACGTGCAGATTTTTTGAATGACTTTTGCCTACACTACGCAGACTCATAAAATGACAATGGCACGACATGTGGTAAACACCTTTGGAAATAATTACATAAAATAACATGTTTAAGTTTTAATTTTCTAATGCTTTTTATAGTGGTATTTAATTTTCAAAAAGAATGCTTGTGATTGCAAAATTATCTGATTTTGCAAATAAATATTCATGGATTTTTAAATTTTAAATTGGAGAAACAATCAGTTGTTGCATGAGAATGATTGGTATATAAATGTTTCAAAACATGATAAATAAATGTATTTAAAACAAACTGGTTGATAACAATTTCGGTGGATCAATGTCCACCGTCATCAGTACCAAGGTAAACAGGACGAAAAAAATTTTAAATGATATATTTAAGCAGTGTGTCTTGGGTATAATTCGTTTATTTTTTATTTAAATACATCCACGTCATATTCAGAATTAAGAAGCACAAGCATGATTCACTAGTTGTCAAGTAAGATAAAGCTTCTCAAATGCTAAACTAAAAAATAGATGTTGGAGTCTTATCACGTATTTAAAATGAAACTATGGACCCGTTTGCTTATACTATTTTACTAGTGATGTTTTAAGTTGTTTTTATATCATTGACTTCGAGTTCTTCATTAGGTTCGATTCCTGTCAGGTGCATTCCTCCCTGGGTGTATTCTCTCTTCTTTGTTAGTAAAACTTTCATTGTGTGTATGTCTATTACTTGATATTGTATGTCCTTGTGTCTGGCGCAGCATGGGCAAATATGGCTCTTGCGCCATAAAGCTACAAAGCCAACCAACCGAGTTCTCTATTATATTATTACATTATTGACTATTATTACCAGTTATATTATTAACTCCAAGTTTGTCTAAGGTTTTTGTTTTTAGTCTATGCATATGGATAAGTTGATAAGATTTTAGATATGCATCTATGCTAAATATTTTTATATTTTTATCTCGCGTCACTAAAAGTTTTAAAAATAATTTTGACTCAATTTTCTATCTTTTAATCTATGCAAATGAATATGCAGATGTTTTAGATGCATATATCATCATCATTTGCAGGAAAAAGGCTTTTTATTTTCCATTTCGGGTCATTAAAAACAATAAAAAATAATTATTCTACATGTATTGAAGCAGAAATCCAAAGGCAAATAAACATCTGAAAAGAAAAACCAACATATTAACTCAAACTTCATTTGCAACGCATGCAAATATACTTTCCTAGTTTAAAAAAAAATAAAATTTTAGATACCAAGAGTTTGAATTCCATTCAGGAATAATTTGCTTCCTCCTAAACGACAAGCCCCAAAACTATTCATTTCTCTCCGTAACCTCACTAAGTAAAACACACCAGGATGCTTTTTTTCGCATGAACTCTGATACAATTGTGAATTCTAAACACACACACAAAACAAAAAGTTCCGAAGAATATATCTCAGCAATGATGAATAGACTGTCAAATGCGTTTAGCCACGTCACAAAAACATCCATGGAAATAACATATAACTTGTAGAGGACGATTAATTCTCTGAGAAATAAAAGAAAGAGCCCAGGAAAGAAGAAAATGTGTGGTTATACATGTCTTCAGCCGCACTTTTCTTCAGCCATTCTTTCGCGTGGCAGCTATTTTTACACGCTATTACTCTTCTTGCGTTTGTCATGGCCTGAGTCCGTTCCCCTAAAAGGTAGATGGCGTGGATCTGACGTCACGAAGCTCAGTCCCCCTTTGTTGAGCGTTATAACGGATGAAACATTCTTCTTTCGCCACATAATTTGTCAATTTCCACCAAACAATTTTCGGGAACATCTAGAAATAAAAACATGCAGTATGTTGCCGCGACCTGGAGAGGTAGGAGGACATAATTGTGAGAAGGTGGGGAAGGATATGTCAGTGGGATTGTAGATCAGGATTGTTTTATTGTTTTCTGATTTGTTGTGGGCTGGATAATATTTTTCGCATTGCAACACAGTAACTTAAAAATGACGTTGTGTAAGAAATTTTTAGATTTTGTTTGTCACACTTCCGTGTGACAAACAAAGCTAATCAAAGTGCATGAATATTGTTGTATTTTTCGTATTGCAACACAGCAAATTATCAATTACGCTGCATAAATAACAATATTTTAATTTTTGTTTGCCCCACAAATCAAAGTTCGGAGAGGTGGGTGCCAGCTCAGGTGTTGAACTCGTCATCTGACCAGGATTTAAAATAACCAAGTGTTGTCCTCGATCTTTCCCTTCGGGATTGGTCCCGGACCATTGCCAAGAACCACGTTGGGTTGCTCCAGTGCGAAGTTAATTGAACTATCTGCCTGCCTATCCACGAATCAAAATATTGTCGGTTTACAAGTGAAACATACAAAGTCAAAATTTTCAATTATCTTGGTGTATAGAACATGTCTTTTATCTTTTCTAGACCAGAATGTGGTGATGTTTAGACTGGTGATGTATCCACTAAGGGACTCTTTCTCTGCGTGAAGGTGATTTTGTCATGAGAAAAGCACTTGGTTAATTTATATAGTGATTAGAATTATTCTCCCATCGTTTTATCGAAATTAAGTTCTTTAACATTCAAATATAAAAACATTCATTGTGGTCCTGCGACCTGGATAGGTAGGAGGACATAATTGTGAAAAGGTGGGGAGATATACATCAAATGGATTTTGGATGAGGGTTGTTTTTATGTGTGCTGGATAATGGTTTTTCGTATAGCAACATAGTAACTTAGAAATTGAGTTGTTTAAGAAGTTCTTAGTTTTCGTTTGTCACATGAATCAAATTACACTATAGCAAATTTTTTCTTTTAGTTTGTCCCACGAATATAGTTGTTTTGCTCGTATAGCATTACAGTTAATTACTAATTACACTGCATAACTATTTTTCTACTTTTAGTTTATCTCACGAATATTTTTGTATTGCTCGTTTAGCAACACAGTAAATTACTAATTACGCTGTATAACATTTTTTAAAACTTTTTGTTTACCCCACAAATCCAAATATCATCAGCTTATAAGTGAAACATATTTTGGCCTTTCTTCTCTGGCTTTTGGAAGTACCTTTGGAATACTGTCTAGCAACAATCATCAATTACTCGATGTTGCTTATGAGTGTTCTCTACTGTGCAAAAGCACATCAAGGAAATATAGTTTACTCAAGCACGACTCGTCGCCAATAGTCCGTGTGTTGCTCCAGAGCAGTGTTAATTACTACCTACATATCTCAAACATAGCAATCAACAAGGATAAAAAATAGTTTATACTGAAGAAGCCAACTAGGGGATTTTTTTCTTTGCGTGAAGTTGATGTAGTCTTGTGAAACATTTGGTGAGTTTAGCTACTGAATTTAATTTTTTACCACCGTTTTCTGAAAACAGTTTTTTGACTATATATAAAACTATGCATTCGGGTGATATGACCTGGAGAGGTGGAATGTCATAATTATTCGAAAGCAGGGAAATATACATCACTGGGATTTTAGGTCTGGGTTGTTTTATGTGTACTGGATAACGTTTAGTATTACAACAAACTTACAAATTACAATGTTTAAGAAATTTGTCGTTATTTTTTGTCAAACGAATCAAAGTATGTGGATATTATTGTATTGTTTATATCGCAACACAGTTAATTACCAATTGCACTGTTTATAACGTTTAGTTTTTACACTTATCAAAGTAAATAAATATTATTTTTAGTCGCAGTTTTAGTTTTAAACTCGCCATATAAAAGAAACACATTAAGACAAAATTTCATGTGTTACATTTACCTGTTATTATGGGTGACATATAACGCCTGACACATATATGATAATGATAATACTATGTTCACTTAACCCTCCTAGTTGCTTCGACCATATATCTCGTCCATCAAGATCTGACCAATTTTGCTAATGACGAGATATCTGGTCATTAAGATATTACCTATCATTATCATATATTACATATATGATAATGACAGTACTATTTTCACTTAACCCTCCTAGTTGCTTCGACCATATAACTCGTCCATCAAGATCTGACCAATTTTGCTAATGACGAGATATCTGGTCATTAAGATATTACCTATCATTATCATATATTACATATATGATAATGACAGTACTATGTTCACTTAACCCTCCTAGTGGCTTCGACCATATATCTCATCCATCAAGATCTCACCAATTTTGCTAATGACGAGATATCTGGTCATTAAGATATTACCGATTTTTTGATGATGACGAGATCAAGATATGATCAGTTTTCATCTTATAACGAGATACCTCGTCCATCAAGATCTAGTCATTTTTGCTAATGACGAGATTCGTCGTCGATGCAATCACCAGGAAGGTTAAAAGATGACACTTTTATCGATACTTTTTTTCTGGTTCTTAAACCTACACAGAAATGAGTAAACCATCTCCTCAGAAGGCATTGATCAATTTTGTACGTGCAAAGTATCTGATCCATCTAGTCAACAGAACATATATACAACCATAGTATTTTACTCAACTATTTGAATACATATTAGATCTCTGATAATTTCCAACAGAAGTTAATTTTAGAAGTACGTTGTTAATACCTCATAAAAATTCAGCAGTACAAATATTAGTCCGAAATTTAACCCAAAATATGCAATGGTTTTATTTGTTATAAGATGCTCTTAGGAAAATTGAAGCAGAGTTGAGTTTCAAGAGTTTACTTTGTCTAAATCCTTGACGTAATCAAAATAGTTTAAATAATATAAGGAGGTAGAGCTGTATTAGCAACCGTTTCCAGCTATTTTAATCCTCAAGTTCGCTACTTAACCATGTTGTTCTGTCAAAAGTTATTGTTATAAGGTCCGGCATTAAATTCGAGGGGAATTAATGTCAAGATGTTTTGGTAAGTAGAAGATTCTTTAATGCCGCATGAGATTAAATTGATGTGAGAGGAATACAATAGTATGTAGCTGTGCTATTGCATTCGTTTTGATGTACTGAATACATTATTATACCTAGGTATACAGATTTCCAACTCAGAAAATTATGGCTGTCCATGACAAAAATATTTTGCACTGGATGTTTCTTGGTTAACTAAATGAAGATCCATAAATATTGATTGAATGTTATAAAACAAAATATTCAACTTAGTTAATGATATACGTATGCGTATCTCTCGTTAAATATATAAATCACTTGCTCAATGTATCTCACGGATATCAGTAATATCAGGAATACTAAATCCGAATGATTATATTTAGTATTTTGAATAAGACAAATATCCATGTGAAAATTGAATAGTTTTTGTATACAAATAGGTCATAGCAATAACATGTATTAACATTTCACAAATATCTGTTTTTAATAGTTTTCTAAAGTCCATTTCGATAAATTCGGACATCTTTACGTCAATGACATACAATATAAGCATATTTTATTTACAAAAGGGTAATGAGGATGGATAATACACTTGTTCCACAGACTCTTTATATGCTTGTAATATACAAACAACCTATATACAAGCAGCCCAGTGAAAGTTTAATTTCCATGCACCGTGATCCCTGTTTCCTAATAGTCCAGGCTGTGTTCAACTCTGCCATTAAGTCCACATGTGGACATCTATATTCCTCCTTTATATTTCAATTTCATGAAAATAGTACAGTCCACGGCCACCACTTTCAACATGTTGGACCCTAAATCTAAACTGCGGAGTAGCCATTGTGTGATCTCTAGCGTGGTATTTCCTAGAATACCTACAATGATTCTAGAAATGTAAATCCATGTTGCCGAAACACTCAGAATTGCAGGTTTAGCATAAAATGAAATTTGGTATGCATTGTTATTAACTTAATGAATGAAACGATCAAGGCTAATAGCTTAGTTTTGAAGACAATTTACAAATACAACTGATACAAACGAGTCTGGGCAGTAGCTGTGGCTCAGTGGGTTTGCTATTTGCGCTAGCAAATTATGATTTGCAGGCGGTGCAGGTTCGGTTTCTCTCTAGGTGTATTTGTGTCAGAATAGCTTTCCTTGTGTGCGTATGTCTATTAACGACATTCTTTGGCACAGCTTGGCCAAATGTGGTCCTTGGGCCATAAAACCCAAACAACCAAACGAGTCTTACAATTGCATTAGTTGGAAATTCAATGATTGTGTGGGGCCTCAGCCCGATTGGAAGACTAACCAATTAGCAACCGGGTTGCGAGTTCGAATCCAACCAAACACCGTCGTGTACAAAGGGGGCTGGTGCACGTTAAATCTATCGTGGCCTCAAATATCCTCACGTTGGCATGGTGTGGAGGTTTGGAGAGTGGGTTGCCAGTTCACGTGTGACCTCGTCATCTGGCCGTAGTTCAAAATTACTGCACAAGGATGGACTTGTGAGACGGTGCATTGTCGTGCAAGAGGCACCAATATCCACTGTGCAACAAATCGGGCCTCACACGCCGCATTCGTTTCAAAAGCCGATCCAAAACATCTTTGTAGAATGCCCCAGTCAGTCACACTGGAACTTTGACGACGAAATTCCCGATGAATGATGCCCGACTGTCAAAAAAGGTGATCAGCATCGTTTTCGTTTTTCATTTCGAAGCGCGAACTTTCATCGCCAACTCTTTTTCGGACTTGTCCACTCAGCATTTTGGCGTTTTGTCTCCGGATCGTACTGGAGACACCAAGTCTCATCTTCGGTGACGATGTCTTGCAAAAAAGTTGGATCCTGATCGGCCACGACAATCAAATCTTTGCAGGAGGAAATTCGGTGTTCTTTTTGTTCAGGAGTCAGAGTTTGCGGAACAAAGCGCGCACAGAGTTCCTTTTTTTCAAATCCTCTTCCATGATCGTGAAAACAGATCCCACATTAATGTTTAATGACTGTGCAATCATTTCTATCGTTATTCGGTGGTAGGATCTCACCAACGCTTGCACACGCTCCACATTTTCATCATTTTGACTCGAACATGGACGACCTGATCCCTCATCGTCTTCGGTCGAGTCTCTTCCAGCTTTAAACCTCGAAAACCACTCAAATATTCGCGAACGACTCAGCATCGTCACCATACGAAGATATCATTTCGTACGTTTCTGTGGCCGATTTCCCCAATTTAAAACAAAATTTGATGTTCGTTCGTTGCTCCATTTTTTCGATGACAATGACGCACACACACCCTTACGCAAATGAACGCTGACAAGTCGGAACTAGTCAGAATTGAATGCAACCACGTGATACGTGTGGCTGAATGTCGTTGCTACGTCATCCCGCCGGTTTAGCAGCGATAGCGCCATCTGTACATTTTTACGAGCGGGAATCCTGGAACTTTTTGAATACACTGTGTAATTTGATAATATTTGACTTTTCTTAATTCGGATATTTCGCCATTCAAGTTCTTTAAGAATACTGATTTATGGATTGCATTCGAAAAAGTGCTTAACGATCTGAATGCGACAAGATTTCCGAGGAGTGTAGTATTGCTTTTACTCACAATACATTTGATGACAAAATGACCACATATACTGGTTGAAAGAATCCTAGGAAAGATTATATTGGTCCAAAAGTTCAAAACTGGTTCGGAGTCATGCAGGGAAGACAAGTTGTAGAGCTCATAAATGATTAAAGATCCTGTGACTGATTGCACCTGATATTTTGGAAAAGGTTTTCTGTGCCACCACAGAACTTTGGTATTTGTGTATTGATATTGAAAGCGGCCATGTCGAATTGCATTAATACTTTTTGCTTCTTGTGTTATATTCATTTGTAGCACAAAAAGGAATAATAAAATGTATCCTCGCATAAATGGATAGTTACTTTAGAAAAACACCTCTAGAGGTTAAAAAAAGTTCCTGAATCCATGCCTCTAAAATTCGTCTGTTCAGTCGAATTCAAATGAAAAGAATGCGAAAGCAATTCTTTTCCACGCGCTTTATTTTTAAACATAGAAATCCCCCGAGTCAAATAATTCTCAAGCTCCCCGATTCTTATTTTCTGAATAAAAGCCCCAGATCCCGTGTTCAGGAAAGAAGACAGTAGTTAACGAATGGGGAAGGGGGTGATAAATCAAAGGAACCAATCCTCTCCCCGGTCATCCGTGCCCCTCTCCATCCCCCCTTCATTGGGGAGAACTTGGTTACAGAGCCACATTCGGAAGCGAAGGCGAAGAACTTGATCGTTCTTTAATCGCAATGCGTCAGGGTTGTTTATTTCTCCCGCATGATTAGTGGAAGTTGGTATAAATGAATTCCGTCCTCCTGGAAACAGGATTGAATGATTTTCGGGGGAGTTCGCCTGCTTTTGTTGGTCGTGGGCGACTGGTTGATTTGGATGTGGACCGGTTGAGTCGGGATTTGCAAATTTGTTCGGGATTATGCGGAGACACTAATTGTGAATGTGTTTGGGAAAATGGACTGGTGGTGAACGCTTGCTTCCTGGGGCGTTGATTTAATTTTGAAGGGAATAATTTTGGGAAACATGAATTGGTGCGGAGTGTGCCGGTTTTCTTCATAACCATGAACTTCATTAACATATTTCTTAACCCTTGGTAGGGTTCACATGCAGAATTACATCTTGAAACCTGAAGTCTTTCCTTCATAACTTCTGAGGTCGTCGTGGCCAATTGATGACTACTGCTCTAGCAACTTGAAGTTGTAGGTGGCACATATTCAATTTTTCCTTGGATGTATTTCTGTTTTGTGCTAGTAAACCTTTCCTTGTATGTCCATTACTTAATGTGGTATGTCTGGTGTTTGGCGCAGCATGGTCAAATATGGCCATAAAACCCAACCAACCTTCATGACTTCGAACCAGTTTTGACCTTCTTGTCCAATAGAATCATTCCCAGGAATCTTTCAATCCATACATGTTGTTATTAAGTTATAGGTGTTGCGTGGAGAAAGAAACAGTGCACTAATCGAAAAACTCTTGACGATGTTAAGGTTAAGAAATATAGTAAAATTATTTAAAAGAATAAACTGTCTTTTACTTTCTCAAAACCAAGGTTTGGTTGGTTTTTATGCCGAAAAGACCATATTTAGCCAAGCTGATTCAAACAACGTCACGTTAATGGACATATACACACGATTGATAGATTGGATGTTGATCAGAATCAAATAGATGTGGGAAAATGGCTCAATTTGAGTCCGTTTGTAATCAATATACTGTGGAATGCACTGCTAAGAACAGATCGATCATCTAGAAGGTACTACTAAGGAATGTTAGAGCTATAACAGCTATTGATGACCTGCAATCTGCTTCCAATAAAAATAAATCTTAGGGTTACTATATTTAGAGTAATCTGTAACTTGTTATTTAGTTTATGTTTCATAAAATTTTACCAATTAGACTTTTAATTATGACTTTCATTGTCCCTTAATTTATGAAAACCAGTGTATTAAACATAAAAGTATTGAAGTACATATCATGCAGTAATATTGAAAAATAAGAACATAAAATAAAGTACTTCATATTCATAATTGATATAATTTTATAAGCTAGCTCTGTAATAAGGATTATAAACTGAGTGATTTATCTAGTACGATGAATTGGGAACTTTTTTAAAAGTTCTAAACTTCTGAAGTTAATTATTAAAACAATAGCCATCCTCTTACGTTAGAATGATAAGGTAAAAACAAATTTCGATTTTAAGATGTTCCAGAAATTTTGATTGTTTATCAGGCATATTTTTGGATTGCAGAAAGAGAGGTGATATGTATTTAAGTCTTGATAGACTTGTGTCTTGCTGGAGAGGAAATAAGGGCAGAACTAAATGAAAATAACTCTGTACATTTTAAATTATTTAATTTGATTGGAAATAAAACTATATATAGGTATTTACAGAAATCGAAATTAAGTTCAGATAGTTCGACAAAGCAACATCCTTCTTCCTCTCACGTTCAAGAATGTTCGCTTCCTTTTGAAGAAAGTATATCCGTTCCATCTGAAGGTCACGGCAGGGATCTCCTGATTGGCGTTGCTGGGACTGCTTGTCCTTGACATATATTACGTTATAGTACATGACATTGCAATTTAAAGTTTTTAATGATTTGGTAGTAAGAATTGAACACTGCAATATAAAAGGTCTTGATTTGGTTCAATGTAATGAAAAAGCATGCATTATTAAAAACCTGTCCATCCTGAAGATAATGCTGCTTGCACCAATTCATGGGGAAGTTACAAAAATCAAGTCACACGTGGTAATTCTTGCGACAAACATTCTTTGGAAATATCAAAAGGATAACAAAATATGTTCGAGGCTTTAGGAAAGAAAATGAGCTACACACAGAAATATTATCTCTATTGAAAGTACAGGTATCGATTTAGGTTACAAACTGCAATTCAAGCTTTTGAAATGTTATAAAACAGCGTAGAGAAATATATTTGGGTGGAAGCTAATATAAAATTTATGGTTTTGGCGAGGTGTCGTAATTTTCAACATTGCTTTTAAACGTCTAAGGGCTTCACACGCATTTATGCTTTCTGCAACTTGCATTTTCCCCTGCATGATTTATAACCAGTTCTGGCCTTCTTGAGAAATGGAATCGTTCAAACGATTCTTTCAACCAACCGATATGGTTATTTATACGTTATTTGTGCTGTGGGATAAAAGCAATAATGCACTACTCCAAAAATCCCATGACGTTCAGAAGGTCAAACCAGTTGCTATTATCTAAGCCAGGGGTTCTTAAACTTATGTAGTCCGAGGACCCCCTCTTGAAAAACATTTTTTTGCGTACCCCTTACCAACCCTAGGCATTTTACGTCGTTCTTGAAACTTAATTTCTGGCTCAATAACCTCATAGGCACTACGTTATAATAAATACTGATAAAAATGTATTGCTGGTTATTTTAATAAATGGTCTTGTGCGTTTATAGAGATGAACATTTTTATTAGGATATAGAATAAAAAACATAAAATGAATAAAAAATAGTAGTAAAAAGAATTTAAAAAGTTACAAATCCTAACATTAAACTCATACAAACATTTCTTGGTCAAATATTGATCAAAATATATCTTATAATGTTTTCAGTAAATAATTTTTACTTAATGAGATGGGTGCAGTTGCTTTCTTGAAACCAGAACCGAATGTCATGGCTCTATGTTGGAAAGTTTTATTCTGAGGTCCGCTTCTACATTTAGTTTGTTTCTATACTTTGATTTCATATATAACAGTACCGAAAGAGCCTGTTCACATAAATATGTTGTGCATAACGGAATCAAATGTTGGAGTGCTTTATTTGCAAGTGCAGGGTAATCAGATCTGAGAAATAACTAAAAGTTTGTGAGTTCAGTTTTGTTGAATTGTAATTTCAACGTATCGCATAATAATTCCACGAGAATATCTTGTTCAAGTATAGATAAATGTTTAGCATTAGTAACTTCTATGTTGAATGGATCTCTAATCCAGTTGTTGCCAGAATCAGGACTGGGAAAATAATTCCTAAAACTGCTTTTTAGAGCCATTAAATGTTCAACAAAAATCTGCCGTGTTTCATTACGGAGCTCTTTATTTGAAGTTTCTTTAAATCGTTGAGTATTGGAAAAGACTCATACACACAGTTGTGAATGCGTTTCGACCACAAGTCGATTTTTTTATAATCGCTTGTATTTTATCTTCAACTTTAAATATATTTGCAGCTGTACCTTGTAGGCTCAAATTCAGTTCATTCAAATAAGTAAAAATGTCAGCCAAGTAAGCAACCATAGCTAACCAGGAAAAATCGTTAAAACATCCGTTCAGTTCAAATTGCGTATCCATTAAAAATAATCGTATTTCATCACGAAGCTCAAAAAGGCGATTGAGTACTTTCCCACGTGACAACCAACGTACTTCTGTGTGTAATAATAGATGTGTATGTTGACTTCCCATCTCGCACAAAACTTTAAAAACTCGGGAATTAAGTGGACGAGCCTTAATGAAATTGACAACTTTAACAACTTCATCCTATGTTTTTTTCAAATCTGCTGACATATTTTTGGATGCTAATGATTCCCTGTGTATGCAGCAATGGTTCCAAACGACCTGAGATGCTACACCTTTAATAAGAGCAATCAATCCAGTTCTTGTTCCTGACATTGCACGAGCCCCATCAGTGCAAATTACAACACATTTTGACCACTGGATTTCATTTTTGGTTATAAAATGATTCAAACTATTAAATATAGCCTTAGCTGTAGTACACGAAGGTAGTGAATCACAAAATAACAAATCCTCTTGTATTTTATATTCAAATTCATATCTAATAAATGCTAACAAATTAGCATTAGAAACGTCGGTACTCTCATCCAATTGTAGTGAGTAATATTGATTTTTGAGCACTCTTGAAATTAACTGCTCTTTTATATTACATAACATGTCTTCAATCCTATTCTTGACCTCATCGTTCGATAATGAAATCAAATTAATATCTTTTGTTGCTTTAGCTCAACATTGTATTCGTTATTACTTTTGTAGCAGGAAGAATTAGTTGCTCTGCTATATTATGGGGATTCCAGCTTTTGCTTTATTATTATCCCCTATTAGGGATACTTCATATGATGCTTTTACTGCTTTTTTATTGATATCACCAGTTGCGGTCTTTTGCATCAGATTTTGACTTGAAGCATGTTCTCGTTTTTTGATTTAAAAAAAATCAAGACTTTCTAATGTGTTCACCGTGTTTTGTTTGCAAATGACGTCGGAGTTTGGCGAGTTTCATACTTTCGTTTGATAAACTTTCGCGACATAGAACACAGACAGGTCATTCCACATCTTTATTGCATATATAAGTGAATACAAATGATAAATACTCATCAAAATATTTTCTAATTTTCGTTTCTTGATGGATTTCAAGGTTGATGCTTTATCATCTGAGTCGCTTTCGTCTATATTTTGTTTCAGTGTAGATACAGTTTTTAGCCAACGATCCATTTTATGGGTCAAATAATTAACGTAGAACTATACAATAATATAAAAAAAACGAATTATTATTGTGTAAAATATATAATATACAATCAGAGCTGGGTAAAATACTTTTTAAAAGGATTTAATGGTGTTTTATGTTTAGCTGTCAAAATCAAGCAGCGAAAGCGGGGTGTAGCAGATGCAGCCAGGATGATTGAACACGATGTAGCTGGAAGCAGTAAACAGTAAACAATCACAACTGAAGGCACGAGAGAAAGACGTGTAGCACACACAGCACACAGGAGTAAGTAACATGGAGGGGATAAGCGCACAGTGCTGCCACCTATTCAGTGATCGAAACCCGGACACTAAAAAAAATTGTTTTCGTACAATGTTTATTAGTTATATAAAATATAGAAACATGAAAAAAAGTCAACTTCTGACAAAAATACAAATAATAATGTAAATATTAAATAATTTTTAAGCAATACGATATAAAAATAAAAAAAGTACATAAAAATCACAAAAATTATATAAAAATCACAGAACATAATAATAATATGTTCATGTTTTATTTATTGCCTTAAAAATATTTTTTTTATTGCTTCGCGCTTCTTGCCTTTTCATCGTCTTCTTGAACTGTTTGCAACCATTTTTAATAATTTCGCGGACCCCCGGTAATGGCTACGCGGACCCCCAGGGGTCCGCGGACCACAGTTTAAGAACCTATGATCTAAGCGATGAGGTCTAATTGTACTTAAAGTACCCTTTGGGTAAGTATTCGATCAGTGTACTATAATACCTTACATGAAAGCATGGAAAAAAATTATGCCGAGATTTTTATAAAACTTTTTGTTATAATTTGCAAATCGTTACTAGGATTCTGTCAACCGATCGATGCGGTTATTTAGACATTATGTGTGCTATGGGATGAAAACAATATTGTACACTACTCAGAAATCCCATAAAGCTCAAAGGATTAAACCAGTTGCTATTATCTAAGCATTAAAGACTAATTATACTTAACTTCCATTGGGAAAGTATTTAATTAACGTAGTATAATACCTTAAACGAAAACATGGAAAGTGAAACGCGGAAACTTTTATAAAACTTTTGTGTTATAATTTCTATGTGAAATCATGTGTATGTGATAAATACTATCTTAGAAACTGGCTTTTCAAACATTAGCTATCATCCGAATCTAAAATATATTACGTCTTACACCAGTGTTTTAGCTCTGAAATAAAACATATACGTGTTTAAATTTAAACTTAGAATTATATTTAAATTTAGCATAAATTAATTACTTCAGCTGAAGGATTTTATAAATGTATAGTTATATTCAATTTACTGGATTTGCATAGCAATTTAACCGAACTGTTCAAAAATAACATATCTCTACGCTACTTATATTTTAATGCATTATCTAAATTTAATTATTTCATTTTATTCGAGCGTATGAACATTTTTTCTCTTACAAAAGAAGTATTTGAACGAAAATGTATTTTTAATTTTGTTATAATTCACCATGCTACATAAAAATGTAAAAATTTGGAGAATTATTCTTTTTTATGTATTTACAATGTCATTCATCCTAAATTAAATAGCTTTCTTTAAGTGTTTCCCAGAATATATTACTTGTTCACTAATATTTGAATACAATTTTTATAGATGGAATTTTCAGCTTTGTTTAAATTCAGTAAACTACCGCTTTTACTTGAACCAGACAGTAATAATACTATACAGTATATTTAATCGAAAGAGCAAAGTTGTTTATCCAACCAAAGTTAATTTACCAAACGGGGCAAATTGGAGATTTCGATTAATTAAATACATCAGAAATGCACTTTCAAATGTAAATCGCTTACCTCTTTGAATCCTTAAACTCTAACATTTGCCTAGCATTTTAAAAATAAAATTACTTACATATTTTATCATTGAAAAGAACAGATGTTTCATTTAAAAAATTGTTAATTATTTAATCCTAGATTCAATATATGGAATTCAAATATATGCATTAAAAGTACTGTAGCAATGTACACTGCTGGCCACCGTAAATGCAACACCCTGAAGGAAGCATGCAAATAATATGAAATTTACAACATGCATTAGCGGAGGTGAGATATGCAAATGATTAGAATTTCAGCGCAGACGCACATCACGCGCGCCTGTGGCGCCACTTCAAAGCGCTATTTAAGGCTTGGAGATTTCGACGATTTCAAGTACGGCAATTGTGTTTTTCTTGTGGTTTTTTCAAAAAAAAAACGATCAATTATGCCTCGTAGAAAACAGCGATCATCTTTTGATCAAGTATCCGAGTTCGACAGAGGAAGGATAGTGGCCTACCGAGATTGTGGATTATCTTTCAGGGAAATCGGTAGTCGTGTTGGACGAAACCAAACAACTGTAATGCGGATATGTGATCGTTGGATGCAGGAGGGTACGACGGACCGACGTGTTCGATCGCATCCACCTCAGTGCACCACTTCACGTGATGACAGGCATATTGTGCGTATGGCAGTGACGGATCGCTCAGTCACATCACGAACCATAGCACAGCACATTCAGTCTGTACCGCATCATCCAGTGTCTGTGCGTACCATTCGACGCCGTTTACAGCAGAGTGGTCTGTCCGCAAGACGTCCATTGCTTCGTCTACCCTTGACCCAGAACCACAGACGTTTCCGCCGCCAATGGTGCGATGAAAGAAGGATGTGGACGGCAGAATGGAATGAAATTGTCTTTACTGACGAGTCACGCTTCTGTCTGCAACACCACGATGGTCGGATTCGAGTCTGGAGACACTGTGGAGAGAGGATGCTGAACAGCTGCGTTATGCACCGCCACACTGGTCCTGCACCGGGTATTATGGTATGGGGCGGTATTGGATATCACTCTCGCACTCCTCTAGTACGCATTGCCGGTACTTTAAACAGCCAGCGCTACATCTCCGAGGTGTTGGAGCCAGTTGTCCTTCCTTACCTTCAGGGCTTGCCCACAGCCATATTTCAACAGGATAATGCGCGACCACACGTGGCACGCATTGTCCAAGGGTTCTTCGTCAATCGCCAGATTGAATTGCTTCCCTGGCCAGCTCGCTCTCCGGATCTTTCGCCGATAGAAAACATGTGGTCCATGGTTGCTCAACGATTGACCCAGAATACATCCCCAGCTGCCACACCAGATCAACTTTGGCAACGTGTGGAAGCTGCTTGGTCTGCTGTACCCCAAGAACACATCCAAAGTCTCTTTGAATCAATGCCGAGGCGTGTGGCAGCGGTGATCTCCAACAATGGCGGCTACTCTGGCTACTAATTTTGGCAGGAACCACACTTCACAGAAGTCTATAAATTCAATCATTTGATACTTGGTCAACATGTTATCTACAAAATAAATTGTGTTGTGATATCTCTTGTCTTTCTTGGTGTTGCAATTTGGGTGGCCAGCAGTGTATATTAGAGATGGTAAATTAATACACAAATTAATTGTCCATATACTGATTAAATCTTTGTGAATGTTATATAAGAATATCCTGAATCCATCTTAACTTCATTAAATAATTTAAATTCATTGAAACGTTTTCGAATACGTATAACATTCAATGATCCTATTAGAATTCCGATCCACTCATTCTTCAGTATTTCATGACTTTAATGGAAGTAATTTATAAAAGTCGGTAAACATTAACCAATATTACATAGCAGTGTATTTTCATTTTATGACTAATTTTGTAGGTGAGCTAAATAATGGCTTAAGCCGATAACTTTTTTGCATGAAATGTTTAAGTTTCAAATTTCTGAACTTTATTAAATTTCCATCTCCATAATATTAACTGTTATTGTCAGTTCTTAAGCTCAATTCACCTCGAAACTAAAGTATTATGTAGTTATTACTTTGTATGTTCAAATAACTTTAGTTTTTATCTTTCTGTATCAGAAGATGATATACCAACAACTTTTTAATATACGCCATAAGGGGAACAAAATATATCATGTTTATATTTTCTTCTAGCGTTTTTAGTGACAATGCCTTACACAAGTCATGGAACACTTCTTTCCAAATGGCAGTAATCGTAATTGGTTAGAACGTTACATTTTGCGCTATATTATGATTGCGCATATAGTATGTGCTAGCTACATTTTGTTAGGTAGTTGAATTAACTTTACACTGGAGCAAAACAATAGTCTAATGGAAACGATCCGGGATCAATCCCAAAGGAAGAGATCCGAGGACAACAACTCGTTATTTTGAACCACGGTCAGATGACGAGCTCAATACCGGAGCTGGCACCCCACTCTCCAAACTTCGACACCACTAAAACGGAAGGACATTTGAGGTCAATGTAAATTTAAAGTGCACCAGCCATGGCAGTCTTTGGATGGATCGAGTTTCGAACTCGCAACCGTCCAGTTGCTAAACCGCGGCACTATCAACTAAACTTCCGAGACACTTTTTTTCTTTGTGTAAAGACAGAACATTTTAAAATCTCAGTCGCTCAGTGACCAAGCCGAAAGAGACCATACTATTTGTGCTTTGGATGTCTATCATTTTTACTTGAGTAAAAACCTAAATTTAATCCCTCGTACTGAAATCAACTTGTTATATGTAGTCTAAAATTTGTAGGATAATACGGATTTCGAAAGGAATAATTTTAAGATTCTGCCCAGAAGAATTGCCGTTAGAGGAGAATATTATCACCCTTTTGAGATCAAAGTTATAAAATATTTTGAATTACATCCACTACCAATTTTTAACCCTCCTGATGGTTCATCTTCGCGTTGGGAACTGTTTTGTAGTTTACAGCATCTAGAGTAAAAGCTTGTTCACAGTTCTATCACCAGTTCTGGACGAGGGACAATTTATTTTTCCCACTTTGGAACTTCATTCCACTTGGAGTAATAGATCAGTTTTGTTTAGACGAGTCCATAGAAAAATTGACCAGATTTTGGAGGAAATATCTCTTCAATGGTTAATCTGAGAATCATCTTGATGGTTCATGCCCTCTCTGTGGAAATTGAAACTAAATTTATTTCACCGTCAGAAAACTCAACGATTTCTTTACTAAGAAACCTTGTTTTAATATACAGTAAAACCTTAGTTGACAAGGCTTCTATTGACCGAGAGTTCGCGTTATCCAAGCCGAGTTTTTTGAAGCTTTAAACCCTCCAAGTGGTTTCGACGAGATATCTCGTCTATCAAGATTTGACCAATTTTGGTTTTGATGAGATATCTCATCCATCACGATCTGACCAATTTTGCTTCTGATGGGATATCTCGTCATCAAGATTTGCCGATTTGGGGATAACGACGAGAACAAGATCTGGTCAGGTTTCCTCTGATGACAAGATATCTCGTCCATCAAGATGGGGATATAGATACAAGTGGTTTTTACACATCTTTTATTTTAACTTTGTTTGAAAATGCAATAATTTGCGCAAGAACAATAATTAGAGACGAATAGTTTTGAAAAAATTGCCATTTTGTGTCAAGCTAAATGAATTCTGTGATAAGGTTTCTGCACTTAATTTGCTTCCTATGAGTATTCGGAAATTGACGTCACTTGGCTTGTTTTTTAAATTCAATTTCAGCACGTCACTAATAAAATTTCCAAGGAATTCGTTACGAATTGTTATATGATAGTTGATTTTTTAACGCCAATTAGATTAAACGCTAAACGCAGAAAATCGCCGATGAACAACATTTTAAGATAGCCCCGATATATGTCATATGAGAGAATTGGTGTCGCGGAAGTAAAATGTTGGCATTCCGTCTGATTTGTTTATTTACACTGAAAATTCCTCACGTAAAACAAATAAGTCTTCATAGGAAACGTACGGTCATCACAAATTCCTGATACTTATGTAATCATAATAGACGATATTCAGGTTCGAGGTTACGAAATGCGCCTAGTCGTGCATCTTGAGTTATCTTGCTTGCTTTGAATTACTTTGTGTTTTCGTCCCTTTTCAAATGTAGCACTCACTTATGTAGCACTCGTCTTTATCATTTTATCCACAGGATTTTGTGGTAGTTTCTTTTCTGTATCGATTTCATTAATACCATCCTGACATATTAGTTCGCTTTCAAAAAGTTCAAACCATGTTGTTGAATGGGGTCTAGTCGTAACATAGCGGTCTTCTTAAACAACGAGATTTGCTAGTCTTTCGTCAGTCAGTTACTGTCTAAGGAAATAGCTTCCCTGCATCAACCATCTAATGAAATAGACGGATCATGTGCGAGTGGATCCATGTATTTCTCCCTATTGTTCGGTTTGGAGATATGTTACATGGATGTGGGGAAAAGCATGAATCCTAATGTAGGACAAATTGTTGATTGGCTCAAGTGATTATCCAGCGTGATTAAAAACACTAGTATGCACTTCGACAGCCAATCGGCCCAAAGCGATTCGTAAGCCCACGTGATTTACTCTAACGACAGCGACGCAGTCCACATGCTCTGTCTATTTTATTAGAAGGTCGATGCTCCCTTGGTGTTGACGTCATTAGTGTACAGTCATCGACCTTCAAATGAAATAGACAGAGCATATGAATGGGGTAAGATCTCAAATAAGCAAGTCAAGTGGGCTTATGAATCGAGTTCAGCCGATTGAAAAATCATGAAGCTGTGCACATATACTTCGCCTATTTCATTAAAAGGTTCATTACTACACGTATTTTTTAAAATTAATAAAACGTGTACCTTCTCGTGCGCCATGGAGTATCGCATTGACTTTTTTAGCAAGTATTAACTAATTAATCACACATTGAGAACACAGAAACACATTGATTACGTAAAACACTTCAAGTAGTTTCGACGAGATATCTCGTCCAGAAAGATCTGACCAATTATGCCAATGACGAGGTATATCTTCATCACGATATTATCGATTTGACGATGAAGAGATCAAGGTCTGATCAGTTTTCTTCTAATGACGAGATATCTCGTCAAGATAACCACAGGGAGGGTTAATTTTTGTGTTGGTGTATTATCCAAATCCCTTATATTAATCCTTTATTACCAAAATTCAGGTTAATATTGCTACAAAAACATCCTGCAAAAACAACTGATATGATCGAGTCTTGCAATAAAAGAAATAACTGTAATTAAGACTGCCTTCCGATGATTGGTTGAGGTGTTTCATATATCTGTAAGTACGTGCTTTTAATTCCAATTCAGCACACCATTACAGACACACATCGGTCATACCAAAAATCACAGATAAAAACGGGAATTAAAACATGCATGCAAGGGTAAATCACAGTTAGATAGAAATACTAAAAGGTCCCTTGCCTGCCAGTAACGTCCGCTGAGACTTGTTTCGATTAGAGCTGCACATGTTTCTAAGTGTGCTGTATCCATTAGTGCACCTTCTGTATAAAGAGGCCACAAGGGGATATTTGCAATACTAAGCTTATGTAGATGGGAAACAAGGGAATGAATATTCTGAACTGAATGAATGAACAATGAACTGACAAACGGTTTAAATTCAGTCTTCTTTTATGTGAAAAATTTTCTTTATGTGACTAACCTCTTTTCACCTAAAAATAACGAAAAAATACAGTTTCTTGTCACAAACCCTCGAAGAAAAACCTTTTAGAGCAGCATCTGCATGTGCATTTAATCCTCCTGGTGGTTGACTCGACAAGGTATCTAATCATTAGCCATAAACTGACCAGATCTTGATGAACGAGGTTTCTAGCCATTAGAAAAAAACAGACAAGATCTTGATGAACGAGGTTTCTAGCCATTAGAAAAAAAACAGACAAGATCTTATAATCATCAAAAAATAGGCAAAATCTTGAAGACGAGGTATCTCGTCATTAGCAAAATTAGTCAGATATTGATGGACGAAATATCTCGTCAGTAGCAAAATTGGTCAGATCTTGTTTTAGTCGAGATATCTCGTTGTAACCATTTTGAGGGTTAATAAATCTAAATGTTCTGTTTTGCATTGCAAAAAAAATTATTCCTCGTCCACATCTAGTCATCTTACACGTTATGGTAAATGAGTTAACTGTAAGCATTGGGTCGGTATCCAATGATGGATTTCAAGTTTAGTTGAGGATGCAAGGCAATCATGCTGTTTCAAGTCTGAATTCTACTGCCAACACGTCTTGGATAATCGGGGTGGGAAAGGATTGCCTCTTTCCAAGATTGAAATTAGGTTCAATCTAAAAGGGCAATTTTATGCTCAGTATATACTAGATGACGAACAAAGGAAACCAGAGTATGGTAAGGGATCATTTCCTGAGAAAGTCTGGAGAATCTCTGTGTTTCCCTCTCGGCCAATTTATCTGCAGCCTTGTTACATGGAATATCGCAATGAGCCGGGATCCATTAGAAGATTATGACCTTTTGTAGGTCCCATATATAAACAAATTCCATGACTGCTTTCACCTCTGTCAAAACCCCATTGTACACATAATTCAAAACCAGCATTGTATTCGAGGTTTTATAAAAATACGATTGCAAATTAGCAAGAAAAGCATACATTTGTACATGTGAGGCTGAGACTTTTCATGCATCTGAATTTACTTTCTCATGTGTGGTTGAAACTTTTCAGGTTGCTGTATAAACTTGTACATGCGTTAATGAGACTATACACTGAAGAGCAATTGAATTAGGGATAGCTGGCATTATACAAATTTGGGGCTGTGAGCAAGCCTGGAAGCGGCTTGCAAATGACGTAAACAGCTGTTTGACAAGATAAGGCATGCTGCTGACGGTATTAGTAATAGTCAAAAGCAGTATGAGTAAGAGTGCGGATCGAAGCGCATTTGATCGTGGGCAAATAGTCTGTGCCCGACGAATGGGTCACTCCATCTCGGAAGTAGTGCAGACACTCGGATTTTCACGCACCACTGTGTCAAGGGTGTACCGTGGGTATGTCTATTCCGGTAAAACCATCCCTGCCAGGGTCAACTGCGGCGGACAACAGCGTGTGGATGAGCGAGGTCGTCGTCGGCTAGCCCGCATTGTAACAGCGGATAGACGGGCCACAGTGCAACAGATCATCCGTCGATTTAACGCTGGTGCACAACAACGTGTAAGCTGCCACACCATCCAAAACCATCTCCTCTCTATGGGGTACAGAAGCCATCGTCCCACGAGAGTCCCTCTGTTGACTGCACAACACAGGGCGCAACGATTAGCATGGGCACGGGAACATTGCCAATGGACCGTCGAATGTGGAAAAATGTTGCCTGGAGTGATGAGTTGAGATTCACTTTGGTACATGCCGATGATGATAGACGCAGAGTGCGTGTACGGTGTAAACAACATGAAGCAATGGATCCTTCAAGCTGGTGGAGGTGGCATTTTCGTCTGGAGACTGTTCACATGGACTGAAATGGGACTGGGACCCCTGGTTCGTGTGAGATCATCTCTCACAGGTGAACGTTACCGGGTTATCCTTGACGACCATCTTGAGCTATTTGTTCGTTTACGACAGCCCACTACAGAGATTGTCTTTCAGCAAGACAAGGCACCGTGCCATCACTCCCGAATTGTATCCGAATGGTTGGATGAACAGTCCACAGACCTGCGCGTGCTTTCCTGGCCATCAAGGTCAAGTGACCTCAAACCAATCGAGCACATCTGGGATGCAATTGAGAGAGATGTCCGAGCCTCAGACCACCTTCCATCTAATCTTCGTGAATTGTGGGAGATTGTTCAGGAGTCGTGGATAGGTATGACTTCCCATCGTTTCCAGTGTCTTGTCGAGTCTATGCGAAGACGAATCGCCGCAGTCATCAAGGCGAAAGGTGGTGCTATGCGCTACTAGACAGGTATTCCTAATTCAATTGCTCTTCAGTGTACATGTACTATATTTGTGGCTGAGACGTTCTGGGTACATGAATTCACTTGTGGCTGAGATTTTTCAGGTATCAGCATACGCTTGCACACGTATGGGTGAGTTTTCGTGTATCTGTATACATTTTCACGTATGTGGTTGAGACTTTTCAGGTACCTGTATGCACTTGTACATGTGTGGCTGAGACGTTCCATATATCTGCATACTCTTGTATATGTCGGATAGTGTATTTAATCCTCCAAGTGGTTCTAACGAGATATCTCGAACATCGTGGTCTGACAAAGTTTGCAAATGACAAGATATCTCGTCATGGAGAATGCAGATTCAATTCCGAATGAAGATATTTTTATGACGAGATCAAGACAATTTTTTTCTAATGACAAGATATCTCGACATCAAGATCTGGTCAGCTTTTCTAATGCCGAATTACCTCGTCATTAGACAACCACCAGGAGGGTTAAGGAAATATATGATTCAATCAACAAAAATGTGCTTTCCTTTTCAACTGAAATAAATGACACTTTACAAGTACCACGTTACCCCCTAACAGTTTAGTGTCAAAAAGTTAGTATACACCTACGCAAGAAAATGGCAGACTATACTGTGACCTATAACAGAACCAAACAGATATGATAAACTTTTGTTTGGTAGAGAGCTTGGATAAGAGATAATCCTATCACCAAGAAGGGGAAATAATCGAGGAGTCCCATGCTGTTTTTCGTAGAGGATCAAATAGCGTAATTAATCGCAGAGAAACCAATTCCTAACCCTTGAAGCATTGCAGATATCCTTTGGGGCAAGCGACTACTTGCATCTGTCGGTTAATTATTGGGAGCATCAACACAGCAGGAACGACATAACTGAAAATTAAGGTTATGATAGATTGCATTCTCTGTGAACAAAAATATATGTATATGGATGGTAAGTTTATTCTTAGAAAATGGCTAAATAAAATTACTAGAATATAATTTTGCAACTAGTTCCTTGAATGCAAAATCAGACCTCGTCTAGACAACCACCAAGAGAGTTAAGAACTTTCCAAACTTATGTTTCAGTACTCGTCTATAAGCAAATGCAATGACTTTCATCTCTGTCTACAACGTACATATTAATAAAAACCAGCATTGTATTTGAGGTCTTAAAAGAAATACGAATACAAATTACCCAGAAAGGATAAAAACAAAAGAGAAATATCTTTCAAAGGAAGCAAATTAATGTCACCCTACTTCCGCCTCTTTTTGAAAAACGGGAGTCAAATTTGAAAAGTTTCCAACGAAACAAATTCATGTGTTTGCACATTAGTCTGTTTTAGAAACCTCTGGGAGACTGAGTGAAGAACTCATGCATATTATGATCCGAAACAATGCCAGACTTGATTACACTGATGGGGAAGACCTGGGGATGGTCGAATGAACCGCAGGGTGTCGCTACCAGCAAAGAATGAACCCATACCCCTTGGAAAGAGCAACGAAATTGCATTTTCGAGGGCAAGGAGTGCGAAATTAGGAATTTGTCAAAGTGCTAAGGAAAGTCAAATGACGTGCCTAAATTAGAATATGTTAAATATCCTCGCTGCGGGGAAGTTCTTTGACACTTTCAATTTGGGTCGTAACGAAGGGAAAGAGGTCCTGCTTCGTTTCTATAATTCTAAATATGCCCATCGGGGGTTGTGGAGTATCAGTCATTTCTTGGAAGAAGTCGAGAACTTTCGGCGGAAGGCTTGGGTGGCTAGGCATTTAGAGTCGTTCCTTATCGCTGGGGCTGCGTTCCGCGATGAACTAATTTGCTACCTTCCTGCTTGATTGCGTGATGTGCAGATTGGTTCGCGTTCCCGAATGTGGTTGGGTGCGCTTGCATTTTAAAAAGCGAAAATTTTAAACTCGCCTCTCAGTCTCGCCATATTAGATAAATTAATTTCTGCACTTCTAACTTTGTTTATTGTGCTTAGTGTGTCACAGAGAACTTATCACTAATTTTGTATTGGGCAGTGAAATACAGACAATTATTCTGCTGTTCTATTTAAGCCTTCTTGTAGTTGTCTAGACGAGATAAACTCGTCATTAGCACAACTGACCAAATCTTGATGGACGAGCTATTTCGTCGTTAGAAGAAAACTGTCCGGATCTTGATGGACGAGATATATTGTCATTAGAAGAAAACTGACCAGATCTTCATCTCGTTATCATAAAAAATTGACAGTATCTTGGTAACGAGATATCTCCTCATTAGCAGAATTGATGAGATCTTAATGGGAGGGATATCTCGTAATTAGCAAAATTGGTTTGGGCTTAATGGACGACATATATCTCATCGAAATCACTTGGGGGTTACGTAGTAGACAATATCTTCAAGTTTGGTCTCTGTAGTGTTAACCCTCCAAGTGGTTTCGACGAGATATTTCGTCCATCAAAATCTGAAACATTTTGCTGATGATGAGATGCCTCGTCATAAGAATGCCTATTAAATTCCCAATGATGAAATTATTGCCCTTTTCTGAAGATTACGAGATCAAGATAAGGTCAGTTTTTCTTAATGACGAGATATCTCGGCCATCCAGATCTGGTCAGTTTTGCTAATGACGCGAGACCTTGCCGAGACAACCACCAAAAGTCTTAATGGTTGTTAAAATGCTACTTATAAAAAAATCCGATGCTTTTAGAAAAGTGTAACCTAACAAACTCATTTAAAAGTTAGTTCAACTATCATACAGGTATCGAGTATCGTAAAGTAATACTTCTCAGTAATAAATATCACTTTTGACACTTTTAGTTAGAGTGGCAAGAAAGGGACAAAGGTCCTGCTTCATTTCTATAATTCTAAATATACACATCGGGGGTTGTGGAATATCAGTCATTTCTTGAAGTCGAGAACTTTCGGCTGAAGGTTTGGCTGGCTGGCACTTGGGGCCGTTCCTTATCGCTGGGGTTGCGTTCCAAGATGAACTAATTTGCTACCTTTCTGCTTGATTGCGTGATGTTCGGATTGGGCTCGAGTTAGCAAATGTCCAGCACTTGCATTTTAAAAAGCGAAAACTTCAACTCGACTCGCAGCCTCACCGCTTTGGATAAATTAATTTCTGCACGTCTAACTTTGTTAATTGTGTTTGGTGTTACGGAGAGAAATTATAACTTATTTAGAGTGTTGGGTGCTGAAATTCAGACAATTATTCTGCTGTCCTATTTAACCTTCCAAGTGGTTGTGACGTGATATATCTCGTCCATCAAGATCTGACCATTATTTATGACGAGATATCTCGTTATCAAGGTATTGCCGATTTTTGTATGATGACGGGATCAAGTTCAGGTCAGCTTTCTTCTAATGACGATGTATCACAATCATCAAGACCTAGTCAGTTTTGGTAATAAGACGAGATACTTCGTCGACATAACCACCAAGAGGGTTAACCCTCCTGATGGTTGCCTCGACCGGGCATCTCGTCATTATCAAAACCATTATCAGATTTCGATGGACGAGATATCATTAGAAGAAAACTGACCATCATATATTGATCTCGTCATCATACAAAAATCAGCAAGATCTTGTTGACGAGATATCTTGTCAGAAGCAAACCACTTGGAGCATTATGAGGGCAACATGTCCAAGTTTCAACACTGTAGGGTTACTGGGGCCGTGGTAGCCCGGTTGGAAGAGAAACGGATTAGCAACCGGAGGGTTGCTAGTTCGAATCCAACAAAAGGCCGTCGTGTGCAAAGGGGTCTGGTGCACGTTAAATCTGCCGTGGTCTCAAATGTCCTCAAGGTGGCGTGGTGTGGAAGTTTGGAGAGTGGGGAGCCAGCTCAGGTGTGGCCGTGGTTCAAAATTAAGTGATAGTGTCCTCGGATCTTTTCCTTCGGGTTTGTTCCCGGACCGTCACCAATAGCCCTTTATGTTGCTTCAGTGCGACGTTAATTAAAATACCTACCTACCTGTAGTGTTACTGGTTGTTAAAATGCTATTTGTAAAAGAATCTGATACCTCATAACTAAAAAAGTCTTATAACACAATCAAATGACTGTTAGTTAAAGGATCATACGTTTCTATAGTGATGTAAAGCAGTAGGTTCTTCACAACAATAAATATCCAGTTTTTCGCTTTTAATTAGGGTGGAAAGAACGGGAAAGAGGTCCGCTTCGCTTGTATGGTTCTAAATATACCCATCGGGGTTGAAGTATCAGTCATTTCTTGCAGAAGTTGAAAACTTTCGTTAGAGGCTTGTGTCATTAGGCATTAGAGTCCTTCTTTATAGCACGGGCTACGTTTCGCGATGAGCTAATTTGCTACATTCCTTGATTGCTTGATCGGTTCCCAAACGTGGGCGGGTGTACTTGCATTTTAACCACTTAAAGCAAGAGTTTTTTTCTGAAAAACTGGAAAAAAGTTATCGAGTTTTCTTTTGACAGAAAATGAATATATATATAGGTATAGTGTAAGTTATTTTTTGCGATTTCAGTTGCGGGGGGGTGGGGTAAAAGTTATAAAAAAAATATTATACAAACAGAGTGTAAACGATTTGATTACATGTTTATTTTGAATTTCAAAATATTAATAATAATAAAATATTAACTTCAGTTTCACTTCCATCACTCAAGAGATCATCACTTTCATCGCTGAAACTTTCTGATAAATTGGCATATTCCAAATCGTCACAGTCGCTCATTATCAGATAACTTTTTTTAAACAAGTTACAAAAACACTTAGTAAAAATTAATTTATGGTTAACTGTTTACTTTTATGATATTTAACGTAATAAAAATATTACCTTTTAGACACCTAGCAACTGCTTTATAACAAAGAATTCCTAAAAAACTTATAGCTAATCATCAAAATGCACCACTTGGTTTACACAAGAAAAATGGTGCATAGTGGTGCCATCTACGGTAAATAAGTTTAATATCTATCCATAAATAAGTGGTAAATCATCTATGATAAATAAGTTTATGCCATCTTTGGTATAAGTTTAATCTAGCCTATCTATTTTTACTAGAACGGAAGAGCGCCCGTGTGAGACACGGGCATGTGCAAATTTGTCGGTAACTTTCGCCCGTGTCAAACACGGGTAAATGCATTAAGTGGTTAAAAAAATGAAAATTTCTACGCAACTCGCAGTCCCAAAGATAAGGATAAAATAATATCTACACATCTGACCTCACATATTTATAGTATTTGGTGCTATAATGTAGACAGTTAAGAAGGTAATGTCTCCAAGTTTGATATGTCGGCTAATAAATATTAAAATGACACTTGACAGCTTTGGAAAAGTGTTACTGCACATTCAATCAACAGGAGTGAACTCTTTTATTTGTAAAAATATACGCGACTTGATTGTTTTTATTCGTTACTTCGTCTCACTACTATATTTTGCTAGACTGTTCTCCACTGTTACCGTACAAAGGATGATTCACTAGTGGAGAAACGAACATTTATTAGATTCACACGCATATATCCTTTCTGCAACCTTCGGTCTTCCTTGCATGAATTCTAACCAGTTTTGACCTTCTTGGCCAATATAATATTTCCTTGCATTCTTTCAACCAATAGTTCGGGGTACTGAGTCACTACGCGTTGTTGTTTGGAAAAAGCAATTCTACATTTCTCGGAAATCTCATGACGCTCAGAAGGTAGGAACTGGTATTGCGAGCAATCATAACATGAATGCTGTGATTGTCCCTGTTAGATTGGGCTTTATGGCGCAAGGGCTGTATTTTGACCATGGTGCATCAGGCACAGGACATACAATATCAAGTAATGGACATACAGAAGGAAAGTTTAACTGACACAGAAGAGAGAAAAACGCCCAGGGAGGAATCGACCTCAGAGGCATCCTCTTAGATGTCTCTGTTAAGTATAGTTGTGACTCCCCCACATGGTGTTCCTTCACAAGTAGCCTTCAGTTATCTCCTTGTATTACATTAGACTGAAGAGATCAATGATAGAGCATTTGAAATATTTAAGATATATAATTTTATGCATGTTTTGTCTTCGGACGTATGTCCACTTGTTTCACAACTGAGTTGTTATTCCGGCCTCATCTGTTATTAAAAATATACACGAACCATTGTTTACATATTTATCATACCTAATTATTGACAATCGGAATAGAAAACATTCCTGAGTGGCGACATTGCTGTCGCTAATAAACTCAACGATTTATTGACTGAAATAAATTACCCTTTTCACGTATCATGTCGCATTAATTTCTTGAAGTGTGAACCAAAGATTCTCCTGATTCCCTCCAGAAAACTTGTTTGTTTTTGTCTTCATTAATGTGTCACAAAACTGGAAACTATTTGAAATTTTATAATTAATAATTTCCAATGCGGGATAAATTTCCGTGTAATGTTTTACATTATCGATGACAGAACTTTGGAATTATTTAACATGACTTGTACCTAATTTACTTTTATATACGTGGGTGTGAAAACTTAACGAATACCATAATTTTATTCATTACAACCTCAAAATCACACGAAAGAGCTTATGGCGATGTGCAAAGCCGAGGATATACAGTAGAAAACTTGTGCATATTGAAATTTTGGAATCGTGACATCAGAGGTTGTAAAACATCGACCTTATATTGAAATAGACGGCATATGCCCTCAGTTTCATGTTATTTCTTGCAATTGCTCGGTTTGAAGATCTGTTACGTGGTTATGGGTGGCATGAAACTTAAATTATTGATTGGTTAAAATGATTATCCACCGTGATCAAAAGCACTAGTCTGCGATGCGACAGTCAATCGGCTAAGTCCATTCGTATATCCACGTGATTTACCCTTCAGAGATCTTACGACATCGATTCCTCCCACATGCTCAGTCTACTTCATTAGAAGGTCGAGGTTGTAAAATAATAATGTGCTCTACTACCACAGGAACTCATTCAAAATCATTCTCTGTATCAAACAGAAAACACTTTGCAAAGTCTACATCGGTGTACATCAAACAAAGGACAACCTCCTCTTTTTTTAGTTTCCCTTCTGTCTCCATGGCACTCAGAGCAGAATCACCACTTCAGTTTAAATAATACTTTTACTGTTCGCTTATTTTCTTGATATAGTTTTGTTTTTACTCATCTCTTCAGTAATTCTTGAAGGACCTTTTGTGTCATTTTCCAATATCCACATCACTTCACTTGAATGTAGCAGCTGAAAATCTTATTGTTGCTTAAGTTTTGTATGCCAGTGTTGTGTACGATTTATTTTATTATTTCTATGAACGATTATATGAAAAGTCATTTGAAATGCATGGAAATAGACTTATTGAAATGTATACTTAAACAAGGTTTTCGGTTATGCTTCTGTAAAATTTAGCATGATAGCTAAATTCGAATAAATGTATTTAGTTTTAACAATCGATTTGAATGTCATGTTACGTATTATTAGATACAGGTTTGGAGAGTTTATTTACTAATTCCTAGAATTTTAAGATCATAGTTCTATGACCATAAAACTATGACTGAAATAGATTTTTATTTGAGCACTAAAATACATTCTGTAAAATTTAACTGAATGAGAATTTTCATGCAAAATAAGAAAAAAGAACTATTTCCTGATTGTATTTCCGTAAAAGTGGTAGTAATCTTATAGTAAATGTGAATTTTTGTAACAGTTTAAAAATATTTCCTATTACAAATTTGTTTTAAAACTCCCATGAGAAATAAAGAACTGTAGTTAATTTTCCATTTAACATTTTCCCTCTCCATGCATTAGTATCTTAGACAGAATAATAGATATGTACTGAAAATGAAAAATCTGACAAGCTCTCAGTAGAATAGAAATGAATTTAAGATGAGCACTCGATTTATTAATTTCACATTGATAGTAATTTTCCCTCGAATAATATTGTTACTACAAAAAAGAGAAGGTAATTATAAGAAATATCTTAGATTTGTATGGCATTAAAATCAAACGTTACTTTTTAAATTATTTGAAAAATATTTTTTATGAGAAATCCCTTTTATGCTTATGCTTACTGATTTGAATATAGCATGTAATATCCTCAAACCTTCTTCCATTAGATTTACCCTTCGAAAAACTATTTAAAATTTATTTTTGTATTTCTACTATAAACCTTACAGAACTGAGAGAACAATTACTAATATAGCTAACTATGTACCACATTTAGATTTTACTTCAGAGAAAGATGTTTTTCAGACTATGTAGATATTTTATTAAAAGTATGAGCATTTTAACCTCCCTAATCCAATTTTTTCTCCTCTTTATATAGCTTAATATTTCATTTTATAGAAACGAAGGGGGAAACTCATTTACTTCATGTTCTACAGAAACATTTTGTATTACCATAATCCACCAAGATTTTGCTTTTTAATATACGGCTGAGCTTATTTTGCAAAACGTGATGTGAAGTGAATAAACAGGAACAATGTTTTGCTTTAATCTATTTTCGTCGAAATAAATTCACAAAGAAACAGTAATTGTTAAATTATCGGAACAGCATTATTTCCTGTTTGCTGCATCGTTTTTTACAACGTATAGAATCTACTTAATCTTGCTTTGTTCAATCACTTCAAAACGAAAGGTGCTCTAGTTTTTCAATATAACACTGTTCGATAGATTCTTTCCCTGACAAAATTGGATTCTTGCATTTATACAGTACTTTAAAACGCATTAGAAAACAATATTGTGTCACACTTCACAAGAATGTAATAATTCAAATAAAAAATAAGCAAATAAATATGATGTTTTGTTTTAGCAATGTTCCGAGAGATACCCTGATAAAAAATATTAATTATACAACATTAAAAGTTAAATAAAATAAAAATTATTTACGTATTACAATTTCCTGAACGTTACATCGTGTTCTTAAAAAGTATAGATTCTGCATAAATTCGCTTTGCTCCAGCGTTTAGACAGGTGGTCGCGTCTTTCAATATAATCCGCCGGATATTTTCACTGACAAAAAATAACTCCTTACATTCACAAAATACTTTATAACTCATTAGAAAACAATCTTGTGTATTAAATACTTCACAAGAATATAATTCAAAATAAAATATAAGTAAATAAACGCAAGCACTGTTTTATTTTAAGCTATGTTCTGCGAAATACTTGATAAAGAAATATTGACTAACCGAAACTAAAAATTATCTACTCCCGCCACATGGTATCCTTTACGTTACATCTCATTTTTAGAAAGTGTAGAATCTGAATAAGTTTGCTTTGTTCAAGCATTTAAATACACGCGGTCGCGTTTATCAATGTAATATCGCCGGATAGATTTTTTCACTGTCAAAAACCGTTTCTTACATTCACAAAATACTTTAAAACTCATTAGAAAACAAGCTTGTGTATGAAATACTTCCCAGGAACGTGTAATTCAAAATAAAATAATAAGTAAATGAACGCATACAATATTTTTAAAGCCATGTTTGGTGAAATACATTGATAAATAAATATTAGCTAAGCGAAACTAAAATTTATCTACGCCTCATAATTTCCTGTACGTTACATCGTGTTCGTAGAAAGTATCTGCATAAGCTCGCTTTGCTCAAGCATTTCAAGGCAGGTGCTCGCGTTTTTCAATATAACACCGCCAGTTAGATTCTTTCACTGACCAAAATCTGCTTCTTACATTCACAAAATACTTTAAAACTCATTAGAAAACAATCTTGTGTATCAAATACTTCCCAAGAATGTAATTCGAAAATTCTTTACGCGGCTTCATACCCCTCCAACATTTCTGCCATCCCAATTTCCTAAGTGAAGCAGAATCTTTCCGTTTGGAAATTTTTCTAAGGAAAAGATACGCACTTGCCGAATTCCCGATAGCATACCGGTACCTTCGCAACCAGGTCCCATGCATAACACAGAGGATTATCCTCTTTCATGTATCATTAAAGAGAAAAAGGAGTATTCCTGCTCTTGCAATATGCCCGGAGACACGGCAGATACTTCTTTATCGGTCTCTGAAAGATAATGACAAGAAACGTTCTTTATCTGCTATTCTTCTTTATAGTACCTCATTATACCTATGTCAACGGTCACGGCTTTACGAGCTGAATCGTTGTGGGTAACGGTATGTGTTTCTTTTTTGTGGACGGTTCTCCTTGTCCGGTGCTTTTAATGGGATAAAGAGAGTGAAAAGTAACAGAGAGCGTTGTTGGTATTTATGGCATCGGATTAGAGACGCTGGAATGAAACTGAATAGATCATGTTCATTTTGGATTTGAGCGTTTCTCATTTTTAAATAAGGCTTCATTTGCTTACTTCTGGATAAATCATTATATGCCGAAGCTCCATTTAAGGCGACATTACAAATCCACTTATCTGGCATGCAGTTATAACACAATTTCTTTAGAATATATCGTATGAGAAATCTAGTAGTTTCTGTATGGGTACAGAATATATTTTTCACTTTCCAAATGATCTTTAAAAATGAATCTGTAAGATAATGACATGAAATGTGGTTCTTAATCTGTTATTTTTCTTTATAGTACCTCATTATACCTATGTCAACGGTCACGGCTTTACGAGCTGAATCGTTGTGGGTAACGGTATATGTTTCTTTTTTGTAGACGGTTCTCCTTGTCCGGTGCTTTTAATGGGATAAAGGGAGTGAAAAGTAACAGAGAGCGTTGTTGGTATTTATGGCATCGGATTAGTGACGCTGGAATGAAACTGAATAGATCATGTTCATTTTGGATTTGAGCGTTTCTCATTTTTAAATAAGGCTTCATTTGCTTACTTCTGGATAAATCATTATATGCCGAAGCTCTATTTAAGGCGACATTACAAATCCACTTATCTGGCATGCAGTTATAACACAATTTCTTATCTCTTAATTTATTTTAGAATATATCGTATGAGAAATCTAGTAGCTTCTGTATGGGTACAGAATATATTTTTCACTTTCCAAATGATCTTTAAAAATGAATCTGTAAGATAATGACATGAAATGTGGTTCTTAATCTGTTATTTTTCTTTGTAGTACCTCATTATACCTATGTCAACGGTCACGGCTTTACGAGCTGAATCGTTGTGGGTAACGGTATGTGTTTCTTTTTTGTGGACGGTTCTCCTTGTCCGGTGCTTTTAATGGGATAAAGGGAGTGAAAAGTAACAGAGAGCGTTGTTGGTATTTATGGCATCGGATTAGAGACGCTGGAATGAAACTGAATAGATCATGTTCATTTTGGATTTGAGCGTTTCTCATTTTTAAATAAGGCTTCATTTGCTTACTTCTGGATAAATCATTATATGCTGAAGCTCCATTTAAGGCGACATTACAAATCCACTTATCTGGCATGCAGTTATAACACAATTTCTTATTTCTTAATTTATTTTAGAATATATCGTATGAGAAATCTAGTAGTTTCTGTATGGGTACAGAATATATTTTTCACTTTCAAATTGATCTTTAAAAATGAATGTGCAAGATAATGACATTAAATGTGGTTCTTTATCTGTTATTTTTCTTTATAGTGTCTCATAATACCTCTGAAAACGGTCATGGATTTAGGAACTGAATCGTTATGGGTACTGGTATGTTTCATTTTGTGGACGGCTGTCCTTGTCCGGTTCTTTTAATGGGATAACAGAAATTAACAACAAGTAACAGAAAGAACAGAAACTGAAAAGTAACAGGAAGCGCTATTGATATTTATGGTATCTAATTAGAGACGCTGGAATTAAACTGAATAGATCATGTTCATTCTGGATTTGAACGGTTTGTTTTCTTATTATCGGTTAATGTTTCATATGCTTACTTCTGGTTAAAACATTAGATGCCGAAGCTCCAGTTAAACGACTATTGAAAATATGTTTATTTGGTATGCCGTTACAACCGAATTCTAATTGTTTACTTTAATTATACGGAATAGTGTATAAGAAATCTTGCAATATTTGCATGAGTACAAAAATATATATTTCAATATTAACCCTTCACGTAGTTTGACGAGATATTTCGTCTATCAGGAATTGATGATTTTTTGATAATGATGAAATCAAGATCTGCTAAGTTTTCTTCTAAATACGAGATATATCGTCCATCAAGAAGTTCGACGATCATTACTGCTTTTATATTAACTAGTAGCTTTAAACCAAGGTTGGTTAGGTTTGATTGGATGCTATGGCGCAAGGGTCATATTTGGTCAAGCTGTGCCAAACACAAGAAGGAAATCATCAAGTAATGGACATTCACACCGAACTTTATATTTACAAAGAAGAGTATATACCTTGAGAAATATACCTTGGTTAAGTTTCAAGAATCGAACCTGCGCCGCCTAGAACTTGCATTTAACTAAGGATTGTGGGGAAATGGAAAGTTACATAAAACGTGCGGTATCGTGGAATCTAGAATATAACAAATGCAAGTAAAGCAGGTAATTATAAAAATGCTTTTTAATGTATAATATTAAATTCAGCTGAAATACGATTAAACATATTGGCAACTAATCCTCTTTTAAATATTGATTTAGAAATAAAAAGTATGCATACCCCTTAAAATCTAATTTTGCGTTTAAAGCACCAGTTACGAAAATTACATTCAAGTATCTTTATTTAGTCATTTTCTAAGAATAAATAAACGTAACACCTACATACATATTTTTTTGTTTACAGAGAATGCAATCTATGGCAACCTAAATTTTCGGTTACGTTATTCCTTCCGTGTTGATGTTCCCAATAATTAACCGACAGCTGCAAGTAGTTTCTTGCCCAAAAGGATATCTGCAATGCTTCCAGGGTTAGGAATTGGTTTCTCTGCGATTAATTACACCATTTTATCCTCTACGAGAAACAGCATGGGACTCCTCGATTATTTCCCCTCCTTGGTGATAGGATTATCTCTTATCCAAGCTCTCTCTCTCACACAAAAGTTTATCATATCTGTTTGATTCTGTTCTAGGTCAGTATACTCTGCCATTTTATTGCGTAAATGTATACTACCTTTTTGACACTAAACTGTTATGGGGTAATGTAATACTTGTAAAGCTTCATTTATTTCAGTTGGAAAGGAAAGCGCATTTTTTGTTGATGGAATCATAATTCCGTAACCCTCCTGGTGGTTGTCTCATGACGAGGTAATTCGGCATTAGCAAAACTGACCAGATCTTGATGGACGAGATACCTCGTCATTAGACAAAATTGACCTCATCTTGTTCTCGTCATCATCAAAAAACGACAGTATGTTCATCATTCGGAATCCTTGATGACGAGATATGTCGTCATTAGCAAAATTGGTTGGATCTTGATGGACGAGATATCTCGTTGAAATCCCATTGAGGGTTAAATAGAATGCCTTTGATGTACTGTTGCATGTATTTCACACAGCTAAATAATGTGTGTAATTTTGAAATTATAATTGGAATATATTATTGCCTAAACTACGCCGATTATGTCCCTACACTAAAGTATTTGGCAACACAATAATGAAATCATTTACACTGTCTTATTCAATATGTTTGCATCCGATGTCGATTGTGTTAAATGTTGGTCGCTAAGTTGAGTTCGATTGAATAGTTTTTACAGTTTCCCAAATCTTGATTCTCTGCTCAATACATGTCTCCTCCGTGAATTATAATCGAGAAATTTTCCCATTAAAATGCCAGAAAATGTATGGTAATATGTCATTCAAAATGTTTTTAGCCATATTTGAAAGTATTTATTTTCCGTGACGAAAATACCAAAATGTACCACTTCAGTCTGAATCTTTTTTTGAATTTATAGATGATGTTATTTCCTATATGAATGGTATCTTTGAACGGATATACTATGGATGATGCTGAATAAAAAACAAGTGGGTTCGGGTCTTTTTGTAGCTGTATGACAAGTAACTTATGGGTGATAGAACTGTTCTGCAAAGATATTATACATCAAATGGGAATTCTCAATTATAAGGGACCATTCCAATTGAATCATATAGGTAAATCCTTTACCAATTGAATCTAAAGGGTAAATACTTTACCAATTGTATGAATCCTAGATGTACCGATTACCGATTGAAACCTAGATACCTACCTACCGATTGATACCTATATTACCGATTGAATGATAGATGTAACTCTCCTTTACAATTAAATCGTAGATGTAAAACGTTAACCAATTGAATCGTATATGTAAGTCCTTTACCAATTGAATCGTAGATGTAAATATATTAAGAATCTTGTTCCTTCGGTTTACAATAATAACTGGCAAGTGGGAGAGACTTGGAATTTCTCGGGGAACGAACATAGATCTTGTGATCGCAGGAATAAATGACCTGCAATGCATGTGTTCATCGATGAACCGAAAAGTGAAATTTATCTCCTGAGCCCATTAGCATAATGGTAGAAAGCATCGCAGCCGGAATCAATTCTATCCCAGCGCCCAAATGCCAGAGACCAAAAGTCGGTTGAGTACCAGTCTCCTAAAAATTCCCCAACAATTCATATTTGACCCTCACAACACCTATCCATATCCATGGCATTACCCTGAGCAATCAATGACATATAATGATGGCTTTTGTCGGACTGACAGAATGTTTCAATAATCACCGTTATTCAATTAAACATAAATTATTGTACAAGAGATTTTTCTCAATGTTAACGATAATTTTTACAATATACACATAATTTGCAATAACCAAATAAAAATTAACTTTTTATTCTACACAACGAATACACGCCTCTATCGCAGTATGGATCTACCAACCAAATCGTAGATGAGCGTGCATTAATAATGCATCTCATAATCTCGTTCCCTGTGTTTACATCATGGTAATCGGAAATTAAACGCCCTCTCTTAATTACCTCACGCTTCCTCCCAACATTCCTTGGAAGACCATTCATAACATCGTAGGTTCAGCTTCCCTCGAGCAGACCTTTTTCCAAACACCACGCATAATTACGGAACATTTTGTCTGCTCATATTTCCGTTTTTTTCAGCCAATCCTTTCCCCAGATGCCACATCTTAAGTAAGCATACACGACGAATTTAGCAATTAATTATCAGTCAGCACGCACATGCGCTACTCACCACCTTTGATTGCATTTTATTATTTATTTTACTGGATCTTGGAAAGCATGTAGCGAAAAACTTCGTTTTTTTTTCTGTTGCTTGAATACATAAAGAATATTTTCTGCACTTGATGCTTCTAAACTGATAGAAAATTTAAGGGAATAAAGTTTTTTTAAACAATACTAAATCTTAATTTTTCTCCGAAGGAAATTAAATTTTGTTAATATTAGCAAAGAAGTTTCGAGTAAAATCTCTCTAATGAAGGTCTCGTTTCATATTCGAGATTATATTGGGTCATTCCATAAGTAATGCTGGTTTTACTTATTGATTGAAATGAATTATGTAGCGGTTAACAGTTATTGTGTCATTTTTCAATGTGCATGTTTTATTAGTATTAGAAAAGTGAATGTATGTGTTTTATTCAATCGAACGTTGCTCACTAGTCTCAAGAATTCGATGCATTCTTTTATTGATATATAAAAATTAATTAAAATACAAATGTTGCAATTGATGAAAATAATGTGTACGATTTGCGATTATTAATTAGTATTAAGTTACTTACCTTTGTGATCTGTCTATTGAAATCGCGAGAAAGTTGATGCTAATTAATCGTTCTTTGCTCATCGTAAAAACTTGTTTTTTGTTTATTAGAAAAATAAAAAAATTAGCTCCAATAACAAAATAAAAAATATTAAAACGGGCCTGATTACAAGAAATCAAAACTCATAAATTGAAAGACTTATTAAAATCATTGAAGGACTGCAATTCCTTTTTATTAAAATATTCGACTTTCTATCCAGCAAATTGCATTGTTAAATTCATTTGAGAATGCAAGATAAATGTATAAATATCACACCTTAATGAAATGGATTTTATAACATTCTTACTTTATAATTATAAATTCTAATGAAACAAGATGTTCTTAAACTGTTCAATGAGCAATAATTTAGATTAGTTTATAGTTCATAGATATGTTGACTTCTAAAGAGTTGAGTAACAAAGAACACATATTCTCTCCGAAATTTACTTTAGATAAAAATAATTACCTTTTCAGTGGAGCTCGCTGTGTCAGATTTAGGAACAGATGTGATGTGAACAAACCATAAAAGAATGAATCTAAAATTCACCATGAAAATAGATTCAGTTTCAATTTGTGACGATAAAAAATCTCAAGCGAGAATCCCCCAATAATCAAAGATTGCAAATGGCGTTTTAGAACAAATAAACTATCGTTCGTGCCTTGTACATTAACTGGGTAAGCAAAAACAAATTACACTCATAATTATACACTTATTTCGTATTGATACATAGATCTTTTGGAAGCTGTAGATATCTTGCATATTACAATCCTCAACTAATCATCGTGCCCGGGTTATAACATTCTCCATAAAATCTAAGAATTCTAATAAGATAAGATACTTAAAAGACTAATGAATTTAGTCATTTTTATTTGGTACTATAAGCCAATATTTAATCATACATGTTTAGGTTCATAATATCAATATGATTATAAATGATTGTAAATATGCAGTGAATATGATACAGTGAATATACAGAATATGATTATAAATATACAGTGGTTCCCAAAAGTGTTCGTACACTTACGAATTTCAATGAAATACTGCTCTATCCATTAATAAAAATTAATATTTCAGAATGGGAATTTTTTAATAACATCTATAACTTGTTCTTAACAACAAAACTACATAAAATATTTTAAAAACATAGTAAAACTTTTTTTTTGGAAAATCAATAATCAAAAAGTAACACAAAAATTACCTCACAAAAATCTTCGTACACTTTAAAAAAATCGCTACATATTAGTAAATATTGTAATATTTCGGTAAATTAGTACTTAGTAGGATATCCTATGGCATCCACAACAGCTTTTAAATGTCTGGGAATAGAGTTCACTAGTTTTTTTTTGTAATTTCTCCATCAATGTTCCTCCATTCTTCAATCATTACTGCTTTTAGTTCGCTTTTCGTTTTAATGTCGTGTCTTCGTACTCTAACCTTCAGTTCCCTCCAAATGTGTTCTATTGGGTTTAAATCGGGCGACTGAGGTGGTGTTTTCAGAACTTGTGGACAATTATAGTGACACCAGAGGCGAACGTTGAGAACCGTGTGCTTAGGATCGTTATCTTGATAAAAAACAAAGTTGTTTCCAATACCCAAATTTTGGGCTGATAATTTTAAATTGTCTTTTAAAATATTTAAGTAAAGAGTATGATTCATTATGCCATCAATAAATACCAAATTACCTAGTCCTGATGCTGACATGCACCCCCACACAAGGACACCTCCACCGCTATGCTTTACTGTTTCAACTAAGTTCTTGGGATTAAGTTCCTCATTTTTTCTTCTCCATACAATTATACGCCCATTGGAACCAAACATGTTAAATTTGCTTTCATCTGCAAATAAGACATGATTCCAATACGTTTCGTACTTATTTATCATTGATTTTGCGAAGAAAAACCTGAGCTTTCTATTTTTCGCACTTACACAAAATTTTCTTCGGGCAGAACGCCCATTTAATCCAGCTGATCTGAGCACTCGTCGAACAGTTTCAGATGAAATTGAAGTAGAAAATTTTTCAGTAAATTCTGTAGAAATTTTTACAGCACTCAAACGTGGATTTTTCACAAATTTTCTAACTATAGATTATTTTCTAACTCTGATCACGTTGAGTTAACTTTGCCGAACGACCTTTCCTTACCTCGTTTTCGATCCGATTTTCTTCCTTAAAGCGTTTTATCACATACTGCACCGTAGAATGGGATAAATTTACTAATTTAGAGATATTCCGAACTGATTTACCACTACTATGATGAAAAATAATCAATTTTCGAATGCTGTTCGTTGTTTCCTTACGACTACGAGCCATTTTTAAATAATAAATAGAATATTACGATGTAAGTAAGCAAAGATTAAAGCCAAGCAACTTTTTAGATGTCACCACAATGCAAAAATAAAAAAAGCGATAAACGATAATTTTATTTATAAATTTATCCGAAAATGTTTCGGTGTACGATCACTTTTGTGGCGTGTTCTTTCTCTGCCTCCTTGCATTTTCATTTTTATAAAAAGAAAATGAGTCAATATTTTTTTAAAGAATCTTAGGTTTTATTCAGAATTACATGGAGATGATATGAAAAAATATTGGACTTTATATTCGAATTCAATTTCAGGCTACAGCGCTTTTTCTACAAATTTTTAAAGTGTACGAACACTTTTGGGAGCCACTGTATATGTCAACTATCCCCTCCAATCAAGTTTTAAAAACCTTGTCAACTCCTTAAATATGATATAGTGAGTCAAGAGGGGTGCCAATTTTTTTATAGTCATTCTACCTTAACTCTCCTGGTGGTTTATCTTCGAGTCTAAAACTTCCCTGTAGTGGCCAGGCCCTGTTTTAGAAACCTGTTCCAAACTGTCACCATTTCTGGGGAAGAGACAATTTGTTTTTCTATTTGAATCTTCATTCCCTTGGATTAATAGAACAGTTTCGATGAGACGAGATATCTCGTCCTCAGGAACATTGGGTAGATCTCGAACGAGATGTCTCATCGAAGCACTTTGAGGTTAAGAAAATGTATCAGTAATTAAGGTGTTCAATAGTTTATTCGGTACGAATTAACTACATAGATTCCTTTAAGACTAATTAATAGTTATACCACGTGAAGCATTCCCCAAGTTTTCTACTATCAAATAGTTTTCTTCCTGAATTCCAGAGTTCAAATGTCTGCATTTTACCATTAGCCAAACTATAATTGAATCAGTCACCGACGTTCATGAAAAAAGATCACTTTCCCTCTAACTATATTCGTTAATGCCTTGAAATTATTCACTTTCACTTCTGAATCTTTGAATTAATTAAAAGATTCTCGGGACAAAAAGAAAACCGAATGCCTTGAGAGTTCTATGCCTATCGTTGTTTAATTTAGGTTAATTCGGAAATCCAAGTAATTTAATAGGGCACGTTTAAAACAACATTTCTGCACGCAAGCAGCAGGATTTAAAAAATCAAATTTGAAAACTTCATTCCATTTTAATTTTCGAGAGAATAATACTTCGCTTTTCAGGCTTTTTATAAGAATTAATTGACTACCTTTGTCAAGCACACCTGGAGTAATTAGGCAATTTCGCACGAGGTTTCCAATCACCTCAGCATAAAACAAGCCATTTTTAAGAACGAGATAGTCATACATAGTTTTAGAAAGAAGATATATAAAAAGATGAATTGTGTTTATTTTTGTGTTGAAGAATGTTACAAATAAAAGATATTTTCTCAAAAAGTCGGATGAAGTAAAGTAGAAAATCATGTATTTACGCCCAGTTCCAATCGCGTGTGAAGCATAACATCTGCTATGCAATACTCTAAAACGAATAGTTACTCTTTATTTCCATCCATTTGAACAGTAGTTTGAATTTCCATCGTGATATTTTGAAAGCAAAAAATGTTTAATTAACTAATTAATGAAAACTTTTTTCTTGTTTAGATTAAATACTTCGGTAATTTCTTCTGAGGTAATGCTTGTTAAACCAATTTCTCTTAAATTTCTTTCTTTCAGTAAGGGCAAATTAAGCTTTGTTGAACTGCAAATATGTTATTTTAATCTTCGTTTTTTCAAACTTTATGAAATTATAAAAATTGTTTTGATTTTAATTCAGTCCCAATTTCGAATTGTAATTTTCGTTCTTCTCAAATGCGTTGACACAATACTTTAATCGAAATTGCTATGTTACCCAATTACTGAAGGATATATTATTTTATTTGATCTGATAAAAATAGCAATGTTATGCTTGTATTCACACTTAAAATTATAAATTTATGCCTTCATGATTTAAATTTTTAAAGTTTTTATAAATGAGTAAATTAAGCTTTGTTGAACTGCAAATATGTTATTTTAATCTTCGTTTTTTCAAACTTTATGAAATTATAAAATTGTTTTGATTTTAATTCAGTCCCAATTTCGAATTGTAATTTTCGTTCTTCTCAAATGCGTTGACACAATACTTTAATCGAAATTGCTATGTTACCCAATTACTGAAGGATATATTATTTTATTTGATCTGATAAAAATAGCAATGTTATGCTTGTATTCACACTTAAAATTATAAATTTATGCCTTCATGATTCAAATTTTTAAAGTTTTTATAAATGAGTAAAAATTCATTGAAGAATTTGAGTTAGGAGTAAGTAGTTTTTTTCGTTACAACTTTGCTATTGTTTTTATATTTATACATGTTAGAAGTATTTCCATTTACGCATGCTATGCATTAAATTTTCCTCCTTTTATTCAGCTATATATTTCAGGTAAAGGTATTTATTACAAGCAGCTTTGAAGGTTTGAAGGTGAAGTGAGTGGTGTTGGATCAGAGGGGCGTCAGGGGCAAGCCTGACCCAGACAACACAAAATGGTGTTTTCTACATATGAGCAGCAAAAATGCTGATTCATTTATATTACTCATTGCGTTTATATATTTTTTCGATGCATTTCATTGTTTTATGGGAGACAAGGTTAACGCCTACAAAATGTAAATGAAATTGCTGTTATAAATTTTTGACAAATCTGTATTCTCATTCTGAGGTATGAAACGTGAGGAGACCCTGCCAACAAGAGGTAGGTAGTTAATTAATGTCACACTGGAGCCAAAGAGCGGGTTTTTGGCGACGGTGGAATCCGAATGGAAAGATCCACCTTGTAATTTTGAACCACAGTCAAATGACGACCGACAGGTTAAGAAAATAATAGCCACATACTTCTGTAACATATTTTTCAGATATAAATTCAATAAAATATCAGGTAGCCGTTGAAAAAAAATTTCAGATCTTTCTAAAAATAGGAATAAAATACCCTAAAAATTTTTATGGCATCCATACAAATAAAGTTTAAAGTATGAAAGCAAATTTAATCAGAGCCATCCATCCAGATCCAGACATCGCTCCTCAGCAAAGACGCAGATGTGCAGAACAAAACTTTCCTATCCCTCTTGTCCAATAAGTCGAGCAAAATATAATTCAGATCAAACTGTAGTCTGAAAGAACATACTCTGAAGAAGCGAACAATCTTCGGAAATGATAGATATTATAAACTCAAGCTGACGATCCCTGTCTTTAACTCTTAGCCCGTGAAATGACTGTAATTTCGTATTCATAGAAATAAAATGCGTATCTCCCGAGAATAAAATCAGCCTCCTGTTTCAGGATAAAGAATTTTTGAAGCTCGGTATCATGTTCCTTGACAGTTTAAAAAAGGAAGACTATATTTCAGAATAAAAATGGGTTCTTTTTTTCTTTCTCCTTTGCTGCAGAAGATATGCCCGGAAGAAGATTCAGTAAAGATAAAAATTAGGAAATTTTATTCTCTTGAACACATTAATTTGTAAAGGGAAATAAAAATTTAAAAAAAATGATTGATGTATTCTCTCTTGTGAAAAAGATTTTAGCGGAAATGACATCATTCTTTACATTTGAGCGCGTGAAATTTTTCTTCGTAAAAAATATTGACTCTAAGAGGGTTTCGGTTTTTGTGCAGGAGTGGAATTTGTTTCTTTGAAAAGAATATTTTAATTACATTTATTGCTGAACTTCAAGAGGTAATAAGGGGCTACTTTTACTTAATTCCTAAGGGTAATGAGAGTTAGTTTTGAATGATTTTTACTCAAGAGGAACCCTAACGGAATGATGGAAGAAGTTCTAGAGAGAGGTTTATCTTCATTGAAAATCCTACAATCAATAGCTTAGAATTTTGAAGAAGTGAAATACTTAAAAAAGAATTTTAAAAACAACCTATGCACAAAACTATTTTTTTCTTTCAATCTTGAAAAGATATCTTGGTGTTCCGATTATTTCTTTTACTTTCAAATAATGCTGACCAATCGGGCTGGTGGTCATAGATTGACTTCCAAATCAAAATGTTCCTGGTTCAAATTCGGGTAAAGCATGGATGTTTGTCTGGAATGAATGTGTGGTCTCCTTACAAACGGGCCTTAAATGTATTATGGTATGTTAGTGAGGAGCAACGTGAACTAATTCACCTTCATGATGCACCAGAGAAACGCAAAGTGGTTCCTAATTCCGCCCTTGTAGTGCAAGGATGACAAAAGCACTTGTTTTAATATTCAAATTGGCAGGGCGTCGTAAACAAAAATATACTTTTCAAAAACCAAGCATACTTCACTTACTCAAATATCATAGTCACCTCGCGAGTTTTCGAAGGGGACTATTCATAGGGATTAAACCACCTGTCTCGTACAATGGTCACAGCGTTTGTCTAACCAATAGGCTCCGGGTTCAGATTTCGGTTAGTAAGCGCATGGATGTTAGTGATTGTCTCTGTCAGGAGTAACGGTGACCTATCCAGTGAGTGCTCCTTCACCTATAGCCACCAGTTCATCGTGTAAGTCAGTGGTCATGCACTAAAAATAAAGAGATTCCATGCATCGCAGGAGTTTGTGCACATTTTCTAAACACAACTGTTCTCCAAAATTGAAGAGTTTCTGTTTGATATTTGCAGGTAGTTGAATTGAACTGGAGCGACAGAACGGACTATTGGTGATAAATCCCGAAGAGAAAGATCTCGTAATTTTGAACCACCGTCTGATAACGTGGTCAATATCGGAGCTTGCATCCCACTCCATAGAGGATATATAAAAGTGGAATGAGCAAGGGTAACATTTTTGTGCCTAGGATCATGTGACTAAAAGTAGTATTAACGTGACCTTAGACTATATACTTTCGTTTACCACGTAGAAACGAACATTCATCTGATTGGTCAGTTGTGTCAACAGTTTACACAGTGGCGCAGCCAGTTCGTGGATTAAAAAAATCCCATGTTTTTGTGTGCATTTCTGTAAAAACCTCATTGTGCAACTGTATACTTTCGAAATATTGAATTTTTATTTTTTCTGTGACTTTTGGATCACCCCGTATAATCTTAGTACTTAGTTTGAATTTGAATTGGCAGCCATTGCTTCCAAGATTTTCCCAGCTTTTGTCTCTGCTGTTCCCTTTTTATACTCGTTAATTACATTGAATAACTGATCTTTAACTGTTTTTTAAGCTGCATGTTTCTCATCCTGATGCATTCTTACAACTACCAACAGATGTATTATCTGAAACAAACTTCAACCTCTTATATGAAGTCAGAAGCACGGTTCTTACGGAATTTATTTTAACCATCTTAGGGGTTCTCACGCATTTTTCTGTTTTGCAGCCTGCAATCTTTCCCTGCATGTCTTCTAGCGAATTTTGATCGTCTTGATCAATAGAATGTTACCTGTCCATATTTTCAACCAATATATTTGGTCGTATAATCATTGTGTAACATAAGTTAATCAAGTGTATGAACAAGGTGAATGAGGTTTATTGAGGCTTATTCTTTCATTTTTCGTGATATTTTGCAGAGATATTTCAAGTCCATCAGTCATTTTAAGACTTTTTGTTATTGTTGAGTCGTTTTGCTTATGTTTGAATTTTTTAAGGGTCGTTTTTTAATGGATTTATATGAAAGTTCCCGAACTTTATTTTACTTTTACTTTGAAAAACTTCACCATTGATGAAATTTCATTAGGCTAAATGTAGTGGCGTATTTTATTCAAAATATTGTGATGACAATTGGGAAAAAGATCTTTCACTGTTTAAAACTTTGTTGTAAGGTGTCATAAAGAAATGTTCACTGGAAATGTATCATGAATTACATGCGAACTCTGAAGGATACACTCGCATACATCCATTTTGCAACCTGTATGTATTCTAACCAGTTTTGACAGCCTTGATCAATGTTTCCTGAGATAATCTCAACCAGTAGATTTATTCATGTAGTCATTATGCGTGTTGTGGGATACTTCACGACACAGAAATCTCATAACACTCATAGCTAATTAAATCAATCTTCAAGAGTTATGTTCTATTTTGGACGTTTAACAATAAAAATTGCACCACACCGTTATTTCTTAAATGTATTGAATTCAAAATACGCTAAAACGTTGCTCTAACACAAGAAACGTTTCGAATCAGTTGGCTTCCATTTGTTGATCCAGTTACTGCGTTAAAATTTTCAATCGAGTATTGTAGTATAGTTTTCTGGTTTCCCTTTGAAAGTCTGGAAGCTTTATAATCTGTTTTTTAATTTCTATGTAATGTAAAAGTAATCGAGCGAATCAATCCAGAGTTATATATGTGATTTATACAGTTTATGTAGTACATTTTCAGTCTGGTTTCCCCTTAAAACTCTGGAAGCTCTGTTTTGTGTTACCTTTTCCAATTTCCTATTTACCTTCGAGTTATAGGTGGTGCAGGTTTGATTCCTGTCAGGTGCATTCCTCCCTGGGTGTATTTCTCTCTTATATGTCAGTAAAACTTTCATTGTGTGTGTGTGTCTATGTATTACTTGATGTTGAATATCTTGGGTCTGGTGCAGCATGGCCAAATATGGTCCTTGCGCAGTAAAACCCACAAACCAACCAATCGATTTACTATTTAATGCAAGAAAGTCGAGGGACTCCATCAAGAGTTATATATCGTCACTCAAAGTGCAAAAGGTCGTATGTCTAAAAGTTGCATTTTTCATGAGAGGAAAAAAACTAATTTTTTCCTTATGATTTGACTCTATTATTATATACTTTGGGATATATACTTTGGGAGAGGGTTTCTTCTTTTTTTGTTAAACATTAGAGATTTTGCCACCAGGTGGAAATCACAAAATTCCACATATAGCAATAATAAAAGAAAAAATGGAATTTTTGACATACCTTTTGCACTTTGAGTGACGATATGTATCTTGCAGAGTTTACTCCTACCTTAAAAACGAAGGCAATTGTTCAATATATCTGAAATCACTTTAACGAATTAAAAATACATAGTCTGCTTAGAGCAGGAACACTAACTGACATGTTTAGGGAAGGTACTTTTTGATCCTAAATGCTATTTTCATGATGATTAGAAATAACTTATAATGGTATTCGGTTTGAAGGAAAATATACTATCAGAATGTTTATAATTTTTATTTTTGATATAAAAATGAATAGTTAGTCTTTAATCGGCTGTTCTGTAAAATGTGTTTTTTGGTCAGTTACTGAGTTTCTGCTCGTCGGCTCTAAATCGACAATATTCTTTTGTGTTCCATTTTATGCACACACATGTGTTATCAACTTATAATTAGAAGAAATAGTCTACTTAAACCTGGAGAAAGGTCTAATTAGCCCGCATGTTGCAAAACTTCATAGTAAATCGACAAACTTCATAATTGGGAAATGATCTGAATTTTTTTGATTAAAAACATAGCAATGGAAAACAAATGTTTTATGAAATTGGTTTACACATTTGAAATGCTTGTTATAAATATAGCATAGATTAAAAGTAATGTAAATGTCTTGTCTAATTTTAATTAGGTATTCTGTATTTATCAAAAATTATTTATCTTTATGTACTTCATCAATCTGAATACTCTACACTTGCATAATAAAGTTACGACTTTTATTAGGTGTTCTTTAAAGTTAGGAAGTTTAATTACGTACTCTATGTTTGTGAATATTTATTTATATTTCTATGAACGTCATCAAGCTGAGTACTCTATACACATGCATAATAAAGTTATTACTTCTTGTAATTAGCTTACAACACAGTGTGTACCATTATATTTGTGTACCTTTATTCAAAGATTATCTCTTGATGTACTCTCTACTAAGATACTGAAGTGATGGGCTGCTTAAATTACTCAATATTGTTCATAACAAGCATGTTTTGGAATTCAGTGAGCAATAGATATTTTTACAATACTTATGTATATTTTATTTTCCGGAATATTTTGGTTCCTGAGTTAAATCCCCCGGAAGAGAGAAAGCTGGAGCCAGGTTCCGTCGATCGCCATGCTTTTGCTGCCATCTACTGAATAAACTGTGAAACTTAAGACATTAAGTAAAATATTTTCACGTCATTGTTGTCGGATGAGGTTTTCGTCGCACAAACATTTGGAAACTTTGATCTTAGAATCAGTTAAAGAAATGTTTGAAAATAATATTTCATTTAACACTTCATTTTAGGTGGAGACAAATGTGATAAATTGATTCAGAAAGGCTGAATATATTATTCACTTAAAACAGAGAATGTATTTTCAGTATATATTCTAAGAAATTATGTTATGCAAATATTTCCACTCAGCACATTTAAAAAATAAGTTAATGTAAAATATTCGAACAAAGAAAATAAAGATTTCATTTTTACATTTACAGAACTTTTTATTTATAATATATATTTCGAATAATCTTGAATCGTAATTCGGTTAGGGAATAATGGTTATAAAACTTCGAAATAAATTAAATTTATTATGAGTATGTTATCAATAACGTTTTTAATTTTTGAAATCATCTTGAAAGCGAATATTTTGAAAAATGAATGCTAATTAATGTGTAAAAAACACTAAAACGCCGCGTCCGAAACTCTTGACATAACCATTCAGAAGAAAAAAATGATTTTTAAGCTGATTATGTATTTTTCGAATATACGACTCAATTCATAAAACAAAAATGAAAATCCATCTATAAGATTATATTTCACACAACAAAAATGTATTCAATTAACATAATTATTCTGTGAAATTCCATGTTTACATCCATTAAAATAGAGTTTTAATCTGTTAGGAATGTACTGACAGTTATTTACAAATAAGCTTGTTAGAATTCAGTTAAAACGATACAACTTTCGGAATAAAAATACTTGAAATTTACAATATATTCTACATTACACAAACTAAAATGAAAGTAATGCAAACTGTTTTCTATAGTCTTCCTGAACTCTATAGGCAAGGTTTTATGTAAGGAGTACAACAAATGTTTAGTCAAAGATTCTTCGAGATCACCCCCTAACTATAACTGTTGCAGTGAGGTTTGGGAAGAAAAGAATGCGAAGGGTAAGAAGAGACTTCACTCAAGGCAGGATGAACGTGCTGTGTATGTTGTTGTGTCCCGTGCTCTGTTATGTTATTCTTTCGTTTTTGTTTCATGTAAACATTGAATTGTGCGTGTCGTGTAATTGTAATATCCTCATCTACTGTCTATATAAAAGTATTCGTCCTAAAAGCTCCCTTTAAATCTGACACCATGCATCATAACTACAAACCAAAATAATCAAACAGATTCAATGATACCGAGGCTGATCAAATTTTGAAAATGTAGGCTTTTTGTTAACATTCTACATGTTCATTTATGTATAGAAATGCTTGCTGGATCAAGGAATGAAGTCATTTTTTTTTCAATTGATAAATGTTAGTTTTACGATCTTGATTTTTAACCTTCCAAGTGGCTTCAACGAGATTTTTCGCACATCAAAATTTGACCAATTTTGTTGATGATGAGGTATCACGTCCATCAAAATTTGACCGATTTTACTAATGACGAGATATCTAGTCATCAAGATAACGCCAAATTTTTTATGATGACGAGATCAGGATCTGGTCAATTTTCTTATAATGACGTGGCATATCGTCTATCAAGATCTGGTCAGTTTTGCTAATGACGAGATACCTCGTAGAGACAACCATCAGGAGGGTTAAGAAATTCAATAATAACGATCAATCACGACGAAAATCACATAAAATATGAGAATCTGTTATATCCAATAAAAAATATACTATTTCTACTTTTTAGATACCATTTGTTTTATGTGAGGTTCTCTGTCCAACACATGGAGGAACGTTGTCCCTCTCTATAAACGTGTTGCGTCTAGAATGTGAGGTGAAACGTGTACCCATCTCCTTAGTGCAGCAGTGTAACGCAAAGGGGTTCACAAATCCACCTGTTTAGGGCCACAACGAATTATATTAAAATTGTGCGGGATTTAGAGAAAAAGTTTTATGTTCACTGTGAGCGCATGAAAGTGGTTTAATCCGCTCCGTGAATTTAATTTTTATCGTGCGCGAGCCACTACTACTAGCGTACTTGTAAATGCTAATGTGTCTATTTATTAATATTATACACTGCTGGCCACCCAAATTGCAACACCAAGAAAGACAAGAGATATCACAACAAAATTTATTTAGTAGATAACATGTTGACCAGGTATCAAATGATTAGATTTATAGACTTCTGTGAAGTGTGGTTCCTGCCAAAATCAGTAGCCAGAATAGCCGCCATTGTTGGAGATCACCGCTGCCACACGCCTCGGCATTGATTCAAAGAGACTTTGGATGTGTTCTTGGGGTACAGCAGACCAAGCAGCTTCCACACGTTGCCAAAGTTGATCTGGTGTGGCAGCTGGGGATGTATTCTGGGTCAATCGTTGAGCAACCATGGACCACATGTTTTCTATCGGCGAAAGATCCGGAGAGCGAGCTGGCCAGGGAAGCAATTCAATCTGGCGATTGACGAAGAACCCTTGGACAATACGTGCCACGTGTGGTCGCGCATTATCCTGTTGAAATATGGCTGTGGGCAAGCCCTGAAGGTAAGGAAGGACAATTGGCTCCAACACCTCGGAGATGTAGCGCTGGCTGTTTAAAGTACCGGCAATGCGTACTAGAGGAGTGCGAGAGTGATATCCAATACCGCCTCATACCATAATACCCGGTGCAGGACCAGTGTGGCGGTGCATAACGCAGCTGTTCAGCATCCTCTCTCCACGGTGTCTCCAGACTCGAATCCGACCATCGTGGTGTTGCAGACAGAAGCGTGACTCGTCAGTAAAGACAATTTCATTCCATTCTGCCGTCCACATCCTTCTTTCATCGCACCATTGGCGGCGGAAACGTCTGTGGTTCTGCGTCAAGGGTAGACGAAGCAATGGACGTCTTGCGGACAGACCACTCTGCTGTAAACGGCGTCGAATGGTACGCGAAGACACTGGATGATGCGGTACAGACTGAATGTGCTGTGCTATGGTTCGTGATGTGGCTGAGCGATCCGTCACTGCCATACGCACAATATGCCTGTCATCACGTGAAGTGGTGCACTGAGGTGGATGCGATCGAACACGTCGGTCCGTCGTACCCTCCTGCATCCAACGATCACATATCCGCATTACAGTTGTTTGGTTTCGTCCAACACGACTACCGATTTCCCTGAAAGATAATCCACAATCTCGGTAGGCCGCTATCCTTCCTCTGTCGAACTCGGATACTTGATCAAAAGATGATCGCTGTTTTCTACGAGGCATAATTGATCGTTTTTTTGAAAAAACCACAAGAAAAACACAATTGCCGTACTTGAAATCGTCGAAATCTCCAAGCCTTAAATAGCGCTTTGAAGTGGCGCCACAGGCGCGCGTGATGTGCGTCTGCGCTGAAATTCTAATCATTTGCATATCTCACCTCCGCTAATGCATGTTGTAAATTTCATATTATTTGCATGCTTCCTTCAGGGTGTTGCATTTACGGTGGCCAGCAGTGTATTTATTGAGCACGCGAAACGATGATATTAGTGAATGTAATTTTAATCACGCAAGGAAAAACTGTAACCATGATATAGAATGAGAGTAAAGTTTAATTTGGTGGAAGGATTGGATACGCGTCTTTATAATAAGTTGGTTTTTGAAATGAATATGTGGTGTAGTAAATTCTTTTGTAAATAGCGAATGTATATATGGTAATGTCCTCGTATAGTGTTTAAATAAACGTGCTGTCCTCAAAGCTCAATGTTTTTAATCAGATACCAAAGAAATAATCCTACGTTATGGATATGAAATCCATTAAAATTTCCACAGTGTATTGGAAAGCTCGGCGACTCACAGATACCATTTATTTTTTTAAACCATTCTGAATGCTTAAGCTTCTCTAACTAAAATTGATTTTGACTGAAGTCAATTCCCATCTTTGTACGTATTTATGTGGCATTAACTGGATTATACACACGTAAAAACTGGCACAGTTATCGTTTTAATCATATTGAATCATAAGATACTGACCAAAGGGATAACCGAAATTTTGAAATTGTATGCTACAAGCTTACGTTCAACATTGTATGTATTTGTATAAATGTTTGGTATATCAAGGAATGAAGATTCGATTATTTTAACCCTTTGAGCGTCTCGAAATTTGAAAATAGTGTAGAGTATTTCCTATTGGCCCGTTCTATAATATATAATTCTTTGGTAAAATTCTATCGGTCCTTTCTTTAGAATAAAATAATTCCTAAAGATTATTAGATAATTCTTAAAGATATATTGCTCTCAATTCCCTATAATAAGATATTTTGGAAAAATTCTATCTAGGATTCAGTATGAGAAAAATAAAACCTTTCTAATTTTTACATTATGCAATCCAAACTTTCTTTAGAATAAAATCCTTTGGAATGATTCTAATTCTAATTTCCTTAAAATAGAATCCTTTGGGAAGATTCTATCGGTCCAAGAAGGTCAAAACTTCAGAAGGTCTAACTTGTTCGAAGTCATGCTGGGTAGACTGCAGGTTGCAAGGTGAAATTATGCATGTAAACCCTTCAGAGGATTAATTCATATATGCTTATTTTTGGATCTTGATTCTAGAACAATTGAATACTCACCATCAATTCCTATAAAATCTTCATAAAATATGAGCAATAGATAGTATTCATTGGAGAGTACCATGTAATTGCTACTTTTTTAATACATTTATGATCCATAATGAATTTACATGTAAATGCTTTCAATGCTGAAACTCACCGAAATTGTAATTCAAATTGAAGTCAATACCTTCTCTATGTTCTCATTTTAGAGGTAAAAACGGGATTGCATACATGTAAGATTGAGCTGTTATCTTTTCTCATGTTGAAACATAAGATATTGACAAAAGGGATTAGAATAATACCCCATTGCATAACTACTTACGAACATATAGACTACTTAGTTACGTAATACTATATACATGATATAGCCATCCATTTAATCTTTTAGCAAGTTATGTTTACAGTTTAAGTTCTACAATTTTAATGGGTAACAAAAGGATAACAAATTTCTAATCAGGTTCTTTTCTTTATAGTTTTTTCATCGGAAATTCTATTTAAACTTAATTGAAAACTAGAACCTGATGTGTAGGTGGATGATAAAATTAATATTTTTTTGTAAAAATAGACGAGCACTATATGATAGATTTATTTGGAAATCCTATTTCTTTTTCATGAATTCGGTAAATTTTATACAAAAACCACCTGATAAAAATGTTTCATCAAACTCTTCTGAGAGCTGAGAACTTCTTTTACATAGACTAAGCTTTTCAAATTTTCATTTTATGCTTTCTGCATTATATATATAGATATACAGCCTTTACAATATTAGTAAAGAGTACTAAACCTCTAGTTCACATTAATGCATAATACTCTTTATATACTTAGAAGCTATAACCAATCTCTTTGTTTCGTAATGAAATTTCGTCATGTTATATGGAGAATGGAGTTAATATTTGTCAGTAAATATTATATTTTTTCTTCTTAAATGCTTATATTTTAACGTTTTCAACTTTAAAAATTATCTACGCATTGAAATATATCAAAGCGAAAATTTAAACTACATATCAACAAGAAAATTATTTAAATATTTGAAATACTTTTCGTTGACACTTTATTAGAATAACAGTTAATATATCAAGCTACACCACAATCCAAGTTGCTATGGGCATCGCTCTAAACTCTCCAAGTGGTTTCGACGAGATATCTCGTCCATCAAGATCCGACCAATTTTGCTAATGAGAAGACATCTCATCATCAAGCTATTGCCGATATTTTTATGATGACGAGATCAAGATCTGGTCCGTATTTTTATAATGACGAGGTTTCTCGCCCATCATGAGCTGGTTAGTTTTCCGAATGACGAGATATCTCGTCCATCGTTACCTGACCAATTTTGCCAATAACGATATAACTCGTTCATCATGATCTAATCAGTTTTGCTAATGACAAACTGCATCGTCCATCATCATCTGTTCATTTTTGCTAATGACGAGATAACTCGTCGAGACACTAACCAGGAGGGTTCAGAAAGAGGTAGACAGAAGTGCTATATTGCGAGTTATAATCTTGTATGTTTCAAAGTCTGGTTGTTTCCTTGAAGTTTTCTGGTTTCTTCAAGAAGATTCAGCAAACTTCTCCAGAGTCCTCCAGGAAGACACATCCCCTCGTACTTCACCTTCACGATGGATGCACTGTGGCATCATCTCCCATGGTGCCTCGGAGTAGCGCAAAGTTACTCTGACCAATTAGTGATTGAAGGGTCTCACGATACTAAGGCTGGCATTGAAAGATACACTATACGATTTAACCCTCCTTGTGGTTGTTTTGATTAGTTATTTCTTCCTTAGAAAAGCTGACCAGATCTTGATGGACGAGATATCTCATCATTAGAAGAAAACTGATGATCCGTATCTTGATCAGATCATCATCAAAAAATCTTGATTGCGAGAATCTCGTCATTAACCCTCTGGATACGGGGACCGGACGAACCGGCCGAAAGTTTCGAGTCCCTTCGTTACGAAAGGCTCGAATTCTTTCAGAAATCAAACGCCTGAAGAATCGCCGAAGCCCATTACGATTTCCATCCCCTCTTTTCTGTGATAAAAAGAGACCCGCGCGTGAGTAGCCTTATCTCCCCGTTGACAAAGATGTCAGGATTATCGAAAGGGAGCCTCGCAAATTGTTTATCACCGAGCATCTAATCAGTGAGAGGTTGAGTAAATGAAAAGAGATACACTTAAAAAGTCACCGCCGCCCTTTCAGTTTACCCGAGAAGAATCTGTCCCTTCTAGTCATACCCACGACCCGACAATAGAAACCGGCACATTAGCTGATAATGGGACGACAAATATTCCCTCTCCTCCTGAGGGAAAGCATTGTAAAGGCCGTTTTGGCCGGTTTCAGTAAGTTGCCTGTAAAGCCGTTGTGCCGGCTGCCGTAACCAAAGAAGGAAACGATATTCTGCCCCAACGTATGCTGAGGATTAAGAAAATCAGATCTTGATGAACGAGCTATATCGTCGAAGCCACATAGAGGGTAAAATATGTTTTTCTCATGAATTTTCAAAATTAAGAACATGTTATAGAAAGCGTTTTAATATTTTATAAGGTATTAGTCTACATATATATTTTCCAAGCTGAATTACAAACTTAATTATATGTATACTTTCGCAACTGATACTAGTTAGCAACTATTATTAATTTATCGCATTCAGGTGATATAATTCATACATAAAGGATTACTCTAGACATAAAATGTGTTCATGTTATGAAACATTCACTGGTTTACATAAAATGAAAAAAAGGTTCTCGCTATCAACAATGTTAATAAATATTACTAATTCTGTACTGCATTAAAATGGTACAAAATATCTCTCAAACCATGTTTCACAGATAGATTTAAGTAGTGAGTAAATCCATGTCTCGAGTTCTTGTGTATATACAGAAAGCAATGTAGTTTTAAAAATGTATTTTGCAAGAATCTTCAAACAATGTCCTTTGAAACATTTTACGCCAGATTCTGTGATTTATTTGCAATGAATAGGAAATATGCGAACTAGGAATGTTTCAGTAAAAGAAATTTTCCTTGCATTTTCTACAAATAAAATATTTCATTTTACTATCAATAGGGTGTAAATTATCTACATAAATATGTTTTTAACCTTTTCCAGAAACAGTTTAAAGGAACACGTAGAATATATTTCACTTTTATAGTGAATTGTTTAAACTTTTAAATTTGAGTTATAAAGACTAAGATCCCAGACGGCAGCTGCAAATGCTCGCATTGATGTTAAACATTTTATTTTCCATATAAAAACATTGTTTAAATCTTTATAACCTATATAGAAAGAAATACATGCGCAGCAAATATTTGTGGAACATTACATGTCTCTGAACTCAAACCAAAGATTTTTAAAGTAAAGTTAATAATACAATACATCTAAAATGAGTATTTATTTATGTGTTGTATGTGAAGATGCATGATTCAACCCTGTAGAGAAATGGTATTTGAGATTTTTAAAAAAATTACACATTTTTGTAGTTGAGTGAATTGAATTTATGATTTATATATAGCTATTGATTATACAGTTATGATTTATAGCTGTTTATTATACATTATGATTTATAACTATTAATTATATACTATGATTTATAACTATATAGACAGATTTTGAGCCAACATACATAAATAATAATGTGGAAATATTATTGATTGTAATAATATAATGTCGAAAATATAATTTCGGAAATATTTATAATAGCGTATGTATAATATATTAGCGTTCAGTAAAATGTATATGTATATCTTTTGATAACCTTATTTTACTTAGTTATCTACAGAGGAATATAGTTTATATCCTACGTTTGAGTGCATTCAAGAACTTAAACAGATCCTTAAACACAGTCTTGTTATATACAGAATCTGAACTATTCAAGCACATTATTCTCAGAATCTGAACTATTCAAGCACAATAATAGCTGTGAAAGTTAATTCTAGTACAACGGGTTTTTAAACTGATAACTGAAGTTCGAAGACGCAATCATATTTAATAAATAAAAAATAATAATTGGAGAATACAATAATGTTGAGTATATAAACGTATGTTGCTACGTAAAAGTGCAAACATATTGCAAATTAAATACAGCTAGTGATATGGGAATTGATATTTAAGTGAAGTAGCGTTTTATGCATTTTGTTCTGCGTCAATCAAATAATACACATCGATCTCTAGTCGCCTAGGTATTTCGCGTGTTCAAACCTATTCTTTCAAAAAATTCCGATCCCCTAAGGATCGAAAGCCAAGACAGATTTCACGCAAATGACTATCTTGGATCGGATCGGGTTTCGAACTCGAAACCCTGCGGTTTCTAATTCGCTATTCCTCCAACCGGGCTACCGGGGCCCTGGATTTCCTTAGAACTTCCAAGAGAATTATTATGTCAGCCTAAACTTTTCATAAGTAATATCCTGGGAACTCCCCAAGTTTTCGATAGGAACGACTTCTGAACACCGTAGGAAGTTGACGGTTCTATCTAGGAAGATTATAGGAAGAAACAAGAAGTTATTCTGTTGTTTAAGAAATGTTATAGAAAGCACCAGAAAAGTTACTCGGTTCAATAGGGGAGGATATTACGAAGATCAGGGAAATCATGGGTTCGAGCCATCTTAAGTATCCATCTTGCTACTCACCTTGAGGAATCTAGTGTCCACCAAGAAGGTTCTTGTGTATCACCGTGGGAATTCCTCCAGCATTCCATGGGTAGGATTCAAAATACAATTGAAAGTCCATGGTCTAGAAGTCAACAGTGAAAAAAAAGTTAAGTCGTGGAAGGAGCAGTCCAGTAAAGATAAATACATTTCATACTATATTACGCCACGAAACCATGCCTTATTCAAAAATTCGATACTCCAAACAAACAAATTCGAGATGCAACGATAATTAAAAACAAATATTGCCAATTATCTTCAGCTGCTGAAATGACAATCAGTTTTTGGAGAGTGTCACCACAGCGTGAAAAGTTGAAAGGTAACACAAGAAAGCAGCAACCAATGCCAAATGGAACGATATACGTCATTGTGAATATAGGGAATTGGGAGGGATCAAGCAGTAACAGTGATTGAATATGGGACTTGCTGGTATTGGTCAGAGTGTTGGGTATGTCGCTAGATTTTATTGGGATTGAAGAGAACGGCAAATGACAGAAACTGATAAACTTTCGAAAGAGGGAACAAAGAGATCTGAAAAATGCAGAATGGGCTCCACGACAACTCCAGAAGTGAAACTGCCCAAAGTTATTCCGGGTCCGTAGAACCGTCGCGATCACCAGTGACTACCCCAGTGTCCAATGTCAAAGACCAGTCGCGGTGACTACCACCCTTGAACTTTCCACCTATTCACATTTGACACCTCACTATACCTATCAATTAGCATAATGCTCACCAACACGACATATAGCATAATCTATTCACGGGCAGTGCTTTTTTCATCGTAGTGTGGAGCTCAAACTAGATTTGTACGTGACATCTTTTTTTTCAATGTGATAATAATTTTACTACACAGGATGAGTCTAAACTAATACGACAAACTTCAGGGGGTGATAGAACACAACGAAACAAACACTTTTCCCCATAGAATGTATGGTCGCAAGTGCAGCGGTTGGCCGCTAGATTGCGCAGTCAAACGCTTGTATAAAAGCCCATAGAATCTCTATTGGGTGAGTCTAAACTAATACGACAAACTTCAGGGGGTGATAGAACACAACGAAACAAACACTTTTCACCATAGAATGTATGGTCGCTAGAGGGCGCTTTCCATTTCAGCACAAACACACGGTCCGACGCAAGTTGGAAAGAAGAGGCATGAAATAAGGAACAAAGCTTTAATGTCAAATAAACATCAATAATTGCTTGACAAAACAAAATAATACAATTAGATTTGCATAAATTAAAGATAAGTACAAGGAACAACGGGTAAGAAATGACATGTACAAAACATGAGAAACTTTTCACATGGAAATGAAACGACATGTACAAACATCAGTCGGTAACTACAACGCAAATGCACAATTACAGAAGCTGTTCAAAATGTCGACCACCACACCTGATGCAGGCCTGGCATCGCCGACGTAACGCTTTTATACAAGCGTTTGAATGCGCTCTCTAGCGACCAACCGCTGCATTTGCGTCCATACATTCTATGGGGAAAAGTGTTTGTTTCGTTGTGTTCTATTACCCCCTGAAGTTTGTCGTATTAGTTTAGACTCAACCTGTATATATGTTTTCATAATTTAAAATGAATGATTAAATTGTTAGTTAACTTTTAACAACGCATCGTACGCCTCTGTCGCAGAGAGTAACCCTTCACTTTGCTCATCACCAAATATCTTTCCTCGGGCGAGGAAAACAAGATAATCGTATGTCAAACTGCCCGGCATTAACTCTCTTGGTGGTTGTCTCGACGAGGTACCTCATCATTAGCAAAACTGACCAGATCTTGATGAACGAGGCATCTCGTCATTAGAAGAAAAGTGACCTGATCTTGATGAACGAGGCATCTCGTCATTAGAAGAAAAGTGACCAGATCTTGATGAACGAGGCATCTCGTCATTAGAAGAAAAGTGAACTGATCTTGATCTCATCATTATAAAAAAAGTCTGCAATATCTTGATGATGAGATATTACCGATTTTGCTAATGCCAAAATCTCACCTTCAGCAAAAGTGGTCAGATATTGATGGACGAGATATCTCACCGAAACCATTTGGAGTGTTAAATTCATTCTTAAGGCGTTTGTCCCAATTTTATATCCAAGGCGTAGGTACTAATTCATATTTGCATACTAAGTAATTGCCCAATAAAACATAAGAAATTCATTTCATGTGTCATAAAATCAAGTTTAATGTAGAATTGTTGCTGCGAACGTATACCCGCTTGATGTAACAGCAACCGAAAATGCATATTGCAAACTAAGTTAATCTGACAGTTTGTGGGAAGCAACTTCCCATGAGCTTCGGCCTCTGTCCACTGCCAAATATCTCCCCTCAGTGAGGAAACAAGATAAGCGTAGATCGAACACCCAAAGGCCTAAAAAATTACTTACCAAAAAAATTCTTATCCAAGAGGGAATTTCACATCGACCTTCTCGAACACCATTGCATCTGTTCCATCTCGTAAAGAGATATACTCCATTCTTCCATGAGACCAATAAATCCCACCCAGTATGGATCCCTGAGGCCGCGATACACTGGGATGGTAATCCTTACTGACAGTTAATAAGATATTTGACAATAACATTCCAGCTTCCTGCAGTCTAATACTTTCCGAAATTTGTCCCTTTGGGAACGTGACTTTGAAGGAGAATCCCCCTCTGTTGGAAACGAAAATCTCCGGTATTGGCTTTGGTGCTTTTTGTTTTACTTGCGATATGAAGAGACAGTAAGTACTGTGTGTGAGTTACGGAACTAATATGGATATTTGGGATCGCTGGATTCAGCTTCGATTTTAAATTTGATGAAAACGGAAGTCGATCCGCCTATTAAATCGAGTCTTTTGTTCTGACTCTGAAGGTTTAAGAAATAGAAAACTATGGAAATAATGCCGTTTATTTAATATAAATAATTCTGGGGGCTGGTATTAAATGAGATTGGTGTGTTTCAAAACCGGCTAGAGAATAATGGTACTCAGACTGAATAGAGAAGTTGAAATTATTAGTGATAGGATATGTGTACTTTTTAAATGCTACACAAGTCAAAAACCTTGCTTGTGTACGTATATTTAGCTCTACAATATTTTTATTACCGATTGACCTATCAGCTTCACTGAATATACAAAATATATTTAAAAAATAAGAAAGAGCTTTAATAATGTAAGTTTAAATTGCAATTACCCTAGATTAATTAACCTTGCAAGTAATTGTGGCAAGTGTCAGGTTCTCGTCTTATAATACCTATTATGGTCAATCTAATATGGCCATTTAATACCTAATATCTAATAAGCCATATACACCTAATATAACAAAAAAAGACCGTCGTGTACAAGGGGTACTGGTGCACATTAAATCTGTTGTGGACTGAAATAGCGTGGTGTGGAAGTTTGGAGAGTGGGGAGCCATCTCAGGTGTGACCTCGTCATCTGACCATGGTTCAAAATTACGTGGTGTTGTCCTCGGTCTTTCCCTTCGGGTTTGATCCCAGACTCGCCAATAGCCCGTTGTGTTGCACCAGTGCGACGTTAATTAAAATACCTACGTACCTAATATAACATCTAAGATGGCCATCTGGACAGTTAACTCACAGATAATCAGTATTAACCCTCCTGGTGGTTGTCTTGACGAGGTATCTGGCCATAAGCAAAACTGACCAGATCTGATTGACGAGATATCTAATCATTAGAAGGAAACTGACCAGATCTGATTGACGAGATATCTGGTCCTCACAAGAATACTGACCAGATCTGATTGACGAGATATCTGGTCCTCACAAGAATACTGACCAGATCTGATTGACGAGATATCTAGTCCTCACAAGAATATTGACCAGATCTTGATCTTATCATCAGAAAATCGGCAATATCTTGATGGCGAGATATCTCGTCCAAACCACCTGGAGGATTAATACTGTGTACGCATGCAAGAGCACAGTGCATTTAATTTTTACTATACACTTGCACAACTGATACTAGCGTACTAAACGTTGTTGCGCCTTGAAATTATATTTATTTTACTATATGATGAATGTATTTTTCATTATTCACCATGCAGCCATGGTACAGATTGTGATTAATTTGGCAGAATGGGAAGAGTGTAAAAGAAAAATGATACACGTTCTTTATAGTTTTGTATCGTCTTTAGCTTATTAATAAATGGGAACACGGTATCCGAGTTGCGAGAGCATCTTATTAGCAACCGGAGGGTTGCGAGTTCGAAACTAGCCAGCCAAAGACCGTCGTGTACATGGGCCTGGTGCATGTTAAATCTGTCGTGGCCTCAAATACCTTTACATTGGCGTGGTATGGAAGCTTGGAAAGTGGGGTATTAGATCAGGTGTTGTTCTCGGTCATCTGATCCCATAATGTTCCCTGATGTTCATAATTAAAGGGCGTTGCCCTTGTATATTTCCCTTCGGGACTGATCCCAAACTATCACCAATAGCACATTGTGTTGCTCCTGTGCTACGTTGATTAACTACCTTATTAATAAAAATGTCAAAGTTTCTAACAAGTGTCAGCTTCATATGTACAACCGAAAAGCTTACCTACAATGCATTCTTACTGATTCTCTGATCACCCGAAAAGTGACTAGAGAGGGTTTCAATCTCCAAGTGAATTCGGAACTTATTGGGTACCACTCAAATCTGTGGTATAAAATGATGGCAGTAGTTAGATGCTAATCTACGAGGGGTGTTCAAATGAAAAGGTACGAAACGTCGTAACAACCAAACCGGTTGAAATTTGAATATGCCGCTTTGGGATAACGTAGTGAGACATCTAGGGACACGAATGTACGAGTACCGGCGTGGTTGTGCGCATGCGCGGGCGCCCGCACAAGACGCAGGAGAGAAGCAGGCAGTTGAATGTTCCGTCCAATTGACGCGGCAGTGCGTGTGAGGACATCATGGCGTTCACATTGCAAAATCTGACGATTAGGGAGCAGCGAAGTGTTATCAGATTTCTGATTGCGGAAGGTGTCAAACCGGTAGGTGAGACACTCCGTAGCCTACGCAAGTCCATCAAGAGCAAACGGCCTGGGCTAATCACGGAGGGAGTGATTCTGCTCCACGATAACGCGCGTCCACGCGTCTCCAGGGTCACACAAAGTGTACTGGCCAAGTTCAAGAGGGAGCAACTTGAGCATCCGCCCTGCAGCCCGGACATATCGCCCTGCGACTTCCATCTGTTTTGTCCGTTAAAAAACATCTCAAAGGGAAGCGCTTCAACTCGGACGACGAACTGAAGGACACAGTGGAGGACTGGCTCTTGTCACAGTCACAGGAATTCTGGGAACAGGGAATCCTTCGGCTCGTGAAACAGTGGGATATTTGTGCTCAGGCCTCTGGTGATTACTTTTGAATAAAGACTTCAATTATACCCACAGTGTCGTTTCGTACCTTTTCATTTGAACACCCCTCGTAACTACTGCCATCATTTTATACCACAGATCTGAGTGGTACTCAATACGTTTCGAATTCACTTGGAGATTGAATCCCCAACAAAGACAATAAAATTACCCTCTGTTTTGAAGTAACTTTTAATTGACATAACTGGAGTCGCGTCACATATCCAACAATATTAATCCCTAATTTACCTTGTTCAATTTCCATCTACAGTAAATGCGATTTAGGCTGATGTACTTGTAGATAAACTAATCCAAAAAGAGTACGCATCTACCTCATGAGACCCCATAGCATCGTAACTGCACAAAGCATCTGTGTCCAACGACACCCCTGCCCATAAACCACAGACCGCAATCGGGTGATTAAAGCTCTTACAAGAACTTAGCCATTTGTTTCCCTTTGATCCCTACTCACAACAATTTAACAACTGAGACACTAAAACTCACTACGTGTGCCAGCTGAAATCTGCTCTATAGATAAAAGGGTAAATGAAGTTTTTTGCCTTAAATTTTAAATATTGAAATGTTTAATGCCATATATGCAATTATGTACCAAAATTTTAATAACACACTGCCTTGGCACAAAATTGGTCCTCGTTGTGGTTGTCTCGACGAGGTATCTCGTCATTAGCAAAATTCACAAAATCTTGTTGAACAAGATGTGTCGTTTTTCAGAAGAAAACGCGATGATTAGAAGAAAATGATCAGATCTTGATCTCGTCATCATAAAAAACGGCAATATCTTGATAACGTGGTATCTCGTCAAAACCACTGGGATGATTAAAATATGTACTATAAGTTTGAGATAGTAGTTAACAGTTCACATCAGACAATATATGTACACTTCTTAGACAGATGACCCTTGCCTTTTCTGCAAAATTTTTACCTCTTTAAAGATTAATATGGTATGTTTAAAATACGTTTGCCATTTAAATGAGCATATAAGACTAAAAACGCATGAACTACCATAGAAAGATCAATTTCAACAATAGAAATTCGAAGCAGGATAAATAACGGCTTTCTAAATGATTATTGCAGGTGATGGATAGACAATGCGAACCATCTAACAGTTGCACTTTGATAGTGAGAAACATTCGACATCCATTTTCTTTTTTGAAGAAATCTACTTCAATTTACGACTTTTGTTCCTTTTATGTGTGCTAAGATATCTTCTTAGTTGGGGCCCTTCCGACAACTAGGCCACTACAGGTTAACAGGGGCGGCCTGTGCTGAGATATCGATACATGGACTTTCTATTCCCGCTCCTATAATATGACGTATTGTTTAACTCTTGGGGTTCCTTGCGATTGTACATCTAAGTACAATTTGGTGTTACTATAAATACATGTAACCAAGATAGATTAAGCAACATCGTCTTCAGAGAAGTTTGGGAAAACTTATCTCATAAAAACTCTAACATACAAGTTGTATTCACATGAGTTAAACTTGAGGTTCCATCACTTTTTCTCAATATGTTCCTTTAATTGAAATAGATGACTTGCCTTTACGTGATTTCAAATTCTCTGTGTCGAGAATTCTAAGACTTTCAGAGATTTATTACCCTGGGTTTGGAGAGAATACCTAAACACTTTCATTGGGTCAAAGTAAAAATACCAACTTTTCTCTTAAAAGTCTTCTGTTATAAATCTTATTTTAAAGCAAAAACTATTTAGTGGTATGTATCATTTTAATGTTTGGCTCAACTCCAGTATTTGATTATTAAAGAATATTATATAAGTTATAAACAATATAGCTTTATTATATAGATATATAGTTCTTTTGTAAGAACAAATAAAGCAATACAGAGATGACTTCTGCATTGAACATTAACAATAATGTGAAGTCAAATTTTTGAGTAATATATTTGTATTAAGCTTGGCTACAAGAAATAACATTTTAAGCTCCCTTTTCTAAAGTTCTAAAGATTTTAAATGACTTTCACATTTTTAAATCCATATAAATTAATCAGCTCTTAGATACATATTGTTCCCTTCCAATTCTTCATTTAAAAATGTTTCGATTATGCTCCTTTAGTTCTAGAAATCAAAAACTAATTTACTTTCATTAGAACCGAATATTAATATAGTGTTTATGTTTTGAACAAAAACAGCAAATGTACAGCAAATTAAATTAATGTAGAAGCAGAAAAAGTTACATTTTCATAGATCTACTAAAAGTAAAACAAATCTGTGTAGTAGAAAATAAAGACACACTCAATTCTAAAAAACAACTATGTCACTTCAATTCAAACTTATAGAGTGCCTGCAAATAAAAAACAATTCTGCTTCCTCCATCTATGAAAAATACATGATTCGATAAATTCAAATACTGGGATATTGATGCAATAAGTATGCTTGCTAAATTATGTCCACAGTTCTGAAGGTCGTTAGTAATTTAGATTTTCAAAAAGGGAAATATTAAAATTGCGCGAAGATATAATAGTAAAACAGTATGTATATTTTTCAATTAAAGAAAGAAGAATATATGTAATATGAAATATGTAGTACATGTAAAATGTAAATAAATATGCAATTTGTAGTACATGAAAAATGTAAATAAATGTACAATATTAATCAATATAAATAATATGATCACAAAATGGCAATTATCATAAACATGCGACACAATATAAGATATACTCATGCAGTTTTTGGGCCAAATGAGATCATTGAAAGTAAATTAAAACTGCAACATTCAGTATGCATTTAAAATAAAAATATAATGTTGAGGGTAGTAGAAAGCAGAAATGTTTATTTGCTTAGTTCATTCTCTTAAAAGAAAAGATAATATCATTATTTAAATAAGGTCGTTTCATACTAGAATCTGAAACAATATATTTCCAAAGATTAAAGATGTAATTTTATGAGTTCATGTCAAACAAATAAAAGATCCTCTAATGCTACTTATGTAAATAAGAGTTTTTTTAAAAAAATGGGTAACTGCATACAATTAAGCCAAGCCACTGACGTAAAATGAGGGGACTTTCAGTGTAAATAAACAATCTAGACGTTCTGCGCAGATTGTCACAATAACGTAATGTGATCTAATAGGAAATAGAAATACTTAGACAAGACCTCAAGTGATCTATTACGAACCATCATGATGACAATCTATAAATGAAATTTCTATTTACTGCTTATGAGTATTTTGTATAAAAAATGCTGCACATCAAACAAACAAACCTGATTTAACACATTATAAATATCTGAGGTACAATTTTGATGAAAATTGTGCTAAAAGTTTTCATACTTGTTTTGCGATAAGAATAGAGGAAACTAAGGATTCAAAAAATAAACAATTTTCATTGTAAATTGAGTTTAACTTATAATATTGTAGTTCATGGAGGGGTTTTGACAAAATTAGCATTTCACATTTAAAATTTCATATTAGATAATAATATTATTTCTAATTAAAGGAATGCCTTATTTTTCTTCTACAATCTTACACTGAGCCGAAATGCCTTCTATGAAAATACTTCAAGCATCCAATAAATCTGTGGCGCTAAGTTTTTTATATCCTCTTCACACTTTTCATCTCAATTATCAACTATACAGTGTTTTTTAACCCACCTGGGGTTGTCTTGACGAGATATCTCGTTATAAAAAAAATCGGCAATATCTTGAGGACAACATATCTCGTCATCAGCAATTGGACTTGATGGATGAGTTATCTAGTTGAAACCACTAGGAGGGTTAATCGATAAATTAATAATTAGTATTTCGTTCTTCTGAAAATTTCAATTTAAGCTTAACAATAGCCACATATTTTCTATTTGACGGTTCTCCGGATGATGAAAGGGAAATTCAAAGAACTGAGGTTTCCAGAACGCATTTTTTAACAAAATTTGCATAAGAAGTAAATTAATGTAAATATATGTGCTCATGTTCTTCATATAATGCAGTACTTGATTATAGTCAATCTTTCAGGAATTACGACTCAGTATATGCTTTTCGAAATATACAGTTGGAGTATAATTTATTTACAATTCAGTATCCAAACACTTAAACTTTTAAAGAAGTAAATACTAGGAATTACTGAATGTATCTGCTAACTAAGCACGGCTTCGATATAGAGTTGTCTGGATTAATGAGGTCCAGAAGGTCTGAATCTGAGGAAGCATGTCTGGATTAATGAGGAATAGATGCATTTGATGGGTGCGCAGGTTTCGAAACCTCCCTAAAACAGTTTTGGTGTTGAAAACAATATAAAATACGTGTTATAGTTTTTTTACTCTCCTGATAGTAATCACGACGAGGAATATCGCCATTAGCAAAATTGACCATGATGTTCACATGGACGAGATTTCTTGTCATTAAGAAAACTGACCAGATAGTAATTTCGTTACCATAACAAAATCTGTAATGTCTGAATGACGAGATATCTCGTCAATATAAAATAGATCAAATCTTAATGAACGAGATATCTCGTCGAAAACACTTGGAGGGTTAAAATTATGATATCTTTACTATTATATCTTCTATTGTATAGTGCTAGTATAATGGCCAATTAGAGGGTGAATCAGCATAAATCGAAATTTCAATTATTACGGATGAGTAGGTAGGTATTTTAATTAACGTCACACTGGTGTAACAAAACGGGCTATTGGCGATCGCTCGGGCTCAAAACCGAAGGGAAGATCGGAGGAAAACACTACGTAATTTTGAACCATTGTCAGATGACGAGGTCACACTTGAGCTGGCATCCCACCCTCCAAACTTCCACACCACTCAACGCGAGGTCATTTGAGGTCATGACAGATTTAACGTGCACCAGCCCCACTTTGTACTCGACAGTCCTTGGCTGGATTCGACCTCGGAATCCTCCGGTTGCCTGCCCCGGCACTATTATGGGAAATGTATGTAGATATGTCTGAAAACAATTGCGAAAATTTATTAAACAGGATGCTCAAAAAACATTGCTTGTCATTTCATCAAAATAGGGAACTAGGTGAGAAAATATAAGATTGGAATAAACCATAATTTTTTTTTCTAAATATTTACCTGGGATGAATTTAAGTCAAAGCGAAGAAGAATGTAAATACTTAAAAAATGCAATATATTTTAGAGGTAAAATAACCCATCTCAACATGTGCTACAAATAGATGTTATGAACTACCTATACGAAAATGAAGTTGGATGTGTTCTACGATCCGGAAACAGTGTAACTGTTACCAGAACACTGTTTAAAACTGTCATGGTATTGACTGTCAAAAATTTAATTCTTGAAAAACTTATGAGGAACGAAATACCATTACAGCTTCTTAAGAATGATGTATGCAAATATGAAATCGCATCCAAAATTACTTCCTGTTAGTCATCGTCTGTGGAAGACTTTCTGAAATCGAGAATAAGTTTATGATTTATTTCCTGGAAGAACTGAAAATTAAGTACAAATCTTTTGGCAGGACTTCGCTTCAAAAACTTTTTTGTATGCCAGACAAGGAAAAGCTTTTGGTAACTGAAGAGATGTCATAAGCGGGCATTGTAAAGAAAAACAAAAGCTTCTCTATCAACGCAAACATCCATGCTTAAGAATACAACAATGGAATATAAACTTGATCGGTTAGTCACATGTGATGATATACAGGGTGCTTCGAAAATATCTGGCAAATTGTAAATGGTGGCCCAAATAAACATTTTTTGTCAAATAAATATATACCTAGAAATGCCGTATTTAGGTGGTAGAGGGTGACCTTTAGATCAGTCGATAACATCGTTTGGTGTAAGACGTCATTCTCCGCTCGGATTTTCAACTGCATGCATCGCTTTACGATTTTGGAGCTTGCCGTTGAAAAACTGAGAATGATGCGAATGCTGCTCCATAAGATGATGAAAATTATGAAATATTGCATAGGAAGATTCTAGAGAAAAATGAGGAAGTAACCACCAAACGAAGACAAAATCCAACATTCTCTAGGAAATGTTAAAAATTAATCAAACGCATGTGTAAAATTCTGATGGACGTTTAACTTCATACCAATTATACACGTAAAGTAATTGTGTTAAGGTTTTCAACATAAATTAAATCAAATTAGCAATTTCCATCTTTATGAGTTACGAAAATGATGCATGGTACAAGTTCTAGAGCCCATTATAATGATTTTTATTTAAGAATTTCTGTTCAAATTAAGTAAGTTCCACACACAGTGAAAGTAAATTTAAAAAATTCACAACAATGAAAAAATGTTCCTCTTTTATAAAACCACCACAAATTTGGAATAAGCACGAGACGTGTGTAAGACTTTTTAAGTGCATCATTTTTAAATGTATTGGATGTTTTTTAAAATGGAGTAATGTCAGTTATTTAAAATTGTTTTGATAGTATACCCAAAAAATGATTGTCAATGTCAATTTAACATACACTAAATCTTGTTCTTAAACTGTTGTTTTTTCGTTCTATTTCAACGACAAAACTTTCTCGTAGTAGCATAAAGCCAAGGTATATAAGTTAAATATAACATTTTTAAAATTTTATTACTTATTATATATATTTGGAATAAGCACGAGACGAGATTATATATATATATATATATATATATATATATATATATATATATAAATTTTGCACTTTTCTTACATTAAAAATTCTTTTAAAATTTAATGTAGTTATTTTAACCTTTTCGAAATTTTTTTCACTTACCAGGTTTCACTTTTTAGAGAACTGTCTATGTGTATACTCTCACGGATACAGTTGTAAATAGTATATAGTTTATGTGTATTCGTATTGGGTATGATTCTGTACAAACAACGTTGATACTTCAGAAAGCTCGTGGCTCGTGTTAAATATGTTCCAACAAACACTGATATTCGAAAGGGCGTACTTTGACGTACATAAAATGAGTTATTTTTAAATAACCAACTGTAATTATGCGTGTGTGTAAATGATATTTATAAGCCCTACTGATTTTGTATTAAAATGCTTCCCAAATTTAGAAGTTCCTTATGGAATGGATTCATTATTTCATGCCATATACACTTGTAGGAATCTAAAGAAAAAAGGAAACAGGGGAGCTATCAACAGAGCAAAATTCGTAGCAATTGTAGAAAACTTTTAAAACCTTAAATGTACAAACATTTGAATTATAAGTATATTTACCTTCTGTGCTACGACCTCAATTGCCATAGCTTAATAAATAGCACCTTTTATCTAACGGTTCGCAAAATGAGCTGCACACTGTTCACAAAATGTATTATAAGAGTTCGTAGCAATCCAGTATTTTCGCTACGATCCAATTCGTAGCGATCCAAATGACTATACAGGAATTGATTGTGTTTTCATAACCATGGTGAAAACGAAAAATCCAGCATAGTTAATGGCACCTTAGTGTGATAAGTTGAAAAACAAAACGGAATGGAGCGATTTTCGGTGTACTCAATATAAGGAATTGGGAGTAGCCAAGCAGCCTCAGTAATTGAATATAGGATGAGTGTACTTGCTGGCATTGGGTCATAGCATTTGGTAAGAAGCTGGATTTATTGGGGATGGAGGAAACGGCATAAACTTGGAATCTCTCGGGGGAGAACAGAGATCTAAAAATGCTGAGATTGGATGGCGGATAAAGGAAAAAGATTCCTCAGCAAACTGTCGTGAAACATTAACAAGTGATTCCTGACCCCGTAGCATCGTCCACATCTCAGAGAGCCCTGTATCAGCGACAACTCAGAGCCCAAAGCCTAAGACCATTCGGTGAGTACCACTCTGGAACTTCCCATCTACACATACTTCAACCTTCACCATGCCTGTCTATAACATACCTCCACATAAATACTACATATTGAATAAAACATTCATGAACTTACTGCTTTTATAATCAGTGTGGAATTCAAATCAAGATTCGTATGTCATCTTTTATTCAATGTGATAATAATCATACATATACGTACTTCGTGATTTACAAATGATTAAATAAATTAATATTTAATTTTACAAAGCATTGCGCGCTTCTGTAACAGTTAAGAATGTATTTACATCTGCCACTTTACTTGGTGTCCAGGTTCGTGATTATACTATTGTACTGTTAATGTCATATCAACGAAGTTAAGAACCTTTGAGCATTGTAAGTAGCCAGGAGAGTGACTATCTGAGATACCGGTGAACCATTGGCCTTCTACTGCACAAGGGATGTGCATGTTATGTTCATAGGCCATTCCCAACTGATGGGAGTACACTTCTTTAGAGCTCCCCAATGAGGGTCGATCTAATTTGGGTACATATCTTCCTTTTTCTAAGTACTCAATGCTTCACGATTAGTCGGGAAGTGTAGATTACTAAAATAAATAACTACTGTACAAATAAGCATGTGCATCTTCATAAGTATTTCATGAAAAATTCATTTATTGGTGGATGACGAATAAGTATGTACCATTTTAATGGATATGAGTGTTGGCATTTTTTAAGTAAGCTAAATGCGTTTGAGTGAACATTTTGATTCAGGTTAAGTATACTTTCACGTACTTTTATTTAAGCACCATAAGGCAATCGAAACTAATTAAATAATACTTTTGTGTATGTATATTATTATGTGCCTAATTAAATAGGAAATGAATGAATATATTTTTCTAGGCTAAGAAACATTTCATACAAAAACACTTTAATATCTATGCTGATACTTAAGGCCTCAAATACTTAAGGGGGTAAAATTACCGGTTATGTAGAAAAACATTTTCCACAGCGGGCCAATCAAATACATACGGAATTTATTTAACTTAATCATAAACAATATCATAAAAATGCATGTAAAAATTTAAAAATAAACAGTAAGTTATACCATGAAAAATAAAATCGTTTAATTCAAACGTAAATTTCATTTGTATATATATTTTTAATTAAAAGCATTCATTGATATGGTATCCATTTTTCGGATTCATATAATTATGAAATATTATACTAATATATAATGTGCCAAACTATTTATATAGCGTATATACCACACACTTATACACAATTCATTTATGTTCTCAATCAACAAAGTTTAAGCAATTTCGTATTTATGCAAGACACTTGTTGAATAAATGCATCTATATTCTCTATTCTGAAACGCATTAGTTACATGTGAATTAAACTTATATTTTTTCAAATAAGAGGGTTGGTTAGATTTTAGATTAGATGCACTGAAGCAACACAACGGGCGATTGGCTACCGTTCCAAATCAATCTTAAATGGAAAGAACCCAAGGACAACCCCTCGTATTTTTGAACAACGGTCAGATTACGAGGTCAACACCTGAGCTGATATCCCAATTTCCATACGTCCACACCACGCCAATGTGAGGACATTTGAGGTCACGACAGATTTAACATGCACCAACCCTCGCGTACACGATGGTCTTTGGATCAAGTTTCGAACCTTCAACTCTCTGATTGCTAAACCGTTACTCTATCAACTAGACTACCTCAGCCCAGCAAACTTACTGGGACATTGCTGGGTAGCCAAATCAGAGGGAAAAGTATAGAAGGATAAACCCATTTAATTTCAATTAAATTACAATTTAGCATTGCATTTAATGCCAAGTCTTTATCTAAGACACCATGTATTGCTATAGGATATATTTATAGTTGCAATACCATGTCATTCTACATCACTCAGAGGCAAGTTCCCCTCTGTACCCTCCGGGATCATTAAGCTAACCACACACATGTAAACAATTTTTTTACATCCCCTTTTCAGGATACTTAAAGGACAAAAAATAAAAGTCCAGGAAGAGGAATAACCCCATCATTAAAGGCTACAGTCCCGAACGCCACTCAGCCAGGGCAGAGGAAAGGGAAGATCCCGACGCCTTTTCCCCTAAAGAAAGGGAAAATGAGCATCCCCCTAGTACCAACTCCGCATGCGTCATCCCAAAAGGATGGCAGGATCACAGTTTCTATCCCGTTTCAGTGGACGAATGCGCCAACATCCGGAAAGGACCGAAGCCTGCTCTCTCCCGATAATTTTCTCCTGCTGAAGTGGAGAGTGTGTTCTCCTGGAATTTCACCGCTCATCACTCCCGGATCCGGGAGATGCAGTGATAAGGTCGCTCGCATTTTCCCTTGCCCGGGAAGCGGATTTTCTGCTTTTTCCCAATCCGGCAGGATAGGTGAAGCAGAGAAATGATAACTTAATGTAGGGTTCGTTACACCGGCTCCGGAAAAACGCTCCTTTTGAAACTTGTGGCTCGTTTATGTGAGATTTTTGATTCTGTGACTGAAGTGTTGGTGAGATTTACATTCATTTTGAATTTTGGAATTTTTCGTGATCTTCAATTTTACTTTTGAGGTGTTTGCAGTTTTATTTTATTATATTTTCCTTAAAACCGAAGTTCACCATGCAATTTAATATACATCTGCTTACAACAGACACGCTCCGTTGATTCATACCATTTCTTATTATTAAATTCATCTGAATCTAAGATTCGACATCTGACTTGAAAGAATTAAATCACATTGATGTTTTGAGCATTTGAAATTTTATCCTGACTAAAGTGACGTGTTACATTGAGATGTGCTGGCCAACTGTTTTATAAAGTAATTGAAACTATAATCCGTTTTGCATTGTTGTAACAATTCTTTTCTATTCACTGCTACAGCATTTTGGATCTAACTTTGGATGAATCGCATTGATTTGTTACTATGGTGACCTGTTATTTATTATTCAAACATTTCTCTTCATAAATATATGGTAATTAATGTTAAGGAACAAAATATTTCTACTACAAGCATTTCGTGAGAGAATCTATTTGGAATCATAGAAACGAACAAATTTGACTGGATTCTGAGCCGTTTACACAAAACTTATATACTCTTATATTCGCTTCACTACTGTTCATAGGAATCTTTTACATATGTACCAGTGCAAGATCTGCATATAATGTGAAGTTTCTGCTCGTAAACAGTTGAAATTTCTGGGTGTTTGATTAAAAATTTTGTCTATGCGATCTGTAAGCGTTTCACTACTCGTCTTAGAGATCCTTTACATGTGTACCAGTGCAAGATCTGCATATAAGGTGAAATTTCTGCTATTGAGAAGTAGGAAATTTGTTGGTGTCTAATTAAAAATTTTAAATCTGTAAGCGTTTTACTACTCGTCTTAGAAATCGTTTACATGTGTACCAGTACAATGTCTACTTGCAAGGTGAAGTTTCTGCTCATGAACAGTTGAAATTTGTTGGAGTTTGATTAAAAATTTTGAATATACCCGATCTCATATGCGTTTTTCTACTCATCGCAGAGAGAGTTTCCATGGGTATCAGTGCAAGAACTAATGAGGTGCAATTTCGTCTTCTGAGCAGTTAACATTTGTGAACATTTTCGTTGTCGACGTTGTAGAAACGTTGCTACAAGTACTATAGTCCAAGATGCCAACAACTAAGCTGAAATCGAGCCGACGCAACTGGAACCTTTGGCGTTGGACGGCAGTGTGCTTGCATACCTTAACCTTCGAATGTGTGCTGGTGTCCGTTCGACATGTTGAGCCGGACTTGCGCCAACTAAGCTCCAGAGTTGTCAGCACCCGATACGGATCCTTGCGTGGTTTCATGAGTAGTTTGTCGAATCGCCAACTTCAACCGGTTGAAGTATTTCTTGGGATCCCTTACGCGGGGGCTCCTAAGGGACCCTTGAGGTTCATGCCACCTGTAACGTCTCCGCACTGGAAGGGGGTGAGGCTTGCGGATCAATTCGGGCCGGTGTGCCCTCAGAAGCTACCGGATATTTCTAATGAAACTGAGGCACTGCAGAGAATGCCGCTGGGGAGGTACCGGTATATGAAGAGGCTGATACCGCAACTGGCCAACCAAAGCGAGGATTGTCTCTATCTCAACATCTATGTACCAGGAGCGGGTAAGTTCAATTAGTTGTTTGCAAAGGTATGAAATTGAAAAGTATTTCTACCGAATGGAGAAAAAGTGATAAAATATATTAAACTAGATATGCAAAGAAACTTTACATATTAAAACATTTACGTTTAAAATTGTTTTATTATTTGATGTTAATTGTACTTCTGTAAAAGTAAGTAAGGTATATCAAACATATGATAGGTGACGCCAATATTCCCATTCTGCAACATACAGTCATCCCTGCATGACATCTTATTAGTTATGACTATAGTGACTAATATAATCTTTCCGATGATTCTTTCAAATAATAGATGTGGTTGTTTAGTCCTAATGTGTGTTGTGAAGTAAAAGCAATTCTACACACTACTAAAAAATTTCATGATTCTCAGAAGGTTGGCCATTTCTGTAAAGAAAATTAACTATTCAACTCCTAAATGAACTGATTAAAGTACTTGCTGTTTAAATTGACTCACATTTTTCATTGGTTATATTTATGATGAATGAAGTTTAGTCAAAATTTATACAAATGATATAAATAAACTATATTTCCATTTAGTATCTATCAATATTGCAACATATAAACACTAGGTTCTATTTCAAAATTTACTGAAATTTATCAAGAAATTGTGAGCATTGTAAATGCAGTCAACTCAAATATTCTTGAGTCAAAAATATTTGAAATGCTTATTTTATTTTAAATATATTTGAAAGAAAAATGAATTTTCCGTTTAGGATGGATAAATATCAACAATATATTAAATAAGTATAATACTATATTAATAATATAATTTATTTCATTAATGAAAGGTATAAGATACTATTTATTTGTGATAATTTATACAAGATGCATGAATTTGAAATTCAATTTCCTGACGCATTCTTACTTATTAGAAAATAACTTAACATGAGACAAAATTGTGATTCCTGAAAGCATATTCAATGAACATGTACAATAAGAATATCAAATCACTATAGAGAGGAAGAAAAATATATAGATCAATAATATTCATAAGGCGTTTGTAATGCAAGGTACGAGTGATCTCCCATTTGTTTGGTAAAGTCTCTTCATATTTTTGCTATATATAATGAAATGTACTGAAAAGTAATTGGATTTATCTACTACACATATTTCACATTTATATTTTTCGAGTACTGTGCATATAGAATTTTGTAGATGCATATGGAATTTATTGTTTTAGTGATATCAATAGTTCTGAATTTACTTTAAAAGGTTTTCCATATATATTATTCATATTTTAGTAAGCTCAACATAATATACTTGGAATTCATTTGCTAGAATGAAATATATTCATGAATAATAAGTTATAACATAACTTTGGCAAATAAAATGTCATTTCTCAACTTAATATAACTTTAAATGTATATATTTTAAAATGCATACCTCCATAAACATAGATAATTCAACAAAAATTAGAAAGTTTAAGTGCGATAAAATTAATCATTACTCCTATCTACATGAGTTTAAATGTATTTTAGATTTTATTTAAAGATGTAAATTAAAGTTGTGATTGTTTCCATTTAATAAATAAATAAGAAGCGTATTTGTTGATTGAAATTAATATTAGTCGTTACTTTAAGTTACGATATTGATAGAATTAATTTTATGAAGATCGTAACAGTAATAAATAAAACTATATGAAATTTCCTTAATAAGGAGATCATTTAACCCTCTTACTGGTTCACACGCATATATCTGTTACGCAAACTGCAGCCTTCCATGCATGACGTCTAACCAATTTTGACATTTTCTGCCGAAAAAACCTACTCGATGATTCTTTCAACCAATCGTTGTGTCTTTCAACCAATCACAGGGTTTTAACTGTGATTTCAATTAATTTGCAAAAATATTTCCTTAAAGTGATTGAAAACAATAACATTTTCATAACAAAATATTTATAAAGATGATGCGAACATTTAAGGAAGGTTTATTTACAGAACGAAATTAACTAATAATTCTGTATATATGCTACTGTGAAAGACCGATATATGGCAAATGTCTATATTCTCCGGTGAATGTCAGCATTCACATAGTCGCTTGGTGTATGTCCGAAATATTTGCTGAATATTATTATTTCTCACTTACACCGTCAGATGTCGACATTCAGCATACACTGATGATGAATGTTGAATAAAAATATTTTTGTTACGTTAAGACAAAAATGTAACTTTTTAAATCATACTTTATTGTTAAAACATGATATATGTCAAAAGAGGAGAAAGCTTAAGTAACAGCACATGTAAATAAACTGTTGAACCTAAAACGAACAGTACATTCTAAATGAGAAAAGAAAATAATACCTATAATAAACTTACACATAAATTATGTGATTAACGCTATACAATCTCATTTATTGCAACAACTTAAACTGAAGGTGGAGAGGCCTCTCTGGTTGTGGCCTCTCCACCTTCTCGGCTTCTTGTTTCGACCCCCGCCAGAGCTTATCCGTGCTTGTCGACATACACCGGCGATGGTCCGTATGTATAAGAATATAACCAAATAGACGGTCTTTCACCGACGTATTCGGTCTTTCACCGACGTATTTGGTACATGTCGACATTCGCCGGAGAATATTGACATTCTCTTATTTCGGCCTTTCACGGTAACATATACAGAGTTCAACGTAACCGAACAATTACAATAATAAAAAACACTACAGATTGAATGATGCGTCTGGAATGTTATATGCCCTTTCTCATAATTCAATATCCTAAAAAAATATAGATAACTATCAAGTGAAACAGAAATTTCCCATAACGAATTTTGTATCTAGAACTTTAAAAATTACTTTATGATTTGAAAGATGTCGATTTCAAGAGTTTGACATTGTTCAGAAATGTTGACAGCTTCAGAGAACCAAAACTCATAATGCACATTTGTATTTACGAAATCCGTGTTCACGAAGCAAGTCGGTAAGGAAAGCAAATGTTTAAGTATTCCAAAATGATTGCATGCAACTCCTAGTGACGATAACACGCGACAGAACTTTCTGATGACAACTCAGCTTCCATATTAAATGAAATTAATCATGTCACGCAAGTGCTGTTCGCAAACTCTAAAACTGAGTAAGTAGATACGTTGATGAATTTTGGAAAACGGTCTAACCAGATAATGGAATTTAACTATCTAACGGTCACTGAATTCGGAATGTCGTTGCCCTTAAGGTTAAGCTTGATACATATATGTCTATAGACTCTGTCTACAAATGCCGTATTTACATGGAGTGACCGTGGTAGCCCATTTGGAAGAGCAACGGATTAGCAACCGGAGGATTGCGAGTTCGAAACTCTGTCCAGCCAAACACCTTCGTATACACGGGGGCTGATGTATGCTAAATCAGTCGTGACCTTAAATTTCCTCACTTTGGCGTGTTGTGGAATTGTGGAGATTGGGATGCCATCAGAGGTGTTGAACTGGTCATCTGACGGTGGTACAAAATTTTGTCCTTGGATCTTTCCCTCAGGGACTGATTCCGGATCGTCCCCAATAGCCCTTTGTGTTGCTCCAGTGCGACGTCAATTTACTTACCTGTTTACATGGGAAGTAATTATTAAAATAGATTTTATTAGACATTTGTTCTTCGTGACTATTTTATAATTTCTGTATATGCACACAAATAACAAACATGATAGTTTGAACATACGAACAGATAAACAAACAGGAAACAACATGCATAAATGTGAACCATAAGAAGAAACATATGAAACGTAAATAAATAGATTAAATATATTAACAAATATAAAACATCAATAAACATGTTATATATGAACAAACGGGAAATATATGAACAAACGGGAAATATATGAACAAACGGGAAAAGTTTATTTTTGCTAATGCCCGGCCAATTAGATTTAATCCTTATGACACACCAAGGGCGGATTTGTGAACAACTTAAAGTGGTCGTGGTATACCACAGGGGATTGCACCTCTCATTCATATATACTTTCTAGGCACAACTGGTTTATAAAAAGTCCACACATTCATTCTAGACGAACAAACATCCAAGTCTTAACACCGAATTCGAACCAGGAACGTTTCGCATCATAAGCGAGCCCTGACCACCAAATCGATTGGTCGGCTAAACATGAAACATATGAACAAACATGAAAAAACAAACATGAAACATAAACAAGCATGAAACATGAACAAGCATGAAACATGAACAAACATGAAACATGGACAAACATGAAACCTGAACAAACATGAAACGTGAATTAACACGAAACATAAGCAAACAGGAAACCTGAACAAACATTTAAACAAACGTGATTGTTCGAATATATATATTTTGCTAAAAAACCTATGCATTCTAAAAAATGCGCATGCTGTTAATCGTTACGTTGATTGTGATTTCTATAGTGAAATAATCACATTCTATGTTTTGAGGGAAACAAGATTATATATGATTAACCGGAAGTTTATCGACTGCTGTTTATAGAAACTACATAAAAAACTGTATAACTAAAATCTACCAATTATTCTTTAAAAATGCTATACAAACTAACTAAATAAATGTTGCGAAACTAAAAGTGCACTTCAAAAGTGTAACATTCTCTTATGTAACATGGAAAGGAATATATTAAAGCTTTAATTAACAATACTTAAACATTATATCCTATTAATAAATTAAAGATAAGTGACACTTAAACGGAAAGAATGTTTAAGGTCATTGCAGTAAAAGTAAAGTTTATTTTACCGAAAAAGGATACATGACTAAGATGAATTAAATTCAATTGTGAATGTTTAGTAGGAACGTTAAAAGTTATCCAGACAACATAAAATGGGAAGCACACGAAGTCGTAAAGTAAAATCTCGAAAGAAAAGTTTTTCGAATAAAATAGCTAAAGAACCATGATAGTAGAAAACATTCTATTGATAGTAAACCTGTAAACTTTGATCGCTTATTTTGTTACTTTTATATTCATTCTTAACTACTACCTGAGCAAAGCGAATTTCACATATTCTACATATTACTCTTTAAACAGAATGATGCTAAAATAATAGAGCACTAACAATTCCCATCACCTGAAATTGAATCGCATTGAAGAGTATAAAAAACATAGGAGTTTGCTTAAAATTTTACGCCAAAAGTAATAGCATATACAGTTAAAAGTAATATGAAGTAATATGATAAAAGTAATATCGAGCAATATAATAAAAGTAATATCAAATAATACGATAAAAATAATATGAAGTAATATGATAAAAGTAATATCATGATACGATAAACATAGTATGAAGTAATATTATAAAAGTAATATGATAATACAGATAATTGTCAAGAAAGCTTGTTCCAGCACATGAGTTGTAAATCTTTACCATTTTCCTAATAATCCCTGTAAAAAAAATGCAGATGATAATGATCACAATGAAATGTATTAATTTATGATTAATAGTAAAACCTGGGAATATACAGTTCCTTATCTGAATACACATTTTATTATGTTTTTGCTTAAAATCATCTTAAATTAAAATAAAATAACACGTCTTAGAAATAAGTAATTATGAAAATATATAATTCTAAACTAAGTAAAATTTGACTAAAAGTTAGTTCGTTTATGAATTTATAATTAATGATTTCATTTGAAGTATTCAAAACTTACATATGGGTTGATAGATCCACCCACGGTTGTCATAAAATACGTCATTTAGAACAGTTTTAATGAAATATTTTGTTCTTTATGGCTTTGTGTGTGTCATTAAAATATTGGTGTTATTTCAGGCAAGTACTTAAACTTACTTATATGTGTTTTATAGAATTGTAAATTAAGAGAGAAATCAGTATTGAACTTTACTTTGTTTAAGAAATTTACCTCACATTTTAAATTGCAAACTGAGACATAATTTCGAAAATTTTATTTTCCCTTTATATGCACGTCTTGTTTTTACAGACTAATGAAGCCCTGCGAGGGGTTAATTTGCAGTAGCTATTAGATTACAGTATTACTTATCCTTAAAATAAGAGTTTTAAGTGAAAAGGTCTCTTTACGTATGCAAATTTTATTCAAACCATGCGTGGCTCAGACTTCTTACGTTTCTCACGTACTCGTATTGAAATAAAGGTGGTGAAAATAAAAACTTCTTATAAGACAACTGCCAACATATGTGTATGCAAAAGAAAGTCAAGCAATGTTGAATATCGGTTGGAAATGTTGAATATCTAGGATATAGTTTCCGACAGTAGGTATATTCTAATAATGTGGACTTCAAATCTCTATTCTTCACGCATCCTTATAGAAATGGAGACTACATTTCTCTCCATAAAATCTAAAAATTTCTCATGGATGAAACGCAAGGGAAATTTGAATAGCACTTGCGGATGCTGAATATATGTGGTATACGAATCCCGGTACAGAGCGTCACTAAAGAACATATAAACAATTAAATGAGTATCAGAACTGATTGCCATTAACAAAACTGAGCAGATTTTGATTGACGAGATATCTCGTTATTAGAAGAAAATTGACCAGATCTTGATCTCGTCATAATAGCAAAATTCGGCAATATCTTGATGGGCGAGATATCTCGTCATTAGTGAAATATGGCAGATTTTGATGGACGAGATATATGGTCATCAGCAAAATTTATCAGATCTTGATGGACGAGATATCTCGTCGAAATCATTTGGAGGATAAATGTGTATCTATATCCGTTTAAGGTGTCATGCAAGCTCTTAACACGTATACATATTATGATAAGGAATTACGGAGTTTCGATAACTCTGAAGTTACAAAAAAGTGTAAAGAACAAGTCATATCTCTAGACTGACCATTTTATATCAATTTCCCTTAACCACAATTTAAAGTTTTTCCGACTTGTCAGAAATATAATATAGAGTAGGTCTCTCGTGATCAAATCTTTGCTTGCCTATGGCTCTCCTGGGAGGGGATGTATTTAAATCCTTTGCTTGCCTTGGACATTTGAAGGGGCATGAACTCACGGATTTGGTCTAAACCCTGTCTAGACCAAGTGGGGTAAGAAATACAAGTCATATTTTCATAACGATGTGAATAATTGAATATCCATGTCTAAAATTGCATCTGTGTGTTAAGTTTTTTTTTGTATTTCAGTTTCGCAAAATTGAACTTTTCATATTCACTTTTATAAAACTGAAACACAGAAAGTTTAGTAAGAATTCAGCAAATTGAGACATATTTTCGTATATCTAGTTACTGCGGATGTTAAAATTATTCAAACTAGGTGCAGAAGGCTTTGGTGTGATTTAGTTTAAAATATGGCAGGATAGGCTAGTACTCTCTTTATTAACCCTTCTGGTGGTTGTCTTCACGATATATCTAGTCATCAGCAAAACCATCAGCAGATCTTGATGGACAAGATATCTCGTCATTAAAAGACATCACCAGATGTTCATCACGTTATCATTAAAAAATCGACAATATCTTGTATTTACCATAATTGGTGACATCTTGATGGAAAAATAAATATCTCTCCAAAAACCACTTGGAGGGTTAAGTGATCGGACGATTAAAATAAGGTAGATAGATATATACGTAGATAATTAATGTTGCACCAGAGCAACACAACGGGCTATTGATGACATCCCGGGATCAACCACGAAGGAAAAGATCCAAGGACAACGCCTCGGTCATGGTCAGATGACGAGGACAGCATCTGAGCTGGCACCCCACTCTCAAAACGTCCACACCATGTCAACGTGAGGACATTTGAGGTCACGAAAGTAACGTGCACTAGCTCCCGTGTGCACGATGGTCTTTGGCTGGATTGAGTTCCGAACTCACATTCCTCCGGTTGAGAATTCGTTGCTCTTCGAACTGGGCTACCATGGTCATCTAAAAGAAATGAAAACTGGAAATATTCCAAATGGAAAAAATCCACTGGAGTTCTTAATTTTTTGTCATCGTGAGAGTAAAATAAATGTTCCTGCATTTCGTCTTCAGTCTTCAGACGTACACTCATGCAAAGATTGATCGTAGATCGACAAACTAATCCTGTCTTCGGACGAAAGGTCTGAGAGATTTTTACAATGAGTCGCTCTCACTCTGAGCTGAAAATGACAACAAAATGAGTAATTATATAAAAGTATTAGATCTAGAAATCGGGGTAATACTCAGGATACTTACTGGTTTCTGGATGAAAGGGTTCCTGGCTTGAATCCTTGGTAAAGGCATCGATGCTTGTCCGTCAAAACTGAAAGTGTGGCCTGTATAAATGATTTTCCCTTAGAGTGCGTGGTATGTGTGAGGTGTAACATGAATTCACCCTCCAGAGTAGCGCACAGTGGTTCACAAATCCGCCCTTGCCATATCGAGTATTGTTCGATTGGTCGGGATTAGAAAAATATGTATAAAATTATACCTCAGAGACTTAGCGAAGGCATTAGTAAAGTAGATAATTTATGTGGTTTGTTGGGTATTTTGGGGGATTTTATGGCACAAGAGCCATATTTGGCCATGCTGCGCCAGACACAATACAATATCAAGTAATAGACATACACACAATGAAAGTTTTACTGACATAGAAGAGAGAAATACACCCAGGGAGGAATGCACCTGACAGGAATCGAAAATGCCCCGCCTACAACAAAAAGGTTGCTAGCGCAGTGGACGTACCCACTGATCCACATCGGCCCCGATAATTTATGTGTATCACAGATGGGTTGTAGTGACAGATATTTATCCATGTCTAAACGAGTAATTTTGAGATTAAATTCACTTATGCATGTATTTCGATGTCTAAGAGAAATCTAATTCTCCAGTCCGTCAAATGTGGCGAAAAGTCAAGATCTTACGGCTTTTAACCAGATTTTATTGCTGACTTCCCACCTGATCATCTCATCAGTCACTCCAATTTTGTTTATGGTCTTAAATTAGGTTTCGCTTAGGTTATTTGTTTATTTTTGCTACTCAACTTAATTCTTAAGCTTCATGACTGGTAAGCGCACTTTTGTGGAACATGAGGTTGCATTTTGTGAGTTAAAATTCAGAAAGGATTAGTGTTTCCTTAAGGAGGAACGAGGGTTCTTTAAGGTAGAAAAAATTTAATCTTATATTAATTGGCTATCATTTTCCCACATGAAACTATTTTCTTAAAACATAGCAACAGATTATTTATAATGCTAAATATGTGCAGAATGTTTTATTATTTTTATTTTTAATATATAATGGGTGTAATTATTGTAGATTATTTTGACAAAGCACATTGTTTTACATTTATAATGACTAGTTTAATCACAATTCATGTATTTGCCTGGTTTAAGTTCTCAAAAGAAAAATTGTGTGTTATTAACAATTTAAGTCAGTAATTCAATATTAAATATTTTTTTTGTTGAAGCATTATATCGGTCAAAATCGTTGTTGAATCTTTAGAACTCTAAAACGAAATTTTGAAATTGTCTGTTCAGATTAGATGGTTGGTATCGTATGGCGGAAGAGCCCCTTCTGACCAATTCCAAGCAATGTTATTATGCCAAGTAAGAGGACACACCCAAAAGGAAAGTTTTTACTGACACAGAAGAGAGAAATTTACACCCAGGATAGTGTAGGATCCAAATCTGTGACACCAACAGTTTCCAGGCCTACCAGAGCTATGTGCAAATCCACTGGGTCATTGCAAATGTCCCAGTTCTATGTACTAAAAAATCCTGTACTGCAGCTAAAATAATAATCTGATTGATAAGCATGGTCTCCAATAATATAAAATAAATTCAATAGGTCATGAAAGATTATCTACACCCGGTAGGGGACAATTTTAGGAACTTTTTGTCTTTTTCCAACGCGGTTTCTCTATTATTGCCTTGATATATGAACTCGAAACATTGTAGAGCCAAGAATTCAAATTTCTTAAATCTTTAACCTTCCAAGCATTTCGACAAGATGTCTTGTCCAAAATCTGGTGGATTTTACTGAGGACGCGATATCCCGTCGAGGCAAAACTGTCCTATTACTCCAACCGGAAATGAAGTTCCAAGTAGGAAAAACAAATTGACCATTGACCAGAGGTGGCGACAACTTGGGGCAGGTTTTTGCACCAGAGGCTGCCCACTACAGGGCAGTTTTCGACACAAAGCTAAACTACCAAGAGGATTAATAAATCGTACCTTTTTTATACAAATGAGATTAATCACTCTGTCATGGAATTTGTTGTTATTTGAACATGAATATTCTTCAGGCATTCCAGACGCATCCAATCCTGATATATTTCACTGTTTACTGGTATGAACGTTCCAGAAGCATATTTCTTACTATTAGTTCACATTTAATCAGATTAAGGTATAATAGTCATAGTGGAAGGTTAATAATTTGGATTTTCAAAACCTGAAACTTTTAAATTCAAATGTTTGTAAACGCGTTTAATCACGTAATATGTATCCCAAAAGATTAGTCGGTTTGGGGGTTTTATGACGCAAGGGCCATATTTGGCCATGCTGCGCCAGACACAAGACATGCAATATCAAGTAATAGACATATACACACAATGAACGTTTTTACTGACACAAGAGTAAGAAATACACCCAGGGAGGAATGCACCTTTCCCAAAAGGAAACAGAGATGTTGATAATTTTAACACTTTACTGTATCCATTCCATAACATAATCCAATTTGGAAGCAATTTCCATACTCAAATACGTACTCCCACACCCACACTAAGGATTCAGGAAGCAACACCATAAGCAAATATGCTTTTCTTCATCCGCCTCCTGTTTCCCATTTTGTTTTTATTTAATTTCTTTCACTCTTTTTGGCGTGCCCTCAATTAAAAGCACAATTCGTTTAATCCAATTTCCACTTTTTATTTGTTGTGTTGATCTTCCCATTACCAGGTTATGTGTGTACTGTGTTTTGTTTAGAGTAGTTTTGTTATCTTGGGCTTGATTATTTGTATGTAATAAGGTAGTGGTCACGAAGGGGAGAGAAATTCACGCAGGTTTCATCGTCGAAAGCTAGTGGTATGTTTCTAATGAAGTATTTAAGTGACAGACCCATGGCAAAGGGGGTAGAATGAGCTGGAAATAATGAGAGAGGACGGAGATACCGTTAAAATAATACGGAGATAATTCCTTGAGTGATAGTTGTGTGGAGAGTGAATGGAGTTCTGTGTAGTTCGATCGGAATTGTGTGGAGTGTGATCGGAGTTGTGGGGCATTGCTTGGATAGTGATCGGAATCGTGCGGGAATTGTCTAGAGAGTGATAGGTGGTTATGTAGAATCATGTGAGAGTAATCGGCATTTTGTGGAGAGTGATAGGTGTTGTGTGGAGTGTGATAGAAGTTGTGTGGAGAGTGATAGAAGTTGTGTGGAGAGTGATAGAAGTTGTGTGGAGAGTGATAGAAGTTGTGTGGAGAGTGTTCTGAGTTGTGAGGAATTCTGTGGAGAGTGATAGAAGTTGTCTGGAATTCTATGGACAGTGACAGGAGTTGTGTAGAATTCTATGGATAATGATAGGAGTTGTGTGGGGAGTGATATATGTTAAGTGGAGAGTGATCTGAGTTGTGTGGAACTCTATGAGGGTGAGCGGAATTCTGTGCAGTCTGATCCGAGTTGTATGGCGTGTGGTCGAAGTTTAGTATAAAGTGATCGGTGTTATGTGACGAGTTATCGGAGTTGTGAAGAATTATGTGGACAGTGTTTGGAATTGAGTAGAATTGTGTGGAGAATGATCAGAGTTGCGTGGACAGTGATCGGAGTGCTGTGCAGTCTGATCTGAGTTGCATGGCGAGAGTGATCGGAGTTGTGTGGAGATTAATAGGCGTTAAGCGATGAGTGATCTGAGTTGTGGGGAATTGTATAGACAGTGATCGGATTTGTGGGGAATTGTATAGACAGTGATCGGATTTGTGGGGAATTGTATAGACAGTGATCGGATTTGTGGGGAATTGTATAGACAGTGATTGGATTTGCGTGGAACTGTTTGGATAGTGATTGGAGTTCTGTGAAATGTGATCGAAGTTGCATGGAGAGTGATCAGTATTGTGTGGAGAGTGATCAGTATTGTGTGGAGAGTGATCAAAGGTGTGTGGAGAGTGATCGGAGTTGTGTGGAGAGTGGTCTAAGTTGTGTGGGGAGTGATTGTTGTTGTGTGGAGTGATCAAAGTTGTGTGAATCCTGAGAGTATGCTGTCGGAAGTGGGTTGAAGATGAGACAAGATTATAGGACGTGCCCACTCGAGTCACCTATAATTATGTGGACTGGTTGACCTGAGCAATACTATCATCATACTCAACTCTTCTTTTTCCTCGTCCATACGATCTGTAGTTTTATCTCAATGTAGAGTGAATATCCCACTCGACAGCTTTTAAATTCACTTGAGATAGTTGTGCATCGTCGGTATAGAACAGAAAATCATTAACTGGTAAAATTTTCTTTTACTGTACAGCAGTTTAAAGACTTGGATTTTCGTTCAAAAATAAAAATAATAAGCATTTTGATAGTATTATATACTTTTTAAGTAGATTAAAATATGATTATTTCTCGTCATCACGGAAAGAAGCATTTGGTGTCTCCAAACAGTGTCAGATAATGATTTTCTAATCTAAGATGACTGCATAAATTTCTAAAATTTCGACATAAAACTAAAAAATGTACATTTAATATGAAAAATGATTTACTCCTGGAAACAAGAAATTTTCTTTTCCTTTTCTGTAAAGACATTTAATTTCTAAAGAAGTTTAATAACTTCGCCAAGTATGATCTTACGGCTATATTGATCAATGCACAAAATATCTGATTTAAAATCGGGCTTTTTAAGTTAATTGAAAAGAATTGTTATTGGTAACACAGTAAATGCTGGTTTAGTTACAATTTTCAGTAGTTCCGTATCGCTATTTATCTCAAAACCTCCATACCGTAACTAGGCATACATTACCATAGAAGTGAAATATAAGCACTGAGAAGAGCTTCAAAATGTGTGACCAACATGTCGACTAGTAATCAAGTGATTGCTCTGTGAAAATTGACTTGGTTGGCCCATTTCGTACCTTATCGCTATGTTTGGTGCTATAACATCTTATGAATGTGAATATGCATTTCTATATAGTGGTGCCAAAAGTGGTGAAATCGCTAACGTTTCCAACCATCAGATTATCAACCAATGAACCAATCAGATGATAAATCAATGGATGGGCGTCTTCTCTCGTTCAGTGGACCAATAAGATGAGGAATGTTAAGTTTCACCCGGCAGACGAAAACAGTCACGTTACTATTGGTTTTGTTCACATGACCCTGAGCACATAGAAAGGTTACCATTGCTTTTCTACTTTTATATTTTCTCTATACACTTTACTAGCAATAAATAATTGCGATCCACAATCAGTCTCTCACAGGCCAACTCGATTCCTTTATTAAATGTCTCCTTCCCTGTTAATAGAAAACTTTTTAAATTTAATTGTTTTCCAAAGTTTGTCTCTACTTTGAAATTTAAATACAATCCGTCAAATTGCGCTAAAAGGGGTAAAAATAGACAAAACCATTAAAAATTGACTTTTTTCCACTAACAACTAACCTTTCTTACGACATACTCCATTTCATTTGTTTTGATTTAACGCATCTTTTTATTTCAAGTCAACAATCCCCATTCCACGTTGCCTAAATCAAATCAAATCAGTCAAAATAACAACGCTTCACAGCCGGGTCCCTCCGCAAGGACGACATTCTTTACAGCCTCGAATGTCGCATATCAATTGCTGCATTTTATAAAACAATGCTCCCGCATACAGAATCAGCATTAAAAAACTCCGGATAAAGTCCTGGAATAGGAAACAGTCTTGGGAAATTTCGATATAAAATGGAAAAATTCGCCAGGAAAAGAGAAAATTTGGCATCAAATTTGACGCATGAGGTGTTCAGTTGTGTGATGGCATTGAGAAATATGAGAAACAGTCATGTAAAAAAATATATTTCCCGAAAAAAGGATAAGATAAAGGTGAGGGAGAAAAACATAGCTCAGCATTGAAGGGGAGGAAGCATTTTCTTAAGGAGTGATGGGTAGATGGTCAATGTAAGTAGGAGTGTCAAACGCAGCTGGAGTTTTTCGAAACTCGGAAATATTCCCTTTTTTACATTCGTGAGAATAAAACAGTCGATGCTTAGTTTATGTAGAAATGATATCTGAAATGCTTTTTGAAGTTGCATTGTGGACTTGGGTTCAGATTTGTGGTTAAATGTGAAGCGGTTTCTCAAATTACATGACGGTTGTTTTTAAAGAGCAGTTTCATTTTAGTGTTGCTTAGATTCTAAGCTATTTAATTTGTGGTTCATATACGTAGGTATTAAATTAACTTCGCACTGGAGAAACACTAAGGGCTATTGGCGACTGTCCGGGATCAATCCCGAAGGAAAGAATCAAAGGCAACACCGGGTAATTTTGAACCTGGGTCAGATGACGAGGCAACAACTGAGTTGGCACCCCACTCTCCAAACTTCCACACCACGGCAACACGAGGACGTTTGAGGACATGACGGATTTGACATGCACCAACCCCCCTTGCACACGACGGTCTTTAGTTGGATTCGACCTCGCAACCCTCCGATTGCTACTCCGTTCTCTTCCAACTAGGCTACCGCTGCCCTGTGGTCAATATAGAGTATGTAAACTAATATTGGTATTTATTGACCCTCCTGATGGTTTTCTCCATTCACTATCGCATTATTCGTTAGACCAGGTCAAAACTATCAGATCTTGATGGACGAAGTATCTCATCATTTGAAGAAAACTGATCAGATCTCGCTATCATCAATAAATCGACAGTATCTTGATGACGAGATATCTCGGCATTGGTCAAAACTATCAGATCTTGATGGACGAAGTATCTCGTCATTTGAAGAAAACTGATCAGATCTCGCTATCATCAATAAATCGACAGTATCTTGATGACGAGATATCTCGGCATTGGTCAAAACTATCAGATCTTGATGGACGAAGTATCTCATCATTTGAAGAAAACTGATCAGATCTCGCTATCATTAATAAATCGACAGTATCTTGATGACGAGATATCTCGGCATTGGTCAAAACTATCAGATCTTGATGGACGAAGTATCTCATCATTTGAAGAAAACTGATCAGATCTCGCTATCATCAATAAATCGACAGTATCTTGATGACGAGATATCTCGGCATTGGTCAAAACTATCAGATCTTGATGGACGAGATATGTCGTCGAAACCACTTGGAAGGTTAAACACCCTTTTGTTTCACAATCTATGTTTAAGGAAATGGCTTTTATTAATAGTACAACTATTCCATGGAAAAAAAGCGCCGTTTTAGCAGAATATTTTTTAAAATGTGTTGAAGACAAACTTTTAATTTAAATGCAATAATTACTTTAAAAATTTCTGAGTAAATAAGATGTTCTAATGTGGGAATATATATATATAACAAAACCATAACATTTAACAGGATAATAAATAGAAAAATCAATTTAGAAAACAAATTACAACAGAACGTGCAAAAGCAAAAGTACTATGCAACGTTATCTTAGGTTATAAAATAAAATGGAGTTAACAAAACAGGTATAGCAAAAACCAGCATAACTTGCGAAGAAAGTTATTATGTGTAACTCAAATACTGTTGAGCGTGAAAATTTATTTCAGATAAAAGTATCATAAAATCGGGTTTGATATGAGTACATAAATATGATCTTTATCATATAAAAGTTGAAGCATAAACAAATGAATTAATCGAAATGTAAAACACACGAGAAAGGAATCTAATTTAAAAATATAGAATTATTAACTGTGTCCTTAATAAACGAGTCTAATTAGTTGAAAAAAACCTATATTACGATGAATGGAAAACCTTTTACGCTAGATGTATTATATAGAATTCATTATTTTACTAAAATGATTTTTATGTGAATAAATTTACTCATAGGGATATGTTCAGAACTGACAAAAAAATATTAGAATAATAAATTTAGTATCCTCATAATAAAGATATTAGGATCAATATTTTTACTACACGTAATCAAACTTCTTCCTTGATGAGGCTCATTATTAAGGAATAAATTCTAAGAAAACCTTTCAAAGAACAATTTCAAGGAACAGTTTTCAAAGAAACTATTTGCAGTAAGATATGAAATAGAATAGTACAGAAAACATATAAGATTTCCAAAACATAACTTTTTTAAACACCCAATGATAATTACTCGTATATTATATATTTGTTTGAGAAGTCCATGGTACCCATTATAACTAATATATGAATTATGTATTTCATTTCCTAGTTGAGATTGTATTCAGTATAATGCATTTTTCTTGCATTGAAATTTGCAAAATATACCAAACAAAGCGAAATATATAGCTCTTAGAATAACAGTTGATAAAAATGAAAACTTTTGAATCCCGAGCAAAGGAATCATGTGTCACAAACAAAATGAATAAACGAATAGAGGTTTGGCATAGAGGTTATTGAAAAGATTTATGAATGCTGAAAAGTTTGGAATGTTGCTAGGGATTTTAAAATCACTGTAACGTAGTATTAAGACTCTGAAGCCTTTAGCACAACTGGAATATGTTCCAGTCACATGCAAGATAGTTTTATACAGGAAATAAAGACTGACTGACTATAAACCTGTCCGTTACAAAAGTCAGACGGAGTTGCCATGGCTCAATGTGTTTGCCCACACTGAGTTTAACGTGGAGTTATAGGTAGCGCAGATTCAATTCCTCCCTTAGTGAATTTCTCTCTTCTGCGTGAAAGCTTTGTGTGTCCATTTCTTTGTTGTTTAGCACAGCTTTGTCAAATATGGCTATTAAACGAAAACTTAACCAACCAAAAAGTCCGTTAGCTCGCGACACCTCATTCAAGCTTGCTGCACCTCACTCAACACCTCATTCTCCTCACCACAAGATTGCAGATATAATAATAATCTGCCCAAACGTCATTAAAATGTAGAGCGATATGCAGGTAGACCTCTTGTCCAAATGCTGCTGTCTAGAGCTGGGTATACTGAACGTTTTCAGTTGTGTTGTATGCACAGCAATCAATAAGTAAAGTAGTCTTCACATATGAATTCAGTTTTTACTCCATATTACATAGAAATTTACCTGGCACGAAAATAACTGCATACTATTGCAAGAATATGCAGAATTAGGACAAATTATGTTGGTCTGTGATCATAGAATGGAGAGATCTAGTTGTTAGCCCCGCCTGAGGGACTTACACGCATGTATCCGTTATGCGACCTGCAGTCTTCCCTGCATGGCTTCTAACATGGCTTCTAGGCAATGCTATACAACTCGGAAATCTCGTGACTCTAAGAGGGATAACAGACGAATACTCTGAACCATGAAGGCGACAAATCCTATAAGTGGTCCTTTGACTTCCAAGTTAGCATATTGCAATGAAATTTTTCAATGTCTAGATGGAAAACCAAAGGTTTCATAGGGAAATAACTGATTCTGTAGATGACAATGTATCGCCATCTTTCAGTGGCCTTACTTACAGGGATCGGTGATATTAACTCCATGAGATTTCCGAGTTTTGTAGTATTCATTTACCTCACAATCCACATAATGAATAAATTATCTCACCTTTCTAAGGAATTCATGGACTTTTTTAACCTTTAGAAAGATTATATTGCTTTTTTCCTTACAACAGAATCCTTTGGAAAGATTCTATCGTTCCTTTCCTTAGAACAGAATACTTAGGAACGATTACATTGGTTCAAGAATGATAAAACCTCTTAGAACTCATGCAGAGAAGATTACAGGTTGCGACGTGGAATAATGCGTGTAAACTCCTTAGAGAGTTAACCCTCCTGGTGGTTGTCTCGACGAAGTATCTCGTCATTAGCAAAACTGACCTGATCTTAATGGACGAGATATCCCGTTATTAGAAGAAACGGACCAGGTCTTGATATCGTCATAAACAAAATTCGACAATATCTTGATGGCGAGATATCTTGTCATTAACAAAATTGGTCAGATTTTGATGGACGAGATATCTTGGCGAAACCACTTGGAGGGTTGATAGCCTCGAAAACTAGAAAATGTTTATCCGATGAAAATAACGTGGGCAGAGGAATGAGGTATGTTAAATAAAAAACGAAACCTAATTATAAGTATGTGCAGCTATAAGTATGTTATAAGTTGATACAAATATATGTTATAAGTTGATACAAATATATGTTATAAGTTGATACAAATATATGTTATAAGTTGATACAAATATATGTTATAAGTTGATACAAATCATAACGCCGTTAAGGTAGCAATCTATCTCCTAATTACAGACCATCTCTTCCCATTCGTTACATTATTGTCAGTGATGAATCGGTATCATTGTAGTCAGCGCTATCTATTCATTTCCCAATCAAGTTCCTCCATATAATTTTGTAACCGTTCTTGCTACAGTTTGTTGGTCCTTCCATCATGTATGTACCTCACGATATGCCAGTGTATCTTTGCACGGGATTTTGAGTTTAATGGGTCCTAGGCAGGACAATCTGCGCCATCTTTACCCCGGATAATCACGCAAGTGCATATGGAAACCTTATTGTTCATAAAATTCTGTCCACCAGTGTTAAATAAATTCTTTACAAGACAGAGTATTCGAAACAGCAATACTTGAAACCTTATCGGTTAAAAAAAATTCATTAAAAATGCAGTTGGAATGCGGATATCGAAGTTTCAGTTATGGTATGTTCTGTTTTTTGTGTAATACAGTTTAACTCAAATAATTCCCTAGAGTAGTTGACTTTAAAACAAAATGTTAAAGAATGTTTTGTGGAAAATTATTGAAAATATCTGTTCTCGCACCTTCCGTATGATGATTTGACCAAATATGGACCTTGCGCCATAAAATAATCCAACCAATCATTCGTATGACGCATTTGCTGTCAAGCTAAATTAAAATGAAGGTAGTGTTTCTGCGAAGGACGTGTTTTCTGTATGTAATCCAAACGTGAGATCACTAGACTTGCTCTTCGAATACGATTTCAACACTTCATCAATACAAATTCCAAAGCATGAATTTCGAATTTATATAATGTAGTAATTGATCAACTGCAATTAGATTAAACACTACAAGTCACTAAACCGGCATTAAACTATATTTTAAGGTCACCCTGTTGTGTAAAATGCGAGAGTATTTGGTTAACGGAAGTAAAATCTTCACTTTTCTTCTGGTTTGTTTGCTTTTACATAGTAAACCCCTCCCATCGATAATTTCTCAACTTTTCAATTTAAAACAACAATAAACAAAAGGATTGCTTAAAAAGTATAAATTTCATAATAGTATTTAGCTAAGAATGTGTTGTTTCATTTACATATCTTTCCATAAAACGTGTTAATTAAAATCCTTATAGCTAATACTGAATGTTTCAAAACTTCTGTTCAAAATTTAACAGAAAATAGAGGGCACGAATTTAAACCGTTTTCATATAGGAATGTGTGTCCAGAAGGGTATTTTTTAACTCGATGGTTTTCCTTATAACCACCTAGTCCACCAACAAGGGTTTAAAGCCGAACAATGGGGTTCCGGGAGGATGTCTGGATGGCTTGGTTGATTGGTGGACCCTCTGCTTGTCCACCGCGATCATACTTTGCATGATCCACGATCATAGGTTCCTATTGTTTGTAAAAGGTACGCCTGGAAAAGGTATGTTTCTATTACGCAAAAAACCAATGCGGTTTATCCAATTATGGGTGACTAAAAAGATAGCGAAGGTTTCGAAGTCAAAGATAAGATATTTAAACTCATTAAACCTTCCAAATCGTTTCGTTGAGATATTTAGTCAATAAAGATCTGATTAATTTTGCTGATGACGAGACATCTCGACATCAGGATATTGCCGATTTTTTCATGACGAAATCAAAATCTAGTCAGTTTTTTCTAAGGACGAGATATCTCGTCCCTCAAGATCTCAGTTTTGCAAAAGACGAAATATCCCGTCGAGACAACCACCAGGACCAGGAGGGTTAATAAATATTCTAGTGTTATTGATTGCTAAATATCGACTATCTATCACAAGTAAAATATCTGAAATATTTTCCTTGAACAAGTTGCTTAAAACAGCGAAAATAAGTGAAATATCCCTCATGCGCAACAATCGCCGCTGCTCAAATTTCAGCAACAACGGGTTGAAATGTTAGAGGTACTTAAGATTAATTACACCATAGCACTCCCATTATTAAATCGTTCTTGCTTTATGCAATAAAAAATTGCAATTAACACACTTTTCTAATTCCAAAATTTCCCATACTAAAATCTACTGTAAATATAATTACTCAGTTTATTTCAAAAGTGCATCCGCTGTTACTTTATATTAATTAAACCTCTTTCGTAACAAACAGAACCATTGCAGAAACCAGCGTTTTTGAAATTCTTCAACCGCAGCAGCAGAGCACCCTAAGACGTTAATGATAACCAGCGATAATTAAAAGTTTTCCTGCTTTTTGAGGAATGCGTGTGATCGTTGATCGTCTTTAATTACATATCCGGTAGCCATTTATCAGCCCTGGAACCATTTGCTCAAAAATTAATGCTTTTAAATCGAGGTGTACCATAATTCCTTCTGGTGTTGGTTGGACTAATCCTTTTCGGAAAGGTTGGATAAACAATGGTTTATGTCAGGTTTTCAAGAGGCTAGTGCAAATTTCCTAGAAACGGCAAATATGTTTGATGTAGGAAAGATGTAATTTTCGAAGATAATCTTTGCTATTTCATCCATACTTCGTATCATCCTTCAGTAAAATGGTTTAGAGATAAAACAGACAGTGCAGTATCTACATTGTTTCCCATGCCATTGGATATATAGATTCCCAATAGGTTATCCTTCCAAGATTCAGGTAATGTTACAAGTATTTAAAAATCAATATTTTGTCCTTCCTTTTATTTCTAGTTCACTTTTTAGTCGCTATGCTATTGGATATCTAACAGCCTATTGGAAGGTAAGTGACATCATTTTGATGCTGCAGTCTATATTTTTCAGTTCAACAGAACCAATGTTGAATTTCCAAAATAGGCTGGGCATGGATGTTTCAAGTGGTTTGGAATCCACTTTTAGCCGTAGATTCTTTGGAATTCATTTTAAGCTGTAAACCATTTTATGCTGTAGTTATAGTAGATTAGCTTTGATGCTTCCGTTTCTGAGCTCAGAATTTCTGTTCAACAGGTCTAACACTGGAATCGGTCAAGCCATTAAGTAGGAAAAAGTAAACGTAAAGCGTAAAATCAAACCAAATTCACTGGATAATATTGCTTAATCCTCCTAGCGGTTGACTCGACGAGATATCTCGTCATTAGCAAAATTGACCAGATCTTGATCTCGCCATATCGTACATTTTAATTCTAAGAAATCATAACTGTGCGATATGATCACATATTAGGGATGCATTTCTAATACATTATGTTCTATAAAAGTATTTTTATATTACTTACACGACACCCTTAAAACATTTTCTTAAGATACCCTCAGAGATATTAAGCCAGCATGCTTCCAAACGGAGCCACACCATTTTGCTTCAGAAAGTACTATCTGCTTCCCAGTTCAAAACCTATGAATCTGTGAAAGATTTGACAGACAAATATTTCATTTCGCTCTTGGGGGGTAATATCCAATGCTTTGGAATTTAGGGATAATATTCCTTAAATGAGAAAACTTTCATCTATGTGAAGAGGGACGGGTTGAGATTGTTTGATGGAGCAGCAATTTAATCGTGAATGGGGAATGGTGCATACGTAAATGACTCGGGAAAATCGATGTTTAAAGCGGTATTTTTCCCTTTTTGTACACTCCTGGGACGTTCAAAGAACCACTGAAATTAAATGCTTGGCTATGAAATATTCATTAACAACTATCTGCAGAGGAATGATTGGACGCTCGTACTTTAAGCTATCGTTAAAAAAAGTAACGATGATGGTACTGGGAGCTTTTAATATTAATTAATGTCTTCCGCGTTTTAAAATGATTTGGAATATTGTATGAAAGGTTGTGTATGGGGTTTTTGGATTGTGTCCAAATCCACATATACGTTTACGTTGTGTAACATGTGGATGGATAAATTGTTTTACTATATCGACAATTTTGAATACTATAGCCAGTTATAAAAATAAAATAGAATACATCATTTATCATCTGTCTATCTATCTGATAGTTGACTGTCAGATAGTCATAGGTTTTGAACAGGGAATCTGATGTCGACAACATCAATATGTAGTTTGTTTAAGCAGAAGTGGGGAGCGTTCTCTTGCAAGATGAGCTGCGTGATAGTTTTTTGAAGGATTTATTGGAATTTATATGATACCTTAGCAGAAAATAATAAACAATATGTTTCATATAATTTGTTTTTACTAGGGAATTTGTTTTGATTTAAATTCGGCGGAAAAGTTTATTTATCGTGGACAGATTTGTTCCATGAGTGAAATAATACGACGCTTGATCTAATCGTTGCCAAGCATCAGATACAAATGGTGCGTCACGTTTATTTCATAAAACGTAAGAGATAATTTATATCAAAATATATAAACTTATTTTGCGATAAATGAGTTTACAATATTTATGGAGCTTATGTTTTTAGCTATGAGGCTTTTTCTGCCAAGCTAAATGTAGGTGGTGAAAGGTGCTTCCTGTACACATTCCGGACGTGACGTCACTTGGCATGTTTTTAGAACACCATTTCAGCACTTCACCAAAAGAAATGTGAAAGAATAAACACCTAATTTATATATGAAAGTTTATCAGCCGGCACCAATTAAATTAAACATCAATATTTTTAGTTCGTTCAATCGTATTTTTAAAGCTATATTTCTTTTATATTTTCAGCAATTAAATCTACTTTACTGTCCTTACTGTCTTAACACTAGAATTACGGGAGGGGTCGTTTTGACCGCTAAGTAGTGTTAAAGGTACTTAACTACTTTAGTTTCCCACTTATAATTTTGATATTTTTTAACTTTTCCTAAATACTTGTAGATAAACACAAACAATTACATTCATTTGAGCTATTACTTTTGAGATATAACTGTGTATACCTAGAATTAGGGCTAGGGGTCATTTTGACCGCTTTCAAGACATCCCTCCTATGACCGAGAAATAACCTTTTGTTGGCTACTGTTGACTGTTCTGCCTGCGGACAGGTGGGGGAAAGTTCTGGTATGCCAGTGCTAATGAGCATTTCACAAAACGGAGCGTGGGAACGGCTTTGAAAGAAACATGTACTGAACACATGTTCATACTCCTTCCTGTTTGGGGACGCTATTTTTCTCACAAGGAATTCTTTCGAAAACTGGCTTCATTTGCTTGAAGGTTCACGCCTGTTTTTAACACTGTTGCAAGCATTTTATCCTCTGATAGTCATGCTTCGTAGGAGGGGTCTAACAAATGAAGAAATTCTCAAATTGATGTAAGATTTGTCTAGCGACGAATCTGGATCAGAAATTTCTCTGGATACCGAATAAAAGAATTAGTTCGAATAAATCCGATGTTGACATGAATGATGCTGCTGTAAATGAATCGGATTCGTCGGATCAAGAATCTGTACAGGACATAGAAAATGTAAATAACGTGGTCAATGTCGAACAAGAGAATGCTTCATTGCCTGTTCCAGGAATGAAAATATCGCATTTGAGAGTAACCAAGGAAGAACAATCATTCGAGGACGGGGAAGAAGTCATAGTGAAGAAGTCGAGGGAAAAAACAATTTACAAATGAATGGTGAAGAAACAGCGAATGATGAAACTGTTTGGAATACTCATTTTGGCCTGGAGTTGAAAACTTTTCAATTAAAAAAATACTTTTCATTTATTTTCATGACTTCTCTAGTACAGAGATAGATAAATCATAACAGAGGAATAACTCCGATTATTCATTGCACTCTAATCCTAAGGAAATTAATCAAGCTGCGCCAAATTTAACATTCTGGAATGAGAAATTCTTTAGTCGTTCAGCAGCAGTACTAGTAACGTGTAGTACAGTAAATTTCTTCTGTATTTCGTATAGGCTGTTACATATTCTACTGGCCAACCGATGTAGCCTTGGACCACATTACGTCACTTGGTTGGGTTATTATGGCAGAAGGGCCATGTTTGGTTGGGAAAAACAATTAAAGACACCGTCATGTAATGGACATACACACACGTGGAAATTTTACTGACATAGGAGAGAAATACAGCCAGGGAAGAACCAAGCATGGCAGGACTTACAACAACTGAACCTCTTAGATTGCTAGTGCAGCGGGCAAACCCGTCGGGTGGTTGGTTTGGCGTTTTATGGCACAAGGCCCATATTTGGTCAAGAAGCACCAAACACAAGACAACAATGAGGGAGGAAAGAAAGCAAAAAGCAGAAGGGTAGGCGAATGTAAAACAGAAGGGAAGACAGATCACTCGGGATTGTGATTACCCGTACCACCTAAACGAGATGTACCACTGAGAGCGGCAGTTGTTTGTGATATCTGTCGATGATGTTTCATTAAAAATTATAAATACTAATTACTATTTGTGTGTTTGACCACAAGGCCACGAAAGAAATAAAATTGAATTCATTTCGAACTAGTATATGAAGAAACATTCCTTTCAGGCTGGAATTCGAACCATGTTTGAATGATTGATTATATATTATCCGTCTCATGTTGAATCCTAGTCTTATCTCGAAGAGATAGGAGGGCTCTCGCACCTTGTTTGTGGCAAACACATTAAGTCGTATAAACAAAATTCTAATTCACTTTTAATTTGTTTTCATTATTTCTTTAGTGCAGAGAAAAAGAAGTCATAACACAAAGAGGAAGAACTCCAGTTATTTCATTATTGGGTTAGTATGGCGCAGGGTCCATGTTTGGTAAGGATACACCAAACACAAGACTGACAACATCAAGTAATGGACACACACACAAAAAAAATAAATTTTACCAGCACAGAAGAGAGAAATACACCCAAGAAGAAATCGAACAGGAATGAAACCTGTACCGTCTAAAATTATTACGTTGCTAGTACAGAAGGCAAACCCACTGAGTCAGATAACCAAAATTGTACTGTATTAACTTTCATTACTTCTTTAGTCCAGAGGTATAGGTCATAACAAAAGAAGAGCCCTGATTATTCATTACACCCCTTTTATTCCATTCAAACCGGCTCAGAATCCCCAAAATTTAATACACACAAAAACAAATCACAAACACAGCAACAACACAAAAAAACAACACTCATTCCGCAATAGAGCAGAACTCTAATCCTGAGGAAACTAATCAAGCTGCGGCCAAATTTAACATTCCGGAATGAGAAGTCCCGGATAATTTCTAGTCGAGAGGGAAACACAGCTGTCTGTTCCCTCGACGTTGTTTATCGACTGGGGCATCCTCTGCAGCAGCGCAGGAACATAATTCGAAGCTCCTGAATAAATGTTTGATTTGCATAGTTATTTACAAAGGCATGCCCTGCGTATTTCCGACCCTGGGGATTGTGTGGTTAATCAATGGTTTGTAGCAGTGAAATTTTTCGGATCCCGGCACACTGTCTTTCATAATTTACTTCGCTCTCTACATGTTGCTGAATTTTGTGACAAGGATTTGCTTTGGTTTGGGATATCGGGTGAGAAGACATCAGGTCGTAAGAAATCGATTTGTTGAGTTTATGAGATCAATTGATTTAGGCAGGAGTGAATTGAATGCGTATTTGCTAATGTTCTTAAGTGTAGTTCAGTACGTTTTGAAAGATGCGACTGTTTTTAGGTAGCTAAATTTAAGTCGCACTGTAGCAACACATTGGGCTATTGGTGGTGCCCCTGGATCGATCCGGAAGGGAAAGGTCCGAGGACACCACCTTGTAGTTTTGGACCACGGTCCGATGATGAGGTCAACGCCTGACCTGACATCCCCACTCTCTTAAATTCCTCACCAAGCCAATGTGAGTACATGTGATGCCACGGCACGTTCTTCAGCCCCCACGTACACGGCGGTCTTTGATTGGATCGAGTTTCTAACTCGCAACCCTCTCGTTGCTCATCCGTGACTCTCCCAACTGGGCTACCGTGGCCCTGACTATTTTTAGGAGTTCCGTTAGGGTGTACCGTACCATTTATTGCATATCGGAATTTATATGAATTCAGACTTCTCACGCAATCTTGTATATCCCCGAAGATTGCTGTTTCTCAACCCTCTGAGAAGGTTCATGCGCAACCTTCAGTCTTCCTTGCACGACTTTCTAACCAGTTTTGACCTTATTGACCAAAGTAATCTTTCCTAGAATTCTTTCAACCTATACATATCGATATTTATGTTATTATAACCTATACATATGTTATTAGCCACTGTGTGTGTTGTGGGGTAAAATCGATACTATGCCACTTGACAATCTGGTGATTTTCTTAGGGTTAAGGTTGGAACAAAAATCAGATGTAAGTCGAATATGCACAAGAAATAATTAAAAGTGTATCTACCCTTATTTCCCCGTTTGACTCGAAAGATTAGAGGAATAATGCAAAGGCTGATCCGTGGACCAAGAAAAAGAAGACTGGAGAACGCTGAACGGGGTATTAATAACAATCATTGAGATATATTGAGATAATCGAGTTGATCCTCTGCTGTTGTATAGATTTAAATGATTCCTTGTCTTGAATCCATAATCTGGTGGTGTCTCTTTAAAACTAAGAGATTCCAACATTAGGTCCATAAGTACGATACAGCTAAGAATTTTGATGGAGAGTGGACCAATACCCTACATGCTAGTTACAAAATGAGATGCAACTCCTTCCAGCGTTCCAGCAAGAACAACCCCTAAGAGTCATACTTCTACTAGAATCTCCTATGGGGTGGAAAGAAAGTTTCGGTTCATGGCCAGCAAGTTTTGTTCTGCTCCTGTTGTCCTTGTAGAACGAGTTTTCTCGATTCCTTCCAATTGACTCTCTTTCACCACTCAACAATTGCTAGGCAATCTTCATTGGATATCAATGCCAGCTATACTCAGGTAGGATGCATCCTCAGAGTAGTACGTTCAATTGTAGCAATATTTGACGATTTCTTAACAATATAAGGAATATATCTGTTATCATAATGAATGGTGTTTCTATGACTGTGGTAAACAAAACGTCTAATGGAACAAAACGCAATTTTAATTTTTTAATATCAATATACTCATTACAAATCTTGATTAATTGTTGGGAGGATTACATGTACATCCAAGCACAAGCGCACAGCATTCATTACTATGAGTAGACTTACTATGAGTAAGTATTACTATGAGTGAGTTCAGGAGCATTATGCAATTATTCATACTAGCAGATGTTTGGATGTCGCGTTAACAATGCTGGAGGAGGTAAATAGTAATGCATGTCCGAGGGCGTTAAATGAAAGTGGTACTCATAAGCATAGTCAAGTTGTTCCTCTGAAGCTGTGCAGATTTAGGTAATCCCTTGTCGTGAATCCGTGGTGGTCTCTCTCTAAAACTACAGAATCAGACGTTGATCTCTCTAAGCCACCAGAAGTCTTCAGAATAATCTCTCACTTCTAAGACCTCCTTAACTTCTTCAACTCAAAGATTCACCCGAGTCAACCTTCATCGTAATTTGTAATGCTCCGACCAGCGAGTTCAGTCAGACCTTAATCATCCATTTTCAATTTCGCGATATATCCTGTATAGCCTGGTTAAGAGACTTCTAACCCTTGAGTGCGACCCGAATATATGAATTTGAAACGAGTATATCATTTGCAGTGCATTGTAGTCGATGAACATAAACTATGAATCCAGGGAAATCCGAAAACTTTTCATCTCGTGGTTCTATTTTCTGTAAAATTGAAGATTTAAAAATAACTACAAGGTATCTTGGTAACAGATGTGATTTCAGGAGGCATTTAACCCTCTGGATACGGGGACCGGCACGACTGGCGGAAAGTTTCGAGTTCTTTCGTTACGAAAGGCTCGGATTCTTTCAGACCTCAAACACCTAAAGAATCGCCGAAGCCCATTACGATTTCCATCCCCTATTTTCTGTGCTACAAAGATACCCGCGCGTGAATAGCCTTATCTCCCCGTTGACAAAGCTGCCAGGGTTATCGACGGGGAACCTCGCAAATTGTTTATCCTCTAGTCTGTGAGAGGTTGAGTAAATGAAAAAGATACACTTAAAAAGTCACCGCCGCCCTTTCAGTTTACCCGGGAAGAATCTGTCCCTTCCAGGCATACCCACGAACCGACAATAGAAACTGGCACATTAGGTGATAATGGGACGACACATATTCCCTCTCCTCCTGGGGGAAAGCATTGTAAAGGCCGTTTCGGTTGGTTTCAGTAAGTTGCCTATAAAACCGTTGGGTCGGCTGCCGTAACCAAAGAAGGAAACGATATTCTGCCCCGACGTATGCAGAGGGCTAATCATCTGAGAGCACGTATGTATATATCCGTTCTGCAACATGTAGTCTTCCCTGCATAACTGCAATCAGCGTCTTGACCAATAGAATCTCTCCTAGAATTCTTTCAACCAATACATGCAATTATTGGATCACTGTGTGTTGTAAGGCAAAGTAATACTAAATTACTCGGAATTCTAGTAACTATCAGAGGTTTAATGACACTGTGATAACAATTTAATAAATACAGAAAGAAAATAATTTATCATTTATATACTTAGATACCAGCTTCACGATATATTGAAGATTGTATTTAGTGTTTGGTCTTACGTCCATAAACTTTTTTTGCCTATTTTTAGACACATTCCAACTTGAGAATTCTTGAATACGTTTAATCTGTCGTGGCCTCAAATATCCTCACTTTGGCGAGGTGTGGAAATTTGGAGTGCCAGCTCAGGTGATCGTCATCTGACCGTGGTACAAATTTACGAGGCGTTGACCTTGGATCCTACCCTTTGGGATTGATCCCGGATCGTAGCCAATAGCTCGTTGTGTTGCTCTAGTGCGACGTTAGTTAACTATCTACGTAGCTGCATTTATTAAGGCGAATTTTGCAGACGAATGTAGTTGGAGAAAATTTGGTAAACGAATCCAAACAGGAAAGGAATTATAGAGAATCTACGATTCGTAACTACAGTAATTGTACCAAAAGGCTATGGGTAATAGTCTCGAATTCCATTCTTAAGATTTCTGTTGCTTTTCGCTTTCCAGATAAATTAAGGTTGCTGTTTTCAAACAATCTTCAACTAGTAATATAACATAATACTTCCCCTTCTTTTAGGAAGTCGATTTAATAATTTCATAGAACATACAAAAGACGCCCTTTATATGTAATGTAGTTTAATTTGCTTTGAAATATTGACTCTCACAAGGAACTAAAGAGATAATAGTATGCAACGGAATGGTAATTTAATAATAGACTGAAATTGGTAAGAGCCTTACAACGGAAGGGCAATAAATTTAAGAGAGTATTACCGAGAGTTAGTGAACTATTATTTCAAACTATCCTAACTTATATCAACAAACACAGCACATTTAGTGAAATCATAATACCACGCTAAGAATATATATTTTAAAAGGAATACTTATTTTTAAATGCCTATTAGCCAATTTAATTTATTTGTAAATATTTCCTCTGAATAGAATATTATAGTTAAGGAAGCACTATTGTGCTGTTCTCGTTAAAAGTATGGATGTAAACATTTTATATTCTGCTATTGTAACATTTATACCAGAAAAGTATTATACCCTATGGCAAATATCCGTCATTTTCGTTTCCCGTCTTCTCGTCTTACTAACATTCTATTGCAAATTGAGAATAGCAGACATAAACCAAATAAGCCAAAATATACTCTGTTCAATGTTATACGAGTAATTTCAGTAATGACGTATAAAAACATAAATGTCGCTATTTAATAGAGTCGTATGTATCCCTTTATACTTCTATTTACAATCTCTCTTCCGAAATAACTTTAGTAAATAATAATTATTAATTGTATGGTTATGAAGTGAGAAAATAAAACTGCTCATGCTTAGATGATATGAAAGGAACAATGAAGTGGATGTACAGACAGATAATTTCCTGACATCAAGTTTATTTTTTAACCCTACAGTAAACAGGTTTGAATATGACAGAAATAAGCGCGTTAACAATAGTTTTATCTCTACAATAACACATTAGTTAAATTTTTAAACAGAGAACAATATCCACACGTCACACAGATGCATCCATTTCTTAAGTTTCAATAATTTATAATCATTCTTCATATAATCATTAAATTTTAGATTGAGAAATGTCCACGAGTCGGTGTTGTGTATTTGACAGATGGAAGACAGGTAGGTAGGTATTTGAATTAACGTCGCACTAGGAGCAACACAACGGACTATTGGGAACGGTCCGTGATCAATCCCGATGGGAAAGATCCGAGACATAAAAATGAATCAGAAATCACAGAAAAGAGATACGCTACGAATTTGTCACAGAATAATATTTTGCAGACAATTTGAAATTTTTTAACCCAGTAGAACTTTGATTATCGAGGTAACGAAAGGGAATCGAGACCACCGTGGGATGACCAAAAACTCAGATAATACTCGGACGAACTAACGGCCTGTACGAACTATACTAAACAGCTTATACGAAATAAAGAAAAATACAACATGTTACTACTACTGCTAGTGAGATTCATAAAGCAAAAATGTTTAGAATCTGTATTCGGATTTCCGTCACAGTATGTGTATATTGTGTATTCAAACCAGAACCTTTATTTATAGTATATTATTTATAGTATATTATTTATAGTATATATTTATTTATAGTATATATATATACCCCTGACCATCAACTCGATTGGTCAACTCGTCATCTGACCGTGATTCAAAATAACGTGGTGTTGTCCTCGGATCTCTTCTTTCGGGGATGATCCCGGTCCGTCGTCAATAGCCCGTTGTGTTGCTCCAGTGCGACGAAAACTAAATTCCTACCGGGCTTGTTTCGTAGCACTTTCACACTCACAAATTGCATCATTTCAACTTTTACATCGATGAATTTTTAACTACATTTTACTTTGCCATGTTTTGATAAGATGTTTTTAATATATTTACTTTTTCACACTCTTGAAGCGCTTATTTTGTTTTTGTGTTGTTTATTAAATGTTTTATCATGGTTTCAATGTTGGGCTGGTTGTTAATCTGATATTCTAAAATCTATTTTTATAGATTTTTATTTTGTCCAGCGTTCGTCACAGCTGATCCGATTTTGAGTCGCAATCTTGGGTCCAATAATTTCTATTTAATAAACGCGATTCAAACCAACCTAATGTTATATTCGATAGCTGAGGGATCGAAGATTTGCTAGTGACCTCGAGTTCGAGCGCCGTGATAAACGGGGAGAGGGGATTTTTCGGGAACTTTCAGCTGCTCCACGAGCATTTCAAATCAGTGTAACTCTAGACTGCAAAGCGCTACGACTTCGAAAATGGTCTCAAACCAAAGCTAATGTCGATGTATGTCTCTTTGAAGCAGTAGAAAAGAAATTAAATAGGTTGTGTGCTGGTTGTGAAATATGGACCGCAGTTGAAAACATTTAAAAATTTCACAAACTCGTCAAAAAGCCAAGCAGAAGTACATTGAACGTAATCTATGCGGAAGCAAAACTCGTTAGCTTTCGATAAACACTGAATTGATTGCTGAATTTATCTTTCTTTTATTTACTACACCCAAATACATACTATATGCTAACGAGACGTATTCACGTTTCAACCTTGCGACAGTGCTTCGATAAAGCCTACCCGAATTTTTAATTTAATGCTTTACTGCTTTTATATTATTTTACTAATCGAGTAATGATTCCGATTCCCATAAATATTCCCACACAGCCAGCTATTGCTATAGTCCATACTGCTCTGCATATTTTTTGAAGGATGGAAACCACTGAAAATCCAAGCTCTTCTATTCTGCTTGTTTGAGCTTACATTGTTAGAAAGCAATGCATCTCAAAGTTTCGGGGGGATCTTTCCACTTTCACTCTCATCTCGGGGGGACTTTATACGTATTACCCACCATTAAAGTTAAGGAACCGGTGAAGATCCCAAGCGTTTTGGAGTTCAGCCAACAAACAAGCAGGAAACAAACTTCAGTCCAGTGACACTCGCCCGAAACTTGGCACAGAAAGCTACAAAAGTGTCGCAATTTGGAATGCAGAAGTCGGAACGGATTCTGAGTTTGACTTCGGTGGCATTTGGGTCTTGAAATTTCTATGAGTTGTTCTAAGATAACGCGCCTTTTTTAGGATAACTCATAGATATTTTAATTCAAGAGTTACATATACACAGCCATATACACATTTTTTTCCATCTGAAAACCATCAATGAAAATAGTAAAGATAATTTATACAGTGTTTCCAAAATATCTCTCCAAATTGTGAAGGGTAATACATGGCTCAAAATAAATATTTTTTGTCAAAGAATGTGTATCCGGAAATGTCGTGTTCAGATGATAGAGGGCGCTGTTTAGGTGAGTCGACAACATCATTTATGCGGCGTAAGATGTCATTCGCAGCTCGTATTTTCAACTGCAAGCTTTGAATTCGTTTAGCGATGCATACCGTTGAAAATCCGAACGAGGAATGACGCCTTACGCCACTGAAACGATGTTGTCGACTGCCTAAATAGCGTTCGCTACCACCTAAACCAGGCATTTCTAGACACATTCTTTGACAGAAAGTGTTTATTATGAGCCCCTCTACCACACTTGCAATTTGGCCAGATCTTTTCGAAAGATCATGTATACGGTGCGACGATATGTACGAGTATGTGAAAGCAAGACACAAATTATTTTTATTTCATACTACCACATCGTTTTAAATTTCTCGTTTTATATTTTATTCATGATATGTTTAAATCCACTTTTAGATGAATATGCTATTTTCTTTGTTACAAAATTAGTTACAAAACTCAGAAGAGGTTGCTTTACAGCCTTGCCAATATTGATTAGAAATATACTTATTATAAAATGTCTTAAAATAAAATGTTTGGATACGTTAGAAAAGGTATCTCCTTTGCTAATTACCAATCCTGTACCAACACCATAATTTGTATAAATTACATGTGTTTAGTTTTCATTAGCCCTCCGTTTCCACTAGATATCTCGTTAAGACATACTCTATTACCCCAAAGGGAATGAAGATCTAAGTAGGAAAAACAAATTGTCCCTTACCTAGAACTAGTGATAGTTTAGAACAAGATTTTGCACAAGAGGCTGGCCACTAAAGAGTAGTTTTCAACGTAAAGATAAACCATCAGGAGGGACTAAATGTTAATTCTTATGTTGATGAAGGCTTCTGTAAACTTTGGGTGTAAAAATAACCTCGTAAAAGTATTACCTTATAAAAGTATTACCTCATAAAAGTCAATTAAATGTTTATGAAACGGATTTGAACATTTTATGGAACTTAACCGAATATTTTTCTCAAAAATTTAAATTTGAAAGGCTAAAATTTTAATTAAAAATAAATAAATTTGAGTTTATATTCGCTTAATGTGCTCTAAAAGTTCCAAGTTAGAGCACTGAAAATATTCTAGGATATTAACTGAATACTTGTAAAAGCGGCAAAATTTTGGTCGGATTAGGAAACGAATTTCGTAAAATCTCGAATTCCACATATACTAGAAAGCTGAACTTGGACTTATTTCAAAGCCCAAGAAACACGCTTCTAATTGCTCAGCTACAGCCATTGCTTTTTATTGAAAGTCAAGCCACGTATTTTGCCACCTTGGGTTTTTCAGAAACTTAATTTTAATTTTTTTGAAATATTTGTGTTTTTTGGCCTATGAATGCTCAATATATGCTGCAAATTTGGAGTTGGAACTCTTATTAAATTTAGAGTTAATTAATAATTTATGGATCAGTCCCTAGTCCGCCCAAGCAATAAAATATTAATTAGTTCAAAATCTATTAAGAGTTCCAACTCCAAATCGTCGGTTATATTTACATATAGTCTCATACACTTGTATTTCTTAAGTATTGGAAAAGCTACACTTTTCATCCATTTAGTTGTGAGAAAACAAAATGTATAAACAAAAATAATTTTCCTAATTATCTTTCGTATATTTTAAAAGTATTCTGAATATCAATATTTTTGGCTTGATATTTTTTACTTTTTAATTGAAAATAGAAACACACAAGAATAGTTAGTACTTGCAAGTGAAGATACCCCCGCATGATATATTAAAAAATCTTCCAGACATTTACTTCCAGAATCTAAGATTACAAAGTAAAAAACGAATAGCTGTTTTGCTGTTTTTATTCAGTAAACATCTGCATAGGAAACGTACATTTCATTATTATGAATCTGACAAAATAATTTTCCTAATCTGTTTCATACTATTTAAAAGTAACATGAATATAAATATTTCTGGCTTGGTGTTTTTACTTTACAATTGAAACTAGAAACAAACCTAGTTACTACTTGCAAGTGAAGACACCTTATGGTACATTAAAAATCTTTCAAAGACATTTACTCACGTAATATGATATTACAAAATAAAAAACGGTAAGCAGTTTTGCCGATTTTATTCAGTAAACATCTGCAGAGAAAACTTACATCTCATTACGACGAATCTGACAACTTTTATGTGACAGCCGGTAAGATACATTAAAGGCTACATATGTCCTTTAATGGCATCTTGAAAAGGAATGTTTTTCGTCCCTTTTGATAAATGATACTTATTGCCTCTTTTATGACTTAAAGCATCATTAGGAACCAAACAGCAAGACTCTGATTCATATTTTTCATTTAAGACGAGAAAAGAAAATTTGAAATGGTTTTATTGAGTCTCGAAATGAACTAAGAGAAGTCATTAAATCTTTTAGTTGTTTGCATGCAGCTGTAATCAGAATACGAGCCTATATTTAATTATAGTGCATTTTTTTCGCTTGTTCCTATTATAAATAAATTACGAACTTGATTGAAAATGGTTACTCATTTGTGTCGGCGGTTACTTTAGAAGTAAATGAATTAAATATTTTCATGTCTTTTGTCAGCACATGGGCAAGTTCTATATCACTTATATTTATATTTCATTAACTTACGTGGCGCAGATATTCATGTTATTTGTTTAATTTCAAATGACAACAACGGGTATAAACAACATAAAATCGATGGTTATTTGACTCATGCTCCAATTTTTCCGCTTAGGTTAAATATGCTTGATGTGAGCTATGGAGATGCATATTGCTTCTAAAATTACAAGGAAGTGCTTATCACTAATGAAATTCTTTAGCAGTTAGATCACAGAAGTTGAGTGCGAAATCAGAGTAGACAAGAGAATATGAGCAAAAATAGGTTTAGTGAAAAAAATGCATCTCTCCTTTGAACAAGTGTATAGGTAGGTACGTAGGTATTTTTAATTAAAGTAGCGCTGGAGCAACACAAGGGGCTATTGGCAATGGTCCGGAATCAGACCCGAAAGGAAAAATCCGAGGAAAACACATAATTTTGAACCACACCAAAGGTATAGGATGAACATGTAGTAGTTGTTCAGAAACTAACTGGTGCTAACGTGACTAAGGTGCTCTTTTTCATGCATTAGAAACAAGAAATAGCACTAGTAAAATTAAAAGCGATGCTGTTATACGTTTGTGGTCGGTAGGGGGTATTAGCGAAGGTCCAGGATCAATACCGAATTGAAAGATACGAGAACAACAACACTTAATTTTGAACCACGGTCAGATGACGAGGTCATATCTGAGCTGGCACCCCACTCTCCAAACTTCTGCACCATGCCTACGTGAGGACATTTGAGACGAGAGATTTAACTTGCAACTGCCCCCTTTGTACACGACGGTCTTTGGTTGGGATTCAAACTCATAGCCTTCCGGTTCCTAATTCGTTACTCTTCTAACCGTGCTATCACGGCGAGTTGCATGTTTTTGAAGAATTTTATTTAATTTAGATATATGAAATCCACATTTATGTAACATTGATGTTATATTCATTACAATTGTATCGAATTACGGTATGAAATGTAAGTAACGATACTTTGCCATCAGTAGATGAAAGCGATTGAAAAAGTTTCGCCTATATGCTATGCCTTGATATGCTGATTTTAAACAAATTCTTTGTTTACCTATGTTATAAACACTGAATATAAGACATGATAATGATGGTTCAGATCTTCAGCTTTAGTGATAACCATTATAGTATGCAAACAAAAATTTACTTTTGAATCTTAGTCGTTAGATAAAATTGTGACTCCAACATGGTGGTGAAGCGAAATCTTACTTCATCGCTCCTATATAAGAAATTATTTTTCTGGAATCTCAACTTTGTAAACCTACTTATTAAATAGCTTTATCGGTATTTTACATTTTTCTTCTGTTTTTACTTTGCAAAATTTAAAAAATGTTACCTTAGCTATACACGGAACCTTATTTTGTCTAGTTAAATTTACTGTACTTTATATTTTTGAAATTTAAAAATTATTTTATGCACTTCTGATCAAAAAAGTAAATAAGGTAGGTTTTAAGATATGGAATAGTTTTTCTTCAATGCGGCGGAAAGTAATTTTTCTGCAACGTAGACAGGTAATTTTTCTTTTCTTTCGGAAGTTGAAATAGCTATTTGTAGTAGTTTGAAAAGAATGAAAGTTTTAGAATTTAGTTTTTAAACCGTTTCTGTTAAAACTTATCTCATTTCAATATATTATTGAGGTATATTTATAAAAAATTATGTTACTAGACTGTGCTTAAAAACTCTTTATATTATTGTAGAAGTATTAATGGCTCGGTGGGGTTATGATTCACAAGTCGGAACTTCTATTCGAAGTTTTTAAACTACTTTATTGTACCAATCAATGATGGGATGAGATATGTACAGTGATGCATGAGAAAAATATTCGGGGTATTCATATATGTCTCGGGACGCCACCCGGATAATAGCCGAGCGAATCTGCTCGACTCAAGCACTCAGCTCTTACATGTCAGGAATCCCCCCGCTCCTGGGCGACACACATATTTATAACATTCACAAAACCGCCCACTCGGGTTCAACTTCTGGAGCCCCACGCGGGCTGCGTCTTGAGGTCATGGACCTTACTTGGCTCGTGAGGAGCGATTTCCGCTCCTACACTCGGCCTTCCTGCTGGTCCTGTGTCCTCACAGACTTCACCAAGACTTATGACCACATCAGAAACCAGCAGACCTCAATTACATAAAAAATGCTAAACTACACAAAACAAATATTTTCTACCATACTATAAACATAACTTGATGAAACACAATGCTACTAAATGAAACACAATACTTTTTAAAATATTAAGATACGAAAATGACATTAAATGAAAATGTCCAAATTAAGTTCAACAAATAAAAGTTTATATGACAGTCCACAACTTCATAAAGTCAGCTGCACTTGAAGTTAGGGTTGGGCCTTCATGGCACCCAACTTTTTGAACATCGTACCTATCGTTGTTCTTTACTTTGGTCACCTGATAAGGGCCAAGAAATTTAGGGCGTAGTTTCATGCCAGTTCCGAATTGAGTTTTTTGTATTGCAACCAAGTCCCCTGGCTTATAGGTGTTGGCTTTCTTTCGTTGTTTATTGTACGTTTTTCTATTCTCTTCCTGTATTTTAAAAATGTTTTCCTTAGCAATATCTCTAATTCGCTCTCTTTCTGACATGATGGTGTTGACATACTCTTCGTCCAAGATTTCCTTAATTTTTATCTCGGTTGTATGTCTGAGTCTCACTCCAGTGAGAAATTCGAAGAGAGAATATTTCGTGCTTCTGGAAATGGTGCTGTTGATGGTTCTCTGCACAGCGGTTACATACTTATACCACTTGGTGGGATCGTCGATGGACAACTTAGACAATATTGGTATGAGAATTTCATGGATCCTTTCTACCTGTCCATTTCCTCTAGGTATCCCGGTTGTTATGGTTATGTGTTCAATGTCCTCATCTTGACAATATGTTTGAAAATCATTAGAAGTGAAGGCAGTCCCTTTGTCACTGACGATTCGGACAGGGCTACCGAAAGTACTGTTTTGCAGCTTCAGCTTGTCTATGACCTCTTTGGTCGTAGTAGATTTGACTGGATACAACCAAACGAATTTGGTGAATCCGTCTACCACAGTAAAGATGTGATTATAATTTTTATTCGTGGACGGCATTGGACCAATATGATCCACGTGGTACGTATGGAGAGGAATGTTTTGTTTGGGAATAGGATTTAGCAGTCCTTCACCTTTCCCCCGTTTCCTGTTACACAGTATGCACTCGATACAGTTGGCAATGACAGTCTCGATTTGTTTTCTCAACTGAGGTATGTAGTAGTTCTCTTTAATTATGCTTTCTGTTTTGGCAACAGCATAATGACCTTGGTTATGGATATTGCGTATCAATTCCGTTTGCATGCTGTTTGGTATCATCAGCAGTTCACGATCGTTCTCGTATTTATACACAATATCATGTTTAATCGAATAATCTCGACTCTCATTTTCCTCAATTAGCTTTCTTAAAGCTTGAATATGTTCGTCTCCCTGTTGTGCAAATTTGATCTTTGCTGTTAATTCATCATGTGAACGCGTCACTAACATTACTGAATTACGACTCAATGAATCGACATGTTGCATTTGTTTACCTGAACGGTGTATAATTTCGTAGTCGAATTCTTGTAAAAACAAGGCCCATCTAGCTACTTTTGGAGCCAGATCTCTCTTTTCAAGGGTTTTCTGAAAAGCAGAACAGTCGGTAACGATCTTAATTTTGTTACCTAATAAATAATTTCTAAATTTCTTTAGTGCCTCTATGACCGCTAGGGCTTCTAGTTCATAACTACTATATTTAGACTGGGTTGGGGTGGTTTTACGGCTCATATAATGGATTGGGTGTAAAGTTTCGTCGTCTGCTTGTTGCAGCAGAACGGCACCGAAACCTGCACTACTTGCATCGGTATGCAATTCTAGCTTTGAACCGCGCTTAAAAATGTGTAAAACGGGTTGGTTTGCTAATTTTTCTTTTAGTATGTTAAATGCCTCTTTTTGTAAGGGACCAAAATTAAATTTACTTTCCGCTTTAAGTAAGTCACTTAATGGTCGAGCAATTTTAACATATCCTTCAATATATTTCCTAAAGTACCCGGTTAATCCCAAAAAACTTTGTAGCTGTTTAACATTCGTTGGCTCCGGAAATTTTTGTACGGCAAGGGTTTTTGTTTCCGATGGACGAATAGTACCACTCTCTATTACATAACCTAAAAATTCGATCTTTCTTTTTAAGAATTGACATTTCGCAAAATTGAATTCTAGACCGTATTCGGTCGCGACTTTTAACACTCTTTTCAGTTTTAACAGACTTTCTTCTTCCGATTGGGCAGGAATGATTACGTCATCCATGTACACGAGCAATGTTCCGTCTTTAATCAAATCTCTAAAAACTGTGCAAATATATCTCTGAAAGGTCTGTGGGGAAACACTAAGGCCAAATGGGACTTTGTTAAATTCGTACTGACCGTGGTGGGTTACAAACGAAGTATATTTTTTACTGTTCTCTTCTACGTCAACATGAAAAAAACCGTTCTTCAGGTCAAGCGACGTGAAGACCTGAGCTTGTTCTACTCTATCTAACACCTCTTCAATTAAGGGTAATGGGTAGTGATCTCTAATTATCTTGCGATTAATTTTGCGATAGTCTATGCATAATCTGAATTTTCCACATTTTTTCTTAGCTAACACAATCGGAGATGCAAAATTTGAATTACTTTCTCGAATAATTTTATCGCATAACCACTCTTGTATCTGATTCTCTACAAATTTTTGCTCTAGATATGCTAATCTACGAGGCCTTTGAGCAATGGGTAATTCGTCAGTTAAATTCAAAGTCATTTTTAAATTAGTGGTTTTGGTTTTGTTTGGTACGTAATTCTGAATAAGTTGTATCACTTCATTCCTATTGTTATTGTCCATTACATGACTTACATCAGGCTCATTTAAAGTGATGCAATTAGCGGTCTCTGCTAAGTATACCAATTTTTCTCCAATCTCGACAGTTGTTTTTACTTTACAGTCTCGGGTATTTTTACAATAACTGTCTGCAACCGGAGAAATGTTTAGACTATCGGAATTAGAGAGTCTCACTTTGTTGTGACTATCGTAATTTTCCTCTATGGGAGCTGTCACATTACTCATTGCATTAGATGAGAAATTATTTTCCGTTGCGGTTTGTTGACTAGCATGATTAACATACACATAATTTACAACAATGTGATTTTCACTAGCACAATGTTGTCTAACTCCCGTAATTGAAAACCCATGTTCATTTATCACAAAATTTAACTTACTCAGAAAATTATGGCCTAGAATTATAGCATTGTTCAAATCTTCTAACACATAAAAGTCCATTTTGACCACAAAATCATCAACCAAAATATTAGCATTGAAAAAGCCTAGTGGAGAAACTGTACTCCCACTAATGCCGGACAACATTACAGAATTTTTTGACAGCTCTGGACATCCTAGGGCAACATAAAAATTATAACTGGCCATGCACACTTCACTTCCGGAATCAATCAATGCATCCGCGGTTTTACCCTTAATTTTTATACTTTTCATTATTTTATTAGAACTGGAGCTATTACTACTAGCTGTTTTAGCGTCTTTCATTGGGCAAACGTCAGATTTGTGACCTGGGGCGGCACACCGAAAACACACGGGACCGTCTTTCTTACGGGGACAATGCACAGATTTATGTGAAAATTCACCACATGTATAACACCTCAAACTTTTGTAGTTACCCTGTATTTGATCTTGAGGTTTCAACGTGTTATAGAAATTTTTCCCTCCTTGAGTACGATTCTGCGAAAAATTATTTGGGACCCTATTATTGGTATTACGACCGTTATATCTGTTACTCTCATTACCTTGTGTAAACGACTTTCTTGTATCGGGACTAGAGTATCTAGGACTAAACGCACTCTTCAGGTTATTTCGCGCAGACTCATAGTCATCTAACTTGTTTATTAAATCATCTATTTTTACTAGTTTGGGCAAGTCATCTACAAAGTGTTCTCTGATGTCGGCTGGAAGTTTTCGTCGAATTTGGTCAACTACAAGAAGCTCTTTTAAGTTATCAAAAGTTGAGATTCCTAACCCGGTGATCCACTCCTCCAAAAAATCATTTATCTCGAACGCGAAGTCGCGCCAAGAAGCCGAATTTTCTTTTCGATGTCCGAAAAATTTTTGACGAAATTGTTCGGGAGTTAAACGGAAACGATTCAACAATACTTTTTTGATATAATCATAGTCGTTGGAGTGAATTTCCGGTTCTCGAGATACGATATTAACAATTTCCAAAGGCAATAATCCCAATAGATGCGTTACCCAATTCTCTTTAGAAACTGACATTCGCTTAATTTGTCTCTCGAAAAGACCTAAGTAAACACTAATATCATTTTGCATTTCATATCTGTTCATTAATTTTAGTAAATTTGGATCTTTAGTAGTGTTTGTTATTGTCGTTGAATCTCTGACCAAAGCTAATTCAAGCTCCATTTTCTTAATTTCAAAATCCCTTTTCTCTTTTTCCTTCAATTTCCTTTCGGTCGATTCCTCACGTTCACTGGTAATTCTCTCGAGCAGACCCTTAACCAGTTCCTCATTGTAATTAATATCCTTTACTATTAAATCGGTTAGCTGGACTACTTTCTCATTTACTGGGGGAGTTAGATTTAATTCCTCAACGAGTACAATTAAATCACATTTGCGAGATCTTGCCAAAAAAGCCATGGTTATAGTACTAATTTTTACACAAGTAAGAAAATTAAGAAGGCACTTACTCTTTTAAAAGGACTCCTAATATTTTGTCCCCACTTATCTGGAATTATTATTTAACACATATTTCATTTAAACCACAATCACAAATCAGCACAACAGAGCTACGAAAAAAAAATTAATTGTACCTTTCACCAAAATAATGAACAATAATAAATCACTGGGAGAAAAAAAAATCACTCTCCCCATTTCACAAGAACACACGTAGCAAAAACACATAAAACGCTGAACACTTTTTCTTTTTTTTTCTAAAATACGTACGCCAACGTATTTTCTGTTAATACACGCACACTTGAACACGACGACACGCACACAAACTGGAACGAAGAAACGCGCACAAACTGGAACGAAGAAACGCGCACACACTGGAACAGACCTACATACGTACGCCAACGTATTTTCTGTTAATGCACGCACACTTGAACACGACGACACGCGCACAAACTGGAACGAAGAAATGCGCACAAACTTGAACGAAGAAACGCGCACAAACTGGAACGGAGAACACACCCGCTTGAATGGAGAACCACCGCGTACACTCGACGAAGAATTCTTTCTTCCGCGGCACAAGCCAGAAAGGCGACGACAGTCAGCAGACTCCAAGCAAAGGTCCGAGAACGTACTTTGCTCCACCGTTAGTTTTCTCCAAGCGAAACTCCGGAAACTCCTTACTCCACTGTAAATTTTCTCTCTCGAGGCCACATCTCGGCCGGACACCCCATGTAGAAGTATTAATGGCTCGGTGGGGTATGATTCACAAGTCGGAACTTCTATTCGAAGTTTTTAAACTACTTTATTGTACCAATCAATGATGGGATGAGATATGTACAGTGATGCATGAGAAAAATATTCGGGGTATTCATATATGTCTCGGGACGCCACCCGGATAATAGCCGAGCGAATCTGCTCGACTCAAGCACTCAGCTCTTACATGTCAGGAATCCCCCCGCTCCTGGGCGACACACATATTTATAACATTCACAAAACCGCCCACTCGGGTTCAACTTCTGGAGCCCCACGCGGGCTGCGTCTTGAGGTCATGGACCTTACTTGGCTCGTGAGGAGCGATTTCCGCTCCTACATTATTATTGTGGTACATTATATAAAGAATTTAAAAGTTTTCTTACTATATATTAATGTATTAAGATAAAATTAATTCATGCTACTTCTACACAGAATTTAAGTACATAAAAAGGGCATTAACGTTTCATAATTCTGAAATCATATACAGTTGATTAAATTTATTAAGTCATCGCAATTCGGTTATTCTATAGATACCATTACTGTGATCAGTAAACGGCTTACGTAACCTTGTTTTATCCATAGAACTTATATAATGAAACAGACGGACCATGTGCCCGCAGTTTCATGCCATTTCTTCCAGTTGCTCGTTTTGAAGATCTGCCACATGGTTGTGGGTAAAGGCAATGAAACCTGTTATTGATTGGTTAAAATGAGGCAAAAACACTAGTCTGTGATTCGACAGCCAATCGGCTAAGTCGATTCGTATGTCCACGTGATTTATCCCTCAGAGATCTTACGACAATGACTTCTTCCACATGCTCCGTCTATTTCATTAGAAGGTAGATGGTTTTATCCATTTTTGGGCTATAAGCAATCATGGTTTGTATGGATGCATTACGCAAAATCAATTCAATCATAAGAGTCACGTGGTTTCCGAGCAGTGCACTATTGTTTTCACCCCACAACACACACAATAACCAAGGAGCTACATACATTAGCTGAAAGAATGTTAGGAAAAATTGAGTTAGTCAAGAAAGTCAAACTGGTTATAACTTAGGATTGGTATGCAGGAAGGACTGAAGATTCCAGAACAGATGTATGCGCTTGAATCATTCAAATCGTTGATGTTGGTATTGATTGAAATAGCTTTTTTCTGTACTGTTCTTGTATGATTTCCCCTCAATTATGTTAAGAGTTATATGGAGAGATAATTTTTTGTTATCCATACAATCATCTCAAACTAACTACACTGCTGGCCACCCAAATTGCAACACCAATAAAGACAAGAGATATCACAACAAAATTTATTTTGTAGATAACATGTTGACCAAGTATCAAATGATTAAATTTATAGACTTCTGTGAAGTGTGGTTCCTGCCAAAATCAGTAGCCAGAGTAGCCGCCATTGTTGGAGATCACCGCTGCCACACGCCTCGGCATTGATTCAAAGAGACTTTGGATGTGTTCTTGGGGTACAGCAGACCAAGCAGCTTCCACACGTTGCCAAAGTTGATCTGGTGTGGCAGCTGGGGATGTATTCTGGGTCAATCGTTGAGCAACCATGGACCACATGTTTTCTATCGGCGAAAGATCCGGAGAGCGAGCTGGCCAGGGAAGCAATTCAATCTGGCGATTGACGAAGAACCCTTGGACAATCCGTGCCACGTGTGGTCGCGCATTATCCTGTTGAAATATGGCTGTGGGCAAGCCCTGAAGGTAAGGAAAGACAACTGGCTCCAACACCTCGGAGATGTAGCGCTGGCTGTTTAAAGTACCGGCAATGCGTACTAGAGGAGTGCGAGAGTGATATCCAATACCGCCCCATACCATAATACCCGGTGCAGGACCAGTGTGGCGGTGCATAACGCAGCTGTTCAGCATCCTCTCTCCACGGTGTCTCCAGACTCGAATCCGACCATCGTGGTGTTGCAGACAGACTCGTCAGTAAAGACAATTTCATTCCATTCTGCCGTCCACATCCTTCTTTCATCGCACCATTGGCGGCGGAAACGTCTGTGGTTCTGCGTCAAGGGTAGACGAAGCAATGGACGTCTTGCGGACAGACCACTCTGCTGTAAACGGCGTCGAATGGTACGCGCAGACACTGGATGATGCGGTACAGACTGAATGTGCTGTGCTATGGTTCGTGATGTGGCTGAGCGATCCGTCACTGCCATACGCACAATATGCCTGTCATCACGTGAAGTGGTGCACTGAGGTGGATGCGATCGAACACGTCGGTCCGTCGTACCCTCCTGCATCCAACGATCACATATCCGCATTACAGTTGTTTGGTTTCGTCCAACACGACTACCGATTTCCCTGAAAGATAATCCACAATCTCGGTAGGCCACTATCCTTCCTCTGTCGAACTCGGATACTTGATCAAAAGATAGCTGTTTTCTACGAGGCATAATTGATCGTTTTTTTGAAAAAAACCACAAGAAAAACACAATTGCCGTACTTGAAATCGTCGAAATCTCCAAGCCTTAAATAGCGCTTTGAAGTGGCGCCACAGGCGCGCGTGATGTGCGTCTGCGCTGAAATTCTAATCATTTGCATATCTCACCTCCGCTAATGCATGTTGTAAATTTCATATTATTTGCATGCTTCCTTCAGGGTGTTGCATTTACGGTGGCCAGCAGTGTAAATTTCACTAATTTGATTTAGTTATATCAAAAGAATTACAAAAGATGTAAATAACTCAAATTCACATTGCATATTTTAGACAAAAGGCGTTGATGGAACATAAAAATACAAGTTAATTATTAAAATTTAAAAAAAAATGCTCTCTTACGAACTTCATTTCGTTACTTACATTAAGAAATATTGGAGTAAATTTAAGTTAAATCTTTAAGTTAATGCTATCTTTAATTTCCATACTTTATAGAATTTTAACAGAGAAATTACTTGAAAAACAGCAGGCAAGTTAAACTAATTAGGTAACGCAATTAAAATACGGCAATTAAAGTCGACAACTATTCAAATTACAATAATTTTTCAGCAGTAGTATCCTTAAGATTACGCCTTTATGGAACGCCTTTCATAATTGTTTAGGGAAACACATGTTCCTTTAACAGTTTTCTAAAACCTCATCTCTACCTAATTATACCATACACGTTGTTACCCGATTAAATAAACGTCCGTTTAAAAAGCTTCTAAAATTCTAATATAAACCGTGCTTTCATTATTTTTCACACTTTTTTTGCGTCAAATGCATTCCTAGTTCATTTTTTATCAAAATAAGCGCATTGCGTTTTGCAATGCAAATTTTAAGAAACCTGTTTTTGTCTCTAGCCAGCGAAGTATAAGTAGGGAAATACTTCTGTCTTGCATCAAACTGAGCTTTATGGCGTTGTTCAAACCTGCTAGATGAAGAAAATGTGCCAAATAAATAATTCATTTAAATCATTTGCATAATAAGAAATTTGGAGCGCTCATCCGTTGAAAAAGATGCGCATTTGTAACAACGTGTGTAGAGACAACTTTTCAATAGTACACAAATGTTTAAAACATATCTTTTTGCACTCTTCAACAATTTTGTAGTATTTATTTTCAAATATTGATAATAGCCAGTTGTGTTGCTCCAGTGTGTCGTCAATGAAAATATCTAACTACCTTCAAATATTGATGGATAATATTTGAAAAGGGGATATATTATTTCACCATATGGGGGTACCGTTTTACGTAGAAGGAAATGAAAATATCTAACTACCTTCAAATATTGATGGATAATATTTGAAAAGGGGATATATTATTTCACCATATGGGGGTACCGTTTTACGTAGAAGGAAATGAAAATATCTAACTACCTTCAAATATTGATGGATAATATTTGAAAAGGGGATATATTATTTCATCATATGGGGGGTACCGTTTTACGTAGAAGGAAATGAAAGTACCTGTACTTTTAAAGTAAATTATGAGTAACAGAGTATAACCTTAACTTTTATAGAAACGAACAAAGTGAATGAGACTTCTTTTCTATAAGGTAACGATTTTAATTTGTGAATAAGCATTATAAATTGATGGCGTTCAAAATTTTTATAAGGTCGTTTGTTGCAAGGCTTCTTTACACTAAATATTGACATTTTATAAAAATGGTATTAATGGTATTGGAGTAACGAGATCGAAACTAGATCCAACCAAAAACCGTCGTGTACGTAATGACTAGTGCAGGTTAAATCTGTCGTGACCTCAAATGTCCTCACTTTGGTGTGGTGTGGAAGTTTAGAGAGTGGGATGCCAGCTGAGGTGTTGACCTCGTCATCTGACCGTGGTTCAAAATTACGAGGCGTTGTCCTCGGACCTTGAGGATTGATCCTAGACCTCCGCCAATAAACCGTTGTGTTGTTCCAGTGCAAAGTCAATTCAACTACCAACTAACCAATTTAACGTATTGCTCTTTATTAATACTACATTTGATAATAATTCAATTAACTACATTCGTGTTAAATAGGTATGTAGATAAATGAATTAACGTGGCACTGGGCGCAACACATAGGGATATTAACGATAGTCCGGGATCAATCCCTAAGAATAATATTAGAGGTCACCTCGTAATTTTGAACTGTGGTCAGATGACGGGAGTGTTAAATAGGATAAGGAGATATTGCCTTCACAATTTTACGAACTGGAATTGAGTGCGGTATGTCAAAATGAAACATATTTTCTTTATAACTCAAAAATTCAAAAGTGCATGAAATATATCTCACTAGACCTCATTGCATGGGCAGAAGTATCAATAATCCTATTAAAACTTTCTAAAACAATTATACTTAGGTAGAGAAATTCTAAGCATGTCATTTAACTTCAACATCCACTTAATCTTGACGGCTTGAACTCTTTGGAATTTAGTATTATTATTATACAAGTAAATTTTACAAATCTATGAACTCTGGTGAACAATATTTATTCAGGAAATGCAATATCTTCGTTTCAATCCAGACACTAATAATCACAAGTAAATTGTAATAATCTATCAAAAATTTTGTAGGAAAATAATAAAAACAACAAACTAACTGCCTGTAAGTATGACATCAAACGTGTATTTCAAATTTCTCTAAGAATTTCTACAGTAATATTTTATATTAACCTAACCTGTCTGTCTCATTTGACCAGTGCTAAAACCCTGCGAATTGTAGACCGCGTAGATTTGATTCCTGCTTCTACTCTGCGTTTTTCTCTTCTTTGTGAGTAAAAAACTTTACTTGTGTGGCTATATCAATTTATTTCTTGATGGTAAAAACATGATTTGGCTGTTTGGCCAGATACGCTCTTACACCTTTAAAACAGGGCTATTAGAGTTCCTGTACTTTAATTTAATTTTAGAAAACACGTGGTTTAAGTAAAGAATGTGAGATCAATACTGAGATTATGGATTGCAATAATTAATGCTATTTAATGATTCGAATTTGTTAATTTAATTCCAAATTCTCGGAGACATTCATTCATGGAAGAATACCTACATTGCGTCTATTAGAACTTGATTTCTCTTAGATGCATTTTTGTCCTCACCCACTTAAAAAGTACATTGGTCCTAAGATGCATGAACGAATTCTAGTAGGCAATTCGGTGCAGTTTTCATACGACGATAATTCGTACGTTCTCGATTGAATATGGTCTTCTTGATAACACTTTTCACATATCATAGATTTTGAGGTGTTTCCAGTTTTCTTGTAATAAAATTAGGTCATAATTACTCCAGATGCTTATACAATGCATTCATATTCTACTCTGATAATCTGTACTGAATGAAGGTTGATGGCTGTGAGAGCGTGAAAGCGATTCAATCATTTAATTTTAATTGCTCGCTTGCAAGAGGTCCTAGAATTATTATATTATTATACTCATACAAGCAAAAATATAATATAGTGGCCTGTACGCATGATGTGGAATGTGAAAAAAGTGGTAGGTCGACAGGTATTTTAATTAACCTCGCAATGGAGCAACACAACGGGCTACTGGCGATGGACCAGGATCAAACCCGAAGGGAAAGATCCTAGGATTCAACTTCCCAATCTTCCTCACCACGCCAACGTGAGGACATTTGAGGCCACGTCTTATTTAACTTGCACCAGCCCCCTTTCTACACGACTCTTTTTTAGATTCGAACTCGCAACCATCCTGTGCTAATCCGTTGCTCTTACAAACTGGGCTGCCGCGGCTCGTGAAAAAAATGATTTTGGAATTTAGAAGAACGGGAGGAGTGAAAAATAGAGTGTACCGGTGTTCTTCATTATATAGTATCGTTTTTAGTTCTGTTAATAAATGTTAATTTTTTAATAAGCGTTCGACTCCATGTATACAACCAAAAACCTATCTACTGATATTCTCATCATACAAAAGTGAATAGAATGAGATTTCTTCCTCCAAGGAAAATTAGGTTCGGATCTCCACATCTCCACGCAATGTCCCAACAATGGGTTTTATGACGTACGGGCCAGAAGTGTCCAAGCTGCAACAAGAGATGCTTTTTCGTCTATTAACTAGACACATAAGAAAATTTTTAGTGATACATATGGGAGAAATACATCCAGGGTAGTTATAGTAATCGAATGAGCACCACCTACAGAGCAAAAACTCAAAGATGTGAGATATAAATAGACTGAGAATTGCTATTTAAAGGAGTTTCAATAAATGTAACCAACATTTCAACTGGTAATCGTGGCTGCTCTGTGAAGAATCGAAAAGGTAGGACAATTGATCAATTTATCGCCTCGTTGGCGATACAACATATGATAAATCAGATGAGTGAATGCGCATTTTTATACAATGGCAACGAAAACGGTGAAATCGCCATAGTTTACTACTTTGATACTAGGACCAATCAGATGATGAATCAATGGGTGTTTTCTTCTGTCCTGTGGACAAATCAGATGATAAATGATCGTTTCCTCCAGGCAGACGAATGTAGTTTAGGGTGGCGTTATATGATTCCGGGCACACAAAAAGGTTACCATTACTCACTCTACTTTTATATCTCCTCTATGGACAACCTACTGAGTCAAACTGAAGGGTAGGTATGGTAGATAGTTATTTTAATTAACGTGGCATTGGAGCAACATAACATCGAACTGAATGAATGAATGGTATTGTTACAGTTAACTGGAACATGATCTGGAGATTCTTCTTGGGTTGCATATAAAGGGCAGACTTCAAATTAGAGTTACAGCAGATGATGCATTTCAGTTCCTTTGGACTCCAGGTTAATCGATGGGGCCATGAGTGAGCCAAATGTATTATTTAATTTCAATTATTATTTCTTATATATGCCACTGTGAAAGACCGAAATTAGAGAATGTCAATATTCTCCGGTGAATATCGACACATACTATTTAAATACGTCTGTGAAAGAACGAATATTTGGTTATATTCTTATACATTCGGACCATCGCCGGTGTATCTCGACAAGCACAAATAAGCTCTGGTGGGGGTCGAAACGAGAAGGCGGAGAGGCCAGAGCCAGAGAGGCCTCTCCGCCTTCAGTTTAAGTTATTGCAATAAATTAGATTGTATAACGTTAATCACATAATCTATGTGTAAGTTTATTATTGATATAATATTCTTTTCTTATTTGGAATGTACTGTTCGTTTTAGGTTCAACAGTTTATTTACATGTGCTGCTACTTAAGCTTTCTCCTCTTTTGACATATATCATGTTTTAACAATAAAGTATGATTTAAAAAGTTGCATTTTTGTCTTAACGTAACAAAATTTTTTTTATTCAACATTCACCATCAGTGCATGCTGAATGTCGACATTTGCCGGTGTAAGTGAGAAATCATGATATTTAGCAAATATTTCGGACATACACCAAGCGACTATGTGAATGCTGATATTCACAGGAGAATATCGACATTTGCCAGATTTCGGTCTTTCACACAGAACATATGCATCGATTACAAAGATGGGAAATGTTTATTAAAAAACGGTAATCGTTCATAAGTTGTATAAATTAATTTCAAAGCCAAAAATTCTACTTTCACTATGCCTAAAAAAATTTAATGTAACAGTTAATTTCAGTAAGAAATACTTTTTTAAAATAAACGTAAATGGTTCGCTTATAAAAGGTAATGCTACCACCTTTAACAAATTTGGAATTATATCCATATGCAGAACAGAATAGAATTATTTTGAGATTCCGATTTCAATATATTTACTATGCAAGTGAGGCAGTTGTACGCCGGATGAAAGAGTAATGGGTTAGGAACCGGAGGGTTGCGAGTTCGAAAATCGATCCAAACATAGACCCATCGTGTACGCTAGCGTTGGTCCACGTTAAATCTATAGAGGCCTCAAATATCCTCATGTTAGAGTGGTGTGAGAGTCAAGAGTGTGGAATGCCAGCTCAAGTGTTGATGGTGCATTCCTCCCTGGGTGTTTTTCTCTCCTTTGTGTCAGTAAAACTTTCATTGTGTATGTGTCTATTACTTCATATTGCATGTCTTGTGTCTGGCGCAGCATGGCCAAATATAACCCTCGGGCTATAAACTCCTCAAACAGCCAAACAACTCAGGTATTGATTTCGTTATCTGACCGTGGTTCAAGATTTCGACCTTCGAATCTTTCCTTTCGGGATTGATCCGTCGCTAATAGCCCATTGTGTTGCTTCAGTGCGACGTTAATTCAACTACCTATTAACTACCTGCTGTGAAATTAAGAATGCTCAAACTATATGCTTGTGGGAGAGAAGAGTCTAAGGATTACGTTACTACGAGAAAAAGTCGCATGATCGTCAGCACATAAAAAAGGTACCATAACTCTCTCTACTTGTCTCCGCTATGAATATTTTTTTAGTCTTTGACAGACCTCAACTGCACTACTTACGCCAGATGAAATGAAAAGGTAGTGAGTTTGAGCACTTGAACTGTCTAATTTAGGCTATTGTTATCATGCCAATTCAATATTTATAATGGACGTGAAACCTTCTTCGGATCTCGGAAGTGCATTTAAGTATTTAATTTCACTTTTACCATGGTAGAAATTTAATTTCATTGCTATCACCGTCCCTATATACAAACGCCATTTTTAGGTTCCATGTTAATAATGTCACGTTTGTCTCATTATATTGATATATAAATTCTTTAATTAGGTATTTATACCATTACGATCATGGTCACCTTATTTTGTTAAGTTATGAAAGGTATTTTCTTTCAATCGAAATATAGGTGTTAGTGCTTTTGTGGTGATGTGTTTACTGTCCAGTATAAGTGTCATCAGTTGGCTTGTTTTCAAATATGTTCTTAACACTTAGCCAGTAAATATACCAAAGATTTATTTCCGAAGTGAATGTATGATAGTTGATTGATCAACACCAATTAGATTTAACTCCAAAAGTTGCCAAAACTGCGATGAGCCAGATTATAAGGTAAATCGATATGCATCATGCTTTAGGACAGCGGAAGTAAAATATTTGCATTTCATCTGGTCTGTTTGTTTACATTGAAAATCCTTCTCAGCTAACCTTAAAGAATCAAAAAGACCTACCACATGCCTTCTCTTTCTTTACTTTCTTGCACATAATCCCTTAAAATACAATTCAATATCCATAACAATGTCTCTAGGAACAATTTTAATACCTACTTTTTAAAATTACCTGATATTAAAACGCTACATACAAAATGGTAATCTAATAAATCCTCGATACTTTGCCATTCAAGGAGCCAATAAATTTTGACAACTTAAGCCGTTACCAAAGAATGCATTCAACATACATTACTGTAACGATCAAGTAAATTCTAAATTTTTATCACTATATTCATAACCTTCTACCTTGCAAATTCAATATCTTGGAATGATGTATAAAGAATGTTCTAATTGTTTCTAAGGCTTAAATAATTTTTTTTTAAATTGTTGGTGAAAAAATTTCCTCATATTCACTTTCATTTCTCGTACATACCCCTTTTCTTCTAAAAATTACGTAGTTACTTTCATGGTCTCTTGAGAACATGCTTCAATTTTGTTATCAATATCTATATAAAACATTTAAGTCAGGAGTGATACGTCTATTTTTATTTACGATTTCAAATAAATTTGAAACGATTAAAATTAAACGATAACGATAACCGTTCTGACCCAATAAAGAATCAGGGTCGGAGACCTCATTTCCGACTTCATCTTGTTCCCATCAGACAAACACACTGCGTGTTTAACCCTCCTGTGTTGGTTTATCTTTGTGTCAAAAACCACCCTGTAGTCAACCACATATGGCCCCAAAACCGGTTCCAACCTCCCCAGTTCTGGCCAAGGGACAATTTGTTTTTCCTACTTGGATTTTCATTCCCCTTGGAGAAAAATAGGGCAGTTTTGCCTCTATGAGATATCTCATACTTAGCGAAATTGACCAGATTTAGCACCAGGTATCTTATCGAAATACTTGGATTAAAGCTCTTTTAACAATGATATTTGTCGAGGATATCATTTGAATTTGCAACGAGGGTTTAATTACTTTTCCATATATAAAAGCTAGATCGGTTTCACCCTTCTCTTCAACCATAGCAACGGTTATTGGCCATACTGCAACGTTCTTATTGTTATCTATATGTCTTTTAAACCAGGAATAGTACATCCAATTTCATTTACGATTGCAAATAAATTGACTAAGGAATAAGGATTAGAATCCTCATTCCCTTCTTCACTGTGTTTTGTCATCAAGCAAAAATTTTGCATGTGCAAATATCTTTCTTCTTTTTTTTTCCCAGGGTAGCATTTGAATTCGCTACGATGAAACGAGGGTTAAATTACATTAATGAGGATCTGAAGAAAATTGACGAGTTATTGAGATTACGAATTATCAAGGTTAAATCCCATGCATTTTCACAGAAGCACTTATTTCTATATACGTAAATGTCTTTGGGACACTTCGAAAATATTCATTCCCTATCTGTCTCTGAGCAATTTGAGTAGAAAATACGTTCCTAGATGAATCCGTTGTAAAATTAGGATCAAATTATGGTGAAACCGTCCTCCATAACCACCCCTCTCTTCAACCACAGCAACGGTTATCGGCCATTCGGCGATAATAAACTTCCACCCTAAATTTCATTAACTGTGAAATTCGTCTTAATTTCTCATCCTTTTCCTGAAAACTCCCATCCCCTTGATGTGAATATAGATATATATCCATACTCTTTTCCATCGCCCGTATTGATCCTTTAGCCCCCATGCCCCGCGGCTATCTCCAGCAAAGGAGTATCTCCAAAACCTTGTCTCTAATTTAATCGCCGACTGCTGAAATGGTCGCTACACACAAAAGAGTTTCAAACAGAGTTCCTGGAAAACTGGCGACTGTATTAGAAGCTGTTCGAGCTTTTTGTTTCCTTTCTATTCTGCGCTGTAAAAAAGAGCCGAGTGGTAGTAAATTATATTTTCGTTTTACCATTTGGAAAAGAAAGAGTTTTATACCTCCCGTTTCCCTTTCGGTTTCAATTTCGACGTTCTTGGTGTGACTGTTTCTGGGAAGGTGGCAATCGCTAGGGATCGGAATTGAATTTTCCCTTCAAAGTTAGAAATTTAGAAGATAATGAGATGGCTGTGGATGTATTCCGTGATGTGCTGATTTGATTACCTCTGCACGCCTTTTTTGTTCCAAAGGCCAGCGAGTTTCACGCTTTTTCCCTGTTGCCCTTCCACCCAGATTTTGTTTATTGTTTCAGTCGGAAGGAGGCACTAACGTCAGGTTGATAAATTTTTACAGCTGAGTTCGAAGTTACAGATAATCTGAATTACGGCTTTTCCGGAGGGTTGAATTGAAGTCGAACACATTTTGCCTTTTAGGATTTTTTACTCTTCACATTTACTTTAATTTAGTTTGCGTTTAGCTTTCCGTACAAGTGTATTATGAAGTGGAAGCATTTATCCTTATTTTAAAAGGAAGACTTATTCCCATATATTGGATCCATATTGAATGCCCTTCATTGTATTCCAGATTAAAAGTACTGACGCATACAATTATATATTTAAAATACATTTCAACACATAATTTTTTTTGCTAATGACCGGTCAGTTGAAAGTTTGTTACTTTAACTTTTTATGGTGCAAGGGCCATATTTGGATTAGCTAAGCTGAAAGCAAGATGTCAAGTAAAAAATGTCGTGAAAAAGGGAAAAAAGAGTGGCTGGGGAATATAGTAGTGGGATGAAAGCAGAAAAGATCTCTTGGGTATCCCGGAAATGCGAACCCCGCGTTTACTAAATTCAGCAAACCCCATGGGGAAAAAGATCACAAGAATTGTCCGTACATACCTAAAGGAGATGTGAGCCTAGAGCCATTTACCAGATGAATTTTCTACGAATTCGAAAACTTCTATGCGAATTGAATTGGTGTTTTCTCACTGAAATAAAGTTTTTCTTTACATAAGTACTTATCTCAAAATTGAATCCTGTGCCTCGACTTTGATGATAGTTGCATTTTCCGGGATTTTTTCCTTTTGGGGCTTTTATTTATAAGTGAAAGGCATTTCTCACAATTTTCTCTGCGAGTGGCACATTCAAGGAAAATAGGAAACTACCGAATCATGCCATTTACACAGCAACGTAATTCGTAACGAAGAATAAAAGCAATTTTCTGTAAACCCTTTCGAGCCGTAGAGATCCATAATATATATTCTATTTAAGAGAGATTTTCAGTGTAAATAAACAAACCAGACGGAATGCGAATATTTTACTACCGCTATTCAAATACTCTAGCATGATGCATATCGGCGTTAACTTAAAATGTCGTTTATCGCAGTTTTGACAACGATTGGAGAATAATCTAATTGGTGTTGGTCAATCAACTATCATATATCTAATTCAGAATTCATTGCTTGGAATTTATACTAGATAAGTGCACATTAAAGTTGTCGTACGTTGAGTTGGTGCGCGTTAAATCTGTCGTGGCCCCAAATAGCCTCACGTTGGAGTGGTATGGGAGTTTAGAGTGCGGAATGCCAGCTCAGGTGTTGATGGTGCATTCCTTCCTGGGTGTACTTCCTTCTTCTGTGCCAGTAAAATTTCAGCGTGTGTGTCTATTACTTGATATTCTACGTCCTTTGGCTGCGCAGCATGGCCAAATATGGCCCTTGGGCCATAAAACCCCCCAAAACAACCAACCATTTCAAGGTGTTGCCTTCGAATCTTTCCTTTCGGGTTTGATCCCGGACCGTCGCTGGTAGCCCGTTGTGTTGCATCAGTGTGACGTTATCGACGAATTATCAAGGTTAAATCTCATGCGTTTTTACAGAAGCACTTAAAATATACTTCTAAATACATAAATGTCTTTGGGACACGTCGAAAATATTCATTCCCTATCTGTCTCTGAGCAATTTGAGTAGAAAATACGATCCTAGATGAATCCGTTGTAAAATTAGGATCAAATTATGGTGAAACTGTCCTCCACATAACCATGCCTCTTCAACCACAACAACGGTTACCGGCCATTCGGCGATAATAAACTTCCACCCTAAATTTCATTAGCCGTGAAATTCGTCTTAATTTCTCATCCTTTTCCTGAAAACTCCCATCCTCTTGATGTGAATATAGATATACATCCGTACTCCTTTCCATCGCCCGTATTCATCCTTTTTGCCCCCATGCAACCGCGGCTATCTCCAGCAAAGGAGTATCTCCAAAACCTTGTTTCTAATTTAATCGCCGACTGCTGAAATGGTGGCTACACACAAAAGAGTTTCAAACAGAGTTCCTGGAAAACTGGCGACTGTATTAGAAGCTGTTCGTGTTTTTGTTTCCTTTCTACTCTGCGCTGTAAAAAACGCCGAGTGGTAGTAAATTATATTTTCGTTTTACCATTTGGAAAAGAAAGAGTTTTTTATACCTCCCGTTTCCCTTTCGGTTTCAATTTCAACGTTCTTGGTGTGACTGTTTCTGGGAAGGCGGCAATCGCTAGGGATCGGAATTGAATTTTCCCTTCAAAGTTAGAAATTTAGAAGATAATGAGATGGCTGTGGATGTATTCCGTGATGTGCTGATTTGATTACCTCTGCACGCCTTTTTTCGTTCCAAAGACCAACGAGTTTTACGCTTTTTCCCTGTTGCCCTTCCACCCAGATTTTGTTTATTGTTTCAGTCGGAAGGAGCACTAACGTCAGGTTGATAAATTTTTATAGCTGAGTTCGAAGTTATAGATAATCTGAATTACGGCTTTTCCGGAGAGTTGGATTGAAGTTGAACACATTTTGCTTTTAGGATTTTTTACTCTTCACATTTACTTTAATTTAGTTTACGTTTAGCTTTTTGTACAAGTGTATTATGAAGCGGAAGCATTTGTTCTTATTTTAAAAGGAAGACTTATTTCCATACACTTGATCCATATTGAATGCCCTTCATTGTACGTCAGCTTAAAGTACTGACGCATACTGACTTGCATATACTTAATATACATTACAACATATAAATCTTTTTTGATAATGACAGGCCTATTGAAATTTGGTTGTTTTGGTATTTTATGGCACAAGGGCCATATTTAGCCAACCTGCGCTGAAAACAAGACAACGCCAAGGATAAAAGGTCATGAAAGAAAAAAAGGGAGGAATAGGGAAGTGTGATGAAAGCAGAAAAAGATCGGCTGGGTATCCCGGGAGCGCCACCCCCGCATTTAATAGAAACAGTAAACCCCATGGGGAAAGAAAAGATCACAAGAGTACCTCTGGTACGTGAAGCTCGTACACCTAAAGAGATATGCCGAGGGTATTGAACGCTAGTCATCATGGCACTACAAAGGAACATTTGTAAGCCACTTTGCCTTACCCTGGTGGTGGGTTCATGTTGCACTTCACATACATACCATAAATTCAATGCATAATTTATCTATAGAGAATCCCTACATTCACTCCAGACAGATAATTATTCATGTATTACCTTGGATTCAAACCAAGACCTTTAGATATATAGCACCCTGACCACCAACTCGATTGGTCAACTCGTCATTTGACCGTGATTCAAAATAACGTGTTGTACTCCGATCTTTCCCTTCGGGTTTGATCCCTGACCGTTACCAATAGCCCGTTGTGTTGTACCAGTGCGACGTTAATTAAAATACCTACCTACACGATTGGTCAACCTGCATATATCCATATGACCATTTGCCAGATGAATTTTCTACGAATTCGAAAACTTCTATGCGAATTGAATTTGTGTTTTCACACTGAAATATTTTCTTTCCGTAAGTACTTATCTCGAAATTGAATTCTGGGCCTCGAATTTGATGATAGTTGTATTGTCTGGCATTTTTCCTTTTGGCTATTTTATTATTATTGAAAAGAATTTTAGTCTTCACTGTGAGTGGCACATTTAAGGAAGATAGGAAACTATTGAATCATGACATTTACACAGGAACGTAATTGTTAACGAAGAATAAAAACAATTTTCTGTAAACCCTTTCGAGTCGTAGAGATCCATAACAACTATTATATTTCAGTGTAAATAAACGAACCAGTTCTCATGACGGTTTTCGTGTGTATTTTACTTCCGCTGTCCAAATACTCTGGCATGATACATATCGGGGTTACCTTAAAATAAGGTTTATCGCAGTTTTGACAACGATTGGAGTATAATCGCATTGGCGTTAGTCAATCAACTATCATATATTCAATTCGGAATTCATTGCTTGGAATTTTTACTGGATAAGTGCTTAAATCGTATTTGAAAAACAAGCCAACTGACAACACGTTCAGAATACCGTACAGTAAACACGTATAAACACTACCTCCACCCATATTTGGGTTGACATAAAATGACTCTCCCTACTGTTTGATGCATTTAATTTCCTTGTCCATAGTAATTGTTTGGTACAGTAAGCAAGTAATAGTAATTTTCATCTTATACATAGTGGTTTAGAATCACTTTCAGACATCAGCTATAAAATTCCATCAGACTGGAAGAAAGGAAATCGAGTCCATTTATTGTATATACAGAGGAATACATTTCAATTTGAGACGCTTCGTATCTTATATACGGAAAACATTTTTTTATTTAACCACTTAACGCATTTGCCCGTGTTTGACCGGGCGAAAGTTACCGGCAAATTTGCACATGCCCGTGTCTCACACGAGCGCTCTTGTATCTCGCGTTATTTTATTTCTAATGCTTGTCTGAGATCCCTTCTAGTAAAAATAGATAGTCTAGATTATAATTAAACTTATTGACCATAGATGGCACCCTATGCAGCATTTTGTTGTGTAAACCACGTGGTGCATTTTGATGATTAGCTATAAGTTTGTTAGGAATTCTTTGTTATAAAGCAGTTGTTTGGTGTGGAAAAGGTAATATATCCATTTCTATTACGTTAAATATCATAAAAGTAAACAGTTAACCATAAATTAATTTTTACTAAATGTTTTTCTAACTTGTTTAGAAAAAGTTATCTGATAATGAGCGACTCTTACGATTTTGAATATGTCAATTTATCAGAAAGTTTCAGCGATGAAAGTGATGATCTCTTGAGTGATGGAAGTGAATCTGAAGTTAATATGAAATTCAAAATAAACATGTAACCAAATCGTTTACACTTTGTTTGTATAAAAAAATTTTTTATAACTTTTTCCCCACCCCCCGCAACTGAAATTGCGAAAAATAACTTACACTATACCTATATATTCATCTTCTGTCAAAAAAAAAAACCTCGATCATTTTTTACCAGTTTTTCCGAAAAAAACTCGTGCTTTAAGTGGTTAAGCTTCCTTGCGAAATACTTAGATAGGTTTTGTGTAGATATGAATTTAAATCTAAAATTTTTATACGTTATACATTCATAAATATCCGTATAACCCCCAATTGGGTGCTACCACTTCCCATTTAAGAACTGAAGGATCAATTGGAGATCACTGTTGGACCCAGGGTAAGTATCTGAGAGTTGAGGAGCAAGTGTGGGTAAGAAGGTACTAAAATAATGTGCTGCCTAAAAGTGTTTCTAGTCAACATATCTTTATTTGATCAAATAGGCACATTCACTACAGTGCCGAATTGTCACTTTTCAACCCTCCTGGTGGTTGTCTCGACGTCATTGCTAAACGGATCAGATCTTGATCTCGTTATGAAAAGAAAACTGACCAGATCTTGATCTTGTCATCATAAAAGAACAGTCACCAATATCTTTATGACGAGATATCTCGTCGAAGCTATATAGAGGGTTAACTAAAAAGAGGAACCGACTGCACGTTGCTGACCCTGGAGATTGAAGGATGCTGCTGAGAGCATTATACAAGTAAATAAATATCACAACACCAGACTCATTCTTTTCAGTTGTGATTGTTTTTAAACTTACTGATTTAATTGATATTAATTAGTATAAAAAACGAAAAATCTAGCGTTTATGTGCAATTTATTATTTGTTATTTATATTGTATTGATTTGCTCAAAATTTTAATTGTGCTAAATGCATCACAAGAAATACTCTCTTTTTTCGTTTAAACCACTTTTAATAATCTCAGTCACAGTACAAAATAAAAATGTGGATGACACAACACAAAATAAAAGGTAGAACTTATCAAAATCGGCACATTTCAGTTTCGGTCATCACTCTTTTCTTCTTAAAAACGAGAGTGTCCAACCACACCCATTACCATCTCCTTCGCCCATCCAAGTCCTTCTGGGCATGCGCCGAGCAGCGCCATCTATCTGTCTCTGCAGAAGGCTTTGCAGTATTAATAAATAACTTGTAATTTCAGTTCCCAAATTCTTTGATTTCCAGTCTATATTTTGGAAATTTCAAAATTACGCAATTACATAAATATTTTAGTGAAACTCAAAAATTACAAGTACAGCTACGCTTATAATTACGTTGTGCCAAAACAGTTCGGGAAACTATGGTATAATCGTTAGTTTTATGGAGTAAAAGTCGTATCGAGAAAATATAACTTTATAGGTTGAATGACTCCTAGATGCAAGTACTGAAACTGTCAATTGATCTTATCAGCACTGATCAAGACTCGACAGTCCGTTCGATTTCTTCTTTTAACGAGGAAATCTCGGTCTACCAGGAATTGATTTTTGGTTTGATTGCGTAGAGTCGACGACAGCAACCACTGCCTCCACAACGGAAGATGTTTTCGTGTAGATAGAGAAGATACAAAAATGGCTCGCTGAAAGTTTCTGCTGTTTAACCTTCCTAGAGGTTTCGACGAGATATCTCGTCAATCAAGATCTGACCAATTTTGCTGATGACGAGAACGATGTCATCAAGATATCGCACATTTTTTTTTATGATGACGCGATCAAAATCTAGTTAGGTTTCTTCTAATGACGAGATATCTAGTCCATGAAGATCTGATCACTTTGGCTAATGTTAAGATACCTCTTCGAGAAAGCCACCAAGAGGGTTACGAAGACACTATTCATGAAAGCATCACAGTTTTAACAAGTAAAGTGCGGTTGCAAGTAATCTTACATAAATGCCTTTTTTCAATCAATTTAATGTAGGAAAATTTGTTTTAAAATGTTGTATCTTAAGATAAATTTAAAAACCACAAGGTGGCGATACTGAAATTAATAATGAAATTTAAATTTAGATTCATTTTTATCTTAACCAAACTAAAACATCAAATTCGAATATAAGTAATATAGTAAAGAACCCGTTAATTATTTCCATGGCTCTTGCGTTTTTTCCACCTCTTTTCGGGCCAGATTGTGTGTCTGCCTCCTTTCTCCTTTGGAACGTTAACTGGACTAATTGTATCAATTACTCTAAATTATATCCTTTATCTTACCATTTTTATCAATCAATTGCTTTACGTCAATTTCTTTAGCTTCTCTCTCTTATAGCAATATTCAATTAATTATAAAATTTTATATTTATTACCATGTGGAGGTACGATGTTTCAGTAAGGTATTCCGAAAACTAAAGAAATGAAATTATTTTTAAAAATATCAGACTCTTCAGTGAGAAAATTAGGCAGATTTAGACTTTTATATTTGCTCTACTTTGGGAATGTCATATTAAAGGAAAATGAAATTGTTTTATTTTGTAGTATTTTTAATAGAAAAAGCTCCAGTTCAAAATAATTGCTGATTAAAAATTCACTTGTTTAATGGTAAATATCGCAAATTGTAATAGCTCTTCAGAGGATGCTGGAGCATTTACGATATTTTTAGGTGAAATATATTACTATCGATTTTGCTCACTACCTATTTATTACTTCTATATTTGATAACGATTTGTTAAAGTATAATAAGTATAGCGTTAAAGTTATGGTATAAGTTATATATCATACACCACAAGAATTGATAAAACTTCTATGGTATATAACTTATATTGTAACTTTATCATAGATATGGTATATAACATATCTGACTGTTGTTATCAGATATATCTGATACTTCTCTGAGTTAGGATATTCGACACTAATTAATTAAATGTCAAAAGATTTAAATTAATGAAATGTTAACTAATGAAATGTCATGTAACTTCTTATTCAGAAAATAAATTGACGCTAAATCTGAAGATTGTACTTTAAATGTTGTACATAATAGTTAAAAAACATAAGAGTGAAATGTCTTTCTTCTGACATCTTGATAAACAGCATTGGCTGCATCCGATATATCTCATTCGTTCATACCCTTTGAAGTTGACAAGCTTCATAGGAGGTAAATCAAACATTTGAATGATTTATTTTATACTTGATCTCAAACTCTCAAATATTCTTCACTACGTGGAGGTGTTTCTTTTATGTCAATTCTTTTATCAAACATGGATCTCATTCCTATGTCTTCATTAATAAAGTACTCACTTCATTAATTGTTTAATCATACTCTATGTTATTTTTTTGAAAATGAAGCTTATTCTTACAACTATAACCAATAAGAGTGATTGAACATTCGTATATCCGAGAAACATGGATAAGAAATCTAATTCAAACTCGCTGCACAATTGAATTAATTAGCTCTTTATAATAAAGACCAAAAATCGATTAATCGCATTACGAACATTTATAAACATGTATGTTATATTTTCAAAAAAAGTGCACTAATCTTAAGAAGTAATTAGAACTTTCGGTAACTTAAAAACTCGTAAAATATATTTGCACTATAAAAAAGTTAAACACCTTCTTTTTTTAGTATCATAAAACACACACTGACCTTTTCTTTAAAAATTTCACACCAAGAAAACATTTTAATTAAGATTCATAAAGTTACTTACTTTTAAGTCGTTTTGAATAATTTTACTATTAGCACAACAGAAAATAGTAATCCATTAGATCATACATTTTTCATACAACATGTGTAAGGACTGGGTTTGTGTATTAAGTTGTTTCATCTACCCATCTTGTAAATACTCCTCCAATTGTTAACCACCCTGAAATGAAGTATTGATATTCTGAATTTCAGTTTTGATATTAAAGCATTTTTCAAGTCCATGAAATTGGGTCTGGATCAGAGATTGTCAGTGTCGAGGCTCCACGCACTTATTTCGTAGAACCGGATTCTTCAGGTTACCCCTATCTGGATATTTCGTGGTGGATAACGGTGGGGTCTTGAAAAACTGATGAAGATTTTCGACTATGACTGCCATTCTTTACTTGAGTGAAGTTAGGTTTCAGTAGTGCCAGTAATGAAAACTAAATATAAATCGCGATTAGGCGACGAGAAATCGAAGCGGGTCGTACTTCCTAGTCTTACGTTTTGAAGATTTGATAAAGGAGCAAGCTTATCCTTCATTTCAGCTTTATAAACGTCACAAGAATTTATTGTAAGTTAATTGAGATTTAATATTTTAAAATAAATATGAGATTAAATGGATACGAGATAAAACTTATGTATCGAATTAAAATGCGAATAATTTAAATGCTTGATTTAATTTAAGTACAATTATTTGAATATTTAATTTAATTTAAATATAATTTATATACAATTTAATTAATATAATTTAATTATTTGATATAATTTAAATACGATTATTTAAATATTTGATAAAATTCAAATGACATTTTTTCTACAAAGGAGAAGCAGAAACTTGTGAGGCTGGTCTAGATAAAAAGAATGCATTAGATATATCTATGGTATTTTATATTTCTTATCCTATACTCTTCATTATTACAACCACTAATGTATTCGATACCTAAAGCATATACAGCGGATAAAAAAAGGTTCCGTACGGAAATGAAAACGCCTATATATTATTATAATTTTTAAAGAAATCTCACCAGATACAGAAACTGCACAAGAAACTTATTTCATACTAGATAATGTGTTGGAAACAAAAGTTATTTAATTTTCACAAATAAAAATTAACATGGTGGGGTAAATAACATCTACTGAAATATTTTTCACCTTACGGAGACTTTTTTGCTTTATATTTTCCATAATTTTGTGTTATTGTGAATTAAACGTTAAATTATATTAATATTTTTTGTGTAAATGCAATAGAAACTTTCTTTGCAATTATGCTCACCTGTTTTTCTGTTCTTATTTCTTCAATATTTACATTCTTTAAACAAAAAAGTCCATTTATTTCAAACTGTAAGAGCATACGGAAACGTGTTTTACTCACTGTGTAGTTAATTTCAACAGAATATTAAGACGAATTGTATGTGTTGTCAATAAGCACAATCATACCAAAATTATTCATGCTTATTTTACTTACATAACTTAAAAATTGTACGGATTTTATCAAATATTTGTATTTAAACAATTGTACTTAAATTAAATCAAATATTTAGATTATTCGCATTCTAATTTGTTACATAGGTTTTATCTTATTTATTTAATTGCATATTAATTTTAAAATATTAGAATTTCAATGAAATTACGATAACTTTTTGTGACATTTTAAAAACTAAAATGTCACAAAAGTAAAATGAAGTATCCACGAAATGTTTATAAAGAATAAGTTATCGGAATACGGAATTGGTCAATGCAATGCATATAAGGTATTATTTAAGTCTTTTAATTCACCCTAGTTTGGAAATAAATGGACTGCATTAAAGACCACATTTGATATAAAACGCACTAATTATTTAAATAAGTTTTATTAGATGAAATAATAACTGCAACAAATTAGTCAGGAACTCAATTTGGAAAGACTGCGCAAACAACGCTTCTCCAAAATCTCCATTAAACTCCAGTCTCCACTTTGAACACCTTATTTCCTCCAAGTCCGTGTTTTTATACGCTCTCTATTTACAACCAAAATTAGTCCCAGGTGGGAATCATTAAAACTGGTCCGCGAAATTTACCCCAAACCAATCTTTCTTCCTAAAAACCACAGAAAAGTAACAAACCCGGGTAAAAGCGCGTGCCTGAAAGTAAATGAGAGAAAAATGATTAATTCCGTTGTATCAGCCAAACAAAAGGGGGAAATAAAACAGTTCTGCATTATTCAGAGAAAAGAAGAAAACCAAAAAAAATCTCCCAGGCGTAATTTCTTCTCCTCTTTTGTAATTTGACAAATGCAAGGGAATGAAAAATTCCCCTCTGGAAAATGAAGCGTTCAAGATGCGTAATGGAGCTGGTGATAAATTAATGTAAAACCTTTTTTTCCGTACCGTCGCTACTTCGCAATGATTAAAAAACAGAGAGGATCGACGTCTTCCCTGCATCTCGGAAGCTTTGTTCTAACACAAAGAAGACGTTGGACAAAACAAGTTAAGTAATAGCAGAGGGAACGGAATGAACATAATCAGTACTGAAAGAAATGTTTCCAACATCCTCCCCTCACTTATCTCGCATTTCAGTACCTTGGGCAGACGTCACTCTCTTGTTTTCTTAGTTGGCGATTTCTTTAAATAATTTCTGTATAGACGAGACAAGGAGAAGGGAAATTTGCTCAGACATTTCTTTCCTTATTAGCTTAGCAGTATTATATTTTTATAAAATATTTTTAAAAGGTGAAAGATGCAGAAAATTCTGCTAAAAAAATATTTTCCTCTAATTAAATTTCGGAAAATCCAGTAGATTAAAATTAATGAATAATATAATCTTATTTCCAGGTAATTAAGTTTCCCTTAAATTTAATTGAAATATTTAAAAAAAATTGTATTTGAAGATAAGATAGCATAAATAAATAATCGTATTTAAGGATAATGAGATAATATCAATAAATGTATTATTTAATGATAATGAGATAATATAAATAAATATATTATTTAAAGATAATATAAATAATTTTTTCATTTAAAATATTATAAATAAATTATCTTATTTAAATATGATAAATACAAATACATTATTTTAGTTAATGATACGTATTTCGGTACTTTGGGCAGACATCATCTCTTGTTTACTTAGTTGGCGATTTCTTTAAATAATTTCTGTATAGACCAAGGAGAGAAGAAGAAATTTTCGTTGATATTTCTTTCCTTATTAGTCTAGCTGCTTTCTTTTTCTAAAGTATTTTAAAAAGTGAAACATGTTGAAAATTCTGAGCAAAAATTATTTTTTTCTAACTAAATTTCGTAAACTCCAGTAGATTAAAATTCACAAATATGTAATCTTTTTTCCATATAAATAAGTTTCCCTTTAATTTTATTTAATATTTTATAAATGTGAATAAATTATTTTATTTAAAGATAATAAGATAATATAAATAAATAATCGTATTGAAAGAGAGTGAGGTAATATAATAAATATCTTATTTAAACATAATATAAGTAAATTATCTTATTATAAATGTATTGTAAAAATTAACTTATTATCTTATAAAACGATAATATGATAATATAAATAAATGATCTTGTTTGAAGATACTAAGATAAAATAAAAAAATATTTCTTATTTAAAAGTAATATAAAAATAAATTATCTTATTTTAGTATAAGATTATATAAATAAATTAGCGATAACAAGGTTACATAAATAAATTAGCGATAAGATTATATAAATAATTTATCTTATTTAAAGATAAAATTTTGTATTTAAAATTTTCTTATTCAAATATGTTTTTCGGACTTCGTTTTATAAGCAGCCGAACTGATACATTGAACTTGAAATTCTTATTTCTGTCTCCTCCAAATATGTAGGAAATTTCTATCCATTACTTCTTTGTCTCAGATGATAAGAACGTTTTTGCATATTCGAAATTTAGAAGGTTGAAATATATGCACACTTCACTTAATGTAATCTTTGTACACATTTGAGTAAGAAAACACAGAATAAGGTGGGTTATGACTGATGATCTACGTTTAAGGAAATCGTGCTTTGTTGCTGAAACTTCGCAGACTTTCTGTTGAGTTTCACCCAAAATATGACTATCGGGCTCAAAACACCTTCACTTTAATTATGACCACCTTGTATTTAGTCTGAGCTCTACCAAATTTAGACTAAATGTATTTTTCAAAACTCTACAATGCATAGTCACATATTCAGGCAATTGAAACAATTTCAGTTACTACCCCTAATTTCAAACTTTTTACTGAGAAGTATTAAAGAAAACGTAATAGACTAAAATGTTTAACAAAAGTGTAAGGTAAATCATATTACTACATATATTTGATGGATAAACATTTATTTATTTCCATCAAATAAAAATAATAATAAATTTAATAAAAATGAAACATCAGGGATTATATATGAGAAAGGCTTGAATGTAAGCAAATTTAAAATCTTGAAGCATAGGTAGGTAGGGGGTAGATAATTAACTTCTCATTGGAGAAACACAACAAGCTTTTGGCAATGGATCAATCCCTAAGGAAAAGATACAAGGACAACGCCACGTAATTTTGAACCACGGTCGTATGATGAGAACACCTGAGATGTGAAAAGAAGTAGAAAAAAGATACTAAATTTAGGGGACTTAATGTGGGTATCTTATATTATTGCAAGCTTGTTAATGGATTAATACGCATTTACTTTTCCTTAAAAGTTCTTTGATAGTTTCTTGTTGAAATCGTTCTTCTCATCTAAACGTATATAAAACTGACCAACAACCATTTTGACTTATATAAGCTTTCCAAATTATTTACTGAACCTTCTGCTAGGTAGGTAGTTGAATAAACTTTGCACTGGGAGAACACGACGGGTTATTGTCGATAGTCCAGGGTCAATACTACAAGGAACTATTCTAGGACAACGCCTCGTAATTTTGAACCACGATCAGATGAGGAAATCAAAACCTGATCAGGCACCCCACTCTTCAAGCGTCATCACCACGCCAATGTGAGGACATTTGAAGCCAAGACGAACCTTCTGCTTGATCGAAAATCAACAACTTTCTATCAAGTGTAATAAAGGGTGGATCTTTCATTTACTACATCGGTCAAACCATAGACGAATCATAAAAGTAGAGTGTGAGCAATTTTAGCCGTTTCATGTGTCCAGGACCAAAACTAGTGGTTACGTGACCCTTAGGCTGCTTCGTCTGTTGATTGGAACCTAACATTCATCACCTGATTTGTCCATGGTATGAGAGAAGACGCCCATCAATTCATTCATATTCAGATTGATAGATTGATTGATTATCTGATAATAGTAGATTGGCGATTTCACGACTTTTGTCACAACTAAGAAATGCTCATTTACATTCCTACCTGCCATAAGGTGTTGTATCGCCAAGTGAGTCGATAGGATGCCAAAATCGGCCAAACAAGCAAATTCTTCAAAGAGAAGTCACGTGACTACTAGTCGGCATGTTGGTCACACTTTTTGAAGCTCCTCTCAATAGCAATGCTCAGTCTATTCATGTCTGTCGGTCAAATTACACTCTCCTGTAAGAGTTAATCCTGTTAGTTAAAACCCAGATGTTAATTTATAATTTAACAAGTCGACCCATCTAAAGACGTTTTCATTAAAAAAGAACCTTATTTCTTCCATGAAGCTGACTGCTTCGTTCGACAGTATGCAAACGAAAAAAATAAATTCTTATCTTCTAAAGTTCCGTGTTCAAATGCGCGTATATGTTAACGTAAAATTAAGTTAGAATGGTAGGAAAGTTTAATTAACACACAATTATCTGTGAATAGAAATGCAAATTTATTCTGCTATATCATGTACAGTTTTAGTTCTGATTTTTACAGGATGAATGTTTCTCTGTAGTCTGTGCACAAATTAAGACAATTAGAGAATCTGGCAAATGAAACTTCTTCCTGCGAATTTAGTCAATTTTTCTTTGCAAGGTTACCATAGGAATAAATTAACCAAATATCCCAAAAAAATTAAGGGTGCCTTAGTTAGTATCCTGTACAAATTGAGTTTCGGTGCCTAACAGTACATAATCATTAGCTTTAAATATAAAAAAGATGTTTGATTAAAAGACACGTTTTATATGTGTACAGGGTATTTATTACCTAAACAAGCGTGATAGTACTTTACTCAAGTTTGTAAAGCAGACGGTGTTTTCCAGATTACGAAGGTGTCAAAATATAATTAGATATTACGTAAATTTATTTCCATGTACAATCCAGGGAAAGGCATATTAACAACGGGTCTGAGTTAGAGTTACAGAATCGCATCATTTAAACTTCCAACTGAGTAATTCTGGAGGGAAAAAGTTTTAAACTAAAGCAAATTGAAATATTTTGTAATAAAGTACTCATAAAAGTGTCAAGAAAACAAGACAGATGCAATCACAATCTCAAATCATTATGGAAAACACTGTAAGATTAATGACTTGGCCGTAAGATTTTAAAAATGGCCTGTCAAAGAAAACATATCAGACTCCATTCTACAGAAACCAAATATTTTCATGAAACTTGAGAAATTCAATTTATTTTAAGTTTTTTCGCACTCTTCCTCTAAGTGCAGAAGGTCAAGATTCCAAAAATTATTTACCAGTAATATGAAATAACGTTTCCTCGTTCTTTTGCAACATAAACCTATTTATTTATTAGAAGCTATGTCAATATTAATATAAAAATGACTAGTCTCACGAATATTAAAAAGAGAAACAACATTTCTCTCCAGATTGGAAAATGTGGTAATATAACCAAATTGTTTTACAATAAAAAAAGTTACAGTGACACCATGGAATGTCTAAAAAACTTTATTAAAAACTAAAAGTATCTACAGTTAAACGACATTCAAATATGTTTCTACATAAATCTAATTTATCAAAAGAATACACATTTCTGCTCTTACCAATCTCCTTGGTGAAGAGGAAACCATACCAAGTCTAGACACACAGCTCCCAACTCCTGTTCCACAAAGACAAATATACAATAAAAAATATGGGAAAATTTGCTGTGGTTTCGGAGCATGAGAAAGTTGAAAAGTTCATATTCCTCTAACAAAAGTCATATATCTTGTGTGTGTTTTTAAAATTGTACTAGAGCAATCTGGTAGTCTTGAATCTTTAAAATGCTACGATAGCCCAAGGTGCTTTGCAGAATATCAAGGATGTGAAGAGCGGAACATGCCCTTGTGAATTTTTGTATTTGTACGAGGAGCAAATGTCAGATGCTATGAGATCACTATTTGCTGAGCCGATCAATCCATGAAATTTTGACCAGAAAACATTTTTGGTATTCCAATCAATTCTCGTAAAAGTTTCAATACAGTCAAATTTTCATATGCTAGTGATTGCAATAAAGTTTTATATTGCTGGTAATGTACTAATCATTAACTTACTGTAAATTGATTGACGAGGTATCAAATAAATAATAATTCAATATATAAAACTACAAAACACAGCTAATATCTACGTAGTTGTACATACTTATCTTACATATATATCAAAGATAAAGGTAACTTGAACTATTATAGAGTAGAGGAACTGCTTAGTTCCTCTACTCTATAAAACTAAAATAGGATCTGAAATAGTGAAATACAATTTTGTTGAAGCATCTTATTGTGCTTAAGCAAAAGTAGAGTGCAGCGAACGTTAAAATATCAAGAGACGCGAATACAAATAACAGCTTTCAGAATCGAGTTGAACTCGTAAACTAAAATACATAAAAACGATGATCGCTTTGATCCGAGAAAAGCTATAGTAAGAAAAAGCTCGATTTTATATGCGAAAGGAGAAGGCTAATGAAAGTCGAATTGAAATTTCCTTATATATTGATCGGAATTGACATTTATACATGACTGTCATTAAATGTTACTAATTTTTTACTGCAGATGGGTAATTAATTAACGCAGTTTGATTTTTGCGTAACTCCACTCAACCAATAAAAGAATACGATATTATGTAATGAAAAGGTATTTTTAATAAGGACATTGTGTTGCTTTCGTTAAGGTCGATAAGATTGAAGATAGCAATAAACTTTAAACTATCAAGAAAAACATGAATACAAATGACATCTGAAAATAAAGTTGAACTCTAAATACCCAAAATCGATGATTGTTTCGACTCAGGAATTACTTGAGCAGGAAAATGAAGCATAGTTTTATGAAAGAAATAAGAAAGACCGATGAAATTGAAGCTGAAATTCCTTTACAAATTGGATGGAATTGATATTTACATATGGCTGTCATTAAATGTTACTTGATTCTTACAAACAGTAATTAATATATAAATGAAATTTAATTTTTACATATCACCTCTGAATTAACAAAAGAATTTAAATTTGAAATAAAGAAATAGGTATTTTTATTAAAGTACCATGCGACGAAATGTATTGCAGTTCCAATCAATACAACAGAGCTAAAAATAAAGTAAACCAAGAAGACGTTAAAAAATCACATCACAAGTAATCTTTAAAATATCAAGAGGTAGGTAGGTATTTTAATTAACGTCGCACTGGAGCAACACAACGGGCTATGTTTAAATGTCCAGAAGAAACACGAATACTAATTTCAGCTTTAAAATAGGGTTAAACACATAAATTAGAATGCCAAAAAGATGATTGTTTCAACTCAGGAAGCATTTGAGTTGGAAAAAAGCATAATTTCATAAACGAAATAAAAAAGATTAATGGAATTGAAGCGGAAATTCCTTTACACATTGGATGGAATTGACGTTTACATAGGGTTGTCATTAAAAATGTTACTAGTTTCTTATAACTAGTAATTAATTTATAAATTCAATTTGATTTTTACCTAGCATTACTCAGCTAACAACAGAATTAAGATTTGAAATAATGAAATGATATTTTAGCCAAAGTACCACACGACGAAATGTAGGGCAGTTCCAATCACTGCAACAACAGAACTAAAAAATAAAATAATCTAGAAAGATGGTGATAAATCACACTAATAATCTTTAAAGTATCAAGAAACACGAGAAAACTTTGAAATATCAAGAATAAAATATAAATTGCAGCTTTCAAAATAGGGTTATGAATGTCAAGCTGAAATTTCCTTACATATACTATATGTCAATTATATATGGCTGTCATTAAATGTCACTAATTTCTTACAAATAGTAATTAATTTCCCAACTATACCTGTTCTCCAAGTTCCAGCAAAACCTATAAAAACTGACGAACTCATATCCATTCTGTTCAGCTACTAGCAACTTCACAGGAGATTAAGAGCCTATGGCCTACGATCTCTAACCATTCCGAAACCCTACTGCAATTAATTTATAAATGTAATTTGATTTTTACCTAGCACCACTCAATTAACAAATGAATTGGGATTTTAAGAAAGGAAATATGTATTTTTGTTAAAGTAACATCCGACGAAATGTAGGATAGTTCCAATCACTACAACAGAACTCAAAAATAAAGTATCGGGAAAGATCTTGAAAAATCACACTAATAATCTTTAAAATATCAAGAAACATGAGAGAACTTTAAAATATCAAGAAGAAACACGAACACAAATTTCAGCTTTCAAAACAGTGTTAGGAAGAAAATAAGACTAAGGAAAATCAAGCTGAAATTTCCTTACACATTAGCTCTATAGTATATGGCTGTCATTAAATGTCACTAATTTCTTACAAATAGAAATTACTTTACTCTTCCAACTTGTCTCCAAGTCCCTGCAAAACCTATAAAAGTCTCTGACGAACTCACATCCGATCTGTTCAGCTACTAGCAACTTCACTGGAGATAGAGGGCCTATGGCCAAGGTTCACGAACCACTCCGAAACCATCCAGTAATAAATTTATAACAACAATTTGATTTTCACCTAGCACCAATGAATTCACAATAGAATCGCGATTTGAAAGAAGGAAATAGATATTTTGTTAAAGTACCATGCGACGAAATGTAGCGAAGTTAGAATCACTGCAACAACAGAACTCAAAAATAAAGTAATCTGGAAAGATGCTGAAAAATCACACTAATAATCTTTAAAATATCAAGAAACAAGAGAGAACTTTGAGATATCAAAAGAAACACGGATACGAATTTCAGTTTTCAAAATAGGGTTGAACCCATAAACTAGAATGCATAAAAACGATGATTGTTTCGATCCGGGAAACGCAAGGGTAGGGCAAAAAGCACGATTTTATACACGAAACAAGAAAGGCCAATGAAAGTCAAGCTGAAATTTCCTTACACATTGGCCGGAATCGACGACTGGGTTTTAGACAAACCGTCGGGAAGCTTTTTACGATGATCGTCAAGTTTTGGGCGACCGGGAAAAAAGGAATGCGGAATTTTTGGATCCACTCCAGAATCAAGGAGGCTCTCTCTGATTGATCCCCATTTTCCTGGAAGCGGTGAATGGGGAGGCGAAGAATAAGATGAAGCTGTAGGAAAAATCTGCGAAGTTCAAATCACTGGAACAACAGAACGCAAAAATAAAGTAATCTGGAAAGATGTTGAAAGTGCTAAGGGAAGCAAGGCAGAGAAAAAAAAATGTCAGATCTGTGGTGGAGGATTCAAGTTCGAGTTCCAAAAGATACCGATCGAATTTCCTTTATTTATCATTTTTTTTTATTTCGAGCTATTTTTATACATTTCATTCTGTTTCACTTCGAAAGTAAAAAAATGATAAAAATGGCGCAGACCAAAAAATATTTCCTTCTGGGTGATAACATCGTTGAAACTGTCTCAAATGGTTCGTTCATTTTTCTCTCGGAAATCTATAATCAATACGGACTAGTTTTCGTTTTCCATAGAGGAAGCGTTTATATTATTTTTCGCTCCAATGATTCTAAAAAGCTTCTTGATTGCAAAAGTCTTATCTTTTGTTGTTCTTAAATGGTGTAGTTTGTTTCGCTCGCGTTCAATTTCCTAACACAAAGGCCTTTCGCAAGAAAATACTTAAAAGAACATGTGACGGATGAAAAAACTGAGACATCAGCATTCATCTGATTACATAAAGAGTGAGTAGTTTGGAAGCTATTGTTTTCCGAACAATATTTCGAAGTCAGGGGAGCTTAATTTCAAGCTTCAAAGGATGGTTCAAACAATAAAAAGGAAATTACAATTGTTTGAATATATTTTATTCAAAATATGCTTAAATTGTGTTAATATTCCATATAATGCTAAACCATTATCTTTCATAATGTCAGTCATTTGAGTTCAAACTTTAGTTAAATTTTAAAATACCACAGGGGGACACAATAGCTTCCTAAAGTACAAAACAAGTCCTTGGAATTTATGTCGTTTAATGATGAAACAATACGATTAATTTTCTTAAATATTCTCTTATTTATTCTAGCTGAAAGTAATATTAGAAATTATTTGTTTACACAATGATAAAGACAAGCACATTTTTGTACTTTTCAAAAAATGCCATTTTCATATGATTACTGACAAAAATTGTGTTCTTGTTCATTCTATCCATGCGGTAAATGTCACTGTGCTACGAATTAGTGAAGATTAATTCATGAATGAACATGAAAAACACTTATTTTCTTAAGTAATTAGTTAAGTGTTAAATGTGCCGATTTCTATCAAAAAAGTGATATTTACTTCTGTTCATAGTTATCTGAAGTATATTGATTTATTTTGTTTTTAAAATGCAAATGAACTAAGCATATAAAATAAAAAAACATCGGAAATAACAAGAATTTTGCAACAAAAGATAAAAATAATGTCTGAAATAACACTTACAGTGCAATTACAGTTTTTCTGTATGCATTTAGCATTTCATGCAATTAAGAATGTTTTATGATGATTATATTTAATTTTATCCATTTTAAAGATTACATTTTTAGTATAATAGTAATTGAAAATTGTTTGTACATTTGAACTGGTACATTAGGATATGCTTTTCTGTCAAGTTAATATAGGTGGAGGAGTTCCTACAGTGAAAGCATTTCCCGTACGTATTCCGAACTTACATCACTGGCTTGTGGTTCTATTGTGATTTCAGCACTCCTCCAATAATAATTTAAAAGAACGAACTCCTTCTAGATTAATAATAGTTAATTTATCAACACCAATTAGATTAAACACCAAACGTTGCTGAAAAGGTAATACACTTCATTTTGAGTTATCCTCGATATGTATCGTGCTCGGGCATTGTGTTAATGACAAGTAAAATCTCCGTTTTTCAACTGGTTTGTTCGTTTAAACTGAAATTTAATCTAACAGGTGTCACTTATACATTACTAGCTGAATTACCCGGCTTTTCTCTGATTGAATTGGTTAAACGTTGATTAAAATTGATCAGAATAATCACTTATTTCTATCACAAAAAAAATGCAAAGATTATTTAAATGAGCAGAAAATAATTTTTTAAAAGCCATATTGACATTTTATATTTATAGCTCCTACAATTTACTTTGGACGAAGTAACGTATGCTTGCTATTTCCATCCATATATTCCATTTGACATACATGCACTATAGTGTAAGACGAAACTATAAAAGGTGAAACTGAGGTGACTACTACAGAAGTCAATTTTGAGTTTTGGATTTGTAATTTAAATGCCCCTTAAGTTCATCCTGTAAAAATGACGAACTGTCATCATTATGAAGGAATTACAAATCATATTGATAATCGTATCATGATTAATTATATTTAGGATTAATTTCTTTTTAAGGAAACACAATTTTTGCTTGAAAATTCCATTCATAATCGATTACAATTTTTTAAAAAAGCCGAAGTTTAATTTTATTGACCAATTACTAAGAACAATGTTTTCAACGAATATTTAAGATAGCATGTTTATATCAGAATAGCTTCAACTCGCAAAGTAAACAACCTCGACCTTTTATCACTCAAGACAAAAACTTTCACCCTCTCAAAGTCTATTTAGAACATTTTATAACCGTGATATACTTTCAAGATCTGCAAAGTTTTATTTAAAATTCAATTTACTCCAAATAACATGCAGTTTAAAATCATTTCTTTATATCACTTTTTTGTAAATTCAGAGATTCGGTTTCTAAATGGAAATCATCTATCTATTTAGAATGATAGATGTTGCTTCTACTGAGTAGATTTCAATATAGTGGCATAATATAATTTGAAACTTCAAACTAAAATGTTAGATTAATTTATTTTAAATGTCTTGTAATGGAAACCTACGTCCATAATTTAATAAAAATATTTGAATTACAACGGATGGTTGCTCATCTTATTTTAACATTACAGGTCTCACTTTAAAATAGGACTTTATTTCAGCGTTAACTGCCTTATTTTAGAATCCTATTTTTGTCATCTGACCCTAGTTTAAAATTACGTGGTGTTATTCTAGGATCTTTCCCTTCGGCATTGATCCCGGACCGTCACCAATAACTCGTCGTGTTTCTCCAGTTTGACGTCATTCAACTACTTACCTTTAAATGACTTTATTTTAACACTTTACCCTCTTTTTATCGTAAGGCATTACCTTTTTATTGGAAAAGGTTTTGTTTGGTACATTTGATTTATTTCTATATGAAACATAATTCTACAAATCATTATGAATTGAACAAATGACTTACGAAAAGTTGGTTGAAGTATACACATACCGCCATGAAATGAATCAATACCTTAGCATACCTTAAAATTTTGTACACAGTAAATAATTCTTTAAAATCTAACTCGTAAATAATTTATTTACTACACTTAAAAGAATGGTACACATCAATACAGATGTAGCAGCTTAACAAACAAAAATAAAATTTTCATCATTGAAAAACGAAACGAAATTTTTGAGCAAGCTTGTCACATTTTGAATTCGAATCTGCTCTGAAAAAAAGCTATTCGAAATAGCTCCAACTTAGTGACTGCTCAGAAAAAAGCTATTCGAAATAGCCAAAGACAAAAGAATTTTATTTACAGAGATTCTTAATACTTAGAAATGTTCAAATATGATCGTAACATTTCGCCGTCTTAAATCAGATACAAAAACTAAGAACTCTAACTCGAATTGCAAATTGAAACATTGTTTCTGACTTGCAGATATAGAGTAGAGAAATCACGATTTTATTACTAGTAGTTTGGTTTTTCGCTTGAGTTTTTCACATTAAATAAGCTCCTTACTTACAAAATATAAGTTATACAAAATTAAACACTTTTTATCGCTTTAAATCACCAAATATTCAGAAATAGTATTAAAATTATGAAGAGGAAATAAAAAATAAGTTCAAACATAAGTATTAGAATTTAAATTCTTTAAATATAATTTCGTTTTAAAAAATAGTTTTTCAATCAATACTAGTAAAACAACTTGTTTCGAAACTCGATCTAATAATACGCAATATTATTTCTATGAGGATTTCGAATTGTTTTTAGCCCCCTCTACAAAAAAATGAAACAGGGATATGTACCCTAATGTTATAATATGTAGGTTACCGGCAGGGTTTAAAACAATAAGTTCTATATAGTGTATATTGGTAAACGGTGTAGATTTGTGTTGAGTACAGACAGATGCCAACTCTGGTTTATATATATAGATTGCAGTTTATATTAATAAAGTATTTTAAATTTGATAGGGGAATAAAAAATTTAAATATTTCTTATTTTAAAATTTACTTTTTATTTTATAAACATTAAATAAATACTATAAAGTCATTGGGTTACAAACTAAACCTAAATTGGGTAAACTAGACAGTTATTGACACCCTAATCTTTAATTTAAAAAATAAGCATTCATATCAATGTTCAGTTTTAGGCTTTGCATAAGGCCATTTATACTGCAAAAATAAACAAAATAAGAATGAAGGGATGTCAATAACTGTGGTGTCAATTACTCATCCATAGGGTGTCAATAACTGATATAGCACTATTTATACACAATATATTGCAAAATACCTTCAGGGATAATTTGTTGTATAAAAACCCTTTATTCAGCTTAAAGTAGAGTACTTTAGGAAAAATTACAAAGAATTTCAACTTGATTGAACTGTTTTTACTATTTTTTCCATGAACTTACTTATAGTATAAATATTGCCTTAAAGGTCTCAATAACTGTCTTGTTTAACCCTATATCAATATAGGTATTTTAATCATTTCATAAGGACAGAAATTTTACTGTTTAAGAAAATATGTATTAAAATAATGTATTTTAATAGTTAAACCCAAATGTATATTGATTTTTATTCCGAAACATTCTATTACCATTGTATCTATTGCTTTTACCTGTTTATGAAATATAATAAACTTGTAAGCATCTCATCTTAGTTTTACAACCTCCCCCTATTTCACAATATACTCATCTAGCTAAGCACATTTGCGTTTAATTCGATGGTCCTAACTATTGTAGATAGTAAGATGGACATGTTAGTTACAGGTTGTACCTAGATGTGCGTTCATGTGAAAATTTAATCTTACTTTTGAGATTCATTAACTTAAACCTACCCAAGATTGGTTGTAATCTTATAAAAGCCATAAAGTTATCAAGAGCAATGAATGCACAATATATATTAAAATGTTTCCATGTGCTTGTTGCGAGTTTTAGGTGGCTCAGGTTTGATTCTCCCTAGGTCTATTTTCTCTTTAAGTCCCAGCAAAACCTATAAAAGGCTCTGATGAACTCACATCTGTTCAACTACTAGCAACTACTTCTCAGGAGATTGAGGGCCTTGCCCTGGTTCTCCAACCACTCCAAAACCTCCTGTCAGTAAAACTATCCATGTGTGTTCATTTAGACGTCTTTTATTCTGCGCTTGGTGTAGGTTGAGCTAAATATGGCCTCTGCGTCATTAAGCCCAGCCAACCAGCATGCTTCTAATTCGACGTAGTGGTTCTGGGTACACAGCGTCTGGTGGTACACATAGGTAACACGAAATGTTTTCGTGGCTAAGTGATCCATAATTTAGCATGCAGTTCCAATTTTAACCCTCCAAGTGGTTTCGACGAGATATCTAGTCCAGCAAGATCTGACTAATTTTGCTAATGACGAAATATCTCGTACATCAAGATCGGACCAATTTTGTTAATGACGAGATATCTCGTCATAAGATACTGCCGATTTTTTATGACTGGATCAAGATCTGGTCAGTTTTCTTCTGATGGCGAGATATCTCGTCCATCAAGATTTGGTCAGTTTTGCTAGTGGCGAGACACCTCGTCGGGACAACCATCAGGAGGGTTAAGAACCCTTTTTCGGTCGCTACTAGGAAACCAAGGACCACATGGTTTCTGTAGCTGTCCTTGTGTTATTTCTTGCATTATAATATTTTATTCATGCTAGTCTTCGTAATCCTCCTATTTGAAATTCAAGAAATATTTCTGAGTTTAAACTACAACTCCCTAAACAATTCTCAATAGCTAGACGAAATTAAAAAATCCAATACCTTTCTAAACCTATTAAGCAAATAAAAAACCAGAGCATCATTAAAATAATCTTTGGAGGTATCGACCCACATACAAACACATCCACTAACGTACCTACGGAGCAGGTTTCCTCTTTCAGTCCAGCTGGCTTGAATTAAATTCTCTCCCCCACATAAAGCTCTGAATTAATCAAGCGCAAAATTCCAGTAAAGCCCTTACCCCAGAGGCCAGTGCTGAACAGGGGAGAGGAAGGACTTGGCGTTTATTGGAAGAATGCAGATAATAGGTTGGTAGGAAGAGGTGCTGGAATATTTTGCTCAATTAGTTGCTACACCTCCTTGACACTTCACCTGAAGCACTTACGGGAAACGCTGACTTTTCTGCTGCTGAAAACAAATAAAGGTAGATGCAGGCGTAGTTTTGTGCTTTTTGCTAATATTTCGTTTGGAAATTTTGGATGGAGTAGGAATAGATTGTTCGAATAGCTGCTAGACCACTTGACACTATCTGAGGCACTTTCTAATAACGCTGACTTTTCTGAATATAAAGGTGAATACCAGTACAGTTAAAATATGTGCTGATGTTTCATTAGGAATTTTTGGATGGAGAAAAAGTTAGTTCAAATAGTTGCTACACTTTCCTGACATTTCACCTGAAGCACTTACTGGTAATGCTGACTTTACTGCAGATGAAAACAAATTAAGGTAGATGAGATTTTTTGATAATATTTCGCCGGAATTTTCGGATGGAGTAGGAATAAATTGTTGAAATAGCTGCTACACCTCTTGACACTATATGAGACATATCCGAAAAACGCTTACTTTTCTGGAGCTGAAAACAAATAAAGGTAAATATAGGTGAGGTTAAAGCATTTACTAATGTTTCATTTGGAATTTTTGGATGGAGTTGGAATAGTTTGCTGAAATAGTTGCTACACTTCCTTTATAATATCTGAAGCATATATGGGTAACGCTGACTTTTCTGCAGCTGAAAATAAATAAAGGTAGATGCAGGTGTAGTTTTGTTTTTTTTGCTAATATTTTGTTTGGGATTTTTGGATGGAGTAGGAATAGTTTTCTGAAAAAATAGTTTCTGCACTTCCTTGCCACTTTACCAGAAGCACATACAGGTAATATTGATTTTTCTGCAGTTGAAAACAACTATAGATAGATGCAGTTGTAAAGATTTTTTGCTAATATTTCACTTGAAATTTTTGAATGAAATAAGAATAGTTTTCTCAAATAGCTGCTACTATTTCTTGACACTATCTGAAACACTTACGGGTGATGTTGATTTTTCAGCATATAAAAGCAAGGGGGTATACGAATGTAGGTACTATTTTTTACCCGTATATGAAAATTTGAATTATTAATTGTGGTAGGAATATCTTGCTCAACAAATGCTATAGCTGTTTCAAACTTCACCTGAAGCACTTACGGGTAACGATGACTTTTCAAAAGCTGAAAAAAATTTACAATTTTTTGCAAGTATTTCACTTGGAATTGTTGTTGTGTGTGAATAGTTTGCGCTTAGTTAGCTGCTTCGTCTTCTTGACACATCAGCTGAATCACTAACGGGTATTACTGACTTCAGCTGGAAACAACATTTGTGTGCCAATATTTCGTTTGGAATTTATAGATGGAGTAAGAATAGTTTCTCAAGTATTTTCTACACTTAACACAACCTGAAACACTTGATGATATTGGTGTCTTTTCTGAAGATAAAAACGAATAAAGGCAGACACGTGCAATTAACATTTTTACTCGTATTTATTTGGAAAATTTCGTTGAAGTAGGAATATTTCTTAAACTTGCTACACCTTCTTGAAACTTCATCTGGAGTACTTACTGGTAACGCTGACTTTTCGCAAGCTGAAATAAATATCATGGTAGATTCAGGAGTCAGGATTTTTTCTGTTTCATTTGGAATTTTTGTTGGAGATGAATAGTTTGGTCGATAAATTGATCCAACTCCTTGACATTTTATCACAACCAGACTTTTCTGCAGTTTCACTATAAATTAAAGTACGCGTGTGGAGTTAAAATTTATCTTTTACACAAGTGGGAATTTTAGCTGGAGAAATTGGTGCTATATTTCCTAACACTTCACCTGTATTTGGTAATGCTTACTGTAGCGGAATAGAAAGAAAGATAAAGACAGGTGTAACTGATATTTTTACTCGTAGTTTATTTGACATTTAAAAAGGTATTCTCCGTTTTGACGGTGGTACTAACAGGAAGATTCAGACAGAAATGAGAGCGGAAACCATTAATTTTCCTTTAGAATGACACAAAAAAATATAAGTAAAATGAAGTTGGACAAAAATATTGTTCTTCAAATACTCAATGTTTATATATGTCGATCAGGACGGTATCATTTGAATTTGGTTCCAAGTCTGGTACCTCGATAGAATCAAAACTTCTTCACTGTTTATTGGTAATGGTTCCAATTTTTAACTTCGAGGATGTTAGTTGATGGGATAATTCGAAATAGAAGCATAAATGCGGAGCTATTTATTTTAATTTCTATTAAACTCTTATAATTATGTAAATATAAAACAATAGTGTGTATTCGGTACTGTATGTATACAAGTGGATCCTATTCTTAAGAATTTTCAAAATTTTGCACATTAAAAGATCATTTGGCACAAAAATTTTTGACGATCGAAAAATAATTTTCAGACTAATTAAGGTAATTGGTATGTAGATAATTGAATTAACTTACATTTGTACACTGAAAAAAAAATCAACAGGCTATTGGCTACAGTCATGGGTCAATCTCGAATGGAAATATTCGAGGACAACACCTTGTAATTTTAAATCACGGTAAGTTGACGAGGTCAGCACCTGAGCTGGCACCCCACTCTCCAAACTTCCACACCACACCAACGGGGAACAATTGAAACCATGACAGATTTAAAGTGCACAAGCCACCATGGTCTTTGATTGGATCGAGATTCTAGCTCGCAACCCTCCGATTGCTGATACGTTTCTCATCCAACCTGGCTTCCACTTACTTTATCACACAAGAATTCATTTTTAAACAACTACTCTTTTTAACTTGGATGTATCTGAAATGTTAATTATTTACCGTATGTTAACCTGAGTTTATCGATACCACCACATGAATATAAATTTTCATTTTGATACGAAACAATATTAAGTGGTAAACTATTCTTTCGGAATTTTAAGTATTGCTGAAATATTCCAAGGAAATAAGATTACTAAACGGAATATTTCTCCTTACTTAATTTATAAAAATAAAAATAATTCTCTCTGGAATAAAATGAGGGGTGTTTGAGAAACAAGCAACAATATAAGCAAACTTGTGAGAAGCATATAAATTAAATCTGCGACACTTAAGAAATATGCTTACCATATGTGTTCTTAAGATGAACTCATGTAATAACGCACGAAACTATATTGAAATATATTTCGAAAAACGAAGTAAGACCTGATACAATTTGAACATCATACTGTATATTAAAAACACTACTCTCTTCAATTTTATCAGTGAATAAAATCCGTTTTCTCAAGAAATTTCTTAAATATATTTCAGTATAAACGAAAAAACGCCATTTCTGAAATCGAAATTCCGTAAAAGTGATTTAATTAACGCGAAGCACGATTTCACTTACTCTTGATGCATTTCTCAGTTTGATTTTCCACGGTGGTAGTACCGAAATTCCGCGAGATTTTTTTTTCATCCTACGAAAAGAAATTCCAATTTCAGAGCAATGCAAAATACGCTCTTTTTATTCCTTTACTTTTTGTTCATTAGCGATTAAGGCTTTATTTCTGAAAAAAAACACCTCTCCCGCTTTTAACCGTTGTTATTCCACGCAATCTCTTTTCCAAAAATTTGAAAATCGCTTCAGGTGGTTTGGATAAATTTATATATTATCGGGTGTATTTACATTGGAATCAGCTTTTTTCACAAGAGCATTTCGCTAATTAAATGTAGAAAAACAATATCATGAAGAAAATTGTTTTATTCAATAAATTCTATTTCTAATAGCTCGTTTTTGTTTGGCTGTGTTATGTGCTTATATTGGCGCATACAATGTATTCATAAATTTGTTTGCTAATTATTTTGACTATGTGTGGATATATGTTTAGGAATTTTTATATCTTGTTTCTAATTCAATTATTTATTTACTCACGTATATTAGTACTTTCGAGTAAGACATTTTTAAAGTAGTATTTGCTATTTTGTTACTTCAAAGCATTTATCCATTTTGCACTGCAATTGTATCGGTTATAGAAATGAAAGGATATTGAAGTGGCATTTGTGAAGTGCTTTAAGGCATTTAATTTATTTCAAACATTTTAAATTGCAAACTTCATACTCTCTTTTATTTTCTTGATAAAATTACTGATGAAAATTAGTTAAAAAACAAGATTGCAATTTCATTCAACTGTCAGTTTCTAGTCAACATACAGCTGAAATATAGATATGTTAGCATTTCAGAGGCGGGATAAAATTTATTAAAGCTGCAAGGAAAATATATTTTATACTAAAAGTCTACAAAAATCCAAGTGTTACTCTACAATGGTGTATGAGAAACTATTAGTAAAATGAAGTAGAATTAACACTCCAATTGGTTTCGACGAGGTATCTCGTTCATATAGATCTGACCAATTTTCCTAATGATATCTCGTCATTAGCTATTTAAAATACAAAAATACACAACTACAATCATGGACACTACTAAATAAAAACACACCATGGGGAAAGTTGACGGTTCGATGTCACAAGTCTCTCAGCTGCTGAGCGGAACTCATGTTCTTTTTACTTAAAAGTTCGATAGATCTCTATAGCACCGCACCGGTCACTCACTTGTTACAGATAAAAGTTTTCACAGCCGATTTCTCAGTTCATTCGTTACAGTTTCTAATTACTTATATATAAATATACTAATTCCAAGTACACTAGCTGTTTTCAAATTTATCTAAATTTGATCAATATTATGACAGTTGAATATCGTAATCCATGTGAGGTACTTTCAAAGGTGAGAATGGATAATTTATCAAAATTTTAAATATATTTCCAGTATTTGTGAGCTATTTATTTCTTATCCAATGTACGGACTGACGATATATTTGTATTTGCAACCGTATAAAAGTATTTTCTTAGATAATCTTACAGACAAAGTTTCGGATTTAAACATCTTTATTCATAAATCTAATATATTGCATTTTACTAGAGGCATGTTTTAAGAATGGGAATAGGTTTTTGAAAATGGAAATAAATAGGCACTGAGACCAATAGTTTCAAACATACTATGCAGTATCAAAATACTGTGATGAGAAAAAGATACCTATTGGTATCAACGAATACCGATAATGAAATTTCTAAATAATAAAGTATGCTTATAATAGAATTTAGTTGAGAATTTCAAATGTTACCTATTGGTATCAACGAATACCAATAAGGAAATTTCTAAATAATAAAGTATGCTTATAATAGAATTTAGTTGAGAATTTCAAATGTTACCTATTGGTATCAACGAATACCAATAAGGAAATTTCTAAATAATAAAGTATGCTTATAATAGAATTTAGTTGAGAATTTCAAATGTTACCTATTGATATCAACGAATACCAATAAGGAAATTTCTAAACAATAAAATATGCTTATAATAGAATTTAGTTGAGAATTTCAAATGTAATGAATTTTAGTGTTTGGTAAAATTGAATTACTTGTATTATCCGATTTCTATACTGCTATATTTCATACGAGTTTGAGATATAATTTTTTATTGCCCATTAAAGTACAAAACATCAGCTAAGGCTTTCATATCTTGCACTCAGTAGAGCGTCATCTCTGACCGTGGTTCAAAATTACTTGGTGTCAACCTCAGATCATTCCCTTCGGGTTTGATCCAGGACAGTCACCTATAACCCGTTGTTTCCCCAGTGCGACGTTAATTAAAAGTACCTATCAGTAGAATATTTTTTTACGATTTAAAGAATGACGTTTCGAAACATTCAAAAAATATTACAACTTGTTTTGCCTCGATCTTAAGTCTCATATTCAGCACTTGTATTGGGTCCTCAGGATCACGAATGTGAGTAATGGATTTTTCCTTTTGATTTTATTTTAATTCCAGCTAGTAAAATTAAATTAATTTGGAATAAATGTTTCGAGGCACAAAGAGGAATTTTATTTTAGTTATTTTTAAAAAGTAATTTTCATGGAACTAATCTCGTTTCTAATCTTTTAAGTTCTCTACCCGATGTTCTAATTGTTTTCAAGTTTATTCGTGTACTTTCTTAAATTGTGAAATTTAATCAACTTTTTTGTTTTAATTCACGTTTCATGCATTCGAAGTAGTAGTATCTGATGAAAATCCCAGTTTGAAATTGCATGAATAATTTCAATTTACTTTTCTAAAGCCTAATTCCTATTTGGAACAGGTTAAAAAACAAGTGTTTTATTCAAAATTTTATGAAACCTGTTATAAAAGTATAACATCTAAATTATTTCACACTAGGGTATGCGCATTCTATAATATCTATCAGATGTCGCGACAGTTAAGTTGGTCACTCTTCAAACTAGTTCATGACAAATTTAGGACAGAAGCGACGCTTTGTTCTCGTTCTTCAAAATTTGAAGCGAGTATTATAGCAATTACCACAGAAATGAAAAATGATGAGTCCTTGCAATAAGACAGTTTTACTTAAAAATGTGGACCATGCAGTTTATGAGGTTTCTGTATTAGCATTTGATGCCCTTGCGGGTGTTTTTAACAGTGCCGATTCTATTAAAATATTTCAATAATTCACCTTACCTTTAATGAAGCTTAAATTTGCAGATTCTTATACATTGCGCGATAATTGATTTTCAAACCCTCTATAGGAACAGTATCCCACTATATAGACTAGAAGTTTTTACATTAGATCAATAAAACCTATACAAAATGATAAGTAAAGTCAAAAATTCAAACTCACAGTGAATAGTTTTCACCCTTTGAAATCTCACTTGAGTAGAAAAATACATCTAGAGAATTTCACACCAGAGAACCCCAGGGTTACCATTAACACTCAGAGATTGCCTCACTCCTCTTATAATCGTCATCAGTATCCTTATCACTACTCCTGTCTAATCCTCGTCACAAATGCATTTGGATGTGCTTTTAACAGCAAGAATTCTAATCCAATTTTTTCAATAATGCTTCCGTTACCTCCAGTCATGCATAAATATGCCTAAGATTCTTTGTTTATGTAATAATTGATTTCCAAACCATTAAAAGGATAGTATCTCACGATGGAGTTTAACAATTCTTACATTAGATCAATAGAAATAAAGAAATTGATAAGCCAAGTCAAAAAAATTCAAACTATCATTGAATAGATTTTACAACATGTATTCTAAATCGAGTAGAAAAATCCACCAAGAGAATTCAACACCAAGGGATTTATCACATCATATAATCCTCACTGCTATCAATATCACTACTCCAGTATAATCCTCATCAAAGCAGCACTTGAGAGTGGATAAAACAGCGCCAATTCTAGTTTAATTTTTAAATAAAACTTCGCTTTCCTCCAGCCATGCTTAAATTTGTCTAAGATTATTAGACATTGTGGAAATACTGAACTGTAAACCCTTTATAAGAACGACATCCCATGATAGAGTCTAGCACTTCTTACATCAGATTAACAGAACAATTGAAAAGTCGGGTCGGAAATTCAAACTCTTAGTGGATAGTTTCCACTCTTTGAAGTGACAAATGCGATGAAAAATCGCTCAATAGAATTCAACACCTGGAAAACTGGAAAACCAATAACTCCAAGGGCTTTTATAACTCTTCCTATAATCTTCACTATTATCTATATCACTACTTTCGTATAATCTTCATCACAATAGCACTTGCGTGTGACTTGAACAGCGCCAATCGCAGTTTATTTTTTTAATAATTCTTCGCTTTCCTGCAGTAATTCGTAACTCTCCTGGTGTTTTGTCTTCACGTGGAAAACTACACTGTAATGTCCATTCTCTAATTGAAAATCTGTTCCGAACCATCACCAATTCTAGGCAAAAGGCAATTTGTTTTTCTTACTTGGATCTTCGTTTCCTTCTTGAAGTAACAGGCAGTTTTGTCTCGATGAGGAATCTCGTCATTAGTAAAACTGACCAGATCTTGATGGATGAGACCTCATCATTTGCATAATTGATGAGAGATTGGACAAGATATCTCATCTAAGTCACTTGGAATGTTAAATTTGAATAAGATTTTTAGACATTGTGGAATAACTGAATTTCAAAACATTTATAAGGACATCATCCCAAGGTAGAGTCGAGCAGCTCCTACATCAGATTAACAAACTGAAAATGAATTCGAGTCAGAAATTCAACCTATTAATGGATAATTTTCATTCTTTGAAGTCTCACGTGAAAAGAAAAATCCATCAATAGAATTCAACCCCAGGGGATCCCATTAACATCAAGGGCTTTTATAACTATTATCATAATCCTCATTACAATCCATATCACAACTTTCGTAGTTTTCACTGTACCACAAAGCGTGTTTTTAACAGTCAATATAGTAGCTTATTTTTTTAATATTTCTTCGTTTTCCTCCAGTCGTTTTTAACCCTCCTGGTAGTTTGTCTTCGCATCGAAAACTACCCTGTAGTGTCCACCCTCTGATGCAGACACCTGTTGCAAACTATCACCAATTTTAGGCAAAGGGAAATTTGTTTTTCCTACTTAGTTCTCCATTCCCTTTGTGTTAATAAGGCAGTTTTGTCTCGATGTGGTATCTCGTCATTAGAAAAACGGACCAAATCTTGACGGGTGAGATCTCGTCATTAGCAAAATTGACTAGAGATTGGACAAGATATCTAGTCTAAACCACTTAGGGGGTATAAATTTTTCTAAGATTCTTTGACATTGTGGAAAACTGAATTTCAAACCATTTATAAGGACGTCATCCCACTATAGAGTCTGAGCAGTTCTTACATCCGATTAACAGAACTTAAACTGAAAAGTCGGGTCGGGGAAAATTCAAGTGCTTAGTGGATAGTTTTCACTCTTTGAAGTCTCACATGAAAAGAAAAATCCATCAATAGAATTCAACACCAGAGGAGCCCCGGGATACCATTACCACCTAGGGCTTTTATCACTCCTGCTCACTCGCAACCTCCCCTCCATCCCTGCATCTCTTTCTTTCACTCTGCTCTTCAGCCTCCGATCAACGGTCAAATATTTACCTTCACTCCCGTGGCCCCCCACTTAGTGACCAGTCGCAGTTCTTTCCAATAAGGATGCCTAAAGAGAATGGGAGTATGTTTAGGCCATCATTCTTCAGAAATAACGGAAGGATTATTTCTCCAGTTTTCCTGGTATTAAAAAAGCTAGGAATGAAAGATAAGAGGGCACACAGAAAAGCTCTTAAGAAGTGTTTTATGGATTGTGAAATATTTCGGGCTTAAGTACCAATTTTGAAAAGCTCTTTTGTACAGCAATTGCTGTTGTGAGCGGATAATGATATAAAATTTAAAGTGCGTCGTTTCTTTACTTGGCATTGAAGGCAAACAGGGAAATAATGACGACGATGTAATGAGTTTTTTCTGAACAATGGTGACGATGAGTCCTTTTGTTTTGTAAAATTGTGTGATTTCTGTTTGCATTGTTTTTTTTTATTGTTCAGTGTTTCAAAATGGAACAAACATACACGCTGGTGTGTTTTATACTGTCTTTTCTTTCTTCAAAATTAACTTTGTTTTGATATTTTCTTTGTGTGGAATGAAAAATATTATTTTAGGAATATAAGTCGTAGTTTGGTAGGGAAAAATTAATTAATCGCTCTACCTCACAAATTAAGAATTTTAACATGACATTTCATCAAGGATCCGGATTATCAGAACTTAAGTAGTATTGGAAGATTTATTAATGTAGTTATGATATATGACCCTCCTATAAAAATATTCCATTAGATTCTTGGGACCAGAGGATTTTGAGTTCGAAACTCGGTCCAACCAAATACCGTCGTTCACGCGGCGGCTGGTGCACGTTATATACGGCGCGGCCTCAAATGTCCTCATGTTGGAGTGGTACGGAAGTTCGGAGAGTGGGTTGCCAGCTCAGGTGTTCACCTCGTCTTCTGACCTGGTTCAAAATTGCGAGATCTTGTCCTCGGATGTTGCCAATAGACCGTTGTGTTGCTCCAGTGTGACTTTAATTAACCATCTACCTATCCCTTAGGTTCTTAAAATTAATTGTACCTCCAAACAAAATCCAGACCTGTAAATTATAACATGTCAGAGTTTCAATTTTCTTACTAAAAAGGGAAATTTCCTAACTTCTCAGAATTGAAATGTAAGTGTTGATTCATAATCAATTGTACAATGCATTTATACGTACTTTTGTAAGCCTTTTAATTTAATTTCATGTAAAGAACAATTTTTGTTTGAATATCAAAAATGCAGTTTCATATTGCATTAACAAAACTCTGAAATCTCATAAAGTTAAGTAGAAAATCATGCAGAATACATAAAATTAACCAGACAAAGTATACAAGATTAAGAGAGGAAAAAGTTTCTTTTTTATTCAAATATTTTTATATAAGAAAATATTTATGTACTTTTATTCATAGAATCTTATTTACTTATTTTCATGAAGCACTACTTAGTCTAATATACTGTTTTAGTATGCAAACTATGTATAAGAGTACTAGTTACTTGTGTTAGAAGTATGATGAATAAGTAATATGTATCAAAAAAACAAAACACAAACCTCATTTTTTACATATGAAAAAACTTGGAGAATAATATTAATAATTCAACAAAGTAATTTTCGTTTATTTTACGACCATTGTTAAATAATATAACTTATAGTAACGCTGTGCAAATATAATTTCATAAATGAAGTTCGTAAGGTGTTATATAAATTATCAATAAAACTGCACAACTGTATTGAATGCAATAAAATTTATTACATAATAATAATAATACATAAGCAATAATAAGTAAATCATAATAAGTTAATACAAAAGCAATAATAAGTTCATACATAAGCAATAATAAGTTAATACATAAGCAATAATAAGTTATTACATACCAACAATAAGTTAATACATAAGCAATAATAAACATCAAATACCCTTTTCAAGAACATCAAATGTTTTATAAGCATTTTCTAATTAATTTAAAATGCAATAAAATCAACAATTCAAACACTAACTGCTTAACTTAGACCGATAACAAATATGATTCATTTCTCAAAGCTATAAATCAAAACATGTTGAGAAATTTAGCTCTGTTAATAGGTTTACTTAAGTAAAAACATTTCCACTTTTAAAACACTTTCATTACTTTACGTATTCTGCAATCTGATAAAAAGTTAAAAAGTTCAAATAACCTAAAAAAGGCCCGTTCAGTTACAGGTAAACAGTCACTTCCCAGACTTTAATTCAGCACTTAACTTTATAAAGATCCGGGATATATCACCTCAGCTCTCTTCAATCACTTATTGCCACCCTGGGATTGCCAAATATTTGTCTTCACTCCGAAGTTCCAACAATGGTTTTGACGCGTCATTGAATTACTTTTGGGGATAAGAGCTTTGGTGAATTTGTGTAATTGTTGGAATTGGCTGGGTTTCAGTACTTTAGGAACTAAATGTACCATGAGTTCCTCCTGGAATTAAAAGTTTGATTCAGCAGAGGAAAGTCATGCAGTCGAATAAGGAAACGCTCCTTAAATTTTAAGTTCCGAAGATATGTATCGTTGAAAGTTTGATTTTACTTACAGTATGGAAGACATGTACCTGTTAATAACTGCTATTTAAGTAAAAATTAAATTAAGTTTTAAAATATGTATATTTGGATATTTTGTTATGGAATTCATCTATTTGTTTTCCAGTTAGTTTTGTACTAGGAATCAGAAGACTTGCCGCTGCTTACATGTATCGTGTTGCTACATATTTGTAGCGACAAGATAAGGAATCAGATCATGAGTAAGAGGTTAAGATACCCAGAACGATACCTTAAGGTCTGAATGAAAAAGCTGGTATTGGTCAAAACATTGAAAATTACATAGGGGTTGGCACGGAGAGGAGATCAAAACAAAGAAAATTTGAATTTATTGTTGTGGGGAGAGTGTAAAGTAATTTCTTGCTAGTGAATTTTTTAATTGTATGAGAGCGATGATTATAAATGATAGAAGACAGCCAAAGTCTGAATTCCGGAAGAAACTCATCTTACTTGATCAAAAACATCAAATCCGACCATGCAAGTGAACACCACTCTCCTTTTATATGCTACAAACTTACCATTGACCATCTCGTATTGAACCCTCCTGATGGTTTTCTCGATGAAGTATACCCCCATTAGCAAACTGACCAGATCTCTAAGTACGAAATATCTTGCCAATAGAAAAAACTGACCAGATCTTGACCCCTTCATCATAAAAAAATCAGCAATATCTTGATGATGAGATATCCTGTCATTAGCAAAATTGGTCTAATCTTGATGAACGAGATCCTCGTCTAAACCACTTGGAGGGTTTATGCACCTTCTCATAAGCATCTCACTTCATAAACTAACTTATCCTGACAGTTAAAACAATGTAATTGAATGGATACAGCCATGTAATACGATTGCCATTTACCATTTAAAAGAATGAGGAATATTAATTAAAAATAAATAACTTTCGTGTGTAATAAATTTATATCTATATTTTTCAAAACATAGTTATAAAATATATATTGGGTTGTTTGCCCAACACTTAATGAGACTACTCAATACCCATTACCATGACAATACATTACAATTCTAAAAACACAATTTATTTGCAATTTAACTATGATTTATTCAGTCAATAAAAATCTGCAAAAAAAATGTATATCTCAACGAATTAAACAAATCACAACGAATGAATGCTCTGGAAAGTAAGTACTTTGTAATATAAATATGTAGTTAAAAAATTATTTTTAGGCTATGATAAAATATGGTAGTTAAAGTAATTGATTATAAGAAATGAAAAACATTTTGATATGCCCGATGAAGTTAGTTACGCATATAGTACTAAGGGACATAAAAGGGTTCTGTTCCTTACAATTTAATTGAATACAGAGAGCCCAATTAATTCTGAATCACTATTAAATAGGAAATTTATTAACATTTTAAATAATGTGTTTATTCGAATAGTACTTTATGCAATAGTTGTGATCAATTGTTCATCTATAAAAGAATGAATGAGATAAAATCAAAATCTCACGTTATAATTTTGCTTTTTAACATTCCTATAGTTATATAAATAGATCATTCTAGAAACGGCAGTCAGACTTTTAAATGTCAATGTTAAAAGTTAAATGCCAGTTCTGATTATGTTACGAAAAATGAAATACTATTTAATCCGAATATTGCTCAAAATATAAGTAGGGGAAATTTTTTAAATTACTTCCGCATAATTTTAGAGTACTACATGAAATAAGACACAACTATTTCATCAAAAGAAACAGTTTATTTCGTAGAAAATGAATTACATCAACAATTCCATCCATTGTTTTCAATTTATAAACCATTTAATATCAGTAAAACAAATCGGATGGATATTATTTTCAAATAACAGAAGTGAACCACAAATGCTATTTCTGCAAATACTTGTCATAACGTTTAAATGTTATTTCTACGGAAGGGAATTTATTAAATAATCCTTAATTTTTCTAGTCCCTGAATAATACATGTAAACATACATCAAATGTAATCTGAAAGAACACTCTTAAAAACGTAATAGAAATAAATCAATAAATTCTTTTGGCTCTTCTCCAAACTATATTCTCTCTGAAAGATAAACACTAGCCCGATGAAAAGATTTTACAATTTAAAATCTCCTAAACTATCCAAACTAGATATTTAATTATTTATCTAGATAAAAAATTCTTTATAAAATCTTGTTATTGTAGGCTTACGATGCAGAAGAGAGATTATCTAAATTTAACATTTCAAGCCTCACAAGAAAATAAATTTGACGAGACCAAATATGCATATAAAGATTAACTTTAAACTTTTCACGTTAAAAGTATGCTCATTTTATTAAAATTATTCATAAATGTCATAAACGTGAGCCTCCAAAGTATTGCACTCTTTTGATTCCCACACCTTATAAATAAATGACGAATAAGCCTTCTCTTCCAATATAGCTTCATACCTATAAACTAACGTCAGTTTTCTTATGAAACGTCGTTGATACCTTAGTTTTGAAATAAATTAAAACCTAATTTTGCTACTCTTCAGGGTGCTATCTCTTGAATTACGGGATTTCTGCAAAAGTTAGGGATTTTAAACGATACCTGTGATATATAAACGAGGCAATCATGGACCTTGTGGTTAAGATTTAAAAACGCTTAGCATGAATTATTTCTTGTTGCTAATCTCCACGTCTAGCTCCAGCTAGACTAAATCCACGAGTCCATTCCTTCGCACAAAGTCATACACCAAAAGAGGTTCAGCAAACAGGTCGTCTCGGGACCACCACAGGTAGTCGAGAATGTGGGCTGGGGAGACCTGATCAGACTGGCATTTAAGTCAAACAGGATGAATCTTGCCATCTGTAAATAGCGTAAAGGTTAAAGTCAGATAGGTATTTGCTTTAAAGTCGAACTAGAGCAATACAATGGGCTATTGGCGACAGTCTGAGATCCATCCCGAAGAGAAATATCCGAGGACAACATCTTTGAATCTAATTTTGTACCACGAAATGATTATTTTAATGACGAGGTCAAAACATGAGCTGGCACCCCAATATCCAAACTTCCACACCACCCCAAAGTGAGGACCTTTAAGGCCACCGCCGATTCAACGTTCTCCAGCCACCACGTAAACGACGGTCTGTTGTTGGATCGGTTTTCAAATTCCCAACCCTCGTGTTTCTAATTCGCCAATCTTCCAACTGGGTTACCGCGGCTCAGTTCAAGGCAGGAGAGGTAGAAAGTATCTGCAAAAAGGCAAGCAGAGTACGTAAAGGTGAACAACCAGATAATTTAAGGGTTTGTTCACAGGGTAATTCAGGGTTTTTTCAGGGTCACAGATGCAAGGTCATTGAAGTAAATCGAATTTGTGTACGGGAACTCCGTTGAAGAAGGAATGTGTCGGAGAATGGATTGTCTTGAGCAAAATTGCTTCGGAATTGCACCATATACGTAGGGATAGGTAAGTATTTTAATTAACGTCGCAGTGTAGCAACAACGGACTATTGGCGACGGTCTGGGGTCAATCCCCAAGGGAAGACCCGAGGACAACACCTCGTTTTGAACGCGGTAAGTTGACGAGGAAATACCTGAGCTGGTATCTCACTGTGCAAACTTACACATCACATTTGAGGACATTTGAGGCCATGGTAGATTTGACATGCACCAGTTCCCTTTCCACATACACATGGTACTTCAGCATTGTTGGCCTCACTTTTCTTTCTTCGTCAATTTGTTTCAGGCACACGTGTCCAATTTTGAAGTGTGTTAGAATTGAAAGAACAATCCCTTCATTCTGATTAGTAGTATTTTGAAAAGGTAGCAGTTCTAAATTTAAAACAAACGAAAGAAACAAAAAGCTTAAATACAGGTACAGGCTGTACATTAGCTATCTGAAGCAAAATACCATGCATTTGTATTTGAAGTATTTGTATTATAAAATAAAATAACATAATTAAATATCAACTGGAAGGAAACATTTAATTCGCTTATAGTCTTCTAAAAATATAGCATATCATTACAATTTTTCTACATGAAAATTTCATGAAGTTCTAAAATTTTAAGTAGGTAGGTAGTTAATTAACGTCTCACTTGATCAACACAACGAGCTACTGGTATCAATTCCCAAGGGAAAAATCCAAAGACAACATCTAGTAATTTTGAACCACGTTCGGCAACACCTGAGCCGGCATCCAACTCTCCAAACTTCCACACCACGCCAACGTGAGGACATTTTAGGTAATGACAGACTTAACATGCACCAGCCCCAACGTACACGACTGTCTGGTTGGACTGAGTTTCGAACGCGCAACGTTCATGTTGCTAATCCATTACTCATTCAACTTCGGTACCGCGGCCTCTAAAATTTTAAGAAACATTTTTCGGTTATGCACTTATTTTGCTCAAAATGTATTACACTCCTACTATAATAAGTATATTGATACAATTTCACTGGATTAATTTTCTAGGCTATTTTAATTTCTGTCACTTGTCACAAAATTTTTGGAACGCTTTTCAAGTCAGTCGTTGGACTGGATACCTATCATCCAAAAATTCTTTTTGATATCATTTTGTAACACTCTCGTTAAAAATTTACCTGAAAGTGTACGGGATTACCCGACACTAATTTCGTGCATTAGCAGACATGCTGTATTGAGTTGTTCCTATATAAAATGAATGGATACTTAAACCTTCATAGCCGGTTGACTCGTCATTAACATAATTGGCCAGATCTTGATGGACGAGATATCTCATCATTCGAAGAAAACTTCTTGATCTCGTCATCATAAAAATTGTCAATATCGCGATGACGAGATATCTCGTCATTAGCAAAATTAGTCAGGACTTGGGGGGCGAGATATCTCGTCTAAATCACTTTTAATAATAGTTGGCAAATAGCATATTGAAAATGGATATGAACGACAGTTTCAGTTGACAAAGAAGCTGCCTTGGACATTTCCCTTCAAAGTAATATCAAGTGTAACACTTCAAAATAAACTACAAATTAAATATTTACAATGTTGTATAAATACTGCAGATTGCTCGGAAATAGTTTTAAACACTAAACATTTATATACCAGTCAGGAAAATGTTTCGATGCGGAACACTAATTTTATTATGTTCTAAGTACAAGTCTAGTTCTATATACATTTTAAATCTCGTGCATGAAACTAACTATAAAATAATCTCCTATGCGACTGGAAAACCAAAATATGTAAAGCTCTCCTATGAAAATTATTATGAAAGATGTGCTGTAAGAAATAGGAACTATTTCAAATGTCTTCAATTTATAGCATCCTTCCAAAACTCCTTGGAGTATAAAACCATTCTCCGACTTACACTTCGATGGAATGTCGTCGGGAAGATGACAAATGTTCGAGAATTAAGGCTGGTGACAAAATGTCAACTCAAAACCCTTTGGGTCAAAGAAATGCTATGTTTCAAAGCAGTTATTTATCTTCACATTTCTCATCTTTTTGAACACATCGGTGTTTCTCTGACATCTTAAGAAAGGATTCAGTGTGAAAGCTTCCTAGTCCACGAATGCTGAAAGTAATTATTGATTTCTCGTTGCCAGATGTCCAGGAGTCTTACAAAATCGGAATGGTCTCATATTCGACTATAAAGGAAAGGCTGTTAGATTCCAGAAAGTGGAAGTTAGAGTTTATAGCGTTTTTATAATCAATAGGTTTGAAATTGCTGAAATATCTTATATTTGGTGAGTTATTTCAGATATAAGGATTGCTTCAGCAACTGTTTAAATCAACTCAATATACTCTTATCAATTGATAATGTATATCCTGTCACGATTTCTCATGCTGTCTTCTGCAATTTCAAACAGATTTTCCCTTCCTAAATATTTAAAAATGTTTCAGTGTGAATTTATGTTTTCAAACACGTTAATATTTGTCACTGTAATCTTACTATTGATCGATTTAATGTTAAAAAGAATTTATGGAACTATCAAATATTTACTAGTATCACGACTACGTACAGTTATTAAAATAAACAATGTAGATTTGTACAAGAACGAATGAATATGAATAGGTAGTTCTTTAGAAACCACAATATTTATTATTCTTGTGCTTATGTTGTACTACATACTTCGAAATTCGTTCTCAGAAGAATGAACCAAAAGAGTAAGTAATGCTGCATAACATATACGCTTCTTTGTAGGTAATGCGTTTATAGTTTACGAAAACCTAACAGAATATGATGAACGAAATAGAATTCTCTTATTCCTTATACAAGCACAGAATAAAGTAGAAATAAATATATAAAAATAGATCAACCCAAAGAAACGCTTTTATATTCATAGATTCAAGTGTGTAAGCATCTTGAGTGGCCTTTTTTCCAATTTTGAAACTTCTTTCCCTTACTTTCTTGTACGATAAGCTACTACTATACGATACAAAAATAATACATTGAAATGCAACGTATCGTGATATTTATGTAGTTCACTAGATCCTTAAGATTTGAAGGTCTTTGATATTGCAGTAACATTTCTTCGAAATAGATTGTAATAAGATGCATCAAAATAGTACTATTTTAACATTTATACTATTTTCATATCCTAATTATGTATATATGCAAGTACTATTTTTAAACATCACAGTTCGTAAAGTACATCTACTCTTAGTTTTGAAATTAGATATGAATGAAGTAAACATCCGAAAAACTGGAGAGTAAGCATCACGTATTGGCTCGTTTCCTCCATTGTCCTGTTAAATTTAAAGGTTCGTCTTTACTGATTTAAAGCGAAAAATAGTTTTCATTCTAGTCTATCTGAACCAGTTAAAATTATCTTGAAATAATTTTCCAATTAATAATTTTAAAATATTCGGCACTATAACTTAACAATGTTCTGTTTATAGAAGTGTCGAAATGCCTTGTATAAATTTAAATTAGAAATCCAGATTGAAATATACAACACTTGAGATTTAACTTAAATTACACAAGCAACATAGAATTCTCAACATTTTCCTTCATAAGTGAAGTGAGAACACCTTATATGTGGGTGGGGAATATTCATCTTTGAATTGGGGAATTGAATATTCATCTATTTCTCACTTATCTACTAGTCCTGCTTTATAATTAAATAAATTTGAAGATGTGAAAGATCACTCTAACGTGAGTGCTGACTGCAGGAAATTCGAAAGATATAAATTCAGACGGTTGGATTAAGAAATAGCCGATTGGTAAACGTTGTTTTTCTATCAGCCGAGAGAAATGTTTGTGCTTAGACTTATGTTCCAGCTGTTTCCGTTTATTGTCAAAAAATAACATAAATCCATTAGTAGACGACATTACTACCTATATATATTCTTTGATAAAAAACTTTTTTTCAAAGAACAGCAGTCCCCTTAATGTAATCAAGATTACCCTTATCATTAGGCTAAATATTAATTTTGTAGAAATATGACCATAATTATCCAAAATATAGGAGAGAAACCATCCGAGGTCCATCTCAATATTAATAAAGTCAAGGTCATATATATTGAACGTTTCAGGCATATTTCCTAACCTTCCTGTCTATTCTTTGGTCTTATTTTCATTAAATCAAATCCCCACGCAACGAAATATAAAACTGATCGTGTTTTAAATTGTAAGCTGAATCATACAGCACAAACGCTAGAATATTAAAAAGAATGAAACATAATTTATATCGGTTAATAAACTTTAATTAATATACAAAATGAACTATTGTAACCATTCTTGAGGTTCACTTTTGTCTTCGGGTTTTTTATTATGTTTTGAACCCATCTCTGCATAGAATCAAATTGTACCAAAGCTTGATGACTCCCTATTAATTTGTAAGCTGGTCCCCAAAGATGATGGTCAAATAAATATGTGATTTTATAATTTCCTATAGATTTTCTATACTCTGCCGCTTTTCTACACTACAAGTGGGTTTCACTGCAATTATTGTTACCACTCTATGTGCATCTTCAACCATCGCTATTCTAGGACAATCAGTAAGATGTTGATGTCCAATATACTCTGCACTTTGATGTTTTTAATAACATGTTGATTGAACAAACTAAAATTTCAAAATATATATTCTTATACATGGCTTGACAGATCCTTAAATTTCCCCAATCGAATATATCTGGGCCATCATGAGACACTGTCTACAAGCTCCAACACAATTGCCACAGACAGTACAATATCTTCAACAGTGGTCGACAGGCATAACGAACAGCACCCTAAGAGTATGTACGATTCAATGACTCAACGGTTATCGAAACGTATCGCCATGAACACACAAACCAACCTGTACCTAAATCTGACCATTTAGGAAATTTTGTATACAAAAAACATGTTATCCAGGAATATTAAGTCCTATTTACTTCACAGCCCTTCTTTTCCATAAGACTTCCATTTTTAGGTATTGTAATTTCAATTTTATTGTATATATTTTGGTAGTGTTTCTAATAAATTGGAACCCCTACGTTTCTAATAAGATTATATTTATTTTTCAGTTATTCGAGGTGCTTCAAATCTTCCTGTTATGGTATACATACATGGTGAATCTTATGAGTGGAATGCAGGAAATCCTTATGACGGAAGAGTCTTGGCAAGTTTTGGAAATGTTATAGTTGTAACTATCAACTACCGGCTCGGAATTTTAGGTGAATATTGCAACATCTCATTATAAGGCTAATAGTAAATAAAACTTATCTTTTGTCTTAATTTAAAAGTATAAATATATTTAATCTAATTCATGTACGTATACATCAAGGACAATGGTTTGGTTAAACGACATGTATAGGTAGTAACATGTATACCGTCAGCTTAGAGTAAAAATTCATTAGCTGACATTTTCATGAAGACACTAAATGCTTATATTCATGATGATGAGAAATACGTTGTCATATCGCAATCTACTTAAAAATATAACTCTAATAAAATGCTTATAATTTTTATTTTGCCCTAAAAGCCAATAGTTAGTCTTTAAGCGGCTATATGAAAGGAATTTTCAATATAAACAAAACACTAGACGAAAAGTGAAGGTTTGGCTCCCCCTTAATTCTACATATCAGGGTTATTTTAAAATGTAGTTTATTGAAGTTTTAGCAACATTTGGCTCTTAATTTTTATCGGCGTTGGGAATTAAATTAATCTTTAGGGCGGACTCCGGTTCTAAGTTTGGTGTCGTAAGCTATTGCAGTGGTAATGGGTTGGCGGGAGAAAATTACCCACGATTGTCATTCATGCTTTTGCTTATGAACAGCCCTCCTCTTAACGACCTTTCAAACCTCTTCAAAAATAGACTAAAGCAAGGTTAACACCCTTATCGTCAAACCAATATTTCATATGTTTTAAAGCTTTAAATCAATTTTTAAATGAATCACCAACTTTAAATGAGTCATTATATGATAAAAATTATTAATTTTCTGTTGAATCCCTTAAGGAAAGAAATAGATCTCGAATCCAAAATGGAATAAGACATTTTACATCTAGTCAACGACTGCTTAACTGCAGCTATCAACTTTTAATTTCAAATAATTCTCGAGCTTCAAGTATGGCTCATGAAGCGGCACAAGATTTGTTCTACTCGTTTCGTTAGTCAATTATATACAGCATTTTCTAAGCAAATTAAAGATGAATCACCTACAAGTGAATACGAAACAGACCTGTTCCAAGTAAATTTTTTTAAACAAATTTTGAATATGCATTTCATTGAAGCAATCCAATTTTAAACAACTTTACCAATTTAATAATAAAAACAGCCAGAACAAAATGTATGAAAACAAATCAGGCATTAAAAAATGAAATCTTTACTACACATTGTAATCAAGTACAACCAATACATGATACATCCTGCTAAACTGTTTTTAACCTATCGTGTGAGAAAAAATGATTGATGACTCTAAGAAAGAAAAAGTGTATCTAACAATTGAGTATGTTTACATGTGTAAGTGTTTTCGTTTTTATCCCCAGGAAAATTGATGAGGTCCCTTTCAGCTAAATGTTCTAGGTTTGGGTGTCAGATAGCACATTTTCAACTAGGTTAAGCTGAAATATGAAATTTATTAGAAAATATTAACAGTAAAATGTCCAACACTTGTGTTTTGGTATTGATTACATATTAATACAGGTTGCCATTGATTTTTACTACATTTATGTTTGGGTTCTTGTTCTCTTTTTAACAAATATTTCGTGAATTTGTATAAATTTGGAATAAAAGAATGCAGAAATGTTTAAAATGCCGTGGATTTAAACTATACATCCACTTCCTTTATTACCTTTATTTACAATATATTTATCAACATAGTAAACTATTGGTATTTGTCCATATAAATTATGAATGAAGGCTCGTAATTCTTTTATACCATTTTTTACTTTATTCGAATGAACATTGTAGATATGTTAAGTGATACATAAGTATAACTATTTCTTTGAAAAATGAAGTAAACATTTTTTTCTTTTCCAGTATCCATTATTATTATTCAGAATTTCCATTATTTCTACATTGGCAGATATTCTTAGATGTACGAGTATAAAGCAATATATATTGCTTATGATATGAAAAGAGTACATTTTATTCCGTTTGAGTTCAAGATTGTATTCTCAGATAAAGTATTAAAAATCGAAATATGAGTTTCTATTTTTGATCTCAACTCAGCTATATTGTGTTGTTTGTATGTTAATACGTTTTTACAAAAAATGAATTTATTGAATATCAATTTAACTTTCGGGAGGATTAAAATAGATAAATAAACACACACATTTGGGGGTAAAGTATCTGTTAACATTAATATACTTCAAATGTAAAATTTTATGTATGCTTTTAAAAACAATTTGAAAATAAAAATACTTTCCTTTTGCATTATATCAATGACATTGCGACATATGTAGGTGCAAAATATAAATGTTTGTATTTTCTGGTGCTCAATTCAAACGTTTAATCCAGAGTCAAAATTCCTCTATAGCTGCATCGCCGATCAATCTTAAAATATAAAAAAATTATTTCACTTTTCGATAGTCATCTATGGCAGTCCACACATAGATATTCATAGTCCCACAAGAACCCTCCATCTTCTCCACACACTTAATCACAGGAAACCTATCACAAAAGATCATGGGAATGTATTACTCATTAAAATCCTCTGTTTTTGGCTTTGAAACTTATTACTTACTTTTTACTTTCTGCCTCTTTCTTCCATATTCTGATATATGTACTGCCAAAATATATACGCGTGTACTTTCTGCTACTCAGTTCAAACTTTTAATTAGAGCCAAAATTCCTCTACAGTTACAGAAACATCAATTTTCAAACATAAAATGCCTTTAACTTTATAACAGCCATCTGTGGCAATCTACAGATAACCACCGTCTTACAAGAAGCTTCCACCTTCTTCAATAGTTACAGAAAACCCTCATGCCAGATGACGGGAATGTATTATCCATTATAATCTTCCTGATTTGGCAGAAACTTCTAACTTACTTTTTACTTGTTGACCCATTCATCCACATTCCGATATATGTAGACAAAATATATGTTTACTATTTTATGTTACTCAGTTCAAACTTTTAGTGCAAAGACAAGATTCCTAAACAATTATAGGGCCATCAATATTCAAATACAAAATGATTTTCACTTGTCAACAACCATCTGTGGCAATCCAAAAACAAATCCACAGTCTTAGATGAACTTTCCACGTGCTCTCATTCTCACAAAACCACTCACATTAGATAACGGAAATGTATTACCGACCATAATCATCTGTAATAACGTTACTTTGGCTCTGCAACTTATAATTTACTTTTTACTTGTCTCCTTCATCCACAGTCCTATTTATATACAGACAAAATGTATGCCTGTATTTTCTGTTTCTCAGTCTAAATTTTTAATTCAGAACCAAAATTTCTGTAGTTATATCTCCATAAATCTTCAAATATGATTTTCACTTTTCCACAGGCATCTTTGGCAATCCACAGATAACTGCCAACTGCCCAACAATCCCCAATCATCACAGAAAACCCCTAACACAAGATCATGGAAATGTATTAACCATTATAATCCTTCTGAATAACCGTGTTTTGGTTATGGAACTCATAACTTAGTCTTTGCCCCTTTCTTTCATCCACATTCCGATATATGCACAGACAAATGCATGCCTGTATTTTGTGTTTCTCACACTTTCAATTCAGAGCCAAAATTCCTCTGCAGTTACATCACCATAAATCTCCAAACACAAACTGATTTTCACTTTCCAACAGCCATCTGTAGCAACCCACAGTCCCACAAGAACCTCCACCTGCTCAAATCGTCACAGAAAACCCTCACATCAGATCACGGAAATGTATTGCCCATTATAATCCTGCTGAATAACCGTGTTTTGGCTCTGAAACTAATACACGGCATCTATTAATTATGGTAACCAGAAGTTATGGCTTCTATTGGATATCTGATGCGTATCTGTATCTGGCCTCAAGGTTTCCTACCGGCCGTGGATCGATCTGCGAGAGGAAACTATGGACTCATGGACCAGGTGGCAGCTCTCCACTGGATTCAAGACAATATCCGGGAGTTTGGAGGTAACACCAGAAATGTTACAGTCTTCGGACAAGGTTACGGAGCAGCTTGCGTTAATCTCCTGATGTTATCACCCATGGCTAAAGGTAATAATTTCCTGAATAACTGAATATGGTTCTGATAATAGTATGGATATTATTCCATCGAACTCTTTAGTGCGTGCTTCATTATGAGGGAGTGTATTTATAGATTTCCAATGATGCCGTTTAGGGGTGTTTTGTTCCATGTATAAACTTTCTTGGTGAGATTTGGGAGTGTAACTCAATATTGTTACATTGTATTGGTAACAGCCCATTTTATCTTAATAATATGAAACATCTATGATAAAATGTTTCTTATTGGGGCCACTCATGCCTAAGGTGATAATTTCTTGAATAAATGGATATGTTTCTTCTAATAGTGTGGGTATTATTCCATTCGACTCTTTAGTGTGTGCTTTGTTATGTGTGAGTGTATCTGTAGATTTTCAATGATACCGTTTAAGATTTCAATATACCGTTTAGTTTTATGTATAAACTTTCTTGGTGAGATTCGGGAATGTAACTGAATATTGTTACATTAAATTGGTAACAGCCTTCTTTTTATTTAGAGGCATTTATGATAAAAATGTTTCTTTTTGGTTTACTTATGCTAATGGTAATGATTTCTTGATAATTGGGTGCGGTTCTTCAAATAGTGTGGATATTATTCTACACTTTAACACTCCTAGTAGTTGTCTCGACGAGGTATCTCGTCATTAACAAAACTGACCAGATCTTGATGGACGAGATATCTCTTCCTTCAAGATCTCATTGTCTCTCTTCATTAGAAGAAAACTGAACCAGATTTCGATCTAGTTCTAATAAAAATATCGGAATATCTAGATGACGAGATATATCGCCATTAGCAAAATTAGTCAGATTATAATGGACGAGAAATCTCGTCGAAACCACTTGGAGTGTTAATGTATGCTTCATCATGTGGGAACGTATCTATTGATTTTCAATGATACCGTATTAGGGGTATTTTCTTTCATTATAAACTTTTTTAGTGGTTATTGGGAATGAAACTGAATATTGTTACATTGTGTTGGTAACAATTTTTATCTTAATAATGTATGAAATATACTAATAATGTTTACCTTGTAGTGTTAGAGCTACCCATGCTAATGGTGATAATTTCCTGAATAACTGAATACAATTATGCTAATAGTGGAAATATTATTCCATCGAACTCTTAGGTGCGTGCTTCATTATGTGGGAAACTATAGATTTTCAATTATACCGTTTAGAGCTATACTTATGGTTAAACTTTCTTGGTGAATGTGTAACTGAATAGTTTAACGTTTTATTGGTAAAAGCCTTCATAATAGGAAGCCTATTTACAGCAAAAATACTTCTTATACAGTGAGGGTGATAGGCACACGGACCACATAGTATGGATTCTTTTCTCATATTTAAATTACTTGTATTAGTAGTAGTAAATGTATTGTATTTTCTTATATTTATTTTCCGTATAGTAATTTTTGGCATACATTAAAAATATCTTATAAACCTATAATTAAAGTAAATAGTTAATCAAAAAATTGAATCAATATTTGATGTGCACCGTAACAGCTCTTTTATTTTCGGTTTAAACTAGATTAAAGTGATATTTTTCAGTTAGTTATATTTTAATAGTTTCAGTTAGCCTACTAATTTCACGTAGGTAAAGGATACAAATATCTGAATATCGATATGTATTGTTTAATGCACATCCTAACTAATGCTAAAATAATCTAAGATGCATTGTGGAAAATACTTTGCTTTTCATTTAACATGTAAATGCCTAACAATTGTGTTTAAAATAACATTTTACATTACTTTATAATTATTTTAGTCTAGATATGAATAAAACACTAACACAGTAAGGAATACCCAATTCTCGAATGCAACATTAAAGTAATTGGGCAAAAAAAGCAGCATTAAAAAAATTCAAATTTAAATGATATTTAATAGTTCTTATACAATTTAATAGCAGAAATTTGAGCTTTTAATCATTAATATTTTTCGGAATATCATTCAATGAGTGTGAAAATTAAATCATTATCTTCATATATAAAATAAATAGTCAATTGAAAACTCATATTTGAAAATTGATGATTAACCCTCCAAGCGGTTTCGACGAGGTATCTCGTCCATCAACATCTGATAAATTTTGCTAATGACGAGATACCTCGTCACCAAGATATTACCAGTTTTTTTATGGAGACGAGATCATGATCTGGTCAGTTTTCTTCAAATGACGAGATACCTCGTTCATCAAGATCTGGTCAGTCTCATCTAACGACGAGAAACTTCGTCGATACAGCCACCAGGAGGGATAGATATAACTTATTTTAACCATAATAACTTTTACAAAATACATTATTTGAATTTAAATACTTGTAATCAATTACCCGAGGAACTACACATAATGTAATAGGATAAGTTAGTTGACAATTTCTAATTGGACAGTTTCGTCTTTAGGACCCTTACATTACAGTGAAGAGAAACAGTTTCCAGGGAAGCACAGTGAATTAAGCCATCGTGCCGAACGCAGAGAACTATATCTATAATACAAATCTATTCCGTTTCTGTTTATCCACAGGCCTATTCCAGAGAGCCATTATGCAAAGTGGATCCGCTCTGAGCTCATGGGCGATCGCTCGGGATGCAATAACCCACACCCTCTACATAGCCAAAGTCCTCGACTGTCCTGCCCAGGACAGCACGGCCCTGGTCGAATGTATGAGGAAAAAGAAACTGGATGACATAATGGAAGTGCAAATACAAGTCCCGGATCATTTATCCGGCTTCGGACCAACAATAGACGGCATAGTTTTGCCGCAAGACCCGGCTGATATCATGGCGAAGAGTACGTCTTTATTTACCCAGTATGATCTCATGTTCGGGGCCACTAGAGTGGAATCGTATTTTCAATTTACAGCCAAAGAAGAAAAGGGTGGTATAGACAGCAACAGAAGAGACCGGCTATTGAGGACTTTAGTCAGAAATTTGTATACATATCATCTACAAGAGGTAAATTAAAAGTTTCTTGCTTCATCTCTTTTCATAGAAACCACTTTTATATTTCTGGTGTGTTTTATGCTATTTAATAATCGCACTAAAACTATAGTCAAAATAAAATAGTTGTATTATCTAGGTCTCGATTGTAAATCGGTTACAGTATCAAGTCTAAAGTAACCGAAATTAATTGATATAATTGAAATAGAATTGCAGAAGTTAACCATATTTATATATAGACCTCTGAAAAATAATGTTATGCCAGTGTTTCTTAACCTTTGTGAGATTGCGGTATGGTTAATTCTTTTTTATAAGACGAGGTCCCGGTTTCAACAAATTTACTCGTAAATATATCTTTCAATTTTTTAAAGTTTAAACATAAGTATTAAATATAAGGTAATCAAAACGAGTGTTAGTATACTTATGTTCACGATGTGGCATGTTGAAAAATATAAATATATTTATATTTGGGCAAAAATATACATTTGAATTAGCTATTAATGACTGGAATAATAAAGTTTTTTAGCGTATGTAGTTTCATCAGATTAAAATCGCTTAAACAATTTATGCTGGTTTTTATTGATATAATTTAATTCTAATTACCAAAAATTTATATTTGTTCGGTCATAAACACCTTCAATCGAAACTTCTTAGCACCAAAATTAAACAAAGTCCATTGTCTCTTATTCTATTCATGTTAATATTTAAATCCGTTGGCAACAGTTACAAGACTGTTGTAGAGTACCAAGTACATAACGACCGTAGTGATGGTTTAATTAGAATCAAAAATATATGCAGCTCCATTAAATAAATCTTCTTTGTTCCTGATGCGTGTATTGACTTACTACCAATCGTAATCACTGCCCAGGTGACCTTGACGTGATTCGAAAGTGCACACTTCAAATTGGCTTCTTAATATTCACAATCGCTGAATAATTAATGAATGTAGTCAGAATTTTAAAAGTGCAAAAATTATATCAGATATTAGCAGCTATGCTAAAGATACCTTATATGCTATTAAATAACAAAATTAATAGTTTCAATAATAAACTAACTTCTTCTCCAAAAAAATAGAAAGATGGGAATTTGGAATATTTTTGTATTTCATATTTCCAACCACTCTCCAAATGTTTGAATAGGTTTCATTGAAGATTATAATGTTCATTAAATATAACACTTAAACATTTTTAAATAAAATTTCTGTAAACGCTAATTTCTGTATTCAAGTCTACAACTTTTATCTGTTCTATAATATGCATGGTTTTTGAAATAAATTCGTGTTTGAAGTTACACTAGTAATTTAATTTCTAATACATAGAAAATCATCTGCCAAATCATTAATAATCCAATATTTAGTTTCTATTTAAACAATGTAAGGAAAAATCACATAACTAGTTACTTTCAATTGCATAATTAATTCCAGTTATTTTAAATAAAAAACTGGCTTTTGAAGTTGATAAAACTTTACACATATTAAAGGTTATTTTAATTAGACTTATTCACAATTGGAAATATGGTACCGAGTTTTTTAAAGCAAATTAACTGCAATTTAGTATTTCACCTTAGATGAAATGAAAAAATTAACTAAAGATGGGGTAAATTTCAGTGTTAATTAAACGAAACATAGTACCTTATTTACTTATTCATACAGATAAGCATGTTTACTTAAAGTGGGAAAATGCTAACAAACACATAAAAACAGGAAGACATACACAATGCACATAGGAAAAGTATGAAACAACAAAACATACATTCAATACAAAATCCAAAAAATAAAAGAAAATTTAAATGAAAACAATGCTATGTTTATATATTCTGTAAACTTTCAAAGAAACAACTAAATTTACAATAACATACCAATATTAACTGTAACAAATAATATATTCTACGACTTTAAATATCGTCCTCTAACAGGTGAGATAGACATAGTCAGAAAAAATAAAAATGAGAAAATGAATAGGAAATATTTCATCCCCTAGCTAATCTCACTAAGTGTGTTTCTTAGAGTAAATCTTACTTCATGTAAGGACAAAACGAGTGAACTTCCCCAATCTCTTCATTCTAATGATTAGTCTCCTCATAACTTTCACCACATTCTGATCTAGAAAAGCTGGAAGATTCATATCTTGAAAATTTGAAGTAAAAAAACTAACGTTCACATATCATCGGCTTACCATTTCTGAGAAAACGAAGAGAATAATATTCTACTCACTATTTCTCAAGACGAAATCCCCTTTGTACAAAGTAATCGTGACTTCATCAATCTAAAGATTACTTCATTCTGGTATACAATACATGAAAAAAACATACCTTTAATTTTGACTTAGTGTGCTTCACTTGTAAGACAAAAATCCATTCTACTCTTTTAACAATAACTTATGAATAATTCATGGATTTCTAACTTTTTATTCAATAATTTGTTAAGGAAGTTATTTTTTATCATTAATATTACACTAAATATGTTTCTCCAAACAAACACTACCAAAAAAAATTTTTTTAATAAACCGCAAATATAAATTAATCTCAATCAGTTATTTTAATTTTTCTTTGCGTACTAGATTTTTCTGACCGTTGTGAACGAGTACATGGACTGGTCTCGATCGTTTCTTCAAGCCTTGGATATCTTCGACGGTACAGTGGACGCCCTTGGAGATGCCCTGGTTGTTGCCCCAGTTATAAGAGCGGGAACATTCCATAGTGGAGGGATACCCAGAGAAGACGCATATCCGTTACCTTCATTGCAACCGACTGGAAGTGGCAAGAAGAGTTTCTTTTACCTGTTCAACCACCAGTCTGAGTTTTCTGACTATTCCTCCAGACTCGGATGTATAACAGGAGAGGATTTGGCATATGTGTTTGGAGCTCCACTGGTGGAATCGCTGTCACATTTTTCACTTAACTACACCCGATCGGAGATAACACTGTCGGAAATCGTCATTACCTTCTGGACGAACTTTGCGAAATTTGGGTAAGATATTTCAATACATTTTGTGTTGATGACTGAACCTAAATTCCCAACTACACTATGTAGTAGTGAATTTAGGTTCACATGTATAGGTTACATGTGTTAGGCTACATGTAGGCATGTGTTAGGCTACATGTAGGCATGTGTTAGGCTACATGTAGGCATGTGTTAGGCTACATGTAGGCATGTGTTAGGCTACATGTAGGCATGTATTACATATGTTTGGCTACATGTAGGCATGTGTTACATGTGTTAGACTACATGTAGGCATGTGTTACATGTGTAGGCATGTGTTAGGCTACATGTATAGTTGTGAACTAAATTCACAACTACACACTGGCGTGCAAAACTTAACCTTTCTGGTGGTTTTCTCGATTGGTTGATGGGTTTGGGGTTTTATGGCGCAAGGTCCATATATGGCTAAACTGCGCTGAACACAAGACCATGTTAAGGAATTGTGAAAAGAACGAATGGAGAGGAGAAAGTATATACATGTGTAACCTAGGGTAACAGTACTTGAGTAACCTGGGGTCGTGAACCCCATATTTACCAAATAGTAAACACCATAGGCAAAGATAGATCTCTAGGGTACCTCGGGTCCGTAAAGCCCGTTCACACCTAAAGAAAATGTGACCCTGACTGGAAGTGGCTGTCTAGAAGGGATAGGTGTCTCATTATTAGCAAAACTTACTAGATCTTCATGGAAGAGATATCTCGTCATTTGAGAAAAACTAACCTAGCCTCCATCCATTAGAGGAAAATTAACCTAATCTTAATGGGTGAAATATCTCGTCATTAGTAAAAGCTAACCAGATCTTGATCTCGTCGTCATAAAAAAATTTGCAATATCTTGATGGAGAGATATCTAGTCATTGGCAAAATTGGTCAGATCCCGATGGACGAGATATCTCGTTGAAACCACTTCGAGGGTTAGGGAACAATGAGATTTGCAGATGCTACTTTGCACTGTAGTGATCTGGATATCGGAAAATGATGGATAAGGTACGTAAGAGGTACCTAAAAAAACTATGATGAAGGTTGTAAAAACAAAGCAATAACAAGAACAGAGGCGAGCAGTAAAAAAGTCTTTGAATTGAAGTGGTGATACTGCACAGGGTTCCCTGAGACAGAAGATAACTGTGAAAACTTATATAAAGAGAGGGTGTACTCCATAGTAAGATGTATGACCACCTCGAACACTGATGCAGGCTTTGCACCATGCTTGCATACTGAGAATGAGGTTGCATATGAGTTCATGTGGTAGCAGACCCATTCCTCTGCCAGAGCCTCTGACGTCAAAATTCCAAATTTTGAATATGCACCAGCTTTCTAATGAATATCCTCAGTTACGCAAATAGCCAATTACGCAATAACTGCTTAGTTTAATTTTGAGGTTGTAACCATTGAAATAGTGGCGGTTACTAAACTCTTGCCCCCCAGTGTATTTATATCAGAAGTATATTTTTTAAAAGTTAACAATTATCTGTAAGATGTCAAACTTTGTAATTTTACAAAACATTGGTTTGAACACCCTATAACGTCTCAATCTAAACTATTCTATATAGCACAACATTTTCCTAGCCATGAAATCATAATGTAGATCATTCAAGTTTGTCCGTTCTATTCAGAGTTATTAGAAATGATTCATCGGATATCGAAGTAATATAAATTCCAAGATATCGATTGTACTCGCTTATGACAATCATGTAACGAAAGATAATATCTCAGATTTTAATCTTTCTTCTTAGATGTAGGTGCAACCCCCTCCCCGCTCCAGCCAGTTGAGTTTGCTAAGGATTATTGGGACAGGCCCAGGAATACATAGATCTAAGAATAAGGACCCAATCTGTGTGTCGACAACTAACCCTGTGCCTAACTCGATAAACGGCATGCAGTAAGGTAGATCCTCGCATAGAAACTGCGCCTATCATGCAAAACTTTAGCTATAGGGCAAGAATGTCGCTGGGGTCCTTAACCTTTTTGGTGGTTTGTCTTCGAGTCGAAAACTACTGAATAGTGCCCAGCTTCTGGTACAAAAACCTGTTCCAACTGTCACTAGTTCTGGGCAAGAAACAATTTGTTTTCCTTCTTATATCTTCATTCCCTTGGAGTAATATGGCAGTTATGTCCACGAAATATCTCGTCCTTATGGAAATTGACCCGATCTATATGAACCAGATACATCATCAAAACAATTAGAGGATTAAAATTTGCGCGTCCAGATTTCCTTGTGACAGCATGGCAGCCTGAGTTACATTTACAAAATGGCGACTATGCAACAGAAAGTGTTTTGATGATTTCGGAAATTTAGTATTCCAGCAAGATGGTGGGGGGGGGGGTCCCTCTGACTGAGTGAGGTTCGTCGCTACCTGAACAATGAACTCCCACACCGCTAGATTGGGCGATGTGGTGGAATGACTTAGCGCTCGCAATTCAGATGGCCACCCAGATCTAATCTGACACCCTGTGATTTCTTTCCTTTGGGAGTATGTTAAAGTCACGTTTTCCGTGATCCCATTTCCAGAGATATTGGAAAATGAGACTATTTTGATGATGATCAACGGGGAAATGTTACAACACGTATGGACCGAACTTGACTACCGCATGGATGTGTGTCGTGTAACGAGAAAACACATATTGAACATTTGAAGAGCAATGTCTAGTAGTGGCATTTTCATGCTTCACTCATTGTTTTATGTGTAATGCTTTGCAAAATGCGATGTTTGAAACCCGACGAATTGTATTTGCCATGCATAATAGTATCTAATAAGATTTCTAGGCATGTGTGTGTTAAGGTTCAGTCTATAATTATAATTAAAAGAAACTTAGAAATCTTAAAAACTTTGACAGTTTTTGAAAGTTATAGACAAAAGTACTCTGGGCTTCTGTAAGTGTTACATTGATAATTGGCATATACGAGGAAATTAACCAGATGAAGAATTCGGTAGCACATTAAGATATTTATATTGATCCATATAATATTCATACTAGAATATAACCAATTTACAATACCAACACTTCGACTACATGCAAATTTTAAAAGGTCGTGTGAGGCTATTATTCAGTTTAAACCAGCATCATTCAGATTAAAATTTCATCACGCAAATATTTCTTTCTGGGAAGTTTAAGAGGTCGTGTGAGGCTATTGTTCAGTTTAAGCCAGCATCATTCAGATTAAAATTTCATCTCGCAAATATCTCTTTCTGAGAATAATGAAAAGGAAATGCATTCGTTCATGTGGGTAAATATTGCAATCCAAAGAGGTGACCCCCATTTGAAATTTGTATCCAGTTGATATCTAAACACAGCCGTGGATTTCACAGGCCAGTGCTTACTGTATATTAAATGCTTCACTCAGGCATATTCCCAAGGCAAGATTGTGATAAGGAGAAACTGACAAAGCGGGGTGTGCAAGTGTTTGCATAAACATTTCCAAAATTTTCTGAGAATGGCCGAGTAGGAAATGGGTGGTCAGTGTAAACAAACAAACCAGACGTAAAGTGAAGATTTTACTTCCGCTGCCTAAATGCTCTCTCATAATATGCTTCGTGATTCCTTAACTCTCCAAGTGATTTTGACGAGATATCTCATTTATCAAGATCTAATCGATTTTGAAGAAATATCTCATCACAAGATATAGGTCTATTTTGCTTATGACAAGATATCCCGTTATCATGATATTGCCGATGTTGCTAATGACGAGATAACACGTCATCAAGATATTGCCAATTGTTTTATGATGGCGAGGTCAAGATCTGGTCAGTTTTTCTCTAATGACGATATATCTCATCCATCAAGATCTGGTCAGTTTTGCTAATGACGAGATGCCTCTTTGAGACAGCAACCCCAGAAGGATTAAAATGCAGTTTATAGCTGTTTCGTTACGTTTGGCTTTGAATCAACTATCATACACCTATTAGGAATTTATTGTATAGAATTTTAATTGACGAAGCACTGAAATCCTATCGGAAAGCAAACTAAGTGACGTCACGTTCGGAATACGTAAAGATATGTTACGTCACAGAAAATACTAACGCCACTTACCTTCAGCTTGACAGAAAGTCCCTCTCATAGGAATTTTACTAATTGTTAAGACTGGATACTGAGTATCAACTCACTCGTCACAGTGTATAAACGGAAGAAACCTTTTGAAGAGTAGGTCAAAACAAAACTAAACCAATGTCAAGAGAATAATTAGGAGTCTCGTCAGAATAAGTCTCGTCTCGTCATTAACTCCCATTCTTATAATAATTCATTTTATCCACATACAATATACCCAGCGATGTTCTGAAATATGATATTGAGTATTGCTATTTATCATAGATCGGAACTGGTGATTTTGATGGGTTGTTATAATCAGATGTACTTCACAATCCATTCAAGACTTTGATACTCGGTTCAGCAGATACTGAACTCGAATCACAATGATGTCCATAGTTCTGATTAGGCTTTGTCTAATTCGGCAGTCTAATTAGATCTTGTGAAGGAACACATGATCTTTCCAATTCATTAAAAAGAAAAAATATGATGTTCCAAACATATGTAACTTTACTGAAGATACCTTTTGTTTATTTTTGACCCACACAATGTTGCTTGCTGTATCAAAGACTAGCTTAATTACCCAGCGTTTCTCGGGTTGAATTGTTTATAATTCATCGTAATATTACTCAATATTATTCCTATGGAAATTTCGAATTGATTTTAGCCTCCTGCAGACCCAGGACAAATCGAACTGGGTTAATATATAGACTATGTGTCCCGCAGAATTCTACAGGAAGAATGTACCAAATTTAGTGTGAATTGGTCTGACATTGATCGTATAAACACGCAATGTTATTCCCATGAGGATTTTGAATTGCATTTATCCCCCTGTACCATATCGACGATAAAAAAGATCACTTTCTATGAAGACATTCCTATAAAAATTTGCAGTTCAATAATAAAGCTACAGTTTAAGAATTTACAGATGGGATACATAAAAAACGATATGATACTGAGCGATTTTCAACGCACCGCACCCATCTGCAATTGCATCATACTCTAAGATTCTAAAAATACCCCAAGGTCATCTTGAGAGGCGACTCCTGTAGATGTTAACTCTGACTTCATCTGCACAGTCAGACCAGGAAAGAGCGCCCTTAGCAAGTATTCTGTCCAGGATGACGGGACGTTACACCCCCTCTGCACACCCAAGACAAATAGAACGGGGGTTAATATGTAGCCTACGTTACCCGCAGGATCCAAAGAATAAGTGTACCAAATTTGGTGTAGATTGGTCAAACGGTATTGATATTGGTCAAAGATTTGTATAGAGAACAGACAGAAAGACAGACAGATGCCAACTCTGCTTTATATGTATAGATGACACAGGTGGGAAACATGTCTGAACTAATTAAAATTCCCTTATTGAATCTCTATTTTTCAAATGATCTTGGAATCTCGAATGGCATGTTTTCGAATAATCTTGAAAATATTTATGTGGATGAATAATAAATTTGGTACTGAGCTTTTCGATAATGTCAAAAGAAGAGTATCGGTTTATGAGAGGAAATCCGAAATTTTGCAATAGAAACAGCCTGGAGAAATAAGAATAAATATCGGGGAGATCCAAGAGTGAATCAAGTAGGCAAACATCAATTTCTTTTTATAGAAATAGTATATTATACAAAACTGGCTTTATACAATATTATATAAATAGTTTCCTAACGATGTTTTAATAACTTTTGATTGTGAAATATATAGAATAATGAAAATTTTTATATAAACTCGAAGTATAAAGTACAAAATATATGGAAATAGAGGAAAATAGGTTTTTTACATAATTCAAGGTATCTCTAAAAACAAAGTAAGGAACAATGGATAAAGAATAAAGTGCACAATGATACGTGCCGAATGTTTGCTTTCAGATTATATATAATATTTCAAGGTTTCTTTTGAATAAATATGTATCAATTTTTCGTATATTTTTCATTTCCTTTGTGTGTAATGTTTATTATTCTGACAATAAGTATATTTGAATTCGTTACTATCAGAAGAAACCTTAGATTTATATTTTCTGAAAAATTCCGTATACTTTAAGCGATTCATATTTTCTATTAGTTTTTCTTATTTTTGAACTGTGTTTACAAAAATGTTTTAGCAGTATATGTTTTTAATAATTCTGGAAATGGACTGATCTATTAAGCTTTATGAATTAAGGTTTTTTAAATTACGAAATAAATCTAACATACCCCTTTCAAGCTCTTCGTAAAATTAATATTTTGCTTGACAAACAATGGAGCAAGTAGAGCATTTAAGCATTTTAAGTAAATTGTTAAACTCTTAACATTTGCTCAAATATATCATTACAGAAATCAATAAAAGTACGCTAAAAAGATCACAATTACAATTTTCAAAAATCATTGTAAACTTTGAAGCACGATTTTTATTTATAATAATATTAAGAGTATAACATTTAAAAAATAAAAAAATATCGATAGATAACACGCGATCCTGCTTCCTTAAAAACTAACGTAATTTTTTTCAGATTTATTTTTTAAATATTATGTTGCATTTTTTGTGGTGTATATTTTAGTCACTGGAGTTGCTTGAATATAATTGATTAGCTGTACATTGCGATCAGTAATATGAAAAGTGCGAATAGTGATCAGAAAAATCAGTTTTCACTTTCTTAAAAAAATGCAAATGTCTTTAAGTGTAAGGATAATAATTTTCAACATGGTTTTGAAATTTATAATTTCCACAATTTCCTTTCGAAGAAAACACGCAAGTATGCGAAATCTTTCCATACAATTCTTTTCAGGTGCCACACTTTCTGGTGCAAGACAGGGTGATGCACTGATATGACTACAACATAAGGCGATTATAAGTTATAGAGTGATTACAAATGCTCTTTAAAATCTTCATAAATCAAAACGTTAAAGTGACGAATCTACACCGAATAACCAGTTATTAACTTTTGGCACTTTTGAATCATAGCATAGTAAATATGTTATATTTATAAATTTCCCTATTATAAGAGGAAGTATGAGTAAATAAATTAAAGTAGATCAGCTGTATTATCATCTTTTGAGATTCAAATACAAAATGCCTTCCTTATAATGCAGAACCGTCTTCGTGTTTAATTTTTTTGCAATTTTTTACATAATAAACTAAATTGTACCAGCCTATAGTCAATGAGATAAATATTCATTCACCCTTTTATAATATAATTCCATTTAATGGCAAGTAAAATAACAAAGAGCTTGTTTACAGTACAGAGAAAGCGAAGGTAACCGATTATCATTGAAAAACATTAGTTCATATTTGACAGTTTTCTTTAAATCAATGTTTTCAACAGGCTTTAACAGGTGATATAAGTTGCTTAAAATCGGCTTCAACTAGTAAAGCAGATAACTTCTACTACTAAAGAATTTTAAACTTTCCAAAAGCGATGCTGAAGTTTCATCTGGATTCTCATTTTTAAAATTTCGAGGTGTATTTCACGTTTGAAATTTCATGCTCTGAAAAGCTCCTTTAACCCCTCGAGTGGTTTATCTTTATGTCAAAAACTGCCCTGTAGTGGCCAGACTCTAGTGCGAAAACTTGTTCCAAACTGTCCCCGGTTCTGAGGAAGGAACAATTTATTTCCACTACTTGAATCTTCATTCCCGTGAAGTAATAGGACAGTTTTATCTCGTCATAAGCAAAACTGACCAGATCTTGGAAGAGATATCTCGTCGAAACACTTGGAGGGTTAAGAGATAAAATTATTACTGATAGTGAGTTTCTGAAATTAACGTATACCTCGAAAATATTTGGTGTAAAAATGCCCAATTCCGAGAAATATCATTTAATGAGTTTCAGCTCTACGATGATGGTATACAGATAGATAAAGAATAACGCACTAAATAGTAACTTTAGGAACAATTATTAAGTCAACAAATGCCATCCTGCAACAATATTCTTCCTAAAGTAGTAACAAACAAATTTCACTGCTTAAATAAATTATTGAGCTTATATTTTTGTGATACATTCTCTAAGTTAGAAAATACAATTTTATTCCGGCTTTTGTTTCAAAATACACTACCCATATGCTATAAGTATGTTATTTCTGGATATTTTTGTGTAGGTAAAAATTATTTACACGCTACTGTGTTCACACTATTGTTTCGTGATCTCAGTTCCAACTAAATGAGTTTACAAAGATCAAAATTACTACTCTAATCGTTTAGGTACGGGGAAGATGTTGTGTCTGCGATTTCAATTACCAAATGGAAAACACTTCACATTTGTCCACCTCTTAAGAAAGCAAAACCTCATTTGTTTCCCATTTTCAAAACTATAACGCGATTACATGAAAACGTAGCACAAACCTGCAGACTTCATTTGAGCTCTTGTTTCAAAATACATTACTCATATGGTAGAATATGTAATTTCTGAATATTATTTTTGTCTGACAACTCTAAGCCCTTCTTTGATCACAAACACCATTGTTTTGTTATCATAGTTCCAACGAAATGAGTTTCCAAAGATCAAAATTACAACTCTTATCATTTAGGTACAGGAAATGTGTTGTCTTCGATTTCAACTACCAAAAGAAAAACACTCAGATTCGTCCACCTCTTAGGCCCCGTTCACATGGACTTTTTGCAACGCGCGTTAGATAAGAATTTTCGAGCGTTAGGCACAGTTCACATGGACTTTTTGCAACGCGCGTTTTATAAGAATTTTCGAGCGTTACCATGTGAACAGCACTTGGGCGCTTTTCAAGGTCAGTTTCCGTTATGCATTAAAATGTTTTTTATTCCCTTAATCCAACTTTCTATCTTTTGAATGGTTAAAGATAGATCCAAAATTTCAACGGATTTCAAATCAGCGTAAAATTTTACGTTAGATCGATACCAAAATCATGCTTTTCTTTGAAAAAATTATTTTTTTGTCAATAGTCGCAACTAATCTTTTTTCAGATATTCCTGTTATACTAAGCGTAAGCGGAAGTATTGCCTTATTTTTTTAAAGGGAATGTCACTTTAATACGATATTTTGTTGCCCCTTATCAACTGTTTTAATTTTACAGCCTTTAAAAGTAGGATGAAAATCTTTCTTTCCCAACCTTAAATTGATTTCTCTATCTGTATTCACAAGAGCCTGTATTTGGTTAACTTAGAAATGTATAATGAGCAATAAAATGCCTAAAATAATTTAAAAAATATTCAGAACGACGTAAAAATTTGATATTCTTTCGATTTGTAAAACATCCGTTCCCTAATTGCCTGTGAATAAAGTGTTTTTGAACTTCAACCTTTATACATAAATAAATGCAATATAATCGACTTGCTGACCAGAAATGACAACCTAAACAGGTAAATCTTTCGTAACGTGTAGTATACGATTCCAATGCCATCAACCTCGGTTGTAAATTTTTGAACGTTAGCTTTTCGTACGTTTTTCAAAATTTTTCGAATGACGGGATATTTTGGACCTAGGAACCGGTAAGAACCAGCGGATCACGGAGAAGCAGTGCTTTATGTAGTTAAAATTGTGGCATTATAAAACATTTTCATTAACTCTAAAATCTTAAAGTATTCGTTTTTTACTGTCAATACTAGAGGAAGAAACCCTATAACCTTCACTCTCCATTGTCGATGATTCACCCACCAATAAAAATAGTAGGATTTTTTTGTGTTAAGGGGTGAACACGGATTTTTTGGGCTCAAGAAGCTAGCAGATGAGTCATTTGTAATGCGTTTTATCGTAAAAGCGAAACTGCGTAAGAAAAATTGGAATATTTCTGTAAAACTTTGATAAAAAACGAAACTGGAAAATGACCAAACAATTTCCTTAAAATTTTAAAATTGACAGTGTAAAGTAAAAATATATCCCCCAAAAACGTTATTTCTAGAACCAGGAAATTGGAAACGGAATTTCTGTTTATATGGCATTGTCTACGAAGTACTATCAAAAGATGACACGCAAATAAAATCCGGCACTGGTGATAACCTTTCTTTTTTTATGCTATTTTTGCAGGTTTTATCGTGTTTCCTACGATCTATAGCTAATTTTTATTTAATTTTCCTTCAAATAAATCTCTATACTTCTTTAAAACCTATCTCTAAACATTTTAATGTATCAGCACAAATAACACATATAACAATAATTAGTTTTTTAATTTTTAAACACAATTTTCCCAGAGTTCTAACTATCCGAAACGAATACTAACCCTCCAACCTACCCTCTTTCAGGGGTTTTGTAGCACAAATGGAACCACGAATGGAATAATGACTGGGAAATATTTTGACTAAAATTTGATTAAACCCCACGATGAAACGAGAAAATTTTGTTAAAACTAAAAAAAATCTCAAAGAAAAACCAAAAAGCAGTATCAGGAGATTGCTAATAGAATTTGCGTCTACACGTATATATAATATAAAAATTTTGATTAAAGTAGTAATAACACTAACTGCAAGATTAAAATATAAATTCTATGAAAAATAAGCTCACAGTAAATTAAGTTGATTTTCAAAAGTGATATCGAGTTCAATCTAACACGAGGATGTGAAAAATGAATGAAAATTGAAATTTATCTTACGCATTTCACCCGTTGAGGAAAAATAAAAAAAAATAACTAAAGTTTAGCTCTTTTAAACTGAATATTTTATTTAATATTTATTTTAAAGACGTTTGCCGCACATGAAAACTAGAACGGACAGTTGTCGGTATACGTTATTCTCAGAAATAAAATTACCCACTATCCTCTTTAGTTATAAACTATCAAATTTTTGCAAGTTTTGTGTGAAAGCAGGGTAAATTTCTTCAATAAATCGAATACGATTCAATTTTCTCATCCTATTTTTAATGGCCATAAGTATAAATCAGTGGATTAAGACAAAATACTCCAATCAAGCTATATCTTTTCTATAAAAACGAGATTAATACTCCCTTTTGTGTTCGTAATGGATATATTCGTCAAATGAGTATCGCGAAAATACTAAAGTTACAGTTGAAAAAATATTTATTTAAAGAAAATCACATTTCAGGTATCGATCTGGTGTAAAATTTTCTGCAGATTTCAAATCCGTTGAAATTTTCACTCTATCTTTAACGATCGCGAAGATAGAAACTTGGATTAGAGGAATTAAAAAGCCTAACGCCCGTCAAAACGCGTGTCATGTGAACGCTGCAGAAGAAACCTATGCTTTTCAAAACGCCTTCAAATCGCGAGAACGACCGGAGATTGTTGAAGCGCCGAAGCAATCTAGCGCTTGGATTCTCGCGATTTCTGCATGTGAACACTCCAGTAGAATTCTATGTACTTTGGCTACCCGCGTTTTGTTTAGACGTAAAACGCTCGTTGGAAAACGCCTCATGTGAACGGGGCCTTACCATGTTAACAGCACTTGAGCGCTTTTCAAGGTCAGTTTCCGTTATGCATTAAATTGTTTTTTTATTCCCTTAATCCAAGTTTCTATCTTTTGAATGGTTAAAGATAGAGTCAAAATTTCAACGGATTTCAAATCAGCGTAAAATTTTACGTTAGATCGATACCAAAATCATGCTTTTCTTTGAAAAAATTATTTTTTTGTCAATAGTCGCAACTAATTTTTTTTCAGATATTCCTTTTATACTAAGCGTAAGCGGAAGTATTGCCTTGTTTTTAAAGGGAATGTCACTTTAATAAGATATTTTGTTGCGCCTTATCAACTGTTTTAATTTTACAGACATTAAAAGTAGGATGAAAATCTTTCCCAACCTAAAATTGATTTCTCTCTGTATTCACAAGACTGTATTTGGTTAACTTAGAAATGTATAATGAGCAATAAAATGCCTAAAATAATCTAAAAAATATTCAAAATGACGTAAAAATTTGATATTCTTTCGATTTGTAAAACATCCGTTCCCTGATTGCCTGTGAATAAAGTGTTTTTGAACTTCAACCTTTATACATAAATAAATGCAATATAATCGACTTGCTGACCAGAAGTGACAACCTAAACAGATAAATCTTTCGTAACGTATAGTATACGATTCCAATGCCATCAACCTCGGTTGTAAATTTTTGAACGTTAGCTTTTCGTACGTTTTTCAAAAATTTTCGAATGACGGGATATTTTGTACCTAGGAACCGGTAAGAGCCAGCGGATCACAGAGAAGCAGTGCTTTATGTAGTTAAAATTGTGGCATTATTAAACATTTTCATTAACTCTAAAATCTTAAAGTATTCGTTTTTTACTGTCAATACTAGAGGAAGAAACCCTATAACCTTCACTCTCCATTGTCGATGATTCACCCACCAATAAAAATAGTAGAATTTTTTTGTGTTAAGGGGTGAACACGGATTTTTTGGGCTCAAGAAGCTAGCAGATGAGTCATTTGTAATGCGTTTTATCGTAAAAGCGAAACTGCGTAAGAAAAATTGGAATATTTCTGTAAAACTTTGATAAAAAACGAAACTGGAAAATGACCAAACAATTTCCTTAAAATTTTAAAATTGACAGTGTAAAGTAAAAATATATCCCCCAAAAACGTTATTTCTAGAACCAGGAAATTGGAAACGGAATTTCTGTTTATATGGCATTGTCTACGAAGTACTATCAAAAGATGACACGCAAACAAAATCCGGCACTGGTGATAACCTTTCTTTATTCTATTTTTGCAGGTTTTATCGTGTTTCTTACGATCTATAGCTAATTTTTATTTAATTTTCCTTCAAATAAATCTCTGTACTTCTTTAAAACCTATCTCTAAACATTTTAATGTATCAGCACAAATAATATATATATAACAATAATTAGTTTTTTAATTTTTAAACACAATTTTCCCTGAGTTCCAACTATCCGAAACGAATACTAACCCTCCAACCTATCCTCTTTCAGTGGTTTTGTAGCACAAATGGAACCACGAATGGAATAATGACTGGGATATATTTCAACTAAAATTTGATTAAACCCCACGATGAAGCGAAAAAATTTTGTTAAAACTAAAAAAAAATCTCAAAGAAAAACCAAAAAAACAGTATACATCGAAAACCAGGAGATTGCTAATAGAATTTGCGTCTACACGTATATATAATATAAAAATTTTGATTAAAGTAGTAATAACACTAACTGCAAGATTAAAATATAAATTCTATGAAAAATAAGCTCACAGTAAATTAAGTTGATTTTCAAAAGTGATATCGAGTTCAATCTAACACGAGGATGTGAAAAATGAATGAAAATTGAAATTTATCTTACGCATTTCACCCGTTGAGGAAAAATAAAAAAATAATTAAAGTTTAGCTCTTTTAAATTGAATATTTAATTTAAGCTTTATTTTAAAGACGTTTGCCGCACATGAAAACTAGAATGGACAGTTGTCGGTAAACGTTTTTCTCAGAAATAAAATTACTCACTATCCTTTTTATTTATAAACTATCACATTTTTGCAAGTTTTGTGTGAAAGCAGGTAAATTTCTTCAATAAATCGAATACTATTAAATTTTCTCATCCTATTTTTAATGGCCATAAGTATAAATCAGTGGATTAAGGCAAAATACTCCAATCAAGTTATATCTTTTCTATAAAAACGAGATGAATACTCCCTTTTGTGTTCGTAATGAATATATTCTTCAAATCCATATCGCGAAAATAGTAAAATTACAGTTGAAAAAGTATTTATTTAAAGAAAATCAAATTTAAGGAATCGATCTGGTGTAAAATTTTCCGCAGATTTCAAATCCGTTGAAATTTTCACTCTATCTTTAACGATCGCGAAGATAGAAACTTGAACTAGAGGAATAAAAAAGCCCTAACGCCCGTCAAAACGCGTGTCATGTGAACGCAGCAGAAGAAACCTATGCTTCTTCGAACGCCTTCAAATCGCGAGAACGACCGGAGATTGTTGAAGCGCCGAAGCAGTCTAGCGCTTGGATTCTCGCGATTTCTGCATGTGAACACTCCAGTAGAACTCTATGTACTTTGGCTACCCGCGTTTTGTTTAGACGTAAAACGCGCGTTGGAAAACGCCTCATGTGAACGGGGCCTTAAGGAAAGAAAAATCTCATTTGCATGGCATTTTTTCAAAACAATAACAAGATCATATGAAAATGCAACACAAATCTGCATATATTGGTGAATCGAAAATAGCTACATTTTTATTTATTTTTCTGATATATTATTTTCTTAAGTTAGAAAATATATTTTTTTCGGGCTCTTATTTCAAAATACATTACCCACATGTTATTTCTGAACATTATTTTTTCTACCTAACAATTCCTTACGCGCTGCTGTGATCACCACTATTGTTTCGTTATCTCAGTTCCAACGAAATGAATTTCCAAAGATCAAAATTACTTCTCTTATCATTCAGACACTAGGAATGTGTTATTAGACTACGATTTCAATTACCAAAAACAAAACTCTCCGATTTGTCCACCTCTTACGAAAGAAAAACCTCATTTGCATCGAATTTTCAAAGCAATAACAAGATCGTATGAAAACGCAGCACAAACCTGCAAGATATTCGCGAATAACTTGCCAATGCGTGATTGCACATGAGAATCGAAAGAAAATCCGTATCTATAAATCCTCGAAAAAATATCCCAATTCTTCCATTTAGGAAAAATGTATCAACTTCCCACATGCAGTGACGATTGAAATGCTTCCAGTTACCCCAGCTCAGCTGAAGCAGAAAACAATGAATAATACTCGGGGTTTTAAATGGAATGAAAAGCAAAGAAACGGAATCAGTTTTGAATTCATTGCTTCAAATAAAAGTAGTCGTACCCCTCAGCTCTTTACATTCCTTGAATAATAATGATCATTTTGTTTCTTCACTTTGCTACGAAATGAGAATTTTTCTTTCTTACTTGCTGCCGATGGTAAGTACTCGGTGATATAAGAAAAGCATGTATGCTTTCTTTCTTGCTTTTTTCTTGTGCTCCGTTGTATCTGAGCTCCGTTTCTTTTCCCCCGTCTATCTTCTAAGAGTTTCGCTCAAACATTTCTTATTTTTCTGCTCCGTAATCAGGATTGAAAGCGGGCTTTAGTTAGCCCGAGCGAGTTTCAAGATGAGCTCTTTAACTTGCAAATAGAGTAATATTTTCAATCGTTTTTGAAGGTCCACGCCGGGCTTTGTTTTCTTTCCGCCCTCTTTTTCGTGTATTCGCAAAGGCCTGATGACTTTTCTGGAATCCGCTGGAAGACTTGATATTTGCTTGCTGTTAGAAGTAGATGCTATGCAAGCAAACATTTTTTAAACAAAATGCCAATTACTTTTCTTTTTCCAATTCAAATTTTCTTAAAGATTAATAATTTAGAAAACATTAATGTTGAAGATCAGAAATGATGAATTTTATGCAATAAATTCATACTCAATCCCTTCACCCTCCAAGTGGATTCGACGAAATATCTCGTCTAAGATCTGAGCAATTTTGCTAATGATGAGATAACACGTTGAGACAAACAGCCCTATTACTCCAAAGGGAATGAAGATGAAAGTGGGAAAAACAAATTGCCCCTTGCTCAGGACTGGTGTCAGATCGGAACAGACTTTTGCACCAGAGGCTGGCCACTACAGACAGTTTATGACCAAGACAGCTATTCATCTGTAGCAGAAAATGACCATTGGGCGACAAACCAAATGTAAACAAAATCATCTTCAAAACGAGTACAGAGCTGAAAATGTCTGCTGAATTCTTTGAATCTCCAAGTGGTTTCGACGAGATATCTCACCCAGCAAAATCTGACCAAGTTTGCTAATGACGAAATATCTCGTCATCAAGATATTCCCGATTTTTTTATAATGACGAGATCAAGATCGGGTTCAGTTTTCTTCTAATGACGAGAGATGACGAGATATCTCGTCCATCAAGGACCTAGTCACTTTTGATAATGACGAGAAATATGGTCAAAAGACAATCACCAAGAAGGTTAAAAGTGTCCCTAGAATGTAATGTATGCACGTGTATTGTTGAAAGATCAGCATTGTAGCAAATACAAGTTAAATATCGTCGGCATAAACCCATTAAGTGACATTTTTTAGGATATACTAAATACTTACTTTCTTTCGTGATGATGGGCATTGCATTGTCATATTGTAATTTGCTTAAAGTATATAAAACATTATTTAATTTAATAATAATTAATGCCTATAATTTGTATTTTTTATCTAAAAATTAAGTCTTTAAACAACTGTATAGTAAAAAATGCGTTTCTGCTCTAAGATATTTCAACGCATATCATGCTCATCTGATAAAGGAAATATTTTATCTCTTGTGATATCTATATCATTATGGATGTAAGTTTCTTTTGACGTTATAAATTAATCTATGGTAATATGTGTAAGTTACCTTTACATAGTATATCATTACGTAATTTAGAAACTTTTTAAAAAAGGAGTTTTAAGTCTGACATTAAAATGAATGTGTATATGATTAAAGCATGAAAACTACAAAAAAACTTTTTAGATGAAAATACTTTTATGTTTGCATAAGAAAAGAATGAAAAATAATGTATGAGCGTTTCATTATTTAATAAAAATGCAAAGGAAAATACATTTTTCCTCTGACAATTTTATCTTATTATGTAACACGCCATTATGTCCCTCACACTTATTTTAAATGATCTAAAAAGATTTTATAAATTATAATTTGTTACATATCTAACCGCATATTTAAGGTGTCTTATAGAATATCTTAGAATACTCTGGACTGTGTTTTACTTGAAAATAAACGACGTTTCGGCGTTATTTCATGTTTTTTGTAAAGCCATAATTAAATGTTTTGGTTAATACCATATTACTTATAAGTACCTTGACGTGAGTGATTTTATTTACAGCGATCCCAACTTAGCAGCTCACAACAGTGAAGTTCACATGGATAATGTCAGAGGAAGATATGAAAGAATTGTCTGGCCACCTTATGAACCTGTGCATCAGAAATACATAAGCATATGTAAGTGTTTTTACTCTCTCTCTCTCTGAAACATTACCGTATTTTAGAAATATATGTACACTATATTTAGCTAAAATATTGCTTTTGAATTTAACATGGCATATACTATTGCGATTTGAGCTGTACATAACCGATACATTAGTATTTGAATTAACTATTGTTCAATCATTAACTGGAATTTTAGTTTCGTGTACTTTTATAAACACTTCGTCATTAAAAAAATCTATAGTTCATTCAAAAATTATGAAAATGTTATGCAACCTAACACTAGCTGCTCCTTTTCTATAATTGGCTTAACATAATGACAAAGTAATTTTTATCTAAAATTAAACTCAATTAACCAACGACTGCGACATGCTGTTTTAATGAAAAGATGGCAAGTTGACTATGTTTATGGAGCAAGAACCATATTTCGCCAACCTTTAATTAGAAGAAAATATTACATATTTTTTCAGAACTGGTTTCTCACTATTTACAGGATAAAATAAAACATTAAAATAATCTTAGTGAATATATAATACAGGATAAATATATATACATCAAATGAGACGCTCCATATTTCATGAAACAGTTCAAGAATTATAATCCTTGCTTAGCCAACCAATGAAATTGCGTTGTAGATTATCAAATTTTTATGACACTAATCTTATATCAAAAATCATATTTACCTAGTATTTTATTATTATTTACAGATTTTTGAACTATGAACAACAGTTCACCACCGTCTCATTAACTTTAGATGCGTGACAGGATAAAAAAAATAGCCTTAACTTAAGAGAGAGAAGCGGGGTAAAAGATAAAATCCTCTGACAAGATTAACTGACTAACAGTCTTCTTCGATTACTGTACAATGTTTTAAAACAAACCGCAACGAAATTTTTCGTTCAAACATTTACGTTACGTTTATTTCCTTCTGCTTAATTCAGTAATCTGACCATGGTTTCAAATCGCAAGATGTTATTCTCTGATCTTTCCTTTCGGGATTGATGCCATAACGTCGTTCTGCTGCTCTAGTGCGAAGTAAATTAAACTTGTCTTTTCTAACCACGATTTTGTTCTCCAAATCTGTGAAATAGTTCACCAATGCCTGATCAAATTTGGACACATAACAACGTAGAAAAAACTGGCCACAAATTGGGAGAGATCCAGACCATAAAACCAATCATCTGACTAAGATTCGCTCACTCTAGCATAGTCTTCCTCAACTAGCAAACAGTGTTTACAATGCAAAGTAAAAGCTTGAAAGTAAGCTTTCAATTGGTCTGTTTGTAAACCAACAGATTTTTCAAGTGTACGCAATAGTTCACTGATGTCTTATTAAATTTGGATACACAGCTAGGTAGAAAAAAACTGGTCTCAGCTTGGGACAGATCCAGGCCATAAAAAGCAAAATTTTGTGACAAAGACTGACTGGCTCACTGTAGTATAATCTTCCTCAATTAGTATACAGTGCTTTAAAACATACCCGAAATTTCACGTTTAAATTCAGCAAAATATCTTTATCTACTCGGCAGCCTGAATTAGAATGGATTAATCTGCGTGGTAGAAGCTCTTCAGGTACAAATACAAAGAGTTGATTCGGTAAATTAACTGTATGTGGAACATGTGCAATTTAATAGGGATTATGCAGCGGAGGATTAAGCCTCCCATACAAGTTTCACCCCGTTGCTGAAAAGAGAAGGGATTTAGAAGGGGATTAGGTGTAATCGTCTCGCAATTGGAAGTTCCTCCGAATAGGCCCAGGATAATGACGATGAGTTCTTTAAGACTTTGGGGTCGAAATTTATTCCTTACAAGTATATTCGTGAGGGTCCTAAGAGAGTAATAGAAGCAATGATCGTCGGAACCCCGGAATCTGTTATCCCTAGTGATATGACTAAATTGGTTGGAAACTAGGCTGGAGAAGAATTTTTGAAGGTTTATTCTTCTGCGTGTAATACTTAAGGACGCATAAAACTAAAAGAGCATGTGAACCACTTACTTGAGAGGCATCTGTAGCCTTAATGCGGGGATAACGTGCATATCTCGTGAGGGTTAGGCAAATGCTTGAAGTATGGTGTTCCTGGTAATTGTATCAAGAGGTTTTCACTTCATAGAGAGAACAGAGTGGTTCTTACTCGCTAATCAAAAGTAGATATTTTCTGAATGTATTAAAACATTAGATTATATACAATATGAGAATATATGTTTGATGATGTACTTAGTACTTAGATGAAGTACTATACTTAGATAAAATATTCTATTACATTTGTTTTAAGCTCTATATTAAATAAGGTATGCTATTGCATAAAAATTTATTTTATAAATGCGCATAACTTGAAAAAGCATTACTTTCCAAAAAGTATAAGTATTTTTGAGACATTTGCAGCTCAATGCGTTGATAATGTGCATATATCGTGAGAATTAGTAAATGCTTGAAGTCCGTTATTCCTAATTGATCAAGATGTTTACACTCTAAAGAGAAAGCTGCTAGTGGTAACTTGCTAATTGAAAGTACATAACTTAGCTTAATTAATTTGTTGAAATAACAAACTACAATATGAGAATATGTATTTGTTGAAAGATTATTTACATAAGACGTTCTACTAAATTCGTTTTTAGTTCAATTTCGTAAGGTCGGTTATTGCAATATCAACTGCATAAAAGTTACTTTTACAAATACTCTTAATCTTACAAGTGGTTTCTACGAGATATCTCGTCCATCAAGATCTGGTCAGTTTTGCTAATGACGTGATACCTCGTCGAGACCATCAGGAGGGTTAATTCATAAATCATTGTTATTAAATGGAAATGTTTTCAGACTTTGTGGAATAGGAATCAAATCATTGCATCTTAAAAGCAAACAATTTAATAAAATTAAAATTGGTGGAAATCATATTATTGGAATTACCAAGTACATTTTATACAAAGTATACACTTGCTGTTTCTTTTATTTCCAATTGCCAGCAGAAGAACAAAATTCACAATACAAAAGTTAGTATCAAAAGTACGCACAAACAACATTTACAGATTTTCTTTGTTGTGAAATCAATTATAAATAATATTAACTAAAACTATCGAAACACGTTTCCAAAATGGAATGCAAAATAATCCCAAAAGGCAGTGCAGGGCCTGCATTGATATTTATTTATGCAGTTAGTATATTTCGTATTCGTTGATAGCAACTTCCTTTTATTTCTTGCAAAACAGTTTCAAGTCACTATAAATTACTGAACAGTGACTTAAAATAGCATCAACTCTATGTAACGTCATAAAAAATTCTGGTTAGGATAAGGATCCGAAGAACTTGCCGACCACTTCATAATATTAGTGAAGTCAAAAACTATCGGTTTGCAACAAGTGCTGCAATATCTGCTAACATCCTAAAGCCAAATCACAGATGGGATGCTCCATAAGGGTCCATATATAGATCTAATTTGCTCTTGAGTAGCAAATGATGACCATAGAGTGACAAACTAAGTTCCTGAACTTGTAGCTGCAGGTCAGTCATGTGGTAAGTTGTTACCTTAAGGACACCAGTCTAAAATCTATGGTTTTAAGCTGACTTTGACCTGCTTAGAGAAGTTGTAACAATGACGGTGTCATTGTTACAAATTACATAGCTGTAAATATTTTCTGTGATCTTTACGCATCAATTGCCAAGTCTCAGAGAAATAATATTTTTTTGTTTCGTATGTACATAAATATATTTAAGAGTCAACATTAGCATACCAACAATAATGATGAATAACGAATTTTTATCTTTTTAATCTTTAAAAGAGCTGGGTGTTAATTTCTGTAAATGACATACAGTGAGTAAAAAGTTTACTATTTGAAATAAATAGCTTTATTATTAGCAGAATATAAATATTGAAGAAATAAAAATGGAGAAACAGATAAGCATAATTGCATATAGACAGTTTCTTTCCCATTTAAACAAAAAATATTTATATAATTTTACGCATAATTCACAATAACTCAAAAATGTGGCAAATATAAAGAAAAAGAGTCTCCGTACGGTGAAATAATATTTCATTAAATGTTATTCCCTCCTCCATGTTTGATCATTTAATGGTCAGTTGAATCTGTATTTGCTTTAATGACCTGTCTCAGAAGTTTAGTCATGACTCCCACGAGTTTTTTTTTTTGCTGTTGTTGTTTCTTGAGTAATTTTGTTCAAGACGTCCAAAATGGCACTTTTCAGGTTATCTTTTCTGCTGGTATCATAAATTTTTAGTTCACGACCTATTTATTCCCATAAGTGTTCCATGGGGCTTAAATCAGGAGACTGGTGATGTGTGAAGTTGCTGCGACATATGGTAAAGGCATCATTCTTTACAGAACGTTGCAGTGTGTTTTGAATCGGTGTCCTTTTGAAAGATAAATGGTCCTATAAGAGACAGTTTTGCAGCACTAGCAAGGACATTTTGTTCCAAAATGTCTAGGTACACATATCTACCCATGTTATCTTCAACAAAACATAAATTATCTACACCAGAACTCATGCAACACCATACTTTTACATTTCCTCCGCCGTGTTTGACAGTTTTCATCCCATGACCGTGCTCGTAAGTCAAAATGCTCTTATCTCAAAACAATTTTCCCCATTGAAATTAATTGAAATGAGATTAATTCGTACCAGCCCCCCCAAAACCACTCCAAATTTTTTATATTAATGTATTTATAATGAACAAATATTGTAGCTGGAGTTATAGCCTTTATCGAGTCCTGCTTCAGAATAATACATATCGTAGAAGTAGTGCGATCGTATTGCGTTGACAAGTCTATTACTCTTACGCCTTGCTCATGTTTGTCTATTATCTCACTCTCTAATCCCATGGATATTACCATTTTCCTTTTCTCACCACTGTTCTTTACACTGACCTTTGGACTCATGGTTATACGAAAAAAATTAGCTAAATTAACTGTAAATACGCCCCGTTTTTCCGTTTTCAGGATTTTCGCATCTGGTCGGGGAAAAGAAAAATGAAAAAAAATAAGAAAGGGACTCGGACCTCCCGGTGGCAGTTGACAATAAATGTCCAACCAAATTAAGAAATTGATTGTTTTTTGTGACAGACGTTAACTGTCACCAGGCGAGGTAAACATATGAACTGAACGACGCGCAAGACGGGAATCTGGGCGGAGTGGTAGTTGTGACGTCACCAAAACAAGCTCGTATCTCAAATTCTGGCTCGTAACTCAAGGCAAAAAAATCGACGTAGTGTCGACTCGTATCTCAAAAAACTCGGATGTTGGGGCACTCGTATCTCAAGGTACCACTGTATAAGCTAATTGTAATTTTTGAAAAGCAGAACTGAATGAATACTAATGATGGAACTAAAGAAACTTTTGACAGCATACTTCTAATGCAAGTACTCAGAACCAGTATAGCTGTGTACCACATACCTTATTTCTATTATAGCTGTTTCAGTCCAAAGATTTCATGAAATATCCATCAAAATATGGATTCGAAGATATTCATCGCAAAAAATTACCATGAGAGTGAGAAACACAATTCATAAAATGGACACTAGAATCTTAAATTGTATCAGATTGGTGCCGATTTTAAAACATTCGTTAGAAATTTCAGCGAGACAAAAAGAACTTTAGAACTTTCAGCGAGAAGCATGTAAATCATTCCATTTTACAAAAAATAAATTATAATATAAAAATTAAGTAGAAACTATAAAATAAAATTTATTTTTCAATGTATTTGTGCATTTCTGAAAAACACTTAATATATGTGTACATATAAACAATATACCAAATAATACAGACTACAACTGCTTATTTATTTAAGAGCAGAATGTTGAATCATGAGCGTTTCCTATAATTGAAATTCGTTTCGTATTCAAATGTATAATCTTATATCGTTGAGAAGTGTGATAAAGTTGTTGAACATTACTATAAATTAAACATTTTCGACTTCAATAGTATTTTCTAATTTAAAAATAGGTTCCGAATAAAGTAATACGATGGTATTTAACGAAGAACGATGCATATTTCATAATAAGATATTTCATAAAATCGATGCATATTTCATAATTCCTACCGCATATTTCATAATAAAGTATTTATGAAATATGCGGTAGGATAATCATATCCAAATCGACGAAAGTTTGCTTTTTGCTCGGAAAAGTAAATAATTTACCATTCCTTTCTCTACATCCTAATACTGTCAAAGTTATTGATTCCTTTAACCATATGGAAAAATGCTCCACACTATCCTATTTTCGAGACGTTCAAACATCAAAGGCCAGACAGATGATTAATACAAAAATTAATCATCTGTCTGACAGAATATTAATTAGTTTATTACTTATTCATTGATACTAATGTCTTTTCGCGTATTTTTGATTTATGTGCAAGCTTCTCGTATGTTTAGGAAATTTATTTCTACTTGTATGTAGATAAATATTTTGCTAATTTTCTGGAGTTGAAATAAGCTTCAATACTCATTCAAACACAAATAATCGTAATCGTATTCGAGAAGCTGTTTATGACATGTTTTATCTGATTAGTTATAAAACTTAGCTCATTGGCCTTCCATATTATTGACTTATGTGTATGCATTTTGTGTGTGGCCCATGAAACTTAAAATCCGTGGTTATACTTTCCTCATATCCAGTTGATATGAGGAAAGTATGAGGTTTGATATCTTGATATAGTGGCCTTCCAAATTCTTGATTTTTACATGTACTTATTATTTATGATTCAAATTTTTTTTTGTTTTGACTTGTGACGTATTTTAAATGAGTATGCATATACTACTGATATTACGCAATTTCTAAAGTTGAAATAAATTTAAATAATTTCCTTTTCAGCTATAAAACCTCAATTTGGGGACCATTACCATATCCATCGCTTGATTTATTGATTATATAGTTTGGGCTATTAGTTTTGTGTAAACATTAACTGGTTTTTTATTTGTATGCTTTGAAATTCTTTACGTCATCCTTTACATCGTAACAACACTTGGCCGCACTCAGAATAATAATCGATTTTTTGATGCGCACTTTTTTCGATGCTGATGGAGATTGGAATGGTTAGTTTTGCACACTGAAAAATTGAAACCTTTGGAACATTCCGTGAGCATAGCTCTTTCAATCCGTGTGATTGGTTTACGTTTACGAAAGAGTCTACAACGATTACGAATAGACTATCCTGGGAGTATCATAAAAAGAGCACAAGAAGGAGGAAAGTGTGCGAATTAGTGTAGGTAGTTATTTAATTAACGTCACACTGGAGCAACACAACGGGCTATTGGCGACGGTCCGGGATCAAACCCGTTCGAATTATTGACATACATCTCTTTATGGGCTCTGCAAATAAAACCTACACGACGCCTCTGTATGCGGAGCTATATACCTTGCATATTCCTGAATTATATCTATGCCTTTTATTCGTATCCTTTGTAAAATTAATTTTACCAAGCGTCACATATTACAATATGGATAAATATCATGTAACGTATTATTTTCTGAACCTGAAATAATCTTAATCTTTGCTTTCAGTCATGAAATCTCGGGAAAGTTAATTTTATAAAAAATTTCATTTTGCTACGTGTCTCAAATTGTAAGATGGATAAATGATCTCTAATGCATTACTTCCTGCAGCTGAAATGATCTAACACTCTCTTGGCCTAGATAAGGTATCTCGTCATTAACAAAACTGACCCGATCTTGTTGGATGGTATATCCCGTCATTAAAAGAAAACACGATCACGATCATTAGAAGACCGACCAGATCTTGATCTCGTCATCATAATAAAATCAGCAATATCTTGATGACGAGATATTGCCATTAGCAAAATTTTTTCGATCTTGATGGACGAGATACCAAGTCCAAACTACTTGGGGATTGATCTTCCCTTCAATCATGAAACCTCGGGAAAATTAATTTTACGTAAAAATCGTTTTACGACGCGTCTCATGTTAAGATGGATAAATATGCTGTAATGTATTATTTCCTGCAACTGAAATAAACTGAATCATCCCTTTCAGCCATGAAACCACGGATTCGGGACCACTACCACGCCCACCGCTTATCCTACTGGCTGAACCTGATTCCCCGATTACACGATTCAGGCGACGGGAACACATCAATCCAGCACCACCGTCTCCACGATCACGACAACCCCTACAGTTACGACGGCGTCGTGCGGCACCGTGACAACTCCGGAAGTCTTCACCCTGCGCTGACCACGCCTTTCCCGGAGGAGGAGCATGTCCAGATTGTGGAACCGGACACCAACGAGACGTCCAAGAATGTCAACATCACGGTGAAGATCGAAACCGAAGTGGTCACCGTCTCCGAGAAGATGCCCCCTGTCAACCTCAATAAGACCTCCAGCGATGACCAAACGGTGTATTCCACTGCGCTGATTGTTACAATTGCTGTGGGGTGCGGACTGCTGATTTTGAATGTCGTGATATTTGCTGGGATCTATTACCAGAAGGAGAAGGATAGTCTTGAAAAGAAACTACAGAAAACTTACTATGAGGTATGTATCAAATAAATTGAAACATGCATCTTTTAACCCGCCTGGTGGTTGTCTCTACAAGGTATCTTATCATTAGCAAAATTGACCAGATCTTGATCTCGTCATCTTAAAAATATCGGCAATATTTTGATGACAATATATCTCGCCATTAACAAAACTGACCAGATCTTGATCTCGTCATCTAAAAAATATCGGCAATATCTTGATGACAATATATCTCGCCATTAACAAAACTGACCAGATCTTGATCTCGTCATCTTAAAAATATCGGCAATATCTTGATGACAATATATCTCGCCATTAACAAAACTGACCAGATCTTGATCACGTCATCTTAAAAATAAATCGGCAATATCTTGATGACAAGATATCTCGCCATTAGCAAAATTGGTCAGATATTGATGGACGTGATATATCGTCGAAACCACTTGGAGGGTTAGAGAAAGAAAATTGACTTATTCTATGCATACCTTTAGCCAAGGAGTGCCAGTACGTTCTGTAGATTGAACCTCGATTTATCACTGATAAATGTAGACAGTTTAGTTCGTCTTTTGATTTTGCATTGGGATTAGTGCAAAGATATGTTGGTAATGTAGAATAGTTATAACAGAAGGATGGAGTTTCGGTCAATTTCTCACTTTAACATCTTATGCCTTTTGCATAAGCATCTGAGACGGGAAATTCATTATCATTTTTATCATACCAACAGACCATATTTCAGACATCCAAATTCTGAATAGTTCATGTGATATTTAGCATTAAATGATTTTGCTGAATTACTGAATCGTATTTGGGTACTGATATTATAATATGGATATATACATTGAATAAGGGTATGTTAGAATATAATGGACTCTACAATTAACCCAGATAAAATTTATACAAATGCAAATTAGTATGCATGAATATAGCAGATTTTACAGGTTCAGTAAAGTGTTTTGCAAATGCAAAATTGAAAATTTTAATTAAGGGAATGGGTATATTGTAAGTCAACTATTACTCAAACTCATATATTATGGAATGCATAAACTCCGATTTAAATCATTGGTATATATATTAACTGCTTCAGTTTTGTATATAATATATACGTTGTTAAAGATATTGTTTACCGAATCTTCCCCAATTTATTTTGGAAATTAAACTATTTGGATTTCTCAAAAAGCATAAACTTGCTTTATAAAATTATTAAATGTAATTTAGAACACATTTTTTACACATTTTGAATAGGTAAATTTAGGTGTAAATTTCGAATAATTCGTTTCAAAATTAGTCGAATATACATCACATTATTATCCATTATTTCATATCTATATTCTATTAGTTTTCTTTAAATTTTTAAATAGTTTTCAGGGAACAGGGATATATAATCATGAATTAGTTTCATGTAAGAATTCACTGCAATATTTTCGAATAAATTATCTGAATCATGATGAATTTAAACACAAGAAGTTTATATTGAACCGTCAGTATTCTTTCAGGAATACAAGAAAAGAAATCATTTACGTGTTATAATCGGAATCCTTTAGAAAGAACAAAAGAGAAAACATCTACATATTATAATCGCAATTATTCTTCAGGAAGAACAAGAAAAGAATACACATTTACATGTTGTAATTGGAGTAATCCTTCAGGAAGTACAAAAAAGAATGCATTTGGATATTATAATTAGAATGATAATTCAGAAGGTACAAGAAAATAATGCATTTACATGTTATAATCAGAATGATCCTTCAGAAAGAACAAGGAAATAAAGCCTTTACATGTTACAGTCGGAATGTTCCTTCAGAAGGAACAAGAAAATGATGCATTTATGTGTTATAATAGGAATGATTCTTCAGAAAGTACAAGAAAGAATGCATTTACGTGTTACAATTGGAAATATCCTTCAGAATGAACAAGAAAAGAAGGTAATTACATGTTATAAACGGAGTATATCGTCATAAAGTACAAGAAAGAATGTATTTACATTTTACAATCAGAATTATTCAGGATGTACAAGAATATAATTAAATTATATGTTATAATCAGAATGATCCTTCTTCAGAAAGTACAGAAAATAATACATTTACATGTTACAATCGGAGGGAAATTGTGAATATTTCCTCTATATTTTCTATATTAAGTTTCCCATGAATTATCCACAGAGATCATTGCAAATTTAAACACCAAGAATTCGTGTTGCCTAACAGCCAGTATTTTTTCGATAAATACAAGAAAGAGATCTCTTCGATCCCGTATACCACTGCAAATATAAGGAATTCTTTTGATCCTCCAACCTTCAGTAAACACTAGAGTATTTTTAGACCCTTCTAGAAATTCTTCCAGATTCCCTTACCCTCAGACAGGCTTGCAAAAATAAAACTTGTATATCTTGATTTAACGTAGGAAATTGAAATCACTCCCTTCTTCCGCTCCCAGCTGACTGGGGACAATTAGTAAGTCCACCGTAAAGAATCGTACCACCCTTTGCTATTCTTACTGAAAGATTGAATGCCTATCTTATTCCAAGAGGGGTGGTGATAAATTGCACAACTTCCTTCGACGTCCCCTTTCCCGCACCCTCTCTATCCGCCGTCCTAGGAAAGTGGGTAACAAACCGTACTCGGAGGGTTAGATGGCGGATTCTTTCCTTGCCTTATAACAAGGCATATAAATGGTTTTCTATTTGTGCTGAACGTGCTTGAAAAGGTTTACCTAGGAGACGTTTCGGATAAGGAAAGGAAACTTTCGTCCTATAAATTGGATGGTTCCGTTAGGTGGTTGAGGATTAAAACTAAAATACATTTACATGTGTTTCGGCTTCGATATATGAATGGTTCGGGCTACAAAATCTTGTATGCAAACTGATTTAAACTTTTTTTTTATTTAAAAACTAGTGATATAATAGCTGACGAAATAAAGTTGAGGTTTGATAAAGATTGGTTTAGAGAGTGGAGTGCCAGCTCAGGTGTTACCTCGTCATCAGACCATGGTTCAAAATTACGTGGTGTTATTCACGGATCTTTCCTTTAGGGGTTGACCCAGGACGGTCTCCAATAGCCCGTTGTGTTGCTCCAGTGCAACGATAATTAACTATCCGGACCGACGAAAAGGTTTACTTAGGAGACGTTTCGGATAAGGAAAGGTCAAAGGAAACTTTCGTCCTGTAAATTGGATGGTTCTGGTAGGTGGTTGAGAGTTCAAACTAAAATACATTTACATGCGTTTCGGATTGGATAATGAATGGTTCGGTCAACAAAATTTTGTAAGTAACCTGTTTTCAAAAATATTTTTTTGGAATTCAAATATTAGTAATATGATAGTTGACGAAATAAAGTTGAGAATTTCCTTAAGGGTTGGTTTAGAAAGTGGAGTGACAGCTAAGTTGTTGACCTCGTCATCTGACCGTGGTTTAAAATTTGGAGGTGTTGTTTTTGGATCCTTCCCTTCGAGACTGATCCTAGACCGTCGAAAAGGTTTACCTAGGAAACATATCGGATAAGGAAAGGTCGAAGGAAACTTTCTTCCTATGAATTGGATGGTACTGGTAGATGGTTGAGAATTATAACTAAAATACATTTACATGCGTCTCAAGCGTTAGGACTTGTATATGCATTGTTCGGGCTATAAAATCTTGTAAGCAACCTGTTTTCAAAAACATGTTGACGAAATAAAGTTGGGAAGTTTCATAAAGGTTGGCTTAGAGAGTGTGGTGCGTGCATGTGGTTGCATTGATGCTGAAAAGTCTGCTAACTTGGTCTTTAGAATTTTAAACTAAATACTCTGTAAATCCTAAATATAAATAACAAGACATTCAACAGACTTTTATAAGAAGGCATTAGTACATCATTACAAATCGAAGAAAGTGTTTTTATTTTATCTCAGCAATTTACTTTCCGTCACGTTTCAACAGCCTTCGCTTAAAAACTTGCAAACTTTTGTGGGAACTCGAAGTTCATTTCGCAACTTTCCAGAAATCTCCGGCTTTCATCATTATAAGCCGTTGCCGTCCCTATCTGATCACCTTCGAGAGCTACCTACTTTTCTTTCACACGCACCAACAGCTTAATCTTTCGGAAGAAAGTGATGAATTGTATAAGCCGCGCTTTTTCTTTCCGCTCCAAACAGATAATAAAGCCGTCGCCGGGTATACTTAGAAACTCGTTTCGCACGGATTAAGAGCAAAGATAAATAACAGGCTGGGCAAGACTTGCGAGAGTGCTAAGCAAAGAGCTCCGCGCTCGCTTAGTGAGAAGAATTTTTTATATTCCAGATCAACCCATCGGTAATGACGCTTTTCTTTCCACGCACACGCTATCAAGAGGACAAATAAAAATCTTAGCACTTTTGAATTGGATGTATTGAAAGAAGATTTTCTAAGCGTTTAACTTTCCTGGTGGTTGTCTCTACGAGGTATCTCAGCATTAGCTAAACTGACCATATCTTGATGGATGAGAAATCTCGTCATTAGAAGAAAACTGACCAGAGATTGATCACGCCATCATCAAAAAATCTTGCAATACATTGATGTTGAGATACCTCGTCATTAGCAAAATTAGGATACGTTTTGACCCCGACTGCACATACTTTAACCCACCTCGTGGTTGTCTCGACTAGATATCTCGTCTTTAGCAAAACTCACCAGATCTTGATGGACGAGATACCTTGCCATTGGAAGAAAAGTTACCAGAGCTTGATTTCGACATCATAAAACAATCTTGCAATACATTGATGATGAGATATCTAATCATTAGAAAAATTAGGATACTTTTTGACCCCGAGAGTAGATACTTTAACTCTCCTGGTGGTTGTCTTAACGAGGTATCTTCTCTTTAACAAAACTGACTACATCTTGATGAACGAGATACTCGTATTTCGCCATTAGTAGAAAACGGACGAGGTATTGATCTCGTCATCATGAAAGAAAACGGCAATATCTTGAGGACAAGATATCTTGTTATTAGCAAAGTTTGTCAGATCTTTATAGACAAGAAATCGCTAAGAAACCACTTGGAGGGTGAAAGCAAAAAATCTATTCTAAAAACAACATATCTTAAAACATACGTTACTTGAATCTCAAACTATGGTTTTGTTGATCAGAGATAAATTGCGATACACTACCGATCTCTTTGTGCGTGTTATTAGAGCATTGTATAATTTCTGTCATACTTAAAAAAGAAAGAATATTTGTAGCGCGCATGCAAGGTTTAATGATAGCATAATTGCTGGTTTTATGTCCCCGAACGTCCACATGTAATTTTGGAGTAAGAGGTTCTCCAAAGGTTAATGTTTGGTTGGGCATCACAAAATGGAAGATGTATGGATCTATTTCCTTTTCTGAAAAGACAAATAATGGTGACAGATTCCTGGATATATAGCAGAATTTTATGCCTTAACTTATTTCTGATGAATCGACACTGTTGTTTTCCAAAATGATGGGGCGCCGCAACATTTTGCAACAAGTGTCAGTGACTACCTGCATGAAACTGGAATTGGGATACCAGCTGAGGTGTTTTCCTCGTCATCCAACGGTGGTTCAAAATTACGAGGCACTATCCTCGAATCTTCCACTTAGGGATTGATCCCTCAACGTCACCAATAATCCGTTGTGTTGCTACAGTGCAACGTGAATTCGACTACCAACGAACCACGTTAAGACTGTCGTGGCTTCAAATGTCCTCACGTTGGCGTGGTACGGAAGTTTCGAGAGTGGTGTCCCATTCCAGAGGTTGACCTCGTCATCTGACAGTGATTCACAACGACGGCGTTGTCCTTGAATCCTTCCTTTCGGAATTGGTCCCGGACCTTAGCCAACAGTTGATTCAGTTGCTCCAGTGAGACGTAAATTCAATTACTTATCTCTCTTTTTATGACAGGAGAGACGAAGTGAAGATGACGAGGGTCATCCATCTGGTGAAAAGCCCTTCCTGGTAAAGGACCTATCCTCTTCAATGATGCTCAACCAGTACTGCCCACCGACGGAGTTTGACGGAAGCCAGACGTTGGACCTAGTACAGCCCAGCAAAGCAAAGCACCAGTTCCAGACGACCGGAAAGGGGCAGGAGACGTGTGAGGGGCAGTTCCACTTAGGACCCAGGATGCCGCAAGGGGAAAGGGAGATCGGCATTAGAGAGCCTCTTCTGTCTTCGACAAAGTCCCATGGAATTGCTGCTAAGGTGGATTGTTTGCAAGCTTGGGAGCATCCTGCTCAAGAAATGTCGGTGTAAGTGTAATATTGGTTTATCTGTTTTGTTTGGCTCGAGAGTTTGCATGATATTGAAAGCAGAGAACAGGTGACATTTTAATTTTTTTAAGACCGAGCAAATAGCTGTTTACTTTATTTTAGTTCCGAAATGAAGTTGGGAGTTGACACAGCTATATGTAATAGTAAATTTTATATAAAAATGGAAACGTATAACCCTCCGAGTTGTATCTCGTCGGAACCATTTGGAAGGTTAAATATTCTGACCGGACAACAAGCCTATAGCAGTGATTATAGAGCATTGACGGAGTTAATAGTTTATGCTTAATTTTAATCAGATTTGAGCAGAACAATCTGTCTCAAGAGTCTACTCTTACTGAAAATTCACCTTATTGCGTATTATGTAAAGCTATCTATAGCTATCTATGTACAGCTATCTATGAATATTATCCAAAGGCATTTTAAACGAACCCGTATAAAAAATTAGTAGTTCAAAAATCTAAAATTTAGATCAATACCATCTGAGATAAATATAGGTATTTTAAATCAGTGTTTGAAGTTTATGTATTAAGTGTACGAAAACACCATAATTCATATAAAATAGTAAATGAAATGATTATGTGTTTTATTTTTCTAAAATTTGTATATTTTTAACCCTCGTAGTGGTTTCGACGAGATATCTCGTTCATCAAGATTTCATCAATTTTGCTAATGAGATACAACGTCATCAAGATATTGACGATTTTTTTGCTGATGACAAAATTACGATCTGGTCAGTTTTCTTCTAATGACGAGATATCTCGTTCATCAAGATCTGGTCAGTTCTGCTTGTGACGAAACTCTTCGAAACAACCACTAGGAGGGTTAAGTATAAGTAATCAATAATTCAATAACTTACCTAATCTGAGTAAAACTGGATGGTTACTTAATCTGACCTAATAATAACTTACCTAATCTAAGTAACTACTAAAAAAATTTAATCTCTTTCCTCCCGGAAGTTCATATATACGATCCCTTGGTATTGCCTCTTGAAAACCAATTTAATTCAAAATTCTTTAATGTACACATAGATTCATATTTATGAACGTTTAATAATAATGTCAATATGTGAATCCGTGGTTACAATAATAAATGTTACTCTTAAAACTGTTTCAAGAAATCCACTTGAAACCCAACTACTGTATCCCTAGATTCTAATTTGTAAAAGTTCATTAATAATGTCAATATGCGAATACATCTATCATCACTTATTGGATCTCAAGAAAGCCTCTTGTAAACCAAGTAAGGTTACAATCCTTTACTGTATCCCCAGACACTTATTTGTGAGTGTTTAGTTATTAGTATTATTTTGTGAATCTGGTGGGATTGGTATGTATCGCTTGGGAATATATCGCCCTAAGGTAAACAGGGGTGTCGCGACCCCTTGTGTACCAGTGGCAGTAAGTCCCATGGGAAAAGAATAGATTACTTGGGTACTTCGGGGTCGTGGGGGCATTGAAAGGAAAGATGACAACAATGACCTGTACTATCAATAATCCAAAGGTAGAATGTATTTAGTTTCCATGTGTTGTATATTCATATATATCCATTCATAAAAAATATATTTTTCAACCCTCCTGGTAATTGTCTCGGTGAGGCATCTCGTCACTAGCAAAACTGTCCAGATCCTGATGGACGAGATATCTCGTCATTAAAAGAAAACTGACCAGATCTTGATCTCGCCATCATTAATAAATCAGCAATATCTTGATGACCAGATGGCTCGTCATTCGAGAAATTGATAGGATCTGGATATCGACGAGATATCTTGTCGATACTGCATGGAAGTTTAAAAGTATCGAATCAAAGCGTAGCGTTATTTCTCCAATAGCTACGTTGACATTTAAGACAAGCCAGATTCTGATATGTTCTTGTTTTTCTTTTCAGGTTCGGTATAGACGGTCACAGCTAGGATCAAAAACACTTCCAACCCAGACACTTTCCCTTTTAAAGTATTTCATGTCATCCGAAAATGTACTCTGTCGTCAATAGACTACTAATTTGCTCATTCTTCTGGTGCAGAAGCGAAGACGCATTCCAAGAAAGCGCGAGTTTGGGGGACAAATTCCAAAAAGAGTTTTCGTTGAATGGAAATAATTACACCCATTCCGCCCATGGTTGGAAACCTTTACTTAATAGAAGTCATTTTGTGAACATTTTGCTGTCTTTTACTGTGATGGAAGGAATGTAAATAAAGTTGATATTTTTCTGAAGAGTGCTTGAATTACTCAAAATGTCCATTTTCCTGAGAGCGCTGTTCAAGTTCTGAAAATGCATTCACACGTTGTTCGCTAACCCGGAATATTTTGCATGAGTTAATTAAACTAATTAAACTCTCTTGTCCAGTTTTCAAAATGCTGGGGTTAGGAATAAACTAGTTTTGTGCTAATTATATGCAAAACGATGTAAGTCCCTGAAAGCTTAAATATATGTGTGTGGCGTTCATTTTTCAGTAACATTCAGTAATTCATAACATTTTTCAGTAACATTCATAATTACTTTTGATAAAAGACGTAAAATAAATTTTCTCGATTTATGAATTTGGAAACTTTAGTGCATGCGTTAACGTGTTAATGTATCTAATCTAACAGGGAACATTCAACAATACATTTATGTCATTTTATTTACATTCATTTTAAAACATGCTTTGGTGAACTTTATAAAACGCAAAAATATTTTCCTTACAATACCACATCGTAAAGTTTTTTTGCGATTCTTGTTAATGTACAGAACAAAACAATTTAATTTATGTAATTAAACCCATCTTATGTAAAATAAAAACACTTTTTTCGAATACTAACAAATATGAATAAATGTACAGAATATGTTTTGAGAGTCAATAGTACTTTCTGCTCTTTGAATAATTCTAGGGGTTAGATTTCATATATAACGATTAAAAAGGCATCTGCTATTCATAATTAAATTTCAAGACGTAAAACCATCATAAAATTCACGGAAAAACTTTAAGAGTTAGTACTTATTACGTATGAGTTTAATTTTAATACATATGGAATGAAACAAAGTGTTTTACATTATTCAGCTTTTAGTTGTACCTCAATCGTGTATACCCAAAATTTGCAATCATTCAAAATGTTAAGCAAACAGTGTTAATAATACATTTTTACCCTAATGAAATGGTTGAGCAAAATTTATTTTCATTTTAGTAAATTGGCTTATGCTTGAAAGCTACTAATTATTATAGAGGTTATATAGCTAATTAACGCACACTGGAGTAACACAACGGGCTATTAGGAAAGGTTCGAGATCAATCCCCAAGGGAAAGATTAGCACCACATAATTTTGAACCATGGTCTAATGACGAGATAAACACCTGAGCTGACAACCCACTCTCCAAACTTTCACACTACGCCAACTTGAAGATTTGAAGCCATGACCTATTCAACGTGCACCAGCCTTCGTGTACACGACGGTCTTTGGTTGAACCTAGTTTTGAACTATCAAAGTTGATAATCCATTGCTCTTCCAACTGGGCCACCATGGTCCCTATGGTCTCTAATTATTGTAGAATTACATCATAAAGGCTGTAAATTAGTAAGTTGTAAAGCCTCTTCTGGCGGCTATATATGCCAACATACGGAGTGGTAAGAAGTCAAATGAAGTCCCAATGCTATCCTATGGCAAATTATACCAAATATTCTGCTGCTGCTCCAGATCACTTATATTCCGCGAATGATGCTATTGAAGGCCTAATAAATCTCATACCTGCTCATTGGGAGATACATCTGGATATCTAGCTGAATAAAGAAGTGTTCCAGTATGTTCCAGCACCAACAGTACAGAGACACTCCTGGGAGAGGTGAGCCGTTTGTGACTGGGCTTTATCGGGCTGGTAAACATTCCTTTGTACACGAGACATGATATGCAAAACAACAAGCCTACTCGAAAAGAATGGTCAGTATAGCTCATTGTTTGCAAAATTTCGTTATTGTAGCTAACAAAATTTGTTAGCTAAAAATGTATTAGATTATTTTATTCCTTAGCCATTTTTAAAAGTATTGTTCAATATTTCATCCAAACAGACGAAGCAAAATTGAAAGAAACTGAAAGAATCGAAAAAAGATTACGAAATGCGTTAAAGTATTCTACATAGTTTACCTTTATTACATATTGAGATGGGCTCGAATAGTTTTTCTCCTATATACTCGGCAATCATGGTAGATATGCATAGAAATGTATAGTTATTTTAACTATAACAGGAACAAACTCTTATAAATCAAATAATATCTAAATACATATGAAGACGACGCTTTTATATGCAAATAAAATGCTCATCTATTTATAGAATTTATTTATAGCATTATCCCTAGTCTGATGAAATTTGATTTAGTTGCGAGTCAAGAGACGTGAATAACAAGAGCAGTTGGGATACTTCTTTACCCCGACTGTGTTTATGCGTTACTGTGAAAGACCGATGTCTGGCAAATGTCGATATTCTCCGGTGAATGTCAGCATTTACATAGTCGCTTGGAGTATGTCCGAAATATTTGCTAAATATTATTCCTCACTTACACCGGAAAATGTCGACATTCAGCATGCACTGATGGTGAATGTTGAATAAAAATATTTGTGTTACGTTAAGACAAAAGTGCAACTTTTAAAATCATACTTTATTATTAAAACATATCATGATATATGTCAAAATAGGAGAAAGCTTAAGTAGCAGCACATGTAAATAAACTGTTGAACCTAAAACGAACAGTACATCCTAAATGAGAAAAGAAAATAATATCAATAATAAACTTACACATAAATTATGTGATTAACGTTATACAATCTTATTTATTGCAACAACTTAAACCGAAGGCAGAGAGGCCTCTCTGGCTGTGGCCTCTCCGCCTTCTCGTTTCGACCCCACCAGAGTTTATCTGTTTATCTGTGCTTGTCGACATACATCAGCGATGGTCCGAATGTATAAGAATGTAACCAAATATTCGGTCTTTCACCGACGTATTTGGTATGTGTCGACATTCACCGGAGACTATTGACATTCTGTAATTTCGGTCTTTCACGGTAACATATATACTTCAACCCAAGTTGCTTCAACGAAATATCTCAACCATCAACATCTGACAATTTTGCTAATCAGACATATCTCGTCATCAATATAATGTCGACATTTTTACGATGACGAGTAAAAGATGCGATCAGTTTTCTAAAGGCGAGATATATCGTCTATTATATCTCATGAGTTTTACTGATGACACCTCGTTGAGACAACCACCTGGAGGGTTAACTTACTCAGAATGCCTCATCCTCAAAGCTGTGGTAAAATGTTATCTTCCACAAACGAGTGTAAATGAAACTAATAATTTCTGAGTAAAACCCAAATCGACCGTGCTTTAATTATATCATTATTGAAACGTATTCTAAATAAAGCCCAGCAGGTCTCCCATTATTTGGTATAAGTAGATTATATTTCAACACAAGTCTCAGCAAATAATTACGCTTCTCTAAAATAATCAATACACAATATTATTAAAACCCTCAAGATATAGATTCCAAATTACTTTCCTTTTCTTAATTATCGTGGTGTCTGACAATTAACTAATTAGGGTTTTAGAATGAAAGGATGTGTCGAATATGAAATTATCTCTTATATAATTAGGGAGAGGCTGTTATAGTGTAAACATTTCATTAATGTATTTAATAATAGAAGAGGCGGATAACAAATTAATTTTAAGTTACTTTTCTTTGAATAATATATCTTTTTAAAATTCTTATAATTCATTTATTCTCAATCGGGATTTTTAAAAACTTCTGCATTAAATCAAATTGTTGTAAAAATGCTACTAACTAATAACTAGCAAAATCAGCTAATTATTATTTAATATTTTTAGTTAATCAACGACAAATTATTATCAGCGAGCAAATTTTATCATTCTCAAGAAAAGAGTTTGAATCTCAAAAATCATAAGTACTCCTGCTACACTCAGTCAGTGATGAAATAAGTAACACACTGTTACATGGTAAAATGACACACTGTTACACGGTAAGATGACAGACACACTGTTACACCTGAAATATTGCGAATTAAGCTACAAAATCTGAAACTTTTTATAGCCTGTTTGCCATAGGAACACCAGAAAACTTTGAAATATACATTAGATATTTATTTTCAAATGAAACTCAGATATTTTTATGAAGTTTAGACAAAGATTTGTCTCCAGAATATGCATATAGTGCAGCTCTGATGATAAGGCAGATGACCACAAGGAATTCACGATTTTAAGATCCAGACCATCCAGACTATCCAGAGGTTGTTAGCCGGGCCACACACTGGACAGCATGCCACAAAACACGGTATGCGCATGCGTTCTTCGTTCGTGCACAGAAACACGTCAGTACGTATCCGTATTTCAAACAATTTAGCATAGCACGGCTGATGTTGGAATGTGTGGCTTGCCTAAGACCACCAGAGAGGAGGGTCAACTTCATCTGGTCCACAAGGTTTGGAAGTTCCGTAGTCCAACCATAGGACTCAAATTGTAGGAAGATCCTGAGATCTCCAAAGGAAAGGGTTTCAAGACACAGAAACATATATTGCGATCAATGCATTAAAATATGCTTGAACTATTATAGTAATATGAAGCCACTTGGTGGGCTGTGTTTGTAATCATTTCAAACCTACAGGATATTCTTTGCAACTCATATCCTCTAAAACAACCTATTGAAATAACGATTTACTTGAATGACCTTTTAAACGTTATCTTTGTCTAAATTCTTATTCTAGAAAACTGAACGCTTACTTATTTCATAAAAAAATAACAGTGTTTAGAAAAACATATCTTTAAAACTTGAAAATATCGAGTAACTATTATAGAAAAATTAATTTATAAATTTAATTTTTCTAATTATAATGCGTGAATTAATTAATTAGAATGAGACATGAAGAGTACGCTCTTGCGTTCCGGAAAGAAGTTCATGCCTCAGTAAACAATTTTAATTTGTCTGGGTATGATATATCAACATGGAAAATGAAAAACTGTAATACAAAAATAACTTATTTTTCACGAATGAGTGATTAAAACGCAAATTATAAAACATTTAATAAAATAATAATTTTTATTACATTGCAATTATGTATCTGAAGTCTCACAGACTACATAAAAACACGAATGATTCATGAACCCCACTAAACCGACATATTCCTGACAACTTAACGTTAGGTGTTTATACTTTCCTCCAATACCGCAGGAAACGTTCTTTAGGAAATATTTGGTACATTGCATGTTGCTATATTAACATTAGAATTATAGTACATTTTGAAAATATTTGTTTCTTTATAGGAAACGGATGAACGTTAAAATTTCGAAATAGCTAAAAAATCATAGTACGTCGATATATTATAGAATGAACTAGTAATTGAGCTGTGATGTATAAGTGTTCAACCTGTCGTATTTTCTGCAAGACAACTAGTTTTGACTTTCTCGACCAATAAAATCTTCCCAGGATTCTTTAGACCCATCGATGTGGTTATTTAGTCATAAAGTGGGGTATTGGCAACGCTACACTATTCGGAAATCTCGTGACATTCAGAAGGTTAAAGGAGAAGTTATATTACAGTGAAGGGCTTAGGAATGCGACTTAACCCTCCAAGGAGTTTCAGCGAGATATCTCGTCCATTAAGTTCTGACCAATTTTGCTAATAACGAGATATCTCGTCATCGAGTTATTGCCGATGTTTTTATAACTGCGAGATCAAGATCTGGTCAAATTTCTTCTAATGACGAGATATTTAGTCCACCATGATCTGGTCAGTTTTGCTAATGCCGAGATATCTGTTAGAGACAACCACCAGGAGGGTTAACAATAGAATACTCAATAGCTGTCAATTTGTTTTGTTCGTTCTTTATTAAAAATACCTGACTGTTTGCTGTTTACAATACACTTGTGATGGAGCCCTTTAGATCTCTATTCCATACTTCTGTACGATCATATGCTCCAGATCTGTTTATAAAATTTGAATGGTATTGTGAGCTTCCAGCGATAGTGAAAATGGTAAAACCTGAATTTTCTACTTAGGCATTACTTTATATTGCTTCTAGGGAGTATCATATCTTCAATTGGAGATAATGAAACAGCAAAGCCATAACTCAACTCTCCTAGTGGTTTAAATTCATGTTGAAATCTGCCCTGTAGTCAGTAGCCTCTGAAGCAAAAACCTGCTCCAAACTTTCACCAGCTCTCTGGGCAAGGAACATTAGTTTTGCCAACTTAGATCTTCACTCCCCTTTGAGAAATTGGGCAGTTTTGCCTCGTCGAGATATCTCGTCTGTCTCAAAACCGGCCAAATCTTGATAGACGAGATATCTTATTAGAAAAATTGTCCAGATCTTAGACAAGATATCTCATCGAAACCACTTCGAGGGTTAAAAATCTTGGGTTTTTTTCCACCAATTCAGAAACTAATTTTACATCTGATGTTCGATATGTCGATATTTTTTACTAACATTATTTTTTGCTAAAGGTAAACCTAAAGTTTCAATTGAACAACGAGACAAACTGGGATTCGTACTTAACAGCGTTAGTATCATGATTGAATGACTAAAGAGGTTCATAAATCTGTACTTTTCAGAATAAGTGCAATGTTGGTATGAAATAAATCTCTCCACGATCCACTGAATCAAATAAAATGCCGAAAATGTAATTATTGGTTTTTTCTTTGAAGTATTGTTTGAAGTATTACTTTTTGCACTAAGGAGATAAAGGGTATTGGCACGTAAGTCAAAATATTTGAAAAACAAATTGACGAGAAAGTAAACAAACATCTCCTATTTTTCTTTGAGAAACACTCGAAGATACATTTTTTCGGTCTTGTCTCCTTCTTTTCCTCCTAAACTCTAAACGTTGAGTACAAAATTACATTTCTTTTTTTTGGTCGGCTTGATAAACACTCTGTTTAGAATCCGGCGAATAAGCGAGGTCAAAGCAGAGCGCTTAAAAAACAAAACCGAGTAAAAACGTTGAGAAAACCTTTTTTGTTTAGAGTGAGTGGGGCTTTTTCTTCTCCAAAAACTAATTACACTGCGGTTTTCTTCTCGAAAGGAACCGCGGGCCGTAGAAAAATAAAGAAATATTTTAAAATCCCATGCCTTGGAATAACATTTAATAAGGCCAAACGTTTCAGGGAAGGGTAGAAAAAAGGAAACAATGAAAAATTCTGTTTTTTTGCTGGGCAGAGGAAAGATTGGGGTTCAAGTCGCTGTTTGGCTTCTGTTTCGCTCCAGGAGAAAGACACTTGTTTAAGGGGATCGAGGAATATTGAAAGTTTGTAGAATAAGATTAGAGTCGCTGTGTGTCATTGTGCTGGTCGAACACAAAGTTTATGGATGTTATGAATTCATGGATGGCTGTATAAGCTCGGAGTAAACATGTTTACAATTTCAAACGCATGAAAAACTTTACAAATCGTCTTGTCTTACTAGTAAAAGTTGCATATAAATAGTTTTCAAAGAAAACAAACTCAAATTTTGTACTAGCTATATAAATATTGCACTAATGTATGTGGCATAATATCGACAAAGTTTTTATATTGGTAAATGATGATAAATTGATATAAAAGATAGAAACGAAGGCATGAAAAGCAGTTTACAAATCGTCTTATCGTACTTGTAAAAGTTACATGTAAATAATTTGAAGGCAAACAAAATTAAATTTTGTAATAGCTATATAAATATTACATTTACCTATGTGGACAAAGCGATATCGACAAAGTTTGCATATTGATGAATAGCAATAAATGAATATAAAAAATTACAATCGGATTCATTCGCTATTTTTGCCACTTAGTTTAATTGTGATCTATTTTAGCTTTAGAGCTACATGATATTGCTAGAATTAAACAGAAAAGCTCTCCGGTCTGATCAAATTCTGTAGCTGTCTGATTATAGACGGCAGTGAGAATTCTAGAAGATCGAAATCAGCCCACATCACTTCATTCTGGGACACAAGGCTTTTCCAATTTGCCCAAAATTTAACACTGAACAAACCTCACCAAGTCATCTAACTGGCGTTGGTCTGGTAAGGAAGGATATCTGTGGAAGTCCTGATCTGTGGTGTTGGACTCTGGATTTGGTCCTTAGGTAGTTGAATTAACTTCGCATTGGAGCAACAAAACTCTATTGGTGACGGTCCGAAATCAATCTCAAGATCAGTATCTGAACTGGCATCCCACTCTCCAAACTTCCACTCAACGCCAACATGTCAATTTGAGGGCAAGTCAGATTTAACGAGCACCACTCCCATGCAAACGATGGTTTTTGGTCGGATCGAGTTTCAAGCTCGCAACCCTCCAACGTGGTTGGACTCATGAACTTAGTTTAGCTGTTTATCTAGACCTTAAGGGATACGGATGCTATACAACAGACAATATTACCAGTAAGTAATATACAGCAAACAGGACTACAAGGAGTTGGAATGCCACTAGAACTTCGATTCTGACAGAATATTGTAGACGTTGAATAGTAACAAAGACAACAAAACATAATACCAGGAGTTTCAACCTAAGGGTGAACCTTCCAAGACCTTTTAGACCTTCCCATGTCACATATGGTAAGAGATTTAGGCCAGCCTTTTGTAAGAGGAATATTATCTCTCTGTAAGATCTATGGCAGTTCCCCATTTCAGACTCTATACGAGACTGTCTGCTCATCTTTTTTGGACTGGCTTGATAGATTCCCCCTTCTCATTTCTTTATTGGTTTATATGTGACTCCAGACAAATTATTTATTACCCTAGTCACATGTACAAAAGTATTGGTGGGCCTATGAGTTAATGATATCGCATCGAAACGATCGATATTTGCCAATAAATATTGTTTAACTCTCCAAGTGTTTCAACGAGATACCTCGACTAAGATCTAGTCAATTTTGCTTAGGACGAATATCTCGTCGAGACAAAACTACCCTATTACTTCAAGGGGAATGAAGATCCAAGTAGAAAAACAAATTGCCTCTTGTCCAGAACTGGTGACAGTTTTCAAATTATTTTGGCACCAGTCTCACTACAGGGCAGTTTTCAACGCGAAGATAACCCAACAGGTTGGTTAGTTGATTTGGGGTTTCTATGACACAAGGGCCATACTTGGCCAAATAATAACCCAACAGGAGAGTTGCAAAAACACTTATTCTCTTTTCTGTTTTGATACAAAATATAACGAAACTTCTAGTTATTAGTTAAAACGGGCTCCAGTATACCTGTTTGTAGAGTGACTGGTTAGCAACTGGAGGGGAGAGGGAGTTCGGCACTCAATCTCAACAGAGTCGTGTATGTGGGGTCTGTTGAAACGTTTTTGCTGGTGACAGAAGTGGATTATAGAATAATAATCTCAACGTGTTAAAATATTTAACGTTTTTTATTGACAAGACATAACAAGAATTACACACACATATATATACAGGAAGTTCTCGGGTTTTTTCCCACCAGGGAGATATGTCAGCAGTGACGCAACGCAGTCAGACTACGCAGCGCCACAATGAGATATTTACCAAACGGCACTTCGGCCGTCTGGGTTACGAGACATACTACATAGTATCCCCCCAGTGACGGAGGAACGATACATTGAAATACAGAGTACAAGTACAAATTTATAAACATAGATATGCATTTAACAAATTATAGAATGCGAATATAAAGTATTAAAAATAATTTGACACATTTAACGAAATACTGCTTCAAAACGTTTAGGAAAATGTACTCTACGACCTGACTTTGTAGTAATTACTTTTTCTCGATCAGTCTCTTTGCTTGGGACCGATGCATTTGAGTGTCGTATACCTGTAGTTACATCAGTAGTATGAGACAATGCAGGCAAATTTGGTGAAATTACATAATCGGAAAACTGGAAGGCTGGTTTTAACCTATCGATAGACACTGTAATTGTTTTGTTGTTAACTTTAATCACAAATTGTTTGTTGTTTCTGTCAAGCACAAGATGGGGTCCAGTATAGGGAGCAGTTAATGCTGGACGGAGACTGTCAACTCGTAGAAATACATGTGTACACGATTGCAAGGATGGATGCACATAAACACTGTAATTGCCATGATTTTGAGGATTGAGAGGAGATAGTTTCCTCATAGCTTCGCACAATTGCGACACATATGTTACATCAGGTGGAGCTGTGAAAACATCGGTAGAGAGAAGATCAGATGGTAGTCGAAGTGTTGTGTCGTAAACAAGCTGGGCACTACATGCTTGGAGGTCATTTTTGATAGCACAACGTAATCCTAAAAGCACTATGGGTAATGTGTCTGTCCACTTCGTGTTATCATGTGTTTCAATGGCGGATTTAAAACAGCGATGAAATCGCTCAATCATGCCATTCGACATTGGGTGGTATGCAGTTGTGCGAATTCGAGTGATTCCTAGCATATCTGTGAGTTCTCGTAGAAGTGAAGATTCAAAGTTCCGACCTTGATCGGTAGTGATTGTAACTGGGCAACCAAATCGGGAAATCCAACCATAAATAAGTGCCTTAGCTGTTGTATTAGCTGTCATATCGGATGTTGGTAAGACTTCAGGCCATCGAGTGAATCGATCGATGATGGTCATACAATATCGATCCGTCAGAGAGGGCCAATAAAATCCAAGTGATTATGTGCAAATCTTGCATCTGGAAGGGTAAAAGTTCCAAGTGGAGATTTCGTGTGATGAAAAATTTTGCAACGCTTACATTTGTCACAACTTCTTACAGCATTCTTGATAAACTGTCTCATCTTGGGCCATACAAAACGTGAACAAATCAGTTTAGTGGATGCGGAAATACCGGGGTGAGATAACTGATGAACGGTTTGAAAAACCAGATGTCGAAAAGATTCAGGAATAAAAGGTCTTGGATATTGTTGAGATGTGTCGCAGTATAAGTTGATGTTTTCAAGAGGAAAATAGATCTTTTCCAACTTCAACGATGAATCAGATTGCAAGAGTTGTAATTCTTCGTCTTGGGATTGCAGATCTGCTAGTTGTTTGTAGTCGATAGAAGCTGGTTGAGAAATGGCAGCGGTGTCAACTCGAGAAAGGGTGTCAGCAACAATATTACCAATACCCTTAACATGACGATTATCTGTTGAAAACTGCGATATGAAATCAAGGTGTCTTAATTGCCTGGGTGAGCGTTTCTCTGGCTGTTGATGAAAGGCGTAGATCAGAGGCTTTTGATCAGTGTAGACAGCAAATTGCCTACCTTCAAGCATGTAACGGAATCGTTTTATGCCAGTGTAAATAGCCAGGAGCTCGCGATCATAGGCAGACCAATTTCGTTGACTGGGCGTGAGTTTCATTGAAAGAAAGGCAATAGGCTTCCACTGAGTGTCATATTGCATGAGAACTGCACCAACACCGACATTCGAGGCATCTGTCCAAAGACTGAGAGGAGCATTTGGAATAGGGTGGTGCAATAAAGTAGCTTTTGCCAGGGCTTCCTTTGCCTCGATGAAAGCTTTATCTGCATCTGGAGTCCAACTGAGAGGATCTGGAGGATTTTTAGGTGGTCGTTTGGACTTCTTGGTGTTGCGTCGACCCTCTAAAAATTTTACTAGAGGAGCAAGGATGTGAGCTGCTCCTGGAACGAATCGACGGTAAAAATTGAACATACCAAGGAATCGCCGCAGTTGAGTCAAAGTAGTTGGTGGTGACAGGGTACTCCTTGATGGCCTGAATACGATCGGGCAGTGGTTCAATACCTTTTTCGGATACACGATGTCCCAAAAAATCAATAGTTGAAACACCGAAAGTACATTTGGAAGTGTTCAAGCTGAGACCATAGGAGTGTAATCTTTCAAATAAGGCTTGGAGGTGTTGAAGGTGCTCTGCTTCAGACTTGGAAGCGACAAGAATGTCGTCAAGGAAAGCATAAGCGAAAGGTAAACCTCGTAGTACATTGTCGATGAATCTTTGAAAGGTGGAAGAGGCATTACAGAGGCCGAATTGCATTCGTGTGCTTTCAAAGAGTCCGAAAGGAGTGATGATGGCGCTTTTGTGCACGTCGTCAGGATGTATAGGTATCTGATGGTACGCCTTAATAAGATCTAAGTGCGAAAAGATTTTGGCACCATGTAGTTCAGAGCTGAAGTCTTGAATATTAGGCATTGAATATTTATCTGGTATAGTTCGTGAATTTAAAGCTCGGTAGTCACCAACTGGCCTCCAGTCTGGAGAGTCCTTTTTAGGAACCATATGGAGAGGTGAGGCGTAGTTACTTTTCGCGATGGTCGTAAATGACCCAGATCGAGCATTTGTTGGAATTCGGCTTTAGCACTTTTTAATCGATCCGGAGCTAATCTCCTGGGCTTAGCGTGAACGGGAGGTCCAGTTGTTTCTATGTAGTGAAACACAGAATGTTTAATCGGTTGATCAGCACGGGGAGGCTTGGTGATGTCAGGGTATTTAAGAAGCAGTTCGTGATAAATGCTATTTCCCGAAACAGTTTTTATCGTGTGTATTGATGCTGACTGCAATTTTCCAGGGGTAGTCAAGTTCGTGACAGTGTCCACTAGTCTTTTATTTCGAAGGTCAGGCATGAGGTGAAAATGGTAAAGGAAATCTGCGCCTATAATGGGCGTACTCACGTCGCCAATCAAAAAGGGAAATCGAAAAATCTTTCGGAGGTTAAAATCAAGCATTAAAAGCTTTTCTCCGTAGACATTTATTTGTGAGGAATTGGCGGCAGATAAGGTCATAAGCGATTTCTTTTTCTTGTGGGAAAATGACGCAGGGATAATACTAATATCTGAACCGGTATCACACAAATATTGTATATTTGTTTTCCTGTCCTTTAAAAATAGGCGACGAGAGGTTTTGTGCAAGGTGGTTGTCGCCACTACACCTCGCTGTCCGCGTTTTTTGAGAACGAACAAGGTGCGGAACATTTCCTTGCACTAATGCCAAATTTTGTATGATACCAACACTGTTTATTAGAATTTCGAGAATTATTACGGCTTCGATCAAAAGATCGCCGGCGAAAAGGGCTGCGGGATCTGCATAATTCTAATTTCTTAATTCGATCACTCAGTTTGTGAATTTCACCTAAAATTTCTGAGTTAGAATTTGAAGGTACCGAAACTGAATTTACGGCAGCTGGATTATATTCGAGAATTCTGTCAGCGACTTCTGCGGCTTTTTCAAGTGATAAAAGTGAAATAGAAGCCAAAATACTTTGAATGGATGATGGTAAATGAGAAAGAAATAATTCTAACATTAATTCATTAGATACATTGTGAGATTCGGCTCTGCGCTGCATGGTTCTTAAAAGCTCGCTGGGCTTACGATCACCAAGCTGTTCGCCTGACAATAATTTTCCGATTTCCGCTTGGGAAGAATCACCTGTGCGTTTTATTAAGTCAGTTTTCAAATCTTCATAGGGCGTTATAGCCGAAGGTTTAAGAATGAATTCGCGTACAACAGAGGCAGCTTCTGGCGGTAAATTAACCGAAATATAATTAAATTTTGTACGACTATCTGTTATAGCTTTAGGATTGGCCAGTTCAAAAGAATGTTCGCACATGGCGAACCAAAGGCTAACATCGTTAAAGTTAAACGGAGGGATTCGAACTGCACTAACTTCAGACATAGTTAATAATCTCAAATACCGAAATAGCAATAGTTAACTTACTTCAAATGCGCGATAGAATACAATCCATCTGCCGAAAACGAAAGCTGCTAAAAGGTTCAAATGCGTCAGAACACGGAAAACAATTTCCCTCGGAATGAAAATAATACTATCTAAAAAAAAGGGGTCCGGGTCACCATTTTGCTGGTGACAGAAGTGGATTATAGAATAATAATCTCAACGTGTTAAAATATTTAACGTTTTTTATTGACAAGACATAACAAGAATTACACACACATATATATACAGGAAGTTCTCGGGTTTTTTCCCACCAGGGAGATATGTCAGCAGTGACGCAACGCAGTCAGACTACGCAGCGCCACAATGAGATATTTACCAAACGGCACTTCGGCCGTCTGGGTTACGAGACATACTACACGTTAAATCAGTCGTGGCCTCAAATGTCCTCACGCTGGTGTGGTGTAGAAGTTTGTAGAGTGAGGTGCCAGCTCAGGTGCTAAATCGCCATCTGACCGTGATTCAAAATGACGAGGTGTTGCCTACGGATCTTTCCCTTCCGGATCGATCCTGGACCGTCACCACCCTTCGCGTTACTGCAGATGTTAATTCAACCATTGTAACAGCACAGTACCCTAACAGCACAACCCTAACAGCACAGTATCAGAGGTCAGCACCACTGACCTCCGGCCGAAAATTCCCGAAACATCTGTCGCAGCCATCCAGATGGTTTTTAGAGGTGCAGGTGATTCAACTGTTTTCCCTGAAAAGTCTGGTGACAAGACGGTTGGAAAGCTCGAGTTAAAAAGAGGTTTGTTTTTGTGGCTCTCGGTTTTGGGGCCATGGCCGTTGAGGAGATCCATTTATGCCTGTTTTGCAGCGCTCATGACCTAGGGATACAAATCCATATTGCAATGTATTGTACATATCGATACTGTAGAATAAACGTAAGTTTATTTTGTAATTTGGACTGTTTCGTTGTGTTCATTGGCACATCAATCGGCCTACTACGTTACACCATCTACCAACTACATCTTAGTCAATACATTTTAATTTTTTTTATATTCACATTGATGTGCAGTTAACACTAGACGCAAAAATATGAACACTTTTCTTAATAGTTGTATTTTCAAGCGTTTGATATTTCAGCTACATAATATAGAAACAATTTTAATATTTTTTCGTAGAGCAAGCATGAGGTTGTAGGAAGAAACAACTTTAATAAAAGGAAATTGCAACAATGAATACATTTTACTGGCGTAATTCAATAGTTTCTTTATCGATCAACTCTTAAACAATGCATATTTATAATCGATAACTTAGAAACAAGTGCAATCTTTCAGAAAGCTGCACAAAAATCGATACACAAGTTTTTCAATTACTGATTAAAGTACCTATAGAACTTTTTATTTATTCATCAGGCCCCACACAAAATGCAGCGATGGTTAAATTCAATAGTTTTTCAATGCCATAAAAATTTAAAAAACAAAATTTAATTGATTTCTATATCCAGTTAACAATATTTTTAGTGATTCATAGTTTAAAAAATGCTAATTGAAAGAAACTAAGTTTTACACAGTATTTTTATCTTTTAAAAATTATTTCGTAATTTTTCAGTTAACTCGCTTAAATTTTCAACCAGCTTGCGAATATTGATAACGATTATATTGAAGCATATCCCCAGGTATGACTTTCGTCATCCATCCAACAGAAAAAGATTCATAGCTATACTACATGATTAATTTACCTCTTAAATCTTAAACTTTTATCATTTAAGCACAGTGACTGTACGATTGCATCTCTCATCAATAAACATTGATATAAACAACAAGGTTTGCTTTGTTTCGCCTACTGGAACATCAAGCTCCACCTGCCAATTGTAAAGCTTCTGATTGGTGCCTCAACCCCAATCCGCTACATCTCTACTTTCAGCCCAGCAAGACCTTATAAATGTCCTGAAAAACTCAGTGCCGTTCTGTTAGAGTTTCAACATTCATCGGAGATGGAGGTTCCATTGTCCCAGGTTCTCTAGATATGACAAAACTGTTCAGAAAGGTATTTCGTTGATAGCATTTTTAGTGTTGTACCCGTTGAACGGTAATTTTTGAGGTGGCATCTGTGAAAAAATGCCATTTGTCTGCCTGCAGAAAACGATGAAATAGTAGCAGAACTAGTATATCCAGATATAAGAATTCTAATCATTTGCACAATCACGTTGTTGCATCTGCAGCTTGCTTCTATTGATTTATGTGTTGAAATGAGGAAGGCTTCAAGTTTAACGCTCCAAGAGGTATCGACGAGGTATCTCGTCCATCAAGATCTGATCAATTTTGCTAATGACTAGATATCTCAACATCAAGATATGATGAAGATTTTAATTTTTATGATGGCAAGATTAAGACCTGGTCAGTTTTCTAATGGCGATATATCTCGTCCATTAAGATATGATCGGTCTTGATTATGACATGATACCTCGTTGAGACAACCACCAGGAAGAAGAGATCGTCGTGACTCAGTTGGTTTGTGCGCTGGAAACTTATGAGTTGCTGGTGGTGCAGGTTTGATTGCATCCTGGGTGCATTTTTATTTTCTGTGTCAATAAAGATTTCTTTGCGTATGTCCATTTACTTGACGTTGAATGACACAGCTTGGCCAAATATGGCCCTTGTGTCATAAAAACCAACAAACTATCCTACATGAAAATAGTTTAAATGTTTATAGAGTTTATAAACTTACTGTTAATTTTAAATCTCATCTGCATTCTCTTCTCTTTAAGGTATCAAGTGTATTTATGCAAATAAACAATATTGTTTCCCAAAAATTGCAGACTTCAAAAATTGCAGTTAGAATTTTATGACTGAGGCATGGATTTTTTGCAATTGTCGATGTACGAAGAAAGTAAAAAGTATACGCAGTACTCTTCCACTATTGTAAATTAAAGTCAAAGCAAAGTAGTTATTAATCTTACAAGTGCAACTTTATATTAAGCGGGACTTGCTAAAATAAACATTCATCAGGCTAATTTTATATTTATCGCATAATACATCCCTTAAGCAGGGGAAATACTTTTCCCAATTATCAATGCACATCACTGAAGGAAGTTATTAAAAATAACTCAGTGTTCTTCCACTGTAGGAAATTAAATTCAATGCATTTATAGCAGTCAGTAATCTTACTAGTACACTGCTACACTAAACGCAACCTACCCATTTACTGAAACGCGTGTACATCAAATGAATTTGTGACATTTTTATCATGTAATTCATCTTTTAAGCACGGAAAATGCTGTTCCCAATTATCAATGCGCATCACTGAAGGAAGTTATTCAAAGAATTCAGTATTCTTCCAATGTAGGAAATTCAAATCAATGCGTTTACAACAGGTATTAATCTTACAGATAATACGTTATGATAAATACAACTGACCCATTTACCGAAATAAGTATTCATCAGACGAATTTAGTGATATTTTTATCACATAATACATCCCCGAAGCAGTGGAAATACCCCACTGGAGGATACCATCTAACCGCATCTTCAATTCAACGTCCTACTGCTTCATCTATGCACAAATTAGCATCATGAATTATGCATCAGTACAACCGTTCACCCGGAAATTGAATTACTCCCCATCAATTTATTCATGGTCAGTTCAAGCGTGTTTCCTTAAGACACGTCCAAACACTCAGCCCCACCAGAACGCACCTTATCGAAAACTGCTACACATTCTTAAGTTATGACCAACTATACCATAATAGGCTAAAACCCATCAGGTAATGTGCCGGGATCTACAATATCATAAATGTCACAAACCATTCACGCGCTCTGGGGAGAAACTACAGTGTGGAGGAATGACGGAAGGGAACAATTGGCCATCACGAGCTCTATTTACACATTGGCGCACACGGCCTACATCGCGTATGCTGTGGTAATAGGTACGGAAATAGTGACACTTGGGGTTCCGGTAATGATATTCAATGAATCAAAGATTTGTATTAAGGGAGTGCTTGTGGTCGTGGAGATTTCGTGCTCCAGATGTGATGTATAATGGGTCTTTATGTCAATATTTTATGCTGTAAATGGGATTTTGTGGATTTTGTTGCAATTGGAATTGAGGGAGCTTTTTGGTGAGTGCTTTTCGCGTACTGTAATGGCTGCGAACTAACTCTCGTTTGTTTTACATGAGAAATGGTGAAATGTATTTAGTGATTATGTCGAATTCAATTCAGTCTAAAATTTGTAATGTTCGAACTCTCTTGTGAACACAATATGTTTAGTTGGTTACGAAGGCTATTAGTAGATGAGAATTAGAGTATTGCTTATTAAATATATGCTTATGAAAGAGAAAAATTTGTTTAAACGTTGAATTAAAGGAGTGCTTATGGTCGTGGAGATTTCGTGCTCCAGATGTGATGTATAATGGGTCTTTATGTCAATATTCTATGCTGTAAATGGGATTTTGTTGCAATTGGAATTAAAGGAACTTTTGAGTACTGCAATGGCTGTGAACTAACCCTCGTTTGCTTCACATGAGAAATTATTAAATGTATTTAATAGTAATGTCCAATTGAATGGCTAGAATTTGTAGTGTCTGGACCCTCTTGTATACGCAATATATTTAGTTGATAACGAAGGTGATTGGTAAATGAGAATTTGAGAATTGTTAATAAAATATATTTATGTCAATATTTTATGTTGCAAATGGGATTTTGTGGATTTTGTTGCAATTGGAAGTGAAGGGACTTTTTGGCGAGTGCTATTGGAATACTGTGAACTAATCACCGTTTCCTTTACATGAGAAATTATGAAATGTATTTAATGGTAATGGCAAATTCAATTCATGTCTGGAATTTGTAATACCTGAACTCTCTTGTGTATACAATATGTTTAGTTCGTAACCGATCGGTAGATGAGAATTAGAGGATTGTTAATAAAATGTATACACATAAAATAGAAAAGTTTGTGTAAACATTGAATATATTACGGCCATTTCACCTTATTATCCGTTTCGTGCCTTTTTAATACAAAATCGATGGGTTCCACTTTATGCGTTTGTATGTTTGTACAAGCATCATTTCAAATTATTTTAATATTTTCAAATGTCTTATATTTTATAAAAGTTGTTTCAACTTCGCGAATAAATTATTTTTTACTCCTATGTTTGTATTTGCATAAAGGTTTTACATAAAAAGACTCATTACCTCTAACCCTTATCATATTTGAATCAATCCTAACCTGGCAGTGTTAAAGAAGCCGATATATAAATTGACGTTGGGATTGCGGTTGAAACTCAGGTTGTTTTACCAGTACTGCTATAAAGGGAATTATCTTTTACAAAATTTAAATTCTAATGTTTAATGTAGCAGCTGCTATCGAACATATTAACAGTTATCGATGAATGTCCCCCAAATACTAAAAAAGAACTTTTCAAAACGTCTAACATTTTTACGAAAATATAATAAACCGGAAAAAGAAATTAAAATTCACATATATAAAGTAAATTTGAAATTCTTAAAAAAATTTAAAATCACTTAACGGTTAATTTAAACACTTGCAGTTAAAATTTAAAAAACCTTTCATTCACTTTGTTACAATTACTGAGAACTTAAGTTCCTTTACCAACTATTAGCATTATTATATGTTTACGAAACTGCTGCTGTTAGTTAATAATGACTGTTACTATTAACAGAAAAAACTTAATATAAGCAATTTAAAAAAGCTGTTACTTTTAACAGTTAATAATAACTGTTGCTATTAACGGTTAATAATAACTGTTATATTAACATTTATAGTAATAGTTACTATTAACTGTCAATAATAACTGCTGCTATTAAATAATAACTGGTATATAATCATTTATAGTAACTGTTAGTATTAACTGTAAATAATAACTGATCAGTTTTTCTCAAATTAGCAATAATCTTTACCACTATTATAGTAAAATAACAGTTCTGCCCATCTCTAGATAGTAGACATCCTCTTCATCGAAAATCCGATTCCATGCTTCAGTACCCAACATCGCAATCTAAAGGGGTTTGTTAACCCTTGACCCATTCATCGAACTAACTAACAAATGAGAGTACAGAGAACAAGTAGGGGTTGCGCTGATGAGAGGGATAGGTAGGTCAGCAAGAAGGAATCGACAAGGGAAGTCGAAAGAAGTGCACCAAGAGAACAAACAGAATGTTAGATGGAGTATTCCATTTACCGTCAGCAGCATTTCTTGTGACTACATACGTCAAATTTATTTCTAAATAGTAGACGAAGAAGTCATAATTAGACATGTTTATGCTCTGTATTCACATTAATACATCATCAAAGAATTAGACTAGTTATAAGACCCGATTTAGATAAGAATACAACGGGCTCTAGAAAAAACGTGTTATTCAAGTGCTTATTAGCTTTTAAGGAATAGAGTGTGTATTGCAACATACACTTTATATGCTTCCTTGTTCATGAATAGTTACTACTACGTAAATTAATAAATCACACAACTCAACAATACATCTGTCTCAGTAATACCAACATAGTAATACAGAAATTAATAACTCAATTAAACTCATAGATCAACACTATGTGTTAATTAATAATTATAAATGGACTACTACTAAAAACTTACTGGCGTTTCCAAATATAGAAAATTTCATTTTGAAAGTTCAATTGTTACTATCGCATGCGCGTTTTCAGTTTCCGTATAAATAACACTTTTTAGTTATAAAATTATCGCTTATATTATTATCGCTTATAAATATCATTGCTTGCATTACTCGTTTCTTTATATCTGTCATGATTTAATATTTATTTACTGTGTGCGAGCGATTTCCCATGAAAGTATTTAAATATTATAAAAAGGATAAGAATATCTATGTCACTGCAAGTTTGTCTTTAATATAATAGGATAACAATAAAATAAGTTTTACTATCGGAGTATTATGTAGCTTTATATGAGAATCAAAATACCATAAAGCTTTGACTGTACACTTATTGAAATATTGGGAAAGTATTGCTGCTGAGAGAGAAATAAATAACTTAAAAAACACTGATAGAGTTTGGTTATGGTGAGTTATTATGCAATTAGCTTGTTACACAAGTACACAGATCAAAACATGCCATTCATGACATAGAACCAATAAAAAATTAGATTAAATAATAGTTTTTATTTTACTGTGACGAATTGAAACATTAGTTCTATGGAAAAAAATTTGGTAAAAGTCACCGAAAAAGGTAGGTAATTGAATTAACGTCACACTGGAGCAACGCAACGGGATATTGGCGACGGTCGGTCCGGGAGCAATTCCCTAGAGAAAGATCCGAGGACCACACCACACAAGTTGGGACCAGTCAGATGACGAGGTCAATAACAAACCTGGCAACCCACTCTGCAAATTTCCACACCATGCCAAAGTGAGGACATTTGAGGGCCCGACAGATTTAACGTGCACCAACCCCCTGTACACTACGGTCTTTGGTTTCGATCGAGTTTCCATCTCGTAACCTCCGGTTGCTAATCTGCTACACTTCTTAACAAGATACCGCAGACCAACCGAAAAGGATTTTTTTATGGTCACCACGTGTGTAAAGAATAAACATTTCCTATTCAGATAATTAATATATTTCATAACATAAACTGTTATTTTGCTTGGCGTGACCTAAAGGTTATTTAAGGAAAGTTTTTATACTTAACTCTCTCTTATATAATACTTAACTTCTCTTACTTCACGAAACTGAACTTGAAGTTACAAAAGAGAAGTAACCAAACACTGACGCACTTTACGCATAACTCCGCAAGCGTGGTGTGCAAGTTCAATCAGCCCTAATCACTGTGTATGTTACGCACTTTTCCCTCCGTCCTTTGTCTTTCCCATCGACCCAGCATCGAATTCGAAGTACTTAAAACAATAAAGCGGTAAACGACATCCCGATTCAAGTTCCAGTAAGTACCTTAATGTAATTAGGAATGAAAACAACATTTTAATTTCAGAAATTCAAGTTGGGTAGAAGGAAGAAAAAAAACGAAAAGAAACGGCCTGCAAACACACAAAATAAAAACCTCACATCGCTTTACAGAAACCTAATTTTAGTTTTCGTCACAACGTAATTGCATTAGAATCTCCCTAACCTATGCATATTGCCTTCGCTTCAGACTTGTTCTCTTTTTACTGTACCACAGAAACCCACACGGAATTCTAATGCTGGTCGCGGGCTTTACAAATTCATTAAAATTTCAATTATTTAGCCCGTATACATCAACTCGCTAACAATCCCGCATTAGGTGGTCTAGCCTCCTTGTTATTTTTTATAACTCCTTAACAAGATCCTAGAATGCAATTTCTTTTCACTTCAATAGAAAGTAATGCTCATTTGCAAAATTAATGAATGTAGCATTGCTCGCTCATAATGCGGGGAGACAGTTCTACGGAAGCATCTCGTTTTCGGAAAATGTCGGGTGTTATAGAGAATTAAAAAATACAAGAATCAAAGAGTGAAGTTGAATGCAAAATAGCGCTTTTCGTTTCGTACTTCGGAGGGCTGGAGTAGGTAAAAAAAAATTGTTTCTCGAGGAAGTTATGGAAAATGTTAAAAATGTATTAAGAAACAAAGTTAGCATCGCTGAATATAAAAAGGATGCCCTTCCGCTTTTGCTTTTATGCCTAATAAAATGCGAAAGCAGCATGTTTTAGAATAAAATGGAACTGTTTGGAAACATAATTACATAACATTAATTTTTTCTTTTTCATTCCGAAGTGTGTAATTCTTACAGTAGATAGATGTTTTCCCCAGCAAATGAAAATTTGTTTGAAAGAGGATTTCCGCATTCTGTTGCTTCGAACTCTTTTTCTTATGTTTTTCTTCTAGATATCAGACATTTTAGTTTTCAAAGCTTGCTTTGCAAAATTCCAAACTGTCTCACTTTCTTCCTTAACATACGTCATCGACCTTCTAATGAAATAGACAGAGCTTGTGGGCGGAGTCGATGTCTTAAGATCTCAGAACTGTAAGTTGCATGGACTTAGGAATCGACTTGAGCCGATTGGCGCTATCGAAGCGCAGACTAGTGTTATTAATCACTCTGGATAATCATTTTTAGCAATCAACAATTTGCTACACATTAGGATTCATGCTTTCATTGACAACCATGTGACAGATCTTCAAACAGGAAGAAATAGCAAGAGGCAATGAACATATGCTCCCAATTATGTTTCCATTGTACGCATTACCACCAATCATGAGTGAGATGCCATCTCAGAAGATGACCTCGTCATCTTACCGTGTTTCGAAACTGCGAGGCGTTGTCCTCAGATCTTTCCCTTAAGGTTTGATCCAAGACCGTCACTTGTAGCCAGCTGTGATGCACCAGTGCAACGTAAATTAAACTACCTATATTCCTACCTTAATGTAAGTCCTTTTGTAATTGAATACAACATCAAATAACACATAAGTTTCAAAAAACATACTCATTTATTAAAATTAAGCATGCGTATAGCGTATTGGGTATAAAAGACCAGACAACACAAAATGGTGTTTTCTATGTATGAGCAGCAAGAATGCTAAAAAATGTTCATGCACTCCCAAAGACCACTGTAAAAGATAAAAGAATTTTAATTCAATTTCTATTCAACACTGTCTGCACTATTCTTCCTTGTTTTTCTTGAGTTCTAAGTGGTAATTTTTCATGCTGAAATGGTTATCGTGCTTTTCTCTTATCGTTCATAGCGGAGTTTTGGGGAGTATATGAGCATTGTTTTTTAGAGTATGAGCAGCAGTACGCTAAACGTTGCTCATACACTTCCCTAAGCACCATATGAACAAGAAGTGAAACACACGGTAATCAATCTACACATAAAAAGTAACAAATCTACACATAACAAGTAACCAATCTACACATCAAAATGTTTTTAGATTTTTGACCTTTTCCCTATTTTGCATATGGAAATTTTAAAAATATTTCAAAGCATGAATGAAGGTGTTGGTGGTTCTGGGCGTCAGGGAGGATCCTGACACAGACAACACAAAATAATTGAATTATTTAATTGAATTAGTTTACCTCCATGCTATGTCTGTGGCTTCAGTACACATACATAGATAGTTCTGCTTGACTAATGTTTATTCCCCATTTTTTAGCTTTTTGGCGCTTTTTTATTAGTTTGCATATCCGAATTTATATTATACATATATATATATATATATATATATACACTGCTGGCCACCCAAATTGCAACACCAAGAAAGACAAGAGATATCACAACAAAATTTATTTTGTAGATAACATGTTGACCAAGTATCAAATGATTAAATTTATAGACTTCTGTGAAGTGTGGTTCCTGCCAAAATCAGTAGCCAGAGTAGCCGCCATTGTTGGAGATCACCGCTGCCACACGCCTCGGCATTGATTCAAAGAGACTTTGGATGTGTTCTTGGGGTACAGCAGACCAAGCAGCTTCCACACGTTGCCAAAGTTGATCTGGTGTGGCAGCTGGGGATGTATTCTGGGTCAATCGTTGAGCAACCATGGACCACATGTTTTCTATCGGCGAAAGATCCGGAGAGCGAGCCAGGGAAGCAATTCAATCTGGCGATTGACGAAGAACCCTTGGACAATGCGTGCCACGTGTGGTCGCGCATTATCCTGTTGAAATATGGCTGTGGGCAAGCCCTGAAGGTAAGGAAGGACAACTGGCTCCAACACCTCGGAGATGTAGCGCTGGCTGTTTAAAGTACCGGCAATGCGTACTAGAGGAGTGCGAGAGTGATATCCAATACCGCCCCATACCATAATACCCGGTGTAGGACCAGTGTGGCGGTGCACAACGCAGCTGTTCAGCATCCTCTCTCCACGGTGTCTCCAGACTCGAATCCGACCATCGTGGTGTTGCAGACAGAAGCGTGACTCGTCAGTAAAGACAATTTCATTCCATTCTGCCGTCCACATCCTTCTTTCATCGCACCATTGGCGGCGGAAACGTCTGTGGTTCTGCGTCAAGGGTAGACGAAGCAATGGACGTCTTGCGGACAGACCACTCTGCTGTAAACGGCGTCGAATGGTACGCGCAGACACTGGATGATGCGGTACAGACTGAAAGTGCTGTGCTATGGTTCGTGATGCGGTTGAGCGATCCGTCACTACCATACGCACAATATGCCTGTCATCACGTGAAGTGGTGCACTGAGGTGGATGCGATCGAACACGTCGGTCCGTCGTACCCTCCTGCATCCAAGGATCACATATCCGCATTACAGTTGTTTGGTTTCGTCCAACACGACTACCGATTTCCCTGAAAGATAATCCACAATCTCGGTAGGCCACTATCCTTTCTCTGTCGAACTCGGATACTTGATCAAAAGATGATCGCTGTTTTCTACGAGGCATAATTGATCGTTTTTTTGAAAAAACCACAAGAAAAACACAATTGCCGTACTTGAAATCGTCGAAATCTCCAAGCCTTAAATAGCGCTTTGAAGTGGCGCCACAGGCGCGCGTGATGTGCGTCTGCGCTGAAATTCTAATCATTTGCATATCTCACCTCCGCTAATGCATGTTGTAAATTTCATATTATTTGCATGCTTCCTTCAGGGTGTTGCATTTACGGTGGCCAGCAGTGTATATATATATATATATATATATGTATACATATATATATATATATGTATATGTATATACATATATATATATACTTATTTATTTATTTAATTTGTGATTTAAAGAAATTTTTCGCGTGTGGTCTAAAATACCTTTGCGCAAAGTATATGTATTATGATTTAGTTTTCCTTGAATGTTAGTAGATTTTTATACGATTGTTCTTCAGAGAATGGCAGATAAGCATGATTTATTTTAAAACAATACTTACGCCAAACCCATTCGTAATATGACAAATTTTTAATCTCCTGAAACTGGAACTCCCACGGGAATCGTAGTAAGTCACCTCAACATTTCTTGAAATTTCACAAGTGCTTAGCATTTCTACTCGTAAAAAATTTTCAACAGCTTCTGCGTTCTAATCCGAATGGCAGATTAAATTTTGCACTTCGACCTTTAACGTCATCTGTTGTTTAGTAGGAATGACTAGAGATTATTATTTGAAGAAATATGACTCATTTCCATTTGAATGATTCTGTCAACATCTACGATTACAGGATTAAGGCAACAGAAAATTATCACAAAGTGCAAATTCTTACCGGCTTTTCCGGAATTTATTTTTTACGTGAGTTTACATACGGAAATGTTACCGAAGATGCAGTAGTTAGATTTTGCCTACCTAACAGGATCGAATCCCTTTGAGTGATGGTGATTGTCCTTGTTGGGTTGGTTGGTGGGGTAGATTTTTATCAAACAATGCCAAATAAATGGGCGTACACACCCAAAGAAAGCTTGTGATACAGGAGAGAGCAATACACCAAGGAATTGAACTTGAGATTTCTACAAGGTACAGGCTGGTTGATTAGTTGTGGATCATGGCGCAAGTGTCACATTTGGCAAAGACAGATTGCAGATTGATAGTTCAGTGAGCATACCCACTGAGCCACGACGATTCCTGTTCCTGTTAGAAGTAAAGTTGACTTAAACATTGGGTGCTCCTTAACCGTCTGAGTGGTTTCGACTATATATCTCGTTCAACAAGATTTGACCAATTTTGATAATGACGAGATACCTCGTATTCAAAATAATACCGACTTTTTGATGATGACAAGAACAAGATCTGATCAGTTTTGCTAATGACAAGATACCTTGTCGAAACAAACAGGAGGGTTAAATAGCCTCCAGTGACCCCTTGTAGTGCTGATTCCCGAAGAAGGTTATCAGGTATTAAATAAAAGCAGGAGTTCACAACTTCGAACCGTTCTTAGTGGAAAAACAGATCTAATACTCCGTTCATGCAATCGTGTATGGGCAAGTGATTGACTCTGTCATTGCAGAGTTGTTTTTCAGTTAAGACGTAAAGACACAGCAGGTATCGAACAATTTAACATGCGTTTAAGGATCGATGCTAGATGCTTGTACCAATTTCATAGGGCTGAATCGTCGACACCGCAAAACCATGAATCTCTGATTTTGCACTTTTCATCTAAATATATTTCTAACTTGTTTTCATTGTTTTATACTATGTAAAAAGAAACGAATTAATTTATATTTATACAGTTTAAATAACATAAGTACTAATTAATATTCATATATAAATCAATCTTTCCGTAAGTCAAACCTGTAAAAGCGATTTACTCGAAAAAAGTTTTGTTCATTCATGGTTTTGGCATTTCTAACGCCATGGGGAAAATATAAATGTTCCACTCAAATTCCATCTGTTCGTCTGTATCTAAAAGTAAGTTTAAACCTAAAAGCACGTAAAGTAAATACATAAAAGTAAGTTTTACATATTTTTTATTAGGAATGTCAGCACATTCAATGCCAGTCTCCTTAAAAGTAGGTACGTATTTTAATTAACATCACACTGGAGCAACACATCGGGCTATTGGTGATGGTCTGGGATCAATTCCCCAAGGGAAGGGGAATAATAATACCCGAGGACACCAAGTAATTTTGAACCACGGTAGGATGACGAGGCACCTGAGCTGGCACCCGACTCTCCAAACTTCCACACCAGGCCAACGACCAGTCTCCTTAAAAGAGAGTCGTGGTATGTTCATAGTAACACAATCTCTTCAACTAGATTGGTATCCACATTTGCTTCATGATTTAAAGAGTGAGGTATTATTTTTCTGTCGTGACTTCTCAAAAGAAATCTACAACTAATAAATGCTACACCTGTTTATTATAAAAGTACGAATGATCAACCCTCCTAGTGGTTGCTCGAAGAGGTATCTCGTCATTAGCAAAACCTGAACAGATCATCATAGACGAGATATCTCGGCTTTAGAAAAAATTGATAGATCTTGATCTCGCCATCCTAAAAAATCGACACCTTGATGGCGAGATCACATGGAATGATGGAATGATCTCCTCATCAAAATCTATCAGATCTGATGATATCAGATGGATGAGATATCTCGTCATTAGCAAAAGTGATCTTGATGGTTGAAAAACCTCGTCATTAGAAAATCTAATCACATCTTGATGGACGACAGATCTCGTCATAAGTAAAATTGATCAGTTCTTGATGGATCAGAAATCTAGACATTGGCACAATTTATCAGATCTTGATGGTATAAGATAGTAATTAGCAAAATTGAGCAGAACTTGATGGACGAGGTATCTTGTCATTAGCAAAATTTATTAGATCTTGATGGGATAAGATAGTAATTAGCAAAATTTATCAGATCTTGATGGGATAAGATAGTAATTAGCAAAATTGAGCAGAACTTTATGGACGAGGTATCTTGTCATTAGCAAAATTGAGCAGAACTTGATGGACGAGGTATCTTGTCATTAGCAAAATTGAGCAGAACTTGATGGACAAGGTATCTTGTCATTAGCAAAAATGAACAGATCTTGATGGACGAGGTATCTCGTCATTAGCAAATTTGATCACATCTTGATGGATAGGATATCTCGTCATTAGCAAAATTTATCAAAAAAGATGGACGAGATATCTAGTCATCAGCGAAATTGATCAGACCTTGATGGTCGAGGTATCTCGTCATTAGCAAAATTGTTCTCATCTTAATGGATCAGATATCTCGTCGAAAACACTTGGAAGGTTAAAAGTAATCCTAATTCACATAAATTTGAAGTGAACTCATAAACATAATCTAAACCAACTTTAAACACAAGTTTAATCCAGCATTCTATATCGAAAAGGCGGAGAAAAGGGTATAACCACACCCTCTTTTGTGTCCCCAAATTAGCATAATCTGATACGTAACTTGTACAGAAATGTTTTTAAGCCCAGACGTCACACAGAAATGCTGACTTCCGACTCTTCTAGCGAGACAACGAGATAACGATCCCAAAGACTGCATCAAAAGCGACTAATCGAATGGTTGAAAGTAAACAACGTCATCAGTGTAAATAAAAGATGTCTCTCAGACGGCGGTGAGAATACGAGGCGAGCAGAGTTTAGAATTTAAATAATATTCTTCCTGAGCAAGATTTTGAAATGACAGACTCGTTTCCATTATGTTAATTCTGTTGCAATTGTCACGGGATGCGGTAGATAAGGTAATGTATTCGAAACGGATTAACATATGTTGAACTTACGAAAAACTGGAGAAGGAAGTAATAATTACTTAATGGAATATGTGGCCACACATACGCCTAATAACAAAAGCCCCTTGCGAAATACCCTTGCATTATAGTACTTGAAGTCTGTCGTATAATTTACATTCTACAAGATTCAATGAATTTTCTTAAGTTAACTTTACCTTTCCTGTTTGAACGGTACAAAGTATTCAGATGAACTTTAATTTCCATTTCAAATTCCTGTCATGGCAGATAGAGATGGTATTTTGGGTTGTATTCTTGCGTTAGTGCTAGCTTAAAGAGAGTTAAATTTATAAAAGAGGTTTGAGAATAGTGTTATTTACATTAAACCTGACGAGTCAAATTCAAACATGAAATATGTCTTCAAATATTAATATTACCGACATGCTCTTTAACTGGCAAAAGTATTTTTCTACTCAAGACGTCTCAATTAGTTTAAAATCTAACTATTAGTTTTTAAGCAAACTGTTAGTTTAAAGCTTAGTTATCAGTTTTTAAAATTAACCACACTGGTGGTTATCTCGACTAGGTATCTTCTCAATAGCAAAACTGACCAGATCTTGATAACGTCATCATAAGAAATTGGCAATACCTCGATAACCGAGATATCTCGTAGAAACCTATCCTCAATTCTCAACGTCTCAATTAGTTTAAAGTAAGTCTAACTCTTAGTTTTTTAACCAAACTATTAGCTTTAAACCTAACTATTAGCTTAAAGCCTAACTATTATTTTTAACTTAATCCTCCTGGTGGTTGTCTCGAGTAGGTATCTCCTCAATAGCAAAACTGACCAGATCTTAATAACGTCATCATAAGAAATTGGCAATACCTTGATAACCGAGATATCTCGTAGAAACCTATCCTCAATTCTCAACGTCTCAATTAGTTTAAAGTCTAACTCTTAGTTTTTTAACCAAACTATTAACTTTAAACCTAACTATTAGCTTAAAGCCTAACTATTATTTTTAACTTAATCCTCCTGGTGGTTGTCTCGAGTAGGTATCTCGTCATTAGCAAAACTGATCGCCTTTGAAAAAAACTGACCAGATTTTAATATCGTCATCATACAATAATCGGTAATATATCGATGACGAGATATCTCGTCGAAACCAATTAGATGGGTAACTATTAGCCAAACTATTAGTTTTTAGTCAAAAAATGAAGCGTACAAGCATTTTGATAGTATAATACATCTTTCAAACAGATTGTAATGTGACAATATGTTTCTCATCAGCATGAAAATAAGCAAATACGGTCTTAAAAAGATTATCAGTTAATGAGTTTCTGCTCTAAGCCAACGATATGACTACGAATTATAATTTGATTAGTCACTGCTTTTTTTGCGCGCGCGCTAAGGGAAGACGGGTAAGCCAGTTTGAAGGGCAACGGATTAGCAACCGGAGAGTTGCGAGTTCGAAACGTGGTCCAACGGAAGACCATCGTGCACATGGTGGTTGGCGTATATTAAATCTGCCGTTGCCTCAAATTCATCACTTTGGCTTGGTGTGAAAGTTTGGAGAGTGAGGTGCCAGCTACGGTGTTGACCTCGTTATCTGATCGCGGCTCAAAAATTCGTGGTACTCTCCTCTTGGGATCGATCCCGGACAGTCTCCAATAGTCCGTTGTGTTCCTCCAGTGTGACGTTAGTCTCAACTATTAACCTACCTACCTCCCAAAACCTAGACATCTCAGGAAGCCCATGGAGGGCTCTACTTCGAAGCAGGTGTTTTCTGTCCATTACTTCTCTAGTGATATTTTTCATTGTGATTATATTATATGCTATTCAGTACATCAGATAATTAATGGTTAATGGTGTCCAAATCAAAAAATACCAAAACGTTAAAGCGTTTGGTATTTACTTTAGTCTGTATTTCTCAAAAGTAGGTAGGTATTTTAATCAACGTTTCACTGGAGCAATACAACGGGTTATAGGCGACGGTCCGGGATCAAACCCGAAGATTTCTGAGAGTAGCTTAAGCATTGCTTTGTAATATCTCTCGGGGTCACGGCAGCGTAGATGGTAGGGTCGCGGATTAGCAACAGGTGGGACACGATTTCGAAACTTGATCCAACCAATGACAGTCATGTACATGTTGGCTGGTGCAGTTAAATCACTCGAGGCCTAAAATATCCTCACGATGGCGTGGTATGGAGAGTAGAGTTTCAGTTCAGAGTTGGTTCGAAATTGCAATTTATTAAAACTAAATATTTAATAAATTTATGAAGGAAACAGCGAAATAAAAGTAACGGTAGTGGGAACAAAAGATGTTCCGAAGATTATTTTCATCTCGTTATTTCTCGCATATAGTTGCCACAAGTTACAACTAAAAATCGGAAAAATATTAGAAATGTGAAATAAATTCCGAGCGAAAAAACCTGAACGTGGTCAATGAACACGAGGTTTCGTTTCATTTCTGCTCGTTGCAAAATATCATTTGTACTAAATATTCCAAAATTGTTTATAATTCGCAAAGGAAAATATGACTCAAAATGAAGTATCAGAGTTTATGTTCCGTAAAGAAATAATTTTTTGGAAAAATAATTGCTTTTCAGCAGTACTGCTAAAACAATCCAAGTAATCGCAATGGTACATTCCACTTTCTCGAAAACTATCAAATTTTGGTCGATTTAAGTATACTTTCTCAGATGTTTTACCATATGCAAGCGAAGGAAATTCAAATAACGTATTCACTAAAATAAAAAATAATATAATAAAATATAGAACATTGTTTTAAAATATGTTGAATAAATTTGGGATCCTTGCACAAGCACACAGTTACAAAGCATGTAAATGGGAAGACAGACAGATGGACCAGAGCAACCAAGCTCAGTCACTATATGAATGTATGTATTAACATTGTGCAAAGTTTCGTGAATATATACCCAGCCGTTTGAATGTAGTGAAGGCACACTCATACAGACTAGACAGACACCAAACGTGCAAGACACCGATTTTGCATTAGAAGGGCCCAAAACGGATAAATAACGAAATGGGTCGAAAATATTCAATGTATAAACAAACACTACGTTTTTATTAATATAGATGAGGCATAAGTCAAAAGCGAGACATCGTATGCAAAAAACTTGGTTTCTGCTCATTAGTATCAACATAGTGATTGACAGACTGTTAATCAAAAAACCTTTTAACAAATTGTACACCGTTGCACTTTAACAGTTGTAATACATATTTCATGAATATATTGCTCATTACGAAATATAGACCGCTTACTTCAGTAATTAAATAATGAACTTTAGTTTTGCAAATTCCTTATTTGCATTGAGTGCTTCGAACTGCCAAATTTGAAATTACTTAGATTAAATATGACGATAGAGCGATATTTGCTTACGAGCCCCAATGGAAGGAGAAAATATTCATGGGAACTGAAACTCGTTAAAAGATTTTCTTTTAATTTCTGATGTTTGGATGGGGGACTTGGAAGTACAGTAGAACCTTGTGTATTTGAGCTTCGATTAACTTAGAGTCCGTGTTATCCGAGCCTAATTCAGTACCGAGTTTTTTTAATGCTTTAAATTCAGCTCCGAGCACTAGTCTTCTCACTTTGTCCAAAGAGGTGTGAAAGTGCTGCGTTACAGGAGACCGCTTTTCGGAAGAGTTCAAAAGGGATGCGACTTTTTTTATTTAGCCCAGATTTATTATAGAATTCACCCAATAAATATAAACTGTAACACAAATCCGAATATAAATCATTATTAACCCTAGCTGTGTCAATATATCATTTAGAGCAGAAGTACCATGTAGTACGATAACTTTTACTATAATTCAGGTTGTTTTGCGTCGGTATTATACGAGTTTCTGGTTATCCAGGAGTTAGGTCCACATTACCTCAGCGAATCCAGGTTCTACTGTGATTCGTAAAATAGAAATTCGTTGGTAGAAGCGTCGACCTTATAAGTTAATTATTCTCCGTATTTTTTCATTTTTAAAAACAAATGTAAAGTTTGTAAAATTGTGTCTGATAAATAATGAGTAGTTTCCATTTAAATAAACCTATATTCTTGAACCTTTAAAATCAATACTGAATACTGGATATTAAAACAGTACTTTGAACCCAAAATATTATTTTCATATGAAAATAAAATTCATAATCAAATTATATTTCTGACGGTCCATTCCAATAAATCGAGAATACATTCAGGAAAACAGAAAATTCGTTAAAAGAAAATTTAATACATTAATAAAAGGGTTTGAATAAGTCCTTATGAAAACTCGTAAAATCAGTTTGTTAACAGGAGCGTGGATTTTATAAGACAATTTATTACCCACCATTTTTCTATTGTATATAAGTACAAAGCACGAAGTAGAAATCACATATGTGGAAATCACGAAGACCGACTTTTATAGTGCTTTAAAATATTTTCTAACTTTTAGCTTTCAAAAACTACCAAGATATTGTAAATATTCGAACTATTTTTCTAGTTACAAGGGGTTTTCGTTTTTTAGGTATTATCACCATATACAAACATGCTTTCAAACTTTAAACTCAATTTCTGGAGAACTGAAATTTTGCAATATGGTGCTTTGTTCAAACGGTGATAACAATGAATGTTGATCTACCAATTATTTTTGTATGATTATAATCTATGTAATACAGTTGATGTTTTGACCCTGAATTAACTTTAAGTTGTTTTCCAAATGCTAAAATTCTTGAAAAAATCTTGATATTTTTATACTTCCTTTTTGAAAAAAATTGTAAACAAAATATTCCCTCTATCAGATTGCTTGAGGGTCAAAACATGAAGAATGATACTATATGAATAATTTCCAGCAGGAATTTTTTCCTGAACAAATTAGAATTTGATATCACTGTTTAAAACCTACTAATTAGTTCATTATATCATTAGATAATGAATGATAAGCTTAATCTGATTTTTTTTGCACTGAAACGATTTTCATCAAAATGCAATAACCTATTTAAAAAGAACTGAATTGCTAAAATCCAAATTTTAACAAAATCCAGTGTATAATATGTACAAGTAACAAAATGAAAAATTTGCAAAAAATACCTTTTAAACAATGCTTAGATGATAATCTAAATTCCTTAACTTCAAAGTCAACATTAAATAATGGATATTAACAACATAATGTAAACCCCAAGCATTATTTTCACCGGAAAGGGAAATTCATTAGGTACCACCAAATTAGAATTTGAGATATCACTGTTTAAAACCTGCTAATTAGTTCATTATATTTAAATTAGATAATTAATGATAAGCTTAATCTTAATTTTTTGCATTGAAACGATTTTAATCATAAAGCAATAACCTATTGTAAAAAACTGAATTGCTCAAGTCGAAATTTTTAACAAAATTTAGTGTATATGTGCAACATACAAAATGAAAAATTTTGCAACAAAATACCTTTTCAACAATGCTTAGTTGAGAATCTAAATTCCTTAACTTCAAAGTCAACATTAAATAAGGGATATTGACAACCTAATACAAACCCCAAGCATTATTTTCACCGGAAAGGGAAATTCATAAGGTACCGCCAAATTAAACTTCCGAGAGTTCACTCCAAAACGTGGATAATACCTGATTTCCACTCCTACTTCCTTCCAGTTGGGAGGACACGGCCTCAGTTCAGTAGCCAACAATATCTACTCTGCTGGGATACAGATCATTATTGCCCGCCTATTCCTCTACTGTTCGCTGAAAATTACAAATGCTTTAAATTACCTTCGCAAGCAGATCCCATAAGTCACTCTCCCTTTCGACATCCTATCGACCTGGCTGGCAGTGAAGAGCCAGCTTTCTCTTTGAAGGCTGCGGATTTACTTCAATATTTTACTACGATAGGTTTTCGTCGAGATTAGAATAGGTACAATATTATTGGTTTATCTGAGTAAACAATGAAATACGAGCAATGCATCAAACTATCGAATCGAGCTCTGACTTACGGGAGGCATGTCTAGATTCTGGGAATCATTGCGTCCTCAGATCATTTATATTGCGGGCCATTTTAGTTTCGTGCGCTGAAGGGAAATTTCCTTTGATAGATGGTGATTGGCGTCAAGCAGATTATGTCACTTTACTTGATGTCTTGCTGAAATCGGAATTGATCAATGGACGATATAGCTCTTTGAAGCTGTTGTGATGGAGAGATTATAGCTTGAAACTGCGGCTGTGCAAAGTGGTGTATTTTCCTGTTTAAACTTCAACGTACATTTTACGAAATCAGGGTCTTAAAAGAGAAATTATTGAAAGAAGTGACATGTAAAAGAATGACTTCTACTTTATTGTTGTTCAACGATTAAGGGACGTGGTAGCCAAGTTGGTTAATCAGTCAGGTGTGTCGCGTATTAGTAACAATAGGGTTGCGAGTTCGAAACTTGATCGAACTAAAGACCGTCGTCTATGAGGGGGAAGGAACTGACTAACATTAAATCTGACTACCCTCCGGGTGATTGTCTCGACGAGGTATCTCATTATTAGCAAATTTAACATATCTTTATCTCGTCATCATAAAAATTATATATCGATGACTAGATGTAACGTCATTAGCACAATTGGTCAGATCTTGATAAATGAGGTATTTCGTCTAAACCACTTGGAGGGATAAATGTCACGGTGGCTTCATGTGCAAGTTTGTAGAGTTAGGTGTCACATTAGGATTGACTTTGACATTTAACCGTGGTTTAAAATGACGAGATGTATTCGGTCCTTCCCTTTGGGATTGATCCTGGACAATCACCAATAGTCGGTCGTGTCGCTGTATCGCGACGTAAGTTTAACTGCCTACCTACAGGTTCAACGATTATATTTTCTGTTTTATGTCTTTTTTATTATTTCTAATGCCGACCACTGTCAACTTCGACCTTCGGTAATACAGAGGCTGTTCGGACATTTTTTGAACGATTTTTATGAGACGTAAAAAAGTTGTATGCTACGAAAGAATTTTATTTTCACAGCAGTTAAATAGTTAAAGTATAACTTATCGTCTGCTAACTCAGAGTTTTGTTTACTTTCAAAATGGCGCTTTTAAATAAGCAATGGATGGAAGGCTGTTTTCTCTCTTTCCGAAGAGAATTGTGCTTATTCAATTATTCAAAAACGCTGTAAAAGTCATGGTTTTTCGATATCTAAAGATACGATAAGTAATATTATTAATGAGAAAGGAAGAAAACGTAAAAGTGGAAAAATACTTCCAAAAAAGTATCCAAAAAAGAAAAAAATTCTGAGAATATTTGTAAGGTAAGATCTTTAATTTTAAAAGAGAATCCGCCAAGTCAAAGGACTATAGCAAAGTGAACGTGAGAACTTAATCTAAGAGATTTATGATCGTTGCCGGTTTTGCATATAATGTAAAATTAAAAGTAAAAAAGGGGAAAATGTAAAAATCAACTTCCACATATTATCAAGACCATATTTTATCCCCAATATTCAAAAAAGAAATACCATATCTTTACCCACAGTGCCAACAATCAGTAGAACTGCATCAGGGTAAAGCAAGCAGCCACACATCTAAATCGACTATTAAGTTCTTGGAAAAAATGGAACAAGAAACTGGTATCGAGTCTGGTACCTTTACTGATATTCCTGCTAAATCTCTAGATGTTTCACCCATAGACTTTTGTGCTTTTGAACTTTTAAAAAGGGCATTATCGAAACGTCGACCGAAAACTATTCAAGGACTGGAAAACTGTGGAGCAAGAATGGGACAAAATACCACTATCGATACTACAAAAGTCATTATTATCATGGAAATTAAGGTGTAGAAAGATAGTTAACAATAAGGGCTATCAAATGGAACATTTAAAACACAAAAATTTCATGTAAAAATTGAGTTTCAGTCCATTAAAATCGTTCAAAAAATGTCCGAACAGCCTCTGTATAAAGGGTTCAATTGGAGGTCATATGTGAAAGTTCACTTGGTGGTAAACCGTGGCTACTCCTAACAGGGTCAATCACCAGCATCCGTGCACTTAACCAACATTCTTACCTGAGCCTTATTGCGATGGACAAACGCTATGGTAACTCTACCAGTTCCATAAAATGTGAATATACAGATATATAAGAAGTTTGTGTATATGATACAGCTTATCCAGAGTACGTGTATGAAATTTTATTACTTCTAATGTGGTAAATGCTTTTTTCTAACTCTACATGTTCCTATAGAACAATGGTTCTTAACATTTTTAGTGATCGCCACCCCCTTGAATCTAAAAATAAATTATCTCACTCACTAGAAAAGTGTGTTTCTATTTCTTTATTTAGGAAATTACTTCTATTGCAAGATAATTTATTGATTGAAAAATAAACTCATACATTTACATACAAAACAATATCTCAATTTTTAATCGTTAGGTTGTTGTTTATTCATAATAATACTTTTGAAGCGAGACTCCTTTTTTGAGAGCTACACGTGAGTCATCACTTGCATTTAAACGATTTTTGACTTCTTTTTATGTGCAAAAGTGAAGAAAATCCCATTTCACACAGGTAGGTGTTGACAAATGGTAAAAGTGTCTGCAATGCTGCTTTTGCCAGCTGTGTATAAGGTTCTAACTGTGTACACCAGAATTGTTCTAAGTCCAGTTTTTCAAATTCCATTCGAACACGTGCATTGGCTCGTATTTCAATAAGATTGCCTTTTATTAAATCGCTGTCGTCTATCGAAACTTTTCTCGCACCCCTGGAAATGCATTCTCGCATCCCCAGGGGTGCACACACCCCAGGTTAAGAACCACTGCTATAGAAAGATAAAACTTTCAAATTGTATTTGGGTTCGCGTTTTTAAATTGTTAAGGAAATTAAAGTTTCTACAAATTTGCGTCACTTTCATTAGTAATTCTTTATTAATAGCTGTGTAAATAGTTTCATGGATATACTGTACACTTTAGAAAACTGTACTGATGTTTAAAGCCTTCAAAAGAATTGTTTCCTAGCCACTAATGATTTAAATACTAAAAGACTTGGAGAAGTAATTTTAGATTTTATCAATAAATTCAAAGTCATTGTTCTCTTTCATAATGTCAATTTATTCTTATCTTTGATTAGTGGATCACAGAGGCAACAAATTATCAGTCCGTACAGTCACAGTATGTGACGTCGTCCCAGACATTCCAAGGACGGCTTCAGTTGCTGAGTTTCGTTTCCTAACTGGACATGACTGTACTCTTATTTTATTGTAATAATTTTGACTATCCTGTCCGTATTTTATGTAATGGTATACAACATGGGACTGCTCGACATTTAGACACGTGAAATGCAATACTGCATCAAACATTCTTTTAGTTTGTCAACAGGATACAATATTGCAAAATAAGACATGTAGCAACATTTTTGTTTTGCTATTCACAAGTATGAACTTTTTTCTTTGACAAAATATGAAAATAGAAATGTCAAAGACGATCAAAGAGGAAATTTAAATATGATGCACCAAATAACGTTAATTATTTCCATAATGCAATGAAATTTGTGATTCCATGCTTAGGAGTATCTTTTATTTGACAAAATGTGAAAATAGAAATGTCAAAGAACGATCAAAGATGAAATTTAAATATGATGCTCCAAATAACACGTTAATTATTTCCATAATGCGATGAAATTTATGATTCCATGCTTAGGAGTAGTTAGGCTGACTAAAGTTTACAATTAATTCAATATCGATATTTTCAATATGAAAAAGATCATTTATGAAACAAAGTATTTTCCTTGACGGCCTTCAAAACTTTATCTTGTGCTGAGTTTTATTTCCAGAACTGTTTTAAAGAAAGATATATTCATTTTATTCTTTTAGAGATGACGAGACAAATTGAAAAGGTTTACCAAAAATGTCTGTCAGATCAGGTAGGGAATATATTTTCCTTTGGAATATCTTACCTAGCAAACAGAAGAATAAAGTGTTGACTAAGGCATAGATTTAAAAGAAAAATGTCGTCACCTATACCAAAATGTTGGCGTATTGTGTAACCACTCATACCAGTGGTCCTTTCAGTATTTGTAAAAATTTTTATATACGTCTAGCAATAATCATTTAAATAATTGCAAACACTTATGACGTATATTTCTTTAATATAGCTAAGGGTTCTTAGCGTATTTTTCTCAGCATATATCATATTAAATGGAGAAATAATAGGGTGTGTTTGATATTTATATTAAAGCCAATAGCGACATATAAATAATCTAACCCTCAAGAGTTCACACACATAATTTCACCTTGCAACTTTCCGTCTTTTCTGCAGGACTTTTAACATACTTTGTCCTTCTTGACCAATAGAATGTTTTCAAGGGATTCTATTTTAAACTTTGACCTTCTTGACCAATAGAATGTTTTCAAGGGATTCTATTTTAAGGAAATGAACAATAGTTCCAAAGGACTGTACTCTAAGGAACGAAACATTAGAACCTGTACCTGAATATAAACGTGTGCTTTCACTAACACCAGTCGCCTTTTCAGTACGTGTACAATTCTTTTATATACGAGGGTTGTCCGTAAAATAAATAAGGTTCCCAATGATTTTTCACAATGAAAAGCATGTTTATTTGCAATGAATAATACATTTTTGGAAAGCTTAGACTTTTTCCTATTTTTCGACATAATCGCCGTTGAGATCGATGCATTTTTGCATGCGGTGTACCATCTTCTTTATGCCTGAGTCGTAGAACTCTCCCGCCGCGCCGCGAAGGTAGCTTTAAAACCTCTTCTTTCAGCTCCTCTCCGGTTCCGAAATGCCTCCCACCCAGGTGTTTTTTCAATTCAGGGAAGAGATGATAGTCACTTGGGGCTATATCCGGGCTGTAGGGCGGGTGTGTGACAGTATCCCATCCAAATTCGTAGATGAGATCGCTGGTTACACGGGCGGTGTGCGGACGAGCGTTGTCCTGATGGAAACGCACTCCCTTCGTGAGCATGCCTCTCCTCTTGTTTTGAATCGCTCGGTGAAGGTTCTTCAACGTCTCGCAGTAGCGGTCAGCATTGATTGTTGTCCCGGCAGGCATGAATTCGCACAACAATATCCCATTCCTGTCCCAAAACACGCTGGCCATCACTTTGCCGGCACTCGGTGTTTGTTTAAACTTCCGCGGCTTAGGCGACTCTGGATGTTTCCACTGACGGGATTGTTCTTTCGTTTCCGGTGTCGTGTAGTGGACCCAGGTCTCGTCCCCAGTGACAATGGAGTCCAAGAATTCCTCGCCATCGGTTTCGTAGGCCTGAAGAAATTCGCGGGCCGCTTCAACGCGTTGTCGTTTGTGGTCCTCCGTGAGCATTCTTGGGACCACCTTGCACAAACCTTGGCATACACTAAATGGTCTGTCAAAATTTTGTCAATGCAGGTCTTGCCGACATCAGGGATCATCTCGCAGAGCTCCCGAACCGTAACCCTTCGATCTTACAGCATCGCTTCTTCCACTTTCGCAATCGTTTCGTACGAAACCGATGGCCGTCCGGAACGTTGTTCATCATGGACGTCTGTACGTCCGTCTTTAAATTCTCTGCACCATTTGCGCACGTGTTGTACGCTCATACACTTTTCTCCGTAGACTTCACGCAGTTGGGAATGAATGTCCACCGGCGCAGTGTTTTTTGCAAACAAAAAACGAATCACAGAGCGTAATTCGCACCTGGCGGGAGAAGCGAGTGGGAGCTCCATCTCTAAGGGCTGCCAAGCTAAGACTGCGCGTCGCAGACAGTTCGCCGGGGTGGGGACTGGGAGAGGGGGAACCAAGGTACACGCCAGTGGCGCCGGATCCCGCGTAACAGCGTTCCTAGCGACTGCAGAGCCTTGGGAACCTTATTTTACGGACAACCCTCGTACTTCCAGCAATAATCATTTAAACAATTGTAACCACTTCTGGCATGTACTCCTTTTGCGTAGATTTCTCTGCATATATCATACTTAATGAGGAAGGAATAGGGTATGATTGACGTTTATATTAAGGCTAATAATGACAAAAAGAAATCTATCTCTCTGAGGGTCTCATACGCATAGTTCCAACTTGTATTCTTTCCTGAATGACTTCGCACCAATTTTGAGGAATGATTAAATCCCAAAGATGGGAACAAGACAATCGTTTGAAAGGATTCTATTCCACAAAACGGACTAATAGAATCCTTCTAAAGGATTCTATTCGAAGGAAAAGAACAGTAAAATAATTCTAAAACATTCTATTAGGGAAGAGCCAGTGGAATATTTCTAAAAGTTGAAAGAATCCATGAATTCTTTCAACTTTTTTTGTGGTTGTTTAGTCATTAAATGTTGTGGGGTAAAAGCAATATTACTGTAAGCGGAATTCTCGCTACGCTCAGAGCCCTAAAAACAAACTATTAACATAAATAACAGCTAACTAATTGCATTAGGTTTCCTAACATAATTATTTATCTCAAGAAGGAGATTACTTTATTCTATTATGTTTAGTAAATTCAAAATTTCACACAGTATCCATAAACAGCTGCAGAGAAAATGTAGCCATCTAGACTCCTTATAAGGGGAAATACTGAATTGTTACAGTAAAGGCGAAATAATGAATTAATTGTTAAGTAAAGGCGATTGTATGCGATTTCAAACAATTTGATGCTTCATAAATATTAGGTGATTATTCTAGAAACATTAATTCCATGAAATAGCACCTTACCGATCATCATTTTGTGAAAAAAAAGTTTCCCGTTTGTTTTAGTCAAATATTATTTATTCAATACTTGCAAATTATTTTAAAATTGATTCAAGTCAGATTTAAGATTAGGTATATTTATGAAAAATGAGAAGTTATTGATCAGGTAGGTAACCAGGAGGTAGGTAGAGAGTTGAATTAACGCACTGGAGCAATTAACGGGCTATTGGTATTCTCCGAAAGATTCCCATTTATTCCTTTGTCGGTAGCTCCATCCCCAATAGAATCCAGCATCATACACAATGTTCTAACCAATTCCAGAAATTGCACTCATAAAATATTCAATCACTGTGGCTGCTTGACCCCTCCCAATTCACTTCGCTGTAAATCGTTCCACTTTATATGGTTCGTTGCTCTCCAACGTATCGCACTATGGTGACACCCTGTATAGGTACTTCTATTAGTGGTAAGAACTCTAGGAAATATTTTGTTGGTCAAGAAAATTAAAGCTACTTGAAAGATAGAAGTGCCCACTGCAGATTGCAGATCTTGAAAACACGTCCCTAACACTCACAGGATTAAAGTTCAGATTTAAATCCCTTTCAAAGCATTTACCATTCAAAGCATAGCAAAAAACAAATATATTCTCGATTTTGAAATACCGTCTTATTTAAATTCAGCTTATTTTCAAATGTGCTCCACGTAATACGAGCGAATCAGAAGTAATCGAAAATGCACTAAGATATTTTTGCCCATCTAGATTTAAGACTGAATAATGGCACACATAGAAATGGGTTGTTTTTCAAAAGGATAACACATCTGATTATATATATATATATATATATATATATATATATATATAAAAGGAATACCAGAAGGATACCAGAAAGGATATATATATATATCCTTTCTGGATATATATATATATATATATATATATATATATATCCAGATGTGTTATCCTTTTGAAAAACAACCCATTTCTATGTGTGCCATTATTCAGTCTTAAATCTAGATGGGCAAAAATATCTTAGTGCATTTTCGATTACTTCTGATTCGCTCGTATTACGTGGAGCACATTTGAAAATAAGCTGAATTTAAATAAGACGGTATTTCAAAATCGAGAATATATTTGTTTTTTGCTATGCTTTGAATGGTAAATGCTTTGAAAGGGATTTAAATCTGAACTTTAATCCTGTGAGTGTTAGGGACGTGTTTTCAAGATCTGCAATCTGCAGTGGGCACTTCTATCTTTCAAGTAGCTTTAATTTTCTTGACCAACAAAATAGTTCCTAGAGTTCTTCTATCTATCTATCTATCTATCTATCTATCTATCTATCTATCTATCTATCTATATCTATCTATCTATCTATCTATATATATATATATATATATATATATATATATATATATATATATATAGATAGATAGATAGATAGATAGATAGATAGATAGATAGATATACATATAGATAGATAGATATACATATAGATAGATAGATATTGCATTATTTCGAATAAGTATTATTTCTAGTTGACAGTATACATATAGTATATATATACTGTCAACTAGAAAAATAATACTTATTCGAAATAATGCAAAGGCGTATGGAATGTTTTATGATCGCCTTATAGTTATTGTATTTCAGTACTGAGAGTGCAGTCTTGAATCGAATAAGATATTTAACATGAACTTTATGTAGATATTCATGTTTTGTTTACAATTTCAACTGTACCTGAATCATTTGTTTGGTATATTTTTTTCAACTCCTTGAGCATCACGAGTAGAGTAGTGTTGCTTTTACCCCGTACCCTTCCTCAAAGGCACATCTCCTTTAGGTGTGTACGGGCTGCATGGACCCTACGGAACCTAGCGATCTTTTCTTTTTCCATGGGGTTTACTGTAAACACGGGTGGCGCGATCCCAGGATTCCCAAGCTATCTATTTTGCTTTCATCTCACTGTGTTTCCCAATGTCTCTTTTTTCCTTTCACGGCACTTTTTACCTGACGTGGTTTTGTGTTTGGGGCAGCTTGACCAAACATGGCCTTAACGCCATAAAATATCAAAGCAACCCCACAGCACACATATGGACTAAAATATCACATCCATTGGTTGGAAGATGTTTTTTGTCAAGGTGGTCATAACTGATTAGAAGTGATGCAGAAAAGTCTACAGGTTGCAGAACGGATAAATGCGTGTGAACCCATCAAATGGTAAATTGAATGAATTGAGAGACAAAACTGCTTTCATACTGCATCTTAATATTAATTTATTTCTTATTGTATCCATAGAGCTTAGGTCCAACTGATGGTATTTACTTCTATTTGCATTTTTTGTAATTTTTCTGTTGATAAATTTATCACCATAGTGTGACAAGTTGAAAATCAACAGACAATACTAAAGAGATGTCTCCATAACAAAATTTAGCAGCCATTCATATCACAATCTGTTCTTTATTCTCATTTATACTTTCCTTAAGCTGTATATAGGAAAGTTAAATATAGAAAAGGAAATATCACGTCGTATCACATACCCTGTTATATCATTTTACAACCCTCACGGCATTTGAAATTATGCATTTTAAGATTGGAAATGCGTTTCACCATAGGTGTTCCATGGATTAATGTCTTATTTACTATATTTGGAGGAACAAAATTTACGTTATGAAGGCAAATATTTCTTATTTTATTTCTTACATGTGAATAAGTTAAAACTTCTGATGTAAAATTATATTGATATAACTTGTTTATTTTGTATTATGTTCAAAATATGTAATATGCATCTAAATATATATGTGTGCAACATACGTAAAAACCCATACAAACATCTCAACTGTTAATTAATATAATTATATCTGAATTATAGACATCATGTTTTAAAATCAGTTAATCCATATTGTATGTTTTCACCCTATATGGAAAAGACATGCTTAAAATGGGAATAACTATAACTATAATTGAAAGAAATATTCACAATCATTTTATTTTCTCAAATAATTTTTTAAGTTAATAGGCCAAACACACTTCATTATTTTTTTAAATGGTAAGAAAAATCTTAAGTTGTAAATGTTATTTAAAAAAATTTTGAATTGTAGAATAGAAATATACCTGAAATATATACTTCACTAATACTTATATCGCCACTTTCAATGCAGTGTAACATGGTAAATGGTGAGTATGGTGTACATCCGAGTCGAAAATAAATAAAACAAAGTACCAAATTCTTAATTTCTATAATTTATTAGCTGATTTTAGAAAAAATGAGGCTTTCTGTGAAAAAACTAAACTAGAGAAAAATATAGTGAAAATTCATATTCATTTACTGAAATTTCTAAACTACCAAAATGTGTTAGCGTATGAAACAATTATACACATAAAAGCACGCTTCACACCAACATCAAATGACATTATTATAGTAATTTTCATGTTAGCAAAGTATATCATGTAACTAAAGATATTAGTCCGAGTTCAAACTCATACAATCAGTTCGAACTGTAAAAGGGGATTCGGAACTCATGTGACAGACTTCAAGAGGTGGTAGAGCACACTAAAATAATCATTTTTGTAGGGCCATGCATGTGCTCCAGTGACACGTTTAGTCGCAAACACAATAATTTCGCAGGGAATGAAACAACATGTTATTTACATCATCATTTTACAATTTCTCATTTACAATGATCTTTACAATAACTGCCCAAAAGTGCAACCTTCAACAATGCAAGCTAGGCAGCATGGCAAGCTTGTGAAACCCACCAGCAAAGGATGTTGTAGCGCGCCAAACCAAACAGTGCACTCTTGCAGCGAAAAAGTCCGACAATCCATGCATAGACTCTACCAAACTTGCATTAGTGTTCGTGGTGGCGCCTTTAGGCAGCTATTGTGAAGAGTCATTGTAAATAAGTAATTGTGAAATAACGATGTAAATAAACATTTTGTTTCATTTCCAGCAAAATTCTTGTGTTTGCGCCTATAAATTGCTATACAAAAATTAATCTTTTAGTATGCTCTATTACCCCTTGAAGTTTGTTCCATGAATTCCGAATCCCATTGTAGACGTACATGTTGTTTGAAGTAAGGTAATATGTGATTTTTACAACATTACTTGACAGTATTGTATTGCCTTTCACATTATAATTTTATTTTTGTAAAATAAAATTTTTGTTTACACATTGATATGAATTACTAAAATTTTAGTTTCTAAGCATTCGTTTTTTATAATATATGTAATTACAAAGTATTCAGTTTCAGAAAAAAGCTTATACTATTCACTTGAAGAATGTAAGCGTGTAAAGTATGAAAGTCAATTGGAAAAAGTATGTAAGTTAATGTTAACTAGTGGTCGCCCAGTGGTCGAAATTCGACCATAATTCATTTAATTTTTAAGTTTGAACGTTAATAAGGTTCTTTTGTCAAAGAGTATACCTCTATATTCATTGCATATAATGTTTTTGAATTTTGTTCTATTACGTAAGCTGCGAGCATGTACAAATACGTCATAGGAAAAATGCGGTATAGCTTGGTTAAGCCATATCTAAAAAATAATAACGCGTTGTTTGACATTTTCTTGGGTTTTTTTATTGCTATACTGACCACAGGTTTCGCCAAGGCTACACAGTTAATTTGCCTATTTTTTCAAATTATATAAAATTTAAATAAAAAATAAATCTAAAAAATGAAAAATGAAATAAGGAATACGTGCTTCGTATTTTTATATATATTTTTTATTGAAACAAAAAATACCGGGTGGTTAAAAAATAAATGTTGTCCATTGAACTTGAAATAGTTCGACAATGAATTTAATGATTCAAAACTTCTGTGCAGACGATGTTTTTTGTAAAAGCTCTTTCATCGTTTGCTAAATGCCCTTGCCGTTATATTCTGAAATATAAAATCTCAAACCATCGTATGATCGAACTCTACTTGCTGCGACGTACAATTGACCATGTGTAAAAACTGGCAGCCTCAATAAAATTCCAATTTTTTCGAATGTTTGTCTTTGAGACTAATTTATTGTCATCGCAAATGAAGGTATAATTAGAAATTGAGTTCTTTGAAAGTGAAATGGTAAAATAGTTCCGGAATATGTTAAATTTATACGTGGAATCAAAATTCTCTTATTGCGTGCGGTTCCAGTTAAAACTTCGCAATCAATAGTATTACGATGCATAAATTTGATGCGCATTCTTGTTCCATTGACTAATGCTTCCTTTGTATTTAAGTTTCTGATCAGCAAAACGATGCAATTAACTTTCAATACTAACTTATGTGGTGGCAAATTATGCCAAATCTCATACTCCTCCGTGCGCGCAATGTGCTTAAAAAGGGGTACAAAGTTTTCTCTTCACGTATTAATATATAGATTACAGTATATGAACGTAAACAATGAATGTTTTATTTTGTTTAATTTAATATATTTGTAACGCATATTATACATTAATTTTATCTTTCTGCACTCCTTCTCCATATGAACTTTAATTATGCCAAATCTCATACTCCTCCGTGCGCGCAATGTGCTTAAAAAGGGGTACAAAGTTTTTTCTTCACGTATTAATATATAGATAATGTGTGTAAATTCAATTGTCTTAGCTTGCATTAACGCTCCCATCTGAACAATAGAAAGAAAGTCGTAAGTGAATGAAATTATGAGGCAGCATATAAAACCACTTCATGCCGGGATCACCTGACACTATTAAACAGCATTTAGGATTTCAAAAAATAGTCCTCAAAATCGAATTACATTAACTAGATATGATTTTTTTCCTCCTACTCTTCAATAAAAGCGAGAACTTTCGGTTAAATTGGCCTTGTGAAATTGGGTTAATGAGTCTTTTAATGGGATTCAAGTTTTTCGCTATTTTCAGCACCTGCGAAACAGAATTAAATTCTAATTAATCCGGGGATAGAGTTCGGCACACGAAATTTTTTCCCATTTCTTAGAGCTGCGAGGTAAGAAATGAACAAAATTTATTAAGTATATCAGGCGAAAGTTTCCAGAAAAAAATGGCGGCCTTTATTACAGACCGAAATTATTGCGCGGGGAAATGTGGAAAATTCTTATTTATCGCAACAGCGGTTGAGTGTTTCGATTAGTCTTAGGGTCTGGGTTTGTGCTTTGGTGTTTTCTTTACTTTTCACTTATTGTGCTCATTTCGGTGCTTTCCACTTTAATAAAATACAAGCCCAGACGAAATAAAACGTATTTTATCGAATTATATTTCTTGAAAGGGGAATTTTTTAATAATGGATTGGGGTATTATTTTTCTGCTCTTGTGGTTGATGAAGACCTAATGGGCTGCTGAATCAGCGACAAAAAAACTTCAAAGCATTTTACTCTTTGGCTTTTGGTCTTCAATTGACATTCATCGCAAAATGGAAAAGCAATCTCAATTCCCTTAGTGTTTAATTTGCGGTGAAATGCATTTTAATACGTTTCTGAAAAGCAGCCCCTACTGCTTTTGAAATTGTTTCTTAACATTTATTTATTCTAATAACGCAATGTCTTGAATTACTAGGCATCATTTTCTGAAAGCAATTCCTTTTTAAAGTTATTATTACATTTCCTTTTTAAAGTTATTATTACATTTCCTTTTTTAAAGTTATTATTACATTTCCTTTATAAAGTTAAAATTACATCTACAATTTCTTCTATGTTGTAAATTGTACGCTTCATCGTTTTGGGTAAATTTCTGCATCATATATTTTAATATTTCCATCCTCAGGAAAGGCGATGGTTTAAGGATTTAGTTGTCAACAACCACTCCACTTAAGACTGAATTGAACTTGAAACTATAAATATTCACATTACACAAAAAATAAAGCATAAATGAGATACATTTCGCAATATTATCGACAAAATGGATGGAGATGTGGTAATAATATAACTTTTTGTATTGATATGGATATGTACATACATATATGACGAATGCCTGAACGAGTGGAGCATGCGCAAGTGCATTCTCAGGACTTTGGACCGGAGCAACGGGACGCGCACGTAGAGATACGACGACCCAGCACAAAAAGACGGTCGACGAGTTCAGATATATCATGCCAATAACGATGTTAACTGTATCAACTATTTTTGTAAATAGCCTACATACTGATGACCATCCTGCAATTTCTGTTGTGCAATCATTAGATAGTGCTGATTTATACCGAAGTGTCTGTCTATGTCATCCTCATCCATATGTTGATATTTATTTATGTTAATTCAACCCTCTTAACGTCACGAGATATCCGAGTAGTTAGGTATTGCTTTTATATCACAACACATTAACCCATCTGTTGGTTGTCTCGACTAGATATTTCGTCATTAGCAAAACTGATCAGATCTTGATGGATGAGATGTCACGTCATTAGAAAAAACTGACTTAATCTTGATCTCGTCATCATAAAAAATGGCAAGATCTTCATACGGAAATCAATCGGCACTATTTATAACGAGATATCTCGTCATTAGGAAAATTGGTGAGATCTTGGTGGACGAGATATCTCGTTGGAACCACTTGGAGGGTTATGACCAAATAATCGCATCGATGGGTTGAAAGCATCCTAGGAAAGATTCTACTGGTCAAGAAAGTTCAAACTGGTGAGAAGTTATGCAAGGAAGACTGCAGGTTGTAGGACGCATGTGTGAGCACGAAATCTTTAGAGAATTAAACATCATATACACAAAGCGTTATAAAAATATAACGATAACGCCCATTAAAAATAAACGCCTAAAAATGAGAATTCCTATCCTATCAAATACTTTCATAATCAATTTCGTATGGATACCTTATAAATACCACGCTGTTTTTAATATTATTTGGGATTTTAAATCTCCAAAACACAACTTTTTTTTACTTCGTGGTATTTTGTGTGCGTGAAGCCCTTACAGGATTAAACATCATATACACAAAGCATTATACAAATATAACGCACATTAAATAAGCGCCTAAAAATGAGAATTCGTATCCTATCAAATACTTTCATAATTAATTTTCTATGGATACCTTATAAATACCACACTGTTTTTAATATTATTTGGGATTTTAAATCTCCAAAACGTAACTTTTTTTACTTCGTGGTATTCTGTCAGCGCGAAACCCTTAGAGGATTAAACATCATATACACAAAGCGTTATATAAATATAACACGATAACGCCCATTAAATAAGCGCCTAAAAATGAGAATTCGTATGCTATCAAATACTTCCATAATCAATTTTCTATGGATACCTTATAAATACCACGCTGTTTTTAATATTATTTGGGATTTTAAATCTCCAAAACAACTTTTTTACTTCGTGGTATTCAAATTAGCGACTAAATCTCTGTTTACAACCAAATTAAGTACTCTAAGGTTTTAAAATAAACTCGACGCTAAAAACACACATTCCCGTATCCCTCCCTCCTTGTTTTTTCTCCACGGGCGACGCAATCCTTAACAAAGTGCTACAACCACCGTTTTCTTGTATAGACCATTAACGGGACTATTCCGAGCCATTATTGCAGGTTTCCTGGTTAGGGAAACCAAGGGATAATTAGGACTCCCCTGGGAGGGAATTTTTTTCCCTCGCCCTTTCCGGTAGCCATTAGTGGAGAAGTTTCCGAGAGTCTCCGCCACCAAATGACCCTTGAGGTCGAGTTTTATCGCTTGCCTATTAAGAAAGTGTGGAATTAATTCTTTTGGTGTGAAAATACAGGCCTCGGAAATATTGAGTGAGTTGTTAAGAGCGTCGCCTTTGAGGTGACTCCAGCTGAGGGAGTCGAGAACTTGCTTTTATAGCCTTCATGCTTAAAAAATAACGAATTTGGGTTTAATTGAAGACATATGGCAATGTTATGTACCGACGACGACTGAAGATATATTTCCAGATAGGTGATCCAACTGAAGCTGGTTGGATTTGATGGCACAACAGGCCATACATATATATATATATATATATATATATATATATATATTTGGCCAGCAGCACAAAACAACGTCAAATAAATGGATGTATGCACAAAGAGTTTTTGCTGGCACAGAAGACAGACACCTAGGGAGGAATTGAACCGGCACCGTGTACTACTCGTTGGTTCCTAGCGCAGTGGATAAATCGACTCAGTCACGGCAGCCCATCAAACTGAGGAAGTCAAAGACTTACTTGTAGAGCCCTCGCTCTTAAAAAAAGGAATTTAGGTTTAATTGAAGTTATATGACAATGTTATGCACCGATGCTCACTAAAAATATATTTACAGATAGGTGACCCAACTGAGGTTGCTTGGATTTCGTGGTTCACCGGACCATATTTGGCCTAACTCACCGAATGGACACAGACTTAAGAAATAGCAAATTTAGGTTAAACTGAAGTCACATGACAATGCCATGCAAAGGTGAGAGTAAGAATATATTTCCAGATAGGTGATCCAACTGAGGTTGATTCGACTTGATGGCACAACGGATCATAATTGACCTAACTGCACCAAATAACGTCAATACACAAGGAAAGTTTTTACTGACACATAAAGAGAGGAATAGAGCATGTGCCGTGTACAACTTGCAGGTTGCAAGCACAGTGGGTAAACCAACTGAGTCATGGCTACCCTCCAAAAGAAGGGAGTCAGAAACTTATTTTTATAGACCTCAGATTTCGAAATTAACGGGTTTTGGTTTAACTGAAGTCATGTGGTAATGTTATGCACCAACAATGACTAAAAATATTTTTTCTACAATTCCAGTTAGATGATCCAGCTAATATGATTGAATCAAACTGATTTGCATGTCCTTAAAAATGTGCATAATAGTTTTATATTGATTATAAGTATAAATAGGCCAAGAAACAAATTTCCAATGAGATTACCCAAACTTAGTCAAAGACTTACTTGTAGAGCCCTCGCTCTTAAAAAAAAGGAATTTAGGTTTAATTGAAGTTATATGACAATGTTATGCACCGATGCTCACTAAAAATATATTTACAGATAGGTGACCCAACTGAGGTTGCTTGGATTTCGTGGTTCACCGGACCATATTTGGCCTAACTCACCGAATGGACACAGACTTAAGAAATAGCGAATTTAGGTTAAACTGAAGTCACATGGCAATGCCATGCAAAGGTGAGAGTAAGAATATATTTCCAGATAGGTGATCCAACTGGGGTTGATTCGACTTGATGGCACAACGGATCATAATTGACCTAACTGCACCAAATGACGTCAATACACAAGGAAAGTTTTTACTGACACATAAAGAGAGGAATAGAGCATGTGCCGTGTACAACTTGCAGGTTGCAAGCACAGTGGGTAAACCAACTGAGTCATGGCTACCCTCCAAAAGAAGGGAGTCAGAAACTTATTTTTATAGACCTCAGATTTCGAAATTAACGGGTTTTGGTTTAACTGAAGTCATGTGGTAATATTATGCACCAACAATGACTAAACATATTTTTTCTACAATTCCAGTTAGATGATCCAGCTAATATGATTGAATCAAACTGATTTGCATGTCCTTAAAAATGTGCATAATAGTTTTATATTGATTATAAGTATAAATAGGCCAAGAAACAAATTTCCAATGAGATTACCCAAACTTAGTCAAAGACTTACTTTTAGATTTCAGAAATACAAAAATAAATATGTTTACGTTGGACAGAAGTCGTGTAGCACTATTTATTATGCATGAACTGTGACCAAGAAAGAGTTTTCCATTGAGTGGATCCAAGCTGAGTGACTTACATCGCTCTCAAAAAGAAAAGGAAAATCTTAAATTGAACAGAAATCGTATAGTAATATTATGAGTAAAAATGACTGAGATATACATTTCCGCTAAGATGACTCAACATGAGTCAAAGACTGTCTTTTTAAATTCCTCAGAAATGAAAAATAACTTTGCATTGAAGAGGAACCATGTATTAATGTTATGCCAAGCAATGTCGAAGTAATGTATTTCTAATGAAGTGTCCCCAAATTAAAACAATCAGACTCACTTTTTATCCCTTAGAAATAAAAAGATAGCTATGTTGAAGATAAGTCCCGTAAAAACTTTATACATAAACAATAACCACGAAACACTTTTTTCCAGTGAGATGCCCCAGAGGTTCTGACTGATTTTTACTTCCATCAAAATGAAAAAATACTTTATATTGAACAGAACTCGTTTAGTAATGTTTGTTACGCATCAACAATGACCAAGAAAGATTTTTCTAATAAGTTGACTTACAGACTTGATTTTTATATTCTTTCCACATAAAAAATAATATTAAATTGAATAGAAATCGTACAGTAGCATTATGCATAAACATGACCAAGGAATAAATTTCAGTTGAGACGACAGTATATGAGAGTCAGACTTCATTTTTTATCTCTTCGAAAAAAAAACTTTATATTGAACAGAAATCATGCATTAATGTTATGCGTAAGCTATGTAAAAGTAATGCATTTCCAAAAAGAGGTGATCCCAAACTTAGACAATTACTCACTTTTATATCTCTTAGAAATAAAAATATAACTATATTGTACAAAAGGCGAGTAGTAATTTAACTCATAAGCAATTCACAAGAAATACGTTTCCACTGTCATAACCCAAAATGAGGGATTTAGATTTCTTTTCATTTCACTTAGAAATAAAAATTAACTTTACATCGAACAGAAACCGTGTTGTAGCATTATGCATGAACAACAACTATGAAATACTTTTCCAATGAGGCGACAGAAGTTGAAAGTTGACTATCGACATTTTTATTTCTAAAATTAAAGCTTTCTTTTTATAGAATTGAATTAAATGAATGATTACTTAAATTATGTTACCTATTCGTTTTCCCAAGAATTATTTGAAAAATCAAAATTCACAGTATTCAGAAATTTAGAAACTCTAGCAACCTAGCATACAAAGTTGATGGGGCCGCGGTAGCCCAGTTGGAAATGTAGCGGATTAGCAACCGGAGATTTGCGAGTTCGAAACTCAGCCTAACGAAACACCGTCGTATACAGGGGCTTTTGACCGTTAAATCTGTCGTGGTCTCAAATGTCCTCATTATGGGCGTGATGTAGTGGTTTGGATAGTGGGGTGCCATTCAGTTGTTGACCTCGTCATCTGATATGGGTTCGAAATTACCAGGTGTTGTCCTCGCATTTTTTGTCCTTCGAGATTGATCCCGGACCGTCGCCAATAGACCATTGTGTTGCTCCAGTGCACGCTTATTAACGACGTATCAGACTAGGGCTAAAATAATCAGCTAAGTTGATTATTTTAGACCTATCGGAAATGTATAAACATGATCTATTAAGGAACTTTACAGCTTGAGATGTTTGGAAATTTCAATAAATTCGTATTCAAGTTCAGCAATTATAAATAGATAAAATACTTTCAGAATAGGAAAATACTTTTTATTCTACATCGCAATGGCATAATATATATATATATATATATATATATATATATATATATATATATTATGCCAAAAATTACGAATGCCTTCAATAATATATATATATATATATATATATATTATTGAAGGCATTCGTAATTTTTGTTTCCTGTTTAGAAAGGCGAATTGGTAGTAGAAAATATACATTTCATTCCACATTCTTGTATATCCTGCGTATTTTTAGTTTATTCTCTCAAACTAGTACTTTTGAAAAGTTTTCTCGTTGCTCTTCGATTCAAAGGAGAATACGTATGCATTTATGCATTCTAAGGGTTTACAGGAAATCGATTTGTTGAGTACTAATGCAAAAACTATAACTATGTCCATTCTATTTCGTTTATTCTTCGTTGATTCTGATATATGGGAAAGCATGTCGTATTTACTAGATAGAATTTGCCAAGCAGAAGCAGTTCTAAAGAGTACAGACTTGATTTCTTGTTGGAATAGAATAGCCATGCTCTGAAAGATAAGCATAAACACATTAAATTACAGTGTCGATGATATGCACCATACCTTAATAAATCTCGTTGTTTTATTGATTTTTTAATCTTGGTACAATTTAGTCGTGTTATTTTTGACCATCTATATTCTTCCTATTTTTATTTGTATTTATGAAACTGTATTTTTAGCTGTCCACTTTGTACTACACTCATGTCCAAAATTATCTTTACATGCATAAAATCACGGAATTCTCAGAAACTGTGAACTATAATTTTAAGAATTTGTGGGAAATGATACATACATCATAACACATAAATACAAGGGAAAAAATTTAAGATCACTGCATATGATATAAAAATGTAGCATGGAACAATAAAAATGACAATAATATGTGACAAGGAGAGTTCAGAGAAAAAATAATAACTCAGAAAAAAATTAAGGCTTATGAATTTAATATGGAATATGATCTCCCCTGACGTGTACACACATATCACAACGTGTTTTAATGCTGGCAATAATGTTGTTAACCCCAATTTGGGGAATTAAGTTCCACTCCTCCAGCAATGCGGTCTTCAGGGCATTTATATCACTAGGAGGAGGATGTCTTTTCCAAGGTAGTCCCATAAGTTCTCTATCGGGTTCAGATCAGAAGATTTTGATGGCCACGGTATTCGCTCAATGGCTTCACTTTCAAAGAATTCGTCAAAGAGTTCTGCTCGATGTGGACGGGCATTATCGTCCATAAATAAAAAGTCAGATCCATATGCACCTCTGAAAAGTCTTACATAAGGTTCTAAGACCTCATCCCGATATCTCTGGCCGATCACAGATTCGCTGTTGAAAACGTGTAGGGGCGTACGTCCATCGATCATTATTCCTCCCCATACCACCACACCTACACTACCGAAAAGATCACGTTCCATAATGTTCGAGGGAAGATTTCGTGTTCCTGACTCCCTCCAGATGTAAACACGTTTAGAATCAGATGTTAAACTAAACATCGATTCATCAGTAAAGAGAACATGGGTCCATTGGTGTTCACTCCAAATCTGATGTTCTTTGCACCAATTAAAGCGATCACTCTTTTGTTGTGAAGACAGTGAAAGACATACCCTTGGCTTTCTGGCTTAAAGCCCTTTTTCATTAAGCCTTCTGTATACAGTTTACCGTGATACAACAGTTCCAGTGGCGGCTGCAACCTCTGAACTTAACTGCCGAGCAGTAGACTTCCTGTTACAACGGGCAGTTATTGCCAGATATCGATCTTGAGAAGCAGTTGTTATTCGTTTTCGACCTTGTCCAGGCCTCCTTACAACAATTCCAGAGTTCTGAAATTGTTTCCATAACGTAGAGACTGTCTGTCTTGAAATATTCACCCATCTCGCTGCTTCCATGATTGCTTCTAAACGGCCGATAATTCGCCACTTCACAGATTCTTCCAAATGATACTTCGGAGCCATAACAAACCATTTGAGTCCTTACACACTGAAATCGACCGCTGTATTGCAGAAATTCACTCAGATATTCACTTAGGGCAAAGCGCTTGATTCACCGTCGGATGACAACGCCTTGATTTGCATATCAGAAACCGTTTGATCACTTTTGATTTGATAATGCTAATTACGCTTGTCTGTCGCACATTCCCTCCAAAAATAGATTACATCGATTGGATATTTCATGGAATGTCATTACTTTTGGGCATGTAAAGATAGATTTGGACATGAGTGTATTTACGCATTTTTTAAATAGCATACCAGATATTGTAATTTTTTTCAGAGCCGTTTCATAATAACTGTTGCATAACATTTAGTTTTGTGGTGAATATGGTCTTTAAATAGGAACAATACTAGGGTTATGCACGAAAAATCGATCGCTACAAACTTTACAAATTTTTTATCTTATAATTTCAAAACTAGAAGAAACATCCAGAAGATAAATATAGCATCGTGTAGACATGGGACCAGACATGACCTTCGGACCGAGTGCGCGGGCATACTGAGCACAAAGATCCACAGCATGTCAAAATTCTACGATGCTGGACAAGCTTTGGGCCATTGTAACTTTTAATTGAGTGAAGTGCGCTTCTGTAAGTGGTATCATTCTACCGAACTAAGCTACAATTACTGGTCTTTATTATATTATCCTTAAATATCAAACTGCACTTCAACCCCGTTCAAAATGCAAAACCCTCTGCATCGGCAGAATATCGTTTCCTTCTTTGGTTACGGCAGCCGGCCAATTGCTTTACAGGCAACTTACTGAAACCGGCCGAAACGGCCTTTACAATGCTTTCGTCCAGGACGAGAGGGAATATGTGTCTCCCCATTATCACCTAATGTGCTGGTTTCTATTGTCAGGTCGTGGGTATGTCTAGAAGGGACATATTCTTCCCGGTTAAACTGAAAGGGCGGCGGTGACTTTTTAAGTGTATCTCTTTTCATTTACTCAACCTCTCACAGACTAGATGCTCGAAGATAAACAATTTGCAAAGCTCCCCGTCGATAACCCTGACACCTTTGTCAACGGGGAGATAAGGCTATTCGCGCGCGGGTCTCTTCGTAGCACAGAAAATAGGGGATGGAAATCGTAATGGACTTCGACGATTCTTCAGGTGTTTGAGATCTGAAAGAATCCGAGCCTTACGTAACGAGAGGACTCGAAACTTTCAGCCGGTTGGGCCGGTCCCGTATCCAGAAGGTTAATTGTTGATATTAATCTCACACAATCTCACACACAATAAACAATCGTTCAAGAGTCCTCTATCTGTTTCATTCACTACACAATCCAACATAAGGCCCAAGGATTCACGTCAAAAGCATGGTTTGTGTCCTCGATTCAACATATTTTTTTCATTCTGTTATAATTGAATTCTGTAATAATTTCATTGAAAATCATAAACCCAATAGTTAATTACAGGGTAATCGTAATTAAAGTTACCGAGTTCTGAATATTCTGCAGATCTAACAAATTTGCATATGTATACCAAAATACGTATACGAGGCATTCGGAGGATCCAGAAAAGGATTCAACACCGTCAGCGAAAACGCTAGATAGCACTTTATAGCAATATATACAAGAAACATATATTAAAAAAAGAATTTTTATGGGGTTACAGTGATGGTGAGTGAATCAAATCCCGCATCGATGGAATGTCTTCAGAAAGACTTCCAAACTCCACTGAAATATTTACAAACAACCGTTTGGTCTAAATTTATTTATTCTGATCATATTTGCATACAGAATACCAAGTTCGATGCATGTGCTCGTTAGAACGTGATTACAATAAATTAAACACTCGCTTCATTGGATTAGATTTTCACTATTTGCATCAGAGACACTCTCGATCTCATGTGGAAAGTTGGTTTTCCTCTCCCTCTATGGCTGGTACGCGTGCTGAAATTGAGATATCGAGATTTATTCATGGACTTTCTAATGAAATAGAGTAAGTGCGCGCAACTTCATGCTATTTCTTCCAGTCGCTGTTTGAAGATCTGTCTTGTAGGAAAAAAGCATGCATCCCAATGTGGAACAAATTATTGAATGGTTCAGAGATTATCCAATGTGATTAGAAACGCAAGTCTGATTTTCGATAGCTTATTGGCCCAAGTCGATCCTAAGGGCTTTCTGGACCACTTTACCTAGTTACCCTGGATGACAGCTGGGTTGGGGTTACATACCTCACATTCTAAACGCAACCCGTTCATAAAGAGGTCACATTTATTCCAGACGAACGAACACTGATAAGAATTGGGTTCACTATTTGGCAGCATTTTTGTACACCCAACAGCTGCAAAGCATGTAGTTATGCGAATCAGATCGCTTTTACTGTACTTGTTTATCATTTTTTTCGAGAGCAACGGTAGCCTAGTTGGAAGAGTAGTGGTTTAGCAAGGTTAGGCGGATTAAGAGGGTTGTGAGTTCGAAACTCGGTCCATCCAAAGACCATCGTGTACACGGGGGCTAGTGCATGTTAATTATGTCGTGGCCTTAAATGTTCTCACGTTGGTGTGTTGTCGAAGTTTCGAGAGTGGGTGCCACAGCTCAGGTGTTAACCTCGTATTCTGACCGTGGTTCCAAATTTCGAGGTGTTGTCCTCGGTTCCTTACCTTCGGAACTGATCCCGGACCGTCGTCAATAGATCTTTGCACCAGTGCGAAGTTAAGTAACTACCTACCATTAGTTTCTTAACTTTATTTATTCCTAGCGCTTTTAAATTTCGGAAATATAAGTTTAAAGGTTGGCCTCAGTTATTCGATAGGTTTCCTTGTGTATTTGCTGTAAAGTGCTTCTAGCGGACCGATTTTGAATGCTTTTTGGAGAATCATTTTCCGTATCCTTTTAGTATTCTGCGTATATGTATATGTTACCGTTAAAGCTCGAAAGCCGTTAATGTGCACATTACCTAGGTAATCTGCAGATTAGCTGATTTGTTCCGTTCAAGTGCGGAATCCTCTACGAAATAAGAGTTTTCCGCACTTTACCTAGGCACATTAATGGCTTTCGAATCGTTAAAGTGCAAAAGTCTGTTTCTCTAATTTCCTTTCCTTCCTCATTCCTTTCTCCTTACGCTTCAACTATTCTGTTGATTGATTCTATCAACTTGATTCTTTAGGTATCGAAAAATAAATAAATAACATTATGTTTCAATAATTGTCAGTATATTTTATTTACATCTACTGATTATTGTATGAAATTACTTATAACTTTATGGACTAAAAGTATAGCGTGTTTTTCAATTAGTAGTACCTAGTATTACTATTGTTTGTCTAAGTATTAATTTAAGCGTACAAAAACGTTGCTTTTGTTCGAGCAAAGATCTTATTTCCACTTTAACGAGTGCCTAGTAGGTAATGTGCAGATTATCTAGGTGATCTGCAGATTAACTAGGTAATTTTAGAAATGAAACAATTTTCCGCACTTTAACGGATCGGCGTAGTTAATCTGCACATTACCTAGGTAGTCTGCAGATTACCCGATTTCCGTACTTTAGCGGTAACATATACAATCTACTTAATGGCTAGGATTACAGTGTTTTGAATAAGTAAACTTTTATGATGATACTATTGAGTAGGGTTTTATGATATGGGATTTTAATTACTTTATTTATCCAATAAATTATATCTGCAATTCTAGGTAATGTGTCAGAACAATGTTACTAAATTATTACAAATATCCGATCATGTACTTATTTATTTCAGTCTAGAAAACATTTGAACTATTTATTGATACACTGTTAAACATTAAAACTAAATGCATATTAGAATCTCCTAACAAAAAGTTTGTTTCCAGTTAAGTTAGACCTTCTTACGGAATAGTATGAAAATCTTTATGCAATAAAACATTAAATTTTTTTTTTTTATATATTACTTCAGATACTTAAAAATATGCTATACTTCTCTCTTTTATTGCAATTAAACGGTATTTTCCCTTCAAAGGAGCATAAAATATTTAAATAAAGCATTAAATCCATGCAATTACATTTGACCTTAATAAATTGAAATGTTTGTAAGCCGTGTTGTAAGTCAATTCCGACTGTAATACTTTCAAAAGTCGAACTTATCTTTTATCTGTTACAGGGAAGTTTACTGCAGAACTTTTAACCTTTTAAAGCAACTTATTTGATTTAAAGCCTTTAAAAGTACTAGTATATCACTTTTAACACTCTATAACGGGAAAATATAATCTTGAGTAACATTTCTGCTAAGCCAATTCAGAATATTTCTTAGGAATTTTCGCTAAGCCTATTAAAATAAAAGAAACAAAAAATAACAACTCAAACTAAGTTACTTTAAGTACTTGTCTAGACATATACTTTCAGGAAATTAAGAACAGGATTTCGGAAGCTGTAAATGATATTTTTGAGTACTCTTACGAAACTTTAACTTTTAACACAATGCTGATCAAATGAAGAGCGAATTAAAATAGATAAAACAATCCTTTTTTAACAATTTTACAAATTTTGGCTCTGCATTATTAAGACTAGAAGTGAAGGAGAAGTTGTAAGCTTTTATTTACGAACCTAAAACTACGTTGCATTTAACAAGTCTGTTTAGTTACTGTTGACCGAACTATATGCAAAATATACATATTTTAAATGATTGTATGGAGAATACATAATGTTACACATGGTAATAGATTTATGCATATGTGTATCCGTAATAAAGGTTAATCGTTGACGAGTAAAAGTTTTTATATACGAATATATCTGTTTGAGGCAAAACGGTGTGTGAAGTTAAATACTTTCGAGAATATATTGAACTAATATTTTTACTGGTAGATAAATTATTTATTAAAAAAGCACTACATGGATAATAAATATTTTCATTCAAAACCTTTTAAGACGGGACGAAATACAAAACGTGTACATTTGCAAAAAATTCCTATCTATTTATTATAATTGTGGTTAATATTAAACTAAAGTATACCATAAAACAATTCAGAGTTCATTACGTTTGGTTGTATAAATAATGCACTGATTTCCTCTAAAATTGTCCTTTTTCGAACCATTTTCCTTTGTTGCGTTGCTACAGTGAGACATTAATTCAACTACCTATCAACTAAGTTAGCACATCATCTAAATTATAAACAAATTCGAAGGCACTACAACGATAATTACCTCGACATTGATGTTACGAAAGTATTCTGAAATTAACGCAAATTTATTCAACAAAAATATTTTGTTAATATACTAAAATGCATTTTAAGTCTTGATAATCCACTGGATAAGAGATTTGTGATACTAAGACCTAATTGCATTTTACTAAATTCTAATTGTAAAGCAAAAGTGAACATGCCATCGCATATAGAATCTCTACCAACAACTGGAAAGGTCTCTCTCTCACAATACATAGTAACATATACTGAATTAATGTAGCGTATATTCTCTTGAATATTTTTCCTTCGGATACTCATTTGACAAAGTATACTGTATCGGAAGTTATCGCAAAGGATTATTTGGGTCTGTTTCTAAACACAAATTCAGGTATATCTCCATTGCCATGTACAACTGCGAACAAACTATCTTTCTCGACATGTATCTATTATTTCTCTCGTTTTATTAGCAGGCTTTAATTGAACATCCTGGTGGTACTTCATTAGCGATCTTGCACTTTCTTTATAAAAATTAATTAAAATAAATTTTATCCATGAAAGCAACCATGACTTCGGTTATCTAGTTCTGAAAAGACTGTAGATAGGATATGTGAATCGTCTAAGTCATAACATACTTATTTGTCAGAATTTTCTCAAACCTAAATGAAAATATTTAACCTATCAGTTCTAATGAACTAAAATGGAATATATTACTCTTTAATTAAATCCATAAGTGATTGAGTTTTCCTTCTCTATGACAAATCTTCAGTGTATATACGCAGATTGGTGATTGCATAATTTCATCGTAGATTGGTGATTGGTAATTAACTAACGACGCACTGGAGTAATACAACGGGCTATCTGCGGTGATCTGGGATCAATATCCAAGCGACACCCATAGATGTGAAATATAAGTAGACTGAGCATGGCTTTGCGAAGAGCTTCAAAAAGTGTCACCATCATGTGGCTAGTAGTCACGTGACTGCTATTCAAAAATTCAGCTTGGTTGATTGATTTGATTTTTTATCGCCTCTCTTGGCAACATAACATTTACTTACAAAAAGTTAGCGATGCGATTTGTTTAATATTGCGTAGTTCTTGAATTTTAGTTACGTTTTAACATTGTTAGATGATGCGAATGTGCATACTACTGAATATTTATTGAATTTGTGTAACTTTTTTATGTTTTTAGCAATTTGAGCTGTTATATAATTAGCTTAAGTTCTCATTGGGATCAAGTTTAACTAGCACGTATACAATAAAAATCCGTATGTGTAAGACAGATACGTCGTAGTAAATAGATTGATTGCAGGCCCGGAGTTCAGACACGCCCCTCTGGACAGATTTAACTGGCACTCAGGTCGAATAAGCCCTTCGGATATGTTTACCCGGCTCGCAGACCAGATATGGGGGCTCTCCAAATTTTTATCAGGACTGCAGTTCAGATACGGTTTCCGGACAGGTTTACCCGGCCCACAGTCCATATACAGTCCACCAAATATGTTTATTAGGACGGGAGACCAGATACTGGACATGTTTAATCTGCCCGCTGTTCAGATACAGCCCTCATGACAGTTCTACCTAGCCCGCAATCCAGATACAATCCTCCGAATATTTTTTTATCAGGTCCGGTCTTCCAAATCAGCTTAACCAGCCTGCAGTCCAGATAGTCCTCCGCACAGGTTTACCAGACCCGCAGTCGAGACCGGTCCTGTTGTGCTGGTTTGATTTATCGCTGGACTGTTTGTTACCTTGCACAAGTTAAGAAATGACTGCCTCGATAAATATTTTACTGATGAATAAAATAAAAATAGTGAAAACAAATAAAGTTGCATGCTCAAATCAAGTCCGTGTCACCACTGAAAGCTTTCATTTATATTATGGATCATTAATTGCTTTTGTTTTAGTAAACGCAAATTTATTTTAGGACAGTTACGCATAAAAATATTATTAACATGAAAAGTTATACATATAATCTTTACAAGATGGAACCATATACTTGATGTTGTTAGCTATTTTGCCCAATTTTAAATTTCTGATTCAAAAACTATATAAGTCACATCCGTGTCCATATCTGGATTTTAAATTTATCAAATTGATCATGCAAATAACTCTTGACAATTTTCATGATCTTAACTGTGTGCAAAAGTACAGGATTTTTAATATTAAATTTGTATTACTTATTGTGTGTGTGAAATCAATATTTTATAAATACGAAAGATAAAGAAACAGTAAACTTATAAAATTTATTGTCAGTTCATCACATTTAAAACCACTGCATAAAATTCATATAGCAACATGTAGCCATTTACACACCACATTCTTTCTTCATCGTTGAGAAAACTAATAAATGGAACAAAATATTTTTAATACATAAGAACAGAATAAATGAATTTTTAGCAGGTACACATCTTTACAAGTTCTTATTGCAAGTAAGTATAAATTGTTTTATTTATAATTCTAAAAATCAAAATACAAAATCATGTTTATAATTTTAAGGACAATACCTTAAGAGTTTAAATTATCCTAAATTTAATGCTTTAAAAATAATAGGTTTTTTTCTTCAGTTTAAAAATTGTAGAAAATAAATGTTTCGCTCGATTGAGGAGCATGTTTTATATGTGCATAAATTTTCACAAATTTACTCTTAATTCGTTCAAATACTCTACTCAAATATCAGTGTTCCCTTTTTAGGAAGAAAACAAAAGAGTGAAGTATTTCATTTCGCTGTGGAATGTGTTTTTATCACTACCAAGCTTATTTATCGAGTTAAATAACTATATAAACATTGAAATGTTCACAAATATTGTTCGAAACAACCTAAGATTCAATTATTTATCTCAAGATTAAAACGTGTAAGGAAGAAAGATGAATCTGGTTTAAAAGTACAAAATAATTAAATTTTAATATTAGATCTATTTAAACACTAAGCAAAAAAATCATGGTGTCAAGCAGATGTTTTTACAAAAGGAACTTTTCAACCTTCCTCGGATTGTTTGGAATTAGTACAATAGAAGTTTCATTTCTTTCTCTAATTTTTTGCTTTCCCAATTTGCTATATTGTATGTTTCATTAACAAGAATAAAAATATGCCAAAGCAGTGCTAGAACGGTATTTCAATTTCCGTTCAAGCACTGTTTTTTTCCCATAAGAGAACAGCAATTTGTTTTTTACCACTCCAGTAGAAAGTTATATGGTTCTAGTTGGGGCCAAAAAATCATCACAAAGACAACGATTTCACACAAGTTTTCAAAGTTCTATTTATTAATTTTAATATTTAAAGCCCTTATAGGGGTACAATTTACGATAGCAAACACTCGAACATCAGTTATTTCATTTTAAACACTATTTTAGAAACATATTGATTGAAAATCAATGAAATCTTTTTTATAGAACGGGAAATGTCAGCTGGTTATATTAAGAATTCCAAAGTTAGAACATCTATTTCTATCACACTATCAAATACTGAAAAACACAAAAACAAATGTAAAGTACATGTAAATCGCTTATCTGTGAAATGTAATGTTTCCACCGTTAATAAATTTGGAATTGCATCCATATGCACAGCAACGTAGAACCATGCTAGCTTTCACTTTCAATGCATTTGCTATGGAAGGAATGCGCAAATTATGCGGCTTGGAGAGAAGAGTCTAAGGATCACGTGACTACTGTTTTTGGTCACATGATCATATGGACATAAAGGGATTGCCATAGCTCACTCTACTTTTATATCTCCTCTAAGAGAACACCACGTAATTTTGAACGGTTAGATGACGAGGTCAACACCTGAGCTGGTATCCCACTCTCCAAACTTTCACACCACGCTAACGTGAGGACATGTGAGGCCACTACAGATTTAACATGCACCATCTCCCGTGTACACGACGGTCTTCGATTGAACCGAGTTGCGAACTCGTAACCTTCCGATTGTTTATCCATTACTTTTCCAACCGGGCTACCGTGGTCCTACTGTAGATCGGAGCACCACTATAAATTTTAGTGCAATGGTGTGGGGCTACATCACTTACGACAGCCCGTTCCCTTAGTTGGACAGCCGAGTCATACATACCGCAGATTCTACAAGCTGTTGTTTCGCCTATCATCTCACGTGTCCAAAGGACTATTTACCAGCCGGGTCAGAGGCTCGCCTCCACAAATACCTCCATGATACTTAAAACACTTCCTTGGCCCCCGAAATCCCCATACCTGTCTCCCATTGACCGCTTCTAGGATATGCTAAGATCGCGATTAAGCCGTCTCTGAATATAAGCTATAGCATCAGCTGCACAGTGCTTGGTGTAATTTGTCAAACAGCGGCATTAGGATCTTGTTTGACTCCATGTCATGCCGTATATTGGCACGAATCTTAGCCAGGGGGCCTTAAAATTCACTAATTTATTACATTTTCACGTAATTATACATTAATAAAGATCCATGAGATTGCACATTGCGATGATTTATAAGTATCTTCATGTACATCACAAATGGGTGTTGTCGTGGCTCAGTGGATAGGTCCATTGGTCTAGCAACCTGCGAGTTTTAGACTGCGCAGCTTCAATTCCTGTCAGGTGCTATTCCTCCATATGTATATTTCTCTCTTCTGTGTCAGTAAAACTTACTTTCATTGTGTGTATCTATTTACTTGATGTGTCTGGTGTCTGGCGCAGCATGGCCAAATATGGCCAATGTGTGTGTGTGCGCCATAAAAACCAAAACCCACCAACCATCATGTACATCACACATGCTAAGTTTCATTCCTGTCAAACTATATGGGGTTTTCGATTTTTTTGGTCAGAGTGTGTACCTAAAATAGACAATGCATTAATTACTTGTTTTTGAAAGATAATTAACGTACAAAACTACCTGAATCGGTATTAATTATGGGACAATGGATTTCATAAGCGGATTCAGTAAGCTATATCGGCTATTTACAAGCTTTCCTTTCCAGAGCAATCTTTTACATGCATTTTTATCTCTACATCTCTCAGCCCAAGAAGAGAGATTGCTTTTATATCGCTTATTAATGACCACAGCCCCAAATACAGGTACTCAAAGCTCTTCAGATCTTTAACCACTCTAACTAAATCATAAATCTGAGATCGATTCTTTTTTGAAAAGAAAAGCAATATCCGTAAATAGGCTTGTGGAACTAATCTTTGGGAACAATTAGGTTGCAGCAGTGAAAATCGATTCATTGAACAGATAATTGTTTGGGTCATTGAGTTCATTATGGCTAATGGCTTCTTTCGGAGGAAGGTACATGATTGCCGCTTTCTATCGGCTCGTCGAATCTCTCTGGAATTTTTGGCGTATCCATCATCCAGGATTTTCCCACCATTCTTTATTATTTTTTTCTTCCCCTTTTGCTTGAAGCCAAAGTAGTCATTAGTTACGAAGCACTCCGCCGTTTTTTGAAGGCAAAGGAAACGGATTTTAGTTGGGCTTTTGTGTTCTTTGTTTGCTGAAAACGAGGGGGAAGGCCCGTATATGTGATTTGAGTTAATTTTTATGGGTTTTCCCGAAAGAGTTTCCTTTCCGGAAGTCAGTGAAGGCATTACTATGCGAGGTCCGTTTAATTGAGTGAATCTGAATAGCATATTTAATATCTCTGCATAATTATTGTAACCAGCTGGTTTTGACAGTTCATGTCGTTCACTCATTCGTGATTAATACAGTTGCAATGGTTCTATAACAGGTATAAGGAATATGTGGTTTGTGTTTTATCGCCCAAGATCCAAAAAAAAAAAGTACAAGCTTCGCCAAACACGAGACAATCCGAAAGGCATTACCATGCGAGGTCCATTTAATTGAGTGAATCTGAATAGCATATTAAATATCTCTGCATAATTATTGTAACAAGCTGGTTTTGACGGCTGAAGTCGTCCAATCATTTGTTATTAATACCATTCTATTGGTTCTATAACAGGTATAAGTAAAACGTGGTTGGTTTGGTCTTTATGACACAAGATCCAAAAAAGGACAAGCTGCTTTAAACACAAGACAATTCAAACCAATGAAAATGGATAAAAAATTAAAATAACGTAACCAACTATAAAAGTAGATTTAGAAACGTGTTTATAGAACAGATGGTATGGATATGGCTTAAGAGGACACAGAACCCTCAAAAGGACCAAAATGTCGAGTTTTGTATACTTGTCGAACTTTAAAGAATATGTGTCCAAAATTTTATAGCTGTAGTTTCATTATTTAGCGAGTTATTAAAGTGTTTCTTTCGAATATAAAAACCGAAACCGAAAGCCATTTAAAACTTCAAAGTGCTTTTACTCAGCTTTTTATTTTTCATGACTACAGGGTATTTAAAATGCTAAGGCTTTTTTGTAATTGATGAAGAGACGGAAACGTTTTGGTTGTTTATTATATGTTTGAAAACTTTGTGCTTGGAATAAGGATTTAGAAGAATAGTTACTTTTCAAGAATTGATGAAATCAACTATGAGTGCTTTTTTGCTGTTTTTCAGTGTTTGTGACAAAAATATTTGTAAAAGTAAATAGCAGTGGTATATGTAATTCCATGCACAAAATTGCGGGGAACACTTCAAGGAAGGTAAATAAAAAGTACTTGAAAAAATTAAAAATTACTGACAGAGTAGGAGTTTTAGAATATTGAAATATTTTTTATAAGAATTCAACTTTTTAAATATTGTGAATGTAGATATTATTTTCTTTTGTATTACATATTCAATGTGTAATAGAATAAGGCACACTAAAACATTTTGTCGTGGAAATGAAACCAAAAAATATTCAAAGGATACTGTGTCCCTTCAATTATTTTTAATACAATACAGATATAAGTAATATGTGGTTGGTTGGGTTTTATGGTACAAAATCCAAAAAAAGGACAAGCTGCGACAAACACAAGACATAATTCAAACCAATCAAAACAGATAAAAATTTAAAATGCCGTAACCAACTATAAAAGTAGATTTAAAAACATGTCTATAGAACAAATGATATGGATATGGTTTAAGTGAAATAAGAGATATATGTTAAAAGATGAGACATAAAAACAAACAGGTCATCCATGGAACAACTTATGGAGGCTAAAAATATGATAACTCGAGACTAATGGTGAAGAAAAATTGAGTTTAAGATGTGGTATCTCCCATCTTAGCTCTCTATTAAAATAGAATATCAGGTGTAATTAAATATGATTATAAGTGTGATAAAAATCCTGAGTGATGCAAAAAAGTCAAAAGGAAAGAATTCGGGGTGACCCAACAAGTCTGATAAAATTGGTGAGGAGGTTTTCAAAAAACGTCGATAAAAATGTCTAAAACATGCATAAAAAATTAAAATATGATTGATGGAGAGAGGCGCTCTTGACAGTGCTGGCACGATGGAGCGGTTTCCCCGAGCAATAAACATATATGCGTGACCCATGATTGGCAGATGCAAAGACTAGTTAAGATGACGATATGCATATGTGATGCTTTAAACATAATGCTATATTATTTTCATCAACTTTCTAAGGGCCACGAGATTTCGGAGTAGTGTAATATTGTCTTTTCCCCATAACACACATAATGACTAAATAACCACATAGATTGGTTGAAAGACTCTTGAGAAAGATTCTATTGGCCGAGCGGCTCAAAGCTGGGTAGAAGACAATCAGGGAAGACTGAATGCTGAACATACACTGCTGTTTGTGAAAATAGCCACACTATGAAAGAATCATCAGAAATAAATGAAATTTATTCCACGTATTACTTATAGTGGTTTAAATAAATGATCAAATTTACAGAGCAATAAAACAAAAATAATGCCGAAAATCAATATCTTGGGCAGCCGCCACGCGCAGCGATGAGAGCCTGTACACGTCTTGGCTGCGAATCATACAGATTCTGAATGTCATGCGGAGGAATGGCATTCCAGATGGCCTCTATCTGATGCCAAAGTTCAGCCATACTCTCTGCCCGACGAGCGGTACGAGCAAGTCTCTGTCCGATGTAATCCCAGACATGTTCAATGGGCAACATATCCGGGGAACGTGCAGGCCATGGAAGAAGCGGAACCTGTCGTGCACTGAAGAAGGCTTGTACATTCGGAGCAACATGTGGATGGGCATTGTCTTGCTGAAATACAGCACCGGGAATGCGTTGCAGGAGGGGTAGGACCTCGGGCTCTACAACTTCCCTGATGTAGCGCCCGCTGTTAAAGTCCCCTCAATTTGGAGTAGGCGGGATCGCCCATGATATCCAATAGCGCCCCAGACCATAACGCTAGGCGTTCGTCCAGTATGACGCTGAATTGGACAGTCCGGGAGAAGGCGTTCACCTCTGTAGCGTCTGACGAGTACGCGTCCATCGTTATAGTCCAGATTGCAGCGGGACTCATCTGAAAAGACGATTTGTTGCCAATCAGCACGCCATTGACTGTGTTAGTGAGCCCATTGTAGCCGGAGGCGTCGGTGGTTCAGCGTCAAGGGAATCCTACGCAGGGGAATCCTTGCACGTAGACCATGGCGCAGCAGACGTCGACGAACCCGAGGGGCAGACAATGACATACCTGTACACACCTATAGACGTGTTCCAATGTTGTGCCAACGCAAGAAAGGACGCTGTACGGCCGTCACCTCCATGCGGATGAGGTGTCTGTCGTCCCGTGGTGACGTCAAATTGCGTGGTCCACTGCCAGGGTTTTGACTTGTCTGGCTCTCCATGGTCCATCTCTTCCACACTCGCATCACTGTTGTGGCATTACGCCCCGTGCGAGTGGCGATTTCACGATACGAAAGTCCACCCTCACGGAGGTCGATCATGCGGCCCCGTTCGAACTCTGTTAGTTGCTTGTATTGCACTCTGAGTTTTTTGCGAGGCATATTGACTTCTAATTAATCATTTACAGCAATCAAACGACGATACACACATTTTAACGCACCTTTACAGTGCTTTCTATACACGGCTCACTTGAAAGTTTAGAGGGTGTTTCTCGGCCCACACATGCGTGATCGCTTTGTAATTCTAATCATTTGCATATCCTAACCTGTTTTGCATTTCCTGCAAATTTCGTTTAATTTGCATGATTCCTTCATGGTGTTGCGATTTTCACAAGCAGTAGTGTATATGTGGGAGAACTCGGGGTTAAACCTCTGAGCGTTACGAGATTTTCAAGTTGTAGCATTTGTTTAACCCCTAATACACATAATAACTAATAACCACATTGATTGGTTCAAAGAATCTTTGGAAATATTCTATTGGCCGAAAAGGTTGAAACTGGTTAGAGACATGCATAGAACTGTGCAGGTTGTAGAATGAATATATACGTGTGAACCTTTCTGGGGTAAGGTTCATCAAAGCTAATGTTGAATATTGATTAAGAAACGTAGTATTTAAATTTACTTTGTATGAATTAGGCTGTAAAATTATCCATTTCGTTATTTTTATTTACTCTGCAATTATAATGTAGCATTTATTTTTATTTTCTGTAATTAATTTGAAGAATTTAGATCTACTGTTTTTTAGTTTCCAATTCTTTTACAAAAACTGATTGATAATATATATTATAGTTATTAAACTTTAGAATATTTTCTTGATCGTAATACAAAAGAAATCTGCTAAATATTAAAGAAGTTTTGAGGAGAGCTGGCAAATTTGAATTGGTATTAATGATGAGATGTGCTTATTAGATGTTAAATTGTTTTGGATATCATATTAAGCATATTTATGCATATATACGTAAACCTGTGCAGAGAATTCAAGATAGTAAGCTTAATATAAAGTTAAATTTGTTTTATTGAGTAATGTTGCGTTGCATTAAAATTGGAACATTCATCTTAAATGGCGTTGGATTAATTTGGTTCGGTGTTATGATACATGCTGTCACATTAAAAAGAAAACTTTGTAAGGGCACATATTTATTTACAATAGATCAGGGCAACTACACATAATTCAATATTCGTATATTCGTAAAACAAAAATAAAGCATAGCAAGTAACAGAACAGAAAACATCACGTCCACCCTGCTTAGAGCTCAAACAGATGCTATCCTCCCTCCAATCATTATCCACCATCAAACTGAAACTCCTGTTACAGTTACTGGTGGTGATCTCAGAAATGGCATACAGTTATATAATTTATTTCCCTCAAGCAGTATCAAAATGTTTCAGTTCAGTATCCAAAATTTAACAGTTGTGAGACAGTGTTGTTATATTTAAAAATGAATTAAAGCATATTTAATATTGGTATGGATTTTAATGTTCAGGAAAATTTATATTAAACTTTAACATTTTATAATATACGATTTTTTGTATTGATACATCATTAGTTTCCACTTACGAGGAGTTAAGTGAACCCTAATGGTGGCTGGTTGTCTTGACGAGGTATCTCGTCATTAGCAAAACTGACCAGTTCTTGATGGACGAGATATCTCGTCGTTATAGGAAAGCTCACCAGGTCTAGATCTCGTCATCACAAAAGAATCGACATTACCTTGAGGACGAGATACCTATCCATTAGCAAAATTGGTTGAATCGTGATAGACGAGATATCTCGTCGAAATCACTTGGAGGTTTAGTATTAATTTATACAACAGGAACAATAAGGGCAAGAATACACAATCAAAGTCCAAGCATATCGAATCAGATTTAAGATGCACACTAAGCTTGATCTTTGCTCCACTTTTCCCACTGTTTTAGAAGCTTCGTTGACACATGGAATTTTTTTTTAATTGCTTGTATTTCTTATTCTTTAGTGTTCTCCAGAGCACAAAATGGCCTAAAACGAGCACATTGTATCAGCTATTTTACACTTTTTTTGAGCGGAGCAATGTTACCCAGGGATCTGAAGACTAACTGCAACAAGAAACTCCATACTGAAGCCTTTAATTACGTTACTAGAGCAATGAAAGGAGTTCTAGAAAGAAAAAGCACAACTAGAAACCCAAAAAATTCCCAGAAAATTTCGTTTCTTTTCAAAACTTTATATTTCATTGACATGAGCAGATCAGCAATATCAGTGGGCAGCAAATTTGCATCCATAAAAGAAAATAAACAGGAAAAATCATTAATTCAAATGTAATTGAGGTTTAACCTGTTTATTTCAGTTTCTCAACCAGGAACAAGTGACAAAAATTTTCTTGTCTCGGAAATCGCTTAGAGCCTTCATAAAACCTCAACCGGGAAACATGACCTAGGCTCTTTATCCTAGAATCTTTGATCAGCCACTTACTAACACCGTCTCACAATCCCGGGCCTATTATCGAGAGATCTTTACCTGTTTAACCCTTCAAGTGGTTTAGATGTGTTATTGATATTATTTTCTTTTCTCATTTAGAATGTACTGTTCGTTTTAGGTTCAGCAGTTTATTTACATGTGCTGTTACTTAAGCTTTCTCCTATTTTAACATATATCATGTTTTAATAATAAAGCATGATTCAAAAAGTTGCATTTTTGTCTTAACGTAACAAAAATATTTTTATTCAACATTCACCATCAGTGCATGCTGAATGTCGACATTTGCCGGTGTAAGTGAGAAATAACGATATTTAGCAAATATTTCGGACATACACCAAGCGACTATGTGAATGCTGACATTCACCGGAGAATATTGACATTTGCCAAATATCGGTGTTTCACAGTAACATATACATTATAGTACATTAATTACATTTATACACTAGATTATATTATAATGTAGGTACAAATGCATGATAATGTCAATCTCTTGGGATTATCAAGTCTTAATGAGTTTCTATGAATCTCACCATTTATTCAGTCGTAGTCACAATACATTTTTAAGCAAAAGAAAAACTTTGAAAGAATAGACCTTTTCTACTCACCAAATTTACTTATTAGTAAGCGACCGCGAGAAAGCAATTCTTTATGTCGGTTCATATTACACTTTACAACTAATAAATCTGCAAAGTTAGAGCTTTATTTTTCCAATGTATCTATATCTACTCCATCTTTATCAATGGAACTTTAAAAAATTACAAGAAAATAACAGAAACAACTTCAAATTCGTGGAGCAAGACTTCCCTTTGGGTGAAGTGTTGTTAATAAGACGATGGTTTTTGTTAGTTGACGACACAAATAACACTTTAAACGAAATTGGTAGAGGAAATTTTTCAGCCCTAATTTCTTGACATGATTGAGTTGACACTTAACTCTGTCTTGGAGGGCTACCTGGACAAATTGTTAAATAGTGAACTTTGTCGGAAACTAGGAAACACAATTGATAACCGGTACAAACCTTTAGTTGTAACGTTTGTGGAAATTACTACAGTGCTCTCTACAACAAACCAACTAAAATTGGATTCCTACAATCGCCAAGACTACACGTCTCTAAGAAAGTTTATACGATTAGTGAGCTTACACTACTTACTAAATTTACACTTAAGGGAGCAAAGTAGACCCCACTTACAGTACTCAAATATAATTTTAGATGCAAGTTATCCCTACAATTTAGATTTTACCATCAAATTCGCAGTAAATGTTCTGAAACAATATTAAGAACAGCAATAGATATCGAATGGACATTTTAAAATATAATTATTCCCTTTTATTTAATCAATTCTTGAAACTGCCCTGGATTCGAAATTCTCATAGGCGCTTTAGAACGTAATGGAAATTGCTATAAGTACAGGGTGGAAGTGAAATAACTTACTCTCTGGAGGTGTCTAGCTAAATCGAATAAATGGTATTTAAGTATTTTTATTTTAATTAACATCGCACTGGAGCAAAACAACGGGCTATTGGCGACTTTCCGGGATCAAACCCGAAGGGATCGAGGACAACACCATGTAATTTTTCAACCATGGTCAGATGACGAGGTCACACCTGAGCTGGAACCCCGCTCTCCAAACTTCCACACCACGCCAATGTGAGGATATTTGAGGCCATGTCAGATTTAACTTGCACTAGCCCCCTTTGTACACGACGATCTTTGGTTGGATTCGAACTCACAACCCTTTGTTGCTAATCAGTTACTCTTCCAACGGGGATCTCTTAATTGAAAAAAGTATTGTAAGGATTTGATTTTAAACTGTATGTCAGTTGGACTAAAGCAAATTTTAAAAGAAACTTTGTGTTTGTTTTGGAAGATTATTAATGTTAGCAAATATCTGAAAGAGTACTTTTCAAAAGTAAAAAATTTGTCTGAATGACAGAAGTTCGATGTAGCTTGCGAAGCTATTCTTTTTTCAGCCTACAGTTACCTTCTAAAACCTTTTTTGAAAACATTGATTTTCTTACAAAACTGCTGTCAAAGGACCAACCGTTTTCTAAGAAATTATAGTCGATTACATTTTCTTTGTCTATGACAGGGATTTTTAGCGTAAACAAGCCACTGGAAGACAATAATTTAATTCCGGTTACCCAATACGGAACGAGAGAATTTTTAGTATAAGTAAACAAACCATCGAAGGAAGAGGATTTTACATTGGATTAACCATAGAGGAAATATAAAAGTAGATTGAGTAATTGTAACTTTTTTATGTGCCCAGGATCATATAATCAAAACTAGTAGTAACGTGACCCTAAAAAAACTTTCGTCTGCTGGGTGGAATCTAATATTCAAAATATTATTGTTCCACGGAAAGGGACAGGACTCTCATCCATTGATTCATCATCTGATTGGTTCATTGATTCATCATCTGATTGGTCCATTGATTTGGTCTGAGTAATAACTGGTCTGAGTAATAGATTTTGGAGATTTCACCACTTTTGTCGTAATGATTAATCATAAGATTAACACCTTATGCCGGTATAGATGTGGAATTTTGTATCTTATCACCAAACGAGATAAGATACCAAATCGGCTAGCCAAACTAATTTTGAAACGAGAAGTCATGTGACTACTAGTCGACATGTTGGTCACACTTTCTGAAACGCCTCTCAATGGGAATGCTCAATCTAATTATATTTCACGTTTACCCAGTCTCGGATAAGTACAGGAATCACGTTTTACCACAGAAAACCATTAACATGCACCTTTGACTTTACAGAAAAAGCCTCTCAAACAGAAGACATTAAATTTTAAAACAAACTCTTTGTTATTTCATGTGCCAGCTAATTGAATTTTTCAAGATTAATTCTTTAAAAGAGAAATTAATCATGAATATCGTTTCAAACAAACTTGTCATCCATTCGCTAATGAAGGTGCAATTCAGAAATATCGTATCCCTGATGTAAAACAACCACAAGTCAAAATTCCTCCTTTGACATTTATGGCATCAAAATATTAAAAAGCTCGCATTTACATACCAAATACCTTTTGTCTAATTTTAAACCTCAAACATCTTTCTGACTTACAAATGAAAGGAAATTCCTCAGAAAATATATGTCTGTATAAATTCGTTAAATAATTTTGAATGTTTCACACAGTATTTTTATACCAATTAATAGGATCACTCGCATTACAAGCATGTCAATTTAGTTATATCCCTTATAAATTTTAAAACGGCTGTAGAATGCTTAAAATATAAGAATCGAAAAATTGTCTTACTCTCTCTCTTTCAGAATTCATTTTATAATCAAATAAAGGTATCTTGAATAATTAAAATTAACACATATTTTGTAAACGAGACTAATAATTTAATTGAACTGTTCCTGAATTTTAGTTCAATTAAAGTTAGAGAAGAATACAGAATACTTTGTTCCCTGAAGTTCTCTTCGAAGTATTATAATTGGATGACAATGAATTATATATCCTAGATTTTAAATATCTGTTTTATTTCATTTTGCCATGTCAATTTTTGTAATATAATGTGCAAATATAATTAAATTGTAGGATTTGTATGCAGATATTTTTATGCATCCCACAATCTTTGAAATGGTATGTACATAGACATTCAGAAATTTGTGGCGTAAGCAGAACCAATTAAAACGGAAATATTGAACAAGAATAGTTCGGAAAGGAATGGAATTTTTATTACAAAAGCTTTAATTGTAAGAATATTAACTTTAAACTTTACTCCCCAACTTAAACTTTAAACAAAAAAACTTTAAATAAAGTCTTTTTAAAGTGTAATTTGATGACAAATTCAAATTGCATTATTTATCTATAGATGCTTCCGGCATAATAATAAGAAATAAGATGGAAATACCATGCATTTTTCAGATTTCAGTATGCTTCTAAGATGATCATGAAAGCATACAATGAATATTTTTAAATTTTTCATTTGTCACTGCTATCGACATACCCTGTGCTAATTACAACTAGTATATGTATTACTGTATTGCCTATCTGGGATAATGGCCATAGAGTTTGTCTGAAACCCATTAGGATATATTCATTTTTGAATTTATCCACAGAAGAAAATTGTACCCGCTACCTGAATAGTAGAGTTGTCATATAGCTGAATATGTCAGGTCCCGGTTCATAAGTGTTTGGACGTAGATGATTTTACCTGTTTTTTATTTTCTGTATTATTCCTATTAAAACAAACAGAACAAGTGTTTCTCAAATGATATAATCTTAAAAATAATAATTTCGATGGATTCACCCAATGAATATTCTGAATGGTGCACGATTGACGAAAACAGGCGTTTCTAACAACAAAAATATTTTTCCAACAAAGCAAATGAAGTAAAAAATAAACAGCCCATTTTAAAAGAATGCATTAACGTTTCCAGGACGTGTGAAGCAACTATAAGGGCTACCGTTCGGACTTTGAAAGTACTTGTTATTCATCATCTAACAAGAAACATAATAAAAACACGGTTTCTCAAAAGTAAGGCTATAACTCAATGTTACTAGAGAAGATAATGGTTATGAGTGTATGGGAAAAAGTGCAGGTGGATCTATCGTGATAAAGAACTACTGTCCGTGCTGTTACAAGTATCCAAACTCATACTTTTGCAGCGGCGCATTTAGTTTTACCCTTTCCGTGCGGAGTTGTCCGAACAAACAAAAAATATCATTGCAGCGCTGTTAACATTTTAGGGAAAACATTATTTCTCTCTTTTCTTTTATTCATGACACACAGAATGGCAATTTATCTTGATATTTAATGGGAACAACTGATGGATGAATATCTTTAAGGAATGTGCATTTGCGCGAATGAAGGAAGTTAATCAACGTTTTTCTATGAAAAAATAAACTCGTACATCCTACTCTAAAAGTTTTAAACTCTAGCCTTCATTTGAGAAAGAAAACTGGTCAATATCTAATGGAGGACTGCATTTTTAACTGCACATGTTATTTTTCGATGACTGATTTAACCCTCCTGGTGATCGTCTCGATAAGGTTGTCCCGTCATTAGCAAAACTATCCAAATCTTGATGGACGAGATATCCATTAGAAAAAACTGACCAGATCTTGATCTCGTCATCATAAAAAATCGTCAATATCGTGATGACGAGTTATCTTGTAACAAAATTAGCGATCTTGATGGATGAGATATCTCGTAGAAACGACTTGGAGGATTAAATTGTAGAATATAATCCAACTAGTTTATAAATTATGCTCAAATTAAAACGCTATAATTGCTTTTAAGAAATAAAAGAACTTCCTAAAGAACATATTTGAGAAAATTATATGAATTTCTAATGGTAAACAGGCGAGAAAACGTGACCATTAAGAATACAATGTTCTGAGTTCCTGGTACTGATACCTAAGTACCAGGTATCAGAATAGTTGTGATGATTTTTAACACGTCAATGTGTTCGAACTATTTACTTTATTCCAAACTACTTTTATTTAAAACTAACTAACAAAATTACCCGACCTCACTCGCGTTGAATTGGTTAACTATATATTCAAAGTGACCAGAAAATAATCACTTTCCTCTTTCGTAGTAAAATGCCAAATCATTTAAGTATGAGTAAAATAATTTTTTAACACCTTTTTGACATTTTTATAATTTCTACAACCTACTTTGGACACAAATTCTATACATGCAAATCCATCCATGTGGTATATTTCATATATGTATCGCACCCCTGCAAAAGGTACAAATTGGCGAGAGGTGAGACACTAAGGTAACTGCTACAAAAGCCGGTTTTCAGGGAGGATTAAGAATTCCCTTTCTTAAGTTCCATTCCTGTGAAATTGCTTAACTCAATTCATAAAAATGGCGAATCTCTCTCTCTCTCTCTCTACTGCTGCTACTCTCTCACATAATTTATCTGCCAATATTTTTTTATTTGTGGCACTCTTTTCGAATTTCGCTACCATTAAGGGAAATAATGACTAATTTGATAAGATATTTATCACTAAGTTTGTTTTAAAAGCGAATACGTTTTTCTTGAAAATTCCGCTTCGTGGCACGTGCAATAATAAAGGAACTTGTTTTAAAATTGATATTTTCAGTAGTGATGAAGCAAAGTTAACCTATTACCATTTTTTTAAATGGTGAATTAATTTGACAGCTTTCCTTTTAAAGAAAATCATTGCTTTAAACAAACTTTCCTTATATGATTTGTTGAAATGTAGCTTCAATTCGTAAAATAAGCCACCTTGGCCATCTATCGCTATCACAAAGAATTTGCAATATTTCAAAAGTCCTAGTTCGCATATTTTTAACATTAACATTCTTTCGATAATGGCAGAAATCCACTTAAAATTTGCTTTGTTCTAACTTACATGCGCTTTAAACATAATACCTTTGCGGTGGTGGTGCGTGTGATAAACAGGAATTACAATTTATTAAAATAATAAATATTTAAAACAGAAAAGAGGTAAAACAAACTAAAAGTTGGCGGGGAAAAGTTCTAAAGATATACATGAATTCATGATTCTTTTTTATCTCTTGATCTCGCACAGTTGCCACAACTTGCAACTAAAAATTAGATAGAATTTAATAATACGAAATTAATCCGGGGCGAAAAAAATATCACTGCACGTGGCAAACGAACACGAGTTTCCGTTTCGTTGCAAAATATCATCTGTCCCATATGTTCGGAAATAGTTTATGTTTTGCAAAGAAAATAAGTAAGGCTCAAAATAAAAAAGTATTTGAATTTAAATTCTGCAAAAATAGTTTTTAAAAATAATTGAATTTTCAGCAGTACTTGTAAAACAATTTAAGTAGTTGTAATGCTCAATGTGCATTCCAGCTTCTCCAAAACTACCAAATTATGGTTGATTTTTAAATAGAGTTAATCAGATGTTTTAACATGAAACTTGCTTAAATATGTAAGCAAAACAGTTTAAAAAATAATGCATTTAATACACTAACATATGGTTTATCAAATGCTAGACAGTGCATTGAATTAGTTTGAATAAATCTTATATGATACTTGTACAAACACACAGACACAAAATCAAACATAGATCCGGAAGATGGACAGACAGACTTACGCAATCAAGTTCGGTCACAAAGTAAATGTAAGAACTCACAGTATGTAAAGTTTCATGAAAATATGTTCAACCGTTTGGACGTAACACGAGGACACACATACAGACTGATGGACAGACAGACACCAAACGCGCAAGAGATGGATTTTGCATCAGAAGGATCCAAAACGGATAGAAATCTTGAAATGCGTCGAAAATATTCAATGTACAAACAAACACTCCATTCTTATTTATATAGATATCCCAAACTATGTTTTTTTTAAATATAAGGCGTTTTTCGATGCGAAGATGAATTACTAGGAAGGTTTACCGCTTAAGTATTATATGATATTTAATGAAGATTGCGGAAAAATTTCAGCAGTATGAACGTTCGAGCTGTAGGCGGCACGAGTTCAATTCCAAAAACTCTTTGAGCTTATTTATCACTTTTGTGTCAGGTTGGGTTAGGTTTTAATGGCGAGAGGGCTAAATCTGACTAAGGTGAGCAAACCAATACCTTTTCCGTCAAGTAAATAACCAAACACACACACACCGAATATATTTACTGGCCCTTCTGTGCAAGTAAAAAACTTTCTTTGTGTGTATGTCCAGTTACTTGACGGAAGAAACATTGTTTGCCCAATTTGGCCAGATTTGACCTTTGTACCATAAAAAAAACAGTCAACCATCTTAGTCTATATAAAGTCTCTCATCAAACCGGTGTATGGCATGCATTAGTATTGACACAAAAGAGTATTTTGATTCACCCCATCACTACAATCAGATTTAGGAAGCCAAATAACTGTTTGTGTACTGTAAATGACTATGTATATTTCATAAGCTTAAACCACATTGTACAAAAGTGCTCAAGACAAAAATACTTTAACTCTTAAGCTGAATACAGCCCACAAAGGCTGTATCAAAAGTGAAACATCAAAGACACTGGTAAAGATAACACAATGTCCGCATTTATACTAATGCAGAATAGGAACAATAAATGGCCATCGTCATTATTTTTAAAAAACAAGCTACAGCACACACTCAAACCTAGAAATAAAAACACGGTTAATCACAAGAAACTAGTATAATGTTTCTCTAAGCCAAAATTAGATACGAAACGTGCAATTGATTTCTAGATTACAATATAGCTATCTACACTGACTACGACAAACCAATGCACATAATGCTCTGTATGGGACAGAGAGCAATTTACTACTTAACACAACACTGTCCCTTCTAACCACATTTCTCTAACAATCGACCACAAACCGATCCCTTAATACTACAGACACTCAAACAGTCAGGACAGAATGCATCGAAGTAGCTTAGAAACCATGTGGAAATCTATAACCTGAGTTTTTACTACACCAAAAATATAAGAGCAATATTGAAAAACTGTATTATATAACAATAATAACCATAAAATTGAAGGACATAAAAGCCATATAGCTTAGAACTAAGATAGTTCCCCAAGTTTTCACTTTCGAATGTGTTCCAAGAAAATGATAACACTTCATAAAAGTTCTGTCATAAAGGAGTAACAATACTGTAGGCAAGTCAATTTGCATGGTGGACATGTTCACGTAAGATTTAGTGCTGATTATTGTGGATGTTGTGCATAATTACCACCAATACCAATGAAATTTTCTAATGCGCAGATACGTTTTCCTCACACTTGTAAATCGTCGACTTGGAGATGAAACTCAAACTGACATTTTTTGGAGACACTCAATGCTTTTTTTCATGATTATGTGAAATGCATAGACATAATATTATTATATGTTTAAAATATGTAACTCTCCAAATGCTTAAATTCTTAATATTCGACCCAAAAGTAATAGCTAATCTTTAAACAATTGTTGTAAAGTAAAAACAATTGTTGTCAGTTAATGAGTTTCTGCTCTGAGCCTACACAATACTCGTGTCTTAACCTGCCGAGTGGTTTCAACGAGAAATCACGTCGATCAAGATCGGACGTTTTGTTAATGACGAGATATATCATCGAGATAAAATTGCCTTATTACTACAAGCGAATGATCCAAGTGGGAAAAACAGTCTCCTTTGCCCAGAATTGGTGACGATTTGGAACAAATTTTTTCATCAGAGGTTTCTGGAATAAACTGCAGGCAATTTTCGACTCGAAGATAAACCATCAAGACAGTTAAACCTCCAAGTAGTTATGATGAGATAGTAGTTATGTCCATCAAGGTCTAATCAATTTTACAAATGACGAGATATCTTCTCATCAATATCTTGATGAGAAGATTTTTAATGATGACGAGTTCAAGATCTGGTGAGTTTTCTTCTAATGGCTAGATATCTCGTCCATCAAGACCTGGTCAATTTTGCTAATGATAAGATAAATCGACGAGACAACCACCTGGAGGGTTAAGAGGACTGATGTTTCTGTTTGGCAGCTGAACACTCATGGTAATTTGCAAAACTTCGTAAAATTACCTAAAAAATATAATTGTCTCTGACTGTAGTGTTGAAAATATTGAATGACGTGTTGAATACTTGTTGAATATAAATTCATACAAACAATATTTGCAACTTAAATTAATTTAATACTAACAACTACCCCGGACATTAATTCAATTTGAGTGATCGGAACTTAATTTAATGAATAATTTAGAAATTAAAACATTAAAAATTTCTAAAATATTCCAAAATCATAGTATAAAAGAGCAAGCCAAGTTCATTGGCTTTGAATATTAAATTTAATAAATACAGGTTTGCATTTATTTAACTTTGTTGCTTTAAAAAGGCCTGCTTCCTATTGTTTTTTTATAAAACTGTATCGCTATATATTGGTAATGTGGGCCATCAATATTTTATGGTTAGTGCAAGCCACATATGATTGAAGCTAACAGGAGAAAGACTCGTCTATCGCATAGGCCTTTAAGCATGAAGGACCATGCGCAGCTAAAAAAAAATATCTTTTTGTGCATGTAAAGTTCCTTTTGAGTAAGAAATTTGGTTCTGGAAATGTGGAGCAATTTCGTATATTTGTTAAAATTTCATCTTTCAACCTGTTGTAGTTTTTGAGAAAAATTAAATTTACTAAAAATGGTCCAAAATCGACGAAAATGAATTTCTCTAAAATTCACTGAAAACAAATAGGAAGAATACAACCAAAGTTACATACCACCTTTTGAACTTTCTTATTCCTGATATCCAGAGAAAATATTTCATTTAGACATCTTTGGGATTAATGCGACCCTTCGACCCAAATTAACCCTTCTCAGTTATAGAATCAACCATATTTTTCAAAAATTAAATGGGGTACATTCCGTATAAGACATCCGTATCTCATGGGTTCCTTCACAATCTCTTACTCTCAATTCCATCTAGTTGCAATTAGACTAAAAGGTATGTTGCACACTTTTTCTTTCAACATTGAAATCTGTTTCTAAAATATTACAATTTTTCCCAAAATTCAACAATTGTGGTAAAGGGCAATAAATAGATTTGACAGTTGAACTATCGACTACCCTTTTATTGTTTTATGTAATAGCGCAACTCTCTGTATGACGGGCATTTTCTGTCAAACTAAATATAAGTGGAGGTAGTATTTAAGTATATTTTTGTCATTTCAAAGAAAATGCTACAATTGTATGAAATTTTATTTTGTAGATATGTATAAACTGTCATATAACCCATCAAATATTTGCAATTTTTCTATGTATTTCTAATAAGTTTTGTTTTTTATGTTTCGATATTAGTGTAGAAAAAAAATCGAGTACTACATCCCTCACGGTTTAATTGATTCCTTAGTCTTAATGCTTAGTTCGTGTCTAATTAATATAAATTGGATATGTATTAAAACAATTGCTTACTAATTACTTGTCTGGTTTGATTTGAGATTAGTACTCTAAGAAATACGAAATAATCACCATCTACAAGTTTCTAAATACGCCAACTAGGTACCACCCGTTTTTAAAAACATGACTTGCATTAAGGTCATCCTCAATGCTTTCATAAAACATCTTCGCGTATTCAAATTGTTTGTAGGTAAAATACACAGTCAAAAGTAATATCACCACATGTATAAGTAATAAGACCACTTTATCCGCCAAATGGGTTGCAAACTTGTGTCTCTACTGGACAAAGTGCAGAGAAATGGATAATATTCCAACTGCTGGCATAGAATTAAAAAATATCTAAGCTAGACTTAACCCTCCAAGTGGGGTCTGGAAAAATCTGGAAAGATTTGCTAATGACGAGATACCTCGTCGAGACAAAACTGTCATTACTCCAAGAGGTAATAAAGATCCAAGTAGGAAAAACAAATTGTCCCTTGACTTGAACTGGTGACAATTTGGAACAGGTTTATGCACCAGAGGTTGGACACTACAGGGTGGTTATCGACACGAAGACAAACCACCAGGAGGATTAAGAAGTCAGCGTCTACAAGTTTGGTCATTCTCCTTGTCATTTCAGTGTACATAAATAAAATCGGAATAAAAGGAAACTGAATATTGTTCGCTCTACGACTCCAACGCAATTATGAAGGTCGATATTTTTAAAGTCTGTGAAGTTATCGGTTATTGTTGTGACCACCTATTCTACCAAATGGCCAAATGTCTCTATTGGACTTAAAGTATAGAAATGTATATCCATTTCTATATATGGGTATAAAATAAAAATATATATATTATATATATATAAACACAAAAGGGGCAGAAATAAGATATACGACTCTTCCAACCTGTTCTAGGTGGTATAAATTGACAATACACGCTTATTTTTTATATGTATTATATTTTACATATATGTATTTTATGTTATATAATTGGTAGACAATAAGAATTTGTTCTTCGTCGAACAGGTTAACGTCAATATTCAAGGCACGTGTCTCTTCTTGACATGACTTTTTTCGTTTTCTCAAACGTAAATCTCTAGAGGCAACAGTATAGTTAAATTGCATCAGACATGTATTCATAACATTTCATTCCACGATCTTTGTGAAGAAAAGTCTCTTATCCCGGACGCGTTGTTTCCGTAAAAACACAAACCGTCTTAAATATTTGAAGACGTTACCAAACATTGAACACTGCTTCCCGAGTATTCACCTCCCACTCGAAATACCTTGTCCGCAAGAAAAATGAAGAAGCCGGTTTGCAGTCCTTTTGTTTTTCAGATTCGGAGTTCGGCATAATTCAAAATATTTAAATGCAATCTAATCCATTTTTCCCTCACTGAAGTGCACTTACCAACTCCTGGGGAAAGAAGGAAAAGTTAGTTTTGCATTCAGCTCCCGTTCTCCGGGGTTCTTTTCAACTGGATGGAGACCAAAAGGCTGCCCTGAGAGACTCCTTTGAAGTTTCGTCTCGCGGTTCCTTCGTATTGTTTCCTGGTCTCATCCGTCCAATTGACTCCAAGTCCCTATTGTCCTCCTTCCATCTATTCAAAAGACACACAGGGCGGAAGAAAGAAGCAAGGATGGAATGGGGAGAGTCATGGCGGAGGGATGGGAGGACATGGTATTTGGTCGAGTAGTTAGTCGACAAACATTTTCAACAGGCAACATTGCGAAACATTTGATTCGGATTCTCCCTCTTTTTTTTCTTGAAGAATAACAATGACGCCCTTTTGAGAGAGGATTCAAGTTTCAAGATTTAAACGAAAAGGAAAATGCAGATTCCGGAATATATGGGGGAATCGACTTGAAGGAATTTCTCTTAGTTAATGGATGTGGTTGGAAGAATTTTCATATTTGGCTTCGGGAAAGGAGTACATCTATTCAGTGTTTGGTTTTTCCAAATTGCTTACCATCTAATAGGATTGGTGTATTTATATTTATTGCGAATCGCTTTGATCTTGTGTAGTGTATTTATATTTATTTCGAATCGCTTTGATCTTGTGTAGTGTATTTATATTATCTTAGCTTGTATTAATCTTGTATTTATATTATTGTGAATTATATTATCTTAGCTTGTATTAATCTTGTATTTATATTATTGTGAATTATATTATCTTAGCTTGTATTAATCTTGTATTTATATTATTGTGAATTATATTATCTTAGCTTGTATTAATCTTGTATTTATATTATTGTGAATTATATTATCTTAGCTTGTATTAATCTTGTATTTATATTATTGTGAATTATATTATCTTAGCTTGTATTAATCTTGTATTTATATTATTGTGAATTATATTATCTTATCTTGTATTTATATAGTGTATTTATATTACCTAATCTTAGATTTATATTATTGTGTATTTATATTATCCCTTAGTTAATGGATGTCTTTTGAAGAATTGTGTTTCATGATTTTCAAGATTTAGAACACTATCACACCAAAGCAAATGTCTGTCAATATTTGGCAGTAAAAAATATTTATCCTGACTCTGACATAATTCAGAGTAACAATATGGCTATTCTTGACCACGTACTGAAGTGCTTCGGGTTGTCATGGAAGGACATCCGAGATGATATCTTATGGACATTAAGGTAAGTCCATGTAACTTATGGAACTTATGGACACTTATGGACCATAAGTTCCATAACTTATGGACAGGTAACTTATGGACCTGTCCATAAGTAGGTAACTTATGGACATTTTTCGCAGGAAGGACACTTTATAGAAGATAAACAGATGGAAACTTTATTTAAATTGATAGAAAAAATGTAAGACCTACAAAGCCTTTGCAAATAAGGATTAAAACAGAAGGAATTGTCAATGGCCGTTTCGGTGGAACGTGAAGTACATCATCAGGACCACTACTGTCCTGATGATGAAGGACGTCCATCAAAACAACCATTGACGATCGTTTCTAAATTTTCAATCTTCATTAATATTTATTACTGACATTCTATAAGACGTCCTGAATCATCAGGACAGAAGTGGTCCTGATGATGTACTTCAAATTTACCATTGACGATCTTTTCTAAGTTTTCAATCTTTATTAGTCGTTTTGAAGGTTTATAATTTTTTACCAGGACATTATAGCTTATCTTATTTTGTTCCGACATAAGAACTAAAAAATTATCATATTATTCAAAACGAGGATAATGTTTTGTATAGTGTGCTCCAAATATTTTCACGCTGACATTTACGTAAATTCGCTGGAAACCATTCCCGAATAAAAGTGCTTTTCAGTAAGGTGAAAAGAAGCATGGAGCGAACGCTAAAGAAAAGAAGAATAAGGCGGTTTTTTTCTTAATATTTTCGAAGGCATGGGCGATCAGGATCTTACGTCACGAAAAGAAAAGGAAATAATATCCCCTTTTTCTTTTCCACCTGGTCCCAGGAGAGGCCCAGGAAAAGCAAGCGTGAGGTAAGAAGAACGAGCAAAATATAAAAACAGACGGCTTCCTCATTTCGTTTCATAAGCAGCGAGAATTTCTAAAGCAGTCCTATAGGATTTTTTATTTCTTATCCCTACCGAATGCCAATATAAGGCTGGTGTGTGTTCATTGGTTTTCCTCAATAATAATACGGCAGGAATTCCGCCATGGGGCCCACTGGATCACGAAGAGGGAGGGAATTTCCGAAGGAGATTTATTTCGGAAACAAAATGGCAGTTGGCGTTTTTAAGATAAATTTTTATGAGGCTACTAGAGACAGCTGTGATAAACTAAGCGGGGATATGGTCAGGTATTGAAAAGGAAGTCTGGAAAAAAATTGGTTTCCTAATTGTTTCTGAGCTAAGGGGTGGCAACGAAAAAAAAAGAGGAAAGGGGATTTTACTTATGGCGTAGTTTATGGTTCCTAGGCTAAACTAGTTTATAATGATTGAAAGTAATCATTCTTCTGCCTTTTTGTCATAGACGGTGTTAAGTCTCCACGAGACTACGGAAACGAGGCGACCTGAGCCGAATGGGAACGAGGCTACGAGCTGAGCGGAATCGGAACGAGATATTTTTCAAATGAACTACAAGGTTTCCTTAGCCTAACGAGAAAGTGGTCCTTCTACAACGATGTTATATTTGTTGTTAATAAACTTGTTTTTATTACGATGAATTGTGTCAATTAGAATACAGTCCACTACCAGAGCTACCGGCGCAACATTGTGGTCGCATCGTGCGGAGTAAAAATAAAATAACGCAAAATGAGCCAGCTTACGAAACTGAATCGAAAGCGCGGAACCATTAAAGCCAAAGTGCAACGTATGGAGGACTTCCTTGAACTTGAAAGTAAAGAGGATGGTAGCGGAGATCCATGCAGAACGAAGATTGCACTTCAGCAACAGGCGAGCAAAATTGTAGAAATCAAATCTGCAATTACAGAACTTTCCACTGGATATTGTGAGCTACCTGAAGAAGTTAATCTAGAAGACAATCTTGACCAGCTTCAGGATTTGGAGGCAACAGCTGAAGATATAGAGGTACGTCTGAAATACCTTCTTTCGAAATTGACGTTACCTGCTAATGATGCTCATATAAACTCTAAAATGAACCGAACTTCTTTTAAGATACCCGAGATTCCACTTCCTCAGTTCTCGGGCACTTATGAAGACTGGAGTACATTTAAAGCTCAATTTAATACTCTAATTACTTTAAATGATGACTTAAGTGATTCCCAAAAACTTCATTATCTACAAGCTTCTCTGAAAGGAGAAAGTAAACTAATTCAAACTGCAGATGATACTTTTCAGTCCTTGTTTACTGAACTCGAGAAAAGGTACGAAAATAAGCGATTCATCGCGGATGTCCATATAAATGCCATAATGAATCTGGAAAAAATAACTCATGAGTCAGGAACGGAACTTCATACATTTCTCAATACCATGTTAAAACATTTGCGAGGATTAAAACTTCTAAATCTTGAGACTAATAAATTGACCGAGTTAATGTTGATTAATATAATTTCTTCGAAATTAGATCGTGAATCACGTAAACAGTACGAGATGTCATTAAAAACAACCGAGTTTCCCGACTGGGAAGAATTCGTCAACTTCTTGCAAAAAAGAAGTCAAGTGTTAGAAAATATCCAACGCATCCCTTTCGCTAAGCCTAAAATGGATATAGCTTTCAAACCCAAGCTTAAAGGGCTTATGATAAAATCTAACTCTAAAAGTGCCTGCCCAATCTGTAAAGATAATCACCCGATATATAAATGTAAAATGTTTCACGATTTATCCGTACAAGAAAGAATTAGTGAAATAAAAAAGAAACAACTTTGTTTTAATTGCCTAGAACCTCATCGAGTATCTCAATGTACTAATTCTAAAAAATGTAAGTTCTGTGGAAGAGGTCATCATTCTCTGATCCACAGAACGGATTTCGAAAACAGCGAGAATCGAAAAGTCCAAATCAATGTTCCCAAGCAAAGTGTTTATAACATGAGGGAACAGAACTCTGACGCCACGAGAGAAGGAAGTTATGAGTCACCATCAGGAACCTTTTCAAGGCCAAGAGGGTCGGAAGAGAATACCAATACTGGGTGTTTCTATACGGGGGATGAAAAAAGATACGTATTCCTGTCTACTGCGATAGTTTACGTTAAGGGTGTTGATGGTAATTCCTTTCCCATCCGAACTTTGCTTGACGCTGGATCACAGACTAACTTCATTCGTAATGACCTAGTTGATTCCTTGGGCTTAACGAAACGAACAGTAAATGCTCCTATCACGGGTTTGAACGGTTCCTTTTCAACGGTAAAAAGAAAAACCTCAGCGTTAATATCTAACATAAATGAAGACTTTTATGAAGAAATTGAACTACTAATCGTTCCAAAGGTTACAGATCTTACTCCTTCAAAACCTCTTGATGTGTCTAAGATTAAATTTCCAAGTAATATAACGTATGCGGATCCCCAATTCAATAAACCGGGGAGAATTGACGCATTGTTAGGAGCAGAACGTTTCTATCAATTATTACAAGGTAATCAAATTAAATTAAAAGATGAATCAATAATCCTACAAGAATCGGTATTTGGGTGGATCGTAACGGGAACACTCAAAGATGTAGGGATTTCAAACAATTTACACTGTCATTTCACTAAAAATCAAGTGGAAATGGACCTAAGAAACTTTTGGGAACTTGAATCTTTGGGTATTAAAGACGATCCTAATCGTCACGAGAAAGATGAAGCACTGAGTATCTTCAATAAAACAGTCCGTTTCAAAGAGGGACGTTATGAGGTCAGTTTACCTTGGAAAAGGGATTGGAGAGAATTAAAAGATAACTTGTGTGTTGCGGAAACGCGGTTTAAGTCCCTCACCAAGAGGTTGAACCAAAACAAAACTCTCTTTACACAGTATCACGAGGTCATTGAAGATTACTTAAAGCAGGGCATTATAGAGAAGGTGCTTGTAAAGACCCAACCGGTAGACAGACCTGTGTATTATTTGCCACACCAGGCAGTATTCAGAAAGGAAAGCGTAACCACAAAAATGAGATTAGTATTTGATGCCAGTTCCCATGAATCTGGAGAATTATCACTGAATGACTGTCTCTGGACAGGTGAAAATCTGAATCCTAACATTTTCCAGCTATTACTATATTTCCGTCTAAATAGAATAGCAATCTTAGCAGATGTTGAAAAGGCCTTTCTGCAAATTTCGTTGGCAGAAAACGACAGAGACGCTGTCAGATTTCTGTTCACTTGTGATAAATCAGTAGATAACATAACTGGCGTCAACCCACAAGTATACAGATTTAAGCGTGTTCTTTTTGGGGTTAACGCAAGCCCATTCTTGCTGTCGGCTACAATAAAAAAGCACATCCAAAATTTTCGAGAGCTACATCCTGCTGCTTCACAAATGCTCGATACATGTGTTTATGTAGACGATCTAGTATCAGGTGCAAACAATGTGACTTCCGCCTTGGAATTATCACGTGAGGCACAAAACATAATGAAGTCCGCCAGTATGAACTTGAGGAAGTGGGTTTCGAATGATGCTCTTCTCATGCGCGAATGGGAAAATGAGGAGTTCCTTACTCATCCTCATCATTCAACTACTTCAGAAGTAAACCTGCTCAAGGTTTTAGGGATGTCTTGGGATCCTAATAGAGACATTCTCACAATGGAAATCGAAAGTTTGCTGAATTTCTTGAGTCAGAATAAGAAAACTAAACGCTTCCTGTTACAAACGGCAGGGAAAATCTTTGATCCCCTCGGATTGCTATCTCCATTCACCATCAGAATCAAGTGCCTTTTTCAAGAACTGTGGCTTAGAAAGGTACCATGGGACTCTGAACTTCCAGCAGATATTACTGAGACGTTCCAAAAGTGGTGTTCGGAACTTCAAAGACTTTCTGAGGTGAATGTGCCAAGGAATATACTAGAGCTCTCGGTAGACAATCCCAGTGAAATTGAAATACACACATTTTCAGATGCCAGTAAAAAGGCATATGGTGCGGCAGTTTACTTGAGAGTAAAATCCGAAAATCAGGTGTTGGTGAATCTCGTTGCTTCAAAGAGTCGTGTTGCTCCTCTGAAGAAGATAACCCTGCCAAGGATGGAGTTACTCGGTGCATTGCTTGCTGCTCGTTTAGGAGTAGAAGTTCAGAAAGTTGTAGACCGGAAAAAGCCTTCCACTGCCTACTTTTGGACTGATTCCAAAATAGCTTTATTTTGGATAAAGGGTTCAGTCACCAAGTGGAAACCCTTCGTCGCCAACCGAGTGAAAGAAATACAGTGCTTGACTGATCAAAATTTTTGGATCCATTGCGCCGGCAAAGACAATCCTGCCGATCTTGTGACCCGCGGAGTTAGCATCGAGATTATGCTGAACAGCGAGAAGTGGTGGAATGGTCCTGCCTTTTTGGAGGAAAAAGACTTTGTCCGAGAAGACATTCTCCTTGATGTTGCCACTTTGGACTCAGAGGACTGTTCGCATGAACTTAAAAGACAGTCAGTGAGTGATCTTAGAGAAACATCACAGAACTTTACTTTGGCTGAATCCCATACCTTTTTAGAGAGTATTTTGAATGTCAGTAACAATTTCAGTACTATCGTTCGTGTTGTTAGTTTTATTTTTAGGTTTAGCAACAACGTAAGAACGAATAGACGAGTTGGCCCAATAACCTACTCGGAGATGAGGGATTCTGAGGACTTCCTCATACGAGGTGTTCAAGAAGCGGAGTTCTCCACCGAGATGAGAAATCTAAGGAAAGAGCTGCCAATACCACCCAGTAGTAAACTAAAAAATCTTTCCCCCATTTTAGATGATAAAGGTATAATAAGAGTAGGAGGTAGGTTGAACAATTCAGACCTAAATTTCAATCAAAAACATCCTGCCATATTGCCTACAAATCATCAACTTACATCCATTATAGTGAAGCATATGCATTTAAAGTTTTTACATGCTGGGCCGCAAACACTACTGTATAATGTTCGTCAAAGGTTCTGGCCATTAAATGGCAGAAATATTTGTAGAAAAATCGTATATAATTGTGTAACGTGCTTCAAAAATAAACCTGTTATGGGAAGCCAAATAATGGGAGATCTTCCCAAAGAAAGGGTAACAACCAATTATCCGTTCAATATTGTCGGAATAGATTTTTGTGGACCCTTCTGTATAAAATTCAAAAATCAAAGAAAGGATATATTTAACAAAGTATATGTTGCAATATATGTTTGTTTGTGTACTAAAGCTATACATTTAGATTTTGTAACTGATTTAACTTCAACAGCTTTCATTGCCAGCTTAAAAAGATTCTTTGGCCGAAGAGGCAAATGCTCTAAAATATTTAGCGATAGTGCCAAAAATTTTGTTGGAGCTAGTGAAGAGATTAAAAAATTACACAAAATTGCGCATTGTCCAGATGAAACCTTAGCAAATTACTTTACTGATGAATGCATAGAATGGAAATTTATCCCTCCAAAATCGCCGAACTTCGGTGGTCTTTGGGAAGCCGGGGTCAAGTCATTTAAATTTCATTTGAGGAGGGTCATTGGAAACTCAAGCCTAACTCTTGAGGAATTTCTGACCATAATTTCAGAAATTGAAGGAGTGTTAAATTCCAGACCCCTAACTCCTTTATCATCAGATATCGACAATTTTGAGACCTTAACACCAGGTCATTTTTTAATAGGCAGACCTATAGCATCCATTGTAGAGCCTCAACTTAATGAAATAAATGAGAATAGACTTTCGAAATGGCAAAGAGTTACGAAAATTACTCAACGCATTTGGAAATTATGGAAGCGGAACTATTTAAATAGTTTGCAGGAACGTAGCAAATGGCGTTTTTGTAAAGATAATGTAAAAGTTGGTTCCCTAGTACTAATAAAGGATGAGAATCTTACAGGCACACAGTGGATGACTGGTAGGATTACTGAAGTGTTTTATGGTGCAGATAAAAAAGTTCGAGTTGTAAATTTGTGTCTACCTAATGGTAAGACATTGAAAAGAAGTGTTAGGAATATTGCTATTCTTCCAATTGAATAATTGATTGTTATTGTGTTTCAATGTTAAGTTCATTTAGTATTTGAAAGTACTTTATTGTGTATTAATTTGTAGAGTTGTATAATTATCATTTGTGTATAATATGTTTATATTGAAATTGAAATTTCAATCGCGGGGAGTGTTAAGTCTCCACGAGACTACGGAAACGAGGCGACCTGAGCCGAATGGGAACGAGGCTACGAGCTGAGCGGAATCGGAACGAGATATTTTTCAAATGAACTACAAGGTTTCCTTAGCCTAACGAGAAAGTGGTCCTTCCACAACGATGTTATATTTGTTGTTAATAAACTTGTTTTTATTACGATGAATTGTGTCAATTAGAATACAGTCCACTACCAGAGCTACCGGCGCAACAGACGGTTTTATCTAAGTAAAACTGTATATGGCAATAAGGCAGGAAAATTTTACTTTTAATTATCATAAATTATTTTGATTTGGGTCGGTAATAAACGGTAGGTAGGTATTTTTATTAACGTCGCACTGGAGCAACACAACGGGCTATCAACGGCGGTCCGGAATCAAACCCGAAGGTAAAGATACGAGGTCCACATAACTTTGAACCACGGTGAGATTACGAGGTCACACCTGAGCTCGACCACCACTCTCCAAACTTTCACACTACGCCAACGTGAGGATATTTGAGGCCACAGCAGATTTAACGGGCACATGCCTCCTTTGTACACGAGACGGTCTTTCGTTGGATTCGAACTCTCATGATTTGATATTGCAAACAGCACACGAATTCCATACGATATTCTTCTATTCTTAAAGAATCAGTAAATATGGATGCTTCCATAATTAACCTGCCCATTATTTGTATTGTAAATTGTGTGCGATCTACTCTCATGAATTGTTTCACAATGTTAATATGTCGTATTTTAATAAAAAAATAATATGCCATGGGTTTAATACGAAATTCCATTCTTAAAGAATCAGTGCCTACGAGCACTTCCAGAACCAATGTTTCCTGTATTTTAATTGTAAATTGTGTACAATCTACTCTAATGAACTGAAATAACACAATCAGCACAAGAGATTTCATACGAAGTTCCACTCTTAAAGAAGCAGTGTCTACAAACTCTTCCAGAACCAATGTTTCCTACATTTTAATTGCAAATTGTTTACAATATACTCTCATGGATTGATATAACAGTCAACCCGCATCAATTCAGCTGCAAATTCAAACGCTATCGTAAGCACAATTCTCCTTCATGGTCGAATCAATTTCTACGTGTTGATCTCGGAGATTCGATACATTTACTCGAATAATGTCACAAGTATCAAAACCAAATACTTCCTCCAATGATGACATTTGCTTCATTCGTCAGATTCCAGTGCCCGGAAAGCGCAAAGTGCTTAATTCGGGGTATTATTCTTCGTTCGATACAAACTCTTTGGCCCGCTTTCTGCTCCAGGATTAATCTCATCGTAAAGTCATTAATCAAGCTGTACTCGCCATCTAAAGGAACTAGGAGGTGCAATTCGACTCCATTACTTTTCCATTTAATATCTTTCCTTTCAAGGACTAGACGGATCATTTTCGAGGGTAACCTTCACTAACCTTGACTTTGAATAGTATAGCAGAATAAATAAGTCAAGTATATTTGTTTCTGAATAGGCAATTTCCCATGCTGCAAGTCAAACTTGTTGGTGTTTTATTATTGTTACGAGATTTTCAGTATACGCCGTAGTGAGATGGATTTCAGTAAGATTTCATTTGGTTGTTTTGGCGTTTTATAGCGCAAGGGCAATGTTTAGACAAGCTGCGCCAAAGACAAGACAGATAGTGTTACGTCATTGAGAAAAAAAGGTTGGTTATTTTGGCGTTTTATGGCGCAAGGGCTCATTCATTTTTACAGTTGTCTATAATATCTATTTTTACATCTATCTTCTCTTCGTCTTTTCTTATAGTTTTCTTGTGTTTGGCTAACACAAGACAACTGTAAGAAGAAAGGATGAAGATAGATTTCAGTAAGGAACGGATTAGATAAGAGTGAAAAAGAGAATGTTTCAAATAATTTTAAGAACCATTAGAAGCCTCATTCTTGTAAACATATTTTTATTTTTTGAGTCTTGTTTTGTATGGAATTTATAATTTAGATTTTTATTTTCTATGGATATTAATTTCAGTATTTTTCCTATTTTAAATTTACTAAAAAGTATTAAAGCATAAGAAATAACATTTGTAGTGTTAAAAAGATATTTTAAAGATATAAGATAAAAAGATATATATAGATATAAAGGATATATTTAAAAATTTATAGGTTGTTTGTATTCAACCAAAAATGAATGTAATTTGCTTAAATTAAGGAATTATAAATTATATAGCCTTTTATGTTAATATTTAAGATTAGTATATGTGTAATGTTTAAAATCATTTTACCAGTGGCTATTTATACCAGCTTTTGTAATATAGTACTTGCAAATCAGTGACATAATAACTAAATTCATTTACAAAGTGAAATTGAAAGTAGTACAGAATAATTTAGTAATGATGAAAATGATTCTATAGTGAATTAAGTCAATAATTAAGCTGCATTTCTAATTGGAGTATTTTATTGAAATTCAAAAATAATTCTTACTTGATGATCAAAAATGTTTTTCAGCATGCTACCTCGACAGATTAATGCGTCTTAAGATTTTGTAAAGTTTGTTTTCAAGATCTTTGGAAAGATTAAGTATATACAATGCTTTAAAATAGTCGAAGGAAAACCGTGAGATCTTGAACCAAATACACTCCCTGATATATTTTGAAATTAAATATTTTTTATTAGATATATGTTACTTTTTATAGAATTTAGACAGTAATATTTCCCATTTAAATAGTACAAACCTGTCAGACTATAATATAATTCAACGAAATGACACCATAACATTCAATTTTTAAAATAAAAAAGTTCCAGAACAGTTTCGACTATTTTTTCTTGTGAAACAAATTGAAACACTTAAACTGAAGACAGACGTCTAGGTAAGATTCAAGTATTGTTGGAGCCTCTAATCCTACAAGTATCTTTCAAAAATAATTTTAAATGAAACATACAGGGTATTACTACTAATATAACTAGTGAAATAATACTGAATTGCTACATAGACAAAACTGTGGCAATATATCTCGATTTTTGAGATGCTTTGAGGAACATAAGAAATTGCACATTTTCCTTGGTTCCACAATCACCAGATATTATATCTTATCGAATCAATGAGATTTGTTCAAAAATACAATAAGATTCTAGTGTACGTGTTCTCCGACACTTCTCAAGTAGATGGAGCAATTTATAAACGACGAATGTAGCACTAATTCCACTAGCCAACATCCAGGATTTGTATACGTTGTAACGTAGTGAAATGAATTTAACTTGTGGAGAGTGGATTTAGGCATAGAAACAGCTTTGAAAACTTTAACAATGCATTTAATAAAATTACAGTTACACTAGTTAAATAATTTAAGTCAGAATTCGAGACTCAATAATAGTTAAAACAAAATGATTCCACTCTAACAAAATGATTCCACTAGTTCTGGTCAAATACAATTTGATTTTACTACATGAATCTTCATACCCCTTGGGGTTATAGGGCAGTTTTGTCTCGACGAGATATCTCGTCCTTAGAAAAATTGTTCATATCTTGGATGAGGTTTCACATCGAAACACTCGGACGGTAAATTCCATCTGGTCGGAAGCTCTCTAGACACTTTCGCTCGAGCGGATTTATATACCGACGGTCAGTTCATCTTAAAGAAGAATTTCAGGCCCCGAAGAAGGGAAACCATTAGACGCTACAAGGTTCTCTCTCTGAAGTATTCAGATAATTTTGAATGCCCCAAAGACGCCGAAGGTCAGTTCAGGTTAGGGAGAAATTTCAGACCCACGAATAACGGGTACCATGGGACGCTACAAAGTCCACTCTCAAAAGAATTCAGATAATTTTGAATGCCCCAAAGAGGCTAATGGTCAGTTACTATTAGGGAGGAATTTTAGACTCCGAAGAACGGAAACCATTAGACGCTACAAGGTTCACTCACTGAATTATTCAGATAATTTTGAATGCCCGAAAGTGTCCGACGGTCAGTTCATGTTAGGGAGGAATTTTAGGCCCGAAGAAGAGAAACCATTAGGCGCTACAAGGTTCACTCTTTGAAGTATTCAGATAATTTGGAATGCCCCAAAGACGCCGAAGTTCAGTTCATGTTAGGGAGGAATTTCAGAACCAAGAAGAAGCGGAAACATGGGACGCTACAAGGTTCACTCTGAAATATTCAAATAATTTCGAATGCCTCAAAGAGGCCGACGGTCAGCTCGTATTAGGGGGGAAATTCAGGCCCCGAAGAAGAGAAACCATTAGACGCTAAAAGTTTCACTCTCTGAAGTTTTCAGATAATTTTGAATGCCCCAAAGACGCAGAAGATCAGTTCAGGTTAGGGAGAAATTTCAGACCCACGACGAACGGGTACCATGGGACGCTACAAGGTTCATTCTCTGAAGTATTCTGGAAATTTTGAATGACCCAAAGATGCCAAAGGTCAGTTCATGTTAGGGAAGAAATTCAGACCCACGAAGAAGGGAATCCATGGTACGCTCAAGGCCAAAGGGTCCGAAGATCAGTTCATGTTAGGAACGAATTTCAGGCCCATGAAGAAGGGGAACCATGGTACGCTACAAGGTTCACTTTCTGAAATATTTAGATAATTTTAAATGCCCTAAAGACGCCGAAGGACAGTTCATGTTAGGGAGGAATTTCAGATCCACGAATAACGGGTACCATGGGACGCTACAAAGTCCACTCTCAAAAGAATTCAGATAATTTTGAATGCCCCAAAGAGGCTAATGGTCAGTTACTATTAGGGAGGAATTTTAGACTCCGAAGAACGGAAACCATTAGACGCTACAAGGTTCACTCACTGAATTATTCAGATAATTTTGAATGCCCGAAAGTGTCCGACGGTCAGTTCATGTTAGGGAGGAATTTTAGGCCCGAAGAAGAGAAACCATTAGGCGCTACAAGGTTCACTCTTTGAAGTATTCAGATAATTTGGAATGCCCCAAAGACGCCGAAGTTCAGTTCATGTTAGGGAGGAATTTCAGAACCAAGAAGAAGCGGAAACATGGGACGCTACAAGGTTCACTCTGAAATATTCAAATAATTTCGAATGCCTCAAAGAGGCCGACGGTCAGCTCGTATTAGGGGGGAAATTCAGGCCCCGAAGAAGAGAAACCATTAGACGCTAAAAGTTTCACTCTCTGAAGTTTTCAGATAATTTTGAATGCCCCAAAGACGCAGAAGATCAGTTCAGGTTAGGGAGAAATTTCAGACCCACGACGAACGGGTACCATGGGACGCTACAAGGTTCATTCTCTGAAGTATTCTGGAAATTTTGAATGACCCAAAGATGCCAAAGGTCAGTTCATGTTAGGGAAGAAATTCAGACCCACGAAGAAGGGAATCCATGGTACGCTCAAGGCCAAAGGGTCCGAAGATCAGTTCATGTTAGGAACGAATTTCAGGCCCATGAAGAAGGGGAACCATGGTACGCTACAAGGTTCACTTTCTGAAATATTTAGATAATTTTAAATGCCCTAAAGACGCCGAAGGACAGTTCATGTTAGGGAGGAATTTCAGATCCACGAATAACGGGTACCATGGGACGCTACAAAGTCCACTCTCAAAAGAATTCAGATAATTTTGAATGCCCCAAAGAGGCTAATGGTCAGTTACTATTAGGGAGGAATTTTAGACCCCGAAGAACGGAAACCATTAGACGCTACAAGGTTCACTCACTGAATTATTCAGATAATTTTGAATGCCCGAAAGTGTCCGACGGTCAGTTCATGTTAGGGAGGAATTTTAGGCCCGAAGAAGAGAAACCATTAGGCGCTACAAGGTTCACTCTTTGAAGTATCCAGATAATTTGGAATGCCCCAAAGACGCCGAAGTTCAATTCATGTTAGGGAGGAATTTCAGAACCAAGAAGAAGCGGAAACATGGGACGCTACAAGGTTCACTCTGAAATATTCAAATAATTTCGAATGCCTCAAAGAGGCCGACGGTCAGCTCGTATTAGGGGGGAAATTCAGGCCCCGAAGAAGAGAAACCATTAGACGCTAAAAGTTTCACTCTCTGAAGTTTTCAGATAATTTTGAATGCCCCAAAGACGCAGAAGATCAGTTCAGGTTAGGGAAGAAATTCAGACCCACGAAGAAGGGAATCCATGGTACGCTCAAGGCCAAAGAGTCCGAAGATCAGTTCATGTTAGGAACGAATTTCAGGCCCATGAAGAAGGGGAACCATGGTACGCTACAAGGTTCACTTTCTGAAATATTTAGATAATTTTGAATGCCCTAAAGACGCCGAAGGACAGTTCTTGTTAGGGAGGAATTTCAGACCCACGAGAAAGATGAGACGCTACAAGATTCACTCTCTGAAGGATTGAGATAATTTTGAATACCCAAAAATGATTCTATCAATATAACTATAGTATGCTATATATATATATATATATATATATATATATATATATATATACACTTTATCATCTATTAACATTATTTTTCAAATACGGCCAGTATTCATTTAATTGATTGGAAGCTACACAAATTTGTTACAAAACAAGTAGTATAAAGAGCCATCTTGAAATGTAAAAATCCTTCCCTAATTTCAATTCCTAGTGACTGAAAATGATTTAAATCGTTCTATTGATCAGGAAAGTTTTAAATGATTTTACTTCATTACTTCGTTTTCTCTGGAATGCGATATATTGCCCTCAAAAATGCCTCAATCCCGAGGCATTTCACTTTGAGCGGAAATCAGGGGTAGGGAGATTTTAATGAACCCTAAATAGCGTCTTCCGCGATTTCTGAAGGTAAAATCGGATATTGATACTAATGATAATCAGAGCATTAATTTCGTGCAATCTAAAAAGCCGCAATTGGGAAAACGAAATGTTATAAATGATTAAGCTGAAGGAACGAAACAGGATACTTTGGAAATTAAGGTGGATTAATTACGGAAGCAGCTTTCGAAATGAGAGGATAATTCATTCGATTTAATGACTTGAGTTTATTATTTCTCCATTGAAGTTGAATACGAATTGAACAATAAAATAATGGAATAAAAGTGAAATAACAGACAGCGTGAACCAATTCACAAGAGCAAGAAAATAATTAGAGGAGTAAATTGAGTCAGTTTGGGGTCTGATTCCAATGAATACTGTTCTTGAAAGATTAAAGGAGTGTACAATTACCAAATTACTTTTATTTTAAATTATAATTTCTAAAATATTCCCCCCATGCGTTGTGAATGAAAAGATGTGAAATTCGTAAGATAAAGATTCAACGTAATTTATTTCTGTACTCTTAGAGAATTATAATTGCATAGACTATTAATTTTATGAATTTCAAGCGTAATAAAGTTTTTTAGGTAATTTTCAAATTAGAATATTGTGTAGTACCACTTGAAAGATTGTCTGGATGCCTTATTACCGATTTCTATCTGCAGTTCTCAAACACAATTCTATCTTCAGTTTCTATTTCTATTGCTTTTAAAGTACATGCACTTTCACCAAGTGGAGTTTTTCATAATGATTTAAGTTAACTATCCATCTTGAATTTAATTTAAATGTGTTCTTCCAAGAAAAGCACATTTTCTGATCACTCAAACACATCGAATTACAAATACTGTTCACCGTTTAAGTCAAGTTAAGAAACATTTGTCTCTAAAATTTGTATTTCGTCTTCCAGCTTTCATAAATAATTTTAACAAAGTTTAATGGGTAATTTAGGTATTTTCAATATCAAATATTAAAATTTTGTTTCGAAGTTTATGAATAAGTACTGCTCGATTTTGTTACACAAGGGATAATTAGAGTAGGATTCATAACTTAAAGCGGTTTCCTAACCGCTACAAATATACATATCGTTAATAGGATTCAAACCCAGAATCTGAATGTAGGCGGTGAAGGCTCGATTCGTCCCTTGTGTGTCAGTAAAACTTTATTTGTGTGTGCTTGTGTATTACTTGACGTTGTGTTTTGTGTTTGGCGTGGCTTGGTCAAATATGGCCCTTGCGCCATAAAACTCAACTACCCAATCAAACCCAGAACCGTTTAAATCAAGGTCTAGAGCTTTAAATTCTTGGCACTAGACCGGTAAATTAATAATATGCATAAATTTTCTTGTAATGCATATAAATGCTTGATGATACATAATTTGTTAATAGCCCGTTGTGTTGCTCCAGTGTGACGTTAATTGAAAATACCAAAAATACCAAATACCATAATTTGTCAAAAAAATATATATAAATTGTCAAGAAAATGTATATAAATACTTAATAATATATATAAATTATCTTTAAAATGTAAAATATCTAATTAACACTATTGTTTCAGTGTTTTATTATAATATGTATGAAGTTTCGCAGAATTTACTGTTTTGAGATGAAGGAGTTTGAACTCTATAAAATACGCTGTGGTTATAAAAATTGCTTTAGTGCTTTATGAATTCGACAGGGAAGATGCCACGGACATGTTGCACAAGGTATCCAATTAAACTTAATACATACAACCGCAATTAGATGCAATCCTTCTAATGCATTCCATTGTATTGGAGTATGATTATCTTGGAGTAGGCCGACCTATTGCGTGAAATATTAATTACTCGCATGTCTGTTTCGATAGCCATGATCGGATCAGAGGATCAGATGTCTGCAATCATGAACTGCATTGTTAAGGTCATGGATCAAATCGCTGAATATCTCATGAGTTCAGGTATCAGAATTTGTGGAAACCTTAATCATGTACTCCAACGTGTATATCTTGTATTTGATTATGTCAATAGCGTAATGATAATGTTAATCAACGCCGTGAAATATCTAATACATTGTAAGTTTGAATTATAGACATTTTAATAGCTTTCCTGAATTTTCAGCACTCTTTTCATTTAACACTCCTGGTGGTTGTCTCCACGAAGTCTGATGACCAGATCTTGATGGAAGAGAAATCCCGTCACTTGAAACAAAATCTGACCAGATCTTGATCTCGTCACCATAAAAAATGGCAATACCTTGAAGACAAGATCACTCGTCATTAGCAAAATTGGTCAGACCGTGATGAAGGAGATAACTCTTCGAAACCACTAGGAGAGTTAAGTTGTCTCCAGTGTTGTTATGCAACGCTGTGTGAAATCTATATAGTCTGATTATGATAGACATGACCAAACCATACGAATAAACTATACTTATTAAAGTGCAGTTTCATTAGCATGGCTTTCCTAAAAGGGAAATATTTAAAAACCCAGAAGAACGTTTCGACATCAGTGAATAAGTTGCGTAAAATTGTGTTCAAGTATCTAAATTGTTATAACTATAGTCTTTCATTTTAGTTTCCTTGAGATTTTTCTGGGAGTCATCTTCATTGTGTCTGATAGGATCAAAAATCCTCTGTGGATAGCGCTGTAATTGGAATAATAATTTTCAAACGCTGTGCAAACTAAGACGTGTACACATGAATAAGAATTACATGTTCACCCTAGATAAGAGGATGTCAAAATGAATTCAAGGTCAAATAAACGAATAAAGAAACACTGAAATTAATTTCTGTTAGAAATCAGTTTGTTACTTTTGTGGTCACTTTTAGTAGAATGAAAGCTAATTAGTCCCGGAAATCTGTTGGTGTCGAAAAGACACCAGCAGATGTTATGTTCTAGATGTTGCTGTGTCCATTTGTGAGTCAGATGTCGCCGTGTGCATTTTGCACAACTTTGGTGATGTCGATTATTTTATCGCTGTTCATCTGTTCTACAGGATGGTAATCGATGGTTTGAAAAGAAACTGCTACTGCAGGGCATTTATATGATTAGTTGTGAGTTCAACACGCAGACAGTTACTATGTCTATACGTTATGGTTCCATCACTTAATTTTCGTGCCTTTAAAATATTCTGTTCTCGGACTAAATATTGTGGTGGTGGTTTTTCTATTCACAAATGTGTTGTTTTATTTATTTATTTTTTCTTGTATGAGTTTTAATTTTACCAAAGTAGCATCAGTAAGAGTTATTGGGGTTTGTTTGGTGTTTAATTCTCTGGCTTCCTATATCTACAGCTTCATTCCATCAATGCCCACATGTACGGAAATCCACAGGAGTGCACTGTTTCTCCAAGAACATGAATTGGTACAGATTTGAATGAATATCTTGGGTACATTTTGACTTGCCATTTGCTATTGCTTCTAAGGGTGATCTGGAATCACTAAAGATCCTAATTCCTTAAGTTTGCTGTGCGGATGAGAGATCTAAATAAGTTTGAAGTCTTATTAATAGCTGTTCCCTGGTGAAATTGGAGGACATTTTTCCTTTTCCAGACTTTATTTGTAATTTCTCTTGATCTGGAATCAGTAGAAGTAAGCCAGCACCATATCAATCTTCATTCATATCAATCTGATGACCCATCAGTACATTTATCAGAAAAAATCAGTAAATTTAATTATAGATCTTTTCTAAATTGAGTTACACAAAAAAATTCTGCTGTGCGCTTATCAAGAAAACTTACTAAAAACCATTAGAAATTGGCCAAATTCGATAAAAAAAAATACCAAAGCCACAAACGCACTCCGTGTGCTTTTTGTGGTCCGGGTGAATTTTGGTGTCCAAATGACACAAAAGGACTTTCTAGTGTTAAAGACTTGAAGATTTAAAAAAGCTAAATTCTACTCCCTTAACTCTATCAAACAAATTTTGTATTTCTGTGAAATCAGTGTCAGGAATACAGTTTTTAGATAAGTAGGCAATTAATTAACGTCACACTGGAGCAACACAACGGGCTATTGGTGACGGTCCGGGATCCATTACGAAGGGAAATATCGAGGACAACAACTCGTAATTTTGAATCAGTGTCAGATGACGAGATCAACACCTGAGCTGGCACATCGTTCTACAAACCTACACACTACGCCAACGTGAGGACATTTGAGGCCACAAGAGATTCGAACTCGCTACCCTCCGGTTGCTAATCCGTTACTCTTCCAACTGGGCTAAAACGGCCCTACATTTTTTAGAATCCTGACATATTCTAACCCGGGAAACCCTCCTGCCAAGCAGCATTTGTTTTTATTCACAGAATCTGGACGATTTGATATTATTTTGACGCATGCTATCCATGGTAGTGAAGGATCATGTTTTGTCCGGGCTCTTTAAAATATTCTGATGGTTTTTAGGTCGCCTCACTCATTCAAATCAGGTTGAGTTTTCACAGATGAATGATGGCTTCTAAAGCCGGTCCTGTCTCGTCTAAGAAGCGAGTGGCTAAATCGAGTTACTTTTTATCTATCTTGTGTATCAGATAATGTGTTTTGAAATTTTCCTTTCGTGTCCCCTGTTTTATAAGAAAGTTCTTTTATGTATCGAAAGTGTATTGTGTCGCGAAAGGGAAAATGTGTCATCTTCGTTCTTGTGAGTTAGTGTGTAATTAACAGAAGCGTTTTTGAGTGTCTTTTAACAAGATATGGGATTTAATCTCATCTTTTTCTGACCATTTTGATATCGAGATGCATTATTAAAGAGTCCATACAAAAATTTCGATCTTTTCGAGATTTTATGTGTAATTACTTTCAGTACCTAAAAACTGTAATTTTTTGTAATTTTCTTTCCGTTCACGGGGCCGCGGTAGCCCTGTTGGAAGAGTAACGAATTAGCAACCGGAGGGTTTCAAGTTTGAATCCAACCAAAGACCATCCAAGGGGGCTGATGCACGTTTAATCTGTCGTGGCCTCAAATGTCCTCATGTCGGAGTGGTGTGGAAGTTTGGAGAGTGGGGTTCCAGCTCAGGTGTTCTCGTCATCTGACCTTGGTTAAAAATTACGTGGTGTTGTCCTCGGATCTTTCCCTTTTGGTTTGATCCCGGACCGTCGCCAATAGCCCGTTGTGTTGCTCCAGTGGGACGTTAATTAAATACTTAAATACCTACCTTCCGTGCACGAGAAATGAGGCACACTGCAAAACATATATTTTTCGCACCAAAATACATCCTTAAAATATTTCCATCAGTTGTTTGTTGAGTTGTCGCACTGAGCAACACAAAGGGCTATCAATCCCGAAGGGAAAGATCCAGGACAACACCTCGCAATTTTAAACCACGGTCAGATGACGAGGTTAACACCTGAGCTGGAACCCCACTCTAAAAAATCTCACATCGCTACAAAACTCAAAATAATAAAAAAATATACAGCAATATTTACTTAATCGTGGAATTTCATATTTCTAATACTTATAACATGACTGAAGTTTGCACTTTTGAAGAATAAAGTGTCCATTTCAATCATACTACCACAATTAGCTTACGAATGCCCACTTCAATTATATCTCATTCACTCGTTCAAAAAGCCTCTGCACTTTATGGACATCTAACCCTATTTCCAAAAGCAATTTGATAATTAGATCATGTTAGTTTCCAAACATTGCTGATTAGTGAAGCATTTAAAATCTATTTAAATCTATTGCTTAGAGTACCACCGCCCTCACAGCTTTGAAGTTAACATATTTCACCATTTGTTGATTTAGAAAGTGAGTTTGCAATTACGCATAGAGATCAAACACGACCGTTCGAGGTAGATAGGCAAGGTAGGTAGTTAACGCCTCACTGGAGCAGCACAACGGGCTATTGGTGACGGTCCGGGATCAATCCCGAAGGGGAGATCCGAGGACTGTACCTCGTAATTTTGAACCACGGTCAAATACCGAGGTCAACACTGCAGCTGGTAACGCACTCTCCAAACTTCCTCACCCAATCAAATTTTATGCCACGAGAGATTTAAAGTACACCAGCCCCCATTTCCATCACATATTGTACCCTTATTCATCAATAGTATAACATACTGTACCATTATTCATCTACAATATCACATATTACACCATTACTTATATATCCATAGTATCACATATTGTACCCTTATTCATCTATAGTATCACATATTGTACCCTTATTCATCTGTAGTATCACATATTGTACCCTTATTCATCTATAGTATCACATACTGTACCATTATTCTATAGTATCACATATTGCTCGCTTATTTATCTATAGTATCACATATTGCACCCTTATTCATCTATAGTATATTGCTCGCTTATTTATCTATAGTATCACATATTGCACCCTTATTCATCTATAGTATCACATATTGTACCCTTATTCATCTATAGTATCACATATTGCACCATTATTCATCTATAGTATCATATATTGCACCATTATTCATCCATAGCATCACATAGTATTGTTCCCTTATTCTTCTATAGTATCACACACTGTACCATTATAGTATCACATATTACAAACCCTTATTCATCTATAGTATCACATATTGTACCCTTATTCATTTATAGTATCGCATAGTGCACCATTATTCATCCATAGTATCACATCTTGTACCCTTATTCTATAGTATCACATACTGCACCCTTATTCATCTATAGTATCACATATTGCACCCTTATTCATCGATTGTATCACATATTGCACCATTATTCATCTATACTATCACATATTGTATCATTATTCATCGATAGTATCGCATATTGGATAGGAGCAGAAGTGAAAAAAATGAAAAAAAATGAATGCCTTTTGATGAAAGTTGGTCAGGTAAAGAGCTATTTGACGAGACATCAAACTCAGATTGCTTTACTAACATTGCAGTATTGCAGAGAATCAAATTCCAATTCTATGTGCTTGAACTCATTTTTTATTTTTTTCCAAAATATGAATGGACCGCTGTAGCCCTGTTGGAAGTGTAACGGATTAGAAACCTGCTGTATCCCGGTTGACCGAGCAACGGATTAGCAACTGGGGGTTGCGAGTTCGAATTCGGCCAAAGACCGTCACGTACAATGGGGACTTGTGCATGTTAAACCTGTCGTGGCCTCAAATGTCCTCACATCGGCGTGGTTTGGAAGCTTGGTCAGTATTGACAGGTCAGGTGTGACCTCGTCATCTGACCTTGGTTCAAAATTACGTGGTTAAAAAGTCCTCAGTCTTTCCCTTTGGGTTTGATCCCGGACCGTCGAGAATAGCCCGCTGTGTTGTTCCAGTGCGCCGCCAATTGAAATACCTACCTACCTACCAAATATAAATAATTTCCGAACATTTGAAACATGATAAAATGAATTAAATATATATATTCAATTTTGATACCTTCAGTGATGAAAATTATGTATAATTCTTAAGATCAAATGCTACCGCAATTGCAAATACTTTAATTTTCATTTTACAGGAAACTAATTTTTATTTAACAAGAGAACAAGAGAAAACCCACTGATGGTAAAAATGTAATTTAGCAACTCATTAATTGCTTATTCTAGAATCAATATTGAATTTTTAATTCCATTTAGAATTCTGAGTTTATGAGCCTTATGTCAATTAACCTTTTAGAGTTAAGGGAACGAAATGTGTTCTGCTTTCAGAATTCCTTGGTACGATTACGTGTTCTGTTTATAGATAAAACATTGCTTTGATCAGTATTTTATTCTGAGCATTTTTACTCTTGAGTACATAGGAAGTTGAAATCCGATACTTTTACCCACCTCTTTGGGTTTTCAAAATTCTGCATTTTCTGAATGACAGAAATTTTAGTTCTGTTTGCTATGCTGCTACTACTGCATTTATATGTTCTATTACTTTATACATCATAAATAAATTATTTACAAATTAGATTTTAAGCAATTATTTGCTTTGCGCCCAATTTCTCTGAAGACGCGAGTTCATTTCTTAAGGGTCTTTGTGGATTTCGACCAACTTCCCTCAAAATTCCTTGGTTTGATGTGTATGGTCTGAGAATTCCGTAGTAGAATCTCGTCATTAGCAAAACTGACCAGATTTTGATGGACGAGTTATTTCGTCATTAGAAGAAAACTGACCAGATCTTGATGGACGAGATATTTCGTCATTAGAAGAAAACTGACCAGGTCTTGATGGACGAGATACCTCGTCATTAGAAAACTGACCAGGTCTTGATGGACGAGATACCTCGTCATTAGAAGAAAACTGACCAGGTCTTGATGGACAAGATACCTCGTCATGAGAAGAAAACTGACCAGGTCTTGATGGACGAGAAATCTCGTCATGAGAAGAAAACTGACCAGATCTTGATGGACGAGATATCTCGTCATTAGAAGAAAACTGACCAGGTCTTGATGAACGAGATACCTCGTCATTAGAAGAAAACTGATCAGGTCTTGATGAACGAGATACCTCGTCATTAGAAGAAAACTGACCAGGTCTTGATGGACGAGATACCTCGTCATTAGAAGAAAACTGACCAGATCTTGATGGACGAGATACCACGTCATTAGAAGAAAACTGACCAGATCTTGATGGACGAGAAACCTCGTCATTAGAAGAAAACTGACCAAATCTTGATCTCGTCATCATAAAAGTCGACATTATCTTGATGACAAGATATCTTGTCATTAGTAAAATTTACCAGATATTGGTGGAGGAGATATCTATTAGAAACCACTTGAGGGTTAACTAATGCTCTCTTTCCTTCAGATGGGATAATCATGAGCCCTAGAGTAATGCAGAATTTGTCTATACGGATAGACATAAAGAAAGAAGGGTAGATAGCTGATGTGAAAAAAATGCATATAGACACGAATACATTCATGTTCAAAAGTTATGGAGAATATTGAATTTGTATCAAGCAAGATCACTTGATCTCAATCCAATGGAGCTTGCTTGGGATGTTCTTGAACGTCGCATAGCAGTTTACGCACCACCAACGAAAGATACACAACAGCACCTGTTCTAGTGCGAGAATGGGACTCCTTGCTACTCGGATTCTGAAACGGTTTTGCAGTGTTGGAGGATTGGACCTAAGGCTCTCAATCTCCAGCTTGTAGATGATTAGATGTGAGTTTATCAGAGCCTTTTATAGGTTTTGTTGGGTCTTGGAAAACAAGTGTGTCAGTTGGGGGTTGAGGCACCAATCAGAAGGCTTGTTTCTTTCTCGGTGGGTGGAGCTTGTTGGAATTCTTGGACAGCACAAACATTTTTATTTCCAATACTAAACCTACACTGTGTTAACCTAAACATTTTGTTTCCGTTTCGTTATTTCTCAGTAGCGCCAAGAGGCAATGTGTGTGTTCTTTTCACATAGATTATTGAATATTCATTTTTCATACGATATACTTAGGTGCAGAAGATTCATATCGGATTACGTTTACCCAATTTTTGGACACATGTCGATAAAGAAATACAAAATAGAGGCACAGATTGGATGAGAGTGACAGACAGAAATATAGATAGGGAGACAGATAAGGATTAGAGATAGTAATGAAATATATTGAAAGAGATAAGTAATTAGAAAATGTACAAGTAGGTACTTATTTTAATTAACGTCGCACTGGAGCAACACAACGGGCTATTAACGACGTTCCTGGATCAAACCCGAAAAAAATGAACAGATACAAGCGTGAGATGTATTGAAATACAGAGATATTAGACGAAGAAGTGGATAGAAAGATATGATATATGAAGAGATGCAGATATAATATAAAACAAGTACACAAATAAAAGTAGAAAACATACAAAAATAGAGATAGAAATACCGATGAATAAATAGAGAGAAATGTGAGATTATACTTAATCTTGAATATTCTTTACTAGTATGGAAATAATGCCATCTCTACTTCTAACTTCAACTATCAAAATAAAATCAAAACGTAGTTCAATTTCAATAAATATTGACGATTTTCGATACAATCTCTTATTTTAATAAACCTGACTATTTGTACCAAACTTTTTGTTAAATTAAGCCTTTTAGAATTGTGTTAACTGCTTCGACAGTTAAGGAAGTGTGCTGGTGCAATATTCTACCATCTACCTCATCCAGATATCTTTTCGCATTTACTTTTGCATCCCGCAACTTCTATTCCCATAATCGCACAGAAATAAACCCTACAGCTAATTGAGTTCCCTCCATGACTTCCCATATAACGTATCCGAAAGCCATTCGTACGAAAAGTAACACAAATAAAGTTTGAGAAATAACTGACGAGAAACTATTCGAATGAAAAAAAAGAACGTCGTATCGATCTTAAAGTATGGAGAAAGTAACACTTCTACATATTTTATCAGACAAAGGGTTGCACTTAGAAAAAAAGAGAAAAGAAAACCACAAGAGAAGAGAAACGAAGTGAAATCAATTTATTTCTATTCTTTCTAGGAGGCGAACGGCGCCCTCTGACGGTGTCACGTCGTGAATATTTCCTTATCAAATTGTTCAATAAATTCTATTCCTGTAGCCAAGTTGTTCTTTTCCGTTCTTTTATTCGAGAGAGGCAAGAGGGAAGAACGACCGAGTGCTAGCGAATGATTAGATGGTATTGGTTCACAGGTAAATATACGATGCTCCAAAAGACGTACGGTTGGAATTAAAAGGCCCCTCTGTGGATGCTACCTATTATTTTGGGCACAGCGCATGCGCTGAATCGGAATAAGGAAAGTTCTAAGCAGGATTTATATAGCAGCTCACTATAAATGGAAAAGGAGACTTTTTAGAAGGATCATTTATATGAATCTATAAAAACTTTCCCCACCTTTCTGACGTACAGATTAAATTTGAAATGTACCAGTACTTTCTGAATACTCAACGAAATAGTATGACATTGTTATCCCAATATACTATTAAGTATTTTTATTCCAAGTATATACGGAAAGTACCTAACCCTCTAATAAAAAAATAGGTAGGTGGTAGTTGAATCAACGTTCCACTGGAGCAACACAGTGGTATATTGGCATCGGTTTGGTATTGATCCCGAAAGGAAAGATCCAAGGACAATTTGTCATAGTTTGGAGCCACGGTCAGATGACGAGGTCAACATCTGAGCTGACAAGTCCCACTCTTCAAACTTCCACACCAAGCCAACGTGAAATAAGAAAAAATAGATATTGTACCTAGGATTTTTGGTGCCCAGTCTCATTCAAAGAAGGCACTGGCATATCACACACTTCTGTTATCTCTCAAAAACAAGGGGGTCGAATTAGCCCAGTTGGAAGATCAAGAGATTAGAAACCGGAGGATTGCGAGTTCGAAACTAGGTCCAATCAAAGGCCGTCGTGTACACGGTGGCTGGTGCGTGTTAAACCTGTTGTGGCCTTAAATGCCCTCACGTGGGTCTGGTGTGGAAATTTGAGAGTGGGGTGCCAACTCAGGTGTTGCCCTTTCATTTGACAGTGGTTCAAATTGACGAAGCATCGTCCCTGCTTCGTCAATTTGAACCACTGTCAAATGAACCATCAGGAACCATCTGGACTATCCCAATTTTAACCATCAGGATTGATTCCGGACTATCCCAATAACCCATTGTGTTGCTCCAGTGTGAAGTTAATTAACTACCTACCTCTCAAAACCAAGACGTTACGGGAATTTGAAAGTTGCATTAATAGATAAAAAATAATGTTGAAGAAATATAGGTAATGATTTTCATTTAAAATTTAATGATTTAGTGCTTAAATTTAAACATACGTTTGATAAAGTCTATGCAATATATCTTCAATATATTATTTTATTCACTTTAATGTCAAAAATTCTGCACCACATCATAGGTGAGTGAAAAGTACTTCCTAATTCAATTATATAGGTCTTTTTAATACATCCACTCTTTTTTCCCAGGAAAAATGCTTTTCGGGAGGATAGGAACGACATACTTTTCATGCAAAACAAAGGCATTTTTAGTCTGCTGCGTTTAGCAAATGTGTTGTAATTTAATCAAATGGAAAAGGACCTTATGACATTTTTTGTAGAATTTGCACTATTGTTATTAGACAATGATAACCAATTCATTCAGATGTTTACTCTAATTGACAACGAAACAACAATATAATACATAACACTAGATATAAAAGCAAAATATTTTTCAAGAATATATTCATAACAAACAGTTGAATTCCAGTTCAATATAATTAAAAGGTTTGTCTGTTATTCCAAAAGTTTCATAGGAATATATTCTCTGTCCAAGTGTTCCGTGTCTGACAACGAAAAACTGGCTCATCACACTGTAAGAGGTGAAATTAGGTTACATAAAACCCATAATTAAAGGTTTTGGAATATGCTATTTTATAAATCGCCGATTGGAAAGAGTAACAGCAGATTTATTATTATATTTTGGCAAACGTTTTAGAGGCAATATGTTTAATAAATGGGTATTAAATGTCTGAATATTGAACGTAAAATTGAAGTAGCATAAAACAGACATTACCGAATCGTAAATACTATATTTATGTTATGGGAAATGTATTTAAAAATTCACGTTTATACTACTATTTGGTATTCGTATGTTTGTTCTTTTTATTTCCCCCATGTATATATTACAGTGAAAGACCGAAATCTGGAGAATGTCGACTTTCACCGGTGAATGTCAACATTCACATAGTCGCTTGGTGTATGTCCGAAATATTTGCTAAATACCATTATTTCTGACTTACACCGGCAAATGTCGACATTCACCATGCACTAATGGTGAATGTTGAACATGTCGGAGATTTATATTTTCTTCTCCGTATTTCAGTCGCGATAAAACGTCACAAGGGTGACGTAACTTTTTCGCCTCTCTTTCTGAGAGAAGTGTGACCAAGAACTTAAAACAAACAGTACATTCTAAATGAGAAAAGAAAATAATAGAAATTAAAAACTTACTTAATTATACAGTACATTCTAAATGAGAAAAGAAAATAATAGTAATAAAAAACTTACTTAATTATATGATTCAAATCTTATTTATTGCAACAACTTAAACTATTATGACACTTTGAATTGCACAAAAGTCCCTTGCTTTTACAATTGCATTTATTTGTGGAACACTTCCTTCTGCAATGACAGCGTGTATAGCCTTGCCCCCCGCTTCTCGAATTCGTTGCAGCTGCTTCTCTCAGCGACATTTCTTGAAAAGAAATCTCATCTATGGAAAGTAACTTTTCTTTACAAATTACGAACTGATTACGTGTGTAAAGCTGCTTGAGGGTACCATTTTTATTTGCCAGTTTATAGAAGTCGGAGTCTTCTATTCCAACAACAACCGCTAACACATTTCGGCTATCTGTACGACCACGGTCAACATCAGGGACTTGTATTCGTACAGTATCACCAATTTGAGCAGGAGGAAATTGTTTTTGTGAGGTTCGTAACATTTCAGAAAGTATTTTAGAGTACTTTTCTTGAGAAAAATAAAAACAATTGTCTTCTCGTTTACCCGCAATTAATGCATTTAACTTTTCAAGAAAAAGATCACGATTCACTGCAGTATCCATTCAGTATAAATTAGGGTATCGGAAAAAAAACCTCGGCTCCTCTCTTTTCAACCTCCACCAGAGCATATCTGTGATTGTCGACATACACCGGTGAGGGTCCGAATGTACAAGAATGTAATGAAATATTCGATCTTTCACCGACGTATTTGGTATGTGTCGACATTCTCCAATTTCGGTCTTTCACGGTAACATATATACATTCAAAATCCTCATTAATACACTGGAGAAATGCATAAGATGTATTGAATTAAATTCATTGGGATCGTAAAAGCACATACCGGAAATTAAGGATTAGAGATTTTAGTATGCATTGTTTGCTGTTAATATAACACAGCATAGATCTTTTAAATTACTTTTTCAACGTTATTTATATATTTCTTTGTCAGATAGAGAGTGAATTTTCCATGAAGCTCCTCGGCCGGCCCTCAGTCTCCAGATAACAATGTCCTTGTGTTCCGAATACGTTTAGGATATCAGAAACTTTCAACGATGTAGCAAAGTCTTGGGTGTCAGGTTATCAAGGAGGTTGTAGTTGCAGTTGGTGTGGTTGGAGGAGTTACAATGAGCGGTAGGCAAGACCATCACTCGATTGAGATCTCAGAAAATATCAGAGTTCAGAATACCTGTGGCTAATGTAGTTAACAGTATTAAAATTATGAATTAATTAGAAGGGATTGAAAGACTATATGATTTCCCAAATGAAAATTAGCTTAATTTTTTAATAAATTTAAATTTGAAATCAAAGTATGAATTTAAGTTATTTTTTACATTTTTGGCATAATTCATCTTGGCTCTTGGTCTGTTTTCATTAATTGGTAGACGATGGGCTTATCTGGGGATCTGCGCTACAGCTGAGTTTTCATTGCACCGGAGGGAGCGGAAAAAAGTTTTGCTAATTTTCCCAAAAAATTCTTTGAGTTCTAAAATTCCAAGTTCTTCTCTTATTTGGTAATACCATGGGCTGTCCATAATGATAAGGAGGGTGGAATTTTGGGGTGCTTCAATTTTGTTTATGTGGGTCTTAGAATTTCTTTGTCAGAGTTATTAACCTACCAGACTGCACAGCATAAAACTAGTCTGTTTACCATTCAAGTAGGAAAATATCCGATGTTAACCATTCAGCACATTTCCTTTGATGTAACTTCATTCCATCTCATTCCAAATATGATTTAATTAAATGACTTCAAACATAGCAATATACTTGACTATGAACTTTTTAACGTCGCAAAGTAAATACAAGTCTCGTCACATTATTAACAATTTTTATAAATAAAAATGGCTAGCTACATACTAGGAAGGGGGTTGTAATCGATAAGATCGCACTAGGAAAAGAACACCAGAATGCGTGAGATAGCATCATCATTTCAGTCAATGATTCTGCTTGTGTGCGGTTGTGTAAACATGTTTATTCATCTTCTGAAAGAAGTACAATCAGGAAAGATTCCGCGTTGATTACAAGGCGCTGTTCTGTAGAAGCATAGGAAATCGTTTAATAAAAACGCTCCGCACAATTTTTAAAGATCTCCCCACCGATCCGACGTTCGGAGCACCCCAAACGACGCGAAGGAATTTTTTTATTATTATTTCCCGGTGTCTTTCGATATTTTATCTGGCAAAGCCTATTAAAGACGGCGTGAAAAATGACAGTTTCGCTTACAGATTTTACGTAATGAGATCGATGCCACGAGATGGCGCTGTTGGCGACTCGTAAAAATGAATTGCTTTGTCGGAAGGACTTGAGATGTGCCCTCTAATCAAATTAGGTTTCGGATGACTTTGTCTTGCGCTCTTGTTATTTTCTTACCGATTTTTTTATCCTATCGCGTGCGATTACCAAGTGCGAGGCGAAGTTGATTAGATAAGGCGTTTATTTAAAATTCCGCTGTTGAGGTGGCTGAGTATATTTATTCGGCTGTAATGAACTGAGTTAGTCTAGTCCTCGAGGGGTCCTTCAGGAACAATGAGGGGACGCGTGCTTCGTTCCAACGAGCCTTTTATCGCTTGGTAGCAAACAAATTGCGTCTGTAATCGGTTTTAATTTATTTCTTCACTTTCGTGATTCAGGAGAGGCATTTTTATCCGTGAAATATTGTGGATAAATCGAGGATATGTTTCTGAAAAAGATTTGGAGGACTCGAGCTTTAGCTTTGCAGCAGCTATACAAAAGAAGGGATAGAAATATCCTAAACGTCACTGAAAGAATTTAATGGAATTCTGTAAACATTAAAGGGACATTTTTCGTTCGTTGTTGAATATGTTTATCAATTTCAAGTGAAAGATATTAATGACGAATCAATGCTCAACTTCAAAGAATGAATAATTCGTGAATTGTTTTCAAAAAATGGTAATATCTGTTCCTTTCATTCAGTTACTCGAAATTTTTCATTCGGTTCCACCTCATTTGACAATTCATGTGTTTAGAAATATATGGTGAAAATAGTTCATCATAGTTTATGGTAGATAGATAGTTGAATTTACGTCGCACTGGAGAAACGCAACGGACTATTCATAATTTATTAGGTGAATTAATGTTGAACGAAGACTGAAAGAAAAACGATGTGCGGCAAAGGTTTTATGTAGCGGCTTAAACTCCAGTTCAATTTCGTAGAAAATATAGATTTTTTTTCCTGGCGTGGGCAATGCTGTAGTTTTTTTATTTCATCATCGTGGTATTGAACGCAGAATATTATGAAACGAAGTCCTTTTACAATGAGTCAAATTGAAAACCAGCCACTGGAGTGAAATTGTTTAGAAATGTTGAGGAACAACTAAGAATATTGCTACTTTTCTAAATTATACTCTAAATTAAAAATAATTTACTGCACTTTTCAATGCTAGCATTCATAATTTTATAACCATTATGTTAGTGAGAAATGAAGAAAAATGAAAAATACACGTATTTGCATCTGAAAATTTGAACCGGATAGTTGCCTTTTCCTTTTATAAGTCCCTACATTTCGGTTGATTAGTTCATTGTGTTTATGAGATTTGTATCACAAGGCCAGATAAAAACTCTAATTACAGATTTTGTTTATTTTGTTTGTTCAATATTTCCACCTATTTCAAGTTCTTCCTGTAATGTTGTGTGTGTCTATTACTTGATATTGTATGTCGTGTCTAGCGCAGCATGGCCAAATATGGCCCTTGCGCCATAAAACCCCCAAAACAACCAACTAATCTTCCTGCAATGCAAGATGATTATCACATGTTCATTATGTTTCGGTATAAATAGGGAAAATTGTTCGAAAGATAAACACAATTACTTATAGAAGTGAATGCATTGCATTTGAAGTTATTACACGTTTTTAGAAAAATTGCAAACTTGAGAGAAAAACAAATGAAGCAAACATTTTTCAATACCATGATTGAACTCTAGATAATGAGAAATGTTCGAAAATACTTTGAACTATCCAAAATTTGCTGATAAAGTTTTGAATTCAGAGAAAAGAAAACTTCCAAAACCTCTCAAAAATATCCTCAGAAAATACTACTTGAAATAAAGAATCGCTAGACGAAAGCACATTATAGATCTATCAAAAAGGAAAAATGCTTAAACTTATCAAATGTGAATATTTAAATAAAATGATTTTTTAATTCTGTAACAGCCTTATACTAATGAGACTAAATTCAACTCTTCTGGATCAATCAGGAAAGTTAGTTTCAGAAAAGCTCAGTTAAAAGCTTCTGAGAATTTGAAAGAAAATTGACATCAGTATTAAATGTTAGTAAACAAATATACAACCCAACAAGTACTGCGTTTAAGACATACATTGAGGAATAAGGATGTTTTACTTCAAAATGCATTATTTGTTTTGCTATTTTGTTAATCGTTTTACCTTTAAGAACTAATCCAACGTAATACTTATCAATCCAAGATTTCTATGATTTTTGTTTATTGATCTTGTTTGAAAAAGAATCATTCTGTCATTCATGGGGAAATAAAAGCAGTTACAAAAAATAATTATTTTAAAATATTTTATGACAACATGCACATATATTCTCATTGGCTTAACTAAGGCTTTAAATAGGCAATATTTTCAATTAACTTTTTTCTGCCTGTCATTCTTCATATGTCACATCATTATACACATCATTTCAGCCTGTCACGCTGATGTCAACCCAGTCCCCGTATTGTAGTGCTTCTTTTACCTCAAAACGCACATAACTACTAAATAAACACATCCATTGGTCGAAAAAATCCTCGAAAAGATGCTATTGCTCAAGAATGTCAAACTTGATTAGAAGTCATGCAGGAAATATTGCAGGTTGCGGAACGAACAAATGCGTGTGGACCCCTCAGAGGATTAACTCTACAAGTGGTTTAGACGATATATCTAGTCATAAAAATACTGTCGAGTTTTTATGACGCCGAGATCAAGATCGGGTCAGTTTTTCTAATTTCGAGATATTTCATCCATCAAGATCTGGTCAGTTTTACGAATGAGAAACACTGTCGGGACAACCACCAGGATGGTGGTTAAGCATTCATGAAACACATACGTTTATTATATTTATCCTTTATACTCAAATTATAAACACTAAATAAACAAATATATCTCACTTAAATCGTAACCATAATGATAAAGCATGAGTGATGAAAAATACAGTGTATATTAAACACGTTTCCATGTTGAATGCAATGTGATAAGCAACACTTCTCTTTTCCATATTGGGATACCAGCATTTACTTATGCATTTAAACACGGATAGCTATTTAATACGATGTGTGCCAAAGAATTTCTCACTTTTATCTGATTAAAATGATACGCGGGAACTCAATATTTTCTTCCTTCGAAATCGCTATTATTAGAAAGGTACTTAGCAAGTATATGGTAAATTATTCTACTGAAGATTTACATTTATAGAAGCCTTAAGTTCAGCATTGAAGAAAATAATGGCATATTTACATATTTATCATTTCGCTTTTTGTAAAGAGCTGTGATCTAAGTAAAAGAAAGTTACCAAAGCATAATGCCGAAGGTCTCTTATTTTTCCATGCTGACATATTTCTCTAACAGGAATGGCAAAATAAAAAAGTCAAGAACCCGTCTTCTCTTTTAAGTATTTCTTTTTTTCCACCTGAGATTGTTGTTTTTACCACCAAAGTAAATTACTTTGATTCATTCCATTACATTAATTTTTTCACGTGGCAAGAAAAAATGTGTTGCGTAAATTGTTTTTTCGGTTATTTTTTAGCCAGTTTTTTCTCCATGCTCCACGATGTGAGATTTGAATGACAACGCTTCGAATTCCGAAAGCTAAGCAACCTCCGTTTTTTCCACTGGTCTTTCTCTTTTTGCATTTCATTAAGAATCTTTTGTGACACAAAAACGTAAACAAAAAGATGGAAAGTGCACCCTCAGGAAATACGCCTTTTTATTCAAGAACTCGAATCAATACCTGAGGCTTTGCGGTATGAAAATGCCCCATCTAGCATACGAAACACATCATCTGCATCAAACGAAAGTAATCGATACTGCTCAAGAATTTATGTAAACCTGTTCGTAAATCCTTCTACTCTTACTTTCTTTTTTTTAGTTGAAACATACGAAAAATGATTTGTTTTCTTTATCTATCCAAATTTCCTTTTTCTTGCCGTGAATTTTGTGTTGCATGCTGTCGATTTTATGCTGTTTAAGCATTGTTACATTCGAAAAAAATGGCTGCATCAGCATTTTTCAACTTTTGATTTTTCCGAAACAGACTTTCGTATTTCTTATCTGATGCTACATTTCCATCATTTTCACTCACGTTTGCGAAGGCTTATGGCTTGAAAATATTCCAGATCCCTTTCCGGTAAAAGAAAAGTTCCATGCGAAATTATTCATGTTAGAACTTTGAAACATTAACGTGATAGGTGAACTCACTTTTAGGGATAAGACACAGAAACAGATATTAATGGATGTAATTTGTTATAATTGATAGTAATAATTTAGTGGGTAACCCCAAAACTATATACGGTCTTTAAGTCTCTTGCTGGTTGTCTCGAGAGGTATCTCTCCTTTGCAGATTAGTCATTACCAGATCTTGATGGATGTATGTCGATATTTCTCGTCATTAGGAGAAAACTGACCAGATCTTGATATCGTCATGATAAAAAATATGCAATATCTTGATGACGAGAAATCTCGTCATTACCAAAATTAGTTAGATCTTGATGAATGAGCAAACTCGTCGAAGCCACTTAAGGAACCACGATTATATGGGAGCATTTAGGTTGTGGTAGTAAAATGTTCACTTTCCGTCTAGTTTGTTCACATTGACTATTCAATTTTCATATTCGGCCATTCTCAGAAAAGTATTTCAACTATCAGAAATGTTTAGACTGAAAATAAGTGCATGTGTGATGACCATACAAGTTAAAAATGTTAAAAATTTAACCCTCTAAGTGGTTTAGTCCTCCTAGTGGTTGCCTAGATGAGGTGTCTCTTTATTAACAAAACTGGGTTGCTCTTGATGTGTGAGATATCTCGTCACTAGACGAAAACTGATCATATACTGATCTAATCTTCATAAAAAATCACAATATCTTGACGAGATATTTCCTCAGTAGTAAAATTCTTAGATATTGATGAAGGAGATACCTCACGGAAACCATTTAGAGTGTGAATATTAAGTTTTAAAATAACTCAAACATACTTAGAAATAAGTTAACCCCTATTATTTACAACTTGTTCCCGATCTAAATTTAAAATTTTTAATATCTGGTGACAGAGGCTTTTGTGTCTTAATCCAATGAATGAATGGAGCGCTCTTCGGACATCATATTCCAAATTAAAGTGTTCCCATTAAGGTGGTTTTGAATACTTCGAAAAGATATGCTGAAGATGCCAGATCAGGATAAAAAAGAGGGGAGTCATTTCCCAATGGCCTAGTTTTCAAATGGTCTAAGTTTTGAAGTGTTTCTCGTGCCTTATGAAATCGTGGTTTTCATGATGAAACATTTGTCCTTTCTGTTAGCTAGTACAGGTCTTTTACCATCAATTGCTTGCTTTAGACGTGTTAGTTGCTCACAACACAGCGCTTTAGAGATGGTTATATTTTCAGCAAGCAGCTCATAATATAAAACGCTTATTTTTTCACTCTTTTATCGACGCTTAAAAAATTAAACCGACACACATTTACTTAAAACACTTTAATAATTCCAATAAAACTCAATTGATGATTAACTTTTCGTTAGAACAATAAAACATTGAATAATTCAATTTTGAGCATATTAACCACATTACTTATAGGATTACCCAGTATTAAATCAAATGTTATTCATGCAAGTGGAATATATGTAGACTGAGTATTGCAATTGAGAGGAACTTCAAAAAATGTGACCAATATGCCGACTAGTAGTCATATGACAGTTCTGTGGAAAATTGACTTGGTTGGCCGATTTATCGCATCGTTTGGCGATACATCATATGATAGGGAAGATGTGTGAATGCGCATTTGTGCAGTGTGATAAAAATGGTGAAATCGCCAAAGCTCCCCAATTCCTATGTCGTACGGACCAATCAAATGACAAATCAAAGGATGGTCGTCTTTTCCTGTCTCCTTCACCAATCAGATTACGTATATTCCTTTCCTAGCGGGAGACGAAAATTGTCTAAGGGACAAGTCACTACTAGTTTTGGTCACATGATCCTGGAAACACAAAAAGTTTACCATTGCTCACTATACTTTTATATTTCCTCTATGATGAGATTATTTGATAAACATAGTTCAGAAGTCTTTAAAAACATAACTCAGGAGAACTGTAGTGGATATTACTTGAAGTAGTTTCCCAGAAACATGTCAGAAGAAAACAGATAATTTTGTTAGAAATATCGAGAATTGCATATCAAAATAAAAACATAATATTAAGATTAAAACTAGTTTAAGTCAATCAATGAGACTCATTATCACATTTGTAGGTGATATTATAGGATGTGTGGATGTATCGGTTCATATTTTAACATATAATGCAAAGTATGAAACTATGTACACATCTGTGACCCATTTAGAATATATAATGACAGGTGTAGCTTTCGCATCCAATTAGTTTGAAACTTTTAAATGAGAGCGGTGTAAAAGCCATCCTACGCTATGAATATATCATAGCGTTCCGTAGTCACTGGACCGTTTAAAAGCATGTGGTTTGCTTAATACTGGTGATTCAAAAGCGTGTTTCAAGGGATATAGGCGTAAATATTTCTGAAGATTTTCTAATTTTACATTACTCTTTCGTCTGAATATCAACGAGTCAATTATTACACAGGGAATTTCGGCATGCTATTGCAAAATTGGAAAGGTGATATATTTCATGCAGCTGTGTTCTAATGCTATGTAATTCTAATAATATAAGTTCATGATTCAATGTTTAACTCACTCAGAAATTTTGTGTAGCAAACAGATCCAAAATGCATTTCGTCGGAAAAAAATCGGTTGAAAATCAGTATAAATGAAAACGTAGTTTGATTAATTTTACAATACAGTACTATGAGGAAAGCACATTATGGATACAAACTATTTTAATGAGTAACACAAAAATCGCAGGATGGATAATTATATACAGCAAATTAGGTATTGGGCGAGTTACACATCTTAACCCTCCTAGTGGTTGTCTCGACGAGTTATTTCATCATTAGCAAAACTGACCAGATCTTGATGGACGAGATATCTCGTCATTAGTAGAAAACTTACTAGATCATCTTGTCATCACAAAAAATTGGCAGTATCTTGATGACGAGATATCTCGTGATTAGCTAAATTGGCCAGATTTGAAGGACGAGATATATCTTGGAGGGGTAAATGGATGGTGGGGTCATCGTTGTTTGTCTGCGTGAGAAGCTGTCGTCGTCCCTTTCTCTACGTCTACAGGTGTCTCTCCGTGAAATAAGTACAGTTGGTGTGCAGTCATTGAGCGTTACGAGTTCAAAACTCTATCCAACCTAGGATCTTCGGTGGAGACTGGTTAAAGCAGTCGTATCCTCAATTGTCCTCACTGTGGCTTTGTGTTGAAGTTTGGAGAGTGGATGCCATCTCAGGTGCTGACCGAGGTTCAAAATTACGAGGAGTTATCCTCGATCTATACCATAGGGATTGATCCCCGATCGTCTACAATAGCCCGTTGTGTTGCTCAAGTGCGACGTTAATTAACTACCCACCAAATGCAAAGCATACATCGAATACTGCATTTTTATGCAGTTTCCTTATGCAATAAAGCAACCACGAGCTCCAGATTTAAAAACGCGCAGTTTCCACGCAAACAGAAGACTAGTGATTAAGATCACGGGCGTAAAAGTAAACTTTATCGAAGAAATCTGCGGAGTGGTAACAATATAAAGAATTCTCCTAAATCCGATTACAGGGAGAACTGGGGAACGGAAAAACATCCTTTCTCTTCAATTTCGACCACTAACTAATGCATTAGAGATTTGGGATCTCTGATTAGACGAAAGCTTCTCCATTTTGCTTCCTTACTCACAGAGAGAACAGCTTATGCTGCGGCTGGCCTATTTTCTCCCCTGAAAATTAACTCCTACCAAAGAAAGCTCGAGATCACAGCTGAAAACAGGCATGTGTATTCGTGGGGCGCATTCCTGTATAGCGGTGTCTTCGTATAAATGGAGTTTGGTCTGATTTGTCCCTCTATCGCTATTTTTTCCTACAAAAAGGCTAATTAGAACGAGATCTGCGGTTTATAGTGGATTGATAACCACTATGAACACTTATGCCCATACCGATATTCGAACCCAGAGACGGTCGTATCGAGGACCTGAGAGAAACCAGGCTGTATACATGAAGTATAAATTAATCAAATACGGGGAATAAAATAATATTTTTGTTAGGGGAGGGTATTTGAATTAACGTCTCACTGGAGTAAAACAACAGCCTATTGGGATCCACCCTGCAGAGAAAGATACGTACAATGCCTCGTAACTTCGAGCCACATGTCGGATGACGAGGAAACACCTGAGCTGGCACCCCACTCTCAAAATTACCACCCCACGCCAACGTGAGGACATTTGAAGCCATGACAGATTTAACTTTCACCATCCCCATGCACACGACGATCATCTTTGACTGGACCTAGTTTCGAACTCGCTACCCCTTGTTTGCTAATCCGCTACTCTCCCAACATTTTCTTATAGTCATTATTAATTATTTATGTTTTGCGCATTCATTACACGGATAATACACTCTTTGACAACAATTCGAAGCATGTAGAAGGAATAATACGATGGAAGTAAAATTGAGTATGTTAATTGTAGTACAGGAAAAGAAATTATTGCAGTCCCAGAACAATTAGACCGTTTAATCGAACAGAAAGATCGACACAAAGGGAGCCTAGTCAATATTTAGTTCTACCACCTCTGAATTCAATGCAAGCCACCACACGACGTGACGTCATAAAGTTCACGGATGGTGACTTGCGTGATTTTTAACTAATGACGTTCAATTCAAGGTCTAATTTATCCAAGTAATGGGATGGATGCTGTCGGCGTATCATCACATCCCAATTGTGATCGATAGGGTATTGATCTGTTGATCTGGCAGGCGAAGAAAAATCATCGCAAGCATGAATGCATGTCTCTAGAGATGCGTGGGGTTGTGGCCGGGCATGATCTTACTAGAAAACGCTTGACGTTCTACAGTATTGGACCATCTAAAGACACCCCAGCACAGATCGTTGAAGTTCAATAAAAACTGGACTCATCACTGATGACAAATTACCCTCACAGGACACAATTCTATGAAAATTGGGTCTACCACAACTGTAATCATCGTTGGTTAAGCTCACTGGTCAATGGTAGTCTGCGCAATAGCCTTCGTGAGTGTAGCATCGAGCTGCAAATGAAATGGGCGGAGCATTTTCGCGTAGCTTCTTGTTATTACTGCCGATAGCTTGGTTAAGATCTGTCACGTGGTTTTGGGAAAAATCATGAATCCTAATGTGGTGCAAATTATTGAAGTGATTATCCAACGTGATTAAAAACACTAGTTTGCGTTTCCATAGCCAATCAATTAATTCATCCATGATGCCTAAGCGAATAACAAAAGGGTGTTTCGATTCTGAATAACTAGGGTTCAGATGACAATATAGAATCTTTCGTATATGGAGGGGTAGCAAAACCAAAAGAATGGTTGGGAAGGGATTCTGCCCAAACCGGGCTTAATTGAACAGAGCCAAACCTGGCTTTCATAGTACGTTACCTTGCATAGAAATCCATTGTAAGCAATTGAACCGACCCGTGTAAGCTGAACCGATCCAAACCGGCCGTTTGTAATGGGTTTCCTCTAGGACGATTTTGGAGTGGTTGGAGAACCTGCGCCGAAGCCCCTCAATCTCCTGTGAACTACTTGCTAGTAGCTGAACAGAACAGATGTTAGTTTGTCAGAGCATTTTATAGGTTTTGCTGGGACTAGGTCCGGCGGGTGGAAATTGAGGTACCAATCAGAAAGCTTGTATCCTTCTCGGTGGGTGGAGCTTGTAAATCAGGCACTTTGAAGGTTATAGTTTCCCGTAATTTTTTTGTTAGCATTGTTTTTGTTGAGGGCTTTTGTTCGTAATTATAATTCATATCGTTCTATATGGAGGTATTTTCTTTGCGAAACATATTTTGTATCTTAGAATTCATAGATTATTATCATAGGTATTCTTAACTTTGTCTCTATATCATTTAATATCAGATGACAACTTCATGTAAATTTCTTTTCACTCATAGACAGTTAAAGGTTGAGAGAAGGTAAGGCAAGTGGCAGAATGATGTTTAGAACCATCAATCAGTTGGAGATATTGTGTTTTACAAAGTAAACTCTATTTCCGGTTGGATTGCACCAAATGTGGAGCACAGTTCGGACAAGAATACGTGATCGTCTGGGAATATTTTTGCTGGGGAGGATTGAGTTCTCAGACTTCAGAACTTTCAATCTGAATGAAAGTGGACAGCTGTATAAGGACTAGACAGCTGTGAACTTGCTGATGCGGCAATGTGAAGCGAATTGTCGAAATAAATCCCTTTCTGTAAAATGAATCTGAGTCTTGCTACGAAATCTGTCTAGGCCTGGTGAGCAAAGCAGAATAAACAAAATTTTTATCCTCTGGCTCAGACTCCGGATCTTAAACTTCTAAAACACTTTTGGATTATCTGGATTCGTTTCGTTTTCGGGTTGAAATCTTCCTCTAAGACGGAATTTTTGAAATTTTGTAAATGTTTCTATTTCATAGAAATAATCGGTGGCTTTCGGTTTCAATTGTTTTCGAAGTGCTACATTTAGATTAGTATTTTATCAAAGTAAAAAATAATTATGCTCCTTTTAAATTGTTATGCTCACATTTCACGCGTCGTCAGAATTTATTTGTATATTTGGATACCACTTTAAGGGTTTTGAAATATTAGGGAACCATAAATTATATCTGATACATATCGCATTATTATTTCGCATCTTAATATCATAATGATACATGGTATTCCTACATTACTTTATAGATACACTTTATAAAAAAGTATCACGAATTTTGTCTGATTTATAAGAATTATAAGCTTTTTAAAAAACCTCTCCGTGTAAAATTGTATTTAATTTATTATAGCTTCAAGTAGTTTCGATGAGATATCTCGTTCATCAAGATTTAACCTATTTAGCTAATGAAGAGATACATCGTGATCAAGATGTTGCTTATTTTTTCATGTGACGAAGTCAAGATCTCTCTGCTCAGTTTTCTTCTGACAAGATATCTCGACCATCATGATCTTCAAATGGTATTGCTAATGACGAGACACTTAGTCAAGGCAATCACCAGGAGAGTTAAGAAGTAAAATACTTTTACCATAGTTCAAATCAAGCACATTTAAGAAAATCTGCAAAATTAGTAGCTGTTGATTTTGTATGCTTTCTTTCAGTTTACCATTCGCCAATATACAAATAATGGTGATTTTTGTGCCCTGCCCGTGAATGAAATATGTATGTATATAAAGTCATAGATTGTTTCTTCTGAAGTAAAATGGCATACCACCTTTATCCCTCCTATGGTTGTATCTAAGAGGTCGTCATTAGCAGAACTGACCATATCTTGTTGAACGAGATATCTCGTCATTAGGCGAAAACACGTTCACGATCATTAGAAGAAAACTGACCAGATCTCGATCTCATCGGCAATTCTTGATGACGAGATGGTAATTAATCAACGTCACACTGCAGCAACACAAAGGGCTATTGGCGACGGTCAGGGATGAATCCAGGAGGCAAAGATCCGAGGCTTGATGACGAGATATCTCGTCCTTAGCAAATTGGTCAGATCTTGATGGACGAGATATCTCGTCCAAACAACTTGAAGGAATGTTAAAAATAAAAGTCGCATTTGTGATTCCCGTCGAAAACCAAGGTGAACACACAAAACAGAAGACAGGCGAATCTTTCGAAGCGAACTTATCGAATTCAAAATCAAGTATTCTTCTCAATCGGATTACTAAAAAAAGAAGTGGAAGAGCTTGACGCAAGTATCCTTTACATTTGATTTCGACCACATCTAATGCATCGGAGACGAGAGCTTTCAAATTCCGTGGAAGAGCCTCTCCCTTTTATTTTGGTCTCCAGTGCACGAAACGCACCAGGTGGTTATTTTTCGAACACAAACCTGCGCAACTTAAGCCAAAAGAATGCTAACTCATAGATGTGTGGTATCCGTCAAAGCTGAACTCTCTTGGTACTGAAAGGGACTTTCTACAAAATGAAGAATTCGCCGATAGTTTCACGAAATAAAGTTTATAAAAGTTCGAATTTTCCGCATTCCAAATTGAGAAGTAAAGTAGGCAGAATTTAAAAATATTTTTATCATTTTTTTCTTTCATGTAACAATTACTTTTCTGACAAAGTACATCTTCCTTTCGTTTATGGTATTGGTGTGCATTTTTAGAGAGATGCGTACTGGAACAATACTTCAGGGCGGAGTTAGATTACATGGCTTATATATACTGTATTGCAAGCTGATTTTCCTAGTGGTGGCTATGTTCACCAGAATATTCCCTGCAATTTAGCACTGGATGAATCAGACAGATGCTACCACTAGTAAATAGACTGCCAATCTCGTTAGATCATGAGAGTTGTATTAAGATCAGAGGGTGTATTTCTGTATGCGTGGTCGTGCAATAGATGATTGCGTCCTTTAACTACATTATGTTGCCTTTAGCAGGCGAGTGTGAGTCACGGGATAATTGAAGGCTGAGTAGCAAGGAACAATGAAGCCTTGATAGTAATAGAAGCAGTTTCTGTTAACACAGGGCTTCAGACGGTTGTTGGAAGTGATAAGAATCACATTGGCAATTCAACTGTTCAACGCGGAACACCTATCAAAGTGCGTTCCGTTCTACTTGCGAGCGCCATCTGGTATTTGTCAGAAACGTAACCAGATTTAATTTGGAAAGTCAGTGTTCACTTCACGTCCATTTCCCCAACTTAGCACGACGCAAGAAAAGAAGTGCAACTTTATCTTCTAAAATGCAGTTCATGGTGTATATATATATATACAATATATATATACAATATATATATACAATATATATATGTATATATATATATATATATATATATATATGGCGACGGTCCGGGATCAATCCCGAAGACAAGGATTCAAGCACAACGCCTCCTAGTTTGGAACTACGGTCAGATGACGGGGTCAGCACCTGAGCTTGCATCCCACTCTTCAAGCTTTCACATCACACCGTCGTGAGGAAATTTGAGGTCATGGCAGATTTGACCTGCACCAGGCCCCAGGATGTACCGAGTTTCGAACTCGCAACCTTCCTGTTACGAATCCGTTGCTCTTCCCGACAAATTATTACCCAAATGTTTTATTTATATACATATTACACAACCATTCGATGTAAATATGAACGGATCATGTAAGAAAATGCGCATGATAAATTAAATGGAGACGATGAATTAATAACTCTGTAAAATATAGATGCAGTACAATAATGTGCAACATTCTTACTGGACTTTACTCTTGTATTGTAACTGCCTACCTAATTGTGAGAAAACTGATGAGAGTACTCCTTAAAGACACAAAAACTTATAGCCTACCATCCTCTCTGCAGTTTTATAATTCTCAATTACACGAATTCTTGATACTGCATGAAAAACCGCATAACTACAAGATGAAGTGGGTATAATATTAATTATATAATGGTCCTTGTTGGGAATGCTGTATTTGTACACATTCCAAGACATAAGATGTCAAAATTGATGTTTGTGTTTATTTAAGCGTATTTCAAAATGTATTGGGATTACAGGGATTGGAATTATTTCGGATTTTACAGATAGTTGGGCATCATATCGTCGTAATTTCTTGAAAGCGCCAAGAGTTTTTTAATGAATGAGAATGAGACCAGACATATTTTCTTGAGATGCCATCTATTCACCAAAGGATAAAACAATGTGCCACGCTGTTTTGTCAGAAAATAGCTCAAAAAATAAATCTTAAATCAGGTTCTTAAGGTTAAATGCTTGAAACGGACTCTGAAACAAATGTCTTTCAGTGACTAATACTTGCCAAAGACGAGGCAATGAGTAGTTTCAATTTTCTAGATGTTTGGGATTCATAATTTCAGGAAAGAGTCAAGAGGATTTTATGTATGTGCAAGATAGTAATTCCGTCAATTTCTGAATGAGTTAGAGCCCTTTCATCACGAACAGGTCAATCTGAAAACAGTAAATACTGACGAACTCGGATGAACTGAAGATTCGGTTGCATTGAATCTTCTCTCAGGATTCAAGCAGTGTGGAAGGTTTTTCGTCAAACTAGGGGTAGACTCCTAGTTTCATAGAAATTAGGGAATCAGCTTGTCTCCGGAATTTTCATCCCGAATCTCAAATATACGTCAATCAGTTTCTATGGAATTCAGATTGAAGCAACATTGACCTGAATTGTTTGGGTTCATTAGATTTCAATGTACAAACAATCCTTTCGTTTATAACATAAAAACAGAAAAATAAAGAGTACCAAGTTGCCCAGAATGTGTTCTCCAGCCCCTTCTCCTATTAACACGAAAATGTGGTTTAAATAAAAAACACTACTTCTATTAAAACTGGTCGCTGGGCAATTTCATTTATTTATATCAAAAATGTATGGGAATCTAACAGAAAAGGCTAAAGAGCGAATGGAAAGTAGAATTTCAGAGGAAAAACTAAAAACGTCCATAGAAATAAATGTTACGAAATATTGTGATATGTTGAAGAAATTTGATTTTTTTTCTGTGGTAACAGTTTCTGTGAAGTCATATGCAACACCATAATAATTTAAATATTATTATACTTTTTAATATCCATTTGAGACGTGAATATAACTTCATTTTTTCTTTGAATCATAAGTGTGTTTTTGGTAGTTATAATTTGTAATGCACATGCACTTGATTTTGAACATTGAAATAGACGCCGTTACACTCTTGTTTTAATTGTTATGTATATTCTATACCTGCAATGGCCAAAATGATTTCAGTGACTAATAATTTTAAAACGCACTACAAGTAATCACAAGAAATAGTGTTTTATCCAATACATACTACATCATATTATTGCTTTCATCGACTTTCTAATGAAATAGATGGAGCATGTAGGCTGACACTGTCGTAAAATCGCAGAAGGTAAGTCACATGGGCTTAAAAATAGCCTCGTGCCAATTATCTATCGAACTATCATTTTTAATCATGCTGGGTAATCACTTTAACCAATCAATAATTTGTACCACCTTAGGATTCATGCTTTTCTCCACAACCAAGAGACAGATAGAGCGACCAGAAGAAATAGAATGAAGCTGCGTACTCATGTTATGTCTATTTAATTAGAAGACCGATGATTGCTCACATTTACCTGATGATTTAGACGGAACATGCTCGCGCAACTTCATGCTATTTATCCCAATCATGGCTTGGAATTGCGAGAAAGCACGGATTGTAATGTAGTACTATTTTTGACTAGTTAATGGCGATTATCGAGAGATTAGATACTAGTTTGATCTTTTCAATACCCAATCATCAAAAGTCGATTCCCAAGCCCCACTTGACCATCACTTCTAAGATCTTGCTAGAGCGATTCCTTGCCCACATTATTAAATTATCTATTTTATTAAAAGGGCGAATCACAAGGCAGGACTAAGTTTTGAATAGTTAATGCGATTAACGATATCGATTAAAAATACTAGATAGCGCTTCAATAGCCAGTCGGCATGTCGATTCCCAAGCCTCCTTCGTGACCAACAACTTCTGAGATCTTATGACAGCGATACCGACTACACGCACCGTCTATTATTTCAGAAGTTCGAATCGTAATGTAGGACTCAGTTTTGACTAGTTTATGCAACTATCGAGCTGGATTAAGATCACTAGTTCCCAATTCAATAGCCAATATGCATAAGTCCGTTCCCAAGTCCTCATGACCAACAACTTTTGAGATCTTACGACAGCGATTCCGACTACACGCTCCGTCTATATTTTAGAATTCGATTCATGAGGTAGGACTCAGTTTTGACTAGTTAATGCGATTATCGAGAGCCATTAAAAATCTAGTTTGCACTTTTTTTCAATATTGCGAATCGGTATAAGAGTGTTCCCAAGCCCTCGTGAATTGCACGTCTGAGATCTTACGATAGCGATTTCGCCCACACACGCTCCGCCTATTTCATTAGAAGATCAATTCAAAAAGTAAAATTAAGTTTCGACTAGTTAATTAAAAACACTAGTTTGCGCTTCAATTGATAATCGGCATAAGTCGATTCTAAAATCCATTAGACCAACACTTTGGAGATCCTTCGACAGCGATTCCGCCTATACGCTCCGTCTATTTCACTTGGAGGTCGATGATTGCTGGAGGTGAAGTTCGAAAATAATAAGATAAGGCATCTAAAGTAATTCTTTTAATGCCCCAAATTACATCATAAGATTACATTCCTTTTGCGCAGTAAAAATAGCCATAAGTGACATAAAATAAGATTTACCGACCATTGTTGAAATTAATGGAACTACAGTCTAAATGTTCAAACGTAATTCTATCTATGAATTTATTAGAAATTACTTCACATTCTTGCACTAAGTGAAAATAACATCACAAACTAATATAATTTTCTCAAAAGTACTTTAAGAATGAAAATTCTTTGAAACGAAAAAATAGTGTGAATAACATAAAATTAGTATCAGTGCCAATTAACGATACGGGTGAAAGGACACATGCAGAATGTTTCAAATTTCGTTCTGCCTAATGAAATTAATTAAAATTAGTTACATAACTTCCTTCATACAAAACCCTAACTTACATACCCCTAAACTTTATAACGAAAATTAAACAAGTTGTTTGGCGACATAAAATACAATGCACTTCCAAACACTAAAGCTGTGAAATTACGTTTAAAAAAAGTTTATCGTGTCTGTGAACGTAAGCTGTTTAAAATCAATCTCTTGAAAATTTCCCAAAATCTAACTAATGCCAATAATAGGATTCCAAAACTTGAAAGGGGGCAAAATTTTCTACAATACAATAATGGTAATAGTAATTAATTAACGTCGCACTGGAGCAACACAGCAGGCTACTGATAAAGGTCCGGGATCAATCCCCAAGGGAAATATTCGAGGACAAACACCACATAATTTTGAACCACGGTCAGATTACGAGGTCAGCACCCCTGAGCTGGCATCCCACTCTCCAATCTTCCACACCACGCCAACGTCTACAATGAGAAAGAAAATGTGAGTTAAACTGATATGAGTAACACCAACTGTATGGGGACGAGGTGGGTCACCTCTGCGTAAGCAACCTGCGAGCAATAGGTGGCTCAAGTTCGATTCTCTGGGTGTATTTTTCACTTCTGCGTCAAGCCTTTTCTTGAGTGTATACACATTACTTGAAGTAATCTGTCTTGCGCTTGGCACAGCCAGGCTATAAAAAACCAACCCCAACCGTTAAAAGCGTTGTCTAATTACGTACTTATATTGATTGTAACCAAAATTTAAATAGTGTTAGTTGTAATTTCTGCAACATAATAATTTGAAATGCCACTAAAAGTTAATTTAAATCACAGTTGTTCCTTAGTTTTACTTTAAACATTCACTATTACCATACTTTTCAACTACATAAGGATAAGGATATAAACAATGCATGGTTTGGGAATATTATCATAATTATGGGTGAATTGGTGAAATGCATACATTTCGTACGATTTGGAGAGGCAATTGCAATATGAAACATTGGGATATTGTTCTTATCGATCGCATACAAGTTACAGAATTGTTACAAACTAAACAAATAGAATTAGTGCTTTTCAATAAAATTCCATTTTTTTCGCATATCAGTTGCTTGAATTCATGTTTGTATAAAATATCAACCCTCTAAAGGATTCACACGCATAATTCCACCTTGCAACCGGTAGTCTTCACTGCATTATTTCGTACTAGTTTTGACTTTCTTGACCAATAAAATCTTTCCATCGAATTCTGCTGTACGAAACAAGCAATAGAATCTTTCCAAAGGATTCTATTCTAAAGAAAGGATCGATAGAATCTTTCAAAAGGATTCTATTGTAAGGAAATGAGCAATATAATATTTCCAAGATATTCTATTCCAGGTCAATAGAATCGTTGCAATAATTCTATTCCAGGAAAGGACAAATAGAATTGTTGTAAAGAAGGATTTGTTTCTGAGGAAAAGACGAATAGGAGCTTTTTAAAGGTTGGAATAATCCATGGATGGCTTAGAAAGATGCGGTTATTTAATCAGTGTGTTGTAGAATAAAAGCAACTACACTACCCGGAAATCTCCTTTATGCTCAGATTTTTAAGATGCCTCAAAAATTTTGTAGTATACTCATATTTTTCGTCTTTCAATAATTCCTGCTCTTTCAAATTCCATAATCTCGAAAATATTTTTCTTTACCTCACATATTTATCTATGTACGTTTTTCGGAAAGTGTAAATATTACTACATATTTAACATACTAAAACGTTGAGCAAATAAATAACATTAAACACTTAAAATCCGAGTATTTCTGAAAAACTCTTAACAAACAAGTGATTTCCATTTTTAGATACTACTACGAATATTCTCAGAATTTTTAGAACTAAATTGTTGAAATACAAAGCGAGTTCTTATTTCAGATGACAGAAAGCGAAAAATTATAAATATTTTTTCCTCGAATATTTAAAAAATCATGTTTTTAACACGTTTTTCGGAGATCTGGGATTTTCTGATATCGTATTTTTATACTTGCATTTCTTGGAATTCGACACTTATTTTCTTCCATGAATACAAAATTCTGTTAAGCAAATTGTGCTTATAAAAGTTGGAAAAAAATAATGCATAAAAGCAAAGTTTGAAATAGGTGAACCTAAAAAAATTTAAATTCGTCACAGAATTACTTAAATGTGTAAGAAAATATAATTTCTAAATAAGAAAATATAATCTACGTAAATAAAAATGGACTGTTTGCACCAGAATATTTTCGTCTATTTCAAGCTTATCCATACTGATCCATTCTAAAGCAAAATCGGGCCATGGTAGCTCAGTTGGAAGAGTAACAGATTAGCAACCGGAGGGTTGCGATTTCGAAACTCGATTCAACCAAAGACCGTCGTGAAATTGGGGCCTGGTTTAATCTGTCTTGGCGTCAAATGTACCCAGGTTGGCGTGGTGTGGAAGTTTGGAGAATGGGGTGCCAACGTAGGTGTTGGCCTCGTCATCTGACCGTGGTTCAAATTTACGAGTTGTTATCCTTGTGGATCTTTCCCTTCGATTGATCCCGGACTGTAGTCCGTTGCATTGCTTGAGTGAGACATTAATTAACTACCTACCTCTTAAGCAAAATCAATGGTTTCCACATTTCGTGTCTGTCTGTACGTATCTGCACCCATACTACGTCCGAGCAGCTGGGAATGTTTTCATAAAATTTCGAATGCTTTGATCACTCACTCTAGCATTGTAAAAAAGCTACTTGACGTCAGTCTACATGGCTGTCTATCCCTTTCGAGTTTATTTATGCGTTTGTGTATTTGTGCAAAGGTCACATAGGAACAATTCAATACATTTTATAACTTAGCCAACAAACTATAAAAGCGACTGAAAACCTATACCCTTTACCATAATTCAATTAACCTTAATCGACCTTCTAAGGAAATGAATACAATATGTGGGTGGAGACTGTCGTAAGATCTCTGAAAGGTAAATGGGACATGTGTATTGGTGTTCCTGGGTCATGTGTATATTTCAACCAATAAAACTTATACTTTTTCTTTTAGCTATGCTCGTAATGGAATGTTTACAAGTATAGTATTTTTTCCATTTCTAATAAAATATTTCTCCTTTCTTTCCTTATAAATTACAATAAAAGATTGGGAAGTCTATGAATATTTTCTTGCAAAAAAACTTCCTTGTTCCTTTTCGCAAAAAGTAAATGCGTAAGAATAAATATTAATGAAAGATACGAAGGCTTACGCAGCTGTCAAGCAATTTTTCCTTTCAACGTGCTATTGTTATTGTAACCCAATTCGTAAGAAGTATCATGACTTGAATAGTTATTAATTCTGTAAGTGTTTTGCACAAGATCATTTAACTTTGCTTACCGATACATTTGTTTTTCTGGCCCCAAGCAATGCATTAGAAAATACACTTTGACTAATTTCATTGTATCATATGGATTTATTTTTATTGAAACTAGCTTATGATCACACACAAAATAAGCTTTCTGTAGGTAGGAACATAGATTTCTTTCCGTAGAAGCAAACGCATAAATATTAATGATGTCTTGTGTGATAAGCATTGATAATACCGTACGGACTATAATTATGTTTGATTGAGAATAACGGCACAGCGTATCGTTTATGTTATTCCTGAATTATTCAATGGCTGCATTTAAGCTATTCAGAACGAAGGAGATTCCGTCTTAAGCTCTTTACTAAGGCGTATCTTGACTATTAGATTCAGATATGACTATTGGATTTAAGCTAATACGTCATGTTGATCGTGAAATTACAGTGGATTACAGTGGTACATTTCAGAGTACTTCAAATGTAATAAGGTTAATTTACATAAATCCCCCTTATTATATAAATCTTCGTAATATTGATTCGTTCGCTGAATACTCTTAGGTGAACTGCAACTTCTAACACCTGATAACATTCCCTAAAATTATCTGCATAATTGAAAAAATAAACAAATATATGTAATGGGTTTCTAAGATTTTTCATACACGAAACCTTGTTTATATTAAAGCAGTTTTAAGAAGTCTAAGGTAGACTACTCTTCCATTCAAAAAATGAATAAATAGTGATGAAAACATTTTTGATTATTTATTAACCAAACAAGCATGCGTTGTTACTTATCTCACTTGGCATAAATAAATTACACATCGTCGATTAGTCCGTGATATTTGAGATCCTCAAGATCCAATTCAGGATTGTGAAGAAGCTGGCATGAGGGATAACCGAAACATGAGATGTGTTAGTGTGAAGCCTTGCTTAGCGTTAGTGTAACGTTGTGTAGAGTTGTGTAACGTTGTGTAGCGTTAATGTAGCGTTAATGTAGCGTTAATGTAGCGTTAATGTAGCGTTGAGACAACTACCATGAGGGTTAAAACCCTCATGGTAGTTGTCTCAACGAGGTATCTCGTCATTAGCAAAACTAACCAGATCTGGATGGACGATATATCTCGTTGTTAGAAGAAAACTGACCAGATCTTCATCTAGCCATCATCAGAATATTGGCAACATCTTGATGATAAGATGTCTTGTCATTAGCAAAATTGGTCAGATATTGATGGACAAGACATCTCATCGAAACTACTCGGATGGTTAATTTCATTTAGAGCACAGAGTAAAATGCTTTCAACCTAATCCGATTTGACTTCAAGCGTCTAATGCAAAGGCAAGACAAGTATAATACAAATTAAACTGAATTTTCCTTGTTTCATGAATCTTCTCAAATCAAATCTCTTCATGTTGGCGTGGTGTGGACATCTGGAGAGTGGGGTGCCAGCTCGGGTGTTGACCTTTTCATCTGACCGTGGTTCAAAATTACGAGGTGTTTGTCCTCGATCTTTCCCTTCAGGATCGATCCAGGACCGTCGCCAATAACCCATTGCGCTGCTCCAGTGAGACATTAATTCAATGACCTCACTGAAACTTCTTTTGTTTTAAAACCCTTCCATCCGATGCAGTTACACATTAATCAATAACATCCATCTTCCAGATGTGAAACTCTGAGGTGGGATTCTAAAATTCCTAACAGCCTTTCTGTCTTCACTCTTTAACGACGCAAAATGTCCGCTCACGAAGTCATACTATGTCGTCAAACACCCTTCAGGGCAACTCGATGTAGAGTGAAGGAGACCTACATTCCCCACTGAAGTTGTCAGAGTCAGATCTCCAAACCTCTGTATTTCCTCGATGTCTACGGTGAAGAAACGAAAGATGTTTTCTTGAACCACTACACTGACGATACTCGAACCTTATAGGTTCTAGAACTTGTAATTTCTATCTATTTAAATATATCCCCCAGTTATGTCCATCAAACTATTCAACTAGACTGATCCGTACTTGATTGCATCCACCCTAGAGAATAGGTAGATACATCCGTTGGAGTTGGCATGCCTTCACTCTTTAATCAATGTACATACGATTTCACTTGTCAATCAATTGTTTAGTTATATCTATTTCATGCGTGAATATCTCATGGATTAAAACAGAACATAAATTACATATTGTTTCTCTATATGTACTTTTAATAAAACTCTAAAAAATATTTGGTACAACTTCTTTAAAAGTTACACAACTCTAAAGAAACTTAAGATCGGTTATAAAATATCTATATAGCTCTAAATCAAAAATTCTTCTTTTCTACTAAGATTTCAAAACCATGACAATCACACAAACATTCCTTGCAAATGCTACATTCAATTTCCTTGTTAGCCATCTCTTTAAATGGTAATATTTTTGTTGCGTGAATATCACAAAAAAGGGATTCATTCACACAGAGCATAAATCTCATTGTTTTCTGAGAGATCCGAACCTTTAGTAAAACCCTGAAAAAATGTATAGTACGACTTATTCCAAAGTTACACAATGTACAGCAAATCTAATAACAGATAAAAATGTCATTTCTGTAAATCTAAAACCTTTTCTTTATACTGTGATTTCAAAAGAATGGTAAGTTGGTATTTAATTAACGTCGCATTGGAGCAACACAACGGGCTATTTTCAAAAGAATACGTCACAGCCGAATTAATTATTCTTTAAAAAATGCTACATTAAATTTTCGTGTAAACCAACTTTTCAATTGTTAATCCTTGTACTATGAGTGAATATCACAACGGATTCTAACAGAACATACGTTGCATATCTTTTTATCTGCGCCTTTTTGTTAAGCTTTTTAAAACATCTTTTGTAGAGTTTCAATCTCTACAAAAAATAGTATATCAGACAGAATACAAAGAAGCTGTAAAAGTTCACCGCACATAAACTGAGAGTTATGTTTGTTGAATTGTATTTTAATTTCCCTTAAGAGTCTCTGACTAATCTACATGTTTTTCTCTGTCTCCCCGGTTTTCGGAATTGTTTTTTAGGTATACTACCAAAGCAATATTTTTTATAAGAACCAAAAATATGTAAGGAAATTAAAACCAGCCCGTTTACTCTATCAAGGGAGTACGGCAGTGGTAACTTTAAAAAAGTGTTTTGAGTTTTTCTGTACTTGTGTAAGGCTTAGCCAAAGAAATAAACACAAGTTATCCCCGAAAAATCGGAAGACACGCGAAAATGGAAAACAGTATAAAAAATAGCAACTAAATATGATACAATCAGAAAAGGATGGTAGAAATAAGAGACAAGTCAAAACATAGCCCGATCTGGTTGAAATGTCGCCATGTCAAACAATTTTGGAAAACAGTTACCAAAACAAGAAAAGAGAAAAATGAAGAAGAAAATAAAAGAACTTAGCACTCGGGTGCTGAATTATATAATAAACAAAATTAGTGACTGTTAAATATGTACATGAAAAAAGTAGGAGAGAAAATAACTTGGACAAATATTAGTCTTTTTATGTAATGGGGAGGATAAATTTGATGAACTATAGATATAGTAAAATATTGCACCCTCTGGTGGAAGAAAATAACAAAATTTATATATATAACCATTTGATGCAAAGTTATGAAAGGATATAGAAACTGTAATAACACTTAATATAAAATCCGAAAAAAATGGGAAAATATTAAACAAGCAGAACTCTAGATATAAGTGTGCTAAAGCCTCTTTCTTACAGGTGATTGGGGAAGTGTATGAGTATTTTCTTGGCATTCTTGCTGCTCATGCGTAGAAAACACCATTTTGTGTTTTCTGGGTCTGGCCTCTCTTGATGACGCCCTGATCCCCACCAACTCTAGCTTCATCTTTAAAATTCCTTTTAAATTTAATTTCCTCTACTTGAATTATATTTCTTGGCCTAAGATTTCAGAAGCATGGCACAGCCAAGGTAATTATTCCATAAATTGTATCTAATTCATCCCATTAAATGGTGCGTGATATGTCATTCGTCCTCTTCAAAAGTAAATTCCTTATGCTCAAGAAGAAAAGAAAACATCGCAGACGAGCGCTACTGTATAACGTGCAGACGGCCCCTATCGAGTTCACGTAGGCAAGTGAGGTTTGGTATGAATAATTCAGGTTAGTTTCCTCTCTTCAGGATTCATTTTTTCTTTTTCTTTCTTCCTTTTTCTTACCTCAGAACGGCTTCCGGTTGTGTACTTTAGGTGGTTCGGAATTTAGCCCTCCGTAAAGTAAGGCATTGTGAACTCACACCGAAGGAAAGCGACTGACAAAGTAAGTGGAAGCTCTTGTGCTTTCGGTTTTATTTCAACTCTACTTTTTCCTCCATGAAAATGTGTGCATTTATGCTTTTCTTTAGCGGAAGGATATGCACGTAATGTTCCAGGCCGCAGTGAAAACACAGATTCGCTCTTTTTTTTTCTCCCGAGATGTTTGTTTGCTTGCGACAGAGGTAAAAGAAATGATGGATTTGACTTGCAAATCGGTTGATTCCCACCGCCCCCCGAAAAGTGTTTGATGCAACTAAAGAGGTAAAAAGAATATCCTGGATTTGCTGAAGAGGAGGAGTGTGATCTACCTGCCTCGTGCTGATGTAAATTCAGGTAAGGCTTTATTCTAGGTTAGAGAAAAAATTCATGAATGCAGTTTAAGAATGAGCAAAACAGAAATCTTAATTGAACTTACAAATGAGGAAAAGAGAGATGGTTGGTTTGATTTGTTAGGGTTCTATGGCGCAAGGGCCATATTTAGTCATGCTGCGCCAGACACAAGACATACATCAAGTAATAGACACACACAATGAAAGTTTTCCTGACATAGAACAAAGAAATACACCAGGATTAATGCACCACGACGGCCCAAGAGAAAAGAAGAATTATATGAATTATACACAAAAGAATATGCACACTATAAAAATATAGTTCCTATATTATTACTAGATCACGTGATTGTTTATATACATCAAACTTGTTTATTGATTTTTTACGAAATCATGAAAACATTCGGGGAACGTTTCAAGAACTATTTCCTTGATAACAACATCATCTTAACCCTCCAAGTGGTTTCGACGAGATATCTCGTCCATCAGGATCTAACCATTTTTGCGAAATGTATCGTCATCAAGATATTGACGAATTTTTCTGTGATGATAAGAGCAAAAGCTGGTCAGTTTTTTTTCGAATGACGAGATATCTCGTCCATCAAGATTTCTCCAGTTTTGCTAATGACGAGATATTCGTCGAGACAACCACCAGGACGACTAAGACTTTACTTAAGGGCATACACTTACGCGACATATACTTATGACGATCTTGTCTTACTCTTCAGTTTTCAGACATGACAGAAACCCATCATTATAGTTGACCTGATCGTATTGACGTCACAGTAAATAATACTCCTGATCAAATATCATGCTTTATTTCTGGTTCAAAATTATTTTGGGCTGCCTGATGGGACGAAAACGCTGAGGTCTGCTGTAGGGTAAAAGAAGTATTTACTATCGTTGTTTAATTTTAAAGTGATACATATATATTAACCTGCGAAACTTTGGAAATGTTTTGTTACTATTCTCAACAAAAGACGTTGGTCTTTTCAACACTGATACAATGTCCATCCATATGACACATAGTTTCACACTATTCATAGAATCGTCCAGCTAACTCTCCAATTGTTTCGTCAAGATATCTTCAGATCTGGTCAATTTTGCTAAGTATTAGATGTCCTCGAGAGACAAAACTGCCCTATTACTCCAAGGGTGAAATAAAATCCAAGTAAGAAAAACAAATTGCCCCTTGCCCAGAGCTGATGAATTTGGAATAGATTTTTACACCAGAGGCAAGCCACTACGGGGCAGTTTTAGACCCAAAGATAAATCACCAAGAGGATTAATAGTTATTTCTATATTCTAGAATTTTACATCAGGAGATATAGAATTTTTTGAGCAATTATTCATAAGATACTTCTGTAGAACAAAATAATCTATAAGATATTTATGGATATGTTGTGTCTTAAATCCTCTGAGAGTTCCTGCACGCATTATTAGGCCGTAACATGCAGTTCTCCCTGCATGACTTGTAACCAGTTTTATAGTTCTTGACTAATAAAATCCTTTCTAGGATCCTTTCAACCAATAGATGTGATTGTTTAGTTATTATTTGTGTTCTAGGGTGAAAGCAATAGTACACTACTCCAAAATCACGTGAAGCTCAGAGAATTAAGGGCACATATGTGTATTAGATGTAAAAAAAAAAATAATTTTTTTCTCTTAACCCATCAAGAGTTTCGATTAGATATCTCGTCCATCAAAATCAGACACTTTCACTAATGACGAGATATCTCGTTATCAATAATGCCGATTGAATTCCTAATGATGAAGATATTGCCATTTTTTTTATGATGACGAGATCAAGATCAGGTCAGTTTTTCTAATAACAAGATATCTGGTTTATCAACATCTGGTCCGTTCTGGTAAAAACGAATACCTCGTCGAGACAACCACCAGGAGGGTTAAGATGTATAATAATCATTCATCTACCTTAAACCTTCAAGTAGTTTTTACGAGATATTTCGTTCATCAAGATCTGACGAATTTTGCTAATGGAGATATCTCGTCATAAAGGTCTTGCCGATTTTTTTATGATGATGAGATCAAGACCTGGTCGGTTTTTCCTTATGACATGATATCTCGTTCATCGAAAACTGGTCAGTTTTGCTAATGACGAGATACTTCGTCGAAACAACACCACGAGGCTTAAGCAATTGTAACTAACTTATTTATATATATTATCACAGACAGATTACTCCAATTATATAGCAGGAGAAAAAATCAGAAGTACAGAACATGTAACAAAAAATAAACATACAGTTCACTAATGCAATATAAACTGTATAAATCATATAAACACACAAAATCACAATCGACGAGAGGGAAAGGTTAAAGCTTTAAAGTTATAATTAGTAAAAAGTATTAAATTGCGAAAGAAAACTTCAAGTGTTGGTGCAAAGTATTGATCGTTCTGAGAAATAGGGTATTAGTCGCTATTGATTCATTTCATATTAATTCTTTGAGAAGGGATATTTCGATAACGAATATAGATACAGTTTTAATTGCACTCAAGTCTAAAACTTTTCAGTACAGATATTACAAATTTGAAAAACTGTTTGTTAAGTTATATATAAATATTCATACACCCCACATAATAAAATTTTTTATCTGTAAAATGCTTCCGTTTAAGAATATAACAATTGATATAGCTCGTTCAACCGCCTCTAAAAGGGAAAAATAAATGCATTCAGATTTACCGATATTTCATCGTTAGTGTAAGATGCGGATCCAACCCTCATTAAAAATGTTTGTTTATGGGAAAGATGTAAACAACTTTCCCAGTTATTAAAGGGTAGGAATTTAAATCCTAATTACTTTAAATTCCCAATAACATTCTTATAATATCAGTATCATTAAAATACATTTTATTTACTTCTATTTTCTACATTAGAAATTATTTTGATAAACAATTTCAACTTAACTGAGGTAGGTAGGTATTTAAATCTCGCCATCATCAAAAGAACTGGCAACATCTCCCTGACGATATCTATTGCCATTAGCAAAATTGGTTAGATCTTGATTGGACGAGATATCTCGTCGAAACCACTTGGAGTGTTAACACTCAAGCATTTTTCTATAGATGATATAATTGGTTTTAATAACGATCTTATGATTGTGGCGAAACCAAACCCTCTGAACGTCACAGATTTCCAAGTGTAGTGTATCTTTGCTTTTACACCAAAACAAATCTAATGACTATAATCGCATCGATTGGAAAGAATCCTAGCAAAGATTCTGTTGATCATGACGGTCAAAACTAGTTGGAATCATCATGATGGGAAGACTGCAAGTTGTAGGACAGACATATAGGCTTGAATTCCTCAGAAGGTTAAAAATAACAGATCTTACTAACAAATGAACGCTTGCAATTGATCGATACAGGTTGGAAAATGGTCCAGATCGAAACAAGCCAGGAAACCTAAAGGCTTCTTTCGTAAAATGGATGAATTGTACTATTCAAACCATCTTGGCTTATTGACTGTATTAAACTCTGAAACTTTTTGTGAACTCGCAAATAATGCTTGAATACGTACAACACGTAGCCTGTTAAAACCGAATACCTCTCGAGTAGCTATAACCTGTTAATAACACGTCGAATACCTATAGGCTGTTAATACTGGAAGTGATTTCGACGAGATATCTCGTCCATCAAGATCAAACCAATTTTACAAATGATGAGATATCTCGCTATCAAGAAATTGCCAATTTTTTATGATGACGAGATCAAGATCTGGTCAGTTTTCTTCTAATGACACAATATCTCGTCCATAAAGATCTGGTCGGTTTTGCTAATGACGAGATACCTCTTCGAGGCAAACACCAGGAGGGTTAATAACGAGTACCTATACCCTGTAAATATCGAGTACCTGTCGAGTTCCTATATCCTGTTATTAATGAGTACCTGTCTAGTACGTATATCCTGTAACCTGATAATAGCGACGGGAGTCAAATTAACACTACGCTGTTTACCAACAGTAAGTTGCTGATTCATTTATGTCCAATGGCACAAGGGCCATGTTGCGCCAACCGCAAGACATACAACATCAAGTAATGGATATACACACACATGGAAAGTTTTGATAACACAAAAGAGAGAAATACACACAGGGAGGTATCAAACCTGCGCAGCCTATAAGTTTCTAGAGCAGTGAGCATACCCACTGATCCACAGCGACCCCACAACTGTAAATATCACATAGACTTCCTTCTTCACTGGGATCATCTCAGTATTTTTAAGCTAACCTTTTGGCAGTAAGATGATCAAAAGTTAAGAAGGAACACGCTTATATAGCGAACTCTTTACTTTTTAAAAGTTGAGATTCCCTTAAAAGAGTCGAGTTGACTCCCTACATTTGTAAACTGTCCATGCAGCATTTTTTCAGTTAAATCTGTGACATAAAATAATATGCCACACGCGATTTTTCCGTTACTTTCTTCTAGAGTTTGACCCGTTTGAAAATGTGGATACTCAAGTTTGTGACAGGTGATGCAGTATGTCTAGTGGTGTTGTGTCAGATGTCGCCGTGTGCATTTTGCACAGCTTCGGCGATGTTGATTATTTTTCCTTGTATAGTTGTTATTCGGGATGGTAATCGATGATTTGAAGAGCAGCTATCATAGCAGGGAAGGTTAATGTATGATTAATGTGTCTATGATTAGAGTGTCTAATACACACAAGGTTTCAATAAATGATTTGGGGCTTAACTTTAGCATTCAAACTTACATTTTCTTCTTTTTGTAGAGTTTTTAATGGCGCAAGGGCCACATGCACTATATGTACAAAAGTATTTGAACACTGCATGTTTTTCAGAAAAAGTGCTTTATTATTATTATTTAGTAACGGTTAGGCCCTCCTTTTACTTGTATTACAGCTGCAACACGTCGAGGCATACTTTCCACAAGTTCTCTATAAGTCTGGGCAGGAATAGCTCGCCATGCCTCTTGTAAGGCTGTGAGAAGAGATTGTTGCGAAGATGGGCATGCGTGGTGGTGTCGTACCCGTCGCTGCAGTTCGACCCACAAGTACTCAATCGGATTGAGATCGGCGCTCTAAGCGGGCCAGTCAAGCAAATTCACCTCATTTTCAGGAAACCAGTCCAGCACACGTTTTGCAGTATGACATGGAGCTCAATCTTGTTGGAAGAAACAACCATCATCGCCGTAGTATTGCCATAGTGTAGGCAAGGCCGAATTATCCAGAACGTTGAGGTACACGTTAGCGTTCATGGTACCAGGTTCATAAAGCAATTGGCCGAGTTCTAATCTTGAAAAACAACCTGATTTTCTGCAGTGTCCAAATACTTTTGTCCATATAGTGTATATTGGTGAAACACACGATCAAATACCATGAAGAATACCCCGAAAAGCTTTTTCCCTCCCTGGGTGTTTTTCCCTCTTCTGTGTCAGTAAAATTTTAATTTTATATGTATGTCTATTACTTGACATTGTATGTCGTGCCCGGCTCAGCATGGCCAAATATGGCCCTTGCGCCATAAAACCCCCAAAACCAACCAAAAAGATTTTCTAGACTGTTATAATTGATGCAAATAGACATTATATAATCTAAAATTTATTGTAATTAAAAGTGCACTAATAGAGGAAGTTGGGGAAATTAAAGATATGATGTATTTCCTATAGTAATGGCCGATTTGGAATGCTGCTTTTAAAAAATGAGTAAAAACATTCCACTTTCTGCCTATCCCGTACCCTATAACATAATTACTGTACTTAAGAATTTTTCTAACCTTGTTACTTTTTTAAAGACTTGGAATAATATTAATGACCATCTTAGGAAAATTAATATTACACCCTGATTAAAGGTTTTTCCAGGCTTTTCTTCTTAATTAGAATTTGAAAGTCAGGCAAAGGGCTATTAATAATAGCAACTAATGATCCAGAGAATAAAGCTGCACGGGTTCATTTTTATCGATGGCTCTTTCCATTGGAGGAGATAATGCTAGTTTTTTATGGTTTAGTACCCAGGGCTGCTCCTTTTTTAATGAGTGAATGAAAAATGCGACTAAAACGCTTCAAATCATTCGAGCTGTAAAATATGCAGGAAATAATAAAAGCAATTTAATATTGCACATAAACGATAATGAGATTAAAATTATTGATTTCCCAAATTCAAACACTTTAATTTTGAAAACTATTATGTGTCGGATCGAAAATATTTTTATTTTAAACCAATGGTGCATTTTTATTTCATTACACTCTTTTAAAATTTGGGAACATATCGTGCATTGTTTTAACAGATTTTGTTTAACAGCGCATGCATTAATGTTTCTTCTTAATTTATTGCTATTTTCGTTAAAATAGTAATATAAACTGAACAGAGAAAATATTTTTATATATAATTCAGGGTATGATATAAAAATAGTTTACAATTACTAAAAATAGATATTAAGGAAATGAAAAAAGAAAAACTTAATCGTTAGATATTTCATCAAAGGTCATAGAATTCAAATAAATTTATTCTAGGAATTCATTTTCAAAAGAAAAATATAAAATTCACGAGCATACACTATTCACCACTTTGTATTCTGAAATCTAGTCTGCTATTAAGCCTAGAGAAAATATCTTTAATCATCAGGTATTTCATCGCAGTTTATATATTTAAGAAATATATATATCAGATATATATATAAGAAAATATATATTAGAATATTATACATATAAGAAATATATCCTAGGTATTCATTTATTGGAAAAAATAAATACAAGGAAAAGAAAAAAGAGAAAATATCTTAAAACGTTAAATATGTTATCGATAGAAATCTAAGATTATTCTAGGAATCCAATTTTATGAGATAAATAAGTATAAATAAAAGAAAAAAAAGAAATTTTTAGGAGAAAATCAAAATTCGTCAACATAAAATACTCAACACTTTATATTCTAGAATCTACAATGCACTCTTTAGTCTATAGAAAATATCTTTAATATTCAGGTATATTTCCTCTTTGGCCTTAGAATATTAAGTTCTAAGCATCCATTTTCATGAGAAAAATGAAATTGACAAAAGTACACTATTCAACAGTATATTCTAAAATCTAGTCTAGAGAAAATATTTTTAATCTTCAGGTGTTTATCGCAGGTCATAGAATTCTGAGAGATTTTTCCTAGGAATCAATTTTAAGAGAAAACTACTATTCACACATTCTATTCAACATTTTCCATTCTGAAGAGTCTAGACTATTCTTAAGTCTAAGGAAATTATCTTTATCCTCAGGTACGTTTTCGTTAGTCTAAGGAATTTATTCTGGGAATCCATTTCATGAGAAAAATAAAATTCACAAACACTATTAAACACTATTTAACAATTTTAATTCTGAAATCTAATCTCTTTAGTCTACAGAAAATATTTTTAATCTTCAGATATTTTACCGCAGGTCATAGAATTGAATTTAATTTATTCTAGGAATCCATGTTTAAGAGAAAAGGATAAGGAAAAAGAAATTTTCACGTAAAATACTCAGCATTTTACATTCTCGAATCTATAGTACACATAGTCTAGAAAATATCTTTAATATTCAGGTATTTTTCCGTTGGTCTTAGAACTCGAAGATTCTAGGAATTCATTTTTAGGAGAAAACCGAAATTGACAAACCATACACTATTCAACACTACATTCTGAAAGCTAGCCTACTCTTTAGTACCTTTACCTCCTTTAATCTCCAAGTATCTCATAGCAGGTCATAGAATTCAAAGAAACTTATTATAGGAATCCATTTTTAAGATAAAAGTAATATTCTCAAACATACACTACTCAACACGGTTCTGAAATTAATCCACTCTTAAGCCTACAGAAAATACCTTTAATTATCAGGTATTTTATCACAGATTAAAAATATCTAAGAAATATATTCTAGGAAACAAAATAAATGTAAGGAAAAGAAAAAATAGAAAATATTTTAAATTGTTAGATATTTTATCGAAGGTCAAAAAATCTAAGAAATTGATTCTAGGATTCCATTTTAATAAGAAAAATAAGTATAAGGAAAGGAAATTTTTTTAATAAAGTACTCATCAGTTTATATTCTCGAATCTATAGTTCACTCTTTAGTCTGGAGAAAATATCGTTAATATTCAGGTATTTTTCCATTGGCCTTAGAACTTTAAGATTCTAGGAATCCATTTTTAGGAGAAAGGTGAAATCTCGACAAACATACACTATTCAACACTCTATTCCCAAATCTAGTCTACTCTTAAGTCTAGAGAAAATATCTTTAATATCCAGGTATGTCATAACAGACCATAGAATTCTAAGAAATTTATCCCAGAAATCCATTTTTAAGAGAAAAATAAATATAAGGAAAAGGGGAAAATGAGAAAAAGAAAGAACGCCCGGCCATTGAACTGCAGGGGTTACTCTTACAAAATCCCCACGCAAGCCCCAGAATTCAAAAGAGGAATTTAATAGCATTTGTAGGCTTTAAAGATAACTTTCTACTATCCATTTCGCTTATGTAATCTAAGGCGAAGTCGGGCCTCGATCACGTCAGCAACGTATTTCAAAACAACGATGCCTGCTCCGAAATCGCAAGGGCTCCCGGCGAAACGGTGACTGTTTTCTAGTCGCCCCCTACCCCTATCTTCTTCTCTTCTTCCCTACTTGCCCTTCCTTCGCACTGATTTTGATTTTTTTGCCCCTGCTTTTTTCGGCTTTTTTTCTTGTGGTTTACCCGAATCGATTCTCGACTTGATCTTTTCACCCCCGCAGCATTTCACTTCAGTTCTGAGATTCGGCAAGAAGGAAGGAAAAAAACGGGATATATGTATGCGCGTATATATAGAGATGGATATATATAGATATATACACTTATGTGTATATGGATAAAAGCAACTGGGTTAAACCTGATGGAGGGCGAATTTTCTGTGCAAAGAGAGTTGGTGAAAGGACGGTGGTTAAGAACCAAAGTGTTTTCCCGCTCTTGCAGATCCAAGATTGAGTTTCCGTTTCTGATGCTGATTGCTTTTCCAGTTTGGAAACTTTTTTCCCTTTCCTCGCTGTTTCCCCCACATACTTCCCTAACAACCGCTGAGTTAACGCCTGTGAGTCGGATAGAGAACGGCTTACAAAATGTCCGTTTGCGTTAAGAAGTTTTATTGATGACTTAACTTAGTGTTTCTGTTTCTAAAGTTTCTTCTTCGCGGGGTGGTGCTTGGGTATTGGACTTAAAGTGAAGTCGAGACAGTTGGGATTGAGGGGGCTCTTAAATCATTTTATTCTGGGGAAGATAAAATGGGCGCAATTAAATTCTTTACTTCTGAAATCTCCCAAAGACTGGGCCGTTGTAGCCAGATTGAAAGAGTAGCAAAAAAGCAACTGGAGAGTTGAGAGTTCGGAACTGGATCCAACCAAAGACCATCGTGCATGTGGGGGCTGGTGCACGTTAAATCTACCATGACATCAAATGTCCTAACCTGTTGGTGTGGTTTGGGAAACTGGAGATGTTACCTCGTCATCTGGCCATGGTTAAAAATTACGAGATGTTGTCTTCGGATCTTTTCCATCGGAATTGATCCTGGAGCGTTACCAATAGCCCATTGTGTTGCTCCAGTGCGACGTTAATTCAACTACTTACCTACCTCTCAAACACTTAATGGGAATCTGTACATCTTGCGAATTTATTAAAAACTGACACCTTTAATTTATAACAAAATCTTTCAAATTGTGTTCTACCTTTTAGAAAACGCTTAACCCTTTATTTGTTACTTCAAACGTTGTGTTTCAAAAATTTAGTTCAAACTACGAAACTTCTATTCTTATAATATATTCATATTCGTTTTTTAATGTATAACTGGCATGGTAAAAAAATAATGGCTGTTCAATTGCATTAATGTCTCAATATTTAAAGTTTTTATTTAATTTATAGAAATTTTGTTTTGTACATGCATTTTCGATTTTCTTCATTGTAATAAATATTTAATTAATAATTTATTAATTTGTAAATTACTATGATACTTATCTTTAAATTATCTTTATATTAATCATTTTTCAATCAATTTTTCAATCAATATCTTTAAATTAATCATTTAAAAAAATCGATTACTCACCGGATCATTCAATTTATCAATCCTTAACAATTCATTCAATTTTTGTTGACATGAGTGTTTTAATGGATAAACCCTTAGTATTTTTTAGATTGAATTTATCCTGCTTAATATGCTTACATCTTCCTTGTAAAATACTTGCTTATTGAAGTTTGCTTACAAAAATTACAATTCTGCTTCGATAAAAAATAATCCACAAAAATTTATTTTCCTTATAAAAGCTAGCTTAAAATGGTTGAAAGTTTCTGAATTTAGATTCGTATTTCCCAACTTAAACAAAGGGCCGTCATGGCTCAGTGGGTATGCCCATGCTCTAGCAATCTAAGAGTTGTAGGCGGCTTAGGTTCAATTCCTGTCAGGTGCATTCGTCCCCTACCTTTTCCGTGTCAGTAAAACTCTCATTGTGTGTATCTGTTTATTACTTGATATTGTGTCTTGTATCTGGCGTAGAATAGCCAATTATGGCCCTTGCGCCATAAAACCCTGAAAACCAACCAACCCAGCTTAAACAAGAATATCTAATACAAGAAAACTGAATATTTAAATTTTTAAAGCAATAAAAGAACCCTTAGAGCCCATCCAAACAGCAATTAAAATATTAAAAGCAGTGACAAACATTTTAACGTCGCTAATCAATACGTAGACAAATTTATTTTATAAGTCCAAACAAATGGAATTCATTTAAATGGAAATACAAAAAGCTAAATAACTGAACTAAATGAGAGGTTTTGCATTAAAATGTAGTTAATTTTTCTCATTGAGGCCTAAAAATAGCTCACATTTCAAAATCATTTTTTGTAATAACTGGCACGTTGAAGAATTAATAAAAAAATCCTTTCAAACTGCACGTATGTAAAATGGTAGAAGTTAAAAACATTTCCATTTGAATTGTCACACAAAATGAATAGATGAATAATTTTCATGTATCTTTATTTGTAAAAGTCAATTACGAAGGAATTTATTTTGAGCATTGTTCAGATAATTAAACAAACAGAAATGCACTCAATAAAGGGAACACGAGGTTTTAAATTGTATAAAATGTAATATGAACAATGAGCCAAAATGAAAAGGAAATGCATGTTCCCGAATTGTATTAATGCATTTTTTTACTAAGAATTCCGTAAAATATAAAGTCCTTCATATGCCGAAATTATTTCATTATTTATGCTTTACATAGTATAATAGGCGCATTTCTAAATACACTCTTTTATGAGTTATTGCTAATTAAAGATAAATTCCCACGAGAAAGCGTTTGCCCATTTTAATAAGTTTTTATTAAAAACCTACGATTTTGAAATCTGTACTACCCAGAATAAAATTAAGCTTACCAAAATTGTTTTGAAAACATATTTCAAAGCATAATTACTGTCAAAAGTATAGAGAGCTTTTTATATAGTTGAGACATAAATCATTGTGATAGTTGTGACATATATTGAATTCTTGAATCCGTACATTATTTTACAATGAATTTAGTAGTAATTCCACACAAAGAGTCTTCCCAAGAAAAACGTATAAAGCAAATTTATGCGCAATAAGTACATCTGCCGTGATGCAGTTCAAGCTGTTTAGAACATATCGTGTAATACAGAATTGCAAGATTTTTTACAACTGATCTTATCTGGTTCAGAACAAGAACTCGACGGCATTTGGTACAAAATATATATGCTCAGAAACATAAACGTGTATTCTTGATGCGATGCTCTGATTCGCAGGGTATTCTGATTCACCAGAGTATACCCCAATGAGAGAGCGAACGGTAGAATGTAAAATTACAAAAAGCAGCATAAGAATAAACATTCCAATGCTTGACTTTCGAGTAGAGGGAAAATTGTTATATGTAACATTTTCAAAAGGGAATGACCAAGTACCTGTGCGTATCGTTGTTTTCCGTGGAAATAAATATGCTTATATAAAAATTGAAGTTCCCTCTTACGTTCTTTACAAACAGCTACTGCTGCATATCCACCACTACAGCGCATTCATCAATTTCTTTTATGAAAATTTTGAATGTGTTTGTCTGTAGTCAAAAAAGGAATACTATAATTCACTACCTAAAATTTCCTGTATTTTTCTTTCACAATTCTTTTCCGTAATTTATCAAATGAACCAGAAGTTTGCAAAGTGTGTTCTTTCACTCAAAACTTGAAATTCCTTTATGTGAAAAATCTGCCATTTATCACTTCGTAGAAGTGGATTACTTTTACAATCTCCATTCAGCCAAAATCGTTTCGAAAATATTTAAATGTATAATTACTGTCAAAGGTATCGAGAGCTTTTTTTTAATTGTTACCTAAAAGATTCGTACATTGAATTGTGTACCGTACATTATATTAGGATGCATTTCAGTAGAATAATTCCAGTCCTTCTAAGAGAAAACCTAAAGAGCAAGTTTTATGCACAGTAAATACACCCATCATTTTAGCGCATCGAAGATCTAGCAATTTGTTTTGTTTTGTGAAAATTTTGAAAGCGTTTGTGTTTGTCGCAGTCGAAAAGCATACTAGAATTCACTACCGGAAATTTCCTTTATTTTTCTTTCGCAATTCTTTTCCGCAATTTCTCGAATAAACCAGAAGTTTGCAAAGTATTCTTTCACTCAGAACTTGAAACTCCTTCATGTGAAAAATCTGCCATTTATCACCTTGCGGAGGTGAGTTGCTTTTACAACTCTCCATTGAGCCCACTCCTTAAACTCTTTTGTGAAAGAATTAATCACGCAATTCTGCAGTTACTCAAAGGATGGCTCCCATCCAATTAACGTGCCACACAGTTTACTTTTGCGGCTATTGCATTATTGTTCCTCGTGGCAACTTCTATTGGCAACCCTTGGACCAAATAATTGGTTCAGCGGCTAGTAAACGTGATTTAAATCAAGAGCATCCATCTATTCTGCATAACATACTTTTTTGTTTTGGTAAAGGGAATAATTGGGGTACGGACTGTTTGTCTAGCTTTACTCTTCCACAAGGTTGAATTGCGGGCTCGTCAATATTTATCCAGCCTTCCTGACTGCGCATAAGTGAATGCAAATTTGGGATGTAATCGCTCTATGTTCTGCTAACAGCGCCTGGTCGTCAACGCTGAGTTTGAATTAAGCACATGTGCATCCTTTAGAAATCCTGTTTGGGTTTGCTTCGTGTGGAGGCAATTTTGTAATTGCCGCACAAATGAACCGAGGGAAAACTTTTTAACAATGCTGTCTGGATATTTGGTCTTATTAATGAAATTTAAGCCCTTCGTCAACGTTGATTGAGTGCTGGGATTTCGTTAGAGGTTATGGCAGCAATCCGCAAGTTTCTGATAGTTTTGATAACTAGTTTGTTTTCTAAGTTATTAATTAGTGTAACTTTCTTCTTAACATATGAACATAAATATGGGAAATTTAATAATGTATTCGAGGAGGATACATAAACGTATTGATGTTACATTGAATTTCCTTCGGCTATGTATATAAGATATGTCAAAACTTCCTGTGTGAACCTTAAGGTGAAGGAACACAAAATTAAACCATGTTTGCATATGGGGCAGAAATGAAGGTTGACTTGTTTAGGTTTTATGACACAGGGACCAAACTTGGCCAACTTGTGTTAAATACAAGTCGAAGTCAAGTAATGTATATACACATAAAGAAAGTTTTATCGACACTGAAGAGAAATACACCAGGGGTAAGTTACAGGTTTCGAACTTGAGCTTTCTACACCTGTGCCTACAATTTCTAGAACCTCCGTTCCAGAAATAGGGTAGGAAAATAAACGAGCAGTTGTAGATGCCCACATTACCAATTTGTTAAATTATAAAAAAAAATTACTCATGGATCTGCTCAGTTTAGACATTTATTGGAGTGAAACGTAATTTAAGATCGTAAAGGTTCTTAAATATATAAGAAAAGATTTCTCTGATGTTTTGATTTTGAACATGTTACAAAAATTGAAAAAAAACTGAAAAAAGGAGCTTCCATTGCATGCCTTGCATTTTTGGAAAAATGAGTGAATGTTAGTGAAGGATCAGAAAAAATAAATTGTTCAGCGCATTAAAATGTGTCGTATACGAAATTCCCTGTTTGCAGAATAAATGACTATTCTCGATTGAAATATTTTTCTTAAAATAAAATAAGGATCAACGGATGTGCCCCGCTTACAAAGATATGTCATCCTTCATACCAATGCTCAAAGTTCAAGTATATGGGTGTATCGGATAGACTCGTTTCGTTAAGGTCCCGTTCATATGGACTTTTTCTAACGGGTGTTTGATAAGACTTTTCGAGCGTTACCATGTGAACACCTCTGGGCGTTTTTCGAGGTCAGTTTCCGTTATGCATTAAATTGTGTTTTTATTCTCCTAATTCAAATTTCTATCTTTTGAATGGTTAATTATAGAGTCAAAATTTCAACGGATTTCAAATCAGCGTAAATATTTACGACAGATCGATACCAAAAACATGATTTTCTTTGAAAAAACTATTTGTTTGTCAATAGTTGCAACTAATCTTTTTGCAGATATTCCTTTTATACTAAGCGTAAGCGGAAGTATTGCCTTGTTTTTAAAGGGAATGTCACTTTAATAAGATATTTTGTTGCCCCTTATCAACTGCTTTAATTTAACAGCCATTAAAAATAGGATGAAAATCTTTCTTTCCCAACCTAAAATTGATATCCCTGTGTTCACAAGAGCCTCGATTTGGTTAACTTACAAATGTATAAAAATGACCAATTAAATGCCTAAAATAATCTAAAAGATATTCAAAATGACGTAAAAAATTGATATTCTTTCGATTTGAAAAACATCCGTTCCCTAATTGCCTGTGAATAAAGTGTTTTTGAACTTAAATTTTTATACATAAATAAATGCAATATAATCGACTTGATGACCAGAAGTTACAACCTAAACAGGTAAATCTTTCGACTGGACCTAAAAAGCTTCACATGAGGCGTTTTCCAACGCGCGTTTTACGTCAAAACAAAACGCGGGTAGCCAATGTACATATTCTACTGGAGTGTTCATATGCAGAAATCGCAAGAATCCACGCGCTAGATAATTTGGCGCTTCAACAATGTCTGGTCATTCTAGCGATTAGAAGGCGCTTGGGGAAACATATGTATGTACTGCACCGTTCACAGGACACTCGTTTTGTCGCGCGTTAGGGCTTTTTTATTCCCCTAGTCCAAGTTCCTATCTTCACGATTGTTAAAGATAGAGTGAAAATTTCAACGGATTTGAAATCTGCGGAAAATTTTACACTGGATCAATGATCGATACCTAAAATGTGATTGTCTTTAAATAAATAATTTTTCAACTGTAACTTTAATATTTTCGCGATACGCATTTGACGAATATATTCATTACGAACACAAAAGGGAGTATTCATCTCGTTTTTATAGAAAAGTTATAACTTGACTGGAGTATTTTGTCTTAATCCACTGCTTTATACTTATGGCCATTAAAAATAGGATGAGAAAATTTAATCGTATTCGATTTATAGAAGAAATTTACCCTGCTTTCACACAAAACTTGTTAAAATGTTAGTTTATAACTAAAGAGGATAATGGATAATTTTATTTCTGAGACTAACGTATACCTACAATTGTCCGTTCTAGTTTTCATGTGCGGCAAACGACTTTAAAATAAAGCTAAAATTAAATATTCAATTTAAAAGCAAAACTTTAGTTATTTTTTTATTTGTCCTCAACGTGAAATTCGTAAGACCAAGTTTCAATTTTCATTCCTTTTTAACATCCTCGTGTTCATTGAACTCGATATCACTTTTGAAAATGAACTTCTGATTTTCTGAACTTAATTTACTGTGAGATTATTCATAGAATTTATATCTTAATCTTGCAGTTAGTGTTTTTACTACTCTAATCGAAATTTATGTTATAAGTGTAGCCTCTACAAATCATATATAATCTTTGTTTCTATAACTTTATCTAGACTGCGAATGGCAACAGTGAAAAATATTTTGTAGAATAATAATGTTTTAAAAAGGAGAACGTCTTTAAAAAAAATTAAATAATTTTCTTTAAAATATAGTAGGGAAAAGTTATTTTTAAACAGGAAAATAATGTTTTGTGATGTAGTCACCGCTACATTCATTTGGTGACCTGGAGTTGGTAACTATAAATATTATGGAAAATACTGAGAAGACAAACCAGTCAGATGGTGCTAATTCTTCGGAAACTATGAAGGTCAGTGTAAAAATTCCACCTTTCTGGATAGATAAGCCAGAAATTTGGTTTATCAGATAGAAGCACAATTTAAGATTTATGGTATATCTGATGAAGATACCAAGTTTAACTCATTGTCTCACAAGTGGAATCTAAATATATATTTGGAACATAATAACTGATAAGGCTGAAAATAAATATTCATTGGCAAAAGAGCGTTTATTAAAGTATTTAAAGAAAGTGAAAACAAACGAATCAGACGCCTTTTCACTGGCATTGAAATTGACGACCTGAAACCAAGCCATCTATTACAAAAAATGAAATCTTTGGCAACCAATGATATTTTCTGACATGGTATTAAAAACATTATGGATAGAAAAATTGCCGCACCATATTAACATATATTGGTGGTTAGTGATGGAGGTATTGATAAATTGGCGATTATGGCTGATAAGATTGTTGACGCATTCACAAACTGAATTATATGAGGCTCATTCAACTGAAGTTAAGAATTCGAGCGCGTCGCCAAATACCATTTCACAATTATTGGAGAAGATATCTTCGTTGGAGCAGCGGATTGAAGAGCTCCATTTCCATCACCAGCCAAATGGAAGAAATGGTAGTAAAGAAAGAAATAACAGATCATTGTCTAGGGGCAGAAGCGGAAGTCGGAGGCGTTACAACCCGAATGGTAAACTGTGTTATTAACACTTTACTTTCGGATCTAGATGCTTTCCGGAAAAATGTAAGCCACAATGTAACTGGACAAACCAGGAAAACTTGCCTGCGCAGCAGAATCAGAATTAACGGCCAGTTCTGCTGCTAAAGATTTAAAGAATTGCCGTGAACTCTATTATAGACTTTTTGTAATTGACAAAAAAACTGGGATAAAATTTTTGGTTGACAGTGGTGAGGATGTAAGTCTAATTCCAGCCACGTGTAATGACAAAATAAGTGGTGACTTTAAACTTTATGCCGCAAATTGTACTGAAATCCCGTGTTTCGGACACAAAATTTTAACTCTTGATTTGGGACTTCGCCGTGATTTTCAATGGCCATTTATCATAGCCAAAGTCAGTAAAGGCATTTTGGGTGCAGATTTCCTTAACCGGTTTAATTTACTGATTGATATCAAAAACAAAAAATTAATTGTTTGTGTTACTAAACTGAGCATTATTGGTGAAATTACGTCGTCAGCCGATGAATCAAATGTAAGCACCTTAAACAAAAATAATAAATTTTCTGATATTTTGGAACAATTTCCGGAAATAACAAAACCTGATTTACTAATTTCCAAAACAAAACATGATGTTGAGCATTATATAACTACTAATGGCAAACCAGTTTATTCAAAAGCAAGACAGTTAGATCCTAAAAAATTAGAAATAGCCAAACAAGAATTCAACTTTATGCTTGAAAACGATACTATAAGACCATCAAAATCACCATGGGCAAGCCCACTTCATTTAGTCACAAAAACAGACGGCTCTCTGAGACCATGCGGAGATTATCGCCGCTTAAATGATATCACAGTACCAGATCGCTACCCTTTACCCAGAATTGAAGACTTCCATAACATTTTAAAAGGCAAAAAGATATTTTCTAAACTTGATTTACTTAAAGCCTATTACCAAATTCCAATAGCAGAAGATAAACAGAAAACAGCGATAATAACACCATTTGGACTTTTTGAATTTAACGAAATGAGTTTTGGATTAAGAAATGCTCCGTCAACATTCCAAAGATTCATTAATAACGTTTTCATTGGACTAGATTTTACTTTTCCGTATTTGGATGACATCCTAATAGTATCGGAATCTGAGGAACAGCATAAGAAAAACCTTACGGAAGTATTTAATAGACTTCAACAGTATGGTCTGCGCATCAACCTATCGAAATCGGTAATGGGAGTGAACAAATTAGAATTTTGGGGATATTTGATAACACCAAACGGCTCAAAACCTCTTCCGGATAAAGTACAAGCCATAACAAATTATAAACTTTCTGAAACTATTCACGAACTTCGTAAATTTTTAGGAATGATTAACTTTTATAGAAGATGCAGCTAATACCCAAGCTCCCTTAAATAAATATTTAAAAGGTTCAACAAAAAAGGATCGAAGAAAAATTCCATGGACAGAAGAAGCAAAGAAGTTCTTTGAAAAATGCAAAGAAGATTTAGCCAATGCTGCTTTATTAACCTTTCCTAATCCATATCTAACATTAGCTTTATGTACAGACGCCTCTAATTTCGCAATTGGATCTGTTCTACAGCAATATGAAGACGGATATTGGAAACCAATAGCATTCTATTCCAAAAAGTTAAATGACACTCAAAAATCTTACAGCACATATGACCGGAAACTTTTAGGAATCTATCTTTCCATCAAACAATTTAAGCATATGCTAGAAGGACGAGAATTTACGATATACACAGATCACAAGCCAATTACATTTTCATTTAAACAGAAAAATGATAAAGCATCACCAAGATAATTAAGACATCTCTAGTATATTTCTCAATTTTCAACAAATATACAATACATAACTGGGAAGGATAATACTGTTGCAGACTCGATGTCTAGAATTGAATCAGTTTCGGACATCGATTATGACAAAATTGCGGATGAACAAATCAATAATGAACTAAAAGAATTACTAAATAGTAGCAAAAATTTAAATTTTAAACAATATCCACTACCCTCTGGAAAAATAATCTGGTTTGATGTTTTAACTCCAAATATTCCACCGTTCATACCACAACCATTTCGAATGAATGTTTTCCACAAAATACATGACTTGAACCATCCTGGCATTAAATCATCAGCGAAACAAGTAACATCCAGATTCATTTGGAAGAATATTAAAAAAGATGGTAGAAAATGGGCCAAAACTTGCATTAGTTGCCAGAAAAATAAAATTATTCGGCACACACATTCCAAATTCAACTCATTTGAAGAACCTGATGAAAGATTTAGCATAATTCATTTGGGATATAATTGGACCATACCCACCATCAAATGGGAATAAATATTGCTTAACATGCATCGATCGTTTTACTTGCTGGATGGAAGTTATACCGATAGAAAATATTACCGCAGAAACAATCACAAAAGCATTTTATGCAAATTGGATTTGTCGCTTTGGTGTTCCATACAGTGTGATCACAGACAGAGGTAATCAGTTCAAATCAGAACTTTTCAGAAGCTTAGGTAATATTTGTGGAATTAAGATGTAAACAACAACTTCATACCATCCACAAAGTAACGGAAAAATTGAAAGACAACACAGAACATTAAAAGTAGCCGTTAGAGCTCACAATTCATTCAAATGGAGTGAGACTTTACCAACTATACTCCTTGGTATACGAGCATCTCTACGTGATGATACCAACTGTTCCATTGCAGAAATGGTTTATGGTAAGTCACTGAAGCTACCAGGAGAATTTTTTCAAGAACCAAAAACGAAATTAGAACCAGATACCTTTACTAGCGAACTGCGAAAACAAATAGAAAAATTAAGACCAATTAAAAGCCAATGTCAAATTAAACAGAAAATATTTTTCCATAAGGATTTAGATTCGTGTTCACATGTATTTGTCAGAGTGGACCGTGTCAAAAAAGCATTAGAATCCCCTTATGAAGGACCTTTTTCTGTGATTGCCAGAAATGATAAGTATTATACGGTGAGAATTAATGGAAAGGACATCAATGTTTCCGTCGATCGATTAAAACAAGTTTATTTGTTAGCCTCAGATGAAGATGATTCTCGAAACCTTACAAATAAAGAAAAACAAAACACCCTATTAAACGGAGATGAAAATGGAAAGACGGAGGATTCAAAATTTAAAACATCACGTAGTGGGAGAAGAATTACTTTTCCAGCACGTTATCAAGATTACGTGAACATTTAATGTTGTATATTAATTTTTGATTTAATGATTGTAAATATTTTGTAAATAGCACATTTATGTATTTCATAGCAATGTAAGTAATCACGTGATATTAACCATTATTTTTCTCCTTGTATCGCGACTATGGTGCTTGAAAGGGGAGTAGTGTAACCTCTACAAATCATATATAATCTTTGTTTCTACAACTTTATGTAGACTGCGAATGGCAACAGTGAAAAATATTTTGTAGAATAATAATGTTTTAAAAAGAAGAACGTCTTTAAAAAAATTAAATAATTTTCTTTAAAATATAGTAGTGAAAAGTTAATTTTAAACAGGAAAATAATGTTTTGTGATGTAACCACCGCTACATATGTACGTATAGACGCAAATTCTATTATCAATCTCCTGGTTTTCGATATGTACTCTTTTTTGGGTTTCCTTTGAGATATATTTAGTTTTAACATGCTTTTTTCGTTTCATCATGGGTTTAATCAAATTTTAGTCGAAATATTTCCCAGTCGTTATTCCAGTGCTAAAAGACCCCTGAAAGAAGATAGGTTGGAGGGTTAGTTTTCGTTTCGGATAGTCGGAACTCAGGGAAAATCGTGTTCAAAATAAAAACTAATTATTGTTACATATGTGTTATTTGTGCTGATTCATTAAAATGTTTAGATAGGTTTTAAAAAATATAGATTTATTTGAAGGAAAATTAAATAAAAATTAGCTATAGATAGTAGGAAACACGATAAAACCTGCAAAAATAACAAAAAAAAAGAAAGATTATCACCAGTGCGGATTTTGTTTGCGTGTCACCTTTTTGATAGTACTTCGTAGACAATGCCATATAAACAGAAATTTTGTTTCCAATTTCCCGGTTCTAGAAATGTAGATTTTTGTGGGATTTTTATTTTACACTGTCAATTTTAAAATTTTAAGGAAATTGCTTGGTCATTTTTCAGTTAGCTTCGTTTTAATCAAAGTTTTACAGAAATATTCAAATTTTTCACATGCAGTTTCGCTTTTACGATAAAACACATTACAAATGACTCATGTGCTAGCTTCTTGAACCCAAAAAATCCTTGATCACCCCTTAACAAATCCTTACTATTTTGTATTATTGGTGGGTGAATCATCGACACTGGAGAGTGAAGGTTATAGGGTTTCGTCCACTAGTCTTGACAGTAAAAAACGAATACTTTAGGTTTTTAGAGTTAATGAAAATGCCTTAATAATGCCATAATTTGAACTTCATAAAACATTGTTTCTCTGTGATCCGCTGACTCATACCGGTTCCTAGGTCCAAAATAATCCCGTCATTCGAAAAATTTTGAAAAACGTACGAAAGGCTAATGTGCAAAAATTTACAACCGAGGTTGATGGCATTGGCATTGCACCGAAACGCATCGTATACTATACGAAAGATTTACCTGTTTAGTTTGGCACTTCTGATCAACAAGTCGATTATATTGAATTTATTTATGTACAAAGATTTAAGTTCAAAAACCCTTTATTCACAGGCAAATAGAGAACGGATGTTTTACAAATCGAAAGAATATCAAATTTTTATGTCGTTTTGAATATTTTTTAGATTATTTTAGGCATTTTATTGCTCATTATAGATTTCTAAGTTAACCAAATCCAGGCTCTTGTGAATACAGAGAAATCAATTTTTTAGGTAGGGAAAGGAAGATTTTCATCCTATTTTTAATGGCTGTAAAATTAAAACAGTCGAGAAGGGGCAACAAAATATCTTATTAAAATGACATTCCCTTTAAAAACAAGGCAATACTTCCGCTTACGCTTAGTATAACAGGAATATCTGAAAAAGATTAGTTGCGACTTTTGACAAAAAAATAATTTTTTCAAAGAAAATCATGATTTTGGTATGGAATTGACGTAAAACTTTACGCTGATTTGAAATCTGTTGAAATTTTGACTCTATCTTTAACCATTCAAAAGATAGAAACTTGGATTAAGGGAATAAAAAAACAGTTTAATGCATAACGGAAACTGACCTCGAAAAACGCTCAAGAGGTGTCACATGATAAGCGCTCGAAAATTCTTATCCAACGCGCGTTGAAAAAAGTCCATGTGAACGGGGCCTAAACTATGTATCGGATGTTTGCATTCATCTGCTTTCCCAAAGCAAATCCAAAAAGTCGTGTTTAGTCTGCGGGAAAATTACGCATAATACTATTATTAAATAGCACTTCTCACGCAGCAACAGCGTAGAAATTCTCACACTCTCAAACTGTTGGATACTATTTCTCATCAATCGTCATTAATGGCTATGTGCGGGACAAAGTGCTGTTTTGGTTAACGCAGTAACTGTTTACATTATAAAGTTTCTTGCAATAATAAGATCAGTACGTGCTATATTGAAAAGTGCATCGCAATCAAATTTTATCATGACCTCGTACGTCTGGCACAACGACTGAAAAGGAAATAATTTTCATTCCAAATAGTGGCTTAAAGGATTGCTATTGCTCAATGTGCCTAACATTGCGAACGTCTCACCGTTTAGATATTTGGACATTTCTAAAATAAAAAATTCCAGAAACGATACCTCTTGAGGATTCGGTATTTTATATCTCTAAAAAGATAGACTTTTTGATAGGAGCGGCTGCTTTTTCGTTTATTTCAATCTGATGAAATTCATGTAGAAGACAAGTGTTGACAGGATATTTGTTTTGGATACTTAGAGTCAGGGAGCGTTGGAGGGGGAATTCAAATCTAAAATCCAAAGTTTCGAATGTTGGTTGTTTTTTTAACTAGACACTGGCTCCTTGAATGAGGGCATTTTGGGATAATAAAAATATTGAGGAAGTCAATCCTCTAATAAGTAGTGATTGAAATATTGTCTTGAGCCTTTTATGAAAACTCATGAAAGACTGATGGTCGTTATGTTGAGCAGATGTCGTCAAAGCCTGATAGTGAAAACAAACTAATTTTGGGGATTCAAAAGAAATTGCTGCTAAAAGACGACCATTTATGAGAAGATTAGAACGCAAACCTAAAATGAAAAGGCTATTTTCTGAAATTATAGAAAAGTATAAGACGTTAGGTCACATGGCGGAGAAGAGAGATGAAATTTCTTCCTCATATTATTTGCCCCTAATCACAGTCGGATAAAACGAGCACCTAATTAAACATTACGTTTAATGCTAGTTCCAAAATATCCAATGGAAACTCTCTCTATGATATGCTTGTGAGAGATTCAAGAGGATTTGTTCGTAATATTGCTAAGATGCAAACACGTTTCTGCCTTCACAGTGGACATCGAAAACATGTTGTTCCGTCAAATTTTTATACTCGTTTCAATATCATCTTCAAAGAATGCTATGAAAAGAAAGTATCACTGTAATCCTGTTAAGATATATCATCTCACAAGACACTTATGGTACGGATAGTTTCCCTTATGTGGATACCAGAACTGATCAGCAATTAGCCCGAGATAAAGAAAATAACTTTCCTCTTCTTCTATTGAGTTAATTTATTTTTACATGGGCGATGTGTTTTCCGGAGCTTCAGAACTTGATGCAGCGAAAGAAATCCAAAGGGATTTAAGTGAACTTTTTAACGAGGTAAAAAGAACCTTCATAAGTGGTTTACGAGTACCCTCGAAATAATCCATGAAGTAAATCAAAATTATTCTTTTCAGCATACAGCTGATGATGAGATAATGATAAAGGATTTGGGTGTGCTCTGGAACACAAGAACTGATTCCCTTACATTTCAAGTATCACTTAATGACAAAGAAACTTACACCAAATGAGAAGTGTTATCTACCATTATCCGGAATTATGACCCTTTAGGTCTTATCGTAGTCATAACAATTGCTAAGATACTTTTGCAAAAATTTTGGCTCTTAAAAATTGATTGTGTGTGTGTGTGTGGTTTAATCAAATTTCCGAACCTGATCTTATAGATATTAACGAAAGCAGATTATCGCATTGGCCAAAAACCACTACAATGGTCCAACAGGTATGGGAAAAATGGACTTCTAGCTATTTAAATCATCTTCAGTAGAGGGCTAAGTAGCAGATTGAAAACAAGAATGTTACTCCAGGATCTTTAGCATCATTAAAGGATGATAATTTACCCCTTTTTTAGTGGTCTATTTGAAGAATTCAGAATATTATATCTGGTTCTGATGGAAAAATTCTAGAAGCAGTGAAAATATCACTGAGAATTTAAAACGCCAATTTCCAAAATATGTTTATTACCAATGATATTATTATGTTCACACATACACTATAGGATTACAATTTAGGATATGTTCAATGTTGTATTTCCTTGAATTTATGTTTCTGTAGTTTATTATGTATATGGTTAATTGTAGTGTTTTATTTTGAAATATGAATATTTCAACGTCTGGTGGAATGTTATGAACTAGCAGTTTGGCGACATTTGGTGGCTTAGTGACTTTCCAAGGTCTTTCCAAGAGAGGGAGTGTGCCTGACGCATTATGTTACGAACCGAGAACTTCCTTGTTCTTCCCCATTCATGGTATGGTTCATAGCCGACTTTCGTTTTAACTTGTACCAACTAATAGGAGCAAATTTGTATCAGCTTATTGGAACTTATTTGTTATATTAATAAATAGAAATACTAGTTCTTGTTTAGACCAAATCAAACACCATATTTGAATCAGTATTTTAGGATTTGCAAAAAATAGTTTTAAATAAGGTTCAAGTACAATTCACACAGACACACAATACTTATATTTAGAAGGATAGAATTCCCTATTTCTTGGGACTTCATCTATGTTAATGAAATTGAAATCATTGTATTATCTGAAGGTACCATTTTACTTTGTAACTAATCTTGAGTAGAATTTAAGGCTGAATTTTGTAACTTTTATCCTTCGCTAAGTATGGACTGAGGGCGTTATAAAAGCTCAAACAAATCTATTTTGGGGAAACCATTTCACCGTCAGAAGTATTCGAAGTGACTCACCACTTATGTTTGGTTTTTATGTTGCAAGTGCCAAAGCTGCGCCATCGCTTATGTTTGGAAGATAGGGAAAAGTTTCCGAATTCGGAACAGTGCCTAGGTTGGACCGCTATCGTAACTTGACCTGTTTAAGGCATTTGTATAAGGCCGCAAAATAGGCAGTTTAGGTCGCACGGATGTAAACTTGGCTGATGAAATCCCTTTTATAAGAACCTCGTGGCTGAAGTTAGTAAAGAGGTATATTTAGACATCATCAATTAAATATTTTTTAAGATAAAGTCCTTAGGCTGCTTTGGGACCGTTGTAGCCCGGTTGCAAAAATTAACGGAGCAGCAACAGGAGGTTTGCGAGTTTCAATCCAACCAAAGACCATCCTGTCTATGGGGGCTGGTGCAGTTTAAATTTGTCATGACTTCAAATTTCCACGCATTGCCATTATGTGGATGTTTGGAGAGTAGGGTGCCAGCTCAGGTGTGCCCTTGTCAACTGACCGTAGTTCAAAATTACGAGGTACTCTCCTTCAATCTTTCCCTTCGGGATTGATCTCGGACTGTCGTCAATAACCCGTTGTGTTGCTTCAGTGCGATATTACATTAAAATACATATCTGCGCACCTACCTACCTTAGACTGTTTTAAAGTAGCAAAAAATGTTATGTATCTTCATAAAGTACACATGTCTGGTTATTACAATTTACTATGATAGTTTTATTAATCTAGTTCAAGGATGTTTAGGTAATATATTTTTTAAATATTTACTACAAAAATTTCCCAGATTCAGATTGAACCACAAGCAGTTGCCTGGATTGGACCGGTCCAATGCAGGTGGCGGTGTAATTTCCGTATATTTCGAATAAAAAAGTATATCTCTTTACAGGGCTGGTATGGCTAAAAGAGGACATTATAAAAGTTGGTCCGAAAGTGATTTATTAATGGCTGTTGCAACGTTCTGATAATCCTGCTGAAATTGCAGTAAATACTATAAATAAGCCTAAGTCACCAATATTTTTGTCTTCAATTGGCAGTGAAAGCAACATTAGTGATTCTGCTGTTGATTATGTACCTCAGAAAAAAAAATTGAAAAATTTTAGGATATTCTTCACATTTCACCGACCTACACGAAATCGACAACGAAGGTCCATCGTCTTGCCGAAGTGAAAGATAGTCCAGAAAGCAGTTGTAATAACAAGTAAAACACATTGGAATTGTAACAAACCAAATAGAAAAAAAAACTAATAAAGTAAAATCACAATACGCTGAACTAAAAAGACAGAATGAAAACTAAAACTACATGGATTTTTGTTACATGTGAGGAAACAATGGAAGAAGAGATGATATAGTACATAAAATGTCCCACTTGGGTCCTTACACAGTGTGCTGGAGTGAGTTAAAAAATCAAAAAGTACTTTTGTTTCAATTGAGCTTAAGGAAATTGGTGGTCTATCCTTGGAAACCAATTTATTTGATTGGATTGATGACACAATTTTAATGCACAGATTTTTCACTTTTCTAAACTGCATTTTTTCGAAAATAAAACTACATTATTTTGAAGAAATAAATAGAAGCATTTTTCCACTATACTTCCTTTTTATTATATAAAATACTTCTATATATCTTTATATATTAAAAAAATGTTCAGGTTCCCGGACCTCTCTCCTATATATCCTCAAATCCTTAAATAATGAAACTATATCCAATCTATTTTAATTCACTTGGAAAGGAATTTCGGAAGAATATTTTATTGCAAATAAGTTATATAAGGATCGATACTTGTTTTTAACATTTTTATCTGTAAAAACTGAAGTTCTTTTATGGTGTAAAAGAAGATGCGCTGAAATTAATGACCCTATCACTTTTTATAAAGTATTCCGTATTGCAAACAAGTTATTTTTTGTCAGACGATCTTTTAATTCGATTGTCAACCATCCAACCCACAGCATCAGATCTAATCTTTTAAACACAACATGGTCGTCGATAATATCTCATATGTGGGGCAGGTGTTCTTCAAAATACGTTGTACCACCTCTCCCCTCCCATGACTCCTGTTCTTCAAGATGTTTTCCCAAGCAGCAACTTTTCTTTCTTTGATCTTAACAGTCTTCTCTCCCCACCATCTTATAATTGCGCCAGCGATCAAATAAACGCTTCTTTTTGTGAAGCAATGGGTCTTCTGGATTCAAGCCCATCATCCAATGATAGGAGCTTTTTCTGTCAATTTCATACCTGAAACCTAAGTAAGATCATTCGTTTTAAAGTTCACTGCAACGAAAAAATAGCGTTTAGTGCAAATCGACGCAAAGATAATTTTTAATACTTTGGTAATGAAGAACAGTATATGTATTAACTTAGGTATTTTAATTCTACACTATTTCAAATTCTTTTGATAAAACCACATATTTAACCTTCCTGGTGGTTGTCTCCGCGAAGTATCTCGTCACTAACATAACTGACCAGATCTTGTTCTGGTCATCGTCAAAAATCGACAATATCTTGGTGGCGAGATATATCGTCATTAAAAATTAGTAAGATCTTCATGGACGAGATATCTCGTAGAAACCAGTTGGAGGGTCGTCAATATTTTAACTTTACTATTTTTGATTCTTTCTAAATAAGAAAGAGTGAAATACGCATGATGTTGCAACATCTTTTATTCATCTGAAAAAGCAATTGCCGTTCAGAATAAATTTCAGGCGGCATTATGTTCCACAAAGACGACATTTCTACTATGGACGTGTTATTAATTGAAAGGCTACATACTGATAAGCCTTTTTCAAACTTTTCAGGAGAGCAACTGTCAAACATTAATTTTTTTAAATTATAATAGCTTATCTATGTTATTTTAAACTTTCGTTAGCCTAGCGTTATTTTAAACTTTCAAGTATTACGCACTCATTCGAGCAATCAAAAATTCTTTTGAATGTTTTGTTTCTAACTTTTATCTTTAAGGAATATATTTCTGAGGCTTATCACTGATGCCAAAGCCCTTTATTGATCCCTGAAATTTGATTAAAATACCCCAAAGCAAATAAGCCTACCATAATAAAATGTTATAACTAAAAAAACAGGTTATGGTGCTTCAGTAACGGACATACCAATCCAAAAGCGACTTTTGCTACTATTTTTCATCCTTTGATACAGTTTTCAAAATTTTCGTGATTTTTGTAACTTTTTTAATTCACCAAAGGTCATCTAAAATTTAGTCACTTTTTAACACTAATAACGGACGGTAGGTAGTTAATTAACGTCGCAATGGAGCAACCACAAAGGGCTATTATGTAAAGGACGGAAATTTATACATTTTTTGTTTTCTTAAGCGAGAAAATTTTCCATGGGACACCAACTTCAAAGATTTGACGCCAAGTGTGGCACCCATGAAGGAAAAACATTGGCATCTGTGGTTTGCTATCTTATCATGAAAACCTTATTAACTCTTCTAATGATTGTCTCGGCATTAGTAAAACTGGTCAGAAATTGATGGGTGAGACATATTGTCATTAGAAGAAAACTGACCAGATCTTGATGTATCTCGTCATTAGAAAAATTGGTTAGATCTTGATGGATGAGATATTTGGTAGAAACCATTCGGAGAGTTGAGAAATTATTTAGTTTTTAAATTTTTGAAATTTAAATTTCTTGGCGGGGTCTTCAACTTCTGTTTCACCGCGCCATAAAACCGAAACATCCAATTTAATCCAATCAATTTCTGTTTCTTACAAAATTAGCACATTTTGAGCTTTAATCGACTCATTTTGTACCTGAGCAACTAAAATTGCTACTAAATAGGATTTAAGAAGAGACTTTTTGCTGCTATATATTTTTAAAAATATACGCTACTATTTCACAAGTGCATTGGATGGAGCCGCCCTGCAATCCTCCCCCCAAAGCAGTTTTAATCCCTATTTCTCACATCTAAACAAAACTGATCCTAAAGAAACTCCTGGAGACCTCCCGCCTCGAAAATAAAACCGACAACTTTGATTTCCTTCACTCGGCACCAAATACCTCCCCTTTCGCTGTAAAAATGGAGAAAGGTGGAAGGAAAACTTTCTGATTTTTCTTTCATTCCTCTATTTATTTTCAATTTCGTACTTTTTAATATCTTTTTTAGCCTCTGGAAACGATAGCGGCCAACAGAGTACCTCTGCCCCATGTGAGCCGCTTTTATGACAAAATCGATCACATTTGGTGCAGGAAATTAGACTTGCCGTTATGCCGTGATTCAGAAGAAATTGTGTATCGTTTCTTTTCTTTCATCCCAGATATTCTTTGTCTTCTCATTTTCCGATTTTTCGGATCATATTTTAACTTTGATTTCGTTATTTTGTCTTTTATAACGCCGCCATATGGCACGGAAATATTTCAATCGCTCGGTTCTGTCCGTGTTGGTGTATTTTCGTCGCGAGATAAAAAAATAAACACTGAAAGAAATTGGAAACAGGGAATTAAATATATATTCTTTTGAAAAGAGTTACGAAACGCCATCTAGGGTTTCTTTGCAACTAGATATACGTTTAGCGTGCTATTGATAATCTTGTAATCAATACTTTCTAATCATTACTCATCAAAAAATTCAATTTCCATTCTTTTTTTGAGATGCTAATAGAGAAAACTGTTCTTTCAAGCGTATAAATATTCTATTCGTTTTTAAGATATTTCAGAGGTTATTTATATGCAAATGAATTTCGTAATGGTTTTCAAAAGTGTCGTTTTGAGTATATTGCTGACAAAAATCCAATGGTATACAAAAACACCGTTACAAAAGACACAATGTAATTCTCATATACATCATTTATATGGGGCCGCGGTAGTCCAGGTGGCAGATCATCGGATTAGCATCCAGAGAATTGCTAGTTCGAAACTAGGTCCAGACAAAGATCGTCATGTACACTGGGTTGTACGTTAAATCTGTCGTGACCTCAAATGTCCTCACGTTGGCGTGGAGAAGCTTGGAGATGTCATCTCAAGTGTTGTTTTCGTCATCTGATCGTGGTTCAAAATTACAAGGAGTTGTTCTTGATCTTTCCCTTCGGGATTGATCCCAGACCGTCGCCAATCGCCCGTTGTGTTGCTCTAGTGCAACGTTAATTGACTACCAATTGACTACTCATTTATACAATCTAAGAATTCCAATTCTTATAACATTTTAGTTACATAATCTAAGAATTCTAATTCTCATTGATTTGATTTATATAATCTAGATAAAAAACGAACACATACTGTGAGAGCATAATATTTTTTGCTTAGAGGATACATTTTTAAAATAACATGTGCCTCATTAATATTATCATTGCTGCAAAGTGCAAATATATATTCTACGCTAACTCTGGAAAAAAAGCTCACGAGAATGAAAAATGCATGACGTATACTCTTATCGCCTTATCTACAGTTTAAGTTCAAAGCAAAAATTCAATTCATGCAGATCATATTCATTCTAAAAGTTTGAATGCATGCAGGTGTAATATTGCTTTCTTTATGTAATTAAAATTTTACAGAACTCAGAGTTAAAAAAATTAAGACTATTAGCAAAGTTAAAAACTAATTCCTAACAAATTAGTAAACAAAACAAAAATAGCTGAAGGTCATAAATTTAAATATATTTTTAATCATGTTACCTATGTCCAATTCACATAATTTACATATGCGTTTCGAAATTATACTGATATACAAGAAAAGACGCTGAAAGGGAATTTTTTACTTTAGAGACGAAAACAGTAACTTACTGGATGAACTGTTTGGAAATAATTCAGAAGAAAAACACTTTAACATTTGTTTTAGAGGTGTCTTTTATAGGCACAAAATGAATATTTTAAAATCAAACAAAATCAAACATTTTCTGTCAATCAGTGAAATGTTTTGACATGTTGACAAACTGACTTTTATTTTTTGTTATCACAATTACCAGACGTTACTTGAGTTGAATTGGTTAGATGTAGATTGAAAACGTAATAGCTATCCTCTTTCGTAAAAAATCCCCAACATCATTCAAATGTCAGGGAAATAATTGCTTTACGCCTTTTCAACATTTTTATGATTCCTACATCTTATTTTGGACACAAATTGTATGCATGCCAAATTCCATACATGTAATATATTTCACATGCATCACACCCACGTTGTATGGCAAAACTATGAAAGGTGACACTAAAATGACTACTACAGACAACAGGGAAACCACTGCATTGCATTAGAATGGTCTAAAACGGATAAATAACTTGAAATAGGGTGAAAATATTCAATGCACAACGAACTCTTCATTTTTATTCATATAAATATCAATTTCTCAATACTCAAGTAAATTAAGCAGCAAAGTGAGCTTTTATGAAAAATAAAACTGCTCACAAAATGTTTTTCAATATATAATTACTGATGGCACGAAGCTACTATCAAATACGATTAAAACTTTTTAAACTAAAAATTTTCAGTGGTGAGTGTATAAATACTTTCCATTGCACCCTGTCAAAAGGGTACCTTATATATTTGAGAAAACGAAGATTAGTAAGAGCAAAGAACCCTTACGACGAAATGTCAAGTAGAGGAGTATGTGGAGACTGTGGTAGTATGTATATGTCATGTATGTGGAGACTTTCTTACTTTTATTCCATTAAGGTGTATGAAAACACCTGAAATCACGAAAATTGACCAGAACTCCTTAGCTTTCAAATGTTACCAAGTTGAAAATATTTGAAATAGTTTTCTAGTTACAAGGATTTTCGTTAGGTACTGTCACCATGTACAAACACGTTTCCGAAATTTGATTTCTGAAGAACTATATTTTAGCAATATGATGCTTTTCAAACAGTGATAACTTAACAATGAACTGATCCATTATAATTATTTTTGTATCATTATAATCTATATAATTATGTGGATGTTTTGACCCTCAGTCAAATTTATTGGCTAAGAAATGAGTTTTTAGTTGCTTTTAAATATCAAAATTCTTGAAAAAATTGTTGATTTTTTTATACTTTTTTGGTGAAGAAAATTGTATAAAAACCTATTCTCCCTTACAACTTGATTGAGAGTCAAACATAAAGAATAATAGTAGGAATAATTTCCAAAATATGAATTATCTTTCTAAACAAATTAGAATTTGAGATATCACTGTTCAAAAATTATGCTAATTAGCTAATTATATCTAAATTAGATAATTAATGAGTAGATTAATCTGAATTTTTCAAACTGAAATAGGTACAAATCAATGACCTATTGTAAAAAAATTACATTTTTAACATCAAAATTAAAAAAATCTTCTAGTGTATACGTGCACCTCAAATCAATCTCCCAGTGGGAGCTGATGAAATTTTAGAGGTCAATGCTGGCCCTAGAGAAAATAGGGGGTGTTGAGGAGCACGAGAAGAAAGAAAGAAGATTCTAAAAGAACTTGTCTAAAAATGTTTTAAGGAAGCACTTATCCATGACTATACAGGTACACTCACCACAGTGATACATTGGCGCAAAAATTATGCATTGTAAAATGCAAGATAAAAAGGATCGGTTTGAAAACAAGACGACAGGTCGTAACAAACAAGTTTTATTCATTTCTATCATTTCCGACTTATACATGTTCTTACTAGTTCAGCGTATAGCGGCATGAATCTGTGTTATGTCAAGTTTATTGTACAATACTAAGATAAAGATTTTAAGTCACAATTAGACAGTTTCAGCATTGCGTGATGAGCAGTTATAAGTTTCGTGCACTGTATATGAAATTTTAGTTCTTATTCAGGGCTTATATGAAAATTATGATATTTTCCAATAATATTTAATTAATATTAATTACTAACAATAGCAGGTCTGCTTTAAAGACGGTTTTGGCTACTATTTTCCAACTTTGGCGACTAGGATATACTTTTAATCACAATCGTCTCAAAAATTCAATTTCAAAATTTTGGTGACTTGTTTTGAAAAATTACCAAATGTCGAAGAAAGTTTAGTCACTTTTTTCAATTGATGACGGAAGGAAATAATTTTTTCGGATTTTTCTTTAGGGAGAAAATTTTCCAAGGGAGGCCAATTTCGAAGTTTTTGAGCCAAGCCGTAGCAACCATGGAAAAACTCATCGGAATCTAAGGTTGCTAGATTGTCATGAAAACCTTAAAAAATATTTACATTTTTAATTTTAAAATTTAAAGTTCTTTGGCGATATCTTTAATGTTTGTTTCTTACTTATTTAGCACATTCTGTGTTTTAATTCATCTTGTATCTGTGCAACTAAAATTGTCTCTAAAATAACATTTAACCCTCCAAGTGGTTTCGAAGAGATATCTCGTCCATCAAGATCTGACCAATCTTGTTAATGACTAGGTATATCGTCATCAAGATATTGCCGATTTTTTTTTATGATGACTGGATCAAAATCTGGTTAATTTTCTTCTAATGATGAGACACCAGGAGGGTTAAGACGAGATGATTTTTCCTACTATTTTAAAAAAAATTATTCCAGTGATGCTATTTCACAAATGTTTGGCTGGCTATGGCAGCCCTGTAATAGCGATTAATCTTGGGTGTCTACGTGAAATTTACTTTTTATTCCACTTGAATAAATATCCACAATTTCAGTTCCAAGTTTTATTTTCGAACTGGCTTTTTGAAATTCAAAAAACACAATTTACAGAAAAATGTTGGCAAAATTCCAAAATTATAGGCACAGCTACGCTTGCAATTCATGTTTAGTTGAAATAGTTCTTCAGCGGTGTAGCCCAAAAAATTGTCTTCGAAAGGGTGGTCGTTGAGCCCAAAAAGATTTGGAAACTGCTTAAAATGAAGATTGAAAATAACAGTACTAAAGATCCAATATGCCCACTAAGTGCACTCCTCATAAATTAAACAACATCAAAGGTCATAATTAGACTAATAAGCGAACACTTCATTCTCGTGGAAACATGTGTAGTAATTGAATAAGCTGAAGATAAAAACCAACTTTTCAGTCCTCCAATGATTCGGTTTCGAGTCTTTTACATTAATAGAGAAGAAACTTTCTGCACTTTCGTAGTTTCTCTTCCTGATTGATGACGTATGCAGAGAAGAGAAATGAGGACAAAACTTACTTTGCAAGAAAGATAATATCTTAAGGTTCAGCGCAACGCAATTGAACTAGGAAAGAAGCGAACGGTTTGATAGATGAATCAGATTTCGCCCTTGAACAAACGAAATATAATGGGCCATTAGAGTAACACGAGTAATTGCCTTGTTTCACCTATTAATAAGTAGGAATGATTGGCTTTCCTTTGTTATGGCTGCTGAAGTACGTCAAAGAAAGTCAGAAACTCCTTATTGAAAGAAGCTCTTTGGAATGTTGTTATTAGTATATGGAATTTTGTTTTAAGTTTAATTATTATATCGTCTTAGAGAAGAAACCCATTAACTGATATTTTCTAGCCGACGCTAAATGCTTATTTCCATGATGATGAGAAATACGTAATCGAATTGTAATCTATTAGAGATATAGAGTACTATCAAAATGTTAATAATCTTTAATGTTTGACCTAAAAACGAATAGTTAGTCATTAAATAATTGCGAACTAAAGAACTCTTTAAGCGAGTTAATGAGCTTTTGCTCTAAGCCGACGATATGTTCATTGAAGTTCTTTTTGTTTCGACTGCTGAAATACATTAAAGAAAGTCAAAAACTCAAAATATGCACAACCCTAGATTTGAGCCAGCTATTTAACTAAAAGTGTAATGGTTGAATTTGAAAATAATTATACCACTTCCATTTTATATGTAACGTTCATTTCGTCACCTGAATATAAGAATTATGTAACTCAAAAAGTTGTGTGTTTTGAGTTATACTTGAATTAGCAAAGCTGAGATCATACAGAATTTAATGTAAGCAGCAGATGGTAGTTTTTTTTGACCGCTTAAGGAATTAAGTCAGCGACTAATTGATTAATCTATCCGTCGACTAATGAAAAATGTAGATATATATGAAAATTGGATTGTCACCAAACTGTTTTTTCCTTTAACTCGGAAATCAAAAACTTGAGTTTATTATTTTTGTATTCAAGTGACGAAATAACAAATACGTATTTAAATTGAGACCACTATTGGCAAATTGAACGTTTTACGAATTTCTCCTATTAAGGTTGTCTATTTAAAATAGATTTATATATCCCTTTGGGGATACAATATGCTATTTATTCTACAGAATTCCAGATTCTGTACAACATGGCTCTATCATGTGGTATTGTAATGGTTCTGAATCATAGAATTTCAATTTTACCCAATAGAGAAATTCTGAGGGAAGAAGTCTAAGAACAGAGTACTGTTTTGCTTTTTTTGATAAACGCAATTCACTGTTTAGCATCGACCTTCAAGAGGGAACGTGTGTGATCTTCGTGTTATTTCTCCCGATAGCTCGCTATGAATATCCCCGAGTGAAGATCGCTGGCATTGAAAGAAAGCACGAACTCTAATGTAGAACTAATTGATGAGCTTGATAAGAAACTATAATGTGAGCTTCGATAGCCAATCAGCTCAAGGCGACTCCCAAGCCCACGTGGCCTATACTTCCGGGATCTTACAACATTGACTCCCCACCTACATGTTCCGTCTATTTTATTAAAAAATCGATGCTATTCAGAAAACTAATTTTATCTAAAGGTAACAAAATGTCACGAACTGTTAAATGTGATCAAAGGGGGTAAAATTGATAGGTTGGGTCGAGGACGCAAACCGTATTTTGGAGTGAGTGCTCGGCAAGATGTTGGATTGTGGAATGAAGCAGGCATAGGAAGTTTGAACATTGTTTATTGTGAATGTTCAACAATTAAGGATTAAAGTGCAGCTAAATATTAATATCGATGAAGGATAATTTTATTGACCAAAGGCCTGTAATTAAAGGCCTGTCTACACGGTGCTATATTTATCTTCCGGACGTTCCTTCTAGTTCTGAAATCACAAGACAAAACAGTTTTAACGTAAAGCGCAACTTTTCATGCATGCCCCAGTACTGTTTTGATTTTAAAGACGTATTCTCGTAAAAAGCAATATAAATATTATTTCTAAGTAGATTATATGATTTTAAAATCAATGAGTTCCTGAAAGGAAGTTCTTCAACGATTAGATCCACACCTCATTATGTAAGTCGCATACAATTGTTAAAAGACTATTCAATAATATAGTCTGAATAGTAAATTAAATAGTAAATTCAAAGAAATACCTGTATAAAAGAAGTGTGTTAACATAGTAAAACAATAGTAAATTTACGCAACAAACATAAACTAGATTACACTGTCTGGAAATTTTATCCCTAATGGAATTCGACTTTATTGAACTCAAAGAAACTGACTATTCAAATAAGACTTCTAAGCAGAACGAGCTGTAAAGTTTTTGAAGTTGCATTTAACTGTGAATGTGAAGAATTGTATTTTAAAAACAGTAAAACAAACATCAGTCAATTACTTTAAACAGTTTATTGGATTGTGCCATAAGATTTCCAATCCCTCTTTAACTATGCATTCAATAAGGTTGTAAACAGATTTAAGTGGAAATAGTCATCGTTTTGGACAGCTGTTGCCATACATTTCTCTCAAAACAATCAATTTAATGAGGCTGTTTCAGACAGCAAGTGATATACTTGAACAGAAATAGCATACTTAGATGATGCGAGAATGCATTAATGAATCCAATTTAATTTTATCTCGCATAACATGTTACATGATTGTTGTATCACGTATTATATCAACGAGGAATAATTAATTAAAACTTCATATATATTTCACCATTAACATCTAAATTTATGCTTCGAGTTTCACGTTGATTGTTTGGATGAAGTGGGGAGTGGTATTTTAAAATCGGAGTTGATTTATTCAGATTTATTTGTTACACAAGAACCTCCCGAGCCTACAATACATATAATCATAGGAAATCAATTAAAATAGAGGCAAGAAATGAATCATAAAGTGTCCTGATTTAAATCTACGATTACTTTGAAAATTATGTTGTGTTAATATAAAATGCCTTAAACCCTCCTGGTGATTGTCTTGACGAGGTATCTTGTCTTTAGCAAAACTGTCCAGTTATTGATAGACGAGATATTTTTTTCCAAGTTCGACCTCTCGGCCATCAGTACCACAAGGAGCGAACTGATGTATGTTTGTGAACAAACACCCAATGGGTCAGCCGCCGGTACTCCCAACAATGACAATGGACAATCACTGCGATTACAAACCGGTATTCGTACCCATGACCTACTGGTTGGTAAACAAACACGATGACACTATACCAGTTAGGCGGCATAGACGAGATATCTCGTCATTAGAACAGATCATGATCACGTAATCATCAAGAATCGGCAATATCTTGCTAAAGAGATATCTCGTCAATTGAAAAAATTAGTCAGATCTTTCTGAAGAGATATCTTGTCATTAGTGAAAGTATTCTGATTTGAGTGGACGAGATATCTTATCGAAACCTCTTGGAGGGTTAAAAGACTAAAAAGGGATTCGTATTACAGTACTGCTGTTGAACTTTTAGAACTTATACAATTCCTTAGTGATTGCAATACTGTTAGTAAAAATTGGAACACCATGACAGAATCATGTGATTAGAATGGAATTAATACTTCATATTAGTGATACTTCTGTACATAAACTATTAAATTTTCAGAACAATATAACAATTATTACCTTTGAAAGTCGGTATGTTGTGAAACCTCCTTGAGCTGCTATAAGAGCTACTATAGGTCGTGTTATCATATCAAGGAGGCTTCGGGTGTGTTCCTGGGGAATTGTTTACCAGACTGCTTGTGTATATAAGTCCATAATTCATTGGTACTAACTTATGGAGGAATTTGATTGGCTATTTACCGAATGTCCATATCCCACATATGTTTAATAGGAGACATTTCTATGGCACGACTTTACAGCCCATTTAACTAAACAAAAAAATTTACTTTGAAATTTCCTTAGTAGAGTGCACATACATAATCGATTTTTGCAATCGCACGTCTCCTGAAAAGAAAATATATCCGAATCTATACCTGATCTGTGCATTTTCTCTGAATGAGAAGGTGTTTTCTTGAATAACAGTTGACAATATAATCACCGTAACATGGGTATTTTAAATCACCCTATAAAGTTATAAAACTTTGACTTCTCTTTTCCATTTGATCTTTGATGTGACGACCCTGAAATTTCTATCAGTGTCGGAATATAATCCAATTATTGATATTCTCTAAATGTACTTTGTTTTAATTGCTTCCACAAATATGAACATCAGTTTATCACTTATAAAATATAAATTTCTGCATTTGAAATAATTCCAATTCTACCTGAAAAAGAGACATAAATATAATACCAATTCATTAAACTACACATAATATATTTACGAATGAAACTAAATATTTACCTCTGAATTCGGGTTTGAATTTAGTGTATTTGAAATAATACTTAACCCATCCTAGATAGACAAATAACTCCCGAAAACTCATTCATTAAATTACTTCTGTTATGTTATATTACTCCTCCCATATGTTTACTCCTGAAACTATGCTTTTTCCTGTGAATTCGGGTTTGAATTTAGTGGAATAGAAATTATACGTACCCCACTCCAAAGGGACAAATACCTTTTAACACAAATTTATAAAACGACCCATCGTATATTTATATATGAAACTGCACATTTCCTTCTGAATTCGAATTTAGCACAGGAGTACTTTTTGCCCACAGTGGGAAATAAATTCCAGTGCAATGACAAATAAATCTTACGAGAGTGCATTTTTTTCCTTTTCGCAAAATGCTGTTTAATATTGTCATGAAAGTATGTAATTCTGTGAACTGTATATTCAAACATGTAATAAATTATCCACTTAAAATATCAATTTACCACTTAAAATAGCTATACTTATGTATTCCAAATAAGTACTCTACCCCAGAGAAAAACAAATCACTCTAATACCCATTAATTAAACGGCCCATCATCATTATGTATCAATCTGAGCATTTTCCAACGAATTCGTATTTCAATTAAGCACAGGAGTACTTTTTGCCAATAGTGAAAAACCCGAATTAATGCAATGGGAAACAAATCTCACGAGCGTACATCTTTTCCTTTTCCAAAAGTGTCACATTTAATATTGTAATGAAAGTACGTAACTGTGAACTGTATATATTTAGAGAATATAACGATAAATGATTTCTACATCAATTTACCACTTAAAATAGCTATGCGTATATATTCCAAATAAATACCGTACCCCAGAGAAAACAAATCAGATAATACCCATTAATTAAATGACCCAACATGTATTTATATATGAAACAACATTTTCCACTGAATTCTGATTTCAATTTAATACAATACTTTCTGTCCACAGTGAAAAAAACTAGAGCGCAATAAGAAACAAATCTCATGAGCGGTCATTTTTTCCTTTTACAATAATGCTATATTCAATATTATCATGAAAGTGTGTAACTGTAAATTGTATTTAGGAATGTAATGATAAATAATTTCTACATCAATTTACTACTTAAAAGATCTATACTTATATATTTCAAATAAATACCCAAACCCAGAGGAAACAAATCAGTCTAATACTCATTAATTAAACGACCCATCATATATTTATACATGAAACTGAACATTTCCTGCCGAATTCGGATTTCAATTTAGCACAGGAGTACTTTTTGTCCACAGTGAAAAACCTCTAGTGCGATGACAAACAAATCTCATGAGTGTTCATCTTCCAATTCCAAAAATGTTATATTCAATACTGCCATGAAAGTATGTAACTGAAATGCATTGAAGAATGTAATGATACATGATTTCTTTATCAATTTACCAATTAAAAGATCTATACTTATATATTTCAAATAAATACCCAAACCCAGAGGAAACAAATCACTAATACCCATTAATTAAACGACCCATCATATATATATATATATATATATGTATGAAACCGAACATTTTCCAACGAATTCGGATTTCAATTTAGCGCATTTCTTGTCCATAGTAAAAAAAAATCAAACTCCTAGTCCAATAAGAAACAAATCTCGCGTACATTGTTATTTTTTCCTTTTCCAAAAAACTGTATTCAATTACCGCTTCTCGCTCATTTTACGAAACTGCGAAGTTAATTAGTTCAAGCGCATATTTTGACTGATTACCTTTCTCTGGTACAAGCTTATTTGAATTTTTACAGCGGGTAATGTTTTTCTAGGTTTTTCAAAAATAAAAAGAAAGTCCTTATTTGAATTAATCACTCGAACTGGTAGAGGGAAAAAGAAGATTTGCATATACCAGAATAAGCTACCGTCCGACCACCTGACATGCGTGGAGCTTTTTTTATAACTCAAAAAGTCGAGTTTTTTAATCAACTCTTGATCATTTTCTACACCACTTCAATGTTATTGATTTATTTCTTTTCTATCCCAGCATGTTTTGACAGTGAATATCAAGTTTGTGTGTTAATCTAATTTATCTGTATGAATAACGGGCTTTTCTTGCGTAGTGTGATTACTATTTTTTCAATTCGCAGGTAATAAGCTTTGAAGGAATTATTTGTTTCGTAATACTTCTTTTTCAACTTTCATAATTTAAATCTAATTGTTTTCTTACGAAATTCGTTTTGTTTTTATTTCTCTTTTTTTAAATGTATATAAATGCTTAATAAATTTTGGAAGGTTCGAAAGTTATTTTTAGCACTATGAATGGATTTAATTATTGAGGAAAATAAATGACACTCTTTATGATAAATTGTGTGCGAAATCGAAAATTGTTCACCAGAAAAAGGCTTCGAATCTGTATAAATTTGAAATTAACTTTTCCTTTCAAACGTTTCATTATTTATAAATCCTAATGTTTAATGATTTTTTACAAATTTATTTGAATTGAAGAATTCTAATTTCATTATGATTTGCTATGATCACATTTATTGATAACAACGTTTTTTAAGAATTGTTTACTTTATAAAATTCATAAAAGTAAATTGATTTTAGTAACTGAGGTATAACATAAAACATATGTCTCAAAAGGAATAATTTCTAGCTATAGATTGAACTACTAATATAATTAAGTCAATAACGTTTGATAAAATGTATATTCATTCTTATTTTAAATAATTTATTTTATCTTTTTTAAATTAAATCGATTTTGATACAAGTTAAACAAGATATTGAAAAGTTATTTTAAAACACTCTTATCAATAGTAATGAAAGGAATAAAAACTTTCATATACGTGATTGAAAATGCTTTAAAGGTTGACAATATTTCAAATTATGAGGGATTTTCTGTAAAAACAAACTCTACCAGAAGGTATTGATTTTACTTCCGATTATCGCTCAGAAGATAGCGTGACGTCATTTCAGGACTACATACAGGAAACACTTTCTAACACAAAAACACTACCGCCATATACATTTAGCTGAATAGAAAAAGCTATCACATGCCATGGTGAAGCGTATTTAACCATCGACCTTCTAATGAAATAGACCTAGCATGGGCGCGCACCTTTATGTTATTTCTTCCGGTCGCTTGGTTTGAAGATCTGTCACGTTGCTGTTGTTGCTAATCTCCACGTCCAGCTCCAGCTAGACCAAATCCACAAGTCCATTCATCCGCAGAAATTCATACAACAAAAGATGTTCAGAAAAATGTTCAGATGTAGAGAATGTGTGCTGGGGGAGGCCTAGTCGTGCTGGCATTTAAGGCAAACAAAACGAATCTTGCGACCACAGCAAAATGTGAGACATCTCAGATGGCCACTGAAAGAACGGGAGAGTGATGTCTGAATGTCTGTCACAGACATCAAAACATCTTCCGGGGCGATACCAAGAGTGTAACGGGTGAATGATCCATGCCTTCTGATCAAGATTTTTTTCTAATAGAGTAAAGCTCAATGAGTGGGTATTGGACAATGGTTCATCGACACCCTCCTTCGCCAAATGATCCGCTGCTTCGTTTCCTCTGAGGTCCACGTGTGAATGGATCCACTGTAGGTGCACTTCACGGAAGGATGAGACATGCTCGAGTTTGTTGAGGATCGCTCTGATAGTTCTATCCCCACACCGTGCCAATTAGATATATGTTGGATGCAGCTACGACTATCGGACAAAATCCAAATGACCTTTGGGTTCGAAACAGACATGATGTAGTTAAGCCCTTCATCAACGGCAATAAGCACACTTCTGAAAACCAAACAGAAGTCTGGATTTCTTTTCTTGATTTTTAAAATACCCCTGTTTGGAGCTTTAATAAAAAATTCCTCTGACGGATCGAGACCGTTCGTATTTACTACCCTCTGTTTAAATAAAGGTAGCCTAATCGGGAATACTATTAATAATTTTCAAGGCGAATTGCCAGGGAGACAAGCAGGAATATCAGTCACGTGGTTATGGGAATAAACATGAATTCTACATTATTGATTGTTTAAAGTGATTATCTTTCGTAATCAAAAACACTAGTCGCGCTTGGTTAGCTAGTAGACTAAGTCGATTCGTGAGCCCACATGATTTACCTTTCAGAGATTTTACGACAGCGACTCCGTCCACAACCTCTATTTTATCAGAAGGTCGATGTACTTAACCATCTGGCGTCACGAGAATACCGGGAATTTTGCCATTTTATGTAAGTATGAAGTACTTAAAAGTATTCTTGTAGGACCGTTTACCCTGACATTTAATGGCAAAACAGCCAATCGTATTGGTTGAAATAGTCTATTAGACAAGAAGTCTACATCTGGTTATAGAAGCTATTTCGGGAAAAGTGTAATGAAATGATGGTAGGGTGGTAGGTATTTGAATTAGCGTCGCACTGGAGCAACACAACAGGCTATCGGCGACCCTAAGGGATTAAACTCGAAGAGAAAGATCCGAGGACACCACCACGTAATTTTGAACTACGGTCAGATGGCGAGGTCACACCTGAGCTGGAACCCCACTCTCTTAACTTCCACACCACACCCACGTGAGTACATTTGAGGCCACGATAGATTTAACGTGCACTATCCCCCTTTGTACACGACAGTCTTTGGTTGGATTCGAACTCGGAACCATCCGGTTGCTAATCCGTTACTCTTCCAACCGGGCTACCTTGGCCTGAAATAATGGTAATAAACCTCAAAGGATTGAAATGATTATTTTAATTATTTCTAGATCCATTAACAAGAGACCACAGGTCATTCACAAATTATAATTCTTCCATTTTTTCCATATTTTGAAGTGCTTATACTTCTTAAATACTTGTTGGAAACAATTAAGGTTTCTGCAAAAAGCGTTCCGCCGTGACTTTACAACGTATCCATGTCACACAGGCGGACTAATTCAATTCACTGCCGCCCAGGTTTATGACTGACTGTGGGACAGTTAACTTAACTGATCCCATTAAACAATCGTGAAAGGCAGCTAGCTGTAAAATACCGCGTCGTGTTTGAGCATAATTTCCCGAAAGTCGAGTTATATACGGCACGTTTGACCTTACAGCGAACGTCATTTCTGAGAGAGTTTTACATAAACATGAAGGCGCATTCCATATAAGTGGCGTTATAATTCTTATCATGCTCCAAAGATACAGTTAAGAATCTCGAGTGAAAAGTTAAATATGAAAAGTTAAACAAAGTTTTGTCTTCTTAAAATTTTCTTAATAAATAACGTTAAGAGTCAAGGCGAGATGAGTATGCCTTATCTCATGCGCGAACTTAAACGGAATGTGTTCCTTTTACTTTAAATTCTGCAATACTTTGACTGAACATCTTAAGGAAAAGTTTTACAGTATATGCACCGGCGCTAATAGTATTAGTTTGTGCGTAATATTGCATTTAGTGCATATTCATTGATAAACTTTAACTATTTCAGATAAGTTGGACTAAATTCAAACTTTTTTTATCTGCTAAAATTTATTTTATTATTTTACATTTTACTTTGTAAGCTACTTTGAATTTTATAGCTGTAAAACATAAATTGATTGCATGTTTGATAGTGTTTTGCATATAAATAAAAACTCTCTAACTGTACTGAGTAATTTGTGAATAGTGTTAAACTTATTTCCATCTTGATTCTTTAATTAGTTAATTAAAGAATCAAGATTGAAATAAGTTTAACACTATTCACAAATATCTCAGTACAGTTAGAGAGTTTTCCGTACCGTTCGATAGTTCATTCTTTAATTAGTTAATCAAAGACTTTGAGTTTTTAGTTTTAATCTTAGCTAACTTTACAAAACACTTTTATGTATAATTAATTACCCAACTATCTCAAACAAAATAGGATAGTTATAGTTTATCGTTTATTTTTCATACCTCCTACACGTGAGCATTCATGTGTAAATAATGCACAAAATGCCATTAAAATTTTGCTTTTATACTTTTATGTAATATATTTACTGCACTTTTAATACCATATATACCACGTTTTTCTCCGTATAAGGTTCCTTTTCAGTCTGTTAAGGACACTATTGAAACCATCAAAAGGTGGAGAATGTATAGAATATTCAACACAAGTGGGTGCCATATGCGGTATATTCGCCCCATATACATACTCTGCACGTGTGGTGCTGCAATACATAGAAAAGAAGGAAATCAACAAATATGACGGAATGTTTTCATCAGTTTGATTTTAAGAAAGTAGTGCAATATCTCGGTGATCTTATCTTGAGTTAAATATTAGATAATATGTATCTATTTTTACGTTATTTAACTCACAAGTGAATGCTACTAGTGAGTTAGTACTAGTACCTACAACTAGTGAATGATACTGGTGAGTTAATACTAGTACTAGCACTAGTGAATGATACTGGTATGAGTTAATACTAGTATTAGCACTAGTGAATGATACTAGTGAGTTAATACTAGTACTAGCACTAGTAAATGAAACTAGTGAGTTAAAACTAGTACTAGCACTAGTGAATGATTCTAGTATGTGCATCCCTGCCTTTGCATGCAGCCTAATAGAAGCGAATGGTGACATTATTTAGTACAGGGTAACATATTTAAACTTGTTACCTCTCTTTTTTACCTTTATCGTGATGATGGTGGATATTTTACTCCACACAAATAGCTATTGACAATTTTCTCACCTGTGTTTATCTTTATTTGTCATATTTTGAAGTTTTTAATTTTTGAGTACGAGTTTGAGTAAGTTTTCATTTGTGTATCTATTATGCATATCATGTGTTTATAAATGTAGGGAAAAAGTATTGATTTATAACCGTCATTTAAAATTGACAAAAAAAACTTTAAGTGTCACTAATTCAAAGTAAACTCATCAGAACCTATTCCGACATCCTTTAACACAATGCAATCTTTAACACAATGGTTGCAAATCTTTCAAAACACAGTCAACGATTCTTACAGCGCTATATTAACCCTTCAAGTGTTTCCGACGTGATATCTCGTCCTTCATGAGCTGACCAATTTGCTAACACGAGATATCTCGTCATAAAGATGATATTGCTGTTTTTTTATGATGACAAGATCGAGATCTTATTCTTTTTTCCTAATGACGAGATATCTGGTCCATCAAGATTTGGTTAGTTTTCCTATTGAAGAGATACATAAATATAACCTCCAGGAGGGTTAAGAAAAATACCTCGGCAAATCAATTATAGGACGCAACTCTCTGAGAGTCCGATGCATGGATTAGAGTTGTAAAGAAAATATGCCCTAAATCCATTCCCATAGATTACATTTACTGTCTTTATTAGAGTGAAGTAAATGAAGGAGTTTATACAAATTCACGTAATGGGTCTCTATCAATATCCTTCAATAAATATCTATAAGCACCTAAGATTCACAAACATAAATTCCTTAAAACCGCATTCCAACATTCATTAACACGCTGCAAGAACAAATATTTCGAAATACATGCGTCAACAACTCTTACAGCTTAAGAATAAGAAAAATTCCCCACAGATCAATTCCCGAGCACAAATGGTAGAAAGACGCAATGAAAGGATTACAGAGATAAGGGGAATATGATGTGCTAAATACATTCCTATCCGATTGCATCCATCGTATCCTATACAGTTCTATGGAATGCATTTAATGTATGTCACTATAATAATATGAATATTATGGATTCGTAAATGAAAATGGTCTTGATTAATATTCGCCAACAAATGTAATGTTTAAGTACATTTCTCACAACGGTTTATTGGCGAAGATCTGGACCAATCCCGAAAGGAAAGATCCCAGGACCATCAACCACCCAAAATTCACAAACATACATAAATAAAACAAATGCATAAGAACCACATTCCAACATTCATTAACACAATGTAGGAATAAATCTTTCAAAATACAGACTCCAACGGTACTTACAGATCCAGACTAAGCGAAATTCCCCGCAGATCGATTCCAAGACACAATTGACCAAGAGGGGCTGAGTAGAAGGATTACAGCGATAAGGAAAATGTAATGTTTAAGTGCATTTCTCACAACGGCCGATTGGTGAAGGTCAGGACCAATCCCGAAAGGTAAGATCCCAGGACCATCAACCACCCAAAATTCACAAACATACATAAATAAAACAAATGCATTAGAACCACATTCCAACATTTATTAACACAATGTAGGAATAAATCTTTCAAAATACAGACTCCAACGGTTCTTACAGATCCAGACTAAGCGAAATTTCCCGCAGATCGATTCCAAGACACAACTGACCAAGAGGGGCTGAATAGAAGGATTACAGCGATAAGGAAAATTAATGTTTAAGTGCATTTCTCACACCGGTCTATTGGCGAAGATCAGGACCAATCCCGAAAGGAAAGATCCCAGGACCATCAACCACCCAAAATTCACAAACGTACATAAATAAAACATATGCATTAGAACCACATTCCAACATTCATTAACACACTGTAGGAATAAATCTTTCAAAATACACACTCCAACGGTTCTTATAGTTCCAGACTAAGCGAAATTCCCCGCAGATCGATTGCAAGACACAACTGACCAAGAGGGGCTGAGTAGAAGGATTACAGCGATAAGGAAAATTTAATGCTTAAGTGCATTTCTCACAACGGTCTATTGGGGAAGACCAGGACCAATCCCGAAAGGTAAGATCCCAGGACCATCAACCACCCAAAATTCACAAACATACATAAATAAAACAAATGCATAAGAACCACATTCCAACATTCATAAACACAATGTAGGAATAAATCTTTCAAAATACAGACTCCAACGGTACTTACAGATCCAGACTAAGCGAAATTCCCCGCAGATCGATTCCAAGACACAATTGACCAAGAGGGGCTGAGTAGAAGGATTACAGCGATAAGGAAAATGTAATGTTTAAGTACATTTCTCACACTGGTCTATTGGTGAAGGTCAGGACCATTCCCGAAAGGAAAGATCCCAGGACCATCAACCACCCAAAATTCACAAACATACATAAATAAAACAAATGCATTAGAACCACATTCCAACATTAATTAACACACTATAGGAATAAATCTTTCAAAATGCAGACTCCAACGGTTCTTATAGCTCCAGACTAAGCGAAGTTCCCAGCAGATCGATTCCAAGACACAACTGACCAACAGGGGCTGAATAGAAGGATTACAGCGATAAGGAAAATGTAATGTTTAAGTGCATTTCTCACAACGGCCGATTGGCGAAGGTCGGGACAATCCCGAAAGGAAAGATCCCAGGACAACACCTCGTAATTTCGAACCACTCTCAGATGACTAAACCACGGCAGATTTAACGTGCACCAGCTCACATGTACACAACGATCTTTGGTTGGATCTAGTTTTGAACTCACCCTCCAATTGCTAATCCGCTACTCCTCCAACCTCTCTACAACGGCCCCTACAGCTATCAGGAAAATGTAATGTCCTCAATATATTTCTATCGAATGGATTTAGTGTAGTTCATTACTGTAAATTTTGTGTTAAGAGTTTAAAAATGTACTTAATGGGTCTCGATGGATTCCCTTCAATAAATATCACAAGAATCATCCTCTCAGATTAAAAATAAAGACATTAAAATCATATTCCAACATGCGTTAACACGATGCAGCAGCAAATCTATCAAAATACAGGCAACAACGATTCTTACAGTTTTAGGATCAGAGAAATTCTCCGCAGATCATTTCCCGGATGCGTGATTAGTGTATTTCATTGTAGGAAAATACATGTTAAGGAAGGTAGGTGAATTAATATCGCAATGAAGCAACAGAACGATCTATTGGCGAGGGTCTGGGATAACCCCCGTACAGAAGGGTCCCGTCATTTTGAACCAGGGTCAGATGACGAGATCAACGCCTGAGCTGGCACCCCACTCTCCAAACTAAACCACGCCAACGTGAGGACGTTCGATGCCTCGTCAAATTTAACGTGCACCAGCCCCCATGAACATGACTGTCTATGGTTGGATCGAGTTTTGAACTCTCAGCCCTTCGAATGCTAATTCGCAACTCTTTCAACGGAACTACCGCAGCCTCAAATATATGTTAAGATAATAAAGTTTACATATGTACTTTATGGATCTCGATCAATATCCTTCAATAAATATCACAAGATTCCCCCTCTCAGATTCAAAATAAACACATTAAAACCACATTCCAATATCCATTAAAACACTGCATCAGCAAATCTTTCAAAATACAGGCGTCGACGATTCTTACAGCTTCAGATTAAGAGAAATTCCCCAGCAGATCAATTCCAGGACGCAACTGACCGAAAGGCTCAGTTGGAAGGCTTACAGCGATAAGGACCGAGCAACGCTTTCCGAAAGGACTAGCGGGCAGCAGCAGCCCCGTCAATTGACGTCACTGAAAGAGGCCGGAAATCTTTTTCGCGTGCCCATATCTTCCACAATCAAACCGAACTGCGAAAACTCCTGTCAGCGGCAGCTCCCTTCCGTGCAAGGTAAGGTAGCAGGTGTGCACTAAGTTAATTAAAAGAAGATTAATTAGAACCAGAGGAAATCAGTAGGCGACTGACATTGGCCCGAAAGGAAAGGGGAGGCTTTTAGAGGAAAGGGGCCACCTAGAACTTAATTAACTGCTCACGCCAAGCCTTTTATTCGTCTTCCACTACAGCGCATCAGTATCTAAAGGGAAATAGTCAAAAGCGGAGATAAAAAAAAAGTGTGACCCTTTTGCGAAAGATAATTAATGAGATCTGGTGCGTCTGGAACATTCTTTGGATGGGAATTTGAAACGAACAGTACTATTCTATGGCTTTAACTTAATTTATCTTTTTCATTTGAATTGGTGGAGACATCATTATCCCTACTGCTTTCAAACCTATGTAGCTCCATCTTATGATACGGAAATGCACATGCGAGTAAATAAAACATGATTTAGTCTAGCATTCGCTCAGTATCGCTTACTTATACTGTTAACTAAATTTAAAATTATGTTTTATACAATTCGTTTGGCTTCTATCCAGTAGGTCCCAGGCTCGAATCTTGATTTGTAAGCACACCAAATAAATCTGTATATGATACACGAAAAACTGAACACGTTTTTTAAATAAGGGCATTTAACCTTCTGAATGTCATGGGTTTTTAGATCAGTTTTGTATTGGTTTGGGCCCTACCGCACATTTAACTCTCCTGGTGGTTGTCTCGACGAGGTATCTCGTCATTAGCAAAACTGACCAGATATTCGTGGATGAGATACCTCGTCATAAGAAAAAAACTTTCCAGAACTTGATCGCAAGATACAATCAAAATAGCTATCAAGATAAAATCAAAATAGCTATCAAGATAAAATCAGAATAACCATCAAGATAAAATCAAAATACATATCAAGATAAAATCAAAATACATATCAAGATAAAATCAAAAATTGAATTCCATCTTTTCTGGAGTTGTTTAACCCTCCTGGTAGTTGTGTCTACGAGGTATCTTGTTATTATCTAAACTGATCTTTATGGACGAGACATCTCGCTATCAGAAGAAAATTGACTAAATCTTGATGGACTAGATAACTCGCCATCAGAAGAAAACTGACTAAATCTTGATGGACTAGATAGCTCGCCATCAGAAGAAAACTGACTAAATCTTGATGGACTAGATAGCTCGTCATCAGAAGAAAACTGACTAAATCTTTATGGACTAGATAGCTCGCCATCAGAAGAAAACTGACTAAATCTTTATGGACGAGACAGCTCGCCATCAGAAGAAAATTGACTAAATCTGATGGACTAGATAGCTCACCATCAAAAGAAAACTGACTAAATCTTGATGGACTAGATAGCTCGCCATCAGAAGAAAACTGACTAAATCTTGATCTCGTCATCATAAAAAATCGGCAATGTCTTGATGGGCGAGATATCTCGTCGAAATCACTTGGAGGATTAATGACTGTCACCCAACTGTCATGCCGTTTGTCTACACACAGTAGGTCCTGTTTTGAATCCTGGTTTATAAGCGGATGGATGTTGGTGATTGTTCCTGTTAGGAGTAACTGCGGCTTACCCATTGGGTGCTCCTTCACAAATAGCCGTTAGTTTGTCCCTGAAGTCTAAAGAGGTCAGTGGTCGGGCATTAGAAACAAAGCAGAATTTTACTTGTAATATTGGATTTACCATATATGTATATTAGGTTTCTCCAGATGCTAAAATACTGAAATTGATTAATAAAATCTAGGGCTCATACTCTCAACTACGACGAATAAGCAGCTATCGATTTGTTTAAATTAAACACATTTCATCAAAATTAAAACTTAACATCTTAAAAACAGTCAGTCAAGGCACCCATTTTACGCGTTTTGAATGTATTCAACACTTTTACATTGAAACTGATGCGATAGTTGTCTTCCATCCCAAATTACATAGAAATCTGTAGGTTTCAATGATTTTACCATTCATCTTAACTCAATTAGTCAAATTCAAGATTTCTTAGTTTTATATTAAGCATTGCTGCAGTAGACAATAACTAAAGAAGCACGATGAAACAAAAATCTTTAATTAAATTAAGGTAGAAGTTGATTATAAAATATATATCAAATAAATTAACGAACCCTCGGTGTTAACCCTTTTGGTTTTCTTGAAGAGGTATCACGTTATCAGCTAAACTGACCAGATCTTGATGGTCAAGATATCTCGTTAATAGAAGAAAACTGACTCCTTGATCTCGTCATTATAAAAAATTGGCAATAGTGTGATGACAAGAGTCATTACACTATTGCCAATTATCAAAGTTTATCAGATCTTGCTGGACGATATAACTAGTCTAAACCACTTGGAGAGTTTATATGCAGTAGTAAATGAATGATAGTAAATGAAAATCTTAGCTTCAACATATGTTACTACTTTGGTAAAATCAAGGGGCTAAAATAAAATATGAATATCAGCAGTAATCCCCTCAACAGGTATCAAGGACATGAATAATCCATAAAAGTATGTCTCCAAGTCACTTCATTCATTTATCGATTGCGGAGCCCATCATTCATGCATCAGACTGTCGTTGAAACAGTTCAATCCTCCAAAGAAAGATAAAGAACGGTTAAATACTATTTTCAAACATTTTCTGCTTTCATATATTTTCTGTAAAATGACAACCAATGAATAAAGTAATAAAATAGTAAAACAAAAATAATTGAAATCATGGTAGAAACTTTGTAAATATTTGTCACCTGCTATAGAAGCTACATTCGAAGAAAAATACTAATTAATCCGAGCTAAAAATAAAACTTTCACATATTTTTAATTATATTTCCATATAAGAAAAACGATTATCCCATTATATAACAGTCTCGTAAAAACTTTCAATATGTATTAAATGAATACTTCAACAAATTATATCAATGTTAATAAAGTTTTCTAGCGATATAAATGAAATATAAAACGACTTTTTTTTTAAATAAAACAACACACCTATCATGTAAGCACTAAATTTAGATTCTACGAATAGCGAACATTCAATATTATTATACGACAGCCAGAATAAAAGAAAATGTCTTAACATCAATGAAATTTACCACCACCTTGAAAAATTATTTATCAAATCAGATTACATAAAATAATGTCTGTCATCTAACGTTATTGGATATGGAAAACTGATTTGTAGTTTAGAAATTACCTCCGTGAATTACTTAACTTTGTATATCTTTATATTAATTTTTTGCATTTTTCTCAAGAGTATTAGTTTCGTTTTGAATTATGCGTGGGATTTGTGTTTATAAGTGTAATTATGTGTGCTACGTATTCAGTTATGTGAATTGAATTATGTGTGCTTCGATCACTTCATTGGAGGTTTATTTCTATATTACCATTAATGATGAATTCGTAGAAAAAATAAGTTCTATTTATCGTTTATCTTGTTTTTCTGTCAGATGCAAATATACTGAAGACTAAGATAAAAGAAACGTTTTCAAGAATTATTACAAGATTTGGAATATGATATTTGAGTAAAATAAAAATATCTCTTCAATCCTAACTTAAAATTTAGTCGATGCTCAATTTTATGAACTCTGTGAGACCGAGAAAAAGTTCGTTAGATTAAAATTTGTGAAAAGGAATTATAATTTGTTCTGTGATATTCTATTGCTCATGATGTTCGTAAAATCATGTGGGTTCGTAACTAACGAGAATTTAGTTAAAGGGAATTCTAATTCCTTCTGTGATATTATGTGGCTCATGAAGTTTATAAAATCATGTGGGTTCGTAAATAATAGGAAATTTATTGAAATAATTCTAGTTTATGTGATATTTTGTGACGCATGAAGTTCGTAAAATCATGTGGGTTCGTAAATAACAGGAGTTAGTTAAAATTTGGTTTATTAGATGTAGGATAATAATAATATATAATACATTCATAAAATCCTAAACAAACATTCTCATAAATTGTGGGGGTCTCGTAAATAGTGGTGACTATTTACTATGGCAAGTAGGAATTTCGAATTTATGGTATAGAAAAATCTATTCTGTTTGTAGATTTGAAAATAAATTTATTTGTGATGTTACTGTTTTATAAGATACATAAGTTTCTGTTGAATAACAGTCGATAAAAAAACATAATCCAACAATGTTTCGATATTTTATTTGAAACTTGATTTGTTCCCCTGTGTTAAAGAACTTACTGCATTACGATTTATTAGGACGTCCGGAGATATATGGTTCACATAAATGCCCTATTTTCAATGGAGAAAGAACACGGATCTCTTAACCTTTACAATCTATCATGCATTATGATGCTGCATTGGCAGGGGATTTAATGACTGTAATATACGATAAGGAAAGGTTTAGTTTTTAGCTTCCCAAAATACGATTTATACAGAAGCCAATACGATGTTTTTATATATTTAACTCTCATTTTCACTTATTATTTGTTTACAAATAATTATAACCATTTCGATTTATAAAACGAATCACTTCCACTATGTAAATATTGAGTGATTCAATTTATACTTTATAGCCGTCATTTCTTGCTCCTATAATATATTACGACCCGGCTGTCGGCAAGATATTTAAGGATTGTAATACACGACAAATATTTAACATCTTTCAGAAACAGATTTAAAAATCGATATAATGTCCTAATATGTTAAACTTCACCGTGTGTTAATTTTAGTTCCTATAAATTGTAACCATTTCGATTTTAAAACAAATCATTTTCCAATATACAAAGCTAAATGATCAAATTTATATTTTTATAACTTCATTTCTTCGGCCTTCGGCACTACAAAAGACGAATTGACAGCTACACTGCTGGCCACCGTAAATGCAACACCCTGAAGGAAGCATGCAAATAATATGAAATTTACAACATGCATTAGCGGAGGTGAGATATGCAAATGATTAGAATTTCAGCGCAGACGCACATCACGCGCGCCTGTGGCGCCACTTCAAAGCGCTATTTAAGGCTTGGAGATTTCGACGATTTCAAGTACGGCAATTGTGTTTTTCTTGTGGTTTTTTCAAAAAAAACGATCAATTATGCCTCGTAGAAAACAGCGATCATCTTTTGATCAAGTATCCGAGTTCGACAGAGGAAGGATAGTGGCCTACCGAGATTGTGGATTATCTTTCAGGGAAATCGGTAGTCGTGTTGGACGAAACCAAACAACTGTAATGCGGATATGTGATCGTTGGATGCAGGAGGGTACGACGGACCGACGTGTTCGATCGCATCCACCTCAGTGCACCACTTCACGTGATGACAGGCATATTGTGCGTATGGCAGTGACGGATCGCTCAGCCACATCACGAACCATAGCACAGCACATTCAGTCTGTACCGCATCATCCAGTGTCTGCGCATACCATTCGACGCCGTTTACAGCAGAGTGGTCTGTCCGCAAGACGTCCATTGCTTCGTCTACCCTTGACGCAGAACCACAGACGTTTCCGCCGCCAATGGTACGATGAAAGAAGGATGTGGACGGCAGAATGGAATGAAATTGTCTTTACTGACGAGTCACGCTTCTGTCTGCAACACCACGATGGTCGGATTCGAGTCTGGAGACACCGTGGAGAGAGGATGCTGAACAGCTGCGTTATGCACCGCCACACTGGTCCTGCACCGGGTATTATGGTATGGGGCGGTATTGGATATCACTCTCGCACTCCTCTAGTACGCATTGCCGGTACTTTAAACAGCCAGCGCTACATCTCCGGGGTGTTGGAGCCAGTTGTCCTTCCTTACCTTCAGGGCTTGCCCACAGCCATATTTCAACAGGATAATGCGCGACCACACGTGGCACGCATTGTCCAAGGGTTCTTCGTCAATCGCCAGATTGAATTGCTTCCCTGGCCAGCTCGCTCTCCGGATCTTTCGCCGATAGAAAACATGTGGTCCATGGTTGCTCAACGATTGACCCAGAATACATCCCCAGCTGCCACACCAGATCAACTTTGGCAACGTGTGGAAGCTGCTTGGTCTGCTGTACCCCAAGAACACATCCAAAGTCTCTTTGAATCAATGCCGAGGCGTGTGGCAGCGGTGATCTCCAACAATGGCGGCTACTCTGGCTACTGATTTTGGCAGGAACCACACTTCACAGAAGTCTATAAATTTAATCATTTGATACTTGGTCAACATGTTATCTACAAAATAAATTTTGTTGTGATATCTCTTGTCTTTCTTGGTGTTGCAATTTGGGTGGCCAACAGTGTATTTGTGAAGAAACATCCAGTGGGTAAGCCACGTTTGTGTAATATAGTACTAATGTATCGCTTCTGGAGATTTAAAGATTGTACTGTACTGTAAATAGTTTTAATTAGTAGCTTTCCAAAATAAATTTATGGATTAGTTTGGTTCAGTTGGCGCTCTACGGAATTTTTTTCCTACACAAGGGAAAATTTTATTTTAAACTTTTTGGAAGTCAACATGTTGCACTAATACGTCAGTTTCAATTATGTCCTTAGAAATTGTTATAATCGTTTAGATTTATACGAATCACTTTCAATACATAAATTCCACTTATTTGAATTTGAACTTTTATAATCTCGTGGTGAAGAGCCATATCTAAAACGCACACTTGCTCATGCTTCTGAGAATGTCATGTTGTAATTTAAATCGTAAAGCAAGTCTTGTTGATGAACACAGATGCCACATGTCGACATCTGTAGCTTTCATCTGCAATGTACAGGCAATATGAAGTCCGACTCTGAGTCGCATGGTTTTTGAATGGGGGCAGACAAAATACAAAGATTGGCGTCTAAACATTTGGCGTTCCCACAATTGGCGTCTATAGCTTGGTTTCTGGCACCACGTTTATTGTTCGGTACCATAAATAGCTATGGTTATGAATTGGAAAAGGTAGCTACGTGATTGAATTTACTTCGCTCTGGAGCATTATTGGCAGTGGTCCCGGATCAATCCCGAAGGTAAAGTCCGAGGACAACGCTTCGTAATTTCGAACCACGGTTAAGGTGTACGTATACACTAGATTTTTTTTAAATTTTGATTTTAAAAATCCAATTTTTTTACAATAGGTATTTGGCTTATGCTTAAAGTCATTTCAGTGAGAATAAAAATCAGATTAAGCTAATTATTAATTTTCTAATTTAGATATAAACAGCTAATTAGCATGTTCTTTTAACAGGGATATCTCAAATTATAATTTGTTCAGAAAGACAATTCTCATTGTAAATTATTTCTAATATTATTCTCCATGTTTTGACACACCATGAAGTTGCTAGAGGGAATAGGTTATTTTTTACAGTTGTTTTCACCAAAGAAGTCTAAACAATCAAGATTTTTTCAAGAATTTTAACATTTAAAAATCAGCAAAAAATTCATTTCTTAACTTATAACTTTGACTGAGGGTCAAAACATTCACTGTATTAAATAGACTATAATGACACAAAAACAATTATAATAGATGAATTCATTATTGAGTTATAACTGTTTGTGAACAAAGCATCATATTGCAAAAACAGTTCTTCAGAAAACTGAGTTTAAAAGTTTTGGAAACATGTTTGTATACTGTGACAGTACCTAACGAAAACCCTTGTAACTAGAAAACTATTTTGAAAGTTAAGGAGTTGGAAAATATTCTGAATTAATAAAACAATTATTGATATTTTGGTTGATTTTCGTGATTTCTAGTGTAAACATACACCTTAAATGATGAAGTCAACACCTGAGATGTGAATTGGATAAACAAATAATCACCTATAGCGATCGTCATACGTTGTTTTGCATATAGCATCCCTTTCCCCAGCAATCTTACACATTTTTAAAAAGGATCTCCTCGGCCAATTTCCTTCCCGACCACCCCTTTTCCGACCTTAAACACTTGTTGCTAGGCTGGGTTGTCTGGGTCATAAAAAATGGACTTTCCCACGGTGATTTGTCTTTTCACCATAATAGATCAATATCTTTCTCCAATTCTAGTAAATAATTTTAAACAAAAATAGTATTGCACAAGCACTTATACAACAACATTCATATCTTTCAACTCTCATTCATAAAATACGACAATGAATGTTTTTTACATAATAATTTAAAGATTTATTTGAAGGCTTATTAACGCGTAATTTTATTATTATTGGATAGTTTTCTTGGTAACTAGTATAGTATAGTATTAGTTATAGTAACTAGTTATAGTACGCTATTATTAGGTAAACCTCAAAAATGTTATTCAGGTAGGTGCTCCAGTGTGACGTTAATTAAAATATCTACCTATTCAGGCAAGAGATAGTTCAATTTCGTCGTACTGAAGCACTAAAACGGGCTATTGAAGACGGACCGAGATCAATTTCTAAAGGAAAAGATCCGGTGTCAATCGAATTGTACGATGCAACCTGTGGTGAACAGCCACCACTACAGAAATTAACTAACTATATAAGAGTATATATAGCAGCTCAACGGACTTCAACTACAGGATGTTTGGTTGAATGAAGTTTGTTTTCCAAACCCTGCCACAAACCGTAATCAAAAACCGATGCCAAGTTAATAATGCTAAAGTTCAAATCTCAAATGGAAACCGAAATGAATTAAGACATGAAAAGCAGGCAAAATTTATGAAAAGGGAAAGCTATTTCTCGAGTTACCCTCACCTATTTTCAGGTTTATAATCCTTTTGTTGCGGAACTCAGAACACAAAATTAAAACAAATACGCGAACCAAAGAATGCTCTTCACATAGCCTCCAAAGAACTTTATATGTTTACATTGTTTAAAAGTTTGCAGCGTTTGACTTAATGAGAAAATGAAAATCCAAAATATCTCTGAAGCTATGCCGGTGTAATTAAAGAGTTCTTTGCTAAGATTCATGAATGTATAATTTTCTAGGGCTTTTATGAGGACCATTTATAATAGTAATGGTTTCAATGCCGCGTTAAAAAAATTCCGTATTTTCTGTTTTGATACTTTGTTTCCTTTTACTCTCGAGGACTTAATTATGAGTGCAAAGTTTTCCACCGCTTTCTGTAGACTCAAGGCATTCTCATTAATCCAAAAATGCTTCTACAGGTTGGAGGTAATATCTTTTATTCATACTTCGAGGTATGAAATGTGTTTTTATTAAATTTTGCTGGACTAATGTGAGAGTGCTTTATTCTAAGAGCTTTGAATTAGGTCCTATTAAAACACCATTTTTTCTTTGTGGTTCTGGGAACTCCGTATTAGAGTAACCAAGCAATAAATTATTTATTTCAGTCTGTGCATCTTAGTATTTAATAAACTGGTGTTTGTTTTTGTGAAAGTTTAGAGAGATAATAAAATAAATTTTAGAGACCCGTACTAAAGTATCAAAGTTATACGTTCACTGTGCAGGGTTGTTTCACCCTCCTGGTTGTTTCTGCGAGGTCATTGGCAAAATTAACCAGATCTCGATGGACGAGATAACTCGTCATTAAAAGAAAACTGACCAGATAATGACATCGCGATCATAAAAACTCGGCAATATCCTGATGAGATATCTCGTCCTAAGAAAAGTTGGTCGGATCTGTATTGACGAGATATCTCGTCGAAACAACTTGGGAAGTTCAAAGTATAAATGCTCTCCGAAAACGGATAGATCTTAAAGCTGTTTGGAGTGTTTTATTGAAAGTACAGACTAATATCTTGCAATTTCAGATTTGCAATTAATTACCTTAAAGCACAGAATTTCAAAATTTCTAATCTCATGACATACTTGAACAAATTACTATATATAAAACTATGCTGCACACCAAAAAAAAATTATATTTGTTGATCTGACAAAAAATAGGTATAATTTTGATTGATTTACAAAAATTATATAGAGATTAGCTACCCTTTTTTTATTTCAAACTGTCTATCAAATAAATATTTGTTTAATTTTATATTGAACACAGTTGTTGAAAAGTTGGACAATATAAATATTACAGAATTTAAACCTTTTCACCATCCGTACGGCATATCAATGTCATTCTTGTTGTACAACCGGTTAAAATTTGCCGCCTTAAACTGTAAAAGCATTACTAAAACTATAAAGAGCAAAAAAGTAACTAATTCATACTTTTATAATCATTATACTACCAAAACGTGTTCTGGGTAAGTCATAACTTATTTTAAAATGTAATTATTTTTGTAGTATATTAGAAACATGAACAGCTTTCTTTCGGCGAAATTTTTATATATTGATGTATAGCTAAACCTTTTTGTCGATATTCATAAAATACATTGCTGGCCATCGAAAATGAAACACCATGGACAGGAGATATCAAAGCCATATTTATTACAAAATTGCCATAAGGCACAAGGGAGAAATGGTTGAAATTACAGCTCCGTTAGACTTGCAAAACGCGAATAAATCAACATTTTGTGTAGCCGCCATGGGTCTCAATAATTGCTACACGCCTTGGAATATAGAACAAAAAAGTCTTTTGATGTGTGTTTGGTGAATGTCAGTGGATGGTGCTTCCACACGCTGCAAAAGTTCATATGGCGTAACCGCGAGTGGTCTGTGGTGTGCCAGTCCTTGGGCGATCATCGACCAGACGTATTCGATGGGTGACAGATCTGGTGAAAGGGTGGTCCATGGAAGAAGAGAAATCTGATGAACATTGAGGAATTGTATGTTGTATGCCACGTGCGATCATGCATTATCCTGTTGAAGAGTAGCCGACGGCAAGCCCTGAAGATAAGGGAGGAAAACAGGTTCCAAAACTTCAGACATAGAGGTGGCTGTTGAATGTACCGGCAATGCGTACTAGGTGAGCGCGGGGGTATAACCCAATGGCTCTTCATACCATAACGTCAGGCTACGGACCGGAGTAGTAATACATAATGCAAGAATCTTGCAGTCTGTACCCCCAGACTCGAAATCGAGATTCGTCTGAAAAGACGTTGTCATGCAACCAGTTTGTCCATGTATGGTGTTCTATGCCCAATTGGTGTTGAGTCAAGGGTAGTCGCAGCAATGAGGACCTTGAAAATTTTTACAAGTAAAAAATTCTATACTGTTTTCAGTATAAAATTCTGTACAGAAAAATATAACTCTCTTAGGTTTGGCTTGATAACCAACGGTCATTTTTACACACACAAAGGCTGATTAGATCGGAACCTACTGAGTCACGAGATTCCTAACCACCTTGAATATCCATGCCTAAACCGCGATTCGAATCCTGACCTCGTTAAATCAAAGGGCAGAGCACTAACTATACATTTACTATGTTCGCGGCTCAGCGTTCCCCAAACGAAGGAACTGAAACAGATATAGAGATTGTTCGGACATTTTTTGAACGATTTTGATGATCTGTAATAAAGTTGTATGCGACGAAAGAATTTATTTTTGCAGCAGTTGAATAGTTAAAGTATAACTTATCGTCTGATAACTCAGAGTTTTGTTTACTTTAAAAATGGCGCTTTTAAATAAGAAATAGACGGAAGGCTATACTTCAGCTCTTTCCGAAGAGAATTATGCTTATTCAATTATCCAAAAACGATGTAAAATCATGGTTTTTCGATATCTAAGGGCGCGATGAGTGATATTATTAATAAGAAATGAAAAAAACGTAAAAGTGGAAAAATACCTCCAAATACGTATAAAAAAGAATTTATGAGAATATTTGTAAGGTAAGATCTTTACTTTTAAAAGTGAATCCCCCAAATCAAAGGACTATTGCAAATTCATTAAAATGTTCAGTTTCAACTGTAAATAAAATAATTAACAGTGATTTGAATCTTAAAAAGGCAAAAAATACAATGTTCATCGTCTATCTCCACGACATATTACAGAACGCAAAACTCGCTGCAGAATTCTCTATGAGAAGCATTTAGCTAGAAAAAGATGGAAAAATGTTGTGACAATAGACGAGGAGTGGTGGTATTTAAATGATTGCAATAAAAAAAGAACAATTTATTATCATAAAAGAGGAGAAAAAATCTTAAAACGCGGTTCAAAAAAATCTAAAGAAACTTTCTCTAAGGGACTTGTGATTGTTGCCGGTTTTGCATATAATGGAAAATTAAAAGTAAACAGAATGGAAAAATGTAAAAATCAACTCCACATATTATCAAGACCCTATTTTATCCCCAATATTCAAAAAAGAAATACTATATCTTTACCTACAGTACCAACAATCAGTAGAGCTGCATCAGGATAAAGCAAGCAGCCACACAACTAAATCCATTATTAAATTCTTAGCAAAAATGGAACAAGAAACTAGTATCAAGTCAATATACTTTACTGATATTCCTGCTAAATCTCCAGACGTCTCACCCATGGACTTTTGTGCTTTTGCACTTTTAAAAAGAGCATTATCGAAATGTCGACCGAAACCATTCAAGTACTTTGGAAAATTGTGGAACAAGAATGGGACAAAATACCTCTGACGATACTACAAAAGTCATTATTTGATGAAAATTACGGTGTAGAAAGATAGTTAACAATAAGGGCTATCAAATAGAACATTTAAAACACAAAAACGTCATGTAAAAAAATTGATCTTCAGTCCATTAAAATCGTTTAAAAAATGTCCGAACAGCTTCTGTACGTATTCTACTAGCAACTAGCGAAGACTAATCAGGGCGTTTTCATCGCACGTGCCGGCACCTTTAATTGATCTGCGCGTATCGCTTTGCGTCTTGCGCTTCCTATTTGAATTCAGCTTTAGAGTGTTATGTTTTCATGCCACCGAATAAATATATTTACTTTGCTAGTTCGACTACTTCTGTTCTTAATTGTAGATTAAGACATTAATATAAAATTAGGATTATTTAAACATTTTTGAACGAAAGTTGATCTATTTAAAAGCTTTAATATAGTAACTCTATAGCCATGTTTATTTAAGTTCATAATCCAAACTTATTTAAGTTCATAATCCAGAATAAATTTCACATTTCTAATTTCACTCAGAAAATATTTTTTGTGAATTAAGTTCTTACTTAGATGACTGATTCGCATTAGAAATTTCACGAAAAAAAATTTAATGGAATCAGTTTATTAATTTAAGTATGAAATATAATGAATAAAAATATACTAATTGAAACGCAATTGAAAATTTAAGAAATTCTGTCATGTAAGCTTGAATTTTCTCTCTAATGACTACAGAAAGTTTCACAATTACTTCTCTGGTTAATTCCAAATTTGTGAACCAAAAAATAAATCCCAACGAATAGTGTAATTATTCGGAAAACAAGTTCGTTTGCAAAGGATACACATGATTAGAAGGGGAAGATTCTTAAGGCGATTTATACCCTATACCCATGCGTTACTTTAGTGCGATGCAAATTTTTATGCAAATTCTGGACGTAAAAGCCCACTTGAGAGATAACAAATTAAGATAAACTAATCAAATTAGTTCTACAGGGAGTCAAGATTTCATCGGCCATGCCTTGGAAAGATATTACAATTTTTTCAAATCCCCGAAGTGGATCTAGGAAACAAAAACCGTTGTTTAACTTTCTTCCATCTGGTACCAGAAATTTATGTTGGTTTATTACTAATCTCATTATGCACGAAGCTAACGATACCTTCCTTATTAGAATTTAGGGCTTAGCGATTAATGAACTATCCTTATTGCCTTATGTGCTTCACTTCTTTTCGTTTCTTAAAGTTTTGTCTGAGTGCTTCATAGACAGACCCCTAAAGTCTTGATTTGTCATTTGTACATACACATATACTGCAAAATAAAATACTACAAATGCAGGAAATGCTTGATTACTCATGTAATTATTTTGTGCCAAAATTAATTCTTACTGATAGACCCGCACATAGCAATTGTGCTAGTTCCTCTATTGCTTCTAGCGGCCATGGCTGTTCCAGTTGGATGAGAAACGGATTAGGGCCAGATGGTTACGAGTTCGAAACTCGGTCCAACCAAAGACCGTCGTGTACGCGAGGGCTGATGCAAGTTAAATCTGCCGTGTCCTCAAATGTTCTAAAGTTGGCGTGGTGTGGAAGTTTGGAGAATGGGGTGACAGCTTTGGGTGTTGACCTCGTCATCTGACCGTGGTTCAAAATGACTAGGTGCTCTCCTCGGATCTTCCTCTTCGAGATTGATTCCGGACCGTCACCATTAGCCCGTTATGTTGCTCCAGTGTGAAGTCAATTCCATCCATCTATCGCTTGTAGCAATTGATAACAGGGTCGTTACACGTCATGTATCTCGGCATTAGCAACACTGACCAGATATCTTGATGACCAAGATATCTCTTCATTGGAAAAACTGACCTAATCTTGATCTCATCGCCATAAAAAAATCGACAATATTTTGATGAGATTTCTAGTCATTAGCAAAATTGATCAGATCTTGATGAACGAGGTATCTCTTGGAAATCAGTTGGATGGTTAAATCCATTTGTTATGAATATGAGCATCGATATACTCATTTCATACATCCAAAGGAAGCTACATTAATCAAAAATGTAACAGCATAAGTTAATAACATGACTGCTTTAGGAAGTAAAATAAACTTTTCTTTTAAACAATAATTTATTAAAACATTTTAAGAACTTGTCTTTTGAAGAACTTAAGGCATTCCTTTCTATTAATTAATTTTTATTCCAAACGAAATTTTATGGTAGTGAATTGAGACCTAAATAGAAAATCCAACCTTTTCTTTATAAATCTGTCTTTATGTATCAATTGTCTTCTCTTCTCAAAGCAAACGAAATGAATTTCATGTTCTCATTTATAGATTACTATACAAAATGAGTTTTTTATTTTCATTAGTTTAAAGCTAATAAAGATATATTAGATAAAATATCAACTCGAAGCTAAAAATAAGTGTAACAAAAAGAGACGAATTCATTTTATTGAGAAAGACTATAAAAACTTTACTTTCAAAGAAAGTAGTTTAGCAAATTCTACCTATTTTTACAATTACCGTATTTGACTTTAATTTCAATGCACACGAATTCAAAGACATATTTATTCTTTAAAATATATTCCTTTTTGAATAAACGTATTTTCTCTTTGATAAATAATTGCTAAATTTTGCAATTAAAGTATATTTATGAAATGAAATTAGCAAATCTATTTTAATAGGCTTACTATTTGCTTGAGCAATGTTATTTAACTTTTTGTACCGAATTTAACGTAAATGATGATGTGCTTTTATTTAAAGAAAAAACATATATTACCCAGAAAATTATTTTATTTTGTATGCATTTTTACATATATAAATTAAATTGATGTGTTTGGCATATGATTTTATTTACTTACATTAACTTTGACAAAACTACTCTGATTCAGAATTGATTTTGAAGCAAGTGACTGTAGCATGAAGAAAATACACTCATGTCCAAAATTATCTTTACATGCATAAAATCACGGATTTCTCAGAAATTGTGAACTGTAATTTTACGAATTTGTGTGAAATGATACATAACATCATAATACATAAATACAAAGGAAAGAATTTAAGAGCACTGCATATAATACAAAACTGTAGCATGAAACAATAAAAATGGCAATAATATATGATAAGGAGAGTTAAAAAAAAGAATAACTCAGAAAAAAATTAAGGCTTATGAATTTAATATGGAATGTGATCTCCCCTGACGTGTACACACATATCACAACGTGTTTTAATGCTTGCAATAATGTTGTTAACCCCAGTTTGGGGAATTAAGTTCCACTCCTCCAGAAATGTGGTCTTCAGGGCATTTATATTTCTAGGAGGAGGATGTCTCCGTGCAACTGCTTTTCCAGGGTTGTCCCATAAGTTTTCTATCGGGTTCAGATCAGGAGATTTTACTGGCCACGGTATTCGTTCAATGGCTTCACTTTCAAGGAATTCGTCAACTTGGTTTGCTCGATGTGGACGAGCATTATCGCCCATAAATAAAAAGTTCGGATCCATATGCACCTCTGAAAAGTCTTACATAGGTTCTAAGACCTCATTCCGATATTTCTGGCCGGTCGCAGATCCGCTGTTGAAAACGTGTAGGGGTGTACGTCCATCGATCATTATTACTACCCATACCATCACACCGGCACAACCGAAACGGTCGCGTTCTATAAAGTTCGAAGGAAGATTTCGCATTCCTGACTTCCTCCAGATGTAAACACGTTTAGAATCAGAAATTAAACTGTACCTCGACTCATCAGTAAAGAGAACATAGATCCATTGGTGTACACTCCAGTTCTGATGTTCTTTGCACCAATTAAAGTGATCCCTCTTTTGTTGTGACGACAGTGAAACACATACCCGTGGCTTTCTGGCATAAAGGCCTTTTTCATTAAGCCTTCTGTATACAGTTTGCCGTGATACAACAGTTCCAGTGGCGGCTACAACCTCTGAACTTAGCTGCCGAGCAGTAGACTTCATGTTACGATGGGCAGTTATTGCCAGATATCAATCTTGAGAAACAGTTGTTATTCATTTACAACTTTGTCCAGACCTATTTATAACAGTTCCTGAATTCTGAAATTGTTTCCATAGCGTAGAGACTGTTTGTCTTGAAATATTCACCCATCTCGCTGCTTCCATGATTGCTTCTAAACGGCCGATAATTCGCCACTTCACAGATTCTTCCAAATGATACTTCGGAGCCATAACAAACCGTTTTGAGTCCTTACACACTGAAATTAAACTCTGCATTGCAGAAATTCACTCAGATATTCACTTTGCGCAAAGCGCTTGATTCACCGTCGGATGACGTAACGCTTTGATTTGCATATCAGAAACCGTTTTATCACTTTTGATTGGATAATGCTAATTAGGCTTGTCTTTCACACATTCCCTGCAAAAATGGTTTACATCGATTGGATATTTCATGGAATATTATTATTTTTGGGTATGTAAAGATAAATTTGGACATGAGTGTAGAAAACAATGCAAATTTATAACTTAAAAATTTGTTAAATAAATTTCAATTATACATGTAAATGCTCTGTGTACACAATTACTATTCTCATATCTGCTGCAACATTTTTACATGCCAAAGACTAGTTTGATTTTATGGAGGAAAGGAATAATTAATTTCTCGGAAAATAAATATTCCTTATAACGCTTATTGTTCCACAAAAATATTCGAATTATTTGATTTATGTTCTATTTTCTTTCGGAAATCGTTCTTTCACAAGAACTCTGAAGCAGCATTAAATGTAATAGTACAAGTCTAAGTGGTAAACATTTCTTGGTATTGTAGAATATTATAAAACTATTGTGCAAGACACGAAATCTAGTTTACTGTAAAACAATAACAGTATATTCATACTTTTGACGCATATTACTTCTTTCTCCTCATCATGGGAGAGAAACTTGGAAATTGAGCGTCACGAAAAAACGCAACCCTTTGCGTTTGCCGTTACTGCCGTAAATTGCCGTTACTGCTGATAAATGAAACGACACAAAAGATAGCGTATATGCAGTTGAATAGAGAGGAACGAACAACACATCAAATGAAATATGAACGGCCGCTGACGGTTGAGCCTGAGCTAACTGCTTAACTTCGCCAATGTCCAACATTTGGCTCGTTATCGCCCCTTGCCGCTTTAGATGTCACCACGTATGAACCACACTTCATAGTGTTGACGTCAGCACCTGAGTTCGTGGTTTGAGAGCCGCTTATTGGAAACGTATATCAAACGTAAAAAATCAAATTTAGACTGAGGTAGGGATCCCGAAAGTGGATCATCGATTTAAAAATTTCAATGATGCCTAAGAAAGAAGATACAAAATACTGCTACGATCGTCTAGCTGCACTTGGGGAACAAGAAGAGTCCTCTGGGATTCGAAAGACACCAGATCCAAAGCATTAGCAGCGTACTCCAGAGAAATTGCCACAGAAAACTGCAAAATCGGCTTTAGAATAGCAACCACTGACTTCTCGCTGATCCGATATCACCGTGTAGCACAAGCCTATGAACGTGGAGTTGGTCGGCACATCAGAACTTTGAAACCGCAGGACTATATATCCAGTGCACCGAATACGTTGCTTGCTCGCTGGTGACACATCTCGCTAGACTTATCTCTAAATTCCATCACCGAGCGGCTGAAGCTACAGGATACCGGCTCTGACAAGATGATCGGGTAAGTAATCAACGTGCTTAACGATGTCGACATCATGGTGAGGCATTTGTTTCTTCAGCTGGTTGACAATTGCTCCTTCAACTTGAGGATAAAGAAGCATTTAGCAATTCACATATCATCGCTCTATGCTAGCTGTGCATGATTCCATTGAACCTGTTGTGTGCCGTGATTTATCGTCCAATAAAAGACGTTTGCGTTACACAACCTCGTTTCATTTGTCGTACAACCCACATGTAGTGCTACGTAAAATATGTATACATCTATGTTTTTTCTTATTCTTTCTGTGTTTATGATATTTTCGTAATTTAGCTCACAATTCATCAGGCATTTTTGTATTATGTGATGACTTATAGAAAAATATTTTCGTTTATACTATAAAGTGAAGATGATATTTAGAACAATATTTCGTTGAATGGGATAATATTGCCCCAGTGTTATTTCTTCCTTACATTTATACATCCTTAATTACCAGCATGCAATCTTTAATCATCTAATATATTCATTACACCTGTTCTTAGGTGTAATGAATTTATTCAGTAAGGAACAGACACATTATTTGTCTGTTCCTTACTGAATAAATTCCCATTAGACTCAACGGCCTTTTCAAAATTTATTTCAAATTTCAACCAATGATTAGTCACGAATGATCAGCCTAAATTAAAAACACGTTCTCCAGAACGCGATTTCTTAATTTGATTAAAAATGATTGTTAATCTGGTGGAGAGACAATCTAAAAGTAAGTTAGAATAAACTTATATATTAACTAAAAAACAGTAAAATTAAACACCTTATTTAAAGAGAACTTTATACTATCCACAAATAGATCACAGAAATAGACCAAAATGCCAATCCTCAACGTTTAGGACCACAGAACAATTCAAGCGCTAGTCTTTTAGCCGTAAAAGATATCGGATCAGTTTTCTACTGTTAAAAACACCATTTTCCACAGTCCTATTGGAGACCTGTACTTCTTCCGGTTTCAGTTGCAGTTAACATTGTTCCTATAAGCCCATAATCTGCAGCAGTTCGATATAAAAGACTCCAAGATCTTTTCATGGTACAATAAAAAGTACGAAACATATAAACTCGAAGGCAGAGGAGAAAAAATTACATCCATCCCGTAGTATTAGATAAATCAATACCAAACCATCTGAATGCCTGGGAAGCATTGATTTTCTTACGTTTTCCAACAATCATTTTAGGAGCTTTATTCAGACCTCCCGAAAAATCATTCGTGCGTGTAATAATTACGACATCTTACAGCATTTAAGGAAAATTCGGAGGGCATAGGATATCGATAACTGGCACGAAAATGCTAGGCATTTCTTTCGTTTAAAGTTTATAGGGTATAGAAGCAAATGGTGAGTTTAATGCAAGAACGCATTTATGCTTTCAAAGCCTTTGGAAAAACATATACATCATGCTCCCGCTTCAATCTTCTGAAACTCCTCCCTCCTTTTGAAGATCGTAATGTGTACGTTGAATATCGAGCGTAATGTTGGGTGTGGATTTACGTTTAGTGGAGTTGGTATTGCCGTATATTTGGTCATCTTTAGACCTTTGGATTGTTTGGAAACGTTTATTTCCTGTGAGGAGAATAAACATGACTGATACATTTATTAACTCATCTATGCTATGTGATAGCGTATCTATATAATCATGGCACAAAATATTTGAAGCTCGTAATATTTGGATTCTCCAGCTGTGGTGCTGTATTACAGTGTTTTGTACTTGGTCTCTCTTTGGATTGTGTCAGGATATGTAGTTCCTCACAGATGACTTGACTCTAATCATAAATTTACTAGTTGTGTGTATACTAGTTGTCGAGCTTGTGTTTGTAAGATTGGATTAGCTTGTGTAAGTTGGTACTATGTACGCTATGTGTGCGTCAGATGTCAAGCGTTAGTGTTGGTAAGTTTGGATTCTCTACTTCTAGAACGGTATTACAGTGGTTGGTATTTGGTTCTCTTTAAATCATTGGGATTTTGTTGGATCCAGTTTAAAACTCGCAACCCTCCAATTGAGGAACCTTGGATTAAATTGAGATGTGCATTTCTTTGTAGAAGAATAACATGGCTGATACTAAGCATTTATTTGTTCATTATGCGTATCTAGCATTTATATAATCAAGACCAGTGAAGCAAATCTGAGAAAGGTATTGGGGATGGGGATAATATTTCACTTGCTTCGGATGCTAGTTGTGCTTATTTTCAGGACAATTTGCTTCGTTCATGCTTTTTACAAGCCATGTATGTTATATGCATATTTTTAACATTTATCTCACAATTTTTTGAGAGGGTGTTCCGTATATTTAGGGTATTAAAGTTTAACATTTTTACTGTTGTTAGATATTTAAACAGTGTAAATGATTGTTTCGATAAAAACATGTATTCTCGTTTCCAATTATTAATTATGTGTGCAAGTTGAAACATAAATAAACTTGCATGCATCATGTGCCTTGCGTTCAATAATATACTGAATGAAAATTTGCAAATATTAACTGGATGTCGTATGCAAAAATGATAATATATTCTGTTTCGTAAGAAAACCATTTACTAGCTTGATACATTTAAAAAAAACTGTCACCATATTTCCATAGGAAATGGCATAAAACTCGATTTTTTCAAATCGGTTACACAATTAAATCCTTTAAAACTGAATCATTATTTAACCGGTTACCATTTATCCGAGAATATAGTAAATCATCTTAAATAAAAAATATTACCTATATGATAGACATTTACATTATAGAGGTGATTCTGACAGGGAACGCTTTTAAGAACGATTTGATTAGAGGAATTTTTAGAAGCCAGGAATTGTTTTATATTAAAATTTATTTACCTCCCACATATGGATCGTACGCTGTAACTATCCTGAGAGGACCTTTGTTCATGGACTTTATATCAAATGGTCGTTATGTCGAATATTAATCTTTTTTTATGGGGGTGGAAAAGAAAATGCCGATTTTCACACCTTATGAACTTTTACAATTTCAGAAGAAAAACACCTTCGAATAAGAATCTGTCCTTAATGAGTAACGGTGTCAAAGAAAGTATGAGCTATCATAAAGTAAAAAAATTAAAAATGAATAACTAAAGTTAGACACAATATTTTAAAAATTCAGTTTAACGAGACGCAGAAATGAAACAATTAAAAGGTTTTATATATGTGTAGCACTGGTTAATTTTGGGGTTTTCTTGAAAATTTCTGTTTCTTGTGTCTACTGTATCTGGAGTATTGAAAGACGCCATTTTCTAAATGGTTGATGCAATGAAATAATTCGTCGCCATTGTCTTCCAAAAAAGTCACATGACCGCGTGATTGAAACGTAAATAGAAATCCGATCAAAGCAAGGCATTTGGCGATACAAGACCCGAAATTCGCCAAATCACGCTCCAGAAATCCAATGAAGCAGGAGATACCTTCAACTGAAGGTCGCTGTAACGAGATTTTTACCTTTACTGGCAGTCATTATATCGATTATAAAATAACACTTATCTATCGAACTGCCGATTAGCAAAACTGTCCAGATCTTGATGGACGAGATTTCTCGCCATTAGAAAAACTGACCTGATCTTGATCTCATCATCATCAAAAAACAGCAATATCTTTATCATTCGGAATTCAATCGGCATTTTTAGCAAAGTTGGTCAGATTTTCCTCGTCGAAACTACTTGAAGGGTTAAATCGAGAGTCACTATAAAGCGATTGTGCTGTATTTAAGAAAACTTCCAATAGAAAATTCTTCGACAATAACATAGATGTATGCTTTATTTCTAAAGCGAAGTCTACGTTTAGATGAAGTTTACATCAAATGCAAATAAAGCTAATCCTGCATTTCAGCAACCAAACGTTTTGAATTTTCTTATCGAGGCATAAACACATTTTTCTCGCATTCAGTGGTCCTATCTCCTTTCGATAAAATATAACTCGGAATCGCAGAATAAATCGATCGTCTGACACCCCGATACACGAATTGAATATCTATACCCCTATTTTGCCGAGGTATTCATGGTTATGTAATAGAGCAGATGTTTAGATTACGCCTCTCAGATATTCGGTATATATATAAATCAGTTTCCTTCAAAACGAAATCCACCCAACTTGCATTGGGGGTTAGTGTTCCCCTAAAAAAAGAAAAATCTTTTCATCTAAATCTAATACCTCATTTTTCAGCGTGCTTCCATATCTTTCTTTTTTAACCTTCCGCTGCATTTGACGGCGATGATTGACCGAGAGGTATTATATGATTTTTTTACCAGCGAATATGTTTTTTACCCCCATGCATCGGAATTTTCGATTACTTATGTTGCTAGGAGTGGAACGCACCAGCGGTGTTTGTGAAAGAGCCGAAAGAAGGCCTTGAGAAATTGTTACATTATATTTCAAGGGAAGCGGTATAAAATGCCGCATAGAAATGTCCGCTTGTAGTTTAAACTTTGACAATCTATTTCGGAAAGCGTGTTTTGGGTTGCGGGGATTTCTTTTTTTGTGTCTCAATTGATTTTCAGCTGAGAGAAGTTACATGGCAATGAAAATGGGGGGGGGGGGGTGCTTGATTGCTTCTTGTTATGGCTTCACAGGAACCTGATGAAGCCTTACGGTAGTGAGTGTAATTGAGAAATACTGAATGGAAAATAAATGCACTAAAATATATATTTATTTTTGACGAGTAGTCTTCAATTTTTATAGTGGTCAACAAATGTTTCAATAGATTTCTATTTCTTAGTAACACTTCACCCTGATGAACACTGTTAAGTTGGTTGGGTTTTATTTCCTCCGAGCGTCACGAGATTTTTGAGTAGTAGACTATTGTACCTTACAACACCGCATAATGTTGGTTGGTTTTGGGGGGTTTTATGGCGCAAGGGCCATATTTTTCCATGCTGAATCAAACACAAGACCGACAATATCAAGTAACTGATATACACATAAATAAACTTTTATTGCACAGAAGAGAGAAATACACCCAGGGAGGAATTCAACCTGACAGGAATCGAACCTGCGCAGCCTAAAACTCGCGAGAACACTGTAAGAATAGAAGCACACTGTACGATACTGAAGACTATAGAACACTGTCAGTACAGCAATGGGGCCGCGGTGGCCCGGTTGGAAGAGTAACGGACTAGCAACCGAAGGGTTGCGAGTTCGAATCCAGCCAAACACCGTCGTGTACAAAGGGGGCTGGTGCACGTTAAATCTGTCGTGGCCCCAAACGTCCTCACGTTGGCGTGGTGTGGAAGTTTGGAGAGTGGGGTGCCAGCTCAGGTGTTGCCTCGTCATCTGACCGTGGTTCAAAATTACGTGGTGTTGTCCTCGGATCTTTCCCTCTGGGATTGATCCCGGACCGTCACCAATAGCCCGTTGTGTTGCTCCAGTGTGACGTTAATTGAAAATACCAATACCAGTACAGCAATGTAAATATGATCTCGATTGTTTTTGTTGTAGTTTAACAGGAACCTGATTCTAGCGGTTCTGAGCGTAAGTGAGAAATACTGTAGGAAAGATAAATGTATAAAAATATATTTATATTTGAAACTCGTCTTCAATTTTGTGGTGCTCAACAAACGTTTAAATCGATTCCTACTTCTTCGTAATATTTCATCCTGATCGACCCTGGTAGGTAAGTATTTAATTAACGTCGCACTGTGGAGCAACACAACGAGCTATTGGCAAATATCAGGTATCAAACCCGGAGGGAAAGATCCGAGGACATCACCACGTAACTTTGAGCCACGGTGAGATGACGAGATCATACGTGAGCGGGCACCCCACTCTCCATACTTCCCCGCCACTCCAAAGTGGGGACATTTGAGACCATGGCAGATTTAACGTGCACCAACCCTCTTTGTACACGACGGTCTTTGGTTGGATTCGAAATCACAACCCCGTGGTTGCTAGACCGTTACTCTACCAACTGGGCTACCATTAAAAGTACATATCTGTTCGTCAGTAGAACTGCTCCAGACACAAAGTCTAGGTACTGACGGTCAGTATAGAAGCATGTCTCGTACGTTTTGAGAGGGGATGAGTTTTGGCAGTGTGGATGTTCTGTACGAGACTACCTGAGCCGAATGGGAACGAGGCTACCTTAGCCGAATCGAAACGAGGCTGCATTAGACCAACAAGAACAAGGCTTACTTAGCCCTAACGAGAAAATGGTCCTTCCACAACGTTGTTATATTTGTTTTCAATAAACTTGTTTTATTACAATGAATTGTGCTAATCAGAATACAGTCCATTACTCGAGCTACCGGCGCAACATTGGGTTTGGTGACATTTTGAATCCAGCCCCTTGCAATAATATATCCTCTTTTCTCACAAATACCTGGAGAGCGAACTGTCGCTAAGTGTGCCGATGTGACAAACTCAAATTCTTCAAGTATCCCTATAAATAGAGGGTAGTCTCGTTTCTACGGTAACAGACAGGTGTATACTTATGCCTGGATCAGTTCTACTTGTAGACAGACCAGTAGACTGCTAGTAGACACTCTTCAGCTGTTTCTAGCATCTTAGTAATAGTAGGGTAGGTAACTTTATAACCCTGTAACCTTAACACCACACGAACTCACCAATCAGAATAAGACAAAGCGATTCGAAGCGTAATCTTTTCTCCCAAACACAAGCAAGAATTCTGTAACATTCAATTGATGGTACACTTGATGACAAGTGTATTTTGCACGACACTGTTCATGACATTAGATTGGCGGATGGTTTAGCACGACGCTGAATTTTTGAAACATGACGGAAGCAACCTGACTACCTGATGCTAATAATGCATTTATTTTGATGGTAATTGCTTTCGTTATTCTGTTTTGGACATTGCGCCATAAATTCCAATCACCTTTATACTTGGGTTACCCCACTGTAAATAGTCGTGCCTGCCGCCTAACTGGTATATTGGTCAAAGCATTTGTCTGCTCCCGGTTTGACAGCGAATGGATGTTGGCAAATGTCCATGTTAGGAGTAACTATGACAGACCATTTCCACTGTGATTCCTCACAAATAGTGGCCAAATGTATCATTGTAATGTATCATTTTTTCCAAACATGCGTTTCTGATGTTTTCGAGTTTAAATCCAGTTAATTGGTTTACAATTCCACTCGTCTAAAGTTTAAAATGAATCATAAACTTTCTTCAGATAATAAAAAGAGAGAAATTATTGTCCTTATGAATTAAATTGAAATACGGTAATACCAAGTTACGCGATAGGTGGGTCCAACGAAAATCGCTTAAGTCGAATTCGCGTAAGTCGGGGTACAACTTTGCATATAAATACATATAAATTTTGTTCAATTGGGACCAAGGACTAACAAAAACACTAGTTTAGAAGAAAAATATTTAATAAAGTTGAAGTTCTGTATACATATTAATACAAAATATTGAAAAAATAAATGACTTACATAAAAAAGTTATTTCGATGTCGATGGCTTCATAAAATCTAACAAATTCGTCTGACGACATAATGCCTTCTTTTTTTCACGCAGAATTTCTTCGTAGCAAGCTAATCATTTTTTTATTCCTTGCTTTGTAGCTATAATGCGTTCTTCGTTGGAGTCTATGGTTTCTAAAATTTTTAAAACCTTTTCAATTGAGCCGAGACCTTCTGTCAAGCTTGCAATTGGCATGTCCTTTTCTTGTAGAACTGGGTGCAGTGTCGGATACTTCAGTGACGTTTTGCTCACGCATATCTATGAGCTCATCAATTGTCAACTCCTAACTATGTGAATCCGACAACTCGAAGACATCACCATTGACTTCCAAATCTAATTGCATGGCAAGATTAACATCTTTTATCACATGAGTGACATGATCAGTTTCTTGCGTTGTTTCCGTCTCGTTTTTGAAAAAAAAATGGACAAAGTTTCTTCCAGGCACCATTCAATGTTTTTTGGAAATTTCATCCCAAGATTTTCCAATGATTCTTACGGTATCTAAAACTTTGAATTGTTTCCAAAAGTCTTTAACAGATATCTCACTGTTTTGCCTCATAGCTTCGTTCAGATGTGCAAACGAACGCCTCGTGTAGTAAGCCTTGAATGTTTTGATGACTCCCTGGTCCATCGGTTAAAGCAAGCTGGTTGTGTTTGGAGGCAAAAACACAACTTTCACATTGCAGGAGAATCAGATTTACTTCGTTTGGACGACATAGTTTTTTAAGGGTTTAGAAAACGCATAACAAAACAATCTCAACTTTCGTCGATTGTAGAATCTTAATCGTGCACGTAGAGTTCGCGCGAAACGCATCCAATGCGTATCACAGCAAGGGAAACACTGAAGATAGCGGTCTGCAGTGTTGTCAAACCAAAAAATCAAGAACCGCGTAACTCCGAGTCGGGGTCTTACTGTATACACACATGTCCTAAAATTAAGGATAATTCTGAATTCGTATCAAGCAAGTTCACCTGATCTCAATCCAATAGAGAAATACTAGGCAGGACATTTCCAAGCAGATTTCTTTTAAGAGGACAAAAATATTTTCCTCGCAACAACTGAAACCTACAATGTATTCACCTAAGCATTTAATTTCCATTTCTTTAGTTCCCAGTAGCAATACGAGACAGCATGAGTGTTCTGATTTGTTTCCACACACCTTGTGGAATATTCATTTGATATACTTAGGTGCAGGTACTTACCACGATATTCCATCTCGGATTGTGGTATCTTAATTTTGGATATGTGTATGATTTTCTCTTCATATCCCTGTAGCATACTTTATAATTCTTCCTTTTTTTTGTTAACTCTATTATAGATCGAGATATTATTTTCCTAGCATATTAATATAAAATAAAATGCAAATTACTCATTTCCATATGTCATGTTGCAATGAAGTTCATATTAAAAGGTAATTGCGATTACATAGTGAAACTCCTCTGCATTGCTTAGGTACGTATATGATATTTGAAGAAGCTTGTAGCTCAAATTAGAGTTTAGCTCAAGGATATATTTTCTATCTTGCCCAAATGTACTTGCAGTGAAGTCTGAAGAGTGGGGTGCCATCTCAGATGTGACCTCGTCATCTGACCCGGATTCAAAATCATGAGGTGCTGTCGTCGGATTTTTCCCTTCGGGATTGATGCCGGATTGTCGCCAATATCCTTTTGTGTTGCTCCAGTACGACGTTAATTCAACTACCTACTTACCTACCTTTATTTTAATTATCATCGATCTATGTTCTCACATCTAATGGAAATTAAAAGAGAAGAATAATTTCTTTATGATAGATGGGTTGAATTATAAAAGGCTTCACATCTAAAATGTCGATAGTTTTCTAAGTACAATACACGTGTATTATAATCATTGATGAAAGTAATTTTAATTAATAAGTCTTTATTTCCATTCTGCTGGTGGCATTTGTTTTGAAAATATAATCTTTATTTACTAATTTTCTAAAGCATACCCTTATCCCGTGTATGCTAAGCATACCCTCATTTGTTGCAATTCCATACTTTTCTTTGAAAACAAAGGATTTGGAAGCTTTTTACTTCCAAACAAAATTAGCATCATTAAAATTAATTCCATTTCGAGCTTTTTGTGTGTGGGCTGGCTCCCTCCTCAAAATGTTTTTGAAAATATTTGAGTTATTTTTGTCGAGTATCGTGATTAATTTATCCCCCAGACCGTTTTAACAAGAGCTCGGAATGTATAATGATGTTTGCCCAGACACAATATCCTCACAGCGGTGACTCTAATTGCTTTTCCTGATAAGTAAGAATTCGGCGTTAATTTAAAGTAGAACATATCTGATTAATTAACACCCTTCAGAATTAATGGTCCCGCCAAAAGGTGAGGTGCTTCAGATTTCGCAGTTTACTTTGGCTCTTTCTTTCCTTCATCATTACCATCTGGTTAGTTTCTTTTTGCTTCACCGATGTAAATTGGATGGAATTAGGACATTTTTTCGGACAATGTAGGTTCACTGCTTGTGAGGTACTGCCTGAAGGGGTTATATCCCTAAACCACTTGTAATGCGTTGGATTTTATTTTATGTATATTATCTGTCGTTTTTTACCACTTTAATTGATTATTAAACACTCTAAAGTACCCGAAGTAGAGTGTGGAGTTCTTTGGTTCAAAGATACATTAATCTCTCAACAAGTTGGAGTTGGGAAGACGTTTTTAAGAATAACAGTTTGTTTCAGTAGATTTCATGCTTAGTAAGTGGTATATCATCGAATTGTGTTTTGCATTTGATTTTCCTGATATATGTAAATATATTATTTTGTATGCATTATCTGTTGATTTTTACAAATTTAATTGATTCTAAAGTACCCTGAGTAGAGTAGAGTTCTTTGGTTCAAAGATTCATAAATCTCTCAACAAGTTGGAATTGGGAAGACATTTTTAAGAATAACAGTTTGTTTCAGTAGATTTCGTGCTTAGTAAGTGGTATATCATCGAATTGTTTTGCATTTAATTTTCCTGATATATGTAAATATATTATTTTGCATGCACTATCTGTTGATTTTTACCAATTTAATTGATTATTAAACACTCTAAACTACCCTGGGTAGAGTAGAGTTCTTTGGTTCAAAGATTAATTAATCTCTCAACAAGTTGTAAAGACGTTTTTTTAGCGTAATACAGTGTGTTTCAGTAGATTTAATGTTCAGTAAGTTGTATATCATCGAATTGTGTGTTGCATTTGATTTTTCTGATACGTGGAAATATATTATTTTGTATATATTATCTTCGTTTCTTAGTATTTAATTGATTATTAAGCACTCTACAGTATCTGAAGTAGAGTAGAGTTTTTTGTTCAAAGATTCATGAATCTTCTTAGCACGTTGGATAGAAGTGTTTTGCGCATAACATGTATTTCAATAGATTTCATGCTTAGTAGGCGTTATATATATAATCGAATCGTGTATTGCATTTGATGTTCCTGATGTGTATAAAACCGCACAAAATATGGTATTTTCAACATGATGCCAACCGATTTTTTTAAAACGACTAATCTGTTGCCCAGATACAAATAAAAAAATAAATTATGGGAAATTTTAGCTTTCTACTTATAGTAGTTTTTTATTTATAGAAATTTTAAATTTAAAAAATTATTATTTTTTTGCAATGTAATAATTAAAATCAAATTTGTAAAGATTATAACAAAATTCCACCACAATAACTTGTATTAATTTCGCTTGCCTAATTCTAACTCCATTACCGCTTACCTTATGTAAAATGCTTTCTAATCGATACAGCTAAGTGTAAAAATAACTAAATCTTAGAGAATACAGTCACTTTGAGGTTAAATTTAGATAGAAAAATAGATCGAAAGAAATTTAAAGTGCTTTGTGTAACTATCTTTTTACTCTGAGAATAACTTTTCATACATCTGCCTAATAAGGTGACAAAACATCATAAAAAGAGTTTATGATTCGCATTTAATTAAGTGTAATCAAGCAGCGAAGATTTCAAACATTTTTAAAAATTCTATAACCTTTTAATACTTTCTTTTAAAATATCACATTTAGGGGTGAAGCAAAAATTAAAAAAATTCTTATTACGTAAATTCTATTGAAACTATTTTTAATTTTGAATGAGTCACATCAAGCTTCTCAAATCAAGAGATATTTTCAATAACTTAGGAATTAATAGACTTACAAAAATGCCTAGTTATATGCTTAATGTCATTACATTAATTAAAATATATTACATATATGAAAATAGCAAGTTGCATAATATTTATTGTGGTATTAACATTTCATTATTTTCATTCTTCATTTTCAAATCTAATAGCTCGCCGGTAAATAAATTGGATTCTGCACCCACTCCATAATAATTTTCTTGGGTACCAAACCGTTTCAAATAACACTAGATACAGTAGGTGAATAGTTTCAAACTTCTTTTAGATTAAATTATTTCTAAGGATTATGATACTTTCTGAAAAGAAGTCTGTAACCAGGCTCTCTGAGTTCACACACGAAAAGGAAAACCCACATTGCAAATACTTCCAGCTTAAAAAACCGAGTAATTCAGATTTAAAGGACGGGAGAAGTATTTTTGATTATATTTAAAGATAACGTAATAATTTATTTCAAGTCTTGAAAAGAGCTTTCCCTGAATATTTACGTGATCTTTCCTTTTGAAAGGATATTTCAGTAAGGTTTTATTCGTGAATCCTTTCAGAAATGTTTCTTTTAAGGAGCTCCCAATGAAATCACTAAGTGCAATTTTATACATATACATTCATTTATTTTTCGACAAGTTAGTGAGGAGAATAAAAAATAAGCCTTTACATAAATTCAAGTATTTTTTGCTTTTCAGACGTCCTACAACCGTTGATTACAGAACAGTCTGATGCAATAGACTGCATTTCAGAGCTCTGGAGCTCCTATTTATATTAAATTTCTTAGAAAAATGAAGTTGTGAAAGACTATAATGGTCAATATTGTTTGTCTTGTTTCTTCTTTGACAGGTTTCTAGTCATCAGATTCGTTTTCAGATTTCATCATCAGATGTGTGTTCTTTTCCACAGGCCGGCAAAAATTTCAACATCTCTAGTTTATTTAAGATATGTTTCAATCAAATGAAGAGTCAGATTATCTTTATAATAGTAGAGACTCGGTTTATAGCGACCCTCTATAAAAGGGTCAACTGTGATATACCACTCAATTGATAAAAACCCGGCATTTCTCTTGTCGCTGTAACGCAATTTTACGGTCTATACAATTATATTATACACTCCACTATGATCTTAGAACCTCAATTGGCTTGGAAATATATGTACCAAATAGAAAAAAATTGCAGCGGGTATGCAACTCAACTCCCGACTGCGAATCAGAAATCACGTCCGGGTCACCATTTATTGGGAATTAAATAGATGAACGGAAATAAATAGATGACAAATCCTTCTGATACGATAATTTATTCAGAATTTACGAAATGTATTGAACGAAGCATTTCGTTAATTTTAAAAGTTGTAGTTATTACTGAGACCAAGTAATAGCATTGTCTCAGTAATAATCTGTTTACTGGGACAAATATGTATTTTTGAGGTGTGAGATTTGTTAATAGACTAACTATTCTTAATATTTTGAGTTGTAAATACTCATAAATAATGGAGCATTTCAAGGGTATGTTTCAATGCGCCCTCATTGTGTACGATTACTCTGCAAAAGTAATAATAAGCGTTTGAATAGCAATAAGTGATTTCTAGAGCCCGTGGTATTCTTATCTCAACGGGTTTCACAGCCTAGTTAAAATATAATATCAATATATTTTATAAATAGTGATACAGTTCCGAAGCATTTGTTATTTTAAAACCCTATTGTTTTCCATCTCTTGTAATAAAATCTAATTCTAGACGGATATAACTGGTTAAAACGTTAAGATTGATGTTTCCTGTTCCATATATTATTCCTTTTATTTTAATTTCTATCCAATATGGCTCAAAATATAAACTACTATGTAACTTAAGCTGATGTTTTGGTGAAAAAACATCACAGTAAGCCGAATTGATCGCTTCTGCTGTCATAAAAGATTACTATTTGAACCGCGTGGTAAAGATTATGGATTTTAAAGTTATCCGATTTATATCGACAAAATTTTAAAATAGGGTTTGATGTTCTAGGCACTCTTGTAGCAAGGCTATCTCCATGGGTAAATTGAAAATGAAGTATGCATGCGATGTATTATTTAAAGCAAATGTGCTTATTGAAACTGATTTTGATTGAAATGTATCAAATCATTTTCCATATTTATTTTCCACTTCAATTATGTTTATAAATTTAGTGGTTTCACCAAAGAAATTGTTTTTGAAAGTAAGTGTTCTCAAATTGTGAAAGAAATTTTTTCAGAAGGAACCGAAGGACCGTCTGAAAAAAAGGTTTCAGGAAGAATATATATGTTTCGGGAAGGCCCTAGAAAAGTTGTCATTTGCTACCAAAGCTAGAATAGGTCGAATTGTCACTCGTGTCTACTTGCATAGATTTCACCTTGCTGATTCAGATAAATGTATTATTCGCCTTAAGAACAGAAAAAGACAGCGGGGATAACATCTTGTTTTTCTGTACTGGAGAGAACTGATTTAGGAAAATGTGGACTAGACTATCTGATTCACAAACTATTGTTCCTGCTTTATACGTATATTACAATTAATGTTTCTAGAAGACACTCTTGTATGTCGGAGCCAATGCACTGATGTGTACCAAGATGTGTAATCAAAGAAAGCATCTACTCGAAACTTGAAAGAGAAGTAATGGAATAAAATTTTCTTACATCTTTCAGAATTTTAAAAACAAAGTTCCTAGAACATTTCAAAATTTCAATAGCACAATTTTTTGTAGTTAGATGAATGACACCAATATAAATGCACATAATAGTGTGCAAAATATACTTGTCCCTCTCGAGTACATGTATGTAAACTTGATTGATTAATGCATCAGATAATCTTGTTATTTATTTGGCACTATGATGGTGTATTCATTTTTTTATCAAAACAGAATCTTGAAAACCCGTAAAAATAATATTTTCGAAAAATAGTCAGTTATCTACACAAACGAAAGGGTCCAAAAGTATTTGTTTAATGTCAGATAGTTGTTTTTCATCATAAGTCTTGGCATCACTTATCTCGAATGAGATACAGCTATTTCAAATAATTGAGTGATTCTATTCACTCTTTGAATTTTCTGCATTGCCATCCATGATTTGTAGGGTCAGATAATACATAATTGAACTCTGAACCAGTAAAATGTATTGAAATCTTTCGATGAATACCATAATTTTAAATTATCTTTAAGGTAAGGAGTATAAGCAAATACATTCTCTTGCATTCACATTTGGACACAAAGAATATAAATCTTTGTGTCCAAAGATTTATATTCTGAAAAGAAGTATAAAAAATCTGAAAAGAAGTATAAAAAATATTTGCATTTTAAATGGTAAAAAGAACAACCAGTTGACGTTGTTTTACGAGGGCTGTTCAATAAAGAATGATCATAATTTTTTTAAAGGTGATTGAAAAATCAAGAAAAATAAAATTCATATTGCATGTGTATCGGGATAAGTGGAGAATAGATGGCGCGAGTTTCACGGTCATGACGTCACTGCTGCGGCCTTGGCAGCCGGCCAAGTACGCCTAGTTTTACTTTCGCCTACGGCAAAAATGGAAAAAGGTTTGTGCGCGGTGGGTTCCGAGACTGCTCATTCCCGAACAAAAGGATGTGCGTGTGGAGGTTTGTTCGGAGTTGAAATCAAGGCTACAAAATGATGGGATGCTTCTTTCGAAAATTATCACTGCTGATGAAAGTTGGCTTCATCATTATGACCCTGAGTCCAAGCAACAGAGCTCTGTGTGGAAGTCTCCTTCATTACCAACACCGAAGAAGGTGAGAGTGGTTGCTTCTGCTGGGAAAGATATGATCATATCATTTTTCGATATTCGAGGAATGGTGTATCAGCATGTCGTACCACCATATACAACTGTAACTGGAGAATACTATAGAGATATACTGAAAACCCTCCAAGGCCACATCCATCGCAAAAGGCCCCATTTGAAAGCAACAGAACGGATGCTACACCATAATAACGCAAGGCCGCATATTGCCAATGTTGTTGTTGTGTATCTTTCAAAAATCAACGTCACGTGTGTTCCCTATCCTCCATATAGTCCTGATTTAGCACCATGCGATTTTTCTTTTCTCGAATTTGAAGAAACACCTCCAGGGAAAGCGTTTTTCATCATCACAGGCAGTGGTGAAAGCTACGGAGGCGATTTTGAGGACCTGTCAAAAAATGGCTTCTAGCATGTGTTTGAAGACTGGAAAAAAAGGTGGGATAAGTGCATTGCATGTAATGGGGAGTATTTTGAGAAACATCATCAAAATTTGGAGAATTAGTACAGATAATTATTTTTTATTAATTTATGATCATTCTTTATTGAACAGCCCTCGTAAAAAAACTACTTTGCATATAAGAAATCTTACTCTAACTCCATTGTAGCTCTAATAATCTTAGCAAAAGTACTTCAAGCGAAAACTATTACTTTTCAAATATTTCACCAACTACTGAATTAAAACACACTTCAAATTATTACTATAATTATAGTGGAAACGAAACTAAATTTCGACGTGGATATAACTATGTTGCTAATTGACTTGATCCTTCACTTTTGGTTTGCAGCTTAAGAAAGATGCTTCATATTTTATAATTCCTTACAGTATAAATATGGGAATTGTATGGGAAGACAAAAGAATGACTTTCTTTGTCAACGAAGTTGACGTTGATGCAACAAGAGGTGAAAAGCATCTCCAAAACAGCTAGTCTTACACCTAAAGTTCAGACAAATAGATAAAAGAACCCTTAATTCCGAAGAAATTATTGATTTTTGTTCTATTTTTATCTTAGTTTATCCCAATAAGACGCCAGACATCTGTCCATTCTTTTTTCACTGCTTCTCCAGGAAGTGTTCAAGACACAAACCTTCGGCAGCTTAACTTTCGAGTGGCTATTACTTTCAATTATTGTGTTTCAGGTATTTATTTCCTTCATAAGAGGGGTAAAGCAACTGGTGTTAACCTCTTGTACAAATGTACCTATTTCTGGGCTATTATTAACTGTTGACACAAATTAGAGGGTTTCCAAACCGGTAATGATTGGTTTTAGATATATAGGGAGAATTACGTTTATCAAAGTATTATGTTCATATTTCATTATTATTTTAACTTAATTATATTTTGTTATTATTTTAGCTTCATTTGATGCACATTTTGATCACATTTAAGAGAATGATAAATAAGAAGCAGGACTATCTGTTTCTAATATACAGTACTACCAAATGTTGTTAGTATGAGACATAATACCGCCAGAAATCTATTCTGAATGACAGTGCTTCTTATTTACTTTGCTGTGAAGTTTATGGTAAATACGAAGCAAACCTATCTGCTTATAATATATAGTACATGAATAATTCCTACTTTTTTTAGATCCGTTTAGAATAAATTTTTCACATTGTTAATCTATGTTAGAAATTGTATTTGGAAATTCCATAGTCTGTTTCCATGTGGAATTTTCGTTTGTTCTTATGCCCATATGTCCAGGACTGTGGAATATCACGCGAAGTAGGATCTAAAGAAGTACGGAATTGCTTTTCCATGGCCCAACTTCTCATCAATCTGAAATTTAAATTATATTCCTTGTAATATATATTTGATTTCCTACATGAATAAAATAACGACGATATTTTAACCGAATTTCTACAAAGATACATCAAGTAACATTGATACGTTTTTAAAAATATCTTAAGCCACCCAATACCAACAAAATAAAGCAGAGAATTCTTCTCTTCGTTTCAAAAGCCACTGCTCTTCAGTTCTTTGTCAGGAAAGATGATTGGTCGGTACCAATAAATCTTCTAATATGCAGAAAGCAGATAAAAAGCGCTAACACAACTAAAGGAAAAGAAATCTAGAAAGTTTCAAAAATGTTCTTTTAATATCACATATAATACGTCAGGAACTGTTAGAAAATAAATTTACTCTATTCTCTCAACAATACATTTCGTTCTTTCAGTGAGAAGCTTTGAAAAATATATTTTTTAATCTCGGAAAAATGTTTTTCAGATCATCAAATTTTAGATTCGTATTTCGTTTATGATAAATTCATGCATTTTTCAATTATTAATAATTCCCTCGTTTTACATATTAGAGAAATACAACTGTGTTTCTATTGTATGAAACTTGAACATTTGGAGCTTCTCAAAGACTGATAGACTTGCTAAATTTTACTCATCTAATTAAATATACCCTTCAAGCATAACAAATTTAATATCTTTCGTCAACTCAAAAAGACTATTTCCCGTTTTAATTACAACTTTGAATATAAGCTTCGAGAGCAACATATACTGAGGATGATTTTTGAATATAAAACAAAAACGTTTGGTTTTGCCATACATAAAATAACTAAAACCTAGGAAGGAAAATCAAGTTTTAGTCGAACTAAACTGGGGTTTATATCGTGAAAAAATATTCAACTAACAATGGCAGTAAATTTTAAAAATGTATGTAGAAGTTTAAATAATAAGATTATAAATATAAAAAAGCAAATAATAATCTTGATTTTTCAGTTGAAACATTTAAGGTATATCTCTAAATTTAATACTTTTAGATAAAAAGGTAAGTGAAACATTTTTAACATTAGTGAGAACATTAGTAGAGTTAGTGTCTAACTCACTAACTTTTGGTCCCATTTATTTGAGTCGGCAGCTTATATTGAATACTGCAAAGCGAGTGATGAAACTCTAATTTATACAGTAGAGCTGTGGATGAAACTGATCCTTTTTTCGAATGAAAGCGAAAGATAAAATAAAGATAATTTTTTTCAAGGACTTGTTTCACTAACCAGTGCCAAAGTAGAAATAAAATGCTTAATTTAAGCGTCTAAAAATGTATTGAGATTCAAATATAAGAGATTGAAAGATATTTTAAATACAAAAGGATTAACTATTATTTTTAAAAACTTATATCTCGGCTTAGAGGAAAAACTAATTAACTGACAAAAGTTAAATTTTACATCACAGTCGATTTATTAGGTTTTAAGTTGAAAATAAAAATTATAAATATTTTGATAGAGGCATATTTTCTTTGAAATGGTATACAATTTGACAATTTATTTGTAATTACCATAAAAATAATAATTTAATGTCAAAACTGCCTTTCCTAAAAATGTCAGTTAATAAGTTTCTGCTCTAAGCCGACGATGTACTTGACTTGATATTTTCATTAACAATGATCAGTTATATACATGCAATTATTATATACTAAAGAGACACTGTACCCTAAAAATGACCAAAAAACTTGCTTTAAAGAAAAAACGCGTAAAATTTCATAGCTGTAGCTATACGAGCTACACTATATGGACAAAAGTATTTGGACACTGCAGAAAATCAGGTTGTTTTTCCTGGTTAGGACTCTGCCCATTGCTTTATGTACCTTGTGCCATGAACGCTGACGTGTATCTCGACGTTCTGGTAAATTTGGCTTTGCGTACACTATGGCAATACTACGGCGATGATGGTTGTTTCTTCCAACAGGATCGAGCTCCATGCCATACTGCAAAACGTGTGCTGGACTGGTTTCCTGAAAATGAGGTGAATTTGCTTGACTGGCCTGCTTAGAGCCCCGATCTCAATCCGATCGAGCACTTGTGCGACGAACTGGAGCGAGGGTACGACATCGCCACGCATGCCCATCTTCTCAACGATCTCTTCTCACAGCCTTACAAGAGGCATGGCGAGCTATTCCTGTCCAGACTTATAGAGAACTTGTAGAAAGCATGCCTCGACGTGTTGCAACTGTAATGCAAGCAAAAGGAGGGCCTACCTGTTACTAAATAGAATAATAAAGCACTTTTTCTGAAAAACATGCAGTATCCAAATACTTTTGTCCATATAGTGTATATATAGCTATACTATCTATACTCACTGAATATAGCTCTAGCTATATTCAGCGAGTTATTAAAGTCTTTCCGTCGAATTTCGGGAGTGAAGCCAGACTAACTTTTATACTATAAAATCATTTTTCTCAGTTGCCTGTTTTCTACTAATACAATGATGTATTTAAAATGCTACGGTCTTTTTTTGTAATTAACATACAGATTTAAAACTTAAATTTTTTTATGTATATGATATCTTTGTGCATGGCACAATGATTTAGAAGAACAATTTTAAACAAAATTGGTAACATCCATTATGACTTTTTAACTGCCTTTTATAGTGTCTGTTATAATAATAATTGCACAAAAATAAATAGTAGTACATGCAAACCCATGTACACTTTAAGGAAAACCTAAAATATATTTTTTTTTAAAATTTGGAGGAGTATGAATTTTAAAATATTGTAATACTTTTAATTGCATTTTTTAATTATTGTTTATGTAAAAATTATTTCTTTTCTTTTGCAAGGTATATTTCATATGTATTATAATAAAGTAAGCTAAAATATTTTGATGTAAACGCAAAATAGAAAGCAATTGTTCCAAGGGCCCAAATTAATCTCATTTGATTTTTTTATCTACTTTTCTAAATTGTATCATACTACTATCCGTTTTTACCCAGAAACAAAATCACAGATAGGTTATACGAATGTGGAATTAAAGAAACAAGTGTCCATCTTATTTCCGAAAAGGATGTGACAAATGGGTGTAAGAACTCGACCATTATACGACGTTAAACCTTCCCCTATTATTGCTTTTCTTTATCTCTACCACAACCACATATGAACCGCAATCTTCCTCATATGAGCAAACACAGAAGGATTAATGGATTTAAAGTCACTTTTTGTGGACACATATTACACCTTGGGCAACACGAACACAATTTGTGACATACGGAAACGTGTTGTCGCTGCTGCTTCCCTTAGAAAAAAGCGATATATTCTTATTAAGAAATAATGGTTATTGCTGTAATATTTCTTTTAACGTGTCGTCATGTGTATCTCTTTTTTACCTTGTATGCTTTTTACCTTCATTCATGCTTTGGACGCAAGTACTCTGTCACAGTGCATAATTGCCTAGGGTGGGGCTTATTTTCATATTTATTTTACTAACAAAGACAAATGGAAGGATTGCAGTTCCGACCTAATATTGTTTAGTTCATTGTCCAGTAAGATACTGTAGCATTTCTTGCGCTTCCAGGGAGTGATGAAATTTAGCACAGACGTGTAAACCCGTGTCCATGAATCAGATGGTGAAACGAGTCATCGTCAAAACTTTAGTTTGAAACTTAACTTTTGGGTTTATGAAGTGGCATTGATACTTTATGTAAGTTAGTTAAATTGTGGCTCTTAACCCTCTAAGTGGGTTCTACGAGGTATCCCCTTCATTAAGATTTGACCAGTTTTGCTAATGACGAGATATCTCGTCATCAAGATAGTGCAGATTTTTAGATGATGATGATGTCAAGATCTGATCAGTTTTCTTCTAATGAAGAGGTATCTCGTCGATCCAGATCTAGTCAGTTTTGCTAATGATGAGTCGCTCGTCTAGAAAACCACCAGGAGGGTTAAGAATAAATTGTTGGATCATGATTCTTTATCCCTTACAAACAGAACTTTTAGTACTCAATCCTCCTGGTGGTTGTCTCGATGAGGTATATCATCATTACCAAACCTGACCAGATCTTGATGGATTAGATATTTCGTCATTAGAAGAAAACTAACCATATATCTTGTCATTATCAAAAATTTTCTTGTTGACGAGATACTTCGTCGATATCAATTAGAGAATTAAATGAATCGTGCTATTGTAGCTATGTCAAGAAGTGATAAAAATTTAGCACAGATGTGCAAACAAATATCTATGAATCAGATTTATTGAAGAGTCGTCGAAATTTTAGTATGAAATTTAATTTTGGGGCTTATAAAGTGGCGCTGATACTTTATGTAAATTGCTTAAATCGTGTTTCTTAAAAATAATTTCTTGGATCATGATTCCCTATGAGTTTTAAAGAAAATCTTTAATTGTTGCTAATCTCCACACCTAGCTCCAGCTAGACCAAATCCACAAGTTCATTCACACGCACAAATTCATACACCAAAAGAGATTCACAAAATAGGTCTCGTCTCGGGACAACTCCAGACACTCAAGAATGTGAGCTGGGGAGGACTGGTCAGATTGGCATTTAAGGCAAACAGGATGCATCTTACGACCACAGCAAAATGTGAGACTCCTCAGATGACCACTGATAAAGCGGAAGAGCGCTGTCTGAATATGTACGTCGCAATTGATAGCAAGAGATCTTCCGGGGCGATCCCATGAGTTCCCTAAGGGAACGATCCATGTCTTATCAAAATTTTTTCTAATACAGTAAAGCTCAAAAAACATCAATGAGTGGGTATCGGACAATGGTTCATCGACAACCTCCTTCGCCAAATCATCAGCTACTTCGTTTCCCCTGAGGTCCACGTGTGAATGGATCCACCGTAGGTGCACCTCACAGAAGGATGAGACATGCTTGAATTTGTTAAGGATCGCTATGCTAGTTCTATCCCCCACACTGCGCCAATTAGATAGATGTTGGATGGAGTCACGACTGTCGGACAAAATCCAAACGACCTTTGGGTTCGGAACAGACATGATGTAGTTAAGCCCTTCATCAATGGCAATGAGCACAGTAAATCTTGCAACCACAGTAAAATGTGAGACACCTCATATGGCCACTGAAAAAACGGGAGAGCGCTGTCTGAATGTCTGTCGCAAATGAGAGCCAGAGATCTTCCGGGATGATCCCTACGATACCAAGGGGAAAGGATCCATGTATTATCAAAATTTTTTCTAATAGAGTAAGGCTCAAGTCGAATCTTTAGTGCTTAACTGAAGCGTGCTATTGTGTCATTTTCAGGTATTGGTGAAATTTATCACAGATGTGTAAACACATGTCCTTGAATCAGTCCATTTTTAGTTGGAAACTCATCTTTAGGCCTACAATTTTGCATTCATCCTTTTTGGAAATAGCGTATATTCGTTGCTTTTAAGGTTATTTTTTGGACCATGGTTCTTTATGAGTTGTAAAGAACACCTTCCGTGCTAAACTGAAGCGTAACAGCTTACATCAACTAAAAAATATCAATAAATAGTTCCCCGAATGTTTTAAAAGTATAGTTATTTCAATTGTCTAAAGGAATATCTGATTTTGGGAATATACGAGAATATTTCTAGGAATATGGGTTTTGGCAATAAATAAAACTCGTATGTTCATAGGGAACATACGTATCGATTTAATTAATACTATCTTAAAGTAGGACTAACGCAAATTAATAGAAGGATAGTAGTTCCTATCTATTCATCCTATTATTTTGCTCATTGTCCAATAAGATAACGTGGCATACCTAGCGTTTTAAGGAAGTAATGAATTTCAGTACTGATGTGAAAACCCATGTCCATGAATCAGATGTTGAAATGAGCAGACGTCCAATTTTACTTGGAAACTTGCCTTTGGGGTTTATATAGTATTGATATTTTACGGAGATCGTTCGAATCCTGACGTTGGATAATTTCTTAGATTATGGTCCTTTATGAGTGTATAAACAGATACCGATGTAGTAACGAGCATTTATTTAAATAACCATATTTCTTGGTGACATTTTCTTCAGTTTAAATATATCCATCCTTAACACTAATAATATGCTCATCAATCTCATATGAGGCCTAATCGGTGATAGAACTGTTTATCCGTCTTCAAAAGTAAAATCTCGGGAAATGCTTATTTTATAGAATTGCGAAGATCTAGAGTCACAATACTTTGACTGGGAAGGCAGAAGTACTTTGAAAATGGCGAAAAAGCGGAAAATCTCGTGGAATATTCTCTGAGCATGCAAAATCTAGAAACAAGGGGAAGCACCACATCCCTAGTTGCAAGTGTAAATCTGATAAAAAAAAATGCATAAAATGTAACATCGTTGTGATGTATTTCCAAGGTTCGTAGTTTGGTAACCCCTTGAGTGACTATTTAATATTCGAAAGTTGACAATTTTCTCCATAACGTTTTAATAATCACACGTGATTTTCTGTGTAATCAAACAAATCAGACGGGAAACTAAGATTTTTTTTCCGCCACCCAAATGCTCTTTCATGACACATATTGGGGTAACCTATAAATGTAGTTCATTGCTGTTTTGGAGTGACAGTTGGCATTTAATCTAATCGACATTGACCAATCAACTGTCATATATCAACTCTAAATTCCTTTTTTGGAATGTTTATGGACGAAGTGCTGAAATCGTATTTGAAAAACAAGCCAACTGACGTCACATTCGGAATACGTACAAGAAACATCGCAAAAATATTACCTCTAGTTAAATTTAGCTTGACAGAAAATGCCTCTCATAGAAGTAAAACGGAATCACCAGAGCTTAATGTAAATTTAAAGCTGGAGATTGAAGATGTGATGCAGATCCCGCAATTCGTAGATATATAAATTGGAATACACATGTTTGTACATCAGCAATATACCAATTACTCAGACATGCATTTCATTTAGCGATCGATGCGATGGTCGAACATACTGCAGGTGAACCGTCCTTGAATCGTCCTTATTATACTAGACATACAGCGTTGTCCTATTACTCAATAACTACGTAATACGATGATGCTTATTATGAATCAATGTTATGTGTGTAGCAGTGGTTGAATACGTAACCAGAAATACCATTATCAAAATGTCATGTATCATATTACTAAGGGATACATCCTCTGTATAATGGATAGGAAAAGCATTTGATGCGTTTGGAAGAAAACAAAACACCAGACATCTATTGTGCAACGTCTGTCTGAGTCTACGTACAAGTAATTTAACATTTCGGGGCAGCCGTGATGTAGTGACTTCGGCCACTATGCTAGCAGCAAGCGTGCTCTAGGTAGTGCAGACCAATAGACGTGAATTATTAGTGGACATAGCACTGGTATTGAGAGAGCACGTTAAATTGCCGTGGCCTCAAATGTCCTCACGTTGGCGTGGTGTGGAATTTTGGAGAATGGGGTGCTAGTTCAGGTGTTTATCATCATTTGACCATGGTTCAAAATTGCTAGGTGTTGTCTTTCGATCTTTCCCTTCGGGACTGAGGGCCGCGGTAGCCAAACCGGAGGGTTGTAAGCTCGAATCCAACGAAAGACAGTCAAGTACAAAGAGGGGTAGAGCCCGTTAAATCTGTCGTGGACTCAAATGCCCTTATTCCTAGTATAAAGACATTTCTATTTATAAAAACTGTTCTCATTGTAACTCAATATTTCTATTACTTTCTAACTTTCATAATTATTTGTTTTTTGAAATTTATTTTAAAATTATGTAAATATTCGGTTTCATGGTGCCTACATGTCTTCGGATGGGGCAGTTGATTTTTAGTCAATCATGTATATTATCATTTTAATGGTAGGCGTCACAGTTTGTATTCCTGTAACTTACCGTAGATGAATTTCTTCTGTGTCAGTAAAAAATTTTGGTGTTGTCTGTCTTGTGTTAGTTCATCTTGGCGAAATATAGCCCCTTGCGCTATAAATCCAAAAGCCGACAGTCAAACTACCATCTGCATGTATGTTCATTAATTGATGTCTTATGTCTTTTTGCTTGTCGAAATAGGATCTTTGCGCTATAAAAGCCAACCAACCATGTTTACTGTATGCAAAAAGAAATGAAAATACAATATATTAGACTCAAATAAATTCAATTACTCGAGTTGGCATTACTCAATTTATCAAACAATGTTTTCAATAATCTATTACAACGCAAAAGTTTCTTCATTTGTTTCAAACATCTGAATTTCACTCCAATTTTTACCTTTCAGCTTTAACGCACGTTCCTTTTCACCCACGTAAAACTTTCCACATTGCTCACGCGGGATGGAAACTAAATTTACGTCGCCCGCAATCACCTTTCCTTAAAAATTGATTTCCAATAATGGGTGCCAAATTTTAAAAGTTAACTAATTAAGCAGTACACAACCGGGCTCACCTAGCCATGTCGTGTTTTGTATCAACTTATTTTATACCTGTACTCTGTCGGGAGTAGCGTCGGAAGAGTGGCGAACACGATTTATCTTATTTTGCAGCGGGTTATAGTTAGAATCTCCGCGGCTGTGAAATATGATTCACTAATGCGCTCCAGGCTTGGGCAAGATAATGCGTATCGACCAGTTTTCGATGTTGTAAATAAATCATTACGTCAAGTGGGACACGTGACTTTGTTAAGGAAATCGTAAAAGGAGGAAGTGTGTTCGTGTTTCAATCAGTCTAATTCTGCTTTCTGTTACCAGGATTCATGACAGGTTGGAATGTAGTTTAAATATTTTTAGAAAAGGTACGTTCTTTTAGATAAGGAACGTCTGTCTGTGAGAGAGGTTTTAGGTCGAAACAAACCAGACGGAATGCGGAGATTTCACTTCCGCTACCTTAATGTTCTCGTATGATGCATATCTGGGTTATTTTAAAGGTCGTGGTAGCCGGGTTGGAAGAGTAACGGATTAGCAACAGGAGGCATGCAAATTCGAATCCAATCAAAGCCCGTCGTGTACAAAGGGGGCTGATGGGTGTTAAATCCGTCGTGGCATGTCCTCACGCTGGCGTGGTGCGGAAGTTTGGAGAGTGAGGTGCCAGCTCAGGTGTGACCTCGTCATCTGACCGTGGTTCAAAATTACGTGGTGTTGTCTCAGATCTTTCAGTTCGTGTTTGATCCAGTATCATAGTCAATAGCCCGTTGTGTTGCTCCAGTGCGACGTTAATTAAACCTCCTACCTCCTGGGTTATTTTCAAATGTAGCTTATCGCCGTTTTGGCGATTTTTAGCGTTTAATCTAATCGGCGTTGACCATTCAACTATCATTTATCAATTCTTTTTGGAACTTTTACTCGCGAGATGTGCTGAAATAGTGTTCAAAAACCAAGTAAACTGACGTCATGTTCGGAATACGTACAGGAAACACGTTCCACCGCAGAAACACTGCCGCCACCTACATTTAGCTTCATAGAAAATGCCTCTCAGATCCCACATGCTTCTTTATGAAGCACTTCATGGTGATTCTAATGTTTCTCGGTATTGGAAGTCAGATAACTTTCGGGGTGATAACCAGTGGTTGAAACTTGATGTTTTCTGTTTTTTACTTTGTTTTTGTTCTCTTTTTGCATTTCGTATCTGTATTCTTTTTATATTTTGCATCTGTTTGTTTTCTTTTTTGTATGTTTTATCTGTTTGTTCTCTTTTTGTATGCTGTATCAGTTTGTTCCCAATTTATAGTTTGTATCTGTTTTCTTTTTGCATCTGTTCTTATTGGGTGTTTTCTTGTTTGTATTATGTTCGTGTGCCCAGGCCATTGATAAAAAACCAATATTGTTCAGATTTTTGGTACATGAAATTCATTACAACTATTTCGTACTATCAAAATGCATCTCGTAATCTAAACATTTACGGGTGGGAGATATTAATTTTAAAAAATTATATCAAAAGCCTCATGTTACCTCTTCCATTACGAATCTGCTTAAATGTTTTATCCAAGATGACAGCTGCTTGAAAGTGCTCGTTATTTCTGGGATTCCGTGATCAAATACGACGCTTCATTCATTTCTGTACATTTTCATTCATTAGTGTTTAGAAGTGAATGGAATCGCATTTTTTACTGCTCATCGTCTACCGTCCATCAAAATGCACGTTGATTGAATCGCCAGAACCTGGAATTTATTAGTAGTCGCGTGCTTTGATAGTGGGCGTGTTCATAATGAAGTCCGCCAATCACCAATTTAGCAAGACATGAAAGTGCAACTTTGTACACACACGAGTACTTCATGGTGGAGATAGGTTACAATGTCAGGGCAAGAGGGGTTAAGTCTGAATTTTGATGGTTCAAAGGAGTCAATTGCATCATTAATTTAAGGAATAATATAATGTACTTAAAATCAAAACTAAATGAATCTACTAATCTAAATCACAATTATTTCTATTATGGTACGCTTCTTTTTCTTCCTGAATATTTGTGAGAAAGAGTGAAATATTAATCTTGAGATTCCGAGAAGTAGCCATTTTGACGTAACCCTTTTGCTCTGAAACGTAAGTTATATGCTACTGTATTGAAGTTAATTTTTGTAGTGGTGGATAAATTACACAAACTTATTATTCTACGACAAATTTTAACGTGTGCCAAATTTTTTGCTCAATGTTTAGAACACTTTATCGCACCTTAAAGTTATTAATTCATTTCTGGCTAGCTGTATTTTTATGTGCTGAATTCATCGCAATGGTCAAACGGTACTAAGAAACAAAGCATACTTTATTAGTCATATGCAAAATAAAGCAGATCTCTGTAGCAGAAAATGAATTATTTATACATCAAATCGGAAATTTAGATCCCTTTCCACACCACAAATGACGTACTCGGCTAGATGATTTTCATATCTTAATATTAAATTTACAACCCAAGAGAAACAGTGCATAGTACAGAACAGTGTATGTTATTATATATTCTCCCTTATCACGACATAAATACTCCCTCGAATGAAGAATCCGCCTTTTGTCCCTCTCACATCAAATAAAGATTGCAAACTAATCGTTCTCCTTTCATTTCACCCATCTTATAACTTCCCGTTCTCATTAAAAATTCTCCACTCAGAAAATGTAGATTGCATTCTTTCAATCTATGCCTGCTTTATAGGCAATAAAGGACTTTTTAATTTCAAGGGGGAAATATTGCATATCGAAAAGACAGGGAAAGTATCAGTATGCAATGCCAGCAGTCCAGAGATCAATCTACAGCAGGGATGATGTTGGCGAAGTCGTAAAAAAATGGGACCCTTTTAAAACTGCCCGATATCTAAATGAAAGGAGAGACGAAGTCATGGTATTTACGATCTTTCGAAAAGCCGGTAATTTGAACTGACGAAAGTGAATTTCAATGGCAGGGTGGGAGCCTTCTGTATTGACGCTTTAGATTTTATCGCTGCTGCGACGATCGTAAAAATGGCTCCTTATCTCCGTCTTTTATTTCCCAATTTGGATAATTTTCGACGTAATTACGATGTGATGTCAGAGGCCCGTTGTGGTCAAAATTTGGGTCATCCAGGAATTCATTTATTTTTGGTAAGTGGGGGCGTTACCATTATGTCGTGGGTTTTATTACGCCTTCGGAAATTTTCGGGCACATTATTTCTCGGAACACTTTTGTGAAACTGCCTTAATGACTATAGAGACCAATTTACTGTATCGGATTTAACTGGCTTAATTGGCTGATATGTGAGCCGCTGTAATCTGAAGGATTACATAGCTATATGGATTATTAATAGTTATATATATTAAATACATTTCCTCGATGAGGATATGAGATCATTATATTCTATTATCCTCATTATATTCTACATTTCCTTATATTGAATATAATAAATTATTCTATTAAAGTGGTGAAGTGAAGAGTGTTCGAATCCACTAAATAAAGCAACAAGTTGTTAACAATTGTTAGTCTATGAAAGGATTCAGATAGTGTATGCTTAAGTTGTAACATTAGAAGCATCTTTGATTGGTTGGCTGTTACATAGTACAAGGGACATATTTGACCAAGCTGTGCCAATAGGAAGGCAGGCAACGTCAAGTATATATACACGCACACAAGGAAAGTTTTACTGACGAAGAAGAGAGAAATACACAAATACACTCAGGGAGGAATCGATATATCGCCACATACAGCTCGCAGGTTGTTAGCCCAGTGAGCAAACCCGCTGAGCCATGGTGGCCTCATTTTATTTTGTGATTATTGTAGTATCATGTTAGAGGTAATCAAAAAGAGTATTCCGTTAAGAGAATATGGATTGTGTATGCATAATGAATTATGAGTTATATACGACGATGTACATTGATAGACAAGGTAAATATTGATAGACAAGGTATATACATATTAACCCTCCTGAGGATAGTCTCGACGAGGTATATCGTCATTAGCAGAACTGATCTGATCTTGATGGACGATATACCTCGTCATTAGAAGAAAACTGATCAGATCTTGATCTCATCATCATCAAAAAGTCGGCAATATCTTGATGATCTTGTTATTAGCAAAATTGGTCAGATCGTGATTTATGTGGCATTTCGTCTAAACCACTTAGTTATTGTTATTGTTGTTATTGTTATTTCAATTAACGTCACACTGGAGCAACACAACGGGCTATTAAACCACTTAGAGGGTTAACCCAACATTCAAAGATATAATGTGATAAATTACCGATGAAATTTCATCGAATTGCAATGTAATGAATTGAAATGTTTTTATACGAATGAAATGTTGAAAGTTTGCAGCTACGACAGCAGTTGTATACAAGATTTGGTAAGCGAGTTTCGATCAATTTACTTGATCTTTGAAAATTTTTTGAACTGCATCACACTTTGCAACGGAATCAAATATAAAGAACCAGAAACTTCACAGAGAAAACTATAATGGAAAAGCACTGACTTCTTTTGGCCAATTTTGTACCGAGAATAATACAAAATTGGAAAATAACAAGTATAGGAAAATAAAGCTTGTACGGAATAAGGTATTTTGACTAAAGCTCTTCTAATCCCAGTAGAGAAAAGGAACTAAGAAACACAATATATGACTAAAAGGAAATACAAAGAAAGGTAATGAGAAAAGCATGAATAAGGGTTCAATAGAATAATAAAATTTGCCTATGGGCCAAGCGAGAAAAACTATTAAACTATTCAGTCTGTGCTGTTGAAATTTTTACTTCCAAAAAACTCTTTAACGACCCTTAGGAAGTTAAAGGTTTTGAAACGCGAAATGAAAAGATTTAGAATTTTTTTTAATATTTCTCTCTTAAATTGCTGTTTATGATATATTATAAACTAGAAGTTAAACTATGCTTCCAAATTTCACCAAATGTCTACAACTAGTATTCTAGATCTACTTGTATTTACATATTTCAATTTGACAGAAATTGTTTCGTTGACTGTAGTTTATGTACTCAGCACATGTAAATTTATAACTTTATTTATTTTCTCCTATGCCTTGTTTTCTTGAAATTCAATTTATTATTGATTGTACTAAGAGACTGAAAAAAACAGATGAATCTCAGAAACAAAAATAACTCTAAAAGGAATTTGTAAAGTTTGTTTCACAGAAGACCAAAGAAATAATTCGCAGAAGTACATGAAATGGAAAAGTACTGATTAATTATGTAGAATTCATGTTTGGATGATATTAATTCCTTAAGACTGGAGTGTTTCTGCTTGTAACAAAAATATCCAGCGGCTTTCAACATACAATCAATACCTATATGGGACCTGAATCTTAATTTTAAGTAGTACTTATACGTTATATTCTCATTGCTTTTCAACAGCATAGAATCTAATGGAAAGCCTTTCCTCTAATAATTTAAGTATTGTTGCTTAATGTTACTTCCAACAAGCTACAAAGTCAGAGAAATCACTTACTAATTGTCAAACATTTTTACTGCGTTTTAAATTTGACTCACTTCGAAAAAAAGTAAAGAAACATTGCATAATCCACAATACGCCATGCAACATACAATGCAACCAAAATACCCACACAGTTCTTGAACTTACATTTCATAATACCAGTTTTTAATAGAACCCAGTTTGGAATACGTCTAACAAATTTACCAAGCTGTTTCTATTTGGTCTAAAGAAACTGGATAGAATCCAACAGTAAGGTACATATTAAAACTGGATTACGTAATAGCTGTCCAAGTGAAATTGTTTTTCCGAGTCATATATTTATATTGTAATAATGACAGGAAAGCTAAATATTATAATAAATTCTACAGCTACAGCTTACAAAACTACACAGCAAAGTTTTTGGCTGACTGGAAAAATAATCCAAAGTTAAAGCAAAGTTGAGTCAGACAGAAAAATTAAACCAATTCGACCTGTTAAGAAATGAGAAACCTTTAAAATATTAACTTATAAAGACTAAAAACCCATCAAGACAATCACTTCTGTTCTGATAGTGGTGAACGTCTTGCTCCAAAGAAATGGATATCAACGATCACTTCTAACTTTTAGTCTTTATTAGTCAGTTGAACGTTTTTTATCTGGTTATCTATATTTGTTTCTGGTTTTACTACACTGCTCTTTGAGGCCTTGCATGAGACCAACTAATAATCTTTCGCAGACATTTTCACATTGATAACTTCAGGCTGCCACTAATCCCAACTACCAGCTCACCGAAGGCAATTGACTTTAGACGTCAACCATCGTACAGCTACTGATGCTATACCAGTCTACACCTATGGAAACAGAAAAGATCATTGATTCATCGATAGTGGAATTGTCATTGTAAATCCAAATGCTACTGTTGAAAATTTTTTTAAATACTATTTCTGCTAATTTCGTTCTAACAGAAAACTAACTAAGCTTCTACATAACCTCTTAATAGTCGTAAATGCATTTCGATACTTTCAGATAGCCACAGCTCCAGTACAGTTTAGACTAAAAACGTGGAGTAAAATAGGTAACTCAACAGACATAAACAAGCTTAAGAAGTGCTGATTCATGTACGCATATACCATCCTACGGCGATCTCAATAAAATGATACTGAGGAGAGGTTATGAAAGGGAATGCATGGGAGACCCTTTATATTCATCTATCCCCTAAGCTCTCAAGAAGTATTTATATATATATAATAGGTTGTGTGTGTATCTTTTCTATACAAATCTACTCCGTTTGACCAATCCACATTAAATTTGGTACACTTATACTTTAGAACACTGCGGTCAGCATAGGCTAACTCTTAACCCCCGTTCCATTGACCCTAGGGGGCTAAAAACTATTCGAAATCACCATAGAAATAACATTGAGCATAGATTGATTGCTTTAGGCAGCGATGGTTTACTTGTTGATGGAAAAATAATTTTTTCCGAAACAAATTAAATTACAATATTTATGTTTGAACTGACTTTTTAGTTCTTCCCGTGATGTAAATAAATTATAGGTATTTTATTGAGGAAGAAAGAATATTTTAAAATATTTATTTTTGCAAGGAAATTCAAGGAAAGGTTTTCAGGAGTTAAAGGTGATTTTCAAGGAAAGTTGGTGTATATTTCGACCAACTTTCCTTAAATAATTTATTGAATACGTAATGATTTGTAGAATTCTGTTTCATAAGCTTTTTAGGTAAGGCGTGTAACTTATTTTAAAGTGTCCGGAATAGTTACATGTGAATCCTCCGTTGAAAGCAGTGATTTTATTTCTTAAAAATTCTGTAAAATCGACCTTCTGCTTTTTGAAAATTTTTTATCTATTCAGTTTAATTTGTCTACACTGATTACATTTATTTCTAACCCAAGCACCGTTATTCCGAAAAGCACAAACGAAAAACTCATTGATCATAAAAGCGTAATTTTGCTACTCGGTATCTGGCAGCACCAGAATTAATGTTTACTTTTTTATAAATTTGATTTAGAATCCCGTGTTTGTCTATTTAAGTTAACACAGCGAAATGTTGCAGTCATATTTGAGCATTACTAAATTTCATAAATCATTATCGTCTTTATCAATATTTTTCAAACATCTTTTTTCGCTCTATTTCAGAATACACTCAGGCAGTCGAAATTCGACACTTTGCGCATCTTTCGCTTTTTAGAATTCTGCATTTTTTTCGTCGGAATTTCGTTTCTGTTTGTCTTTGTGTCTTAATCTTTTACATATTGCAATATATTTAGGAATTAAATGTATATATTTGCGTCCGAAGTATATTGTAGAAGCTATGAAAACGTTAAAACGTATTCTCCGTACAACTTAAATGATTGCATTTTTTTGTGAAAGAAAGGTGATTATTCTAATTCACTTTTCAAGCAACATTTAACCATTTCAAACCAAGCAACGTCAGGTAATTCAGTTAGCTTCCTATAAAGAAAAGTTTGTACAATAAATTATGGAGAATACCATCTACTCTTAGCTGGTGCAACAGAGAGATAATAGCACTCGATTGCGTGGATGACAGAAAACTTCAGACTGTCCTTTCTAGATCTAAAAGTGGCCACATCCGATTAGTGTTCTTTATCCGACCAAACTTTTTTCAGCTTGTCACAAATGTTACAATGCACAGGAAGATCTTTTCTGAAGCCTCGACTTTATTTTAGATTTTCTTACAACGTTTGGAGTCATATACTTGGTTTATCCGATATTTTTATAGCTAGGCCTTGATGAAATAGGAAACAAAAAACCACTTTAAAAATATACCACTATGAACCTTCTTAAAAATATCGTTATATGCAACCATTGATCGGCAACCATACTCGACGGACTTTTGTGAAGAAGTAAAAAGAGTAGAACTGTCTAAAATACCACGGCAGCACAGCAAAACACTTAGTACATTATATAAACTGTAATGTAATATTTTATATATTGTTTATATATAACATGCTGCGTACATTTTCTAGTCTGTCTGATGTTTCATAGACGAATCTCGATTTGCAACATACATGGATACCTGCTTTTTCAATATCTAACCACATTTCAAAGCAATTATTCCTAGAGCGTCAAACCTTTTAACATGTTAACTGAAAACATGAATTTGGCTAGTCTTAGTCGACACATTCACAGCCTTTCGAGTTACATTTAACACGGCAATTTGAGAATCCAGGTGGAGTCATGAAAATCACAATTTTATACTATGCTTTATCATGCATGGAATTTTGCTGTTGGGCTTAACACATTCAAGCAGATTATAATCACAGCATTCGTCATCCTTAGTCATATTGAGAGTGCTCTGAAAATGTAACTCCATTTTCCACTATAAAAATTCCTGTATTTTCTTTGCTGAACACCTGTAAAATTCAAGAAAGAAAATATCTACATTTTTCCTTTTCACTCTTTGTGCTTCAGTAACTGGTAGTAAATTTTTGTGCAACTACTAGATCATTAAAACGAAATATTCCATACTTTCTATTTGGAATATGATACTACTTTACTATCCAAAGTCCTTATCGAGTATATATATTCTATTCCTATAAAATATATTTATTCCCTGATGTGTATTTCTCCATGATAATCACGTATAGTTTTAGTCTTCCTACCAGTTTGCTTTAAAGTTCTTTTCGCTATTATTTCTGGAAGTATCTATAATAGAATAAAATTACCTTACCGAAATATCCCCAGCAAGACAAGAATTTTTGAATCTGACGTCTTGTAAACACGGTTGTAAGACAGACATGCGTGTAATTAACGGGAAACGATGAGTGATTCTATAAAAACCAGCTTATGTGAAACGTTTTACAGCGCATAATTAGATCTATTGCAACGAAGGTATGTCCGACTGTTATTGTTCATATAGCTTGCATTTAATCATTTTTCTAAACTATCCTATTTTTTATAGCCCGTTGTATTGCTCCAGTGTGACGTCAATTTAACTACCTACCTATTGTTTCGAATAGGTTTCACAAATTTTATACTTATTAATCAAATAAAAAATTTCAAATATTATGCAGCTTTTCATCGATTTTATTCGTCAACTCGAAGTACCTTCTTTCAATCTATTATTCAGCATTTTACACCTTAAAAGACTAGAAATATCAAATACCATTTGGTACTCCTTAACTTAACTCTATTTTCTTCCATTTTCCTACAGCCCCTACATTTTTCTACAAGGGAAATGCATAATCCTCTGAGAATCACGAGATTTCCGATCATGGCACTGTGAGTTCGAATCCAGCCAAAGACCGTCGTGTACAAAAGGGGCTGGTGCACGTTAAATCTCTCGTGACCTCAGATGTCCTCACGTTGTCGTGATGTGGAAATTTGGAGAGTGGGGTGCCAGCTCAGGTGTGACATCTCGTCATCTGAAAGTGGTTCAAAATTACGAGACATTGTCTTCGGATCGTTTGATGCCAGACCGTCGCCAATAGCCCGTTCTGTTGCTCCAGTGCGACGTTAATTAAAAAAATACCTACCCGATCAGGGTACTATTGCTTTTACCCTAGAAAACACATCATGACCAAATAACCACATTGATTGGTTGAAACAATCCTTGGAAATATTATGTTGGTCAAGAAGGTCAAAACTGGTTAGAACTCACGCAGGGAAGAGTATAGATTGCAGAACGGATAAACGCGTGTGTGCCCCTCAGAGGGTTAAGAAATGTCGATCAATAGCTTTACATTTTTTACATAATCGGAATTTGAACAGATTTCTTGTTAAACACATAAGACGTTACATCCAATATAGTGTGGCTCCGACAAGAAGGCATCCGACTTTGGATCAGTCAATTTTTGAATAGGAGAGAAAGGGCGTTAGAACTGCCCTACCCATGAATGGTGATCGGCGTGGACCGTCCCCCACCCGCCAACCCATAATCACTGCTATCGTTTACGGTACCGAACTGTAAACTTAGAACCAGAATACGAGCTGCAGGTGCCAATTGTGGAAGCTCTTTTCTTACGTTGCAACCTATCACCTTATTTTACCAGAATCCGCGCAAAATAACTCTCAAGGTCACATCTTTTGGTGTGTACGAGCATCACAAACCCGAAGTACCCGAATGATCCGTCCCCTTTCTGTATTACCCTGGTCTACCCTTCTACACTGCTTTTTTTCTACCTCGTTGTAGTCCTGTGTCTGGCACAGCTTGGCCAAATATGGCCCCTGCGCCATAAAACCCAAAACCAAGCAACGGCGTAAAAGACGCCTGTTGTGGACGTGCTTTGTTCCAACCCTTATTTAAAGAATAGACTTGTCCAAAAACGCGTGACTTGACTGCTGCCGGACTATATCTATCAAGAGAACATTAATATCATAAGTCCTCACAGATAAAAATTCGTTATAAGATCAGTACAATTTTCAATTTTAGTGTTTAATACTGAGAAGTACTATTTCATTTCAACAACAATACTATCCTAAAATGCTTTTAAAGTACTTTTAATGGTACCCTCCAAATTCCAAACACGCAGCTAGATACTTGCCTCTGGATATTGTGCACAAGTAAAGTTACCAACGTCAGTCTCTGACCCGAATTCTGCCATCTTGACAGCAGCATTCAGACACCAACCTCTTGTTTCCTCCACACAACAGAAGCTGAAGTTTCTCTTCCAGAAACAAACAACACGGAAGAAAAGATCGCACACATTAAACCATTTTATTCTCGGCTGACCATTACATATGCTTGGTGTGTGGGTGAGAAGGAAATCCCTTTATTTTTCCACATGAAGAATGGTCCGAATGCTCCCCGAGAACATTGAGAGTCTTGTCGCTCCGGGCGTTTCCTGTCTGGATTATGGGCATCACTTGTCTGCCACTCGATTAGTTCCGAAAGAGATTTATTAACTCCTCTCTCGGACGTCGATATTCCGTTGGCCCCTTGTCTTCTTTCGGATCATAAGCCTGGGAAAAGTGGAGAGGGATTGTTCCCCTGGCTTGTCTTTTACCTTGAGGATTTCCGTTGGTATGCCGTCCATTTTCCCGTGGAGTGGGCTAAAATATGGGACGCCGCTGATGGGATGCTTCCAGATAGAGCTCGTTTTTTAACACGGGTACGTTCGCAGGGTTCGTGTTTTATGGGGTATTTGGCTTCGGCGGTGGATGGTGAAGGGTATTAATATATTCGTGTCCTTAAAAAATAGGGGTTTGGGATTATTTTATTGAATTAACTTCGGCAGAGGATAATGAGATTAAATCTTGGTTCCAGCGAAAAAGAATCGGCATGTATTGATTTCCTTTGCTTTTTGCTTTTTAAGAATTGTTAATTGTTTTAACCCTTCAAACGGTCAATGAAATACCTCGTCCATCCAGATCTGATCAATTTTGCCACTAACGAGATATCTCGCAATCCAGATCTGACCAATTTTGCCAGTAACGAGATATCTCATAACGATAGTGCAGATATTTTTACGATGAAGAGATCAAGATCTGCTCAGTTTTCTAATAATAACACGATATCTAAAGATATCTCGTCATCAAGATACTAACGATATTTTTATGACGACGATGTTAAGATCTCGCCAGTTTCTTTTCTTATGACGAGATATCTCGTCCATCAAGATCTGGTCAGTTTTGTTAATGTTGAGATATCTCGTCCATCAAGATCTGGTCAGTTTTGTTAATGTTGAGATATCTCGTCCATCAAGATCTGGTCAGTTTTGTTAATGTTGAGATATCTCGTCCATCAAGATCTGGTCAGTTTTGTTAATGTTGAGATATCTCGTCCATCAAGATCTGGTCAGTTTTGTTAATGTTGAGATACCTCGTTGAGACAACCACCTAGAGGGTTAAAAATAGTATTTTTAGGATGTATTTTATTGAACTAACCACATTAGAAGGAACGAAATTTAATGTTATCTCAACACCAAAGTCTGTGTAGATTTCCTTTCCTTTTACGAAAATTATTTCGATTTCTTAAGACAATCATTTGGACCATTTTCCTGCGGGGTGGGCTAAAATATGGGACAACAGGTGCCAACATTAAAACCTCATTTCAAACACACACCGGTTCTATTGGACTTGGGCAACTGATGGTGGAAGGGCATTAATATACTTCAAGATCTTTAAAAATTGTGGTTTATTACTTCAGGACATATTTTAATGAAATTTCATAGAGAATTAACTTCATCAGAAAGCCGCAGCTTTCATTTTATCTCATCCCCAAATGTTGCTCTGTTGTATAGATTTCCTTTGCTTCTAAGAAAATTATTAAATTGATGCTGAGTTCTTAAAGAACTTAAAAGGTATAAACATTTATTTTCCTACAGAGTGGTATGAAATATGAGACAACATTGATGCGATGCATCCAGATTGACCTCGTTGTTTAATACTCGTCAGTTCACAGGGTTAGGGGTTCATGTTTTATGTGGTATTTGGCTATTGGGCGAGGGAAGAAGATTAATATTCTCTGTAGCGTACGAAATAATCATTTCAGGAGGAAATGGCCTTAATTTTTATAATAAGCACAATAATGCAGTTGTGCAGATTTCCTTGGCTTTTAGGAAAATTATGTTGATAAATGTTAAGGATAGTTTATAAAATGTAAAGGGAAATTCGTTCATAAAAAGTCATTAGCTCCATTTTCCTATTAAGGAGGTTAGAATATAGGATAGTAGTGATGGGATGCTTCACATCGTTTTTCTAACACACACCTACATTCTGGGTTTGAGGTTTATACTTTATAAGGTTGACTTTTAAAGTTGGCTACTAGGCTTGGGTAAAGGGTAGTGAATCAAACGTTAATGAACATTGTAATCTCCCAAATTAGTTCTTTTTACTTCAGGGTAATTAATTTTTGAGTATCTATGCCTCCTTATTCGTGTGGTCCAATATAGTATAGCATCTAACAATATTTGGTACAACATATCATTGTAGACCATAACTATGTATAAAATAATCTATAATACACAACCTCAGGTAAAATATGGTCTATGAATCTAATTTTATGATGCAAATTTTTTTTTACTAAGTAGCAAGTTATTATTAATTGTTTTATTATTGTTTACGTGGAGGATCTACATATATAATCATTTAATTATGTTTAATAATTCTTTACTCTTTAAAGATAGTAGAAATACTGAAATTTAAAAAAGAAAAGCAATTAAATTTTACAAAGAAAGCGCAAATTAAACTTAACACCATACCATCGTCATAACCCCAAACATACATTTAATAACAAACAACTAGTTATGAAAATATGGACTACTATGGATATGAAAAAGTATAGCTAGAATACTTGCAAATATTAGCTTGAAAATAATAGTTATTTATATTTTCTTAATAACGAAAGTATTTCTTATATCACTGAAAAACATATTTGTAAGAAAAATAAACATCCTAAAGTTTTAGACAGGTTGTTATCTAATCAATTTTAATTAGGTGTTTTGTTTTATTTTCCCCAAAACTTAAAGAAACATTTTTTAGGTACTCAGCACTGATGACGGAAACTTTGAATAGTAAAATTTTATATGCGCTTTATCATATTAACTACTTTGTTTTTATGTAGAGCATTTTTTAACAAAACTATTTAAAATAAACTATATGATGTACAAAAAGTAAAATTCAGGTTTAAATATATATTTTCTTTTTAGTATAATAAACGTATTAATTAAAAACTCTTTTATTTATAAATAGCTTAATGCGTAAGCAGTTTGTTTGAAATGGACCAAAAATTGGACAAAAAATTGAAAATAAGGGTAAAAAATATTATATAGTGTTTACCAATTAACTTTACGACCGTAATAATGTTTGTTTTTATAATATTAATGCTGAATAAATATCTTAACAGATTATAAAAATTAATAATTTGTTCTAAGTGACAATGTTATAGATTAAAGCCATTATCTCTTTGTGTGCTTTTACATAACCCTAATTCGACAAATATTTATTAAAACTTCGACTTGACAAAAGCAAGGAACATGGAATTAAAAGGACTATGCAAATTCTGCATTTATGAAGAGTTAATACTAGGTCAGGTATCTTTTAAGTCATTTTCAACAAAACAGATAAAATCGAAGTGCATTTGAAAAGAGATAATTCGGGTTTTCAAAATAAAAAGTTATTTGATATAAATACACAACTTTACAGTAGTGTCCCTGTAAAGACTGTTAAAACAAATTTTGTATCTACGCAGAGTGCGAAATAGGACAATATAAAAGAATATCAGTCACTTCGGTTAACACTTGTGACCGTTTTCATGACCTCAAAAATGTTACTTTGCTTTTTGGGTCAAAACAAAGTTTGAACAATGAAAAGGTTTTAGAAATTCCCAAGAAAACTTGTTCATACATCTGATGTTCTACCATAGATAATAGTTATATCATCCATCCAGCCTTTCATTCGCAACATCGCATTGCATTAGAATCCCAAAAGTCATACAGCTGTATATTGAACTTGAAAGTAGAGGCTAAAAGAAAATATTAATCCACATAGAAGACTAGATCATGCATAGACACGTCTGAATTCCATCGCAACATTCGAGATCCCTAATAGAAATTCCACTACCTACTACTTCTGACAATCAGCAGTCTACTGGAAGATTAAATATCGATACTGCTGCTCTAAAATTGTTTGAAGAAGTGTTTTCAGTAATGTCTTCTCTTTCGTAGACTGACATTAAGAGCGTAGTTGTGCTAGAGCAACATGAGACGAATGGAAATGTCAAGTTCAATACATTGATGGACAAGATATCTCGACATTGGAAAAAAACGGATAAGATTTTGATTTAGTGATCATAAAAAAATCTGCAATACCCTGATGACGAAGTATCTCGTCATTAACAAAATTGGTGACATCTTGATGGATGATATTTCGTCGAAATCAGGGGTTAAGTTAATGCACGCACATCATAGAGTTAACAACAAATAAATAAAACAGCTATTTTGCTAATCGAAAACATATTTATTGTTTTGATTAATTTCCTTATATTTATTTCTATTTTAATCTCATTTTGTACATGTATTGTTCATTTTTATTGTAGTCTCATTGCTCCTCGACTTCCGGAGCCAAAATTCCTCTATAAATCTTTCCGAGTGAATTTGTTTTGTGGTGTTCTAACCAGATGAGTTGAAGGGGTATTTCCAGCAACCCCTTTAGATGAAATCGTCTTTCTTCGTTAACGAATAGCTGGAGGAGTGGTGAACTAAATTCCTGACCCTTCGTCAGGGAGACCAGGAGTTTTACAGGACAGAGTTTGTCAAATGGATCAAGGTCACTGAAACCTGGTATTTTAAAACACTATAAACTATTTATTAAATGCGTTTGTTGCAAAAATTCTTTCTATGCTAAATTAACAAGCCTTATTTAACCCACAAGTGTTTCGACAAGATATCTCGTCCAGGATCTGGTCAATTTCACTAAGGGCGAGATATCTCGTCGAGTCAAAACTGTCCTATTACTCCAAGGAGAATGAAGATTCAAGTGGTAAAAACAAACTGTCACTTGTTCAGAACTGGTGACGGTTTGGAAAAGGTATTTGCACGAGTCTGGGCATTTTCAGAGAACCCAGCCCAGAGAGGGCAGTTTTCGACGCGTAAATAAACCACCCGGAGGGTTAATTCTCCTTCACGACGTAACAATATATTCTTATTTAACAGACAGTGTAATGTCCGTAATAACGGTTCGGGGTCAGAGGTAAACACCTGCACCACTGACCGCCGGTCATAAATCTCGACCTATCCATCGGGGAGGTCTTCCAGTCCAAATAGTTTTTAAGCAATGCACGACGGCCCACACTTGATTAACTGTCTCAGTGTCAACTGGAGGGACGATAGGTGACGAGCTGAAGAATCGAGCTGGCAGATGTATATTTTGGCGGCCTATTGCCGGCCGTTTTGAGTGATCGATTGTCTCTTTTTACAGCTCACTCAACCTAGGGATACAAATCCCTGGTTATTTGTGTGCATAATGTATTTTCTTCGTTTAAAATAAATAACTATTTTAGTTGTATTTTGGCTGAGTCGTCGTTTTTTGGCACACTACTAAGCCCGCTACGTTGCAACAGAAGTTATTTTTTAAATTTGTTTTTGTGTATTATTTGTTATGTCTTATAATTTTACTCTCCGGACGGTTTAAAGACTGTATTTCTTTTAGGGACGTAACAAGATTCCTTCTTGCCTCCTTACGTGGTTCAAAATTACGTGTTGTCCTCGATCTTTCCTTTTGGGTTTGATCCCGGACAGTCGCCAATAGCCAGTTGTGTTGCTCTAGCGCATGGGTCGGGAATCTTTTCGGAAACGAAGAGCCATTTCAACAATAAACGTACAAAAATTAAATTTAGGGAGCCGCAATTTTAATTCGATTTATTTTTTAATTATTTTAGTATTTACAAGCACATATTATACAGATGCAAGTTTCAAAAAAGTTCTCGTGTTTATTTATAATAGTTTTTGTTTTTTGTGGGTACAATAAATAAAACGACATTTTTTGTAAATTTTTATTTTATTCATGTAAATGCAAATACAACAAAGTATTTAAAAAATAATATTGAAATTATTTATTTTAATATTCAGTTTACACACACATTCAATGCGATTTTTAGACGGATTTTCTCTCCCAATTTAGTCAAATTTGGAGTGTACTTCGTGCATTTTAGAAGTTCCACTTTTAAACTTTCTTCCGTTAGTCTGCTTCTAAGTTTGCTTTTAATGTAGTTTATCGTAGAGAAAAATTGTTCACAATTGTATTTGGATCTAAATAAGGTCAGAATCTCAAAAGCTAATCTCCTCGCATTTGAATAATTAGTCGGAAAGGAGTTCCAGCATTTAAATATAATGTCCTGTGGTGTTTCCTCCATAGTTGTCTCATTTTTTCAACTTGTGCTACCATTTCCTGAAGTTTTTGCACCCAGATACTTTTATTCTGAATTTCCAGAATCTCCATTTGTAGATCTGCAACAGATATTCCAGGAAACGTTTTGACGTCTATTAATTTTAAATCCCACTTCAGCGGATGTAATATAAATTTCATCATCTGATGTTTTCTAAAATCCTAAAATCTATTTAAAAATGAAACTAAAATAAAATTAATCATTTCAGTGATTATTTTGCAATCAATTTTTCTTGATTTAAACTCAACCTATAGTTCAAAAAATACAAATTCATCTTTGGCAATGTCTTCCAAAATCACTCTTAATTTCTGCTCAAATGTAATGACTTCTAATAATAGTAAAGATGTATTTTCCTTCCCTTGTAACTTCAGATTCAACTTATTAAAATGTTCAGTCATATCAACCAAAAAACAAAAATTTAGAATTCATTCGTGATTGGTGAGAAGTTGTAAATGTTCTGTGTTGTAATTTTTAGAAGTTAAGAAAATTATTACTTCTTTCAAACACTTGAAAAACCGCTTTAATGCTTTCCCCCTTAATAGCTATCTTACAGAGGCAAATATAACCAAATCTGTATATTGACTACTTATTTCAGACAATGCATCAAAAAGTCTGTGATTCAACGCTTTAGATTGGATGAAATATTGATCATTGGTACAACAACGTCTATCACTTTTTCAGCTGAGGTAATAACCCTAAAGGTTTTGCAATTAAAGTTTCTTGATGTAAAATGCAATTAAATGAAATAATTTCATGAGAAATATGAGTGACGACATCTAACAAAAATAGATTCATTCGCAGCCTGATATAAAATCATGACACATTTCTTAATTTTTTGTGTCAGATCGAGAAAGTGGGGAAGATTCTCAGGTTAGCCTATCTGAGCTTTGTCTGGTACTGGCTATACCTAACTTGCAACTATTTTCTAACTGAATATGATTAACGTTATAAAATCCAGTGTAAATTTTTAAATGATACGAAAGGCAAGTGCATGATGATTCGCGAACGGATTTCCCGTTCTATAAAGGTGTTTTAATTTCTAGATGATCATAAATTATTTTTTTAATCCAGATTTTAATATAAATGTGTCTAATGTGTATTCAGTCAGATGTAAAACTTTTATATCTGACAAACCAAACTGCTCTAAAAGAGTTTCAGATAAGGTAAAAGCGTAGTATCATCAAAACGTTATGATATAATGATATGTGTGGATTGGATTGCATAGGAATTTTGATTTTATGGCTCAACACATCCAAAAGCGGACAAATAGCCAAATCAAACGCATGGCACTCGAATTCTAATTGAAATATTTGAACATAATAACACGAAGTTGGTATGAAATGCTCAAAATGAGATGAGCCTTATAATTAAAAAAACTAACAGAATTTTCAAAACTATCATAATTTAATTCTCTGATATTAGAGGAACATAATGCTAAAATACATTATTTTAGTTGATGTCTACTTAATTAAAAGTTTCTGTTCAACAAAATTTTCGCAAATGAGCGCACATGGTTAATAACAAATAAAATTTGCGAATTATTTATTTTATTCCCCAATATGTGAAACATCTTTTTAAAGAAATCCTGAATCCAGTTTCGTTATTTATTAACAAAGGAACTACATACTAATTGCAAAGATCCTGCTATTGTTCAGCACCTTGCTGTTCTAAAAAATGAATTTTATTCTCAAGAAGTTTTAGATAAAAGAATAGTTCAAAATTGGGTTTTATAAAACTTTCAAAAGGGTTTCATTCTCTGGAAAAATTATGCTGTTGTAGAAAACTAGTGGTTCAAACACGACTAAATCTTCGATGTGAATAAGTAGCAAATATTTGTTCTAGTAGATGAGAGAGAAAAATGAAATGTTTCACTAGCCATTTTTGACTAATCAGTTTCACGAAAAATTCGTTTGCTTATTTAATTACGTAATGAAGCCAACACATATTGAAGAATAAAGATCCGTACTTTTGAATCAGGAAATCCGTTTTTCTTCCAAAGAGAAACTACAGTGGCTTTGTGCTGTAAAACGTCACAAAAAAACTAATAACTACTTAACATAATGATATGAAGTACGAAAAGATCCTTATCAGATTTTTAAAAATTCGATACAAAGACAATTTTAATTTAAAGATTTCATTTGCTTTGAATTTATTCTTGATTGAAAAATGCATGATTGTAAAATATTTCCATGTTGTTTCCCAAAAGATAAAAATTTAAATACTAATTTTATTTTAATTATAGAAGATATTTAATAGTGTATTTATCTAAAAAGAACCATATAGTGAAAAATTAAATTAAAAATGCAATGCAAACTCGACGCATAATATAAAAGATATAATTCTCATTAAAAGTGAAATAATATAACAGGAAAAAATTCTGTGCTAAATTTGACTTTTCAGTTAAAATATTTGATTTAAAATAGCAACATAATAAAATAACTTTATACTGAAATTTGGAATACGTAAGTCTTCTTTTGTAGATATTTTGAGCTGTTTCATCTTTATTTGCTCGTTCAATTTGATAAATTTTTTTCCAGACAAAGGTAGGTAGGTATTTAATTAACGTCATACTGAAGCAACACAATTTAACAAAAATTTACAAAAAAGGGTCGTTTTATTTATTGTACCCACAAAAAACAATAACTATTGCAAATAAACATGAGAACTTTTTTGAAACTTGCATCTGTATAACATATGCTTGTAAATACTGAAATAGTTAAAAAATAAATCGAATTAAAATTGCGGCTCCCTAAATTTAATTTTTGTACGTTTATTGTTGAAATGGCTCTTCGTTTCCGAAAGGTTCCGGACCAATGCGCTAGAGCAACACAACTGGCTATTGGAAACGGTCCGGGATCAAACCCGAAGGGAAAGATCGAGAACAACAACACGTAATTTTGAACCACGGTCAGATGACAAGGTCACACCTGAGCTTGCTCACTACTCTCCAAACTCCCACACTACGCCAATGTGAGGACATATGAGGCCACGGCAGATTTAACGTGCACCAACCCCCTTGTACAAGACGGTCAGTGTAAACCAACAAATCAGATGGAAAGCGGAGATCGTATTAACCTTTTTTCACTTGATAACATAAAAGGAATTTATCATCATTTTGGCAACTTTTGGGGTGTAATATAATTGGTGATGACCAATTAACTATCCAAACTCAATTCGGAATTCAGTCTTTGGAATTTTTATTGGCGACATGCTGAAATCGTATTCGAAAGAACCACAGTCGTGAACTTGGAGGTTAAATCTATCGTGGCCTCAAATGTCCTCACGTTGGCGTGGAGTGGAAGTTCGGAGAGGAGGTTGCCAGATCAGGTGATGTCCTCGTCATCTGAATTGCGTGGCGTTGTCCTCGGATCTTTTCTTTCGGGATTGATCCCGGACCGTCGTCAATAGCCCATTGTTTTGCTCCAGCGCGACTTTAATTGAAATACCTACCTATCATATTTCATAAACAAGCCAAGTGACGTCATGCCCGGAATGTGCATATGGAGCTTGTTTCTCTGCCTTAAAACACTACCGCCACCTATATTTAGCTTGACAGAAAGAGCCTCCTTGACAGGAAAAGCTATTTACATAGTATATTGTTATAATACATTAACAGTTTTCCTGGCAAACTACCAGATTATCAAATATTGAGTATTTCAATAATTACTTAACAATAGTTAGTAGTTTTACACCTTTAATCCTCCTAGTAAAACTGATCAGATGTTGATGGACGAGATATCTCAATCCATCAAGATCTCGTCATCTCTCATCATTAGAAAAAACTGACATGATCATGATCTCGTCATTATAAAAAAATCAGCAAGATCTAATGAAGATTATCTAATTATTAGCAAAATCGTTCAGATTTTGATGGACGAGATATCTTATCGAAACCACTTGGATGATTAAAGCTCTTACCGAGGTGATAGAATGTATTTCTCTTTCAAAACCCAGGCATTGTGTTACGTTATCCACGTCACTGATAGCATTGAAAATTAAATATACTCCAAGTGAATGATAAACCACGCTTGAAATTTTTCGAGAGTAACTTTCAAGTTTCAAACAATTCAAAAATTATAATGGTTTATGAGCTGTCCACGATGCCACGTTATCTCAAATTTCCAAACATTAGGCATTCATCATTCAAACAATCAGAAACATATTTGATCCTCTTGAATATTTTGTTAATTAATGAATTTTCATTTTCTGGTTTGTCACTATGCTGCCCGGGGCCTTCAATTGGGTTCTTTTATGATTATTCATGTCTTTGCTAAAATGTTAATTCCATTGCTGATTGGATTGGATTAGGTAGTTTTCAATATAGATCGTATTTCAATTTAGGCAATCAATACAGAATGGAGATTTTGGCCTTTCACCATAAAACCCCAAATCCCATCCAATATGAATCAGCAATGATCTTAACATTTAAATCAGAAACACATTTGATCCTCTTGAATATTTTGTTAATTAATGAATTTTCATTTTCTGGTTTGTCACTATGCTACCCGGGGCCTTCAATTGGGTTCTTTTATGATTATTCATGTCTTTGCTAAAATGTTAATTCCATTGCTGATTGGATTGGATTAGGTAGTTTTCAATATAGATCGGATTTCAATTTAGGCAATCAATACAGAATGGAGATTTTGGCCTTTCACCATAAAACCCCAAATCTCATCCAATATGAATCAGCAATGATCTTAACATTTTAGCGAAGACATCAATAATCGTAAAAGAAAACAATTGAAGGCTCCAGCTGATAAGCAGGTGACATAGGTGACACGCCATAGATAGTGCTAATAAAGATTTCTTATCCTTTCTTGATTCTAAATAAATCTCATCATTAATGACCACAAATATTGATAATCTTGGTTATTAAATTTTACCGAACATGGTTTATTGGTTATGTTTTATGGATTAATGGGCATATTTGGCCAAGCACAACACATTGTCAAGTGGTGAACATAAACAAAAGGAAAGTTGTATTACCACAGAAGAGAGAATTACACCCACTGTAAGTTACACATTACCAAGCATAGCAGTGGTTAGATGATATATCCTTTCCTTCATATCGTACCTGGTTTTCAGATGCTACTCAGCACATGTTCACTGAGGATTACAGTCTCTGAATTACATGCAATCAGTATTATCTCCTGATAATTGCATGCAAATGTGCCAATGCATCAGTAATAACGACATAGTAGGCAACTACTTAATTGACAAGCATATTCCATGATATTAACTGAAGGTACTTAGCATCTAAATCAGGAGAGCGCTTTATGAGTACTGTGACCAGATTGTGAAAGGTTGTGAAGAAAGCTAGTCACAGGTATTTGAATGAAGAAGTGGGAAAGAGTTAGAGAGGAAAAAACTATCAACAATAATTCAGCTTTAGGGGGAATTGTTTACTAAATACCCTCCATCAATCTGCCAAGTTAATGTTGCTCATTAACAAGACTTGTAGTCGGAAGTTATAGATGTTATAGAAATTCTCAAAATATACCCAAAATTATCAGTTTTTTTAAGTTATCCATCAGTTAAAATTTATTTTCTACAGAAATGGTTACAGGTAAGAACTGGTATGTTTTATTGAGTACTAAAGCTCCTATTCCAGGTTCCTTACCCAGAGATGTAGGAGTCACTTACTTTGGACTTCTTACCGGACATGACTACTTACAACGACACTTACACCGTATTGGGGTGGCGAGACCAGCTATCTGTTCCCTTTGCGAACTGGACAAAATGACTGCAGACTACCTCAAGAACTGTAGTAAAATTCCTGACAATAGAATTGTAGATAGTGCTTTTAAGCCATATTTGACAATTCAGAACCCTATCGGACTGCTTGTCGATTGATTGCCGACAAGCCGGAAATGAGAGTAGGATAAAAAATTATATTTATTTTTGCTTACAGTTGACAAATTTGGCCCCCACACAAATGTGCTTTCAAGGATGCTTAAAATTTTCTGGGAAATCGCTATCATCCTTTTAAAATTCCCTTTTCCCAGGCTTACCTAGAGATAAATTAAGCAAAACTATTTTAATTCTTACTTATATATCATCGCACACTGGGGGAAGACCCAGTTGGATGTGGGTGCATACCTGGTACGAGATACTCTGATCCCTAATTCTTCTAGGAAAAGAAAGTTACTTTTTCTTAGACATGATACAATGTCCTGTCTACATCTTAGAACTCAACTAACAGCTTCTCGGTTCACCGACATTTTTTTTTAAAATTGAGCCCTTTGTTTTTTTAAACTGATTATAACTAAAATACTTTACTATAGTCTAGTGTAAATAGATGTAAAACCCCTTTTGGGGCCAGTTAGGAGCTACCAGCCGGTCGGTTCTGGTTTATGGGCCGTAAGTCGTATACTTTTGATCTTAATGATCTTGAAACAGTATTCTCGGAAGCTTTTGCCAGTGAACATTTTACTGCCTATTATATATTGTATTCTCAAATCATTCACGTTTGTCAACTTACAGCGACGATAGTGCACTAATGTTCAGTGGAATGTTGGATATTTTACTCTCTGAAAGGCAGGAATTTCGATGTAGTGTGTAATAGATTTTCCCTAAAAATACACATAAAGACACAATAACCACATGTATTGGTTGAAAGAATCTTGCGAAAGATTCTATTGGTCAAAGATGGTCAAAACTAGTTACACTGTCGTGCAGAACTTAACACTCCTGATGACTTTCTCCACTAGGTATCTCGTCATTAGCAAAACTGAGTAGATCTTGGACGATATACCTCGTCATTAGAAGAAAACACGATCACGATCGTTAGAAGAAAACTGACCGATGAGAAGATATCGATCATAAAAAAATTGGAAATAACTTGACGACGAGATAGCTCGCCATTATGTGTGATCTTGATGTGCCATTATGTGTGATCTTGATGATCGTCGAAACCACTTGGAGGGTTTAGAAACGCCATTTTTATTAAGGTTATAACCGCCAAAATAAATTAAAAGCCTGTGGCGATTTACATAAATGAGGATATTTTGAAGAAAGCTGGTACGAACTTGAATTTTAGAATCATCATGTCAGTGGCTCCGACGTAGGACTGAGTTCTTCAACCTTCTTAGTTGGGGGCGCAGCCCCTTCGCCCCGACCTGGTGAGGTCATTACAAATTATAGGGGAAAGGCCACAGAGGTTTCTGGCAAGTGTGTTAAGTGATACTCGTGTATCCGGTCGTGGGATGAATCCCTATTTCTTCCTTCCTACCTTTATAGCCTGGTTTGGCTTTTAGCTTGCAGGGCTAAGGAGAATGTCTACATAGGCATCTATGTCTTATTCCAGTGACCGTCGATTTTTGATCTTACGTGAACCTGCACGCTTTTTCCTGTTTCTGATGCCTGAACCAGTTCCCGAACCCTCGGAGGATGGCTAGGAGTCATTTTGCACACAAATTTGCCTAAGCGGCTTATCACTTGGAGACACTTTGGGTGTTTGATAATTTCGATGGGTCGATCACTAATGAAATCGAGTCCTTCTCTGAAGTGTCCCGTCAGCCTGTATGTAGTGAGGAGCCTACTTCACCACATTGACAGGTATTAGACGTCTGGTATCCCATGCGGAAAAAGTACTGCGGGAACCTTCCGTGGTTTGTCAGTAGCTGGATGACAAACAGGTGCAGGTGCATTCTGAGATTTGGAAATGGTAAGAATTGTCGTGTGAACCGTCCTTCTTAGGAGGTTTGCCACCATGCCTCCCGCATTTTTAATGCTATTTGAATTAGCATGCTTTTTATCGTTAAGCTAGATCTCTGCATCAGTATGTGTACGATCTCACGCTCGGTAGCCAGTTAGGCCTCTAATTGGACGTTTCCTCGGTTGAGTTCCACTACAGGAACTCCTCAGCAATTTCATTATCTGCGTGCAAACGTGGTGCAAAGCCAGCGTCCGTGTTCGAGGTGGTCGTAGAGCCTACAAGAGACCAACTACTCCATTTTTTCCACAGTTACCCATCTGTCTCAAGGCACCCAGTTCAGTGTTCCCTTCAAAGACATTTTACTTGTCGTTCATGTTCTTGTTATCTTTTTGTTTTTACTCATCGGTTCGATAACTCTCGAAGTAGATTTGTATCATTTTCCCACATTCAGGTCGCTTCTATGCAAAGTAGCTGCTGAAAACCTTCCAGTTATTTAAGTTTTGCACGCCAGTGTAGAATCATGTAGGGAAGATTGCACGTTTCAGAACGGCTAAACGTGTATGAACCGTTTAGCGAGTTTACCGTTCCGGAGACCGTTCAGAGTACATTTTATAAGAGCCTCAGTTACCATAACCACTAAATTGTTAGTCATCCTTGAATTCCATTCCTATATCCTAAGTTTTCCAACAGATTTTATGTAAAGAGTATCCTATAAAGCTTTTACGTTAGTGAGTATATTTCTGCCTATGGTATTGTATTCCCCAATCATTCAAATCGTCAACTCATAGCGACGATAGTTTACTAGCGTACAACGTAATTCTGTATATTTAAGTTATTGTAAAATATCACTGCAAATGAGTAATTGTTCAATAATGAACATTTTGTTTCATTTCCTGCGAAATTCTTGTGTTTGCACGTCACTTGCTCCCATACTTCGCTACACAAAATATTATTATTTTAATGTGCTTAACACCCTTTGAAGTTTGTCACATCAGTTCCGAATCTCCCTGTATAATGCTAATCTATTTTGTAATTTATGTATTTAAGACAGCTGAATAAAATTTCTCGTAAGTAGTTTTTTAACTGAAATATGGATGTACTTAGTGTCGAGACAGTTTCTTGAAACCATACACAACACACCGAGGATTTCCGCTTCCACGAAAATTGAAATTCTCACAGCGAACTTACACATAACGCTCGCCCTTCAAACTCAAACCCGACTTCTCTAACGAACTTTAATTAGAAAACGTGAGACGCACGAAACGAAACGAGCGGAACTTTTATTTCCAAAACCGACAGCGATTGTTTGAAAGATGACCATCATACGTCATCTTAAGAAATAAGGAGGCTTAAGTTCTCAGCTTTAAGATAAATCGCAATTGGAAAAAGAGCTCACAAAAAATAACAGTAGCAAAAAATCTGAAAAAGTGGTGGGAGTTTAAGACCAAATGAATGATGTATCGAGCGATTCTCGAATTACGTGAAATCATTTGTAAAGAAAATATTGAGATGGATGAGATATATTTTAAGAACTCCTTTCTTTTTCGAGTCCTCATTTGAATCGCAATTCTGGAAATCATTGATAGCGTCTATATGATATGATTAATGCTCCCGAGTCCAAAGAATAACGATGAGAGAGAATTTGAATAGCACGGATTTCTCTCCCTTCTCAGACGCTCACATCAGAGAGATAATCTTTTTCCGGAATAAATCGAAATTCGCTGCGACTTCTTTATTTTATGATGGTGAAAAAGTAGAGGGCATCCATTCTAAAAATGAAGTTTTGTATTTCGAAGGCTGTTAATTCAATCCTTTGTGGATATTTCAAGTGAGATGCGTGGAATTCTGAAGCGATTGTTGGAAATAGATTGCAAACTTAGAATCTATGAATGGAATTCACGGATGTGTAAACATTTAGCGTTTATAACTGAAGTTCTTATAAAATTTTTCGTTCTGAAAGTTTCTTAAGTATATAGCATTTCGTTGTACGCTCGTACACTGTCGTCGCTTTAAGTTGGTCATGTGAATGATTGGGAATATAATATCATAGGCAGAAATATATTCACAGACAAAAAACTTTCTAGAGGACTCATTACATAGAATTCTGAAAGGTTTGTTGAAAATAGATTGAAAACAGGATATAGGAATGGAATTCACGGATGATAGAGCACAAACTAAAGTATTATTTTTTGTACAGCAATGTATGGGCGCAAGTGACGCGTTTAGGCGCAAACACACAAGAATTGTGCAGGAAATAAAACAAAATGCTCATTTACATTATTTTACAAGTACTCATTTGCAGTGATTTTGTACAATAACTGCTCAAAAGTGTCACCACCAACATTAATGCAAGCTTAGCAGCTTGGCAAGTTTGTGAAACCCGCATTTCAATTGCGGGATTCCAACAAAGGAACCAACGGATGTTCTAGGGCGCCAAACCAAACATTACACTCTAAGATTGGCGGCGAAAAAGTCCACCAATCTATGCATCGTCGCTGCTAAGTTTGCGTTAATCATGGGGGTGACACTTTTGAGCAGTATTGTACATCATGGTTAATGAGTAATTGTAAAGTTACGATGGCAAATAAATATTTCGTTTTATTTCTTGCGCAATTTTTGTGTGTTTGCTCCTAAACGCGTCACTTGCGCTTATACATTGCAGAACAAAAATGATTCTTTAAGTGTGTGCTCTAACACCCCTTGAAGTTTATCACATGAGTTCCGAATCACCCTGTATATCGGCGTATGTTATACGAGGGTTGAATTAAAAGTAATGCCTCTAAGAGAATTGCTAATGATTGGATGGGTATATTTTAATAAATGAAACCCAGAAAGTTTCCTTAGAATGTGCACTATAATTGCATAAATTCATTTTTCAACATAGTCGCCAGATAACGTAATACACTTCCGCCAACGATCAAGTTTCCTGAAGCCATCACGGAAGAACTCCACCTAGTGTTTCTTCAAGCAGCACCCAATCGCTGTCTGAATTTCATCATCGTAGTTGTAGCTACTTTCACGAAGGTTTTTCCTTCATTTTAGGGAAAAGATAGAACTAACACAGCTTCAAATCTGGACTTTATGCTGGATGGGGTATTGTGTCGAATTTCAGCTTCCTCAGCTCTTCCAAGGTGGATCGAGAAGTGTGAGGCCAAACATTGTAATGTTGCAGCAAAACATCTTCTTTCTCCCTTCGAATTCTCCTCAAGTGGTTTTTTAGAGATTGTCGATTCTCTAAAATATAGCGTCCACTCGTTTCTTGTAAAACTCATCGGTTGCTGACATAAGTCGACCAACTCTTTGTCATAATACACCGGGAGTAGTATACGGGTGCCTATAGGCGGCGGAAGTGACGTCATACCACGTGACCGGAAGTGGGCGGGGCCAAGTGGCGTCATACCACGTGACCGGAAGTGGGCGGGGCCAAGTGACGTAATACCACGTGACCGGAAGTGGGCGGGGCCAAGTGACGTCATACCACGTGCCGGAAGTGGGCGGGGCCAAGTGACGTATTGTTTGTTTACATTTTGGACTTGGAATTTTTTTTGTCATCGACTTCGTGCAGGCGTTGAGTTGTTTCAAGATGGCGTCGTTTCGTTGCCATGGTGATGAATCACTCGCGTAGTGCCATCTGGTGGAGATATTCGAAACCCTATTATTTTTAATTAAAAAGCAATTTCGTGGATTCGAACCCGGGACCATGGGATCCGAGGTCAAGTGCGCTATCCGTTAGGCTGTAAGAGAGTTAACTTAAGATGGTGAATTAATGTAGTGTTTATTTCTCTTTCTTTTGGACTTGTATTTTTTCTTAGTATTAGGAATGGGTTATTTTTAGAAAATGGTTTGAATAATTGCATAGGGGTTTTAATAAATGCTTTTTCAAAATGACTTATGGCGCCATCTAGTGATTTTAAAAGTAATTAATCTAAGGAACGAATTGATTTCTTAATGGTTTTACTTTATTCATGACCAGTGTCGTCAGTGTGTTTACGTTTCGGACTTGGATTTTTTTCGTTATTCGTACCGCCATCTATTGTCATTTACTTGAGTGAATAGAATAAAATCCTAAGAAAATAAAAAATATTTGATATTTTGTTGGGGCTCGAACTTAGTACAAAAGTACTCATGGTCGAGGGTTAGTTGATGGATTTTTTTTCCTTCTGAGATTTCGATGTGACGTCACGATTATGTCCATCGAGCAAGTCTGAACTTGAAAAAGTCTACTCACAATTCTTTATGTTATGAGTATGGTAAATTGTTTACAGATCGTGAAGACTGGGCATACTTCCGTCGATTGGAAAACGAATTAACGTATTAAAAAAAGACGAAATTTAGAAATTTTAGGTCAAAAATATACTGTGCCTTGTCAACTTGTAGCATACGAAGACGAAGGAATAAGCTATACTTTTAGTGGGTCTTCTATTGCAGCCAAGCCTTGATCTCCTTAAGTATTGGAAATAAAGGGAGAAATGGAGCGAATAATTGGTGCAAGATTTAATTTTGAGTTGGTGAACCGTTATAAAGATGGTAAGGACTGCATAGTTGCCCATAAAAACAACGAGAAGGACTTGGAACTTTATGCACCCATAGCGTCTGTTTCATTTGGGCAGAAAAGACAATTTGTGTTTTCTAACTACAATTGTTTAAAAATTGTTCTGGAAAATGGAAGTTTGCTTGGAATGAAGTATCCAACAAACCAATTTTGGTTTCACAAGTTTCGTAAAATTCTAGCGTAAATAAGCAATAATCCACTTATGTGCCCCCGAACTGGAACACAAATACTGTATTTTGGATTGTTTGTTTTTTATTACATAGTTTTATAAATTGTCTTAAAATGCAAGATCTGAAATGAAATTTTTCTATGCTATAAAGATTTATGGTTTTTTTTAATTTAGATGTTTTTACTCAAAAATTAATTATACATTAGATGCTATAAGACCTATTTTTTAACAGAAATTTTGTTTTAATTAATATACACTTAAGTAAGAGTAAAATTTTTGAAACTTTATAAGACCCATACTATGAATACGTTTTCTTGTACATTTGAAGAAGTTTTAGTATAAAAACCATTTATCCTATAAATCTAAATTAAATGTTATTTTTTAAATTCTCTTTCCTTGCATATTATTTTTTTACTTTGAATAAATCTTCATAAATTTTAGTGATTTAATTTATATTATATAGATTTACAAACCTGTTTTTGGATGAAATATAAGGATTTTATATTTTAAAAGTTAATGTTTTTACTCAAAAATTAATTATATATTAAATACTATTACACATATTTTTAATGTTGAAGATTTTAGAAAACATTTTACAATTGAAACATATGCATTACATATTATGACAAACACTTAAATGGAGATCCATAAGGGAATATTGGAAATCTTTTTAATGCTTACACCTTTCTATTTTAAATAAACTTTTGCTTGTCTTACCACATACACTGTATTTTGGATTATTTGATTTTTATTACCCATGGTCTTATAAATTTTCTTTTAAAATACAAGATCTGAAATGAAATTTTCCTTGATTTTAAGATTTATGTTTTACTCAAAAATTAATTATACATTAGATGCTATAGCACATATTTTATTACAGAATTTTTTAATATTATACACTTAAGTGAGCGTAAAATTTTTGAAACTTTACAAGACCCATATTATGAACATGTTTCCTTACACATTTGAAGTAGTGAAAAATAGTATTAAAACCCTTTATCCTGTAAAATCTAAATTAAATATTATTTTTAATTACTTTCCTTGCATATTATTGTTTACTTTAAATACATTTTCATTCATTTTAGTGATTTTATTTATATTATAAAGATTTATAATTGTTTTTAACAAAATTTTTTTTGATATAAGGATTTTATATTTTAAAAGTTAGATGTTTTTTACACAAAAATTAATTATATATCAAATACTATTGCACGTATTATAACATTGAAGATTTTTAGAAAACGTTTAACAATTGAAATATATACTTTAAATATTATTACAAACATTTAAATGCAATTTGCTTTTTATTTTTAATTTTACAATTGAGACATTTTTAAAAGTTTGGTTCTTAAAGTGTGTGTTTTATGCATAGTAAAAAAATTATTATAAAAAACCTGTAAGAGTAAAAAGAATTTTATGCATTAATTTCAAACTTTACAAGACCCATACCATGTTTCCGTGCACATTTGAAGTAGTGAAATATAGAATTAAAAACCATTTGTCCTTGAAGTTCTAAATTAAAAGTTATTTTTCTTTAATGCTTTTTCAAACCACACATTTTACTAAATATGAACTTTTATTTATTTGAAAACCTTATGCACATCGTACAATTAAATTGCACAGCAAAATACCAATACTGTACGAAGCTATGAAGTATTTTACAAGATACTTTGGTACTGTTTTCTTAATTTTAAGTGTTCTACATTGCTATGTTAAATGGATAGTAAGTGGTTTTTCTGTTTTTGAAAATAATGTGTGCACATCTGTGCTGCTAAGCAAATTAACTTTTGCCCTTTTCTTGATATTTAATGCATAATCTAAATATTTACTGACACCGCTGATAGTTTTACCCATGAGTAAAATTAAATAATAACTGAACATTTTAAGTATTAATGTGAATTTTAAAATGAACAAATATTATTAAAATAATGGATTAAATCTGAATTTTATGTATTCTTAAAACAATCTCTGCAAAAACCAGCACAGACAATTCTTAAACAGATTGAAGGAAGCCACATGGAAACAAAGTTAATGGAAGCACTTTTTATAGAAAAAACATAGTTCATATATTTTACACAAGTAATACATTGTAGTGTAAAAAATAACTTTAGTTTTTTACATACTTGCACAGACGCATATTTCCGACAAGCCAATTATTCGATGCCGCCACCTAAACTTTTGGGCAATGCAAATTATTTTTGTGATGACCACATGATAGTTTTTGGAAATCAAGTTGATATTCGGAAGTAATACATCTAAGCGTTTCTTTTCCATATGACCACCTTTGTAAGCAACTAGGTACTGAGTGGCCCTCTTGGTCTGATCGTACAATTCTAAAAGCTTAGAGTCTAAACTTTCTAAGGGAGCACAATTTGCTATGTCATGAGACAGAAATGAAGAGTACATACGTAATTTTTACACGATCTTTGGCACTAAGTTTATGCTCAGACGATAAGTTAAAACGAATACTTGAAGCTACTTGCGATTTTTTTACAGCGATGTATGCATATTTACGTACTAAGAAACTTTCTTGAGTCTGAAATCCATCAAAATCCACAATTTCACAAATATTAAGCATTGCTATTGAAAAGCGTTAACTGTTCTTGGAAAAATAATTGTAAACTGGAGGCCACGAAGAACTGGACTATATAACACCATACACTTACTAATCATACTAATCAGTAAAGTTAAAATTTATCTTTTGCGTTCCATAGTTACTCACAAAAGATAAGACTAAGTGAAGAATGTACATACTCAGAAAACATGGTGTTTGTGATAATGCGCGAAATAAAATTTTGTGTTATAATACAAGAAGATTTTAACGAAAGGATATACTTAAATATGCGTTTGATTTTTTTTACTCTACCACGTTTATGCGCTGAATGCAATTCAATTCTACGACTAAACTTGAGCAAGAAAAAAATATAACCAAATATAATTTATAAGAGAAACGCATTTTGACTTTCTTTAAAACGAGAATTTTAAAGTATACTGAATTCTCTTGATTCCGCAGTTTTATGTTTTTTCTAAAATTACATCAACGAATTGAATTATTTATTTGTGGGCACACACAAGTCTTTGCCCTTGTTGAAAGGAAACTAGTATCTTTGACAAGTATCAGATTTTTAAAAATTGATTAAGAGAAGAACCTTTTTTCATGGAATTTAATTCAATCTGCACCATAATTTTACACTTAAGAGTAATAGAGCATAATATAGTTTTAAGGAAAATGAATAACCATTATGCAAATTTAAAGCCAAAAGTTCCAAGCATGTCTATGCGCCTATCTACGTTTAGAGATTGGCCAACGCACAGACGTTGACCTTAGAGACCTAGCCGAAAACGGATTGTATTATACTGGTGTCTTGGACGTGATCAGGTGCTATTGGTGTGGCGAAGGGGCTTGAAAATTGGTAAAAAGAAGATGTAGTGAGACACAAACACAAAGTTTTATCCAAAATGTTTGGTAGCCCATAGATGAAATTGTACAGGTGCTGGATGAAATCAACAACAATAATTGATACTTGTCAAAGATACTAGTTTCCTTTCAACAAGGGCAAAGACTTGTGTGTGCCCACAAATAAATAATTCAATTCGTTGATGTAATTTTAGAAAAAACATAAAACTGCGGAATCAAGAGAATTCAGTATACTTTAAAATTCTCGTTTTAAAGAAAGTCAAAATGCGTTTCTCTTATAAATTATATTTGGTTATATTTTTTTCTTGCTCAAGTTTAGTCGTAGAATTGAATTGCATTCAGCGCATAAACGTGGTAGAGTAAAAAAAATCAAACGCACATTTAAGTATATCCTTTCGTTAAAATCTTCTTGTATTATAACACAAAATTTTATTTCGCGCATTATCACAAACACCATGTTTTCTGAGTATGTACATTCTTCACTTAGTCTTATCTTTTGTGAGTAACTATGGAACGCAAAAGATAAATTTTAACTTTACTGATTAGTATGATTAGTAAGTGTATGGTGTTATATAGTCCAGTTCTTCGTGGCCTCCAGTTTACAATTATTTTTCCAAGAACAGTTAACGCTTTTCAATAGCAATGCTTAATATTTGTGAAATTGTGGATTTTGATGGATTTCAGACTCAAGAAAGTTTCTTAGTACGTAAATATGCATACATCGCTGTAAAAAAATCGCAAGTAGCTTCAAGTATTCGTTTTAACTTATCGTCTGAGCATAAACTTAGTGCCAAAGATCGTACAACTGTGTGATATGTTAAAAATTACGTATGTACTCTTCATTTCTGTCTCATGACATAGCAAATTGTGCTCCCTTAGAAAGTTTAGACTCTAAGCTTTTAGAATTGTACGATCAGACCAAGAGGGCCACTCAGTACCTAGTTGCTTACAAAGGTGGTCATATGGAAAAGAAACGCTTAGATGTATTACTTCCGAATATCAACTTGATTTCCAAAAACTATCATGTGGTCATCACAAAAATAATTTGCATTGCCCAAAAGTTTAGGTGGCGGCATCGAATAATTGGCTTGTCGGAAATATGCGTCTGTGCAAGTATGTAAAAAACTAAAGTTATTTTTTACACTACAATGTATTACTTGTGTAAAATATATGAACTATGTTTTTTCTATAAAAAGTGCTTCCATTAACTTTGTTTCCATGTGGCTTCCTTCAATCTGTTTAAGAATTGTCTGTGCTGGTTTTTGCAGAGATTGTTTTAAGAATACATAAAATTCAGATTTAATCCATTATTTTAATAATATTTGTTCATTTTAAAATTCACATTAATACTTAAAATGTTCAGTTATTATTTAATTTTACTCATGGGTAAAACTATCAGCGGTGTCAGTAAATATTTAGATTATGCATTAAATATCAAGAAAAGGGCAAAAGTTAATTTGCTTAGCAGCACAGATGTGCACACATTATTTTCAAAAACAGAAAAACCACTTACTATCCATTTAACATAGCAATGTAGAACACTTAAAATTAAGAAAACAGTACCAAAGTATCTTGTAAAATACTTCATAGCTTCGTACAGTATTGGTATTTTGCTGTGCAATTTAATTGTACGATGTGCATAAGGTTTTCAAATAAATAAAAGTTCATATTTAGTAAAATGTGTGGTTTGAAAAAGCATTAAAGAAAAATAACTTTTAATTTAGAACTTCAAGGACAAATGGTTTTTAATTCTATATTTCACTACTTCAAATGTGCACGGAAACATGGTATGGGTCTTGTAAAGTTTGAAATTAATGCATAAAATTCTTTTTACTCTTACAGGTTTTTTATAATAATTTTTTTACTATGCATAAAACACACACTTTAAGAACCAAACTTTTAAAAATGTCTCAATTGTAAAATTAAAAATAAAAAGCAAATTGCATTTAAATGTTTGTAATAATATTTAAAGTATATATTTCAATTGTTAAACGTTTTCTAAAAATCTTCAATGTTATAATACGTGCAATAGTATTTGATATATAATTAATTTTTGTGTAAAAAACATCTAACTTTTAAAATATAAAATCCTTATATCAAAAAAAATTTTGTTAAAAACAATTTGTAAATCTTTATAATATAAATAAAATCACTAAAATGAATGAAAATGTATTTAAAGTAAACAATAATATGCAAGGAAAGTAATTAAAAATAATATTTAATTTAGATTTTACAGGATAAAGGGTTTTAATACTATTTTTCACTACTTCAAATGTGTAAGGAAACATGTTCATAATATGGGTCTTGTAAAGTTTCAAAAATTTTACGCTCACTTAAGTGTATAATATTAAAAAATTCTGTAATAAAATATGTGCTATAGCATCTAATGTATAATTAATTTTTGAGTAAAACATAAATCTTAAAATCAAGGAAAATTTCATTTCAGATCTTGTATTTTAAAAGAAAATTTATAAGACCATGGGTAATAAAAATCAAATAATCCAAAATACAGTGTATGTGGTAAGACAAGCAAAAGTTTATTTAAAATAGAAAGGTGTAAGCATTAAAAAGATTTCCAATATTCCCTTATGGATCTCCATTTAAGTGTTTGTCATAATATGTAATGCATATGTTTCAATTGTAAAATGTTTTCTAAAATCTTCAACATTAAAAATATGTGTAATAGTATTTAATATATAATTAATTTTTGAGTAAAAACATTAACTTTTAAAATATAAAATCCTTATATTTCATCCAAAAACAGGTTTGTAAATCTATATAATATAAATTAAATCACTAAAATTTATGAAGATTTATTCAAAGTAAAAAAATAATATGCAAGGAAAGAGAATTTAAAAAATAACATTTAATTTAGATTTATAGGATAAATGGTTTTTATACTAAAACTTCTTCAAATGTACAAGAAAACGTATTCATAGTATGGGTCTTATAAAGTTTCAAAAATTTTACTCTTACTTAAGTGTATATTAATTAAAACAAAATTTCTGTTAAAAAATAGGTCTTATAGCATCTAATGTATAATTAATTTTTGAGTAAAAACATCTAAATTAAAAAAAACCATAAATCTTTATAGCATAGAAAAATTTCATTTCAGATCTTGCATTTTAAGACAATTTATAAAACTATGTAATAAAAAACAAACAATCCAAAATACAGTATTTGTGTTCCAGTTCGGGGGCACATAAGTGGATTATTGCTTATTTACGCTAGAATTTTACGAAACTTGTGAAACCAAAATTGGTTTGTTGGATACTTCATTCCAAGCAAACTTCCATTTTCCAGAACAATTTTTAAACAATTGTAGTTAGAAAACACAAATTGTCTTTTCTGCCCAAATGAAACAGACGCTATGGGTGCATAAAGTTCCAAGTCCTTCTCGTTGTTTTTATGGGCAACTATGCAGTCCTTACCATCTTTATAACGGTTCACCAACTCAAAATTAAATCTTGCACCAATTATTCGCTCCATTTCTCCCTTTATTTCCAATACTTAAGGAGATCAAGGCTTGGCTGCAATAGAAGACCCACTAAAAGTATAGCTTATTCCTTCGTCTTCGTATGCTACAAGTTGACAAGGCACAGTATATTTTTGACCTAAAATTTCTAAATTTCGTCTTTTTTTAATACGTTAATTCGTTTTCCAATCGACGGAAGTATGCCCAGTCTTCACGATCTGTAAACAATTTACCATACTCATAACATAAAGAATTGTGAGTAGACTTTTTCAAGTTCAGACTTGCTCGATGGACATAATCGTGACGTCACATCGAAATCTCAGAAGGAAAAAAAATCCATCAACTAACCCTCGACCATGAGTACTTTTGTACTAAGTTCGAGCCCCAACAAAATATCAAATATTTTTTATTTTCTTAGGATTTTATTCTATTCACTCAAGTAAATGACAATAGATGGCGGTACGAATAACGAAAAAAATCCAAGTCCGAAACGTAAACACACTGACGACACTGGTCATGAATAAAGTAAAACCATTAAGAAATCAATTCGTTCCTTAGATTAATTACTTTTAAAATCACTAGATGGCGCCATAAGTCATTTTGAAAAAGCATTTATTAAAACCCCTATGCAATTATTCAAACCATTTTCTAAAAATAACCCATTCCTAATACTAAGAAAAAATACAAGTCCAAAAGAAAGAGAAATAAACACTACATTAATTCACCATCTTAAGTTAACTCTCTTACAGCCTAACGGATAGCGCACTTGACCTCGGATCCCATGGTCCCGGGTTCGAATCCACGAAATTGCTTTTTAATTAAAAATAATAGGGTTTCGAATATCTCCACCAGATGGCACTACGCGAGTGATTCATCACCATGGCAACGAAACGACGCCATTTTGAAACAACTCAACGCCTGCACGAAGTCGATGACAAAAAAAATTCCAAGTCCAAAATGTAAACAAACAATACGTCACTTGGCCCCGCCCACTTCCGGCACGTGGTATGACGTCACTTGGCCCCACCCACTTCCGGTCACGTGGTATTACGTCACTTGGCCCCGCCCACTTCCGGTCACGTGGTATTACGCCACTTGGCCCCGCCCACTTCCGGTCACGTGGTATGACGTCACTTCCGCCGCCTATAGGCACCCGTATACTACTACCGGGTGTTCCAGCTCCTCACAGGGATAACATCAACACATCCTTTGCCATAAGCGAATTGTATTCATCGATAGATTTCCTCTGGAGCAACACCTTCTACCGTCAAGAACTCAATGACAGCACGTTGATTAAAATGTACTGACGAGAGGTGAATGCAACCTTGTTCACAAGGTTGCATTCTTGCCACAAAACCTTTCACCCTGATATCTCGCCACTGAGATGGTATAAGGAATACTACAGAATGTATTGAAAGATGTAATGGAAAGCTGTTTAGCAAGAAGGGAAACTTGTGGACAAGGTTCCATTCTCTTGCCACAACAAAACTACCTTTCACCCTGATAGCTTGCCACTAACTCAGATGGTAAAGGGAATATTACAGAATGTATTAAAAGCTGCTTCCCGACTGTGCTGCCACCTGGTGACAAAAATGCACATGAAGGCATTACTTTTCATTCATCCCTCGTATCTCTTATACGAATGATGTCTATGTATTTTATGGACGCGTGCAAGGCGCTCCGTGAGTTTAATTTTTATTTGCAACTGCAACTGCTGCTAGCGTATTTATAGCATCGACCTTCTAATGAGATAGACGGAACATGTACAAGGAGCTTCATACTATTTCTTCCGGTAGCTCAGTTTGTATCACGTGATTGTGGGAAAAAGCATGAATCTTAAATTATTGATTTGTTAAAGAGATTATCCACCGTGATCAGAAACACTAGTCTGCGTTTCGACAGCCAAGCGGCTAAGTTGATTCGAAAACCCACGTGACTTACCCTTCAGATTTCTCATGACAGCGACTCTGCCCACATGCTGTCTATTTCATTAGAAGGGCGATGTATATATTGATGTATCTCTTATACGAATGTCTATGTATTTTGTGAACGTTGTGGCTCCTTGAATTTAATTTTTACTCCTTGCGTGCAACTGCTGCTAGCGTACTTGTAACATAGACCTTCTAATGAATAGACGGAGCACTTACCCTTCTGGGATTTTACGATAGTAACTCCACACGCATGATCTATCTATTTCATTAGAAGGTCGATGATTTGTAAGCGTTATTGTGTCTTGTATATGATATTTACTAAACACGCCCAAACTATAATATTAATAAACGTATTTTTAACTATGCAAGCGTAAACTATGATATTACGAATGTATTTTTTAACTATGCACACATGCAAACTATGATGTGGAATGAGATAAAAATTAATTTGAAAGAATTTGAGACTGAGTGTAATAAAGCGTTGTTTCTTCGTAGGATTGTACCACCTCTCCTTAGTTTTATAACTGTCTAAATTGTTTTAATAATTGTTCGTCTCCATGTGTTTCCCGTAAAGATAATTTGCAACTGTTTAGTTCAATCTTGCTGATACTCTGATCATTCGAAAAGAGACCAGATTCTTCATCTCCAAAATGAATAATGAACCGATTCGGGATCACCACACTATCTCCCGATATATTTGTAATGCTACAGAAAATGTTTTATGGTGTATGCTTTGCTTCATAAATTTTCCAGTTTTCACTTTTCAGACTGCTGATTTGTTGAGTTTTATGGAGCACGAGCCATGTTTGGTCAATATGAGCCACAAGATATACAGGGTGGCCCAATAATTACTAAACCATTTAAAAATACAATAACTCTTTAATGTATTAAAAAAATTCACATTTATTCTTTTATAAACAATAAATATACTTCTTAGAAAGTATTTTAATTAGTTTTGTAGATTATGTCCTTCAAATGGCCGCCATTTTGTTCTTGACAATGGCGGGCTCTTTGTAAAGTGTGCTCCATCACCTCTCGTAATGTTTCTTGGCTTATTCCTTCAATTTATTTACGGATGTTAGCCTGCAATTGCTGGATGGCCCGAGGTTTCTTACGGTATGCTCTCTCTTTTAGATATCCTCAAGAAAACGTCTAGAGCCGTAAGATCAGGTGAGCGTGGAGCCTTAGCACAATTGACCGTTGATTTTGTAGATAAAGTTGGATTATTTTTATTGGATTATTTGCTCTGACGTGAATTTCTCCATAACTATTTTCCAAGGATTACATATAAATAATCTGAGAAAAAAAATTAAAAATTAATTTTGTAAAAAGGTTATTATATTTTAAAATGATCTAGTGACATTTGGATCATACTGTACAATGTTAAGTAATGAATATGTACACACAAGGAAAGGTTTAATGACACAAAAGTGTTGAAGACACTCATTATATATACAGGAATGAAACCTGCAGCACCTACGACTTGCAATTTGACACTCTTGATTTCACACCTATCTCACATTGTCTGCTAATTTACGTGCTTAACAGTTTGGTAATGAATCTATAAATGGTTATGCGTATTGCATTCATGAACAATGAAGTGTTTTCAATAATATAAAGATCAATTTTTGATTAAATTAACACAGGCCCAATCTCGTTCAAAGTGTAGGGATGACAATTATTTCACTAAAATGTTGTGGAAATCATTCTTTTTGCTGAATGCAGGCTTAGAAATACATAGAAAATAAACAGAATTTTCATACGTATTTATTAACAGTAGTACGTTGACTTTCTCTGGAGTAGTACAGTTATTCTGTGAAATTAAAATTGAATCTAATAGCAAATTCAAGCAGTAAGACAATGGAAGGCCCCGGGACCATAAATAATACGTATATAAAATACCAACAAAACAAAACCCAATCCCAAGAGCCTAGAAAGAAATGTATTTATTAATCATTTTATGTTGTGTGAGGATGGCTATATGAACCTATTATCTGTGTATAGAATATTCCAAATCGATCCATAAATCAATGGTCGTACTGATAAGTAGCAAACTTACTGACAACATTGTACTTTGTATATTAGTAAGGTTTTGTTTGGTTTGTCACTCCACGGAAATGTTTTGTTCCGCCTAATTAGTTGTGACAGTCCAGCGTGTTGTCACAACTTATTAGTCCGTCTAATTAGTTGTGACAACACACTGAGTTGTAAGTGACACAAGTTCTATTCCTCTAACTTATCATGTATATATTTCTCTCTTGTGTGACAGTAAAACTTTCCGTGTGTATATAAGACCATTACTTGACGTCGACTGTTTTATGTTTAGTGTAGCTTCGTGAAATATGTTCCTTGGTTCATAAGAACCAATCTGTTTTTACAGACTTTCTTCTTTCTTTAGACTTCCACTTTACACACTTTCTTCACTATACTGATTGTTAAGTGTAATTTTTTAAATACTATCCCTCCAAGTGGTTTCGACGAGATATCTCGACCATCAAGATCTGACCAATTTTGCTATTCATCGAGATATTTCCGATTCTTTTGCTGATGGCGAGATCAAAATCCGATCTACTTTTAATACGAGATATCTCGTCCATCAAGATCTGATCAGTTTTGCTAATGACGAGATACCTCACCAAAACAACCACCAAGACAGTTAAAAAGAGAGTTCAGTGTAGTCTACATATGATTTTGGGAGAGCGGTTTTGTAATGGCAATCTAAGTCCGAAAAAATGAGTTACCAGTACTTAAAAATTAAGTAAATCAAGAAATATGGGTGGCGGGTGTCAAACTCGACACCCAATATTAAATCATCCCAATCCTCTGATCTTCACGAAACGCTTGAAATCAATACTTGAAAACACAACACACTGATCATTAGTGTAATTTTTAAGTATTAACCTTCCATGTGATTTCGACGAGATATCTCGTCCACTAAGATCTGGTCAGTTTTGCTAATGACGAGATACCTCGTCGAGACAACCACCAAGAGGGTTAAAAGGAGAGTAAAATTGAGTCTGGTCTACATGAGTTTGGGAAGGTGGTTTTGGAACGGCGATCTGGGGCAGAAAAAACGTGTTCTAAGGAAAGGAAAGGAAGTTTCACTTAGGACGTATCACCTGATGCGAAGCAATTTATCTCCACATCGAATGTGAGAATTATCTTAAATGGAAATTTGTAAAAGGAAGACATTTTTAGAGATTCAAGGGGACTGAGACTTAAGAATCAGCAGTCCAAAATTTTTAAAACTTTGGATAGAGTTAAGCACAACCAGCATGCGGTATCTCAGGTAGGCATCCTCTCAAAAAAATGTGCTCTATGTACTCAAAAATTAAGTAATTCGAGGAATAGGATGGTCGGTGTAGTAAACTTTAAACTCAACTCAACTTATATGATACGAATCCTCTGATTTCCACAAAACCACGTGAAATCAAAACTTCAAAGCACCATGCCTCCATCATAACCAAAAGTATCCAAACCCAAAAAGTTACCTCCAATGCCTTCAGATACATTAAGTAAATTAAGAAATATGGACGGCTGGGGTGTAGTAAACTTCAAACTCGTAGTATTAATTTAACCCAATCCTCTGATTTCCGCAAACCGCATGAAAACTAAACTTCAAAACACCAAGCCTCCATCATAACCACACAGTATTCCAAACCCAAAAGTTATCTCCAATGCCATCAGATGCATGGAGCGCACGCCCATAAAAACTTATCATCCCGTGAAAAATTGCACTGGAGCAGACTCCGAGAACCGGTGCTTTATTTCAGGATTCATTCCTCGCAGGCAACAAAAGCAGAAGAAATAAATTTACGAGAACCACGTGAGGAAGCACTTCCACTCGGAAAGGGCCGTACCAGTTCCAGTTTATCGCAACCTATGCGTCTCGCTACATTCGCTCGCTGGCCGTCTGCTCTAGCCAACCGCAAACTAGTGCTAGTTGAGAAATAGGACCCCTTTGGGGAAATTCAATTCCCTCGGCCTATGAATAAGTTAACAGAGAGGGCGGCTTCTGAAGAAAATGAAATTTGCAGCGATGGGGATTTTTTCCCCTACTCAATTTACAACTCGAAGGCATGGAGTGAAACGTTAGTACATAATTTGAATTATCTGGAAGAGGAATGTTTGGTGAACCTCAGCCTCGCACAGCTAAAGAAGGATTGGTCGGAACAGGTATTTTTTTATAGATTTGGTTGTGAGGTGGGGACAATTTTCGAGTCGTCGCTGTAGTTGTGTTAACGAATCTTCCTCGACTACATATATAAGGATGGTCTTCAGAAATGTTTTTAAAAAAATTTGTGTTCTCAAATGGCAATTTTGTTCTTTTCCAATTTACGATTTCAAGGTATGGAGTGCTCATTAGTACATAATTTGAATTATCCTGGGCAAGGAATATTGGTGAATCTCAGCCTCACATTGATTGGTCGAAACAGGCAATTCATTTGATGACATTTTTTGTAGAAATGATTGAGGTGGTGAACATTTTCGAATCGTTAAAGTACATGAGTTAATGAATCTTCCTCGGTTCAAAAAAATTGTCTTCTCAAATGGCTATTTTGTTCGTTTTCAATTTACAACATGAAGACATGGAGTGAAACGGTAGTACATAATTTGAATTACCTGGGCGAGGAATGCTTGTAAGCCTCAGCCTCGTACAACGAAACATAGATTGGTCGGTTCATTTGATGGTGTTTTTTATGGATTTGGTTGTGAGGAAGCACAATTTCGAATCGTAGATGTAGATGAGTTATTATGAATCTTCCTCTAATAATTATATAAGAATACTCAAATACTCATAAGAATATGTTCAAAAAATGATTTATTTTCTCAAATGGTGATTTTGTTCTTTTTCATTGTATAACTTGAAGGCATGGAGAGAAACGTCAGTGCATAATTTGAATTGCACTGCACAAGAAATGATGGTGAAGTTCAGCGTCGCACAACTAAAGATTGATTGGTCGGAACAGGCAATTCATGTGATGGTATTTTTATAGATTTGTTTGTGAGGTAGGGAAAATTTCAAGATGTAGATGAGTTAATAAATCTTCCTCAACTACATATCTACGAATGGACTTGAAAAATAAGTTTAAAAAAATGCGTTTTTCTTCTCAAATGGCGAATTTTTTCTTTTTCAATATACAACTTGAAGGCATGGAGTGAAATGTTAGTACATAATATGAATTATCTTTTCGAGGAATGTTGGTGAACCTCAGACTCCACAAACTAAAGATAGATTGGTCGGAACAGGTATATTTTTATAAATTTGGTTGTGAGGTAGGGAACATTTTCGAGTCGTCGATATAGATGAGTTAAGGAATCTTCCTCGACTACATATACAAGGATGGTCTTCAGAAAAAAATACCATTTGTTTACCAAGTTTAAAAATACCATTTGTGTTCTCAAATGGCGATTTTGTTCTTTTTTAATTTACAATTTCAAGGCATAGAGTGAAACATTAGTACATAATTTAAATTATCCTGGACAAATACTTCGCTAAAAATATGAAAATGGCATTATGAATAAGTTGACGAAATATTTTGTATTCACGAATACCAATTTTGTCCTTTCTGTTTTTTTTTTTTTTTTTGTATTTCAATTAACGTCACACTGGAGCAACACAATGGGCTATTGGTGACGGTCCGGGATCAATCCCAAAGGGAAAGATCCGAGGACAACACCACGTAATTTTGAACCATGGTCAGATGACGAGGCAACACCTGAGCTGGCACCCCACTCTCCAAACTTCCACACCACGCCAACGTGAGGACATTTGAGGCCACGACAGATTTAACGTGCACCAGCCCCCTTTGTACACGACGGTGTTTGGCTGGATTCGAACTCGCAACCCTTCGGTTGCTAGTTCGTTACTCTTCCAACCGGGCCACCGCGGCCCTTGTCCTTTCTGAATTTATATCTTGACTGCAATAAATTATTTAAACGACAATAAAAAAAAATCTTAAGCGTAATGGACTAGTAAATATTTAGTATCCGTCATGTTATTTTTCTACAAGGAACTGTATATTTAAATGCAATCCAAGGTTAGACTTAATCGGAGGTTTGCGAGTTTGAAACTCGATCCAACCAAATTCCGTCATGTACGTTGGGACTGGTGTCCTTTAACTCTGTCGTGACCTCACACATCCTCACGTTGGGGTAGTGTGGAAGTTTGGGAAGTTAGGTGCCATCTCAGGTACGACCTCGTCATCTGACCGTGGTTTAAAATTAGGAGGTGTTGCCCTCGGAATTGATCCCGAATCGTCGTCAATAGTCCGTTGTGTTGCTTCAGTGCAACGTTAATTCAAGTACCAATTACCGTGCATATTTTATATTACTTAAATTTTGAAATGAGGGTCGATCGTAGAGGGATTTTGCATCCCTAAATGCTGAAAAAAATTGTTACACAATTTCACTTCCCTCTTTTCACCATTCCTATTACACTACACTGTTAATAATGCACGGTGAATTATTTTCATCGCCGAAAATGATTCGTTTTCATTTCTTAAAGCGAAACACGGACAGTGAAAAGAAATAGACGAACGCTATTACCGACGCATTCATCATCCCCAACTGAACCTATCATCCCTAAATCGCGAACCTCTAAGAGAAGTAATACTCCCACAAAGCCGGAGATTTGCCCCAACGATGCAAATGTCTCTTCAAACGCAATGAATATTAAGGACCCGATTCGTTATCCTTTCATCGCTGAAAAATTCATTTCCGGGTTTTTTTTAATTCGAGATTTTTCCTATTCTTGGATTGGGTGAGAATAGCAGGTGTGTTGGAAGGGGTTGATGACAAATGCTTTGTCTCCTTCGAACCCAGTGTCTGGGGGTGGACTCTGATCACGCGATAGTTGGGGTGGGAATGTAGGGGAATTAAGGTCGGGGAGGGTGCTGTCAACGGTAAACCCGTCTTCATATCTCATTGTCGGACACAGACTTTGGGGAAGAGGAAGTATAGACAAAAAAGTAGCTTTCAGCTGCTATCAAAATACCACGCCGAATGCATTCGTTCGATTTGACAACGTCTGGATTATTTTTCGGCCCAGTTTGTATTGTTTAAAATATTTTAATTGTGGTATGCTACGAAACTGTGTTCATCTGGAACTCAATTAATATTTAACGAAAAAAATCACGTCTAGAATCTTTTTAACCCTCGTGGTGGTTGTCTTGACGAGGTATCTCGTCATTAACAAATTTGACCAGATCTTGAAGGACAAGGTATCTCGTCATTAGAAGAAAAGAGACCAGATCTTGATCTTGTTATCTTTGAAAATTAGACAATATCTGATGACAAGATATCTTGTCATTAGCAAAATTAGTCAGATCATGATGTACGAGGTATCAAGTCGAAACCACTTGGAGGGTTAATCGCAGTGAAAACAAAGTTCCACCATTTGCAAGGCGGATAGATGTTCATGAAATTCACCCCATAAATAGACCTAGCAGTGATAGACCTAGCAATGTTAGGATCGTAACTACAAGCTTCAGTTTTCGCGTAGCTTAAGTTTTAATTGCATTTATAAGAAATGTATCATCTGGCTTAAGTAGTATACTGCTCCGATTAAGCTATGGCATGTTTTGTTTCTTTGATCGTAGCTTGTTTGAGTTGATTAGTCTTAATGAACCCTCAGGGACACATCTCCTTTAGGTGTGTACTAGCTTTACGAACCCGAGGTATTTTAATGATATTTACTTTATCCATGGGGTTTAGTCATGATTAAACATGAGGGTCGCTCTTCAGGGATACCCAAGGTTTTCTGGTTTTATCCCACTACTTTGTTCCCCAATCTCACTTTTTTCCCCTTTCATGTCATTTTTACTGGACTTTATATTGAGTTTGGCGCAGCTTGGACAAATATGGCTCATGCGCCATAAAAACCAAAACAACCAATCAACTTCTCTAAAATGAAGGGTTGTCCCAAATAAATTGCAACTTAATCAACCCGAATTAAATAAATATACATATTTATTTGTAAAAATTGTTAGGCATTTATTATCCAATTAAGTTATGAGTGTATCAGTAGTAAAATTCATTGCAACATATAGAGATATTTTACGAAAGTAATAACAAAGATATCTACATCCCGGTTGATTAAAATTTAGGATAGTAAAGGACATATTAGACCATACTAAAATATCTACTTGAATTGAGAATGAATGCTTTAAAATCCATAGAAATTGAATAACTATAAATTGGAAATTAGATCCGTGAATTCGGATATGAAATTGCAAATCAATTAGCGCATTCAAGTAATATTTTTTCCTCGAAATTGACAAACGTTAAAATAAACTTTATCTAAATATAATTACAGTTTAAATATTTTGGAGTTATTCTGAACAGTTCTATTTAGATAAATTTTCCAAATGAATTCAATTATAAAATAACTGGAGTACACACATCTTTGCCCATACGTTCGTTCTCTTTATGAAAGCTATACTTATAGTGACTGTAAACGTTTGATTATATATAGTACATCTCATCATCACTGGTCAAACTGCTGTATTTTAAATACACTGAACACACCAAAAATGCTTTTCACAGATAAACATACAGAGATACACAGAGTATGTAAAATGCAAAAATAATGCAAAATAGAATTATGATAAATAGAGGTAAATTCAAAAATCACAGAAAAGGATAGGTAGTTGAGAGAGATGGAACATACGCAGCACTGGAAAATGGAACGGGCTATTGGTGACGATCTGGGATGAATCCCGAAGGGAAATATCGGAGGACAACAACTCGTAATTTTGAACCATAGGCAGATGACGAGGTCAACAGTTGAGCAGGCATCCCACTCTCCAAATTTCCACACCATGCCAAAGTGAGGGAATTTAAAGTCACGGCAGATTTAAGGTGCAACAGCCCCAACGTACACGACGGTCTTTGGTTGGACCAAGTTTAATACGCGTAACCCTGAGAACTGGGTTACTTTGGCCCCACAGGATATATCACAAATTAGCCGTCTCAATAAGAAATTTTCTTTCCTATTTCGGTCACTTATCGACAGCCGCTCAAAGTAAAACAAATAATAAAGGTGTTCTTTTGGTCCTATCTTTTACAAAGAAGGCAAAAGTGTCTGGCTTATTCATTCAGCAGTGATGCAATATATAAATTTGCATCAGAAACCATTTCGTGATCTTTAATGAACACCTTGTGGCTCTACCCTGGGACAGTCTAGACATGAAATTCAGTAACTATAAAAGGGTACATTCAAAACAAACTTTTGCGGTTACTATTCGATTGTTACGAAATGGGCAGACTGTTTTCCACTGGAAACCTTTATACAAAATCTGGTGTATATGTATATATATATATATATATATACTTATCTACCGCATGTTTTATGTTGTTTTACATGTTATATGGTGCTTGTAACTGTCAAAATGTTCGAGATGAAAAAATTATTTTGAATAGAATAAATTCGCGAAGAATCAATATGTTATGGGTTATGGAAGGAAGAATTTTCAGAACTATTGGTTACAATTATTATCTATCAACATTCTTTTTAAATGTGGTTTTGATGTAATTGGCTAGACTAAAAAATGCTTTAGTCTGCGTAAGTAGTTGTATAAACTGAACATTCTCCATACAATACTCAAAATCCATGGGTGTTTAATCAGCCATAAATATTTGTAAAACGTCCTTTGAATCATTTCCTAAAATAACAATACCCTTTTTACTTTTATATTTTCTTTATTCTTAACAGTTTTATTAAATTTTTCTGTATTATACATAGATAGATTTACACATCTATTAAACAGTCTAGTAATGAAAATAAATAGCCATAATCTGTATAGGTTTCTTAAAAAATTAAGTGTTTTGAAAACCTCTTGAAACCAATTCAATATTTTTTTGAATTTCGTAAGTGGTTTGTAAAGAGAAAAGATCAGGTTCATTATAGCTCTCTAAAGTGCATTTGGGTAACTCAGATTTATTCCTTAACTTCGTTCATGCCTGAGTTTAAAAAGTAATAATCTATTCTAGTAGATAATTCGATAACACACACATAATAAAAGTGCAGCATATCTAAAGAATTTTAGTTTTCAGGATTAAAGAGCTTGAACCCTAAAATTGTTTACACTCATTTTACATTTTGGAACCTTGTATTCATTGACCAGCAAACATTAGGAACTTCCATGCTGCATTATTTATGCCTTGCACAAGATCTCTCAATATTTATGACCGAGCACGCCCAATGCAAATATTTTGCACATGAAATAAGGTCTATTCTCTAAAACTTTCCTTCAAAGGTGAAGATTATTAACCTGAAGAAATTCATACATGCAGAACCTTTAAACGGATTCTCCTTTATTCTATCATGCTTACTTTTTTAAAGAAAATGGCCCTGAATATGAAAGCAATTCATCTTCGTGAAATGAAATTACTTGGTGGTGAAATACAGTATAAAAATAGGCTCAAACCATTCTTCCCTTTGGATATTTCAAAGGTGAGATAAATAAATGTTTTGTCAATTACATGTATACGTATTTAACATATTGGACATTTTACATATGGTCGTGCTTCACCGTTTTATATTTTCACTAGCATCGCACCGTTTGAATTCTCATTTATAACTATTATACACGGATGTAACGAATGCAAAGATAAATTAAACTTTTTGATGTACGTAAACGAACGTTCTTTAGTTTCGCATGAACTTTAAGAGCCATATTACGTCATTTGCATACCTCAAAAATGCAAAGTAGACGTTTGTAGAAGAAATATATACAAGGTTATAAAAAGAAAAATCATGATAATCACTTTCCTGCATATCAAAAGAATAATTAACGCTATAGCCTAGTTGGAAGAGCAACGGATTATCAAGTAGAGGGTTGCGAGTTGGAAAACTCGGTCCAGCCAAAAACCGTCATGTACAAGGGGTCTGGTGCAAGTTAAATTTGTCCTGGCCTCAAATGTCCTCACGTTGGCTTGGTGTGGAAGTTTGGAGAGTGGGGTGCCAGCTCAGGTGTTGTTCTTGTCATCTAACCGTGGTTCAAAATTACGAGGCGTTGTCCTTCGGGATTGATCCCGAACCGTCGACAATGGCCCTTTGTGTTGCTCCAGTGCGACGTTAATTAACTACCTACCTGGTAAAATAACATTGTGTGTGATCACCCCGAACTGATCTACAAATATCAAAACGCCCTTCTATGGAATTAAATTTGAATCTAGTACAATTTCCAACATTACAGTGCAGAACTAAAATTGTCCCTCGATTCAACAGGCTTTTTTTAGTCAAGTTTTAGCAGTCGGAGTTTACGACTTAGGTCCCGTTCAAAATTAGACTTCATGTAGCGAAATATTATAGTAGAGAAACAAACCAAATCAACCGAAACTCTGGAGGCTCGGTAAGGTTAGGTAGATGAATTTACGTCACGTAACGGGCAATTGGCTACGGTCAGGGATCAACATCGAAGGGAAAGATCCTTGGACAACACCTCATAACTTTGAACCCCGGTCAGATAACAAGGTCAACATCTGGGCTGGCACTCCATTCTCTAAACTTCCATACCACGCCAAAGTGAGAACATTTGTGGCCAAGGCAGATTTAACTCGCCCCCATGTACACGACGGTCTCTGGATGGATCTAGTTTCTAACTCACAACCCTCTGATTGCTAATCTGTTACTCTTGAAACTGTACAGTAAATGAACGTTAGATTGCTTGGTGTCATTTTTCAATATTATTTTATGCGCTTTTCGGATCTTTCTCAACCGAGTGGGCTCAGATTTAGGGTTTCTATTTTTCAACACCAACGCGAGAGATTCTATAATATATACATACCTTGCACAATATTTGTTGTGTTGCAACTCAGTATCCTATAGCATATCCAATCTGCTCACTTGTATTGAGATCGGAGTTTATGCTGTCCAAACCAAAACGAATTTTAAATAGTGCAGCTCACAATACACATGATTGACTCGATGAGGATGAGCAAGCAGCATCATCGACGAGAATAAAATCTGAGGCTATCCCCTTACACGAGAATACCGAACCTCGTTAATGTACTTCTAATTGTTTAACCCTTCCGCTGGTTTATCTTCAAGTCGAAAAGCACCCTATAGTGGCGAGCCTCTGATACAAAAATGTGTTCCAAGCTATCAGTTCTAGGCATGGTACAATTTGTTTTCCTATCTGTGTCTTCATTCCCCTTGGAGTAAAGGCAGTTTTATTTCGTCGAGATATCTCTTCAATAGCAAAATTGACCAGATTTTGGACGAGATATCTCGTTGAAACTACCTGGAGGGTTAAGATGTATATCAAATGTGTAGATAAATGCGGCCATTCATCACAATTTTTTCCAAACACACAAACCACCGTCATGAAAACTGCCCCTTGTACCGATATTCGATGGAATGTTCATGTCCCTTGTTAATAACGTTGACGATCGGTATTAAAACTGAACCTTCGCTCAACAAGGAAGATAACCTCTCTAATCATTTGAATGCATTGGCGATGTAACAGACACCAGCGCGAGAAAATGTATCTGTGAGTACGTGAGTGATCAATTTATAAACATTTTGATTGTGGGTTAGAGCATACTATGCTCTCGGAAAATTTACTCTGATTTATCAACTGTTACCCTCCCAACAGTAAATAGAGTAATCAAGTTTCTATTCAAAGTATCTTATTAACATTTCACCCTTTTAAATTAGAAATTTGCACCTGCCTCGATCATTAATTTAGAATACGTGTAACAATGTAATGCATCAGCACACATATCAGGCTCTTTGATGGAAACTACTGCCAACTATGAAACCTGTTACACAATTTGACGAAAATCTATAACGCCATTTAATTTTCCTGGGTATTTACAAATTGGTTTAAAAGTATATCCCAGTAAAGCTGAACAAAGGCTTTTGATCATTGTTTGAATGGGGCAATCGTAATCTGTTTCGTAAAGGACTAATTAATTGAATGAACAAACGAATGCCATTTTGATATAATATTCTGAAACCAGCAAATAATTCTAGACGTATAAACCATTTGAAAATACTGTCAATTTCCCTTTCAATACAGTAATATCTAATTTTAAAAGCATAATCTCCCATTCTGGAAGGTCAAAGGTCTCATAAATTTATTTATTCGCAGTATCATACCACACATAATTTAACTCGAATTGTGGACATTGTAACTGGTGGAAAAGAAAGAAATGATGTTCAGATAACACGTCAACTGAAATAAGTATTTTTTTAGGCTTTTAAGAGGTGGAAATATTGAAAACGTGCATCCTGTTAACCCTTCAAGTGATTTCAACGAGATATCTCGTCCAAGATCCGGTCCATTTTGCAAATAACAAGATATCTCATCTAATAAGATCTGGTTTTGCGAATGAGATCGAGACGAAACTGCCCTATTCTCCAAGGGATTAAAACTCCACGAAAGGAAAACAAATTGTTCCTTGCCTAGAATTGGCGACAGTTTGAAACACGTTTTTTGCATCAGAGCTGACCACTGCAAGGCTGTTTTCGAGGCAAAGATAAACCACCAAGGGGTTTAAGGAATGTTATGCTACTTTTTTTCAGTTTTTTCCCTTTCTATAAACGGTGGCAGTTTGCTAATAAAAGCTCAATTTTGTACAAGATTTGACTGAAAGTTCGTTTTATGGACATCGCTTTTGAATCTCATGCAACCCATTTTTTATATAATAAGGACGTAATTCTTCTCTCGCTATTATACTACTTACAAAAATGCCGCCATCTAATGTCATATTAATTACTATTTTAACCTTTAAATCCCTTGTAAACACATTTATAAAATGCATATAATATCTAAGGTAAGGTGGGGTAACTGGGTGCACGGGGCATCTGGGCAACCCCTTTGTATTTTTTTTAAATGTGGACAGAGGAAATTTTTAAACCAGAATTGGCAACACTGAATATGTCTTTCCTCCAAAACAACTGTCAGACCGGCAGTTGCCCTCCAGCAGTAGAGAAGAAAGGTTATTCATAAATGGAATAGTTTTTGCTGCTTGCAACTTTGAGACACTACTCTATTCAAGCTATTCTGGCGAGTGTAATTTTATAATTACAAAAAATAACTAGACCATTTTAAAGATTACACTAAGTAGATTTAATTTATACTTCATTTCATTTTTTTGTTTAGTATAAAAAAGTTATAAGGGGTGCCGAGTTGCCCTATATCTAAAACTGATTAGGGGCAATTGGGTACTAGGGCTTGGGAAACTAGGTACGGATAAGGCTAAGTTGCCCCATATAGTACCCAGTTACCCCAAATTACTAAGTATAATATTTTATACTTTTTTCGGAGGAAATGGTGAGGTATTGGTATTTTCAATTAAGTCACACTGGAGCAACACAACGGGCTATTGGTGACGGTCCGGGATCAATCCCAGAGGGAAAGATCCGAGGACAACACCACGTAATTTTGAACCACGGTCAGATGACGAGGCAACACCTGAGCTGGCACCCCACTCTCCAAACTTCCACACCACGCCAACGTGAGGACATTTGAGGCCACGACAGATTTAACGTGCACCAGCCCCCTTTGTACACGACGGTGTTTGGCTGGATTCGAACTCGCAACCCTTCGGTTGCTAGTCCGTTACTCTTCCAACCGGGCCACCGCGGCCCGGAAATGGTGAGGAGGAAGCTGTTAAAATTGTGGACGATAAAGTAAATGTTAGTTGAATGGTTATGGGTAAGAAATGTTGGAAGTGAATGAAACAAGAGAAGACATTTTTTGTATGATTCTGAAGTAGTTAAGATTATGCCACCTCCTAAACAGATTAATAACCGTGGGATGTATGAGGTTCCTGATTTACCTTTATTATAAAGGCTGTTACTAATGTATTTTCAGTCAGTTACTTAAATTTTCCAGAGTTTATGTTTAACTTGTTGAGGATAAGTTAGCTAAGTATCCTATTGTTCAATCTTCAAACATTTAGTATTATGTTCTACACTGCTGGCCACCCAAATTGCAACACCAAGAAAGACAAGAGATATCACAACAAAATTTATTTTGTAGATAACATGTTGACCAAGTATCAAATGATTAAATTTATAGACTTCTGTGAAGTGTGGTTCCTGCCAAAATCAGTAGCCAGAGTAGCCGCCATTGTTGGAGATCACCGCTGCCACACGCCTCGGCATTGATTCAAAGAGACTTTGGATGTGTTCTTGGGGTACAGCAGACCAAGCAGCTTCCACACGTTGCCAAAGTTGATCTGGTGTGGCAGCTGGGGATGTATTCTGGGTCAATCGTTGAGCAACCATGGACCACATGTTTTCTATCGGCGAAAGATCCGGAGAGCGAGCTGGCCAGGGAAGCAATTCAATCTGGCGATTGACGAAGAACACTTGGACAATGCGTGCCACGTGTGGTCGCGCATTATCCTGTTGAAATATGGCTGTGGGCAAGCCCTGAAGGTAAGGAAGGACAACTGGCTCCAACACCTCGGAGATGTAGCGCTGGCTGTTTAAAGTACCGGCAATGCGTACTAGAGGAGTGCGAGAGTGATATCCAATACCGCCCCATACCATAATACCCGGTGCAGGACCAGTGTGGTGGTGCATAACGCAGCTGTTCAGCATCCTCTCTCCACGGTGTCTCCAGACTCGAATCCGACCATCGTGGTGTTGCAGACAGAAGCGTGACTCGTCAGTAAAGACAATTTCATTCCATTCTGCCGTCCACATCCTTCTTTCATCGCACCATTGGCGGCGGAAACGTCTGTGGTTCTGCGTCAAGTGTAGACGAAGCAATGGACGTCTTGCGGACAGACCACTCTGCTGTAAACGGCGTCGAATGGTACGCCCAGACACTGGATGATGCGGTACAGACTGAATGTGCTGTGCTATGGTTCGTGATGTGGCTGAGCGATCCGTCACTGCCATACGCACAATATGCCTGTCATCACGTGAAGTGGTGCACTGAGGTGGATGCGATCGAACACGTCGGTCCGTCGTACCCTCCTGCATCCAACGATCACATATCCGCATTACAGCTGTTTGGTTTCGTCCAACACGACTACCGATTTCCCTGAAAGATAATCCACAATCTCGGTAGGCCACTATCCTTCCTCTGTCGAACTCGGATACTTGATCAAAAGATGATCGCTGTTTTCTACGAGGAATAATTGATCGTTTTCTTGAAAAAACCACAAGAAAAACGCAATTGCCGTACTTGAAATCGTCGAAATCTCCAAGCCTTAAATAGCGCTTTGAAGTGGCGCCACAGGCGCGCGTGATGTGCGTCTGCGCTGAAATTCTAATCATTTGCATATCTCACCTCCGCTAATGCATGTTATAAATTTCATATTATTTGCATGCTTCCTTCAGGGTGTTGCATTTACGGTGGCCAGCAGTGTAGTTATAACACATTGTTTTTGAGCAATGAACTTATTTTAATTTTTTCTAGGTATGTAATAAGTTACTTTAAAATGTTTTGCTGTTTAACTTAGATTGAAAAATTCTCGTAAAGATTTTGTTAAAAAGCTTAATTTTGATTTAAGAAAGTTTAACTAACATACATAATTTGCACTTGTCAGCGATTTCTGGAAATAACATAATATATTAATTTTTTAGAGTTTTGTCAATTTTTTGTTAATTTTTAAGTTTTTTTTCAATAAATACAGTTATTTACCTAATTTATAATCAAGTTATATTTCCTGCTGTTTCACACACATACATACACGCGCCAATGTGCACGCACACACAATCATTGAAAAAGAATTATATAAGATTAGATAGCTGATTCATTACAAGTCAATTGAGAGTATCTGAGTCGCTCTCATTCTACTTCTGAGGTAGAGGTCAATATACATCTCAATACAATAAAAATATTAAAATTTTTATTTTCTAACCATGAAACCAGCACTTAAATATTGTTAAATAACAAAAGAACACACCAGATTATAAAAAATTTCGCTTTACTATTTCTAAACTTCAGGTGGGGTGCCCAATTACCCGGCCGATACGGCGAACTGGTATACATATATAAAAACATTTTTAGACTTAAACAAGTGATTAGTTTCAAGAAGTTTTATATATTAAAAAATATATAAATATATATAAGTATAATAATAAATAAATATATATATATATATATATATATATATATATATATTGGAAAGATTCCATTGTTCGTTTCCTTGTAATAGAAACTTTTGGAAGGATTGCATCGCTAATTTCCTAATAATAGAGGCCTTTAGAAAGATTATATTGATTATCTTAGAAAAGAATCCTTTGTAAAGATTCCATTGATGATTTCCTTATAACTTGCTTAGGTAAGCTTGGAGGAAAATTATAGCAAGCAAAAACGTCCAAACTCAAAATAAATTTGTGATGCTATAAAATCGGTACCCAATTACCCCGCCTTACCTTATCATATATTTCAATGGAGCAGATGATGTTAATAAACTCAAATAACAAACAGGATCATGTGAAGTCAATTTCTTTATTACACTCATTGCTTATGCAAAACTACTAAATAATCGCAATGTTTTGTTCGTAAAATCTGTTATGATGGGTTGCGAATCCAAGTCTTCGACAATTATATTGAATCAATTACTACTCTGCCCTAGTAATTTTTTAAAATTTCATATCTTTTCCACACACTTCCAGACCCTTTAACCATTTGATCGTTGTGAGATTTCTGAGTAGTGCAGTGTTGCTTTGACCTCACAACCCACTTAATGACATATCTTTCTAAAGAATCCATGAATTCATTTAACCTTTAGAGAGAAAGATTCTATTGATTTATTCCTCAGAATAGAAAATTTTATGGAACGATTCTATTGGTACTTTCCTTGGAATGGAATCCCTTGGAAAGATTCCATTGTTTGTTTCCTTATAATAGAACATTTTGGAAGGATTGTATCGCTCATTTCCTCATAATAGAGGCCTTTAGAAAGATTATATTGATTATCTTAGAAAAGAATCCTTTGTAAAGATTACATTGCTGATTTCCTTATAACAGAATTTTTTCGAAGGATTCTGCAAGATGGAATTATGTATGTTGTGGACGACAGGTCCTGAGAATCAGACAGGTTACACATTTTGAAAAGTTAATAAAAATCAATTTATCTGTAAAAAGGAGATAAGCCCAGATAAACAGGTATAAATGTCCTGCCAGATGGTGGAACTAACGCTGAAATGTGTACGGAGGTGATTGGGGAACCAATTTCAAATCCTACACACCAGCTAAAAATAGATTGAAAGTGGGGAATTGACTAATTATAGAATTTGTGCTTAGTGACCGTGGTGTCAGCTGGGAATATCACCTTACAGCACCTTGTCACATGGACTCTCCTCAGAGGGTTACTATGTTTACACTCTTATTTGACCCTACCATTAATATAAATTTAAAAATTCTTTCCAATGCAAAATCCATGGTGTCGCACTTGCCACACATGATGGGGAAGTGCATATCACGGATTGTTTGCAATGGAATGTATTGTAAGTGAGACAAGACCATATCGTTTCATTCCTGCCCATGTTTGATATGTGGAATTTCTCTGCTGAAATTCAAATTCCATAAGACTTCTTCCACCAGTTCCAGCACGTGGCAGCCCCGACATTAATCGCAGAAACGTTTTATATTCAGCGGATGCACCTATCCTGTAAACACATTTGCCACACATCATCCTACATCAAATCGATAAATTTTATATATTAAACGTTAAAATATATAACTTATTGATCAAATTGCATTTACAGAACGCTATGGTTCCGCATCAAAGATTTTCCAACAAACATAATAACGAAAGAATGTATTGCTGTGTTTCTATGCATTATACTGCCATGCTATTCATAAAGGCAGTATCTCTAAGTTTTCTACACTCATGTCCAAAATTATCTTTACATGCATAAAATCACGGATTTCTCAGAAACTGTGAACTATAATTTTATGAATTTGTGTCATAACATCATAACACATAAATACAAAGGAAAAAATTTAAGAGCACTGCATATGATATAAAACTGTAGCATGAAACAATAAAAATGGTAATAATATGTGACAAGGAGAGTTCAGAAAAAAAAGAATAACTCAGAAAAAAATTAAGGCTTATGAATTTATATGGAATGTGATCTCCCCTGACGTGTACACACATATCACAACGTGTTTTAATGTTGGCAATAATGTTGTTAACCACAGTTTAGGGAATAAAGTTCCACTCCTCCAGCAATGCGGTCTTCAGGGCATTTATATCTCTAGGAGGAGGATGTCTCCGTGCAACTGCTTTCCCAAGGTAGGCCCATAAGTTCTCTATCGTGTTCAGACGAGGAGATTTTGCTGGCCACGGTATTAGCTCAATGGCTTCACTTTCAAGGAATTCATCAACGAGGTTTGCTCGATGTGGACGAGCATAAATAAAAAGTCAGATCCTTATACACCTCCAAAAGTCTTACATATGGTTCTAAGACCTCATCCCGATATCTCTGGCCGGTCACAGATCCGCTGTTGAAAACGTGTAGGGGCGTGCGTCTATCGATCATTATTCCTCCCCATACCATCACACCTGCACTACCCAAACGGTCACGTTCTATAATGTTCGAAGGAAGAAGCGTTACGGACTCCCTCCAGATGTGTATGTGTTTTAGAATCAGATGTTAAACTAAACCTCGACTCATCAGTAAGAACATGGGTCCATTGGTGTTCACTCCAGTTCTGATGTTCTTTGCACCAAATAAAGCGATCCCTCTTTTGTTGTGAAGACAGTGAAACACATACCCTTTGCTTTCTGGCATAAAGGTCTTTTTCATTAAACCTTCTGTATACAGTTTGCCGTGATACAACAGTTCCAGTGGCGGCTGCAACCTCTGAACTTAACTGCGGAGCAGTAGATTTCCTGCTACGACGGGAAGTTATTGCCAGATATCGATCTTGAGAAGCAGTTGTTATTCGTTTACGACCTTGTCCAGGCCTCCTTACAACAGTTCCAGAGTTCTGAAATTGTTTCCATAACGTAGAGACTGTCTGTCTTGAAATATTCACACATCTCGCTGCTTCCATGAGTGTCTGCCCTGCTACTAAACGGCCGATAATTCGCCACTTCACAGATTCTTCCAAATGATACTTCGGAGCCATAACAAACCGTTTTGTGTCCTTACATATGAAATCAAACGCTGTATTGCAGAAATTCATTCAGATATTCACTTTGCACAAAGCGCTTGATTCACCGTCGGATAATGTAACGCTTTGATTTGCATAACAGAAACCGTTTGATCACTTTTGATAGGATAATGTTAATTAGGTTTATCTTTCACACATTCCCTGAAAAAATGGATTACATCGATTGGATATTTCATGGAATATCATTATTTTTGGGTATGTAAAGATAAATTTAGACATGAGTGTATTTGATTATTCTTACTTGCTGCGATACAATAATCTAATATTGAACATCACCAGATGCCAGTTTGATCATTCAACCAACTGTTGATTGAGTACTTTGGGTTTGTAATTGTTTTTGAAGGATCAGATACTTGTATGCATAGCATTTTGAACAACTCACAACCCGAAAGAACAAACTTGTCTCCTTGCCTACCACGACAATATATTTTCTGTGGCTAGTTGTTTTTTAGTATTGGTATTTTCTACAATGAAAACAGGTGATATTGGTAAATATTTATGTTTTATAAAATAATTTTTAATTTTTAGCTATCTACTTGCTATAGTTGTCATAGCGTTTTTCTATCGCCCTTAGGTAACGGGTTCTAATCTCGGCTTTGAAGTATATAGGTATTGGTAATTGTCCCTTGTAGGAGTGACGGTGGCTGCCCACTCGGTGCTCCTTAAAAATAGTTGCAAGTTCGCTCATTGTTTTGCCGAAGGTTAACACTCCAAGTGGTTTTGACGAGATATCTCGCCCATCAAGATCTGACCAATTTTTCTTACGACACGATATCTCTTCATCAAGATACTGTTGATTTTCTGATAGCGACGAGATCAAGAACTGGTCAGGTTTTTCTAATGATGAGTATCTCGTCCATCTATATCTTGTAAGTTTTGCTAATAATGAGATTCCTCGTCGAGACAACCACAAGAACGGCTAAGAAGGTCAGAGATTGGGCAGAAAATATTCTTTCAGTTTTGCGCATCCTACATTATTATAGTTCTAGACGACCAATGAAAGCTAACATTTAGACACGTGTATTGCCCTTAATCCTTCAAGTGGTTTCGACGAGATATCTCATCCAACAAGATCTAATCAATTTTGCCAATGACAATATATCTCTTCGAGACAACCACCAGGTGAGTTAATGGTTTTAATTGTATTGCTCAGAGATATTGGGAAGCAAGAAAAGGCTAACGACTTAATTGTAAACGCTTGACATTTGTGAAAATAATAATAAATAAAATTACTATATAATAAAATAATATTATATATACTGTATAATAAAATATGATGCATAAAATAGGATTATGCATGAAATAGGATTCTTTAAAGCTATGTAATCTTCATCTCAAGTAGCAGAAAATGACCATTGCGCTACTAAATCAATTAATCTTTAAATAAAAGTTATTTGAAAGAACCTATCAAAGCTGCCACTTTATTTCTAAAATTATTTTAGACCCCTTATCGAAATCTATTATTGGAAATATTTTCACGAATCTTTAGTCCAACTACTTCAAATATACGGCTCATAAGAACTCAACTCCTCAACCTTTTAACACATCCCATCCTCCTCTTAAATAATTTAGCCCCCACGTAAAAGCGCCATCGTTATTTAACTTAATATCCATTTCACATTCAGAGTGAATGACAACCAAAAAGAGCCAACAAGAAAGTTTACACTCACACCTTACAACAATTTTTTCGAATAAAAAAACAGTTTTTGTGTGAAAAGTTTTTATCTCGCAGACGGCTTTTTTTCCCAACTCGGTTCTGAAGACTCTTTTCCTAACGTGACTGGTTTAAAAATTCAATTCTCCACATGTGACATCGGGTGAAAAAAGAAGAAAAAATCGCTTGTCCCCAGCAATTTTAAACCTTACGCACGTTTCTTTTCCTGACCTACTTCGTTTTTTTACTCCCTCTTTTTCCCGTCCCCTTCCCCTGTTCCTATAACCTGGATTCAGAATCCGTCCTTTCCTTGTCCTTTCGATTTCTGAGCCATGTTTCATTCAAGCTTGAACTTCTCGCATTTTCGCTTTTTTTATCGGGTGCAGCGAAAGAATGCTGCCGAATTTTCGGAAGGAAAGATCCGGGTGTTTTTTTTCGTAAATCCTTTCGTAAAGAGTGCATTTCGCGAGTTTTTTAACCCCGAATCTAGTCCGGTGTGTCATTAACTCAAGTCACGTCTTGTATGTCTTACTCAATATGACTGGACCAGTGCTTAAACCTCCAAGTGGTTTCGACAGTATATCTTGTCTATCACGATTTGACCAATTTTGCAATATTTGGCTGTATCTCGTCATCAAGATACTGACGATTTCTTAATGATGACGAGATCAAGATCTGGTCAGTTTTCTTGTGATGACGAGATATCTTTTCCATCAAGATCTGGTCAGTTTTGCTAATGACGAGATAGCTCGCTGAGACAACCACCATGTGGGTTAATCCTCAAAATGGTTTCTACGAGACATCTTCTCTATCAAGATCTGGTCAATTTTGCTAATTGCGAGATACCTCGTCAACAAGATATTGCGGATTTCTTTATGATGAGATCAAGAGATCTGGTCAGTTTTTTCTAATGACGAGATATCATGACGAGAAATCTCGTCCAACAACATCCGGTCAGTTTTGCTAATGACGAAATACCTCGTTGATACAACCACCAGGAGAGTTAACCCTCCTATCGATTTCACCGAGATATCTCGTCCATCGAGATCTGACAAATTTTGCTAATACCTGACGAGATATATCGTCATTTAAGACATTACGGATTTTTTTTATGATGATGAGATCAAGATCTGGTCAGTTCTCTTGTAATGACGAGATCTCTCATCCAACAAGATCTGGTCAGTTTTGGTAAATGACAAGATACCTCGTTGAGACTACCACCAGGAGGGTTAACCCTCAGAGTGGTTTCTATGAGACATCTTGTATATCAAGATCTGACCAACTTTGCTTATTGGTAGATATCTCATCAGCAAGTTATTTTCGATTTTTTTATGATGACGAGATCAAGATCTGATCAGTTTTTCTGATGACGAGATATTTCGTCTGTCAAAATCTGGTTAGTTTTCTTCTAATGACGAGATATCTCGTCCTTCAAGTTCTGGTCAGTTTTCTTCTAATGACGAGGTATTTGTCTCGACGAGGTATCTCGTATTGATCTCGTCATCTGACCTTGGTTCAAAATTACGAGGTGCTTTCGGATCTTTCTTCCCCTTTGGGATTGATGCCGAATAGTCACCAATAGCCCGTTGCTCCCCTCCAGTGTGATGAAAATTCAATTACCTTTCAATCCTCAAATACGGAAGCATTCAAAATGTTTTCAGGCCCACAAAAGTGGTGAAGTTCATAAATCTTGAACCAGTTATGTTTAAAACAACTAAATACAATTAGTTTGAGCTTTACTACAGAGAAATTTTCGAGGAACGTAAAATATAAGATAACAATGGTTTAAAAATAGATATTATAAATCTGTAGGTTTTCGTAGGAAAGTTATGAAAAGTAAAATGTATATGCCGAAATATTAACTTAAATAAAGTAGTTTCTAATCCTTAATATATAGAAGCATGATATTAAATAAATCTGTGATTAGTAATAATATATATTAAACTCTCAATAACAGATTAAAATTAATCCGACTGTAATTTAAAGTACATTTTTGAAACTTTTAAACTTGTTGCATTCTCTTTGATTTTAGATGACTGGGAGATTTTAATTACGATTATTAGTGCTATAATTCTATTGCGACTAGAAGATTTAAATATCCTTAAAAATAAAATCGAGGAAAATAAATATAGCGAGATTTTCAATAGCGAAGTACATCTTTATATAACGATAAGACAGGCATTAACCCTCGACGAGATATCTTGTCTTAGCAGAACTGACCAGATCTCGAACTCGCCATACAAAAATCGGCAATATTTTGATAACGAGATGCATGGTCATTAGCAAAATTGGTTACATCTGGATGGGTGAAATATCTCGTCAAAACCACTTGGAGGGTTAAAAGCATTCTCTATGACATCGATTTTTAACCTTTCTCATCTCACTGCGTACTTAAACCAATCACTAAAATTCTGCAGTTCACCAAAAAATATATACTCTTTGCCGTCTGACAAAAAAAAGTAAAATTGAGTGATTTACAAACAATATTAAGCGTAATTACTTACCTTTATTTTTTAAAGTTACTTTAGGAACATTTTATTTGTTATAATATGTAATTAAAAATTAATACCCAAAATTATTATCATGGATGTTAAAAATACGAGGTACTGAAATATTTCTGAACAGAAAACTAAACAGTTGAGATCAAATAAATCTGGTTTAAAATTTGTTTCATCATCCGTAAAACACACCAGTGTGTCATGGAACACCTGTTGAAAAAATCACTGTTCTATATACACTACCTGACATTGAAAATGCAACACCCAGAAGGAGTGCGCAGAACTGGATGAAATTTACAGGGTAGGCGCAGTTCACCGAGATATGTAAATGATGCAAACTGCAGCTGTCCCGCGCACGGCGAGTGAAAAACCAGGGAAGGTACCTGCAAAAGTGGTCAGTTTGGATCTTCAACCCGCGTAATACGGCAGTTTTGTCTCGACATGGTATCTCGTCATTAGCAAAACTGACCAGGTATTGATGGATAATATATCTCGTCGAAACTACTTGTAGGATTAAGTAGTTTTTTAAAATTTCATGACTTACCAAACACAATAACGCATTGACCATTCTACCCCTTACCAGATATAAATCAATGAAAAATACCATCAATTTACCATGTAATTTTTAAAGTATACGAGGAAAGAATTTCAAATATAATTTTCTACTCCTTTACTAGTACCGGCGGATTCTCTTTTGAAAACGAAATAAAGAAAATTATGTCTAACAGTGTGTTCCTCTGTCATCGTTAACACAGCGGGAAAGTTTAAATAAATATAGAATTTTAATTTCGGAATTGACAAGGAGTTGAAAAGAAAGATAAAAACGTACTCTTCGAGGATTTTAAGAGCTTTTCTTATTGCGATCCGACATCAGTTTTCAATATAAAATCAGATTCGCTTTCCAGATCGATGAGAAGAGCTCTTACTGTTTGAAAATATTAGCTTTCTTTTGAAACGAAAAACGCAATATTTTACTCGCATTTCCGTGGAAATGTTTTATTTACGCTGTTTTAAGCTTTTTTCACATGAAATATGTATATGATGAACTCAGAGCCAAAGTGGGTCAAATTTCAAAGCGAGATTCGTGTTGATGCATAGGAATCTTATTTGGAGAACAAATCACTATTTAATTATTATCCCAAAACGCATCAGGGTGATTCCCAGCAAAATAAATCTTTAACACAAACATAATAATATAACGAAATTATTTAAATTGGCCAATATATCTGCATCTAAGAAAACTTGAAGTTGTCTCATTTTGCTTCTGAACCAACTCTCAGTATTGCAAAGCAAGCATAGGAATGGTTCAGTGTTCATTTCTATCGATATATCGATATTCAATTTATCATGAATACGGAAATTTTTTTCCCAAACTGATCAGGAAAGTGGTATTTGCAATAGCATTAGGAACAGCCGTCTTGTATGATCTGTGATTTGGTCAACAAATATCAACAGGAATTTCTGAATTGTACGAAAAGGTATTCTTTAAGGATTTCTAAAAATCCTTTTATCGTTGGATGCTCGACATAAATATTTGGGATGCGTTAAGATAACTTTCTTTTACTGATCTTTATGCTGTCTGACTGCTTTAGCAGTGATTAACCACCCAATTACGCATTCACACAAGTACAATGACAGAAAAGGCGAAGTTTATGAAATTAAAAAGGGTTGTTTTTCATTGTTGGATAGTGTTTCTTGATAAAGAGCAATAAATATCTTTCGAAACTAATACTTTTTGGTAATGCGAAGAAATTAATGTGCGTTATTTGTTTATCAATAAAAAATTAACTTCGTATACTTTACTAAACAGTTAAATTGATGTTCTCAATAAAGAAATATCCATCCTATTAAAATAGTGGTTATTTATAAGCGAGTAGTTTTATTTTATTTTAGATAATGCATAAAAATAAAAACCGTAACAAAAAGTTTATTGTTATAATAAATGTGATATATAGTTTCAATGTTGCGAAATGTTAATTTTATACACGTACTACAAAAAGAGCTAAGTTGTAAGCGTAACAATTTTATGCTGTAGTGGAGCAAAATATTTCGCCTAATAATTTTGAAACTTTAAATTTGCACGTATCTCCAAGCAGAGCGTAAATATATGTAAGTGGAATTGAAAGCGAAAGTAAAACTGCTGCAGATAAAAATATCATGTCTGTTATAATCAACTGTTGCATCTGGATACAAATTCCTAAAATAAATAATCGAAGCTCATACAAGATCTCCATTTTTTGAATCAGCTACGCTCTAACACGACGAACCTTCTCAATAGCAACTTCTTGAGCAACAGGATTTGCCAAGCATTCTTCCAACATTAGCATAATAGCCATTAACCACCCAAGTGTTTTCACGAGATACCTCGTTCAAGATCTGGTTGATTTTCCTAAGGGCGAAATACCTCATCTAGAAAAAACTGCCCTATAACACCAAGGGAAATGAAGATCAAAGTAGGAAACACAAATTGTCCCTTGAGCAGAACCGGTTTTCCAGTTTGGAACAGGTTTTTCCACCAAAGGCTGGCCACTATAAGGCAGTTTCCGATGAGAAGATAAACCATCAAGAGGGTTACATATGATGTAGAGTAAAATCAATACTACACTGCTTTGAAACGTCTCATAACCTTCAGAAGGTTAAATACCCTTATTTCAAAAGTGTCTTCAGTTTTTGCCTATCACATGCAGATTTGGTACACTTTTACAATTTGCATAACTTTTATTACGTTTAAGTTATCCAAACTGCCCCATCAATGAGAGTGGCTAAAGGTATCGCTCTCAACCCTCCAAGTGGTTTCAACGATATATCTTGTCTATCAAGATGTAACCAATTTTGCTAATGACGAGATATCTCGTCATCAATATATTGCTAATTTTTTTATTACGACCGGATCAAGATCCAGTCAATTTTCTTCTGATGACGAGATAACTCATCCATCAAGATCTGGTCAGTTTTGCTAATGACGAAATACCTCATCAACCACCAGGAGGGTTAAGAAACTGGTAAACAAGAGCTTTCTTACAAGATCAAATCCCTTATATGCCAGTTGGGTTGGTTACCTTGAAGTTTTCTGTTCCTTAAAAAGTTTCCTTAAGATGAAAATAAATGTCAGCTTCTCCAAAATCCTCTGGGGCCGCGGTAGCCTGGTTGGAAGAGTAACTGAACTTGCAACCAGAGGGTTGCAAGTTCGAATCCAACCAAAGACTCTATCGTGACCTCAAATGTCCTCACGTTGGCGTGGTGTGGAAGTTTGGAGAGTAGGGTGCCATCTCAGGTGTGACCTCGTCATCAGACCATGGTTGAAAATTACGTGGTGTTGTCTTCGGATCAGGTTTTGATCCCGGACAACCACCAATAGCCCGTTGTGTTTCTGCAGTGTGACGTTAATTAAAATACCTACATATCTACCTACCAAAGTCCTCCGGGAAGATATGTATACCCCAGTTCATGTTGGGTACGATGTAGCAGCACTGCACACGTTTACACTGGAATACTATGTTCTTGCTAAGAATGCTTGAAGGAATACGAACTGGCATTGGGAAAAAACATTGTCATAAACCACTGAATGCAGCACCTCCTTATTTGTGCCAAATGCGACATTTGCTAAGTCCTAAGTAGGAAAGAGTTAAGACAATAGTCTATTTGAGCTCAAATAGCAGCGCATCAAAGTTTGGTAGTCACCTGTTCAACCTTTTTCCTCCGGCAAAAAATGTTTTATTTCACAGACTTGAGTAATAGCTCTAGGACACAACGGAAGAAAAGTCACTGTTTACGCAGGAGGTAAAAACCGCCTCAGAAACAGGACTCGAAAATAGAAAAATGCGATCAACGCCGTTTTCAACGTGGACTTGGTAACTTGAATTTTCTCGGCCGTCCTACCTTTGGGGCCAAAAAGTCCCTTGGAGCTTCTGTAAAGGTTTATTCTCAAAACACTGTGCCTCACCTCCTGCCCATAGAATTTATAAGTTTTAAAAACAATTCATAGCGACTCCCTGCTCTTTTTATTTGAAGGAGATAAAACTGGAGCGAACGTTTCGCGCTTTGTGTAGTATATTACAAAATAAAAATATATGCTATAGTTAAAACTTTATATTTAATAGTTTCATTGTCATCACTAAATAAGCAACTAATGTTCTACAAAAAAAAAGCAATCCAGAAATTTTACTACGCTTCTTACACTATCACCCCTACTTCTCTTTTCCCAGTTAATTTTAATCTTAATCCTCCAAGTGGTTTCGACGAAATATCTCGTCCATCACGATCTGACTCATTTTGCTAATGACGAGATATCTCGTCATCAAGATATTCCCGATTTTTTTATGACGAGTACAAGATCTGGACAGTTTTCTTCTATTGACGAGATATCCCGTTCATCAGGATGTGGTCAGTTTTGGTAATAACGAGATACCGTTTTGCCCGTCGATACGTCATCAGGAGCTTAAAACACATGCTTGATTTAATATTGGCAAAATACATGTCAGTATGTAAATGTTATAGTAGCTTCTCAAGAAGTGACAGAACTCCAAATAATGTTTTTCAATTAGAAAATTATACTATTAAATTCGAACAAGCCATGGATGTCAAACCAGGAAATATTCTACACATTATTCATAAGGGTATAAACGAATTTCAATTGAAATTAAAGTAGGTTTAATAATTTTCTCATTCTTCTTTCGTCTCTCCAGTGAATTATACTTTTTTGAGATGTCATTGACAAATTTTTTAGATGTCTTTTTTGAAGACATGCTATATAGAAATTTAGTTAATATACTTTATTTGTCGTATAATGTTTAATAAAATACTCACTATATATACTTCACTGACGTTCGTGGAACAGAAATGGAAATTATTTGTACATTGGCAAATGGAAACAAATGGAAACAAAGCAATCTGATTACAGAAGGCAATAACAAATCAGCACAGAAAGGAAAATATGATCAAATGTGAAAATAAGTTACAACATTATTTGAACATTGGCAAATGACAACAAATGGAAACAAAGCAGTCTGGTTATAGAAGGCAATAAGAAATCAGCACAGAAAGGAAAATATGATCAAATGTGAAAATAAGTTACATTATTTGTACATTGGCAAATGGCAACAAATGGAAACAAAGCAGTCTGGTTATAGAAGGCAATAAGAAATCAGCACAGAAAGGAAAATATGATCAAATGTGAAAATAAGTTACATTGTTTGTACATTGGCAAATGGCAACAAATGGAAACAAAGCAGTCTGGTTATAGAAGGCAATAAGAAATCAGCACAGAAAGGAAAATATGATCAAATGTGAAATAAGTTTAGACGTCAAAGACAAGTGAATAATGGAACGCGATTGAAGTGGACGTTGGAAGCTAATTTTGGCAACCTGACTGAGTTGTGCAATGCATTTTATTGGATACTAGCAAAATTACCCCATCTCTCTCAGGTTGAATTGGTTAACTACACATTGAATGCAACCTGAATAATTTCTTTTTTCGTAGAAAAATGTCAAATTATATAAATGTGGGTAAAATAATTTTTAACACCTTTTCGGCATTTTATAATTTTTATATCTTTGGACACAAATCGTATGCATGCATATCCATCCATGTAATACATTTTACATACATCACACCCCTGCTAACAAAGTGACAAAAGAGACAAACACTAAGGACTACACTACAAAAGACGATTCTGATGGAGGATCAGGAATTCTCTTCCTTAAGTTCTTTTCCTGTAAAATTGCTCAACTCAGTTCGTACAAATGACGAATCTACGGCGAATACTATCACACTCATAGTTTACCTACCAATATTTTTTTACTTGTGGCACTCTTGTACAAGGATTGAATCATTTTCGAATTTCTCCATCGTTAAGGGAAAGATGAGGAATTTATTTGATAAGATGTCACTAAGTTTATTTTAAAAGCAAATATGTTTTTCTTGTTGTGGCACATACAATAAGAACTTCTTTTAAAATTGGATGTCTTCAGTACAGACACAGAAAAGGTAACTTATAACCATTTTTTCAACGGTAAATCGATTTAATAGCATTTCTTCTAAAGAAAATTATTGTTTTAAACAAACTTTCCTTATATAAGTTGCTTAAATATAGCTTCAACTCGTAAACTAAGCCACCTTGATATTGTCGTTTATGTAACAAAGAATTTGTAATATTTCAAAAGTCCTAGTCCTAGTTCCTAGTTTTTTAACATTAACGTTCTTTCACTAATGGGAAACTTCCACTTAAAATTTGCTTTATTCTAGCTTACATGCCGCTTTAAGTATAATACTTTGTGGTGGTGTCGCGTGTGATGCAAAGGAAATGCAATTTATTAAAATAATAAATATTTAAAAGATAATTTATGATTCTTTTTTAACTCTTGGTCTCGCACATTTGCCAGAACTTACAACTAAAATTAGACAAACTTTTAAAATACGAAATTATTTCCGAGCGATAAAAAACAGAAAATATCACTGCACGTGGCAAAAGAACACGAGTTTCCATTTCGTTGCAAAATATCGTCTCCCTCAAATATTCGGAAGGAATTTATATTCGCAAAGAAAATAAATAAGGTTCAAAATAATAAAGTATGAGAATTTAAATTCTCATCAGTAAATGTAAGCAATCATCAGTAAATGTAAGCAATTACAAATTACCACAGATGAAATGCGTAGAGCTGGATATTTTTTGAATAGATTAAATAAGTGTTACAGATGACACATATATAAACCGAGTAATAGTGGCAAATCTGCTCGTTCTGGATTCACACAATGCTTGAAAAATTTCACTCACGCATATCTCAACACCCCCTACGTTTATAAATGATTTCGCGCATGGACTGTCAGGTCTAAAGGTGAACTAAGAGAGTGCATTTGCAAGCTGCTCACGTTTCTGAAGTATCTGAATGCTGCTGACACCTGTTAAAAAGTTTTCAGCCGTTTCCTCTGGTGACAGTTTCCTTTAACACGGCTGTCAGGTGCCCACGGTAATGTTCCCCAATTCGCACGATTCTCACAATGTCCCATTTGGGAGAATTTTCAAATTTTGGAGAGTTTACAGTTTGTTGACATTTCAAGATTCGCCAAAGGGATTCCAATGACTGACGCGTCAATTTAAATTCTCCCTTCTTTCTTTCGGTACGAGGAAGGCATATTTATGCTCCCAAGCTACGTCAAAAAAAGTTTAAAATATTCACTTTTTAAAATTTTGGAACGAAACACCAGTGATTATGTATGGTTTTGTAAATTATACCATATACCACTAAAAATGTTGATGGCAGTTTAAAATACTTTGCAGTTGCAACTGCTGTTGAATACGAGTATTGCAAGTTTACGTTACTGAACTTTTTACTAAGAGTAGCCCCAGTTTTTAAAAAAAGCTCTCCCACGTGAAAAATACAGAGATCCTAAATCTGAGCCCACTCTATTAAGAAAGATCCGAAAAGCACCTAAAATAATATTGAAAGATCACACCAGGCAATCTAACGTTCGTTTAATGTTCTTGAAAGTTAGGATTGATGTAGCCCAGTTTAGCCAAACTAGATCGAACCGAACACTGTCGTGTACATGGGGCTTCTGCTCGTTAAATCTGCCTTGGATTCAAATGTCCTCTCGTTGGCGTGGTGTGGAAGTTTGGAGAGTATGGTGCTAGCTGAGGTGTTGTTCTCGTCATCCTACCGTGGCTCAATTACGGGGCTTTGCCTTTGGATCTTTACCTTCTGGATTGATCTCGGACCGTTGCCAATAGCCGTAGTGTTGTTCCAGTGCGATGTTAGTTGAGATCCGAAGACAACACCTTGTAATTTTCAACGAAGATCAGATGACGAGGTCAATATCTCAGCTAGCACCCCAGTGTCCAAACTTCCACGCCACGCCGACGTGGGGACATTTGAATCCACGACAGGTTTAAAGTGCACCAGCCCCCTTGTACACAACGGTCTTGAGCTGGATCGAGTTTCGAACTTTCCCCTCCGGTTTCTAATCCGTTATTCTTCCAACTGAGCTACCTCAGCCCTTCTAAAATAGTTGGAAAATATGACACTAAGCAACTTAACTTTCGAATACTGTCCTTGAAAGGAAAATTCGGAGATTCTTTATGGCCGAGCAAAGTTCCTGTTGAAGAGAAGCGTGTCAACTCTCCGTAGTCGACTGATGATGCCTAGATTTGGTTTTCACACCCTGTGGAATATCGAGTTCGGTTTACGCTTGTCGGGGCACATTGCGAGAATATCTTGGGGCATTTCCTGATATTCATAGTGACTGTAATTAGTCAGGGTGGGGAGTCTGTGACCATAATTAAGAAATCACAGTAAAAACCAGATTTACAGGGAGGTCTCGATAAAACGTTATAACTAGTTTCTAGTGAGATTAAAACAGCAAGTTCCAATATTTCTAGTAAAAAAGTAAAAAGTAATCTACTTAAAAGTAAACTAGTAGACAGTAAACTAGTAGGAAGTAATCTATACTTCCCAGTAAAAATTCTATTTTACTAGGAAGTAAATTATCTATCTACTCGTATATTAAAGGTATCTAAAACTATTGCTGGGCAGTAGATTATCTATTAAAGGTATCTAACTATTACTGGGAAGTCGATTATTTATCTATTAAAGGTATCTAACTATTGCTGGGAAGTAGATTATCGATCTATTAAAACTTTCAATAGCTAAGAAGTTCACGGCAAATCTTGGGGTTTAAAATTCTTGTTAAATTTAGATTAAACGTTCTCAGTAAAAATACTCCCTAATCACTAGCTTTTTACTCGAATAGTTTGCTATGCCTTTTTCCCCAATGCCCGGCCAATTTAACATCTGTTAGCATGGGACTGTAAGGGTCGAATAGTGAACATTTTGGCGTTAACCCGGTGAACTAATGAATAAAACTCCTTGAAGTCAATTTAAATATAACTATTATAAGTTTTAATTTCAATTACAATCTCACCCAAATTTATAAGCGTATGAAAATTAATTAATTGACTTGAAATGATTATATATCAGACACCAAATTAAAGGTCGGAACTGATAATTAATACATTCAGTGATGGCGCCTTTCTACAGCACGCAGGTATTATCGAAAATGAAATCATGTTAAATTCTCATTAAATTATATCAATAAAAGATAATGATATCACACACGAAAATATAATAGATTTACAATACGTATCATTGAAATTCCAAGCATATGTGAAGTAAAATGAAATAAATTTCTTTCTCTGCACATCACGCATCATCAATATCTCTTTGATCTCTAATTATTACATTAACCAGTTCACTTAATCAAATATTTCTAATGCTTATAATGGAAATGTGAAACTAAGTCTCGTACGGTTAAAATCATTATAATCAATAATAGACACATGATTGGAAGTGGTATCTCCATATTTCGTATTCTACAAAACAGCTATTAAAGTAATATTAAGTTATATTCGATGTATCATTATTGGGTCGACAGTTAATTATACAAACGAAGCTATTCGGTAACTGTATTTATAGATTTTATTCTTATCAACACTCCTGGTTGTTGCCTCGACGAGATATCTCGTCATCAAAAATACTGAACAGATCCCGATGGACGAGATACCTCGTCATTAGAAGAAACTGACCAGGTCTTGTTTCCGTCATCATAAAAATGTCAATATTTTGATGACGAGATATCTCGTCACTAGCACAATTGATCAAATCGGAATGGACGAGATATCTCGTCGAAACATCTTGGAGAGTTAATCATAAATATACTTCTTAATTTTTTAATTGTCTTGACCTCCCGTTGCGTCGTATGTGATGAAATAAAAAATATCAAATGCTTTTATCTTAGTTCTCATTTCTATGAAAAGATGCTATAGTATAAACCTGCATTCAAAGCTGTGGTATTAAATTGTTATTCAAAGGCGTTCTACAATCGAAAGGGGAACAATAAAAAAAGCTGGAAGTAAAAGAAAGTAAATCTTATGAAAATCGATATCCATTGAAGACAAGGAAAATATATCTCTGAGCTAAAAAGCAATCTAAATTGCAAAATCAATACAAATGAAGCGTGCCTCATATTGGACCAAAGGAATTTTCGGTCTTGATTTATTGCTTTGAAGCAAAGGACTAATTTATTCTAGATAGTAAGTAGTACCAGTTTAGCCCCCTAAATTGTGTACCCTCTCTAAAGTTGACAAAATAAAACAGTAAATTTTCAAATGCTATAGATTTTTCTTTGAAATTTAACATTGCGTTTGGTTCAAAATTTGTGAATCTTCAGTTTAAGAGAAAAAGTGCAATTTTCAAATTTATTTTATTTAACTTAAATCCTTTAAATTTGCAATTTAAAAACCACTCAGAAATTTTTATTGAAACAGTATAGCATTTAAAACAAAATCCTTATGGTAAACAAACAGTAGACGTACTATCATATTAAAGAGTAGTCAAATTTTTACCTCAGTTATTATACATAACTACCTCATTAGGTGGTAGTTATGCAGTAAACCACATTCTATCCTCTGGTAAACAAACCCAGCCTCCACAGCACCCATGTTGAGTTTCATTCTGATCAAACGCTTGCTTTCATTCTTTTTGCACAGAAAGTATATATTTGTAAAATGTAATACTTGTATATTACTAGGAAATAGAAATTTTAGCGCATAGCCTCTCTGCTCAAAAATTTTCTTCGTTACTAATATCTATTGATTACAATGTCGTTACTTACATTTCATCATTTATTCAAATCCATTTATAATCAATATAAGTATCGATATGCACATTTTGTACACCCAAATGAAATAAAATTAGTCAAAATATAAAACGACATTTTGGGTGTAATTTTCAAATCTACTTTGACAGGTGGTTTTTTTTCAGTAGAGTGCGCGGTAAAAAGTTCACATGTCAGTCATATTACCACAATCAGCTTCTGAACACCCTCTACAATTGCATCTTATTCACTCGTTCAAAGGCGATTCGATCTATTGTAATCACTAAATGAATTTCATGAGATATTCTCTTCAAATTGAGAATCCCAGCAGATTTCCCATCAAATATTATCCCGAATTGTGTTAATTTATTGGCTTTACCACCCCAATTTCTTTTAAGAAAAACTTTTACTGTTACGTTACTATACGTACTTAATCTTACAAGCTAGTCATGTGGTGAAATATTTATATATACAGAGTGATCCAATAGACACAGAAAAAGTAAAAATTCAATAATTCAAAAAGTATAGACTGTAGCACGATATGGTTCTCACAGAAATGCGCAGAAAGACATGGGATTTTTTTATAACGAAAATTTTTATTGACAGAATAGTTACATTTTTCGCCGACAGGTGGCGCTTCAGTTGTGTCAATAGTTTATACAGTGGCACAGCACAGTTCGCAACGCAGCTAGGATTACAAATGTTCAATGTGACAGCCGTCATTCATAAGAATGGCCGTCAGACATGACATGACACTTTGCACAGAATCGAAAAGGGTTTCAGCTGTAATTCCATTCCGAATAGCTTCTTTGAACATGTCCAATGACGTCAGCCGACACCTGTGACTTCAAGTATCCCCCATCTCAGCGACAGCTACAGCGCCACCTGTCAGTGACAAATGTAACCATTCTGGCAATTAAATGTTTCGTTATAAAGATCCCATGTCTTTCTGTGAATTCTACACTTTTCGAATTATTGAATTTTTGCTTTTTTGTGATTTTTAGATCTCACCCGGTATTTTCATAGGGTAATATATATTTATATTCCTTAATAATATGTTAATATAATGTATATAATATATAATTTATATAATAAATATTGGATAAATGAGGTATAAAATGTGAGTAAGACAGTGCTATCAATTGATACTAGCAATAAAGAAATTTTAGAGGAGGTGCTGTATACGCAAGTCTAGCTAGTTATTATTTAACCAAATTAATAAATATATGCAATTTTCAATCTATTTCATCATCTTCTGAATACCGAGCTAATGTTGGGCGTAAAAGAGGAATTTATGTTTATCATTAAAGTAAATCACTCGAATTGTGTATGTTTTACAGGAGTGCTTTGCCAGGCAATTGCACTTTTTATGTACACAAAAACGAGCGCTCCCAAAATATATTGCTGTTTTATCGTCATCCCCATAGTCCGTGTAAAAGTTGGAGAAGGTAGTATGAGAATAAAATTCATTGAAAAAAAGAGATTTATTACCCAGTAATTTCAGCTAAGCTTATTTATTGGCAGAAAAACTTTTCAGCACAAAAGGCGTTCTCTCCTTTATGGAGATAAATATTGGTATCATCGTAATTTCACGTCATGCCCTTTTCATCCAACATATGAAATGGTGGTAATTTCGTCGCTTATGAAATCCAGGGGGACTGTTTCCGTGTAGGAATATTCTCTTTACCTTGCGTGTAATGCAATTTATTGTTTTCTGTAAGTTTCCCAAGCATTATTAAATCGCGTATAGTGCCGTGGTATCAAAATGTAATTTTATCGTTAACACGAGAAATAAAATTAGATTTGCAATCCAATCAATATGGATATGAACCTAGATATTAAATTGAGAATGAAGAAATGTGGAGAAATACATATTTTTCCAATATTTATTCAATTAAGTTTAGTTTGGCGCTCTTGTGTTTCAGATGAATTATCGTTGCTGTTAGTGTTTTGCAAAAAGATTTCATAATTTTATTTTTGATTTTCAACACTTTTTCCATAACATTTTGCACATTTATTATTCGCTTATATTGCGGTGTGACACATAAATAGTAATTATCGATAGAATGAATACTTTATACATATATTTTGAATGTTTTAAAGTGGCGCAGATTGAAAACTTGATACTCAAAAGTATGTACCACGCTTAGATGATAATATGTAAATTAAGACACAAATATAAAAAGCATCAAGTCTGAAAAATAAGAAGTTGAATTATTCAATTAAAGCAACTGACAAGAGAAATCTAACTACTGCATTTTCCCCTCCTGGTGGCTTCTCGACGAGGTATCTCGTAATTTGCAAAAACGACGAGACCTAGATATGCGAAATATCTCGTTCTTAGGAACAAAATGACCAGATCATGATCTCGACATCATTAAAAGATCGGCAATATCGTGTTGACGAGATATCTTGTCATTAGCAAACTTGATCAAATCTTAATGGATGAGATATCTTGGCGAAAACATTTGGAGGGTTAAGTACTTGGATTTCTTTCATGCATTGCTTTAAAAGTTCAAACATTTTATCCAACCATATTGCTTCACATAGCTTATATTGGTTATCTAAATAAAACAAATAAATCTAAAGCTAATTATAAAAAGTAGGGTGATTTGAAGTGCTGTCTTCTCTTAACAGCAACACAGGAGTGATAACAATGTTTCAGGTATTTAATAATGGTGTCGGATATCCGCAACAATGTTCACTGTTTCCAGAGTAGTTTAAAACTCTACTGGTAACAAAGTAATAGAAAGTGTAGAGTATGATAGAAAGTGTAAGTGATAGAAATAAGTAATTCAGGGTCGTTCCTATGTGGTGTCCTGGGCGAGTACGTGGACAAGAGAAAATGGAATGGCAGACGCAAAAGAAAGCGTTCAAAAAAATAATGATGGTTGTGAGAATGGGAAGCTATGTTTTGTAAATTAAAGTCTTACATAGTATATCTATTCATTATTACCAATAAATAGATAAGAAGGTACTTGGATTTACGTAACACTGAGACAACAAAACCGGCTATTAGCGACGATCCGGGATCGATCCCAAAGGGAAAGATACGAAGAAAACACCTCGTCAGTTTAATCCACGTTCAGATGACGAGGTCAATACTTTAGTTGGCGGCACCCCAAACTTCCATACAGCGACACCGTGAATAAATAGGTAGGAGGGTAAATAGTTATGAGGCAATTTATTTTTCGATTTGAGTTACCAATAAATGTCTTATATTACCCAAATAATCAAAAATTGTTCGCCACGAGGGATTTATTTGGACCATCAAATGCTTTGGGTTGTTTTTTATGGTGCAAGATCCATATTTGACCACGCTGCAACAGACACAAGACAGAGAGTGTAAATGATAGACGTACACACAAATAATGCTGTACAGACACAGATGAGAGAAATATAGAGAGGAATCGAACCTGTGCAACCCACAACTCGCAGGCTGCTAGCACATAGGGCATACACATTTGAGGGGCCATTGAGTCACAACGGCCTCTCAAATGCTTTGGATAAGGGTGAATAGTTGCGTTTTTCAATTAAGCAGCTAATTCTTCAGGAACTGTCCTGAACACATTTATATACTTTGCCCCATATATTCTCAGTTAAATTAAGGCTATCAATTCATACAATAGACTTATTCAAAATACCGTACTCTGTGCCTCAATATATTGTTGCACCAGTTCAGGTGTAGGGGACTAGCAGCATAAATACATTGGCAATCGTGACTGCATGCAGTTGAGAAGCGGGGTGCAAAATGTCGTCCTCATTCCCGTAAGCATTCAAGTTTTGATATGGGAGCACTTAGAGTTGGGTGCGATCCATACGGTGGGATGAATTAATAAGAATTTGGAAAAAATAGGAATTCATCTGAAAAAATTTTAACAGCAAAAAGGTTTGAACGACTACGTCAGAACTGATGTATTTCGTTTTTCAAAATTAAATATAATCTTCAAGAACAGACTTGCAGTAGTAGTTCTCGAATTCGAACTTTTATGCTATTCCGTACAACTACTCCTTACAAAAGAAGTGTCAAAGTGACCTAGTAGAACGATTTTTACTCGTAGAACATTTTAATAACTCCAATTCGTATCAAACTAAAAAATACCAAACTTAGAGAAGTCCAATTCCGTATAAATAGTCATACCGTGAGTTTGCTTAGTACGAAAACAGGACTAAAACGCGTCTATGTAAGTCTCCACCCAATCCTCTTCGAGATATGTAAAATAAACAGTTTTGTCTTGTTTCGGTGTAAACTAACACAGTCGGCTCTGAATAACAAATGTGATAGCGCAATCTTCTTGACGTCTTCAAAAGTGAGAAAACAAAATATGATTTTCACTTTTTATATTTAGGGTGATATCTCTGAAAGAGGAATAACCATTTTGGAAAAATATTACCTTTGAAATTTGATGATCTGAAATTTGAAAACTGCAATATACGTTGATTAATAATATTTACATTCACAAAAAATAAAATAAGCTTCAACGTAAAATAATTAACTTTGGATTAAAAGTACAAAATCTTCAAAAATCAACATAATGAACAAATAAACAAACATGAATTACTACACTGCTGGCCACCCAAATTGCAACACCAAGAAAGACAAGAGATATCACAACAAAATTTATTTTGTAGATAACATGTTGACCAAGTATCAAATGATTAAATTTATGGACTTCTGTGAAGTGTGGTTCCTGCCAAAATCAGTAGCCAGAGTAGCCGCCATTGTTGGAGATCACCGCTGCCACACGCCTCGGCATTGATTCAAAGAGACTTTGGATGTGTTCTTGGGGTACAGCAGACCAAGCAGCTTCCACACGTTGCCAAAGTTGATCTGGTGTGGCAGCTGGGGATGTATTCTGGGTCAATCGTTGAGCAACCATGGACCACATGTTTTCTATCGGCGAAAGATCCGGAGAGCGAGCTGGCCAGGGAAGCAATTCAATCTGGCGATTGACGAAGAACCCTTGGACAATGCGTGCCACGTGTGGTCGCGCATTATCCTGTTGAAATATGGCTGTGGGCAAGCCCTGAAGGTAAGGAAGGACAACTGGCTCCAACACCTCGGAGATGTAGCGCTGGCTGTTTAAAGTACCGGCAATGCGTACTAGAGGAGTGCGAGAGTGATATCCAATACCGCCCCATACCATAATACCCGGTGCAGGACCAGTGTGGCGGTGCATAACGCAGCTGTTCAGCATCCTCTCTCCACGGTGTCTCCAGACTCGAATCCGACCATCGTGGTGTTGCAGACAGAAGCGTGACTCGTCAGTAAAGACAATTTCATTCCATTCTGCCGTCCACATCCTTCTTTCATCGCACCATTGGCGGCGGAAACGTCTGTGGTTCTGCGTCAAGGGTAGACGAAGCAATGGACGTCTTGCGGACAGACCACTCTGCTGTAAACGGCGTCGAATGGTACGCGCAGACACTGGATGATGCGGTACAGACTGAATGTGCTGTGCTATGGTTCGTGATGTGGCTGAGCGATCCGTCACTGCCATACGCACAATATGCCTGTCATCACGTGAAGTGGTGCACTGAGGTGGATGCGATCGAACACGTCGGTCCGTCGTACCCCCTCCTGCATCCAATGATCACATATCCGCATTACAGTTGTTTGGTTTCGTCCAACACGACTACCGATTTCCCTGAAAGATAATCCACAATCTCGGTAGGCCACTATCCTTCCTCTGTCGAACTCGGATACTTGATCAAAAGATGATCGCTGTTTTCTACGAGGCATAATTGATCGTTTTTTTGAAAAACCCACAAGAAAAACACAATTGCCGTACTTGAAATCGTCGAAATCTCCAAGCCTTAAATAGCGCTTTGAAGTGGCGCCACAGGCGCGCGTGATGTGCGTCTGCGTTGAAATTCTAATCATTTGCATATCTCACCTCCGCTAATGCATGTTGTAAATTTCATATTATTTGCATGCTTCCTTCAGGGTGTTGCATTTACGGTGGCCAGCAGTGTAGATTAACAGTTACAGATTTACTGAAGAAATCCCAATTGTACATTTTTAACTAATTTTTAAAATAATGTTCGAATATTTCTGCGTTTATACTAATGTTTTAAGTTTCAAATATGATAGGCATTTTCTCTAACGCAAAGTAGATGGCGCAAGTGTTTTGTAGTATTCAGCGCTTCCTATACGTATTCCGTATTGGATAGCTATAAGTATCGGTGGATTGTTCCTATGGAAATCACTCGCATTGCAAATACCTACTCAAATGATGTTTAATGATGTAACTCAAATTCAACAAATATTTTTACTTTCAACCCATGAAATGAATACCAATGCAATCTACTAAGCTAGAATCAATGTTTTCCAAATTAAAATTATTCCAAAGCAATTCAATGTGTTGTACACTTACTGATCAATCAAATAGAATTGTGTACCCCGAATTACGTCCTTTTTAGTTTGAAAATATAGATACAAGCAACAAGAAACATTTAAGCTTAGCACTCATGGGCACGTTGGTAAGCAATTTGATGTAATATCGTTACTACTACGCCAAGGTCACGAATTTGCATTTTTGGCGATTTTCACCTAACTGCATTTTTTGAGTCACCATTTCATGTTTTATGATATTATAAAGCCTCGAATCGTCTTGATTCTTAGTGCAAATGCCAATTTTCATGAGAAAACAACCTTTGTGTCAACTCGGTAGGTAGGTATTTTAATTAACGTCGCAATGGAGCAACACAACGGGCTATTGGCGACGGTCCGGGATCAAACCCGAAGGGAAAGATCCGAAGATAACACCACGTAATTTTGAAGCACGGTTAGATGACGAGGTCACACCTGAGCTGGCATCCCACTCTCCAAGCTTTTACACCACGCCAACGTGAGGACATTCGTGGCCACGATAGATTTAACGTGCACCAGCCCCTCTTGTACACAGCGGTCGTTGGTTGGATTCGAACTCGCAACCCTCAAATTGCTAGTCCGATACTCTTCCAACCGGACTACCGTGGCCCTCAAGTCTTAACTCGATTTTTCCCGAAGCATCAAAACCTTGAACGTGTTTTTGTAGAAACGTCAATTTTGCAGATTGGTGCCTTTGGCGAGGTGGTAACGACATGTATGATTGCCCAATTATCGAAAACATTGTTGTGGACAAAATCGCAAATAGACACACGATATATGTGTTTTTAAAATTCGATTTTCTTTATCTCCAACTAATTATAATCGGAGTGGTGGGTAGGTAGGTATTTAATTAACGTCGCCCTGAAGCAACACTCCGGGCTAATGGCGACTATAATCGCAGTGGAGATGGAAACTCCATATTCCTTTCAAGTTTTTTATTTCAGAAATCGATCTATATAGTTAGTCAGCAATCGTTAAAAATTAGGATACGGAGTGAATCTTTCACAGAATTCATTTCCCGTCTGTTAAGATAGTCTCGTGGAATTCTGAATTCAATATCCGTATTATTCGCGTCTACTTATAGAAGAAACTAATGAGCTTTTTTGAAGGACAGTAAATGCTTATTTTCATGGGGCGTTCCACTTCTATGACTAAAATCTGAGTATGAAATATTTTAGTCATGAATATGGATATCTTTTATTAATCCTTATTAATCAAAAAACTTTATTGAATGAATAACATCCCTACAGTAAGCTTATCCATTGGGATGTGACTCCAATTTTTTGAGTCCCTTACCAATGTAACCAGAGGCGTTCCATTCAAACGGCCGATACATAACACTTGGGGGTCAACGAGGCTCTGTGGTTTGGTCCACTGTGCTAGTGACCTGCGAGTTATACTCGGCGCTGGTCCGATTCGTCCCTGGGTTTAATTCTCTCTGTATCAGCAAAATTTTCTTCGTGTGTGTGCCCATTCGATGTTGTTAGACTCATCTTGGCCAAATGTGGTCCTCGCGGTATAAAACCCAACCCAAACAACATGACTACTTGATATTAGCTCATTTTGCATATAAAAAGGACAAATGAACTAAAAAATTAGGGTTAAGTTTACTTAAAGAGAATATAGTTTATTCAAAGAAATATTTTTTATTAATAAAAAATAATTAAAGATAAGCTATTTTCATGACTAAACCTGTTTGTGATTGTCCTATTCGCGACAGTGAAACCCCTACGATGGAAAATCCATACCTGTATTTTATTCTGTTTGATATCCAACACTATTTTTTACTCGAAAACTAACAGTTAGCCTTTAAGCAGTTGTGTAGTGGTCAGTTAATGATTTTCTGCTCAAACCTGACGCATTCCGTATCCTTAATTAAGAAATTTAGGTATTTAATGAACTGAGTGATTTATCTGTTACATGACATCAATAAATGAGTGATGTATGGGCAAACAATCTTCTAACATTTCAAACTAACTCCAAAACAGACTCCATAATTAATGAGCATTAGTTTGTTATCAGTCTACCAGCTCCATACTTGTATCTTTCTTTCAGTTTTATACTTGTTTCTTCCGTTTTGATTTTCTTTGTTCTAATACAATCCCACACGACGTTAATTACTTGACAGGCTTCAATTCTTATCGTATCCGGCATTCAACTTGCGTTCTTTACAAAATACATGTTCGATAAAATTTATGAAACGTAACTAGCTATAACGGGATAGTTAGGACACCAGCAGAACATTAATTAGTTACTGGTTAAGAAACAGAAAGAAGTGGTGCATGAGGAGTCAAACAGGATCAAGACAGAAAAATCTGGGCAAAGAACAATTGAAATCTCTCTCAATCAATGTCACGGGAACTAAACTCTTAATCTGATCGGAGTCTATTCATTGAATTTTAAAAATCACGAGCTTAAAGATAAAAAACTTCGTCAAAGGAGGAATGTAAAAATTCTCAATGAATTTTTCAACATTAAAGCATCATTATATCGATTCGTCACAGAATCTGAAAATTTTCTAGGTGCTGATTTTAAATAGTATTTTTGAGAAATATGTAAATGATACCTAAAGATATTACATTTTAAAAATCGTATGGTAATTAGTGTAAGGAGTCATTTTAATATCGTTAATTAAATTAGTGTCGTACTATGAGGACATTGATTTTTAATATTTGGCCAAGAAAATATACGAATTTTAAAATTTATGTTCAAGTAAATCAAACCCTTGTATCATAACACCGTAAGCCTCTGATGATAATTTTTTTATAATTTTTTAAATGCTTTTTTCACATAAAGTAAAATTCCCTAAAGTTAAAACTTATCTTACAGCTTTTGTGATACTACATTTATATAAATTAATCAGTAACTGAAGAATTTAACAGAACACAAATCTAATTATGATCGACCACTGGAATATCTAGTAGTTTCTATTTGAATTGAAGTTCATAACAGCTTTTGTTTCATCATTTAATATTACTAAATCATTCAAGTTAAGATGAAGCTTCATCACTAAAAAACAATAAAAATGTAATTCCACGGACATTGAACTTACAAGGTTCAAAACAAACATAATGAATGAATTTTAGGTGTGAATTAATGGCAACTTTGTTTCTGTTTTTTGCAACGCATTAATATGTGTGTAATACGTAAAAACAATACTTTCACTCTTGCCTATCGTGAGAAGGTAAATAGAGCAGAATAGTGCGATTAAATAGAACACACAATGGAATCTTCGAAAATAAATCTTCAAAAGTGTGTATTGTTTATTATACCTCATTACTTATTAGCATGTGTTGATGATATTGACAAGTGTAATTTACAAGTTGAACATTAATTTTGAAGTTGTTCTGAAATAAATATGATCAATAAAGAAAATGGATATGCTATAAATGTTTTCACTTCAACATTTGGAAGTATCGACCTACAAGTGCCAATCATAAATTTGAAATTCATCATCTTTTATGTCATAGTATATTTTTTTAAATAGCGAAATTATTTTAACATTATAAAGTCGAACACTTGTGAACAGTATCTCCATATAAATTAATTGCATTCATTCCAAGCTCTTAAATTATGTCACTTCTGTTTAATTCCCTAATTTCATCTTAATAGATATTACACTCTAATTTGTCAGAGTTAATTTTCTTTATATTGTTATATGATGAACATGCGTTGTGTTACATTATATTTATATAATATTTATTTGCATTTTAGTAACAAAAATAAAAAGTTGTAAATAAATTTGTAAAAATGTTCTATTTAAAAAAATAATTATTTCTCTTTCAAACCAAAAGCTTCTATTTTTCCATTTAATTATTGTATTCGTAAGTCTTAAGAAGTTAATTGCAACATACATCCCGTAAAGAACATGCTATAAAATACAATTATATTCTAACGCATAATAACCAAAAAAAATCGTTTTTAAGTATTTAGGAAATCTCTTGTTTTTTACCAATGCTCTCTAATCTTTCCCTATTCTCTCCTTTACTTTCACCCTAATTCATTCTATATTTTTTTCATTTTACTTAAAAACTTTTCTAAGAATATAAGATGCCCATGTAACGAACTAATTACTTTCTTTTTTCTTGCCATCATAGAAAACGACCGACGAAAGCTTATTTATTCTGTTTTGTTAATGTCTAAAATGATAGCTTCCATCCCCAAAGTAAATAAATACTCCTCGTAGAGTTTAGAGTTTCAAGTAAATTGTGATGATTAGGCACAGACCACACAAAACTATGCGGGCAAATTATCTTAAGCTTATATTAGTGTTCTATAAATCACAAACATCAGTCCACCTGAAAGTGAATACTTCAATGGAGTACCCAGAAGGGATTCTGGAGACTTCAGTCTCACAAATGCCTTGGTTTCTTATTTCTTCTTATCCTATCTCTTTATTCTTCATTCTTATCTTATCTCTTTATTCTTCATTCTTATCCTATCTCTTTATTCTTCATTCTTATCCTATCTCTTTATTCTTCATTCTTATCCTATCTCTTTATTCTTCATTCTTATCCTATCTTATTTCTTCCTATCCTACCTCTTTATAAAATCTGTAATGCTGAGAATAGTTTTTGCAATATTTATTCAAATAACAGTCATTGAATTGATCATTCGTGCAAGTTATTATACAAAACCGTTGGGCTATATTATACGATATCACCAAACACAATAATTAAATAAAAACTACATGTTGTCTAGAAATGTTTTTATCTTACATGTAACAAATCACCGAAAGATTTCATTCATATCAATTTCTACACTCATCATAGATATTTTTGGACCAAATACCAATAAACAGAGCACAAGACCGTGAGTATATGCCTTCGTTCTCTAGTAACTTGACGATCTTGAAGCAACTCCTTTTAAACCCAAGAAAGGCTCAGAAATATACAGATATTTAATACCGCTTCTCCTTGATCAAGACCATCCGCTTCATTTTTCATTTAGAAAAGTGAACTTCGATCAATCCTAACGAAAGATGCAATCACTTGCAAAAATTGGCTACATACAGTCACGCAGTTTGGTATTTTTCACCCATAACTTTTAAAAAATACTTTCCTCTCCCATATTTTAATTATTTCTCAATTTGTTATTTTCGCTTTTTTTCCATTTTCTTTAGATATCGCTTATAGCTGAGTCAAAAATATTAGGCATGAGTTGCCGTTTTAATTTGTAAATTTGTTTATTAAAACATTCGAATAATTATCCCTCCTATTGGTTTATTTTCGTGTCGAAAACTGCTATGTAGTTTCCAGTTTCCGATATAAAAACCTATTCGAGATTGTCACCAGTTCTCGGCAAGGGACAATTCACTTTTCCTACTTGTTTCGACGAGGTTTAAAATTGACCATATCTTGATGGACGAGATATCTTGTTATTAGTGAAATTGACCATATCTTGATGGATGAGATATATCGTCATTAGTAAAATTGACCATATCTTGATGGATGATATATCTCGTCATTAACGAAATTGATAGGATCTTGATAGACGAGGAACTTCGTTGAAACCATTCGAAGGGTTAAAAAATAGCCGACCCGGTCTAGTGGCCAGTGATGGCTTATGAATCGAAAAGCTCCTGGTTAGTATCTGAAGTAAGGCATGGATATTTGTCCGTCTGGAATGTGGATGTGTAGCCTCTTTATAAACGGCTGTGCCTTGAATGTGTGGTATGTATGTGAGGTGTAATGTGAATCCATCCCCTGGTGCACCATGGTGAAGCATAGGGGTTCCACGAATCTACCCTTATAGTACCATAATGAGTAGGTACAAATGGTCGTGCTATTAGGAATAAAAAGAATTTAAAAATTACAACCCTCTGAGGCGTAACAAGATTAGTGTAGTGTTATTGTTCCCAGTTATACACATACTGACAGTGGAGTGCCACTCAGGTGTGACCTCGTCATCAAAATTGCGTAGTGTTGACCTCGGATCTTTTCCTTCGGGTTTGATCCCGGAACGTCGCCAATAGCACGTTGTGTTGCCCCAATGTGACGTTAATTAAATACCTACCTATTGCTTGAAAGAATCCTAGAAAGCATTCGGATAGCCAAAGCTGGTTAAAAGCATGCAGGGAAGACCCCTACAAGTTTATAAATTGTATAAAAATTTCCAAATGTATTAACCTAAAACTTTGTATATAAACCGACAACCTACAATTCTGAATTTTATATGTATGTATGCTGTGTTTGTATGGATATAGATATGTTTATGTATGTTTCTGCATGTTTCATTATTAAGCTTGTGTTTTCCATTGTTTGATCATAGTGATCAGATAATGGATGATCAGTAGGGGATCAGGTGATCAGGTGATCAGGATGTAGTGTTTAAGTAACATTACTTTTGTTCATTTCAATCATTTAGAAAATTGTTTATTTATGTAAACTTTATTTTGTCTACAAGATGTAGGCGGTTTTTGTAGTTATGATTGCTCTTTTGATCCGGTTTATTTTGGTAACTTGTATTTGTTCTATAAGTATCAACTGCATTTTGATTGTCCGGTTGGACTAAAAGCCCTGAGGACTTTATGGGCCCTGACAAAGGTCATTCCGATCACCTATCATGTAGCCTTACACCCTCCGTGTTGGCTTTGGGGTAAGGGTCTTAAAAAAGGATTGCATATATGGGTGTGAACCTCTCACATAGGTAAAGTAGATTACATCTAAATATAGATTAATATCAACTATTACAAAGTCCTACGATCAAGCTAATTGTTCTTAAACCGTTCATAAAGACACAAATAAATGTATCACATTACAAGAATCGTACTTATAGTACTAAAAAATACAAAAGTTTATTTTTGCAGGGATCATTTTTAAAGCCAAATTCGAGAGTCCATACTTTCTCATTCTAAATACCTACACATTTCATTCACATGGAACACATATCTAAAACCTCAGTGAGGAATACCATGAATACAAAGCCAGTACATTTTTAGCTAAACCGCGTCAAATCTTTTACAATTTCTATGCAACTTCGGCAGAAATAAAGTAAAGCACTTCGGAAAATGGAAAACATATGTTTTTATTTCTCCGCATATTCTCTCAAACCTTTCCTTCAACAGTCGAATAGTTTCGGAAACGCATTTTATGAGTTAGTCTACTATTATCGTTGCAGTCGAAGCGATACGGAAAAGTTGAAATGACTACTAAAACACAAATCATAAAATCACAAGAATTCATAAAGATATTCATAACTCGGGAAAGCGTTTTTGTTGAATGGAAATTCCAAAAGCACCATTCCGCAAAATTTTACAGCGATTCCGTCGCATTTCATCAGCAATAGCTTCGTTCCACCAAGAGATCCGGAACAACTATAAAAACACACGTCCTGTGATCTTTTCGATAATAACAAACCTCCATCTCGGAAATGGCGTTGAAATAAATATATATATAAAAAGTGATTGAAGAACATAAACAGAAAATGAGACCTTTTTATCCTCTGCGCAAAAATTTCGGTCTGGACACATTTTTCATGTATTGGTTCGAGCTACGTTTTTATGGATCAGACATGCAAAAAGAGGATTTCAGTTTTATGAATAAAATTTCGAATGAATGGATGAGGACAGGCATAACATTTGTTTAGCGGCACGAAGCTTTTTTTGACTCAAGTAGATTATCAGCCAACTAAATCTACATATAAACTAAATATTCTTTAATTGCTTTTCATAATATTAAATAAATTGCTCCCCTGTTGCACAATGTCTTTTTCACTTGAGTTCCATGCATAAAAATAAATTATATGCATAGTAATTAATTGAGCTTTTTCGACGGCATTTTGTGAAATTTGTGCGTTTTTTATCGCGTCTCAATTAAGGGATAGATGATATTGAAGTTGAAAGAAATTGTGCCTTTTGTATTTGTTCTTTTTGAATTTAATCCTCTATTTTTAGCGTATAGCGTGACTTTTGTATGACATTATGTTATGACTTTTGGCTAGGAAATGGATATCAAATTATCTTTTCGGGGGATTTAATAGAACATTGTTCCAGACTTCAAAAAACAAGCAATTTTGAAATGAAGTCGTTTTTAGTTGATGCCTTGATCTTCCATCACTTATTTGATTATATATTCCTTCTCAAACTTTAAGTAGAACTGCAGCAAAAAGACAAACACTTCCTGACTAACTTATGCAATATATGGATTTTGAAAGACATATTTTAATATTTGCATCGCATTAAAATATTAATAAATCGTTAGGGTAAGAATTTCATGTAGCTCAAATAAAATATCGAAGTATCATATCAAAGAAATAAATTTCTTCAGAATTAGATTTTAATAGTATCTTTCAAATACCAACTGTGATTTAAATATTTAAATTTTTCAATCATTGAAATTTATTAATTCACTTTACTTCAGACAATCTCGAATTTTGGAATTACCAAAACATGATGAGCCATCAGGGGCAAATCTGTAGGTGTGTAGGTGCATCACAACCCCGAAGATCGAAGTGATCTTTCCTCAATTTCATTTCTATCCCGCCTATCCTTCTGCTTTTTGCTTTTCCTTCCTCCCTCATTGTGTTGTCTGTCTTGTGTTTGGACATTTGGCCAAATATGGGCCTTGCGCTATAAAACCCGAAAACAACCAACCAAAATATGATGATTCGAATTAAAGATCATTGTTTAAGAGTTAAGTAGTTTTCTTTGCCAATGCTCGAAAGTTACTAATACACTGCACTTCATTCAAATATTCATTGTTGATCTACAGTTATTGAAACTACTTTTGTCAAATGTGCATATAATATTGTAAATTACAAACCTAATTATGATCCTTTACACATATGTATTTCCTGTTTTGCATAAATTTATAATTTCATCATTTAAAAATATTAAGCAAGCTAAAATTTCTAAAAGCTAAATATTTCATAAAAGAGAAGAATTCTACGTCATTTATTAAACGGCACTACAAATGGTTTTATTTTTGTTTCAGTTAATATCAGGGAAATTCAAATTCCAGTTGAACTATAAAGTTCAGTTTCAACTCCTTTCATATTTTAAGTCAGAATTAAGATCAAATTCGTTGGACTTACAATATGTAGGAATAATAAATGTATATTTTATTAGCATGGCATATCTTACAGGTTTATTTCATTAAAAATCTATTTTTATTATGTAGGTATTCAATTAGTGAACCTAATTAAAGTTGTGTATCGTAAAAATTGTTTTTATAAAGAATTTTACAGAACTTTAGACAAAATCTACTTTAAAAATCCAAGATTAAAATGCTCTAAAAGTCAATTTATTATGAAATTTCAATGAATATTTATAAGCTCCACAGAAGTCTTTTGGATTGGAAGAAAATAATTTTTCAACTTTTCTCACTACAATTTTCTTCATTTTTTAAGGGGGCTTTAATTTTAAGACGAACTTTTCAATTGAATAGAATATGTCAATTTGACCGACTGTTATTTGAATAACATATATTTAAAACTATTGAAATACACAATTTCTTAAAAGCCTTATTCATATTACAAAAATATGCTATAAAAAAGTTAAAAAGTATTACAGATGTAATTCTAAATATTCCCAACAACAAAATTAATATTTTTTTCTTGAAAATAAATCTATTGGTACGACCATACACATGCAGAAACGCACACATATGCATACGTACTCAAAATATATGCATGTAATCACAAATACATAATACATACGAACACGAAAAAAAGGTACCAATATTCTTTACAGCAATTTAAAATGCGTTTAAAGTCTGAGGAAATTCACATTAGTTTCTCTGAAATTCCATGTGAATCACAGAATTTATTTATATGCCAATGTAAAACTTTGCAATGCTTTATGCAATATTTATTTACTATACTCCTTTATTTTTATATCAACTAACCAAGGCGAATTACACATAAAAACAAAAATAATTAAAATACATATGAATCAATTTATATTATTTTTCTATCAGAAGGAAAGCAATTCAAAGCGTATTACTTTTATTATCATTTTTTTCAATTCTTTAATCCTAAACACAAATGTTTTATTTGAAATTACTAACGATGGAAAATATATGGTGGGTGAAATGTTTAAAAACTTATTTAAATTAATTGAGAGTCGAAATTGAATCATTGTTAATGTATTAAACTTTAATGTTCGGAATAAATTCATATTTGGATGAAATGCATTTTAATTTCTAAAAATAATCTAATAAGAAATATGTACCACCTTTTAATTAAAATTTCAGACATGACTGCATTAAATCCCATAAGGTCTTTTTTCATTTAGAAAATAAAATATGCACTTTGTAAGAAAATTCATAGAATAACTTTATTTCTCCTCTATTCCTCCTGGTGGTTATCTTGACGAGGCGTCTCGTCATAGTCAAAACTGATCAGACTTTGATGGACGAGATATCTCGTCATTAGAAGAAAACTGTCCACATTTTTTTATCTCGTCATCATCAAAAAATCTGCAATACCTTGAAGACAGGATATCTCGTGATTAGCAAAATTAGTCAGATCTTAGTAGACGAAATATCTCGTCGAAACCGCAGAGGGTATGGAACCTCTGTATGTTTATTCTAGGACACAACGAACCTAAAGATCTAATTACTGCTATTTGGAAAAATGTCAGAACAGACACTTACACCCAGATAACTACTCTGTAAACAGACTCCACTGAACCCTGAAACGAGCCCTACTTTACCAGAGGTTCTAGAGAGATCCGCCATAACCATAATTTTAGCTAAGACAAGTTTGCGAATTTCCCCACCAAAACAATCGCTTTTTTATGTCACCGTTATGACTGCATTTGTTTGATACACAATCATCGTCACCAGAAGAGAGGTAGATATCCATATTCACAGCGTTTATTTCTCTCCTTTAAGAATCACATACGCTACTCCAATACACAACACACCTCCAGAACTAATTATTCCAATTTGGAAAAATGTCAACACAGATACTTACACCCAGATAACCTCTCTTTAACCAAAGATTCCGTTAAACCCTGAAACGAGCCCTATTCTGCAATAACAGGTTCTAGAGAGATCTGCCACTACTAGAATTTTAGCTTAATAAGACAAGTTTCCGGATCTCCCCATCGAAACAATCGCTTGATTAGGTCACCGTCGTGGCTTTGCAATTGCTTGATGTACCGTCATCGTCAGGACAAGAGGGTTAAAAATCTAGATCCACAGTTTTATTCGTCCCCTTTAACAGCAACCACATAAGCTACTCCAAGTACACAAATTATTCCGATTTGGAAGAATGTCAACACAGACACTTACACGGAAATAACCACTCTGTAACACTGCACCCTGAAAGGAACCCTACTCTACCATAAGAGGTTCTAGAGAGATCCGCCATAACAAGAATTTTAGCTAATTAAGACAAGTTTGCGAATCCTCCCGCAGAAACAATCGCTTTATTAGGTCGCCGTTGTGACTTCACATTTGTTTGATGCATCGTCATCGTCACCACGAGAGGGTTAAAAATCCAGATCCTCAGAGCGTGCTCCTTAAGTCGGGAATTATTCCTCAAGTTTGCTCTGGTTTCCTCAGCGGAATTTCTTGAAACAATTATTATTATTATTCTGTGGAATTGGTATGAATGAAACACGAGACGCGTAACCAGACAAAGGTGGGGTAGAGTGATTTATTATCTGAGGGAGTCATTGGTTAAACATGCAGTGGCTTGCAGCCCAAATTGATGGCCCCGTTGGAGGGACGGGTTGGATTTTTATCATTAAGGTCAAGTGAGATATGTTGAATTTCAACTGTCTAGTTAACAAGAGGAGATTAATTGAGGTGGAATTGAGATTTTTGTTCAAATTGAAGGACCTCGATGCTTTAGCCAGATGAACGCTGAGCTGATACCGGATTTCTTGTTTGTTTCTTCTGAAATTAAATTGACGAGCATACGAAAAGTAGGTGGAGAATCCAATCTGATGAAGCAAGGTTGTTTTGCGTGAATAATTTTTTAATCCTTTGAAGGAAGCCATGTTAAAAAAGTTTTTTCAGGAAAAGCTTTTTCGGGAATACATATCACCTTATGTGAATGTATAGTGAATATAAAACAAGAATTTCTTACTAAGTTCTTAGGTAGGGGAACTTATTAAAAAACTTATCACCCAATGAATTTTGAACATATTAAACATTTCGTGCTTTGGGACACCTTTTTCTTTAAGCAAATCATTCCTTGACATTTGGATATGAATATGAAATGACATTCCTGCAATCAAGGTGGTTTTATATGAACCATTCTTTCGATACTTTGAAGGGGCAACCATGCTTAACCCCCTCCCCGAGAGTTGAAAGATTTTCGAGTAGTGTAGTATAACTTTTACACAACACTTAAGGATTAAATAACAAAAATCTATTGATTGAAAGAATCCTTGGATTTTTCAATTTTTAGAAAAATTCTATTCCTCCTTTCTGTAGGACAGAATACTTTGGAAAGATTCTAATGGTACTTTTCTTGGAATAGAATCCTTTAGAATGAGCCTATTCTGTAGAATAGCATCGATTGGAACGATGCTATTGATCATCCTTTCCTTAGAATATGATCCTTTGGAGCCATTCTATTGATCCTTTCCTTGGAAAATAATCCTTTGGAATGATTCTATTGGCTCATTCTGTTGAAAAGAATCCTTGGGAAAGTTTATATTATTTATTTATTTCCAAAGAATAGGAAAGAAATCTCCTTTGGAACGATTGTGTACTGGTTTGTTCTTTAGAATAGAATTCTTTCCAAAGTTTCTATTGTTTCTTTCCTTGAAATAGAGTCTGTTGGAACTATTCTAAAGGCCCTTTCTGTAGAATAGAATCCTTTGGAAATATTATATTGGTCATTTTCTTAGAATAGATCCTTTGCATTAGGAAGAACGTCAAAATTGGTTAGACTTGAAAGTATTAAATGAAACTCAAATAAGTTCTTGCTACGCACGAGAGAGTTCAGGCTAATTGGACCATGTGTTGTAGATTTGTGTTGTAAGTTTTTAAGTGAACAAACTATTTAAAAAAGTGTAACACTATATATTTGATTCCGCTTTAAATTTTCCATCTAATATGAGGGACATATTCAGATTACAAAGTCACTATATTTTGAAAATTGAGACCCTATCCTAAATTTAATTATACATTCTCGAGTAATTTGAACCAGTGGTATTTGTGAATCAGGTAAAAGGTGGCACGCTCACTTAAAGTGGTTATTGATCGGTTACTTGCAAGACTTGTTATCAGAAATTTTCGTTACTTGAATAAAAGATTCTTCGGGTTGGAATCCTATTTCTATCAAACCGTGTAATATTCTGATTATTTTTATGGATTGCATTACGTGCCGTTTAGACGTCTATAGCATACATGAACACAATACTTGCTTTTCAACAAATTTTTAAGGTAAGACACACCATAAGGACAGTTAAATTTCAAATATGTTTAGATGCTTCACAAATACATCTAATAATTAATTTTTTACTTTATTGTGTTACTTGGTCCACATTACGCAATATTTAATTAATCTTTACTCTTTTACGGAAAACAATTAATGAAACTGAAAAATTAGATGACTGAGATGAGCTGAACATGGTATAAATCACGGATCACTAATTGAACACTGTTGTCTTACACTGTCCTTTTATTGTTGGTTTTTTTTAAGGTTTTCAAGTAGTCCATTTCTTAATTCTTTTTGCTTTACTTACCCACCTTTTGTAATCATTCTACAATCCTGTAATTCAATTTTCTTTGCAAATTTACGTTCCGTACTAGTTAATCTCCTGCGTGCACAGGGTATGTAGATGCATATTTTCTCACTTCAAATTTTGGGCTTAGAAATTTTATTGTATTGCTAGCTGTTACCATCGATCTTCTAATGAAATTGATGGAGACACTGAAGTGCCAGAAAAACTGGTGCAGACGATCCTATGCAAAATATATAGCAATTTCACTTGTACACGTCATTGGTTGCATCTGTCAGTGTATATAAAGCGATAGACATCTGTAGGAGCTTCTGGAGTCGTTTCCGCGCTGAGGATAGCAAGTTATCTCGATTCCAATGAGTTTTAATAGTTGGAGCTCGTGAGATGGGTCATAGTATTTCAGAGGTAGAAGAGACGTTTGAATTTTCACGGTACTACCATTTCCAGGGTGTACCGTGACTACAAGAACTATGGCAGAATCTATTACTTACGACTGCAGTGAGGCCGTAAAGACTGACTGAACGCTTCAAATAATGTCGGAATGCAATGCTGGGCCTCCAACAAAAAATAGATTGAGAACTGTTCAACATTCCCTCCCAAAGTATTAGACAGGTGTACCAGTTTTTCTGCACCTCATTGTATGTGTGAGCTGAAGTTCCGCTGATGCAGACACTCTGAGATAAAGACGAAGCTACGGGGCCAGGAAAACCACTTTTTAAGGTTTCCCCTTTGGTTTGTAGAAGAGATCGTTCTTTTCCGATCATCCACTCTAAGCATTCTTCAGATCTCTGGTGCCCCCCGAAAGATTCTCAGTTTTGTCTTTTATCGTCCAGCCCCAATAAAATCCAGCTTCATACTGAATGCTCTGGTGTATGCCAGTAAGTCCACTCATCCCATATTCAATCATTGTGGATACCTGACCCCTCCCAATACACTACGCTGTAAGTCGTTCCATTTCGTATTGTTGGTTGCTTTTCAACTTGCCACATTATTGTGACAGTTAAAATGGACATAAGATGACATTAGAATGGATCCAACAGCCCATTATACTTCTTCCACTTGTTTATCAATGGGTACTTACGGATGGTTGCTGATTTTTGAAAATTTGGAGGTGTCTTCATTTATTTATCAAATTAAACAATTTTTGAAATCTCGTATACGTAGACAAATAATGATTTAGAATCCAAACCGATTAGAAAAATAAATACAAAAATGCAGTCAGGTTTGTATTAACTCTCCAAGTGGTTTTAACGAGATATCTCGTCCATCAAGTTCTGAATAATTTTACTAATGACGATATATCTCGTCCATCAACATATCGGGTGAGTTTTGCTAATGACGAGATAACCCGACGAGAAACCACGTGGAGGGTTGAAAGTTACAAACTCCCCAAAGAGATACACATATAGAAAACTAAATACTTAAAAGTTTATCTACGTAGATCTCTCACTTATAAAATTTTGAGAAACACAAACTTCAGAATAGTATATCTTGGAAATTTTCCCCCACCCATATCTGGTATCTGAGATAACATCTCAGAGGTGCCCTCCAATTCGAGGGTGATATGAGATCCACATACTGTCATCTCTAGACCGGTCAGTGGACATTTGAGATCAATTTTATTTGATCATGGTTTTAAAGTTTTTCCGACCTGTCAAAAATGCAATATGGAGTAATCCTCTCCTAGGTCACCACTTTGCTTGTCTAGGGATGTCCAGGAAGAATATGTGTTTTAATCCTACACTCGTCTTGAACTTTTTGAAAGAGCATGAACTCTGTCTAGATCAAGAAAAATAAAAAAAATTGGTTGGTTGTGTCGAGGACACAAACCGTAGTTTTGACATAAATACTCGGACCTGATGTTGGATTGTGGAAGGAATGTATCAGACGTTGGAAGATGTAACGATTGTTTATTGGATGAATATTCAACAATTAATTTACAGTTTGAGCGAATAAAGCGCAGTTTGATATTAATTGTTCTTGTCCAGTATTAATTGTAGCTTGGCTCAGTAGCTTTCGAATGATCACATACGATGTCCTCACTCCGCAAAATCCAGAGTCACACTGGCCCAAATCTCGCACAGCTCCGTAGGATTTCGACATATTGCGGACCCCTTCCCCGTGCTCAGTGCGCCTACGCACCCGGCCCGGTCATATCAGATACGGACAACCTTCGTCTACATGATGCTGTATTTACCTTCTGGGCATTTCTCCTAGTTCTAAATTCATAAGAAAAAACAGTTAGACAGCTAGACTTTCCATGCATGCCCCACAGTACTACTCCGATTTTAAAGACGTTCACGTAAAAAAATAACCTGGCGATTACTTTAAAATATTGGAATATGAGATATTCCTGAAAGTCTAAAAGAAAGTAATTTTCCTTTAGAAGAGTAAATATCATTCTGGTTGCAACTTAAGTTCTTACTTGGACTTTCATACAAAATAAAAACTAATGGAATACTGCAGAGAATCCATCAAATACAACTAAATGTAGACACGGAAAATAATACACGTATGACGAAGAAACAAGAACTCCATAATGTCCTCCGACCCTTTTAAGGAACTGATACACCAGAAGATAATAAATCAAGATCTCAGTATATAGAAGAAAAAGTAGAGATCCTTACAAAGTATTGAAATATATCCCACATTTTGTGAAATTGGAATACGTTGGGCAATATATGTAAGAGAAAGATACTAACACATAAGAAATATAAATGAATAGTTTTTACATATGATTCGTACTTGAATAATATTCGCCAATTTAAATTGTAATGCTTTTACTATTTACCTTCATACTAATACACCTTTCATGTGGATGTATTTAAATAACTTCTCTTTCGTGTTCTCATTATTTGGAGATCTCTAAATGGGTGATGAGACAGTGTTCCGCATACTCTTAAAAACACTAAAACCATTAAATATGTGTTATGATCGAAATATACATTTATAAAAGATGATTAATTTCCATCCATAAAGTTTTTCCCAAAAAAAAACATTCCGTGGGGTGAAAATTTTTGGAAAGTGAAGTGCCAGCACAGGTGTTGTTCTCTCATCTGACCATGATTCAAAATTACGAGGTTTTATCCTCGGATCTTCTTTAAATTGATCCCAGACCATCGCCAGCAGCACACGTTATGTTTCTCTAGAGTGACGTGAATTCAACTTCGCTCCTACCTCCCGTTGATGTGGTATGGAAGTTTGGAGAATGGGGTACCAGCTCAGATGTTGAACTTGCCATCTGACCATGGTTCAAAATTATGAGTCCTTGTGGATCTTTCCATACAGTATTGATCCCAGATCGTTACCACCTCTGTTTATGTTTCTCTGGAGTGACGTAAATTCAATTTGTTCCTACCTCCCGTTGGCGGGGTGTGGAAGTTTGGAGAGTGGGTGCCTGCTCAGATGTTGAACTCTCCATTTGACCGTGGTTCAAAATTACAAGGTTTCCTTGGACCTTTCCATACAGTATTGATCCCAGATCGTTACCACCTCTGTTTATGTTTCTCTGCAGTGACGTAAATTCAATTTGTTCCTACCTCCCGTTGGCGGGGTGTGGAAGTTTGGAGAGTGGGTGCCTGCTCAGATGTTGAACTCTCCATTTGACCGTGGTTCAAAATTACAAGGTTTCCTTGGACCTTTCCCTTCAGGATTGATCCCGGACAATCAGGATTGTGTTGCTCCAGTGCAACGTTAATTGAACTACCTACCCCGAAAAAATTACGTAGCATAATCAGTATAGTGAACTGACAAAACAACAAAGAATTAACGAACAGAATAGTAGTATATATGTAACCTATACATCAAGAGGTACTTTTTGGTGGACTCAGTTGCACTGTGTTGGCTGGTATACGTGATGTGAACGCATGTCACTTAAGAACAATCTTGAGGGAGCTTCTGACAATTTTTAGATGGCACTCGACTCATTCGTCGCACAATTAGATGGATGGTCCACGACGAGTAGTTGAATTGCCAATGCGATGCATTCACTTTCAGCAACTGTCTGAGGCTCTGTAGTAATGGACACTACTTACACTCTTATCACTACCTCACTATTCGTTGCCTCACAATCTCATTTCAGCAACACTCAACTTACACTCAGACACAAAAGGCAACACATGAAGGTCGCAATCGTCCATTTCATGACCTTACATATGGAAATACACGTGATCTTAACCCCCTGAGCGTCTCGAGATTTCCGAATTGTGGTAATAGTGTTGCTTTTACCAAACAACACACTTAATCACTAAATAACTGCATCCTTTAAAAGACTCTATTGATTCTTTTATTGGCCCATTCTTTGGAATAGAATTCCTTGGAAAGATTCTATTCCTCATTTCCTTAGAACAGAATCGCTTGGAAAGATTCCATTGCTTATTTCCTTAGAGTAGAATTCTTTTGAAAGATTAAATCTCTCCTTTCCTTAGAATGGAATCCCTTGAAAGGATTCTATTGGTCATAAAACTTAGAACTTGTTTGAAGTTATATAGGGAAGAGAGAGGAGAATGCATCGTCCATCAAGATCTAACCAATCTTGTCAACTACGTGATTCCATCAAGATATTGTCTATTTTTGATGATGACGAAATCGAGATCTGATCCGGTTTTTTTAATGACGAGATATCTCATCTATCAAGGAATGGTCAGTTTTTTAATGACGAGTCAACCACCAGGAGGGTTAATACAACTCTCATGGTCTCCAGCATTAGGCAGTCAATAAATTATTGGTAGATCTCTCGAATTCAATGGGCCGCGCTTGCCCAATTGGAAGAGCAACGGAATAGGAACAGGAGGGTTGCGAACATCTGGTGCACATTAAATCTTCCGTTGTCTCAAATGTCCTCATGTTGGCATGGTGTGCAAGTTTGAAGATTGGGGTGCCAACTGAAGTGTTCTCGTCATCTGGCCGTTGTTCAAAATCACGAGGCTTTGTCCTTGGATCTTTCCATTTGGGATTGATCATGTACCGTCACCAATAGCCCATTGTGTTGCTCCAGTGTGACGTTAATTGAAATACCCAAATACCCAAATACCCAAAAATTACTCCTATTTAAAAAAATTATTATTATCAAAATCATGAATTACCAACAAAACACTTCTTTATTCTAATATGTCTGTTAAACACTAAAATATTCCTATCTCTTCCTATAGAAAGCTCGCGCATTCCCAAATTTCGCCACATGACTACTTAACCCTAAGTAATTAGTTAATTAGAGGCCGTGTTTCATTCATCCTTCACAGATTTGAATGAATACCTCATTCATTATGAATGAATCTGAAGTGTGGAAAATAGTTGTCTGTTACATTCCGAAATGCTGTCGGGTTTCTAAAGAGGAGCGAAAAAAATGGAGGATTATAAAAGCAATAAAAACATTTGATGCTGGATCTTGAAAGCTTTTACAAGTTAATTACTTTTCTTCGGTATACTAACCCAAATAATAGCCTTTTAGTTTCAGAAGAGTCCATTAATGCTTGCTCATTAGAGCTAATGGGTTAATGTCTAAAGGGTAGCAGAAGTAAAAAGAACCTGTTAAAGAGTGCTCTTTCAGACATTAACTATTGACGGTAGATTTATATTTTTAGATGAAGAGAACCCCTTCATTCCCGTCTATTCATATGATTTAACATCTTTGCGGGATCAATAATTTCCGAAATATGCTTATTAACGGGATAAACAAGGCAGCTGAAAAATGCACTCGTTCTTCGAAAATAAAAAGGTCAATAAGCAACGTTGTGCTTGCTAATTTGAGGATGGCTTTGAGCTCATGTGGATCAAGTCGCAGTTCATGTAGGATAAGGATGAAAGGAGAAAACCTATCGGTTAAATATAGCCTTAACCCTCTTGGTGGTTGTCTCGAAGAGGTATCTCGTCATTAGCAAAACCATTAGCAAATCTGGATGGATGAGATATCTCGTCAATTGAAGAAAACTGACCAGATCTTGATCTCGTCATCATAAAAAATCGGCAATATTTTGATGAGATATCTCGTCATTAGCAAAATTGGTCAGATGTTGATGGACGAGATATCTTCATGGAATCCACTTGGAGAGTTAAGGTTGGTAAATTGTATGATAGATAGAAACATTTGTTTCGTCATTTGGAAGTGTATTGTAAATTTTCAGGGTGTCACCAAGTCAATGAGGAATTAATTAAAAGAAGTCAGATTAGTTAAAATCAAAAGTCAAGGAAATTATTGCTTGTCACTATGTTCTTTTATTTGTTACATTCAAAACTGCAAATAATAAATAAAATACTCATTTTTAGTCATTTGTATAAATAAATGCAATAGTTATTTTCTAACTATCACCAGGAAATGTGTTTGATAAATTAAATATGAAAATTGCATTTAATCTATTTCTACGCCCCTCCGTCATCTTTTACCCAAAAATAATTCCTATTTCAATCACTCTATCTTAGAATGTTTTAATTTTGCGTGAATTAACTTACATTCGCTTTGAAAGAGCACAAAATGGCTGTTCATGTTCTCATGATTCCGTTTCTTACATATTTAGAATCTTACCAGCAGTAATTTGAGACTAATTGGATTAATTGAACTCAATTGCTACAAAATTGGAATATTTTGTTTATAAATGCACAACGAATTGATTAAAAAAGGCTCATTGGAAATATATCTCTACATGCCTAAACGCTTGGTCAATAGAAGATAAAATAATTTGGAGGCATTGCCCTTAAAATGTTTTTAAAAATGCACTTTTACACGAAATACTTTAAATTTATTAGGAAAGATTTCTAGAAAATACTATGCAAAAGTAAAAATTGCTCAACAGCAAATAAAATGTTTTAGAAGATATAATTATATAATAATTAAATGTAAATTACTGTGTTAAAATACCAAAACTACTACCGAATCCCAATCATATCTTTAACACATTCTTCACAAGATACCAATAAATTCCAAAGAAAGGCTTAGTTATTTTTCTTCTATTCAACGCTCAAAAATGCTTGACTTCCCGTTTCGCCAATCTCATAAGGTATGTTGACACATCTGAATACTATTACGGATGGCGCATTAATTTCCTTCAAAAATCCACGCTAATAAATTTTTAAGCACCGTTTAATCCTCGGTGCTTTCAGAATAATTAAACTTTAGAAGAAAACAAAGCACATTTTTCGGAAAGTCATCATTTAAACTCCATTAAAGTTTATGGAGGGTGCCCCTCGCAATGCATCAACCAGAGTACACAGTATTTTTCCATCGCAAAATGGGCCGCGCGTGTCACTTTTTCATACGAGAATCATTTACATCTGCTTGCAACGAATGGGAACTAATTAGTCTTCCACCAACTGTATTTTATAATACAGGATTTTTACGAAACAAGGTAATTAGAGGATCAAGCTTGATGCCGAGGTAAGAGTTAAAATCTGATTCGGAAAGAAAGAAAAACGCGTTTTTCGCGATTTTTGAATATGCTGGTTAGGTATCCTCTAATCGTGCTTAATTAGCCAGGTCACAAAATGCTCAATGCCAACGAACTAATTTACTGCTGGCTGTATTTACTTGCAAATAAGCGCCGTCAAATGTTTGATTTGTAGTTTTTCACTCCTCTAAGATTTTAAGAAATTAAAAATTGCCCCAAGCGAAGGCACTCAGATTCGAAAGCGTTTCTGTATTGCACAAACTGCCAATGAACTTTTTTGTTTATTGCCGACAGGCAGCTTATCAATATTCATTGCATCAAAAATTAATTAGGTTTTATTTTCTTGGAGTAAATAAACTTTAAGATTTTATATTTCAGTCGAAGTGCTTAAAATTCCTTTCATTCGTGATGTAAATGCAAGAGGTTCACAAGAACTCTTTAATTACTATTGAAGAAGGTAATTAAATTCACCGACTATGAATTTTCTCTAAAGTCTTTCCTCTTTTAATATTCTTCGTTAAAATGAGTATCTTTCATCGTATTTAGTAGTCCGTTAAAATATAATGTAACATATAGGTGTACATAATTAATTGAAATTTCTTCAGGTATATTGCATGTATAAGTAAGGAAATACCAAGGCTCTTTAAGTTTAATATCTGGTGTAATCTTCATTTAAGGCTTGACGTCATTTTTTTTAGTACTTCCATGCTAACATTCAGTTTTAAATCAATAAGTTACAAAATTCCCAATCTTAAAAATGTAATACACATATAAAATAATATAAACGGTGAGTACAAATGTTCCGATGATACGTCTGTCTAAGCTATCTTTAAAAACCGAATAGAAAAGGAAATTTAGTTAGAAATAAAAAACATTAAGAGAAATACTTTAATTCTGAACGACGCTGGCAACACAGCATTTGCTATACAGGGTGAGTCTAAATTGTTTTTACAAAATAAGAGGGGTGATAGTACTCATCCAGACGAGCAATAATTACCATGGAACATAGGGTCGCATTCCACTCTGAGAGGCAGAAAAGAGTAAAATAATTAGAATTTCAACATAAACTTACAACAGTGTTGGGAAAGCGAATGAACGATACCAAAAGTTGCACAATCTGATTTATTGATCAGAGAAAAACTTACAGCAAGTGCTCAAAGTGGCGTGTCGTTGCACAGTTAATTTCGGCGAAGGAATGACTGGCGCACCCTCTCGAAGATTCCTGGTGTTGTGTTAATTTTGTCTGCGGCAACACCGATTCTCGCTACGAGATCTTCAGCCGAGTCCACAAGCGTCTGGTACACTAAAAATTTCATGTTTCCCCAGAAGAAAAAGTCCAGTGGGTTGAGGTCCAGTGAGCGACGAGGCCAAGCCACAGGTCTGCCACGTCCGATCTATCGACCAGGCCATCTTTCTTAGGAGATATGTTACGTAGGCAGGTACAGAACGACGTCAGAGGCGATGACTTGTTCATGCTCGACGCGTTTCGACTTTACTCTTTTCTGCCTCTCAGAGTGGAATGCGACCCTATGTTCCATGGTAATTATTGCTCGTCTGGATGGGTACTATCACCCCTCTTATTTTGTAAAAACAATTTAGACTCACCCTGTATATAGTACACCTTGAGCATATCAAAAAGTACCTTCACATGAGGCTTATTTTCTTCAACCCTCCAAGAGGTTTCGATGAGCTCGTCATCAAAATACTGACAATTTTTTCATAACAAGATCAAGATCTGGTTAGCTTCCTTCTAATGACGCGATATCTTATCGATGAAGATCTGGTTAAATTTTATTGATGAGATACCTCGAGACATCCATGATGAGGGTTAAGTTAAGTAAACACAACTCCGATGTATCTTAGTGATCTATCCTCCACTTCATTTTACCCTAGCTTACACTTCTTATTTTTGCTTTTCCTCCTTTGTTTACTTGACGGTTGTCTGTCTTGTGTTTGACGCAGCTTGGTCAAATATGGCCCTTCCGCCATAAAACCAAAAACAACCAACCAAAAATTACCTATTACAATTAGTACCTAGCTCTTCAGCGGATAGTAGGGTTTTGTGGCGCAAGGGCGGTATTTGATCAAGCTGCGACTAACTAGTAATATATATACAGACAAGGAAAACTTACTGACTCAAAAGAGAAATATCCCCAGTGTTAGTTATAGAAATAGAAACTTCGCTGCCGGCAGCTTGTGGTATCTTAATGTAAGGCTTTTAATTTAAATTTCCTTATCCTTTATAAATTAATAAAATAAATTACTAATGCAACTTAAATAACATCCTTTAATGAGTTTAGCTTTTTTATGACCATATCGTATTTAAAATGTTCAGATATTATTCATAAAATAATCTTACATTTGATTTTAACCAAATATAAATATTAAATTTTAAAACTTCTAAAGTAAACTAATTCATTGTATTTAATTAAGCAGGTTATTTTTGGACTAATACAATGAAGACAAAATTTGAAATTTCAATCAAACTAAAATGAAACTCGTGATTTAATATATCCTTTCATGAAACGAATGAGCCATTCTAAAAATCTTTATTGGCTGTATAGTTTCCAATGAAATCACTTTCAATCCATCTAATCTATAAGTTTTACAAAATACATATTCTTAGACATCGTCATTGATATTTTTGTGTGATGTGAGTCCAAGATAAAATCACGGCCGATGTAACCTATTTTAGTCACGAAGAACAACTGCAGAATTGAGAGTTCGCAACTAGATCCAACCAAAGATCGTCGCGTACGTAGGGGCTGGTGCACGTTAACTTTGTCGTGACCTCAAATCCTCACTTTGGTGAGTGAGATACCATTTCAGGCGTTGACCTTGTCATCTGACGGTTCAAAATGATAAGGTTCTATCCTCGGATGGATCTTTCCCTTCGGCATTCATTCCGAACCGCCGCCAACAGCCCGTTGTGTTGATCCAGTGCAACTTTAACTCAACTACCTACTTACCAAGATAAAATCAAAAATTGAATATCATCCTTTCAGGAGTTGTCGTTTAAGATTAAAAATTAACTGAGGCAGGTAGGTAGTTAATTAACAACACATTGGAGCAATACAACGGGCTACTAACTGAGAAAATAGAAATAGATGGTTGTAGTGTGAGAAGCGTAATAACGTTTCTGGATTGCTTTTTTGTTAAACATTATAGTTGCTCTATGCAGTTTAGTGAACAATGAAACTATTACGTATAAATTTTTAACTACAGCACATATTTTCATTCTGTGATATAAATACCATTTGGAGGTTAAGGCATCCCCACACAAATAAATAAAGCACATCTCTATCCAAAGTAGTTCCCAAAAATAATAAAGTTACAACTCTAAAACAATAACATGATAGAATTATTTATTGTTACAAAAAACTCCACCTCATTATTTTACGTACTTCAGAAGTCCTCTATAAAAGCGAAACCAAAATCACCGCTACTTTTTCCCTTAAAGTACACTGCACACTATGCTCAACCAGCAAAATCACATCTAAGTGCCTTAAATTCGACCAATTACTAACCCCGTTGAAGATACGCTAAATACGCTATGACGCATTAGTAAATAGGACCTGACAACACCCTTCCAAAAGCATGTCTAATGCCTCAGAGGAAAATAATCCCCGCCATAGCGAGAGCATTTCGTATTCGGGGAGGGAGACTCATTCCGGTGGATTGAGAACTCGGAACAGCAATTGTATCTTGTAATTGCAGTCGCGGTTGCAGTTAAGTGCAGGAGATAGCGGCAAACCGAGTGATTACAGGCTATAAAAGGTAATTTATCGACTCCTTGCTTCAACTGCCTGGCCATACTTTTTCTCCAAGTGGCACGGCGTTATGGTCAATTTCCAGCGCATTTTCACCCTTTTCCAAAAGGGTTTCCGCTCGATTTCCTTCAAGCGGTTGCGGAATACTTGATTTTTGAAAACAGTTTGTTCTGGGAGTGATTGATGGCTGAAGATCTCCCCTCGCGCCGATCCGGTGAGGTATGGGTTAAAAGTTTTTAGAGTGAACAGGGTTTACTCACGGCAATGACGTACCTGCTTTGCATACTCAACGATCTTGGATCATCATCATCAATTTGAAATTAGTTTTCGGTGTGGCGACGTTGACGCTGTTTATCGACATAACCATGCTTCCGAAGTATGTCGTAGGTGGCAAAACATCAACATTCTTTACAATCCGCAATTATGTGGTGGTAACCGGAATTCAATTTTGGGTAACTGAAGTTTCCTTTCATGCCAATACACCATCACATAAGTTATGATATAGAGGCTTTTAGAGCAAACATTGCTTATTGAAAGTAATGAGGAGCTTGCTTTACATACTCAACGATTCTGGGATCATCATAATCAATTTAAAATAAGTTTTCGATGTCGCGACGTTGACGCTGTTTATCGACATAACCATGCTGCCGAAGTATCTCGTAGGTGGTAAAACATCAACATTCTTTACACAATCCGCAATTATGTGGTAGTAACCGGAATTCAATTTTCGGTAACTGAAGTTTCCTTTCATACTAGTATACCATCAAGTAAGATATGATGTAAAAGCTTTTAGAGCAAACATTGCTTATTGAAAGTAATGAGGTACTTGCTTTGCATACTCAACGATTCTCCCTCGAGCATCATCATTAATTTGAAATAGATTTTCGATGTTGAGACTTTGACGTTGTTTATCGAAATAATCATGCTGACAATGTATCTCCTAGGTAGTAAAATATCAACATTCTTGACACAGGCAGCAGTAATGTGTGGTAAGCGGAATTTAATTTTGGGAAATTGGAGTTTTCTTTTTATACCTGTATACCATCAAGTGAGATACGAGTTAAGCGCTTTTGTTGAGTAAACAGGCTTTATTGCAGGCAATGATGTACTTCCTTTACATGCTCAACGATTATGGATCATCATCGTTAATTTGAAGTAAAATTTCAACGTGATCACATTGACGTTTTTTATCGAAATAACCATATATATATATATATATATATATATATATATATATATATATATACATATATATATATACATATATATATATATGTATATATATACATATATATATATATATGTATATATATATATGTATATACACTGCTGGCCACCGTAAATGCAACACCCTGAAGGAAGCATGCAAATAATATGAAATTTACAACATGCATTAGCGGAGGTGAGATATGCAAATGATTAGAATTTCAGCGCAGACGCACATCACGCGCGCCTGTGGCGCCACTTCAAAGCGCTATTTAAGGCTTGGAGATTTCGACGATTTCAAGTACGGCAATTGTGTTTTTCTTGTGGTTTTTTCAAAAAAACGATCAATTATGCCTCGTAGAAAACAGCGATCATCTTTTGATCAAGTATCCGAGTTCGACAGAGGAAGGATAGTGGCCTACCGAGATTGTGGATTATCTTTCAGGGAAATCGGTAGTCGTGTTGAACGAAACCAAACAACTGTAATGCGGATATGTGATCGTTGGATGCAGGAGGGTACGACGGACCGACGTGTTCGATCGCATCCACCTCAGTGCACCACTTCACGTGATGACAGGCATATTGTGCGTATGGCAGTGACGGATCGCTCAGCCACATCACGAACCATAGCACAGCACATTCAGTCTGTACCGCATCATCCAGTGTCTGCGCGTACCATTCGACGCCGTTTATAGCAGAGTGGTCTGTCCGCAAGACGTCCATTGCTTCGTCTACCCTTGACGCAGAACCACAGACGTTTCCGCCGCCAATGGTGCGATGAAAGAAGAATGAAGAAAGAAGAAGGACGGCAGAATGGAATGAAATTGTCTTTACTGACGAGTCACGCTTCTGTCTGCAACACCACGATGGTCGGATTCGAGTCTGGAGACACCGTGGAGAGAGGATGCTGAACAGCTGAGTTATGCACCGCCACACTGGTCCTGCACCGGGTATTATGGTATGGGGCGGTATTGGATATCACTCTCGCACTCCTCTAGTACGCATTGCCGGTACTTTAAACAGCCAGCGCTACATCTCCGAGGTGTTGGAGCCAGTTCTCCTTCCTTACCTTCAGGGCTTGCCCACAGCCATATTTCAAAGGGATAATGCGCGACCACACGTGGCACGCATTGTCCAAGGGTTCTTCGTCAATCGCCAGATTGAATTGCTTCCCTGGCCAGCTCGCTCTCCGGATCTTTCGCCGATAGAAAACATGTGGTCCATGGTTGCTCAACGATTGACCCAGAATACATCCCCAGCTGCCACACCAGATCAACTTTGGCAACGTGTGGAAGCTGCTTGGTCTGCTGTACCCCAAGAACACATCCAAAGTCTCTTTGAATCAATGCCGAGGCGTGTGGCAGCGGTGATCTCCAACAATGGCGGCTACTCTGGCTACTGATTTTGGCAGGAACCACACTTCACAGAAGTCTATAAATTTAATCATTTGATACTTGGTCAACATGTTATCTACAAAATAAATTTTGTTGTGATATCTCTTGTCTTTCTTGGTGTTGCAATTTGGGTGGCCAGCAGTGTATATACATATATAGATATATATATATGTATATATATACATATATAGATATATATGGATATATGGATATATATATATATATGTATGCATATATATACATATATATATATATATATGGATATATATATATATATATATATATATATATTATTATTATTATTATTATTATTATTGTATATTCACGGTAACATATATATATATATATATTACCGTGAAAGACCGAAATTGGAGAGTGTCGACTTTCACCGGTGAATGTCGACACATACCAAATACGTCAGTGAAAGATCGAATATTTCATTACATTCTTGTACATTCGGACTCTCACCGGTGTATGTCGACAATCACAGATATGCTCTGGTGGAGGTCCAAAAGAGAGGAGCCGAGGTTTTTTTTTCCGATACCCTAATTTATACTGAATGGATACTGCAGTGAATCGTGATCTTTTTCTTGAAAAGTTAAATGCATTAATTGCGGGTAAACGAGAAGACAATTGTTTTTATTTTTCTCAAGAAAAGTACTCTAAAATACTTTCTGAAATGTTACGAACCTCACAAAAACAATTTCCTCCTGCTCAAATTGGTGATACTGTACGAATACAAGTCCCTGATGTCGACCGTGGTCGTACAGATAGCCGAAATGTGTTAGCGGTTGTTGTTGGAATAGAAGAATCTGACTTCTATAAACTGGCAAATAAAAATGGTACTCTCAAGCAGCTTTACACACGTAATCAGTTCGTAATTTGTAAAGAAAAGTTACTTTCCATAGATGAGATTTCTTTTCAAGAAATGTCGCTGAGAGAAGCAGCTGCAGCTAATTCGAGAAGCGGGGGGCAAGGCTATGCATGCTGTCATTGCAAAAAGAAGTGTTCCACAAATAAATGCAGTTGTAAAAGCAAGGGACTCTTGTGCAATTCAAAGTGTCATAATAGTTTAAGTTGTTGCAATAAATAAGATTTGAATCATATAATTAAGTAAGTTTTTAATTTCTATTATTTTCTTTTCTCATTTAGAATGTACTGTTTGTTTTAAGTTCTTGGTCACTCCTCTCAGAAAGAGAGGCGAAAAAGTTACGCCTCTTATACGCCTCTTCCTTGTGACGTTTTATCGCGACTGAAATACGGAAAGGAAATATAAATCTCCGACATGTTCAACATTCACCATTAGTGCATGGTGAATGTCGACATTTGCGAGTGTAAGTCAGAAATAAGGGTATTTAGCAAATATTTCGGACATACACCAAGCGACTATGTGAATGTTGACATTCACCGGTGAAAGTCGACATTCTCCAGATTACGGTCTTTCACTGTAACATATATGTATATATATGTATATATATACCAGAGAATGAATCTCTAAGGTAATAAAACATCAGTCCGCAATAGTGCGTGAATAACCAGAATTTAATTTTGAGTATAACTGGTGATTCCCTTTCATACCAATATACCATCAAGTGAAGCATGAGTTAGAAGTTTTTAAAGAATAAACACGGAGTTACACTGTGACAATAATATGCTTTGCAAACACAACGATTTCGTATTATCATTAATTTAAAATAAAAATCCGATGTTGCTTACCAATATAACCAAGTTTACAATATTTTTCGCTATGTACTAAAATACCGAAAATCTTGTCAAAATTCTCAATAGTAGGAGAGTAACCTCAATCAATTTTACTTAGCGCAATTTCATATTTCCTCTCTTCCAGTTTCACTAATAAAAGTTTAGCTTTTAACATATATGCTAAAAACTGGGCATTTTGAAAATAATCTATTATATATCTTTTCATTAGTGTAATAAAAACCGTTGTAGTGGTAGAATTTTGGCAAATCACTTTTTAAAGCATTCTAGATTTGTCATTGCGATAATCTGTATTTCTATTTGATTCAAGCAAGAAGATTCTTCCATCTAAAAAAACTGGATCACTTCCGATAGGATTTAAAAGTAAAGGCTCTAGAAAGAATCGATTCTGTTGTGAACTGGCTCTCTTTTAGTAGAATGAGTTAAAATGAGAATACTTTTCTTTGAGATAGTTATCGATTTATGAATTTCTTGTTTAAAAATACAGCTAAATATTCTTTAACACAAAAGTAAAGATTATCATGAAATCACCTTGTTTTGTTATAGTGTTATAAATTCGTCTTATATATATTTGTGTTTAATTCAAATCAAGGTACTCAGTTTTGCTTCTAAACCCTTCTGTCCAACCTTTACTTTTAAAGTAACTTTGAATCCTGTATAAAGGCCTATGAAAATATTTATTTGCTTAGGATTCATATTATTTTTCAACACCTTGCAGCTCTAATATGTCCTGCATTTGACCAATTTTGTCCACATAAAAGATCGTTGCGTTGCTCCAGGGCGACGTTAATTAACTACCTACCATATAAAAAATTTTACTATACATTTCATATTTAATAAATAATATTTTTCTTAATATTTTATCCTTTCAGATGTCTAAAAAATAAAATTATTTTTTCTAACACCATAAAATATACTTTTAAAGGTCGGTAAATCATACTCACTGCTTATAACGTTATTTACTGTAGACAATTCAATTCAAAAATAAAGATTGTGAGCTATACTCGCGAAAATCTGAAAAAGTTTTGCGAAATTTCTTTCGGCGAATTCAAAGCATTCTTGTGTTTATAATCTTGAATTACTATGAAAACCAGAGGATTTATTTACACCGTCGTGCGGGAAGGCATTGTTGACTACATCATATGTATATAGGAAGATCAGTATTCCATTCTAATTCCACTTTATATGCATTCAGTATCATTTCCCTCTTTTCAGTGCTGAAAGCTTTCTATTTCAATCCCTTTTCTTTTGGAGGGTAAAAACATCCTCTCTTTTATTCTGTACATTGCCAGTTGGTAGCATCGAATACCTAATGACGTGCAAAGTAAAATAGTGAGTGCTATATCTTCATACATTTGGAATGTTGTCGAAGAAAAACATCTACTGTTGTAAATACTATATGTGTATTGACAGATTTTATGAATCAAAAGTAGGATTAAGAGAATCGGTCTAGAGAGTACTCTCTTTTGAGTGTTAACATGCAGTTGCTGCATACTGTATTCAGTGAATCTGTGGTCCTTTAGATGATCTACATGAATTAAGTACTAAGCATTAACCTTCTAAGTGGTTCCAACTAGATATCTCGTCCATCAAGATCTGACCAGTTTTGTTAATGACGAGATACCACGTTATCAAGATATTGCTGATTTTTTATGATGGCGATCAATATCTGGTCAGTTTTCTTCTAATGATCTCGAGATATATCGTCATTAGAAGAAAACAACGATAATTGTTTTCTTCTAATGACGAGATATCTCATCCAACAAAAGCTGGTCAATTTTGCCAATGACGAGACACCGCGTCAAAACAAACACTAAGAGGTTAAAGAAATAATTCTAATATACAAAGGGATTTTTGTACTCAGGACTTATTTTACAAAGCGATTATAGACAAACTGCGAATGCGACAAAAAAAGTGGACCATGTTCCATATACTTATAAGATCCGTGATAATCTGGTGGACGAAATCATTACCAAGTCTTAGGAAGAGCTCTGAAGTATGCAAGCTAATTTATGAATTCATAACTCATTTAACTAAGTTGTCATGGAGAAACTGCAATTTCAACAGGAAATCAGCAGGTTGAGAATGCTCCACACATTTGCGTATCTGTGGTCTTTGTGGTAATCAGGGCGAATTAACTACCAAGCCTTAAGAGAAAGAGCTCTAGCATATACAGGGAGATTTTTGTATTTGCGACACACTTTACAAAGTGATAATGGAGAAATTGTGAGTGGAATAAAAGAACAGCAATTGGAGAATGTGCCTTGTATGTGAAATTTCTAATTAGCTTTCCGGTAATATGTTGTGCTTAGAAAAACTATAACGATTCTTTCGGCATTTGTGGTTAGTGATTGGTTGAGCTGCCTTTTGTGAAGATAAACCGAAAGATAGTTCCAATCAGTTTCTTCAATATACTGTATGTCCATCTTCTGTGAAATTTTTCGCGAACTCTTTGTTGGGTTTAGGAATATAATAACCGAGTTTCCTTTTCTTTTATAGCATTCTCACTGATGGTTACCCACTTATCTTGCATCCTAAAAGCTACCAGTCCCCACAAAGTTTATAACCAGTCACACTAAAGTCTTACGGGGTACGCATATATACGTTGAAACTTACAACAATACATACTACAAGCCTAATTACTTAATACAGGTACATACATTTAAACTTATGGTATTTACTTTTGGGTAGTAGCAATTCATTTAGCACAGATGTAATACTCCTTTACATTAAGCACTTCCTGTTCAATTCTGAAAGCTTCCATTTTAACTGAAATTCTTGATTTTACGTATGGAATAACTAAGTGTCCCTTCATAGAAAATAAATGGTACAATGGGTAGAAACTCTCACTGTGTAAAGGGTCTTGGCGTGGTTTTATGTTTATGGGAAGTATTGAAAACGACTTGTATTGGTCTGAGAACCTCATAGCTAAATATAAGACTTGTAATATCCTCGAGTTTAATCTTTTGTAAACACGATTGTCAATTAAATTTTCATAAAGATACAAAATAGACAATCAGTGTCCCAACGGCTAAGGATTTAGAAAACACTGCAATCAAACCTTCTTGAGATGTAAAAGGGAAAACCTCTGGGTTATACTGGCGTAAATCGCTTGTTTTTATCTGTAATATCACATGACTGACTTCACAAATCCCCATTCTATATCACAATCCTTTGAACGAATAGAGTATAATACTTATGAATAAGAAAAATGCAATATATAAGGACTTCATTTTACTGTTTCTCGTTATCTATAGTTTATATAGACCGGATTTAGATTTAAATGCCACATTACAGCAAACCCATTTACAAATTACTGGAATACTTACCAATCATGACAAAAAAATTATCTAAAAAATTTTAATATCCGGATTACTGAAATACAAGATTTATTATTAAATATTATATCAACTAAGTTTCGTTTTTCGTAAAACAGAATTATAACTTAATCCTCTGACGGTCAAGATATTTCTGAGTATTGTCCTACTGTTTCTATACATCACACATCTGATGACTAAATAACCACTTCTATTGCTTGATAGATTCCTAAGAAAGATTCTATTGGCCATGAAGATTAACACTTGTTAGAAGAAATGCAGGGAAGACTGTTGGTTGCAGAATAGATTAATACGTGTTAACCCGTCAGAGTGTTATCTTCACTAAATAATTATTTTATTGCTAGTTTAATTCCAGACAAAAGTTATTTGTTTAAAATTTCATTATTTGTTATTGTTGCGAATAAATAATTGCTGCAAAATATATCCACTATACTCCATTACTCACTTGTGAAAATAGTTTCGACCTCATTTTACTTGTTTATTTAAGACACAGATTCGACAATCAGTGGAAAACTAATTACTGCAAAATTGTAGAATATATACTATATCTTTTTGATATTTTAAATAAAATTTCCTTCACGTACTTTTCCATCGTTTCTCAAGGCATTTTGTAAACAAACCCTGAATATTCTGTGATCGATTTGTTTACTCAGACGTCTCATTCCATCAGTATTCATGGCAGTACATATTCAGTATAAGCAAGCCCCATTCTTGTGACTTGTGTACATAAAACTGCATAGCCTTCATGAGATATACCTATTTTAGGCACTTGCAAATTGGAAGTGAAAACTTCTTAAATTTAAAATATACTATAAAATCAGCACTCTAAGCAATGGCTCTGAAAGATCGTAATCTACGTTTGACTCCACAAGTTATCTCAGTTGATTCAGTTAATATTGAAAGTTCTTTTTACCCCAACAAAGTATTTTTTCAACTCAAAAATGTATTTGATAGAAAATATACTTTGTTATCCAATGCCTCAGATGTCCCAGATGATAGTTGCAATGAAAATGAAGATAATGCAACTAAAATGCAAACCACGAACACGAATATGAATTATACAGGATAAAATAACAAAATTGTAGAATAGAGAATTCTAAAGGATGCCAAAGTATAATTATATAGGATGGTAATACAGAGAAATGGAAAATTATATAAGATAAGGTGATAAAATAGTGGATATAGAAAATTATATAAGGTAAGATGATAAAATAGTAGAAAAATATAATTATAAAGGATGATAAAATAGTAGAAATAGAGAATTACATAGAATGGTAAAATAGTAGAAATAAAGAATTATATAGAATGATAATATAGTAAAAATAGATAATTATACAGGATGACAAGATAGTAAATCAAACATCATTTTAATTTGATATCGTCAGATTCGATTTATAGGAAAATCTCTACCAAACTAAGATTGCTTCATAAAATAAAAACACACTAAAACAAAGTAATGTGATTCTCTTTAGCGATGCAATCAACGCATACTGTTTTAAAATAAATGAATTGACTAGATTCAAACTATCTTGACATTTTATACACAAAAGCAAATAAATATACAGATATTTCATATAATTCTATAAATTTAAATAGAAACTCTGTTTTCAAAAAACTCTAAATGTGGTAAGAATAGGGTCTAACGAATCTCGCTCCATTCTAATTTGAAAACGCAAGTCTCCTATAAATTCGTAATTCCGAAGCGCTTGTATGGTTTAATTCCTTCAGAAGAATATAAATGCCTCTCATCAATTAAAAGAGTTAATGGAAAATTTTCTACCGAGTTAATTTTGTTAAATGTTTCAGCTGAAGTATTTTATCTCATTGGAATGAAATATTCTTGGCACTGTAACAGTAAGTTTGTTAAAGAAGTTTTCAGTTTTCTAAGATGTGTATAATTTCGGAGAAAGGTACCAGAAGTCGGATATTGATTTTCCGGAGAAAATGTTGCAATTGAAAATATCTTTCGGGCCCAAAAATGTTGAAAAAATGTGTTATTTAAATATTTAAAAATTTAGTATTATCGTTATTATGTAAATATTTGAATGTAACGAAAATAAAAAACTTAAGAAGTTGGTTATAAATAATAAATTTATCCATACAAAATATACAATTTTAAAAAATACATGTTCTACTATCATGCTAGTCAAAAGGGCAAGTTCTTCCAGTTTAGTTGGTTGGTTTTGAGGGTTTTATGGCGCTAGGGCTATATTTGGCCATGCTGCGCCAGACACAATATCAAGTAATAGACACACACAATGAAAGTTTTACTTATACAGAAGAGAGAAATACACCCAGACAGGAATCGAACCTATGCCACCTACAACTCGAAGACAGCTAGTGCAGTTGGCATACCCACTGAGCCACAACGGCCGCCCTCCTAGTTTGGACTTTTTGAGAAGACGATATTTACACATTCATAATATAAGTATCTAATACTCAACAATACCATACAGCAATATGTTATTTGAATGTGATTGAACTGTTTTCTAGCTACATAAGTAATTAGATTCTTTTATATACAGTATATTTAAGGGTTCACTGAAAAACTCAAGTTCAAATTTAGGTATACTGTTCTTTTGACGATTTCTCTCTCACCATCACAGAAAGTATTACTACACTACAGTAAAAGGCGAAAGGCACACATATTTAGCACATTTGTTGGTAAAATAATAATACATGACAGTTATTTAGAAATATTTTATCATATAAATGAATCTGTGAAGCCTTACTTTTTCTTTTAACAGCATAAAGGAAAACGTCGTCTGTGTTTGATTGGATGTGTTTTATGACGCAAGGGTTATATTTAGCCAAGCTGCGCCAAAAAAACGTAAACGGACAAACACACACAAGGAAAACTTTACTGACACAGAAGCAAGAAATACATCCAGGGAATAATCGAACGAACAGTGTGGACTGATCTAACATAAATGTAAGAATTAGCTGTGTTAAATACTGAAGTATTGTTAAAATTTTAATACATCTATATTTTGATCTCTTTTGATATTGAGCAGGATTTCTTCAAAAATGAGAAGTCTAGATACTTCTGTATATTTAAATACAATGACCAATGGCTTATTTTTGGCAGATATATTGCTCAATCAAGACTTCAGTGAATTGCAAGTTGTCCCAAACACTACCTATTTATTCCATGTTAAGAAGAATTGTTGTTAAGAAAACTGTCATTTATCATTTAATTTATATCAATCTCCAAAAATATATATTACAATGTTCCTTACAATATATTATAATGTTCTCAAAAAAATAAAATATAAATAAAAAATATAAATAAATATATAATAAAAAATAAAACAAATGTTCTTACGGAACATTTGTTTTATTTTTTATGCATTACACTCATTAATTCTGTCGGAATTAAGAGTCTAATGACCCGTACACCAAAATGTAAAAGGAATGGAAACTACAATCTTTCTAGAAATGTTTGGAATCTTCTAAGAGGGTTGTGTTCAAACTTCTTTTATAAGATGCTTTTTCTGTGAAGCTAGGTGTAGATGGTGCTACTGTTTTGGAGGTAGACTGTTTTTGGGGCTTGACATGCTTTTAATACGTATTCCGTACTTGGTAGCCTTAAACCTCCTGGTGGTTTATATTCGAGTGGAAAAACTGCCCTGTAGTGGCCAGCTTAAAACACAAAAACCCGTACCAAATTGTCGTCAGTTCTGGGCAAGGGACAATTGGTTTTTATACTTGGATCTTCATTACCCTTTGAGTTTTGTCTCAACAATGTATCTCTTCATTAGCAAAATTGATTAAACCTTGATGTATGAGATATCTCGTCACTACCAAAATTGACCGGATCTTGAAGTACCAGATATCTCGCCTAAACCACTTGAAGGGTTAAGTACGGTCCTCGTATTCTAGTGGTTTATTTGTTTACACTGAAAATTCCTCTCATATCGAAACACTTATTGAACAATATAAGCGGATGTATATGTCTTAACCCTCCAAAAGGTTTCGATGGGATATCTCGTCCATCAAGATCTGACCAATTTTGCTAATGACAAGATATCTTGTCATCAAGATATTGCCAATTTTTTTATGATACTAGATCAAAACCTGGTCAGTTTTCTTCTATTGACGAGATATCTCGTCCATCAAGATCTGGTAAGTTTTCTTCTAATGGCGAGATACCTCGTGGAGACAAATCACCAGGAGGGTTAAATTCCTTTCTACCAAAAAATATTGTTTTTGCTGATATCAGAGGAATACCCAATTTACATCATTGAAAAATTAGGGAAATGAAACCTGAAATAGGAGCGCTTTATTCTGATATACGATTTTATTAATGCATAGGGACAGTAAAAACTATCGATAACTTTTCATTTACCTATCCTTTAATCGTACTCTACAAAACTTAAAAATTAAAAACCTTTAACACCACACCATACAAATGATTAAAACGTTAAAAATGCTTCAATTCAATTCATGCACCTTTGCAAAATCACTTCACTAACGCAGTAAACAAAACACAACGCGATACATTTCCCTTATCAATTCGTAACGAAATCCGAAATCCATTATCAGACATCATCCCATTCCCTGCAAATAGCAGGTCGAGAACTAACACACAAAATAACACTTCACAGTCCTCAAACTTTGTTGACACAATTATTAAAAGTGGTCTCCAATAAATCATTGATAACTGTCTGTTTCACAATTAAAGCACTTTCTCACTAGTTAAATGCAGTGCAAGGTAGAATCCATATCAATTTCAAAAATGATACCATTGTGACTAGAGGAACGGAAAGACTAAATTAGAAATAGGCACATCGCTCCATCCATTTGGAGAAGGGGAAGGCAGGGAAGGTGAGGGGGGACACCCCGAGTTCGTTGCTTGCTTCATTTTAAGCTGATACGATGACATTTTCTTTCGAGATCTAATTAAAATGGCCGCTGCTTCAGTCCTTGTTATTGTAGCGGGGCGGATTGTAGTTTGGTAGTAGGAGATTAGACTTTCCGCTCTCGAGAGAGAGAGAAAATGAGATAGCGAATTCGGTGTGCTTTGCATCGAGACTCACCGAAATGTATAATAAATGTATTTAATTTTTAAACTTTTGTCATGCGGAACTGAATTTGAATATGGGTAACATTAATTCTGCACGTATATGTGTAATGGTCAGGTGGAGAGCTGTAATTCCTTTCATTTGCTACATTGTATATAAATGCACAGAAAATTAAAAATTACTTTTTGTTAATATTTCGTTGATTCAGTAAAAATTAATGGTATACTTAATTATTAATCTATTAATTTATTTGTGGATGAATTGTGGTTTGGTATTAGGAAAACAAATTTATTGGTCTCGAGTGAAATTGAGACAACAACGTGTAAACCAGGTCAACCAACGTGTCAATAAACAATCATAAGGGTTGTTTATTGATTGACAGGAAGTGTCACTCAATAAACAACCCTCCTGGTGGCTTATCGCAGGTGGTTCCCATCGAAAACCGCCCTGTAGTAGTCAACCTCTGATGCAAAAACCTATTTCAAACTTCCATCAGTTCTGGGTAAGGAACAATTTATTTTTCCTACTTGGAGCAATAGGGCAGTTTTGCCTCAACAAGGTATCTCGTCATAAGCAAAACTGATCAGATCTGAATGGATGAGATATTTCCCCATCAGCAAAATTGGTTAGATCTTGATGGAGGAGGTATCGTCTAACCTTTCAAGCAATTTCGACGAGAGATATCTCATCCATCAAGATCTGACCAATTTTGCTAATGTCAAGCTATTTTGTCATCGAGATATTGCTGATTTTTTTTATTATGACGAGATAAATATCTGGTCAATTTTGCTAATGACGAGATACCACGCCAAGACAAACATCAGGAGAGCTAAACTACTTAGAGAGTTAATGTAAACTTTAAACTTGTATGTCATTGCACACATTTATTTTCAGTCTAAACATCTTCTATTGTTACAAGCTCTCATCTGCGGGATGCTATTACTTTCTGGCATTACATTTTACATGGTTAAATAAAATATCTTATTTTTCAAAGCATACCTTGCAAAAAACAAGAGAAACGAACTAGTATTGACCAACTTGCTGCAACGTCATTTGCTTGAGTGCTTTATTCTTTGACAGTAGATCTTCTGTCTTTGTATAGAATGCCTAGAAAATGTGTAAAATATTAAGTTTTTCAAACATTGACGTCCTATTTGCAGCATTCGTTCGTATTTCATATACATTATATGCTATTCCAAATTGCATACATTTAAGGCAACACATACTGAGGTGCATATTTACTTTTACAGTATCATTCTTCATTTAAATAAATAGCAGACGTTTGGTGAAGTATGCATTACATTACATTATAAGAAAAATACTCAAAAATAATTAAATTTTGTACAAAATTTACTCTACGTAAAAAATTTATTAGTTTCTTTTCTCTCTTATTCTGTTCTGTAATTGTTTCTATTACATTTTGTTTTGTGGCATATGAACACGTGTATTCGTATGGATAATTTAACGATAGCTTAAATTTCAAGAATTTTGTAATAGAGTTTATAAATCTTTAGAATTAAAATTCAATTAGTCAGTTCAAAGTTTAACTCTGTAGAAATTAATATTTTCAATCTGGTTAGATAAACAACTACTTCACAAAGATTTCACAACTTTACATTTAATACAAATATATACTAATAACGTTTCAGTACTTAAAGTAGAAAATAACTTGTTTTAACTTAAAATACTATTCTGTATTCTTCTCTGTTTGCTCATATTCTGTATAAAGGAAGAGAAAAACAACATTTCTCTTGTAACCCCATCATTTCTAAATAATATGTTTTATCAACCCTTCTAGTGGTTTCGACGAGATATCTCGTCAATCAAGATCTGCTGTTTGCTAATGACGATACAACCGTCAGGAGTTTTAAAGCAGTATTTAAGCTGGGTCACACCAGAAATTACTCGTCAAAAATTGTTTAAAAAGTTATTTTCTCCGAATACATGATTGAAATGGATAGCCATATATTAAAATGGATCATTGAAATGTATAACCATATCACGTAATTCTTTACAACCACTATAAACCATATCAATTAATTTTCATTGAAATGGATTACCATTTCAAGTAATTCTTTCAAAATTGAACTTAAATACAGACGAGAGTATTTTTTGAATTCGAAATCAAATGTACGTAGGGTTTATCGTAACCTATATTAGTGAGAATCTCATGATTTCATAATGAAGCAATAAACCTGTGCACCAACAAGTTTGTTTCCCAAATTCATAGGACGTAATCAGTATTACCAGAATAGTAAACATTAGACAATAAACATGATTGGAAAGATTATGTAGTCCATGCAGAAATATGTATCACTTAAATTTCTACTATTCCTCTAACATGCATTATGAATCACAAATGTGGGCTTCAATATATTATTTTTGTACATGCATGCCTTTCTGCTTCTATTCACATAATTTAATCCGATTGATTGTATTAACATTGATAAACTATATTTCCTTTAAAAAATGTCATTGCTAACTAAAAAAGATTCATTTTAAAATGTACATCCTTATTTTGTTTTCATAAAACAAGATTCATAATTAAATATCATTTTGATATTATATTTTACAAATTATTCAGTTTGTACAATTGTGATAGATTGATGTAAAACCAAAACATTCTGCATTAAGCTAAAACAATACAAAAAATATTCAATTTGCTTTATTGTTATTATGTTAATATTAGGAAGACGTTACTGAAAACACGGATAAATAAAAATAATTACTTCATTTTTCTTGTTCGATGCAATTATTTTTATAATGACATTAATTACTTTTCATGAATTCATCTTCTTCAATGGGGTCCATGGTAGCCCAGTTAGCAGAATCTCGAATTCGCAAGCGAAGGGTTGCGAGTTCAAAACTCGATCCAACCAAAGACCATCGTGTACGTGGGTGCTGATGCAGGTTAATCTGTTGTAGCCTCAAATGTCCTCACTTTGGTAGGTTGTGGAAGTTTGTAGAATGGGGTACCAGCCCAGATGTTGACTTCGTCATCTGACCGTGGTTCCAAATTATTAGGTATCCTCGGATCTTTCCCTTCGGGACTGATCCCAGACAGACGCCAACAGCCCATTGTGTTGCTCCCAGAGCGACATAAATTCAAATACTACATACCTGCCATATAATGTAGATCACCTGTAGTTTCCTATAGAAAGTTAACTTAAGAGTAAGTTGTTAACATTAACTGACAAGATAACTGAGAGCTTTAGGATGTATTGGGATTCAAGAAAAGAATGGGCATTGTTTAATTAAATAATGGACATTAGGTCATGCCAATATTAAACTACTACTTTAGTGAGACAGGTTGCAGACGGTCCTAATCCAATATTTGGTGGCTTTATGAGTTCAATTGAATTTCTAGCCATTACGACTAATTTATTTGAAACTGTTGGGGGAAGTGTACCTATGTATTAATTAATTATGCAACCCAATTAATTTAAACCGGTGTATAAGAGAACACAACTAGTTCGTTAAGAATAAACATTGTGTATAATATTAAACAGACAGATTGAGTACATAAATTTATATTTTGAATTAGAACTCAGGTAGGAGATATTTGAAATGTGTTTACCTTCAAAGTTAATTCGTAATAATAATTAATCTTATTTTCATGCATCTATTATCTTATATTATGCTTGGTAGACTTCTTTTGTACAGTTCAATCCTAAAATCAGAAACAGAACAAGTTTGTTTCAAATTTGCACTAAGGCACTTATACAAAATGTGTGCCATACACTTCGATCTATTCTGTTTGCGAAGATTAGTGGGAAAAGTACAGGATGTTCCACTTGGCTATAATAAAAGAAATAGTCAAATTTTCTTTACATGCCAAGATTTATTTCCAAAATTTCTTCCGTACAATACGTGCATAGATTCAGAAATGTGTTTACAAATCTATTTGTTTACACTTCAAGAAGCCACCATGCACTTTTCGTCATTTGAATAATTTGTTTTAATGTTGCAATTTTTCTTTTATTATAGTCCTAAGCGGAACACCCTGTATTTTGAAACTTCTCAAACTTCCACTTGAGGGAAGTGCCTTGATTTTATGAAGCAATCGTCAATTCAAAATTCTAATATTCCTCTTTGAAATCGAAATTTTAAACTGAATCTTGGTATAATTTGCATACCCGTAATTCTCCAAGGAAATATTGATTGCCTATATAAGTTAAATGGTCTGCCTTAGTATATATATCTCCCGAGAAAAAATTCATTTATTTAAAAAAAACAATAAAATGCAGAAAAAAACATTTATTATTTTAAAAGTATTTGAGAAAAGATGAAACAATTATTCTCCATGGCCTTACAGAGGATAATTAAATCGTGACGTACGATTTTAAGTGTATTCAAAAAGGCTATCATCCATGCCATTCCGGGATTCGAGTCCAGAGCTTATTGAACCAAGAGCTAGGGAGCAAACAACTCGGCTATCAACCTGGTCAAGACACTATACGACTATAATTCTTTTAAAGAAGTATACTCTGTTTTGGCAATGTTCTCAATGATGACACTTCAGTGAATTTATTTGGAAGCTAATAATGAAAACAAAGAGTAAGTATAGTTGTAGGATTAGTAGCGCAAATATATACAATTGGCATACATATATTTCATTCCACAAAACAAAATAATTTGAAACAAAAAGGCCCTGTGTTGGAGTCGCACCACAAAATCCAATTGACGTATTCAAATGTCTTATTCATTGCACGTAGATATAATAATTTGAAGGAATGAAAAGTTCCGACCGGTAATTGGTACCCCAAAATATCCAATTGTCGTACGCAAGAACTTATTTCATTGCGCAAAACAAAATGATTTGAAAACAAAAAAGGTTCTGTGCTGAATCAGTACAGCAAATGTCTAATTGGCGTATTCAAGAATCGTATTCATTACATGTAGGTAAAGTAATTTGAATAATTGAGATTCCTTACTGGGTTTATAGTACAGCAAATGTCCGATTGGCGTATCCAAAAATTCAATTCATTGCATACAGACAAAATAATTTGAAGAAATTAAAGGTTCAGGACGATATCAGTACCAGAAATATACAATCGGCATAAACAAGAACTCATTTAATTCCATATAGGCGAAATAATTTAAAGACAAGAAATGTTATTTGCTAGATTTGTACCACAAATGCAAATAGTGCATGAAAAGCCACAAGATCAACGCCCAGGAACCACAGATCAAATTCTCTGTTTAATTTCATGCAGTAAATTGTTTTTTAATCCATTTTAAAGCGTTTATCCATTTGTCTATCCCCGATATTGTAGATTTTTTAACTTCTTCGTTAAGGACTTACACATATGAGCAGCTGTAGTTTCCCCTGTTAAATCCCAACAAAGGAAAAAATTTGTTATTGTATTGTTATTGTAGCTATTTGTTATTCATATATGAGAATATTAATTTAACATGCAAGTCATGTTTGCTTCATGAAAGGGGAAAAACAGAAATGAGAGTTAAAATCACGATGCTAAACAAAAGTATACATTTATATACCTCCGGAAGGATATTTTTTGGCATGTTAGATATCGTGTAACACAAAAGGCAAATAATAATTGTATAGATTCTTTACAAAAATAGCCAGTTGTGTTGCCCCAGTTCGACGTTAATTGACTACTTAACTATCAAGTTGCAAAACACAAGCTTATATTTTCGCATAAAATGTTTTTGTAAGAAGAGCCTGTTCATTTCTCTAATAATAAACAACTTCCATCATATAATCACTGTTAACAAATAAATACCATTTACTTTACTCTTCATTACTTTTACTAAACATAACCTACAAGTTTTATATTTCATTAGAAATTGATGTTGTCTCTTACATAAAAGGGAATATATATCTCAGTACATGAAAAACCACAGACATTTTATGTATTATTTTATCATTTACTGCATAGCCCACAATGTTATTTTTATATCCGTACAGCATACCATAAAATATTAATTAATCTATTCGAAAAAGGAAATGTTTTTGTTGTAAAACGATGGATTTAATTTCTCTTTAAAAATACGACTTTTCAATGTTGCAGATACAATCCGTGGATATATTTATATACAATTCTGCTCCCATGGAAAAACATTGTATTTTAGTGATTTCCCTTATAAATTAAATATGTAATTACATATAATTACGAAAAAGTAATAGGCATAGTCTTTTTCCTATTAAATTGGCACGAAGCTTTTATACTGTTCAATAAAGCCCCGTTGTGTACGTTCCCTCTCCCTGCGATGTCACAATAAACTGTCTTCCCTGTCATAGGCACTGATCTTAAGACGGGCTGTTATTTTTATGTACCAACCTGTTCCCATAACTAAACCCGAATGCAGTTTTTATGCCTCCGTAGGGGTTGAGAACCGTAAACAAATATTTGTCGATTTTCGTTCTAGAACTCGCTTTGTATTTATCTAGTAAATGCTTCCCTTGGAAAACTACAGAGAAAAGAGGAGCGTTCCGTGCATCAGGAAATGTGTCGCATGAATTGTTTTTATCTGCTGTCAGGGGATTTTACGTGGAGTTTTGATTTAACACCACGCATTGTTATATTTGTTTAAGATAAATCCGCTCATGCTTGTACAAGGAATGGATATTTATACTGAATTTGCTTTTGTTACGAGACTTGAGTGTATTTCGGTCGATTTAAGTCATGTTGAAATCCTCGTTTATCTAAAGTTTTTTTTGTTCCAAGCACTTTTTGACAAACAGATATGGTGTACAGATCAATGTAAGTTAAATTTTTGATATATTCGAGACCCGATCTTGATTTATTTATTTATTGTTTAAATTATATGCGGCTTTTATTTATGAACAATAACATTTGGCCCTTCCGGGGTACATATTCTTTAGGTGTGCAAGGGCATCATAATCCCGAGGTACTCGATTGATCTGTTCTCCCTTTCATTCTTACCCTCACACTGAAGGATTATTTTAATCTTATTGAATAGTTTTTTGGGATAATTGCCTTTGATTTAAAGTCGTAAGTTAGTTTGGCACAATATGTCCCTAGAGGATTCAGTGCCATAAAATATGACCAATCCAATAACATTTAATATTATTTATATAACATTTAATATATTTTAGTGGTATGCTATTCAATTTATTAATCCTTCCAGTGGTTGCCTTGACGAGGTATCTCGTTATAAAAACCATTGGCAGCTCTTGATGGACGATATATCTTGCGATTATAAGAAAACTGGCCAGATCTTGATCTCCTCATCATCAAAATTGGCAATATCTTGATGACGATATACTTCGCCATTGCAAAATTGTTCAGATATTGATGAACGAGATATCTCTTTGAAACAACTTGGAGGGTTAGATGAGTTTCCCAAACTTTTTTGGCTCAATTTTTGGTTCCTTTTCAACAAAATGTTTTCGTCGCCCACTCTGGAAAACGACCTATCCAACCTAGTAACAAATTGCAAGTGTAGCTATGCTTATAAATTTGGATTTTGCCAAAATATGTGTGTAACTGTGAGTGTAATTTTAGAATTTAAAAAATGACTGTAAATAAAACTTGGAACTTAAATCATAAAGTCATTCCTTAAAATGAAGTAACAAAAATAAATTGCATACAAGGCACACTATATTAATCATTATTATTAGAAACTAATAATAAATCGAGTTAATAGAATTAAAAGTAATCACTAATGAGAAGACTGGGCTTGGTATTATGCTACCAATTTCGTATATATAAGTCTCTATTTTCGTAGGGCAGCATCCTTAAATCTCCACATCCACCTATTTTCAGTTGATTCAGTTAAAATAATCAATGACAATGCATCAATGTGGTGAGTGTCTGTATGATTAAATCAATACGTTTTTCCCGACTGACCAACACTGACTTTGATGGTAGCTTCGTATCGACAATAATTCAGATCTTCAATCAGATGATTAGGACAGCCCAGGGTAATAATTGCAATAGCCCGTTGTGTTGCTCCAGTGCGACTTTAATTAAAATATATGCCTACCTACCTCGGATCCTTCCCTTCGGGATTGATCCCGGACCGTCACCAATAGCCCTGCGTGTTGCAATCCAATGCGACGTTAATTAAACTACCTACTTCCCACAGAGTTGAAACATATAATTCTTATTTCTATCGCGTTGAAACGTTTCTACCTTTTAAGGAGGGGGCGTAGTGGCTCAGTGGGTACGCCCACTGTGCTAGCAACCTTCGAGTTGTAGGGAATGCAGATTCGATTCCTGTCAGGTGCATTCCTCCCTGGGCTATTTCTCTTTTCTGTGTCAGTAAAAACTTTCATTGTGTGTGTCTATTAGTGATATTGTATGTCTTGTGTCTGACGCCAAATATGGCCCTTGCGCCATAAAATCCCCAAGCCAACCAATCAAGGAAAGCGATACGTATATCTACTAATGTATCTCACTACATGCTGAATAACCAAATATTATTTACTGTTTATAAATCTCACTGCTCTGCCAATTTCTCAAAGTGCTGTTTCATTCCACTTTTGCTACCTGATGATAAAGAAGGCTGGAATGGGGAATTCACGTTAAAGTGCATTTTATTTCTCTAATACATATAGTATAAAAGAACAACACGGTTGAAATATAGAATTGTTATTTCTATCGTGTGTAAAAGAAATTGAGCCATCTTAGTCTCACCTACTTCTTTACAGGCCATGCGGTATCAGTTAAATTGGTCACACAGTCCACGTTCTAGCTTAATGACTTGAACAAGAAATACGGTGACCAAGTATTGGAAGAAGGGGAAGCGAAAGGGTGGGAAAGAATAGAAGGGTCCATTAAAACCAACTCTCCTCGTCAAAAGCTCCAAAGCAGAGATCTTGTTTCAAAGACAAGGGGGCCAAGAAATTGTGTTATGGGTTGCCGAGAGTACTTTCCGAGAAGCTTTCAAGAATATTGATGAAGAAGTCTTCTTTTCTGAGGCTCCGGCTGAGATCGTCTTGTGGTGTCAACTTATTTACTTGGACTACAATGGAGAGATGCTCCAAGCAAAAGCCAGACTAGGGATCAGGATTTGTTAATGTTTCCTGAGTGCAAAAGAAGCCCTTCTTCATGGGAAAGTTTCTAGGATGATGATGGATCTATTTTTCAAGCACTTCATATCTTTTCTCACAGGCACAAATAATGGAACTTTTAAGTAGCAGAATTGGCGATGAACTTGGCAGTTGTTAAGAAGACTGGAGATAAGTAGAACGTGACAGATTTGACACTTTGAAAACATACAAGAAAATATTTTATCTTAGCTAATTTTTAATATATTGTTTTTAATTTATTACATTCATTCGAAGAATTGGCGCTGGACTGACAATTGTTAATAAGACTAGAGATAGGTAGAACGTGACTGCCTTGGTGTTTTGAAAACATGTAAGACCCTTTTATGTTAACTAATTTGTGATATATAGTTTTTAATTTATTACATTCATTCAAAGAATTGCCAAAATTGACTCTAGACTGGCAATTGTTAAGAAGACTAGATAGATATGGGTAAGACATGACTTCTTTGGCGCTTCGAAAACATGTAAGACCTCTTTATCTTAGCTATTTTGTAATATATTGTTTTTAATTTTATTACATTCATTCAAAGAATTGCCAGAATTGGCGCTGGACTGGCAATTGTTGAGAAGACTAGATATAGGTGGGACGTGTCTTCTTTGGCGTTTTGAAAACATGTAAGCCCCCTTTATATTAACTAATTTGTAATACATTATTTTAGTTTATTACATTCATTATCTATTCCGTGTAAGGGCAAAAGTGGTTAAGTCAAAATGGCTACTTCTCAGAATCTAAAGCTGAATATTTCACTTTCTCACAAATATTCAGGAAGAAAACGAAGCATGCCATGATACAAATAATTGTAATTTAGATTCGTAGATTGGTTAAGTTTTGATTTTAAGCATATTATATTATTTTTTAAATTAATGATGCACTTGACTCTTTTGAGCCCATCAAAAGTCAGACTTAAACCCTTTTACCCTAACACGGAATATCTATGCAATCAATGAGCAAGAATGTCAAATGTCTTTTATCGCATTGCGCCATATTATGATTTCAAAGTCTTTTAGTACCATTTAGTATGCTTCGAAAAGTCATAAAACATTTCAAAACTTTGATTACTAGTGATAATAAAACTTTATTATAATATAACAATTGTATTTTAGGTTTTTGTAGGTTTTACTAATATGAATAACCATAACCAAGTTCTGCATATTTGCTATATTATGAACAGTATCAAAATTTAAAGAATCGTAAAACTGCTAGTCAATTTGCGACTCAATTTTATAAAGGATTATCAAACATAAATAGATGTTTCTCGGAAACACAATATAAAATTTTCTGTTAAAGTTAAGAATTTAAATAAATACTAAAATTAACTATTTAAAAGTTTGTTTTCCTTTTTCATTTTGTGTGCTGTTTTACCATACTAATAACAAGTTAAAGGTATAAATGTTTCTAAGATCACACATAAACCCTAAAAGCTTTATTTTGAAGATTACCCAGAATTATTATTATCTTGTAACTACAACAAAAATAGAATGCAAATTAGATTTTTTACGTTTAACCAGATTAGTTTTCATAAAAATTGTGTCGTTTAAGCATTTCGCTTGATAACAATATATAAGTAGTGTATTATTTTACCGTCAATTTCTCAGACATTCTAAAAAGTTTTTCTTATTAAAGTTCAAGATTTATTATAGAATGATATATAGCAAATTCAATTTATTAGATAATTCAGCTTTAAAAGTTGGAACGATTATACAAATTACTTTAGATTTTAGAATTATTACTGGCAATGGGTTTGGCGAAATCAAACAATTAAATTTGATAAACATAAAAAAGAAAATAACAACTTTTCAGAAAATAACTATAGGACATGAACAAACAATCTACTCAGACATTTAACAAAAAATCAAAATAAACTGCCTTCCAAAACTTAAGCCCCGAAAAGTAAATGTCCAATTCTTACAATTATCCCTGGATTAAGTCGCATTTCACAAGAAATTAGATAATTGAGTTAATTCAGTAAACCATGGCAACAGTAAAAACAATGTATTTAAGATTTATTTTAACCGTTAATTGGTCACTTCACGTTTCATATATTTGGGATAGGTAGGTTATTAATGTCTCACTGGAGCTACACAATGGGCTATTGGCGACCGTCTGGGAACAACCCAGAAGGGATAAATTGAAGGACAACATCCATACTTTTGGGGGAAGAAACTTCTATGATACACAAATATCAAAATGGACTTTATCACGGAATGTGTTCAACACTGACTTTGATGCACACAAGCTTCGTATCGACAATTCAGATCTTCAATCAGATGATTAGGACAACCCAGGATAATAATTGCAATATCTTTGTGAAGGCGGGACGCGTTAGCCCGGCTGGATGAGTAACGGATTAGCAACTGGAGGTTTGCGAGTTCAAATCCAACCAAAGACCGTCGTGTACAGAGGGGACTGGTGCATGTTTAATCTGTCGCAGCCTCGAATGTCCTCACGTTGGCGTGGTGTGGACGTTTAGAGTGTGGAGTTCCAGCTCAGGTGCGACCTCGTCATCTGACCGTAGATCAAAATTACTGGTGTTGTCTTCTTGTTTGATCGCTGTGTTGCTCCAGTGCGACGCTAATTAACATACCTACCTAGCTTTGTGGCGGCAGTTTGTAGGTCATCCCAGCCACACACTGGAGCAACTTGCAACAAACCATACGATATGCGCATGCGTACTCCATTATCATACAGTCGAATCGTTCACTTCGCTATTTATCACAGACCATCATCAATAGCCCGTTGTGTTGCTCCAAGTGCGACATTAATTAATTTCCTTCCAACCGTAAACGTAGGAAACGTGTAATTGCGTATGCGTATTCCAGCTAATCTAGTGTCATTGGACTGATGTCGGACCAATGTGTGGCTTGCATAAGCCAAAGTGGCATGGGGGTATTTGGAGGGGTAGAGTGTGCCACTATAGTAGGGGATCAAGAAGCCTCAGCGATTGGATATGGGATTAGCGGACACTGGCATTGGTCGGAGCACTGGGTATTAAGCTGGATTTTATTGGGGATTAAGCTATCGACAAGGGACAAAATGGGGAATCTTTCGGAGGAGCATGAGAGATCCGAAAAAATGTTGAGAGAGGATGACGGGAAAAGAAAGCTCCTCGACAAACCAAAGTGAAATCTAAGAAAGTTATTCCTGGCCGTGTAGCATCGTCCTCATCTCCAGCGTTTCCTTCATCAACACCCCAGCGCCCAATGCCAAAGACCAGTCGCTGAGTACCACTCTCTTGAACTTCACATCTACACATTTGACCCGTCGCCCCAGACCTGTCTATATAACCATAACTCTACCTCTACACCAATACTACATATTGTATGAAATGCTCACTAACTTGGCGCTTGTATGAGCATTGTGGAAAATCAAATGTGCATACATCTTTATTCTATGTAAAGGCAATTTTTCCGAACATATATATATATATATATATATATATATATATATATATATATATATATATATAACTGCTTATAATTAAATAAATAATTATAGCGTATTGTACTCCTCTATAACAACGTGCAACAACTTTTCCAAGAGCACACAAATGATTTTCGATCTGACAGAGATCCCGGAAATGTGCTGACTACTGAATGCGAACCATACCTCCGGTTTAAGGTGCTTTTCCACAATCATTGCTCTATGTGAACAAGCGGGCCACGATAGCCCAGTTGATAAAGTTTCAATCTGCAATTGGAGGGTTGCGGATTCGAAACTCAATCCAACCAAAGAAATTTGTGTACTTGGGTGCTTATACTTAGTGTGTATTTTCCATAAGGTTATGGTTGGTGTGCTGTGGAAGTTCGGAAAGTGCGGTGCCAGCTCAGGTGTTCTTCTCGTCATCTGACCGTGGTTCAAGATGACGCGGTGTTGTCCCCAGACTTTCCCTTCGGGATTGGTCTCGGACTGTCACCAATAGCCCGTTGTGTTGCTGGAGTGCAACGTGAATTCAACTACCTATCTATGTGGACAGCGTTGGAAAGAGAATCTGTGATGACTGCTGAAGCATAAAGTGTCATATGAGGGTTCAAGGACTTCGGGTTCGATAGCCTTGGCCCACCACAGTACTATCAGTGATCACGTACAGGCCGGTGTGGTATCCGAATGAAAATTCAGTCCATACTGCCAAAGTACAGTAAAATTGCAAGAAAAACCGGCCTAATATGTATGAAGCTAAGTCTGGATTCGTATAGTCCTATAATTTGTCCTTTTAGCACATTGAGTCACACGTACTGGGCTAATTTGTATGAAGCTAAGTCTGGTATTCGTAGAGTCCTATGATTTGCCCTTTTACCGCATTGAGTCATACGTACTTGGCTAATTTGTATGAAGCTAAGTCTGGGATTCGTATAGACCTATAATTTGTCCTTTTAGCACATTGAGTCATACGTACTGGGCTAATTTGTATGAAGCTAAGTCTGGATTCGTACAGTCCTATAATCTGTCGTTTTACCACATTGAGTCACGTACTGGGCTAATTTGTATGAAGCTAAGTCTGGATTCGTACAGTCCTATAATTTGTTCTTTTAGCACATTGAGTCACACGTACTGGGCTAATTTGTATGAAGCTAAGTCTGGGGGATTCGTACAGTCCTATAATTTGTCCTTAAGAACATTAAGTCATACGTACGAAAAACATTTGTTCGATTAATAAAGGATAGCAGGTTGGAAATCTCAACCCTCCGGTTGATAATCCGTTCTCTTCCAACCAGGCTACCGTTAATAGCCCGTTGTACTGCTCCAGGGCTACGTTAATTAAATACCTACTTACCCATTAATAGAGTTCTTTACAGGTAAATTAATTAATAATATTGGCTATTGTCTCGCTCTTTTCCATAGCGCTCTTTCTGCGTTTGAAAATAAAGTTTAAAACTGACTTGCTTTTATGATTTCGTATTCGCTTGATGAATTATGAACCAACCAGTCGAGCTGGTGGTCTAAATCGAAAGGTTCCTGGTTTGAACCCGGGGTGAGACATGGATGTTTATCCGTCTGGGGTGAATATCTGGCATCTCTATAAATTGGTTTTGCCTTAAATGTGTGGTTTGTATGTGAGGTGCAACGTGAATTCACCTCCCGTGTTGCACCAGGGTAAGCCAAGTTCTTCACAATTTCTCCCTTGTAGTGCCATCATGACTAACGTTCAATTCGACGGGCAATGGCAGAAAAGCTTACGATTACGATAATACATACGTTGATAATTTTATTTATTTACAAAACCGAGAATGAGCTAACTAAATAATTAAGTCATATAATTTTAAATAATTTATTATTTCGATATTAGAAATACATATTTTGCTGTAGGATAGTAATTTGCTAAAGAACCTGTAGATGGAAATCCAAAGGTAAATAGGGCCGCGGTAGCCCGGTTGTAAGAGCAGCGGGTTAATAACCGGAAGGTTGCGAGTTCGAAACTAGGTCTAATCTAACCAAAGACCGCCGTGTGCACGGGGTCTGGTGCACATTGAATCTGTCGTGGCCTCAAATGTCCTCACGTTGGCATGGTGTGGAAGTTTAGAGAGTGGATGCCAGCTCAGTTGTTGACTTCGTCATCCGACAGTGGCTCCAAAATACGTGGTGTAGTCCTCAATCTTTCCCTTAAGGATTGATCCCGGACCGTTGCCAATAGCCTATTGTGTTGCTCCATTGAGACGTTAATTCAACTACCACCCACTACCCAACTACCCAAAGGTAAAGATGACAGTGTCGAATATATTTAGACGAAATACTGATTCTGAATCATACTCATAAAATTTAAATCCTAATACTACATTGCAACACAACTGTTATTTCCACAAAATTAAGCTTCTCCACTTTAATTTCATGTAACAAAGTAATAAGGATTGAAATTCGCATTTTAAAATGCATAGGTATTGAAATTGAAATGCAGCTCGTAACATTTCTATTAGTGAGAAGGATTTCATTTACATATCTCGCATATCTGAACGAAAATAGTCCTATTTGTTTGAAATGTAAAATAAATAAAACTTAATAGCAGATAAGTAACTAAAATCCTCTTATACATGAATAAAAAATAAAGCAATAAAAAACATAACTATCCAATCTAAAACAAGAGCGGAAAATAAATTAAAAATAATAATAAAAGTATTATTTGAACATAAAAACAGACAGTAATTTCTAATTTTTATAAGTTTAAAAAATAATCATTTTCTCGCAGCGATGTTATTATCATTTTCAATATAGTAAATGGTAAGAAAAATTAAAGTTTTGCTTTAAATTCACTAGATTGATACATAATTTGCTTAGAAGCTGGATAAATTTATTTATGTAAACTATGATACACTAGATTAATATTCTGTTTGTTACGATCTTTTTATAAGATGGTACTTTATTGTCTTTAGAGGTTACTTGCTAAATTACCCGGGTTGAATTGTTTATTATTCATCGTAATACTACGGAAATTTCGAATTATTTTTAGTCCCTACAGACCCAGGACAAATCGAACGGGGTTAATATATAGCCGATGTGTTCCGCAGAATTCTACAGGACGAGTGCGCCAAATTTCGTGTGAATTGATCTGACATTGATCGTATAAATACGCAATGTTATTCCTATGATAATTTCGAATTGCCTTTAGCCCCTATACCATATCGACGATAAAAAAGGACCATTTTCTATGAAAATAATCTTATATTATCAAAAAATGTGCATTCCAATAATAAAGCTACAGTTTAAGAATTTACAGACGGAATACATAAACGATATGATACTGAACGATTTTCAGAGCAACCGCACCCATCTGTGATTGCATCATTCTAAAAAACTTCAAGGTCATCTTGAGAGGCGACTCCTGTAGATGTTAACTCTGACGTCATCTGCACAGCCAGACAGGGAAAGAGCGCCCCCTAGCAAGTGCTCTGTCTTGAATGATGCGAGGTTACACCCCTCTGCACACCCAAGACAAATAGAACGGGGGTTAATATGTAGCCTAAGTTACCCGCAAGGTTCAAAAGTATAAGTGTACCAAATTTGGTGTGGATTGGTCAAACGGTGTAGATTTGTATAGAGAACAGACCGACAGATGCCAACTCTGCTTTATATGTATAGATATGTACCTTTCATTGTCATAAATTTTTGCTTAAAATTAAGTCCCTTTATTATTTTCATTCAGTTGAGAGTTTTGAGGTTAGCTGAAAACTCTCATCGTGTTAACGTGTTTCAACTGTGAAAGTTTTACTTTGGACAGATAAATAAGTTATTTTACGCTATAGCAACCCTGTCTCTAAAATTGATCAACATAAGGTAGGCAATTCTGGCACAACTTATCCAAATTAGCAAAATCGCAATACGTTGTTTGGGGTTTGAACCAATGTGAATATATTAAAATCAAATGGGCAATAAACCGAGAGCACATGGATTTTACAGCAGTAAAATTTGAGTTTATCGAGTTTGTGACGAAAAATATTTGAAACAAAGTAAAACGTCGATCAACATGAAGATTAAATTGCTGTATTAGAACATGCAAGTGTGAAAAAACAATTTAAATCATGTTGAGCAGCAACATGATGTGTCATTTTTAAAAGGTTGGTTGGTTTAGGGTTTTATGGCAGGGCCGTGGTAGCCCGGTGGCAAGAAACGGACGAGTAACCGGAGGGTTGCTAGTTCGAATCCCACCAAAGACCGTTGTGTACAAAGAGGGATGGTGCACGTTAAATCTGTGGTGACCTCAAATGTCCTCACGTTGGCGTGGTGTGGAAGTTTGGAGAGTGTGGGTGCCATCTCAAGTGTTGACCTCGTCATCTGACCATGGTTCAAAATCACGAGGTGTTTACTTCAGATGTTTCCCGTCGGGATTGATCCCAGATCGTGTCCAAAAGCCTATTCTGTTGCTCCAGTGTGACTTTAATGAAATACTTACCTGCTTCCTGCCTTCAAATGTGTCGTGTGAACAGTTCAGTGGTCAGTCTCTTTATCAATCAAATTACTATGAAAACAGAAACTCAAATTAATTGTAAGTTATGGATTATTTGCAGGGGTAGTTTTATTTATATGGTATTAAAAGGGCTGAGTAATTTGAACTTGCGGATTAATTAAAGCATAAACTATCGTCCAAGCACAGAATTCAACCTCAAGGGCCTCCCCTTATGGCTATTCAGGATTCTTCCACCTTCTTCGAAAAGCCCCCTGTTGATTCTTCGGCAACCTTTCAAGGGCTAGCACAGAAATTGCCTACTGGCAATCTTTAAAAGTTTTTTGAGATAAAACCTTACATATCCTTTACCATATTCTCAAAAACAAAAGTTAAAAATGTGAGAAAACTAGCTCTTCTAAAGCCTTTTCTTTGCACCAAAAAATATCAATTTACAACAGAGATAAAGACATCTAGAGGGCTAACGACATCAATACAGAGAAATCGTTTCCTCACTTCCAGACGGAACCGAATACTCACATTTATTTGATTCTATTTTTTCACATTTAAAAATATATCTAAAGCGTCTCGTGGAGCATTTTACATACCTCTGGAGATTTGAGAATTTTGTAAAAGACCCTCCACTTTTTCACCCTCAGTGGCAAAGGAACATCTGAAATGGTCGTTTCCCTTGGATTTTAAACTAGTTCTGTTACGAATATAAGGCGTTGACTTGTGTAAGATTCCTCTTTCTGTTCTAGGCTGATTTTTATTAAAATGCGTATACGTGAATATATGTGTATAGACCCTCTTTACAGTTATTGCCAACAAATGAATTATTTTATGGCTACAGAGGGAATTGGAGGAATATGCCTATAGAAATAATAGGCAAATTGTCAGGTCGTAAAGGTTTATAATACTTTGACGACCATAAAGTTTCAAAATGGGAAATGTTTATGAAACTAAAAGCCCATAAATTCATTTCTTTTATACACACTTTCCTAAACAACAAATAAAAATAATAGCAAATAATTCAATAGTCTGTCCTGTGTTGTTTCTTATCCCCTGGTCTAGAAAAAGCTAAATCAGGTCCATAGATCCTGTCGCTTGAGCAGAGAGTTGGTTGGTTTGGGGTTTTATGGCGCAAGGGCCATATTTGGCTAAACTGCACCAAACATAAGAGAGCTCTGTTCACTGCCTTCAAAGACAAGTGAGTCAGTGGTCTCATATTCAAACATACCAACATAGGAAGGAATCCATTGGAATATTATTTATTTTGAGGTCGCCATCTTATAGTCTGTACTGTAACGACCCTATGATTTTCTTTAACTTAGAAAGTTGTCTTCATTTTCATATGACTCGTAACTTGTCAACTTGTTTGGTTGCTATGGAAAATAAGCTGGACTGGTTGCCATAGCAATGTTGTCATGTCCCACATTCGAGGGCGCCACCGTCTGGGAGAAATGTTCATGATGTGGTTACGTCTAATTCATCCATTACATACAATAACAGTGCCAACTCCGCAAGCTTAGCTGTAAAATTTGTTTCTTTATTAAATCAAGAAAAAGATGTCAAGATAGTGATCAACGTTTAGTAAAAAAAATTTTTAGTAGTGCGTGCAAACAACAATGCAATGTACACATTTAGATGTCACTATTATTCACCCTTTTGTATTATTTGGAAAAGTTATTCGATAAAATTATATTCAACGAATTACATTTCCACGAAAGAAAAAAATATTCTGCAGTTCAAATTATGAAACTATCAATATTGAAAGAAAATAGTTCAGAAATAGAATATATAGAAAACATATATAACAATATACACTGGCCTCCTAAAGCACGCAGCGCAAATTTTCAATTTTTGGAAGTCTATTTGAATGTGAGTGGCTGAAAATCGCTGCTGATGTAGATGGCAGTATGCAAATATCGTATGTTACAGTCAATCACGATTAACTGTCCGAACATATGCTAATTAGGCAGTTGTTGAAGACGCCAGCATTTTGAAGGGTTTGAAGAGATGAATTTAAATGCTGATACGAAGTGTTTATAACTTTTGTAGGATTATTTTAATGATATTCGTGTTTCTATGGCTGTAAGAAGACGAATGACAGATAGTGAGCGCTGTAGTACTGTCGGACGTATTGAAGCAGGACAGTCAATCAAAGATGTCGCTCTTTTCTTTGGCGTTGATCATTCGGTAATTTCTCGATTGTGGAAATTCCAAGCAAGTCAAAAAGTTGTCCGAATACCTGTGCCCGGTCGTCCAAGGGTTACCGCCCCCTCTGATTATCGGTATATTGTTTTAGTAGCCAAGCGGAATCGACGAGCGACCTGCACAACTGTTACATCCATGGTTGCAGCGGCACTTGGTAAGACAATATCTGCCAGTACTGCGCGCCAAAAGCTCCACATGAATGGATTGTATGCCCTAGTACCACGTGTTTGTGTTCCCCTAACCGCCAAAGCCAGAGGGGCAAGATTAAAGTGGTGTCGTCAACACGTCAATTAGACTGTCTCAGATTGGTGCAACGTCCTGTTCACGGACGAGACCAGATTTGCCCTGGAATCAGATGATGAGCGTGTAAAGATCTGGAGAGAAAGAGGCACACGCATTCAGGCCAAGAACATCATCGAACATCACGCATTAAGAGGTGGCAGCGTCATTGTGTGGGCTGGAATTTCAATGGGATATCGCACCGAGATGCACATTTTTAAAGGTGGTTCTGTGACGGCTGTGAGGTGTCGGCATGAAGTCCTAGAACCCATTGTGAGACTACGCTGCAGCAGTTGGTCCTGATTTCCTCCTTATGGACGATAATGCCCGTCCCCATCGAGCCAACATTGTTGAAAGGTTACCTGGAAAGTGAGGGCATTTCTCTTATGGAGTGGCCGGCGTATTCCCCCGATCTTAATCCCATTGAAAACCTTTGGGATGACCTCGGGCGTGCGGTCTCTGCACGTTTACCTCCTCCAACCAGTCTCAGAAAGTTGGAAACTGCCCTAATGGAGGAATGACCATTGCTCGCATATGCGATGGTTGATCACCCCATTGAAAGTATGGAAAATCGTTGTAAAGTTTTTGTGAAGGTGCGTGGTGGTCACATCCCTTATTAATGTAAGTTTTGTTTGGTTTGTTTGGCTTTAAACATCATTTTGTTACTGATCCAAATGTGACATCATCATATAACTTACGAAAATTAAATTTTTTTTTTCATCTTTGTACATAATTCTTGTTTTCTTTAATGCATAAACACATTTGCTACCTTCATGTGCAATTTTGTGTTAATCAAAGCTTTATGTTTGCATTGTTGTTGATTTTACCGTCGCGTTCTTAAACTTTTGAATGTTTTTACTATTCTTTTTTATAAAAAATAATAGTAAGAAGCAAAAACAGAGTGTTACAAGTGAGTTAGGAATGTAGAGAAATGTAGTTACGAAAACAAATATTTACTTTTGAAGTTTGTAGACGCTGTTTGTGCTCTGTTGTTGCTTGCCCAAATTTTTAAGTACGCAACGAAAATAACCAATGTGAATAAATTTTTATGTTATATCATGCTCCATGAAATTTAATTCAACGGAGTTGTCTTTTGGGTAGTTTCGCTTTTTGTTATTTTTATGTAAGATATGTTGTATCGGGAAAAGTGTCTTTGGGTTGTCTAAAAATAGTATGTTTCGATTGTTTTATTTATGATAGCATAGGGAAGTCTTCTACGCATCTGAAAGCAGAGTTCTGGTGTAAAAAGTTATTATTTTTAAATGAGAGAATTTTCACATCGGGCACACCTAGCTCCATTAAATGTATCATACTTAAGTTATGGATACTGATTAAATTTTAATTGCATACGCAAAGTAGGACCTTATACATAGTCCGCATATCTAGTTGTGTCAAACTGAACCTCTGTTCAACGGGCTCTGGATTTGAATCCTGGTCATGACGTGTATATTTGTGAGGATTCCTAATCCACTTCAAGTCGTAGATTCTGAACTAATAAACCCTCATGTAGCAAAAAAGGACTGTTGAGTGTCAAAGCTGACAAATTATATGCATTAAATATTATTTAAATGTTAGTAGAGTATACATCTAAATGTGTTGTAAATAATATAACAAATATACAGGGTGATTCGATAGGTCTTAGACAAACTTTAAAAGTAGTTCAGAAATACAAAAACAAACAATATTTATATAGAAACGTATAGCCATAAAGGCCAAGCAAATGTGATAGAACCCCTGATAATCAATCTGCACGATTGATTATCAGGGGCGGACCTGTCGCTTGGCCACCACGATCACCCGATTCGTCCCCAATTGATTTCTTTCTCTGGGATTACCCCAAAGGCGTTGTTTACGAGACCCCAGTAGCCTCTTACGACCTCGTCTTAAAAATCGTGTCATCAACATGTGTCCGTGAGAGAGCTGGCATTTTTGTACAAGTTCGCCGATCCATGCTTCGACGTTGTGAGGCATGTATGATGCTATTTGCAATTGGAAGGTACTTTGAGCACCTCCTCTGCATTTGTAAACTCATGTATAATAAACATAATCCTCTATATTTTTTATTCTTCCTGTTTTTGTAGCAACTCCGATTGGCGTTTGCAGCAATATGGTCATATGTAAAATTAGTTAGTTTTGGTATTCTTGACCTACCTTTAAAGTTTGTCTAAGACCTTTCGAATCACTGTATATTACTTCTCGAAACCCTTTGAAAGACAGAGCAAGTGGAATTTTTATCTTTTTTATTGGGTTAAGTTTCTAAATCAGTGATACAACAACTTTGCTAAACGACTTGTTAAATTTATCACATTCAGAGTTTGCGAAAGCCCGTATACCTCCCCAAGCGACATTTTGCATACTGAAGATAAATAATTAATTTTCTGTTTGAAACTGACACGAAAAAGGACACGATGTTCTGACATGAAAAATTATAAGTTACAGGAAATCACCCATGTTTTAAAAATGTATTCATCGATGTTTTTAAAATGTTACTATTACGATAGTTGGTGTAGTTACAAGACAGCAGGGTTACCATCCTGATAAATTGAATAATGGCTCGCGAATTTAGACAAAAAACGTTTCAACGCCGTAAAACCATCCATCAAACTGAGATTTAAAATTATCTTACGAAACTGCAAAAGTTTTTGTCGCCAGGTAACTACGGTTAAATTTAATATTTGAATCAAGAAATAATCCATGTTTTAAAATAGGGCCAGGATTAGAAATTATCAGGGGAACGACAGGCGTCAATGGCACCTAAACATTTTCCCTCAGTTACTAAAACTTTCTTACTCTGTGGAATTTTAAATCAATTTTGTTTTCGTTGATGTGTTTAGATAGATAATGACTATACTCCGAATTTTGGATTTATATGCACCTATATAAAAATAAGGGTATATGTCGTTAAAGGAAGAATAAACGGTTGATCGGTCAGAATTTGATAGAAACAAGCGAAACAATTTTAAAACGTAAAGATTCAAAACTTACGTTAGAATAAAAAAACTTGGTCCTCGAAATAAAATTTATAGTAAAAATGCGACAAACAACCTCTGATTTCACCACCCAATAATTTTCTCATACGGATGTTTAAGGAGATAAATTTATAGGTAGGTAAACCGTATATTAAGTGGCTGAACAGCATATCTATGAGGTGACGCTTACTGTCATACATCCCTTTGTGGATATGGTTTAACTTTGTGTAACTTATTACTACTTAAAGTTTGTATTGGCTGCTTTGAAAACTAATGGTATATTTCAACTAATTATCTTCTTTCTTATCACAGTGCAAAAAAATTTACACTGTCATTAAATCCGCAGAAAACGTTTTTGGTTCAATGGCAGATTGGTCCTTAAAAATGTCATGTATGGGCTCCAATGCAATTCAGGATTTGTAAGGATGAGGCTGGTAATAAGCCGCACTTTGTTACAGATGGGAAAGGATTATTGTACTATTCTATTCTACTTATTATGGTAGTCTAGAATGAATAGTAATTTTTCATGTACCCTTTATTCTGGAACAATTATTTTTTAAACCATTGCGTTTAAGTAAAGAGTTAAGGAAATTTACCAATTAGCAATATTTGTTAATAAATTTTTTTTAACTCTTTGTCTAAATTTAATAGTTTAAAAAATAATTGTTGCCGAAAAAAGGCTTATACTAAAAATTACTATTCATTCTAGACTACTATAATAAGTTGAAATATGCAGTGTCTCAAAGCAGCCAATACAAACTTTAAGTAGTGATAAGATCACAAAATTGAACCACATTCTCATAGGGCTGTATGACCGCAAGCACCATCTCTTGGATATGCTAGAGGGCGCTGTTTGGTAGCGTGGCAATTGGCCAGTTTGTACTACAATCTCTGTCGGCGCTGTCAGGAGTACATTGCTTGTGGTCATAATTATGATCACCTAACCTGTAACTAGTTGTTCAACTGTCAAGTGTAAAATTAGGGTTGACTTCCATTTGTCCACCTTAGTGTACCTTCTATGACATTTAGGTGCCACGGTACAGTCATATCCATGTCGTGCGTATCAAAGTAATACATGTCCCTGTGGGAAGAGCTTAGTTTCGTACACCCCACATCTCATTAAAGTTTTCACGAAAAGTTTTGAAAAATCCTGTATTTTATGTCATTCAGTTTTAGGCTTTTTATGTTTTCTTATTGACAACATTTTCCCGACTATACAAACTTTTTGCTTGAAATCAAAATTAGTTTTGAAATTAAAGCTTATAAGAAATTAATTAATAATGACAAAAAAGTTTATTGCTAAATAAATATTTAAAATAAGACCTACTAATCCCTATGAAAAGGACTTTGATCTTTAAATTATTCAGCGTTATCAAAACACGATATCTTTTGAAAGAATCTCACACATTTCTATTTTTACATCCCAGCCTTACATCATGCAGATAACTAATTCCTCATACATTGAAAAAATTTATGAGATTAAATTAAACTTCTATACTGTAGACCTCCATAAAAAGAAAACTCTGAATCACCGGGTTTTTTTCCACGAACAAAGGATGGTCTCCTTACACAGGTTACGGTCTAATTTCCTTCAAAACAACTATCGAACAGCTTGATTTTGATTACAAAATATGTGAATAGATTGAGAATTAACTATGGAAAAGAGAAAAATACGAAAGATTATAAAAACTATAAGACATGCGCATAGCATCTGGGCCTACAGTTTCTTAACTGTTTATATCTATTGGTGGTAGTACTTTTGTACATGTATTTGAAACATTTAAATTAATTTACAATGAATATACGTATACATCGATATACGTATTTCATACCTCCAAGTAGAAAATTAATAAACAATATAAAGCAGTATTTCTTATACTTTTCTTATTGGTCTTACCTATCCTTATTTCCAATTGTGATAACATGGCAAAAAGTTATGTTGCAACAATTAGCTAATTATCGTCCATTTCTTTTGCATCCCATTCGATATTTTTAACATCACCCGTTTTCTTTCCTGCTCTGATTTCTATCTTCCAGTTTCCCATTAACTTATCTAAACAGACCACGGAGAATTTCATTAGAGCGGCGAGTTTTTTCGTAAACTTTTAGCAATATTATGCATCTCCTTTTAGGTCAAATCAAGCATATTCAATTCGGGCCATCGTAGTTCAGGGGTATGTCCCCTGCTCTAGTAACCTGCAAGTCATAGGCTGTGCAAGTTCGATTCCTGTCAGGTACGATAGGTGTATTTCTCTCTTTTGTGTTAGTAAAATTTTTCTTGCTTGTATGTCCATTACTTGATTTTGTTTGTCTTTGGTTTGGCTGAATATGGTCCTTGCGCCATAAAACTAAAACCAATCAAGCGTATTCAAACTAACTCCCCGGCGCTACAGTTCATGTTGCACCTTGACCCCCCTAACGATACGACTCCAAAGCGCCCTGTCTTGGACCTTAGTCCACCAATTTTTTATTTTCTTGTTTTTGAGGTCTTTTTCGACCTCCTCACGTCATCTTTTCCTTGGCCTTCCCGGTTTTCTCTGGCCTTGACACTTATTCTTAAATATCTTTTTTGTGCCTCGGTTGTTATCCATTCTCTCCATGTGTCCTAACCGTTGGATTCTTTTTGATTTTATCAAATTTATATCTTTTTCTCTATATAATATTTGGATTTCATGATTATATCTCCTTCTCCATACATCGCCTTCTTTGATTGGTCCAAATATGGCTCTCAAGATCTTTCTCTCCCAAATTACCAACATTTTTTTCATGTTTTTGAGTCAAAGTCCATGTCTCCGATCCATATATTACTGTTGGTTTAATGATAGTTTTATACATTATTAGCTTTGTCTTCCTCGCAATTTTTTTAGTTCTTATTACTTTTTGTATAGCGAAAAAGCTCCGATTTCCTGCAAAGTCTCTTTTATTTCAGTCATAATGTCACTATTTTCAGTAACAATTGAGCCTAGATACCTAAATTCTTTAACTCTTTCAAACTTAACTGTATCATTTATCCTAAGTTCAATATCCTCCTCCCTTCCTTTGAAATCCATCACCATGTATTTAGTCTTTTCTACATTAATTTCTAATCCGAAGACTTTGGCTTCCATTACTAGATTCTTAAATACACTGCTGGCCACCGTAAATGCAACACCCTGAAGGAAGCATGCAAATAATATGAAATTTACAACATGCATTAGCGGAGGTGAGATATGCAAATGATTAGAATTTCAGCGCAGACGCACATCACGCGCGCCTGTGGCGCCACTTCAAAGCGCTATTTAAGGCTTGGAGATTTCGACGATTTCAAGTACGGCAATTGTGTTTTTCTTGTGGTTTTTTCAAAAAAACGATCAATTATGCCTCGTAGAAAACAGCGATCATCTTTTGATCAAGTATCCGAGTTCGACAGAGGAAGGATAGTGGCCTACCGAGATTGTGGATTATCTTTCAGGGAAATCGGTAGTCGTGTTGGACGAAACCAAACAACTGTAATGCGGATATGTGATCGTTGCATGCAGGAGAGTACGACGGACCGACGTGTTCGATCGCATCCACCTCAGTGCACCACTTCACGTGATGACAGGCATATTGTGCGTATGGCAGTGACGGATCGCTCAGCCACATCACGAACCATAGCACAGCACATTCAGTCTGTACCGCATCATCCAGTGTCTGCGCGTACCATTCGACGCCGTTTACAGCAGAGTGGTCTGTCCGCAAGACGTCCATTGCTTCGTCTACCCTTGACGCAGAACCACAGACGTTTCCGCCGCCAATGGTGCGATGAAAGAAGGATGTGAACGGCAGAATGGAATGAAATTGTCTTTACTGACGAGTCACGCTTCTGTCTGCAACACCACGATGGTCGGATTCGAGTCTGGAGACACCGTGGAGAGAGGATGCTGAACAGCTGCGTTATGCACCGCCACACTGGTCCTGCACCGGGTATTATGGTATGGGGCGGTATTGGATATCACTCTCGCACTCCTCTAGTACACATTGCCGGTACCTTAAACAGCCAGCTCTACATCTCCGAGGTGTTGGAGCCAGTTGTCCTTCCTTACCTTCAGGGCTTGCCCACAGCCCTATTTCAACAGAATAATGCGCGACCACACGTGGCACGCATTGTCCAAGGGTTCTTCGTCAATCGCCAGATTGAATTGCTTCCCTGGCCAGCTCGCTCTCCGGATCTTTCGCCGATAGAAAACATGTGGTCCATGGTTGCTCAACGATTGACCCAGAATACATCCCCAGCTGCCACACCAGATCAACTTTGGCAACGTGTGGAAGCTGCTTGGTTTGCTGTACCCCAAGAACACATCCAAAGTCTCTTTGAATCAATGCCGAGGCGTGTGGCAGCGGTGATCTCCAACAATGGCGGCTACTCTGGCTACTGATTTTGGCAGGAACCACACTTCACAGAAGTCTATAAATTTAATCATTTGATACTTGGTCAACATGTTATCTACAAAATAAATTTTGTTGTGATATCTCTTGTCTTTCTTGGTGTTGCAATTTGGGTGGCCAGCAGTGTAATTCAGTCAACGCATTTTTACTCCTAGTTATCAAATCAGCAAATGCCAGAATTTGTGTAGATCTATTGAAAATTGTACCATTTATCTTTGATAATGTGTTTCGCATCGCTTTTTCTAGGCATATGTTAAAACAAAATTGTAGATAATACATCTCCCTGTCTTAACCTAGTTATTATTTTGAATTATCTTGATAATCTATTTTGTAACTTCACTTTTTCCTTTGTCGATGCAAGAGTCATTTTTAACAGTATAATCAGTTTTTTGGAATATTAAATTCACACAAAGCCCAGAGCATTTCTTCTCAGTTTATCGAGTCATAAGCCTGTTTAAAAGCGTATTCAAACTAAAGAGGCAAGATTTCGAGTACCGGTTGATTTTACATTGTTTCTATCAGTTTGTTGCTATTCGGCAATATATGCATATCGATGCAATGTATATCGATGTCGATATACATATGTCGATACAGTAATGTATATCGATGTCGATATACAATACTGTATGCGTATTCGGCAATATATGCATACTGTCGATTTCTATGCCACGTACATTAATGAAATGTATATTTATTAATTATATGTATCCCTTCAAAATTATTAATAACAGAAAATGATATATGATCGGTGATTCGGAATACTAAATCATCTTTTTTTAGTACTTTTTTAGTTTTTGTTTTCACATTTTTTCCATATAATAATGAAGTTCTTGATTAATTGCTTAAAGCGTTGAGCCTAGAAGATATTTATTAGAGGCGCTGATGAACGGAAATTTTTCTTTAAACAATGTATTTATAATTCCATAATTATTAATTACATTATTTGCTGAAAACTTTACCATCAAGGAAAAATTCGACTGCAAGATACAGTGTTTCCTTTGTTTAATGTTAAGCATTTTTCAAATATTATAAGCAAAGGTAAAGATAACCCTTTCACATGTTAGATTGAAGCTTTTTATATTAATTAAACTGGACTATGATTTAATTAGTTTTAAACTGAAATATTTTGCATAATTACCCAGAGTATAATTAAAATTGATTATAGTAAATCCCTTCCAGTGTACTGCACAGCATTAAAATAACATTAATTTATAAAATTTTTTAAATATACCTCTCAATGGTTTCAAATTTTACAAAATAATGAGAAATGAGTAAATTTACCTTTTTTACGCTGTTTTCCAAATGCATACATAAAAATTGGGCTTATTTTTTAAAATAACGCTTATTGCAAGTTAATTAATACTGATAAACGAATTTATTGCTAAATGAATATTTAAAACAAGACCTACAAAGCCTTTTACAAAGGACTTTACTTTGATATTTAAATTTTTCAGCGGTAGCAAAACGTGATCACTTTTGAGAGAATCACACGCATTTCTATTTGCACATCTAAATCTTGCATCATGCAAATAATAAATTTCTCTGAAATACTTGAAAAAATATCTGTGAATAAATTAAACATTGTAATTATCTAAATAAAGAAGAAATGTTTTGTGAAAGAAAAAACAGTTCGTCTACCTTTAAAGTTGCGAATTTACGTAAAGATATGAATAGACTCCCTGTTAAATTCCTGGTCATTTTTTTGTTTCATTACCAAATTATTTATGTTTAATTTCAATACCCTGAATGTAAGGTTATTTTATTATTACTCTTCGATTCGTTAGTTCGATTTTCTAGACAATTTTAAGTCACGAACTTAACCAAAATTATCTTTTTCAATTGTGGTAGGTAAGCATTTTAATTAACGTCACACTGGAGCAACACAACGGGCTATTAGTGACGATCCGGGATCAATCAATCCCAAAGGGAAAATACGAAAAGACCATGTAATTTTGAACCACGGTCAGATGGCCCGGTGAACTCCTGAGCTGGCATCCCACTCTCCAAACTTCCACTCGATGAAAAAGAGGGAACATTAGAGGCCCACGACAGAGAGGATACGATTTAACATGCACTAGCCTCTGTGTATACGACAGTCTTTGGTTGGATTCGAACTCGCAACCCTCCGGTTGCTAATCCGTTACTCTTCTAACAGGACGACCACGGCCCCTTTTTTAATTGACTGGAGGAAAACACAATATTGATGTCATAGAAGATATTTTTGAATGCATAAGATAATTGCTTAAGAATTACGTTAATAATACATTCTTTATTTTTAAGACGTCCTCTCTCCTGTCTGTATACAGGGTCCTAGTACCATGTTACAAGATGAGCCTTGATGAAGTGCACATTCGTATTCCAAGCACATGCTTAGCTTACTCAATGCTATGCATTTTCAGCCTACACTCATGTCCAAAAATTAAGCATAATTCGTAAAATGTTAAAAAATCGGAGTAAATATGGATACAGTGGTTCAAAATCACTTATGGAGAATCGTGGGACGAAGGTAAAACATTTTGCATATGCAAAACAGTTCAGTTAACGTCGACATGCTCAAAGCACCGGCGCTCGTCGGAACGAGTATAAAACGGCCTTCAGCGGCATGGCCAGTTTAGACAGAAATTTCGCAATTGCTGTGGTACGGAGCGTATTTAACAAACAATAAGGACGAAAGATGTCACAAAGACGCCGACTAGACATGTTTGTGAAGGGACGAATTATTAGAATGTTGAAATCCGGTCGATCCCAAACCGAAGCGTCTCGAATTCTGAAACCACTGGAGATGTTACCCGATTACCATCGGTAATCGTACCAAGTCGGCCAATGGTAACCACCTCTCGGCAAGAGCGATATTTGATGATAACTGCGTGACGTCAGACGAACCGTACTTCCAGACAACTGGGTTCAACCCTGACAGCCGCCACAGGAGTCATAGTTTCGAGACAAACTGTTTACAGTAGACTCAGACACGTTGGTCTATGGCAGACGACCAGCAGTTTGCATCCCCCTGACGTCAGCCCAGAAACGCGCGCGTTTACATTGGAGTTTGGAACATCGGCAGTGGAGTTGACAACAGTGGGGCAATGTCATGTTCAGTGACGAGTCCAGATTTAGTCTGCAAACTGATTCTCGTCGTACCACGATCTGAAGAGAACGTGGAACGTGTTTTCACCAGGGAAAACATCACGGAAAGACATCGTTTTTCTTCGGGGAATCTTGGTATGGAAAGGCATAATGCTGGACGGCCGCAGAGACCTCCGCATCTTTGACACGGAGTCTGTTACCAGTCAAAGATGCACAGATGAAGTCCTTGAGCCTACCGCTTGCCTGTTTCGAGGTGCTGTCGGTCATGGTTTCATATTCATGGATGATAACGCGCCTCCTCACCGTGCATCTCTGGTCGACGCCTTCCTTCAAAGCGAAGATATTCACCACATCAGTGGCCTGCCAACTCTCCTGATCTGAATCCTATAGAGCATGTGTGGAATATGCTGTTGTGGGCTCATATATTTATAAACACTATTCGTAGTAGCCTTTGGGTCCCGATTCAATCATAATTTTTTCCAAAACATGTTTAAAGACCATGTATCTTTAACATACATTTTTGGAAAACAATACAATCGATCAATGGTCGATTTAAATTACCTTGAAATTAAAAAGGTCATTTATAGTCATGTATGTGTAATGTATCATAAGAAAGGTTCCAATTATATAAAAAATTAGCCTAAAAATGAGTCGAAAATTAGGTCAAAAGGTTTTATGCATGGGTATTGTTCACATGATTGCCTGTACTTGGAGCAAGTTTTTACTATGAATCCATGCAGATATCCCACCGTGAATCTTTCCTATAACAAAGAAAAGTAGAGTACTTTAACATACATTTTTAGATGTATATTTTTGGTTGTTTTGAGGGTTTTATGGCACAAGAGCCATATTTGGCAGTGCTGCGACAGACAGAAGACATACAATATCAAGTAATAGACATACACACACGATGAAAGTTTTACTGACACAGAAGAAAGAAATACACCATATATTTTTAGAAAGCAATAAAACAATTGGTCAAGGATCAAATTAAATTAATTGTTATTAGAAAAGTCACACAATTTGTCATGTATGTATTGTAAGAAAAGTTCTTAATGTACCAGTATCTAGAAAATTAGCCTGATTCGAAAGTTAGGTCTATAGATACATCGGTATTGTTTACAGGATTGCTTTTACTTGGAGTATTTTTCGCTATAAGCCCATGCGTATATACCTTTATATGTAGTATTTTCGCTATAAGAGCTTGCATGTGCTATAAGCCCATGCAAGTTTTCTACCGTGAAACTTGTCTATAACAAAGAAAAGTAGAGTACTTTTAACATATATTTTTAAGGGGAAATAATTTCTCATTTTTAATTCGGTGTCAAAAGTCCTTGCATTTGTCCTTAAAATTAAAGGGTCATTCACAGGAACATGTAATATATCATAAGATTATCGGTGGCGGTGTTTCTTATCTCGCATCTTTTAGACAAACTAGACCAATTTCATGAGTTCATGCACCTTTAAAATGTCCAAGACGAATATAGGATTAAAATACAGATCCTTCCAGGACAGTTCCAGACAAGAAAAGTGACCAGAAGAGGCCTGTTCCATATTGTATTTCCGACTGGTTGGTAAAACTTTAATATCGTGATCAAATGAAATGGATCTCAAACGTCCACTGGCTAGTGTAGAGATGGCAGTATGCTGATATCTTATCAACCTTCGAATTTGAAGCAATCTCCCTTATGTTTTCTGTATCAAAAGAGATTATACATTTATCTAAAAGTAAGCCTTATTTAATCTCGATTGGACAATTAGGTCAAATAATACAGGCGTTTTAGTAAGTATGGAATCATGAAAAATTTCCCGATTTTTCAAATTTAAAGTTAATATAAATAAAAAAGCTTAATATGTTAACAGTTTCTGGATTTCTTATATTTTACTAGAAAACAAAATAATCAAGTTTAAGAATAAAATTAATCGGGTTGGGTTGAAAATGCGACTTACCTGCGGCGGTTTGACATGGAATGAGCCAGTTATACATCGTCAAAAGCCTTTATCCAAAAAATCAATTTTAATTTGAGGTCCGGGAATTGGAAAATGCACGAAAAAATCAAAAGAATTTCTTAAGTGAAATCGCTGAGAGTGCAAAACACTTCTCAATATTATAGTCAAATGCAAATCAGCTTCGTTTTAATAAGAGCCGCCTTTGCATTTTCCAGTAATTACACTCAACACCGATATCACAAATCGTACGACGCATCAAGTGGATAGAATGTTTTGCGAAGTGTCCTCAGCTAATATATTCACTAAAGAGAACTAAATGCAAAATATTTGCATACAGAAGAAAGTTTCTTTTAATAATGCGAGTGTAGATACGAGAAGTTTGGATTTATGTATGTTAAGAAAAATAATAATAAATTCGTTTTTAATAAACTTGCTTTTCAAACGTATTAAGATATGAAATCTAAGCTATGCGTCCATGGCAAGGATTTTTGAAATCTTTCGGATTTATTTTTAACTCGGTATCTCAAGTAACAACTATTTATTAGTTATTCAACAACTGATTCTTAATTATATGTATCTTATTTTCGAAGCTAAGTATTTTTATTCTTAAGAATAAGTTAAAGGTAGCTAGTTTATGATTTCTGATATGATTACTTTTATTTCGAATTGATTTATTACCACACGAATATAGTAAAATATTACTTGTCTTTTATGAATGCATACTACAGGCATAGTGGTAATTTCAAAAAATATAGAATTGCTATACATAATTTAAAATACATAATTTTAAAATCGTAAAATGTGTATTTAAAAATATGTATTTTAAATGTACATTTATGTATTTTAAAAAAATACATAATTTTAAAATATAAAATTTATTTTTATCAATTTGCTAATACAAAATAGTTACCGTGATGTGAAATTATACAAAAGTTCGATACCGCTTCTTATATTTTTCAATGATATGGTTTGATCTAACGACCGCGTACGCTTATATTTTATCCAGGTAAAAACTATTATTCAATAAACATTAATATTTCTGAAAAGAAAAATAATCGACTTGCTTTTACCACACAACATAAATAACGAAATAACTACATCTATTGTTTGAAAAAATCCTGGAAATTCTATTGGTCAAGAAAGTCAAAACTAATTAGAAGTCATGCAGAGAAGACTACAAGTTCCCGGACGGATTCAAGCTTGTGAACCTTTCAGAAGATTAAAATAATGTTATATTGTTTCTTTAATTAGAACAGATGATTATGTATGGGTATTAGATTCATAACTGAGTTTATCCAATACAATTTCATCTCTTTGTAAACAAAGCTTATGCAAGTGATTAAATTAATTTTCGAAATAATATTTATTCGAATTTATTTAAACACTCTTAATTTTCGATAATATAGCATAGAAAAATTGATTCTGAACTTATTTATAGTTATTTTCTTCTCTTTATCGCTATTTAAATCTCATCAATGTATTCCTTCTCTCAATTTAATTCAAATATTTTCATCTATAAATAAATTTCTGAATGCATAATTATATCCTTAACATAATCCTTCCTTTTTTAATACTTAAAAGTTTAAGTTCACATATATAACCTGTACAATCACTATATAAGCTATAAAGTATTGAAACTATAAAATGTTAGATTTGTTGCAATTGTCTTCTCTATATTTTATAAAAATAAATTTATGTTTATTAAACAATAACCATAGAAACCATGATGACCTCTTGACCATGATGCAGAATACTTGATTTATTCAAAGGTTGTGCACGAAAAACAATTTTTAAGAATAAAATGTGAAGCTATTATTTTGTGCATAATGTCAATTAAAAGCAATGTATATGTCATTTCATAAATATAAAAATTAGAAATAATTTCTAAATTCTAATGTAATGGTGTAAGTCATCTAAGGCTCTAAAAGAACAGACTTGAAAATGTTGTACTCTATACAATTTGTCTTTCCATTACTTTATAAAAATAAATTACGCGGCTAAATAATTATTTATTTATTAAACAATTACCATCGAGACCATGATGACACCTAAAGCATATAGGAAGTACTAAATATTTTATGGTTGTGTAGGTAAAACTAATTCTAATAATAAAATTTGAAGGCATTGTTCTATCCATAAAATGAATTAAAAGTAATGGAAATACTAGAAATTAGACGACTAATACTGGAACAGGGTAATACTCTGGTGTTCTAAAAGAATATATTCTCCATAAGGAATATATATTTTTCATTTCGTGTTCAATACATTTTCCATTTTATACAAACGCTCCAAAATTGGATGTCAGAAATCTTCTCTTGGAAAGGGTATATCCGTTTAATTTTCTTTTTAAAATACATCTATCTGAAGATTTTCAATCAAAAGCATTCGTTTGGATCATACATCATGCCCTGTGAGTCCAAGTTCGAATGAATATTTCATTCCTGGAAAATTTTCCCCATACAAGTATGACTCTTTGCAACCTATAACAAGTTTCGCTTCTTTACCACTTTGATAGATTTTACAGAATGTTTTTATATTTCCCCTTAGGCTCGTTTGTGATATCAGTTTTTGAAGAGATACGCGAAACCTTTCAACTTACATATAATTGATAAGATCCAAACATCCTTATCAAAAACGTTAGTTAAATACGTAATACAACTATGGAGAACTTCTAATGGGTAGTCTTTCATAACAGTTCTCATAATGCCTCTTCCCTATTCTTCATATGCGCCTGAATGATAAGACTAAGGTTTTACTATAAGACTAAGTATTTATTTTATTATCTTTTTTCGTATGAGAAATAAATTTGTTATCTATTTATAAAATAATATTGAAAAATAAGTATAAAAACAGAAAGATATACAACAGGCTAAAACTAAAAAGTTTAACATTCGGTTTGACAACTATAAATATCGACACTACTCATCAGTATTCATGCTCGTTAAAATTATGTTTTACTTTTCTTTTTACTAAATTTCAAACGAACATTTTCTATTTTCTTTCTCGTTTTCTGTACTCAACAAACTCAACACACTGACACATTAATAGGTAATGAATCACAAGTTTAATCTATCACTAATATATCTAAAAATATCAAAAAGATTTTCTTAAACGCGTCGTTTTTTGGTATGAGAAATAACTTTATTATCCATTTTTCAAATAATGATGGAAATAAGTATGAACACAGAAAATATACTCAGAAGGCTAAAAATAAAAAACATACTATTCAGTTTGACAACTATAAATATCGACACTACTCATCAGTACTCATGCACGTTAAATCTACGTTTTACTTTTTTTACTAAATATACAACGAAAAGTTGCTGTCTTCTTTCTCATCGCTTCTGTATACAACAAACTCAAAGCACCGACACATTAAAAGGTAATGAACCACCATAAGTTTAATCTATTACTACATTACTAAAATATCAAAAAGATTTCCTTAACCCTCCAAGTGATTTCGACGAGATATCTCGTCCATTCGACAATTTTTGCTAATGACGAGATATCTCGTCCATTCGACAATTTTTGCTAATGACGAGATATCTCGTCATTAAGATATTTCCGACTTTTGATGACGACGAGTTCAAAATCTGTGGTCAGGTTTTATTCTAGTGACGAGTTATCTCGTCTATCAAGATCCGATTACTTTCGTTAATTACGAGATACCTCGTCAAGACAACTACCAAGAGAGCTAATGAATTAAAAATCATATCACCGTAAAATCTATTAAATGTTATTAGATTGGATTGGTTATATTTTATGGCACTTGAGTCCTCATGTCATGGAGTCTGGAGACATTGGATCAAAAACAATTTCTCCATGACACTATTCAACAAGATTAAAACAATCCTTCAAAGCGAGGGTAAAAATTAAAGGAAGGGCAGATCATTCGAGTCCTCGTGGTTGTGATGTCCATACACACCTAAAGAAGATGTATGCTAAACTCGAAGATGAACCCTTGTCGAGAGACAACCACCAGGAGGGTTAAACGCAATATTTTTAAATATAAACGGACTTTAAAATTTAACTGAGAACTTTAATCGAACCAATACACCGATTAAAATAATAAAGACCCAAATTGGACCAAATAGATTGTTTACTCCAAAAAAAATCAGACATTCAGATCAGAATTAATTTTCGAAACTTAAAGGAAAACAAATCTTGATTGTGTTTTCCTCCACCTCTCCATCAAGATCTCAGGACTTTAATTTAACTTAGGATAACAATGAAAATGAAGGGAGCCTTAATTGGACGTCAGTCGGGGCCATTATTTAGATTGACACCGTCTGTAAAAAGGAAGAATGAAGTTTAAAGTGTTTCTTTTGTATGTTTTGAGCCTGGAGGACAGCCGATATATCGATCAATTGGAAATAACTTCAGAGAATGGCGAGGGGTTCAGACGTAAATGTTTTCTTACGCAGACTCGACGCCTTTTGCGAGAGACCTTATACAAACACCGAAGTCAGCCATATGCTTTATTTTTCAAGATGCTCCTTATTCAAAACAGATAATTGCAGAGCTCTTCAAACACATCGCAAGACTAGAACTTATGAAAGATTCAGGGGGAAAACCAATAGAGTCTCAAAACCAAATTTTTCAGGAACTCAAAATTTATACTCATATCTCATAATAAGAGAGCGAGTTTCTGTAGATTAAAATTTATAACCGTCTGAGGGTCACGAGATTTGCGAGCAATTTAATATTGTATTTGCTCCACAGCACGGCACTTAATGATTAAATAATCATATCCTATTTGTTGAAAGAATCCGTGGAGTTTGCTTTGAGGAGATTCTATTTATCCTTGAACAAAATCCTTTGGAAATATTGGTGCTTTCCTTAGAGTAGAATCCTTTGCAAAGATTGTGTTGATCTTTTCTTTAGAATAGAATCCTTTGCAAATTTTCTATTAATCCTTTCATTATAATATAATCCTTTGCAAAGATTCTGTTGATCCTTTCTTTAAAATAGAATCCTTTGCAAATATTCTATTGACGTCCTTTCCTTAGAATAGAATTCTTTGGAAGTATTCTATCAGTCCCAAAGAAGATCAAAACTGATTAGAAATCATGAAGGTAAATTGCAGGTTGTAAGTTGAAATTATGTGTGAATCCTTTAGTGGATTAAAAATCATTGAGTACAAACAACCACACCTGGTATTTTCACATGCATAGTATATTAACAGCATCTGATATTAATTAATTACATATCTAATTAATTATACATCTATACTAATTATATACTTAATATTTTCTTTTAGTTTAGCATATATCTTAACATTATAAAAAAAATTCCTAAGGAAAATATCAGTTTACAAACCATCTTCAATCTATGCTCGATGCTTCCTGAATTCTATATTAGGTTCTTGGCGTTTGACTTTAAACTTTTTAATACCGGTTTATGTTTGCTTGAACGTTAACTTATTTTAACTGAAACAGTAAAAATGTAGAAGGAAAAGTTTTAAAAGTCCTTCATATAGAAGTACACACATATACATTTATTTAAAAATCAAAATACTATCTACTAGAACCGTGAACAAACCTAGAGTACTCTAACTGTGCTTATAAGAAGGCAAACCAAAAGCAGAAATGTATCCCCTCATATTTCCCGAATAAGTTGAAAAATGAATATGAAATTCCTGTTAGTAATGTTGGCACCACGATAGGTTCATGTCGGAGGAATTGTTTCTTTAAAGGCTGATAATTGATGGCAAAATGTTTTAATTATCTCGTCTAAGAAGACACTCAGACATTTAGAGTTTTATGTACGCACTACATAAAACTTCTCATCAGCATAATTCAATTTTATTTCTAGTCCTTTTCAGACTTTATAAGCCATCTTCGCTCATTTTCAAGTGAACGTAGACTTTTAAATATAAGCCTCATAATTAAATGTCTAAACACAGAATGAATCCTATTAACGAAAGATACAATCATTGTCTGTGAAACCCTACTTCGTTTAAAATTTGATTTTATTCTGAAAACTACAATCGCATATGCAGGAATGAAGAAGCTTCCTTCTAATTTGTCTCCTTTTCGAAATCAGTACCTTTCTTGTTTTGAATTAAAAATAATACTGATTTCTTTTCATAGATCTCATCTAGTATAATATGTCACTTGAAAAAGGTATAACAAGCACTTTTCTTAAGTGTTCGTTGTATTTAAAATCAAGAAAGCAAATAAATTTACTTCATCAACGAATATAAAGCTCTAACGTGCAAATACTATGCATTGGTACTTCTAAAAACATATCTGAAACTGATCTAGCAAGCACTTGCTTTCTTAAATGTTCGGTTGTATCAGAAGTATTAAAAATCAAGCTAATAAATTCACTGCGTTACAATGTATGAAGCTCTAATGTACAAATACTCTGTACTGATACCACTAGAAAAACACTTAAACTTAATCTAAAACGCACTTATCTTCTTAAGTGTTTGTTGATAAGTAATATTTAAAATAAAGCGAGCAATCAAATTTACTACAGTAAGAAATACAAAGCTCTAATGGGCAAGTACGCTGCACCGATATACATCTAGAAGAGCATTTAAAATTGATCTAATAAGACCTTACTTTCAAAAATATGTGTTGCATAAGCAATATTAACCCTCCAAGTTGTTTCGGCGAGATATCTCGTCCATCAATATCCGACCAATTTTGCTTATGGCGACATATCTTGTCATTAGGTATTGCCGATAATTTTATGATGACGGGATCAATATTTGATCAGTTTTCTTCTAATGACGAGATATCTCGTCATGAAGGTATTGCCGATATTTTTATGATGAGGAAATCAAGATTTGGTCCGTTTTCTTCTAATGACGAGATAACTCGTCCATCAAGATCTTTTCAGTTTTTTTACGACGAGGAACCTCGTCGAGACAACCACCTGGAATTAAGAATCGAGTGAGTGAGTAAATTTGCTATATAAAGCTCTAATGTGCAAATACCCTGCAGTGATACATCCAGTAAAACATACTTAAAGATTATCTAACACACACTTTTTTTCTTAAGTGTTTGTGTTGTATCAGCAATATTAAAACTAAAGTGAGCAAATAAAATTATGAAGATTTAACGTATAAATCGTTGCACTGATACATCTAGCAAAGAACTACTTCTGAAGAAACTGCATCATTCAGCGCAGACTGTACTTTGAAATCAATCCGTATAGAGGAATAAAAACGCATTCATACCTCTAATGCATAATGTCGTAGGAACTTCTTACTCTATTCATATATTTCCGTGGTGCACACGAACCGAGTGGCTGTACTTCCCTGAAATCACATCAAAATATTAAAAATTCAGTGAGTAAATAAATTTACTAAATTAAAAAATGTAAAGCTCTAATTGTCAAATATTCTCCACTGGAACACCTAGAAAAATGTTTAAAATTGGTCTAACTAGAACTTACTTTCAGAAACGTTTGTTGCATAAGCACTATTGAAAATCGAATTATAAATTTGCATTGGAAACCTAAATCTCTAACGTACAAATACGCCAGATACAACCAGGAAAACATACTTTAAACCGATATAACCAGCAATTTCTTCTTAAGTGTTTGTGTTTTATCATCAAAATTTAAAGGCTAGTAAATAAAATTACAAACTAAATACAGTGCAACTTGGGTAATTCGAAGCTGAAGGGACCACTAAAAAAATTCGAATTATCCAAAACTTAAAAAAGTTACATCTTTTAACTTTAATTTCAGGTCCACTGAATGCTTGAAAAGATTATTCTGTCAATGAGTAAATATTTATTCAGAAAGATCATGGTATGAAAGACTTACACATTATATGTATGTAAACAAAATAAGATTTACATTACGTAAGCTACAGTACATATTACATGTACTGTAGTTTACGTAACAGATGGCGGGAAGGGGGGTCTCAGCTGTTACGTGTTGAACAGGTGGAGTGAAGGGGATTTCAGCTTTCACGTGTGGAACAGGTGGGGGTATTCCGGCGATGATTTCTTAACGATGAAAGGCCGAAAAGTCGTTATGATTCGAAAGTTTTTTAAAAAAAACTTCGAATTAAGGAAGTTGACCTTCGAATTATCCACGACTTTTTAACATTGATTTAATGAGAAGTTCAAGGGACTAAGAGAAATCTTCGAATTAACGACGATTTCGAATTAGAGACGTTCGTTTTATCCAAGTTGCACTGTATGAAGCTTTAACGTGTAAATCGTTGCACCTGATACATCTAGCGAAGAAACTACTTCTTCTGAAGAAACTACATCATTCAGCACGGATTCTACTTTGAAATCAGTCCGCATAGAGAAGTAAAAACGCACTCGTATGTCTCATGCATAATGATGTCGAAGAAACATCTCTGTCGCTTCATATATTTCCGTTGTACACACGAGCCGGTACACGCGTGCTGTACTTCCCTGAAATCACAGCGGAACAGGCGGATGACTAAGAGTTTCACATCACATACCTCCGCTTCACATCTCACTCTCCCGGATGGGATATGAAGGGAATAAGATTTAAAAATTCATACACCCGCTGCCTGGCTACTTGAAAAGGAAGTGGCAGAATTGCGAAAAGCACTCCGAGGCAAATAATAATTCTTATTCGAAGTATTTGGAGAGAGATGGATGCTTGAGAAAACCTCCGCTAAAGAGAGGTTCGGAGGGGAATCCTGGCGAAGTCGGAATTTTGATATCATTTAAAATCTTTTCTTGACGCTTGGGTGTGCAGATGAATATTTTCGAGTTATGCGCTTCAGTTTTATTCGTGCTCTTGCAACTGAATGGGGGATCAAACAACAAAGCAAAGACCCTCTTTCACGAAGTCCCGTACATTCTCTGGAATAAATATCATCATGATTCACAGAGTGGTAGGACGAACTGTGAATACTAATATCTAATACAGGGGTGAGGAACCTGTGGCATTAACCCTCCTGGTGGTTTTCTAGACGAGGTCTCTAGCCATTAGCAAAGCTGATCAGATCTTGTAGGATGAGATACCTCGCCATTAGAAGAAAACACGAAACGACAGATTCACAAGGAGTGGTAGGATGAACTGTGAATACTAATATCTAATATAGGGGTGTGGGATCCTGTGGCCTCAACCTTCCTTCAACCTTTTTTCGGCAAGGTATCTCGCCTTTAGTGAAACTGACCACATCTTGTTGGACAAGATACCTCTCCATTAGAAAACACGAAACGACAGACCAGATCTTGATCTCGTCATCATAAAAAATATCGCCGATATCTTGATGGACGAGATATCTCGTCGAAACCACTTGGAGGTTTAAGGTCACACGTGACCCCCTAGGGACTTAGGTGCGGACTTTTAACTTAATCCAAATTTAAAAATAGAATACCAAAGTTTGACTTACAATAAACTGATGCCTATGTGCTGTCCTCTGTGTGCAGAAAATTGAATATTAGTATATTGCCCATTGAACTCAAGGAAAACTTTTCAATCAAAAACAAAATTGAAATGTTTTTAGGGTTCCAACAAATTTAGAATTTTAGACTGATATGAAATTATAATATTTTTAGAAAATTGAGGTTTCTTAAAATGTTAAACACAGTTTAATAAGCTTTTTTTAAGTGACACCAAAAATAACCTTATTGCATAGATAAATGTAGGTTTTGCGAAATTAAACTTTAAATGTTTTAACTTTTTGATAAAAATATTACTTTTAGTTGCACAAAATGTTAAACCCAGTATAATAGGCTTTTAATTGACACCAAAAATAGCCCTATAACAGATATATCGCAAGATTTTCAAAGCAGAGTTGTTGCAAAAGTTTAAAAAATACCCATAAATACAAATTTTCAATGCGTGCAATTTTTTTTAACACATTAAGCAATTGTTTCAAAAATTTCACCAATCACCAATTTTTGTTGAAATTTGAATTATCAAAATTGAATGCTGTGTTGAATTAACAAGGACCCATATAAATGGTAAATTTGTGAAGACGTGGATCACTTTTATATATCCTCCTTCCCCGATTGCTAAAGTTAAATAAAATAGTTAAATACTCTCACGAGAAATTTCTCATGCACAATAAATAAATATTAAATCATAATATATCTAAGGAAAATATAATGCAAAGGATAATATTTATGATAAAATAGTAGAAAACGCAAGCAAGGAGAAAACGTGCATATATAGTATAATTAAATGCACGTATAATTAAATTATTAGTCAGTGTAATTTTCTATATTTGGCAACGCCAGCAGCATTTATAGTTTTAAGTTCCATTTTTGTGAATTAAGATGTAGTTTTGAGCTGTAAGTTTAATTAAGTTATTGAGTTCTGTAAACTGAGTTTTATGAGACTATGACTATAACTGAGATGTATTTTTGAGTTGCGAGTTTTATTAATTGATTTACAATTCTAAGTACTTTTAGTTGCAAATATCCATGAAGCATATCAAGAGTATGTTTCAATGCTTACCCATTATTTTCAAGTACTCCGCCATAGATAATAAGTAATTTAATAGCAATAAGTAATTTCTAATACCTTTCTGTCGAGTGTTTGAAAAGTTATCGTTGCAACAATTTCTGTTAAAGCAAACGCACTAATTGTGCTAGTGATGATATAATGCACCCAATCTCGAGTTAGCCAACCCGAAAGATTTACCTCACTCTAGGATAGAATTAACATAATACATGTTTTCCGGGGTACTTATGGAACTCCATGAACATTATGCTGCATCAGTTCATTTCGTACAGTTTCAAAACAATCATTGAAATAGTTAAATAAATTCGCATTGAGGCGAGGTTTCAGTGCGTTTGCTTTAACACAAATTATTGCAACGATAACTTTTCAAACACTCGACAGAAAGGTATTTCTAAATTTCTGAATTAGTGATGTTTAGCTGCGAAACAAACCATTTCATGCATTCTTATTATCACGAATTCGGATTGAAATAAAGTAGGATTTAACTCTCTAAATATGCAGGTTTTCGAGAAATAAGGTATTATATATATAGATATTCTAAAACGTCAATTTCAGTTATTAATATTCTACTTTATTTCCCAATAATTTACATTTGAATTATTGAATCTTTTCTTGCAAGCCATAAGGGTAGGTAGGTATTTTAATTAACTTTACACTGGAGCAAAACAGAAGGCTATTGGTGACGGTCCGGGATCAATTCTAAAGGGAAAGATCCGTGCAAGCCATAAGGGAAAATATGAAGTTAATATTCTAGTAAAATACTAATGTTGTCTTACAAACTAGACAACAGAAGGAATGGGAAAATGAGATGTTTCATCTCTCCCATTTATGTTGTGAAAGATGGAAATATTTGTGAGATGGTTATTTACAACCGTTATATAATATTAACGTTTATAGCTAAATCTCCCCTATCTTAAGTTGGAAATCTATAAGCTTTTAAGGTGCCACCGATATTGTTCTATCATAGCACTGCGGTTGTAAAAGCTTCAGTTTAAATTTGGTTTGTTATTAATGGTAATGGTAATTAATTAACGTCGCACTGGAGCAACACAAAAGGCTATTGGCGACGGTCCGAGGTCAATACACAAGGGACAACACCAAGTAATTTTGAACCACGTTCAGATGACGAGGTCAACACCTGATCTGGCACCCCACTCCAAACTTCCACGCCGTCAACGTGAGAACATTTGAGACCACGACAGATTTAACGCGCACCAGCCTCCCTGTACTCGACGGTCTTTGGCTGGGCCGAGTTTCAAACTCGCAACCCTCCGATTGCTAATCCGTAACTCTTCCAACCGGACTACCGTGGCCAATTATTATTCATGATTTCATAGACATATAGTACGTGATTTACATGTTTTAGATTCTGTTGGAGGACATTGTTATAGAAGTGAGATTTGATTTCAGATAGACATTAATGTATTACTCCTTGTTTATAATAAATAAAAAAGAACTTATAAATATTTATTGGTGTAGAAAAATGACGTTATTGCATCAATCCTGCGATCCATATCTTCAGAAGTTTAATTAATTTAAAAATATACTCAATTTTGCTACATAAATGTATTTACCTTCTTACAAGAAAGCACGTAACAAAAAATTCCAAAAAAAATTGTTGAGCATGCTGACGATTAATTCTAAATAAAGCTAGCGCAGTTGCTTAGCAACAGGAAAGAGTTTTGTTATGTGGTCGCCGTGGGGGAAGCAATTCCTCTACTAGTTCACGCGTTTTGAGAACCATAGAGGAAATATAAAAGTAGAGTGAGCGATAGTAATCTTTTTATGTGCCCAGAATCATGTGAACAAAAACTAGTTGTAACGTGTCCCTTAGACTGCTTTCATCTGCTGGGTGGAAACTATCAATCATCATCTCATTGGTCCTCGGGACGAGAGAAGACGCCCATCTATTGATCCATCATCTGATTGGTCCATTGATTGATTATCTGATAGTAGTAGACTGGTGATTTCACCATTTGTATCGCCACTATATAAATGGGATTCACACACCTAACCAGTTATAAGATGCTAAATCGCCAAGCGAAGCGATTAATACCAAATCGGCCAACCAGGTCAATTTTTCACAGATCAGTCACGTGACTACTAGTCGACATGTTGGTCACACTTTTTGAAGTGCCTCTCAATAGCAGTGCTCAGTCTACTAATATTTGACGTCTATGGTGAAAACTTTACAATAATACGAAATATGTGGCTCACAATAGACATAATGAAGAGCGAACTTGAAAATGTATATATCGGAAAACCATCAAACAAATTTTGAAAATTTTTCTTTCAGAAAACCTCTAAATAATTATTTCTTCGTTACATAGCAATTACCAGTGTGCCATTCCTGTCTTAACGCTTGTGTGTCGATCAGAATAATTGTAGTGTCTCTGTGTATCTCAGTCTATCAATTTAAATTAAAACAAAAAGGGATCTTGGCATTTCCTTAAAATTGTTTTCTTATTCCAAAAAAACTAGTGTCATGAGTCCAAATGTATTGGTAGCAGTCTAAAAAATCGTCTACATGCTTAGAAAGAAAGACAAATTATTTTTTGTTAAATCTCTAAAAAGTATGCATGTAACAATTTTGGTACAAATAGAGTTTTTTAATTAATTCTTTCTCGGGGGTTGATGTGTTTTTTACTGACTTCAATTCAGTAAGTAATCTGCTTCGATGAAGTGTTTTGTTTTATCTCTTATCTAACAGTATTTGTGTATGTCTTTTTTCTTGAATTTTTGAACCATATATTTTTTGTTCTCTGTAATTAGATGTTTTTCTGTAGAGTAGCGACAATTAAATAAAGTTTATACATTTTGCAAGATAGCTGCCCCAAGTATCAATTAAGACAGAATTAATCTGCTGTAAACCTATGTAAAAAAGACTAATCTTCGTGGTGGTTCGGAGATTGTGTCTTCATGTATGATGTGGGAGAAGCAAAAATATGCAAACTAAAGAAGTATAAATAAGAATTTAAGGACAGGGTATGCAGTCCAAGAAAATGCCATTCTGAAAAGTAGTTATAGTTTCGAATGGATTAATTGCACTTCGTAATTGTAATATTGACCTTCTAATGGAATAACCATAGCATGTGAAAGAAGCTGCGTGTTATTTTCCCCGATCGCTCGGTTTGAAAATCTCGGGATCTAAAGGTCACGTGGTATTGTACTATTGATCACTAATCTAAAGGTCACGTGGAATTGAAGGAATCCTAATGTGGAACTAATTGACAAGCGTGATGAAAAACACTAACTTGATAGCCAAGTCGATTCCCAGAGCCATATAACCTACATGCTGTGATCTTACGACAATGACTACATGTACATGCTCCGTCTATTTCATTTGAAGGTCAATGAATTGTTAGCTGGGACGTCATTAGGTCGGCACCTGAACTGGTACACTACTCTCCAAACTTCCACACCAAGCAAACTTGGCGTATTTTGAGGCCATGACATATTTAACGCGTACCAACCCTAACGTATTTGGTTGGATCAAGTTTTGAGCTCGCAACCTTCCGGTTTCTAATCCTTGACTCTACGAACCGAGCTACCGTAGACAGTCTAAAAGACGAGGAAACAGTCTGAGTGTAAAATATAAGGAAAAATAAATAGCAAAAATACGAAAGTGCTAAGTCGAAAAGGAAAGGAGGTTATCCCAACAATTTAAGGAGCAAAAATACCAAGAGAATTGATGTTATTAAAAGAAATGTTACAAATCTGGAGAATTCCACTGCCCATTGTAGCCGAAGTGCGTGGGTGTGTACGACTCACAAAAATGACCCGGTGCAACAGACAACGAATTAGCTCAAAATAGCAAAACCACCAAAAGCAATTTGTTTTGGTTTGAAAAATACTTTAAAACTCTCGAAGTTTCGAAAAGTAAATAATACGACCTCGGGATATCAAAACCTTTCCGAAAACTGTCAGTCGGCAGAAATCAAGATATAGTTATCACAAAACGAAGACAAGGTTTGAAAGAAAGTATAAACTTTTTTGCTCTCTTTTTAGCCCGGGTTTTTAATGGTAGATATGATTCAAAGAAAAGTATACAGAAAGGAGAGGGAGAAACTTTATCAAAAGCTCGGTATTTTCGGAGATTAAATTCGTGCCCAAAGGAAAGGCACTCACCAGATTAGATATAAAAAAAGTTTGCCAATGACTACTCATGGAGCAAAAGTTTTGCTGCCAACAGAATAAATCTTTCATTCGTTCCGAGCAAAAAATTTAATCAACCTCATTCCTGAATCAACTTTGTCGGATGGGGTGACTTATTTTCATTTAATATTCTAGTATTAAAAGCATGATTAGACTGCTAGTTCATCAAAGATATGCGTAAATGTTGAGGTTTCTAGTTGAAAATGAAGTTGATCACTTCAGATACAGGTTCCCCGTTAAGTCTTGCCCGTTATTCATTAACATTTTATTTCTACATTTTATTTCTACATTCCAGATGAAATAAATCCATTTCATAGACAGTTGATTATTTCACCACCTCAAATATCTACCACACATTCTAGGCTCACGCATTTATATACTTCAAATACAGGTTACGCAGTCTTAATCTTATTAAAATTTTATTTGTACAAATAAATCCATTTCATAGACAGTTGATCATTTCACTACCTCACATATCTACCACACATTCTAGGCTCAACCCGTTTATATACTTCAATTACAGGTTACAAAGTCTTAATTCATATAAATTTTATTTCTACAAAAAATCCATTCAATGGACAGTTATAAAGTTGTTGAAAGAAGTTGATCGTTTCACCACCTCACTTCTACCACACATTCTAGGCACAACTCGCTTATAGAGGCCACACATTCTAGGCACAACCCTCTTATAGAGAGGCCACACAGCTCTAGGCACAACCCGTTTATATAGGCCACACATTCTAGGCACAACCCGCTTATAGAGAGACCATACATTCTAGGCACAACCAGCTTATAGAGAGGCCACACATTCTAGGCACAACCCGCTTATAGAGGCCACACATTCTAGGCACAACCCGCTTATAGAGAGGCCACACATTCTAGGCACAACCCGCTTATAGAGGCCACACAGCTCTAGGCACAACCCGCTTATAGAGAGGCCACACATTCTCATTCCAGATGAACAGACATCCATGTCTTACACCGGATCCTGACCACTACATATGTGTATATTGGTCTGTACTTAAAGTAAATTTTAAAAGCAGAATTGCAGCACAAACACATAATTTTATTCTAAACGCCTTAACCTCATTCATTTTTAACAATAGTATCGAGAAAACTTAGGGTATTTATTAAAATTTTTAAAAGAAGCATTGTAATTTTTTAAGTTGTTCTGAAGTCTTATTAGGTTGAAAGCTATTTTAATTTTAATTCATTCGCCAAATTAAAATGCATTAGTATGCACTTAAAAGACTTGAAAATCCTTTAAAAACTACACATCAAATTCAAGTGTGGCATACACTACATTAGGACTGTAGAAACAAAAATCCGACATGTTTTAAAGATGTTAACAGGGCCATTTATCGTAAGTCCTATTTTCTGTTAGATCTCTTGGCATCATGTTGACAATACATTAGCGATGTCCAAGGACCATGGTACGGGTCGCTAGAGGTGCTACTTTTTTCGATTCATCGATGAGCACGTGCATCTAAGGTCCCTAAGATCTCTTCCAGAAATTAAATTAACCTTAATTTAAATACATGGAATTTCGTTTCTTTTTAAATGTGATTGATGACACTAAATTATTGATTAATACATTTATATGTGTTCAAATAGAAAAGATTTTTGCCATATTTCAAAATTTTCAACAATTTTTAGGCATTTATTGCTTGCTTTCTACATATGATAAAAAAAAATTTAAAGGGATACTTTTAATATTAGATACGCAAATTTCTGGAATTTTTTTAATTGTTTATTTTTATTTGATTCAAGCTAGAAATGTTTTTGTCTTACAAGACTTATTTCAGCGTTCTTTGCATTTGACTAAATGATTTAAATATGCACAAAATCACATGGTGATTTGTTTATATAGATAAGTGTTTTCGTATGTAGGGTATACCCCTATGTATAAAAAGATATAAATGATATGGAAGATAAATGCGAGTATTAAATTTGATGCATAAAACTTTCAAAAACGTGTCCTAGGAAAAATCAACCAGAATATCAGATCAGACAATTCTCATTTCAATGTTTCTCAGCCCATTAAATATCGATTTGGAGAAGATTGCGTAAAAATTCAAACATGGATGCCATAAGTCGATAGTAGCATGAGAGCGTAACATTTAATGGTTATGTCTTCAAACTAAAAAAAATATCGTGAAATTTATACATAAATTTTCTTTTCAAAATGATATGATTCGAATCTAAAATTTTACATGTGTTTTTAAAAAGCATTCACGATATAAATAGTTGATTTTGGAAGGTTCTCAAACAAGAACAAATCTTTTATGGAAATAAAACTACAATTTTAAATTAATAGTTGGTGAAGACGAAAGCAAGAAACAGCAGTTTGGAACATAAAGTATGCTGCATCGTTTTATTATGGACTTTAGAAATTCTAAAAAAGTCGGTCAATGGCATTGAAAAGTCACTTATGTGACGATGACAAGCTATATAAATTGTACATCACTACGCAGGGTTTTGAGCGATATTTCCCAGAGTGATTCGAAATTCCCTGATTAAGCTGTCAACATGACCTGAAGTTATCTAGTGAAAAGAGAAGGATGTGATCTAATAGGAATAGATCGCTATGACGTTACATGAAGCAATACAAATATAGAAGGACTTACATCACTTCGCCTATAAGCAATTGGTAGAAGTCAAAAAACACAATGGGCTGAGAGGACTTGCTGGCGTTGGACAGAGCATTGATTATGAAGCTGGGTTTTATTGAGAGTGGAGCCAGCAAGAGGAAAGACTTCAAATTTCTTGAGCATAGACATGTTAATTCCGAGAGTCATGACCTGTGATGCATGTGCCCATAGATGAACCAAAAAGTTAAATCACCCGAGACCCATAGCATCGTCCCTGTAGCCAGAATCAACTACACCCCAGGGCCCAAATGCCAATGTCGGTGAGTACGACTCTCTTAAACACTTGCCATGAATTCACCATTGACCTCCTCACAGCATATATCCATCTCCATTACATTACTACTGCGCAATTTATGATTTGTAATATGGGCTGTTGTCGAACTGTGCTTTAATGATTACTATTTACAATTCTATTGAACATAAATTATCATGCAAGACATTTTCATTAATGTTATTGGGAATTATAATGGAAATGGGAAACTGTGTATATAGTATTGCGGTGAATAAATAAAAATAAACCTTTAACTCCCCACGATGTCTATAGGTCTCAATGATAATATTTTAAAGTATTGTAAGGTGTATCAAAATAAACTTTTTTGTCGAATGTATATGCACAGGTGCTTGAGGGAGCTGTTTGAGATGTTTGCAAATCGTTCTTTTTTTTCTAACATAAACCTTTTAAAGCTCTACCTTGTTTTAACTTTAAACTGAAGCTTTTTCTACCTCGAATTTTTCTCCAAATGAAAATTATTATTCATTTCACGTTTTAACGGAATGTGGATTAGGTAATTTAAACCCTTCAAGTGGTTTTGACGAGATATCTCGTCCATCTACTTCTGACCAATTTTGTACGACGAGGTATTTCGTCATCAAAATTTTGCCGATTTTTTATGATAAAGAGATAAAAATCTGGTCGGTTTTCTTCTTATGAAGAGATACCTTGTCCATCAAGATCTAATTGTTAATGAGATTGCTAATTACACCTCGTCGAGACAACCACCAAGAGGGTTAAGGGAGTCTGGGACTCAAAATATGAAAAAAAGTCAAAAACAAATTTTATTATCTTAAAAAATAATATAGATATTTCTGAATAAAATAACACCTACATTTTGTTTCTACCATCAGTAGAACCGGAAATATTCGGCTTTTTATAACATGACAGCTGAAAATCAAACGAGCCTCACCCATCAGATAATGTAAACAAACTGTTTTGGAGTCTGCTTTCTACTGTTTCAGCTCTATTTTTTTCTAACTCAAATAAACTACGCTATGAACACTTTTGAAGTGATCTGAATTGATTATCGTAATATTCTCACTGTTTTTATTGTTGAATTTGCACTTTTTCGAATTTCCTGTACTATCAATATACTTCAATAACACTTTCCAGAAAGGACTATAGGCGGTTCAGGAAAGCGACAAAGTCCACAAATACTTTTAAAAGGTATAGGAAAAAGGTCCAACTTGCTAAAATTAAATTAAATGATGCAGTAAAACTAAGAAGTAATGCACAATACTATACAGGAGGATTTTAAACAAACATAAAGTATGCAAAAGTGCTTTTTAGTAACTTGAATATTTTCATAATTTTAAACGCTCTTTTTCTCCTTTTCTGTTAATGGGATTTCGGTAGTGAAAAATGGATATAACTTAAAAACTACTTGTAATAAATGAATGAAATTTTCAACAATTACTTTTCAAATATATTTCTTTAATTTGTCTTCAGCAATTGTGTATATATATATATTATTATTTTTTCTATAATTTTTCGAACTTTGTATACTATGTATTTTATGTAGTTTTTGAACAAAATATTTTTTAAATTTTTTCTAACTGTTTTAACCAAAAATCACGAAGACGTTTTAAAGTATGAACTGTTAAGAGTCAATTAGTGCAAAAATGAAGTGATTTGTTATAAAATATTTTAAGATATATTAATTTTGCCCAACGTCAAAATTTTTTAATTTTTTAATTTTAATTAAAAAAATTTGAAGTTTTGAAAATATAAAATAGTTATTATAATTGCAAAATACAATGTATACCTACAGAAAAAATTTCAGAACAAAAACTTTAAAATTGAAGATTTTAGAATTTTAAGTCCCGGACCCCCTTAAGAATAAAAAAATATCCTGAATATATATAAAATAATACTCTACCGACAACCTTAAGTGGCCAAGTATGGAAGAAAAAGTAGATTTATTTTTGTGTGTCCACACTGTATATTTCTGTCATAAAAATACCTTCTCTTTTAAAACACCTTCAATTCTTTTTTCTCAGTTCTCTTTAACAAGTGTGATAATTTATTCATTTTCATCTCTAACTATTACTGTCTGCATTTTTATTACTAGTCTGTCCTTTTCACAGTTCTCTTCAAAAGGCTTTATGACAAATCAAAATTAATTTGTCTTTGAAACTGACAAAAAGAGGTGGTAATGTTTGTATAAGAGTCCTTCATTCATACATTTGTTTACTTAGCTTTCATGTTTTTGTGTTCTGTAACTTTCATGTTTTTGTTACAAGCAAACACTCTAAATTTTGTCTTCTATGTTTTCGTTTAAAAAAATTGATTGTTAGAGTGTTTTGTACGTTAAGAGTCCCATAGTTACCCAATAGAATTTCTGGATTAACTTTTCTTTTACTAGTTGACTTCATTGTAACCATTATCTTATTTGTTCTTTAAACTCTCTCGCTTAGTAACAATGGTAGATGCTTTTATTTATCCTTTCTATTAGTGAAATCCAAACAAATTTTATTTATTCTTTTATTTACACTCAACTGCTTCGTTTTAGTTAGTTACCTTTTGTATTCAGATCCCTGCATTGTGCTTTTAAAACAAAAAATTAGTGTTCAAAGATTCAATTTATAGCTGGACATGTGAAACATCGTACACTAGAATGAAATTTAATTTTCCGACGCCATCATTCTATTAAGAAAACCTTACGGAATCTGTTTAGAAAAAAATATTTGTTTACTACAGAAAAATTTTAGCACTTCGAAACTTAATTCATCAGAAAAGTTAAAACTGTTCCGTAATGGAAAAGTCAAATTGACATCTCGACACTTATTTAATTTAACTGGGAATTTTAAACAGTATTGTAAAATGACACTAACGTATTACCTTATGTCCTAAAGTGAAAGTTTCGAAAATACTATTCGAAAATATTATGCAAATGTTTTACAAGTTTTTAATGACTTTCACATCAGTGAAGTATTGAATACGCAAACTTGTATAACCTTTCCACACTGAAAAGGCATTTTAATCCACAGATAAGAGATATTTAAATTTTCGATTTAAGTATTGTTCCAAAAGGATGGATAATTTTTAAATAAAACAGTTCAAATGTACAACTATCCATTTTTGCATACCTGCTGAAATTTTGAATGTGAACGACAAAACTGTTATTCTTCGTGATGGTTCGTGTAGAACAAATAATCAAAGCATAATATCTATATTTTATGGTATTGAATTCAGAGATTATATTTCAGAAATTCTGAAGGCAAATTATATACTCCCGGAATCAACAAGATGTTGAGAAAGTCTGAGATTTGGGGGCAAGAAAGTACTGGTTGACAAGAATGCACATGTAGAAGAGACGATAGGACTTTTCTGAGATTGTATGCTAAACTATCAATGTCAGTGAGAAGAATCACGAATGATTCGGTAATACAGTGTATAAATGACCAAATCGCTAAGGGCCGTATCGTATGGCAAATCGTAACGTTAATGATCTGTGAATGACCAAAATTATTGTTAAAATCTTACTGACATATAAAATATTCTAACTGAACTTGAATACATGTTCCTGAAACAAAGAAATATTGAGTAACAAAGCAAGTAAAGATTACTAAAACTATTGCATTAAAATACCATGTATAGACATTGCCGTGTATGTATATGGTATGCATATATAAGGATTCCACATCTCTATTCCTATCTTATTAAGCTCATATGAGAAAACTCAAGTAACATAATCTTTCTTCACTTGGTATGCTAACACTCATTTACTCAAGAAAGTTCGTTTCGTTCAAGCACACGCTGAATCACAAATATCGTTTACTAGTATGGTTAATGGTATATTTGCTTCATTATATTAGGAAACTTGTGCTTGTTAATAATAGTAAAACCATATCACTTTTGTAAAAGGTGATATGGTATGGCTTACCTAGTACCTTTTTATTAAAAAATAGATTTTAAAAAGATACAAGATTGTGCACTTCAACTTAAATTTACATATAAATATTTTAACGTCTTTTACGAACTGTTAACAGGTTTTGATATAATATAGTTTATAAGCATCATTCGGCAATCGAAATAGTAAAACTGTTCCAAAATATTCGTTATCTGATCTTATGACCACTTGAATATCAAATATTCAAACCCATTTCCACCCTTGTTATTATACATTAGTTCATAAAAATGTATTTCTTCGGAGTTTTGAAGCAAAGCACAAGGTAAAAGGTGATATGGTATGGCTTACCTAATACCTTTTTATTAAAAAATAGATTTTAAAAAGATAAAAGATTGTAGACTTCAACTTAAATTTATATATAAATATTTTAACGTCTTTTACGAACTGTTGACAGGTTTTGATATAATATAGTTTATAAGCATCCTTCGGCAATCGAAATGATAAAAACTGTTCCAAAATATTCGTTATCTGATCTTATGACCACGTGAATATCAAATATTCAAACCCAATTCCACCCTTGTTATTATACATTAGTTCATAAAAATGTATTTCTTCGGAGTTTTGAAGCAAAGCACCCTTTATTCGCGAATCAAGAAAACTCAATTTCTTCTCGCCCTTTCATCAAGGAACTATACAAAGATGTTATATGCTTTAGTTTAAAGTTGGTTGGGTTAAGTTTTATGGCACAAGAGCGATATTTGTCCAAACTGCGCCAGACACACAGGATAGACAACTTCAAGTAATAGACACGAACACTCAAGGAAAATACGTTGTTGCTGACGTAGTGGGAAAATTGAGCCACGACGACCCGCTTTAGTTTAACGAAGAATTTGGTTCAGGTACGAAATGCTAATAGATTTTGAAAGCTTATAAGTAGTGGACGCTGCTCCGAAATATTCGTAACCTGCACTTACGACCACATGCTATCCAATACACAAACCCAACTCCGCCTATTAGACATTAGTTAATAAAAATACATTTCTTTAGAGTTCGGAAGCACACACACAAGGCACCCTTCAACTCGCGAATCAAGAAAACTCAATTTCATCTCACCCTTTCATCAGCAAGGCTGCTTAACAAAGGTGTTTTAAGCAACCATTCTCGGGGGCATTAAAACCATCTGCATGTGCGCGAGCGAATGGGAACCTCCACAGCTGGTGATCCCTGCTCGATCTTTCATTACCATCACTCCCTAATCCTTGCTACCAGGGCCTCAGCAGGGGAGGGTCGAATCTTTGTTTGCGTTTCGAAGATTCGGTGATCGTGTTGAAACGATACTCAAAAGATGCGGAGAACGGAGACAATGGATAGGGAGGCTCGGGAATCGAATTCCCGCCGTACATTCGAAATCACATTGAATAAATATTGCAGAAATCAAATGATTGGTTACTTATTTGATCGCATGCACAGAGCTGTGAATGCAAGCTTGTGGGGATGGGTGTTCTTTAAATAAGAACGAGTTGGATTTCCTTTGGGTTCTGGAATAAAGTTTGCTGATTTCCATGTTGTAATGCACCTTCTTTATTCAAATGGATCTCTCTTCTCTTGAGCTCTTGTGTAATCAAAGTGATGACGGAAAGATACAGCTATAGGAATGTCCGTAAACAGTGTACATTTATGCTCTGAAAATTACTTAAGGCATATGTCGTACATAATTTCATTATTCTGTAAGCAAACTTTAATGGATGACAAGGAACAGCAAACAAACCTTTTTCGCTTGTAAATGTATGTCTTTCTCTTCAATGCTAGATGGGATGACAGTAATAATGAATGACGCATCATAATATTTCACGTAAAATAATTCTTTCATGAAAGTTAACTGAAACCGAATTAGGACTAGTAATCGAAGAGGACGTATTTAATTAATTAGACGAATTCTATCCTGGAATACGAGTAATTGTATTCTCAACTCCCCCTATATAAATAAAAATGGAGTGTTTGTGTATTGAATATTTCCGTCCCATTTCAAGTTATTAATCCGTTATAGGTCATTCTAATGCAACATCAGCGGTTTTCGTGTATGTGTGTCAGTACTACGTCCAAACGGTTAGGTATATTTCGCTGCGTCAGTCTGTCCATCTTCCCATTTTATGTCTCTTTCCTGATTGTAAAACTATTTCACATAATCTTATGCCAAATATTTTTTTAATAAAATGCCCCCTAATAGTTGATAAAACATATAATATCTTAATGGAATACGTTATTTAAATTTCCTTTTCCTACATTTTTAGGCAATTTCATACTAAGAGTTCTGAGTAATTATACTTAAAAATCAACCATAATTTGGTAGTTTTGGAGAAGCTAGAATGTATATTGAGCATTGCGATTACTTGTATTGTTTTACCAATACTGCCGAAAAAGCAATTATTTTTTCCAAAACTTATTTTTGCGAAATTTAAATTCTGTTTCACTCATTTTTCCTTTTTAAAATATAAATAATTTCCAAATATTGGAGATGGCTGATATAAAGAGAATAAAACATTCAATTTTGCACCAGAGCAATGTTGAAATTAATTACTTTGTGTCCAATAATTGCTAAAGACGAATGTTCATTTTTTGGACATGTGTACATTTCGATTAACTTTTCTCAAACGTTCTTGTTTAACACACGTGGTCGTGCAATTTCTTTTTATATATAGAAGTAAAACGTACAGCACAAAACCTTTCGAACCAAGACTAACCAAGCTAATCAAATTTATTCAAAGTAATTTTAAAATTTTGACAGGTTTCCTTTACAAAATGACTAAACTAAATATAATTACTTGGTTTTATGAAAGCTACACTCAATAGGCAAGTGACACCCCTCATCATTCTCATACTAAACAAATCCGTGTTTCCATATAAAACTGAATTTGAATTGAAAAATGTGTTTCAACTGTAGCACGTGCTCAAAGAAAAGGAAACTCGGGTTCGTTGGCCAAGTGCAGTAATATTATTTTCTAATTCTTTTGCTTGCATTTAATTTACATTTTTGAATTGTGTTCTATTTTTAGTTATAAGTAGTGGCATTTACAAGATCACGATATATAAAAAGAAACACGAATTCATATCTTCAGAACTTTTCCCGCCGACTTCAGTTTTATATATCGCTGTTTTCTGTTGTAAATTTAATAAATATTTTTCTATGAAATTGTAATTCCTATTCATCACATATAACAACAGCCCCAAAAAAGAATGGATTTAAAGCTGCAAGCAGGTTAGAGAAAAGAAAACTTTAAATGAAACTTTGACGATATTGAAACATTAATGTTTTAAAAATATGTGTGTGTGTGTGAATTAGGACTTTTAGGTATTAAAAATTCCTTATTGTAGTGACAGAACTTCAAGATTACATACTTCACAAGTTGAAGCTATATTTCAGCAACATATTATATCAGTTAGAAGTTTGTAAAAAATCAGAGAATTTTCTTTTTCAACGAAACAAAAATGCTGCAAATTAATCTACCATTTTTTGAAAAATGGTAATAGGTTACCTTTGAGAAAACATAGATTGTCGATGTTGGCAATAAAAGGCAGCTGGCTCATGTTGATCAGTTGCGTTCAAATTGAAGAAAGGAATTTCATCAGTTCTTCCAGATCATGGAATCAATGATAATTGCGACATGTCTGAGAATATTGATGAAGCTCGTAATCTGATGAACAATAACACTGTGAGTCTACATTGCAAGATTCAGTAACATTTTCTGTTCCTGATGGTATCATTGAGGATGCTGAATAGCAAGTGATGTGATATGAAAGTGTCTTTTGAATGATAATGCTTATAAGAATTGTGGAGAGCATTCATATTTTCTTTACAAGTTATAAAAGTAAATCATTACCATTGTGATTACAAAAGACGTTGTCTTAGCTAGGTAAATGAAAATCTCTTACACATATGGCTTCATTATCATCAATCCGTACAAAAAAATTCACGAAATAAATTTATACAAAATCGGGTGAACTTGGTGGCTCTCTATAAGTCAATCAGATCGATATCTAATAAGAAACTGAGGAAGACTCCAACAAATGCCCATTTGTTAATGAAAAATATTTCTCATCCAGCCCCTTGTATAGTTTAAATATCTATTTCATATTCAAAAACATCCTAGCTCCAGTACTTCAAACGGCGTAGGATTATATGCTATAGGGAATCTAAAATAAGATTTTTCTTGTATTAAATAATAATTTTATCTCAAACTTTTTTACAAAATGAGACTTTCAATTGAACTTTATACCGAATATCATAATATTTAAAATCATTTTATGTGTTTGGCAATTTAATTTATCACATGGGTATTATATCAAATACGCTATCACAAAGAAGTGAATAATTATTTTAATATACTATTCATTTGACTATACTATTAAAAGATTTGAAGATTTTGAAAAAAAAATTTTATCTCATAAAATATAAAAATTCTTTATATCATAACTTAAATTCAATGCTTCTTGTTGGTTTAGATAATATCGGAAACTGGAAGAGTCAACTATTGTCTTGTTCAACAAATTGTAATAGGCTACTGTAAAAATATGGAATAGAGTAGTTGGAATTCCTTAGAACTACATATGTAACTTATTTTTCGTAACTATTTGACATGTGAGTAACTTTAATAAAGGAAGACAGAGCAAACGTCTTTTAATTGCAATAAATTCTTTTTTAATAAAAAATGGATGCGAAATAGTTTTACTCTGTAATTTTCACTTCATAATTCTTTAAATTTATTATTTACAATGAATGTTTTTGAAAATGTCTTTTTCTCTATTACATTAACAATTTTTCATCAAAAGTAGCCTTTTCTTGAAACACATTATTTTTGGCATATTAAAATTATTTTAAGAAGTTTAAATGCGTATTTAAGAAAATAATTACATAATATTTACATCGAAGAAATAACTACCCTACACAAATATCACTTCTTTCTATCACCAAACTGCTTTTTTAACTCTATGGTACTTTCCACAAATTTTCAAAATATATATAAAAATACTTTTTTATTTATACTTCTACTACTATGTGCGACAAACTATGTGAAACAAACTTCTGTCACTCTAAAAAAGGGGATTTTCTGCAAACATTTTGAAACCATAATGCTCAAACAATTACTATTCTCACACAATTTGGCAACTAATAGACAATAATTATCACCATGACCTCACGTGATGCAATACAAAATAGAAGGACTTGCGTCACTGTGTTTGTTAAAAATTGGGAGGGGTTAAACAACCACAATAATTGATTATAGAATGATTGGACTTGCTGGAATTGGTCAGATCATTGATTATGAAGCTGGTTTCATTGAGGATGATAATTGGAATTTATCGGGGAACGGGAAAAATCTTGAGATCACCAGGATTGCAAGACCTGTGATGCACATGTTCATCGATGAACCTAAAAATTAAAGCTGTGTATCTTGAGACCTGCAGCAACATCCCTGGAACATCGAAGCCGGTGTTTACTACACCACAGAGTCAAATGCCAGAGATCAAAAAATCGCTGAGTACCATTCTCCTAATAACTTGACATCAATTCACCTTTGAATTATCACAACACATATCCACCTGCATGACATTGGTACTGTGCAATTAATCACTAGTAATGTGTATTGTTGTTAAACTGCTTCAATGATCACTATTAAAAGTTTAATTAAACAGGAATTATATAATGCAATAGATTTTCCTTAGCCCACCAGGTAGTTGTCTCGACGAAATATCTCGTCATTCGCAAATCTGACCAAATCTTGTTGGGCGAGATATATCGTCATTAGCAAAATTGGTCAGATCTTTATGGACGAAATAACTCGTCAAAACCACTTGGAGGGTTAATGTTATTGAGAATTTTAATAATGTGTACAAATTTGGCAACGAATAAATGAAAATTAGCCTTTTTCTCTTCACAACCGCATGTACACCTCTATAACAAAATCCAAAAAATGACTTGGTGTTAACTCGCTTACTACGCTTTTACCACTCCAAGTGATTTTGACGAGATATCTCGTCCATCAACACTGCCGATTTTTTAATAATGACGAGATCAAGATTTGGTCTGTTTTCTTCTAGTGACGAAATATCTTGTCCATCAAGATCTGGTAATGGTTTTTCTAATGAAGAAATACCTCGTTAAGACATCCACCAGGGGTTAATGAGATTTTTACCTTCGGTTAAGAAAAATACAAATTCTTTTGATTTATTGAAACGGTTCAAAACCGTCCACCGAAAATATCTTAGATCCATCAATGTAAATTTCCGCACCACATCGTCATGGACGCTTCGAAATCAGTGCCATTAACAGATTCTACTTCATTTTAAATAACTTCCAAGCCGCGAATGAATTTAAAGTGCACGAACTAAGTTTTCTCTCCCGAGAGCCAAACTTCTGAAAAGAAGTACTATTATTTACTCCTAAGAACCAGAAGATGTAAATTCATTCAAATTTCAGAAATTGAAAATGTGAAAGTTTCTATAAAATTGTATCCCCACACAAGATAAAAACTTTTGTGGGTTTACAGGAAACTTCTGGTAGAGTGGAATAAATTATGCTGTGTATTTTAACTATACTGTATATATACTATGTTTGAAATTTAAATATGGTGTCAGATTTACATGTCTGTTTTAAATTAGAAGTAAAATAACAATATATCAAACATCTCTGTATTCATTTATGCAGTTTAAATTATGAAACATTTATGTTGCTATAGCGATATGTAATGTAATAAGTTTTAAAAACAACTTTTTATATAAACATAATAATACAATACGTATAAGATTCAGAAAAAGTATTATCAATTAAATAGTAAACAGGGCCCAGAAACATGAAAGTATAATTTTTAATGGAAGTATGAAGTAATTACTTGTATATTAAATAGTTCAATTTTAGAGCATCAAAATTTTCGTATAAAATTCTTGTTTAAAAATTACGTACTACTACACAAAACTTTAAATCTGTATCTTCTCATGTCCTATCAAATAATTTGTTTTATTGAATTAATTTGGGTGTAAAGTATATTGGGTTAAAAAATACTACAATGGTGTTACTTAAAAAATGTAATATCGGAGAGAAAATAACTTACTATCATAGAATTAAAGGAAGATCAAAATGGATACTTGAAATTACAATAGCCAAATAAATTAGACAAATCAAGTGAAAACTAAAGCAGACATAGGTCAAATAAAAGCGTGTTGCTAAACTTTCATTCAATATCCCATGTGCACTATATTAGAATCTTATAAATGTCAATTTTAAAAACCTAAAATTGTGGTTTAAAAACATCTGAAAATGTTAAAGATTACTGTTGAGAAAATGTATTGTAATTTGAATATCCAGTATTTTAAATGTTTAAAAACATAGAACGAAAAAATATTTACTCACACATACCATGTAAGAGTAAAGGCAAATTAGGAACATAAAAGCTACTTAAATTAGAACACATAATTATAAAGGGTTTCGTGTTATTATGGAGACTCAGTATTTAATTTAAACTATCATTCAAATTCAAATTAATTAAATGTATTTTACTACATTTTAGAGAAGTTTTAGAAAACATTGAGTGATAGTTTAAAAATTTAAGCAATCCGTTATCTTCCTTTTGCTAAATTACGGTATTCAACGTCCATCATTCATTATCAGTTTGTACAAGTTGCAACTATTTGTATTAACAAATGAATTTTGTCTTCAGGACATTGACAGATTGCTGTTAATTACAGCCTTATCTATTTCTGTTTAAATAAGGAAGATGCGTGAATTAACTTAAGGCTCAATTAACTATCTAAAAGATAAGAAACGGTGTGGTAACAGTACATTTGCATAAGCATTGTTCTCATCACCTAAGTACAGTGCATTGAAACTTAGTATAAAAATTGTCTCTTTAAAGAGAGCAATTAGCCTAAGTAAATCAACTGTTGTGTATTTAAAGATATTGTATGCACTTCACTAGAAGAGAGTTTCGAACTTCTATTCAAATTCAAACGTCTTATTTGGATTTTTAATTTTTTAATTTGCCGTTCTTATGGTTACGGATATTAACTATGATTATGACGAATCTCAGGTATTAAATTAAAGCCCTGATTATGTACACTTAACCCTCTAAGTGGTTTCGACGAGATATCTCGTTCATCAAGATCTGACCAGTTTTACTAATGACGAGATACTGGTCAACAAGATATTGCCGATTTTTTTTATGAAGAGATCAAGATCTGGTCAGTTTCCTTCTAATGACGGGATATTTATTCCATCAGGATCTGGTCAAATTTCTTCTAATGAAGAGATACCTTGTCCAGACAACCACCAGGAGGGTTAAGAATAACAAACTATATAATTGAACATACGGACATATGCAGTGCCAAACATACATGTTCTCCCATAACATGTACAGAAGGGCACATAAAATAGGACTTCATATCAGACATTGTTTAACTGTAATGGCATGAACCTGGAGTAGCTCTAACCATTTACAATAGTTTAATTAAGAAGTTAAAAGATAAAATTTACATATGCCCAAGTATAGACACATACATTTAAAATATCTCGGGGGAGGTTACAAGGGTGTGTTCTTGATCGCAGCCGGCGTAAAACTGTTTTTGTTCTCCCTTTTAGTTTTCGGCAACAGTTTTGAGGTTTATAGCTCCATAGCTGGCGCTGCGCTCGTAGTTCACTAGTTACAGTCTCCCCCTGGCTACGGTGAGTAGCCAGGAGAAGTGTCAGATGGTTGTCTTGAGTTTTGCTGCACTGTTGGACTAGTCTTTCGGGGTCGGCCTCTCCTTCGCAGTGGAGCGATGGGTACATTTCCATTTTGAGGGGTGTTAAGGCATAAACGGAGGACAGACGTGTAATATGTTCCGACAGGAATATCAGGAGATGCAGGATTTGCAACAACATAACTCATTGGAGAATGCTGTGTCAAAATCAAATAGGGTCCGTCTTGATGAGGTGCAAATTCCGCTGACCACCTCTTTGCTTCATTACTCACAGGGTTACCTATACTTGATCTCCAAGTGCGCATTGGAAATGCTTCTTCCTCGAAATTTGTCCAGTGCCCAAACCACTAGTAAGGCTTCGCGTTATGAAGTAGAGTAGTTCCTCTCTGCTGGGGTTAGCAGACGACTAGCGTATTCGATCGGATGTTCTTCTGGGCCTCCTCCTTGGATAAGACTGCACCAAAGCATAACTTGACGCGTCAGTTCTGAGGACAAATGGTTTAGCCTCATACACTAGTTTCAGCACGAGCGGTGAAACTAAGCTCTTCTTCAACGACTCAAATGCAAATGGAAATTTACAACGCATGTTCAAAATGTTTTCCATCTGCAGCAATGCAGAACTTAGCTCTTCATTTTTGGCCATCGTTCTAAATTAGATACGGCCCCCTTAAAATGGAAAGTCTTGTTTACCCCTTTACTATTCAACCTACAGAAATATGGTTTTTTACTAGCGATAGGGATACAGGTAAGGAACATTTCTGCTATCTCGGATTGTTATCTAAAGGGGTTGTATACAAATTAAAAACTGTATCCGCTTAAATTGTTATCACGTGAAAATTTTATTCACATATCTTAATTACTTACCTTATTTGGTGCACTTTTGCAATTTACATTGCCTACCTATCTCCAAATGGTAAAAAAATAAATTGCGGAACAACCTTTTTTGGGACACCCAGTATATACACTTGTGATAAAACATGAAACGATATGAGTTTCATTTTAATAATTAAAATCTTCAATAATATTAATTAATACTTGTGACAAAAATATAAAATGTTTTTATTTTATTTTTAATGTCCGACCAGCGTCAGCTTCGGACTTCCGTATTACAAGAGGCGAACTGACAGCTATTTGTGAATGAGCACCCAGTAGGAAAGCCACCGTTACTACTAACAGGGAAATCACAAATAACGAGGCGCTCACAAACAGGAGTCTACTGAATGGACAAACACTGTGACCACTATATTAGTTAGAAGCTAACTATATGTAACGAATTTCGATAAAGTTCCATAAATATTTTGCATAATTTCGCATTTTCTTTATTGATGCAGTTCTTTATTCATTTTGGCCTTCGGTACTACAAGATGGACTTTTTTTTTCATTTTGGTATGATTCGAATAAAAACATTCATCAAAAGAGTCTATTGTTTCTATATGTTCACAGTTTTGATAAAAACATGAAACGGAATGTATAAAACAATCAACAAAAAGTATGCTATTACTACATGTTCACACTAGTGATAAAAAAAACATGTAATTGAATGTATAAAAACAATCATCAAAAAGTTTATTATTACTACATATTCACACTGGGATATAAAACATGAAGCGATAAATATAAAACGTTCATCAAAAAGTCTATTTATTATTACTACATGTGTATTATAACTACACATGTGTTACAAATATGAAATGGTTATATGACACACTTCAGATAAACTTCTCTACATATAACTTCAATTTTTATAATTCTTTTCAATGCTTATCTTCATTTAATGGTCACTTTTTCTTATTCATTTCCTCTACACTATTTCGAAAAGGATGGCAATCAGGGGCACATCTCTTTTAGGTGGGTACGGCTTCAGGAATTTGATCTAGTGATCTTTTCTTTTCAAATGGGGCTGTGGCAAAATTAGCTACCACTGCAAAAATTAAATTACGATACAATAGTATATATAGCAGTGTAACCCAACTCTACCGTGAAATACGTTTTGGTAGACAAAAGTTTCACTGTTTCACACGAGCTTGCCAAAGGGTTTATTGTCTTTAGTAAACTCGTGGGTAGCGCCCCGGGATACTCAAGCGATCTTTTACTGCTTTCATTCCACTACTATGTTCCCATTCCCTCTTTTTTCTCCTTTCACGACATTTTTTACTTGACTTTGTTTTGTGTTTGACGCAGCTTGTCCAAATATGGCCCTTGCACCTCAAAACACAACAAAAAGGGGTGATTTTTCGTTTTGACTCGTCACGACGTCACGTTTGCTCAATTTTGTTCCTCGCGCATTAACGTCATGACTTATTAAAACCGGTACTTCATTTCTCCCAGAATTCTCTCTTCGCTGTCTCTGAAGTTTGAACCCACAGCGTCGTTCTATATTCTCTCTGTAAATTTCGTAAACCATTCTCCGCTATGCTCTAGCTCATGATGACCACTTTTTTATATTCATGAGACTTAGATTTCATATTTTTAAGTAAGCCATCACTAAACTTTCCTTACTAGATTTAGATAAAATTTCTAAATTGTAGATAAATACTTGTTTTACGCATACTCACGTTTTCTACAGGTGAAGTTCTTTAACAGACTCAACATAAGTGAAATGTTTAAATTTTCATAACAAAAGACAAGTTCTGAAACATGTTTTTTTTTAATTGTTAGAGAGATTAGTTTTATAATATAACGATTACTTAAGGAATCCTGGTAAAATAATATCCCAACTTCAAATTTTGCTGTTTTTAAAAATTGTGACACAACTGGTATTGATACAAAACTCGAAGAGGAAAGTATAGAATTCACTTATTTTTTCATCAGATCCAACGCATTAAATTTTGAAACCATAAATTGTTAAAAGTTTTTTGCTTCATATTATTAACAAAATTAATTTATTATCTCCCTCATCCCAAATACCGTACTAAAACAGCTCATTATTTTCAATTTCAAACTTACATGAACAAAATAGGTGTTTTACTTTAATATATTTTGATTAGTTAGAGAGGACATTTTTAATGAATTCTTTATATGACATTAAGAAATATATTTTTTATTTTTCAGCAAATATAAAACATTCGTAGTTGGATTTTATGGAACCCTCTGAAGGTTTCACATGCATATATCCGTTCTGCAATCTGCAGTCTTCAGTCTTTCCGGTATGACTTCTAACCAGTTTTGATCTTGACCAATAAAATCTTTCGCAATATTCTTTCAACCAATCGATGTGGTTATTTCGTCACTATGTGTCTTGTATGTTAAAAGCAATACTACACTACTGCAGTCTACTACAATCGTAGTAATAATAATGCAGTAATACTACTGCTGAATACTACAATCCAGTCATCAGTCTTTCCGGTATGACTTCTAACTAGTTTTGATCTTGACCAATAAAATCTTTCGCAAGATTCTTTCAACCAATCGATGTGGTTATTCCATCACTATGCGTCTTGTAGGTTAAAAGCAATACTACACTACTGCAGTCTACTACAATCGTAGTAATAATAATGCAATAATACTACTGCTGAATACTACAATCCAGTCATCAGTCTTTCCGGTATGACTTCTAACTAGTTTTGATCTTGACCAATAAAATCTTTCGCAAGATTCTTTCAACCAATCGATGTGGTTATTTCGTCACTATGTGTCTTGTAGATTAAAAGCAATTCTACACTACTCGGAAATCCCGTGACGCTAAGAGGGTTAATCCTCCAAGTGATTTCGACGAGATATCTCGTCCATCAATATTTGATAATTTTTGTTAATAACGAGATATCTCGTCCATAAAGATCTGGTCACTTTTGCTGCTGATGAGGTACCACATCCAAACATCCACTAGGGATTAATAAAATAAGATTTCTTCATTTTTAACTAGTGTGGAAAAAAATTTAATGAAGAATGACAAGCCAAAACAAAAAACCAATTTTTAATTAACTATTATTGATTGAGTTAACATTATCAGATCGAACATTCAATGCCTGCAATAATCAATCATACTTATTTTAGTTTCTTTTCAACTTTTCTAATAATCTTGCTCTGCGTCTAAAATGCAATCCAAACCTTTTTTCTGATAAGAAAATCAACATCAAATTAAATAACTTCGAAAAATTAAATTTTTAAATCCATTTAATCCTGATTAATATTCACTGTAAAGATATTTCAAACTGGCGAAATAAATCCAGTGATCGCACACTTTTTCATCATTCGTTTCCCCTAAACAAATCTCCTTTCCACATAATTCATTTCTTCATTTTCAAATAAAACAGTTACCAGAGATTATTTTCGTACCTCTACCTCGTAATCTTCCCCAGAAAAAACAAAACAATCTCACAGAAAATTCGGTAAGAAAAAGTCTGTTAACAAACAATTTCTACGGTTTTTACATTTTAGGAAGTTTTTCTTTCTTATTGAGAATTCCCTGGGCTCCCTTACATTCCAACACACCATAAACAAAAACAAATTCTTCGCAGGACACTATCAGAACGGACTCTATCCCCTGCCAGAAGTTGTACTGCTTGATTGGCGATTTAAAGCGTCTCGTGGGACCAGTGGTATTGTCCAGAGAGAAATTTGACAGCATTTCTTACGAATTGAACTTTCGTATGTCTTTAAGGGAACTGCCGCTTTTCATTTTGGGTCAGCTATATTTTATGTTCTGGGATCTCTACTGAGCTACTGAATTTCCTCTGTCCAGATAAAGAATAAAAGAAAGATTATGTATTTTTTAGACTGGAAGAGTAACTCTGTTTTTTGCTGTAAGAAAGCTTATCGTATTTAGTCAAAACGATTTGAAGGTCATTTTTCCTTCCATTAAAAATTGTCTACGTCATTTTTGTGTAATGTTTTTGTGAGTTATGCTTTTGTGCTTTGTCAAAAATAAATAAAATGGCTCATATGTTATTTGTGTTGATGAAGATAAGTGACGGCATTCTTGAACTAAATGTTTTCAGCTTTCCTGGATTGTAAAGATTAGATTTGTTGCACTTCATATGCGTGTAAATCATTTTTTATTACTGAATTCCTTTTACAGTATTGTTAGTTTTTAAAGTTAGCATTCGCAATTTTTGTTCTATCAATAATACCCTCGTACGTATTTTAAAGTTGCACGTTTATAAACTTATAATTCTGAAGGATAGCGTAGTAATTACATTTAAAATTAATGCAATCAAACCTAAATCTGCAAGATGTACTGTTTTAATTACATTCTCTAAACTGGTAGAGTCGCGGATTAGGATTGCGAGTTCATAACTCGATCCAATCGTGAGGGCTGGTACACGTTGTATTTGTCGTGGCCTCAAATGGCTCACGTTGGCGTGGTGTGGAAGTTTGCAGAGGTGCCAGCTCAGGTGGTGACCTGGTCATCTGACCGTGGTTCAAAATTGCGATGTGTAGTCCTCGAATCTTTCCCTTAGTAATTGATCCGGTACCGTCACCAATAACTCCGATGTGACATAAATTCAACTTCTAACCAAACAACTACAAGCAATTTAAAAAGTGAGCTCAGTAAAAAAGTAAAACTTTTAATGCTTCGTATTAAATTCTTTAATAAAAACTATGATTTTTATACTGTGAAAGCATTATCATTTATTTTGTTAATATTTTTGCTTGTGTCTACATTGGTAAAAGAAAAGGTTTTCAATTTTTTAAATATACAGGGTGAGTCTAAATTGTTTTTACAAAATAAGAGGGGTGATAGTACCCATCCAGACGAGCAATAATTACCATGGAACATAGGGTCGCATTCTACTCTGAGAGGCAGAAAAGAGTAAAGTCGAAACGCGTCGAGCATGAACAAGCCATCGCCTCTGATGTCGTTTTGTACCTGCCTACGTAGCATATCTCCTAAGCAAGATGGCCTGATTGGTAGCGCACGATGGATCGGACGTGGCGGACCTGTGGCTTGGCCTCCTAGCTCACCGGATCTCAACCCACTGGACTTTTTCTTCTGGGGGCACATGAAATCTTTAGTGTACCAGACGCCTGTGGACTCGGCTGAAGATCTCGTAGCGAGAATCGGTGTTGCCGTAGACAAAATTAATACAACACCAGGAATCTTCGAGAGGGTGCGCCAGTCATTCCTTCGCCGGTGTGAACTGTGCAACGACACGCGTGGCCGCCACTTTGAGCACTTGCTGTAAGTTTTTCTCTGATCAATAAATCAGATTGTGCAACTTTTGGTATCGTTCATTCGATTTCCCAACACTGTTGTAAGTTCATGTTGAAATTCTAATTTTACTCTTTTCTGCCTCTCAGAGTGGAATGCGACCCTATGTTCCATGGTAATTATTGCTCGTCTGGATGGGTACTATCACTCCTCTTATTTTGTAAAAACAAGTTAGACTCACCCTGTATATATATTTTGTTCCATTCGTTTTTAAAGTTAGTTAGATACAAATGCTGTGTTCAACGAAAAAAATATGTAAACAATTTTCCATAAAAACCTGTTTAAAACAAAGTAAAGTTATATAATAATATTAAAAACTATGCGCATTACTATGAACATTTATACATTTCTAATTTATCATACTTTTTGTGCATATTATCATACCTTTGTTTTACATGTATTTAAAATAATTCTTCACTCAAGTTCATATCTTCCAATAATTATAGTTATGTTCTTTAAATGTAGATGATACCTCTAAACTGATATAGTGGTCTTAATGTTCGTCTGTCATCCTGTATGCCCGGGTTTTTAGAATGTTGAAATTGACATGCTGACTATTCAAATAGTCCTATCCAACTAGTTTTGGTGCCATAATCCTGGGCACATTAAAAGTTAGTATTGCTCCCTCTACTATATTTCCCCTATGACTTACACAAAAATTGAAAGCACTATAACTTCAAATCTGCATACCTCCGGCCTAGTTTCTACGTGGTTAAAGTTCTGGTTCTCAGTTAAGTTCGCTTTGGGTTTATATTGTCTAAGCATGTATATTTTCAGAAGTTCGGTAGATAGGTAGGTATTTAATAAACGTCGCTCTGGAGCAACACAACGGGCTATTGGCGACGGTCGGAATCAAGCCCGAAAGGAAAGATCGAGGACAACACCACGTAATTTTGAGCCACGGTCAGATGGCGAGGTCACACCTGAGCTGGCACCTCATTCTCCAAATTTCCACATCACGTAAATGTGAGGATATTTGAGGCCACGACATATTTAACGTACACCAGCCTCCTTTTTATACCATGGTCTTTGGTTGGATTCGAATTCGCAACCCTCCGGTTGCTAATTCGTTACTCTTCCAACAGGACTAACGCGGCTCTCTCAGAAGTTCGGAATCGTGGGTCCTCGTTTTATTTATTCTCGTGTAGCACAGAAATTGACAGTAGATCGGCAAGCCAACCAAACCAATTCGACTCACAGAGAGGAAATTAAAAGTACTGATTGTCGGAGTATTGCGTTATCCCACCGCTGTCACCATTTAAAGTCGGTAGATGGCGTGCTGGTCCAAGTCTGTTCCTAATTCATCTGGAGACGACCATTCCCTTGTTTGGATGACCAGAATACCAGTAGGATTTTATTAAATATTTGTAGATCATCTTTTCGCTTTCACACATGGAAACGAACACTTGCAAGAAAAATTTCGATAATTAATAGACTGAGAACGCGGATCAACTTTTTTTTGCGCTCCTCCAATTCTTCCAAATTCTAAAATAATTCTTAGTCCCATTCCATATCATGGTTACAGTTTGCACTAATATCACAGGTTGCACGTGCTCAATCAATACAAAACCAAGATACAATCACGATTACAAGTACGTTAGTATCAGTTGGCACGAGCATTATAGAAATTCAATTCTCTGCGAATCAATTCACAGGTCGCTTGAAACACGTTCACACTGGTTATTGTACTTTCCTTGGAGGATGCAAATTTGAGCATTACCCATCTTCTAAATGCCGCGGTAGTCTGGTTGGAAGCGTAGCGCATTAGGTTGCGAGTTGGAAACTCTGTACAACCAAAGACTGTTGTGTACGTGGGGCTCGTGCACGTTTCATCTGTCGTGGCCTCAAATGTCAACCCATTAGCGTGGTATGGATGTTTGGAGAGTGGGGTGCTTGCTTACGTGTTGACCTGTCATCTGACCGCAGTTCAAAGTTATGAAGTGTTGTCCTCTTATCTTTCCCATCGGTGGAATCCGGACCATCGTAAATAGACCGTTGTGTCGCTACAGTGCGACGTTAATTCAATTACCTACCCATATTCTAAAAAACAAAGATCCTACTGCCACATCTCCTGTGTGCATAAAATAACACACAAAATTTAATGCTTGCGTTTCATGCTTAAGTAGCGAGAATTTCTATACAAAAGGTTAGAAAATGGTACCAAACAGCTCCAACTGTAAATACACAGAAAAATTGATAGTAAAATATATAACTTCGGAGACAAGTTCTGTGCCCCTGCAACAGAATGTTTCCGCGCTACGTACAGGATAAACGTTCTGCAAGAATTGACAACATTATTTCTACTGACAGCTAAAAAGTGGGGTATAAAGAAGACTGTCAACACGTCTTCGTGTTTTTGCTGAAAACATTTTCTTTGTATTGACTTTTTCGGCCCTTTTAGTTTATTTTGTTTACTCTGGGTCTTAGGAAGGAACTAGCGTCTCGAGGCGAGAGAGCAAAGAAGGGAAAGATATTTTTTGACCTGCCAGCGACTTCTACGAAGTGGAACGGTCCCCTCCCTCGTCCCCCCCCCCTTTTTTTTTTCTTTCGTTCCTCCCTTCTTCTGGTAGTCACTTCGTCTGGAAATTTTTTCCAGACGATTACGCGTCTGACTTAGTATTTTGCCCGTGCTCGGACAGCAGAGGGAATGAAGATGATAAGTACACAAACTGGATTTACTAAGCAAAAACTTACGCGTCGTATTGGAGACGGAAACTGGAAAAAGGAGCGTTTGTGAACGGTTCCGAGTTTTAAAGTTTAAAAATATATTTTGCAGCTGGATACTGAACGAGAATTCGGTGTCCTGCTCTTGCTGGTGTGAAGTTTTCCAAATGGTGGTTCGTAAATAAGTTGAACTTATTCCCGAATTCCTATGAGTTGTCAGTTGAACCAAGTTTCAAAGTTTAAAAATGTATTTTCCAACTGAATACTGAACGAAAATTCCTGCTCTTGCTGGTGTGGAATTTTCCAAAAGGTGGTTCGTAAATAAGTTAAACTTATTCCCAAATTCCTGTGAGTTGTTGAGTTAAATAAGTTTTTAAGTTTAAAAATATATTTTCCAGCTGAAGACAAACGAAAATTCTTGCTCTTGCTGGTGTGGAGTTTTCCAAATGATGGTTCGTAAATAAGTTGAACTTATTTCCGAATTCCTATGAGTTGTTAGTTAAACCAAGTTTCAAAGTTTAAAAATGTATTTTCCAACTGAATACTGAACGAAAATTCCTGCTCTTGCTGGTGTGGAATTTTCCAAAAGGTGGTTCGTAAATAAGTTAAACTTATTCCCAAATTCCTGTGAGTTGATGAGTTAAATAAGTTTTTAAGTTTAAAAATATATTTTCCAGCTGAAGACAAACGAAAATTCTTGCTCTTGCTGGTGTGAAGTTTTCCAAATGGTGGTTCGTAAATAAGTTGAACTTATTTCCGAATTCCTATGAGTTGTCAGTTGAACCAAGTTTCAAAGTTTAAAAATGTATTTTCCAACTGAATACTGAACGAAAATTCCTGCTCTTGCTGGTGTGGAATTTTCCAAAAGGTGGTTCGTAAATAAGTTAAACTTATTCCCAAATTCCTGTGAGTTGATGAGTTAAATAAGTTTTTAAGTTTAAAAATATATTTTCCAGCTGAAGACAAACGAAAATTCTTGCTCTTGCTGGTGTGGAGTTTTCCAAATGGTGGTTCGTAAATAAGTTGAACTTATTTCCGAATTCCTATGAGTTGTTAGTTAAACCAAGTTTCAAAGTTTAAAAATGTATTTTCCAACTGAATACTGAACGAAAATTCCTGCTCTTGCTGGTGTGGAATTTTCCAAAAGGTGGTTCGTAAATAAGTTAAACTTATTCCCAAATTCCTGTGAGTTGATGAGTTAAATAAGTTTTTAAGTTTAAAAATATATTTTCCAGCTGAAGACAAACGAAAATTCTTGCTCTTGCTGGTGTGGAGTTTTCCAAATGATGGTTCGTAAATAAGTTGAACTTATTTCCGAATTCCTATGAGTTGTTAGTTAAACCAAGTTTCAAAGTTTAAAAATGTATTTTCCAACTGAATACTGAACGAAAATTCCTGCTCTTGCTGGTGTGGAATTTTCCAAAAGGTGGTTCGTAAATAAGTTAAACTTATTCCCAAATTCCTGTGAGTTGTTGAGTTAAATAAGTTTTTAAGTTTAAAAATATATTTTCCAGCTGAAGACAAACGAAAATTCTTGCTCTTGCTGGTGTAGAGTTTTCCAAATGGTGATTCGTAAATAAGTTGAACTTATTCTTGAATTCCTGAGTTGTTCAGTTAAACTTAGATTCAGCTCCCAAGTTTCAAAGCTTGAAAATATTTTTTTCCAACTGAAGACTGAACGAGAATTCAGTGCCCTGTTCTTGTGGTGTGAAGTTTTCCAAATGGTGGTTCGTAAATAAGCTGAATTTATTCCTGAATTCCTATGGGTTTTCAATTAAACACAAGCGAACTACAGGAAGAGGAAAAGTACGTCCGACAAAGAAATATTCATTTCTCGTAAGTTCAATTGATAATTACTTATAAAGGATTTACTTTAAAGTTTGATCTGTCACCATTTTGACAAAGTACTTCTGAAACTAAAATATCCGTTTGGAACAATTAGAGCCAGGATCCATGGAGAGCTATGGGATAGCAATGGCTCAGTAAGTTTAAACACTGAAAAATTTCAGTGCTGACTTTATTTGCGATCACGGAACATTGGGTTTTCGCTGGGTATACGTTGGGTTACATTTGAGTGACGTGATACATTGTGTTTTTCGCAGTAGATTTGTGGCTCAGTGGGTTTGAACACTGCTCTAGCAGCCTGTAAGTTGCAGACGAAGCAGGTTTTATTTCTGTCAGACTTGATTCTTCCCTTGGCGTATTTTTCTCTAATGTATCAATGAAACTTTCTTTTGTGTATGTCCATTTACTTAACGTTGTTTGGCACAGATCGGCCATATAATGCCCTTTGCACCATAAAGCCCGACACAACCAACCATCTGAGTTTTTCTGTTAAACAGAAGCGACTACAGGTAGAAGGGAGAGAAAAAAATACTTCCGGAAAAGAACTCTTCATTTATGGTATGACCAATGGGTAATTACTTCCAACGGATTTACCATAAAATTTGATCTATCACCATTTCTTTTTTGCCACGGTATTATTCCTGTTGGAAGAGTAACGGACCAGCAACCGGAGGTTTTCGAGTTCGAATCCAACCAAAGACTGTCGTGTTCAAAGGAGGCTGGTGCACGTTGAATCTATCGTGGTCTCAAATGTCCTCACGTTGGCGTGGTGTGGAAGATTGGAGAGTGGGGTGCCAGCTCAAGTGTGACCTCATCATCTGACCGTGGTTGAAAATTACGTGGTGTTGCCCTCAGATTTTTCCCTTCGAATTTGATCCCGGACCGTCGCCAATAGGCCGTTGTGCTGCTCCAGTGCGACGTTAATTAAAATACCTACCTACCACCATTTCTTTTAGCGATAATTTCCTACATGACATTAAAATATTCGTGTGGAACAATTTGTACCTGACTTCATGGAGCAGACATATACAATTCACGTATTGGGAATTTTTTCATTTAAATAATAAAATAAACTATACATTTATGATTAATTCTATAAGTGATGTGCTGATATTGCATTTGAATATCATATTAAGTTTCAGACATTTCCGGAATATAGAAAGTACGTCTTCTCACAAAACACAGCGCCATCTGTAAGCTTTATATAGAAACTCTTTTCCGACAACTTCTGTCGACCTTTATTTAAATATTCTATAAATGGAATGTTCAAAAACAGTACAAGAAAATTCTTCCCGGACAAACTGCACTGAAAGAAGGCACTATAATCACAGAAGATCGTTACAAAGTACTAAATTAATTTAAGAATATTGTTCAAGTTTAATTACGCGATTCTAGATACATGAAATCTTATGAAAATTCGAAGCTTATACTAGAGCAGCTTAAGAGCGTTACTAAGTATCAAACTAAAATTATATTTACCAATTGAGACTGAATAAATTAATTATATTCTACTCTTACTTGGAGTGGATGCATCCAAATGGTTGTGCTTAAATCAATTGAGCTTTTGCCTGAACTCCTTAAACAGCCGCTATCACGCCGCTCCTTAAACAGCCGCTATTAAAGGTATCTCTTATTCTACAAATGTAATGATTTGTAACAGTACGAGGAAAATCTTTCCGAGAATTCATTCTGTACTGAAAGAAGACGCACTCCATTCCCATAACGGCTTTTCAAAATTTAATTTAACGCTTTCTTATTCAAAGTTAAATTAAACTATTCTAGATGAGGAAGTCTATACTGAAATTAGAAAATCGTAGATTTATTCAAGAATCTATCTAAATTTATAGGGCCGCGGTATCCCGGTTGGAAGGGTAGCGGATTAACAGCCGGTGGGTTGTGAGTTCGATCCAATCAGACTCGTGTACCTGGGGCTGGTACACGTTAAATCTGCCAGGGCCACAAAATTACTCTCCTTGGCGTGGTGTGCAAGTTTGGAGAGTGGGCTGCTATCTTTGGTTTTGAACTCATCATCTATTCATGTTTCGAAATTAAGAGGTCTTGTCCTCCAATCTCTCCCTTCGAGATTAATCTCGGACAGTCCCAATATCCCGTTGTTGTGCTCCAGTGCGACTTTAATTACCTACTTAATACCTACCAGTCGCAGAACGTAACAAAATAGTTAATTAATTTAACGCTTTCCTATTCAGAGTTCAATTAGACTCTTCTAGATACGGAAGGCTATATTGAAATTCAAATATAGATTTATTAAAGAATCTTTTTAAATATAAAGGCCAAAAATGTTTTTTTCAGTGTGAGTACAGCAGTTTTCAACTCCTGGTTATGATAGAGTATCGTGAATTTGTTTGAGAACTGAACTTTTAATGTGTATCACTTTTTTCATTTTCTAAGTTTTATAAGAAACTTGTACCAAAAAAATTATGCTTTCAAAATAACCTGTTATAGATAATCCCGAGTTAAAGAACTAAGTTCATAATCCCATTACCATTTCAATAAACCATTGCACTTTAACCTTATGGGATAAAACAGTGAAGTTTTTTATAAAGTATTCTATCGCTATGATATGATTTTTTTCTTCTGTGTGGTATATTGCAGCCCTAGGTGGTTCCTTAGGTTATAGTCAATATTTACCCAGGAATGCTCATGCATATAGGCTCTACAATTGGAACTGTGGACTGAAGCTAAAGTACAGCAGGTTAGTAACACTTCTGTTCACCTTATGACATGGGTAGTATCATTAAACTCTGTTCTCAATGACCTATCTTTGAGACGACGCAAAGACCCAAATGTTCACTTTTTGGTCAGAAATGTTTGCCACACAGGATAATGGTCCATCAGAGACATATTTGGGTACATGAACAGTCCCAGTCAAAGTCATCCGTTTCAGCATTATTAAGAGGAAGCTTTGTCCAGAATTGGTGTCAAAAATGTCAGTGGTGACTTGATTGGTGATCAGAGGATACATTGGGTTTTCCGCAGGTCCACCATCCTAGTCAATAAAAACTTGAAAAAGTCGAAATGGTATCGGAACATTTGACAAAAAACATACTTCTTTATAGTGATTTCAAAGAAGTGTGTGTGTTTCACACACTTCTTTGAAATCCCTATAAAGAATAACACACTTCTTTGAAATCACTATAAATAATGGCACTTTTTTTAAATCTCTGTAAAGAAGTGTGAGAGAGAGGATCTAGCTCAGGATGGTGAACTAACTAGACTTAAGGACAGTCGAGAAGGGAGATGATGTGATGTGCTTAAGCGAAACATAGACTGAATTGTATATAGAGCACACAGGGAAATGCTTGCAACCCAATTCAATCTTTATTGGCTTCAAGTGTCCACTATGAAGCCTAAAGAAAGAAAGAACAGTCTAGTCTTCTCTTCTGCCCACTTTACCCAAGAAGGCACCAAGCTGACTTCCGACTTACCAATTATGAATTATGTCCTCCAAATATTATTCAGACTCACTAATTTTTGAAGTGATTTCTTCATAGGTATTACTACATAGGTACTCCGTAAGATGGTAAAGAATCTAGACTTCCCTCCTTAGTCTAAAGGTCCGCGTTTTTGTTTCTGATCAATATTTATTATTCACCTTTCGGATATATAAAATAAAGGGTCTTAAATCTGGTGCTGGAAGAACACAAGACTCATGCGTTCATTGAGATTTCAAATATCTGTAATAGTTCCTTTTAACAATATGCATTTTGATGTAACTTCTCTTATTAGGCAAACGTGATTCAAACTATCAATAGAAGAGAAGCAGTTTTATCAATAATGTTTCAAAAAGTATCGCTATAAACATACTCTAGGGAATAAAGAAACCTCAGAATAGGAACTAGTTTACACTCTACGGGATTAAATGCAATACTTATTTATGCTAAGTTAAAGGTTTAACTATTACAGTTGATGTTTAATTAGGTATTGTTTTACAAAAGATAATTAGGATCCAGACCTTTTAAATTAAATGTATAATTAACTTAAACATAATTAGAATCTAAACCAAATTAACTTCGGACACAGAGGGTAATGAATCTACTCTATGCTCTCTACCTATCCCTGCGTTCAATTGTCAATTTAAAACGCAACTTATTTAGACCCAATTAATAATAGACAATATTTATTAAGCACGTTTAAAATACTACAATAGAGTCAAATTCATCAATAACTACTCCAGCTGTAATCCCATAGATTAAAATTAGTACTAATTTTGATCAGTTTAGTTTCACTCATACAATCAGAATTAATCAAGAGTGTTAGAATGAAAATGGAATAAAGTTATTGCTTTAAATTAACCCTCCAATCGATGACATTCTCGTCCATAAAGAACATCATAGGTTCTGCAAATACATTTATATATTCGTGTTCAAAAAGATTCATTTTCCTGTAATAGGCATGGGAAAAGTTTGATTAGACATACAGCATTATGTACATACATTACATATATCGTCAGCTTAGAATAGAAATTCATTAACTAACAATTTTTTGGACACACTAAATGCTTATTTTCATGATGATGAGAAATATATCATCATATTATAATCTGTTTAAAAGGTATATAATACTATTAAAATATTTATCAATTTTATTTTTTTGACCAAAAACTAATAGCTAGTTTTGAAACAGCCACATAGCAAAAAACTCATTTCGTTAGTTAATGAGTTTCTGCTCTAAGCCGACGATAAACAACAAATGCATTTCGCATCAATACTGAAAAAATAACCTATCAATTAGATTCACATCATTTGACGTGAATTCCCGTCATCAGGATACTGTCGATTTTTTCATGATGACATCAAGATCTGATCAGATTTTTTTTTCTGTGGACCGATATATCTCATCCATCACCATCTGGTAAGTTCTGCTAATGACGCGATACATCGTCCAGACAATCACCAGGAGGGTTGAAGTGCATGTATCCATATGTTTTTATAGGTTTAGATGTACGTGGAATAAAATATACATGGAAGGATATTTAATGACCTTACGAAGAATTGAGATTTGTTTTAAAGATTTGAAAAACTTTAGGACACAGGTAAGAATAATTTAAAAGAGCATATACAAGAGTCGTATCTATTTATTTACATATCATTACATTATAAAGGACTTATTTACATAGATAAATGTATACGACAAAGATAAGTTGAGAATTTAAAATAATTTCGATCTTGCAGTCTTCTCAAAGGGGAATGGGTGAGGTATTCAATGAGGATGAATAGCTTTCGCAAATGTCCTAACAAACTGAAACATAGAATGGAATTATCTGATTTTTCGTATTTTATAAGAACTGTTCACAATTATTCCAGTACATCTTCTTAGTTGGGGGCTCAGCCCTTCCTCCCCTACCAGCTGAGGTCATTACGGATATAGGGAAGGCCCAGAGAGGGAAGCTAATCTCTCTCGGATATAGGGAAGGTCCAGAGAGGTTTCGGCTAAGGGTCTCGACAGTAATTGCCAGATTCGCTTTTCACTTGATCGTCGCGAAAACGAAATGGGCATTGCTCATCAACCGTAGGTTGGTAAGGTTTTTCATGAATACACGTGTATCCGGTCGGGGGATGGATAGGGATAATCCCTATTTCTTCCATCCTGTCTTTATAGCCTGGTGTGGTGTTTAGCTTGCAGGGATAAGAGAATTTCTACATAGGCATCTATGTCTAATTCCTTGACCCTTACATTTTCGACATACGTGGACCTACACGCCTCGTCATGGTTCTGATGCCTGAATCATTTCCCGGACCCTCGGTGGAGTTGTCTCCCACACAAATCTACCCAAGCGGCTTATCACTCAGAGACACTTCGGGTGGTTCTTAATGTCACTGGGTTGATCTCAAATGAAATCAAGTCCTTCTCGGAGGTGCGTCGTCAGCCTGCAGTCTAGCATGCAGTGAAGAGAATCACTTACTTCACCACACAAACAGGTGTCAGACGTCAGGTATCCCATTCGTAAAAAGTATTCCGGGAACCTTCCGTGTTAGTTGTTGGATAACAAAGGGGTCTTACATATGCATTCTGAGATTGGGTGTTGGGAAGAATTGTCTTGTGAAGCTACCTTTTTCTGAGATTCGTCATCTAGCATCCCTCTTTGACATCACTGTTTGAATAAGCATACTCTTCATTCATAGTCTAGATCTCTGCATCCTCGAGTGCACGACCTCGCTCTCGGTAGTCTATCTGGCATTATTCCATTACATGCAGTATGAGAATATTCCAGAACTATGATAGAAGGTTTAAGATAATTATAGATGCAACTGGAAATGAAAATTTAAGTTTCACCCACAGGACAGAAACTATATTTGCTCTCAGGACGTTCACTTCATTGGTAGGAGATTTGGAACTCAAAATCTCTCCTTTCAAAGCCCAAGTTATCAATTGCGATAATTTGTAATAAACTTGTACCCGTCCATCTCCATGGTACCTCCATAAATATCATGCCAATTTCATAAAACTGCAATAATTTTGGGCTATAATGCAAAAGTTTGTAAACAAAATTTGTAAATTTTGTTTCGTTAATATGTACGGTGAAGATGTTAAAAAATAGAATACAACTTTATTGCGTGCGTTCGGAGCTACCCTCCAATTAATTTCACGGTGTCTACTATACAATCTAAAAGCAATAGTCCTCAAATAAAAACTAGGAAAGCAGTAACAATCGATTGGTAGGTACACAATCTTGTGTAAAAAAAGGTTTTCTAAAAGAATTCTCTCCTGTTCAGAAAAATGTTTGCAAATGCTTTAAAATAATTTCACTTTGTTCGGGTTCACTTCGTTAAGAAGTGAAATATCGTAAAATAGATGGTCAAAAATATTTTTATCATAGAAAGAAGTGATAACAGTTGATAACATCAGGCTAATTAATAGCATTAGTAGTAGCAAAAAAAATCTAATTACCGTGTAAAAGCACTCACTAGTCTCAAAGTACAATCGTCCCATGGTACAAAGATATCCCTATCCCCTAATATTGTATTTCGTTGGCTTACAAGTGGAATATACTTAGTCAAAAAACTTAGTCCTGAGAAAAAACGAAGGGGAATAAATTTTACTCACTAAGTGCGTTTCTCAAGAACGAAAATCTAACCTTCATGTAAAGAGAAAAATGACTTACCAGTCTAAAAGTTACCACATTCTGATAAAAAATTCATCTTGAAAGTTTTACTTAATGTGTTTCACTTATAAGCAGGCTATTTCGCAAAGCATGCATTTTACCATAACTATTATATAGTGTTAAAGTCCAACCCAAGCGTAGAATACATGAACGAGAATTCGTTTGAGGAACTCGTTCAAACAGCTCACCCGAAGTTCAACTTCACAATCCCATCGAAAATATCAGAGCGAAAACCGATTCCCCGATACTCCTGGTGCAGCCCCATTTCATTAAAAGCCCCTTATTAACAGTCCCAATTTAGCATTTCAGACTGGATAATTGCACCATTGAAGCCCTCCCCCACCTAATCGATAATTTAAATGTCGCGTCGGAGATCACTGTAAAACTATTTGCGAGTCGGCATCGCGAGAGCTTATTACGCAAAAGCATTTTAGATAATAAGATTAATTGCCGGTCTCTCAGAAACAGATCGCCCGTTTCATATTGAAGGAAACCAGACGGAATTGATATTTCAACACACACACCGCCAAAAATCACCCTTTCCAAGAGCTTAACCTGCCCATTCGGAAACTATCCATCACACCAATGTCTCGTTCTCACTGCACATGCCCTAAACGGCTTACATTACCTATCTGAAACTCCGCGCCCAAGAATTCCACCTCCCGTCGATGGACAAGCGAATTAATGTTCACAGTTTTCGACAGCGACCGGGGGATAAACCTATAATACTTCGGAGGAATGGCCACTGTGCATAAGCTAAGAGTATTAGAAACACCTTATCGACCGAGCCCAGGCGGCTGGTCAAATTTAAGATCCAGTGCTGGAACACCAATATGTTTTGATACGAAACGCTGCATGTAATTCCTCCGTAAGCTCTGAAATTCAACATCAGATGTGACTAAGTGCATGGGAAAACAGGACAGTGCGTTCCAGCTATCTTCTTGTTAAATAACATATTTGCCATGTTGACATTGATTTCCGTGATGGGTCGTATAAACGTATATCATGAACTGTATATGTAAATAGGGACCCAACGTTTGTACTCTGGACCCAGAACTAACTCAGACCATAGACGCGAATATATAAGTAGACTGGGCATTGATATTGAGAGGAGCAACAAGTAATCGATTTCTCTCTAAAAAATTGAATTGGTTGATCAATTTGGCATCTTATCGCCTAGTTTGGCGATGTAACATTTTGTGACGGAAGATGTGTGAATGTATATTATTAGAGTAGCGACAAGGTTGAAATCGCCTAAGTCTACTACTAAGCAGTGGCGTCCAATCACATTATGAATCAATGGGCGTCTTCCCCCGTCCCGTGGACCAATCACATAATAAAAGTTCGTCTCACCCAACACACGTTTCTACTAGTTACAGGATCACGTTACTATTAGTTTTGGTTAGGAGGAGTGGCAGGTGCATCATTCTCACTCAGTTAAGGGTCTCCGGCTGAAGGAGTTCATGCCGGAGATTAATACTGCAACTCTCGTCGAGGACAGATACCTCGTCTGGTACCTGATAGGTACTTTCCCAGCTTACTTACATAGATTCAAAATTAAAACTTCTGACCTTTGTGAATGTGGAAGGGTGGTAGATGCTGACCACTATCTCTTTGAATGTCAACACACAAAACCAAACCATATAACTAAACCAAAATCAAGTAATAAACCTATCTGGCTAAACGCTATCATTAAAAATTATTTATCTAGATATAAAATTAAGGCTTGTGTGTTGGCTGCAAAGGAGATAGTTGGAAGGCTTCCTTCATCTTGAATTCATATGTAAATAATTGAACTCTTTCTATCTCACTTTAACTTTTTAATATAGTTAAAATATTTAACATTGTACACTTCAACATACTTTGAATGTTTAAATTACATTTCATCTATATTGTTACATTTATTAATAAATAGTTCTATATAAACTAATTTATTATACAATTACTCTCAGGCAATGTTTGCCTGATTTATTCACCAACATTTGATGGGTTTTTTTTGTATTAAAAAATGTATCATTTTATGTAAATATGCAAAATTTAAAGATAATAAATGGTTCCCCCTCCTACCATTAAATGCTCTAAACCTCACGGTAGGAGGTGGGTCTACTACTACTCTATTAGTTTTGGTCATATGATCCCGTGCCACATGAAACGGGATATATCTCAATTTTCTTTTATATTTTCTGTATGGGACAAACATTCCTAATACCAGATTGAACGACAAGCCCCTCTTGAAATAAAGTATGTATTCCAAAATTTAACTTTCACGAACATAAAATTTTCTCTTTTCTTTTCCCCAGCATTGGGCGAGGTAACCTAGTTGGCAGAATCGGATTAGCAACCGTATGGTTGCGAGTTCCAAACTCGATCTAACCAACAACGCCGTATACGTGAAGGTCTGGTGCATGTGAAATCTGTTGTGGCTTCAAACGTTCTTATGTTGGCCTGGTGTGGAAATTTGGAGAGTGGAGTGCCAGCTCAGGTATTGACCTCGTCATCTGACTGTGGTTCAGAATTACGTGGTGATGTTCTCTGATCTTTCCCTTCAGGTTTGATCCCGCACCGTCTCTAATAGTCCATTGTGTTGCTCCAGTGTGATTTTAATTAAAATACCTACCTGCCGACAGATTCATTAGCCTCAAAATTACAGGGATGTTCTTGAATTTTTCCCTTCGGGATTGAGGGCCGCGTTGGCCCTCTTGGAAGAGTAACTGATTACCAACCGGAAGGTTGAGAGTTCGAATCCGATCAAACACCGTCGTGTACAAAGGGGCCTGGTGCACGTTAAATCTGCCGTGGCCACAAATGTCCTCACGTTGGAATGGTGGGAAGTTTGGAGAGTGGAGTGTTATCTCAGGTGTTGCCTCGTCATCTGACCATAGTTCAAAATTACTAGGTGATGTCCTCGGATATTCCCTTTGGGATTGACCCCGGACCACCGCAAATAACCCGTTGTTTTGCTCCAGCGCGAAGTAAATTCAACTACCTAACTACCATTCACATGCTTACAAGTTTTTGCAGGTAAAAATAATAGATTTATAACTTTTTGAACTTAGAAATTAGACTGCACAATGATCACGAAAACGTTTCATCCATGTTATTGGCCACTTTTCCCTTTATTTGGATTGGCTGGTTAATTTTTTTTATGGTTCAAGGTCAATCAATAGTCAAAATGTTTTTGTCAAATCAAATCTGGTCAATCAATGTTTTTACTTCAAGTAAATGCGCACACAGAGAATGTTTTTTTCTGATGTAAAAGAGAGAAATACCGCTCAACCTACGGCAGCTACAGATCACAAACTACTGTTTGGCTGTTGAATTTATGTCACACTGGAGCAACCATTGACCTAATAAAATAGACGGATCATGTGGGCGGAGTCGCTGTCGTAAGATCTCTCAAGGGTAAATCAAACATCGACTTAGCCGATTGGCTATGGAAACGCATACTTATGTTTTTCATCACGGTGGATAATCAGTTTAACCAATCAATAATTTAGGATTTGCTTTTACCACAACCACGTGACAGATCTTGAAACCGAGCAACTGGAAGAAATAGCATGAAGCTGCGGGAACATGCTCCGTCTATTTCATTATAAGGTCAATGGGAGCAACACAACAAAATATTAACACAGGCTGCTAGGTCAATCGGAAAACCCACTGAGCCACAGGTTTTGTAGAAGTGCTGGTGTAAATAAAATGAAGCATCAAGGAAAATTTGTTTTCTGTGTTATAAAATGAACAGATACAGGAACTTTCAAGGGATTCTTTGAGTTACTTTTGAAGTGTTTGCTACTAGTAATTGTGATAGCCTCTGTTAAATGTATCGAGAAACACTCATGATATATGAATGGATATAATTAAAGTACGTGCAGTTAAAAAACATTCTTCTATAATGTAAACATTATTCTTTGTATTTTTTCGAAAAAAATTTGTGAATCAACCTAAGGTTGGTAGGTTGATAGTTGAATTTACTTCAAGCAACATGACGGGCTATTGGCGACGGTCCGGTATCAGTCCCAAAGGGAAAGATCGAGGGCAACACGTAATTTTAAACCACGGTCAGATGACGGGGTCGACATCTGAGTTGGCACCTCACTCTCCAATCTTTCACACCTCGCCAAAGTGGTGAAATCATACAAAGCCCCTAAGATCATTATAAACATTTCATTTAATCACTAAAGCCGTGGTCAAAAAGGAAGAGCAAAGCGACACGCTCAGACCAATCAGAGGTGCCGGTGCTAGTGGTGAAAACGCTCTGATTGGCTTGCACGTGTCTCTTTGGGCGCTACGCTTCCTATTTGACCTAGCTTTAGTCTTTTCTTGAAAAGGTACTAATAATAAATATTATATTTATTTATTGGGCATTAAACTTATGATGAACATGCCTTATATAAAGTGATTAATCATATACAGAAACTAGAGCATTTATGTAACTGGTGAACTTATAAATCGCCTGATTAAATCCTCTATTCGCTTCTAAGTCTTTTAAGTGTGGAAACTTGACCTACTGGAGAATTTCCGACAAAAGCATTCCTTTCCAAAAGCGTGGAAACACCTCAGAGAAACTTCCAGTTCTCAAGGGATTCCAATTTATAAACGAGTGCGTTCCTTAACCGAAAACCGAACAAACGTAAAGTGACGTGAGAAAAATGGCAATGACAATTCACACTTAGGGCGCTACTTTTTTGGTTGTTGTTTTTGTCCTTTGCTCAGACCTTTGGAAGAATACAAGGTGGGGAATAACGGCTCAAAAAAAGAATCTCTTTTCTCTCCATTCGATGAATCTTTTATGAGAGGAAATGGAATCTGAATCGGGCAAGCGCCGGAAAAGTTTTATTGGTCATATCCTGGACGAAGTCACGACAATTTCGTAGCTTCGATTCATGACTGTTTTACGAATCATCTGAGTCTTCGGCACACCAATGAAAATGCAGTTTACGACTAAGTTCTGTTTCTTCGCCGAATTTATAAAAGCTGAAGATCGTGTAATAGGAAACGAGAAAGGGCCGATTGTTTCGCGAATTTATTAAATTTTCGATACCACAATCAAATGCATCAGACCATTTTCCTCCATTACTTCTATACGCGGGTTTAATTGCTACTAAAAGTATTGAACATTCATTAGAGAAAGTTACGAACAATTTATGACATGAATAAAAGCTAGTGAATAGAACATAGTAATGCTTTAATCTTCTAATATCCTTTTGTTGTGATTTCTATTGAAATTATAGCAGTCCAGTTGGAAGAGTAACGGACTAGCAACCGGAGGGTTACGAGTTCCAATCCAACCAAAGACCGTCGTGTGCAAAGGGGGCTGGTGCATGTTAAATCTGTCGTGGCCTTAATGTCCTCAAGTTGGCGTGGTGTGCAAATTTGGAGAGTAGGGTGCCAGCTCAGGTGTGACCTCGTCATCTGACCGTGGTTCAAAATTACGTGGTGTTTTATCCTTGGATCTTTCCCTTCTGGTTTGATCCCGGACCGTCGTCAATAGCCCGTTGTGTTGCCCAGTGTGACGTTAATTAAGTACCTTCGAAAATGGGTTTAGAGGTCAAAAAGTATCGAATCGCCTTTGAACAAGTGAATGAGATGTAATTTAAGTGGACATTCAGATTAGAATTGTTGTAACGTGACCTGAGGTGTGAATTTTTTATCATGAACTTTACTGGAAATAAGAATTAACTCTAGTAAGAGTATATTTGAAAAATGTAAACAAAATGCTGTCATGTATTTTTGACTTATTTAATTTCATTTGGATAAATGAAGAGATCCACTATAATGAATACAAGCAGATTGATTCTTGAATTCATTATAGTGGATTTAAATAATATATGAAACGATAGCAACGACACTGTTATCAATAGATATTATCAATTAAGAAACTAATTTAAGTGCTATGCGACAGTTAGTCAGATAGTTAATACTCTATAAAGCTTTCCTTGTATCAAATAACCTACTGAAGTCAGGGCCGTTGGGGCTCAGTGGGTATGACCACTGCGCTAGCAACCTTTGAGTTGTAGGCGGCGCAGGTTCGATTCCTGCCAGGTGCATTCCCCTGGGTGTATTTCTCTCTTCTGTGTCTGTCAGTTTCATTGTGTCTGTCTGTTACTTGATATTGTATGTCTTGTTTCTGGCGTAGTATGCCAAATATGGCCCTAGTACCATTAAATCCCAATAAACAAATCTATAAATATAGTTGGCTGTTAAACATTTTTCTAAATAAAATTTATAATAGATTATTCATTATTTTAAAGACCTCAAAATAATGTATAATCTAGTTATAACTGATTTTGGGTTCGAAATTTAAGTCTAAATATTCTTTCCTGCCTTAATAAAGTTCAATTTAGTTTTTTAAGGAAACAAATCGTGTTTCATTTCAAGAAAATCATAAGCCCTCCAAGTGGTTTCGGCGAGATATCTCGTCCATCAAGATCTGGAAGATTTTGATCAAGCACCATCAAGATCTGATTGATTGCATCATCAAAATATTGCCGATTTTTTTATGGTGACGAGATCAATATATGCTCAGTTTTCTTCTAATCACGAGATATTTCGTCTAGCAAGATCTGGCTGATTTTAATCAAGCATATCAATGTATGATTAATTACAAGACTTCGCCGATGTTTTTATGGTGATGAGATCAATATCTGCTCAGTTTTCTTCTAATGACGAGATATCTCGTCCAATTAGATCTGGTCAGTTTTGCTAATGGTGAGATATCTCGTCAATGCAACCACCAAGAGGGTTAAGGTTAAGTAAGTTTTAAGTTTTCCAATTTTGTGCAGGTAAAACTATAATATAATATTTATATCATTTATTTAAAGAGCAAGTAAAAAAGTGCTTTTTTAAGTATTCCGAAGCAATATTTTAATGTAAAATACCCAGCTATGGAAAAACATTTTACGAGTTTATTTCTTCAGTTGATGAAGGTAGGAAATCATAAACAAAATTATAAATTTAACTCTGGCATTTATTTTTACTGATAAAGGTAACTATCTCACAGCTTTCAACGTGGCTGCTTTTATTACCTTCACTAGCTTCTAGGATGTCGTATTTTTATTTTAATAACAGCTCAGTGGTTTTTGAGAGTATTAAAAAAGCAATTAGACTTAATTTGTTGTTATGACTGCTTGTTATAAAGTTGTGAAGAACTCGGAAAGATTTTTTGCGGCCAAAAGAAACAGCTATCAAATAAAAAAATAAACAGATATTTTCAAATTAAAATAAAATTAGTGACACATCTTAGCTTAGAAGGGCTTTGCAAAGTAATCATGTCTTTCTAAGCAGTTCGTTTTCGAATTGCACTCAATAAAGGATAAGTAGGTTTCTGTATGACTACTGTGTACGATTAGTGTAATGTGACATGTAATATGGAACACTTAATTTTGAAAGATTAACAAAATACAGGAATGGGGTTTCTTTAATGGATCAAACGCCAAATCACTATAAACTTAACTAATTGTATGTGAAAAGATAATTTATCACATTTAAAATAAATTAGAGTTATACTAAAAATGTAAAAAAAGTCAAACTCGTGATTTAAAAAGACGGTATTTAATGTGTAAAACCTAAACAATTTTTCTTAATCAAGCAACAAAATTTTTATGTAAAAAATGCCCATTTAATTTGAGCTTATGTGCAAAGAAATGACAATTTTGCATTTTAAACTTATATTTTTAATTAAATTAAACTAATTTACACATCTGAAATACGTAGCTTCTTGGAACACTTTCAATACGCCTTTTTTACAATAAAAAACCGGTAATTTGGGCTTCCTACCTCATGTTATATTTATCTATTTTATAGCTCAATTTCCCTATCCGATCTCTAAATTACGAGGTGTTCTCGGTAGGTATTTGATTAACGTCACAATTGGAGCAGCACAACGGGCAATTGGCGATGGTTCGGGATCCATTCCAAAAGGAAAGATTCAAGGACATCGCCTCGTAATTTTGAACCACGGTCAGATGACGAGGAAAATACCTGAGCTGTGGAACCCCACTCTCAAAACTTTCACACCACGCCAACGTGAAGACATTTGAGGTCAAGACCCATTTAACGTGCTCCTGCCCCCTTTGTACACGACTGTCTTTGGTTGTATTTGAACTCGTACACCTAAATTTAATAGGTCATTACTCTTCCAACCGGGCTACCGCGGCCCGGTGTTCTCCTAGGATCTTTGCCTTCGGAATTGATCCCGGACCGTCACCAATAACCTGTTGTGTTGTTCTGGTGCGACTTTAATTAACTACCTACCTACATTACTCGTGCTTCTGCGTGTGCTTGAAGACTTTCTTGAGAAAATGAATGTTGGCACATGAAAAAAATTTGTTGAAGAAAGCTTATGTAGCTTGAGTTTTCCATATGAGCTTAATTAGAAAATGAATGTTGGCAATACCGAGTGAAAGCTTATGTAACTTGAGTTTTCCATATGAGCTTGATTAGAAAATGAATGTTGGCAATACCGAGTGAAAGCTTATGTAACTTGAGTTTTCCATATGAGCTTGATTAGAAAATGAATGTTGGCAATACCGAGTGAAGAAAGCTTATGTAACTTGAGTTTTCCATATGAGCTTGATTAGAAAATGAATGTTGGCAATACCGAGTGAAAGCTTATGTAACTTGAGTTTTCCATATGAGCTTGATTAGAAAATGAATGTTGGCAATACCGAGTGAAGAAAGCTTATGTAACTTGAGTTTTCCATATGAGCTTAATTAGAAAATGAATGTTGGCAATACCGAGTGAAAGCTTATGTAACTTGAGTTTTCCATATGAGCTTGATTAGAAAATGAATGTTGGCAATACCGAGTAAAGAAAGCTTATGTAACTTGAGTTTTCCATATGAGCTTGATTAGAAAATGAATGTTGGCAATACCGAGTGAAGAAAGCTTATGTAACTTGAGTTTTCCATATGAGCTTAATTAGAAAATGAATGTTGGCAATACCGAGTGAAAGCTTATGTAACTTGAGTTTTCCATATGAGCTTGATTAGAAAATGAATGTTGGCAATACCGAGTGAAGAAAGCTTATGTAACTTGAGTTTTCTATATGAGCATATATAAGGATTACACGGCAATACAGGGTATTTTTATGTTTTATTAGTAATTTTGGTTATCTTTACCTGTTTGTTACCCAACATTTCTTTGTTTCAGGAACATATATTCAGGTTTAATTAGAATATTTTATGTCAGTAAAGATTTTGACAGTAATTTGTTCATTCACCGATCATTCACGTTACGATTTGCTATACGATACGGTCCTTAACTATTAGGTTATTTATACACTGTATTACCGAACCATACGTGATTCGTTAACTGACATTGATTGTTTAGCCTGTTGTGTTGCTCCAGTGTGATGTTGATTAACTACCTACCCTATACTATCTCAATCAGCACATAGGCAATCATAGTTCTCACGATTTTCTTTTCACAGGTGATGTTTGTGCTCCCATATAAGCAATCAACAAAAACTGCAACACTAACTGCGTAATATATTATAATTAAAATAGTGTACGGTAGAATCTATATTACAACGCGTGTCTGTGGAGTGCAAATAACAAACTACTGGATGGAGTTGAAATTTTCCAAGGGTGTAATATTTCAGCCAAACTCAATTATCCGAGTTTTGGTACAAAATACTGATATTTTAATATTTCCTAGAAAAACTCATTTCCATAGAAAATGTTTTCTATAACACGATAATTCCATTATTTTCAAAATATATTTCAGAATATGTAAAATGCACGCGATATGGAACAAGTTCCATACTGAAGTCGAAGTGTTTCATATTACGTACACGTGTGCACAGATGGAAAGGTTGCACTTATTTTAAGAAAATATCAATTAAACATAAAACTAGTATTTAACATTAACAAGTAAACATATTTTATGTTTATTCACGAAATACAAATATTTTTTAATATTTTCTGGCGACATATCCGTCAGATAACAATGCTGAAATAAAAGAAAAGCTCCATATAGTCAATTGGCTACTCTTTCTTCTGTAAAAACAATTCCTGAAGTTATGCACATCGAAGTTTCAACCTTATGAAATAGCTGTCTAGCAATTCCTGTTTAAATTCTGAAGAATTGCAAAACGGGAAATTTTTAGCAGCCATCAATTTCTAAGATAAGAGTAGATTTCAAATCCAGGGCCTTCTTTACTGAGGGAAAATGGACTGACCACAGAATCCCCACACCACACAGGTTAAAGTCTAGAACATAGTTTCTCAAAGTGCTCCCTTGTGGGCGCTGATGGTATCTTGGAGGACAATACTGGCTCCAAGGGAAATAGGGATGTGTTGAGGAGGACGTTTGGGCAATGAGATGCTAAAACAGAGGATGCAAAAGCAGATGACAACACTTTATTACGGAGTGGGAAGGGGCAAGAAAAGTTTTCGTTTTATTTCCATCAATCTATTCAGTTAAACATGACTTAGTGCTATAGCAAGTCTTTTAGCTGAAAAAAACCGACTGCATATAGTTGACACTGGAAGTTGAAGGATGCTGCTGATTGAGACGTGACATATGTACACAAATTGATAACAGAACATCAGGCTCATAACTCTGTTTAGGGGTAATTTTCAATTTTACTGGTGTGATTGATATTAATTGCTAATAATAGTAAGCAATCTAGTGCGTTTAGATGCAATTTATTTCTTGTTATTTCGTTTTAATAAATAGCTTTATAGTTTCAGTTCCAAGTTGTTTTATTTCCAAAGTAGCTTATCAGACACCCCCGATTATACGTGAGTGCTGGTGCAAGTTAAATCTGTCGTGGTCTACAATGTCCTCACGTTGGCGTGGTCTGGAAATTTGGAGAGTGGGGTGCCAGCTCAGGTTTTGGCCTGTTCATCCGACAATGGTTCAACATGACGAGGCGTTGTCCTTGGACCTTTCCCTTAGGGATCGATCCCGAACCGTCACCAATAGCCGGTTGTGTTTCTCCAGTGCCAAGTTAATTAACTACCTACTTACCTACTCTGCAATTAAGGATATATAACATGGACTGTTGTTGAATGAATGCTCGAATAATCTCTGTCTAGAGTTCTATTTAACAGAACTATAAGTTTTCTCGTCATCTGACCATGGTTCAAAATTACGAAGTATTGTCCTCTTCGGGATTGGTCTCGGGCTCTCGTCAATAGTCCGTTTTATTGCTTGCTCAAATGCGACGCTAATTCAACTACCAACTACAGAACATTTTCCTTATCGTTATTGAGAATATTAATAACATGTATATGAATTTGGATGAATAAATGAAAATTAACCTTTAACTTTTCAGAACGCATCTACCCCTTAAGACATTCACCAATAAGTCTGCATCTCACCGACTAAGAACTACTCTTTCTCAGAAATTTTCAATGCATTTTTCACAGGCTCACCTCATATATTTCAATCAATTACGCACGATACCGATATTTAAGCGCCACCAGCTGGCCGTATGTGTTACCCCTCAGAGTCTAAGAAAATTGATGTTGCAGGGTTCAACACTTACGAACCTCCTTGCGTCGCCGTTAACTCCAGCGTACGGAAAGCAGTTCAAACAAGGATTTGAAATACTGCCCGCATTAATTTTCTTTTAGAGAATGAGAGGCTTAAGTGAAGCTTTCAATGGTCTTTTTCTGGAGAGCTCTGAAGAGACTCGTTTTACGGAGTTGGGTTAAATTTACTAACCCAGTAACACTGCATACAATGGAAAGCTTACGCGAAGTAAAAAGTCGCGTTTCAAGCCACTACTTTAGCGGTTGGAGAATGCGTTTGGTTTTTCGAGCAGTAATTACCTTATGATAGTTCTTTTAGAGAATGATCGTAAAAAGTCGTATTAGAAATATTATAAGTGTAATATTGCTGTCTTCCATTTACGCAACCCAGTGAAAAAGGGAAATTCTATCCACATTTACTGAACACTCAAATCTTTTTAAAACATTGAAGGAATTTAAAAAATTGTAGTTTTTATCTACTTTTAAACTGCATAGTTTCACCTATTTTAAGATTATTCCCTGTGCTGAAGACATCTCATTGTCTTATTTTATATAATTTAATGTATTATTTTTATTTTATATTCACATGCTGTTTATACACATGAGTTTTTCAAACACTGTTTATTATTACATTGACAGTTTGGATTTTAACTGATTTTATTAGGCAGTACTTAATGTTGCTTTTGGCACAACTTGTCCGCTATTGGACCTTACGCTATAAAACCCAAACTAATCCTGCACTATAAATTGCTTCTGATTTTAATTCATAAAGTGAGGTTTATGGGATAGTAAATGCAGAAAAAGTATATGCATCTTGACTTTTAAGTAAATTATTTTATCTTACCGGAGCTAAACTAGTTTAAATATTTAGGATATCAATAAGTAACCCAGTAAAATAATCACGATAAGTGAAATTTTTCAAACTTGTGTATTATGTATTTCAAATATATATATATTTCAAACTTTTTTTATCACGTCATACTTATTCAACTAACAGAAACATTCCTTTTTCATTTACATTTATACAAGATACTTTCAGCGTGAACAACACAGTGCATGTTGGTATATTAACTGTAATTCAACGAAACAAAACAATTTACAACATGTAGCTGTTTTATCGTTTTCATTAAGGCATTAATTAATAAAATAATATATCCTTTCCCCATCACTAAAACGGCATCTTTACAACTTTTGGCTCCATTTCTCTCATTAGAACTACAGAACTGTGAAGAAGACAGCTTATTAACAACTTGGATCGCGATCTAAATATTTTTGGCAGAATCCTTTTCCATATCTTTAAAGTAGCATATTCACACATTTGGGTACCGTTCTTCTCATTCTGATACAGGGCTCTGAATAGGTCAACTAAATTATGATCACCCTACATTAGTCCCTTGATGGTTTACTAACGTGACTTCCATAACCGTTAAGAGGATCGCGGTGCCCACTTGGAAGAGTATCAGATTAGCAACCGAAGGATTGCGAGTTGGGAACTCAGTCCAGCCAAGTACCGTCGTGTACACGGGGCTGGTACACATCAAATCGGTCGCTGCCTCAAATGTCCTCACGTTGGCATGGTGTGGACGTTTGGAGGATGGGGTGCCACAGCTCAGGTATTAACCTCTTCATCTGACCGTGGTTCAAACTCACGAGGCGCTGTCCTTGGATCTTTCTCAGGGATTGATCCTGGACCGCCGGTGTTGCTCCAGTGCGACGTTAATTAACTACCCCAAATACTTAAATAATCAAAATCACATTCGACCTCCATACAACATAAACTACGAACGCTGTTTCATATTACTGAAGCTAATTAACTGCAAAAGAAACCCAATCAAAATCCCTTCGCGACTAAGCCTAAGGGAAATGCATTGAACACCACCGCTTTTTCCTTTGTTGTCGATAGATGACAGAGAATGGCAACACCTATCTATTATAAGCGGTATTGAATGGCACTCAATACCAACTGGTCTTTCTTTGCATTAATTACTTCCACCAAGCAGGATTAATCATTAACATACCCAATATACGTCTGCAGGATACAATGTATTCGTCACACAATTCCATTTTATTCTCATACGGAAAGTAGATAGCAATCAATTTTTCCTCAAGAGCATATCTGCCATTTTGGGCACTCGCACAGCAGCACGCATCGCCTCGCGGTCCTTAGATTAATCTTCCGCGATTCGGTCTAACCGACCATTGTTAAGATTCTAATAATGTTTAGGAATTTCGGATAAGTTTCCGGGGGTCCTTTTGTTTCAAGTTTCTCTCTCTGCGAGACAAAGGGCATTTCGTTTCTGGTCTAGACTCTCGTGCGCTTTTCTCCCTGCCAGAAACAGAGAAAGGAAGGTTTATTATCTGGATCTCGAAGGATGCTGGCGCAGCTGCCTGATACCAATTGTATTCGCATTCCGTCCCGTGCTTTAATGAGAAGATATTTTGACAGATACGGACTCCGTCATTAGCCGGGCCCTTTTCATAAGGCTGTGTTTCCAGGAATTTCAGCTGTTGCGGCACTGTGGAGGAGAGAAAGGGCCAAAGTCCCCCTTGTGTGAATTGGAATTTGGGATTGTCATTCCACCTGCAACGTCGCAGTGTGTCGTCGATTCCCTCGAGCTCCGGGAATTGATTGGATTCGGGTGTAAATAAGCCTCCACTTATAAGCTCTTTCCGAAAAATGACGAGCCCAGTTGGAAGAGTAGCGGCAACCGGAGGATGGCGAGTTGGAAACTCGGTTCAGACAAAGACCTTCGTGTACACAGGGGGCTAATGAATCTGTCGGTAGGTAGGTATTTTAATTAAAATCACACTGGAGCAATACAATGGGCTATTGGCGACGGTGCGGGATCAAACCTGAAGGGAAAGGTCAAAGAACATCGCCACGTAATTCTGAACCACAGTCAGATGAAGAGATCGCACCTGAGCTGGCACCCCACTATCCAAACTTCCACACCACGCCAACCTGAGTTAAATCTGTGGCCTCAAATGTTCTCAGGTTGGCGTAGTGTTGTTTAAAAAGTTGGGTGCCAGCTCAAGTATTAACCTCGTCTTCTGACCGTGGTCAAAATTACAAGTTTGTCCTCGAATCATTCCTTTCGGTATTCATCCCGGACCGTCGTCAATACCCCCGTTGTGTTGCTCCACTGTGACGTAAATTCAACTACCTACCTGTTTTTGAAATGCATAGTTATCTGAAAATAATAAACTAGTCGCAACTTTACTTATGAAAATCTAGTTTTGAATAAACTTTTCAAGTCGAACAGTACTTTAATATGGACTAAACGCAAACTATAGCTACGTGTTTAAATAACAAATCAGTTTGCTTACCTGTGATTTCAGGCTTCATTTTGGCTATCAAAGTCATGTTCACAGATAATAGCTAAGCATATAGGGTTGATTGTTGATTTTTACGGCTTAAGTACACTCGATAGTACGTAATAGTTAAGAAATCGCAATTTGTTTACACAAAGCATGCCATAATATCAAATAACAATGTTTTTAGACCAATGCCCAATGTCAAAAATGATGGCTACATCATGTGTTCAAAATGGTTTTGTATTTATACTGTACATGATAGGTTGTACACTTTTTCTATCGCACTGCCTAACCTGAGGTAAGTATCTCAAAAATGGCGTTTTGCCAATTCCAGATGGAAATTTGCAGCACAAACTAATTCCTGAGTTATGAGTTCTGGAAATTCACCTAAAATATTCATTGGCCAAAGTTTATGATAATTGAGGTGGATGCAACCAAATGCCAATATTGGAAAGTGCTTAAATAACACAGTTTAAATGGAATTATTCAGAGTTGTGGCGTAATAAAAGCCATGCATTCTGAAATGAATAAATAAGGGGATTATATACAAATGCAATTTGCAGTTTCATGCATTATTTTGTTTTCTATGTATGCAAAGTATAAGTCGAAGAGATAAATCTAAATATCGATCTTTCTGCTTTCTCAGGGCAAAACTAATAAACACGGTATACTGGTGTCTACGCTTCTTATTATCTTAACAGCTCCAGAGTTAGCTTTCTGGTTTATAAAGTAAAATAACAAACGCAGTATATTAGTACCTATATTTCTTATTATCTTAACAGCACTCAGAATTAGGTTTCTGCTTTCGTAAGGTTAAAAGTAACAAACGCAGTATATTAGTGCTTACATTTCTTATTATCTTAACAGTTCTCAGAATTAGCTTTCTGATTTCATTATGTAAAATTACCATACGCAGTATATATGTGTCACGTTTCTTAATGAACAGTACACAAAATTAGCTTCCTGGTTTTGTAAGGTAAACCTAACAAACGCAGTTTATTAGTGCCTGTATTACTTATTATATTATTATTACTTATAACAGCACTCAGAATTAGGTTTCTGCTTTCGTAAGGTTAAAAGTAACAAACGCAGTATATTAGTGCTTACATTTCTTATTATCTTAACAGTTCTCAGAATTAGCTTTCTGATTTCATTATGTAAAATTACCATACGCAGTATATATGTGTCACGTTTCTTAATGAACAGTACACAAAATTAGCTTCCTGGTTTTGTAAGGTAAACCTAACAAACGCAGTTTATTAGTGCCTGTATTACTTATTATATTATTATTATAACAGCACTCAGAATTAGGTTTCTGCTTTCGTAAGGTTAAAAGTAACAAACGCAGTATATTAGTGCTTACATTTCTTATTATCTTAACAGTTCTCAGAATTAGCTTTCTGATTTCATTATGTAAAATTACCATACGCAGTATATATGTGTCACGTTTCTTAATGAACAGTACACAAAATTAGCTTCCTGGTTTTGTAAGGTAAACCTAACAAACGCAGTTTATTAGTGCCTGTATTACTTATTATATTATTATTACTTATAACAGCACTCAGAATTAGGTTTCTGCTTTCGTAAGGTTAAAAGTAACAAACGCAGTATATTAGTGCTTACATTTCTTATTATCTTAACGGTTCTCAGAATTAGCTTTCTGATTTCATTATGTAAAATTACCATACGCAGTATATATGTGTCACGTTTCTTAATGAACAGTACACAAAATTAGCTTCCTGGTTTTGTAAGGTAAACCTAACAAACGCAGTTTATTAGTGCCTGTATTACTTATTATATTATTATTATAACAGCACTCAGAATTAGGTTTCTGCTTTCGTAAGGTTAAAAGTAACAAACGCAGTATATTAGTGCTTACATTTCTTATTATCTTAACAGTTCTCAGAATTAGCTTTCTGATTTCATTATGTAAAATTACCATACGCAGTATATATGTGTCACGTTTCTTAATGAACAGTACACAAAATTAGCTTCCTGGTTTTGTAAGGTAAACCTAACAAACGCAGTTTATTAGTGCCTGTATTACTTATTATATTATTATTACTTATAACAGCACTCAGAATTAGGTTTCTGCTTTCGTAAGGTAAAACTAACAATCGCAGTTTATCAGTATCTGTGTTTCTTATTATTTTAACAGCCCTCAGAATTAGTGAACGATAAACAACAAAAATATTTCGTTAAAGAGCATTCCTTCGAAACATTATCAGCTATTTTTTGCAGGAAAAGAACATTAATTAACCTCCAGAAGAGCATAACATTTACATTCCCAAGAAAATCTCGCGCGCAAATAAGGTAGAAAAACAATTTCATTAATATGCAAGGAATTCCCATAAAATCGGATATAAATTGAAAGCTATGAACAATTGCAAATAATCCTAAACCACCTCCAAAGCAGTAGGGAAGGCTTAAAAGGGAGTAAAAAAGAAGCAAAAAAGAGGCATTCCTGGAACATTGCGAATTAATTGCGAATACGAAGAAAACTGGTAAAAAAGCAAAAATTCCTCATTCTCCAGGAAAAAGGAATAACATGACTTCACCTGTGTAAAAATATTAGCATTTTCTAAATAAATTGGGTCGTGAGGACAAAATAAAAAACAACTCACCCTAGGAATATTCAATTGCTTTTGTGGGAAATGTATTAAGGTAGTGATAATAAAAAAACATCATAAGCTTCTCTCCTAGTGAATCTGATTCATCAAAAATCTTCTTTTCCTCTACTCGGCAATCCTACATGGTTAGTTGAGCACAAGGATTTAAAGAGAAGAAAATTGATTGAAGATAACTCGACAGTGGGAGAAGACTCTTTCAAATTTCGGGATATTTCATCCGACATTGTTAGCATACTTCTCGCGTTCCTTACTTTTGTAGCCATCGGTTTCTTCCTTTCTGTTGGTGTTTTTCGGAGGATATCATCAATATATTGCAGGAGAAATGCTACGTCGCTTCTGTTGGATCCTTTTGAAATTTATGTATAAAGATATACGTGGATGCATTTTGCAGAGGTTGAGTACGTACTTGTTTGCTTCCTTTTACTCAGCGGAAAAGCTGTCGTTTCTTTTTCTATTCCGTTATCGCAAGGTGAACCGTGATCTTCCATTTGGAACTTGATTAAAACATCCCGGATTTTTACATCCCGAGAAAACGATATCGTATCTTGGTTCTTCTTTTTATTTGTTTTATCCCTCGTAAATTAATATTTGTCTTTCGTTTGAAATTTTTTCATATTCGAGTTCGGATAGAAAAGTTGTATTTCATATTTTTCTTAGCTTCAGCGAGATCTCCACTTGAAGTGGAAATGTTCGAATAACATCACACTTATGTCATTTTGGATATCTAAATTATATGTAATCGACGAAAATGCAGTGGCTCTGTATGTTTAAGAAACTTATCTATATAAAACCTAGAGTGAATAAAGCTGTCAAAATGTGTGCCTTTATGGTGACTAAACCTCCTATTTCTGCAAACGTTGCGAAATTTAAATTATTATTTCTTCAGAACCAATAAAGACAGACATATATATACTTATCTGACATCAATGATTATTTTTCGAATGATAAAAATAACAAATAGGTATCAATAGTACACAGAAACGCATTGTTATAGAGTAATGTTTACTATATATAGTAAGATGACCATTACACAAAACTTTTCTAATACAGAATATTCTCAATTAAATAAATCATCATCTGATTCCTAACGCTTCAGTTAGTAATTGAAGGAATCAAATATTCTAGACACAAGCGTCAGGTAGGTAGGTACTTAATTAATGTCGCACTGGAACGGGCTTTTGGCGACGGTCTAGGATCAATCCTGAAGGGAAGGATAGAGGACCACACCTCATACTTTTGAACCACGGTCAGAAGACGAGGTTTACACTTTAACTGGCACCCCAATTTCCAAACATCCACGCCAACGTGAAGACATTTGAGGCCATAACAGATCTAATGTGCACCAGCCTTCATGTACACGATGGTCATTGGTTGAACCAAGTTCGGAACTCGCAACCCTCCGGTTGCTTATCCGCTACTCTTCCAACTGAGCTACCTCGGCCTGCAACAAGCGTAAGAAAAATCAGTCAGGTAAAGCAAGCCTGAATCTTCTAACAGTATTTTATGATCCAAAGCATTAAAATAGACTACAATTTGCATTGATGTTAATATTTTAAGCATATCTGAAAACCTCAAAACTGAAAGTGCTAACATTGACGAAGTAAAGCAGAAAACTCTGCAAGCTTTGAACAACAAATCTAATGGTAGAGTTCTTTTATTGTTTTCAGCAATAGCGAAAAGGTTGAACAAAGATCAGATATTTTAATTAACGTCGCACTGGAGCAACACAACGGGTTGTTGGCAACAGTCCGAGATCAAACCAGTAGGAAAGATCCTAGGACGGACAGCACCACGTAATTTTGAACTACAATCAGAAGACGAGGTCACACCTGAGCTGGCACCCCACTCTCCAAACTTCCACACCACGCCAACGTGAGGACATCTGAGGCCATGACATATTTAACGTGCACCAGCCCCCTTTGTACACCATGGTCTTTGGTTGGATTCGAACTCCCAATCCTCCGGTTGCTAATCCGCTACTCTCCAACCAGACTACCGTGGCCCCTCATATATCAGAGGTAGGAATAGGTATTTTTATGAACGTCCTACTGGAGCAACACAACGAGCGGTGACGGTCCGGGATCAATACCACATCATATATCAGAGGAGGATGATTAAAAGATTTGACTCGTCAGCTGGGAATTGAAATAAAGCTAATAAAATAATTTTAAAACTAATTCTGGTTGTTAGTACCCCTCTTAATGATATATTATCCTAACGCATCACGAAACATTGAAAATATAGAGCTTAGTGTTGCGTTTCAACAGTAACTAAATGCATCTATTTTAAATACTCAAACTTGCATCTAAGCACATACTATAGAGGGTATTTACAGTTTGTTAATATGCTATAGATTTTTTTTCAGAGCACTAGTTACAGTAAACCTGTGACGAAAAGCCAATCGACTTTGGCTCATTCAATTTTTGGCATGGTGTGAAAGCTTGTTAGAAGGCTGCCATACACAAAAGCATGAATTGCGTGGGTGTTTTCTTCCACCAAGTCATTAATACTATTTCTTATGGCACCGAAGGTACAATTTGGAGCCAGAATCCGCGATAAAGACGCCAGTTGTGGAAGTCCTTTGTGTTTCGACCTAGTACTTAATTTTAAGAATTGTCTAGTTCAAAATCACGTGACTTAGATGTCAACTCGCCGGAGTCGAACTATAAAACCATTACGTCATACTTCATGACTTTATGTGTATTGAAAAACTACTCTGGGTTAATTTTCAAACGCAGGAATCTTTTAATTTTTTTAAAGACTGAAAATCGGAAATAAAATTTTTAAATTTCAGTGCACTAAATCAAAATTGGAATAGCGCATGTTTTTTGTACTAGTAAAGTAATTTAACACCAAACATCAACTAATAATTGTGACAAGGAACACAAAAGCTATAACCCAAAAGTTTAATTTACACAGTCGGAAAATTGTCATAAATTACGAATACTTTGGAAATAAGTGTCGTAAGCAAAATATTTAGTTTAACCCTCCAAGCGGTTTTGACGAGATATCTCGTCCATCAAAATCTGACAAATTTTGTTAATGAGAAGATATCTCGTCATCCAGAATTGCCGATTTTCTTATGATGACAAGATTAAGATATGGTCAGTTTTCTTCTAACGACGAGATATCTCGTCCAACAAGATTAGGTTAGTTTTATTCTAATGACGAGATTTCTCATCGAGACAACCACCGGGTGGGTTAAGAAATGAAGTATCATTCGATTTCGCATCGTTCCTAAAGCATCCTTCAAATTATGCTAGGGACCGCGATAGCATTGTTTGAAGAGTAGCGGATTAGTAACAGGAGGGTTGTGAGTTCGAAACCCAATCCAACCAAAGACCGTCGTGTACGTGGGGGCTGGTGCACCTAAAATCTCTTGTGGCCTCAAATTTCCTTGGTGTGGAAGTTTAGAGAGTGCGATGCTAGCTCAGGTGTTGATTCGTGACTTGACATTGATTCAAAATTACGGGGTGTTGTTCTCAATCTTTCCCTTCGGAGACCGTCCTGGCTCAGTGCGCTAGCAACCTTCTAGTTGTAGGCGGCACAGGTTCGATTCCTGCCAGTGCATTCTCCTTATGTGTACTTCTCTCGTCTCAGTAAATCTTTCATTGTGCGTGTATGTCTACACTGTGTCATGTGTCTCGCGCATCTTGGGCAAATATAGCCCTTGCGCCATAAAACCTCAAGACCAAACCTTTCCCTTCGGAATTGATCCCGGACCGTCGCCAATAGACCGTTACGTTTCCCTAGTGCGACATTAGTTCAACTATCTACCTACCTCAAATCACGCTTTTCAACTTCGAACCGCGTACAAACACCAACACAGCCTTCCTTTTAATTTTAAGGACTTATTTTCGAAGACACAGAAAAAACTAATATATTCTCCACCTGTTTCAAGTAAGTTCGCTAAATAACAAACAAGCCCAAAGTGATTTAGCTTGTTTTATAAAACTAGTTTAAAATATCTTTCAAGGCATCTTCTTTTCCACGAAAGAAGAAGCTCCGCAGTCTATTGTAAATTGGAGTTTGAAAAACCCCCGTATGTGTTCGGGACGAAATTCCTCGGAGAACGAAAAAGAATGGAACAAAAAAACAATACACACACCAGAAAAACAAGGCGTCCAATGGAGGGAGCAGGAATTTTCGAGTCCCTTTTCTGTGTGCGAATTCTCGGGTTTTTTGCTCCCCACGAGGGGAAAAAATCGTTCATTTCCGTGACGGTCTCGTCTTGGAGTTTGTGTATTATTTTATATTTTCTCCAGGGGAAGGTTGAATAAAATTTCATTTTTCGCACCAGAATAGGAAATGAACTAACACCGCGAGTCGCGACATTCATTATATTCTGACAGTTCCCATCTCGAAAACCTTTACAATGTCACACATGAATAAGAAGGTTATGGAAACGTCAGGGTTGAATAGTTAGGGAAAACGCGGAAGTAGTAGTTCTTCGCTCCGTCCGATGCCTCTGAAAATTTCACGCACAATACGAGAGTGCGAAACATCTAAAATGAATGAGATGCGTTGAAAAACATCCAGAATGAACGCATTCCTGCTTTATTCGGCATTGCATCCTACGTTTCCATTTTGGCATTCAGCCATCTGCGTTTTTAATTTTGTTCTTGTATTAAGTATATTTAATCTTTTTCAGTGACTATATTCAGAGTTTTTTACAATTGAATAAGAATTGTTAAGGAAACTTCAAGTCTGAATATCTTCATAAGTTATTGAGACTTAAAAGTAAAACTTCAAGTCTGAATAACTGTCATACGGAAAACAGTTTTTCGCTCTATTTTCCGTTAAACTAAATGTAGGTGGCAGTAGGGTTTCTGAGAAGAAACGTGTTTCATGTAAATATTCCAAACGTGAGTGATTTGGCTTTTTTTGCATAAAATATGAACACTTCGCCAATAAAAATTCCAAAGAATAAATTCTGAATTGATATTTGATAGTTGATCGATCAACGCTCATTAGATTAACCAAATGTCACCAAACCAGCGATAAACTACATTTTAAGGTAACCCCGATCTGTATCAAGGGAGAGCTTTTGTAAAGCAGAAGTAAAATCTTCGCATTCCGTCTGGTTTGTTTGTTTACACTGAAATCCCTCTCGTATTTGCATTGTGGTGTTAGGCTATTTTAGTTTTGAAATTCATGCTTGCGGATTTGGATATTTCTAAATCTTTCCCTTGAATATTTTTAAGAATTGGACTGAAAATTTTAAAAATCAAAGTATAAATTAAAGATATAGCTTTCTGAATACAATCTCTATGCATTTCTCTCTTAATTGGCGCTAAAAAGGCCTAGTTTTTATTTGTTGTTTGGCAACAACTGTATCAAGCATCACGTGATCACTGGCGAATTAAATCTACCGATGGAAAGTAAGTAAAATATTTTAGCAGATTTAAAACAAACAATCCGAGGAGAGGTTTTAAATTCATAAAAACGAATTTGGTACAGATGTATCTAGCGCCTCGACTGGTGGCAACGCTCTTGGCGCACTTTTAGTAGCGAGTTATAGCAGGTGAAGGTAATCCATCTTTATTAGGGTTATTCCCCTTTTTATGGCAAGCGGAAAGATTTTTAAGATATATTATATTTATAAAGATAAAAAAAATTATAAGATTTATTTCCTTGGCGACATAAAAAGTGCGCCAAAAAACGCGCCAAGAGCGTTGCCACCAGACGAGGCGCTAGATACATCTGTACCACGAATTTAAGTTTTACTATCAATGTTTGTGTTGTCAACTCATGTCAAACGAAAGCCGAATTATAAGAACTTTGTATTAAAGTCCTAAATGGTAATTGATAAATAAATGTTTTTACACTTGTAAGTAATATTCTTTAAACTGGTACTCTTTATAAGAAAGACTATCAAATATTTCGATGTTAGGGTGCATTGCGTCGTATTTTTCATAAAGCAAATCGAGCATGATTCATACAATAAAACAATGTTATGAATCTTTATGGGTTGGCAAGCCATGACCAACCAATCAGGGAAATTGTCGGGATGTAGCATGGTGAACTTGAGTCGGTTCCTAATTTACCCCTTGACGACTCTCTCCCTCTCTCTTTTTATCTCTGTCTCTCTCTGATCACTTTTCAAATGATCAGAGTATCAGCAAGATTGCACTTAACAGTGGTAGAAAGGCTTTTCGATCGCAGACATGGAGTCGAGCACTTCTTAGAAGAAAAAAAATTAGATATTTATTATTAATATAAGATTACAAAGAACATCAATCAACTCTCATCCCTGCACTCCATCTCCAATTCTTCTAAATTCCAAACTAATGTTTTATCATATTCCATATCATTGTTACAGTTTGTACGTACATAATTTAAAAACCCACTCACAATATCATAGCGCTTTCATGGTAAAAATATATTTATTAATATTACAGTTTGGACTGTGGAAGCCCGGTTGGAAGTGCAACGGTTTAGAACCGGAGGGTTGGGAGTTCGAAACTCGGTCCAGCGGAAGACCGTCGTGTACCCTGGGGCTAGTGCACGTTAAATCTGTCGTTGCCTCAAATGTCCTCACGTTGGCGTGGTGTGGAAGTTTGGAGAATGGGGTGCCAGCTCAGGTGTTGGCATGGATTTTGATTCAAAATTACGAGACATTGTACTTGGATCTTTAGCTTCGGGAATAAATTAGATCCAGGACTGTCGCCAATAGCCCGTTGTGATGCTTCAGTGCAACGTTAATTAACTTCCTACCTACCTCTTCCACTCCGTCTCCACAATTTTTCTAAATTCTACATTAATGTTTTTATCACATTCCATATCGTTGTTACGTTGGCACGTTCATTTAAAAATAGGCTCACAATATCATAGTTTGCTGTGGTAGATAATGAAAAATACATTTACTAATATATAGCTTGCCGTGCTTAATAAATATGATAATAATATTTACAATTACGCTAGTAGCAGCTGCACGCGCGCAATAAAAATTAAATTAGCGGATCACTCACAGAAATGATAGTTCAAAGACCTGATGAATGATGGCTTTCAGCATAAATTTCCCAGTAGCAGTTCACGCTGTGTTATGGTTGTGAGTGCTATTGGAGATTAATTTGAGATATCACCCGAATATAATCCAAGGTGTATTCCTAAAAGCACAATGATATATCAGAGATGCTTTAGAAATAAAAGAGATAACCTTTCTTCATAATTATCCTGGTATACAGCAGATATTGTGAGGTTCATATTGTCCATGGTATACAGCAAAAAATAGTTCTTTCGCCATACATGTCCCCTATTACAAAAAGTGTCAGAGTTCGATATCTAAGCAATTTTCATGTCAAAGACAAATTATTTCACAAGAAATAATTTGTTTATCCGTATAGCAGAAGCCTACAAACGCTATACAGGGTGAGTCTAAACTGATAATACAAACTTCAGGGGGTGAAAGAACACAACGAAACAAAAACTTTTCACCATAGAATGAATGGTCGCAAGTGCAGCGGTTGGCCGCTAGAGAGCGCTTTCCATTTCGGCACAAACACACGGTCCGATGCAAGTTGGAAAGGAGAAGAGGCATGAAATACGGAAACAACGCTTTAATGTCAAATAAACATCAATAACTGCTTGACAAAACGAAATAATACAATTAGATTGGCATAAATTAAAGATAAGTACAAGGAACAACGGGTAAGAAAAAATTACATGTACAAAACATGAGAAACTTTTCACATGGGAATGAAACGACACGTACAAACATCAGTCGGTAAGGGCAACGCAAATGCATAATTACAGAAGCTGTTCAAAATGTCGACCACCACACCTAATGCAGGCCTCGCATCGCCGACGTAACGCTTTTATACAAGCGTTTGACTGCTCTCTCTAGCGGCCAACCGCTGCATTTGCGACCATACATTCTATGGGGAAAAGTGTTTGTTTCGTTGTGTTTATTAGTTTAGACTCATCCTGTATAAGCCGCCTTATGTTCAAGCTGTTAAGAGAAATTGTTAAATTTCGACTCAAGTGATACTCACTACACTCATTTGAAAATAACCAAAACCAAACCAAATTGCTTAGTTTTGATAATGTAATCAATTATTTTCCTTAAAAGAGTAATCTGAAAATATTTCTTCTGATTTGTGATTCTTTATGTGATAGATGCTGCAATAATTATGTGTGTATAGTAACTTATATTTATTTTGTTTGGATAGTTTATATAAATTCACTAGCTGAATGACTCGGCGTTGCTCGGGTTGAATTGTTTATAATTCATCGTAATATTACTCAATATTATTCCTATGGAGATTTCGAATTATTTTTAGCTCACTGCAGACCCAGAACAAATCGAACAGGGCTAATATATAGCCTATCCCGCAGAATTCTTTAAGATGAATGTACCAAATTTAGTGTGAATTGGTCTAACATTAATCGTATAAATACGCAATGTTATTCCTATGAGGATTTCGAATTGTCTTTAGCCCTCTGCTCCATGTCGATGGTAAAATAAGACCACTATACATTCCAATAATAAAGCTACAGTTTAAGAGTTTACGGACGGGATACATAAACGTTATGATACTGAGCGATTTTTAGTGCAATGGCACCCATCTGCAATTGCACCATACTAACATTCTAGAAACTCCAAGGTCATCTTAAGAGGCGACTCCTGTAGATGTTAACTCTGACGTCATCTGCACAGCCAGATCGGGAGAGAGCGCCTTCTAGCAAGTGCTCTGTCCAGGATAACGGGACGTTACACCCCTCTGCACACCCAAGACAAATAGAACGAGGGTTAATATGTAGCCTATGTTATCCGCAGGGTTCCAAAGAATAAGTGTACCGAATTTGGTGTAGATGGGTCGAACGGTGTAGACTTGTATAGAGAACAGACAAACTCTGCTTTATATCTATAGATTATCCTTTTCTCTTACTTTTGGAAATCGCTTATATTCTCGTATTTTCTCTTTTTTCATTACTTTTACTTTCTTTAATAAAGCTTTTCTGATGCAACTTAATCTTATATCTTATACCTATCTTGTATGATCCTATGTATTTCCTTTCATTTCTTACTTTACATGATTAGTTATGTGGGAAACTTCTTACCTTAGAAAGTTATATCATTAAAAAAATATTAAAGTAAGCCATTAAATGCAAAACGTCCTCAAACACTCAATAATAATATACATGGTCCCAAGAATTGAGATAGAGAAAGTATTCGTTTAAAAGAAAGAAGATTAAGTATTTGTTAAAAAGTAAAAAGAGTAAGTATTCGTTTAAAAGTAAGAGTATTTGTTTTAAATTCATTTCATATTAGAATTTATCTCATAAAAGAAAATAATTATCAGATTTTCTTTGTATGAGTAAGTTTGTGCTAGTAAGTTAAAAGACATAGCAAAATGTACGTAAACCCTCCAAGTGATTTCGACGAGATATTTCGTCCATCAAGATCTGACCAATTTTTTTAATGATGAGATATCTCGTCATCAAATTATTGCCCATTTTTTGTCGTGACGAGTTCAAATTCTGGTCAGTTTTTCTTCTTGCGATGAGATATCTCTTCCATCAAGAGATATCTCATCGTAAGAATAAAAAATGGCTAGATCAGGTTAGTTTTTGCAAATGACAAGATACCTGATTGCAAATGACGGACAGCCAGCAGAAAGGTTAAAAATTATGTTAAAAGATGCGTTACTTTACATACGAATTGTGCGTATGTATACAAAATACATATGAAATATAAAAAGAGTTATCAGTTTTATTAGAGTTCTAATAAAACTGAGGAAAGATTCAAAAAGTTTTTCTCAAGAACGGAATATATTGATTATTTTCTCTTTTAAATGAATAAGTTGGAGTTATTTAATGTAACTAAAATTATACGGAAATAAAACACCATCTGAACAATGATACATTAATGAAACAAGGGCGAAATTCGAAAGCCTCGAAAAGCTCTTACAGTATATCCAAGTTGGAATCGCTTGTAAAGATCTAGTAATGAATTAGTTTAGTTTGTTAGCAAAATACAAATGACTTCAAGACTTAAGCATGAGGAGCAAATTTAAAATGCTTTCCACAAGAATATTTTTTTCTAGAAAAAAAACATTTTGATACTTGAGATAAATTAGAAAAGGTTACTGAGGTTAATAAAAAAGTCAACTGCTCTCGTTTCTTTTAGGATTTACTTTATGGACTCGGATTTCGTCCTGGGTTTTTTTCATTCCATCTCATAAGTAATCTAGTTCACGTATAGCAGTTTTTTTTATAATCCGGGGGAATAAAACTAGGAGTTGAAGGGTATTAGTTCTAATTGCTTTTGGAGAAAAAGTAAGAAAAATTATTCTCCTCAGATTTTTTCGGAAATTTCATCTTTTTTTCCCAGTTCAATCATTTTAACGAGAGCATTGTATTTAGCAGAAATTGGTGACTAAAATATGAGACTCGCTTTAATTATTCACCTAAGTAAACATTGGTCTCATTTTTCGATTTAGAAAATATAGTTGCGAAACTTGCTTGTAAATAACAAGTTCCAAATTGATACTTGGAGATTTCATATTAACCCTCCTGGTAGTTGGTTATCTTGAAGAGGTATCTCGTCATTAGCAAAACTGACCAGATCTTTATGGACGATATATCTCATCATTAGATCAAAACTTAGCAGATCTTGATCTCGTCATCATAAAAAAAAATTGGGAATATCTTGATGACAAGATATCTCGTCGAAATCACTTGAAGTGTTAAACAATCGACATAAGAAACGTTTTTTTTCTTATTTTGTGCTGTCTTACTGTTGCATTGGACAATATACGTCTGGTGGCAAACTGTCGAATTTGTAGACAGTTCGGAAGAATAGAAATGGCTATGGCAGTTTCGAAAATGCACTTTACAATTCCCAATTAAAACGGTCTTATGCTTTCCTGAAAACTTGCTACATTCAATAGTTTATCAAGGTATAATTTTTTTTAATATAACATAACCAAGGACGTAAATAATAAAAAAAGTATGTTGATATCTGAAATTGAACCGAAAGACTTGAAGATTCAATTCAAGCGAATATATGCATTAAACATAAACCATTATTCAATCGGTCTTCACCATCATTCAGTACCAATCTATCACCATCTATTTACAAGATACTCAAAAGGAAGTTAGTGACAGTAAAGCAATTTGTCTAAATCTGGACTTAAAATATTTGCTATGTTAGAGGTCCAGATTTAGATAAATTACTGAACTCATCATTTATTTATCCATACATATTCAACTTGTTAAAAGAACTTATATAAGCGAATATCTTCGAGCTTTCGGGAAAATATCTTATAAAAATATGTAAAAACTATGAGAAAGTAGATAAACATGAAAATAAAACTGCTTTAACGAAAGTACTTAACTTAGTATTGAGACTTAGTATTTTTATAGATTTTCTAGGTTATATATATTCAAACTGGTAGAACTTCCCGACATTACTTGGGTCACTTGAATTAGATTTGCATTGAAACAGCGATCAAAACTTATTTTTTTTATTCTAATAGCCATTTTCCTTTGTGTAGATCAATACAAAATTTATTTTATGTTTATATCTTCTTTTATTTCTCATTTTTACTTACAGGATACTTCAAAATGGCATCCAATTACGTGTTTTTTTGTTTTTCAAAATTTTTGTTGACATAGTGGATAAGAATTTTATTTAACCCTCCAAGTGGTTTCGATGAGATATCTCGTCCATAAAAATCTGACAAATTTTGCTAATGACGAGAAATCTTGTCATTAGGATATTGGTGATTTTTTTATGATGACGATATCGCGATCTGGTCAGTTTTTCCAAGGATGAGATATCTCGTCCATCAAGATCTGGTCAGTTTTGTGAACGACGAGATGCCTCGTCGAGAAAACCATCAGTAGGGTTAATATTCATATTCTATCCGTAAACAAACATTGTATTCCTTTTTTCTTTGATTCAAAATTCCACTCCAGTAAACACAAAAATGAGTTAAAAATTGTTTGATGAAGAGAGATACATTATAAATTCCATATAAGTGCTTAAACAGAAAATTTAATTTATTAGTAACACTGAGTCAATGTGTTTTTACAGCAATACTAAATTTGCAATCTTTATGGTTTAGAATTGTAATAACCGTTACTGTTTAATATGGAATATTTTATTACAATATATATATTTCATATGTTAGCTTTTAAACTGAAAATTTAATTTACAAAAGACACGGTATGTGTCATGAATTTTATACTATTCACGATCTACTAACTTACCTAAAACAGTGGGGTCTTAATCACCACTACTAAAGTCAAAGTACTTGGGAATTCTCAACTTATACGCTGTCACATTAACGTGACAATTTGAAAATTGAAAGACAAGTCATAAAGGCAATAAACCAATATCAAATGGAAGGACTAACGTCGTTGTGAACATAAGGAATTGAGAGGGGTTGTTGAATAATACCCAAAGTGGCACTTTGTATATGTCATGAATTTTAAACGATCTTCTAACTTACTTAAAACCATGCGGTCATAACCTCCACTACCAAAATAAAAGGACTTGGGAATTCACAGCTTATACGCTCTTACCATTCCATAAACAATGACTGAATAATATCCTAGGTGGTACTTTTTCGATGTGTCATGAATTTTATACAATCCACGATCTACTAAGCTATTTAAAACCCTGGGGTCATTACCCCCACTACCAAAATAAAAGGACTTGGGGGAATTCACAGCTTATACGCTCTTAACATTGCATAAACAATGACTGAATAATATCCTAGGAGGTACTTTTTGGATCAGACATGAATTTTATACATTCCACGATCCACTAACCTTCTTAGAACCTTGGGGTTATAACCACCACTACCAAAGTAAGAGTACTTGGGAATTCACAGCTTATCCGCTCTTACCATTCCATAAAACAATTACTGAATAATACCCTAAGAGGATGAATGGCTGTCTCCTATTTTTTGCCAAACAGTTCCACTTCTCAATACTTATCTTATTTGCCATAGGCAACTATTATATTTCCACTCTCTCTTTCGGTGATATCATTAATGGATGTCAAGTCGTGCATTATCCCTGGAGGCTTCCCTGTTCGTTTTGACAGCAGCAAATGCACTTCCATGAGACGTCTATAGAGAAAACGTCAATGGCGTCTGTTTTAGACAATGTGTAATGGTTTATATCTCATAATGTTTCCATTCGTCAATAGCTTGAGCGCGGTTTAACGATGCATGCCAAATTAACAAGGTTCGAAGAGAGAGTGAATACCGCCGTAAAATTCTTTTTTAACTTTTCATCTAAACATTCCTCAAGAGCAAGTGAAATTCTATTACCTCGTTAATTTTTGGATATCTGGAATAAGGAAATTTATTCGAGGATATTTTTAACCTTGGAAAATTCGAAACTGATTTAGAATAACTAATATCCAAATTAGGAAGAATTCTATTGACTGTTGACTGGTGAAGATTATCTATCGTTTCCAATAACAAATTAAATTTAATCAAGTATATATATACATATTAATTTTCGCAAAGTACTGGTTAAAAATGCAATCGTGGAAATGCTTAATCGCGAATTCCTTTCTGCGAATTATGAATTAATATCATAATATGCATCATGATGAATAACATGTTCATAAATGAATCGTGATGAAAATAATGAATTACTAAGCTCTTCATAAATGTGAAGGAGTTGTTATTTGTAAACGGGTTGTATAAATGTAAATACGTAAGAATGTTCGCAGTATATAAGAATTGGGTAATATTATTATGATATGATAAGGAAGTCATTAACTAAAATTACTAAATTCTTGACTTCCCTAGATATGATAAGTTGATTAAGTTGATCGTATCATATAAGTTTGAAAGAGTAATGATAAATATTTGTTGTTTTAAATTACATAATCATATAATGAATAAATATGATATTAAATTTCTAAAATATTAAATATATACAGTTATTAATAAATAAATTATAAATTGGATCGCATACGTTCTGACGGGTTAGGTGATAATGAAACATTTTTAACGAATACGCGTGGAAGTATTAAACATTCGTCATTATTGTAATCACGAATTAACAAATCTTGATGTTAATAAATAACTTACACATTTTTTCATACTCTTTAACCTTTATATAAGAATTAAATTAAATAATTTTTTAACCTTTGTTTATAGAATGAAATTGCTTTATTGCAGATACTATTCTATTTTTAATTGTGTTGATCCATATACAATTCGTCGTACTTATAAAGAAAAATCCAGCTGTAAAGCCTATTGAGATACGAATACAATTTTCTCTAGAAATCATTTATTTCTATTCAAGTGCTTATTTTTAACTTTAGCCAGAATAATCATAAATAATGAGATTATATTGAAAGATCTTTATTCCCTTGATATGCTTCACTGCTCATGAATATTTGCATCTCTAAATTCTCAGAATAATATGCCAATTAATAAATCTCAGAACTCAAAAATACATCTCAGTCTCAGTAATTACGTTACAAAACCTCAGTAATTACCTCACAAAAACTCAGTAATATAAACTTACAACTACTTTTAAATTTATGATTCTAAATGGAACTAAAAAGTTGTATTACTTGTGTTGCCAGATATAGAAAGCTACATACTTATTAATAATTTATGTTGTCGCATGTACCTTTTCACAAATTTCTATACAAATACGCTGGAATTTTCTACTATTTTATCATAAATATTATCGCTTCCATTACTGGTTTCCTCTTACATCTTTGTCGTGATTTAATATTTATCTGTAGTGCCCGAGCAATATGAAAGTATTTTTATATTTTATTTAACTTTAACCATGGATAGAGGATATAAAAATTTATCTGCACCGTCGCAAGTTTGCCTTTTGTATAGCAGCATAAATTCTTAAATTTTCGGGAATCTTAGACTCCGAACATTTGGCATTTATTTCAGTTTAAATCACGTACTTCAGAGATATAACAAAAGCGAGTGTTATGGATAATACTATCATAAAATATTTCACTACGAGAAAAAGAAATTCATAATCTACTTTTTTATTTCAAATTTCCCTGAGCATTTAAAAAATAATTCTACTGCGATATTTTTCCACTGCTTTATATTGATTTAGTAAATGGTCTTAAGCTATGAGGTACGGAACAGAAATATTTACCTATGTGAAGTACCATAAAAGGCTTTTAATGGAATGTAGATATATCAGAGCAAATGTTTGTCAACTTAATATGAAATTCTCTTTTGTCAGTGTTTTATTTTAGATGATTCTGAAAACGGTGATTCTGTTCTAAGGGATGCCAAATTTATTTTATACATTCGAAGAAAAGCAAGTGGATGACTTCTTTATTTGTAATCCATGTTTCTAGAATCGAATAAAAAAGAAATAGTATTTTACTGCGTATTCTTTTTGCATTGAAGTTCGTAATTTCGACAGTAAACTGAGAGGTTTTCTATACATAAGAAGTGATGTCTTGAAACAAGCTTAATTTCATTAGATAGTTTATTTTGAATGTACAAGCTTCGAAAATTATTTTGTTGTAAACAGTGGGTTCTCGATTAAACAGTTACTGAAGGCAACTTTAAATACCAAGCAAAAACACTCATTAAAGATGCAAATGACTTATTTAGATGTATCCGTTATAAAATAATTTGTGCAATTTGTACGCTTGTACTTTTAGGAGACCGAACTTGAAATGAATTGCGAATTTAACCCTAAGGTTATCTATATTTGACATGAATACCTCTTTTAAATCAGACCAGTAAGAAAAGTTGAACGTTTCGAAAAATGGGTATCGTGTTCGGTCTAATAATTTCTATTTTATCAACACGAACCAAACCACCCTAATGTCAGTCAATAGCTGAGAGAACAAAGATTTGTTAGTGACCTTGTTTGTGAACCGTGTTAAGCGGATAGGACATTTTCAGGATTTTCCGCTGAGCCGCGCAAACTTCAAATCAGTGTAACTCGAGGCTGCAAACCGCTACGACGTCAAACTTTGTCTCAAATGAAATCTAACTTTAAGACCTGTCGTTTTAAAACATTAGAAGTGAAATCGAATACAATGTTTGTTATGAAACTTTGAATCCCAGTTAAAAAATTTAAAAATGTCCGCATACATTTGTCGAAAATCCAAGCAGAAATACATTGAGCGTAGTCTAGGCGAACGCGCAACTCGTCAGCTTTCGATAAACACTGAATTGACTACTGAATTTGCCTTTCTTTCACTTACTACGCTCAAATAAATACAATGTGCTAATGAGACGTATTCGCGTGAAACCTTGCGACCGTCTCCGATAATCTACCCAATTTTTTTCTTTCTATAGCTAAAAAAATTTAATGGATGATGCTCTGCAGAAAAAAATTTGCAACAATTTGTGTAGAAAATAATTTATTGGAAATTCATTTGTAGATTGACTTCCATAAATGCTAAAAAATTTTAATGGATGATACATCTGCAGAAAAAAATTTGCAACAATTTGAGTAGAAAATAATTTATTGGAAATTCATTTCTAGATTGACTTCCATAAATGTTAAAAAATTTTAATGGATGATACATCTGTAGAAAAAATTTTGCAACAATTTGAGTAGAAAATAATTTATTGGAAATTCATTTGTAGATTGACTTCCATAAATGCTAAAAAATTTTAATGGATGACACATCTGCAGAAAAAATTTGCAACAATTTGGGTAGAAAATAATTTATTGGAAATTGATTTGTAGATTGACTTTATATTGAACCTAGTATCATCTTTATATAAACCCATTGTATGTAAAACATGTATTCAGTATTATAGTTACATTTCCATGTGATGGTTATCGTTTTTTTTTCGGTGCCATCGTGACTCAGTGAGTTTTCTCACTATTCTAGTAACCTGCGAAAGTCGTAGGAGGTGCAGATTCGATTCCTCAATGGACGTATTTCTCTCTTATGTGTCAGAAAAACTTTCCTTGTGTGTGTATGTCTATTACATGACGTTGCCTTTGTTGGGTTTTATCAATTGAAGACAGAGTTTTTATACACAAAAAATAAATTTTATTACGTGACCAAGTCTTATGGTTTAAAAACATACAAGAAGTCTGATCAGATCATGATCCCCAATCTTTCTTCACTTTTATACATTCAAAGATTTACATTCTTCAAATTTATGTGCCCCACACGGCACTATAATTGGAGGTTTGAGACCGATTCCAACAGCCTTGTATGTGGCGCAGAATATACAAATATAGCCCTTCCGCCATAAAACCCAACCAACCGGTTTTTTGCATCTAAAAAGATATTTCTCACACATAGAAGTTTCAAAGCAGTAATCCACAAAAATACCGAACGAAAAATATAAAAACACAACATATAAGATTATCATAGTGAAGAACAGATTACATACGAAAAAATAGTTTGTAATTTTAGTCCTATTATGATCACATTTTATTTTCAATATATAATCACAAAATCAAAGAAACACCTATTGACGCTAAAGAAATCCGATACTTTACGAAAATCGGGCATAGTGACATCTAGAATCGCATATTAACTTTCAAAAGAATAGAAAGAAGAATTGAACATAAAGCTCAATGCGCACAAAGAATAAGCTAAATGAGAATGAATAAAATAGAGTGTGAAAATTTCGTCACTTTCGCAAGGACTATATTTGACCAAGCTCGCCAAACAACGTCAAGTAAATAGACGCACAAATAAAGTTTTACTGACACGTAATAAGAAATAAATGTATATAATAAATGAGTGTAGAATACCTGAGTATTAAATACCTCAATTGATTTAAGCTTTTATACGACACCGGCTAAAATATTTAGTTAATAAAAATAGAGGTTACATAATATTTACATCTTCACACTATGGATGCATAGCTCCTATTGTCCAATTCTTTGTTGGAGTTTAGGACCTTTCATTGATTCACATTCGTGTGCTGGGAAATGCATTGCCCACATCTGTTTCAGTTCCAACAGTCATGTCTCTAAGCCACCATCTAGGTTATTTCAAGTGGGGAAGAGTTGTTGAATAGCTACAGAATTGCACAATGGTCACTGAATGAGTTACGGGGTTAGTTTCGAGTTATGATATTTATGTCCTCGGCAACATTTCAAACTATTATCTCGCATTACTCATGCATACTAGGAGATTTTCGTCACTTTGCAGCGGAGAGAGTTGGAACAGAAAACTACTAGACGCGCCATGCCAAAGCAAATAGCAGATTAGTATAAAGTGGGTAAATCGCATTTGTCCAGCACACAAACGAAGATGATTCTGCAAAGCGCGAAGATCTAAAGCCTACGTTTATTTACCCAAAGTCCAATGCACCTTTGTTTTCACAGAAGCTTCCATGGAATTTTACACTTAGCTGTAGGCCCGAGGAATTAAACTTCACGTATGGCGAGAAAGGACCATGGACCAATACAAAATCAATTATGTAACTTACATAAGTTGTTTACCCTCCTGGTGGTTTCTTTTCGTGTCAAAAATTGCCCTGTAATGGGCAGTCTCTTGTGCAAAAACCTGTTCCAAACTGTCATCTCAAGGCCAGGACAGTTTGTTTTCCTACTTAGATCTTCATTCCCTTTGAGTAGAAGGGCGGTTTTATCCAAGGGATCCAATTGACCAGATCTTGGACGAGATATATCGTCGAAACACTTGGATGTTTAATGGGCTTCATACTCTTTACAGAAGCTTGTCATTTTAGTTCTTTCACAGATTCTAGATGCCACTTGAGTGCCTTATTGCATAGAGAATATACAGAAAAAAAACAGTAATGAGGGTGTTTTAATCCAGTTTGGAGAAACAATCTGGAGAATAGTCAATTTACATGGGCTGGAAAATGGTACAATGAATGAAAAATATTACCATGAATTTGAATATTATGTTTCTTAATTTTGCTGTGCTTTAAGCAAAATATTTCTATTCATGGATAACAATGTCTCGTAGTAAAAAACTATTGCAATTACTTCTGGATCCTAAGCCCCCTCAGAGGCACATCTTTTTCAGATGTGTAAAGGGTTCACGAACCCGAGGTAGTGATCTATTCTTTTCTCATGGGTTTTACTACCTCGGGTAAACATGGGGGTCGCGACCCCAAGATGCCCAAGCGATCTTCCTCCTCTCCTTCCCTTTTCCTTTCTGTTGTCAATTAATTGACGTAATCTGTCTTTAATGTGGTGCAGTTTGGCCAAGTATATACCTTGCACCATAAAACCCCCAAACAACAATCTGGATCCTAAGTATTTTAGCCCAATGATCCTCCAATCCGTTCTTTTGACCTTAGACGTTTTTTCGAGATGTCTTGTGTCACGTCTACACCCTAGAAAATGCTCACCGGATGAAGCTGGTGTTGATAAAAAGTTATATCCACAAGAACGTTTCAATGATCACGTTCTGAATATAGACAAATGAGACATGTCATACTCCGCCGTAAATAGTTATCATAACTCCGATATTTTCCTTTATTCTGTTTTCGGTTGTGATGCATTTTTATCAAAGCTTCTGTAAAAGTACAGCCACTTGTATTTGCACCCGTTGTTACTGAATTGTCAACCTTTAACTCTCCATCTGCTTTTGACGAGATATCTCGTCCTCAAGGTATTGCTGATTTTTGTATGATGACGATATCAAGATATGGTCAGTTTTCTTTTAATGACGAGATATCTCATTCATCAAGATCTGGTCAGTTTTCTTTTAATGACGAGATATCTCATTCATCAAGATCTGGTCAGTTTTGCTAATGACGAGGCATCTCGTCGAGCTAACCAAGAGGTTTGTTAAATGCTGAATCCGGATAAACTGTGACCGTGGTTCAAAATTACGTGGTGCTGTCCTCGGTTCTTTCCCTTCAGGTTTGATCCCTTTCCGTCGCCAATAGCCTGTTGTGTTGCTGAAGTGCGACGGTAATTAAATTACCAACCTATCCAGATTAACTGTACCTTAACTTTAAGACTGTGGATTTAAACTGTGCCTAAGAACATCTCGTGGAGTGCAGAGGTCGATTCTTAAGTGACATGGAAGCAGAAATAACCGCGTACAATCTCACAACAAAATCAAAATAATACTGACAATCTCATGAATGAAATGATAATTAGTTTTAAAATGTACAAAATTGAGAGATTAAGTCGAGAAATTATTTCAACTCGTTACATTTTATTTTCTCCTTAAGCCTTTTGTGAGATAAAGATAACTTTAATGCGTGTGGAAATAAGCAAATTATCTTTCAGTCTGGGAGGCAACTTCTCTCAAAACTATTTTTGTAGAAATTCGCATTAACTAAAAAACAGTCCCATCTCCGAAATATCATTCATGAATGAAGTACGTTGAAACCCAAGCAGAACACCACTTATGTACTTCATTTTGCTTTATTTAACTCGAGCAAATCGCTTCCACTTAAAAGATTTCTTTCCTTTATAACCGCGCAATTTCTTTTTCTTTACCCGTGTTCCCTCACTTCTTTTCATAGGAGGGATCCCTTTGAAAATTAATTTACTCGTGTTTCCCCTGGCAATTTTGTTTCATTTCTCCATCCCCCAAATTGCCGCGATTATTTACGATTTCGTCATTTATCTTGGTGAATTAGTCGGAGCTAAACATAGCTCAATTCGAAACGTATACAGTCTCCCATCAAACATACAGCTGATGCCCCGCTTCCTTCTAATGGGGCAATGAGCCATTATGCTGGTGTGTTGTTGGGGCTTCTGTGCTGAGTCAGGCTGGAAGGGGGCCGTAACAAATAAGCTAATAAAGGGTCTCTGCGGGCAGGCCACTCGCACAGCCGGCGGACTCCTGTTGCGGTGGGATGACGGCGACGCTTGTGGGCCCATCAGCAGCCTATTAATTTCCAAACCGCTCCGTGCTCGCTGTCGTGTAAGAAAAGAATCTGACATTTGGGCTTGATGGGCAATAAATACATCACTAGAAGAATGGTGAATATCAGACACACGAAAATAGCGTTGCATATATATATTTATAAACATATTCTTATATAAATATGTATATACAATATATATGATACATACATATGGGTATATATATTTACATATATGTCATAATAACAGAATTTATACGTCTGCAGTCGTGACGAGTGTGGCAAGAGTGGTAAAAGGCAACCGGAGAGGATGATCCATTGGTAATAAGAGTAATGTTGATTCCATAAAAGGAGAGGCAGAAAGTTCTATAACAATGTTGAGGGTTGGGAGTTTTAGACTGCTCTGATAGCTCCTTATCCCAAGGGGCTCGTGAAAAGAATGAATAGTTTACAATGAACTGGCTAGAGGGATAAGGATTAAAAGAAGGATATTGAACCAGGGATCTATCGAGAAAGTTCATTGGTAGAAGTTAGTGGTTTAACGAAGGAATAATTTGATCTTAAAGCGATTTGAAAGCAGGAGAGTCCGTGGGAGGTCAAAGTTAAGGAGATGGCTTGAGTTCAAACATGAAGGGGGTGGCAAGATATATTGACCGTTTGGTCAAGGAGACAAGGACTGGGAGAAAAGGGTATGTATCTCTCTATGTATAACATATATACATAGAGAGAGGCAGAAAAGAGTAAACTTAGAATTTCAACATGAACTTACAACAGTGTTGGGAAAACGGATGAACGATACCAAAAGTTGCACAATCTGATTTATTTATCAGAGAAAAACTCACAGCAAGTGCTCAAAGTGGCGGCCACGCGTGTCGTTGCACAGTTCACACCGACGAAGGAATGATTGGCGCAGCCTCTCGAAGGTTCCTAGTGTTGTGTTCATTTTGTCTGCGGCCAACACCGATTCTCGCTACGAGATCTTTAGCCGAGTCCACAGGTACACTAAAGATTTCATGTGCCCCAGAAGAAAAAGTCCAGCAGTGGGTTGAAGTCCGGTGAGCGAGGAGGCCATGCAACAGGTTCGCTAACGACCAGGCCATCTTGCTTAGGAGATATGCTACGCAGGCAGGTGCAAAACGACGTCAGAGGCGTGACTTGTTCATGCTCGACGCGTTTCGACTTTACTCTTTTCTGCCTCTCAGAGTTATATGTTCCAAGGTAATTATTGCTCGTCTGGATGGGTACTATCACCTCTCTTATTTTGTAAAAACAATTTAGACTCACCCTGTATATATATATATATATATATATATATATATATATATCATGGGGTTTTTGTGAAATTTAGGGGTGATGGTAATGTAGGGGAAAAGTATATTGTAGTTCTTAAGCTTAAGAATTTTGTTGAATGCAATGAATTTCACAAAAACCCCATAGCTTTTAGATTCATCACTTGTGGCACTAGCCAAAATTACATGCATAAACCAGACAAAATCTTTTTTAAATTTTTAAAAATCATTCTTAAAGCTATCACGGTTAAAGAAGACTGTTGGATCATTAATAATAACACTCCAGTTCTTAATTTTCTTTCCTCTAATAACAATATCTCACAAATTGACTCTTTCGATTTTAAAGACCTCTTCACTAGCATCCCGCTCCATAACCTTATAGATGTTCTTAACTCCTACTACACTGAATTTAACCTTCTTCTTAATATTTCTCAACAATATTAGAATAGTCTTATCAATCTTTGTGTCCTCAACAATTTTATCTTTAATGGTGAACATCTTTTCCAACAAGTACAAGAAATACCACAAGGTACCACTTTCTCCAGTATTCTTGCTAACCTCTACCTCCATTTCTATGAAAGATCACACACTTCTAAATTTATTAACTCCTATCGCTACATAGATGATTTAATCATTTTTAACTCACCAGAGTTCACTGATTTTTGGAAAAGTATTTATCCCACTGAACTCATCCTCAAAAAAACAAATAGCTCACCTTTATCTACTAACTTCCTTGACATTCATATTGATGTCAGTTCTAAATCTTCAACCGATATCTATGACAAAAGAAATGACTTTCAATTTAATATTAACAGACTTGTTCCCTGGAATTTTAATATTTCTTTCAACATCTACAGAAACTTAATTTATAATCAAATCTATAGAATTCATCATATTTGCAGGGACCAAACTACTATTGATAATCAGCTCAAAACTCTTAAAACCACCCTCTTAAATAACAACTTCCCCAACAATTTTCTTAAAAAGTTTTTTCCTTAAAAATGATTTTCTTTTTCTCGACTTTAATTTCTTTCTCCTCAGACAGATGGAGCCAAAATATAATTACACTGCTGGCCACCGTAAATGCAACACCCTGAAGGAAGCATGCAAATAATATGAAATTTACAACATGCATTAGCGGAGGTGAGATATGCAAATGATTAGAATTTCAGCGCAGACGCACATCACGCGCGCCTGTGGCGCCACTTCAAAGCGCTATTTAAGGCTTGGAGATTTCGACGATTTCAAGTACGGCAATTGTTGGAATCGGTCTCAAACCTCCAATTATAGTGCCGTGTGGGGCACATAAATTTGAAGAATGTAAATCTTTGAATGTATAAAAGTGAAGAAAGATTGGGGATCATGAGCTGATCAGACTTCTTGTTATTCTTAAAATGTATGTTTTTAAACCATAAGACTTGGCTACGTAATAAAATTTATTTTTAATGTGTAAAAACTCTGTCTTCAATCGATAAAACCCAACAATTGTGTTTTTCTTGTGGTTTTTTCAAAAAAACGATCAATTATGCCTCGTAGAAAACAGCGATCATCTTTTGATCAAGTATCCGAGTTCGACAAAGGAAGGATAGTGGCCTACCGAGATTGTGGATTATCTTTCAGGGAAATCGGTAGTCGTGTTGGACGAAACCAAACAACTGTAATGCGGATATGTGATCGTTGGATGCAGGAGGGTACGACGGACCGACGTGTTCGATCGCATCCACCTCAGTGCACCACTTCACGTGATGACAGGCATATTGTGCGTATGGCAGTGACGGATCGCTCAGCCACATCACGAACCATAGCACAGCACATTCAGTCTGTACCGCATCATCCAGTGTCTGCGCGTACCATTCGACGCCGTTTACAGCAGTGGTCTGTCCGCAAGACGTCCATTGCTTCGTCTACCCTTGCCGCAGAACCACAGACGTTTCCGCCGCCAATGGTGCGATGAAAGAAGGATGTGGACGGCAGAATGGAATGAAATTGTCTTTACTGACGAGTCACGCTTCTGTCTGCAACACCACGATGGTCGGATTCGAGTCTGGAGACACCGTGGAGAGAGGATGCTGAACAGCTGCGTTATGCACCGCCACACTGGTCCTGAACCGGGTATTATGGTATGGGGTGGTATTGGATATCACTCTCGCACTCCTCTAGTACGCATTGCCGGTACTTTAAACAGCCAGCGCTACATCTCCGAGGTGTTGGAGCCAGTTGTCCTTCCTTACCTTCAGGGCTTACCCACAGCCATATTTCAACAGGATAATGCGCGACCACACGTGGCACGCATTGTCCAAGGGTTCTTCGTCAATCGCCAGATTGAATTGCTTCCCTGGCCAGCTCGCTCTCCGGATCTTTCGCCGATAGAAAACATGTGGTCCATGGTTGCTCAACGATTGACCCAGAATACATTCCCAGCTGCCACACCAGATCAACTTTGGCAACGTGTGGAAGCTGCTTGGTCTGTTGTACCCCAAGAACACATCCAAAGTCTCTTTGAATCAATGACGAGGCGTGTGGCAGCGGTGATCTCCAACAATGGCGGCTACTCTGGCTATTGATTTTGGCAGGAACCACACTTCACAGAAGTCTATAAATTTAATCATTTGATACTTTGTCAACATGTTATCTACAAAATAAATTTTGTTGTGATATCTCTTGTCTTTCTTGTTGTTGCAATTTGGGTGGCCAGCAGTGTATATAATTATTTTTTTCACTTTTGCCCTCGTTTTTTTCTTTCAATTTCATCACTGCCCACAATCTTTACTCCTTGTCACAATTTTATTTTCTTGTTAAAATTTACCTTTCTTCCCTCCCTTTCATTTACACTAAATTGTTCACATTATCTCCAAGCCACCCTCTTTCTTTTTTAAATCCGTTATTCTACATAATACGGATCTGGCAATGTTTTGCTCTCCTAGCTTGCGCGGCAACTTTCGGTAAGGTATTACTTTGGCTATGTTCTTTTGATTCCTAACCTTGGTAACAGGTATTATTTTCATGATTTTTTTCTCTCTAGTACTTTGAGTTTTCGGGGGGTAACTTATGTTGATCTCTTTGGCCTGGCCTCACATAAGTACAGAAAAAACTCAAAGCATCGCATTTTTAAGTGACAACCTGGCCTTGCTCCCCTTGAAAAAGTAGGCAGGCTCACTTAACATTTACATATTTTATTTCATCTTGTTTCTCGGGGAAATCTATTCTATTCTTAGGGTAGTTTTACTTATTATTTCTCTTTATTTGTTCTCTGCGGCTTTCAGCGCTGTTCATCTAAAGGGTCAATATTATTGTTGTTACTTTGCTCCATTTTTTGTTCTTATTTTTGTTCTTGTTATTATTTGCATTTTGTTTTTGTTTTTATTTGGTTTCTCCTTTTTGATTTGTGGTGATGGTCTATATATATATATATATATATATATATATATATATATATATATATATATATATATATATATATATATATATATATATATATATATAATAGGTCTAGTCGATGTCTGGGGTGTCTCACTTGACAGTGAGATATCTGTAGCTGCTCCAAAACTCAAAAGATACCGCACTCGGTGTAGAAAAGTTTTCCTTAAGCGTAAAGCGATCCTTCGATGTATCGAGTTCCTTAAAAACTCGGTTATTCGAAAAGGCACACACGCATTTATAATTTTTAGCTATTTTATGTAGCACATTTTTATTTAAAGCTTTTTAAAACTACACGTTAAACACAAAATCGATGGTAAAACCTTTCAAAATAATTCTAAGCGCGGAAAATAAATTTGAAAACTAATTATTTTCTATTACTAACTCGTCGTGGCTCAGTGGGTATGCCCACTGTGCTAACAACCTTCGAGTTAGCATGCGATTCCTGACAGGTGCATTCCACCCTGGGTGTGTTTCTCTGTCTCTCTTGTGTCAGTAAAACATTTATTGTGTGTATTACTCAATATTGTATGCCTTGTGTCTGGAGCAGCATATCCAAATATGGCCCTTGCGCCATAAAACCCCCAAAACCAACCAACCTAATGTGGTGTCGTAGGGTAAAAGCAATAATCTACTACTCAAAATCTCGTGACGCTCGGAGGATTAAGATTATTTTGAAAGATAAAGTACAACTTACACAAAATCCAGATGTTTACGTGACAGTTGTATGAAGTTATACACTGAGATGCATGAAAAAGTGTGTTGGAGGTATTAAATACGCACTGATAACAAAATAAGTTTGATTTATCGCTCTACACTCAATTTTGGGCTAGACGAGGCTAATTAGACCGGGACTTACAACTATAAATGGATTCCGAAACACTACGAATATATGGTCGCCAATAACCCATTGGGTTGCTCCAGTGTGACGCTAATTCAACTACACCCCCACATTACGAATATCCTTGCCCAGAACGGGATTCAAACCCAGCTTATTGAACTGAGGGACAGAGAACTTACCACTCGAGCAACGATAACGAACTAAAAGAAAAAGGATTCACATTTGGCGGAGGGGGCCTCGGTAGCCCAGTTGGAAGAGTAATGGATAAGCAATCGGAGAGGTGCGAGTTCGAAATTGAGTTCAGTCAAAGACCGTCGTGTACATGGGGGTTGGTGCACGTTAGATCCTTCGTGGCTTCAAATGTCCTTACGTTGGCGTGCTGTAAAAGTTTGTAGAGCCATGTGCCAGTTCAGGTGTTGACCTCGTCATCTGACTGTGGTTCCAAATTACCTGGTGTTGTCCTCGGGTCTATCCCTTGGGGATTGATCCTGGGCCGTCGCCCATAGCTCATTGTGTTGCTCCAGTGCGACGTTAGTTAATTACCAATTACCCTTTGGCACAGATAGTTATCTCACATTATCTTAAAATGTATTATTTTAATGGGATATAAAGAAAGGTATTATACTCTTACCATTACATGAAAAAGGCGGCTGTCACAAAATTAGATACCTGTGAAGTTCAAATATGTCTTAAAGATATAACTATCAAAGAAATGCACACAAAATGGAGGGTAATTAAAATTTTTATTGACTTCAAAATTCAAAATTTCATGGATTATTAATTCTATTGGCTTTTTTAAAATACAAAAGTTAAAAGCTATGGTTCTCGATCAGCCAAAATTTTCGAAAGTCGGCTTATAAAGGTGTCGTAAGAAAGTTTTGAAAACGGTTTCGGCGAAATAGAGTTATGTTCTTGTTGATTTTTATTCATGAAGATATGGAGTACTGAAGCAACGTTGAATTTGATTATTTCCAAGGAAAACATTGTCTTTACATGGCTTGTATATCTCATTGTCTGTTTTGACTTCTAGTCCCAAGAAATTGTCGTAAAGAATGAAGCATCCCAGGTTGACTGCGATGAAATCATTTCGTCCAAAATGGATAAGTCCACAGTTGATGCTTAGTCATGAAGCTGTGTAGTGCTGAAGCAACGTCGAATGTGCTTATTTCCAAGGAAAGCATTTTCTTCCCATGGCTTGTATAATTCTTTGTCTGTTTTGACTTCTAGTCCTAAGAAATTGTCGTAAAGAATGATGTATCCCATATCAGTGTTGTTGATTACGATGGCATCATTTCGTCCGAAAATGAGAAGTCCACGGTTCATTCGATTCAAAATCAGATCCTGTTCAGAGTCTCCTCTAGTGAGACGGACAGAAGCACTGCGTTTCATCAGGACAGCATTTGATGTCTTGTCACTGCGAGCCTTTTCACTTGAGCAGGACTTCTCAGCATCTGATAATCCACTGATCCCATCCAACAGTTGGAGAGGTTGGGCCGACGTTCCGGTACTTTCGGTGCCATCCGGAGTCTTGTTTCCAAAGGCCATATTATCAAGGCTGTCCGATCCCGTCTTCTGAGCAACAGGGCAAGTTAGATCACCTGTGGTTCTGCTTTCCACGAACATGTCAAAGCCATCGTCTTCTCCATTGAGATCTGCGGCAGATTCGTCAGCTCCGTCCGATACGGTTTTGTCAATGGAAGTTTTTTGTGCCTCGAGTAGAGCCCTATCCGTCATTTCGTCTTCGATGGTACGCAGACGCAAGTCCATAAATTCCTCGGGATGTTCAGCATTCCACTCTGCGAGGTAGTCGCGCTCGACGTATGGCTTTTCTTCTGCTTTCTGTTTCTTTGCCTCTTTCTTGGCTTGCTTCTTTTTGCTTCGCTTTTCTTGAAACTTATTTCTGAAATAGTAAATTAGAATCAATTATTTTTCCTGGCAAGACGCAGCAAAGGGACAAGTTACATTTATGTTAAAACAGTAAATAAAGTTTTAAAGACTAAATGTATAAAAAATAAATACTCAAAGAGCACACGTACATTTGTTTCCTGCACCAGTCCAGCATCTTGAAAGGTCGATTAGACGTCTGTAATAATGACGTAAATAGTACTAAAAAGTACTGTTTGTAGGTAGCACTAAAAAGTACTGTTTGTAGATAGCACTAAAAAGTACTGTTTGTTTGCAAAAAGGACTAAAAAGTACTGTTTGCAAATATGTTGCAGCGGAAGATTCCTCTACAACAAAAAAAATCACTATAATCAAACGTTTATAATCTCACTTGATCAAAGCTTTAAAAATCGCCAGTTAGCAGTTTGACAGACGTAACATGAATGAAGAAAACTTTTTGTGAGCGATACTGTTTACTTACAACAATTCTTGATAAATAATCGAAAAGTGATACAATTTTTTAAACCTATTTGTTTAAAAGCATTCTGAAAAATGTGTATTGTTATAATTAAAAGCAATGTATTGTTCCCAGTTAAAAGAGTTTATTTATCTATTTCCATTGTTGCATTTGATATTTGCAAATTTTTCTGCTCGTTAATATGATGAAGAAATGTATAATTTTGATACAAATTGTGATTTGATACTTAAATATTGCGTCATTAAATTAACAAGAATCATCAATGTAACAAGAATCATTATGTTTACATAGCCCCCATTTGTTTGATTCTACGCGATTACAATTATCAAAATATATACAGCTTATCCGATTAGGGTTATAAATTGCGAAGAGGAGATATCTTGAGTAAAAATTTATTTAAAAGATTTGTTCGCTCGATATTTATAAATCATTTGGAATATTCTTTCTTATATAATGTTAACATATATGCACTCATATCTATACATATAAAGCAGAGTTGGCATCTGTCTGTATGTTCTCTATACAAATCTATACCGTTTGACCAATCTGCACCAAATTTGGTACACTTATACTTTAGAACCCAGCGGGTAACGTAGGTTACATATTAACCCCCTTTCCTTTCGTCATAGGGTACTAAACACAATTCGAAATCCCCATAGGAATATATTGAGTATTGGTAGGGGGCGCTCTTTTCCTGTCTGGCTGTGCAGATTATGTCAGAGTTAACATCTACAGGAGTCGCCTCTCAAGATGACCTTGGAGGTTTTTAGAATCTTAGAGTATGATGTAATAGCAGATGGGTCGGTTGCGCTGAAAATCGCTCTGTATCATATCGTTTATGTATCCTGTCAGTAAAATTCGGGATGGAATTTTCAAGCATAAAGTGTAATTGCTTGAAACGTTGATCATGATATCGTATCGATATGATTTATCAGCCTTTCATAATGATGGTTGCATTTCGAAATTCACATTCCTGGGACAAGGTGCTACAAATAAAAATATATTTATAAGAAAAGAACTGACTGCAATAATATGATTTATGTCCTTTTTTAGAAAATGAACTTAAAGGGCATTCACAATCCCTCCAAAACTCAAAATCTACTTTTGAATATAGTCATCTCAGTATTAGTTTTTGTAGGTCTGTCTTACCTATAGTATGTGAAATGGATCTAAAGTAAATTGTAGAAGCTATAAAAATCTCTGTTTTAAAAATTATTTTGCGCTCGCTTATTTTTCTCTATATTTGCATTTTCTGACAGAAAAGTGATTTTTTGGATCACTTTCAATCGACGTTTAACCAATTAAACCCGAGTAACGTCGGGTAAATTCAGCTAGTATATATACAGCATATCATATAGCATATATACACTCATGTCCGAAAGTTAAGCATAATTCGTAAAATTCGAAAAAATCGGAGTAAATATGTATACGATGGTTCAGAATTACTTGTGGAGAATCATGGGACTATGGTAAAACATTGTGCATACCCAAAACAGTTCAGTCTACGTCGACATGCGAAAAGCACCGGAGCACGTCGGAACGAGTATAAAACGGCCTCGAGCGGCATGGCCAGTTTAGACAGAATTTTCGCAATTGCATTGTTAAAAATCAATAAGGACGAAAGATGTTACAAAGATGCCTATTGGACATGTTTGTGAAGGAACAAATTATTGGAATGCTATAATCCGGTCGATCCCAAACCGAAGCGTCTTGAATTCTAAATGTGCCTCAGTGTGTGATCTCCAGACTGTGGTAGATGTTTCAAACCACTGGAGATGTTACCCGACCAGTACCAGGTCGGCCAAGGGTAACAACCGCTCGGCAAGAGCGATATTTGGCGATAATTGTGTGACGTCAAAGGAACCGTTCTGCCAGACAACTAGTGTTCTTTAAGTTTAAACAACACAAAGACGAATATGAATCGAATGTGCATACGAATCGGAATACGAATAGATTGGGAATTGAATTGGGTACTTACTCCTATTTCCCAGATAAACGATATGAAGAGGCAAGAATTGAATACTGGAAGCAAAAGAATACGAACTCCATATAACAATTTAAAACTGGTTTAATTGTATCCTTTACAAGAGATTTGATTCAGCGATTTAGAATTTAGTTTGTAGTGGGTGTACGAATCCCACCATCCCACCTCTCTCAGCTTCCAAGCAAGAATGTGTCCCCGTAGCGTCCTCTTTCACGTTTAACCCACCGGATGGGGGTGGAAAAAGTTTCGGTTAGCAATCGGGAAGGGTTTTTTGCTTCTTTTGTTGACCTCTCTCTTCCTCCCGCGTGTCTCTCTGGCGTTACTCAACATCCTGCGGGGGGGGGGGGGCAAGATGAAATCGGCAACACCACTAGCCCATTGAGTGGACGGATGACATCTCCGGATTTTGTCTTAACTGACACAACACGAGTCAACTGGTTAGTTCCCGAGAACAACTGGTTGACTCTGCCAAGGTTCCAATGGAGAGGAGGTTACTGGCCATCTTTAGCGCTAGATCTCCAAAGTTGATGGACGTGTTTGCGAGTCGTCACTTGGGACGCTGTTGAAGAGAATGCATGTAATCTCGATTCCAACACCTCCAGAAGCTGTCTGTCACCTGTAACAATATCTTCCACCTGAAAGAAAGACTCAAAGATGGATTAGGTTGGTGGTTGGATTCATTCTACCTCATCAACTTGATTTCAGATGGGAATTCTAGTTCTTGAATTACTTTGACTATTCGTTTACTTGAATTGTCTAGTTCGAGGGTTTGTAAAGGCCCTGTTGATGATACATGATATATATTTTGTTTGCTTTTTTTTGCATTAGGAGTGAAACTCAAGGCTCATGCAATTACGCGTACTAATTTCGTGTGGGATTAGAATTTGCAGAGGATATCATGAGAGTTATCGATTTACGTGACGAAGCAATGATCCTCATCAGATGAAGTCTGTCCAATACAGGTAGATAGTCATTTGGGGAGGATGGGAAATCGATTTCACTGAGCCACTTTAGCACATTCCACCATTCCAAATAGACCCTTAGTTGTCCCGGAAAAAGGCCACGAATGGCGCAATCAGCCGGATTTTCTTTGCCAAGAATGTGGTGCCATGACTGCTAAAGTTAGTGAACGAATTTTTGCCACTCTGTTGCACAAATTGGTTACCCCTTTCAGGGAGATTTGAAATCCAACTCAGTGTGATGGTTGAATCAGACCACAGAAATATTTTGTGAATTGGAAATGTGATTGATTTCACAATAGCATTTATGAGCTCGGATAAGAGAAGAGCTCCACTTAGTTCTAATCGAGGCAAGGTTACAGGTTGCACTGGTACCACTCTCGTTTTGGCTGCTATTAAACATACGTGAATGTTATGACGAGATGTCTCTGACGAATGTTATCTGATATCACGCGGAAATACACCACTGCAGCGTATGCCTTAGAAGAGGCATCACAAAAACCATGCAGTTCTATCTTAGTGGTCTTTGAGGTATGGATATATCTAGGAACTTATATTTCCTTGAAATGGCTTATTTCTAAGGAAATTTTATCCCATTTGTTGGTAATATCTGTAGGAAGTGGATCATCCCATTTTAACTTCGTTTTTCAAAACTCTTGCAGCAGAATCTTAAGAATGATCGTTGTGGGCGAAATGAGACCCAAAGGATCAAAGATACGAGCTATCACGGAAAACAATTGTCGTTTAGTAGAGATTTTATCCGCTGTTATACCCCTGACTTGAAGGATATCGGTTTTGAAATTCCAAAATAGACCCAGTACTTTTTGAGAGGATTCATCTTGGAACGAATGAGAGAAAGAGTTGACTTTTAACGAATCTGGTAGGTCTGAGAGAACTTCTGCATGATTGGAAGCCCACTTTCCGAGTGAGGATCCACCTGCAGCCATCAACTGATTCATCTCTTTGACGATTGATTTTGCGGAATCTACTGAATCTGAATCTGCTAACAGGTCATCTACGTAAAAATGTTCCCTTGTAATATCAGAAGCAGAGGGAAAATTCCGATATTCATCTCTGCACAGTTGTTGTAAAGTGCGAAGGGCTAAGAAAGGAGCACATGCTGTTCCATATGTGACAGTCTTAAGTTTGTAGAAGACGAACGGATCAGATGGATTTTTTCGCCAAAATAGTCTTTCGAAAGGCAGATCTTCATTTTTAATTAATATTTGTCTATACATTTTTGCGATATCCTATTTTTGCGATGAAGGCTATCGGGTATGATCGGAAGCGGATTAAATTTGGCAAAATTTCAGTTTGAAGTTTAGGCCCTTTGCATAGTATGTCGTTTAATGATTTTCCATTTGAACTTTGAGCAGAGGCATCAAATAGTTTGTAGTAATCGAGTAGCACTACCCGTAGTTTGGTAGTGCTACTCGATTCGTTAACACCCCATGATGCAGTAAATAATAATTTGGAGTTATTTCATCTTCCTTTCGTGATAACGGGCCACGTGAACTAGACTTTCATATTCCTCCATGAATTGAGAATGCTGATTTCTCAACTGAATTTTTAGCTAGTGTTTTCTCTAGCGAGTAAAACCGCTGTTGGGCCCTTTTTGGCTTTCTCCTAGAGTCTCGTTTTCTTTGAAGGGAAGATTAACACAATATCGCCCAGGATTGCCTCTTTTGACGGATCTAAGAAAGAGTTGCTCACACATCTCATCTTCATCTTTTAACACCTGAGGTTTAGGAATGGACTCAAACCCCCAAAAGTCTTTAAGCGTTTCATTGATACTGTCCATTGTATGACACACCATTTATGAATGGAAAAGCGTTGCAATTTCTACTTTTCCAGAAAGTAGATAGCCAATTTTTGTATTCATCGCAACTGGTGAGCCGAGGTCCAGTGACTGATTGTCCATTGATTAGAGTTCCAAAAAAATCTGCTCCCAATAAAATATTAATAGGCCTGGAGATGTAAAATTGAGGGTCAGCTAAGACTAAGCCTCTTAAATGTGGCCAATCGCCTTTCAATATAAAAATTGGGAAGAGGGAAAGTAACCTTGTTAACAACTAGAGCCTCTGCCGAAAAGATATTTGACGAGAAAGGAGTCGAAAACTTGAAATTTGTTACATGCAAAGGGGTTTCTGCTAAAACGCCGTTAATACCCACCAACCTGTGAGTTGTGTTGAGCAACGGTAGATTCAAAAGCTCAGCACATTCCCTACCTATTAATGAAATTTGGCTAGCATTATCAATTAGCGCCCTGCATTGTATTAATTTTCCTGACAGATCTAATGTTTATGAGCGCGGTTGACAAAGTCCTTGCATGCACACCCGATTCACATTGAATACTGTTCGCAACTGATACGATTGAATTCTCCGATTCTCTGCATGGAAGGCTAACCACTAGGAAGGCTAAACATGCAAAAGTGTATGATCACTTTCCGAACAGCTTTTGCAGTGCCTCAAGTTTACGATTTTGTCGTCAACAATTAGAGCATAAATTATGTGAGTCCATTATTTTCCATTCCTCATTTACCGGAATGTTATTAAAAGTTGGGCACTTAAATAATGGGTGCATTTGATTGCAAATCACGTATGTATTGCCCTTTACAACAACCGCGTTGTAAAGGGCAATACATTGGGCTATTGGTTTCTTGAACGAATTGAAATCTACAGCTTTTCTACCTAGATTAAATTTAGCTTCGTTTCTAGTGGGCTTTGATTCGTTTGAACTGCAAGCTTCTCTTTCAGCAAATACTCTAAATAATTCAAAGTCTGGAATGCTTTCGAGAGAAAATTCCCAGCGTTATTTGATTGGCTCATCGAGTTTTGTTAACATGAAATTTATTAACATTAAGTCACTTAACAAATTAGATTTCAAGCATAATGTTTTCAAATTACGGACGACTTCATTGCAGGTGTCTAATAATTCTAGTAAAGTTTTTGAATTACTCACTTTGGTTAACTTAATCAAAAATATTTTATTTATTTGGCTTAGTGCCAACTGCCGATTATTTTCGAATCTCTGACACAAAAGCTTACAACAATGAATCAGATTTTCTTCTTGAAATGCAAAATCCCATATTAATTTTGCTGCATTTCTACGTACCGAAGACTGTAAATACTGGAGCTTTTCAATATCTGATAGTTGCTCATTTTTCAAAACGGATGAATATAATAACTCCTTAAATGATATCCAATTTCCTGAATCACCATAAAAATTAAGGAGATCGAATTTAGGTAATTTTACCAACGAATGTTTTCTTCCTTGTGTTACTTTTCCAACAGTATGAGATTTTTTCTTATCTAATTCGACCAAGAGATCTAGAATATCATCTTTATACTTCATGTATTCCTCAATGTTCTTTTCATTCTCTATGGGTGAAAAATTTGAAAATATATCTGTCAGTCTTGTATCGTAAGATTGAAGTTTCGTTGTGAGAACTGCGATTCGTGCTGGATCACTTAGCTCATCGCCTAGAATTTTCTCTCGGAACCGATTAATTTCCTTACAAACTTGATCAAAACGCAATTGAACGTCAGATTCTTTAGGAATTTTAAAAACTAGAAGGAATGAGAATTATTTTTTAACGACTAAATTGATTTATTTTGGATTTAGATTTCATCCATTGGTCTCTCCGGCTCGATGGCCCACTTTTATGTTCTTTAAGTTTAAACAATACAAAGACGAATGTGAATCGAATATGCATACAAATTGGAATACGAATAGATTAGGAAATGAATTGGGTGCAGCCCTAGTTGACGCCTTCCTTCAAAGTGAAGATATCCACCGCATCAATGGCCTGCCAGCCCTCCTGATCTGAATCCTATATAGCATGTGTGGGGGGGGGTATTTCAATTAACGTCACACTGGAGCAACACAATGGGCTATTGGTGACGGTCCGGGATCAATCCCAAAGGGAAAGATCCGAGGACAACACCACGTAATTTTGAACCACGGTCAGATGACGAGCATGTGTGGGATATGCTCGTGAGACATATTGCAGCCTTCCGCCACCCACCAAGTTCCGTTTTGGAATTGAAAACTGCTCTCAGTGAGGCTTGGAACTCTTTGAGCACACAACTCATCCATATCCTCATCGAAAGTATGGGAAATCGTTGTGCAGCATGCGTGGCTACCAGAGGTTCCCACACACCATATTAAACTTCAGCATCACATTGTTTTAATCATTCTGTTTCACTAAAGTTGGCACTCGTATTGTGAACCTTTTTCTTTCAACTCTTTTCTTTGGATAATAAGTCATTATTATCCTTGTTTTGCATTGTTTTCCTCTATAACCCTATTACACCTGCATACGGATTTTCCTTCCATTCCGATGTAGATTTTCTGAAATATTCATGTAAACAGCAATTATGCTCAACTTTGGACATGAGTGTACTTCATCCGATTATGATTGAAATACAAACCTAAATTAAAATGAAGAGAGATAAATCCTAGTTTTTAATTGTTGCATAGTTGTAAAGGACAGAACTTTACTTAGCTCAGCTTTTTCCTTTTTATAAGTTTTTTCACAATCTACTACACTGCTGGCCACCCAAATTGCAACACCAAGAAAGACAAGAGATATCACAACAAAATTTATTTTGTAGATAACATGTTGACCAAGTATCAAATGATTAAATTTATAGACTTCTGTGAAGTGTGGTTCCTGCCAAAATCAGTAGCCAGAGTAGCCGCCATTGTTGGAGATCACCGCTGCCACACGCCTCGGCATTGATTCAAAGAGACTTTGGATGTGTTCTTGGGGTACAGCAGACCAAGCAGCTTCCACACGTTGCCAAAGTTGATCTGGTGTGGCGGCTGGGGATGTATTCTGGGTCAATCGTTGAGCAACCATGGACCACATGTTTTCTATCGGCGAAAGATCCGGACAGCGAGCTGGCCAGGGAAGCAATTCAATCTGGCGATTGACGAAGAACACTTGGACAATGCGTGCCACGTGTGGTCGCGCATTATCCTGTTGAAATATGGCTGTGGGCAAGCCCTGAAGGTAAGGAAGGACAACTGGCTCCAACACCTCGGAGATGTAGCGCTGGCTGTTTAAAGTACCGGCAATGCGTACTAGAGGAGTACGAGAGTGATATCCAATACCGCCCCATACCATAATACCCGGTGCAGGACCAGTGTGGCGGTGCATAACGCAGCTGTTCAGCATCCTCTCTCCACGGTGTATCCAGACTCGAATCCGACCATCGTGGTGTTGCAGACAGAAGCGTGACTCGTCAGTAAAGACAATTTCATTCCATTCTGCCGTCCACATCCTTCTTTCATCGCACCATTGGCGGCGGAAACGTCTGTGGTTCTGCGTCAAGGGTAGACGAAGCAATGGACGTCTTGCGGACAGACCACTCTGCTGTAAACGGCGTCGAATGGTACGCGCAGACACTGGATGATGCGGTACAGACTGAATGTGCTGTGCTATGGTTCGTGATGTGGCTGAGCGATCCGTCACTGCCATACGCACAATATGCCTGTCATCACGTGAAGTGGTACACTGAGGTGGATGCGATCGAACACGTCGGTCCGTCGTACCCTCCTGCATCCAACGATCACATATCCGCATTACATTTGTTTGGTTTCGTCCAACACGACTACCGATTTCCCTGAAAGATAATCCACAATCTCGGTAGGCCACTATCCTTCCTTTGTCGAACTCGGATACTTGATCAAAAGATGATCGCTGTTTTCTACGAGGCATAATTGATCGTTTTTTTGAGAAAAACCATAAGAAAAACACAATTGCCGTACTTGAAATCGTCGAAATCTCCAAGCCTTAAATAGCGCTTTGAAGTGGCGCCACAGGCGCGCGTGATGTGCGTCTGCGCTGAAATTCTAATCATTTGCATATCTCACCTCCGCTAATGCATGTTGTAAATTTCATATTATTTGCATGCTTCCTTCAGGGTGTTGCATTTACGGTGGCCAGCAGTGTATTATTATTATAACTCATAATGATAAATAATACTATTACCCCGAATGTAAAGCTCGTTTCAGACAATTTACTTTACAATCCCGTCTGCTTATTGTACTGAGACGCTTCAATTCCATGAGTTTAAGCTGCAATCGGGGCTCTTATAATAATCACATCTTGGGAGTATCAAAGCTTCCTCAGGACATGTCATTGTATCACAGTCACTTAAATAACTTGTCATAGAATAACTTGTATAACTTCGAATTTTTAATTATTAATTTGAAACATTTTCATTAAAGGGCTTTTAGAATTCTGCGTTGCTAATACAGCACGTTGTAAGGCCTCTTCACACCAACAGAATCCCGGTCAATCCAAATCAATCTCAATCCAGTAGAAACTGACTAACGAAGATTCGGGAAGACCACTTCCAAAAGAAATAGGCTGGCTCGTCTTAAAAGCTTTCACTCTGCCTAAAATACACCCGAATCTACGTTAGTCGGTTTCTACTGGATTAGATTGATTCATATTGATCCGATTCTTGCGTTTAGAGGAGGCAGTTGAATTAACGTCACACTGGAGCTACACAACGGATCCGGGGTGAATTCCGAAAGGAGGGATCCTAGGACAACACCTCGTCATTTTAATCCACGGCCAGAAGACGAGGCAACACCTGAACTGGCATCGCACTCTCCAAACTTCCACTCCACACCATTGTTCCATTTGAGAGCAAGACAGATTCAACGGCCCTCGCGCACACAACGGTCTTTGGTTGGATCAATCGACTTTCGAACTCGCAAACCTCAGGTTGCTAAACCGCTACTCTTCCAACCGGCTTACAGCGACTCATGATCTTAATTTTAGATAAAAAATCAAAGCATCTCTGAGATTAGCTGTTGTGAAGTTATATATGCTTAGAAGGAGGAATCTACATTGTTTGCAACTCTCTCTCATGTCCTTGGCCGCATTGGTACCTCTTTGGATCTATTGGTAGGAAGGAGTAAGCTTCTCTTTTACACAAGATCTTATGGACCTGGTCCAGAATTTTCTAGACCAGAGGAATAAGCAACAGTAGAATAATAAAGCTTACAGCGATAGTTAAAGCTTGATATTTTAAAACCTGTTTCTTGTGACTTCGATTATTTCAGAGTTAGAGGGACCCAGCTAGATATTGATGTAGACTGATGGATTTTTGTGTTGTATAGGGGTTATTTTCTTCAAATACTTTCTGCTGAAAAATCGATTCATTCATTGATTCAGGATAGCATATGGGCTCCATTTGAATCCAAGCCACGTCATATATTGACATGTATCGCCTACAGAGGAGCCTTATAAGTTGTTGATTTATGATCTATTTTATTTAATTCCACAATAATAAATGAGGCCTCTAGATTTGATCTTACGATCATTTCTATAAAATTCTTCAAGCATGATCCATTCGTTTCAATCGAACACTGATTTTGTGGTGCTTCGATTTTTTTTTGGCGCAGTGTGTATTTCGCATTCTTACTAACGAACTATAATTTATTTTAATTATGTCTAAAATACTGTTTGTGAGGGGGATTTTCGACTGTTTTAAAGAACAAAGGTCGTCTAGACGTAAATGATCAATGAAATTTTTGAGTTGCATAAGATTCGCATCCTAGCATAAGTTCTTGCATAGGTTTCACGTCTACTAAAAAGCTTTTTCTCCTCTCGTACCAAGTCAATTTTCAAAAAAAGTGCTTCTTGATCCACCGTAATACGTACGACGTATTTTGACGTGAATACATCTTTAAAATCAGAACAGTACTGGGGAGCATGCATAAAAATTCGAGCGCTACAAAAAAGCCTTACACGTGTTTTGTCTTCTGATTTCAGAACTAGAAGAAATATCCAGGAGATAAATATAACGTCGTGCAGACAAAGGATGTCCGTACCTGCAATGATCTTCAGACAAAGTGCGCAGGTCCACTGAACGTAAGTAGGGGCTACGCAATATGTCGAAATTCTACGGTGTTGGGCGAGCTTTGGGCCAGTGAAATTTTGAATTTCGTGGAGTGAGGACATCATAAGTGGTGTCATTCGAAAGCTACCGAATTATGCTATGATCACAGACCTTTAATCAATAAAATTATCCTCCAATAATAATACCAAACTGCTCTTTAATCGTTCAAACTGTAAATTAACTGTTGAATATTCACACAAGCAACAAACAGTCGTTCAAACTTCCTATGTCTACTTCATTCATTCCAAGATCCAACATAAGGCCCGAGTATTCAAAACTGAATACTGACGTCAGAACTTTGGTTTGAGTTCTCGATACAACTTACCAATGTTTTTCAGGTTTGAATTGTAAATTCAAACCTGAAAACACAGCCGGCAATCTTTATTTTGTCATTGCTTTAAACTTTAAATTGTTTTTAAAATTAAGAACAAATATGCAACATTAGTGGCTGCATCTCATATTGATCTGAGTTAAGAAAGACATGTAATATTAATTCAAGTCCTGACACAATGTTCATTCTTGAGGAAAGTAACTATTTCGGAAATAGCTAATGAAAAATATGCATTGAGAAGTCAAAAGAACCTATATATATATATATATCCGTTATTAACTTTCCGGTGGTTGTCTCAACGAGGTATCTCGTCATTAGCAAAACTGACCAGATCTTGATGGACGAGACATCTCGTCATTAAAAGAAAACTGGCCAGATCTATATCTCATAAAAAATCCACAGCAGTTTGATGACGAGATATCTCGTCATCAGCAAAACTGGTCGTATCTTGATCGACGAAATATTTCGTCGAAACCACTTGGAGGGTTAAAACCTTTCATTTTATTACTGAACCAATCCATACAATCTACATTTAAAATTAAATAATTCATACAGCAAGAGAAAGGATTTGAAACATTATGATCAACAAAAAACAGTTGAAAGTAATAATAAAATCAGTCCAATTCAATAACACTAAACCTCTTTATTGAGGTGACAATTGACGCAGTTAGACAAAAATCACAAACAGTTTCTTTGGTGAATTATTAAAGTCCCCACAAGGCTATTATAATAATTTCATTTAGAAACGGGATTGATTGTTTTTGATTCCTTCATCGGATTAACTTTAATTGAATTGCTTTAACTCCTTAAGCTGAGGATTAAATGTGGGCATTTTTTCTGAATAAACTATGTTCGCACACACATTTAGGATATAATACCGCTCTCCCATTTCATATTAACAGATTTTTTTAGAAAACTATTCTTAAAGAGCTACATTACATGCTGATTCGGCTATTCACTACTTTATTGTAATTGCTTTTCTGAATGGTACATCAGAGATAGGGATATATCAGGTAGTTTCCTAACGTATGCATTTCATTGAATGAAAAACTTTATAGAATGTTGGTATTTGATCACAGGGCTATATCTGATGGGCGGGAATTACAGTACAAGTCAGTTGATGTGCACAATTTTCTTGATACGAACAGTAAAATAACTTAATTTTGTCATAGGGCCACATCCAAAATTTCTCCTAATTTTCCACTTTAAAGTTGCCAGACATAAGGTGCAGAACTGATTTTATAAATTTTATTCATTCACAATATGGAATATTAAATGGTCTTTTGTTCTAAGAAATGGCATTTTTGACTTGTGCTGTTATTCCCGCCCATCAAAGATATATAATAGACTTTAAATCTAAAGATGTCTACAGGAAAGAACTGGAATGTTTTATTGAGTAATAAAGCTCGTTTCTCCTAGGGTTTATTTCTCTTCTGCGTCTGTAAAACTTTCCTCGTGTGTATGTCCATTACTTGATGTTGCCTGTCTTATCTTTGGCGTAAATGACCAACTATGGTCTTTGCACCATAAAATTCATCCAACCCATGATACCCAATTCTGACAGATTTTGGATGACAGTAAGGCTAGGTCATTTCTGAAATTAAACGAATTTATAATTCTACGTAAACTTTCTCAAATGTCTGCCAAAACTATGAAATGCACCACAACTCTGCCTAATATTGTAAAATTGTCTTTACCTTTTACTTGAATAAATTGGTATTTAATTTTCTATACTATGAATTTTCAGGGAAATCAACTTATCCAGATTTATAGATACAAAACTAATCTTTTAAAATTTCAATTCACTTTAAGAGGAATGGTGTATTTCGCTACAGATATTTTACACATGGTGTTATTTCGCTACAGATATTTTTTATTTAAATTATATTTTTGAATCAATTGATGATTCAATGGTATTATTTACGTCTACTTTAATAAATGCAAGTTTTAATAATAAAAACTTTCAAATGATTTATGTATCGTAACTTCTATGAAATAAATAGCTGTAAATGATTCTATAAGTGGGATAAAAAATTAATTAAGAAAATTATTCTTGCATTTTAGTATTTTAGACAAATATCCTTGATAGTCACATATACAATAATCTTAATTGTTAGGGATTTATTCTACTCAAATAATAGTTTTGGGAAATACTTTCAAATCGAATCAATTAAATCTGAATGCTTGATTTAGTTTTAAATGCGCTATACGTTTTTTACATTTCAAACATTATATTTTTTCCTCCATTTCGACCCAAATGTTTGATCGGGAGTAAACTTGCGTTAACATCTTTTTTGACCCAGTGTGACAAATCTTTCAAGCGAAAAATACTAAAATACTTTTTGCTTGAAGTTTTTTCTTTAATCACCAACAATAAAAATTATTTATTTACGTAGAAAAGGGGTTCGTTAAAAGTGACGGATATTAAAAGGCTTTTTGCAGATGAAGCACTTTTGTTTTGAAAAAAAACTTATTTTTAATGAATATTTAAGGAAAGGATTGCGTTTTTTGATTGAAAAAAAAGTTGTGTACATTTTATAGATGATGCAAGAGGAATTTAATGAGTATTGGAATAGCTGCCTTAATGAAATTTTACGTGATTCTACAGAAAAGCGCTTAATTGCTTATCAACTGCTAATAATAAATTTATTCACGTATAAGAGATGGGAAAAGGAATTCTGAGAATTAAACTAAGCCATCTGAATGATTATATAAAGTTGCACTTGTGTGTGTCGAAAAAAATTTTCCAACTGGCGATAATTTGCCATTTTTACGATCTCATTTCGAACAGCAATCCATTTTTTACATTTCAGATCTTTTTACTTGATCTTGGGGTTGAAAAAACATAGTTAAACAGACTTACTTTCGTACTGAATAATATTTAATCAAGAACTTTACGAGAAGTTAATATATTGTATTATGTATCATTTAAAACCAAATAAAAGGTTTACGTTTAGAGATGTAAAATATTTTTTTCAATTCATGGTGCTTGAAATTTAAATACATAGCATTTTATTTTTTGTTTGATAAAGTTTTGTTTAAAGTTCGTACGAAATGTAGCTAATTTTAATAATTTGAACCATTTCTAAAAATCTTCAATGCAATGGCATTCACTATTTTCAATGTTATCAAAGAATGTATTTTTTCGTTCTCCAAATAGTTAAATGAAACTATTTTATTTCACTGCCTTAGTTAAAGTTACCTTACCAAGATTAACGTGTAGTAATTAATGATGATTCTGTGTATTTTATTTGAATTACGATAGTAAAAATGTCGACATTCTTAGTATTATTTATACGTATTGCCACATCGTATGGTCCATTGTCTCAGTTAATCAAATGCATAGCTTCGAAACAACAAACTTAAGTTCTTTATCTAATTGAGATGTCTTCACAATGTAGATGGTTATATTGCCGAATCCGTAGGTATAATATCAAGACATGTCTAACAGTCTTGAACAGTAAATGTAAAACAATACTCACATGTTACCTTACAAAGTTGATTCAAAATTTTTATAATTTCCTACTAAATTAATATTTACGATTGCGTGAGGATAAATATAAATGATGAGAATCAATATATTTTTACATTTCATATCACTTGACATAAAAATTTCCATTTGCTGTTTTTGTGGTCGATATTTTATGTATATTCGAATTACTCGTTGTTCGCAAGATTTCATGTATTCTCTTACAACATTTAATAATTTGCTAATGCCTGATTATTGAAATGATATGGTTTTCCAGTATAAACATAAACAAACTACCGAAGAAGAAAAAATACTTCCGGTTAAGACCTAATTTAATTTATCGCCGTCTTGACCCTAGACGTGGAAAATAAGTATCATGAGCATTGCTATTGAGAGGAGCTTCAAAAAGTGACCAACATCTTCAAAAAGTGTGTATTCAAGTGACTCCTCTGTGAAAAATTAACTTTGTTGTCTGATTTAGCATCTTATCGCCTCGTTTGGCAATATAACATATTATTATATTTTCTTTAGAGTAGCAACAAAGGTGGTGAAATCGCCAAAGTATAATACTGTCGCTTGGACCAATCAGATGATGAATCAACGGATGTGCGTCTTCTGTCCCGTGAACCAATCAGATAATTAATGTCTGTTTCCGCCAGGCAGACGAAAATAGTCTATTACTGCGTTATTACTAGATTTGATCATATGATCCTAGGCACATAAAAAAGTTACCATTACTCACTTTACTTTTATAATTCGTCTATGGTCTTATGCCTAGTAATTTTGAACCATGGTTAGATGACGAAGACAGCACCTTATCTGGCACCCCATCTCCAAACTTCCACACCAATCCAACTTGTTGCCACAAGCTAGGAAACCGGACACTAGCATCCTCTGTATTTAGATTTACAGATAAACCCTTTAATGCATGTGCATCATGGATAAAAAAAATTATCGAAATTGAGAAGAAAAACTCAGTACCATAAATACTTCAAATTTGCAACTGAACCTAGAGTAAAAGATAGTTTTTTACATCGTTTTGTTTTTACATTGATGCTTTCGAAACTTGAAAAAGTTGTATTTTCAAATAATTCCATAACAAAACAGTTGAAATAGTTTTTGAAATTCATTTATAATTAGAGGTTAAAACTAATAAATATATTTTAATTAAGAGATCCCGGTAAGAAACGTATCAGAAATAAGAATTAATCTGTAGATACAACAAATCTTCTTTCTTTTGCGATTGTTATCATTATACTCATATTATAATAATACACGTTTTCATACGAGGAAATATACTTACTTGTTTATTAAAATAAAAATATAAAGGCCTAAAAACTAATTACAGCACACGATTACAGAACTCGAATTCCTCCAAATTGGCTAAAATGTTAAGAAAATGAGGAATAAATAATTAATTGAATTAAAAGATCGCGAATTCTATTGTTAAAATAAAATCTCTACCAAAGGAAGAAAAATCTTTCAAAATGCACAACCCTTATAATTTTTATCATGGTATGAATCATTCCACTTAATTAAACCACCATAATTGTATTAATCTACCAAGCAACGTAAATTCATTTATCATTCTTAAAAATTGATTTCTGATCAATGACATTTTCGAAAAATAGGTAATCCTTCCCCCATATTTCTAGGATCTTACGAATTCGTCATTTTGCTGACAAGAATTATTCACATATTTTATATTCAACTGGCATGCCACCAACAGAATATATACGAGGGTTTCAATTTCACGTATTTGTAATACTTCAGACGTTCCGTTAAGATTCGTGGTTTATTTTTTATACAGGGTGACCTGTAAAGTCCCTTTAAGCCCTTTAATTTTGGAACAGCGTCTCGTATAGTCAAGGAAGTAACGTGTACCAATAGTAAAGTGACCATGCTGAATTTATTGAGACAGCTTATAGCGCTCCTAGCGGCGAAATAAGAAAGTTAAAAAAATAACTCCAAAACTAAAGGAGATCGGCCAAAAAGTTCAATTAGAAAAATGTTCGAAATACCATAATAAAAGCACAGGGAAAAGCTTCATGGAGTTATCTGTAAAATTCGCGGAGATATTCGTGATAGAAATTTGAACTATTCCATGCCTTGAAAAAGGGGTCGTCCAGAAATTCAAAAACGTGTTCTCCGGTGTTATACAGTTTTTCTGAATTAAGCAACGACGAATTTAAATTCAAACAAAGAAAGTAAAAAAAGATAAATAAAAAAATATCTGAAACGCATTCCGGAAAATAAAAAAAACTGACGTTCCGAAATCACAAATTTCGCGCAACAACTCTCGGCTATACAGCCACGAAAGCAGATTTACTATTTAATAATTTTATCCTGATAAACTTCGAGCAGATGCGAAAATGTCAGAAACAAATACGCGTTATTCAGTGTGGCACATTGGAAAAGTAAAAGACAGATGAGCAAAAGCAAGAAATTTATTGCTAAACAAAAACATGGCGAGTGTGTTCAAAAAGGTCACCATCGGTCACAATACACATTTATATTCGATCAAGCACGCCGGCATGCACATTCCTTATTCTGCGGTGTGACAGTAGAGCAGCTATCGATGATACGCTGCCGCAGATCCAGCAAAATTGTCGACGGAGCTTCATACACCCGATCTTTGATGTAAACCCAGAGGAAGAAATCGAGAGGGATAAGATCTGGAAAGGGGTAAGAAAAACTGTATAGAGCCGGAGAACACGTTTTTGAATTTCTGGACGACCCCCTTTTCAAGGCATGGAATAATTCAAATTGCAATCGCGAATATCTCCGCGAATTTTACAGATAACTCCATGAAACTTCATCCAGTGCTTTTATTATGGTATTGCGCACATTTTTCTAATTGAACTTTTTGGCCGATCTCCTTTAGTTTTCGAGTTATTTTTTTAACTTCCTTATTTCGCCGCTAGGAGCGCTGTAAGCTGTCTCAATAAATTCAGCATGGTCACTTTACTATTGGTACACGTTACTTCCTTGACTATACGAGACACTGTTTTAAATTTAAAAGGCTTAAAGGGACTTTACAGGTCACCCTGTATATGAAATCACCTTGCAACATAATTCTTCTCACATCCTTTACTTTTCGGATGCCTCGATTCTGAGTGGCATCAACGATAGGTTTGAATCCGTGTTGACATGGGTGCTTGTGGCGATTCAGAAATCACTTTGCAGATAGCTTTATAGCGCTTACTTAACAAAGGATGACCTAAACGAAACGAAATTCTTAAGGTTTTCTTTCTCCATTATAATGTAGTCCTTTGGAGTAGTGTGGAAGTTTGGAAAGTAAGGTGTCATTTCTGTGTATCATACCTAAAAATCAGTAGCTTTAAAACACTGAGTATTGAATCCTGTCAATCTAGTATATTTATAAATATATTAATTAATTGATATAAATAGTTATAGTTATCTAGAGTAATGATGAATAATATGCATATCTAATGATGGATACAGTCGTATATATCTAACTAGATGCAAATATAAATATTTATATTTGTATTTTACACGTATGTCGTCGGTTTATAAGAAAACAGAGTTCTGAGGAAAAAGGGGAGGAAAATTCTACTTCCTTAACTTTATTCAGTGTGTTTCTCAAGATGAAACCCAACATTTACGCAAAGAAAAATAACCTAGAGGTTTTCATCACTCTAAAGATTACCACATTCTAGTCTGTCTCAAAAAGCTAAAAAAACTCGTGTCTTGAAATTTTTGACTTAGTGTTTTGTAAGCTGACGAGTGTTTGTAGTCTCCTACTACAATATTTTACACTTAACTAAGAACAATCACAGTAAATACTATTCATAGTAATATTCATATTAAGTACTATTCGTGGGAAATAATATTCATCGTACGTACTATTTTTAGATTTATATCTAATAAGCATTCACTTTAGTGACTGAATAGATTGGCCGTCCATATCAAATCCACACAGAAAATTCATTTTCAAACCGACTCTTTCTTAATACACTGCTGGCCACCCAAATTGCAACACCAAGAAAGACAAGAGATATCACAACAAAATTTATTTTGTAGATAACATGTTGACCAAGTATCAAATGATTAAATTTATAGACTTCTGTGAAGTGTGGTTCCTGCCAAAATCAGTAGCCAGAGTAGCCGCCATTGTTGGAGATCACCGCTGCCACACGCCTCGGCATTGATTCAAAGAGACTTTGGATGTGTTCTTGGGATACAGAAGACCAAGCAGCTTCCACACGTTGCCAAAGTTGATCTGGTGTGGCGGCTGGGGATGTATTCTGGGTCAATCGTTGAGCAACCATGGACCACATGTTTTCTATCGGCGAAAGATCCGGAGAGCGAGCTGGCCAGGGAAGCAATTCAATCTGGCGATTGACGAAGAACCCTTGGACAATGCGTGCCACGTGTGGTCGCGCATTATCCTGTTGAAATATGGCTGTGGGCAAGCCCTGAAGGTAAGGAAGGACAACTGGCTCCAACACCTCGGAGATGTAGCGCTGGCTGTTTAAAGCACCGGCAATGCGTACTAGAGGAGTGCGAGAGTGATATCCAATACCGCCCCATACCATAATACCCGGTGCAGGACCAGTGTGGCGGTGCATAACGCAGCTGTTCAGCATCCTCTCTCCACGGTGTCTCCAGACTCGAATCCGACCATCGTGGTGTTGCAGACAGAAGCGTGACTCGTCAGTAAAGACAATTTCATTCCATTCTGCCGTCCACATCCTTCTTTCATCGCACCATTGGCGGCGGAAACGTCTGTGGTTCTGCGTCAAGGGTAGACGAAGCAATGGACGTCTTGCGGACAGACCACTCTGCTGTAAACGGCGTCGAATGGTACGCGCAGACACTGGATGATGCGGTACAGACTGAATGTGCTGTGCTATGGTTCGTGATGTGGCTGAGCGATCCGTCACTGCCATACGCACAATATGACTGTCATCACGTGAAGTGGTGCACTGAGGTGGATGCGATCGAACACGTCGGTCCGTCGTACCCTTCTGCATCCAACGATCACATATCCGCATTACAGTTGTTTGGTTTCGTCCAACACGACTACCGATTTCCCTGAAAGATAATCCACAATCTCGGTAGGCCACTATCCTTCCTCTGTCGAACTCGGATACTTGATCAAAAGATGATCGCTGTTTTCTACGAGGCATAATTGATCGTTTTTTTGAAAAAACCACAAGAAAAACACAATTGCCGTACTTGAAATCGTCGAAATCTCCAAGCCTTAAATAGCGCTTTGAAGTGGCGCCACAGGCGCGCGTGATGTGCGTCTGCGCTGAAATTCTAATCATTTGCATATCTCACCTCCGCTAATGCATGTTGTAAATTTCATATTATTTGCATGCTTCCTTCTGGGTGTTGCATTTACGGTGGCCAGCAGTGTATCTTTGAACTTCTAGATATTTTGTTCCACAGTAACTTGTAAGGAAATCTAGAAAGTTAAACCTTAATAATGGTTTTATTTATGTTAATTTTAAGTTAGAAAGCAATTTTTCCCTTAGACACCTATATATTTTTATCTAATTGGGGGCAATCTGCTTCGAATACTGATTTATAGCCTTAGAGTGACCTTTTCACCTTTGATCATGACTCTTTTTAAAATATAATTTTGTTCTACGAATATACTATGCTAAAGGTAAACTTTGTTTTAGAAAAGTTTTAAGTTGGAATGCGCATGGGTTAGTAGTGAAAAACATTCCAAATAAATCAATCGTTTAAACAATACAATATACAACTCTTTTGACCTAATTGTCCAATGAGACTCACATAGGGCTTATTTTGTAGATAAATCTATAACATTATAACATTTTGTGTGATATATTACATAATCCTGTGTGTTACTTCATGAAATTGAGGATAATTGAATTTGTTCTTTGACCATGTTAATACAATTTGACTGCTAGTACTCTCTACTTTGCCAATACAATTGTATGTATTAATGAAACATTACTCTTATCATTATTATCACTAAAAGTTTCACTGAATTTCAATTTTCCCTTTTATAAAATCGACTTTAAATTGAACACATAAATAAAACTCTTGAAATTCAGTTGAACGTTTATGTGTATTTAATTAAACATTATTTTATATTCATAAGGAATCTACGATTTTTTTACAATTTGGAATTTTAGTTGTAGAATATTTAAAGCTAATTAAAACCAACAAGATTTAGCATTAACTACTTTTTCAAATTCTCCAAACACTAATCTTAAAAAATTAGGGCAATCTTTCATTTTGAGCAATTGCAAAATAAAGAGCCACAAATCTTGTTTAAAATATCCTAGTCTGGAATAATTGCAATGCGTTTTCCACCACTAGAATTTCATAAACAAGTAAAAAATTCCTAAGAAAATTAAGGAAAAAAGTTATTTCGCGTGCTTGAAGCAATTAAAATCATAGTTCTTGCAATTAGTAGAGTTTATTACCCCAGTGTTACTTAATTTGTTGTAAAAATTAATTTATTTTCCGAACGAATTACTGCACTTAAAATTAAGTTTTCTTGCAAACTGTAAAACTTTTAATAATAAAAACTGGCAAACTCTGTATTAATTTTCCTTTGAAAGTGTGTTTACTTACCCAAACAAAACAAGTCTTTAATGAGATATGCTCGAAGAACTGTTTCAGGGAATCTTTCTAAATCTTTTTTAAAATCAATTGCTTTTACGTTGAAGAAGTACATTGAAGTGAGCTTTTTTCACTAAATTATTATTTACCTTGGATCGGGAATTAATGGACTGAAAAAGCTTTCGAATAAACACCTATCTTCCATTGTACAAAACGTAATTAACAGTTGCATTAAATTTATGGGTGATTAAAAAGTAAAAGAATAAATATTATCAGAGATGTAAAAGATTTCGAATTTGATCGTGATATTACTTTTAACAGCAGCAATGAAATTCATACGTTGCGTTCATAATATATGTATAATTTAACTCTTTTATAAGAAGCCTTTGTAGCCCAGTTGGAAAATTCGCGGATTAGCAACAAGAGGTTTGATAGTTCGAAACTCTATCCTACCAAATACCGTCGTGTACGTGAGAGATGGTGCACGTTAAATCTATCGTGGCCTCAAAGGTCCTTATGTTGAATTGGAAGTTCGGAGAGTGGGGTACCAGCTCAGGTGTTGACTTCTTCATCTGACAGTAGCTCAAAATTGCGAGATGTTCTCCTCGGATCTTTCAAGAGTAGAGGTATCCTTATCCATCTGAGTAAGTAACAATTCTTTTATTAGTGTGTTAATTTTAACTCGGTTGGTATGCAAATACCTAATCTTTATTACATAGTTACAGTGTAGAAACCGGTTATGAAGATGAAAGATACTATCACAAAAGGAAAAACATATAAAGGTGTAGAGGTATCCTTATTTATCTATAACATAAGTAAGTTATGGGAATAAGTAACCATTCCTTTCGCTAATGTGTTAATTTTATTTCAGTTGGAATGAAAGTACCTAATTTTTATTGCGTATGTAGAAAACTGTTATAGAAATGAAAGATACAATAACAAAGGCAAAAATTATAAAAGGTGTAAAGGTATTCTTATGATCTGAATAAGTAACAATTCTTTTGCTGGTGTGTAAATTTTATTTAGGTTGGAATGAAAATACCTAATTTTAATCGCATGTGTAACAGTGCAGAAAAAGCTTATAAAGATACTATCACAAAAAATGCGAAAATATATAAAATGTGTAGAGGTATCCTTATGCATCTAGTGCCAATTCTTTCGGTAGTATGTTAATTTAATTGCAATTGCAATCAAAATACAGAATTTTTATTGGATATGTAGAAAACGGTTATAAAAATGAAAGATACGATCACAAAAGGCAAAAAACATAAAAGGTGAGGAGGTGTCCTTACGCATCTGAATAAGTAACAATTCTTTTGCTAGGGTGTTAATTTTATTTCGGTTGGAATGCAAATATCTAGCTTTTCGGGTTGAATGTATCGAAATACCCGTTAATTAAGTGCGAATTCATCTCACATGAATGGAACTTACATCCACATTCCAACACCTCCCTACGGCATCTTCAGATTTGAGAACCAAAACAAACCTTTTGCTGAAGTCCACCAGAGTAAATAACCCTGTCATCGAAATTCCTCCTCCGTTATTCTTGGGTCCACGAATCGACTATAGGAGAGCGATTCCAGAAAGAACAATTACTAGGGAATCGCCTGGAGGCCGAGGATTGCAGGAAAGGATCGTTTTATTCTAGGGAGTGAAAAGGGATGTTTCTGTAGTATTCCTTTACATCTAGAGGTAGATCGGAGTAATCATTTCGGTGACCTAGAGGGGATGCATGACTTCCGAAAAATTGAATGCATGTTATCATTAAAGGGTCTGAAAGCCGAAGGGGGTAAAGAGTTGCAAAGTTTAAGATCCTAGACGCGGCTAATTACTTCACGGAGGATATTTGGAGCTTGGGCTTTGAGATGTTTGGCTTGAAATACTTTAATTTAAAAAGTTACGAATCTCATTTTGGCTGCGGAGCGGTCTAAATTGAAAATTTTGAGTGGTGGTTGGACTTGTGCTGGGGATGTGGAACTGGAATTACTGGAATCTCTTTTGTACCGATACATTCATATTAATCGACACTGTAACATGTAAAATGGGTAAATGTTCAAAGCATTATGAGAAATAACTTCTCATATAGTGAAAAATAACTTTTGGTATAGTGAAAGATAACTTTCGGTATAGTGAAAATTAACTTTTGGTATAATGAAAAATAACTTCTGGCACTTTTGGTGCATTCAAAAATAAATTTTGGCGTGCAAAAAATTGCTTCTGGCACTTTTGGCATATTGAAAAATAAATTTTGGTGTACAAAAAATTGCTTCTAGTATATTGAAAAATAACTTTTAAGGCATAGGGAAAAATGACATTCTGTTGACAGTCTTTTGAATTACGATATAATGTGTTTTGAATACTAATGCGATAGACTTGGCTAATTACTTCACGGAGGGTATTTGGAGCTCGGGCTCAGATGTTTGGCTTGAAATACTTTAATTTAAAAAGTTACGAATCTCATTTTGGCTGCGGAGCGGTCTAAATTGAAAATTTTGAGTGGTGGTTGGACTTGTGCTGGGGATGTGGAACTGGAATTACTGGAATCTCTTTTGTACCGATACATTCATATTAATCGACACTGTAACATGTAAAATGGGTAAATGTTCAAAGCATTATGAGAAATAACTTCTCATATAGTGAAAAATAACTTTTGGTATAGTGAAAGATAACTTTCGGTATAGTGAAAATTAACTTTTGGTATAATGAAAAATAACTTCTGGCACTTTTGGTGCATTCAAAAATAAATTTTGGCGTGCAAAAAATTGCTTCTGGCACTTTTGGCATATTGAAAAATAAATTTTGGTGTACAAAAAATTGCTTCTAGTATATTGAAAAATAACTTTTAAGGCATAGGGAAAAATGACATTCTGTTGACAGTCTTTTGAATTACGATATAATGTGTTTTGAATACTAATGCGATAGACTTGGCTAATTACTTCACGGAGGGTATTTGGAGCTCGGGCTCAGATGTTTGGCTTGAAATACTTTAATTTAAAAAGTTACGAATATCATTTTGGCTGCGGAGCTGTCTAAATTGAAAATTTTGAGTGATGGTAAGACATGCTGGGTGTGTGTAACGAATTACTGGAATCTCTTGTGTACCGATACATTCGGATTAATCAACATTAGCACGTAAAATGCGTAAATATTTAAAGCGTTATGAAAAATAATTTGGCATATTGTAGTGAAAAATAACTTTTGGCATAATAAAAATAACTTCTGTCATAATAAAAAGTAATTTATGGCATAGTGTAGTGAAAACTAACTTTTGAAATGATAAAAATAACTTCTGTCATAATGAAAAATTACTTCTGGCATAGTGAAAAATAACTTTTGGCATAGTAAAAGTAACTTCTGTCATAGTGAAAGATATCTTCTGGAATAGTGAAAAATAACTTTTGGCATAGTAAAAATAACTCCTGTCATAATGAAATATAATTTATGGCATAGTGTAGAGAAAAATAACTTTTGATAAAAATAACTTCTATCATAATGAAAAATTACTTCACTTCTGGCATAGTGCAAAATAACTTTTGGCCATAGTAAAAGTAACTTTTGTCATAATGAAAATATCTTCTGGGTTAGTGAAAAATTATTTTTGGCATGATAAAAATAACTTCTTTTCATAGTGAAGAATAACTTCTGGTATAGTAAAAAATAACTTCTGGCATAGTGAAAAATAACTTCTGGCATAGTAAAAATAACTTCTGTCATAATGGAAAAATAACTTCTGGCAGTGAAAAATAACTTTTAGAATAATAAAATTAACTTCTGTCACAATGAAAAATACCTTCTGTCATAGCGATGAAAAGATTTTAGAATAATGAAAAATAACTTTTGGCAAAGTGAAAAATAAATTCTAGCATACTAAAATATTGCTTCTGGCATAGTGAAAAATAACATTCTGGTGATAGTCTTTTGAATAACGGTACAATTCAATGTATCTAATAATATATCTAAGTCTCATGTTGCAGAACATAAAACCGAGCATAACGGTAAGAAATTTGTTACAGCTGTAGCTTCTAATCATGAACAATGTTTTGGTCGCTGCGTTCGTTTACCTATTCAGGTATTTTGTATTTCATAGCTTATATGTTTCGACAATGAAGAAATATTTTGTTCTTTCTCGAAAGAAAAATTTAAATGCCAATTAGTATGTTATCATGGCCAAATTTGTCCCATTTTCGATCAGATTTTTTAGTTTTAGCCATCCAAGTGGTTTCGACGAGACATTTCGTCTGTCAAGATAAGTGGTCAAGATTTTTAAAGGAGGAATACAACGTAAAATTTATCTTAGTTTAAAAGAAATACTGCTAGCTATAGTGGGGAATAAATAGCCTCTTTTCTCTGTGATAACTCAGATAAAACCAAAAACTGCATTCTTGAAGCTTTTACGAGTATTAGCTTCAATGCTGAATGACTTAAAAGAGAAATGGAATTTTCAGGATGACCTCTGACTTGAATGCAATTTAAATGTTCTTTTCCTGAAGATGCACTTTATTCAAGCTGACGGGCTTATGAAAGTTTCGACTTAGGGATCTAAACATTATGAAAACTTTTACGGCTTCGCCAATCTATATGATGTCATCATCAAACTCAGTACATCGAGACTAGAAGTAAGGAGTATTTCATCGTTGGAATAGTTCGTAGCAATCCAAATACTTTTAAAAGTTATCAGAAGTTATTCCCCTTACTTATGATAAAGACAATAAGACTATCACAAAACATTCTTAGTCTTAAGGGGTACCTTTAAGCATAAATCAGGAATAAAAACAGCTTAATTTCGATAAACTGTATATCTTAGATTGCTGCATATAGCAATGAAACTTTAAACAGTGTTTATGTACACTCTATGCTACACAATACAGAAAAATTAGGTTAATATTCTAAAGTTCGAATTTCTATAAACTCAATCTTCAAGACAAATATTTACAAGTACAACTTGCGCGCAACTTTCTGAGTCAACCCATGTATTTTCAACCAAAATAATGAGTAACAGGAAGCATATATTTTACATTGAAATCATAAAAGTACCAAGTTTCACAAAAATATGAAATAATCAATTAATATCTCACTTAATTGATTTTTGGAAAAATTTCTCTCATGTTATATTCAAATTTTTGAATAAAGCTCTTGCTTTTGTGCAAAGTTCTTGTTTTATTTTGGCGATCTAATGATAACTGAACTTCATTCTAAATTTCATGAATCTAAAGTTCGGCGTTTGATCTAATTGATGTCATCAAGATATTGCCGTTTTTTATGACGAGATCAAGATCAGATCAGTTTTTTTGCCAATGACGAGATATCTCGTCGAAGCAACCACCATGGGAGCGAATTGACCAGATCTTGGACGAGATATATCGTCGAAACACATGCGAGGTTAAATTTAGAATAATACTGTATTGAAGCATATTTTATTTAAATGAGCAATTTCGTACTAATCAGTACGCATCAAATAAGATGATAACATCCATAAAGCACATGATTTTTTCTTACGTTATTACACATACTGTAATCACCATCGGGTCAAATCGTTAACACTGAGGAGGAAGGCACGAAACAGATAATTAAAAGAAGAAACATAGGGGAAAAGAGATTCATTCCGATAAACAGAGCACTTAAACGAATGAAAGAAACAGTAAATACAAATTAATAAAAGATGAAACAATCGCTAGAGAAATCAATGCAGTGCTGTGAGCAAATATTCCCAGCAATAACTGCAACATTAAAAAAATGGGGACTAAGAAAGGAAACATAATCATTCTTAGACAGCACTTTCTTGGTCTTCTTTCCGAAAACGAATTATCGTAATGGCTTTTCGTCGCCTTTGGGTACGAAACTTCTGATAAAATGCTAAATAAATGAATCGATCCGAATGAAAATTCTTCGACTTCCGAGCTCTGTCGGTGTGTTATGCGGTAAGGGTCCAGAGGTGCCCCAGGTCTTGGGTGTTCGAAATTGTTTCAAAATGGGTTCTTGGTTTTGTACTTTTTAACAGACGGCGTGAAAGATTTATTGCAATAATTACCTTAATTGAGTCCCGTGAATGGAGATTTCTCATTGCGCCGTGGAACGAGGAGGAATTTCATTGATGGAGGAATTCGAATGAGAAAAAGAGTGAGGAATGGGTATCGGTTTCTGACAAGTGAGAGATTTTTCATCAATGTTTTCCGATGATTAAATTACTCCGAAATGTTGAAAAATTGAAATTCGAAAGTACACGTGCAGCGAAATTAAAAACCCTTTTCCTTTAACCCTCCAAGTGGTTTCTACGAGAAATCTAATCTATCAATATCTGACTGATTTTATTAATCGTCAAGGTATAGCCGATTGTTGGATGATGACTAGATCAAGATCTGGTCAGTTTTCTTCTCATGACGAGATACCTCGTCCATCAAGATCTGATCAGTTTTCTTCTAATGACGAGATACCTCGTCCATCAAGATCTGGTCAGTTTTTCTAATGATATATACAACCTTAGAGATATCTTGTCGAGATAACTAAGAGGGTTAATGCATCCTGTTTATAATCGCTTTTCATTTCAAAATCATTCCCAATCATAGGCTTATTAATTCATTCCTGTATAATGGAAGAAATTAAAAAGCCTATGATGACCGTGGGTCAAAGGGCTTGCCCACTGCACTAGCAACCTGCAAGTTGTAGACGGCACAGGTGCGATTGTTTCCAGAGTATATATCTCTATTTTGTGTCTATAAAACTATCGACGTGTGTTTGTCTATTTTTATTTTGTTTGGGGCAGATTGACCAAATAGGACCCTTGCTATAAAACCCATCAAAACCATTCCTGTCTTAGAATCGCCTTGGCTCATTTGGTTTTCTCACAGCCCGAACAATTGCACGTTGTGTAGGTTAGATTCCTGTAAATTTCCTGTAACTTAGCGTATTTCTCTCTTCTGTACGATTAAAAACTTTCCTTTTGTGTGCATGTCCATTTATTTTACGTTGTTTGGCTCAGTTTGGTGAAATATGGCCCTTGAGCCGTAAAATCCATCAAACCATTCCTGTCTCAGAAGCCTGTGACCTAATCTCTAAATCTGATTATACAACGCCCTGTTTTCCCTTCGTATACTTCAAGGGGCAATGGCCATATTTCACTAAGCTGAGTCAAACACGAGACGAACAACGTTAAATAAATGGACATACAAGCAAAAGAAAAGTTTTTACTCGTACAGAAGAGAGAAACAAGCTACGTTACAGGAAAGTTACAGGAATCTAACCTGTACAACCTACAATTGTTCGAGCTGTGAGAAAACCCAATGAGCCTAGGTGACTCTAAGACAGGAATGGTTTGGATGGATTTTATGGTGCAAGATCCTATTTGGTCAATCTCTTTTAGCTTCATATTTCAGGCAGTTAGGACTTTCTACTGCTGGGTACGTTTTATTCAATTCGCTTTCATGCCGTTCTCTTATTTTATACCTAAATAAATCAGCTTTTAATCCTTGTTGTTGTTACTTATGTCGCTTGAAATGGTTAAATTACACCAAGTCCGTGAGGCTTTAAGCCCTCGAGAACCGGTTCAAGATGGTGAATAAGTTGGCCTGAGGGACATCCAAGACAAGAGGTGATGTGCTCGGGCGAAGCCAGGGCTAAATTGCATTTAGAACACAGAGGAAAATGCTTGAAATCCAATTCTATCTTCATTGGCTATAAGTGTCCATTGCGAAGCTTCGAGAGAACAGTTTGGTTTTTCTGCAATCTATTTTTAATCCTTAAACACCTTTATCAGGACAGTTTCTTTTAAATATCTTGCATGAATCAAATATTCAATAGAAGTGGTCATGATTGATGGGTTAAAAATACAATTTAATAGAAAACAAAACTAAACACACAGAATTTAATTTTACTTTTCTATCTTTCATACAATTCTATTCACGCATTCTTTGACAAAACTGGTTCATATCTGGTTTGATGTACCAGTGTAGCTTTTGAAACCTGATTATTTATTCTATAAAAAAGGTTTAGTCATGATACTTAAATTAAACTAGTGCCTCATTCTCCTATACAGCTTTCGAAAATGTATTAAATTATCAATTGGTACCGTAGAAAAAAGTTCAGATCTGAAAGCCGATCCTTTTTCTTCATCCCAACTGACTGCTGTAATTGGTTGTTAGACGCTTCCCCGTCACTGTCATCAACCAATTAGAGTTAGAATAAATTGCCTTCTTGAAACGAAAGAAAGGTTCGGGTTTAAAAACAGAAGTTAAAAGCAAAGTAATATATGATGAATACGACGAGAATGATAAAAAATATAGTAATTCATTTCGCAATCTATAATATTTTTTAAAAAATGGTAAGTTGTATCAAGCACACAAACCGTAGTTTTGGATACTCGGGCCTGATGTTAGATTGTGGAAGGAATGAAGCACAGACGTAGGAAGTTTGAACGATTTTTTATTGTGTGTATGAATATTCAACAATTAATTTACAGTTTGAATGATTAAAGTGCAGCTTGATATTAATATTGAAGGATAATTTTATTTATTAAAGGTATGTGATTGCAGCGTAGTTTGGTAGCTTTCGAATGACACCATTAATGCAGTACTCATTCCACGTTATCCAGTTACACTGGCCCAAATCTCGCCCAGTACAGTACAAATTTCGACGTATTGCAGACCTCCTTTCTCGCGATCAGTGAAAGTTCGCACTCGGTTCGAAGGTCATATCAGGTACGGATATCTTTTGTCTACAAGACGCTATATTTATCTTCTGTGTATTTCTTCTAGTTCTGAAATCATAAGACGAAACAGTTGTAACGTTTTTCGTAAAGCTAGACTTTTCATGCATGCCCCCTGTACTGTTCCGATTTTAAAGACTTAGTCACGTCAAAACGTAGTCAATATTATAGAATGGGTAAATCGCTGATATAAATGAAAGTAGAACAGATAAAAGAGATAGAAAAGGCACTCTTACTTTTTAAACAATTCATTCACTAACACCATTTTTACACTATATTAATAATAATTCTTCTAAGTGAATTCAGGAAAGACCATTTAAAAGACTCCTTAAACCTGCTTATGTTCAGTCTACATAAGTTAAAAAATTGCATTTGTTGATTTAGAGCAACCATATTGCAAGTGCAAGCACAATTTGTCAATAGGCTACAATTCTGATGGCATAAACTAATAATATGCAGTGCGGAAATTGAGAGATTCCTCCCACAAATCCATCACGAGAGTATTAATTCGAGCCATGCATCCCTGAAGGGACAAGCAATCGTAAGCTCTATCAAACAGTTCTGTAATTGTGGAACGCAAAGGTCAAATGAATATAAACACAGCTTTCAATGACCGAGTCGCTTAAATCACAAATCATGGAATTCAGAAGTAAGGCATATGAAGAGTGATAGCGCTTTTGGCTCTATTGATCAGTGTGAAACTTTTTTTGAGTCTCCCGTTCATGAATTGTATCCTTATTGTTGAGACTCAGACCCATGGTAGCTCCCTTTTGCCAACAGATTGTTATCGGTGATTCACGGTGAAAGACGCAATGTAGATGAGAAGGGCATATTTCAATCACTTTGACGCGAATGCGTTTTTAAAATAGGAACAGTACTGTGGGGGCATGCATGAAAAGTCTATCATTACAACTGTCTTGTCTTGTGATTTCAGAACTAGAAGAAACATCCAGAAGATAAACATAGCGTCGTGTAGACAAAGGATGTCCGTACTTGACATGACCTTCGGACCGAGTACGCAGGCGCAGAGTGAGGGAAGGGGTTAGCAATATCTCAAAATTCTACTGTGCTGGGCGAGCTTTGGGCCAGTGTAACTTTAGATTGCTTGAGTGGGGATCTGTAAATGGTGTCATTCAAAAGCTATCGAACTACTCTACAGTTAATATTGATCAACAACAATTAATATCAATCAACATTTTAATCGTTCAAATTGTAAATTAATTGTTGGATATTCACACTAAACAACTTCATACGTCTGCTTCATTCATTCCACAATCCAATATCAGGCCCGAGTATTCACGTAAAAACTACGGTTTGTGTGTCCTCGACACAGCCTATCAATTTTTTAGAAAGACATTCTATTTCAGACTTGAATACATGTCTTTAGACTTTAGTACATTTCTTCATCAAATGAGCCACAAAAGTTAAAATTTTTCGAAATAAACTAAATATGTTATGGAGCTTAACAGAATCGAAGACGTTTCGTTGAATCCTTCATCATGGTACCCCTGAACAAGCATGGGACACCTTTGGATAAATAAAGACACTTGTATGTATTAGAAGTTTTAATAAAAATTTGCATAGATTTAAAAAGAACAAAATTGTTGTGCTTCTTGGTAAAAATTACATTTTTACAACAGTTTGATATATAGTTTTATTTTTAATTTGTACCCCATCATGTAAAGTTTAGACCTATTAGCAGCTACTATTTAGATTAAAAATTTGAGTAAAGCAAAACTTTTGTAAGCTAAGGTCTCAATTTTCAGTTAGATGTTAAGCAATCTTAAATTTTTAGGACTACAATGTTCACAATTATAATCTTAAAACTTTTTGAGTTTATATTCAAGACAAAAATCATACATTGCCGAGTCAACTATACCCAAGAAAAACGGTAGACGTGACTATTTTATAGCACAACAAAATGGTAAAATTCTACATTTAAAGAACATTAATTATTTAAAAGATAGTATTTAGGATGTTCAGAGGTGCCCCCTCATCTACAATATTAATCTTTTCAAACTGGTTTACGTCACTTTCTTCGATATTATTATTGGTCATCTTTAGCACTTTTGTATGTTGGTGACAAATCAGTATTTGATTTTTATTTCGAATATAAAATAAGTTATTGATATGAATATTCAGTCGTAATTTAGACATTTTTTAAATTTAAAATTAGTCAATATTGGTTTGTTAAACAAATTACAGTGACCTGAATATTTAAATTTAATTTTCAAACTGGGTTTAAGGAATATAATGCTCAAAATAGTTTTTGAAACTTTCCAAAAGCATTATTCTATTCATACAAAAACTTGAAACGCGATTTAGTTACTTTTCGAGCACTAGATATTTCAGATAACTCAAATAATGAATAACAATTGCAAACAATAGAAGGATTTGTTTTTCTTTAGAAAGAAACAGGTATTCTTGAAGAATTTGTCGATTATCTATAATAAAAGTTAAATCATATATGGAAATTTCTTACTGCTAATACACACTAATGAACCTATAAATAAGTAATTCAGTTTAACATAAGGATTTCTTGTTGATTTATTTCTTGCAATTTACCAACAAAAGGAGGAGTAACAATGGATAACATTGAAAAAGTATGATTAGTTGCATAATTCAATAAGCGGATGGTAATCTTTTCGGCTAATTATTCCTTAACCACTTAGTTAAATAACAATCTTTGTTAAAGAACATTTTGTAAGAAAGGAATTATACATTTGTTTGAAAAGATTATTTAAAGATATGAATTATTTAGGTTTCTAGAAGTGCTTTTTAACATCTCTGCTTACATTCATTTACGTTGTTCAATTATAAAACATGTACTATGTACCTAATACGCGAATGCTTATTAAGAATGTATATACACAGTTTATACATGAAAAAAGCTTATTATTAATAAAAATGCTTATATTAATATTTACACGGAACAGAAATTAGCGATACATAATTCATATTCTAACTTGTGAAAATTGACAAGCGTTCAGCGAATTGTACAAATTATTTCTTTATTTAATTAGTTGCTTCTCTACAGAAAAACGTTCAATTACAGGAAAGAAAACAATTTGATCCAAAAAATGCAAGAAAGACAAATACCGTTGGAAAACAGATAAAATAAAACACTACTGAATTAGATTACTTATTTTATTTAAATCATTAAAAATGTATTAAATACCTAAAAAATTATATAAAATTTTCACTGACGTAGAAATACTGTTTTTATGATGACTTAAAGATACATATGATTTATTTCAAAAAGTATAATACAATATTTGTTGTTTTAAACTGTTAGAAAGTATTACTTTAATTTCCAAGTGGGTAATTGGTAGGTAGTTGAATTTAAGTCACACTGGAGCACTATAGAGGGCTATTGGCTACGATTCGGGAACAATCCCGAAGGAAAAGATCCGAGCATAACGCCTAGTAATTTTGACAAGGTCTGATGACGAGGTCAACACCTGAACTGCACTCCATTCTCCAAACTTCCACACCACGCCAAAGTGAAGACATTTAGGCCACTACAGATTTAACGTACACCAGCCCCCGGTCTTAGGTTTCGTTTCAAACTCGCAAACCTCCGGTTGCTTATCCGCGACCCCAGCAACTGGGCTAGCGTGGCCCCAAAATTTCCAAGCGCATTTTAGCTTTGAAAAACCGTATAGGAGAAAAGGTCAAATATTTAAGAGCAAATTTGGAGTACGTTACTATTTTTAAAACTATATTGTTAAGGAAAAATAAGTTATTGGTTTGCAAATTCAGTCGTATTTCGAACATTTTTCATTTAAAATAAGACTATATTGGTCACAGGACGGTCTCTGTTTGGATCAAGTTTCGATCTCGCAAGCCTCCAATTGCTAATGCGACACTCTACCAACCTGGCTGCCGTGGCCCCTAAATTTCCAAGCTTATTTAAGCTTTCAAAAGCCATATAGGGAAAAATGGCATGCTGTAAAAAAACTTAGAGTACAAGTTAGTGTTCTTAAAACTTGAATAGGAATTTAGAAGTTTCAAAGAGACTTCGAACCAAAATTTTAAGTACAGTAATACCCCGACTTACGCGAACTCGGAGTTACGCGGTTCTTGATTTTTTCGTTTGGCAACACGCTATCTTCAGTGTTTCTCATGCTGTGATACGCATTGGACACGTTTCGCGCGAACTCTACGTGCATGATTACAATTCTACCAACGACGAAAGTTAAGATTGTTTGTTACACGTTTTCTAAACCCTTAATAAACTATGTCGTCCAAACGGAGTAAATCTGATCTTGGGATGAAATTTCCAAAAAAAACATTGAATGGTGTCTGAAAAAAAAACTGTCCATTTTTTTCAAAAACGAGACTGAAACAGCGCCAGAAACTGATCATGTCAATCATGTGGTAGAAGTTGTTAATCTTGCCAGGCAATTAGATTTGGAAATCAATGGTGATGATGTCCACGAGCTGTTGAATTCATATAGTCAGGAGCTGGCAATTGATGAGCTCATAGAGATGCGTGAGCAAAACGTCACTGAAGTAACTGACACTTCAGACCCAGTTCCACCAGAAAAGGACATGCCAATTCCAAGCTTGACAGAAGGTCTCAGCTCAATTGAAGAGGGCTTAAAAATTTTAGAAAACAGACTCCAATGAAGTACGCGTTATACCTACAAAGCAAGGAATAAAAAAATTATTAGCTTGCTACGAAGAAATTCTGTGTGAAAAAAAGAAGGCATTGTGTCGTCAGACGAATTTGTTAGATTTTATGAAGTCATCGACATCGAAATAATTTTTTTACGCAATTCTTTTATTTTTTAATATTTTGTATTAATATGTATAAAGAACCGCAAAATTATTAAATATTTTTCTTCTAAACTAGTGGTTTTGTAAGTCCTTGGTCCCAATTGAACGAAATTTATATGTATTTATATGCAAAGTTGTACCCCGATTTACGCGAATTCTTCTTAAGCGATTTTCGTCGGACCCACCTATCGCGTAACTTCGGGGTATTATTGTACTCATATATTTCATAGATATCTAAGCAGGGGTGAAAAGAAAACTCTTCCAAGAAAGGAAGACATAATTGTTTACTCTACTTTTGAATCTTGTTTCTTATTTTTCTTAAATAAAAGCCTGATAGTGTAGTGGAAATTAACAAAACAAAACTCGCTGATATAAAAAGAATAATTTTATTTTATGTATATTAATTTTTTGACATTTGACTCCACTAAACTTTTAAAAGCGATATTTTCCTTGAAAGACATCTGAATAATGAATTCATTAGAAAGTAAACGAAGGCACGAGTAAAGCTTTCGAATAATTTATTCTAAAGTGCCGTTTATTTGTGGCATCCTTGTTAGAGCTTCCAAAAAAGATTTTACGACAGGGAATAACAAAACATCAGAGAAATTTTTAAAGTCACGATGTCTTTTAATAGGAACTCACTTGATTGAACACATCTCTCTCCATCTGGTCTTTAAGTAAAAAATTACTTCATACTTTTCTATGCACTTCTAAACAGAGTAGTATATTGATAATACGTTTGTTTAGAAACTGCTTAAAATTAAGGTACCTCTTTTAAACCTCCTGGTGGTTGTCTCGAAGGGGTATCTCGTCCTTAACAAAGCGGACCAGTTATTAATCGACGAGATATCTCGTCATTGGAAAAAAATTTAACCGATTTTGATCTCTTCATCAAAAAAATCGGCAATATCACAATGACGAGATATATCGTCATTAGAAAAATCGGTAAGATCTTGATGGACGAGATATCTCAACGAAACCACTTCGAAGGTTAAAGAATTCTTAGGAGATGGGAAAATGGAATCATTCCAAAAGATTCTATCGAAAGGGAAAGAAGCAATAGAGTCGTTCCATGCGATTCTATTGTAAAGGAAAGGAGCAATAAAATCGTTCCAAAGGATTCTATTCTATGAAAAGGAGCAATGAAATATTTCTAAAGGATATTATTGTAAGGCAAAGGAGCAATAGAATATTTCCAAAAGATTCTATTCTAAGGAAAGGAAAAATAGAATGTTTCCGAAGTATTATTACGTAAAGGAAAGGAGATATAAAATCGTTCCAAATTATTCTATTTTAAGGAAAGGAACAATAGAATATTTCCAAAAGATTCTATTCTAAGAAAAGGAGCAATGGAATCATTCTAAGGGTTGAAAGAATCCATGGATTCTGTCATTCCAATGGATGTGCTTATTTAATCATTAAGTTTATTTGTTGAGAGGTAAAAGCAATGCTACACTTCTCAGAAATCTCACAAAGCTCAGTGGGTTTAACATCAATCTCACGCGTTTATTGTTTTCATTAACAATACCTGTAATCGAAAGATAAACCTGTTTTATAAATCCTCAAGATATCCCCAAATCCTCGTTTCTTAAATCAGCCCTCAATTTACACTTATTTTGCTTCACAATTTAAAACATTTATGCTCACAAATGTGATTCCTAAGTTGCTTAACGTTATCCAATCGAAGAAATTTTAAACTTCCCTTTTCCAGGCATTTCTAGAAATCAATAAAACAAAATTCTTATAATTTCGACTCGCATGTTGTTGATCATTAAGGAACAATAATCTCCAGTCGAAGATCGGTGCATACCTTCTCCTATAGGCACTGGTCAATAGTCCTTCCATGAAAGGAAACTTGGCTTTACCAGACATAAAATGTAGTGGCCTGTTCTGCACCTTCTTAGAACTTAATTTGCACCTTTTTTACTTTTATTTCACCGATGTTCTTACATCTTTCTGTTAGAAAATTTTACATACTGATTGTTTAAAAAACGGATTAAAATTTAAATAATTTTCTCTAATCTAGTTCAGTGTTAATAGATGAAAGTCCGTAGTTGAGATCCGATACCAAAGTGCGCCATTTCTCTAGAACAGCGATTTTCAAACAGTGTGCCACATAAATTTATTGAATTGTTATTTCTCTACAGAAAAAAATCCAATTACACGTACTGTAAGATCTATACAGGGTGAGTCTAAATTGTTTTTACAAAATAAGAGGGATGATAGTACCCATTCAGACGAGCAATAATTACCATGGAACATAGGGTCGCATTCCACTCTGAGAGGCAGAAAATAGTCAAATTAGAATTTCAACATGAACTTACAATAGTGTTGGGAAAGCGAATGAACGATACCAAAAGTTGCATAATCTGTTTGATTGATCAGATAAAAACTCACAGCAAGTGCTCAAAGTGGCGGCCACGCGTGTCGTTGCACAGTTCACACCGGCGAAGGAATGACTGGCGCACCCTCTCGAAGATTCCTGGTGTTGTATTAATTTTGTCTACGGCAACACCGATTCTCGCTACGAGATCTTCAGCCGAGTCCACAGGCGTCTGGTACACTAAAGATTTCATGTGCCCCCAGAAGAAAAAGTCCAGTGGGTTGAGGTCCGGTGAGCGAGGAGGCCAAGCCACAAGTCCGCCACGTTCGATCCATCGATCAATAAATCAGATTGTGCAACTTTTGGCATCGTTCATTCGCTTTCCCAACACTGTTGTAAGTTCATGTTGAAATTCTAATTTTATTCTTTTCTGCCTCTCAGAGTGGAATAAGACCCTATGTTCCATGGTAATTATTGCTCGTCTGGATGGGTACTATCACCCCTCTTATTTTGTAAAAACAAGTTAGACTCACCCTGAATATATTAAGCAGAATTGGCGTCTGTCTGTCTGTTCTCTACACTTATAATTTGGTACACTTATACTTTGGACCCTGCGGGTAACATAGGCTATATATTAAAACCCATTCTCTTTAACCTAGATGTGTAGAGGGCTAAAACCAATTTGAAATAACCACAGGAATAACATTGATTATTTTTATGATCACTATCAGACCAATTCATACCAAATTTCCATTCTTAAGAATTCTGCGAGAACCATAATCTAGATATTAACCCCTTTCTGTATTTCCTGGGTCTGTAGAGGGACTAGAAATTAATTCCTCATAGGAACAACATTGAATATTATTACGATGAATCACAAACAATTCAACCCGAGCAATGTGGTTCAGCTAGTAATAGATAAAACAATTCTTTGAAGCAGTTACTTATTGTATTGAAACCATTAAAAAATACATCAACCTTCGAGTAGAAGTAGTAAATTAATATCGCATTGGAGCAACACAACGGGCTATTGGCGACGGTCAGTGATCAACCCGAAAGGAAAGTCCGAGGGCAACGAACTCGTCATTTTGAACCACGATCAGATGATGAGGCAACACCTGAGCTGGCACCCACTCTCCGAACTTCCACACCACGCCAACGTGAGAATATTTGAGGTCACGACAGATTTTAACAGCCCCACCTACACGGCAGTCTGGTTGGATCGAGTTTCAAACTCGAAATCCACCAGTTTCCGATCTGCTACTCTTCCTACCGGGCTACCGTGACCACCATCAACCTTCGAGAAAGAATTGTACAGCTTAAAAATACACTGCTGGCCACCGTAAATGCAACACCCTGAAGGAAGCATGCAAATAATATGAAATTTACAACATGCATTAGCGGAGGTGAGATATGCAAATGATTAGAATTTCAGCGCAGACGCACATCACGCGCGCCTGTGGCGCCACTTCAAAGCGCTATTTAAGGCTTGGAGATTTCGACGATTTCAAGTACGGCAATTGTGTTTTTCTTGTGGTTTTTTCAAAAAAAACGATCAATTATGCCTCGTAGAAAACAGCGATCATCTTTTGATCAAGTATCCGAGTTCGACAGAGGAAGGATAGTGGCCTACCGAGATTGTGGATTAACTTTCAGGGAAATCGGTAGTCGTGTTGGACGAAACCAAACAACTGTAATGCGGATATGTGATCGTTGGATGCAGGAGGGTACGACGGACCGACGTGTTCGATTGCATCCACCTCAATGCACCACTTCACGTGATGACAGGCATATTGTGCGTATGGCAGTGACGGATCGCTCAGCCACATCACGAACCATAGCACAGCACATTCAGTCTGTATCGCATCATCCAGTGTCTGCGCGTACCATTCGACGCCGTTTACAGCAGAGTGGTCTGTCCGCAAGACGTCCATTGCTTCGTCTATCCTTGACGCAGAACCATAGACGTTTACGCCGCCAATGGTGCGATGAAAGAAGGATGTGGACGGCAGAATGGAATGAAATTGTCTTTTCTGACGAGTCACGCTTCTGTCTGCAACACCACGATGGTCGGATTCGAGTCTGGAGACACCGTGGAGAGAGGATGCTGAACAGCTGCGTTATGCACCGCCACACTGGTCCTGCACCGGGTATTATGGTATGGGACGGTATTGGATATCACTCTCGCACTCCTCTAGTACGCATTGCCGGTACTTTAAACAGCCAGCGCTACATCTCCGAGGTGTTGGAGCCAGTTGTCCTTCCTTACCTTCAGGGCTTTCCCACAGCCATATTTCAACAGGATAATGCGCGACCACACGTGGCACGCATTGTCCAAGGGTTCTTTGTCAATCGCCAGATTGAATTGCTTCCCTGACCAGCTCGCTCTCCGGATCTTTCGCCGATAGAAAACATGTGGTCCATGGTTGCTCAACGATTGACCCAGAATACATCCCCAGCTGCCACACCAGATCAACTTTGGCAACGTGTGGAAGCTGCTTGGTCTGCTGTACCCCAAGAACACATCCAAAGTCTCTTTGAATCAATGCCTAGGCGTGTGGCAGCGGTGATCTCCAACAATGGCGGCTACTCTGGCTACTGATTTTGGCAGGAACCACACTTCACAGAAGTCTATAAATTTAATCATTTGATACTTGGTCAACATGTTATCTACAAAATAAATTTTATTGTGATATCTCTTGTCTTTCTTGGTGTTGCAATTTGGGTGGCCAGCAGTGTATATTTGTAACAAAATTGTCACACATTTTTTAACAGTTCAAAAAATTTCTGGTGATGCACCTGGGAAGCATGTTAAAATCAACACAAGAAAATAGAAAGGACGAATCAATTTTGTACTATTGTACATTACAGGTGGGGAAACGGTTTAAAATTAGATTTATTTCATTTCAACGGTTCAGTTTTGAGAATTTGACAAATTATTCACAAATAATTTCAAATAATACTGATATTTTTAATATTCGTATAAACAATTTTAAGTATTATTTTTTATTAGAGTATCATAAATAAATTGTTACAGAGATTTTTAAGAGCCACTTTGGAGCAGAATGGTTAGGTAGTCACTATCATTTTCTTGTAAATCAGTAAAAAATTATACCTATTTTATGTTAGATCGGCAAAAATATAACATGCTTTTATGTGCCGTAGAAAATTTGTTATTAGTTTATGTACGCAGGGGATGAAAATGGTTAAAAATCACTGCTCTAGAAGGAAAAGATATAACTTAGTTGACAGCAAATGAAAATATTCCTTGTATTATTCCTTTTCCAGTTACTGTTTCACAGATATGTAATTTGATTCTTTTTGGGTAACGCGAAATTTGAAAATGAATTAAATATATAAAAGTATTCAATTTAGATCTTTCGCCAGCCTATTTGCCAAAGGTCAACTTGGAGGTACTCAGGAGATGTCTTCAATGAAAAAAGAAAATCCATGTGATAATTACAACCAATGAACAACAGGGAGTCATTTGACTCCCTTCAGTACTTACGGATTCAAATAGAAATTAGAACTTCCATCAATTCAAAATCTCTTAAACGACTTTTCTGCATAACTCTTTCCCCTCCGCTGCTTCGTATTTTTGTGTCGGAGAATTTATTTGCTCTTGACAGAGCACTTTTGTCCATTTTCTAAAGTTCACGAAATGAAATTTATTTCAAAGCCCACTAGCTTATTTCCGAAATCCCTTTAACAGCAGGACGTAGTTTTGCTTTCCGCTCAATGAGTTTTCCAAATCTCCTCTTGTTAAAATCACATTTGTTTATCCCAATCCTTTTATTTGACATTTTTAACACTTCATTTGGGAGCGTATTCGAAAAATAATACTCTCTCCTTTATCTGCTTTTGTTACAGATTGACGAAACGAAGTATTAATATGAGAGTTAGTCTAATAACTTGTTTGTTTGAAATGGATTGAAGATCTCTCGAAAGGAGGAACAATAAATTAAATCCTTCACTTCTAGATATAGTATTTCGATTAGTGAACAAAGCAAGTTAGATATAAGTTATTTAAAGAAGTACGTTCTCTTATTATATTAGATTGATTTAATCTGAAGACGTTGGTACATTGAAACTGGAATAGTTCTCTATGAAAATTAATTATGAAAGGAATATATAAACTAAAATCTCTGTAACAATGAAGAGAGAGACTGATAAAGAGGTTTTATAGTCAGTCAGTTTATTTTTGTACCTTGGTAGAAAAAAATGACCAATGTCCAAATTCGATGGCTTTCAATTACCTTAGATATCTCCAAATCACTTCAAGGTAATGAACGTTATAATGGAAAAATGTCAATATTCTCCTGTTAATACATTATGAAAGAATCAAAACATTGGAAGTATTTTCTGCACGCTGTGTTAAAATTTAAAAAATGAAAATTTATAAATCAGATATCAAAAATTTTAAAAATGGACATTGCCCCTTTTTCTATCAAGGTACATATTTGTTGGTCCTGGTAATTTTAATCAATTTCCAAATAACACATTGAAAGAGTAGACACCTACGAATCTTATTAATTCAAAATGTTGATAATGGAATAATGCAAAAATTAGAAAAATATCCCAATACAAAGTTCGTTGAAACTCAATCAAATCTGTTTCCAAATGTCATCGTTTTCGAAATGTTGTCACACGTCGATTTTCTTGCAGGTTTAGTTTGGTTTGTGTTTTCGCTCGACTATTTTTTGCTACATGAGGGCTGCTTTTTGGAGCCATCTTCTTGAAGAAATGCTCAAGCAGTGATAATATTTACTTCTCAGAAACAGATTTCGAACAACTAGACCAGCAAGTTGCATTTCAATGGCCATCTTTTAACCCCTCATACCATTAAAAAAACATCATCTAGTGGCTGAAACAATCTTTATAAGACATGTACTATGCATGTGGTAATTCATTGTCTCCATACAAAGGTAATACATACACCTTTCAAATGACATAAAGAAATTGTATCTGAACATGCAGAAGGAAATTTCATTGTGATATAGAAACAAAAATTTACACTCAATATTTTCAAAAACTACCAGTTACCCTTCTTTCACAAATACTTCTATACAATTTTATAAGATTATTCTACAGTTGCATGTTCCACAAACATTATCAAAGTTATTTTTTCTATGAAAATATCGTTGTAAATCTAACCAGACTACTTCGCGTTGCAACAGATTTAATTAGCACCAGGTTGAATTCACATCGATAATGTACTCATACACCGAAACTACTTATTTATAGGAATAGAACCTACCCCTCTTGCAGCATGCAGGCTCCTAGGATTGCGGATCGTCAATTAGTGTTGAAGTGACATTTCTTTCTCCTTAAGGAGAAAGAAACGTCACTCTCAAAATTAACCCAGGGTAATTATTAAAATAGTATGAATGTGTAGATAGAAGGGTATAAGGTATTAAGATTATTACTCAGTAATCAACATGGAGAAACTTGACGAAGATAATGAAACAAATGTGCTAACTCCCTGAGGGGTTCACACGCATGTATCCGTCTAGCAACCTGCAGTTTTCCCTTCATGACACCTAACCAGTCTTAACCTTCTAGACCAATATAATCTTTCCAAGGATCCTTTCAAGCAATATGTGTGGTTATTTAGTTGTGTGTGTTCTTAGGAGAAATCAATGCTACACTATTCGGAAAATTCGTGACACTCAGAGGGTAAAAAAATTGTGAAAAGTACAGTTTGGAATACTAACTATACTAACCATATAGTACTATATTAAGGTGAGAGAGGACATGAGAAATTCTGAGAATGAATACTAAAAATCAATTTTTTTCTATACTTTTAATATCTTTGATTTAACATATCTATCGGAGCGGTGGTATAGTTATAAATCAGACTTTTTAAGACCTTTTATATTCATAATGGTGTGAGGGGACACCAGCATCGAAATCATAATTTAAAATTCGGGGGAAATGTCTAAGAAATTTTCCTCGCTTAGCATATAAATTAAAGGAGAAAACTGTTTTACAGATAGAAGAATGGTGCTTCTCACAAACACCATGTACTCACATCATCACTGCAATAAGAGTAGCTTGAATGGGAAACCCGTTCTACAGAGCTAAACTATTGGAATCAACACTAACCAGAATGAATGAATATGTGATGAAGCTCTGAGGGTCTAGTACCCATAATAGCATTTTTGATGTTCCAGAACTCTTAATTTGTTTTACATTGGAGTTTTAAAATTACCTATAAAATGTGACGTTTATAAAAGGAAATTCAAACACAAATTTTGTATCTTGCCTTTAATCTGAGGCTTGAAAGGCGCTTTGGCTGCATTTTTACGAGGCAGGCAACTTACTCTTCTGTTAAACTTGAAAACTTCAATAGTATTGACTTAACATCAACCATCCTCCATCAACTTCAACCATCAACATCAACAAACAAAGAACTCCAAACAATTCAACTACCAGATTATCCCTGAGGAATCAGAAGAGAGCAATGCATCACAGAAAGATAAATTTCTCAAAACCAGATTCAAAACTACAAAGAAAGACACTACTAATGAATGTACGTAGATAAACATGTCTCTCAATTCCTATATATCTCATAATATTACGCGATTCTAAAGAAAACTCCCAGCAATAAATTTGTTTTTATTAAATTTCTTACATAAATTTGATGCTGGAATTTGCTGTATATTTGTTTCATTGAAACGAAACGAAACTTAGTATATATCTGCTTTACAAAAATTACATCTTTTTCTCACTGTTTTGAGACAATCGAATAGAACGTTCACCATCCCCAGGTGCTGAAACTTGCGTGCCACACGTGCAACTAGCAACAACAGATTAACCCTATTCCCTCAGGAGAGAGCAATGCATCACAAAAAGATAAATTCTGCCAAAATAGGCCCGAAACTACAAAGGAAAAAATGCTAATGCATGTAAGGAGATAAATACGTCTCCTTCCTACTGCAAATCTCACCGTATTGTGTCATTCTACAGGAAATTCTTACAATAAATTATTTGTTAATTTAATTTTTTACATAAATTCGATGCTGTATATTTGTTTTATTATCGAAACAATATCACCTTTAAGAAAATTACATCTTTTACTGTTTCGAGGAAATCGAATGGAACGTTCATCATCCCCAGGTATTGAAATAAAGTATATTGTGCAACTAACAACAGCAGATTAACCCTATTCCCCTCAAGGGAGAGCAATGCATCACAAAAAGATAAATTCTGCCAAAATAGGCCCAAAACTACAGAGAAAGAAAATACTAATGTATGTAGGAGATAAGCACGTCTCCCTCCTCCTACAAATCTCACCGTATTATACCATTCGAAAAGAAATTGCCAACGATCAATCTTTCCTGTTTGCAGATTCTGAGGTGGTTTCTTTCAACCCAGTAAGACATGCACATTACCTAATAAAGTTAACCCTTCCTGTTAGGAGAATAAAATGCTCAGAGACATAAAAGCCGAATTCCCATTCGTTTTTATTTGCCCTGCTACAACAGCGGTATTGCACATAACTTCCTGAGCCATGAGGGTTTCTTCTTTTTTTTCTTCTTCTTTATACCCAGAGAATGAATAAGTAAGGACACGAAAGAAGCATACCGCCACTGTCTTGATGGTCGTCTTGGAGCCGAAGCGGTCTAGATCATCGGTATGTCAATGGACGCATTTGTCGAAATGTTTGGCTGAATCGAAGCTGTTTGCTCGATGCAGGCCTTGAAGAGTTTTAGTGCCGTTTTCGCGTTTCGGAATGGAGTTCGAAAATATGTAGATAACAGTGCGTTGCATGTAGAGGTAGGAAGTTAAATACTTCTTTTTAAATTCTGGTGTAGATGTAGGTTTGTTTCAAAAGGATTGATTGTGATACCAGGGAGTCAACCAATCCATCAGGATCGAAATGGTCAATTTCTTCTGTTGACATTCCCCAAGCAAACATCTTCTGAAATTTATTTTCTCACAGCCATGATGTAAACTCCCAAATGACGATAGATACAGGCTTTTAATAAAATCTTTTTGTGTTTTGGATTCTAAGATTATTTCGGAAGTTTAAACATATTCACACTCAACTAATATGACAAAAACCCTCCAGTTGGTTGTCTCGAAGAGGTGTCTCGTCAATAGCAAAACTGACCAGATCTTGATGGACGAGACATTTCGTCAGAAGAAAACTGACCATGATCTCTTCATCATCAAAAAATCGGCAGTATCTTAATGATGAGATTGATGTCTCGTAATTAGCTGAATTGGTCAGATCTTGATGGACAAGATATCTCGTCAAAACCAATTCGAGAGTTAAACAATATCTGTAAACACATAATAATAAGCAGAAACAAATTGAATTCAAGTGCAATCATGCATTTACTGGTCACAATAGAGAAAATTAAAAGAAAAAAGATGATAATTTTACTACAGAAAATTAATAAATATTTTTCTAAAAACTAAGGTAACAATTCTTCAAAACTTTTATATTTTATTGACAGTCTGCATTTGCGACTTTAAAATTTACCAAAATGTTTTGACGTGAATTCGTCTTTAAAATTGGAAAAGTATTGGGGCATGCATGAAAAGTCCAGCGTTATAAAAAAGCATTGCAACTTTTTTGTCTTTGATTTCAGAAATAGAAGAAGCATCCAGATAATTATAGCGTCGTGTAGACAAAGGATGCCCGTACCTGATATGACCTTATGACTGAGTGCGCAGGCGCATTGAGCGCCTGCAGGGGTCCACCATATATCGAAATTCTAAGGTGCTGGGTCCAGTTACGGTATCCAGTTACCTTGGGTCAGTGTAACTGGATACCGTAAGTGCTGTCATTCGAAAGCTAGGGAACCACGCTACAATTAATATTGAACAACAATCTCTACAACAATTAATATCAAATTGTACTTTAATCGTTCAAACTGTAAATGAAATGTTTAATATTCCCCACACACAATAAATACTGGTACATATCAGCTTCATTCCACAGCCCAACATTAGGCCCGAGTATTCACGTCAAAACTACTTTTTGTGTCCTCAACACAACCTACCAATTTTTTTCCACAATTTTTCTAATACACTTCCCATAAAATATAAAAAATTCACACCGAAAGAGGCCTGTATATATTGGAATACACTTACAGAAACAAATACTTACTAATGAACCTGCTTGCATTGAAAATCTTTCATAGAAGAAAAATGCTGTACCATTTTATTAACAGGCATTACTGCACCACATCATCACCACTCTAGCAAAAACTCGTTCTCAGATGTGAAGTCAAGCAATTAGAGAATTTCTTTGATGTATCGGCTTTCATACTCAATTTGGATTAGGAAGTGAAGTAAAGGTACATAAACTCAAACATTTTCAATCACTAATCATAAACTTAGCGAAACGATTAGTAGGGGAAGTGACAGACCATTAGAGCTAATGATGTGATTCTAGTTGAATTGCCATGATATATAATGCCAGTAAATCGATAGCCTTACACTAGACATTAAATCTTCTCTTCCGAATTAGCCATTCCGACTGTCAATAATCCTGTACAGTAACGAATAACGAATCCCATTCAGAAATTCGATTTAAGTTTGTGTGCCTTTGAATTGGAACTGATACAGTAGCTTTCTTATTCGTTCTTCGCTCGAGGTAAGATGTTTGAATAAAATTCTATATGTACATTTCATTAGTGGTTAATTCATTATACATAAATTATCTCTAAGTCTGGTTCTGATAAACTCTCTGGGATCCTTGTTTATGCTTCAAAAGAAATCAAAGATTTTGTCTGGACGAATAGAATATGCAATCTATAATTAAACAGAAATTATTTAGTCTAAGAAATAATAGTTCCCTATAAAATATTTATCTGCCTATTTGTGAGGTAACTTAAAGATTAAGTACACTGCTGGCCACCGTAAATGCAACACCCTGAAGGAAGCATGCAAATAATATGAAATTTACAGCATGCATTAGCGGAGGTGAGATATGCAAATGATTAGAATTTCAGCGCAGACGCACATCACGCGCGCCTGTGGCGCCACTTCAAAGCGCTATTTAAGGCTTGGAGATTTCGACGATTTCAAGTACGGCAATTGTGTTTTTCTTGTGGTTTTTCAAAAAAACGATCAATTACGCCTCGTAGAAAACAGCGATCATCTTTTGATCAAGTATCCGAGTTCGACAGAGGAAGGATAGTGGCCTACCGAGATTGTGGATTATCTTTCAGGGAAATCGGTAGTCGTGTTGGACGAAACCAAACAATTGTATTGCGGATATGTGATCGTTGGATGCAGGAGGGTACGACGGACCGACGTGTTCGATCGCATCCACCTCAGTGCACCACTTCACGTGATGACAGGCATATTGTGCGGATGGCAGTGACGGATCGCTCAGCCACATCACGAACCATAGCACAGCACATTCAGTCTGTACCGCATCATCCAGTGTCTGCGCGTACCATTCGACGCGGTTTACAGCAGAGTGGTCTGTCCGCAAGACGTCCATTGCTTCGTCTACCCTTGACGCAGAACCACAGACGTTTCCGCCGCCAATGTGCGATGAAAGAAGGATGTGGACGGCAGAATGGAATGAAATTGTCTTTACTGACGAGTCACGCTTCTGTCTGCAACACCACGATGGTCGGATTCGAGTCTGGAGACACCGTGGAGAGAGGATGCTGAACAGCTGCGTTGTGCACCGCCACACTGGTCCTGCACCGGGTATTATGGTATGGGGCGGTATTGGATATCACTCTCGCACTCCTCTAGTACGCATTGCCGGTACTTTAAACAGCCAGCGCTACATCTCCGAGGTGTTGGAGCCAGTTGTCCTTCCTTACCTTCAGGGCTTGCCCACAGCCATATTTCAACAGGATAATGCGCGACCACACGTGGCACGCATTGTCCAAGGGTTCTTCGTCAATCGCCAGATTGAATTGCTTCCCTGGTCAGCTCGCTCTCCGGATCGTTCGCCGATAGAAAACATGTGGTCCATGGTTGCTCAACGATTGACCCAGAATACATCCCCAGCTGCCACACCAGATCAACTTTGGCAACGTGTGGAAGCTGCTTGGTCTGCTGTACCCCAAGAACACATCCAAAGTCTCTTTGAATCAATGCCGAGGCGTGTGGCAGCGGCGATCTCCAACAATGGCGGCTACTCTGGCTACTGATTTTGGCAGGAACCACACTTCACAGAAGTCTATAAATTTAATCATTTGATACTTGGTCAACATGTTATCTACAAAATAAATTTTTTTGTGATATCTCTTGTCTTTCTTGGTGTTGCAATTTGGGTGGCCAGCAGTGTAAAATAAAACATTATATATTAATAGGTATTGTACTTATAACTATACAAGTCAGATATAATTATTTAAAGATAATTGTTTATTATGACTATAAATTATACTGTGAACTTGTGATAGGTAATATCTCAATGAAATAGAATAGCATCTCTTTCATCCATGCTCATAAAATTCGAATTTAACTCAATAAATTAATTTGTTTCATTTAGAAATATCATGAATAATGAAAATAATCCATTTTATACAAACATTTTGTAAATTAAATCATCATCATTAAAAAAGCATATCAATAAAAATATATTTAACTCAGTAAATAAAATTTGTCTAGATTCAGCAATACCTCATTTCACAAATATGGCAAGCTATTTATGTAACATGAGTTCAGAGCAAAAGCGTACAAATTCATTGGAATCGCAGGTTCAAACAATTATTACATATAAGTCATGAAGCTGCCGGAAAAGTACTATCTCATATGATCTCATATCTTTAGATCCCAAGGCTTTTTGATCCTCCAAGTGGTTTCGACGAGATATCTCGTTCATCAAGACCTGGTCAATTTTGTTTATGACGAGATACATCGTCGAGACAAAACTGTCCAACAAATTATTACTCTAAGTTGAAATGACGATCCAAATAGGAAAAACAAATTGTCCCTTGCCTAGAACTGGTGACAATTTGGAACAGGTTTTTATCAGAGGCTAGCCTTTACAAGACAGTGTTTTTGACAAGAAGATAAACCACCAGGAGGGTTAAATTAGTCAGATTTTCACTACGAATGTAATCTTAAATTTCAAGCTCAAATAAAGGAAAAAATCTCAAAAATCATAAAAAATTTTCGAAACTTGAAATTTTCTGAACGGATATCTCAAATTATAGTCTTTTTATGCCAAATTAATATAACAAATTAATGTTCTGGCTGCTGCATAGTATTTAATACACTACAATACAAGACAGTTTTTGACACGAAGGTAAACCCCCATGAGGGTTAAATTAGTCAGATTTTCACTACGAATACAATCTCAAATTTCAAGCTGAAATAAAATGAAAAAACTCAATAATAAAAAATTTCTCAAAACGTGAAATTTCCGGAACTGGCATCTCAAATTATAGTCCCTTTTGATAAATTAAATTAACAAAATTATTCTTTTGCTGCTGCATGGTATTTAATACCAATTCCAGATTCACTTTGAGCAAATATACTTGGAATCTGAAATGAACTATACCATATGCACACACAACTTATAAAGCATTCTCAGAAACATTTGTGTGGCTTCAGCTCAACTTGTAGGCTGCAAAATTCATATTTCAAATTCTCCAACGATAGTGAAAGGCTTTCCGTCCACTAAAATAGTCCAGAAAGGGACATCAGTCTCAAAACCTTTATTTCCCCTAAAATGGACACTATTTTTTCTCATCTAAAAAGGTGACTGGAAACTCAAGACTGACAAACCTTTTAAGGCCTCTTCTGTCTCCTCTCCTGTGTTGTGTCTAAAGGGAAAGAAAAAATAAAGGGGAAATAAACCAAAACAAAAACGTCACTTTCCCATTCTTCCCCGATTTCACAAAAAAGACTTTTAAGGTTTACGAATGGAGCTGTCTCCATTCTTAGAGTGTGATGAAATGGGTTGAAGAGGTTTGATTGTTTTCATACTCTTTCTTCGTTCTTTTGAATAAAGAGAACAAAATCGCCTATTCAAAGTATGATTTAAATTTCCTGGTCATGAATATTTCAGAAGCGTACTTTTTGATCCTAATTGAGGCTTAAGAGGCTATTGAACTACAATTTCAGAAGTTTTTATACTGCTCTATGGCTTAAGGATTGTTTAATATTTTATATAAAAAGTAAGAAAAGTTGCTCACATTTATTTAAATCTAGTCATGTAGAATCTCGTTCAAATGCAGTTTTTCTCTTAAATGAAGATTTTAGATTATTGGAAAATGTTTCGTGCAATTTTAAAATGGTTGCTACTATAAATGTGAAAAATATTACAGTGTACTTATTCACTAGAAGAATTTTTTAATTGTGACTTTAAAAATCCATTTTTTTACAATAGGTCATTGGTTTATGCTTAAAATCATTTCAAACAAAAAAATCAATTTGAGTTACTGATTATCATTATTATCTAATTTAGATATAATTCGCTAATTAACATGTTTTTAAACAGTGATACCTCAAATTCTAATTTGTTCGGAAAGACAATTCCTGTTGGAAATTATTCCTAACAGTATTTTCCATGTTTTGACCTTCAATCAAGTTGCTAGAAGGAATACTTCTTTTGTCATTTTTTTCACCAAGGAAGCAAAAAATGTCAAGGTATTTTTGAGGAATTTTAATATTTAAAAATCAACTAAAAATTCATTTCTTAACTTTCTTTCTCTTAACTAATAACTCTGATTGGAGTACTAAACATCCACTGTATAAAAAGATTATAATGATGCAAAAATAATTATAATAGATCAATTCATTGTGGAGTTATTACCGTTTGAACATAGCATCATATTGCAAGAACACAGTTCTTCAGAAATGGAGTTTAAAGTTTTGGAAACATGTTTGTACATGGTGGCAATACCTAACGAAAAACAATTGTAACTAGGAAAATATTCCGAATAATAACAGTATCTTTGTAATTATTCGGAAAATATTAGAAAACCTTATATATACCTTAATAGAATAAGACAAAAAAATTCGCCTGTGTGTATGTTACTACTTAAGGATACTTATTCCAAGATAATATATTTGGGCTAGAATTTCAATCCGATGGACTAGTTTGAAGTAATGACTTTTGCATTGTAAATACTGAAACAAATTTGAGTAACAGACTTAAATATAATAATAAATATTCCTTTATTTGAACAAAGATAAAAGGAGCGTTTTTGGAACAAGGAAAGCGCCATTATCCGCTTGAATGGATAAAGGCGTTTTGAACAGCCTGATTATTTTATTAATATTTTTAATGATACGTTTTGCAGAAAGCAGCGATTTTTAAAAACGAATAAAGAATCAAAAATCTTTTGTTCCAGTTGAAATGTGTAAACAATGATGGATTCGGAGAGTTAATTTTTCTACATAGATGTAAATTGTTAATAAGAATTCGTATCAATTGACATCATACCAGATAAGAACATTTTTTATTTTTATACTTTTCCAATTTTTCATTATCTTCTGTGGTACTGAATAGAATCTAGATGGCATTGCGATGTAAACGATTCCGATCTTATACAGTTATCCATAGGTATAGAACCAATAACATACATGCGTCAAATCAACTTTCAGATGATTTTACAATTAATCAATCTTCTTCGGATTCCTAGTACTCGCTGTCCTTTTATGATGTATCTGAGAATTGAATTAACCCTTCAGTGGTTCCGACGAGATATCTCGTCCATCAAGATCAGACTATTTTTGCTAATAACGAGATATATCGTCATCAAGGTATTGCCAATGACTTGTTGATTACGAGATTGAGATCTGGTCAGTTTTTCTAATGACGAGATATCTCATCTATCAAGATGTGGTCAGTTTTGCTAATGATGGCCTCTTCAAGACAACCACCAGAGGGTTAAGTTATTTATTAGTTTTGTAAATTTAGAATCAATTAAAATATTTTAATGCATCTTCAACTTATTACTAGTAAGATTTTAAGATAACAATACCCATTCGTAACTAAACTTCTAAATGAATTATTCGTATGAATAACTAAATTAATATTTTATGACAAATCATTAGAATTTCTTCTATTTAAAATTAACTAAATATCGTTACAATTTCATCAAAAAATGTCTCAATATAGATTTAAATTTCGACCAACTGGAATCCTTTCTGGAAGAACACCAACTGGGAGATTTACAAATTTCAATTTAGAATATAGTCATTCCGAGAAGCAATGTTGGAATGATGGTAGTATTCCATGCAGTTAATGATGGTGCTTATGAGTTTGGTAGAAAACGCCCATAGGTCTCACGCAGAAGTTTAGGAAGGTGGGTTGAGGATAGCAACCATAGAGATCTCTCATTAAACCTCTATGGTAACAACTTGACAACCTAGAAAGCCTGACGTACTCTGGATGAGATTAACCTTTCGGTATTTGGGGATGGGTTCTAACATTTAGTATATATTACATTAGAAATTAGACAAATCAGACATTAGATATTTAATATGCATAGAAAATTTTTACTTCAAGAATGACTCATGCAATTTTGGCAAAAAAGAATGCTTTAATGCTTTCATACTAAACATTCCAGTTGGCTATTCCAGAAATAAGCATTTTTAAATGCTGTGGTAAAATTAACTTATAAGAAAGTGCACTTTTAGTTATTTCGTTATTTCTCTTTGAGATAAGTTGTGGAAATAAGAAAAATTTTACGAATCTCATTAGATAAATAGAAAATGTTCTCAATTTCAAAGATTGGTATTTACTATTCTTTTTATCATCGGCTTACAAGTGAAACACACCAAGTAAAAGAAAATAGTTCTGAGAAAACTAAGGGAGAAATTTCAACTCACTAGCTGAACACACTAGTGTGTTTGTCAAGAAAAAATCTAATCATGGTGCAAGGAAAATGGCTGGAAGAAATAGACTTTACCAGCCTGGGCATATCATCATATTCTGCTAAGAAACTCATATCTTTACAATTTTAACTTAGTGTATCTCACCTCCATTCTTAAATTATACTTTAGAATTACCACAAAATAGATGTAGGGGATAAATGCTAAATAAATATTGAGTCAAATACCAAAATAATATTTTATGCGCGATTACTCTGTCTCTCTCCTCACTCACTCTTTGTAAGCAAAAATACAGTAAAATATTAAAATCATTATCAGTTAGCTTATTATTATTAAGTATTGTTATCAAAGTATTAGCTTCCACGCAAATAATTTCTTTAAACCAAATTGAATGCTAAACATGCTTTGAATTCAAAATTCTAAACAACAATTTTTCCTTCAAGAATTCAAATATAACCTGGCATATATAATAAGACTACCCCACTACCTCTTTTATTCGATGAGTCTTAGTAACCCATGTGACTGATATGCGTCACATGAAGATTAAACTTATCCGCGTTGTATCTACAACAAATTCCACCACCATTTCGAAAATGAACCTCACATCCGCGCAAGAACATGCCATGGAACACAAAAAAATATCCTAACCGAAACTTCTGCAATTCCCTTATGCTCTGTCATAATATACTTCCTGGAACTATATCATTCATGCCCCACTAAAAATCTTGGAAATTCCCACATTCCGTTATTTCCCAAAGCAGGTTTTCTACCTACCAACACTGGGGAGGAATATATATCCATTCACTATATGTTAACTTTTTTGCTGCTTCTACTTCCTACCTAGTTCCTTCTTTTTTCATTATTCATTGGAGCGTTAGGGTTTTCTTCTTCCGCCATGGGACCGACATAAAAAAAGTAGGCTTAGGGCAATAAATTCCCCAAGTAGGATACCTTCGAACACACTTGTGTGAGAGCTGATCTTTATTCTTGGGTTACTACGACACATCGCGGTTTAAGTCAGTGTTTTTTGCATTTATATCAGCGTTAACAGACATCTTTGTTTATTAATGGATGTTTGAGTGAAAAAACTGGTTGCTGTTCTGATAAGAAATGCAACTTTGTAACCAAGATTATTTTTCCTTGAAGGCCCTTCGGTATACCCTCCTATTGATATGGTGTGATGTCGCATAGCATATCTTAGAGTAAGTGCATTTTGCGTGTCTAAAAGGAATTACTTCTAGTTTATTTTATTGTCATCCGAAGCTTCGGGTTTGATTCAAGCTTTCATTGATTTAAGTCAGTGTTTTTTTATATAAGCGTTAACGGACATCTTTTTATTTATTAATGGAGGTTTGAGTGAAAAAACTGGTTGCTATACTGATAAGAAATGCAACTTTGTAGGCAAGATTACTTTTCCTTGGAGTCTGATTCGGTGTACTCTCCTAGTGGTATAGTATGATGTCCGAATAGCATTCATAATTTGAAAATCTGAAGAGCTCCTCTAATATATTTGGTCGGATTCCTTACAAAAATATTTCAAATCCTACTGATCTGTATACCTTGTTCGACTGGAATGGATTCGACATTGACAGAATCAATTCTAATGATCAGTTTCTTTTTAATTTAATTCTCTGTAATCCTCTTATTCCCACAATAAAAAGCAACATATCGAAATCCACTCTCAAAATAAGATAGTTTATTCGTTTTCTACATTTTTATTACATCTTGTCACAAGAACTTTTTTATCTAGCTTAGTTTGAGTAACTTAAAAATAGGTTGTCCTTAAACTAAAAGTTGTAGCGCAAAAGAAGTTCGTTTTAAGAGGTTTTGTCTAAAGAACTTGTCTAACTATGACAAGAAAAGCTATGATTTGAAAGAAATTTTCCTTTTGGAAACGACATTCTTTTGCGAAGTATGCTTTGACAAATAAAACTTCTAGCAGTTATCTTTCGTTAGAAGCTTCTTAAAAGGATTATTCTCATAATCGAATAATGCACAGTACAATATTTATTTAGAATTACTGGAAATTAAAATACCTGAACTGTTGATGTATACTTACTTTCAAACAGACGAATAAATTAGCCAATAAATTTAGCCAGTTTAAATAAAGAGTCAACAAATTTAGCAAGTATGGCGCTGATTCTTAGGGATTCCCTTGAGTTTCGCGGTATCTGGGAGGGACCTGGCCTCCTCAAACATGAGGGTTAGTTTGTTGGTTTGGGGGTTTATGGTGCAAGAGTCATGCTACGTCAGATAATATCAAGTAATAGATATACACACACAATGAAAGTTTTAATGACATAAGAGAGAAAATACACCCAAGGAAGAATCGAACCTGCGCCGCCTAAAACTCGCAGGTTGTTAGCACAGTGGGCATACCCACTGTAGTATCACTAGACCGCCTTGGTTAGATCTTATGGCCCCTATGCCAGGAGATAGGGACGACTACTCCTAAGGGCTCAATCTTCCGCCAAATATTTGAATAGGAGAGTGCAAAAACCACATGAGGCCAAGGAATTTTCAAACTGATTTTACTGCATAATGATTTCACTGCATAAATGAATGTCTAGGGTCGGCACGTAATGCGTGAATAAATAGCATTAGTCAGTAGCTTGAGTTAGGAAATATAGGGCCATGCAAAAGAGCGCTGTATGCTAAAACCACACCACGAATCCAAACATTTTGGAAACTGATTTCACTGCATAAATGAGAGTTTAGGATCGTCACGTAATGTATGAAGAAATCACATTAGTCCTTGACTGCAGTTAAATAGGTAGTTGGTAGTTGAATTTGCGTCGCACTAGAGCACAAAACAACGTCCTATTTGTGACGGTCCGATATCAATCCCGTAGGGAACATCCCGTAATTGCGAACCACTGTCAGATGATGAGGTCAACACCTGAGCTGGCACATCCTCTCCAAGCTACCACACCACGTCAACGTTAGGACATTTGAGGCCACGATAAATTTAATGTGCTCCAGCCCCCACGGACCCGACGGTCTTTTAATGAATCGAATTTAAAATTCGCCACCCTCCGGTTGTTAATACGCTACTTTTCCAACAGGGCTACCGTGGCACTGACTTCAGTTTGGAAATATAGGGCCATAAAAATTGTTATGACATGAGTCACTGACTTATGTGGCTTCTTCACTCAACTGTAGATGACATTACATTGGAGAAATCCAACGACTTCATAACCCAGGCTCCTCGGCCTGCCAACAGAAGGCTTAAAGTCTGTTAAGGGAGGCTGAGATGCCTTTATTATAATGGATTCATGTAAAAACTCATCTGTGTGAACAGGGCCTTTTATTCACTTCTTTCACTAAAATCACTTCAATCAGCTTGGTAAAGTACCTGCTCAAATTAGTCTTTGATTTAACCATTATTTGAATAAATTCTGCGCTATTGATTCACAGATGGCGTTACTTTAGAGCACCTGTCGCGTGGTTACCAGAAAAAACCGTTACACAATCAGTCTAGGAATTTTTAAAATGTGGTTTCGTGGTGAAACCACTTCAATTGTAAGGGTTTGTATGCATAAAGTGACTGCTAGCTTGGTCACGTGAAATTATAATCGAACATTAGTAAATTTGCACTTACTGAGGATCAATTTTGAGTAACTAATATAAATTGATGGTGAAGAAAATAAATCCACTTCGCATGCTGTTGACCGAAAATCTCACACATTTTTTATTTCAGAAAACATTTTTTTAAATTAGATTATTTACCTCATACTTATAAAATAAGCTTCTCGCAAAATAGAGATAAATGAATTTATCGATTATTGTACTTTTTTAGTTCTTTCAAGCTATAAAAAGACGAAAAATACTGTAAGAGGAAGATTACTCTTAAAAAACACTTCATAAGCTTCTCTAATACTTTAATCGCCATAAAATGCATTCAAGTTCGACAAACTGTAACGAACCAAAACTCGAAAAAACGGTGAATGAGAAAAAAACGTGAAATAAAAATTTGTACTTAAGATTGAGCTATTTCAGCAAAAATGATATATGTGAGTTATATGATATTCCATCTCATACTTAACCAATTTAGAACATGTAATATCATATCTACACAGGTTAACATTTTATCCTGTAGTATCAGACAATGGCACTAATACGAGACGCCATTTTTTCTAAATTTCATGTTACTCAAATGTTTTGTAAGATTACAATTTTTTTATTTTTTATTCCTTAGTTTTACTTGTCTTCAAAATTTCTAAGGCAGTTGGTGATCCGAATCTAACTTACCTTGTAGGTGAAAACTCACTCGATTCACATTTTGAATTATCAGAATATCCGTTCGTTGAATAATTGGAGATAAGCTTTTTCGTTCCATTCATGGAGACAAACGTTTATTAAAAAAGCAAACATTTAATAATAAAACTAAAGACGATACAAAATTACAACGAACAACGATCGACTCTCTTTTTCACTCCGTTTCGAATTCCTCTAAATTTCAAATTAATTTTTAATCGCATTTCACGTCATGGTTACAGTTTGAGGTAGCATAATTAAGAAATACAATCACAATATCATCGTTTGCTCATTCATAATAAACATAATAATGTATTTATTCTCGGATCGCTTTCACGATCGCAGTAAAAATTAAATCCTCAGATAGCTTGCACGCTCTCACGGTAGCAATTAATGCGTTTTTCAATGTTCCTAATTCAGATAGTGTCTGAGTTGTTTCATAATTATGTTTGTTCAGCTAAAATCGCTCTCCGGAACAGGAAACAATGGTAAGCAGTATGGTTGTGGAAATAGAGGAAAGGAATTGGCGAAATTTTGGAAGCCAAGGAGGGCTCCAAAGAATAAGTGAAGGACAGAAAAGTTGAAGTAAAAGTTTTCAAACTGCCATTTCACAGATATCAAGAATAGTTTTTTCGGCGACTTACAAATATGAATATTTTATTGTAATCTGCCCCTTTGCTTGATCTGGCTCGTTCTTAAGAACCATCATCTTCTACTGATTTCCATTATTGCTTGAAGCATATTTTGTTTTAGTCATTTAATTATTTCCAAAAAAAGGACTTCATAAAGCTTTAAGCATATTTTATAAGTTTCATCGATTTACACAACAGAATTTGATTGACGATTCTAATCACCGCAATTTAAAATCGTTGCAACAACGAAACATGACGGTACGAAAACGCATGTTATCTCGATAAGAACTTGATCATATCAAAAAAGCATATGATACTTGCATCAATGCAGAGAAAAACTAAGCCACCTTGGAAAGGTTAAGAAAAAAGTTGCCTTACAGTGGATTCCAAGTCAATGTGGTATATATGGCAATAAATTGGCTAAGTCTGGATCACAGATGCCCAATCTAAATTCCTTATACCTCTACGTAACATCAAGAGTCATATGTACAGTCATATGTACAGTATGGGAAAAAACGAACCACCCCTCCTCATTCGATCAATTTTAACAGTAGGGAAAATTCAAAGATGGCGTTTGACAGGAACTAACGTCTTCTATAAATTCAAATGCATAAAATTTGTGAAAGGGTCCTTCATATTAAATTGAGACCAATTTCATAATTTCCAATAGAAACTCCCTACTTCGACACACAATTTCGAATCTATACCAAAATTTAACTTCAGATGTCAAATTTTATGTCATTAGATTTTACCGTTTCGAAGTTACGAGTACAGAAAGACTGGAGCTCCTTATGTTAAATCAATTTCTAGACTTCTATGGATATCTTCCTAAATAATATTTCTATAGCACTGATATTTTGTGCCATGTTACTGTTAAACAACCCAAACAAAATCCACCGAACATTTTATTTTATAAATAGTTTTTAGTATGCAATAATAATTATTAAATTAATGTTTGAATGTAGTCATGAAATGTTGAATGTAATCATTAAATTTCATATTTAGACTGAATCTGATTAAGGCATCAAAACATGGTGTTCCCATTAGAAATTTTGTTGCTTGTGCAAAATTTGATATGAAGACGTCCCCTTATGAATTTTTTTTGCATTTGAATTTGTAGAGAACGTTATGTATTCAATATCTTTGAATTTGCTCGAAATAAAGGGGTGGTTCGTTTTTTCTGTTGCTGTACGCCTGTAAAGACTTTCAATCTGCAAAGAGGTATCTACAAGAAAGAACTGGAATGTTTTATTGAGGAATACAGCTCGTAGCCCTGGTTCCTTTCCCAGAACTCTATGAGTCGCTTGCTTTCGTCTTCTTACCTGACATAACTACCTACAAAGACACATACACACCGTATTGGAGAAGTCAGTGAGATCAGCTAAGCCTTTACAAACTAGACAAAATGACTAGAGAACCAACTTAAGGACTGACAATAAAATTGCAAGTACCGTTGATAGTGTTTTTAAGCCACATATTTTCACTTCAGAACTCTAACGGACTGCTCGTCAATAGATGGTTTAGAGGCCTAAGACGGGCTTAGGATGAAAAAATGTTTGTCAAAGTACACATTGATTTGTTCACTGCATATATTCCTGAAAAAACAACGATAATTTCACCCTAACTTTTAGATTATGCTTCACAACGCTACAGGTTAGGTCTTTGGAAATATTTAGTATGATTTCATTGAATTAAACCACTATCAGAGTCACAAAAACTAGGTATGTCTTCGGACAGGTCTTATCAATATTACTTTTCATAGGTTTTCATATTTTATAAACACAATACTGTTGTGCATAGGCCAGTTGTAAAAGATTTTTTAAACAAAAGCAACATTCAATAATATTCTTTAAAAAATCATAGTGCTTTACAGATAATTTAACTTGTTTGTTTATCAAACTTATGAGATGAGAACATTTGAAATACATAATTATGCTCCACTACTGAAAAATACATAAAAGTTCAATTTTATTTTTAATAAAGGAAAATATTTTTTAGTTTCGCTTTGGTTGTTTAATATCGTTTTGTAAATACATATTTTAAGCTTCTTTTCCCTTTTTAAATGCCTTTATTCTCTTTTATGTTAAATATATATAAATTGCAAAAACTGGTTATCTTTTTCTTTAAGTTCATATATTAACATAAAATTTAAAATTTTATTAATAATAAATATTTAGAATTATGTCAGTTTAGGGAACAATTAGGTTTTACTGTTTTCTTGCAGCAAAAGGGACTTGCATAATTTAGTTGCATGATATTTAACAATAATGATACTTTTAAATAAACTGCTATAACACACAGGAAACATAAAATCAACTGCTTACATTTGAATGACTTTTTTTAATCGAGTCATAGATTATTTCAACATATAGTCTGTCTAAAGTATAAATTAATAATTCTGTAAAGAGGAATAAACTTTATCTCTAAGATGATATCAGAATAATCTTTTATATAGTAAAATCTCATAAATCTGGTATCAACGGGACCGAATGAGTGCTGGATTTCTGAAATTTTCAGATTTTGCCAAAAGCTGCGTAAGTGATTTTAAGTAAAACACATAAAGTATTGCGTAAAGCACATAACATGCCACTTTAACTAAAATTTTATAGGTCACTTTAACAAATTACGATACGTAAAGCACATAATAGGCGACTTTAACAAAAGAACTCGTGTCTAAGCCATATAAATATGAATAAATAAAAAATGATTGGAAAAAATTAGACATTTACAAATTATGAAAAATTATAACAATAATACAACAGAAAAGTTTCTAACATAAATTTAAAACAACTTAAGTAGTACGTAGTAATATTTGGTCTCTCTTTTATCAATTCGTCTAAAATTTCCTGCTCAGATATGCAGCTTTCTTTTCTAGTGCGGAAATTAACTGTTTATTTAATGTCAAACATGAGTCTAATAACACCTTTCCATCTTCTGATTGGGTACGCGGTATCCCGTTTGGAAGAGCAGGGGATTATAAGCCGGAGGGTTGCGAGTTCGAATCCTATAAAAGACCGTAGTGTACAAAGGGGCTCGTGCACGTTAAATCTCTCGTGGCCTCAAGTGGCCTCACGTTGGCGTAGTGTGGAAGTTTTGAGAGTGGGGTGCCAGCTCAGGTGTGACCTCGTCATCTGACCGTGATTCAAAATTACGTGGTACTGTCCTTAGATCTTTCTCTTCGTTATTGACCCCGGAACGTCGCCAATAGCCCGTTGTGTTGGTCCAGTGGGATGTTAATTAAAATACCTACATACCATCTTCCGATTGCTCTTCATCCTCATCAGACTGGTTGTTACTTCCATATGCAATCTCTTTTGTTCTATCTATTTGCATATCTCTTCTCATGGAATCTCTTCTGATGCTTAAAACTGAAAACAAATAAAATACGTAATACAACAGCACGAAATATCTTATAATTGCCGTCGGATTTCTGAAGTTGTATTTTTAAGAAATGTCGCTAGGTGGTTGCATTTACATTACACTGGAGCAAAAACAACGGGGCATTGGCGACGGTTCGGGATCAATCCCGAAAGGAACGATCCTAGGAAGCACTTCGTAATTTTAAACCACGGTCAGTGAAGTGAACATCTCATACCCACTCTCCAAACTTCTACACCCCTCCAGCGGGAGGACATTTGATGCCATGACAGATTTAACATTCAACAGTTCCCACGTACACGATGGTCGAATCGAATTTCGAACTCGCAACTTTCCGGTTGCTAATGCGCGAATCTACCAAGTGGGTTACAGCAACCCTTCAGGGATGGTCGAGGATTTTCGAAGTATCACTGCATTATGAATATCCAGTGATCAATAAGTGTCTTCCAAAAATTGCAGTGAAAAAGCCTTCCTTCAGTAATAATACTAAACCAAACAGTTATGAAACCAGGAGAAAAATGCAACTTTTATCCCAAAACTCAGACGTGTTGTAAAACTAGGTACATAAATATTCTACGAATACCCAAAGGAGTTGCTAATCACATCCTTCTTTTGTCCTTTTATCGTGGAGACATTTTTTCCTTTGTGTCCTCATTAGTGACAAAGATCTTAGATGATTCGCTTAGGCTTACACGGTTGACAAACATTTATCAGGGATTGCGAGCGCAATGCGTTTATTCCGAAGAGTGGTCTGTATTTATGTTGTGGAATGCAGAATGCAAATAGGGATTTTCGTGAGTGTCTTGGGCAGCGTGTGATTTCTTTGTTACAGATCGTTTAATGCTGAATTATTTTGAGAATATGAGTGGCTTCTGTTTAATGTAAGGAACCAAAGGCGAAGGTGGTTCTTTTTCTGAAAGCTCTGTTCAAGATATCAAGAAGCTGATAAAAGTACTCAAGTGTGAGAGGCATCTACAACTATATCGTATATACATGTGGTACTTGCGTTCAGAGATGAGTGGATACTTCATTTTTAGTGAGCCACGGTAGCCCTGCTGATAGAGTCGTGAATCAGCAACCAGAGCATTGTGATTTCGAAACACGACCCAATCAAAGACCGTCGTGTACATGGGAGCTGTTTAATCTACCATGGCCTCAAATTGGCGTGGTATGGAAGTTTGGAGAGTGGAGTGCCAGCTCAGGTGTTGCCCTCGTTATCTGACCGTAGTTCAAAACTGTGTTCTCCTGGAATCTCCTTTCGCGATTGATACCCTACCGTCTTCAATTGCCGTTGTGTTGCTCCAGTGCAACATAAATTAAACTTCCTACCCAAAATGAGACGATTGGCGTCCTACTTCCTTGAAATGATTAAAACTAGGAACATAAATATTCTAGGTATATGTAATCTCTGAGGTATAAAAATATTCTCTCATTTCATTTCCTGATATTAAGGAACACTTTAATTGAGTGAAGAGATATGAAGAGGCCCATTTCCTCTTACAATAACTAAAAATATCTATTTTGTTATGGGAAGGGGGAGGGAATTTCAATTAACGTCACACTGGAGCAACACAATGGGCTATTGGTGACGGTCCGGGATCAATCCCAAAGGGAAAGATCCGAGGACAACACCACGTAATTTTGAACCACGGTCAGATGACGAGGCAACACTTGAGCTGGCACCCCACTCTCCAAACTTCCACACCACGCCAACGTGAGGACATTTGAGGCCACGACAGATTTAACGTGCACCAGCCCCCTTTGTACACGACGGTGTTTGGCTGGATTCGAACTCGCAACCCTTCGGTTGCAAGTCCGTTACTCTTCCAACCGGGCCACCGCGGCCCTATTATTATTATTTTTTTTTTTTTGTTATGTACAGAATACATTCATAAATGGTGATAATTTTTCATCCAATGAGATGTTTTCTGTCAAGTTAAATGTAGGTAGTGATAGCGTTTTAATGGTGGAAAGTACTTCCTTTACATATTCCGGACGAGATGAAACTATCTTTGTCTTTCGAGTACGATTTTAGCATGTCACCGGTAGCCGCTGTAGTCCAGTTGGTAGTGATTCAGGTTAGCAACTTGAGGATTGCGAAACTCAATCCAATCAAAGACCGTCGCGTACCTGAGGGCTGGTGGACGTTAAACCTGTCGTGGCCTTAAATGTTCTCACGTTGGCATAGTTTGGTAGTTTGTAGGAAAGTGGGACACAGGGTCAGGTGTTGACCTAGTCATCTGACCATTGTTCAAAATTACGACTTGTTGTTTTCGGATCTTTGCCTTCGGGATTGATCCCTGAACCGTCATTAATAGCCCGTTGTGTTGCTTCAGTACAACTTTTACTGTCAAACTTTACTGCAAATTTTACTGTCAAACTCTCATGAGTACTATTTTTGGGGTTTATGAGGTTTTAACATTATTTTTTAACAAATATGCTTCCTAAAATTGATTCAAAAGCTCCAAAATCTAATTCATTTATCCGTGAATTTTTAAATCTTGTATCTTATAGCTGGTCTAGTTTTCAAAGCTCTGAAAATTTTTGATTACAAGACTTACAAAGCTTTGATAATAAACCATTGATATCATATTTGTTTCTAAACTTCATTCTCTAAGGTGCCCCATTCGACTTTAGACTTTAAAAAAATACTTCTCAAAAGATTTTCGGAAGCAAGACGTTTTCAAAACTGACCAGATTACTTTTTTATTGCTCTATAGAATAAATTGATTATTAATATTCTTGAACGTTCTTTTTAAAATAAATTTTTATATTTGAAATCATGAATATTACGAACATTTATAGAATAATAGAACTTTTCTAAAAATCTGTGCAACTAAAAACTTCCAGATTAGATTTATTGAAGCATATCTTATGCTAATTATGTAATGAGATTGCACAACTTATATATTTACTAAGCTAAAATGAAATCTATCACAAAAGGGATAGAAAAACTATCGTCAATCTGGTTTGAGTTGATAGTTTTACAGTCCAATTAAAGTCCTCCCATTTTTACTGAAAAAAGAAATCAGTTCTTAATGCATTAGGGAGAAACATCTTTTAATACACGAAATTTGACTCATATTTCTCACTGTCTAACTTATTAGTCAGTTCTAGTTCAACTACGCTTTGACCCCTACATCACAAAAATCCTCTATTGGTGAATTTTTAAATCTCGTTTTCATATCTGGTCAACAATTTGGTATCGTTTTATATCGATCCTGAAAGAAACCTGATTTCTAAAAGATGTGAGGTTTCGACATCAAAAAGATATTGTCGATAATTAGATTAAACGCCAACCGTCATCGAAACAGCTTTAAATCACATTTTAACCCTCCAAGTGGTTTCGACGAGATATATCGTCCTTCAAGATCTGATCAATTTTCCTAATGACGGGATATCTCGTCATCCAGGTGTTGCCAATTTTTCTATGACAAGATCAAAATCTGCTCAGTTTTCTTCTAATGACGTGATATCTCGTCCATCAGGATCTAGTCAGCTATTTTAATCCCGATATATCGTCGATACAACCACCAGGAGGGTTAAAGATAAACCCGGAAACAGAAAGTAAAATCCTCTTCCGTCTTGTTTGTTTTTAGTGGCAGGTATAGTAGGTATTTTAATTGACGTCGCACTGGAACAACATAACGAGCTATTGGCGAAGGTCCGGGATCAATCCCCGAGGGATGCGTTGTCCATGCGAGGACAACGCCACGTAATTTTGAACCACCGTCGGATGACGAGGTCACACCTGAGCTGGCACCCCTCTCTCCAAACCTCCACACCGCGCCAACATGAGGACATTTGAAGCCACGACAGACTTAACGTGCACCATCCCCTTTGTACACGACGGTCGTTTGGTTGGATTCGAACCTCCGGTTGCTAGTCCGTTACTCTGCCAACCGGGCTACCGCGGCACCTGTTTTTAGTGAAAATCCCTTTCAAAAGTACTTTTAGCAGTGTCCCTTAAAGGATGAACTGCATATTTATATGAAAAACGAGTTCCCTTTTCATGACATTAATATGTCAGTTCTGTTTAGTTTTAATATTTCATATTCCATTACATGTATCCAAAAATGCTAGTGATAACTTGTGACTAAAGAGTGTAGATCTTGCACCACTGTTGCTCGCAAGGGTTAACTGCATATGTTGTAGGCTTTTTTTATACCTTACGTAACGGCAAGAGAAAGGGCAGTACCATTAATTTCATTTTTGACAGTTTTCATACTCACCACTGGCAATACGATGGTTTCCAGCTTTTCGATAATAAATTTCTTTCGCAGAAAAAGGAAAAGTCCTTTCCTTCCTGTGGTTTTAATAAAAAAAAGCGGCTAAGGAAGTTATATTTAAGCTTTTGAAGCGGAAACGCATGAAAATTTAAGACTTCTGGAGTTTTACAGCCAGAAAGAAACGGGAAAAAGGGAAAAGTACTGCCAACTTTAAAATTTTAGGAGCTGTATAATGACTTAATTTCTATACGATGAAACTTCATCCGTCAGCGCAAACACACAACTTTTTTGTACGTTCTTTAGTAAACACTCATTTTAATAGATTTTTGATAGGTATTTCTAGACATGAATTTCACAGTGAAAAGGGAAAAGCGTGTAAGTACAGGTATGTCAACAAACAACCTAGGTAACAAGTGAGGACTACTCAATTCACATCAGATTATAATAGGTGAACTTTTGTTTAAATAAATTGTATCAAATAACCCGTCTGGTGGTTGTTTCGTCGAGGTATTTTGTCATTAGAAGAAAACCATCATTAATAGCTTTAACCATCTTTATATCGTCATAATCAAAAAACCGGCAATAAGTTGTTGACGGAATGTCTCGTTCATCAAGATCTTACCAATCAATCGAAACCACTTGGAGGGATCTTAATTATGATTACCTGAATTCATTTATATTATAATATAGTTATAACCCAAAAAAGGAATAGCAGTCTGGTATGTCTAAAATGTCCCTAGTTTATGTTTATGTTGCAAATTAGATTTACGCATTTTGTAATACCCATCATCTATTATCGAGTGAAACAAATGCATTATAATATTATTTATTTACAGGGTTATAAAATTTCTTAAAAGTTCAATACTTTTTCATACCAGTTAAAGTAATTACTAGGCTCAAATAGTAAAATATTGATCAAATTGTTTGGGTTAATTCAGTCCATCAGAAGAGAGCGTAGAGTCCATGGTAGCTCAGAAGTCGGAATCTAATAATAAAAAATAATAAAATTTGGTAACAAAAAAATAAAAATGATAAATTATAAAACCTGAAACAAAAACGACGATTTTTTAATGTAAATCCGAGTGAGATAGAGGGGCCGTGGTAACCAAGTTGGTAGAGTCGAAGATTAGCAACACGATGGTTGCGAGTTCGAAACTCGATCCGTGTACAAAGGGGGCTAGTACACGTTAAATTTGTCGTGGCCTTAAATGTCCTCACGTCGGCATGGTGTGGAAGTTTGGAGTGTGTGGTGCCAGCTCAGGTATTGACCTCGTCATCTGATCGCGGTTCAAAATTACGAGATGTCTTCGAATATTTCCCTTTGAGATTGATCACGGACTGTCGCCAATGTTCTGCTGCTACAGTGCAACGTTAATTCAACTACCTACCTTTCTCTTGTTTAGTACTGTCCTGATGATAGTCGTCTTGCTCCACCAAAATAACAAGTGACCATTTTATTAGTCATGTGTTTATTAGTCATATTTTGAATTTTCTTATTTTTTGATAGGGCCCGTTGTTGTATTGCTCCAGTGCGACGTAAACTCAACTATTTACCTACTAGTGAGATGCCTTTACAGTCCTTGATTTTCATCTCAAAATGCCAATCTGTTGTCCCACTCTTTCAGTCTCAAATGATTTCTTCTATGACTAGTTAATACGTTCGTAAAGCTTAACGAGTACCATCAGTACAGACTCTTCTCCTCTCCCCCAAGCTTTCTATTGACGTTAGCATCCAATAAAGTGATATGCGCAATTGGTCTTCGCACTTGATCTATCATTCTCTTTTCATTTTCAATCCATTTAACAAAACTGCCCCAAACTTTGAGACAGCGTTTGAATCATCCATTTCGAATTGTCAAGATTGAGCTCACTTGACCTTTTTGAGAAATCTACTCACTCCTTTTTAAATCCTCCAAGTGGTTTCGACTAGATATATCGTCAATAAAGATCTGACCAATTGTGCTAATGATGAGATATCTATTAGGATATTGCCAATTTTTTTATGAAGACTAGATCAAGATCTGGTCAGTTTTTCTAAAGACGAGATATCTCGTCCATCAAGATTAGGTCAATTTTGCTAATGACGAGACTCCTCTTCGAGACAACCAAGAGGTTGGTTAACTGAAGGATAAAATAATTCGTATTGCATAGTCTTTGCGTGAAAGAAGTAGTGTCGGATGTAGTTGACCGATAAGGTTATCTAAAGCTAAATGCAAGATTTGAGGGAGATTTCAATAGAATTTTGGCATCTACAATTATCAATGTTAACCCGCTAAGTGGTCAATCTTTGCTTCGAAAACTGCCTTGTAGTGTCCAGCCTCTAGTGCAAAAACCTGTTCCAAACTGTCATCAATTCTGGGCAAGGGACAATTTGTTTTTCTTACTTGGATCTTCATTCCCCTTGGAGTAATATGGCAGTTTTGTCTGGTCAAGATATCTCGTCCTTAGCAAAAATAACCAGATCTTGGACGAGATATCTCGTCGAAGCATTTGGAGTATGAAATGCAAGGATGAGGGGCAGCGAAGTAATTGTTCTTATTGTCCATAGTGGTTTAAATGATCGTTTGAAGGAAAGGAATAAAAATACCTGTCAGCAAATCGGACATTCAAATGAAACAGATTTCACAATACCTTTAATAATAAAAAGCATATCTTACAGGAGCTGATAGCATTCAATTTATTGGTGTTACGTAAGCTGTGCAATACTTTCTTGTCAGATTGTTTATTGTGAGAAGACAGATTGTTTATTGAAAATCATCAATGTATGTGAAAATGGTATCTCAGTATTCCAATTTTTTCTCTAAAAATAGTAATAGAGGAGGATAAATGAACTGCACTGGAGGAAATAATGCATATTTCAGTACCTTTACTAATAAAAAATATATTTTCAATATATTTTAACTACAAATGAATTTTTTCTACCTGCATCTCTAACAACTATTCCGTAGTTTTATCACTCGAGGTTACAGAATCTGATAACATTCAATTTATTGGTGCTACATAAGCTGCAGAATGCTTTCTTGTCAGATTGTTTATTGCAAGAAGACAGATTGTTTATTGAAAATCATCAATGTGTGTGAAAATAGTATCTCAGTATTCCATTTTTTTCTTTAAAAATAGGAATAGAGGAGGATAAATGAACTGCATAATGAATGCTTCGAAAATCCATTAGCGAGGTCACAATTAATGGTACATTTCGAATTTTTTTTTAAACTTGCTATTAATAAAGTTCTCTGTTCCTTATCCCAAAACTTTCCATTCCAAACAGAGTGATTAATGTTGGCTCCTTGCAGACAAAGTAAATTTTGATTGGATGGGACAAAAAACTAATCTGTCGGATTGGCTAATTACCAAAGATGTTAAGAAGGTTTTTGTTACCGGGTAGAACCAATAATCTATCATATTTCACTCTAATCCTTTTAGTAAGAGCATGGTATAGCATTATCATAATAGAGTGGAGCCATTTTTCAGTATTTGTAACCTCTAAAAGGCGAGTGAACGTCAGGTTGTTAATAAGCAGGTATTAAGAACAATCTACTTTCTTTAACGTTTGTTTTCGCTACAGGTTTAGCGTCGTATTTAGTGTTAGAAAAAACAGCTCCTGCAGTTTTTAACTTTTTTTTACCTTCCTCTCGTTTCCGGGAAAAAAGATAATCATTAAAGCGTTATAAAGTTTGAGAGCAAAGCATTAATTATCAATAACTCTGAGTTACGGTGTTTGGAAACGTATAAAATTTAAACCTTCTGTTTTTATGAAAGTAGATAGTTATTTTTAGTTCTATTTCTCATATAATGTGTACTTTGTTATATAGTGGAAAGGTTATATTTACTAGTATAAATGAAATTCTATAGGCGATTCTGGGTTACGGTGTTTGGAAACATACAAAATGCAAGTCTGCTATTTTTTATGGAGGAAATTTTTTTTATGGTGGAAAGATTGTGTGTGTGTGTGTGTGTGTGTGTGTGTGTGTGTGTGTGTGTGTGTGTGTGTGTGTGTGTGTGTGTGTGTGTGTGTGTGTGTGTGTGTGTGTGTGTGTGTGTGTGTGTGTGTGTGTGTGTGTGTGTGTGTGTGTGTGTGTGTGTGTGTGTGTGTGTGTGTGTGTGTGTGTGTGTGTGTGTATTTATTAGTTGTCTTGAACTTCTATAAGTGTCAAGTAATTGGAAATAAATAGAACAAATCTAATAAGCGTAAAAACTTTATTTTTTCCGTTTATGTTCGTCGCTCTGCAATTCTTTTTTTTTTTTTTTTTTTGCAATTCGATGGCTGAATAGACCGGAACCAACGACGAAAAAAGTGGTTTCCTAACCACGACGAACATAGATAGACTGACATAGACATAGAACTAGACTTTTCTGTCAAAGCTAAATGTAGGTGGCGGTAGTGTTTTTGTGGCGAAACGTGTTTTCTGTACGCATTCCGAAAGTAACGTCGCTTGGTTTGTTTTTCGAATACAATTTTAGCACTTCTCCAATGAAAATTCCAAAGAATGAATTCCGAATTGATACATGGTAGCTGATTGGTCGACACAAATTAAAACGACAAACGTTTCCAAAATACGATAAACTGCGTTTTATGGCACCTCGATATGTATCTTACGAGGACATTTGTGTAGCGGAGCTAAAAACTTCACAGACCATTTGGTTTGTTGGTTTACACTGAAAATTTCTCTCAAAAATGAATATATCGTCGTTTTACTTTACTCTCCCCTCTAAGGTACCCTTAAACTAAACTTTACTCTTTAAGGTACCCTTTGACTTTTAAAAATACTTCTCAAACGGATTTCGTTCTCAATGCTTACCAGATTATTTTTATTGTTCTATTCTTAATCACAGAATAAATTGACTGTTAATATTTAAACATTTTTTTCTAAAATATTTCCAAACATGAAGATGACAAAATATAAAATAAACAGTGCTTTTTTTAAAAGTCAGTGCGACTGGAGAACTTTCAGATTAGATTCGTTGAAGCATGTCTTAAACTAATTATGTAATGAGACAGAAGGACTTACATATTTACTAAGCTAAAATTAAATCCATCGCAAAAGGGATAGTATAATTATCGTCCCTCTAGGTTGAGTTAACAGTTTACAGTCCAATTAAAATCTTCCCATTTTTACTTGAAAAGAAATCAGTTCTTAATGTATTAGGGAGAAAGGTATATTTTAATGCATGAAATTCGCCTCATATTTCTCACTTTGAAAACTACTTTCCAGTTTTAGTTTAATTAGGCTTTGAGCATAAATTTACATAAACTTTCATTATCATAGAAATTACTTTCATTCATGGAAATTTGGTCTTTTAATTATAAATTCTTCTGTACATTTATTTTATGTACAAACATTTTATTTTATGTTTTTTATTATATATATACATATGTGCATATGATTTCTTTTGTTTTTTAATTTATATGTTTATTTTTTGAATTTCTGTTTATTATTACATTGTTTTGTACTTTTATTTTTATGTAAGCATTTTTATAGGAAATAAAAGGAATAAAATGCTTTATGAACTAAAAACTATATTATTTTATAAAAAATTGGAACAGATCCAATTGAATTTGTATGGGTTTGTGTCAAAATAATTGATTCGTTATACGGCTTTTCGCTTTACGGCCAACTTTTCCGGAACGTATCTAGGCCGTAAAGAGAGGTATGGGTGTAATTGAAAATAAGCATTAACCGAATAAACGAGTTTATTTGTTCTTGTTCTAATACCACTATATTTAGGAAAATGCGAATGTCGTCAATGTTATTTCAACTGATCAAATATTCGTCATTGAATTTTACACTGTACTGTTAAATATCTGGTAATTGACTGGTCATGGGAATTCGAAATTAATATTATTGTAGATTCTCCAATAAATTGTAATGTTTACAATTAATAGTCCAAGATCCTTTTCAATAATTTGAACGCACACAACTAGAGTGTTCTTATTCCTATTGAAAATTTAACATCCCATTATCAAGGAGAGGTGTTACAAACCTAAAATTACAGAAACTTGATTTATTAATACTTGATTTATTAATACTTGATTTATTAATACTTGATTTATTAATACGTGAATTGATTTATTAATACTTGATTTATTTCAGAAACTTGATTTATTTCAGAAACTTGATTTATTAATACTTGATATATTAATACTTGATTTATTAATACGTGAATTGATTTATTAATACTTGATTTATTAATACGTGAATTGATTTATTAATACGTGAACGACTCATTTTATGGAAGAATTCACTCAATCGATCTAACAAAAATTGTGTAATAGCTGTAAAAAAAGGATAAAGAAAGGATCAACAAACCACCCTCTGATAATATTTTACTTCTGCTGCCCATGTGCTCTCCCGGGCTTCGGTAGCCCGGTTGGAGGAGTAGCGGATTAGCAATCAAAGGGTTGCGAGTTTGAAACTTGTTCCAGACAAAAAATAGACGAGATATCTCGTCATTATCAAAATTGGTCAGCTCTTGAAAGACGCGATATCTCGTCATTAGGGAAATTGGTTAGATCTCGATAGACAAGATATCTCGTCATTAGCAAAATTGGTCAGATCTTGATAGACGGGGTATCTCGTCATTAGCAAAATTGATCAGATCTCGATAGACGGGGTATCTCCTCATTAGCAAAATTGGTCAGATCTCGATAGACAAGATATCTCGACTTTAGCAAAATTGGTCAGATCGCGATAGACGGGGTATCTCGTCATTAGCAAAATTGGTCAGATCTCGATAGACAAGATATCTCGTCATTAGCAAAATTGGTCAGATCTCGATAGACGGGGTATCTCGTCATTAGCAAAATTGATCAGATCTTGATAGACAAGATAGCACGACTTTAGCAAAATTGATCAGATCGCGATGGACGGGGTATCTCGTCATTAGCAAAATTGGTCAGATCTCGATAGACGGGGTATCTCGTCATTAGCAAAATTGGTCAGATCTTGATAGACAAGATATCTCATCAATAGCCAAATTGGTCATATCTTAATGAACGAGGTATCTTGTCATTACAAAAAGCTGACCAGACCTTGATCTCGTCATCATAAAAAAATTGGCAATATCTTGATGACGTGATACCTTTTTATCATCAAAATTGGTCAGTTCTTGACCAACGAGGTATCTCGTCGAAACCACTTGGTGGGTTAAAGCATTCATTTTAAAAAAACTATAACCTGATCTCTTTTTCTGGTTTAACTATAGTACGAAATAAAAGTGTTTTCAATTTTATCTTTCCAGCAACGAAAAAACCTGAAGCTCACGAGATTCACCCGATACGTCGTCCTCGATTCTTCAGCGCCGACTCGCATACGAAACGCATCGCATTCCGAGTCTTCCTAATCTGAAGTCACGTAGAAAATTCTCATAAATACCGTGCCATTTGAAAAGAAATCAGTTGCTCGATAAAAATGAAACTGCGACTCCAAAGCGAGTGAATGGTGTCTGATTGCGTTCTATCAACTCGATAAGCGCCCTGCGAAATCTTCCCTTGGGATTGGAACACGATTTAAAGAAGGATTCCACTGCGCGCTTTAATAGCGTCGTAAATATTTCCGACATTTCTCGTTTTAACTACTGAATATTTCTCTGCGCATTAGATAAAACTGGGAAGAAGCCGAGATGCCATCTCTCTCGCCCAGTGCTTTTAGGAATTTATCAGGGCATCAAGGCTGCATTTCTGAGACGAAATGGTGCGAAACGCGTAACACGGGTTTATACGTTGTTCCACACAGGCTGTTCCTAAGTAAATATTCCGTGAGGTAGTTTTATTTTCTCATGATGCGCATTTTCGTACATACGTAGAGCACCGATTGTTTGTAGGATTTCAATTCTGTCGTCTTATTTAAAATGTTTATGAGAGGCATTTTCAGTGTAAAAAACGAACCAGACGGAAGACGGGGATTTTACTTCCAGTTACCCAAATGCTGCCACATGATACATGTAAGGATTACCTTAACCCTCCAAGTGGTTTCGACGAATTATATCGTTTATCAAGATCTGGCCAATTATGCTAATTGACGTTGAGCAATTAACTATCATTCGTAATTCATTCTTTGGAATTCCTTTTCAGTATAACAAACAAATCAAACGGAAAAAGGGGATTTTACTTCTGTTACCCAAATGCTCCTACATGATACATTGGCGCAGCTTGTCCACTTTTGTACCTTGCGCCATAAAACCCTAACATCCAATCCCACGATACATATCGGGGTTACCTTTAAATGTAGTTTATTGCCATTTTGACGGCGTTTGATGTTTAATCTAATTGGCATTGACCAATTAACTATCATTCGTAATGCATTCTTTGGAATTCTTTTTCAGTGTAACAAACAAATCAGAGGGAAGAGCGATTTTACTTCCTGTTACCCAGATAAACGCTCTCGCATGATACATATTGGGGTTACCTTAAATTGTAGTTTATCGCTGCTTTGGAGACGTTTGGCGTTTAACCCTCCTGGTTAAAATCGTCTTCGAATCGAAAACCATCCTGTATTGGCCAACCTCTGATGCAAAAATCTATTCCAAACTGTCACCAGTTCTAGACAAGGGACAACTATTTTTCCTACTTGGATATTCATTCCCCTTGAAACAATACGGCAGTTTTGTATAGATTAGGTATCTTGTGATTAGCAAAACTGACTAGATCTTGATGAACGAGATATCTCGTTATAAGTAATATTGATCAGGTCCTGGACGAGGTATCTGGTCGAAACCGATTGGAGGGTTAATCTAAGAGGCGTTCACCAATTAACTATAATTCTGAACTCATTCTGCTGAATTTCTTTCCAGTGTAACATAAATCAGATGGAAGACTGAGATTCTACTTCCTGTTATCGCAATGCTTTCACATGATCCATATTGGATTTAACTTAAAATGAAGTTTATCTATGATGTCTTGAAGATGTTTGGCGTTTAATCTAATTGACTTTGATCAATCAATCATCATATATCAATTCTGAATTCCTTCTTTGGAATTGGTGAACTGAAATCGTATTCTAAAAACAGGCTAAGTGACGTCACGTCGGGAATACGTACCGAAAGTCCGTTCCTCCATAGAACTACTACAGTCATATACATCTAGCTTCAAAGAAAAAGCCTCTCATAGGAAAGCTTAATTGCCTGTAGCAAGCGCGAAATACCCTTTTCTCTTAAAATCTTAATCTTCCAACTTTAACCCTTTTCAGTAACCTTCAATCCCCTGTAACATTGGTATTTTTATTCTTATTATATGTAAAAAAAATTCAATACCTTAAATTTCAAAGTTAAAACAACCTAAAGGTCAAAAGTTGCAAAATTATAATAAACTAGCTGTAAAGCACATTGAGGTAGGTAGGTTGTTAATTAATTGCGCACTAGAGCAACACAGCTGATGGCGATCCGGGATCAATCTCAAAGGGAAAGATCCAAAGACAGGGCACCGAAATATTGAATCACTGTCAGATGACGAGAACACTTAGAGGTGGCACCCCACTCTCCAAACTTCCACACCACTCCAACATACATTTAGGCAATGACGGATTAACGTGCCACCACGCACACTATGGTTTTTGGTTTGATCGAGTTTCAAACTCACAACCTTCCGGTTTCTAATCCGTGTGTCTACCAAATGGGCTATATCGGCTCTGCATCTCACTCAGATCACTTCGATCAATAAGATTCACTTCAATCAATAATGGGAGGGAGGTATTTCAAAAGGTATAGCTAATTTGCCAATTTAACGTGCACTAGCCCCCGTGTACGGTCTTTGGCTGGACCTAGTTTCGAACTCGCAACCCTCCGGTTGCTAATCCGTTGCTCTTCTAACTGGACAACAGCGTCCCAAAACACATTGAGATAAGAATTCAACCGACTCTAGAAATTACTTATTGCTTATTGAAGTGCTTATTATTATCTTTGCGGCGCAATCGTAAATAATGAGTGCGCATTGAAACATGCCTTTAATATGCTTCATTAGTCGTGAATATTTGTAATTAAAAATACTCAGAATAGTAAGTCAATTTATAAATCTCACAACTCAAAAATTCATCTGTCTCAGCAATAATTTGACAAAAACTCGGTCATTCTGAACAAAATAACTCGATTTAACTCCAGCTCGAAACCACATATCAATTAATAATTCTAAAGGGAACTAAAATATTCTGGCGTTCCAGATATAGAAAATTAGATGCTTATTAATAATCTTATGAAACTATAGAATGAGCTTTTACATTAAATTTCTGTATGAATATAACTTGCGCTTTCTACCCTATTTTGTCATAAATATTATCGCTTGCATTGCTCGTTTCCTTACATCCATGGCCATGATTTAATATTTATTTATTTTGTGCGAGCAATTTTCGTAAAGTATTTAAATATTTTCCTTAAATTTAACCATGATAGAGAAGATGAAAAATCACCCTCGTTGTCGCAAGTTTATGGTAGGATAATTCAAAAATCATCTCCCTAGCAAGCTATTAAGTATTAGGTCATACAAGCCATGATATGATTGCATCCACGTACATAGACTTGCTTATAATCATTTATAAAGTGTAAGTTTGGTGGTGAAATGTATTTGGTGTTCCTTAAGGTGCTGACTTAAGGATAAGTCAATTCAGTAACAGAGATAAAAAAAAAATCTTCACTAAATAAGAAGTAAGTCGTAGGGTCAGGAAAGCTTTTCAGGCTTCGTCCCTTCAACTGTCACGTTGTTCTTTTGGTGTCCGAAAGAAATCTAATTGATTGCATTGGATTTCGTCTTTTATCTTTTCCTTCTCCCTTTATTTCTTTATCTTTTTCTCTCCCTCTCCCATTCTTTCTCTCTTTCTTTATCTTTCTTTCTCTTTCCCTCATTCTTTCTTTCTCTTTCTCTCGTTCTTTCTTTATTCTTTCTTTATTCTTTCTTTTTTAATTCCTTCTTTCTTTCTTTCTTTCTTTCTCTCGCTTTCCTATTTTCCTTTTTCTCGCTTTCACTCATTCTTTCTCTTTATCTCTCTCTCTCTTTCTTACTTTTCTCTCTCTTTCTTTCCTTTTCTCTCTTTCTCTCTATCGTTTTTCTCTTTTCTCATTATTTCTTTCTTTCCCTTTCTCTCATTCTTTATTTATTTATTTATTTCTCCGTTTATTTTTTCTCTCTTTTTCTCTATTTCTCCCTATCACTTTTCTTTCTCTCATTCTTTCTCTCAACATTGAGAGAATTATCATTTATTGAAGTAAATGCTGTTTTAATTTGTTAATTTGTTGAATGCTTATTTACCTATAGAGTTAAAATACTCCTCAATTAATGGTGATTTGTTTTTACCTCGAGCCTTTTCACTTTATCTCATAAGTAAAACTGCATTTTACAGTTCCTATAGACTTTTATTGTTAGCTGCAGATGATCCTTGAGCTTCGATGTGTGTGTTCAGCATGTTTCTTCCATAATTCAGTCGTAAAGAGTTAGAAATCCATTTGTTTTCGTCACAAACATATTAATTTCTAACATTTAAAGTAAACAAAAAGTTTTTTAAGAATATCTCCGAATTTCTACGGGTAAGAGGAGACTATTACAAAATTTTCCTCTCAAAACAAACCTCTACTAATAACGTATTCAAGAAACATCAATAGGCAACCTCTAGCAATCGGACCGAAGCTATTTTAGTTGCCTGTTTTCAACGTATTTGTAAACAATCTAGTTTTAAGAATGCATCAAATAATAAGATAGAAAAAATATGCAAATATCCAATTTAAAATTAGTGAAAATTGGCAGTTAACATATCATTTTATAGAACAACTCGGACATGAAGCATTTCATATTTCCATTAAAAATCATTAATTTAAGTTATAGCCCAATTCCCGATACTAACACAGTCCAGATAGGAGAAAATACATATTTATTGAGAACAATTTACACAATAACGAAAACATATGACAGGAAACACAACACACACCGCAACTTGGTATCCATAGTTCTACTGCTTACAGTCCTTCTGTTAGAGTAAACAGTTGATAGTCATGATCACAGTCACAATTCATCTGGTGGATTCACAATCGTGGATTATTGTTGCAAATCCAAGTAAAATTTAACTCTACCATATATCTGTCCGGAGATGCATCTCGTCATCTGACCTTGGTTTAAAGTTACGAGTGTTGTCCTCGAATCTTTCCAAAAGGATTGATCCCCGACCGTCTCCAATAACCCGTTGTGTTCCTTAGTGTGAAGTAAATTCAACTATCTACCTACTACAGCACCAGAGATGTATAGTGATTAAAATCAAAACAAGAAAACATTAGAATATTCAAAATTTTGATTTCTTAATATACACTGATATGATAAAGTTCACAATTTTATTTAGAGGGCATTAAGTAATGAAAATATAGGTTTAAATTCATAATATAAAGCGTAGAACACAAATTATCAGAAATTGTCAATTCAAATGCAAATAAAAGAATACATAAAATTAGCCTTAAATATCTGTAAACATGGCCATACGTCACAAACTTGAAGCGTTTTTCACACTAAGCAGTTTGAACAGCTTTTTCGATTGGTTGGTTGGGTTTTTGATCAAAGTGTGCCAAGCAAAGACAAGTAAATGAACATACACGCACAAGGAATATCTTCCTGACACAGAAGAGAGAAATACACCCAACGAGGAATCGAATTTGCGCCGCCTACAACTTGCAAGTGTTAAAGCAGTAGGCAAACCCAAGCATTTTGGGAAAGAAAAGTGATCCAAATATTTGAAGACCTCCCTACATTGATTTTTTATGAATAAATTCATTTTTATTCATTCGTTTTATAAAGATCAAAACCGGATACATTTTATCTTAGATTTCCATGAAAATACTTTGTTTATATTAATATTTTTCCCGATGATTGTCCAAGGAAAATCCTCCCAGCTATGCTTTAACACTTTAAAGAGGCCACTGAGCTAGCAACCTGCGAGTTGTAGGCGGCGCAGGTTTGATTTCTGTCAGGGTCGATTCCGCCCTGGGTGTATTTCTCTTTTCTGTGTCAGTAAAACTTAGTGTGTATGTATCCATTACTTGATATTGTATGTCTTATGGTCGATTCCGCCCTGAGTGTATTTCTCTCTTCCTTGTCAGTAAAACTTAGTGTGTATGTATCCATGACTTGATATTGTATGTCTTATGGTCGATTCTGCCCTGGGTTTATTTCTCTCTTCTGTGTCAGTAAAACTTAGTGTGTATGTATCCATTACTTGATATTGTATGTCTTATGGTCGATTCCGCCCTGAGTGTATTTCTCTCTTCTGTGTCAGTAAAACTTAGTGTGCATGTATCCATTACTTGATATTGTATGTCTTATGGTCGAATCCGCCCTGGGTGTATTTCTCTCTTCTGTGTCAGTAAAACTTAGTGTGCATGTATCCATTACTTGATACTGTATGTCTTATGGTCGATTCCGCCCTGGGTGTATTTCTCTCTTCTGTGTCAGTAAAACTTAGTGTGTATGTATCCATTACTTGATATTGTATGTCTTGTGTCTGGCACAGTATAGCCAAATATGGCTCTCTAGCGCCATAAAACTCACAACCTGAACAACAAGGGTTCACACGCATAATTTCACCTTGCAACCTGCAGTTCTTCCTGCGTGACTTCCAACAAGTTTTGACCTTCTTAGTCAATAAAATCATTCCAAAGGATTGTATTCTAAGGAAAGGACCAATCGAATCGTTCCAAAGAAAGATTCTGTTCTAAGACAAGGGCCAATAGAATCTTTTTAAAGGTATCTACGGAAACCACATCCTATTACATATTGTTTGAAAGAATCTATGGATTCTTTCAACCAATATATGTGTCTATTTAGTCACTAAGTGGGTTGTGCGATAAAAGCGGTGCTACACTACACGGAAATCTCGCGAGCTCAGAGGGTTAAAGTTTTAAACCGTTGATTTATTTCACCCCACGAAACAAGATTCTTTATAACCACGACACGCATATTCACTTTGAACATTCTGGAAGAGTTTACGCTCGACATAAATAAAAAGCCACATTCCGCCCACGAGATAGACCCCGATATCCCTCACCACCCAGCCCACAGCGGCGGCAGTGTGAAATATTACCCTCCTCAAAGTGTCTTAATCAGCTAACAACTGTCGTTAGGTTCAACACTGAAAATGACATACATCTTCAAAGGAAGATTGATCATCAGATCTAGATGGGGTGTAATCACAGGGGGAATTTCCGGGGGAAAAAACAGAAACTTACACTTGATGACAAATGAAAAGGGGTGCATTTAAAACCACAACTTAGTTTGCGTCACGTGGGAAGTATGCAGTTTTATGCAAGGTGAAACATGGCCGGGAGTCTTGATAAGTGACTTGGCTTGTAAGGCAGTTTGTAGCGTTGTGGAATTTGAGGCGATGCCTCATACTTTTCGACAGCAAGATTGAAGTTTGCAAGACTGCTTTCTCTTCTCACACTGAGATCTAAATATGACACTTCGTGATACCGTCTAAACTACTTTTGGGGCTGGTTTAAATTTAAAAGCACCTTTCAGTCCATATGTGAAATGTTTTGACTTATCGTAACCCTCAAAATAAGTTTTGATTAACCATCCTCAGTTCGAAAGTTTAAAAAGTAGTTTTCTGGACGCTGAAGATTAAACTTGTGTGTTGATGAAAAATATCAACTCGATGTTTTTTAATCCTTTCATGTGTTTTTCTTTTCTCTTAATTGTAACTCCTGTAATAAAAGCTCCTTTATAATGTGGCTCTTTGGAAAAGTTCGTTTTTTAAGGACCTTGGCTACCAAGCCTATCCAGAGGGTGTAAGGCTACACAAAAGACAGTAGAGAGGACCTTGGTCGGGTCCCGTAAGAACTTCAGGACCTTTAGCCCAACCGAACCTTCAAAATATAATTGATTCATACAGAACAAATACAAGCTGAAAAAATAAACAGGAAGCAAAGACTCGAAGTTCCTTCTCACTTAGGACCATTCCTCACTAACAGAATCCAGTAGAAATTGATAAACGAAGATTTGCAAAATTCCTTTTCGTAAGAAATAGCTCATTCGACTTGACCCTCCAAGTGGTTTTTGGCGAGAAGATCAATGAAGATCTGAACAATTTTGCTAATTACATATATCTCAATCAAGGTATTCCCGATTTTTATGATGACGAGATCAACATCTGGTTAGCTTTCTTCTAAAAACGAGGTATCTCGTCCATCAAGATCTGGTCAGTTTTGCTAATAATGGTATACCTTCAAGACAACCACCAAGACGATTAAAACCTTTCACACTGTCTGAATCTGGAGCGGTCGCCCTCAATGCACCCAAATCTAAGTCAGTTTTACTGGATTCAGATTGATTCGGATCGACCCGGATTCTAGTAGTGTGAAGGACCTTTGTGTAAACTGAAACACTCTTCACTCGTTTGTGACCTAACATAATATATTGAATTCAGTTTCGTACTATGTAAAAGTGACTCAAAGAATGAAGTTAACAAAATTAAGACTAGCGTGTATGAATTAACAATGATGCATTTATTTGTTCAACTAAACAAATGCATTGTTAAGATAAAACTGATCGTGTTAATTAAATATTAATGCCTTCCTGAGTAAATACTCGAACACTTTCTAATAGAATCTAAAAAATAAACATTTAAAATTCAGCATTTTTTTTCATTTTGCGAAGTACAATTAGTTCCTTTAATTCGATTCGTCTTTTATTTAATTGACACTGACTTTTTTTAGCATTGGGGAAGAACTTGAGGCTATTGTTTCTCAATCTGAATTTTAATTGTATGAGAGAGTAAGAGTAGCCGTGAAACTATTCGAACACATCTCTCTCGTCTTAATTTATTTAAAAAACTATTCAACTAGTGATTTTTGTAGTCTACGCGAATAGTGACTGTAATTAGATCTTCCAGTCTACTGAAAATGAGCGTTTTTTTGGGGGGAGAGCTTTTTTGAAACAGGAGTATCGTGTATCAACAAATAACTTTCAATTTTATGGTTGAGGGTTTTAGAGGCTGAAAACTGTGTCACTTGTTTGCTATGAGCAAATAATTCTTTAGTATAATTTTCATGATTTAAAAGTAAGTTTACTTTCGCTACTCCTCTTAGAGATACAGTTTTGTCAACCAGATGTTCATTGTGCTATAGCTTTTGAATTTTAAACTTAAAATTGGATGGAAGTTTCAAGCAACAAGATTAATAGCTTAACCTCAATCAATATCTCTTATTTTTAGTCATGATTTGGGAATCTAAAAATTGTTTAGATAGATGTATTGGGAGCTTAATTTATCTCAGACAATAGTCCCAATTATTCACAGTATTGAAATTTCAATCAATCAATTTATTAATATAATTATTGAAGTCAATTAATCTGGAGTTTTCTATTGAACTTGTTTTATAGTTTTAATCTATCGCTAATTGAATTTAAAATCTGATGTTCATGATCGATTCCAAAACCTGTCACCATTTGTCTAAAATATTTAGACAAATCTTAAAAAAGACAGGCTTCAGTTTTTCAGATTTCATATGTATTGCTGAGTGTCCTAATTGTTACAGTAAGCGACGAATGGATTGCAGTTATGGGAATGCTAAAGCATTCCCATAAATGACTGTTAAAAAGCTTGAAGAGGAAAAATTATAATGGGGCCATAAAGTGATCAGCAGTGATTTTCAACATGTGTGCCACGGAACTTTAAGAGCTTGTTGGAGATAAACAGATGAGGCGAGACGCTACAAATCCTTCTGATACGAGATTTATTTCAGAATTCACTAGACATATTTATTTCTATTTGCAGCATATTAAATATACAAACATCACAATACATAGAAAACACCAAATCGCGGAGAAAAATATTTTTCGAATAACTTCATTTTTAATTCATTTAGAACACGAGCTCAATTTCTGATCCGCAGTCGGGAGTTGAGTTGTATACCCGCTGCAAGCTGTTAGATCTGCGAAAGAAACTATCGACTTAAAACAATGTCACCATTTGTCGAAAATATTTAGAAGAATGATATATTTTAAGAAGCTTCTGTTATTCAGAGTTCACATGTATTGTTGAGTGTCCTATTTTCTACAGCCAGCGACGAATGAATTACAGTACTTTAACATCCCCATAAGTTATTGTTAAAAAGCTTGAAGATAAAAAACTAATGTCTTAATGTGAACAGCCGTGATTTCCACTATAAGATTGCAACGGCACTTTAAGATCTGTTAGATCTGCGAGGGAAACTGTGAGGTTACCTGGGAATAAATAAAAATATTAGTATTGTACAGTACATTTAATAATCTCTAGACTGATTCCACATTCTCTATTCTTCAAGGATACAGCTTTCATAAGAATTTTAGGAAACTGGTTTAATTAACAACGATTTCGTAACATCAATTAGTTCTCAAATCAGATGCTTGTTATCCACACAAAACAATTCCACCATTTGTCGAAACTATTTTGAAGAAGTCTACAACAGATTTTTTAGAAAAGACAGTTTCAGTTATTTCAACGTTCGCATGCATTTCTGTGTCCTATTTGCTACAGGAAACAACGGATAAATTGTAGTCTTTTTATCGACATATAAATGGTGTTTTGATGATAACTTTGGTGAAAAGTTTGAAGAGATTAAAAATTTCTAATACCCCAATGCAAACAGCAGTGATTTCCCATCATACGCGTCGCGACACTTTAGGAGCTGTTAGATCGGTGTGAGAAACTGCGAGATTTTCTGGGGAATAAATGAAAAATATTAGTATTGGGTAGAGCATTTAATCTCTGCGCAGGTTCCACATTCTCTATTCACATTGTCAAGGATACCGCTAGTTTAAATCCTGACAGGTTCGATTCCACCCTGGTTGTATTTCTCTCTTCTGGGGAAGTAAAAACTTTCTTCATGTGTATGTATATTACGTCTGTTTTGTGTTTGGTGAAGCATGGCCAAATATGGCCCTTGCGCCATATAAAACCAACTAACCGCTACCGTAAAAAGTCTACGAAACTTAACTAAATGCGGTTTAATTAACAATTCCATATCAGTTCTCAAATCTGTTGCACATTATTGACACAAAACAGTGTCATCATTTGCTGAAATTATGCCGAAGAAATCTACAACAGATTATCAGAAAAGCAACTTCAGTTAATTCAACGTTCGCATTGTATTTCTAAGCGTCTTATTTGCTACAGAAAGCAACGAATGGATTACAGTTTTTTACCATACCCATAAACGACTTGGATGAAAATTTTGAAGCGATAATAAAATTATAATGCCCCATTATGAACATCAGTGATTCACCCACATGTGTGCTCCGGCACATTAGGAGCAGTTAGATTGGAAAGAGAAACTCCGAGATTTTGATATTGCTGGGAATATATGAAAAATATTAGTATAGTACGTTTAATAATCTTTACACTGGTTCCACATTCCCTAATCTCATTGTCACGGCTGCTTCTACCGTAAAAAGGTTGCCCAACTCTGGTCCACGGGGATCTTGACAGAGAAAAGCCTGACCTAATCCCTCTCAAGGTGCTGATCATACCCCCTATTTTCACCCTGCCAGGGCTAATATGAGTTGTTTAAAATTGGAGGCATCGCACGTTTCTGCTCCAGGAGCTTTGAAGTGTTGTCTAACAAATGAGATCTAGTCGGTATTATCCCGTCTCGCACTCGGAGCAGTTTGAATGCGTACCAATTTGTCAAATTACTGCGTGGTTGTTTGAATTTGTCTGGCCGAGGGTAATTTGTCACATGCGACGCATACGAGAGCGCCAGAACAAGAACCTAATTCATTTAGGCCCTTCCTTGACAGCAATGGAGAGTGACACTGCAGTCCATAAGTCTTCCGCCAAGAAAAGTCTTCTTCGCGTGTGCTACGACCGTGGGTATTATCTCGGAAACTGGCAACCCTTTTTATTTTGGAGGAAAGTAGAGGAATGGAGGTAGAGAGTAAAGAGATTTTCATTAGAGTTGTTGAGGCTCTTTTTACCCCCTGTTATGGAATTAAGTTTTTGCGAGTGGGCTGATCTTTTCGAATGAAAGTACCATTGAAACAACATGTCTGAACCATATCTAGTTACGTTAGATGTTAGTGGCATTTTCGTGAACTAATGGAAAGTACAAAAGGATTTTTTTTTCTTTCTTGAAAAAGATGTTTTTCTTGTTAGAGGAATCTCGTATTTCTTTGCTCGTAACTTTTCATAAATAATGAAAGAAAGTAATGTTCTATGTTTGAATATAGAAACTTAAAAACATATTATATTTCTTATCCCAAAATTTAATGTGAAACGGATTTCTCATTTCAAAATATACTTTTCAGTAGCGTATAAAGTGATTATTTAAGCTTACGATGAATTTGTAAATAAAACACTAACTTCGAAGCAAATGTTTCAATTTATGTGCTTTAAACTTGTAATTTCCTAAGCAGAATCCACTGAATACAAAGAATAATTAAGGGTCAAATCACTGACGTCACATTCGCTACTTCATTTCTTTATTAACTTTGTTTATCAACAACTTTAGAGCACTCGATAAGTTTTGTGCATAATAGACATATATACCATTCATCATAAAATTATGATCAATGTAACTAGTATATTTCATCTATTTTTATTCTTTTATTTAAAGCTTATATTATTTCATCATTTCGTATTTGAGAGGCCATTTTCTGTCAAGCTAAATGTAGGTGGCGTTAGTGTTTCTCCAATGGTACGGTTTTCCAAAATGTATTCTGTAAATGACGTCAGTTGGCTTGTTTTTCGAATTTACGATTCGTTTTTACGATTTCATCACGTCGCCAAAATAAATTCCAAAGAGGTAACATAAGATAGTTAATTAACATCTCACTGGAGCAACACACAACGGGCTATTGGCGACGATCCAGGATCAATCCCCAAGGGAAAGATCCGAGGATAACACCTCGTAATTTTGAACCACGGTCAGATGACGGAAATTCCAAAGAATTAATTCTGAATGAAAATATGATAGTGGATTGATCAGCACCAAAACCTCTATAAATTACATTTCTAAGTTCCTCGATATATCATGAGAGAACATTTGGAGAGCCGAAGTAAAATCTATACTTGATTTGCTCACTAAAAATCCTCCTCATAGTCATTTGATAAATAAATTATTCATTAATTATAGCGCAAATATTGGTATAAGGTGTGGGAATATCATCACGAACTTCTTTGGTAAACAATATTTACTATCATACTTATACACAGCCTAATTAAATTATTCTCTCGCAATGTTTATTGTTAGTTTCTTTTCATAAGGTTGAACATGAATGCGCGCTGCATCGACGAAATAATTCGGTAGTAGTGAAGAATAAAGAAAATATCGTCCAATAGGTTTGCTACACTGGCTCTTTCGGTAATGCACAATGGTAGGTAAACCGAAAAAAGAACTTTCTACTTTGAAGATGTCACTGTGGGACATCAAGGGAACGAAGTGGCAGAAGTTTGTTCAAGCAATGGAGCATACTTCTTTGCAGGTGAGACTGCACAGTGTTCTGTTGCAGAAATTCCCACTTGAGCCTGTCAAGACTCATGACACATTCTTTGCCGGGTTAAGAATTGAATGGTGAAGAATTTGTTCTTTCTGCTCGGCAGACGAAAAATGCCAAGGCATGGAGTGGTTGTGTACTTACAGTCATGAGCAGCAAGGGGAAATCCCTCTTAGAGAGTTTTATGAATAAACATATGCTGCTACAGCAGTTATTTTCCGTGTTCATTGAACCTCCTGGTGGTTTTCTTTACGAGGTGTCTTGTCATTGGCAAAACTGACCAGATCGTGATGGGCGAGATATCTCATCACTAGACGAAAAACTATCATTAGAAAACTGACCAGATCTTGATTTCGTCATCATAAAAAACATCGACAATAATTTTATGACGAGATATCTCATCATGAGCAAAATTTATCAGATCTCGATGGACTAGATAACTCGTCGAAACCACTTGGAAGGTTAATGTATTCTAAATAAAGTTTTTAAATTAGAAACGCTAAGTGAACATGTAAAACGCTTTACCTTCCTTATGGTTGTCTCGACGAGGTATCTCGTCATTAGCAAAACTGACCAATTCTTGATGGACGTGATATCTCGTCTTTAGAAGAAAACTGACATGATCTTGATCTCGTCATCATAAAAAGATCGGCAATATTCTGATGACGAGATGTGTAGTCATTAGCAAAATGGGTCAGATCTTGATGTACGAGATATATCGTCAAAACTATTTGGAGGGTTAAATAAATGGCTCGTAATCATGTAGATGGAAACCTCACGATCTTCTTGCATGGTATGAAAATATTGAATAGAACAACTCACACATATACACAGTCACATGTTCTCGATTTTGTTTTGCATTAATTTCAGCCAATGTCAATCTATAAGATAAGGTATACCAAGAAAGCCTTCTTATTTACTTGATGATGTATATCACGAATGATGAAATCTGATATACATCTATGAAAATCCAATTTTAATAATGGAATCAACTGAGCAAGCGAAACACTTGCACTGGCGAGTTGTGCTTGCTAGTTCCCAAAGCTGTAATTTTCGCAGCATCCCATTTATGCCTTAGTTGTGAATCTTTAATCAAATTATACAAAAAAGCTTGGTTTGTTGAGTCTGTCTAATGACGAAAAATGGGTGATAAAATTAATAATTTTAAATTTCAATTTTAAATTGAAGTGGTTTTACATTCACTGAAACCAAAGATATGGATTTCATTTTACCATAACACTATTCAGTACCTTCCCCTGTAAAAATGACCTCAAAAATCCCAAACATACATAATTATGGTTTCTTACTTACCTTTATGAAGACGCTTGGAATTTCGAGTGTGTGAGTTACCGTTAGTGGCCGTTAAAAACACAACATATTGTCATAGTATGCACAACAAAAATCTACCAAAGCATGAATTCATTCATGAACCGCGCGAAGATTTAAGCAACACTATGTACACAACATATTCCTCAAGGGAGTCCTCCCTCCATAGTGGTTTCGAGAATATATTCATTCAAAATTCTGATTTGATGATGTGCTTCGAAAATATTCAGCTCGGAAAACATTTTCTTTGCATGCACAAGGTTTGAGATCTCTTGTAAATATTGTGTTGTGTAAGTGGAAAAATATGTTTCAATTCAGATTCCAGGAGGCTTAAACTCTAACGAAAACAGAATTCTCCTGTGCAACAGGTAGCGAAGACTTGTTATTAAGGGATGATCGAAAACACCACGTCCCCTTTCTCTATCAAGAAGTTAAAATATTTTTTACAACTTGACAGCTCGCCTTAGACTCATCTTTGTTTTGAAATAATCGAGGGATCGTGTTATGCATAAATGCATGGCGTCAGCTTTACTAATTAATTGTTCAAGGGGATTTTCATGAGCATAGCCTGGGGTAAATCAGGATTTTTCACTCTACGATCAAGTTTTCCTTATACGACACAAAGTAAATCAGAATCTGTAAGAGCATAGCTAGCGAGAAACATCATCATTATAAAACTGGCCGTAATTCGTTATAATGAAAAAAATAGATAGGTTTTCCTTCAGCAGTCCACCAAGTGCTTTTTTTCTTATCAAGTGTGTTAAAATGGATTAAATAATCATGGTTGTATGGAATTCCTCGCAAAAAGTTTAGGGATCTGTATTTTAAATCTGAGATCCTTAGGCATACTGCGATGATAAAAGCTTCAATCCTCTTGTCTGCAGTGGTAAAGAATGATGATGCGTTGAATTATTCAACCACATTGTCCATAGGCAATAGGTAGTTTTCCAGCAAGGAAAATAAAAGAAACTGCGGCCATGAGTTTTTAGCCTTTTTTTCTTTATTCTCATTTTTTAACCGATTCCCTTTTTCTGTTTCTTCATATATATAGATTTCTATATAGATATTTCTTGATAACTCACTAATTGTTTTAGAAATGGGTGAATGATGAAATGGGATGCTGCTTCATTCTTTACCAACAAATAACGCAGGATTCTTATAAATAAAGATTGTGAAAACTCCATTGTTCTTTTTGGCACTTATAGCTAAAACGTTTAAGTTCCGGTAGGGAAGCAGAAGAAAAATCTATCTTAAAATACTTAAAAAAAAGAATGCCTAAAAGTGTAAATTTGAGTTTTGGTAAATAAAATTAAATATAAATCCAGATAACACACACTTCAACTCATAACTTCTTTAAGTAGCACTAGATACTACAATCCTATCCAACATGACCTCATACAAAAGGGGACTTTTTTGTCTGAGATCCTACAAATTTTGCGTGATCATATTCCGCATACAATTGAGGATATTCCATCATGGTCTGAAACGGGAACGAAAAGATACCTTTTCTCCAGACCTCATGATTGCTACCTGACTTTGAAATGAAGAATGTTTTCATTGTTTTATTCATCTTATATATCTAACGAGTTATGAGTCATTGCATAACTTGCATGATAGACATCCTTAAAATCTGAAGCATATCATCAAGAGTTACAGACATCCTTCGATATCGCTTAAATATTCTCACTAGCAATTCACCAAAAATTAAAGATAAATAACAAAATTTTACACTTCAGAATAATTTAAACCAATCAGGAAATGACAACACATTGAAATATATCGGTCGCCGAAAAACCTTTTTTAATGTATTTATCACGTTTGACAAGAAACCTTTCTCGCATAACTTTTTATCAGAAAATATTTTACAAAAATACACGATATTGGGCTTAATTCATACTTTCATACCCGCTTTTTAATCTTGTCGATAACAAAACAAAAAATACGAGGTCGATATAAATTTTCCGTGAAAAAAGTGCGTCTTAAAGTATTCCATCACCTATCATTTCAAAATCCTAAGCGCATTAAGTGCGAAGGTGATTTTTTAAATTTCTCTCTAATCAATAACGAACGAAAGAGGATATATCAATTCAGTCAAACACTCCCAAACTTTAAAACTCAGGCTATTACTCCTTCTTTTTAATTCCTTTATTAAGAAAAAAATGGCGTTCCCTGTAGCCAGTTTTCCGGTAAGGACGATGAAAAAACTCGCGACCAACGAGTTTTTTACCACCTTTTTTCTTAACTCTCAATTTTTTAACCGATACCCTTTTGCTCTTTCTTGATAGGCAGTCTAATTCAAATACTAATTGTTTAAAAAAGATGAAAGATAAAAAATAAAAAAAACCGCCTTGATAAAATGGCCACGTGGGAAATGGGATATTGCTTCACTCGTTACCATCCAATACCGTGGGCAGTATTAAAATAAAAAATGCGAAAAACTTCCAAGAAGAAAACATTCTTTAAGTTCCCTTTTGTTCTTTTTTGTTCTTTTAACTTAATTCTCTGAAAAGTTTTATATTCTGTTTCGTGACGGGAAGCAGAAGGAAAAAAGCCTGCCTGCAAACCTTTTTGAAATAGAATGCTCATTGAACTGAAGGGTAGATTAAAAAATTTATTGTTCGCTGCTGGAACTCTTTTCTTGTGTCGAGAAGTAAAAAAGGCCAACAGTCAAGATCCTTTTCCCTTTTTAGCAGCTGTAAAAAAACGAAACACTTAAAAACAGATTTAATAATGATTTAAAACTCGAACAAAAAATATTTCTTTTTATTCCGTCTGCGTCAACTCGTTGTGTCAGCCATCTTATATTTTGGAGCCATACAACAAAAAAAAAGCATTTAATTACTATATAGTACCAAATTGACAAGAATAAAAAATAAAATCTTTACGAAGTGTAAAATGACAAATGCACTAATTTCAGATTCATTTACAGCATGACACGTTTCATTTTTTTAATATCTTCTAATTATAGATAATCGGAAAATAACGAATGTATAATCCTCGAACTTTTTAGTAATTGAAATAACAATTAACGATGTCAAGCATATAATTTTGAAAATTGAAATCATGGAAAAGATTGCATACTTCAGAAGGCACAAAAAATCTGGAATATTAATTTTCGAAATACTTTTTCCAATGACAACTTATGGATCGTATGACCATACAAGTACTAAGTGGCAGAATGTGGCGTCGAATTTTGGCATCATGGGGGGTTCCTGCCACGTCATACTCCACCCCCGCGATCTCAGGGGGGTATGCCTGGCTGGAGGACATTGGGGAAGATGATCCCCATTTACACCATATCGTGTAGAAACAAGGAAACCAAGCAGCCAACCCGACTTCGAAAGATACGAGATTCGAAATCACAACCAAGCGCTTCAGTCTACTAGCTTCTTAAAAGCAACACCTATAACCGCTCAGGAGCAATGTGAAATATTTCATGATCAAATTATTAATTTTCAGGTCTTGAAGAAGGCCTCAGTAGCCTGGTCGGAAAAGTAATGGATTATCAGAGGGTAGCGAGTTCAAAACTTGGTCTAGCCAAAGACTGTCTTATAGACAGGATCTGGTACACGTTAAATCTGTCGTGGCCTGAATGTCCTTGCGTGGCGTGGAAGAGAGAGTTGGTGACAGCTCAAGTCTTGACCTCGTCGTCTGACGGTGCTTAAAAATTACGTGGTGTTGTACTCGGACTTTCCATTAGGGATTGATCCCGGACCGTCGAAAATAGCCCGTTGTGTTCCTCCAGTGCGATCTTAATTAATTACCATTACAGGATCTTAATTAAATACCTTACCAAGACTCCTTCACATTCCAGCACGGAAATTATTTACAATTAATTTCTATCGACGTAAAGCACTGAATCACTACAAATTGTGATTGATTAAACATGTTTTTCTAGACATCAGACCAATCCTCTATATAAAAATTTTACAGCATTCGTAAATAATGGAAAATGTCTGATTTTTTAAATAAACTTAAAAAGCCAGATATTTCCTATTAGACAAATTTCGTTTATATTACAAGTATTCGAAATTATTCTCAAACATCCAAAGCCATTCTGTCAAATATATTTGTTACTTTTCAATACATTTCCCTGTATTTTGTCTGCAAAACATGTCGGTCCTTTAGAAAATGCATCGCCTAAAATGCTAAATATCTTTTCACTCAAAGGAATAGGACAAGATTTCTTTCTGTATCAAAGGACACGTCTGTGAAGCTTTGGCACTTTTATTTATGCAGAAGTTACATTGGAAACTATAAATATGGAGTTCATAGAAATCTCCGCCATCAAAATTGATGAACTTTATGTTTATTCAATACAAGATTTCATGTTTCACATATTCTCTCAAACTTTCTTATCCTTAAATCTCAGAAGCGAATATGATCATAGATCATAACGGATTTTGGAAATCTAACTGAACAGTAGTGCATAAGAAATAAATATGTGAAACGCTCATAATAATTTAGTAGTTTAAATTACAAATTTAAACCCTACGTCAATAAATATGTACAAATGCAATTTCCTATCATAAGATTTTATTAATGCGTTACTAAATATCAGTCCTGATTAGTCTCGTCGGCTAAGAAATATCACTGCAATGAAATATGCGTATGTAAGGTAAATAGGTAGTTGAATTAACGTCACACAAGAAGAACGGTCTATTGGTAACTGTCAGGGATCCATCTCGAAGGGAAAGATTTGAGGATAACACCTCGTAACTTTGAACCACGGTCGGTTGACGAAAGTCATTTTAAAATAAGACATTTAACGTTTAAAAAAGTCCTATTTTATGATAGATGACGAGATCACGCCAGAGCTTTCTCCCCATTCACCAAACTTCTACACCACGCCAAAGTGAGAACATTTAAGATCACGACAGATTTAACGTGCACCAGCGCCCACGTACACGACAGTCATTGGTTGGATCGAGTTTCGAACTCGCAACCCTCCGTTTGCTAATCCTCTACTCTTCCAACCGGGCTAACTCGCCCCCCGTATCTAAGGACATATAGGGGTGTAGTCTCTTCTTTCTTATCCCAGTGTAAAAAAAATACACTAAGTCGTTGAGTCTGTGCAAAAAAAGTTTTGGGGCAATGGCAGATGGGTCCTTAAAAATGTGTTCATGTATGGCTCCAATGCAATTCAGGATGTGTGAGGGAGAGGCTGGTAATAAGCCGTACTTTATACAGGTGGGAAAGGATTTCTGGCCATCAATGAAGATCAACTTTTTCAAATGGCCAGATCGGAGCCTGGCAAGCATAGAGAAAGTTTTCCGGTGCAAATTTAAGGCAAGCAGCTCTCCTGATGTTGCACTGAGGTACCAGTGATGAAAAGGTACTGGAGATTATCTGTAGGGGTGTAGTAATGAAGAGAAGGGTTTTGTTGCAATGAGACTCCAGATACCAAATGGTCTACAAGATGTAGGCAGTGAAAATATTGCAAATTCTACAAATGAAATTGAAATAAATAATAGTACAAGCTCACAAATAAAAATGGGAACCATCAGCCCTTATCATGAAAAATAATATCGTAGCAAAAATGGCTGACAATAATAAAGATCGTCAAAAGAAATTAGAAGTCAAGCGACTTCCCAGTCTTTCCGTCAGCAATTTAACAAGTTCATTATGGCATCCTGGCCAAAATAATGCGATGAGTGTACCTCGAGACACTCTTTCCATGAAATTCTACACACAGTGAGCACAGATCGATCATATAGACAGAAGAACGCACAGTAGTTCTTCATAGATCATAGATCCATGCAAGCCTAAGTCGGTAGATTTGGACTGATGGACACCCCTTCTGTGCATGTGGACAAGAAGACACTTCTCTCAACTACGCTTAGCCCAATGGGAAATCTCTAAATCCCTCCAGATCAGACATCCCTCAGATCATCAGGACCTGGAGTGGTGGATACTTACCTTCAAACATAAGATTGCGTAAAACCTATAGGTGAACTACTGGAATTCCTTTTCCCGACCAATCGATCTGGTGATCAGGGATCTAGATCGAAAGGTTCCATGAATGGTGGATGTTTGTCTGGAGTAAACGCGTTTTGCCCAGAATATAATATATGTGTTAGTGACATGCGTACCTCCGTGGAAGTTGTTGGTGCACTTCTTAATTGGATTAACCTTTCAAGCACTTGGCTAAGAGCATTCATTGCCAACTCATCAGTGATGGTTGGTCTCTTGACGCGATAGGATATCACCAGCGTTCCTTTCCATGAACCACTTTTTGTGTATTTAGAGATAGCAAAGTAATTCTTTGTGTACTCTTAGGAGAGTACAGCAATTTCAATAGAGTTAGATTCTACTAAAGTTTTGTATTTTTGAGTGAACCACGACTGTATGTATGCGAGGTGTAACGTAAGCCCACCACACTTGGTGCACCAGGGTAACGCCAAATGGTTCACAATTCCACCCTAGTGCCATAACGACGAGGAATTGGAAGAACATACTGGACTTTCTACCTAGCCATAGTCATGAAATGGCAGCACATTAACCAGGACTTCCCTGTTATATCACAGTGCGCCTAAGGTTCACTTTGTAAATTTTGTATTTTTTCTCTTATAATTTAGTATTTTTATTTTCTAAAATCACACGGGTGCCCTCTAAACCGGACTATCCTTTTTGGGATATGGCTAGTGTTTCCCTGGTGTTATCTAATCTTTCATTTTTCGGGTCTCATATTCGGCTATACTGTTCTTTTTTGAGTAATCCCCAATAAAATTTAAGTTTGAGGACGAAATCTCGAGATCTGCTTCATCTTTAGAATTGATAATTTAAAGAGGACCCTTCTTTCAATAGTTATCTTAACCCTACTGGTGGTTGTCTCAACTGGCCAGATCTGATGGACGAGATATCTCGTCATTAGAAGACAACTGACCGGATCTTGATTTCGTCGTAATAAATAAGTAATATATTGATGGCGATATACGTCGTCCTTAGATAAATTGGTCAGATCTTCATGAACGAGATACCTCGTCAAAACCGATTGGATGGTTAACCTCAGTTGGCAAAAAGATTTGGATATTCTGAAAATGATAAGTAATTTTGTTTATCGAAATATTCCGCATTATTTAATATTATTTTAAAAGATGCATCGGGGTTGTTTTACATAAATTTAAACTAAGAAATGTACATCATTTGATATATAATTTGTGATTCATTTCTAATTAGCAAATTCCTCTCGACTGTTGTTATATCGCTCCTCTTTGCATATCGCCCTTTTTTCTTGTCCACTTAGCACAATATATCGAGGGTTTACTGTACTTGACCAGAAGCAGTGTGTGACGAGAACAAATTTGCATTTACAAATTTGCCTAAACACAGTTCTCCAAGGTGCTACCATCTCGTTGCAAGGGATCTTGTAAGCATTTCCGATTAAATTTAACAAAAATATCCTAATCCTCCTAGTAATTGTCTCGTCGAGGTTTCTCGTCATAAGCAAACTTACCAGATCATTGATGGATGATATATCTCGTCCACCAAGACCTCGTCGTCTCTCTACATTACAAGAAAACTGACCAGACCTTGATCACGTCATCATCAAAAACACAAGAGTAAATGTAGATCACGATTAAACGTCAAGAAAAGATTTCAAATTGCAGGTTCCAAACTTGTGCCTTAATCTGAAGAACTGATAAAGAAACAATCTCACACACACACATTCTTTTTGCTGATTTAAACAGTATTGTTTAAGTTTATTAAAATAAATTTAAACAATACTGTTTAAAAATCAAAATGCAACTAATTCAATATATATAGAAATAGATTTATTTAAATTATTTAACCCTTATATTGTTTGACTCGATCTTGAAGAACGTTGACCAGATCTTTATGGACGAGATATATCGTCATTAGAAATACCAGATCTTGATCTCGTCATCATAAAAAATTGGTGATATCTCGATGACGAGGTATCTCGTCATATTAGAAAAATTGGTCAGATCTCGAAGGACGAGATATCTCGTCAAAACCACTTGGAGAGTTAATTCTGTAAATGCTCGAACATCATTACATGCATTAGTAAGTATTTTAGTACAAGAGTTGATCGATAGTTTAAGGACCAAAAAATACTTTTATTTAAAACTGCATTCAAAGTCGTTTCTCAGTATCTTGGATATCGATTTAAAGTAGTTGTTTACTGTATGCATAAGTACGTCATACATTTTAGTTCATCCTCTTCTTTCGTAAAACCATAAAAAGTTCTGCAAGACAATTCATGATAAATGGAACACTTATCCACAAGTTAAAAGTATAAAAGATAAGTAAAACACGAAGAGATGGAATAAGTAGAGTAGTTCTTAGATCTTGGGCTTTTCTGATCGACATACTTTCCGCATCGACCTCTGAAATTTTGCCTCCAGACTTGGAATAAATCCTGTTTACTGTTTGCAGAATCCCGTCTTTCCACTACACAAGAAATCGCGTTACAAAACTTTTGAATGTTATCGGATATACTAAGTATTTTAAAAGTAGAAAGTTTTCTGGGAAATGCAGTTCTAATTCCCCGTTGAGCTCCTATCGGTATACGCAAAGTACACATTCTTGAAACATTTCGAACACCGTGATGTTTAGAAACAGTGTATATAAAGTTTGTTACCTCTAGTGAAGGATTATATTCTAAGTTCAGAAACTTAAAATTTCAAAGCTGACGGCATTCCGAATTTCTCTCTGTACGTAGATGGTAGTGTTTGAGTAGTGTAGCAGATCAAAATGTCTAGACTCAACTTTCGATAATTAAATAATAATTAATTTTAGATTAGTGGGAAACAAAGTTAATCTCATGAACTTGCTTGACTTGATCATATATTTAATAATTTTCATCTGCATCAAGTTCTGTTCTACGTATTCATTTAAAATATCTAAGTGGTTTCGACGAGATATCTCGTCCATCAAGATCTGACCAATTCTTCAAATGACGATTTACCTCGTCATTAAGATATTGACGATATTTTATGACGATGAGATCCATATCTGGTCAGTTTTTCTAATGTCGAGATATCTCGTCCATCAAGATCTGGTCAGTTTTTCTAATGTCGAGATATCTCGTCCATCAAGATCTGGTCAGTTTTTCTAATGTCGAGATATCTCGTCCATCAAGATCTAGTCAGTTTTATCTAATTACAAGATACTTCGTCAAGACAACCAAGAGAGTTAAAGAACAGCAAAATGTAAGGAGTTTCTTAGTTTGGGTTTTATGCCTCAAAGACCATATTTGGCAAAATTGCATCAACAACGTAAAGTGAATAGGTAGGTATGTACTTAATTAAGGGGGTCTGGGACTCAAAATATGAAAAAAAGTCAAAAAAAAATTTATTATCTTAAAAAATAATATAGATATTTCTGAATAAAATAACACCTACATTTTGTTTCTACCATCAGTAGAACCGGAAATATTCGGCTTTTTATAACATGACAGCTGAAAATCAAACGAGCCTCACCCATCAGATAATGTAAACAAACTGTTTTGGAGTCTACTTTCTACTGTTTCAGCTCTATTTTTTCTAACTCAAAATAAACTACGCTACGAACTCTTTTGAAGTGATCTGAATTGATTATCGTAATATTCTCACTGTTTTTATTGTTGAATTTGCACGTTTTCGAATTTTCTGTACTATCAATATACTTCAATAACGCTTTCCATAAAGGACTGCAGGCGGTTCAGGAAAGCGACGATGAAATTCACAAATACTTTTAAGAGGTATAGGAAAAAGGTCCAACTTGCTAAAATTAAATTAAATGAAGCAGTAGAACTAAGAAGTAAGACACAATACTATCCAGGAGGATTTTAAACAAACATAAAGTATGCAAAAGTGCTTTTTAATAACTTGAATATTTTCATAATTTTAAACGTTCTTTTTCTCCTTTTCTGTTAAATGGGATTTCGACAGTGAAAAATGGATATAACTTAAAAACTACTTGTCATAAATGAATGAAATTTTCTACAATTACTTTTCAAATATATTTCTTTAATTTGTCTTCAGCAATTGTGTATATATATATTATTATTATTTTTTCTATAATTTTTCGAACTTTGTATACTATGTGTTGTATGTAATTTTTGAACAAAATATTTTTTTTAATTTTTTCTAACTGTTTTCACCAAAAATCACGAAGACAGTTTAAAATATGAACTTTTAGGAGTCAATTAGTGCAAAAATGAAGTGATTTGTTATAAAATATTTTAAGATATATCAATTTTGCCCAACGTCAAAATTTTATAATATTTTTTTTAATTTTAATAAAAAAAAATTTGAAGTTTTGAAAATATAAAATAGGTATTATAATTGCAAAATACAATGTATACCTATAGAAAAAATTTCAGAACAAAAACTTTAAAATTGAAGATTTTAGAATTTTGAGTCCCGGACCCCCTTAATGTCGCACTGGACGGTCCGGGATCTATCCCCAAGGAAAAGATCCGAGGACAATACCAGGAAATTTTGAACCACTGTCAGATGGCGAGATAGTACCTGAGCTGGCACCCCACTCTCCAAACTTCCGCACCACGCCAACATGAGGGCATTTGTGGCCACGATAGATTTAACGAGCACCAGCCCCCACGTACAGGACGGTCTTTGGCTGCACCTAGTTTCGAACTCGCAATCCTCCGGTTGCTAATCCGTTGCTCTTCCAACTGGGCTTCCGCTGCCTCAAGTGTATAGACATACAAAAAGGAAAGTTTTCTTACACAGGAAAGAAATACAGCTGGGAAAATGAGCCAACTCACAGTTTTCTGGTGCAGTGGGCAAAACAACTGAGCCACTACGAAGCGTTGTCGATTCAGATTTATATAAAGGTATTTTATAAATGTTTTTGAAGAACTGATACATTTTGCTTACAACATATTCAGTGAAGTTTCTGTATAAGATTGATTCAAATTGTTTTATAAACACCGAAACAAAAAGCAATATTTCTGTCCAGTTATCAAGACTGATAAACTAAGATGAGAGTCCGAATCAATGCTTATCGTTTATATCCTACTAATTAATTCTGCAGAAAATAACCCCAATAACGTTAGAAGTCTAGGATTACAGAGGTTAACTTCGTCGTCTTAATAAGAGTCCAGACTTGACTTAAGTATTATATTAATCCTCTTTTCCCTTCGTAGATCATTTAATCCCTTGATGATACATGGATTCCTAAGTGCTTTTGGTAAACTTTCAATGGAAGAAGCTATGATGCCACTTCAGATCCCCTATACCGATATAACTGTATTTTATTCTCCTATGTTTAACTCAATCTATATGAAACAAAATCTTGACTCAACTTATTTTAAACCTTAATTACTCTGGCGAGAACAAAGTTACACATTCGTGTTGGTAAAGTCCACGTGAACCTAAATTTTTAAAAAAATTAATGTACTGATAAGGGTTTAGATAAATTGTAAGAGTTGTTTTTTCTTCTAATGCCCGATTACTGACCTCTTCGGTCTTCAGAACTACACTAAGAGCTAAGGATCATTCTTGAAGAAGCATCCAGTGTGTAGGTCGCCGTTAATCCTAACAGGACAATCACCAACATCTATGCGTTTATAAACCAAGATACAAACCCGGAGTCTACTGTGTGGCAGAGAAAGACTATGACCACTATTCTAAGATAATAATCATTTATTAGTCTAAAAAATTATTGTAAGGACAAATTACATTGATTAACAACTTTCGCTTCATGTGGTATTAGATAGTTCAGAACTTATTTAGACCGACTCCGATGAGTTGGCATTTGAATCAATTGGTTTTGAAAGATCCTATTCTATAAATTAGGTGATAGGTTGTAACGTAAACAAAGTGCTTCCACAACAGGCGTCTTTAGCGTGGATTCTGGTATGAATTAAATGCGAATGCTGTCACTTCAAGTGTAGACTTCATTGATCGGGCAAACGTGTATATACTTCACTGATTAGGCAAAATGGTTCTATCCTCTATTTCTCCCCTGTCTGGAGTTGCTGTTTCCACAAGAGTAGACGTGACTTTAGCCCGCCCGCACAAAATGGAGCAGCAGCGTGCGGCAAAACATACGACATCCACACTCGTACTTTGTCACTGCACAGAAAACGTGTCTGTACGTATGCGTATTTCCACTAATTTAGTGTTATAAGACTGTTGGACCAATTGTCAATGTGTGGCTTGCCTTAGCAGCGGCACCCCGGTTGGAAGAATAGCGGATTAGCAACCGGAAGGTTGCGAATGCGAAACTCGATTCCATCCAAGACCGTCGTGTGCGTGGAGGCTGTAGCATTTTAATTACACTGGTGTAATTAAAATGCTACAGCCAGTATGCAAATTAAGAGAATTTGCATACTGTCGAATTTCTCGAAAAGTACTGAACGAAAGGTAAAACATACTTCAAAACAAAGATGCAAACCTTTAGTGTGGAATACGTAAGCGTACACGTGCGTGTGGGCGGTGTATTTAGAGGAACAGGCTTTCTAAGCGCACTTGACAATTTCCGCACTTCGTTCGCTCTCACACCTCGGCGAATTTCGTGGTGCTTTGTTTGCAACATTCGGTGAAATTCAAAAGAAAACAATTAAAATGAGTAACCACCAACCTTTGGATGATGGAATGAGGTAGCGAATCGTCGGGAGACTGGAAGCAGAGCAATCTCAAGTGCAGATTGCTAGAATGTAACACCCAGCGTTGTGTCCCAACTTATGGAAACAGTTTAAGGATACCGGATCAGTAGAGAGAAGGCCTGGGCAAGGTCGTTCAAGAGCCACGACGGCCAATGAAGATCAATATTTGTCCATTATAGCGAGGCGTAACAAGAGTACAACAGCTTCTCAGCTCTCTCGTGACCTCCATGCAGCCACAGGAAGCCGAGTTTCAAGGTTACTGTTTCTAGAAGGCTAGATGAGAGAGGTCTGTTCGCAAGAAGACCTGCTGTTTGAATCAATTGATCAACCCGATCACTTCTGCGCACAAGAAAGCCCTTTTAGCATGGGGCAGAGAACATCGATTTTGAACCAGGGACCAGTGGGGGACCGTTCTATTCAATGATGAGTCCCGGTTCGGTTTAATCACTGATTCTCGACCTACGTTCATCTGGAGAGAACCAGGGACCTTCTACCTGTCTTCCAACATACGAGAAAGGGATCATTATGGCAGTGGAGGTTTGATGGTCTAGGCAGGCATCATGTTGGATGGGCGCACAGACCTCCATGTCTTTGACAGAGGCTCTATGATTGCTGTGAGGTATAGGGATAAGATCTTGGAGCCCTATGTTTGCCTTTTCAGGGGTGCAGTTGGCCCTGATTTCATTTTTATGGACGACAACGCTCGTCCATATATGGCTCATCTGGTCGACGAATATCTGGAAAGTGAAGATATTTGCAGTATGAATTGGCAAGCCAGATCACCATACCTAAACCCTATAAAGCATATCTGGGAGACGTTCTTGGGAGGGCAATTGCAACTCGCCTTTCCCCTCCCAGAACCATCCAGGACCTGAAAACAGCGTTGCTGGAGGAGTGAGACCGACTGCCACAGGGACTCATAAACTGCCTCATTTCCAGTATGAATTCACTTTGGGAGAACTGTAGAGAGAACCAAAGTAGTAAGAGGGAACCAAACCCCCAATTAACCCATTTTTTGTGTCGATATTGTAACCTCTGTTTTAGACCTTCTTGTACTTATGAGTCTTCCGTACGATCATGCGTGTGTACCATAACTGTTGTATGGTTATTTTTTGTATTATTTCAACCACCGTACATAACTAATTTCATTAAAATACGTCCAGTAGTTCTGGGGATAATCGTCCCAAAGTGAAAATTCTCTTAATTTTGAACACCAGTGTATGTCAGGGCTTCAAATGTCGTCACGTTGGCTTGGTGTGGAAGTTTAAAGAATGGGGTGCCAGCTCAGGTGTTGTCCTGGTCATCTGACCGTGGTTCAAAATTACGATATCCTCCTATCTTTCCCTTCGGGATTTATCCTCGAACGTCGCCAATAGCTCTTTATGATACTCCAGAGTTACATTAATTCAATTACATCCCCCATTACCTCCATATTTGAAAAATAGCAATACATGAAAAATCCGATGCATACTGGGTGTTGCGTTATATGTATTTCGGATTTCCAAAGATTTTAAAATTTGTAATAAACTGATGCTAAAATATAATATACAAAAAATACCCTAAAATCTGAATAATGTAAGCCTTTATTATAATGCATTTCTTATCTTGGAGAAAGTAACTTATCAAAATGACATGATCTACTTTATTATATTCAAGTACGAGCGGATATGGCTTTTTCTGATTTGATAACTTTGGCGTAGAAAGTTCTGTCCTCTTTTCCGCCCCAGTCAATAGTTGAAAAGCAGATAACACCATTATTTATAGTTCTCAATAATTTTTCTCCTATCGGAAGTATGGGAAACATTGCCAACAAATCTTCCAACGGTCCAAGAAATGTTTGGAATCACTCCAATTATTCATGCTGATTTTTTGTAAGTTTAGGATCTGATAACTGGAAAGCTTTAAGCCAAGCTCCACAAAAAATGGCACGAGGAATGAATATTCAAAAATGAAATTATGCTGAAAATATTAAATTTGACTGCGTTTTGAGGTCAGTGTAGATTAACAAAGAAAATTTAAGTGAAGGAATTGCGTTGTGAATTTAATTCTATTTGGAATTTCGAAGGTGTTAGAAAAGTTGATTCATGTTCTTTGTAGTTTTTTAATAAATGTCCAAATGTGTTATGCAACCGAAAAGCTTGTCTACGATTGTTTAATAAAATATCATTGTTACTCTGATCACCCGAAGACCAAAGAGTGTCTTCATCTCCAAGGTGAATTATATGTATGCAACCGAAAAGCTTGTCTACGATTGTTTAATAAAATATCATTGTTACTCTGATCACCCGAAGACCAAAGAGTGTCTTCATCTCCAAGGTGAATTATATGTATGCAACCGAAAAGCTTGTCTACGATTGTTTAATAAAATATCATTGTTACTCTGATCACCCGAAGACCAAAGAGTGTCTTCATCTCCAAGGTGAATTATATGTATGCAACCGAAAAGCTTGTCTACGATTGTTTAATAAAATATCATTGTTACTCTGATCACCCGAAGACCAAAGAGTGTCTTCATCTCCAAGGTGAATTATATGTATGCAACCGAAAAGCTTGTCTACGATTGTTTAATAAAATATCATTGTTACTCTGATCACCCGAAGACCAAAGAGTGTCTTCATCTCCAAGGTGAATTATATGTATGCAACCGAAAAGCTTGTCTACGATTGTTTAATAAAATATCATTGTTACTCTGATCACCCGAAGACCAAAGAGTGTCTTCATCTCCAAGGTGAATTAGGAACCGGGATCACCACGCTATGTCACGATATTTAAATAGTGGAAGCGTCAATACTACGACTTTCTTGATTAAATGTGATGTGACAATTAAGGTAATAAAAATCTCATCAAATGTAAGAAAAGAGACTTCGCTCCCTTGTGATATAGTATCTGAATTTGATTCATTAAAAATTAATGCAATTATTCTTGAAAATCTTAAAAGAGCTCATAAAAAATCGAATTTCAAGCTAAATTTGAAGAGAAATTATTCAGCATTTTATGTTGCAGCACGTGTGTAAATTTTCTTTATATCATTAAAATTCGTCTTAATCTTTTTGATCCAATGGTAATCAGAAAAGTAATCAACCAAGTAAAAGTTATATTAAAACATTTAGCACACTTCTTACAGTCTAAGTTGTCTTATAACTATTTCCAAACTATTTTGTAAATATTTTAATCGATTTTATTGAAACTATTGTTACTATTCATAGTATTCCTTAGAATTAATGACGTAATTTTAAACCCTCGTTCATGTTCCTGAAATTGTTACACATTTCCTTAAATGGACTGTTTTAATACATTATTGCTAACTACAGAAATTGTGTAACGTATTGAGCACATTTAAAAACCGTTCAATTTATAGAAAATTTCGAAATTTTCTATGTAAAATCGACTTCTTGTTCAAATAAATTTTCATTGCGTGATTTATCATAAAATACATTTGCTATAAAACATTCTCTATGGGAAATGGAGATTTCTAATTAATTGAAAATTAACTTACAAGCACTTTGCGTTCAAACTCGTAGAATTGAGTCATAACAGAAATAGAAACAAAGGATCTTCAAAAATTTCATAACAGAAATAGTTATGAAAATTTTGAAGATCCTTTCCAACAGTTAACTTTGTAGACTACACATACAATGTCTTTAATAATATAGATAATACTATACATTACTTAACTATAATATATTATGTAGTTTAGTGTTACACTGATAGAAGCTCAGTCTCAGTGAAGCTTCTAAAAAGACAATCGTGACACGACGATTCCTCTCTGGATGTATTTCTCTCTTGAGTGTTAGTAAAACTTTCCTTGTGTGTGTTATATTATTATTATGTCCATTACTTGATGTTGTTTGTCTTGTATTTGGCGCAGCATGGCCAAATATGGCCCTTTAACCATGGCCATAAAACCTAACCAACCATGGAACGAAGAAGTATGATTGACGTGGTGCTGATTAAGGTCGGACAGGAATATTGGACAACCAACATCGGAACACCATTAGGTAAGAAACCTACATTGCCTGAGATATGATGCAAAACTGATTGAAAGTAGCACTGGATATGGAAATGGGTTTTTGATTTGAGGAGGAACGATTGATTATGAGAATGGCGTGTCCAAGATACTTCCAATGTGTGAAGGAATATTTCCGATACGTCTATAAATACTTTCCAATGGGGGAATAGACATCAGAATGTGTCCTTTTCCAATGTATGAAAGAATTTTAAGGTATTAAAAGCAAATGTAAAACAGTTAAAGGGATTCACTTTTTGTATTAAGCATTAATTAAAAATACATTTTTATATAAAAAGCTTTTTGCGTGTTTGTGACAAATTCTTTAAATGTTCGATATTGGATACCTTTTTTGCAAATCGGTTTGGACATTTTTCAGTATAAACTCTCTTTAATCTGATAAATTTTCTGTTCAGACATGAATATTAATTAATTTTGTCGTCGTGATTGGCACTCAATTCATTCAAAAAAACACATTCCTCTACTTTTGGTCAGTATCTTTTAAAATCAGTTGTTCGAAATTACGCGACTTTACCCTATAAACTATGCTACCTAAACACCTTAAAAATAAAATTTACTTCTTACAGTCGAACTTCAAGTTCTATTTCTGTATTTTTATTAATCCTTTTCAGTGCTATATTTCCATAATGTAACAAAGCTATGTCTAAACACTATATCGATAAAAATTAACTCTAGTAGAATATACTTTGATAGCCGTAGAATTAACTAGAAATCCTCGGTTAACAGATTACATGACTTTACCCTATACGCTATGTACCATAACACCACAAAAAATATAATTTATTTCTTACATTAGAACTAAAAATTCTATTTTTGTATTTTTATTAATCCTTTTCAGTGCTATATTTCCATAATGTTGTAAAGCTATATCTAAACACTATATCGATAAAAATTAACTCTCGTTGAATATAACTGAGATAGCCATAACAGTCGTAGGAGCCGTTGGAAAATCCACGGTTAACAAAGAATTGCCGGTTACACTATTCCTAGTTCAATATACTCGTATAAATCAGGGGATTGTGTTATAATTGGCAAAATTTCTCTCTAATTCTTTACCGAATTTGCTGGATTCTTCCAAATTACGTGACTACTTTATACGCTATACCTAAACACCACAAAATTAAAATTTATTCCTTCAAGTTCCATTTTTGTATTTTTATAACTTCTTTTCAATGTTATACTTTATGAATTCTGCCAAAGCTACATCTAAGTTACTAACAGCTGATAGGCGTAGGAGTTGTAGAAAAAATCAATTGTTAACAGATTAAGGATTGTTACACTATTCCTAGTTCAACCTTGCTCGTATAAATCAAGGGATTGTGTTATAGTTAGCTAAATTTATCTCTCTAGTTCTTTACCGGATTCTTCAAAGTTACATGACTTTACTCTATTACGTTGTTACCTAATCACAAAACAAAATTTATTTCTTACATTCGAACTTCGTTTCATTTCGTGATTTTTATACCTCCTTTTCAATGTTATATTTCATTGCTCCAAATGCTGTAGGAATGCTGCAAATGAATGTTGCTCCGAAGCTATATCTAAACACACCGTATCTATTAATTAACTCTCGTAAAATATAACTGTGATAGCCGTAGAAATCCACTGTTAACAAATAAAGAATTCGCAGTTACACTATTCCTAGTTCAACATCCTCGTATAAATCAAGGTATTGTGTTATAGTTAGCAAAAGTTCTCTAGTTGATTACCGGAGAAAAATGTCCTGTTTAAACGAAAAAAGTTGTGCCCATTCCGGACACGACATGCCTTCATTCCAGAGTCCCTGATCCATGTCCTACCCTAGAACGCAAAAGAAATTGAATCTCTCCCGTCCTAACGAAGAAATAAGGCTCATAATGGCAACCACGTGATTTTGTCTAAGCACTATCTTCCTTTTCCTCCTAATGGCTTCTGAGGTTTTCCAGATATCACGCGTTGTCGCGGTAATCAGATAAGAAGGAGTCTGGAACATCTAATTGCACCACTCGCGACGCGAGATGGTTTCGCTTCCGCTGATTGTTTGAATTGTACCAATGAGTTTCTTTTCTTTGTCTACGTGTTTCTTTTGTGGGAGGAGTCTTCTAGTTGCTTCCGGAGGCGGAATCGAAACATGTCGCACTTACCGAGCAATTTGACAGTGTAATGTTTCGATTGGTGTATGTTGCGGTAACCGAGGCTAACTATACTTCGGGTCAACGTAACTTGGTTAAGGGTGTTTGAACTGTAATGTTGATCATTTGAAACTACGGAGCATTTATTTGGAAATTCATTGTTTTTGTTTTCCTTTTTACTGACTGCTTACGTCATAATATTTGCTATATCGACCTTCTAATGAAATAGACGGATCATGTGGGCCGAATCGCTGTCGTAAGATCTCTAAAGGGTAAATCACAAATCGACTTAGCCGATGGGCTATGGAAGTGCAGACTAGTACTTTTGATCACGGTGGATAATCACTTTAACCAATCAATAATTTAGGATTCATGCTTTTATCCACAACCACGTGACAGATCTTCAAACCGAGCAACTGGCAGAAATAACATGAAGCTGCGGGTACATGCTTCGTCTATTTCATTTTAAGGTCGATAATTTGCTATGAATAATTATCACAAGTGTTACGTAAGTAGTGAGTGGTTCACTCTTAACAAATCAGCCCCCACCAGTATTTACACTCGGTTGGAAGAGTAATGGATTAGCAATCGGAGGGTTGCGAGTTCGAAAATCGGTCCAACTGAAGACCGTCGTCAAAATTACGTGGTGTTACTCTCGGATATTTCCCTTGGGGATTGATCCCGAACCGTCACTAATAGCCCTTTGTGTTCCTCCAGTGTGACGTTAATTAATTACCATTGCCGATCTCTCGGTTTAAAGATCTGTCACGTGATTGTGGGGAAAAGCATGGATCTTAACGTGGAGCAAATTATTGATTGGTTAAAGTGATTATCCAACGTGATCGAAAACACTAGTCCACTTCAATAGCCGATCGGCCCAAGTGGATTTGTAAGCCCACGTGAGAGCCTTTTTGAGATCTTATGACAACTATTCCGTCCACACACTCTGTCTATTTCATTAGAAGGTCGATGATTTGCAATGAATAGATTCTCTGTAGCAGGTGTGAACGTATGTAGTGATAGTATCACTCTTAGCAAATCAGTCCTCACCAGTATTTACGTTGGCGAGGCTTTACATATCTGAAGGGTAGCCCAAACTTTAAAAAAAATCTCCAAGTCTGAATAATAAAGATTAAGAAGCTGGTAAAATTGTCAATAGCAATTTCGTTGGAAGACGTCCACCGTCATGAGGCAGGAGTAAACAACGAGAGGAAAGCGAAAGTTTAAATATTGTTATCCTAGAATAGGGTTGGGGGCCACAACTCGCTTGTTTTTAATTAAGTCCTTTCAGGCCGCGTGCGTTAACTCTAATGTCAAACATTAGAGGTCTCATTTAAGCGTTCTGAGTTTCTGCAGCCGAGGTTCGGTGAAATTCAAAATTCTACTGTAAGATCTTTCATCACTTAGCACATTTAGGTAACACTAGATTCCTTCTTTATAGTATACGGAAAACAAGTTTGGAAAGACGTGTGTGGGTACGTGTAGGAGGTGCTCAGAATCTTCAGGTGAGTCCATCATCCATCATCTTCAGGTGCATATCTTTCTCCGACGAATTTAAATCTGTCTCTTCAAAGTTCATTGGAGATTTTGATATATCAAGATCTTCTAAGGTATATCGAGCGTAAAGTTGAACTGTTTAATTGAAGTGTTAAGTCGGGCAAGAAATAATAAGCATTGGAAGGATTCTCAATATGACCCTTTAGTAAATAACGGTCCACTTAGAGATCAATCACTCCATAAGTGAACCGAGATTCTCAAGTAGCTGATTTGGCAGTTTAAATCAAGTAATATATTCTCAAACCATTCCAAACAGTATATTTGACGCTTAATATCCAAACCTTATGTTGTATGATAGATAGATCAACATGAGTATGTGAAACATGAAGGTATTACCATACGTAAAATGAATACGATTATTTGAGTTGAAAATTTCGACATTACTCAGACTCCCACTTAAATAACACCGTCTGGATCAAAAAATAGATTATTTAAATGCAGCAATTTGACTTTGATAACTAAAGATTTACTTTCAAGTAGACGACGTACATCTTTTGAAAAAACGTTATAGTATAACTTGAAAATTTTTGACAACATAAATCAGATTTGTGAATTTCTTCACTCGACAAATGATTATAATCTTTTATGCTCAACTGAAACAGAAATTATTTATAAAATTAAGATGTTTAAGACTTCACTGAAACAATTTACTTGACTATAAATGCTATATTTGTGAGAATGAGGAGAAACCTGCGTCCTATTAATCCCAGAATTGAAATAACTCAATTTTTTACCAGCATTGCAGTTATTTTCAACCTTTTTTTTCTCATGGCACACTTAACCCTCCTGGAGGTTGTCTCCAAGAGGTGTCTCATCATTAGCGAAAACTGGCCAGATCTTGATGGACAGGATATCTCGTCATTAGAAAAAAACTGACCAGATCTCATTATCAAAAAATTGACAATATGTTGATGGCGAGATATCACATCATTTGCAAAATTGGTCAGATCTCGTCGAATCCACTTGGAGGGTTAATCTAATTACTGAAATTTTGGGGCACACCAAGAAATATATTGCATTTTCTGCTGAACCGACAAAAACAATAGACTTAATTTGAATTGATTTGCAAAAAAGTAACAGAAATTACGCACACTTTGTGCTCCAAATAGGCTTTTTCGAATATAATACTTTGTAACAAAACAGTACTCAGAATTCTTTATACGGGTATTGCTTGAAATTATTTGTGAACACACACAGATATATATAGATAGATAGATAGATAGATAGATAGATAGATAGATAGATAGATAGATAGATAGGTAGGTAGATAGATGATTTCCAAAGGTTAATTTTTCCCCTTTTGCAAAAAGTAAATTGACTTACTGTCGCCGTAAGCCCTTCAATTTTCAAATAAACTTTTTCTGCAAATAAGAAGCAGCCGAAATAATCTGTTTTCGCTCTTTGCAAAGCATAGTTTCATGATCCGCAATTATCATCTTATACATATGCATTTCAAACATATATTGTATCAATTTAGGACCCAGTCACCAAAGTTACAGGAAGATCAAAGAGATAGACTGGATGCAATTTGTAAAGTTTCTCCCTTTGCATTCAAGACTCGATCTGTAGAGGTAGATATTTGAATTTTAGATACCCGAGTACAATATACCAACGTCAAGATTCAAAAGCAAACCATGGCATCACAAAAGTGGAATTGGTGCATACATGAATTTGGACAAATAGCGTCTTGAACCATTTCGAATATGCAAGCGAGCAGTGATGCTGTACAAAGTTCAGTAGTGTTTAAAGTAGTCACGACCATTATAACGCTTACTTTTATTTCCATGACAATGACACAAATACGCGAATGTGTATGGAAAACAGCATTGATACCGGATAACGAAATGTTATTTTTCAGTTTCGAGGAAATGTTTTAACTCTATTAGGGGTTCACACCATAGAGAAGGAAATATGAAATTAGAGTGAATAATTCTGACCTTTTTATGTGTCCAGGATCATGTGACTAAAACTAGTAGTAACGTGACCCTTAGACTTCTTTTGTCTGTCGAGAGGAAACGAACATTCATCATCTGATTGATGCACGGGAAGGGAGAATACGAACATCCATTGATTCAACATATGATTGATCCATATGACAGTAATGGAGATTTCACCATTTTTGTCGCCATTCTAGAGAAATATGCATTCACACATCTATCCTGTCTGTTACATCGCCAAATGAGGCGATAAGATGACAAATCGGCCAACCAAATAAATTTTTCATAGAGCAGTCACATGACTACTAGTCGACATCTTGGAAATACTTTTCAAGCTTCTCTCAATAGCACAATGCTTTGACTACTTAAATTTCAAGTCTATAGTTCACACGCATATGTTCTGCAACCTGCAATCTTCCATGTATGACTTCTTACCAGTTTTGACGGCCTTGGTAGCCCAGTGGGAAGAGTAACGGATTATCAACCGGAGGGTTCCGAGAAACTCGGTCCAACCAAAGACCGTTGTGTATACGGGGACTGGTGCACATTGAATCTGTCTGGCCTCAAATGTCCTTACGTTGACGTGGAGTGGAAATTTGGAGAGTGGGGTGCCAGTTCAAGTGTTGACCTCGTCATCTGACCGTGGTTCAAAGTGTGAGTGACGGTGCAGATGCTACCTCAAAACAATCACAAATCTACCAAGAATTTGAATCATCACATATAAATTCTATAATGTATATTTATTTACTATTTATATGAATTTAATTTTTGTAACTTATAAAATGTTAGCACAAAACTAAAGTTCTGCAAATGCTTTATACTCAAGAATGTTAAGATACAGCAAATGGAAGTTCTTTAATTACAGATAAGATTAAAAAACAAGTCAATTCATTAGACTATCTCAAAGAAACATTTAAATGAGTTTTTCTTTCAGACATAAACTTAATTTGTTTTCTGAATTGAATTAGTGGCGAGGAGTGCATGTGAAGTTTTTTTATTCATTTCTTTTCTTTCAAGAGATCAATTCTTTTTAACAAAAGTGTCCAAGCTTAATTATTCTTTTTTACATTGAGGAAAATTTCTAAGCAATATTTCTTAAAACTAAGGTCTATTAAAAATAACTTTAACCGTTCAGATAGACCCCTACACGGTTGTCTCAGGCGTCAGCACTCCTGGGGTACATGGAGATAAGATTTAAATCATGGAATAATTTAAAAGACTTATAAATAATTTTTTGGTATGTTTTAATCAAACACCCGAAATTCTTAAAACTATACCAAGTTAAATTCTTGATTATCGAAACTTAACCCAATCAATTGATAACAAAAGTTTAGTTTGTTACTATGAATTGAAAAATAAATTATTTTTTATAAACATTAATCTACTCTGACCCATCTAGTAAGACATATTTCAATTCAGAGGAAAGCTCAACGCTCATATTCAAATTTATTATTCAGTGGAGTAGGAAATTTTAATAGAGCAAACTGTGAGTACAACAAAAATGCTTCAATAACGCTGAAAAAATAACTTTAATAGATGAGCATCATAAATTAATGTTTAGAAAATTTAAAAGTAATTTATTTAATCTGCATAAAAGTACTGTAAATCCTTACATGAGAGAAAGTTAAAATAAAGAATTTCTCTCCAAAGAAATCACAACGCATTAACCTAGAGTTAAGTAATTTTTAAAAATAAACATTAAATTGTAGAAATGTTTATATTGTTGTTTTATGTTTTATTATTGTTGAAAATGAATTTCGACTTAAGTAGTAAAAAATAAATCGACTTTCTTGTTCCTCCTAATTCTAATTTATAAATGAATAAATCTAAATGAACATTTATTTCCTCAAGGGTCTTATAATCTACAAAAACAGAACTTTGCCATACTTCTAGGGATACATCCTGTGAGACAATAAAAAATAAATAAAATTATTACGATTATTAACTGAGCTAAGAATTTTAAAGGTTTTTGTCGGGATAGGTAGTGTGGAGATCCGAGCTGATCGCCTGAACTTACACCTTGGACCGATCGCTAGGGTGTTACGAAGTGATACGGAGATTAGGACTAACACAATTTATTTCTCTACCTAAAAACTATGTACAGCAACCGTTAACTCAAATTCATGGAACAGCCTACACGCTGCCACTTGCATTAATTCTGTAAAAAACTGCGCTCGCTCCACCTGCGCGTGGAAGCCTTCAGTTACTAGTTCAAAACTGCGCTCGCTCCACCTGCGCGTGGAAGCCTTCAGTTAGTAGTTCAATTCTAACTCACTCTCGCTGAGTCAGGAAAATAGTTTCTACCAGTCACCGGATTTCAGCGGACATCTGCACGTGTGGTTAAGTCGATCATCAGCCGTTTGCACATTCTCACACGCCGCCGCCAAGAGGAAAACAGATTTTTTTTTCAAAAAAATCTGTTTTACTAATAATATAGTCCGAACATTTGTGGCAACCGGTCAGATCAGGAGTGGTTACCCTCTCAACCCTAGAGAAATCAAGGGATCCAAAAAAAAATTATGCATAAGAACATTTATACTTTGCAACCACTTTTCAAGCTAATATTAGATCTTAACATCCAAATGCTATATCTATTTACACCACAAACAATCAAATATTGATACTCCCGAACTCCAATACCTTTTCATTCTAAATTGATCCAATCTACAAAACCTAACCTAAAGTATTGCAAAAATAACATTCGACTAACACCATACATATAAAATTAACCATTATTTACACTATATTTAATATACATCTTAACTCTCCATATTTAGTTATAAAAAATAACAATCTCATCCAAATATGCTACCAAGCCTTTATTGATCGACCTCTCTTTCCAAGCGGGAGAGAGCATCAGCTCCCTGATGATAAATCCCAGGGCGATGGGTCAACTTGTAATTCCACCTTTGAAGGGCAAGTGCCCACCTAGTTAACTTGGGGCTCTTAGGAGTTGTCTCGACCAGATATTTTAGCGGATTGTGATCAGTTATGATCTCCACAGTGTTACCCCGCAACCACTTATCAAATTTTTTCAGTCCAAATAACACGGCATAGGCCTCTTTCTCAATGGTAGACCAATTCTTTTGGGTGTTATTCAATTTTTGACTAACAAAAGCAATTGGCCTATAGTTTCTATGCTCGTCCTTCTGGGTCAAACAACATCCAATAGCGTAGTGGGACGCGTCTGTGTGGACCTGGAAGGGTTCGACGGCATTGGGGGTGCTTAACGCAGTGACCTCACATAACGCATTTTTCAACCGGAGGAATGATTCTTCTCTCCTCGCGTTTCCCCCAAAATACCTTTCCCGATTTTTTCCCTTTTGTCAACTCCGTTAAAGGGGATGCTATCTCTGCATAACCAGGAATGTAAGTCCTATAAAATCCCATCAGTCCTAGAATGGATCTGACTTCCTTTTTTGATACAGGTCTTCTCAACTGTTTGATGGCTAATATTTTGTCATTGTCAGGAGAGTGCTTTCCCCCTCCTATCTTATGTCCTAAGTATTTTATCTCTTTGGATGCAAATATGCATTTCTTAAGTTTCACCGAAAATCCGAGATATTCCAGATCAGATAAGATTTTTTTCAAGTGTTCTAAATGTTCTTCCCACGTTTTAGAGAATATAACAATGTCGTCTATATAAGCTTGCGCATAAGCGGAATGTTTGTGCAACACTTGATTCATAATGCGTTGGAAAGTTCCCGAAGCTCCTGACAATCCAAGTGGCATCACTTTCCATTGATACACCCCGTTGTGGGTGGAAAATGCTGTCAAAACTTTGCTCTCGTCCTCCATTTTTATTTGATAATATCCCCTTTCCAAATCCAAGCAAGTTAACCATTCGGCCATCCCCGCAGTGAAGATCAACTCCTGCATGTCCTTCATAGGATAACTGGGCACTTTTGTTATCAGATTAAGCGCCCTATAGTCAATGCACATTCTAATCGAGGCATCCTTCTTCGCGACACATACAATGGGGTACGTAATGTCTGCATTGGACGGCTCCAAAAGACCCAATTCTAAAAGTTCTTGGACTTGCCTATCCACTTCTGAACGGTATGCTATTGGTATGCAATAACTATGTGGTTTTCTCCGGATGGAGTCAGGCAGCAATTCAATCTTGTGCTGACTTACTCCCACGGGTTGTATTGGTCGGCAAAAAAGTGTTTCGAACTTACACAAGAGTCTTTTCAAGAGAGAGAGAATTTGTGGGGTTTTCAATTCTTCCTCCTGTTTAGGATTTAAGTACGGTGTCGTGATCATTTTCACTTCTTGGGTGAACTCGTCTCTTGCTTCGACAATTGGAGCGTTTTCTATGTTACCAAATTCTTCCTCACCTTCAAAAATGACATTTACCGCGTTGGAACCGACCACAAATTCCCTTATCTTGTTCTGGTGAACGTGCCTCATCCTATTGTCTGGCATCTTTATAATGAAAGAATGTTCATTCTTTTTCTCTTCAATGATTCCGGGACCTTGCCATCTGGCCAATAATTTGTTTGTAGAATCTGGCAAGAGCACGATGACTTTATCTCCCGGCTTGAAAGTCTTTCTTGTAGACCTTAAATTATAATAATGGGCCATTTTCCCTTGTTGTATATTAGATGTTATCTTGGCCTTCTCTGCGGCCTCCTCCAGTCGGGTTTTCAACTTCTCCAGATAGACATGTATTGGGGTTGTATCCAGCTGCAAACCCTCGTGTCTTCCCGTCCAGGTATTCTTTAGAATCGACAAAGGACCTTCTGGCTTCCGACCAAAGAGCAATTGAAAAGGTGCTACACCCGTTGTACTGTTCGGGACCTCTCTGTATGCCCATAAAATGAACGGTATTTTGGTGTGCCAGGTCCGTGGTTCTTCCTTAATGGTGTGATGTAACATACTCTTTAAAGTTTGGTTAAATCTTTCCACTAACCCGTTTGATTGTGGATATAATGGTGTGGAGAACCGTGGAGTTGAACCCATTCTTTTTTCAAATTCCTGAGTCAATTCAGCGTTGAAATTTGTACCATTGTCCGAGGCAATTACGTTTGGCACTCCAGTCCTCATAAAAATAGATAATAAAGCTTCACACGTTGCTTTGGCTGTAAGACTCGTCAAAGGGATCGCCTCAGCCCACCTTGTATGTTGGTCTACCATACACAAGATCAATTTGTGTCCTTTAGAACTTGGAGGATCTATCGGTCCTATGATGTCCACATTGACCACTTGGAAGGGCAATTCTGGCCGCGCAACGGGAGTTATTGGGGCCCTATCTTTGTGTTTGACCCTTCTCGTCAACTGACAACCTTCACATGCTAAACAAAACTGTCTCACGTCTCTTGATAGCCCGTTCCAATAGAACGAATATCTAATTCTTTCTATTGTCTTCCTCGCTCCCATGTGTCCCCCAAACACTGAGCAGTGGGCTAATCTAAGAACCTCTTTTCTTCTACGTTTAGGAAGAACCAATTGACATACATTCTCTCCAAGAATCTAGTCTTTATGAAAGACCAAACCATCGTTAAAGAAAAATCCTCCACTACCTTGCTTAGCCTGTTTTCTGGTCTCTTCCAGCTCTCTACACTCCTCTTGCTCTTTACGGAAGCTTTCCGTCTTCGATATCCCTTCTTCCTGGTCTCCGTCGGTGCTTTCTACCACTAACACTTCTGTGTCCTTATTCACTTCAACGGAATTCCCTTCTGTGTTCCCCTCTTTTGTAGGTGGTTCCACGATGTTTCCACTACCAATATCGGTGGAAATTAATTCCTGCTTTCCTCTAAGCATGTCTCGGATATCTGGTGGCAACAGCACATCTTCCACCAATGAGGGAGCAACTGCGCAGAGGACTTCTTGGTGAAGCACATCACCCCTACCTCCTATGATCAGTCCTATGGGAACGTTCATTAACGGGCATTTCTCCGCTGGACCGAAGATTCCTTTAATAAAGATGGACGATTTCTCTTCCAGCGACAGATTTTGTACAATATCTTTCCGTATGACGGTAATTTCAGTCCCAGAATCAATTAGGGCTTTTGCCTCCCTCCCGTCAACACTAATTAAGATTCTTTCCAAGGGGCAAAGATTGTCTCGCCAGGATCTTTCCTTAAAGGATACAACTTTAGCTACCACCGCCGTTCCGCCAGTATTCAGTGTCCTTTTCTCATCCCCCACACCGCTTTCTTCAGTTATGATCCTATTCACGTTCGCTTTCCTTCTATTATCGTGATCTGATCTTCCTTTATCCGACTTTGGACAGAACCTCTTCATGTGTCCCTCCATTCCGCATGAGAAACAAACAAGCCTGGAATTATGTTTCGCCGGTTCTGGTTGAGTTCTGTGATAGGTTCGTTTGGTGTCCTGCTGAGATATGTGGTATCCACCGTAACCTCTTGCATCATACTGGGTCTTGTATCCCGAATTTGTCTTCATGGTGGTACTTGGCTGTCTCTTGTATGTTCTACGAACACATTCTTATTCGTCTATCTTTTCAGCCAGCAATGAAGGTTTTGATATTTTCCCCCATTCATCGATAAAATGGTCCCTGGCTTCCTGTGGCACTCTTTTCTTGACTTGATCGGCTATCATCAATTCCTTCAGACTCTCAAAATCGGAGATACCAAGTCCTTCGATCCATCCTTGAAAATAATTGGTTACTTCATGAGTAAAATCTTGCCAAGTTTTATCAGGACTTTTTTGATGTTGAATGAACTTCTGGCGAAATCCCTCTGGATTCATCTTAAACTTCTTTAACAAGAGGTCTTTAATGTGTTCATAATCTTCTAATCCCTCTTCCGAAACCCTCGCAATCAATTCTATTATCTCCAAAGGCATTAGGGTCAAAAGACATGATACCCAATTTCTTTCATCAATTTTCCTCCGCCTAGCTTGACTTTCGAACAGGGAGAGGTATAAAAGGATATCACCCTCTTTCATTTGGAATTTGGGCATGTATTTCGTCATGTCGACATGTATATCGGTAGGACTACTTCTTCCTTCTATGGAATCATTGCCTATCCTTATTCCTGCTTCTATCCTTAACTTTTCTAGCTCAAATTCTCTTTGTTGTTTCTTTCTCTCCTTTTCCTCTTCTCTCTCCTTCTCTTCTCTCTCCTTCTTCTCTTCTCTCTCCTTCTTCTCTTCTCTCTCCTTCTCTTCTCTCTCCTTCTTCTCTTCTCTCTCCTTCTCTTCTCTCTCCTTCTTCTCTTCTCTCTCCTTCTCTTCTCTCTCCTTCTTCTCTTCTCTCTCCTTCTCTTCTCTCTCCTTCTTCTCTTCCATCTCCTTTCGTGAACTCACTATCGTTTCAAGCATCTCCATCACGAATTCGACTTCGTATGACTTACTTCCTGTTATGAGATCTTTCAGTCCTATAACTTTAATATTTGGATCAGGAGTTTCCCCTAACTCCAATGCTAAAGTAAATAGATCGCATTTCTTATATTTTCCCAAAAAAGCCATATTCACCAATATATTTTCCTTTCTAACTGGTATTAACTAAAAGACCATTAAAATAAAAACCCTTTTCAGCTACTGATTGACTACCCCTAGCATATATCACAATTGTTTAAAGAGAAAAATAATGGTTCACCCTAAACTGATAACGATGACATGTGAACAATAACACTGACGTGTCACATGAGTTAACGCTCAATTCGTAACTCTGAAATTCCAGCACTGTCGTGCTTTAAAAATACCTTCTGCCACTCCTGGTGTATTACAATTCTTCAAGAGAAACTATAATCAGCACTTTTGGCTAAGAACACTGACGTGTCACCTGCGCTGTCGCGCAATTCTAAAATTTGAAATACGGATGTATTTCCCGCACTGCCGTGCTTCAACTACACCTCATCATTTAACAAACAAATATGCTTCACCTAACATTTATTTAGCAATGGATCCCTGATTATTTCTCTTAAAAGAAAGGGTAAACAACACTCACCCGGTTCGTCTGCTCCACCAGGATTTCGCGTAGCCTCGCCGTCCGTTTCCTCAGGATTTCTCGTCTCTGGTCCAATCTTTACTGTTCCCGGTTCGTCTGCTTCAACAGGGTTCCTCGGAATTTCTCGTCTCTGGCCAATCTTTACTGCTCCGGGTACATCATTTTTACCGCTGCCACCATCTTATGTCGGGATAGGTAGTGTGGAGATCCGAGCTGATCGCCTGAACTTACACCTTGGACCGATCGCTAGGGTGTTACGAAGTGATACGGAGATTAGGACTAACACAATTTATTTCTCTACCTAAAAACTATGTACAGCAACCCTTAACTCAAATTCATGGAACAGCCTACACGCTGCCACTTGCATTAATTCTGTAAAAAACTGCGCTCGCTCCACCTGCGCGTGGAAGCCTTCAGTTACTAGTTCAAAACTGCGCTCGCTCCACCTGCGCGTGGAAGCCTTCAATTAGTTCAATTCTAACTCACTCTCGCTGAGTCAGGAAAATAGTTTCTACCAGTCACCGGATTTCAGCGGACATCTGCACGTGTGGTTAAGTCGATCATCAGCCGTTTGCACATCCTCACAGTTTTAATTTTACTTTATTTAATATGTTTTGGAACTATTAGATATATTTTTGTTAATAGTGTTTATTTAATGTTTTCGATTATACATTTAGAAATGTCAACGAAAATGTTTTATTTTGTTTTTAATTCTAACGATATTTTTTGTATACTGCTGCTTTATTTATTTCTAGGTGGTTCACAGTTACATTCACAGCTCATTTCCTTTCTCCTGAAGAAGATTGCAAGTCTGCGAGATAGCATTTGAGTCACGTGGTTTTGAACGAGTCTATTCTGTAAGTTAGGGGATAGTTGAATTGACGTAGCACTAGAGCAAAACAACGGGGTAAGGGTGGCGGTCCGGGATCAATCCCAAAGGGATCCGAGGAGAACACCACGTAATTTTAAACCAAGGTCTCATGACCGAGGCAACACCTGAGTTGGTACCTCACTCTCCGAACTTCCACACCACGTCAACGTGAGGACATTTGAGGCCCCGAAAGATATGACGTGCACCAGGTACACGACGGTCGTTGGTTTGGGTTCGAACTAGCAACCTTCCGGTTGCTAATCCGTTACACTTCCAACCGGGAAATTCGTTGAAACATAACAAAGTGATTTAGCAACTGGGGTCTTTAGCGTGGTGGTGTTTCAGGGCAAACAAACCAAACTGCCTTCGAAGATTTTACTTTTGCAGCCCAAATGCTCTCGCACGGTACATATCGGGGTTACCTTAAAATTTAGTTTATTGCCATTTTATCAACGTTTAATAGAATTGGTGTTGACCAATCAACTGTTATACAAAAATCTGGAAGTTATTCTTTCGAATTTTTATTGGCGACGTGTTAAAATCTTATACAAGCCAATTGACGTCACTTTCAGAATAAGTACAGGTAACACGCATCACCGCAAAGCACTACCGCCACTTATATTTAGATTGACAAATAATACCTCTAATTCTATTTTTAAACATGTTGCTGATAAATTTTGGCAGCTTTTTCAAATTTTCCAGTAAACTAAATCAAATTTTAGTGAAAACTCAGGATAATCCAGTTATTTTGGAAGTCCTTTCCCATTATGGCAGCCTGTTGTGCTGTTTTATTAAAAAATATCCTTTGAATCCCCGGCAGCAAACAGCAAAATCCTAACAAATCATGTTTCAAATTATGTTATCGTTTGAAACGTTTGGCTCTTCTAATTCTTCTCCACGTTTTAAATTCTTTCTGCTCTCTATTTTCCTCATCTTACCTAATAGATTGTGCCTTTATTTGTTATGAATATAGTACTTTACAGCACCACTCAAATTCATTTTTCAAATACGAATTTGAAACTACTCATCGCATCTGATTTGATTCAAATCCGGCGAAAAGGTTTATTTTCGCCGGAAGATTGAATCGCGATCGGAATAACAGAATGCTTGATTTAGTAGTTGCCAAACAACAAATACATATTAGACCTTTATTTTAAGTCAAGTAAAATATGCATGAGTTTTATTTTCTAAGTCTGAGAGAGTCTAGTTCGACTTTTAGTACATTCCTACGTTTTAATTTTAAATGTATGTGTTAAAAAGGTGGAATTCTCGTAACTTATCTAAAGAAATATTTTAAATAAAATAAATTCACATGCATTCTTTAAGGTACTTGTTGACTATAAACTCAGATGGGAAAGCTTTAAGAACAAATCCTTGTTCTTTAAGTATCCATAATACTACTGATGATCTATATAAATAAAAATAAAGTTTGTACATTAAATATTTTCGATCCATTTCAAGCTATTTATCCGTTTAGGGCCCTTCTAATGCAAAATCGGTGGTGTCTGTCTGTATGTATGTGTGCCCATACTAAGTTCAAACGACTGAGTGTATTTTCATGAAACTCTTCATAGTGTGAATATCTACATTCATTTAGTGATTGGTCGTGTCGGTCTGTCTTCCCATTTTACTTCTTTTTTGTGTATATGTGTTTGTTTAAGTATCACACAAAAAATTTCAACACATTTTAATGCAATGTTCTATATTTTACAAATCATATTTTAGATTAGTGAATGCATTATTTTAGTTTCCTTTGCTTATATATTTAGACAGTTCCATGCTAAAATATCTAAGTAACTATACTTAAATCAACCATAATTTGGAGTTTTGGAGAAACCGGAATGTATATTGAGCATTGCTATCACTTGGATTGTTTTTATCAGTACTGCTGAAAAGCAATACTATTTTTCCAAAAATTATTTTATGGAATTTAATTCTAATACCTTATTTTTTCTTTATGAAATATAAAAAAATCTGTATATTGGGACAAACGATAAAGAAAATAAAACATAAAAGCGTTTTAAAATAGAAATGGCACCTAAAATGGTAACCTTGGTATTTTCAGAAATTAATTTTGGCATGCTCAACTGAATTAGTTCGAAACAATCATTATTAATCACTTGCTTTTTTTTAAATTTCTGTAATTCGTTAGCTTATATTCCAGGAATCCATTTTGTAGTGAAAAGACATAGTATACATTCATTGCTTTTCGTTCGAAGCTTTTTTTCAATCTATGTTTTAATATGTATCTGGATTTTCAATTTGATGGTTTTCTTTGACTATCTCTAATCAAGGTAAGTAAATGTTTAATTAGTTTTTAAAAAATTTTGAATCATTGTATTATAATTTTGGGAAACGCTTTTCTTTTTAAACGACATACAAGGCATTTATATGAATACTCTAAATTATTCTATACATTCTGGGTAACATTGGCACACACTCTAGACTTTTCTTACTGAACATTTAAATTTTACGAAACTAAAATTCTACATTTATTTACCTTTGTGAATTGTGTATTTAAGAATTTTGTACCTTTATTAGTGTGGTAGTTGTTACATGAGATGAATAGGAGTTACAATTTATTAACGAAAGTAAGTTCGGTAGCCAATTCAACCCGAGTAACGCCAGGTAATTCTGCTAGTTTTAATTAAAATTGAATCACGCGCACATTTCTTAAGATATTTGTTGCTATAAACTCAGATGGGAAAGATTTAAGAATAAATCCTTGTTCTGTAGTATTCATTATACTACTGATATGATGATAGATTATAAAATTTTATAATTACTTATGATATAAGCATAGAATATTCACTGGTGATATGATTATAGAATACTTTTTTGTTTCGTTTGGTGGGTAACTACAAAAAAAATGCCTGTCCAATATTCAAATTCACTTTAAACCTTGATAACGATAAAAGTGCGCTGACACTTTTTCTCGGGTCCTTTTTGGTGGCTTTCACTTTCTTTTGTATCTCTACAATCCTTTTTTACCCAACACAGATTCTTTTTGGAGTACACAACTTTTGGCTTCGAATCAAATCTACACATTATGGTAAAATGCATGTCAATTTTTAAAATGAAACTGAAATGATAAATTACTGTATGTCAAGCTTTTATTCAGCTTTTATGTAATTGAATGAAAGCTACATCTATAGGTTGCCAAAATTAATTCTCCAAAAAATTATATTTAATTGAATAAAATGCATCTAAATAATTCCAGATCTAATTCAATCAATATCTGGATGTCTCCAAAATATATATCAGATAATCTAAATTTACTTGGGAAGCAATACCTACTATGTAGCATTTTAAATTTTAGTATGCTGTATTAAATACTGCACTCATTTAGAGTTCCTATTTATCGCCTAATTAGTAAATTCTACCCGAGGTCTGCTAGTTTAGGCGGCTCAGGTACGATTCCTGTAAATTATTCTGAATATACGTATTTCACTTTCCTGTGTTATAAAACTTTTCTTCGTATTGACGCTTTCGTTCGTTACTTGACGCTGTCTGTCACGTGTTTATCCAAATATGACCCCATAGCCCGTTGTGTTGCTACAGTGTGACGTTAATTAAAGTAATTCCCTATCAAATATGGCCCTTGCGTCATAAAACCCAACCAACCAACCTACCCGACGACTGTGTTAAGTAGTTAATTAAGAAAGTTTTTTCATTTCGGTAAGTAGTTAATTAACATCGGAATGGAGCAACAAATGAGCTATTGGCGATGATCCGGGATCAATTCTGAAGGAAAAGTTCCGAGGAGAACGCCTCGTAATTTGGAACCTCGGTAAGATGATGAGGTCAACACCTGTTCTCATTTCGAAGATAACAGGTTTATTCACGGTGTCACCAAACAATATAGATTTACCTTCACTTGCTATTTATCATACATATTTTTCACTACTATTATGTAATTTTATCGTTCTCTAAATTTATTTATTTAATTTTAAAGAGATTAACTCTGAGGCACACGATTTCAAAGAAAAGAAACCCAAGTTGAACAGAATTGTTTATTCACTTATTCAGCTTCAAAATTAGTATGAAACTTCAAATGACATGTTTTGTTTATTATAAAATGATTTATTCACTCATAATAAATTTTTACGAAAAAACATTTACCTTTATGAAAGACCAAAATTCATTGCACCACACAATTCGCCAACCTTAATCACAAGTGTCAACAACTTACTAATGCGTTTTGACGTGTCTAAATTTTTGTTTTCAGTTACTTACACATTTAGCGTTAGTTCATAGCATTGCCAACTCAATGAAAAACTTTAAATAAAATATTAAACTGTATTACTAGGGGTAATTTCAACTTTTTGAGGTGGGTTTAAAAATATCCCACCATGCATAAAAAGCTAAGCAAAAGGTGGGACAGTTTTTAACCCACCTTTCCCCCAAAGAGTTAAACCGTATCTAGGCTAGTGGAAGATGTCTGAATACAACGTTCTTTCTACAGTATCTATCGACTTAAATTATGGTTTCGTAGCAAGTCGACAAACAGTGACTTTTCTTGAAGTTAACATTTGTTTATACTCGTTTCTCACTTCTGTTTAAATTAGAGGAAAAGTCCGTTGTGAGTATAAAAATTATTAGAAAAAGTGTAATAAACAGCTACTTTTATAGATACTCTTCAAACCCATACAAAATTCCTACGATATAGTATGACTTTGGTAAGAAAGCAGATGACCTTGGGCAAGTCCTCTTCTAGAAAGTCTCTAAGCTCGCCGAGGAAAAGGGCTGCCGTACTCAAAAATCTTGGCAATCATGAATATTTATTATTTTCCTTTTTTGCTTCTGGTATTTATCGATAAACTCGGATCCAGAATCAGCGCTGAAGACGCCAATAGTGAACATGCGTTGTTTAAGTTTAACTTCTCACACAATTTTATGAACAGGCTGGTTCAAATCCACATTACTAAAGTACCAATTCATCAGTCTGACTATAAAACTATCTCTATGGAAAAGCCTGCTTCCTGTTCTTATTTGACAACAGAGGAGTTAAGGTGCTGTACAAATTAAAAGGTCTGAAAGTATTCACCATTTTTATCTTTGCGATATATATCTGTAAGCAATGGGGCAGATATTGTCGTATAATCACTGGGACAACGACATTCATTTTTGACAAAATAAATATTTTCATCATCTCACTTCATGGGAAGTTTCAGATTACAGATCTGCTTTTATAAATCTCCCTTCTTATGGTCGAATGATTAAAAAGAAAATTTTAAAAAGCTAGTGTAATGACCAAGGGAAAATTTTCTGTTCCTAATTGATTAGCGGAGTCGACTATGTGGTGCTGTGAAATTAACACAATCTGTTACTGTTTTATGAGCTTTTACCACATTTCTGAGATACCAGAGAAACAGACCACTGTTAGCAATTGCGCCAGCTATTGTCGCGCAATTACTGGAACAACAGCACTCATTTTTGACAGACTGAAGATTTTCATCACCTCATTTCCCGGGAAGTTTCAGATTACAGATCTGCTTTTATAAATCTCCCTTCTTATGGTCAAATGATTAAAAAGAACATTAAAGAAGCTAGTGCAGTGTCCAAGGGACACACTTGTCCCTAATTGATTACAGAAGAGTCAACAGTATGGTGCTGTTGAAATAACACTCATGGAACCTGTTACTGTTGGGTGCGCTCGCCCGGTTCCTCCTATACCAGAGAAACAAATATACCACTGATAGCAATTGTGCCAGCTATTGTCGCGCAATCACTGTGACAACAGCACTCATTTTTGACAAACTGGATATTTTCATCACCTCATTTCCCGGGAAGTCTCACAGATTACAGATTTGCTTTTATAAATCTCTCTTCTTATGGTCGAATGATTAAAAAGAAAATTAAAGGAACGAATGTAATGACAATAGGACAATCGTCCCCCATTTCGAATCAACGGAATCTAAGCTAATGACGAGAAAGCTCAACAAGGACCAAGACTAAGAACCCAGCAAATAAATCAATTACCCTCCGTTACTCTTAGGAACGATTCTCTTAATTTGATTACACTTGCAATCCGCCTCCTCCTTCCTAAGAAGTCACGATTAAGTTTTCCATTCCATAAACGCTGCTTTTATCTTTTACAATGCTCCTGAAAGGCGAATGGATTGACTCAGGCCCGTTTAATATTCTTCCTTTTTCTCTTCTCTTTTATTACATCCATAATGATTTCTGTTTCCGCAGCAACTAGTTCTCATTACATTTCGAAACTGAATGCTCATTTTTCTGGTAATTTCCATAAAAAAGAGGGAAAGATAAAGTAATGAAATGATGGAAGAGCGTTATTTCCGATTACGCACACAAAAAGACGAGAGAAGAAAAGAGCTTGTGATTGTCGTTCGCTAGAAACGAGGCGGGTGTTTCAATGACTCACAGAGAGCGGTTTTATCGCTTTTTGTTATCCAGAAACTTAATTTTAATGCAATTTTGTCTGTATCGCATGTATTAATCGCGTTTTGTAGCTAATACTTTCAATCTTGATTTAAATTAGCGATCACGAACCTTGAAAGACGAAAAAGCAATTTTGCGATACTTGTCAGCTGAAGTGCTTGTTAAATGCATATGAGCACATAATGATTTTTAAAATAAGACTTCTTAAAAAGGGAAATAAAGGGTATTATGCTCAAAATCTGCAAAAACATGGGGAAAACACGCAAAATTTGCTGTTGCATCTTAAAAAGCCTGACGATGGAGGACATCTTTTAATTTCTACTCTTGACGAAAGCAGATAATAAATCCTTTCGCATATTATTTCTTACATTGACATTAGCGAACCTGTTTTCTTTGTTTATTGTTTCTACGTGAACATTTAGAATTGTAAATCACGCACTTTTATGTTGCTCAAATTCTTTCTATTAAATGGTATTCTTTTTTTTTTCTGATGTGCTGTCTGCGTCCACTATAATAAATAATATGAACAATGTTAACAAAGTTGAATTTATGGAGGACAAATCAATTAATTGTTGACTTCAATATTATTAACTTTCCCTATCACAAACCTTAACACAAGGTCACTTTCAAGAAGTGCAAAATTCGTCTGGGGTTCTAAACCACGGTGTCGATATGCTGTTGTAATGAAGAGTTTAAACAAGCCTGCGAAAAAAAATATATATTTTCACTGAAACACTATTTTTTATATCATTTGTGTTCATAAATAGCAAGCTTGTTCACTTATGAACTAGTACAATCAGTTGCTTTTTAATGTAAATCATTCTTTATAAAACAGAGAAAACAAAACTGGTTATTCAGAGAACATTTATGATATTTTTCAAAATTATTTGTCCTTATGTCACCTATGCCCACATTTCAAAGGGGTATTCAAATTATTTCCACACATGCTTCATTATTACCAAAACATACATTCTATGCAAATGTTATAGTGTGTCCACTGTATTGAAATCAGTCAACTGAAGTCAGACTCCAGCGAATTGGCATTTGAGTCACGTGGTTTTGAACGAGTCTTCGTTCAATTAGGGGGCAGGTTAAATGTAAATAAAGCGTTCCCCAATTGGCGACTTTAGCATGGTTTCCGGCTCTGAGTTTATCATTCGATGCCGGAAGCCATAGCAGTGATTAAGAGTTGGCGAAATAAATAATCGTCTATGGCGATCGCCTTACGCAATTTTACATATGGTAACCTTTCCTCAAAAATACTTCTCCAAGGTCATGCTTTCTCACCAAAGTCGCACTTTTGTTTAAAATTGTATTGGTAAATAATAATAATAAAATAAAGATTTCTAAACACCTAAAAATATTTTAATAATATACGTCTTTAAAGCGAATGGTCTACCATTATATACTAGATACTTGAAAAAATGCTGAAACAAGTTAATATCGCATATTTATTTTCATCGGAGAAGTATACATTATCTATTCTTTGCTTCAAGAGCTCCATCGCAAGGGATTATAATAGTGAAACTAAAAATAGCTCCCTTTGAAAAGTTAGAAAGAAAAATAAGCTCTAGGCCTTTCTTTTCCGCGCAAACTATAGAACATACAAGAAACCTGACACTTTTGAAGACATGCCGGTACAAACTGTTAGTCATTTATGCGAACACCTAGTAAAAGTTTACTAAAAAATCAAAATTTACGTACTAGTCCCATAAAATGTTCAAAAAACGTTGAGGGTAACGTTGAATATAATTCTTAACAAATGGGTAGGTAGGTATTTTAATTAACGTCGCACTGGAGCAACCCAATGGGCTATTGGTGACTTAACAAATATGGGAAACCGTTGTTTTGAATTTAAAATATTTGTTTTAAAAAGTAATTGTATACCTTCATAGAATGTGTGTATATATACAGGGTGAGTCTAAATTGTTTTTACAAAATAAGAGGGGTGATAGTACCCATCCAGACGAGCAATAATTACCATGGAACATAGGGTCGCATTCCACTCTGATAGGCAGAAAAGAGTAAAGTCGAAACGCGTCGAGCATGGTTGATGCACGATGGAGCCCCAGCACACTTTTCCAGCACGGTCCGGCACTTCTTGAATGCCACATATCCCGCACGATGGATCGGACGTGGCGGACCTGTGGCTTGGCCTCCTCGCTCACCGGACCTCAACCCACTGGACTTTTTCTTCTGGAGGTACATGAAATCTTCAATGTACCAGACGCCTGTGGACTCGGCTGAAGATCTCGTAGCGAGAATCGGTGTTGCCGCAGACAAAATTAACACAACACCAGGAATCTTCGAGAGCCAGTCATTCCTTCGCCGGTGTGAACTGTGCAACGACACGCGTGGCCGCCACTTTGAGCACTTGCTGTGAGTTTTTCTCTGATCAATCAATCAGATTGTGCAGCTTTTGGTGTCGTTCATTCGCTTTCCCAACACTGTTGTAAGTTCATGTTGAAATTCTAATTTTACTCTTTTCTGCCTCTCAGAGTGGAATGCGACCCTATGTTCCAAGGTAATTATTGCTCGTCTGGATGGGTACCATCACCCCTCTTATTTTGTAAAAACAATTTAGACTCAACCTGTATATATATACACACACATTCACATACACATATAGTATATATAATCACTCTGCTATCGCAAATTTCAACGTAGCTATTTGCGAAATAACGCTAGGCTCTGATTTGCTACTTTTTAAAGTACTTATTTTTAAGAATGAGTATCCTCTAGGTATATCTGGTATTCGTATCTGGTCTGCAGTATCTGGCCGGGTAAGCCTATTCGGAGGGGCCTATTTGGTCTAAGGGCCGGTTTAACCAGTCAGAAGGGCCGTATCTCTTCTGTGGGCATGATAAAAATATTTGGAGGACGTATCTGGCCAGTGGGGCGGGTAAACCTTTTCGGAGGGCCGTATGTGTGCCAGTCAGTTAAATTACCCGGACACCCGAAGAGCTGTGCCTGGACTTCCGGTAAGTGGGTCTGAAGGGTTATATCTTGTCTGCGGGCTGAGTAAACCTATTTGGAGAGCCATATCTTACCTGAGGGCCAGAAAAATCTATTTGGAGGGCGTATCTGGACCTCGGGCCCTGACCGTAGGGATGTATCTGATCTGCGGGCCTGATAAAAAATATTTGAAGTGCCGTATCTGGTCTCCGGGACTGAGATCAATCTATTCGCAACAACCGATTTATCTTAAGCGTACGGTTTTTTTGACGGGTAGTTTAAACCTCACTCCGACGAGAACAACAGCTATTCCACAAATAACCTATAAAATAGCCGCCGGTATGGTTGTCATAGCGTTTGTCTGCCAATCGGAAGGTCCCGAGTTCAAATCCCCGCTTGTGAGCGCATGTATGTTGGTGATTTTCCCTGTTAAAACTAAAGGTGTCTTACCCAGAGGATGCTTCTCCGGAAATAATTGTCCCAGATAGACCCTTGAAGTACTGATAAGGTCAGTGCACGGGCATAACAAAGAAAAATATATGTATTAAATAAAATTATCATTTAGCTATATCTTAGACTTTCCGTTTAATTTAAAGCACCATTTAAGCCAATTAATAGTTTAAAATTTTTCTAAATGTTAAAGTTGCAGTATACATATTTGAATCTTAATTCTATCTGTAATAGACATTGATTATTTTTACTATGAACTGTCTGGTTTCTGGATTTGTATTGAAATCTCCATAGTATTTCTGTATAGTACTTTTTGAATCTATTTCTTCGAGCTGCCCAAAGCTTGCAATAAAAAAGTGAATATTATATGCTTCTCACAGGTTCACTTCTGGGACAATAAAGACTTTTTCAGAGGAATTGGTCATGATAAACTCTAAATAATTCAGATTATGATAAATCAAGTTTTTAAACTTGATTTATTATAATCTGAATGACATGGAATAAGTCAACAAAAACTAAATTAAATGTTGAAATTAAAAAAATGATTTTTGTTTATCCGAAAACAATCCCATAGGTAATTAGATAGAAGGCATCTGTAAAATTCCGCAGTCAAATTTTGACAGAAAAATTGCGGATATTTTATCGCAGTTGGTAGAAATTTCCTGTGATCAAAGGAACAGTGAGCTTGCAGGCCTCCAGCATGCGATCAGTCCAGTGAATCCTATTTGTGAACTATTGGGGTGCTGATAGACACAGCGCGCCCTCTCTCGATGAGGATGGAACTAGCACAATCGCCGTGCTCCTTTAACCTTAAGTTTGCGTCTGAGTGTCTACTAGATCAGTGACTGGGGAGCAGTTACGGAGGGAGCGTGAGGGTTGAAGCTTCTCTTAAGCTGCAAAAAGCACAAATATACTTGATTGATGTGTTGTTTGAAAATAGTGTATCTACGGAGGGTTTTCTTTTTTCCTTTTGTTAAATTTACCGCTTCTTTTATTATTATTGACGAAACTAATCAAATAATTCCAAACTTTGTACATCTGCTTATTATCATTTCAGGTATTCAAAAAACAGTTTTTAATCATTTCCATGAAGAATCACGCTTGATAATTCTCCTCGACCATGACATCGTGTGAAGTTTGTGGTCACTGGTTAACACGATTTCTCAATTCCAGGTAATCTTATACAAAAAATGAACTGCATTTTACTTCCTACACATATATCTATTGCTTGATGAACCAGAAAGTTTTTATAAAAATAATTGAGCAAATGGTGACTCGTTATATCTAGACACTCATCGATTTAACTCAAAAATTTGACCGAGCTTTTTTCTATAAAAAACGTAATATATCGATTGTCTGGTTCGTCAAACGATAAAAAGATATTTAGGTTACTCGAAATGCTTCAAAAATTTCAAGTCGATCGATCCAAAGTTTTATAGAAATTATGCCAACACTCATTAAAAGGAAGTTCGAAGAAAAAGGCGTTTAGATTCTACATCTGCGCAACGAGTTTACAAGGCGCGTTTGATAATGGCTTATAACTGAGTCAATTTTGCTAATTTTGGCTTGAAGTTCTACATGTCCGTACCCCTCCAAGTGGTTTGATGAGATATCTCGTTCATCAATTTTGCTAATGACGAAATATCTCATCTCATGAAGATAATGCCAATTTTTTCATGATGACGAGATCAAGATCTGGTCATATTTCTTCTAATGACGAGATATCTCGTCCACCAAAATAAGGTCGTTTTGCTAGTGACAAAATACCTCGTCAAGAAAACCACTAAGGGGTTGCCACAGAAAACCACCAGAAGTCCCCCCGAGCTTGTACTTTTGAAGGGACTTATTAGTTTGATGGGCACTCGGTATTTCGTTAATTAACTCTCCTGATGGTTGTCACGACGAGGTATCTCGTCATTAGGAAAAACTTACCAGATCTTGATCTCGTCACAAGAAAATTGGCAGTATCTAGATGACGAGATATGTCGTTATTAGCAAAAGTGGTCAGATCTTGAAGGACAAGATTTCTCGTCGAAATCACTTGGAGGGTTTATACAATCGACTCCCAGCATTCAAGTATTTTATCGAATGTTGTGTCTTTCAGAATACATTGGTTTCCATTTCTTTTGAAAATTTGATTCGTCCCTGGATGTATTTCTCTCTTCTGTGTCAGTATAGCTTTCCTTGTGCGTGTGTCCATTACTTGACGCTGCTGTCTTATGTTTGGAGCATCTTGGCCAAATAGGCCCTTGCGCCATCAAATCCAACCAACCATTTCGTTTGATGGTTACATAAATAGCATCTAATTCACTACCTTCCCTAATTAACACGCGAAAACAAGATCACTTCACCAATGTGCTCATTTCGAAAGGAACAGCCTTTGTGTTAGTTGGACGTCGGGTGCTTGCATTAGCATGAAATACGGGTAAGAAATCTCTTCGGCATTTCGGAAGAATTATGCACTCGACTTCAGTACTTGAAAGGACGTTAGTTATTTTGGGATTTCCAACTGGACTGCAGCTCCAGCGAGATTAAAATCATAACCGGTGTACAATTTTCTGTTCTCACTGACAGATCTTACTAATGATCCAACTACTCAGTAAAACCCCTTATGATCAACTACTTCACCAAACCCACACTCTCGCCGTGCCTCGAAAGGTTAAGCTCTGGTTCCGAGTTCCTTTTAAATATCTTAATACGGGCTTTTCTGCAAGCCAGTGCGATTTATGGAATTGTTATTTAAATTGACTCGTGGCTTATGTTAAAGAATCTATCCTGGTACATGTACCTAGTAAATCACTGATCCTATAAGAATGATAATCTCTAATTATTTCCAGGACTTCGTATTCTGATAATCTCAGCTCATTCTTCTCAGTCAACTTAATACATGCATCTTAAGGAATGTTTTGTATTTTCTGCATCATAGAATAATGTGGGGTATCGACACATATCATTAAATCATCAGGTCTTGTAAAGTTATTTAAACTAGCAGACCCACGCAAAGCAACTGCGATGAAGTTTCATAATTTCTCGCGATTTCCCTTAATGTGCAAAGTGCTTATGGTGTAGGCACATGCAGAAGGGCGCTGTCAAGCAGCGAACCAATTGGCCAGTTTGGGCCATTGTCATTTTAGACGCTGACTTCGTACAGGAAACATATTTTCAGTTTCAGTTCTCTTTACAGACGAAGCATCTTTCCTGCGTTAGAGGATATTTAATGTTCAAAGTGCCCATGTGTATGCACATGAGCAACATGTGTGAGCGAAACAACAGTACTCCAATAATGCTTCAGTGGGTATTGTCTGTGACTTTTGATCGGATCACACCTGTTGCTATCCTGACTCTACGGACAGATTTATCGCATATTTCAGGGGAAAGTGCTGAACGAGGTTCCTGTGTATTTGAATAGTACTTTTGGGGAGGCAAGTGGATTGACCGGGTTGAACCCGTTACTCTTAGCCACCAAGATCACCCGATTCATCAAGCTTTGATTTCTTCCTCTGCTGGTGCTTCAAAGTCATCGTGTACAAGATTTTCATCGACTTAGAAGCTGACCACATTGCAAGAACCGCTATCTTGGTTGGAAATTTTCATGAAAGGCCAGGAATTTTTTAACATGTACGGCAATCCATGCACTGATGCTGTCAGGCGTGCATTACTATTAAAGGTCAAAATTTTGAGCATCTACTGTGAAACTGTAAGTGTACAACTGCTGTGAAACTGCAAAATTAGGGTTAGTACAAATGTTCTTCACCTACCTAGAGTGTACCTCCTAACACATCCTGGTGGCTCTCGTAGTCGTACATTTCCGTGAATACGAATTAATTTTAATTTAATATACTTCTTAAAGTTTATGAAGACGTTTTGAAACACCCTCAATACATATTCAAAAGCAATGAGAACGTATATCACAATTAATCCTCCAAGTGGTATAGAGAAGGCGACGAGCTATCTTGTCCATTAAGATCTGAACAGTTTTGCTAATGACGAGATATCTCGTCATAAAGATAACTGCCGATTGTTCAGTGATGACGAGATTAAGATCTTATCAGTCCTTTTCTACTGACGAGATATCTCATCCTTCAAAATCTGGTCAGGTTTGTTGATGATAAGGCACCTCATCTAGATAACCACCAGGAGGGTTAAACTTTCAGTTGTACCTAATAATTCACTGATTAAAACTAAATAGATTGTTATGGTCGGGTTTTATTTTCTAAGAATCGATCATGCAAAATGTATACACAAAGACTGAATAAGTCTAAATAAAAAATCTTTTTCCAATGCCAAATAAACTTTTCGAGAGCTACTTTTATTGAATGAAAGGTTTGTCTTATGTTAGTGAAAAGAAATGCATCTGTATAAAGCTTGTAAATAAGAAACAAGCAATAGTGCATTTCTTTAGTTTTTTTAACTGCTTCCATGATTTTCCTCGGATACTACGATACGCTTTTCTTTCAATCTTGCCGTTTCTTGCCTGATTGAACATTTCTCGATTATTCAAAGATTATTTACTCTGCAAAGTCAAACAAATTTTGAATCAATTTACGAACCATTAACTTCTAAATTTCTGTTTTCACCGATAGAAAAAAATACGAGACTATCACAAAATGTATTTTTATTGAATGTAAAACTCATAGATCATTACTTTTCGATTCCTCTTTTACCGATAAGATGGCGATGCGAGAATAACACAATTTTTAAGAAACACGTATGGCATAGTTTCCCAAACTCTTTTGCTTCAACAATTTTCAAAGACAATTTTTTTCGGTGCCCCCTATAGGAAACTCCATCTAATAATATATTGTAAGTGTAGATGTGCCTTTAATTTTTATTTATATTGTGTGTAATTGTGAAATTTCCAAAAGCTAGTTTGGGAATAAAAACTAAACTGATTGGAGCTTAAATTATGAATCTATTCAGTCAAATTAAAAATAATCTATAACCAGAATGATGAGTCTAGCGTGCTATCTACATTGGTGTCCATAAATTAAGAATCAGCTATACCTTTAGAGAAAAACAAATTCTGAAAGGAGTAGGATGATAAATATAATAATTAGAAATACAGATAAACTTCACAGAGATTTACACGCACAAATAAACAAACTTACGTGAATGTTCGGGTAATACATGCTAAATTAACAATATACCATTTTTGGTCTTTTGGCGAAGCAGATGCAAAATGCCCATAACTTTTCGAATAATATACCCTATTCAACTTTGACAGGGGGCATGTCCACCCCTCACTGCAATGCACGAATGGTATGCATGCTCTTCACGAGATTGTCCAGCAAATCTTGAGATAGGTTTCGCCATTCCTGTTTCAGCGCAATAACCAAGCTTTTTTGGTGCGGAGTGGGAATTCCATTCTGCCATATGCCTCCTAAGAGCATTGCATACATGTTCTATGGGATATAGGTCAGGGGAGTACGTAGACCAGTCCATTTGGTCTATTTCTTCGGTTTTCAACAGGTCATCAACACAGACCGAACGATGACAAGGGTCGTTATCATGAAGACATTTCCAAATGCGCCAAGAAAATTGCGTACATGAGGAATAATAACATCTTGACAATAAAGCCGAGAATGCATGGTTCCACTTTCCAACACGTAAAGCTTGGTACGTCCATTCATAATGATGCTGTCCCAGACCATCACTCCACTACCCCTGTAATGGCCTACTTCCAGGATGTTGATGGAAGAATAGGCAGTGCGAGGTTCACGCCAGATGTATTGGTGCCTCGAATCGAACGACAAAAAAAATCTACTTTCGTCCGTGAACAGGACATTAGCCCATTGCTCATACATAACAACTAATAACTAACTCAGATAGTTAAACACAAAAAATCATTCAGTCACCAGACACCCGCTTCAGCTATTGTTATATTTTAGCAATCTTGTGTTGTGACGTGACTCCAAATATGTTAGTTGCTGTCAACCAATCGATCGTTTCTATTTTCTACTTCTGTTGCCATCATCAGAGATTTTTCGCCACGAAAGATCAACTTCAGTGTCCGCAAATTTGTATATTGCATCTCACCCTCAATTTATGGACCCCAGTGTATTTGTCTATATCAGGCTCTATTTTCGTCAGCAGCATCCTTAAATCTCCCCACTCAACCATTTCAGTCAGTCCCTCTTGTTAGTTAAGAGAATTAATGGCAATGCATCGACGTAGTGAGTGTCTGCATGATCAAGTGGATAAGTGTTTGCTTAACCATTACAGTGACTATCTTCGTGTCGAAAGCAGCCCTGTAGTAACCAACCTCTGATGCAAAGACCCATTCCAAACTGTCACCAGATCTGGACAAAGGACAATTTGTTTTCCTGCTTAGTTTTGTCTCGACAAGGTACCTCGTTGCTAGCATAGCTGAACAGACTTTGATGGACGAGATTCCCGCCATTTGCAAAATTTATCAGGTCTTAATGGACGATATATCTTGTCTAAACCACTTAGAAGGTTGAAGCATTTTTAGGCGACGCATTTTTTGCATTTGTGTGCCCAATCTTGCTCCTCAACGCCTCTTGATTCCCTTGGGGCAGCATTGCCTCCAAGATTCCTTCAGCACCCACATGGTGGGCTATAAAGCTCACCTTGGGAAACTATGACTTATGGCCTTACGGATATCCAATACACATGGAGGAATTGCAATTGTAGCAAATTTAATCTCGTATGTAGGCGGCAGCAAAATGCAATTTCTATTATACTATTTCTGCCTACTCAGTTTCATTGTGCCTTTCTAACTCCTACAGTATGTTTTTTTTTCAATTTTGACTTTTATGTATATTAATTTGTTCCATTGTGCTCTCCCTGCTCATCAGTTCGTTTAACCTTTAACATATTAGATTTAACATTTACAGTCGTTTACTCCTTTTATGGAGAAGAATTTAAGGAACTTTTTTTTCTCTATTTTTCCTCTTTTTAGAGACTGTGATAAATTTATTTAAGGCTCTCCACACACAGGGCAAAACAATCTTCAAGAGAACGACTTGAATGTTTCCAACTATCAATCATGTTTTTATGCGACAAAAAACTCCCAAATTATGTTTATATCTCATCATCTGATTTAATCGTTCTTTCTAATCATTTTACAAAGTCTTTTAAATTGAAACATTGGAACTTTAAGCGCCTTCTTTCATTGGAAGTTTTTTCTAGTTCCAAATTTACTTAATGAATATTATAAATTAGTTAAATTTTTTAAACAGATTTCTAGCACGGTATTAATAAATCACTCGTCTGATACAGTGACTCTAGTATTCGTCTGATACAGTAATTGATAACTAAAATCTATTAATTGGACATTGATTAATAACTCATAATCATCGTTAAATACGAGTAAATGATTCATTTTGTTTAATCCTCTGAGCGGCATGAGGTCTCTGAGTTGTGTAATATCACTTTTTCCCCACAACACATAATGACTAAATTGTACATTATTGGCAGAAAGAATTCTTTGGAAAAATTGTATTGATCAAGAAGGTCAAAAATGACTACAAGTCATGCAGGTAGGTATTTAATTAACGTCGCACTGAAGAAGCACAAAGGGCTATTGTCGAAAGTCCGGGATCAACCCCCGAAGGAAAAGATCCGAGGATAACACCACTTAATTTTGAACCACGGTCGGATAACGAGGCCAAACCTGAGCTGGCACCCCACTCTCCAAACTTCCACCCCACGCCAACGTGAAGAAATTTGAGGCCACGCTGATTTAACTACCCCTTTTGTACCCGACGGTTTGGGGTTGGATTTGAACTCGCAAACCTTCGGTGCAAGTCATGCAGGGAATAGTGCAGGTTGCAAAACAGATATATGTGTGTGAATCCCCCACAGGCTCAAATGCATTTTTTACCCAAAATAACTATTAAGATTTAAGTTTATGTAAAGATAGCCACGAATCAAAAAATTCAAAGGTTGCCCATTAGTATACCACATCTCGGCACAAAACACTATTTACTACATAATACACTTTCAATGCACTATTTATTTCAAATAGAGACCCACATTACCACCGAAGCAACTAAACGCAACGAACGGAAAACAAGAAAGGGAACTTAATTTACAAAAACTTCCCTCTCACCTATCTGCTCTCCGTCGAGACCGGTAACAACGTCAGTCGTTCCATAAAACTCGACGACCAATACTCATCGGGAGCCAGGACTGCTGGTAACAGCAAGAAAACCAGCGGACCGCAAGGGTGACTAATCTTTCGTATCATCCAGGGAAATGGAAAGGCGGCTTTAAGAGGGATACCCAGGCCCCCCGTGATGAGCAGAGGGCCTGGGCATTTCTTGTCTCATTAGGCCCTTCATTTAACGAGGTAAGGGCCTGGGATGTCACGATCGCAGGGATGCGGGGATGCTAAATACGTCGGGAGGTGGGAGGATGGTGTGGATTTTTATGCGTCCTCTTTTCCGAAAAGCGCGTAATTGCTCGCTTTAAAATGTTGGATGGGGATATTAGGATTCGATTATTTTTCGGAAGGACTCCATATTTGGAGAAAGTGTTGAGTTAGGTTGGTAGAACTATAGATAATAAAGGAAGCGCGGGTTTAATTGAACTAGTTTATGTGTGCCTTTTCAGGGTTGGTAGTCGAAATACTTTTTTTGTGGATGTAATATATTCTGGAAGTTTCTAATCTTTAAAAAATGCTTGATAATTAGTGCTAGCTGCTTTATTGAAGTGACATGTTTGGAATTTTTTTATGTACAGGGTTTTTTATATAAGGGCACCATTTCGTTTTGGAATATCTTTCAATACTCCAAATCTTTCCCTTCGGGATTGATCCCGGACCGTCGCCACAATCCCGTTGCTTTGCTCCAATGCAACGTTAATTCAAATACTTACCACTCTTCAACATCTAGCATTGTTCGAGTTTAAAAATAAGTGCCATGCATACTAAATCTGTATTCAGAGTTGTAAAGTAACTTCCTCTATTTACGAGACTAAAAATTGTAATTTTTGAAGAATTATGATGAAATTTGAGATTCAGTCGGTTCAAGTTCTGCGCTCGTGATATATCTCCTTGTGAAAAATTAATTGTGAATTGTGTATTAGCCTGTGAAAAATCATACAAATCATGAAGTTATACTATATTAAATTTTCAAATATCTCGCATTCATTCAAACAATAAAAAATTATTTTGATCTAAAGATATAATAAGAAATTCTTGAATATTTCCTGCGAGTTGTTGGTGGAGGATGTTCAATTCCTGTTACTTACCCTGGTGTATTTCTCTCTTCTGTGTCAGCATACTTTCCTCGTACGTGTATGCCAATTACTTGACATTGTCAGCCTTGTATTGGGCACAGCTTGGCCAAATATGGTTCTCGTGCCATAAAGGTAGCGTCATCTGACTGTGATTCGAACTTACGAGGGTGCTGTCCTTGGTTCCTTCCCCTCGGGATTGTTCCCGGAGCGTCGCCAATACCCCGTTGTGTTGCTCCGGTGGGACGTTTATTAACTACCTACCTTGCACCATAAACCCAACCAATAAACTTCAATATTTCGTTTTAAATGATTTTTCTCTATGGAATTTTCATTCTGTGGGCAAGATATTGCAAGTAGACCTTCAATTTTAGATGTTCTTGGTCCATGGTAAACCCAGTCGGAAGAGCAACGAATTAGAACCGGAGGGTAGCGAGTTCGAAACTCGGTGACCAAAGACCGTCGTGTACACTGAGGCTGGTACAAGTTAAATCTGTCGTGACCTCAAATGTCCTAACGTTGGCGTAGTGTGGAAGTATGAAGAGTGGGGTGCCAGCTTGAGGTGTCGCTATATGACCGTAGTTCAAAATTACGAGACATTGTCCTTTCCCTTCGAGATTGATCCCGGGCCATCGCCAATAGCCTGTTATGTTGCTCCAGTGTGACGTTAATTAACTATCAACCTATTTATCTAACTTTAGATGTTATTATCAAAACCATTTTATGTCACATATCCATTATATTTTGATTTATTCCTTCGTTTGTCATTCTACCTAGACTGTTCCGCCTTGTTTAAAAAGTTATCTATTCTTAATTATGTACATCCTCTATCATTTGTTCGCTATCGAGTAATTATTGACAAAAGAATGGAGCCTTGACTTGCAGACCCACCTTCAATCCTTTGAAGACAATGAATAATGTGAACCTCATTTCTGTCTTTTACTGATTTCTGACACTATTGTTATGAGTAATTGATTCCATGAATTACTTATTCTTCGCAACTATCCCACACAGCAAGCCATTTCCACGCACTGGCACAAACAGGGTAATGAATCCAACCCCCAAAGGAACCAATTCGCTCGGAGCACATCTTCCTCGATATTATTGGATCATAAAATGACATTCTTATTCATTAAAACACGCGAAATTACGAGAGACTTTGCGGCGTTCCACCCCGTCGGTTTCTACAGCGATCATTAATTCAATGGGCGGCATTTATTAACGAATTAAATGAATTATGCAAAAGCCACCCTTCAATTCGTATCGGAAAAGATACAGGCCCTTCAGAGATACATTTTAAAGCACTTTTTAATATTTGATTAAACGCCGGGGTTCGTTTGCTTTTGCCTCCCAGCTCTAAGGACATCCAAAACGGGGGAAATAAGAAGTCTGGTAGGAAGAAGGCCTGAGTTGAGGGACTTTTCACATTCAGGAGATAGGAATTTAGGAAGGAATATCGTCTCGCTCGAAATTATTTCCGGGAAGAATTATTCACGGGAGAAAGAAAAATCTCGTTCTTTTCATTCTATTCAACCAAGGTTCCATTCAGCCCCGGCAACGATAAATCCGCGAACATTTGTTATTTAAATCAAGTCCTATTCGCAGCAAATTTATTTCACGGATACTTATGAAGGTTTGGGCCTTGCAGTTAGAATAATGATTAATATATTGCTCTCCCGTTCCTAAATTGGATGTATTTGTGAGTAATGTGCGAGGGAGGGTATTGAATAGGATTCCATCTCTACAAAAATTTGCGCTTTTCTATTCGAATATCAATCTGTCAGGTCGGCTGGATCGAATACACCTTCTAGGGAGTGGGATGTATTGTGGAAGTACCCCAAGTCCTGATTTGAAAGAATGATTTTTCTTGGATGTCAGTTCCCGTTCGAAGCTGTATGCAGAAATCTTTTTATTTTATGAAGTAAAATTGAACCTCGAGCGCGACATCTGTAAAGCATTTTAAACTTCCTTGTAGTAAAAGAACATTGGAAGAGTTATATATAAAAAATAAGCTTAGTTAACAATATTTTCAGACTAACAGTATTTGGCTTAGTTTTGCTTAAATTATATTTTGGGGTCGCGGTAACCCTGTTGGAAGAGTAGCGACTTTGCAACCGGGCGGTTGTAGTTCGAAACGATCCAACCAAAGACCTCGTCATTTGCCCATTTTTTCAAAATTACGTGGTGTTATCCTCGTATCTTTCCTGGGGATAGATCACGGACCGTTACCAATAGCCCACATTATTGCTCCAGTGCGACCTTAATTAACTATCTACCGACATACAAACCAAAGACCGTCGTGTTGGTGGGGGCTGGTGAACGTTAAATATGCCGTGGTCTCAAATGTCCTCACGTTGACGTGGTGTGGAAGTTTGGAGATTTGGGCGTCAACTCGGTGTTGACCTCGTCATCTGACCGAGGTTCAAAATCACATGGTGTCCACGGATCTTTCCCTTGGGGATTGATCCCAGATCGTCGCCAATAGCCCGTCGCGTTTCACCAGCGCAACGTTAATTAACCACCTACCTGCCATTCAGATCTGACCAATTTCTCTAATGACTCGATACCTTGTCATCAAGATATTGCCGATTTGTTTATGATTAGATCGAGATTGGGTCGGTTTTCTTCTAATGACGAGATATCTCGTCCATCAAGATGTGGTCAGTTTTTCAAATTACGAGACAACCACCAAGAGGATATTTTGATTCTTCGCTACAAGGGAAACTGAGATATGACATATTAAAACATCTACCGTCCATGCTTCCTCAGCGGTTTTCTCTAGTTTTTGGATATACATTTCCGAGGAAGCGGCTCCTGTTCCACGGAAATTCTAAGCAATCAAAGATTACAAATTGAGATTGAATAATTTTAACTCAAATTAAAAATTAATTAACATAAAAGTAACTTATAAAGGCAATAACACATAAAGTAGATATTTTTAAGGAGAGTAACTTACTTGTAGTTTGGTTGAGCTGATGACATTTAAATATAAGCTGCAATAAGCTGTAATGTATCGTTTATCCTTGGTATAGCCCGTGACAGGAAGCCTGCGAAACGTTATTAATAGGAGTGAGAACCAGTATCACATGAAATAAAAGGTTGGTTGGTTGGTTTGGAGGGTTATGGCGCAAGGGCCATATTTGGCCATGCTACGCCAGACACAAGACATGCAATATCAAGTAATAGACATACACACACAATGCAAGTTTTATTAACTTAGAAAAGAGAAATACACCCAGGGAATAATCGAACCGAACTTGCGCCGCCTACAACTTGCAGGTTGCTAGCGCAGTGGGCATACCCACTGAGCCACGACGGCCCCTAAAATAAAAGGTATATCTCAAATTGTACAAAACTTTACAGATTTCGTAGTTTCGAAGAAATAAAATATTCCTGCTTTGATTCTTCGGTTCGATTTCAAAGCCATTTAGACTCTTATATTCAAACTTTACATTCTAAACCATTTTAACCTTTAAAATCATTAGTAAGTTAAGTAATAAAAGCTTCAATTCAAAACAAAAAGTGAAGTGTGAAGTCGGCGTAAGCTGTCACACTTACTATAATTGAACTCCAGGAACTTTTCGATGACGCTTAATGTTCACAATCATCACTTCTGTATTAGGGGTGATTCGAGAAGGTTTTAGGGGTTATCCATTATGAGGAAACTTCGCTTTAAGTCTTTCCAGAATAATCCTATGGAAAAAATATTAAATAGTTGAATTTAAATGCATTTATAACGTAGAACATGAATGAAATACAGTTGATATAGATGCCCGATTCAACTCTTTGAAGAGTGAGTTATAGTTCTAAAGGATTTGTAATAGTATTGTTATCTTCTATAGAAAAAATAATCCCACGAGATTCGTATTGGTGTTGCATTTCAGAACAAAGCTCATATTTCTGCACCAAAATATATTTATCGATTTCAGAACAAAATAAATTGCACGCATCATACGAAACTCACTGTCATGATCTCTCTATTTATGACCCAAAACTATTTTAGTTTAAAAATTTCAGTAAATTATTTATAAGAATTGAAATTTGAGATAATTCTGTCTTGTTCAAAATGGCAGCCATTGAGAAACGACAAATTTTGGAAATGACAATTAACGAAATCAGACTTCTGTACTAGAAAAGACGGTGTTATAGGAAATCAAAATGGTTTGTTGAAATAAATTTTGTAACAATATCATATTCATACGATGTCTCAACCCTGTGGGAAAATAGAGGTTAGTTGAAATTCAACTGGTTGACGTAAATGAAGAACACATCCATGAAATGAATATTTACCTATAAAAGGAATGAAAGGATGTGCGTTTTTATAGAAATCGAAAATTATAGCAAAGCAAAACTCTTCAAACTTCTGTAGTGGTCAGCTTTTCCATGGACACTACCTGAAAGAATCAAAGATGTGAGTAACTTCAAACTTGTCTTCGATTCAACTTTTCAAATAAATTTTAAATTTATTACATTAACTTACCATTATTCATATAAAAGAAATACCTTCTAAGTAATTTATCTTCCAGATTCTCTTATATACCTTCTAGATCTCATCAAGACGAGTAAGGGGGACACTGTTCAAAGCAGCGATTATTGCAAACTCCGAATAGAGATTAGTTAGCTTTTTCGGTACAGCTGTATTATGCGCCCCGTTTGGTGGCAACGCTCTTGGCTTGTTTATTGGCGCACTTTTTATGTCGCCAAGGAAAAAAATTTGAAGAAATCGTTTTTTCAAACGGAAAATAATAAGCTTTAGTGGAAAGTAACCACCTGCTATAACTCATTACTAACATTCACCTGCCATAACTCATTACTAAAAGTGCGCCAAAAAACGCGCCAAGAGCGTTGTCATCAAACGAGGCGTATGATACAGCTGTACCGCTTTTTCAATTCCTTTTTTTATCTTAATGAAATGTTCAGTCCCTGAGACCCTTTTCTTGACTGTTTTCCCCTTCGGGATCCTGTACGTTGTCCTGTGGGCAGTCTAAAAATATCCCTTTTTAATAAATGAATTTTGAAGAGTAAGGATAAATAAAAATAAATATTTTTCAGCTACGTTAGAAAAGAAATTACAAAAATTCGTTGAGAGATAAGATTTAATGAAGGAGAGGTACTTACATCGACAGAGCTGAAGTCATGAATGGATTCTGTTATGTTCTAGGACTTAAAATGACGAAAAAAATGGAGGATTTATGGATTCCTTGAAAATAAACACTGATACTTTTTAATTCAAGTTTATTTAAGATGATAATAATAATAATAAACCTTTAATATTCAGGCTTAAAGCATTTTCATATAGAGCTTAAATGTATAAGTAGTAATTAGTAATTGAAAACTTACCTCCTTTCTAATTCTGCTTTTGAACGCTTCCAAATCCATCCTTGTCAAATGTTCCTGCCAAAAATAAAACTCGTAAATAAATAATAAATATTTTCCACTTAGAGTGTCATTAATTAGAAACTGTTTGTGCATCAGAAATATATATTTCATATAATGTTATATTTAGAGTATAAAGTTTTGGAGAGATTTTTATTGTATCGATCACAAATGATCGGACACTTTGGGATCCAAATCTGTAGCAAATATGAAATACAATTTCAAAAGAATATAATCATTAAACTAATAGAAACTACATAATTATATAAAATACTTGAAAACGTGTAGTCGTTTAAATCTATGTTTAATAGAATATTTTTTTCATATACATAACTACTCTATGAACTAATGAAATAAAACACTTGACAAAGATGATTTTTCAAATTTGTTTGAGATCTATTCTAATTTTTAAGTTTAGCTGACATGGATTAATTAGTTTTGACTTTAGTTCGATTATATTACACACATATGACCCAAAAGTTTAAGTATAAAATAATCAATAAGCTTATACAGAAAGCCAGTAAGTAAGCTTACCGTTACTTAAACCCGAAATTTGATATAGAGTGGTGTACTTACATTGCCCTCGACTACAGCTCCCAAAGACGCGAAGCTGTAGCTACCAAACTTTTAATGAAAAGAATACGATGTACTTGAAGTTTGGATGGAGTCTACTTCTCGAGATACTAAGTAGCGTCTGGTAGAGCTTTAAACGAGAAACTTCGTAAAATTGACGAAATTATAAGCTATTTGCAAAATAAGTACTACAGGCACTAAAGCAAAGATATCAAGTGACGATAAAACGCATTGTAATAATGCATTATTGTATTCCATTTGTCTCTGTAATTAACATCTAATATTGTAATATTTTGCGATTGTTTCATCATCATCATTGTTTCAAAAACATTGTTTATATTTTTAAGGGTAGGTAGTTGAATTAACGTCGCTCTGGAGAAACACGACGGGCTACTGGTGACGGTCCGGTATCAACCCCGCAGGGAAAGTCCGAGGACAACTCGTAATTTTGAACCAATGTCAGATGACGAGAACAACACCTGAGCTGGCACCCCACTCTCCAAACTAATTGCTGTTTGAATATGAAACACAAACATAAAACATTCTTCTAAAAGTACAGGTAGATAGTTAAATTTACGTCGCACTGGACTGACACAACTGGTCGGGTATCAATCCTGAAGGGAAATATCCGAGGACAGTACATCGTAACATTGAGCCATGGACAGATGACGATGCCAACACATGATCTGGCCTCCCACTCTACAAACTACCACAGTAGTATACCGGCCCGTATATGCGGCGGAAGTGACGTCATACCACGTGACCAGAAGTGGGCGGGGCCAAGTGACGTCACCACGTGACCGGAAGTGGGCGTGTCCGAATGACGTGACGTATTGTTTGTTTACATTTTGGACTTGGAATTTTTTTTTGTCATTGACTTCGTGCAGGCGTTGAGTTGTTTCAAGATGGCGTCGTTTTGTTGGAGTTGTGTTGCCATGGTGACGAATCACTCGCGTAGTGCCATCTGGTGGAGATATTCGAAACCCTATTATTTTTAATTAAAAAGCAATTTCTTGGATTCGAACCGAGGACCATGGGATCTGAGGTCAAGTGCGCTATCCGTTAGGCTGTAAGAGAGTTAACTTAAGATGGTGAATTAATGTAGTGTTTATTTCTCTTTCTTTTGGACTTGTATTTTTTCTTAGTATTAGGAATGGGTTATTTTTAGAAAATGGTTTGAATAATTGCATAGGGGTTTTAATAAATGCTTTTTCAAAATGACTTATGGCGCCATCTAGTGATTTTAAAAGTAATTAATCTAAGGAACGAATTGATTTCTTAATGCTTTTACTTTATTCATAACCAGTGACGTCAGTGTGTTTACGTTTGGGACTTGGATTTTTTTTCCTTCTGAGATTTCGATGTGACGTCACGATTATGTCCATCGAGCAAGTCTGAACTTGAAAAAGTCTACTCACAATTCTTTATGTTATGAGTATGGTAAATTGTTTACAGATCGTGAAGACTGGGCATACTTCCGTCGATTGGAAAACGAATTAACGTATTAAAAAAAGACGAAATTTAGAAATTTTAGGTCAAAAATATACTGTGCCTTGTCAACTTGTAGCATACGAAGACGAAGGAATAAGCTATACTTTTAGTGGGTCTTCTATTGCAGCCAAGCCTTGATCTCCTTAAGTATTGGAAATAAAGGGAGAAATGGAGCGAATAATTGGTGCAAGATTTAATTTTGAGTTGGTGAACCGTTATAAAGATGGTAAGGACTGCATAGTTGCCCATAAAAACAACGAGAAGGACTTGGAACTTTATGCACCCATAGCGTCTGTTTCATTTGGGCAGAAAAGACAATTTGTGTTTTCTAACTACAATTGTTTAAAAATTGTTCTGGAAAATGGAAGTTTGCTTGGAATGAAGTATCCAACAAACCAATTTTGGTTTCACAAGTTTCGTAAAATTCTAGCGTAAATAAGCAATAATCCACTTATGTGCCCCCGAACTGGAACACATATACTGTATTTTGGATTGTTTGTTTTTTATTACATAGTTTTATAAATTGTCTTAAAATGCAAGATCTGAAATGAAATTTTTCTATGCTATAAAGATTTATGGTTTTTTTTTTTAAGTTAGATGTTTTTACTCAAAAATTAATTATACATTAGATGCTATAAGACCTATTTTTTAACAGAAATTTTGTTTTAATTAATATACACTTAAGTAAGAGTAAAATTTTTGAAACTTTATAAGACCCATACTATGAATACGTTTTCTTGTACATTTGAAGAAGTTTTAGTATAAAAACCATTTATCCTATAAATCTAAATTAAATGTTATTTTTTAAATTCTCTTTCCTTGCATATTATTTTTTTACTTTGAATAAATCTTCATAAATTTTAGTGATTTAATTTATATTATATAGATTTACAAACCTGATTTTGGATGAAATATAAGGATTTTATATTTTAAAAGTTAATGTTTTTACTCAAAAATTAATTATATATTAAATACTATTACACATATTTTTAATGTTGAAGATTTTAGAAAACATTTTACAATTGAAACATATGCATTACATATTATGACAAACACTTAAATGGAGATCCATAAGGGAATATTGGAAATCTTTTTAATGCTTACACCTTTCTATTTTAAATAAACTTTTGCTTGTCTTACCACATACACTGTATTTTGGATTATTTGATTTTTATTACCCATGGTCTTATAAATTTTCTTTTAAAATACAAGATCTGAAATGAAATTTTCCTTGATTTTAAGATTTATGTTTTACTCAAAAATTAATTATACATTAGATGCTATAGCACATATTTTATTACAGAATTTTTTAATATTATACACTTAAGTGAGCGTAAAATTTTTGAAACTTTACAAGACCCATATTATGAACATGTTTCCTTACACATTTGAAGTAGTGAAAAATAGTATTAAAACCCTTTATCCTGTAAAATCTAAATTAAATATTATTTTTAATTAATCTTTCCTTGCATATTATTGTTTACTTTAAATACATTTTCATTAATTTTAGTGATTTTATTTATATTATAAAGATTTACAAATTGTTTTTAACAAAATTTTCTTTGATATAAGGATTTTATATTTTAAAAGATGTTTTTTACACAAAAATTAATTATATATCAAATACTATTGCACGTATTATAACATTGAAGATTTTTAGAAAACGTTTAACAATTGAAATATATACTTTAAATATTATTACAAACATTTAAATGCAATTTGCTTTTTATTTTTAATTTTACAATTGAGACATTTTTAAAAGTTTGGTTCTTAAAGTGTGTGTTTTATGCATAGTAAAAAAATTATTATAAAAAACCTGTAAGAGTAAAAAGAATTTTATGCATTAATTTCAAACTTTACAAGACCCATACCATGTTTCCGTGCACATTTGAAGTAGTGAAATATAGAATTAAAAACCATTTGTCCTTGAAGTTCTAAATTAAAAGTTATTTTTCTTTAATGCTTTTTCAAACCACACATTTTACTAAATATGAACTTTTATTTATTTGAAAACCTTATGCACATCGTACAATTAAATTGCACAGCAAAATACCAATACTGTACGAAGCTATGAAGTATTTTACAAGATACTTTGGTACTGTTTTCTTAATTTTAAGTGTTCTACATTGCTATGTTAAATGGATAGTAAGTGGTTTTTCTGTTTTTGAAAATAATGTATGCACATCTGTGCTGCTAAGCAAATTAACTTTTGCCCTTTTCTTGATATTTAATGCATAATCTAAATATTTACTGACACCGCTGATAGTTTTACCCATGAGTAAAATTAAATAATAACTGAAAATTTTAAGTATTAATGTGAATTTTAAAATGAACAAATATTATTAAAATAATGGATTAAATCTGAATTTTATGTATTCTTAAAACAATCTCTGCAAAAACCAGCACAGACAATTCTTAAACAGATTGAAGGAAGCCACATGGAAACAAAGTTAATGGAAGCACTTTTTATAGAAAAAAACATAGTTCATATATTTTACACAAGTAATACATTGTAGTGTAAAAAATAACTTTAGTTTTTTACATACTTGCACAGACGCATATTTCCGACAAGCCAATTATTCGATGCCGCCACCTAAACTTTTGGGCAATGCAAATTATTTTTGTGATGACCACATGATAGTTTTTGGAAATCAAGTTGATATTCGGAAGTAATACATCTAAGCGTTTCTTTTCCATATGACCACCTTTGTAAGCAACTAGGTACTGAGTGGCCCTCTTGGTCTGATCGTACAATTCTAAAAGCTTAGAGTCTAAACTTTCTAAGGGAGCACAATTTGCTATGTCATGAGACTGAAATGAAGAGTACATACGTAATTTTTAACATATCACACAGTTGTACGATCTTTGCACTAAGTTTATGCTCAGACGATAAGTTAAAACGAATACTTGAAGCTACTTGCGATTTTTTTTACAGCGATGTATGCATATTTACGTACTAAGAAACTTTCTTGAGTCTGAAATCCATCAAAATCCACAATTTCACAAATATTAAGCATTGCTATTGAAAAGCGTTAGCTGTTCTTGGAAAAATAATTGTAAACTGGAGGCCACGAAGAACTGGACTATATAACACCATACACTTACTAATCATACTCATCAGTAAAGTTAAAATTTATCTTTTGCGTTCCATAGTTACTCACAAAAGATAAGACTAAGTGAAGAATGTACATACTCAGAAAACATGGTGTTTGTGATAATGCGCGAAATAAAATTTTGTGTTATAATACAAGAAGATTTTAACGAAAGGATATACTTAAATGTGCGTTTGATTTTTTTTACTCTACCACGTTTATGCGCCTAATGCAATTCAATTCTACGACTAAACTTGAGCAAGAAAAAAATATAACCAAATATAATTTATAAGAGAAACGCATTTTGACTTTCTTTAAAACGAGTATATACTTTATACTCAACGAGTATATACTTTATACGAGCATATACTTTAAAAGTATACTGAATTCTCTTGATTCTGCAGTTTTATGTTTTTTCTAAAATTACATCAACGAATTGAATTATTTATTTGTGGGCACACACACGTCTTTGCCCTTGTTGAAAGGAAACTAGTATCTTTGACAAGTATCAGATTTTTAAAAATTGATTAAGAGAAGAACCTTTTTTCATGGAATTTAATTCAATCTGCACCATAATTTTACACTTAAGAGTAATAGAGCATAATATAGTTTTAAGGAAAATGAATAACCATTATGCAAATTTGAAGCCAAAAGTTCCAAACATGTCTATGCGCCTATCTACGTTTAGAGATTGGCCAACGCACAGACGTTGACCTTAGAGACCTAGCCGAAAACGGATTGTATTATACTGGTGTCTTGGACGTGATCAGGTGCTATTGGTGTGGCGAAGGGGCTTGAAAATTGGTAAAAAGAAGATGTAGTGAGACACAAACACAAAGTTTTATCCAAAATGTTTGGTAGCCCATAGATGAAATTGTACAGGTGCTGGATGAAATCAACAATAATACCAATGATTTTATAAAAAACCCGATGTATAGCTTTACCCCTTATACAACGACAAGGACGAACGACTTTGAAAAATTTGCAAGGAATCGGAAAATGAATGCTACTTTACAGCCTTGCGGTCATTTGGTGACATGCATGAGATGTACGAAGAGTCTTTCAACGTGTCCTATGTGCCGAACCAATATTTTGCACAAAATTAAAACGTACATTTGTTACTAAACTGTCTATTTATTAGTATATGCAGTAGATGCAATTTCAAGGGATATACTGAACATGGTGAGGAAGAAAATCCAATTGTAAAAGGGTGGTATTGAGTTGCAAGTTATTAAATTGGCACAAGTGCTTCAGTAAAAAGATTAGTAAGGAAGTTTGAGATTCTAAAACCCTAAGACTCTTTATTAAGGAAAAAGTCGTGTAGGAAAGACTTATACACCCTTATAAATATATTGACTATTTTAATTATTAGTCGTTTGTTCATTACATGTTAAACCTATTTACTAAAGAAATTTAAAGAGTGCCTTAAACAGGAGTTACTAAATGCTTTATGAAAGATGTGTAAATGTACTCTGTAATGCAAGAAAGAATGCTTGAATTAAATATTCATTTTGAGTGTTTCTTTCTTTTAGTGGGGGGCTTATTAAAACATTTTCTTAAAGCATTTTAAAATATTTCACACTTTAAAAGAATTATTTATATTTATTTTTTTAATTTTTTAAAACTTTTTTACATTATTGCTTAACTCTTATTGTTACTGTTTAACTTTATTTTACTGCTTAACTTTTTTACTGTTTAAATTTTTTCTCTTTAACTTTTTTACTGTTTAACTTTTTTACTGTTTAACTTTTTTCTCTTTAACTTTTTTCCTGTTTAACATTTTTCACTGTTTAATTTTTCCTGTTTAACTTTTTTCCTGTTTAACATTTTTCACTGTTTAATTTTTCCTGTTTAACTTTTTTAATTGGTTTTTTACTGCTTAATGTTTTTTCTACTATAAAATTATGTCTATAAGATTAACAGTAAAAAAGTTAAATGGAAAAAAATTAACCAAAAAAAAAGTTAAACAGGAAAAAAGTTAAACAGGAAAAATTAAACAGTGAAAAATGTTAAACAGGAAAAAAGTTAAAGAGAAAAAAGTTAAACAGTAAAAAAGTTAAACAGTAAAAAAGTTAAAGAGAAAAAATTTAAACAGTAAAAAAGTTAAGCAGTAAAATAAAGTTAAACAGTAACAATAAGAGTTAAGCAATAATGTAAAAAAGTTTTAAAAAATTAAAAAAATAAATATAAATAATTCTTTTAAAGTGTGAAATATTTTAAAATGCTTTAAGAAAATGTTTTAATAAGCCCCCCACTAAAAGAAAGAAACACTCAAAATGAATATTTAATTCAAGCATTCTTTCTTGCATTACAGAGTACATTTACACATCTTTCATAAAGCATTTAGTAACTCCTGTTTAAGGCACTCTTTAAATTTCTTTAGTAAATAGGTTTAACATGTAATGAACAAACGACTAATAATTAAAATAGTCAATATATTTATAAGGGTGTATAAGTCTTTCCTACACGACTTTTTCCTTAATAAAGAGTCTTAGGGTTTTAGAATCTCAAACTTCCTTACTAATCTTTTTACTGAAGCACTTGTGCCAATTTAATAACTTGCAACTCAATACCACCCTTTTACAATTGGATTTTCTTCCTCACCATGTTCAGTATATCCCTTGAAATTGCATCTACTGCATATACTAATAAATAGACAGTTTAGTAACAAATGTACGTTTTAATTTTGTGCAAAATATTGGTTCGGCACATAGGACACGTTGAAAGACTCTTCGTACATCTCATGCATGTCACCAAATGACCGCAAGGCTGTAAAGTAGCATTCATTTTCCGATTCCTTGCAAATTTTTCAAAGTCGTTCGTCCTTGTCGTTGTATAAGGGGTAAAGCTATACATCGGGTTTTTTATAAAATCATTGGTATTATTGTTGATTTCATCCAGCACCTGTACAATTTCATCTATGGGCTACCAAACATTTTGGATAAAACTTTGTGTTTGTGTCTCACTACATCTTCTTTTTACCAATTTTCAAGCCCCTTCGCCACACCAATAGCACCTGATCACGTCCAAGACACCAGTATAATACAATCCGTTTTCGGCTAGGTCTCTAAGGTCAACGTCTGTGCGTTGGCCAATCTCTAAACGTAGATAGGCGCATAGACATGTTTGGAACTTTTGGCTTCAAATTTGCATAATGGTTATTCATTTTCCTTAAAACTATATTATGCTCTATTACTCTTAAGTGTAAAATTATGGTGCAGATTGAATTAAATTCCATGAAAAAAGGTTCTTCTCTTAATCAATTTTTAAAAATCTGATACTTGTCAAAGATACTAGTTTCCTTTCAACAAGGGCAAAGACGTGTGTGTGCCCACAAATAAATAATTCAATTCGTTGATGTAATTTTAGAAAAAACATAAAACTGCAGAATCAAGAGAATTCAGTATACTTTTAAAGTATATGCTCGTATAAAGTATATACTCGTTGAGTATAAAGTATATACTCGTTTTAAAGAAAGTCAAAATGCGTTTCTCTTATAAATTATATTTGGTTATATTTTTTTCTTGCTCAAGTTTAGTCGTAGAATTGAATTGCATTAGGCGCATAAACGTGGTAGAGTAAAAAAAATCAAACGCACATTTAAGTATATCCTTTCGTTAAAATCTTCTTGTATTATAACACAAAATTTTATTTCGCGCATTATCACAAACACCATGTTTTCTGAGTATGTACATTCTTCACTTAGTCTTATCTTTTGTGAGTAACTATGGAACGCAAAAGATAAATTTTAACTTTACTGATGAGTATGATTAGTAAGTGTATGGTGTTATATAGTCCAGTTCTTCGTGGCCTCCAGTTTACAATTATTTTTCCAAGAACAGCTAACGCTTTTCAATAGCAATGCTTAATATTTGTGAAATTGTGGATTTTGATGGATTTCAGACTCAAGAAAGTTTCTTAGTACGTAAATATGCATACATCGCTGTAAAAAAAATCGCAAGTAGCTTCAAGTATTCGTTTTAACTTATCGTCTGAGCATAAACTTAGTGCAAAGATCGTACAACTGTGTGATATGTTAAAAATTACGTATGTACTCTTCATTTCAGTCTCATGACATAGCAAATTGTGCTCCCTTAGAAAGTTTAGACTCTAAGCTTTTAGAATTGTACGATCAGACCAAGAGGGCCACTCAGTACCTAGTTGCTTACAAAGGTGGTCATATGGAAAAGAAACGCTTAGATGTATTACTTCCGAATATCAACTTGATTTCCAAAAACTATCATGTGGTCATCACAAAAATAATTTGCATTGCCCAAAAGTTTAGGTGGCGGCATCGAATAATTGGCTTGTCGGAAATATGCGTCTGTGCAAGTATGTAAAAAACTAAAGTTATTTTTTACACTACAATGTATTACTTGTGTAAAATATATGAACTATGTTTTTTTCTATAAAAAGTGCTTCCATTAACTTTGTTTCCATGTGGCTTCCTTCAATCTGTTTAAGAATTGTCTGTGCTGGTTTTTGCAGAGATTGTTTTAAGAATACATAAAATTCAGATTTAATCCATTATTTTAATAATATTTGTTCATTTTAAAATTCACATTAATACTTAAAATTTTCAGTTATTATTTAATTTTACTCATGGGTAAAACTATCAGCGGTGTCAGTAAATATTTAGATTATGCATTAAATATCAAGAAAAGGGCAAAAGTTAATTTGCTTAGCAGCACAGATGTGCATACATTATTTTCAAAAACAGAAAAACCACTTACTATCCATTTAACATAGCAATGTAGAACACTTAAAATTAAGAAAACAGTACCAAAGTATCTTGTAAAATACTTCATAGCTTCGTACAGTATTGGTATTTTGCTGTGCAATTTAATTGTACGATGTGCATAAGGTTTTCAAATAAATAAAAGTTCATATTTAGTAAAATGTGTGGTTTGAAAAAGCATTAAAGAAAAATAACTTTTAATTTAGAACTTCAAGGACAAATGGTTTTTAATTCTATATTTCACTACTTCAAATGTGCACGGAAACATGGTATGGGTCTTGTAAAGTTTGAAATTAATGCATAAAATTCTTTTTACTCTTACAGGTTTTTTATAATAATTTTTTTACTATGCATAAAACACACACTTTAAGAACCAAACTTTTAAAAATGTCTCAATTGTAAAATTAAAAATAAAAAGCAAATTGCATTTAAATGTTTGTAATAATATTTAAAGTATATATTTCAATTGTTAAACGTTTTCTAAAAATCTTCAATGTTATAATACGTGCAATAGTATTTGATATATAATTAATTTTTGTGTAAAAAACATCTTTTAAAATATAAAATCCTTATATCAAAGAAAATTTTGTTAAAAACAATTTGTAAATCTTTATAATATAAATAAAATCACTAAAATTAATGAAAATGTATTTAAAGTAAACAATAATATGCAAGGAAAGATTAATTAAAAATAATATTTAATTTAGATTTTACAGGATAAAGGGTTTTAATACTATTTTTCACTACTTCAAATGTGTAAGGAAACATGTTCATAATATGGGTCTTGTAAAGTTTCAAAAATTTTACGCTCACTTAAGTGTATAATATTAAAAAATTCTGTAATAAAATATGTGCTATAGCATCTAATGTATAATTAATTTTTGAGTAAAACATAAATCTTAAAATCAAGGAAAATTTCATTTCAGATCTTGTATTTTAAAAGAAAATTTATAAGACCATGGGTAATAAAAATCAAATAATCCAAAATACAGTGTATGTGGTAAGACAAGCAAAAGTTTATTTAAAATAGAAAGGTGTAAGCATTAAAAAGATTTCCAATATTCCCTTATGGATCTCCATTTAAGTGTTTGTCATAATATGTAATGCATATGTTTCAATTGTAAAATGTTTTCTAAAATCTTCAACATTAAAAATATGTGTAATAGTATTTAATATATAATTAATTTTTGAGTAAAAACATTAACTTTTAAAATATAAAATCCTTATATTTCATCCAAAATCAGGTTTGTAAATCTATATAATATAAATTAAATCACTAAAATTTATGAAGATTTATTCAAAGTAAAAAAATAATATGCAAGGAAAGAGAATTTAAAAAATAACATTTAATTTAGATTTATAGGATAAATGGTTTTTATACTAAAACTTCTTCAAATGTACAAGAAAACGTATTCATAGTATGGGTCTTATAAAGTTTCAAAAATTTTACTCTTACTTAAGTGTATATTAATTAAAACAAAATTTCTGTTAAAAAATAGGTCTTATAGCATCTAATGTATAATTAATTTTTGAGTAAAAACATCTAACTTAAAAAAAAAAACCATAAATCTTTATAGCATAGAAAAATTTCATTTCAGATCTTGCATTTTAAGACAATTTATAAAACTATGTAATAAAAAACAAACAATCCAAAATACAGTATATGTGTTCCAGTTCGGGGGCACATAAGTGGATTATTGCTTATTTACGCTAGAATTTTACGAAACTTGTGAAACCAAAATTGGTTTGTTGGATACTTCATTCCAAGCAAACTTCCATTTTCCAGAACAATTTTTAAACAATTGTAGTTAGAAAACACAAATTGTCTTTTCTGCCCAAATGAAACAGACGCTATGGGTGCATAAAGTTCCAAGTCCTTCTCGTTGTTTTTATGGGCAACTATGCAGTCCTTACCATCTTTATAACGGTTCACCAACTCAAAATTAAATCTTGCACCAATTATTCGCTCCATTTCTCCCTTTATTTCCAATACTTAAGGAGATCAAGGCTTGGCTGCAATAGAAGACCCACTAAAAGTATAGCTTATTCCTTCGTCTTCGTATGCTACAAGTTGACAAGGCACAGTATATTTTTGACCTAAAATTTCTAAATTTCGTCTTTTTTTAATACGTTAATTCGTTTTCCAATCGACGGAAGTATGCCCAGTCTTCACGATCTGTAAACAATTTACCATACTCATAACATAAAGAATTGTGAGTAGACTTTTTCAAGTTCAGACTTGCTCGATGGACATAATCGTGACGTCACATCGAAATCTCAGAAGGAAAAAAAATCCAAGTCCCAAACGTAAACACACTGACGTCACTGGTTATGAATAAAGTAAAAGCATTAAGAAATCAATTCGTTCCTTAGATTAATTACTTTTAAAATCACTAGATGGCGCCATAAGTCATTTTGAAAAAGCATTTATTAAAACCCCTATGCAATTATTCAAACCATTTTCTAAAAATAACCCATTCCTAATACTAAGAAAAAATACAAGTCCAAAAGAAAGAGAAATAAACACTACATTAATTCACCATCTTAAGTTAACTCTCTTACAGCCTAACGGATAGCGCACTTGACCTCAGATCCCATGGTCCTCGGTTCGAATCCAAGAAATTGCTTTTTAATTAAAAATAATAGGGTTTCGAATATCTCCACCAGATGGCACTACGCGAGTGATTCGTCACCATGGCAACACAACTCCAACAAAACGACGCCATCTTGAAACAACTCAACGCCTGCACGAAGTCAATGACAAAAAAAAATTCCAAGTCCAAAATGTAAACAAACAATACGTCACGTCATTCGGACACGCCCACTTCCGGTCACGTGGTGACGTCACTTGGCCCCGCCCACTTCTGGTCACGTGGTATGACGTCACTTCCGCCGCATATACGGGCCGGTATACTACTTACCACACCACGCTAGCGTGAGGACATGACACCCCAACAGATTTAACGAGCACAAGCTCCCTCTTGTTGCATCTAGTTTCGAACTCGCAATCCTCCGGTTGCTAATCCACGACTCTGCCAACTGGGCAACCGTGGCCCATTAAAAATATAGGATCCCCTGACATCTCTGAATTCAAGTACCACATATATACGTGTAAGTATCTCTCACGAATTGGAGTGCCTTTATTGGCTTCTTGAAATCTCTTGAACAGAGCTTTGAGAAAAGGAACCACTGTTCCGCACAGTAAACAGAGACCATCCATCCTCACAAAATAACTCAGCAGTAAACGATCTGTAACAAAGAAATCACATGCCGCACAAGACACGCACGAAACACCCGATTTGCATTCCACATCCCACAGCATCAATCCAGACACACTCTTCGGAATAAACGCATTAACACACGCAATCCCTGATAAATATTTGTCAACCGTGTAAGCCTAAGCGAATCATCTAAGATCTTTGTCACTAATGAGGATACAATGAAAAAAGATGACTCCGCGAGAAGGGGACAAAAGAAGAGCTGTGATTAGCAACTCCTTTGGCCACCGTCCCCTCCCTAGTGGCGGTTCCGTGGGGGGACATTGATTTAATTCCACTGCCTCCCTCTGAATCGACGGACCGAAGTATGTCTCTGATTAATTATGTTACTTAATGATGAAAATGATTTGCATAAAGCGGTCACCGCTGCTACCTCGTCTAAATTACTCCTAGATGCGTCTTTGCTGCTGACTGCTCCTGCGCTGCCCAGAGAAGTGGATGCGGATTCGGGTGGATGAAATAATTGGGTTCAATGCTGAGGCGTGATTTGTGGGACGCGGTCTGTTCTTTTATTTAAAGAGCGTTTGAATCACCTGTGTTGCAATAATTATGATATTTTGCTAATATATGTATTTCGCTAATGTACGGGGCACAGAAGCCAATAGTGTTTGTACACTGGTGAATGCCAACAGACCGATGTAAACAATAAAAATTAACCAAACGGGATTCATAAGCCAATTTTAATAAGCTTTTTTTTAAATGTGCTAGATAACAGCTATTGAGCTGCATATTATAGTTAAACCAACAAAAAAGAGCTTGAAATTCTTCAGCCGGCTTGATTCAGCAGCAGACTACAGAAGACAATCAGAAATCTGGAAGATAGCAACTAGCGCAAAAAAAAAGAAAATGTGAACGAAGAAGAAAAATGTTTATATTTGTATTTATTTATTTTTATTTTTATTTATTTATTTTATTTTTTATTTATTTATTTGTATTTGTATTTATTTATATTTATTTTTATGCATTTACATTTTTAAATTTATTTATGTTTATTTATATCTGTATTTATTTACTTATATTTGTTTTTATTTATTTAAATTTATATTTATTAATATTTATTTTTATTTATTCAAATTTATAAATATTTATTTTTATTTATTTAACTATGCATAGATATATTATCTATTCCATTATGAAAGAAAGGATTCATGTAAAACGATATGAACTTGTTGAAATATACATACATCAAATTGATACGCATATATATATATTGTCGACTTATAAGTGAAACACGACCAGAAATGTAGTTCTGAAAAAACGAAGGGTAAAAATTCTTCTCCCTATGCTTTATTCTCTAAGTGCGTTTTTCAAGAAGAAATCTATCCTTCGTGCAAAGAAAAAATGACTTAGTGCACTCACTTCACCTGTCTAAAGATCGCCACATTCTGGTCTAAAAAACTAAAAAACTCTTATTTGAAAATTTTGACTCAATGCGTTTCACTTGTCAACGATATTATAAGTATACTACTAACATACCATACCCATACAAATCAACTTATACAAGGTGGCCCAAAAGTCACTAGACTGTCTTAAAATATAACTTTTTTTGCTGTTAATTTTTTCAAATTTTTTGTTTCAGATTATTTATATGTAATCCTTGGGAAATAGTTATGGAGAAGTTCACGACAGAGCAACGAGTAAAAATAATCGAATTTTATCTACAAAATCAACGGTCAATTGTGCTAACCCAAAGAGCTTACATTCGTCATTCGGCAGTTGAGAATACACCAGATATAATTATGGTGGCAGCAAGATGGGTCTACTCCCCATACAGCTCGTCTGATGACGGAGCTCGTAAGGCACATTTTTGGCCGCTGATAATTTCGCGAAACTGTGAATTCAATTGGCCTCCACGCTCACCTGATCTAACGGCTCCAGACTTTTCTAGTGGGGATATCTAAAAGAAAGAGTACCGTAACAAACCTCGAACCTCCAGCAATTGAAGGCCAACATCCGTGAAGAAATTTAAGGAATAAGCCAAGAAACATTACGAGAGGTGGTGGAGCACACTTTAGAAAGAGCCCGCCACTGTCAAGAACAAAATGGCGGCCATTTGAAGGACATGATCTATAAGACTAATTAAAAATTAATTTCCAAGAAATATATTTATCTATCTATATATATAAATGGATATGTGTGTGGGTTTGTGTGTATGTTCTCTATACAAATCTACACCGTTTGACCAATCCACACCAAATTTGGTACATTTATACTTTAAAACCCTGAGATCAACCTAGGCTACATATTAACCCCCGTTCTATTTGTCCTAGGTGTGCAGAAGGGGCTGAAAACAATTCCAAATCGCCATATGAATAACATTAAGTATAAAACAATTGCTGTACGCAGCTCAGTTTGTTTTATCAGTATTGATAGAAAAATAACTTCCAATAAAATTATTTTGCAAGTAATGCTCGAAAAACAATTTTTTCCAAAACAAATTAAATTATAATATTTATGTTTGAACTGACTTTTTATTTCTTCCCATGATATAAATAATTTATGAATATTTGATTGATGAAAAAAGAATATTTAAAAGACTTAATTTTGCATAACTTACAATTTGTAATGGAACACGAAAAGCCGAAACGAAAAACTCATTGATCACAAAAGCCACAGAGTAAATAGTGTAACTGACAAAAGCGTAATTTTTCTACTCTGTATCTAGCAATGCCAGAATTAAGGTTTCATTTTGTATATAATTTGATTTAGAATTCTGTGTTTGTGTATTTGAGTTGACAGCGAAATGTTGCGGTCATATTTGAGCATTTCTAGGTTTTGTAAATTTGTGTTCTTTTTGTAAATAATTCATTATTGTCTATCAATATTTTTCTAGCGTCTTTTTCGAATTTCTCTAGAGTTCTATTCATTTCCACAACCGCTTGACAAACATACACACACACATCCATTTTTATATATGATAATTTCTTGGTGGTATATGTATATTTCGACGAACTTTCCTTAAGTCTTGGTTAAATACGTTATAGTTTGTAGAATTCTGTTTCATAAATGGAAACTTTTTTAAGTAAGGTGTATAACTTCTTATTTTAAAATAACTGGTAAAGTTAAAATAAAGTTATTCTAAAATAAGATACGTTACGTTAAATCAAAATGGGTAGCCATACGTTGTAGTTCAAAGATATTTCTAAATTTTGATATATTTTCATTACAAGACGATTAAAATTAATTTAATTTACATTTGTTTTTCATGTTTCATGGGTATTATTGAAAGCTGTACTCCATAGTCAAGTACCTACATCTATCATTTTAAATAGGTACATGGTTTCCATATAGAAACTGAGTCTCAATTAAAAAAGTGCCTAAAGGATTCGATTTAAAACTAAATTTTTCTGTTGGAGGAAAGCTAATTTTAAATATGATTTTGCTGATCTTGGAATAGCATAATAGTAAGTAAACTAGGACTGTTGAAAAATGAAAATTTTTTGTCTTAAGTGGCAGAAGGTCGAAGTTGCTTACTGGAAGTTGAAACTGTTCGTATACAACTTAGGTACCTGTGAAACATTCATTGAAAGTAGTCATTTTGTAAAAAGTATAATCGATTCAGTTTGCTTTGACACTGAGGACATTTGTTTTAAAAACAAGCTCCGTTATTCCACGTGCGGCTGAATAGAATTTTCAAAAAAAAATGTGTGCTTCAAAATAAATTAACCACGAATGCCATGACAGTTTAATTTGCCATCCTCTCACAATGATAATGTAATTCGAAAATATCGAATCCAGGGTGAAAGGGTACCACAAATAATAAATATTTATTGGAAAACTGTTCAAGACTATACGCTGAAAGTTCCTCATTTTTACTGAAAATGAACTTAATTGGTATTCGTAATCACTCCAAAACTCAAAATCGACTTATGAAGAAGTCATCTCAGAAAAAGCTTTTGAAGTTTGTCTTACAGTAAGAGTGTGATGAATATGAAATGGATTATATGGATGGATATATTATGTATACATATTTGCGTCCGAAATAAAATGTAGAAGCTATGAAAAAGTTACAACAATGTTAAAAAATATTCTGTACACTTAAATGATGCTTGCCATTTTTCTATGAAATAGAATCAACATTTAACCAATTCAACCCGAGCAACACTGGGTAATTCTGCTTGTTGTTTATAAAAGAATAAATGTGAATTCTTAATACATAAGAGTTATTCTATTTTTAAATGATCAAGTGACTTTTGGGCCACCTTGTATATGATGCAAAACATATCGTCATCTGAATGTAAGAAAAATGGGTATTTTGAGGCATTTAAAATTAGTAAAGTTGAGATCGTACAGACTTTAATACAAGAGCTAAGTAACTTTTTGACCACTTAAGCTCTGTCTATCAGCTAATGAACATGTAGGTATACGTGAAACAGGTATTGCGTGGAAAATTTCCCTTTATATTAAAACAAAAAAATGAGTTACTAGTTCTTGCATTCAGGTGACGATGTAATAAACATATTTGGTAACATCTTACAATAATGTTGCGTTGAGAGTTTTTCCAAATGCAATGCAAACAAAACACAAAATTAATTTTGTGTCCTATACTCTGAAAGTTTATTTCTACTCTAAAACCAAAAAAAGGTGAATCATCATATTTATTCATAACTTTTTAACACAGATATGTTCAGAAAAATTCAAGGATTTAATTTTACATCCCATTCCCCATGAATATATTAAACATTAATCCACAATATTTTAAAATTCAACTACCCTGGTGTGTTTTTCGCTGTAACGTGGACTTCATCCAACCCAAAGAATCTAGCCCTTTCCACAACTGTTCATTTACTTCCAGTACCGCATCTTTCGTATACAATCAATGTTATATCAAATTCGGAAACGAGCTCAGGGAAATGGTTTACTTGGTTGTTTTCCCCTTTTCCCGTTTATTTTGGGAAAAACGTAAGGAGACATTTTCCGCCTCGCTTAACGAGGAGTCTTAAAAATGCATGCCTTATGTTTCCAATCTCTGAAAAGATGCGACGCCGGAATATTCCCTTTTTTCTTTCTTATGATAATAGTTCTGAATATTTTAGTGGTATTAGCAAAATTTCCGTTTCCCTGCATGGTAGTTTTCTCTGGAGGTTTTGCCTTCTATTCATTGATATGACTTGCGGAGGGAGCAGAAAAATGTAGCACATGCGTTTTCAATGGTTTATTTATGTTTTCGAGGAACGCCATAAACATCAAAGCTGATGTCTGAAAATAAATTCGTCTGTAAGGGTAGGGAGTGGCAGAATAATCCGATATTGCATGGTTTCTTTCTTTCGTACCGTTATTCATTTAGAGCTGGCAGTGTATTTGCTACAGAGCTGTGGGCTCAGTTGCAACGACAAGCAGGAAACTAAAATCTGTTAACGTTTCCTTTAGAGGAGAAACGAATTCGCGGAATTCAAACTCAATGGGAAACGCATAAATAAATTCCGATGGACTAATTTATTCCATCGAGACAGAAATCTAGACAGTTATTTTTTTAAATTGATTAACTCATTTCTAGGAGAAAATATTAAAAAATTTAAATCTCTCGGTTACTGATTTTTCTCTCTCATAAAATATATACATGTTTTGGTTATTAAGTAAATTAACATCAATAACTTCGTCCACAAAAAGATTGTGTCCGTTTCTGCTGAGCCAGTGTTGTTAATATTATCATTGATAAACTTCCATGGCTTCGGTAATCCAGTTGGTAGAGTCGGGGATCAGCAACAGGAGGGTTGCGAGTTTGAAACTTGATCCAACCGAAAGACCGTCGTGTACGAGGGGACTGGTGCGCGTTAAATCTGCCGTGGCCTCAAATGTCATCACGTTGGCGTGGTGTGGAAGTTTGAAGAGTGGGATGCCAGCTCATGTGTTGGTATCGTCATCTGACCATGGTTCAAAACCACGAGGTGTTGTCCTCGGATCTATCCCTTGCTTGATCCCGGAAAATAGCTCGTTGTGTTGCTCCAGTGCGACGTTAATTCAACTATCTACCTATATTTTTAGAAGAATATTTTATGTTTGTGTTTCGTACCCAAACAGCAATTAGTTTGGAGAGTGGGGTGCCAGCTCAGGTGTTTATCTCGTCATCTGACTGTGGTTCAAAATGACGATGAGTTATCCTCGGATCTTTCCCGTCCGGATTCATTCTGGACCGTCACCAATAGCCCGTCTTGCTTCTCCAGTACTACGTTAATTCTCAACTACTTCCCTTAAAAACATAAAAACATAAACAGTGTTTTTGAAATACAATGATTGCAATGAAGCATTGTTTGTTTAAAATGCCAATTATGGAAGTAAAGCTCTTCCATGGCTTCACCCAGGGGTTTCTTCCATGGCTCCACCCAAGGTTCCTTCCATGGCTTCAACCAGGGGTTCCTTGCATGGCTCCACCCAGGGTTCCTTCCATGGCTTCACCCAGGGGTTCCTTCCGTGGCTTCACCCAAGGTTCCTTCCATGGCTTCACCCAGGGGTTCCTTCCATGGCTCCACCCAGGGTTCCTTCCATGGCTTCACCCAGGGGTTCCTTCCATGGCTCCACCCAGGCAGCGTTAGCCCTGTTGGAAGAGCAGCCAGAGGGTTGCGAGTTCGAATCCAACGAAAGACTGTCGTGTACAAAGGGAACTGGTGCTCGTCAAATCTGCCGTGGCTTGAAATGTCTTCACGTTAGCGTGGTGTGGAAGTTTGCAGAGTAGAGTATTATCTCAGATGTTGACCTCGTCATCTGACCACGGCTCCAAAAATCCGAGGTGTTGTCCTCGGATGTTTCCCTTCGGGGTGGATCCCGGACCATCACCAACAGCCCGTTGTGTTGCTCCAGTGCGGCGTAAATTCAACTATCTACCTACTTCGTCATCAAAAAGATAGAGTCCGTTCTTGATGAGAAAAGTGTTGTTAATAGAATTATTGATAAACGTCCATGGACGAGGTAGTCTAGCTGGTAAAGTCGTGGATTAGAAACCGGAGGGTTGCGTGTTCGAGACTCTACCTATCAAGAGTCGTGTAAATTGGGGGAGGGGTGCTGCTGTACGTTTAATTTTCCGTGGCCTCAAATATACTCACGTTGGTGTGGTGTGGAAGTTTGGAGAATGGAGTGCCATTTCAGGTGTTGACCTCGTCATTTGATTGTGGTTCGGGATGGATCCCGGACCATCGTCAAATAGCCCGTTGTGTTCCTCCAGTGCGACGTAAAAATTCAACTATCTGCCTACCTCTTTTCTTATCCTTATTCTCTTTTGTGTCAGTGAAAACTGTCCTTGTGAGTATGTCCATTACCTAGACGTCGTCTGTCTCGTGTTTGGCGCAGATCGGCCAAATACGGCCCTTGCTCCAAGAAACCCAGCCAACCATCCAAAAGCATCATTTCCCGATTCCCACAAATAAATCCCTGCAACAAGTCACCTGGGTACACCGAAAATTTATTGACAAAGATTGCGTACATGCCCCCAAGTAAATCCGCTGATGAATACCCATCCTTAGCAACATTACCCAATCGAAAAGAAAGCCTTGCAGAACGAGGGAAAATGCATGCTCTCCACCCTATCCGCTGGGGTTTATCCAAAACCATAAACACCCTTGTGGCCTGTACCGTTGGGCAAAAATTATTTGCGGCAAAGGGTAATCTTTTCTGTCACTAGCGGAAGCTCACCGGTACCGCTAGCTAATTTGCGAAGACCATTGCGCTATTTCCAGATATAATCCGACGAGTCTTAAGAGCGGGATTTATTTGAATCGCACTGAGGGGGAATGGTTGAGGAGCATCGAATGTGGAAGTCTTAAGTACCTTACGTTTAGGGAAATCAAAGTGTTTTTGACACTTTAAGACATGATACATCAGGGCTAGCCTCAAGGGTATTCTGTGTGTGTGCTTGCCGCCTCTCGTCTCTTGATTTAAAATAATTTAACCGCAATTTTTCTTCAGAAAAGCTATTTACCGCGTATATTACCAGCTTACTATGAAAACTACATTATTGTTGCATTGACAGAAATCTTGTTATGGATGTTTATGGCATAGCATATTTTTTTCCCTCTCCTTTCGCAACATCCATTGTAAACTTTAAATGAGTAGCTTCTTGTGGTTTGTTGGGTTTTAGAGCGCAAAGGCTATATTTGGCCATGTTGTGCCAAACACAAGACAAATAACATCAAGTAATGGACATGCATGCAGAAGGAAAATTTTACTTCCACAGAAGAGAGAAATACACCCAGGGAAGGGGGGAATTGAACCTGACAGGCTTCTTCCGATTAAAAGTAAGTGCCTTTTATTGATTATATGAGAGGGATTTTTAAACAAACAAACCAGAAGGTTTCGGAAGATTTTACTTCTGCGCAAATGCTCTCGTATGATACATATCGGGGTTACCTTAAATCGCTATATCTCGCCATTTAACAACGTTGGAGTTTAATCTAATTGGTATTGACCAATCAAATATCTCAATTGGGAATTTATTCTTTGGAATTTTCATTAAAGAGCTGAAATCGTATTAAAAGAACAAGCCTAGTGATGTCACGTTCGGAATACGTACAGGAAACACGAATCGGAGCAGAAACACTACTGCCACCTGTATGTAGCTTGATAGAAAATGCCTCTTATAATTGTATATTTTGTTTCGCTGAGTGGAACAATGCTTGTTTTTTTCTGAATTACTGTTCCTGTGAAATAAGGACAGATTCAGAAAACGATGGCACGTTGATTACTTTTAATCCAGCACGAGCCGACTGGTCATATGAAATAAAAAGAATAGAAGGGCCTGCACACTTTAGAATATGACAGGTCTTTTTAAAATTTAAACTTTATCCTGATATTTAAAAACAACTAGAAAATCAATGATCTAGTCATCTATCACGCCAATTCGACCGATCTTTCTGTTGGTTCTATCCGGTCTTTCTATTGGTTCTATCCGGTCTTTCTATCGGTTTTATCCATTCTCTCATACTCAAAAGAATTATACAGTTCTATAAGACAGTGTTATTGAACCTGTGTACCGTCCCCCTGGAGGTACCTGAAGCCGTTCAGAAGGGTACGCGAAAAACAATTAATTTAGTTGTTAATATTTCTTGGTTTTATTTATAATTTGGCTTGGTAAGAATTTTTTTCAACATCAAAAAAATGTTTTAGATGCAGAAAATTAGGCAGCAAGATATTTTTGGACAATATAGTTCCTGCTATCAAGTACCAAATCAAAAATACGAATTAGAAAGTAAAGAAACTCATGTGTTAAATAATTCATTTTAGTAGAAAATTATTCTATGGAGCTGCTCCTAATGATTTATTTATAGTTTATCATTTAATACAATAAAATTACTAGTGATGCAAGTATGAAATTGCGAAAATCCAAACTAATTCTATCGAGTTTTAGAACTTTTTGGAATAAAATTATTTAATAATAGAAAGTAATGCCAATCCTGAGAATACTCTAAGAGTTTCAGGAATAATTTGGAATACTGGAAATGATAGTTTTAAATTGGGAATTAAACCCCTCTTGGACAGTTTAGAATCCTTATCTTTCACGAAGCGGTATTTTCCTAAAACTGCTGCAAAAATATTTGATCCTGTTAGATTCATTTCATCCTATTATAATTAGAATTAAATGCTTAGTGCAAGAAATTTTGGTATGCGGAGTAGATTGGGATGTCGAGTTTCCGGAAGTATTAAGAGAAGATGGAATAATTGGTTGTTTGAAGTTAAAGGATTAAAGAACTTATCGATTGATGGGAAATATTTCACTGATCCCTATGATTTGAAGGGTCAGCTTCGTATATTTCGTTTTGAAAGTTCTCGAGCATTTGTAGTTTATTTTAGATATCAAATTAGAAAATAATTTTACCTTGGTTTCATTCTGTCTAAAAAAAACGAAAGTAGCACCGCTAAAACGACATTCTTAGTCGGGTGCAGCCCCTTGCCCCGATCTTTAAAGGGATCACTGCAGGTTTTACGCTAAAAGTCCGCAGGTTTTCCCCGGCGCTAAAACGACCATAGAGGAGAAGCGCATCCCCATTCAGAATGTCGAAAACGTTGTTCCACGAGTTCACGTTTTAGCCCAAGGTTAAACCAGATTTGGCTTCATATCACCATGTAACGTAAACAATCTTGGCGATACCTTCGCCTGCGTAATGTAAACATATCGGGCTTTCACCTTTTGAAACAAATAAGCACAAGAATAAACGAATTGTACTTATTTCGTTACAAATACGGCCTTCGTGATTAAACAGATAATTTCGACTTATAAAGTATTTGATGTGCGATTTTGAACCATTATTTCATAAAAGTAAAATTCCTTAGCTTACCAATTTTTGCTACGTTGCTGACTTAAAATGTTTACAAAATAACGAAAGATTTTTTTTAAAAAAAGTGATGCAGAGTAGAAAATTCTGTCTGAGATTAATGATTTTAGATCTCTGTTTTGTGAATATTAAAATGTTTTGATTTTAAAACTTGTAATTCGCAGCCCCCATGAAAGCCACCATAAAGAAAACACAATTAAATTTCGAAACAGGTTTTATTTAAATATGATATTCTCACTGTGAATAAATTTTACGACTTTTGGACAAGCGTTTTGTCAATATATATACAGGGAGATCACTGACTTTTTAAAAATGACAGATAAATAAAACTTAAAATGAACAAAAATATTCTATACACTAATAGAAGCACTTAATTTTATTTGCATAGATTATATAAGGGCAATTCCATGAAACATGGGACATTCAAGAGAGAAAATTTTATCTCGGCTCAAGGACTTTTCCCATTCCTTTCTCCTTTTTTCACCACGTGGAAAAGTAAGAAAGAAGTTTAGAAGAAAAATATAAAGAGCCATGTTTATATATTAAGTTTAACAATTCAATTCTTAAATTACATTTGCCAAAATGGATGCGTAAGAAGTATACTGCTCTACTCATTTATAGTGCTCATTTCTTTATTTTATATTGTTACTAAACACCATTTAAAAATGTAAATACACTATTTAAAGTGCATTTCTAGGAAATGTAATTAATTTAAGTTTTGATATTATTCCTACACTTGCTAAATATATATTTACTACATAGTATGTAATATTGTAAGTAGTAAAAAGTAATTTTTGATTTCCATGCTCTAGCAAACATATTTTTGCAACATGTGGACTTTACGAAAGTAATGCGTACATCATTCTAAGCATGTTTTGTATTAATGTAACAAGTTTTAATTAGATTAGACGGCTAATTTAAATTAAACCAATACTCGTACTTTAAACAATCATTTAAGCAAAACTAATGAAATTTCTAAAAAGTTATACATCAGTTTCTATTCTAAAAAGTTGATGCACACGAATGAAACCATCTGCGTTACTTAAAAATAAATAATTTCTTAAAAAATAATTGTTTTTACGTTTTTAAACTTAACACAAAAGTACATGCGTATTGTTTCCAATTAAAATGAAACAATCTCTGCAAATCAAAATTCATATAAACAGCTATCAGGAGCGATCACTCACTTGTAATATATTAATATTAATTTTAAACTCACAATCTGCATACGAGAAACTACCAATAACTTTATAAACATGCGATATTTGTTTACTCTAGCGGAGGCGCCAAGATTCGCCAACCTGCATTTTTGCGTTTAACCGTAAAACATTCGATTTTTTCGCAAAATGCATAATTTTTAATGGCTCCAAAACATTTTCTATCAGGTTAGATATTCAAATTGTTCTCACGAAATCAAATAATGCAAAAAAGTGTTCACAATAATGAATAAACATTGATTGTACTATGATGTGATGCAACGCTAAAATGCTTTAAATACTAAAAAACAGATAAGTAATTAATATTCCTGTGAAATGAGTAGGGTGATCTTTTAGTTCCTCTTTCCTTGCAATTATATGCACAATATGCAACCACTTTTTCACTAAATTTGCTGCCTTCAACGTGTCAATTTGCCGTCTCTATGCAAAATCCCACAGAGAACGTTCTCCGAGTGGAAGAACCATCCGCACGTCACCTGATTTTACTCGTAGAACCGGTTTGCAACCCCTATGCGCTCTCTATTCTTATATCTCCTCTATGAAAACGACCGATTCTTCTACGATTGGAACTTAAGGGAAGTGTAATCGCTGTTGGAATGGTAAAATATTCCAAACTATTTCATAAGACTTCGAAATCTTAGCTTGGCGCCAAAACTTAGAAATTGGCGTCCCTTGAAAAATTTTATCCATTATAAAAATAATATAATTTCCGTACGCTATGATAGGGAGTATTTTAATTAACATCGCACTGGGGATCAACACATTGGGCTATTGGCGACGGTCCGGGATTGGCTGTTAGGGTTTCATGGCACAAGGTCGAAAAGCGGACAAGCTGAGCCAAACACAAGACAGAATGTAACCCAATAAAAGTACATATTTTTAATCAAGACAAAGATAATAGATAGATTTAATAAGTGTCAAATGTGTAGATGAGTCCATTGACTGCAGCATAACTAATGATTTAATTTACATATGCATAAAATTTGAAAGTGAAGTTTAAAAGATTGAATTATAAAAGAATTTGATAAAAATAGATTGATGAGTCATTTTGAATTTACAAAAAAAATTAGACGAGATATAAAAAACAATTGAACGTAAAAATGCGAAAAGTTTTGGATGGAGATTTTCCCCAACCAAACTTGTAAGCTTAAAAATGTATTTAAAAAAAATTCTGTTTATGATTAAAAGCAGGACATGTAATTAAAATATGATGAACAGTAAAATATGAAGAACACAAAGGGGGCTATGGCCCAACAAAAGATGACGATGAATAAATCGTGTATGCGAAGGCGGGTCAGTTTGACATTCGTCCTCCGCACTGGAGACACTGGCCACTGATGAATGATGGGTTTTAAAGAATGCAATTTATTGGTGAGGCGAGGGTCCGGGATCAATCCCCAAGGACAACACCACGTAATTTTGAACCATGGTGAGATGACGATTCCGTACGCTGTAGAGGTAGGTATTTTAATTAACGCACACTGGAGCAACACGGCGGGCTATTGGCGACGGGGGGTTGGGTTGGGTATTTCAATTAACGTCACACTGGAGCAACACAATGAGCTATTGGCGACTGTCCGGAACCCCAGATCCGAGGACACCACGTAATTTTGAACCACGGTCAGATGACGAAGTCACATCTGATCTGGCAACCCACTCCACACCGCACTTCCACACTGACACCAAACTTCCACACCACGCCAACCTGAGGACATTTGAGACCACGACAGATTTAACGTGCACCAGCTCCCTTTGTACACAATGGTCTTTGGTTGTATTCAAACTCGTAACCCTCCGGTTGCTAGTCCGTTACTCTTCCAACCAAGCTACCGCTTGCCTCTATAGTTAGACTAAATTGTCGTTGACCCTTAGTGAATTTTCAAAACAAATCGCCAAAAATGGTGGCCCGGTTGGCAGAGTAGTCGGATCAGCAACCGGAGGGTTGCAAGTTCGAAACTCCATCCAACCAGGCCATCGTGTACGTGGGGGCTGGATCGTGTACGTGGGGGCTGGTGTAATCTAATTAAATCTGTCGTGGCCTCAAATATTCTCACGATGGCATGATGTTGAAGTTTGGAGAGTGGAGTGCCAGCTCATCTCATCTGACCGTGGTTCAAAATTACGTGTTGTCCTCGATCCTTCCCTTTGGGGATAATGCCTGACCGTAGACAGTAGCCTGTTGTGTTCCGCCATGCGACGTTAATTCCACTACCTACCAATTTCATTTTCAAATTGCCATTAGTGTGTGTGTGTGCTGTAATAAGTATTTGTTTTGAAATTTTAATTTTTCGATCTTTGTAATGAGTGGCAGATATAATTGGGTTCAAATAGCAACATTTTAAAATTTTATCAAAAAATTGAAATAAAAAATTTTTAATGAATATTTAAGTTGATCAAAAAAAATGAATTTCTTTCTGAACAAATATCTGGCCCTCAAAAGGTAAATTCCGGTTTGTTTTTAATTCGAATGTCGTATGGCATCCAATGTGGTTCAGTTTTGAGTTCGATTCCGTCTGAGCAACATAATTTTTATTTATCAATTAAATTAATAACTGCACAAAACCGTAAGAGTAAAAATATTTAAAAGTTTTTCAAACTATCTAAAATTTTAGGGCATAGATGAAAAGATGTGCTATAAGCAAACCTTGAATGATGTTGGAGCTATGGAAAATTATCAGATTTAGAGATCAAGTCAACTTCAGATACCAAAATGCACCAAGTATCGAATTAACAAGTCTGCTTGAGAAGTCAGTCGAGATATGCCAATCATAAGTTGGAAACACTGTTCAATAATCAACACAAAAATTTATTTTAATATTAATTTATCAATTAGAATAAAAGCAGAGGTGGTCATTAAATTTACTACAAAATCATCCGTCGTAATTCTTGTTCCAACCAAAAGTTGAAATGCAAAATTACGCGTTATTTTAAGAACCAAAATTCCATTAAAAATGCAACATTTTTTCTTAAATTACATTTCTTAGATCGAAATTGTAAAGATCTTGTCGACAAGAGAAGGATGCAAGAGCATTATAAAATCAGTATCAAGATCAGAGAAAATGTTTCTTGCTTTCTGGGAACATCTGGATTATAAATACAAGAACCAACATATGTAAGATGAAGTTGATTTTATCCAAAATGTGAATATTTTAAAACTAGGCTTTAACATTAAGTACGAGGTCATCATGAAGTAACTTATCCTAAATACGAGCCCCTAGCGACCAAAATTGTCAATGAATCGGAATGAGTTGAGATTAGATTTCAAGGCACGCTCGAGAATCATGTAAACAAGAATCAAGCTGTTACTGATAGTTAACAAATTTCAGATAGCAACTTACTTTTTTTATTGTAATACAATCAGCAGTGAAAAGCCAACTGAAATCGTACCTTTAACCTCAAAAACTGCACAGCCATGAATGAGTGTAAATGACAAGAGGAAAGGAAACAGCAGTAATAAAGCACATAATTTGTATAAATTACAAGCACCTATCACGAAACACCAATAAGCACTGCCATTTGTAATAAAGGAAGGTATTTTAATTAACATCGCACTGGAGCAACACAACGGGCTATTGCCGAAGGTCTGGGATCAAACCCGAAGGGAAAGATCCAAGGACACCATGTAATTTTGAATCAGTCAGATGACCAGGTCAACGCCTGAACTGGCACCCCTCTCCAAACTTCAACACCATAAGGACATTTTAGGCCATGACAGATTTAATATGCATCAGCCCCCACTTACGCAATGGTCTGGTTGGATCGAGTTTCGAACTCAATCTCAACCAACTCTGGTTGCTGATCTGTCAGTCTTCCAACAAGGCTAATGCAGCCCTTGTAATAAAGGTCATGGTAATAAATGGTATGGTTCCTTTCTTGCTTTTATCGTTCAATCAACTTTGAGTGCTCTTACGCAGTCTCATTTTTAGAGCTAAAGGTAGAATTTCATCATTTTTGATTTTTAAATGCGCTAATCATTGGGGGGGGTTGGGTATTTCAATTAACGTCACACTGGAGCAACACAATGGGCTATTGGTGACGGTCCGGGATCAATCCCAAAGGGAAAGATCCGAGGACAACACCACGTAATTTTGAACCACGGTCAGATGACGAGGCAACACCTGAGCTGGCACCCCACTCTCCAAATCCGGAATCCCAAAGGGAAAGATCCGAGGACAACACCACGTAATTTTGAACCACGGTCAGATGACGAGGCAACACCTGAGCTGGCACCCCACTCTCCAAACTTCCACACCACGCCAACGTGAGGACATTTGAGGCCACGACAGATTTAACGTGCACCAGCCCCCTTTGTACACGACGGTGTTTGGCTGGATTCGAACTCGCAACCCTTCGGTTGCTAGTTCGTTACTCTTCCAACCGGGCCACCGCGGCCCTGCTAATCATTGGGAAAAAGCGCTAATGGATTTTTATCCTGCATGGGCCAGGTTTGCCCAAACTGCTGGTTCTTAAATTTTATGATTTATCCATAAATTTAAAATGAGTCATCAGTTTAACAGTGACAGTATTGCTATTCAAAATTTCTGTACTCCAACTGTGAGAGCTTAATTCTTATTTACACATCTCTTGAGCCCATACCTTGAAATATGTAAATGTCAAGCTTCATTCTGATTCGGGAAGTTATTTTATGACCACCGTGTATTAAAATACACTGGCATTGGAAATAAAACTAAGTAAAATGCTCGTAATGTTGGTATTTTTTACTCTTTACATAAAAATCACTGTTGTAAAAATTAAATATGTGGCCAAGGAAAGTGTTCTTTCAAATTTAATTGTGGGCATTTCCAAACCTATAAATGTTACATAAAGATGTGTACCTATATCACATAAGAAAAACAAAGACGTTTTCACATAAGACATCCAATCGAAGAAATCTTGATGCTTTACTGGTCAAATATAACTAATTCCAAAAAATCAATCTACTTTCCAGTACATGTCTGTACAAAGCTAACTTAACTATTATACAAAAAGTAGACTAGTCATTAAAAAATAAGTTAACGTGGGTTTGTTCTATTTAATTTGTAACTTAAAAAGGTTTAAGCATGGGAAATTAAATCTAAATTTGGATGTTTAAATACGCTCAAAATCAAAAATGTAAAATTTATAATTTTGTGACAGCTCAAAATTATACTAGAATAACACTAAATTTTTAAAAGGAACAACAAAAAAATTTGGAATAAAAGTATAAATTGTAAAGTAAAACATTAGGCAATAATTAAGTTTATTTTAATGCCTTTGATTAAGAAAAACTGATTTGGCACCCTTTGGGAACCAGGATCTTAGTTATTACATAAGTAGAAATTGAAAAGTGATTGGTAGAAATTCTGCAAAGTTTAATATCTGAAGTAATCAAGACAAACAGCTTTACAATATTAGAAAGAGCAAGGTAAATTTAAAAGCAACATTGTGTGTGTGCTATATTTTTAACATTAATTCTTTAAAAACATTACAAATTAAATTGTTTATTCCATGCAATTGAACCAGGATCAAGAACCTAAGATCAATAATATTATAAAATTTAGACTTAAACTTAAGTGTTAATAAAACGGGCAACCTTGCTAATTTGTGAACCTTAATTATTTAATAGGAAATTGCAGGAATAAAAATCTAAACAAAAATGTTTATACTTCAGCTACACAGTGAGTTTTAAAAGATGTATATCCATATATGAAAGGCTGATAAAATGTTTGTTGCTCTATGGTTTGAGCTGCGCAAAATGTTTTGAGGAAGAGACAAATAAAAGTAATCAACAACTATATTTCCAACATGGCAGCTTTATTACAACCTGAGGAACATTACTTTTTCAATATAAAAGCAAACAATGTAGAAATGAGAAGACTTCAGTAACTTAAACTCTCAATTTGGAGTCGAATGTTCCTGACAATCTTCTTTTTGTACACAAGAACTTCGTTTCTTATTCTATATCTAGACTCCCTTTGCAAAAAGAGGATGTCTTTATATCCCAATATTCAGGATATCACAGTTCCTGTATAACATGACACTTTCGGGACAGGGAAAACTTGCTTATGTCTATGTGGGCAACTAAGTCCAAGTCACAGTATTGGTATAAGTAGTACTTTTCACAGAACTGCCATACAGAAGGTATTTTTCTCTGCTTTGGTTTATGTCACAATCTAGATATTTGATCTCATGGAAACGAGTGCTTCAATCACACTCTTGATGATTACTCGAGGACCTTCATCCACATGTGGAGCCTTTCAATGATCAGTTTCGACTTCTTCATTTGAAACGGTTGCATTTTCTGAGACTTTACAAGATTATATCATGCTTCACACTGTAGACTAGAAAGATGTCATGTTCACGGACTATGTCTGCCAATTTCTTTTTATTTAACACAAGAATAAGATTAGAGTAATTTCTAAAAAAGGTTTTGCTTCTACAAAGCCAAAAGCAGATATTTACAGACTTTGTTTTCAGCAAAGAAAAAGAAATCCATTTGATGCAGTGGAGCTGCTTTGTATAACCCACAAAAAAAAGTTGAATTTTATAATGGAATTTCCCAATGCTCAAATAACAGTGCACTATTACAAGGCTTATAAAAATTAGAAAGCCAAATAAGAAAAATAAGTATATACAAGAGCTTTTAATTGTATACAGTTGCTGAATGATTAAGGGGAACTAACTAAAAGTTTCGAGTTAAATAAGGGTTCTGTTTCAAATTTAAGCAAATGAAAATGTGAGAAAATATCGAACAAAAATAGCATAAAGTAGTAGTGTTATGCTATCACCAAACAGAAGTAATAGGAAAAAATAGTAAATTTTGCATGGCAGATTAAATTTCAGTCAATCGAAAAACAAAAAAGGCAATAGTCAATTACGTCAAAAAGTAGAATTCCCTCTGCTATTCAAGTCAAATGGAGACGAGTAGAGAATTACCAATGCACTCTTCACGAGGAGCCTTTAGTGCACTGTTCTTTAACTACTGCCCACTGCTTGTAAAGGGAGCTTGCGCTCTAGTTGGATAAGTGATCATACACTTTTCATTACTCAGCTCTTTAGCTTCAAAAGACATATCAGGAGGTATGGACATAAGTGAGAGGGACATCTCATAAAATTATCAGCATTTGTATTTAAATAACATCTGGTCAACAACAGTGAAACTTAGGTTAGTCCAAGTCAAAATATGAACAGCACCATACAGAAATGCTGTTAAATTTTCAAGGTAAGGTATCAAGTTGTAAAACTTCTGCTGGTGCTAGCAAAGTGGTCATTTCCTGTTGGGCAGCCCGCGGGAACTGTTGTCTCCGCCGCCTCTTTCTCTTCCCCGGCTCACTCCACCACGATAAGAGTTGTGTCCGCCGCGCTTGTCGGCATTTCCTATAAAATCACTCAGAGTAGAAGAGGGATGGTTGCTTGTACTGTTGTTGAAACGAGTGTCGTTCGCCCACCTTCGGACAGGGCCAGGACCTCCGCCACGCCCTCGACCTCTCGGGGGACCTCCGCCCCGGACCCGGCCAGTGTCATTTTCGGAATTGTAATTTCTTTCTGGCCCAGGACGTCGAGGAACTGGAAAGTTCGGTACACTGCCCACTTGACTCCTAAGCTGTTGGTCTATTTCTAATTTTTCTTGACGTAATTTTTCGACTTCCTAAAAGAGAATATTCAAAGGCTTATTGAAAATATTTCCTATGCATGTCAAAAAGGTAAACATGTTTCAAAAACAACACATAAAAAACATTTAAAATGATGAATTTGATAAATCAATACAAATGGAACTTTAGTAATGTTTAGATTCATAAGAGGAGATTCTGACAAAATTTTGGATTATTATTTGTCAGTAAATTTTATCCAACTAGATTAAAATTTTAAAGGAACAAAACAAATAAATTTTACCTCAACTCATAAAATTGAAGGAAAACTGGTTTAAAGTTTTTTTTGGAGTGCCACATTCAGTATTACGAGAATACAAACTTTAATAAATTTTAAACAGGGTATGCCCATTTAAATCACGATTTGAATAAAATTATTTATTTTTAAAGAATCGTGATTTAAATCAAACTTTATTTTTTCTTAATCAAAGTTCAATAATGAAAATGAAATAAATAACCTGGGGCAGGATGCATTTTATTTTATGCAAATAAGTTTTGAAACTGCTTCCATTTAGTAACATCCCAGGAATTGCCCCGTTTTTAATTGAAAATAACTGGTTTCCTTACTTTGGGGATACTCTAGATATAATTGTATTGATCAGGATGAATTGCCATCAACTTGGAAAAATTATTGGGAGGGCTAAATAAAACACCACTTGTTTCATAATTGTTTTATAACTCATTACCAACCAATATTATCTATAAGTTTGCATATTTATCCCTGTGGAGGAGTCAAGGCTCAACCATAAGAGCAAGGAGTTTGGGTCCTCCTTGGGAACTTTGCATCCTTCTGATAAGAGACCAAATTAAGTAAATAGGAGATTGAATCTGCATACTTGATTGCTTGTATAAGTTGTGATATTTCTCTTATGTTTGGGGTCCTAGACCATATAATAAACATTTTAAAGTGTTTGAAGAGGGTAGGCTCCTCGGGTATGCTTGATGTTTCTTTAAACTTATCTTGTTTCCCATTGGAAATATTTACCTCTCCCATTTGGGAAGATAAGTGGTTAGGGCCCCTAAAAGTTGGGCCCATTTCCAGATGACAATGATAAACAAATATTTCTTTTGTTCACTAAAAACAAATGTGTCACAAGGCTGAGTTTTATATAGAACCAGTCCACATTGCAGTTTTAGGTCAGTATGTTACAAACAAGTACTGTACTGGATCCCCATTACTTCTTAGCTTATTTAAAAAACCTCCTAAAGAAAGTTTAAATAGAAAGAACCTTTTCTTTCACAAAAACAAAATATTCATCAAAAGTAATATTCATCAGTCTGTAAAAATGAAAATTCAAGAGAAAAAGCAGATGTTTCTTTATTTCATCTTTTCGAAAATATTGTATCCCATATATCTCCTTCGGTATGGGGAAAATACATTTACATTTCAGTATTCGTGTAGTTCAAGTTGGTTAACGAAAAGGCAGGAACATTAAAATTTATTTATTGATTTATAAAATTTGAAATTAAACATTTTTGTCATTAAATGTTTCTTTTTCAATGTAGAATTTTAAGTATTATGGATTTATATCAAAGTAGAATTCAAATGAAAGAATAAAAAAAGCAGAAACAAGATCCAAGAATAATTTTGTTTCTTTAGTTTGTTTTAAATCTTTCAAATATTTGTCCTGCTATATTTCTTACTCTCATCTTAATGTTCAACATAAATCAATACTATCTTGAAACTACACTGAGATTTGTATGCCTCAGGTCTAACACATCTAAACATATAAGGGACAACAAATGAATTAAAATAAAAATCTGATTCAAATCAAATAAATTCAATTTTTATTTTGAAAAACCATGATTTTTTTACACCCTGATTTAAAGAACGTTAAACTAACAAAAAGAATTAAATAAAACTTACCTTCAAGTGGGCCAGATGGTATTCCAGTAATATTTTGGCATTTGTTATACTTTCTATTGTTCCCACAAAAACAAAGGGTACCTAAAATACAGAAAGATGAGTTTTGCAATCTAAACATAAATATTTTAAATTGTTAAAATTTAGAGCAATAGAATAGCAAGTGATTGTAGCATTCTTATCTAAAGTAAAATTTTGGAAAATTGAGAAATTCAGAAATAAAATTTTCTGCAACTTATTTATAATATACACATTTAAACTGAACAGTTTGAAGGTTTCAAGAGCTAGAACAAATCAACTTTACAGTTCAGTTTTTATACAACTTATAACCACCAAAAAAAAAATTTCAGTTGACAAAATTTTGAAAGCACTCATTTCTAATATTTGATCAATATTATTTGATCTCATAACTGAACATGATCATGCATTCACATAATGAAATATTTGCCTGGTGAAATGGCACTGACAATACAGTTTAAGGTAACTTTGTTTTTGCCAGAAGGAACATCAGTCTTAGAAATCGCAGAGTAAAGGTACAAAACATGTTCTTTCATTTGAAAATCTTCAATTGAAAGGAATAGAGTAAGATTTTTCTCCAGGATTTAAGACATTTGGTGCTTTGATTTAATTATGCTGTTTGTCAATGAATTGTATATAAGAAATTCACATGAGTACTAATACCAAGAGTGGCAATTTACTTAGATTTTCATACAAATAAGAATTCAATACAATGGAACATCTTGGGATATTTGAACAAGGAACTAACATACCAAGAGAGAACAAAAATAACGGTTAAATTATTTAAAACTAATAATCATCTGAAATTTTTAGAACTGACACACAACTTAAAATATTTCCTAGTTAATAGATTTCCAGACAAATAATGTAAAGAAAAATTACACAACCTACATCCTTTCCTGTACACCAAAAATAATTATACCCTTGAAAAATGCCAAGTATCCAACATTCAGATGACAGATCTAAAGATATTTCTCAAAATTTACCTAACTTTACTGGGTAATAAACTAATTAATTTTCAAAATACTTTAATATTTCGTTTTTTCAAATATAAAACAATCCAACAAAATCCTTCGCCATTCAAATACTCTAGAATTTTTATTCAAAACTCGCAACTGTTAGTGCATATTTAGGTTTTAAAAATATTTTGCAGTTTCGTTAAGGATATTTGTACCATTAACAAGGTATCAAAACACCAACTTTTTAAAACTACATAATATATTAAATTCCTCCTGAGATATTGTAAAGTATATTAATTGACTATGTGAAAAGTTCCACAACATATTATGCTAGACTTTAATTATTTTGTTTAACAATTAAAAACTCCAGTGAAATGCAACTAATCTATATATGAAAAGCAGAGATGGTGTCTGTAAATTAACATGCTTTGAACAATCCACACTAAATTTTCTACTTATTTTTTAGAACTCTGTGGGTAACATAGGCTACATATTAACACCCGTTCTATTTGTCCTGGGTTTACAGAGAGTTAAAATCAATTCGAAAACTCCATAGGAATAACATTGAGTATTGTTACGATTGCCATGCGAAACTAAATTGTTTTACCAGTATTGCAGAAAAGTTTTTCCAAAATTATATTTAAAGAATTTTAAATCTAACACTTATGTTTGAAATTTTTTATTTCTTTCCAAAACATCAACAATTTAAAAAATATGACTGACAATATGAAAAGAATAAAAATATTTTTAATTTTTGCATAACCTACATTTTGTAAGGAAGCTAGTCCATTGAATGTGAAAAGAGCAAGAAACACTGATGATTAAAATAAAGTGTTATTTTGTAACTCGATATTTGGCGCAATGTAAGAATTAATGTTTCATTTCCTAATTTTATTTAGAATTCTGAGTTTATGTATCCGAGTTAAGACAGGGAAATTATGTAATATTTGAACATTTCTTGAGTATCATGAATTTGTTCTTTTAATAAAATTGTTATTGTCTTTAGAAGTCTGGAATTGATATTTTCTGAGCAGATTCAAAGTCAAAATTTGAAACATTTGCTCACATCTTTCATTTTTCAGAAATCTACATTTTTTCAATGATAGGAATTTCATATCTGTTTAAGCTGCTACTATTGTATGTGTTCCATTGTTTTATGCACTGTAAATAAATTATTTAGGAGTTAGATTTTACTTTTTGTGAGAAATGGCACAAAGACATGGGTTCATTACTTGCCAGTGAGTATATATTTCAACCAACTTTCTATAAAAGTCATTGGTTAAAAACATAATTTGTAGAATTCCTTTTCAAAAAATAAATCAAAACAAACCTTTTGAAACAAGACAGTAATGTCTAACTTTAGAAAGGGGATGCAACGTAAAAGTGATTTTAAAATAAAACAGTTAATGTTAAAATAAAGATGGGTAACCATATGTTGCAATTCAAAGATCTTTTTTATTTTGATGTAGGTTTCCATTACAGCAATTAAAATCAGTAAAACTTACATTTGTTATTCAAGGTCCAAACTATATTATTGGTTTGTATTGAAAGCTGTACTCAATAGTCAAGAAACAACATTTATCATTCTAAACAAAGTGGTTTCTATTTCGAAACCTAATCTCTGAATTGTCAAAAAAGTACCACAAAGAATCGATTTAAAACTGCAGCTAGATGGACAAGTGAATTCTAAATAAAAGTTTGCTTATCTTGGAATAATATCACGGTCATGAAATATTCTAACTAACTAATAAAATGTTTTAAAATTTTTGAAGTTTTTATTCAGTAACAGAAGGTCAAGGTTGTTTACATTATGGGTTGAAGCTATTCTTATGCAACTTTACTATTTGAAACATTCATTGAAGCATTGATTTCCTTTTTCAAAAATGCTGCAAAATTAACCTTCCATTTTTTTAATCGATTAACTTTCTTTCGTCTATACTGAAGACTTAACTTTAAAATAAGCTGCTATTTCACCTGCGGATTGGAATTTTCAAGCTAAAAATGTGTTTGAATGAAAAGAAATTAATCATGAATATTGTATCAATGATTTGCCATGCTTTCATAACATAGAAATTTGGAAATATCGCATACCTGGTGTAAGAGTGCTACAAGTCAAAAACTCTTGATAGGAAAACTGAGTGCAATACTCAGTTTGTAACCAACTGTACGATATGCTTTAAGTTTGTTATTTTAACAGGAAATGATATGAGGCATTCATGATCATTTCAAAACTCAAAATAGACTTCTGTAGTCGTCTTACACTATAGTGCGATATTTGAAATGGATTAAATGGATGGATAAAGCCCGAATATGTGCATTTTGTCCAAAGTAAGTTGTAGAAGCTATAAAAATGTCAAAATGGAGTTTAAAAAATTATTTTCAACTCATTTAAATGATATGTGCATTTTCTATGAGAGAAAAGTGATTATTATCACATTCGATCAACATTTAACAAATTGAAACTTGAACAACCCTGGGTAATTCAGCTAGTTCCCAATATAGAAAACTAAAAAGTAAGAAATGTTAGAGATAAAAGGTAGTTATTAATTAAATATGTACACAAAAACAAGCCAAACAATAAAAAAAATTATCAAAACAACCATGCTGTTTCACAATCATGCTTAAAAGGACAAAAATAATTTAAGATCCAAGACAAACGAAGAATCGTATATATTTGGTGTAAGAACTACAAAAAGAAAACAAGTTCACAGATGAAAATAATTAGCATCAGTTCCATATCTTTAAAATAATCAGAACTAATATCCAAGAAAATAAAATTGCTCCAAAAAAGCTGAACCAAAAGCCTGTACAGCAATGGAAATGTAAAGGATGGAAGCCTCATTTAAATAGGAACAGATTTTAATAAAGGAAATGAACGAAAACGTAAGCCTATAGTAGTTTGGTCCCACTAAGTAACATTTGTAAGGAATAGTCTATGAAGTGTCTTTAAGGCTAACACCCAGCCACACTTACATTGAAGGTTCTTTCTGTGACAGCACCTTCCACCAAATGACCAGAGGTTCTGTCAGTCAAGCTGGGGTGAGGAGTAGGTTTTCTATGTACTTGCATATCCATAGATCCTTTACCTGTTCTATGCTGAGGTGGGCCTCGTCCCTCCTGGGTAATACAGGAGGAAACATTAAATTACATAGATTTAATTCTTAATTTAATATTTCCTACCTCTATTACATTATACAAAAATTAGTTCCCATGAACGTGTAAACGACTTAAGGACAGATAGACTAACATGTTGGTAACAGGAAAATGAGGGAGAGAAGAAATAAGGAAGGAGGCTACAATTTTAAAACAAGATGATAGTTCTCCGATTCTGAAAATTACCTATACACAAAACAGAAGAAATCCATGACCTTTTAATTTGAAAACTTATTTTCCTAGTTAACATTTAATTTGCACAAATCATTAACTATGGGCAGAACAAAGTTTTCAAATAGTGTACCCATCATACAGAAAACTATTACATTATAAAGAGAAAAATATACATTTTTTAAAATACATAACCAGCTATTTGTTGATTAGTTAGAATACATGAATTAGTCATTGTTACCAATGCAATTTAAAAATAAGGGTTAGTAATCAGTAAATAGCAGTACACACAAATGATTAAATACCATGCCAAACTATATACACTACCTGACATTGAAAATGCAACACCAAGAAGGAGTGATGAAATTTGGCAAACAGAGAGAGACAGCAACGAGCAATACGTGATCTTTATTGCAACATTATACACCTTGCCACTGAGCAGCAAGAATGTCTGATCAGTAGGTTGTAGGACCACCACGAGCGGCGATACAGGCAGCAACACCTCTAGGTACAGACACAATGAGCGTGCGGATGGTGTCCTGAGGGATGGCTGCCCATTCCCTGTCAACCATTTGCCAGAGTTTGTCTTCTGAACGTGCCGGTGGCAACGCATGGAAGCGATGTCCAATGACGTCCCAGAACTGTTCGATAGGTGAGAGATCAGGGGAGACAGCTGGCCAGGGAAGCACCTGGGTACCTTGCAGGGCATGTTGGCTGATGTGTGCCATGTGCGGCCTGGCGCTATCCTGCTGGAAAATGGCATTGGGCACCCCCTGAAGGAAAGGTAGTGTCACCGGCTGCAGCACGTCATCCACGTATCGTTGGGCCATCATAGTGCCCCAAATACGGACCAGAGGTGACCTGCTATCGTAGGCGATGGCGCGCCCCATTACCCCGTTATACCGCGTTGCCTCGCGGTATGGCGTTCCACAGATGCGGCCGGATTGGCCCTGTCACCACGTCGGCGCCAGACTCGTACATGGCGACTGTCATTGCTAAAACAGAAGCGTGACTCGTCTGAGAACACCACCCTGTGCCATTCCGTCGTCCACGTGGCTCTATCCCGACACCATTGCAAACGGAGACGTCTGTGCTGTTGGGTCAATGGTAGTCGTCTCAACGGGCGCCATGAGTGCAGGCCACCAGCGATCAATCAGCGGCTAATGGTCCTGGATGATATGGGAGCATCAAGGGTGTCATGCACATGCTGCAAAAGGGCGACAGACGTGGCTTGCGGGGCCACCGATGCTTGCCGGCAGATGCGTCGGTCCACGCGTGTTGACGTCACTCTGGCTGCACAGGAACCCGTCAAACGTGCCACACTCCCTTGGTCCAACCATTTGTGCCACAACCAGTGCACCGTGGACGCGTGTAGGTGGGTATCTGCTGAGATTTGACGTATGGACCAACCTGCCCTTCTGAGGTCAATCACCATCTCATCGTGAAGTCATCTGTTTGCTGGAACTGTCTTGATTGGCGGCGGCCTGGCATTCTCTGCTACTAGACGTTTCCTCTGAGATACAAAAACAAATTGCAACTTGATTTACCTGGCAAACAGAGCGGCGCAAAACTGGCCACTTTTGCAGGTTCCTTCCCTGGTTTTTCACTCGCTGTGCGCGGGACGGCTGCGCAGTTTGCATCATTTACATATCTTGGTGAGCTGCGTCTAGTCTGTAAATTTCATCCAGTTCTGCGCACTCCTTCTGGGTGTTGCATTTTCAGTGTCAGGTAGTGTATTATTTAAAAAACATACACACTACAAAGATTTAAAATTTTATGATATCGGACCACTCAGATCAAACATAGGTTAACTAAATTCAGGCCTGGCATTTAATACAAAAAGTATATCCAAACCCTATTTACAAACACATGAATTTGATGATAAATAGAAATACTTTTGCTGTGATTGGCCAATGTGCCCAACTAGATAATCATAATATATAGTTTGCATTTTACAACTTGTGAATTAATGTACAATATTAACTTTAAGTAGTGAAGCACTTGTTTGTGTATTTAGGATCAATAAAAACAAATACAATAGATAGTACATGTGAACAATATGTTTGAATAAGAGTTGATGTTTTAAATGTTATTGAAGTTAAGAAATCAATAGAACATTATCGCTAACATGAAAGTATGAAATACTAAGTGGGATTATATGAACTAATTTGAAAACTAAATGCCAAATGAAAAATATTTAAACCTGATAGCTTGATCCTAATTTAATGTTTTTCTATCCAATTTGCTGTTTTAAAAATAAAATGATTTTTTGCATACATCTTTTATATGAATAATCCTAGAGATCACATTATGCATGAAGATAAAATACAATAAAAATTTGTTTTTAACTGGAAATTCAAAACAAATTTTTTATGCAATTGTGGCACAGTGCAATACCAATTTTCTTGAGTCAAGGGGAATTATTTTGGGGGACTTTTGGATGTTTAAATAAAAATTCAAAAGAAATAATACATATCTGACATTTACCACAATAGCAGCATAATTTATACCTCCCAAAAAAATTACGTCTGAATACTTCCATACAAATTAGCCAATTGTTTCGCTAGAAAATGAAATAATTTAAAACAGTACTCTTGATCATTACAATACTGATTTATAAAAACTCGATACAATTCAGCTGTGTTAAAAAATATTCATTTCATCATTGAAGTCCATTTGCTGCTGTATGCATTGGTTTCACTAAGTTCGCACTCATCACAGCTGTGGCACATAAAATAGCATTAATTGTAATGAAGAACTAAAGAACTATACAGTCCTATAGAATAAATACCAGATTGCCTATTTCCAAGCAACTCGATGAATGAAATAGTTCAGTTTTGAAAAAATTGACTTAAGAAAAATGGCTTTTTTCCCACAAATTCCTCCCAAAAATATTACCCAATCCAATTTTAGCTTTATACCTTCCAGTTTGATGACACTCAAAAATGGAACTGTTAGACTTTCCATAATAATTGTTGGCAAGCATACAATAAATGTTTCTTCTAAAAAACTTTATATACTTCATCCAGTGCTAATTTTTATCAATAAGGTTGCAGAGAACAAAATTACATTCTTCTGTATAAGTTTTGATGAGTAATAACTCATATCAAAACTTATTGAGAAATGGAATACCAGATGAATATATTTTATACATCAAAACTTTCAACTGTTCATGCACTGTTTTTGAAAACCAGCGATAGTAAGAATGTCTGTAAATCGTCAAAGCAATTGAATAAAATGCATACAAATGATTGCTATAATTTTAAAATAGTTAGCAAAGTAAATAGGCAAAAATCTTTATTTTGAAATTTACCTCTTCCCTAGGCGATTGGTTTTCATTATCACCTTCAATTTTAACTCTTACAACACCAGATTTATCAACTATTTCTTGAATAATTCTTCCATTCTTTCCAATAACTTTCCCTAGAAATAATAAAGAAATTGTGATTAAATACACTAAACCCCAAATCATTTCAATTTCAAAAATATGCATGATATTGTGACACCCAACCATTAATAAATGAAGTGAAAAATACAAAACAATGACTAATAAAGATTAAAAACTTACAAAATGTCTGACCATTTTGGTGTATGTCTTGTTCCACCAAAATGGCATTGACAATATTTTCTAATTTTTATTAGTCATTGTTTTGCAATTTTGTATTTTTTTACTATTAATTTGATTAAGGTTTTCATCTGTTTTATCTTTTAATCAATAATAAGCCTATCTCCAAAACAAATTCCTTTCAAATCAATTCCTGTCAAAACTAATTCCTTTCAAATAAAGAGAATTGAAATTTATGTCAAATTTTTAAGAGTGAACAGAAATACAAAAACAATATCAAATAAAAAGTAAATATTCTTACTAGTTCTGCTATGTGATAGTCTGAGACATTCAAATTGATCTTGTTATCACAGAATATATACTAAAAACTCAATTCAAATTCATTCAAAGGTTAAGTGTTGTGAACAAGGTCATGTGCTCTAAAACATTGAGCCATTTGGCAATTTTAGATTTTATAACTTGTTAAATTTATTCAAGTTGCCAGAGCATTCCGAGTTTTTAAGAAATTTATCTTTTTGAATGTTTCTGCCCATCTCAAAATACTCAAGAGTGCATCAAACTACTTGATATGGTTACCACTAGTGCTGAGATTTCTAAATTTTGCGATGTATTAGTTAAATTAATTATGAAAACATGTTTCATAAACTCAAGTGGAGATGGAATCAGCAATTAGTTTAAGACTACCTAATAATTTTAAATCAATAATATTGCTTTCACTCATACTCTGAGTCAAACATTAACAAGGAATATGAAGAGCAATTTTTAGTGCATTTAAATCAATACTTTTCAGTTTTTTATTTAAGAAAAAACTAATATAGAAATACTCTCCCTAAAGGCTGAACTGATCACTTACCTACAAGAATTCGAGGCACTTGAACAGACTCTTCAGCATACTCTAACATACTTCTCGCCTTTTTTACAGCTTCTGGAGTCTAAGACAAAAGTCAAGCAAGTTGTCCACATCAATACATAAAAAACTTATTTGAATACTTATAATTAAGTACAGAAACACAATTACTCTTTTCAGTAACAAAATCTGATTCATACCTGTCAACCTCAAAAAATTAAAATTCACATTACAATTTCTTATAAAACTTCCAGTTTAGTTACATAAAATCTTCAGTTCATTAAATAATTTCGCTATTTAAAACAGAATTCGGTAGCAATTAAACTTAAAATTCATTATAAGAACTAACACGCAAAAGGAATTGGGTTCATTCGAAGCCCTTAAAAGGCACAAGAACAATTCAAATATTTCTTAAATGAAAATTCTTAAATGCAACAATCTAATATCTACCATTTGAGCACGATTTAATATTTCTATACTTCAGGAGATAATACTGTACTGTAGCAGCCCTTAGTATAATTATTTTTAACAATTCTTATTGTTGTTCACCTCATTTGATTATAAGTATTAAAATGAATAGATTATCACATAAGTAAACACTGATTTTCATTACTTCTGGTTTTTATTTCAGCTATTTTTTTCTTTAATTCGAGCACATGAATAATTTTGTACTTTCTTTGCATCAAAACACTGCCTAAAACGATGAGTGAGATTGATCAGCTATTGCAGTATGGAGAATATATACTTCACCATGTAAAACAATACTACTGTATTTTCATCATTGTTGAAAAGGACAATTAGACATTAACACTAATTACTATAAAATAAATATTAAACATCTTTTTCACAGTAAAAACGTAGTATATCTCATTTTTGTCTTCGTGGCAAAAACTGGTGTATGGATTTAAACCAATTTGTTTCTAAAGATTTTTCTCACCTTTGGCAAAATTATTAACTATGCCTGATGCTATGAAAAGTAAAGAAATCTTATTTGTATCATAAAACATGTAATTTTCTTATCAATATTACCTCTCCAAATATTTTAAAAGTACAGCTGCATTCTTCTAAATCTATCCCAGTAATACCATCAAGCTTTCGAGCATTCTGAATATTGGCACCGTGAGCACCAATTGCCAAGCCCATTAAATCTTCTCGTACAGTGAATTCTTCACCATAACCAGAATTTGAATGGAGGCGTGTACTCTGGAAAATAAACAGATTTAAACATTTGTATACTAATTATAGCAAGTGACAAGAAAAATCAACTTCAAATAACTGTTTTGATAAAAGAATCTAATTTTATAATTCATGCTTTCAATCTCATTCACAACATAAATTGATTTTAAGCTGATGATACAGTAAGAGTTCATTCTGGCGAGATACTTAGATATTGACTAACTTCCCCTAAAATTCATGTTAACAAGTCAGTCATATTCCGTTTCATATATAAAAAGAAATAAAATAATTTCTGAACTTCAAAACAAAACTGGGGTAACTAATTCTGCAATGATTAATGCAGGATCCTTAATTTTAAAATATGCATTCTTCAGATTGATTGAAAGAACACTAAACATTACAGCTGTTTTTGTATTTTTTTAATTCAAATATAAAATTTTATTCAGACATACTAGAATTAGTCACAAGAGGACACAATTAGACATTAGTCATAAGAGGTATTTTCAGATGAATATAGGTTTCATTACTGTTTCTGCAGCGATAAATGTTTCCTGTATGTATTCTGAGCGTAATGTCAGTTGGTTTGTTTTTATAATGATTTCAGCACTTTGCCAATGAAAGTCCAAAGAATAAATTGATAATGATAGTTGATTTGTCAATACCAATCAGATTAAACTTGAATGACGATGTCCCACATTTTAAGGTAACCCCGATATTTATCATGCAATAGCATTTGGACAGCAGAAGTAAAAACAGACCGTCTTGTGTTTATTTATTAACACTGAAAATCCCTCTTGTACAACAGCTAGGGAGTTGAATTAATGCCAAACTAGATCATGACAATGGGCTATGAGCGATGGTCTGGGATCCAATCCTGAAGGGAAAGATCCGTGGACAACACCATTTTAGATTACGAGATCAATACCTGAGATGGCACCCTCTCTCCAATTTTTCACACTATGCCAAGATGAGGATATCTTAGGCCACAACATGTTTAACATGCACCATAAATTTTAACTTATTTCAGTAAATTATCATGCATCATGTATATATCTCAGGTTATTTAAATTTCAATATAAAGTTTGATAAAGAAAAAATATCTTTCCATTTTTAATTTCAATCACTGGTCATATTTTGAAAAATCAGCAATTGATATAATCCACTTTTTATAGTTTAGAAGATACTCTACAGGTAGCAAACTACGAGTACTGTAAAATTGTTTGGACAAGCCTTTTATTTTTATTCATTCAGTGTAATCACGTGGCCTGTGGTTTCAATTACTCCAAATGAGTTTGCAAGGGGGGGGGTATTTCAATTAACGTCACACTGGAGCTACACAATGGGCTATTGGTGACGGTCCGGGATCAATCCCAAAGGAGTTTGCAAGGTAAACCAAAATTAGCTGTCTTAGTTTACAAAATGTGAAGAGGTAAAAAAACTTATTTTAGAAAAAGGTTTTGTCACATCCTTCCCAATATCACAAAAAATGAAACAAGCTGTACTATAATTAAACAAACTTTTTTGTTGCTTAATACTGGAATGGCTGTTTTTGTCATTTCAACACTGTGTGTGTCGCTTTCAGCTTTTTTTGTCAGATTTTGACAATATCTTGGAGCTTATAATTGTTTTACTTTATAAGCACATGGCAGAAATTTTTTTAACTCAATTTAGAAAAATTCTAGTTAAATTTATCTAGAATGTCTGCTTGTGTCTTTTGGATACCAAGTACATTTCCTGATATAAATCATTTTCATTCAGCAAAAACTAACCACAGAATAGCAAACCCAGCAGATTTCTAACCATTATTCATTTATTGTACTTTTTTATTTGACCTTGAATACACTGGCATCACTTTCAAACACAGCACTGAGTCAGTCACAATTGCATGCTTGTGTTTAAATAAGTGCGTTGTTCACGATTATTCCAATTACAAACTTGCAAAAAAGGTACAGAAGAAATCAGATATTTGTTGTGAAAACTATTCAAAAATGAATCCGATGGTGCTGAGCTCACCTCTTCCAATTTAGATTCAGATAAAGAAACCAGATTATGTTAAAATAAATCAGAAGTAACATGCTGCTGACAATAGAATAATTTGGACTTATCACTCAGGATAGCACAGAATGGAAAATATATAATGGGTGAATGATGCCTTTACAGCTAAAAAGATTTTACATGAAAGTAAGATCCTGTTAATTTTGCCAAGCAAAACGTCAATGAATCCATCCTGAGTTCAAGAGTCAATGGGTAAAAGCACCAAATTATAAATCAGAAGTGCGAAATTTATGGTATGTATGAAATGTGAAATTAAAAAGTGTAATTTGTATGCAATCAATGTGCACAAAACATGTATGGTAAGTAAATGAAGAGTGAAAACTGTCGAAGAAATTGCTTATTACTGTATCAATAGTAAATAAGGTAGGAATATTATATAAATTTAATAAATGAATGGGGAGGTTAAGTCTGCATAAATACTGTGATATATCAAGAAAATAATACATTTTATTTAGTTCCCTAAATTTCTTGTGTATTTTGTGAGTTTGTATGGCATAAATGATAACTTTACTTATTACTTTAATTTTGTATAGCATAAATGATCGCAAGCTTAAGAAAACATAAAATAATCGTAACATTAGTTAAACTTAAAAATAGTTAGGATGCTATTTAGATATCACAATTGTATGCAATTGATATACTGGTGTCAAAACGACACCTGAGGCTGTTTTAAGGAGTGTCAGTAATCATTAACATTATAATAGTCAAAACAGTAATTCAAAAAATTATTTTAAAATATAAAATATTAAAACCTCCAGCTGGCGAGCAGCTTCCTCTGTCCTATTTAGAAGCAAAACTTTTTGGCGGAGATTACGAAAATGCATTTCACTAAGCATGCATGCCCTCTTCTTCAAACCTTCATGCCTGCCCTGGGAAGAGAAAAACTAAAATATACTTAGCAAAAATGTAGAACAATTATAAGAATAACAAAAATTGTACATATATAAAATGAACTGTTCTTAAAATAAGTACAAGTGAAAATAAGATAGTGGAATACATAACTGAATGTATAATTAAAATTAAGCATAAGATAAATTACATATTCTTTTAAAAAATAATTAGAATACAAAATATACATTATATTTATTACCTATATACAAAAATCATATTCCTAAAGATTATTTTAAAAATTACTAATATATCATTTACAGAATGTGTATATTTTTTAATGATTTCAAAAAAGGAGATGTAATCATGAAATTTTACTTACTATAATTTGTAGACATTTTTTTTCTGCATTATATTTACACACTGCAGCACCTATTGCCTTTTTGAATTCTTTGTGTGCTGATTCTAATTTAGAGCTAAAATAAATTATTAGTATCAGTAAGCAGGCTGAAATAAGATTTTGAATATATACGCAAATCAGTTTATGAAGTTGAAAGAAAAACTTTTCAAACAGGAAATGAAGATTATTTTACTTTAATATTAGAAATGTCAAATTAAAACATAATGCTGGAACTAGGATTGTAAATTGAGTAAAATCGTCTAATTTAAACCATTAAATGCATGGAAGTTCTGTACCCATTAACCCTCTGCATATATCGGGGCAGAATATCGTTTCCTTCTTTGGTTATGGCAGCTGGCCCAACTGCTTTACAGGCAACTTACTGAAACCGGCCGAAACGGCCTTTACAATGCTTTCCCCCAGGAAGAGAAGGAATATGTGTCGTCTCATTATCATCTAATGTGATGGTTTCTATTGTCGGGTCGTGGGTATGCCTAGAAGAGATTCTTCCCGGGTAAACTGAAAGGGCAGTAATGGTGACTTTAAGTTTATCTCTTTTTATTCACTCAATCTCTCAGACTAGATGCTCGAGGATAAACAATTTACGAGGCTCCCTGTCGATAACCGACATCTTTGTCAACGGGGAGATAAGGCTATTCACGCGTGGGTCTTTGTAGCACAGAAAATAGGGGATGGAAATCGTAATGGGCTTCAGCGATTCTTCAGAAGTTTGAGGTCTGAAAGAATCCGAGCCTTTCGTAACAAGGGGACTCAAAACCTTCGGCCGGTTGGGCCGGTCCCCGTATCCAGAGGGTTAAGAATGCATTCGTTATCACATTTTTCTGTTCAGACATAAATGTCATTTGGATCAAAATAAAAAAAGTAATTTCAAAAAGCATTCTACAATTGGCATACATAAATTCCTAATTGCTTTAACCTTTAGACTATGGGCAGTATAACATTCGTACCATATTCAGGTAGCAGAATAAAAGCGCCATAGTGTAAAGGTTAACACTAAAGAATGGCTAAATTTTTTGGAATATTTAAATATAGCGCATCAGAGACTTAATATTTTGAAAGATAATGAAATCACTTACTACTCTTGCACATCTTCAGGTACAGGAATCTCGAACTGATGAAACGTGCCTTTTGTGATGGGGTTACTGAGGGAAAAAAATTCTATACTTAAAAACCCAATAAAAATTTAAGTAAATCACACTTGATTAAAATCACTATTCTATCACAAAATTATTAACCAATTGCATAAAATTCACATGTGTCACTAAGAATCTGACACTTGTACATTAAAAAAAAACAAATTCATGCATTAATGTCAAACTTTACTTTTATGGACACTAAATTAAACATAAAATTGATGAGCATTAATTAGCACAATGCAATATGCAGAATTTACTAATTAATTCATTTAATACAGCCATTCTGCTCAAGTTCCTGTTAGATGAATGATCCAAAGCATACAACACATAGTATACATAAGATCAGAAAATATTGTTCATATATTTAGAACAGAAAAGGTATATCTAGAGATTAATGTCTGGATTAATGAAACTAAAAACTAAAGCATCTTGTTTTTCATTTTGCCATTACTTGAATCATCGTTAAGATATATTTTATCAATCTTTCATATAGTCAATACATATTTAACAGCTAGAGTCAAAAAGAAATTTTTTATGCATCATTAGTCATGCCAATGGTTTTCAACCAAGGTACTGCAGCAGGTTTGAGTGCCCGACATTTCAGGGGTGTGGCTGGTATTGTGTGTGAAAACAATTTTTTAAATTTTAGACACTGTTGGAATTTTTAAAATCAATTTAATCTCTATTCATTGAAAATATGAAATCCAAACATTAATATCCACTACAAATTGTTTAGAATTAAATAAACTAAAAATAAATAATAAAATAGCAAATTACGCATGTAAAGAATGAAATATAAATGAGGATGCAGTGAAAAAATTTAGGATGCTGCTATAAGAAAAAGATAGCCGAGTTCTACAATAGAAATTGAAATGGTTAAGGTAAGTAGGTATTTTAATTAATGTCACTTGGAGAAACACAACAGGCTATTGAAATGGTTAAGGAAATAAGAATTCACATACTTAGTGTTTTTGAGACGTAACCTGTCGCTCGGTACGATTTCTGTGTATGTAGTCTCCCAACCAAGATACTCCACAACATGAAAATCGCCTTTTGTCATTTTCACCAAAGCACGCCACCACCCACAAGCCTCTTGTTCATTAGCTCGAGAAAACACCTGCAAGATTGAGAAGAACGTCAATTATAAATAAATTGCATATAAATTAGCTCACTTCTTGAAATGAATATTTGTTCTTTATAAGAGACCGTAAAAAAAAATAATCTAATTTAATGCATTATAACATTTACAAGTCAGTTAATTTCACCAGTTTTAAATTTAAGAACATATATTTTCCCATCAAGTCCCCATGACAAAAAACATTCCACTCAATAACTTGAGCTTTCATTGCAATAAAATTAAGGTTAGGTAGTACATTTTTGCATAGATATGGGAAACATCCAAATTGATCTTGAAATAATTCAATAAACAGGTTGGACCATGGTTAGAAATTAGGAGCAGAAAATCAGTCATCAATGGCGCCTAAACATTTTCCTTCAGGTGCCAAATGTTTTAGTCAGGCTCCTGAGAGTTAGCATTTTAGTTACATGGCTTTGAGCAATTCAACTAATTTATTTAGGGGGTAGGTTAAGAAAATGTATTCCCACAATTGACATCTATAGGGTGGTTTTTAGCTTCAAATTTAACATGAAGTGATAGTGAGTTAGCGAAACAAATCTATTTCAATCACCATACATGATTTTGCATATTGCAACCTTTTCCACTAGTTGCCTTACCACCTTTCTACAGAATTTTCAAGTCATCTGCTTCCCACCAAATCTGCACAATATGTGGGTGGAACTTCAAATTTACTGTCTTATGGATGTATGTAAACATACAGTGTAATGACTTCAGCTTGTAATGACCGTTTGTATGACAAATGGCTAATTTTGAACCATTGGTAGGTTGACAGAAGTATAGAATTTGAAAATAGGCATTTAATTATACAGGTAACCCTCCTATAACACGGTAGATAGGTTCCTAGAAAATGCCGTATTCTGTGAAACCGTGTTATGAGAGCCAGTACAAAAAGGGGGGTTACGTTCCGCAAACCTATCAAAAACAAACATTTTTTTAATTCCATGTAAGCAACTTGATTTTTATTAAAAATATAAATGTATGTATAACACAAAACGAAAAAAAAATAAAAATATTATTTTCATTTAATGTAACCTTAATTTAATAAATTTCTTCCTCATCACTACTCAGTACAATCAAACGAGAACGTTTTTTTGGTTGAACGATATCACCTTCACCTCCTTCATTTAGATTTTTTGCACCCTCTATCCTCTTTAAAAAATCTGTAATTTTGGTTTGTTTGCTGGTTCTTACAAGGTCATTGTAGATTTCATGGTATAAAGATAGACAATTTTGCAGCTCCCTTTTGAATTTGAGCGTCTTTCAGCGGAAGGTCTGCACTTAAGAAAAATGATTCAAGATTTTCAGCTAAGCTTAGGCCTTCTAATTTTTTTAATGTTAAATTATTAACTTCACAATCTTCATCAGTGCTATTGTCCTCAGAATCGATTTGATTTCCAACTTCGGATGCCATTTCCATCAAATCCGCTTCATCAACTTCTTCCACTAAGTCTTGAACGTCCTTAATAGCCATATCCACAAAGCCTTCGCCTCCGATAGATTTAGCAAGTTCTAATATGCCACCAATTTCATTTTCTGACGATTCAAGCACGTTTTCTATTTCAACTGAAGATGGCCATATCTTCTTCCAACATGCATTTAACGTTGATGTTTTTAGTTCTTTCTGCGACAAAGATATGATGTTGATGCAGTGCTTAATTGAAAATTGCTTCCATTACATTAATTGATTTCCAATTGGTTACGTCTAAAATCCACTGTAATGCTCTTCTTACGTAATAAGCTTTAAAGGTATAAATAATACCTTGATCCAATGGTTGGAGCAACGAAATAGTGTTAGGTGGTAGGAACACTATTTTGACATTGGGATGACTCAAATCTTGTGGGTGACATGGAGCATTATCTAATAGTAATATCGCCTTGAAGCTCAAATTTTTCCATTTTAAATAATTTTCAACGTTTGGCACAAAACAATTTAAAAACCAATCTTTAAATAAATTTCCAGTCACCTAAGCTCTTGGATTTGCTTTCCAATATACTGGTAAGGTGTTTTTATTTACGCCTTTAAGTGCACGGGGATTTAAAGATCTATAAACTAGCAAGGGTTTTGTCATAAAGCCCCCCCCCCCCGACACATTACTGCACAAAAGTAGTATTATACGATCTTTAGACACCTTAAATCCGGGTGCAGTTTTTTCTTTTTTGGATATAAAGGTTCTACTGGGCATTTTTTTCCACCAAAGCCCAGTTTCGTCGGCATTGAAAACTTGATGTGCTGTGTATCCTTGCTCTTCTATAATGTTTTGAATTTTTTCTGGATATGTCCTGGCAGCTTCATGATCAGCCGACGCAGTTTCTACTTGAATTTTTATGCTATGAATTGCAAAGCGCTTTTTGAATTTTTCGAGACAACCTTTACTTGCCAAACTCTGGGTTGACAGTAGATTCTCCATGTATTTGTAAATTTTAAGTGCTTTTTGCTTAATGATGTTACCATCTAATAGAATTCTTTTTTGACAGCTATCATCAATCCAAATGCTGAGTGCCTTTTCCATTTTCTCAAATATTGGCGCCCTGGGACGAGCTGCATATTTTGCGGATATCGAAGATCCTGCAGCAACTGCACTTCTTATTTCTTTTTGTCCGGACTGCTGCTTCATTTAAATTAAGACTTTTTCCAATGCGAGATGCTTTTTCTCCTTTTAAAAGACGATCCAAGATTTGTGTCTTTACTTCTAAAGAAATAAATTTCCTCTTAAACATTGTTTTTATCTTTATCAGACATGGCTTGGGACTGGAACTTGATTTTCCAAAAATTTAGTCTTAAAGACGAAAAAGTCACTCTTTAACATATCGTGGCTCGACGCAGACTGCCAACCAGCCGCTTAAGACACTTTGTCTCGACCACGGAAATAAAAAGAAACAAAAAGGGCCTGCCGTTCATGGGCCCTCAGCTGCGATCGCATTTCACAACAAATCGATACAATATGACGATGTCGCATTGCACTTTATCCTTTTAGATACGGCGGGACTTTCCGCAAACTGTATCTCTGAGACGGCAAGTCTCACTGCGGATGGCGTGTAAACTGTGCATGATGCTTTCCACTATAACATCGGAATAGTTATATATGATTAAATTATAATTTATTTATATATTTTCATGTAATGGCACTATAGTTCATTATTCTTTCCCGTCATTATTTTAAGGTAATTTAGTTTTAAAATATGTTAAACAAAAATCATGTTATCCAGTACTGTAGAAGTACAGTGTTGTACAAAGGTTTTCGCAATTTTCTTATTGTGTTAGAGCAAAACCATGTTATAGGGAGTGCTATCCGAGGGTTCCTGCAATTTATCCTATCGTGTTAGAGTGAAACCGTGCTGTAGGATGCCGTGTTGTAGGAGGGCTACCTGTACATAACTAAAGCATATAAAATAAACAATTATGAAGACAATCTTGGAAATAAATTATAGAACATAATATCAGGAAGATACATCAAACAAAACAACTTTTACATTAAATACATACCTCTACTTCTTGACCCTCTATCATGTTAGCAGTTTTGTCTTCTTTAGTTGCTGCAGGTGGTAATCTTACTCGATTATACGGAAACTTGCTTTCAGGCTGCCAGCTTTAAAAATAAAATTTTAAATGTTATTACATCTGTCAGCATCATGTCTTACTCCAGTATAGAAATTCAATAGAAAATGAAATTTGAACACTATATTGGACATTTATTTAAATGAGATTTGTGTATTTGACTTTTGACAAAAATTATACCACATTGACAATGTTCCCCTTCAACTTAACAAGTTTTAACTTGCATCAATATGCTTTCCAAGATTTGTTTTAGTCGAGACTAATTTGGAAGCCTATTGCCAGATTTTAATTTTTGATTTTAACTTAAGAATTTTTATGACAAGGGTTTATCTCAAACTCAAAACCATGATTTTAATCATTTAAAACTTAATTTCCAAGAGAGGGATTTCAAAATAATTAATAATTTTTCAAAAACCTACATTAGACTTTCATGCTTTAGGAAAAATTAGGCCAGTTTTAATGCTTAAAAAGACAAATATGAAAAGCAACTTTTCTAAAAATATTTTTCTTTCAGCATCTTAGACAACTCATTACTTTTATCCAGAGTATGTTGATTTAAATCAAAATTTAAATTTTTTATTTCCTTAATTGAAATTTAATAATGATATTGAAAACTGAATAACCTCTGGGAAAGAATGCATGTTGTTCTGATTAATTAATGTCACAGAACACCTTTGGATTATTTTCTTTAACATATATCTCTGTATCGGAGGTAAAAGGCACTATGTCCATTCTTTTACGAAACTAAGGTTTCAACAATGTCCTATGCAATTTTTTTTCTTTTTCAGAGGTACAAAGCATGTCCTAAGTCTAAAAATAACAGATTTAGCCAGTTGGAAAAGGCACATGTAACATGTAAGAAAACATGTAAAAGAAGCATTGAACTGGTTCTGAAAAATTTAACATTTGTGACATAGTGCCTTTTACCTCCAATACAGATATAAAAAATATTAAGTCCTTAAAATCTACAACATTCTTATTTTTCATCAAGCTATCATTCAACAGTCAATGCTTTACAGTTCAACTGCATGAATAAAAATTGCATGAAATACAAATAATCATAATAAATAATTATATTCCGTAAAAAGCACAAGTTTTTTATCACAATTTTAAGATGAACATTTACTGTAAGCTAAAATAAAAATTCAAAGTGAAATATTTGCTTACATTATAAAAACAATTTGGTGTCGCTGCTTAAGAGTCACTTTATTAATTACTTTGAGAAAAACAACTCCATTTTTAAATTTCTAAATTACAAAGCATATCTTCACAGCTGAGTTTAAATGTATTCATTTAACTATCTAACTTAAAATGGAGGAAGCCTGCCTTAATCTAGTGGTATGATGTCGAATGGTTCAATTTGTCCCTATATTCATCAGGAGAAAACCAATTTTTAACAAAATTCATAAACTTTCACATCCTGACACTAAAGGTATACTTAGATAGCATCACTTGCATTACGTTTGACCCTCTATGTGAAAAGATAGCTTGCTTTGGCGTAGACAGAGCATGATTTGTCAAAAAATCCAAGTAACGTTGCATACAATAGTCTTTTTCTGCCTTCCCATCTTATTCTAAAAGATTCAGTCAGATACATCTGGATAGTCTGTCATTTGTTAACATCAAAAGGTAACCTCTTTGTGCTGACATTGATAGATTGCTATATGCATTGGCCTACAACAGTAGCCATTCCAGATCAGATTGCAGACTATAGCAGCTGCATTTATGGAAACTTGGGTAGCTAGCTTCAGGGTACCTGAAGTTATTACAACAGATCAAGGCTAGAATGTTGAATCTAGTCTTCAGAAATTTGGCTGATCAAATCAGTATTAAAAAGGCTCGCACAGCAGGCTAACCAGAGTAATGGAATGGTGAAACATTTTCGTGTTTTTAAGAAAAGCAGCTAATGGCTGTGGATTCTGTCCATTCATTGGAGTACAGCTTTGTCAATGGTCCTCTAGTCATTGAGATCTCATTTTGTGTGAAAATCTAAATACTTCTCCTACCCATGATATATGGAAATTCACTCAAATTCTTACAGCAGAATTTGTTCAAGATCTAAATGATTATACAGCAAAGTTAAAATCTACTCCAGTGAGACCTAAAAATGCTATTTTCATTAGTCAAGACTTAAAAACTCGCATTCATCTTTCTTAGGACTGATACTTCTAGGACTAGGATCTTACTTCATCTTTCTTAGGACTTTAGGGTACAAGAAAACATTGGAAGCACCTTATCAAGGTCTTGATAAAGCTGTCAAGGATTCTAAAACTTTGGACATCATTCATAATGAGACTGTTTCCATTGAGAGTTAAGCCTGCGTATTTGTTGTAAGAGGAGACTAATCCTAAAAATATCACCTATACTTCTATTTCTATTAAATTGGGTAGAATTTCGAAATCTATTGTAAGCTTCAAATGTTAGTTTTTAGTTTGTTTTTCGTGCAGGGGCAGTAGTGGTGGTAGCATCGGTCTACATATGAAAATTAGTCGCATGGCTCTGATAATGGATCAAAGCAAATACGTATCTTTAAAATGCCGCAATAGAGGTTGGTTTTGGGGGTTTTATGGCGCAAGGGCCATATTTGGCCAGCCGCAATAGAGATGCACAGACAGTCAGGATATATCAGCTTTCACGTTAAGACTTATTTTTGAGTAGATTATGGTGAATTGACTTAAGATATTATGTTAATTGAATTTTTGATGAATTTTTATTAAAGTTACTTTATATTTTATCTGCCTCGTTATTCATTGAACTATTTTTCATATGCCCAAAAGAATTAACATGTACTTAGTCATAATCCATTCTTAGGTAAATTTTTCTTCTCTATACCCTCCTAATTACAGGAGGTATTTCAAAATTAATTCTATTGTTATTTCTAACATATAGCAGGCAAAAAATGCAATGCTGGTTTAAAAAAGCAATAAACACGAAATTATATGCCTTGTTACATTTGTCAATTTTGAAAATTAGTTTAACCTTTAGCTCGTGGCTTCCAACTCTTATAAGTTGGTTCTCAGAAAGGCAGATTTCTTACCCCATTAAGTATTCGGGGTAAATGGGGTACGTTCCCTCGTAACCATCATTTTAGATATCTTCATGGCACTACTCAATGGTAGTTAATGGTTGCAGTGCTTTTCTAATCACTGTTTGGGTTGAAACATTTTAATTTTTAATGCTCATTTGCACAAATGATGTTTTAATGCAATAAGTTCACACATGTTTGAGATTAAAATCTGTTAATTGAAGTTTGGACAATAAAGACAGAACATCTCAATTTGTACTTTTACTCATATAAATTGCGATTCTAATGTCTTAAATAAAGTTCTTTATCTTTCTCATACTTTAAAATTTCTATGAAATTTCAAAATGTTTTCTTAATTTATAATTATTTTACTGGCTGATTTTCAATGTTTTAGAGTATATATTATTATGATAAAAATTCAAATTCTGTACCATGTCGATCTGACTGGAGTAAAGTGTGACAACATAAGTTATAACAGCCTAACATAAAAATTAACACTTAAAATCAGGGTAGTACTACTAATCAATCTTTTTCTACGGATTTGCAGAGTAGAGCAGAAATGCATAACATATGATAAAATTTACCCAAATGAACAAAACAAAACTAAAACTTTGGAAAACTAAATTTTTACTTATATTTACATATTTAAGACAAATCATTACTATCAAACAGCCATGTGTTGTTGTAACAGTTGTAATGAAAATAAAAAAAGCAAATACGTTTGAAAGAAAAAATATTTTTTTAAAAATACATTAAAATGTTTAGTGTGAGAGAAAGCTTTTCAAAAAAGAATACCAGAATTCCCTGTTATATGGTTTGCATGAAAAATAACATTCAATTGGTAAGTTTCAAATCATGTTTTTCTCAAATTATACATTTAATATTAAATTTGTAAAATATTATAAAATGAATGCAATATTTGCAGATTGTTTCATTTATCAGGAAATTTATAAACTTTATGGTTTGGTGAATAAATTTTATTATTATATTCAAATACTCAGTCAATGTGAAACAAAAATCCACAATCTAGGTCTATCATTAAAATAAAAAAGAATGTAGCAGTACATGTGAAAAGATGGAAATACTACGAACTAATTCCAGCTGATCCACTTCAAATTAATTGTGGAAATTGTTTGCATGTACATAGCAAATTCACAATAAAAACTGGTTTATAACAATTAAGCAGTGGCCACATGTAAAATATTAATGATGAAAGATTCACCAAAGAAAGTTCATTGACACTTGTTTGTTAAACTATTGTAAAATAGATCCCTTTATTAAATTTTTTATTAAAATTATTCATTAAAATTAATTTTTACACAATCTAATACAAAAATGTGTTCATAACATTCAATTGATTTATAAAGAGGGATTTAGGTAGTTAAAAAGAAACTTACTCATTTTCAAATGCTACGGTTACTTCATCTTCATGAACATCTGTGATATATGCCTAAAAAGAGAGGGTCCAATTTAAGTTTTTTGTTGAAATAAAAACATTCAGAGTTATCTATTTACAAATAAAAATGTTTTTTGATCCTACACTTCGAAAAAATTAGAAAATCTTTTAAGGATCGTCAACATACACTAAGCACTCAAGTGGTATTAAGCATAGCTTAATTCAACTAAGTATTTATTTACAAAGCAGATGCACAATGATATAGTCAAGACTTCAGCGAGTTGGCATTTGAGTCTTATGGTTTTGAATGAGTTTTCTAGTTGAAATACAAGTTCAATTAGGTGACAGATTGACTTCAACAACTGGCATCTTTAACACAGATTCTGGTTCTGAGTTTATCGTTCAGAGCCTAAAGCAATAGCAGTGATAACTAGTTGGAGAGGTTGGTTGGTTTAGGTTTTATGGCACAGTCCAGAAATGGACAAGCAGCGCCAAATGCCAGATAAGATAATAAAATCATCGTAAATGTAAAAAAATTAAAAAATTAGTGGGAAAAGATTCCAGCACAAAGTTTTTAGAGAAAAATATTAGAAAAAAGGTCAATAACATGAGATTAAATGCAGAGTTAAAATATGTTAATCTTAATTTATTTTCTACATTGGAATGTCAAAAAGAATGGGGAAGCCGTAGTGGTATATCACTCTGAATACTATTGAACTTATTGTTTGTTTGAGTGCTCCAGTCAGTTTGCCACTCATTCCACACAAGGTCTCGAACAGCGTGTCGAAGATCATCGTATGGAATGAGGAGACTCAAAAAGGTGTTGGTGGAGATGAAACCATTCACTGCTATCACCATTCAAGCTTTTGCATACAGCAGTCTTCTTTTAACAAGCTTTCACTCCTTTTGAAAACTCAATTGACCCAAGGTCAACTCCTTGAATTCCATGGCATTATGCAGAAATTTAGCACCAAAAAATATGTGAAGATGCAGAATAGAGCTCTACATTTGCATCAATAAATCAAAAACTACTGTTCTCAAATCATGTAGCCAATTATTCTTACTAATTGGTTAGAGATAGTGATGTAGAAGAGTTCAACCAATGAGTATAGCTCTGAATAAAAATATATACTGACTTTTACCTCTAAATTTTTAAATCTATGTTAATCAAATATTAACTTTTTCAAATGATATTGCAAAGTAAGGAATGGGGTAATAGTTTGGGTTTTGTTCAAGAATAAGTTTTTAAAGAACAACATATTTTAATGCTTGGAGATTATCAAAATTAGAATTTAAGAGTATGTATACATAGCAAATTCCAATCAACATCCTTTTCACAATCTAAAATACTCTTAATTTAAATAAGCATGCCTAATGTCTAAGCCCAAGTCATTACATTGTTTTCTAACACATTCATGGAAACAAAATATATTGTAAATTGCAACCAAGAACAATTTAGCAACTAAGGGGAAATGCTTAGTAGCCATTGACATATTTTGCTCCTAATTTCTAGCCCTACTTATTTTTAAACATCTCATTTGTACCAGTTATTTGAACCTTTAATGCTCTAAAATGATCCCAACTCAGAAGAAAATGTTAGTCCCAAGATTGAGATTTTCTTTCAACAATGAAAACTATTTAACAATGTATAGTTTATTAAATAGTCAATGGAAGTCAGTGCTAAATATCTGCTGTTAAAAATTAGAGATCAAACTCACCAGATGAAATATCAGTAATATCCATGACAAAACACAATTTATAATTCTAATACTTCTACCATTCTAAAACCAGAGTTCAATTTCAAGTGCTTTCATGCACCTTGCGAGAATAAAAACAGCAAGATTAGAATTGAGCTTTAAACCTTTTGTTTAGAAGTCACCAGTGTATCCTTTTCTTTCCAACCTTCCTTGTGAAGGTAAGATTTGCCCTTATTAGAGATTATTATTAACCTAGATTGACAAAATTAGTCAGTAAACTAGCATTTTAAATGCTACCTTAAATAAAAATGTTCAAGTCATCTTGACATGGCAACCATAAAAATTTACATCAATCATTTGAACGTTTTTCTTTGCTCTGATGACAGCATGTGGTTTCTCCGTACTTCATTGCATTTTTTACTGTTTAAACAAAGGCATTTTGTGTTAAAAGATCATATTATGCAAATGCAAAATATTGCAAAAGCATTGCCTTGCCACAAGTAAATGGACATACAAGGAAAGTTTTATTGACACAGAAGAGAGAAATATACCCAGGGTTAATGCAGGAATAAAATCTGTCGCCTACAGCTTGCGGAGGCTGCTCGAGTAGCAGGCTAACAAGTTGGCATCTAATTCATGTGGTTTTTGAATGAATCTGTTCACCTCTGTTGCAAGTTAAACATAAATTGTGTTCCCATATTAGGCATCTAGCATAGATTCTGGGTCTAAGTTATCATCCGATGCTAAAGGCAATAACAGTGATAACACTTTAGCAAAAGAAATAATCACCTACAATCGTCACACGATTTTACATATGGTAGCTTTCATTTCTAGAAATTAACAACCCCAAGATCACCTGCATTCTCATTATAGCCACAGCATGTAATAAAAAAATCAGCCAATACAATGGACAATTGTTTCTTGTACATCTATATACCACAAGAACTACTACCACTAAGTCTGGGTGGTTCCAGATACTATAGGAACTGGGCAAATACATTTTGATCAGGTTGATTGGTTTTGGGTTTTAAGGCACAAGGGCCATATTTGGACAAATCATTGAGTAGGAGATATTCTGATTGGTTGGATTCTATGACAAGGACTAGATTTGGCTAGGACTAGATTTGGCCCAAACACATACAAACAAGACAGATATATAAGGAAAGTTTTAATGTCACAGAAGAGGGAAATACACCCAGAGAGGAATTTAACCTGACAGGAATTGAACTTGCTGTAAGGGATGAGAAATATTGTTATTTCCGGCGAATAGTTCTTTGCTGTTTCGTTCTTTTAAAAAGAAATGTTCTTAAACCTGCTCTTCTGTTCACCACTGTTCTTAAATGTCTACTCTAAATGTGAAAGCTGTTCCGCTTCCTAGACTATGGCGTCAGCAATTTTCGTGATAGACAGACGGACTGAATTTTGTTGACATATTGTTTATGTTAGTACTTTGTAAGCATGCACAACAAATTACTCTTCTGCTAGCTTTTTTATTGGTGAGTTTTTCTCTAGTTTTGTGTATGTGACAGAAAGAAAAAGAAAGATAAAATAATTTGGAGTCTTCATATTGTTAATCGATTGATTTATTTTTTTATGGCGCAAGGGGCAAGTCTGTCCAAGCTGCGCCAAACTATCAGTAATTAAGAAAAGAAAATCAGAATATATCAGTAAATTTGAAAAAGTTCTTGCAAATCTAAACATTTAAATTCTCTATGTGTCCCCAGTGACAACTAATAATGTCCCACATCTAAACCATCTCAAGTACGGTTTCCCAAACAGATATGAGGTACCTAGGACAAAACAAATTCGCAAAGGAAAAGTAATAATTTTTTAGATTTTAATATCATTTTTAAGTCAACAAAATGGTCATTTTAGTCAACAAAATGGAGGTCCGTAATCCATTCCGAAGAGAAAGATCCGAGAATACCACGTAATTTTGAATCACGTTATGCAATAAATAGGAAGTCGCCCTTTAAAAGATTATAAACACTTAAAAAACTCATACAGGGATTACCACTTGGAAAGTAGAATAAATTTGTCATAAAAAAACAGGTTATGATATAATCTATCTAAAATTTAAAACATAAAAAATACAAGTCAAAAAATCACTTTCACTTTTCAATACATTAGTTTTATGGTGGGGCTTGTTTCCAAGATGTCTTTAAAATTGTAATAGCAGACTTAATGATACCCCTTTCCAACTTATAAAGAGAGCCTGATCCGAATCTCCCTTTCAGTGAAATGTGTTCACACATCTGAAATTTTGCTTTCCATTTTGTAAAATTTGGTTTAAAATAAAGTTAAAAGCATTGCAAATCCTGAGAACGAGTAGAGGCGACACCGCCAGAGAGGAAGCAAGACAGCAAAATTTGATGAGTAATATTTTTTTTTTAATTTTAATTAGTTTAAAACCAAATTTATCACCATGTCATTGCCTAACAATTATAAAATTTCACAATTATTACGCTCTAATCTCCTCGCAAATTCATCAAACGTCGGAGCTTGGCTCAGTCGAGAACAGTTTCGGGAGCAGTCAGCGAGATCAGCTCGGCGAACAGTTCATCGAGAACAGCTCCAAGAACGGAGAACAGAGTTGGAACAGTTTGAGATCAGGAAGTAGTCCCAGAGCAAGAATCAATTCCCAAACAGGAAGTAGTCTCAGAGCAGGGAGTAGTTTATAGACAGAACAGGTGAATGAATCAACAGGAAACAGCGAGTCAAGAACTGTAGGATGAACAGCTGTGTTTCGGACTTAGCATAATTTAGAAAATACGAGCATTTTTAACGAACTCAGAAATCAAATTAGAATTAAAATCAAAGAAAAAAATGAACTGAGCCCCAGTGGCCCAGGAGTGATTCTGGTGGATGTCTATTTTGATGCTTTTAGGTGAATGCTAGTGACAGAAAAAGGTAGTTCACCAATTTAGATTATAGGCTTAAAAAATAAATTTGAGTGCATTTAATCTGTCATTAAGTGCACCAATGTGGAACCATTCCACCATTGTAGAAAATAGGAAAAGATCTGTTTCTACCACAACAGACAGACAGTTCTCATGTTGGTTGTTTTTCTTATGGCAGAATGGCCATATTTGGCCAAGCTGCACCAATCAGAAGACAGACAATGCAAAAAGACAGTTCTCATGGAAGACGGTCAGTTGGGTTTTTTATGGCCTAAGGGTCATATCTGACTGTGCTGCGCGCCAGGCACAAGACATACAATATCACATAATGAACATACACACAAATAAAGTTTTACTGATACATGAGAAATACACTCGGGGAGGAATCGAACCTGTGCCGCCTACAACTCGCAGGTTGCTACCGCAGAGTAGGCATAGCCAGAGCTAAGGCAACCCATTCATGGCACACGGACAGTACTCTTTATGTGTCATTTTCATTTCTGTGTGCAAGGTACATCAGTATTTTTTTCATTTGATAAATTCTTTTTGCAAAATAACACCTGTTCAGTCGGCCTTTATTATTTGACATTAATGTCAGCCTTCAGGAAGGACACAGCCAACCAAGGAACACTAGTTAAGTGAACAACCCGAAAAGGAAAATCAATAAGATCCACTCTGATCAACACAGGTAATGGAGGAATAAAAGACATACAAAACTACAATATCAATTAGTTAATTTGGTTCTGTAGTGGAGAGATGAGCATCAGACATTTCTGGCTTTGTGCCAAAAACTGAAATGAAGCCAAGAACATGCCATCACACCACATACTAGGAGATTTAACCTATCTTATTCTAGGTAAGACTTTTAAAAGAGTATGGGTTCTTAAGAATTATCTTCCGATAACTTCTTTCTAAAATTTTATTCAATTTAAAATGTGAATTTTTAAGATTCATAAAATACATCAAAACTATTAATTTAGCAAGTGTGATTGCTTATATTTGTGAAATATGATTGCCCCATGTTATATGCGTGAGTTCAGATGAAATCGTATGACAATACTGTTTCATCTATTCCAAACTAGTTTTTAACAGTTAACTGAATGACCAAACTAAATTTTGTTGTTTAGCATGAAGAGGTAAAGATATCTAGGTGTGTTAGTCAAGAGAATATTTTATATGCATTTTCCGAAAAGAATAATGAATATGCACTTTGTGGAGGTATAATATATTGGTGAGATGATTATGAACAAGAACACCAAAGCAAATAAAAAAATCTTATTAATCAAATATATGAAACACTCAATTCACAGAAAATGGCATTTGATAATCATATTGGCAAAAATGTGCAGTATCTTATTCATTATAATTGCACATTTCCAGATTTTATATAAAAATCCAACAAATTGAAGACTGGTGAACCACCAAGTTTATTATACAAAATTGACCACACCAAAAACAAAAATGGTCATTAACATTAAAGGTAATTTTTAATTTATACTAAAATGAATATTTTACAATTCTGATAAAATTGTACAGCTATAAACTAACGAAATCACAAAAATGTGAATCGCTAAGGAGATAAGTATTTATCAAATAGATTCAATCGGTTTCGATACTAAAAAAGATAAGTTCAAAATTTATCAAGCGTTCTCGAACGCCGACTCCTGATACCGGCTAAAATGACATGTTCTTATGAATGACACTAGAATATTCAGAGTTATATAAAGAGATAAAAAGAGAAGTAAAATTATTTTAAGACGCATAAGTACTGCTAATTCAAATGTAAAATTTATTTGAATATAACTGTCAGTCTACAAAACACACGCCTCGTGTATAACGGCAACCACGTTTTGCCGAAGGAAACACAAATACAGTAATAAAGATGCGTTCCAAGGTAGGGGAACACTTCATGAGAACGACAGAAATATTTGTCATTTGAAATATCACACAATTATCCTCTAAATTGCTTCAATAGAATTACAAACCTTATAGTAAGCGCCATTCTCACCGCACACTTCAACAGCAACGTCCTCCATTTTGCAGCAGAATACAATTACAGGGGCTGTCTATTGAAAACTTAGTCTCCGGTTCTTTGCCGGCATTGAAAAACAAAACATAAGACTAGAAGATGGAATTTGTGGCACGCATATTACTCTTTGAATATTCAAATCACGAGTAAAATAAATAACATACAAATATATTTGTTCTGTACAATACAAAAAGAACCGAGGTTTGAAAACGAACGTCTTAAGTGATGGTTAACCTTTTCAACTTTCATAACCGCGAGATTAATTATAAATGGTAAAATAATTTATTTTCAAAACACGTAAATAAATTCAAAAACAATCATGCTTAACCGTGAAGATGTTAAGAATGCCTCATTTTTTGTAGCCTTCAAAAATTATAATTTTTAATAAGGAACAAGCATGTGTTTCATCGTGTTTACATTTGAACTCGTAAAGATCAAAAGGAAATTCGATGAACCGGTCTCTGAACCGTTTGGTTTCATTTGTTTCATTTAAATTAGAATTGATTATGCTCGTGTTAATATAGAAATTGAGTATTCCTTTATTTCATGTGTTCTCTGATAAATCATCGTTTCTTGTAAATGTACGCACAATGAAATCATTTGACTGACACAAGAGAGAGAAATACATCTGAACGGACAGGAATAGAACCCACATATTCAACAGCACGAGGCAGGTAGGTAGATATTTAATTAACATCGCACTGGAGCAAAACAACGTACTATTGGTGACGGTCCGGGATCAAACCTGAAGGGAATGATCCGATGACAATACCACTTAATTTTGAATCATGGTCATATGACGAGGTCACACATGAGCTGGCACCCAACTCTCCAAACTTCCCCCCCCCCCCTGTACACGAGTATTTTGTTCGATTCGAACTCGTTACCCTCCGGTTGCTAATCCGTTAATCTTCCAACTGGGCTATAGCGGCCCCAGAGCGAGGCAGATAAACGCTTGTGTTAAACTTTTGATAGCCAAAGACTGTCGTATATACGGATGTTGGTGCACGTTAAATCTACCGTGGCCTCAAATGTCCTCACGTTGGCGTGGCGTGGAAGTTTGGAGAGTGGGGTGCCAGTTCATGAATTGACCTCGTCATCTGAACGTGGTTCAAAATTACGAAGCGTTGTCCTTGATCTTTCCTTTAGAGATTGTTGTCCTAGGCTCTTTCCCTTCGGTTCTGATCCTGGACCGTCGCCCGTTGTGTTACTCTAGTGCGACGCTAATTAAATACCTATCCTTAGGGATTGATCCCGGACCGCCGCCAATAGTCAGTGCCTGTGCTCCAGGGCGACGTTAAATAACTACCTACCTACCTAAACTTTTTATTAAAAAACATTTAGTTCTCAATGTATGTTGAAAATTCAAATAATGGAAGAAAAGCTTTGATTTTTTTTTTCCACGGCTCCAGCCAAATACCATTAGTTATAGATAGGGTTACCATATGCCCCGGTTTGATCGAGATAGTCCCGTTTTGGAAAGCTTGTCCCAGTGTTGTCATTTTGCCAGTCATATTTGCAGAAAAGTTGGTAGGTAGTTAACGAACATCGCACTGGAGCAGCACAACAGGCCATTGACGACGATCAGGGATCAATCCCCAAGGGAAAGATCCATGGATAACGCCTCGTGATTTTGAACCACGGTCAGATGATCAGAACAACACATGAACTGTGAAGGTTGGATTCGAACTCGCAACCCTCCGGTTGCTAATCTGTTACTTTGCCAACGGAGCTACCGTGGCCCACCACGCCAATGTGAGGACGTTTGTGGCCACAACAGATTTGACGTGCACCACTTCCGTGGGCATGTAACCTCTACAAATCATATATAATCTTTGCTTCTACAACTCTATGTAGACTGCATATTTTGTAGAATAATGTTTTAAAAAGAACGTCTTTAAAAAATTAAATAATTTTCTTTAAAATATAGTAGTGAAAAGTTATTTTTAAACAGAAAAATAATGTTTTGTGATGTAGCCACCGTTATAAGCATGATGGTCTTTGGCTGGACGGAATTTCGAACTTGCAATCCTCCGGTTGCTAAACCGTTGCTCTTCCAACTGGGCGCTACTGCGACAACCGTCTGTAGAAAGAAATGAAGGTGATTGTAAAACTGCAATTGTTTGGATGAAAAGGCAAATTTTTTTAGTGTACTTCTAATGTATTCTTATTTGTCCTCAACCCCCTATATTTATAAAAGAAATACGTTTACACAAAACATTATAACAGACAATTATTTCATTTTACGGATAGTAAACATATTTTACACTTTTTTGTCGTAGGACTGCGTCTTTCTTTTCACTACGGAGTAACATGGGAGTTGAGCGCCATGAAAAAATGCAAACCATTCTTGCCGCTTCTGCTCGCAAATGACAAAACAGAGATAATGCATAGTATACCATTGGATACAAAATGATGCAACGTATAAAACGAAATATAAACGGACGCTGCTGGTTGAGACTGAGCGAGCTGGCAATACAGGGTATTGGTATTTTCAATTAACGTCACACTGGAGGAACACAACGGGCTATTGGTGACGGTCCGGAATCAATCCCAATGGGAACGATCGAGGACAACACCACGTAATTTTGAACCACGGTCAGATGACGAGGCAACACCTGAGCTGGCGCCCCACTCTCAACTTCCACACCACGCCAACGTGAGGACATTTGAGGCCGCGACAGATTTAACGTGCACCAGCCCCCTTTGTACACGACGGTGTTTGGCTGGATTCGAACTCGCAACCCTTCGGTTGCTAGTCCGTTACTCTTCCAACCGGGCCAACCTGGTGACTGCAAAACCGATTCATGCGGTCTTGGAGCCACTCTTCAACTTCTCGCATACCCGTCATCACCATGTAACACGATCTCATGGATCCACAACCGACCTGACATCTGAACCAAGTACGTCGGTTCAGTAGCATATCAGTGTGCCAAGTGCGTTGTCAACATATTTCGCTGGATCCCATCACCGAGCGGTTGATTCGACAAGACACCGGCACTTACAAGATTGTCGAACATGTAATCAACGTGCTCGTCGATGTCGACACCACGGTGAGGCAGCTGACGACAGTTGCAGTTTCAACGGGAGCATAAATAAGCATTTGGTATTCATATCACACGATGCTTGCTGTATATGATCCCATTCAGTAGGTAGGGTATTGGGTATTTCAATTAACGTCACACTGGAGCAACACAATGGGCTATTGGTGACGGTCCGGGATCAATCCCAAAGGGAAAGATCCGAGGACAACACCACGTAATTTTGAACCACGGTCAGATGACGAGGCAACACCTGAGCTGGCACCCCACTCTCCAAACTTCCACACCACGCCAACGTGAGGACATTTGAGGCCACGACAGATTTAACGTGCACCAGCCCCCTTTGTACACGACGGTGTTTGGCTGGATTCGAACTCGCAACCCTTCGGTTGCTAGTTCGTTACTCTTCCAACCGGGCCACCGCGGCCCTCAGTAGGTAGAATGCCGTGATTAATCGCCCAGTAAATGATAATTGCATACGCAACCTCGTTTCATTTCTCATATTACTGACACAGCTAGCTCTACGTAAAAAATGCAACAGTAAAGTTCTTTTAGAAACTTGAATTTGGAGAAATCTCTTCATACGCTAAAGGGTTAAACGAAATGCCTCTATTTGTACATTGTTTCATAGTATTGTAGCCAGTTTAAATAAACTATTCGAGAATTTCTAGGAATTCAGGCGCATGCAAGATTTGCATATAAGTGCACATATTTTGCATTTATTTAAAATTGTGCACTTTTATTTCCATTGTCAGCACCCAGTTTTGACGTCAAATTTTTCAAAAACCAAGCTTGAAATAATTTGATCTTCCCATTTCTGGATTGAGGTTCCTTATGTTAGTTTCCCAATATCTTCTTATCAGGATGTGTGACTTATATTTCTTTACAAGAATCTAAATAAAATTTACTTAATACTTTTATATGTAATTATGAAAAAATTCTACAAATATTAATAAACTATCTTGATATATTTTGATGAAAATGATTCCCTCCCGGTAAAGATAGCTATTTATTTTTGTATTAGAAAGGTAGGTACTTTAACATCACACTGGAGCAACACAATGGGCAATTGGTGACGGCCCGCGATGAATCCCAAAGGGAAAGATACGAGAACACCACGTAATTTTGAACCAAGGTCAGATGACGGCATTAGAAAAGTATTTATTATAAAGAAAAACCATACTCAAAAATTTACTCTCAGAATCCAGAAACGGATGGATCAAATTACTTGAAACTAGATTTCTGAAATTAAATTTTGATATGGAGTAGAAGTTAGGCATAAAAATTTGCTATTGCAAATTTCGTCTGCAATTTAATACTTAAGCTTGTTTTGAGTTTTTTTGCATATAAATTTATCGATATTATTCCCTACAGAAAGGTATCTGAATTTGGTCAAGCGACTACTCTAGTCGATATATGGAGTGGTGGCTTGTTGGAATCTTTGTGTATGAACTTGCAAGTGAAATTCGAAGCTTGTGAAGCAACAAAGCTGCTTGATGTTCTACCAGCCTTTTTCTCACAACAGGATCAATTCAGTTACATCTGAACATCACTGATGCTTTTATATATATATGCTGTACTCTTCTTGCTCCTGCTTTGTCTGAGAAAAAGTTTTGCAAATAAAAATCAATTTTCGATTGACTATTGGTCAATTTTGAACCACGGTCAGACACCAAAGTGAGGGTACTTGAGGCCATATTTTTAAATGCACCAGCTACTAAACCACTTAAGCTGTTTGAAGTGTATTAATTTGTATAAAATGTTAATAATGACCAAATTTAAATCAGCAGTACCAATTGGATAATTCATAGCAAAATCTCTTAAATCAGTTGTAGATTTTGTCAGTATTGAAAATGGAACATCTTAATGAAATTACAATAGCAAGACTTATTTGTCAGAAAGTTATAACCAATATTTTAGTATTAGTTAGTAATATTGCTCTTGCCATGTTTTTCCACCTTAGAAAAGCTGATTATTTGTGCTGCTTGTCCCAAGCCTAGATATGGGCTGGCCAACCCAATGCCTGGCATGCTATTTTTGCTGCATTCCATGTTTTATAAAAAGCGATAAAAAACGAAATAAACAAAAGCTATAGTACCAAATTACTTACCGTGGCAGATCTTAAGGCATTCAAAACTCTTTTTGGCTTTACATCTTTCATTACTACCATGGTAAAAGCACAAAATGAAGTTACATTTAGAAATGTCTGGTTAAAATGTTTGGCAAGTTACTAAAGAAATAGTCTAGAAATGAATGAATTTGAGGGAGTCTCACAGTTTCTTTTTCTGCTATGAATATTTGTTTTAGTATTCTAACTTTGTCAGGATTTTTATGCTTCATATTTTTAATTTTCAAATCATAAGGAAGTTTTAATGAAAACACCATTCAGCGACCATTGAAGACCTAAAAATCACTAAAAGTAAACACCTCATCAATTATGTGATAGGTGAGCTTTTTTAGTTTAGCTTTATTACTTATATTTTTAAAACTTGTGGGAAAACTGCAGCTTGTTATTGTGGCCAGAACAGTTTGGTCAGTCCTGCTACATGATTCTTCATTGGTGTTTTAGATATTTTGGAAAGATAATTTCCGAAAGCTAATTTTAAGATGTCAACAAGCAGTTATAGAAAAATTCTCATTCACACCAAATATGCTGCAAGTTACCAAGATTTCATTAACATACAACACACACACAATGTGCGGTTTAAATACCTTCAATATATTACAGAAATCACATTTTAGAGCTTTTATCTTAGTAAGACTTCCCTGGATTTTCATGTTGTCTTCATGTATACCATCATTAGATTGTAAAAAGCAAATTTTACCAACATAGATGTCTTCTATGTATCTTCAGTCTCATTCGATATCACAGATAACAGTAAACACTTATGCGAGAGCTGAAATAATTGGATAATACAACAATAGTAAATGTGCAATGGAAGATGGATATACTAATGACTTGTTTGAGTCATGAGTGGTCACAGTATTATATCATTCAGCAAAATCCTCCTTATTTCAATACTGAATTCACAAGTGCATTCATTCGTGTCGAAGATAACTGCCCATAGCACTAGAATTGCTACTATTACAACTGACAAAAATTCAGATATTGGAGTAAAATCTCAGCTTTGAATGCAGAAAATTCTTAACTGAGAATACAAACTAGACAAAAATACTATAGTACAGGAATTAGAATGTTTGTTCTTAAAATGGTAATTGTTCCATTAAAAAGTTAAGACATTGAATCATTATTGAAATCAAATTAACTTCAGAACTCATTACATTTACTGACTGGGAAGCTTGTCACTCAATAGTTTTCTGATGTCTTGCACTCCTGATATTGGTTGCATTGAACTTAATGGCGCAAGGGCCATATTTGGCTAAGCTGTGCCAAACACAAGTAATGGACAAACACACACAATGAAAGTTTTACTGACACAGAAGAAATACACCCAGGGGGAGGAATTGAAGCTGCAGCGCCTACAACTCACAAGTTGCTAGTGCAGTGGACAAACCCACTATACAGTCCCCTTTGATTGATTTGTCGAGATTTTATACAAAAGATTTTGAACAGTTTTTATAAATGTATTTAAGCGAAATATTTAATTTTAATAAACACAGTATAACAATAAATAATATTACAAATAGTATGTACATATTAAAAATTTCAAAATTTGTCTTTAATAGAATCTTGTACAAAAATTACAATAAACTTGAATACATTTATAATGATATATATATAATCTTTCTTTTACATATTCTGTACAAAGTTTACATACAAGACTAGTCAACATTTAAGAGACATTAGTAGTTCCAGTTTTTACTTTGTGTAGGAAGACTTTAATTACTCCATTAAAATCACCGCTGACCATAAAATAATATTTGTTTGTATTATGATCCATGGACGTAGAACCTTCCTCTTGGTGCTCTCGCTCTAACTGCTTTACAATGAATGATGGATTAGGAGCAAACACTGCTGACGTAACAACAGCATTATGGGCTGTAGAAAACAAATGGCAGTATTTAAGATTATAAGTATATTTAAAAATTTTCATTTTTTTATTAAAATACAGTAAAACCTCAATAAGTTGTCAAGTAAATAACTCGTCACTTCAGATAAGTAGTCAATTTTGTCGTTTCATCTAGCTCTCATAGACGGCAATGTAATTAAACCTTTGGTTATTCATTGAGAAATCAAATGTTATCCCAGATAACACATCACTGTGGAAAGGTCTTTAAACGTAGGATTTGTGTCCGATGGCAAACAAATAAAGTCGAAAATGAAAACTGACTCTTAATTGAATTTATTTGAAATCTTCAATGAAAGTGGATGTGTTCTATTCCAGACATATTTAACTACGGAATTTTTAAAACAGAAGCGTAAAAGTGAAATTCTTTCACCACCTAATAAAACAAGTCCTTGAAGCCATGGAAACAATTTGACGGTATCTTATGTCAGTTCAAGGTACTGCAGATAATGAATTCCAAGCAATAAATGTTTTAGAGAAGATAGTTAATTGTACTGTCATGTGTTTGTTAGTCAAAATTACATAAGTACTTGGCCCTATATGCTTGCACAGCAGTATTAAAGATTTTAGAAGGCAAAGTTAATTTTTTTAATTGTTTACATGATTTTTAGAATTTCTAATAATTTATATTATTGTTATGAATAACCATGATAAATTTGAAACTTATATGATCATTACAGTAATGAATATTGAGTACATTTTGGGGTTACTCCACTTTATTCGTCAAAATTTTTTGGTTCCTTGAAAGACGACTTAGCGAGGTTTTACTGTATGCACATAACATGTAATATCAAAATATTTTTAACATAAACTTCCTTGGAATTAATTTAAAACAAAAGTTCCTAATCACACAGCAATACAATGCAGGTTAAAAAAGAATTCAGATTACCTCTTCTCAAGAAAATAAAATGGCATACTACAGAAAAAACTTTTCAGAAGCAATTAATAGCAATTTTAAATAAAGAATTGTACTGTCTGCAACCTTTAAAATCATTTTAGGTTTCAGAGCACTTTTACATATTGTGAAAAACAACCAATATAAAATTTTTTAGTTTTTACCATTGCAATGTGTAACTCTTATTTGCTTTCGATTCTTTTCATCTTGCTTAAACCGGAAAGTTTCAAAATAAAAGGCTGTTTGGTTAAAAACATGGAACACAATGCAAATAATAAAATACTTGACATCAATAGAGATAACTTTCAAATTATCTGTGTACAAATATTAAGGCAATTACATACCTTTTATGCCAGTCCAGTAATCATTCCTGTCCCTTCTGAGTTTAGCATAATCGTGAGATGTTTTCCATAAGTATATGAACTGATTTTCTGAGCCACTAAGTATATATTTCCCATCATGACTGCAAAAATAAAGGTTTTAGGATCACATTTTGGTCTCGGAATATCCATTGCTGTTAGAACAGTAAATATAGTTCCTGCAAAGTACATATATAGGAATTCATAAGCATTATTAAAGGTAGACTGAGTTAAGGCTATTTCTTGAAGATTTTGCTCAACAGGTGCATGTAGAAATTATAACCTCATCATATTCATATATTGGCATATTAAAATCAAAATTTTTCAGGAGCAATGAAAAATCAAATGTCAAACTGTAGATCAGTTATGAGGTTTAAAAATTCGCAGGTAAGGGCTTTATAAGTGATTTAGAGTTAGGAGTTGTTGAAATAAGTTTAGTAAGCATATTTGTAATCAAATAATGTTAAAACCTAAAAAAGGACGTACAAGATTTGATAGAAAACCATTGATATAGTAATGTTTAATTTCATACAACATACTCAAATAAAAAGTTTACCACATTCATCACGTGTGTAATGTAATATCAGAACTATTTTAGTAACTTAAGTATGGTACTCCTATTTACAATTCTAAAATTTTACCCAATTAATGAGTAATTGTTTAAAAGCATAACAAGAAATGTTATAAAACATACCAGAATACCTGTTCTACTAAACAAATAAGTATGCCTTTTTTTAATAAAATGTATTGGAGTTCTGAAACATTGTTGATGGATAGGGTGATTAAAAATTAATTTCACTAAAATTCACTAATTAGGTAAAAATTCTATATAAATTTCGACTAAACTAAAATTGTTTCCAGCAATCTCTTAAAAAGACCTTCCCTCTAGGCAATATGATGACCAATGAATTTTCACACAATAGGAATTTGACATTCAATAAAAAGAGCGTAAACCTTATATTTTTTACAGAAAAGTAACACTAGGAAATACTTCAATCCCACAAATAGTTCATTAAAAATGAAGACTATAGATTGGAATTTCAGTTATGTGATAACTCAAGGACATAAAAAGAAAGAATTGAGTGATCCTATACCAGGATATAATGGTCAATTGTAGTCATTTAATGGAGAAAGTTAGAATCAGGTTTGTGAGCATGTGCAAATCATCCATGAATTTAATTTTTATTGCGTGTGTGCACTGTTACTTTCGTATTTATAAACATTATTATGCACATGCAAATGACAATTTTGTGAATGGATTTTTTAAGTTTGAAAACTGCAACCATGATATGGAATGTGATAACAAAATGAATTTTGAATTTTGAAGAATTTGAGACAAAGTGAGAGTTAATTGTTGTGCTTTATAATTTTGTATTGTCTTCAGTTTTCTTAATAAATGTCTAATTTTTTTAACAAGTGCTCGTCTCCATCTATGCAATAGAAAAGCTTTTCTAAAACTACTTAATGCAATTGAGCTGATATTCTGATCATCCAAAAAGTGAAATGAGAGCAAATCTTCATATTAAAGGTAAATTAGACTCGGATCACCATGCCACATCTTGACAAAGAGTTTTGTAGTTACTGAAAAATATGGTTGTTACACGGAAGATACTTAACAGAATTTGAGATTATAAGGTTTCACTATTATTTAAAAATTAATGGTCATTCATAAAAATGTGGAAACAAAATAATGAGGAATTTAACATGTTAAATTGGATAATCCATTGAAACCTCAACTAACAGGAAAGAAACAGTTGAAAGAAAATGTACACAATACCTATTTATCCTTCCTTAAAATGCCATCTTAGCTCAATAATATATTCAGATTTACACTTTTTTCAATAGTTTAATTTTATAATCTTTTATTTGGTTTCTGTCCGTTTTTGGACCTTGCACAGTAAAATCAAAAATCCAATCCTAATTCAATATTAAACTTTAGAAGAATTATGAAGGAGTGTGTATAATCTTATAAAAAACATACCATTTCCATGAGGAAATAAATAACTTACCTAAAACTAGCCTTTATTTGACTGCTTAAATTTACATAGCCTTTATATTTACAAGTTAAGCACAGATCTCTTAGATCATATAATCTGATCCTGGAATCATTCGATGTGACCAAGATCTGAAAATAAAGGCCATGATTAATTACAAAAGTATTGAAACAATTTTCATTCATTTTAGAAAATACAGAAGGAATTTGAACACCATGGATAAAATAAGGAAGCAGTTAGCTCTGAAGGATGAACTATGATATCTTTTAATGAATGGATGATTTAGGTCAGATACATTATTTTAAATATTGCAGCACTATAATTGTTACATTTCTTATTTCTATTTAGAGAAAAACTGTTTTTCAAGTAAAACGATACGTAAAGTTTAAAAACAAAGAAACCCAACTACTAAACTCGCATTATTTTCATTATAGATGAACTATTAATGTTATAATTGTTATCTAACTGATATCTTTACTATAAATGCTGTGTAACAAAATTATATTTTAAAATACTTTAATTTACATGGAAGTCTGCAGTAGAAACAAATTACAGTATGCATTCAGCTACTCTTGAATCTTGTTAATATTGTATACTTACTCTACTATATATGATTGGTGGTACTAAAACACATTTATCTTTTCTTTCAAAAATGGTAGTTGTGAACAAGAGGGTGAAATAACATCCCTTATGAAGGAAATGGATGAAATGTCACATAATAAGTTAGATAAATGTAATCAATGCTAATCTTTCACATTCTCTTATTCATACAACTGCAATGAAGTTCTGCAGTGAATTATGATTTGATTTTTCAATAAAACTACACAAAACATTTGTCACTGTCTTTCCTTTTATTTATTCCTTGAAATGCAGTTAATTTAAAATGCAATTGCCTAATTGAACTAATGGAGAAAAGCAACAAATTAGGGAAAGCACAATTGTCATTCAACATCCTTGCTGTAAGACATCAACTTGACAGTTAAACCTTTAATTTTTTAATGAAAAATTCCATATTACAAACCTGAACAACTAAAAAGTAAAACTAGAAGAAACCATCTGCAAGAGTATTAAACTCGTCAAATATTAGGTCACTTTTAAAGAAATAACGAGAAATGTACTAAAAATATCTGCAAAAAAGTTAAGAAAATTACTTTGTCTTCTCCAGGCATTTCTTCAATACCACTAATTTTTCTTCCTTGGGCATTTTTTCCTTTTGTACTCCTGACATGTATTTGAGTATAGTATTTAAGTTGCTGCAAGAAATAAGACATAATTATTACTCAAATTTGAAAATTGTTTTGAATAGAAAGATATTTATAAATAGTTCATAATTTAAAGAATCAATTCGAGACTTAAGAAAGGAAAAAAAAAGTCCCATCAAAATATGGAAACTAGTGCTGATGATTAAATGTTTTTGTTGAATTATTAAAATTGTATTTAAATGATGTTGTGATTGTAAATCAAAATACTTGGTTTGCCTTTAAATATACCTTTAATTAATTTATTAAAACTATTCAGAGTTTATATTCAAGTTCATAATATGTTCAATTTTGTTAAATGTGTTAAGTAAAATATTTATCATTGCATTCGTCCATCTCTTTTAGAATCAAACATAGATTGAGGAAACAATTTTCCAAAATAAAAATTTATATTTGAAAATAGATGTTAATAAATTATCCTAACTGAAAGTTGGGTCTTAACACCAACTTAACAAGTCTCATCGACAATAAATAAATTCATACACAAGAGTCTTTCATATTATGCTGAAAAATTTGGGTGCATTAAAATGATGAAAAGAACACATTTATAGAACATTAAACATAATGATCTAACAGTTTGAAAAATTCTTAAACTTTCATTTCCCAAATATTTACGTCTTTTCAAGAGAATCCACAAATAATTTTAACATTCTTATTTAATGAAGCTAGTATTTTTAAAACATACTTATTGAAATCAATTAACTAAAAATTTATATTTCATTGCATGAGTCAAACTAAAATTATACAAGTAAAAACTCAGCTTCTCGAAAATAGAAAAAACAAAATAATGTTCATGCTAAATACGGTTTCCAATATTGCCAACAGAAAACTTCATGTTACTTTGCATTGTGAAGTGTGTAGTTAATCTTTAAAATTAATAAGTTTGTTTTTTGTATCATAAATAATTTGTATTGAAGCTTTCCTCATAAAACGTGTGAAATTAAATGATAATTAGCTGGTCATAAAATGGGTAAAATTAGGAATCTTAGTTTAACACATGCATGCAAAACTTCACTTTTAAATTTTCACAATGTTTAATTTCAATTAAAAATTACAATAGTTCCAGCTAGACTAAAATAATACAAATTAAAAAAACTTACATCAGTGTAGTAAAATATACAGCGGCCATCATATGAACCAACAATTGCTATTTTCCCATTTTGACAAAAATTAACAGCTGTTATTAATTTGGTTTGTCCATCTAATTCGTTCCACAATGTAACCTTCTTGTCTGGAATGTACCATAGTCTTAACTTCCCATCTAAAGATCCACTTAAGAAATAGCGATCATCCTAAAAGGAGCATTAAGTAAAAAATACAATTGGAAAGAAAATAACACAAATCATCAGCAAAATGTTAAATTTTTGATTTACAGAATAGGATTCTTGCACAGCTTACTTTTGGATGAAAAACAATTGCTGTCACGAAATCAATATGCTGAAAACAACAGAGACATTCTTCACGAGAAATATGCCAAAGTCTCACTGTTTTATCCATTGAAGAAGACAATATAAAATAATTCTGTAACAAATAAGTAAATATATGCAAAAAGTACAAAAAAGGACTGTAAAAGTGATAATATTTATATAATCGAAATTTGGTGAACATTTTTGGAAAAAATTGCTATGCAGGGACTGATCAATGCATCTCAAATTGCAATATCATTAAAATGATGTAGCTACTCAAAAAGCATTTTATAAGTTCAAATATTGTTTTTAATGGTAGCTTATACATATCCTAATATTTAGTATGATATTGAATACCTGAGACAATTTGCAAATGAAGATAAATTATACTTAAATTATATCCAGGTTCATACATTAAAATCAAGATTCTATTTGATGAAATTCCAAAGAACATACTGTCGGGTTACTTAAAGCACTAAAATTCCGGTTTAGCTTATACAGTTAAAGTGAGAAACTAGTTTCAAAACAGCAGTATTACAATTAATTTGAAATATACTCACATCTAAAAGAATCCTTTGTATTGATGTGATGTTTACAGCAACATATTAGTGTAACAATTATTACAAAGCAATGTTTACTTATTGATTTAATTTAATACTCAAATTTACATTCCCATATTTATAAGGCTATATTATAAATGTTCACTAAACACTTAATAAATTATGTAATTGAAAGTTTATGGTTACAAAACAAGTTATGATTTTCAATTGAATAGCTTAAAAAATATAAATGGATCAGTTTAAGAACATTATATAAACATTAATGAAATTAAACATTTTAGACAAAATGTAACAAAATCAGCACTGAGTAAAGTGAATGATAAAAATGCTTGACTGATGACATAAATAGCATTAAATGTTGTGCTCAAAATCAAAGTAAACACTGCTCCAACTTTCATTACACAAAAACAGAAATGAAAGCAGCATTCTTTCAGTAAAATCAGAAGTATTTTAAGAGTTTCAAAACTAAAATGAATTGAGAAACACTTCTTTAAGAAAAATAAAACTTGATTGCAATATAATTTTACTTACTTTTGACCAGGAAACATCCAGAAGCTCTGCAGTATGACCTCGGTATTTCCAGAAAGGTTTAGAAAGAAAAGGTCCCTTATCATCTTCACTTTCCTCCTATATTATAAGGCAGTTCATTATCACAATGCTCTTATACAGGTTTAATATAAATTACTTTACTGCATTAAAATGTAAAGGTTAGATACACATAAGTTTTGATCACCCATGTTTTACATTATACTCAAAATTTCATATAAACATATGCAAAAACAACTGAAGCAATTTTGTATGCCAAAAGCAATTAACTGTAGGTGTACAGAACTCTACAGAAAACTTACCAGCTTTTCTTCATTCACATCTGCTTCAGGTTGAGGAACAGGAGATGTTTTCCCACCTGGAAAGAGAATCAATGTTACTTACTGTACAGCAAGACATTTTTATAAATGTATATGAAAATGGTATGAGACAATTTTATTGGATTTTCTAAAATAGATAAAAAAAAATTTACTTTCTGCATTGAATTTTTGTCGCATGTCATCAAAAAACTTGTATGCATCTTTGAGACACCATATACGAAGATCATGATCTTGACCAGCTGTAGCCTATAAATAAAAAATATTTTCAGACAATTCTGTCTTCACTGACATAGATTCAGAGGTTTTCAGCATCATTGTTAGACACAAAATATTAAACAAAAGATGTTCCAGTTATGATTAAAAAACCCAGCCAAATTAGGTTTTGAGATATTTAGAAAAGTAACGAGGAATAACTTAAGAAATGCAAAATAGCTGCTTTTTAAAGTTTTCCTATCATTATAAGTTGCCATCCTTTTACAGATGAATGTTTGTTCGTCCATGAAAATAATCCTTAAATAAAAAATACGAAATTTTTTAATGAAAGAGTTTATTTTCGATTAAATTCTGGACAATACAAAAAATTAACTTAAGTTTTAGAGCAAAAATATTCTCTTACCAAAAGTCTGCCACATGTTGAAAATTTCATAGTCCAAATAGCCCCCTTTAAAATAAAAAAGAACAAGTTAGCATTAAACAAGACATTTCTAAATGGCGAATAATGAATTATTTTAATATTTTACTGTTTTGGACAGATTTATTCAAATACTCAAGAAATGTAGTACAAAGGTAAATTATATTTTTTCAAAGACAGAATACTGAAATAAAAACACCAATAAGGTCTTTCAGAAAAAAAAAGAATGTATTTTCAGTAATTGCTAAGAATCCAGAATCTTCATCTTTGAATTTGTAAACTGTAACCATGTTTAGTGGTTTTAAGATAAAAATCTAAAATTTACCTGACAAAGCATTATCAGTTTTATATAAGGTATAAAATGATCATGCGAGTGAATATGCTAACAGCAAAATATAGCGTAGTACTACCATTCTATTTCTATCCACTCCATTTATCATTGTCAATTTAACAGGAGCAAAAATATTTTTTAAGGCAGCAAATGCAATAATTTTCAATGAGGACAAAAATAAACAGATTCAAAGTATAATATCAATCAAAACTAAATAATAGTTTTACTATTAAACTTACCGTGTGTTCGCCACTCAGTTCCTGTATGACTTTAATGTTCTCAAATTCACTGTTTCCCTTTTCAGCAGATTTAAGTTTACTGGACATTTTAATTTTTACAGATGGACGCTGATCACATAGAATTTCTTCTTCACTATTGTCTTCATCCCCATGACGAGTATGAGTAACTGAAAATATATTACCTTGAAATTATTTTCAAGTTAAGAACAAGTTAATTATTTTAATTCAAGATCAGACAATGAAATTTTTAAAACTGAATATTCATTTCAATACTTATTGAAAAAAGACGTTAGAAAAGAAGGTAATGGGACAAAGGAAATTCAGTCAAATTGCAGATTTTTAACAGCATATACAATAGCATATTCCCAAAGGAAAAGAAACAAAGAACACATTTTGAGTACATTAAAATGTGAACAAGTGAAAGTTAGCAGATTATGCATTATGCCTCACTGTTGATATATACATCACTTCTCACTTTACAAACGAATTATAAGCTTTGGAAAAAATCTATACATTTGAACTAGGACATTAATATTATACCTAGAATTTCAATATTGTTTCTTTAATAAGGCATGGAAGAGCTTGAAACAATCAAATTACCTTGGAATTATTCCATTCATAAATTGCATTAATATCGACTTTTTTTAATATTTTGGCTGCAAGAAATAAAAACAAGTGTACCAAGCAAATGTAATAAAATAGAAATTGTGAAAATATGTTAATATATTCTGCAGTAAATCAAATTAGATGTATCACAAAGGCTTATATGAAAAGGTTCACTTTTTATTTCAAAAGGAACTCCACTTTTCTAAATGGATATTGAAAAAATACTAGAGCAAAATGCATCACAAAAATAATCAAATCCAGTCAAAGTGTATAGAAAATGTACTGTGTCTATCAGAAGATCTGTTCCAGACACAAAGGTCTACTCCTATCCTTTACCATTGAAACGGTACTTATCTTATTCCATACAGGATGTTTGAAGATATGTATTCATTTGTCACATTAGCACATTTGAGGACAAATTGGAAATATATTTAGGAATTTTAATTGTGCTAAGATCTATACTAGTAAATTTCTTCCTGTTGTCAACATTCGTCAACAAAATAAAATCAAGTCATCCCAGTGTCACCCTTAATCAAAATAAATGAGTACTGTTTCTATAGCAACCAACCAGACTTGGTGTTAGGAATAGTTCTTGTGGTAGACAGTAAAAATGAGACTTCCTAACTTTTGAATGCAGTATCAATCACAAAATATCCCAATATCATTTGCCCCAACATCAATGCAAAGTTTCAAACTTATCTTAATAGTATGTTTTCTTTCAAACTCTACAGCTACTGTACAAAGATTTTGTAACAGTTGCAAAGTGCAGATAGAATTACAGCATACAATTTTATTAAAATACTAAATAATGCTAAAACACTCACCTCTGTCAACAACAGTTTTAATTTTGCTGACTTCCATCTTTATCCGTCTTCCCAAGCCACGTCTGAAAGAAAAACTTCAGGTCGCTCTTTTAATATTTCACACTTACTCAGACAACAAACATCAACAACTTGAGAACAAGACAGGAATAATAATAAAGATATTAAATGAAAATGAAGAAATTTCACTATCTTGTTACTAAAACCCAGATTCTTAGGTTGTTACCTATTCAGCTCTGTGCACTTTCAAATCTGTTAGCCTATTTTTACGATTTGGAATGTTCTGAATAAAATATCAAAATTTTATAGCACCTAAAAATACCTAATTTGGGGTTTACGACTTATAAAAACCTAAAACAGCTTTAATACATGGAAGCGATCTAAAATCACTTGAAACCTACTAAAAAATCTCTTTTTTAGATATTCCAACCTCAAATGCATTTTGAAACGATTTTTTTCACAATGAAGTGGCATTAAGATAATGCGTCATTTCAAACAGCAAAATGTGCAGTTTTGTGGAAGCACTGAACATTAAAACTATACAAAACACATGAAACTGAATATTAAAAATTGAAGACATCTAAAGCAAAAAACCTCAAAAATTGTGTTTGGGGTAGCAAAAAAATATTATCTTTATAATATTTCATTTTTTCAATAACTCAGAAACAGGAAGACCAGCACCAATAACATGGGTTTTACTATTATGAAACAAAATACCGTTTTAGCGAACCTATTGTAGTGAAAGCCTCTTTATTGTTTATCAGCACCCAGACTAAAAACAATGAAAAGGAAGGTTATTTGAATAGGTATGCCCAAACAGTATTTTGTTTTTAATATGAAAATGATTGATGTTGGTATTTGAAGGAACATGTATATGTTCAAAATTTTTAGTTTGTTTTTGTATAAAATGAATCAAATTTTCCTGATTAGAAAAATTTCTAAAAATTATATTGTGGAAAGTAAAGATGTTTTGAAGTTTCATTACATCACATGATCAGGGCATAGGGATGGCATTATAAAAAGGAATGTTTAGTAACTATTAACTTTTCACCACTTTAGAGCAAAGGAGCTGGAAAAACATTGATGCAATATTTAATTCTGCTGCTTGAGAATTCTAAATCTATTTGGTGCAGCTTGTCTGTTATTGGACCTTGTGCTATAAAACTCCTAACAAACCAACCGTCTTCTATTTATTCTAGATGTTGACCCCAAATTTTTACTCTTAAAAATGCCACTTCTGTTATTTGTCAAACCTCGCTAATACCAAAAACAAACTGCTATCTAAAGATACCTGATTTTTCAAATAGCTTTGTCATGTTTAATCTTTTAAAATTGTTTTACTCCCCCTCAATTGATTAATTGACAAAACAAATTATACTTGGTTTTGTCCTTAGAACTCATCAAAGTGCAAAAGTTTTGATTCCCATAGTAAAACATGAGTTTTGCCAAAAAAAATTGGAATTATGATGGACACTGCATTGCGACGATTAGCATTGAAAAATTTTCTTTGGCCTATTGTGAAGAAAGCCATCGGAAGTAATTGTTAGATTATCTAGCATTGCAAGACAGCAAGTTCAAACAAATTCCATTGATTTCCAGTTTAGTATAACACATGGATAGGTTTTTTGTCACTCCTTTGGTAATTTTTTCTTTAAGACTAAATAGACGTTACACGTAAAAACAGAAAACTTCAGTATGTAAAGTAATTTTTAATAAGTATTATTTCTGTTTGATAGCTCTGTATAGTTAAATATTACAATGGTAGATAATTATCCAAGATATTATTGTAAAAAATTTCTATTAGTGATATTTTCATTAAAACCTATAACCTAAACTAGTTTTAAAAACCGATGAAACCCTAAATCATAGGTTTAAAAACTTTAAAAATCAGGGAGCCTCTTTATTACAGTAATTTAATTTTTGATACTAAAAAGAAATGTATACAGACCTTCCTAACAAAATACAAAACAAAATATTAATATGAAGTTTCACTTAGACAATAAAGTTATTAAAAAACTTACACTAAACACAAATAAGTTAATTTATGCTTCTAATTTCACATATCAGACTACTTTAAAAAATACCATATTTCTAAGTGTCGCCTTAGACAATATACAATAGCTAAAACGTGTTCCTTTTTAACAGCTACGAACACATGTGTGAAATTATGAGGGCCTTTTTAAAGAAATTAAAAATTTTAAAACATACTGTATAAGATTTAATGACAAAAAATTATTAGAAAATACTTACATCTAAAAAACACTAACCAATATATATTTAAACAATAATCTAACATTACCTCTGCTGTAAAAAATGTGCAAGTGAAAATCAGATTTTTATAAAACAAATTAAATAACAAATAAAACAATAATTAAAAGTAAAGAACACTCTACAGCTATTTTGAATTCATAAACGAGTAACCTAAGGTGACTAAACAGACAGGGTACATAACATATTTCAGCTTTTCCTAGTTTGACCAATACTTTAGATTTTATAAATGAAGTTTTTAAGCCTTTCAAGCAGACTATCTTGATTAATTTGGTGAAGTACCAGCAAAAATTTCGATTTGATTAGCCATTGAGTGTATTTGAACAAATTTTATGCTACTGATCGACAGACTGTACTATAGAGCACTTATCGCAAGGTTTCCCGAAAAAAAAATCATACGATTAGCCTAGGAATTTTAAAAGTGTGGTTTCAGTGAAACAAACCACTTCACTTGAAAGGGTTAATAGTAAACTGATAATTTCCATAAAGTGGTTTGATGGTAGCTTCTGACATTGTAAATGTTTAGTATCGAGTTATTATTTTTTTAACCAAAATTCAAATTTAGTAAAAGTACTTATTTTTTCTAAAAGATTGGACTGAATTCTAAATTTCGATACAAAAAATCTATATACCTTTGGAGTTATCATTAAATGCACAAAATACACCTTTAACGAAAAAGGATTATTACCATATCTGCTTTCTTAAAATAATTTTTCAGTCTTGCATACAAATAAAATTCAATTAACATTACACAACTTGAGATTTTATTTTCTCTAACCATTCCAAGTGCATAACCCTACTTTAACATATTATTGTATGTTTCTAAAGTTAATCCATATAAACACCCTTATATAAACATAACAAATGTAATTATTATTATTTTTTATTTAAGATATGAAGATTGATCAAAGCTGCTTTATTATGCTATAAATGAAATAAGCTTACAAATGAAATGAAATTACGAAATTGAAATGTTTTGCATGGGTGTTGTGCACTTTAAACATGTTTTGAAATTGACATTTATAGCCCACGGTTAATGTTATTAGTTGATGAATTCTAAAGGGCAACTTCTGCAATATTTTGTAAGATGTTTATGCTAATTTTTAACTCGTTGACATGAAAATAATAAGATTCATCACAAGAAACAATTTTTCAAGAAAGTAAAGAAACATCCTATATATACAAATGGCTAAAAGAAATCAACATGATTAAGACAATTTAATTTCAATCATAGAGTGAAACATTTATATATATATAATTACAAATCTAAACTTTCAGTACACAAATTATATACAAAGTGAATGAACCATAGATATGCCTGGAGGAATCGTATATCTAAAGTGGATTGTTTTATACCAAATCTCATAACAAGCATGCATTTTTATTCACCTCAAAATTTGAAAGGTGAATGTAATTTTAGAATTATTAAGAATTAATTATTAAATTTGCCCTTGGTCTCATAAACTCCAATAACCAAACTTAAAAATACGTACACATGCATTAAAAAGACTATCGGTAACTTACGTTCTCTCCCAAGCTTTTATTCCCATATCCATGGAATCGGATTTCCTTATTTCCGAGTTTTCATCATCAGACTCTTTGTCCAAAGCAGTATTGCTATTTAAAGTGTACCAGAAAAGTTAATAGCAAGTGACGGATAAATGTCAGTTACAAAATAGATTTTATTGTTCGAATTTGAAAGAAAGGAGATGGCATTTACTCTGATGAATGACATTAAGTCGAGTGCCTGGCATCTGTTTCCTTCATATTTACTCAAGAATTTGTTTATCGCCTTTTTACAAACAAAAAGTTATATATATATTACTAATTTCTCGATATTCCTATTCCAACCATAAGTATTATGTGTACACTCCTTCAATTGCATGCAATGTGAAGACAAATTTACATGTTCATCATAAAAGCAATATAAAAAATTGCATATTTTACTTTTATTTGTATTCTTTGAAATTTTAAGGCAGATCAGATTCTTAAAATTTTTAGGAAAATTTATCGATTTTTAAAACCAGAAAAATTAAGTTTTAAACATATTTAGATAAAATAACACTCAACCCACTGAGGGGTTCATGCATATGCATCTGTTCTGCAACCCTGCATGACTTCCAATAAATTTTACCTTCTTGATCAAGAGAATCTTTCCTGGGATTATTTACTCTTTGTGTAAGTTGTGGGGAAAGCAACTTCCCACTACTCAAAAACACTTAGACACTCAGAGGGTTATATTTAAACAGACATTTTAGAACATGAAATAAAACACCTAGTAAATACATTAAACCCTCAAAACAATTGAGGGTTTCAACGATACTAAACAAAATACTGACTACTCTAAAACAAAACACTAACTACTACGAAAACAAAATTTATAAGGCTGAAATGTGAAATAGAAAAATAAAACATGGGACAACAAAAAGGTTGATTAGTTTCGGGTTTTTATAGCATATTTGGCCATGATGCACCAGGACAAGAAAAGAGATTTAAAAAATTAATATTTGAATCTTTCTGGTTGATTGGGTTTTATGGCACAAGGGTAATATTTGGCCATGCTGCGCCAAACACAAGACAGACAACACCAAGCAATGGACACACATACAAAGTTTTATGACATAGAAGAGATAAATACACCCAGGGAGGAATCAAAACTGGCCGAGTGGGCAAACTCAATTGAGCAATGATGGCCCCTCTAATCTTACTGAAATTTTAGTAAACCTGAAAATTACACTAATTAACACGCAAATTATGCTACAATTCTATTTCTTGATGGCTGAAATATTTAAGGGGTGTGATATCTCCTGACAGAAAACAATGTTGTACACCTGTGAAGCACAAATTCTAAGAGGGGGTATTAATGAATCCTAAGAGAATTTGACCCCACTTGAGCAGAAAAGCAGTTTAGCTTCAAGATGGTGAATAAAGGAATGAAACTAATATACATTATAACAAAATATTTTCTTAAAAGTGCTATAAATATTTAGACATTATTATAGGCCACATTTTTAACTAAGCTTCAGATGTTTAGATTTTAGTAATAAGGATTAAAAAATTTTAGCTTTTAAAAGCAAGAAAATATTGCAAAGTTCAAGCATCTAAATCACTTACCTGACATATTCAGATGTTAGCCGCATTATATGCAAAGATAATGGGTTTAAGCATTTTGGTAAATGCTCCTCAGCTAAACTCAATGGAATTTGTTCTCCTGTATCCAAGTTTCTAACTGTTACTTGTGCCAGGATTTCCTATAAAAAGGAGTAACAATTTAATCAAACAAGTGTTTACTAATACTTTTAATTAAAAAAAGCAGATTCATCTTGGTAAGAATTTACTTCACAGGAATCAGTTAAAGATTGTTAACATAAAAAATCTTTAAATTTCCAAAGCTTCTGAAATTATGTCCCTCATCTTTCGCCAATTGCAGCAAGAAGCCTATTAAATTGAAAATGTCATGGGCCAGTATAATCTATATACGTACATTTCAGATGTACATGGCATGGAAATTGACATTATTTATGTTGGCAAATGGTAACAATTGGATATGAACAATATAAAATCGACTGCTATGGGATTGATATGCCAATTTCAGCTTAATTTCAATATGCTTGATTAGAGCAATGGAGATGAATATAGCTAAACCAACAGAGAATTCGAAATTCTGTAGCCTGATTACAGAAGGAAATGAGAAATATGGAAGATAGCAATCCAAGCAAAAAAAAGGAAAAGTAAGCAAACATGAAAATATGTTTAAACTTTAAATGTAATCGAATTGCCTTTGAACAAGAGAATGGGATGCAATTAAAATGGATGTTCAGAGGCTAACTGTAAGATAATAGTTGAGGTGTGCAATTTTTGCTATACAATTTATTGGAAGAATTAACACAAGTATATGAAACACTAATGTTTATATTTTGATAAATTCAATTTTGGGTATGAAATGCACATCTATAGATTCATTATCAATGGATTTACATAAGGTATGAATGTACTGCCAATATAAGCAATTAAGAAACTTAAGTGCAGATGTCCTGCATAATTCTGCTGTTACTTAACAAAATAATCCTTGTAGGAATTTGTTCAGATAGATGGCCTCCAAACTTTTTTTTTAAATTTTATTGTTCCCAGAAATGTAAAATTAGGAGCATATTTAATGTTTACGGACAAAGAAAAGGAAAGGTCTAAATTTCCTAACTAAAGCAAGACTTTTTAGGCAAGCCACTCATTTCCCAAACATCTAGCAAAAATCAGGGCAAACTGATGTTTTCTATAGTTGAAATATGCATGCATGTTGGATGTTCATGGTGCATGTCAGAAAAATGTGTGGTTTGCTTTAATCTTGCCTTTCCTTTAGTATAATTACATTCATCATGTTGGTCATTATACAATACAATGAAACACAAAAAAGCAATACAAATGAAAAATTATTACAAAAATATTTTAACAATAATTATATTAAAAAATTATTTTCTTAATCTTGAAAATATAAACAAGTTAAAAAGTAGCAGAACTAAATTGCAAGGTAATATCTTTTCATTCCAAATAATATTTTTTATACAAGATATGAATATCAATTGATATCTACCTGATCTGTTAGTGGACGGCCAGAGTCAGAACGCGTTCTCACAATAAAAGGTTGCTGTTTAATATCTTCAATAGGTCCTTTCGCCAATTCAAAGCTTTCAGATGTGTGCTGTGAGCTTCTAGATGAGATGCTGTTTAAACTCTCTGACCGTAGTGGTAAGGTATTATGACTTGTAACTTTACCACTGGGGCCTTCTGTTCTATCTTGCTCTCTATCCTTTTTTAAGTGAAAAAGATGACATTGAATAACACAAAGTAATTTGAACTTTTTTTTAAAATAAATCAATGCAAGCAATTTAAACTTTTTCAAATAAATCAATGCAAGCAAATTAGCTATCACAAAAAGCAGAAATTCACAAGAAAAATTACATAAGCATTTTATTTTTTCAAAATCGCATTAATAATCAAATTTCCCCATCAGTTCAAAGAATAACTAACGTATTTTTGAATGGAGACTTTCTTGCATTTAGGTATAGAATATGGCAAGGAAGAACAAGTCCTACTAGGTATTCTGAAGAGCTTTAATAATATTTACATGAATAATTGTTTCTTAGATTATATAAAATCCAAACGAGCCCTGTATTGAATTTGGCATTAGATTGCCACCATAGTAAAAATTATTGAGATAATAATATTAGAATATATAAACAGACAATTAGAATAGATACATAGCAGTATAGAAGGTACGATTTTTATATTCTGCTTTAAGATTTAAACTAATGACATTGAACAAATATTTTTGCCTATTATGAATGTCAAAAATTCAATACTTTATACCATTAAGTATCTTAACAATGCTAAAACACAACAGAGAGCTAACACATTTTGTAGCACAACAAAACCAATCCAGATACTTTTATGCTGCTCATTAATTCAGTTACATAATATTTTAAGTTAGAATATTTTGATTGCTTCTGATTATATTATCAAAATGTGTTTAGTTTATGCAATTAGAATTGAGCAGAATATATTGTTAATTTTTTCAACAATTATTTAAGCATCATAAAACAAACAAGACAAAATCTGCATGCAGGATAAATTGACACATACTGGACAGGAAACTAAACTGCTAAAATTTAAAAATAACCAACTCAATCATAACTTAATGAATCTGTCCCTGGAAAACGCGAGGGTCAATTTTATTTCTGGTAATACCGACATATAACATTTAATGCTTTGGCCCCTTCAAAGTATCCTTGTGCATTTAATCATGCCAGAGTTTCTACAGTTCATGGTAATGTCATACTTCTGAGCTCTGCAGCTACATTGCCATGTTTTATTAAATGTATTCAATGCAGGAATGGTTAGTCTTTCAACACAATTAGAAGAGGAATTTAAAAAAATTCCAAAGCAATGTTTGAAGATTACATCTAGTACACCGACCTGCGTTTTGGCCAAAAACTCAGTCAGTATGGAGCCTTCTATTCAAGAAACCATTCTGAGGGCATTTGTCAGTCCAGGGCGATTCATGTTATAAAAATAGCCCACACGTTGGTAGAATTTGATATTACTTCACCAAATAGTTCAAGACTAGAAATTAACTTGTCAAGAGTCTTAGATAAACACTGCTTTCAAAAGAATTTCATGGATTCAAAATCAAATCCAATGAATATCTAGAAACCGATCACAAACATAATTAGTATCTGCTGTAGTGATGTCTGTTATATTGTAAGGGGATAGGAATAGGGTCGATATTCAGCACACTCGCAAGCTAAAATGAAGAATTTGAACATACATTTCCCTCCTCCTGAGAAAGCATTCTTCTCAAGCACAGGGTACCAGGTGGTTGCCCTGCTTGTCCTGCCCAAAGCATGGCCTTTGATACATATATAAAATGCTCAGGGTACTGTGAGGAAAAATATTTTGATATGATAAACAAATATATCATTATGGGTTCTTAGCACAACCATAGCTGTACACATACTGGTAAATCACATAGCAAACTGCTATTTCTGCTCAAGGGTGATGAGAAACAGTTTATTGACGTTAAGATTAATAGAGGTCAATTGTTTTGCTGGTGAGTAAAAAATTATTTCAGTACATTTAATGGGTAGTTGGATAATTTTCAACAGTTTTTGGAACAAAAAAAGCAAAATATATTGGTTTTGAACTAGTGTTTCTTTACAAATTTATTTTCCACTTTAAAATAATTTTAGTTTGGAGAATATAATGCAGTGTGTATTTAAACTGTATGTTTTACCATTTGAGGGTTTTAGGCACTTGAATTATAATAAAAAAGGACATTGTGGAAATTATGGTATAAGTAAAAAAAAACCATTAACTTGTCACCAATGATATCAAAACACTGTTTTGTTGTAACTGTTAGTGAGTATTTTGATATAAGTACAGGGGTTCTGTTTGGTATCCAATCTTAATATGTAGTAAATGATCTGGCATAGATCGACAATTCATTTGGTATTATATAGAAATCTGAAAGATCATTATATTTAGGGAAGGTTGGTTGGTTTTTATGGCACAAGGGCCAAACACTGTTTATATCATTTGGGCAAGAAAAAATTTCACGTGAAAAATGAAAGTACATATTTTGGGCACAATACATTACATTTCAGAGAAGTTTTCACGTCAATATAAAAAGTATATTTTGCACAAGATTAATTTTCATGTTTGGAAAATTCCAATATCACTAGGTATGTTTTAACTCTACATGGAGAAAATAACCATATATTTAAAACAGTTCACCACAGAAATCTTGAATTACATTAAAAAACATTGAATAAAACTTACTTGGGGCTTTACAACATACTGGCCTCTTGTTGCACTATGCAAATCCAGAGAATATTCAAGTTCTCTAGCTAAGGTTTCGACGGGATCAGTTGGACTTGGTAGCTCTACATGAGGAGTTACATTAGAATTCTGAAAAAGGTAGTTTGTATAAAACAAGCAATCTAGTATCATATTTAAAATTAATAAATGATTGGTTTTTCCAATAGAATACCTAAATATATTCATGGTGAATTAGTATTTCCTTTACATTCTTAAAGCAAAGTCAACTGTTTAGTTTTAATTTGCATCACAAAATAGACAGCCAGCTATTTTATGCACTATAACTTTGCAGGGGAAAAGCAGAGCCTGTGAGGCTTCCTGATTATATTTCAAATGATATATCAAGTTCAATACTTCTGGTAAACTAAAACAGTATATACTCAGTTATGATCTTTAAGCTGCATTTAGTAATGCAAACATTACAAATATATCTGAGATCCCTCAAGCATAAAACTAGGAAACTTTAGTGCCAGTGCCCATAATTGTGTTTCAGCTTCAAAGAATGCAACATCCCAAAAGAAGCTAAACTTTTTTTGCAGATGATACTATCACACTTATAGTGCTCTCTCACCTCCTATGTATGTTGATTTTGTTAGTAGAACAATGAATTTAAGTTCCTCAGTTTCTAACATTTTTGCTTTTGTCAATGTTTTATCAATTTTTATAATAGATCTGAAGATACCCAGTGTTAATGTTAACTTGGGTAAAAGCAATTGTGGAAATGAATTACGACTTTTATTAGTACACTTGATAGGCAGAATTGACAATGAATAGTTCGAATGTATTAGGTCATAAAGTATCAAATGTCCGATTTCGAACTGAAAGTTTGGTTTATTATATCACAAGCAAGAAACAGTATAATTAATCAAAGTATCCGCCTATACTATCAATACAGTTTTGCCATCTTAACGGCAGCTTGTTAATGCCAGCAACAAAGAAGCCTGGAGAGCAAGTGGTGATAAAATCGAAAGGCGTTTTCTATAGCTTGTTGGGAATTAAATATTTTTCCTTGCAAGGTTCAATGCCTGGAAGAAATGGTAGTCAGTTGGTGCAAGGTCTAGGGAGGAATATGGTGGGTGACAGAGAGTTTCCAAATCCAGCTACTGTAGTTTGAGCAACGTTATTCGTGTGACAAGTGGCCGAGCATTGCCCTGCAAGAGGATTGACCTGTCTCTATTTACCAATCTCGGCTGCTTAATCCCAAGCTTCCTCATCATTTTGTCCAATTGGTTACAGTAGACATCCGCCGTAATCAATTGACCAGGTCTCATGAAGCTGTAGTGGAAAACACCAGTGCTGGAACACCAGGCACCATTATCTTTTTTTGGTGAATATTCGGTTTCAGAGTGTGTTTTGGAACTTCATCTTTATCCAACCATTGCGTCGAACACTTGTGATTGTAGGAAAGAATCCATTTTTCATCATACATAACAATACGGTGTAAAAATGGTTCACCTTTATGTCACGACAGCAAGGAAAGGCAAGCTTCGAAATGATTTCTCTTCTGACACTCGTTTAATTCATGCGGAATCCATCTATCCAGCTTCTTAACCTTACCTATTTGTTTCAAATGGTTCAATATTGTTGGAATAGTAACCTTTCTGCAAATTCACACATAATTTGAGATGTATCCGCTTCCATTACAGCTTTCAGCTCATCATTCTCCACCATGCTCTCAGTTCGCCCACGTGGTTCCTTTTGAAGATCAAAACCACCAGATTGAAACTTCTCAAACCATTTATGTACTGCGCGTTCATTAGCTACATCCTTGCCAAACACTTCGGTGATATTTCAAGTTTTCTGCACTGCATTAGTTCCGCAACGGAACTCATATTCGAAAATAACGTGAATTTTTTACTTATCCATGGTTTACAAGATTTAATCTGCAAAAGGCAATTCGACAGATAATCACAAACCAAAGCATGCGTCTGAAAGGCTGATGATGTAATTCAGAATAATAAAAAAATTTCAAAGTGAAATATCAGAGATATCTGGTATCAAACTTGGTACTTGAGGTAATTGGATATTTCATACTTAATGACCTAATAACTAAGACATGTAATATTGTTTTGTTAATAATATTGCTTTTGTCAATCATAGAAGTAGATTTGCTTGCTTTTGAATGAAAGGTTGTCAGGTGATTGTATAAAGACAAAACTTTGAAATCAAACAAAAGAAATGCAAAAAAAATTATTTTTTATCCATCAAAATACTGATAGGTGGATGCAGTAGTGAGGGTAGGCATAGGTATCCAAAATTTTGGGCCATATCAAAATCCATATTAAACATTATCTCAAATAATGACATAAATAAGTTTTAAGAAATTAAAATTAATAAGATTATGGCCTACTCACGGAATCAGGTAAACTCGCAGTTTCACTGTTTTGGCTTCTCTGTAATAAAAAATATTTTAGTAATAAATAATTAAAATGATCCAAACCTAAACAAGTAAGATTAGCAATACTGATCTTTTTAAATTATAGAAATGGAGCTTCTTATTGATTGCACTTAAGATTCATCCTCAAATGTTTAAAATTGCATCCACACTTACTCAAATGTAATATCAGTAAATTGCTTGACATCATTTTTTTTTAAATTTTAAATAGGTTACATCTACTTAGACCAAATAGTTAAGTCAAATACATATTATGTTTCAAGGTTCATCAGAGATAAAGGCCCAGCAAAACCATTACCCCATGTTATAAAAGTATTATATCCATCTACATTGAGACATACCACACATTTCCTATTTTGATTATACAAACGTTTTTAACGTAGTGATAACACTCAGTGCCAAAGCCAATAAGGAGGGGTATTTCAATTAACGTCACACTGGAGCAACACAAAGGGCTATTGGTGACGGTCCGGGATCAATCCCAAAGGGAAAGATCAGAGGACAACATCACGTAATTTTGAACCACGGTCAGATGACGAGGCAACACCTGAGCTGGCACCCCACTCTCCAAACTTCCACACCACGCCAACGTGAGGACATTTGAGGCCACGACAGATTTAACGTGCACCAGCCCCCTTTGTACACGACGGTGTTTTGGCTGGATTCGAACTCGCAACCCTTCGGTTGCAAGTCCGTTACTCTTCCAACTGGGCCACCGCGGCCCTAAAAAGCCAATAAGAAAAATAATCAATTTATAAAGAAAAATAATCAATTTATAAGTTGAGAATCACTTAACTAGAAAAATTACTCACAGAATTGGCTTCATTGTTCTTATTCCTTTTCTTTCTCCTAGGAGGAGCAACAGGTTTTATTTCCGCTTTCGTACTAGCCACAACATCAGGTTCTGAACACTTTGAATCATGTCCTGATGAAGCAGCAGCGAAATTTTTAAGGCTTCCTTCACTACAAGAGTACTTTGAGTCAGTTGACACAGCATCCACATCTTTAGAGTTTTGATTATCTTTACCTCCAAGAATGTTGCCTACTTTTCCTAAACTCATGATGCTGCTTGTTTCATTTGAATTCCTATCAGAATTTTTATAAGGAAACCCCATGGCATTACTGGGGTATATTCCTTCAACAGAAGAGGATGCTAAACTGCTCTGTTCAGAATGCATTTCCAACATATCTTCTTCATCATGTAGCATTAGTTTCCTTAATTCTTCAACTTTCTTACGTCTTTGTTCGTTGTCTTTAGCTTTACGTGCTGCTTCCTTGAAAAATAAATGGAACATGTTTAGAAATTTATAAGTGTGAACTTACATTTAAAAAATACACAACGAAATTTTTATAAATCTACACATAAATTAAAATTATATAGTTTAAAACTTTTTTTCTAATGCCTGAGTAATTGAACATTTCCATTAAGCCACTACAAGGACAGATTTTGCAAACCCTTTTGTGTTACTCTGGTGCAACATGGAGTGTGCTCTCATTCTTACCATACATTCTAGGCACAACCCGTTTATACAGAGGTCATATTCATTAAAAATGGGCAAACATCCACAACATTTCTTCCAAAATTTAATTTAACAATGAAGTTTCAAGATGTACATTCAATGAATCCAAAAATTCCTCTGCAATAAATGCAATGCAACTTACCCACCTCTGATATAAATTTAGGAAGCAAAGGGATGTAGTTAAGTGAAATTAAAAGCAGGGAATTTTAAAATTCTTTGCCATAGGAAACTGAAAGTGTATAATGAATACCAATACAATGAAAAATCTGTTATGACAAAATAAATATCGATCCCCTTTTCAAAATATATGGCAACAAATCAAACTTTCTGACTTAACAAGGCAAATTTTATTGAAACAAAAAATTACATAAAAATCTTCAAATAAAATGTAAAAGATAAGGTGAGGACTGATCAGGATTATTTATGGCACAAGGACCGGCCAAGCTGCACCAGCAATGCTTTTTTCCGTCAAGTAAATAGATATACACACACAAGGAAAGTTTTTAGACACGGGAGAGAAACACACCCAGGGTAATTGCAGGAATCAAACATATGCTGTTTACAGTTCACAGGCTGATGGCATAGTGGGTAAATTTACTGAGCCACAGCAGACCTGATCAGAGACTAGGAAGATTTCATATCTGTACCTGTTCTTATGTGTAGATAGATGATGAAATGCAGACTTGCTATGAAATTATTGAGAAGTAATTCAGGTTCTCTAACAGAGTTTACGTATGAGTTATTTTTCTGAGTCTAACTGACACATTTTGTAATGCAATGAAAGCAGTGATGATGTTACTGATAAACTAAAGGTTACAGTTCCAGTAGCCCTCTCATGCTTATAAAAAATGGAACACTTTTACAAGTAAAAACACCCAAGGTTTTTACTTGTAAAAGTGTTCCATTTTTTATACGCATGAGAGGGCTACTGGAACTGTAACCTTTAGTTTATCAGTAACATCATCACTGCTTTCATTGCATTACAAAATGTGTCAGTTAGACTCAGAAAAATAACTCATACGTAAACTCTGTTAGAGAACCTGAATTACTTCTCAATAATTTAACTAAGTCTAAGCACTAAGTCTGCCATGAATACTTGTAGAGCTATTCCTCCTTAACACCTTTTTGCCTTCCCTATGGCAATTAAAATAAGGTATGGCTATGGTAATAAGAACTAGTTTTCATGTAATACTAATTGCATACATAAGATAATATAATTTTAAAAAACTCGATGTCATTAATGTTTTTATTGAGCCTCACAAGATTATAAGATTTGTTTACTGATAATCCATAATGGTCATGTCATCTGTGTTGCAATCAAAAGGCAAAAAAATACATTTTATTATGTATTTTGTTACCTCACATACAGTGGACTCCCTCTTAACCGGCCTCCGCTTTAACCTGCCGCCACTGACCAATTATGTACTGTAAATACAGTAGCCTACAGTAACATGTGTTTAGTTTTTTCCAACAAAGGAAGTTCTTCCAGGTTAAGTTTTCTTAATTATACATATATTACAATAAGTAGGCTATATACTTAGTTTTATTCTAATAAAAACGATTTCGGGAGTGTATTTTAATGCTATTAAGGGAACGACGGTTTAACCGGCCAAATCATTATCTGATCTGGGTTCGGTCCTGAAGTGGCCGGTTAAGAGGGAGTCCACTGTAATTCTATCGTTTTACAGTCTAATCAGTCAGGTAATTATTTTACTGTTTTACAGCCAAAAAGATTTTCTAAAGAAACTAGAAACTTATAGAAAATGTTCTAAACATTACAGCTGTTTAAAATTGTAGAACTTTTAAGCAAAGATTAGTGAAATTTAATATGAATTGTTTTCAGGTATTATGAAAAATAAAAACAGCTAATAGTAAATTTACCTTTAATTCTTCTTCATTCACAGTCAAGTTTGGAATACTTAGTTCATCAGTATTGATTGCATTGTCTTCTTGTGAAAATTCACTCCCCTAAAAATAAATTTATAAAACAATAAAAACTTCACAGTAAACTCAATAAGTATTTTTTATACTTTAAGTACAGCTATGTTATATAAAAACCAAGTGAGTTAATGAAAAATATAAGGATGTAGAAAACTGCTTTACACATCATTATCATCAGTTCTGCAGACAAACTTGATCTCTGTGAATAAATTCTTGCTGATCTGAGTTTTTTTGCATCTTATGTTTAAGAATGAATAAGAAACATTGTTAAAATTCATTCACACTAGGTTTTTAAAATTTTTTATCATTAAAATTTTATAACTATGTTTTTAGTATTCTGAATAATTAACATGAATAAATTTTTCCAGGTTAAATTTAGAAGAATTTGATTAATTCATAACATAGTGGATATGATAGGAGTTTCAAGAGGAGCAATGGTACAAGTAGACTTTAAAATAGCATAGGATGTTCCGTTTTGCATTTCGGAATCAGAAGTATTCAGATTATAGTTGGTGTACTCAATTGTTCCATAAAAACACCTTATAACACAAAACAGTTTATTTACAGCTCTAATATGTACACTCTTTGCTTTAGATCACAAAATAACACTCAGAAGCATTTATGGCGTAAATAATACGTATTATTTCTCTCTAAAAATACGACAAAGGAACTCAGAAGCCATTTCTCTGCGTACATAAAACACAAACTAAAACTAGACTGTTGCCATTCGCAACTTACTAAATATATCAAAACAAAGATAATAATCAGGTAGAGTATCAATCCGACATTCTCCCACCTAAGTTAACTTTTATCTTAAAATTTAACTTACAACTAGTTATAGTCACAATTACAAAAACAAAATTATATAAACAGTTCACAAGTCCAGTTTATGAGGCATTTTAATGCTACGGCCACTTCTAGTTTTTCTTACATCCTCAGAAGATTCAACATTGCAGTCAACTGATTGACTGACTGTTGGTTGCTCACTTAATTTTGTACTTGGTAATTTTTCTCTAACTAGAACTGACTCTGCTGCTGACACTTCTAAAGGATAGAGGCGTTGTATCGGTCGAAGCAACTCACCTCTTGCAGTTTTTAGTCTCACAAGTCTCGTAACACCATCTTTCCCTGGGATTACCTCGATTATTTTCCCAAGTGGCCAACTAATACGTTTCGTGTTGTCGCTTCCAATTAAGACAACGTCACCAACTACTACTTCGGCAGCTCTTTTACGTTCTGGTCTCTGAAGCAGAGCTCCCAAGTATTCCGATCGAAATCTATTTCTTAAGGCTTTTTGTAAATTTTGTCGATACTTAACACGTTGGTTAAGACTCTGGTGATCAATTCTATCACAGTCAGGAACACCACTCATTTTGATATCTTGCAGGAACATTGAAGGAGTCAATGGAATCAGCTCTGCGTCATTATCCGCGACATACGTTATCGGTCGTGAATTAATTATGGATTCGCAATCACATAGCACCGTCGTCATCTGTTCATAAGTTACAGAAGATCGGCCCAGTACTCTTCTCAATAACCTTTTAAGAATACCGATCAGTCTCTCCCACCATCCACCCCACCAAGAGGCAGTCGGTGGGTTGAATTTCCACTTAATAGGATGAAAAGCACTGTCACTCACAATAAGGTTCCAATCCAGTGCACCTAGCAAATTTGAAGCACCCACAAAATTGGAGCCATTGTCACAATAGATAGTGCTGCATCTTCCTCTACGGGCTATGAACCTGCGCAAAGCCATTAAGAAGGATTGCGTAGATAAAGAAGCCACTAATTCAATGTGTACTGCCCTATAGACAGCGCATGTGAATAGACAAACCCAAGATTTGTTATTATCTCTGAGAAACAGTGGTCCCGCCAGGTCAACACCACAGATCTCAAATACAGCAGCCTCTCGTATACGGTCCTCTGGAAGAGATGCAGTGAGAACATCAAGCTTCTTTGCAGAATGTCTCTTACAGACAATACATTTGGATAGGATAGATCTCACTGTCTTTCTACCATGCAGAATCCAGAATCGCTCTCTTAAAATGTTAAGCAGCATTTGAGTCCCAGCATGAGCATTTTTTACATGATAGTGTATCACTATACGCATTACAACTTCATGTTTGGATGGTAAAATTGCAGGCATCGTAAAATCTTCACTATCTGGTCGATATAAAAGTTTTGTTTTCAATCGGATGATATCTTTGAAGGCTCCCTGAGTTTTTAACTTTTCATCTTGTTCATTAACGAAGCTTTCTTTCTGTATTATTCTGATAACTCCATACTCAGCTACAGAAATTTCTTCGGAATCAAGGCTACCATATTTTCTAGTATTTCTCGGAATCCGACAATTATTAATGAATCGAAGTAGCCAGGCAATAATTCTTATAGTTTTGCTATAGCTCGAAAACTTATAGATGAAGGAATTGTCTATATTTTGAAGGTTCACCATAGATGATACTATTTCTTTCCTCTTTTCTTTCAACACTTCTTCTTCATTTATGGAAAGAGTATCTGACTTTAAAAACCATTGCAGGCCTAATACCGGGACAATTTTATTTTTTACACAAGAAACCTCTTCTGTTGAGGAATGGGAACAATTGTGCTCCCACCCTCTAAGGTCAAATTTCCTTTCTGACATAATATCTGTAGCTACTTGAATGAACTCATGCAATTCTGTCTCAGTTTTTACACTAGTTAAACAATTGTCCACATAAAAACTGTTTTTAAATTTCTGAACCATATCCACAGGATATTTTGAGTTCCCAAGTTGTGCTTCCTCCAAAATCGTTTCTAGATGATATTGAATGACAGAATTAAGTAAGAAGGGACTACTAGAAATTCCAAAGACGACACGACAGTGTCTAAAGTATTTCAGTTCATTGTTTTCGTTATATCAAAGAAATCTTAAATAATCTTTGTCGTTTTCTTGTAGGCGAATTTGTAAAAATGCTTTACGGATGTCTGCCGTAACTCCAAACTTGTTCATCCGAAAACGTGTTAATATAGTAGGAATTAACTCAACAAGGTTTATTCCTTTCTCCAGGCAGTCATTCAAGCTTGGGGAACCTCTCATCTTCGCCGAAGCATCAAACACAGGTCTGATTCTGGTTGTGCTATTCTCTTTCACGACATGTCTGTGTGGTAAATAATGAGACGACAATTGAATCTCATGCTTAGGAACTTCTTCAATTATTCCTTCTCTTGCCCATTCTTCAAATATTTGATTATAATCGTCATACAAATTTTCTTCTTTTAACTTTCGTGCAGTACCGTCCAGTCTCTTTAAAGCCAAGTTAAAATTATCAGGCAGTGGAGGGTGATCGGCAAGCCAGGGTAAATGTACCACGAAACGATTGTCTTTGTCGACCTGAACTGTGTTAATAAAATGCTCTCTGGCAGATTCCTGAAGGTCTTCTTTAGTTTTCTTCTCAGATGGATCGGTTATGCCGAGTGTGTCAAGAGTCCACAATTCTGTTATTGTTCTAGTAGTAGAAAGCATAGAGCTAGCTACTGAGATTTCATTTTCCTCTGAAGAAATCTGTGGTATACGTCCCATAATGGTCCACCCTAAACGCGTTTCCATTGCTGTTAAACCACAAGGTAAGGATTTGTAACCACCGGTAAGGATTTTTCCAGCTACATCGGCTCCTATTAAAATTTCAATAGGACCTATATAATCATCGCTACAGTCCGTAAGCTCTTTTAAATGAATCGCAGGCATTGTCGGTGGAACGCTTGCACAGATAACAGGTTGACTCAATACTTTGAAATGACAGTTATACGACCCATCGCAACTTGTCAAATATAAAGTAAACACATCATGCTTGCACACTCCTGTATTTTCTCCACCGAACAGAGAATGTTGAAGATATTCCCAGCCTTCCCTTTTATATTTCATTTCTTTAGCAGTATTTTTTAAAATGTAAGAGTGCTGTGAAGCAGAGTCTATGATGGCTCTTGCTTTCCGTTTTCTCCCATCACCTCTGATTAAAACCGTTAACGTTAGTAACATAACACTAGGGCATTGGGACACATTCGCAAGTGCTTGATCCTCATTCGGAACATTATCTAATTCTGCAGTTTCTTTTCCGGTAGGCGAGAATGCCTGCTGCTTTATGCTATGACAGAGTAAAATATGATGTCTTTTTCCACAACCCAAACAAGTTACCTTTGAGTAACATTTACGAACTTGATGACCTGGTTTTAAGCACAGAAAACAGCACCCTGATTTCTCTACGAGATTCTCTCTATCTTTCATCGCCATTTTTCGTACCTTCAAACAGTCAGTGGAATTATGTAAATTGTGGCAAAATATGCACTGTCTCTGTTCCTTCGAAGAGGTTAAAAGATCAGCCGCACTAGCTATTTGACGAGGGTCCCCATATTTACGTTTATTATTTCCAGCCCTCTTCTCCTTGAACAATTTAAAATTATGCTTGGTTTCAACTCCAAAGTTTTGTGAGGCTAGAATTATACGTTCCTCTGCCTGTACTTCATCTTGAAGAAAATCAAGAATTGAATCGAGATCAGTCTTTTTAGTAATTTTAGTTGTATTTTGATCTTCCTCATCGTGTGATCTACGACTTGTAGATCTATATCGTTCCCACGCTAGAAGCGTTTCCTCAGGTAGAGCAGACTCAACAAGTGGAAAAAGCATCGACGCATATTTATCCCTAGTTACTCCTAATATCTCAAGCGCACGGAGCTTTGTTTCTAATAAATCATAAAGATTTCTCAAAGATTTTCTCGGCATATTCTGCTTTTGGAGAACTAATGATAGAAGATCCCTAACATACACCTGTATAAGTAGTTCTTCTCTGCCAAAACGTAATTTCAATTGTTCTATAGCTTTCTCATAACTGTTTCCTCCGGGTGGAAAACTTTTAATTAGTTCTTCGGCAACACTTCCCTTCTCCATACATTGGGATAGGTATGAGAACTTATCATGCGGATCTAAATTATGGTCTTTATCTACTTTCTCAAATTGACCCCAAAATCTAACCCAGTTTCTTAAATCTCCATTAAATGTAGGTAACTGTATTTTAGGGTAACGTAATAATGTATTTTGCTGAGAAACACTACAATTCGAAATAACGTCTTCTCTTTCTGAAAGCGAAAGTTGTTTCAACTTAAACTGTAACAACCGCCAACGGTCTATATAACTTTCAGATTCATCGATCTCTTTCTCTATTACATCATCTTCAATGTTTGCAGAAAAAAGAAACTGCTTAACATTTTCTTCAGCATTCACCATTAGCATAGCTTTTTCCTCAATAACTTTCAGAAAAAGTATTTTATCAGAAATTTCTAAGTTTGCTTCTTCAGCATCAAACTCATTACATGCTTTACTAAACAGTCTCCTCTGCTGAGTTCTATTTTTCTTTGCCACTTCCATATTAATTCAGGAAGTAGGATAGACAAAACAAACACTCACCCAAATAATCAGCAGTCGAATCCTGTCGCGGACGCCAGATGTTCCGTTTTGAATTTCGGAATCAGAAGTATTCAGATTATAGTTGGTGTACTCAATTGTTCCATAAAAACACCTTATAACACAAAACAGTTTATTTACAGCTCTAATATGTACACTCTTTGCTTTAGATCACAAAATAACACTCAGAAGCATTTATGGCGTAAATAATACGTATTATTTCTCTCTAAAAATACGACAAAGGAACTCAGAAGCCATTTCTCTGCGTACATAAAACACAAACTAAAACTAGACTGTTGCCATTCGCAACTTACTAAATATATCAAAACAAAGATAATAATCAGGTAGAGTATCAATCCGACATAGGATTACCCACCATCCTACTATATAATCTATATAAATGACGTTATAAACTAATAGCCACAACAAGAATGAACATAATTTATATTAACTTAATTCAATTACCACTGAGTTAGAAACATTTTACACAATCTAATAAATTTATTATAAATATTTGTGGGCTTTATGGTGCAATGGCCATATCTGGCAATGCGGTGCCAGACAACACAAAGTAATGGACAAACACACAAGGAAAGTTTTACTGACACAGAAGAGAGAAATACACCCAGGGATTAATTGAACCTGTGGCACCTACAACTGCACAGGTTGCTGGTGCAGTGGGTATACCCACTGAGCCACGATGACCCCATATATAAATATTGAAATATATATTATATTTTTCAGCACATGAACACAAAAAATTACTATGTCCATATGCAGAATAACCAAGTCTGTTTTCTACGTTTGAATATTTATAAATATTTTCAGTGTACTCACAAGAGGTGCACAAGTGTCCAGAGTAAATTTTATACACTTAAGATGTTAAGCATTGAGTAATCGGAAAGGTTCATCATTTAAATTTATATAGATACCCATAATTTAATTTGTCATATGTGGGGCACAGGAGAGCTTGAACTAAAAGAGCACCCTTTTCTGTAAACGAACCTGAACTGAAACATACATCCTTCTATAAGTAAATCTACTTTCTGCTGCTACCAATAAGCATGCGTTGAGCTCAAGCACATGTTAGGAAGAAATATTTTTAATGGCCATTTCACTTTTTTATTAGCTATATGAACATTGTGTGATGTTTTGAAACGAAACTAATTGCTCCACTTTTCAAGCGAAAATTACATGTAAAACTCAAAATAATATGAGTTTAATAAATTATATAACTATTAAAAATGCTGGAAAAATTATGTTTTCCATACTTTTGTAACTTTAAAGCAAATAAGAACATACCAAACTTGTAAGTGTTTCTTCCTTATTTTTTTCTGCTTTCTTTACTGACCTAAAAAATAAAAAAAGATTACACAATTTGGAAAGTTGACTTGATAATGGCAACATTTACTACGCCTCTCAGTAAAAAAGCGTATAATTCAAAAAAGTCAATTTTTATATTTATTTTTTATATTTTTCATTTTAAGGAAATATATTCAAAATGGTACAGCTGTATGTAGTGCCTTGCCCAGTGGCAACGTCTCATGGTGCATTTCTTGGCACACTTTTTGTCACCAAGGAAAGAAATCTTACAAAACATATTCTTTTAAATGAAAAGTAATAAGTTTTAGCAGAAAATAATTAGCAGAAATAGTTTGGAAATAGCAGTTGAAATCTCTTTTTGAATTTTTAAACTGTTTTACACTCCTCCCAATCTATATCCCTAACAATTTCTAATAACTTGTTAAAGTAATAAAAATACAGAAGGTACAGAAATATTAAATACAGAAGGCATGTTAAAATACAAAAAGGTAACACTTTTTAAAAGAAAATAGCAAGAAGCAATACAACCTGATGTTTCACACTGGACCATGACTAAAATCAAACTGAAAGTTTGAATTCTTCCATACATTAAACAGAAATTTTTTTTAAAGAACCAATGAAATCAAAGGAAAATTTAACAGAAATGAAAAGAACATTCTAGAATATTCAAAATGAAAATTTAAACTTTCCGCTTGCCATAAAAAGGGGAAAAACCTAATAAAGATGGGTTACATTCATCTGCCATAACTCATTACTAAAAGTGCGCCAAAAAAAGTGCCAAGAGCCGTTGCCACCGGATGAGGCGCTATATACAGTTGTACCTTCCCGATATTGATAATATCCAAAATTTATAAGATTGATTTAAAACTAACTTATTAGTTCGGATAGGAGTAGAATCTTCAGCATCAAAGAAGACCTCTGAATCACTTCCAGATGACATCTTTAGTCTTTAGATGAGAAAGTTCTAGTTAGGCACAAATTGTAATTTCTTATACCTAAGTAAAATATCAAAAATGTATCAAAAATCTTAATAATGAATTGTAATATATTTTTTGCCAGATATACTAAAAATACAAAAATAATTTAATCAGACAAAATGGAACACAACATTTATATTCATTAAAAAATTAGCTCTTGGAACTTTTTTATGAAATTTCTAGATGCAAAACAAAATGGTTAGCAATGAACATGACTAATAATCTTTTGTTTGATTTGAGTGTCAAGGTATTTAATCTTTTAAGCCTTTCTAATATGGGGAAAACATATTAAGACAAAACAATTAATGCACAGAATTGAAAAACGAAGAGACATGCATTAAGAATAAAAACAAAGTTCTATATTGTTTCTTTATCTTCACAATGCCCCAAGTAATGAATGGTAAAATTTTAAATGTTTCAGAGAAATATTTGATTTGGAATATGAACATTTTATTCAACTCATTTGATATAGGAATTTCTTGGCAAAAAGCATATATAAAAAGTAAAAATGTTTTGTGAATCCTTGTAAAATAAATGAAATATCTGGCAATTATATACTGTTTAAACACTTTCTAATTGCACACACATTTTTTCCAACAATAAAAAATAATCATGTCTATTTGAATTATCCATATAAAGCAATTTGTCTCTTGGAAGACTCAAAACATTGTTTCATTGAATTCTACCAGGTAATCTTTTATAATCATCCCTTCATGCACTAATTTTATGAGTGAGAAACATGTAACCCTAAGGTAGACTAAAATATTTCAAAAGGAAATCTTCATATGTTTTATACATCTAGTACATAAAATAACTGTTCAACAAATTATAATCCTTTTTGTATTTAAAATTATGCAAATTAAATGACGAAAAACAAAGTCGATTATTTTAAGTATCCTGTAACACTGCTAGTTTTGAATAGATGCAGGTTTGTTTTCAGAAATATTTTCTCATTGTAACTACTAAAAAGTACCTTGCATTTTTTTACATAAAATTTATTGTTACATAATCTAAAAATAAAGATTAAAGTTCAGTTACATCCTAGATTTACAACACACTACAATTTAACTAGAAATGTCTATGTGAGACTACGGATAAATGTATAAGCAAATGTAAGGCACGAAAACATGTAAAACAAACAAAAAAACTATTGAACAGACATTGTGAATGATTCAATGCTGTCACCCTAAATTTAAGTGAGAAAGAGTGCAACTTTTGACAGTTAAAGCATTTAGATCAATTGAAAACAAATTTAATATTTACAATGAATACTTTTCTGGCACATTTCTAATTGAATAATCTATCACCAAAACAAAGTCTGTGCGCAAACAAAATCGATGTTTTTTTATTGAAAAAGGATATAGAACAAGCTGTTCAAATGATTTTTTGCAACATTTCATTAGCGATTTAAAAAAAATGTCCGAATATTGACCATCCCAAGAAATTTACACTGCTAATACACGACATTTTGATGAGCCTCAACAGTCAATGAATAGCATACATACTGTAGCAACATTGTTTAAGAATGAAGATATGACGAAACGATGTAAACAGACATATACAATCTAATATGTAAATAGGCGTACCATTTTACAAATATTGATAATTATAGACGAAAACTAAGGTAAAATTCTTCAGGTAGTCAGTCCTTGGTTCAGAAGAAAAATGGAAACTTATTTGTCATGATTATTTCTAAAATATATAACAAATTAAAAGAATTTTAACGAAATATTTTCCTTCATTTTCATGTCAACTTGAATTGGAGTTGAGTTAGTTGAGTTCTGGTTTTTAGAAACAGAAAGTAAAACCTTCGATGAAAATAGTTTAAAACACAGCAGCACCTGCTGAGAACATGTATTAAAATAATGATTAAAATACAGACTAGAAGAATTTAATTTAAATAATAATTATGTTTTCAAATTTCAACATTCGCATAGTGTGACAGATCTGCAAAGCTAAATATAGAGCACTAGTATTGTTGTGGTAATACGTATTTAAGTTTCTTTCATTCCAGAAAAGACAGTTCATTATGTCATTTGAATATAATTTCAGTATGTTGATCGCAAAATAAAACAAGAAAAAAGTTTTTCTCTTTTCAGCAACTCTAAACATTGCGAAAGAAGAGTTTTTCAAGTGTAAACATAAATAACCCGTTGTGTTGCTCCAGTGCGAAGTTAATTCAACTACTTACCAATGTAAAAAAATTCACACTGGGAGTAGGTTAATTAACGTTGCACTGGGGGTATTTCAATTAACGTCACACTGGAACAACACAACGGGCTATTGGTGACGGTCCGGGATCAATCCCAAAGGGAAAGATCCGAGGACAACACCACGTAATTTTGAACCACGGTCAGATGACGAAACGTTGCACTGGAGCAACATACTAGCGTCTACAGGAGCTAGTGGCAACTCAGGTGTGACCTCGTCATCTGACCGTGGTTCAAAATAACAAGGTGTTGTCCTCGGTTCTTTCCTTTCAAGATAGATCTCGAACCCTCGTCAATAGCCTGTTATGTTGCTCCAGTACGACGTTAATTCAACTACTTACCTACTTTGTTTCCCCAGTTATAGCCAAATTAAAACTATCAAAGCTTTTTTAAATGGCATGAAATCACTTGCACTTTTTGTGTATCTTACAATTTATGGTTAACAATCTTAGCCCTTTTTTGAAAAAATAACAAGAACAAATATTAAAAATAAGCAATGTGCTCACCGGTTAGTCGTTTTAGTCTCACAATTTCACATGGTCCTGAAATAATTTGGCGTGGTGTGGAAATTTGGAGAGTGCGGTGCCAGCTCAGGTGTTGCCTCGTCATCTGACTGTGGTTCAAGATTACGTGGTGTTGTCCTCGAAACTTTCCCTTTGGGATTGATCCCGGACCGTCACCAATAGCCCGTTGTGTTGTCCAGTGTGACATTAATTGAGAAATACCCCCTGAAATGCCACAGGTCCATTTCTTACAGTACTGTCAATTCAAAATACGCAATCGCAAATTCAACCAATAGGCTTTCAAGTTGGTATGTCTCATGTTGCATTTAAATACAAGACTGGATCATTTTCGTCATTTCCTTCAGCTGTTTCGTGCCTCGATTTGAATGTTGAAGTGAAGACTTGCTTTTGTGATGTGATACTGTGTACAGGATTTCAATTAAAGCAAGTGTATTGTTTCCGCGTTTTTAAAATTCTTTTTCTTTGGAACTTTCCTTTGAAGGTTTGTAATAGCAAGATGGATGGCAATAAGGATTCTAGACGGGTTTCAAGAGGTGGAGCTAGATTGTTCGGAAATGGTATGTAAAATTTATTAACCCTAGACAAAAAGCATGTTGATTCATACTTTTGTACTGACTTAGGATACATAAGATACAAATTTTTTTAATCATTTTTACCACTTAAAAACTATCAACAATATTCAATGTTCGGTGAAATTTCATATCGTAGTGTTTAAAGGTTAACCAGCAGTCCTTGACCACCATCCAGTAGTTCACCATTTTTCATTAAAACGAGCAAACTAGTTATTCCACATAAATTACATTTATAATCGAATAAGCCAATGAATTCCGTTTCTTATTTTGAGCTAAAATTTGGCCTAAAGGTAAGTAAGTATATGCAATTTTGATATTTGTAGTAATTTTTCATCTCAATTTACACTAAGCCTTCTATTAGTCTTGCATACTAATTCTAGATCATGTGCTATACCCTAGTTTGTCCTACCTCAAAAGAAAGGTTTAAAATTGAAACGACAGATTGCCCCACTCAACTGCATCTAAAAGTTGGTTAGTATATTATGAAAGAAAAGATAAAAGAATAATGGCAAGTTACCTTACACGAAAAGATAATTTTAAACTGATAGTGGAAAAAGGAAATACTTCAAAAGTCTTAATTGGTGAAGGTTATGATTTTGTGAAAACAAAGATAACAGGGAAAACTAAATCAAATATTGTATAAAAGCACCTGTAAATGTGATAGTTGCTGCAAAGCATATAAAAATATATTTAAAAAAGACTTTGCAATTTGGATCGAATGATTTTTGTCCGACAATGCAGATGTCGATTTTGTGTTTTGGAGAAACTGATAGAATTTGCAGTGACTGATTTTCACTCAATCAATGCCAGAGAATTCTTTAATATTGCAACATTTATTTACTGGTTTAATATTAGTTTGTTATGTGTTTAACTAGTTTACCTATTTAATATTAGTACTAACCAATATTATCATGCTTTTCTTTAATATTCGATAGTTTGTTCATTTACTAAGTTTTACTTAAAATTTGAAGAAAAAAAAAATTTATCCTAGCTGTACTTTGGTTCAAAATTTGCAGCAACAATGGATATTCTGCAGATATACAGATAAGCATTTCGTTCTATGCAATTTGAGTGTTCTTTTAGATAACAAATATTTCCTGTGTTTTATTAGTGCTTACTTAATGTTCTAAGGAGTATTTCGCACATGGGCCATATTTCCTATTAGGAACTTTCGCTTGGTCCCACTAGATTTGTAAGGATTTTTTAACTTCATTTGTCATGTTGTATCTTGTCACTCAAATAATTCTAATTGTGAGATTTGAACATCGGAATTTTTTCAAGCAACATTTGAACAAATGTTGCTTGAAATAAGAAATGGCAATTGAATGAGACAAGAATTAACTTTGGGGTACAAATGATAATATACAGAGTAACACTTTTCAATGGTTTATTTGTATCAGAAGAGCTGCAGTATAGACCCCAATCCATTTGGCGACTTTTTTTGTCGTCAACCCTGACGTTACTTGGCGACTTTTTTTAACAGACGTATTACAAAAAATGTACATAAGTTGAATATAACTTATTCTAATCTTTTAATAGATTTCACTGTAAATGAGGGTTTCCTGTATAAACGGGGCTGCCAGTCGTAAACTGAACCCTCAGTCGCACCCCATTTGATTTTTTTTTAAATGGAAAACGATTGAATGGAAAAGAAAAAATTGTCATCAATTTTGACTATTTTATTTACCCCACCAATCTTCTCCGACGTCGTTTCGATGAAATTTAGAATTTGTTCCTTGATGAACTGTCGCCAATCGGCCAAGGTGTTAGTAGCAAAGGAATATTCTTCCTCAATTTCGCTACTTTTTCTGTAGGGACGCTATAGGGTTGCTAGAATGGAGTGGAAAAAAGTGAGGGGTTACCAAAAACAACAATCGAGGGTTGGCGACGAATATAGTCGCCAAATGGATTAGGGGTCTATACTGCAGCTGTTCCCCTGTAAGCATAAAGTAATATTTTAAAATTTGGATTCAAATTTTATTCAAATGAATTTCAAAATAATTTAACTCTAAACTTGCACTAGAGTACTAAAAAGTAAATTTTATTGATGCACTTAAAAGCGCAAATAAGAGAAAAAGACCCATGTATGACAGAAAAGAAAACAGTTATGCTTTGTTTTGTCCAAAATATTTGCATATTTTATTGTTTAGGGTTGGTGACATGCAAGATAACTTAAGCAGTACAACCTGGTAGGCAAATATGGAGGGGTGCTTGTTTGTAAAGTATAAAAGGGAACTTCGAATATAAGAATATGTGATTTGATGGAAAACGCGATACACATGAATTTTTATTGGCAAAGTGCTGAAATAGTATTTGTAAAACAAACCAAGGTATCTCACGTTCACGATACAAAAAGGTAACATATTATGCATAGTAACTATCACCGCCTGCATTTAGCTTGACATAAAATGTCTCAGAAATTTTAGAGTTTCATAAATTCTGAATTCAAAATGTACCTAAATTTACTTCAGGAGGAAAAAATATCAAATATATAGGTTTAAATGATATTCTTTCAAGAATATTAATATAAGTGTAGTCTGTAAATGGATAAGGCACAGGACTTGTTATTTTTTAAATAAGTTACAAAATATTTCAGTGATTAAAAAATACAAAGCTTTGCAAACTATTCTTAGGAATAAAATGTTGACTGGATAACCAATATATAATAGACACCTGTTAACATAAGAATAGCAATTTTAAAAGACTAAATGTTTAATCTTGTCTGCAAAATCATTTTATCGTATCGAAGTACAGATGCAAATTTTAAGAAATCTGTGATTATAGAATTCTGTATCTTACCAATTAATATCTATAAATTTTAATCACTCACTTTTGAAAAGTATTGGTCATGTATATAATCAACAGTACTAATTTCTGCCTACTGGTCTAACTATCTCCGAGTTAGAAACGGCACTGGTTCGAGTCCTCCCTGTATGTATATCTCTCCTAAATTTTCCTTGTGTGTTTGTCTAGTTACTTGACGCTTTTAGGCTTTGCTTGGACAATTGTGGCCCTATGCCATAAACCTAACCAAAAATAATTTTAATCACACTAGGCTGTTGTACTCTGCTTTTGCATTCTACAAATGTGATTGGGAAAATATAATTAACTTTCTACAAAATTTTGCCACTGCACCTAACTACCTGCTAGGTGCAGGTGACATAGGTGATTCTCTCCTGTTTCAGTACATTCATCTTGTTTGAGTATCTTTTTAGTTGACATTGTTATAGCTTGACCAAATTATCACTTGCACTATAAATATAAGACCCAATCAACCAATTATTACCTTCTTTGACTGCATCTAGGAAATTTGAATAGTGCTTTGCAACACTGTTTGAATGTTCCAACTTTCAGTTTAAATGGTATCTGCAAGCTACTCATTTGGAGACAAATTTATACAAATGCGAATGGTTGAAATTAAATCAAGAACATACTGGAGGTTAACATTTTTATTTCCAGGGCATTTTAAATTGCAAAACTGATCACTAAAATACATGTTTATGCTACTATTAGAAGTTTTGGAATTAAGTATAAAAGCTTTTAGTTTGAAAACTGGAGAATTTACTAAATAGAATATTTTTTTCTGGGGAAGCTGATGTTGTAAAAATGAATAATAACCTGTAGGGACATATACATAAACAACTAAGTAATGTAAGGAAACCAACAAATTTCATATACTTGCTATACGTACATGGGAATTGAGATTCCTTGTGAAGGGTCTATTCTATAAATTTAACATTCATGATAGTAACAACACTGCTGTACTGTTTTGAAAAATAGCAGCAATTTGTTGAGTAATTGTTCAATTTTTACCTAATAAATAAGGATAGTAAATATAATGTGTGTTGAAGTTAAAATCTTTATGTAGATAAGTTCCATGTTTTTACTCTATATTTTTGATTTTACAGCTATAAACATGATTCGAAATCAAAGCCATGGTATGAATTCCATTGCTGACAAAAATTGTGCAGATGATTACAGTTTACCTATCAGTTTAACCTCGAAATCAACACTGCATTCGTATGAAAGCAATATCCGAAGTTCCAATAGTGATACTTCTGAATACGCTTTACCCTTACTTGGCTCTGTATTCATATCAACATCATTGATATCCTCGAAGAGCAGTACAAGCAGTGGTATGTTTGCATTATTTCATTTCAACTTTGTTGCATTTTTGTATTGAAGTATTAATCGTGAAATATCCAGGTACACCTCCTGAGAACTCTCGAAAACACTTGGAAAGGAATTATTTTTTGGTTTTAAAATCTATTCAGAAAAACTTCTCCAAAGGGTTATTCAACGTATGCCTTCCAAATACACATGTTTTAGCATGTATAAGGCAGGCTGTTAAGTTATCAAAAAGTTAATGTACTCATATTTTTATTTAATTTTCAATCAAGAGCTTTAACCAGCTTTTTTGACTTACCCACCTTCATATATTTACAGTGATGTATGGGCGGCCTTCGACTTTCACACATTCTACTTTCGCTATTTCGCACATTTTTAAAAATTACATTTTTTAAAGATTTTTGTCGATAATGCACAAAAATTGTTCGCTTCCATGCAGTCGCTCCCATGGAGCGCGGTAGCTCGCGCTCACTCACACATTCCGCCTAGAGTAGTGGACTTCTTGAAATCATTGACCACATTAGGGTTCCGAGTCTTGGTGGCGGGGCCGAATGTCAATAAATACAATGTATTAAACAGGTTTAGTCTTGTGTTAGGGTGCGTGTCGGTGCGTTGTATTTTGCCAATTTATTTGTTTATGTTTTAAGTATTTCGCCCTTATAAATTTAGAAATGTGAGTGAGAAACGGAGAAACTGCAGTGTTGATACGAACAAAAAGAAATTAAGGACTCGTAAACTTCATACGGTCGAGACAAAGATGGAAATAATTAGACGTTCTGAAAGTTGTGAACCTTGCTTCAATCGGCGGTTCATACGACATAAACAGGTCTACGATATGTTCAATTTTGAAATATGAGAATATAAATATATATATAAATTTAAGGAATACGTTGTGGAAATATATCTTCAAAGATTGTTTCCAAAAGATATGGCATAGTGATGGATGAAATGGAAAGATCTTTGTCATCATGGGTTGATGATCAACATCAAAACGATGTCCCTCTGAGTTTTTCAATTATTCAAGCTAACAGTGATAGTTACATTTAAACGATATTATATGGGGACAATAATGAATTGGGCCATCAAGGCAACTGGCAGGGAAGATGGGCCTGCATTAAGAGATTTTTGGAAGAACTATAATATTTGGAACAAAATAAACAATATTGGAGACTCGTAGGCTGAAATGAAAGAGTCAACAATGAAAGGTTCGTGGAAACAATTATGCCCACAAATGATGAGTGATTTTATAAATTCTGAAGAAATTCCGGAAACTATCATAGATGAAATAGTTAGCCTAACAAATAAACGAAACTTGGACGTCAACAACGAAGATGTTAATGAGTTGATGGAATCTCACTCAGTACCTCTGTCAAATGAATACTTAATTGAGCAACAAGAATTATAAATGAAATACACAATAAAAGTGAGAAAAAAGCTGATAAAATCGTCGAGACTTTGACAATCAAAAGTATGAATGAAGCCTTCATGCATCTTGACAAATTTGTGACTCATGGAAGAATGTGATCCCAATGGAGAACGTATATCTAAAGTACGTAGGGCAATTGAGAAAGACAGCATGATATAGAACTCTTTATCAAGAAAAGAAAGAAGGGTGGTATTCACCTAACACTTGACAACTTTATAAAGAAAACGCCTGAAAGCACTTAAACACGCCTCGTTAACTTAATTATGTATATTGATAAATAAATATTTTTAATATATTCATACATATTTTAAAATACAATTTTTGATGTTTTTTACATCCCTTTACTATCGAACATTCAGCATTCTCGCACATTTTCAGGAACCAATTATGTGCAAAAGTCGAGGGCTGCCTGTGTTGATATTGACAATCCCTTTTAATGAGTTAAAGGTTTTCATTTTAACTGCAAAAATACTAACAATTGGCCTTTAAAATGAAGTTGAAAAATATTGTTTCTTGTTTTTCCTGTTATCGATTAGTGCTAAAAATCTAGAATGTTTTTAAAAATCAATCTGAAATATCTATTGAATTTATAACTCGTTTGTAATTTAAATTATGCCTTTTGTAATTCTGTTGGATGTAAAAATATCTGTTTCGTATTGCAGTAGATTACTAGTTCTAATTTTTATTTTTATTAGATTCCTCGAGTCAGCATCCATCTGATGAAGGATATGATACAAGAGGAAGTTTAGGAAAAGAAACTCCTAAAAAGTAATTTGATTTCCTTATTTTGAAGTTTTATCATCTACTCTCTTTGCTTGATGCTTATGACTATTATGTTAAAATTGTAAATATCACAGATATTGTTTCATTTGAATAATGCTTTTATAATTTCTTAAACTTTAGGAAATTTAAAATTAAGTTTCAAATACATTGCATTAAATTTTATTTTTGGTTGATATTTAAAAGTAATATATTTTTTAAGCAACCATCTGTTTTGGTATATGGTAGTCTAACGGTAATTATTTTTCCCCTTTTATAGATCTCGCATTCTAAAAAACAGAACCCGAGCAAGTGCTGTTTGTTCGAGTTGTGAGGAAGAGGAGCAATTCCACCGCTCACAAGAATTCAAGGAGGGTAAATCAGCTTTACCAGGCTATAAAAATGACAAAATTCTCACCTTGAAATCCCACCACACCTTCATCGATGCTCACTGTCATCTGGACTTCCTCTTTGACAGGGAGAAGTACCACGGAACGTATTCTGCGTATCAGCAGAAACACAAATCGTCATTTCCTGCAACATATGAGGGGTGTGTTGCAGTGTTTTGCAATCCCTTTACCTTCGCCAAGGTAAGTGCATTGGCTTTCAACTATAATTTTTAATTGTTATCGCTGGTAGTTTAATGTCGATTCATTTTTATTACACAATTACTCCGCTTTATCTATATTGCACTTTTTGGTGCAAAATGTATGTGTACCAGGTCAAAGCCTTTCATTATTAAATTAACCCTTTTATAATACAGTTGTCATATGACATAAAAGTAGAGCTTTAAGAGTAGTTTAAAACTTATTTGAATTGTAATCAGCTAACTATAATTAAATGTTAATTGTAGTAAATCGATTATTATCATGTATATTTTTAGCTATTTAATTGGGCATAAAATATCCTCTAAACAAAAACATTGAAGGGTAATGTATTTCAAACAATTATCTTAAACTGAGGTGGTAAAAATAAGCCTTGGGTATATTGAAAGTTTCGCTGAAAAAAATTCCCTTTGAAAATATTCTACAATATTGGGCATTGTTTTAGTAAGTTTTGCCATTGATTCTGTTATGTATGTGTACCAGGTCATAAAATCTTTGAATAATAAATTAACACATTTGTAATAAAGTTGTAATGACACAAAAGTAAAGCTTTAAAAATAGTTTAAGACTTGTAATTGCAGTTCGCCGATTACAATTCAATGTTAATTGCAGTAAATCTATTATTAGCACCTATATTTTTAGCTATTGGACATAAAATACTCTCTTAGGAAAAATATTCCTTTAAAATATTCATGCCTGTAGGACGTATAACCTTTTGTGTCAAACAAAAATCCTTTTGTCTAAAAATGAGATCATTGAGTGGTAAAGTGATTTTTTTTTTTTGAAATCTCTGAAATGATGTAAACTTAGCATTGTGTCTACAGGCAAAAAGCATACCAAATATGGGGAGATAATCACTCAGATATAGTACATGTAATAAATGACTGTTTCTGATTTATACAGAAATCCTTCGTTATAGAGTCTATATATTGAGTATTCTGCATAGCGCAGTTTTTCCAAACAATTTCCGTTTTGAAGTGTAGAATCATCTCAATCTAGTATTTTTTGAGAATCGGGACCTCAAAGGTAATTTCTTTCAAATAATTATCTTCAACTTGTCAAAAAAGTAAATGATTTGGGTACATCGAAAGTTTGGGTTAAAAAATTTTCCGTTTAAAAAACATTCAACAATGTTTGGCATTGGCATATTATTTTTTGGAAGGTTTTGGCCATTGATTTTTTTCTACAATTTATCTTTCCACGTAATTTAAGTTTTAAAAAATTTGAAATTGAATGTTAATTTAAAATTTTATTTCTATTGGACATCTGTTTTATCTGTTCATAATATATTGCAATTTTTCTTCTACCCCAAGAAGAGGGGTTATTGTATTTTGAAATTTTATGAATGAAATGAATATTGCATATTTTTATGAAATTTATTTAAATACTTAGAAACCCATGTGGGAAAAATTCTTGGCAGAGAAGAATGTGTGGGCCGCCTTTGGGTGTCATCCCCACAACTCCAAAGACTTCTCAATCCAGCACGAGAAATTCCTTCAGGCAGCTCTAGATCATCCTAAAGTGAGAGCCTTGGGAGAAATAGGACTGGATTATTCCAGGAGGTAAATATTACTCTTTCTTGCCTTTGTCTTTATTTGAATAATTTTATTGCTTTTTGTTAAGAATATTAACATTGGTCTAATTAAATTAAAAGGAAAGAATCTCTCCGCAAATATATTTTCTAACTTGATTGATTTACGAAATCTTTACAATACATTATTTTTAATGGTGAAGAGGAATTAAAATGTACGCAATATAAAAAAATATATGTAATTGTATCATTCTATGCAGATTAAAAAACTCAAGCTGATCCATTCTCTTTACATGGATTCTATTTAGTTCCTACTTAATTTAGCATACAATTTTCTGGTTTTGTCTTCTAATTTTCTTTTAATAAGAGTTCAGGATTTTTAATCTAACTTTTATCAAATTAGTCGAACCATTGCAAAGAGTTTGGGAAATTTCTGGCCTTTAAATAGAGAAAATTCCTTCAATAGGGATTTGGAAAACTTTTGGTTACTAGTTAATGAAAAAATTTGGTTGATAGAAGCCAATTTTCATGTTTATGGAATTTAAATCTTTACGAAAATCTCTTTATGGTCTTCATTCCTATTCGCCATTTGGCAGATACCTAAGCACTTTGCTCTTCAATTCATACAACATTTCTTTGTCTTTTGCTTGATAACAATAGCATATTTTCTTCAAAAACAGAGGCGAACTTCTGGCGAGCCACATTAAAACAGGTAAATTTAGATTATTTTGCAATTATTTTGGAGTCAGATGAAAACGCTATATTTAAATTATTGTAATTTTAATTCCTTATGCATTCTGTGAATCAAGTTCATCTAGTAACCCTATTCTCTTTTAAGAACTGTCTTTCCTTTTCATCTAAAATATCAGAGTATATTTTTAACTTTTTTACACAAAATTATAAAAATTGTTTGTTCAGTTGTAATATGCTCAAGAGTTAAATGCTTCTTGCAGGAATAACTGCCAAAAAACCGTTCAACATAGAGTGTTTCGAAGACAGTTGAGGATAGCCCTAGCAAGGGAATTACCTCTTGTTATACACTGTCGGGAGGCACATGAGGATGCCATGAACATAATGAAGGAAGTAAGTGCTATTTTTATACTTTACAAATTCTTGTATCAAGAATTATTTCCTAATCAAAAACATATTTTTCTTTTTCTGTAAATGATTTAAGTTAATTAAATTTAATCATTGAAGTGGAATCGATTTTTGTGCAGAAATGATTTACACATTTTCCTTTAGTTATATAATAGGCCGTGTTACTTATGTTGGTTAATTTTAGAACACATTTTTATACTTTTATCGATACGTGATGGGTTAGTTATAATTATAATTTAGAGTAATGGTTAACCAAACTCAAAATTTATATTGATGGTTAGATAAAATTATAATTTAGAGTGATTGTTTCGATTTTATAATTTAGAGTGATGTTTGGCTAAAAGTATCCCTGAGAATTTTAATCCTTTGTTTATATTATGTTTATTTAGGAATGCTTACATTGGCTATTTTTAAAAATATCATTTCTAGTGTGTTTTTTTCTACATCAGGGTTTGTACATTTCTTAAAATACACAAATTACTAAAGTTAATAAGGTTCATAACTGGCAACTATTTCAGACTTTTTATGGCTTTCATCCAATAAAAATATTTCCTGGCTTTTTTTTCATTGAACAACAGAATTATCAGGAAATGCCGAATTTTGCGTTATTTTGCCTTGCAAACTTTGCTTTATGACAAGAATTGTGAAATAATTATTAAACTTATTTTTTAATTTCTTTCACATGGAAAGATAAGTTGGAAATAGAGCATTCAGATGGTCAAAAATAAAGATGTACAAACATTTTTATCAGTTATTTTCATGAGAAAAGTGTCCCACACGTTTCTTAAAACAATTTTTTTTCCCGTACATATTTTACTTCACCATTTTTTTAAAATTTTCCTATATCTGATTAAGTTTTCTAGAGTTTGTTTTTCAAACAATTCTCAAAATGAATAATTGAACTCAATATTGTATAGCAGAAACTCGCCATAAGGGTAATATTTTGTGATTTTGCATAGTTTGGACCAAGACTGTTATTTGAATACATAGAAATGGGTTTAATGAAAAACACAGAATGGAAGTACCCTTGTTTGAGCACTTCATGCATTTTCATATATAAAATAGAATTCCTTAAGCCTCGGTTATTTTAAGGCACGTTTTTGTACATTTTGGTATTTTCAACAAAAGTATATTTTGGGCGAATTTCTGTCCAACCCAATTTTTTACTCCCATCACACCTTGGAGCAACATGCCAGAAAAGATGCTCATGCTTACTCCTTTTCTGAACAGATAACATGTCGGTACCCGAGCGTACCGATCAACCAATTTAGTATTGCAGGACTGATGTTAGATGACAAGTGTGGCTTCCCTGATAGGGATAAAGTACATTAAAAGATACTTTTATTGATTTTTTTTTCTTTAAGGTGCAGGTAAAAACCCGTAATTTAACATTGTAGCATCAAGGTCAATTGAAACCCTGACACATTGCAAACTTCTTGAAAAATATACTTGTGTAATTTTATTAAATTTGGTCAACAAATCATTATACGTTTCTTTATTTGTTAAATTTGGTGAAAAGTGTGCTAAGATATGTTTAAATGTAGCAATAATGGGCAAAATAAACTTTCAACCCAGTGCAGTCAAGAGGCAATGGGGTTTCTAAAAGCCTCACTGCTTATTAAAAGGTTAAAGGGCACTTAAAAGTCCTTGAATTTACATGTTTAGAAATTGTACTAACCTGTTCACACTCATTGTGTCCTTTGAATACATTATTTATTTCAAATAATCGTAAAATTTGTAAATTTTTCCAGTTATAAAATTGTATGTGTAGTTTTAACTTTTTCGGTGTGTGCGATATTTAGAAATGATTTTGGATGTATATTTTTAGATACTTCCAGTGGACTACAAAATCCATCTCCACTGCTTTACTGATGTGTGGAAGTATGCCAAGGAATGGCTGAACGCTTTTCCCAATTTATTTATTGGCATCACGAACCTCGTCACCTTCAGTTCTGCCAATGAAGTCCATAATGTTGTCAAGAATATTCCTCTTGATCGACTGTTGCTCGAAACAGATGCTCCCTACTTTGTGCCTAAACTAGTAAGTTGTATAGAATTTTAAAATAAAAATTATTTTCTGCAGAAACTTTTGTTTTTCGAATTATGAATGGTAATTGCGAGCTTTAAATTTATTTAAAAGCTTTAATTATCTATGCTCTCAAAATTTTGGTTATTGATTCATTCAAAGTAAATATTCCCTTATACTGTACCTATTGCTAACTGCTCAGTCTTTAAATGTCTGTTTAATTTACTTGAACATTATGGATTGAGTTTTTTTTATAAAAACTGAATCTATTATATATTTTACTTGGAAGTTTCACGTTTTATAAAATTCCAAAAGGGATTAATAGACTTTTTAAGCAAGTTACAAATGCCATCACTCAATGTTTAGATATGTAGTTAATGTAAAATATTTCTTTCTAATAAATGAATTACAAGAATTTCCGAAGTTTTAACATAGAGAAAAAAATATATTTTGTTTGTTTATACTGACGACATTTTTTTCAGAAATGTTTTCTGTTATATATGTGGAAGGAAATACATTTCAATTTCTTTTTAGTGTCCGAAAGGTACACGATTTTCTCATCCTGGTATGGCAATCCACGTTGCAGCTCAAATTGCAGTTCTGAGAGATACCAGTTTGGAGGAAATTCTCTACTGGACAAGGAAAAACACAAATTCTGTATATGGAATTTAGGCAATTCACACCAGAATATGCATACACACGTCAAACCATAATTCTTGTAGACGTCAAATTTTATTAATGTAGAAAATAATGCGTCATAAATTTGTATATGCCTCTTGGTATGAAATGTGTCTTTTGTACATAGAGTGTGTCTTTTGTACACAATGCTTGTTTTTGTATAGTGAGTGCCTTTTGTACACAATGCTTGTTTTTGTATAGTGAGTGCCTTTTGTACACAATGCTTGTTTTTGTATAGTGAGTGCCTTTTGTACACAATGCTTGTTTTTGTATAGTGAGTGCCTTTTGTACACAATGCTTGTTTTCGTATAGTGAGTGCCTTTTGTACACAATGCTTGTTTTCGTATAGTGTGTGCCTTTTGTACACAATGCTTGTTTTCGTATAGTGTGTGCCTTTTGTATGTAATGTCACGGGATATGAAATACTTTTCAGGATTATTCACTATTGTACAATAAATACATGTTAAGTAAATGTATTTTCCATTTAAATATCTTTAAAAAGTATTTTATGTTTTTTACTAGTTTTTGGGTACTGTTTTGTTAAACCCATCCCTCAATCGTTTTTAAACAGTAAATATCTGTTTAGTTAAAACAGTTTACATAAAATTTCAAAATTAATTAAAATATTAGATACTTAAAGTTAACTTTAACATTAGTGTTTAAGACACAATTATATTTTTTACAACAGTTCTTTTCTTTCAAGTTTCAGATTCCAGTAATTTACTTGAAAGGTATTCAAAGAAACAGTTTTAAATCTAAAAGTTTGTAAATATGAAATCGGGGGAAATAACTGTTTTTGAGCTATATATAGCTCAAAAATAGTATTAGAGCTGATATGTATATGTATCGAAGCACCCGTGAAAGCATATTATATTTATATGTATAATCTAAAAATAACTAAATGAAAAACAAATTATTAAATTCAAATTTGGAAACTATAAATATTATGGAATTCTCTTTCATGAAGTTAGGCTTTTGTTTAGGCAACTGTCCGGGGTAACGATGTGCTAAGAAGATACTGCTCCAATATGTATATATATTGACAGACTTGGCTGTATTTACAAGTGGAATACTGCATATGTTTTGGCTCATTGGGCTGCAGCAGAATAGCACCTTATACAATATATTATAGTGAAAATATATATGTGTTCCTTTTGAATATAACATGTGTGTTTTGTATATAAGGTGCACATTTTATATATAACATGTGTTTTTTGTATGTAATGTCACAGGATATGAAATACTTAGGATTATTCATTATTGTACTCTATAAATATAAATGCATGTTTATGTAAATGCATTTTCCATTTAAATATCTGAAAATATTTTATCTGCTTTTTACTAAATTTTGGGTGCTGTTTTGTTATACCCAACCCTTAATCATCATTTCTAAACAGTAAATATTTGTTTTAAACGTATTTGTGAACTCTTATCTGTGAGTGAAATGCTTTTTTTGTCTGTTAAATAAATATTTTTATTACATTAAGCATTTGTGTTCGTTTTAAAAGTACACGAAATGTTATATTTAAGCTTTTTATTTCATATTTTGACAACTGTTCACATCGCCTGGTTATGAGTTAAATTGAAAAATAGTTTACATATAGTTTCAAAATTCATTAAAATATTGGATATTTAAAGTTAACTTTTAGACTAGTGTCTAAGACACAATGATAATTTTTGCAACAGTCATTTTCTTCCAAGTTTCAGATGCCAATCATTTACAGGAAAGGCATTCAAAGTTATTTTCAAATCTAAAATCTGAACGTGAAATCGTGGATTATATTGTTTATTTTAAAATATTAATTTTTAACCATTAATATTTCAGAATCAAAATTAGAACCACAATTGCAATTAATGATATTTATTTTGAGCGTATCCTATTTTGAATGCTTGTTTTAAAACTAAGTCATTTAAGTTTTGCACTGCATTGAGCATGTTTGAAGAAAATAGTTTTCTATCCAAAAGAATTTCACACATGGATCAGAATAATGCAGGTAATTTAATATGACACAAGTTATATTCAAATTTGGCAACTAAATATTTTATGAAATTCTTGTTCACGAAGTTAGGCCTTTGAATAAGCAACTATTCAGTCTGACCAAGTGTTAAGATGGTACTGTTGCAATATGTATATATCGACACGGCTGAATTTACAAGTGGAATACTACATGTCATTTGTTTGGGCTTACCCGGCTGCCGCAATCAGAGCCCCTATGAATAGTACCTTTGGAACTAGCAAAAAGTAGATCTTAAACCCTATTTTAGTTGCTCACGTTCAAAATGAATCGTCTAAAGCACGAGATGTGATAATTAAGTATCATACAGACGAAGATCTAGGCGAGAAAGTTAAATTTTAAAAATTAAGTACTTAAGGTTTTCATGACAATTTAGCAACCACCGATACCGAATTAGGTAGATATTACTTTCGGAGCACCCGTGAAAAAAATAAGCATCGTCTCCACATAAAAAATATAAGAATTTTGCATGAGATGAAGAAATTTAAGTTAAAAACAGATCTATGTGTAAGAAGCATAAAAATCAGCTAGTACGATAGTAAAAGGCACTCGCCAAATTGCTAAGTAGTAAGAGTCCCTTGTAATCCTAATCAGGAATGCTTAGGTATTGGTGATCATGCTGGATGTGGGAAGTATCCCAAGTACTGCTGTTTACCCTTGCAAAAGTAGAGCATTCACAATAAGAAACAGTGGAAGTGAAATTTAAAGAGAAAAATTTTAGAATTTAAAATGAGATAAAGATATTGCTTTAAAAGTACTGATATAATTATATGTATCTATTATCCTAGCTAGAGATGATCAGAATTTGAGGGATTATATAATGGGGGAATAAATTTATGGAATTGAGGTCATTTACTTGTTTTCAAACGAAATTCACTACTTTGATTGTTTGGTCGATGTGGAAAGGTGTTAAACTGTTTATGCTGAATGAATTCGTGGCTTTTTCTGCGAGCACAGGTACCGAAGTTTTCCTTTCATGGTTGCCACGGCTTGGCTCCAAAACTCAATTTTCTCCAAAGAAAAATTCGAGAAATACTTTTTCTAATAGCTTCTAGTTAAAAAAAGGACTAAATTTTCAAAAAGCGTAGAAAAAATTTTGAAAATAGCTTTTAAGAATATTTGAAGTAAAAAGTACCTGCAGTCACCAAGGTTAATAAATAGAAAAAGGCACCTAAGGCTTCCTATGTTTTAAAACATTTCTTGCTGACCAGTTGTGACAACTCTCGCAGGTGAAGCCGGATCCAGAGTTCCCGTTCGGGTCAGAAGAGCCATCAGTGTACACATGGAGTCATTCATTGCTAGGATACCGACTACAAATAGTTTCCAATGAATAGGCTTTCAGGGCAGAAGGGAGGGCCTCATGTTTTTTTATCCTCGATTGCAATAGAGATGAAAAGAAGGAAGTCGCAGGTCCGAAGGAAGGTGATAGTTAAAATATAAGGGTTCCCTTTCAGACAAGTCAAAATTATAATTAGTTCATCAGCAACAGCGAAGATTTTGTGTTTACAGTCGAGTTTCACTGGGTAAGTAATCCATCCAGTGCCCAAGAGGCATTTTTCGGAGTTTCAGCAGTTGGTTTTCTCTCCTGCATGCGAGGGGCTCAAGCCGTCTGGATCTCCATAGCACAAATAGGAGAAGCAGCAGCCCCAATAAGTCTTAATGCTTCATTTTGGACTTTGTTCAAGAATTCACCATATCTCTTAGAGGGAGACAAGTTCACCCCCATATTTAAGTATGGGTCGGATGTAAGTTTTAAAAACTGTAGAGGACATCTTGAGTAGAGCCCCAAGCAATACCTGAAAGTCTCTTAAGCAATTTTAGTCTGTCGGTGCCCCTCCGAGCCAGTTCTGCTGAGTGATTACTCCAAGCTTGGAATCAAGGAAAACACCAAGATAACGTGCCACGTAGACCCTGTCCAGGACAAAAATCTTCATCACAAGGACACATCGCGTGTCTTGGTAGAAAGCGTAAACTGTTTTACTAACATTAACTTCCATGAGGTTTCGTTACACCATTCCTCCAAAGCAATCAAGGCCATATTCATTAAATGATTAGCCCCTGGACATCAGAATCCGTAGTGTAGATAGCCACATCGTCTGCAAAAAGAACTTTTATGCCCTTTATAGACATTTATTTACAAGATCATTAATCATAAGGTTAAAAAGGATGCAACTAAGAACAGCACCCTAAGGCAGTGCGTTTCGCAACTGGACAAGATGAGAGTATACATCATGGTATTTAATTTTAGCCAACAATGATTTAATTTTAGCTTTGAGTTAGAAAAGATTAAATCCAATTTAGCATATTGCCCCGGAAGCCGACCTCAATTAATTTAGAAATTAGTTTCCTCTTCCAGATCCGATTATATGCAGATTTAAAATCAACGAAGACAGCAAACTGACTCCTTTCTATGAAAGCCGTCTTTAATGCACAGTGCAAGAAAAGAAATCTGTTCAATCGTGCTCCTTCCCCTTCGGAAGCCATCTTGGAAATCTGAAATAATATTTCTATTTTCAAAAATAAAGCAGACGGTTTAAAACCATTCTCTCCAAAATTTTACAACAGGAGTTTGTGAGGGAAATTGGACGGTAGTTATCGGAAATATCTGGTTGTTTGTGAGGATTGGGATAATCGCTGATTTTCTCCAATCCACCGGAAGACCTTTACGCCAAACAGTACTAAAAAGGAGTGATTTTGGGCTGATTGTCCCATGTTTAAAAAGAGTTCGGATGGCAGGTTGTGAAGTCTAGCACCTTCTTTAGTTTCATTAAAAGTCCTGCCCAGTTCAGCAAGATTAAAATCACAAAGGGGGGGGGGCGCGTGTCCTCTCAGCTTGACTGTTGTTTGAAAAGCTGAACTGTAAGAGTCGGAGCTGGACACATTAGCAAAAGCCTCTCCGATGATGTCAAGCGAGGCCATCGTGAAGGGCCCGAGTGCAGCTTCTGTGATGTCACGATAGGGGGCCATTGGAGAGAAGAATTAGCAAGCGAAGAGTCGAAGATCAGCCGGAAATAGATAGTAAAATCTCGATATAAGTAAATCCATTTTTCCAAGATTTGAAACAACTCTTTATTCCATATTTACTTGAACTTCAATTTCACATTTGACCGCATATTTGGCCTCCAGATGTCGCCATGAACATTTCGAGTCATGGAAAGGGGACGTGGAAATTTGTTTATTTGGTTAGCAAAATGACAACGGAAGCAGAGTTAATTGCCAATTCATAATTTCCTTTAGCCACCGTTCTTTCTTTCCCCTTTGCTTTGTACACGCGCATGCGCCGTCTGTCGAGAATATCATGTGCAACGTTTTTCATCAAAGCATACAAAATTTCTGAATGTGTGAAAGGTGATAGAATTTCCCCTCTATATTTGACTTTCGAGAGTCAACCTCTCCCGGGGAGTCAAATCACAAAATATTCACTAGATTAAATTTCAATGATTTAAAATATTGGAGTGAAAAAAATGCAGCTTAAATGCTTAAAAAATGTGCAATTCATTTCGTTTGATTTGAAAAAGTAGTTCCATTTATTTCTTGGAAAAATTGCAAAACTCGTTTATTAAGCTTTTATGATATCAACCGCGAAAATTTTGTTTCTATGTGCAAATTTCCAAAAAAACTGTTAATTGCTTTTATTAATTATCGACATTTTATAAAACTTTTAAAATTCTCTAATTGGGTCAACATTTTCGAATTTTAAAAATAACCACCGACTACTCTAGCTCTCCAAACTATCATCCGGTGTAGTTAGGCTTCGTGTAGATAAAAATTTAAGAGCTACAATCTGCTCCAGTCAATTGAATCCATGCATAAAATCGGATTTACTTCTGCTACTTTTTTAATTTCTGAATTACCAGATAACTTTTTAAATATCCTAAACTCCACACATCTTAGGACTAGAATTCTTATATTTTGGTGTCGCCATCTATTGAAGCTACAGTCAACTATTTTTGAAAATGTTAAGTAAAATTTTTAAGTGTATTTTAACACAATTGATCCTTTGAGTTTTAAACACTTATATAATCACATTAATAAACTAAAATATATTTTCTGCCTAGGAATTATATGAATGAGAACACACGGGGCTTCTTACCAGCCTCTCCCTCACACATCCTGAATTACATTGGAACCATACATGAAGACATTTTTAAGGACCAATTTGCCATTGCCCAAAATCTTTTTTTGCAGACTCAACGACTTAGTGTAATTTGTTGTTTTTTCAACTGGGATAAGAAAGATGAATGAGAATTTGCATTGTGCACTTTGCAGTATTTGAATTATTATTGTGCGTTGTACGCACTGAAAAGAAATATTTCATTATTGAAATAAACGGAACTATATTTTTAATATTCTAAACTTACTTGAAATAGAGATACTAATTTGACACTTTATGAGATCCCTCGGAATGTTCACTGCATAAAAGGTTAAATGCTTGGAGATTTTCAATTCTTTCACTTTCTAGGATGTCAAAGACAATACAGTAAGACTAAAAAAACATGGGCAAGATATCCTGCTTCTCCAAAAAATTCCGACCGATGGCACTCATCCTCATTATAAGTAAGTAAAATATATTTCAAATGAGAAGCGATCCTTTCCAAAACAAATCAAGAACTAAATAAATTACCAGCTATTACTGTCGGATAAAAACATGAGCTTTTACAAATAGCTATTGGAAAAAAGTTGTTAGGCTCAGAAATTTTATGAAAAAATTGGTAGGTTGTGGCGAGGACACAAACCGTAGTTTTGACATGAATACTCGGGCTTGATGTTGGATTGTGGAATGAATGAAGCAGACATAGGAAGTTTGAACGATTGTTTATTGTGAATATTCAACAATTATTTTACAGTTTGAATGATTAAAGTGCAGTTTGATATTTATTGTAGCTTAGTTCGGTAGCTTTCGAATAACACCACTTACCATGCAATCCAAAGTTACACTGGTCCAAAGCTCGCCCACAACATAGAATTTCGATATATCGCGGATCCGCTCAGTGCGCCTTCGCACTCGGTTCGAAGGTCAATATCAAGTACGGACATCCTTTGTCTACACGGCACTATATTTATCTTCTGGATGTTTCTTCTAGTTCTGAAAACAAGACAAAACAGTAGCAACGCTTTTTTGTAACGCTAGACTTTTCATGCATGCCCAGTACTGTTGCGATTTTTAAGACGTATTCACGTCAAAAATTATCGTCATTACATATTAACTTTTCAAACTAGCGCATAAATATTATATAATTTATTCAGCCTATCATTACCCGAATAACCTTATCCATAAATTAAATAAAAGTAATAATTATAATTTTTTTGTTTAATGCATTTTCGGGCTGCTATGAATAGATTGAAAACTGAGTTTTTTAAACATTTAAGTACCTGAGTTACTCGACTAATTTACGTGAAAAACCAACATGCTTTTGCATACTTTTCCAAGACAGTCAGGAAACTGGGCATATTCGAAAAATCATGTATCCTTCCTCCCTCAGGAAAAATAGTTGAAGTCCAAACTTTTACTATTAACACGAATTTTTCATTCTAAATTTCAATCTCACGTAAAACACCGATGTAGCAATCAATTGCTTTCATGATATTTCAAACGGAATCCATGTTTTGAATACTATACTTCACGTCTTTTAGGTACATGGTCATGGCTGGTACACCTCAAAAGATGTTAAAGCATCTTCTTGAGACTAGAATAGACCAAAGAAATGATGACGCAACAGGTGAGTGTACTGCTCGTTCCTTTTCTTTTGGTGCGTAACACGAGGCGTTTTGAGCAGCGCGACCCGGGTTCGTCTTCTCTTATTAACAGAAGAAAAACGGCTAAATCGTTTAAAGCAGAACTCGGGTTATGCTTCACAAATCGCCCCGTGTCACCACACTTGTACTTTAAGAGGGTAAGAATTTAAAATTATGCTAAAACAAAAACAAGTTTCATGTTCTTGCCGTGTGGAACATTGTGTTTGATTTCTCTTGCATTTCCAACTTTTTACTAAACTCGTACCTCCATAATTTAAAGGGTGAAAGATCGCAGTTGTAAAAGTCATTTATGTTGCATCATTTTACAGCCAGTATTCAAAGCGATTTGGATTTTCTTTATGTTCGTTCCTAATTGCGTATTCAATTGTTTCCATTTGCTATCACTTGGAAACAATTAGTTAATTATAGTTAAATTAAAACACTGAACACAGCAGTGAAGTTGCTACTTTTAATGGCATTTTACGTTTGTTTCAAGACAAAACAATATTGATTCTTGAGATTTATATTTCGTCGGCGTACAAGTGAAAACACGAAGTCAAAATTTTCAAGATACTAATTTTCTTTAGCTTTTTTGGACTCGAATGTGGTGTGTTTTCTTTAGACTTGTGAAGACCACTAAGTCATTTTTTGCGTGAAGTTTAGATTTCTTTTTAAGAATGTAACGTTTCCTGTCTTTAATTAAGCATAAGACTGTTTACAGCACAATGAAATATTTATTTAGAATAGAGAAATTTAAAGATTATTTACATATTAGATTAATTAAAAGGTAGGTGGGTACAGCTTTAACAATCTCATCTCCAAGGAGCCCGGAGGCTCGCCAAAATCTCAGAGTCTGAAGGATGCGACTGCTCCCTTCGTGGTTTCAATCTACTCTGCTCTCTTGCGGGGGGAGTTCGTCTCCGTCTTGGAATGTTAATCCCCGAGTTTCACACCCCTGCATCGGAAGGTCATGAGAACCTCGACAACTTCCCGACCCGAGGACAGATTTAATGTCTCTCTGGCCTGGGCTTCCACAGAACTGAAAAACACGTGTTTTCCTGGGGGTGGCCAACTGCATTCCTCTCATGGAGGGCCCAAGATAATTTAGTTGACAACTTGTTTTGCAGTCAGGGAAAATCTGAATTCCAGATGTGGGAATGCTAGACCGCCAAGGTACAACTCCTCCCCCCTTGAGAAAAACTTTTCTCAAGAATGAAAAGTTTTGGTGCACATATATACGCAGACGCACTTATCACCACTGCTCGTTTTTGAGTGTCCAATACACAACACCCAAACACCAGATTAAAAGAGCAACATCACTTACCATCACCATATCTTGAAACCGTGACTCAAGAATATACATCATGCAATAGGTTAAGTTACTCAATTTTAAAGTTATAAAACGGAGTAGTTTTCTACTCCCATACAGCATAGTCACTCAAAGAACTACAAGTACCGATTAAAAAAGAAATATATACACTACACATAATGAAATAATTAAGTGGACTACTATATATGCAAAACTATCAATTATACTCGATACACAAAAACATGATTCACAATTTTAAATTTAACGTCTACAGAAAATAATGTTTCATAAAATGCTCTCTGAACTTTCATGGAAAGCACGACTAAGACTGTCGGCGTTCTGGTGTTTTTTTCCAGATCGGTGGACAATCTCGAAATTATACGGTTGGAGTGCCAGTGCCCATCGCATTAATCTGGGATTCGAACTGGCGTTGGTTCGCAACCAGACAAGTGGGTTGTGGTCAGTGACGACGACGAACTTTTTCCCATCGAGATAATAGTGCAATTTTTTTATTGCAAAAATAATGGCAGCGCATTCTTTTTCGGTGGTGCAGTAATTTTTCTCTGCTTTGGAAAATTTTTTACTCAGGTATAGAATGGGGTGTTCTTCTCCCTTAACATTCAACTGCGTGAGTACAATACCCATCCCGAGGTCAGAAGAATCGCACTGTACAATAAACTCGCGTTCGAAATTGGGTGCAAACAACACTGGTTCGCTCGTCAATTTATTCTTTAATTCCTGGAATGCTGTTTCGCATTCCTTGGTCCAAACGATTTCTCCCTTTTTTGCTTTCCCTTTTAGGGCATCAGTTAACGGTGCCGCGACAACGGTATTACAGTAGATACATAGGGATGCATCTACTGTAATACCCGGCTAAACCCAGGAACGCGCGAATGTGAGTTTTTGTTTTAGGGGTTGGAAAGTCTTGTACACTTCTGATTTTGGCGTCTGCCGGCGATCGGAATCCTCGTCCAACAATGTGTCCCAAGTACTTCACATGATTTTGCGCGAACCTACATTTTGAAGGTTTGATCGTGAGTTTTGCCTTTGATATGCGCTGGAGCACGCTTTCGAGGTGTTCCAAGTGCTGTTCCCATGAATCGGAAAAAATCGCGATATCGTCCAAATACGGCACTGCAAACGACTCGCATCCCTTTAGTAATTCTGCCATAAGACGAGAAAAGAAATAAGGCGCGTTCTTTAGTCCAAAGCTCATTCGCCGGGGCCGATAAGTTCCAAAGTTTGTGCAAAATGCCGCCAATCGCTGTGCCTTAGGGCTTAATGGTATTTGCCAATATCCCTTTGCAAAGTCCAAAACCGTTATGAATGAAGCGGAGCTAACAAGTTCGATTCGCTCCTCGATGTGCGGTAGTGGAAAATATTCCGTTCGAATCCTTTCGTTTAAGTTCCTGTAATCTACACAGGGTCGGGGGTCTTTCCCAGGGGCTTCTACGAGGATCATGTAAAATCGCTCTCTCCTACCTCAATAATATCTAGATCCAACATACGTTGAATTTCCCCTTTTAAAATTTCATTCTGCCTATGTGAGGTACGATACGGCTTTGCTCTTACTGGTTTATTTCCGATCAACTCGATATCATGGTCCGTTAATCCAGGATTATTTGAAAAACTATTAGCGTGCTTATCTAACAATTTCCGTAATTGTTCTATTTGTCCGGGTTCAAGAAGGTCATTTAGCTGACTGGACTGAGTAATGTCCTGGAAATCGTAAACGTTCGGATCTTTCTCCAAACACGGGAAATCAATTCCGTGATCCGCAAGAGACTCGTCAGCAGTTTCCAAAGTCAATAAGTTCACGCATTCCAGTCTTTTATAATACGGTTTTAACATATTGACGTGGTAAATCTGCGATCTTTCCCGTTAACTCCACGATGTAATTTGTGTCAGAAAGCTTACTCTTAATCGTCCCAGGTCCTACCCATTGGACGGAAAATTTGTTTGGCCTATGGGTGGCTAGGGTCAGCACTAAATCCCCATTTTTAAATTCTCGCTTAACTGCGTTTCGGTCATACCAAGTTTTCCTTTTAACTTGTGACACTTCCATTCGGGATATCGCAACTTCCTGACATCGTTTTAGTCGGTTTATCAAGGTAAACACATATTCTGTGACGGCATTGTCCTCCTCGTTGGGACCTAACCATTGTTCGTACAGTAAGGTTTCGGGGGTCCTTAAATTCTTTCCGTGCACTAATTCTGCCGGGGCGTAACCATGGCTCTCGTGCACTACCGTGCGGAGCGCCAACAGTGCCAGTGGGAGGTGCTTTTCCCAATCTGGTCCGGCTTCGAGACATAACGCGCGCAATAATCGTTTAAAAGTTCGATGGAATCTCTCAACTGGATTTGATTGCGGGTGCGCAACGGAACTGTGGCGGACTTTAATTCCGAAACGCTTGAAGAATTCCGAAGTTAGCTCGCTGGTGAAAGATGTGCCCTGGTCACACTGAATTTCTTGGGGAAATCCCATGCGACCGAAAACGGTCAACAACGCGTCTGTGACAGTGACCGATCGTATATCTGGTACGGGAATAGCTTCAGGATATTTTGAAGACATGCAAATTACGGTAATTAGGAAACGATTACCATTCGGCGAGGGTTGAAACGGCCCGCAGGCGTCTAAATTCAATTTCGAAAACACTTCTCGAATAATCGGAACCAATTTCATCGGAGCCTTTTTTATGTCATTTGGCCTCCCCGCTCTTTGACAAGGATCACACGTCCGCACATAATCTTCCATCTCCCGAAAACACCCGGGCCAATAAAAATACCGCGCTAACTTATCCTTCGATTTCGTGCCCCCCAAATGCGCGGATGTCCCTTCGTGACATAACGCCAAAACCCTTGACCTTAACGCTTTCGGCACTACTAACAATTTTTAGCGTGTCCCATTCGGTCCTCTCGACCTTTCACTACAATTCCCTTCTCAAAGGAATATGCTTTATTTCCCTGAGATCTTTTTGGATCGGACGCCATCTTTAGGATATCCTTTAAACTAGAGCAATTTTTCTGCGCTTTCCTAAAATCATCTCTCTTCACTTCCAGGAGTTCCAACTCCGTGCCGCTAGCCTCTGCCATTGGAATCATAATCGGCTCGTCCGACCGCAACTCTGTATCGGTTTCATTTTCCTCCGTCGGGGGCGGAAGCGCAACTACTTGGGGAATTTTCTCTCCCACTCCCAAAATATTCGCTTCTGACTGCCTCTTCTGCAAGCGGGTTTGAACAGCATTAACCTGCTCTGATTCCGAGAATTCGTACCCCGTTAACTCGCGAATCATCTGAGCTGTTCGGTTACCAAGGATGTACCGTCGAACATCGGCAGTGTTTGAATACACAGCTGCCTTGGTTGTAATTAACCCGAAACCTCCTTCTACTTTTACCTCAGCTAGAGGCAAAGAAATCTGATAGGCGTCCAGCGGTTGCTGAACCCAAACTGTCTCTCCCGTGTAGGATTTAGGGTCCACGTACTTTCTGTGTACTAAATCCAGTGTTGATCCCGAATCTCGAAGTATGTTTACTTCTTGCGCGTTTACAAATCCCTTTTGGATATACGGCGTCAAAAATTCATGTTCGACAACCCCTTGCAGTCTATTTACAGGCTCTACCGAAGTCCTTTTCTCCAACTTCGGACAATTAGGACGTAAGTGGTTGCTCGAGTTGCACTCATAACAGCGGGGAGTGCGTCTCCTTTCAAATGTATCGAATTTCCTTTCGCGGGAACTTGGAGGGTTAGAATCGGGGTTTCTTTCTCGAGCGGGGGTCGATCCGTATTTCCCCTCCCTCACTAGTGTGCATTTTTAGTTGGTTTTTCGAACGATTTCTTTTTTGGTTTCCGCAGGTCTTCATAGGAGTCTAATAGTTCGGCTAATTGGAGGGGGTCCTTAATTTTTGCCCAATCGTCGATAAAGTGTTCCCTGACTTCCAAAGAGACCCGTCTTTTGACTTGGTCTGCTATCATTAGGTCTTTTAGCGATTCAAAATCAGTCACCTCCAACCCTCTAATCCACTCCTCAAGATAATTTCGGGTTTCGAAAATGAAATCTTTCCAAGTGCCTTCAGGCTTTCGTGAATGCTGCATGAATTTTTGCCTAAACGTTTCGGGACTCAGCTTATATCGTTTTAGCAGAAGTCGTTTTACATGGTCATAATTTTCTGCTACCTCGTCTGGCTCGCGTGCGATGATTTGCACGATTTCCAGGGGCAATACTCGTTGTAAACAAGAGACCCAATCTTTCTGTTCAATGCTGGCTCTTTTTGCCTGCCGCTCAAACATTATCAAATATAGACTAATATCTGTCTGGTCGGAATCGAATTTTGGAACCAATTTTAAGATATCTATTTGTAATTTCCCTCTGGAATTTGATAAGTTGGGGATCTCGAGGGGTTCTCGTAAGGATGCCTCAATCCGTAATTTTTCCAGTTCGAAATTATTCTGCCTTTTCCGTTCTCTTTCTTTATCCTGCCTTTCCTCTATAATACGTTCCAACAGCCCTTTTGTGAATTCCTCATCGTAGGAATCATCCGTGATTATTAACTCCCTAAGTTGTCCTACTATTAAACCTGGAGTAACAGTTCTTCCTAGCTCTTCAGCTAATTCTCTTAAGTCCTGTTTCTTTCCCTTTGTTAGGTACGACATTATGAAAATACAAGGTTATTTTCTGTTTTGCCCAATAATTCTTAAAATACACAATTTTGATTAGAGGTACTTAATTAAGAATAAAATTTCCTTAGAGTGACTACACTTATAATTAACAATACTTAGAGGTCTAAAAGTCCTTTTCAAAATTTGAGTCACAATAACAAAATAAGGGAATGGCACTAACCTTCGTAATGATTATTTCTGGCTCTTTCAACCGGTCAGATTGGCCACTTCACTTCACTTCGGCACAACTGTCCACAAGCCGGACCACAGGTGGGTCTCAATCGGGGTAGGTCGGCTCGACCTCCTTCTCCAACCGCAAACACTCAGGTGCGAAAACTCGATCTGATGATCTTGGGTCCGAGACTTGGTTCTCAATAACCTTCACAGAGAGTAACACTAGACCAGCAGCGGTCCCACTACTCTCCCGTTCAAATTGTATAGCACACGAAAACCAGGTCAGGATGACCTCTGGACGAACCACAGTTCACGAGGAACCTAGCTACGCTAAACTTCCGTAGCTCTGGATCAGGGATCCGGTTGAAATCGGCTGGATTTCAGAGTGCTAAACCTGTAGCACTAAAAGCGGTCAGGATGACCTCTGGACGAACCACGGTTCACGAGGAACCTAGCTACATTAACTTCCGTAGCTCTGGATCAGGGATCCGGTTGAAATCGGCTGGATTTCAGAACTTGCGACGACAGCAACGGTCTCCGTAGACTCTTTCCAAAACTTCCGTCGAAGAGAAAACCGGCCACTTGAAAACGAAACCGAAAGGTTGACTCTGTGCAGAGACTCCAGGAAGTCGTTGACGATGATGAAGAGGGATCGGGACTCCGTTCCTTCCTACTCGCTTGCTTCTACGCAGAGGGGACAGTGGGGTCGATGTCCTTTCGAAGATGCTTGCCGTACGCCGAACTTCAGAGTGCGAGTTCCGAAACTTTTGCCTTAAGATTGAGGCAAAATTGGCAGATTCGATTTACTGTTAAAGCTGTATTAATCAATCCCAATCTGCTGCCACCAAATTACTAGCTGTAACGTTTCCTGTCTTTAATTAAGCATAAGACTGTTTACAGCACAATAAAATATTTATTTAGAATAGAGAAATTTAAAGATTATTTACATATTAGATTAATTAAAAGGTAGGTGGGTACAGCTTTAACAATCTCATCTCCAAGGAGCCCGGAGGCTCGCCAAAATCTCAGTCTGAAGAATGCGACTGCTCCCTTCGTGGTTTCAATCTACTCTGCTCTCTTGCGGGGGGAGTTCGTCTCCGTCTTGGAATGTTAATCCCCGAGTTTCACACCCCTGCATCGGAAGGTCATGAGAACCTCGACAACTTCCCGACCCGAGGACAGATTTAATGTCTCTCTGGCCTGGGCTTCCACAGAACTGAAAAACACGTGTTTTCCTGGGGGTGGCCAATTGCATTCCTCTCATGGAGGGCCCAAGATAATTTAGTTGACAACTTGTTTTGCAGTCAGGGAAAATCTGAATTCCAGATGTGGGAATGCTAGACCGCCACGGTACAAGAAACAGTGAGTTTAGCTTCGTGAGTAGACTTTCCCCAACTGTTTTTTCACTTCCAAGTCGATGTTTTATTCTTAATGATGATTCGAATCTTGTGAGTTGGAGCAAGAATAGTCATTCAGTGCTGCATCATTTTACAACCAAAATTCAAATCGATCTTGGCTTTCCTTATGTTTGTTTATTATTACGTGATTTCGAATTCAGTTATTTAAAAGTGATAGCAAAGTGCGTGATGTTATACATAGTTAAATTGAATACTGAACAGAGTAGTCAAGTTGCTGCTTTTAATGGCATTTTACATTTATTTTAAGGCGAAACAATATTCATTGTTTATCTTGGATTAGATGCGGATTTTCTCTAAAACACTAAGTGCTTATTCCAACTAGCATACAAATGTAGTCATTCAAGTCTAAAGTGATGCTAATCAGAGTAACAGAAAGATAATTGTTCCTAATTGTGAAAACTGAATTAAAGGGCCTAGAAGTATAACAGGTGAATTCTATTTGTGACCCTTTTATATAGAAACGGCGAATTTCTCAAGATATAATTAAACAAGATGATTTAATAATTATCTTGACACGCAATTTCAAGAATTTTTGACCGGCTGTGCAGCCAAACAATCTTTTATCCCTTACAATGGCTTTTTCTCCATATCGAGTGTTGATAGCAACGGACCATTCAGAAGCCAGAGGAGCAGCGAGAAGGTTCTCTTCACGACGGCAGGAGTCAGTGCTTTTCGACAACTATTTACGCGCTGTTTAGATCATAAGGGAAAGGGGACTACATAACGAGCGTTAAGCGTTAGCATTTTCAACATCAGAAATAAAGAAGTTATTTGCAAGGGGAAACGTACAGCTTTCTTGAGATTTCGATTACCTCAAACGCAGTCCTATGTGTTGATGACCCCTGTAATTCAAACTAAATCAGAATGGTACCGAGTCAAATGATTGAGGCTGGTTCAGCGGTGAGCAATTAAGTTACTTGTGATCGTTCGACAAACAAGTACTCGATCCCTCTTCACATCACAATAGAGGGCAGGCCGGTTGGAAGAGCAACGGATTAGAAACCGGAGGGTTGCGAGTTCGAATCCAACCAAAGGCTATCCTCTACGTGGGGGCTAGTGCACGTTAAATCTCGTGGACTCAAATGTCCCCACATTGGCGTGGTTTGTAAGCTTGGAGAGTGGAGTGCCAGCTCAAGAGCGACCTCGTCATACGATCGTGATTCAAAATTATGTGTTGTCCTCGAATCTTTCCCTCCGGTTTGATACCAGACCGTCGCCAATAGCTCGTTGTGTTGCTCCAGTACGACGTTAATTAAATACCAACCTACCTTGGGAATTAGATGTTAGGAAATTGATCTGTTCATCCATGTGTCTGGGTTTTGCCCACTACTCTAACAGTCTACGAGTTCCTTGCAATTCCTCCCTGATTTTTCTCTTCTGTATCAGTAAAACTTTCCTTTTGTGTGCATGTTCACTAACTTGACGTTGTTAGACATAGTTTGGCCAAATATGGCCCATGAGCCATAGCACCAATTCCAACCAATCACGTGTCCCCATGAAACAATTTGAAAGTTGACAAAGTATTTCATATTGATGACATTTAGTCTAGGATAAAGGAAGGGTGGCTATTGAAGTTTGAAAACATGGCGATTTTTACCTCACCTAAACCGGAGGGTTGCGAGTTCGAAATTCGATCCAACCGAAAACCATCGTGTACGTGGGGACTGGTGCACGTTAACCTTTACATTACGGCGCTTTTATTCCGCTACCCGAATACGGTACGATTGTTGTACCACCCGTAGTCCAAAGGAACTGTCGTGGCCACAAATATAATCACGTTGTGGATGTTTGGAGAGTGTTGACTCGTCATCTCACCGTGATTCAAAATTACAAGGCGTTGTTCTGGCATCTTTCCCTTCGGGATTGATTCCGGCCCGACACCAATGGCCTTTTGCGTTGGTCCAGTGCGATGTAAATTCCCGACAGAATTTTAAATTGTCGTGCAAACTAAAGAAAAAGGACAAACCACATTTTGCGATCTTAATCACAGAATAATTGAAAATCGATCAGAGTATTAATATTTAAGTCACTAAAACTGCCTGTTTGGTTTAGTTCTATTTCAAACCACATTTGTTTATTTTTTGAGAATAAGCGTTTATATTTTAAGGAACAGTCAATCGCAACAAGGCGAATCTAAGAAACAATGCAGCGAATTAAAACTTGAAGTCATGAACAACGGGACACCGGTAGGGAAGAGTAAAGGGTTAGCAATCAGAAGGTTGCGAGTTCGAAACTCGGTCCAACCAAAGACCGTCGTGTACATGGAGATGGTGCACATTAAATCTGTCGTGACCTCAAATATCCTCACGTTGGCGTGGAAATTTGGGGTGAAGGCCATTTTGATCTTTTGTTAATGAATTTATATGTGCTGTAGCGTCTTCACGCTATGTGGTGGGAAATCGTACAAATGAGTACTAATGGTTGTACTGCTTTCTGGATTATTTAATAACAAAATAAATATCTCCGATTACATGAAATATGTACAGTACAGAAAACAAATTTGCCCGCAACGGGACTTAAAGGCGGTACCCTTTCTGGGACCTCTGAGAGACACTCCCAACACCGTTGAAGTTCTAGCGTCGTCTGCCTTCATCCTCCCCGGACTCGGGTCGGCAAAAGGCGGTGGGGGACGTCCTCTCGTACCCCATTGGTCAAAGTTCTCCTCCTGGTGGATTTTTCTTTTTTTTTTCTCATGAGTTCCAGAATGTTCGGGCGCCGCCGAGACGAACTGTCCCCGAATTCCTTCAAAACCCTGGGAGCGTCGGCAGAGATGAAGGGGCTTCGGTTCCCATTCACCTTTTGTGCCCCGGCACCGAACCATGGCTGCTGGGCTGATCGGCGCCTCCATAGTCTGAAAGGGGAGAGGAACACCTCCGGGAAAAGGAGTGTAAGATGCTTCGTCACAACTCCTCCCCCCATAAAGACGAAGTTTCCAAGGTAACCTGGAAACTTCGGCTAAACCTGAAAGTAAGCCCATCTTAAGATAGTCCCCTGAGAGGCATTCAACCGAATCCCCGGAATCCTCAACTCATACTAAACATTAACCAAAATAACATGCTTCGGAAATACAAATTTGGGTTCCGAAACTAAATCTCAGTTGTGCGATCTAGTGACAAATCTTTACACACCAACTAACAAATATTTACATTACATAATATTTACAAAAACACACCTAAAAATACAAGTAAAAATAAAATTGATTATGTCTTTTGGTTTTGGACACCTTCCTAAATTTTCTGATTTCCAGCTCTACTGAGACCATCCGCGTTGCCATTTTTGCTCCCCGGCTTATGTCTTACCTCAAATCGGTACTGTTGTAGAAACAGGGCCCATCGAGTTAAACGACCATTCGTCCCAATCATTTTATTCAGGTAGGTCAGGGGGTCGTGGTCCGTCTCTATAACAAAAAGTTGACCGTCCAGATAGTAGTGGAGTTTCCTTACGCCATACACGATGGCTGCGAGCTCGCGTTCGACCACTGCGTAGTTTCGCTCTGCTCTCGAAAACTTCTTACTGAGATAAATTATGGGGTGCTCATCCTCCTCGATCTTTTGGGACAAAACGACACCCACACCGGAATCGCTGGCATCCGTTTGCATCGTGAACTCTCTCGAATAATCCGGAGCATACAAGACGGGCTTGGTTACTAAAGCATTCTTCAGTGCCTCGAAAGCCGCCTGACACTCCTCATTCCAATCTACCTTCTCTTTCCGGGTTTTCCCTTTCAATGCATTTGTTAAGGGGACCGCGATGACGCTGTAATTTTGGACGTACTTGGCATAATAGCCACTCAACCCTAAAAACGACCTAATTTGCGTCTTCGTTGTTGGGCTGGGGAATTCATGAATGGCCCTAATTTTTGCTTCACTAGGGGAGCGTTTGCCACTTCCCACTTCGTGACCCAAAAACCTAACATGGTCTTGCGCAAATTTGCACTTAGAAGGCTTTACAGTAAGCCGTGCCTCTAACAACCTATCCAATACCGAACTCACATCCTTAACGTGATCTTCGAATGTTTTTGAATAAATTGCAATGTCATCAATATAAGGAGATGCAATTCTCTCCAAACCTCCCAAAACCTGAGCCATTAGCTTGCAAAAATAAAAGGGAGCGTTCACCAGCCCAAACATCATCTTTTTGGGAATAAACGCTCCAAATGGCGTCACAAAAGCGGCGTACCTCTGCGCACTTTTTTTCAAAGGAATTTGAAAGTAACCTTTCGTTAAATCCATCACCGTTATATAAGGTGCGGCACTAACCCGCTCTACTACCCCTTCTATATTGGGGAGAGGAAACGACTGGATTCTGGTAATGGCATTCAATCGCCGGTAGTCCACACAAGGACGTGGTGGTTTTCCCTGACTTTCTACCAGAATCATGGGCGATGCGTAATCGGACTGCCCCACTTCTATCACCCCCAAATCCAAGAGTCTTGTAATCTCCTCCCTCAAAATTTCTGTTTGTCTAGGAGACATGCGGTAGGGCCTAGCTCTAACGGGCTCAATTCTGGTAAGCTCGATATCCATCTCTAACAGGGGCGTAGAACCCGGGTCCGAGGAGAACACCTTGCTATGATTTCGCAACATGCACCCAAAACTCCCTATCTGTTCCACCGTTAACCTTTCCACCAAAGCGCTCTCTCTTATCATCTCCTGGAGATCAAATTGGGTAGGATCGGGTAAGGGGTAAGGTATTTCTGCCTCCTGCTCCACCTCTTCACTCTCCTCGTCCATTATCAAATTAACACATTCGGGTCGCTTGAAATAGGGCTTAATGAGGTTCACATGGTATATTGTGGATTTGTCCCTTTTCTCTGGGAGGTCCACCAGATAATTTGTATCGGAGATTTTACTGGTCACAGTCCCTGGCCCTATCCAGTTCACTGCCATCTTGTTTAACTTCGACGTGGACAATACCAGCACCTGATCTCCAAAAAACCTAAATCCTAAAAACCCGCGATACGGCATTCCTGTCATACCACATTTTTCGTTTGCCCTGCTTGTCGGTCATTTGTTCGGCCGCAAGCTCCATCCATTTTTTTAGCCTATTGGTTATTCCCAAAATATACTCGACTACATTTGGATCTGAGTTATCCGGCTCTAACCAATTTTCAAAAATCAAAGTCTGGGGGGTACGAAGATTCCGCCCGTGCACTAATTCCGCCGGGCTAAACCCCGTACTTTCGTGAGTAACAGTTCGAAGAGCAAACAAAGCCGCTGGCAAATTATGCTCCCAGTCCTCTCCCGTCTCCAAACACAACACTTTGAGAACCCTCTTAACCGAGGAATGAAATCTCTCAACAGGGTTGCTTTGGGGATGGCACACTGAACTGTGAGTCACATGAATCCCGAATCTTTTAAAAAACTCTGATGATAAAACACTGGTGAAGGACCTTCCCAAGTCGCTTTGGACTTCTTTAGGAAATCCCATGCGTGAAAAAACCATAATTAGAGCGTTAATTACATTCGCCGACGTAATATCCGGAACGGGAATAGCTTCGGGATATTTAGAGGCTAAACAAATCGCTGTGATTATGTATTTATTTTGTTTTGTGCTCTCTGGAAGGGGACCCACCGCGTCAATATTTATTTTGGAGAAAATCTCCGAAATAACGGGAACCAGCTTCATAGGGGCCTTTCTCTTATCGTTGTTTTTGCCGACTTTCTGGCATTCATGACAATTTTTTACCCAGGACTCTAACTCGGGGTAACACCGGGGCCAGTAAAATTGCCTTAAAACCCTATCCTTCGTTTTGGTCGCCCCCAAATGACCAGCTACATCCTCGTGGCACAATGCCATAATTTTCTCCCGATACTTTAAGGGAATGCATAACTGTACTCTTTTTTCTCCCCGCTTCGACTCCACCACACGCGTTAATTTTCCCTTCAATACCTGGAATTCCTCCCCTTTCTCGGAAAGTTCCCAACACGATTTCAAAGAATCACAGTTCCTCTGTGCCGATTCGAACTCCCGGGACGATACTCCAGCCAAACTATTATTCTCCTGCATGGACAACTCCGGGGGAAAGGGTAGTTCTTCCTCCTCAGGGCTCTGTGACGAATTATGAATGGAAGCTCTCGTTTCATTTGAGCCTTCGACTACTTGAGCTCGCTGCTCTTCCCTCGCCCTACTTCGCGTAATGGCATTAATAGGGGTTGGGTTTTTCCTATTATCTTCTAAAAGTTGGGCAGTTTTGTTCCCTAATAAGTAGTAACCCTGATCCAAAGCATCCGATTTCACGGCGACCTTCGTTACAACTTTCCCGAAATCCCCTTCTAGTTCAACTCTCGTTAACGGCAGACACTTGCATTCGGGGTCTAAAGGTTGGCGTAACCAAATTACTTCACCCGTAAAATCCTCTGGATCAATCCAACTCCTCACGCATACATCAATGCCGCTTCCACTGTCACGCAAACAACTTCGTTCTATTCCATTTACAGATATAGTGCTGATGAAAGGTCTAAAACTCTCGCTTAACCCACTCAGATTATTCAACCCTTCTAATCTTCTTTTTGCTAACTGGGGACAGAGGGGCCTAATGTGACCTGGCTCATTGCACAAAAAACAGACTACTGGCTTTTTCCTATCAAAACCCTTATTTTCCGTGATTAAAGCATCTCCTTTTCCTCGCTCTTTCTCCCTGGGCTTTCCTTCCCCGTTTTTAAACTTGCGCCTGTCCTTCACGGAGGCATAGTCATTCCTTTCTTTACCAAAGGGACGTTTTTCCCATGTTCTGACTTCCTTCATTTTATAATTACGCCGGACGCTCTCGTAATGGTCAAGTTTAACCGCCAACTCCGACGCCTTTTTGAATTCTTCCCATTGATCTAGATAATGATCTCGGGCTGTGGGCGACGCTCTCCTTTTAAGTTGCTCTACCAGCATTAACTCCTTAAGTGAATCAAAATCAGTCACCTCAACCGACTCCAGCCAATTGTCTAAATACCCTTTTAATTCAAACACAAGATCTGACCATGACGCCCCAACCTTTCTTCCATGTTCTTCGAATTTAATTCTCAGGTCTCCGGAGCTGAGTCTAAATCTCTTTAATAATACCTTTTTAACATGATAATAATCATCATTCCATTCCCTTGGTATTTTAACTATAATTTCAGAAACATCCGCAGGCAATAAAGGAATTAATTGGGACACCCACTTGTTTTCTGGCACACTTTCTTTGTTCGCTTGCAACTCAAAAATCTTGAAAAATAGGGCGATGTCCAACACCTTGGGATCAAATTTAGGCACTAAGTCCTTTAAATTTACGCGCCTAACAATTTCCTCAGCTGGCGTAGTAGTTGACGCCAAACTTGCGTTCCCAAATGAAGCATTAATTTTTAATTTCTCCAACTCATGCGCGCGCTCTGCTAAACTATCAAGACGTTCTTGTTCTGCTACTTTATCAAGACGTTCTTGTTCTAATTCATCCAAAATCCTATCCACAAAAGCTATTCCGGTCTCCTCATCATAATCCGGTGCACTCAATATGGACCGAATGATATTTTTAACAACATCTGAGCTAGATACGCTAACTTCAAATTCTGCCGCTAATAATAATAAGACCTGCTTTTTCTGCTTTTTTAAATAAGCCATATTTTACCCTAAATGAATTAATATTACCTAAAGGGTACTCTCAACGATACACACTAAACTTCTACAATTTCTTACTAGATCAAAAATAAATTCTCTACTCCGAAGAAAAGTTGTCAACTAGATTTCAAAACTGAGTTCTTATCATCTACTAATCACACAATGCACAATAATAAACCTTACTTTCTTAGATGTACAAATTCCCACACTAGGTATCACTCTGAAGTAAATTTAACTTTAACAAAATACACTGAAAACACAATTGCTAATGCCATTAAATTAAATTAAACACTAAAGTTTTACCCTACTTTCACTGAATATAAACTCTCTCGCTAACAATTTGGAAAACTACATAGAATTATGCCTCTCAAAAGAAAAATCTCCAAATAGGCCTACCTTTTCCCACATCAGAACATCAGGCTCCCTTGTCATCAATCTCGCAAGGTCGGGTCCAAGATTCCACTCCGTCGCTCGGCTCACCGCTGGAGTTGACTGCGCTCCTTCAAAAGTCTGGACGCGGCACACGCTGTAGTTGACTCGCTGATTTCAGAGGTCTGGAACAGCTCCTTTGAAGAGTTTAGCGCCCGGCTCACGCTGAAGTTGACTCGCTGATTTCAGAGGTCTGGAACGGCTCCTTTGAAGAGTTTAGCGCCCGGCTCACGCTGAAGTTGACTCGCTGATTTCAGAGATCTGGATCGGCTCCTTTGAAGAGTTGAACGCCCGGCTCACGCTGAAGTCGACTGCTCTCCTTCAAACGTCTGGGACGCGGCTTACACTGTAGTTGATTATAGAGTTCAGTACAGTAACGACGAACGGGTCCGCAGATTTGATTTAACGAAAATCCGCATCCGATAAGCTGCCACCAATAGAAATATAATTAATAGCTGTAGCGTCTTCAGGCTATGTGGTGGGAAATCGTATAAATGAGTACTAATGGTTGTACTGCTTTCTGGATTATTTAATAACAAAATAAATATCTCCGATTACATGAAATATGTACAGTACAGAAAACAAATTTGCCCGCAACGGGACTTAAAGGCGGTACCCTTTCTGGGACCTCTGAGAGACACTCCCAACACCGTTGAAGCTCTAGCGTCGTCTGCCTTCATCCTCCCCGGACTCGGGTCGGCAAAAGGCGGTGGGGGACGTCCTCTCGTACCCCATTGGTCAAAGTTCTCCTCCTGGTGGATTTTTCTTTTTTTTTTCTCATGAGTTCCAGAATGTTCGGGCGCCGCCGAGACGAACTGTCCCCGAATTCCTTCAAAACCCTGGGAGCGTCGGCAGAGATGAAGGGGCTTCGGTTCCCATTCACCTTTTGTGCCCCGGCACCGAACCATGGCTGCTGGGCTGATCGGCGCCTCCATAGTCTGAAAGGGGAGAGGAACACCTCCGGGAAAAGGAGTGTAAGATGCTTCGTCACAGTGCGTAAAATTATACTATTCTGTAATTCTGCGCATTGGTAGGAAAAAAGCGAATGTCCACTTTGCCAACATTTAACGCCTGATTTAGTACTTTTTTAAATTTTTAATACAGGATGCGCAAAAATACTTTCCAATGTTTTGATACTTTCATAATTACTGAGTTGAGGACTTCGGTACTTTCTCTAGTATAAGTATCTACCTTGGAATGATTCGTGGACATTACGCAAAATCGGCGAATTTGGTAATTCTCTTTTTTACCAAGGTACAGGTGGCTGCAGTGGTCCCACGCCCGCTGCGCTAGCAATCTGCGAGTTGGTAGCGCAGGTTCGACTCCTCCGGGGTGTATTTTTTTCTGTTCAGTAAAAACCTGTGTGTATTACTTGATGCCTGTCGTGTTTGGCCCAGCTTGGCCAAAAATAGCTCTTGCGCCATAAAACCTAAAAAAACCGACCAAGCAACCATCTAAGGTACAGAATTATAACATGAAAACACCCCTATTGGCAAAAACAATTTCACTTTGGACACAGGATTTTCAGTTTTTGGGACTTCCATAAAAGTCAAATGATTACAAGTAAGGCTGTAAATTCGGAAGCTGTCTTCGTTAAATATTATTAAAAACTTCATGGGTCCTCCAATGTATTTGTTAGAACCGGCCCCTTTTTGCAAAATAAAAGTAACATTTGTAGTAAAGACTCAATTGTTTATATATATATAAAAGAAATTCACCACTGAATCATAGACCTTGCGACATAAAGCAACAACCATTGACTTGCCCTCTTCTCGAAAGTGGAGCGACAATCGTATCAAAATAGTTCATCAACAGAACTTAACTGTAGGTTTTCTCAATTTATATGAGCTAGGTTGTCCAGCAATGTTCAACGAATACTAAAAACGCGAAATACATATAGGGAATAATACATTTCGTCCGTTTCTTGAATATAGGTGACTAAAATAAGGTAATGAGATGTTTTCTCCCAGTACTAGTCTTCGTAGTGGCATATCTAAGGGACAGTTGCAGCGGTCAAGGGGATGGCATTTAAAAATATTTAAACGATTTGTGGTTTCTCTTGAAAATTTTTCTTTTGTAATTTTGTCCTTGTCACAGTATATTCAGTGCTGTGCATGTGAAGTGAATGCTTTCATGCATGGGTAGGTAATTAATTAACGTGGAAGTGGAGCAACACAATGGGCTATTGGCGAAGGTTCGGGATCAATCCCGAACCTTCGCCAATAGCTTCGGGAAAGATCCAAGGACAATACCAAGTAATTTTGAACCACGGTCAGATGACGAGGCAACACCTGAGCTGGCACCTCACTCTCCAAACTTCCACACAACGCCAACATGAGGCCACGACAGATTTAACATGCACCAGCCGCCGTGCTCCTCCATCATGGGATACAGCGTTTAAAACTCAATCCTTCCTTTCATTATATACTACTTATTTTACTTTTTACAATTAAGAAAAGGATTTGTGTCACAGCTAAGAGAATATATTAAGGGGGTAGAGTTTTCTAAGTGGATTTCAACAGGTGTGCATCTCTTCCCATTTTAGAAGCACTCATACTTCTGCTTTCGCCATCCATTAACCCTACTTGGATTACGATTGGGAACATTGCTTCTTTGAATTCCTGTAAAATTTGTAGTTTTTAAACCCCAAAATGGAATGGCAAGTAATAAGATCTAAGAAATTTATCAACGGAATAGAGTTTTTACCCAACGCGCATAAGAAGAATTTAACTAGTTTTATTGAAGATTTAAAAGAAAATCCTTATGCAGCAGGAGGGGAAAAGTTAACGAATTTTTATTACGAGTATAAAAAACGATTCGGAGATTTTAGGGCGCTTTATAACATTGATAAATCAAATAGAACCGTCTTTTTAGGCGATTTACGCTTTAGAGACAAAGCTTACACATAGAAGTGTGAAATTTGGAGGTAAGGAAAACCACTCAGAAAAGGTATGTTTCATTCTTATTTTTATATTTTAATTTAATCTTTTCCTTTGAGACTGCTTTGTAAGAATTGAAATACCTTTGTAAGAATTGAGAATTGTCCTTGTCACAGTATATTCAGTGCATGTGCCCAAAATCAACTAGCCAAATGTCTAAAGAAAATGCCAATACAACCTAGAAATCTAGCTAGACTAGGGATAAGTGCAATTAAAATAATTACAAGACATTTGTATACATTATAAAACTGTTTCATAATGTATTCTACTTGGGAAATTTTGCATGCGAGAAATTTTTTTGGGAAAAATTGTGAAGTTTCATATAAAGACTGATTGTATGTATAATGCTATAATGAATTAATTGGAGTTGATTATAACTAAGTATTGTAATGAATTAATAAGAAATTAAATTTGCAAAGGAAGAAATTTGATTTATTTATCATTTGCGAACAGGAACCACAGGAGGTACAGATTAACTGTAGCAAAGATGGTCCCTCCCATCATTCCCTTGCTCCTGGACATGACCTCGCACGAGGGCAAGAAGACCTATATAGAGGGGCTACTCAACTTTGAGAAAATGGTAAATATAAAATAAATATAATTTGAGAAATGTCGTAGCATTATGAATTTATTTGATTTGGTTTTCACCTTCACTAGTCCTTCAACTTTCATTCTTCCTTGTGGTTAAGGAAAATTTTCAGTAGGGTGCATTTCTAGGCATTTAAATGCACTAAAAAAGTTTCGATTGATAGAATCTTTCAATTTTAGAAATCTAGTTAATTAAAAATTATTCCACAGAAAAATTTGGCTCCAGCAAATGGAACATGTAGAAACTTTTAATGTTCTGTGTCTCTCAACATGCTAATTTTTGCATGGGCAAACATGAGTCAGGTGAATTCTGAGGGCCTCTACTGAAAATGTTGATTTAAAAATAAATAATTTTGAAATACTTTTTATGTTCTTTTAAAAACAATAACGCACGAAGAAATTGAACAAATCACATGGTTAAGTTATTCCAAAACAAAATGGTGCCTTTGCATAAAAGTACTCAGTAATTAAAAATTTATACATTTTCATCTTAACTTAAACTTATTTAATTCATTTTCCTTCCAGGAACCTCAGAATAATGGAAAATCAAGAGGCTTACCCAATTTTATGATGCTTTGGAACCCAGAAGAACAACATAGTACAACACTTCACCCTTTGTGGATAATCTGGAAAATCCTTCAGCAAAGTGGTGACCATCAAGGATCTGAACAGCACACCTCAAGATTCACGAGAAACATATCAAGAACTCATCATCAAGAAACACAGAATCAAATTGAGACTTAGCACATTTGATTCAATGATTACGTTAAGAGAACCATTGTGATGCATCACTAGAAGGCATAAAACTGGCTTCAATCTAAAGCCTAGTGGGTACATATCCACTGATGAATCTATGCAATATAAACTTCACTTGTGATTTGTCATTCAAATGTGGAAATTTAGAATTTTTATTCTAGATTATATATCTAGCAAACAGTGACTGTATGGATATAAAATTAACTCATGTCTGTGTAATTCAAAGATGAATGCAACTAAACATTAGCTTTTTAAGTAAAATGGCCTGTCTTTTGCTTGAGTGAACATTGTATAAAACATTTTCATACATGAAAAATAGAGTTTTAATTCTTACAAATAATTCCATTTACAATTTAATACAAATTACATAATTTAGGAGACATTTTAACTTTCAATAAATTAATTTATAACTAAAACAAGCAAGGATTTTGCATGTGATTATGCTTTTCATATAACAGTATTCTAAAATATAGATAGGAAATAACTGGAATATTTTGATTACAACTAATATATCAACTCAACTTAGAAGTAAAAATTAATATACAATTTTTGAAATTTATTTTGGCAGGGCTTGCATTGGCATTTGATTTGTGAATATTCAGAAATAAAATGTGAGTGACTAAGTGAATGGAATAAAATATTAAAACAACTTTTTTAAAAGTTGAATCAGACTTTAACCATTCAAAGCAATTATGAGAAATATTTATGATATAATATATTTTCAGTTCAATATTTTAACCCTCCAACTACCCGATTACAGCTCAGAAAATACAATTTATGCAGCATGAAAAGAAAAACATGTTAAGTGGCAAACCTGAAATATTTGGACATCTCGCTCCTCAAAATATTCTGCCCTTCGCTGCCCAATGCACAGAACCCTCTGAACTGTACTCAGATATGGGCCGCTTGGAGGGTTAAATATTTTGAAATAAAATTATTTACTGTTTTTCCCTAGCATTTTTCACGTTTGTCAAACAAATTACCTTCAAATAGAGATGTATAAATTATGTGAGAAATCAAAATAGGTTAATATCCTACATATACATATAGTGAATTCATGAAGTTTTGGAACTGAATTTATAATCTAGATTGACATTCATATTTGAAGAAAACAATTTTATTCGTAGGACAAGGACTTTTCAGGTACTAACAATCTAAAATTAGGTTGACTTTCAATTTATAGCTTTTCTAAAGTTTTTAAAATCCTGTTTTAGATTTTTACAGTTTTAATAAAAATATCAGTTCAGATTAGACAGGTTTATACAAAATTTTGAAATGATAATTTGAAGAATTACCTATCACAATTTAAAAGTTAGACTTAATAGTGCTATTGTAAACAGAAATACACTGTGAAAATTGCAACATTATGAAAGAATCATCGGAAATAAATTAAATTCATTCCACGTATTACTTATAGTGGTTTAAATAAACGATCAAATTTACAGAGCAATAAAACAAAAATTATGCCGAAAATCAATGTCTTGTGCAGTCGCTACGTGCAACGATGAGAGCCTGTACACGTTGTGGCATCGAATCATACAGATTCTGAATGTCATGCAGAGGAATGGCATTCCAGATAGCCTCTATCTGATGCCAAAGTTCAGCCATACTCTGCCAGACGAGCGAGTCGCCATCCGATGTAATCCCAGATATAATCAATGGGCGACATATCCGGGGAACGTGCAAACCATGGAAGAAGCGGAATCTTTCGTGCACTGAAGAAGGCTTGTACATTCCAAGCAACATGTGGACAGGCATTGTCTTACTAAAATACAGCTCCAGGAATACATTGCAGGAGGGGTAGGACCTCGGGCTTCACAACTTCCCTGATGTAGCGCCAGCTGTTCAGGGTCCCCACAATTTGGAGTAGACGGGATCGCTCATGATATCCAATAGCGCCATTATTGTTGCATTACGCCCTGTGCAAGAGACGATTTCACGATACGAAAGTCCACCCTCATGGAGGCCGATCATGCAGCCCCGTTCGAACTCTGTTAGTTGCTCATATGGCACTCTGTTTTTGGCGAAGCATATTGACTTCTAATCAATCATTTACAGCAGTCAAACGACCATACGCACATTTTAACGCACCTTTACAGTGCTTTTTATACACTGCTCACTTGGAAGTTTAGAGGGTGTTTCTCGCGGCCCACACATGAGCGATCGCTTTGTAATTCTAATCATTTGCATAACCTAAGCTGTTTCACATGATTCCTTCATGGTGTTGCAGTTTTCACAAACAGTCGTGTAGTACCCATCAATATAATTTCTTTAAGGATTGAAGTTCTGTCATTCCACACTTTATAATAAATTGGGTATCAACAGAATTAATTTGAACTTGTTCTTATAATGCTAGATGGAGCTTCTATCAATTGACATCAGATGGCTCCATAATTGGTCATTTATCAATGCTAAGCTTCTATCGCAATTGCAATTTTGCAGGCAAAAACTCAGGTTTTATTGTAAGATTGTAAAGTTTGCACTTTAGTGGGTTCTATTGACCAAGCAGATGCAAATTTGTCTTGTTCACAGTTTTTTATGCAAGGAGTTAAAATTTTAGTAGGTGAATAGGGTAAAAATTTGAATCTGCATTCCAAAACAGATTTTGAATTTTACAGCTAGACGAAAACATTGCATCGAAGGTTCTCCCGCACTGTTGGGTTAAAAGTGAAATCAGAGAAAAGTTAACAGTCCCATTTTACAATATTTGGGTTAGACTTCATGTCAACAAAATTTAATTTTACGCCATTTAACAATCCAATACAAAGATAAATTCTCAACAGGAAAGCTATTGGTGATCTGTAAAAAGAACTAGCTTCAGTCCTGAAGAAAATATGCAGCAGAACATGGCTGAGGGACAAATTCATCTGCTAGAAGAAAATTGAAAGCTAGAGAAATATTGTTCACTCGTTAGGCTTTACTTTTGTTCCAAAATTCTCTTGAAGGTCAATCTTTTACGCTGCTTTAATTGTAAAAAAATAGTTATTTTTGTTAGCAAATTTTTTTCTTTGAATGACATAAATCAAAACTCTTAAATCAGTTTTGCATATAGGCAGGGAAAATTAATTTCTCTACAAGTGACATGATTCTTATGTGATACCTTTGCATGAAAGCATAAACTTTTATAATGCATTTTTTAATAATTAAAATTGAAGGTGATTCTGGGCAACATGTAGATGTGTTAGTTACTGAGAAAAGATATTGGGATATATATGACAAACAATAACTTTTTGTCTCATCATTCACAACTAGATTAGGGTCAGTTGAAGCAATTTACAATGCATATAAAAACATCTAACAATACGTTATACACACATGAAACAAATGAAGAGCACAAAAGCACACTTGGCCAAGAAAAGTACACCCAGGGAGGAATCGAACTTACACTGCCTACACTTACATGTTGCTAGCACTGAACCATGCTGACCCCATGCATGAAGCAATTTCTACCAGTACTAGGACTGCTACTCTTAAAGTACTCATACCGGGTACTGGACTGGCAATCGTTTTAATTGGGTTGGATGCCTTGATACTTTTCCTAAGTGTTAATCTAATACCAGAGCGACATGAATCACCAATGCAAATAAGGAGGTAACAAGAGAATATGGGTACTGGGAAATAAAAACTCTTTTTACTGGTATTGAACAACAATACTTCACAAATAGGATACTTTTTGTCTGATATTTTAAGTGTACTGATACTATGTGCTTCGAAACGGATCAATCCAGAATAAGGATACTTTGACCAAAAGTGCACATTCATAGTCATTGTATCTTGCAATTCTTCTATAGTAGAAGAAAGTTAATCTCTATTATCTATACATCTGTATGATTTGATGCAATTGTCTTTTTGTCTCACAGAAACATGATGCATTTCATCTGTGGAAGTATAAAATATACAGCCAGATTTTGGTTGATCTGTAACAATGAAATTTTCAACGAATATTATGGAAGAGCGAAGCAGATGCACCAGTGAAGATGTATGAACTTAGTAGGATCATATACAGTATGAAAAGTGCATCTATCTTAGCCACAACAGCTAGTGCATGAAGAAAAAAATACCTGTTGGCAACTCCAGTAATCACATTTGATTTTTACATGGATGAGATGTTATCAGGAGCACCTGACTTGACAATGATAAAGGTAAACTCAGCTTATTGAACTATTGCAAACTGGTGGCATGAAGCTACATATAAGTGGTATAGAACTATCCTGAGCTTTTGAGTGGGTTGTTTAGAAAATAAAGATTATTGAATGTCTTTAATACCTTCAAACCTATCAAGATGAAATCTGTTAAAACATGAGATAAATTGGATTACAGAGATGGATTGCTTTACTTGCTAGGTTACCATAAATGAAGAAATGATCACCAAACACACTGTATTGTCAACTATTGTAAGGTAATTTGATCCACTAGGATTGATTGAACAAATCATATTGAAAGTACACATTTTCTTGCCACAGATGGCTTTCAAAGATTGACGGGAATTATCTTTCCCCTCTTACTGACACCAAGTACTGGTAGCAATGTATCTGCATTATCTGATGTGGGAAACATTAAGATATCCAGACATTGTCTACTGATAGAGAGGAACCAAATTTTGCTTCATGTATTTGTTGATTGCTGTCACAATCAGCGTATGGAGCAGTTGTTTACATCCAAACCATATTGGCAATAATGAGCAGTTGCCAACTACTTTGCAGTAAATTCTGAGTAGCCCAATAAAAATGGTAACAATTCCTTGACTAGATATTAATGTATGTGTCCTCTCAGTACTTGTAAAAATTGTCTTAGCATCTTTAAAACTTACTGTAGATAATATGATTTTCTGCTCTGATTCAACCTTAGCCTTCGTGGTGATAGGCCCCTTCGCAACAACTTAAGACTTTTGTAGGTAATCATGTTGGCGATTATATAACAATCCACTTTCAATCATGAGTGAAAACACGTATATCTGAAAATCCTGTGAACATCATTTCACGAGGCTTGGATCATAAGTAACTTTTTCTAATCAGTTGTGATGATATGGACCATCTTTTCTGAGCAAAGTGTTATTTTAGCAGAGGACAAATTATCAGTTTGAAATGTAGATGAAATGTATCTTCAAGAAGTAAAATTCAAACTAAAAACAAGTTTAGTGTCAAACTGATTTTTGAGCACCTATCTTTAGCATTCGTATTGTCAGGAAATAACTTCAATGAAACATTTGATGAATTTATAGTAGTTATTACTTATCTTATAGTAAAATTATTGGCATTTTAAGCTTTATGTTCTACAATAATGCAAAATGTCCCCAAGAGCAGAGATCTAAACCAGAATAACCTGGATAAGAGACTCTGTTGGTTGCGTACCACAAAAGCCAGTGCATTAGTTTTCTGTCCCTTTTGAATGCCTACTCTTGTTTTGCCAGTGATTTTGCTGTGCTAGTTCATAGGTCTTAAATGCTTTTCCTCTATCTGAATACTGCTTTAGTTGATTATGAGTAGGGATGGGGAAAAGAACAACCTGCTGTTTTTAACTGTTCTTCAAAAAGCATGGGAACAGCCTATCCCCACTTTTCACAAAAACCTGTTCATTCTTTTTGTATAAAGAAACATTGCATTTTTTTTCTTCTTCGATTTTAATATTCCGGGTTGAAATGGGAATTTTGTAAACAAAGTAGTTTCTCTTTTCTTGAATTTTCCTTTGCCATATTTTCACTTGTACCATACGCCATTTGTTAAATTATATGTCCGAAACATAGCTGTTCATCCTAGTTTTTGACCATTTGCTGTTCTTAATTCCCTGTTCTCTGTCAATAAACTCCCTGCTATGAGACTCTACTTCTTGTTCGGTAATTGATTCCTGCTCTCCGTTCTTGGAGCTGTTCTCGCTGGAGTGCTCATGGAACTGTTCTTGCTCTGCTGTCGCTGGACTGCTCCCGGAACTGTTCTCCACTGAAGCAAAGCCCTGAAGTTTGATGAATTTATGAGAAGACTAGCTAATAATTGTGAAATTTTATAATTGTTAGGTAATGGCATGGTGATGAATTTTTAGTTTCAAGCAAATTAAAATTTTAAAAAATATTACTGATTAAGATTTTGTTGTCTAGCTTTCTTTCTAGTGGTGTCACCTCTACTCGTTCATAGGATTTGCAATGCTTTTAACTTTATTATAAAACCGAATTTTACAAAGAAAGGGGGAAAGTTCAATTTCAAACGTGTCGACTTATTTCACTGTGAAAGATGGAGATTTGGAGATTGGGTGTCACTCTAAGTTGGAAAGTGATCTCCTTTTAGTCATCTATTATCCCTGTGTTTTAAGTGTTTATAAATCTTTTAAAGAGCAACTCCCTATTGCTTAAAGCTATATTTAGAAGTCTTACAAGTGATTATTGGGTCCTGGATGTCGTGGACTTAAACATGACATTAAATCCTAAGTTACTTTCAATTGCAAATTTGTTTTGTCCTAGGCACCGTGTATCTGTTTAGGGAACCATACTTGAGATGGTTCAGATATGGGACATTATAAGCAGCCATTGGGGACCCAGAGAGAATTTAGAAGTTCGATTAACAAGAATTTTTTCAAATTTACGGATATATTCTGATTGATTTTCTTTACTTAATTACTGATAGTTTGACGCAGCTTGGCCAGACTTGTGCCATAAAAACATCAATCACTCGATTAACAATTCGAAGACTAAATTATTTGATCTTTTGGTTTTTCACTATCAAAACTAGAGAAAACTCCACCAATCAAAAAGCTAGCAGACAAGTCATTTGTATTTTGTTTCTATGTGCATGCCTACAAAGTACTAACCAAGATGACATGTCAACAAATTTCGGGCCGTCTGTCTATCGCAAAAACTGCTGGCGTCACATAGTCTAGAAGTAGGAACAGGTCTTGCAAATTTTGGGTAGAGATATTTTGAGAACAGTGGATAAGCAGAAGAGCAAGTTAAAGAACAGTTCTTTTAAAAAGAGCAGAACAGCAAAGAACTGTTCGCAGAAAAGAACAGTATTTCCCATCCCTAATTAAGAGATGCTTCAGGATCAGGTAAAACTCTATTGTTTCATAAAAAAGCACTAATTTTTATGCAAGTTATCTATCTTTTGGGAAAATCTATGTTCAGTAGAAAAATTTGATTAAAGCCTTTTGGTAATGAAAAATATTTTTTATGAGTTTTTCACTTTGTGCCACAACTTGATATTACAAGATATAGCATTAATTTTGTCATCTAAAAATGATACTTTAGTTCATAAATTGTTCATTTGTTTCTTTAGTTCAAGGAGATCCTTTTTCCTATTTATCTATTTCAGTTTTACAGTTGTATCATCAATTATAATTGCATTGGTATTGGTTTCCTAAGCTCTTTCTGCAATATGTTTCATCTTGCAGTTTCAAAACTTCAAGTTCAGAGATATGCATTAATATTGAGCTTTTCTGACATTCTTTTCATTCAAAACTGTGTCAATTTCTTTTGTATATTTTACTTTTCCTACTATTAAGCAATGGGGCCGTCATTGTGGCTCAGTGGGTATGCCCACTGCATTAGCAGCCTGCTAGTTGTAGGCGGCGCAGGTTTGATTCCTGTCAGGTGAATTCCTCACTGGATGTATTTCCCTCTCCTGTGTCAGTAAAACTTTCATTGTGTGTGTATGTCTATTACTTGATAATGTATGTCTTGTGTCTGGTTCAGCATAGCCAAATATGACCCTTGCACCATAAAACCACAACCAATCCATTAAGCAGTATCAAAAGATTTACATGTACCACAATTTTCATCTTTTCTAGGGTTTGATTAGAATAGATTCATTTTTATTTTCTCTTACACTTAAAATCACATTTCACAGTATTAAGACCTTGTTGATAAAACTTTATTTGTAAAACTTGTGGTTTTACACACAAAAGTAGGTGGCTCAATGTACAGAACATAAGGTATTGAAACACTCCTAAACTGGTCATGCATTGAAGAACAACCAGTTACCACCTATGCTTACCCAATGCATGATCTTACACAATCATGATTCATTATAATGTTGGGATTTGTGCAAATGTTATAAATGTTAACTGTAACCATCAAACCATGTTAAGAGCTCAGTTTTAAATGTCAAGCTGTGTTGTTCTGTTGATTTGGGATAGGATTTAAATGAAATTTAGACTGTTTTATCTTAGTCAACTTTTATCTAGGTAATGTGTGGTATTTATGCAATGGAAACTAACTAAATTTTAATAGGTTAATATAGTTTCACACCATGCAAAAATGTAAATATTGCAAAAGTAAACAAATACATTAGGCTAACATTGCTGTTTACTTTGAATATGCATGAAGCTGCTACATTCTTAACAGCAGAGTATAGCAGAAATAGAAAATTGATATTGCCATGGTTCCCATCAGGCTGTTTAACTGTAACCATCAAACCATGTTAAGAGCTCAGTTTTAAATGTCTAGCTCTGATGTTCTGTTGATTTGGGATAGGATTTAAATGAAATTTAAACTGTTTTTCCTTAGTCAACTTTTATCTAGGCAATGTGTGGTTTTTATGCAATGGAAACTAATTAAATTTTAATATGAAGAACAGAATTTGATTGGAGTTTATGAAAATATGGATCAAGTTCTTAATGGACCTTCATCATAGGACTATCATAGAAATGATGGTTCTGAAATCAGTCAAGACTGGAGGACAGTAGCATATGAAAAGAAGCTGTAGAAGTTCCAAAGGTCTAATACAGCCATAATAGCTCTAACAAATGCTATGAATGAAAATATTTTGAGGATAATGTGCTTCACAAATGCAAAAGATGTTTGGGTGAAACTTGAAAATCTGTCTGAAACTACCTTCAGAAAACCAGTAATTTAGCATTTGCTTAGTTCTTCCAACTAAAATGGTCAACAGATGATGTTGCAAGTCATTTATCTTACTAAAAACCTCTTTGTACTAAATTAAATTCTGGTCTTGAGAAGAAAAATGAAGGCAAGCTGCCAACTTTGAATGACAGTAAAAGATTTATAGATGAATCAACAACTCCACCATGTGCATTCAAATGAGAACTTCAAGGTTAGCTGTTTGGGTTTCATAGTGTAAGGGCCTTATTTGGCTAAGCTGCACAAAACACAAGACAAGCAAAGGCACGCACAAGGAAAGTTCCACTGGCACACAAGAGGGACATACACATAGGGAGGAATCAAATGTGACAGAAATCAAACCTGAGCTAGTGAGAGCCTCATGGAAAGAAAGGCCAAGATACTTTGCAACAAGAGGCTCAATCCATAAGCACAAGTAGACAGACAGAAATATCAACAAGAAATGTAAGGCTGCAAAACATATTCAAGAAAAGATATGCTAGTATATGCAACTGCAGAGAATAGGGACACTGAGTCAAAAATTGCTCTACATAGATAGCAGATGGAAAGTCATCTAAACCAAAACAGTCAGAATGATCAGAATTCTTTAATGAAGATTCAAAGGAAAGTTTGCTATCGATCTATGAAGATGCATTCATCAGAGACAAGCTCTGGCTAATGGATAAGAGCAACAATGCAGCATCAAGATACCTAATGAAGGAGAACCACTATTTCATTGAATTTAAAAACTTTTGAATACCCCATGGAGTAATAGCGGCAAGCAGGAAAGTCCTACAAGCCAGCAGCAAGGGAACTTGCAGATAATCCCTTTTGTAATAGGCAATTCACAGAAATCTAAAAGATATATGGTGTGTTCTAGATTCACTTTTCACTACTGGCAGCACAGGACAGAAATCAAAACAGCATGTTTGAATCGACACCAAAAGAAAGCCATTTGAATGTGTGAAGTCCTCTTTGGAGTACACAATATAGGTGGAGCTTAGATATAAGTGACTGACATGGTTACCATGTTTGCTGTAGGTTGGTTGGTTGATTTGGGTTTTATGGCATAAGGCCCAGTATTGGACAAGCTGTGTCAAGCAGGATGAAATAAGTGTGTGCCATTTCGGAATATGCAGCCAAACCAGCAATGAAAAGTATATTAAAAACAATACAAAAAAGTAATATGTAGAAGAAAAATTTAATGCTGTACGAGTGATCTGTTGATCAAGCCAACATAAACTATGGTTGCTATCACATCTACTGAAATTGAAACAGTACAGTCAATAAGTGTGTAAGAGAATCTATTTTAAATCTGGAAGAGATTACCTGCCTTCAACAGTGCAGTAGTCAAGTTGGTGAGTAACCGAGTTTTATAGTACTAAACGTATAAGTATCATACATTTCTTTATTTGGAAAAGGACATTTGTGTTCAACAGATTTCTATTGAAGACCAATTCACAGACATTTTTACAAAGAATGTATGGAGATCACGATTTTAAATCTTGCATATAAAATTAGTACTTGTTGGATATTAATTTTATTTTAGTGTTTCAGATTGGAATTCAAGCTTAACATAAACTTTATTTTTTTCTTTAGAGAAAGTGTTGAGATTTTAAAGTGTTATCAGACTGTGCTGTGATATGTATATATATATATATATATATATATACTAGCAGTTAAACTCACAAAGTATTAAAAGTCTACTGATGTTCTATAGATTTGTGATAGCTTAAAAAATTTAACTTTAAACTGTTTTTCCTTAATCAACTTCCATCTAGGCAATGAAAGCATTTGTGCAATAGAAACTAATTAAATTTCAAATTGAAAATAAAGACAATGGAAAGGAGGCAACAGAAAAAAGCATTGGGGAAACGCAAACATTTAAGCCATTTTTTTGCAAAATGGCATGGATAAGATGAAATTAATAATCGAAAACCATTAAATTTTTCAAGGAACTTTTTATGTTAAAAACATTTTGCTTTATTCTGAAGATTTTTTTGAAACTTTAAAACATTTAAAATAATTTAAAATTCCTATTACCTAGGAATTTTTGGATACTCGAGATTGATAAATATTCACCCCATCAGTTATAAATTTTATGAAGAGATATTGGACTTCAATACCCATTTTTGTAATCTTTTCCAACTTTACTTATGAAATATATTTTTCACTCAATCCAACTTTATATGAAATATGGTCTTGACAAATTCGAAAACTTGGTGTCATGTGGATTAATTTAATAAATCAGCATCTTTTGGGGCATTGTGTAAAACCAATAGCAGCTGCAAACATAATAGCAGATTATTAAAAATCCATTGTATAAATCAGATCTAATTTCACACAATCAGATTTCTTTAAAACTAAATTGATTTGTTGCTTTTAATTTTAAATTTGCTAGACATTTGACAAGCAATTGCAGCACGTTCTAGTACTAGCAGAATAAACAATATACAGTGGCTCCCAAAAGTGTTCGTACACTTTAAAAATTTGTAGAAATAGCTCTGTAGCCTGGAATTGAATTCGAATATAAAGTCCAAAATTTTTTCATATCATCTCCATGTGATTCTGAATAAAACCTAACATTTAAAAAAATATTGACTCATTTTCTTTTTATAAAAATGAAAATGCAAGGAGGCAGAGAAAGAACACATCACAAAAGTGATCGTACACCGAAACATATTGGGATAAATTCATAAATAAAATTATCGTCTATTGCTTTTTTTATTTTGCGGTGACATTTAAAAAATCGTCTGGCTTTAATCTTTGCTTGCTTACTTCGTAATATTCTATTTATTATTTAAAAATGGCTCGTAGTCGTAAGGAAACAAAGAACAGCATTCGAAAATTGATTATTTTTGATAATAGTAATGGTAAATCAGTTCAGAATATCACTAAATTAGTAAATTTATCCCATTATACGGTACAGTATGTGATAAAATGCTTTTTAGAAAATTGGATCAAAAACAAGATAAGAAAAGGTCGTCCGGCAAAGTTAACTCAACGTGATCAAATATTTATAATTAGAAATTTTTTGAAAAATCCATGATTAAGTGCTGTAAAAATTTCTACAGAATTTATTGAAAAATTTTCTACTTTAATTTCATCTGAAACTGTTCGACGAGTGCTCAGATCAGCTGGATTAAATGGGCATTCTGCCCAAAGAAAAGTTTTTGTAAGTGCGAAAATAGAAAGCTTAGGCTTTCCTTTGCAAAATCAATGATAAATAAGCCCGAAACGTCTTGGAATCATGTCACATTTGCAGATGAAAGCAAATTTAACATGTTTGGTTCCGATGGGCGTATAATTGTATGGAGAAGAAAAATGAGGAACTTAATCCCAAGAACTTAGTTGGAACAGGAAAGCATGGCGGGGTCCTTGTGTGGGAGTGCATGTCAGCATCTGGACTAGGTAATTTGGTATTTATTGATGGCATAATGAATCACGCTCTTTATTTAAATATTTTAAAAGACAATTTAAAATTATCAGCCCAAAATTTGGTTATCGGAAACAACTTTTTTTTATCAAGATAACGATCCTAAGTACAAGGCTCTCAACGTTCGCCTCTGGTGTCTATAATTGTCCACAAGTTCTGAAAATACCACCTCAGTCGCCAGATTTAAACCCTATAGAACACATTTGGAGAGAACTGGAGGTTAGAGTACGAAGACACGACATTGAAACGAAAAGCAAACTAAAACCAGTAATGCTTGAAGAATGGAGGAACATTGATGCAGAAAATACAAAAAATATCGTGAACTCTATTCCCAGATGTTTAAAAACTGTTGTAGATGCTATAGGATATCCTACTAAGTACTAATTTACCGAAATGTTACAATATTTACTAATAAGTAGAGATTTTTTTAAAGTGTATGAAGACTTTTGTGAGGTAACTTTATTGTTACTTTTTGATTATTGATTTTCCAAAAAAAGTTTTACTATGTTTTAAAAATACTTTATGTAGTTTTGTTAAGAACAAGTTATAGATATTATTAAAAAATTCTCATTCTGAAATATTAATTTTTATTAATGGATAGAGCAGTATTTCATTGAAATTCATAAGTGTACGAACACTTTTTGGGAGCCACTGTATACGAAGGGTATAGGAAATACAGCAAGGTAAATTGAATACAAATAAAGTAATAAAATAGAAGAAAACACTAAAATGTATAAACAGAATTTAACAAAAATAGTATACATCTATAAACATGTAACAAGTATATTTTTAGAATTTTTTAAATGATGAAAATAATCATGGCTTGTTATATAGCAATAACCCTTTCATTTGAAGTCTGTTAATATCAAAATAACTGCTCCAAGGACTCAGCATTTAAGGATTTCAACAGAAACTTTTTCGTGTAGACTAAGCTGTTAATATTCTTTCAACAGAAGCAAAAGTAGTTATGGTGGTAAGCAGCTGCTTTATGAATTCATTGTCTGCTATTATAAACACTAGAATCTAAATGAGTTCTCACCTGTCCAAAGCAGACATCTGGGGCACAGTGAATCTCAATTGTATTCATTGAAAAGCATTATCTTCAGTGAAAGTGAAGGGAAGCAGATGATGTTCACCCGAATCATGGTCACTCTTCTGGTGTCCTGAGAACAAGAATTTTTTAAATTTTTGAATAAAATGTCATTCCTTCCTGTCTCTGGTTATTTCAATATTATTAAACTAATGAGCAAATGAAATTTTAAAATTCTGATTTCAATCAATGCTTTTTAAATACTAAAAAATGATAAAATTATGTAAAAATTGCTTTAACTATAATTAAAAAGCACAAAATCAACAAGCATTATAACATAATGAACTCTTAGCCACCACTACAAAATTGAATTTACAATACAATAGTATTTATAGAAGCAGAACAATATACAATAGTATTTATAAGGTAACCCAACTCCACAAAGTATTTTTTGGTCTTTCACTCATCTTGCTAAATTGGAGACTAATAAACATGTGAACCACAATTTTAAAAACAAGCCAGATGGCACATTGTGCCAATTTACCAGATGGTGCTCACAATAATCAGCATGTACAGGATGGTTCGAGATGAACAGTAGAATTGGCATTGTGATGCTAATCACTTTTAAGGACATGGCTCAAAGGGTATGTCCAATGTGCTAGCAACCAGAGTTGTAGACAGGGCAGGTTTGATTTCTGTCTTCAATGTCAGTAAAACTTTTCCTTGTGTGTGTATGTCCATTATTTGATGTTGCCTGTCTTGTTTGGTGTAGTATAGCCAAATATGGCCTTTGTAGCAAAAAACCCAAAGCAACCAACTGTCTCAAGCTTTGTGATAAGACACTGCTCCTATTCCTAGCATATTGTAAAGTGAAAGCTGAATATGGATACATAAAAGTAAGGAATAGTGCCAATTAATGAATAAGGTTGTTATATGACTTCACATTTTTTCAGCATCACTAATTGTTTTATTTTTCATTTAATTAATTGAAAACTTTGATTATGAATTTTTAGTTAATATATCAATTGAAATTGTTGAATTAACAAAGTTGCAAAAACTTTGGCTCCATACCTGAAGATGGTTGGTTGATTGGGCCAATGAATAAGGCCAATAGGGCACAAGAGCCCTATTGGCTTGGCCAAATAGGGCTCTTGTGCCCTATTTGGCCAAGCTGCACGAAACACAATTCAGACAATGTCAAGTAATGGAGAAACATACACAATCAAACACAAGGTAGCATGAGGGATTAAAAAACAAGAAAAGGAGGAAAGATCACTTGGGTACCTTAGGATACCATACCTACAGTATGTGTAAATGGAAATGACAAAATCATCAAATTTATTTAAACTGAATTATTTAAGACAAAGTACTTACCTGTGCAACATTTTGTTTGTGTAGTTACTCTTGATGTTAAAGGAAATTGGTGTTTCCTTTTTCTCTTCTCAAAATTATTTTATCCTAAATAGACCATGGAAAAAAATGCTTTATTACCTCAGATTCTTGAAGCTTCTTTGCCCTAAGCAATGTAGTTGCATTTCAATTTATACTTTTAAAGTAGAAATTTGTTGGAGAATTTCAATGAAAGCAGATGCCCTGAAACAATTCTGTAGTTTGGAAGAAAGGAAACAAAGAACACAAATCATTAAGAACTCTTAAACAATATAAATGAAATTTAGTTCGACTCCAGAACACGATACCATCGCCAATTGGGGATGATTTCTGAATATGGTAACCAGTCAGGCCCATTCGAATAGCCGTTTGGCGACGAAATTTTTAGGAGCTAATTTGGCGATGGATCGATAATGTGTTCTTGTGTTTTTCCCAAGAAATACTTCTACATTTTAATAGATATCCAGAATGGTGTGAGTAAATACAAAATTTACAAATTTTTATGAAAGACGGGAGTGGTTGTAAGTAGATTTATTTCCAATTTTAATCGTGCGAAGGGTATATTTCCAAATTTAATCATGCGAATGGTTTACATCCACACCAAAATGTTTTTCCATGTACATGTTTCATAAATTATCTTGGAATCATTCCCATTAAATAAATTATCCTTAGTATTTTAAGTTCGTTTATTTTCAAAAATCCGTTAAAAACGATGGGTTACTTGTACATTATTGTTATTTAGGTCCTCACAGAAAAAGTATGCTTTAACAATGAGAATAAGTGTAAAGAGTGCTTTAAATTTACAAAAGTATAATTTCTGATGGTGAAAAGTGTCGGATATGCCTAAGTACATCCGTCATTTCTATTTGCTTCTCAATTTAAATACACGATTAACTTCAAATCATCGCTTTTTTTTTCTTTAGGTCATGCCTTTTGTCTTATTTTAATACAATTAAAATCTGCCGGAAAGAAAAAAATTGAATAAATTCGATTCGAATATACCTTTTTCGATCTTGAGCATTCTGAAAATATACAAATGGTTTAGTTGTCTTTTCCTCGTAACGCCTGTTGATGCCAGTTGTTTGAAATAATGTTAATTATAGCGGCTTATTTAATAAATTATGAAAATTTCTCAAAATTGATCTTGTTAATGATAATTAATTAACGTCATACTTGAGCAACATAACGGGCTATTGACGACAGTCCGGGATCAATCCCGAAGGGTAAGCTTTGAAAATTAGGGGGTATTTCAATTAACGTCACACTGGAGCAACACAGCGGGCTATTGGTGACGGTCCGGGATCAATCCCAAAGGGAAAGATCCGATGTCATTTTGAACCACGGTCAGATGACGAGGCAACGCCTGAGCTGGCACCACGCAATTTTGAACCACGTTGAAAATTAGGAAAGGGGTAAAAGAAAGTATAACTTATTTTTAGTTGTATGAGACTGGAATTCTAGTTTTTCTATACTATTACGTTCATCTGCCAGTTAGATCAATTGGGCATCTATTAATCTTATATTTAATTGTTCGAAACACAAAGGAGAGAACTTTTATCAAAAATTCGCTTTTATTTGTTTACTGCAAATTAAGGGCTCGTTCGTAAATGCAAATAAATCGCACCGGTTGTACGAGTTATTCGAACAGAGCGTTCCAAAAGTCTCAGCTTTTCTTGTGTGAAAAAATAGTCGTTTCATAAGAAACCATCATTCTTGGTCACTTGATTTGGTCTTGATTTTATGTTCTACAAAAGCAGCTAAGAAAGTTCACTGTTTCAAGGGTATCATATGTTCAACCTGGCAGTTTAAAGGATCCCCTGATATTTTGGAAACAAAGTTAAATTAAAGATCTCACTTTCTTTTATAATCAGATGTTGACAGAATGGCGAATTGTTGAACCCTGAAGCGACTGCTAACTAGATGTAAAGACAGGTCGGCACATCAAAATCTAGAAGTAGGTTGAAATGCATCAATGATTTCTCCAGAGGAAGTAGGGGGATCATAAATCATCGACATTTACACTAGCTATTTAAATCATTCTTTTTGCTTGGGGCTTACATGTCATTGTTGACAACAAAATTCTGACAGTAGTAAAAATAAAGGCTACCCCTGCTCTATTGAAACGAAGAAAAGTGGGTGGAGCTCGCGACAAAGGAATCAGTTGAAGATGTCACATAGGGAATTAGAATAAATCATTTTGGCCGGCCCCTTTTCAGTTCCTCTAAAGGTGAAGGTATAGAGAGAATAGGGTTGCTGTAATGACACAAGTTATGGTCAGCGGGTAGGAAATATTTTACATCGCACTGGAGACTAGCGTCTACGAGTCATGTCTGTGCAAATCGTCAGTCTTTTGTGATTGGTTGAGAAATTTCCTTATCGTAACGACTAAAAATCCCCTAAGTAATTATCGCCAACGGCTACCTTACCAACCTCGAATCGCCAACGCATAGGGCTATTGTATCCTTTCATTTGACACCCGCAGAACGTGAATGGATGTGAGCTCTAGCGTTACCACCGAGATAACAAGGCCAGACCGCTGTGACGTTTCAATCACGTGACTCGCTTACTAGTAGTCATAACAAACATCGCCGCATGGTCGGCTACTTGTGGATTACCTTTAATGTAGCGTAAGAAATTAGGGTTTTTTATACTATTTTACCGGAAAGTAAGTACAGCTGCAGTTATATATTGTTATATAACATTTGTGGAACATTACAGTGTCGAGGTGTTAAAGGCTTTCGTCAAACAACACGTTTAACGTGTGTCCAGACCGATTTCTTTAGGCTTACCACGAGGTTATCCAAAATGCCTTTTAGATGCTGTGTACCTTCTTGCTCTGGAAATTATGGATATGGTGATGCACCAAAAGTGGCGGTTTTCTCCTTTCCAGAGGATGAAAATATTAGAAAAAGATGGCTCAGGGCGATTCCACGAGCCGACTTTACACCATCAAAACGCAGCAAAGTCTGCGAACTTCATTTTCAAAACGATGATATCGTCCGGAATGTATCCAAATTCAACAAAAAAACTGGTGAGTGTTCTACCTTTTCCATGAAACGTCTCCGCTTAAAAGTTGGTGCTATACCAAGTATATTTCCGAATTGCCCTAAATATCTCTCGAAAACTTGTCCCACAGTTCGTAAAAGCAGGGAAGATAAAATTCGTGAAACTGAGGAATCCAATTTATTGAGAGCTATCAACGAAAGCAAATCTGAGTTCATTGCTCATCATGAATCTATTTCTTTTCAAAATTTTAATAGGCTATTAGAAATTCTGGATTCATTACCTCATAAACAAAATTGGTTTAAACTAATTGAGGAGTCAAAAGTTACTTTTTTCAAAATTTGTTTTAATCCAGGACCTACAACAAATTACACTGTTGTAATACATTCAAATCTGAAAATGGAAACATATTTATATGGCCAAGAAATTTCTGTAGATAACAATCAAATCAAAACACCCTGCCACGTTAATAATTTGGAAGTTATTGAAAATTGTTTGAATTTTATAAATGAAATATCAATGAAAAATTCTTCAGCCAACTATGATAATAGTTTCAAACAAATTATACATCATTTAAGAAATGTCTTGGTTGAAGTAGAGTGTGATGACCTTGATAAACGTGCTTCTCTCAATTTTCTTTCAGAACAGTTAAATTTTCTTGTTACTCCAAAAGAGAGATATCGTTATTCTGCAAATACAATGATTTTTTCATCCGTTATGCACTCAATAAACTCACATGCATACAAATATTTACGGCACTACAGTTCGCTAATTTTACCTCATCCATCAAAAATAAAAACTGTTTGTAATAAATTTTTAACCGATCCAACCGATGAAGATAGAAAATTGTTTCTCGCGTACGCACGTTCTCTTTTCAGACTTTTAGAAGAGCATGAGAAAAATGTCATACTGCTTATGGATGAAATTCATGTTCAACCTTATTTGGACTTCAAAGGTGGAAATATTGTAGGGAATGCATTTAACGGCAATTCTTTGGCTACATCCGCTTACGCATTCATGCTATCCAGTGTCACATCGAAGTTAAAGGAAGTTATTCATATATTTCCAACTTCAACCATCAGCAGTGACATTCTTTTTGATTGTATTCGAACAATTGTCACTAAATTAGAAGAGATAGGCTACAAAGTATTTTGTATTATCAGTGATAACAATGCACTCAATGGCAAAGCTATGAGGAATTTTTCACCGAAAAACCAATCAAGCGTAGTTTATCCACATCCATGTGACAACACACGCCCTATTTTCTTCTTGTACGACTCTGTTCATTTACTAAAATGTATAAAAAATAATTGGTTGAATCCTAAGAGTAACAAGATCTTAACCTTCCCAGACTTCGAGACAGGTGAGAAAAAAATTGCAAATTTCAATTCCTTAATATTGTTACATCAATTGGAGCATGATAAATTATTGAAATTTGGGTATTCTTTATCGCTGAAAGCATTATTTCCAACTACTTTTGAACGTCAGAATGTCAGTCTATCTTTAAAAGTTTTCAATCCATTTGTGAAAGAGGCCCTATTGAAATTTGGAACGAAAATAGAAAATTCTGAAGAAACAGCTGAATTCATAGATATTGTATCAACCTGGTGGAAAATTGTCAATGTGAAAACACCATTGAAAGGACAGCGACTTAAAGATAATTTCCAAACCCCTCTACTCGAGAATCCAGATGACCCTAAATTGTTATTTTTGCGGAAAATGATTCTCTGGCTTGATACTTGGAAATCCTGTGATTTTCCTCATAAACTTTCACCCTAAACCCATACCGCTCTTTCTCACACAATTCATGGAATGTTGGAAATTACGCAATATTGTTTACAAGAACTTAAAATGAATTATGTTTTGTTACGAAAATTTCAAACAGATCCTTTGGAATATCGGTTTGGAAAATATAGACAATTATCAGGTGGTCAGTACTACATATCGATCAGGCAATTATACGAATCGGAGAAAAAATTAAGAATTCAATCTCTTTTGACCTTGTCATCACAAACTTTTGGAAATATACCCATAACCAGTTTTTCAGAAAACTTAGATTGTTCTTATGAAGAACAAAAACAGTGGGACAACTCATTTAATCCGGACATACATCTCGAAGTAAGTGATTTTCAACAAGTTGAACATGAAATGTCAGTGATAACTTATTTGGCAGGCTATTGTTGTTATAAAATTTTAAGAAACATAAAGTGTGAACTGTGTAAAACAGGGTTGGTGTATGATGAGCAAATGGTTGTTGAGGAAAATTATGATTTAATTAAAAATTTGAATCGAGGTGGTTTATCGTTTCCAAAAGATGGTGCTGTTCGTGTGGTTTTAATTAATTATATATTGTTCAACAAACTACTTAAATATTACGAGGATGAGTTTCTGAGCATTCATTACAAAAGAGATTTTATAATAAATTTTGTTTTTAAATACTGGCAGCTGCATGAATCAGAACATTACAAATTCAATACATGTGCAAATCATAAGCATGAAACCATTTTAAAATTCATTATTAATAGCACAACAAACACTCTATTGAAAAATTATTGTGAAAAATCCAACGATAGATTGGGCAAAAATAAAAAAAGGAAGCTGGATACTGTTTCTAATAAATAATTTTATTTTTATATGTATTTTTGACATTTTTTATAATGGTTTGCTTTGAAATTTCGTTTTCCATTTTACAAAAAAATCGAATGGGGTGCGACTGAGGGTTCAGTTCACGACTGGCAGCCCCGTTTAAACAGGAAACCCTCATTTACAATCTGTTTATAAGAATAAAAGAATAAATTTATTCAACTTATGTACAGTTTTTTGTAGTACATCTGTTATTTCTGATGTTATATTGACATTTTTGAGGTTAAAGTAATGTTGACTGGTGATTATGTTGGAAATGTATGAGAGCAGAAAACTATAGCTTGTTATGAGACTCTCCTCCAGATAGGTAACATACTACATAAATCGTATTTTACAGTTCAATTGCTTTGATTTCCCATTTTTACAGATTTAATGATGAAGAAAACATTAATTGGATTTCTTTAGACTATGAGAAAGGGTTTTCTTTTCTTTTTGATTTATGGTCGCATTTGAGAAACTATGATATTGAGCGGTATTAAGCTTGATTGACTGTATTTTAGCGATTTTAGTTAATAAAAGTCATAAGCGAGTTTTTCACTATTTTTAATTGAATTTACGATATAATTTTGGCTGGTTTTTTAATAAGTTAGTGCTTTTACTATTTACGCACACTCTCTGTTATCGTTTGTAAATAAGGAAGAAAGACGCGAGGGTGTGGAAGTTTCATTCTGAGATTATCATAGTTTTGACTAGGGAAAAACCATATTTACAAACTGCTATAATAATTTGCAATAACGTATAACAATATTTTCCTGTGGTCTCGACGTATATAGAATATATTATGTATCGTTGTAGACAGATTTCATTGTATTAGGCTTTGAATATTCCAATACGGCGGTGGTCGTTCGTATCGCACGTATGACTACTAGGGAGACGCCATGACGGCAGCGGTCAGGCCTTGTTATCTCGGTGGTAACGGCTCTAGGGAGAAATTTCATCAGAATGTCTGTATGGCACTGTAAAGCTATTGTAACGGCGGCTAGAGAAACGATCACCACGCCAGCGTGGGAAAATGAAAAGTCTTGTTGACTCAGGTGTCGAGAGGAAAAGCCCACACTCCATAACGACCACCCGAAAACATCTTAATGATTTCTTAACGACAGCCAGCCAGCAGGGGTCGGAAATCGCTGTGGTTTCAAAACAAAGGGCAGGCGCCTTTCTGTCGCTCTCTTCGACATTTCGAGACCAAGAAGATTGATATAAATGATGATGAGTTTCCGACAGGGTTTGATGGACCCTTTCAAGTCCGCCGAAGTCTGTCGTAAAAGTTGAGGGGAAAGACCAACGTGAGACAGCCAATCAAGAACGTGAGAAATCTTCAACACCCAATCCAGAACCGACTAAAAGGCGGACCCGAAACGGAAAGGAGGAGTCGATAAGCACCCAACATATAGAGTTTTTGGGGATATCATCAGAGAGGACGAGAGACGAGAGAGATCACGAGAGGAGACGAGAGAGAGAGAGAGAGATCACGAGAGGAGAGACGGAGACAGAGGATCAGAGAGAGAGCTTGGAGAGGCGGTCAGCAGAGACCGTTTTTGGAGCTTGAAGTGAATATCCTTTCACTGTTGTGCATTTATCCCACCTTGGGATCCTATACTCGCCGGAGTATTTTAGTGAGAAAGGCTCGACCGTAGCCGTAAAGGAGAACCCTCCCTAGAGATCCGTGTAACTGCTCATCCTAGTAGTGATCCTGTCCAGAAAGACTGAGATTTCCTGCCTTGGAACTCTGTACTCACTCGAGTAATTTTGTGTTGAGAATAGGCTCACCCGTAGCCGTGCGTTAGACTTCCCGAGCGAAATTGTGAGGCTCGCCAGCAGCCTTAAGCGCCTCGATAGAACTTTGGACCTTCCAAGGAACTAATATTAATGAACTTTACATTCATTTTCCGACTTTTTGTACAAATTGTAAAATAAACCAATTTAGTCCAGAATCGGATATTTTCAATGGTAACTAGTCTAGCTACCCGTGAATCAAGACGTTACACTATGTACCTGTCCTGTTTCTGCATTGGAATCCGTTCCAAAAGTAAAGTATTCGTTTCAATATAAATTTAAGTATGTTGTTTTTTGACAACTGCGTTGCACAATAAAATGGAACATTTTGTTTTTTTAGTCAGCTTTTTATTTAATAGCTATACAATGAGATCGTCTCTTTGGTATGCAGCTAATTTATCCTCTAATGTAAGTTTTGAAATGATTTTAACAATTTTTCTTCAAAATGCAATTCAGTAACTCTTGCCATTTGTATCACGTATCGTGTCCTTCTGCTTTAAAATAACATTTCTAAATGTTTTTTTATCTGAGCAATAAATATTGGAGCTATATTTGGATAATTTTTCTTTTTTCGCTTGCGAGAAGAGAGAGTAATGCTAATTTTAAACTCCGAGCGAAGGAATGTAACTGATAACTAAATTTTGTTGAGTTAGCTTGCCATTTAGCAATACTCAATCTGGTTTACTTTTGGGTTGATTCCTTCCCTTAATATTAGTCACGAACTAAAATTGTTTATATAAGGTGTGTGCGTGGTTCAAGTGATACCTGGTGAAACAAACTAGCTGGATTGTAAGGCTTAGGCCTAAAGGAAATGGTTTTGACAAAGTAAGCGTTGTCTTCCCTAAACACATTAAACTGCCCTTTACTCTTAAAAATATGTGTGTTTTTGAATTATGCATCATTTTCTTGCTATGTTATCTCTTCCTATGCTCTATGTATTTCATCAGAATGTCGATATAGCACAATAAAGCTATCCACCTGTAATTTTTTTGCATTGGAATCCGTTCCAAAAGTAAAGTATTTGTTTCAACATGAATTTTAGCATGTTGTTTTTTGCGAACTGTGTTGCACAACTAAATGGAAGATTTTGTCGAGTCAGCTTTTTAATTTATGGCGATTCAATAAAATCGACTTTTTGGTATGCAGCTAATTATCCTCTAATGTAAGTTTTGAAATGATTTTAACAATTTATCTTTAATATGCAATTCAGTAACTCTTAACATTTGTATCACTTATCCTTCTGCATTAAAATGACATTTCTAAATGTTCTTTTTTGTGGGCAACAAATATTGATGCTATAGTTGAATAATTCTTCCCTTTTTTGTATGCGAGATGAGAGTATTTCTATTTTTAAACTTCGGAAGAGGAATGTATAACTGAAAACTAAATTTTGTTGAGTTAACTTGTCAATACTCAATCTGGTTTACTTTTGGGTTTATTCCTTCCCTTAATGTTAGTTACGAACTAAAATAGTTTATATAATGTGTGTGCATGGTTTAAATGACGCCTGGTGAAACAAATTAGCTGGATTATAAGACTTGGGCTTAAAGGAATTGTTTTTCAGCGAACTAAGCTTTGTCTTCCCTAAACACATTAAAACTACACTTTACTCTAAAAAATTTGTTTTTTATTTATACATCATTTTCTTGCTATGTTTTCACTTCCTATGAGCCTTACTGAATGCTATTTTCTCATTTCATACCCTGGGCCACGGTGGCCCGGTTGGAAGAGTAACGGACTAGCAACCGAAGGGTTGCGAGTTCGAATCCAGCCAAACACCGTCGTGTACAAAGGGGGCTGGTGCACGTTAAATCTGTCGTGGCCTCAAATGTCCTCACGTTGGCGTGGTGTGGAAGTTTGGAGAGTGGGGTGCCAGCTCAGGTGTTGCCTCGTCATCTGACCGTGGTTCAAAATTACGTGGTGCTGTCCTCGGATCTTTCCCTCTGGGATTGATCCCGGACCGTCACCAATAGCCCGTTGTGTTGCTCCAGTGTGACGTTAATTGAAAATACCAAAAATACCAAATACCATTTCATACCCAATTTTCCCTATCTTTATGAGCATTCTAATTGAAAAATATTAAAGGCAAAATATCTTATTCAGTTTATTTATTGACTACTCATGAAATTTGCTTTTTTGTGTATGCAATTATGAAATACTTTTCATCTTATCCTAATTAAAGTTTCAGCTGCAAAGAGGTAATGAAAATTGAAAATAGTATTTAAGTCTATTTCTGTGTATTGCATAATTACTATTTTTAACACCTAGCAGTCATTTTGATGAATGATAAAGCCAATTAAACTTCCAGGCATGCTCTACACTATTGATTAATACAGAACTGGTAAATTCGTAAAATAATTTAAAGAACTTGAATGTAAAAAAGTATTGAAATGTTTTTGTTACACGCACTTCTCCCAAAGACAGTTGCCAATACTGAACTTTGTTGTGTCATCTTGCCATTTGATAGCCACTCAAAAATATTAACTCTTTAGATTTTATTGTGGATTCATTCCCTGTTAAGTATTTCCTAGTTATGAAGTCAAACTTTGTGTTTATAAAATCTATTTAGTGATTTGCTTAATGTGAAGTATGGTGGAAAAAATCTAGATTGTTTAATGTCTAGCAAATGTTTAATGGAATTTTTTATGAAAGTACCGTTTTCTTTCCCTCAAGACATGTTTTAAAATGTCCTTTATTTGGATATTTTGTATTTAACTTGTTCAACATTTTCCCAGTTATAACTTTTTCTTTCTGAATTTTCAATTACAAAATATTGATTTTTGCTTTCCTTGTAATTTGTTTAACTGTTTAAATTTGAATGGGATCGTAAAAGAATATTTGGGAAGAGCATTAATTGTTTGAGTACTAATTTGTACTCGTGTGTTTGCACGCCCTCAGGGGCTCATCTCCTTGAGGTGTATACGGGCTTCAAGGACCCAAGGTACTTAAGTGATCTGTTCTCCTATGGGATTTATGTTTTTAGTAAACACTGGAGTCACTCACATATATATTTTTTTACTGTGTGTTTGCACGACCTATAGTATGACACTATAGGTCAATTGTCCTGATTATTCTCAGATTTATACCAAAATATATTTCGAGATGTACCTAAATTTGTCCTCTCTTTAGGTACATCTCGAGGTCAGCGGCGCTGAGGACCCTTACTCACTTTTGGTGAGGGCCTTAGAATTAAAATAAGATGTTCATAAGAAGAGGACTAAAAACTAAATTTTAATGAAAAACAGTAAAATGAATTTAATCCTATTTCGATTCATGCGTCAGTTTTTCAATTCCTGTTGGAAGAAATTTTTATCATTGAATTTGTCGATTAGTAATAACAGAAGTCCGGCTGCGTGGAATTTCATCGTTTAGGATTTGTTGGTAGTATTTTTCGTTCTGAATTATTATAACAAAACTATTTTTAAAACGAAAAACTATTTTTTGAACTGAAACGATTTCAGATATGTCAATTTTATGACGTAATCGAAGAAACTATATATTCTGTAATCTTTACTTTTCTTTTTTCCTTGTTGATCATGTGTGCAATAAAATGCTTGTTTTCATATGAAGTGGTCGAATTTATATATATTTGCTCATAAATTCCATAAGTCAACAAGTTTATGGGCCTATTTTATGCTCTTCCCTACCTTAATATTAAAAACTAAACTCTAGAAATAGAAAGTTAAAATATGGCACAACCAGCAGATTTATTTTTTTTCCCGTAGTTGTCGGACTATAACTACCGTGAGTGGAGTATGGACATGAAAGTTCTACTTATTGACAGAAACTGCTGGGAGTTTGTAGAAGGAACTGTCGCACCCTATCCAACAGATGCACCTGAACGAGATAAGAGGGACTTTCGGTGGCGTAAACAACGTGCATATACAACTATTTTTCAGGGGATTGAGCGAAAATATCAAACGCTCGTTTCGAGAACGGAAGACGACCAAGAAGCTTGGACAATTCTGAAGACCAACTTCGAACCTTCTTCACGTGCCCGCCTAGCTGGGTTGATTGATGAGTTCTTATCCGTTCGCTTCGAGCCAGACAACGAGACTATTGGAATTTATTGCCAGAGAATTCAAGCATATCAACGACAAGTTAAAGATGCCGGATTCGAAATTCCCGACCTCCTTGTTTGCTTCCAGCTTATCCGGAGACTACCAGATGAATATGACAACATCGTTCAAATCCTATACAGACTGGACGACACAGATTTCCAAATAGACAAAGTTACGAAACAGCTAGTGACGGAGTCAAGCCGCATAGATTTAAAAAAGAAGGATAAAGGAGACTTTACTGTTATTGATAATGCCTATTCCACAAAGGCAAAAATAACACCTCAGTTAAGGCAGAAAAAGGCGGTAATGAATGCAGAACGCAATGGAAGTGTACTGGACCCTGAGTCTAATCGTTTCAAGTCTTCACAGAATAATCTTCGAATGGGGCCGCGACCTTTTTGTGATTTTTGTAGGAAGTCTGGTCACACGGATGCCAAATGTTTCAAGAAACTTAATCTAGAAAAAACAAGAAAAACATTCCACAACCAAACAAAGTGGTCAAGTAAACCAGACGTCGCATTTTCAGCGTCTTCGTTGGACTATGAATACCCAGTTTCGGATTTTTTGATAGACTCGGCAAGCACATCACATTTCTGCACAGAGCGTAGTTGGTTCTTTACTTTTAAAGAAATGCCTTCCCAAAAAGTACTGACGAGGGACAAGAACTTTTCGTCCGAAGTATTAGGTGTTGGTGATATCAAGTTTACCATCTTGGATGTCAAAGGTAAATTGAATGTAACTTTAAAAGATGCTTTATATGCCCCTAATATGAGGCGTAACTTACTAGGTGGGGCGAATTTAGATTTGGGTGGTAATCATATTGATTGGGGTAACGATAAAATGGTTATTTATGATTCTGATTACGATTATTTATTTACTGCACCCCGAGTTGGTAAAATGTATATTATAAAAGGTTATCCCACGAATACTGAAAATTCTGTTTTTTTTTAGCTAGCTTAAACTTAGAAATTGCCCACCGTAGATTTTGTCATGTGAATATGCCTAAAAATAACTCTGTTAAGGGAATTGAAAATCTTAATAGTAAAAATGTAAATAAAAATTGTAGCATTTGTAAGATCGCTAAATCGACTAGACATTCTTTTAAAAGAGACTATGTATATAAACGCACAACTAAAAGGGTTTTAGAACGGGTGCATATGGATCTTTGGGGAACTCCAGTAAATAGTCTCGGCGGCAACCGGTATTTTCTTTCAATTATAGACGATTTTTCCCGTAAAGTTGAAGTGTACGTGTTAAACGTTCTTTATTTCGAGAATTTTACAATCAAAGCTCGTTTCAACGTATCAGGATGTGAAGAGTATCTTGAATTATAGTTCAATGCCAATTTGAGAGCGTCTTCCCAATCTTTGCATTGTTATTCAGATAGTTCTAACCATCGCAGATTTGTGAGAGACCACCAAGTTCAAATTAATACTTTCAAATCTCTACCATTATAAAAGGAAGTGTTTGTGTGTGTCTGTGTGGTGTCCAGACGAATCTATAGCACATACAGCCATGAAATTCGGTACACAGGTAGTCCTAAAAGCGGCTGAATGTCCCTCGGAGCCCAAATTCTAAAATTTAATCTAGAAAATGTTTCATTAATATTTTGTGCTGCGTGTATAGCCCCCTCCTCCGCTATGACTATATGCGCAGACCGATCTGACATACTTATCGCGCATACTATCTCTACACCCCCTCACATTGAAACCTGGCCGACGGATAATTTTTTTCGCCTCTATATCTTTTAAAAATAGTAAATATACTCTAATCCTTCCAATTTTTTCTGTACTTACTTTTACTTTATCCTTTTATTTTTTTTAATTCAACACAATTATTTTTAAAAATTTAATTGATTTTATGCAATTTTTTCAATTATAAAACTCTGGTTTCTCTGTATTGTCACTGTTATGTCCTTTTTTGTAACACCAATGAAAAGCAAACAACTGAAGCTCTACCCCCCTACATGTTCGACTCAAAGTGCCAAGTTCCTACAATCAAGAAATTTTCTGCAACTCAGTTAATAAATTACATGAAGTAACAGTTTTTATTACTATTTAATTTGGTTTTGATTTCGCTGACATTGTGATTCATTTAGGTTGTTTGTCGAAATCAGTGAGGTAACAAGACTTTTTAAAAGTATACCGTTATATTTAAAGATTCAATCACGTTTTTATTTCAGTAGTGGTTTTTCATAACTTACTTTTGAATTTGTATAATTTCTATCTATACAAATCTATCAACACTACATGTGACACAGATGAGGCTGTGAACTACACAACAGAGTTTTTGAACACATTGGAGCCATCTGGAATACCCTCGCATTACAGCTAGAAATTGGGGCACCGATTATGCTTAGAAATCTGCATCCACCTCACTCTGCAACGGAACAAGACTATCAAGAAACTGATGCCGAATATTATTGAAATCACCATGACTGGACATGCCGCAGGCGAAGACGTATTCATTCCTAGGATCCCAATCATCCCTTCGGATCTCCCATTCCAATTTAAAGACTTCAGTTCCCTGTTCGTTTAAGTTTCGCCATGTTGAAATCACTGAAAGTTGTAGGACTCGATCTCATTAAACCGTGTTTCTCCCACGGTCAACTGTATGTGTGTTGTTCAAGAGTTGGAAAAGCCGAGAATCTTTACATCCTAGTTCCAAATGGAAGAACATTCAACATAGTGTATCATGAAGCTCTCTAAGCAAGAATCAGTGAGGTGGAAGGAATGAGGCGACATGCCCGTGTCATGTCGGGTGGTGGTGGGACTCATTGTTAAAATTATTGTTTTTCTTTTTGATGTTTTAAGAATCAGTGAGGACAAACAAGAATGATGTCACGGACAACGCCGTGCGGGTACTGCTAGTTAATATATATTCAGAACTTGTATTTTGTTGTAAAAGGGATGAAAAGAGACGTTTTTTTACAATAGATAGGGGGAAACTATTTACAAGTTAATCACATCGTTACATGGCTAAAGATGGGAAATAATGTTCTTTAACCTGCTCTTCTATCCACTGTTCTCAAATATCCTTACTCAAAATGTGCAAACCCTCTTCCTACTCCTAGACCAGGGATGGGCAAACTACGGCCCGCGGGCCAACTCCGGCCCGCCGGAAGGTTTTATGCGGCCCGCGGATAGAAATTTAATTTGCCGGTCCGACGGAAATTAAAAGAAAATATGATTTATATATTATATATCCATCTCCTTTTCTACGTTGTTTAAATATTATTTTTTTCCTTCCTTTTTTTCAAAGGACTGATGATCTTTTTACTTTCTCTATTTTTGTTCTACAAAACATAAATCGACGGAAATAGCAAGCACAGACAGCTTTCAATCGGTAAAGTGTTAAAAGCGGAAGTTCTTTGTTAGTTATAGCTGTAGACTGGCGCCAACAAGCGTTATCTCTTTCTCGGGGAGCAGACCTATGGGAATCCAATATAGGTGAATTAGACCTCACATGTGGCAGACTGCGCATTTTAAGCTCCAGCCAGCGGCTTTTTCTTTTGGCGCGAGTTTTAATATTATTGATTGCGTATGGAAAGATTGCGGACATATAGCATCATTGTGAATAGTGGTGAAAGTATAAAAAGTATAGCGTAGCTAGTGCTTGTTTGGGTTATTCGTAAAATATTTCAACCCCAAAATGGCTACTAAAAAACGTAAAGTTGATTCAGAGTGCCGTGTTTTTAATGATGAATGGACCTGAAATATTTTTTTACAGTTGTTAAAGATAAACCAGTGTGTCTCATCTGCAATGAAGCTGTAGCAGTCTTCAAAGAATTTAACATTTCCCGTCATTTCACATCTAAGCATAAGAATTCCAATCACGAAGCAATGTCCGAATATGAAAGAAAACAAAATGTAGAAAGTCTTTGTAAAAAATTATCAGGCCGACAAAATTTTTTCAAGAAGGTAAACACTATACAAGAAGCAGCTACACATGCAAGTTACATTGTAGCATACAATATTGCTAAAAATAATAAAGCTCTCAGTGATGGGGAGTTCGTTAAACAATGCATGCTCCAAGTTTGTGATGTTTTATGTCCAGACAAGAAAAATAATTTTGAGACTGTAAGCTTATCTCGAAGAACGGTGACTTCTAGAATCGAAGCCATCGATAAAATTTTGACATCACAATTAGAGTCAAAGATTGGCCAGTTTAAATTTTGCTCCATAGCTATGGATGAAAGCACTGATATAAATGATACTGCTCAATTAGTATTATTTATAAGAGGTGTTGATGAGAACTTTGAAGTTACCGAGGAACTGGCGTGCATGCGTTCTTTAAAGGGAACTACAACGGGATGTGATATTTTTTGTGAATTTCAGGAAGGGCTTTTAACTTTGAAAGTGCCTATAACAAATATATGTAATATTACGACCGATGGAGCACCAAATATGACAGGAAAAAAATCTGGATTTCTTGGACTCTTTAATCAAAACTCTCCCGGGAACAATGTTGTTTTTCTACATTGTGTTATACATCAAGATGCTCTGTGTAAATCTGCATTGAATATGAAACCCGTGCTTGATGCAGTCGTGAAGCTTGTAAATACTATTCGTTCTCGTGGGCTTACTCACAGGCAATTTCGAGATTTTCTTCAGTCCGTGCAATCTGAATACTCTGATGTACTGTATTACACGAAAGTAAGGTGGCTTAGTGCAGGATGTGTTTTCGAGTGAGTTTGGCAGCTGAAAGACGACATTGTGTCGTTCTTCCATGAGAAACAGTGTTCTGCGGAGTGCGAAATGTTAGAAGATACAGAATGGCTTTCGGACTTTGCATTTTTCACAGATCTTCTTTGTCAGATGAGCAACTTGAATGTCAAGATGCAAGGGAAAAATCAATTTATCGACGATATCTGGGCCCATCTCAAAGCTTTTAAACTAAAACTTAATCAGTTTGCTGGGCAGCTAGCTAAGAACGACTTGTCTCATTTCTCGAGGTTAAATTCAATACCCTCAGTAAATGAAGAGAAGCTTAAGAATTATGAAGATGGCTTGAAAAAACTGCATTTTGAGTTCGAACGCAGATTTCAAGATTTCAGTGCCATTCAAACAGAAGTGGATATTTTTACCATGCCTTTCAACGTAAATTGTGAAGCAGTGAGGTCAGATTTGCAGCTTGAATTAATTGAGTTGCAATCTAACAATCATCTCAAGCAGCTGTTTCTAAATATGCCAAAATTAGAGTTTTACAAATCATTATCGAAAGTAAGTTTCCCAAATTTAATATCTCACGCTCAGAAAATCAGTGCTATGTTTGCTTCATCTTATATATGTGAACAAGTGTTTTCAACTATGAACCTTAGAAAGAATTATTTCAGAAGTAGACTGACAGATGAGCATTTAGTCTCGTTCCTTAGAATCAGTACAACTCACTTCGAACCTCAATATAAGGAACTTTTAAAAATGAAATCGCAATTTCATTCATCTCATTAACATATTTAAATTGTAATACTTGTATATTGTTTTTAAAATTTTAGAAAAATTTATCTTGGCCCGCCAAACTTTTTTTTTTTTCGATTTTTGGCCCGCGACCGAAAAAGTTTGCCCATCCCTGTCCTAGACTATGAGGCGCCAGCTGTTTTCGCTATAGACAAACGGCCCGAATTTTGTTGACGTCATCTGTTTTTAAAATGAAGGCAATACTTCAGTTTACGTTTAGTATAAAAGGAATATCTGTCAAAAGATTAGTTGCGACTATTAAAAAAACAATTTTTTAAGAACATCATGCTTTAGGATTGAATTGAAGCGGATAGATATCGATTTGACGTAAAATTTTACGCTGATTTGAAATCCGTTGAAATTTTCACTGTATCTTTAACCATCGCAAAGATAGAAACTTGGATTAGGGAAATAAACAAGTTAATGCGTAACGGAAAAAAAGCGGAAAGGCTGTATACATGGGCTGTCGAAAATCTCATCAAATGCTTGTTTGAAAACTCCATGCGAACAGGGCCTAAATCAAGAACTGTAGGATGAACAGCTGTGTTTCGGACATAGTATAATTTTAGAGAATACGAAAATTTTCAACGAACTTTGAAAATTCGAGAAAAGAAAAACTACTTTATTTGCAAAATTCCCAAATTAACCCGTAATATTAAAATCGAAGTTGTAAAATGCAATGCTTCTTTTTACAAAAAGAGGGAACATGCTGTTACCGTTCTTTTTGAAGAACAGGTGAAAAAGAGCAGGTTCTTTTTTCCCATCCCTAACAGCAGGTTAAGTCAATTCTTCCAAATCACTTTTGCAATGTTCTTGGTGCAACGCAGATTTCTTTCTACTTATTTTTCAAGACTGCACAAAGAACTTCAATTTATTTATTTGGTATGGATCTCGAATGAATAGATACTAGAGATCTGTTCCAAATTACCACCGGGGGCTGTTGCTTAGAAACGGAAGTGCCTATAGCCGAAAGTAAAGGAAACGGGGGAGAAATTATGTGCCATATCGCATGAGGCTGTCCTTAGGTTTAAAACTGAATTGATCGATACGTTTTTTTATTTCACAAATAAATTTTAACGAACTCGTTTCAGGAATGCAATCACACTAAGAAAAAGTCATCCGAACCATATGTTACGCTATTCTGCACACTTGACTCCAGTTGAGCGTGGAAAAAAATTACTAACAGTATGGGGGTAACAGAAGATCTTACAATGACCAGATAATTTTAGAACATTAGTCAATGTCATTTTTCAAAATAATTTACTGTTGCTTATAAATTACTTAAGTGTAAGCGCACAGAATTTGATCTCTCACACACAGTGTTTCCCATGTTCATTCTATACTTTTTTGCTATATTATACACACTCATGAACGATTTATGAGGGAAGAGCAATTGAATAAAATATAAGTTATAGAAATGTAGCCTATGACAGTGTTAAATGATAAATTGTTCGACAAAACGTAACAGCACATTTTTATTACTAAATTTGCGTAACAGTTTTTCCAATCTCTGTACCTTCAGCATCAATAAATCCTGTGTCGCAGATCCTTGCAATGAAAATCAGTATGCTGATATAAATTCGTACATAATATTATGTGTACACGTCTTTCAGAACTATCTTGATCTTGCTTAGTTTCTGGATAACGAAACTATCAGAAATTTGCTTTTCCTTAATAATGGTATTTTTAAGATCGAAAGTATTAAAAGATTTAATTTGTATCTCAAAACACTCATGTTTATAACAGAATTACCCGGCGTTGCTCGGGTTGAATTGGTTCAATGTTGTTTGAAAAGTGATTAGACCAGGGATGGGCAAACTTTTTCGGTCGCGGGCCAAAAATCGAAAAAAAAAAAAGTTTGGCGGGCCATGATAAATTTTTCTAAAATTTTAAAAACAATATACAAGTATTACAATTTAAATATGTTAATGAGATGAATGAAATTGCGATTTCATTTTTAAAAGTTCCTTATATTGAGGTTCGAAGTGAGTTGTACTGATTCTAAGGAACGAGACTAAATGCTCATCTGTCAGTCTACTTCTGAAATAATTCTTTCTAAGGTTCATAGTTGAAAACACTTGTTCACATATATAAGATGAAGCAAACATAGCACTGATTTTCTGAGCGTGAGATATTAAATTTGGGAAACTTACTTTCGATAATGATTTGTAAAACTCTAATTTTGGCATATTTAGAAACAGCTGCTTGAGATGATTGTTAGATTGCAACTCAATTAATTCAAGCTGCAAATCTGACCTCACTGCTTCACAATTTACGTTGAAAGGCATGGTAAAAATATCCACTTCTGTTTGAATGGCACTGAAATCTTGAAATCTGCGTTCGAACTCAAAATGCAGTTTTTTCAAGCCATCTTCATAATTCTTAAGCTTCTCTTCATTTACTGAGGGTATTGAATTTAACCTCGAGAAATGAGACAAGTCGTTCTTAGCTAGCTGCCCAGCAAACTGATTAAGTTTTAGTTTAAAAGCTTTGAGATGGGCCCAGATATCGTCGATAAATTGATTTTTCCCTTGCATCTTGACATTCAAGTTGCTCATCTGACAAAGAAGATCTGTGAAAAATGCAAAGTCCGAAAGCCATTCTGTATCTTCTAACATTTCGCACTCCGCAGAACACTGTTTCTCATGGAAGAACGACACAATGTCGTCTTTCAGCTGCCAAACTCACTCGAAAACACATCCTGCACTAAGCCACCTTACTTTCGTGTAATACAGTACATCAGAGTATTCAGATTGCACGGACTGAAGAAAATCTCGAAATTGCCTGTGAGTAAGCCCACGAGAACGAATAGTATTTACAAGCTTCACGACTGCATCAAGCACGGGTTTCATATTCAATGCAGATTTACACAGAGCATCTTGATGTATAACACAATGTAGAAAAACAACATTGTTCCCGGGAGAGTTTTGATTAAAGAGTCCAAGAAATCCAGATTTTTTTCCTGTCATATTTGGTGCTCCATCGGTCGTAATATTACATATATTTGTTATAGGCACTTTCAAAGTTAAAAGCCCTTCCTGAAATTCACAAAAAATATCACATCCCGTTGTAGTTCCCTTTAAAGAACGCATGCACGCCAGTTCCTCGGTAACTTCAAAGTTCTCATCAACACCTCTTATAAATAATACTAATTGAGCAGTATCATTTATATCAGTGCTTTCATCCATAGCTATGGAGCAAAATTTAAACTGGCCAATCTTTGACTCTAATTGTGATGTCAAAATTTTATCGATGGCTTCGATTCTAGAAGTCACCGTTCTTCGAGATAAGCTTACAGTCTCAAAATTATTTTTCTTGTCTGGACATAAAACATCACAAACTTGGAGCATGCATTGTTTAACGAACTCCCCATCACTGAGAGCTTTATTATTTTTAGCAATATTGTATGCTACAATGTAACTTGCATGTGTAGCTGCTTCTTGTATAGTGTTTACCTTCTTGAAAAAATTTTGTCGGCCTGATAATTTTTTACAAAGACTTTCTACATTTTGTTTTCTTTCATATTCGGACATTGCTTCGTGATTGGAATTCTTATGCTTAGATGTGAAATGACGGGAAATGTTAAATTCTTTGAAGACTGCTACAGCTTCATTGCAGATGAGACACACTGGTTTATCTTTAACAACTGTAAAAAAATATTTCAGGTCCATTCATCATTAAAAACACGGCACTCTGAATCAACTTTACGTTTTTTAGTAGCCATTTTGGGGTTGAAATATTTTACGAATAACCCAAACAAGCACTAGCTACGCTATACTTTTTATACTTTCACCACTATTCACAATGATGCTATATGTCCGCAATCTTTCCATACGCAATCAATAATATTAAAACTCGCGCCAAAAGAAAAAGCCGCTGGCTGGAGCTTAAAATGCGCAGTCTGCCACATGTGAGGTCTAATTCACCTATATTGGATTCCCATAGGTCTGCTCCCCGAGAAAGAGATAACGCTTGTTGGCGCCAGTCTACAGCTATAACTAACAAAGAACTTCCGCTTTTAACACTTTACCGATTGAAAGCTGTCTGTGCTTGCTATTTCCGTCGATTTATGTTTTGTAGAACAAAAATAGAGAAAGTAAAAAGATCATCAGTCCTTTGAAAAAAAGGAAGGAAAAAAATAATATTTAAACAAAGTAGAAAAGGAGATGGATATATAATATATAAATCATATTTTCTTTTAATTTCCGTCGGACCGGCAAATTAAATTTCTATCCGCGGGCCGCATAAAACCTTCCGGCGGGCCGGAGTTGGCCCGCGGGCCGTAGTTTGCCCATCCCTGGATTAGACTAATCACTTTTCTTTCATAGAAAAATTCAAACATCATTCAAGTGTACGGAAAATAATTTTTTAACATCGTGCGTTTTAACTTTTTGATACTTCTACAGTTTACTTCCGACGCAAATATGTATGCATGGTATATCCATCCATATAAACCATTTCATATTCATCACACTTCTGTTGTAAGATAAACTAAATAGTTTCTTCTAAGATGACTACTTCAGAAGTCGATGTAGAAATATCTTTGAACTACAAAATATAGCTATCCGTTTTAATTTAACGTATCCTATCGTATTTTAAAATAATTTTATTTTAACTTTACCGGTCATTTTAAAATAAGAAGTCTACAAACCATAACGCATTCAACCAGACTTAACGAAAGTTGGTCGGAATATACATGTACCCCAAATTACCCATATCTAGTGATATTTTGCAAAATATAAAAATAATTAATTAAATTTATCTCCTAAATAAGATATCTGCAATACGTAAAATACTGGAACACATTAATACAAACAGAAATTACATTCCGATCATTGAAAAAAATCAAAATTCTGAAAAACGAAAGATATGAGCAAGCGTTTCGAATTTCGACTTCCTGAGTATATTCTGAAATACAGCAATTAGAAAATTGACGTTTGAAAAATACTGATAAAGACAACAATAATTTATTTAAAAAAATAACACAAATTTATAAAATAGAAATACTCAAATATGACCGCAACATTTAGCTGTCAACTCAAATACAAACACAGAATTCTAAATCAAATTTTTAAAATAAATTTCTAATTCTGGCGTTTCCTGATACTAAATAGCAAAATTACATCATATTTGAGCATTTTCAAGTATTATAAATGTGCTCTTTTTGTAAATCAATCAATATTGTATTTATCAATATTATATGTTCAGAAGTCTTTTGTCGAATTGTTTTATTACAAAATATATTCAGGGAATTCGACACGTTTGCAAGTATCTTTCTTTTCTCAGAATTCTACATTTTTTCAGGGATCTGAATTTCGTTTCTATTTGTATGTTCCAGTATTTTACATATTGCAGATATATTATTTAGCAGTTAAATTGTAATGATTTATTTATTTCCTGCAAAATATCAGACATGGGTAATTTCTTGGCAGTATATGTATATTTCGACCAACTTTCCTTAAATCTTGGATTGAATCCGTAATGGTTTGTTGAATTCTGTTTCATAAAAGCAAATCTATACATATAAAGCGAGTAGCGTCTGTCTGCTGTTCTCTATACAAATCTGCACCGTTTGGCAAATTATCAAATTTGGTGCACTTATACTTTGGAACCCTGCGAGTAACGCAAGCTACATATTAACCCTCGTTCTCTTTAACCTAGGTGTACAGAGGGGGCTAAATCAATTCGAAATTGCCATAGGAAAAACATTGAGCATAAAACGATTGTGTGTTTCTCGTGTTTGTGAAACTCGTGTTTGTTTTACCAATATTGATCGAAAATCAAATTTTCTAATAAAATTGTTTTACCAGTATTGCTCGAAAAAACAATTTTTTTCCGAAACTTTATATATAAACAATTTAAAATTCTAATTTTGTTTGAACTGATTTTTTCCTTCCACAATATAAATAATTTAGGAATATTTGAACGATGAAAAAGGATACTTAAAATACTTAATTTTACACAACTTGCATTTTGTAATGGAACACGAAAAGACAAAACAAAAACTCATTGATGATAAAAGCATAATTTTGCAATTCGGTATCTGGCAACGCCAGAGAATTAATGTTTTATTTTATAAATTAGATTTAGAGAATTCCGTGTTTGTGTATTTGAGTTAAGACAAGTGTTGCGGTCATATTTGAGCATTTCTAAGTTTTGTAAATTTGTGTTCTTTTTGAAAATAATTCCTTTTTGTTTATCAACATTTTTCAAGCGTCTCTTTCGAATTTCTCTATTTCAGAATATTCTCATAACGTCAAAATTCGACAAGCTTGCTCCGATCTTTCGTTTTTCAAAATTCTACATTTTTCAATGACCAGAATTTCGTTTCTGTTTCCATATTACAGATATATTATTTAGGAGTTAAATTGTAATGCATTATTTTTGTTTTCTGCCAAATACCACTAGACATGGGTAATTTCTTGGTGGTATATGTATATTTCGACGAACTTTCCTTTTAAATCTTTGGATAAATACGTTCTAGTTTGTAGAATTCTGTTTCATAAAAATAAATGGAAACCTTTTTAAGTAAGGTGTTTAACTTCTTATTTTAAAATGACTGGTAACGTTAAAATAAAATAATTCTAAAATAAGATATGTTACGTAAATCAAAACGGGTAGCCATACATTGTAGTTCAAAGATATTTCTAAATGTTGATATATTTTCATTACAAGACGATTAAAATCAATTTAATTCACATTTACTTTACACATTTCATGGGTATTATTGAAAGCTGTACTCCATAGTCAAGTAACTACATCTACCATTTTAAATAGGTACGTGGTTTCCATATAGAAACTGAGTCTCAATTGAAAAAGTACCTTAAGGATTTGATTTAAACTAAATTTTTCTGTTGGAGGAAAGTGAATTTTAAATAAGACTTTGCTGATAGTGGAATAATATTATAGTAAGGAAGTATGTAAACTAGGACTGTTGAAAAATAGAATTTTTTTGTTTTAAGTGGCAGAAGGTCGAGGTTGCATACTTGAAGTTGAAACTGTTCGTATACAACTTAGGTACCTGTGAAACATTCATTGAAAGCAGTCATTTTCTAAAAAGTGTAATCGATTCAGTTTGCTTTGACACTGATGACATTTGTTTTCAAAACAAGCTCCGTTATTCCATGTGCGGCTGAATAGAATTTTCAAGAAAAAATGTGTGCTTCAAAATAAATTAACCACGAATGCCATATCAGTTTAATTTGCCATCCTCTCACAATGATAATGTAATTCGAAGATATCGAATTCATGGTACAAGGGTACCACAAATAATAAATATTTATTGGAAAACTGTTTAAGACTATACGCTGAAAGTTCCTCATTTTTACTGAAAATGAACTTAATTGGTATTCGTAATCACTCCAAAACTCAAAATCGACTTATGAAGAAGTCATCTCAGAAAAAGCTTTTGAAGTTTGTATTACAGTAAGAGTGTGATGAATATGAAATGGATTATATGGATGGATATAAGTTAAAACGATGTTAAAAAATATTTTCTGTACACTTAAATGTTGCTTGCATTTTTCTATGAAATAGAATAAACATTTAACCAATTCTACCAGACCATTGCCGGGTAATTCTGCTAGTAAATTATACAAAACCTTTTTAAAGCTACTTAACTTATTTTAAAATCACCGGCATTTCGTTTCTGTATATTTATATGTTCCAATATTTTACCGATTGCAGATATATTATTTAGGAGTTAAATTTTAATGAATTATATATTTAATTTCTGCAAATATCACTAGACATTGGTAATTTCTTGGCGGTATATATGTATATTTCGACCAACTTTCAGTCTGGTTGAATACGTAATGGTTTGTAGAATGCAGTTTCATAAAATATATAAAACAAAAAAATTTTAAGTAAGGTGTATAATCTCTATATATAAAATAGGGTGTGTATGTATATTTTCTATACAAATCTACACCGTTTGACCAATCCACACCAAATTTGGTACACTTATACTTTAGAACACTGCGGTCAGCATAGGCTAACTCTTAACCCCCGTTCTATAAATAAATTATAGATGTTTTTTGATGAAGAAAGAATACTTTAAAATGTTGATTTTTGCAAGGAAAGGTTTTCAGGAGTTCAAGGATTATTTCCAAGGAAAGTTGGTGTATATTTCGACCAACTTTCCTTATTTTAAAATGTCCGGAATAGTTACATGCGACTCCTCTGGTGAAAGCAGTGATTTTCTTTCTTAAAAATTCTGTAAAATCGACCTTCTGCTTTTTGAAAATTTTTTATCTATTCAGTTTAATTTGTCTACACCGATTACATTTATTTCTAACCCAAGCACCGTTATTCCGAAAAGCACAAACGAAAAACTCATTGATCATAAAAGCGTAATTTTGCTACTCGGTATCTGGCAGCACCAGAATTAATGTTTACTTTTTTTGTAAAACTTTGTAGAACGCATTTTTTCGTCGGAATTTCGTTTCTGTTTGTATTTATGTCTTAATCTTTTACATATTGCAATATATTCAGGAATTAAATGTACATATTTGCGTCCGAAGTATATTGTAGAAGCTATGTAAAAATTAAAAAGTATTTTCCGTACAACTTAAATGATTGCCTTTTTCTGTGAAAGAAAAGTGCAATTCTAATTCACTTTGCAAGCAACATTTCACCATTTCAACCCGAGCAACGCAGGGTAATTCAGCTAGTTTCTTATACAATGACCAGTAAAGTTTAAAAAATCACTTTAAAACGGGTAGTCATACATTGCAGTTCAAATATATTTCAAAATTTTGACATAGATTTTCTTTACAAGACGATTAAAATCAAGAAAATTGACATTTGTTTTCCATGTTTCATGGTGTTATTGAAAGCTATACTCTAGTCAAGTAACTACATCTATCATTCTAAATGGTACGTGGTTTCCATTTAGAAACCGAATCTCAATTTAAAAACGTACCATAAGGATTCATTTTAAAACTGAATGTCCTGTTGGAGTAGAGGTAATTTTAAATAAGACTTTGTTGATCTTGGAATAATATCACAGGAATTTTCAAAAATTGAACATTTTTGTCTTAAGTGACAGGTCGATGTTGCTTACTCTACAAATTGAAGCTGTTACGCAACTTAGACACTTATGAAACATTAGTTGAAAACAATGATTTTCTTTTTTAAAAACGCTGTAAAATCTTTTGAAAAATTGTAATCGATTGAGTTAGCTTTGTCAACACTGATGTCATTTATTTTAAAAACAAGCTCCGTTATTCCACCAGCCATTGAATGGAATTTTCAAGAGAACAAATGTGTTTGTTTCAAAATAAATTAAATAGCCCGTTGTGACGTTAATCAAATACACCAATACCAATCAAAATAAATTAATCATGAAAAAGCTGTAACAGTTTAATTTACCATCCTCTCATATTGATGAAATTTGAAAACATCACATACCAGAAACAAGAACGCCGCAAGTAAAACACATTCTTAAGAAAACTAAGTGCAAGACTTAAAGGCAGAACTTTCGCCATTTTTACTGGAAATAAACGTACGGGGATATTAGTAATCACTCCAAAACTCCCAATTGACTTCTGTAGTAGTAACCTTAGAAAAAAACTTTTGTAGTTTGTCTTACAAAAGTACGATGAATATGAAATAGATAATATGAATGGTATACATATTTGCGTCTGAAGTAAATTGTAAAACTATGAAAAAGTTAAAACGATGTTAAAAAATTATTTTCCGTACACTTAAAATGCTTGCATTCTTTTATGAAAGAAAAGTGATTAGTCTGATCACTTTTCAATCAACATTTAATTAATTCAACCCGAGCAACGCCGGGTAATTCTGCTAGTATATAGATAAAATGATGGTTCAAATAAGAAATCTTAGAAAAATGAATTAGATATAGGCTAAGAAAACAAGTACTATAGTATGAATTAGAGAAAACCAGTATGAATAATATATTATAAGCTAGAAGACAAGTAAAACGTGCCTTCAAAACGAATTACAAGTAATATATCTTTCATAAAGTAAAATATATAAATTGAAAAAATGTATAAATTAAGTTCCAAGTCGCAAACAGTAGGCTGATTTTTTACACCAAATGAGTTTCTACTGAAAAAACGAAAAAAATTTGTTCATAATTAAAAAAATATTCAAGATATCTTTCCAGATTTACCATTATTTTATTGATGGCACATTTAATGTCAATTTTTGGTTATTTTATAACCACACCAACTTTAAACTTATGACGCAATCATAATAGATTTCCAGCAGTTAAAATACTTACAAGGAAAATTTAAAAACAAAACTATGTAAATACAAATGTAATAAGGCATTGTAGAGTCCTAACGACCGTTAGGTAAGCAATCAATTGTTAAATGCGAAGTCCCAAAAGTGTACCTTTTGTGTAGTCTATTCTCATTAGTAAGCAATTTTATATGCCCACAACACTGCGAATGGTATATGCAACTCCCTTGCCCGTGTTGAAACCATTGGCACCGTATGTCCTTTAGTTCCTTTTTGAACTGTTCCAAGTATTCAGACTTGAGATAAGAATCGCCAATGTAAGTGCGGCTGGATAAAATATACATCGATCGTTTATGGCACACTGGGCAAGAAAATGGAATAGGTGGGTATTGTGAACACTTTTTGTCTTGCTTTTTCGGAAAAGTTCGAAGTTGGTGACGCGCCCGGTAGAATCGAATGCACGGAAGGCAAAACACGTGGTCGCAGTTATCCAGCAAACCGAAACGTCTGGACGTGAAATTCTTAATCTCTCTCACCAACCGCTTACATAACACGCAGTTCAAATCTTCCTCTTTCTTTCGGTCCATCTTTGCAATTCTGGAGCTGAGGGTTTGATTTGTGGAAGAAACATTGAAATACGTATGGTAAACGGCACAATCCCAAATATCATCGATAAACACTGAATTGTAAACAGCGTCTTTGGTGTTTTTCTTCCAGGATACCTCCCTAAGGAGGGCAGACTTGGACATGTTAAATGTACGAACTGCTATCCCTTCACAGAATGTAGTACTCCAATCCTTCACAGAATGTAGTAATCCAACGAGCAGAGTTAATCTGTCTGATACACATATCACAAAGATTTATTGGTACATGCGAAGTGATTTATTCCGTACCGAGATGCATCACGATAAATTATCGGAATACGTAATGGCGCCGAAACGTCCACTTCTGAAACCATCTTCGAGTTCCTACAATATCATTGGCAGACAAAAATGTACCTGTTGCACTATGTGTGTTTTCTTTTCATCTAAAAAAATAATTCGTATTTCATCACCATTCGTTTCAGGTTGGCAAAGGGTATTGGAAATAAAAAAATAAAATGAAAGAATCTCTTTTTCCCATGGAATCAATTTAATGGACCTTTTTTGTTTTTAGTTTCTTTTTCTCACTTGTTTCCTTCATCACAGTATTTTCATACGTTTTGTTTTTTAATCACTCACAGCAGGATTTAGCATTTTGTCAGAGGGAGTAGATAAATTGAGGAACTTTCTCTAACAAAACCAGAATCTGAACGAACAATTATTCGCAAATTTTGATAAAGATTTGTCTGAAATGTTAATTAAAAAAGTAAATAAACAAAATCGCTCGAAGCAAAATGTTTTCAAGAAACATACAACTGGACGCTATCATACTGTCAAAAGTTTATATAAGTTCGCAGGTTCATCAACAGGGACCTGATTTTGTTGACTAATTTGACCGATATATTTTTGATACGCTTTCGATTTGCAAAATATTTTCTGTTGCAAACAAACGGTAGGCAGATAAAAGATGATTTCGCAGACACGCGTTCCATTTTGTTGGCATTAAAAATCCCATTTTTATTTTGGTATATAAATCAGTGCTTCTCACACAGATTACGATTCACTTTTTGATGGCTCAACCAAAAATTTGTCTCGAATTTTGTGTTTCAGGGCAGTTTTGCAAGAATTAAACTAATATACTTTGTGACTACAAATGACATGTAAATTGATCCTTCATAGGATAAATTCGGTGCGTTCCTGGTTGTCTGTCTACCACAAGTACTGCTCCTGCCACCAAGTCTGGGCAGTGGCGATCACTATAGGAACATGGCTCGTGCGTTTTAAGAGTGGAAATTGCCTTGGAAGTTCGATTGGTATTTTGTTTTAAGGAGTGCGGTCGGTGGAAAGAGATAGTTTTCTGGTTTGGTAAATTATTAAAGAAGTTATGGTAACAAGTAAAAAGCATAACAAATATATTTCCTATTTGTCTTTGAGTGCGCCTATGTAACAAACTTCAATGGATTTATTTAAGCTATTCAAGAATTTCTTCCATAGAAAATGGGATAAGTGCCTCTCTTCTGCAACAGAGAAGCTCAGACTTTGTGGCTAGAGTACTTCTCGTAGACGACAGGCAGTTATTTTTGTCGTGAAGCCCGCTAACCGATATCTGGGTAACTTTGCTCAAGTTGATTTTTCAGATTTATTGGGAATTACTCATGTTTAGATTCTCTCGAAGACCCAAAAGTTTTACGTGAACCACCGTTTTCTTCTTTCAAAACAAGAGAAACCTTCCACTTGGCACTCTTTCTAGTGATTAACCCACCAATAGAAGTGTTTTTTGCTTGAAGTCGCTTTGAGTGAGGTCTGGTGATCGGGGTATGTGTCTATCTGGAAATAACGACATATAGTCCGTGGGTTCAAGCGGCTGGACATATCACTTACGAAGCACCCTCAGCGAAGCAACTCATCTCACCATAAAAAAGGAAAAAAATCAGTTTACGAAAATAATCAATCAGAAAAAGAAAGTGCGTAAATGAAAATTTTAACAAAAATGTAGGTGAAAGTGACTAGATTATCTTAATTATTTAGCAGAGCCAAAATTTTGGACACCCTCAAGTACTGGTCACGACCGAAACCGAAGATGCTTAACTTTGGTGGGGGCGGACGATACGCAGTGCCAATGAAGCTCTTGCGGAAAGCAAGATCGTGGGATCAAACTGACTGCTTTGATTTTATACAGCTGAGCAGAAAATATCAATCACCACACGTGGATTGTGTACTAATTAACCAATGAGGTAAGAATTTCTGATAAAAAAATGGATCTTAAACTTTGTTTAATACTTTAAACAATGCACACAATGTAACCTAACATTGATTTTCAGTGAACTAAATATTACTTTTTTAACAGTTTTATATAAAAATGTCTCATGCAGTTTTTTTCTCCATCGGTTAATTCGGTAACTGAATTTGTTTGCCAAAGGTGACATTTAAAATAATTAAAGTCAAATGTAGGATGCATTTATTTTTTTTCTGGATTACAGTAAATTTATATTTATTTAGGTCAAAACAGTTAGTCAAGTTTCATTTTACATTGTTTAACTTCACGAATTACAATTAGACTTTATTCTCACCCATCAAAAGAAATTTTTGTCATGTTTGCATGAACGGATTTTAAAAATAATTTGTTGAAGGTTTGTGTTCATCAAGTTATATTTAAACAATAAATACGTTTTTCATTTCAAGAAAAGAAAATTTTCATTTCAAAACACGTAACTTTCCTTCATACCTTCACTTGAATTTATAACAGAAAAGTTTGATTAACTGCACTCTAAGCGTGAAATATGCAAAACAAAGTTTCAAGAGGAGTGATTTGATTTTTTTCGAAAAACTATTCCTCCTTTTTGAAACTTGGAATAAACTGTTTTATATTTTGTGTTGAATCCATGAAAGAATTTTAGGATAATGGAATTTTAACTGGATGCTAAAATAAGCAAAATAAATATATACCCCAATGTAAAGCATTCTTACTCAAACAGAAATGATACAAAATTGACGCCAGCTCTCCATCCGCACGCAGTCTTGGCCCCAGAACAAGTTTAGATGACGGGCCTCTTATTAAAATGAACATTAGTTTAAATGACGGGACTTGTTAAGTCATCCATGTATTGTAGAGGGCGCTGTGTGAGCGATTGGGTGGACTTTCAAGCATTAGACACTTGAGAGGTGCTCTTTTAGACCTCATGATACAGGCTTCCGTGGACCTATTGAGAAAGTGGTCCTTCCACAACCTTGTTACATTTGTTGCCAATGAACTTGTTTTGTTACTACGAATTGTTTTAATTTTATACAGTCCACTAATCGAGCTATCGGAACAACATTGTGGTCCCTCGAGCCGGAGTAAAAAATAAAATGAGCCAGCTTACGAAACTGAATCGAACGCGCGGCAGCATCAAATCGAAACTTAAACGTGTGGAGGACATACTCGAACTCGAAAGCAAAGAAGATGGTAACTAAGATTACACTTCAACAACAGGCAAGCAAAATTGTGGACATCAAATCTGCAATTACGGAGCTCTCTATTGGATATTGTGATCTACCTGAAGAAATGAACCTAGAGGACAGTCTTGATCACCTTCTGAACTTGGATGCAACAGCTGAAGATATAGAAGTACGTCTGAAATACCTTCTTTCGAAATTGACATTTCCTGCTAATGATGCTCAGATAAACACTAATATGAACCAAACTTCTTTTAAGTTACCCGAGATTCCACTTCCTCAGTTCTCAGGCACTTATGAAGACTGGAGTACATTTAAAGCTGAATTTAATACTCTAATTACATTGAATGATAGCTTAAGTGATTCCCCTAAACTTCATTATCTGCAAGTTTATCTGAAAGGAGAAGGCAAACTAATTCAAACTGCAGATGACACCTTTCAGTCCTTGTTTACTGAGCTTGAGAAAAGGTACGAAAATAAGCGATTCATAGCAGATGCCCATATAAATGCCACAATGAATGTGGAAAAAAACTGATGAGTCAAGAACGGAACTTCATAGATTTCTTGATACTGTATTAAAACATTTGCGAGGGTAGAAACTTCCAAATCTTAAGACTAACAAATTGACCGAGTTAATGTTGATGAATTTAATTTCTTCGAAATTAGATCGTGAATCACGTAAACAATACGAGATGTCATTAAAAACTACCGAATTTCCAGACTGGAAAGAATTCGGCAACTTCTCACAAAAAAGAAGTCAAGTGTAAGAAAATATCCAACGCGTCCCTTTCGCTAAGCCTAAACTAGATATAGCTTTCAAAGCCAAGCTTAAAGGGCTTATGCTAAAATCTAACTCTTAAAGTGTCTGTCCAATCTGTGAAGATAGTGACCCGATATATAAATGTAGAATGTTTCACGATTTATCCGTACGAGAAAGAATTAGTGAGATAAAAAGAAACAACTTTGTTTTAATTGCCTAGAACCGCATCGAGTGTCGCAATGTAGTAATCCTAAAAAGTACAAGTTCTATGAAAGAGGTCCATCATTCTCTGATCCATAGATTGGATTTCGAAAACACCCAGAATCGTAAAGCCCAGATTAATGTTCCTCAGCAAAGTATTCTTAACATGAGCGAACAGAACACCTGTGCCAAGGAATTGAGGAGTCACCGCCAGGAGCTTTTTTAAGGCCAAGGTGTTGCGAGACTCTATCGGAATTACTTTACCGTCGTTCTCTACTATCTATAATATTAATCTGACTCCATATTTATCCAAACAAAACCACTTTTATTTCAACGGCACTTCTCATGTTCTAAAAACGTCGCCATTTCTTTCATAACAAGAAAAACAAAAAAACCGGCAACCAACTCGTTGCCATTCACAAAAGCATAAAGTAAATTACAAAATGACTTAAACAAACCAAAAACGTAACACAAATAAACTAACTCTATATATTTGTACACCTAAGCATTATGAAGTGAAATGTATAGTTTTAATCCAAAATGAGACATAAAAACACCAACTTTTAACATCCTCCCACCTTTTGATTTTCCCTAAAAATTCAAGGAAATCAAAACAAACTCTTCTATGCTCAGAAATACAAATAAATTTGTCAAGAACCATGAAATCAATATCAGTCATTATAACGTTTTGGCTTCACAATAGATCTTCCTCGTTTGGTCTTCATAGGAGGATTCATCTTCTCGATCAGTTTCTGTCCTTGGTCTTTAACAGTTTTCTTTTTCCCAGGCTCGTTCAAAGTACTACCAGGAGAAGGATCACAAGTGGACATCACTAAAGGATCACAACTGGACACCTCCAGTGGATACACTCTTTGCACAGGTCGGGTCAGTTCTCCATTTGTGGTCTTTACCTTGACCACACGTATGCAATTGTCTCTACCAGGAATAGTAGACACGATGAGTTTCTCAACAATTTCGTGTCTTGACGGCAGCACAGTAGGACACAAAAAGTTTTCATCATCCTTTCTTCTTGTAATTTTTGTTGTTAATCTCAGAAGTCCTTCATTATCCGTAAAGGTGCAGAGCGATTTCAAATCCTCTTTGATTAGTGCTTCTTGTTGAACAATTCTTAAAAGTTTCTTTTCGGCAGACTCCAATTCATTTACTAAAAGTTCCTTCTCTTTCTGGACATTACGCTTAAGCGAATTGTTGATGAATCTCCACATCCAAGCATAAATTCGCAAGATTTTAGGATATTCCGAAAATCTACTGTACCAATTATCTTCTTCGCTACAAACAAGAGTAGAAGTAATGCACTTTAGTTTCTCTTTAGAAATTTCAACTTCTTCTGCCTGGAATTTGGTTTCAGGCCACTTTTCTTCTCTTAACTTTAGCCATGGTGGCCCCTCCCACCATCTGGATTTTATGAAAGCTTTAACTGAACAACCTCTGGAGGGCAAATCAGCAGGGTTATATTCTCCTGGTACATGTTTCCATGAATCTTTTGATGACAGCTTTCGAATTTCTTTTACTCGATTGTTGACAAAAACTCCCCAATTGTCATCTCTTTTTATCCAGCAAAGTGCGGTAGATGAATCGGACCAGTAAGTGATAGAATTATCTTTGCGCTCCATGGCTGCAGTTATATTAGACGCAAGACGTGCTCCAATGCAACAGGCAAGTAGTTCTAACCGTGGTATAGTCATCTTGTGTAAAGGAGCAATTCTACTTTTCGCTTGTACAAAATGTACTGATATGTTCTCATCTAGCTCCTTCCTAATGAATACAACTGCGCTGTATGCAACCTGACTGGCGTCGCAGAAAACATGAAGATCAATTCTTGCATTAGGATTGCATATACCGATGTTTCTAGGAATTTTCACATCGCATAGTAAAGGCAAATCTTTAGTCCAGTTCTCAAAGTCTCTTTGGTTGTGTTCTGGTAACTCCAGATCCCAACCTATTTTGAGTTTCCAGGTCTGTTGAACTATAAGCTTAGGCGGTAAAATGACTGGACACAAAATTCCAAGAGGGTCAAAAATTTTCTGAACAGTTGATAAAACACTTCTTCTGGTTGCGGCAGATTTAACTTCTTGTAGAGTGCTCAAATCACAGAACAGATAATCTCCCACTTTATCCCATAGGATTCCTAAAACGTGAGTGGGTTTTTCTAAATTCGAAATTTCTTGCAGAGCAGTATGTTCCCATCCTCGTAAGTCAAAACAAGCACCTTCCAACAATCTTCTCGATTCCCGAATGAATTTCCCCAATTCTTCTTTGTTGGACACAGAAGTTACGCAATTATCCACATAAAAGGATTTCTTCAAAATGTCTGCCGTTTCTTTCATAGCTAGTGGACTATCTTCTAAAACAGAATCCAAAACGGCAGCCAAGAGAAAAGGACTACATGTGAGACCGAATACTACTCTTTTGTGCCTAAATACCTTAAGCTTTCTTTCTTCAAAATTTTCCCACCACAGGAAACGCAGAAAATCACAATCTTCCTTCATAACAGAGATCTGCAAAAATGCCTTTTTGATGTCGGACACAACTCCAATGTTATCTTTGCGAAATCTCATCAGTAGTGGGGTTATTTCTTCTAGAAGGTTAGGTCCCTTTTCCAGACAGTCATTTAATGATGGGGAACCTTTTTCATGACTGGATGCGTCAAAGACAGGTCGAACTCTTGTCGTTGAATTCTCTTTAAAAACACCTCTATGGGGCAAGTAATGTGATGGAGTTTCCAGTTCATTCTCGGGCACCACTTCGATTATACCAGATTTCTCCCAGTCTTTGAATACATCTTCATAATCAGCATACCTGTCTTCTTGTTGAAGTTTGATCGACATTGATAAACATCTTTTTTCTGCAGCATTCCTATTTTCTTTCAGAAATTCCTTGGATTCCAGCCATGGTAAATGAACCTCATAGCGTCCATCTTCATTCTTTAACACAGTGTTTCTGAAATGATTTAGTGCTACAAATTCCCTTTCTTCTCTTGATTTTTTTTCAACTGGATCTCTAATTCCTAAAATGTCGAGTTCCCATAGATTACTAATTGTTGAAGTCTGAGAAAAAAGGGATGTTATAGTAAAGTTTGCCAATTCACAATTCACCCTGTCTGGAACCTTTCCCATAATCAACCAACCTAATCTTGTTTCCATAGCTACCAGTCCACAGGTAAGTTGGCGTACATTTCCTGTAAACAAAGTTCCACAAATATCTGCCCCGATGAGTAATTCAATTTCAGGTTGTCCTTCACCATAGTCGGAAATCCAGATTTTCATTTTTTTCAATTGTTTCGACCAAGGTCCTCTTCTTATTCTTGGCAATTTTCCACATATGGTACTTTGATCCAGAACTTGAAGTATACAACTAAAGTTACTACTTAAGCTGCTCACATTTATCCGGTAACATTCATGAGATTGACTTTGTACTTTTGTTCCACCAAACAAAATGTGAGTTAACTCTTTAGAACCAATTGATTGATAACCCATCTTGTCAGCTGTAGATTTCAGGATGTACGACTGCTGGGAACCACTATCAACAATTGCACGTACTGTACGACTTCCCTTTTTTGACCTGAGCTGTACAAGCAAAGTTTGCAGAAGTATTTCTCCAGAAGAACTAATACTTGACAACGAAGTATTGGGATTATCTTCTTTTTTCTCTGTATCCTGCAGTTCTCTCTCACTTCGGCTTGCTGTAATTTCCCGACACATGACAGCCCAATGTTTGCGTCCACATATTATGCACTTAACAGTTGTTCGACAACTCTTAAAACAATGTCCTGTCTTTAGACAGGCGAAACAGACTCCTTTTTTCTTAACTATGTCTTGTTTCTCCTGAAATGACATCTTTCGAGCTTGAAAACACTCTTTGCTTTCATGCCTTTTTTGACAAAAAATACAGGCGAGGAAATTCTCCTTTCTTTTATCCCCAGCAAATAAATCATTTGCGGTTGCTACAAATTCTTCATCTTGTTTCTTTACTGAGGTTCTTCTATTTCCTGCTTTAGATTTCTTTAAATCAAAACCTCCCACAGCCATAGATATGCGCTGCTCATTTTCCACTTCCTTTCTGATGAATGCCATCAAAGTTTCGAGTCTGTCTTTAGGTGCTTCCACCAAAGTTGTCTGTCGCTGCCATATCCTGAGTAGCTCTTCTGGTACACAGGATTCCACTAGCGGAAACAATATCGCATCATACATCTTTGTTGAAATGCCTAAGGAATCCAACGCTCTTAATTGTGACTCGAGCTGGTCATACATGCTAGAAAGTGAGAGTTCTGTTTGTGATTTTGAATTCTGTATCACAAGAGACAATAGTTCCCTGATGTACAGCTCAACCAGGACATCTTCTTTCCCAAATCTACCTTTGAAACTTGCAATGACTTTTGGATAGTTTTCTGCTGTGGCTGGATAACTTTGTACCAGTTCTCTTGCTCGAGAATCCTGTACTGTACTCTGTATGAGATACTGGAATTTGTCACCTGGATCAATGTTGTTATCTTCATCAATTTTTCTGAACATTGCCCAAAATGATAACCAGCCTTTCAAATTTCCATCATATTTTTCCAACTCTATTTTTGGAAGTTTGAACTTTCGATTACATACCGTTTCTCGTTCGACAGACCTTACGTCATCGTTTTCTTTCGATTTCCGATCAAGAACAGCCGTGACTTTAAAGAATTTGGTATTGTACTCATCAACGGTTATACTTTCCTCTTCAAATTCTTCATCTGTTATCTTTTCATCTTGTAACAGATGTTCCAAATATTCACTGTTTAAGTACTGAAGCTCTTCGTGTTTTAGCTTTAGTGTTTCGAATTTAGAGACAGCTTCTAATAATTTATCAGGTTCCTCCGAACTCGTGTCTCCTAATATTTGATTACACAATCTTGTACAAGAACTTCGAACCAGTCTTCGTTGCTTTAAAAGCTTATCCATGACGAACAGATCCAAAAAACAGAAATATATACTTCAATCACGTCCGGGTCACCACAATGTTGCGAGACTCTATCGGAATTACTTTACCGTCGTTCTCTACTATCTATAATATTAATCTGACTCCATATTTATCCAAACAAAACCACTTTTATTTCAACGGCACTTCTCATGTTCTAAAAACGTCGCCATTTCTTTCATAACAAGAAAAACAAAAAAACCGGCAACCAACTCGTTGCCATTCACAAAAGCATAAAGTAAATTACAAAATGACTTAAACAAACCAAAAACGTAACATAAATAAACTAACTCTATATATTTGTACACCTAAGCATTATGAAGTGAAATGTATAGTTTTAATCCAAAATGAGACATAAAAACACCAACTTTTAACACAAGGGTGTCCGAAGAGAATACCAATACTGGGTGTTTTTACTCGGGGGATGAAAAAAGATATGTATTCCTGTCAACTGCGATCGTTTACATTTAGGGTGCCGATGGCAATTCGTTCCATATCCGAATTTTGCTTGACGCGTGTTCGCAAACTTCCTTTATATAGTTGATTCTCTGGGTTTGACGAAACAAACAGTAAATTCTCCTATCACGGGTTTGAACGGCTCTACTCTACTGATAAAAAGAAAAACATCAGCGTTAATATCTAACATAAATGAAGACTAAGGAAGCAATTGAACTGCTAATCGTATCAAAGGTTACAGATCTTGCTCCTTCAAAACGTCTTGATGTATCTAAAATTAAATTTCCAAATAATATAACGTACGCAGATCCCCAATTCAATAAACCGGCGAGAATTGACGCCGTAGGGGCACAGCTTTTCTATCAATTGTTACAAGGTAACTAAATTAAAAGATGAATCGAGAATCCGTATTTGGGTAGATCGTAATGGAAACACTCAAAGATGTAGGGTTTTCAAATAATTGTCATTTCACTAATAATCAAGTAGACAATGCGGTATCAGATGCAAACAATGCGACTTCCTCCTTGGAAATATCACGTGAGGCACAAGACATAATAAAGTCCTTCAGTATGAACTTGAGGAAGTGGATTTCGAATGATGCTCTTCTTATGCCCGAATGGGAAAATGAGGAGTTCCTTACTCATCCTCATCATTCAACCACTTCAGAAACAAACCTGCACAAGGTTTTAGGAATGTCTTGGGATCCTAATAGACATCCTCATCATGGAAATCGAAAGTTTGCTGCATTTCCTGAGCCAGAATAAGAACACTGAACGCTTGTTACAAACAACAGGGAGAATCTTTGATCCTCTAGGATTGTTGTCCCCATTCACCATCAGGATCAAGTGTCTTTTTCAAAAACTGTAACTTAGACAGGTACCATAGGACTCTGAGCTCCCAGGAGATATTACTGAGATGTTCCAAAAGTGGTGTTCGGAACTTCAACGACTTTCTGAGATGCGTGTGCCAAGGAATATACTGGAGTTCTGTAGACAATTTCAGTGAGATATAAATACACACATTTGCAGATGCCTGTAAAAAGGCATATGGTGCGGCAGTTAAGAGTAAAATCCGAAAATCAGGTGTTAGTGAATTTCGTTGCTTCAGAGTCGAGTTGCTCCTCTGAAGAGGATAACCCTGCCAAGGATGAAGTTACTCGGGGCATTGCTTGCTGCTCGCCTAGAAGTTCGGAAAGTGGTAGACCGGAAAAAGTCGTCCACTATCTACTTATGAACTGATTCCTAAATAGCCTTATTTTGGATAAAGGGTTCAGTCACCAAGTGGAAATACTTCGTCACCAACCGAGTGAAGGAAATGGTGTCTGACTGATCAAAATTCTTGTAGCCATTGCGCCTGCAGACAATCCTTCAGATCTTGTGACTCGCGGAGTGAGCATCGAGCGACAGCGAGAAATGGTGGCATGGTCCCGTCTTTTTGGAGGAAAAAGACTTTGTCAGAGAAGACATTCTCCTTGGTGTTGCTACTTTGGACTCGGAGGACTGTTCGAGTGAACTTAAAAGACAGTCAAAGAGTGATCCTAGAGAAACATCACAGAACTTTGCTTTGACTGAATTCCGTACCTTTTTAGAGCATATTTTGAACGTCAGTAACAATTTCCGAACTATTGTTAGTGTTAGTTTTATTTTTAGGTTTAGCAACAACGCAAGGCACTCAAAGAATAGCCAAGTTGGTCTGATCACCTACTCGGAGATGAGGAAAGAGTTGCCAATACCAACCAGCAGTAAACTAAAAAATATTTCCCCATTTTAGATGATAAAGGTATAAGAGTAGGAGGTAGGTTGAACAATTCGAACCTAAATTTCAATCAAAAACATCCAGCCATATTACCTACAAATCATCAACTTACATGCATTATAATTAAGCATATGCATTTAAAGTTTTTACATGCTGGGCCACTAACACTATTGTATAATATTCCTCAAAAGTTCTGGCCATTAAATTGCAGAAATATTTGTCTAAAAATAGTATATAATTGTGTAACGGGCTTCAAAAATAAACTTGTTATGGGAAGCCTGAAGATCTTCGCAAAGAACGTGTAACAGCTAATTATCCTTTCAATATTATTGGAATAGATTTTTGTGGACCCTTCAGTATAAAATTTAAAAATCAAAGGGTATATTTAACAAAGTATATGTTGCAATATATGCTTGTTTGTGTATTGAAGCTATACATTTAGATTTTGTAACTGATTTAACTTCAGCAGCTTTCATTGCCAGCTTAAAAAGATTCTTTGGCCGAAGAGGCATGTGCTCTTAAATACTTAGCGATAATGCCACAAATTTTGTTGGAGCTGGGGAAGAGATTAATTGTGCATTGTCCAGATGAAACCTTAGCAAACTACTTAGCTGATGAATACATAGAATGGAAATTTATCCCTCCAAAATTGCCGGACTTCGGTGCTCTTTGGGAAGCCGGGATCAAGTCGTTTAAATTTCATTTGAGGAGTCAATGGAAACTCAAGCCTCATTCATGAGGAATTTCTACCAGAAATTGAAGAAGTGTTAAATTCCAGACCCCTAACTCCTTTATCGTCAGATAACAACAATTATGAGACCTTAACACCAGGTCATTTTTTAATAGGCAGACTTTGTAATATCCATTGTGGAGCTTCAATTTGCTGAAATAAATTGGAACAGACTTTCCAAATAGCAGAGTTACGAAATTTACTCAACGCATTTGGAAATTATGGAAGCGCAACTATTTAAATAATTTTCAGGAAAGTAGCAAATGGAATTTTAATAAGGATAATGTAAAAGTTGGTTCCCTAGTACTGATAAAGGATGAGAATCTTGCAGGCGCACAGTGGATGACGAGTAGGATTACTGAAGTGTTTCATGGTGTATATAAAAAGGTTAGAGTTGTGAATTTGTGTCTACCTAATGGTAAGACATGGAAAAGAAGTGTTAGGAATATTGCTATTCTTCCAATTGAATAATTGATTGTTATTGTGTTTAGTGTAAAGTTCATTTAGTATTTGAAAGTTGATCAACTGTATTCTTGTGAAAATCATTTTGTGTACATACATTATTGAAGTATTTTATTGTGTATTAATTTGGAATTCTGTTGTATAATTATCTATCAAGTGTGAATATTGTGTTTATATTGAAATTTCAATTTCAATCGCGGGGAGTGTTAAGTCCCCCACATATTGTAGAGGGCGCAGTGTGAGCGTGTGGATGGACATTCAGGCATTTGACACCGGAGAGAGAGGTACTCTTTTAGATCTAATTAGACAGAGGCTTCCTTAGCCTAAGCGAAAACGAGGCTTCCTTAGCCCTAATTAGAAAGTGGTCCTTCGTAGAGCCGTGTTACATTTGTTGTCAATTAATTTGTTTTATTAAAACGAATTGTTAATACAGTCCACTAATCGAGGTATCGGAACAACAGGACCCTTATTAAAATGAAAATGTATATTCCAAATACTTAATGCTTAGCTTGCCCAAATATATATATATTTCTTTTTTATATGCAACGTGTGCATTTTTATTATACGATTACAATGAAAAGATTCTAAATTGGTTCTTAAGGAAATAATGACCATTGCAAAGCAAACACTTTTTATATTTTCGATCAGCGGTACCGACCAAGGTTTATTGAATAAAATACAGGGAGGGTACCCAAAGTTAATGTTCCATTTAACTTGTGTTCCTTCCCTTTAAAAACCCGTTTCTTTGCTCTTGCCTTACTAGTCTTAAAATTTAAAACAATCATTTGAAAAACATTTTTAAAATACTTGAGTGAAACTAAATTCAGCCCTTTAGGATTCAGAATAAGAAAACCAAGTAAATTTGAATTTAAAAGATCGGAAACGGATTTATTTTTTATGAAATGGATGAATTTCGAGAAAATATTATTTTAAGGTTATTTTCTATTTTAAAGACAATTTTTTCTAATTCAATTTTGCATTTATCGCTAGTGGAAGTTTTCAGAAGTAGATTTAAAATATATTTTTCCTTTTTGAATATAGTCTCATACGCATAATACTATTTTTTAATGTAAACGTACTCTTTCAATGCTAAGACTTTCAAAATGTAGTTATCAAAAAAAGTGAATCAACTGGAAGTCTAAAAAAGTGTTAAAATACCGATAAATAAAACATAACATTCATGGTCATTGTTATTAATAAGTATGGATCCAAAACGACTTTATCAACCATTGATTATTGTTATAATTTTTAAAGGTAGATTAACTCTCCTGGTGGTTTATCTTGGCGTCGAAAAGTACCCTGTAGTGGCCAGCCTCTTGTGCACTGTTCCAAACTGTCAGCAGTTCTGAGGTAAGGACAATTTGTTTTTCTTACTTGGATCTTCATTCCCCTTGGAGTATTAAGACAGTCCAAGATCTGGTCAATTTTGCTAAAGACGAGGTACCGCGTCGAAATACTTGGAGGGTTAAAAAGGCCCTATGATAGACAGCGCTGTGAAATTAATTATAGATTTTACTAATGAATTAGGGGTGGTTGTTAAGGTCAATACATGAGGCATGAGAGGAATATATCGCAGAGTAAGTAATGGAATGGAGTAATTTATATTTTGTGATGTTATATTTTAACCCTATTGGTAGTTATCTTGAAGAGATATCTCGTCATTAGCAAAACTGATCAGATCTTGATGGAAGAGATAGCTCGTCGTTAGAAGAAAACTGACCGTATCTTGATCACGTCATCATAAAAAAATTCTGCAATATCTTTTTGACGAGGTAACTCGTCATAAGCAAAATTGATCAGATCTTGATAGATGAGATATTTCTTCGAAACTGCTTGGAGGGTTAAGTTGTCCTTGTCAGTGAGGCCTTCGAATCATGCTCTTGAAAAGGCAGTTCATATGAGCTGGAGGAATTATCCAATAGGCAAAGCTTTTAACGGCAACCTAATTAGAAATTAACTCAATTCCTTACTTCTCGGATTTATCTTTCAAAATTTTTCAATGATTTTGTTACCATCATAATTAATCAAAATTGCTTCTAATTTGTGATTCTTAGCTATGATTTACTTCTTTTAAACATATAAGCAAATCAAAAAAATATAGAAAAAAGCAGTAAAATTCTTAAACTTTATACAACTGCAACTAGTAATGTAAGAAATAAGATTCCATAAACACATCATCATCACTCGAGGTCATTATCAGAGCGAAAGATTTCTATTATCGTCTTATCTCACGTGACTACACTCATGGAGGACATTTTTTGTTATTCGATTTGTTTGTAACATATCTCGTTTCAAAGTCTGAAAGAGGTAAGTAAAAATTCTCATTAATGTTCAAATAAATGAAGTAATTAGGTCTCACTTAAACAAAATTTCAGTTTTTCTAAATGCTATATCATTCGCTCTTTTATTTTGGATTACTTAACGTGTTTTGTCATATACCGTGAATTTTTATCTCTCATTTTTTCGTAAGGCAAGATTTAGGAGTAGAAAATTTCATTTAATTTACTGTGGAGAATGATTTTGCTTCTTAATTTGCTTAGTTTTAATTACGACTTAATCTTCATCAGAATCTATATTTGATTTATAATTATGAAAAATGAAAATTCTCAACCTCATAAAAAACTTATTTCCTAGAAATTTCGTAATCGACTAAAAAGTATAGAATAACATTCTTTTTCCGGGAATAATCCTTTCATCTGAATATTAACGAGATAGAATGATTCTATTGTCGACTGAATGTAGAGGTAGATTGGGGATGTTTTGATTTCGATTCGATCATCTTTTGATGCAACCTTATTTGTTGCAAAATTAAAATAGGAACTAGAAAACACGTACGTATAAAAAGGCATCTTCGAGTTTAGCGTACAAAGGAATTAATAATAAAAGATATTTATCCCCATAGTCACAAAATACTATATTTTTGACTATGGGGATAAATATTTGACTATGGGGGTTGACTATATTTTTAAGAGCATGAGTGTCACGCACATTTTCTCCTGAAATGCGAGTTCAAACTAATGCAGTCATTGCAATGCAAAAAAGTTCTTTACATTTGATGAGGGATGCGAGTTCGAAACTTGATCCAAGTAGACCGTCGAGTACTTGGGGGCTGGTGCACGCTAAATCTGTCGTGGCCTCAAATGCCCTCACTTTGGCGTGGTATGGAGGTTTGGAGAGTGGAGTGCCAGCTCACCATTTCGTGTGACCTCGTCATCTGACCGTTAACTTTCCTTTCGGGATTGATTCCGGACCGTCACCAATAGCCCGTTGTGTTGTCCAGGATTTAGAATCCCGTGTTTGTCTATTTGAGTTAACACAGCGAAATGTTGCAGTCATATTTGAACATTACTAAATTTCATAAATCATTATCGTCTTTATCAATATTTTCAAATATCTTTTTTCGAATTGCTCTGTTTCAGAATACACTCAGGCAGTCGAAATTCGACACTGCGCATCATTCGTTTTTTAGAATTCTGCATTTTTTCGTCGGAATTTCGTTTCCGTTCGTATTTATGTCTTAATCTTTTACATATTGCAATATATTCAGGAATTAAATGCATATATTTGCGTCCGAAGTATATAGTAGAAGCTATGAAAAAGTTAAAACGTATTTTCCGTACAACTTAAATGATTGCATTTTCCTGTGAAAGAAAAGTGATTATTCTAATTCACTTTTCAAGCAACATTTAACCATTTCAACCCGAGCAACGCCGGGTAATTCAGCTAGTTTATTATAAAAATTGCATCATTAAAATTACTGAATAGAACTTTTCAAAACTAGTAATTTTTCCAAGATAAATTAATAATTTAAAAATATTCATTTAATTAGCAAAAATTATTTACCTCGTATGCGATGTTCTAAACATGTTAATTATATTAGTAAGACAGGAATAGCACTCTCATTTCATTATTCTATGGAATTAATTTTATTTAAGTGACTGCAAAGATGCCAAAAGTACACTACAACGGGATTAATTGTATTCAAAATACCTTATATGATCCATTATGGTATTAAACTTCTCATTCTATAAATATACATTGCTTTTCAATGACTTGCCAATTTAAATTTCAGACCTTGGAGCTAAAATTTTATTGCAGTGATGGCGACTAAATGGGGAATTGCTAGTGCTGGTAAAATAAGTAACGATTTTGTCGCGGCTCTAAGAACTTTGGACCCAAGTGAACATGAAGTAATTATAATTTAATATTACTTGCTTGCGAATTTTTATTTCAGTATGGTTTATTTTTAACTTCAATACTCCGTCGATTTTCATTTGCGACGTTCAATGTCCAATTCGTTGACTTTCAGGATAGAGTAATTGAGAACGCCAAACAACTCACAGACAATGAATGGGGCACAAAGATGGTGGCATTACTTGACCGAACCTGTTAACCATGAAATTTTTTAAACCACAAGTTGGATATTAGGGTTAAAGATCAGCTCCCCGGAGAAGGCTTCGTGGTTTCGAACCAGTCTATTAAATTTGGGGGTTGGTGATAACTTAAACAAAGCGCTTCCACAGCTGGTGTCTAGCGCGGAATCTGGTTGTAGGTTTTTCTTTCGGTGCCGAAAGCATAATAGTGACTACGCGTTGGGAATGGAAGAAACGGAGATCGCCCTCATGCTTTTGTGAACTGCAGCTTTCTTCTAACACACTTTCGCACTTATTTAAGAATCGACTGACCCAAGATTGACTGCTTTCTCGTCGGTTGGCTGGGTGCTTATGGCGCAAAGGCCATATTTGGCCATGCTGCGCCAGACACAAGACGTACAATATTAAGTTATAAGCATACACAGAATGAAAGTTTCACTGACACAGAAGAGAGGAATCGCACCTGAGGAGGAATCGCACCTGGCAGGAATATAACCTGCGCCTCCTACAACTCGCAGGTTGCTAGCGTAGTGCACACACCCACTGAGCTCCGGCGATCCCGCTTTCTCGTTGGAGCCGCATCATATCCTAGAAAGAAAAATTCTAAAATAAATTAAAATCAATCGAAAACATTAATTCAACATACCAGTGGTTCCTTAAATGAAAAAAATTTCAAATCTACATTTTGGACTATAGTAATATTTCATGGAATACTTAGTTTCACATATTTATTGGGTTGACATATGTAATACAGGGATTTTAATACAAAGTATTTGTTTGCTTTTTAACCCTCCAAGTGTTTCGACAAGATATCTCGTTCAAGATCTAGTCAATTTTGCAAAGGAAGAAATATCTCGTCGAAACAAAACTGCCCTTTTACTTCAAGGGAATGAAGATCCAATTAGGTCCTTGCCTTATTATAAATTGTCCCTTGCCCAGAACTGGTGATAGTGTGGAACAGGTTTTTGCACCAGAAGTTGCCCCCCTACGAGGTAATTTTCGACGCAAATATCACCAGGAGGGTTAAAAATGAATTACTTTATTAAACGATTTTTTGGGAAAATTTGAAGAATTTTTTTGAAAATTTTTTTTGGAAAAAAAAATTCACAGACCTCCAGAGAATATACGTTTTACCACTAAACTAGTTTTTCTAATTTTTTATTCACCTATGTAGATTGTTGCTGTAGCAGCAAGAGATTTAACGTCAGCTCAAAAGTTCGCTTCTAATCATTCTATTCCAAAGTCCTATGGGGCCTACATTGAATTGGCGAAGAATCCAGATGTGGGTAAGTGTCACTTTTTCTATTTCTTATGGAGGATAATTTAAATTTTTACTTCCTGTTTAAACAAATGGCCTCATTTAATCTCACTTTCAGTGTCGGATCAGATATATATTTTCGCTGTTTTGTTCATCGTTAACTTATGACTCATGTACCCCTAGTTTACTTGATTCTTAAAAATATTTTATGCGTTACTCGGAAAATTACTAGCTCACGTTTCAAGTTCAAGTTTATTTAAATTTGAAAAACTTGTATATTTGAATTGTGGTTGTTTTCATGTTTTATGGGGGCCGTATTTGGTCAAGCTGCGCCAAACACCTTCCCATAATTTCTCCACTTTAGCATTACTGTTTAGAAATAGTTGGTTTACTGAATATTTTACATCAATAATTCCTATTTCAGAAGTTGTCTACGTGGGTTGCATCAACACTCAACATTATTCCGTGGGGAAGTTAATGCTAGAAAGTGGTAAGCATGTTCTGATGGAGAAACCCATGACGTTGAGTGCAAAGCAGACGAAAGCATTGGGAGAAATAGCTCGTCGGAACAAGCGTTTTCTGATGGAGGCACGTATGTTTATTTTTAACATCGACCTTCAAAGGAAATAGACGGGAGTATGTGCGCGCAGCTTCATGCCTCTGATGGCTCGGTTAGAAGATCTGTCACGTGGTTGTGGGAAAAGCATGAATCCCTAACGTGGGACAAATTATAGATTGCGTTTCCCATTGTCTGATTTCTATGCGCACTTTGTAAATTTAAAGCAGTTAAGTTGTCCTGCGGGATGCAGTGCCTATATAACATTACTTTTGTTCATTTTTTGCGTTTGTTCTCTATGTATCTATTGTATTTCGATTGTCTGATCGGGCTGAGGATCTTATGGAGCCTGACGAATGTCCTCCCGACCGCCTGTAGTGTAGCCTTACACCCTCTGAGTAGGCTGAGCTGTTAAGGTCTTTAAAAGATTATAGATTGTCGGCCACGCCTTGTTCGGCCTTAAATTCTTGTTCGTAGACTGGGTGGTCTGGGTCAGAAGAAAATTATTGATTAGGAAGTGATTATCCAACGCGATTAAAAACACTATTCTGTGTTTTGATAGCCAATCGGTCCAAGTTCATTCGAAAGGTCTCGTGACCCTTCTAAGATCTTATGAAAGCGCCTCCGCCCACATGCTTTGTCTATTTTATTAGAAGGTCGATGATTTTTTTTATCCACAACATGACAAACAATTCGGTGAAGTTGCAGAGAAAATTCTGACACAATTTTTCCAATTTTCGTTCTATAGAGAAAAGAAAAATGACCACCGTGAACAAAACTCATTTCCATACTCTTTTTACTGTTGAAAACAATAGTATTTATAAAAACCGGACCTGAACTTTTAAAGACCACCGCACTAACCTAGTTCTGAGTAACATTGAGCTTTAAACAAGTTACTTATTATGGGATTGTGTAATTCGTATAAATCGCAATTTTCAAATCTTTTTGGACAGTTCTTTGTTAAGCAACATTTTATTTCTTTTGGTGAGATGGTCAGTTCCAACAAAAACGTAATCATTTTGCTGCCTTCATTTCCAGTTCTTAATAGTTTCCTTTGTATTCAATGATTTATTTTCAGGGGATTGCCTGAATATATTGTAACAAACACATTTTCTCCTTGATTTGTAGTTTAATCGCCTTTGTGAATGATATAATGACTTGTAATTTTTATTTATTTCTTATTTAAAATTTTTTTTGTAGTCAGTGAAAAACTTGAAATGCATAGCACTGGTTAAAGTAGTCGGAATACCTCGGGTTGAATTAAATTGATACTGAAGTTATGTATCAAAACAGGTTTTTCTATTTGTATAGTAATTTTTATTTGCCCCTAACTTTCTTACAGTACTTTTAGACTAAATAAATATAATAAACGCACATCGTATTAAGTACTTTCTATCTGAAAATTTTTTAAGTAGCGATAAGAGTAATTTGGATTTCAAAAAGGTCTCGTTTGACTTCCTGAATAAAAACCAAGGGGCTTAAATATAAAGGGTTTTCAGTGCTAACAAACAGACCAGACGATCAGTGAAGATTTTATTTCTATTGTCTAAGTTCTCATATGGTACATATCGGGGTTACCTTAAAATGTAGCTTATCGACGTTTTGGCAACGTTTGGCGTTTAATCTGATTGGTGTTGATCAATCAACTATCGTATGTCAATCTGGAATTTATTCTTTGAAATTTTTATCGGCGAGGTGCTAAAATCGTAATCAAGAACAAGCCAATTGACGTCTAGTCAGAATACTTACAGTAAGCAAGTACCGCTGCATAAACACTACCTTCTTAATTGGAGACGCAACCCCGTCCGCTCCGACTAACTGAAATCACTACGGATGTAGGGTAGGTCTCGAGTAGAAACACTACTGCCACTTATATTTAGCTTGACAGACAGTGCCTCTCGTAAAGGGATTTCAAAACTCAGAACAAATTTATCACAAGCATTCGGGAATTAGTAACAATACATAGATGTTTATTTACACATTATTTTCAGGCTCTGTGGAGCAGATTTCTGCCATCTTACAAATTTCTAATGGATCTAATTAAAAGAGGATCTATCGGGGAAGTCGTCCACGTTGATGCCAATCTCGGGGTACCTCTATTGCACAATGAATCAATAATAAAAAGAGCTTTGGGCGGTGGAACTATTCTTGCCCTTGGAATTTATCCTTTGAACGTTGTATCGATGATCTACAACTGTGAGAAACCGATTGAAATAGCTGCAGTTGGACATCTGAATGACGATGGTAAGTCTTATCATTGAAGGAATTTATGACACATTGTTGATTAAAGTTGATATGAGTATACGTAAATTTATATGTGCATCGGGAAGAGAAATCTAAAAGAATGGAATTTTTTGGCCAGATGGAAATCTTTCTTTTGCCTCCAAGTGGTTTCGACGAGATATCTCGTCCATCAAGATTTGAACAATTTTGCTCTTGACGAGATACCTCGTCATCTGGATCTGGATATTGTCATAAAAAATGCCTATTGAATTTCGAATGAAGATATTAACGTTTTTTGATAATGACGAGATCAAGATAGGATCAGTTTTTTTCTAATGACGAGATATCTCGTCCATCAAGATCTGATCAGTTTTGCTAATGACGTCGAGATAACCACCAGAAGGCTAATGGTCTTCAGATCGCTTCTCAGTTGCAGAAATTTTCTGGTGAAATCGCTTACAATCATTGACTCGAAACCTTGTCCGTTTTCTAACCTTGAGCCATAAGACCCCAAATCCAATTCACTGCCTCGAGTTGGCAAGAAAGATGTGAATTCGAAAACTTAACTTTTAGAGACACGTTGACTCCGTTATGACTTCGAATGGTAGTTGGAAGTTCTTTGTTGTAAATTTCTCCAGGAAAATTTTTAGTCTACGAACATTCTTTAAAGTCTACTGAGTACTGATCCAGAAATAATTTCCTAATCTGTGTCCTTACAAAAATACCACAAAAAATGTCGTCTAATTTGTATCCATTGACTCCATGATCCATAAGTGTCTCAATGTACAGAGAATAGAGGTACATATTTTCAGGATCTACGACTTATCTGTTGGTAACAGACTTTTAGAGGAGTAGTGATGCTCGTTTTAGGGTACAATAATTTTCTCTGACTAGTGTCGCATTCACACAAAAGAAACAGCTGCATTTTGAGTATTCGTGTTACAATTCATGGAGAATAGAATTTTTTTGAGTTCCACTTATATTTTTCATACTGAATATTTTGTAGGAAGTACAAAATTTCTCGTATGTTTCTATTACACTGGCAGCGTGAGGGTATGGTACTAATAGAACATTTGTTTTCGTTACTTGGAATTAAAATGAAAACCTTTTAAGGAAATAAATAATCTCTAGCTCTCTATGTTGCATTCATGATCCAATGCCTCATTGCAGATGTAAACTTGTAATAAACAATATCATCATATGAGAAAAAGGTCCTTAAATTTGAATATGTCGATCACGCGCGATATCCATTTAATTTCTTTCCTTTGTGGAGAAATGTTCAGTCTCTTATCTGAATCTTATAAATCTGCTTCCTCTTATGACAGCTTCGAAATTTTAAAGCCAAAAAGATCTCGCAAGCATATCCTGCATTTGCATAGTATCAAATTAACTCAAGAAGTGACGTCACGTCGAAATTGAGGGTGATAGTGAAAATCTGAGAACGTATTTGAAATTAGCATATCCAATATATAAAAATAAACCTTACTTATTCTATATACGAAACATTATTTGACTAATGTAAAGAAAGGGTTGGAAGAGCATAATGCTCTTTTATGAAAATTAAACTGTAGCAAAGATTAGAAGAGATTTATTGAATGTTAATTTCATCTACGTTGCATTTAATGTGATCAAATGTTCATATTTTTAGGTATTGACATTTCAACGACTTGCAGCTTAAAGTACAGCAATAACCGCACAGCTAGTGTGACCACAAACGGAATGGCTGCACTGCCATGTGATACTATCATAACAGGAACTAAAGGTCGAATAAAGGTACCGAATTTATTTCCCTATATATAGCGCAGTTTTTAACATATTTCATTATCAAGTTCACAGCGTAATTTTTATATCCATTAAAAGAATCAAGATATCTAAAATTTCTTAAAGAAATGTTAAAAATACCAATTTTGGAGATATGTAGTAAGACGAACAAATTGAACTATAAATCCTGTTCATCCAGATATATGGTTCAGAAAAATAAAATTTTAAAATGTGATGACAGTGTTTTTGAATTTCAGATTCCACATTCAATGTTCGTAGCAACAAGAATCGAGACTCAAGATGAAGTTTTTGATTTTCCTTTACCAGAATCAAAAGTGCCTAGCAACTATCCCAATTCTTTGGGTCTTAAATATGAAGCTATGGAAGTCAGAAAGTGCATCAGAAATGGTAAGATTTCTTTAAATGGACCGTTATATTAGATGCCAAAATTACAAATAATAATCAAAATTAAAGTGTTTTTACTATTACAGTTTTAGTTTCCACAAATTCAGATCATTCATTTTTTCCCAAATAATTCGTTATATGTTTAACAACATTAACTTATTCGAACTGATTACATGAAAGTTTTGGATAAGTATTGTCGAAAAGTCAATAAGACTAAGTTAGCACTTCAAACTTTCCAGAATATATTACTATTAGATTGGCAATTGAAATCGTCATAGATTCTTAAGTTCAGTTTATTTGTTTTCTGATTTGTAAAGTTGCATCTGATGGGTGGTTCAGTGAGTTTTCCCTCTGCGCTAGCAACCTGCGAATTGTAGGCCACGCAGGTTCTATTACTTTAACCTACCTTGAGTATATTTGTCTCTTCTGAGTGTAAAACATTTCTTGCGTGTGTGTATGTCCATTACTTTACGTTGCCTGTCTTGTGTTTGGTACAGCTTGGTCAAATGTGGTCCTTGCGCCAAAAAATTAAACCAACCACAACCGATCTGATTTCATACCAATCTTCACATAAAATTTTTTCGACCCACCACTCCCGATCCATTGAAAGCCCCTGATTAATGCATTATAAACAATTAGCAGTGAAGTTGTAATCTTCCACTCGCGATCCATTGAAAGCCCCTGATTAATGCATTATAAACAATTAGCAGTGAAGTTGTAATCTTCCACTCGCGATCCATTGAAAGCCCCTGATTAATGCATTATAAACAATTAGCAGTGAAGTTGTAATCTTCCACTCGCGATCCATTGAAAGCCCCTGATTAATGCATTATAAACAATTAGCAGTGAAGTTGTAATCTTCCACTCGCGATCCATTGAAAGCCCTGATTAATGCATTATAAACAATTAACAGTGAAGTTGTAATCTTCACAGCACTTTCTTCATCTAAGAATTGCAGATTGAAGTGTTTTTCCTTCTTAGGTGCACTGGAGAGCTCTCTTATGCCATTGAAAGATTCTGAAATGTTGGCAGAGGTCATGGATGAGATTCGCCGACAACTGGGAGTCGTGTATCCTGATGAAGATAACTGTTGATAGAGTTCTGGCGAGAAATTTTCTTTTCATGTTTTCTAGACTGTAAGTGCTGGAACGTAACAAAAAGAAAAGCTGTAAAATATCGTTATTTTGAGGAAGTAAAAGTTAAGTTAATAAAACAACTTATTAAAGGTGCGATGTGCATTATTTTTAGAGTGCTTGCTTTTACAGAAGCTATTTATAGGAATTTCGTGAGTTTCTCATTAAAACCTAGGATAACATATTTTTGATATTCTGCGATTTCCAGACATCTTTGCTACGGTTCCTTAATGAGGATTCAAGAGGTTCACCCCAGTTTCATATCCAGATCAAAACAGCGCTGTGAATTTTGAACAAAACATACGTCACATTGTCAAAGGACATTCGCCCCTGTTTGATTCGTTTCTATCACCAGAAACGTTTTGCAAAGCCAAGCCACACATTGGAACAGCATGTGACAAAACATGCGCATGAGTACTCCGTTTCTGCACAGAAAACATATCGGCACACATGCGTATTGCAGCCAATTTAGTGTCGAACGATTGATGCTGGATCAATGTACGGCTTGCCTATGAGTCGTAGTTCTTTACACAGATCTCTGGAGATTAGAGACGGAAAAACTGACTATATCATTCATCTCATTTTCTGACGTGAAATAGTGTCCTCACCATGTCTTCGTAAAGAAGACTTACTATGAAGTGAAAGATGGCAAGACCTGGGTGTTTAACTATTAATTTTCGTAGCCTTGGCAGTTCATTGCAGAACATTATGGAGTGGATTGTGTGAATTTTTAACTAAGCATACATAAATGTGTATAAAGCAAGAGCGAAAAAGACAATTTTTAAAATTCATCGTGCACAAAGAAAACAAAAATACATGACGGTTTATATGGAAAGAAAATAATTTTTGTCGTGCATGCTTAAAAATTTATAAAAGAAAAATGTTTACAATTTCATGTATTTGGTAAAATATTGATAATTAGCCCAATCTTTTCTATTGAATCCCTGATATTTACGATAAAATATTTACGATCTCATATAAATGTACTAGTTTTGTTTCTGAATTAAGAATAAAGCATTATAGCAGTAATTAAATCATTTTATTCAGATTGGAATATGCATGGACTATTAAAAACGAAAATTTGGCAGAAAATAATTTTAAAACTGCCTTAGAAAATGCTGTAACTAGACATTTTTCAATGACAATTTTTTAAAGGAAATTAAATCAACCCAGTACATCTAACTCTCTTGCAAATTCTATTAATACAATTTAGACAAATTATTTCTCTAGATAAAAGGCACCAACTGTTTGTGTTGCATTTATGTCATCGTAAACGTAAAGTAGAAATTCTAGAGATGGCTTATAAAAGAAGTTTTAATTCAGAGCAAAAGGTTTCTATATCAGTGGAAAGGTTTTTATTATCGTTTGATCACGTGTCTACACTTTGGTGAAGTACATTTTTTGTCGACATTCGCTTCGTCTTGATAATACCTCGTTTCAAAGTCTGCAAGTAGGTAAGCAAAATTTCATTTAAATAATAAATTTATAGAAAAGATCATTCCTCGAATAAAACACTTTAGATTTTCTTATTCATTATAGTTTCAATTATACGAGGGCTGTCTAAAAAGTATCCGACCTTTGGCCAGGAAAAATATATTACTTAAGTGACGAAATTGGGACCCTAATCCCCTTCAAAGTAGGCCCCTTGCGCCTTCACACACTTAGCCCGCCGATCCTTCCACTGCCGAAAACACTCCTGGAAGGCTTCTTTTGGAATGGTGTTCATCTCCGTTGTCGCGTTCTGCATTATCTCTTCTCTACTCTCAAAATGGGATCCTTTCAACGGCATCTTCAATTTCGGAAACAACCAGAAGTCTCAAGGAGCCATATCTGGAGAGTAGGGAGATGACTGGAATTCCGTGTTTCGCCAAGAAAGTCTGGATCAGGTGTAACGAATGAGCCGGAGCATTGTCATGATGCAACTGCCAGTTTTTCGTCGTCCAGAGGTGTGGTCTTTTGCGCCGAACTGCATCTCTGAGTTGGCGTAGAACTTGTTGATAGTACTCTTTTGTCACTGTTTGTCCTTCCGGTGCGTATTCGTGATGCACAATTCCACAGATATCAAAGAACACAGTTAGCATCACCTTGATTTTGCTTCGCACCTGTCAAGCTTTTTTCGGCCTTGGAGACTCGGGATGCTTCCATTGCGACGACTGTGCTTTTGTTTCTGGGTCGTACCCGTATACCCATGACTCATCCCCAGTAATCACGGTGTTCAGAAACTGAGGATCAGTGTTGGTAGTGTCCAGAAGGTCCTGTGCAATCTCAAGACGGAGTTCTTTTTGTTGTGCCGACAGCAGCTTGGGCGCAAATTTTGCAGCCACTCTGCGCATGTTCAAATCATCACGCAAAATTGCATGTGCGGAATCTTTACTGATCCCAACCTCTTCCGCAATTTCTCGTACGGTCAAACGACGATCTCCCTTTACCAGATTTTCCACCCTCTCAACAACAGCTGCATTCCGAGCGGTTTGAGGCCTCCCTGGACGCTGATCACTCTCCACCGATGTGCGGCCATTTTTGAATCGGTTAAACCACTCCTTCACTTGTGTTACCCCCATAGCATCGTTTCCAAAAACTTACTGAATCTTACGAATTGTTTCGCTTTGAGAATCACCAAGCTTTTGACAAAATTTGATGCAGTATCTTTGCTCAACTCGTTCAGTCATCTTGAGAGAAATCAAAAATCCGACGAACACTTATAACAGCACCTTACTCAGCGGCTAGCAGGCAGCGACTGACACACTCGAACACGGAGAAAAAATTCAAGCATGCGCATTAAGTTGTCTTCTTCCATTGTGCACAGTGGCGCCGCTCTAGCATCATTACCGTACGCAGGAAAATTCAAGGTCGGATACTTTTTAGACAAACCTCGTATATTATTTTGTACTTTTATCAAATTGACGAATTTTTTCTTATATATTTTACGCCAGCGAAAGTTATGATGAAAGTTATGATACGAAGAATCACAAAAAGAATTTTCACGGGAATAAAAGATAGATTTGTTGTTCATTTAATGCGAAAACCATGAGAAATATTTTTATGTTCCGTTATTTCTACTGCGATTTTTGCAATATGAATTGGTTTAAAAAAGACGTTTCTATTGAATTTATTTTGTAAATTGCTTAACTGTGTTAACTGATCGATCATCAATATTAGCACAAACTTTCGGCTTTTAATTCGGTAAATGTGGGAAAGTAAGGGGGTTTTGACAATTTGAAAATGGGTTGCATAAATGCTGTGGATGGGTCAACAATTGTGTTTAACGGAAAACAATTTTTTTATGGTTTTTTTATTACAAAAAACACGTTTTATAATTCTCATAATCGTTAAAACCTATTACCATAGTGCAACAGGTGGGTGAGTGGAGTTTAGTTAAGTAAGCATCTCCGGTTTAAAATTCACATAATTTACAAATGTACAAACATTAGTAAGACAAGGACCACAGCGCAGTCAGGCGTCTGGATGGAATCGACAGAACTCTTATAAGAAAGAAAAATGATTATCATCTTGATGACGCAATTGGTAACTTGCCAAGAAAAGGTTGAAAGTTTGATGTAGTTAAGCAATTTGCTAATAGTTCAGTTTGCTACAATAATACATTGTTAAAATCTTCTATTTTTTTCCCTCCAAGAAATTGAATATGGGATTGGATGTTTGAGTTTTATGGCGCCATAAAAATATGGGAGATTTAGTTTTTCGACAAATCTAATTTTAGAATCCTAAAATCCACAGTACTATCAAGAAATTAGGTATAAGAATTCTGATAATACATATTCAAGCTAATCAATACAAGATGTGAAGAAATAATCAACTCAGATATAAAAAATATTTTTATATAACTAGCAGATAATATACATTTATAGAAAATGAAGATGATAGTTCATAGATTCTCTGGAGGTAAGATGTAGATGTAGTGATTGCTGTCTTATTGGTGAATAAAGATATGAAGTGTCATGACTGATGATATAATGTCGTTGTCCATTTTCAAGAATGATGGTGTCCGCATCCCCCTCGCTGTTTGGACATCATCTTAGCCAGCATGCCAGCCGCCAACAAAGCTTCTATGCCGCCATAGTCACCTCCGTGTTTACCACCTCCCATAATTCCTGGCATACCTTGCACAGTGAGGACAGTTGTAAGCACCATTATATAAAAGAAAAGGCTTATAACTTTTCGGGATGTCATCGTCTGGAGATAAAAGCAGCGGTAATCTAGAAAATTGCAAAATAAATTCAATTAAAGGAGTGTGTAAAACTTTTTAGAGCCAAAAGACGGATTAAGAAAACAATTATCACATAAATCAAGTTGACAAATAATCTCAGTTGAACCTGAAATGAATACACCGAACCTTAGTACAACACGGCTCCGGTGAAAAGGCACAAGTCCGTTTGTACGAGGGTGGGAAAACTCGCAGTGTAAGGGCAGCCATACTCAAAATCATGTATGGCAACAGCCATAGGTGATTATTTGTTTCTCATATTCTTAACCGGGCAGCGGTTGGAAGAATAGCGAATAAGCAACTGGAGGGTTGCGAGTTCGAAACTAGATCCAACCAAAGAACGCCATGTGCGTAGGGCTGGTGTACATTAAATTTGTCGTGGCCTCAAATGTCTTCACGTTGGCGTGGTGTTGAAGTTTGGAGAGTTGGGTGTCAGCCTCAAGTGTGACCTCGTCATGTGACCGTGGTTGAAAATGACGAGGTCTTCTCTCGATTCTTTAACTTCGGGATTGATCTCGGAACGTCGCCAACCGTCCGTTGTGTTGCGTCATTGCGACGTTCATTCAATTACCCACTTTCGGCGCGTTGGCATTCGAGTCACGAGGTTTTAGACGAGTCTATTCGTTTAATTGGAGAGCAGGTTAAAAGAGAGGGACTGAAAAATGTGTTTTTGTATTGTAACGTCCAATCTGTTTCTTTATAAATATTTATGGTGTTTGGGAAACGTTGTACACGTGTTAAAAAAAACCCAGAAAAACTTGTGTTTGATATAAAATATCGAGTTCAATAAGGGAAACATTTTTATTTCATGAGGGGCACATCATCTGATCTTGAACCGGGGCCGGTGTGCAGAAGAGGGGTCCTGCTTTTTTCAATCGGTTGGCTGGATTTTATGGTGCAAGGGACGCTTTGGGGGAAGCTGCGCCGAACAACGTCACGTAAATGGATATCGCACACAAGAAAAGTTTTCCTGACACAGAAGAGAGAAATATACCATTGAGGGATCGAACCTGCACCACCAACTCACAGGTTGCTAACATAGTGGGCAATCCATGAGCCACGGCGACCCTCACAAATTGACGACTATTATGAAATAGGGAAAACAAACTATCTCCTAAATGTGGGTGCAAAATCCAAATTTGTTATGGAAATGTTTAAGATTTAGGGAGTGATGTAGAGCAAAATTATCGTAAAAGCAAATGTATAAGACAAAGATTTTTCATACATATTATTGCATTTAAATCAGCTCTACCGTTTAATATTCTGTTCCCGAGTCAAAAAATATTTTTCTGAGAGTTGCACGGAAACAGAATGCACAATAATTTATCGGAGAGTTGCTGTTTTTATCCCAATGATTTTGAATAATTCCTGTTATTCACGCTTAATGTGTCGATTCATAGATTCGCGAATTAAATTTTAAACGATATAGGTTAAATTTTCCGAATATATTTTATAATCTCAATGTCTTAAGAGTTCTTATGCTGTTAATAAAGCTTTCAAATAGGCAGACAGGTTTGTGTATTTGCACAAAAATGTGTCTATGTAATAAAAACGAAACAAGAAAATTATCTTGAATAGCAGAAATAGAAAACGCGTACGATTTGTTGCATAAATATATAGATAACTATCAACATTGTTATTTTTTTTTGCTCTTGGATAAGCCAGATAACTATTATTAGTAGATAATTTGATTTCGGTTTCATTTGAATTTTTTATCTCTTACCGAACAAAACTTTCTAAATTATCTTATCAGGCAATATTTCTTAAACCTATCACATTCCCGAATAAAAATTGTTTTCTTTTCTTTTCGACACTGCCAACCGTAGAGGTTGGTTGGGTTTTACGGCGCAAGGTCAAGCTGCTTGGTCAGGAACTTGGCCAAGCTGCCTCAAACACAAGGTGGTAATTGGTAATGTTAATTAATTAACGTCGCACTTGAGCAACACAACGGGCTATTGACAACAGTCCGAGACCAATCCCGAAGGGAAAGGGGGCTGGACGAGGAGGTCCGAGGACAACACGTAATTTTGAATCATGGTCAGATGACGAGGCAATACCTGAGCTTGCACCCCACTCTCCAAACTTCCACACCACGCCAACGTGAGGCCATTACAGATTTAACGTGCACCAGCCCCATTTGTACACGACGGTGTTTGGTTGGATTCGAATTCGCAACCCTCCGGTTGCTAGTCCGTTACTCTTCCAACCGGGCTTCGTCTCAAACACAAGACAGACAACGTCAAGTAATATGGACATACAGATAAAGAAAGTTTTACTGATATAAGAGAGAGAAATACACCCAGGGTAGTTACAGGAATCGAATTAGCTCCTCCTACAACTCGCAGGCTGTTAGAGCAATGGGCAAAAGTATTGAGTCACGGTGACCCCAACAATAAATAATAAAGGTCCTTAAGACATATATTGCAACTTTCTGAAAGAATTGAAATTCTATTTTAATGTGAAGACTGTTGTATGTCCTAATTTTTATTAGTAATTGTAAGTACCTAATTTTCAGTCGGAACTTTCCCTTAAGGATTGCACGTTGGCGCGTGGTATGGAAGTTTGAAGAGTAGGGTACCGGCTCAGGTGTTGACCTCGTCATCTAAACTCAGCGATAAATTTAACGTGCACCATCCCCCACGTACACGACTGTCTTTGGTTGGATCTAGTTTCGATTTCACAACCCTCCGGTTGGTTACTCCGCGACGCTACCAACTGGGAAAAGGGATTTTAAAATTTGTTCTGATATTTGAACGGGACGTGATGAAAGTTCGTGAAATATGGTTTCGTTAAAACTGGCGCTGTCAGACATTTCATATAGAAGCTACGTTAACTTGTTCTACCCATGTAACATACGCAGAGATTAAAATTAGAAATGTAAATAGAACAATAAGAAAAACAGCCTTCTTCCCGAAATGAGGCAATTAGGATGTTCTGTTACCGACTCCTTTGATTCCGATTCCGAGCCCACTGATTATATTCTGTCCCCGTATTCGTACACTTGGCTTATGTCCAAAAAAGAACTGGACTGTCCATCTTGACCAGTTTTTCTTTGTGAATACATCAAAATAATTAAAAACATTCCGTGGTAACCTCTAAACCAGGAGTATCCAACCTTTTGGCTTGTCTGGACCGCACTAAGGGAAGACGAATTGTCTCTTGGGCCGCATAGAAAATATAATACATTTTATGTATATGGACAACAGAATTTCCTTTCTTTTTATACATTTTTTATTATAGCATTAGAAAAAGAGGGTAATCTCGTATAAGCATAAAACTAGTGGGTAGGTAGTTGAATTTACGTCACACTGGAGCAACACATCTAGCTACTCAGGATATCAATCTGCAGGGGCTACATTTTTATCACGAGCTCTTTATTTAGGACGTGATTTTAAAATTTCTTTGAAATATATAGTAGTTTTAGCGTGTGTTAATCAGAGATTAGTTTTAGAGTTTGTTACCTAAAGACTAGTTTTGGAGTATGTTACATACTCCAAAACTAGTATGAATAGTTTTAAAGTGTGTTACCTAGAGACTAGTTTTAGAGTGCGTGACCAAGAGACTAGTTTTAAAGTGACTACTCCAAGATGAGTAGAAGCTGTATTGAAGTCAAAAGGTGCCAACGGTTTTTTAATGAACAATATTAAACAATTTCAATTATTTTATCCAACCCCAGTAAATAAGAAATGGAACACTTTTGTTAATGGACTGAAAGCAATGAATAAATATAAGTTGACTGTAAGGAAAAATATTTAAACACCTTATTTTTACACGATTTTAAAAGAAGCGATCACAATAAATTAAATTAGGGTATCTTTTTGCCTTTTATACGGTCTGGGAGGAGCTTAAGACCCCACAGTCCCCTCCGTAAGTCCTTTGTGGACTAGTGGGATTATTGACGTTTTTGTGAAACTAGGGTATCAATTTCTGATTAGCTTCTTAGTGATGTTGCAATTCTAAGTGAGTTCTCAAGGTGCTCGTGTTGTGGCTCAACCCTTGGCATCCTTCAAAACGTCGCCATTTGGCGTACTACGGCATCCTCGCTGTGTAACCGCCTGTCCTCAGGCAATCGCTCTTTGGAATTGACTCGTATTGCAGTCACCAGTGATATGGTTCACTAATCCTGGCAATGGCGCCAGTTATTATGGATATAAGACTGTATATATGTACATATTAGTAAACTTGTGGTTATTCAGATTAATTGCCTCATAGTATCTGTTTTCATCTTCAAAAGAATTGTTACAGTCCACTTATAGAAAAATGAACCGGTGACCACAAAACATATGGTCCTTCTCACCGGAGACTTTAGTTTCGGTTGTCACAGAACTGGCTTTAGTTATAGATAAATAGAGCAACTATGACGGATAAGAAAAAAATAGTATGCCTCAATAGGCAAAGAAGTGCTTATAAAGGACAATTAACAAAAATCGCAGCATTTTTGGACAATACCGAAGAAAAAGATGACTTACAATCTCAAATGAAGCTGGATAATCTAAGAAGAGTTATAGGAAAATTGGATGATTTAAAAGTGCAGTTCATCGAAAAGGTCGTCGATGAAGCAGAATTGGAAACGCACCTGCAAACCTTCCTAGAATTAGAAGACGAAGCCGAGCAAATGGAGGTAAGGCTTAGAAAACTCCTATTACTTAATGTCAATATGGAAAATCCTAGATTAAAAGACTCTAAATTAGATAGTTCTTCGATGAATGTGAAATTACCTGAGGTACCTTTACCAAAGTTTTCAGGACATTATCAAGATTGGTACACATTTAAGGATCAATTCGTAAACTTAATTGATTCAAATGATAATTTGAGTGATACTCAAAAATTATATTATCTGAAGTCTACCCTTAGCGGTAGTGCTTTAGACGTTGTTACTATGGATGACACATACACTTCGCTTTTTAAAGCATTAGAAGATCGTTTCCAAAACAAACGTTTAATTGTAAATTGCCATATGAATGAAATATTAACAATAGAAACTGCAGCTCAGGATGCAGCTAAAAGTCTAAGAGCAATAGTTGACGGCTGTCAAAAACACATTCGAGCTCTTAAAAGCTTAGGACTGGAGCTTAATCAGTTTTCAGAAGTTATGTTAATAAATATAGTTCTTAAGAAACTTGATAAAGAAACGAAAAAACAATTTGAACTATCGCTTACCACCACAGAAGTACCTAAATGGCAAGGATTCATTGACTTTTTGCAAAAACGTTGTTTGGTTTTAGAAAATTTACAGTGTAATGTAAATGTAAAACCTAAATATTCGCACATTGATAAAAATCAAAAGTTGAAAACTTTATTAGTGAAAAATAGCTATAAAGATTATAAATGTGTTTTATGTCAAGCAAATCATTCTATTTTCAAGTGTGATATGTTCTTAAAACTGAGTGAATACGAGAGATATTCAACAGCAAAAAAATTCAACCTGTGCCTCAATTGTCTTAGTTCTAAACACAAAATTGCGCAGTGTCATTCGAAAGGAGTTTGTAATATTTGTTTCCAAAGACATAACTCTTTACTTCACAGAAAGCGTTCGGCTCCAAACGAACCTGAACAGACATGTGGCGCTACGCAAGTAAACAAAAAAGAAAGTAGCCCGCCATCCAGTGATATGAACGGTGCCGCGAAAGAGGTGGGGGAAGCGAATGTTTCGAAATCTCTTTGCAATAAAATGTGTTCATCTGGAAAAAATAAAAGTAGAGTACTTTTAACTACATGCATTATTCATGTAGAAAATACGGATGGAATGAGAATTCCAGCCCGCTCGCTTTTTGATTGCGGTTCACAAGCCAATCTAATGACTAAAGAGATGGTAGACGTATTAGGATTAAAGAAAAATAAATTGAATGTTTATGTTTCTGGGATTAATGGGAATGTTACAAATATCAGATCCCAAGTACGTACGAACATTTCAAATAAAGATGGTTCTTTTTGCAGATCAATTGACTTTTTAGTAACACCTAAAATAACGGATTGCGTTCCTTCTCATAATATAAATATAGATAACGTAAAATTGCCGTTGGATATAGAATTGGCGGATCCAGACTTTGGGAAACCAGCTAAAATAGATATTCTAATTGGAGTAGAACTTTTCTATAAAATTTTAGAGGCTCATAAGCATGAAATTTCACAATTAATATTTCAAAAAACAGTTTTCGGCTACATTGTTTCGGGAACAATAGAAGATGTTTCACATCAGATATTTTGTGGGTTTATCCAACCAACAGATGCTTTAGAAGAAAATATTCAAAAATTTTGGAAAATGGAAGGGGTGGAAGATGAATCACGCTTGGTCAGTTTCGAAGAACAACAATGCGAGAATCACTTTAAAACAACGTATCGTCGAGATAAATCAGGAAGATTTGTAGTAACTATGCCTCTAAAGGAAGACGCTAGTACCCTTGGAGATTCGAAGGCTATTGCAGAAAAAAGACTACACCAATTGTGGAATCGTTTAGAAAAAACTCCTTTAATGCGAGAACTTTACTGTTCTTTTATGAAAGAGTACGAGAGTCTCAATCACATGAGAAAGGTTACTGAAGATATAGATGAGTCATGTTGTTATTACCTACCACACCATGGGGTATATCGCCCGGAAAATTCTACGACAAAACTCCGTGTTGTTTTTAACGCTTCAAGTCCTACAACAAACGGAAAATCATTAAATGACATTCTTTTGAAAGGACTCGTAAACGAAGATTTATACGAAATCATGATTCGTTTTAGAAAACATAGGTTCGTATTTCTCGCCGATATAGAGAAAATGTATCGCCAAATAGTTATAAATGAGGAGCAACGAAAGCTATTAAGAATCGTATGGAAATCAGATGCTAAGTCACCAGTAGAGGTTTATGAGTTAAATACAGTCACGTACGGAACATCCTGTGCTCCGTTTTTGGCCATCCGAACTTTAAAACAGCTCGCTTTGGAAGAGGCAGAAAAATTTCCTGCTGCGTCTGAAGTTCTTTTGAATGATTGTTATATGGATGATGTTATTAGTGGGGAAGAAAGTTTGGACGGTGTTAAGGAGCTCCAAGGTCAGCTTGTTAAACTTCTGGAATCTGCTGGAATGCACTTACATAAATGGAAGGCAAATCATTCTACATTATTGAACAATGTTAATGAAGAAAAGTTAGAAGGTTATTCATTTACTGAAAATGAGACTAAAGCTTTAGGAGTTACATGGAACCCTAGCTTAGATGCTTTTACGTTCAAGGTAAAAATCAACCTACACGAAAAACTGACGAAAAGGTCCATTTTATCAGATATAGCACGAATCTTTGATCCACTGGGTCTTATCGGGCCTGTCATCACGAAAGCTAAAATCTTTATGCAGGAGCTCTGGAAACTAAAGTTGGACTGGAATGATACTGTTCCTGATTTTCTTGCTCAGTCCTGGGTTCAGTTCACAAAATCCTTAAAATCTTTGGAAAATTTTAATGTCAATCGTTACATGTTAGCTCCGAATGCGCAACAAGTAGTTTTGCATGGATTTGCTGACGCGTCCTCAGTGGCGTTTGGAGCTGCTGTATACATCCAGTCTTTCCATCACTCGGAAATTTCATGCCATTTGATTAGTAGCAAGTCGCAAGTAGCACCTTTAAAAACAGTTACCATTCCTAGACTGGAACTATCTGCTTGCCTCCTGCTATCCAAGTTAGTTGTAAAAATTGTGAAGGCATTGAAACTAGTCATACACGATGTCTACCTGTATACAGACTCAACCATAGCCTTAGCTTGGATCCACACTCCGCCATGGCAGTTAAAAACTTTTGTTGGAAACCGTGTGGTTAAGATCCAAGAAATGACACAGAACTTTCATTGGAACCACGTCTCGTCGAACAGCAATCCCGCTGATTTAATATCTCGAGGTGTAGATGCAATAGAGCTAGCTGAAAATCAAGTGTGGTTACATGGACCAGACTTTCTTACTCAAGAAATGGGTTTTCCCAAACTTGAAGACGCTCCTGTATCTCCAGAGGATCATGAACTTATCTCGAAAGAGATGAAACTCGATCCTGTTAATGACAAATTCAAAGAGACTATGAACATTTGTGGAATTTCAAGCTTAACTATAGACTTATTTCCCAGTGACTTTTTTAATGACATTTTGGCCTTGACTAATAATTTCTTTAAATTAATTCGAATTTGTAGTTTTATTTTTAGATTTATTGCAAATTGTAGAAACTCATCCAAGAGAGAATTGGGACCTTTATCGACGTTAGAACTGAAAAAAGCCGAGACTTACCTTATCAAACAGGTACAGTATAGATATTTCGCGGAAGAAATAAAAAATCTTCAAAACCAGATGACCATTTCAGGTAATAGCAAATTGAAATATTTTAACCCTTTTTTGGATTCTGATGGAATTATTAGGGTTGGAGGTCGATTGCAAAATTCCAGTTTGTCCTATGAAAGCAAACATCCCATAGTATTGCCACATAAGCATCGATTAAGTGAACTCATTTTTGAGCACTTCCATAACAAGTTCTTCCATGTTGGGCCACAGGCACTTTTGCATCACGTCAGGCAGAGGTACTGGGTTATTAATGGAAGATCGCTTGCCCGTAAAATAGTTCATAAATGTGTCGTGTGTTTTAAAACTAAACCCGTAGAATCCAACCAAATTATGGGAATTCTACCCGCAGACAGAATCAATCCTAGTCATCCTTTTCAAAAGTGTGGTATCGATTTTTGTGGACCCTTCTTAATTAGATATAAAAACCAAAGGAAAGGAAATTATAGTAAAATTTATGTATCTTTATTTGTGTGTTTTGTCACTAAAGCAACCCACTTAGAAATCGTAACGGATCTAAAGTCCGAATCCTTTATTGCCACCCTTAAAAGATTCTTTGCCCGCAGAGGAAAGAGTTCAATTATTATAACCGATAATGGTTCTACATTTGTTGGAGCCAACAATGAGTTGAAAAGATTACATGCTCTTGTAAGTAAACCAGATGACGCCTTGGTTAATTACTTATCATCTGAGGCCATTAATTGGAAATTCATTCCTCCTCGGTCGCCTAATTTTGGTGGACTATGGGAAGCCGGGGTGAAGGCGTTTAAGTACCATCTTAAGAGAACCTTAAGTAATTCCTTAGTAACATTAGAAGAATTTTTAACGATAATTACACAAATTGAGGGAGTTCTCAATTCGCGACCTTTGGTACCTTTATCGTCGGATCCAAATGACCTCGAGGTCCTGACTCCAGCTCATTTCCTAATTGGCCGCCCAATTACTTCACTACTTGAACCTGATATAACCGCAATAAGCGAAAATAAACTATCTAGTTGGCAAAAAATCACCAGAATGACGCAAATCATATGGAAGAAGTGGCAACGCGACTACTTGAATCATCTCCAGCAGCGTAATAAATGGTTCTTTGAAAAGAAAAATCTTAAAGAAGGTTGCATGGTTGTCCTTAAAGACGAAAATTTACCCCCTTCTAAATGGATTTTGGGCAGAGTTATTAACTTAATATCTGGTTCTGATAATAAGGTTAGAGTAGTAGATGTTAAAACCGCCACAGGTGTTGTTAGAAGAGGAATTTCCAAAATCTGTATTCTTCCCATCGAAGATAATGAATGATATGTATATATTGGAACTTATTAGTATATCACAATTATAATACAGACTACTTAACTTCATTATCCTATGTAATTAATTATATTTGTTAAAATTGTAGTATTTGCAGTATTGTTATATTTGTAGTTATAATAGTGTCCATGTGACAAGTAATTTCTAATTGTATGAACCTGCTTACTTCATGTTATGTACTATTGTCATTTATTATGTAATATTCATATAGTTGAATGTTGAAACATGTCAACGGGGGCCGGTATGTTGTGGCTCAACCCTTGGCATCCTTCAAAACGTCGCCATTTGGCGTACTACGGCATCCTCGCTGTGTAACCGCCTGTCCTCAGGCAATCGCTCTTTGGAATTGACTCGTATTGCAGTCACCAGTGATATGGTTCACTAATCCTGGCAATGGCGCCAGTTATTATGGATATAAGACTGTATATATGTACATATTAGTAAACTTGTGGTTATTCAGATTAATTGCCTCATAGTATCTGTTTTCATCTTCAAAAGAATTGTTACAGTCCACTTATAGAAAAATGAACCGGTGACCACAAAACAGCTCGTCAGAAAATTTTGATCAAATTTTACTCTTCATGTAGTTGTTCACAAAAATGTATTTTCTAAAAGCAACGACATGAATAAGGCATGTTTGTGAAGCAAGGAATAGTTTTCTCTAGGAAGATAAGGTATGGTAGGTAGGTAGTTAATTAGCGTCCACTGGAGTAACACAAAGTAGCCCGGTTGGAATAGTAGCGGATTAGCAATCGGAGGTTTGCGAGTTTGAAACTTTATCCAACCAAAGACCGTCATGTACGTGGGGTCTGGTGCACGTTGAATCTATCGTGGTCTCAAATGTCCTCACGTTGCTGTGGTGCGGAAGTTTGAAGAGTGGGGTGCCAGCTCAGGTGTTAATCTCGTCATCTGACCGTGTTTCAAAATTACGAGGTTTTGTCCTTGGGTCTCTACGGAGTTGATCCCCGGAGCGTTGCAAATAGCCCGTTGTGTTGCTCCAGTTCGACGTTAATTTACTATCTACCTCTGGGTCTTCGAGTCATGAAAGATATCACTAAAAATCGCATTATTATATTAAAAGTTTACTAACTTGTGGGGTTGGGGGTTTTGCAAGTGAATTCTAAATATTGAAGAAAAAAGGGGGAAGCTGAGATAAAGGGTAACCCCAACAAAAAAGATATATCAATAGCGTTACTTACCACAAGTAGAGTCTAACCACAAGATTCTGCAGACCGCTATAACTGTCTGTAGGCTTTATATAAGCTACACACCTCGCTGACCATCTTCACTTTCGTAGAAAATAATTGTTTCCTAAACCACAAATCGCGTGCTAAATGTGTCATCATGAGTGATAAGGATATATTTTATTAGTTGACGCACTTTCCGTATTTAGATTTCACTTGAAAAGCAAGGAGTTTTTCAAGCGTGAAGGGAATGATTACACAAAATTATTCCCTGGGGTTGTATTCAACGTTATTGGACTGTTCTGTCACTTCTTGCGGATTGAGATGTTCACAGATTGTTTTGTTTTTGCGTCTTTCGAAGCTGGAAATTTTCATCAGAAGGATAGTGCGCTTTCTTGTTGATGATACTTAAGGGATTAAAACTGGGTTTTTCATTCCTATTCACTTTTTAACACCGTTCTAGACTTGAACAGAATTTTTTTCTCACGGATACTGGAAAGAGTTGGGTGGACTGGCATAATTCTGAACACATTGTCTTGTGCATAAGTAATTTTAAAGCATTGCAGAAGGAAATTTTCTGAGGCGATGTTTTGTGTTTGCGAGTCGTTCTCGTTAAGAAGCAACGAACTCAAACTGCTTTGTTTGTCAGATATAAATGGTGTATCGATTTCAAAATAAATAGGGCCGCGGTAACCCAGTTAGAAGAGCAATGGATTAGCAACCGGATGGTTGCGAGTTCGAACTCGGGGTAGCCAAAGACCATCGTGTACACGGGGGGATGCATGTTCAATCTGTCGTGGCCTCAAATGTCCTCACGTTGGCGGGGTGTTGAAGTTTGGAGAGTGGGGTGCCAACTCAAGTGTTGGCCTCGTCATCTGACAGTGGTTCAAAATTACGAGGTGCCGTCCTTGGATCTTTCCCTTCGGGCAGTCGACAATATCCCATTGTATTCCTTCAGTGCGACGTTAATTAACTATCTACCTGTCTATATATACCTTCAAAATAAATAAAAAGCACGTATCTGAAATTTATAGGTTGCTTCAAGGCTTAGGTTACTGGACGTCCGGAAAAGTTCGTGCGTTGCCCAGATTTTCGCCAGGAATTATAAATTGTCATGATCGTCTGCTCTATGGATAGAAAAAGTACTATTAATTAACGACGTTTGTGGAATTGTAAGCATCGTCAGATTTTTTAAGAGATATTTTTATTTGTAATACTGGTTATTTCATGTTCATTTGACAGTTTTAATGCAAAAAAAGTTATTACTAATACTTCATCAGCTGAGTGTTTTTTGTTTGGACTTTCCCTGAAATGCAGGAATTACAATTGAGACAATCAGGATCTTGAAAGTTTAGGTCTGGCAATTCTACTCGCGGCTCTCTTAAGAGCCACGGTCTTCTACCAAGATAACCACGAAACTTTGACTGGACTCTGATAACTTCTGTATTTCGCAAGATGATTTTAAGCGTTAAGTGATTGAATGGTTACAGTTACGCGAATAAGGTAATTTGGCTCTCATTTTACAATGGTGGCACTTAAAGATAATGACAAATCACAGAAAGTTTCGATACAAATGAATATTTATTTAACCTGATCCGTCCAAAAATATGGCATACAAATTAACAATATATGCACATAATTGTTTGTTTTTAATCAAGGTAATATTTTTCTTTACTTCAACGAATTTCGATTTCAGACCGGAGCTACAGTTTTATTGGAGTGATGGCAACTAAATGGGGAATTGCTAGTGCTGGTAAAATAAGTAATGATTTTGCCGCGGCACTTCGAACTTTGGATCCAAGCGAACATGAAGTAACTTCCATTCAATATTGCTGCTTTTTACTTCAATACTTTCTTGCTTTCTTTTTGTGTGGCACTATTACAACAAACTGTCTTAAGAACAAAAATGAAAAAACAAATCGGTATACGAACAAAAAATTGTATGATATTGTGATGCTAGGGCACAAATATTCATTAATATATAAATTCAGAGATAGCAACATTCAAATAAAATAGACAGTTAAAACAATATTTAACTGCCTATAAGGTAAGAGAAAAAGGGCAAAATGGTTCAATTTTTTCTAGGCAGAAAAATGACAGAGCTTTCAAATTAAATGAAAATTCACAGTATAAACGAAAAAAATGAAAAAGGAACCTAAAATTGTATCTTCAATCACAAATTCTCTGTCTCCGATATCATAGAAAAAGGCAAAGTGCACACGGGAGAATACTGGAACATGGCATGAACGGAATTTTTGCAAATGTAACATACGTACATTGAATATTCATAAATGTAGCACACATTGAATATTCATAAATTCCTTCAATAGCAGTCATTTTTACAAAACACTCATTTTATTTTTCATTGATTTGAAATTTTTCAAAAGTGTAAACTTTACACATTTTAAACGCATCATTTTCATAAGCATATGCCAAATTTCTTATTCCTGTCTTTTTTATTACGAATTATGGCCTAAAAACTATTTATTCCTTAATTTTTACAGGATTGTGAAATATTATGAATAAATAATTCCTAGGCTGTAATTGTAAAATTCAAAGACAAAATTTAATATTAATCGTAGATCTTTAAACTATTTCTTGCAAAGTGATCAATGAGTGCTTAGTTAATGTTTTTATTCAATTTTGTAGATTGTTGCTGTAGCTGCAAGAGATTTAACTTTGGCTCAAAAGTTTGCTTCTAACTTTTGTATTTCTAAAGCTTATGGATCTTACGAGGCATTAGCCAATGATCCAGATGTAGGTAAGAATGCTGTTATTCCTATTTCATCATTTACAACTGCTGAAATTTTGAACTGCATTTTTTAATCTCACCTTCGAAGCAGGTCAGATTGACAAGACAATTTTAATTCAACGTCCTATTTTAAATAGCCGTTAAGTACATTGTATGGCTAAATGTCTTTGCTGTGTACATGCTTCTGAATGGATATTTGGTGCAGTACTTAGAATAAAGCAGAAAATAATTCATAACTGAAAACATTATATCCCGGTAATAAAAAGCGATTTCTAAAACTTTTTAAAATTTGGCTTCAAAACGACTGACAGATAAATTGCGGTACTTATAATATGAAAAAGAAAACGAAAACATACAGTTGCGTTAACCTCTAAGTCACTAAAACCAAACATTCGCTGCAGTTGAAACACTTGTAATTAGTGTTGTAGCCCGAAAAAGTGAAAACGTCTAAAATATCTCATTCTGGAAGAAAAGTAAGCACCTATTTTCTTTATTCTGGACAATTGAATAAACAAAAATAATTCAGTGTAACCGACGATAAACAAGCATTCGGTGTGGCTTCGTATGTGTAATGACGCAATCACTAGGAAAAGCTAAAACGATCCAAATAGGTCTGTCTTTCCTTTTACAGGAAACTCATTTAATAAACAAAATATTTCAAACTAGTATTGTGTAATGAAACTATAAACTCAAAAATTTTTTAGAATCAAAATTTGTCACAAATTCAAATCAAAACGAATTTTTAGAATCAAAATTTTAGAAACACTTTTCTTAGTCAGCTATTTATTATAAGGATAGAAACTATTCAAATTTCGAAGAAATTGGTAACTACGTCAACATATAGCTGGTGTCCTTAGCTTTTAGAGTCCCTCGGGAATCCTTGCCAATCATTCGTAGTCAATCAACACGAATCGAAACATCACGAAACTCACCTAGATCAACTTCAGCTTTCAATTGTTTCGCGCAGAGACATTGGAATAATGGGTGATGATGAACACAAGTTAAATAAATCTGAATCACTGATTTAATCAACTAATATTTCTATAGTTTTACTTTCTACATATTATTTTGTTTTAGCCAATTGCTTCCCACTGTGAATAGTTTCACAGAAATAATTTCATTTCAGAGGTTGTCTATGTGGGGTGCATCAACACTCAGCATTATTCCATGGGGAAGTTAATGCTAGAAAGCGGTAAGCATGTTCTGATGGAGAAGCCCATGACGTTGAATGAAAAACAAACAAAAGCATTAGCGGAAATAGCTCGACGAAACAAGCGTTTTCTGATGGAGGCACGTATTGTTTATTTTTAATCCGCGCAGTAAAAAATCTCAAGTGCATTGTTCAGAGAAAAACATTGGTTGAGAGGTTTCACATTGTTACTCTACAAAAGAAAATTAGGTTATTAGTTTCAAATAAATAGTTCAAGAGCAAATTGATTCATTTCTCCATTGCTAAAACTTGGTAACTTGTAACTCTTCAAACCGGACACAAACTAGATAAACAAATAATTTAACTTGGATGTAATATTGTCTAAAAGTCTTAAAAATTGCTAATTTTTTATTATACTTTTCGTCAACCTTTCCTCCTGTCTATCTTTCTAAGAGTGGGCAATTTCTTTATTTCTTTTATGAGTGTTCCAGCTCAACATTTACGACACAAGTGTCCATTTAAGAGGAGCATCTAATAACGGAATATGTTTTGGAACCTTGTACTTTCAAGTATTTAACGTTTTATATAGCAGTTTCACGATCCAAAGATTCGTACAAGAACTGAATAACTCCGGATAGAAAAAGAGATTACCCCCAAACTGATATGTTCTATTTGCAGTCCACAGCAGCTAACATGAAATGCACAATTTCGAGTCCCGTGACAAATCGTTTCCTTAAAGGGTTACGTTTTTTCTCTTAGAAGTTAAGTCCGCCTATACCAGTAATACATTGAACATAACTTTCATGCAAAATTTGCTCAACGAACTGTAATCCAGTTAAGAAATAATTCATAAACGATCAAAACTTTCAAATGAACTTAAAAAGGCTTTTCTGCCTTTCATAGGTTTACCAAATTATATTAAATCATCAAAATTTGCACAACTGTATAACCACCTACATTTGGCTTGAAAGAAAAGTCTTTAAAATATTTTCAAAATGTTTCATTCATTTGAAAATGTCAAACACATCCTCATACGCTACTTTTAAAGAACATATAAGTCAATCAAATGGGATTTTTCGGTTGTTGTTTTTAAGTCCTGGAACGGGTTCAACCCTCCAAGTGGTTCAGATGATATCTCATCCATTAAGATCTGACCAATTTTGCTGCCGTGATATCTTGTCTCATTGAGAAATTGCCTATCTTTTTTATGACGAGATCAAGATCTGGTCAGTTTTGCTAACGACGAAAGGTTAAGCCTCAGTAGATCCGCCACGGATCCCATATGACTCCATGTGGAAAGAGAAAGCTGCGTGGAAATTTTTTAAATCAATTAATAATTTACTTTTGATACTATTTTTCAGGCCCTGTGGAGTAGATTCTTGCCCTCGTACAGATTTCTAATGGATCTCATTGAAAGTGAATCTATCGGGGAAATCGTCCACGTCGACACTAATTTTGGAATTTCTATGCTGGATAGAGAGAGAATCATAAAGAGAGCTTTGGGAGGTGGAACCATTCTAGACCTCGGCATTTACCCTCTGAATGCCGTATCTATGATTTACAACTGCGAAAAGCCAATTGAAATAGCTGCAGTCGGACATTTGAATGATGATGGTAAGTGAAAAAAAATTGGTAGGTTGTCGAGAACACAGACTAGTTTTGGCTTGAATATTGAGGCTTGATGTTGGATTGTGGAATGAATGTAGCAGACATAGGAAGTAAAACGATTGTTTATTGTGAATATTCAAGAATTTATATACAATTTGCAGTGCAACTTGATATTAATATTCAAGGATAATTTTATTAATTAAAGGCCTGGGATTGTAGCGTAGTTTGGAAGCTTTCGAATGGCACCACTTCCGTAGTTCTCACTCCACGCATTTCAAAGTTACATTGGCCCGAAGCTCGCCTAGCACCGTAGAATATCGACATATTGCGGATCCCCTTCACGCGGGCCTGCGCATTCGTACCGATGGTCATGTCAGGTACAGATATCCTTTGTCTACGGCATTATATTTATCTTCTGCATGTTTCTTGTTCTGAAATCATACAACAAAACAGTTATAATGCTTTTTTGTAAGGCTCGACTTTTCATGCATGCCCCCAATAATTTTCCGATGTATTCGCGTCTAAACATTGTTTTCCATTTACCTTTCGTAAGAATATAAAGTTAATTTTTAACAGCTTTTTTAAAAAGCACCGCATTCTTTTATTTCGAAAACTACTTGAAGGTAGTATCGAAATATTCAAATAACTGTTCAGTTCGAATGTAATAGTATTTTTCTTTAGCGTAATATTTTTCAGAATATTAACTTTAGTGTCAATGAAGTTGCAAAGGTAAAATACAAGGGAGAATTGAAATGCATTTAATTGCTGAAAATAATAACTGAATGCAAATAAGCAAAAAAATAAATGTGCAAGAAAATATTTTGGTCTCATTTTGACTATTTTTCGGATTAGTTTATAATCGCATCATTCAGTAAAAGTAGTCATACTCCCAATAAATAAAATATTTATTTACTACTAGCAAACTATTCTTCAACTTTATATAGTATTGCCATAATCAGGGTATTTAAGAAAATGTTTCAGAAAAAATTGTACCCGAAATTTCGGGATATCCCAAATTCTTGATTCTAGTGTCATTGCATTTTTCCCGAATGTACAATAATTCTAAAATTACATTTGCTACACCTCCATTTAAGGAAAAAAGAGAATAAAAACTTTCTTTCAGAATATATCGTAGAATTTGGACAGAAACAAAACAAGGATGAACCATCCTTGAAATTTAACGCTCTAAATACACATTTTTCTTTTCTCAATAAGTCAAACTTTACGACCAGTCATACTTGAGTGCCTTTTGTGTTGCTTTAAAATGCAGTTATAAATTACTTGAGTGATTTTATGTATGCGAGAAGTTGAATAAAACAGACAATCCATCCTAGATTATAAGATTTATTGATGCTTTTTCCCCATTATATGGATGTTTTATTTCAATTTTCAAATTCTTCATCCGTAAAACCCTTATGCTTAAAATACTTTACATCAGAAAGAATGTTCTTGAGATTCAATAACTCGTACCGTTTCTGTTCATTTTTTGCTCCAATATAATTATTATACCTAATGAAGACATTTTTGTGATGAACTTTTGTTTAGAAAAGAAATATTCTGAATATAAATGGAAGCCTTTTTTAATATTCAAATTGACTTAGATATTTGCATTCTTTTTCGAAATTCGTCAAGAGAATTATTCTTAAGTGATTTTATGTATTGTAATGTATGCTTTTAGGGATTGATGTTTCGATGACATGTAGTTTAAAGTACAGCAATAACAGAACAGCCAGCGTGACTACAAGCGGAATAGCTGAACTGCCTTGCGATATTGTTATAACAGGAACACAAGGTCGTATAAAGGTATCTCATTTATGCAAAATTTTTATAACTTAAAGCGTATTAATTTTTTTATAGAAGCTAACATTCTAATTTTTCTTTGAGAAAAGGAATTAAAAAACATCGGGTAGGTACAATCCCCACTGTACCGTAAGGTTTGGTTCGTGAATACTTTTGGACGGAATACCTGGTAAGTGGGTCGCTGGTGAAATGAAGTCGGCGGATATTTGTTTGACATTTATTTAGCTAGTTTTGGTGGATACATAACAGTGGTGTTAGAGTGTGGGCAATGCTTAGTATTCCATGGCGACCTTTATGGATGATGGGTCTGTGATAGCTAAAGTACGAGACAAACGGCATGGTGTCGATGCTGATATTCCTGACAAAGGTATGGTCGATGATAGTATTTCCAAGCGTGGTGGCAGCTCTTTAGATAATCCAGCGACGTCGCGCCTGCTCCTTCTTGAGTCTTCGGTAAGCTCTAGATCTCTCCGCACTAGTCATAGGTTGACTTCTGGGTATCATTTTGAACTGCTCTTTCAATCTGTTTACGTTTCCTATGCCGCGATTGAAATTTAGTGTGATATTTTGGCTTCATAGTGAAACCCCCTTCGATAAATCGTCACTTTCCACTGCACACAATTTTCACTCAAATGGTTTAAACTGTCAACTCGTCGTTCTCTTCAATTTAAGCACGCACTCGCACGATTAAAACTAGTTACAGCGTTAAACAGGCCAGCGTATGCCCGAAATGGGACTCATTCCCCCCACCACGTGGTAAAAAGGTCAGAGGGGAAGTGGATCAGTGGTTGAGGCGGCCCATCTTCCTCTCCACAAAGGCTGATTCCTCATGGAGTTATGGAGCTTTGATATCAACACTTTTCGTGACGCGTAAGTTTCTGCCGATGACCTTCATATCTATTTTAAAGACGTATTCACGACAAAAACCCAAAATAGTTGCTCCAAAATTTTAACTTTGAATTAATGTCAAAGTATGCCAATGAATATAAAATAACTATAAACGCATTTATTAAAACGCTCAATTTTTATGAGAAATAAGAGTCTATGTGTCAATCTATTTATGAAATTTAGGTTCCGAATCCGATGTATGTGGCAACCAAAATCGAAACTCAAGACAAACTTTTTGAGTTTCCTCTACCTGAACCAAAGATGCCTTGCAACTATCCCAAATCATCGGGTCTTAAATATGAAGCTATGGAAGTCAGAAAGTGCATTACAAACGGTGAGGATTGTCTTACATGGACTATTATAGATTACTAGAATAAAACTTTTTGTATCTTATAGTTTCGGTAAAACATTTCTCATTCATCTTGAATTTAGCTAAGATTTTTGTTTTTAAATCATTTATAAAAAAAATCTTATTCAAATTAATTTTTCTACAGATTGAGAAAGACTTTAAAAGGTCAATGACACAATCGCCACTTATCTTAGCTTTTCAATTTCTGTTCCACATACCTTAATGAAATATATATGCAGATTTGTATTGAAATCTTTCTTTCTTAGGTGCACTCGAGAGTTCAGTAATGCCACTGAAAGATTCAGAAATGTTGGCAGAGGTCATGGATGAGATTCGTCGACAACTGGGAGTTGTGTATCTGGATGAAGAATCTATTTGAGCTTTCTTTATGAAGCTCTTTGGACAGATTTTTTCATGTTGTGCAGTTTCTAGGGCATGATAACTCTATAAAACACTAGCTTTCTTATAAAGTTGATGTTTAAGTTAATTTAATGTTAAGTTGTGATAATAATTTGAAAATACTTTTCATGCTCATTTTAATCTTAATATTCATGAGAAAAACATAATTAGATACTTCTAAAACTTTAAATAATTCGATCTATTATAATTCTAATAAGTTACCAAGAATCTCAAAATAAATTAAAATTGTGTGTATTAAGGTTTGAAACAATCATTATTTTTAGAATATCTAAAAACAAAGAAAATCAAACACATGGAACAGGTTAAAAACAAACTTTATCTTCCAAACATGTTACACAAAATTTGATAAGAATTCAGGTTTACATGAGAAAATAAGCTAAAAATTTAAATCAACATTTTAATGGAAGCCAATGGAATAACTTAAATTTAAAAATTGAAAAATACCCACCCAGTAAAATGAGATAGTAAAACAAATTAATGAAACATTTTCATAGTCAAACATATTCTCAACTATGGAGATGGAATTTACTAATGAATGCTAAAATTTTTACACAAATATTCAGTTAAAATTTGGCAAAAATTTGGCCATTATGTATAAAATATGAACACATTTTAAGAAATGTAAGCATATAGCTTCATTTGCATGGACTATGAAATTCAGATGTGAAAAGATATCATTGTTTATTATCTCGGAAATGTAAAAATGAATATTATAATCCATATATTAATGAAATAGAAACCATTAAGATGTACTCTCTCAAAACCAATGAACATGAATTAAAGTCCTGTTTTAGGATTCCATGTTAAAATCTTATTTTAATCCTTTTACTGCTAAAATATTTTGATAACTTCACCATCAAAAGTGTTAGATTTTTTATTGCAAAAGTGAAATATTTTTTACTGATAAAGAATACTCAACACAGTATCTGTACCACATAAATGAGTTGTAGAACTTTGAGGATAAAAATAAAATGTGATGAGTTTTATTTCACTTGAACTCAGACAGATTCATAATTTAAAATTAGTGTATTTTAGAAATACTCATTTAAAACATTTTACTAAAAGCATTCGACTACATTTTAGTTCAAATTATTTATTCAATAATTATATTCAATAATTTGAACAAATGATAAAATTCATATTATTTATTAATAATTTGAACATATGATAGCTTTCTTAATTTATGAGCTGCCATTACATTAATAATTATGTTTTAACTGAACAAATTGTCTGTCTCATGAAATTCGTTTTAATGAGGTTCCTCTATGACTCAGAAAGTAACTTCTCCAAAAAATATAGAAATATGTATCTTCATTATTGCATTAATTATTTAAATGTACTTTCTTATATTTAAGAAAGTTAACATAATCAAGTAAAAGATTACAGCCCTAGCAACAAGTTTCTACCATACATAACATTAAAAGTAATACTATCATTATTAAAAGTCTAAAAAGATTGAGCATTTATTGTTTAAGGTTATTTCGATTTCTCCTAAGCTCAAGTTGCACAATCTAATATTAACTCTAATTTTAAATGCACAATAGGTTGGGTAGAGTACTTTACATTTTACTCTATAACTACTTTCAAGTAATAATCTTTCTCTCTTATACATACACAAAATAAAAAGTATGTATGAAATTCAAAAATAAGTGAATGCTTGAATTTTCTAGAAACTAATATGAAGATAAAATTCAAGCATTTAGAAATGAAGAAACTTCTGGATAACAAAAAGGAATAAAACAGAATCCAGTAAATAGTGTGAAATATTAGTTCATACAAGTATCTGTATGCATCAAAGCAATTTGTAGACCTTAACAATACATACGATTTAAATCATAAAAAGTAAGTTTGATATTCAAAATCAATAGATATGTACAAGTGTAGATATATTCTTTAGTATAAAAGTAAACCCTATTATTTATATGTACATAAAATTCAGATTATTTATACATAAATCATCAACTTTTATTCTTGTAAACAAGCCAGTAGAATTTTAGAGTATCACATAGATTTCATTTAGCAGAAAAATAAAACTTTATTTTAATAAACCAAAACATTGCCATAGAAGTTTTGCAATTTACAACCAATATGTAAAAATAGCACTTGTCAGAAAAGTAAATGCAAACCATTAATGCCATTAACACAAACTATAAATCTAAATAAGACACAAAACAAAAACAATCGGTTCATGAAACAATCAACTGATACTATAACTACAAAACGATGCTAAATGTTTTTGAATGAATAAGAGAACTATGTAAATAATGCTTATAAATATATAAAAAGGTAATTAAATGAATCAGAGCAAGCAATACAATGTCATTACCATGGTAACAACATAAAAAATTACCCATATTCTCAAGAAACATAAAAATAGTGAACAAACATATGATAGCATTTTATGCTACTTATTTACATACTTTCGTGTGGAGATGGAATGATTGCACAGAATACTGATGAATTTTTGACTTTCTTGTGCATTTAATATACTACCACATTAACACATCCATGTACGAATATAATTTACAAAGAATTAAAAATTCTGCTGCCGTAACCACAATTTCTTGATCATGCAATAGATTCACAGGATAATTAATCCTTAATCCTCAGAAATGCTACAAAAAAATTTTTCATGAATAAAAAACTTGGTTGTCTATGAGTTGAATATTTGAACAAGGTTAATTATAAATAAAAGCAACTAATGAACAACAGAAATCAATTTTCAAATCAATTTCAATAGAATCAATTCAACAATTTTCAAACTAATAATGATATCTAGTTTTCATTTACAAAATAAAGCCTGAAATATTTCATTGAGATTAACCAATTTTAAGTAGAACTTTTACTAATTACTTTTGTTTTAAAGAAAATTCTGATACCAATGTCACTTAATTCAAACATCAAAAACATAAATGTTTTAAAGAATACATATATAAAAGAAAGTACAGGGATAACTTACAATTTTCATTCAAGCTCAAACTTCACATGGAAGGTATGTAGTAGTGGAATGTTGACTCTAATAACAAAGAAAACATAAATTTAATTCTTACACATGCAGAGGGATGTTATTTTTCATATTTAAACACAATTTTAATGCAATTTTTTTTTAAATTCCATTTCTGGCAACTTTCTAATTTTGGTGATAGAAGTCAATTTCTAGTTTCTCATTCAAAAAAATCTTCCAGTACACCGAAAACAGTTTGAAAATCTATTTTTCCATTTGGAATTTATTTCATTCCCTTTTTAACATTAAACAATAAATCATCTATTAATTTGAATTTACAATTAACAACTAATTTCCGGATATCACTAAAGAAAAATTTTGTGTTTCTAACATGTTGCTCAAGACTCATATAGGGTTCTCTTTCTTCAATCAAAAGAAAAACAAGGTTGACCATACAGTGTTAAATCTGTACAGGTAGGACATTGATAACAGGGAAATGACAAAGAAAATAATATTAATATCACCAGTCAATAAACAATATTTGAAATATCAAATGAAATTTAAAAATTCAGTTCAGACCATTACTTGAAAGACAAATATCATTTTACATTTCAAAATAAATCATGCTAAAAAAGGAATACAAAAGAAAACAAGTATGCATTTAACGGAAATTTAAAAGATTAAAATGAAAACTAAAATTATAACTTACTTCATCTACTATAGACTGATTAATTGTGTGCTTTGACAGTACTATGGTGGTAGTCTTTTTCTTCTTTAACGAAGCTGGATTCAAAAACAATTGGGGTGTAGGTATCACCAAACGTTCAGCTGCTCGAACAACGTCCAAAACCTTTTCATCAACACTTTTATTATGGGACAATGCAACATTTTGGTTAGCCTGCCAAAAATTTCTGATTAGTGAGGACAAGTAAATCATTTTATATATTATTTGACTTTGATAAATATTTTTAGTCAACAAATAAAAAGACAAAAACTACATCAAAAGTTTCAATAAATCAGCAAATTTTAAGTACAATTTTAAAGATGATAAATTAATTATTAATTCTCTGACATAGAGCATGCAACATAAATTTCAATAAACACACTCATAGGAGCATGCAGCTCATATCTAGCTCTATCTATTCTAGCATCAAATCATTATAAAACTCAGCAAGACATAATTTTTAAGTCACAAAACAAATCATAAATGCTGTCTTATGCATTTGGACAAGGAATTACCCTATTTGCAGAGAATGGGGCCTTATAGAATAATGCAGTAAAGCAACTTCCTCAGCATGCAGTTTCTTTGTTTTGAATTACTTGAGAGAAATTTCTCAATATCTTTCAAAAACCAATAGTATTTATTGAATTCCACCAACAAAATCCACAGGCAAGATTTTAAAATTTAAATGAAAGAGCATGCTTGCTAAGAGAGGTTTGATAGACCTTTAATTTAGGTGAACTGATTTATATAATCTCTGTTAAAAAGGATGAGATTCTTTCTTATTGAAAATTAAACAAGAATCGGGAAAACTACTTACTGGACGGAAAACATCAACAGAGTCATCATCACTGTCAACACATGGTAAGGAATCAATTGTAACAGAGCTCGAGCCAGGAACATAACTGTATGAAGTATTCAATATTAAATCAGGATTGAACCCGTTGCATGTTATGAAGGAAATATTGCCATTGTGAAAATTTAAAGCTCGGTTAGCTTCTTCTAAATTGGCCCCAAGAAGTGATATATTTGAAACCTATGAAATAACAGAAGTTATAAGGCAAGTCAAGTAAGTAGCAAAGGAATGTAAGTCTACAGTATCATTAATAACAAAGTAATATTAAAATATGCAAAATATTGACTAATACCTCAATAACTCTCATTCCAACTTTCAATCTTCCGTCTTTATCAACAGCAGAGTTATGTAAAATCTGTATAAGAAAAAAATTATGTAGTCTGAATAATACATTACTACCTGAAATTGCAAAGGTCGGATGAATCAGAGTTGTATTCAGTTATTTAAAATTCTAATCTTTTCTTGATAAAAAAATGTGGCCATTTTGTACAGGTCCAGCCTAAACTAATAAATGCTTTTAATAGTTTCGAACATGTCATCATTTATGATTCTTGTTTGGGTAGCATATTACAAAGTAATGTTTAAACCAGCATAAATTCTGAATTTATCTTTTCTTACTAATACATATTACAGTAGAATTCCTTTTACAAAGAAAATTGGAATTATTCTTTTAGATTCATTCTTTTACAATATATCCCTTTTGCACAATATGTAACTTTCAACTAGATACATACTTCCCAATATTTAATGTGTGTTCAGCAGCACATATAATACATTATACTGTCACATCAACAAAAATGCATTTCAAATTTATTTATTTCCCTGATAAAATGTATTATGTAAAATTATTTCAACTAAAGGCGATTTTAGCAACTTTTTAGAACTAAAACCTGAGGACTTGCCATATATGTTTACATTCATTATTGGCTATAAAATATGGAATTGACAAGATATTCATTAAAAAATTGAAAGTATAACATTACAAAGGAAAAACAATTGTTATTTTCTATTTCTAAACCAAAAAAGTCATAATCTGTAGCCATAGTAATGCTTTTTCTCTAGTTACTTATCAAAAACCATAAAATCTATAGATGACGTAAAAGTGCTATGTTGACCTGCAATAGGATGCCATCTCAATAAGAAATATGACGAGAATCTTACCAAGAGGAAACACTTAACTAAGACTACTTTTAAAGGAACATAAGGGTTGGTTTGATGTTCTTCTGATTTTAAGCTGATTGATGGTAAATGTTTTTAAAAAGCCATTTGAAAATCCCTCAGTTTACACTAAACTTATATGCTTAATCTAGTCTAAATAAGCTACTACAAATTCCACTTGGATAATATACTTTTTGAAGCAATGAATTTAATCTTGCTTTCTTAATGAACATGGTAGCTTACAGTTTGACTTCAATTTCTGACATAATAACTGGCAAATCATTTTAAAAATAGAATTACCTTTGTTATAAATATGCCCTCATCATAATAATCAAACGGATTAACATGATTTCCTCCAACGCCACCACCAACCTCCACACCTAACAGTTCATTTTCTGACTTCTGCACTGTAATCTCCTGAAAAGTAATACAAATTAAACAAGACAAGTAAAATTGTTTGGTTCAATGCAATATGCTATCTACACTGTGAAAATATAACTATACTTATGTTACATTAAGTCTTGGGTGTCTAACCTTTTGAGTTCTTTGAGTACACAAGTTGTTATGAGTCACATGTAAAAGCTACTATTAATGTGTTACCCATAATAAAACTGCATTTAGATTAAAAGTAATCAATACATTTCCTTTGCAAAGTGGTAAAATTCAAATGAAATTTTTTAATTGTCATCAATTTTGGATTTTAATTCCTTTTTGTATTTTTTTTCTGTTTTTGTCAACCTATGATCAATTGACAGGAGGGAATATTATATCAATTTTTTCAGGAGAAAAAGTTATTTACCCAAAAAAATCAATATATGAATAAGATGTTCATGAAGTAAAGGATATTTTTAGGAAGATACAACCAATACAAAAGCAACTAAATTTTTCTTTGAGATGCATACTTGACTGCAACTTAGCAATTTCAATGATGATATCGATACTGAAAATGAAATACTGAACGTAATTTAATTTTTTTTAAAATCTTCATACCCGGTCTCAAAATCCCGTAAACAAAACAGTATGTTGTTCTTTATTTGCATGGCTGTCCATATAGGGTTTGGCAGTGAATTAAATTGGAAATAGCGGGGGATCATTACAGCCTACTTTTTCATAGTAAAGAAGCAATAAATCATTATACCCATGGCCTACATCAAAGGACACTGAAGCACATATACTTAAAGTAATGAATAAATTGCTTATTCATACAAAGAGAAATAAAGATAAAAACTAATAATAAAAAATGACAAGAGCTACTTAATTATTGGTCATTTCAGTTCAAGTTGGTCAACATCACATGAGTTCATTGTTTTATATTCATTCAATATTTTTCACATAATTTTTATCACAAAAATACTTCAAAAAATATTTTATAATAAATCAGGTCACTATAAATACTTTCAAATTTAGGCCTGCTCAAATACTTGTAATCTGATACAAAGGTTTATAAGCAAAATTTCTATTTCGTAAGTAATAGTACTCTGGTTGTAATATTAATGATCACAAAAACATTGAAGTATATATAGAGCAAGTTTGAATATGTTAAAATTCTAAAGCTTATTTCAAAATTGATGAAAAAGGTTTACCAGCCAGCCTTCAGGAAGTGGTTCATGTTGAATGGTCAGCTTCACTTCATTTACTGATGCACACAATACCAAAACAGCTTCTGAATGAGTCATGTTGCCTAAATCTATATTGTTAACCTAAAATTATAGTAATATACATAAATTATAAGTGACAAAAATAAAACTTTTGTAAAAACGTACATTTTAATTTGACAAGCCCTAAATGAACTTTTAATAAGGATCCTTTTTACCTCCATCGATCTATTATTTCTACACAAATTTAAGCAATGAATTTTAAATTATGTCAAATCAACAATATATCTTTAGGAAAATAAACTTCATATTGAGTATTACATTTAAAATCTCTGAAATAACCTTAAGTTTTTCACTGACCTTTAGTATTCTATCCCCAACTCGAATTCTCTTAGTACTTGCAGCAGTTCCATTTCTCACAATCTAAGCATAAAGTCAAATCTATTGTTAGAAATCAATGGCATCAAATAACACTGTCAAATGAACTATTAAGCAAATGTCATCCAAAATCAATATTACAGCAGTGAGTTTTAACCTTTTTAATCGCATTGCATAAACTAATTACTAAAATTCCATGCATACTAAAACTATTTTTAGCTGAACTGACAAAAAGATTATTTCAATTTATTTACATAAAAAAAGCAATTACTAACCCTTTTTGTTCCTAAGTGGCTTTTAAAAATATTTTTGAAACAATTTATTTACAAAACTTTGCAACAAAACTAGTACTCAAAATTATTTATATGGGTATTACTTGAAATTATTTGTGAACGCACTTGTCAAAAGTTCAAAGCACATTAACTGCTGAAAATAAATAAATCTTATACAATTTAAACCCTCTTTGTGGCATACTGGCTGAAAATCGCTGAATTAAAAAATGTTCAAAACACAATGAAAAAATAAGATGTTTTACCCTTGATACAAATATTCCAGGCTTTCCATTACCAAACGGAAAGCAAGTTTGATCACATCCTCCCATGATACTGAGACCAAGTGAACCATTCAGTCTTTTTAACACTACCTCCTAAAAATAAAATAGAAAAAAGATTACAAGCGGAACAGTCATTATAAAGCTTCGCAAAAGTTTTGAACATCTGATAATACTTTTAAATATAAACCAGCAGACCCATGCATAGCATCTGCAGTTGTAGTGATATTATGCAGCTGCTAGCTGAAGTATATTTAAACTTTGAGGCAAAATTGGCAAATTAATACCATAACAGATTTTATGGTTATATCTGCTTGTTGCCACTTGTGAATATATAAATAGCACCAATGTCTCTGCCACATGTTAGTGAAATATATATAATAATAAATAATCAAACTTACAAAATATTAAAAATCATACAAAACATTAAAATGTAAAGTACCAGAAATGCAGACCAGCAAAGCATAAATTCCAAAATTTCTCTTTGTTTTGCATTATTGAATTAATAGCTAAGATCAATATCCCATAACTGATATAAAATGTAGAGAGAAATTACCTCACATATTTATAATTTTATTATATTTTTTGAATCCAAAACACACAGAAACACATTAATGACTTTTAAAATAATTGTTCCAAATCTCATCAGTTTAAAATACAGATAATAAAAATGTTTACTTAGGAAAAGTTTTAAACAGAATAATGAATGTTAAGGAAGAGGTAGATGAAGGTATACAAAAAGGAAACATTATAACAAAAAAATATAAGGCAGAAAATTTTAAAGATAAATTACTCTAATCATGAAAAGTAACGATAAACACAAATCAGAATATACATGGCCACTACTCAGAACTGAACTTGATAATAATCTACAGAAGACTATTCAACATCAAGGGTTTACTCTTATAAGTGTTTCACAAGTTCATAAAGCTAAAAATAATTCTTTAGTAATCAATTTAAAATATCTAATTCAGGCATATCGTTTGACTATCAAAGCACTGCAAGTCCAATTTTATTTGGTTTTTAGGTTTTAACATTATTTGGTTACAAATATGCTTACTAAACTTGTTTCAATAGCTCCCAAGTCTAAATCACTTATGAAACCCCTATCAGCTAATTTTTAAACCTTGTATCTCATAATTAGTCTACAGTTTGCATCTAGTTTTCCATCACTCCTGAAAAATCTTGATTTCACAAGTTACGAGATTTGAAATTCTTTTGCTAATGCCCAGTCAATTGAACTTAATTAGGGCATCACAAGGGTGGATTTTGTAAATCACCTAGCTTTACATCCGAATTCAAATATGGGTTTGCGTTACATTTCACATACACAGACCTTTCGATCCAGATACCAGAACCCTGACCACTTGGTTGGCAGGTTTCGAAAGCAAAATGACAATATATTAAAGACAATATCAAATACAAACCTCAATAATGGACGCCTTCATAGACAAGGCATTGTTGGTGACCCTGGTAAAAGTAGTTTCACTATAGGATGATTTTGTCAAACTTTCAGAAGTTTCCCCCATGGCTTCAGTTGGAGCAGGCAATTCAGGAGTTAATGGTACATATGGTATAGGATTTTGAATAGTAACTTTTACTACTGGACCTTCATATTTATCTTTGGCATCATAGGAAGCAGACTGTACAAGGGAATTTAAAGTTGATGGTTGGACAACATCTGGAATACTTTTACTAGATGCACGTGATAAACTCATAGGAGTTGATGTCATGTCAGGTTCGAATGATGAAATTTTGTTTGGATGAAATGTACTGGAAGAGGAAACAATCTGCTTACAATCAGAATTCTGAGGTTCCCCATGTATGGACTGACAAGTATCATTTAAAGGTCTGTAACTAATTTTTGAGTTAGTTTTTGACCCAGAAATGTTGATGGATCTGAAATCAGCCTCTGGCTGATTTGCCACAACACTTCTCGTAATTCTCTCTTGTATTGGAATAGCTGCTACCCGTTGATCATCGGCAATGGCGTGATAAGTACATGGCTTCTAAATAAGAATGGAAAAATATGTTAATTAATATCTGCTGTTTTAGTTATATATAACAAAACAATTTTAAAATTAATATTGATAGTGTCTCATAGATATAAAAAATAAAAATTACAGAGTAAAGACAGTTGAACATTTTAAGCTGACAAATGTTGTAGAAATATTCAAAAATACATTTCTTTCAAAAATAGTATTTTTAATTGTAAAATGACTTACAAATGAGTTGGGTTTTTCTCTTAAAATAGTAAACTTAAGAGCATTTCCAGCACTTCTCAAAATCTGGACAGCATTATAATGGTTTATATTTAATAATGGAATGTCATTCACCTATAAAATGTACCACACATGTAATAAACCTAATTTTTACATTGAAAAATAACATAATAATATGAACTTTATAACTCATACTTCAGTTCTGCTTATAATACATGACACTCTTTTCAGTTTTCTAAATGAGACTGCTTCAAGATTATTTAAAATATATTGATTAAATTCACAATTGGATATCTCAACATTTTGAAAGTTAAAAACAAAACATGTGTAACTTGAGAAATGGGTTTTAAATAGAGAATATCTGTTAAAATCTAACAAAAGTTACTGATTCTTCAACTAATCAGTAAAAATCAAACAGTTGCTTTTGAGGTTTGGTATTTAATCATCAAAAAATGTGAATTTCTTACACTTAACATCTGGGAACAAAAGATTTTGTATATGGACTTTATACACAAATGATCAAGTTGTCAAAATGCTAGTTCCAACTAGACAGCTATTTTTCAAAGCTATAATCTATAGAAATGAAAATGAAATTTAAATATTCATAAGCAGTTCCAGAAAAAGTAAATCTCTATTTAGATTTAAAAAAATAAAGATAACAGAATAAAAATGTACATACTTTCAAAATTTTATCTTCAACCCTTAAGCCAGATTGCTCTGATGGGCCACCTTTAGTAATTTTTGACACAAAAATACCCTAGAGAAAAAAAAATGACCATTAGATGGTAATCTTAAAGCAAAAAATATATTATATATTATATGTTACATAAAATATTACCTCATCTTCTCCTTTGTAAGGAGTTGATTCTTTCCCACCAGCAATACTTAAGCCCAAACCAGTTGTTCCTCGTTCAACATAAATATTGAAAATATCACAATCTGATTCTCCATTCACTAAGATAAATAGTTATGCATTAATTATAAGAGAAAAGAGTAAAACAACACACATTCCTTCATTTAGTTAACATAAATAAAACAAAAGAATTTAAAAAATAGATCTTATTAATCATTTAATTTAAATTAATAAAATTAGGATACCTTGAAACATTTCTCAAAAGTATGAAGACCCGAGGATACACAGAAAATTTTGGGCTTAGTTCTCCAAAATAGTTCACTAATTTTGAAGAATTTATTTTCCAGTAGACTCTTTTTCTAATTTAACTATAAAGTCAAGATATGCTTCAGTGAAATTTTTATTCAAATTCATGTTGACATAAGGAAAACCATGAAAATGTGTTGAGTTTATTGTAAATTCCAAATTTTCAAGGGCACTTGACAATTTGTTAGAAAAAGAATCTTTCTTATTAATAATTTCCAAACAATATAACTACGTTTTTATATGCTTTCAAAAACAAAATTTCTCATTTAAGGAATGAAAATTTTTACATTCTAACATTTGAACTCAAGCAAAATTTGAATTTTCATTTATCTGAAATTGGATATCAGGAATTTATTTCACTGTATATATATCATAATAATAAATAAATTCAAAATGACAAAAAAATGCATTCAATAGAAGTACTGCACACAGCTTTTTCATTTAAACCAAACTTACAAGCTTGTGATTGAAAATCCAATGGACCCTCTGAGTCAAATGAAACACTAGCTTTGCTAACTGCAATACAGTTTTCCATTGAGTTTTCATCCTAAAATATAAATAATCATATTTGAACAAATCAAACAATATATAAATTATAACACTTTACACTACACCTAAAACACAGATGCAGTATATTCACATCTGAGAATGATTTAAAGGATATATATTGTTAAAATGTTTGTCAGAAACAATATACAGTCAAACCTCATTAAACGAACTTGCTTAATAAGAATTACTGATAATACAAACTAAATTCCAATCCCTGTCAAAATGTATACTCTAAAATGCAAATATTCATTTAAGAATTCAGGTTGCACTAATCTCCTGTTAAGACGAGCATATTTTCGAAACTTAAGGGCAAACGGATTCTTTTCAATGTATTACCAGAAACATTAAGTCACTTCAAAGCTGGCTTAGAAATAGTTCAACGCTTTTTGTTAGTACAAATTCAGCTGCTCAATTAAACAGCATTGATCGCATCAAAGAGTTTCTTAAAGAATGTCACGAGGAAAAACAAAACACAAAAATCGATAACAGAACTATTTCAAGACAAAAATTGTGTAATCAGGAAACATCTGTGTAATCAAAAATTATCTGTGTTATCAGGTATTGGTATTGGTATTGGTATTTTCAATTAACGTCACACTGGAGCCTGTGTTATCAGGAATTATCAGCATAAAACCAAAACTTTTTAATATAATCAAGAACCATCTGTAAAATCTTTGTGATGAAGAATACCATTTTATCTGTGAACCAAGAATTATAAGTAATGTAAAAGCATTAATATTTTATTTTATTGTTGAAATAATGTTTTCCTGAATTTGAATAACACGAACTATGGTTAATATGAATTTTTTTATGGTCCTGTGAAATTTGTCTTATCGAGGTTTGACTATAGTAACTAAAACAAACACTATCAATAAATATACTAATTCTAAAACATAGATATAAATCAATCATAATTTAATACATAAACATTATACATACCACTTCATTCAGACTATCGTCAGTGCTTGCAGCAGCCCTCAGCTTCTGAATTGTATGTAATTCAGCAAGGCCATTTTGTTGGGAATGAGTGTTATGGTCATAATCAATCCCATCAGTAGTTGTGTTTACTGTAAGTAAACAATATAAAAATATTCTTAGTGTTTTAAGGAAAAATTAAAGCAAATAGTTCAAGTAAAATCGAAGGAAAACAATAATCTTTCAAGCATGTTTTGATCTGTCAAAAGTTAACAAGTCTAAGGGTCACACTTTAAAGTCAACAAGTAGGATTATAATTGAAAGATTATATGAAAAAAAGGTAATGCATTAAGGTGCGAAATTAATGTTATTAGTCAAGTCAAAACAAAATGAATTGCAATACTTTAGGGTTCCATAGCTTGATAACTTTACATACCTACAGCTATTCTGTAGCATCTGCTTAATGTCAAATCATATTATAATGAATACTGTTGAAAAATTAGATGCAATATATTTTTGCCTGGGAGTGCGTCTCTGATTCAAAGTCACCAAGTTTACCTTGTGGTTCAGCTGTTGCTTTGTTTCATCTTTTTACTGGACATGATTGCCTTAATGCCCATTTATTTAGAATTGGACTTGGGAATTCACCTAATTGTTCTCTAATTCTGAATGACCAATGGTTGGTTAGTTTGGAGTTTTATGGTGCAAGGGCCATATTTGGCCATGCTCCAAACACAAGACAGACAACTTCAAGTAAAAAAAATGTAGTGAACAAGAAAAAAAGGGATTGGGGAATAGAATAATGGGATGAAAGCAGATTGCTTGGGTACCCCGGAAGCGTGACACCAGTGTTTACTAAAGACAGTATAGGAAGTATAGTTTGCCTTAGAAATCATTAATATTTCCAGCGAGGATACCCTTATTTATACACATGGTAGTAAAAACGAAGTCTCGATCTGGCAGAGGAATTTTTATTAAAGCTCCAAACAAGGGTACTGTAAAAATCAAGAAAAGAAATCTGGACTTCAGTTTTCAGAAGTGAGCTATTTGCCATTAATGAAGGGCTTAACTACATCAAGTCTGTTCCGAACCCAAAGGTCGTTTGGATCTTGTCCGACAGTCACAAGCTTCATCCAACATCTAATTGCACAGTGCGGGAGATAGAACTGGCATAGAGATCCTTAACAAACTCAAGCATGTCTCATCCTTCTGTGAGGTGCCACCTACAGTGGATCCCTTCACACATGAATCTTAAGAGAAATGAAGTAGCGGATAATTTGGCAAAGGAGGGTGTCGATATGAGCCATTGTCCTATACCCACTCATTAATATTTCTTGAGCTTTACTCTATTAGAAAAAATCTTGATAAGAAAACATGGATCGTACCAACGGTACACTCTTGGTATTGTGGGGATCGTTCCAGAAGATCTCTTGCTCTTAATTGTGACAGACATATTCAGACAGCGCACTCCCGCATTTCCAGTAGCCATCTGAGAAGTCTCACATTTTGCTGTGGTCACAAGATTCACCCTGTTTGCCTTAAATGCCAATCTGACCAGGCCTCCCCAGCACACATTCTCGAGTGCCTGGAGACAACCTGTTTTCTCAACCCCTTTTGGTGTATGACTTTCTGCGAGTGAATGGACTTGTGGGTTTGGTCTAGCTGGAGCTAAAAGTGGAGATTAGCAACAACTAATGACAGTAAGCCAATGGAAAACGAAAAGATCACTTGAGTACCTTGAATTCATGAAGTCTGTACACATCTAAAGGAGATGTGCCCCGAGGGCTTGGACGACCAAACATTTAGACATGTGCACCGCAGTTAATGGTTTTAATAGTGCTGCTCAGAGATATTGGGAAGCAAGGCTAATGACTTAATTGCCAAAAGCTTGGCATTTGCAAATAAATAATGTTTTTGCAATGCATTTTTCAAGTCAACTTTTGTAAAGCAATTAACCAGCAAGAAATTACTTTTTGATAACTTACCAGGAGATGCAGCACTGGATACACCTGAATCCGCAACAGGAGAAGTGCAGTGAAGTTGAGTCTTCTCTTCATAAGCCTTCCAATACTCGCTTCTTTTGTCCTCTGGTTCCCCCTTTATTTATAACAGAAATATTTTTAAAATGTATGGATTACAAATTGAAATAGATCCCTTTTGTGTTAATTAGTTTTATTCATTCACTAGCATACATATTTTAAACTAATAATAAATCTCACACAAATATCAATAGACTTAAATCAACACTTCAGAGGTAATGAAATATTTAGGTTAAATCAAAAGAGATCTAAAAATAAAACTACTCTAGAGTTTATATCTAGATAAAAAAGAATACCTAGAATATATTTCTGCAACAAACTTAGAAAGATTCAAATAAACTTCTTTTTAAAATATAACTATTCATTGCATTGGTTACATAATTGTACATTAGCAGAATTGTTTGGATGTTTAATGTAAAATAAAAAGGTACATGTTATTTTTTATGTACAATAAAAAAGATACCAGTAGGTATTGCAGTAACTTTAACTTAAATACTTTTAGAGCAACCACAGTTGATGTATATCTGTTTTATTGCATCCATCAATTTGAAGATATTTATAAAAAATTTTATTCGTTGTTACCCTTTTAATTTAATATTTAAATTAACTATAAACATAAATTTCCCACAAAGTATTAAGAATATATTTAGTCCAAAAGTTCCATGACTTCAGTCACTTGAACTTAATAATAAAAGTTGATTTTTATTCTGACCATTAAGTACAGTATTCAACAAACAAATATAGATAAATATTCACTAAAAATGACTTAGTTAAAAAAGATTATTCATTAAATTTTGAAACAATGATAAAATCTTTCACATAATGTTAAAACACTCAAATACTCTTAAATTTAATGAGTTGTAGTCATTTAATTTTTTATATAAAGCTAGAAATTAAAATAGCCCTATCTTAGCCTTCAGCTGCCTCTATCTTCAAAGTCGTTCCCTTAGGCCAGACAACAATTCCAGAAGCCAAACCAAGATCAGAAAATGTTATGGAAGTCCTCTTTTGACATGTGTTAACCTGTGACAGGCCTGGATCTTCTCAAACGTTAAGAATCTGTATCCCTTAAGTATAATTTTCACCTTCAGGAAAAGGAGTCATAGGGAATTAAATTTAGCAAATATGGGGGTGACGCATATTAGCCATGCTCATAGCAGCAAAAGCTAATAGCTTAACAATTTTTTTTAATCATATATATATGATAATGTATTGTTGAAGTGGAACATAGTTTAGTCATTTCCAAAAATATTGTTATATCTCAGACCCTTCAAGTAGAAGTGCTCTTCAAGAAAACAATGTACAGACTTACAATTTGGTCATTGTATAGATCACAAACCCCAATTTCAATGAACATATTATAAGACGTAAAATAAAGGAAACTTTACAGTAAGCTGTCTATCTGCAGGTGGATTCACCACATGCCTATGCATCAGCAACAACAGGCACAAACCTGTTGTAATTAGCATTCATGGGGAAAGCATCTGTCTGTTTTCCCCATGATGATGGTTTTTCAGCTTAATGGCACAGGCCAAATTTGGCCATGCTGTGTCAGACACAAGACAATGTCCAGTAATGGACAAATACACACAAGAAAAGTTTTACCGACACAGAAGAGAGAAATACATACAGGGAAGAATCGAATTTGCACTGCCTACAACTTGCAGGTTGCTAGTGCAGTGGGCACACCCACTGAGCCACGACGGCCCAGCATGAGTCTGGAAATAAAATGACTGCACCTCATGTATCAAAATATAAAGATCATCAAGTCTCAAAATATAAAGATCATACATACAGAATCAGTTTTCACAATTTTGTTCCTTGCAGGCAATAGCTTGATGATTTTGGTTTTCAAATCTTTGGGGTAGGGCGTGCCATGCCGAACAAGTTCAGCCTTCAAAAACAAAACATAAAAATAAAACATTCATAATGTAAAGGATAAAGTATCTATAGTTCTCATTTCTGAACATTTAAATAACTCACAGTTTTATCTAATTCATCCTCACTTTCGACTTCAAACTCAACACGCGCATGACTACTGTAAGGCTTGTCTGGAATGTCTGAAGATATTGCTATTGAAAACATATGAATATATATAAATCATACATATGAAATTGGTTTTACAAATAAAACAATAATTTTTAAGATTGAAAACTTTCATACCTTTGTAATCAACATTATATTCTTGTTGTGGAAGCATGTAGCAAGTAATTATTTCCCTCTGAGCTTTCCAATCATAATCTCGTTGAAATTTTAAAAGAGGTTGATGCTGAAATATTTAATTTTTAAAATTAAATAACAGAACATTGAATCAACCCTTTAGTCAAGAGAAATAAAAATTATAGTTTGGCTCCTGTGAGTTGGCAGCTGAGTCATGGTTTTGAATGAGTCTATTCTTTAGGAGATAGATTGTAACATAAACAGAAAGCTACCACAACTGGTATCTAATGTGGAAACAATAACTTTTTATCTAAGTAAATTGTTTTTTGCCAAAAGTGATAGCAGCAATAAAGAATTGGTGGGACAAAACCATCCACAGCAGTCAACATTCATGCATATAACAGCCTTCTCCTAATCAGTTTTCACACTTGAAAAACAAATTCGACTAATCAGAGGTTGACAGCCTTCTCTTCAGAGCCGTAATATATCATTTAACTATTATGACAACAGAGTATGACAACAAAACAATACCCTTGAAATTTAGAGTTTCAGTAAGAGTATCTTTCAGATATTTCTTGTTTAAATTTTAGGAATTGACAATCAAAACCCCAACACTGTTATTTAGTAGAGATGTGATGAAAAAATGATGGATGGCACATAATTTTAATTGAAATTGATAATTTAATTCTTTACAAGCATATCCTTAGGTTAAAAAAATATTGATTTTTATGATAGAAAAAATAAACTCAAGATGAAATTTTGGGGAGAATTCATTTTTAGTCACATGTATACAAAAGCAATAAAGTGAAAAATTGAAAATTGTTCTGTTCATCTATATTTATTCATGCTTCTTTTTATTATATACAAGCATTACATATCTTGTCTAAAAGCTCTGGTTACTATAAAAAATTTCAGGAGTTTAATGAGAAAGAAATATACTGTATAGGTAAAAACACTTCTTACATATAGAAAAATATTGGACAAAAATTTCTAACATTGGAATCCAAATATCCTACTATATTATTCAGGACTCGGGATCACATATATTAAAAAATAAATATGGAATAGGATTTACCTGATTTTCTGATAACCAGATTGCTTTCAAATTGAGGTACATTATACTGGATGGTAGATACTGTATCCTGTAATAAATGAGTAAAATTTCAATTTGAGAACATTTAAATTAAAATTGGTTATACAGATGAGCTTAATCCATTACAATAAATACTTAAATAAAAACATAATATCCTTTTACAGCTAATGAGATTTTAAAAAATTTTAAACATTTTATTTTTAAAAATGCTTAGAATTTTCATTTCAATTAAGTTACCACAAAAAAATTTATACAGTAAATAAAACTATTAAGAAGCAATATATATCTGCATTAGATTTTTATATAATAATCAATAATTATTTGTACTGTTATTTCAATTCAAACATGTTAGCAAATATAGACGATCGAAGAAAATCAATCAAATATTATTTTTCAAATGTTGGATTTTCTACTTTATTACAATGTAATAAAGCAATTTTAGAATTTAAAAGATACCCATTAAAACGTATATTAATTTATGTAGGATATGAAAACATGTCACCATCACTGTTATACAAATCTAAACATACATACACATACAATTTCAAATACATATTTCTTACCTGTTTCCGCAGAGATCCAAAACTTGCAATTCTTTAAGAATACCAATATCTTCAGGAAGATAATATAAGCAATTATCTCTAAGAGATAGTACAGTTAGTTGGGATAAATTAGACAATTCTGAAGGAAGACTACTTAATTTATTACAATCAGCAATGAGGGTTCTCAGATTTTTCAACTGACCAATCGAGGTTGGGAATGATGATAACTCATTTTCTTTTAAAACCAGTTCTTGTAAGCTGCTGCATTTTCCCAAACTCATAGGCAGTGATAATAATCTGTTACTATCAACCTATAGTAAAAAAGTAGTTGTGTATTAAAAATGCAAATCAAATACTTTAAAACTCATGATTTAAGGAGAAAACTGCATCAGTTTCAATGAATTTTAAGTTTTTTGAACTATCAATTATTTATTACATTATTCCATTCACTTTATACAGCTTGCACAAGTTAAAATGCTTTATGTATTTTGTTTTTGACACTAAAGTTGTTACATACAATATTTACGATAGGACAATATCTGATTGATAAAACCTCATAAGGATATAGAAATGAATACTATATGAATATAGATATAAACATAGAACTTTCTGAGGATTTAACTGTAATTTAAAATCTTTTGAATGGCTGTTTCAGATTAAAACTAAAGATATAAAAGATAACAAAAATTAGCTTTAACATTAACTAAAACTAACTTAGAAATACAGTAGACATTTCAATTAAGAAATTCTAGAACTGAAAAAATTGCTAATATTGTAATAAGTATTTGGACAAACAAATGCTTTAATATAAAATGCATGCCAAACTGAAGTTGCATTAAAATAATATAAGACTCAAATAACTTTTCTTTGTTTCATAAATTGTTTCCACTTTAGATAGCTTTAATATAATAAAAAGTAAAAAGGAACGATGATGAATGATGAGAAAAATTAGAAATGGTCAATTGTATTGGTTACATTTTACTTTAACAGGTTTTATTCAAAACAAATTGTTTGACTAATACCGAATAAACATAATTTACGATTTCTGTTTAAAAAGGCAGATTGTATCAAACTGAAGCTTATTATAAGAGAACATGCATTGAAATACACCTAATTCTGTTTTTGCACGAACTTTTTTACACGAATTTGATTTAACACGAATTCAAAATAAATATTTCATTCTTTTTACGCGAGTCATTTTGATTTAACACGAGCGGTCCAATCCAATTTCTAACCATTTTTTTGCCTAAATTCTAAGAAAACAAAATTTTATTTGTGGTGTAGTAGATCATTTCTATTTTCTATATGTATAACAGCTTGTGTGTGTGTTTTGAAACGCGTGCTTTCCTCTAAATACATTACATAATGTTTTTATTATTGAATTTGGTGCACATCTACCATATGCATGCATTGCATCTTCGGAAGACATTTAGTATGTAGCTCTATTTCAAAGTGAAAGAATCTATAGTGAAATTTGTGCACATATAAACTTATAAATTTTGCCGAAAGTCAATAAATTGTAAGTTTATAAATTTTTCATACCTTTATTTATTACTTTTAATTTGAGATATTTTTCGGTAGCTCTTATATAATGTCACATAATTCACCCATTACCAAAACAAAAAGGAAAGCGATTTCTTTGGAACTTAAATTCAAATTTTAGATCGTCTTACAACTGGACAAGGTGCTACGTCTGTAGGAAAGCATTTTGGTGTACATGAAGCTACCATAAGAACAATTAAGAAAAATGAAGCTGCAATTAGAAAGTTGGTATGTTCTGGAAAAAAAGTAAGTGTTAATTCATCATCATATACAAGAGATATTGTCAAGGAAAAGATGGAAAAGGCTCTGGTAATATGGATAGAAGATAAGTCACAAAAAAGAGTACCAGTAGATGGAAATACCATCAAGCAAACAGCACTAAGAATTTATAGAAAGATTAAAAAGGAGCCAAGCACTTCATCTCAGTTAAACAGAAAGTATGCATTTTCTGCAAGTACAGGTTGGATGACAGGGTAAAACATATTTTTTTGTTCATGAAGAATTTTTTTCATTTTCATTATTATTATTGCATGTGTATTTTGTTGAAATAAAATAATAAGCTTAAAATGAATATTTTCATATGGTTTTTTAATTATTTTTACTGATTTTTTAGATCCGGAACCAATCTTCTTTTCTTCCATAGATATAATGTCTTTTTTACATGAATTTTTTTTACACGTATTCTTCAGGAACGTATCTATCGTGTAAAAACAGAATTAGGTGTAATATATATAAAAGTATATATACACATTCACTTACTTTAAAGACAGTTAATTCGGTAAGATTACCAATTCCATTTGGTAACAGTTGAAGATAATTTTGCGAGACATAGAAATCAGTAAGGTGCTCTAAGCCAGATATTTCTTCAGGAAGGAACTCTAAATCATTTTCAGATATATCAAAACATCTTAAGTTCTTCAGTTTTTTAATGTCCTTAAAGAAAACAGACCCAAAATTATAATGTATTTTAAATGCACAAAAAGTAACTATAGCCATTATAACAATAAAAACTTTATCTGTTTCACTCAAGTAAAATTGTTTAATTCATTAAAAGTTATATATCAATATTCTGAGCCACAGATAGCAATTATTTAATGAGGTAATAAGTTTTGTTATATATTTCACTGAAATGCAATTATACAGCAGATAATTTATTGAAATAACAAAGGAAAGGGAACATCTTAAGATTACTCACAGTTAAAAGTGAAGATATTTCATTGGAGTCTAGCCAAAGTTCTTGTAATTTCATTAGCTGACATAAACATGAAGGCTGCAAATTTGAAAGATTTCATCAAAAGATTGTATATTTAAAAAATACAAAACTTAATACATTTTATCATACAAAACTATTTTTCAAATTAATGGTCTTTACTAACTTCAAAATCTATAATCATACTACACTATTACATTTGACTGGCATGTATATCAGCAATATTCTAGGTAAAAGAAAAGGAAAGATAGAAAAAAGAAAATGTGTGTTGTCTCATTCTCAAAATTTAAAACATATCTCAACTTCCTGACAGTTTATAATGTGCATGGTAATATGCAACATTAGACACTGGAAAAGATAGCAGTGAAATCAAAGCAAAATTTTAATTTAAGTTTAAAACAATTAACAATTTCTATTTATTGTTTAGTTATATATCATGATTTTAAGTTTAATATACAGAACATGCTAGTCATACTATTCTGATAAGTGTTTCAATAAGACTATATATTGCTATTGAAAATTATTAAGAGTATAACATAAAATACATTTTAAGATGATAATATTACAGTATAGGAAATTTGTATGGGTTCGTACAGTATAAGTAGTTCCATTTCTTGTTTCCATATTTAATGCAAACATAATGTGAAAAGTAAAAGCAAGATATGGTACTGTTATTCAAGGCTATAAATAGAACTGTTTACTTAATTTTTTTTTTTAAATATATTGTTTATATATTTTCTATATATTGAATTATATTAATATTCAATATATTGAAAATATATTGAATATTAATATATTGGATTTTTCATAAATACAAATAAAATTTAAGAGTTAACATGACAAAAGAAAAATATTAAATTAAAAATTATTTGATTAAAAAATACATAAGGAAAAATATGTACTCATTTGAAAATGTAAAACAGTTGACTTGAACTTAATTTTTTTTGTAATAAATTAAGTTTGTTTAAAATTTTTAATTTTTATTGTTTCTTTTTCTAGTGAATTATGGGTTCAGCCAAACAAACCTGGTACAATTAGCTTAAATAAGTTGAGTGATCGAGCAAACTTACCATTTCTTCGAACATGTTACTGGCAAGATCAATGCATTCCAGGTTTTTTAATGACACAAATGAAGATGGCAAATTTTTTAACATATTGTCACGTAATTCCAAAGTTCGTAAATTAACAAGCCTGGAAGAACAAAAATCAAGCTGTTAAAAAATGTAAACAGAACACTGAATATTTGCAAGCAATTACAAAGATTCAGAACATATTTAAGTTAATAAAACTGGGTAAAAACCATAAAAAAGAATTATTTATGCTGCAATTTTGTTTCACATGCCTTCACAGATAAAAATTACAACTTATCATTTTAACAAAGGGCAAATATCTTAACGAAAGATTGTTCAACCAAGGGCAAATATCTTAACGAAAGATTGTTCAACCAAGGGCAAATATCTTAATGAAAGATTGTTCAACCAAGGGCTTGAATCTAAAACTTATTTCACTAACAGTTTGTAGTGTTAACTTTTACATCATTGAACAGTACCCTAATTCTAGATTCATTCATATTACATTCAAGAACATCTACTGTTAAAAGTCTGAAGAAAATAAACATTTTTGAGCATTCATGAAAACTGTTCACCGACTTCAAGCTAAAATATAACTAGTATATTCATTTCAAAATATAGATGCCCTCAGCCACAACTTTTGGAAGAGGAATGATCAAATAAAATATCAATTTAATTTCATAGCAGTTTATATAAAAGTACATACTAAATTCTAAAGTTATGATTTTTACCATATTTATACCCACAATTAAAAGCAAGTTAAATTAGAAATACATCGTATTTTGATTTTTGAAACAATTCAAATAACTCCTATGAAAAAGTAACCTCCTCACTCATGTTCATTTAAAAATTATTCTAATCTTGATAAGTCATAAAGAAATTAAATTTTACCTCTTACTATTATTGAATGTAAATGTTTTACACATTTTAACAGTACATCCTTCATGCAAATAATAATGAAACAAATATTTTACTACAAATCAATGTTTCAATATCAAATTATCAACACTGATAATGCATCACATAAACAGAACTTTGTACAATATGAAAAATAAACAGAATTACAATGAGCTTTTTGGATTTGAACATGACATTAATTTTTTTTTCACAAAAGCAAAACTTTAAAAACTAGTTCAATTCAACTTGTAAAAGAAAAAAATTAACAATGATAAATTTATAAATTGTCAATGAAAATAATCCAAATTAATTACCTTCCAAAATCAGAGGGTAGCTCTGTAAGATTAACATCATTCAACTTTAAATCTGTTAAATTTTGAAGATAAACAATGCTAAATGGAACCCTAGGCAGCAGATAAAATATGCAAATTAGTAAATGTGAATTTAAAAGGTATTAAAATACAATGAAAGACCAGCAACACTTAATTATCACACAGAATATTACAAATTAGAAAGAAAACTGCAGCTAATATAATTTACTTTAGCAAATTGCAACAATATTTGTCAGTACGTTGAAATTCAGTATTTATACAGTAGAAATGCAAAATTTAAATCAATATATTACTATGCAATATGAAATTAAATATAATTTATACAGAAATAAAATAAATAAATTAGATTACCAAGTATAATTTAGCACTGAAAATGATCATGAGTATTTTGGATATTATGCAACTTCAATTTATGTTATTTTTTCTTATAGCTCACAATGCCAAAACACTTGTAACTAACAACCTTTTCACTAATTTGAAATAATTTATGTATGCTTAGGAAGTTTCTAATCTTTTTTCAGTCCCAGAAAGGCTATTTTAAAAATAATAAATAAAATACTTCATTTTCTCTGAGCATCACAACTGTAGATTCAAATTTTTTTATGTTTTCCTATTTTTGAAGAAAGGCTCAGTGGACACACACTTTAGGGTCACTTAATATTATAACGTCCCAAGAAATTTCATTAGAACTAGAACTTGTGAGCTCCACCATGGAAGACACCCCTGTTCATAATTGGTATTCAGTAAATTTTCCAGTTTTTACCAGATTTTTGGGAAGCGTGGAATTGCAAACAGGGGCCTTGTCAAAACTGAAGTGGTCACATTCAAAGTTTTAGATACCATAATAAACAAAATCATTTTTTAGTCTATTTTAAGTGCATGAGTACCCAGACCTCTCCTGACCACTTTCCTTTTCTTGCAGTAGTCTGGATCCTCTTAATCTTTTGTGGAATCCAGTAAATGTATCAAATGCTTTGGTTTATTGAAGTTTGTAACACTTTGATATTTTTATAATTCATCATATTTTGTTTTAAGAATAATATATGAATTATTTTATAATCTAAGTTTTTGAAAAAAATATCCATTGTTAACAATTGCAAAACTTATATGAAGTAACTTTGAAATAAAATGTTTACACTTAAACAGAGCATTTGAATTTAATTTGTCACTCATAAAACAGAAGAAATAACTATATAAGTGGATATTATATGCAACCAGATAATTATATAAATATATGTAGGGATGGAAACTACAAACCTCCCCCACTTCTCGTCACCAGCGCCCTCTACCTCCGATAGGCGGCGAAAAGGGCGAACGCGCGCGAAGAGAGTCCGAGCTGAAATCGAACAAGGAAAGACATTCCTCTGATGTTCGTCAACGATTATCGAATGAGCAATACGTGCTCAGGAACTGTTTGTGATGCCAGACGGGCATTCATCATTTTTGCACTTGTAATAAGAACGCTGCATCTGTACATATTTCACCAGCTTCATCTCTTCATAATTAAATATTAATTTTACCGGAATATTGTGTACCCTATTCTTACATATATATATATATATATATATATATATATATATATATATATCAATAGGTTAAACAAACTAATAATTTAAGGGAACATAAATTTTAATGAAAATTTTTTAAATAACAAGTTAAATTAGAAATCCTTATGAGCTTGTTAATAGAATTTTCAACTAATTTCAAAACAAGATGCAATGCTTCATTTAGAAATAATGTACAAAATGTAAATCAATTAAATTATATTTTAAACATGTAATATGAAAAAATATGAAAATACATATTAAAGTGCTATAGGCCATACTTCTTAAGAGGATTGGAACTAAAGTCTGCAACTTCCAACTGTTTTAAGCTCTTGATACTCTCTGGTATATCATATATATCTGAAACGAAAAAAATAAGAGAATATTTTACAAATTCGTACAAACTATTAGAAAGTTATTACATGTAGGATTACAAAAAAAGAAAATAGTGTGTAACATGAGATAGATATTTCACAAAAAACTTGAAGATGTTGGGAATAAAATAGCATGCTTTAATTTTATATATACCTAAATTATAATTATTTTTTACTGCTACTATAAATTTTACTTTAATTTCAATAAATAAAACGCAAAATACTTTTAAAATTACAATAAAGATGAACTCTTATAAAAAAATTGAAATTGTGTGTGTGTGTGTGTGACTGCTTAACAATGATGATCGCTCAACCAGGACCACATGGCAGGTAGCTTAGAACAATTCTTGGAACAGAGTCAACAAGGACATCCCATTACATTGCAAGGACATTACCCAGGAAAGTTAATGGTGACTGAACACAGTGAATTGAGTGAAGAATTGAAATATATTTTTACTCTATTTGTTTACAGTACAAAGTTTCAGATTCTATAAATAGGAAAGGTAATAAATAATGGAAAATACATAACCTGAATTTTAGATTTTTCCCCAATTCAATTAAAACAATTTTTCAAATATGTATCTCCAATAAGGCATTTATAATTTTTAAATAGAAATTACATATATTTTAAAAATGATTTACATTTGTCAATGAGATACAATAACTTGGATGGTTGAAATCAAACCTCAATAATTCATACAGCTTTTTTTTTTTAAATAGATACACTTTTAAAGAAAGAATGAATATTCCAAACCATTACAATGTAAACAAGGTTAATCATTCCAAGAAAATGAATAACTTATTTTACAATTAGTATAAATAAGACAATTTTAAAGCAAAGAAAACACATAAGCTTAACATTTTAAACATTACTGAAATTTTTCTACAAAATTAAACTTTTAGAATCTTTGTATTCTTAGCAATGAAGGAGGAAAAATTTAAATGTTTCAAACATTTACATGAAGATGTGAATAATCTTTTAAACTTCAATAGAGTTGACTTTTTTAACAATGAACAGAATTCACTATTATAAGTAAAAATACATGTATTATTAAAGGTATATTCTGACCCCTTAAGAATTATAAATTGAAAAAACTCTTTTATAAAGAATTTCTCAAACCATGCAAATTAAGTATCTGCAACAATGCCAATGAATATAAAACATTGATGTATTATTACTTTCATATCACACAAGTGCACACAAAAACTTACCATTTTTACTAACATCAAGTTCAACAAGGGTAGTTATATTTCCAATTTCTGGTTGAAGTCGGAAAATATCATTTTCACTCAAAGTAAGTTTTCGAATTTTCGGTAATCGAAATAGACCCTATAAAATTATAAAGCAGAAAACAAACCTTAAAAATAAGTTTAAAATTCTAATAACTGTCACATTAAAGTATGAGAACTTGAGTTTTAAATATTTAATATCTTCGATACAAACAGGTATGTAATAGAAACCTGGCAACATCATTATCTAGGAACCCCAATATTTTTGGTTTAGAACATCCTCCTAACAAATTAGAGATCAATGAATAGAAGCAATCAATTTACAAATACGGGTGGTGAAATTAAAGTAATTGAAAACATTTTTGGACCCAAAGATTTTAACTTGGCACCACTGATAAATGTACCTTCACTTGCTTCAGAGGATTTGCTTGAATCCCATGCCTTAAAAGCTTTATTTTAGAATTAAACATCAATAATTGGTTAGATTGTTAACATTCAGTAAATTTTGTTATTTACCAATAGTTATTCTGTTTAATTCTGATCATATCCCAAGTAATACAAAAGGTACTCAATTGACAAAAACAAATCAGGGCAGAAAATTGCTATTTCTATTCCATTTAAAAATGTTTCAAGTAAGTTTCCAACATAGTATTTTTAAATTGTGTTTAATTAGTTGGGTTTCATGGCACAAGGGGCATATAAGGCCAAGCTTTGCCAAACACAAGATAAACAACGTTAAGTAATGGACATACAAGGAAAGTTTAACAGACACAAAAGAAATACACACAGACAAGTTACAACAATTAAACCTGTGACGCCTGCAAGTCAAGTTACTAGCATAGTGGGCAAACCCACTGAGTCACAGCATCCCCTTTAAAATCCTGGTGAGCATTTACCTCAAATAAGAGATTAGAGGCTTCAATGGGGCAAGCACATATTGCAATAAAACTCAACTTTAAAAAAAATCCAGGACAAATTTAAACCCATTCACAGATCTCAGAATCGATTTTCATATCTTTTCCAAACATTAAAAACACAATAGGAAAAATTATAAATCTTTTATAATATTCAAGTAGACCATTCACCAACTCAATCTCTATTAAATGAAATACATAATTTTGGTTAGAATTTGGTGTACTTTTTACATGTATATTCTAACAAATATTTTAATTTGCATCCAGATCAACCAATGATACTGGGATGCTTTCTCAGAATATGTCTAGATTTACCAAATTTTTCACAGGGAAAATTAGCCTTTAACTCTTGCTGTGTGTCTTACAGAACCAGCTACTTTCATAAGTAACCACTTCTACCTTTTCAAAAACTTCCCTAATTGTATTTCACAAGGGACCTGTGATCTTATTTGGTACTAGGGTTCATCACCAAACCTTGTACTGGAGCCTGGGGCACTGATGAAGAGGATCTGGAAATCAGGCTGGATGGTGGAAGAACTTTAATTTTGTCCCAATCCCCATTATATATTTATCATGAAAAATTCTAAGAGTGATGATTTTAATGAGAATTTTTAATTATTTAGACATATTCCACAGCCAAGTCCCTAATGATGAAATACATTTAGCACAACTCTCGTCAAGTTGTAACCAAAAAGGAACACTGCTTACAAGTGTTTCTTCTGAAGTTAACCTATATGCCTGGAATGCCTAAGAAACTGCTTTGACAAATATTGGTTGGGTTTTTATGGAACACAGGTCATATTTGGCCATGTTGCGCTAGACATGAGTTGTTTGGGGGTTTTATGGCACAAGGGCCATATTTGGCCATGCTGCGTCAGACACAAGACATACAATATCAAGTAATAGATATACATGAAAGTTTTCACTGACACAGAAGAGAGAAACACATCTGACAGGAATCGAACCTACACTGCCTACAGCCAGACACAATATCAAGTAATGGATATACACACAAAGTTTTACTGACACAGAAGAGAGAAATATACCCGGGGAGGAATCAAACCTGCACTCCCTAAAACTTGTAGGTTGCTAGCATAGTGGGGCACACCCACTGAGCCATGATGCCCGTTTTGACGAGATTATAATTTAAAACTGTCGATTTTGATTCCTGCCTACTTTTACACTAATTACGACTTTTAGGTTTTTCTGCTTCACTTTTGTACGTACATATAATTTTAGTGCTCTGAAGTCATATATTTTACTGTCGTATCTTTTAAAAGTGTAATTGCTTTTCTGAAAGATTTAGTTTTGAAAGAAAAAACATGTAATGTCATTTACTTAATTTGAAAGCACAAATGGTAAAATTATGCAATTGTGATATTTTTTGTTCATTATAGAAATAGAAAGTATTAAAAATGATTTACGAGTTCACACATCAAAAGATTTCAGTTAGTTTAAGAGCAAGCAGTGATGGACACATCAGATGCATGACAAGTCTTTATAACAGAAGACAATGGTAAATTAATAATGATCGTTCGCATCAGATTATAATTTTTATATTTATTATCTAAAAAGTTATCGGAAAAAGATTAAATTTACTTATATTAATTGAGTGGTATCAAACTGTCCTTATTCACCATTCACTCAGAACTTAACAATTGCAACTCTTATCAGGCGGGCATGCTCAAACCATAAATTTTTCAAAAATAAAGTAGATTTGTAACTTATGCAACAAAATTGCATTTGTTGAAAACTAATGAATAACGAAACAAGATCAAGCTAGGCATAATAATGGAGTCTGAATAAATCACTTCGAGATATTATCAACAAGTTATCAATATCTGCAATGTTGACGACTAACCTTTTGTTTGATATCTTATAATTGTGTAGAACAATTCAATAATGAATTGCGATTAAAAGTGGAAACCATCACATTTGTATTCTGGTCATAATTCTATCAGAAGATAACAGCCAAAATTATGTTTACCTTAGGTAACAGCCTTATGTGATTAGAATCTAACAGCAATTCCTCCAAATTTTTTGAGGCTAAAATTTCTTCCGGAATTTCTTTAAGATTATTATTTCTCCGATCAACATATTGGAAGTTTTGATTCAAACCCCGCAACAAAGTAGAAAACATATTACATAGAATTTAGAAAAATAAACATCCCAAACACGAAATACACAGCTGGGCGAGATCAAAACAGGAAATGAAACATGGTCATGTGACCGGAAACTCTACTATAGAAACTTGTACATGCAAAGGTGTTCCATAATGTGTTAGTTATCTCTCCTCCTTTCTTCTTATGATCAGCACAAAGAAAATATTCCTCTTTAGCTTAGTTTGGGATCATTGATTCTATTTTAAAATATTTGTCACGTCAATCCTATGATGCAAATTTAAGACTTGGATAAAAGGTGCTTAATAGAAAATTATAGATGAGTGTCTTGCGTAGTTGAATTAACGTCCAATTGGGGCAACACATCGGACTATTGGAGACGGTCTAGGATCAACTCCGAAATAAAAGATCCGAGGATAACTCGCAATTTTGAACCACAATTTAATAATGAGAACAGTCAATTTCGTGTCTTAATGGCAATTATCATCGCACGGGATCAATCCCAAAGAGAAAGATCGAGGACACCACGGAACTTTTTTGAATCACGATCAGATGACGAGGCAACACCTGAGCTTCCACACCACGACAGATTTAATGTACACAACGGTCTTTGGCTGGATTCGAACTCGCAACCCTCAGGTTGCTAATCCATTGGTCTTCCAACCGGGCTACCGCGGCCCAGGAAAGATCCTAGGATAACAAAAATTTTGAATCACAACAGTCAATTTGGTTGGTAGGTAGGTATTTAATTAACATCATACTGGAACAACACAACGGGTTATTGGTGACGGTCCGGGATCAAACCTGAAAGGAAAGATCCGAGGACACCAAATTTGAATCAAGTCAATTTTGAAAACAATTTATAATAAAGAACGTATTTGGTAAGCCGACTTGGTGGATTCTTAGCCTACTTTATTTAAAATAAATAGGATTTGTATACATTTATTGTTACAAACACATCTCACATACAATTCTCGCAATCTGATCGTGGCTGAAAATTATGAGGCGTCCTTGGATCTGGGAATGATCCCGGACCGTCACGAATTGTCCGTTTTGTTGCTCCAGTGTGACGTTAATTAACTACCGCACATGCAATATTGTTCAAAATGAGGTAGGGGGCCGCGGTGGCCCGGTTGGAAGAGTAACGAACTAGCAACCGAAGGGTTGCGAGTTCGAATCCAGCCAAACACCGTCGTGTACAAAGGGGGCTGGTGCACGTTAAATCTGTCGTGGCCTCAAATGTCCTCACGTTGGCGTGGTGTGGAAGTTTGGAGAGTGGGGTGCCAGCTCAGGTGTTGCCTCGTCATCTGACCGTGGTTCAAAATTACGTGGTGTTGTCCTCGGATCTTTCCCCTTGGGATTGATCCCGGACCGTCACCAATAGCCCATTGTGTTGCTCCAGTGTGACGTTAATTGAAATACCCTACCCCTACCCCAAAATGAGGTAGATATTATAATCAACATCGCACTGGGAGTAACACAATGGGCTAGGGTCCGGGATCAAACTCGAAGAAAGATTCGAGGACAATACCACGTAATTTTGAACTACGGTCAACCTGAGCTGACACCTCTCCAGACTTCCACACCACGCCAATGCAGTTCAAAAATGGGGCTCTTGGCGTTGTGCTTCGATTGATCCCGGACCATGGTTCAAATTAACTACCTTTCGATCAAAAATAAGGCTGCGGTAGGAAGAGTAATGGATTAGCAACCAGAGAAATTCTAGTTCGATCCAACCAGTCGAGCACGTTAAATCTGTTGTGGCCTCACGTTGGCGTGGTGTTACTCTAGTGCGAAGTTAACTACATACCCGCTGAAATAAAAATTATCAACGAAAAATATTACTTTTTATTTCATTTCAATTTACATCCTAAAGCCGTCGTAATAACGTTTTATTGCTCGAGTGTGACGTTAATTCAATTATCTACTTAAGGCCGTCGTGACTCAGTGTGTATCTCACTATGCTAGCAACCTACAAGATCCATTCCTCCCTAGGTATATTTCGCTCTTCTGTTAGTAACTTTTCTTGCGCCATAAAACCAATCAAGGTTCTTGACTCAAGGATAAGTACATATCAGTTTCACAATTGGTTTCCTCAGCCACATTGGTGACGCGATCCGGACATCACGTAATTTTGAATCATGATCAGATGGCACCCCACGAGATTTAACGTACACTAAGGTCTTTGGTTGGATTACAACTTAGGAAGAGAAAAATGACTTACGTCCCTTTAATTACTCCAATTATTCTCATATATACTTTCAATCGAAACTCGGCTGTCTTAACGTTTATCCTTTTGGTTCTGAAAACGATATTATCAACGTTTCTATACATTCAATTTGCAGTTAATGTGTTCTTGCGAAAAGGAAGCGGTTATTGAATATTGATTCTGGGAATTTGACTTGCTTGAATAATTAGTTCTCAAAACATCTAAAAATCCATGCAATTACTTGCAGCACTTTGTAATAAATGAGTTAATCATAAAGTTTCAATTCACGTTCCGAATTCAAAGCAGAAACAATTTGGTCCCTCCCGCGATCTATCTCGATTCCGCCTAACACTTCGTAGTGTGAGGATTCATTGATGGACCCCTCATTTATCCCTCCCAAAGGCAAACTCGCCGACAGGTCGTAAAAGAGCCGGACAATACATTTCCATCTCTCTGGCACCAAAGGCAAACTCGCCGACAGGTCGTAAAAGAGCCGGACAATACATTTCCATCTCTCTAGCGCCAGACGGTCGGGACTTGGATCGAAGAGGACAAAAGGGGATTCGTTCCGAAAAGAGCCCAGGTGTTTAGGAGTGCACCTGCCAGGTGATTAAGTCCACCTGCTAGGTAATCAAGCCACCTGCGCTAAGTAGCTGATCCCATTTTACGTCAGAGAGTCTCTACCGAATCAGCAACCTCAAAAATGAGCAAAGTAAAAACGAACCAATTAAAAGTAAGAACCAATCAAGAACGAACGAATCGAGAACCACCAGCGAACAAAGGCTGGGAGGTTTCAAAAGGAAAAGCAGGGAGTCGAATAGTCAGTTCTTGCTTGTGATCTCGATCGATCAGCTTAACTCAGCGACCCTTTGAGCGGTCACTCCTTAGGGAGAAAATATATTTTTTGAAGACGGTTCTCTCAACCTGAGAGGACGCGTTCTTGTAGCCGGCGTAGGCTGCCCCTCTCGAGTCTTGTTTGTTTCCCGAGCTAGCGTCTTAGCTCAGTGACCCTTTGAGCGGTCAACCCCATTAAGGAGCTCTTAATAATTTGGAAGACGGTTCTCTCACCCTGAGAGGACGCGTTCTTGTAGCCTAGCGTAGGTGCCTATCTCGAGTTCCTGCTTATTTCTCGTTCGAGACTTGAACCAGCGACCCCAGCGGAGCCGTGCTGTCTTGTACTGACCCGACGACCCCAGTGGAGCCGATCCCTGATTGTGCCGAACCGACGACCTGCGGAGAGTTCGGTACCGACTTCTCGTCCGGCAGTGAACCTGCCTTGTCCCGTCGTCCAGTGAGGATCCAGTGCTGATCTTGTGAAATCGTCACCCGACGAGTAGAGTTTCATCTAGAGACTGTTGAGATACCTTTCTCCAACTCAGTCGTCCAGTGAGGATCCAGTGCTGATCTTGTGAAATCGTCACCCGACGAGTAGAGTTTCATCTAGAGACTGTTGAGATACCTTTCTCCAACTCAGAGACTTTCGTACGTCCTGAGATTTCGACACCCTGTCGCATCCAGTTAGCAGAGGCATAGAAATTCGTGAAAGTGTCGTGTAAATAGATTCTAATATAGTCAAGAAATTGTTTTAAATAAAATTATCGTTTGTTATTTAAGCCAGACTGTTCTCTGTAGATTTGAATCTACCACGCTACCCAGAGAATCACTACAGTCTACTTAAATTATTGGTGGCAGCAGGTGGGATTGTTAGCTATTAAATAAAAAATTGGCAACCACACCTTTTGCGTAGTAAGCCCACCCAGGATTTATTACGTGAGGACATCCAGTCCAGAGGCAAACTCAAGAAGAGTTGTGAAGTGAGAAAAAGCAGAACCATCCAGAACTGCTACAACGTGAAGGACATCCTGTCCAGTGTTGAAAAAAAGTGCTAGTGTGCCAGTGAAAGAAAAAAAAACGAACGCCCGTCTGACATCCCAACAGAGGCAGAGCAGAGACCTGTCGAAAAAGCAGAGCCAGTCGTCAGACAAGGTAAGCTTGGCATTTCTTTAGAGGCAATTTAATAGATTATTGTTTTAAATTGTTGAGAAAAAAAACTGTTGTGAAGAGTGTTTAAATTTTTAAATTGATTTAATTGTGGAATCCATTCTAAAGAAATTCTGATTACTAGTGTATGCAAATTCGCGGAAACGTTAGGATTTAATAATTGCAGTAAATTTGTAGTGAAGATTTGGAAATTGTCAGTTTAGCAATTGCTCGAATAAGTTCCAGGGCTGTGGATGATCTTGTACCTTTAGCACATAGTTAAATTAACTTAGATTGTGAAGTATCTACGCAATTGTGAACTACCTAGTCAAGTTGAATGAAATTTAGTGAACTTGTAGTAGAGATTATTATTGTGTATTATTTTAAGTAAAAATATTTTAATATTGCATGAGTCTGGAAAATAGTTAAGGCTTAGGAAATTGACTGCATTGTGTATTATTATTTTATGTGTGTATTGTTATTTGAAAATTGAAGTTCAGAATATTTGGTGATTGAATTTTGTAATTGTGTCACTGGGAAAATTTAGTGTAGAACCATGGCGTTTTTAACTAAGCAGAAAAAGGTAGACTTGCAGAAATTAGCATACGAGTTTAATGTTGAGTTTGGTTCCGACGATCGAATCATCGATCTAGCAAGGAAAATACAGGGATGCAATGATTTTAGCGAGGAAAGCGCTAAAGATATGATAGTTAATATCATAGAAGAGAGGAAATTGGCCGAGGCTAGAGAAGAGAGGGAATTGGCTAAGGAAGAGGAAAAATTAGCTAAGGAAGAGGAAAAATTAGCTGCGGAAAGGGCTTTCGAACTAGAGAAGTTAAGATTACAACAATCGGGAGAAGTAAATAGTTTAAGTTCGTCTAGCCATGATAGCGGGAAACCGTCTAAAAACATTAAATCAGTCATGCAAAAGTTTGATGCTGACAAAATAGAGATGGCCTTGTTCTTAACGCTTTTTGAACGCCAGAGTAGAAAATTAAAAATCGAGTATGACGAATTGGTCTCACAGCTGCTTAGTCTGTTGCCGATTGAAATCGCGGAGATTATTATTCGTGAACCCGAGGAATTGAGTGATGATTATGATCATGTAAAGTCCGTACTTCTCGCTAGATTCAAGCTTAGCGCAGAATCCTTTAGATGCAAATTTCAAATGCATCAGAGACAAAATGGTTCTTTATGGAAGGACATGATCTTCGAACTAAGAAGCTATCTAGAAGGGTGGCTTAGCGGAATCCAAGTTGAGGATTTTGATTCTCTTAAGAATCTGATGATCGCTGATCAAATGAAAAGAAGGGTACCGGCCGACATAAAGGACCACTTTATTGATCAATGGGGCGAGTTGACCGAACCGAGCGCATTGGCTGAGAAGCTAGACGCGTACGAGTCAACCCGTCGAGTCAAGAAACAGGTGTTCTCCAAACTACCGGAGAAAAGGGCTCTCGACCGCCCAAAACCTATTGAAAAGCCGAATCAGGGAAAGAAATTCGGGGGGAGAGAAAAATCACGGAAAGGACTGGAGATCGGGAAGTAAGGGAACCAAAACAGAATGGCGGACAAGGGAATTTGAGAAACGTAGTGGCCCCGTTTGTTTTAATTGTAACTTACCTGGTCATATACGCCCTCAATGCCCCGAGTTAAAGAAAGTAGCGGAACCCTTAAATAATCTTGCTACGAGCGCAAATTTTGCTCCCTCATTTGAGCCTTATTTAAGCAAGGCCAAAATAAATGATGTTGACATGGTATTGTTGCGTGATTCAGGAACAACCATTGACCTGGGACCCCTAGACTTGGTGAAACCTGAGGATTTTACAGGCGAGCACATTTGGGTTAAGCAACCTCTGGACAACCACTTCAAGTGCCTACCTTTGGCAAGAATTAAAATCGAAAGTCCAGAACTCGGCGTAATTAGGACTAAGGCAGCAATAGTAGGTAAATCCGTCGAAATGCGACATTACCTCTTAGGAAATTCCACCCAGGAATTAATTGAATCGCAAAGAGTAAAACCAGAACTGGTAAACGCGATTATGACTAGGAGTCAAACCAAACGTCTGAGCCCTGAACAGACTGTAGTTGAGGAAAACCAGACAGAAATAGATCCACTTGAGGTAACGGAACCCGAAAATGAACTAGAGGACGAAAATTTGGGGATAGAGTTACCACCCTTACAGGAAAATTCGGAAATCGAATTAGTAGGCATTCACGCTGAAACTTTTGCCAAGGAACAGCAGAATTGTCCCGAACTCAAATCTATTTGGGATAAGGTCAGGCAAAATAAAACGAGTGAGTTCGTGATTGAAAAAGAGCTACTCTTTAGGCAGTCTAAGGATCATCGAGGCGAAGAGCGGAGGCAGCTATTAATACCCGCTATATATAAAAATAAAATTTTAAGCCTTTGTCATGATGGGTTCGGATCCCACATGGGCAATACGAAAACTAAAGATAAGCTGTTGCGCTATTATTTCTGGCCCCAGTGTATTAAGGAGATCGAGGAATATGTGAAATCGTGCGATGCTTGTCAGAAAGTCGAGAAATCCTCGGAACAAAAGAGAGCGCCCCTTAAGTTAGTGCCCGTGATCACCGAAGTGTTCGCGAAGATGAATATAGACATTGTGGGTCCCTTGCCAATATCACCGAAAGGGAACAAATATCTCCTGACGGCTATTTGCCTTGCTTCCAAATACCCGGAAGCTATTCCTTTATCAGCAGTGAACTCAGAAACCGTCACTGATGCCTTGCTTGCTATCTTTGGTAGAATAGGTTTCCCCAAAGAACTACAACTGGACAATGCTACGTATTTCACTAGCAACCTCACAACTACCTTCTTTGAGAGGTTTGGGATTAAGGTGGTGCGTAGTTCGATCTATCATCCACAAACGAACCCGGTGGAGCGGTTCCACCGGACCCTAAAGAGACTTTTGAAAGCGATGTGCCTGGAGCTAAAAGAAAATTGGGAGGACGTACTTCCATCGGCTCTCTTGGCTTTGCGGAACGTAACCCATGCGTCAACCGGTTTTAGCCCCGCAGAGCTAATTTACGGGAAGAATTTGAGAATGCCCGAATCCATTTTATTTGACAAATGGATTCGGGCATTCTCAAATCTCCGAAATCAAAAATTTTTGATTTCGGAGAGGTAGTGAAAAACAGTAAATTGGAAGAGCGATGCACGCAGGATCAAATCAATGAACTAGGGAAATTGTTAAAATCCCATAGGCAATTATTTTCAAATGATCCCGGTAGGACGAATCTTATCGAACATGATATCGATTTAATTAGTGACAAACCCATTAGATCGAAACCCTACCGCACCTCTCCTAGACAAACGGAAATCCTCAAGTCAGAAATTAAGAGGATGTTGGATTTAAAAATCATTGAGATCGGGGAGTCCGATTACACTTCCCCCATGATTTTAGTAGAGAGTCCAGGACGTGACCCTCGCCCTTGTGTCGATTATCGTCGATTAAATTCCATCATTAGGACGGAATATTATGCACTGCCTAATATGGACGAGCGAATCGAACAAGTGGCAGCCGCAAAATATATAACGGTCATAGATCTGACCAAGGGATATTGGCAGATACCCTTGAGTCTTAAGGCACAAAGATTGGCCGCTTTCGTGACTCCATTCGGGTCATATAGACCACTAGTTCTTCCGTTCGGACTAGTAAACGCGCCATATTGCTTCTCAAAATTCATGGCTCAACTCTTACAAGGTTTAGATGAATTTTGTGTACCCTACTTAGACGATGTAGCTATGTTTTCGCAAACTTGGGAGGAATACATCAAACACCTCGATGTGGTTCTTAAGAAAATCACGTATGCGAAATTAACAATTAAACCTGCCAAATGCAAGTTCGCACAGAGCAGTGTCAAATATTTGGGACATATGGTAGGGAGTGGATGTCACTTCCACCGCAAATTCCGAGCGACAGGTTGTGTGTTCACGAGCTCCTGCTTTGGATCTTTTTTGGTGTCTGATTTGTTCTGAAACACCTTGAAAGTGTGATATTCATCACCCCCTTGCTGTGGGGCATCTTTGAGTATTCTTAATTGAAAATCGAATTAATGTAAGTTAATATTTAGTAGCATTTAGTGGTTTGAAACTCTTGGCTTTACCATCTATAACTTTAGTACTGCGTAGTTGCGACCTTTAAGGGTCTGCAGCGGACCCCCCGCTGCTGCAACACCTTGTTTTTATACTTTGAATCGATTGTATTTTCAATATATTATCCTCCGGTGAAAGAATTATAAAACTGTGATTAAAATTGATAAAGTTACGACTACTTTGAACTACTTTTGCTATTGGATCTGTCGGCCATTAGGCGGCCATTGATTTCTAGTGTGTCATCTTCCCGTGCCCCTTGCGTGGTTCTGCAGTTTGAGAGTTAGGATCCATCCTCTCCCTAGCAGTTCAGAGTTGGTAATTCTGCGTTGTCATCTATATAGAGAACAACTCGAAGAGAACAGCTCCCACTCTTTGGACTTTGGTTTTGACTTGACAACTACGTGTAGGATAGAATACGTCGCTTATTTTGATCATCCGGCCTATTGCTGCTTCTTACTTGTTCGATTTCTGTGATTCCCGATCCTGTTGATCGGATTACTTGATAATTTTACTGGGTTTTGGGTTCATAATACTTAGTTATTTAACTGAGTATATTATTAATATACTGTTATTTAAGTGTTTTTACGGTTCTTAATTACTATTCATTACATTTATTAAATTATGTTCTGATTTGTTTTAAATTGTACTCGAATATTGGTTTTTGATATTTTATGTATTATTGACTTAAATTTTGGAGTGTGTAAGTTTTGGTCTGTCCCGATCACCATCGATATCGGTGTCCGGTGCACGCTGCTGAAGTCGAGGTTTAGGAGGGGATTTGATTTTAAATTTGTGGATTTTTCCGCGTTGTTCGATTTGATAGATTGATTTAAATTTTATGTGAATTGTGATAACTTAATCCCATCCAATTGGCCAAAATTTTGGCTCAGGCTTCTTGGCCCCTCTTGTAGGGTGTTACTTGGTTACTTATCGATAATAATAACATTTTATTTTGGGGTTGCGTGCGCTTGGGCCCGGTTGGGCGTGACGGACGGATTTTTCTTAATTCGATGTTTACTGTTTCGTGTTTGTCCATTGGGGTTTGGATTTGTTGATTGGTGTTGGTTGTTTGTGATATTTAAATATTTTAATATTTTGACTTTGTTGCTGGCCTTGACTGTGGTTGCCGTCCTCCTTCTCTTTGGGTTTGGCGGGAACGGTCACTTAGTGACTGGTTCCCCTCTGGTCACATATAATGAGTGGAACATCTGGCAAAACTCCCAAAATTGACCTGTCGCCAAATTCGGTATGCCCCCTGATCGACAGTCTAGCGCGGTCCCTCCCGAGGGACCCGGACCAGGATCCAGTGTTGAGTGGATGTCGAAAGACGTTATTGGATTTATCCAAGTTCATTAATACAAAAAAAACGAGTGAACTTAAGACGCAAGTCGTACAGGCGGGACTTGGAAAATACTTAGCAATGCTCGTTGAGTTTATCAAAAACTCAAGAACAGTTGATTGCATTCCATCTACGAGCAGCGAGCAGGGTTCTCCTGCTATAACAAGAATATCTTCGCCTGTACTAGGCAATGAATCCCGCAGACGAATCTCAATCCTGGAGGCTGAGGTCGCGGAGAGGGACCGTGCTATCCTCGAAATCAGGGAGGAGGTTATTAATTCAGAAAAGGAGAAATTGATCGAATTTGAGGTCGAAACGACCAGGTTGGGCTCAATTGTCGAAATAGAGTCAAAAAAGGCCAGAGAATACGAACTTGAGATTGCTAGATTAAATGGTGTTCTGGCTGAGCGGGAGACCAACCTTGTCCGGATCACCCATCTTTTCGAGGGCACTGTCAATGATACACTAAAAGCGGTCCGAGATTTGAAGGAAAACGGGTTGCCAACATGTGCCAGTGTTAGTGAGACCGAGATCTTAACGGAAATCCGAGCAATAAAGGAGACCTGTTCGGTGGCTACTGCCGCCGCCCCGAGTTATGCTCAGATGGCTTCGCGCGGTACTGCTTTGCCTAGGCCTGGACCCTCTAGGTCCCAGCAACCTAAATTTACGTTATTATTAAAAACAAAAGTTGACTGTGACTTCATTATTAACAGAAACAAGGTACAGGAAGTCTTAAGGGACCTGAGGGTCAGGGTGATACAACTCAGGAAACTTAGGGGTGGTGGCGTGGCCATCGATCTGGGTTCCCCGTCTGAAGTAGATTCTCTGATTGAAAAGCTTGAAAAGAATGACGGAATTTTGAATCTTTTCATAATTAGCAAACCTAAAATGTTGAGGCCAAAGGTCATCATTTTTGGGGTGGATTCGGACATTGATAAGGGGGGTCTCCCCTCAGAATTGATCCGTTTAAATGACTCGATCGAGACGGAGGACGGGGTCACCGTTGAGTTCGGCATTAATGCACGCAACGGCAGCCATTGGGTTGTTTCCCTTAATCCGACAATTTTTAAAAACCTGATGAACCAGGGACATGTGTTCCTTGGTTTTAGGAGGTGCCGCCTTGAAGAATTTAAAAGCGTTCGACAGTGCACCGGCTGCGGCCGATTTGGCCATAGTCGCGGTCGGTGCACATTTATTACTGAAGGGAAATCTGTTTGTATGTCTTGTGGAGGAGGCCATGCAACTACTGAGTGCGGGGAGGGTGGAAAGTCCTGTATTAACTGCAGGGAATCCAACTCCCTGCACAATACAACTTACAATGTGGGTCATGATGTCCGTTCGAAATCATGCCCAAATTATAAAAGACAGCTGGCGATCCTAGAGGCAAGCATATGTTACGACGAGTAAATGACATCCCCGAAAACAAAATTCCTCCAAATTAACATAAATCATTCCTATTCTGCCCACAGTCTGGCTCTGGCCACTGCAGCGAGACATGAAATTGATTTTTTGTTAATCCAGGATCCTTATTTTATTAATGGTAAACCAGTCGCTCCTTTTCCTGGCCATCGACAATTGGTGTCTCAGAATAATACAAGTCTTATCATTTGTTTAAATCCTGGTGCTAGCTTTAATTTAAGCTTTATTAGTCCAAATTGTATTATTGCGGAGGTTTCGACTCGGGCCGGCCCCTTATTGTTGGGAAGCGTTTACTTCCCCCCCCCATGATAGCATTGAAGATCAGCTGGAGGAGCTGTCAGACCTCGATTTTAGTAGAGGCAGGCTCCTCCTCATGGGGGACTTTAATGCCCGTTCCCCCCTTTGGGGGTACGGTCATGAAGACATAAGGGGCAGGTCCGTGCTCGACCTCTGCAATGCTAATAATCTAACAATAATTAACATTCCGGAAAAAGGGCCTACCTTCGTTGCCCACTCTGGGAAGGGATGGCCCGATTTAACCCTCGCGGGTCCAGATGTCGTTGGCCATTTGGAGGACTGGACTGTTTTTGATTTTGACTCCTGCAGTGATCATCGTTATGTCTGTGTGGCTTATAATTCCTGTATAACTAACAACCAGGGATTCTTCTACAGGACGAAGTTCGGCCTGGGACGTTTCCCTGGTTCTTTTCATGAACTAACAAAAGATTTGGCAAGTTTAATTAACACTATTAACAACACCAGTGATCTAGAAAATTATTATGTTCAATTGATTAAATCGGTAGAAATAGCTTCTCTAAATTCACTTAAAAAGACTAGAAAATTTAATAAAATTAACTCCACAGTTCGCTGGTGGACCAGCGAGCTGGCCTCCTCGAGAAACAGGGTCACTGCTCTCTTTAAAAAGATTAAATCTCTTAAATCTCATAATTCCCCAATCGATGAGGTCCGTGCCGCGGAGGTAGAGTATCGCTTTAGGAGGGCCGCCCTCAAGAAAATGATTATTAACTCTAAAAAGGCGGCTTGGAGGAGGCATTGTTCCGGTCATGGTGCAAAATTTGGCTCTTTATTTAAGTTTATCTTTAATAAGAAAAGTAATAGTAATTTGGACTTATTTATTAATTCGGACCCTAATTTAACTCAAAGTGAAAAAATTTCTATGCTTTTGAACCATCATTTTTCAGATAATTTAAACAACCCAACAATAGTTAATTATAATTTTTATGATTTTCCTTCGGATAATTTTACAGCCCATGACCTGGACCATGTCTTCTCCAACCTCAAAGATGGGAAGGCCCCGGGGCCGGATCTCATCGATTATAAAATCTGGAAATTTGTTTATTTAAAATATCCCGATCTTATTTTAATACCTTTTCAAAAATCATTTTATTTTTCTTATTTTCCTAGGTGCCTCAGGAATGGGGGGGGTTCGCTTCCTGTTAAAACCAGGACGTGACCCCTCCTCCTGTGGCGCCTATCGTCCTATTTGTTTATTGCCCACTCTGGGGAAAATCCTAGAGCGGGCATTTATTCTTAAATTAAATTATTATTTATTTCATAATAAAATTTTACACCCATTACAATTTGGTTTTCGAGAGCAGAGATCCTGCGAGGATGCTTTGTTCGCTGCAATTTCAAAAATAAAATCTTTTAGGGGAAACTGTCACTCTGCATTAGTCACGTTGGACATCCAAGCCGCTTTTGACAATATGGACTGGCACTTGTTGATTGACAGACTCAGTAATCTTAATTTTCCGAATTATTTTATTCAGTTTATTTCTAGTTATCTCAGTTACAGATTTATTAGTTTTGATTTAAACGGTAAAATTTTTACAAGATTTTTGATTAAGGGTTGTCCACAGGGTTCGGTGCTTGCGCCGACCCTGTGGAATATTTATTTTAATAGTGTTTTAGATGTTAATTCCGATTTATACTACCTCCAGGCCTTCGCTGACGACCTGGCGTTGATAACGACAGGTGGGACGCGAAGGTTGCTGGAGGAGAACACCAATAATGCTTTAAATTCAATTTATGATAAACTTGTTTCCTTGAAACTGAGTCTCTCGGTCGACAAGTGCCGGTCAGTTATTTTTTCTAAAACTACTAAATTAAAAAGGAGTCCAATATTTAAATTGGACTCCCGTTCTTTAAAAATAGTTAATAGCGTTAAGTTTCTCGGCATTACAATTGACGGTGGGCTCACGTGGAGCGACCATATTCTTAGTCTAAGAGACCGATGTTACCAGATTGGAGGTTCCCTCCAAAAGATTGGAGGCGGAGGGTGGGGGGTCGGTGGCCGGCTCCAGAAGGTGTGGTATCTCTCTGTGACGGAGAGAGTCCTGACCTATGGGGAGGTAAATTAAATAATGAACAGAAAAAGAGGCTCATGTCCATTCAGAGATCCTTTTTACTAAAAATCTCCAGAGCCTATGTTACCTCCCCCTCCGACTCCCTTAACACCCTCTGCGGTATCCCACCGCTCCACGTGACCCTGCTGTCATTGTACATTAATTTTAATATTGTCAGAAGACGGCAGCCCGACCCGGTGCTGGGACTATCGCCTGTTGATTATGATTTTAATATTTCTTGCCATGGGGTCCCGATGTCCAGCATTAGGTTGGACATTCGGGGCTCCATACCTAAATCTGATTACCAGGTGTATACCGATGGCTCCGGCATTGATGGGAATGTCGGGGCCTCGGTATGCATTTTGGATAAAAATAAAATAATACAAATCCTTGAATTTAAACTCCAGGCCGACAACTCCGTTTTTCAGGCGGAGTTGTCGGCGATTTATAAAGCAATAGAATGGGCTATCAAATTTAATAAGAAAATAAATATTTATAGCGATAGTCTCAGTGCAATTCAGGCCTTAAAATCCAGTATATATATAATATAATAAGTCTAACTACCTAATAAACATAAAAAAAATCAATATCCCATCATATTAACACCTTTGGCCTGAGTTGGGTTCGGGCACATGCAGGGCTCGTCGGTAACGAGCTTGCCGACGGGCACGCCAAGCTTGCCTCGGTCCGTGGCGTGGATCTTGGGGTCCCTCTCCCCATCAGCTCACTGAAAAAGAAGATTAGAGATATTAAAATCCAGTATTGGCAAGACTGCCATGACGCAGCGGTGAGTGGCCTTAGGGCCAGAGATTTTGTCTCGAGGGTGGACCCCGACCTCCTAGTTTCGGACCGATATTTGGTGTGGTTTCTGACGGGCCATGGCCCTTTCATGGCCTACCTCCACCGTTTTAAAATCAGGCGTTCCGACTTGTGTAATTGTGGTGCGGTGGGGGACGCCGACCACTATCTCTTCGACTGTCCGGCAACGCGGGACTATCACATTACTAGGCCGAGCCAGGAATTAAAGCCAAATTGGTTCCGAAGTATTATGTTAAATAAGGGCTCGGCATTTAAAATTAAGTCCTGCGTGCTGGCGGCCGCGGCGATGGTGGCCGGCCCCCCGGACACCTGAACTTTTGGAATTGAGCCCGATGGCTGTGTGTTCTGTGTTTTTTTTTATTACGTAAGAATGGTGGCACTAGGTGCCCATTCATTTTATGTCTTTTATTGAATTTTGGATCTGTTTTGTCTTTCTTGTTTTTACAGTTTTAACATTTTTCATTGTATATTTATCATATCTCATTAATGTTTTACTCTTTGTAATTTTATTGTATTTGTGGTGTTGGTCTTGTATTCTGTTGACTTGATTTCTCTTGTGTTCTGTATCTGTTGTGTTTATTTTCTGTGTGTCTTGGTCTTTTGTTATATTGTATATGTTTTACTACTTTTATATTATTTCCGGCGCCTTTTATAAGCCACTAGCTGAATTACCCGGCGTTGCTCGTGTTGAAATGATTAAATGTTGCTTGAAAAGTGAATTAGAATAATCACTTTTCTTTCACAGAAAAATGCAATCATTTAAGTTGTACGGAAAATACGTTTTAACTTTTTCATAGCTTCTGGAATATACTTCGGACGCAAATATATACATTTGATTTCTGAATATATTGCAATATGTAAGAGATTAAGACAAAGACAAACAGAAACGAAATTCCGACCAAAAATGCAGAATTCTAAAAAACGAAAGATGCGCAAAGTGCAGCTTCAACTGCTTCTGTTTAAATACTCTCGCAATAAAGTCGTGGCGCTCACTGGGTAATTGACCATTGGTAAGAACCTCCTTGATCTCCGTCCAAGTGGGATTGCGGGTGAAGGAGATAAATAAGTCTGGTCTCCCTTACGTCCTCACGTACGTCATAGCATCTTGCTTGTATTCGTGCATGTGTCTGGGACTGCCTGTAAATGTAGCTGGTAGTACGACTAAGGTACCGAGGTTTTCAGTGTTCCCGTCATTTGACACAGCATCTCTCAGGTGAATATATTCGTCAACTCTCAGTTTACGTTGATTTAGACGAATGTAAAGGAGACGCTCACTCTCGACTTTAGCGTACATATCGACGATGAACTGATGAAACAATTGCCTGCAGTTCAATACGTGGTTCTGCTCAGTATCTCGAACCATTAATCTGTACGCATAGAAATCCATCGCTGAAACTTTCTTGCTGGTTGTTTCACCTGTTCTTGGGTTGATCTACCTCAGATTAAAATGATATCCATCTTCACCATGGGGGAATATAACTGGGTACTGCAGAGCATCATAAGATCGATGTGTTTCCTAAATGCGGTGCAATGATTCACCTCGTCTTTCAATAACGATATCCCGTTGATCAAACTCATCGCCTGATATAACCACCGCGACTTCATCTGCTTGAGGAGAGTTAAAGCGCCGCTCGTGTTCGCCTGCTGGTCTTCGGTCTCTGCTCTTATGACTACTTTATAGTCATCTGTTGGTATACGTTCCAATGCAGTTTCAAACGTTTTAATAAGATTATTGTGCTCATGAAACATCCTTTGTAAGTTAAACACAATCTGACGTCTTGTTCCCGAGATGTAGGCGCACCTCTGATCAGTTTGCATTTGCTCGTTTTGAATAAAATATTGTTGTAGAAATTTTGGTGGCTGATCTGGCAGCGGAAGCAACGATCCCGCTCTATGGTAAATTTGCCCTTGCACCTTAAATGTCGATGAAAATCCGGGCTGTCCAACAACTGATGTGGCGCCGAATGATGTCATTTGGAAACATGAGTTGTATTTTCTGATGTTACTAAGAAAATGCTTCGACTCTGACGTATCTCCTGATGTGTGAGTCAAAAGTTCTTATGGTGGTGGTTCCAGTTGGCAGAGTTTAACTTTTCCATTTTTGCAGCAAATACCAGTAGACTGCGATATAAATTTTTTGGCTTGGCTGTAACTACAAACCATTTCCATTTTCCTGACGGTAACATTTGCATGCAGCGAGTAGTCTTTATGTGAATTGTAGTGAAATCCTTCCTATGCTGAGCTAAAATGGTGCGCAGTCCGTGATCGTTTGACTCTATCTCTCTTATCCTGTAGTCGGGCCTGACGCTGCTGTGCCGTCTCTGTTGCTCTAGATGCAGTAGCTCTCTCTTTCATATCCTGTAGTCGGGCCTCACGCTGCTGTGCCGTCTCTGTTGCTCTAGATGTAGTAGCTCTCTTGCAATCGCAAGTCTTCTATTCCTCTCCTCGGAAATTTCTTGACTACGCTCATCTTTCAGCATCTTAGCCGTTGACTGCACTTGGCCGATCGCCTTCCGCTTCCTTGGAGGCATTGCTACAGCAAAGAAATCTGTAAAGGAATACAAAGAAAAGCTATTTCATAAAATAAGCAAAAGGCACACTCTCACTGAGCAATGAAATCTATTATAGAATACAATAAAAAGCTAAAATTAACGAAAAAACAAATTTAAAATTATGTAGTACTTACATCAGTTTAAAAATATAAATCCAAAATGTACACTATCACTGTCGAATAAAGTAGGGAACACTTATACAATCAATTAAAAGAGCGAAATAAAACTGCCAGATACACTGAAAGATGATAAACTGGAAGTCTTACCGAGTTAGCTTCCTTTAAATACGACCAGCTAAGAATCGAGTGGGTGCTGGAATGTGCTCCACCATGAGTCGAAGGAAGTTTCCGTTTCCCAACTTTCTAGAAAGTTCTACAAAGTTTTATATAAAAAAAGTAAACATTAATTCTGGTGCTGCCAGATATCGAGTAGCAAAATTACGCTTTTATGATCAATGAGTTTTTCGTTTGTGCTTTTCGGAATACCGGTGCTTGGATTAGAAATAAATGTAATCGGTGTAGACAAATTAAACTGAATAGATAAAAAATTTTCAAAAAGCAGAAGGTCGATTTTACAGAATTTTTAAGAAAGAAAATCACTGCTTTCAACGGAGGATTCACATGCATCTATTCCGGACATTTTAAAATAAGTTACACGCCTTACCTAAAAAGCTTATGAAACAGAATTCTACAAATCATTACGTATTCAATAAATTATTTAAGGAAAGTTGGTCGAAATATGCACCAACTTTCCTTGAAAATTATCCTTGAACTCCTGAAAACATTTCCTTGAATTTCCTTGCAAACATAAATATTTTAAAATATTCTTTCCTTCATCAATAAAATATCTATAATTTATTTACATCATGGGAAGAACTAAAAAGTCAGTTCAAACATAAATATTGTAATTTAATTTGTTTCGGAAAAAAATTGCGTTTCGATCAACACTGGTAAAGCAACCATCGCTGCCTAAAGCAATCAATCTATGCCCAATGTTATTTCTATGGGATTTCGAATAGTTTTTAGCTCCCTAGGGTCAATAGAACGGGGGTTAAGAGTTAGCCTATGCTGACCGCAGTGTTCTAAAGTATAAGTGTACCAAATTTGGTGTGGATTGGTCAAACGGTGTAGATTTGTATAGAAAATATACCCACATACACACACACACACATCCTATTTTATATATATAGATTCTTTAAAATTATAATGGGGAATCGAGCAGGCGTCTCTTATAAACCTATTGCACGCTCGGTTCCCCAGTAAATTTAGGTGCCGTAGTAGAACCTTCTCCTTATGGCTTTGAAAACTGTCCTCTTAGTATTATAACCTGCCCCCTCTGCAGGTCAGAGTGGGGTTTTTAGTTCTGCCGATTCTGGCCGAGGATTTTCATTGGTAGATGTTGGATTGGCACCCACTACCCTGTTTTCTCCTATTATTTAAGGATTTTTGCCATAGGAATATGTTCCAATATAACTGTATATCTTGACGAGGTTTTGTAGTAACGAATCAGTTACGCTTTTTGTGTCTATGTTTTGTTGTAACGTATTTGTTACGCTTTGTATGTCTTTGTAATGCTTATTTAAAATAAATGCTGGTCTGGGTCCGGTGGACCCCTTTCGTGTTGCGGTGGAGGTCATCACCTCCGGGCCATACATTACGCTCTACACTTAACGGTGAGTGGGCCCGGAGAGTGTCTTTGATCCGACGACCCCTTGAGGGTGGGGGGTCGGTGGCCGGCTCCAGAAGGTGTGGTATCTCTCTGTGACGGAGAGAGTCCTGACCTATGGGGCCGGCATTTGGGGAGGTCAATTAAATAATGAACAGAAAAAGAGGCTCATGTCCATTCAGAGATCCTTTTTACTAAAAATCTCCAGGGCCTATGTTACCTCCCCCTCCGACTCCCTTAACACCCTCTGCGGTATCCCACCGCTCCACGTGACCCTGCTGTCATTGTACATTAATTTTAATATTGTCAGAAGACGGCAGCCCGACCCGGTGCTGGGACTATCGCCTGTTGATTATGATTTTAATATTTCTTGCCATGGGGTCCCGATGTCCAGCATTAGGTTGGACATTCGGGGCTCCATACCTAAATCTGATTACCAGGTGTATACCGATGGCTCCGGCATTGATGGGAATGTCGGGGCCTCGGTATGCATTTTGGATAAAAATAAAATAATACAAATCCTTGAATTTAAACTCCAGGCCGACAACTCCGTTTTTCAGGCGGAGTTGTCGGCGATTTATAAAGCAATAGAATGGGCTATCAAATTTAATAAGAAAATAAATATTTATAGCGATAGTCTCAGTGCAATTCAGGCCTTAAAATCCAGTATATATATATATATATATATATATATATATATATATATATATATATATATATATATATATATATATATAATAAGTCTAACTACCTAATAAACATAAAAAAAATCAATATCCCATCATATTAACACCTTTGGCCTGAGTTGGGTTCGGGCACATGCAGGGCTCGTCGGTAACGAGCTTGCCGACGGGCACGCCAAGCTTGCCTCGGTCCGTGGCGTGGATCTTGGGGTCCCTCTCCCCATCAGCTCACTGAAAAAGAAGATTAGAGATATTAAAATCCAGTATTGGCAAGACTGCCATGACGCAGCGGTGAGTGGCCTTAGGGCCAGAGATTTTGTCTCGAGGGTGGACCCCGACATCCTAGTTTCGGACCGATATTTGGTGTGGTTTCTGACGGGCCATGGCCCTTTCATGGCCTACCTCCACCGTTTTAAAATCAGGCGTTCCGACTTGTGTAATTGGGGTGCGGTGGGGGACGCCGACCACTATCTCTTCGACTGTCCGGCAACGCGGGACTATCACATTACTAGGCCGAGCCAGGAATTAAAGCCAAATTGGTTCCGAAGTATTATGTTAAATAAGGGCTCGGCATTTAAAATTAAGTCCTGCGTGCTGGCGGCCGCGGCGATGGTGGCCGGCCCCCCGGACACCTGAACTTTTGGAATTGAGCCCGATGGCTGTGTGTTCTGTGTTTTTTTTTATTACGTAAGAATGGTGGCACTAGGTGCCCATTCATTTTATGTCTTTTATTGAATTTTGGATCTGTTTTGTCTTTCTTGTTTTTACAGTTTTAACATTTTTCATTGTATATTTATCATATCTCATTAATGTTTTACTCTTTGTAATTTTATTGTATTCGTGGTGTTGGTCTTGTATTCTGTTGACTTGATTTCTCTTGTGTTCTGTATCTGTTGTGTTTATTTTCTGTGTGTCTTGGTCTTTTGTTATATTGTATATGTTTTACTACTTTTATATTATTTCCGGCGCCTTTTATAAGCCATTCTTTAAAATTATAATGGGGAATCGAGCAGGCGTCTCTTATAAACCTATTGCACGCTCGGTTCCCCAGTAAATTTAGGTGCCGTAGTAGAACCTTCTCCTTATGGCTTTGAAAACTGTCCTCTCTTAGTATTATAACCTGCCCCCTCTGCAGGTCAGAGTGGGGTTTTTAGTTCTGCCGATTCTGGCCGAGGATTTTCATTGGTAGATGTTGGATTGGCACCCACTATCCTGTTTTCTCCTATTATTTAAGGATTTTTGCCATAGGAATATGTTCCAATATAACTGTATATCTTGACGAGGTTCTGTAGTAACGAATCAGTTACGCTTTTTGTGTCCATGTTTTGTTGTAACGTATTTGTTACGCTTTGTATGTCTTTGTAATGCTTATTTAAAATAAATGCTGGTCTGGGTCCGGTGGACCCCTTTCGTGTTGCGGTGGAGGTCATCACCTCCGGGCCATACATTACGCTCTACACTTAACGGTGAGTGGGCCCGGAGAGTGTCTTTGATCCGACGACCCCAGTGGAGCCGATCGCTGATTGTGCCGAACCGACGACCTGCGGAGAGTTCGGTACCGACTTCTCGTCCGGCAGTGAACCTGCCTTGTCCCGTCGTCCAGTGCTGATCTTGTGAAATCGTCACCCGACGAGTAGAGTTTCATCTAGAGACTGTTGAGATACCTTTCTCCAACTCAGACTTTCGTACGTCCTGAGATTTCGACACCCTGTCGCATCCAGTTAGCAGAGGCGTGAAAGTGTCGTGTAAATAGATTCTAATATAGTCAAGAAATTGTTTTAAATAAAATTATCGTTTGTTATTTAAGCCAGACTGTTCTCTGTAGATTTGAATCTACCACGCTACCCAGAGAATCACTACAGTAGCAACCTCGGGAAGGAAGGTTTGGAGTAATTCCAATCTCCGGAATTACTATAGGAACGGTTCTCTCGAACCCCGTTGTAGAGCCGAATTTCATTTTTTTTTTTTTTTTGTAAAAATCGGACCAAAACCATTCTTGGCTAACGTGGCGCCAATGGCATACCTACTTATTATAAGACGGGGAAAGACGCGATTAAAAATTAAATTTCTCTTATAAAATTGATAATTCAAATAAAATACATTTTAAGAGTTCGATATCATAAACTCCTGAACTCGCTCTCTATACTGCAAGTCAAAAATTCTAAGCTGGGAATTGAAATTGATTTCATTGGTGCTACCTTGCATCAAACTGATGACATTGTAGCTTTTCATTAATTACATATTGTGAATTCAATTTTGCTGGTGTCACCAAAGATAAAAAGCACATGCAAGACAAAATTTCTGGAGATCTTTCAATTAAACTTAGGATCTGTTTAAGCAAATGGAAATCTAATGGGGTCCACAAGTTGTCCAATTAGCCTTGGTGAAGCAAAAAATGACAAGAACCACCATATCAACCTACCAATTAGGTTAAAATCATACTAGACAATATATTTCCTTTTGGTCACAGGAAAATCAATTTTTCTTACATCTTTCAGATTAAAGTAGTTAAGTCCCAAAAATAGGTAATCTATCCTTCATTAATAGTTAAGACGATCAATCAGTCAATAGCAAAACCCTTTGTCTCAATTTAGCGAAATTGAGATAAGCTTAGATATCTCATCAACGTAAAATGGTCAGGAGCGTTTAACCCTTGAAGGGCTAGTCTGGAAAAATGGAGGATAGATCAATCAGCATCTCACATAACAAGTGTACTTTAAGGGATAAGAGACCCCTTTATGCCTCACTGGCAACACAGATCATTCCTATGAATCAGAATATTTATTTATGTATCAGCCCTAACCATTTCAAAGTGTGATGCTAGAAATAACACTGCCCTTGAGAGGATCAGATATTCTAATGTTGCCCGAAGGATAAGTACAAAAATTCCTATACTACTCTCAATGGTGAATATTTACATTTTGACAAAACCCATTGCCACCATAAAAATTTCAAGGACCTATCCTGATTAAAAATTACTATACAACTAAAGGATAAGAAAGAGTTAATCTTTGGATACCCTAAAACACCAGTGCCCTGCCATTTAAACAGTAATGTTTCTCCACATGACATTAAAATCAACTCCTTCATAAAGCAACTAAACATTGTGAGATACATACATAAATATTTTATTTTAAACGAAATTTATTTTATTTCCAAATTCGTGAAAACAATAAATAATTTGTTATTTTGTTCTATGATTGTCATTAGTTTCTGAGCTCAGGCCATTTTCAAGACCTTCACTTGAATTGTAAGGTATTGGCTTTAAGTTCGCCTCTTTTAACACATTTCCACTGGATACATCTACATCTTTTTCTTCCTTCTACAATTTTTTTTTACACCTGTGGAGTTGATGTTTCTAAAAGTACAAGACTAGTTTAAAATTAACTAAGTAAAGTTTCATGCAATTTCTTCATTCCTTGAGATTTTTTCAGTGGCTCTTGATGAACAATTCCTGAAAATATAAAGCAGTAATTTTATGAAATTTGATACAAGTTCCATTTAAAAAATTTACAAATCCTTTAACTCTAAAACATGCATTACAAAATACAAAGGTATATTTTTATATTGATGCAAGTAAAAGCACAAATAAGTGAGGAGGATCCATGAATAGAAAACAGTCATGCTTTGTCTTGAAAAAAAAATTATGCATATTTTGTTCTTGTTATAAGGTGGGTAACACATGAGGCAACTTGAGCAATGCGACACGGTGGAATACATTTCTACTGCTCCTGTCACACGGGTAGCACTGCATGCATTTCCAATTCAGTTGCAGTTCTGATAATCAACATTCTATTGTACAAAAAGTGCGTAGTTGAATCAATGAAGGCATACACTAAAGGTAAAACATCACTTCAGTTTTGAAAGGTTAAAAAATAATTCAAATCTTAACCTAATTAACTTTGAGGCTACATCTATATATATTTCACTAATATATACAGCACAGAAATCTGCGTTATTTGTACATTGATGTATGGCAACAAACCGATATAAACTCTACTGCTGAGATTAATATGCCAATTTAACCGCAGTTTAAATACGGTTAATTTAGCTGGGGTTGCAAAATACACTTTATAACAAAAAAATAGATGCACCAAGGAGTTGTCCGATTGCGATAAAAATTGGTTTATGTGAACATACATAGAAAAACAAACGATTAAAATTTCAGAACAATTGAATGATTTATTTCAGAGTTTGACCGTTACAAAAGGAGGAAGTCAATAAGGAGTTGGTCAACCTTTGGCCTCGATGCAAGCTGTCACCCGGCATGGCATAGACTGAAAAAGTTCCTGGATGGTGTCCTGCGGAATTTCTTGCCAAATTGTTTCCAACTATAGGGCTAAATGGTCAACATTCCAGGATGGTTGCAATCGCCTTCCCATAACGTTTCAAATATGCTCTATGGGAGAGAGGTCAGGAGACATAGCTGCCCAAGGAAGTGTTGGGAAAGCTTGAAGACAATTCATAGCAACACATGCCGTGTGTAGCCGGGTATTATCTTGTTGCAAAGTAAGTCCGGGGTGTCGCAAAAGGAACGGTAACACAACCGGTCGTAGAATGTCGTCTACGTACCGCTGTGCCAGAAATTACTACCAAAGGGGTCCGGCTATCAAAGGAGATGGTACCCCAGACCATAACACCCTGTTGTGGGCATGCGATAGTAAGGGCAGGATCCTCACGCTGCCATGGACATCTCCAGACACGTCTGCAGTTGTCGTCAGGACAGTTGGAAACAGGACTCGTCACTAAAGACTATACGTCCCCAGTCAGCGCCGTTCCAAATTGATCGAGCTCGGCACCGCTGCTGCATCACTTTGACCCACATGTCGAGCGATTCTTCGATTCGTTCAACCAGCCTCCTTCAATCTGATAGCACGACCTCTTTCAAACTCTGACATATGCTCGTAATGAGCATGAATGTTTCGGTGAGGCATTGTTACAGTTGACATAAGATATCCACAGTCGAAATGCAACAGAAATTTTCACCAGATTGAGAATCGCTCCTTATATACACCTGCTGAATGCGCAGTTCCGATGCGCTGGAGCTCCCACTATTCATTCATTGAACACCAAATTTTAATCATTTGCATATTCGTTCAAAATGTCTTGCATACGAAATTTCATTGCAATTGGACAACTCCTTGGTGAGTCGATTTTTTTTGTTATAGAGTGTATTGCTAGAACTGCTTAGAAGAGCTATTGCTACTAATGAAATTCTTCAGCAATCTGATTACAGAAGGCAATGAGAAATCTAGAAGATCTGAGCCAATCTGAAAATAGGTTTAGAGGTAAAAAATATAGAATTTGAATTGCCTTTGAAAAAGTGAACGAGATGCAATTGAAGTGGATGTTTAGAAGCTAATTGTGGTAACAAAAATGCAGTGTGAATTTTTTACTATGCACTTTATTGGAAATAAGAATTAACACTAGTAAGAAAACATTTGAAAAATGTAGACAAAATGCCTTTTTATACTTTGGATTAATTTATTTAATTTGGACATGAAATATGAATATAAGCATCACGTGATACTCAATTTAGATAAGGAATGAAATGTGAGTAATGGCACTGCCATCAATAGATATTACAAATTAAGAAATTTTAGCACCGATGTTATGCATGGATTTGCTAGTTAATAAAGCACTGTCAAAAGTACTTACTATAGGAAGACTTGATGGTTCTACTTCTTTTAGATATTTCCATCAAGTCTAGAAAATAAATTTCTTTTTAAGTGCACGGCGAACACAACAGTTATGCAAATACACTGTTTAGACAAATAAAATATTAACTATCATTTTAACAATATAAAAATACTAGGCAAGAATAATTGCATACATTGAATTTTAGTACGTAGTTGAATTATATTGCACTGGAGCAATACAACGGGTTATTGGCCATGGACCAGGATCAATTCTATAGGAAAAGATTCGAGGACAATAATTCATAATTTTGAACCATGGTCAGATGACTAGGTCAACACCTGACCTTTCACCTCACTCAATAAACCTCAACACCATGCCAACGTGAGTTCACAACAGATTTAATGTGCTCCAGCCCCTATGTATAGAGTTTTTCATTTTGGAGTTAATTATATTAAAATATCATTTTCAGATAGGTACTGCATATTGATACAATTTAAATTCATAAGCACAAATTTTATTTTTAATTTTTTGAATGCTTTTAAATTGAAGTACTTACTATCTGAAAAAGAATCACTACTTATGTAAATGTCAAATGCTTCATTTTGAAGCAAAGTCTGGCTTGGTAGAAGCCTATAACAGACATGAATTAAAAACGACTTAAAGCATACAAATGAAATACATTTTTAGGCTACTATACAGAGTATATAGATGACTATATAAAATAGATCCAATATTTTATAGTGATCTATATACAGGTAACCCCCGTATAACACAGGAATTATGTTCCAAAAAATTGCTGTGTTATGTGAATCTGTGTTATATGAAACAAAGAACTAGTACGAAAAGGGGGGGTTAGGTTCCAAAAATTAAAAAACATGCTATTATATTTTCATAATTAAAAATTTTCTTAAGTAATACATATTAATATGAATTAAACAATGTTTTCTTCGTCATCACTAAGTACTAGGGGTGTTCAAATGAAAAGGTACGAAACGACACTGTGGGTATAATTGAAGTCTTTATTCAAAAGTAATCACCAGAGGACTGAGCACAACTATCCTACTGTTTCACGAGCCGAAGGATTCCCTGTTCCCAGAATTCCTGTGGCTGTGACAAGAGCAAGTCCTCCACTGTGTCCTTCAGTTCGTCGTCCGAGTTGAAGCGCTTCCCTTTGAGATGTTTTTAGCGGACAAAACAGATGGAAGTTGTAGGGCGATATGTCCGGGCTGCAGGGCAGATGCTCAAGCTGCTCCCTCTTGAACTTGGCCAGTACACTTTGTGTGACCCTGGAGACGTGTGGACGCGCGTCATCGTGGAGCAGAATCACTCCCTCCGTGAGCAGCCCAGGCCGTTTGCTCTTGATGGACTTGTGTAGGCTACGGAGTGTCTCACCTACCGGTTTAACACCTTCCGCAATCAGAAATCTGATAACACCTCACTGCTCCTCAATCGTCGAATTTTGCAATGTGAACGCCATGATGTCCTCACACGCACTGCTGCGTCAATTGGACGGAACACACAACTGCATGCTTCTCTTCTGCGTCATGTGCCCGCGCATGCGCACAACCACGCCGGTACTCGTGCATTCGCTTCCTTAGATGTCTCACTACGTTATCCCAAAGCGGCATATTCAAATTTCAACCGGTTTGGTTTTTACGACGTTTCGTACCTTTTCATTTGAACACTCCTTGTACTATTAACCGAGGGTGTTTTCTTTTTGGCAAAATATCCTCATCCTCTGAGTGACAGCTACAAGATCAGTGATGCCATTTATTTTTAAGTCCTTTATTTCTCAATTCCATTTTCTCCCTCGCTCCAGTGACACTCATTAACTATGCTAAGAATCTTCCAGAAAGTTACATCATGCCATGTCATGTGTGTCTGTCTAACAAATTACAGATGAGCTAGTTTAAAAACAGTGAATCAGGAAGTCCAGCTCCCTTGATTGACAAGACCATCTCCCCTGATTTGCGACCCCCTGAAAAACTGATAAAAAGCGTGGAGAGGAAGAACAAGCTCTCTTTTTTTTCCACCTCAGTCCAATGACCTTGCAATTTTGTGAGAAGAAACGCGCTAAGCGTTCTTACCATTTTTTCTTTGATGATGAGCGGGGATCCCCAAGAGACGCCATGTCTCTTCTAAGCTAAGTTACTTTCTATTTAATTTATCTCGAGATAATATTCACATGTGTAGATCTTAGGATATTCACATGCTACACCATTTAAATTAGACTTCCATAATGCCCGTCTTTTTCGCATCGTTGTTCCAATCATTCCATAGAAGCACCATGTTATACGGGGATGTTCCCAATTCTCGAACCGTGTTAGAGTGAATCCGTGCTATAAAAACACCATGTTATATGGGGATGTTCCCAATTCTCGAACTGTGTTAGAGTGAATCCGTGCTATAGAAGTGCCGTGTTATACGGGGGTTACCTGTACTTACTGTCTGAAAGCTCTCCTTTACGGGAGACAGGGCAATGGAGACAAACTAAAAAAGGATTACTTATAAGTACACATTTCAAAAATAAAATTTTACATGAGATAGGTCACAGATAAGGTTGTTCCTGAGGGGAGTTATGGGCTTGTGCAGTCAGAAAAATAGGGGCAGCCAAAAGACAGGTACAGTATATCTTCAACTTTAAAGAAACATGTCCAGCAATAAGTTAATATCCAACTTCCATTCATACCTATTCTATTTTTGACGATTCTTTTGTGATTGCAATAAAACAGACTTATGAATCTGCATTGTTTTTCTTTTAACTAAAATAATCAAAAAGCACTCAGCTGAGATGTATGTATTCAGAGGGAGAGGCCACAGGTCTTGAATTTTTCCCAAAATGATTTTTCAATTAAAAGTTATCAAAATAATACATATCAGGAAATCAAAGTTTGGCAAATCACATAGGTAAAATATACGTATGAATATAAGTCAAGTCTCAAAGCAGATGAAGAAATCAGCAAATGAAATGCTCATTTAATATTTAGGGAAATGGAAGAAAAAACGGACCATCGCGAATTATTTTCTGAATACACACTTGAAGGGCATTCTTTTAGAGTCAATTGATTTTGAGAAGGCAGTTTGATGAGATTTGCACACTGGCAGCTTATACCTCAGGAACAGCCCAGGACACACAACTATTTTGGCCAGCAATGGGTAAAATTATAGTTTTGTTTCATAGGTATAGTGAAATGATTAATTGCTGTTAACCCTAGAAAAATTAAAGGTATAAATATAAAAACTAACCGTCATCAGAACAGTAAGTATCAAATAATAGTCTTAGTGCCTTCCTAGTAGCTTGGGCTTGTATATAGGTTGAGAATTCTCTCTTCCACGAGAGTCAAAGCACCTATTTTCACCTTTCCACCTCCGATCATGGAGTACAACTTTGATAGCCTGTGCTGTGGACTCTCCCAGACCTACAAGCATTGAGCTCAGTGGCCAACTCATTCTACCCTTGCCACTGTTTGGCTAAAGTGGCATAAGAACCTCCCAAGCTTTCTGCTCCCGAGATCCTGGCGGATTTCCAGGGAGGCAACCAAAAACTTCAGTGTCGTTGACTGAAATTAGGGAATTGATTTAACCAACTCACACAATTTCGTAATACTTGCAGAGCATTAAACCAAACTGACAAAAAGTAAACTCCCACTTAAATACAATCACAACTGTTCTCTTATTGGTTAATTCACAATCATGTGACGCCACGATTTGAACAATCATCTTACTCCGGAGATAAACATAACAGCTTCTGTCATATTTAGACGAGAAAATTAATACACAAATATGATTCAATCAAAGTGCTTTTTGTTGATCGAACAAATCGATTACATTCCAGTTGAATCTGTCCTTTAAAACACATCAAATTTTGGGAGCCAAAATGAAATCAGCAGACTTTAAGGCACTTTGTCATTTGAATCCAAGAATAACCTAATCCACAATCTGACTTTTAAAGCAAGGTTTGTAAATTCAACAGTTACGATCATTTCATTTTTTATTCGTGGGAATGAATTTTTTTGCTATTTTGTTTACTTTGTGGTTAAGGAGTATCTTTGCAAACTTTTAATTAAATAAGAATTAAAAGTCAGCTGACTCTTTAAATTATACATATTATTTACTCTTTAATTAACAATATATCACTTAATTTAAAAATGGCATTTAATTGCTGCCGAGAATAAACAGGCTCCACGTTTCACAAAATCAATAGAAGTGCTAGTTACAAACGCGTTTCTGAGATTTAGTTCTTGCTCAACATTTCTCATGTACAATGAAAATAAAATATTTTAAATTTAATTTGAATGAAACCATTCAGAAGTGGCAACATTTCCCTTTATTTTTTCTCTACACAGAAGGAAAAGTAACCAATTTCTTATTGGTATATCTTACCCTCAATTCAAGGCTCTGGATTTTCAAATCCCAGCCTTAGTATGGATGTTTGAAATGGTCTGAAATTTACTTAGGTCATATGGTCTAATTGGCCTTTGTGTTGCAAAATCACTTAAGAGCAACGAAGTATTGTTGTCAGTACTTGACACCAAATATATAAAGCAACATCACAAAATTCTACCCAATTAGGCATGTAACCACTACCAAAGAGGAAGGCCAAATGTTAGAGGCATGAAAATAGCTGTATATCAATTGTTTCATTTCATGCATATCCGCAAAATGCTTTATTTGTTGAGCTAGTAACAAGAAACACATTGCAATGCTTTAGTTACGTAAAAATGAAAAGCAGATTATTTTCAAAACAAATAGAATAAGTTGCAAGATAATGTGATTTCTTTTATCATTGTTTCAGAAATTAAATAGGCATTATTTTAATTCAATAAAAGGTGAAATAAGATTTTAAACATTTCATGCAATCTTTGTAGCTCCATTTTCCTAAAATTTTAAACAGGATAATGACAGTAAAAACATTTAGTAAGGGGAAATTCAGCTCAAGATTCCTCTTTTAATCTGCTTAGAGAACAAGATAATTTATTATACCCCATGCAATTTTGACTACATCGTGTAATCTCTGCATCTTCATCTAGTTGTAAAAAAAGAGCAATGTGAAATTAATGCTTGAAATGCAGAAGTCAAGATAGCAATATTTACCTGCAGGAATAATCTTGTCCAATTTCTCCCAAAGCCCTCAGTAAAAGCACTTGTAGGTGGTCTAGAGCTGAGGGGAATGGGGATTTTCATGCTTGTAACAATAGTCCTCCAAGTTATGAGGATGGCACCCAAAAGCAGCCCTTATATTCTTCTGTCAAGAACTTTTGCTACATGGATTTCTAAATACATAAATTAATTTCATAGCGCTATACTATACATAACATACCTACTACTTAAAACATTTTAAAATATTAAGACAAAAGTACATTTATCAAACATTTTAAAAACAGCAACCCTTTATTACAACATGCATTCGACTACATCACTTTTTACCCCTCCCTTGGCGGATATTCAGTTTGCAGAGGTAGAGGAATCAAATGGTAGTACGTTAGTGAATTGGCAGTGAAACATCACTTTTTCCAGCTCAAAAATAAGAACTATGAATTCCCTCATGTTAAAAATATTTGAAAAGTATGTATATTGCTGTGAAAATGTGTAACTTTCACAATATTTACAACTGCTAAACTATTATATTGCATTTATTTTTTCCGCAAACTTTATTATGGATTTTGTGTTCTACTTGTAATTTTACACATTAAATAAAAAACATGTAATTTAAGGTATAAAATTTTATTTCTCAAAAGTAAGCTTAGCCCTCTCTATCATGCTATTTCTCGTCTCCTCAAAACACATCAAAAGTACCACTTTAACAATCATTTAATGTAGTCAAGGGGAAAAATCTGAACTACCCCTCTTCATTCGAGCAATTTTAACAGTAGAGAAAATTCAAAGATGGCATTCGCCAGGAACTAAATTCTTCTATAAATTTAAATGCATAAAATTTGCATAAGGGGCTCAGTTTAATATAAATTCTTCATATTAAATTGAGCACCAACTTCATAATTTCCAAAGGAACCCCCTCTATTTCGAATTTATATAAAAATTTAACTTCAGATACCAAATTTCATGTCATTAGGTCTTACCCTTTCGAAGTAAGAATTTTTTCACTTGCATAATAAATATAATTCTCAGATCTTTTGGCGCGCTGACAAATACGTTTGAAAGTGCTCACATTTTAAACTCAGGTAGCTAAAACTACAATTAATCTCGATCTTCAAATAGTGATTTTCTATGTAGAGATGATCCACGAAATCGACAACAACTTTAACACTGGATATCTCCGGATATAAAGATAGTAGTCATGAAATTTCATATCTAGACTAATTTAACAATGCAGAATCTGATTAAGGCATCAAAACATGTTTTTTTGGGAAATTTGTTGTTTGTGCAAATTTTGACATGAAGATGTCCCCTTGTGCAATATTTTTGCATTTGAATTTGTAGAGGACATTATTCTCTAGTGAATGATATCTGAATTTGCTCTATGAATAATGCTTGAAATAAAGGGGTAGATTGTTTTTATTCCACGACCAAAAATTTCTCCAAGTTGAAATAAAATTTTTTCCATAACATGAACGTTTATAAGGAATTGGATATACAACCATTGGGACTTATTTACGCATTGAATACAGATGTGAGAAATATTTGCAACATTGTGATAACTTATGTGAACTGAAATAGATAGGTGGTACATAATCAGTCTCCTACAATTAAACTATAAAAATAAAAGTAATAAAAGAAAGTAATAAAAGAAAAGTTTATGAAATTGAAAAACATCCAATATTTGCATACAAATATATTGTCTGCCTAAAAGAACTGCTCCCAACACCAAGTTTGGGTATAAAACCCAACCATATTTGGCCAAGCTGCACTAAACAAGTAAATAGACATACACACAAGGAACATTTTACTGACACAAAAATACATCCAGGGTTGGCTGGTTTAGGGGGTTTATGGCGCAAGGACCATTTACTATATTTAAATACATCCAGGGAGGAATTGAATTTGCACCATCTATAACTCGCAGGTTGCTAGTGCAGTGGGCAAACCCACTGAGCCATGACAACCCAAACCAAATCGATGGTAGCAGTTCATTCCGAGTACAAATGACTCAGGGATAATGTAATTATATTTTTTTTAGAAATGTTTACAGCAGTAAGAGCTAGTTTACTAGTATAAATCTTTTCGGCGACAAGTTAAATTCTTAAAAAATATATATATATATATATATATTTCCAAATCGTCATTGAGTGTGCCAATGTGACAAGCTTAAAGATATTTATTTCTTCAAACACAACCTCTAAAAAATATGATTACATCCATTCCTATGGCAACATGGGGCTACTAGAGCAGTTCTCATGGTCGACAGAAAGTAAATGTTTAGAATTTACTGTTAGGGATTTGATTATGCAAGACAAATATTGAAAATTGTGGTTGAAAACCATAAAAATACAATTACCTCAATGAAGGTGAATGGGTTGCAAAATACTGCAACACATCCCTCATAACTTAGAGGAAAGGATTCTTTATGCTTTTTCTGATATGAATATATATTTTTATATTGTTCTCTCTGGAAAAGGAGGTCTAGATGGCAATGAGCATCAATGAAGGAATTAGATTTCATTCTAAATATATATCCAGTATAATAATGCGGTAGCATCGATTTGCGTTGCTTCCACAATTTATCCAAGTTGTGATAGAACTCTTCAGCAATGTAGCTTTGACATGCAATTCTACTAAGCTCTTGGTTTAAGTTCTTTAAAGTAAAAAGCCTATAAGAGATTAACATCAATTCCATAACGTTCTCTAACTAGAATTTAACAAAGAAAAAGTAAATGGTTGCATGGGGAAGTCTCTCAAAATAAAACACAACTTAAAATACTAATAAAACGGAAATTCATAGTTATTACACTTCTAATCATACATTTGGAAAGAGATACCAATTGTAACACAATTTAAAATTTTCTTCAAATAGTTTAACTATTAATTACCCTACTATAATAATCATTAAATTTTAATACAATTTGTACAAACTTTATTATCAGAATTCTAAAATTTAGACAAACATTAAATTTTCTCAAGTCAAAATTAAATTACTTTTTGTAGACTATTTTTTCAAAGCATTCTGTCATGTTCTTTAAAGAAAAGAATTCTTTCACAGGTGATACTTTATCCTCTCCAGATGAGTGATGAGAAATCAAAGGCATAAAGATGATCATAACCTGCATAAGGTAGGTATTTAACATCGCACTGGAGCAACACAGCAGGCTATTGGCGACCGTCCAGGTCACACCTGAAGGGAAAGATCCGATGACAACACCATATAATTCTGAATCACGGTCAGACGACGAAGTCACACCTGAGCTGGCACACCACTCTCCAAACTTCCACACCATGCCAACGACAAATTTAACATGCAACACACCCCTTTATACACAACTAACCTGTATAAGAAGGATTTTTGTTTGAATATTTGGTATACTGTTCAAGTCAACAAAAGATATTAAGGAAAACCTTTAATGCCATAGACAAAGAAAACATGTACTGATTTTGAGATGGGCACAGAAAATAACACTTAAATTGTAAATGAAATCTACTTAACGAATGTTAATCATATTGACATGTAGACAACGAGACTTTCATTACTATAGATCTATTAATACAATATTAACTTAAGGTGTAGTCAGCATCATAAGAGAAAGGAGATTTTTACTTTTCTCAAAACAAGGAAATAGTTTTAATGCAAATGTGTTGCACTCTTATTACCTCCACAAAAGCTACTAGTAGGAACTGAAAACGGATTAACCACAGGGGTTTAGTTCTTGTTTTCCTCATAATTTATGTGAAATTCCAAATGTGATGCTGTGAATGTGGCCTGTCCCATCTCCCCGAAACAAGAAAGATAATTTCTGGCCATGTTCTTTTAAAAAAATTGCAGGTCCTGACAAATCATCAAGATACTTTATCACACTCAATTTGTCAAGCATAAAATAATTTAATTTAAATCATGTCCAGGGTCATTGAATTTGCACCTAGTAAGTTAAAGCAGGAAAGAAACATTAAATATCCAAAAATAGTCCAGTCTAGTCATTATGTTCTAGTGTACAGAAAAGAAACTTAGTCACTACAACAGTTTGTTATTTGATATATTGCAAATAAAGCTGTAATAACTTTCAAATTTTCCTATGAACTGAATCAAATTTATTAAAACATCAGGATAACCTAAATCAGTTTGTAAGTAACTACAATTAACTTCTTTCAATTACCTTTGACAGCATACTTCTATGCATTATATTGCTGGTTGATTAGGTTTTTGCTAATTATGAATGTAATACTTAACAGCATAGCTAAGTTTTGGTTTTTAAAATACAAATTTTACCGTGCATTTGTTTTGTTTTAAATCTACGGAAATAATTTATCCCTTTTTCATTGCAGATTTGATTTGGGAAATATTAAGTCATTACTAAACTAATACAAATTAGACCTTTTTGCACAAAATGCTTGGTTTTTTTTTTTTTCAATTTTATTTACATAGAGAAGGAAAAACCTTATACTTCTGTATAATAAACTAATAAAAATTTTAAATAAGATCTTTCAAATGAATATTTAACAAATAAATATTGAACATCTTTTGGACCCGTGCGATTTATTCGCGTTTACGAACGAGCCCATTGTTAAATGATTTTGCACAAGTCAGTACAAAAACACATATCACAATATTTTCACTCTGACAAGGGATATTATTATACTTGGTGGTTACCTTATACTTGAAGTTAGTTCACCGTTTTCAAACAATTGAGCACCACCTCTAGTACGCTTCTTTGACACCCATGGCAAACAAAAGTTTTATGATTTAGTTGAAAAAGTTTTTAAGTAATTGCAAATTAAAACATAGTCGTGCAAACTTTCAAGAGTAGAGTTTTTACAACACACTGGAACGATAAGAATTAAAAATGTTATATAACTTACGCCTTTTGTTTCAAGCCGGAATACAAAGACAGCGAACTAATTGCGATGAGAAAGTCCGATGTAGAAAGCAGAAACTAAAAATTCGGCTTTCGACAGTTTCGAGTAGAAATGATTAAATCGATGACGTACCTCACTTTTATCCAATCAAGTGCTAGAAAATTTCTAGCAGTACTGTCAATTCAAAATGCGCAAGCGCAATTTCAACCAATAAATTCTATTGGTTTATTGGTTGAAATTGCGATCATTTTCATCATTTCGTCATCAAACCAAGACTGGATCGTTGTCGTCATTTCCTTCAGCTGATTCGTTTCGTGCCTCGATTTGAATTTTGAAGTGACTTGCCTTTGCGACGTGATACTGTGCTCAGGATTTCAATTGAAGCAAGTGTATTGTTTCTGCGTTTCTAAAATTCTTTTTCTTTGGGACCTCTCCTTTGAAGATAGCAAGATGGATGGCAATAAGGATTCTAGACGGATTTCAAGAGGTGGAGCTAGATTGTTTGGAAATGGTATGTAAAATTTATTATATTGCCCTAGACAAAAAGCATGTTGATTCGTATTTGCGCACGCACTGACTTAGGATACATAAGATACGAATTTTTTTAATAATTATTTTTTACCACTTAAAAACTCAACAATAATCAATGTTCAGTGAGGTGAAATTTCATACATCGTAGTGTTTAAGTGTTAACCAGCAGTATACTGCTGGTTAACACTTAATCACTGACTATAATCAGTGATTAACTGCATTATCCCTTACCAATAAAGCCACATTTGTTAATACTCAATTAATTGATGTATTTTTATCACAGGACAGTCATCCTATGTAAATCTTGAATATTTTATATGTGGAACTTTGCAATTCGGGCAATTCCTAAATGCATGTCATCTCATGCATCTTTCTTGTAGATAACATTTGTATATAATTCATTTATAAATAATACGTATTTTTAAACTTATTTTTTGAGCTCTGGTCTGATTAATGTTTTTTATTTTAAAAGTGCATTAAAAATAAATATTTTTCATTGTATTTTGCACCTGGCAAATTATTTTTATATTATACCCTTGCATGAATTTACAAAACTGTATATTTGAGATTAAAAGCAAACTTGCAAAGCTTTTGTTTGCAAGAAAATTAAAAATTTAACATGGGTGCATTTATTTTCCAAACATCAATGTCTGAAAATGTAAAAATTCAATTCAATGTTATTTTTATCACTAGTCATTCATCCTATGTAAATCTTAAATTTATTTTATGTATGTGGAACTATATATATGAAATTCAGGGAGTTTATCATGCACCTTTCTTGTATACAACATTCATAAATAATTTATTGTACAATACTGTTTGTGAAAATTGCAACACCATGAAGGAATCATACAAATTAAACGAAACTTGCAGGAAATGCAAAACAGGTTAGGATATGCAAATGATTAGTACAAAGCGATCACGCATGTGTGGGCCGCGAGAAACCCTCTAAACTTCCAAGTGAGCAGTGTATAAAAAGCACTGTAAAAGTGCATTACAATGTGTGTATCGTCGTTTGACTGCTGTAAATGATTGATTAAAAGTCAATATGCCTTGAAAAAACGCAGAATGCCATATGAGCAACTGATGGAGTCCGAACGGGGTCTCATGATCGGCCTCCGTGAGGGTGGACTTTCGTATCGTGAAATTGGCACTCGCATGGGGTGTAATATCACAACAGTGATGCGTGTGTGGAAGAGATGGACCATGGAGAACCGGACAAGTCGAAACCCAGGCAGTGGGCCACACAATATGACGTCCCCATGGGGCGACAGACACCTCATTCGCATAGCGGTGACGGATCGTACAGCGTCCTCTCGTGTATTGTCACAACATTGGAACATGTCTACAGGTATGTCATTGTCTGCTCCCACGGTTCATCAACATCTGCTGCACCATGGGTTACATGCAAGGATTCCCCAGCGCAGGATTCCCTTGACGCTGAACCACTGACTCCTCCGGCTACAATGGACTCGCCAACACAGCCAATGGCATGCCGATTGGCAACAAGTCGTCTTAGATGAGTCCTACAATCTGCATTATAACGATGGATGCGTACTCGTTAGATGCCTTTAGATTCGGCAGAGGTGAACGCCTTCTTCCGAAGTGTCTTCATACTGGACGAACGCCTGGTGTAACGGGCTGGAGTGCTAATGGATATCATGGGTGATCCCTCCTACTTCAAATTGTGGGGACCCTGAACAGCGGACGCTACATCAGGGAAGTTGTGGAGCCCATGGTCCTACCCTTCCTGCAACTCATTCCCAGAGCTGTATTTCAGCAAGACAATGCCTGTCCACGTGTTGCTTGTAATGTACAAGCCTTCTTCAGTGCACGAACAGGTTCCGCTTCTTCCATGGCCTGCGTGTTCCCCGGATATCTCGCCCATTGAGCATGTCTGGGATAACATTTGGCGACTCGCTCGCCGAGTAGAGAGTACGGCTGAACTTTGTCATCAGATAGAGGCCATCTGGAATGCCATTCCTCAGCATGACATTCAGAATCTGTATGATTCGATGTCAATGTGTACAGGCGTGTGCACAATGTCTCATCGCTTCGCGTGGCGGCTGCACAAGATATTGATTTTCGACATTATTTTTGTTTTATTGCTCTGTAAATTTGATCGTTTATTTAAACCACTATAAGTAATACATGGAATAAATTTCATTTATCTCAAACATCTTTCATAGTGTTGCAATTTTCACAAACGGTGTATGTAAGCCTTACATAGTTTGTTCTATATGTAGAACTATACAATATGTGAAATTCATTGAGTTTGTCATCCCATACATTTTTCTTGTAGACAACATTTGTAATTCATTTGTAAATAATAAAGATATTTTTTAAACTTATTTCTGAGTCTGATTAATGTGCTTTTCGTGTTTTTAATTTTGAAAATATTAAAAGTAATTATTTTTCGTTCTATTTTGTGTACCTGGCAATTCTTTTAACATTCCTTTACATGAATTTACAAAACTTGGTTCACATCAAAGTTCACAAGTATTTAAAATAAACAGCAAATATGTTAAGTTTGTTTCAAAAAATCAATCTGCTAAAAATTGCATTTTATTCTACCTATATCAATCTCAACACTTTGAATGGCTTTATGTTGACAATTTTTTTTAAACAAATAGTTGACCTTATACCAAGAAATTTTGTACAAAGTACTAATTTTAGGGGATGGTGAACCCATTTAGTGTAACTCACCACCCATCTAAAGCACTCCTAGACATCATAATACTATAAGCCTTTTATAGAAAGAAAAGAAAGGTGTAAAAAGTGCAAAAAGCTAATAGTTAGACAAAGTCCTTATCACACTCGGAGTCTGTCACTGTTTGGCATTTATTTCCTGGGTCTTATAATGAAGTAGGTTTAAGGGAAAGAACATCAACACTGACGATGGTGGAAATGAATGTATTCTGAAATATCCTACAATTTTTGTGACTGAATGTTATTTTTCAAGTGCAATTTTATTACTTCATAAAATTGCTATATTTTTTGGACACGTCAGACAATTTTTTTAAGGTGAATAAAAATTTGCACTTCAGAGTTTTAGAAAAAAAGTTATATTTTCCCACGGCTTATGAATTTTCGAGTTGAGAAAATCTATCACATCTGGATTAATTAATTTCTACATTTTTCTAAAATGCTAAACAATGGGACAAAATGTTGAATAAAAGTCGTTACTGGGGAAAAAGAAAATTGGGTAATTTAAAATTAAATGAATTAGAAATTAAGAGATGGATGGTCAGAAAGAATAATTGATACAATTTCGAAGCTAATACGTTATTTCAGGAACAAGGGTAAGACCATGGAGAATTCTAATATTAAATCGGTCGGCGTTAGCTCAGTTTGAAGTGTAGCGGATTAGCAACCGGAGGGCTGCAAGTTCGAAACTGGGGTGCCAGTCTGGTGTTGACCTCGTCATCTGACCGTTGAAAATTACGAGGTGTCCTTGGATCTGGGACCGTCGCCAATAGCTCGCTGTGTTGCTCCAGTGCGACATTAACTACCAATCTAATATTAATTTGAAAGGTGGTAGGTATTTTAATTGACGCCATACTGGAGCAACACAACGGGCTGTTAGTGACGGTCCGTGATCAATCCATTAGGAAAAGACTCGAGTACAACACGTAATTTTGAACCATGGTCAGATGACGATGCAACACCTGAGCTGGCACCCCACGCCAACGTGAGGACATTTGAGGCCATGACAGATTTAACGTGTACCAGTCCTCTTTGTACACGATGGTCTTTGGCTGGATTCGAACTCGCAACCCTCCTGTTGCTAATCCGTTGCTGTTCCAACCCGGCTACCGCGGCCCTTGAAGGGTGGAAAGATGTCAGACAGTGAAAAAAGGGTTGCCGTATTCGTTTAAGAGGTAGCCAGATAGTTATCGTCTCACTGGAGCAACAAACACAATGGGCTATTGGCGACGATCCGGGATGAATCCCGATTGATTTAAGAGGTAGGTAGGGAGTTAACGTTTACTGGAGCAACACGCCGGGCTATTTGGCTTAAGAGATGGTAATTTAACGTCGTACTAGAGCAACACAACAGGCTATTGACGGTCCGGGATCAATCCCGAAGGGAAAGGACCGAGAAAAACACAACGTAATCTTGAACCCCGGTTAGATGACGAGGCAACACCTGAGCTGGCACCCCACTCCAAATTATTTAAGAGGAAAAGATCTTTACGGATGGCGCAACACAACGGGCTATTGACGACTCTCCGGGATCAATCTCGAAGGGAAAGATTCCGAGGACAACGCCTCGTAGTTTTGAACCACGGCCAGATGACGAGAAAACACCTGAGCTGGCACCCCACTCTCCAAAGTTCCATGCCAACGTGATCACAGCGGCCCCTCATCCGCTCGGATTAAAGATTTTCTCTTGGTTTAATGGTAGATTTATTGGGTTGTGTGTCAGATTAAGTAAAAAAAAATTTGAAGGTTATTTCAGTTTGGGTATTGGTATTGTTCATTAACATCGCACTGCAGAAACACAACGGGCTATCGGAGACGGTCCGGCATCAAACCCGAAGGGAAAGATTCCAGGACAACACTAATTTTGAACCACGATCAGATGACGATATTTCAATTCGGAACGAAAAGAAAAAGTGGGAGCTGTCGAGAATGAACTACTAAAGGATCTTGAAACGCGAAAAGCAGCATCCTTTCGATACAACGGAGTAGTGTGGAAGTTTGGAGAGTGGGATGCCAGCTCAGGTGTTGACCTCTTCAATTGATCGTGGACGAGGTGTCCTCGGTTCTTTTCCTTTGGGATTGATCCCGAACCATCGACAACAGTCAGATGTGTTAATGCAGTATGACGTTAATTCAACTACCTACCTGATGCATGTTCACAAACAACCAATCAGATTCAGTAACAGCTTAGAGAATCACAGTTTATAATCACAGATATTCTTCGGTAACAATCACAGTTAGAATTACTTGCAGATGCGCATGCTCTGACCAATAGCCTTTACTCACGTTGCGCTTTGAAACCGACGAAGACGGTTCGTCATTTCCTCCACCTGACTTGCTTTCTCAAAACGCGCGCCATTTGTATCAGTTCAGTACCTCGATGCTTGATTTTTGAAGTTTAACTTATTGCGTTTTACTATAGATTAGATTTTTTATTTTCTTTTTTGATTTTGGTTTTCACCTGAATAATCGAAGTAAGTCAACATATTTTAAAAATTATATTTCAATCATGACTTAAGTTACGATTATGTGTTACATTTTTGCCTTTTTCAATTGCATAAATGTAAACGAATTTATGTCTTACTCTTAAGATTTGTTGATAGAGCGAGATGAATAACGCGTATGAGTTCAAGGAGCTAAATTATTTGAAACAATACATAATATAGCCTTGCTAGTGAAAGCAAACATGCATTTCCTGACTTGGGATCCATCACAGCATTAGCCTGAGAATTTAACTTTGTGATTCATCAAATTCTCAGTTGCATCCCTTTCGTCTGAAGCAAAACTGACTAATTTTAAAGATATCAGAATTTTTCACTCAAATTAGTTTTAATTTCATGTTGATTCTTATTAGTTCACTCTCTCGATAAGGAATGATGAAAAATGCATTAAAATGTTTTCACTGCTTGTTTGTAAGTCAGAAATCAGGTTATTTTTTAAATAAAAATTAAGATATACTGATTAAACAGCTTTAGTATGAGATCTAAAATGTTCCATTTGAAAGTTTTAAAACCTTAGTCACATTTAAACTTGTAGCATTATGAATGTATGAAGTAATTAGAGGAAGTTAAGTCGAAGCTTTTTATTTAGATAAATTGCATTTTCTTACTCTATTTTGCATTTTACAGCTATAATCATGCTTCGAAATCGAAGTCGTGTGTCATTTGCTGACAAGAATTGGGGTAGTTGTGGTAAGAATTTCATTTTCTATTTTGTGAATTTCTATCGCTATATATCGCTTTTCATTTATAAGAAATCTAATTTAAAAAATCGTTATTTCTATTCAATATTTTGATAACTTTCTGTTTAACACAAGGATATTAGTGCTATTGTCTGAAACAAAATTCACTCAGAATTTTATTGCAGATATAGAGTATTTTGTAACCTACAGACTAAGCAAATACTTTAACAGGTGTAATAACTTTCATGTCTTAGGTTTTGAGGTGACCAATAATTAAATTGACATTATAAAGAATGAAAAACATTCAATTTTCTAAACATCAGCAATGTTTCCTGCTTTAGTAAATCAAACATTTCATCCTGTAAATGTAGTTGTCTTTTTAATGATTCTGTTACTTGAGAAACCGTACAAGTAAGCTGATAACTTCTGAAAAATCAAAAAACTGTTTCTGCAAAAACTAGTAAATTATGTTTCACTACTGCGTTTTGAAGTCAGTAATGTCTTTAGACTCATTATCACCTCAAACCAATAATTCTTAGAAGACATAACCAAAGTAATATATTTAACTGTAAAGAGATGCAATGCATTCTATCTTTTTAAAATTGTGAAATCGTGTTTATTAGCAAATGCTTCAGGTTGGGAAAGTTTTGTCAACCGGTTACAAATTTTCTCAGAAACTAAGGCATAACACATCCTAATAAGGATATGATTTTTTTGCCCTACACCTAGAGTTGGCAGAAATTATTCTCAAGAACAAGAATATTCTTCAAACATTAAAATTTGGAGAATTTTCCATTTGAAACCTCATTTTTTAGGCAACCGTAATTTAATGATTGTAGACATGCACATGAAGTTTATTTTATGTATCATTCCTAATATACATATAAGCGCTGTTTTATAGAAATTATTTATAATGCTACTGCCATGGTCTATATGATAAGCAACACATCCCTCTATATTTCTGCATATAGTTGTGCAGTGCAAACATTAAACTTATTGGTTGGGGAGTATTAAAATTGATATTAAAAATGAAATATTTCAGTGAACTTGAAAATAACTACACATGTTGTCGAAATAAATAATTCACACTTCGAGCAAAGTTGTTGAAAAAGAGTCGAGTACAAAATAACTGAAGTGTTTACTTTTTCTAATGTTAGCCTTAAAAGTACTACATTTCAAACTTATTTTTTTCATTTGTGTATTCATTCATCAAAAAGTATACTGCATAGTATTTTTTTAAGCCTCTGGAAGAAAATTCTCGATTATTAGAATATTCTCAAATGTGATTTAGTAATTTGGTTGGAAAGTGATAATTGTATGAATTCTTTGAAAAAGATAACTTTTGAATGTAACTTTGGAGATGTCGAAACCGGGACACTAAGCGATTTATCGCCAAAAATGGTGACCTTGGTGTTTTGATCCAGCTTTATGGCAACCCTATGCAAAAGGTTTTTCACATAGGAAAGTCCATGTTTTTCTTTTTAATGAAATTGCGATGGCGTCCAAAGCCAGTATGGCTTTGGACGCCATCGCAACTGATTTGGCGACAAACATGCCCCTGATTCGACATCTTTACCGTAATTTTTGATAACTTAATGATAATTATAATGATTTTTAACTAATGATAACTTTTAGTAGACTGCATCTGCTATTTTTAACTTGATCTTATTGTAAAGGAAGTTTTTTAAAAAATATTTTTCTCTAGAATCTTTGTCAGAAGAGCCAGTAAAGGATGTTAATGAATCAAAGACTGTAAGTTATTTGCAGTTCAATTTCTACTTTTTCCATTTTATTATTCAGAACTTTTGTTTTATTTGAATCTTGTGCTTTATAACCTAAAAACTAAATTCATAGCAGCTACCTTTTCCAGATATCTTCTGAAAAGGCAAGTGCCCTTTCTAGGAAAATAAGTTTTTCTTTAAAATTATTTTTTGCATAGAAAGATAAACTTTTCTCGGATAAACTGTTTTCTACCAAGCAAACATCTCTCAATATATCTATTTTGCAGGAATCTAAAACTAATATGAAATTTAAACAAGCGATCTTTGATTTCTTTTAAAATTTCCACTTAGCACTATTAAATACAGAAATACGTTCTCTCCTTAAGTCTTTGAAAATTTGCTGGTGTTGGTTTTTAAGAGCAATGCAGCTTTAAGATTTTTTTCGGAAAGAGGAATTGTTGGGGAGGGAGATTGAAATTGCCCAAAATAATGCCTTTCGCAAAGCACTTATATTTCTATCAATTTTTTCCAAATAGGCTTCGTATTAAGAAATCAAAACAAGGTGGCATCCTTTTTGTACTTATAATTACACTATTAATTAATAACTTGGTAGTGTTTTCAAAGAGTACTGTCCATTCTTGAGATTACTGGACTGAGAAATTGCTAATCTTCAAAATGGTTAATGAGTATTTATATTGATTATTAAAATGGGGGTTTTCAAAAAATACTCAAAATCCATATCACCCCTAATTAAAAATATTTTCTTCATTAGTTATTCTTTATTCTAATAGCATTGTGTGCAGTTGAAAATGCAAAATATTTTTGTGTTAGTATTGAGCATCAAGATTATTTTTTGTTAAAAATCTAGATTGTTTTTAGGTTGGTGTATGTGTTGTACAATTGCTTGAGTAAAATTGCTCGTCTTATTTTCTATTTGATATTAAATGTTTCAATTTTTTATGCAGTTTAGTTCAGAGCAGTCTTTTCCTACTGTGGAAGGGAATTTCAACAGGAACTCGTATCATAGCAGAAAGAGTTGCCAAGCAGCAAGTACTTCTGTTGCAATGTCCAATCTTAGCATATCCACAGCTGATGAGTACAGTCTGCCATTGACCGCATTCCAGCAAATCCAGACTCCAGAAACTAAATCGCAACAAATTGACACTTTCACTGATTCTGCAGATTACGATTTACCGATGACTATAACCTTTCGAACTCGGACTGCAATTCTGCAATATGAAAGTTACAACCAAAGTTTTGACAGTGATGCTTCTGAATACAGTCTGCCACTAATTGCTCCTGACTTCAATTCAGCATCATTCATATCACTGAATGGCAGTACAAGCAGTGGTATGTTTATTATTTCATATAAACTTTCATGTTAAATCTTAGTTGCGTTTTAGTATTGAAATATTAATAGTCACATATCAAGGTACACCTTCTGGGAATTCTTGAAAACACTTGGAAATGAATTGGCCTTGATGCGAGTTATAGGCGGCACAGGTTCAATTCCTCCCTGGGTGTATTTCTCTCTTCTATGTCAGTAAAACTTTCCTTGTATGGTGTATGTTCGTTACTTGATATTACCTATTTTGATGTTGGTCTGTCTTGTGACTGACAAACATGACCAAATATTTCCTGTATGCCATAAAACCCAACTCCTTGAAAAACCCATTTGTATTAGATTTCTGGAAAATTAAATTTTGTTAGAAAAGTTTCTAATTTTTAATTCTGATTATTTTCAATACTCGAAATCATTTAGATTTCAAAATTGATTTTATAATTTAGAAAGAGGAAAAAACAAAAAGTCGTTCAAAATATGCCTTCCTAGTGCATATTCTTTTGCATGTATGAGACTGGATTTTTTTGTGTTAAAAGAAAATACTTAAAAGTGTTAATGCGCTCTTATTTTTCTGTGATCTTCAATCAAGAACCTTAAAAACCATTTTTGACTTTCCAACCTTCATATATTTATGGGGTGAAGTATTGATATTGACAATCCCTTTTAATGAGCATTAAAGGTTCTCATTTCTAATGTACAAAATACTACCAATTGGTCTTTATAATAAAGTGGAAAACTAATTTTTGTTTTCCCTGGGTGTTTTTAAAATAAATCTGAAGTATATATTCAATCTATCCTGTCTCTATGTTAAATTATGCCATTTGGGCTGATGTAACAATAGCTGTTTTCTGTTCTGTTGAATTTCATAATGAGTTCTTATTTTGATTTTTGTTTGAAATAGACAGCCATAGTGAACCTCTATCCGATGAAGGATATGAAACAAGAACAAGTTTGGAGAAAGAAACTCTTGAAAAGTAATTTACACTTTTTTATTGTGAAATTTTATTATCTATTGTTTACTTGTTGCTTATGACTACTGTGTTAAAATTATAAACATTACAGATATTGTTTCATTTGAATAATGCTTTTATAATTTCTTAAACTAGGAAATTTTAAATTAAATTTTCAAATACATTGAATTAAGTTTTATTTTTAGTTGATATTTAAAGACAATATTTTTGTGTAACCATCTGTTTGCTTTTGGCATATGGTTGGTGAAGTTAATTAATTTCCCCCTTTTATAGCACACATATTCTAAGAAACCGAACCCGGGCAAGTGATGTGTGTTTGAGTTGTGAGGAAGAGGAGCAGTTCCACCGCTCACACAAATCGAAGCATGGTAAATCAGTGTTACCAAAATATAACTCTGAACAAATCCTTACCATCAAATCCCAGCACACCTTCATAGATACACACTGTCACCTTGACTTCCTCTTTAACAGAGAGAAGTATAGTGGAACCTATTCTGCATACCAGCAGAAACATAAAGCATCATTCCCTGTAACTTATGAGGGATGTGTTGCAGTATTTTGCAACCCATTCACCTTTGCCAAGGTAAGTGCATTGGTTTTCAACATAATTTTGAATTGTTATCTCTGATAGCTCAATCTTAATCTGCTTATAACAGAATTACTAAACTTTATATGTTGTACTTTTTGGTGTAAAGTGTATGAGTACTAGATCAAAAAGTTAATATTTTCCTAGATTAATTTAATCCTTTTATAATAAAGTAGAAATATGAGACAAAAGGAACTTCAAAGGAATTTGAGACTTATTTGAATTGTGATCAGTTTCTTATAATTAGATGTTAATTGTAGTAAATTGATTATTAGCTTGTATATTTTATAGAAATTTAATTGGACATAAAGTACCATCGAAGCAAAACTATTGCTTTAAAACATTCATGCCAATGAGATGTTTAACTTCCTATTGTTTCAAACAGAAATGAAATTCTTTTTCAGTCTAAAAATGTAGGCATTAAGTGGTAAAGTGCTTTTTATTATCTTGGAAAGGAAGTATACCTATTGTGTCTACAGACAGAAGGCATTCCAAACATAGGGAGGTGATCAATCGGATTTATTTGTAATAAATGACTTTTTCTATGCTATACAGTAACATTTGCTATATTGAGCCTTGAATATATTGTTTATTCTGCATATCACTCTTTTTTCAAATAAATTTTCCTTCTATCTGCAAAGATAATTTCCCAGTCTGTTTTTTAGAATTGGGGGCTCAGTTAATTTCTAAAACAAGTATCCTAAACTGAATTGGTAAATAAAAGATTTGGGTGTAAATTTTAAATTGGGTGAAAAAGAATTTCTGTTTGAAAAATATTTACATTTTTAGCATTATTTTAGAACTCTAATGATTCTGTGTTCAATTTATCGTTTCACATAATTTGAATTTTAAAAAATGTGAGATTCAATGCTTAATTCAAAGTTTTGTTTCTCTGCTCATACTATATTGCACTTTTTCTTCTGTTACGAGAAGAGGGGTTATTGTATCTAGATATCTTACGAGTGAAATGAATATTTCATATTTTTATGTAATTTATTTATATACTTAGAAACCCATGTGGGAGAAATTCTTGGCAGAGAAGAATGTTTGGGCAGCTTTTGGGTGTCATCCCCACAACTCTAAGGACTTCTCAGACCAACACGAGAAGTACCTTTTGGCTGCTCTAGACCACCCTCAAGTGAGGGCTTTGGGAGAAATTGGTCTGGATTATTCCAGCAGGTAAATATTACTCTTTCTTACCTTTGCCTTTATTTCAATAATTATTTTTGCTTTTTTTTCCATTAAAAAATATTAACTCTTGTCTTCCTCTTTTTATGTGAAATAATCTTAAAAGAAAAATCTTTCCACATACAAAAATATTTTCTAATTTGATTCATTTGCACAATATATTTATGTAATTAATGGTGAAGAGAGGAATTGAAATGAATGCAGATTTTAAAAACTTGAGCTGATGCATTCTTTCTAATTTAATTTGTATTTAAATGTTGCACATACATTGATTATATGTTCTTTTCTAATTTTCTTTGAGTAAGAATTCAGGTTTTTTTAAAGTTTCATGTTTACCAGATTTGTCAAACCATTTCAAGGGGTTTGGGATATGTGTTGTCCTTTAACTTCAGTTCTTCCAGCAGGGGATTGGAACACTTTTGGTTACGAGTTTAGAGAAAAATGGGTTGATAGGAGCCAAGTTTCTTTTTCTTATGGAAATCAATTCTTCATGAAAACTCTTATTGTTCCTCATTCTTATTTGCCATCTGGCAATTACCTAAACATTTTGCACTTTACTTTATTGGATGAAACGTTTGTATTGTCTTTTGCTTGATAACAATACCATGATTTCTTCAAAAACAGAAAGGAGTATGTCAAAGCCACTTTGAGAATAGAGGTCATTATCGATTTTCTTGCATTCATTTTGAAGTTTGATGATGCTAAACTCCCTAACTTGACAATTGAGCATATTAAACATTTCTGTATCAGTTCTTTAATTCCTTACACATTGTATTTAGATTATTGTAAATTCAATTCCTTATGCATTATATTCAAGTTTATCTAGTAACCTATTCTCTTTTAAGACCTGTATTTCCTTTTCAACTGAAATATCAGTGTATATTTTGATTTTTTTTTACAAATAAATTTGTTTACAAAATATACACGAAGCAAAAAACTTATTTACAATAATTATTTTTGTTTCATTGAAACATGTTGAAGAGTTAAGTGTTTCTTGCAGGAACAACTGCCAAAAAACCATCCAGCACAAAGTATTTCGAAGACAGCTGAGGATAGCCCTAGCAAGGGAACTGCCTCTTGTTATACATTGTCGGGAGGCAAATGAGGATACCATGAACATCATGAAGGAAGTAAGTGTTATTTTTACTTTTTACAAATCCTGGTATCAAGAATTGTTTCCTAATATTTTTTTACAGAAAAGAGTTACACATTTTCCTTTAGCTGTACAATAGCCAGTTGCTTGAGTTGAGTATTTTTAAAATGTCATCTTTCTACTATATCAGGGTTTGGGGGGGGGGGTTTCTACAAAGTACAAAAGTATTTCATTGGTGCTTAGTTAAATATCAAATTTCAACTCTCACTTTTCTTAGCTAATTACAGTCCATATCTGGCAACCTTGCCAGATTTTCCTGTTCTTTTATCTGGTAAAATTATTTCACGACTTTCTCTCATTGAAGGGAATTCTTGGATTCTCACCTTTAAACCTTGAAAATTTTTGTAGGTCTTTAAAACTTAGTTTTTAATTTATTTCATATGAACTTGGAAAGAAAATTCAAAATGGAACATTCAGATGGTCTAAACTAACAACGTGTAAATGCTTTTATCAGTGTATTATGTATTTTCTTAAGAAAATAGCCTTATTTTTCTTCAAATCAAAAGTAAATTTTTTCAGTACATATTTTGTCCGTCAGATTTTAAAAGTTTTGCTATATCACATCAAGATTTCTGGAATGTAAAATACTAACAATTTTCGAAATTAATAATTGAATTCAATATTGAATAGAAGAGGCTCATAATAAGGGTAGTATTTTTTATGATTTTCCATTGTTTTGAGAAAGACTGAAATGTTTGAATACATAGAAAGGTGTTTAATAAAAAACATGATTAAACTCCTTTGTTAGAGCAGTTCATACTTTTTACATATTACTGAAAAGTAGAATTCTTCAGGCCCTTTAGTCATTTTAAGGCACATTTTGATATTTTCAAAATGGGCATTTTTGGACGAATTTTTCTGCTACCCAATTTTTTGCCCTAAGCCTGTAACAAAACATACGATGTGTACATCAGTGCAATTTAGTGTTGAGTTACTGATGTTGGATCAATGGCTTGCCCTATGGAGATAAACCTTGCAAAATTTAAAAAAAATGAATAAAATGATAAAAATTAAGATTAAAAGGAAGTACAGATTTCTTTTTTCTAAAGTTGGTAGATAAGCCCCAAAAGTTGTAGTTTAACATATTAAGGTAAATTGAAACCTCAACACGTTATTCCAACCCTCCTGAAAAATTTACTTGTGTAATTTTGTTGCGTTTGATCTATGTATCATATATTTCTTTATTTGTTCCCTTTGGTGAAAAATTTGCTCAGATATGTGTAAATGTAGCAATAATGGGCAAAATAAACTTATTTTAACTCTTCAAGAGGCATTGGGGTTGCAGTCACCTCACTGCTTATCAAAAGAATAAAGGGTACTTAAAAATGCTGAATTTTCATTTTCAGAAATTGTATGAACCCTGTACACACACTTGAGGCATGTCACCACAAAAGGGCCTATATCCAATCTCTGTAATTTTCCAGTATTTGCGAAAAACTGTAGAAAACAAATTATAAGTGGTAATAGCTACAAAACTCATTTGAATTATTTTTACCAACTCATAATATCAAAATGAACAAAGAAAGTAAATGTATAAAAGATGTAACGTAGCTTCAAAATTTGGATATGGAACCTTTTGCTGTAACCAAATGAATAAAGGAACTTTTACGCCAACAACATGGGGATACAGGCTGTTTTGACACAATAACGTACTCAGATAAAATGAACTAGCTATCCTTTATTTTCATTATTTTAAATCATTACTTGTCATTAAAAAATAGAACTAAAACTCTCACAAAAATCAACAGCGTACATTTTAGAAAACAAGTTCTGAAAACATTACACTCATCTGCATGCCCTTCACAAAACTCATCTCTGCTCCGAATGTTCCGTGTCGTTGGCTGACTTCTCGGCCGTGTTTTCCAAGACCACATTTTTATAGAAAGAGCATTCTGCTATTGTGTCCCAGGTTTTGCCAAAAGGTTTTAAACATCATCAATTCTTGGCTGCTTTCAACATGACTCCCAATGGTATTTCATCTGGCAATGTGATCGACCTTATTTTAACACCTTTTTTAACAACCAATTTACCATTGGTTAAGTCACTGCTGCAACATGTTTCACCTCTAATCAATATATTTGTTGTTTAGATTTGGTGAGAATGAAACGTTTTGCCTGATTAAATTTGAAGTGCCAAGATGTAGTTCTTTGTAGTAAGTCCCTACTAAAGTTTTCCAGTCGTAAGCAGTTTTTTCTATGGAGGTAAACACCTGGTCTGCTGGCAAAAACGAGTATCCAGTGATTGGGAAAATCATTTGTATTTCCTGAATGTTAGAAGGAGCGACTCGTGTCAAGAAGTAACTTAGCATCCTAATCATAATTGAATTATGGTTCTGACCACTGCAACCATCAGCGCACAACCTAATTGTTGAGTAGGATGAGTGACAATAGCTGAAATACCTCTGAAGCAATTTCATTCACACCCTTGTGTTCATGCTCCTTCCAAGAATATCAATATACATTCTCCAGAGTCAAGCAGTCTTTTGAGTTCCCTTTACAATAGATAAATTGTGTATGTTAATTTGCCTACTATAGTAGGCAGTCTGATCTTGAACCTTTGGCAGAACCAGGTTCTTTTGACAGTCAAAACTCAGTGTTAGATCTTCCCTTTTTCTTGAAGTTTTCTGAAAAATGCTTTGTATCGCATTCTGTGAAATGCAAGTTCAGTCATCAACTTATTTTTCCAGGAGGATTGGTCTCTTTTTATTTTGGCTTTAATTTCTAAACATTTAGAGCAGGCATCTGGTGGGTGTGCCAAATCCAATGTTGTACTGCGTGGTAAAAATGTTTTGAAAAAACGTTTTCTTCGATTTCAGTGATTCGTCAGTGTTCGTTGTTGTACATGCGATGTAATTTCTTAATACTTAAATTTCCTGGTAAATAACGCCGGTAATGGACTTCCCTCGAGAGTAATGGCTTTCACAACATTTCAATTTTCTATGAATGCTTTAATAACAGCTCTTCTCTTTTCGTAAATGGGATTTGACTTCGCTCTACCTCTACTGTCAATAGGCATTCTACCAGTAGTCAGAAATTTTCTAGCCAAGGACTGAACTCTCTTGCGTGATATTTGGAGGACATTGATAAAGGTTTGCTGACACACATGTAGACAAAATTTGTTGGTACCAGATACTCGAATGTAGAAGTTTGTACTAACTTTTTCGTAGAGGTAGGTCTTTTTGCAGCTGTTGTTTGATGATAAACATATCTTGGAGGCTTTTTTGCGCATCGAATAAAAGTTCTGATAGGATTCCCAAATGTCCCTCATTGTTAACTTCCTGTGCTTGTAAGACTTGTTGAAGTGGTAGCAACGAGGGTATGCTGGTGGAACCGGGAGTTCGTATCTGCAACAGCAAAACAGCCTGGTAGTTTGTAATAAAATGTCAATATTTATTAAATAACAATATTGTCGGCAATATTGTTCAACGTCAACAATATGGAATGATAAATCATCAAATATGACATAATGATAAAACTGAAACAATGTAAGCTCACTAACGTAATATGATAACGTACCTTTTGGATTTTGCAAAGTTCCTTTTCCATTTACTACGATCTCCTGGCATCCGTCTAGTTTTTCCCAGTTCCGATGTGTAATGCTATCATTCATGGTCCCTAAACCAAAGAAATGTTACCACAATCAAACACTTTGCGAGACTAAAATGAACATCGAAAGACACCAGTTGCTAAACGTAAACAATTACACACAATGACACAATAAAACCAGACTGAATGAGTCAACACTGACAAAACTTGGCCTTTCGCGCGGGATTTCGAGAGATCTAATTGGTTCGTTGGATATAGGCCTGTTTAACGCGTTCATGCTTGTAAGTATGGAATCTTCTGCCGCAACACCCGATGTTTGATTGTATTTTTCCAAGGGATAAAACCCTCTGATGCATCAACAATTTACCAGTATATGCATCGAGCTGCACAGCTGTTAAAACAGCGTTGAACTCATTTTCAACCGAAAATGGATATAGGCCCTTTTGCAGTGACATGCCTCACTTGATCTTGCGTCCATTGGAAACATTATTTCAACTAATAGCTTGTAAATTTTACAAATTATAAAAGTGAATTTTTGATGTTTTCTGTGTGATATAGTTTGAAATGATTTTGGATGTATTTTTTTTTTAGATTCTCCCACTGGATTATAAAATCCATTTACATTGCTTTACGGATGTGTGGGAGTATGCCAAGAAATGGCTTAACATCTTCCCAAATTTATATATTGGCATCACCAACCTCGTCACTTTTAGTTCGGCCGATTGCGTCCACAAAGTTGTGAAGAATATTCCTCTTGATCGGCTGCTACTAGAAACTGATGCCCCTTACTTTGTGCCTAAAGTGGTAAGTTGCATTGGATTTAAAAATAAAAATTATTTTGTGCTCAAAATTTTGTTTTTCAAATTAAGAATAATTGTAAGGTAGAAAAGGTAATAAAATGCTCTCAAAATATTCAAAAATTCTATTAAATGATTCACTTAAAGTAAATATTCCCCTAGAGACTGCACCTGTTGCTAAAAACACATTCATTAAATATCTGATTAATTTACGTAAACAGCAGGGTATGTCACATGTAGAATCAGTTTGATTAAAATCGTGATTTTTATTACAAAAATCATGATTTAAATCAACCTTTAATTTTTCTAAATTGAAATTTAATAATATTAAAAACGAAATAACCCTGGGACAGAATGTATACTATTTTATTCTAATAAGTTTTAAAATTTGCTCTTCCACTCAGTAACTCCTGAAGAATGACCTTTACAAACTGAAAATAACTGGATTCCCTATTAGAAATGGTAGCATTAATTGCTTGGGGGAAATTATTGGAGGGAGTAAAACACAACTTGCTTCATATTTAAATCATTAAGTATGAAATGTCCGATTTCAAACTGAAAGTTTGGTTTATTATATCTCAAGCAAGAAGCAGTATAATTAATCAAAGTATGTGCCTAAACTATAAATACAGTTTTGCCATCTTAATGGTAGCTTGTTAATGCCGGCAGCAAAGAAGCCTGGAGAGCAAGTGGTGATAAAATCGCGAAAGGCTTTTCTACAGCTTGTTGGGAATTAAATATTTTTCCTTGCAAGAAGTGGCCCAATGCCTGAAAGAAATGGTAGTCGGTTGGTGCAAGGTCTGTGGAATACGGTGGACGATAGAGAGTTTCCAAGTCCAGCTCCTGTAGTTTGAGCAACTTTATTCGTGCGACATGTGGTCGAGCATTGTCCTGCAAGAGGATTGGCCAATTCCTATTCACCAATCTCGGCTGCTTAATCCCAAGCTCCCTCATCATTTTATCTAATGATTACAGTAGACATCTGCCATAATCAATCGACCAGGTCGCATGAAGCTGTAGTGGGAAAACACCAGTGCTGGACCACGAAACACACCATTAACTTTTTTTGGAGAATATTCGGTTTCGGAGTGTGTTTTGGCACTTCATCTTTATCCAACCATTGTGCTGAACGCTTGGGATTGTCGAAAAGAATCCATTTTTCATCACATGTAACTATACGGTGTATAAATGGTTTGCCTTTATGTCGCAACAGCCAAGAAATGCAAGCTTTGAAACTTTTTCTCTTCTGATGCTCGTTTAATTCATGCGGAACCCATCTATCCAGCTTAACCTTACCGATTTGTTTCAAATGGTTTAATATTGTTGGAATAGTAAAGTCAAACCTTTCTGCAAGTAGGTTGAGATGTATCCGCTTCCATTGCAGCTTTCAGCTCATTCTCCACCTTGCTCTCAGGTTGCCCACTTGGTTCATTTTGAAGATAAAAATTGCCAGATCGGAACTTCTCAAACCAACGACGTATTGTGCGTTCATTAGCCACATCCTTGCCAAACACTTCGAGTTGTCTGCGCTGCATTAGTTCCACAACGGAACTCATATTTGTAAATAACGCGAATTTTTGACTTATCCATGGTTTACAAAATTTAATCAGCAAAAGTCAATTCGACAGATAATCACAAACCAAAACGTGCGTCTGAAAGGCTGATGATGTACCTTCACAATAAAAAAACAAATAACTTTCAAATTGAAATATCGGGTATCAAACTTGGAACTTGAAGTAATTGGACATTTCATACTTAATGACTTAATATATAAGGGTATTTCAAAACTTTATATTTTGTTAATATAAATAATTATTGGTTTATGTGTAGCATTTATCCCTCATGTTGGAGGGGGACTAGGCCCCAATCAAAGCAATTACATGACCCAAGGAGTTCAGGTCTCTAAAACTTTGTGCGCCTTCTCATGAAGTGATCTGTTAAAATGGAGTGAATTACTCTGAATGTTTATATGTAGTATATTATTCTTATTATTTATAATATTTACCCCTTATATGTTTGGGGGTCAGGTTCCTTGGGCATGCTTGTAGATGTTTTTAAACAATTTATTTGGTTTCTCATTGGAAATAATTACCCCTCCCATTTATGGGGACACAAAGGATTTGGGCCTCTAGAAGTTGGCACCTGTGTTGGAATGAAAACTGACCTACAAATATTTCTTTATGCTTAACAGGCAGTGGCTGAGTTTGGGATCAGTTCATACATTGCACAAAGTGTTTTGGTTAATTTTGGGTCTTTCTCATGGAAAGGTTGCATAGGCTTGAATTGATGCCTATGCAAGAGGAAATTTGATATTTCTGATAAATGAATCAGCACTGTTTAACATTTGTTTTTAATATGTTAAAAACGAGTATAGGTGCCCCTCACTTCCTAGTTTATTTAGTAAACCCTCTGGAAGAAAATGGGAGTAAACTTGAATAGAAAAAACCTCTTAATATTCGCAAAAGCAAAATATTCATCTAGTATCATGCCTGTAATTAAGAAAATTCAGGAGAAAGCACAAGTTCCTTGATTTCTTTGCAAAAACATTATATTCCAGATATCTCGTTTTGAACCAGAGAAATTCATTTAGATTTTAGTGTTTATGCAGCAGACAAGAAATATATCCATAAAGCTATATTACTTATTACAACAACTACTTTTTAATTATAGAAAGAATATTTTCAACTTAAATTACACTTGAAACAAGCCGAGTAACGAAACTAAAATTTAAAAACTTATTTATTAGAATTTATAAAAATTAACCCTGTTAAAAATTTCCTCCCCTTTTTAAAATGATTTTTTTTTAATTTAGAATTTTATGTATTATGGATTTGTATCATGAAATACAATTCAAATGAAAGAATAAAAGTTATAAGACCCAATGATATATTTAATTGTTCCAATCTTTCAAAAAATTTGCCCTGCTATATTTTCTAAACCCTTAGTATTGATTTATGTTGAACATAAATCAATACTATCTAGAAACTAGTGTGATTTAAATGTCTCATCAAACAAGTTTAACCATAGACGCAACCAATTAATTAAAAAAAATTTGGTTTAAATTAAATCAGATTTTTATGATTAAAAAAATTATTTTTCATACCTGTTAAACAGTATGGATTGTGTTTTATGAAAACAATTTATTATGTATATGCCTTGGAAATTTCATATTTTATGAAATCACAAAAGGGACTAGGCTTTCTAAACAAGTTAACAACTATTTCACTCAATGCTTACATATATAGTTGACATGAAGAGTTTATTTCTAGCAAATTAATTACAATAATTTCAAAAGTTTTAACTTAGAGATACTTTTTAATTAAGGAGAACAACATTTTGTTTGTATATATTAAAGATATTCTTTTTCAAAAATGTTTTATATAAATATATATATAGAAGGAAATACATATTTAAATTTCTTTTTAGAGTCCCAAAGGTACAAGATTTTCCCATCCTGGTATGGCAATCCACGTTGCAGCCCAAATAGCAGCTCTGAGAGATACCAGTTTGGAGGAAGTTCTATACTGGACAAGAAGAAACACAAATTCTGTATATGGAATTTAGGCAGTTGTTCATACCATCATATGCATATACGTCAACTCAATTCTTGTAGACGTCACATTTTGTTAATGTAGAAAATAATGTGTCATTTGTATATAATATGTCATTTGTGAATGTCTTTTCTGTATAATGTACCTTTTGTATATAATGTGCGCCTTTTGTATATAATGTGCGCCTTTTGTATATAACGTGCGCCTTTTGTATATAACGTGCGCCTTTTGTGTATAACATGTGCCTTTTGTATATAATGTTGCAGGCTATGAAATACCTTTTAGGATTATTCATTATTGTATTCTATAAATATGAATGGAAAATGCATTTACTTAAACATGCATAGTATTTTGCCTGCTTGTTATTAGTTTTTGTTATTCTCTTGTTAAGCTCCAACACTGATTCATCATTTTTAAACTGTAAATGTTTGTTTTAAACTTATTTGTCAACCCATATCTGAGTAAAATGCTTTTTGTCTGTTAAATAAATATTTTCATAATCATTAAGCTTTTGTTTTATAATTTTAAAAGTGCATGGAAATGTTATTTTATTTTATAATTGGACACATATTTTATAATTGGACAACTGTTAAATGTCACTTGGTTCTTAATTAAATGGAGAAAATAATTTACATATAATTTCAAAATTCATTGAGATATTAGACATTTAAAGTTTACTTTTGTAATGATACAATTTTAATTTTTGCAACAAATATGTTCTTTCAAGTTTTAGATGACAATAACTCAGAGTTAATTTAATTGAAATGTATTGAAAATTAGTTTCAAATCTAAAGGTTTATGTGTAAAAGATTGGAAAAATTGAATTTTTTGACTTGTAGATAAATTTTTTTTTTACACAATTGGTATGGATAATATACCAGTTTTGATAGTGAAGAGCTAGTTAAAACAAATTTTAAAACACCAAAAAATGCAGTTAAAGATATTAATTTTGAGCGCATGTAGAACAACATTTTCCCTTATGCTATTTTGCATGCCTGTTTTCAAACTAAGTCACTTATGTTTTGTGCTATATTGAACATGAAGTTTGAAAAAATAATTCTCAATTCAAAATAATTTTACATATGGATGAGAAGATACTGAAGTTACACAAGTAATACAAAGAGAAACCAATTATTTTATATTCAAACTTGACAAATTTAAATTTGTTCCTGTAATTTTCCAATAATAAATAAAATGGAAAATTTTCCCCCAAAGAAAAATTGATTTTTTTCTGGCCACTTTTAGTTAAAAAAGGGACTAAATTTTTGTTAACCTTTCATAAATTTTCAAAAAGAACGTCCCCAAAATTTTGAAAAGGAGCTTTGGAAATGATTTAGCTTAAAGATGCCATTAGTTGCCAATGTTAAAAAATAGCAAAATAATCACCTCTAGCTGCCGTGACCTTATGGGATATTTTCTTGTAAAGCTAGATACGCACAAATGTTTCAGTAACCTGTTCCTAATGAGTGGCGTAACTTGACATGGTAATGAAATGCAATTTCAGTGTATCGCTTGAATCACAAATTATCTCAAACTGGAATTATCTCCAGTGGTTTGTTTCTGTATATACTGACAAACCCTTGTATCAAATGTTTTAGTAAAGCTTAAATTACGAAAAAAGATTCGAAACGCCAGTGGGCTCCATTTTAACAAAACCTCATTTTCCTGTGTGTTAGAACAGATTTAATTTTTGAAAGGTATGATCATTTGGATACTCGGTTATTACAAAATAAATGACACCATTATTTTTTACGTGATTCATTTTTGTGCCAAATCGAGGACTAGAATGTATTAGTTTAAAAAAGTTTCACTATCCTTTTATCTTATATATTTCACCCAACTAAATTTTAAAGTTGCTGTGAGCATTATTGTTCGTAATTGATCCGAGCACAGAAGTAACTTTTCAATGACAAAGAAAATATTGAAATTTAATATTTTTATCACTTGAATGTGATAAGATGTGCAAATTTCTGAGATGATATTAATGAAAAAAATGGAAGTTCCTACTAAAATACTTTATAAATAAAAAAGATTTAATAATACTAGAAAATTCTAAATCGTAAACTTTGCTTTAAAATACAAAAATAATTTTTTATGAAATTCTTAACTATTAAAATTTCAGAAAAATAAGAATTTTTATACTTTTGTAGTTTAAAAACAGCTTTTTGTAAGCTAGAGTTTAAATTTTATTTTGTTACAAGTAGAAACATTTTACATGCAAAATTTAAGCATTCATTCCTATTAGATTTTGTGTCAAGGTAACAAGTTTATAACTACTGAAAAAACACTTCAAAAACTTGCAATTTTAGTTCATGCATTTGTTTTATTGTTATCTTATTTTATTACTTGCAATATCGAAACAAAATACATACTTTTGTGTTCTAGTCTGACTTCTATGATAAAAAATGAAAAACTGAAGTTTAGTCTTGAACATTTTTGGATTTGGTTTGATGCCCTAGTTATATTACACAAAATATACAATAATAGACCTGAGTGATTTGTAGTGAATGGGAGAAATAGCCTTTAATCAATGAGTACTGGAAAACTAGTTACCTGCAAATGTAGATCAGGTATTTTTGAAAAGATTTGTTTGCCTAAGTGCAAACTGGCACTTAGGGGTGAAATTGGTTAAAAGTGTTGTGAACTTAACAAAATTCTAAGACAATTAAAAACACTAATACGCCAAATAAAAATAACTTATTACACTTTTCAGTACCGAATTCACAATTTTATAAAAATATTTTACTTTTTCAATGTTTCTCAATCACATTTTCTTATCTTTTATCTTAAAATATTTATTTTAGACTCATTTTTGGGAATACCAATCTGACTAAAATGTCCTTTTTGTGTCTTAGTTACTGTTGTGTTTTCTAATTTCAAAAATACATTGCATGTTATTTTTGTGTTTTTATTATATACGTCGTTCTTAAACCATACTATGTTCTTTTATAGTTGCAAAGTTCATGACTATAACGTTTAAAATTTGCCAATTTCGCTTATCCACTGCATATTTTCTCGAGTATGTCGAAAGAAAACGAAAGTTTTTGCAGAAGAGTAGATTTACAGATTTTGGAGTAAATTGAAAACACTAATTCAGTAGGTTAAAAGCTAAATAAACTTCTAATATAAACGTTGTTTTAATTTACACATCACATACTCATTTATTTCCAGTTTTATTGCAAATGAACATGATACAAAATGTTGTGTAGCTTCTGGAGTGAGTTTGATTCACTACTTGTGATTTAATTTAAGTTTTTAATAAAAACAGCAAAACCAGTTTCCACCACTGACAATATCGAAGTTATTAAAATACTTAGGATATTTTTCTTGCCAAAATTCATTTAAATATTTTGATTTAGAAAGCCAGTTCATGTGTTACCTCGTCATCTGATCGTGATTCAGAATTACGTGTTGTCCTCGGATTTGATCCAGAACCGTCGCGAAGAGACGGCTGTTTTCCTCCAGTGCAACTTTAATTAAAAGACCTACCCAAACATAAGATCATTCAAATTATGTAAAAAAAGAGTGGTATCTGTCATTTCTTTGGCAATAAACAGTGTATTGAAACGGACACATATTTTTCAAAATTCAACCTGTTCTGTAAAAGGAAAATGAGGATTTTCTGTTAAAATGGAGGCCACTAGTGTTTAGGTGGACTTTTTGTAAATTGGTGTGTTACTCAAACATATTGTTGTTTGGTGTAGTAATCTTCCAGAACCTTCCTACAGTTAGAGCTAATCTGTTTGACAATGTTTTTTGATTTAAGAGACATGTTGAAATTGCATTTTATTAACATATCAAGTTACGCCAAGAGTGTGGAAACAGGCTACTACAACAAATGTGCCCTTTGTATCTAGTTTAACAAGACATTTTTTATAATACAGGAAGCCTTAGGTTTCTTTTTTCTATTTATTAACCTTGGCGACTACATGTACTTTTTACTCCAAATATTTTTAAAAGCTCCTATTTTCAAAATTTTTCCTTCGCTTTTTGAAAATGTAGTAGTTTTAACTAGAAGCTATTAGAAAAAGTATTTCTCGAATTTTTCTTTGGAGAAAATTTTCCGATTGACGGAAATTTCGGAGCCAAGCCGTGGCAACTATGAAAGGAAAACTTCGGTACTTGTGCTCGCAGAAATAGCCATGAATTCATTCAGCATAAACAGTTTAGCACCTTTCCACATCGACCAAACAATCAAAGTAGTATATTTCGTTTGAAAACTGAAGTATGACTTCGATTCCATAAATTTATTCCCCATTATATAATCTCTCAAATTCTGATCACCTCTAGCTAGGGTAATAGATACATATAGGACTTATAATTATATCACTACTTTTCAAGCAATCTCATCTTAATTTTCTCATTTTAAATTCTAAAATTTTTCTTTACATTTCTCTTCCAGTCTCTTATTAATTGTGATGCTCTACTTTGCAAGAGTAAACAGCAGTACTTGGGATACTTCCCACATCCAGCATGATCACCAATATCTAAGCACTCCTGATTCCGATCGCAAGGGATTCACTTCTTACTACTTAGCAATTATGCGAGTGCCTTTTAATATCGTACTAGCTGATTTTTATGCTTCTTACACCCCTAGATATGTTTTTAACTTAAAATTCTTCATCTCTCATGCAAAATTCTTGACTTATATATATTTTTTTTATGATGTGGAGACGATAGGCTTTCACGGGTGCTCCGAAAGTAATAATAACTACACCTAATTCGGTATCTGTGGTTGCTCAATTGTCATGAAAACCTTAAGTATACTTAATTTTAAAAATTTAAATTTCTCGGCGAGATCTTCGTCTGCATCATACTTAATTATCACATCTCGTGCTTTAGACGATTCATTTTGTACGTGAGCAACTAAAATAGGATTTAAGATGTATTTTTTGCTAGTTTCAAAGCTATTATTCACAAGGGCTTTGATTGCGGCAGTCCGGTAAGCCCAAACAAATCACATGCAGTATTCCACTTGTAAATTCAGCCAAGTGTGTCGATATACGTATATACATATTGCAACAGTACCATCTTAACACTTAGTCAGACTGAATCGTTGCCTATTCAAAGGCCTAACTTCGTGAACAATATTCCATAAAATATTTATAATTGTAAATTTGAATGCAATAATTTGCGTTGTATTAAATTACCTGCGTAACTGCATTATCCTGATTCATGTGTAAAATTATTTTAGATAGAAAATTATTTTCTTCAAGCGTCATGCTCAATGTAGTGCAAAACTTAAATGACCTGGTTTTAAAACAAGCATTCAAAATAGGATAAGGTTAAATACTCTTTCCAATGCACTCAAAATAAATATCATTAATTGCCATTGTGGTGGTTCTAATTGATTCTGAAATATTAATGGTTAAAAAATAATATTTTAATATAAACAATATAATCCACGATTTCACGTTCACAGATTTTAGATTTGAAAATGACTTTGAATGCCTTTCCAGTAAATGATTGGCAGCTGAAACGCGAAAAAAAATTATTGTTGCAAAAATTATAATTGTGTCTAAGACACTAGTCTAAAAGTTAACTTTAAATATCCAATATTTTAATGAATTTTGAAACTATATATAAACTATTTTTCAATTTAACTCATAACCAGGCGATGTGGACAGTTGTCTAACTACAAAATATGAAGTAATAAGCTTAAAAATAACATTTCATGTTCCTTTTAGAACTAACACAAAAACTTAACATAATGAAAATATTTATTTAACTGACAAAAAAGCATTTCACTCACAGATAAGGGTTCACAAATAAGTTTAAAACAAATATTCACTGTTTAAAATTGATGATTGAGGGTTGGGTATAACAAGACAGCACCCAAAATTTAGTAAAAAGCAGATAAAATATTTTCAAAGATATTTAAATGGAAAATGCATTTACTTAAACATGCATTTATATTTATAGAATACAATAATGAATAATTCTAAAAGGTATTTCATATCCTGTTACATTACATACAAAAGACATGTTATATACAAAATGTGCACCTTATATACAAAACACACGCATTGTATTCAAAAGGAACACTTTATATATATATATTCACTATAATATATTGAATAGGTGCTATACTGCGGCAGCCCAATGAGCCAAAACAAATCATACGCAGTATTCCACTTGTAAATACAACCAAGTCTGTCAATATATATACATATTGGAGCAGTATCTTAGTATATCGTTACCCCGGACAGTTGCCTAAACAAAAGCCTAACTTCGTGAACAGGAATTCTATAAAATATTTATAATTTCCAAATTTGAATTTAATAATTTGTTTTTTATTTAGTTATATTTTTAAAATATATATATTTAAATAAAATATGCTTTCACGGGTGCTCCGATACACACACATATATATATATATCAGCTCTAATATATTTTCTGAGTTATATACATAGCTCAAAAAATAGTATTTTTCCCTTTCATATTTACAAACTTTTAGATTTAAAACTGTTCCTTTGAATACCTTTCAAGTAAATTACTGGAATCTGATACTTGAAAGAAAAGAACTGTTGTAAAAAATATAATTGTGTCTTAAACACTAATGTTAAAGTTAACTTTAAGTATCTCATATTTTAATGAATTTTGAAATTTTATGTAAACTATTTTAACTAGGCATATATTTATTGTTTAAAAATTATGATTGAGGGATGGGTCAAGACAGCACCCAAAAACTAGTAAAACACGTATAAAATACTTTTCAAAGATATATAAATGGAAAATGCATTTACATAAACATGCATTTATAGAATACAATAATGAATAATCCTAAAAAGTATTTCATATCCTGTGACATACAAAAGACACATGTTATATACAAAATGTGCACCTTATATACAAAACACACGCATTGCATTCAAAAGGAACACTTTATATATATATTCACTATAATATATTGAATAGATGCTATACTGCGGCAGCCCAATGAGCCAAAACAAATCATACGCAGTATTCCACTTGTAAATACAGCCAAGTCTGTCAATATATATACATATTGGAGTAGTACCATCTTAGCACATCGTTACCCTGGACAGTTGCCTAAACAAAAGCCTAACTTCATGAACGAGAATTCCATAATATTTATATAATTTCCAAATTTGAATTTAATAATTTGTTTTTTATTTAGTTATTTTTAGATTATACATATAAATATATGCTTTCACGGGTGCTTCTATACATATATATATATCAGCTCTAATACTATTTTTTGAGCTATATATATAGCTCAAAAACAGTTATTTCCCCCGATTTCATATTTACAAACTTTTAGATTTAAAACTGTTTCTTTGAATACCTTTCAAGTAAATTACTGGAATCTGAAACTTGAAAGAAAAGAACTGTTGTAAAAAATATAATTGTGTCTTCAACACTAATGTTAAAGTTAACTTTATGTATCTAATATTTTAATTAATTTTGAAATTTGATGTAAAGTGTTTTAACTAAACAGATATTTACTGTTTAAAAACGATTGAGGGATGTGTTTAACGAAACAGTTCCCAAAAACTAGTAAAAAACATAAAATACTTTTCAAAGATATTTAAATGGAAAATACATTAACATGTATTTATATTTATCGTACAATAGTGAATAATCCTGAAAAGTATTTCATATCCCGTGACATTACATACAAAAGACAAACGTTATATACAAAAGGTGCACATTATATGCAAAAACAAGCGTATTCAAAAGGCACACATTATATACAAAAACAAGTGTTGTATTCAAAAGGCACACATTATATACAAAACAAGTGTTGTATTCAAAAGGCACACATTATATACAAAAACAAGTGTTGTATTCAAAAGGCACACATTATATACAAAAACAAGTGTTGTATTCAAAAGGCACACATTATATACAAAAACAAGTGTTGTATTCAAAAGGCACACATTATATACAAAAACAAGTGTTGTATTCAAAAGGCACACATTATATACAAAAACAAGTGTATTCAAAAGGCACACATTATATACAAAACAAGTGTTGTATTCAAAAGGCACACATTATATACAAAAACAAGTGTTGTATTCAAAAGGCACACATTATATACAAAAACAAGTGTTGTATTCAAAAGGCACACATTATATACAAATGACATTACATACAAGAGGCATTATATACAAATTTATGACGCATTATTTTCTACATTAATAAAATTTGACGTCTACAATAATTATGGTTTGACGTGTAGCATATTCTGGTATGAACTGCCTAAATTCCATATACAGAATTTTTCAGTATTCAAAAGGCACACATTATATACAAAAACAAGCGCTGTATTCAAAAGGCACACACTATATACAAAAACAAGCGTTGTATTCAAAAGGCACACATTATATTTACACATTATACAGTTGTCCAATAATAAAATATGTAGCAAAATACTTTAAAATAACATTTCCATGCACTTTTAAAATTATAAAACACAAAAGCTTAATGATTATGAAAATATTTAGTTAACAAAAAGCATTTTACTCAGATAAGGGTTGACAAATAAGTTTAAAACAAATATTTACGGTTTAAAAATGATGAATCAGTGTTGGAGCTTAACAAAAACTAATAACAAGCAGGCAAAATACTATGGAAAATGCATTTACTTAAACATGCATTTATATTTATAGAATACAATAATGAATAATCCTAAAAGGTATTTCATAGCCTGCAACATTATATACAAAAGGCACATGTTATATACAAAAGGCACATTATACAGAAAAGACATTCACAAATGACATATTATATACAAATGACACATTATTTTCTACATTAACAAAATGTGACGTCTACAAGAATTGAGTTGACGTATATGCATATGATGGTATGAACAACTGCCTAAATTCCATATACAGAATTTGTGTTTCTCCTTGTCCAGTATAGAACTTCCTCCAAACTGGTATCTCTCAGAGCTGCTATTTGGGCTGCAACGTGGATTGCCATACCAGGATGAGAAAATCGTGTACCTTTCGGACACTAAAAAGAAATTGAAATGTATTTCCTTCCACATATGTAACAGAAAACATTTTTGAAAAATGTCGTCAGTATAAACAAACAAAATATATTTTTTTTTCTCTATGTTAAAACTTTGGAAATTCTTGTAATTAATTTACTAGAAAGAAATATTTTACATTAACTACATATCTAAACATTGAGTGACGGCATTTGTAACTTGTTTAAAAAGTCTATTAATCCCTTTTGGAATTTTATAAAACGCGAAACTTCCAAGTAAAATATATAATAGATCCAGTTTTTATAAAAAAACTCAATCCATAATGTTCAAGTAAATTAAACAGACATTTAAAGACTGAGCAGTTAGCAATAGGTACAGTATAGGGGAATATTTACTTTGAATGAATCAATAACCAAAATTTAAGAGAGCATAGATAATTAAAGCTTTTAAATAAATTTAAAGGTCACAATTACCATTCATAATTCAAAAAACAAAAGTTTCCGCAGAAAATAATTTTATTTTAAAATTCTATACAACTTACTAGCTTAGGCACAAAGTAGGGAGCATCTGTTTCGAGCAACAGTCGATCAAGAGGAATAGTCTTGACAACATTATGGACTTTATTGGCAGAACTGAAGGTGACGAGGTTCGTGATGCCAATAAATAAATTGGGAAAAGCGTTCAGCCATTCCTTGGCATACTTCCACACATCAGTAAAGCAATGGAGATGGATTTTGTAGTCCACTGGAAGAACCTAAAAAATACATCCCAAATCATTTCTAAATATCGCACACACCGAACAAGTTAAAACTACATACAATTTTATAACCGAAAAAATTTACAAATTTTACTATTATTTGAAATAAATAATGTATTCAGTGGACAAAATGAGTACAGGTTCGTACAATTTCTAAATATGTAAATTCAAGGACTTTTAAGTGCCATTTAACCTTTTACTAAGCAGTGAGGCTTTTGGAAACGCCATTGCCTCTTGGTTGCACTGGGTTGAAAGTTTATTTTTTGCCCATTATTGCTACATTTAAACATATCTTAGCTCACTTTTCACCAAATTTAACAAATAAAGAAACGTATAATGATTCGTTGACCAAATTTAATAAAATTACACAAGTATATTTTTCAAGAAGGTTGCAATGTGTCAGGGTTTCAATTGACCTTGATGCTACAATGTTAAATTACAGGTTTTTACCTGCACCTTAAAGAAAAAATCAATAAAAGTATCTTTTAATGTACTTTATCAATTTATTCAGTTCTCAGAATTTCACCAGCTTTATCCCTATCAGGGAAGCCACACTTGTCATCTAACACCAGTCCTGCAATACTAAATTGGTTGAAATACGCTCGTGTACAGACATGTTTTCTGTTCAGAAACAGAGTAAGCATGAGCATCTTTTCTGGTATGTTGCTCCTAGGTGTGATGGGAGTAAAAAATTGGGTTGGACAGAAATTTGCCCCAAAATATACTTTTGTTGAAAATACCAAAATGTACAAATTTATCTTGAAAAAAATTACAAAAATGTGCCTTAAAATAACCGAGGCTTAAGGAATTCTATTTTATATATGAAAATGCATGAAGTGTTCAAACAAAGGTACTTCCATTCTGTTTTTCATTAAACCCATTTCTATGTATTCAAGTAACAGTCTTGGTCAAAGCTATGCAAAATCACAAAATATTACCCTTATGGCGAGTTTCTGCTATACAATATTGAATTCAATTATTCATTTTGAGAATTGTTTGTTTTTCAAACTCTAGAAAATTTAATGGTGTATAGGAAAATTTTTAAAAAATGGTGAAGAAAAATATGCATGGGAAAAAAATTCTTGTTTTAAGAAACGTGTGGGACACTTTTCTCAAGAAAATAACACTGATAAAAATGTTTGTACATCTTTATTTTTGACCATCTGAATGCTCCATTTCCAACTTATTTTTTAATTTCTTTCACATGGAAAGATAAGTTTAATAATTATTTCACAATTCTTGTCATAAAGCAAAGTTTGCAAGGCAAAATAACGCAAAATTCGGCATTTCCTGATAATTCTGTTGTTCAATGAAAAAAAAGCCAGGAAATATTTTTATTGGATGAAAGCCATAAAAAGTCTGAAATAGTTGCCAGTTATGAACCTTATTAACTTTAGTAATTTGTGTATTTTAAGAAATGTACAAACCCTGATGTAGAAAAAAAACACACTAGAAATGATATTTTTAAAAATAGCCAATGTAAGCATTGAGTTGCTAAATAAACATAATATAAACAAAGGATTAAAATTCTCAGGGATACTTTTAGTTAAACATCACTCTAAATTATAAAATCGAAACAATCACTCTAAATTATAATTTTATCTAACCATCAATATAAATTTTGAGTTTGGTTAACCATTACTCTAAATTATAATTATAACTAACCCATCACGTATCGATAAAAGTATAAAAATGTGTTCTAAAATTAGCCAACATAAGTAACACTGCCTATTATATAACTAAAGAAAAATGTGTAAATCATTTCTGCACAAAAATCGATTCCACTTCAATGATTAAGTTCAATTAACTTAAATCATTTACAGAAAAAGAAAAATATGTTTTTTGATTAGGAAATAATTCTTGATACAAGAATTTGTAAAGTATAAAAATAGCACTTACTTCCTTCATTATGTTCATGGCATCCTCATGTGCCTCCCGACAGTGTATAACAAGAGGTAATTCCCTTGCTAGGGCTATCCTCAACTGTCTTCGAAACACTCTATGTTGAACGGTTTTTTGGCAGTTATTCCTGCAAGAAGCATTTAACTCTTGAGCATATTACAACTGAACAAACAATTTTTGTAATTTTGTGTAAAAAAGTTAAAAATATACTCTGATATTTCAGATGAAAAGGAAAGACAGTTCTTAAAAGAGAATAGGGTTACTAGATGAGCTTGATTCACAGAATGCATAAGGAATTAAAATTACAATAATTTAAATATAGTGTTTTCATCCGACTCCAAAATAATTGCAAAAAAAGAAATCGAAATTGACCTGTTTTAATGTGGCTCGCCAGAAGTTCCTTTGTTTTTGAAGAAAATATGCTATTGTTATCAAGTAAAAGACAAAGAAATGTTGCATGAATTGAAGAGCAAAGTGCTTAGGTATCTGCCAAATAGGAATGAAGACCATAAAGAGATTTTCGTAAAGATTTAAATTCCATAAACATGAAAATTGGCTTCTATCAACCAAATTTTTCCATTAACTAGTAACCAAAAGTTTTCCAAATCCCTATTGAAGGAATTTTCCCTATTTAAAGGCCAGAAATTTCCCAAACTCTTTGCAATGGTTCAACTAATTTGATAAAAGTTAGATTAAAAATCCTGAACTCTTATTAAAAGAAAATTAGAAGACAAAACCAGAAAATTGTATGCTAAATTAAGTAGGAACTAAATAGAATCCATGTAAAGAGAATGGATCAGCTTGAGTTTTTTAATCTGCATAGAATGATACAATTACATACATTTTTTATATTGGGTACATTTTAATTCCTCTTCACCATTAAAAATAATGCATTGTAAAGATTTCATAAATCAATCAAGTTAGAAAATATATTTGCATGGAGAGATTCTTTCCTTTTAATTTAATTAGATCAATGTTAATATTCTTAACAAAAAGCAATAAAATTATTCAAATAAAGGCAAAGGCAAAAAAGAGTAATATTTACCTCCTGGAATAATCCAGTCCTATTTCTCCCAAAGCCCTCACTTGAGGGTGGTCTAGAGCAGCCAAAAGGTACTTCTCGTGTTGGTCTGAGAAGTCCTTAGAGTTGTGGGGATGACACCCAAAAGCTGCCCAAACATTCTTCTCTGCCAAGAATTTTTCCCACATGGGTTTCTAAGTATATAAATAAATTTCATAAAAATATGCAATATTCATTTCATTCATAAAATTTCAAAACACAATGACCCCTCTTCTTGGGGTAAAAGAAAAATTGCAATGTATTACAAACAGATAAAACAGATGTCCGATAGAAATAAAAATTTAAATTAACATTCAATTTCAAACTTTTTAAAACTTAAATTACGTGGAAAGATAAATTGTAGGAAAATCAATGGCAAAACCCTCAAAAAAATAATATGCCAATTCCAAACACTGTTGAATGTTCTTTAAACGGAAAATTTTTTAACCCAAACTTTCGATGTACCCAAATCGTTTACTTTTTTGATCAGTTGGAGATAATTGTTTGAAACAAATTACCTTTGAGGTCCCAATTCTAAAAAAATGCTAGATTGAGATATGATTCTACACTTCAAAACGGAAATTGTTTGGAAAAACTGCGTTATGCAGAATACTCAATATATAGACTCTATAACGAAGGATTTCTGTATAAATCAGAAACAGTCATTTATTACATGTACTATATCTGAGTGATTATCTCCCCATATTTGGTATGCTTTTTGCCTGTAGACATAATGCTAAGTTTGCATCATTTCAGAGATTTCAAAAAATCACTTTACCGCTCAATGATCTCATTTTTAGACAAAAGAATTTTTGTTTGACACAAACGGTCACATGGCCTACAGGCATGAATATTTTAAAGGAATATTTTTCCTAAGAGGGTATTTTATGTCCAATAGCTAAAAATATAGGTGCTAATACTGCAATTAACATGTAATTGTAGTTCGCCGATTACAATTCAAAGAAGTCAAACTATTTTTAAAGCTTTACTTTTGTGTCATTACAGTTTTATTACAAATGGGTTAATTTATTATTCAAAGATTTTATAACCTGGTACACATACATAACAGAATCAATGGCAAAACGTACTAAAACAATGCCGAATATTTTCAAAGGGAATTTTTTTCAGCGAAACTTTCAATATACCCAAGGCTTATTTTTACCACCTCAGTTTAAGATAATTGTTTGAAATACATTACCCTTCAATGTTTTTGCTTAGAGGATAGTTTATGCCCAATTAAATAGCTAAAAATATAGATGATAATAATCGATTTACTACAATTAACATTTAATTATAGTTAGCTGATTACAATTCAAATAAGTCTTAAACTACTCTTAAAGCTCTACTTTTATGTCATATAACAACTGTATTATAAAAGGGTTAATTTAATAATGAAAGGCTTTGACCTGGTACACATACATTTTACACCAAAAAGTGCAATATAGATAAAGCGAAGTAATTGTGTAACAAAAATGAATTGACATTAAACTACCAGCGATAACAATTAAAAATTATAGTTGAAAGCCAATGCACTTACCTTGGCGAAGGTAAAGGGATTGCAAAACACTGCAACACACCCCTCATATGTTGCAGGAAATGATGATTTGTGTTTCTGCTGATATGCAGAATACGTTCCGTGGTACTTCTCCCTGTCAAAGAGGAAGTCCAGATGACAGTGGGCATCGATGAAGGTGTGGTGGGATTTCAAGGTGAGAATTTTGTCATTCTTATAGCCTGGTAAAGCTGATTTACCCTCCTTGAATTCTTGCGAGCGGTGGAATTGCTCCTCTTCCTCACAACTCGAACAAACAGCACTTGCTCGGGTTCTGTTTTTTAGAATGTGAGATCTATAAAAGGGGAAAAATAATTACCTTTAGACTACCATATACCAAAACAAACAGATGGTTGCTTAAAAAATATATTACTTTTAAATATCAACCAAAAATAAAATTTAATGCAATGTATTTGAAACTTTATTTTAAATTTCCTAAAGTTTAAGAAATTATAAAAGCATTATCCAAATGAAACAATATCTGTGATATTTACAATTTTAACATAATAGTCATAAGCATCAAGCAAAGAGAGTAGATGATAAAACTTCAAAATAAGGAAATCAAATTACTTTTTAGGAGTTTCTTTTCCTAAACTTCCTCTTGTATCATATCCTTCATCAGATGGATGCTGACTTGAGGAATCTAATAAAAATAAAAATTAGAACTAGTAATCTACTTCAATACGAAACAGATATTTTTACAACAACAGAATTACAAAAGGCATAATTTAAATTACAAACGAGTTATAAATTCAATATATATTTCAGATTGATTTTTAAAAACATTCTAGATTTTTAGCACTAAACGATAACAGGAAAAATAAGAAACAATATTTTTCAACTTCATTTTAAAGGCCAATTGTTAGGATTTTTGCAGTTAAAATGAAAACCTTTAACCCATTAAAAGGGATTGTCAATATCAACACAGGCAGCCCTCGACTTTTGCACATAATTGGTTCCTGAAAATGTTGAATGTTCGAAAGTAGAGGGATGTAAAAAACATCAAAAATTGTATTTTAAAATATGTATGAATATATTAAAAATATTTATTTATCAATATACATAATTAAGTTAACGAGGCATGTTTAAGTGCTTTCAGGTGTTTTCTTTATAAAGTTGTCAAGTGTTAGGTGAATACCACCCTTCTTTCTTTTTTTGATAAAGAGTTCTATATCATGCTGTCTTTCTCAATCGCCCTACGTACTTGAGATATATGTTCTCCATTGGGATCACATTCTTCCATGAGCCACAAATTTGTCAAGATGCATGAAGGCTTCATTCATATTTTTGAGTGTCAAAGTCTCGATGATTTTATCAGCTTTTTTCTCACTTTTATTGTGTATTTCATTTAATTCTTGTTGCTCAATTAAGTATTCATTTGACAGAGGTACCGAGTGAGATTCCATCAACTCATTAACATCTTCGTTGTTGACGTCCAAGTTTCGTTTATTCATTAGGCTAACTATTTCATCTATGATAGTTTCCGGAGTTTCTTCAGAATTTATAAAATCACTCATCATTTGTGGGCATAATTGTTTCCACGAACCTTTCATTGTTGACTCTTTTATTTCAGCCTACGAGTCTCCAATATTGTTTATTTCATTCCATATTTTATAGTTCTTCCAAAAATCTCTTAATGTAAGCCTATCTTCCCTGCCAGTTGCCTCGATGACCCGATTCATTATTGTCCCCATATAATATCGTTTAAATGTGGCTATCACTGTTTGGTCCATGGGCTGTATGAGGCTGGTAGTATTGGGAGGAAGAAACACAACACTGATTTCCGGGTATAAATTCTGCAGAGATTTTGGGTGTCCTGGAGCATTGTCTAAGACTAATAGTGCTTTAAATTTTTATCTTTACAAAACTGCTTAACTGCTGGCACGAAACGAAAGGTGTACCAGTCTAAATATTAACGCAGCAACCCAGGTTTTTTTATATTTGATTTCCAGATGACCGCAATTCTTTATCTTTCCCTTTCAATGCTCTGGGATTTTCTGCTTGATAAACTAACATTGGCTTCAATTTTAAATCACCAGCTGTTTTCACCAAGAAGCAATGTCAATTGGTTTTTAGAAGGTTTATGTCCAGGGGCAATTGATACTTCCTTCGATAAGAATTTACAATTGGGCATTTTTCCAAAATAAACCCGTCTTGTCTACATTGAATATTTGGCTAAGAGAATGTTCTCCATCTACAATAATTTAGGACAATGAAGAAATAAATTCTTTAGCAGCATCTTTATCTGCATCAGCCGATTCTCCAGTGAATTTAATATTATGTCAAGAATACCTCATTTTAAATTTGTTGAACCAGCCATTACTTGCTTGAAACACCGTGTTAGAATCTTCTTTTAATCTAGTCTTACAATCTTCATGCAAACTAAGAGCCTTAGCTTGAATAATTGAAAAACTCAGAGGGACATCATTTTGATGTTGATTATCAATCCATGACAAAGATCTTTCCATTTCATCCATCACTATGCCATATCTTTTGGAAACAATTTTTGAAGATATATTTCCACAATGTATTCCTTAAATTTATTCTCGTTTTTCAAAATTGGACATATCGTAGACCTGTTTATGTCGTATGAACCGCCAATTGAAGCAAGGTTCACAGCTTTCAGAACGTCTAATTATTTCCATCTTTGTCTCGATCGTATGAAGTTTACGAGTCCTTAATTTCTTTTTGTTTGTATCAACACTGCAGTTTCTCCGTTTCTCACTCACATTTCTAAATTTATAAGGGCGAAATACTTAAAACATAAACAAATAAATTGGCAAAACACAATGCACAGACACGCACCCTAACACCAGACTAAACCTGTTTAATACATTGTATTTATTAACATTCGGCCCCCGCCACCAAGACTCGGAACCCTAATGACGTCAATGATTCCGAGAAGTCCACTACTCTAGGCGGAATGGTGAGTGAGCGCGAGCTACTGCGCTCCATGGGAGCGACTGCATGGAAGCGAACAATTTTTGCATTATCGACAAAAATCTTTAAAAAATTTAATTTTTAAAAATGTGCGAAATAGCGAAAGTAGAATGTGCGAAAGTCGAGGGCCGCCCATACATCACTCTGTAAATATATGAAGGTGGGTAAGTCAAAAAAGCTGGTTAAAGCTCTTGATTGAAAATTAAATAAAAATATGAGTACATTAACTTTTAGATCACTTAACAGCCTGCCTCATACATGCCAAAATATGTGTATTTGGAAGGCATACGTTGAACAACCCTTTGGAGAAGTTTTTCTGAATAGATTTTAAAACCAAAAAATAATTAATTTCCAAGTGTGTTCGAGAATTCTCAAGAGGTGTACCCCTGGATATTTGACAATTAATACTTCAATACTAAGACGCAACAAAGATTTTACAAGAAAGTTGAAATGAAATACTATAAACATACCACTACTTGTACTGCTGTTCGATGATATTGATATGAATACAGAGCCAAGTAAGGGCAAAGCATATTCAGAAGTATCACTATTGGAACTTCGGATGTTGCTTTCATACGAATGCAGTTTTGATTTTGAGGTTAAACTGATAGGTAAACTGTAATCATCAACACAATTCTTGTCAGCAATGGAATTTGTACCACGGCTTTGATTTCGAATCATATTTACAGCTGTAAAACAAAAAATAGAGTAAAAACATGGAACTTATCTACATAAAAAGATTTTAAACTTTAACTTCCTTTCAACACATTATATTTACTATCCTTATTTATTTAAAGGATAGTAAATATAATGTTTTATAAATTATTGTTGAGTATTTGTTAAAATTTAACAATTACTCAACAAATTGCTGTTATTTTTCAAGACAGTACAGCAGTGTTGTCTTTATCATGAATGTTAAATTAAATAGAATGGACCCTTCACAAGGAATCTCAATTACCATGTATAGATAGGATATGAAATTTGTTGGTTTCCTTACAACATTTAGCTGTTTATTTATATGCCTACAGGTTATCATTTTTGCAACATCAGCTCCTCCGGAAAAAATATTATATTTTGTAAATTCTCCAGTTTTCAAACTAAAAGCTTTTATACTTAATTCCAAAACTTCTAATAGTAGCATAAACATGTATTTTAGAGATCAGTTTTGCAATTTAAAATGCCCTGGAAATAAAAATGTTAACCTCCCAGTATGCTCTTGATTTAATTTCAACTATTTGCATTTGTATAAATTTGTCTCCAAATGAGTAGCTTGCAGATGCCATTTAAACTGAAATTTGGAACATTCGAACAGTGTTGCAAAGAACTGTTCAAATGTTCCAATTTCCTAGATGCAGTCAAAGAAGGTAATAATTGGTTGATTGGGTTTTATATTTAAAGCGCAAGGGATAATTTGGTCAAGCTATAACAATGTCAACTAAAAAGATACTCAAACAAGATGAATGTACTGAAACAGGAGAGAATCACCTGTGTCGCCTACACCTAGCAGGTAGTTAGGCGCAGAAGTTTTTAGAAAGTTAATTATATTTTCCCAATCACATTTGTAGAATGCAAAAGCAGAGTGCAACACCTAGTGATTAAAATTATTTTTGGTTGGGTTTATGGCATAGGGTCATAATTGTCCAAGCAACGCCTAAAAGCGTCAAGCAACTAGACAAACACACAAGGAAAGTTTAGGAGAGATATACATACAGGGAGGAAGCTAACCAGTGCCGTTTATAACTCGGAGATAGTTAGACCAGTAGGCAGAAATTAGTACTGCTGATTATGCTGATTATATACATGACCAATACTTTTCAAAGGTGAGTGATTAAAATTTATAGATATTAATTGGTAAGATACAGAATTCTATAATCACGGATTTCTTAAAATTTGCATCTGTACTTCGATATGATAAAATGATTTTGCAGACAAGATTAAACGTTTAGTCTTTTAAAATTGCTATTCTTATGTTAACAGGTGTCTATTATATTTTGGTTATCCAGTCAACATTTTATTCCTAAGAATAGTTTACAAAGCTTTGTATTTTTAAATCACTGAAATATTTTGTAGAAATTGTTTGAGAACTTAGAACAGCTGCAGTATAGACCCCCCGCCCCCCCCCCATTTACAGAGTACACTTATATTAATATTCTTAAAGAATATCATTTAGACCTATATATGATATTTTTTCCACCTGAAGTAAATTTAGGCACATTTTGAATTCAGAATTTATAAAACTAAATTTTCTGAGACATTTCATGTCAAGCTAAATGCAGGTGGTGATAATTACTATGCATAACATGTTACCATTTTGTATCGTGAACGTGAGATACCTTGGTTTGTTTTATGAATACTATTTCAGCACTTTGCCAATAAAAATTCATGTGTATCACCGTTGTTTTCCATCGAAATATATATTTTTATGTTCAAAGTTCCCTTTTATACTTTACAAACAAGCACCAAATGGTGGAATATAAAAATACAAAAAGCAGAACAAACATTCTGATGCTTGAAAATTTGGAGATGACTTTTTATATTTTAAAAGAGAATGATCATGATTTTGTACTTATGTGTATCGTGCAGTTTTCTATCGAAATACATATTCTTATATTTGAAGTTCCCTTTTATCCTTTACAAACAAGCACCCCTCCATATCTGCCTACCCGGTCGCACTGCTTAAGTTATCTTGCATGTCACCAACCCTAAACAATAAAATATGCATAAATATTTTGGATAAAACAAAGCATGACTGTTTTGTTTTCTGTCATTCATGGGTCTTTTTCTCTTATTTGCACTTTTAAGTGCATCAATAAAATTTACTTTTTAGTACTCTAACGCAAGTTTAGAGTTAAATTATTTTGAAATTCATTATTTGAATGAAATTTGAATCCAAATTTTAAAATATTACTTTATGCTTACAGGAATTGTACCAACCCCATCTAAAATAATTCAAATAATTAAGAAATTGCATGCTACTTTACTTAATTCTTAACTAGTCTCATCTTAGAAATATCAAAACCAAGAGTGATGACTGAAGAAAGAGGAAGATGCAGAAGTATATATACAAGTATTGCTATTTAAATTTGTCAATCAAAACACTACAATATTTCATTTCTGTATTCAGTTAATTGAGATAATTGATCAATGCATGTCATATTGAGGGTGCAGACTTAAGATAAACTCAATGAAAAATTCAAAATTAAAACTAGATATCAATTGATTCAAATAAACCATTGAAAAGTGTTACTCTGCATATTGTCATTTGTACCCCAAAGGTAATTCTTGTCTCATTCAATTGCCATTTCTTATTTCAAGCAACATTAGAACATTTATTTTCCGATGTTGAAATTTCACAAGTTAGAATTATTTGAGTGACAAGATACAGCATGACAAATGAAGCTAAAAAATCCTTACAAATCTAGTGGGATCAAGCCAAAGTGCCTAATAGGAAATATGGCCCATGTCCGAAATGCTCCTTAGAACATTCAGTAAGCACTAATAAAACACAGGAAAATATTTATTATCTAAAAGAACACTCAAATTGCATAGAACAAAATGTGTATCTGTTTTTCTAGAGAATATCCATTGTTGCTGCAAATTTTGAACCAAAGTATAGTTGGGATAAATTTTTTTTTCAAATTTTAAGTAAAACTTAGTAAATGAACAAACTATAGAATATTAAAGAAAAGCATAATGGTTAGTACTAATATTAAATAAGTAAACTAGTTAAAACACATAGCAAACTAATATTAAACCAGTAAATAAATGTTGCAATATTGAAGAATTCTCTGGCAGATTAGTGAAAGTCAGTCAAACAAATTCTATCAGTTTCTCCAAAACACAAAATCGACATCTGCATCGTCAGACAAAAATCATTCGATCCAAATTGAAAAATGTCTTTTTGAAATATATTTTTATATGCTTTGCAGCAACTATCACATTTACAAGTGCTTTTATACAATATTTGATTTAGTTTTGCCTGTCATCTTTGTTTTTCACAAAATCATAACCTTCACCAATTAAGACTTTTGAAGTATTTCCTTTTTCCACTATGTTTGAAATTATCTTTTTGTTTAAGGTAACCTGCCTTTATTCTTTTTCCCTTTTAACTTCTCATTTTATCTCTTCTTTCATAATATACTAACCAACTTTTAGATTCAGTTGAGTGGGGCAATCTCTTGTTTCAATTTTAAACCTTTCTTTTGAGGTAGGACAAACTAGGGTATAGCACATGATCTAGAATTAGAATGCAGGACTAATAGAAGGCTTAGTGTAAATTGAGATGAAAAATTACTACAAATATCAAAATTAGATATACTTGCTTACCTTTAGGCCAAATTTTAGATCACAAGAAACGGAATTCATTGGCTTATTCGATTATAAATGTAATTTATGCGGAATAACTAGTTTGCTCGTTTTAATGAAAAATGGTGAACTACTGGATGGTGGTCAAGGACTGCTGGTTAACCCTTAAACACTACGATGTATAAAATTACATCTCACTGAACATTGATTATTGTTGATAGTTTTTAAGTGGTAAAAAATAATGATTAAAAAAATTCGTATCTTATGTATCTTAAGTCAGTGCGAAAGTATGAATCAACATGCTTTTTGTCTAGGGTTAATAAAATTAGGGTTAATAAAATTTTACATACCATTTCCGAACAATCTAGCTCCACCTCTTGAAATCCGTCTAGAATTCTTATTGCCATCCATCTTGCTATTACAAACCTTCAAAGGAAAGTTCCAAAGAAAAAGAATTTTAAAAACGCAGAAACAATACACTTGATTTAATTGAAATCCTGTACGCAGTATCACATCGCAGAAGCAAGTCTTCACTTCAACATTCAAATCGAGGGACGAAACGAAACAGCTGAAGGAAATGACGAAAATGATCCAGTCTTGTATTTAAATGCAACATGAGAAATACCAACTGAAAGCCTATTGGTTGAATTTGCGATTGCGCATTTTAAATTGACAGTACTGCAAGAAATGGACCGGTGGCATTTCAGGACAATGTTACGCGATCCCCTCCCAGTTTGGGTGGACGATTTGGCAAGAAACCCCTTGCGTGTTAAATTGGAATAGAGCGATAAATTATTAGAATATGGGTACCATACAATCCAAAATCTCAGTGCACCGTTTGAGTGTGAAAATCGATTCTTTAAGAGTTCGAATCTGTTGAAAGATTGTTCATGATATTGAACAGGTTTCATTCTAGGAAAACTCTGAGGGATAAAAGAGGACAGACTAATGCAGTTAATGTGCAGAGCACATCCGGTGGACATCGTAGTCGCAGTGGAGACTAATTTTGTGTTTTTATCGCTTAGGTGATTTTACAGAACGCCAAGTTTTAGAATGATAAAAGGAAGTGGACATGGGAGTTCAAGTCGGAATCGGTTTCTAAAGTTCTCGGCATCCCCTCGGATGTGATTGCGGTGGATGGTCATTTTGATGCTTTTCGACTTTCTTCTTTTTTCTGCTTATCACACATCGCTTGAAATTGATTCTTCTGAACTGAATCAGTATTTCTAACTCATCAAAAGGCATGCATTGTCAAGAGATCTTTAGCTAAAAGAACTAGAAGATATTCAAACTTGATTTTGTGTGTAAAGATTAAAAAGGTTTTGCTCGAAAGCGAATAATTTATACAAGAAAAATAAAAGCAATTATAATTTGATCACCGCATTCGAAAAGTGATTTATTTTTAATTACAGATAGTGGTCCAAGATTTTAGTGATGTCATTCTTAGATACCTATGATGGTTTTTAAAAAGAGAGAAAATAAACACATTTTTTGTTTTCCACTGCATTGAAAGGTACCCCGAGCATTTCTGCTTGTTTTTTCATCAGTCATGAATAAACTGTTTTGCAGATCTGTAATGAAATACACTTTATTTAAATCGTTAGAAAAATCTAGTTATGAGAGGAAATCGGTTTTGTAAGCAGTCGAAAAAACCATTGAAAGGTGCTTGATGAAAGGCTTTCTTTGAGAAAATCAAATGATTTAGAGAAGGGATCGGTTTGATATTTGCTCGAAGGTAGCTAATATCTCAGAACGGCCATGGTTTTATTTATTATTTACTTATACGTGATTAAGTGGAATAACAGTTCGAATTTTAATTGGTGCCCAAATAAAGTTATACGCTGTTTGTACAACCATCACTCGCTATAAATTAAGTATTTCAAATAAAACAGGAGACTATTTAACACATAACATAAAGTGGAGTTAAAACGTAAAAAAATACCTCGGGACATGCGACCTTTATAAGGGTATCAAAGTTCTTTCATTATTTGAATATATGAGCTACCACATACATATTTGTTTAATACACCTAAATTTGAGTCGTTTTGTGTTTAAATTTGTCCAGTTCCACAGAAAAAATCTCAATTATGCATAACTAACTCGATAAGAATATCCCTTTCATACCGACGAAAATACTTTCAAATTTCATACACATGATAATACATTGCACAAATATGTCATGTAATTTAGCATTCCACTCAAGCTCCAAGAACAGATCTGGTCACTTATTCTTTGTTGAAACCCCTTTTTTGCTTTTATATATAAAGCAAAAATTTATTAAAATATCTGGTAAATCAGATAATGGTAAGTGCTACAATTTTAAAAATTAAATGGGGAAATTTTCAGAAAATTGTAATTTTTTCACTATTTTTTAAAGTCGGTCTTGTTCAAATCACATCAAATTTACAAAAGTTGACTGTTTAACATACTCTATAACTGAAAAGCACTAAGTGTCAAGTTTTAGATGTATTGCTTTTTGAATAAATAGTAGTATCACCTGAAATTGTGAGACTAAAACGACTATCCTGTGAGTACATTGTTTATTTTTAATATTTGTTCTTGTTATTTTTTCAAAAAAAGGGCTAAGATTATTAACCATAAATTGTAAGAGACACAAAAAAGTGGAAGTGATTTCATGCCATTTAAAAAAGCTTTGAGAGCTTTAATTTGGTTATAACTGGGAAAACAAAGTAGATAAGCAGTTGAATTAACGTCGTACTAAAGCAACATAACAGGCTATTGACGACGGTTCAAGATCTATCTCGAAGGGAAAGATCCGAGGACAACACCTCGTTATCTTGAACCACGGTCAGATGACGAGGTCACACCTGAGCTGCCACCCTCATTCTTCAAACTTCGACACCAAGTCAAAAGGAAAGAAAGTAGGATAGACGTTCAAAGTTTACTTATCGTAATAAAATACTATCTGTCACAACAGCCCTAAAAATATCTATGCATTAATTTTATCTATACAAATAATTAAAAATATTTATTTGAATTTTCCTGCACAATAATATTCTCCCTAATGTGTTTTTTTGTGTCGTTTTGCTTGAACAAATTTTATCAGTTTTTCATTATGTTAAAATTTGAGCATGATTTACGAAAACGTCTTTCCTGAGTATGCGAATTTAGATCACCTTGATTTAAATCAGTGATTTTTATTTAAAAAATCATGTTTAAGTATATTTTCAATTTTCTTTTTTTCTTAGGAACTATTTAATAATAATATTGAAAAAGAATAACCTGGAACAGAGTGCGTGTTATTGTATAGAACCTTTTTCACGTCACTGCACCCCTTACAAGCATAAATAATTTCAAGACACACTATGAAGGAACATTTTTCTATCAACATGATTAATTTGTTCTATTTCATACTAGGGATTCAATTAATAAGATCTTTCTTCAAATATTTTTGCATTATAAAGCAAACATTCCAATTAGACATTCGTTTCAGATAAGTCTTCTTATGCAGTCATAAGCAAGGAAAAAACGAAACAAATGGAATGAAAATACCTAATCCAGCGTTTCTCAACCTTTCAGTATTCGCGGCCCAGTTTTCAATCATAATTTTCATCGCGCCCCCCGCTCACAATAAAATGTATACAACAATAATGTATATTGAGTATTTTGGATTCTGTTTTAAAATTATTTTTAACTAACTGCCAAAACAAGAGTAAAAGCGAGCCAACGTTGGCGAGAAACCACATCTGGCATTTTGCCAAGCGGGCGGTGAACAGATGAAGCGAATGAAAGCGGGGAAAATTTAAATATTATATTTGAAATGAAAGCCAAACAGGGAGATAACGTTAAAAGAATATGAAAGTAGAAAAATTCGTTAATGAAAGTTAACCTAGACGGGGTGAGCTAAATTTAGAAACTGGGAATACATTTTTTCGAATAATAAAAGAAATAAAACAAAAGCATGACTAAACAAAAAAGAAAAAAATAAGTAATGTTTGTGGAAGGGAATCCACACGACTGATGCCGTCTCGAGCATGCGCAGAGCAAATGTCTTCTCATAGGAAGAAGGAAAATGTTCGATAACACAAGTTTCAATTCCAGCCAGTCTCATTCGAGTCGATCCTTGTATCGCTATCGAATCTATCGTGAATGTGTATGTTATATATGTTTTCGTGTTAATTGCAATTCACCATATTAAATATTCACGGCAGCAGATTTATGCAGACTCATGGATAAATTTTTAAGCGGAAGTAAGCGAGCATTAGACGATAGTCAAGCATCAACAAGTACACAGACGAGCGTGGTTCCGAAAATAAAATCAAGAAAATATTCTCAAGAATACTTAAATTTTGGGTTTACCAGTACTGAAGTAAATGAAGAAGAAAGGCCCCTGTGTATCATTTGCTCAAAAATATTGGCCGCAGACAGCATGAAACCTAATAAACTTAAACGACATTTGGAAACGCTTCATAGTGAGTACGTCAACAAACCCAGAGAATTCTTCGAATTAAAATTAAAATCATATAAAAAGCAAAAATCATTTTTTAAAGAAACTTTGTCTGTGAATAAAAAAGCTTTCATTGCATCTTACAAAGTTTCATATAAAATAGCCAGATGTAAAAAACCTCACACCATTGGTGAAGAGCTTATTTTGCCAGCAGCAATTGAGATTGTAGAAACTATGTTTGGAGATAATTTTTCAAAACAATTGCAGTCCATGCCTCTTTCAAATGTTACTGTTGCTCGTCGAATTGGTGATATAGCTGAAGATGTACAGTGTCAGCTTTTCTCGAAGTTGCGTGACAAATTGTTTTCAATACATCTTGATGAAGCAACAGATAGTAAGTAATAAAGATGCTCATTTAATTGCCTATGTTCGATTTTGTGATAATATGTCAGTAGTAGAACTACTTTTCTGCAAACGAATAGAACTCAAAACAACAGCGCTCGCATCATTTGCTATTTTAAATGATTTTATGAACGAGGCAAACATATAATGGAAAAATTGCGTCGGAATATGCACCGATGGTGCTCGTTCAATGTCCGGAAGATTCCAAAGTATACAAGCACTTGTAAAAAAAAATCGCCTCAGTGCGTCTGGACACATTGCATGATCCACAGAGAAGGTTTGGCTTCGAAAGAAATGAGTCCTGGTCTGAATATTGTGTTAACTACGGTTGTAACCGTAGTAAATTATATAAAAATGAGACCCCTGAAATCGAGAATCTTTTCCGCACTTTGTAAAGACATGGGTTCAGTACATTCAGCGTTACTATTTTATTGCGAGGCAAGATGGTTATCACGTGGGAAATTTTTGCAACGTGTTTATGAATTAAGAGAAGAAATCGCCATTTTCCTAGAAGAAGAAAACAGACCGGAAGCCGAGAATTTTCGCGATGGTTTATTTGTGATGAAATTGAGCTACTTGGTCGACATTCGAGAAATTAAATAACTTGAATCTTCAACTCCAAGGAGAAAATACACATGTTGGATACGAGTGATAAAGTTAATGCTTTTTGTAGAAAATTGGAATTGTGTGGAGCAGAAATTTAAAGCAAAAAACCTAACAATGTTTGCAAATGTGGATGATTGTACAAAATCTTACAAGGCTGAAAAAGAACATGCAAAAGTTGTTTTGTAACCATTGAAAATCATTTAGCCATGCTGGCAAAGAATTTTAAAAAGTATTTTCTTACTGACGACAAACTGTTAGCACGTTACGAGTGGGTTAGGGACCCATTTCATAAGACTCCCGAAGGACTCTCAATTGATGAGGAAGAAAAATTCATAGACTTCACGACAAGTGGCGAAACCAAAAGACAATTTAGTAATAAATCACTATTTGAATTTTGGGCAGGAGTAGAGGATGATTTTTCTGCACTAAAAACAAGGGCATTTCGCATTCTATTACCATTTTCAACAACCTTTGTGAAACTGGATTTTCTGCTGTGGCTTCTTTGAAGACAAAATATAGATCTCGGCTAAATATAGAAACAGAACTGAGAGTGGCTATTTCTAATATTAAGCCTTCCTTCGAAAAACTTTGCTCTGCAAGACAGGCCCAAGGAAGTCACTAATAATTATTAAATTTGTTTTTAATTTAGTATGTTTTGATTAAGTAAGTTTTGATTTAGTAAGTTGTTTTACTTTATTTGTTAAATATGTCGAAATGTATTTTGTTTTCTATGTGTATGTGTGCTTTCCTTTCAGTCAGTTAATCAATTTTTTTAAATAATATTTTCTCTTGGATATTCTCGCGCCTCCCCTCTAGTGTGCTCGCGCCCCCCTAGGGGGGCGCGCCCCACAGGTTGAGAATCGCTGACCTAATCCATACATAATCAGTTATTGATATTTGACATAGTTTTTATATCGCATCTATGCAGAGACGTAACTAGAGGGGGCAGACGGGGCATTTGCCCCGGGCGCCGAATTAGGGGTGTGTGTGGCTAAATTGGCCGAGTATTTTTTTACTATAGTTAGTTACGTACGATAAAAAATGAAGAGGAAAAACTTAGACTACAAAACCAAAAACTATAAAAGGAGCTAAATGCAGAATGTGTGAAGAAATAGCAAGAAAGCTTAACCTCGATCCTCTTTTTAAAGAAGTACGGAGGGGGAAGAAGCGGATGTTTGATGAGAAGAGCGAAGTTGAAAGCTATGAATTCTCAGAAGAAAAAAGATCAGATTATTGATTATACACATAATAGATCGGATTCTGAATGAACTGAGGCAAAGTCATTCAAAACATGAATAGTTTATTTGGTTTCCTCAATGGAGCTCGGTTTGAAACAATGAATGGAGAAGGATTGAAGAACCAGGCACTTGAGTTAGCTACCACATATAAAGAAGACTTAGACAAGGACTAGCTGGCGATAGAAGTGGAGAGTTTTAAGTATCATGCCTTGGATTTAAGCCCTAATATGAAAACGGCTACACCATCAGGTCTTCTGACGTTAATATACAAGAACGGACTTGAAGACGCGTCCACCAACATAACGACAGCGTTGAGAAATTTCCTCACGATACCAGTCTCAGTCGCCTCAAATGAAAGGAGTTTTAGCAAACTAAAGATCATAAAAATTACCTCAGAAACTTAACAGGACAACGACTAACCAATCTGAGCATCATATCAATAGAGCTCAAGTTAGCTTTAAAGCTATCTTTTGAGGACATTGTAAAAATGTTTGCAGCCGAAAAAGCCAGTAAAGTTAGGTTTTAGTCCAAGCTTTCTGTGTTTAAATTTTTTTTTGATAATTCTCTTTTTAAAAATACAAAAGCACAAAAGTCCATGGGTGGGACATCTGGAGATATAGCAGGAATATTAGCAAAGGGTATTTATTGACTTGATACCAGTTTCTTGTTCCATTTTTTCCACGAATTTAATAGTGTATTTAGATGTGTAGCTGATTGCTTTATTCTGATGCAGTTCTACTGATTGTTGGCACTTGGGTAAAGATATAGTATTTCTTTTTTGAATATTGGGAATAAAATAGGGTCTTGATAATATGTGGGAGTTGATTTTTACATTTCTCCCTCCTTTTTACTTTTAATTTTTCATTATATGCAAAACTGGCAACAATCATAAATCTCTTAGAGAAAGTTCTCACGTTAAAGTTACAAAGTTGAACCACGTTTTAAGATTTTTCTCCTCTTTTATGATAATAAATTGTTCTTTTTTATTGCAATCTTTTAAATACACCCACGCCTCGTCTATTGTCACAACATTTTTCCATCTTTCTCCAACTAAATGCTTCTCATACAGAATTCTGCAGCGAGTTCTGCTTTCTGCAATATGTCGTGGAGATAGACTATGAACAATGTAATTTTTGGCCTTTTTAAGATTCAAATCACTGTTAATTATTTTATTTACAGTTGAAACTGAACTTTTAATGACTTTATATTAGTCCTTTGACTTGGCAGATTCTCTTTTAAAATTAACGATCTTACCTTACAAATATTCTCAGAAATTCTTTTCTTTTTTGGATACGTATTTGGAAATATTTTTTCACTTTTACGTTTTTTCCTTTCTCATTAATAATATCGTACCTTTAGATATCGAAAAACTATGACTTTTGAATAATTGAATAAGCATAATTCTCTTCGGAAAGAGCGGAAACAGCCTTCCAACCATTGATTATTTAAAAGCGCCATTCTGAAGTAAACTCTGAGTTAGCAGACGATAAGTTGTACTTTAACTATTTAACTGCTGCGAAAATAAAATTATTTCGTAGCATACAATTTTTTTACAGCTTATCAAAATCATTCAAAAAAATGTCCGAACAGCCTCTGTATTTATAATAATTAAATATCCTATTCTAAAGCAACAGTCTGTTGATTTTGATGCAACCCACACATATCTCGATATCATTTGATAAAACCTTTTCATTTCATTTGCAGCGATTATAAGTATGAAAGAATATACCAAACATGCTACTCTTAGATTATTTGTCAATGAAATATCTTAGAATTAATTAGGTATTTTATCTTGTACTAAAAATGAAATTGCTGCAAATTGATCTATTTACTTTTAAAATCAAGCATTTACCCCCATCGAAGTTTAATAAAAAAAAATTTGGACTAGTGGAATTAATGTGTGGTGGCGATATCAGGTGTTGTCGGGGAGGGTTTTGGTTTGGTCGGTGTGGGGGGGGGGCAAGGCGAGTTCTTGCCCCGCGTGGAAACTAGCCTAGTTACGTCTTTGCATCTATGAACTAAGAATTACAATAACAAGGGAACTAAGAATAGCGACTAAATTGTCAGATTTGACTGACAATTTAGTCAATTGTGATTAAATTTTTAGAACACTTATTTTATAAAATTTTGATGTAAAAATACAAAAGTAAAATTAATTATATACAAAATTAATTATACAGGGTTCAACGTAAAGTCCGTACCCGGCCTTCATTTTCGCAACCGTTGGTCGTAGACATACACTTCCAATTACAAAAATGTTTCAAATGAGGTAAACATTCATGTTATGACATTTTGAAATTTAGAAAAATCAATTTTGTAAAAATTACAAAATCTAACTTTTTATACAGTCCCCCGTTCCTTATAGTGATATTTAGTAAAAGTTTACACTCATCCTAACAAACGTAACACAAAAGGTTTCACTTCTGTGTGACAAAAATTGACCGAGATATTTAATTTCAAAGTTTGGTATTTTTTCAGATTTGTTTTGCCTTCATTGAGGGGTCGGTTAAAATATAAATTAGAATAATTCGAGATTGAAATCAGGGTGCAACGCCCATTTTACGGCGAAAGGGGGGTTCCCCGACCATAAACGATGGGTGCATGTATAGTAAAGTTGACATGCCCGATTCACTGAAAGTGGTCGCAGCGCCCCTAGTGGCGAAACACGGAAGTTTGGAAATCTAACTCTGAAACTAAGCAAGATAGACAAAAGATGTCAATTAGAAAGTTGTGGACCATCGTCGAATTATGTAGAATCGACACACTGAAAATGAAAAATGAGCAAAACGATCCGGATAAATGGCAGCGGAATGCAAAACAACCAGCGGGGCAATAACCTCCATGCTAATCATGATTATGCAAATAGGATAGTACCGCAGCCACATGCTCGGGATAAAAGACGAGCCATCCAGTAGTGGGCAAACTAGTCCGCGCTGAAATCGTGATGGCGTGCTACACATCCGCGTAATATGTGCCGAAATGATAGTGATTTATGGCGAATGTCAACGAAATGCCAGGGCTGCTGCGAAACGTTTTCTTATGGATCGACGTCCATGGCATCGAACTACAGCTACTGTACTTTGCCGTCTCAGAGAGACCGGCGGCATCACACCACGGCCCAGATCGGGCATTGGAGTGACACCGGAGGAAGTGCTGGGATACGCCCTTGCAAATCCACACCTAAGCACGGTGGAAATAAGCGAGGCATGTGGATACACGCGTCAATAGGGATGGGAAATACTGCTCTTTTCGGCGAACAGTTCTTTGATGTTCCGTTCTTTTTAAAATAACTGTTCTTTAACCTGTTCTATTCCCAAATTTCTCTCGACTCGACATGTGCAAGCCCTGTTCCTCCTCGTAGACTATGTGGCGCCAGCAGTTTTCGCGATAGACAGGGACCGAATTTTGTTGACGTCATCTTTGTTAGTACTTTGTATAGGCGTACATATATAAAAAAAATACAAATGACTCGGAGTCTTCGTATTGTTATCGGTTGATTGATTTTTTTTATGGCGAAAGGGGCAAGTCTATTCACACAAGCTGCGCCAAACTATCAGTAATTGAGAAAAGAAAATCAGAATTTTTCCGTAAATTGGAAAACGTTCTTGCAAATCGAAACATTTAAATTCTCTCCCCAGTGGCAACTAATAATGCCCCACATCTGAACCATCTCAAGTAGTTTCCCAAACATATGAGGTGCCTAGGGCAAAACAAATACGCAAGCGAAAGTAATAATTTTTTTAGATTTTAATGTCAATTTTAAGTCAATAAAATGGTCATTTAAGTCAATAAAACGACGGTCCGTGATCCATCCCGAAGAGAAAGATCCGAGGACAACACCTGATAATTTTGAATCACATTATGCAATAGGGAGTTGCCCTTTATAAAAGATTATAAACACAAAAAACGCATACCGGGATTACCACTTGGAAAGTAAAATTGGTCTGAAAAACAGGTTAATACTATATGATCTATCTAAACACGTTTAAAACATAAAAAATACAAATCAAAAAATCACTTTAGCTTTACAACACATTAGTTTTATGATGGGATTCTTATTTCCGAGATGTCTTTAAAATCGTAATACCTGACTTAATGAGATCCCTTTTCAACTTATAGAGAGCATGACACCCGATCCGAATTTCCTTTTCACAGTGAAATATGCCCACACATTTGAAATTTTGCTTTCCATTTTGTAAAATTTGGTTTTAAAATAAAGTTAAAAGCATTGCAAATCCTAAGAACGAATAGAGGCGACACCACCAGAGAGAAAGCTGGACAACAAAATCTTGATCAGCAATATTTAAAAAAAATGTAATTTGTTTAAAACTAAAAATTCATCATTATGTTATTGCCTAACAATTATAAAATTTCACAATTACTACGCTAATCTCCTTGCAAATTCATCAGACGTCGGGGCTTGGTTCAGTCGAGAACAGTTCCTGGAGCAGTCATCGAGATCAGCTCCGCGAACCGTTCATTGAGAACAGAGAACTGCTGTGAGAACCGAGAACAGCTCCGAGAACGGAGAACAGGGTCGGAACAATTTGAGAGCAGGAATCATTTTCCGAACCAGGAAGTAAAATAGCTCCGAGAACGGAGAACAGGGTCGGATCAGTTTGAGAGCAGGAATCGATTCCTTCGGTAAATTTGATTCCTGCTCTCAAACAGGAAGTAGTCTCAGAGCAGGGAGTAGGTTTATGGACAGAGAACGGATGAATGAATCAACAGGGAACAATGAATCACGAACTGTAGGATGAACAGCTGTGTTTCGGACTTACCATAATTTAGAATATACGAAGATTTTTGCGAACGTAGAAAATTCGAGAAAAGAGAACTTTGCAAAATTCCCACCTGTTTAAAATCAAAGTATAAAAAGATTGCAATGTTTCTTTTTACAAAAAGAACCGAGAACAGGTTTTTGTGAAAAGTGGGAACAGGCTGTTCCCGTTCTTTTTGAAGAACAGGTGAAAAAGAACAGTTCGCTCTTTTTTCCCCATCTCTACGCGTCAACATATTTGGCGATTGTTACATGCGCATGGTGCTCATCCATACCGTCCGCTACTGGTGCAAGCATTGATGTCGAGTGACGACGCACGAAGACTTGACTTTTGTAATTTCCTGCTCAACACGTTGCACGACATTACGTCGTTGTTTTCCGACATACTGTGGACAGATGAGTCGCAATTCACACGGGATGGCATCGTCAACACCCACAATGTGCATTACTGGGCTCTGGACAACCCTCACAAGGGACGCACAGCACGATACTAGGTACGCTGGTCAACGAATGTGTGATGCGGTTTATGGGGAACCCAGATTGTTGGACCCATCTTCTACGACGGGACCTTAACGGGCAATCGTTACATGCACCTGTTACAAGACACGGTACGTGACTGGTATGAACAGCTGCCTCTCCGAGATGCATGTCGTGTGTGGTTCCAACATGATGGTGCCCCTCCGCATAAAGCAGCAAGCGTTCGTGCGTATCTAGCCACCGAATTCGGCCAACAGATATGGTGGTCGGGTAGAGTGGCGTTCGCCGGACTTGACTCCCATGAACTTCTACCTCTGGGGTTACGTCAAGGAACAGATCTATGCGACTGAGCCAACCTCTCTGGATGAACTGAAACAGCGTATCAGCCTTTCTTGTCTCAGTTACACCAGCTATGCTCCAACGAGTCCACGATTCAGTACTGTCACGCATTCAATTTTGCATTGCCACCAACCAATGGGGAACATTTTGAGCAGTATCTCCAGTAGATTTCTCTACTTTATGTATTGTTTTCCGCTGTATGCTTGTCTGTAACTTGTGCGAGTTAGATTTCCAAACTTTCCATGTTTCGCCACTGGGGGCGCTGCGACCGCTTTCAGTGAATTGGCATGTCCACTTTACTATACATGCACCCATCGTTTATGGTCGGGAACCCCTTTTCGCCGTAAAAGTGGCGTTGCACCCTGATTTCAATCTCGAATTATTCTAATTTATATTTTAACCGACCCCTCAATGAAGGCAAAACAAATCTGAAAAAAATCCCAAACTTTGAAATTAAATATCTCGGTCAATTTTTGTCACACAGAAGTGAAACTTTTTGTGTTACGTTTGTTAGGATGAGTGTAAACTTTTACTAAATATCACTATAAGGAACGGGGGACTGTATAAAAAGTTAAGTAATTTTGTAAAAAAGTTTGTAATTTTTACAAAATTGATTTTTTTTTAATTTCAAAATGTCATAACATGAATGTTTACCTCATTTGAAACATTTTTGTATTTGGAAGCATATGTCTACGACCAAGGGTTGCGAAAATAAAGGCCGGGTACGACTTTGCGATGCACCCTATATACATACTGACTATGTATAAATATGCTAATAATAATAATTGAATGACAAAATAATCATTTTAAGTATTAATATAAATATCCTCAATATTCTTTTGTCACAGTTAATACATATATTTCCTTCTTATTTCAGTGAGATACTTGAGCTTGTTTCTGTGAACACGACTTTTTTATATCTGGGTCTATGGTCGAAAGAGCTACACGCAATTAATGATCAAGACTTTTCAAGGATGATCTCTTTAAATTCTTGATAGTGAGCATAGAAGAGAAACTTTTGCTCATACATATATGTTGTAGCAAATGGCAAAAGAATATTCATAGCTTTTTCGCCGATGGATAACCCTCCGGTACCGTCGCCCCATCATCAGGACTTTGCGGTAAAAATTTTCGCGTCACATCGGTTGGGAAGCACTGGCTTACGGCACCGAACGATAAAACTTCGGAACTAGGGTACTTAAGCTCCACCCTGTAGATGGGCCCATGAATTAAAAAGAATAGAAGGCTATATTTCCTGATTTTGTTCTGTTACAAAGTTTAAAAACTTCATAGGATGCAAAACCCACCTATCCTTTGAGCAAGGAACCAATGTCCTCATCCCGGGTACTTTTAAGAATTTCTTCTACTTCTAGCAGTTTGTATTTTTATGGGGCACATTTTCTTTTCGATAGTGATATATCCTATTGTAATTGCGATCTTCATAGAAAGCAGTAATTGTTGTATATAGTTGTAGAGATAGCCCTTACCTTTCTTCTATGTATGTGCATTATTCTTTTTCACTAAAGTTGACACTCGTATTGTGAACCTTTTTCTTCCAATCAATAATATAGAAAAGGATTTAGAAAATATAGCAGGGTAAATTTTTGAAAGGTTAAAGCAATAAAATTTATCATCGGGTCCTTACTTTTTTCTTTCATTTGAATTGTATTTCATAATGCAAATCCAAAATACTTAAAATTCTAAATTATCAAATAATAATTTTAATAAGGTAGGTAGGTAGTGTTAATTAACGTAGCACCGGAGCAACACAATGGACTATTGGCAACATTCCGGGAACAACCTCGAAGGGAACGATCCAAGGACAAGCCTCCTAATTTTGAACCAAGTTCAGATGACGAGAACAACACCTGAGCTGGCACCCCACTCTTCTAACTTCCACATCACACCAATGTGACGACATTTGAGGCCAGAACAGATTTAACGTGTACCAGCCCCTGTGTATACGACCATTTTAATAAGATGAAATTTTAATTTTAATATATTTTTATAAATAAAATAATAAAACAAATTTTTTCCTGGCCTTTTTATTACTCAATTAAAACCTTTTCACTACGCAGGGACAAATGCCCTCCCATCAGAAGTTTGCTTCGTAGAGCGGCTTGGGAAGTTTCGAGTTTTCCCCCTCGCTCACATCGATCACGATTTACGAGCTGTCAGCGAATGGCTTTTAAGAGTGTCTTTCCTTTTGTTCGATTCCTCTCCAATCTATCATTGTGTGTACTCTTTGGGAAAGATAGAAAGTGTGGCGCAGTTAATTGAACATTTTTAGTTTGCCATTCTCAAATGAGAAATATTTTCTATGATATGTCAACAAAGTTTCAAGTATTTAAGTTCACTATATAGACTCTTCACTTCTAAGCCCACACTGAAGAATTACAAAAACATCAAATGTCAAAGGCACTAATAACAACTTTGTTTTTTGGCAAAACACATTTCTATATTTCCACTTGAATAACGTTCCAATATATTCTAAAAAGATGCAAAATCCTAGATATTTTTATTTAAAAAAGATCTGGTTTGTTGATCTGTGGTCTACAATATTTTTTGCTACACAAGGACTAAGTAGATCGTAATTTAAAAAAAATCCTTGGCATCTGTTAGTCATGTTTATAGAAGTGTTAAAATGTGTAATTTACATAAGTAAAAATCATATTTAGAACTCGATAATTGTACTTAATATTCAATATTAATTTTAATCTCTGAATTATTTGGAAAACACAAGGTTCGAAATAACGGAACTCAAAATCTCACCCCGAATTTCGACTGTAATATTCAATATGTAGAAAAAAAATAAGGAGTTTTTAAAAGGTCTAAATCAGAAGGACCATACAGTGTACGAGAAACTTGAGGTTTAAAAATTAACACTGGGTCGTACTCCTCAACAAGATCAGCAATGGAAATTGCATCACTCTTTGGTTGCAATGCGAGTCCATGAAGAGAATATGACTTAATTACTTTCCGTGAAAGGAACACTTCTTTTACAGGGAAAAACTCCCTACAATCACGATCTCCGAATTTTTCTCTCAAAAGCAGTTGAATTTTTTGCACAGGAATACCTAACAGTAACTGTGCTTTAATCAAGTCACGCGTACTTTGCTTCAAGGGTTGAAATTTACAATTTTCAAATTGTAGGGGATGGTTAAGATTAGCTCTGTAAGAGACAGTAACCAAGTCCTTTTGCTCACAAGCACATATTCTGACAGGACAGCTAAGATTAGGTATTGTACCTTTTCTATTTTTGCGATTTCTTTTCCTGGAATTTTGAAACTGGGATGATAGAAAATTAAATTGACAAGAATAATAATGAAATGTTTTAGAGCCATACTGCTTGCCTCCTGTTGTTTTAGTGAAAGATGTAAAAGTTGATGTTCCTTCCCTCTCTAACCAATTTTGGAAACTAACCATTGAATCGAATGAAAATATTTGAAGAGAATCTGAATTGTGTATTTCAAACACATGCCTATTTAAATTTCCAAGGTGCTTAAATGGCCTATTACAGTCTGGAAAAATACAGTAATGCATTTCCCGTTCATTAATTAAAATACACAACTGCTCATGCTCAATAAATTCTGCCTCACCTTTAAAAAACTTGCCACAAACTGGACACTTTTTGGCCCTTAAGGTTTTCACATATGTTCTTGCACATGCCATTTTATGCCGTAGAAGATTGTACTTATTTGAAAATATATTTAAGCATTTCTCGCTTAATAATTTATTTGGTATTTAATTTGGTACACATTTACTAGTTAATGAATTAGGAAGAGATAGGATATCTATCGATTTTGAAATAGGGAGTGGTGAGTTACGTTGATATTCTTTTGAACTAATTGAGGGGGGGGAGGGGGGAATTTCAATTAACGTCACACTGGAGCAACACAATGGGCTATTGGTGACGGTCCGGGATCAATCCCAAAGGGAAAAGATCCGAGGACAACACCACGTAATTTTGAACCACGGTCAGATGACGAGGCAACACCTGAGCTGGCACCCCACTCTCCAAACTTCCACACCACGCCAACGTGAGGACATTTGAGGCCACGACAGATTTAACGTGCACCAGCCCCCTTTGTACACGACGGTGTTTTGGCTGGATTCGAACTCGCAACCCTTCGGTTGCAAGTCCGTTACTCTTCCAACCGGGCCACCGCGGCCCGAACTAATTGAAGAGGCTAATGGGTTGTCCGTAGTTTTAGGTAATATAGATGAATTGGAGTTAACACTAGACATAGTTTCCAAACCAGAATTGTTAGATAGTTCAGAAATACAGATTTCTGAAATTGAACAAACATTAGCTGAACAATGTTCTCTCATGGTATCAGGAACTTCGGTGAGATCTTGCAGTAATCGTGCAGTTACTATTTTCCTGCACTTTACACTTGCTCTTATGATTGGAATATGATTTTCTGGAAAGGTAAGACTTAAAACATGTCTCACATTGCCGAGGATATAAAATTTTAACACTAACATTACATGTTTTAAGATGGTTTCTAAAAGTGACCTTTGTCTTATAAATTTTTTTGACAACATGCACATTCTCTGGGATATAATTCCCTTTCGACCTCAAGATGCTCAACACTACCCCCACCAGTTCTACAATGCTTAATCAAACCTTCCACCTTACATTGTTTATCAGCACTACTATTATTTTCCAAGCTATCAGATAAGGATACCTTTATTGAGCAATGACATTCTAGGTTATAAGAAAATGGAAGTGTGGTAACTGATTGAACAGCTGAAAGACGATAAGTATCAGTACTTACAGGTGGAACAGGAGGAATAAAAAGTTGAAAATTACTCATGTTAGTGTTAGAAATAAGTTTCGGTAAAGGAGAAAATTCTAGCAAAAAATGGATGTCAGGAACATTAGATTTACTAGAGGGGGTAGTAGTGGTAATTGTTAGAGAAGGAATATTTGGAACAGATTGAATAACTGAAAGAGCAGAAATATTAATATTTACAGGTAGAGCAGGAATAGAAGGTTGATAATTACTCATTTTAGTGCTAGAAATAAGTTTCGGTAAAGGAGGAAATTCTAGCAAATAGATGTCAGGAACGTTTGATTTATTAGAAGGGATAGTAGAGGTATTTGCTGGAGAAAGAACAGTAGGAACAGACTGAATAACTAAAAGAGCAGAAATATTAGTACTTGCAGGTGGACTAGAAGGTTGAAAATTACTCATGTTAGTGTTGTTTGAAATAATTATTGGCAAAGGAGGAAATTCTAACAAAGAGCAGATATCAGGAACATTAAATTTTTTAGAAAGGAAGGTTTGAAAGAGATTACACAACACATATTAGGCTTAGAACAAGATTGAAAGCTGCATTTAACAAAGTAACATCTAAAAAATGTACTTACTGCAGGACTATCCTTGGAGATTGTAGCTTCCATTGCAATCAGCCCTTCTAATGTTTGTGAAAACATTTTCGCCAAACGAAGATTCCCTTTTCTGTTGAGATGTAATCCATCACGTCTCCAGACGCCTTTCCATGAACCAAGAGACTGACAGAAATAAAATGCCTCTCGGCATAGGCAAGCCTTTTCTAGTTCATGATTGACGATTGAGGTCTTTTGGTTTAAAAACTCTAGTTGAGATGCCAGAGAAGAACGGGACTCAGAATCCAGAAAAAAATTGGGACCACGTGGTATGATCCCAGAAATAACAACCTTAGCAGCAGGATATAAAATAGAAAGTTCCTGAAAAAGGCTGGTGTATTCCTGAAGAATTTCAGAAACATCACCAGCAAGATCATTAGTCCCTACATGAAATAGTATCCATTCATACTTACCTAAACTACTAAGTTTCCCAGATATCCTTTCTATCTTCGCACCTGGAAAAGAAATGAGATCAACTTCATTATCCTGCAATTCGCTAATTAAGTATTCGTTCAAATACTTAATCATTGAATCTCCAATTATGAGAAGTCTCATTAGGGGTGCCCATCCCCCTCAAGCCCAATGGCGCAATTCCCCCAATGTTTCTTTACCGGTCCCCTCAAATTCAGTTAACCATATAACCTTTATTGGAATCTCAAATTTCCAACTGAATCCACACAAAGCTCTACATTTTGTATTTTGTAAATCAGTTAGAGATAAATAAAATTAAGAGATAAGTTTGTATGAGATAAATAAAACCAGAACAGCTTGGAAAATGAACACTTTATATTTATAACGGCAATTTCATGTATAAACAATGATATTACTTACACTTTGCAAATGAAAATAACTATAGTGTAGTAAAAACAAATGTTATGAGAGATTCTGAATGTTATATGAATAAAACAAATATTTTACCTTGACCTTTTGCATAAGAATAATTTTATATTCATAAAAAAAACTCTAAAATTGAGTGAATGAAAGAATAGAATATAAAAAAATTGAACACATCAATGAAGATCAATAATTCAATAATCAGATATTGAAAAAACGAACTAAATGGGCAAAAACTAATGATATGAGTATTATCGTAATGTTTACATGAGTTGCGTAAGTATTCATAAAACCTTAAAAACTAAATTGTTTTAGAGTAGTGGCAACAGCTATATTATGCGGAGAGAAGAGAAAACATTGGAACACTCTAGGTTGAAAAAAATTTATAGTATAGCCAGAAAATAAATTCTTTAAGCATATGGATTTATGTGCTATTATAAGATTTTAACAGAAGCTTTTTTCTCTGTGCACTGATATGGCAAACTTTTCGATAATTTCTTCATTTGTGCTTTTCTTGAGAATGTCATTCTCAGATAATAGTATCAATAAGCTTGGTAACCAATGGTCCCCTAAGCTGCTTCTTAACCTGTTCTTAGCAACTTGTGACAGGTAACGATAAAAGGATACGATACAACATGGCGAGTTGAGGAAATGCTGACATATACTGTAGGCATCTGTAAGGCCTGATAAAGCCTCTTTTTACCCACTGATCAACAGACAAAAGCAACTCATCATGGTTCTGAATCATCTTCCTCATCTCCATTCTTTACGGACTTCAACTTCATTTCCACCTTCACTTTCTGAAACGTCAGATTCCCTGTCTGGTGTCATATTTTTACTTTTCTTTCTCTAGAAGCAGGTCGGAAATGTCAATTTCTGAGTGAGTAACCTTATACACATTTGCGAAAGTTTATAGTTCGTCTATTATGTGGTCACTTTCAAGATCGTAAACCCACAAGTCTTTCACTGATGAAGAATCAGGCAATAATTTATATCCCTTCTTTTCTTTTTCTCTTGCAATTTTCAAAATTCCTTCATGTGAAAGCACTGCCATTTGTGAGATTATAGAAGAGAACTGTCAGAGAACCTGTCATTGAGTTGTTTAAAAAGTGAATCTAGTACTTGAAAATAAACTTCCACTTTGATCCTCTTAAGAGGAACATCTATTCTTTCATCGATAGCCATTCCATCCATAAACCTCTTGCGTTTTCTGCTTCTGTGGGGGGTTGCAAAATATTCACATCAGCAAAGGCAAGAATTGAATCATTCACTTTATTCCCCTCCGACTCACTTCGCATTTTTACAAGTTTAGCTTTGGTTTCAGCAACAATTTTTGACACACTGCTATAATAAATTATTTTTATTGTAGAACAATTGTGATTGGTGACAACACTTTGAAAATAGCTGAGTCAATATGTATTGAGCAAATGTTTTCAAAATCGGTCATTTGTTTACGCAGGCCAGTGCCTTTGAGTCATTAGCAGCTTTTTTGTCAATGGATAAACTATGCAACGTCTCCTTTATTGTGTGTTGTTTTAGGTGACAACTGTTTGCAGTGCATCATTTCTGCTTGACCATCTTGTAGTTGCACTCTTTTCAGTCTCCTTATTTTGGTTGGACCCTTGTCCAAGTTTGTAGTAAATAGATCATGCCTTGTATGACCTGACATGAAGACATATAATTCCTCTAAAAGAGAAAATAGATTTTTCATTTTGGGGTATATGTCCATAGATTTTTCTACAATTAAAGCAAATCTGTGCGAAGAACACCATATATGGAGCGCTTTGGGACATTCAATCTGGATTAGCGCTTTTACACCATTGAATTTTCCTCTTATATTACCAGCCCCATCCATACTTTGACCAATAATTCCACTTGGATCAAGACCAAGTAAATTCAGGCATTTAATTATTCCTTTAAAAAGATTTTGACTGTGGTATCTCCACTAGTGAAAACTTTAATGAGCCTCTCTTCAGGTTTGACATTTTTCTTTGGGGCACCATGCGGGTCAGTATGTCGATATAACGAACCACTAATGTTGAACATTCTTTTTTATTAATGTCTTGAGTTGAGTCTAGAATAATAGAATAAATGTTAGTCATTTTTATACTATCTATGATTTTTAAAACAACGACGTCACTCATTTTGTTAATTACATCATACACGTTTCGATAACCCAAGAAATTAGACCCCAGCTTTCCTTTTTGAGTTCTAGCTTTATCAATTTTTTCAAGGTATACCCTAGCATTAGGACTATATATACTCAATAACCTGAACAGACCTATGAGTTTTCCTTTTGCTGCATCCGTTTTACGAAATCTAAGCATTTCTTCACTTAAATATCGACAACAATCGATGACAACAAACAGCACCTCTCGATTGGGATGGACTAACTGATCTGATTGTTCAGCTAAACATGAATCAATCCTCTTCTAAGAGATCCACTGGATCCTTGCAATTTGTGCTGATAAGTGGGTTTTAGATTTTTCATGGAGAACAATATCCCGGTCCCCCTATGCTCTGTCCATCCTCTATTGCAAGTTGTTCCCCATATTGACTGTTCGCGTGGGAGGGAAAACAGTACATGGCAAGCAAAATACGGCATCTTTTACTTGGCTACATATTAGCCATTTTCTAACTTTTACACTTTTATTTGGTAAAACTCCATTCTTCCATGATGGGTTGAATTTTCTTCCACCTGTTGAAGGAAAGTGACAAAACACAAATCTTGATTTTCCAAATCTAGTGCTTTATTTATTTCCTCAGCTAACAGTTTGATGTTGGCATATGATGCTGGATCTCTTGTGTTTTCAATCTATCATCAGGAATCTTCAGTTAGAGTTTCCTCTTGGTGAATGGAAACTGAAGGTTTTTCAGCAGATGGATTGCTACATGATTCTACCTCTCAGTGTCCTAATTCAATTTCATCAACTTTTCCTGACTCATTTTCATCAAGGTTTTCAAAATCTACGCCTTGGATCATACTTGATGAAGAGGGTTGTATTTCTAAATCTTCAATGACGTTTTCAGGAATCGAATAGCACTGAACTAAAGTTCCTTTCCTTCTCCGAGACAGACTACACAAAACGTACACGGCTACCTGCATTCAACTGGTGACTTGACTTTATCTGGTCTATGGGACTACTAGCGATCCACATAACGTAACGGCGAAGGACGGAAAACCCACAAGGTGACAGATGTTTATGAATGGGCAGTATATCAGCGCTGCCAACAAAGAATAGCTCAATAAAAAATTATGGAATAGCTTCCTATAGTGAAATTGTTGTCATAGCAGGAAACAGTAGTATTTTAAACAAATTCAGAAGAGTCCAATTACTTACGAAAAAATATATATAACAATAAAAAGGTTTCTTATTAAATGATTTTTTGCCCGAAAAATTTTCACCCTGAAAATTCCAAAAAAAAAACCGTCCTGCAAAATTCCCTCCAAAAATTCTGATGGCGCAACTTGCGCCATGATCCCCCCTGTGGGCACCCCTGAGTCTCATTATTAACATTAAGGGACAAGATGAGAAGTGGAGAACGTTTAAGATAAAACTAAATCAAATATAAATGGTATTATAGCTGGAATAAAAATGGAAAACGTAGTAAAACAAATGAAATGTTTTTCACTAAAGAAATTGGAAAAATGTTCCAAGACGCGCACTTTTTCAGCAACTATTGGCAACAGAAAGAAATACCGTGATCAACAAATATAAATCGAACACAATGAAAATGCAAATCAAATACGAAAGTTTATCAGAATCAAAGGATAAAATATATAATTTATAGGAAGCACAAAATAAGCAATCCACAGAAAGTCACGTCCGCCAAATTGACTTCAGAAATGTAGGCAGCAATTTGAGCGTCTCCGGAAATGAGTCACTAACAGGACCTCAGAAAAACGCCAAAGAAAGCATGCCATTTTTCGTACTAGTTCAAGATAGCTGGATAGCTTAAGCGATGACGAACCAATCAGAGTGGATCAACTGTGATGATAAACCCAGTGAAAGCGGAAATACTCCCATGTCCATCGTGACGTCACACACTCTATCCCCCAAATGTTTTACTAGGATGTGCAAGTCCCTAATGTTAAAACTGACGAAATTTCGAAGGTTAGCGCATGCGCATTAGTTGTGATTTTGTATGGGGAAAAATACTTGAAAGAGGGATATTTGTGAAAATGGGGAAAATTTCGGCATGTACGTTTAACATTAGGTATTGGTATTTTCAATTAACGTCGCACTGGAGGAACACAACGGGCTATTGGTGACGGTCCGGGATCAATCCCAGAGGGAAAGATTCGAGGACAACACAACGTAATTTTGAACCACGGTCAGATGACGAGGCAACACCTATATAAGTTCGCACCCCACTCTCCAAACTTTCACACCACGCCAACGTGAGGACATTTGAGGTCACGACAGATTTAACGTGCACCACTCCCCTTTGTAAACGGGGGGGTATTTCAATTAACGTCACACTGGAGCAACACAATGGGCTATTGGTGACGGTCCGGGATCAATCCCAAAGGGAAAGATCCGATGACAACACCACGTAATTTTGAACCACGGTCAGATGATTGTAAACGGGGACGCGGTGGCCCGGTTGGAAGAGTAACGGACTAGCAACCGAAGGGTTGCGAGTTCGAATCCAGCCAAACACCGTCGTGTACAAAGGGGGCAGGTGCACGTTAAATCTGTCGTGGCCTCAAATGTCCTCACGTTGGCGTGGTGTGGAAGTTTGGAGAGTGGGGTGCCAACTCAGGTGTTGCTTCGTCATCTGACCGTGGTTCAAAATTACGTGGTTTTGTCCTCGGATCTTTCCCTTTGGGATTGATCCCGGACCGTCACCAATAGCCCGTTGTGTTGCTCCAGTGTGACGTTAATTGAAATACCAATTAGACAATTATAGAACGCAATACATCGCAATTTCGTTTTAAAAAACACTTTCCTTCGTAAAAAACAACTTTTTACATTCGGTTGCCATAAAGCTGGATCAAAACACAAAGGTTACCATGTTTGGCGATAAATCGCAAGTGCCCCGGATTCGACATCTTGATTGCGAAAAGTGTAAAATGTCCAGAATGTGGGAGTGAAATGGCCTTACTTTTTATTGTTTATTTGTACATTCCTCATTTTCACTTCCAGATATAACAAATCGAATCGCCAAGATGGCCGCCATACTGGCTTTGGACGCCATCTTGATTTGGCGACAAACATGCACCGGATTCGACATCTTTACCTAAAAGGTCATCTAAAAAACCATATTTATTCATTGGATGCCTTCTTTCAATTTTAGATCATTCGCAGAAAATGCTGATCACACATCAAACAGCAGTAACATCAACCTCATTTTCAAAATAAATCGAAAATTCTCCTTCGTAAACATTGTTTAATGCGCTTTAGAAAAACACTAACAAAAAAAATCAAAGCGGAAACTGATCAATATATCTCACATGAACTGCGCAACCATGAATTTTTTCCATAATTTTATGCAGTTTTTATATCTACGAAATCGAAAATTAAATTTCAAAATTAAAGTAGATTGTGCTTACCTTTAAGTTATAGCCAATCTTGTGAACGAGTAGTCTTTTGGGCAAGTGAACTTTCATTTTCCCCCATCAGAAATTTATATAATCCTTGGTCTCGATTAAAAGAACATGCGAAATGAAATAACATGCATATAAACAACCGCCATTATTTTAGGGATTTTTCAAACCCGCTTAAATTTTTCTCTATCACTAACGGAACCAAAGCGCATGTGCGAGAAGTTTCAACGTTAGGATTCTTGCTGTGTCCATCCGCTTGTGGATCCTTTTCGTCATTTCCTTCAGCTGATTCGTTTCGTGCCGAGATTTGAATTTTGAAGTGAAGACTTGCCTTTACGACGTGATACTGTGTACAGGATTTCAATTAAATCAAGTGTATTGTTTCTGCGTTTCTAAAATTCGTTTTCTTTGGGACCTTTCCTTTGAAGATTTGTAATAGCAAGATGGATGGCAATAACGATTCTAGACGTATTTCAAGAGGTGGAGCTAGATTGTTCGGAAATGGTATGTAAAATTTTATTAACCCTAGACAAAAAGCATGTTGATTCATACTTTCGCACTGACTTAAGATACATAAGATACGAATTTTTTTAATCATTATTTTTTACCACTTAAAAACTATCAACAATAATCAATGTTCAGTGAGGTGAAGTTTCATACATCGTAGTGTTTAAGGGTTAACAGCAGTCCTTGACCACGATCCAGTAGTTCACCATTTTTGATTAAAACTAGCAAACTAGTTATTCCACATAAATTACATTTGTAATCGAATAAGCCAATGAATTCCGTTTCTTATTTTGAGCTAAAATTTGGCCTAAAGGTAAATAAGTATATCTAATTTTGATATTTGTAGTAATATTTCATCTCAATTAATTTTAAGTCAACCATTGTGGCTAATCCACCAGAGAACAAAAATGCATGTGTTCCAGTAATTGACGATGCTGGTCAATTACGATTTTTAGGCAAACTTGGATTTTAAATTGAAGTAGGATGTTTCGTGATGATTTAGTCCAGTGAGCCTGTATCCAGTACTTGACCAAGTTGTCAATTACTAGAAGAGGTGCTCAAGTACTGGGAATAAATGCAGGAACATTGAAATTTTGAGTACAGTGCTCCCCAATTTACACTAAGCCTTCTATTAGTCCTGCATTCTAATTCTAGATCATGTGCTATACCCTAGTTTGTCCTACCTCAAAAGAAAGGTTTAAAATTGAAACAAGAGATTGCCCCACTCAACTGCATCTAAAAGTTGGTTAGTATATTATGAAAGAAAAGATAAAATGAGAAGTTAAAAGAGGGAAAAAAAGAATAATGGCAAGTTACTTTAAAAAAAAAGATAATTTCAAACATAGTGGAAAGAGGAAATACTTAAAAAGTCTTAATTGGTGAAGGTTATGATTTTGTGAAAAACAAAGGTGACAGGCAAAACTAAATCAAATATTGTATAAAAGCACCTGTAAATGGAGATAGTTGCTGCAAAGCATATAAAAATATATTTCATAAAGACATTTTTTCAATTTGGATCAAATGATTTTTGTCTGACGATGCAGATGTCGATTTTGTGTTTTGGAGAAACTGATGGAATTTGTTTGACTGACTTTCACTAATCTGCCAGAGAATTCTTTAATATTCCAACATTTATTTACTGGTTTAATATTAGTTTGTTATATGTTTTAACTAGTTTACTTATTTAATATTAGTACTAACCAATATTATCATGCTTTTCTTTAATATTCGATAGTTTGTTCATTTACTGTTTTACTTAAAATTTGAAAAAAAAAATATCCTAGCTGTACTTTGGTTCAAAATTTGCAGCAACAATGGATATTCTGTAGAAATACAGATAAGTATTTCGTTCTATGCAATTTGAGGGTTCTTTTAGATAACAAATATTTTCCTGTGTTTTATTAGTGCTTACTTAATGTTATAAGGAGCATTTCGGACATGGGCCATATTTCCTATTAGGCACTTTTGCTTGGTCCCACTAGATTTGTAAGGATTTTTTAACTTCATTTGTCATGCTGTATCTTGTCACTCAAATAATTCTAACTTGTGAGATTTCAACATCGGAAAATAAATGTTCTAATGTTGCTTGAAATAAGAAATGGCAATTTAATGAGACAAGAATTACCTTTGGGGTACAAATGACAATATGCAGAGTAACACTTTTCAATGGTTTATTTGAATCAATTGATATCTAGTTTTAATTTTGAATTTTTCATTGAGTTTATCTTAAGTCTGCACCCTCAATATGACATGCATTGATCAATTATCTCAATTAACTGAATACAAAAATGAAATATTGTAGTGTTTTGATTGACAAATTTAAATAGCAATACTTGTATATACACTTCTGCATCTTCCTCTTTCTTCAGTCATCACTCTTGGTTTTGATATTTCTAAGATGAGACTAGTTAAGAATTAAATAAAGTAGCATGCAATTTCTTAATTATTTGAATTATTTTAGATGGGGTCGGTACAATTCCTGTAAGCATAAAGTAATATTTTAAAATTTGGATTCAAATTTCATTCAAATAATGAATTTCAAAATAATTTAACTCTAAACTTGCGCTAGAGTACTAAAAAGTAAATTTTATTGATGCACTTAAAAGCGCAAATAAGAGAAAAAGACCCATGAATGACAGAAAACAAAACAGTCATGCTTTGTTTTATCCAAAATATTTTTTCATATTTGGTTGTTTAGGGTTGGTGACATTCAAGATGACTTAAGCAATGCGATCTGGTAGGTGAATATGGAGGGGTGCTTGTGTTTATGAAGTAGAAAAGGGAACTTCGAATATCAAAATATATATTTCGATGGAAAAAACAACGGTGATACACATGTGATTTTTTTTATCGGCAAAGTGCTGAAATAGTATTTGAAAAACTAATCAAGGTACCTCAAGTTCACAACACAAAATATATTATGCGTAATAACTATCACCACTTGCATTTAGCTTGACATAAAACGTCTCAGAAATTTTAGAGTTTTATAAATTCCAAATGTACCTAAATTTACTTCAGGTGGAAAAAATATAAAATATATAGGTTTAAATGATCTTTCAAGAATATCAATAATATAAGTGTAGTCTGTAAATGAATAAGGCACAGGACATGTTATTTTCCAAATAATAAGTTCTTAAACAATTTCTACAAAATATCTCGGTGATTAAAAAATACAAAACTTTGCAAACTTCTTAAGGAATAAAATGTTGTCTGGAGAACCAGAATATAATAGGCACCTGTTAACATAACTTAATGAAGATTTGAAGGAAGAATAGCAATTTTAAAAGACTAAACGTTTAATCTTGTCTGCAAAATCATTTTATCATCGAAGTACAGATGCAAATTTTAAGAAGTCCGTGATTATAGAATTCTGTATCTTACCAATTAATATCTATAAATTTTAATCACTCACCTTTGAAAAGTATATTGGTCATGTATATAATCAACATTCTACTAATTTCTGCCTACTGGTCTAGCTATTTCCGAGTTATAAACAGCGCTGGTTAGCTTCCTCCCTGTATGTATATCTCTCCTAAACTTTCCTTTTGTGTTTGTCTAGTTACTTGACGCTTTTAGGCGTTGCTTGGACAATTATGGCCACTATGCCATAAACCCAACCAAAAATAATTTTAATCACACTAGGCTGTTGCACTTTGCTTTTCCACTCTACAAAGGTGATTGGAAAAAATATAATTAACTTTCTACAAAATTCTGCCACTGCACCTAACTATCTGCTAGGTGTAGGCGATGCAGGTGATTCTTTCCTGGGTGTAGTTCTCTCCTGTTTCAGTGTCTTTTTAGTTGATGTCATAGCTTGACCAAATTATCCCTTGCGTTTTAAAACCCAATCAACCAATTATTACTTCCTTTGACTGCATCTAGGAAATTGGAACATTTGAACAGTTCTTTGCAATGCTATTTGAATGTTCTAAATTGAAGTTTAAATGGTATCTGCAAGCTACTCATTTGGAGACAAATTTATACAAATGTGAATAGTTAAAATAAAATCAAGAGCATACTGGAGGCTACCATTTTTATTTCCAGGGCATTTTAAATTGCAAATCTGATCACTAAAATACATGTTTATGCTATTATTAGAGAAATTTTGGAATTAAGTATAAAAGCTTTTAGTTTGAAAACTGGAGAATTTACAAAATAGAATATTTTTTCCGGAGGAGCTGATGTTGCAAAAATGATAACCTGTAGGCATATAAATAAACAGCTAAGAGTTGTAAGGAAACCAACAAATTTCATATCCTATCTATACATGGTAATTGAGATTCCTTGTGAAGGGTCCATTCTATTTAATTTAACACTCATGATAAAGAACACTGCTGTACTGTTTTGAAAAATAGCAGCAATTTGTTGAGTAATTGTTAAATTTTACCTAATAAATAAGGATAGTAAATATAATGTGTTGAAAGGAAGTTAAAGTTTAAAATCTTTTTATGTAGATAAGTTCCATGTTTTTACTCTATTTTTTGTTTTACAGCTGTAAATATGATTCGAAATCAAAGCCGTGGTACAAATTCCATTGCTGACAAGAATTGTGCTGATGATTACAGTTTACCTATCAGTTTAACCTCTCATTCAACACTGCATTCGTATGAAAACAACATCCAAAGTTCCAATAATGATACTTCTGAATACGCTTTGCCCTTACTTGGTTCTGAATTTATATCAACATCATTAATATCCTTGAACAGCAGTACAAGCAGTGGTATGTTTGCATCATTTTATTTTAACTTTCTTGTAAAAACTTTGTTGCATTTTTGTATTGAAGTATTAATCGTCGAATATCCAGGTACACATCCTGAAAATTTTCAAAACACTTGGAAATTAATTATTTTTTGGTTTTACAATCTATTCACAAAAACCACCCCAAAGGGTTGTTCAACTTATGCCTTCCAAATACACATATTTTAGCATGTATGAGGCAGACTGTTAAGTGATTAAAAAGTTAATGTGTTCATATTTTTATATCAAGAACTTTAACCAGCTTTTTTGACTTACCCACCTTCACATATTTACGGGGTGAGGTATTGATATTGACAATCCCTTTTAATAAGTTAAAGGTTTCATTGTAACAATTGGCCTTTAAAATGAAGTGGGAAAATGTTGTTCCTTGTTTTCCCTGTTATCGATAAGAGCTAAAAATCTGGAATGATTTTAAAATCAATCTGAAGTACGTATATATTCAATTTATAGCCAGTTTGTAATTTTAATTATTCCTTTTGTAATTCAGTTGATGTAAAAATAGCTGTTCGTATTGAATTAGATTACTAGTTCTTATTTTGATTTTTGTTTGAATTAGGTTCCTTCAGTCAGCCTCCATCTGATGAAGGATATGATACAAGAGGAAGTTTAGGAAAAGGAACTCCTAAAAAGTAATTTGATTTCTTTATTTTGAAGTTTTATTATCTACTCTCTTTGCTTGTTGCTTATGACTACTATATTAAAATTATAAGCAGATATTATTTGAATGTAATCAATTTTCCTCTTTTATAGATCTGACATCCTAAGAAACAGAAACCAGGCAAGCGGCGTGTGTTTAAGCTGCGAGGAAGAAGAGCAATTCCACAGCTCACACAAATTGAGTAGGGGCAAATCAGTGTTGCCAAGCTATAACACTGAACATATACTTGCTATGAAATCCCAGAACACCTTCATAGATGCACACTGTCACCTTGACTTCCTCTTTCAAAGAGAGAAATATAAGGGAACGTATTCTATGTACCAAAAGAAACACAGATCTTCATTTCCCGCAACTTACGAGGGATGTATTGCAGTTTTCTGCAACCCATTCACCTTCGCCAAGGTAAGTGCATTGGTTTTCCACTAAAATTTCGAATTTTTATCTCTTATTGTTTAATCTTGATTTGTTTATTACGCGATTACTACACATAAATTTATGTTGGAATTTTCGATGTAATGTGTATGTACCAGTTCATAAAGTTGATATCTTTGGTGATTAAATTAATCCCTTTATAATAAAGAAGTTGTAATATGACACTAGAGTAGAACTTTAAAAATAATTTAAGACTTATTTGAATTGTAATCAGTTTAAATTAATTAGATGTTAATTGTAGTAAATCGATTATTAGTGCATAAATATTTTTTTAGCTATTTAATTGGACATAAAATACTCTCTATGCAAAAATATTACTTTAAAACAATTTAAAACATTCATGCCAATAGGACGTATAACCTTCTTTCGTGTCGAAAGAAATTCTTTTTCACTCTAAAAATGTGGACACTGAGCGGTAAAGAAATTTTTTTAAACTCTGAAAGAAGGTATACTTCAAATTGTGTCTACAGACAAAAAACTTTCCATATACGGGGAACTAATCACAGATATAGTATATGTAAAAAAAATAACGATTTTACAGTAACCCTTTCTTATATGGAGCCTTGATATATATTGCGTATTTCTGCATATCGCTCTTTTTCGAAACAATTTCCGCTCTGCAAGTAGATAATCATACCTCAGTCTTTTTTAAATAGGGTTTTCAAAGATATTATGTTTCAAATAGTTATCGCAAATTGAGTTTGAAAAAAGAGATTTGTCAACTTTTATCTTTCTTTATTCATTATTTTTATTCATTTAAAACAAAATTGCCATTTAAAAAATATTCTACAATATTTGGCATTAATTTTTGGAAGGTTTTGCCATTAATTTTGTCTCCAATTTATCTTTCCACACAATTTTAGTTTAAAATGAAAAATTAAGTGCTTAATTTGAATTTTTGTTTCTATCGGACAGATTTTTATCTGCTCATAACGTATTGCACTTTTTTCTTCTGCCCCATTAATACGGGCTATTGTAGTTTGAATTTTTATTAATAAATGAATACTGCATATTTTTATGAAATTTGTTTATATACTTAGAAACCCATGTGGGAAAAGTTCTTAGCGGAGAAGAATGTTTGGGCCGCCTTTGGGTGTCACCCCCATAATTCGAAAGACTTCTCATACCAACACGAGAAATACCTTCAGGCAGCACTAGATCATCCTAAAGTGAGAGCCTTGGGAGAAATAGGACTGGATTATTCCACGAGGTAATTATTACTCTTTCTTGCCTTTATTTGAATAATTTTTATTGCTTTTTTGCTTAAAATTTTAACTTTTATCTAATTAAATTAAAAAGAAAAAACGTCTCCACTCAAATATGTTTTCTAACTTGATTTATTTCAAAATCTTTACAATCATTGTTACTAATGGTGAAGAGGAACTTAAATGTACCCAATAACAACAAAAATGTACGAAATTGCATCATTCATGCTGAGTAAACAAAGTCAAGCTGATCATTCTTTTTACTGTGCTTCCATTTAGTTCCTACTTAATTGTGATGCATACAATTGTTTTATTTTGATTTCTAATTTTCTTGAAGTAAGCGTTCTTTTTTTAATTTAATTTTTATCAAATTAGAGTCGAACCATTATAAGGAGTTTGGGATATGTGCTGTCCTTTAACTGTATTTCCTTCAATAGGGATTTGTAACACTTTTGGTTACTAGTTGAGGGGAAAAGTGGGTTATAGAAGCCAAGCTTTTTTTGGAAATCAATTCTTCATGAAAAACTTTTCTCCTTCCTCATTCTTATCTGCCATTTGGCGGTTACCTACACACTTTCCTCTTCAAAGCATGCAACTTTTGTATTATCTTTTGCTTGATAACAATACCATATTTTCAAAAACAGAAAAGTATCTGGAAAGCCACTTTGAGAACAGGACATTTTCTATTTTCTTGCATTCATTTTGGAGTCCAATGATGTTAAAATCTCCCTAACTTGACAATTGAGCATATTAAAAATTCTACGTGTCAGTTCTTTGATTCCTTACATGTTATATTTAAACTATTCTAAATTCAATTCCTTATGCAATCTGTTAATCAAGTTTATCTAATAACCTATTCTCTTTTAAGAACTGTCTTTCCTTTTCAGCTGAAATATCAGTGTGTTTTTAATTTTTTGCATGTATTTACAAAAATTATTTGGTTTGTTAGAATATGTTGAATAATTAAATGTTTCTTGTAGGAATAATTGCCAAAAAACCGTACAGCATAAGGTGTTTCGAAGACAGCTCAGTATGGCCTTAGCAAAGGAATTACCTCTTGTTATACACTGTCGGGAGGCACATGAGGATGCCATGCAAATCATGAAGGAAGTAAGTGCTATTTTTACACTTTACCAATCCTGTTATCAATAATTACTTTGTAATCAATAAAATTTATTTCTTGTACTGTAAGTTTAATGATTAAAGATGGGATATGTTTTGGTGTGCAAAAGAATTACGCATTTTCCTTTTGCTATATAATAGCCAGTGTTGCATAAGTTGGCTAAATTTAGAACTTTTATAACATTTTTATATTTTTACCACTAAGTGATTAACTATAATTGTAATTTAGAGTGATGGTTAGCTAAAATTTTTCCTGTTAATTTTAAAACTATGTTGATATGTATATTTAGAAACTCAATGCTTAGATTGGCTCTTTCTAAAAGTATTATTTCTGGTGTGTTTTTCTTCTACTTCAGGGTTCGTACATTTCTTAAGAGATAAAAAAAAACAGTTAATACCACTATACCTGGCAACCTTTCCCGATTTTCCTTGACTTTCATCTCAAAAATATTTCCTGGCTTTCTTTTTCATTGAAGAGAATCATCGGAAAATGCCGAATTTGGCACTCTTTTACTTAAAAATGTTTGGAGCAATTTTTGCAAATTTGTAGCTTTTAATTTTTATCTAAATAATTAATTTTAAGGATTTTAGGAATATTAATTGCACAAAATGTTGGTTTTGGGTTTGAGTAGACAATTGTCATTGAAAATTTTGAAGTTTTTGAAACTTCATTTTTAATTTTTTTACATGGAAAGAGAATTTGAACACTGGGATGGTCAAACATGATATGTAAACAATTTTATAACTGTATTTTCAGAAGAAAAGTGTCCCGCATTTTAATTAAAATTAAAGGAACATTTTAATCGTACACATGTTACCTTTTTCAGATTTTAAAAAGCTGTAGTTAACATTGTGGTATCAAGGTAAATTGCAACCCCAACACATTATCCCAACCTTTTCGAAAAATATATAGTAGTGTAATTTTATTAAGTTTGGTCTACTTATTATATTTCTTTGCTTGTTCCCTTTGATGAAAAGTTTGCTCAGATATGTTTAAATGTAACAATAATGGGCAAAATAAACTATTTTAACCCTTCAAGAGGCATTCGGGTGGCAGACACCTCACTGCTTGTGAAAAGGTCAAAGGGCACTTAAAAATGCTGATTTTATTTTCATTTTCAGAAAATGTACGAACTCGTATGCTCACACTTGATCTTGTGTCCATTGAAAACATTATTTCAACTAATAGTACGATTTGTAAATTTTACAAATTATAAAATTGAATTTTTGATGTTTTCTGTGTGTGATATTTATAAATGATTTTTGATGTATCCAATAGATTCTTCCAATGGATTATAAAATCCACCTACATTGCTTTACTGATGTGTGGGAGTATGCGCAGAAATGGCTGAACGCATTCCCAAATTTATACATTGGCATCACTAACCTCGTCACTTTTGATTCGGCCAAATGCGTCCACAAAGTTGCAAAGAACATTCCACTTGATCGGCTACTTCTAGAAACTGATGCCCCTTACTTTGTGCCTAAAGTGGTAAGTTGCATTGGATTTAAAGAATAAGAAATAGTTTGTACCAAACCTTTTGTTTTTAAATTATGAATATTAATTAATTGTGAAGTACAAATGTAATAAAGCTTTAACTGTGCTCCCAAAATATTCAAAAATTCTGTTAATGATTCATTCAAAGTAAATATTCTCCTAGATAGTAACTGTTGCTATAAACTCATTTTTTGAATATCTTATTAATGCACTTAAACAATATGGATTGAATTGTTTAATGAAGATATCTAATCTATCCAAATCTATTACACATTGGCCTTGGAAGTTTTATTTGTGATGCAACTTCAGAAGGGACTACAAGGCTTTCTAAAACAAATTACCATCGATTTCATTAAATGTTTACATATATAGTTGACATAAAGACTTTATTTCTAGCAAATTAATTACAAGAATTTCAAAAGTTTTAACTTAGATCTACTTTATAATTAAGGAGAAAATTTTTTGTTCATATCTATTGAAGATATTCTTTTTTTCCAAAAGTGTTTTCTATAAATATGGGAAGGAAATCATTTTTAAATATCTTTCTAGAGTCCCAAGGGTACAAGATTTTCCCATCCTGGTATGGCAATTCACGTTGCAGCCCAAATAGCAGGTCTGAGAGATACCAATTTGGAGGAAGTTCTGTACTGGACTAGGAGAAACACAAATTCTGTGTACGGAATTTAGGATTTGTTCGTCATATGCATATACGTCCTCATAATTCTCATATATTGTTAATTTCGTAAATACTGTGTCGTTTGTAAATAATGTGGGCCTTTTGTATATAATGTGTGCCTTTAATGTCTTCGAAAAGTACTTTCCTGGTTCCTACTAGTTTTTGGCACTGCTGTTTTAAACCACAACCCTGATTATCATTTTTTTATGTAAAGGGTTTTGTATATAATGTTCTTTTTGTATATAATGTTCTTTTGTAATAACTTGTCTTTTGTATATAATGTGTCTTGTATATAATGTCTGAGTTTTACTAGTTTTGGGTACTATTTTGTTAACTCCTAACCTTCATTCATCATTTTTAAACAGTAAATATTTGTTTTAAGCTTAGTTTTGTACCCTTATCTGTGAGTAAAAGGCTTTTGTCTGTTAAATAAATCATTTCATTATCTTTAAGCTTTTGTTTTAGTTTTGAAAGTGCATGAAATGTTATTTGTAAGGTTGTTACTAAATATTTTGTAATTGGACAATTATTAACCTCACATGGTACTTGTTTAAATTGAGAAAATTGTTTACGTATAATTTCGAAATTCATTAAGATATTAGGTATCTAAAGTAAATTTTTGTAATGACACAATTTTAATCTTAAAAAAAAATAAGTTATTTCAAGGTTCAGCTACCAATATCTCAACGTTAATTTAACTCAAATGTATTTCAAGTTATAGTTTCAAATTTAACAGCTTAAAAACAAAAAATTATGGAAAAATTAAATTCTTTTGACACAAACTGGAGGTTAGCGTAACCCGAATTCTTAAACGAATGAGTTAATATTATTTGAATATACATTTTTCTGATTGGAATTTAGTTCGTATTATCAATAATTCATATTAAGCAAGTTCATCTTAATATGGTTTAACTACTATAATATAGGGAGTTTTCTAATCGAATTTTCAGCTACACTAACCGTAATAGCTCACATTTTTCTTACTCGAATGTTTCTCGTGCAGAAAGCTTCTGTAATAAGTTTTATTTTACTTTAAAGTCTGTTTTCCAAACGCCATGCATCATTGACTATTAAATTTGATCTGATAGTAAAATATGATATAGCCTTTTGGTGAAATTTGGAGCCAAAATTGGACATTTTCGTTTAACTTGAAATATTTCTGTACTTTTGAGAGTAATTTTTACCGACAACTCCATTCCTGTTTATCTCTGTTCTGAATTGTCTGTACTTTAAGGAATATGCATTATGATATTTTCGGAATCAGTAAGTTGTAGAGAGGAATCTCAAAATCATTGCTATGAATTACTTAAAAAGTCAAAAATGAATATTGTTCCAATTAGATTAAATTTTTAATTTAACTGTCAGATCATAAAAGTTCTTAGGAACGACATGATTGTAGTACTTTGAAGTGACTTATGTTGGTATTTCTTTAAGAAATAACTCGAATTTAAATATAACTCAAATGATCGAAATAATTCTATTATGGTTTATAAGTTGTACAGAAAGATTTCAAGTCAATTTTAGCAAGGCGTAAGATTTGTATTCTATTATTTGTACAAGTTTTTTCACTCAAACACATTCTATCGTAAAATTAGAATTATATGCACATCATTCTATTGGATTAAATCAGATCTGCCGATTTTACTTCAAATACTTACTATGATGAATTTCTCTTTTTCAGTTTAGAATGGGCAATATTTTTACCACACTACTCGAAATTGCTTAGTGTTGAACTATTTTAAAGTCATGCGAATATAAATTCGCTTAAGCAAATGAGCACAAGCGTGTAATGTTTCGGTAAACTGAAATCGTTGAAAGTAACTTAAATACAATTACTTAATCAATAGTGAATAACGGTTAATTAAAAAATTAAGATAGTACAAATTATGATAATCTATTTGTATTATCTTAATAGATTGCCCTTTTACATTTTGAATACATAAATTTTGTTTCAGACGAAGGGCGTCTATCTAGCTACGCTTCTGATAGTCGGAAATGTTTCAACCAGTCATTGATTCTATGTCTTTTATATGTATTAAATACATTAAGAGAACTGGCGCAGCATAGCCAAATATGGCCCTTGTGCTATAAAATCCTCAAAACAACCAATCATTAAGAGGATTTTATTCAGAAATACTTGCTGAATATGTTAATTAGAAAATGTTCTGGCACTAAGATATGTAAACCATTTGTACAAAACAATTAGATTTAATTCAAGAAAAGTTTAATAGTATTCTTTGCTTTAAAATACGACAGTAATTCTCTATAAAATTCTTAAATATTGAAGTTTTAGATAAATTGAAAGTTTTAGACTTTTGTGATAAAATATTTGTAATCTACAGTTTAAATTTTGTTTTATTACAATGAAGACCATCTTTGACACGGGGCCTGTTACAGGTCAATTCCACCCTGGGTGTATTTCTCTCTTCTGTGTCAGTAAACCTTTCATTGTGTGTCTACTACTTGATACTGTATGTCTTGTGTCTGGCGCAGCATGGACAAATATGGTCCTTGCTCCATGAAACCCCAAAATTAACCAACTGTTACAGGTCAAAGATACAGAGGCGAAGGCCTTGAGCCTACCGTTCGCCTGTTTCGAGGTGCTGTCTGTCCTGATTTCATATTCATGGATGATAACCATGAAGCCCTGGTCGACGCCTTCCTTCAAAGTGAAGATATATTTTAATAACATTTTTCCTTCAAAGTAAAGAATGTTATTTTATATACAAAATTTAAGCATTCATTCCTAGTAGATTTTGTGTTAAGCTACCAGAAGTTTATAATCTAATTCTGAGAAAAACATCTCAAAAGCACACACTTTTAGTTCAGGCATTTGTTTTATTTTTATCTTATTTTCCTACTTGCAACAACGATACAAAATACATATTTCTGTTCTCTAGTCTGATTTTTATTTGCAAGCAAGTGAACAATACATTATAGAATAGGATATAAAATATTTAAATATGTCGGAAGGTAGTTGAATTTGTCGCACTGGAGGAAAATGACAGGCCATTGGCGATAGTCTGGGATCAATCGCGCAGAGAAAGATTAAAGGACAACTACTTATAATCTTTTAAATATGTAGGTGGAAGTATGCAACTGGGGGAACAAGAATCTTCATCTGCCCACCAAAAAGTAAATTCTGTTCGGTTGCATTTAAAAACAAGCTAACTCAACGTAATTCGCTAATTAGCATAGCAATGTATTACAAACGGTGTTTTCTAAGAAATAATATATAGGTAAAATATTCATGTTCAAAATTTAAGCATAATTCATAAAATACGAAAAAAATCGGAGTAAATATGGATCAATGGTTCAAAATTACTTGTGGAGAATCGTTTGACGTAGGTAAAACATTGCATATGCAAAACAGTTCAGTCGGCATGCGTAAAGCAGCAGCCCACGTTGGAAAGAGTAAAATGGCCTCGAGCGGCATGTCCAGTTTAGACAGAAATTTCGCAATTACTGTGGTACGGAGCGTTGTTAGCAATAAGGACGAAAGATGCCAACTGGACATGTTTGTGAAGGGACGAATTGGAATCCGGTCGATCCCAAATCGAAGTGTCGAATTCTGAATGTGCCTCAATGTGTGATCTCCAGTCTGGCAGAGGTTTCAAACCACTGGAGATGTCAACCCTCGGCAAGACCGATATTTGGCGATAACTGCGCGACAACTGGATCCAGCCACCACAGGAGTCATAGTTTCGAGGCCAATTGTTTACAGGAGACACTCAGACACGGTGGTCTGCCAGATGACCAGCAGTATGCATCTCCCAGACGTCTGCACAGAAACTCGCGCGTTTACAGTGGAGTTTGGAACATCGGCAGGGGAGGCGGCAACAGTGGGGCAATGTCATGTTCAGAAACGAGTCCAGATTTAGTCTGTAAACTGATTCTCGTACCACTATCTAGAGAACGCTTTTCACCCGGAAAATATCACGGAAAGACATTGTTTTCTTTCAGGGGGATTTATGGTCTGGGCAGGCATCATGCTGGACGGCCGCAGACTCCCACATCTTTGACATGGGGTCTTACCGGTCAAAGATAGAGACGAAGTCCTTGAGCCTACTGTTCGCCTGTTTCGAGGTGCTGTCGGTTATGGTTTCATATTCATGGATGATAACGCGCCTCCTCACCGTGCAGCCCTGGTCGACGCCTTTCAAAGTGAAGATATCCACCGCATGCAGTGGCCTGCCAACTCTCCTGATCTGAATCCTATTGAGCATGTGGGGTAAATGCTCGGGAGACATTGCAGGCCTTCGTCACTCACTAAGCTCCGTTCCGGAATTGGAAACTGCTCTCCGTGAAGCTTGGAACTCAGCATAACCTCATCAAAAGTATAGGAAATCGTTTTGCAGTATGCGTGGCTACCAGAGGTTCCTACACACCGTATTAAACTTCAGCACCACATTGTTTTAATCATTCCGTTTCACTAAAGTTGACACTCGTATTGTGAACCTTTTCTTTGAATAATAAAAGTCATTATCCTTGTTTTGCATTGTTTTCTTCTATAACCTTATTACACCCGCATACCGGGTTTCCTCCCTTCCGATGTAGATTTTCGGAAATATTCACATAAACAGCAATTATGCTTAACTTTTTGACATGAGTGTAACTGAACAAGAACTTTCATCTGTCCGCCAAATTTCGTTGGGTAGCATTTGAAAACAGCTTACTCAACGGTATAAAATAATTAGTAATGCTAATGTATGAGAACATGTGTCGGAAAAAAACATCTTCAATTCCAAATAAAAATGTCATTGTTTTTCTTGGTAGAAACGGGGCCGTCGTGGCTCAGTAGGTATGCTCACTGCGCTAACAACCTTCGAGTTGTAGGAGGCGCAGGTTCGATTCCTGCCAGGTGATTTCCACCCTGAGTGTATTTCTCTCTTCTGTGTCAAAGCTTTCATTGTATGTGTATGTCTATTACTTGATGTTGTATGTCTTGTGTCAATCACTTGATATTGTATTGTGTCTGACCAAATAACAGCATGACCCTTGCGCCATAAGACTCCCAAACCAACCAACCAACCTTGGAGAAACTTCCAAGCCACACAAACACGACAAGCGGATGGACACAACAAGAATCCTATTGTTAAAACTGACGAAATTTCGTAGGTTAGTGCATGCGCATTAGTTGTGATTTTGTATGGGGAGAAATACTTGAAGGAGTGATATTCGTGAAAATGGGTTAAATCTCGGAATGTATAAATTTAACATTAGGATTCTTGCTCTGTATAACCTGGGTTCCATAATTCCATTATTTTCTTGGATTTTTCGGTTATGTTCCATTACTAGGCGATATTCAAACATTTTGTTAATCGTTTTAGGTAAAGATGTCGAATCCGAGGCATGTTTGTAGACCAAATCAAGATGGCGTCCAAAGCCAGTATGGCGGCCATCCGGAAGTGAAAATGTGGAATGCAGAAATAAACAATAAAAAGTAAAGCCATTTCACTCCCACATTCTGGACATTTTACACCTTTCGCAATCAAGCCAACTTTCTGGCACCATTCAATCACTTTTTAGCTCTCCGGATTCGCTGAAGATTCATCATAAATTTTTTTCAAAAAATACGCATTTATACGTCCAGTCAAACCATTCATTACCATACCTAATCAAGGGTAAGTGAGCGGCTAATAAATTTATAATATCACTAACGATAATAATTAATTTAATTTCTAATTTTAAAAAAATATCAATAGAAATGTGCCACTTACTTGAAAAGATAGTAATCAAAATTTTTGAAATCCAGCGGCAAGCACGGAAACCAAAGAAACTGATAGAATCCGTTGCAAGCACAGAAGAGCCGGTTAAGCGGTAACCAATGAAAATCATTCTTAATCGCTAAGCATTCATAGAACTAAAAAAAAATCCAAATTTTAAAACGGTAACTAATTATAGAACGCAATACATCGCAATTTCATTTAAAAAAACTGACTTTCCTTCGTAAAAAACCTTTTACATTCGGTTGCCATAAAGCTGGATCAAAACACCAATGTTACCATGTTTGGCGACAAGTCGCTAGTGTCCCGGATTCGACATCTTGATTGCGAAAAGTGTAAAATATCCAGAATGTGGGAGTGAAATGGCCTTACTTTTTATTGTTTATTTGTACATTCCTCATTTTCACTTCCAGATATAACAAATCGAATAGCCAAGATGGCCGCCATACTGGCTTTGGACGCCATCTTGATTTGGCGACAAACATGCCCCGGATTCGACATCTTTACCTAAATGGTCATCTAAAAAACCATATTTATTCATTGGATGCCTTCATTCAATTTTAGATCATTCGCAGAAAATGCTGATCACACATCAAACAGCAGTAACATCAACCTCATTTTCAAAACCCATCGAAAATTCTCCTTCGTAAACATAGCTCAGGTGTTGCCTCGTCATCTGACCGTGGTTCAAAATTACGTGGTGTTGTCCTTGGTTCTTTCCCTTTGGGATTGATCCCGGACCGTCACCAATAGCCCGTTGTGTTGCTTCAGTGTGACGTTAATTGAAATACCCCCCTTCGTAAATATTGTTTAATGCGCTTTAGAAAAACACCAACAAAAAAAATCAAAGCGGAAACTAATCAATATTTCTCACATGAACTGCGCAACGATGAATTTTTTCCATAATTTTATGCAGTTTTTATATCTACGAAATCGAAAATTAAATTTCAAAATTAATATAGATTGTGCTTACCTTTAAGTTATATCCAATCTTGTGAACGAGTACTCTTTTGGGCAAGTGAACTTTCATTTTACCCCATCAGAAATTCATATAATCCTTGGTCTCAATTAAAAGAACATGCTAAATGAAATTACATGCAACCGCCATTATATTAGGGATTTTTTCAAACACGCTTAATCTTTTCCCTACCACTAACGGTACCAATGCGCATGTGCAAACCTAGGAAAATTTGTGTCAAGTTTTAACATTAGGATTCTTGCTGTGTCCATCCGCTTGTGGATCATTTTCGTCATTTCCTTCAGCTGATTCGTTTCGTGCCCAGATTTGAATTTTGAAGTGAAGACTTGCCTTTACGACGTGATACTGTGGACAGGATTTTAATTAAAACAAGTGTATTGTTTCTGCGTTTCTAAAATTCGTTTTCTTTGGGACCTTTCCTTTGAAGATTTGTAATAGTAAGATGGATGGCAATAAGAATTCTAGACGGATTTCAAGAGGTGGAGCTAGATTGTTCGGAAATGGTATGTAAAATTTATTAACCCTAGACAAAAAGCATGTTGATTCATACTTTCGCATTGACTTAGGATGCATAAGATACGAATTTTTTTAATTAATTATTTTTTACCACTTAAAAACTATCAACAATAATCAATGTTCAGTGAGGTGAAGTTTCATACATCGTAGTGTTTAAGGGTTAACAGCAGTCCTTGACCACGATCCAGTAGTTCACCATTTTTGATTAAAGCTAGCAAACTAGTTATTCCACATAAATTACATTTGTAATCGAATAAGCCAATGAATTCCGTTTCTTATTTTGAGCTAAAATTTGGCCTAAAGGTAAATAAGTATATCTAATTTTGATATTTATAGTAATATTTCATCTCAATTAATTTTAAGTTAACCATTGTGGCTAATCCACCAGAGAACAAAAATGCATGTGTTCCAGTAATTGACGATGCTGGTCAATTACGATTTTTAGGCAAACTTGGATTTTAAATTGAAGTTGGATGTTTCGTGATGATTTAGTCCAATTGGTAATTGTTTGGTGTAAATTAAATATAAGAAATGAGCCTGTATCCAATATTTGACCAAGTTGTCAATTACTAGAAGAAGTGCTCAGGTACTGGGAATAAATGCAGGAACATTGAAATTTTGAGTACAGTGCTCCCCAATTTACACTAAGCCTTCTATTAGTCCTGCATTCTAATTCTAGATCATGTGCTATACCCTAGTTTGTCCTACCTCAAAAGAAAGGTTTAAAATTGAAACAAGAGATTGCCCCACTCAACTGCATCTAAAAGTTGGTTAGTATATTATGAAAGAAAAGGTAAAATGAGAAGTTAAAAGAGGGAAAAAAGAATAATGGCAAGTTACCTTAAACAAAAAGATAATTTCAAACATAGTGGAAAGAGGAAATACTTAAAAAGTCTTAATTGGTGAAGGTTATGATTTTGTGAAAATCTAAGGTGACAGGCTAAACTAAATGAAATATTGTATAAAAGCACCTGTAAATGAGATAGTCGCTGCAAAGCATATAAGAATATATTTCAAAAAGGCTTTGCAATTTGGATCGAATGATTTTTGTCCGACAATGCAGATGTCGATTTTGTGTTTTGGAGAAACTGATAGAATTTGCAGTGACTGGTTTTCACTCAATCAATGCCAGAGAATTCTTTAATATTCCAACATTTATTTACTGGTTTAATATTAATTTGTTATGTGTTTTAACTAGTTTACCTATTTAATATTAGTACTAACCAATATTATCATGCTTTTCTTTAATATTCGATAGTTTGTTCATTTACTAAATTTTACTAAAAATTTGAAAGAAAAAATTATCCTAGCTGTACTTTGGTTCAAAATTTGCAGCAACAATGGATATTCTGTAGAAATACAGATAAGTATTTCGTTCTATGCAATTTGAGTGTTCTTTTAGATAACAAATATTTTCCTGTGTTTTATTAGTGCTTAATGTTCTAAGGAGCATTTCGGACACAGGCCATATTTCCTATTAGGCACTTTGGCTTGGTCCCACTAGATTTGTAAGGATTTTTTAACTTCATTTGTCATGCTGTATCTCTACACTCAAATAATTCTAACTTGTGAGATTTCAACATAGGAAAATAAATGTTCTAATGTTGCATGAAATAAGAAATGGCAATTGAATGAGACAAGAATTACCTTTGGGGTACAAATGACAATATGCAGAGTAACACTTTTCAGTTGTTTGTTTTAATCAATTGGCATCTAGTTTTCATTTTGACCTTTTCATTATGTTTATCTTAAGTGTGCACCCTCAATATGACATGCATTGATCAATTATCTCAATTAACTGAATACAGAAATGAAATAATGTTGTAGTGTTTTGATTGACAAATTTAAATAGCAATACTTGTATATACACTTCTGCATCTTCCTCTTTCTTCAGTCTTATCACTCCTGGTTTTGATATTTCTAAGAATTAAGTAAAGTAGCATGCAATTTCTTAATTGTTTGTATTTTTTAGATGGGGTCGGAACAATTCCTGTAAGCATAAAGTAGATTCAAATGAATTTCAAAATAATTTAACTCTAAACTTGCACTAGAGTACTAGAAACTAAATTTTATTGCACCTAAAAGCACAAATAAGAGATAAAGATCCATGAATGACAGAAAACAAAACAGTCGTGCTTTGTTTTGTCCAAAATATTTATGCATATTTGGTTGTTTAGGGTTGGTGACATACAATATGACTTAAGCAATGCGATCTGGTAGGCGAATATGGAGGGGTGCTTGTTTATGAAGTATACAAGGGAACTTCGAGTATCAAAATATATATTTCGATGGAAAAAACAACGGTGATACACATGTGATTTTTTTATCGGCAAAGTGCTGAAATAGTATTCGAAAAACTAATCACGGTACCTCAAGTTCACAACGCAAAATATATTATGCATAATAACTATCACCACTTGCATTTAGCTTGACATAAAACGTCTCAGAAATTTTAGAGTTTTATAAATTCAAAATGTACCTAAATTTACTTCAGGTGGAAAAAATATAAAATATATAGGTTTAAATGATCTTTCAAGAATATCAATAATATAAGTGTAGTCTGTAAATGAATAAGGCACAGGACATGTTATTTTCCAAATAATAAGTTCTTAAACAATTTCTACAAAATATCTCAGTGATTAAAAAATACAAAGCTTTGGAAACTTCTTAAGGAATAAAATGTTGACTGGAGAATCAAAATATAATAGGCACCTGTTAACATAACTTAATGAAGATTTGAAGGAAGAATAGCAATTTTAAAAGACTAAACGTTTAATCTTGTCTGCAAAATAATTTTATCATCGAAGTACAGATGCAAATTTTAAGAAGTCTGATTATAGAATTCTGTATCTTACCAATTTATATCTATATAAATTTTAATCACTCACCTTTGAAAAGTATATTGGTCATGTATATAATCAACATTCTACTAATTTCTGCCTACTGGTTTAGCTATTTCCTCCCTGTATGTATATCTCTCCTAAACTTTCCTTTTGTGTTTGTCTAGTTACTTGACGCTTTTAGGCGTTGCTTGGACAATTATGGCCACTATGCCATAAACCCAACCAAAAATAATTTTAATCACACTAGGTTGTTGCACTCTACAAAGGTGATTGGAAAAAATATAATTAACTTTCTACAAAATTCTGCCACTGCACCTAACTACCTGCTAGGTGTAGGCGATGCAGGTGATTCTTTCCTGGGTGTAGTTCTCTCCTGTTTCAGTGTCTTTTTAGTTGATGTTATCATAGCTTGACCAAATTATCCCTTGCGTTTTAAAACCCAATCAATCAATTATTACTTTCTATGACTGCATCTAGGAAATTGGAACATTTGAACAGTTCTTTGCAATGCTATTTGAATGTTCTAAATTGAAGTTTAAATGGTATCTGCAAGCTACTCATTTGGAGACAAATTTATACAAGTGTGAATAGTTAAAATAAAATCAAGAGCATACTGGAGGCTAACATTTTTATTTCCAGGGCATTTTAAATTGCAAAACTGATCACTAAAATACATGTTTATGCTACTATTAGAAGTTTTGGAATTAAGTATAAAAGCTTTTAGTTTGAAAACTGGAGAATTTACTAAATAGAATATTTTTTTCTGGAGAAGCTGATGTTGTAAAAATGAATAATAACCTGTAGGGACATATACATAAACAACTAAGTGATGTAAGGAAACCAACAAATTTCATATACTTGCTATACGTACATGAGAATTGAGATTCCTTGTGAAGGGTCCATTCTATTAATTTAACATTCATGATAGTAACAACACTGCTGTACTGTTTTGAAAAATAGCAGCAATTTGTTGAGTAATTGTTAAATTTTACCTAATAAATAAGGATAGTAAATATAATGTGTTGAAAGGAAGTTAAAGTTTAAAATCTTTTTATGTAGATAAGTTCCATGTTTTTACTCTATATTTTTTGTTTTACAGCTGTAAATATGATTCGAAATCAAAGCCGTGGTACAAATTCCATTGCTGACAAGAATTGTGCTGATGATTACAGTTTACCTATCAGTTTAACCTCTCATTCAACACTGCATTCGTATGAAAACAACATCCGAAGTTCCAATAATGATACTTCTGAATACGCTTTGCCCTTACTTGGCTCTGAATTTATATCAACATCATTAATATCCTTGAACAGCAGTACAAGCAGTGGTATGTTTGCATCATTTTATTTTAACTTTCTTGTAAAAACTTTGTTGCAATTTTTGTATTGAAGTATTAATCGTCGAATATCCAGGTACACATCCTGAAAATTTTCAAAACACTTGGAAATTAATTATTTTTTGGTTTTACAATCTATTCACAAAAACCACCCCAAAGGGTTGTTCAACTTATTCCTTCCAAATACACATATTTTAGCATGTATGAGGCAGACTGTTAAGTGATTAAAAAGTTAATGTGTTCATATTTTTATATCAAGAACTTTAACCAGCTTTTTTGACTTACCCACCTTCACATATTTACGGGGTGAGGTATTGATATTGACAATCCCTTTTAATAAGTTAAAGGTTTCATTGTAACTGTAAAAAGGTCTAACAATTGGCCTTTAAAATGAAGTGGGAAAATGTTGTTCCTTGTTTTCCCTGTTATCGATAAGAGCTAAAAATCTGGAATGTTTTTAAAATCAATCTGAAGTACGTATATATTCAATTTATAGCCAGTTTGTAATTTTAATTATTCCTTTTGTAATTCAGTTGATGTAAAAATAGCTGTTCGTATTGAATTAGATTACTAGTTCTTATTTTGATTTTTGTTTGAATTAGGTTCCTTCAGTCAGCCTCCATCTGATGAAGGATATGATACAAGAGGAAGTTTAGGAAAAGGAACTCCTAAAAAGTAATTTGATTTCTTTATTTTGAAGTTTTATTATCTACTCTCTTTGCTTGTTGCTTATGACTACTATATTAAAATTATAAGCAGATATTATTTGAATGTAATCAATTTTCCTCTTTTATAGATCTGACATCCTAAGAGACAGAAACCAGGCAAGCGGTGTGTGTTTAAGCTGCGAGGAAGAAGAGCAATTCCACAGCTCACACAAATTGAGTAGGGGCAAATCAGTGTTGCCAAGCTATAACACTGAACATATACTTACTATGAAATCCCAGAACACCTTCATAGATGCACACTGTCACCTTGACTTCCTCTTTCAAAGAGAGAAATATAAGGGAACGTATTCTACGTACCAAAAGAAACACAGATCTTCATTTCCCGCAACTTACGAGGGATGTATTGCAGTTTTCTGCAACCCATTCACCTTCGCCAAGGTAAGTGCATTGGTTTTCCACTAAAATTTCGAATTTTTATCTCTTATTGATTAATCTTGATTTGTTTATTACGCGATTACTACACATAAATTTATGTTGGAATTTTCGATGTAATGTGTATGTACCAGTTCATAAAGTTGATATCTTTGGTGATTAAATTAATCCCTTTATAATAAAGAAGTTGTAATATGACACTAGAGTAGAACTTTAAAAATAATTTAAGACTTATTTGAATTGTAATCAGTTTAAATTAATTAGATGTTAATTGTAGTAAATCGATTATTAGTGCATAAATATTTTTTTAGCTATTTAATTGGACATAAAATACTCTCTATGCAAAAATATTACTTTAAAACAATTTAAAACATTCATGCCAATAGGACGTATAACCTTCTTTCGTGTCGAAAGAAATTCTTTTTCACTCTAAAAATGTGGTCACTGAGCGGTAAAGAAATTTTTTTAAACTCTGAAAGAAGGTATACTTCAAATTGTGTCTACAGACAAAAAACTTTCCATATACGGGGAACTAATCACAGATATAGTATATGTAAAAAAATAACGATTTTACAGTAACCCTTTCTTATATGGAGCCTTGATATATATTGCGTATTTCTGCATATCGCTCTTTTTCGAAACAATTTCCTCTCTGCAAGTAGATAATCATACCTCAGTCTTTTTTAAATAGGGTTTTCAAAGATATTATGTTTCAAATAGTTATCGCAAATTGAGTTTGAAAAAAGAGATTTGTCAACTTTTATCTTTCTTTATTCATTATTTTTATTCATTTAAAACAAAATTGCCATTTAAAAAATATTCTACAATATTTGGCATTAATTTTTGGAAGGTTTTGCCATTAATTTTGTCTCCAATTTATCTTTCCACACAATTTTAGTTTAAAATGAAAAATTAAGTGCTTAATTTGAATTTTTGTTTCTATCGGACAGATTTTTATCTGCTCATAACGTATTGCACTTTTTTCTTCTGCCCCATTAATACGGGCTATTGTAGTTTGAATTTTTATTAATAAATGAATACTGCATATTTTTATGAAATTTGTTTATATACTTAGAAACCCATGTGGGAAAAGTTCTTAGCGGAGAAGAATGTTTGGGCCGCCTTTGGGTGTCACCCCCATAATTCGAAAGACTTCTCATACCAACACGAGAAATACCTTCAGGCAGCACTAGATCATCCTAAAGTGAGAGCCTTGGGAGAAATAGGACTGGATTATTCCATGAGGTAATTATTACTCTTTCTTGCCTTTATTTGAATAATTTTTATTGCTTTTTTGCTTAAAATTTTAACTTTTATCTAATTAAATTAAAAAGAAAAAACGTCTCCACTCAAATATGTTTTCTAACTTGATTTATTTCAAAATCTTTACAATCATTGTTACTAATGGTGAAGAGGAACTTAAATGTACCCAATAACAACAAAAATGTACGAAATTGCATCATTCATGCTGAGTAAACAAAGTCAAGCTGATCATTCTTTTTACTGTGCTTCCATTTAGTTCCTACTTAATTGTGATGCATACAATTGTTTTATTTTGATTTCTAATTTTCTTGAAGTAAGCGTTCTTTTTTTAATTTAATTTTTATCAAATTAGAGTCGAACCATTATAAGGAGTTTGGGATATGTGCTGTCCTTTAACTGTATTTCCTTCAATAGGGATTTGTAACACTTTTGGTTACTAGTTGAGGGGAAAAGTGGGTTATAGAAGCCAAGCTTTTTTTGGAAATCAATTCTTCATGAAAAACTTTTCTCCTTCCTCATTCTTATCTGCCATTTGGCGGTTACCTACACACTTTCCTCTTCAAAGCATGCAACTTTTGTATTATCTTTTGCTTGATAACAATACCATATTTTCAAAAACAGAAAAGTATCTGGAAAGCCACTTTGAGAACAGGACATTTTCTATTTTCTTGCATTCATTTTGGAGTCCAATGATGTTAAAATCTCCCTAACTTGACAATTGAGCATATTAAAAATTCTACGTGTCAGTTCTTTGATTCCTTACATGTTATATTTAAACTATTCTAAATTCAATTCCTTATGCAATCTGTTAATCAAGTTTATCTAATAACCTATTCTCTTTTAAGAACTGTCTTTCCTTTTCAGCTGAAATATCAGTGTGTTTTTAATTTTTTGCATGTATTTACAAAAATTATTTGGTTTGTTAGAATATGTTGAATAATTAAATGTTTCTTGTAGGAATAATTGCCAAAAAACCGTACAGCATAAGGTGTTTCGAAGACAGCTCAGTATGGCCTTAGCAAAGGAATTACCTCTTGTTATACACTGTCGGGAGGCACATGAGGATGCCATGCAAATCATGAAGGAAGTAAGTGCTATTTTTACACTTTACCAATCCTGTTATCAATAATTACTTTGTAATCAATAAAATTTATTTCTTGTACTGTAAGTTTAATGATTAAAGATGGGATATGTTTTGGTGTGCAAAAGAATTACGCATTTTCCTTTTGCTATATAATAGCCAGTGTTGCATAAGTTGGCTAAATTTAGAACTTTTATAACATTTTTATATTTTTACCACTAAGTGATTAACTATAATTGTAATTTAGAGTGATGGTTAGCTAAAATTTTTCCTGTTAATTTTAAAACTTTGTTGATATGTATATTTAGAAACTCAATGCTTAGATTGGCTCTTTCTAAAAGTATTATTTCTGGTGTGTTTTTCTTCTACTTCAGGGTTCGTACATTTCTTAAGAGATAAAAAAAAACCAGTTAATACCACTATACCTGGCAACCTTTCCCGATTTTCCTTGACTTTCATCTCAAAAATATTTCCTGGCTTTCTTTTTCATTGAAGAGAATCATCGGAAAATGCCGAATTTGGCACTCTTTTACTTAAAAATGTTTGGAGCAATTTTTGCAAATTTGTAGCTTTTAATTTTTATCTAAATAATTAATTTTAAGGATTTTAGGAATATTAATTGCACAAAATGTTGGTTTTGGGTTTGAGTAGACAATTGTCATTGAAAATTTTGAAGTTTTTGAAACTTCATTTTTAATTTTTTTACATGGAAAGAGAATTTGAACACTGGGATGGTCAAACATGATATGTAAACAATTTTATAACTGTATTTTCAGAAGAAAAGTGTCCCGCATTTTAATTAAAATTAAAGGAACATTTTAATCGTACACATGTTACCTTTTTCAGATTTTAAAAAGCTGTAGTTAACATTGTGGTATCAAGGTAAATTGCAACCCCAACACATTATCCCAACCTTTTCGAAAAATATATAGTAGTGTAATTTTATTAAGTTTGGTCTACTTATTATATTTCTTTGCTTGTTCCCTTTGATGAAAAGTTTGCTCAGATATGTTTAAATGTAACAATAATGGGCAAAATAAACTATTTTAACCCTTCAAGAGGCATTCGGGTGGCAGACACCTCACTGCTTGTGAAAAGGTCAAAGGGCACTTAAAAATGCTGATTTTATTTTCATTTTCAGAAAATGTACGAACTCGTATGCTCACACTTGATCTTGTGTCCATTGAAAACATTATTTCAACTAATAGTACGATTTGTAAATTTTACAAATTATAAAATTGAATTTTTGATGTTTTCTGTGTGTGATATTTATAAATGATTTTTGATGTATCCAATAGATTCTTCCAATGGATTATAAAATCCACCTACATTGCTTTACTGATGTGTGGGAGTATGCGCAGAAATGGCTGAACGCATTCCCAAATTTATACATTGGCATCACTAACCTCGTCACTTTTGATTCGGCCAAATGCGTCCACAAAGTTGCAAAGAACATTCCACTTGATCGGCTACTTCTAGAAACTGATGCCCCTTACTTTGTGCCTAAAGTGGTAAGTTGCATTGGATTTAAAGAATAAGAAATAGTTTGTACCAAACCTTTTGTTTTTAAATTATGAATATTAATTAATTGTGAAGTACAAATGTAATAAAGCTTTAACTGTGCTCCCAAAATATTCAAAAATTCTGTTAATGATTCATTCAAAGTAAATATTCTCCTAGATAGTAACTGTTGCTATAAACTCATTTTTTGAATATCTTATTAATGCACTTAAACAATATGGATTGAATTGTTTAATGAAGATATCTAATCTATCCAAATCTATTACACATTGGCCTTGGAAGTTTTATTTGTGATGCAACTTCAGAAGGGACTACAAGGCTTTCTAAAACAAATTACCATCGATTTCATTAAATGTTTACATATATAGTTGACATAAAGACTTTATTTCTAGCAAATTAATTACAAGAATTTCAAAAGTTTTAACTTAGATCTACTTTATAATTAAGGAGAAAATTTTTTGTTCATATCTATTGAAGATATTCTTTTTTTCCAAAAGTGTTTTCTATAAATATGGGAAGGAAATCATTTTTAAATATCTTTCTAGAGTCCCAAGGGTACAAGATTTTCCCATCCTGGTATGGCAATTCACGTTGCAGCCCAAATAGCAGGTCTGAGAGATACCAATTTGGAGGAAGTTCTGTACTGGACTAGGAGAAACACAAATTCTGTGTACGGAATTTAGGATTTGTTCGTCATATGCATATACGTCCTCATAATTCTCATATATTGTTAATTTCGTAAATACTGTGTCGTTTGTAAATAATGTGGGCCTTTTGTATATAATGTGTGCCTTTAATGTCTTCGAAAAGTACTTTCCTGGTTCCTACTAGTTTTTGGCACTGCTGTTTTAAACCACAACCCTGATTATCATTTTTTTATGTAAAGGGTTTTGTATATAATGTTCTTTTTGTATATAATGTTCTTTTGTAATAACTTGTCTTTTGTATATAATGTGTCTTGTATATAATGTCTGAGTTTTACTAGTTTTGGGTACTATTTTGTTAACTCCTAACCTTCATTCATCATTTTTAAACAGTAAATATTTGTTTTAAGCTTAGTTTTGTACCCTTATCTGTGAGTAAAAGGCTTTTGTCTGTTAAATAAATCATTTCATTATCTTTAAGCTTTTGTTTTAGTTTTGAAAGTGCATGAAATGTTATTTGTAAGGTTGTTACTAAATATTTTGTAATTGGACAATTATTAACCTCACATGGTACTTGTTTAAATTGAGAAAATTGTTTACGTATAATTTCGAAATTCATTAAGATATTAGGTATCTAAAGTAAATTTTTGTAATGACACAATTTTAATCTTAAAAAAAAAATAAGTTATTTCAAGGTTCAGCTACCAATATCTCAACGTTAATTTAACTCAAATGTATTTCAAGTTATAGTTTCAAATTTAACAGCTTAAAAACAAAAAATTATGGAAAAATTAAATTCTTTTGACACAAACTGGAGGTTAGCGTAACCCGAATTCTTAAACGAATGAGTTAATATTATTTGAATATACATTTTTCTGATTGGAATTTAGTTCGTATTATCAATAATTCATATTAAGCAAGTTCATCTTAATATGGTTTAACTACTATAATATAGGGAGTTTTCTAATCGAATTTTCAGCTACACTAACCGTAATAGCTCACATTTTTCTTACTCGAATGTTTCTCGTGCAGAAAGCTTCTGTAATAAGTTTTATTTTACTTTAAAGTCTGTTTTCCAAACGCCATGCATCATTGACTATTAAATTTGATCTGATAGTAAAATATGATATAGCCTTTTGGTGAAATTTGGAGCCAAAATTGGACATTTTCGTTTAACTTGAAATATTTCTGTACTTTTGAGAGTAATTTTTACCGACAACTCCATTCCTGTTTATCTCTGTTCTGAATTGTCTGTACTTTAAGGAATATGCATTATGATATTTTCGGAATCAGTAAGTTGTAGAGAGGAATCTCAAAATCAATGCTATGAATTACTTAAAAAGTCAAAAATGAATATTGTTCCAATTAGATTAAATTTTTAATTTAACTGTCAGATCATAAAAGTTCTTAGGAACGACATGATTGTAGTACTTTGAAGTGACTTATGTTGGTATTTCTTTAAGAAATAACTCGAATTTAAATATAACTCAAATGATCGAAATAATTCTATTATGGTTTATAAGTTGTACAGAAAGATTTCAAGTCAATTTTAGCAAGGTGTAAGATTTGTATTCTATTATTTGTACAAGTTTTTTCACTCAAACACATTCTATCGTAAAATTATAATTATATGCACATCATTCTATTGGATTAAATCAGATCTGCCGATTTTACTTCAAATACTTACTATGATGAATTTCTCTTTTTCAGTTTAGAATGGGGCAATATTTTTACCACACTACTCGAAATTGCTTAGTGTTGAACTATTTTAAAGTCATGCGAATATAAATTCGCTTAAGCAAATGAGCACAAGCGTGTAATGTTTCGGTAAACTGAAATCGTTGAAAGTAACTTAAATACAATTACTTAATCAATAGTGAATAACGGTTAATTAAAAAATTAAGATAGTACAAATTATGATAATCTATTTGTATTATCTTAATAGATTGCCCTTTTACATTTTGAATACATAAATTTTGTTTCAGACGAAGGGCGTCTATCTAGCTACGCTTCTGATAGTCGGAAATGTTTCAACCAGTCATTGATTCTATGTCTTTTATATGTATTAAATACATTAAGAGAACTGGCGCAGCATAGCCAAATATGGCCCTTGTGCTATAAAATCCTCAAAACAACCAATCATTAAGAGGATTTTATTCAGAAATACTTGCTGAATATGTTAATTAGAAAATGTTCTGGCACTAAGATATGTAAACCATTTGTACAAAACAATTAGATTTAATTCAAGAAAAGTTTAATAGTATTCTTTGCTTTAAAATACGACAGTAATTCTCTATAAAATTCTTAAATATTGAAGTTTTAGATAAATTGAAAGTTTTAGACTTTTGTGATAAAATATTTGTAATCTACAGTTTAAATTTTGTTTTATTACAATGAAGACCATCTTTGACACGGGGCCTGTTACAGGTCAATTCCACCCTGGGTGTATTTCTCTCTTCTGTGTCAGTAAACCTTTCATTGTGTGTCTACTACTTGATACTGTATGTCTTGTGTCTGGCGCAGCATGGACAAATATGGTCCTTGCTCCATGAAACCCCAAAATTAACCAACTGTTACAGGTCAAAGATACAGAGGCGAAGGCCTTGAGCCTACCGTTCGCCTGTTTCGAGGTGCTGTCTGTCCTGATTTCATATTCATGGATGATAACCATGAAGCCCTGGTCGACGCCTTCCTTCAAAGTGAAGATATATTTTAATAACATTTTTCCTTCAAAGTAAAGAATGTTATTTTATATACAAAATTTAAGCATTCATTCCTAGTAGATTTTGTGTTAAGCTACCAGAAGTTTATAATCTAATTCTGAGAAAAACATCTCAAAAGCACACACTTTTAGTTCAGGCATTTGTTTTATTTTTATCTTATTTTCCTACTTGCAACAACGATACAAAATACATATTTCTGTTCTCTAGTCTGATTTTTATTTGCAAGCAAGTGAACAATACATTATAGAATAGGATATAAAATATTTAAATATGTCGGAAGGTAGTTGAATTTGTCGCACTGGAGGAAAATGACAGGCCATTGGCGATAGTCTGGGATCAATCGCGCAGAGAAAGATTAAAGGACAACTACTTATAATCTTTTAAATATGTAGGTGGAAGTATGCAACTGGGGGAACAAGAATCTTCATCTGCCCACCAAAAAGTAAATTCTGTTCGGTTGCATTTAAAAACAAGCTAACTCAACGTAATTCGCTAATTAGCATAGCAATGTATTACAAACGGTGTTTTCTAAGAAATAATATATAGGTAAAATATTCATGTTCAAAATTTAAGCATAATTCATAAAATACGAAAAAAATCGGAGTAAATATGGATCAATGGTTCAAAATTACTTGTGGAGAATCGTTTGACGTAGGTAAAACATTGCATATGCAAAACAGTTCAGTCGGCATGCGTAAAGCAGCAGCCCACGTTGGAAAGAGTAAAATGGCCTCGAGCGGCATGTCCAGTTTAGACAGAAATTTCGCAATTACTGTGGTACGGAGCGTTGTTAGCAATAAGGACGAAAGATGCCAACTGGACATGTTTGTGAAGGGACGAATTGGAATCCGGTCGATCCCAAATCGAAGTGTCGAATTCTGAATGTGCCTCAATGTGTGATCTCCAGTCTGGCAGAGGTTTCAAACCACTGGAGATGTCAACCCTCGGCAAGACCGATATTTGGCGATAACTGCGCGACAACTGGATCCAGCCACCACAGGAGTCATAGTTTCGAGGCCAATTGTTTACAGGAGACACTCAGACACGGTGGTCTGCCAGATGACCAGCAGTATGCATCTCCCAGACGTCTGCACATAAGCTCGCGCGTTTACAGTGGGGTTTGGAACATCGGCTGTGGAGGCGGCAACAGTGGGGCAATGTCATGTTCAGAGACGAGTCCGGATTTAGTCTGTAAACTGATTCTCGTACCACTATCTAGAGAACGCTTTTCACCCAGAAAATATCACGGAAAGACATTGTTTTCCTTCAGGGGAGTCATGGTCTGGGCAGGCATCATGCTGGACGGCCGCAGACTCCCACTAAGCTCCGTTCCGGAATTGGAAACTGCTCTCCGTGAAGCTTGGAACTCAGCATAACCTCATCAAAAGTATAGGAAATCGTTTTGCAGCATGCGTGGCTACCAGAGGTTCCTACACACCGTATTAAACTTCAGCACCACATTGTTTTAATCATTCTGTTTCACTAAAGTTGACACTCGTATTGTGAACCTTTTCTTTGAATAATAAAAGTCATTATCCTTGTTTTGCATTGTTTTCTTCTATAACCTTATTACACCCGCATACCGGGTTTCCTCCCTTCCGATATAGATTTTCGGAAATATTCACATAAACAGCAATTATGCTTAACTTTTTGACATAAGTGTAACTGAACAAGAACTTTCATCTGCCCGCAAAATTTCGTTGGGTAGCATTTGAAAACAGCTTACTCAACGGTATAAAATAATTAGCAATGCAAATGTATGAGAACATGTGTCGGAAAAATACATCTTCAATTCCAAATAAAAATGTCATTGTTTTTCTTGGTAGAAACGGGGCCGTCGTGGCTCAGTAGGTATGCTCACTGCGCTAACAACCTTCGAGTTGTAGGAGGCGCAGGTTCGATTCCTGCCAGGTGATTTCCACCCTGTGTGTATTTCTCTCTTCTGTGTCAAAGCTTTCATTGTATGTGTATGTCTTACTTGATGTTGTATATCTTGTGTCAATCACTTGATATTGTATTGTCTGACGCAGCATGACCCTTGCGCCATAAGACTCCCAAACCAACCAACCTTGGAGAAACTTCAAAGCCACACAACACGACAAGCGGATGGACACAACAAGAATCCTATTGTTAAAACTGACGAAATTTCGAAGGTTAGTGCATGCGCATTAGTTGTGATTTTGTATGGGGAGAAATACTTGAAAGAGTGATATTCGTGAAAATGGGTTAAATCTCGGAATGTATAAATTTAACATTAGGATTCTCTCTCTGTGTATAACCTGGGTTCCATAATTCCATTAGTTTCTTGGATTTTTCAGTTATGTTCCATTACTAGGCGATATTCAAACATTTTGTTAATCGTTTTAGGTAAAGATGTCGAATCCGAAGCATGTTTGTAGACCAAATAAAGATGGCGCCCATCCGGAAGTGAAAATGTGGAATGCACAAATAAACAATAAAAAGTAAAGCCATTTCACTCCCACATTATGGACATTTTGCTCTTTTCGCAATCAAGCCAACTTTCTGGCACCATTCAATCACTTTCAAGCTCTCCGGATTCGCTAAAGATTCATCATAAATTAAAAAAAATACGCATTTATACGTCCAGTCAAACCATTCATTGCCATACCTAATCAAGGGTAAGTGAGCGGCTAATAAATCTATATCACTAACGATAATTAATTAATTTAATTTCTAATTAAAAAAACCCAATAAAGATATCAATAGAAATGTGCCACTTGAAAAGATAGTAATCAAAATTTTGGAAATCAAAAGGCAAGCACGGAAACCAAAGAAACTGATAGAATCCGTTGCAAGCACAGAAGAGCCGGTTAAGCGGTAACCAATGAAAATCATTCTTAATCGCTAAGCATTCATAGAACGCAAAAAAAATAATCCAAATTTAAAAACGCTAGCCAATTATAGAACGCAATACATCGCAATTTCTTTTTAAAAAACTGACTTTCCTTCGTAAAAAAAAAACAAACTTTTACATTCGGTTGCGGGGCCGCGGTGGCCCGGTTGGAAGAGTAACGAACTAGCAACCGAAGGGTTGCGAGTTCGAATCCAGCCAAACACCGTCGTGTACAAAGGGGGCTGGTGCACGTTAAATCTGTCGTGGCCTCAAATGTCCTCACGTTGGCGTGGTGTGGAAGTTTGGAGAGTGGGGTGCCAGCTCAGGTGTTGCCTCGTCATCTGACCGTGGTTCAAAATTACGTGGTGTTGTCCTCGGATCTTTCCCTTTGGGATTGATCCCGGACCGTCACCAATAGCCCATTGTGTTGCTCCAGTGTGACGTTAATTGAAATAACCCCAAAATACATTCGGTTGCCATAAAGCTGGATCAAAACACAAAAGTTACCATGTTTGGCGATAAATCGCAAGTGCCCCGGATTCGACATGTTGATTGCGAAAAGTATAAAACGTCCAGAATGTGGGAGTGAAATGGCTTTACTTTTTATTTTTTATTTGTGCATTCCTCATTTCCACTTCCGGATATAACAAATCGAATCGCCAAGATGGCGGCCATACTGGCTTTGTACGCCATTTTGATTTGGCGACAAACATGTGCCGGATTCGACATCTTTACCTAAAAGGTCATCTAATAAAACAACATATTTTTTCATTGGATGCCTTCTTTGAATTCTAGATCATTCGCAGAAGATGCTGATAACACATCAAACAGTAGTAACATCAAACAACCTCATTTTCAAAATCCATCGAAAACTCTCCTTCGTAAATATTATTTAATGCACTTTAGAAAAACATTAACAATCGAAAATCAAAGCGGAAACTGATAAATATTTCTCACATGAACTGCGCAACGATGAATTTTTTCCATAATTTTTTGGGCCGCGGTGGCCCGGTTGGAAGAGTAACGGACTAGCAACCAAAAAGTTGCGAGTTCGAATCCAGCCAAACACCGTCGTGTACAAAGGGAGCTGGTGCACGTTAAATCTGTCGTGGCCTCAAATGTCCTCATGTTGGCGTGTTGTGGAAGTTTGGAGAGTGGGGTGCCAGCTCAGTTGTTACCTCGTCATCTGACCGTGGTTCAAAATTATGTGGTGTTGTCCTCGAATCTTTCCCTTTGGGATTGATCCCGGACCGTCACCAATAGCCCGTTGTGTTGCTCCAGTGTGACGTTAATTGAAATACCCCCCATAATTTTATGCAGTTTTCATATCTACGAAATCGAAAATTAAATTTCAAAATTAAAGTAGATTGTGCTTACCTTTGAGTTATAGCCAATCTTGTGAACGAGTACTCTTTTGGGCAAATGAACTTTCATTTTTCCATCATCAGAAATACATATAATTTTAGTCTCGATTAAAAGAACATGCGAAATGAAATAACATGCATATAAACAACCGCCATTATTTTAGGGATTTTTCAAACCCGCTTAAATTTTTCTCTATCACTAACGGAACCAAAGCGCATGTGCGAGAAGTTTCAACGTTAGGATTCTTGCTGTGTCCATCCGCATGTACAAAACTCAGCTCGGAAGCGATGTCAATTTTTTACAGTGCCGCTCATTGGCCAGTTACATTTCACTTCACAACACATGCCTTGTGTTAAGCGCAGCTTGGCCAAATATGACGGACGGACCCTTACGCCAAAACCCAACCAATCACGTTCTGCAACTTGAAATTACGCTGCACTGGAACAACATAGCAAGCTGTTGATAATGATCGGGTATGTATGTATTTTATATTTTAACGTCACACTGGGAGCAACATAACGGACTTTTGGCGACGGTCCCTGATCAAACCCGGAGGGAAAGATCCGAGGACAACACTTTGTTTTTTTGAATCACAGTCATTACGATAGTGACAATCGGGAATCAATCCCGAAGGGAAAGGGGTCGCGGCAGCCCTGTTGGGGGTGTAACTGATTAGCAATCGGAGAGTTGTAAGTTGAAATCCAACCAAAGACAGTCGTGTACAAGGGGGTTGATGCACATTAAACTTGTCATGGCCTCAAATGTCCTCACGTTGGCGAAGTTTGAGAGTGGGGTGCCAGCTCAAGTGTGACCTCGTCATCTAACCATGGTTCAAAATTATGTGGTCGGATCTTTTCCTTCCGGTCTGATCCCGGACCGTCGCCAATAGCCCGTTGTGTTCCTCCACTGGGACGTCAATTAACAACCTACCTACATATTTCCATCGACCTTTTATTGAAATAAATGGAGCATGTGTCCGAGGTTTCATGTCAATTCTTCCAGTTACTGGGTTTGAAAATCTGTCACGTGATTGTGGGCAAAAGCATGAATCCTAAATTATTGATTGGTTAAAGTAGTTATCCACCGTGATCAAAAACACTAGTCTGCGATTCGCCAATCGACTTAGCCGATTCGTTTACATTCACAGATCGTACGACAGTAACTCCGCCCACTTGGAAGAGTAATGGATTAGCGACTGAAGGGTTGCGAATTCGAATCCAGCCAAACACCGTCTTGTACAAAGGGGGCTGGTGCACGTTAAATCTGTCGTGGCCTCAAATGTCCTCACGTTGGCGTGGAAGTTTGGAGAGTAGGGTGCCAGCTCAGGTGTTGCCTCGTCATCTGACCGTGGTTCAAAATTACGTGTTGTCCTCGGATTTTTGCATTTGGGATTGATCCCGGATCGTCACCAATAGCCCGTTGTGTCGATCCAGTGTGGAGTTAATTAAAAATACCATACCGGCCCACTTGCTGTGTATTTCATTAGAAGGCCGATGTATGCTGCACTTGCATGTAGTTTTGCACAAAATAGTGGTGGCTAAAAGACAGGCGCAGTATGCCTCCAACTTAAAAAAAAAACAAACATGATCCAGCAATTTCACATTTAGTGGATAGGTTCTTTTTGCAATTGTAATTGAAGATACTTTTGAATCTGCATATTTTGTTCTTAATTTACATTAGCATATTCAAAAAGCACTCAAATGCAGGGATGTTTCAAGGGAAAAGGACCCAAATTCTCCAAAATAATTTTGGAATTATTAAAACTATCGAATACACGTTGTGTGAAGTTTCATATATTGCAGGTAAAATTACGTCTGAAAACAGTTGATTTGTTCATTGGGATGTGCTGACGAAACCTAATCCCAAATTCATTTTTCTTTAAAATTTGTCCATATATCTTTTTCAGAATTCATGTTTCCCAAATACTTTTAAGACTGGAGTCCCAGTTCTTTGGCACCTATTTAACTATGGGCCTGAGTGAAAATAAATTATCAGATAGGTACTTGAATTAACTTCGCTCTGGAAGCAACACAATGGGCTATTGTACAATTATCAGGACGAATGTTTAAGGCAACCTTATACGTTTAATGAAATGGCCATCCAAGGAAACGAAAGAACTTCTTACAGCAATTGTATCTATGTACAATTTTAATGTACAGCTAAAATTGTACTTCACATCTCTATATTGATAAGCAGAATGAAAACTGTCCAAGGAAAAATTATAAGTTTACTCACTTTATGTATGTATACACTAGAAATCACGAAAATCGACCTGAAAACCGATATTTTTTTCATTGCTTCAAAATATTTCCAACTTCTTAGCTTTCAAACGATACCCCCAACATATTATAAATATTCGAAATAGTTTTCTAGTTACAAGGGTTTTCATTTGGTATTGTCACCAGTACAAACATGTTTCCAAACCTTTAAAATCAATTTCTGTAGAACTGTTTTTGCAATAGGATGCTTTCTTCAAACAGTGATAACTCACAATAAATTGATCTATTATAATTATTTTTGTACCATTATGATCTAAATAATATATAATAGATGTTGACTCAGTCAGTTAAGAAATAAATTTTTAGTTGATTTTTAAATGTTAATATTCTTGAAAATACCTAGATTTTTTAGACTTCTTTGGTGAAAAAAGTTGTTATAAAAACCTATTCCTTCTAGCAACTTGGGGAAGTGTCAAAACATGAATATTAGGAATAATTTCCAACAGGAATGGTCTTTCTGAACAAATTAGAATTTGAAATCTGTTAAAAAACATGCCAATTAGCTAATTATATCAAAATTAGACAATTAGTGATTAGCTTAATCTACTTTTTTCACACTGAAATGAGTTTAAGCACAAATCAAAGACCTATTGTCAAAAAACTGGATTTTTAAAGTCAAAATTAAAAAATCTAGTGTATACATACAGCTTAATAAACAATATTTGGTTTCACATGATCTGAGTAGTGCTGTCTACTTAGATCATGAATACTTATTTGAATATTCACCACTGTTCTTCAATGCATTCTGAGTGCTCACGTTGCAATCAGCAGTTGCCTGTCAGATAAATGACATTCAAGATACAGGTCTTTGGACATGTTGAAAAAAATTGACTTGACTGATATTTTAATTCTTATGCTTGATTCAAGCTGTTTTCATGAATAACCACTCAAATTAGCAAAACTTATCAGATACTCTTGCACTGATTTCTTAAAATTATCATTGAATTGTAATAAACTGAAAGGGGAAACTTGTAAGTTTCCATTTTAATTTCCATAAGTAAGCATTTTAAAATAGGTATAACATTTTATATGTCAATGCATTTTCTCAAAAATTGATACCAGTGATTATTAGGTTTAAATTACGCAACTTTTTGTAAAGCGGGAAAAAATTTAATTGCATTCCTTGAAAATTTAAGAAACAAATAGGTGTTATTTTTTTAAGTCTTGAGTTACAACTCCAATTACTTAACAAGTCTGATACTGTTTGGACCACTTAAATTATTCCCTAAAGTAAAATAACTAATTTCACACCTGTTGGTGCTGTTAAAGAATTGTAATATTTCAAAGAAAAATTATTAAGTCATTGGGTGAGGCTTTAGCATTAGCTGCATATATAATTTTTTCCTTTTCGTGTTTTCTTCATTGATAAATAACGCAGAATTATGATTGACAAAATATAATGTGCAAGAACTTGAGTTTCTTTTGTGAAAGTGTGATTTGGAATTGTATTACCAAATGCAACAATGCTGAATTTTATTTACTTAAGAATTTGTATTACTTTTTAGGAGAAAGTATTCAGATATAGAAAATAAAGCAGGGTTATTGCAAATGATTCATTGGATATCAAAACGCTATTTTGCAAAACATTACACTTAAAACAATGAGTGCTACATAAAAAGAAATTGGCAAAGTTTTAGTCGTAACACTACAAATGCTCGATGTATGCCCCTCATTACACAATACAAGTCTATGCAGGACTTCAAAACCTAATGAATCATTTGTTATAACCCTATATATTGTGGCAAATTTTTCATATACCTAATGCATTTTTCTGTTTAGATTGTATTGTGGTTGTTTTGGGTTTTACGGCACAAGATCCAGAAATGGACAAGCTGCGCAAAACGCAGGATAAAAATAAGATTTCGAGATATATTTATCACCAGACCAACATTAAATGCATGATGAATGAGTAATAATCTGTATTAAATGAGATGAGTTTAAAAACACGTCCAGCAACGCGATAAATTGTATTGCGAAATTTGTGCATCTTAGTCCTGTTTCACGTAAAAACATGATTATTAAGAAATATATTACATCCATGGGCCTAGCTATGCATTTGGTGACAAAATGGCAGTTTAATAATGTTAACCTGTTAGTCTAATTTAGTGCAAATACCTTGTTTCATATAACACAGGGAAGCACTTCACAAAACACTGGAAACTTTCAGGACAATCCCCACCCCAAAAAAAGAATGAAGGAAAGGCATTAAGTAGGAAGAGTAATTTCAACATTAAAGCTCAGTGTCAGAACGTGGTTAAACTAAATGTTAGTTTAGTACTTTAGTTATTTTAAAAATTCATGAAATCAACAGCAGAATCTGATAGGAAAAATTAAATGTTATTGTAGATTTTAACATAAAGACCTGCTCTATAAAATAACCTTTCAAAATTTTAGTCTTGTAAAATAGATAATGCAGTTTGGGCACATAAGAATTTGCACAAACACAAATCTAATCTAAATTTAATGTTTTATCCAAACCAGGTACATTTTAGTTTTTGAGGTTGGTACTGTATATCAGATTCTGGTAGTTTAAAAATATCAGAACTATGCCTTTCCATATGCATGTGAAATACTTTTTAATTTTATGAAAAGGATTCCATCCTTGTCTATGCTTAACCTTAAATACATGTTTTCATCATAGTATACATAGGATATTAAGCATTAATGATTTAAATATTTTGTTCTTCCACTTTACTGTTTATTCTTTATTTTCAAAAGAATCATATCAGATGAGGTTGGCAGAGAAAATATTAAAAGCACAGCCCTTATATACAATATAAGGTGATTACAGAGAAACAGCTTATAGCTACTGTGAAAATTTTATCTTTAAAATATTGGCCATCCACCTTCGAATCCTTGATTTATATTGGGTCAGTGCAAATGAAATGTATGATGAGAAATAGCTTTGGGAATGACCCCATACAGCTAAAAGTAATTACCTACAAGCTTCCGGCATCTTATGTCACAAAGCTACTATAAATAGCTATCACACGTGTGAAGTACAAGTTCCAGATTTAATTAGTTTGTGCGTAAGGTGCTTCCAAATTCAATATGGAAAACTCAGATTTGAGTCATCTTCCTTTACGAATTTAAACTGAGACATTCCGCTGCAATTGCTGCTCGAAACTTTAACACACCATTCGGGGAGAATACAGTGAATGAACGAAACATTTGGTGTTGGTTTACGAAGTGAAGATATGGACCTGAAAGACAAAACACATGGTCACCGAGAAGTTGCAGTTTCTGACAATGTTCTGCTAAGTGAGGTTGAAGCTGAACCGCAGAAAACATGTGAGATACCAGCCGAGCTAGGTGTCCACAACACTACAATTGTTCGCCATCTGGCTGCACTGGGTAAGGTCAAAAAGATGGATTCTTGGATGCCTCATGAATTGACAATTGCCAACAAGAGACGTTTGAAAGTCTCCATCGCTCCTTTCCAGGAATGAAAGAGAACCTCTACTGCAGTGAATCGGTACATGCGACGAGAAGTGGGTCCTTTATGACAATCGGAAACGATCTGCACAATGGTTGAGCAAAGCAGCCTCCTGGACGCCATCCCAAGCCACCCAGGAAGGTTATGATTCTTGTATGGTGGTCTACAGCTGGAATAATCATCAGTTTCATCTGCCAAGTGGCCAAACCATCACTTCAGAATGATATTGTGATGAATTACGACAGATGCACTGGAAACTGATGGTGAAACAACCGGCTTTGTAAACAGGCATGGCGTTCTCTTGCAAGATAACGCCCGTCCTCATGTCGCACAACAGACGATGATGACGCTATGTGAGTTGGGCTATGAAATGATGCCTCATCCCTCCATTCCCCTGACTTGTCAACCTACAGATTTTCATCTGTTTCGTCACCTGGAACGCTTTCTGTCTGTCAAATGGTTCACCAAAGATACAGAAGTTCACAGTGCAGTTGATGACTTTTTTCGTTCCAGGATCATGGTCTTGTCAGACAAGTGGCAACAGTGTGTCAGAGGGAGATTATTTCGAGTAGGTCAGGTACTATTTTTCAGTTATCACCATCGAAGTGTGATGGTCATTTTCCGGACATTTCATTCGCACCGACCCAATACTATAAAATGAAACTAAATGAAAAGGAACACTTTTTGCATTAAAATTATTTTTTATTTACTTAAAAAGTTTCTGAAACTTACATCTCACATCCCAGTGGGTCTTTACTGTGATTCATCCTTTTCTCACATAATTTATTAAATTTTTCTATCCGCACATTTTCAGAGAAATGTAAAAAGAAATATAAAATTTGTTTATTATAAATCACATAACATTAATAATCATTTTCATAAAATAAAAGATAAAATGACTTAAATGTTTGTCAATCATATAGTACTTCAAACTAAAACATGCAATAATTTTAAACATTCCTAGAGTGATACACCAGGAGACAACAGCCTAGATAGAATCCAATACATAAACTTGCACTCAGGCACAAAGCAAAAAAATGTATCACTATTAAATACATGAACCATCCTTCTCAAAATAGCCTAGATATGTACATGCCAGTTTCAGTGCAATTAAGCTTCACTGCATAGTCAACAAATTCAAGTTAAATATAGCTCCAGCTTCTCTGGAATTTAAGACTGGATTGATGGAGTTGTATGGATTCAATCACCATAGCTATTACCAATGATGCTATAACATTGCTCTATTAACTTGTTGCCAAGACAAGAGTAGAAATATCAGATTCAAAATGAAGTACGAGTGCAATCAAAGGAGAACTGTCCTTCTGTATTAACAAGCCACATAGGTTTCCATCAAAACAGTTCGCTCTCAATAGATATTTCAATTCCAACATTTATACTTCATCCTAGTTCAAGCATGAGTCACTGGAGCAAGGTATCAATGTTAGTAAATGCACACGAACCAAGTCCGGCTTTGGACATCAGTTTTATTAGTTCTTGAGTGTGTGCAATAGCCACTTCCAGGGGTGGCTGACGAGGCAAGTTTTGAGATTCTGCAAGAAAAAGCAATTATCAACAGAAACCTACAGAAAATTTCAATTTAAATTACAAACACATATTTCAGTTTACTCGATTCAAAAGAAAAGGCAAAAATTGGAAGCTATGAGCAGTGTGAAATCTTATACAGCGTTCATTATCAATCCCATTCAAATATTTTCATCAATAGATAATAGTTAGAACAAGACTGCATTTCTAGACAGGAGATGATTTTTAAAATCCATATACTTATACACTGTTTCTCAAAATTAAAACTCGTATTGCTATGCAAAACAATTTTATGGTTGTTTGTATACTTCAATTGGGTCTGAATGAAGACAATTGTTGAAATATGCAAAATCATCAGGAAGTTAATAAATAATCCCTTGGGTTTCAAAATGTAGTATCTGAAATTTAAAATGGATACAGAGCGATAAACTTTGAAGGGGGATTGCAAAGACTGCAAGATTACCAACCCTAACTGCAACACAGAGGTCCCTTGTGTTGGTAAGCCTTTTTTGTTTCATGTAAATATTGAACCATATGTGATGTCAATATTCATGTAAATATTGAATACAGTGATGTCTTCATCTACTGTAGAATAAAAGTGCATTCTCCTTAAAAGGCTCCCCTTTTAATTGCACATTATGAATCACATATATCACCAAATCAATATTGTAACAAACACAAACCAAAATTGTAATAGGAATGTGTTTCCCTGATATATGTTGTCACTTTAACATTGTTCTGAGGGGTACATTAGATAAAGAAACAGTGTTACTGAAAAAATGCATAAAGAATGAACAAATTCTTAAGTACTGAAAAACTCTTAAGCTTTCTTGTTCAATTTAAATAAGTCATCCAACAAATTTGAAAATGTTCAAAATTTTATTTTGCAGTTCCATGTTTTTTGGTTTTAAATTCTTTTACTCTTGAGCATATTCAAGCCATGTAAATTTTTTAGAAAGACACGTGTGTGGAAGTCACAACAAAAATTATATTTAAATAAAAATACAATAAAAACGTTTTTGTGCAGACAAAAAAATGAACTTAACATACCCAGGATTGCACTATTGAGTGCAGCACAGACTGGTTCTCTTTGCACAGGATCTAATTGATAACCAACAGGACTTCCCCATGGGTCTGCATAAGCTAAAAGACTAAAGGCATCCTAAAAGAGCCAGGCAAGAAAAGGTAAGTAAGAATCAGGAAATTTATTGATAACTGTTAAGACAATTCCTAACAGGATCATTAATTACTTCAATAGAAACATTTATTCATACCTGTATAATCTTTTTATTTGTTTTATTAGTACCATAGTCCCTCTTTAACTGAACACTCATAGAATGCAATTCTCTTCCAAATTGTAACATTCTTTCTATTGCAGCTTGACTACCACCACAGACTTGCTTTCTAGTAGGAGCATCTACATCTAAAAAATGAATTACTCAGATTCACTCATTTTGCCTGTTATGTGAAATTAAAGTTTTTATCAATGCAATAACTGAACACAAGACACGCATAAGACTTTTATTCCATTTCATAGTTGAAAATTTTTGGAAATTTTATAGTTGAATTATTACAAGAAACGAGCACTTTTTGATGTTTGTTAACTCTACAATTTAATTGACCAATTTAACCAGAATAAAAAACAAATTTGTATTTTTTTTACAATATACATATTATATAACTTATAGATTGTATGAACAATATTTGAAGGGTTTTTCCTATTTAGTAAAAACTTATAATATTCATACAAAAAAGTTGCACTTAGTGTAAGAGCTTTATAAAATTCGATAAAAAGATACCTCTATCCTCTGTAGTCATCATTACCTTTTTGTGGATATTTTGAAGTTTAAGATCTGCATAAGGTAAAGTAGGTTAAAGTCAAAAGGAACAAAAAGCAGAATGCAATTTAATTCAAAAATTAAACTGATCCATGTAAAATAATGCAGCATTTATTTAGCTTTGAAAGTACTGGATAAATTCTTTTATTTAGCAATTTCCCCCAGTCGTCACACTTGTACTAGAATAATCACCAACAGATTGGGAAAATGGCAGCTTGAAATGCTATGCCATTAAATAGGATTGATGTTGGGGTTTTATGAAGCAAGGTCCAAAAGTGGACAAGCTGCGCCAAACACAAGACAGAATATAGTCCAATAAAAGCACAGAACATTTAAAAGGTAAATTTAAAATATGTAAAATGTGTAGATGAGAATAAAAATATTTAAATAGTAAGATAATGAAAGCAAGATCATCTGAGGCATAACTAATGAAATTGAAGAATTTAATTTACATATGTACAAAATAAAAAATGCATAAATTTTTGAAAGTGCGAAATTTAAACAGCAGAGGATGGACAATCCAGACAAGTCAGAAGCGCTACACCACTAACATGATTGTTTTTTAAATTATCTCTTCTTGCGATATGTCTTCCAATTTTTGTGCATACTCTTGTGTCAAAAATTTCTTGCAGACCAAGACATATAGGATGGCAACAATCAATCAAAGCCTCCCCATTCTCAACATGGTTACGGCAGCCTTCGCAATTTCAAAATATTATTTTGACCATTATGATTCTTTCATATTTTTTGCGTTTGTGCCTACTCATTATTTTTCTCCATTTCCATTTTCTCACCAGATGAAGAATGGTCTCCCAGTATTTTTCATCGATTCTATTAGATTTTATAGCATCTTATTTCATTTGTGATTTTGTTTTAGAAGTGTTTAAGATTAGGACCAGATGGTTTGGGAATGTTAGTTTTTGTTGAATTTTTAATGGTTGCATCTTTTTCTTGGATGATTGTTTCTTTGTTTTGCACAATTGTATTTTCAATTTCTTCATTGGGAATAATTTGTTTGGACAGCAACAGATTTTCCATTTTCTTTATTGGGAATGGTATCTGTTTGGATAGCAACAGATTTCATCCTTTTAATTAGATGCATATGAAATATTTGCTCTTGGTGTGTCTGACTTTCTACTAGTTTTCTTTGCTTCGAGATATGAAATATTTTGTTTTCTTTATGCTTTGGATATCTTTTTTCCATTGAGGACAAGACCTGGAGTAAGTAGGATGATTTTCCTTACAATTGAAGCATACAGTTTCATAAGTACAGTTTTCACCATGTTCAAGTTTTGAGCATCTGGCACAAATTGCAGGTGATCGGCATGAAGCCAGGGAATGTCCAAACCTGACACTTAAAGCATTTTTGAGGGTTTGGAATGAACGGTCTAACGCTGCAATTTAAGTATCCTGCTTTAATGGATGTCGGTATGTCTGGTGTGTTGAATGTTAAAATTACATGTTTTTTTGTTAATGCTTTTATCATCTCGTCTGATGCAGATGTGTTTGGCTGAACAAACATGCTGAGATTTCAATTCTTTAATAAACTCCTGTTCAGATGCATTAAAAAGATCAGATTCAGATATAACTCCACGATTAGAATTTAGAGTTCTGTGCGGAGTTACATTAACTTTTAGTTCACCAATTTGGTTTAATTTCATTAGTTGCTCAGATTGACATGCAGATAGTTTCTATGAAAAGATCACCAGACGGCAATTTCTTTATTGCTTTTGGTTTGCCAGCAGCAGACTGAATATATTTTTGTACAGCAAATGGTGAAAAGGTTGCAATTTTCCCTTCAGGGTTATTGATAATGAAAAATTTAAGTATTGAGAAATTAACATTGTTAGAGGGATTTAGGCCACAAAGAAATTTTTGGATCCATAGATTAAATATTTAACTTTTTCATGGTGAACTCGTACCATCACAGAGTCCAACAAGGGGAAGTGGTTGCTGGCTCTGGAATATTCCAGCCTCAGCACACACTTCAAGATACCACCATGTTATAGTGCTATGGTATCGGGATGTGGACACGCCAGTTCACCCAGGGCATCCCTAGCTGCAGCACTAACCCAAAATACTTAAGACCAGTGAAGTCCAGCACAATAGAGGGGCTAAGCACAGTCGTGGTGAAACCCAGAGAACTTAAGTGAGTCGATTGACCAGAGTGGGCTCACTCTGGTCCCCCATCTACATTGAAGCATGGGCCAAAGGGCATGCATCGCCAGAATTCCATTTTCCCCTGATACGGGACACCACACATGGCAAACATGTGGGTCAGAAAAAGTATTGACATTTTATAAAGTAAAAATTAAACATAACTCATAGTGATGGGAATTTTTTCAAAAAAGCAAATCAAATTAGAAAACTCAAAATGGAATCTTGATATGATGGATGATGATGATAGTGGATTTCAAAGTAAAATTGTTCGTAATTTCAATGCTGTTCAGAAGACACGTGAAAGGGAAAAAGAAGGGGTGGGAGTTAGAACAGTAGGAGGAAAAGATCGCTTGGGTACCCTGGGAGTGCGATTCCAGTGTTTACCAAAGACAATAAACCATATGGGAGAAGAGCAGTTCATTTGGGTACCTCGGGTTCGTGAAGCCCGTACACACCTAAAGATGTGCCTCGAGGTGTCATTAAATAGGATTTTTTACAGGTAATATGCAATATAAAAACAAGATAAATTTTATTATAATGAAAAAAAACATCCCTAAATTGCTATGAACAAATTTCCCCATATTTATCTCAATGTGAAAATATTTCATATATAAACAAAGAGGCAAACATTCTACAATAGCAATACACAATATTTATCAATACACACTGCTTTTGCCTGTAGTTACCATGCAGTGTTATCTTTCCTTATTTTATTTAAAAAAAAACCAGTAATTTAATCGTCCAGTTTCTAGTTACTTTTTGTTTGCTTTCAAATTGTAACACTAGGGTTGAAATATGAACCTCAGAAATTCTAAATTGCCTTCCATATCTGATGAATTTAATCAGTGATTTTTTTCAGGTTGGCTGGTTGATTTGGATTTTATAGCGCAAGGTCCAGTATTGGACAAGCTGTGCCTGATTTTTTAAGATAATTATGATCTCACATGATCAATGACCACAGAAAATTGAATCAGTCATTATTTATCTTGACTGATAGGCTGTAGATTTTATTTTCAAAGCTGGGAAAGTAGGTTCCATCAAGGAATATATTAACATCAAAAGTGGTTGTTTTTAATGGAGACAAAAAGATGTCATCTGAATCAGTATTTTGGTTTTTCAGAACAGACTATACATTCTCAGAATCACATTAAAAGGATGGATTGGCGAGATTACCTATGGAGTTTAAATTTTGTTTCTAAAAGGGTTACTAAAAATAAGTTATAAAAGACAAGCAATCGATTAAAAATAAATTAACATGTCATAACAGTTAACACTATTTTTAATGTTGTTTATACCATCAACAAGAAAGATTATGACATTGCTAAAAATAGATAATATAAATTGCTCTATACATGATACTTTGAGTTTTATTTACTGAACATTACTTTTTATGAAGGATGTTTACAATTAAACAAAATCATTTTCTCATCTGTACCAGATTTCTTCCTTCATTTTGCACTTAATATCTAGCTGTCATGTTTATACATAGAAATGCAGCTAACTGGATATACACTACTGTTCATGAAAATTGCAACACCATGAAGGAATCATGCAAATTAAACAAAACTTGCAGGAAATGCAAAACAGGTTAGGATATGCAAATGATTAGAATCACAAAGCAATCATGTGCAGGCCGAGAAACACCCTCTAAACTTTCAAGTGAGCCGTGTATAAAAAGGACTGTAAAGGTGCGTTAAAATATGTGTATCGTCGTTTGACTGCTGTAAATGATTGATTAGAAGTCAATATGCCTCACCAAAATCGCAGAGTGCCATACGAGCAACTGATAGAGTTCGAACAGGGCCGAATGATCGGCCTCCGTGAGGGTGAACTTTCGTATCATGAAATCGCCACTCGCACGGGGCATAATGCCACAACAGTGATGTGTGTGTGGAAGAGATGGATCACGGAGAACTGGACAAGTCGAAACCCTGGCAGTGGGCCACACAATACGTCACCATGGAATGAGACACCTCACCCGCATGGCGGTGACAGTCAGTACATCGTCCTCTCGTGCGTTGGCAAAACATTGGAGCATGTGTACAGATGTGCCATTGTCTGCCCCCACAGTTCGTCGACGTCTGCTGCGCCATGGGTTTTGTACAAGGATTTCCCTGTGCAGGATTCCCTTGATGCTGAACCATCAACAAGAGGCTCACCAACACAGCCAATGGCGTGCAGATTGGCAACAAGTCGTCTTCTCAGATATGAGTCCCGCTACAATCTGGACTATTACGATGGATGCGAATTCGTCAGACGCTACAAAGGTGAACGCCTTATCCAGGAGTGTCTCTTATCCAGTGTCATACTGGATGAACGCCTGGCTTTATTGGATATCATGGGCAATCCCGCCTACTCCAAATTGTGGGGACCCTGAACAGCAGGCACTACATCAGGGAAGTTGCGGAGCCCGAGGTCCTACCCCTCCTGCAACGCATTCCCGGAGCTGTATTTCAGCAAAACAATGGCTGTCCACATTTTGCTTGGAATGTACAAGCCTTCTTCAGTGCACGACAGGTTCCGCTTCTTTCATGGCCTGCACATTCCCCGGATGTCGCCCATTGAGTAGGTCAGGGACTACATCGGACGGCGACTCGATCGTCGGGCAGAGTACGGCTGAACTTTGGCATCAGATAGAGGCCATCTGGAATGCCATTCCTCAGCATGACATCCAGAATCTATGATTCGATGCCACGACATGTACAGGCTCTCATCAATGCACATGACAGCTGCATAAGGTATTGATTTCGGCATTATTTTTTTGTTTTATTGCTCTGTAAATATGAGCATTTATTTTAACCACTATAAGTAATATGTGGAATAAATTTCAATTATTTCTGATGGTTCTTTCACAGTGTTGCAATTTTCACAAACATTCATGTATGATACAACAGGGATCAGCAGGCCAACTTAAGTAAATAGTGTAGTTAAGACTCATGGGACAAATGCAAGTTAAATTATATATTTTTTATATATAAATTATATATAACAAGTACAAAAACATAAATTTGTTTTCTAAAAGAATGGCCATATTTTTCTGTCTAGAAAAATATTGGCATTAAAGTGCTTGTAAAGTATTAGTAGCAATTGAAAGGCCCCAAAATATACAGTGCGGAAGAGAATACAAGTTTAGACTAACATTGAATTTGTCATCATATTTTCAACCTTAAACTTTAGAATTTATTCAGTCTATGGGCACTTAACATCAATTAGTTTATATGCAAATCTTTAAAACCATTCAGCCCTTAACATAACTTATTTTCATTATGTTTACAGAAAACAAAGATACTACCCAATGAAATTTAACTATGTACAAAATCTTGCTATCGAAAAGGAGAGCAATTTCAAAGAAATTGAATGTATGGAAATTTGATAAAATAAATTGTGACTCATACTATGAATCATTTTGCAGCAAATTGATCAAAACATAAAGCTTACTTTCATGTATGGCATGTTATTACACATGCTTTAAAATGACACTTAATTTTCACAAAAATCAGTATTCTTAGCCATATTCACAAGTGGATCAGAGCTAATTGCCTAGTTATCAAAGAAACTGCATTCACAATACCAGACCAAAGGTTTAAATCTCAGCTTTGGGGACAAATTTTGATTCTCCCATATTAGAGGTTTAACACTTCTAAGTGTTAAAGCATATGCAGAATTAGCCATAGGGAAAGGAAAGTGAGCCAGATCATCAACAAAATGGACAACGTTCTTAGTTAAACTACAGTATTCTAACTAATTCTCAAATATTAGGCAGTAGCTGAGATGGGTTGAATTTCTAATTCATAATATATTAACAGTAACAATGTTTTATTTATCTCCAGGATTTGAAGATTCATTTAAAATTTCTCGAAGTTATCAACTATTTGGTCGTTATAAATTGTGGAATTCAGATTCCTTGTCTAAAATGCTCCAAAAACTTCTCTTTAAAACCCCCTTTTATTGATTTACTAAGTACAAAAGAAAAATGTCAATGTATGCTATTTTACTTTGCACCATCACACAAATATGGACAAACATAAAAGTAATCTGATTCCATTGATTTGGCAAGGAATTTAGTACAATATTTTCACTTTCTTGCTTAACTTCTATCACAAGTTTCTATAAAAATCCAATCTAGAATTCAATACCAACACATAAAACTGTTCCATTTTAACCTGAATTAAAATTTACCAAAACTATCCTGTATGCATTTTCTTTAAAAAGTTGGAAAAATTCTGCATTTCATTTGGTGTGTATGGAATAAATGATCTGCTTTAACCTTGAAAATTGAAGAAATAACCAATATAGTGTGATTGAGAAAGGAGATAGTAGTAACTAATTAGTTTTACAAAGCTCATCATGTTAATAGGCAGATAACTTAATTTGTGGATTGTGAATTCAGTTAGTGGGAAATCAATGAGTCAACTGACTCGAGGATTAAATGAGACTTGTGAATATGGCTGTTAACGTACTTTAAATATCGAAATTATATATAATATTTTCATCTATCTATATCTATATATGATATCTCATATATAGATATGATTTTCTCATATCTATATAAGAAACCCTGAAGTTCAAATATATTCTTAGAATAGAAGAATGTATAAGAATAGGTTTGGTAGCTTACATTATTTAAATGTTAGAGTAACTTTTAGAACTGAAAGTAACAAGAGAATTCACTAAAATTATGATTAACGCTTTCAGCACATTCCTTTAGTTGATTTGAAATAGCCTTAACTTTTTACTCAGAATTACCCGAAAAGAATTTTTAAAGAAAATTACAGTTGAACGTGTGATAGATTGAAGCACCATTTAACCAGTGATAACTGAAAATTGATTTTTGAGATTGGATGATTCTTAAACACAAGATTTGGTCACGATCTCTCTCTGTAACACAAAAGTTCTTGTGAGTGAAGAGTTACTTTTTTGCCATTGAGAAAACTGAAAGCCAAAATCAAGTTGGTTGTTTGGCAAAACTGCACCAAACACAAAACAGACAACGTCAAGTAAAAAATGTAAAGGGGAAAAAAGAGGGATTGGGGAACAGAGTACTGATGAAAGCAGAAAAGATCGCTTGGGTAAGCAGGGAGCACGACACCCATACTATGGGGGACTACCCATGGGAAAAGAAAAGATCACCAGAGTACCACGGGACCATGAAGTGTGTACACACCTAAAGATGTGAACCTGAAGGCATTGTTAAAGGGAAAAATAACAATTTCCAAATTAGTAAAGTATATTAGTATATTTTTAAAACAAGTATCCCTCATTAAACATTAAAATTCACAAATTATTTTCGAAGTACAAAATAGTTAATAATATGAATGAGAACACTCCATAAACATAATGCTTCATATATAATTCTTGCCAAGATCAGAAAAAAGACATACCCATTTCATTTCCAGTTTTATCATGGGCACTTTCAGGTTCATCTCCATTCTGGTAAACAGAAGTGATGACAGTTCCATTTGTTGCATAGGGCATAGTTCTAACACCATCTGCATTGTCGTTTAGTGTGTCTAAGTTCTCCATCTCTACATCTATATCGGGATGAATTAAGTTCGTAGACACAGAAGAGATTTCCGAATTCCCATTCAGCACCTCGCCATTCATCACACGGTTTGCAGCGTTCATCTCCTCGATGGACGATAAGGTCACAGTCTGGTTATTATTTACATTGTTGTTGTCCATAGTCACAGGCAGGGAAGATGATTTGGGGGATATGAACGGAGACGTCACGTTGTGAGGGCTGTAGCTTCTGCTTGGGGAGCTACCAGATACGACAGGAGGACTGCAAGACAAGTTGGCTGGTGTTCTATGTAAATACACATTAGAGTAGTTGGGACTCATACTAGGTGAACTACTTTGTGACCTTGGACTCTTGGTGGGACGGACTTCGCTGTCAGTTCCATTCACCATTTCTATAAATTGCCTGCATTTCAACATAAACAATAAATTAGGATTTTGTTCTAAAAGCCCAGGATATAGATTTTGCGCAGTTTGGATTGCTTCTCCCATGCGGCCAGAGAAGACAAGTTTCTGAATTCCTAAAAAGCACACAAATTTAAAACCATTAGAAAAGCAATGGCAAGGTTAACATAAAAAAATAATGTTCAGAATTTAGTGCCTGAACACATAACAAAACAATTATTCAATTCTGTTGTATTGTTACAATAGCCATACCAACATTTGTTTCAATTTCATTATTTAATTACACATAACCTCATTAATTTACATAAATGTACATTTTACTTTACCAGTGAACTTTATAGGTAAGAGTGAGCATAAATGCAAAATACTTAAACTGGGAATCTATAAAAAAAATCCAGTTTCATGCCATCCCTCTTTTCTCAATTTATCAATGACTAAACAATTGAAGCAACTCATCTGAAAAAGACAGTAGATTGTACATTGTTTCTCAACTTTAATAAAACACAAAACAAAATAGTACTATGTTCCACAAGGCATCTCATAAAGTTTAAAACACAAAACATCATTCTACTACAGTATTCATGAAATAAAGTAGTCATTACTTTAGTGTTTGAAAAAGTAACTGTTACTCAAATAGTAATTCAAAGAACTCGTTTCTCCAAGGTAATAAATACTAAAGTAAGAAAGGATTTCAGAAAAATAAAACAAGATTGTCTTGTAAAAATCATCCTTTCCATGAAGAATTAAAAACAGCTACCATTTTTGCATGTTGCAGATTCAAACTATGTTCAAATTCTAAAAAAAAACCTGAGTCATCAAGCCACAGTTCAGGTGCATCAACTACTAGAGTTCAGAGAAGCAAAGTGTTACTTTCACACAATAGAACTTATAAGACACATGCCAATCTTTTGGCTGTCCATCGGTAATGATTACATAGAATTTCGGCAATATACGTGATAATATTTTTAATTAATATTTCAACATAATATAATAAATGCTTAAACAGACATGAAGAAAGAGATGAAAAAGTATTGCAGAGAAGCCAACTTTTGGTTGATCGAGTCAGGAATAAGGATTTACTTTCCGTACTAAATATGTAATTGAGCTTTAACAGACATTGTGGTGGACAAATGGATAAAACGTTGTACCCATTCTAGAAAATCTGCAGTCTTTGTGACTTATATTTGCATTACAAAAGATTCAGGAAATGTCATTTGTCGTAGACTTTAGCACACATCAGTTTCAATCATGCTTATGTAAGCCACTGCTCATGACCATAATCAATATGCAAAAAACGCAATGCAGAAATGCCAACCTCCAATTTAATTGTTCAGGAAAAGTAACTGAGAAATTTTTCCTGTAATATTAATTTTAAATTAATAATATTAAATTTATTACAAATGTGACATTTTAATCAAATTTTAGGGTACAAGGTACTGAACAATACAATTATATATTTAGTTTTGCTGCTTTTTTGGTTGAATTAATTCTTCTTAGAGAACTATTCTCAGAATATAATTTAACCATTATCTAATAAAATTTCAATCTTCTTCCATTACTGTAAACTTTTCTTAATGCAGGTATTTCCTGAACAGCACTCAAGTAAATGCAAACAGTAACATCAATATCAGTTTCTGTTTAAATGCACTTTTCTGAGAAATATATTTCATTATAGCCTCAAATATTTTTAATTTTGCAAGTGAAAAATTACCAATACTGGTGCTTTACTGTAAAAATGAAGTAATCATAAATAGGATACGTTACTTATAAAAACCATAAATTAAAAAAAATTCAGTAGTAATACGAAATAACGTCGATAATCGTGTATTGGCTTTTGTAATGAAAAACAGTTACTGGAAAAATATTCATTTGTTTCCAGAAGAAAATGGAAACCAGTTTTACCCATTGGTTCTTATGCGTACTTTTTTATTAATCACGGCTTGAGCCAAAGTTTTGTTCGTTTGATTTTTGTAAAATCTTAGTTGAAGTTGTGGTCTTGACATGACCTCAATTTTTTGTTGCCAAGCCAATGCCTAATTTTAAATGGCAAACTGAGTTAATTCAAAGGGAACACTTAGCATGAAACAGGAAGGTTAGAAATTTGGTCAGAATACGATACACAGTTACTCGATCTAAGATGGCAATCATTAGATTTTCACTTTTAATTATGGCAAATAGGGTTGGTTGCTTTTAGGTTTTATGGCACAAGGGTCATATTTGACCAAGCTGCACCAAACACAAGATGTTAAGTAAAATATATTGTTAAAGGGAAATGTAATGGGACGAAAGCAGGAAAAGATTGCTTGGGTATCCCAGGAGCATGACGATCCCCATGTTTACTGAAGACAGTAAATTCCATGACTGGAAATTGTTACAAAAAATTCTTTTACTCAATAAAAAACGGTGTAATTGCCAAGTTGGTGATCTGGTGTCCCTTTTTGTCAGAAGAATAATTAAAGTTGCACAACAAGTTTAACAATCTGCAAAGCATTTTGAAAATAATTACTTACGTTGCCTATTTTTGATTGATTTGATATCTTCTGTGAAGGCTTGCCCAGTACTCTGAGCAAAGGCTTCTGCAGCTGAGCAATAGCCATGATGAACCAGATACGTCTGAACAACTCTAAAAGAGCATTTACATAATAAGAACATATGTAGTAAAAAATTCATACACAACAAAACCACTGAAATTTCTTGGACTTGTTTTAGTATTACAATTTCCCAAACACATAACATTCATGTACTTGATCACTTAAAAACTAAAGGAAGGAAGAATTTAATTTAAAATAAAAATCTCTTGCTTATGTACACATCAAATGAAGCAGATTACCCAACAGAGAGGAAAAACAAGTAAATAAAATTGGAATTTTGAGAAATAAAAGAACATGTTCCATAAACCTTTGAATTGGAAACTTGAGATTGGTTTAAAATTATCATTTAAATGATTTTATTCTATTATGTAAAAGTCAAACTTGTGATGACATGGATCATTTTTTTTTATCCTCGATCATGGTTAAAGTTAAATAAAATATTAAAAAACTTTTACAAGAAATTACTCATGCACAATACACAAATATTAAATCATCAGTGTAAGGAAACAAGTAATGCAAGAGATGATATTTATGATAAGATAGAAAACACACATGCAGTAGGATTATTGCGTAACTTGGGTAAAGTTATCAGCGAGACAACAAAACTACCAGTTCGTGTTGTAGATGCCATCTTATTTAATTTTAACATATTTTGTAAATGTAATAAAATGTTAATAAAATTGAGATTATTAATTAGTATCCTACTCAACTGCTAGTACAGTTCAGTTAGCTCATGGGTCCGTTTGACTCTTTAAAGGACATAACACACTAACCAATCATATTGTTTGCATTCCACCAATGAGAAACATATGTTTACTGAATACACTTCCTTCACCCTCTTAAATTCATATTTTATGTACTAAAACTAAGTTTAGTTGGGTTTTCTTTTAAATCTTTCTATGATTGAATCTTTAAAACAAAAGCTTTCCAGAAATGATCAAAATTCTTTTACTGGTTTACAATGCCTTAAAACACCAAGAATGTTTTAAAGTTTTGTGTAGATGTGTTTTTAGAAAACATAAAACTGACTCGATTGCTATAAAATTGGAATGCAGTGGGCCTCTCTACCTTTCATGCAAGATATAATTTTCACTGCTTCATCCTAATTATAATAACACTTTAAAGTTCAGACATGGCAGTTTAGATAATAAAAATACATACCTATGCAATGTATTTTGCCATTCTCCAAACTTATCTATAACTGGAAATCGTTCAATGGTAAGTCTTGTGCGTCTTTTTAGTTCCTTCAAGTACAAAAAGGGACACTAATTAAAATTAAAGAAATGTTATACTACAAATTGACTAGCAAAGAGCAAAACAATATTTGATCAAGTTACTTTAAGGTACAAATGTTTAAAAAGTACAAAAAAATTGTTTAATATTTTGTCCAGGAAATTATTTAAAAATTTAATTAGGTGACTTTTAAGTAGAAAATAAAAGATGGTTATATAACTTGTTTTTGAAATTTGATGTGACATTCACTGGTATGAAACAAAAAATTATCTAAAATATTTGCCAAGCTAGTCAATTACAGAAGGGTTGATATGTTTCACTTGGCTTTTCTGATATTTGATTTTTTATGATTCTGAACAAATTTATACTATACTTACAAGTTCAGACAAATATGACAATGAATTCCTTATGTCTTTTTCATTAATAATTTATACTATCATGCATAATTTATATTTTTCAGATAATCCATGTTCTTTGGCATTTAGAAAGAAAAAGATCACTTGCGAGTTAACTCAAGAAAATACATACCAAAAAATTAGAAGCATCTACAAAATAAGCACTTTTACAGCTGGTATAAAACTAAATACCTTCATCATGTCTTCAATATCAAAAACAAATGGTGATTGCCCAAAATTTGCATCAACAACTTCACCAGGTGTTTGAAGACCAACAGTAGGATAGAGGTTAGGCTGAAAATTTAAAACATTTAAAATTATTTTAAACTACAATTAAATTTAAGTTAAAAAGGCAATCAAAATAGTATACATCGGAGTAACTTAAAATATCCTAAGACTCTGAATTTTGTAAATTCAAAGCCTTAATTTTCTTATTGTTAGCTTCCTTATAACTTGTTTTAACTTCAAAATGTTAACATCCAGTATCAGCATTAAAATGAGAGCCTAAAAGTAGGTTTCAACAATAGTGGATGTATAACACATATAAATCACATATTTAATTTTTTTAAATTATGAAACAAGTTGAAGAAAGGACTAAAGTAAAATAAGAACAAAAAGTTCGTTCAAATGCCATTTAATTGTTTTTAAAATAGAATGAGTTAAAATATTAATGGGATTGCAATTCTTAATCCTGATTAAATAAAACTATGCAAATACCACACTAAAATATAAAAGTAAAGAACACTAATCCTAAAGTATTGATCTATTATTACATTTTATGAACTTTAATTCTGTGGATACTTTGAAGTGAGGAAATTGACTTGAGAGCAAATGGTTGGTTTGGATTTGATTTTATGGCACAAGGTTGAGAGGAAATGGAAACTTTATAATTCCTTTAATTATTTTCCAGATTTGAGAAAAACAATTTCTGAGTATATATAACCTGCAACTATTATTACATTTTACCTCCAAAATATACAGCTGTTGTTTATAAAGTACTATTTACAAATTTTATTTCACATAATATAACCAGGAACCTTTTACCCTAGCAAAATCAACAAAGCAGAGAAAAACACCAGGATTTAAGATTTCAAAATTCAAATGAAATAAAACCCAAAGGTAAAACCATAAAACTGATATAATAAATCTACAACTCTTATCAGGACTTCCACACAAGACACATTAATGATACTTATAATCTTTAACAAGCGGCTTGATTGTAGGAAAAAGATTCGAACCTTATAGTTTATACAGAAATTTATACTACATTTCACATATATACAAAGCTGTTCAGGGCAACCTTGAACATTTGCCACCTACATGAAGATATAACATGGCTGAAAATGCATTTGTAGTAAACATGCATAAGACTTATTTAGAAAAAGGTAATTTTCATTAAGATTAGTCTCTGTATACAATTTTTATAATTTATTTAACACTTACTGGAAGATCAGTAAATGCAATGCCTAAATGATGTCCGTTTTTGGTGTAAAAGCAAGTATTGTCAATGAGATTCACGCCACAGCCTATGACATCCCCCGTGGTGAAAGTTGGGCCATATGGCTGACCTGTTCCACTGGAGCAAAAGCTATGTCCATCATCACCATGATAGCCATATGAATGTTTGTCCCAACCTTTTCGACAAAGAAATTGAAAAATTTAAAAATCTCCAACACATTCACATAATTTAAGTATATTGGTAGTTATTTTTATTAATTTTCTAAAAATAAATTGTGAAGAATTTTGAAATATTTTAAACACACAATTTATTAAATTTTCAATTTAGTTTCAGCACAGTAGTAGTTTGCATTAAAAAACTTGTTTAACAAAATAGTTGCAAGCTCTAAAATAAATTTACGCCATAGACGTATAATAGGTGGACATAGTTTTATTGAAATTTTAGGCAGTTTTCAGTAAAAAAAGAGTACAAAGGTTGAAGCAGGATTATCTTTTAAACCACAAACCAAGATCATTAATTTTACCAATAGGATTTCCGAAATTATGGATAGAAATATCAGGAAATTAATGAAAATAAGTTTAAATTACCAATTTCCTGAATTAAAACATAAACTTGCATAAAATTACTATGTTCTCAAAGTTCCTATAAAGTATCTAGATTTTAATAAGCACTTCACAGAATTGCATATTAGCAGATTTAAGTTATTTTGTTTTTACCTTAAATTTCTAAGCACCCGACTATAAAACTAAATTTCATTTCACACTTCTAATTGACAATAATCTGTGGCATTAGTTACTTACAAGTAAAACTTCGCCACTTGGCAACTTTTGAAATTTTTAAGCAAAGGATAATAAAGGACTTTATAACTTACTAAAAGTTGCTTTTCATTCCAAACTTTAAAAATTAAACTGACTTTTCTATCATTACAATTTTACGTCATTGCAATGTCAAAATTAGTTTCAGTTTAAGAGAACATTAAAACGTTTAAATTAATTAAAAACATTAAAAAACAATGCTATAATATATAATAAGTATGAGATGCTGTTTTTACCTGGTAATCTGTTCATGTTCACTCCTTGTGCAGAGAGACCTACACCCATATACCTTAAAATTGAAAACAAAGGGAATATTACAACACAGTACAAAGTAAGCAAAATGCAAGTTAGTTCTTCAATAATTTCCAAAGGAAACAAATTAAAAAATGATTATTTCAAAAGGATACATATTAAACACAAAATCTCTTGATACTATGGAGGGTGGTAAAAAGACACGGTCAAAAAATGCCATTTCACAGTACTTAAATGTTTATTAATAACTGTAAATTGGAGTTATTCTATATTTTTTTAGAAACTTAAACATGTATTTTTAAACTGTGCTCCAAGACATTTCTATTACTTTAGGTTGAAAATGCCATGAAACAAAGGCTATGAATCTATAAAGAACTATTTCTTGAGTTGGGGCACTCAAAGTGGATAGGAATTATAAGATAAATTCAAACAAAATAATTCAAAGGAATATTAAAGTTAAAATTGAAAATTATACAGCTATCAATATTGAAAATTCGGCAGTTGTAAAATTTTTTGCTGGAGAAATAAAGCTACATTATGTATTATGCATAATTAAAATTTTTTTTCATGATGGATCAGAGGCATATATATTTTAGCCATTATGGCTACAGAAATAAAGTATTAGAATGTGAATAGCATTATTCACCTTCTCAACAAATCTCAGATACGTTATTTCAAAACCATAATGTCTAGAAAATCTTTTTTTTTTTTAAAAATCAGAAATTTTTCAGTTGAGCTGGCAGAGAAAACTAATTAAAAAGAAACCCAGAAATTTAAACAAACAATAAATTGAAAACATAATATATTGAACAAAAAAAATCAATATGCAAACAGGGGTCCTTTTAAGGGTTTCTAAAAAACAGAAATTAATACAAACCCATCACGACCCTTGCTGACAATTTTTACTTCAAAATAATACAATCCACAAGCTGCTGGTATTGGATAAGTTGCCCGAACACTAGCTGCATCTTTGTGATTTTTTCCAGATCCTTGAAAATAAACATGAACACATTAAATACTAGATATTAAACCAATTAGGTGGGAAATATCTGCATAACTAATAATGATACAATTGCATTTTATCATAAAGTGATAAAATGTTAAAAAACGGTCGAGTTTAATTAGTACAATCACCAATTATTTCTTCCCTCCCTCATTTGTAACTTATTTTACACCTCATTAGGAACCTTACACCAGGACCGAAAACCTCACTTGTTTCAATAGGGGATGTACATAAAGTGTTCTTTTCAACTTATAAGTTGAATTTGGAATTAGACATGTTCGTGTTTGCTGATGTTTGACATCTAATACATAGCATCTAATACGCAAAATTTTTAAACTCTTAAGGAAAACATGAATCAAAAGAAATTGCGGAAAGAAAACAATTTTATCCATACACATAAAGCATTTTCTTTCGATGAAATATAGCACAAAATTAAAACAATATGAAACTATTTATAACAGAACTAGGAAAATATTTTTCAATTTTAAACCAAATACATTATTCTAAGAATAAGTTTTAAGTCAATATTTTTTCAATAAATGTTTTAAAAGAGCAATTTCATTTATTTATTTCCCTCTAATGCCTTTTATTTCAAAGCTTTCACTATGGGAATACAATGGGTTCTGTTTTTTCTGTTGTGCTATAGGCAATTAATTTACTTTATTTTTAAAGCAGTATATAAAAAATGCATGATAATTTTTAAAGTAAAAATGTCTTTAGCTTTGAAATTGATGTCTAAAAATAAAATCAGAAAAATAATGGAATATGTTACAAATGGTCATTTATCAATAATTCTACCCTATAAATAGAATCTCAAAACAGTGTGAATTTTTGGTAATGGTTTCTTTTCCAATTATAGACCCAAAACATCTAGGTACATTTATGAACTTTCACTAGGATCACTGCTCAATTATATTTCTGAAATGGAGGCATTGGTGGTTTGTGGGCACTTTTTAATATCTTTTCCTAAAAACTCTAAGATAGGCACTCTTTTAAATGCAGAGATAAGATGCACACATCAGTTGTAGATTCTTAGAATTTCGCTCTATTTGAGTTTAAGAATGACACGAAAAGGTGTGGGACACTTCCTACCTTTTTGTTAGAAATCCTCGAACTCCCATTCTAAGACCAAAGGGGCTGAAATTGATTTTTCTGATGAGGGAAATCGTAAGAGTCAGTTGCTAACAAGGTCATCCTATTCTTATGTTATACATTCTTAGAATTTTGTTCTTTTGATATTGGGTTGGGCATACCCTACTTGACCACTCCTGGGCTAATCTCGCCATTTCTCAGATTATTTCTGGCTACCAGTCAAAGTATGTGGTTTTGTATATAAGAGGGGATGACTTAGGGACACATGAACCCTGTTGTTCACACAAGAATCTCACTCTCAGGCTTAGATTCCCTGTAATATGTAATTTACAAACAGCAAAACTGGGTCTATTGTATATTTTAGCTTATGTTGAAAATCCCACATGAGGTTATCCGATCTGTGGGCGGAAAAGATGTACATAGTAAAAACGGGTAGGGATTGGATGTTTGTATACAAGGCCACTTTGGAAGTCAGAGGGTTAAGTAGTAGCCAATTATATTAAAATCCTGAAGTATAAACATTTTTATCGAAATACTCTGCTTTCATTACACAAAAATGAGAAATAATTTTACTTCTTATAAATGCTTACATTCTATGAAAGAGATCAAGCCATTTCCCTTTTTTCAAATGTACTCTTTTAAGTATGGAGAAACAAACAATTTCCATTAAAATACCTATATTAGGGTGGCCATTATGCAAAGCAAAATATTCTAAGTTTTACCCACTAATTTTGTTCCAATATTCTAAAAAATATGGCCGAATTTGAGAAATATTTAGATTCAATATTAGAGGCACAATAAGGTTGGTTGTTGAGGGTTTCATGGCTCAAGGGCCATATTTGGCCAAGCTGCACCAAACACAAGACAATGTCAAGTAAAAAATGTCATGAAAGTGGGAAAAAAGAGGGATTGGGGACCAGAGTAGTAGGATGAAAGCGGAAAAAGATCGCTTGGGTATCCCAGGAGCATGACCCCAGTGTTTACTAAAGACAGTAAATCCCATGAGTTGGTTAGGGTTTCATGGCACAAGGTCCAAAAAAGGACAAGCTGCGCCAAACACAAGATGATGCAAACCAGAAAAAATTAATTAAAGGTTAAAATTGTCTGATCGACAAAAAGTGTATATATACTTTTAATTATATAGTATATATAGTTCTGATGATGTGAAAGGTGCACGATAAAATATGTAATGTAGATTGGACACTATTAGTAAAAAATATAAAGGCTAAAAATAAAAATGAAGAAAAGTGATAAGATGCAGTATCACCATCTTAGTCGGTTATTAAAATCCCAATGAAATAATTAAAAAATAATGCTGAAATATAACAATGGTAAAATGGTGCAGTGATGTAAGAAAGCAGTGATACATGCAGGGGTGACCTAATAAGTGATAAAATATTAAAAGAGTAGATAAAAATGCCTAAGATTTGTACATGAAGTTAAAATGTGATTTATGGAGAGATTATGGGTAACGCTGATACAATGGTGTGGTTTCCTCAACCATAAACTCCATGGGAAAAAGGATCACTAGAGTACCTCACTAGAGGTCCATGAAGCCTGTACACAACTAAAGGGTGAGGCTCAATAGGGCTATTGTTTTTAACATTGTAGTATATGGCATTGTAGTATATGGCAATAGGACTTAACTTACAAGGAAAAAATTGACTGACTCCTTGTCAGTGTTCATCAATTGCTTACATTTGCAAAGCTTCCATCTTGAATTGGGGAAGCACAAGCACCTGCAGTTTATGATGCGTTGCTGGACTGGGATTTGGAAGATAAAGTGTATGGTATGTGCTTGGATACAACATGCCTAAACACAGGTCATATCAATAGAGCCTGTCCTGGAACAGAAACTGAACAAGGAATTTCTTTAGTCATGTTGTAATCATATTATTGTAAGCTCTTCAAACACTTTTAAGAGTGGAACCTCTGGGGCTAAACAACTGTTAAAAACTGTACTACTCAGGGTTTGTTGATAAAGAAAATTATAATAAAGGTATCAATGAGAATACTTTTCTTGTGTATGATATAAAGGATATTTTGCTGATCAATTGTTGTAAAACGATCAGACAAGAGCAGATTACGGTGAGTTCCAGGAACTAATTGTTACATTTCTTGGAGGTACTCCTGTTTGAAGGATTAGATTAATGCCATCTGAAGCCATGCACAATACTCATTGGATGTCTCAAGTCCTTTATTCACCTAAATATGGATGTTTTGATTGAGTTCAAAATCACTCCAAAAGAGAGGATTGCGAAGCAAATGTATATTTACAGTGGGCATTTATATCAAGGCTAGAATGACAGCTCCTATATCATAAAATGCACCATATAATGATTTTTACCTTACTTCAATACGTAGTGTTATTCAAATACAGATTAGAATGCATCAAAAGTTGCAACAGAGAAGCTATCAAATCATTGTTGGCACTAGAAGTCATATAGGATCTTGTTGCCTTAGCTTTATTACCAGAATGTGCCCCACAGCACAAAACGACTTATGATAATTATGCGAGAAAAGCAAGAGATTATTCTATAAAGTGCACTGTGAATGATATCAATACATTTATATGAAGAAGAAATCGACCAGAAAAAAATCGACAGTTATTCGAACAATTAAGTCTCCCTAATAGATTTTTGCAAATTGACCCAGAAGTATGAGATGACCATGAAGCAATGGAAATAATTCAAGCTCTTCAAGTCATTAATATTACTGAAAGAGGTCCATTAGATCCCAGAGAGAGAAGCCATTATTCAAGAGTTCAGTGGAATATTACCAAAAAATTATTCAACTACAATTCTTAAATTGGTTGAGGAGAAGTGGGGTTAAATTAATATTGTAAGACTTAAGTTGTTCTAATGTCCCAGTTCATATAAAAATAAATTTAGATATATTTATTTCCACAAGTTTTATGTGCCACATAATGGTTTTACATTCAAAATGGTTTCAACACAACACTTAGGGGATTTTGAGTTACCTCTAAATATTAATATTTTTATTAAAACTTCACATCATTTAGTTTTTACTTAAAGGAACCATTTTGGGGAAGACTGATAAAATTGCTTAATTATTTTTGGCCTTTTAAAGGACATCCCTAACCTACATAAAAACTCAGATTCTAAAGCTCTATTAAACACTTTAATTGTCTTTAAAATTCATCAATACAAAAGGTTATATTTAATTGTTCTAACCTTTTTTTAAAAATTAACTGTAAACGTGTAAAAATTTGCCTTGATCCCCCTATGCTTTTTATTGTTTAATAATTTAATTCCAGAAACTGCATTACAAATTGAATGTCTAACAAGTTGAAACTTAGAGAAAAATTGATTTATATATAAAAATCCCTCAAATCAAAATCTGACTTTTGAATAAAAAAAAGTGATTTTTTCGTATCCTGCTTTGTACAATGTATGGACTTAGTGGTCATCAATCATGTTTTGCACCTTTAAATTCAGTTTTGTTAACTGAGGTGTTGTCCTTTTGACATCTTCCTATTAAAAAAAATTCTGAATATTTTCCTTTGTATGATGAAAATTATGCACTATCAACTGTTTATTCTTTTAAATTATCTGTACTCCAATTTATTTGTAAATACAATAATGACTGTATGAATGAATTGACTGTAAATGCAGAACAGTGACCTGAAAAGCAGTCCTTATAGATTAAAAAAGGCCCCAAATGCAAATAAAGTCAAAGTCTACACTCTAACCATTAATTATACTGTGTTTTTGCATAGACATAAAAACATGGTTTAGAATTGCATCTAAATAGAATATTTTGGTAACTGGAGCAAAAATGTTTAGATGCTATTGACACTTGACTTTATGCTAGTAATTTCTAATTCTGCCCCCATACATACCAAACTCAACCTCAGCTGATCAACAGATTTATGTGTGCATAACACTTTTTTCAGTGATCAAAGTGAGAAATACTTGATGGTCAGTTATTATCTCAATCAATACTATTATTTTTAGAGTGCCATCAAATTAAGGGAAGTCAAAAACTTTCCAATAAAATGATTGTCCTTTGACTTATAGTATAAAATAACATGCATCATATCCCAGGAATTTCATTATCAATAAGTTTTAATGAATGAAATTTCAAGCTTGATTTAAATCATGATTTAAACAAGTAAATTTACTTGATTTAAATAGGTATACTCTGGTGGGAGGGCATATATAGAAGAATTTGCTAATGTTAGTTATGAGCATCTCTTTTGCAGCCCTAGACATCAATAAAGAATTCCCCATTAGGGTTAGCAAACCTATATGAACTAGTGGAGTTGATAACTAGCACTAGTAATAGGATTCTGAATGACATTTGACAATGAAATTAGAGAACTGTTGACCCCAGATCAAGAATACGGGGGACCTGATTTTATAACAGGATGGCGCCCTAGCACATTATACAGGTGTGCATGGAGCTGAGCACACTCACTCCTAAGAAAATGGATAGGTATAGGAAATCCTATTCCTTGACTGCCATGCAGTTTCACCATGATTTGACTATTTTTAGGGGTTATAAATGATAGCTGTATCAAGAAAAACTGTCTTAAACTCACTTGTATATTTATCACAAAATAAATTAAATTGAAACAACTTCTTAATCACTCACCTTGAAAATCTAATTCTTTACATGATACCAATATTTAATTCAAGTTGGTAATAAAGGAAATGTCCAGAGATCATTGTTAACTGCTAATATTCATTTGAATGTACAATTCAAATATTTTTGAATTGTACTTTTGTGAAAAATGTGGTTCTTTCATTGGTTAAATTAAAAAAAAAAGGGGTTGTACATAATGTGAGGTTCTCCGACCAGACAACGAGGTCAGCTGACCAGGAGAAGCCACTTGATCCTCTTCCCTTTGAACAGAAGTGATAGCTGTATCAAGTGTGGGGTGTTCATGAGTGTCACCCTGGGATAAAACAGGGCATGCAAAAATTTTGAAGAAAAATAGGACTCGAGGAATGGGACAGGAGATGCTTTGGCATTTTAAGGTGCAAAGGCCATATTTGGTCAAGCTGTGACAAGCTGACAAGACAATCTCAAGTAGAAAGTGGGATGAAAGAAGAAAAAGATTGCTTGGGTATCCAGGGAACGCGAACCCTGTGTTTACTAAAGACAGTAAACACCATTTGAAAAGAAAAGATCACTAGAGTACCTCAGGACTGTGAAGCCTGTACACACCTAAAGGAGATATGCCCTGAGGGTCAGGAGAAAGGATGTAATGGGAGATCTTCGATGTCATGTCCAAAAGACTTGGAAATATTGGTTTTTAAATGAAATGATATGTTAAGTGGATTCAAATAAATGTTTTAAGTGCACACCGTTAGAGTGTTACTTTAAAATAATCATTACAGAAAAGAACCATGATTTCAATTTTTTGGACATGACATTGAAGGACTCCATTACTTCCTTTCTCCCCTGCCCAATCCCATTCCTCCTGTTTTTCTTCTTTCTCCTCAGAAATTCTTCCACATCCTGTCCAATCACCAGATGACACTCCTATGAAGACCTCTACTTCTATTCAAAAGGAAGATGATGAACTATCCCCTCCTGGTCAGCATTTTCAGTGTCTAGCAGGAGAACCTCACATAGGCTATAGAGCAGCTTTAATTTTTACAAGAAACAGATTAGTGCAACAGAAATGTAGCAGAAAATTGATTTCCCACATCATCTCATGTAACTTTAACTGTCTCTTTGACTTACAACCCCTTTAATAAACACATTTACTGAGATCTACCTAAAACACTATTAGGCTCAACAATGTTTCTTTTTGGATTGAATGATAATTTAAACTAATCCATTCTTGTTTGGGGTATAGGTTAATGGCAAGAGCTGGATTGGTCATACTGAGCAAAGTATAAGATCTATTCTTGAACAGGATATGTGTTTAATCATTACCCAAATTGTGTAACTTATATCATTGAATAGTTAGTTAACCACACTGTGTTCAGATTTGCAAGTCTGAAAAAATTCAACTGTCAACAGGCCATTTGAAATCTAATCAGGTTATCACAAGGATGAAAATATATTTTTCAAGCTTTAAAGACATTCAAAAGTATAAATGATTTTCAATCCAAGAATATTTTTGAATATACAATCAAAAAGCAAGAATGAATAGGTAAAAGATTTAGTAACTGGAAGCTACATCACATGTCTCACTAATGTATTAGAATCGAGGTCACATTCATTTTTAACAAATGGATAATTCCAGCATAAACATTTTATACATGAAAAATTCCAAGTTTTATTTCATTGTTGAATTCAGAGGAATAAAAACCGAAAATACACAATTAAAATTGTTTTCACAGCCTGTACCAAGTAGAATTGCGTAACTAAATCCTGAATGTGCTGTTTTAATGTTTTATTTTAAAATTATATTGATGCACATATAAAGAAAACTAGCAGAATTTCTCAGATTTGTCATGAAAAAAAAAATCCAAACTGCAATTTAAAAACTAAATATTCAAATTAAAAGTGCACACAAAAGAACAGGCAAATCATGATAAAAAAAAGGGGGTTAGTTGATTTAAATCCGATTTTAATTCATTTGTTGCCCTTATATGAGAAATGTCAGATATGAGGTATGCAAATTAGTGTTTGTCTATTGATTTATGCTAAACATACAAGGGTTTATATATGGGAGTTTAGGAAATATAGCAGGGCAAATGTTTGAAAGATTAAAACAATTAAAATTAGTCTTGGTCCTTGTTTCTGCTTTTATTCTTTGATTTGAATTGTACATTGTGATATAAAACTTAAAATTCTACATTAAAAATATTTTAATAAGGAAAGAGAAAATTAAATTTGAATCAAAATCAACAAATTTTAATGTTTTGGCCTTTAGTTATCAAGCTTGTTTCAAGTGCAAAAATTGGAAGTTAAAAATATTATTTCAACAAATACAGAAGGATAGTAAGATGCTTTCGAGAATGGCTGTATTGTCTTCGGCACTAAAACTAAAATGCATAAATGAGTTCTAGGGACTCTAACTCCTTGGGTCCTAATACTTCAATGATTGAGGCCCTGCTCCCTCCAAGGATAAATATATAAATAAAAAAATATTGGTAATGATTTATATAAATAAAATAGAGTTCTGGAACGCTTATATAAGAAAGTGGTTTTACTTAGCCCCTTAATTTCTCCAAGTTGATGTGCTACTGCATCCTGATTAATATCACTATCTTTTAAGTACTATCCTCTAAGTAGAGATTCCAATTATTTTCAACAAAAAAGGGTCATTCTCAGGATGTTACTGAATAAAAGCAATTTTTAAAACTTTGTATTAAATACAATGCATCTTGTCCCAGGTTATTTCATTTTTCATTATTAAACTTTAATTGAGAATTATTTTAAAGTTTGATGTCAATCGCAATTTAAATAAAAAGTACATAATTTAAATGGGTATACCCTGAGCAGGTACTATTTTCGATAGCATTAATTAGAAAAAATTAGACACAGAAGTATAAATCCTGTTTAAATTAATGCACACTAGATATATAAAATTATTCTCACAAAAAAAATTTAGAGCATAACAGGCCATGAAGATAAATTATTTACAACCATTTTAGGATCAGATTTACTGTACGGTCACCCTTGGCGCGATTTTTTCCACATTGGCGATAAATTATTTTATATGGCAACCCCATCCGACCCGACAAGGAATTGCAGCAACCCTATTGGACCTTGGAAAAGGTTGGTTTTTCGGAAGGAAAGAGCGCTTCTTTTTTTTTTTTTTAATGAACGCATATTTTTTAACAAAATATCGATGTTTTGCGTTCTATGATTGGTAACCGTTTTAAAATTTGAATTCTTTTTGTGTTAGTTGATGTCTTAGCTTTTTAGAAGGATTGTAATTGGTTACCGCTTAACCGGGTCGCAACGGAATATATTAGCAAAACCGGAGAGCTTGAAGGTGATTGATTTATTATTGCCCTATTCAAAAGGTTGTTCGCGTAGGAAAGTCCGCGTTTTTTTTAAGAACATCCACAGTATTAATTAGACCGTAAGTTTTATTTATTTTTATTTATTATTGCTTATTTGTGTATTCCTCATTTATTATTACCCTATACAAAAGGTTGTTCGCGTAGGAGAGTCCGCGTTTTTTTTTTTAAGAACATCCACAGGATTATTTACACCGTTATTATATTTTTTACTTATTATTGAGTATTTGTGCATTCCTCATTTATTATTGCCCTATACAAAAGGTTGTTCGCGTAGGAAAGTCCGCGGTTTTTTAAGACTATCCACAGGATTAATTAGACCGTTATTTTTTTTTACTTATTTGTGCATTCCTCATTTATTATTGCCCTATACAAAAGGTTGTTCGCGTACGAAAGTCAGCGTTTTTTTAAGAACATCCACAGGATTAATTAGACCGTTATATTAATTTTTTTTACTTATTATTGCTTATTTGTGCATTCCTCATTTATTATTGCCCTATACAAAAGGTTCGCGTAGGAAAGTCCCCGTTTTTTTTAAGAACATCCACAGGATTAATTAGACCGTTATTTTAATTTTTTTTACTTATTATTGCTTGTTTGAGCATTCCTCATTTATTATTGCCCTATACAAAAGGTTGTTCGCGTAGAGTCCGCGGTTTTTTTAAGAACATCCTGGCTTTGGACGCCATCTTGATTTGGCTACAAACATGTCTCGGATTCTACATCTTTACCCATTTTTCACTACGCTGTTTTCTTTAAATCTCGCTCGTGCAAGAAGTCGCCATTTTGGCGACTTTTGGCGAGATTTTGAAAAAGTCGCCAAGGGTGACCGTACAGTAAATGTTTACCCCATTTTATACTTAAAAAAATAAATGCCACTATTCATAAATTCAGTAAATACAAGTCATTTCAAATAATTGCTCATTGAATGATATGGTGGTATTTATAACTCATACTCAGGAAGGAACTTCTTTTGTGTTCCTTCCTGAGTATAAGTTATGAATAGGTGGATATCACAGTATCCTATAATTAAAATTCACACAAAAAAATTCAGTGGAATTGGTTAAAACTAATTAAAATAGCTGGCCCCATACTGATTAAAAAAATTACCTAACTATTCAGATAAATAATTATGGATATTTTTATATAAAAACAAATTTTGGTAAATGAAATGCAGTTTTATAATTAATAGGAATAAAGAATGGATTTAAAAAATAGCTTATTACGCTACTTCAATTGCCTTCAATCACCTTATATAAGCCTTTGTCAGCAAAAATATGTAAATAAATTACCTCAAAGAAACTATTTTTGACACCAAAGATAATAGGTACTAATTTAAAAGCTCTCATATTGATTTTTAAAATTTTGCATTTTTATATTGTAAAACACTTTTAAAAAGTCTGCTGAATTGATATTTTAGAGTATAAATAAAAAAACAAAAAATCTAATAAAATTAGAGCTGTAAAAAACGCTAGAAACACATAATATATAAAATGCTTATTATTTATAGTTTGAAAAGACTGCTAATTTTTTTGGTTAAAGGGCCAATAGACCATGACATGACCTAAATAAGACACTATCAAATCTTATACAACGCAGTTTTTTATTGTTCGTTATGTTGTATCTTTCACAAAATCCATTTTTAATGAAAAAATAAATATTTTTGTGTTATATATCTATAATACTCATCGCATTTTAACTGTTGAAAGAATTGAATTTTAATCGATCATAAAACGCGCATTAAGAATCGGAAAAATGATGTAACTTCTGAATCGATCATTAATTGGAAACGGGGGTGGAAGGGATGTTGTATATCCCGTCAGCTCCCGTTACTATAAATAATTATCGCACTTGTGAGGGTCAAATCTTGCCATAACAAAGCTAAAATGTTTTAGTATTGATGTGATTATTATGAGAAAGTACAGGTTGACGTTTTGTGACGCTTTATCATTTGTAATCAGTTTTTTAAAAAAGTCGAAAAGTAATGACACATTAATAGGAGAAATTGACAAAAATCGTGACGAGCCTGTTGGTCATTCAACAAAAATGTTCATGAGTAATACAATATACAAATAAGGTAGCAGTATCACGCAGTTTCATCACAATCAAAAATTAAAATATGAAATTGCTTAAAAAAAATAAAATAATGACTTTAAATCATATTTCGACAGGAATAGGGTTGTTAGTATTTTAACACTAAGATTATACGATTCCGTATATAAATTACAGGCATTTTAAGGATCACCTGGCTGTTGAACAAAAGAGCAATTCAGGTACGTAATACATGATTACACAAACAAGAGAGAGAAGAGAGAAAGCTATCAAGTTGAATAAACTTTCCTACCTTTGTAATGTACTCTTAAGTTGTTTTGAGACAAACCAATATACGTGAATTTATCTTTGGGACTCCATGCACGAGGGAGAGGATTTTCACTTTCGTTCACCATTGGATACAATAGCTTAAGACGATCAATTTGCTGATTTGAAGTTAGCTGAGTTTCAGTCCATCCTATATGTTCATTCATAGTCGCCATTTGCCCTCTCTCAGGCTCCCGGATGATCTTTAAACCAAACAAGTTACGTTGAGCAGTTGCAGAGATCAAAACAAGCTTTGACAAGAGTTCTCGTTCGCTTGGATTCCATAGAGCCGATCTGCGCGCCCCTCTGTTTTCCCATGAAATTATTTTTCTTGATAGAAGAAATCACAATTTTGAAATTTACATAATCATTTGATAATGCAAAAACTACTGTCTGAAAAGGCAATAAAGCTAGCCTACGACAAATACAACATAAATGTCACAAAGTACAACGCACACAATTTATTCCAGCAAATAATTTTTATACATAAAATTGTACTTGTTCGTAAATTCTTTTTCTTAAGAAATAGATAATGTTCGTAAACCTATTCTTAGCAAATAAGACATTTATCAGGAAATTTTAAAGACAATTATGACAAAAAACCTAAATACGCTCAATCTTATAACACATTGATATTTTGAAGAAAGTTCTAAAAAATGTTGTGTATTTGTCTACATTTATTTTTGAATGTTTGGCATGATTCCTCTTTTATTGCAAATATCACAGCTTGAAAAAGCAATTTTTCTAAACTCAGAAATTGCAATAAAAAGTTTCGTAATGTGTTTCATAAGGACAAATACAAGCTTTTAATTTCCACAAATTATCAATTCTGCGACTGATAAATTATAAAACATTCCTTTGTTTAATAAAAAAACATTTTTAAAAACTGTTCATTAAAAAATTCTTTCACGAGTAGCATTCGTTCTCGTACAAAAAAATTAAACGCGCTTGCGCGTACTCTTGCGTGTCAAAGTATGAGGTTTTGAACTATCTTGATATTGTGGTGGTAATGAGGCAAACATTGTGTAAACTAGTTATGTTAAGTATGTATGTTATTGGAGTTCATTTCGATGTTGGCTGATGATGGAGATAAATAGTTTATTTTATTTTGCATATAATATGTCTTCAAATATGTTTAAAATGATCTTTTATAAACTTTTTAAGACGTATATTTGTTATTTGCAGTGATGTCATTTCTTAGGCTTAGGTGTTATTTTGGATCATTAAATTTGTGTATCATCGGAATGTCATTCGCGCCTTGTTTACCTTCGCTTGCGTTTTTTAACATCGATACTTCAGTCATGAATTTCTGTTATGAATGATCATGCTTAGGGCTTCTGCAAAAAGGCCGGTCACTCCCAATACATTGGATGCAGATAGTACTCTGCTGCTTGGACATTGGAGCAAAGCTGTTTACGAAAGCTTTCTGACTGCTTCATCGGACGAAACTTTTGACTTGACAATCGACGGTGGATCAGACAGCGGTCAGTTTCCATATTTTGGTTACGTTCCCGCCACGAATCGTTCCGTCTCGAAAGGGGATATCCTTCTTGAGGTGCAAGGACAAAAAATAGCTGGTTACACCCAAAGAGATGTTGTGGGTCTATTGAAACATTGTGTCAGGAATGGCAACTCTGTCAAAGTGAAAGCTGTAAAAACTGGTATGTGAAAGATTTTTCTATCTTTTCCTTATTTTGTGATTTGACTTATATTAGAAAACTTGTGTACATGAAATTTTGAACGAGTCACTTTAAACACAATATAGATGCTGCATTAAAACATGTCACTTATGATGTTTTGAAAATGATCAATTTGACAAAGGGTACATTTTTAATCAAGTCCTTAATACTTAAAATATTTTAATTTCTTTTGGGACTTGATCAATCATTTAAACATTTCCTCAAACTGTTCACTGCTTTTATATGGTTCAAATGTAAACTACCCCTTTATTTCTGAAACACGATGCCAGCCACAACTTATATTTGTCAGTGAATTTCCTCTAACCTAAAATAAATGTCATCGCTCTTACCAATCTAATTAAAAACCTAATATTATGTTCTCTTCATTTATTGTGTAATGACAGTTCATTCACACCTAACATATCCATTTTTAAACTTATCAAAGCCTAACTATAATCGTAAAGATTAGTTAGCAGTTAAGTTGCATGATTATGAACAAGTCCATTTGTGAGATTCAGTGACATTTAATGCAAATAATGCCATTTCCACAACTAGTGCATGTCATTTGCACTCATGGGTCCTCCACTGCCAGTAACCTATGGGTTATAGGTGGCACAGGTTCGATTTCTGCTATTCTATGTATTCCTGCTAGTCTTTGTTCCTTGTCAATAAATCTTTAATTCTCTGTATATCCATTATTTGATGTCTCCCTTGTGGTTCACCCAATATGGCTCTTGTGTCAAAACTCCAACCCTCTATAATTAGTGTTGGTATAGATGTAGCATATAGACTTTATTTGGCTACACTTCTGGTGCACTTTGTGGCGGCCAAAAGTGTCACCAAGGAAGAATTTGTTAACATGCTGTTTGAGACTGCAGTTAAATAATAAAATGAATGAATTAAAATAATTTGTCTTCAGCCTCCAACTTTAAGATAAGCATAAAATAATGTGAAATTTTATTAAAAGAATTTTTAAAGATTTAGATTGATAAGATGAAAAAACTGAATTTATTTTCTGAAGTTTTTCACCCTATTTACTGTTCATTCCAATCAATATCTAATAACTTCCAAAAATTTATTGATGCAGTAAATTAAAAGAACAATAAATTATTTTCATCAGAATTAATGGAGAGACGGTAAATTTTTTTTCTCATGTGAATTTTTATATACAGAGCTAAATAAAATTGAAAATCAGCTCACACACAAAGATCTGATTTAATCAACCCTGATTTCTTAAGGAAATCCAAAAATGCTGTTTTCCAGACTTAATAAATACAAAACAAATGGTTTGCAACTACTAAAGTGAGTGAAAGAACAATCTGAAACTTGTCTAAAACACTAAAAACAGAAGGCATTAAATAAAACAGATTATTAACATTTACAAAAATGGTAGAAAGAAATTAAAATGAAATCAAGAAACGATACAACCTGCACTGCTCTGTATTTAAAATACAAACTGAAAGTTACAGTTGAATTTTTCAAGTGTTCCAATGAAATCAAAGGACAGCAAAAAGAACATTCCAAGATATTTTAGGAAGAAAAAAAGTGGGGTAAAAATGAGCGAAAGAACACCCTGGAACTTATCCACAACACTATAAACAGAAGGCATTGTTAAATAAGATTAACATTGCAAAAATAATAAAAGAAATTAAAAGGAAATCAATAAAAGATACAACCTGATGCAACTGCACTGTGCTGCAGCATGAGGTTGTATCCATATAACAAAAAATAAAATACAAACTGAAAGTTACAGTTGAATTCAAGTGTTAGAAAAAAAATTCAAAAGGACCAATGAAATCAAAGGACAATAAAACAGAAATTAAAAGAACATTCCAAGGAATTCTAGAAGGAAAAAGTGGGAAATGTAATTTTAAACCTTGCAAGGTTACCATAAGGCTAAGGAAACAGGGTTGCCAATGCCTGCCACAACTTGTGACAAAAAACTTGCCCAAAAGCGTTGCCTCAAAAATGTCTTTATAGTACAACTGTACCTTAGTACAGTGTGGATTCTATTTTTGAGTTTGTTGTTGAAAGCTATACCAGTGATTTCGAGTTGACAAAAGTAATAACAATCGAATTGTTATTACTCTACTTACTAATGTCGATCGTTATATATGATTTTGTGTTTCACAGCCCTTTTCCCTCTTAGGTTTACTATCTTTCTCGAAGTGAACTTGTCCAAGTTGCTTATAGAAAAGTTTTTCTGTCTTCCCACTAGAGCTCCATTTGATCAATTTGTATATTGCTAATTTAAGTCATTCGTCATTGTTGAAGGTCATAATCAACCAACCAATTTGAAGACTTATGATGTGAAGATGGCAATTGCAATCACCTAACTGGCGACAATATCTACTTCGATAGCTGTTACATGTCAAAAAATAATTATAACTGATCTGATTAATTCTTGTTAGTACTTTTAATGCTAACTTTCATAAAACTAATGGAATTCTTCCCTCAAATTGCGCTTTGCATCACTTAACATAATTTGTTACCTAAACAAAATTGCCATTCTCTTGTCTTGCTGTTTGACATTTTTCTAATTTTTTGGTTATATGGTTCAAGGTTTTCTTCAATTAATTGAGTTGGCACTGCGAAAAATATTTTAGGCTTCCCTTGTGTAATATAGTTTTGTTCTAAAAACAGCAATAGAAGCAAGGTTTTCTGAAAACAACAATAGGAGCAATAAATCCTTGAAAAGCAATTGGGGCCATTGTAGCCTAGTTGTAAGAGTTACGGATTAGCAACCGTAGGGTTGCGAGTTTGAAACTGAGTGCAATAAAAGACCAGCGCATACAGATGCTGGTGCATGTTAAAGCTGTTGTGGCCTCAAATGTCCTCATTTAGGCATGGTGTGGAAGTTTGGAGAGTGGGGTGCCATCTCGGGTATTAATCTCATCATCTGACTGGTTCAAAATTATGAGGTATGATTGGATCTTTCCCTTCGGTCAAACCTTCGCCAATCCAATGTGACGTTAATTAGCTACCTACCTTGAAAATCAATTCTTAATGAATAGCTCTTGGAAATGCCATGTTGTCAGTTCTTAGACTCACACTCAGATCCATTGTGTGAAAAGTATGGTTGTATTTGGAGCATATAGATGCATATGTTTTGGATCTTTTCTGATTTTGTTTGAGAAATGGCAGTATCTAGATATGTTAGGAGTATTAATCAGTGAAATACCCTTATTCTGATTTGTTTTACTCTGCCTTCGAGCTTGATGCATTTGAATTTTAAACATAATCAAAATTAGTGGTCTTTAGTCTTATTTTGCACCTATAAATATCGTTCCATGACCAACCTTCTTTTGGATCTAGTTAGTTTTGACGTTCAATTTTTCTGGTTTTTTTATTGTCTGATGCAAAAATTCTAACCAATCAACCATTTATTCTTCTAATACTCTTACTTTTAAATAGGCACATCAAAGTCTAGGTCCTAGTCATTGCACTGTATTTATACATATCCACAAAAATTTAAAATTGCATCCAAGTGAAACATTTGGCAACTGGTAAAATGTTTAGGTGCCATTGATGCCTGACTTCTAACCATGAATATGAGTATATTTTCCGCTGGAAGCTGAAGCTTTAGTTTCATTTTGTTTTTGTGGAAAGTGCTTTTCGGGACAAATATTATAAACAGAATATAAAAATATGGACAATGGTCTCGTTTCAATTTAACATCCTTTTATTTTTACTTTTATATTCTTTTACTTTCATTGGGTTATCACACAGATAAGATACTACAGAATCTTTGATTTAAAGTTGCATTGTAAGAGGAAAAGCAGGGAAATGCTAAAATATAACCCATTAAGAGAAAAGAGGTTTAAGCTTTCCTTTAACATAATTGTTCTATAAGATAGAGGAGTCCCATGAAGGCCTGATGTTTCTCTAAAATTGAAGAAAATGATAGCTGGATTTGAAAGGTAATAGATTTATTGTGCTCTATAAAATATTAGGTTCTGCTTTCGTTCGTTCAGCAAACTGATTTCAATTATTGTTGGACAGAGTTAAGTGATTTGTTTTAAAATTATAATGAGCAATAAATAGACAAAAAAACTTTACATTATTTGAAGTTAACTCACTTTGTTAACATAAAAGAAATCCTCCATGCACTTCTATCATACAGCAAAAAATGACTGTAGAACAAGAAACCAAAGCATTTGCTCCTAAATTGGAAATTAAAACATGGATTTCTGTTCAGAAACAGCAAAAGATGATTTTTTAAATAAAGATGACTTTTTTAATGTAAAAGTTGGTTTTGAGTTGATGGCATGTGTGACCAGACTTAACCTTCGGATGGTAGTAGGCCTATATTAATTTAATCACAGCAGAAGATTTGTCTTGATTTTGTATCAGTCCAATGTTCATCTACTAAATTACATTTTGTTAAATTCTACCACCCTTAAATTTGTCACTCTAGGCTGCAGTTATGTTACTTGTGTGCTCTGCTGGTCTCGTATCTGCTCATGACACTAACTGTAGTGACCAGCCAGGCCAAAGTAGGGGAGAAATCACCCCCACTGTTTTAATAGTAACTCTAGGTTGCTGCTTCATCAACCTATTTTGAAATATGGTACTGGTTGAAGGGTGTTAAAAGTAGTTTGAATTATCGTTTGTATGTTAGTTATTGGCATATTTTTGTCTTATTTTATTTCCTAAAAATGGCAACAGTGAGAGATCACATGGCTTCTGCTCTTGGCAAGAAGAAATGATTCTCTGTTTTACTTTCTAAAAAGGATGTCTATTAAAGCAGCTATGTGAATATCTGTATGTAGCATTTATGGAATCAGATAAAGTATATTTTTGTAGAGTACGACTGAATAATTTGATTCAGGGATAATTTGAATCTCGCAACAAGTGGTGACAACGGACGTGATATTTAAAGGTACGCTAGTGACATTTTGACTCAATTTCGTTTTCGCAATGGATAATGTACATAAGCATCGGAAAGTGGTGCGGAGCTCATTTACACGGCTTTGTAACCAGGTAACGGCAGGCATCGACTCAGAGGATGCAGATAAACTTTTGGAAATTGGAGGAAATTTTGAAAACTTAAATGTGTAAAGTTCTCTGAACTGCAAGAAATTTTGGAACTTTTGCTGGCAACTGAGGAAACTACAGATGAGGAGGAACGAAAGTCCACACTAAGCTCAATCAAAATAGTTTTTATAAAATTAAGGCCATTTTCAACAAACGATTTAAAGAAATCGAAAGTATTTCAAATGTATGTCAAGAAACATGGATTCTCAAAATTGTTTGGAATACTACGCTGCCTGAGGAAATGCAGAAGAGATTTAAAGAATGGATTATTGATTTGCCACTACTATCGGAAGTGAAAATTCAAAGATGCCTTGATATCTGTCAATCTGATGTCATATTAAGTTTGAATACATTCTGCTATGCTAGTAAATCTGGATATGGGGCTGCTGTATTCCTTCGAAGAATTCAAGAAGGAAAAATAGCGGTACACCTGATCCAAGGGAAAAGTAGAATAGCACCTTTACACAAAATGTCTACTCCCAGGCTAGAATTATTAGAATTATCAGTGCCCGTCTTGCTTCTACAGCCATAAAGGCAATGGATTTGAAAGATATTCCTCTCTTCTATTGGACAGACTCTTCTACGTCACTCTGTTGGATACAAAGAGAAGAGCATTGGGGAGTATTTGTCAACAACCGTGTGAAAGAGATCCAAATGTTATCAAAAAAGGATTCATGGAGACATACCTGGTGATCTCAACCCAGCAGATCTCCCATCCCGTGGGTGTTACGTTAAAGCCTTGTTGATATCCCAATGGTTAAAACAGAATGAAGAGGAGTGGCCGGCTACAAAAGTTAAAGTTAATGAGGGAGAAGAGGAAGGGAATTATTTTGTCTCTTATGTACACCTGTTGATGAACATTGGTATAGTGAGCATTTTTCAAAGTATTCACAGGTCTTAAGAATGAATGCTTGGATGTTTCAATTTGTCAACAATAGTCTCAGATCCAAAGGTCGCACTAAGGGAGAACTGACAGTCACTGAACTGGAAGTTGCTGAAAAGAAACTAATGAAATTTGTTCAACAAGAGGCACTTAAGGAAGATGACTGGAAGCTCGAAACTGCACTTTTATAGATAATGAGGGTTTTATTAGATTAAAAATCAAAATAACCAAAAGAGATGAGAATTTTCTTTACCCTATTGTACTCCCTGCAAATCATGAGATAGTTGAGAAGTTAATTCAGGAACAACATTTGCGATCTTTGCATGCTGTAACTCAAGGTGTGTTAATTGTCATACGACAACAATTTTGGATTTTAAGAGGTAGAAAAACCATCCAATGAGTAATTTCAAAATGCATTTGATGTAGAAGACATGCAGCGAAAGGAATTGTGACTAGCCCTATGCCTCTTCCAAAGATAGAATTAGGGAGTCTTTAGTCTTTGAAGCTACTGGAGTGGATTTGGCAGGGCCATTGTATTTGAAAGATGGGAACAAGCATGGATTTTACTGCACTTGTGCCATATACCGTGCTATTCATCTCCAACTGATACAGTCTTTCAACAAATTGCTTCATTTTAGGCCTACAGTGATTCATTGCAAGAAGGGGTAGTACGAAAATTATATATAGTGATAACGGAAGCAATTTTGTTGGTACAGAAAATCTTATGAAATCCATCATCTTTGATCAAGTCGTTCGTGATATTTCCATCTTAAGAATCCAGTGGAAGTTCGACCCTCCAACTGCAGCTTGGTGGGGTGGCTGGTGGGAGAGGATTGTACAGATGATTAAGAATTGTTCTTGGAAAGGCTTCTTTGACACATGAAGAAATGTTTACGATTCTGTGTGACTCTGAGGTTGTGATCAATGCTAGACCTCTCACTTATCTATCAGAGGATCCTAAAGATTTGACGCCCTTAATACCCTCCATGTTCCTTCAAGATATCCGAATGGTGAGAGTTCCAGATTTAGACCACCTGGATAATGTCAACCTGTCTAAAAGATGGAGATGTCAACAACGCTTGAGGATTTTCGAAAGAGGTTTTGTGATGAATATCTTGGTCTCCTAGTTCAACAACCACATAAGTATAAACATCTAGTGAGAGAAGCTAAGGTAGGGGACATTGTTCTTGTTATTAGTGAAATAAGAAGAATTGACTGTCCATTGGGACTCATTATTGCTACTTTCCCTGGGAAAGACAATGTTATACGAGTGGCCAAGGTGAAAACTGCAACCTGGGAACTCACCAGACCAGTTCAAGCTGTCTATCCGTTAGAAGTGTCCCAATTTGATCAACTATGCAACAAGGTGATAACCTAATTCAGTACAGACTGTTCCTGCAGCTTCGGAGAAAAAAGGAACTTGCACTTGAGAGGACAGAGATTGAACAAGAAACTGTTCCTGACAAAATTTTTCCTGTTGACATTAAAACAAATGGAAGGAAAGTTGTTTTACTAGAACGTTATAGATTATAATTACTTACAATAATTTAATTTAGTATTGAGATTAATTGATAGATATTTTGTTATTTGTATGGTATTGAAAACTAATGTGCTAATTTCTTTATTTTTGTGTTTTCATATTTGTTTTGATTTTGTGACCACCGAAAATCAAAAGGTGGGAGGTTGTTAAAAGTAGTTTGAATTATCGTTTGCATGTTAGTTATTGGCATATTTTTGTCTTATTTTTCCTAAAAATGGCAACTGTGAGAGATCACACGGCTTCTGCTAAGGATGTCTGTTAAAGCAGTTGTGTGAATATCTATGTAGCATTTATGGAGTCAGATAAGTGAAGTATATTTTGTAGAGAACGACTGAATAATTTGATTCAGGGAGAATCTCGCAACAAAGGGTGGTTTGGGGAAAACGTTTTATAAAAGTTTCTCAGCCTGGTTATTCCCATAGTATAGGGATCTTCAACCTGTGGCTGAGTATTGCCATGGCCCACTGATGTCACTTCATGAGAACTAGGTGAGCATTCTATCAATGAAAATTGCCAGTATCTTATTTAGTGGAATGAATGATTGAACATGGAGGCAGATGATTATTCACAATGCATTCTAATCTGAAAGTTCAAAAGCAGATTTTCTGACTTCAAAGAATGAAATATTTTCCTCACTCTTGATCGACATCAAAGGGTGTTTCCTCATCTACAATTTAAGTTTACAGATTTGCAGTGAGTCTGCAGGGGAAATCTAAGATATTGTTAGTTTGTACTGTAAATTGCCTTTTATCTGAACTACATGTGTGAAGAAAAGTAGCCAGAAATATGTAAACATGCATTGTTCATGTTTACATATTTCTTATATCTTTACTTCTATTGTTGCTACATATGTGTACAGTTATTCAATCAAGTAAAGGATACAAAACAAGAACACCTGGTAGAAATATTTGAAGGATACTTTAAATGCAGATTATACCTATAATATTGAAACTTTAGTCAACCAATGTTAAGTTTCTTATTAATTAAAAGGTGTCATGGGTCTCAGTCAGATATGTCACCTGCAGGGCCTTCAAATTTAGTTATGTGAAAAGTTGAAGACCCCCTTACTTAGAAAGTTCCAGCAGCTTCAGGTGATTTTCGGATGGGTCTTTAGGTTTGTATGTCCAATGTAAAAGTCGGGAATTTCTTTTGGTTGATTACAATGGATATGGCATGTTTGCTACAGAGCATCTTTATCAACACTGAATTGCTCCTGTGGTCTGTCCAAGCTCTAATGGTCATTTTAGTTCCCAAGAAGACTGGTTATTTTATATAAATCAAACCAGAAAGTGATTTTACTTCCTTTAAATTATTATCATGAATTAATAAATAATATCAGTTAATGATTTTAAATGCATGCAGAATGTTTATAAAATGTTGGTAAGTTGAAGTTTAATTTATTCTAAAAGGGGTAAGTGTATTATAAGAACTTAAATTCATTACTGAAAGCAAAATTATATGAAAATTCTGTTTATCTTAACCATTCACTATGTTGTCTATGTTTGCAGAATAAGCATTAATAAAAATTATTTATTTTTCTTTTGAATTTTAGGTCATTTGACGAAAGATTTGCGCAATTTCCTAAATACTCGATTTCAGAAAGGATCAGTAGATCACGATCTTCAGAACACCATCCGTGATAATTTATATCAACGCACAGTTCCATGTAAGTCACTGCTACATAGAAATTAATATTTGTTTCTAAGTATTTCTTCATTTTTTATTGTAATATGTAAATGCAATTTTTTAAACTCTTATTGTTTCTGCCTTCTATTCAAGGACCCAAGTGTCCTTCAAAGTTCACAAGTGGACTATTTATTACAATTGCATATTTGCAGTGGACTATTGCTACCATTCTTAAAACTATCGTTTTTTAAATCAGAATTTCAATTCTGGTTGAAGTTAGTATCAATTTGCACGAAAAAGCTGCTCAAATGAGAAATACGAAAATGAAAGTAAATTATCACTTCAAATCGTGAGCTCAAACTCGTATGCTCCAACACTTATCTAGTTTCTTTGCAGACCTGCTAAAATTGAATAGTTGAGAACCAGGCTGGTTCATTTTGCAAAATAAAAAAAATGTATATCCTGCTATTACACGTCATTCAGTATTACTATAATTGAAAGAGATAGAGTCAAACCTCCTAAGATAATATTCATGGGACCGGAGAAAAATAGTTTTAACCATAGTTCATGTTATCTGAATTCAGAAAAAGCATTATTTCAACAATAAAATAAAATAATTTATTTACATTACTTAACAATTCTTAGTACACACACAGATAAATGGTATTCTTCATCACAAAGATTTTACAGCTCATTATTGATTATGCAGATAATTCTTCGTTATACAGAGGATTCTTGATTACACCGATAATTTCTGATAACACTGATAATTCTTGATTACACAGATATTTTCTGATTATTTTTGTCTTGAAATAGTTGTGCGATCGATTTTTGTGTTTTTCTCATGACATTCTTTAAGAAATTCTTTATAGTCGATGCTGTTTAATTGAGCAGATGAATTTTCTCTGCCTAACAAGTGAACAATTTCTAAGCCAGCAGTAGCTTTTAAAGAAGGCACGCTTATTCCTTTGTCTTCATCGGAATTTTCATTTATTCTTCACTCTCTTAACACCAATAAATCTTCGATAATTTTGGAGTAACTTAGTATTTCTGATGATACTTTTGAAAAGAATTCGTTTGCCCTTAAGTTTCGAAAATTTGTTTGTCTTAACCAGTCTTCTAAATTTTTCGTAACAATTTTTTGTAACAATCGTGTTGGTTTTAATGAGGTTTGCCTGCATAACTATTATTTCATTGCAGAAATTGATCAAACTAAACTTAAGTATGAGAAGCAATAGTGAAATAAAACTTTTCTTTCAACTATTGCAAGATTGTTGAAATTGTGTTTAATCAGGGTGTTCTTACGACCCTGATTCTGAAGAGCTCACTTTATCTGTAATAGTTATGTATTTTCTCTACTTTGTATTGCAGGTACTACACGTCCTCCTCGTGTTGGTGAAATCAGTGGAGTTGACTACACTTTTCTTAGTATTGAAGAATTTATAGCATTAGAGAGAAGTGGGAGTCTGTTAGAAAGTGGTATCTATGAAGGTAAAAATTCACTTACTATGCTATTACTATATATATTTTATGTGCATCATATATGCCATGTCTGTCTTCCAGTTATTGTACTGGCATGCATAGTGCTACATATTGTCAGTAGATTTTGTGGCTTCTAATTGTGAAATATTGAAACTTCTGATTGCAAATATTTCAGATTTAGATGGAAAAATATTCAAACATCTTTTGTTTGCTTGCCTGGAAATTATACCTATTTACTTTAGTGTGTTATGACACTATAGATGCAAATCTACAATAAATGTTAGTTTTATTTAGCTTCTATCTGCTTTGTCTAAATGTTTTGCTGTTGTATCATTAATATATTTTGCAGACAGATTCTATAGATTTCAGCCAAATTGTGATTATTCTGGTGTAATGGATTGAATGAAATGTTTAATTTAAAGACAAAGCAGGGTTTTTATGGTGCTCTACCCATAACAAACCTGTTTATAGAGATTCCACACGTTCACTCCAGATGGACAAACATCTGTGCCTTAAACCGGATTTAAACTACGAAACCTTTCAATCTAGAAGCCAGCATCCTGACCATCAATCTGGTTGGTCGACATTTCATTGGCTCATATTTCTTGAAAATTCCTTTATTGTATTATACTATCTTTTCTACCCTTACATCTTGTTGTTTTACATGACTTAACAGTATAATCTTTATATTTTGTTGAAATGAAATAATCTGAGAATAGAAAATTGAAGGGAATGACTACCGAGAATGGGTAGCTATGAGAATTACAGGAAAGACTTAAAGAGAATATAATTTTATTCTCACATTAGCTTTATTTGTTAAATAAACAAGTGAAAAAATTTCTTCAATATTTGGGAAGTATTTTAAGTTAAGGTCCTCTCTCTTTAGGTAATCATTACGGGACACCAATGCCTCCTAAGGACAATTATCTCTCACCAATGCGAAGAAGCAATTCAATAGGTCCATCCAACAGTTTAGTCTTGCCTGGCGCTCATGCTTCATCTGAAGGTAAAAGAAGACGCAACCGATCCAATGTTGAAGCCATGGCTTCAAAGACTTCGGATGTTGCTGAATTTTCTGTTCCTGTCTTGCCATCTAACACACGGTAAGCATTCTGATTATGCTGGTTTTTGACTGATGGAATGACCTATTTGTATGCTAATTTATTCAGTTTTTCCTTACTTGATCTATCTTTTCTAATGAGATTAGTTCATGCATTGTTCTTCAGGGTCCCTAGAGGCCTTAAAAAGGTATGATTTTTCAGTTTGATTTTAAGGACCATTAAAATGCCTTAATATTTGCTAAAAGTCCTTCTAAAAATGAAGTCTTTAATTAAAAAAACACTGAATATTTTATTTGCATTCAAAAACTGATACTCATCCAAGGTCAAGAGTGTCAGTAAAATTCAAGGGCAAAATAGTTTAAGGTACAATTGATGTTTTTGAAACTTGATCCGTGAGACCCAAATCTAAAACTTGTGTGAGGTTTTCTTCACCTGCTGATTTACGAGTTAATCTATAGCAATCCATGTGAAATATAGCCTTAAAAGAATGAAAAATAGCTTTCAGAAGACCCTAATGTTTCTTTTGCTTGAATGGTGGGAACTCTGTTCTGTTTATACTTGCATATCTACTTATTAAAAGAAACAGCAAGATGTGTAGGTATCTATTATCTGATTACTTGAAATTGAGAAAATTCATTGAGGGAAGCTTACAATGGAAAGTAGTATATCCTACAAACATGCTCTTTTGAACGTTTGAAAATGAACTTTATAACATTTATTACTTCTCATTATTTACTTTGCACTGGAGCAATACAATGGGCTATTGGTGGCGGTCCGATCCCAGACTGTCCTGTTAGCCCGTTCTGTTACTTCAGTGGGATATAAATTCAACTACCTTACCTATCATGTCTTTTAGTACTAGGTGGTCTATTTGTTTTCTCATTTTAATTAAATACAACACTTTATACCCTGAAAATCTTAGATATAGTTTAATTAAAGTTATAACAGGAATTTTCTATTCGGCACTTTTTGAAACTTGTATGAGAAATTCTTTACATGTACAGTGAACTTTTTCAAATCTTGAGCCTTTATTTTATGGAGACTTGACTATTATGAAGCTTAATGCACTCAAAATCAATGTGAATGTGTCTCTTCACTAAATATTTTTTATATGCGAATAATTTTGTTTTCAGTTCATCAACTCCAGTGTCTGGTTTTTCGTATCTTGGTTATCAAAATTGTAATTCTGTGACTACTACAGACAGCTTGCAATGTGGGTCGGCTGTTTGTGACTTGGGTCCATTGCCAGACAATTGGGAGAGAGCCTTCACTAGTAATGGTGAACCTTATTTTATAGAGTAAGTTAACCTTTTAAAATTTTGTAAATATCTTCAGGCTTTCATTTAAGCTTCCTTTCCTCTTAAATACTTTTGGTTATGTTAAAGTTGATACAAAAAGTAATAAATATTCCTTAAATTATGCTTTGTAATTTTTTTTGTTTTAGTTGAAATATTTTAAATACCAAGTTGAGAGAGTAACTAATTTAGAAATAATTAAAATTTTCAGTCACAATACTGGTACCTCACAGTGGTTGGATCCTAGATTATCGAGGATTCAAAAGAAAACTGTTGAAGATTGTGGAGATGATGGTATGAAGTTGTTTTTAGTTCTTTGTTTCATTGATTTATTTAATGCTCTTTGCATACCTTTATGTCTTTTTATTAGAATATGTATTATGGAGGGTAATTCAGAATTTGTGTTAGTGCAATTATCTTAACATATAGAACCTAACTTGAATTAGAAAATGCTCAAATTATGTATAGATGTTGGATACATATATGTTATTTTTGAAAGGGTTGTGTATGCATACAAATATGAAATTTAACTTTAAAAAGGCTGTATACTAAGAGACGATCAAATGAAAAAACCTTTTCGTCCAAGTCATTTTTCAAATTCACATTCCATCTTTTTAAAAGAAATTCGCTGAAATACCTAAATTTTAAAGTTTTAGCATATTGGCAGTCTTTTGAACTGCTCCGAAATGACAAATTGAGATAGTACTTTTGTTAAATTAGTAATTTGTCACGCATGATCCCAAAACTCATTTATTTTACGAATAAAGTATTATGCTGCAGATAAAGGTATTCAAGCCATTTTTGTAACTATGAATATATGCAATCCTTTGTAAAATAAATTGTAAATCCGTCAATGTGTTTTTAACACATTTCTAATCTAAAACCATGTTTCTACAGCAGATGATTTATAAGGTAATAGCTGTTCCAGTTATTCTGGGTCCTCCTGTGTAAGGCTATGTTATTTTAAAATAAAAGTTTTCACTCGCAATGTCTAAGGAGCATCTAAGATAGTAAAGTAATACAATTTGCGAAATTTAGATTTGCTCCTTCATTCATTTCTCTTGAATATAGGAAAATAGCTGCTTCTTGTTTTTAATTTGAGTTAAAATTAATCTTATTTTATTATCACCAACTGCTGAATAAGCTCTTAATTTCTGATTTTTGATAGCTATATCTGAAAGCATTGCTAACACTGGATTATAAGTGTTCCTACTGGCCTTGAAAAGTCACAAGGCCTGATTTTATATTTTAGTTTTTAAGGGCCCTTAACTCTTTGGGGTTAGGTAGGTTAAAAAAACTGTCCCACCTTTTGTTTAGCTTTTTATGCATGGTGGGATATTTTTTAACCCACCTCAAAAAGTTGAAATTACTCAGTCATACACCTTAATATTTTATTTGAAGTTTTTCATTGGGTTTGCAATGCTAAGAACTAACACTAAATATGTAAATAACTGAAAACAAAAATTTGCACATGTCAGAATGCATTAGTAAGTTGTTGACACTGTTGTGATTAAGGTTGGCGAATTGAATGATGCTGTGAATTTTTGTCTTTCGTAATGGTAATTTTTTTTTCGTAAAAATTTATTATGAGTGAATAAATCATTTTATAATAAAAAATATGTTACTTGATGTCTTATACTAATTTTGAAGCTGAATAAGTGAATAAACAATTCTGTGCAACTTGTTTTTTTTCTCTCTAAAATCGTGTGCCTCAAAGAATTAAAAAGCATTAATATTTTCTGTCCTTAAAAAAATTTAGAAAAGCCTTTATTTTTGCAACAACACAGCATTTTTTGTTTCATGCATTTATAAACCAAGGTCTTTGATATTCGTTCGAAGTCAAGTGTCATCAAAAATCAATGGCAAAAAATTTATAGGTTAGCTAAAATTTTATTATTTTAAAACTTTGTCGGAGGACCAGAAGATGTTCTCATGAAAAATTCTTCACATTTACTCAGGTTAATCTATTGCAATCTTTGCAAAATGTAGCCCAAAAGAATTAAATTAAACTTGAAAAGACCTTAATTTTCTTTTGTTTGAATAGTCGGAACCCTGTTTAATAACGTTTTGCCTTTGCAGTGTTGCATTTTATATTTTGAGCTTTGAATTTTTAATTAAATTACCTTGCTAGCCTCATTGCTCCTGATTTTATTCTTGTATGATTAATGTGTATCAGTACTAAAGTTTGGGTTTCAATCATGTGAATCAGCTACTGAAATATTTGTCAAGGAAAACAGTACATCTTACCAAATTGATTTACTTGTTTACTAGGAAACCTTTACCCCTTGATATTTTTAATGGTGCTGTATTTCTCATCTAGGGAAACTTTCTGAGACAGCCAAATAGTTCAACAGAATAGTTTGGGAACATAAATTATGTAATTAATATGACTTGAATGTTTGAAGGAATGTTAATATTATGTTTTCTTTTACTCAAAATATTTTTGTTGAAAGTAAAGTATTTTTCAGAACTACCCTTTGGTTGGGAAAGAATTGATGATCCGCATTATGGGACTTATTATATTGAGTAAGTATTCATACCATTTTTTGATGTTGTGTGGATTAAAAGCCATTTTAAATCTTCAAAGTTCGGTTTCATTTTCGACACAAATAACTAATCTTATTAATTTTAGTCATGTTAATCGTCGTACTCAATATGAAAACCCTGTTATACAAGCTAGAAAAGTAAACGACAATGGTAAGTAAATTGTGTGCTATTGATTTATTTGAATGTTCATCTACTAAGTGTTTATATGAATGAATAAATTAAAGGAGTGTGACTCACAAGTTATTTATTAGTTACTGTTAATAAATAAAATAGTTGGTACAGATGTATCTAGCGCCTCATCTGGTGGCAATGCTCTTGGCACACTTTTAGTAGCGAGTTATGGCAGTGAAGGTAAACCAACCTTATTAGGGTTATTCATGTTTTTATGGCAACCTTGACAAGCAGAAAGATTTATAAAGATGTTATATTTATAAAGATAGAAAAAGATTTTTCTAGGATTTCTTTCCTTGGCGACATAAAATGTGCGCCATTAGCGTTGCCACCAGACGAGGTGCTAAATACATCAGTACCAAATAGTTTTATGGAAACAATTTTGTGTATGTAGTATAGAAAATTATAAATAAATTATGTTCAAGTTTTTTAGGATATTTGAGCACTTCTGAATTCTTAGCATTTAATTTCCAAAGTTTGATCAATTTAAATTATTTCTTCAACTTTCCAGTATCGGCTGCTGACATCAGCCATTCCTCGTCTTCGTGGCATCGGCACTCTGACCACACTAACAACGCTCCTAGTCTCCTAGCTGACCCCAGGTCAGGTCAGTGGACGAGAAACAGCTCTCTAACCCAAACCTCGAACTACAGCAACTCTAACGATCCAAACCCCCTCGCCAGCACTAATAACAGTGAGTCTTTCCTAATTGCTTCTTCTGATGGTAATTCCTCCTCCAAACCCCCACCTCTTTCATCACCCTCTAACAACATCTCCTCTTCCCCTGCATCCACTCATCGCTTTCCATATCTGCACTGTATTCCTTGTCTTAATGAAAAGCATGAACCTTCTAAACATTTGGCAGATGGCAAGGTGGCGGAGGGCAACTTGGTTATTGGGAACGGTACTGTTACCACTAATGCTTCCGCTAGCGATACGAGTAGCAGGTTGTGCGACGGGCAGAAGGGGCAGCCTTCCATCTCGACTGAGCGGAGTTCTGCGGGGACTGGACGGCATTCCTTCTTTCCGAGTTCAGATTCCAATGATTTACCACATAGGCATTCCAACAATGCAGGTTTGTTGCTCGTGTTTTCTCTATCTTTAGGTTATCCTCATTTGTGGTTTAGGAAAGATAAAGGAAAGTATTGTTTTGAATTTATGATTTTTTTCAATGTTTGACTTAATTAACTGAGGGTTGTGGGTTCGAAACTCGGTCCAGTCAAAGACTCGTGTGCACGGGGGCTGGTGCACATTTAAAATATGTTGTGGCCTCGAATGTCCTCACGTTGACGTGGTGTGGAAGGTTGGAGAGCGAGGTACCAACTTAGGTGTTCTCGTCATTTGACCTTGGTTCAAAATTGAGACGTCCTTGGATCTTTCCTTCGGGATAGATCCCAGACCGTGGCCAATAGCCCGTTGTGTTGCTCCAGTGCAATGTTAATTAACTACCTACCTTAATTAGCTGAGATCTAATGAGTGAATTTGCAAGTGAACAGATGTAAATTCTAGTCAGATTCCCATATTTAATTGTTGCCTAAGAATATGAATTAGGAAATTAACAAATCTACCATTGTTCAACACTGGGAATTTTCTCACCAGTTTGATTTCAACCAAGTGAAAGTAGTGTAATCTCCGAGATCTATCCTTGAGTTGACCAGAGAAGCCGTACCTATTTTTATGAATGATGTTAGTGCTTCCTTGCCTTTAATTTAAATTGTTTTATGGTAACTGAAATAATAGCAAAATAATAAACCCAAGTAATCCCAATGAAATTAATTACCGATAGTTTGGTGCAGCTTGGCCAATCCCAGCCCTTGCGCCATAAAAATTCAATCAATCCAAAGAATCCTTAACAGGATTCAATGCAGTTAATTCGTGAATTTGTAATGCAATTGCCTACAAAAGCTTGTTTGTTAAAAGATGTAATTTTGTTCAAATGTCTGTTATAAAAATAAATTTAGGGTTGCTAAAATATAATTTGTCAAACAAAATATCCAAAATGTATTAAGGTATAGTAAAGTATGCAATGTTTTAACCCAAATTGAATTAAACATAATTGGACAATTGTAAAGAAATGTTGTTTATTGCTGTACATATGATTTACTAAGTATTAATAAAAGTGAATGAAGTGAGTGTTAAGAATTCTTATTCCTTGGGGTTCAGTTTACCAAAATATAAAAGATACTTACCACATATGTCAAGAGTAGAATTTCACAAACAAAAGTAACACCTTAATTAAGCCTTAAATTAATGAATTGCACTTTTGACGAAGTCCAAGATGACTCATGTAATTTTATAACTAGGAATAACTTTTGGGAATCAATAAGTTTTCAAAACCATCAATGGAATTTCAGTCTTTGCAAATAGAAATGAGAACATGAACACTTTGGAAAAGTGCTGTTGAAAATTTAGTTATGACCCCAGGTGTGAATACTGAGAATCTTGCAATAATGCCTATGATGTATGATTTTAAGATGCATTTGCCTGTTACCAAAGTCAATTTAACTTAAGATTTGTGGTTGGTTTTCTAAATGGTAGCTGATAACAGTAACAGAACATGTTAACTAAATCAGGGGTTGCAGGCTGTGCTGCTACAAAGTATTAAACATTTCACTAAAGACCTTACTGATTAGTGTTCAATATAATCCATAGTTGATCTGAAAGGTTGTAACACCCACCAAATGGCAGATGAAAACCTGTCAAGTTAATGTATTCATGAATTAAAGAAAACTACTGTTATCAGTTTGAAGAGAAGTTTCATTTTGCGGGACATGCAAAAAAAGTTTCTCATGTTCCAATATTACCACAAAATCAAACTTTGTAACAATTGAAAAGGAAGTTAGATATCAGTTGTGGATGCCTTCAATTATTTAAGACTGAAATTCAACTTCCTGGGACAGCTAGAGCTCAGATGTTGCCTCATGATCTGACTGTGGTTCAAAATTGCTTGGTGTTATCCTCGATCTTTCCCTTTGGGATTGATCCCCTCAGGATCAATCCCAAATACCCCCTCACCAATAGCCCATTGTGTTGCTCCAGTGTGATGTTAATTAAAATACCTACCTGGGAAAGCTAGTTCCATCTAGTGTTTTATGTTATAATAAAGAATTAACTCTTAAATTCCACATTAAACATTAAGTGGGAAAATTTAGTTTTGGTGATTTGACATTAAAACAAAGAAAATGCAACCAAAATATTAAAGAGCATCCCTGATGAGCAGAATAGCATTTACAGATGGACAAGAACACTGCAGTCTGCTGTTAAGGTCTGCTTACTCAAATGAAGCAAAATTTAGAAGGAAAATTGCTGATCCTTTTATAGATTGCAAAATATCAGTCAAGGACAGACATATAGTTATGATTGGCTGAATGCTGAGTAACACAAGATAGCTATGACAAATTGAAGTGACTAAGACAAATGTCTCCAACCTGCAATCGCTCGTTGATGTGGTTTACATGTGATTTTTGCTATTCCCCAAATTAAGACTAATTATTCAATTCACTTTAAAATAGCCGTACAAAAAAGTGAAAAATATGGTGTGTTAATTTTTATTGGAATGCAGGATTTTGAGAGCAGGCTTTGAGATTTTAAGAAATGCAAACTATTCACTATTCTCTTTTCAGTTGATATCAGTGTTAACTGCACCTGTGCAAATGAAATGTGCAGTGATAACCAGATGTGAGATGCTGAGGATAATGTTTCCTAATATCTACTTTTGATTTTTATGACATAATTGGTTATATCGTACTAAAAACATTTGCTTCACAAACTTGTCCAATTCAAGTGTTCACTTTTTTGTACCACATATTTTTGTAAATAACTCCAGAATAAAGCATACACACAATAAAACTAAATTTCGGTTAAACATCGTGAAGTAATATTAAAATTGCTACCACCTCTGTTAAATATGGCATAGTTACATTAGTTTTATAAAAACAAGCTCAACAGTCATTAATTTTGTTTTTTCTAATAAATGTATTTTAATTAAAATTAAAGGATTTTACTTGGATAATATTAATAAACATAAGGCCAGCAACAAGTTCATATTGGCTCAATATTGCCCAGAGAATCCAAAAGATTGGACACTCAGGCTCTAAGGTTAATCTATAAAACTATAATTGAAAATATGACTCAAACAAATCTATCATAAATATAACTAGCTTAATCATAAATATGACGTATAAAATAGTCTTAATTTAACATTTTGGAAGGTACCATAATGTATTTATTTTAAGAAAATCATAAAATTGGGAGAGTATCAGTTAGGGAGAGAGATGTGTAAAAAGCATGAATATTATATATATAATTTAAGCGATTTATTTACCTTTATTTTACCTAAAAGCCTTATTTGCTTATTGCATGTCAAAATGCTGTGTTTCTTCACAATGCAAATAAAAAATAAATGCTAAATTACTAAAATTCATTTTTATTACTGAATTCATCTTTGTAATACCATGTTCGTACACCTGTTTGGGATAAAAATTCAGAGCTACAAATCATGTTGAATTTATAGTGCTTGAATTGTGACTACTGCTGATGGAAAATTGGAAATTAAACTTAGAATATTTTTGAATAAAATTATTTGTTAAATCAGGACTTTATCTATTAAAATGGGGGTTTGACAGTTTTTGCTGGGATTACAATAAAAATTGTTAAATTAGAAGGGATGAATCAATATTTGTAAAAATGCTGTTGATTACTGCTGCTGTTACTGTTAATCTGCCAATTAGACTATTTCATATCTTTTTCTAAAATCTACCTTCACTGTTCTTGACATGTATTTCTCCTGGTTATGCATCTTACGTTCATGTAATCTTTCCTGAAATTGTAACTCTGAAAATTAATTTTGACAGTAAAGATTCGATACTAGTTTCCAAAGTAGATTCCTAACTTTTCCCCTGTGTTCTTTATTTGAAAAAGCTAAACATTCATTTTATTAATTTAATCGAATACCGAAATTGGAGAAGGATAAAAGAAATGTGTGTCCCAAAACAACTTTGTTTATTCAAGTTGTAGGGCTATCATTGAATATAGGTTCCCTGAGAAGTTATAGAATAGTTTAATTTAGTTTATGTGGCAGTTATCCTGCTGAGTTTGTTTTGTTTGAAACATTTAAGAATTTTTTGTTTTGTGTAAAATATGCTGTGGAAAGTGCTGGATTTCGGGTATTACCAAAATTCCTTATTGATTCTGTAATTTTTTTCTGCCAGTTTTCCTTTAGATTTAGAAAGTAACTTAAAAATGCTGTTTTGTAGCATGTAAATTAATGCAAAGCAATAAACGTGTTGAATCAGTACTTACGCATTTTTTACAGACATTCTAGGTATATTCTCACGATGCAAGAGTTAAAAATGAGCAAAAGAAAAAAATTTTTGCTTACATAATTTATTAAAATTATAATTTTATTAAAATAATTTTTACAATTTTTATTTTTTCAATTAATTGTATTAAAGTGACCGAATAGCTGAATCATTAAATGGAACAATATTGTAGAAATCTAAATATGTTGCAGATAATAACTTAGCCACTTTAGTTGCAAGTAGAAAATTTTCATTGCAACTGAAGTGGCCAATTTTCAAATAAGTAGTAGTCCAATGTTAGTGGCTTGCTTTTACACATACTTTCTAGACAGTAAGGAAATTATATGAAAATATATAGGGGGTCAATGTTATTGGCTAAATTGAAAGATATCAAACTAGATATAATTATGTGAAGGCACAAACCTATATGTCTGAAGAACTTTGATTTTGTAGTTTTAAAAATTGTTTCATGTTTTGTTTTAATGCTCTTTTAGCTCACAATGGCAATTCAAAATCTAACCCTTTTTTCACCCGAAATCCTGAAGAACTCAGGGGTTCCTTCATCTTAACATCTTTGGTTAAAAGTGCTCGAGGTTTAGGATTCACAATTGTGGGTGGTGGAGATGCATCTGTTGCTGAAGAGTTTTTACAAATAAAAGATGTTGTACCTAATGGACCTGCTTGGTGCAATGGAAAATTACTTACAGGTATTTTCATTTCGTGCTCTATTTTTCCCTTATGAATTGCTAGCCGGATTATCTGCATTAATCGGGTTAAATCAGGAATCAATTTGACATGAATCGAGGAGTCAGAATAATTATATTTTATAATACAAATATCTTATGTTTTTGATGAGTATTTAATTTAATTTTTCTGCTCATCTGCTGAATATTTTGGTAATTAAATATAGCCTAAAAATTTGATCTATATGTGTGGAACAAGGCTTAAATGTGATTCAAATTCTATATTTTCTTAATTCTTACAATTAACCCTTATTTTATTATAAATCTTCATTGCATCTTCCATGGTTTAAATCTGCAGTTGCACAGTTTAAAGTACTAATACATCAGTCTTGCTGAAAGCCCCTTTTGGTAAATATGTAATCTTTATTGTCACGAATTTGTATTATCTGGCAAGTCAGCATTTGAATCATGTGGGTTTCAACAAGTTTATTCGGGGCTGTCGTGACTCAGTGGGCATGCCCACTGCTCTAGCAACCTGTGAGTTGTAGGTTGTGCAGGTTCTATTCCTCCCTAGGTGTATTTCTCTCTTCCGTGTCAGTAAAACTTTCCTTGTGTGCATGTCGATTACTTGATATTTTATGACTTGTAGCATGGCCAAATATGGCCCTTCTGCCTTAAAAACTCGACCAATCAATTTATTTGTTGAATTAGATGACATGCTAAGCATAACCATTTTCACAGTTAACATCTTAAGTGTGGATTCCGGTTCTGAGTTTACTGTTTGGGGTTGAGGCGATTCCTGGCAAAACAAAAATCATCCATGGCAATCACCATGCGTGTTTTTGTTTATTGCTGCACTTTCGCCTTGCAAAATTCCTACCTTTCTCAGTGGACTTGGTCAAGGTCATCTAGCTTCTCATCAGAGCCACACTATAATCTCTATTTGTTTGCATTTGGGATTCTTTATTTTACCCTCTTTTACTTTTTCAGGTGATGTTCTGGTAAGAGTCAATGGAGAATGTGTCCTTGGGTACACACATCAAAACATCATTGCATTATTTCAAACACTATCAGCAGGGGAAGTTGTTCAGCTTGAAGTATGCCGTGGATATCCCTTACCATTCGACCCCAGCGATCCCAACACAGAAATTGTAACAACAGTTGCTGTGTCTGTGGGTAACAGCAGCTTTCCCAGCTGCCACAACGTCTATTCTTTTCGATCAGACAACAGCCAGCTGCCCAGTAGATCAACTGACAATAATAGTGCCAAACCGACCGATTCAATGACGCGCGCTGTCAAATCAATGCCAGATCTCAGTTCCAAATTGTCGGAGAACTGCCATCCATCCAGACACAACAGTGCTGGGTTGCTTAATCCATTTTCTGAAGAGATGCCAAATCATGCACCACTTAGTGTTCATTCAAGTTTTGTGATGCCAGAGTTTTTGACTGTTGAAATCGTCAAAGGAGCAGCTGGGTTTGGGTTTACTATTGCGGACAGCTCATATGGCCAGAAAGTAAGTGTAAAGTTTTCTTAGTATATTTATATATTTTCATGTGATTTATTTTTCATTTTGTGAAGAAATTTACGTCAAACAGGCTGGCTTCAGTGTCCTAGACCCTTACCTTAGTGATCTATTCTTTTCTCATGGGGTTTACTGCTTCTGGTAAACGGGGGAGGGAGTCAAAATCCTAGGATGCCCAAGCAATCTTTCTCTACTTTCTCCTCCATCCTTTTCACAATTATTTGACATTGTCTGTCTTATGTCTGGCACAGCTTGGCCAAATATGGTCTTTGTGCCTCAAACCAAAAACCAACCATCTGTAAAATAATTCCACATTCCTACGTAGCTCTTTATGTATAAGTTTACATGTTAAGAATGGAAATATTTATGATTATAGAATGGCCGAGTTACATTGTGTGTTACATGTTATTTCATAATGCATTGTAGTATATTATAATGGCAGTTTGATTGTAACTTTTTTCTAGGTGAAAAAAATTCTTGACAGGCCAAGATGTAAACAGCTTCAAGAGAACGATCTTTTATGTGCTATAAATGGTCGAGATGTTCGTGCACTTGCCCATGTGGAAGTTGTCCAACTTTTGAAGGATTGTCTTTGTAATGATTCAGCTGAAATTATTGTTCAGAGAGGAGGATTCTTCTCACCTGCCAGAAATAAAGGACGATTTAAGGTTTGTTTTTATTGAAAGCTTAGTCAATTTGTCTTTCTGTGGAAAGAACAGTTTCTATCTCTTGTTATTGCATCTTGTTTTCAATTAGGCTTCAATTAATGACTTTAGTAAATTATAATCGTTTGTAAAATTTATTAGTACTGTAATAATTCCACACATTGATGTATCATATTTCCTGGGTGGCCATCATGGCTCAGCGGGTATGCCCACTGCTCTAGCAACCTTCGAGTTGTAAGCGGTGCGGGTTCAATTCCTATCAGGTGCATTCCTCCCTGGGTGTATTTCACTTTGTCAATAAAACTTTCATTGTGTGTGTCTTACTTGATATTGTATGTCTTGTGTCTGGCGCAACATGGCCAAATATGGCCCTTGTGCCATAAAACCCCAACATACCAAACCATATTTCCTGGTAGACAAAATTTTTTTTAGTTTTATTGCAAAAGTAAGATATGTGGTACAACCAACTATTAACAATTGGTTGACTATTAATTTATCTCACTTTTTACAACGAATGTTTTGTTGATTATGCTTTAAGGAATTTTTAAACAAATTCACAAGAAATTTTTTATTGACGTCATGGTAAATATTTGTGTTGATTCTCTTAAACTATTTTCTTATTAAATTCCTCAACACATAATTAGCTATACCAACTGAGGCTCTTGTTAGGTGAAATTTTTTCATATGGTTGAGTCTGACACATGGGACTGATTTAAATTGATCTATAAAGTAAAAATCTAGTATTTGTTCATATATACCCCAAAGAGCATAATTATCCTGACACTTAAAAATATTTTCTGTGATGTGATGTCATTAATTTTTCAGTCTCCTTTCTTAATAAATTGCAAAACTTTTGTCAGTAGACCTATTTTCATGTAATTATTCTTTTGCTACATGAAATGCAATCTTTATATTTTATTTTTCAGCAACGTTTTACTGAGGAAGCAGGTCAGTACAATGCAGGCACAGTGATACATTCTCCATCATTTAATAATAACTCACATTCCAGAATAAGTATGCTGTTACTTTAATTAATAAGATAACTTAATGATTTAATTTGAAAATATTTTGAATTTTATTCTATAAATAACTTCTGTAATTTTATCCTTTAACTGTTTTAAATGCTGATAATATTTTTCTTTTATTGGGATGTTGTGTGATTTAAATGTATTAATTGAATCAATAGTGTCCTCAACTGTAACTTAATTTTTTCAATTTGGTACCCTTGCACCATGGATTCGATGTTTTCGAATTACATTATCATTGTGAGAGGACGACATATTAAACTGTTACAGCATTCATGGTTAATTTATTTTGAAGCACATTTTTTTTCTTGAAAATTCTATTCAGCAGCACGTGGAATAACAGCTTGTTTTCCAAATGTCATCAGTGTAGACAAAGCAAACTCAATCGATTACACTTTTTACAAAATCACTGTTTTCACTGAATGTTTCACAGGTACTTAAGTTGTATACGAACAATTTCAACTTCAAATAAGCAACTTCGACCTTCTGCCACGTAAGACAAAAAAAATTTCTATTTTTCAGCAGTCCTAGTTTACATACTTCCTTACTATATTATTCCAAGATCAGTAAAGTCTTATTTAAAATTAACTTTCCTCCAACAAAAAAATATAGTTTTAAATCGAATCCTTAAGGTACTTTTTTCAATTGAGACTCGGTTTCTATATGCAATCCGCATACCTATTTAGAATGATAGATGTAGTTACTTGACTATGGAATACAGCTTTCAATAATACCCATGAAACATGAAAAGCAAATGTAAATTAAATTGATTTTAATCGTCTTGTAATGAAAATATGTCAAAATTCAGAAATATCTTTGAACTACAACGTATGGCTACCCATTTTGATTTAACGTAACATTTTATTTTAGAATAACTTTATTTTAACTTTACCAGTCATTTTAAATAAGAAGTTATACACCTCACTTAAAAAGGTTTCCATTTATAATTTATAAAATAAAACCGAGTTGCAAAATTACACTTTTATCATCAATAATTTTTTTGTTTTGGCTTTTCGTGTTCCATTGCAAAATACAAGTTGTGTAAAATTAAGTATTTTAAATGTCCATTTTTTATCGTTCAAATATTCCTAAATTATTTATATTGGGGAAAGAAATAAAAAATCCGTTCAAACATAATTAGAATTTTAAATTGTTTAAATATAACATTTTGGAAAAAAATTGTTTTTCAAGTAATACTGGTAAAACAATTTTATTAGAAAATTTGATTTTCAATCAATATTGGTAAAACAAACTGAGTTGCTTACTGCAATCGTTTTATTCTCGATGTTTTTCCTATGGCAATTTCGAATTGATTTAGCCCCCTCTCACACCTAGGTTAAAGAGAGCAGGGGTTAATAGGTAGCTTGCGTTACTCGCAGGGTTCCAAAGTATAAGTGTACCAAATTTGGTGTGGATTGATAAAATGGTGTAGATTTGTATAGAGAACATACATATGTTTACACACATCCATTTTTATATATAGATGTTGCATTTAAGCCACAATATTTCATATTGCTGAATTACTTAATTTTTAATGGCAAATATCAAATTTTTGTTTAATTTGAAAGAAAATGTGTTTGTTTTATTGTGAATATTGTCAAAGAAAGCAAATCTGTTTTTAAATGGATTCAAATAATTATGTTTCAAATATTCAAAATCCCCTGGAATTCAGTATTTTAATGGAACCTTATTTATGATTGGTATTGTTAGATTTGTTTGGGTACTATTCTACTAAAATTAAATTAAAAATATAAATGTATATAAAAACTTTCATAAATAGCTTAGTTTTATTAGCATTTATTTGATAAATTGTGACTGATTTTTTTCCCAACACAATCTGCTACTCTTATGTTACTTAATGATCTTTTGCTACAATAACCTTATTTATATATTCCTTAATTTGTTTGTAGATGGAAAGCCTAATGGTTCATACAGAAGTAAAACTCCCACTGCAGAATTGTATAGCTCAAGAGACAAAGAACCTGTCATGATAGCTAGGCCTAAGACTCCTCTAGTGGACACAAGGAATTGGACCATGGTATCTGCGGATCCCCAAAAGAACAGCAACGGGAATAAATCAATACAAAGCTCTGACAATGTAGACACCAATCCCTTTTACAACCACACATCTGATTACAATCCCTCCAATCGAGATCTGCTAGAGTGCAGCCCCGAAAGACACGGCAATCCCTCGTGGTATTCCGATCAAGGTCGTGGCAGGGACTGGCACAACCACAATTACAGGGACTCATCGCACCTGAAAGACAATGAAGACGATGGATTCCCTAAAAACTTCATTAGCAGTCCAGTATCTGATAATGCTCAACAAACTTTCTCTTCCAATCATCTCTCCAGGAACTTGTCTCACGAATCTTCGCAACGACCATCCCTCGAGAATTACAAGTATTTCAACAATCTCGATTCGTGGAGAGATACCCACAGGCATGACTCAAGTGTAAATAATTCCATGTATCAATCGAAGGGGAACGGCTCTTCAGGATTGTTCAATTCTTTATATACTTTAAGCGACGACAGGTTTGCTTTCCGGAATTCAAACAACTTCATGTTCGGTCAGCCAATTTATTCATCAAATGTGCCAGCATATCATTTACAGAACTCAACTTTCGGGAATGTGTCGGGCATTCCGTCCAACAAAGACTCTTCCCAATACAATGATCTTGTGTTTAATAACAATGGACAAAAGCATCAAATGACCGCAAATGCGACAGCAAGGTTGGATCTACCTGTGAATCGAAAGCATGGGACGTCTTTCGAACACGAACAGCCCATGCCGTATTATAGTAATGACTTTCGAAGTGTGTATCAAAATTCAGCTTATAAGGTGGATAACTCTAAAGACAACAGTATTAACAATTATATAAATATGTCTGTCAGTCTACATAGGCAAGAGAGTGGATTTGGCTTTCGAATCATTGGGGGAACTGAGGAAGGATCACAGGTAATATGTGCATAAAGTTTTGTTTTTCTCTAATTTCATAAGTAAATTTTATTTAAATGAAATATTCATTCAGGCCACATGGGGCCATTTTGGCTCTGGGTTTGCCAACTGCACTAGCAACCTACGAGTTGTAGGCAGGGCAGCTTCGATTCCTCCCTTGATGTATTTCTCTTTGTCGATTAAACTTTCTTTGTGCATGTATGTCCATTACTTGATGTCTGTTTTGTGTTTGGTGCAGCATAGTCAGATATGGTCCTTGCACAATAAAAACCATCATTCATTCCATTCCTTGATGATTCATTCCATTCCTTGATGATTCATTCCATTCCTTGATGATTCCTCCCTTGATGTATTTCTCTTTGTCGGTTAAACTTTCTTTGTGCATGTATGTCCATTACTTGATGTCTGTTTTGTGTTTGGCGCAGCATAGTCAGATATGGTCCTTGCGCAATAAAAACCATCATTCATTCCATGATTTACATAACTTTGCCCTTTAGCTGATGTGAAATACTGTTTTTATTGCAATATAATATTTTAAACAGACTACAAAATGCAATTTTAACCAGGTTAATTTATGATCCATTTCAGAAACCAAATTGTGTATTTGTAGTTCTAAAATGTCTAAAATTAAGATATACCATAGGAAAATAATTAGTTTCTATTTGCTTATATGACATTAAAACCTATTAATTCTCAGAAGCCAAATTGTGTATTTGTAATCTTAAAATGTATTGCATAAAATAAGGATGATATACCTGGAAATAATTTGTTTTTGCTTGTATGACATTAGGATTATCCTCATCTTATTGCATATCAGGTTTTGAAGTCATATAACATAATCGAACCTAAACTAGAACAAGAAAAGACATGCATCATATATAAAGAAACTGAGAATTTAAATTGTTAAAGGGTGTAGTAATGCGCTGTTTTTTTTATCTGTACCTGACAGTGATTTCCAAGTATGTGTTAGCAATAATTTCAGTTATATTGTATTGTTTTTATTATTTTTGATAGTACAACTAAATTAAACAGCATAATAGTGTAATTCTACTTAAAAGACATTGATTGAAAAATAATTGAAACTAAACATTAATCTGTTCAAAGAACATTCAACTTCAGGCTACGAGGAAGTAGCTTTGGGTTTCTAACTGCCTCAAAGTATGCCTTCAGGCTGAACAATTTTACCCAGTAGTTCTACCATGATCCCAAATTCAAATCTAAGTTCCAAAGTGTGGCAGCAGTTGCCCGGTTAGAAGAGTAATGAATTAGCAACTGAAGGGTTGCGAGTTAGAATTCAACAAAGACGGTTGTATACATGGGGGGCTGGTGCACAACCATCGGGGCCTCAGATATCCTCACGTTGGTGTGGAAGTTTGGAGAGTGGGGTGCCAGCTCAGGTGTGACCTTATCATCTGACCATGGTTCAAAATTACGTGGTGTTCTTGATCTTTCCCTTTGGATCTGATCCTGGACTGTCGCCAATAGCCGCTGTGTTGCTCCAGCATTAACTTCCCCCCAAGTGTGGCTCACCAGTGACTAACTATAAGGCACCACACATAAATGAGCTGCTTATGGCTTTCATGGTTTCCTTCTAATGAGAGTGGGGGGGCTTCTTCAAAAGGACCACCACTTTCAATGGGCTTGTTGGAGAGAAATCGTGTCTTACGCTTTACAAAGCCTTTCATATTTCGAGATCTAAGTCAATTAAAGTACGGTTTCAGTTCGCACTCCTTAGTTTCTGTTCGCATTTTCACGAGTGTGGCTTTTACTTCCTTGTCTGCTTATATGTACATTTTGATTTCTGTCCTTGTGCTGGTGTTCGTAAAATAGAAACTTTCTGATTATGTCAGCTTCAAGAGATACACAAATGTTAGCTAACTATCCTTTAAAGTCCCGCAAGAAAATGTCTTCTTATTTCTGGTGTAATGGATCTATTCCTGAAAGTATTAGTGCACAGTGTTGAGTCTAAACATTTACCTACCCTATTTGTTTTTCTCTTATTTTATTGTCTGATGTATTAAATATAAAATGGGCGGTATACGTATACTCCAAGGTTTATGAAAGTCGTTAGATTGTAGTAATTGCCTTGAATTATATTGTGGTTGTGTTCATCCTTGTTTTAAATAACATTGTAGACACTTATGCATTATCATTTCTTTCAAAACGACTTTGCAATAGGCATGATTTTTTTCTGTTTAGATTTTATTTATATCACACAGGTCCTGACATACTGATTAACTTCAAAACATAAAAGCGTGTTGAATAGGATAATTTTGCACACAACTACAGATCTGTTGGTTTTTCGCTGATCAGCTATTAGCTAAGGGGATTGCTCTTTTGATGTTGACGTCTTCACTGTACCACCTATTGCACTCATTCATTTTTAATTTTCTTAATCACACTTTCATGTTGAATTTATTTTATTAACTGTAATATCTTTTTTTGGCTACACAGCTTTATTTTCAAAGTAATATATTCACACTGTTACTTGTATTGATTATATTGCCTTAACAGATCTATTTAATTAATACTTTTTCAGGTTGCTGTGGGTCATATTGTTCCTGGCGGAGCAGCAGATCTGGATGGAACTTTAAAATCTGGAGATGAGATAGTTGGAGTTGATGGTCAGTGTGTTTTGAATACGCCTCACCATCACATTGTTCAATTGATGACCTCTGCTGCAGAAAATGGGAAAGTGAATCTTAACTTCCGAAGGAATGTCCTTTCTCAAGGTAATGTTATTTTTGTTAGTTTTTTGTAACTAATCGTTTTGAAAAACAAATAAAACTGCCTTTTTTTCATGTATATGTATATTTAAGCATTTGATTCTGGTTCATTCATCTTTTTCATCTGGACTGCTGTTTAATTGGTACGAATTTCAAAGAAACTCATAGAAAGTGTTGCAAATTACACTAGTGTGACAGTCCCTATTCTGGATTTGTGTTCATAACCCTGATTTGTACCAAGTGATTCGAATTAATTGTTTACATTTTTTCTTGAATTATTGATTTGTTGAATTGATTACTATTGAATTTAGTTGATTCAGTAGTAATCATTCGAAATTTTTTCAATTTTGTTTAGTATAAAACAAGGGTAGGTTTTAATATGACATTAAGCACATTTTTTTTGTTTATCAGAATTGCAAAATATTTATAATTTTGCATCTGCATCAAGATACAAATGTTTTAAATATTGACAATACCGTTTCATGTTATTTGGAAATTTAACCTTGGATCGTGTGCATACATTTTCCTATTTGAATGAATTTTGGGTATTTGTATAAGTTGATGTCCTGTTATCAACATTAATAAGAAAAACATACTGACTGAAAAAGTACTCAGGTCAAACAGTATTTAAAACTCTTACTCCTCAATATGAGATTTTTGTATACATTTTAAAAATCAGTACCATTTTAAGCTGTCGATGCAAAATTCTATTGAATAAAATTATGTAAGAGCATGTGATCTGTTAAGTGATAATATTTTTAAAATTGTACTTTGAGTTGAGATTTATGTTAAACAAAATTACTTATTTGATTATTAGAAAATCATAAGACAGCTGAAGTTGCTTCTCCCTATGATGTGACTATCACTAGGAATGCCAATGAAGGATTTGGATTTGTTATCATATCATCTCTAAGCAAATCAGGTTCTACAATAGGTAAAGTTAATATTCTATTTCAAACACACACCCTTCCATATATCAACTGATTAATGTATTTGAGCTACTTTTAAACCCAATTTTAAAGAATGTTGTGCTGTATTCTTAACTTTAAAGTTTAGTTGAAGCAGTAGAAATCAATTTCAACTTTTTGAAAATAGTTTATGCACCTCACTCCTTTGCTTAATTTACAAATTCTGAAATTTATGCCTTTGGCATTTACAGTATGTTTTCTTGATTTATGTTGCTTGTATTACATTTTTAGAAGTTGAAACTCTTTTTAGTCAGAAAAGTAAAACGCTATGCAAGTTAACATTTTTCAATTCCTAAAAATGGTATTTTAGGAATTGAAATTATTAAATTTATTTTTCAGAAAGCATATCATTTCTTTGTTCACTCTTTTATGATATATGGATTACGATGTGTATAAGTCTGTACAAGTTCGTGATTAATTCTTTTGTTTGATTTTAGGTAGGATAATAGAAGGGAGTCCAGCTGACCGATGTGGACTTTTGCACATTGGAGACACCATACATGCTGTGAATGGTATCAGTATTATTAATCTGCCGCATGGAGATATTGTGAATTTGATCAAGGACTGTGGTTATTCTGTCACCTTAACAATTGGTAATGTGTACATGATTGTTTCTTTTACATATTTACGAGCACATTTCCTGTTCAGTGGAAAGTATATCATTTACCAACACATTCATAAAGTATGAGATACATTCAAACAAAATTAATATTTATATAGAGAATGATGTTTGAAAAGAAGTTTTACGTTTTTCATAATTTGGAGCAATTACGCAAAGGAGTTATTTTAAATGCTGTATGAAAACTTCTATTTTACATAGCCTTGAAGCATTAAGTTTCTTTGCTTTGATTACAGAAGTTTAAAGAATTGAGGAATGGTTTTTCATAAGTTATTTTAGAATCATCTCGAGAATTTTAACTTTTAGACTACGGCTGGTACAACAGTTGTACCGTGAGAATTTGGTACAACAGTTGTACCTAGAGCATCTTGGTACTGATGGTGTACCTTGGACCCCCTTTTAAGTGACCGCTGACATCGATCACCATTTACGATCTGTCAGTGTTTGGCCTTTAAGAGGGTCCTTCCTTTTGTTCAGTGCGTCCCCTGTCTATCATTGTGTGAACTCTATGGGAAAGATAGAAAGTGGCGCCAGGTGGGAAAGTGGGACCCGAGAGATTTTTCAAACAACCATTCCCCCAATTTCCATTGAGCGGCATTGGGATAACATTATGAAAGGAAAGCGCGCTAGGTCGTAAGTCATTCAAGACTTGCCCAAATTCTGTAGGGGGATGGAAGTTAAGCGAAATTTGCCATTCTACGAGGCATTAACGAAATTTGGCCGCCGTATCGTAAAGGTTCAGCATCAATTTTTAAAATATTTTCTTTGTTGAAGATATACTCTGCTGATCATTAAAAATGTAATACCATAAAGGACAAGAAATACCAAAGCCATGTTTATTATACAAATAACATAAGGCACAAGTGGTCAATCAGTATTTTGTGTAGATGTCATGGGTGGCAATACTGTTGCTACACATCTCGGCATTGAAAGAAAAGCTTTGAAGGTGTGTTTTGGATATGTCAATCCATGCTGCTTCTACACATTGCCAAAGTTCATCTGGCATAGCCGTGAGTGGTCTGTAGTGTGCCAGTCATTGGGCAATCTCCATCCTGAAGATAAGGGAAGGCAACAGGCAAAAGTTCAGAGCAGAGATGTAGCAGTGACTGTTGAGTGTACAGGCAATGTGTACTAGGCAGGAGTAGAATCAATGAACAGGACACCACAATGAACCAGTATGGACATTGGTGACACCAAACTTGCTGTGTCGCCAGTGGCACCAGATGGGCTGGTATGGTGATGCATAATGAAAGTCATGCGGTCTACTGCTGTAGTGCAGCAAGACTTGAATTCGATCATTGTGTTATTATATACAGAATGGTAATTCAGCGGGAAAAGACGATATCATGCCATTCGTTTATCCATGTGTTGCATTCTACACATCATTGCAGCCTCAGACACTTGTGTAGAGTGAAAGGTAGTCACAACAATTTACGACTTAAAAAATTCTCTGCTGTTGCAGATGTCATCAAATTGTATGTGCTGACACATGTTCTTGTGCAACACGCCCTAATTCTTGATGTTGCAGTGCGATCTAATAGCTATGCGCAGATATCTGTCCTCTTGTTCGGTGGTGTGGCGATGCTGCTGGAATGGTTCATGTCTGTCAATTCATCAATTCTATATTTGCAACCACCCTGACTTATTTTCGTCCAACCGGAACACTGAGTATCCTTCCGATAAATCAGTGTTCTTGTTGGAACACTGATTTATGGGAAGGATAATCAGCAGGCTCGATAAGCCACAATTCTTCCTCTGTCAAACTCAGAAATATGCTTGTATGACTGCTGTATTGTTCGGCGAGGCATAATTAAACTTCCTATTTTAGGAATAGCAAGAAAACTTAATTCCAATACTTAAAACCAGTTCTCTGCTCTCCTTTTTATGTTTACAGGGAGTGTTACTGGCACACATGATTTGTATATATACTGCAGTGCTAATCATTTGCAAATCCTTCCATGATCTATACATATCGTGCAAATTGAAAACTATTGGATGCATTCTTTATGGTTGCATTTTTGGTGGCTAGCAGTGTATCTATTAAGCATTCCACTATTTCCAGGTAATTAGATTTATAATGGATAAATTTGAAATCTTGAACATAACCAGAAATAACCCTCAGAAATTAAATAGGTAAAAACAAAAATTAAAAATAAACTGATTTTAAGTTTTCTAATTTTGCGATGAAAAAAGATCAAGACAAGATATATATAAATTTACACAGCATCGGTAAATGCATATAATAAATATAATGAAACTTAGAAAAACGCAAAATATGCAAAGTGGACATTTTGCACCTATATGTAAGATATAAGTAGAATTTAAATACACTCATGTCCAAATTTATCTTTACATACCCAAAAATCATGATATTTCTTGAAATATCCAATCGATGTAATCCATTTTTGCAGGGATTGTGTAAAAACAAGCCTAATTGGCATTATCCAATCAAAAGTGATCAAACTTACTGATATGCAAATCGAGGCGTTACGTCATCTGATGGTGAATCAAGCGCTTTGCGCAAAGTGAATTATCTGAATGAATTTCTGCAATACAGCGTTTGATTTCAGTGTATAAGGACTCAAAACGGTTTGTTATGGCTCCGAAGTATCATTTAGAAGAATCTGGAGTAATGAAGAAGAATTTTTATTAATTTTTAAGAATTTTTATTAATTAATTTTTATTAATGATTTAGAAGCAGGGCAGACAATCATGAAAGCCGATATGTGTGAATATTTCAAGACAGACAGTCTCTACACTATGGAAAAAATTTCAGAACTCTGGAACTGTTGCAAGGAGGCCTGGACAAGGTCGTAAACGAATAACAACTGCTTCTCCAGATCAATATCTGGCAATAACTGCCCATTGTAACAGGAAGTCTACTGCTTGGCAGTTAAGTTCAGAGGTTGCAGCTGCCACTGGAACTGTTGTATCACGGCAAACTGTATACAGAAGGCTTAATGAAAAAGGCCTTTATGCCAGAAAGCCAGGGGTATGCATTTCACTGTCTTCACAACGAAAGAGGGATCGCTTTAATTGGTGCAAATAACATCAGAACTGGAGTGAACACCAATGGACCCATGTTCTTTTTACTGATGAGTCGAGGTTTAGTTTAACATCTGATTCTAAACGTGTTTACATCTGGAGGGAGTCAGGAATGCGAAATCTTCCTTTGAACATTTCGGAACGTGACCGTTTCGGTAGTGCAGGTGTGATGGTATGGGAGGAATAATGATCGATGGACAGCCTCTACATTTTCAACAGCGGATCTGTGACTGGCCAGAGATATCAGGATGAGGTCTTAGAACCTTATGTAAGACTTTTCAGAGGTGCATATGGATTTGACTTTTTATTTATGGATGATAATGCTCATCCACATCGAGCAAACCTCGTTGATGAATTCCTTGAAAGTGAAGCCATTGAGCGAATACCGTGGCCAGCAAAATCTCCTGATATGAACCCGATAGAGAACTTATGGGACTACCTTGGAAAAGCAGTTGCACGGAGACATCCTCCTCATAGAGATATAAATGCCTGAAGACCGCATTGCTGGAGGAGTGGAATTTAATTCCCCAAACTGTGGTTAACAACATTATTGCCAGCGTTAAAACACGTTGTGATATGTGTATACACGTCGGGATATGTATACACATTCCATATTAAATTCATAAGCCTTAATTTTTTTCTGAGTTATTCTTTTTTTCTGAATTCTCCTTGTCGCATATTATTGCCATTTTTACTGTTTCCTGCTATAGTTTTATATCATACAGTGCTCTTAAATTTTTTCCTTTGTATTTATGTGTTACGATGTTATGTATGATTTCACACAAATTCATAAAGTTATAGTTCACAGTTTCTGAGAAATCCATGATTTTATGCATGTAAAGATAATTTTGGACATGAGTGTACAATGTGTTTTGTGCCTTATTTGATTTCTTTCATTTAAGATTGTATTTACTAATGCAGACTTTTTTACTTGTAGTATATACATATTTTAATGTTTTGAGTGTTTTATCATTGAAATATTTTCAGACACGTTAGACAAAAATTCCAGAAGTTAGGTTTATTAGAATATTTTGTTTATTGCAACAATATAAACTTACTGTCTTATAACCATAATCTATTAAATTAAATTTATTTTGAATATTCCGTGTAATTTTAATTTCAAATCTATTTTATAGATGATGATTCAAGCATTGCTTCTTTGTCACAAAAGGTAGGTTATTTCTGATTTCATGAAGTTTTATGTATTTTAAGCTGAATTATTTTTAAAGCTATGTAATAGTTGTGCAAATTTATTAATTGTATTAGATCGTGAGCATTCCAAGTTTGACTGAACTTTGAAATCTTGTTTAAATGAATTATATTGATCAATATAAGTATACAAAAATATTAACATGATATAATTAAAGTTAAATATGTAAAAAATTTAAAATAAGGGTAGTTGCTGTGACAAATACTCCTATCTGCTCATGACAATTGTTTTGGAGTATCTTTACCTCACAAATCATGAATTGTGGAAAAATCAATGTTTTTTCCCAAACTTTATCCATCGAGGTTCTCTAGTGATCTTTGCTTTTCCCATGGAGTTTGCTGTCTTTAGTAAACATGGGTGGCATGCTCCTGGGTTACTCAAGCAATCTTTCTGTTTTCATCCCATTATTCTATTCCACAATCCCTCTTTTTTCCCTTCCACGACCCTTTTTGCTTGAAGTTGTTTCTTTGGCCAAATACGGCCCTTGCGCCATAAACCCCAAAATAACCAAATTTTATCGAAAGTTTAGTTCTATATAATCCTTAACTCATTGTATGTCATACAAGTTTGCGAAATTGTTGACAACTGAACATATAGTCTATCAGGAGAATTGCTCCAGACAGTCTAGATACTGGCGGTCACTATAAAACAGGTCTTGGACATTTTGAGTTGGAGGAGGTTTTGGCGATATTTTGAATGTAGCCCTAGCAGTCATGTATCTTAGCATACAAACACTTGGTCAGCAAATTGTTACTAAGAGTGCCAAACCCAAGTGCTTCAATAATCCCATACAGAAAATGTGTGGTCTCATTTCTATGGTAACAGACAACCAGACTTTCTGTCTGGAACAGTTCTTGTGGTTTGACTACCTTACTATCCTCTTTTATTTAAAATAAAATAGAACTCTCACTCACAATTTCTTGTGCCATAAGACCCCAAAATCCAATCCTCATTCACAATTTCATAATCACTATTTCTTTGTATATTTAATCATTTGAATCAGCAGGTTGGATATTCAATTAGCCCCATTATATTTAGTTGAAATTTAATTCAATTTAAATAATACATTTAACTAGAAAAGTAGTTAAGTTTAGTATTTCAATTTATGTAAACTTTGAAATGCTATGACTATAAACATGATTTTTTTAGGGAGAAGATGCATCATTAGATCAAGAAGAGTTTTATCAGACTGTCACTCTGCATCGTGGTACCAAAGGTTTTGGTTTCAGTATTAGAGGAGGGAAAGAATTTCACAACATGCCTCTTTTTGTTTTAAGGATAGCAGAGAATGGCCCTGCGCAACAAGATGGAAAACTGAAGGTTATTTTCATTTAGTTTTTATATTTTAAGATATATTTTAGAAATGAAGTTCTTGGGCTTTTCACTGTTCATTTTTTAAAAATTGTTTACTAGAGCTTGATTCTTGACCATATTCAAATGTCTCCATATCTGAAGTCACTCCCAAATATCAAGTATAGCTCCCTGACTAGAATAAGTTAGGTGGCATTTACTATGTTATTGCTACCTATTCTATCACTTTTACTTTGCTTTCTAATGCATTTACCTTGTACACAAATGCTCTAAGATTAACAGATCTGTAAATTTTTATTTTCCCAGTGACATTTTTATACTATTGAAATAGCAATTGTGTGTTTTATAGTATAGGATATTTTTTTGGTTTGTAGGTTGGGGATCAAATTATTGAAATCAATGGCATTTGTACTAAAGACATGACTCATGCAGAAGCAATTGAGTTGATTAGAAAAGATGGAAATTCTGTACGAATACTCATTAAACGATGCAATTATACTCCTGGAACTCTAGGTATGTTATATGTTTTATTTCTTCTTAGAGCTTAAAATGTGTAGAAAAGTTATATTAAAGAATTAAGAATATTAAAAAAAAATATTTGTGTCTAGGCTATTATGTGCATGTAGGATACTTAAGGGGATTTTCCTTTTTTCTGTTAAATTACAGCTTTTTTGGGATTTTTTATCGAAACTATGCTGTCAAACAATTCCAGACTTAGTGTGTCTATTATCATTTCAAGCATTTAAAAATTTATTTAAAAAAAATCATTTCATGAAGAATTGCACCTGCTAACCCTTCTTGACCATAATGCTATGCGAAGTTCAGTGGTTGCTGGTTGGCATGATTTCTCCAACTCCAAGTGATCTTAAACAAAAGAAATTGAACAGCATTCTATCTCGTAACTTGTTGCTACCGTTTGAACCAGAAAATTAAAAAAATATTTGAAGTAATGGTGACTGGGTCAAATCCAAAATAATCGATTTAGCTAAAAAGTTTTGACTGACATATTTGCTATTAAAATATTTTATTAACCTACCCCAGACTTGACTTCTCCACCATTAATTAGTCTGTCTGGCAGCCCAATACTGTTTTTGTGTAGGATGCATCTTCCTCAAGATTTGCCTAGAACAGTGGGGGTTGCCTGTTTTCACATTATTAAATTACCATTTTTATTCTTGTGGTTATTTACTCTTATGATTAGGTTTATACAAAATAATTTCATTAAAGTTTGACCTAATACAAAATACAACTTAAAAATCATATTTTTGAGTAGAGATTTCCCAATCAAATTTTTAAGCCTGCTTTTAGTTATATTCAGTCTTGCCATGGTCTTTTAAAAAGCCTTAAGGAGGCCTAATTTTTAATTTTAGTTTTCAAGGACCCTTTAAAGCCTTAATATTTGTTGAAAATCTGATTGACTTGTTCAAGGTCAAGTGACATCCCAAATCGATATCATAATATTTATTTATAGGTTAGTTTTTTGGTTTCAAAACTAGTCAGTGAGACTCAAACGTAACACTAGTGAAAGCATCTTCATGTGCACTCTAATCTGTTGTGTGATCTATCTGAAATATAGTTTTAAGATAACGAAAAATAGTTTTGTGGCTTTAGTGAAAGGGCTTAATCTTTCTTTTGCTTGAAGAGAGGGAACCGTTAATTTTCTCCTAACTGTTTGAGGGGCTGTCTTGGCTTAGTGTGTATGCCCACTGCGCTAACAACCTTATGTGTTGTGGGCAGCACAAGTTTTGTTCCTCTTTGGATGTATTTCTCTCTTCTGTGTTAGTAAAACTTTCTTTGTGTGTGTAAGTCTATTACTTGATGTGGGGCCGCCGACCGGATGGTTTTGAGTTCGAATCCAACCAAAGACTCATGTACAAAGGGGCTGGTGCATGTTAAATCTGTCATGGCCTCAAATGTCCTCATGTTGGCATGGTGTGTAAATTTAAAGAGGGGGTGCCAGCTCAGGTGTGACCTCGTCATCTGACCGTGATTCAAAATTTACGTGGTGCTGTCCCTGTATCTTTCCCGTCGGGTTTGTCCCGGACCGTCGGCAATAGCCCATTGTGTTGTTCCAGTGCGACGTTTATTAAAATACCTACTTATTACTTGATGTTGTCTCTTGTATTTGGCGCAGCATGGCTATATATGGCCCTTGTGCCATAAAACCAAATCCAACTAACCTAACTGTTTGATGAATCAAATAAAAAAGTTTATGAATTTGATCTTAGCTTGTAAAAGTAAAAACTGGATATCTGACAGCATTTTTCCAATGTTGTATTGAAATATTTTTTGGAACTTTGTTCTAAATGACATTTTTTCTCCTATTTTTAGAGTAATGATTGTTGATGGAAAAATCTCACTTGCCATACTCATCTTGTGATAGTTATGAAAATCATAGTTTTATTTGGAAACGCAGAATTTGAAAGATGGAAGCTGCCAAATGTGAAGAAAATTTATCTGAGAAAATGCAATTGTTTACCTGAGCATTAAAAATTTTCTGATGTTTTATTTTCAACTTCTGTTACAATTTTTTTTATATATTTGCATTTGCACTTCATTTCAATTTTCATTTTGTATGTATATATTAGAAAATGTGCATTGTACACATTAGTCAAAGGAGTATTTTATTTGCTTGTTATGATGGTAATTACAATGTGCATTATATTGCACAGTTGTGTTGGATTAGAAGGAGAAAATTAAACATCCAGAAGTGCAAGAAAAATGCTTGTAAAAGCAGCTGAATTTTTAAAAATTGTACAAATTTTTCCATTTATCGTAACATTGCTCGTTTATTGTTTTGGATATTGGTGTTTCTTATGGAATTTTATTTTTAGCTTAACATTTTACTTTGACTCATTCCAGGTGATTTAATAAAAATATTTGTTAAATTGTACTTAGTTTTAATACTTTTTGCTGTCATCTGTTGAATCTCTATTTCCCTTTTTTGTTGCATTTATTTATTTTATTTATTGGATGTACTTTTTTCTGCATTGTTATTTGTATTATTTATTTATTTATTCGGTGAGTAAACATTCCATTGTTAGTTAACTGTTAAAAAATTGACATTAAATTTAACAGCAAAAGTCTTAATTTTTTATTTTAGGTGAACTCTACTCATTAAAAATATTTCAAAATTAAATGTTAAAAGTCATACCAGTTTGGAAGTGATTCTATTTTGCAAGTCTCCTTTTGGATTTGTAAAAAAGTAAAAGTAAATCTCACTACTTACTGCTACAATCAGGTATTTTCCCTTTTACTCATTTTTGGTCCTTGTGCCATAAAACCCAAATAACACAAACAACCTCTGTTATTAAATTATGTGTGCATTATTAAATTAATTTTTAGTGTAGTAAGCACATTTAAAATATGTATAAAACATGCTTGGTTTAAAAGTTGTCAATTGAACATTCCAAAATATGAAACTAAATATTACTTTATGTTGAGTGATTTCCATTCCATTCTCGTGATGCTTCAAAATTCGCAATCTCGTTGATTTTCCCTACATTCTATTTGTTTACTGTTTATTTTAACAATGGTTACTTTAAATGTTTTGATTTCTTCATTTATCACAAAAGCTCTTTCTATTAGGTTGTGATGAAACATGTTTAATGCAGCTATAGAGTGCAATGTTTGATAATGTTGGACAGAAATATTTTGTATTTATGTAGCCCAGCACCTATTCACATGTGTAAAGCAAATGTATTGTATTTAAGGAACAGATTAAGGTACACTGATTTATTCTTGAAATAAAAACAGTTATATATTTTCCCGATATATTTTTGAGAAATAGGAATAAAAAAGGAATTTTTAGGATTGTAATAACTTTTCTGGCCAGTGATTTTAAAATATTTTGATGGGAAATGTATTTAATGTTAGATCACATGGTTAATTTTATGTATAAAAGGACTTATAAAAGGATGTATTTTCCATTTGTGATCAAGTATACATTTTACTTAGACAAGCAGTATTTTCAATAAATGTCTTGAAATTCTGAATATCATCTAAAAAATACATTTTAAAATACTTGAAATACAGATGTAAACAATAGTTCAGAGTTGTAAACAAGACTATTAGATGTGCATATGTTATAAAGAACTTATCTGTTTGCAAAAGTGAAAGCAATATTTTTTTAAATGATGTATTTCTAACATGGAATTAAATAGAAAATTCATGTACTTCCAAGAAAGTTTGTGATCTATAAACAGTGTATGAAGGGTAGATAGTTGTTATATGGATAGTTAGGGCTATTGGTGACTGTCCAGGATCAATCCCAAAGGGAAAGATTCGAGGACACCTGGTGTAGCTTGTTCGTTTATGGACCTTGCACCATAAATTCCATTCCATTCTGAGGACACCTTGTAATTTTGGACCATGGTCAAATGACGAGGTCAACTTCTGAGCTGACCCTACTCTTCAAACTTCCACACCACATCAACCTTAAGTCATTTGAGGCCACGGCAGATTTAATGTGCACCAGCCCCTTGCACACGACTGTCTTTGGACCGAGTTTGAAACTCGGAACTTTCCAATTGATAATCTGTTACTCTTCCAACTGGGCCACCACTTCCCCATAAATTGAATGGAGAGGAATGTTTATTGTATTGTGTTTTCATGCTTTGGTAAAGCCAGAAATTTCCAAGACCAAATGAAATATTCCTATAATAAAGTTAAAAATGATTTTGAATGTGTCTAAATTTTTAATGATCTAAATCATCTAATTAAATTTATTCGTGGCCAGTGCTAGTTTGGAAGCACTTGATATTTGTTTTCATGTACATGGGATTAATCGTGTAATTAGTTTTTCTGTTAGACATAAGGGTTAATTATTTCTATACAGACAAATTAATCATTGCAAGTGTAATTTGTTGAAAGCCTACGTGATTTTAAAGTTACACGTTTAGAGAATAACAAATTATATATAATATAAATCCTCTAATGAGAAATCAAAGAGGATTTAGTTTTTAACTTTTTCTCAATACTTTATTCCATTACGTATGGACTAGGAAATCTAGTAACTCTTTAATATGCATTTGAGTGCTTTCATGCATAGTATGAGTTTTTGAGTGTTTTCATTCATTATTGAAAACGCGTTCTTTCATATCGAATGGGAAGGAATAACTATATATGTTATCAATTACCCACATTCTTCCATTTTAATTAATGTGAGTATTGTTGATCTTTCATGAATGAAATTTTATTGTATAAAAAGCTATGGGGTATTGTTTTTTAGTGTTCAAGTTGTGTACAGACTTCATGTTAAGTGTTTTTATACTAGAATTATTTGTATTTAAGTCATCAGGGGGGTTTAAGGCAGAAGTATTTGCCAAAGCAATAGAGTATTTATATAGGACAGTTTATAGTTAGTCCTGTTTTAATTTGTGTAAGTTTAAATGTCTTGTTAAGCTGTTATACAAAGTTGCTAGTGTTTTTATTCATTTGTATTTGTTTAAAGTAGTAAATATATATTATATATACTTCTGTTATACATTTTTCAGAACTGTCCAGTTTTATATTTTATATTGTCTGGTTTTAACCGTATATTGGTTGTTTTAAGTTTTCTTTTGGTGTTTTCAGAAACAAAAAAAATATTTATTTGTCGCTTAAGTGACATTTATTAAAGAAAAAATGCTTAGTCGAAGGAATTGGTGCCTTTTTGTATATCTTAAAAATGTTAACAACTGAAGCAAATGTTTGTCTTCTGCTATATTTTGTGACTAATACTTTTAAAAATTTGAATAACAATTCATTTCATATGAGAGAATTAATAAAATATGAGATGAAGAATGCATACTTTTAGTTTGATTTGTTTTATTTTATCTTAAAAATATACAGCTAGTTAAGTATCATCTTTGGAATATCCGAAAGTCTTGGGAGTGCCATGATTTAATTCTGATTAATCTGGAATGGTATTTTAATGAACACTTGGTTTTATGAAACTTCATGGAGTCCTGCTCGAATAAGAAAATTTTAAAATTTCTTTTTGAAGAACTTTCTTACAAATATTTTTTCAACTTTGGGACTGGAAGGAGTTGAATAAAGGAAGTTGACTTTAATATTAAATTATATGAAGTTTGATAATGTGAAATAAAAGGACAAAATTTTCAACTTTTTAATTCATTTCTAATTTTAACTAACTTGAAGGTTTCAGTGTTGATCACTTGCATCCAATAGCATCCAGAAATTCCACAAAGTGAAATTTCTGTTGCTAAATGATCTTTAGTAATACACAGGTTTCAACATTGTAATTGAATATTGGAATTAAAACCTAACATGGTGTGACACTGATATAGACAAGATATAAATGGGTCATTCCATGTCAAACTGCACAAAAAAGGGTATTTTCAACCCGACCATCTCATTTTTATAAAGTGTGGCTAAATTTTGCCAATCCACAGGAAATTCTGGAAATGTCGTTTCCTACTTGAAATTTATTAAAATTAAATTTGAAAAGTTGGTCAATTTTTCATGATTCTAGAATCATTAACCTGACCACATCTCTAGATCTGACTATTCAATTGGACTAAATTTGGGCTTATTTTGTAAGTAAATGTACAGACTTTCTAATTATGCATAACGTGGTGAGTGACCTTTCTAATTTCAAGGTCATTCAATTATTTTGACCTTGAATTTTAGAGTATTTTTTCTAAAAAATAGATATGTTGAAGCTACCCTATTTATATTTACTTTCTGAAAGTTGCAAATTGGGTTGATAGAAAATATTTCTAAGTAAACAATTATAAACAAAACCCATATATATATAAACACCTACCTTGACCAGATTGTCCAATCAAAATGTCTAATTTCTATATAAATACATCCTTTCTAATGATATACTACAGGATAAGACCTATTTCATCTCAAGTGGAACGATCAAGTTAAAGGATACAGGTGTATAGGTTTGGTTTACATGATTCCAATTACAGTGCAGGTGTGTGCTTATGGGTACTGATTATATCGTTCAGTTTACTTCGAATCTTTTTCAATTATGAATCCATGCATAATCCCACATTAAAACTCAGAAAGCAAAGATAAATAAAATACACATGTTAGATTGCACTTTTTGAAATTGAATGACTTTGAAGCTACAAATGTCACTCGGAAGGATGTTTACCATCATTAGAAAGTTTACATTTATCTATCAAATTAGCTCTAATTTAGTCCCATCGAACTATTAGATACTCATGAGTTAGTGCTTCTAAAATCATGAAAAATAGTCCAATTTTTCAAATTTAAAAGAAATATAAGTAAAAAGCTTTAAAGTTAGAAGCTAAAAATTTCTAAGTGGCTGGACAACAAATTAGTTAAGTTTAAAAAAATCGGGGGGGGGGGGTCAGTTTGTGGACTGAGCGGTTTGACATGGAATGACATATCTTTCAGATTAACTTTAAACACTAATGCCCCTTTTATAGTCACCAAAGCCCTTAATTCTAATTTGTAATAGCCCGTTGCGTTGCTCCACAGTTCGACGTTAATTAAATACTTACCTACCTTTAATTTGTAAAAATGTACGCTAATGTAATGTCCTCTACTTAAAGCTCAGTTTTAAAATTATTTTTCGTATGAGTTTTATTTTTAATTAAAATATTCACGTGAAATATTTAAATATAAAAGCTTCATTTGGTTCGCTTTTTGATAATTTGGAATTTATCTCGAAATTTGTAAATATTTTCTGAAAAATGTTAACGTTTTTTAAATTAAATTTTTGTGTGCATAATACTAGTTCCTAAATCAACAAAAACTACGATTTCTAGGATAATCTAATCTTGCCCTTGAAATTAAATTACACTAGCTGAAAGAAACACATTTAAAACAATTTCCTTGAATTGAATCTGAATCTCAATAATTTCACTTAATTTGATATCTTTCAGAACTCAATTTTACATTTCTGTACTTTGAAATTAACTCTGGAATCTATGGTGTGTTGTAGCCCTGTTCATTTGTAAACTTGGTACCCTAAAAACCAACCATGGATTTATATGATTTAATGTTCATATTTGCAGACTAGTATCTGGGTTTCGGGTCGATTTTCAAGTGTAATCCCGGGGTTATTCCCCTTTTTTAAGAGTAATATATTTGTGTTTATGACAACGATTTGGTAGGTAGGTATTTAATTAACATCGCACTGGAGCAACATAGCGGGCTATTGGCGACGGTCAGGAATCAAAACCCGAAGAAAGACAACACCATGCAATTTTGAACCACGGTCAGATGACGAGATCACACCTGAGCTGGCACTCTCCCAACTTCCGCACCGCCCCAACGTGAGGATATTTGAGGCCACGACAGATTTAACGTGCATCAGTCGCCTTTGTACACTCTTACTTACGGGTTACCGCGGCCCCTTAACGATTTGGGAACAGATTCTTGAGATCAAGCACTCTACAATCAGAACGTAGCTTGGTCATCCTAAGTGCAAGGCCGGTCTTTAGCAGATTCCGCCAAGTGGGACCCCACTCCAAGGGGCCCCGTCATAAATGTGATTGAGAAAAGATGTATTTATTATGAAATTATTTGATCCTAAATTTAGCAACACCCTTAAACGGTTATTTTTATTTAAAAGATATTTCCTATTGTCGACTTTGGCGCAACTTGTCCGTCTTTGGACCTTGCGCCATAAAACTCAAACAAACCAACCCATAGTCAACTACTCCATTTCATTTCTAAAAGCGTCATTTAACTAATTGTTTTTCTTTTTAATATCCACGTTGACGTGATGTGGAAGTTTGGACAGTGGGGTGCCAGCTGAGGTGTTTATCTCGTCATTTGACCGTGATTCAATATTACGAGGGTCTGTCCTCGGATCTTTTCCTTGGAGATTGATCCCGGACCGTCGCCAATGGCCCTTTGCCTTGCTCCAGTGCGACGTTAATTCAACTACCCCTTTTTATATTTTGTTCTGCCCTTCAGAGTTTGATTGAATTGGGCCCTACAAAAGTGGACGCTGAAGGAATTTTGAGGTCAATGCAATAATTATTTGGCAAAATGCAAGTTACGACAGGTCGTAACAAGCGAGTGCTAACGTGTGTGTATTTGCGCGCACTTCCGACTTAACGCATGCTCTTACCAATCCAGCGTAGCGTCAATAATCCGCATCCTCGCTCTGTCTAGCTTACTATATAATACTATAAGTAGATGTGAAGTCTTAAATCACTTAAAAAAGCGAGTAGGCACAGTCCCCACTGTACCTTAAGGTTTGGTTCGTGAATACTTTTGGGCGGAATACCTGGTAAGTGGGTCGCTGGTGAAATGAAGACGGTTTGGTTTGGTTGGTTGATTTCCTTGAGACTTATAGCTGCAGAATCAGGCTTTTGTCTCCATTCTTCCTAATTACAATATCCAATAAACGACACAATACAATAACAAGTAATTGACACACACACAGTGAAAGCTTTACTGACACAGGAGAGAAATACACCCAGGGAGGAATGCACCTGGCAGGAATCGAACCTGCGCCGCCTACAACTCGAAGGTTGCTAGCGCAATGGGCATACCCACTGAGCCACGACGGCCCCAAAAATGAAGACGGCGGGTATTTCTTTGACATTTATTTATTTAGCCAGTTTTGGTGGATACATAACAGTGGTGTTAGTATGTGGGCGATGCTTGGTATTCTATGGCAACCTTATGGATGATGGGTCTGTGATAGTTAAAGTACGAGTCAAACGGCTTGATGTCGATGCTGATGTTCCTGGCAAAGGTAAGGTCGATGAGGATGTTTCCAATTGTAGTGGGCGATTCGAGGTTCACCTCTTCTTTTAAGAACTGTATGATGCTGGGATCCGTCAGACTCGCGTACAAGGTCGCCACCCACCAACGGTTTTATGATATCGCCGTTAGTCTCGCTCATCTGTTGGTCAAACGCAGTCCAATCAAAGGCTGGTTCATCAAGCAACGCAGCCAGGCCTTCACAACTGACTTCTTGACAAAGCCACTGAGGTAGGTGGACTTGTGTATCAAATTCTTCTTGATGTTAATGTTAAATGTTTGGTCGTCTCAAGCCGTCTTGGTGACTGCTGCACCATGTTGTTAACATCGACAGGCACATTGATTACTCGTCCCATAATTTCCGTCATGCCTCAATTGGCGTATCTGCATGAATGGCAGATGCGGTGGTATTAAACGCACGCCTACTGGATCCAAAGGTGGCAGGTTATTGGGCTTTGGTGGATACTTGAAATCAAAGCCCAATAATCTGCCTTACCTTAGGACTTGCTTAGTGGTGGTATCTTCTTAGACTCCAACGGTTGTCGATAATTGCTGCACATCCTAAACTCTTCAACCTTCTCAAACGGAAATTCACTCTTTAGAAGATATTTCTCAAACCACAAACGCCATATGCGTGTTCCCCCAAACGTAATTTCCTCAAAAGCCTTCTCAAGCTGCTTTGATGCCAGGCTCCAATGGTTCTGCATGGCTTTACTCCGAAATGCTGGATTGTCTTCTTTACTGGTAACTGGGTTAACAGCAGGCAAGTCGTCATTATCAACATTCATAGGCTCAGCCGGTGGCATCTCGTTAGATAGTCCAGCGACGTCGCCTACTCCTTCTTCGTCTTCGGTAAGCTCTAAATCTCTCCGCACTTATCATAGGTTTCGACTTCTTGGTATCACATTTTGTTCGTCTTGAACTGCTCTTTCAACCTGTTTACGTTTCCTATGCTGTAATCGAACTTTAGTGTGATACTTTGGCTTCGTAGTGAAATATTCGACAAATCGTCAATTTTCACACAAGTGGTTTAAATCGTCAACTAAACAAAAGGAACTGTAGAACTCGTCGTTCTCTTCAATTTAAGCACGCATTCGCCACGACCCGTCTGTTAGAACTGAAGTTACTGCGGTTAAACAGGTCAGCGTATGTGTGCCCGAAATGTGACTCATTTCCCCCACCAAGTGGTACAAAGGTCAGAAGGGGAGTAAATTAGTGATCCACCTTCCTCTACACGATGGTAGGTCATTTATCCCCATTGGCTGATTCCCCCTAGAGTTATGGGGCTTTGAGATATCAACACTTTTCGTGGAGCGCAAGTTTCTGCCTATGACCCCCATGCATGCTCCTTAGACCTCCGGACCGATTTCAAAGACGTATTCACGTCAAAATTTATAGGCACAGCTACACTTGCAATTCATTATTTACAAAGATAGTTTTCCAGAGGGGGGGGGGGGGTCGCTGAACAAAATTGTCTTCGAAAACGAGGCATTGACCCCAAAAAGTTTGGGAAACTGGAATAAAGTATATCTATTCAAAGCTTTCAATCAGACAATCTAATATGAATTCGAATATGGCAATGTAATATAATATGAATTCCATAGGCATTGAGAGTTATTGAATTTCATGTACTACATGCAAATAACTTGATTGGATTGGTTTTTATCGCGCAAGGGTCATTTGGCCAAGCGCAAATAAATTGGAAGCACTGGATACGGTAACCTCTGAATTAGAATTATTGGGGTAAAACTGAAGCGAGAAATATTGAAAAAAAAGGAACGAATTATTAATTGGATGCGTAGGAATAGAAACATTTAAAAGATTTAGTTTATCGCTAGTCATTTATTATATTAGGATTAATTAGAATGAAAAACTTGGAAATATAAGGGTACAAATTAAGGATATTAAGGAAGATTTATCACGTATTTTGAAATTTCAATGAATCTTGTAATATACGGATGGAATATGTAATGTAATATATGGGGACATATACACGGGATTTTTATAAGTTAAATAAACCATTGAAGTCTTGTTTATCCATCGCTTCTTTGGATCTTGAACACCCTCATATCAATGCATCTGACTACTTTGGCCTGATATTGGATTGTGGCATGAATGAAGCAGACAGGAAGTTTGAACGATTGTTTATTGTGCAAATATTCAACAATTAATTTACAGTTTGAACAATTAAAATGCAGTTTGAAAAAAAATTGCTGTCCAGAATTCGGTAGCTTTAGAATGACACCACTTACGTAGACACTTACTCCACACAATCCAAAGTTACACTGGCCCAAAGTTCGCCCAGCACCGTAGAATTTCGACATTGCGGACCCCCTGCCCGCGCTCAATGCGCCTGCGCACTCGGTCGGAAGGTCATGCCAGGTACGGACATCCTTTGTCTACATGACGCTGTATTTATCTTCTGGATGTTTCTTCTAGTTCTAAAATCAAGAGTTGTAACGCTTTTCGTAACACGACTTTTCATGCATGCCCCTCAGTACGGTTCCGATTTCAAAGACGTACTCGCATCGAAAATGAAAATGGCGACCAAGTAACTTGGTCAAAAATGAAATTTACTCAATAAGGATGAATTAGTTTTTTGTTACAAAATTTTTTCAGGGGAGAACCTTTCCAGAATTCGTTGCAAGTTGTTAAACAAATAGCATTAACATCTCTCGAAAGGGTCAATGTCCATTTCCAAGGAATTTTACTGTAGGGCTTATGTCCAGGAAAATTTCTGAGGAAAGCGGAAAGATTAAAAATCATAGTTGTACTAGTGACTACACTTGCGTAGTAGTTTTCTGAAAGAATCAAAACATTTGAAAGTATTTTTTGTACACAGCGTGATAAAAATTTAAGAAAATAGAAGTTACAAAATCGACCATTTTTTACCCAAAACTTGTAAAATGGACATGACCCTTTTACTATATACCAAGGCACAGAAATTACTTCTAAAACACTAAAGTTTAATTGCTCATTTTTGCGTATATTTGGCACCATTTTGTATAAATATCGCCAAAACGGTTACGCTGCGTTCGAATTGCCGCCAAGCATATAACAGAACTAGAGATCGGTGTTAATTTATTTCATTAAGTCCTATCTGGCACAATCGTCTCTAATTTGCCCCTTAAGATTATTTTTCACTTTAAGAATTATTTTTAGGGCTTTTTTCTTTTTTACTGTTGATATTTTCGCCGTGAAAATATTTCCGATTTTTTTTCTTGGAGTTCATACGGAACACTTCATTTTTATACAACACTCAAGGAACAAATAGTTCAATTTCATAAATATTCATGTTTGCCTCAATGTAAATAAAAACCGCGATTCCCGTGTGCTATCATCTATCTTTCCCACGCAAGAAACCCTTTCGTGAAATTTGTTTACAACTGCGTTGTTTATGAACAAGACCTTCCTCTTTGCATCGTTGGGAATCTCAAACAGGAAAAAGAAAAGTCGTTTTCCCTTCGTATCGAAGTACTTCCGTTATCGTTTCTTCTATATTCCCTTCTAAGCTCAAATTTCCCGAAGTTTCAGAAGCCATCCAATTACAACATTTGAGACCTAGTGTTTTGGTATTTAGAAACAAGGGAAGTGGTCTTTAAATGATTGGAAGGAAAGCAAAACAATTCAGTACAAAAGAATTCCGTTGGAACACTTGAGTGGATTGAATTTACCCCCTCATCATAGCTTAATATCATTTCCATAAAAGCTCATCAATTTCGTCCTGAGGGAATCATGCTGATTCAAAACTAAATGGTCTTGTAATGGGACCAAATTTGAATCAAGCACAGAATAAGTGCACTACTTTTTATAAAAAAATGGCGGAAAAGAAAAAAATGTAATCAAAGGAAGGGCTATTGATTCAATATGCTAATTAAATTTTTAATCTTTCTCCTGAAGCCTACTAATGTAGGGCATAGTTATTAGAACTTTTGGACTAGAAAGATAAAAATATCCATTACTTGACGTTAGCTGAGGGTCAAGGGTCATGTTACTACCGTTGTGGTCACATGATCTTGAGCACATAAACGGTTATCATTGATCACTCTATTATTATATTTCCTCTATGGGCTCACCTCTCCCAGGAGCACCTCCGTAGTGTTGTAACCTTTCTTTGTCCAGATACCTTCAGATCTGTCTCCCATTGAACCAGTCTGAGATATGCCACACCGTCAATTACACCCCCCGGAATATACAGGATCTGGAGCAGCAGCTGCAGAATGCTTGGAATAATTTGGTTACAGGATAGCATAAGGATTTTGTGTGACTTCATGCCTCGCCGTATATTGGTATATATGACCACCATAGGAGGCTTTACAACGAACTTATTCATGTCCTTTCTGATGTGATTCTATAATAATAGTACTCTAGATTTGATATTGGGATTATTTTTTATCTCTTCAAATACATCACGTACGAATTTCATTCGAATCGAATACTAACTTCGAAGTGTTTCATTTTTTTTTGGTACTGAGTGTATGTAACTAAGCTTACATAAAAAAAATACTAATTAAAACCTAAATATATCATGGCATTAGGAACAGTGTTTATTATCAGATCTAAGCTAATTTTTCTATATAGTCACTGCTAAATTAAAGATAGAAAAAGACACAATTATCTGTTTGATATTTTCATATTTAATGTCATCTTACGTATTTAATCCCTCTATTTCATATTTAATATGATGGATTGTTTCGTGAAACTTCGTTGACTCCTTAACTTTTATTAAGCTGAGTACGACGGTTTTAGTTAATATATAAGAAACAATTATATTGCCCATCAATATATTATAGATTTTTCTCATAATTTCAGATACATTTTGTGAGAGCGTGTAAACGTCAATGAATTAATTTTTATTGCGCGTGTGCGATTACTATTTTTGTATATTCGTAAGCGTGTTTATTATATTTATTAAGCATGTGCAAACGATAATATTAATGTGGAATCCATCCCCATACCGCCACCAGAGGTCGCGTCCAGCGCGTGAGAACTGAAACTGACTATTTTCCTGATTTAGTTCGAGTTGAGTTGGACTTGTGACTACGAACGCTTCCACGCGCAGGTGGAGCGCCGTTTATACAATTCATGCATGTACCAGCATGCAGGCTGTCTCGGCATCCATGTAACCTTTCATGTATCTAGTTAATAGAATAATTAAATGTGTTAGCCCTAATCTCCGTGTCATCCAGCTTCACTTCATCACACACTAGACACCGTACTACATTAATATATTTTTTATTATGCACACTCAAACTATGATATTGTGAATGTATTTTTAATTATGCAGGTGCAAAATGCAACCATGATATTGGACGTGATAAAAAATTAATTTGGAATTTAGAAGAATTCGAGAAGGTGTGAAAAAGAGAGTTGATCGTGATTCTTTGTACCTTTGTATCGTCTTTAGTTTCCTCAGTGAATGTTTAATTTTTTTAATAAGTATTCGATCGCCATGCATGCAACCATAAAGCTTATCTACAATTATTTAGTGCAATCGAGCTGATTCTGATCATTCAAAAAGAGAAATGAGCTAGTCTTCATCTCGAAGGTAAATTAGACTAGGATCACCACACGACTCGACACGTTTCACCTAATATAGAGACATGCAGTACGTGGATTGAAAATATAATATTGTAAATAGAATTTAAACCTGACACACAAAAAAGAATAAATGCGTGAAAGTAAAAGGAAAGGACTACTGATTACCTCATTTGCATGCATCCAACTCTCCCACCCAAAGAAAAGAATCGACCCCAGAGAGTAAGAGTCCCCTTCAACCTCAAAGTCCAACTCAGCAGGTAGTTAATCCCCTTTGTCTCTATCCCAAACAAAAGCATTCTCGCAAAACTTGTTCGTACAATGCTACTGTTTTCTTTCGATCTGACTGGAAGAATAGAGTGCAAGCAGAGCGGTCTAAAAGCTCTTACAAACAGATCCACATTCTCGGGTGAAACGTTATTTCCATTTCTTCTGTCTTTCAAATGTTCACGGTCCCTTTCGTTCTTTTTTGTATACATAAATCATTTTTGATACATTCACTCGGTAAGGGAATTCTTTTTTGTTTCTCTATCAATAGATCAGAATATTTTGTATTTTTGAACTCGGTAATTAGAGAATTTTGAACTGATGTGGCATGTTTTACTGTTTGTAAGGTTCGTTAATTCGTGTTTTGAAACTGATTCGAGACCATCGTTAAAATATAGCGAATAAACAATTATTTTTTAGTCTAATATGTTTTCAAATGTGTACTTCACCATTCCTTTAAAAGTTAAGTTCAAATTATTATTTGCTAAATTTTGGGAGTCACTGTACGTTGTTATACAATGTTATAGATTATTCTGTACGAGAATTCTTTATATTTCTGTGTATCAATAGATCAGAATAATTTACATTTTTGACTTGAATAATTAGAGAATATCGTAACTGATGTGGAATGGTTCATTGTAAGGTTCTGTAATTCGTGTTTTTAAACTGATTCAAGATAATGTTTAACTCATGACGATTTTTGATTTACTTGTATTCCTTATTGATACTTATGTTTTCTATAGAACAAACTTGTAAGTAAACTTATTTAGCAGCTTCTACTACTCGTTGGAAGACCCTTAAAGTGAATCGCTTTCTCAGAACGTTATTCCTACTCCTAAGCATGGAAATGTTTCGGAGCTTGTATGCTGGCTGGAGAAGTTGGAAATTTAGTATTTATTAATGAAATCATGGAAAAGTGAAATATTTAACTCTATTTAGCAACAATTTTTTCAAAATTGTTCAAAATTTGTTTATAAACAAATTTTGATATCTACAGATAACGTCTCCACAGCGAGAAGAGGTACTGAGCAAAAGTTAAAGTTTCTGTACCACCTTGAACAGCAATTATACACCCCACCATAAACTTAGGACCTCAAGAGCAGTGAAATCTCATGTCCCAGTAGGTAAAAATGGTTAAAAATCACGATATTCAAATGGGCAAAAATATTCAGAAAAGAATACAAATGCTTGTTAAATCAGCGTTCTTCGGCTTGGGAGCTGTTCCAAATACAAATAAAAATCCAACAAAAATTTATTTTCCTTTTTTATTGTGTTTCTGTGCGAAACAGACTGGGTGTATACTAAATTTGAGACAGAATTTTGTAAATTTGATTATATATACTTTTTCAATGTACTTGTAATTAGAATATTTTCAAAAACCATGTTTTTATGCGCAAAATAAGTACTAATGAATATATAACTTTTAAAATTTTGTTCATTTGTTTCGAAAATAGCAGTTAATATAATAATGGATTTTTTTAGTAGCTTTTGCAATCTGAAATAATTTTTATAAGAGAATTTATTTAATAAAAATAGCAAACGAAAATAAAATAAAATCATTGAATAAATTAAAAGACAAAGGAAAGAAACAAAAATATTAAAAAACCTTGATGGTGAGTTAGAACATGCAAAATAAACTTATTCCCCTAAAAAGACTTTGAATAACATAATTTTTAGAGACAAAATCAAGCAAAAATAACTTCAAACAGGAATAATCTTTGAAATGGGAAATAAATTAGTCATGTTAAGCTCTGTTTTATATGAACTAACAATTTTTATAAAGGTCATTGGGCACTAAATTAACACTATTGAGATTAAAAATTGTTTCTGTGTCTGGAGAAATATCAAAATTTGAAATATGAGAATGGAACACAAATGGAGACATTAATTTCGAATACTTATACATATTTCATTTAATACCATAGGTATTTATCAACAAAATAGTAGATCTATCGCTTTAAAATTATCAATCAAAATATTTTCTAATCATTCTAAAAAAGATGTTAGGAAAGGTAACAAGGAAAAGGATTTCTCTGTATGGAAATTAAAACATCAAATAATGTAGAAGTTGTGACTGTCCAACAAATTACTTTTGCTTGATAAGTTGCAATTTTGAGCTTTACGATTGGAAAACCAATTTATTGAAAGACTTCCACAAAATACAGTTTTATGAAAAATGATTAGGGTAATTGAAATGATATGGAACACCGCATTATCTCGAGAGGTAATTATGAAAATTTATCGGAATTGTACGAAATACTTCCATAACTAGATTGCACTCATATTCAGTTTTGAGCGTCGGTTGGAAACCTTTTTTCTAAATAGAAGCATTTTTGTATTTCGAGGGATTGAAAATACGTATTTTATAGGTTCTTTTTAAAAAGCCTATTATATTTAAGAGAAAATAAGTTCACAAATGTTTCTATTGCAGTATTCATCATGAAAATACGTTTGTGAATGCTCAATGCTAATTTTCTGTTACATTTGTTTTTTCTTAAAACAAGTGTAGCTTTTCCGTTGAAGAACGTGCGCACGTAGTATGGAACTTCTGGACTGCAAGACGTGCTCTAATTCTCTATATTCCGTGCATTTGCCGTACCTTGAAATATATTTTGTAAAATAGAATTTTCATGTTATGGAAAGCATTCTCTATGGGAAATGAATGTTTTTAATTGAAAACTCACTCCCGTATTTTTCACCCTAACTCGGAGAATTACACCCTACCACACGCACGAACACAGACAGACAGAACCCAAAACGGATAAATAACTTGAAATGGGGAGTAAATATTGAATGTACAAACACTACATTCTTATTCATATAGATACGATTACGCGGAAAACACATCTGTTGCCATTCGCCAAAATACAAATAACGCCGATTTCTATGCCACGTATGTTAGTAAATATGCAGTTTAGTGTCACTGTTGCTGCTATTGTTTACACAAATGGAAGCTCAAGCTGTACTTATAAAAAGAAAATTATGAGATGAAGTACAATTGCCCGATGCTGATTCAAATACGACGGGGAAATTGCACAACCAAAATCGGTCAATACACCATCAGACAGGAAATCTGTATTGTCTTAGATTTTAGATACAATGCTGGTTGAATGGTTAGCATTGATATGTTTTTTTTAAAGACCCTAACCGCTCAACCTACCAAGAGGGTGAGAGGGAAAGCAAGTGGCTTTCGGGAGGACATTCGTCAGGCCCCATAAAGTCTTCAGGGTCCTTAGCTCAATTGCACAACCAAACACAATAGATTCTTACAGAATAAATACAAATAATGAACAAAAGATATTGATATGGATTAGAGTTTCTGGTTGGATTCTCAGAATGGCGTATCCAAAAATATTCTGAATAATAATGGGGCTTAGTAACTGCCAGAGGCATTGTGAATGAGTATCTTATATCCAAGTCTTTTGCAAAATAAAATTGCATTGTATAAGTTCATTCAAGCTATTCATATATCTGTGGATACAACGACATTTAACAATTAATTTCCAGCATTCATTCTATTCTGTTTCACGATCTCATCATTTGTTTGTGTGTGTATGAATTGAATTCAAATCCGGATCCATGCTACATTAGATACAAAGCTGGTTGAATAGTTAGCATTGATATGGATTAGTTTTTGTTTCAGAAGGAGAGATTTATTCTAAGAATGGCATATCGAAAGTATTCCGAATGACGATATGCAACTAGCAAGTATTGCGAATGAGTTATATTTCTTATATCCAAGTCTAACAAAAAAAAAGTTGCATTGTGAAGTTCAATTCAAGCAATTCATATCTGCGGATACAACGACATCTAACAATTAATTCCCAGCATCGATTCACTTCTGTTTCACGATCCCATCACTTGTTTGTGTGTGTGAATTGAATCCAAACCCGGATCCATGCTCGAAATCGAATTCGAGGACCCGGGCAAACAAATCTCATTCACAATTACTCGCAGGCTTTCGATATTATGAATATTCCAAGTCCGTTTTGAACAGAGATTTTAAAAGAAAGTTTTAATCAAGCAACAGCGTCATCGCTCGGGCCTTCATTCATAAGAGTGATCGATACTTTGAAATCTGCGCCCCCTTGAAATAATATTCGAATCAATCCTCACATTCAGTGAAACTCTCGAATAAATTAATCTTGCGCAAGGAGGTTAACGTGTAACAATGAAGAATAATGCACACTTGAAGGGCAGGGAAGCAAATGATTGCATTTACTTCTGCTGACACAGCGATCATTTGTTAGAATATTCACGATACACATTTATCAAAGCGGACGACATTCATCCGGTGCTTTTGGAATTAAAATCGATGCAGATGAGAAATGGCTTCTACTTTGCAAAATTGGGTTCGAATGCGCGATACTGGAGGTTCTGCTGAGGAATCTTTATTTTTGTCTTGGAATTTTGTTCAGATGTATATGATCCACATCAGTCACGGGGAAGTGCAGGAGAAGGTGCATTTATCTATCGATGAATCCATGGCAATTTATGAGATATTTTGTTTTAAGGAGAAGGGGGAAATATGAATTTATATTGGGGAGACAAGTATTGTGTGGTTGCTTGAATATAAGTTATATTTTAGGATGATTGTGTAGAAGAAAGAATAAAATGCCACCGCTGGCGATACATAAATTTGGCCGAACAAAGTGGCTCTGTGAAGCCTGATTTATCAACCTTAAGAGAGGTTATCAACCCTCTAGTATAAAAGATTATTAAAACTTGCATAAGCTTGTTATAAGTTCAATCCTGTAAACAATCTTAGAGTATGCATGAAGTTCAGAAGAGAAATAAAACTAAAAATAACTTGATGACGTTTGTAGTTTCGAAGAAACGGCCTCAAATAGGGTGGGTAGTTAATTAACGTCACACTGGAGCAACACAACGGGCTATTGGCGACGGTCTGGGATCAATCCCGAAGGGAATGAACCAAGGACATCTCGTAATTTTGATCCATGGTCAGATGACGAGATCAACACTTGCCCTATTAAAAAATCAGAACTTTTTATCTCACTTTTCAATTTTATGAACCCTTGGTGTGCGTGAAAAACAGCGTCGACACAAAGCAAAGAATCTGTGATAAGTGGGGGCACGTCTGACAGAGAATAGTTTTCTGTCTGCCATTGCACCTTATAAACATAGTAATTTTTTCTGAAAGCACTTATCCCTAGGTGGTTGTTTCGACGAAGTATCTCATCATTAACAAAACTGACCAGTTCTTGATGGACGACATATCTCGTCCTTAGACGAAAACTGACCAGACCTTGATCTCATCATCATAAAAAAAATCGGCAATATCTTGATTACAAGATATCTCGTTCTTATGAAACTTGGTCAGAACTTGATGGACGAAATATCTCGTCGAAACCACTTGGTAGGTAGGTATTTTAATTAACGTCGCACTGAAGCAACACAACGGGCTATTGAGACGGTCCGGGATCAACCCCGAAGGACCAAGGACAACGCCTCGTAATTTTGAGCCACGGTCAGATGACGAGGTCACACCAGAGCTGGCACTTCACTCTTCAAACTTCCACACCACGCCAAGAGAATATTTGAGGCTACACCAGATTTAACATGCACCCCCTTTGTACAAGACGGTCTTTGGTGGGATTCGAAATCGTAACCCTCCGGTTGCTAATCCGTTACTCTTCCGATCAGGCTAGATCGGCCCCACAACGAGTGTTAAAGATTACAATTTATTGAAATGCTTGTTTATACAATAATATGAAAATGTATAAGCATTGAAATGGGGTTTTAGGTATAATCAGTCGGATTTCTGACTTCTATCTTGTCATTCTACTTGATCTAAGATGTTTAGGCTGTCATATTTGGTGGCGATACATTGTGGATTTCAATGCACATCCTCCATCATCCGAGGAATTGAACTCCTGCCGTGCTGATTGACCCTAAACCTAATTATCACAAGGCTTCTCACGGATTTCAGGCAATTATGGCCGGATGAGAAATGATTACAAGAGCACATATCCAATCACAGAAAACTCTACGTTTAGTAAATCTAAGGTACATTCAACACAGAGTACTGAAATATTTGCAATGAATCAAAGTGAATGGTATTCCTTGTTCGCAGATACGAAAAATGTTTTCTTTAGTATACAAATAGTATAATTTTTGGCAATCTAAATATAGAAATTATTAAGAGCTAGTGAGGAAGTACCATTAAATTTATTTTCACAATAATAACCATTCGGCTCACCAAAAGTTTAGAGCACAAATAGGGGAGATAGAAATGCTCCAACAGAAGGTTGCAGAGCGGATAAATGCGTGTGAATCCCTAAGAGGATTAAAGAGAAATTTCAAACACTCTTAAGCGAGTAGGCAGGTGTATCTATCAGATATCACTTCTAAAATTAAAAACTTGCCTTAAAATCAACTGCAATTTCTTCCTACTATACAAACAGCTCCTAAAGTTTGAGAATTTCAACCATGGTGTGGAGCATTTCCAGCTTAAATGCTGAAGAAGTAACTTTTTCCGATGATCCACATATTTCGTATCCAAATGGAAGCGAGATTAAATTTTTGTTTTTAGAGTCGGAAAACTTCCTTATCTCCAACCTCCAAAATCTCCAGAAAGAAGTATGGCGGATGAACGAGAATCCGCGGATCTGACAACCGGCGTCTCAGGTGAAATGATAGCCGGACAAAAACTATGTCTGGCGCCATATGGCTCGAAAAAGCTAAGTTTTTCTCAAAAAAGTAAACGTCGGAATAAATTTTTATGGTTGAGTAAACATAGATGCGGAGAGCTATGATGGAAAGTACGAGTTTCTCTGGAAAAAAAACAGTGGCAGATTTCCCCTTTATAATGTTTCCTATGAATAAAATGTCTTCTTTCCAATGATCGGCATATCTTGAGAAATAAGTAGCTTTGATTCGTTCCTTGATATGAATATAAATTGATGGCCTGTGAATAAAAACCTGGAATTTCCAAATTTTGAGGATGATTATTATTTTTACAAAGTACAGTAAAACCTTGATTACAGAGGCTGTTCGGACATTTTTTGAACGATTTTAATGGACTGAAGCTCAATTTTTTACATGAAATATTTGTGTTTAAATGTTCCATTTGATAGCCCTTATTGTTAACTACCTTTCTATACCTTAATTTCCATGATAATAATGACTTTTGTAGTATCTATCGACAGAGGTATTTTGTCCTATTCTTGCTCCAGTTTTCCAGTCCTTGAATGGTTTTCGGTCGACGTTTCGATAATTCCCTTTTTAAAAGTCCAAAAGCACAAAAGTCCATGGGTGAAACATCAGGAGATTTAGCAGGAATATCAGTAAAGGGTATTGACTTGATACCAGTTTCTTGTTCCATTTTTTCCAAGAATGTAATAGTCGATTTAGATGTGTGGCTGCTTGCTTTACCCTGATGCAGTTCTACTGATTGTTGGCACTGTGGGAAAGATATGGTATTTCTTTTTTGAATATTGGGGATAAAATATGGTCTTGATAATATGTGGGAGTTGATTTTTACATTTTCCCCTCTTCTTACTTTTAATTGTCCATTATATGCAAAACCGGCAACAATCATAAATCTCTTAGAGAAAGTTCTCACGTTCACTTTGCTATAGTCCTTTGACTTGGCGGATTCTCTTTTAAAATTAAAGATCTTACCTTACAAGTATTCTCAGGATTTTTTTCTCTTTTGGAAGTATTTTTCCACTTTTACGTTTTTTTCCTTTCTCATTAATAATATTACTTATCGTACCTTTAGCTATCGAAAAACCATGACTTTTACAGCTTTTTTGAATAATCGAATAAGCATAATTCTCTTCGGAAAGAGAGGAAGCATAGCCTTACATCCATTGCTTATTTAAAAGCGCCATTTTGAAAGAAGACAAAACTCGGAGTTAGCGACGATAAGTTATACTTCAGCTATTTAACTGCTGTGGAAATAAAATTTTTTCGTAGACATACAATTTTTTTACAGCTCATCAAAATCGTTCAAAAAATGTCCGAACAGCCTCTGTATACCCAAGCTACTATTAACCCTCCTGTTGGTTGTCTCAACGAGTCGTCATTAGCAGAACTGATCAGATCTTGATGGACGAGATATCTCGTCACTAGAAGAAAATTGACCAGATTTTGATCTCGTCATAAAAAAAGTCGGGAATAACTTGGTCGGTTGTATTGTTTGATGGGGCAAGGGCTATACTTGACCAAGCTGCACTAAACACGACAGGCAACATCAATTAATGACAGACACACAAAGAATGTTTTTACTGACAGAAAAGTACACCCAGGGAAGTAACGAACCTGATAGGAATCGAGTAGTCTCTGCCTTCAGATCACAGGTTGTTAGAGTGGTGGGCAACCCCACTAAGCCACGGCGGCCTAGAGCAATGTCTTGATGACGAGATATCTCGTCATTAGCGAAATTGATGGACGGGATATCTCGTCGAAACCACTTGGAGGATTAATAAAATGTCCGTGTTATTTGAGTCGAATTCGATACCGAATTTTTTTTAAAACTTTAAATAAAATTTCGAGCACGAGTGTACACATTTCGTCCAACGATGCGATAAAATGCTGGGTAACAGAAGATTCTTAAGGTCTATTTCTAGAGAGTTTAAAAGGTACCAGTTCACGTCTTCGTTTATTGTAAAATTAACAATTCTGGTTATCATCCTCGGGAACTGTAGAATCATACACAGAACAGGTTTTTAAACACAGTAGAACTTTTATTATTCGAGGTAATCGGGTCCACATTACTTGGATAATCAAGATTCTATTATATTTAAAAACTCATTCTTAGGATTGGGGAAAACTTCGTAAAAGTAATGTGCATTTGAAGAGAAAACTGCAAATTGAGCTTATATTCAATGACATCAACCAACTAATTTCTTCTTTATTTTATACGAGAAAACAATACAGGATCATGAGAAACATTCTTGATGAAATTTAATCAACCTTTATCCATTCATTATTGGGCTGCGGTAGCCCGGTTAGACGAATAGTGGATTAGCAACGGGAGGGTTGCAAGTTCTAAAATCGATCCAACCAAAGATCGTCGTGTAATGGGAGCTGGTGCACGTTAAATCTATCATGGCCTCAAATACTCTCACGTTGGCGTGATGAGGAAGTTTGAAAAGTGGGGTGCCAGCTCAGGTGTGTCCTCGTCATATGGTTCAAAACTACGAGGTGTTGTCGTCGGATCTTTCCTTTCGGGATTGATCCCGGACCGTCACCAATGGCCAGTTGTGTTGCTCCAGTGTTACATTAATTGAACTACCCACCGCTTTATCAAATGGATTGTAAAACGATTATCGCATTAATAAGATCCCAAAGAACATATTTGAACTTCGTTTATTAAACGACGGCTTATGCCAAAGGAATAGCACTCGAACACAAATTTAAGGAGTTCCAATTACAAGATCCAGGCGATTCAAAGCACATCCATTGAAGATGGAGTGCTTAAATTCCGCGAAATAACAGACAAGCAAACACTCCAATTAGTTACGAACGTATCCCACTGGAAAGGTCTTCCAAGAATCTTTTCCAACGCACAAAAACGATCAAATCATTTATATTAAAAAATCCCCCAAACTTGGGCTGTTTGGTAAAATACAAAACGCATCGGGGGACCCCCGTTCATTTCGCAATTCCTTTCACAAAGTCAACCATATTTATGATTATTAGTCTGGTTTCCACTCGAGATTTTGAATCACGTTTCCTCCTTGTGTAATGTAAAGGACGGACCCACGATTTAGTGCCATCCATAACTGTCACGTGCGTAATGCAAAAGTGTCATGTTGAGCTCACGACCGCTGCAATAGGGCATCATTTGCCAAATATACGACTCCCATTTATCAACGAATAGACGATCCCGGATCGCATATACACCGATACATCCCGGCATGGAGGTAAGGTAAAATGCACTTTTGCGCTTGCGACGTATCGGAATGAAAAAATAAAGTTCAACAAGGACCCGAACAAATAAATGACGCATTAGCCCGACTTTTATAAGTCCAGAAAATTCTCCACCTTTAACGTTTCTTGTGAGGGAATAAAGTTTTTTTTGTCCTTCGGGCCTTGAAGCTAAAGCCTGGAGGAATAGCTTTGAAAAGGCTGGCTGGTTCGGATGATATATGAAGCGATATTTTTTGGGGATGAAATATGGAATGGTGGAAAGAAGAAACGCGCGTAGCATTGAATACTTTTGAGCAAATTTTATTTTTCCTCTTGGTTTCTCCATTCCAAATTTATGGCCATTTTTCTTCGACCAACATGTAAAACCAAAGGAGGGGTTTTTGTTTGTTCTTGCTGGTGACCGGTGATATTGATGGCAATTTGAATGTACTGCTGCGGAAAAAAATCAATCCATCCAAGTATTCCTTACAACAGACTGGTGGTTTTCTTGATGAGGCACCTCGTCATTAGAAAAACCATTAGCAGATCGTGATGGACGAGATATCTCGTCATCAGAAGAGAACTGACAAGATATCGATCTCGTCATCATAAAAAATCGGCAATATCTTGATAACGATATATCTCGTCATTAGCAAAATTGGCCAGATTTTGATGGACGAGATAGCCCATTGAAACCACTTGGAGGGTTAAGCAAATATTTAACTTTTCTGGTGGTTGTTTCGACAAGGTGTCTTGTCATTAGCAAAATTTGAAAAAACTTACCTTTATTTGACGATCGACGAGCAATATCTTGATGATGAGATATCTGTATCAGATCTTGATGGATGAGATGTATCGTCATTGGAAAAAACTTACCTTTATTTAATGTCGTCATCAAAACATCAGCAATACCTTGATGACGAGATATCTGGACCAGATTTTGATGGACGATATGTCTTGTCATTAAAAAAACTTACCTTTATTTAATATCGATATCATAAAAAAAATCGGCAATACCTTGATAACAATATACCTCGTCATTAGCAAAATTAGTCAGATCTTGATTGACGATATATCCCTTCGAAACCACTTGGAGGGTTAAGCAAATATTTTACCCTCCAGGTTGTTGTCTCGACGAGGTATCTTGTCATTAGCAAAGTGACCAGATCTTGATCGCGCCATCATAAAAAAGTCGGTAATATCTTAACCAGACATCTCGCCATTAGCAACATTTTTCAGATCTTGATGGATGATATCTCGTCTAAACCACTTGAAGGGTTAAAAAATTAATTCGTCGGATTTTGTTCACCGAAATTTACTTTCAGTGACTCAATAAGGGGAATATGATATTAATATATCAAAAGTCTCAAAATTATAAAAGATGTTTAATTTTAACCTGACAGGTTCACAAGCAAAATTTCATCTCGCAATCTGCAGTCTTTGCAGCATAACTCCTAAACAGTATTGGGGCAGCCATGACTCAGTTCATTTGTCCGTTGCGCTAACATCCTGCGAGTTACAGGGATGCAGATTCGATTCCTGCAACTAACCTTAGGTATATTTATCTTGTGTCTATAAATCTTTACTTGCATGTGATGTACATTTACTAGACGTTGTCTGTCTTATGTTTGATGAAGCTTGTCCAAATATGATCCTTGTGCCATAAAATTCAACCAACCTAACCAGTTTTGACCTTCGTGACCAATACCTGGGATTCTTCCAACCCATTGATATAGTTATTTAGTCATGTGTGTTGTATGTAGTTCCTTAAAAACCATCCTGTAGCACTTGGAATCATGTATCCTCTTATTTTAACGTCTGGAGAGACCAAATCAAAGTATGAGAGGATTGCCTTTTTACAATCCGTTCGGGAGACTCATTACCAGGGGCTCCTCTGCGACGAAATGGGCAGTAGAAAGGATTTCTTGGAATCTGGACGAATAATAGCCTGAAACGGAAGACCAAGTGCTCCAATATGACAAACTCGGAAGCTTGAAGAATCCTTTATAAAATGCGATAAGTCTCGTTTCTACCGCAACCGACTGGCGCAGACATAGTGACTAGAGCAGTTCTGGTGGTTTACAGTCAGTTCGTAGTATTTATGGAGTCGGATCAAATAAAATAAATTTTTGTTGCGAACGAACAGCAGGAACACCTTTGAATGAATATAAATGAAATGCTACCTAGCTCCTAGTGTTAGAGTCTAATGTAAATGCTACTAGTTTTTAATGGATCCGATGAAGCCAGTCCTTTCCCGGGCACCTCTTGTCCGGACTTAAGACAACCAACTCAATGGCCTTCGACGTGGTTGCATGTGGTTTCGACGCGATAAGTGGTCTAAGTGGTTTCTACGAGATAAATCGCGTTCATCAAGATCTGACAATTTTGCTAATGATCGAGATAATCGTCATCAAAATATTGTCTATTTTGATGGTGCGATCATGATTTGATTATGAAATATGATGACGAGATGAAGATCTGGCCAGTTTTCTTCTAATGACGAGATATCTCGTCCATCGAGATCTGGTCTGATCTGCTAATGACGAAACACCTCTTCGAGACAACCACCGGGTGGGTTAAATCAACCAACTTACCAACTCTATTTTTATGACAAACAAATTAATATTTCCCCTCATCCATAATATATAGTTAAATTTTATCGAGCTGCTTACTAACATTAATATAAACGCACAGCTGTAGGATTTATTCCGAACACCGTCTTCGTCTCGAAACTAATTATTTCCCCCAAAGGGAAGAATAAGAAGAAATACGAGTCCCCAACCCCCTCATGGGTGAAATAGATGCCACCCAGATTGCATTGCAACACTCTATGCGACTGACAGTTGACTCCTGACCCCGACCACCATAACTATACCCGCACTCATTGTCATCATCTGATGCGTCCAGATAAAAAGAGCTGATCGTAACACAGCATCCATCATTTTGGTAATACTCTGTAACAGCATCCGCCATTATTAACGACCGGCGCTCTTAATCTTCGGAATATAATAAGCTTCTTTTCGCCTGCCAGAGGCACCACCCCATCTTCTTCTGTATTCTCGGAGGAAACAATTTTAGGGATATGACCCGCTGCCGTTATTAAATATTGAAGTTAAGATTAAGAAGCTCGTAATTCAGGTGCGAAACTTGGATCGCATGTTGAAGATGGCGTGTTTCCTTTTTGGTCTGGGGTTTGATGGTTCAGTTATTAAAAATAGAAACTAGTTAAAAAGTTTTAATAATTGAGTTCTTGTTTAATTTAGGCTGGGAAACTAGCCTAGTTCTGTTCTTGATAGTTCAATCGTTTGAAATGTAAATTATTTACTCAGCCCTCCAAGTGGTTTCGACAAGATATCTCGTCATCAAGTCGATTGTCAATTTTCTTCTAATGACGAGGGGGGCGCGGTAGCCCGGTTGGAAGAGTAACGGACTAGCAACCGGAGGGTTGCGAGTTCGAATTCAGCCAAAGACCGTCGTGTGCACGGGGACTGGTGCACTTGAAATCTGTCGTGGCCTCAAATGTCCTCACGTTGGAAGTTTGGAGAGTGGGGTGCCAGCTCAGATGTGATCTCGTCATCTGACCGTGGCTCAAAATTACGCGGTGTTGTCCTCGGTTCTCCCATCCGGTTTGATCACGGACTGTCGTCAATAGCCCGTTGTGTTGCTCCAGTACGACGTTAATTAATGCCTATCTAATGACGAGGTACCTCGTGCATCAAGATCTGGTCAGTTTTGACAATAACGATATACCTCGTGGAGACCCCCCAGAAAGGTTAAGCAAATTCTCTAATTTAATTATTTGAAGTTCAATTTAGTTTGGGAAACACGCTTTGTTAGTTCTGTATCTGATAGTTCAATAGTTAAGAATATAAATTTTTTTCCACAGAAATTTTAATAATTAAATTACTTTCGTTTCATTTATATTAAGAAACACTAGCTTAGTTTTATTTGGATAGTTCAATCGTTAAAAACGTACTCTTTCCTTTTACAAATTTGAATAATTAAATTATTGCTCGTTTAATTTTGGTTGGGAAAAGTTTGACAAACTTTAAGTTCCATGTTTGGTAGTTGAATCGTTAAAAAAAATCATTCCTTAGACGAATTTCAATAATTAAATTACATGTTAAATTTAGGTTGTGGGAAACTGGCTTAGTTCTGTAACTGATAATTCAATCGTTAAAATTGCAAATTATTTCTTAAATAGATCTAATAATTTAGTTATTTGTAGCTTAATTTAGTTTGTGAAAGATGGGACACTGCTTAGTTCTTTTTTGATAGCTCATTCATTAAAAATATAAACTGTATCCTTAAACAAATTTTAACAATTAAATTGCTTCTCGTTAAATTTTGTTTGAGAAATATGGGGCACTCTCGTAGTTCCGTGCTTGGTATATCGTTGAACGGTTAAAAACAAACTCTTTTGCATAAATAAGTTTTATAATAAAATTACTTCATATTAAATTTAGGTTGTGGGTAGATTGATAAACGTCACACTAGAGCAACACAATGAACTATTGGCGACAGTCTGGGATCAATCCTGAAGTAAAAGATATGATCACAACTCGTAATTTTGAACCACGGTCAGATAAGATCAACACCTCAACTGGCATATACCACTCTCCGAAATTCCGCACCACTCCAACGTGATAGATGTAATTAGCACCAGTTCAAGACAGTCTTGACTTCAAGACTTGTTTTTAAAATACCGAATTTTAAATATTCAATTAAAAGGAATATAAGCAATGGTACTGAAAAATATTATTTTAAGTAGAAAGAATACGGTGTTTCTTTTGAGAGAATGAATGCAAGTAAACATGTTTTTCTATACTTTGTAAATTTAAATATTCGTAAATTGATAGGGATACTAACGAAACTGAATTCAAAACATTTTATCATTAACAATATTTTCTAAGACGTGCATGAAGTGCATAAAAGAACCCAAGCTATTTTTAATCAATTCGATATATGATTATAATTTTAAAGATTTTTCTGTTGAATAAGAGTAATAACGTAAAATGATAAACAAAAAGGTAGGTATTTTAATTAACGTCGCACTGGAGCAACAGAACGGGCTATTGGCGACGATCCGGAATCAAATCCGAAACAAAAACCCAAAATAGATAGATCAAATAGATATAAGAAATTGCGTTTAACGTTTTATATAAAGTAAATATACTGACCTACACTTCTTCCGGATTAGTGTTAAAAGTTGAGTCTTAATCTCATATTATATGTTTACCATGTAGCATTTCAATTTATATGGGGCAGCGGTAGTCAGGTTGGAAAAGAAACAGATTAGCAGACGGAGGGTTGTGAGTTCAAAACTAGGTCCAGTCAAAGACCGTCCTGTACACGCGGGCTGGTGCACGTAAAATCTGTCGTGGCCTCAAATGTCCTCACGTTGGAATGATGTGGAAATTTGGAGAGAGGAGTGCCACACACACAGCTCAGGTATTGATCTCGTCATCTGACCGTGGTTCAAAATTATGAGGATCTTTCCCTTCGGGATTGATCCCGGACCGTCGCCAATAGCCCGTTGTATTGCTCCAGTATGAAGTTAAATAACTACATACCTATCTTTAATGTATACAGTTTCAAACTTTTTAAACTGGAACAAGAAACAAAATCCCACATAAAACACAGCTTAAATAAACTTCGATCACTTTAGATGGTTGACAAACGTCAATTGCTTATTTTCACTCGGGTGTTAAAAACAATGAAAATAATCCCCATAACCATTCAACCGCATAGAAGGAAACCTGATTAAACCGCATAGAAGAAACAGATTAAATTAAGTCAGAAACATATTCCGGAAGAGATAAAAATCATTATTATTATTCTATGCTAACATTAAAACTGTTGTTATTCTTGGTATTATAATTTCGTTCTCTGGCTTATGGTTATAAGTTTGGAACATAAACAAAAATCGATAACAATCTGTGGAAATGTCTTGTAAATCATTCTAAGCATCTTAGTTTATATTTTATGGAAAAATAAATAAGATGATATAGAGATGAATAGATTAAAATAGTGAGATTTTGATCTGAAATATATACCAGGGCGCATTTGGAAAAGTAAATAGAAAACCGACTAATGAAACGAAATCTTGCTACGGTTTATTGAAGCAATTCAAGTATTAAAAGCCTAGATCTGTTATTCGTTCCCTTGCATTTTCAGTAGGAAACTTAACAATTAGAAGCAGATAAACTCCCCTTCTATCTATCCAATAATTATTATTCTGGCAAAGGAGTATCGGGGTATAACAAACATCAAACTATTTTATATAGTTTTAGTTGAACATCGACTATTGAAGCCATAATTAAACTCAAACATCTTTGCCTCAGGAAATTCAATTTACAGCTTTTTGATTACTTGTTTGAGCTTTTCCGGATAAAAAAGCAGAACGTTTTCGTTTGTAATTCAGTTTTTAAATTTTAATTTTGCATTATGGTTTTGAAAATATATTTTTTATAATTCCAATCAAAGCTGAAATGAAAACTCCGTCTCAATTGCCCTCAGGGGCACATATTCTTTGTGTTCGGGCCTCACAACCATGAGGTACGTGAGTGATCTTTCCTACCTTTCACTTTTACCTTCGCCTACCTACCCTTCTGCTTTTTGTTTTTCTTCCTCCATCTTTGCGTTGTCCATTGTGTTTGGCCAGCTTTGACAAATATGGCCCTTTGCGCAATAAATCCCGAAAACAAGAGCTCGGTCCAAATACAAAAATTCAAATTATCTTTTCCAAATTTCAAGTTATATAACTCAGCTGTAAGATGTGTGTATACACTAGAACATTTTTTTTTTAAATTTTGACTTTAAAAATTCATTTTTTCGCAATAGGTCATTGGTTTGTGCTTAAACTCATTTTAGTGTGAAACATTCTGATTAAGCTACTCATTAATTATCTAATTTATATTTAATTAGCTAATTATCATGTTTTTTGAACAGTGATATCTCAAATTCTAATGTGTTCAGAAGGGCAATTCCTGTTGGAAATTATTCCTAATATTATTCTTTATGTTTTGACCCTCCATCAAGCTGCTAGAGGGAATACGTTCTTTTTTACAATTTTTTTCACGATTGAAGTCAGCCTCAAGATTCCTCAAGATTTTTCAGGAATTTCAGCATTTAAAAATCGACTAAAAATTCACTTCGTAGCCAATAACTTCGACTCAGGGTCAAAACATCCACTGCATTATATAGATTATAATGACACAAAAGTAATTATAATACAAGTAGATCAATTCATTGTTGAGTTATCCTGTTCGAAAGAAGCCATCCTATTCTAAATATATAGTTTAGAAATCGAGTTTAAAGTTTTGGAAACTTATTTGTCTATGGTGACAGTACCTATCCCAAACTCTTGTAACTTGAAAACTATTTCGAATATTTACAAGATCTTAGTATCGTTTGAAAGCTAAGGGGTTGGACAATATTTTGGATTATTAAAAATCTATCGATATTTTGGTCAATTTTTGTGATTTCTAGTGTATACATGCACCTTAACATAAAAAAATATTTATCAATATACATTTTTATTATTGGAGGTTAGTTTGTTTTGTGGCTGTATGGTCATTTTTATCACCCGAGGGTTAATTAGATCGGAACATGCATTTATTAGCATAGGATAAAACCAATATATGCAAAATAAGTTATGCAATAGTGATACCATCTACATTTATATTAATGTTATTGTTGTATCTTGCATTGCGTTTTAGAGCTGGATTTGAGAAACTTTCTCTAAATGTTTCATACCGCTACTTCGAAGAAACAGATTTTCAAACGCAGTATTACTTTTACTGGAATATATTTCATACATATGTTATTCATATTTCCTGTAACGTGGGTAAGCAAATACAATGAAGAAATATCTGTCCAGGGAAAACTCATTCCACGTGCCTCCAAGAATTCCATATAATAAAGGTTTTATCTTGCAAAGTATTTTGACGAAAGGAATCGGAAACAGGAACAAAATATTTCTGCTTTTTAGTTTAAAATTTTCTTTTTCTAAGGTTTCGTGGTGGATCATTGCTTTTGAAACTGGGTTTCACAGAGCCAATAAACCTCTTGGCGGGATCTTAGTGATTATGCAAGACGAAAATATTAAAATCTCTCTTATATATCTGTCTTACATATATATTATTATATATATATATCTCTTTTCATGAACAATGTTGTACAAAAACTGCTAACTTCACTTCAGGACATCACATCTGTACTGATCATACTGAACGTCTTGCTTCATCGAAATGACCATTAATTATTTTTTCATACGTTTTTAATATTTATAATTCGTTGTTTTAGTTGCGTTTCCAGTTTGATATAAACTACATAATAGGCTAGTTATGGCACATTACATCATATATGAATTAAACTAGTGATGATGTCTTACACGCATGTTTTATGACGTAATATTGATAATCCATCGACTTTCTAATGAAATAGACAAAGCATGTGGGCTCTGTCGTAAGATCTCTGAAGGGCAAATTACGTGGGCTAACGAATCGACTTAGCCGATTAGCTAATGAAACGCAATCTAGTGTTTTTGACCACGGTGGATGATCACTTTAACCAATCAATAATTTACGATTCATGCTTTTCCCACAACCACGTGACAGATCTTCAAACCGAGCGACCAGAAGAAATAACATGAAGCTGCGGGAACGTGCTCCGTCTATTTCATTCCAAGGTCGATGGCATAATCTATTCCTCCTTTGTTTTCAAATTCGAACAACGGAGTTATCAGTCATTTTACGTATGTGTGTGTTATGTAAAATATACATCACTACCAAAGAGTACTGTTAATGCTGTATCGTTAGGGAAAATGTCCTTTCCTCTGTATTGTTGCACAAGTGCCCGGAATGTCTTGTAATAAATAAATGCAGAGGGAGTTTCTTACCATGCACGCTATGTATTTTGCTGATCGCAAATAAAGATGCACAAATGAGATTAATTTTTGAAGATAGTCAAAAGGTTTATGGTACCAAACACGAGCTATGGCTATGGTGTTTTTAGATTACCGAAAGGTGTTAGATCTCTTTCGGGCAATTGCAAACGTCACTTGTATCCACATTTGTCGTTGAAAAATTGTTGTGAGTTTAGGATTCCGACCAGTTACGATTTCGAATGTACTGTTGTAAACAGTATGCTGCGAAATCAACTGGACGTATGGTTGGTTTATTGAGTTTTATCGTGATGGCCATTTTTCACCAAACACAAGACACAACGCCAAGTAAAGGACATACAATCAAGGGAAGTTTTACTGACGCAGCAGACAGACATAAATCCAGGTAGAAATCGAACCTGCGCCGACCAAAACTCACAGGCGTCCGCATGGATGCATGGTACATGTTTAAAAACTTCTGACCCTGACTTGAGGTCAGCTTCGGAGTCAATGGGGGTCTCGAACACGTTGGCTTTGAGGTATCCCCAGAGGAAGAAATCACTGTATGATAAACTGGTGATCGTGGTGTCCACGCACCGGACCATTCCTGGTCAATGGATCTATCTACAAAAGTACCATTGTGAGTCCCTTGCGGACAAACATCCTTCTGTGAATTCAGTTTTATTCTGTGTTCCCCACCTTAACCCTACAAGTAGTTTCGACGAGATATCTCGTCAATAACGATCGGATCAATTTTGATAATGACGAGTTATCTCGTCATCACGATATTGAAGACTTTTTGATGACGACAAGATCAAGATCTGGTCGCTTATTTCCCTAAGGACCAGATATCTCGTCCGTCAAGATCTGGTTAGTTTTGCTGATGACGTGATACCTTTTCGAGACAAGACTGGTTGTAATGGCGCAAGGGCCATATTTGGCCAAACCGCGCCAGGACTGACGGTTGTGGAGTGCATAGAGAACCTGGGTCAAAGGGCCCTCAATCTCCTGTGATGTCTGTAGTTGGACTGAACAGATTTTAGTTTGTCAGAGCCTTTTATAGGTCTTGCTGGGACTTGGAGAAGAGGTGTAGCGGGTAGGGTTGAGGCACCAATCAGAAGGCTTGCTTCTTTGTCAGTAGGTAGAACTTGTGGTTGCAATGGGGGAGCTTGCAGGCAAACACAAGACAACGTCAAGTAAAAAATGTCATGGAAAGAGAAGAGGGATTGGGTAACAAGTTAGTGGGATGAAAGCAGAAAAGAACACTCGGGTATCCCGAGAGCCCGACCCTAGAGTTTACCAGAAACCTGATGGAAAAGAAAGATCACTTGGGTACCTCAGGATTGGGATGCCCGTACACACCTAAAGATGTGCCTATGAGGGCGCCAAAAACCAGGAGGGTTAGAGTTTCTTCAGGAATCTTTGAAACGTCCCGTTAATTCAAACTTCAGAGCCTTACTAATACTTTCATTCTTTGAGAAAGAAGTCTTGCTATAAGATTACAGAAAAAAGGGAATAGGTCAATCCACTATCAAAAAATAAATTCAGTATCAAACGGTAAAAGCATTTCAACGGACAAAAGTAAAATACAAAATTACCTGCATCGCAGATCGAAAAAACCACTTTATGTTCATAACAGCGCCTAGAAAACGGAGCAAAGCTTCTTTCATATCCCCTCATAGTTGAGGGCACAGGATATTGAAAGGGTACATGAACTGGAGAAAACTGCGCCCTCCGGCAACGATGTTTCCGAAATTAAAAAAGAAAACAAAACCCACCTTCATGACGGAAATAACTAGATGCAAACCCCGTTCTCCGCCATCATTGACAGAAAAACGTAAAATCTCAACGACCAGTGCTCGAAACTGAGTGAGGCCCGGGGAATGTGCATAAAAGCTCGACGAGAAGGGATGGAAAGGGAGTTCTTTCGATCTCTTTTGATGATGCAAAACAGTGCTTCGAAAACAATAGGAAAGAGGGAGAAAACTTTTATACAGAAATGCACGGGAAAGAAAATTGCTGAAAGCAGAAGAGAAAATTTGAAAGAGGAGTATAGGAATTTGATATTTCCCAACCTGGACTCGCCATCTGACCGTGGTTCAAAATTACGCGGTGTCGTTCTCGGATCTTTCCCTTTGGGATTGATCCCGGACCGTCACCAATAGCCCGTTGTGTTGCTCCAGTGTGACGTTAATTAAAATACCTACCCCAGCCTGGACTGGAAGCATGAATAGGACCACAATCAGCTACCTTTTAATCGGAAAAGCTAGACTTTTGGGGTAGGTATTTAATAAAAAAGGTAGGTAATTAATTTAAAGGTAATTTAATTATCGTCACACTGCAGCAACACAACGGGCTATTGGTGACGAACCGGGATCGAACCCTAAGGGAAAGAACCGGGGACACAACTACGTAATTTTGAATCACTGTCAGATGACGATAGACTTTTAGAGAAATGGAGAAAATGAGGCTGAATCCGCACTGTCCAAAACAGAATTTACGTATTTAAAATGAAGATAATTTAGTAGGTAGGTTATTGAATTAATGTCGCACTGGGGGGAGTAAAACAATGGGCTATTGGTGACTGTACGGGATCGAACCCGAAGGGAAAGATCCGGAGACAATACCAAGTAATTTTGAACCACGGTCAGATAACGATAGACTTTTGGGGAAATAGAGAAAATGAGGCTGAATCCGCACTGTCCAAAACAGAATTTACGTATTTAAAATGAAAATAATTTGGTAGGTAGGTATTTTAATTAACGTCGCACTGGAACAACACGACGGGCTATTGGTGACGATCCGGGATCAATCCCAGAGGGAAGATCCGAGGGCAACACCACGTAATTTTGAATCGCGGTCAGATGACGAGGCAACACCTGAGCTGGCACCCCACTCTCCAAACTATCACACCACGCCAACGTGAGGACATTTGAGGCCACGACAGATTTAACGTGCACCAGTCCCCTTCGTACACGATGGTCTTTGGCTGGATTCGAACTCGCAACCCTCCGGTTGAAAACAATTTAGATAAAATATATACTAATTCGTATCATTAATGCATTCATATTTCCTATATTAGTGTTTTACTACAATTAATTATTGACAATGCACTAAAAATACACCTTTCCCCCAAAATGAGCTTTATTATTGGGTATGTATTTAAATTAACATCACACTGGAGCAACACAACGGGCTATTGGTGATGGTCCTGGATCAATCCCAAAACTTTGTTATTGGGTGTGCAAGACAAAGTAAGAAAAAGCTAATCCTGTTTTGTTTGGGATCTCGAGATGTTTGTGGGGGCCGTGGTAGTCCGGTTGGAAGAGTAGCGGATTAACAACCGAAAGGTTGCGAATTCGAAGCTCGATCCAACCAAAGACCGTGGTAGCTGGTGCACGTTAAATCTGTCGTGGTCACAAATATCCTCACGTTGGCATGGTGTGGAAGTTTGGAAATATGGCGCCGGCTCATGTGTCGACACCGTCATCTTACCGTGGTTCAAAATTATGGCATTGCCCTTGGATCTTTCCCGTGGTGATTGATCCCGAACAGTCGCCAATAGGCCGTTGTGGTGCTCTAGGACGAGGTTAATTCAACTAACTACCTACCAGATGTTTCTGAGAGGGGAATTTTAAGCTTCAGCTCTTCTCGCTTTTCGGAACAACAATACGATTGCAAAGGGTACATAAAAAGAATTGACTTTAAGCGGTATGATTTAAAAGTGGAGTGCACGAAATCGCATTTACTTCACACGCACAGCACTGAAAAAATTCCTTTCAGCGGGACAAAATTGCGTTTAAAATTGCAACATTTTTTTCAGCATTTTTCCAAGAAAAGCCATTTTTCAATAAATACTTCTGAAATGCCGCCCCGTTTGGGGCTGGCCTTTGCCACCCTGCCTCTTAGATACGGCACTGCATACAATGCCCTAGAGAGTAGAAAATAGAGTCAACGGTTATAAACACAAAAGGCTTAATAAAATCACGCACGAAAATGAATTATTTAATTTGTAAATTGTTTCGTTTAACTTTATTTAAAAAAACATCAAACATCAAAATTACATTAAACACGCATTTATGTCGCTTAAACGCCACAATATATTTGATAAGTAGGTAGTTGAACTTACGTCGACCTGGAGAAACACAGCGGGCTATTGACGATGGTCCGGGATCAATTGAATGCTTCACTTGCCAAATCGATTAACTCCACTTTCTGAATTTTATTAAATTTTAATGTCAAAGCACTTGATTGACTCCTAACTGTATATATTCAAAACAAATTTCTCTAATAATAAGTATTAACACCACTAAATGACAAAATTTTTTTAGCCATTGAATAATAAATAATTTATTTCAGAAGGCAATCTGATTAACTCCATACTCTAATGTAAATCGTAATAAAAATTCAGTTAAAACACTTTTTAACAAAGCAATTGACTACTTCTTATATACAGTGAGTCAAAGTAAAAACCGAACATCAAAGAAAATGAAAGGAATTTGTACGTACAGTCCGAACAAACACAAAAATGACGGGAGCTCAAATACAGTTAACGAAGAAGACATTATTTATATTGCTGATGAATCAATTGAAACAAAGTAATAATACTCGTAATATATGTAACACTAACAGAACAGTTATTATTCATTTTTGCTAAAATCTTTAATAAAAAATGTATATAATGAAGTTTTTCTGTAATAAAAAAATAATTTGAAGACTGAATTTGAATTAATAATTTTCTTTCACTTGCCAAATCGATTAACTCCCTTAATCACGCAAAAATTGTAGTAATAACGATTACTCCAAGGATATTCTATCTTATACTTTCTATATGTCGTTAGATAAAAAGATACATCTGCATAATACAGTCCACATCGTTTATTTGAATTTATAATTTAAAAGGAATTTTAAAAACAATGTATACTATTTTATCATTTTTCTCAACTTTTTGTTTTATGGAGTTAATCGATTTGGCAAGTGAGGCATTCAATTATGGAAGGAAAGGACACCTCATAGTTTTGAACCACGGTCAGAAGACGAGGTCAACACCTGAGATGGGAGCCTACTATCCAAACTTCCAGACCACGCCAGTGTAAGGATATTTGAGGCCACGGAATATTTAATGCGTACCAGCCCCATGTACACAACTTTTTTTGGAAGAACCGAGTTTCGAACTCGCAACCCTCTGGTTGCTAATCGATTACTCTTCCAACTGGGTTACCAATTTTTCGTATGAATAACAGCTTTGGATGATTGTTTTGCATTACTCAAAGCAGTAAAAAGGGCCGTCGTGGCTCAGTGCCCACTGCGCTAGCAACCTTCGAGTTGTAGGCGGCGCAGGTTCGATTCCTGTCAGGTGCATTCCTCCCTGGGTGCATTTCTCTCTTCTGTGTCAGTAAAAATTTCATTGTGTCTATTACTTGATATTGTATGTCGTGTCTGGCGCAACATGGCCAAATATGGCCTTTGCGCCATAAAACCCCAAAACCAACCAAAGAAATAAAAATTGTATTGCTTGAGAAAGGAAAAGCACTTCTTGGTATTAGTATAGATTTACGAAATTGAAAATTTCCAAGAAAAAATTAAAAATTATATTTATAATAAGGATTAAAAATTAAAGTTATAGTTATAATAAAGATTAAAAATTAAAATCACAATAAGAAAATTATAAAAGAAATTTTAACATCATCGATGATAAGCGATCTAGTGCTTATCATCTATGAACGATACAATTTTCTTATCTCGTTTCTCATAAGTGCCTGCGAGAAACGGGATAAGAAAACTGGATTTAGATAGTTGAGGATAAATAGCTCTCGATAGTTAAGAAAGCTGGTCTGTACACGTTATGATTTTTTGAAAATAGAAATAAACGAGTGTTCTTTAAAAACAGTGATTTTTTACTAGCAATGTATTAAGATGTCAACGTTAACAATTAATAAAAAATTGGTCTTGGGAGAAAGAAAAATGTTTACATTTTTTAAAGCGTTATACAACGATTTATCATGCATTCATAAAATAAAAAACATCATTTAAACTTAGAAGTTCTTAGTTAAACTTAGAAGATACTAAAGAACGTTAACTTGTTCTAGTTTTTTCAAGGAACGATTCGATCCATCATTTAGGAGCTTTTGTTCTTATAATGCGTGTCCATTATACCTTTATTTTTCCTTTTTATGGAACCTTTAAGCAGCATTTTCAAAAACAAGTTTTACGAGATGTGAATTTCGGAGTTGTATGGAAAGAATGCAGGAAAAATACATTTGACACTTTTACATTTAAATTTTCCGTTTTCTTAATTTTAGTCATACGTCCCATTGCCCCTTTTGGCATCCATGAGAGGGTTTAACGTAGGTACATAAATTTTCCTAGATACATTAAAAGTTACAAAAACTTTCTATCATTTGATATTTTATGTCAGAATTCCATATGTCGACGAGACATATGTCCCACCTCCCTTTAACCATCGACCTTCTAGTGAAATAGACGGAGCATGTGCCAGCAGCTTCATATTACACTGCTGGCCAACGTAAATGCAACACCCTGAAGGAAGCATGCAAATAATATGAAATTTACAACATGCATTAGCGGAGGTGAGATATGGAAATGATTAGAATTTCAGCGCAGACGCACATCACGCGCGCCTGTGGCGCCACTTCAAAGCGCTATTTAAGGCTTGGAGATTTTGACGATTTCAAGTACGGCAGTTGTGTTTTTCTTGTGGTTTTTTCAAAAAAACGATCAATTATGCCTCGTAGAAAACAGCGATCATCTTTTGATCAAGTATCCGAGTTCGACAGAGGAAGGATAGTGGCCTACCGAGATTGTGGATTATCTTTCAGGGAAATCGGTAGTCGTGTTGGACGAAACCAAACAACTGTAATGCGGATATGTGATCGTTGGATGCAGGAGGGTACGACGGACCGACGTGTTCGATCGCATCCACCTCAGTTCACCACTTCACGTGATGACAGGCTGTTGGGTTTTATCGATTGAAGACAGAGTTTTATACATTAAAAATAAATTTTATTACGTAGCCAAGTCTTATGGTTTAAAAACATAATTTCAGAAAACAACAAGAAGTCTGATCAGCTCATGATCCCCAATCTTTCTTCACTTTTATACATTCAAAGATTTACATTCTTCAAATTTATGTGCCCCACACGGCACTATAATTGGAGGTTTGAGACCGATTCCAACATGCGGCCCCATCGGTTGTAAAACCTCAGCAGATGTATTACAATTCAACATATATATATACATAAATCTAACAAAATATTTTTCTAATAATATTTTTAAATTTATTTAACAATAAAGGCTTTGTTAAAAAGTCAGCCAAATTATTTTCCGATGAAATATAATTTACGTTAAATAGTTCATCTTTTATTAATTTACGAATAAATTTGTACTTGATATCAATATGTTTAGTTTTCTGATTTTCCTGACTATTTTTTGAAAAATAGATAGCAGATTGATTATCACAATATACTTGGGGTCTTATGTAATCACACAAACTTAATTCATTTATAATTCTACTAAACCAAATAACTTCTTTAGTGCAATCGGTTAGTGCAATAAATTCAGATTCCATTGAGCTAAGAGCTATGCACTTTTGTTTAGAAGATTTCCATGATATTGGGATGTTACCCAAATAAATTAAATAGCCACTGCTTGAATGTCTGTTTGTGAGACCACATCCCCAATTTGCATCAGAAAAAGCAATCAAATTTGAACTTTTTACATTGGAAAGATTAATTTTAAAATCCTTTGTAAGAAAAACATAGTTCATAATATCAACAACGTAAGACCAGTGTTTGTAAGTATAACCATTACAAAACTGAGACATTATATTAACGGCAAATGCAATATCTGGTCTGGATCTATCTGACAAAAACGATAAACATCCTATTAAGGAACGATAGGGAAATTTCCTCATTAAATCATTTTCAATTATTTCTTCCTCTTTAACCTTATCAGGTAAGTTACAACCAATTTTAAAAGGTAAATTCACAAAACTTTTAGGAAGATCTTTGAATTTTGACATTAATTTTTCAATGTAGGTAATTTGATGTAAATAAATCGAATTTTCAATTTCTTGAAAGTTTACGCCTAACAAATATTTAGTTTTACCTAGGACTGTAAGATCCAATTTTTTGTCCAATAATTCGATTACTTCATTTATCAAATGTTCCCTTTTTGAAAACAAAACCATATCATCTACATAAACAATTAAAATTACATCTTTAAATTTGTAGACACAATTACACCAATTTAACTGAGAAAATCCTAATTTAGTTAAAATACCGTCTAATTCCAAATTCCATTCTCTACCACTTTGATGCAGACCATATATAGCCTTTTCCAATAGACATACTTTGTTTTCGGATCCTTTCAGCACAAATCCTTTTGGCTGTTTCATGTATATAGTATCCTTAAGGTATCCATATAAATATGCACTTTTCACGTCAACTTGACAGTGATACCAACCCAACATAGAAATCAATAGTACAAACAATAATCTAACAATAGAAAAATTCACAACTGGTGAAAAAATATCTTTAAAATCAATGCCGGGTTTTTGCTTAAAACCTTGAGCAACAAGACGAGCTTTATACCTTTTAGGTATATTGTTTTCGTCCATTTTTATGCTGTACACCCACTTACTTCCAATTATGGTTGTATTTGGGGGTGTGTCCACTAATTTCCATACTTGCCTATCCTTCATTATCTGAATTTCTTCATTCATGGCAGTATTCCATTTAATTTTATCCTTACTTGTTTGCGTTTCTTCATAACTTTTGGGGATTTCGACATTGTAACACTGATCATACATGTCGTACAGCTGTTGGTCTAAAAAATTAGATTCATCACTAGAAGTAGATGGCACATTAGAAATATCCACATTAGGATGTTCAGTCTCTGGCTTAAAATTGAAATTTACAGGATCAAACCTAATCTTATTTTTAGTACAGTACTTTTTAATATCATTTAAAGATCTCATTCTCAAATTTTCAGGAGAATAATAGTATACATCTATCCTATTGCTTTTATTTCTAGGTTTTTCGATTCTTCGCCAATTTGAAATGTTAAGACTTTTTAAGTCCTCAGTTTTAACTAAATCTTTAGAATCTAAAACTTGAGTTTCACTTTCCGATTTTACTTTTATATTTTCATTTGATTGATAAATAGGAATATTAGAATTAAGATCGAAAGAAACGTACTCAAAGTTTTTACCAAATAGTACATCAACAGCTTTCTTACTTTCGTCGATATGAACATGGACTGTTTCAACTATTCTCTTCTCGTTTGGTACATATATTCTGTAACCTTTAGTTTTCAAACCATATCCTGTCAAAATACCAAGTTTAGCTCTGGGTTGTAATTTATTTCTCTGTATTTTAGGAATATGAACATATGCCAAAGAGCCAAAAATTCTAAAATGTTTTACTGATGGTTTGAAACCAGTCCATATTTCGTTAGGAGATATACCCTCAGTTAATTTGTGTTCGCATCTATTTTTAGTATGAATAAATGCTAAAAGTGCTTCTGACCAAAATTGTGGTTGTAAACCACTGTCTTGAAGCATAGCTCTGACACAATCCATGGCTGTTCTATTGAACCTTTCTGCAATGCCATTTTGTTCAGGGGTATAAGTTGAAGTTCTTTCGATTTTTATTCCTAGATCATTTAAAAACTTTTTAAATTCTTTGTGACAAAATTCTAAACCATTGTCAGTTCGGACACATTTTAACTTAACATTTAGCTGTCTTTCAGCTTTAACCAAGTATTTTTTAAAGTAATCAAAAACTTCATTCTTATTTCGAATAATATAAACAGTTACTTTACGTGAAAAATCATCAATAATAGATAAAAAGTATTTGTTTCCACCTAGAGAGTTAACTGGAGCAGGACCCCACAAATCCATATGGATCCTTTCCAAAACATTTTTAGTTTTCCTTTCGTACATATAGTTTCTTTTTAAGGATATTCTAGTGGATTTAGCAATAGCACAAATCTTACAATTTTTATCTATATTTTTACAATTAAGTTTTTCAATTCCTTTTACACAATTAATTTTACTCATATTTTCAATTAAGGGCATGTTAACATGACAAAACCTACGGTGGGCTTTTTCTAGATCTAAACCAGTTACATATGTATAATTTTTAATCTTGGGATAACCTTTTAAGATATACAATTTTCCAATTCTGGGAACAGTAAACAAATATTTATTATAACTATTATAAATAATCATTTTGTTATTTCCCCATTTAATTTGGTTTCCCACAAGGTCAATACGAGCACCACTAATTAAATTTCTTCTCATATTAGGCGAGTATAACACATCTTTTAAAGTTATATCATAATTTCTGTTTCTATCTAAAACTGTAAATTGAATATCACCCATACCTAATACTTCCGAGGTGCTGTCCTTGTCTCCGACTAGGATCTTCTGTGGTGATAGTTTTCTGAATGTCGTAAACATATCGCGTTCTTTACAGAAGTGAGCAGTTGCAGCTGAATCAATGAGAAATTCCCTCGGTCTTTCATTTGGAAAATTTGAAACTGCATAGGCACGTTGAAGATCAGTTTTTGGATTGTCCTCCATATAAAATAATTCACCACCAGGTTTCTGCCGATTGCATTTCTTGAAGCACTTCGATTCGTAATGTCCCGACTTTTTGCAGTAGTTGCAGAATGGTCGCGGCCCCATACGACAAACTGTCGACTTTCTTGGGCTTGAAGGAATTAATTCAGGGTCCAGTACGCATCTGCTGTGATCAGGAGTAGACGCCCGTGTCTCCTTGTATCTAGATGACTTGTTTCTTGTAGCATAAGCATCGGCCACGATACTTAATTTTGTGTCTTCGTCCTTCCGCTTCAGGTCGATCCGGCTGGATTCTGTTATTAAATGTTTAGACAAATTGTCTAGCGTGAACTCGTTGTCATCTATCCTGTATAGCAGTTGTACCAGATTATCGTATTCGTGAGGCAAATGTCTTATTAGTTGAAAGCAAACTAAGAGGTCTGGGATTTCGAATCCACCTTCTTTTATCTGTAACAGCTTCTCATGCACTCGTTTGCAGAAGAGTCCAATGGATTCGTCCTCCGGCTGGTAGCGGATTGAAAAGAACTCGTCCACAAGGCCTGCCAATCGTGCTCTAGATGCTGGTTCAAAGTTGGTCTTTAATATATCCCAGGCTTCCTTACCGTCCTCAGTAGATGAAATTAAGACTTGATATTTTCTTTCTATGCCCTGGTAGATAGTTGTGTATGTCCTCTGCTTCCTATAACGATAGTCTCTTTTTTCTTGTTCTGGAGCATCTTCCAATAATAGAGGTTCCGTTTTAGTGATAAATTCCCAGCAGTTCCGGTCAATTAGCAATACCTTCATGTCCGTCTTCCACGTGGCATAGTTGAAATCCGATAACTTCGGGAAGGAAAACATGGACATTTCTTGAATACCCATCATACTGGAAACCGGTAGTGGCAGAATTCAGGTTCAGCTTAAGGTCTGAGGCCCATAACCAATTGTTGGGTTTTATCGATTGAAGACAGAGTTTTATACATTAAAAATAAATTTTATTACGTAGCCAAGTCTTATGGTTTAAAAACATAATTTCAGAAAACAACAAGAAGTCTGATCAGCTCATGATTCCCAATCTTTCTTCACTTTTATACATTCAAAGATTTACATTCTTCAAATTTATGTGCCCCACAGGGCACTATAATTGGAGGTTTGAGACCGATTCCAACACAGGCATATTGTGCGTATGGCAGTGACGGATCGCTCAGCCACATCACGAACCATAGCACAGCACATTCAGTCTGTACCGCATCATCCAGTGTCTGCGCGTACCATTCGACGCCGTTTACAGCAGAGTGGTCTGTCCGCAAGACGTCCATTGCTTCGTCTACCCTTGACGCAGAACCACAGACGTTTCCGCCGCCAATGGTGCGATGAAAGAAGGATGTGGACGGCAGAATGGAATGAAATTGTCTTTACTGACGAGTCACGCTTCTGTCTGCAACACCACGATGGTCGGATTCGAGTCTGGAGACACCGTGGAGAGAGGATGCTGAACAGCTGCGTTATGCACCGCCACACTGGTCCTGCACCGGGTATTATGGTATGGGGCGGTATTGGATATCACTCTCGCACTCCTCTAGTACGCAGGTACTTTAAACAGCCAGCGCTACATCTCCGAGGTGTTGGAGCCAGTTGTCCTTCCTTACCTTCAGGGCTTGCCCACAGCCATATTTCAACAGGATAATGCGCGACCACACGTGGCACGCATTGTCCAAGGGTTCTTCGTCAATCGCCAGATTGAATTGCTTCCCTGGCCAGCTCGCTCTCCGGATCTTTCGCCGATAGAAAACATGTGGTCCATGGTTGCTCAACGATTGACCCAGAATACATCCCCAGCTGCCACACCAGATCAACTTTGGCAACGTGTGGAAGCTGCTTGGTCTGCTGTACCCCAAGAACACATCCAAAGTCTCTTTGAATTAATGCCGAGGCGTGTGGCAGCGATGATCTCCAACAATGGCGGCTACTCTGGTTACTGATTTTGGCAGGAACCACAATTCACAGAAGTCTATAAATTTAATCATTTGATACTTGGTCAACATGTTATCTACAAAATAAATTTTGTTGTGATATCTCTTGTCTTTCTTGGTGTTGCAATTTGGGTGGCCAGCAGTGTATTTCTGCCGATCGCTCGGTATGAAGACATATCACGTGGCTATGGGTAAACGGTTTCTAATGTGGGACAAATTATTGATTGGTTAGAGGGATTATCCATAGGGCTTAAAAACACTAATTCTGTAAAATTTCAAAGACTAGTCTGCGCTTCGATAGCCAATCTGCACAAGTCGATTCGTAAGCCCACGTGACTTACCCTTCTGAGATCTTACGACAGTGACTCCGCCCATACGCTCCGCCTATTTCACAAGAAGGTTGTGACGAATTAATCCAAACTTTTGTTGGACATTAAAAAATAACATTTATTTTTACACAGACAAAACATGGGTTGACAATGGACGCGCGAAACAAAATGCTTAATTTCATATTAAAGTTTATCCGAATTGCTACGAAGACGTCTCAACTAGACGGAGTCCGTGAGCTAACTGTTTTTTTTTCATCCTTTTCACATGCGCAAGCGCAGTAGTGAAGGACTCTTAACAGGAAACTTCCGGGTCTGCAGCCGGCCATCCTAGACTCTTAGGCGCTAAGATGTCACAAGGTCGATGCCTTTAACTCTTTGAGCGTGAAGAGTGTTCCTAGGAAAGCTTCCATTGATCAAGAAGGTCAGAACTGGTTAGAAGTCATACAAGGAAGACTATTTCGAGGGCATTATCTGACCCGCGGGCCGGTTAAACCTATCCAGAGCGTCGCATGGGGTCTAAGAACTGGTAAAACCTCTTCCAAGGGCCGTGCATCTGGCCTACGGGCCTGAGGCAACCTATTTGCTACAACATATATATCTTACGTGTAGTTTTTGTGGACGACACCTGATCCCAATGAAAACAACAACAGCTATTTCTCATATAGCTAAAATAGAGCATGATCATTCCACACAAATTCAATTTTCAGCGATATTCCATGCTGTTATATTGCCAATCGTCTCAGCAGTGAGTAACGATCATTCTTCCTCTAAAGTATACACGAATTTCCCATTAAGGGTGGTTTGGATAGCAATGTCTTCCAAGAGATTTTCACACATGCTTAATCAAATTGGGTTGTCACACCGACCACTTCATCTGTACAATGATTTGATCTTGAAGATATTCCTTTAATCACCAAGCTTATTCCCGACAAGCCTTATCTCTAAGATGAGTGTTTTGTACTATTGATTAAAGGACGCTCATACGAGTCCAGTATATAGCAATGACCTTCTAGGGTTTAAAAAACTGGTGAGCATTTACGAAGAACATAAGACAAGTAGGTTAAATTAACGTCGTTCTGGGGCAACACGTCGAGCTATTGGTGAGGGTCCGGGATCCATCCCGAAGGGAAAGATCCGAGGACAACATCCCTTAATTTTATCCGTGGACAGATGACGAGAACAACTGAGAAAGAACCCCCTTTGTATTGCTCTAGTACGACGTTAATTGAAAAACCAACCTATCAATATAATACATTTTACACTACGCTACAAAAGAATACACTTCAAAACTATAAAATAACCACTCTGCGAAACCTATCCTTCGAGGATCTACGGCTATTTAACCCCAATTGTGGGGTGAAAAGAGTTACACGTAAGCCCTCGACAGGGATGTGGTGTGTGCCAAAGGTGGTCAAAGGGTCATGACATTCCTAAGGGAAGGACCGATAAATCTTACTCGATTAGATTTTTTCCTCAGCTTTCAGAAGCAGACCATCTTATTCAACTGTTATTGGGCCATTTGTTTTGTGTTTTGTTTTTCGTTCCCGAAGTAATTTTTCTGCCGGAACAGAGGCTTGGAACATTTGGGTGACAGGGCAGGAAAAGGGGTAATGGTCTGTGTTTCCTTCTCCACAGGCAGATTTGTCGGTGTGGTGTAAGTAAAATCTGAAGAGATACGAGGCGATGGGGCCCTGGCCAGCAAAACTGTTAACCCTCCTGGTGGTTGCCTCGATGAGGTGTCTCGCCATTAGCAAAACTGACCAGATCTTGATGGAGGAGATATCTCGTCATTAGGAGAAAAATAACCAAGTCTTGATCTCGTCATCATACAAAAATTGGCATTATCTTGGTGACGAGATATCTAGTCATTAGCAAAACTGACCAAATCTTGGTGGACGAGATATCTCGTCGAAACCATTTGGAGGGTTAAGAATAGCATTGTTCGGTTCACTTAAGGGAAAAGGAGGTTTGCTCTTTTTTGTGATATAATATGGTTGGGTTTTATGGCGCAAGGTTCAAAGATGAACAAGCAGCGCCAGATGCAAGATAATGCAAACCAGTAAAAGAAAAAGCTTTAAATAGTCTAATCAACAATAAAAAGTATATTTTAAATTATATATTTACAGAACAGATGGCGTGATGTAGATTAGATGATATAAAAGGTGCAGGATAAAAGATGTGATGCAAGGGTCACCATTGGTAAAACAAATTATGAAGGTTAAGACTATAACTGGAAAAAATTATGATAAAATGGGGCTGTTCTGACATTTCTTGAACGATTTTGATGAGCTGTAAAAAAATTGTATGCCTACGAAAGAATTTTATTTTCACAGCCAGTTAAATAGTTAAAGTATAACTTATCGACTGCTAATTCAGAGTTTTGTTTACTTTCAAAATGGCGCTTTTAAGTAAGCAATGGATGGAAGGCTATGTTTCCTCTCTTTCCGAAGATAATTATACTTATTCAATTATTCAAAAACGCTGTAAAAGTCATGGTTTTTCGATATCTAAAGGTACGATAAGTAATATTAATGAGAAAGGAAAAAACGTAAAAGTGGAAAAATACTACCAAACAAGTATCCAAAAAAGAAAAAATTTCTGAGAATATTTGTAAGGTAAGATCTTTAATTTTAAAAGAGGATCCGACAAGTCAAAGGACTATAGCAAAGTGAACGTGAGAACTTTCTCTAAGAGATTTATGATTGTTGCCGGTTTTGCATATAATGGAAAATTAAAAGTAAAAAGAGAGGGGAAATGTAAAAATCAACTCCACATATTATCAAGACCCTATTTTATCCCCAATATTCAAAAAAGAAATACCATATCTTTACCCACAGTTCCAACAATCAGTAGAACTGCATCAAGATAAAGCAAGCAAACACATCTAAATCCACTATTAAATTCTTGGAAAAAAGGGAACAAGAAACTGGTATCAAGTCAATACCCATTACTGATATTCCTGCTAAATCTTCAGATGTTTCACCCATGGACTTTTGTGCTTTTGGACTTTAAAAAGGGCATTATCGAAACGTCGACCGAAAACCATTCAAGGACTGGAAAACTGGAGCAAGAATGGAACAAAATACCACTGTCGATACTACAAAAGTCATTATTATCATGGAAATTAAGGTGTAGAAAGAGAGTTAACAATAAGGGCTATCAAATGGAACATTTAAAACACAAAAATTTCATATAAAAAAATTGAGCTTCAGTTCATTAAAATCGTTCAAAAAATATCCGAACAGCCTATGTATATATGTTATGTAGAGGTAATATGGAACAAATACCCAAGAAACCAAGTACTCACAATATGCGAAGAACATAGGTTATATAGAAAGAAATAGAAAGTCTGACCTTGCTCCTCAGTATCATTTATAAAGTCTAGGAGCAAAGAGACCGGTACAATGGGAGAGATGGGAAATATCCATTCCCTCATGGAGATTATATAGCTTACAGTATGGGTCAGAAAGAACTCTGAGGCGATGGAGATGTCGAGCATGACAGTCATGGTAAGTAGGTAGGTATTTAATTAACGCCGCACTGAAGCAACACAACGGGCTATTGGCGACGGTCCGGGATCAAACTCGAAGGGAAAGATCTGAGACAGTCATAGTCAATGACGAGTCGAAAGTTCGTCTTTGGCCTTTTTTCCCGGGTCTATCCGGAATGTTCAAGATTTGGCTCTACCAAGGTTTAGGGAGTTCTTTAAGTCTTGTCTTTCACCCTCCTGATGATTGACTTGACGAGGAACTTCGTCATTAGCAGATCTTGATGACGAGATATCTCGTCATTATCAAAATTGGTCAGATTTTGATGGATGAGATATCTTGTCGAAGCCATTTGGTGGATTAAACGACAAATAAATGACCCACCCTGACATAATTTGTTTACGTTTGTGCTTTAGTTTTCCGTTCGAAACACATAAATCTGTTTCGGGGCTTCCAAATGGTTCCGTGTGTGTGATCAAACTATACTAGAACTAGAGGCTCTGTAAAATGTAAAAAATATTATTTTATACTATAATGGACAACCTATTTTCTGTTTTAAGAGTTAAATTTTCAATGCATTTATAATATAAATCGCATAAGAGAGGTAGGTAGAGTTTGCGGACAGTCCGGGATCACAGTCCGAAGGGAAAAATCTGAGGACAACACCTCGTGATTATGAGCTACGGTCAGATAACGAGAACAAGAAAGAAGACACTGAGTACAGATATGAAGGGAGTGATACATTCCCTTACAAAATTCTATTCCAAGCACGTGCTATCTCTAACGTGGATTTATTTAATGGATGCTACTGAAATGACAAGGCTCACCTAGTGCGCTACATGTCACATAACGGTAAACACCACTCTACGAAAAAAAAACACGAGAAGAGTATGGACTTTCATTGATCATTGATTTAATGCTCGCTTGTTCTATTCAACCGCTCTCACTGTGATGTAACGGGTGTAAAGAACGCGAATCACTGCCTGTGTTGGGTACAGACTTTACTCATGAAGCTTTCTCCGTACATTAAGAGGTGATATAATGTTCCCAGTATTTGCTCCAAGAGAAGATCGCTATGTAAGTCAGAATAGACAAGTCCCTTCGTGTAACTAACGCCAAATGGTGATCTTGTACAGTGATCGTAACAAGGGAGTAACTAACTCGATTGACTACAAAACAATTGATTCGTAAATCGTTGGTTGGCTTAAGTTTTATGGGGAGTAGATGCATTAACGTTGCGCTGGAGGCGGATTTTTAGAGACGGGATCAATCTCGAAAGGAAAGACCTGAGGATACCATCTCGTAATTTTTAACCACGGTCAGATGACAAGACAATACCTGAGCTGGCACACCACTCTCCAACTTCCACATCACGCCAACGTGAGGACATTTGAGACCACGACAGATTTAACTTGCACCAGCCTCCACGTATACAGCCTCTTTGGTTGGATCGAGTTTCAAATTCGCAACTCTCCGATTGCTAGTTCTCTACTCTTCCATCCGTGCTACCGCGATCATAGGTTTTAAGGCACAAGGGCTCTTTAAATATTGCATAGACTAGAAGTGTCATGTAACTGGAAAAGTTCGATAAATATTGGCTTAGAGCGGGACTGGGTTTGACGTTGATGGCGGTTGGTTGATTAATGAACCATCAAAACATTTCGGTGTGATTTCCTGAATCAGGAGAAAAGTATCGTAATTTTTTCAAAAAATATTTTTTTATCAAATTTAAAATGTCAAAATCGGCAGTTCAGGGCATCGTGTTAAAAAATAACACGAACTAATTTCCAGTTGTACCCACTTTATATTTTTCAAATATATTTTAATTGAAAATGTGTCAAAAACTAGTTATAATCCGCGTATTTACTGAGTGAAGTTAATTCACAACGAGCTTCTTTGAATCGTCAAATGGTATATATAAATTACAATTAAAAAAATGATAATTTTGGAATATTCGACTCAAAGTCACACGCTCCCTAACCTTACCTAATCTGTAAACATGGGAACGCCTGCCCCGATTTACGTAACGAACTTTACATCCACTTAAGTTGAGGTTAGTGATTTATTTGTTGTTTGGATTCATTTATTTAGAGTGGAATCCAAGTAGAAGTAGGAAAAGTGAGATTTCCATTTAAACCATGTTGAAAAAAGTGTCCGGATACCTGATTGTTGAAGAGAAAACATTACTTAAACGTTTCCTCAAATGACGAGATTAACGCCTGAGCTGGCATCCCACTCCCCAAACTTCCACACCACGCCATCGTGAGGACATTTGAGACCACGACAGATTTAACGAGCACCAGTCCCCTCATACATCACGGTCTCCGATTGGATCGAGTTTCGAACTTGCAACCCTCCTGTTGCTAATCCAATAATCTTCCAACTTGGCTTCCCCAGTCTTTATAAGGAGATGAGACCTTGTATGTCCTACCATTCATCAAGAGCCTTCCTTGATTTCAGAATAACAAATGAGCGAATATTTATTCACTTTAGCCTCAATATATTTAGTATAGTAAGAAAACAGACTATCCTTTTAGAGGTGGTGGAACGTCTGGCAGTGTTAATTAAGACACTTAAGGAGGAATTTTCACCCCCCCCCCCAACCGAACACCGAAAAGAGCCCAACCCAAGTTTATTTCACAATCTTTGACTGCGAGACGTTAGACGATACTCCACCGCATTTCCCCCTTTCGTTTCATGTTCCCCTTCCGACGAGGCAATTTCAACTAATCTCATTTCTTCTCCAGGCCCCGAAGTCTCAAAAGGCAACAAGAAACCGCGCTCATCGTGTTAGGGGAGTGCTCGGTTAGTTGCTTCTTTCCTGCCTCCCCTGTGTGTAGACACGCTCGTGCGGACTTCATCATTCGATGTGAGGACGGGTAGAAAAATCAACGAACCAATTGGGTGGGCTGGATAGAAAGACGAACTGGCCAGGGAAGGTGGAGGAATGGAACAAGGTGGCCATGTTAAATCGGTAGTCGAGCGGAAGACATGCAGTGGATTTGCTTTTTTGTTTCAGTTGGGTGAAAAGTAGGGTATTTCCTTTTAGGTTCGAACGAAGACTTAATAAAGTGTCGCAAACCGAAGGTGGAAGCCCAGTTTCTACCATACGACATCGAGAATCGTATATGAAAATTGATATTTTATTTTTCAAGTTTTGAAGTGACTTGATAAATGCAATTCAAAACAAATATTTTAAGTACAGATTCCTAAGCCGTAAGTATGTAATGTAGGTAGAGTTAATTAATGTCATTTCTGAAGAGAAAGACAACGTCTTGTAATTTTGCACAATAGTCAGATGACCTGAGCTGGCACCCCACTTTACAAACTTTCACATCACGCCAACAAGTAGACATTTGAGACCACGGCAGATTTAACTAGCTCCAGTCCCGATGTACACGATGGTCTTTGGTTGGATTGAGCTTCGAACTCGCAACCCTCCAGTTGTTCATCCATTATTTTTCCAACAGGGGTACCGCCGTTTTGAAGCAGGAATCTATGTTCTTCATAAAATTGAAATCAATGTGCTTCGTATGAGGATACAATCATAGGATACCATAGTAATAAGCTACAGAAGTATATGTTCTGCAATGAAAAACAGGCATTGAACTTGTTTCTCTGATCGTTGTTCAAAGTACCATATTTTCAGTTTTCTATTTTGAATAGAATTTAATGCCATAGTTATAACTTAACCGTTTCGGAATATGGACTACAAGTACCCTCAGAACTAAAAGAGCCTATTTTGTGGCAAACATTTCACAGTTGAAAGATATATATCCTGAAACCATTAAATTCTGAAGATATTTGTATGAGTCGATCTAATCTTAAAAGTAAACTCACCTAAAATGGAATCTGTGAAAAGTATTTTATTGTGACTATGTTCAAAATATTTTTAACGATCGTTATACGTTTATAAATATATTTAGCTCTTTGTAAAAATGGAAGTTTTATGATACAGTATAGGGGATGTGCTGAAATCAATGTTTTCCTCACTTTTAAAAAGTTTTCCAAAGGATCAGTGTTGTTTATTGATATCCATGATCTTTTAATTTTACTATTCACCATACCATCCACAGCATCAGAATGGTATTTTTAAACACAGCATGGTCATTGACAGTACCTTCCATGTGGCGTGAGGTGTTCTTTAACCCTCCTGGTGGTTGTCTCGACGTGGTCTAGAAGTTCAAAATGGATTCATACGGGGAAGTCATACAGGAAAGACTGAAGGTTTCCGAACGGATACATTTGTGTGAATTCCTCTGAAGGTTAAGAGACACAAGTGTGACCAGCCACCTCTCGTCCGGTCAACCCTCCTGGTGGTTGTCTCGACGAGGTATCACGTCATAAGCAAAACTGACCTGATCTTGATGGACGAGATATCTCGTCATTAGAAGAAAACTGACCCTTGATCGCGTCGTCATCAGAAACTGAAACGCTCTCATCATCATAAAGGAATCGGCAACATCGGATGACGAAATTTCGTCGGTAACAAAATTGGCCAGTTCTTGATGGACGAGATACGAATGTTCCATGGTAATTATTGCTCGTCTGGATGGGTACTATCACCCCTCTTATTTTGTAAAAACAATTTAGACTCACCCTGTATATCTAATGCAACGCGTTAAGTATCTTCAATTTCTTATATAATAGCATTTATACAATGCTATTACATAAATTTCGGCTTTTTCAAGAAATAATAGAATCGTACTTCTAATGAAATTTTGCACAGTATTTATTGCAAAATATTACATTATAAGCTATCCTTTTACCTTTAAAATAAAAAAGGGAGCAAAGCTTTGGTAGATAGTTAATGTCGCACTGGAGCAACACATCAGGCTATTGGCAACCGGCAAGATCAAAGGACAACGCCTTATAATTTTGAATCTCGATGAGAACAGCACTTGAGCTGGCACCCCACTCTCCAAACTTCTACAAACCGCCAACGTGAGGATATTTGATGCCACGAAAGATTTAATGTGCACCAGCCCCCATACACACGATGGTCTTTGGCTGGACCGAGTTTCGAACTCGCAACCATCCGATTTCTATTCCGCTACTCTTCCAACTGGGTTACCTCGGTTTTTTAAAAAGGAAACCACTTTAAAGATTTTATTTTTAAATATTTATATTTATGAACAAAATATAAAAGTACCCGTTTGGGCCAAGGGTTGTCTTGCAGTCCACAAGGCAACTCAAAACCTAATTGCTATACATCAATGAAACTTTTCACACTTAGTAGAGGTAGGTAGTTAATTAACGTCGCACTGGAGCAACACAACGGGCTATCGGCAACGGTCCGGGATCGTTTCCGAAGGGAAAGACCCTAGGATAATCCCGTAATTTTGAACCATGGTCAGATAACGAGGTCAACACCTGAGCTGGCACCCCACTCTCCAAACTTCCACACCACGCTAACGTGAAGACATTCTAAGACACAACAGATTTAACATACACTAATCCCCATGTACACAATGGTCTGGACCATGTTTCGAACTCGTAACCCTCTGATTGCTAATTCGTTGCTCTTTCAACTGAACTATCGTGGCCCTATTTATTTTGTGTAAAATATCGCTCAATACACGAATTCATTTCTTGGCAGTATGTGTATATTTGGACCAAACTTTCCATAAAAGTTATTGATTCAATACATAATGATATATATATGTAGAATACCATGTCATAAAAATAAATCAATTTTTAGCATTGGCTTAGATTTATGAAATTCTAAATCTATTAGAAAATGGCATTACCAAGGTTTACAGATCTATATCTATAAACCTTGATCTATAACTATGGATCTAAGTTAAGATAGCAATCGAATTCATACTTACCAATAAATAGGATGCGTGGTTCTTTGCAATTGTGGTCTCCAAATACTCCCACAGATTTCGAAGTTGTTCTCAGTGGAGCACAGAAGTTGGAGCTTGTAACAGGTGGGTGAGTAGAGTTTAGTGGAGTAAGCATCTCGGGGTTAAAATTAACGCAATTTATTTTACAAGTGTACACAAGAAAACATTTAGTAGTAATAAAACGGGGGACAGTTGAATTAACGTCGCGCTGGAGAAACACAACGGGCTATTGGCGACCGTCCGGGATCAATACCAAAGGGAAAGTCCGAGGACAACACCACTTAATTTTGAACCACGGTCAGATGACGAGGTCACATCTGATCTGGCACCACACTCCCCAAACTTCCACACCACGCAAAAGTGAGGACATTTGAGGCAACGGCAGATTTAATGTGCACCAGGCCCCTTTGTACACGACGGTCTTTGGTTGGATTCGAACTCTCGATCCGGTTGCTAATCCGTTACTCTACCAACCGGGCTACCGCGGCCCAATAAGACGAGGTCTACAGCGCAATCACGCGCCTGAAGGAAACCGACGGAGTTCTTCCTTTTACAAGAAAAGGGTTATCAGTTCAATGCGCAGTTGGCAACGTGCCAAGAAAGGGTTGAAAGTTTATGGCGTAGTTGGCCAATCAACACGCCGATAGTTCAGTTCGCTTTCAACGAGCTAAAATAATTCTATTTGCTACAAGCTTTAGTAATGCTAGCAAGGATCCCTGGGACACATTCTGAAAGTAATGGTGTTCTATTTTGCATTCACCCAGCATATCATTAAAGGGCATTCTGGAAAAGTATCTGTGGACCACTGTACTGCTCTTTATTTTGTTTCATTGAGTAGTATGTCTTTTCGAGTTCGAGAGAGAGGAGCTTTATAAAATATCACTATTCTAAGGTATACCAGTGTTTAAAAACTGACTACTCGTCGCTGCTCATTAGAACTTGAGCAAATACGTTGCTGTGGTCTCGAGTGTCGTTTTTGGATCATTCGACGAAAAAAAGCACGGATTCGCCTACAAGTGATGTCTAAATATAGTATTCAGAGTAAAATCACCGAAATTTTCGATTTATGAATGTAATTTATTCCTTGCCTTTTTTGATTGCCTAAACATTTTTATTTCCAGCATTAGACTTTAAATTATTATTGTTAATATTATTAGAGAGAGCGATGGCAATTAAAGAATTGAAAGTATAAGTACGTAAATTGATTAGAAGAATATATAAATAAATCTCAAAACGCATCTGAATAGAAAAACAATCTAATTTAAAACTGTAAGGAGAACAGTCGTGCAAATTGATATTCGTGAACAAAGTAATTAATCAATTAATATTATAGAGGACACTGTTTAGGTCCGTCGAAACGATGTTATCGACGGACCTAAACAGTGTCCTCTATAATATTAATTGATTAATTACTTAGATGTCGAAACGATGTTATCGACTGACTTAAACAGTGTCCTCTATAATATTAATTGATTAATTACTTAGATGTCGAAACGATGTTACCGACTGACTTAAACAGTGTCCTCTATAATATTAATTGATTAATTACTTAGATGTCGAAACGATGTTATCGACGGACCTAAACAGTGTCCTCTATAATATTAATTGATTAATTACTTAGATGTCGAAACGATGTTATCGACTGACTTAAACAGTGTCCTCTATAATATTAATTGATTAATTACTTAGATGTCGAAACGATGTTATCGACTGACTTAAACAGTGTCCTCTATAATATTAATTGATTAATTACTTAGATGTCGAAACGATGTTATCGACGGACCTAAACAGTGTCCTCTATAATATTAATTGATTAATTACTTAGATGTCGAAACGATGTTATCGACTGACTTAAACAGTGTCCTCTATAATATTAATTGATTAATTACTTAGATGTCGAAACGATGTTATCGACTGACTTAAACAGTGTCCTCTATAATATTAATTGATTAATTACTTAGATGTCGAAACGATGTTATCGACTGACTTAAACAGTGTCCTCTATAATATTAATTGATTAATTACTTAGATGTCGAAACGATGTTATCGACTGACTTAAACAGTGTCCTCTATAATATTAATTGATTAATTACTTAGATGTCGAAACGATGTTATCGACGGACCTAAACAGTGTCCTCTATAATATTAATTGATTAATTACTTAGATGTCGAAACGATGTTATCGACTGACTTAAACAGTGTCCTCTATAATATTAATTGATTAATTACTTAGATGTCGAAACGATGTTATCGACTGACTTAAACAGTGTCCTCTATAATATTAATTGATTAATTACTTAGATGTCGAAACGATGTTATCGACTGACTTAAACAGTGTCCTCTATAATATTAATTGATTAATTACTTAGATGTCGAAACGATGTTATCGACTGACTTAAACAGTGTCCTCTATAATATTAATTGATTAATTACTTAGATGTCGAAACGATGTTATCGACGGACCTAAACAGTGTCCTCTATAATATTAATTGATTAATTACTTAGATGTCGAAACGATGTTATCGACTGACTTAAACAGTGTCCTCTATAATATTAATTGATTAATTACTTAGATGTCGAAACGATGTTATCGACGGACCTAAACAGTGTCCTCTATAATATTAATTGATTAATTACTTAGATGTCGAAACGATGTTATCGACTGACTTAAACAGTGTCCTCTATAATATTAATTGATTAATTACTTAGATGTCGAAACGATGTTATCGACTGACTTAAACAGTGTCCTCTATAATATTAATTGATTAATTACTTAGATGTCGAAACGATGTTATCGACTGACTTAAACAGCGCCCTCTACCACCTAACGGGACCGCTGTAGGAAGAGTAACAGATTAGCAACCGGAGTGTTGTGAGTTCGAATCCAACTAAAGCCCGTCGTATACAAAGGGGGCTGTTGCGCGTTAAATCTGTTGTAGCCTCAAATATCCTCTTGGCGTGGTGTGGAAGTTTGGAGAGTGAGGTGCCAGCTCTAGTGTGACCTCGTCATCTGACCGTGGTTCAAAATTAAGTGGTGTCCTCGATTGTTCCCTTTGGGATTGATCCCGGACCGTTGCCAATAACCCCTATGTGTTGCTCCAGTGTGACGTTAATTAAATACCTACCTACCATCTAAACGCGGCATTTCAGGACACATCTCTGACGAAAAATTTTTATTCTGGGCCCCTCTGTCACAATTTGGGATAAACATTTTTCGTCGATAACATCGTTACGACGGACCTAAACAGTGTCCTCTATAATATTAATTGATTAATTACTTTGTTCACGAATATCAGTTTGCTGAACTGTTCTTGCAGTTTTAAATTAAATTGTTTTTCTATTCAGATGTGTTCTGAGATCCATTTCTATTTACTTCTAATCAATTTACATACTTATACATGTATTGAGCAAGCAAAAGATGAAAGTAGTTGGAGAGAATTTAATAAATCAGAGTGGTAAAATGAAAAAAGAAACATAAGAGAGAGAAGTAGTGATTTAGAGGGAGAATGAAAAGTACTGAGAAATAAGGTGGGAAAATGGAATTAAATAAAAAAAAGGTGAGAGAAAAGAACAGTGATAAAATAAAGGATTTTTAAGGCAAAATAAACCACGCTACAATACAGGGAAACAAACTGCATGAACTAATAATTAAGTTAAAAAGTACGATTAATACGCACAGCCTTATGCTTTGCTTTCTCATTCATGAGCGCTCGACACCAGATTCACCATCAACAGTTGAATTGTAGTACCAACTTCCCAAAATGCACTTACAATGCATAGCGGATATCTGGATTGGAAGGACTTGATTAACAAGAGCTTAATTAACTAACTTCCTTTTTTAACTAATGTGCAACAAAAGAGCAATGAATCCAACTTGAAAAGATATTGAATTAATACAAGTAGTTTACGTTGGAAAGGATTTTGTGCAGTAAGAATTCAATAAGTACATGCTAAGGGTAAACTCAGATCAATTGGTTGTATTCTATTTCCTTACAGTTCTAATTAAGTAACCTATATGTTTGTGTAGATTTACGTACTAATAGTATAGCACGCTCAACAATGGTAAATGACTATTTCACTACCACGAGTATAATTAATTAAAAGATTTCAAGGTTTATCCTATGCTAATGATGTGGAACTATAGCATTTTATATAGAACTAGCATAATTACTCTGCGAGGCTAGGTTTTAAAGATGCATAGGTTCAAAGATTAGAATAAATTCTGTTTTATAGAGGGGCCGCGGGTAGGGGGGGGGGTAGGGGGGCCCAGTTGGAAGAGCAACGGATTAGCAATCAGAGGGTTGCGAGTTCGAAACTAGGTCCAGCCAAAGATCGTGGGGTTGTGCACGTTAAATCTGTCGTGGTCTCAAGTGTCCTCACGTTGGCGTGGAAGTTAGGAGAGTTGGGTGCCAGCTCAGGTGTTTTCGTCATCTGACCGTGGTCAAAATTACGAGGCGTTGTCTTTGGATCTTTTTCTCGGATCTTTCTCTTCGGGATTGATCCCGGACCGTCACCAATAGCCTGTTGTGTTGCTCCAGTGCAACGTTAATCAACTACCTACCTGTTTCATAGAAGAATATAACTGCCATTGTGTCCCGAAAATAAATCTAACGACTCCATTTTTCGGAATTCTTCATTCTTCAGAATAATTCATTGTGGTTACAATTCCGAATTCCGTCATGTTAGAGAAGGTCGATTGCTTTCGGGTTTTTTGGCGCAAAGGTCACACTTGGTCAAGCTGCGCCAAACACAAGACAGACAACACAATGAGGGAGGAAGAAAAAGAAAAAGGGTAGGTAAAAATGAAAGGATCACTCGGGTACCTCGGAATTGTTATGCACGTACACAACTAAAGATATGCCCTTGAGGGCATCTAAGAGAAGGACAAAATAATTTGATACGATATACATTATTATAGTTAAGACTAAAAAGATTTCGGGTTACAAATTGTGGAACGTAACATGAAAAAAGTCATGGATTAAAATTGCATTCTATACAGAAAAAAAATCTATTTACTATTTTTAAAAAAGAGCAGCTTTCAAGAAACATTTTAACGACAAATGAGTTACAAAATAGTTTCAATGTACAACCTCTGTTATTAAAGTTTCCAAAACTGTTTACATTTTTTTCTTAATATTCTTTCGATATATTGCAGCAGGTTTCTTGTCGGAGAGTGTTTTTCCTGTAAAGCTAATAAATATTGAGGACTCTACAGAAGTGATTGTTACGTACTCACTGTTTCACTCCGGAGGTGAAGAAAATTGATACGTTATGTGAATACAATTTCAACGAGTACCTTATGATAGGTTTTTCGGTAAAGATAAAGGTGTGTGTGTATTTCAATTAACGTCACACTGGAGCAACGCAGTGGGCTATTGGGCACGGTACGAAATCATTGAAGTGAAAGATCCTAGGATATCAATTCGCCATTTTGAACTACGGTCAGATGACGAGGTCAACACCTGAGCTGGCACCCCACTCTCCAGACTGCCACATCACACCACGCGCAAGTGAAGACATTTGAGGCCACGACAGCTTTAACATGTAACAGCCTTCGCGTACCAGACGCACGACGATCTTTGGTTGGACTGAGTTTCGAACTGACGACCCTAAAGTTGCTAATCCGTTACTCTTCCTCCAACCACGGCTGTTGTTTTCGTAGGGAACAGTACTAGTTTCTTAATTTGTGATGTAACTTGTCATGTTACTCGAATGAAATCTGCATTTAACTTATGAAATGCATTTTCTGTTAATTTGAATACAGGTGGAGGTGGTGTTTCTGAGGCAGAACTTGTTTCCTGTTCGTATTCCGAAAGTGATGTCACTTGTTTTTCTGAACGCGATTTCATCACTTCGTCAATGAAAATTCCAAATAAGGAATTCCGAATTCACATATGATAGTCGAATGGTCAACGCCAATTAGATTGAACTTAAAACATCACCAAACCAGCTATAGACATCATTTCAAGGTAACCCGATATGTATCATGCATTTGGGCAGGGGAAATAAATTTTTCGCATTACGTCTCGTTTGTTTGCTTACACCGAAAATCCCTCTCTTAGTGTCATCTGACCGTGGTTCAAAACTAAGAGGTGTTGTCCTCGGATTTTTCCCTTTCGGACCGTCGCCGATACCCCGTTGTGTTGCTCCTGTGCGACGTTATTTAAATACCTACTTACCTACCCAACTATTATGAAATTCAATTTGGAAATCTTTCAAAGAAATCAGGTAGATGGAAAAGTCTATTTCCAACTATACCTTCTTAATTAAAAAGGTAATGAGCCTAATCTGATATGAGGTTGAATAACTGGAAAGTAAATTAAAACGGAATAGAATTTTTAATGCGACTTTGCCTTCAAAACACATTTGGCAAATTCCTATAATCAACATTACATATAACCAGGCAAAACTATTATAATCAGAGTCAGAAATCTTTTCTAACTAAACTAGATTAAGATCGAATGTATAGGGTAAGTGCACATCATAGGGAGGAACGGAACGTAATTTCGAACTCGATATTTAGGCAGGTAATTATCGAAATCTGTAGCGATCTTTCTAAAATTCTTGTCTGTAGAAAGTTAAAGTAGAAAGCGCACATATTCTGCGTTGGACGTCATCCGTTGTTTAAAGTAAAGCGTTTTTGTAGTTTGAGTTGCTGACAATGTTTTTAGAAACTTATTTTAAGACAATTATTTAAGGTAGACAGGTAGGTATTTTAATTAACGTCGCACTGGAGCAACACAACGTGAAATTGACGACAGTCCGGGTTCAAACCCGAAGGGAAAGCCAAGAGGACAACACCACGTAATTTTGAACCACGGTCAGATGACGAGGTCACATTTGAGCTGGCACCCCACTCTTCAATTATTTAAGAGAAAAATACTTTTGATGCTGGATCATCACAAAGTCCGTTTGGGAATGCGTAAAATACTAGTTTCCCCAGAAAATCGATTTTTTCTTAAAACAAATCTATCCTTTCTGTCAAAATACGTGTGTATACAATATTGAACATGGTATTACTATTTTGCATATTGTAAAATATATTATAAAAATAATTTTCAAGTTATAGAATACATTCTCGATGGGAAATGAGTTTTTAATTAATTTGAAATTAACTCACCATTGTTTTGAAGGCAAACTCGGAGATTTGATTAAAGCCTTTAAATAAGCTGAAATAAAAAGTAAAACCGGTAAAAATTATAATTTAATAAACTTAACAGATTTGTGAAGGGACTGAACAAACGAATAGCAATTATAAAACCTCCGACAAAACTCGGACATTTTAATTTCTTTAAACAGGCTTAACACTCCAAACGTCGCGAGATTTCAAAATCTAATTACTCTACAATAATGAAACTTAGTATACTTGTTCTAGAACCTCCCCATTGATTATAAAATGATTTATAATTATACTGATCTGCTTACAATTATTTGATTTATGTATTTGAAAATGTTTGAATCTTACTTCATTGATGTACAGGTCAAAATATTATTGTAAAAACATAAATTTTCAGCTCAGATTTGGAGAATAGATCATTTTATAGGTAATGAGTCATGTACTAAATGTGAAGTTTCATAAATGTAGAGTAATTAGTTTTTGAGTTGCCTTGTGAACCGCAAAACAACACTACCAAAACGGGTCCTTTTATATTTTGTTCATAAACATAAAAATTTAAGGAATAAAAGCTTTAAAGTAATTTGCTTTTTAAATAGCCGAGGTATCCCAGTTGGAAGAGTAAGGGATTAACCGGACTGTTGCGAAACTGGGTCCAACCAAAGACTGTCGTGTACGTGGGAACTGATGCACGTTAAATATGTCTTGGCCTCAAATGTCCTGACGTTGACGTTACGTGGAAGTTTGGAGAGTGAGGTGCCAGCTCAGGTGTTGACTTCGTCATCAGACCATAGTTCAAAATTTCGGATTGTCCTCGGGTCTTTTCCTTTGGGATTGATCCCAGACCGTCATCAATAACCCGTTGTGTTGCTCCAGTTTACGTTAATTAACTACCTACTTATACTAAGTGTAAAAAGTTGTATTAATGTAGAGTAATTAGGTTTTGAATTGTCTTGTGCATCGCAAAACAACACTAGGCCAATGGGTTCTGATATTTTGTTCATATACAGAAGTTTAAATGAGGAAATCTCTTTTAAGTTATTTGCTTTTAAATATAACATTCATACCATAAAAGTTATAAATTTTAAAATTTCGTTTCTTTTAAAGAAATAATACGATTCTTACTCTTCATGAAGCTCTGCACAATGTTTATTGCAAAATATTACATTATAAGCAATCCTCCTACCTTTAAAATGAAAAACTGAGTACAGCTTCGGAAGATAGTTAATTAACGACGCCCTGAAGCAACACAACGGGCTATTTGCGAGGGTCTGGGATCCATCCCCAAAGATAAATTTGAAAAGAGAACCTACAGAAAAATAAATATTTCGCAGAACTTTGAAACTTCTATGTCTTTCCACTGAAACCCCAGCTATAAAGGTACTTGCTTCTCCCCCTAGTGTTTGAAATAAATAAACCAAAACAAAAAAGGCCGAGAACTTATTCGAATTAAACGCAACGTCTTTCCCTCACGCCTATTTACCAGACAAAATCATCAACGTCAAAAATCCTCCTCAACCAATCTCCACTAAAAATCTACGCGGAGAACGTCGGGTCTTAACTGACTTTCGCATACACTTATCAAATGAATCGCAATTACGGGAACCCCCGACAGGACACAGACATTTTCATTCCCCTAAACAGGTTTAAAAGTACGCCGGCGTCATTTTCGCGAGGGAACTTAAAATATTGAGCAGTCGCCGCGCGATAGCCACTTCTGCCGGGAAGGGGGATTTCTGCAGGAGATTACCATAATGAATTTATACTACGGCGCAGCTATGTGGTGGAGCATATTTCACGGAGTATGAAGTCAGGGCTGGGGTTTATTAAACACTAACTTAAACGAGCCGTTTCACGGTTTATCCGGCGTAGAGCGAAATAACCAGCACCCCTCCCCCTTTGCGTCCTTGCGCATGCGTGGTCTTGTTAGGATCTCTTTAAGCCTTTCCGCCTCCCCGTGCTCTTGCGAAATCTAGGAGTTGAGAGTTGGGAAGCGCGAGAGCAGCATCACTTTGCCTCTGGCGATCCCTTGCGGAGGAAGTTTTTCCAGTCAGCACATGCGGCGGTTTTCGCTCTTTGGGTAGGCAAGTTTGCGTGGCGGTTCGGTTTGAAGTTTCGGTCCGGTTCGTGTCGGTGGAGTGTTTTTAACCGGTTTGCGAACCAGTTTAGGGATTTGTTTTTGGATCCGACAGAAAACTTTGGAAAACTTTTTACAGCAGATGAATGGTGTGGACGATTTTATCTACTTTGTGGCAAATGTGACAAATCAGTGTTCAATGGTTTTAATATTTGATTTATTTTCTGTAATGCTATCCTTTTCGTACTTTCGGAGTTTTATTTCAAAATTTAAACAACTGAAATAAGACAGTACTTTGACATAAAACGTATATATTCTATGTATTTACATTCTTTAAACACTGATCTTATACTCGGATATTGACTTATACAAGTCTTTAATCAATGTTTTAACTCATTATTATTTCAAATTTTATAAGCATTTTTTTGTACTAAAAATCATGCATTCCAAGAGGAGTGCATTTTTTGCTTTTATCACCAATTAGTTTACAATCGAATATTTTTCATCAGTTTTGATGATCGGATTTGTTTTAATACTGCATTGAAAAAATAGCATTAGGGTTTTTAAGACTGACATTTCTCAAAAATTTTCAAACCCACACCGGATTTTAAAATGGACATCCTGCTGAAGATACTATTTCACCCACCATATCTGAATTTTGGAACCGTCTGCTTATTTATACTCGTATTCAACTCGATGGTGAATTTGACTGACTCCATCAACCAAATGGAGCTGGACTCCAGACACCTGAGCACCAGGGTGGTACATACCAGGTACGGTACACTGCGAGGATTTATCAGCACCTTGTCGAACCGTCAGCTGCAACCTGTGGAAGTGTTCCTCGGCGTGCCATATGCCGGGGCACCAACAGGGGCCCTCCGGTTCATGCCACCTGTGACTTCCCCCCATTGGAAGGGGGTCCGACTGGCTGATAGTTATGGGTCTGTGTGTCCCCAAAAGTGGCCAGACATCAAAAACGAGACTGAGGCACTAAAGAGAATGCCGCTGGGGAGGTTGCGTTATCTCCAGAGACTGTTGCCGCAACTAGTCAACCAGAGTGAGGACTGCTTGTACTTGAATATCTTCGCACCTGCTGTTGGTAAGTCTAGATTTTAGTCTAGTCTGATTTGGGGATGAAGGATTACGTCTTCCGTGTAAGGGAAAAAGGAGTTAAGTCGAAATGGCTACTTCTCAGAATTTTCAGTTGATCATTCCACTCTTCCTCGCTAATGTCCGAGGAGAAAAAGAAGCATGCCATGATACAAATGTTTCGTAATTTAGATTCGTAGGTTTATTCAGTTTTGATTTTAAGCATATCATATCAATTGTTAAATTGCAATGAAGCACTTGAGTCCTTGGACCTATAAAAAGTAACACTGACTTAACAACTTTTGCCGTGACACGAAAGATATATGTGTACACTAGCGTGAAAAAATTAAGGCATTCAGCTGCTACTTTGTAGTGAAGTGGCCTGGATGTGGGAAGCGGATACAAAAGGTATGTTGATAGTTGTCGAAGGGATGAGTAAAAAAGAAGCGATGACAAGAATAGAAGTAACAGCAAAAGAGGTCTTTGAACTGAAGTGGTGATACTGCACTGGGTACCATGAGACAGAAGAATTACTGTAAAAACAAAATATATATATAGAGAGAGAGAAAGAGAAGAGAGGAGGCTGTCCTTTGTAAGCTGTATGACCCCCTCGAACACTGATACAGACTTAGCACCACCTTTGTATACAGAGAATGAGGTTGCGGAGGAGTTAATGCAGAACCCATTACTATATTAGAGTCTTCGACTTCACGATTCCAAAATTTCAATATGCACCAGCTTTCTACTGAATATCGTCGGTCATGCAAATCGACAAAGGCTGTTTCGTTTGTTTTTGAGGTTGCAACCCTTAGAAATAGTGGTGTTTGCACACCAGTGTATGATGCAATGTTATAAGGATATGCTTTAAAAATGAAATAACGTTGGTAAGCCACTATTTCGTGAAATAATGGCACAGAATATTTTGTCTTTCATATTTGTGGTTTAATGCCATTTTAAAAGCGCTTATGTAATGTGTATATGTAATAATAACTACACTAGCGAGTAAAACTTAAGGAAAATCGCTATTTTTTAAAGGTTATAACCTCAAATTTAAGCCAAACGGCCTGTTGCAATTTGCATAACCGAGGATTTTCAGTAAGAAGCTGGTGTATATTAAAATTTTGGAATCGTGCCTTTGACAGAGCAATGAGTTCTGCTTCCGCTTTCAGTCTCGTTCTCGGTGTGCAAGCAGGATGCAAAGCATCAGTGTTCGAGGTTGTCCTACACCCACTAAGGATCACCCCCCTCTCTTTATTTAAGCTTTCAGTTACCTTTGAGTCACCACTTCACTTCAAAAACTTTTCTTACGGTTCGCTTTGTTTCCCTCCATACCTTCGATAACTCCCGACCTTTGTATCATTTCCCCCTTCCAGGTGACTTCGCTGTGAAGTAGCAGCTGAAAACCCAACGGTCCATTAACCCTCCAAGTGGTTACGGCGAGATATCTCGTCAATGTTGCTAATGACGAGATTTCTCGTCAATCAAAATCTGGTCAGTTTTGTTAATGAAGGGTCGAGACAAAACTACTCTATTGTTACAATGGGAATGAAGATCCAAGTCAGGAAACCAAATTTCCTTTGCCTGGTGAGAGTTTGGAACAGGTTTTTGCATCAGACTGGCCACTACAGGGTGATTTTCGACGCGAAGAAAAACCACCAGGAGGGTTAAGCTTTGCACGCCAATGTGGACACAATTTTGGATTTTAAAATTAGTTCTGAAATTTATCTACATGATGGTAAAATTATATTGATATATTTTGAAAGCTATACAATTTTTGTGCAAATCATCATTAAGAGAAACAATGGCACAGGATAAAACGAATTTTCACTTCAAATACGGATCTGTTTGTATTATTGATGCTTTATATATGTGGTTCGCTGGCATTTGAAAAACACCTATGAAATGCATAAGCAATTTGTTTAACTGATACCGCACTCTCATAAGAACAGTGTAGCAATGCCCATTTTAAGGTAAATCCACATGCCTGAAACTACATCTACGTAGAATACAGTCAATTCCATCTTAAACACAAATATAATAATTTTAATTAGTATCCACTTCGCAATTGAATGCAATGTAATTAAAAATTTGATTTTTCCGCTTGAAAATTTGTACCTTTTGAAGGGGGACATTGTTGTTCTAAGAGTGCAATATGTTTATTTGGTTCAATCATATTTAATATGTTGGTTATCTGTGAATTCAATGGAAAATTTTGATGAGTTTATGCAATAAAACGAATTCAACGGAAAGAAATTAAAGCCATCATTTAAAGCCATTTTAGTTCACTGACTGGATATAATCGTCAAATTTTATCTTGAGTCCAAGATGGTAACTTCTGATAATTCTGCTACTTTCGGTTAATTACGCGAATAAGAACGGCGATGGTTAGAAATTAAGTGCCGATCTTTAAATATATATGAATGTTAAGTTTTCGGTGTGATGATTTTTCAGATTTTGTTTTATATTTTTAATTCAAGACCTTAAAAGAGTATTAATACACGAAATTGAAAATTTGTTTTATAACTTTGGATTTCATAAATTTAGCTTATTTCAGAAACAAGTTAAAACTTTATACAAAGAAGAATTATTAAGATTTACGAAAATTAATATATAAAATATAAAACAATTAACTTATTTTTGGTTATTATTTAAGGATTTATGTATTACCTTAAATTCATCTAATATTCAATCGCACATTTATAGAACTTACTCATAAGTTCTGTAGCTTATTTACATCGAGATTTACGAAATTTAAAAAAACGTATTTAAAAATAATTGACTTATTTTTATATACATTTATAAAGCAATTGACTTATTTTTATATACATTTATAAAAAAATTGACTTATTTTTGTTATTACATAAGATATTTGTTATCAGAAATTTATATGATATTCAACTTCTATATTTATAGAGTTATTTATAATTTATAATAATATTAGATTATTATTGTTATTAAAACTTCTGTTTTCAGTTACGATAAAGTTGGATTTATACCTTTTTTCACGAATCTATTTTTACGTTTCATAAAAGTCAAAATGATTTTGAAATATCTATCGAGTTTAGGACTTTCAATATTACACTAAACTATGCAAGTAAAATATGCAGCTCCAAATCCATTTGAGTATCATAAACTTACGGTAAAAATGAGATGAGCAGGCCCATAAAATATTATAGTTGTGCATTAATAGTGTTTCGGAAAGTATGCAATATTTGTTGTGCAAAATTTTGTAATTGTATTTCATCGTAAATATCGAAAAGCATATTTTACTCTTGGATCACTTCATTACAATAACTTTCTTGTCCTCTTTTGTACCTTATGCTATAAAATCTAATCCAATCAACCGAAATGTTATTTAATATTGTTTAGTAAAAATAATTTAAATCCGTTGGAGTAAATGTAATACGTTGAGAAATGAAGCATAATATACAAATAAGGCAGTGGGATAAGTATAAACATGAATTATCATTTAAAGCAATCAATTTTGCTTTAGTTAGATCATAACTTCTAACTTCATTTTCATTTAATCTATGTTACAAACATAAACAAAACAATATTCATACAAATCTTTGTGTTTCGCTGCTTAATGCTGTACTTATCTTCCCAAGGGGAAGTGGATATCTTGTTTTATTATGCTGTTTATGAAGAACAATAATAGATGCAATTTTTGTAATCGTGAATCTTTTGTCTGGAATTAGTAAAAAAATATTGCTTCATATTCCATAATTATGCCATGATAAAAAGGACTCGAAGAAAAGATATTAAACTAGCATCGAACAGTGGAAACAAAGGAATTCTCCAGGGGAACAAAACATCATCTCTTCCATTCATAATCCTTTGTCTTCTTCGAAATAATATCACTAAAAAGTAGATTTCCTCGTCTTTTAAGCAACGCAAATAAAGCTTTGCAAAAAGTAAGTTGCGCATCTTTGTTAAAATTGTTGTTTGGATTTAGTCCAGCCGAATCTTTATTGTCTGTTAGGCCTAAAAAATACATCCTATAAAACCTCTCAATAAAAGGGAAAACATAGTAATAGCGGTTTGCTCTTATTTTTGATGCTAAGCTCTATAGACATGATGTATGATTTAGGTTCTCCCCTTCATATTATTCTCGATATCTGTGTTCTGCTTAAATAAATAGTATAAAATGTTCCATAATGAATATCAATGAAGAGAGCGGTGGAATGTTTCATTCGCAACACTGAAATCGGAGAGCGTTCGCGAAACGAAATTTGATTGTTTTCTTTTTGAGCAGCATGTATGGAGCATAAATTACAATTTGATTGTATATTACGAGAACAGAGTGAAAAAATTTATTTGGATCGTTTCCAACAGTTTGTGTTGAGTCACAAGTGTTATTTCAGCTGTAGGATCGCAGGAAAAAAGTTGTCTTCTTTTTGTTGTCCGAAACAATATGTTATGTCTCTGCAAGCGCAATTTGTTTCCATAAAACAGTTTCATCTGCTTAAAAAGGAAGGGGATGTTTCGCGTTATCTCTGAATTGGAAATGCTATGCATGCGAATTTAAGGACATTTACGGACAAAGTGTTGCATACGTTAAATTGATTCTGGAATATATGGCCTTGTCGTTATAAAATACGTTGAATTTGTTTTAAAAATAAAGAACACTGTTCACATGTTTTAAAATTCTATTTTTGGTAATACCAATATTTTAGTTTTTAGTTCGAATTAAGAATTTTTCTGTGTTTTTGTGAGATGCAATTATTGAAATTATGAGAATTATTTTTGAGAATATATTGAATTTCTGTTTCATTTATTTTTAAATGATTCTTTTTCATTCTTTTTGCAATTCAAAATTTTAGAAAATGGTACCCTTTTGCCGACACAACTGCAAATGATTTATGATTTGGTCGGAAATTAAAACAGTAATATTTTAATTTTTTAGCTCTAAAATTAGAATTTTTCCTGAGTTTTTGTGAGATTTAAAACAGAGTTATTGAAATTATTCTGAGATTTATTTTGAGAATATATTGAGTTACTGTTTCATGTATTTTAAAATGTTTCTCTTTCATTTTTTTTGCAATTCAAAATTAAAAAAATAGTATAGAATTTCTGTTTACAAACTGAAAAGCATCGTTAAAACCGAATGTAACAAAAAGTTCTTTTTAATTTTCCCGTTTGCTGACACCTACAAATGATTTATGATTTGGCAATTTTTCGTGTCTTCGATCCATTTACGTGTTATTGTATTACTAAACGATAAAATATTTTCGAAACTTGCATTTTATGAAATAAACGATTCCACTGTCATTCGCTCAATTTAATCCTCCAAGTGGTTTCGACGAGATGATCTCTTCTATGATCTCGGCAATTTTGCTAATGACTAGATCGAGACAAAACTGTCCAATTACTCCAAGGGTGAATTAAGATCCAAGTAGGAAAAACAAATTGTGTCTCTTGCCTAAAACTGGTGACAGTTTGGAACAAGGTTTTGTAACAGACTGGCCACTATTGGGTAGTTTTCAACATGAAGATAAACCAATAGGAGGGTAAATTTATTGACAAATAAACTTGTTGGCTAGAAGAGTCGTTAAACATATCTTTGTGGATCAAATCATGTTTTCTAAAAGCAAAATCAGTTTTTTATCAGTATACATTATAGGGATAGATATGCATCTGGTTCCATTAGAGATTAATATGTTTACATAGAATTTACGTGTAAAATGAAAATTATTGCATCATCAAATTTCATTCTTTGATTTTCCCGAGTGTTTTTCTGTATTCTGAAATTCGTTAAAGTTAATCTCTAAAATTTGAGCTAAATCTTGTTGAAGTTAAGATCTTTTCCTTCGGGATTGGTCCCGGACCGTCGCCAATATACCGCTGTGTTGTTCCAGTGCAACGTAGATTAAACTACCTACCTCTTAGATCAAAAGCATTTTGATAGTTTTATACTTTTTTCAAAGATATACAATATACAATGCATTCGTCAACTAGAGAAAAAAACGTATCTACGAAAAGAAGTCATTTTACAAGTTTACTCATAGCTGACGATATTTTGTATAAGATATATTAAGAACGCGCTATTTATGATACTTCGAATTTACTCTGTATGGGTTTGCAATTATTTATTAACTGAAATATTTACATTTTTAAGTTCCGTAATTGCGTTTAAATGCGTTATGTATATATTTTAAGGATTTTGCCTAAATTATTTTTTGAAAGAGAAACCAAAGTTCATTACTAATATCCTAAATAAATTAATCTGAAAGCATTATCCTAAAAGCAAAAAATTGACCTCAGAGCGACAAACGAAAACTATAGACAAAACATTTATTCCCTCCTTTTGGGAAGTCACAATACAATTAAATCCAGGTAGTACAGAAGTGAAAATAAAAATCGTTGTTTACTGTATGTTAAACATATACCGAAAGTTTGGATGGAGTGATTTTTCGAAATTAAGTCCTCTGTAAATGGGATTCAGGATTTTCTCGAGGGAGAAAACATTCTATTTTTAATTTCAATTAGTACATTCCAATTAAATTACAAAAAGAACGAACGCTTTAAAAAGCACATCAGTCACGAAATTCTCGCTACGAAGTTCAAGTGCGCTTCAGAAAAGATAAAACTTTTAAGCCCCATACTATCTTTAGAAGGGAACTAAAAATAAAAAATTAGAATATATCCTTTGTAAATATTGCTTATACCTAATTTCTTATACCTGTTTTATACCTGATTTCAAGCTGAATATTAAGTTTGGTACTTGGAATAAAAGTGTGGAAGGAATTTTAATTAACTAATTAAATAAATTAATTAAACTTTTGGCTACTTAAATATAAAGATAATTTGCATGGGACTTGTGTGGATTGAGTTTTACGACACAGGACCGTATTTAGCCAAGCTGTACTAAAAGACAAACGAACTACGTCAATGAAATGAACATACACACACAAGGAAAGTTTCACTGACACAGAAGAGGAATCGAACCAGCGCCGCCTACCACGTGGCAAAACCACAAAGTGGGCAAACCCACTAAAGGCTACGTGGGACCCCTGAGATCCTTCTGTAATAACATACAATCTTCGAATGTTTTAGTGGATAGTTTAGTCATTTTAACGAACTTAAAGTATAATATAAATCAACGTGTTTCACATCTACTAGTTCTCTTTCAATGAGGGTCGGCATTCAGCGCCACAAACAACTACTTTCGAAACTACAGCCCAAAACAGCGACCATAGGCATACCGAAAATCCGGTTGGTTGGTTTTTGGGGTTTATGGCGCAAGGGCGCTATACTGCGCCAAACACAAGACATACAACATCAAGCAATGGACGTACACACAAAAGGAAAGTTTTTCTACTAACACAGAAGAGAGAAATACACCTAGGGAGGAATCGAACCAGGTTGCCAGCGCAGTGGACATACCCACTGAGCCACGGCACCCCCTCGACAATCCGGACTAGATATTTTCGTCAATTAAGTTAATCGCTGAAGTAACAAAGAATTTTCGGAGGTTTCTAATCAATCCAGTTTGCAGTATCTAAACGATGAATATATTCGTCTACCGCGAAACGAAATACTACTTAACAAGACGCATCCAGCCGCATTCCTTCCCAAGATGATAAAAAAGAACCCCAGGAGAAACCCGAGTAGGAAGAGGGGAAGCTGATAACAGCGAATCCTCAACCCTGTAACTGTCAGATATAAAGGTTCTCATTTCGGCTCCCGACGCCAGCTTACGTCTTCCTACATTGTTAATGCGTATATCTAATACGAGCCATGGAAAAACGCAAACAAATGGCCCTGTCATGTCGAGCAGACAGGAGAAGTATTCGATTTATCGGACTCCTTCAGAAGGATAATACATTTCCCGGGAAAAACCCTAATAAAGTGACATCGGTGGGCCAACAAATCATAGGAAGACGTCCTGCGAAGGATGGAATAACAAAGAGCGATAGATCGTCCATCGTATTCAGATCAAAGGCATGACGGAGACCCTGGCTAATCCTCGTCGGGGATGTGTTAGGTAAGAGGATTGTCTCATTTGGTTTGGGACGGTTTTGGAGACATTAGGGGTCGTTTTTGTGTCGCTAATGAAATAAGCTACTGAGGGATAACAATGCATTCATATCCAATTTATCCCTTAACCCTGTCGCGAGATTCCCGATCAGTGTAGTGTCACTTTTACCCCGCAACACATAATGGTTGCATCTTTACGTATCTTGAGATCGTCGTGGAAATATCTGTGAAGCTATAATCTATAAAGGTCTTAGAGAGTTAATATACTTCGAAATTTAGAAATTTGATGGAAAGTAAAGAACCAAATCGAGTATTCGGAGGGCCATATCTTGTCTGCTGGTGGATTAAACATATCCATGGACTGTATCTGGTCAAACCTATTCGGAGGGCCATATATGGTCCGCGGACCCGACAAACTTATTCATTCACTTATTCATTTCTTTATCTTACCCGTACGGGTTTTTATGGACGCTAGGTGATTTAAATTACGACGATAGCTATTTTGTAAATAGCTAAAAATTAATAATCTAACAAGGAAATTGATATTAATTCAATTTATTCAGTCTATATTTTGTCACTCTTTTACTTAAATAAGTGAACGGTAGATAGAATTTTGAATTAAGGTCGCACTGGAGCAACAGGACAGGCTATTGGCGACGGTTCGGGATCAATCACGAAGGGAAAGACCAGAGGACAACACCTCGCAATTTTGAACCACGGTCCGATGACGAGGTCAACACCTGAGCTGGCACCCCACTCTCCAAACTTCCACACCACGCCAACATGAGGACATTTGAGGTACCGGTAAATTTAACGTGAGCCAACCCCACGTACCCGACGGTCTTTGGTTGGATCGAGTTTCTAACTAGCATCCCCTCCTGTTGCTAATCCGTTACTCTTCCAACCGGACTACCGCGGCTCCAAATCAGTGAGCGTATACTGCATTTTGAGGAATCTTATTTGTTAATGTGAGAAAACTATAGTAAACAAGATAGTTTTCATGTGAACTACACAAAATTATTTTATTTACCATTACATAAATAATCAGCCTACAAGTGAAACACTATCAAAAATATAGTTCTGAGAAAACAAAGGGAGAAAATATCAATACTCACTGCGTTTCTCAAGAAATCTAAACTTCATGCAAACAAAATGACTTAGTGGACATCACCAGTCTTAAGATCACCCCAATCCTAGTCTAAAAGAGCTTAAAAACACACATCTATAAAATTTTGAATTTATGTGTTTCATTTATAAGCCGACGAAATATACTGTGGCAACTTCTGCTAACATATATTAATATAGTGGTACCTTGAGATAAGAGTTTAATTCATTCCATGACTGAGTTCGTAAGTCAAAGTGATCGTATCTCAAATCAGTTTTTCCCATTGAAATGAGATTAATTCGTACCAGCCCCCAAAAAACCACTCCAATTTTTTTATGATAATGTATTTATAATGAACAAATATTGTAGCTGGAGTTATAGCCTTTATCGAGTCCTGTTTCGCAATAGTACATATCGTAGAAGTAGTGCGATCGAACTGCGTTGCCAAGTCTATTACCCTTACGCCTTGCTCATGTTTGTCTTTTATCTCACTCTTTAATTCCATGCATATTATCCTTTTCCTTTTCTCACCACTATTCTTTACTCACTTTCTTTAGACTCGTGGTTATACGAAAAAAATTAGCTAAATAACTGTGCATCACCCCGTTTTTCCGTTTTCAGAATTGACGCATCTGGTCGGAGAAAAGAAAAATGGAAAAAAAAGGGACTCGGGCCTCCTGGTGGCAGTTGAAAATAAATGTCAAACCAAATTAAGAAATTTATTGTTTTTGTGACAGACTGACAGACGTTAACTATTATCAGGTGAGATAAGCATGTGAACTGAACGACGCTCAGAACTCAGGAATCTGAGCGGAGTGGTGGTTGTGACGTCACCGAAGCAAGCTCGTATCTCAAATTCTGACTCGTAACTCAAGGCAAAAAATCGACCTAGTGACGGCTCGTATCTAAAAAAACTCGTATGTTGGGGCACTAGTATCTCAAGGTACCAATGTATATGTATACTATTATAATATATAGCATGTCCATACCCATATTAGCCAATGTATATATTCAAACTTGTAAAAACAAATTGGCATGAATTCCCACGAGCATATTAGGTATATATAAGCATAATACCTGATAAGCATGATAATGCCTATATGACCATGATAATAACATACAAGGTAGCTAAGCAGATGTTTAGGTTTGATGAAGCTTCCATTTCACGCAACGCCGAGTCTGCCGGATTTCCAAAGGAATATGATAATGAGGTGATGTTACTTTGAGTAAACAGTCTCTTCCGCTGACTCAACTGCGGGGTTGAAATTATTGAAAGATGGAATGCTGATGGTGACACATAACCAAAGACACGACTCGGGGGGCTTCATGGTTTATAAACGCTCACAAGGGAAGCACAAAGCGAAATATGAGAAAAAGTTGTAATCTACTGTGTCAGACTTGGCTTACGAGGTATCTTTCGAGACACATGAATAAAAGTACATGTGCAATCCATCCAGAGCTATAATGTGGTCATTTATAGGTTAGCCGCATGCAAACCTCATACCTCAATTGATGACAGGGAATGTACGTAGCCTGTCCCTTACGTATAACTCGAAACTGACAGGCCATGTTTAGTGACCAATAATGATAGCCATTTTAGAAATGGCTGTTCTGGTTGGTAGGCAGATAGGTAGTTGAATTAACGGAGGAACACAATGGACTATTGGCCGGGATCAATCCCGAATTGAAAGTCAGAGGACAACACCTCGTAATTTGAACCACGGCCAGATGACCCTAAGAGAGGGATTTTCGATGTAAGCAAACAAACTAGACATACTGCGAAGAATTTACTTCCTACCCAAATGTTCTTGCATGATACTTATCAGGTTACCTTAAAATGTATAGTCGTTTTGGCGACGTTTGAAGTTCAATCTAATTGGTGTTGGCCACTTAACTAGTGTTATCATCCGGGATCGATCGCCAAGAGAAAGATCCGAGGACACACAACATCACGTAACTTTGAACCACAGTCAGATGACGAGGTAAACACCCCCACTCTCCAAACTTACACACCACGCCAACGTGAGGACATTTGAGGCCACGAGAGATTTAACGTTGCCCATAGAGCCCCCGTGTGCACTGCGGTCTTTGGCTGGACCGAATTTCGAGCTCTCCGGTTGCTAATCCGTTACCCTTCCAACTGGGCTACCATGGCCCAGTTCTGGTTGGGGTCAGATAGCGTCCGCAAAACACAGTACGTGTAAGATAAAGGACAGTACGAGTAAAATGAAGAACCCTACTCGAAAGATAAATGAGCCGTAGAGAGTAAATTTACCTCAGGTCCGGACTGCCGGCCAACTTGAAACGGCTCGCAGACTCGATACGGCCCAAGGGAAGATTTACCAAAGGCCTGCAGATCAGATGCGGTCTTCCGGACAAGTTTAATTGAGGTCCGCAGACTAGAGACGGACATGTTTACTCGGCCCGCAAGCTAGATGCTGCCCTATGGAGAGGTTTACGTAAAGACCGCAGACTTGATACGGTCCTCTGGTCAGGTTTAACCGCCCCGTAGACTTAGATATGGCCTTTCAATCAGGTTTAAGAGATCATACACCTCGATCCGGACAGGTCTACCCCACTCATATTTAATTGAGGACCGTTGTGGTTCAGTGGGTATGTTCAGTGCACTAGCAACCTTCGAGTTGTAGGCGACTTAGGTTCGATTCCTATCAGGTGATGTCCCCTCACAATCCAATTACACGTGCGCTGTCGCGAAATTGGACCAGACAGCACTTGGAGAAAAATTGTATTTGGTCACTGAGAAGCAATACATTTTGTACTGAAGTAAGAACGCGAAATGGCAGCAGTAACTTAGTCTTTAATTACAACCTCTTTATTTTTCTCTTTCACTTATTTTGGTTATGGACACATTTTTTCGTTTATTAGTTCCAGTGGGCAATCCCTTCCGCGAAAGGGGTTGTAATACCACAGTGGTGAATTTTTTTTCAAAATTCCCACTCTGTAATTTTTTGAAAACTTTTTTGCTTTTAATAAAGTACCCAGGAGTGCCCATCGAACTGATAAATCCCTTTAAAGGAAGGCCTGGGGGCTCTCCTGGTGGTTATCTGGCTATCCTCACTGGGGGTATTTCTTCTGTGTCAGTAAAACTTTCACTGTGTGTGTGTCTATTGATGCTGTATGTCATGTGTCTGGCGCAGCATGACCAAATATGGCCCTTGCGTCATAAAACCCTCAAACCAACCATAGTTAACTGAGTTAATGATGCCAAAGGTGGTAAAATAATGCAGGCATTTCACGAAATTTAAGTTCCATTCTCCTCATATATTCAATGTTTGATTACTTTTGACATGTATATGCACGTTAAATAATGTATATAAACTTGCATACCTTGTAAGACTAAGATAAAAATACCAATACCACGGAGAAAATTAACTGAAAGGGCTTTGAAGATTGAAACTAAGTAGGGTAAATTAGACTGTTATTGACACCTCGGACAGTTATTGACACCCTAATCTTTAATTTAAAAAAATAAACTTTCATGTCAATGTTCAGTTTCAAATAAGGGCGGGAAAAATTCCTTGTGAAGAATGAAGAATGAAGGGATGTCAATAACTGTGGTGTCAATTACTCATCCATAGGGTGTCAATAACCAGTTTTGCGCTTTTTATTCGCAATATATCGCAAAATACCTTCCAGGGATAATATTTTGTATGAAACCCTTTATTCAGCTTAAAGTAGAGTAATTCAGGAAAAGTTACAATGAATTTCAACTTGATTGAACTATTTTTTCTATTTTCTCCATGAGTTTATAGTATAGATATTGCCTTAAGGGGGTCAATAACTGTCTTGTTTACCCTATATTTAATGAAACACATACGCAGTTCTGATCCAATTAATACGATACCCGATACTCGGTCGGGGGGGAATTTCAATTAACGTCACACTGGAGCAACACAATGGGCTATTGGTGACGGTCCGCGATCAATCCCAAAGGGAAAGATCCGAGGACAACACCACGTAATTTTGAACCACGGTCAGATGACGAGGCAACACCTGAGCTGGCACCCCACTCTCCAAACTTCCACACCACGCCAACGTGAGGACATTTGAGGCCACGACAGATTTAACGTGCACCAGCCCCCTTTGTACACGACGGTGTTTGGCTGGATTCGAACTCGCAACCCTTCGGTTGCAAGTCCGTTACTCTTCCGACCGGGCCACCGCGGCCCGATACTCGGTCGGTAAAAGCAAGAGACAGACAGAAGAAAGAGCTTTGGGAACGCAAAACTTGATATCCATGGGGAGTAATACTGTTTAAAAATGTTAATTGAATAATACGTGAGGACTAATGAATTCAGCTGAACCGAGTTTAGTTAAAATTGAGACATTAGACATTGGAAGATTAAATTCTTATTTAGATGGTGTGTGAGAGCAAGAAAGATTAATCTGGTAGGTAGGTATTTAACTAACGTCACACTCGAGCAAAACAACTGGCTATTGACGACGGTCCGGGATCAAACCCGAAGGGAAAGAACCGAGGACGATACCACGTAGTTTTGAACCACGGTCAGATGACGAGGTCAACACCTGAGCTGGCAGCCTCACTCTCCAAACTTCTACACCACGCCAACGTGAGGACTTTTGACGCCATGATAGATTTAATATGCACCAGCCCCAACGCACACGACGGTCTTTGATTGGATCGAGTTTGGAACTCTTAATACTTCGGTTGCTAATCCGTGACTCTACTAACTGAGCTACTGCCGCCCTAAAGATTTGGAAAATGAGGAGTTTCTATGAACTTGTCTGCTAGTACTTTCTTAATACAGAGCTGTGGTTTGATTGATACACGCTTCTTTATCAAGAAATTAATGTAAGGATGCATTGACTTTCATGAAGTAGATAATGCTTTAGGGGTATAATGTAAAAATTAAAAAATCTGTTCAATGAGGTTCAAAGTAGTCTTTTAGCTTCCAATTTGAAATAAAGCGTTCAATTTGAAAAGAAGTTTTTCTATTTTGCTGTTGAAAATGTTTCCAAAGAAAGAAAATTCATAATCAAATGTTTTTGTAGCACTATACTTAAGTTACAATTTAACATTTTATGTATGTAAGAAATTTGTATTCTACTCTTTAAACAGTCGAAAAATGTATATCGTAAGTCAAGGCAATGTATCAGTTTTATAGCAAAACTAATTAGAATGGAAACAACTGTATATACAGTGGCTGTAAAATAAAAGAAACAAAATATCGACTCGCCACTTTTTAATCAATTCATTTTGCTAACCCAAACACTTTCTGATTGAACATGAAGAATTTATTCCTACAAGCGTTCCTTTTAAAGGAAAGGATAATAATATGCTAATTTTGTTTTGAGCACTAATGTTTGAAGTTTTTCCAAGAAAATTTCAAAAACAAAAAATATGCATAGGACCCCATAGAAATTAATTAGAACTACGAAATATTCTTGAAACATGCGGAAAAGAAGTGTCAGAAAATCCATATTGTGTAGTGGGCTGAGCTGTTAATAATCCACGAAGCAGTGTTTAGGACTGCTTCTGAATTAGCCCCCAACACATTAAGCATTTCTTTGGTGAACATAATCTGCTCTACGAACTTCAAAAATCTTCGTGCATCAAAAGCTTTTAACTTCCAAATGCTAATGCGCATTTGTCTTCCAGAGTTTATAAAATATCCAACAACTTGGGTATTCAAAATGAGAGTTTTTTAGGCGGAAAAAACACTGGATTTAATATTAAATTCTATCGGAAAATGAAGTGCTCCGAGTTCTCTTGCTGGAGTTATTTAGAGAGGCATCTTTCGAATGGCTTGAAAAAGAATTTCCGATGGCTTATTCGAGTGCTTAATACTAAGAGTAAAAGTAATGGGGAAATTAATTATAAGTATTCTTTAGAAACGCGGCTTCTTTCTTGAATAATGGATTTATTTTTTCAGTTCTAAAGAATGTTAGTTTACAATGTATCCATTTACAGTCTGTTTAGGCACACTTCTTTTGATTTATTTGCTAGAATTTTTCGAATCAAATTTTATGCGTCATAAAAATGCTAAATTTATTATTTTTACTTAAAAGAAGCTGCTTTTAAAAGATATTTTTGCCACTTGTAAGTATTGTGAGTAATTCTAACGTCTTTCTCATAATGGGGGATTAGCATCGGAATTGAGTGTCGCGAAACAATGCAAACCTTCTAGCAGCTTCTGCTTGCAAATGAAAAGCACTAAGAGACACTGAATCTACTGTTGGACAGAAGAAGTAACGCATCAAACGCAAAATACAAACGGTTGTTTCCAGTTAAGCCTGAGAAAGCTGGCAATGCCACGAAAATGTCCCACATTTGGCTCGTTATCATGTTTCTGAGAGTATCTTTAGGCCAGTTACACACTGTAGCAGCACCCCAGCAACCTATATGAAAGGTATTCGGGCAGATAATAAACGTGCCCGTTGATGTCGATACCATGATGAAGCAGCTGCCTCTCCAGCTGGACGATAATTATACCTTCAGCGTGAGCATAAAAAGCACTTGGTACTTCTAATATCATCGCACTAATGCTAGCCGTATATGAAATCTGTAGTGCCGTGATTTGTCACCGAATATATGATAATTGCATACATAACAGTTTTATTTCTCACACCACCCACATGAAGTTCTAAGTTAAGGTATGCATCATAATAAAGCTATGTATCTATGTATTTTTAATTAATTGAAGAATTCGCTACCAAATATTTCTGCTACCTCAAACTTTTTATTAAAATTCATAGTAATAAAATTATGCTTATTATATATTTTTAGTTGAATGAGATGAATAACGTTACGATCCTTGGTTTTTGATACTGTATCCATAATTCTATGATTAACATTCAGCTCAAAATTCATCTGTAGAATTAATTTAAAACCTGAAACAGAATTTTATTTTAAGAAAAACTAATGTTATATCTATTACATTTATTTCGCGTACTTCACTACATTCATTACATTAAAATAGCTATCTATATAAAGTTCATTTGATCAAAATAGTTTGCAGTTTTTAAAAAAATAAATTCTATATTATTTTTATGACTGAGATATTTTAAATCCTAAGCAAAGTAAAAGTTTAAAGTATTCAAACGGTTTCACATTGTGATGAGTTTTTTTTTTGATTAGACTAAAAACATTGTTCCCTACAATTGATGAACAAAACTAAAATTACAATAACATAATTTAAATGAAAAATAAAATTATTCCAAAGGTATTTTTTATTCGAATTTGTATCAACAAAAACGAAAATCACTACCATTAAAAACAAAATAAAAATGTTCAAATATACTAGAGTCTAATTTAATTAGTTTTCGAGACTACGGATAACCACTCATCAATGATTATAAAGACATTTATACTCTCTCTTCTCTCTCGCAGCACTCGTGTTACTTTATTATCAGGACTACGAATTTTTGTTGAGAGATCAACGGAACTCTTATTTCGCAGGTACTCTTAAATTGAAAAGTAAAGAGGGTAAGAAATAAGAAAAAAGAATTATATAAACATTTCTTAATATTCCAGGTGGAAAAGTAACCACGATGCATTAAATTTGTGATTTTATTTAAGTTCAGTATAAAATACCATGCTTCGAATAATTGCTGCTGTAATAGACAAAAAACCTTTTCAGAAGGCTGGATCTGGCCAGCGGGCTAGGAAAACATTTTCAAAGAGCCGCATGTGGGGTCTAATAAACCTTTTAGGGACGGTTATATTTGGCCGGTCTGAAAATTTTTTTGGGAGGGCTGTATCTAATCTGCGGGCCTGATAACAGCACTTGGAGGGCCGTATCTGGTCTGTAGGCCTGATATATATGAGTCTTTCGCTACAGCTGATTTGTCCTTTGCTTGCGGTTTTTATGCTAACTCTACAGGTGGTTGTCACGACGAGGTATCTCGTCTTTACCAAAATTGATCACATCTTGATGGGCGAGATATATCGACAGTAGAAGAAAACTGACTAGATCTTGATCTCTCCATAGTCAAAAAATCAGCAATATCTCAATGACGAGGTATATTGTCATTGACAAAATTGGTCCGATCCTGATGGACGTGATATATCGTCGAGACCATTTGGATGGTTAAGCCTAAACCCGACGAGAACAACAGCTATTTCTCAAATAGCTAAAATAACGAAAACAAGTTTCAGAGTATCTCTTATATGAGGGAAGCTATAGTTATTTACGACATTGAATTTTACATTGTGATAGTCGCTTTTCCAGTTGAATGTTTTGAAAGAAAAACTTAATTTTTGAAGGGTATTAATTTTGAAATTAACTTTTTAAACTTTTGATTTGGAAAAGTACTTAAATGTTTGCATGCGGATCAGAAATTTACACTTCATTCGGGTAGAAATTGCGCAAAACACTGAATTCCCAAAGGAGTAATTATCTAAAAGTTCAGCAATTTCATGAATTTGCTGAAGTACTATTATAAGAATAGAAATTATAATAGTTAAAGAATGCTTTTTGTATCGGCGAGACAGGAAGATTAATTGTAAACTACACTGTGTTGCACGAAGAGTTTTTTGTCACTAAATGCACTCAGCTTCAGTTATAATCAATATATTCGTCTAAGGCAATAGAAACCTCCAGCTTTTATAGTTTGCAGACCTCAAAATATTATTCAGTTGGTGATAACAAGGGTTTGGCTTTTTATGTGCTAAAAATCGTAATTTTTTTATGGCTTAGGCTTTTATGGGTTTTAAAAACTCTTTTAGGTGTGGTTTTAACAAAAGCATCACTTCCAAGTTATTTTCAACCTGTATGCCGTGATGGCATGGATGTATACCTTAGTGATTGTGGAACTGCTTAAATTTTGTAAGATTTGTTTCATTTCAACGGTTTAGTTTTGAAATTTTGACAAGTGTGTTAACAAATAATTTCAAGTAATTTGCGTCTATAAATACTGAGTACTACATTTTTATTACATTCAAAAATTGTTCAAAAAGATTGTTTTAAAACCCCTTTGAAGTAAAAAGGCTGGTAATTACTATTATGTTTCTGTAAATCAAGGTTTTATCTATTTTTGTTAGATCGGCGAAAAATAAAATACATTTGGGTGTGCCGCAGAATTTTAGTGATTGGTTTATGTGTGTCATGAGACAAAAAGGTTGAAAATAACTGCATTAATGTAGTTTGTAATTTAAGTGCAAATTAGTTCATGTGTGCCATGACATGGGAAAAGGTCGAAAATCGCTGCATTAATGTAATTCGTCTCAAAGTGAAAAGTTGAAATAAATTCGTATTGAAATTTTAAAGAAAAAAAAAGATTATATGATTAGACAAGAGTTTATAGAAATTTTTCAGTGATACTTTGGAGAATTATCTACCTCAACTCTTAAAACGCAGTTGTATTTTAAATAGATAGATTATCTTTCTATATGTTACGTCTGATTAGCCTTCTTAAAGCAATAATTGACCGCAGAGCGACAAAAAAAAAATATTCCACCCATCCACCTGTTATACAAAACTGGAAATCAACAAAACTTATTTGAACTTGCTTTCTACAATGCTAGATGAACTTAGTGATAACATAAAACGTTCCACATTTCAGACGTTCAGAACAGAATTTTGTTGTTTTCCGGATGCACCATATATTCACAAGATACCCAGACAAACATGATTTAATGGATGCAAAGTTAATACTTCCAAGCATTAATAACTAATTATGTCAGTTAATGCGATGTCTTAGACAAATGACAGCAACCTAAAGAATTAATATATTCTTGCATTTGTCTCTACGTTGCAGTAGATGGAAGTTATTTAACACTCTTCTTTATAGAGTGGTCTGCTTCGAAAACAGCATGAGATAATGAAATGCGCCCGATAAATAAGTAATTAGAGATCTCAACTCGGAATAGCACAAACTTGCTGTTATTCATATATTTATTCAGGATTTCAACTAAACGATGTACTTATTCATTAAAACTATATTACGCTTTATTTTTAGTTTAGCCTTTTTCAATTCTTCTTTACTTATGTTTTGCCCTTTGTTTCCAGATGCATTATTCTATTTCATATTTAATAAACTGAAGTGAATTATAAAACACGAATTGACAATAAACATAATTTAGTGTTGTATAGAGAGGCTATTTCTGTGACTAAACATAGGTGGCGGTAGTGTTTCTAAGGCGATACGTATTTCCTGTACGTATTCTCAACGTAACGTCAGTTGGCTTGTTTTTCGAATACTATTTCAGCACTTCGTCAATAAAAATTTCAAAGAATGAATTCCGAATTGAAATATGATAGTTGATGGGTCAATATCAAGATTTTCTCCAAACACATTTTCTCCAAGGATACCTGTTTTATTACTTCACATGGTGAATGACAACATTCACCACCTGTTAATATTGCCACAAGGGTCAATAGAGTCAATTATCTATAGTAGACCCCTCCTATAGACAGAAGTCGCCGTGGCTCAGTGGGTTTGGTCATTGTACTACCATCATGCGAGTTGTCGGCGCAGGTTCGTTACCTCCATGGGTATATTTCTCTCTTTTGTGTCAGTAAAACTGTCTTTGTGCGTGTACATCCATTTACTTGTTGTTTGGTGCAGCTTAGCCAAATATGGTCCTTGCGTCGTAAAACTTCACCAACCAACCTACAATAGACAAGAGTGTTCTACTTTCAGAGCAGATGCTTTGCCCGGGTAGGATAGTTTTATTTATCAGGCTCATGTCTAATAAGTGTGCTTTCTCTCTATCTGAATTAACAATTTATCATATTCAACTCTAAAATTTATCCTGTTAAATGACATTAAAAATAAAAATAGGTAGGTTGGTAGGTAGTTAATTAATGTCTCCCTGGAGCAACAATACTGGCTATTGGCGACGATCCGGGATCAATCACTAAGGGAAAGATCCAAGGACAGCGCTTCGTGATTAACACCCATTCTCCAAACTTCCACACTACGCCAACGTGAGGATATTTGAGGTCACGGCAGATTCAACGTGTACCAGCCCTCACGTACACGACGGTGTTTGGTTTTATTGAGTTTCGAATTAGCAGCCCTCCGGTTGCTAATCCGTTGCTCTTCCAACTAAGCTATTACGCCACCCGAAAATGAAGATACAATGAGGCCAGAATTAAATTTCGCTTTCAAAAACTGTCATATTTTAATAACAGAAACTAAATTATGAATCCTTTTTAAAGAGTACTTTGTCTTGGAAAATAATTTGAGTTCGTCTTGAAGAATTTTCGACGATATTTTCTTTCACGTGGCTTACGATAATTTCTAGGTGGTCGAATGAATTTTGCAAATTGAATTCCAACAACTTTAAGTGCAAACGAGACAGATTGATTTTTTACTTCAAAACCCACAACCCTCAATCCAAAAACGAAAACCCGCATCCCCGCAATAATATAATATTCGATTATAAATTCCTCACATCTAAACTAATTACTCTTACAACAAATTCTGCCGATAAAAGAATTAGCTCCACTCCAACTTTAAAATAGACTTCAGGACTACGCCATTAATCAGACAGACGAAGGGAAAATGAAAACTCATTTCTCTTGTTTGCAGAACCGTGGCCATCTTTCCAGTTTAATAATGCACAGAAACCTTGAGCTGCTAACGGTCCGAATACTCCCATTCATGTGAAAAAAGTGGAACCTTTGAGCCCTGCAACAAGCGATCAACTCCAATTTGGCGTTCAGAATGTCAAGAAAATTAAATTTACCACAGAAAGCAATCGAGGGAGGCAAGTTTTCCAGAGTGCTGTAGCATTCGTAGATGCAAATTTAATCATACGAACAGGCTTAAGGTCTTACTTGTCCATGGATGTAAAGGTGCTTTTGCTTCAGGATTCGGTATTATGAAGACCTGGAATTTTAATCAAGTTAAAAGGATTGTGTTCGGGTCCATATCGGAATCGGTTCGGGTGTTTTCTGCGTTTTCATTCGGTACGAAATGGTATTGGATTCATATCTGAACACTTTGAAGATTGCTATGGGACTTCGAATCAGCATTCTAATGTTATTCAACGACAGATTTGAGGTATAGTTAGACTGAAGAATTGTTTCTACCTAAAGCGAGGTTAAACCGTAATTTTATAGTTAATGTAGTTGTCAAGCTGGTCTCGGTGTGTCTGCTTGAAAATAAGAGGGGATCAAATACCAGAAAATTTGACTTTGCACACTTATCGCAAGATAAGTGTGGACTTGCTGGCATTGGTCAGAGCATTAATTAAGAAGCTGGGGTTTTAATGGAGGTGGAGCCTTACGTCCATCCTATTGAAATCTTAATTTTAATGGAGGTGGAGCGATGGAACCCTAATTTTAATGGGTTTTAATGGAGGTAGAGCCGTTTCCTGATCGATTCCTACGAAATTTTAGAATTAATGTTGTTACATTGGCCCCAGTTGTTTCAAGAAAATAGGGTGGGTCTAAACTCAGAAAAATTGACTGTGAGATGAGTGGACTTGCTGGCATTCATAAGAGCATTAATTATGAAGCTGGAGTTTTAATGGAGATAGAGCCGAACGTCCACATCCCACTAAAATCTTAATTTTAATGGAGGTGGAGCCACGGAACCTTAATTTCAATGGATTTAATGAGGTGTAGCAGTTTCCTGACACGATTCCTACGAAATTTTAGAATTAATGTAGCTGTCACATTGGTCTCAGTGTGTCTGCTAGAAAATAGGAGGGGTCAAATCCATAAAAAATGACTTTGGGATAAGTGGACTTGCTGGCATTGGTTAAAGCATTAATTATGAAGCTGGGGTTTTAATGGAAATGGAGCCGAATATCCCCATCCCACTAAAATTTTAATTTTAATGGAGGTGAAGCCATAGAGCCTTAATTTTAATGGGTTTTAATGAGATTGAGCTGCTTCCTGAAACGATTCCTACAAAATTTTAGAACTTATGTAGTGGTCTTGCTAGCCTCAGTATTTCTGCCGAACGTCCATCCCACTAAATATTATTTTAATGGATTTTAAAAGGATGGAGCCGTTTCCTACGAAAATTCAGTTTTCCTGAAACGTTTCCTACGAAATTTTAGAATTAATGTAGTTGTCACGCTAACCTCAGTGTGTCCACTAGAAAATAGGAGGGATAAAAAGCCAGAATTGACTGAGTGATTAGTAGACGTGCTGAAAATGGTCAGGGTATATATTATGTAGCTGGGATTTAATGGAATGTAGAGCAAACAAAAGAGAATTGTAATTTATTGGGCTAAATGGGAGAGATCTTTTTACTGCTGGAGGGTATGGATTTGTGATGACTTCTTGAGGAATCCCCAAAGTGGAAACAGCTACCTTCTGAGACGATAGAATCGGGCTTGACACCCCTGCCCAAAAGACATACGCAACAAGTGGGTGACGTACCTCTTTCCTAAGGATTTTACCAAGAATTTACCTTTGACTCCTCACAGCTATAAAATCAAATAAGACACTAAAAATTTATTTTGTGTGGGAGCTTTTTTCTAAATGAAGTTTATTCTCCAGAATTGTAAATATTCAAGTGTGGGGTAATGAAACTATCTCTATGCAACTAACCAGAATTGTAAAAAATAGCACTGTCTTGAATCTGAATAGAAAGGTAAGATATCTCGTCCATCAAGATCTGACCAATTTTGCTAATGATGAGGTATTTCGTCATCAAGATATTATTTATATTTTATGACGACAAAATCAAGATCTGGTCAGTTTCTTCTTATGACGAAATACCTTGTTGAGACACCAGGAGGTTTAAATTGAGATAGTAATTAAAAGTACACGCCACACACAACGCATGTAGTTCCACTATAACTGTGGCAATGAAATCAGTTATCCATACCAAAGGCTTGAACTTTCGCATCTAGTACGAATATATCAAAATTATCTTCATTAGATCTACAAAGCAGAGTTGATTATGTATGTAACTAGCAGAATTACCCGGCGGTGCTCGGGTTGACTTGGTTAGATGTTGATTCTATTTCATAGAAAAATGCAGGCATCATTTAAGTGTACAGTTTAAAATCGTTTTAACTTTTTCATAGCTTCTACAATTTACTTCGGACGCAAATATGTATACATAATATATCCATTCATATAATCAATTTCATGTTCATCACACTCTTGCTGTAAGACAAACTACCAAAGCTTTTTCTGAGATGACTTCTTCAGAAGTCGATTTTGAGTTTTGGAGTGATTACGAATGCCAATTAAGTTCATTTTCAGTAAAAATGAGGAACTTTCAGCGTATAGTCTTGCACTCAGTTTTCCAATCAATATTTATTATTTGTCGCACCCTTGCACCATGGATTCGATGTTTTCGAATTACATTATCATTGTAAGAGGATGGCAAATTAAATTGTTACGGCATTCGTGGTTAATTTATTTTGAAGCACACATTTTTTTCTTGAAAATTCTATTCAGCCGCACGTGGAATAACGGAGCTTGTTGAAAACAAATGTCATCAGGGTAGACAAAGCAAACTCAATCGATTACACTTTTACAAAATCACTGTTTCAATGAAATTGTATACGAACAGTTTCAACTTCAAGTAAGCAACCTCGACCTTCTGCCACTTAAAGACAAAAAATTTCCATTTTTCAACAGTCCTAGTTTACATACTTCCTTACTGTGATATTATTCCGAGATCAGCAAAGTCTTATTTAAAATTCGCTTTTCTCCACCAGAAAAATTTAGTTTTAAATCGAATCCTGAAGAATACTTTTTTCAATTGAGAGACTCAGTTTCTATATGGAAACCACGTACCTACACTGCTGGCCACCGTAAATGCAACACCCTGAAGGAAGCATGCAAATAATATGAAATTTACAACATGCATTAGCGGAGGTGAGATATGCAAATGATTAGAATTTCAGCGCAGACGCACATCACGTGCGCCTGTGGCGCCACTTCAAAGCGCTGTTTAAGGCTTGGAGATTTCGACGATTTCAAGTACGGCAATTGTGTTTTTCTTGTAGTTTTTTTTAAAAAAACGATCAATTATGCCTCGTAGAAAACAGCGATCATCTTTTGATCAAGTATCCGAGTTCGACAGAGGAAGGATAGTGGCCTACCGAGATTGTGGATTATCTTTCAGGGAAATTGGTAGTCGTGTTGGACGAAAGCAAACAACTGTAATGCGGATATGTGATCGTTGGATGCAGGAGGGTACGACGGACCGACGTGTTCGATCGCATCCACCTCAGTGCACCACTTCACGTGATGACAGGCATATTGTGCGTATGGCAGTGACGGATCGCTCAGCCACATCACGAACCATAGCACAGCACATTTAGTCTGTACCGCATCATCCAGTGTCTGCGCGTACCATTCGACGCCGCCGTTTACAGCAGAGTGGTCTGTCCGCAAGACGTCCATTGCTTCGTCTACCCTTGACGCAGAACCACAGACGTTTCCACCACCAATGGTGCGATGAAAGAAGGATGTGGACGGCAGAATGGAATGAAATTGTCTTTACTGACGAGTCACGCTTCTGTCTGCAACACCACGATGGTCGGATTCGAGTCTGGAGACACCGTGGAGAGAGGATGCTGAACAGCTGCGTTATGCACCGCCACACTGGTCCTGCACCGGGTATTATGGTATGGGGCGGTATTGGATATCACTCTCGCACTCCTCTAGTACGCAGATACTTTAAACAGCCAGTGCTACATCTCCGAGGTGTTGGAGCCAGTTGTCCTTCCTTACATTCAGGGCTTGCCCACAGCCATATTTCAACAGGATAATGCGCGACCACACGTGGCACGCATTGTCCAAGGGTTCTTCGTCAATCGCCAGATTGAATTGCTTCCCTGGCCAGCTCGCTCTCCGGATCTTTCGCCGATAGAAAACATGTGGTCCATGGTTACTCAACGATTGACCCAGAATACATCCCCAGCTGCCACACCAGATCAACTTTGGCAACGTGTGGAAGCTGCTTGGTCTGCTGTACCCCAAGAACACATCCAAAGTCTCTTTGAATCAATGCCGAGGCGTGTGGCAGCGGTGATCTCCAACAATGGCGGCTACTCTGGCTACTGATTTTGGCAGGAACCACACTTCACAGAAGTCTATAAATTTAATCATTTGATACTTGGTCAACATGTTATCTACAAAATAAATTTCGTTGTGATATCTCTTGTCTTTCTTGGTGTTGCAATTTGGGTGGCCAGCAGTGTATTTAGAATGACAGATGTAATTACTTGACTATGGAGTACAGCTTTCAATAATACCCATGAAACATGAAAAACAAATGTAAATTAAATTCATTTTAATCGTCTTGTAATGAAAATATGTCAGAAATATTTTTGAACTACAACATATGGATACCTGTGTTTTGATTTAACGTAACATATCTTATTTTAGAATACCTTTATTTTAACTTTATCAGTCAGTTTAAAATAAGAAGTTATACACCTTACTTAAAAAGGTTTCCATTTTTTTTATGAAACAGAATTCTACAAACTATAACGTATTTTACCAAAGACATAAGGAAAGTTCGTCGAAATATACATATACAACCAAAAATTACCCATGTCTAGTGGTATTTGGCAGAAAATAAAAATAATTCATTACAATTTAACTCCTAAATAACATATCTGTAACATGGAAAGTAATGGAACACATAAATACAAACAGAAACGAAATTCTGGTTATTGGAAAATGTCGAATCGTGAAACACGAAAGATCTGAGCAAGAGTGTCGAATTTCGACGTCATGAGAATATTCTGAAGTAGAGAAATTCGAAAAAGACGCTTGAAAAATATTGCTAGACAATAATGAATTATTCACAAAAGAACACAAATTTACAAAACTTAGAAATGCTCAATTATGACCGTAACATTTCTGTCTTATCTCAAATACACAAAAACGGAATTCTAAATCTAATTTATAAAATAAAATATTAATTCTGGCGTTGCCAGATAACGAATTGCAAAATTACGCTTTTATCATCAATGAGTTTTTTGTTTTGGCTTTTCGTGTTCCATTACAAAATGCAAGTTGTGTAAAATTAAGTATTTTAAATACCCATTTTTCATCATTCAAATATTCCTAAATTATTTATATTGTGGAAAGAAATAAAAAATCAGTTCAAACATAATTGGAATTTTAAATTGTTTAAATATGACATTTCGGAAAAAAATTGTTTTTCGAGCAATACTGGTAAAACAATTTTATTAGAAAATTTGATTTTCGATCAATACTGGTAAAACAAACTGAGTTGCGTACCGCAATCGTTTTATGCTCAATGTTTTTCCTATGGCAATTTCGAATTGATCTAGCCCCCTCTACACACCTGGGTTAAAGAGAACGGGGATTAATATGTAGCTTGCGTTACTGCAGGGTTCCAAAGTATAAGTGTACCAATTTTGGTGTGGATTGGTCAAACGATGTAGATTTGTATAGAGAACATACAGACAGACAGACGCCAACTCTGCTGTATGTGTATAGATTTGACAAACGTTGCAATTATGTTTCTCTTCTCTATTGAATTTTATATTTGGGTTACCCTAATTTTTAGGTATTTGTTTTTAGTTTACTTAAATGTGTAATGCTATGCACCAATGAGGATGAAGTTTAAAGTGATGCCGTACTGTAATTAGTTGGGCCTGTTGGCAAAATCTATCCATTGATATAAGTTCATCCGAAAAGACTTGAAATGAATCGCGAGCTCCTGTTTCAGTAAGTATTTTTATACTTCAAAGACACAATTTAATGGATATTAAATCCTAGAAATATAGTAATTTTCACTTGATTTTAATAGAAATTTGGGTATATTTCCTTTAATGACAAGGAATAAACTTATTAATTGTATGCATGTGATTTATAATTAAAAATAAAATGTATAAACATGCATTTCATAAATTACAGACTATGGACCCTATTTTCACCTATATGTCAGAAACATTCAAGATATCTCCCCTTTTCTTTTAAGTGCACATAACCAGCGCGTTATACAAATGATGTGTTCTGCAGATTATAATCAGATGAATCTAGAGGTAGTAATTCTCAAACGAGTAAATTATTTGTAAATTCTGTCGTATTCTAAAATTAAAACAAATAAACTATAGTTAAGTTAACAAAGTGGTAATAATCTATCATCAGAATTTCGGCAATATAACTTTAACAAAGTCGAACCATTAATTTTCTTGTATTCAGTGGGATTTAATTAGTTCTAGCACAAAATGACGCACGTAAAACGACGTAATAAGCCGAACTATGTATCAACGTTGAAGCAACTTATTGACGTAGGATCATAACTTCATGTAAATATATACTTCAAATTTCAATGTACAATCAAAATTCAAAATATAACTTTAGTACACCATTTTGACACAAAAATGCGGCATATACTTAGGCTTATTAAAATTACTTTTTGTCGTTGAGTTCAAAGTAATTCGTTTAACTTCAACCGTTTCTTATCTGTCGTTGTTCGAGAGGAACGTTTTTACTTTCTTTTACTTGGAAAGTAATCGATCGAATGACGTGGAAAAGTTCCGTACCTTTTAGATTCGAGAACATATTTTAAAACTCAATTATAGATTTTTCTACTTTTTATTATTTTGTTTTCGTTTTTGTCATTGTATATTGTTAGTAGTGTGGATTTTATCTATAATGAAAGCAAAGACTCCTTCATATAACAATATTGAATCAATTTATTGATGATATCACTGATGAACGACCTTTTTGTTTGGAATCTTATTGATTTTTAGTTTGGAGCCTTCATTGGTTTTTTAAACTTCCTTGATAGAGAAATCGTTCAGAATTATAAACGGCAAGAGCCATACCACTTTAAAACTTTTGTCTAAGATTGCTCCAATATTTGTAAATCAGTATATAAATATATTAAATAAAGGATCTTGTTTGTGTAATTATAAGGAATGTAGTTTGGAGTAAATATGAAATTTATAAAACAAAAGAATCTAATACTGTGTAGTTGCGTTTCTCGTTTGCTTAAATATTGACAGCGAGAAAGTAATCATAATTTCTCAAACAAAATGAACCAACAAAGGAGTTCTTGTTATATTTTTGCTTAGATTGTTGTTTCGTATGTTAATACAATGTTTCAATTGAAAAAAATATCAGGACCTCCAAAGATGCTCTAACGTTTTATCGAAATCGGATATCAAGTAAAACTTTATTAGTTTTGTATAATTATCGGATGTTTATATTCGCCCCACGTGAGGCAAGTTTTATCGTTTAAATTAAACAAGGAAGTTGATATTGAAAGTCCTTATTTCTTATATTGCAAGCAAAGCTGTTTTTTGAATTCCTATATGCTGAAAATTTTCCTGAACTGTCAATTATTAGTATCTTTTGTATGATAAGAGATTGTTTTACTTGTATAACTCAATAGAAAATACTTTAAGTGAATTAAATTGACTAAGCTATCCACTAAAACATTCGAGAAGATTCTATACTATTCCAAAAGGATCTCAGGGGGTCGTGGGGTTTAGTGGGTTTCCCCACGTAGCCCTTTGTGGGTTTGCCACTTTGTAGTCGGAGCAGGTTTGATTCCTCCTTACGTTCTTTTGTGTCAACAAAACTTTCCTGGTATGTATATGTCCATTTACTTGATATTTTTAGGTGCAGCTTGGACAAATATACCCCCTCTTCCTCTTGCATCATAAAACCCAAAATTGACCAACCAATCTTCAATTATGAGATCTCTCTATATCAACTAACCTTCAACTATGTGTGTAACTCTGAAGCATTCTAAATATTGTTAATAGTTTAGAACAAAACAGTATAATATTTTCCTACATAGCATCGGACGGGTCATGATAAATAAATAAACACTGATTAATTCGTGAATTTTTTTTATATATGGATTATGTGATTATGTTTTTCAACATATTCATCGAAACCTCACTAGATAAGCTGTATAATAAGTTGAGGATTAGAATAAAGACCTTGGTACCATCGCCAATCGGAGATTTATGGAATGTGGTAACAGCTGTAGGACTACAAATAGCCGTTTGGCAGCAAAATGTTTAGTCGCCAACATGGAATCATCGCCAATTGACTGTAATCTTCAGTCACGTTACTACTAGTTTTGGTCACATGATACTGAGCACATAAAGAGGTTACCATTTCTCACTCTACACTGTTATTTTTCGTCAATGTATGACACTATACCTCGGCTGCCTCTAATAGGGTTAAACCTCTGAAAAAAGAATCCATCGCCATCGCGAACCATGTACCAAGTTAAAGAAACACCCTACTCCGACGATTTTCGGATGGTTGATATCAGCGAACGTGGTGAACCACGGTCAAGTGACAAGATAAACACCTGAGCTGACACCCCCACTCTCCAAACCCATACCACGACAACGTGAGGACAGTTGAGGCTACGACGTGCACCAGCCCCCGCGTACACGGCGGTCTTCGGCTGGACCGTGTTTAAAACTCACGACCCTCCGGTTTTTAATCCGTTGCCCTTCCAACGGCCCCAATGTACAAACTTAAAGGAACACACCATTCTGGAACAATTTTCGGACGGTTGATATCACAGCGAAGGTGGTTACAGCAAGGGACACAAAGGGGTCTGGCCAGCCTAATCGCATCGGCCGCTCATCTCGCGTGCCCATTCCAAACCGTTCCCTCCGTCCCCCCCGTGTGCGGAATTTTGACGCCAGCAATCTTATTCCATCACGAAACCTGACGCAAAAGCTAATTAGCACATCCCGGGCGCTTGTTTACCTCTCCTGTTAACTCGGATGCGTGATACACAAGTTGAAAATGACGTTAACAGCGCCGCGTCTTGGAATCCGTGCATTGCTGATGCACGGCCAGCTGAGCAGCGGCCGCCCCGCAACAATGGGAAATTTGCATGGGGGCAGCAGGCAGAAAGGCACCAGCCGCCCTTTTCCATTAACGGCCGAAGAAAATTTCCGAGATACTTTGTTGGAAGAGAATTTTCTATTACCTGTCAGTCCAACCTCAAACGTGAATTTGGGAAGAATTAGGATGAGTCGTCTTGTTTTCTTTGTTTATGAACTAGAAGTACTTTGTACTAAGGATATGCTCCGAGTTTCTTATTTGTTCATTTCATATCTAATGCCAATTATCCCGTTCTTCTGCTTTAGTACGACATAAATTCAACTACCAACCAACCAACCAACCAACCAACCAACCAACCAACCAACCAACCAACCAACCAACCATCACCGCGGTAATCTGTCGGAAGATTAGCGGATTAACAACCGGTGAGTCGAACCTGACGTGGCCTCAAATGTCCTTACGTTGGCTTGGTGTGGAAGTTTGGAGATTGGGGTGCCAACTCGGGTGTTGACCTCGTCATCTGACCATGATTCAAAACTATGTGGTACCGTCCTCGGGTCGTCGCCAATAGCCCGGTGTGTTGCTGCATTGCGACGTAAATTCAACTACAAAGCAACCATCCTATTGATGGCAGTGTCGTTACTCGCTTGTTATACCTTACTTAAATCCATTTAACAAGTCAATGTTGGCTTCTGGATGGAAAGGTTCCTGATTCTAATCCGGATTAAAGCAATGATGATTGTCCGTCTGGAATGGTAGGTAGGTAGTTGAACTTACGTCGCACTGGAGCAATCAATCCCGAAGGGAAAGATTCGAAGAGAACGCCTCATAATTTTGTACTACTTTCAAATATAGATTAAACACCTGAGCTGGCACCCCACTCTTTAAACCCACATATCACGCCAATATAAGGATCTTTGAAGCCACGACAGATTAAATATACATTAGCCCCAAGTACATGACTGGTTGGACCGAGTTTCGAACTCGCAACTCTCTGGTTGCTAATCCGCTACTCTTCCAACCGGGCTACCATGGCCGGTAGGTAGCTGGATAGTTGAGTTAACGTCGCACTGAAGCAGGTAGGTAGTTGAAGTAACGCCACCCTAGAGAAACACAATGGTCTATTGGCGGATTTCTGGTATCCACCTCGAAGGGAAAGATTAGAGGAGAACACCTCATAATTTCAAACTACGGTCAGATGACGACGTAAACACGTGAGCTGGCACCCCACTCTTCAAACGTATACACCACGCCAACGTGAGGAACTTTGAAGCCACGACAGATTAAACCTGCACCAGCCTCCACGCACACGATAATCTTTAGTTGTATCGAGTTTCAAACGCGCAACCCTCCAGTTGCGAATACGCTACTCTTCCAACCGAGCTACCGCGACCCTATTTTAATAAGAAAATAATGCAATGTATCTTAATTATTTTGGAATCAAAAATGAAGGTCAGGAGCAATTGAGTGAGAATTTAAATTAGGTTTGCAATTTATGCCTTTAAGTTTTATCAATTAATTAAATTATTAATTTTTCAACTACACTATTTTTATAACATTTAGGTATGACAACATGACGTAATAATTTTAAGGTTTGGCAATCAGAGCATATTTCTGAAAGAAAACCTAAAACACAAGCGAAAAATTAGGAAAATGGTCATTTACGCCATATGACATCAATACGATGTTTATAAATTGGATTGGATGATTTACATTTTATTAGCATTATATAATAAGCCGATATCTAACACTGACATTACATTTAAGTACTTCAAATTAAATAATATTTATACAAATAAAATGATAATTATTTTTTCTGATTTCTTAGTAAATCAGACTGAACTAAAGCTGATTTACTAAAAGAAAAAAACCGGGAAAGGGTAATTATTTGACATCAGACTACGTGAATTTATATTATAACTCCAGTTTATTATGGGGGCTGGTGCAGGTTAAATCTGTCTGGGCCTCAAATGTCCCCACGTTGGTGTGGTGTCTAAAGTTTGGACAGTGGAGTGCCAGTTCAGGTGCTGACCTCGTAATCTGACAGTGATTCAAAATGACGTGTTGTCTTCAGGTTTACCCTTTGAGATTGATCCCGGACCGTCACCAATAGCCAGTGTGTTGCCCCACTCCAGTGAGACTTAAATTCAACTACCTACCTACTACTTTAATACGGACCGTGGTTCAAAATTACGAGGGGTTTTAACCCGATCTCTCCTTTCGGGATCACGTTGGAGTGGTGTGGAAGTATGGTGATTGGGGTGCCTCAGCTCAGGTATTGCCTCGTCATCCGACCGTGGTTCAAAATTACGTGGTGTTGTCCTCGGTTCTTTCCCTTTGGGATCGATCCGACCTCAAAATTAAACGAAACCACCTTTGGCGATTTGCAAAACTGGATATTCAGTGAAAAGATGGTGCATATTCAAAATTCGGAATCGTGACTTCAGAGGCTCTGACAGGAATGGGTTCTGCTACAACTGCAGGAACTCCCGCAACCTCATTCCCAGTATGCAAACGCTCATATCTTAGGTTCGAGGCCTACTAAGGACCACATCCCCTTCTGTCTGATGGTACCCAGTGTAATGTCGTCACTTCAGTTCAAAGATTTTTTTTGCTGCTCGCTTCTGGTTCTTGTCACAGTTTTGCTTTGGTAAATTCCGACGTACATCTTGTATCATTTCTCTCATTCAGGTCACTTCAAAAGCAATGTAGCAATTGATAACTTTACTGTTACTTGCTCTTACCACACCGGTGTCTTTACGCTTGTTAAACTATACACTCAGTACATGTTTTCAGATTCTTAACCCTCATGGTGGTTGTTTCGACGAGGTACCTCGTAATTAACAACTTACCAGATCTTGATGGACGAGATATCTCGTCATTAGAAGAAAACATACCAGATCGAGACCTCGTTATCACTTAAAAATCGGCAATATATATCTTTATGACGAGATATCTCGTCATTAGCAAACTGGTCGGATCTTAGTGGATGAGATATCTCATCGAAACCACTTCTTGTTTTAAGAGTCAATTTCGATGGATAATTTGAATTTTTACGATTGCTGCGTAGGATTTCCTGTCCTAAGTTCCTTCTATTTAGTCTATTTAATGTAGATATAACGCGTCGGACTCATTTCCCCATTTGGAATACTTCCAAATACTGTAAGAGATCAGTTGTGGAACGCGAAGTTTTTTTCTCCTGGGCATGAAACAAAACGAAAACTCCTAGGGATAGACCAGCTGAGGCCAGCTAAAGAACAAACAACACTGTACCAAGATTTGTCATGTCACCTTTTTCTGGACATTCATTTGGATATATCTAATTTTCTTTGAGATTGTGGCGAACTTAACCAACACTACAAAATGAACTTAAATACTACTAGTATAGCACAAGGCTAGCTCTCTCAGGCAATTAAGTTTATTCTTACTAACAAAAGACATTACATTTTTTACAAACACGAACTAAACATTTGACATTAATTAGAAACAATCGTTATATGGGCACTGTATCATAATATTTAAGTTTAAAAGATTCTCGGGGAAGAAGGGACAACTGTTCTCCCTCACTACTTTGTCCTAACTGACGGGTCTCATTCAGATTCACGCAGGGGAGCTGTTCTGCGCCTGCGCGTCTCTAAAGTCTTAGATGGCGTGGTATTAATGTCCACGCTACACTAGTATATAAAACAGTGTAGCCTATCTTTACCAGAAAGTATTTTTTGGTTGACGAAGTTGCACTTTCACGCATCCTGCTAAATTGATGACTGGCATATGTGGTTATGAACAAGCACACTTTCAAACAATCCAGATGGCGCTTCTGTACAAATTCCAGATGGCGCTCTCCTCAACGTAGATCGAGTTCGTCCCAGAAGTTCTCAACTGGGTTAAGGTCTGGAATCTGAGCAGTTCAATCCATCCGGGTTACCGGTATACTAGTACAACGAAGCCCTGGAAACATGGCAAGTTGCATTGTTCTAAAAGAAACATTTTTAATGTTCGTAGAATTGTAATAACGTAGGAAGCATAATTGTCGGGATTCATAGCTCGAAGTTGGATTGATATCTTTGAAAGCTATGCTTTTCAAAGTACATGTTAACCCATTCACAAACTTTTTCTGCATAGTGTGGTAACAGTTTGGGCGCTAGTCTTAGATTGCTTGAAATGGGATTTTTTGTATTTCTCCTCGCTGGATCGTTTTTTTAGTTCTAAAACGTGCTCTCTCCCCTATAGTGCGACTGAAGAAACTCAACCTTGGGTATCGATATTTGAAAAGTGTGAAAGGTTAGGAAAAGACTGCCGTATACGCATAAGCATTGATGGCCATTTCCGTGGATGTTTTTCATATCAACACTTCGGTATCGAACTATAAACTACATTTTAAACCTCCTGGTGGTTGCCTCGACGAGGTATCTCGTCGTTAGCAAAACTGACCAGATATTTATGGACGAGTTATATCGTCCATCAAGATCTTGTCTCGTCATTAGAAGAAAACGGACATGATATTACTAGCGTCCTAATAAAAAAAATCGGCAATATCTTGCTGACGAGATATCTCGCCATTAGTAAAATTGGCCAGATCTTGATGAAAGAGATATCTCGTCAAAACAACTTGGATAGTTAAGGTAACCCCGATATGTATCATGCGAGATAATTTGGACAGCAGAAGTAAAATATTCGCAGACCGTCTGATTTGTTTATTTACAGTGGAAATCTCCCTCATAAGGATAAATTGGAGGTATTTACTTTCCACCAATGTTCTTGATTGTCCAGATTTTGAAACAGTATTTGTTGAGAAATAGCTTTGCTCACATATATATATTTTCATGAAGTTTACCATCTGAAATAATTGAGCTACAGAGATACAACATTTGTCACAGGACTTTGGTTTCATTTAAAAGTTATTTATCTAACGTCAGGCAACGAAAGCTTTTCGTTTCGTTATAACTGATCCATAAATCGCTGTAAATACCGCGGTAAAAGGAAACGTCAAAAATAACGAGCAATGAAAAAATTTATTTTTCCATCGAATAAAACATCTTGATATAAAAGAAGATAAATAAGACTTCCCAGACAGTAGCAACGAAAAAAAGTATATAATTGTTTGCGCAAGTTCCCTATTTTGGGGTTCTTAAGCGATCCCAATTGTTCTCCTTGCGCAGCCCGGAATTAGCCAATGGGAAACGAGACGACGTTAATTCTCCAATAAACAAAGATAGATGAGGGCTTTAATGGTCACGCGACAGCGCTGAGCGTACGGAGAGCTAAAGTTTGATTGGGAACAAAGGGATCCAGCGTCATTAAAGCTCCGGGTTTTCGTCATCCGGGCAGACACATTCCGGTTCCTTTCTCGATGATACCTTTCGAAATAACCCTCACCAAGGACGACGGCAAGAAAGCAAAAAATTTTTTTCACGTAACCGTCAAGAAAGAGCATTTTCGCCAGTCTCCAGAAAAAAGATAGCCGTCAATATTTTAATTCAAAACATTAAAAAGGAAACTAGAGGACAAGGCTTCGAGAATATTTCCGCATACCCCATTTTCGTAAGGCTTAGAGAGAAAAAAGGAATTTCTTTTCGACAATGAAGTACCATTACGTAGATGTCTTCCGTGGGAAAAATAGGCGTATAAAATTGGAACCGCTTTTGAAGACGTTTTTTATTCGGTGTGTTCAATTTTTAATTCCTTTACCTGCGTTCAAAGGTTGACAGACACATTGTGATAGTAGTGAGTTATTGATTATTTGATTTTGATGGACGTTGGCGTGGTGTGGAAGTTTGGAGAGTGGGGTGCCAGCTCAAATGTTGACCTCGTCCTTCAAAATTACGAGGTGTCTTTCCCTTCGGGATTGATCCCGGACCGTCGCTGATGTCCCATTGTGCTGCTTCAGTGCGACATTAATTGAAATTACCTACCCGGACCGTTGACAATAGCCCGTTTTATTGCTCTAGTGCGAGATCATCTACACCTACCTACAGATTTTGATGGGACCACGGTAGCCTGGTTGGTAAAGTAGCGGTTTTAAAATCGGAGGGTTGCGAGTTACAAACTCGATCCAACCAAAGGCCACCATGTACGTTGGGGCTGCAGAACGTTAAATCTGTCGTGGCCTCAAATGTCCTCACGCTGGCGGAAGTTTGGAGGGCGGAGTGCCAGCTCAGGTGTTGACCTCGTCATCTGACAGAGGTTCAAAGTTACGAAGTGTTGTCCACGGATCTATCGATGCGTAATCGATCCTGGACCGTTGCCTATATCCCGTTGTCTCGCTCCAGTGCGACGTTAATTCAACTATCTACCTACTGATTTTGATGAATATACTTCAAAACAGAATTCTTTTTAATGGGGAAATAAAAAATAACAATGATATAATCCTGAGGCGAATTCTAGTAATAATCGGTGGTATGTAAGTAGGTAGTTAATGAACGTCCCCCTGGAGGAACACTACGGACCATTGGCGACGATCCGGGATCAATCCCGAATAGAAAGATCCGAGGCCTACTCGTAATTTTGAACTACTGTCATATGACGAAGTCAACACGCTTGCTGGTACCCCATTCTCCAAACTTTCTCCCCACACCAATGCGAGGACATTTGAAACTACGACAAATTCAACGTACACCAGTCCCCACATACACTACGGTCTTTGGTAGGATCGAGTCACGAACTCTCAACCCTTCGGTTGAATTCCGAGACTCTTTTCAATGGGCTACAGTGGCGCCACCATTGAGTATGAATGGTTTGAGAAGAAACTTTTGGAAATATCACATACTACGTGAAGAATTTCTGAGAGTTCATAAGAAAACTCTAGGAACTCCGAAATCTGGGTAAATATGATTTTAAATTGATTGTGAGTATAAAAGAACCGGCTTACTTGGTGGATTCGTCAAATTCGACAAAATAAATTTCCTTTGAAATAAATGATTTAGCTTCAGTTTCATCGTAAATTCGAAAGGTTCCAAAATAAAACATTTTTTTATCTATGTAACAAATTTTAGAGTAAGTCTTATAATGCTAGTTCAAGTTGAGAAATTCTTTTTCAGAACCCAAGCCTTTCGTACTTACCAGAAATTTTTAAACAAACAATGATGTGAAAGCATAAAAGTTTCAATTGAAAAGGAAGAAGCATCTATTTTAAAGGATTCTATTCTGAGAAAAATATACTTTTTAAACAAAGAAACTCAAACTCTATTCAATTCCGTTGTAAGATAGCTAAATAATTTTATTCACTTCAGCGCATGAAAAATTCTTCCGACTATTCTATTTACTTTTTTCCCATTGAAACGTAGTTTGCAGTAGTTAACTTTTGATAAAAATCTGTCGTTATTCGGTGTACAGAGCACTAAATCATAATAAAACAAAATGTTGCTGAGCTAAGTCTCAGTGGGATAGACTTCCAATACAGTGTCATTATCTGGTAAACTAACAGAAAGAATGGCAATACTTAGTAAGTTGGAAATGTTTAATATGGGTTAAAAGTACATATTGAGCATAGTTTTATGATCCGATTAGTTAGGTTATTAGGATTTTGCCGTTGTTTTGGTACTTGAGTCAGTAATTAATGTTTATGGCAAGTGAGATTATTTCAATTAAACATTACTAAAAGTAAACCGTTGATATTTTAAATTCATCACAGATAAGTCCTTTAAAGTACTTTTTTACGTAAAGGACTTAACTAAGTACATGACTTTTCCCCTGAATAACTCCATTTTTACACTTTCACTTACTGCCATATTATTTTTCTGCTACTCATCTGGTTCCCAAAACTCAAACGATTGTTTACACCTCTTGAAGATAACTTTCTGGACTTTCTCATTCATCTGAGCTTTTTAACCATGACTTCTAACATCATCATTCACGCCATAGAGGAAATATAAAAGTAGAGTGAGCAATGGTAACCTTATTATGTGCCCAGGATCATATGATCGAAACTAGTAGTAACGTGATTCTTAGACTACTTTCGTCCACAAGACGAAAAGGAACATTCATCATCTGATTGATCCACGAAATGAGAGGAGACGCCCATCCATTGATTAATTCTTTGATTAGTCCGCGCTAAACAGAAGTAGACTGGAAATTTTCCCATTTATCTCGCTACTCTATAGAAACGCGCATTCAAATACCCTGTCATAAGAAGTTATATCGCAGAACGAAGTGATAAGATGCCACATCAGCCATCCAAGAATTTTTTTTAAAGATCAGTCACGTGACTACTAGTCGGCATGTTGGTCACACGTTTTGAAGCTCCTTCAATAGCAATACTCAGTCTACTTGTATTTCACGTCTATGAATAGCACTAGTTATGTTTACTTACCTCTGCGATCGTGTTGTGTATTCCACAACAGCACTTGAGTTGCATGTGCTAATTCCGAGAAAACCCCTCCTTTTCTGTCGAACTGTCTTAACCGTTAATATCTAAAAACCTATCTCCGAATCCTTAACCCATTAGAATTAACTAGATTAAACATTAACTACGCATTTCTTCCTCGAGCTCCTTAACCCATAGACGCGAAATATAATTAGAATGAGAATTGCTATTGAGAGGAGCTTCGAAAAGTGTGACCAAGAAGTCGACTAGTAGTCACGTGACTGCTTTGTGAAAAATATACTCGGTTGGCCGATTTGGCATTTCATCACCTCGTTTGGCGATATAACATCTTATGACAGAGCAGATGTGTGAATGAGCATTTCTATTGAGTGGCGACCAAAGTTTTGAAGTCGCCAAGTTGGATCAATGTACGGTTTGCCTAAGGAGATAGGTATGTAGGTAGATAAATTTACGTTGCACTGGAGCAACACAATGGCTTATTGGCAACGGACATCATCCCGAAGGGAAAGATCCGAGGATATCACCTCGTAATTTTGAACCACGTTCGGTTGACAAGATCAGCACCTTAGTTGGCACCCCACTTTCCAAAATTCAATACCACTCCATCGTGGGGACATTTGAGCCTACGACTGATTTAACATGGTACCAGCCTCCAGTACACGATCTCTTTGGTTGGATCAAGTTTCGGACTCGGAACCCTCAGTTTGCTGATCTATGACTCTACCAACTGATTTACCCCGACCCCTTGCCTAAGAAGAAAGATTCACGCGAGACTCACGCAGACTCACGCGACTTAAATCTGATGTTTCATATCGGACTGCTGTCCGACTTTCTCCGATGCATCCAATTCCATTCCAACTCCCCTTAAATTTACCGTGATGGATAAGAATACTTTTCAATGGATTATTTGATTGTTTATATAAATGTTTGAAACTTGTTTTTTATTAACTTGAATTAAATAATTGGTTGTAAATTAAAAAATGTAAACAGTAAGCATAGTCATTTTTAAAAAGAAAAAGGAAGAATTCCAACATTAAAATTTAAATTTCTATTAAATTTTCTTACTTGTGATAACTACTTTGCACCAAAAATAGTAACCATATTTTTGAATACCAAAGCAAGTTTTTTTTTAAGTTTTCATAATTGCGAAAATTATTTTACTGTAAAATAATAACCTTGTTTTAGTAAACCAAATTAAATTTTTGAATTACCTTATTCTTATTAGGAAATTGCCTCGGTAAAAAAAATATCTTGTTTTAGTATCCCAAACACGATTAAATAGTTCAAGATAATTGTAAACATAAATTTACGAAAAAACCCAAGTATATCAAATGTACTTGTAGTATTTAGAATTGTAACCACATGTGTAGGAAGCATTTAAGATCATGGCATTTTTTAATGTACAGAAATTAATAAAATAAATGTGAAGTTTATAATTGCTTTAACATCAATGTCCATTGAAAATATTTGCATATTCAGTTTTGCGCAAGCGTTATTCCTTTCCTAACAAGAATGTTAGCCTTTTTACATGCATCTATTTTTATAAATAAAGGTTCAAGCATTTCATTAACCATCACTGAAATCTGAGAGATTTTAATTAAGAGTCTATAAATAAAACTCAGAAAAAAGCTCTTCTCCAATAGAAGCATAAAAATAGATATAAAAATAATCAATACAAATTAGTTCTAGACTACATCAATTGTGTATAAGAAATGTGTCTTAATAACATGGCATTTGTTGGTTTAACTGAAGAGTTGGTAAAATATAAATTTAAAGGATATTATAATTTCTTTAACATCTGTCTGTTATTTAATTTTATTAGGTAAGGCGTAATTTTTTCCCTAACCTGAGTGCTCGTTTTTTTTTCAAGCATTCTTTTTCTAAGAATGGTTCATTAACCATCGCTGAAATTAAGGATAAATTTTAATTAAGAATCAGTCAATTAAAATATTTTCACAGAATCTCCTCAATAGAAATAAAAGTAATCCGTAGAAATTTACATCTATACTAATATATCAATATAAAATACGCCTGCCGTGTTAGAAGCACTAAATATCATGGCATTTATTGATGTAACTGAAGTTAATAAAATAATTTAAAGGATATAATTTCTTTAACATCAGTGTCCAATGAGTGTTTGAATACCCAGTTTATTGCGTAAGATGCAATACTTTCCCTAAAACAACAATGCTCGCTTTATACAAGCATACCTTTTCTGAAAAAAGATCCACTGACCATCTCTGAAATCGAAGATAGATTTTAATTAAGAATCTGTTGAATAAGTATTTTACACAAAAGTTCCTCAATAGAAAAATTTCTAATAGTTCACTGTACTACATCAATATAAAATACTTCTGATGCATGGAGTTAGAAATGTTCAGACATAAATTAAAATTAATTTGTCGCGGATGAAAGGCGTAAATTAGTAATTGCTCATAGAAAAGGAAAAAACAAGCATTTATTTAGGCTGACGAAATGAAATACGTGATCGTCGTACATACACAGAGGAATCTTCAAACAGATCTAACTTTTCCAACAGACATAAAAAGGAATTGTTTCCACATACTTGTACAATCTTGCTCAGAGAATGAGCTTGAAGACATCGGAATATCATTTCGGATTGATTTCTCAACGGGAATTATTTCTCCTGTTCGGGTTTCGACATTACTTTTTCTTTAACCCTCCAAGTGGTTTCGACGAGATATCTAGTCCATCAAGATCTGACCAATTTTACTAATGAGATATCTCGACAAGATATTGCCAATTCTTTTGATGATGACGAGATCAAGATTTGGTCACTTTTCTACTAATGACAAGAAACGACGAGATCTTGATGGACAAGGTGTCTCATCCAGCAAGATCTGGTCAGGTTGGTCAACGACAATATACCTCGTCCATCCTACCACAAGCGGGGTTTAGCACTAAAAAAAATCCGATGTTATTCTTTACCTTACCTTGGATTCCATAAACTCACAATGGTTCCTGGTAAATGTTATTAGAACCGCACAATTTTAATTCCTTATGAACAAAACGATGGACGAACCAAATCCTAAATTCATATTCTACTTTACTTATTCATTAACTTAATTCGTCCATTAAAACAGGGAAGATCAGGTACCACTAAGAACGAAAATTTTCTGAACAGATGTTCATTATCTGGGACAAAAATGAGCTAAGTCAGAAACTCCTGAGAAAACTGCCAATCAATATCATCTGCGTTCGCAACAACTCGCCAACAAAAAAGATATCAAAATGCATCATGTTTTTAAATGAAGAATAATTTTTTTCACGGCCTTCTCTAAAGGTAAGCGATTTCGAAAAGGCAATTTCCTTTAGAAAGAAGTCTTTAAGAGTATCGGTTTCTTAAATGAAAAATTAATGTATAAATGAAGAGATTTATTAGAAGGATAGCTTAAAAATTCCGAGACTTGGACTAGATTAGAGAAATCTCAAGATTAAATGAATGAATTTTCCTTCCTTATTCTAGTTGCGTAGCCTTATACTGAATATCTAATAGATTCTGTAGCATATAATTAACTGCTCTGTTTAACAATGCAGAAATTTGATTTAACATTAGATGTCCTCTTTAAAATTTAATCTGGAAAGTAGGCTTATTGCATCTTAATGTTGATCTGGAACATTTGTGTAGTAATGTGAGTTTACTTAAACTCGAGTATTTGTAATTGCCTACTTAAGCTGCTTTATTTCACGGTTAAAATTGACTTTAACACAAGGGAACTCGGGAATAGAGACGAAAACTCAATAGTGATTATTTCGCTTCGTCGATTTTGTATCAATCGCTTCGGTAGTTTTAATTATGAGGGTTATCTCGAGAATGCAGAACTAATTATATTTGAAATGGATATAATTACACCGTTTAGAGCTTTATTAGAGTTTACTTAGAAAAAGCAAATTTCCAAAAATAAGTGGGATATAAAGATAAAAAGGGTGCATTTCTAAAAATTTAGGGCCGCTGTAGCCCAGTTGGGAGAGCAACGGATTAGTAATCCGAGGGTTGCGAGTTCGAAACTATTTCCAACCAAAGACCGTCGTGTACACGGAGGCTGGTGCTCATTAAATCTGTCGTGGCCCCAAATGTCCTCACGTTGGCGTGGTGTGGAAGTTTGGAGAGTGGGGAGCCAACTCAGGTGTTGACCTCGTCATCTGAACGTGGTTCAAAATTACATGTTGTCTTTCGATCTTTCCCTTGGGATTGATCCCGGACCTTCACCAATAGCCCGTGTTGCTCCAGTGCGACGTTAATTAATTGACATTACCATTACCTAACTTTATTAACCCCCACAACACCTGTATTTCTCTATCGCACTGTTACATCTAAATTGTATTGTGGTTGATTGGCTTTGGGGTTTTATGGCGCAAGGGTCATATTTGGCCATGCAGCGCCAAATACGGCATAAGATATATCAAGTAATAGATATATACACACACAATGGTAGGTAGATATTTTAATTAACGTCACACTGGAGCAACACAACGGGCTATTCACACATATAAGGAAAGTTTTAGTGACACAGAAGAGAAAAATGCACCCTGGGAGGATTCCCCACCTGACAGGAATAGAACCTGCTCCGTCTAGAACTCGCAGGTTGCTAGCATAGTGAGCATACCCACTGAGCCACGATGGCCCGAATTATATTGTGGTATTTGGTATGATATTTTTTAATTAACTTCGCAATGAGCAACACAACGGGCTATTATTTGTATTGTGGAAAGCAATGTCTAAATACTACTTAAAACTTCAAAAAGGCAAGCCACAAAAGTTGCCTCTTGAACCACCAATTTTGAATCTTTATACCTGGTGGAGAAATCGAGAAAAATTAATTTTAAGCTTCCTTTGTAAGAGCTTCGAAAAATAATCTCGGAACTTCAAACCCAACAGATTTTACTTGTTAAAACTTTTCTTTTGCCCATCTACAATACTTTACGTGTTCGAATCGGCGTTTAAAAACATTTCTTTGATCTTTTCTACCTTCAAGCAAAATGCTTTATTTCTGAAAGGAATACTCGTAGTTTTAATGTTTTTCAGATAAGGCAAAAACGACTTCCTTGTACGAAACTGTTCTTTTGACTTTACCCAATTTGGAATAAGACTCAGGAGGAAAAGAGATAAAATCAATATGTATTCGATTCGGCAGAATTTTCTAAGAGTCCTGATAATAAGATTTTAAACTTGAGGAAAACATCCATTCTGAAACTTGGAAACAAAGTTTAATGATGCGAAAATTGAATCGGCTTAAGCGTGAAATAATTTTCGACATCTACATTTCTTGACATTTATATTTTCTTCTTTTATCCTATTGGTATCGTTTCTTTAAATATTAGTTTTAAAATTTAATAAATTCTGCTGAGAAAGATCAATATATTTTACTGGAACGTTTTCACATAAAAGTACTATTTGTAGAGTAAATTTTGACGAATATCTGATATTTTTGTGGGAAACATTTTTATAGCTAAATTTCTCCTTTAGCAGAATTAAAAGAATTTATGAGTATTCAATTTTTCTGGGAAAATAAATACCAAATTAGAATAAACTGTCTAAAGAAAGGAATTATTCATTTCCTGTTATTTCAGTTTTTGATGATGGTTAGTCACTCTAAAAGCTTAATACTTCAGAAAATGGCCAAATATAATTTACCAAATCTAATAGAAGTTCTATTTAAATATATATTGTTGATAGACGCTGTTGAATGCCTCTATTGTACAAGTACATATATCTTGCTTAAATGGATTGTTACATATCTAAGAGAGATTATCTTGATTAAACGGGCAGCGATAGCCAGGGTTGGAAGAGTAATTGGTGCCGCATTTGTCGTAACATACTTTGGAGCAATAGCTGAGCAACGCTTATACTGACTAAGTGAAAACAGCACTGTATATCAGTCCGAGCTGTCCGCTCTTGAGAAAGCATTGTAATGGTGTGAGTCAAGACCACTATACAATGCGGAGATCACACATATCTTTTCGGACAGTCTCTTCGCATTACAAGCCCTTAAATATCCACGGAACAGTAGCCCAATTGTGCTTAGAGTAACGGCTCTATACTGGAAAGTTGTGGGGTGCCAGGGAGAGACTTTACACTGGAACATAGCTCACGTCGGCTACCAAGGTAACGAGGCGGCCAAATTGGCTACCAAGAGTGAGGTCGTGCACTTACAGATGCGAAGTTCCGGCATAACAATGAAAAGGATGCTCAGAGCAATTGTAATTAAAATGTGGGGTGAAAGATGGAGCACCTCAGTGGAGGCCAATACACCAGGCAATTCTTACCAGTCCCAAATCTAAACATGCATCCGCACGACTACTTTGCTATCCAGCTTCTAACATGGATGGTTCCCGGAATGCTTCTTTCGCACGGGATACTCGACGTCGGATACTGTCTATGTGGTGAAGCAGGCTTGACAGCAGGCTTACTGCGCACTTCCGAGAAGGACTCGGAATTCGTAAGAGTCAGTCCAGCGACCTTATGCATCACCCGAAGCGTCTCCAAGCGACGAGACGCTTGGGTAAATTTGTGTTGGAGAATACTCCAAGCCCGCCACAAAGGGTACCGAGAACGTACAGGCATCAGAATCCAGACAAGACGTGTAGGTTCATGTAGATCTAAATCATGACGGTCGCAGGAATAAGACATAGATGCCTATGTGTAGACATTCCCCTTAACCCTGCAAGCAACAGAAATACCAGTAATAATGGTAGGATGAAAGAAATAGGGAATAAGCCTATCCACATCTCCCGGATAGAAGAACTAAAAAAACTCCCAACCCATTGAATGATGAGCAATGTCCTTCGTTTTCGCAGCGACCACTGTGAAAAGCGAATCTCGAATCCTCAAACGAGACCCGCTGCGAACCTTCATGCGGCCTTCTTTAAATCCGTAATGACCTCAGCTGGTCGGGGTGAATTGGCTGCGTCCACAATTAGGAAGAAGGTCGGTACAAGGGGGATGGTGTGTTTCAAATGTTCTCACCAGCTCAGGTGTGACCTCGTCATCTGACCGTGGTTCAAAATTACTAGGCGTCGTCTATGAATCTTTCTCTTCGGGATTGATACCGAGCCATCACCAATATCCCGTTGTGTTGCTCCTGTGTCACGTTAATTAACTGCCGAAAAAACGGAACACCTGTAGCCAGTTTTCCATCGGAATGGCTGGTTGGATTGAGTTTTGTAGAGCAAGGGCCATACTTGGCGGAGTAGCGCCAAACAAAAGACAAACATCAAGTAATGGACACACAATGACAGCACTGCGCCGTCAACAACTCACAGGTTGCTAGCGCAGTGGACAAACGTTCTGAGCCTCGGCGGCCCTTGATCAGAATGAAATTTATCATGTGTGAAGTAAAGGAGATTAAGAAATGATCCCAGTATCAAATATGGTGGACTATTAATGTAGAATGACATCAGAAAGTTCATAAATGTTTGCAAGTTGCATAAAGTTGTGCATAAGTTTGCAATGTGCATAAAGTTGCAAGGCCCCTTCTGGTGGCGATGCATGCCGATATACGGTGAGCCATGGAATCAAATGGAGTCTGTACACTATCCTGTGGCATATTATGTCCAGCTATCTGCACCTGCTGTGCCACATCCTTTATAATACATGGATGGTAAAGCATATCCCATACATGCTCGAAGGGAGACATCTGTGGATGTATGAGTCGTGTGTGGAATTAACGTCGCACTGGAGCAACATAATACGCTATTGGCCACAGTCCAGGATCAATCCCGAAGGGAAAGTCCGAGGACAGAACCACGTAATTTTGAACCACGGTCAGATGACGAAGAAACAATTGGGAAACTGTCGTCCATTGTGTTACTCCAATGCGTTGCCAATAGTCTGTTGTGTTGCGTAAATTCAACTACCTACCTAACATTCCAGACGGACAAACATTTATGACTTAACCTCGAATTCGAACCAGGAACCTTTAGATACAGAAATCTGACAGTTATGATGACTCATCGGTAGTTGAATTAACGTCGCACTGGAGGACGACAATGGGCTATTGGCAACGGTATGGGATCAATCTCGAAGGGAAAGATCGAGGGCAGCACCTCTAATTTTAAACCACGGTCGTATGTCGAGGATAACACCTGAGCTGGTCCCCATTTTCCAATCTTCCACACCACATTGCATTTGAGAACACGACAGATTTAACATGCACTAGCCTCCACGTACACGACAGTCCTTGGTTGAATCGAGTCTCGTACTCGCAACCCTCCTGTTGTAACTGGGCGGCCGTGCGTGGGCTTTATCGTTCTGGTAAACGGAGCGGGAGGCAAAATAGCAGGTTGTAGGATCTGCTGAATGCATAGCTGAGCTGTCAAAATAACTCATACCTCTAATAGGGGGAACCTGCTGTCGTGAGGGATGAATCCCCATTACACCAGAATTTACAACGGTGTGACCCTCGACAGCAAACTGAGAATGGTCGCGCTGCCTGGGCCTCCACTGCTCATGTATGCGCTGATCATCTTCCCCAAGGCAGGACGCGATTCGTCACTACATGATCGCTGCCATTCCGTGCCTGTCCACGACCCCCGGGAATTGCGCCTCTCAAGATGCAGCCAACGATGTCCGGTACTCAAAAGCAGACGTCTGAACGGGCGACGTGATGCACGGGGCGTCTGGCAATGGTTCGTAATGCTACTGGAGGCTGTGCAGCGAATGGTTGGATGGTCAATAAGGAAGCTGTTGGGGCAGATTCAGCTTGTCTCGTTAACAGCCTATCCTCCGTCGTATATGTCCTAGATCGATCAGGGGCCGTGGTAGCCCGGTTGGAGGAGTAACGGATTAGCAACCGGAGGTTTGCGAGTTCGAATCGAACCAAAGACCGTCGTGTGCAAAGGAGGCTGGTGCTTAAATCTGTCGTGCCTCAGATGTCCTCACGTCGTTGGCGTGGTGGGGAACTTTGGGGAGTGAGGTGCCAGCTGAAGTGTTGTCTCGTCATTTCACCACGGTTCAAAATTACGTGGCGTTGCCCACGATCTTTCCCTTTGGGATAGATCCTGGACCGTCACCAATAGCCAGTTGTTTTGCTATGGTTGTGATGTTAATTAAAATACCTACCTAGATCGATCAGAGCCTTCACGACATGCATATGTAGCTTTAATGACCCGCTACAGCCAGAACCATCGACCTTCTAATGAAATAGGCATGTGCCCGCAGCTTCATATTACTTCTTCCAGTTGCTTGGTTTGAAGATCTGACACGTGGTTGCGTGTAAAAGGATGAATCTTAAATGATTCATTGGTTAAAGTGATTATCCACCGTGATCAAGTCAGCGATTCGGCAGCCAATCGGCTGTCGATTCGTATGCCCACGTGATTTACCCTTCAGAGATCTTACGACAGCGACACCGTCTATATGCTCCGTTGAATAGATTTCAAGTTTTTAGGAGAGTGGTCCTCATCAATTTTGGCTTGTGGTATTTGGGTGCTGGAATGTAGTTGATTCCTGCTCCGGTATTCCAAGTTTGATGGCTATGTGGCATGGGAGGTACTTCTTTAACTTTGTAATTTATCGATGAGGATGTGCTTAACTGGTCATGCACACCAAGCGTTCACAAGATCTGTCCTCCGTTTAAACTAGCAATTAAAAGTCAGAGTTGAAGTAGTATTTTAAAAGTATAAGTATAAAAAATATAACTGAAATATCAACTTCCAAGATATAAAGCTACAGTTGGAAAACTTCATAGCAAAATTGTTACATACATTCTTTTTATACGTTTAACAAAAAATAAAATAAATGCAAGGAACTAAAAAGGGCGAGCCCATTTGGTTATGTAGTAGGTTGTAAAAAACTTTTCGATAAAGCCACAGAGGAAATATAAAAGTAGTGAGCAGTGGTAACCTTTTTATGTGGCCAGGATCATGTGACCAAAAATAATAATAACGGGACCCTTAGACTAATTTCGTCTGCGGGGTGGAAACAAGCATTCATCTGATCGATCCAAAGGACGGCAGAAGACGGCTATCCATCATCTGATTGGTACATCACCTGATTGATCTCCTCGGCATTAGATTTTTCAATTTCACCACTTTTGTTTCCAGTCTTGAAATGCGCATTCGCATTCTAACCCATCATAAGATGTTATATCGCCAAACGAGGCGATAACATTCCAAATTGGCAAACCAAGTAAATTTTTTCCAGAGCAGTCACGGACTACTAGTCAGACATATTGGTCACACGTTTTGAAGCTCCTTTCAATAGCAATGCTCAGTCTATATTTCAAGGGGATGTAACAATGTTTCTATGGGGTTTAAATAATGAAATTGAAATAATTTTGCAAATCAGAAAAATATATATACGAAGATTCATAATTTCAAAAATAAATATATAGATATAAATTATCAAAACAAATATAAGATCAATACATAAAATTTCCTGCAAACAGCTTGATCATTTCTGAACAAATAGTTTAAACTGCATTTTAATTCGATGTTTAAAGACATTAAGATAATTTGTTTTAGTATTAAAGCACACAATATATAAAAATATACAAGACGCATCACTTTATGCTTATGCGTTGAAGTTTAAATTTCATGCGTGAATCTTAAAATCAAAACGATTTCGAAAATTTAACGAGATTGTAACGTTAAAGCAATTACATAAGAAAAGTGAAAATTTTATTTTACTAAGTTTATTTAAAATATCTTCTATAATGAAAATTCTGTTTATTTTTGATAGTTTCAATAATACACAGAACATTCAAGACACGACTTTCATACTTGAAGACTGGATATATTATATTAGAATGAGATTCTCCGCCAGATTTATAATCCGAAATTAATGAAATTGAGCTAATGTTTAGTTTTTAGTGTTATCAAGAGATATTTATATAGATGCAGCGAAATTATTTAGTTTTCGACGGAATTCCGTAATTTTAACATATTTTTTATATTAACAATTTCAATAACCTTATAAGTTTCATAGCTAATATATTATTACAAAAGCACTTAATGCTTTGAAAATTGACTCGCATCGTCTCTACTGTATTGTTTTAATTAGAAGTTAAGCTTAGCATAAAAATAAATTTGCAAAATGAATGCTGAAAATATTCACACATTACGTTACTCTTTGACTTTTGAACAATTAAATTACGAATCCAAGGTTCGATGCTTATTATTCGATATGTTAAAAATTCAACAATTTTATTATCTCATCTCTTTATTGGTTTTAACCCTCCTTGTGGTTGTATCGAAGAGGCTAGCAAAATTGACCAGATCTTGAAGGAGTTATCTCGTGGATAGAACAAAACTGGCCAGATCTTGATCTGGTCATAAAAAATCGGAAATATTTTGATGAGACATCTAGTCAGCAAAATTGGTCAGATCTTGATGAACGAGATATCTCGTCGAAACCACTTGGAGGGTTACAAACTAAGCCCATCACAAATCTGTACCTTGGTGGGAAAGGGGCCAATGTCTAAATCCGCTGATTTTTAAGATGTCCGTAAATCATGGTAAAAAGAGTTACAGTCGAAAAAGTGCTAATGTCCTCTTGTCAGTGCATTATGAAAATATCAAAACATTGGTAGGTAGTTAATTAACTTTGCACTGGAGCAACACAACGGGCTATTGGCGACGGTACGGGATCAATCCCGAACGGAGAGACCCAAGGATAAGACCTCGTAATTTTGAATCACGGTTAGATGACGAGAACACCTGAGTTGGTACTCCATTCTTCAAACTTCCATACCTCACCAACGTGAGGATATATGAGGCCACGACAGATTTAACGTGCACCAGCCTCCGTGTACACGGCGGTCTTTGGCTAGACCGACTTTCGAATCCGCAAGCTTCCGGTTGCTAATACGTTACTCTTCCAACTCGGCTACCACGGGCCTATCCCAATATTGGAAAGTATTTGTTGTGTACGCTGTATTAAAAATAATAAATAAATAAAAATTACTAAATCAGGTCTTATGGAAAACTTACAAATGGACATTCTCCCCTTTTCTATCAAGGTACAGAAATATACATCGGTATCTTCCCCCAGAAAATATTTAAATATTTATTTTTCTTTTGTTAATAATTTTTAAAAAGGTTAAAATGATAAATGAGATTGATTGGAAAGCAGAATGTTAAAGTAAGCGATAAGTAAAAAGTACCAGAATAAGTTCAATAAACGTCGGTTATTTTCGGTAGAATTGTGTACCCATCATCGTCAGGACAAAAATGAAAACGCAGTTTAAATGAATTTCTCCATTCGGTGTAACAAACTCACTTTTCCAAGAACTTTTTCACTTGAAAAAGTAAGTATTGGCAACCGAGTGAAGAAAATTGATTTAACCTTCAGTTTCCACTTGTATTTTGCTTTGATCCTGTCGATGATAAACATATAATCCCAATAAATTGGAATTTTTTGGACAACATAAATTATATTAATTATTTTTGACCCTTTACTTATTGATTAATCCTTTGCTTATTTGATCAAGTTAGATTAGTTACCTTTCGGCCACTTGTGTGTGCATTTATGATTTTAATAATATAACTATTCTCAAAGTATTGGTACTTTTTCATTAATGCGTACTGCTGCGATAGACATTTTATGTCAGTTAAATATAGGTGGTGGTAGTATTTATGCTGCAAAACGTATATCCTGTACTTATTCTAAATATGATATCAGTTGGCTTGTTTTTCGAATACGATTTCAGCACTTAACCAATAAAAATTTTAAGGCATAAAATCCAAATTGATGTACGATAGTTGAATGGCCTAAACACCAATTAGATTAAACACCAAGCATCTCCAAAACGGCGATAAACTACATTTTAAGGTAACCCTAGTCATGCGCGAGAGAATTTGGAAACCGGAAGTAGAATCTTCGCAGACAGTTTGGTTTTTTTTACACTGAAAATCCCTCTCATAAGCAAAACAGATTACCTTTAAAAATATATAAAATGTTTTGACATCCACTTCCATACATGTTGTTCGGCGCAACTGGGCCAAATAAACCCAACCGCAAATTATTCTGCTTCAACGTGCATAAGTTTCGAGATATAGCAGTATCATTGACATCGAATCGCATTCGATGTTCCATTTAAACGTGCATCATAAACATGTAGTTTCGGTGTGTGCAATCTGAAAGCCACCGCAAGGCTTTTTCTGTCAAGTTAAATGTAGGTGGCGGTAGTGTTATTGCGGCCGAACGTGCTTCCTGTACGTAATCCGGATGTGACGTCTGTTGATTTGTTTTTCGAATACGATTTCAGCACGTCGTCAATAAAAATTCCAACGAATATATTCCAAATTGATACATGACAATTGATTGATCAACGCCAATTAGATTGAACGTTGTCTCCAAAACGGCGAAAAAGCTACATTTTAAGTGAACCCCAATAGGTATCATGAGAGCATTTGAGTAAACAGGAAGAAAAATCTCCCTTTTCTTTCTGGTTTGTTCGTTTACACTGAAAATACCCCTCATGAACAAAACAGCTTATCTTTTAAAAAAATATAAAATGTACAGAGGCTCACTGCCATACATAAATTATTCTGCTTTAACTTCCATAAATTTCTTGGTATAGCGGAATCTTTGACATCGAATCTCCTTAGATGTTCCGTTCAAATATACGTATATCACCAATGTGAAGTTTCGGTGCGAGCATTCGTAAAGCCACGGCACAACGAGCATATAAAAAACTCCCCACATTCTACAACCCGAAATAAGTTTTATGAGCCCAACACAAAGCCTCCATTCCTTCAATATCCGATCTCTGGAAGCAGATGAGCAAAAGAGGGGATGAAATATTACAAATACTCTCCAATGTAATTTCTCCCCGTGTGCTCGCTTCCAAAAGTATCACTATCAACTGTTGCCCAAATGCACTCTATAATTTACTTTCAGGAATAGGGACCCATCTCACCGTGCATCATCAGCACGGGAAAAATTCTTTTCGGGAGAACTAGGAGAAAAATTCTTTTCGGAAATAAAAAAATTCTTTCTAGGTCTCCTCGACGTAAGTCCACATCGATTCTTCCAAAAGGTCGAAAGCGCTGGCATTGTGTAATTAAGGCTCAGCAGCTGGAATTAAAAATTCAAGTCTTCTTACGGACTTGTTTATACTGCCGAAGAGCAGTTCTTTTACATTCGCCCAGAGGGAAGGATGTTAACTGCAACTGTGTTCGAGTCGGAACTCGTGCCGTTGTAAAACGTAAGTTTTAGAACAAGGGTAGAGCAGAATTCGAAGGTCTGCCACTTAAAGGGGCCTGGAAGGAAGTTTGAGGGCAGCATCTCATTATTCAAGGCTCCTTGAAACATGGATGAAGCTGTTTAATTTGGTAGAAGACGTTGTTGATATTGTTCCGCCGTTTCAGCCTTAATTCTTATCGGAAGTCTGAAATGCAGACTTGAGCTTACTTTATTCCGTAATTTTATGTCAAGTTGGTGGGGGAAGTTAAAGTTACAAGAAAAGAGTAATGCTTCCTACTTTGTCTGAAGAAAGGCATTAAATTATTTTGTTTGCTGAATTGATGCCTAATCTTAATTCTGGAATTAAATCATTTAACAGCAACAGAATAACAGAACTACTATTATTTCTAAAGAGTTGCATTCAGAATTTTTATGTAGCTCTAAATGAAGAAGTTTGTTCATGTAGTTCCACAGTTTTAGTTTTTATTTCTATCGTAAGTCTTGAATGAACCTTTTAGTTACTGTATTTTAAAGTTTTACGAGTTTGTGGTGTAAAAGTTAAAGTTACATGAAAAGCAATGCTTCCTGCTTCGTCTGAAGAAAGGCATGAAATTATTTGTTTGCTGAATTGATCCCTAATCTTAATTCTGGAATGAATTAATTTAACACCAACGGAATTGATGAACTATTATTTCGAAACAGCCTGCATTCGGAATTTTTATGTTGCTCCAAATGAAGAAATTTGTTGATGTAGTTCCATCGTTTTATTTTTAATTCCCCTATCCGAAGGCTTGAATAGATCCTTGATTTACTGTATTTTGAAGTTTTATGCCAAGTTTGTGGTGTAAAAGAGTTATAGCTTCAAGAAAAGAAACGCTTTACATTTCATCTGAAGAAAAGACTTAAATTATGCTTTGTTTTCCTGAATTAATCCCTAATGTCTATTCTGGAATGAATTAATTTAAAAGAATCGAAATTGGAGGACTATTACTTCAAGGGCTGGAGAATTTTTATGTAGATCTAAATCAAGACGCTTGTTGATGTAATTTCAAGTCTTAATTCTTATAGGAATCTTGATTGCAACCTTGAGTAACTGTTTTGTAATCTTATGTTAATTTTGTGGTGTAAAAGCTTAAGTCAAAAGGAATTCTTCCTGTTTTGTTTAAAGAAAGGCAGTAAATTAAATTTTGCTTTGCTGAATGTTTCCCAATGTCTTAATCCTGAATTAATTTAACAGTAACGAGATTACAGATTTACTGTTATTTAAAGGGAGACTGAAGTCTATTCAAAGTTTGTATATAGCCCTAAGTGAGGAATTTTCGAATAGAAGACAAAATTGTTTGGAAAGGTAAGATTCAAAGCAAAGCTTATACAAGTAAAGTTAAACAGTTGAAGGAAAATATTGATGAGACTTTATGTATTAATTATTTCCTAGAGCATAAATGATCTTTCATTTTTCAATATACAGGAAACACATTAATACAAAAAAGCAACATTTAGAAAGTCATTTAGTAAGAGTTAAATTAAAGAACAATAATCAACAAAGAAAGTAAAATTATGATACTTACAAAAGCTTGTTAAATCAAATAGAAATAGTTTAATTTTATGTTCGTAATTCTCCTCAAATCGTTCCATTCTTCCTTTTTCTTTTTCAAATTTTTTAAAAATACGAACACCCAGTTGTTTTTTAGAACAATTTCGATTCTACTAGATGACTTCCTTCAGTATGAAACACAGCAATTATTTTTACCAGCATCCTTAATGGGAAAACTTAAGAAATATTTTTGAAGAAAGCATTCTCCAAATTTAACTGTATTTAAATCTCCAAGTGGGTTTGACAAGATATCCCGTCCATTAAGATCTGACCAATTTTGTTAACGTACATCTCGACACACATCAAGGTATTGCCGATGTTTTGATGATGGCCAGATCAAGATCTGGTCAGTTTCTTTCTAATGACCAGGTATCTCGGCCATCAAGATTTGACCAGCTTGTTTCTAATGACGAGATGCTTCGACAAGACAACCACCAGGAGGGTTAATGAGACCAAGATTTTAGATGGGATATTAATAAAAAGTTTCAGGTTAAATTTCGAGAATTAGTCTCATTATATAAAATGAGATTAATTTAGTTCCTATTAAAGTTGTATTTACCGCTTATTTAAAAATAGGTTGTATGATAGTTTTCAGAAATCATGTTATTATTGAACAAATTTTTATCCACAAGTACTACTTCCTGGTCACGAAAATGCAATTTAAATGCACATTCCATTCAGAGGATTCGATAGAGGGCAGCTTAGGATTCATGTTAACTATTATCTCGTGCTTACTTTATCATAATGCTATTATAAGTGTAACATGTGTTAATGTTATATATATCATAGGCGAGCGACACGTTTCATGTATGCAAACAATTTAGATAGACTTTTCTTAGCATATTTAATATGCACTGTCCCATTAATCTTTACTGTTCCTCAGCAATCCTCATCATCCAACTCTAACCTTCAAGTTGAGTTTTCAAAGAATTTCAGCCCATTCTGTTATGACTTAATTCAGTGATCCCAAAAGTATCTGATTATTTAATTTTATTCTAATGACATTGCTAATGCTCCGTTTGTGATTTGATATCGTGTTAATTCTCATAGTTTCATAGTTGCTTCTTTCCTTTCTAAATTTAGCCTCTAGCGCATGTCTTGTTAAGCCGACTAAATTTTATTATCTATATTAATTAGAATGAAATGTTTGTATATTGGATATTCTTCTATTCCAACTCATTTACCCGTTTTGTGCCAGTTTAAAAGATAAATCAATGGTATCCGCATTTTGCGTCTTTCTTTCGATGTGTTTGCAGCATTACGTCCAAACGGATGGATATATTTTCATAAAATGTGCATACTTTGCATGCTTAGTGTAATTTAATGGATCAATTATTCAAAGTCAACCGGTCTATCTTCTCGTTTTGTGTGTCTGTGTTTGCATGTCGTAGGAAGGATTACAAGAGTGTAAATCAGACAGAATAGGAGAAGGCAAAAGGCACAAAGAGATTAATTGAGGTGGCCCCACCAAACAAACCCAAAACATAACAAAGACCAAAAATGGTAGAGAATTATTCAGCAGGTATTACCTCTCTACGTTGAAGTAAGCTTGTTTCTTTATGCGTCTAAATCTCTATGAAGTATGCTTCTAATAATACATGAGCACATACATAGAGTTCTGTTTGATTAATGTCTGTTCCCCGTTTTTTTAGCTTTATTATTATTATATATATATATACATAGATTAAAATATAACACACAATCAACTCTCTACAGTATAACTAACTGTTCACTGTATGGGTGATAGCTTCGTTTTTAGGGTTATAAATTAATAGATGCTGATAAATGTAAAATGTAACAATCGTTACCATGAACGACCAAACTGGGGAAAACCTGCTCGCAGACACTGCTTACCTCAGCTCGATAGTATACACGCTCCCAGTTTACACGTAAATGCAAATTACTTCAATAGTGTAGCATCCATATAGTGTTATATGGGGAAAAGCGTGACGAGAAACTGATGTAAAAAGCGCATGACTATTCTGGTTATGAGAGGCTTTCGCTGTTTAGCTAAATGTAAATGGCATTTGAGTTACTCTGGTAGAACGTACTTCATTACGTATTATTCATTGGATAACTAGAAGTAGAATCCTTTTTGGGTGTTTTGTTTGTCTACATAGAAAGTCCCTCTCAATTTCGATAGAAAATTGCCAACGACCAATGCAATGTTGTATTGCCGCCTACGCTATAAGCTTAAATCCAATTTGCTTCGGTGTTCTTTATTTTATCCGACGATGTTTCACTGAAGGTAAACATTTCACGCACAGGCTCCTAGAATTTAGTATTCTGGAAAAACGATATTTTTTTGAATGAAAGTACATGGCAGAAAATGAAAACAAATTCCTTTATTTTTAGATCCATTCAGGTACAAAAAGAACGCGTGTATTGTTTTCTGGAGAAAACCATTGTAGATATATGTTGTCTTCGAATCGCCGTAGTGATACTGTAGAAATTAAGCTTCAAAATATATCGAATAGTTTGGACTTTTTGTTCAGAAGATTACTAAAAGTTTTTATCGTGGTATGGCTTAGGCTTAAAACTGTTATAAAAGGCTCTTTAACAACAATATATACTTTAACCGTTAAGTAAGTGTGATATCTGTCAGCTGTTCTTTCAGCGCTTAAGTAGAAACAGCTAGATAACAATAGTTGAAACACCATTGATGTGTCCAACTTGAGAAGTTGTTTGAAGGATAGAAAGAATAGTTGATAATTCCAGCGAGTTTTCAATTTTCACACCTTTATCTGACAGATACGAAATTTTCTTTAAACTTCTTTGAATTCAAGTCAATTCTTTTCTATCTGTCAGAGGCAACCTATCTACAGGCGTAAGTGTAAAAATGGTGATATCTAAGGTTTTAACCCTCCTGGTGGTTGCCTCGACGAAGTATGTCGTCATTAGAAAAAAAACTCACCAGATCTTGACAGACGAGGCATTTCATCTTTGGGAGAAAATTGGCGAGTTCTTGATCTTGTCATCGTCAAAAAATCGTCAGTATCTTGATGACGAGATATCTCGTCATTAGCAAAATTGGTCAGATCTTGATGAACGAGATATCTCGTCGAAACCACTTGGAGGATTAACCATTTGAGGGTAATGCACGCTTGATTCTACCGTGCAACCTGCAGTTTCCCTGAATGATTTCTGACTAGTTTTTGACGTTTTGACATAAAATACTTCTGAGTCTCAACCACTACTAAAAAATCTCACGATCCTCAGAAAGTTGACGCAATAATAAATAGTTACTAAATTATTAAAATGTAATACGAGGTTCTCTGTGTAGTCAGTAGTGACTATCGTCTTATTGTTTTATTTCTTTAATGGTTTCTGTTTTACTGATATATAAAGCGATCATCGTCTCAAAGATATCGTGCCTACTCGTGTCACATTTCAACCGTGCTTTTTCAACAATACAGTTGTAAACATCACAAAAATTGAATTTACTGTCATACCACCCGGTAAAAGACCGATAAATTTGTTGGAAACTGAAAGGAAATGATAGAGAAAGTTTAATGTGATCGTGTTGTATTTCCTATCAGGACAGTAAATGTGCATGCAAATGCTTCTTATTTGCAGTTCCCCTATATAAGAAATGGGGTAAAGCTAAACTAGCAATCTGAAATGGGTAGTTTTAAGTTTTAACGATGATGTCTTCGCTTTCTACAAATTTCAAACCATTTAAAGTTTTTAGCTGAACTGGTTTATATAAACAATATAATTTTAAAAATGCTATGCAAATATTTATTAAAAACTGCATAATTATTTTACACATTTTATATTAAATAGGTACATGTTGCAGATTTGTGTACTTTTGACGTGGTACTGACGATATATTGATGGGATAAGACACTAAGTCAAAAATGCTGAAATGAATTATTTTTAATCCTCTTGGTGGGGGCCACGGTAGCCCCGTTGGAAGAGTAACGGACTAGTAATTGGAGGATTGTGAGTTCGAATAAAACCAAAAACCGTCGGATACAAAGGGGGCTGGTGCACATTAAACCTGCCGTGGCCTCAAATGTCCTCACGTTGGCATGGTGTGGAAATTTGGGGAGTGGAGTGCCAACTCAGGTGTTGTCCTCATCATCTAACCGTGGTTCAAAATTACGAGGCGATGTCTTTGGATCTTTCCCTTCGGGATGGATCTCGGACTGTCGCCAATAGCCCGCTGTGTTGCTACAGTGCGACGTTAATTAAATACCTACCTACCCTCTTGGTGGATTATCTTCGCTTTGAAAAGTGTTTTGTAGAGGCCTGCCTCTGGTGCGACCCTCAGTCCTAAAAAATATCGGCAGACAGTCGGATGCAAAACGAGAGAAACATCGTACACTCTCAGAATATTCTCAGGTATAAAAAGTCAACAAATTTCAATTTGACAAAACAATGAACAAAGTTTACACTTATCTCAAAACAATCCTTCTGAACAAAGTGTCTATTCCGTGTAAGTCCTTACATATAAATGCAAGTCTTAATTGCTCTTCACTGCTTATAAATTTACTTTCTTTCTTTCCCCAAAATAACGTTAAATGAAATTGGCACAGCAAAAAGCCCAGCTTAACGTCACTTGCAAAACCAACAAATCTCGTCATCAATCTCGACACCCAACGCTAAGTGAATAACGCGGCCCTTGTTCGACTCGTAAAACGCTCAATAGGAATTCGGATATAAAGGGAGAAATATGTAGCCATAAACTTCAATCTGAGGTCTAAACTTTCACAAAATATTATTTCCAGAAAATAATGAACAATGTTGACATTGATAGGAAAATTATTCTGGACTAAAATTACTCCTTATAAACCCACAAACGGGTCGCGCGTGTTTGAACAATTTTTCATAAACGCTTCTCTCCTTTTTCAGAAAACAACGTTAAATGAAACTGACATGGCGGAAAAATGCAGGCTAGCGTCACTTGGGAAGCTGACAAAGCTCATCATCCAAACTCACGACACTCAACACCAAGTTTATAACGTGACTCTGAGTTCAACTCTTTAAACTCTAGATAGAAATTCAGATGTAAAGAGAAAAATATGCAACTGAAATCTCAATTGGAGGTTTTAAATTTGGCAAAATAACCCTCCTGGTGGTTGTTTTGACGAGGTATCTCGTCATTAGCAAAATTGAATGGATCTTTGGTGACGAGATATCTGGTCAGTTTTCTCCCAATGACGTCATCATAAAAAAATCGGCAATAAAAAAATCGGCTTGATGACGAGATATCTCGTCATCAGCAAAATTGGTCAGATCTCGATGGACGAGATATCTCGTTGAAACCACTTGGAGAGTGATCTAAAAATTATCGTCCTGGATTGTTATTATTCCTTATAAACCCATAGAGTCGCGAGTCTTAAAAATGTTTGAAAAACAAATTTCTCTGTCTTTTAAGAAAACAACGTTAAATGAATCTGACATGGCAGAAAAACCAGCTTAACGTCACTTGAAAACTAGCACAAGGCTCGTCATCAAAACTCACGACACTCAGCACCAAGAGGATGACGTGACCCCGAGTTCGACTCTTCAAAATCTCGATAGGAATTCAAATGTAAAGGGAGAAATATATAGCCAGAAATCTCAAACTGAAATCTAAGCATTTCACAAAATATTAATTCGACAAAATAATGAACAATCTTCACCTTGATCTCAAAAATCATCCTGGAGTGATATCATTCCTTACGAACCCACAAATAGAGTCGCGAGTCAACAATTATTGAGAAACACGTTTCTCTATCTTTTCTGAAAACAATGTTAAATGAAATTGACATGGCACGAAACTCAACTTAGCGTTTCTTGTAAAGCTATTAAAGCTCGTCATCAAAATTCATGACACTCAACGCCTAGTGGATAACGACCTAGAGTTTGACTTTTGAAAATCTGAATAGGAATATGGACGTATATAAAGGGAGAAATATGTAACCAGAAATCTCAATTTGAGGTCTGACAAAATAATAATGGTTGTTTCTACGAGGTATCTCGCCATTAGCTAAAGTGAATTGATCTTTGGTGACGAGATATCTGGTCATTGGAAGAAAACTGACCAGATCTTGATCTTGTCATCAAGAAAAATCGACAACATATATCTTCATCAGACGAGATATCTCGTCATCAGCAAAATTGGTCAGATCTTGACAGACGAGATATCTCGTTGAAACCACTTGGAGAATCATCTCAAAATTATCGTCCTGGATAGATATTATTCCTTATAAACCCACAAATAGACTCGCGAGTCTTAACAATTTTTCAAAAACGCATTCCTCTGCCTTTTCAGAAAACTACGTTAAATGGAACTGACATGGCATAAATCCCAACTTAACCTTACTCGCAAACTAACAAGTCTCATCATCAAACGTGACGACAGCCACACCGAGTAGATACCGAGTCCAACTTCTAAAAGAACTCAGCAGGAATCCAGATGTAAAGCGAGAAATATCGTACAACGGAATCTCATTCTCAGGAGATGCCTCCTAGCGGCTCTCTGAAAGTTAAAATACTCTTGACCACATTTGTCTTGGTTTAAAGACACTTTCGCCGACAGCAGCGAAACTGCTTTCCTCAACGGTCAAATAGCGTCTTCTTCCGCTGACGCTTCTTTTCCTTAAAACTTTGGGAAATGGCGAAATTCAAACAAAGTGACCCCGCCATCTGCCGAAGACGAGTTTCCCGTGTTCCCAATATGTCACGGACAGATCCCACAGCTCTTGGAGATATGTTTTTAATCCTGTTTTTTTCCCGTCCGTCATCGTTACCCCTCGCTGCAGTCACGCGCTTAAGTCGGAATTGGACATGACTGTTTAATGTCATGTAAGCTTCGAGAACTTCTTTGGAGGAGAATACGACCCTCGGTAAAAAATTCACGTTGTTTAACCGCAGGCTGGAAATAGTTTTTTTTCCATACCTAATCGTGTTAATGTCTGGTTTTGTTCCGCAGGGCATAGGAAGTGTTATCGTGTGTGTTTGGTTGGATACTTCCAGAGACCTTCCGTTGAAGAACGGTATCAGTTTCTATTTCTAAGAAATATCTCAGTCGAAGAAAATTGAATCTGAAAGGCGATTTATCTTCTAGAACATTTTAAACGAAATTTTCTTACATAAGAGCGTTTGTTTCGTGTTTAAGACAGACCACATCGTCTATTTTTTTCCATTTTTATATTTATTATATTTCGGCTCCAGAGAAACCAAAGAAACTAGTAACACACCATATTATCTCCCTGTTTTCTATGAGGACATAAATCCAACTAACACATCCCACACACAATCTTACTTTTACAAGTCATCATTTTATCTTACAATTGTGTAGAATTACTAAAAATTATATCCAACACCAAAGTTAATTTCAATTTTTTTCCAATTGCGAAAAATTATTTGTACTGTTATCGTGTGTATTTTGTTGGATACTTCTAGAAACATTCCGTTGAAGAACGGTATCAGTTTATATTTGTAAGAAATATATGAGTCAAAGAGAATTGATTCTGAAAGGTAATTTATCTTATCGAGCATTTTTAAACCAATTTTTCACATACAAGAGAGTTTGTTTTGTGTTTAAGATAGACCACATCCTGTATTCTTTCCATTTTATATTTATTACATTTCGGCTACATAGAAACTAGCGATTTGTTTTTAAATAGTAACGCAACATATTACCTCAATGTTTACTGAGGACATGAATCCAAATAAAATGCACCAAGCTTGCTTTTACATGTCATCAATTTATCTCATAACTGGCAAGTCAAGCAACGGCAGGTTTCCCCAACACCAAAATTAATTTGAATTTTCTTTATGAAGCTTTCAGTTGCAGAAGTAGTAACACTAAATGTTTTCTGTATTTTGTACAGGCTGTTTAGTGTTACTACGGACGTATAATCTGACTTTCTGGCCATTCGAGGTGGTTTCAGTCCACATTACCCCGTATAATCAAGGCATCAATTGAATTCCGTACATCTTTTAATTGAATTTTGGTTACAATAAATAGTATAATAAAATAATTAAAGTAAACCGTAAAGATAGGATTACTAAATTTATAATATAATTTGTCGTTTTACTTATTTTTCCATTCTTTATTTTTATCACTGAACAATTTGTATAAGCTACGAGGGAAAGCTTCATTTTGTGTTGTATTTTAAATTAATTCTTTGTTTATATAACCTTTAAGTTTTAAAAACGTTTGTATGAATTTTTCTCATTGAAAAATCTTAACTGAAGCAGAAGCCTGTTTATTTCATTGCATGTAAGAAATTACTTGTTTTCAGAATTTAATATTTTAATCAAAAGAGTAACACACTCGAAGTTCAATTTTGAATTTGAAACAATTTTACCTTTGTTATTTTCTGGTAAGCTCTTCTCAATGGGAATTGCTGTCTCAATTTGATCTTTTATTTTTAAAGAAAAGTAATTAATTGCACAACTTACGCAGCAAAGTATATTATTTCTCTAAATCAATTTCAGAAGATAGGAATCTTAATTCTGGATGCATTTCGGCAAATATTGGCAGTAAAGCATTATGGCCAAAAGCTAATAATCGTACGAAATGCAAATAAAGTGCATTAATTTCTTTTTAACAAGAATTTAAAAACCGTGAAGAGATAAACCTTCTGAAACAAAGAGTTTAATTTAAAATGGAACCTTTTCTTCAGTCATGTTTAACTTTTAGGAATATCTTTTAATACTTTTTGATCTTTTTAAGTTTACTTACTGGAGCATTTAATACAATATTTGTTTTAAGATTATTTTCACAGTAAGGGTCTTGTTTTCAGTCTGGTAAGAGCAATTACCGGAAGAATAACGAAAATTTCATGGTCTGGTACTTCTGTGTCAATATTAACCATTAAATATGTATTTATTTTTAGACGTCTTTAAACTTCGGCACCTTTTAAGAAAATAATTTTAGCTTGGTTTAAACAATGCTACTTATAGAGAAAATATCTAAATCTATTTTTATTTTATTATTTAATCTGTAACTTGTTTGATCTCACAAAAATCGAACTCTTGAATTTAGTAGACAGATACAATAATACTATAGAAAACTTTTTTTTATGTAAATTGTTAAAACTTTTTGTAGGTCAATGCAGATTTATTACACGCTTTTATTTACCTTGCTCTGTCTGTTACATTCAAATCTCGTGATCCGATTATTTACCTGATTCCCGATGTCGATGCGACTTGAAACTTGGCTTACTTGTTCCCTATAGCAGTACACTACTTGTTAGAAATCAATTTCCTTCACTCCTCGAGATTTTTACATTGCCAGAAAACCCCAGCATGAAATGTTCCTATGAAGTGTAGGTAGGTAGTTCAATTTACGTGGAACGGGAGTAATACAATGGTCTATTCGCGACGGTCCGGAATCAATCCCGAAGTAAAAGATGCGAGAACACTTTAACTAGCTGCACTTTAACTTCTGTCTTGATAATGATGGACGTCTTGCTCCACCTAAATGGCCATTAAAACACGCTTATATTCTGATAGTGGTGGACGTCTTAATCCACCGAAATGGCCATTAAAAACACTTATATTCTGATGGTGGTGGACGGCTTGATGCACTGAAATGGTCATTAAGAACACTTATGTTCTGATAAGGTAGATGTCGTGCTCCACCAAAATTGCCATTAAAAACACTTATATTCTGATGGTGATGGATGGCTTGATGCTCTGAAATGGTCATTAAGAACACTTATGTTCTGATAGTGGTGGACGTCTTGCTCAACCGAAATGGCCATTAAAAACACTTATATTCTGATGGTGGTGGACGGCTTGATGCACAGAAATGGTCATTAAGAACACTTATGTTCTGATAATGGTGGACGTCTTGCTCAACCGAAGTGGTCATTAAAAACACACCTATATTCTGATAGTGGTGGACGTCTTGTTCCACTGAAATGACCATTAAAACACTTAGTTTTTAATCTTTATTAGTCATTGTTTTGAAATTTTTCATTCTTACTATAAATTCGACTAAGGTTTTCATATGTTTATATAATATACATCAGTATTAGAGATCTTTTTAAATAACCGTAAGGTGTCCTAGAGTTTTTATTGACTAAAAACTTTTTCAAATAATTGGAAACAAGAGCTACAAGCTAAGAGGTCGTTCACTCAGAATTTTGATGTATGGCAAACAAGGCTCGCTATACAATTCATCCTCTTTAAATTAATTACACACGTGGGGAGGGTTATTAAGATTTAAACAAAAAAATTGAAAAACTTCTTCCCAAAAGGCATGCATTTCCACTTAGTTCTGTGTGAATCTAAAAAATAAATTATGCCATACGATGTCGAAACAGGAAACCGTGAAAACCGCAAGTGAAGAACCAGTGTACAAGATGGCGTATGAAAATAAAGACAGATTATGCCCACAACTAATAGCAGCCCCTTTGAAGATTTTTGACTCGATTATTCCCTCAACTCATTTGAATACCGCGAATCGAATTGCTGTATAAATATCCTCAGAGTTTTAGTTTATTAGCTCAGATAGATTAGCTATATCACACATGATGTCTCTAGAGTCCATAATGGCATTCCACCAAAAATCCAATAAACGCGGCCTTAATATTTAAATTACATTGCCGATGAATTGTTAATAAGTATTAGAATAATTCTATTCCTTTCAATTTTCTGTGCGACTCCAGAATTTATCGATAAAGTATTAAGTGCCTGCTGCTGTTCAATAATGGAGTGAAATCCCTTTGTAAAATGTAAAAGATCTTTTTCATAAAAATTCATTTTTTGAATAGTTTTTAGTCGGCATTGATACTTTCTTACTTCTTTTTGTGTTTTAAAAAAGTTTTGGTATCGAATTTCACGAAAGGTTGGGCTCGTTAAATTGGATTTATGTTGCTAAAATTATTGGTAATTTAAATAATTTCTTAGAAAAGGAGCACAATTTAGGATATGTAGCATTTTGTTATATGTAATAAATTGTTACATTTTTCATGGGCTTACAACTGAAAGTCAAAGTTTTCGAGGTATGAGTTAATGTTTCTAAACCAGAATGCGGCGATCTTTTGACTGCTTAAGTCCACTGAGTCATTTTTTCTTTACATGACGGTTAAACTTCTTGAAAAACTACATTTAAAAAGCACACTTGAGAAACACATGAAGAAGAGAATACATGTGAATTATTTATCAGTTTCTATAGCAACACATAATCATAATGAAACCACCCTTCTCTGATTAATTGATAAGTTGAGTAAATTTAACGTGTTATAAATATTTGTTAAAATGATGAAATTACAATTTTCGCATTACTTGAAAATAAGAATCACCCGCATTTCCTCGAAATTGAATGGATCGTGGTGGCTCAGTTGGTAGAGTTGTGAATTAGCAACCAAGGGTTGTGAATTAGCAACCAAGGGTTGCGAGTTCGAAACTCGATCCAACCAAAGACCATCGGGATGGTGCACGTTGAACCGGTCGGGGCCTCAAATATCCTCACGTTAGATGATGTGGAGGTTTGAAGAGTGAAGTGTTGACCTCGTTATCTGACCATGGTTCAAAATTACAACGCACCCTCGGATCATAGAGAAAACATAAAAGTAAAGTGAGCAATGATAACCTTTTAATATGCCCAAGATCATGTGACCAAAACTAGTAGTAACGTGACCCTTAGACTCGTTCGTTTGCCGAATAGAAAAGAACATTCATCTTCTGATTGGTCCGCGCGACATGATAATGGAGTTCGGCGATTACACCATTTTTGTCACCACTCTATAGAAAGTCGCATTCCCACATCTCCCCTGTCATAGGATGTTATATCGCCAAACAAGGCGAATGGATGGAAAATCGGCCAAGTCAAATTTTCACAGTGCAGTAACGTGACAACTAGTCGACATGTTTGTCACCCGTTTTGAAGCTTCTCTCAATAGCAATGCTCAATCTACTTGTATTTCACGTCTATGCCTCGGATCTTACCTTTCGGTATTGAATCTGGACCTTCATCCATAGCCCGTTGTGTTGCTTCAGTGAGACGTTAATAAAACTACCTACTTACTTCAGAACGTAGTGTGCTTTACTTATTAGGTGACGATAATTGCACTAGGGCCAAGTTTTACGAAACTGCGCCAAGAAATAATTTTTCCGTCATGTAAATTGACATACACATATAAGGAAAGTTTTACTTGTCAAAGAGAAATATACAGGGTAGTTATAGGAATCGAACCTGGGCTCACCCACTGAGCTACGGTGGCCCCTGCTTAACATTGGATTGATATCTATGTCTGCCCATTCAAATGAAGGCGCATCAGAATTATTGTTTTTTGAAGACAGAACATACAAAATAATAAAGAATAAACAATATGCATAAATTAGACACGAGACAAATACAATTGTTCGAAGTAATTTCATTAAAAGTGTCTGGCGCTCTGCAATCTAATTCTACGTTTCTACATTAAAAATGATCAAAGCATTAGATTTTACCGTTGTGTTTTGCACCCTAAATAAATATCTCATCAAATATGCTGATCCTTCGCATTTCAAGTCGTGACTTTTGTTCTGATGAAAACAAAGGCTGCGCGTGTATATTGTTTCTACTTGTACATGCGCCTAGATTGTCTACTCATAACACGCTGCAGCTTTGGATTTGATTGAGGAAAAGGAAACACAAATAGATCCCAAGAAATATCAGGAGTTCTGAATTTCAAACTAAAACTAAAACAGAGAAAGAATGTTAGGAACTAGTTCATATTTCGAAGAATTTGTAAAATTCCTGTGCCTTCCTCTTGTTTTATAGCGTCGGGATTGAGCCCAGACCATCGCCAATAATACGTTGCGTTGCTCCAGTGCGACGTTAATTAACTACCTACCTATCTCTTGTTTTACAGAAATATTGAGAACTTTTGTAGTTTCGCGATTTAATTATCAGAATAGATGATCGGAATAGTTTACACATTAAATAAATTTAAATTGAGCATAACAAATTGTTAAATATGTCGTTCATTCGAATTGTTTTGTTGTCGTTACTCATAATGTGGACTCTTTGACATCGTATGAGTATGAGATGATATTGATAAAATTTTTTTAACTGAATCTGGAAGCCAAGAATTCTATGACTTGAAGAGAGTCTGCATCAATGTGGATCCATTGATGCAGACTCTTCAGTTTGCTTCCTTCTCTGATGATGCAGACTTGTCAGAACTGATGCAGACTTTTCAGTCTGCATCAATAGTCTTCTGACTGTCTTCAAAAATCACAGGGATTAACGATTCACCATTGATTTAATTTCTGTAGTATGATTGAATCAATGGTTCGTCATTGATTTCATCACTCTGTAGTGTGATTTAATCAGTGGCGAATCATCGATTTAATAATTCTGTAGTACACTTCCTATCCATTGTAACTTTACAAGTGCGTCCTATATTATTATTATTGTCGATGTATTATAAGTTGGTTTTATATTAGTATGATTGAATCGATGGTCAACCACTGATTTAATCATTCTGTAGTATGATTGAATCAATAGAGAACCGTTAATTAAATCATTATACAGTATACTTTTTGTAACTGGTAGCTTTACAAGTTCGTGTCGATGGTGCTGTGTTAGTATGATGGAGTAAAAGCGAAACATTGATTTGATCTTCCTGTATTATGATTAAATGAATGATGAAACAGTCTTTTAGAAAGGAAAGGACGCGTATCATTAACGAAGTGATACGTCCTTTCCTCCATATGTTCTTTGCGAAGCAACTTACTTTCACATCGAATGTGTTAAAAAATCTTAATTGACACTGCATAAAAAGGGGGGAAAACCATTGTTATATATGCAGGGTTGTCCCACAAAGGACTCCCTGATTTTAAAATTAAATTATTCGGAAACGGAGATCGATAGGAGAATAAAACAAGTGGTATGTTTATTTTGAAAGCTGTCAAAATCTGATACAGAATTTTCAAAATTAGTTACAAATGGTGCCGACAGGTGGCGCTGTACGGAGTCCGAGAAATGGGCTATAAACTGTCCTTCGCAAGCAATCGTTGCAATCACATCACAATCGATTCCAAACGTGCACCTTTCGCTGCACAGAGATGGCGCAAACGAAGGATGAAATTTTCAGTCACCCTCTGTAGCGTGTCAACGGAAATGGACGCACATGCCTCACAGATCAACTCTTCAAGCTCGTCCAGTGTTGCAGGATTGCTCCGGAAAACAGTGTCCTTCAATGTGCCCCACAAAAAGTAGTCGCAGGGGGTAACATTTGTAACTAATTTTGAAACTTCTGTATCAGATTTTTACGGCTTTCAAAATAAACATACCACTTGTTTCATTCTTCTATTGATCTCGGTTTCCGAGCTATTCAATTATATATATAAATATATATAAATCTTTATACAATACACATCTTGTCCATCGGAACTTTACAAGAAATGCATCCTATATTGAAAAATATCCAAATAAGATCAATCATCTCTTTAATTACTCAATTTTGTAGCTGAGTAATGATGGCTTTATGAAATAATCGGTTGACGGCTTCTATCGAAACGTTGACTTATATTAAGTTCAAGAGAACGGAAGAATGGAAATGCAGAAGAGTGGAAACCCAAATACTTACTTTAAAGAAATACTTTAAAGAAAACAAGCCTCGGGCAGCATGAACCTCTCTGCGCCAATCAAATTAAGTTATCGACTTCAAATAAGAGATGCGTTTCACCATGGTCCTGTTAAAATATAACGGAGATTGTCAATGAGGCTTTATTTGGATCTAAGTTTTAAATCTTAATTACCTTTTCTGAAAAGAAAACCATTTGTTGTTCACGAAGTTAGTTTGTCATTTTATATATTTTTGTTTGCATATGCTTTATAAAATTTTGCATAATTTAGGCAGCCTTTTAACCTACCTGATTGTTTTTGTCGGCGAAGTATATCATCCTCAGCAAAACTGACCAGATATTGATGGACGAGATATCTCGCCATTAGAAGAAAACTAACCCTATCTTGTTCTCATCGTAATAATAAAATCGGCAGTACCTTGACGACGAGATATCTCGACATTATCGAAATTGGTCAGATCTTGATGTACGAGATATTTCGTCGAAAGCATTTGGAGGGTTAAATGGGTCTAAATAATATATCCGAACTGTCCCACTTTTCTACACCCTCGTAAGCAAAAATCTCTACATTTTTCATTAGTTTACATGGCAAATAAATCGGTGTTATTTGCATATTGGCGAATGGCAACAAATGGATGTAAACGATATGTAATCAACCGATACGAGATTAATTCGTTGAATATGACGCAAATCTTAAATAAGCTTAATTTGGGATAGGAGGTGCGTGATATTGCTAGAACTGCACGGAAGAACTCTCTTCACTCTATTGAAATTCTTTAGCTATCTGATTACAGAAGCCAATGAGAAATATGAAATAGAAATTAGCGCAGACAAGAATATCTGAGCCAACCCAAAAGTAGGTTGAGGTAAAAAGATATCAAATAGCTTTTAAATAAGTGAATTTTAGATGCTAATTGTGGTAGCAGGACTGAGGTGTGCACTTTTTACCATAGACTTTACTGTAAAGAAATTACCCCCAAAAGAATTGTATTTGAAAACGTAAACAAAACGCTGTTATACATTTTTCACTAATTTTATTTCATTTAGATGGAGATGACATGTGCATATCAATGCTTATATTCATTATAAATAGATTTAAATAAGGTATAAAATGCGAGTAACGCCACTGCAATCACAGCACACTACCATCAATTAAGAAATTTATGCGCGGTCTCTCGGCTAGTAAGTCTTATTTCCTTACATATTTAGAATAATCTAAAAATAAGAAGTTAGAAATTAGAGTTTCATTTGGTCTTGACAAAACACTTATTTTAATACTTAACCCCTTTATCGTGACTACTGATGAATATAGTATTATAATAATTATATAAGACATTCTCAAATCACAAAAGCATGTGAGGAAATATAGTATCAAAGTCTGCTACCAATGTTTTAGTCTGACTAGCTTAACTTAATAGCACAGAGAATACAGTCTCCTAAAACTGACGCATACAAAATGAAATTTGTAGGCTCTCAAAAAACCCTGCTCAAATCGGGTTCTTAAAGTAACGATCATTTCTAGGAAAGCCTTCGTTTTCCAGAAGGCTTACAGTTCATCACCAGTACCTGGATGACGTAAATGGCCGCACATTTACACGTGTACATCAAATATTTATCAAATTGAAATAAAACTGACGCATACAAAATGAAATTTGTAGGCTCTCAAAAAACCCTGCTCAAATCGGGTTCTTAAAGTAACGATCATTTCTAGGAAAGCCTTCGTTTTCCAGAAGGCTTACAGTTCATCACCAGTACCTGGATGACGTAAATGGCCGCACATTTACACGTGTACATCAAATATTTATCAAATTGAAATAAAACTGACGCATACAAAATGAAATTTGTAGGCTCTCAAAAAACCCTGCTCAAATCGGGTTCTTAAAGTAACGATCATTTCTAGGAAAGCCTTCGTTTTCCAGAAGGCTTACAGTTCATCACCAGTACCTGGATGACGTAAATGGCCGCACATTTACACGTGTACATCAAATATTTATCAAATTGAAATAAAACTGACGCATACAAAATGAAATTTGTAGGCTCTCAAAAAACCCTGCTCAAATCGGGTTCTTAAAGTAACGATCATTTCTAGGAAAGCCTTCGTTTTCCAGAAGGCTTACAGTTCATCACCAGTACCTGGATGACGTAAATGGCCGCACATTTACACGTGTACATCAAATATTTATCAAATTGAAATAAAACTGACGCATACAAAATGAAATTTGTAGGCTCTCAAAAAACCCTGCTCAAATCGGGTTCTTAAAGTAACGATCATTTCTAGGAAAGCCTTCGTTTTCCAGAAGGCTTACAGTTCATCACCAGTACCTGGATGACGTAAATGGCCGCACATTTACACGTGTACATCAAATATTTATCAAATTGAAATAAAACTGACGCATACAAAATGAAATTTGTAGGCTCTCAAAAAACCCTGCTCAAATCGGGTTCTTAAAGTAACGATCATTTCTAGGAAAGCCTTCGTTTTCCAGAAGGCTTACAGTTCATCACCAGTACCTGGATGACGTAAATGGCCGCACATTTACACGTGTACATCAAATATTTATCAAATTGAAATAAAACTGACGCATACAAAATGAAATTTGTAGGCTCTCAAAAAACCCTGCTCAAATCGGGTTCTTAAAGTAACGATCATTTCTAGGAAAGCCTTCGTTTTCCAGAAGGCTTACAGTTCATCACCAGTACCTGGATGACGTAAATGGCCGCACATTTACACGTGTACATCAAATATTTATCAAATTGAAATAAAACTGACGCATACAAAATGAAATTTGTAGGCTCTCAAAAAACCCTGCTCAAATCGGGTTCTTAAAGTAACGATCATTTCTAGGAAAGCCTTCGTTTTCCAGAAGGCTTACAGTTCATCACCAGTACCTGGATGACGTAAATGGCCGCACATTTACACGTGTACATCAAATATTTATCAAATTGAAATAAAACTGACGCATACAAAATGAAATTTGTAGGCTCTCAAAAAACCCTGCTCAAATCGGGTTCTTAAAGTAATGATCATTTCTAGGAAAGCCTTCGTTTTCCAGAAGGCTTACAGTTCATCACCAGTACCTGGATGACGTAAATGGCCGCACATTTACACGTGTACATCAAATATTTATCATTTATATATTTTCTGTTTCTTTCCTCTCCTTTTAAACGCTGTGGGATGGAATGTTTCAACGGAACTGTTTCCTTACAAATGCCCAACATCCATTTATGGTTTATGTAATATCTTTTAGGAAAACCGCTGTTATCAGTAGTATCGGTAGATCTGAAAACTGAAAGAAGGATGTTTTGCATATAAATGTAACTTAAATATCTAGTGTGTTAAGGCAAAATGGAATCAAATGTTCAGAAAACCAATTTTGCAGGAGGCAGTTTCTTGTAAATGTTTTTTCATACTCATTATAAATCATTTCAATCATTTCAAAAATAGAATTTATATATTTGAAAGAATTTTTGACTTATACTGTTTTGCTCAAACACATTCGCTATCAATGAGTAAAATGTTGCTTTCACATAAGGAAAAACCATTATCGTCTTGTAGATAGGTATTTAATTAACGTCGCACTGGAGCAACGGGTTATTGGCGACGGTCCGGGATCAATCCCGAAGGGAAAGACCCGAGCACACGTAATTTTGAACCACTGTCAGATGAAGAGGTAACACATGAACTGGGGCACCCCACTCTCCAAACTTCCACACCACGCCAATGTGAGGGCATTTGAGGCCACGACAGATTTAATGTGCACCAGCCCCCTCTATATACGACGGGTCTTTAGTTGGATTCGAACTCGCAACTCTAAGGTTCTAATCCGTTACTCTGCCAACCGGGCTACCGCGATCCCTATTACCATCTTATAACAAAAGCGCCAATTACAAAAATTATATGGAATACAAAATATCAAGTTGGAGTAAAACACTTAAAATTTGCATTTATTCTAAAAGCACTAATAAGTTTATGAGAAATTGTAAAAATATAAAAATGTGCTCAAGTAGGAGTGTCGGATTTCAGTTTATAAATATTAAAAATATTAAATTTCATGGAAAGTTCATGAATTAATTGTCTTGTAATCATGCATGTTAAATTTCTTAAATGCAATTACCTTTACAAAACAAAAAGTCAAGTCATCTTGAGAACGAAATTCATATTCATGAAAAATGTATATTTATATTTGTCTCGAGTATTTATACTTGGATTGAATTTCTGCAACATTGAAATATTTATTTCTAAAAATTCGCTTTATCCACACTCAAAGCACAAAAACGATAGCTTTAATTCCTGTAGAAAGAAATTTGTAATCCTTGAAGTTGGCTTCCTTACTTGCGGTTTGTAAATAAATCAATTTCTCACTATCAATAAAGTTTATTATTATGACCTTGAATACACACGAAACTACTGACCACAAAATTATAACCTTGAATACACACAAAACTACTGGTCACAAAATTGCATAAGATTGATACCGTAATCAAATTATATTTTGCATTAGAAAAGATTGCAAATTTCATGCTATAAGTACCTCGTACTGATTTATAAAAACTTAGACAAAGAAAAACGTTATTATCGAATTTTAAAAGAAAAGGCGCATTCCAGATGTCACTAAAACACACTAGACTGATTTAACTCAGTGTCGGATATGAATTAGTTGGTTCCTAACAAAACTAAAAATTATACTTTAGGCGGCAGTGAAATTTGGGGTTTCCCTAAAATTAGTGTGTACATTAATGGATAACGGATTATTAATGTAACAGCGATGTCGTTGCTTCAAATGCAATACGAGGGTAAACTGTACCGGCATAAAGTGAATTAACCCCCTGAAGCGGTTCACACTCATATATCCATTTTGTAATCTGCAGTCTTCCTTGCATGATTTCAACCATGTTTCGAGCTTTTTGTGGATAACAGTATATTTTACAGGATTATTTCAAACAATCGATATTGTTATTTGATCATGTGTGGTGTCTGTGTGGTGGGTTAAAAGCAATACTACATGCTCCCAAATATCGTGACGCTTATTTACAACATTGAATTAATTGACCTCCAAGTGGCTTAGAGGAGATATCTCATTCATCAAGATCAGACCCATGTTGCTAATGACGAGATACCTCGTCATCAAGATACTACCAATATGAAGAGATCAAGATTTAGCTAGAAGATCAAGATCTGATCGAGATATATCATCCATCAAGTTCTGTTCAGTTTTGGTAATGCCCAGATGCTTTTTCATGACAACCACCAGGAAGCTTAAAGTAAACTAGGATCCTAACCCAGTACCTATTGTACCCAAAATAGGAATGTTTACCACTAAATCAGGTACCCACCAATACGTCCACTGAAAAGTCTTATTAAGTAAAGAAGAAAGGACTGTTCGAATTCTAAATAACCCGCAGATATATCATGGAGAGTTAAGGTAAGTGGACGTAGGAAACATGACAGTAAGATTGAATCGTGGAAAGTCTAGAGGACCGGGTCTTGAAAGCATTCCCAAAAAAATAAAAACAGGAACTTGTCCCCACAGTACGGATAATATATAGCTGGAAATAAAAGAAGGCAGAAAGAGAGAAACAATTGCTTCGGGAAAACGAATATGGATTGTTATTTGTTTGTGAAAACAATATCCCTTTTCTGAACATAAGTAAGGAATAGATTTAGGTTTGAAAATACTTGCCTTGAATGTACACTTTTTTATTTACAGTGGTAATTGAATGTGATGTGAAAGAAACCCTAAAAACAAAAGAGAAAATATTAAATCGGCTAAATGTGTATACGCTCAGTTGTATCTTAAAAAGTAAATTAAAAAATGCGGGTGTATCTAACTTAAAGTATGGGCCACGATGTTGGTAGAGTCGCGGATTAGAAACCGGAGGATTGCGAGTTCGAAACTCGATTCAACTAAAGACCGTCATGTAGGTGGGAGCTGGTGCACGTCGACTCTGCCGTGATCTCAAATAACCTCACGATGGAGTGGAATGCCATTTCAGATGTTGACCTCGTCATCTGACTGCGGTTCAAAATTAAGATTGCGCTGTCCTCGAATCTTTTCCTTCGGAATTGATCACGGACCGTAGCCAATAACCCGTTGTGTTGCCCCACAGCGACGTAAATTCAATACCTACTTACCTAACTCTTAAAGTTAAAGTATAAATAAATCTCAAAGCTATCTTTTCTTCGGGGCTGTCATGGCTATGTCCACTGCGCTAGCAACTTTCGAGTTGTAGGTGGCGGAGGTTCGATTGCTGTCAGGTGCATTTCTCCCTGGGGGTACTTCTCTCTTCTGTGACAGTAAAAATTTCATTGTGTGTGTTTGTGTATTACTTGATTTGTATGTCTTGTGTCTGGCACACCACGGCCAAATATAACCCTTGCGCCATAAAACCCCGAACAACCAACCAATCTCTCTTCTGTGTCAGTAAAACTTTGTGTGTGTGTTGTATGTCTTTGTCTGTACTTGATGTTGTATGTCTTGTGTCTGGCGAAGCATGTCCAAATATGGCCCTTGCGTCTCAAAACCCCGAACCAACAATATCTCTTTTGTCAGTAAAACTTTGTGTGTGTGTCTATTACTTGATGTTGTATGTCTTGTGTCTGGCGCAGCATGGCCATATATGGCCCTTGCGCCACAAAACCCTCAAACTAACCAACCAACCAAAACTCTTTCAACTTTTACTGAGCAAAATTGCATCCCAAAAAGTGAAACTTTCAGTAACTCTAAATTGAGTCGGTGGACATAAGGTCTCTTCGTCAATATCAGCTAGGGGATAGGTAATTAACTTCGCACTGGAGCAACATAACGAGGTAGTGGCGACGATCCGGGATTAATCCCAAAGGGAAAGATCCATACAGTATAAGCTAGAGATTTCTAGATTCTAATAAGTTTGATACTGAATTTTTAAGATAAAAATTATCTCATTTGTGGCGTTATCAAAATAGTTACCAAACACTCAAACTTCAAGAATGTCACTAGAGGTTACCAAACTTGATGGATCTTTTCTTGAGTCTGTTGAATTTTAAGGCTGTAGGTATACTTAGGTTAATTAATTGTTGAATATTTTCTTAGTATCGTAAATTTAAAGTGATATTATTTAAATTACTCTTATACTTGCAATATGTAAATTTTATTGCAGACTTTCAATTCCATATTTGTTATTATGTTAGCGTTCTAGAAGTGAATCATATAATTAAAACTCTAAACTTATTAAGCGTCATAATTAAAGTTTCAGTCATGTAAGAGGTCATTGCAACATTACTGGGAATTGAAAGAGATGATGTCCTTGCGAAGTCTGCAACTAGTAAGATCCACGAATTAAGTGTATCTGCGCATTTCCCACATTGGATAAAGCAGCACAAGCAAAAAAATACCATCATAATGTTGGAACAAAGAATATCTGGAAACGAATAAAGCCAAACCTACAAAAACTTTCTTCTCCCATGGTACAATGGAGGTTGAATAATCGCCCTTTTGCATCCGATATTCAACCGACGCAATTCATCACTACTTGGCATGGGGAGTTTAACGGATACCTCCACGGATTCGGATTGTCCTCAAGTGATCAATGTAGATGTGGAAACGGCGGAGAGGATATAATGCTTCTGTTCTTTGATGCTTGAACCCTATTGCTCACGTTTCCATTCCTTAGCCCCTAAGGATCTGTTTAGGTCAAATGAGGAATTTATATATTATTAAAAACATAATGTCTATATGTAATCATATTTTGTCTCTATCTAATACTGTAATTCTGGTTTTACGTTTTATTCTTAGATACTAGTCCCCGTGTTATACTGTGTGGTCAATGAGAAATTTAGTGTATAAAAAGAAAAATGGATTCCCCTAATTTTTTAAAATATCGAGGAGAATGTAAAAATTTTGTTCTGTTTTACGCCGCAAGTACCACATTTGGCCAAATTGGGTCAAACATAAGACAGACAACGTAAAGTAATGGACATACACACACGAGGAAAGTATGACTGATACAGAAATAAATACACCCAGGGGGGTAAGCTACAGGAATCGAATTTGCTCCTCCTAGAACTCGTCCTCGTCATCTGACCATGGTGTTATCCTTTTCCTTCGGGATTGATCCCGGACCGTCGTTAATAGTCCGTTGTGTTGCTCTAGTGCGACGTTAATTAATTACCATTAGCTCCTAGAACTCGCAGGTTGCTAATGCAATGAACAAAACCACTGAGCCACGGCAGCCCCCAAAAGATTAAGAAACACTGATCTAAACACAAGATGGATAACGTCAAGTAATGGACAAACACACAAGGTAGGTTAGGTTTGGTTAGATAGTTGAATTTACATTGCACTAGAGCAACATAACGGGCTATTTGCGACGATCCGGAATCAATCCCGAAGTGAAAGATCCATAAACAACACCTCGTAACTTTGAGCCACTGTCATATGACGAACACACGCAAGGGAAGTTTGACTGATACATATGAGAGAAATTCACCCAGGGCAATCTATGGGAATCGAATTTGCTCCTTCTACAACTCGCATATTGCTACAGTGGGCAAACTCACTGAGCCATGGCAGCCCCAAAAATGTTAAGAGACAATGACCTAAACACAATGTCAAGTAGTGGACTTACACGCAAGGAAAGTTAGACTGATACCGAAGAGAGGGATGCACCCAAGGTAAGCTACAATAATCGATCCCCTGCAACCCGCAGGTTGCTAAAACAGTGGGCAAACCCCCAAAATTTAAGAATCACTGATCTAGTTAAGGTATCTATCTGCCTGCCTTTAAAACATGAATTTTGGTCAAAATATCGAAGTTTCAATTTTGGTTTAGTATTGGTAGTCTGAACTTTTTTCTTTCAAATTCTGTTAAAATTTTGTTTCTAAGTAATTTAGAACTGGAGTTATGGCTGTTTTTATATTACTGCACAGCTGTAGTTTTTCATGTACATAAAGTTATTTTTCCATTTTTCTCAAAATTGATGTTTACATGTTTTTGCTTTACGCAAATTAGCACAACTCAAAAAGTTACAGTGCAAATGCTTTGAAATTTTGTAGGCATGTTGCGCACACACACACACGCACACGCGCACACGCTCGCACGTACACACACACACATACATATATATATACACAGGGAATAGTCTACAGCCATGGTTAAATGTTAATTATTTTCTGATTTACAGTCTTTTAATTCATGACTTGCGCAAAAGTTTAGGGAACTTTTCAAAAGGTTGTAATCGAGTTCCCATAACTTCAGAGATATATGTGTGATCACCATGATAATAGTCTATTCCCTGAAGAAGTTCATAATAAACATTATCAAATTTACAAAACAGAGATATAATGATTACTTTTGGAGTCATATCATTCTGCGTATCGGCATATTTTACTGTAATTTTTACCTTATTTTTCTATCTAAGCAATGAACGAATTATCAGATGCTTATATTTTATATGCAGCTTCTAGTTTTATGTTGTGTTTAATCATAAAATTTAAGTTAGAAGTACAAATTTAAGTAATGACCCCCGAAGGCAGGCAGATACCTTAAACAGAGCAAAGCAGGAAGTTCGAGTTTCTGCATAGGGGTTTGAAGTGATTCGTATCCAAGGAAAATAATACGAAGACCTCTTCCACATCAAGCCGGAAAAACAGGAATACTTAATACGATTCCCATATGTATTAGAGAATATTGCATTTTACAAATTACATTTCAGAGTGCTTCCATTTAGTTCCCTCCACGGGCATGCCTGAAATCCCTTCTGAAATGGAAAACCTCCTTCCAGTAATCACACGGCATTACTTTCTTTTCCAAAAAGCAAACTCTCCGTTCCGCTGCAGTCTGAAAACGTGGAAATGATTTTCTTCCGACAGATACACACAGGATTGCGATCAGGCCCTATCCAATGCGTTCAGTTTTATTATTTATTCCCCTAGAAGAAAAGGATCCCCCAAGCAAATCGCCAACGATTGCAGAAATTTCGCATCGAATCTTTATCTCTTGCGGATTTCATAAAAGCGAAAAAGTATATGATTCTAAGCCTAGGTTAATGACACTCTGAAGATTTGAATGCTGCTTTTCCTGGGATCCGGAAATATTCCCGGATAAAAAACATCCATCATTTCATGGAGCTCAAAGGGAAAAGTAAACTGTTATGACCGCCTCCATAAAAGCAGAATAAATGGCCTCACCATAAACATTCGAGCAGTGCGTTTTCTGTTTGCTGCAAACATTCGTATTCATTTCCGCTGTATATTGCTCACTTGGAGGGGATATTTATTCAAAAGTGTTTCGTGTTTGTGCCTAAAGAGTTTGTTTGACTTTTTATAATCTCATCTTTTGATGTTGAAGACTCTTCGCTGAAATAATCCAGATGTTTAATTTGGCTCGTTGAAAAAAAGGCGGATTCTTGAATTAAAAGCTGTTTTTACAGCTTGGTTCTTTGAAGCGTGAACGTCAAACAAATGTTCTTTTTCGGTTCGTTTTGTACTCAATACGGAATTTCTATGTTTAATTAAGAGGCTAGATAAATAAGCTCATTCACTGAAACATTTCAAGACACTCGGTGAAATTCTTTTTCTTATATCCAGTTTTTAGATTTGAGTTCAATACATATAAAATTATTTGCACTTAATTGTATCAAGTGCAAAAATCTCAAAAAGCGTAAAAACTTTTAAGAACGCGATTTAAATAATGCCGATCATCTTGAAGTGTAAACAATCTATATACATATAAAGCAGAGTCTCTGTCTGTCTGTTCTCTATACAAATCTACACCGTTAGACCAATTTACACCAAATTTGGTCCACTTATTCTTTGGAACCCGGCGGGTAACATAGACCCCATATTAAACCCCTATTTGTCTTGGGTGTGCAGAGGGGTGTAACGTCCCGTCATCCTGGAGAGAGCACTTGCTAGGGGGCGCTCTCTCACGGTCTGGATGTGCAGATGACGTCAGAGTTAACATCTACATGATTCGCCTCTCAAGATGACCTTGGAGTTTTTAGAATCTTAGAGTATGGCGCAATCGCAGATGGATGTGGTTGCTGAAAATCGCTCAGTATCATATTGTTTATGTACATCGTCTGTAAATTCTTAAACTGTAGCTTTATTATTGTAATGTAAATTTTTATGATAATATAAGATTATTTTTATAGAAAGTGGTCTTTTTATCCTCGATATGGTACAGTGGGCTGAAGACAGTTCGAAATCCTCATAGGAATAATATTGCGTATTTATACAATCAATGTCAGACCAATTCACACTACATTTGGTATATTCATCCTGTAGAATTCTAAGCGACACATAGATTATATATTCACCGCGCTCGATTTATCCTGGGTCTGCAGGGGGGCTAAGAACAATTCGAAATCTCCATCGGATTAATATTGAGTAATGTTACAATGAATTATAAACAAGTTAACCCAAGCAACGCCGGGTAATTCAGCTAGTATAATATATCTTCGGTTGACTGTACTTTTAAATAATTAGATTACACCCCTGATTTGTTTCCCCATCTCCCAAGGAGTCATGTTTCGAATATGGAAAACAAAGCACGGGTGTGAGACATACTTTGAATTCATAGTTTTAGTTCAAAATTTATAGTTTAGTAGCACAATATCAGCCAATCACAGAAAAAGGATATAAGCGGTAAGTAAATAAAAGGAAATAGGGTCGAGAAATAATGATAAGAAAATCAACGGCATGATTCGCTACTCGAATTCGGAGCTTAACGTTGAAAAGCTGATGTTTATATCAGTCGAATTTTCAATGTCAGGCTCCGAATTCGTGTAACGAGCATGTCGTTGAAAATTCGAAAGGGAGATGCCACCTTACGACACAGAAACGATGTTATCGACTGACCTACACAGCACCCTCTACCATCTAAAAGGCGACTTTCTGTACATACATTCTATGACAAAAAGAGTTTATTTTGGACCGTTCCACCCCTCCAATTAGGCCAAATATTTTCGAAGCACACCATATACTTTTAAAAAAGTATTGGGATAATTAGAATTTTTAAATGGGCCTTCAAATAATATAGAGAATTAAGAAGTAACAGGGCCGTGGTAGTCCACTTGGAAGAGCAACGGATTACAAACCGGAGGGTTGCGAGTTCGAAATTCGATACGGACAAAGACCGTCGTGTACACGGGTGCTGGTTCACGTTAAATCTGTCGTGGCCTCAAATGTCCCCACGTTGGAGTGGTTTTGAAGTTTAGAGTGGGCGCCAGCTCAGGTGTTGCCTGGTCATCTGACCGTGGTTCAAAATTACGTGGCGTTGTCCTCGGATCTTAACCTTGGGGATTGATCCCGGACCGTCACCAATAGCCCGTTGTGTTGCAAAGAAGCAAAAATCTCCATTGACATTCTATACATTCCATCTCCCATTTCCATCTACACAGATGGTTCCAAGACGGACTCGGGCGTGGGATCAGCTTATTGCCTCTACGAAGAAGGAACATTGACAAAAACCTGGTCAACTAGGCTCCAAATTAACAACAGTGTGTTCCAAGCGGAGTCGGTTGCAATCAGAGAAGCAATTATATTGGCTCCTGAAAAAGCAACAATCTTCTCAGACAGCCAAGCAGTTTTAAAAGCTCTCCGTAACATAATGGCCATAAATCCCCTCATCAAACAAATCCAGAACCTTCTCCACAAGAAGTCAGCATTAGAACTACTATGAATTAGGGCTCACGTTGGATACGAAGGTAACGAAAAAGCAGACAATCTTGCCAGGGAAGCGGCAGCAAACAAAGATGCTCCAGAGGAGAAACAAATAGCCCTTCCAGTCTCACACTTCAAGTCTCACTAGAGACCACATTCTTCAACTGTGGCAGCTAGAATGGAACACAGACGACACAAGCCGCTCAACATACGATCTCTTCCCAAACGTCTCCATGGATACCCGCATCAAAGATAGACGTCTTTTGCATTTGTAACGGGTCATGACCCATTCCCTAGCTATCTCCACAGATTCGATTTGTCTCAGACCAACCAATGATCCTGTGGGACACACGGAACTCCAATGCATTATGCCTTGGAATGTCCCCTCACAAGCTCACTCCACCTGCGTTGCCCATCACCAAGACCCACCCCAGGATGGCTAAACCTAGCACTAAAGCATAGGAAATGCAGAGAAAGCCTTTGTAAAACAATAGATATCCTGCAATCCCATGGCTAGGATTTTATAGCAACGACATAAATTTAGTTACCATATGACCATCAGCTAATCGTCAAGAAAACCAAACAGTAACTGAATAAAAAAAGTAATAGACTCCCAAAGGAGACTACTAAACGGGTAAATCGTCATAAGGATACGCATGGCATCTTCCCTGGCGGAATGTGTTGCTCCAGTACGACGTTAATTGAACTACCTACCTCAAGAAGTAACAACACTACTGTAATGCTAAACGAAAAGACAGTATCTCCAAGTTTGGTTTCGCAAGCGAATAAAAGAATCTAATACTCCCAACACTAGAAAACAGAATATCTACCAATTGTTCATTGAGTACGCTTTAACTGTTAACTCTAGCGTAATGAGGGTTTAGATATTTGTATAGGCTTACACTAAAGACCACACTTGGAGAGCATTGACTAGAGTATTTTCCTGTCCTATACGAATATAGTTAGTACACGAATGTAGTTAAATACACGAATAAAGTGAACTAGCTGTATCCGAAATTTTCTTATTGTGCCAATGTGCTGTTTTACTCAAACATACGCTTGGATTTGTCGGGACAATTCCCATTGTAGGCAGTCGTTAATGATGGTGGTGAATACAATTGTTTTCGATGACTTTTGTATCCTGCTGCATTGAAGCGTATTAGAAGTGGAACAATGGATAATTTTTGTTTTTGTGTATGGAATAGGATTATATATATACCGGGTTTAGATTATTGCTAAATAAATGGAATGCTAGCTTTATAGCAACCAAAGAATCGTACTAGGGTTATATATTATATAGTATGAATTAACATGTACTCTTGCATAATTTCTAATTTGAGAATTGAACAGTTGAAAGTGTGTTGTGAAATTTCCAGTGATTTTCATCAAACACAACTGTAGTTTCAACAAGCTCTGAGTTCGCATCCCAGTCCATGCGCAGACGTTTGTAGTGGGCTGTAATCCGCTTTACGTCGCAGCTTCTGGTCTAAAAAATGCTGGAAAAACCAGTGATAATACAAATGTTAGACTGTAAGTACAAATACATAGAAATACATTTGTATTTCTACATTTGTGTTTCTATCTTTTCTCTTTTTGTACTCTACATTTGTATTTCTACATTTTTCTTTCTATTTTCTGCACATTTGTATTTCTATTTTCTTATATGCCATTCTAACTTAGAAATTCAACATCAATTTAAATCAGCGCACATTCTGTACAGGAAAAAAGGCACAAGAAAAAACATCGAGCAACAATACAAATATTAGTACAAATTCATAGGAATACAAATGTATTTCTATTATCTTATATGTCATGCTAGCTTAAAAAATAAACAAGAATTTAAATCAGCGCGTACATTCTGTACATGAAAAACCCATAGCGTGACAATACAAATGTTACAGCGCAAATACATAGAAATACAAATGTTGCGCATTTGTATTTCTATTATCTTATATGCCATGCCAGCTTAGAAACTCAACATCAACTCAGCCCGTTCCTTCTGTACAGGAGGAAACATAGAACGACAATACAAATGTTAAACAGTGTCTAAATACATAGAAATACAAATGTTGCACATTTGAATTTTTATTCCCTTATATGCCATACTAGCTTAGAAACATCAATTTATCTTAGTGTCTATATTCTGAACAGGAAAAAGCACAGAGAGCGACAATACAAATATTGGACAGTATAAATATATAAAAATACATATGTTGCACATTTGTATTACCATACTTATATATACCATGCCAGCTTATAGAATCTTAACATCAATTTAACTCAGCGCGTACATTCTGTACAGGAAGAAAACAAAGCGACAATACAAATGTTAAACAGTGGCCAAAAACATAGAAATACAAATGTTGCACATTTGTATTACCATACTTATATATACCATGCCAGCTTATAGAATCTTAACATCAATTTAACTCAGCGCGTACATTCTGAACAGGAAAAACTCATAGAGAGCGACACTACAAAAGTACAAATACAGAAATATATATGTTGCACAATTGTATTACTATACTCTTATATACCATGCAAGCTTATAGAAGCTCAACATCAATTTAACTCAGCGCGTACATTCTGTACAGGAAGAAAACAAAGCGACAACACAAATGTTAAACAGTGGCCAAAAACATAGAAATAAAAATGTTGCACATTTGTATTTCTATTATCTTATATGCCATGTCAGCTTAGAAACTTAACATCAATTTAACTCAGCGTGTTCATTCTGTACAGGAAAAAAACATAGTGCGACAATACAAATATTAAACAGTGTCCAAATACATAGAAATACAAATGTTGCACATTTGAATTTTTATTCTTGTATGCCATACTATCTTAGAAACATCAATTTATCTTAGTTTCTACATTCTGAACAGGAAAAACTCATAGAGAGCGACACTACAAAAGTACAAATACAGAAATATATATGTTGCACAATTGTATTACTATACCCTTATATACCATGCCAGCTTATAGAAACTTAACATCAATTTAACTCAGCGCGTACATTCTGCTGATGGAGACCCACAGACTGAAGTCCTATCGCTAATGGCATTCGGCACTTTATTGAACCTAGTGACCCAGTAACCCAGCAAGGTTAACATTGAATTTCCACGAGCCCTCGCAACGCCATATCACCACTGCCCGCAATTCCGCTGTTCCCTTCACCATTTAACTCGACTGGATTTCGGAGCAACATTGAAATACATTATCATGAACATCCATTACTTCACCACATGAATGCATTCCAAGTGAAGGTTATAATCAGAACCACTGCGGCATTAACTGTCCTATTGGTATGTAAGCGTGTTTACAGTGTGTATTCGGGTCTAGATAGACTAGACTGACTTTCAGGGAAGTTAATGGCTATTGGCGTTTTGAATTTATGATACTTAAGGGTGTATAAAAACTGGTATGGTGTCTACAAACCGTAGTTTTGACGTGAATACTCGGGCCTGATGTTGGATTGTGGAATGAATGAAGCATCAAGTTTGAACGATTGTTTGTTGTGAATATTCAACAATTAATTTACAGTTTGAACGATTAAAGTGCATTTTGATATTAATTGATGTTGTTCAATATTAATTGAGAGCTCAATGGGTTTATCCCCTGCTCTAGCAACCTGTGAGTTGTAGGCGGCGTAGGTTCGATTCCTCCCTGGGTGTGTTTCTCTCTCCTGTATCAGTAAAACGTTCATTGTGTGTGTGCATCTGTTTACTTGATATTGTCTATCTTATGTTTGGCGCAACTTGGCCAAATATGGCCCTTGTGGCATAAAACTCAATGTAACCAACTTACCAATATTATTTATAGCGTAATTTGGTAGCTTCGAGTGAGACCATTTAGGCAGTCCTCACTCGCAACTCTCCGGTTGCTAATCCGTTACTCTTCCAAACGGGCCACTACGGTCCTGCAATAACACGTATGTAGTTCAAATAATTATAGATAATATTGAAAATTAGTAATAAAATAATGTGTATCGTGGAAATTCTAGTCTTAAGTATAGTTGTACATTGGTAAATAGGAGGGGTTTTATAAAGGCTAATGTTCAGAAGGTAGGTATTTTAATTAACATCGCACTGGAGCAACACAACGGGCTACTGGCTATGGTCTGGGATCAAACCCGAGATCCGAGGACAACACCATGTAATTTTTAGTCAAGGTCAGATGACTAATGTTCAGAAAATGAACTTTGTTAAATATCACATTCAAAAGGAATCATAGATGATTTAAGGAAGATTAATTTCTTGCCATAGCAATTTAAAATAGTTTGCTAATTTGGTGCAAGTAAATAATGCAATTTTCTAAGAGAATTTATTTGGCATTAAGATTGAATAACTTTAAAAGTAGTCTTAGGCTTTAATTGGATTGAAGGGATTTAAATCGACTCTTACTGTTAACACGCATTCATGACATTTAAGCACCCTCATTAACTATTTACGATACGTTTGCTTCTGAGAATATACTAAAATTAACATTATCATTAACAAGTGAAGACATCATGAATCTGCAGTAGCTTTTAGATAATTACTTCTCACTTGCATAATTCATTTAAATTCATTTTCTAACTCAATTACAAAGAAGCATTTAATTGAAAACAAAGGAATTAAATGTAAATAACGAAAAATGTAATCGAAGAATTAAAAAATGGTGAGTTGTAAAATGCTCTGGCATTGTGGAAAGAAAAAAATTCATTGAAAAACAAGTTTCAATTGAATTTTATTCTTAAGACGCTTTATCTCTAGAATAATAAATAAAATAAATTTGATGATAGAGTGGTTAGATGAATATGATTATTTATCTTAGAGATAAATGTTGATTGGGAAGAGAATTTTTACGATCAAACGTGAAATTTTAGAAAATAAATACGATGTGCTGCTTATACTAAACATATTGATTAAAAAATTGTAAATTATGTTCAAGTTTATGGAAGTGTAAAGGATAAAAATATATTTAGGACAATACTTTGAAAAACCAAACTAAAATTTTTTATTGTGTATCTTTCTAATTAGTAATTTAATATCGTCCATATCATGTTAAGCAAAAGTTGAAAAAATTATTTTTTAATATTCGCTACCTTACTGTTACGAACCCACGAACAGTTTTTAAAACAGTAAATTAAGTTTATAAAGTATGTGCTTTTCTAATTGTAAGCAACACATTTATATTCCACGTGAAACGTCATAAGTTCAATCATAAATTTATAACTTTAAAGATAAAAGTTATAGCTTTTCTCTGTGGTCAAGTTTCCCTAGGTTTTCCTAAACACTAATGGGACGTCGGAAATACGTTTTTATATTGATTAAACAAAAATATTATTTAAACTAACTTGGGTTGATTATAAGCCGGTGTTATCGAATTCAAATGACCTTAGACAAAAATAAAAGCATCGAATCTTTGGTATGAATTTATGATGTTTACAGATTATGAATTCGTGAAATTTGCAATACAATTTCGCATCTTAAAGCTTTATTCTCAAAGTCCGATGCATCCCGTATTCAAATGAAATAAAATAGATATCTTTTCAGATGATTTTAGAAATCTGCTCTGCATAGAATATGAGAGATTTGTTTAATTTGATCATTGAAATATAAATGTAAACAAATATTTTATCGAAAGTTATATGAATTCCAATCCTCGTACACTTGTTCAGTGTTTCAATATAAATTTTAGGTTGCTTTTCATCTAAAAATACTGTAAGAGTGAAGTGTATCCTATATTAAAATGAAGGCGCTTCTTAATGTAGGTGGGGAGGATGTACAGGAATGAGGATAAGATATATGATGTTAGGATAATTCAGATAGATGTTCAGTTAGTAGATGCAAGGATAATTCAGATAAAATGAGTCTTGATTTTTATTAGGTCTTTATCACAACTAGTTTTATCTTTTGTTGATGTATCAAAAAACAAACACAAATTTCTCATTAAACTAAAATTTAAAAGAAATACCATCGATTTATTGATACACTTGTTTTAGTGCTTCAAAATTAAATCTGAAAATTCCAATATTTTATCTCTGCTTTGTATCGAATAATTCTTACTGTGAAAGGATTCTAATCAATTAATGAAGTACGACTTTAAATATTATGAGAACTAAATACCATTCGTATAATCTTTTTCAATGGCAGAATACTTTGAATTGAGTTGAATTTAAATTTTCTAATTTCTCAAGATTTCGTTTATATATATAAGTGATAAAAGTAATATATAAGTAAGTTGATAATAATCGGAGAGCTGCTCTGGGATCATTAGGTGAAAAACGTATCTTCTTTTGTAGAGATTAGTCAACTTTAAAATTATTCTCAAGGTACTTTTATTTCGCAAAATTAAATTTTCCAAACCTTTGATGTTTTCTCTATATTATTGATACTGCATCTTGTTACAATGTTCCGAATTGAATATAATGTACTTATTTAAAATAATCTCTTTATAGTAGTTAGAAGGAAAAAAAAATGAAATTTTCATTACTTTCACATCGTCTTGGCGACTTTCTCCTTTTCGAGCTGCCTTTTAATCCTCTGAGGGGTTAATACGCATATATCCGTTCTGCAACCTGCAGTCTCTCTTGTAACCTCTGACCAGGTTTGACCCTTTTGAACAATATAATTGCTTCTAGGATTCCTTCGGCAAATCAATATGATTGTTTAGTCATTGTATGGGCTGTGGGGAGAAAGGCATTATGAACTACTCTGAAATCCAATGGCTGCTCAATGGTTAAAACTAGTTTTTAAATTGAAGTCAATTTTGAAAGATTAAATAAAATTGTATCAGTGTTTTCTTAATCTCAGAACAAAGATGGCAGGAAAAATTAATAGAATGTTATGTTTGATGCAAATTAATGTATTCCTAATAATTCAATTTATTTCACATAGAACTATTCGAGAATATAATTTGATTTTTATTTGAATATATTCTAAAATTCTAAGAAAAGTAGCGATAAGATTTAAGGAACCACTGCTAGGGGAAGGGGAATTATTTCAAATATTGCTTATTTAATAGGATGATTCAGTTACTGGAAAATAAAAAAAAATGCTCTATTAATTTACTGTGCTGAATCAACTTTAGAATAACCAAAAGATATTTTTTTACTATTTAGCATTGAAGTTACAGGCGCATCTCTTTGCTATTAATTGGCTGGTCCCTTTAAAAATAACTTGACTGAGTAATAACTAACGTTCCTTGAGATAAAATTTCGAAATAAACCGCCCCCTTTAGTTCTTTCCCAGAGGATTAAAACAGAATATGGTTACAGCGTTTCTAATCTATATTACATAGTATTTCAAGAAGTAGTTTTCTAAGATAATTGTAAATATTTAAATCTATTGCCCTGAAATACTTCAATGAATAACCACTCATTTTTTTAGAATAGTTTTCATTTGTATCGCAAGAACTATAGTTTCTATCGACGAATGGCTTTATATTTTCGAAACTTCATATCATAATTGAATCGGCAGTTGTAAAAAGGGATATGTGACATTTTTCCGAAAAATGATTTTATTGGCGGAAGCATACCTTTATACCAAGACCCACATATTGTGTAAAAGGAGGATTCCATAAAGCAACCTAAATGGGAGAAATGGACGGTCTAATATCCGAAACTTTGCAAGAAGATGACATGTGCTGCACATGCCACCTTTTTACAACTTCTGGTTGGCAGAGACATCTGTCGTAGTCTGACAACAGAGTTCTCTACACATTTTTTATTGCAACAACTTGTGCGTTTTGATTGTCTGGGTTGAAAGAGTTAGATTAAAAGTGTGTTGTGCTTTTGAAAGTTTTTTGAATGATGGAATCAGATTCTTCTGAAGGCAATGTGATGAACGTATCAGAAAAAGAAAAAGCAATTGAGAACTGTACCAAAGAAATGTTATAAAGAAAGCAAGGACTAAAGGAACAAGCTACGTAAACCATACTAGTAAGTACACTGCTGGCCACCGTAAATGCAACACCCTGAAGGAAGTATGCAAATAATATGAAATTTACATCATGCATTAGCGGAGGTGAGATATGCAAATGATTAGAATTTCAGCGCAGACGCACATCACGCGCGCCTGTGGCGCCACTTCAAAGCGCTATTTAAGGCTTGGAGATTTCGACGATTTCAAGTACGGCAATTGTGTTTTTCTTGTGGTTTTTTCAAAAAAACGATCAATTATGCCTCGTAGAAAACAGCGATCATCTTTTGATCAAGTATCCGAGTTCGACAGAGGAAGGATAGTGGCCTACCGAGATTGTGGATTATCTTTCAGGGAAATCGGTAGTCGTGTTGGACGAAACCAAACAACTGTAATGCGGATATGTGATCGTTGGATGCAGGAGGGTACGACGGACCGACGTGTTCAATCGCATCCACCTCAGTGCACTTCACGTGATGACAGGCATATTGTGCGTATGGCATGACGGATCGCTCAGCCACATCACGAACCATAGCACAGCACATTCAGTCTGTACCGCATCATCCAGTGTCTGCGCGTACCATTCGACGCCGTTTACAGCAGAGTGGTCTGTCCGCAAGACGTCCATTGCTTCGTCTACCCTTGACGCAGAACCACAGACGTTTCCGCCGCCAATGGTGCGATGAAAGAAGGATGTGGACGGCAGAATGGAATGAAATTGTCTTTACTGACGAGTCACACTTCTGTCTGCAACACCACGATGGTCGGATTCGAGTCTGGAGACACCGTGGAGAGAGGATGCTGAACAGCTGCGTTATGCACCGCCACACTGGTCCTGCACCGGGTATTATGGTATGGGGCGGTATTGGATATCACTCTCGCACTCCTCTAGTACGCATTTCCGGTACTTTAAACAGCCAGCGCTACATCTCCGAGGTGTTGGAGCCAGTTGTCCTTCCTTACCTTCAGGGCTTGCCCACAGCCATATTTCAACAGGAGAATGCGCGACCACACGTGGCACGCATTGTCCAAGGGTTCTTCGTCAATCGCCAGATTGAATTGCTTCCCTGGCCAGCTCGCTCTCCGGATCTTTCGCCGATAGAAAACATGTGGTCCATGGTTGCTCAACGATTGACCCAGAATACATCCCCAGCTGCCACACCAGATCAACTTTGGCAACGTGTGGAAGCTGCTTGGTCTGCTGTACCCCAAGAACACATCCAAAGTCTCTTTGAATCAATGCCGAGGCGTGTGGCAGCGGTGATCTCCAACAATGGCGGCTACTCTGGCTACTGATTTTGGCAGGAACCACACTTCACGGAAGTCTATAAATTTAATCATTTGATACTTGGTCAACATGTTATCTACAAAATAAATTTTGTTGTGATATCTCTTGTCTTTCTTGGTGTTGCAATTTGGGTGGCCAGCAGTGTAAATATTTTTTCAATGAGTATCAATCGAACGCGTTCATTCTTATTGTGAATTCTAAATGGGCTGAATTTTCAATTCAGGTGATGCTGTAGCTGCCAAATCTACAGGCTCTGACTGCGTGCAAACTGGCTTGTTTCTCCAAGCTCGCAGAGGAAGATTTTTCAAAAATAACAATCGATTTTAACGAATTGCCTAATAAAGATACACAAGATTTATTTTTAACTTCACTTATATTAAAAAGAGGTGTTACTCGTAGAAGGAGGAGTGATACACGCACGTCTATACACGAAACTATGCAATCCGAAGACTTAAAAAACAAAAAAATTTCTCGTACAGCGTCAGGGTAAAAGGTTCGACAGTAAATGTCTGCGAAAAGGCATTTATTTCTATACACGGGATAACAAAAAGAAGAGTTGAGCGACTGTGCAACCTGATAGCTTTAGGAAAATGTCCAAGAGATATGAGGGGAAAGAAAAAAGTTGATGTATGCGTTGTATGCGAGGAACTTGAGAAAAAACTGAAGAATAGGTCACTTTGTGACACAGCAAGAAGAGCTACGGCATCAGAGCTGCTGGTTTACAAGCGTCGGGCTAAAAAAATTTTATGTGTCGAAATAAAGAACGTCTCGCTGCGCATGAAGGAAGATGCTAACTTTGAAAAGAAAATTTGGCAATTTGTTATGACTACATGCAGAACTTGCCACTCCCAAACATACCGGTACAAGACATATTTTATTTACGCCAGCTATGGGTTAACACGTTTGGGATACATAACCTAGCTACTGGGAAAGCTGACTTGCACGTGTATTATGAAGGCATAGCAAAAAAGAGTCCAAAAGAAGTCTGCAGTCTGGTACTAAGTTCATCAACCGGAATAAAACCAATGAACATGCAAGTCTGCTTCTCTTTTCTGACGGTTATAGCGAACAAAACAAAAATCATTCTCTGCTAAAAATGCGTATGGCCTTAGTTGAACTACAAGTGTTTGAAAAAGTTGAAATCTTTTTCCCTACGACAGGGACTTTGGGACAGTGAAACGTCTAATTCGAAAAGCTGATCGGATCTACTCACCTGACGAATATGAGCTCATGAGAAAATCAAGCAATACGGGAAGATTTAATGTCATAAAGGTTACTACCGAAGATGTAAAGGAGTTTAAAAAGTGGTGGCCCTCACTTTATAAGACATGCATTTCTGATGAAAGTTATGGCAGGCATGTAAGAAAAGAGGACGAAGTAGCCCTCAAGATATCTTCTGTCCGCCACATTATCATCAACGAGTCAAATAAAGTTACAGCATCGACCTACATGCATGGCTTAAGTAAGAACACTTTCACGCTGAGAAAGCCAAACGTTCTTCTCACTGGATTGCCGTACCAACCAGCATACAGAAGAGGAAAGGTCCCAATGAATGAAAAGAAGACAGCTGTTGTTGGAAAATGCCTCCAGTACATCCCGGAGCAACACATGAACTTTTACTCGCCTATAATGCAGTGGCCAACCACCAGTGCAGAAGTCAGAGATAGTGAGGCTGATGATTAATTTTTATTTTTCAATTTGTCGCTCATTTCTAACTTTTTCATAACAAAAACTTTGTTTTTATAATGTCATAAGAATATTTTTGAAGTTTTATAACTGAAAATAAATAATTTTGTTCATATTATGTTTTCTATTCTTTTTTCCCAGTAATTTCAGTATAACACTAGGCAAAATGTGTAAAAAGGTATATGTGCGAATTTTTTGGAATTTTACAGGGGGCTTTGGCCGTAACAAAACTCATGAATTATACTTGGATTATAAGTGGCTATATAATACCAATTATCTGAATTTTTTTCTTTAGTTTATGAATACCGCGATTAAAGTGGAACAGCTTTTAATCTCTCCTGTAAAATTTGAGTTTGTAACATATCCCCTTTTTACATCTGCCGATTCAATTTAATCGTTGATTTTCGAGTTTTGTTATTAAATTTCTATAAGTATTTACCTTTATTAACAATATTTAAACACGTAATTATGACCTTCCAAAATGTTTTGTTATGGAATTTAACAAATCGAAACAAATATCTAGAAGAAATTGCAAAACAATACTTTAAACCTTCAAATGGTATAGCTGTACTGTTGATTTAAGAGGTATTATATTTAGCAAATAATGTTACCATATCAACTACGATTAAGTCTGTTGAAGAGGTTGGAATGACAGTGCAATGTAATTCAACCAAAAAATACTGCATGATGAAGTTGTAGGTTACACTGCTGTATGTACTACTGTATTCTATGTTAATTTTTGTAGTCGTGGCCAAGTTCCCTACAAGTTTAATCAGACCATTGTGTAGCAAAAGGTGACTGCAGAGAGAGATAGCAAATTAACTACTAATAAGCAACCACACCGTATCAATTTAAATACAATAAAATAACAATGATAGAAGTCAGAGTTCTATTGACGACATTAACAATATCAAAATGAAGGAAAAACTTATTTCAATAACACTGCTTATAATTTTGATTATAACAAAGTCAGTGAGTACTAGTGAATCTTAATTTAGGCATTTTGAATATAGCTTTTGAAAGTATTCATGTGGAATACTTTCAAAAGTACATTCCCACTACAAAGAGTGGAATTACCAATTGCCAACCAAATCCAGACTGTCATTCGAGTCTGTGATTAGACCTATCCCAATATTTCAAACAGAAAATGATCATCTGCCCAATTCAAAGCTGAATAATCTATGTCCACAAGGTTTCACCTCCATGCTTTCTATAAAAAGTCTAATTAGCCATCGAGTATCAGAAAGATCTATAAATCAAACCAACCAATAATAGGGACTTTTACAATAAAAACTCTATTGTTAACAACAAAATGAGAAGTCAGAATCAAATTGAATTTGCAGTATAACGAAAATCCATATCGATTAGCTCAATTGAAATAACTCTTCATAGTAAAATGAATTGGAACAAAGATAATAGTAATGGTGACTGTGGTGACTGGAGAATTTTCAAGAATCAATTTCATTGAAATGCTTTCAAAAACCCTTTTTAACATTTTCCACTACAAAGACGAAGTATCCATTTATTGCTACCAAAGCAATTTCATCTGGAATATTTTCAAAAGCCCTTTTCAACATTTTCCACTACCAAGATCAGAATTATCCATTGATACTTAAATGTCTACTCCATACAAGTCTATAATTAGAGCCAAATAAAATGTTTTGAGCAGAAAATAACTCCTAAGTATCGAAAATTAACCATCGAGTTTGAATCAAACTAATACTAGTGAATTTCGCAATTACAAAAATGCTAACAATAAAATGAGTAGTCGAAACTACACTGCTGGCCACCCAAATTGCAACACCAAGAAAGACAAGAGATATCACAACAAAATTTATTTTGTAGATAACATGTTGACCAAGTATCAAATGATTAAATTTATAGACTTCTGTGAAGTGTGGTTCCTGCCAAAATCAGTAGCCAGAGTAGCCGCCATTGTTGGAGATCACCGCTGCCACACGCCTCGGCATTGATTCAAAGAGACTTTGGATGTGTTCTTGGGGTACAGCAGACCAAGCAGCTTCCACACGTTGCCAAAGTTGATCTGGTGTGGCAGCTGGGGATGTATTCTGGGTCAATCGTTGAGCAACCATGGACCACATGTTTTCTATCGGCGAAAGATCCGGAGAGCGAGCTGGCCAGGGAAGCAATTCAATCTGGCGATTGACGAAGAACCCTTGGACAATGCGTGCCACGTGTGGTCGCGCATTATCCTGTTGAAATATGGCTGTGGGCAAGCCCTGAAGGTAAGGAAGGACAACTGGCTCCAACACCTCGGAGATGTAGCGCTGGCTGTTTAAAGTACCGGCAATGCGTACTAGAGGAGTGCGAGAGTGATATCCAATACCGCCCCATACCATAATACCCGGTGCAGGACCAGTGTGGCGGTGCATAACGCAGCTGTTCAGCATCCTCTCTCCACGGTGTCTCCAGACTCGAATCCGACCATCGTGGTGTTGCAGACAGAAGCGTGACTCGTCAGTAAAGACAATTTCATTCCATTCTGCCGTCCACATCCTTCTTTCATCGCACCATTGGCGGCGGAAACGTCTGTGGTTCTGCGTCAAGGGTAGACGAAGCAATGGACGTCTTGCGGACAGACCACTCTGCTGTAAACGGCGTCGAATGGTACGCGCAGACACTGGATGATGCGGTACAGACTGAATGTGCTGCGCTATGGTTCGTGATGTGACTGAGCGATCCGTCACTGCCATACGCACAATATGCCTGTCATCACGTGAAGTGGTGCACTGAGGTGGATGCGATCGAACACGTCGGTCCGTCGTACCCTCCTGCATCCAACGATCACATATCCGCATTACAGTTGTTTGGTTTCGTCCAACACGACTACCGATTTCCCTGAAAGATAATCCACAATCTCGGTAGGCCACTATCCTTCCTCTGTCGAACTCGGATACTTGATCAAAAGATGATCGCTGTTTTCTACGAGGCATAATTGATCGTTTTTTTGAAAAAACCACAAGAAAAACACAATTGCCGTACTTGAAATCGTCGAAATCTCCAAGCCTTAAATAGCGCTTTGAAGTGGAGCCACAGGCGCGCGTGATGTGCGTCTGCGCTGAAATTCTAATCATTTGCATATCTCACCTCCGCTAATGCATGTTGTAAATTTCATATTATTTGCATGCTTCCTTCAGGGTGTTGCATTTACGGTGGCCAGCAGTGTATATATTGAATTAACAATATTATGAAAATCAGTAGAGTAATTGCAAGAGATCTTTATAGTAAAATTGGTTAGAATTATGATGATAGTAATGACAATGACTCTGAAGAATTTTACTATCACCAAAGCAATTTCACGAGTAGAATACTTTTAAAAGACCTTTACATCATCTTCCACTATGAAGACTAGAAATACTTACTGACAATCAAATCCCCACTGTCATCCGAGTACATGATTAGAATCTAATCAAATCTTTCAAACGGAAAATAACCACCGTCCCGAATACAACTCAACAGTTGGAGGATGCAACCTTCCCCAATTCAATGCTGGATAGATACGAAGGATGGATACAAAGTCTAACTTTCACGTTTTATAGAAGGTCTAATTATCCCTTGAATATTAAAAAGTAACAGTCGAGCTATAAATCAAACAAACCGATAATAGTGACTTTGTAATAACAACTAACGTTAATAGAAAATAAATGCGAGTCAGAATACTAGTATTTGATTAACAGATCCCGAAACGAATACAGGTAAATTGAATTGTAAAAATTATAGTAAAATTGATTAGAATAATGATGATAGTAATGGTAGTAACCTTGAAAGAACTTTATTACTATCAAAGCAATTTCATCCGGAAAACTTTTAAAATCCCCTTTCAGCACTTTCCCCCACGACGAAGACTAGAATTACCCACTGACAATCAAATCCAGACTGTCACCCGACTCCACGGTTAGAACCTAATCAAATCTCAGACAGAAAATAACCACCATCCCGAATAAAACCCGACTAACCTATGGAAACAAAGTCCAACTTTCATGTTTTCTACAAAGTATTTAATTATACCTTGATAATCAAAAACTAACAGTCGAGATGTAAACCAAACCAACCGTCTAGATGTAAGTCAAACCAACCAAAAATAGTGAATTCGAGTCCACGGTTAGAACCTAATCAAATCTTTCAAACACAAAATTTCTACAAAAGATCTAGTTACCCCAAACTCGTAGGTGAACTTAATTTCAATAACTATTTATATTTATAATAAAATTTATTAGAATAATAATGTGTTAGTAAATGGCAGCAACTTTGAAGAACTTTATTACTACCGAAGTAATTGAAATACTTTCTAAAGCCCCTTTCAGCATTTTCCACCCACGACGGAGACTAGAATTACCCACTGACAATCAAATCCCGACTGTCACCCGAATCCACGATTAGAACCTAATCAAATCTTTCAAACAGAAAATAACCACCGTCCCGAATACACCCCAACAATCGGTGGATGCAACCTTCATGTTCCGTGCCGAATAGAGTGAAATATGATCCCAACTCCACTTCAACGGGGGGCTCTAATCTGCCTGGAACAAACCGCTAAACAGGAAATTGTGGGTAGGGCTGATTTTCGAAGACAAGCAGGATTTGGGATTGATGGATGAGAGAAGAGGTAAGGTGAAACAGGACTATTCTGATTAATAGTCCTCTGACCGGTTGCTCTCATTCGCTGGAGAATTCGGTAAATCAGGGATACCAGAAATATTTATCATCGGGCTAGAGTTAATTTTCGCAGTGCATAATGGGGATTAGGGGTGACGCGCACTACTTTCTCTCGATGGTTCAATGGGCAAACTTTTAATTCTTCCGCCGTCGGAATTCGGTTCTGTGCTTATTATGTTGGAAGCCTGGAAGATTGTGCACTTGAGTTGACGGGGTGGTGGTGGAAAAATGCGAGTAAAGCCCGATTATGTACGAGGAGTTTAGAAATGTAAAACTGCGGAAGTTTCGGAAGTTTTGTTGAGGAATGGCAATATATTTTTTTATGCTTTATATAGACCAGTGGTTCCCAACTGGTGGTACGCGAGAGCATTTGGGGTGGTACGCAGAAGGGTTCAATAATAATACAGACCAAACATACTGGGTTAAAACTTAATGTTTCATAGAACTAATCAGCGACATCTCAATGAAAGACTCTTAAGGAGAAAAGTCTTGTTTCTTTCTGGATGTCTACAAGAAATGAGCATCCTGCTCTTTTGAGTCAGGCACTAAAATTTGTAACTCCATTTGTAACAACGTATTTATGTGAACGTGGGTTTTCAGAGCTAATGTATGTGAAAAACAAGTACAGGAATAGACTGCGTGGAAAACGACTTAAGATTAAAGATAAACACTATTGAACCTGACATAGGAGCTCTAATAAGAAAAAAGCATAAGCAACAGCAAGTTTCTCATTAAGACTCCTGATAAAGACATTTTAGTGTTGGGAAATTGTATTTGCCATTTGTTAATAGCAATTACTATAAACGGCTTTTTCTAGTTTTATGGATTTATTTTCTGTATTTTGTTTTATTTATACTTAAATACATTTTGTAAAGTTACTCATATGTGTATAGAATTTATTTGATCCCCTCAAAAAGTTATAACATAACTAGTGGTACGCCACGACCCTACAAAATTCTCAGGTGGTACTCAAGTATAAAAAGTTATAACATAACTAGTGGTACGCCACGACCCTACAAAATTCTCAGGTGGTACTCAAGTATAAAAAGTTTGGGAATCACTGGTAAGACCATAGACGTGAAATATAAGTAAACTGAGTATTGCTATTGAGGGAAGCTTCAAATTTCGTGACCAGCATGTCGACTAGTAATCGATGCTTATGGTACTCTTGCTAAAAGTCACGTTACTATTAGTTTTGGTCACATGATCCTGGACGCATTAAAAGGTTACCATTGCTCACTCTACTTTTATATTTACTCTAAAGCAGTTGTTTTTAACCTTTTTAGTAATCGGCACCCTCTCGAATAAGTTCTCGCACCCCTTGAAAAATGTGTTTCTATTTCTTTATGTAGAAAATTACATCTATTGTGTGTGTGCAAGGTAATTTATTTATTGAAAAATAAACACATACATTTACATATACATGCAAAACAATAACTCAATTTTTAATGGCTACGTTGTTGTTTTATTCATAATACTTGTGAAGCGAGAGGGTATTTTTTCGAAAGAGCCACGCGTTAAGTCATCACTTGCATTTAAGCGATTTCTGGCTTTTGTTATGTGCAAAAATGATGAAAATCCCATTTCACACAGGTAGGTGCGATGCCGTCTATTGGGGCACTTTAGAAACATTTGTATTTCCATTTAGCTAAGAGGCTAAAAGTAGAGACGTAGCTACTTCCTGGTGTTTCTTTACCCACTTAAATTTTGTCTGGCAGCTACTCAGGCTTCACAAACTCAGTCTGAAAGGCAGAAAAAATGCTATCCTGATGATAATTCCCATTAAAAACATATTTTTGCATTTTATTCGTGGAAGACATAATTAACGCAACCTAAAAATGTGATTATTTATTCAAAAGAGTCTTTATTACTGCAGAGTAAAATATTCAGTAAATAGGTTTTTCTAGCCTGGTGCATTTTGGTGCTGTCTTCGAAGCAACAGAGCTTAATACATTTTATATACCTCAGTGGCTGAGGCAAAGGTAGAGAGGATAAGAGTAGGAGTCCCAAAAGTTGACGTAGCGTTCGCTAGTTTTTAACAGGCGGCCAGATTTTACATCGAAATTAAGTGATTTAAATTTAGAATTGCAAGGAAAACAAGACAATAATTGAAATGATCAGTGCCATTAACGCATACAAAACAAAATTTATTATGCTCATAGAAGATCTTCAACAAAACAATTTGAATCACTTTCCAAATATGTCCGATCACCTATAAAAACATCAAAATTTTAATTATAACATTGAAAAATACGTTGCAGAAATTAAAAGGTTGAAGACTTTGAGGTCAGATTTTATGATTTTGAAAAAGTTAAAGTTATTGTGCAGTATCTCCCTTTTCCTTTTAAAAAGGATTTAAATGTAAAACATATTGCCGCAAAAATTTCTGACGCATTTAATATTGAAAAAAAAAAACGCGTTAGAAAATGAAATTATAACTACAAACTGACCTAACCTTACAAGCCAGAGAACTTGAGGAAGATTTTTGGAAATACGTCAATCGAGAAAAGTATCCAAATATCACCAAAAGTAGCGAATATATCTACTTTTGTTTTGGATCTACACACTTATGTGAACCGGCTTTTTCATATTTAAAGTTCACGAAGACTAAACATCGTTCCCTACTTACTGATTCCCATACTGAAGATTCATTATCATTATCTTTGTCTGGATACACACCAAATTATGAACGCTTGGTTGGAGACATGCAGACGAAGACTTCCCATTAATGATACGATAATAAAATAAAATTTAATCTGTATTTTTTCAGTGGTTATTTTTCAATTAATAAATATTATTAATAAAATATCACGTTGGTTTAATACCCCCTCCCATTGTCATTTATTAGTACTCAAGACACAAGTTTGAATGTGTTAAATGTCGATTTTAGTAGATAGATCGCTACACATTTTGAAGAAAAAAAAGTCGATCATATATATACAGAAGTTGGCCACCCCTGCTCTAAAGTATAGACGGTGCAAAAATCTGTGAAGCTGCTCTGTGAAAAACTGTCTTGATTAGCCGATTTTATATCTTACCCCCTCATTTGGCGATGTAACATATTATGACAGGGTAGATGTGTGAATGAGCATTTCTAGAGTGGCGACAAAAATGGTGAAATTGCCAAATTATTATATGATCAATCAATGGACCAATCAGATAATGAATTAATGGATAGGCGTCTTCTCCTGCTCCATGAAGCAATCAAATGATGAATGTTAGTTTCCACCCAACAGACGAAAGTAGTCTAAGTGTCACGTGACTACTAGTCTTGGTCTCACGATCCTCGGCACATGAAAAGGTTACCAATGCACACTCTACTTTTATATTTCCTTTATGGTATAGACGGTGCTAAAATCCTTTGTTTTGATTGAAGTCTGCATTTTATTAGTATACTGTTCCTGAGGTCTCACGTGCGAATCCAAGCGAGCCTTCCACCTCAGCAAAAACATTTGATTTTCTGAAAGAACGTACATCGCCAAACAAATTTAGAGCAAATTTCAAAATTTGGATAAAAAAATTCAAACACGCGAAACATTTAAAAAGACGGAGCTAAAGAATGCGAACTTGTACAAAGCCAAAAAGTTAAAGTACCGGGCATATACATTAGTCAAACAGAAGTCAGAACTGTCCATGTATGCGTGGCCGAAGTAGCAGACATAACATGGCAAGCAAAATAATTCAATTGAAAACCAAAAGGAAATTTTAAGAATATTTCAAAAATGAAGCGGTGTTAGTGGATCAGGGCGTTATTAGGGAGGAGCCTGACCCATACAACACCAAATGGTGTTTTCTGCGTGTGGGCAGCGGTACGCTAAAAATTGCCCCCTTCCAACACCCCAATGAACAAAGTAAAAAGGCAAATTAGGTAAAAAGTGGATGCATGAGTTAAAATCAGAATACTAAAAGACCACAAATTCAAAACAAGCACAAACTGGACCGCAAAACACTACAAAAAGGAACAGGACATCAATAGCTTACACATATCAGTAAAACAATAGCAGTCAGAACAGTCAGCCACATTTCGCACGAAGATCGCCATCAATGCTATTTATAACGCCCCAAAAAATTTTAATACTATGGGACACAGTTAGGTATGGTATTTTTAATTAACGTCACACTGGAGCAACACAACGGGATATTGGTGACGGTCCGGGATCAATCCCAAAGGGAAACAGTTAAGAATCATATGTTAGTATATTAGTAGTGTGTTGAAAGTTCCGCGGTGAGAGTGCTCAATTACATACTAAAATAATAGAGTTCAATTCCTGGTTAAAATTAATAATCAGATAGTGTTCAATTCCGGCTTTAAAGATGGGTAGGTATTTTAAATAACGTCTCACTGGAGCAACGGGCTATTAGTAACTGTGCGGGATCAAGAGAAAGATCCGAGGACAACACCACGCAATTTTGAACCAGGGTCAGATGACGAGGTCACACCTGAGCTCTGGCACCCACTCTCCAAACTTCCACACCACGCCAACATGAAGACATTTGAGGTCACGACAGATTTAACGTGCACCAGCCCCTTTGTACACGACGGTCTTTGGCTGGATTCGAACTCGCAACCCTCTCCTGCTTTTAAGAGTTGCTAATATTCGATTCCTGCTTTTGAGAGTTGATATCAACAAGTACGTCCCCCAAAATAATAAGCCATTAGGGTTTATGATCTGTTAAAAGCAGAAATTGAACACTATTAATTCTTAATAGCAATAATTGAACACTATCTGATTATTAATTTTAAGCAGGAATCGATCACTATAATTTTATTATATAACTGGCAGAATTACCCTGTGTTACTCGGGTTGAATTGGTCAATTATAACTTAAGCTGTCGTTAGTAAATTGTAAATCCTATTCACCACATGTAACAACTACCACATTCAAATAAAAGTGCATAATTGTTAAATACACAATTTCACAAATCTAAATGTTATATTTGACATTTAAAATTTTGTAGAATTTAAATTTTAATAAGAAAGAAAAGGCTCTAGAGTGTGCCAATATTACCCAGAATGAATAGAATACACAGTTCAGAGTATGCATATAAATGCCTTGCATGTCATTTAAAAACAAAAGCGTTTCCCAAAATTATCATACAATGATTAAAAATGTTTTTAAAACTAATTAAACCATTTACTTTTATTAGTTATTGATCGAAAAACCTTAAATTGAAAATTCGAAAATACATCTTAAAACAGATTTAAAAAAGCTTCGAACGAAAAGTAATGAATGAATCTGTTTCTTCCCTACAAAATAGATTCTTGGAATGTAACGGACACAAATTTAAAAATGGAAACGATTATATTTCTGTATATTTTATTTATAATGTTTTATTCTCTTAATCGTCTGTCCCAAATATTCAGAATTTTTTATATTTCGTACAGAAAAAATAAGGCTCAAAATAAATAAAGTATTACCAACATAAAAATAGTATTTGGAAAAATAATTGATATTTCAGCAGCACTGGCAAAACAATCCAAGTAATTGCAATGCTCAGTATACCTTCCCAGCTACTCCAAAACTACCAATTTATGGTTGATTTAAGTATAATTATTCAGATGTATAAGTAATTGTTAAGTATAGTTATTTAGCATGAAGCTTGTCTAAATATGTAAGAAAAGGAATATAAAATAACGTATTCACTAAACTAAAATATGTTTGTAAAATACAAACCATTGCATTAAAATATGATGAATAAATTTTTTGTGAGACTTGTGCAAACACAGACACAAAACTGGGCATGGAGTGGGAAGATGGACAGACAGACTTACGCAACTAAGTTCAGTCACTAAATGAATGTAAGTACTCACAGTATGCAAAGTTTCATGAAAATATATTTAATCATTTGGACGTAGTACGGGCACATACATACATACATACATACATACATACATACAGACATACAGACAGACAGACAGACAGACAGACAGACAGACAGACAGACAGACAGACAGACAGACACCGAACGAGCAAGAGACGGATTTTGCATCAGAAGGGCACAAGACGGATAGAAAACTTGAAATTTGTCGAAAATATTCAATGTACAAACATTCCATTCTTATTTATATAGATTGAATACTCCCCCCCCCCGTGTGTGTGGCACTTTCAACACACTACTAATATACTAAACATGATTCCTAACTGTGTGTATTAAAATGTTTGGTGGCTTTATAAATGGCATTTGATGGCGAATTCCAGTGTGGCTGACTGTTCCGACCGAGGTTTTTTTACTGATATGGGTAAGCTATTACATCCCTGTTCCTTTGTAGTGCTTTACGGTCAAGTGTTATGCTTGTTATTTTCTCTAAAAAGAGCATTTTTTATGGGGAAAAGTTTTTTCCGACAATTCTGCTCGTGTCTACGTCCAACAACTTTTTTCACAATGACATTTATTCATCGCTAACAATTCGCGTAGCCAGAGTAAACTGACCACACAGAGACACAAAACCAAAATCATCGTCTAGAATAAACATAATTGAAATGAAACGAATCAGAATCTATAGTAGAAGATTGAATCACAACTGAAATTAATCACAATTGTAAGCAAACAAAAAATGCAATATTAACCAAAGACTGCAAATGAAAACATCCAATACACTAAAAATGATTTGATTAATGTAATTAGATTTTTGTCGTCGAGACGACATAACTTTAAAAATTGAAGAAATCTTTCAGAATAAAACTAATAAAGTCATCCGATTACAAGTTAAACACACTAAGTTGAAGTTTTCAAGCTTTAATCTTTTCTAGAACAATTTGGTGATCTTTAGACTGGTGAAGTACAAAAGTCCTTTTTTTCTATGCATGAAGGTCATGTTTCTTCTTCAGAAACACATTAGTGAGTTCAGCTTGTAAGGAGAATTTTTCGGCTTCGATTTCTCAGAACTATGGTTTTGGTATGTTTCACTTGTAAGCCTACGAAATATTCTTATTAGGGCGGATAAGTGTGTAATAGAGTAGTTAAGTCTATTAAAAATATCATTGCACAATGAAAGGAAATGAAAGACTTTAAAGTAGACAATTTTATTATTTTTGTAGAATGTTTCCTTCTCTTCTGTCGCTCAGGCGTTGACCTCGTCATCTGACTGCAATTCAAAATTTCGAGGTGTTATCCTCGGATCTTTCGCTCCTGGATTGGTCCCGTGCCGTCACCAATAGCCCGTAGAGTTGCTACAGTGCGACATTAATTCAACTACCCTACACTACCTTCTGTCATTAGATGTTTAACTTTAACATGCAGCTCTGGAGACTAATTGTGTCTGGAATTGCAGAACCTTGTGAATCAAAACAATCACTAAACCTCATCAAATGCAGTTGTATAATAAAAGTTTTTATTAAGACGTGAAACATAATAAAATAAATTTCAAATATCTACTTGCATTAAAACGAAGCAATCAAAGGTTTAGTGGTTACTTAACAAAAATCTGGTTTATTAAGATATAATTTAATGATACTGAGATGGAAGTGGATTTACGAATAACGTAATCGTAGGTGACATAGGAGATGCTTGGTGTTCAGCGGTAGAAGAGAGAAAAGCAATTGCGAAACGACAGAAAGAGCGCATGAAACTGCATGATCATCAAATTTGGATGTCGGTTCCCAGGTTTCTGAGATTTTAATGCAATAGTATTGGACTGGACTGGACATATCACTTAGAAAAGCACCCTCTGCGAAGATTCTACCAGCCATTACACGTGGTTATTTAGCCATTAGGTGTGTTTTGGGTAAAATCAGTACAATACTCGGAAATCTCATGACGCTCAGAGAGTTAATTCAGCCTACTGCTACGTAGATGCGAGAACATCACGGACTACGTTCACAATTCAATACTTATGAAACGAAAAGGGGAGCTTAACATGGCAGAGCAGGGAACAGCACGTCTACACTGCCTCGCTCTCTAACAGGTAGTCTCCTCTCTCCCTTCCTTACTCTTTTTTTTTACCCCCACACAACTTTGTTTTCGGTCACAGTTAGGCGATGTCACACTTCCCATCTCAGATTGGATTTTCTACGGTGATGGGTTCAAGGGAACACGCCTGCAACATTTCACAAACTACTGCGATCGACAAAGCATCCTGGACCACTCGGCAGTGTTAATCTCATGCTTTGTAACAACTCCTAGGCGAGTAACGTTGTCGCGGATAATCGAAAATTTAATATTCGGGCCTCAAATAACATCATCCACTTGATAAAGCCTCTTAGGCAAACTATTCTTGTGGATCATTTACTCCCTTTTATACCTTGCATTCATTCGGACAGCAACGGGCTCTTTCGGTTCAGCAGTATACCACAGATTGTGACTAAAGGACCATCAAATTCGGGGAATTCGGATCATGAGCTAGGTCTCTCATCCGCTGGATTTTAATCCAATAAAACGCGTGCAGGACACAGCTCAAAATGACTTCAATGACAGTTCCCCATTACTGGCGAATAATAGGGAATTGAGGATCATTAGACAGAAGCATGGTGTACACTGCTCTATCCATACGATGCTTTAGACAGCTAGTGATGCTCTGCTCCAGAATGCAGCGGAGGACGTGGTAGCCCAGTTGGAAGAGTAACGGATTAGATGTTGGAGGGTTGCGAGATCGAAACTCGGTCCAGCCAAAGACCGTCGTGTGAACGGGGACTGGTGATGTTAAATCTGTCGTGGCCCCAAATGTACTCACTTTGGCGAGGTGTGGAAGTTTGGAGAGTGGGGTAATAGCTCAGGTGTTCTTGTCATCTGACTGTGTGTTGTCCTCGGACTTTCCCTTCGGGATTGATTCCGGACCATCGCCTATAATCCACTGTGTTGCTCCAGAGCAACGTTAATTAAATGCTACCTTTCGCTATTCTGATATTGAGTTGAAGACGGCGCAGGTTCGATTCCTATCAGATGCATTCCTCTATTTCTCTTCTGTGTTAGTAGAACTTTAATTGTATGTGTCGATTACTTGATATTGTATGTCTTGTGTCTGGCGCAGCATGGCCAAATATGGCCCTTGCGCCGTAAAGCCCCAACAAACCAAACCATCCTTATATTGAGCTGTGGAAGTTTGGAGAGTGGGGTGCCAGCTCAGGTGTTGCCTCGTCATCTGACCGTGGTTCAAAATTACGTGGTGTCGTCCTCGGATCTTTCCCTTTGGGATTGATCCCGGACCGTCACCAATAGCCCATTGTGTTGCTCCAGTGTGACGTTAATTGAAATACCCCCAACCCCCCTTATATTGAGTAGATTCCAATTTATCAAACTTGCACAAAACAATATCCAGGGCAGAACTTAACTCTCTTGTGCTTTTAGTAAGCTAATCTGGAACTTGTCATCCCGAGAAATTTGAGATGCGTGTCATAATTTTCTATCGCCATGTTCATCCGTTGAAGCATTTCGTCGTCACAACAGAAACTCTCCGTTGTGTTTCTCCAGTGCGATGTTAATTAACTACCAGCCTACCATAATGCAGCGGCAGCTTCGTACAAAGTATGATTTATATCCTACGTTATTTCCAATGCAGCAGGCTGTTACAGACACAAATCCTGAAGCTAGAATTACACACAAATAAAAGTAAGAATTCAAATATAAAATATATTCAAAAGTAAAACACAGCAAAGAGAAACATAGAAAGCTATCGAAGCTGCCGGGTAGCCAAAAGGTCCCTCGCCTACCAGTAACATCCACTGAATTATTTCAGTTAAAGCTGCTCTGGTTAGTAAGTGTGCTGCATCTATTAGTGCACCATCCGTACAAAGAGGACACACGGGACTATTAACAATACCAAGCTTATGCAGATGAGAAGCAGGGCAATCATGGTTCAAAGTTTGGATTCTACCATTGCGTGTTGGAGTTCGGGCTAGCGATTGATATTTCAATTTATTTTCGTTTTAATATATATTGTTCGTGCAGCATTCCCGCTCCATTTTGATTTTATCTGTAACCGGAATTGGATTCTGATTCGGAAGAACGATAAAGGTTTTCTGGACAGGGATATTCAGTTCAACGGTCGGTGTCATTTAAATATGTAGGTGTAATAAATGTCTTGCTTTTATTGTTTTGAATTAAAGTGTAGTTTCTGCGTGCACTATTTCGCAATAGTCCACTTCAGAAATTTGCAGGACACTTGGGTCCGTACGTATTAACAGGGCAGCTGCATTTCTTGCATAATCGGGGAGGAAAACGATAGATTCTTTCCAAGCTTTATCTTTAGTTCGATTTAAAATGGCGGTTTTATGCTCAGTATACACTCCTCGACGAATAAGCCGAAATATAGGAAGGTACCTATAAATTACTTTAGTCTTAAGTGTGGCGTGAATTTAACTGAAACATCTTGAAAAACTAACTTTTTGTTGGTTTTTAGCCCTCTGAGGTATCACACATATATCCGTTCTGAAACCCGCAGTCGTCTCGCCACTTTCGACCTCCTTGACCAATAGAATTGCTTCTAGGAATTGCTTATCTCTGATTATATCTGAATTTGCTTCTATAACAATAAGGACAGGGAAACGTATTGAATAAAGAATAAATAATATTGAGGAAATCTTCAAAAGTCCAAAGAAAAAGCTACTTTTTATGAGATATAATATCTTAAATATTTAAAAAGAAATAGTTTGCTTTGTTTTATACTGTAAAGTATACTATATGTTCAAAAAAACAGAAGCAATTCCCCAAATCAAATCATCCTTAGATTTAATAGAAACGTGAATTTGAAACGAAACCCATTTAGGAAAGCCTCTGTAATATTTTTATTTTTATATATAGATCAATTTCACATTCGATAGAAAAATGGGACATTGAAAAATGACTTTCCTGATGGAAGGGAATATAAAAAATTCGGTCAAAAAAGACAATGCAAAATTGATACGTGGTTGTATCTTTTCTAGGGAAAAAATTTTATTTTATGGTTTTATCTTTTGTGTGTGTGTGTGTGTGTGTGTGTGCCATCTTCCTTGTAGAGAAAAGATGGATGAAACAGGGCTTAAACTACATAAGAAGCTAATAGTATAAGTAGTGGAAGTTGTGATAGTACATCTTAAAAAAGGTATTGCACCATAGGGGACAATACATTATGCAAAATTATAAAAAACCCAGACCAGATATCGCACTTCAAATATTTTTATCGAGCCCTTAGACTATACATACTTACGCAACCCGATACACCAAAAAGGTTTAGAGCACTAAAAGGGAAGGCGGAAAAAAGACGTATTACAAAAACAGGGACTATTAGGTCCTGGTCTAGCTTAAAAAGCTAGACAAAAATGCTATTAAAAATTGGTAGGTTGTGTCGAGAACCCACACCTTAGTTTTGACGTGAATATTCGGGCCTGATGTTGGATTGTTGAATGAATGAAGGAATATAGGAAGCTTGAACGATTGTTTATTGTGAATATTCAACAATTAATTTGCAGTTTGGATTATTAAAGTGCAGTTTGATATTAATATTGAACTATAAATTTATCAACAAAAGTCCTGTGATTGTAGTGTAGTTTGATAGCTTTGGAATGACATGACTTACGCAGACCTGATTCCATGTAATCCAAAGTTACACTGACCCAAAGCTTGCCTAGCGCAGTAGAATTTTGACATCTTGGGTACCCCCTTCCCGCGTTCAGTGCTCCAGTCCGAAGGTCATGTCAGGTATGGACAACCTTTGTATGCACGACGCTATAATTACCTTCTAGATGTTTCTTCTATTCTGAAATCATAAGACAAAACAGTTGCAACGACTTTTCATTCATGCCTCCTAGTGCTGTTACGATTTTAAAGAAGTAGTTAGCGTTTATAATATAGAAATTGTTAGACCGAAATCGATGACCATTTTTACGCAACGCTCAGCTTTTTGTCCTGGCTACTAAGTACTGGTCTGATTTTAAAGACGCATTCACGTCAGATGGTAGGCAAACAAAGTAGATAGAAAAATACCTTCAAAACATATGCCACATCCTTTACTTTGACAGAAAAGAAATCGGGAATTTCCGTTAACTTCATTAACAACGCTGAACGGAGTACACAACTTCCTTGTGATTAGTATTAATTCTATGGTGCAATGGCATTTCCTGCTTCAAAACTAACGAAGGAATTATTCATATTGCAAATGGACTCGTCACTTCTTTCCATTCGCGTTTATTATCTTCCTAACTTAATTTGAACTGTCAATTATTTAATTTTTAGGCATTGGTATTCAGGGATATTTCACCCCTTCAAACACATTAATTGTGAGAAAATTTAATTTACCTGGAAAGAATATATTAATTTCTGCGATATGTCAAAGAATGAGGCAAAAGAGGGTTTTCTAGTTGCAAATTCTTTTTTGTACCGTCAAACTGTATTAGATTTGGGTGTCAGGAAGAGTTATTAGGGAATTCAAAAGATAGACTTATATTTATGAATGGCAGCTAATTGTAACTATTATAAGCAAAAAGAATATAGCTGGATATTTATATTTAATAAAGTATTCGTATCTGTTATCCGCCACTTGAAGCAGTTCAGTAAGATTAATGTATGCATTAATAAATAAAGATTTGAAAATAGTATATTGAGACCCATTGAAATGAAAGTTCTGTTTGAATTTGCAGATTTGTATATAAGAATGGTGGCCTAATTAGTTTTTACTTATTACTTATTTTTCTACTTATATTTAATATATATGCTGCTATGATCCTTTTTATTTTAACAGTTAAAAATGCTCATTTTTACTGGAACATTTTCATATTATTCTTGATTTCTTTTAGTATATACATATTTAGTTTATACATTTAGTTTATATATTAGATTTCTTTTAGTTTATACATATTAGTAAAATGAAAATACACTTAAAAATATAAAAAATAGTTTTGAAGTATCACTTTCAGAGTTAATCTGCTTCTAGCATCTAATATATTAATTTTATATATAAGAACTGTTTCTTAAATTTAGTGATAAAAAGTAAGACGAAAGTATGTAAAGATCGATACGCTTTGCAGAATGATGGAATAGCAGATGTATACTATATTGATTGTAAAAGATGGAACTTTTGCTAAATTTGTAATCATAGTTAAAAGATCCAAAAAATGACAATGATCTCTTATTCATTTTGATCCTGATTATGGTAGACGTTTTCTTATATCAAAATAACTACGACCATTTTTTATCATCCTGTTTTCATACTTACTAGTCATTTAAAGGTTTTAGACGCTGACTATGTAGAATAGTATGTATCGCAAAGATATAAAAAGTAACTATGCAATACTATATGTATATTTTATTTAAATGATATAACCTCTAACTTTTATCAATGAGATTATGCAATTGTTTTCAGATCTCATTAAATTATGTCAGAATTAGGGCTTCGTTCAATCAGTTATATGGTGTGTATAAAGAGTTAACTAAAATAGATATGAACAAGCAAAGTTAAAAACGTGGTCGAAAATTTACATTCAGGTACATATAATAATTTTAGATTTTTTATTTAGTTTACATTGTTGGAAAGATGCCTATGAAGCATTAACCCTCCAAAAGTTTCGACGAGATATCTCGTTCAAGATCTGCTCAATTATGCTAAAGACGAGATATTTCGTCGAGACACAACTGCTCTATGACTCCAACAGGGAATGATGATTCAATTAAATCCTTTCCTTACTATTAAATTATCCCTTGTCCAGAGCTGGTGACAGTTTGGAACAGGTTTTTTGCACAAGAGGCTGTCCAACACAGAGCAGCTTTTGACCCGATAAACCACTAGGAGAGTTAAATATAATTGGGTTGTATTCATATTATGTAATCTATAATTCATGTTGGAACTGTCAGAAATATTAAGCTGCAATATAAATAAAAGTTGATGTCCTTTGTGTAAAAATTATCCTAAGAAATAGCAGCTACTTTATTTCGCTTTTGAAGTTCTCTTAAGTTTCTCCATCTATTTATTTGCTGACTTACGTGGTCTGTTCATATTGTAAAGGTGTAAAATGAACAGGCATTATTCTGGTTATCTGTACAATAGTTCCAAACTCACATAGTTTGTAATGGTTTACCATTGAAAGCTGTCCTTTTCAGTCGTGAGGAATGATGTAGACCGTAATAACTGTCTGTATACCTATCTGGAAACAGCTCTAAAGCATTAGTATTGTAGATTGAAGATACCAGATGGTGTTCATTATTTCCCCTTTTTCAAACAGCTGCACTTAACTTGTGAAAATATCTGTCTGTGTGAAACCGGTGAACATCTGTCTCAGACAGATATCAGGGTATTGAATAGCGTGTTTTTAGATAAAGGCCATTAAATTTGACTTATAGAAAAGATGCCATACAAAAGATGCTTAAGAAATGTGCTTGCACATTTGGCTTTATATTTCTAGAAAAGGATTGCATTTTATAGATGTACTCCGTAGCATATTGAATGGATGTGTTTGTTTTGAAAGAAAAACGTTTAACGTTGCTCTGCTAGATTCCAGTGTAATATTTGAACTGTGATACCTGAGAATTTCTAGTGTCATTTTTCTAACAATTATATACTAGTGCCCAATAAATGATTAAGAAATCTAGATTCATAAAAAACCAGTTTTGATTGATTAAAAATAGCTAATGATGGGATCCTGGAGTAAACTGACGAAACAATATATAGCTAATTAAAATTGTGTAATAGGGTGATAAAGTATCCATTTAAAATTTACAGTTTTCTATCATCTAAATAAGTAGTTCCTCACTCATTTATCGTATTAACCCTCCTGGTGGTTGCCTCGACGAGGTACCTCGTCATTAGCAAAACTGACCAGATCTTGATAAAGGAGAAACCGCGGCATCAGAAAAAAATCTGACCAAATCTTGATCTCGTCATACAAAAATGGCAAAATCTTGATGAGATATATCATATCGTCTTTAACAAAATTGGTCAGATCATGATGGACGAAATATCTCGTCAGAACCACTTGGAAGTTTAAGGCAAAATACTCAACTGAAGCCGCTGAGGAATACCTTAATTGCATATCGAAATTTTTTTAAACTGTTCTATAAATTACAGTGACATATAATTTCAACAAGTAGAGCAAAACTTATACTGATAATGCATTTCAAATTTATAGTCCTTTGGTTTAAGTAAGTGTCAAAAAATTTACAATTGCCTATGAAAATGATTCTTTTTTAACTTTTGCGTTGAATTGTCAAGCATATGGTAGCCGAAAGTACTATTTTATACCTTTGTCGACTCAAAGTATGAGAGACATTTTCTGTCAAGCTAAATGCAGATGGTGGTAGTGTTTCTGCGGTGATACGTGTTTCCTATACGTATTATGAACGTGACGTCACTTGGTTTGCTTTTCAACTACGATTTCAGCACTTCACTAATAAAAATTCCACAGAATAATTTCCGAACTGTTATATATATGATAGTTGATTGGTCCACACCAATTAGATTAAGCTCCAAACGTTGACAAAATGACGATAAACTACATTTTAAGGTAACCCGATATGTATCAGGAGAGAAGTTTGGATATCGGAAGAGAAATCTTCATTTTCCGTCTGGTTTGTTTACACCGAAAATTCCTCTCATACAGAAAGCAATAAATTTATATGAAATTATAAATCAAATGCTATGCGAAAAACAACGATATTTCAATGCAAAACCAACAACAGAAAGTGGAACCACTTTTATCTACTTTTTCTCACAAATGTTTTACTTTTGAAGAAAACAATTTTATGCGCTCAAATGAAACAGAAGTTACCATCGAATTCCTGCCTATTGAGGTAGAGACATTCTGTTTATGCAAACAAAAGTAAAACTGCTTTCATAAAGTAGTAAAAATATTCATCTGGGTACAAATGCATTTTTGTATTGCTAAAAAAGATTTTCACACGTAGCGGAGACGTATTTAAAAAGCAGTTAAACTCTGTTTCTCCATAAAAACAAGAGTCTCATTTCTGACTCGAAGATTTTAAGTCTCTAAAACGCCTCACTCAAAAATCATATCTTCAAAATACGCAGTTTTATTTTCGTTTCAAGCTGAAATCGTAACAACCTTATATCTTGTTTGCTAAAGATGAAAACAAAATTGACGTAATAAAATGCATCTGCTACAGTTTGCTTCAAAGAAATCCTTTGTAGAATATCGAAAAACTCATTTTAGAACACTCACGGGCTTTCTTCGGATAAAAAAGATATTTTTGAAAAAATTCCTAACTACTTATCCTATTTAAGAATTTAATATGCATTGCAGACTATTGAATAAAGCATTACATTGATCTACTAAGATTTTCTAGTCAAACTGTGTCCTTTATTTTTGATTGAATAAGAATCGTTGGGCAGAGGAATAATAAAGTATAATGCAGCTCAATTCAGCTTTTGATTTCTGTCAGACTGTTCTCCATTTTTGACGAGTTTAGATGTTATTCATTATCGACAACACAGATGAATTCTTGTTATTCGCAACGAGTGAAAAGTGAGTTTAATGAGACGAGTTATTTAAATTCGATTCCTTTTTCTTTCTTAGGGTGTAGTTTTTAAATAAAATAAATAAATATACTTTTGTAACTACCCGAATCAAGCATAAAAATGTTCCCGAATTTGATCGGTATTCCAAGAAAAACGAATGCCTTATGATGGATAACATGACACACTTCGTTACCTAGATAGATAAAGCTAGAATTTTGATTGCCTGAAAATCACTAAAAAATGAATTTATGACGCCCAAAACAGCAAAAAAATGCCCTAAAATAAAAATAATGTCCTAAAAATACTACCTCTGTCCCAAAATAAATTTCACGTTTTCACATATTTGCTTCGAAAATTGATAGTTTTTCTTCGTTTCAGAAGTGAACTATACCATCGGTCCAAAATATATTTATTAGTTGTTCAATGATAATAGTAATTGCACCAAATGCTTAAATCATGCATTTAATATTAAGCATTTCTAAAAACAGCTAAAACTGTTTTAAAGTTGAATCCCTTAAAGAAACTTGCATTGCATACTGTGCACTAATTTATGTACTGGATTAGTGATTCCACATCATTGTAAAGCAACCCACTTGATTCCATATCGCGAACAATATCTAAAAAAACATTTTTAAAACACACAAAAGTAAGTAGCCACAATCTCAGAATTGAGAGGAATTTTTATCCACCAGGGTAGCCTGCATTAAAGAGAGTTGAATTTGACAAAAATATATTTTGAATTTTAAAAAATTAAAGATACTCATTTCTTGACTCATGCGGGTACTTAAAAATTCTTGGCGATCCACCAGTGGTCTGCGAACGGTATCTTGCTCTAGAGACACTAGAGTTTATGCAAACCAGGAATGGTATGAAAAAGCAGATCCTTTCATCCAAACAAACCAAGAAAAAATATAATCGCCTTTTAGTTTATGGGCATCGTAAAGTTGAGAAAGAAACTCGATATTTTCTCTTTTCCATCTGAACATTCTAAATTTACACAAAAGGCTGTAATAAATTGGATGGTTAATGGGAAAATCCGTCGGAACACTGCACTAAATACGAGACTTGGAAGAATTTTATGATCCCACTTGTATGCGAAGATGCCCTGTTTGTTAAATTGGAACCCCTTTTAAGACAAGTTCCTCATACACGTATCGTGAATCTCCAACCTTTTGGCTTGATTTGAGAGATTCAGAAACTTTATTCCACCAGAAGTTATAGAAATAATTGATTAAATTAAAATACTTACTGAATTTAACCAACTGTGGCATTCATCAGGTTAAAGTTTCAATAATTATACGCATTTTGCAATGTTTTTAACAATCACATTGTTTTATGTTACACATTATTACCAACACTGAATTCTATTGCACATCATTGTCTCCATTAGGACTCGAACTACTATTTCTTATAGTGATATCTTAAAACAATATTTCGAATTTGTATTATCAGTATCTAGTTCATACCTAATGCCTGTAACGTTTCTTACAATAAAATGTTTCTTAAGGTATTCGATTTCAGATAAAAACTTACATTAAGATTAAACACTTTTTCCCCTTTAATACCGAATCTCATGTAAAATACTCCAATAATCATATTAACTACTTAAGGGGAAGATTTTATTTTTTCCAGCTAAAATTAAAGTTTTTTCTTTTACGTCAATAAGCCTTTGAAATACTAACTGCATTGGGGCATGCATGAAAAGTCTAGTGTTACAGCTGTTTTGTCTTATGGTTTCAGAGCTAGAAGGAACATTCAGAAGTTAAAAATAGCATCAGAAAAGGATGTCCGTACCTGATATGATCTACGGACCGGTGCGCAAGAGCACTGAGCAAGGGGAAAGGGGCCCTCAATATGTTGACATTTTACGGTGATGGGCGAGATTTGGTCCAGTGTAACTTTGCATTGCGTGGAATGAGGACAGCGTAAGTGCTGTCATTCGAAAGCTACTGAGCTAGGTTACAATCATAAGTCTTTATTCAATGAAACTATCCTTCAATATTAATATCAAACTGCACTTTCATCGTTCAAACTGTAAATTAATGGCTGAATATTCACAATAAAAATTGTTCAAACTTCCTATGTGTGCTTTCTTCATCCAACAATCCAACATCAGGTCCGAATATTCACGTCAAAACTACGGTTTGGGTCCTCGACGCAACCTACCAATTTTTTTCTACTGTGCATCAAAAGTTTGGTGTTGTTACTTATCACCTTGGTCCAAGTACAGCCTAGACCAAGTCCAAAAGACCATGTCTTTCAAGTCTCACGGCAAACAACTCCCGTTCATTCAGGAGCTATCCCACAGAGACACCGATAAGATCTAAAATACGGGAAGCAGTTGCTGGGGGTAGTGGAACATGGACAAAATTCTCACAAAAGTTATATACTTGTGTGCTCGCTTCTAAGTCTTGCCAAGTAGTCTGTAACAAGCTTCTTAAGTTAGACGAATCAACATGGTTTCAACCGTTGTCACTTGTTATCCAGAAGTTTCTTTTTAGACACTGGAAATAGATGACAGATATCGTCCGTGCTTATGGGTCAAAGATTATATCGTTATTTTTAAAAATGCCTTTTATAATTGTCTAAAATTAAGCCATACCAAGATAAATACTTATAGTTATCTTCTAAACCAGGGGTTCCCAACCTGGGGTACGCGAATCCCTAGGGGTACTTGACGGTCTGGTTGGGGGTACGCGTACCCCTAGGTGTACGTGGCGGGAGCAACAAACAAGGGAACCACAATAAAAGTGCTCGTCGAAAAAAAAGAAAATATTGTGATGAGTACTTGTATGGATTTTCAGTAACGGGAGATGGAGACCGTTCAAAACCACTGTGCGTTGTTTGTGGAGATATTTTGTCGAACGATGCCATGAAACCATCTATATTAATGCACCATTTAGAGACAAAGCATCCAAATATAAAGACGTTAGTTTTTCTGCGACTATCAAACGGTCCAAATCTAACATCTTTTGTGTTATCTGCAAACAAAGTTCATGAGAATGCGGTAGCATCTCATGAACTTTGCATGCATCGTACAGAATAAGTTATCGTATTGTTAAAAGCGATAAAAATCACGCAATCGCTGAAAATTTGATCTATCCTTGTATCAAAGATGCTGTTCGTTGTATGTTCGGTGGAGACCATGACCGAAAAATTAACAATATTCCCTTCTCAAATAATAGTTTCTCGAAGAATTAATGACATAGCTGACGACATTGAATCTACAGTAATTGAGAGAATAAAAACGCTCCCTTCTTTTCAGTACAGGTGGATGAAAGCACTGATGTTTCCAATATAGCAATTTTGCTTATTATTGCAAGACATTTACATGACAACGTGCTTGAAGAAAATCTTTTACTTTGCTATCCTCTCACTGAAAGATGGACAGGCGAGATTATATTTAATGCCATTCAGGATTATTTCCGTGAAAAAAGTATTGATTGGACCAATTGCTGTGGTGTTTGCACGGATGGTGGAAAATCTATGTCTGGCTGTTATACAGGCTTGCGCGGTCGTATCGAAGAAGTCACTCCCCATGTAGTTTGGAGCCATTGCCGTATTCACAGACAAAGCCTAGCGTCCAAACCCCTGACACATTCATTGAAGGAAGTGATGAATCAATCTGTGAAAGTTGTTAATTTTATTAAGGCCAATTCAACAAACTCCAGACTATTCAAATCTTTGTGAAGAGATGGACAGCCTTCACAAAACATTACTTTTGCGCACTGAAGTGAGGTGGCTTTCACGAAGAAAAGTACTCACAAGATTGTTTGAATTCAAACATGAAGTTCAACTTTTTTTGAAGACCACCCTTTTCAGTTGAGCTCAAAATTTCATGAAAGCGAGTGGCTTGAACAACTTGCATACTTATCTAATATTTTTTCAGAAATAAATAAACTCAACTCAGGATTACAGAACAGTTCTATAACCGTCTTTAAGGTGTCTGATAAAATCGAGTCTATGATCAAGAAATTGGATTTTTGGGAATCTTATATCAAAAAAGACTAGTGTAAAGTTTTTGACACTTCAGTTTCTTATCTGTAAACGAGCTGAAATTGTCAAAAGATGTAAAAAGTAGTATAATAGCTCGCTTAAAAGGACTTAAGGTATCCTTCAGACAGTTTTTCCCAAAGCTAAATAGTGAAGATAACTAGATTTCAAATCCATTCGACGAATTGTTCTTTCAACAAGCCGAAAAACTATCACTTTCTGAAAAAGAAATGTTGATTGAGCTTTCGACTGATTGTTCTTTAGAATCTACTTTCAAAAAAGAAATCTCATTAATTTCTGGGTAGCAGTAAAAGAAGAGTACCAAGAACTCAGTTATAAAGCAATAAAATATTTATTGCCTTTCACGAACACAGCTTGTCGAAAGAGCGTTCTCGTCTTATGCGTATTTTAGGAATAAATATCGAAATAAGCTTGATGCTGCTCCTGACTTGAGATTATATCTGTCTTCACTTGAACCTGATTTTAAAAACTTAGCTCCATGAAGCAAGCTCAAGAATCGCATTTAAATTCTAGAAGGCTACATTTGAAAACTTACCTATCAAGTTGAAAAATTGTTGTGAACTTTCATCATAAGTTTATGTGATTGAAATTACTATAATGCTATTTTTTTAAGTTAGGTTGCTATTTTAAAAAATTGCAAAATGTAAAATCAAAAATAAAAGCCTACGAGTGTCATCAATTTCAGTCATTTGGTTAATTTGTTAGCAAACCTAAGAACATTGTTACTAACTTACTAACAAAAACAAATTATTACTAACAAAAACAAACTTTTTTTGCGTAGAGTGTAGTGATGGATGAGAAGGGTTATGAGAGAAGGGGTATTCATAAATTAAAAGTTTTATCAAGGGGTGAGGGAGAGAAAAAAGCTGGGACACACTGTTCTAAACGAAAGGTCCCAACTATTCGATATATTTAAAGCTTACCTTTACGAAAAAATTTTGTAGAGTTCCATAGAACTCTAGAATTCTATAGAGAAATAAAATTTCATTTCTATAGAAAACATTTTTATAGAGATTTCTATAGAGAAAACGAGTTCTGATTCTATAGAAATGTATTTCTATAAAGATTCTACGGAGATTTTTATACTTTCTATAGAGGTTAGTTTATAGAGCTTTTTGAAAAACGGTCATAATTCTAAAGGATTCTATGGACTACATTCTGTAGAAATTTCTATACAATTCTTAAGAAATTTTTCGTAAGAGTAATTTGTACAAGAATCAATATAATTTTAACTTAATTCAAAGATATATGTCTGTAATGATTTTTATCTTCAGAAAACAATACACATACTTTTTGAACTAGACTGGATCTAAAAGTATCGGAATTTATTTTTCATTTTCAGCCATGCTACCATCGTTCAGGCTGTTTTTTTCCAGAATACCAAATTCAGAGAGTATATGTGTGACATGTTGGCCATTAACTAAAAATGGTCTGATAAAATAGAGAAGTAATACCGATGCAAAATGAATTTAAGCTAGGTGGTAATAGAATATTTCATTAGTTTCTGACAGATACTACGTGTACTTAAGGGTTAATTGACTCTTTTGTTTGAAAAACATCGAAACTGACAAGAAGTGGGAACAATATTTTTACATTTATCCGCGAGCGACATTTAAGAATCCAATTTCCAGAGAATACATGGCATCATACTTTTATTTATTATGCATATTTTGTTTTAATATATGTAAATTATTGCACAAGTTACGATATTTATACAATGACTAAATTTTAGATGGACGAAACATAAATAAAAAGAGGCTTTATCGATTATTCACATTACTATCCTAAATTAGAATATAAACGGGTTAAAGCTGAACACAGGATGAAACACTTTCATCCATTCGAAAATTATAAAAATCAAATAACCTTAAATAAAATAGAATAAAAAAGCAAGACGTCTAACTAAAGGTTCAAGTAATCAAAATAAAGTACATTACTACATAATAAAGTTCTAAAATTTCATGTCTTCTACACTGCTGGCCACCCAAATTGCAACACCAAGAAAGACAAGAGATATCACAACAAAATTTATTTTGTAGATAACATGTTGACCAAGTATCAAATGATTAAATTTATAGACTTCTGTGAAGTGTGGTTCCTGCCAAAATCAGTAGCCAGAGTAGCCGCCATTGTTGGAGATCACCGCTGCCACACGCCTCGGCATTGATTCAAAGAGACTTTGGATGCGTTCTTGGGGTACAGCAGACCAAGCAGCTTCCACACGTTGCCAAAGTTGATCTGGTGTGGCAGCTGGGGATGTATTCTGGGTCAATCGTTGAGCAACCATGGACCACATGTTTTCTATCGGCGAAAGATCCGGAGAGCGAGCTGGCCAGGGAAGCAATTCAATCTGGCGATTGACGAAGAACCCTTGGACAATGCGTGCCACGTGTGGTCGCGCATTATCCTGTTGAAATATGGCTGTGGGCAAGCCCTGAAGGTAAGGAAGGACAACTGGCTCCAACACCTCGGAGATGTAGCGCTGGCTGTTTAAAGTACCGGCAATGCGTACTAGAGGAGTGCGAGAGTGATATCCAATACCGCCCCATACCATAATACCCGGTGCAGGACCAGTGTGGCGGTGCATAACGCAGCTGTTCAGCATCCTCTCTCCACGGTGTCTCCAGACTCGAATCCGACCATCGTGGTGTTGCAGACAGAAGCGTGACTCGTCAGTAAAGACAATTTCATTCCATTCTGCCGTCCACATCCTTCTTTCATCGCACCATTGGCGGCGGAAACGTCTGTGGTTCTGCGTCAAGGGTAGACGAAGCAATGGACGTCTTGCGGACAGACCACTGCTGTAAACGGCGTCGAATGGTACGCGCAGACACTGGATGATGCGGTACAGACTGAATGTGCTGTGCTATGGTTCGTGATGTGGCTGAGCGATCCGTCACTGCCATACGCACAATATGCCTGTCATCACGTGAAGTGGTGCACTGAGGTGGATGCGATCGAACACGTCGGTCCGTCGTACCCTCCTGCATCCAACGATCACATATCCGCATTACAGTTGTTTGGTTTCGTCCAACACGACTACCAATTTCCCTGAAAGATAATCCACAATCTCGGTAGGCCACTATCCTTCCTCTGTCGAACTCGGATACTTGATCAAAAGATGATCGCTGTTTTCTACGAGGCATAATTGATCGTTTTTTTGAAAAAACCACAAGAAAAACACAATTGCCGTACTTGAAATCGTCGAAATCTCCAAGCCTTAAATAGCGCTTTGAAGTGGCGCCACAGGCGCGCGTGATGTGCGTCTGCGCTGAAATTCTAATCATTTGCATATCTCACCTCCGCTAATGCATGTTGTAAATTTCATATTATTTGCATGCTTCCTTCAGGGTGTTGCATTTACGGTGGCCATCAGTGTATATATAATATAGAAGTTATTTAAATAATGGTATAAAATGTCGAAGTCAAAGTTAATGAAAGGGAAATAATATTTAATTTCGTGTAATTTTTTTGTTAGATTTCATGTATATTTACATTTACAGTTCGTTGTTCAGGTTGAATTCACTTAGTTCATGAAGTTCGTTGTTCAGGTTACATTCACTTAGATCTTGAAGTTAGATAGAAATTTATGCGTCTGAAATGATTACAGTCCCTTAAACTACTTTGTATCTGTAGTAAACAAAATCAAACTAATTCGTTACAGTATTAAGCTTATTATAACTAGGTAAATAACGTTGTTAGAATATGAATAATTCATATCTTAATTTTCCAGTTAGGTACCTCAAAATAAGCAGTGGCAAAAGTCATATTGTTGAAACATCAATAATGACAACGCACCACTAATTATTAATACATAAATTTGTAAGATATTGATGTTTACCGTAGGTTATTTTGTCAGATACATATAAAACAAATTTATGCGTCTGAAATGAATACGATCCTTTAAGCAAAGTACATTTACATGCAATTGTAAAGAAAATAAATCTATTTCATTATAGTATTAAACTTATTCTAACAGGTAAACAACGTCGTCAGAATCGTGAATAATTCATATTTTAATTTTCTACTCAGAGACCTAGTAGGCAGTGGCAAAGTCATATTGCTTAAACATCAGTAATAACAACTCAGACTAATCATTAATACATAAATATTCTATACACGCATAGAAGGTAAAATGTCTCTTGGAAACAAATGAGATTGGTATAAAATAATAACAAAGTTATTTTATTCCATTATAATGTAGTATATTGAAACCTCCTGCCACCAAAGTTTAAAATTCATACTAAGACTTTTATTCACGAAAGTCACGTTCCTGTGCCCCCTATTAGTTCAATCCCTTTTATTAGGAATAAAATTTTGCAGTGAGACTGATCCAGACCATCAAAAGAATATTTCCCCTTTCCCAAATAGAACTAGAATTCTACCTCAACGAATTCTGATGTTCTAGCTCTCATTAATGGAATTTTCAGTTCATTTGTGAAGGGAAAAATTCGAATTTATGATATATATGGGAGAATTTCATTTCTTTGGAACTTGATTATGGCTAACCACTAGAAATATTTTAAGAGCTACTATACCCCAATCGGATTTCCGAACAGATTTCTACTAGTTTGATTTGAGTAGTATACTTTCGAAAAGAAACTGTAGGAAAGTTTTAATATTTTATTATAACTGTACTATAAAGCTTTGCTGATAAAATTTTGCATCACTAGACAACTTTTATTTCACTGCAGATTTCATGTTTCTTTTTTAAGTCGAATTTCATGGTGTGAAATGTACCGTTACATACTCTGAAAGTTTATTCATGTAGTTTAGCTTAGAAATAGCTAGACGTAACTATTCTGGCAGCTAAAATTATTTTTTTGTTATTATTTAAAATTAATTTTTGTCACGAACTTTATAATTGTTGTATATATTCACTTTTCACATGTACTTTATCTTTTATAAACATCCGCGAATATTTCTTTGCTGATTTAGAAGTCTTTTCAACTCTTAGAATTATATCAATGCGTTATGAAAGTAATTTATAAACAGTATATGACGGAGAATTTCCATATGAGACAGAGCAGTAATACATAATAAAACAGATTAGGATGAAACCTTAATGTCATTTAAAACTAAGCGATTTTGTGAAAATGCTAAAACATTTAATCACTTTGAATTTCAGATTTACAAAGGAACTGACTGTTCTTGGTTAAAATAAAAAAATGAAGTATATATATACGAACAGATTACTTTACTGAAATGAAAAATGTTATGCAAGTTATGTATTCTTTCGCACGAAAATAATGTTATTTTTATTTTAGAAAGAAAGAATGCAAAACATTTTTCATTATTTTAATTTAATCACTTTAATACCTTAGGTACTTTTTCTCAGTTACAGCCTATGATTTTTTTTCATGATACTTATGTTAAAAAAGAATGTATTCTTCAGGTAAATTTAAAACAGCCAAAGTATTTTTCTTGAAAAAAATACACTACTATTTTATAAAGCTTAAACCTCAGTGTATGTGAAACCTGAGAATGAATCTAGAATTATTTTTTCTTTTAGGCTCTCGCCTATAAACGAGTACTTTTTATTTTCTACAAGTTTTATTACAATTACTTTTACACTCCTAAATATGCCATTTGTTCCTAAATCTAAATAGTTTGGTTCATTCATTTCTTTTTTATCTTTTTCTCACATTTCTTTTTTTCAGATTCACACAATATATGGGTTTCATTCTTTTTATCATTTTATTTATTTAAACGTATGCTTGTTTTGGGGAATAAAACTTAACCTTCTAACATAACAGAATTCACACCAAGTAAATTTTCATTTAATAAAATAAATTGCGATGCTCCAACGGGAACCAGGAATATGATCAGGGGCATTAATATAAGGTAAATAATAAATTCATATTCCAGTAACGTAATATTTTATTGCAATCTATGACTCAGTTATACACAAGATGTAGCTACAGATAAGATGAGTGGTAGATGATTATTTTCCCTTGAAAAATAATTATAATAATATACTAAACAATAATAATATATGTATATGTTTAGTACATTATTCGAAATCATATCAAATATCATACTTTTAATATGGTATAACACAGGACAGAAAGGCAACAAGCAACAGTGATAATACACGTAATTTGCATTAATAGCAAGCACCTATCACAAAATGCCAATTGGCCCAAGCAATGTACAGCAGGTGTGCACGTTTTGTCATGGAGTTGTACGAAATATGAATTAACAATAGTACAAATTACCGAATATTGATTTACATTTTTGATTGATTTGGAGGTACGAAGTAGGCATATCTATGTGCTCATGTTCATTATAAATGGATTTAAATAGGTACCAGATGTGAGTATCATTTTGCTATCAATAGACAAGTAATTTAGAAATTTTAGCGCAGATGTTTGCTGGTCTACTAGTACTAAGTATTTGATCTTGAGATCAAGATTTTTTGGTTTGAGTTTGACTATGTGTTGTCAGTTTGACGTGAATACTTCTTTGAAATCGGAACAGTAGTGGGACATGCATAAAAAAGTTAAGCGTCACAAAAAGGTGTTACAACTGCTTTTTCTTATGATTTCAGTAGAAGAAATATCCAGAAGATAAATATAGCGTCGTGTACACAAAGGATGTCTGTATATGACACATCCTTCGGACCGAGTGTGCAGGCGAACTGAGCACGAAATGGGATCGGCAATACGTCTAAATTCTACGGTGTAGGCGAGATTTGTGCCAGTGTAACTCTGAATTGCCTGGAGTGAGGATTGCGTCAGTTTTATCATTCGAAAGCTACCAAACTACGCTACAATTAATATTGGACAACAACAATCTCTCACCAATAATTAATATCAAACTGCATTTTAATCGCTCAAATTGTAAATTAATTATTTAATAGTCACACACACAATAAATAATCGTTCAAACTTTCTTTGTCTGCTCCATTCATTCCGTAATCCAACATCAGGCCCGAGTATTCACGTCAAAAATACGACTTGGTCCTCGAATATCTACCGATTTCTTTTCGAGACGATGGCTAATTAGACCCCTAGAGATCGAGAAGTCACGTTTAATTTATTTGTAAAAATCCATCTAACCAATTTTATCCTTTGACTGCGATTAAACGGCACATAATATCTATTTTGTGAAACTGTTTAGTTACGTGTATTTATATTTCAAACGTATACCATTCCTTTGAGATATATCCAAGCTACTAATGATCGAGCCCCAAATCCTCTTCCATTCATTCAAGCCAAATATTCCTTGTTGACATAACCGTCTAAACTAGACTAATGGTATTTGGTAAATACCATTAGAGCTGAGAAGCTGAAACTAGGCAGTAAATGCAAACTTAATATTTTCACATGTACCTTTTTGTGTTTCATATTTCAGTAGTTCAAAATCGGATGTTTTAACTTTAAATATGTCGAAGAAACCTGTTTGCTGAGTAAAAGTCAATGTTTAATGTTTGTATTACTTTCGGGGAAAAAATCTACTGCATAAAAAGGATAAATAAATACATGTGAATTTCGGTGTTTCCTTATTTACCGTTCTCTGAGTTTGTTCGAGTTTTCCGTCTGGTTAAATATTTGCTCTTAGAGGCTTATAGGAAAGTTACTTCTCGAATCAGATTTCCCATGTCTATTACTACAGTATGTACAGGGTGTTTCGAAAATATCTGGTCAAATTGTAAAGGATGTTAGAGGGCCCAAAATAAACAGTTTTTATAGAACAATGTGTCCGGAAATGCCACGTTAAGATATAAAATAGAGCAAATGAATATGAAAATAATTGAGCAACACGAAAAACTTTTTCCCCATGAGAGCGTAAGCAAACAATACGGAAAATAGAGATTTTATTTTCATCTAATCGAAAGTTATCGCATAATACATATCGGATTACCTTAAAAGTAATTTATCGTCGGCTTGACGACGTTTGACTTTGACCAATTAACTCTCATTTTCAATTCGGAATTTATTTTTATAGTTTCTGTTGGTTACGCATTGAAATAGTATTCGAAAAACAAGCCGATGTAACGAGGTATATCTCGCTGGCCACTAAAACAAACCAAGTGACGTCATATCTGGAATACAACTCTAAAGCACTGCAGCCACATACATTTAACTTGACAGAAAAAGCCCTCTCATTGAAGCACATCTTTCACCAATGTTGACCAATGAAACACCCTTTTCATTTATTTATAATTTCAAACAGACGGTTGATAATAGTTTATTTCATTTAACCCTCCAAGTGGTTTCGACGAGATATCTCGTCCATCAAGACGTGACCAATTTTTCTATTGACGAGGTATTTCGTCATCAAGATATTGCCGATTTTTTTATGACGACGAAATCGTTTCAGTCATTGATGATAACGAAATGAAGAGTCAGTTTTCCTCTAATGACGAGTTATCTTGTCCATCAATATCGACTCAGTTTTGTTAATGACGACATACCTCGTCGAGGCAACCACCAGGAGGGTTAAAATCATTAAGCAAATATATGGGAATAGAATACGATAATATGAATACATTAAATTATGAAGGTAAATATTAAGTGTCTAAGAACAATGATGTCTAACGTTTTTTTCTCGAACCGGCAAAAGAAAGACACATTTTTAAAAGAGAAAAAAAACACGAGGTTTGGATAGAAATCTGAACTGTCGCCCCAATCAATAAGTACATGAACAAAAAGTTTTCGAAACTCCCTGAAGGATACTTTCATGCTGTTTTATTACGATTACTTAAGCCAACGGAGATTTCCAAAAGAAGATACATCGCTGTCTGTGTGTATCAGCTGAAATTCCGATCTTTCTGTAGACACTCTAGAAGCGAGTCTTTTCCAGTAAGTGTAAGTAGGTGTGTGTGCAAAGCTGAAAAGAATTGAAAAAGAGCGTTTCTTTTGATAAAGATATCTGTTCTCTCTACCCGCTTTTTCTTCAATAGTCAGCTGTGAAAGCAGCTACAAAAAAGACTTTCCATATTTCCTGCAAAGGGCGCTTCCTGAATTGTTACAAAATACTGCGGAATCTTTTTTATTTCTTGTCATTCTTCGTAGTAGGGGGTGACAGAATCGAAATTTTCTCCGCTTCGTTTCGAAATTTTTTTTATTTGCGTTGTTCTTTCGAGACTTTGTGTAATACTGGGATATTGTAAGCCTGAAAAAAAGAGTTCATTTTCTTCCTTCTTCCCATTACGGTATGTGAATTATTTGACTTATTTATCAGTTTCACTTTGACCTGACAACTCTGCAGTTTGGTATTTCTTTTGTAATGGAAATGGAATCAGAAGAAACGGATAACGAGAGCAGCATGTTTGTAATATGGTCTGTGCGTAGAAAAGTTTGGAAACAAAGGCCCAACGCTTTGCGTCGAATGTATTTACTTTTTAATTCATCCAAGTAAAGATTACTGCTGATTTTCATCATATTCGTAACATAGTCCATGCTTAGAAAAATTTGAGACCGAAGATCCAACGAATTGTTTCGTATTTTTTACTTTCGAAATAAAACACCCAAGTAAAGTTTACTGCTAATTTTAATCATGTTCATAATATGGTCTATGATTTGAAAAGTTTTAGAACAAAGATCCAACGGATTGTTTCGCATTTATTTAATTTTGAAGCAATACACCCAAGTAAAGTTTACTATTTTTAATCATATTAATAACATGATCTGTGCCAGAAAATTTTAGAACAAAAGCCCAACGATTTGCATTTATTTGCTTTTTAGTAATACACCCAGGTAAAATTTACTGCTACTTTTAACGTTATTTACCATGCCAAGTTGATCCTATGGAAAATATAGAATCTCATCTCATCAGCTTATCTATGGCATCCTGATAGAGATTGAAGAAGGTTCGGGTCGATTGTTGAGAGGAGTCCAGACCCGGGCATACTAGGATGTGATCCTCATCCATGCTGAAATTGGAAATTCTGCAAATTGTGCATTCCCTGGAGGAATATATACCAATTCTCTCCAAGTGGGCTACAAGGCAATCCGGTTTTAAGCCTGAAAAGTGCTTTTTTCTGGGTTTGTTTTTAAGTTGTCCTATTACATTTTTTACATATCGCATTGCATTGCCATTTCTTATTTTTCGATTTTTGAATGAATTCTTTTTTATTATCTAGGATATTTTTTGGTTAGAAGCCTGCTAATCGCATCTGGAAAGTGAGCAAAAAGATAGACAAATGGCTTATGATGTCGAGTAAAACCTGCGTTTAGCTATCAAAACCACTTAAGCTTCAAAGTTTCATATTTGTACAATTAAATATCGTTATTTTACTTCATCCAGTGAAAATCCTCTTTAAATACTCGTACATAATATTTTCAACAGCTTTTTTTAACTTTTATATTTATCATTTTTTTGAGGATTTAAACGCCATGTGTATTCACTGAATTTATTTACGTACTAAGAGTATTGTGAACGGTCATACGTTACAACATATGCCTAGCACATACAGACAAAATGTCTCAATGTATTGATATTAAATCTTTTTAACAAGAACGCATTGATTGTCTGTCTTTTCAACAAGGACATTGATATGGATGATTTTCCTTTTCCCAAAAATTGTTTAATCTAGAACTGTACATTGAGATATCTTAGTATCTTTTTTTAGATTTAAGTCAACGGGATTTAATTTCTGATACTTTAGTTCTAAAATTGCAACAGGTATTTATATAATACTGACTACTTTTATTTTAAAGCTGCGAATGCATTTGTTTAAAGTAAAATAACATTTGACAGACAAAATGTCAATGTTAATAGTCAGTCTTTTTAACAAAGACATCTCCCTATGTATTTCTCTCTTCTGTGTCAGTACAACTTTCATTTTGTGTGCGCATGTTCATTACATGATGTTATCTGTCTTGTGTCTGGCGCAGCATGGCCAAATATGGCCCCTGCACCATAAAACCCAAAACCGATCAAACATATTGATATGAATGATTTTCCGATTTTCTAAAATTGTCTAATGTACAGGTGTTCGTCTCCGTAGGTGACCTAGACACCACTTAAACCTGACTCATATCGGGGGTAAATGGTCACCTGCGATGTCCAAATGTCCAAATATATAGGTGTACCACCATAAGGCGGACTATATAGCTGAAAGCAATCCAATGTAGAGGTGTACATTGAGATAACCTAGACATGATGTTTAGGTTTAAAAAAGTCAACGGGATTTAAGGTGTATGTATACACTAGAAATCACGAAAATTGACCAAAATATCGATATATTTTTTAATAATTCAAAATATTGTCCAACCCCTTAGCTTTCAAACGATACCAAGATCTTGAAAATATTCGAAATAGTTTTCTAGTTATAAGGGTTTGGGATAGGTACTGTGACCTTAGAAAAACACGCTTCCAAAACTTTAAACTCGATTTCTGAAGAACTAGGTTTTTTCAATACGATGCTTCTTTCGAACAGTGATAACTCAACAATGAATTGATCTATTATAATTACTTTTGTGTCATTATAATCTATATAATACAGTGGATGTTTTGACCCTCAGTCAAAGTTATTGGTTAAGAAATTAATTTTTAGTTGATTTTTAAATCTTGAAATTCCTGAAAAAAACTTGATTTTTTAGACTTCCTCCATGAAAAAAATTGTAAAAAATAACCTATTCCCTCTAGCAACTTGATGGAGGGTCAAAACATGAAGAATAATATTAGGAATAATTTCCAACAGGAATTGTCTTTTTGAACACATTAGAATTTCAGATATCACTGTTCAAAAAACATGCTAATAAGCTAATTATATCTTAATTATATAATTAATGAGCAGCTTAATCAGAATTTTTCACACTGAAATGAGTTTAAACACAAACCAATGACTTATTGTGAAAAAACTGGATTTTTAAAGTCAAAATTAAAAAAAAATGTTCTAGTGTATACTTTCTCATACTTTAGTTCTTTAAAAATTGCCACAGGAATTTATACATTAACAACTATTTCCACTTTAAAGCTGCGAATGTTCTTGTTTTAAGTAAAATTCCCTGATTTTTCAAATGCATTTTCAGAGTTTTAAATAACATTAAATATTGTCGGCTTTAAGTGGTGTTGGAGGGTATTAAACAGCACGAAGCGAGATATTTAAATTAGAGCGAGTGTTGGAGGAAAATCTTGCGGCAGTTCTCTAGACTCTCTTCGAAACGATTTTTAGTTCGTTCCTCGTGGGATCAATTACACTATCTCGTGTTAACGCTTATAAGGCTTAAGTCCGATTTCTGTCTCCAAAGATAATGCGGGACTAGTCTTTCCCTTTCCTGTTTAATGGGCTGACGGAGATTTTATCCGTGTTAACAATTTGAACTGGTGTATAAGTGTCCGAGGCTTGAGTTTGTTAAAAGTATTTTTAGTGAGTCGAAAATCACGTGGTTTTCGATCCATTTATGCAGAGGATGGTAATGAAACGAACTCGTTTGTTTAGTAGTAGTGCAAGTATATTGTCTGTGAAATTGCTCTTAACCCTTGTGTTGCTTCAGTGAGACGTGAACTCGACTACCTATCTCGCAGTGGAAATTTAGGGTTCGAAACCCGGTTCGTAATGGTGCTATTTAGGCTGTAGGTACAGCCTGCTTAAGCCTCGCGTAGTAGAAATAATCGTGGTATGATAAAATTATTCCACATTCCGAATTCACATCTTCGTGCATGTAATGATTTTCAAGCTGTTTTGCAGTGGGAAAATTTTAGGTAACAAGGATCTTACACAAAACAGGTAACTGAAACTTGGTTTAATAAGTAAAATTAATTTTTCCTTCCTAATTTAAACATTACTATTTTTTCCAATGGCAGAAAACTTGACATTCGTAAAAACAAAAACTTGACGTACGTAAATACAAATAAGAACATTTATAAGTAGTGTTATTTTAAAGCAAGACAATTTTTTAGACAATTTCCTCATGTAATAAACCACAGTTCGAAAGGCAAGAGTAAAGAAATGTGGTACAATTCCCCCGAATCCCCCCTAATATAAAAATATTTCATTACTATTTCTATTTCCAATGGCAGGAAACGACATACATACAAACAAAAACTTGACGTACGTAAATACAAACAAGAACTTAGCATACGTAGACACAGTTACAAGAGAACTGCCCCAATGAGCGACAAAATATTTTAAGTTTATTGTTATTTTAAAGCCTTCCTTCGCACTCTAAAAACATACTTTCCAAATGCTTTTTCTTTTCCCCCATACTTTTACATTGAACTGTCGTAACCATTACACAAATTCCTGCTGTAACCAACCACAGTTCAAAAGACAAGCGCAAAGGAATGTGTTATAATTCCACCCGAATCTTCCATCATAAGAGATCTATTATCATCAACAGCAACCAAACCAATCGAATTTCACAAGCGCTTTTCCCCTCATGATGAAATAGTCGTAAAATAAAACGAGAAATCACTCCAAATGTAACTAGACCTTCCCTCCAAATGCTTTTGGGACGAATCCTCCCATCTCTCCCTTGGAATATAGAGATATTTCCCTTCCCAGAACCACGGATTTCGAAATGTCTTTTCTTCCATGGGCTTTTTACATATTTTTTGCGCCAGTTTTATGCCTCTTTCATGAACCACGAACTGGAAGGAATGTTTTTCCATTACCCCGGGACAAGTTTTGTTGTTCGACTTTTATCTACTTTCCCCTTTCCCGGGGAATCTCCTGCTTTTATTTCGTGGGTGACACAGCGGCATTTTGGTCGCATTTGTGTATTTATGAGACGTAACGATGGGTAAGGGATTTTTACATGGGTTTGGTGGAAACTCACGAAAATCTCTACTTTATGCAGGGATGAGGGAAAGAGGACGTAGAGGATTGCGTTTTTCTCTCTGCATTCGGAGTGATGATACGCAAAAAAATTTTTGAAGGGTCAACGAATTTTCTTCTGATAAATTGTTAACTTAGAGAATTGAGCGCAACTCTGTTTTCTAAAGATTAGATTTAAAAAGTAGACAGACAAAACTATTGGAGGAAAAAAGTGACCGAATTTCAGGGAAAGATCTTGCATAATGCCTTATAAAAGGAGTTCGATGCCAATATTTGCGATGGTTTTGGCTAAGCCATGATACATATCATATTCCCTTCAATGTTTTATCTTCTAAATATTTCAATTCAGAAAGTTAATTTTAGTTTCCATTTAGTCTCTGAAATAGTACTCTTCGTAATAGCGTGTCCGGTAAATCTCTATGCAGGGATGAAAGAGAGAGAAATACAGGACAAAAGTATTCTGTTTTTCTCTTTGCGATCGGAGTGATGATATGGAAAAACATTTGAAAGGTCAACGAATTTTCTTCTGATAAAGGGTTGAATATAATTTTCTTTTCCAAAGATTTCATTTAAAAAGCAGGCAGTCAACTATTGATGAAAATAAAACTATGAAAGGAATTTGATACCAATCGGGATCCTTTTAGTTGCCCTAGATTTTTTTTAAATTCTAATATTTTAATTTCATTGTTGTTTCTTATGCCTCCTGCTCTAACCACCTGATAGACCCAGCCTAAAAGTCATTCGTCCTCAAATAAATTATAATGCTGTCACGATTCTAGAATAAGTCAGAAGGGCTACTTCAAATAATAGAAAGAATGTGATTTCTGGAGGCGTGTTCATCCTTGCATTCGTCAGCAGTAGTTGGTAGATTCGCGATTTAGCAACCAGAAGGTCGCGAGTTCGAAACTCAATCCAACTAAAGACCGTCATATATGTGGGGCTGGTGCACATTAAATCAGTCGTGGACTGAAATGTCTTCACGTTGGCGTGTTGCGGAAGTTTCGAGAGTTGGGTGCCAGCTCAGGTGTAGACCTCGGCATATGACCTTGGCTCAAAATTGCGAAGCGTTGTCCTCGGATCTTTCCCCTCGGAATTGATCCCGGACCGTCGTCAATAGCCAGATGTATTGCTCCAGTGCGACGTAAATTCAGCTATCTATCTATCTCCTTGCACTTAGAAACAATTAGAAAATATTTTTAACCCTGCAGGAATTCCATGCTCCCAACGTGCCCACTTCTCTAATCCAGATAAAGCCGTTTGAGTCCTTTTTCTCCTTAGTAAAGCTAAGATTGATCAGAAACTTCCTAGGTACCAGTCATGATTGGGAGGAATTCGCTGAATTGCATTATTTTCGATTTCATATCGCGATACTTTTCTTCAAAAGAGCCTTGAACTTCACCAAAATGTGTCAAATAGAACTTCTTCAAATAGTTGGAGACGCCTTGTAAAGACAGATGTACTTGATCGGCCACGCCATGATGCTGTAGCTGTCTTTTGACTGATAACCTGACATTACTGTTTGTTGGGACGCCTTTGCCGTATCGATGTCCTGTCCAACCCAAATACCCTCTTTGTGAAGATGACCATGTTATGAATCAATCCCCCACATTCAACGCGCAAGGGTCTCTGAAACCGAGCGATACCGACTTCAAGACTTCTTTAACGTGTACTTTTGCCTTGTTTCTGTATGTCTAGTTCTTGTTTGCATCGACCTTCTAGTGAAATTGACAAAGCATGTTGGTGGAGTCGCTGTAGTAAGATATCTGAAGGGTAGATCACGTGGTATTGGGACGACTGACTATTGAAGCGCAGACTAGTGTTTCTAATACGTATTAATAATTTTAGTGTGTTGTCTCGCTGGAGTAGTACTAAAACCTTTGATCACCTACCTGTTCAATAGTCATAGAATTGCAATTAGAATTGCAACCTAACAGGTAGTAGCAATGCATAAAACGCACTCTGTGAAAGAGATTGAACAGAAAAACGTTATCTTAGATCTTTAAAGTTTCCAACAATTCGATTCTATGTTTCAAATTTTTCTTCGCCAGTTTTAAAATACGTTTCACGAAACCTTCACTATTTCTGGTTTAATATTTCAGCACCGAATACAATTTTCAAAAATATATTTTATTCATCGAAGCAAGTTTATTTTCATACTTAAGAGTTTCCACAACTGTTCAACTTTAATATTGGTGGGGAAGTTGTATTCCTTGTAATAGTACAATTTTATCAACAGGAAATAGTGTAAGAATATTTTTAATGAGATATACTTAAGTACACAAATAATTGAGATCGCGTTTTATTTGTAACTAGCAAAATTTCCCTACCTCACTCGGGTTCAATTGGTTAACTATATATTGAAAGTGACCAGAAAATCGCTTTCCTCTTTCGTAGAAAAATGCCGAATCATTTAAGTGCGAGTAAAAAAATTTTTTAACACCTTTTCGACATTTTATAATTAATTCGTAAAAATGACGAATCTATGGCACTCTCACATAATTTACCTGACAATATTTTTTTTTAATTTGTGGCGCTCTTTTCGAATTTCGCTACCGTTAAGGGAAAGATGACTAATTTGATAAGATATTTATCACCAAGTTTGATTTAAAAGCGAATACGTTTTTCTTGAAAATTCCGTTTCGTGGCATGTGCAATAATAAAAGAACTTGTTTTAAAATTGAATACCTTGAGTACAGATAAAGCAAAGGTAACCTATTATCATTTTTCTAAATGGTAAATCAATTTGACAGCTTTTCATCTAAAGAAAATCATTGTTTTAAACAAACTTTCCATATATAAGTTGCTTAAATATAGCTTCAATTCGTAAAATAAGCCACCTTGGCCATCTGTTGCTATGACAAAGAACTTATAATGTTTCAAAAGTACTAGTTCGAATATTTTTAACATTAACGTTTTAAACTAACGTTTCAATAATGGTGAAATTCCACTTAAAATTTGCTTTATTCTAACTTACATGCCGTTTTAAACAGAATACTTTGCGGTGATGTTGCGTATGATGAAAAGGAATTACAATTAAAATAATAAATATTTAAAACAGAAAATTAAAACAAAATGAAAGTTAGCGGGAAAAAGTTCTTAAGATATAAAGTCATAATTATTTTTTATCTCTCGATCTCGCACAGTTGCCACAACTTACAACTAGAAATTAGATAGAATTTAAAGATACGAAATTAATTCGGTGCGAAAAAAATATCACTGCACGTGGCAAACGAACACGAGTTTCCGTTTTGTTGCAAAATATCGTCTGTCCCAAATGTTCGAAAATAGTTTATATTTTGCAAAGAAAATAAATAAGGCTCAAAATAAAAAAATATTTGAATTTAAACTCTTCAATAATAATTTTTTAAAAAATAATTAATTTTTTAGCAGTACTGGTAAAACAATTTAAGTAATTGCAATGCTCAATATGAAATCCAGATTCTCCAAAATTACCAAATTATGGTTGATTTAAGTAGAGTTACTCAGATGTTTAACATGAAACTTGCTTAAATACGTAAGCGAAGAAGTTTAAAAAAAATACATTCACTACACTAAAATATAGTTTATCCAATGTAGGACCTTACATTAAAATGTTTTGAATAAATTATATGTGATACTTGTACAAACACACAGCCACAAAACGAGAAGACGGACCGACAGACTTACACAATCAAGTTTAGTGACTAAATGAATGTAAGAACGCGCAGTATGCAAAATTTCATGAAAATATGTCCAACCGTTTGGACGTAGCATGGGCACACACATACAGACAGATAGACAAACAGACACCAAACGCACAAGAGACAGATTTTGCATCAGAAGGGTCCAAAACGGATAGAAAACTTGAAACAGGTCGAAAATATTCAATGTACAAACACTCCATTCTTATTTATATAGATTTTTAGTGTTAGTTAAAAACAGAATTTCAATAAGGAGAAAGCAATAGATTTTTCTGCAAAGTTATATTACTTTGATCTTTTGTCTCAGTTTGTGAATCATTTTAAAGTCTTTTAATTTCATGTGAAGTTTTAAAATGCAACTAATCGATTTGAGAGTGCTGACAAAATACGTTACGAAATTTGTTTACTAATTTTGTTTGTTTGCTTCCAATTTTATAGCTACGAATAACTAATGTTTAGTTAGAAAAATAAAGAAGATACAATTAAACATAAACATAATAAAAATCTAGAACAATGAACATCGGTCTGCATGATAATCTAAATTAACGTCTAAAAACTATCGCTCAAATCTCCATGATTTAGATTAAGTTCAATACTATTAATGTAACAATAAATAATGCTTGAAAATCATAAATGTTCTTTCATTTAGATCCAACAAATTCTCTCTATTAGAACGATATAAAATTCTTCACTCTTTTATAGAATTTTACAAATATTTATCCATCCAAAATAAAGAAATAATAATGCTCCTTTGAGACCTTGTACCACAGGAATTAAAATTTAAATATTCTCAGATATCTGACATCAGACGTTTAGAATTTTAAAACATGTTCTTGATTTTTAATGATATAGCATGATACAGTAATATAACTTTGATTCTTAGTATATTCTTTAGAGTGGTTAAATTATAGTGGAAAAAGTTTGTCTATACATAAAGATGATCAGAATTACTTTTTATCTCCCATTTGTGTCAAGAGATGCCATGAATTTCAAAACTCGTTAGGAATTCTTTTTAAAGCCATTTCATCTACTAAAAATTCCAAGAACTACATGATAAGAAAAGTCAGAATATTTCAAACTGTTATTTAAATGCAAATTTGTTTTAATGCATTATTATGAAACGTTTACATACTGTGTTGCAAAATGAATCATATTATCAGCCAAAGTCAACCTAAAATATGATAAAGAGATTATCAACTCACACATAATGTAAAAAGGTTAAATACTGTAATTGGACTATTAATATCATGTGTTGAAGTTCAAGACCTTTTCTCAGGAAGTAACTGGAATAGTATGCGCAAATAAACTCTTCGCATGAAAAAGAAAGGAAATCAACCGAATCCTCTTTTCCTGTAAAAAGTGTAAGAATGATAGAGGGCAGAAAATCAATCCTACAATCAATAGCTTTGTGATAAGACTTATATGTACGATATCTTGTTATCACGAGTCTTGATTGCATAGATTGTCTAACCTCGAGCAGTAATCACCAAGAAAGGGAACACCGAAAACGACATGACTATTATCCGAAGAATACTTTTTTACAAAGATCTCTGCATAGGAAGTTTATCCATCGGTTTGAAATTATATTTAACATTTTTGTTACCTTTTCAAAACGTTCTTTTGTCTTTAAAGATATTTACAAAGATGAAATTAAGTTCATTTTAAATCCAGTATATAATATATTAAAATACGCTCTCCGAAATTCATCATTTAAAATTTCAATATTATACTTCCAGATATCAGGACGAGAGAAATGTTTTAAAGCATATTCAATATCTTTATTCCATATTGAATGATATTCTACATATAATATCAAGCCTTAGAATATTTTATAGAATGTTCTTTCAAGAGCTGAAAACGTTCGTACGTGCTATTTGAATAAGCGCAAGTGTTTGATTTCCCATTTGCTAAAGAATAATTTTGAAAGAAGCAACACTTAAAATTTATTTGAATTGCATAGAAAACCAATTTATCTACTTCAAGTTCCAAGAACCACACGATAAAGCAAGTCAGAATATCATGAACTCGCATTTTTATCTAGTAGTTTTTGTTGCTTTTAAGATGTTTAAAGTATGGGTAAAATTACCATGCAGGATCCTACTTTTTTGCAATAATAGAACTCGTGATATTTTGAAGACATGTCCTGGTACATCTGAATTACTTCTCACGTAGGGATACTGGGCAATGTAATGGCGGACGACTTACAGTGGCTGTATGTAACTTAAATTTGCTCACTTACTTAGCTTAGAAGAAATACACTCCTTCTAGAAAAAAAATAAAAGAAACTATGTGATAGGGCACCACAGCACCATTGGTATAGAGGACAAAGACCTCAAGAAATAGTCAACTTCAAGTTATGCAGAGATGATCAGACAGCAGCTTGCAAGATTTTGAACTGGTCACACTAAAACTGAAAGATATGACAGGAAAAATATTTACTGTTACTGTCAGGGTAACTGGATGGCAAGTCCTGATCACGTACTGTAGTGTTTCAGGGTGTTATGGGAGGGCATTAATAATGATCCGATACATCTTTTTACAGGAAAGACGTTATGGAGCTGATTTGATTTTGATCCGGGATAAGTAAAACGACGTGTTACTTGTGTGTGTTCCTAAACTACACACAAGTAACACGTCGTTACTTAGGATAGAGCATCACAGTTTCAGGGTGTCATGAAAGGACATTCATAATGATGCAAGACATCTTTTGGACATTTTTCGAAGGAAGAACATCGTGGAACTGATTCGAATTTCATCCAGGACTGGATAAGTAAAAAAACATTATGTTGCTGACTTACACGCAAGTAACACGTCGTTACTTAGGATAGGGCATCATAGTTTCAGGGTGTCATGGAAGGACAATCATAATGATCCGAGATATTTTTTGGCATTTTTCGCAGGAAGGACATCATGAAGATGATTTGATTTTGATTCGGGATAGGTAAAAAGTTTTCTAACGTACAGACAAGTAACACGTCGTTACTTAGTCGAGTAAAACAAGTGTGATCAAGTATCCCCAAAAGATTATTAAAAATACTGTTCAGAAATTATAAACCCACAGAGAACGTCAAAAGTTAAAATAGTGAACAATTAACCCTATATTCTGAAATCTAAGACCACTCTGAAAAAGTAACTGAATAATACCCGTCATACAAACTTTTCGCATAAAAAAGAAAGTATCTTCTCTTCTAGCAAAAAAGTGTAGAATGAAAGTGGCTAGAGAGAAAATCAATCCAACAATCGATACCCTTGCGATAAGACTTTCATGTACGATATCTTCTTATCACGAATCTTGACCGGATAGTAGATTGCCTGACCGCGAGCAGTAATCACTACGAAAGGGAACACCGAAAACGACATGACTATTAGCCGAAGAATTCTTTTTTTTTGCAGAGGTCAGTGTCTTGAAAGAAATTCTCTCTTTTTTTACAGAAAGTACTCTTTTTTATTTCAAAGCGGAATGAGACATTTTTCTTCAAAAAAAGTTTTTATGTCCGTCATTTATTTTTCGTTTCTGCTACATCATTTATTAGTTTTTCTCCACGAGTGCACTGTAATTGGATTTTTGATAAGTAAGTGACAACCCGGGGTTTATGTCGACTCATTCCAAAAATTGACAATCTTTATGGGGGTCATAACAATCGGGCTCCGGCTTCGGGAGGCTCCGTTGTGATTCAAGACGGATTGCAGGCCGGTGTTTTGTGTTGGGGAAAAGTGAAAAGTGGTGTTCTACGTTTTCTTTTAAAATTTAACTTATTTGAAAGGCATGTCAAGCTTTTTTCTGTCTTAATGAAAGCCTCCATTTAGGCATGATTTATTACGGCCTTTTGTTATCGCCATCTCACCAGTGAAGAAATGCTGCTTAAAAGCGGTATGTGTCTTAAATCTTGATAGTAAAAAGTTTCGTGGAGGCTGGGCTATAGGTATAAAACCACCAAAAATTTTTCAAGCAAACTAGTACTTAAAGTACTAAAAGTAAGTGCTTTAGAACGTTGAAAATTATTCTAATGGGCACTTTGGGTCCTAAAAATTGGTAGGTTGTGTCGAGGACGCAAACCGTGGTTTTGACGTGAATACTCGGACCTGGTGTTGGATTGTGGAATGAATGAAACAGATATGGGAAATTTGAACGATTGTTTATTGTTAATATTCAACAATTAATTTACAGTTTGAACGATTAAAGTCCAGTTTGGTATCAATTGTTGTTGTCCAATATTAATTGTAGCATAGTTCGATAGCTTTCGAATAACTCTCCATGCAATCCAAAGGTACATTTGCCCAAAGCATAGGAAGGACGTAGGAACCCAGACATAGGAAGGACGCAGGAACCACAGGCATTGGAAGTTTGAGTCCTTTGGCATCTTTGAACGATATTGTGTGTGTGAATCTATCAATTTACAGTTTTTTCAATTTTAACAATCAATTTACTGTTTGAAATATTCAAGCACAGTTTGATATTAATATTGAAGGATAATTTTATTAATTAAAATCTTGTGATTGTAGCGTAGTTTGGTGGCTTTTGAATGACATTTCTTAAGCAGTCCTCATTCCACTGAATTCAAAGTTACACTGGCCCAAAGCTCGCCCAGCATAGTGGAATTTGGACATATTGCGTACCCTGTTCCCGCGCTCAATGCGTCTGAGCACTTGGTGCGAAGCTGATGTTAGATACGTACATCCTTTATCTACACGACGCTATATTTATTTCTGGATGTTCCTTCTAGCTCTGATATCATAAGACAAAATAGTTGCAACTCTTGAATTTTCGTGCATCCCCCAGTTCTGTTTTGAAGAAATGTTCTGGAATTTTAAAGACGCTTTCTCGTCGAAAAACGATATAAATATGTTTTTTGAATGTGCATATAAATATGTTCGATAAAAGGAAGAATATTATTTTATTTCGAATGACAGGTATTAAACAAAATTACTATAAAAGATTAGTAGCAAACAATAATTTGTGTCGGATTGCCAAAATCGTAGAGCATTTTGCCGTTTTATACGTTGCGCAAAAGCATCAAGTGGAGATAGGTCTATAATACTCCCAGAAAGAGTAAAATTAAGTATAAAAACCTCTAAAACATGCTCATATCCATTATAAAGGTAACAGATCACATTACTACGAAACCGTCCCAATTGAAATGTATGACATTTCACCATCAAACGAAATCGAATATTGTTTCGTTTCCCTCCTGGTGGTTGTCTCGAAGAGGTATTTAGTCAGTAGCAAAACTTACTCAGATCTCGATGGACGAGATATCTCGTCATTAGAAGAAAACTGACCAGATCTTGAACTCGTCATCATAAAAAAAATCAGCAATATCTTGAGGAATAAATATCTCATCATTATCAAAAATGGCCTGATCTTGATGGAAGAGATATCTCGTCAATATCACTTGGCGGGCAAATGTAATTACATTAGATTCACAAAGGTTTTGGGTATTATTAAGTAAACCGTCAACTTTCGTCTGGTTTGTTTGTACTGAAAATCCCTCTCACAAATGACTGTAGTTCAAAAGTATAAATTCATCAAGTCTGTTTTAGGTGGTCTCTGAGAATGCATAAAATACTTGTTTATTGCCTCTTCACCACATTAGACTCTACTATAGAAATATATATAGTATGTTTCACAATGATTAAACACAGACATTTCTTCATCAAGTAAAATAAAAACAATTATAGTTTCTTGCATTTAATTTCCATGAAAAAAAGATGAAGTATGAAGGGGAACGAGATAAAATAAAATCCTAAAGCTTAATTTAAAAAAAGAATGAGTTTTAGGTATTTTTTGTTCTTTTCTAAGTGATATAAGAACAAATGCGTTTAATTTGCTAAGGAACCTAATGCATAATACAAAATGGCATAAAATACAAAATAACAATTAAGTACACTCGGTAACCATTTTTTATTTTTCCATGAAATGCAACATTCCAGTACCTTCATTAAAACTAATTAAATGTCTTCGAGAGAACATTCTGCAAATTGCTTGTGCGAAGAACCTGATGAAATTTTAGGAGTAAATTTTTGTACGACTGTAAAGTGGATTCCATGTTTTATTCACGGCATTAAATTGAAATAAATTATTCTGGGGGAAGTGTCTCAAAATATGCACAAAAAGTTTTTAGATTAGCATTCTTTTACGTAAAACAAAAATCGTATTAAAACTTATACGCTAGTTTGTGTAACACAAAATTTTATTATCACAATGTAAATTTGTTTCATGACCTATTTCCATTACAAAAAATGTTCTCATCTAAATCAAAAAGACATTCCTCTGTTGAAAATTAATCTTAGTTAAATAAAAACTATTAATTTGAAGGAGTAATTTATGCTTGTTTTGTTAGTGCACTGAAAAATCTACCATTTTAATTTTTAAACTAGCTGAATTACCCGGTCTTACTCGGGTTGAATTGGTTAAATGTAGATTGAAAGAGTGACCAGAATAATCACTTTTCAGTTTTGTAGAAAAATTTCAACATCATTCAAGGGAATTAATTTTTTAACATATTTTCGACATTTTATATTTTCTACAACTTACTTTGGACCCAAATCGTGTATCCATCAATTTAAACATTTCACATATATCACACGCTTGTTGTACAATATAACTGCGAATGGTAACACTAAGGTGATTACTACAAAAGTCAATTTTGAGGGGCGGGGAATTAGGAATGCCCCGAATTAAGTTTGTTTCCTATAAAATTACAGTAACTCAATTCGTAAAAGTAACGATTCACTCATAGCTTTTCTATCAATAATTTTTTACTTGTTGTGCTCTTCATAAGGCATGCGACTTTTAGAATTTTGCCATCCTTAAGGGAAGGAAGGAAAATTAACTTAAAGCGAATACATTATTTCTCGAAAATTGCATTTAGTGGCACATGCAATAACAAAACAACTTCTTTTAAAATTGAATGTCTTCAGTAAAATAATGATAACTTAATACCATTTTTCAGAAAATGGTAGATAGATTCGACAGCAAATTTTTAATAAGAAAATTAGTATTTTCAACAACATATAAGGTAAGTTGATTAAATAAAAATTCAAGTCGTAAAGTAAGAAACCTTGACATTTTGTTACAACAAAGAAATTTTAGCATTAAAAATCCTAATTCGGATTTATTCTAACATTAAAGTTCTTTCGATATCATCAAAGTGCCATTTCAAATTTCCTTGAATGCAACTTTAAATCGAATCATTTGTGGGGTTTCTGTTGCCTGTGATAAAAAAGAATTACAATTTATTAAAAAATAAATTTTTATTAAATTTACAACCACAGAAAACAGAGCTAAATAAAAATAAAGTCGAAGGGAAAAAAATTGCTCTACAGATATTAATTCGTGATTTTTTTTTATCTCGTGATCTTGCATAGTTTGCACAACCCTATAACTAAAAATAACACAAAATTTAAAAATGCAAAATTAAAAATTTAATCTAACATACATTCCATACTTAAAAATGAATCTTGGTTAAATAAAAACTTTATTGGTTTGAAAAATTAACCGAAAAATGTATCATTTTATTTTAAAATCATCTATTGAAGTTTTAACTAACAAAACAACTCGAAGCTGACGCTATTTGTATGAATATTGCTATTGCTTTGGTTTCCCTATTTTTAGCTACACCTCACCATTATAAAATTCCTATTATTAAACTGAAAGAGTTCATTTATGCGGATGCTAAAAGTACACGCAATGAATAACAAGTAGGAAAAATAAATGATGTAAATGTCGAAAGTATTTCTCAAATGAATAAATTTGAGGAAGTTGACTGCTGACGACGGACATAACTTTGAAGATACTTTATTGAAGAATCTAAACTCCAGACTAGAGCTTCGTATAAGTTCACGGAAGAAATCATTCAAAGTTTAAAGACGAAGGAGTTTATAATTTTATGACTGGATGTCTGAGAAAGGCAAACTTTGTAACTATCATCGAGTGAGTGGGAAGGGGTTTAACTTAGTAATCGAAATCCAAACTTTTAGAACTTTACAGAGTAGTAAATGTGTATAGGAAATCTAATAAATCTAACGGAATATGGTACATAAAGAAAGTGTTAAAGTCGATAAAAATAAAGATCGACTGTGTACTTCTAAATTCTAAAAATACTACTTTTGAAAGATAGGAAACCAAAGTTATACGAATAGTAACGTTCATTGATATTCCAAAAGGAAACCTAATCAATTTTATTACATCAGAAATATCCCCAAAGTATTAACCCACAGAGGGATTCAGACTCGTATCCGTTCTGCATTCTGTCATCTTCCCTGCATTACTTCTAACTAGTTTAACCTTCTAGACCAATAAAATCTTTTCTGATTCTTCCAACCAGCAGATGTGGTTATCTGGTGATTACGTGCATTGTGGAGAAAAGGTAATACTACATTACTTGGAAATCTCTTGATATGCAAAGGGTTAATTGTTGTATTGCTACTTATAGCGTACGAGCAAAACAACTCACCAATTTTTGTTGAAATTTATGATACTAAGGTTGAGTGCTGTGTTGAATTGACATGGTGGGTAGCTAGATGAAATTACGTTACACAGGAGCAGCAAAACGGTCTATTTGAATTGACATGGAATGATCCACATGTTTATCTAAATATTTAATTCAAATTTATCAAAGCACTTTGAAGGTCATTATGCTAAAAAAGTTTTTCTGTAAATACTTAATGGGTAAAGGCCTTTAACTTAATTTTTTTTTATTGAACAAAAGCAAACTCCCCGTGCACCACAGAAGTACAACACGGGGCTTACAGAAGTAAGTTGATTTAACAAAGAAACAGTGGAAAACAATTTAACTGAAATTACAAGATTTTATGAACTTGACAAATGAGTAGAAAAGCAGATTAGATTTTACAAAAACATTGAGTTTCACTGGCCATGTTTCACCTAATTTTCTCAAATCATTTTTTAGGCACATTCTTGAAGTTTTAAATGCAGGACAACTAAAAAGCAAATGCTCTACATCTTGTGGCTGCTTTAAAACACTTTCACAAATCATTAGTCCGAAGATGAAACCTATATAGATATTTAGCAAAATTTCCATGGCCAGATAAAAATTGTGTAATTTGGAAGTTTCTGAAGAAAAATAATTCTGAGTTCAATCTATGCTTAATAGTAGGACTTAACTTAAGTTTGTACTTAAAATTATTTATTATAATTTAAAATTTTTAAGGGGTGTTGGGGGCCCATATTTTAGAGTACCGTCCATTTAAAATGCTCCTAGATATCAGAATATCATATGAGAGGACATTTATAAACCATATCAGTCGAGAATATTTACATACCTACATTAACTATTTCAAGGTGATAGTTTCCCTTACAGGGTAAAAGCTGGCAAAACATCTGTATAAGGTCACAGGAGTTGTATAGAATGAATTATTTAGAAAAATATTTCAATTGTATCCTTTTCTCAGTTATTTTGCTTATTAAGAAAAATATTAGTCAAATACGTATAGGGTGAAAAAAGATCGCTTTATCCTAAACGTCCTCCACAAAAGCTGGAAACTTATTTATCGTAGCCATTTCGATGTATTGAAATTCATAAACAGAGAATACGAATTCTGGAACTGAAACATGATCTGAGGAAACCAATGCAGCTAAGCCAGAGTTCCATACCAGCAAACAAGCCCCAGCATCAAAGCTGTATGTGATTCAATTGGCGACAGACTCAGCGATAGATCAGTGCGAATAATCAATTCCGAATATTCCTCTCAGTGAGGCCTGTTAGGCACTTTCGTTATTGAATTCAGTTGGATACTCTTTTTTAGGGGGTAGGAACACTCAACTCACTCAATGACGTTGGAGCGAGATCATGGAAAGTTATCATGCAACTGCGAATGCCAGATCAATTCCGTCTCAAAATAATCTCCATTTATGCATTTGTATAAATTACTTTCAAAAGTTATATATGACGTATTTAAATTTCGATTCGAAATTGAAAAGCCGTTGGAGGTAGATGAATTTGTATTTGAATTAAAATTTTATTTTCAAGTGCATTGATATAATACATGTTGAGATGGTTCCGTTGAGATTTAATAAATAATTTCTAGCATTTCTTTAGAGTTGGAATACACATGATTTCTTTTGTAGAGATATGCGTTTTCATGCTTAACCCTCCTGGTGGTTGTCTCGACGAGGAATCTTGTCATTATTAAAACTGACTACATTTGATGGACGAGATATCTCGTCATTTGAAGAAAACCGACCAGATTTGATCTCGCCATCACAAAAAAATGGCATATCTTGATGAAGAGATATCTCGTCATTGGCAAAGTTGGTCAGATCGTGATGAACGAGATTTCTCGTCGAAACCACTTGGAGGGTTAAAAATTTTTTTTATGGTCTGATTTATCTGTTTTAACCCTCTGAGGAGTTCACATGCATAATTCCAACTAACCTGCAGTCTTCCCCATGCATGACCCCTCAACAGTTTTGACCTTTTCGACCAATAGAATCTTTCCTAGAATTCTTTGAACCAATGGATGTAGCAAAAAAAAATTTGTTGTGGGGTAAAAACAACACTTTACTTGGAAATCTCGCGACTTGTTATATTTTGAGATCCTTAAAGTTTCGTTAGATGTTATGGCGTTTTCATAACTCTAAATCTTCACTTCAAATTAGCCTAAGTTAATCTTTGAAGCAGTTGGTTCCAGGACTCAAAAAGGTAGTCACAATGAATGAAAAATCTTTCAATTATAAACCATGACCAAATTGGCGATTTATTTTTTAAAAAATATAATTTCTTTTTAATCTGCAACACATTTGCAAAATGTTAAAATGAGGGCTTGAGAAGACATTAAGAGGATACACATTTAGATATTTAACCTTAAATTTTCTTCATAAATACAAAAATGAATATCTCACCAACATGACGAACCCTCGCCAATCTGAGATCCGTTTTGGAGTTGGCTGAATCTATCAGATAAGAGCCAAGCGTTGAGCGCCAAGGATTGAAAGTGCGTGTAGAAGCCTTTCTTCAATACTATTAAAGGGAGAGACTAGTTGGCATTCTTGGATTAGCAAGCAGGGGATTGTAAGTTCGAAACTCGATCCAACCAAAGCCTAAAGCTAAGCTTTCAGGTAACCTAAATGTAGATGGCGCTAGTGTTTTTTGCGGTAGCACGTGCTTCCTGTACGTATTCCGTATTGGATAACCGGAAGTAAAATCCTTGTTCGGTTCTCTCCTTATTAATGTCTGAATTTATTGATACCCTGTCACCTCCATCTCTGGTGGGGGCTTACGTGAAACTTTTTCCACCACGCCCTGCAGGTTTAATAGCCGTACATCCTCAAACGGCGACAGTCTAATCCGCAGGGTGATTATTATATTACATTATTATATTGCGTGTTTTCATTGGTAATAAAAGTTTAATCATCTCTCATAATATAAGCGACTCGTGGAAAATATAGATATGCAAATAACTTTAAGTCAATATTAAACTTCAGAAAAAGTGAGTGTTACAAGGTTTATCACACACAATTTCGTATAATCATGGGAAATGTAGCTCGTCGAAGACTTATCCAAAAAGTCTTTTGGCGATGAAAATTTTAGTCGCCAATTTGGCGAAGGACCTGCACCATGTTCTTGAGATTTACAAGATAAACTTCATAAAATATTAGTATTGAATCTCTACCGACTTGATTTAAGTAAAAAATTCTCATTTTCTGGTATATGCAGGGCACGAACTTCCAAGAGATGATTTTTGAACCTTGTGAAGTGGAAAGACAGACGTATTCATGTCACAGGGGACTATGTTTGAAAAATAATGCAAGGATGTCTTTATCAATAATCTATTTGGTCTCCAGAATAAAATTTTTAGTTGGTAGCAGACTCACGTAACCTATATATTTTCGAAATATTCCACGTATTAATCTAAGAAAATAGTCAGTCTAGTAGAACACAATTTCCCAAACTTTTTATTTGCATAACGCCTGAAGCTTATTTACATTGAATTGTAAATTTAATTTTAACAACATGTCTGTCATACCGCTGCTGTTATTTGAACATAATAAACCTGAAACGAACGGATGTGCATAGAGGAATTTAAAAACGATGTAAAAAATGAACACATAGTGAACATATCTTTACATTAAAAATCAGGAGTTTGAAATAAAAATTACATACATGATTTTATTATTATTAACTAGCTGAATTACCCGGCGTTGCTCGGGTTGAAATGGTTAAATGTTGCTTGAAAAGTGAATTGGAATAATCACTTCTCTTTCACGGAAAAATGCAATAGTTTAAGTTCTACGGAAAATACGTTTTAACTTTTTCATAGTTTCTACAATATACTTCGGACGCAAATATATACATTTAATTCCTGAATATATTGCAATATGTAAAAGATTAAGACATAAATACAAACAAACGCAATTCCGACGAAAAAATGCAGAATTCTAAAAAACAAAAGATGCGCAAAGTGTCGAATTTCGACTGTCTGAGTGCATTCTGAAATAGAGCAATTCAAAAAAAGACATTTGAGAAATATTGATAAAGAAGATAATGATTTGTGAAATTTAGTAATGCTCAAATATGACTGAAACATTTCGTTGTGGTAACTCAAATACACAAACACGATATTCTAAATCAAATTTATAACATAATAAAGCATTAATTCTGATTTGCCAAATCTAAAATAACAAAATTACGCTTTTATGATAGAGTTTAAGTTTTTCGTGTTCCATTATATATACAAAATTTAAATTATGGAAAATCAAATATTTTAAATATCCTTTTTTTATCAATCAAATATTTGTAATATTCATGTAAAAATATAAAATTCATCATAGAAATAAAATATTAATAATGAACTTTAATTCAATAATGAACATTACACCTGTCACAAATAAAGTAGGAAATACTTATACAATCAATTAAAAGTTAGATTTAGTAATGTTCAAACATGGCTTTGCCCGGGTATTTATCCCAATCATCTATTAGACAGGAAAATGAATCAAATCAATCTATAGTGTAAAATCAAAGTACTTACATTAACAGGTTTTTATAAAAGTATAAGGACAGTACACACATCATGAAGTAAAATATTTTACAAATTCACACACACATACACACACACTGTAATATAAATGTAACACAAAACTTAATTATACATAATATTTTTAGTTTCACCTCCAGGAGCAAGAATAACAAAATGCACATTACACCTGTCAAATAGAGTAGCAAAATTACGCTTTTATGATCAATGAGTTTTTCGTTTGTGCTTTTTGGAATAACGGTGTTTGGGCTAGAAATAAATGTAATCGGTGTAGACAAATTAAACTGAATAGATAAAATTTTTTCAAAAAGCAGAAGGTCGATTTTACAGAATTTTTCAGAAAGAAAATCACTACTTTCAACGGAGGATTCACATGTATCTATTCCGGACATTTTAAAATAAGTTACACGCCTTACCTAAAAAGCTTATGAAATAGAATTCTACAAATCATTACGTAATCAATAAATTATGTAAGGAAAGTTGGTCGAAATATACACCAACTTTCCTTGAAAATCATCATTGAACTCCTGAAAACCTTTCCTTGAATTTCCTTGCCCCCCAAAATAAATATTTTAAAATATTTCTTCAATAAAATATCTATAATTTATTTACATCATGGGAAGAACTAAAAAGTCAGTTCAAACATAAATATTGTAATTTAATTTGTTTCGGAAAAAAAAAAATAGTTTTTCGATCAACACTGGGCCGCGGTGGCCCGGTTGGAAGAGTAACGGACTATCAACCGAAGGGTTGCGAGTTCGAATCCAGCCAAACACCGTCGTGTACAAAGGGGGCTGGTGCACGTTAAATCTGTCGTGGCCTCAAATGTCCTCACGTTGGCGTGGTGTGGAAGTTTGGAGAGTGGGGTGCCAGCTCAGGTGTTACCTCGTCATCTGACCGTGGTTCAAAATTACGTGGTGTTGTCCTCGGACTTTCCCTTTGGGATTGATCCCGGACCGTCACCAATAGCCCGTTGTGTTGCTCCAGTGTGACGTTAATTGAAATACCCCCCCCTCGATCAACACTGGTAAAGCAACCATAGCTGCCTAAAGCAATCAATCTATGCTCAATGTTATTTCTATGGCGATTTCGAATAGTTTTTAGCCCCCTAGGGCCAATAGAACGGGGGTTAAGAGTTAGCCTATGCTGACCGCAGTGTTCTAAAGTATAAGTGTACCAAATTTGGTGTGAATTGGTCAAACGGTGTAGATTTGTATAGAAAATATATATATACACACACACATCCTATTTTATATATATAGATAATCTTTTAATTCAATTACATTTTATAAACACGTGACAAATGTTCCGCAAGAAATATGCGATAAGATGGCAGATACAAGCACCTACCATCTCATAGTGATAAAATTAAAAATACAAATAATTTGCATACAGCCTATTGTATTTGTTATTAACCATTCTGATGGTTGCCTAGGCGAGGTATCTCGTCATTAGCAAAACTGACCAAATCTTGATGGACGAGATATTTCGTCCTTAGCAGAAAACTGACTGATTCTTGATCTCACCTTCATAAAAAATCGGCAATATCGTGGTAATGAGATATCTCGTCATTATGTGAATTGATCAGATCTTAATGGACGAGATATCTTATCAAAACCACTTGCAGGGATAAAAAGCATTTTTACGTGAAGCCTCTCTTCATGCAGTATCATTTGTAAATAGCTATCGTCTATTGTAAGCTACTTTTTCCATTACATAATATTTTTCGTGTCACTAAGAGCAGATTCTAGAATGTATTCTACGCTGTGACACAATAATCAATAAAGATAGCTTGTATATAATTTAACTGTATGAATTTTGTATACTGTGAGAGGGATTTTCAGTGTAAGCAAACAAACCTAACGGAAATTGAAGATTTTACTTCCGCTACTCAAATGCTCTATAATAATACATATCGAGGTTACTTTGCAATATAGTTTATCGCCGTTTTGGCGATGTTTGGGAGCTTACTCTAATTTGTTTTGACCAATGACCCAGAATATATAAATTTGGAATTCGTTCTTTGGAATTTTCATTGACGAAGTGCTGGAATCGTATTCGGAAAACAAGACAACCGACGTCACGTTCAGAATTCTTACAGGAAACACGCATCACCACAGCCACTTACATTTAGCTTGACAGAAAATGCTTCTCATACGCCAGCATTTAAGACGTCCAGCCATCTCAATAAGCTAATACGTTTCTTAGAAAACTGACTTCCTTATTGATGTATCTTTCTTGCTTCCAAAAATTCTCCAATATCGAAGTTTAAAGAGTAAATTAAAATTGATGTTTTCAATTTTTAGAATTATTACTAATTTTTTTTAACTATCACTGATCAGAAAGGATGTGTTTTTCAGCACGGATAAGACCTGCTTCGGATGCTCATGGAATCTTTGTTTGTAAAAGAGTCTTTTAACTCTCCTGGTGGTTGTCTCTACGAGGTATTTCGTAATTAGCAAAATTGGTCAGGCCATGATATACGAGATATCTAGATAAAACTACACTGCTGGCCACCCAAATTGCAACACCAAGAAAGACAAGAGATATCACAACAAAATTTATTTTGTAGTTAACATGTTGACCAAGTATCAAATGATTAAATTTATAGACTTCTGTGAAGTGTGGTTCCTGCCAAAATCAGTAGCCAGAGTAGCCGCCATTGTTGGAGATCACCGCTGCCACACGCATCGGCATTGATTCAAAGAGACTTTGGATGTGTTCTTGGGGTACAGCAGACCAAGCAGCTTCCACACGTTGCCAAAGTTGATCTGGTGTGGCAGCTGGGGATGTATCCTGGGTCAATCGTTGAGCAACCATGGACCACATGTTTTCTATCGGCGAAAGATCCGGAGAGCGAGCTGGCCAGGGAAGCAATTCAATCTGGCGATTGACGAAGAACCCTTGGACAATGCGTGCCACGTGTGGTCGCGCATTATCCTGTTGAAATATGGCTGTGGGCAAGCCCTGAAGGTAAGGAAGGACAACTGGCTCCAACACCTCGGAGATGTAGCGCTGGCTGTTTAAAGTACCGGCAATGCGTACTAGAGGAGTGCGAGAGTGATATCCAATACCGCCCCATACCATAATACCCGGTGCAGGACCAGTGTGGCGGTGCATAACGCAGCTGTTCAGCATCCTCTCTCCACGGTGTCTCCAGACTCGAATCCGACCATCGTGGTGTTGCAGACAGAAGCGTGACTCGTCAGTAAAGACAATTTCATTCCATTCTGCCGTCCACATCCTTCTTTCATCGCACCATTGGCGGCGGAAACGTCTGTGGTTCTGCGTCAAGGGTAGACGAAGCAATGGAAGTCTTGCGGACAGACCACACTGCTGTAAACGGCGTCGAATGGTACGCGCAGACACTGGATGATGCGGTACAGACTGAATGTGCTGTGCTATGGTTCGTGATGTGTCTGAGCGATCCGTCACTCCCATACGCACAATATGCCTGTCATCACGTGAAGTGGTGCACTGAGGTGGATGCGATCGAACACGTCGGTCCGTCGTACCCTCCTGCATCCAACGATCACATATCCGCATTACAGTTGTTTGGTTTCGTCCAACACGACTACCGATTTCCCTGAAAGATAATCCACAATCTCGGTAGGCCACTATCCTTCCTCTGTCGAACTCGGATACTTGATCAAAAGATGATCGCTGTTTTCTACGAGGCATAATTGATCGTTTTTTTGAAAAAACCACAAGAAAAACACAATTGCCGTACTTGAAATCGTCGAAATCTCCAAGCCTTAAATAGCGCTTTGAAGTGGCGCCACAGGCGCGCGTGATGTGCGTCTGCGCTGAAATTCTAATCATTTGCATATCTCACCTCCGCTAATGCATGTTGTAAATTTCATATTATTTGCATGCTTCCTTCAGGGTGTTGCATTTATGGTGGCCAGCAGTGTACTTGGATGGTTAAATCGCATAAAATTGCTGTAACACTCTAAGTGGTTGACGGAATATCTCGTCCATCAAGATCTGACCAATTTTGCTGATGACGAAATATTTCGTCATCAGCAAAAGGACGGACAACCAACTTGGACATGACAACAAGCCACTGCCGATTTTTTGGTGATGAGAACAAAATCTGGTTAGTTTTTACCAATGACGAGATATTACGCCCATCTAATGGTTTTACTATTGATACCTCGTCGAGACAACAAAATACCTCGTCAGGATGGTTAAAAATACTTCATTCGAAAAATTCTAAAGCAGAGGCTGTGCCACGAGAAAGATTCTTTTCTATAACGTTTAACACCTGTCAATAGCAGCTTTGAAGTATTTTAACTTCAATCACTTAGCGCAAAGATTTTTCTCTGACAGTTGGATTTCTATGATGAATGTATGCATATCATCAATGGGTTTTGTTCAGTTTTCTAGATATTTTTCGTCGAGTTTCTGAAATTTTTCTTTGAAATTCAATGGACAGTGCTGAAATTCCTGGACGCTTCAAAGTTTCAGGAAGGTGTATTCTTTTGAAAGTTTCTGTTGTAAGTGACAGAAGATCGAAGCTGTTTACTTTACGAGTTGAAGCTATTCTTGTGCAACGCTGCTATCTCAAACATTCGTTGAAGACATTGATTTCGTTTTTAAAAGATTGTAAAATTTATCTTCCGTTTTTTGAAAAATTGTAATCAATTAACTTTGTTTCGTCTGTACTGAAAACGTTTAATTTTAAAACGAGCTGTTATTTTACATGGGGAATGGAATTTTCAAGAAAAAATGTATTTTCTTGAAAAGAAATTGATCCTGAATATCGTATTAATAATCTGTCAGCCTTTCATAATAATGGTGTAATTGGGAAACATCGCATTCCTGGTGCAAGAATGTTACACGTCAAAAAGTATTGATAGGAGAACTGGCTGCAATAATGCTCTGTGAAATTGTCTTTTTACAATAAATGAACTTAAATGGCATTTGCAATCACTCCAAAACTCATAATCAACTTCTATAATAGTCATCTCACTATCACATTTTGTAGTTTTGTCTTATACCGTAGAGAGATTTATGTGAAATAAAATACATGGGGATATGGAATGTATAAAGCATACATACATACGTGTCCAAAATAAATTTTAGAATCTATGAAAATGTCAGAATGGAGTTTAAAAAGTATTTTCTACTAATTTATTTTTCCTATATTTGCATTTTCAATGATATTTGCACTTTTCTGATACAAAAAGTGATTTTTCGGATCGCGTTCCATCAATGTTTAAACAATTCAACACGAGCAATGCCGGGTAATTCTGCTAGTTATGTAAGTAAAATATAGTAAAATATTGTCTCTTTAATAAGAAAATATAGTTTTAGTATATTCCTTTATATTTCTTAATACATGACTATTATTATTATATTAAAGCATATAATGAGCATATAGAGATGATTTAAAAGCGCGGGTAGATTAAATTTTTAAATTGTAATATTATATACGTATATCTAAGTTACTAGAATGAGGGTATTCAATCTTTCTTCCTTTTAGATGTATGTAATTCTCTGCAGGTTTCTGTTTCATTTGCTACGAATTTTAGGTCTCATTTTTTATAAAAGAAAAACTAATCTTTTAAAACAAACCCTAGAATTAAAAGAGTAGAAAATTGATTGCCGATACACCGAAGAAAAATGAAAATTCTTAGGTTTCCTTCAGAAAGAGTTCTGATGACCATCATTATTTTGACACATGTTATCTTCACTTCCGTTGTGAAAATTACTGAATCGAAGAATCTAACATCAAGAAATAACTTATCTTTTAGATCAAACTTGCCCGAAGTTTCGCCAACTTTTACAACTTTCCTATAGTTCTCATTTATCTTCGTTAACCTTCATATTTCCGTATTCCGTACTGATTCTTTTTAGATGGAATTCGGAACTTTCATTTCTTTTGTTATAAACAGCTGGAAACTAAATGATGTGAAAGTCTAAGACTACGTCTAGATTTACTTTGCTTTCCTCCAAATTATCTTCACTATTTTAAGGAGTTAAGGAGCTTACATTAAAAAAACTCGACGTCTGAGTTTTGCTTGCAATGATTTTTATGACCATATTGAGATATTGTATAAATGAATGTTTTCACCATTTATGAAGTTTTATAAAAAAATTGCGAAGAAATTTCTGATACAAAATCTTGGTTACCTAAGAGAGGCATTTTTGTCAATCTAAATATAAGCGAAGACAGTGTTTCTGCTGCGGAAAGCATTTCCATTTGGTACTCCGAACGTGACATCACTTGGCTCGTTTATCGAACATGATTTCAGCACGTCGCCAATAAAAATTAGAAAGAATGAATTCCGAATTGATACATGATTGTTGATTGGTCAATGCCGTTGAAATTAGACTTGAAATATCATCAGAACAGCGAGAAGGTACAGTTTAAGGTAACCCTGATATGTATCATGTGAGATAATTTAGGTTGTGGAAGTAAAATCTTAACATTCCGTCTAGTTTGTTTGCATTGAAAATCTCTCCACAACTCAAATACGAGTTGTAAGTGGGGAAGGTTCTGTTCCTGTAACTTAACCTAGGTGTATATTTTTCTTCTGGCTCAGCAAACTTTCCTTGTGTGTGCATGTTCACTATCTAACTTGATGTTTTTTGTCTTGTGTCTGGCGCAGCATGATCAAATATTGCGTTGGGCCATGAAAACCCAAATCAAGCAATCTACAACTCAAAACCTTTTTTTGGTGACTATTTGCGCGATTAAAAAGTTTTTAGTTACATGAGCACAAAAACCTATGGATATTAATTACCCTATTATAGTTTGAATGCGCATTCAATGAATCCTAAATTTATCTGCTTATCCTATAATTATTTATGACATTTAAACCACTAGATTCAAAATACTTTCACTCAAAATTAAAAAGAAAATATTAATTTTAGAAATAAGTTACAAAAGTTTGGTTCGTTCTATTCAGTATTTTTCAATTAAAGTTCTTGCTGCAATGAAAGTAACCAGATGTCATCCAGACAATAACCTCTTTGTTGTGGATTCACTCTTTATGAATGATTAATTAAAAGATATCTTTGCGCGATATTTTTTATTTTGTGTGTTTTCAGAGTACATTTAAATAGATTGCTTCACAAAATATATTCGTAATTGGTACAATGTTAAACACTTTCATTGTAGATAAGGACTTTTAAACAAGGAATGTAGATTGACAGGTTGTCTTTTGCTAGTTGTTTCAATACAATTTAATGTATTCCTAAGTAACGTTCTGGTGCTTTTGAGTTATATGACATAACTTCTGAGCAACTATATGACTTATTTCTTCCATAATCATAACTTGATTTGATTGATTTTTGCTCAGGAATCATATTTGGTTGGTTAGTCAATCTACGGTTATTTATCTTTACGAAAGCTAATTAGACCGTGAGAGAGTGTGAAGAATTTAAATTCTTAATTTCAAATTAACCTAAATTAATAATTAACCTCCTGGTGGTTGTCTCGACGAGGTATCGCATCATTATCAAAACTGACCAGATCTTGATGGACGATATATCTCGCGTCTCTCGTCATTGACCAGACTTGACAAAACTGACCAGATCTTGATCTCCATCATCATAAAAAGATCCGCACTGTCTTCATGACGATATATCTCGTCATTAGCAAAATTAATCAGATCTTGATGGACGAGATATCTCGTCATAACCACTTGAGGGTTAAAGAACTTTGTTTCAGTTTTTACAAATGGTAAACCAAAATGAATAAAAATATTTTTTAGCTATGCAAACTTCCCCAACTTAGCGATTAAATACAAAATTTTTAAAACATACAAACATTATTTTTTTAATAATTTTTCGGTACTTTTGCGAAGCATTAACATAATCTGATAAAAACATTTAGAGGAGATTCAAATATTCAACCTTAATTTATCGACACAAAATAATGCATATTTTACCAACATGATGGATAGATCCTCGTTAGTCTCTTTCGGAGCTGACTGTGTTGATAACAAAGTCAACCGTTTAAGCGCTACGAAAGACAAGAACTTGGGAAAAAGTACGTAGACGTATTAGATGTGATTGCTTAAATATTTTTTTAAATTTCTTTTCTCTTAGATGACATTGAAAGTGTCTCGTAAAAAGTGTTGTCATGCACATATCTTCAGTTTTAAAAAGTGAATACATTAAAATAAAAAAAAACATTACAGAGCCCCTTTTCAAGTTTGAGCGATTCTTGGTTTGTTGAATCAAAACCTCCAATGAACGAAATTCGTAAAAAGTTTGAGTCAGTCTCATTTCAAAATTGGTTGGTAGGTGAATTCACGTCGCATTGGAGCAACCCAAAAAGCTATTGTCGACGGTCCAGTATCAATCCGGAAGGGAAAGATCAGAGTATAACACCTCGTAATTTTGAAGCACGGTAAGATGACCGAGGTCAACACTTGAGCTGGTACCCCATTTTCCGCACCTCCATGCCACGCCAACGTGAGGACATTTTAAGCCACAACAGATGTGCACCAGCCCCCACGTACACTATAGCCTTTGGTTGAACTGAGTTTAGAACTCGCGAAATCCTCCGGTTTTCTAATCCGCTACTCTTCCAAACGGGCTTCCATGCCTTTCAAAATGGGATTATGAAATGTTCAATATGTGTCTCACTTGACAGGACAGGACATATCACTTTCAGAGCACCCACTGCAAAGCAGCTCATCTCCACATCAGAAAGAGAAAAAGGTGTAAATTGAAGAATATTACGTAAGGGTGGAAACATTTTATCAGGAGGTCACCCTCCCATTAACAGGAGGTCACCTTCCCATTAACAGGGGGTCATCCTCTCATTAACATGTGGTCACCCTCCCATTAACAGGAGGTCACCCTCCCATTAACAGGAGGTCATCCGGCCATTAACATGTGGTCACCCTCCCATTAACAGGAGGTCACCCTCCCATTAACAGGAGGTTATCCTGCCATTAACATGTGGTCACCCTCCCATTAACAGGAGGTCACCCACCCATTAACAGGAGGCCATCCTGCCATTAACAGGAGGTCATCCTGCCATTAACAGGAGGTCATCCTTCATCCTACCATTAACATGTGGTCACCCTCCCCTTAACAGGAGGTCATCCTCCCATTAACATGTGGTCACCCTCCCATTAACAGGAGGTCATCCTCCCATTAACAGGAGGTCATCCTGCCATTAACATGTGGTCACCCTCCCATTAACAGGAGGTCACCCTGCCATTAACATGTGGTCACCCTCCCATTAACAGGAGGTCATCCTCCATCGACTGACCGCGAGTGCATTGTAAAGTGTCTCACTTGAAACCACCTAATTATTTCAATAGATAATTTTCACTTCAATAGAAAAATTATTTTAAACTCATTAATATAATCTTATGTAAAAATCCAGATTGAAATTTCCATTATACTTTCTGTCTTCAAACGGCTTTGATAACACGGATTCATCCACGCTTTTTCATTACTACATCTAATAGTAAAATTGATGCAATAACCATCCGTGCATACTTTTATAGATGGGGCACGTCGAAATCGGACTTCTTGCATCGTGATTAAGTGCTTTTTGCACGGGGCATAGAAGGTCAGCACACGTTCGACTGAGATAATGCGTCCCATCACTCAGGGCCTTATCAGTCGAAGTCAAAACTCTTTCTGGCGCTCTCACAATGATGTGAAATGTCTCAGAGACTCCGAATCCAATGAATTCTCTGTTCAATTGAAGAGCGCGCTTTGTTTCGGACATTAATTTCAGGGAAAAGTTATGTCGGGCTAAATTTAAGTCCCTTCGATCGCAAATGGTGGCTGATCGGATGGTAAATTTGCCCTGTTTGCAGTGTCTCGTTTCGAACAGCTCGGTCCATTCAGTTTTAATAGGGTTTCAAATTCATAGGGAACCTATTACCTGTTATTAAAGCAGCTTGCTGTATGTTAACCTGGCTACTAATAAATGGTGAAAATTTGAGTTCGATATTAGAGGCATTCTGTCAAGGTAGATGTAGGTGGCGGTTTCTACTGCGGAACGTGTTTCCTGTACGTATTCCGATTGTGACGTCACGCGGCTTGTTTTTCGGAAACGACTTCGCCAATAAAGGTTTCAAAGAATGAATTCCGGATTGGTGTATCATAGTTGATTGGTCAATGCCAAATAGACTAAACCCCGAACGTGGCCAAACGGTGATAAGCTACATTTTAACCCTCCAAGTGGTTTCGACGAGATATCTCGTCCAAAAAGATCTAATCAATTTTGCTACTGACTAGATACCTCATCATCAAGATATTGCTAATTTTTGTATGACGATTAAAATCTCGCAAGTTTCCTTCTAAAGACGAGATATATCGTTCATTAAGATTTGGTGAGTTTTGCTAATGATGATATACCTCATCAACACAACCACCAGTTGGGTTAAAGTAATGTGTATCATGTGAGAGAATTTGGATAGAAGTAAAATTTTCACATTCCGTCTGGTGTGTTTGTTAACACTGAAAATCCCAATCGTTCACATAAAGTTACTTTAATTTTGGAATTTCCAAGTATACTGCTTTATTTGCGAGAATGTATTTGAATGGTGATGTTTCATTGGAAATCAAAGTAAATGTATAAAGAGTTACTCTATCTGATATTACCTTAGAATCTATTTAAAAAGATATGCCCCATGTGATGGAATTTCAAGAAGACAAGCTTTGTCGAATCTATGCCTTTAGATGTTATTAACACTTAGAAAGCTATAATGTGATTTCTATAATTCAAGTATCAATAACTTTAATTTAAAACTGAACTGTTTTCATATAAGGAAATATCTGTTATTATTCTTTATATAGGATTTATCAAATACTAAGTAATATAATTTCACGGTATAAGAAACTATGGATAAATTGCATTCAAACATTTCATCCAGATTTTTTTGCCCATTGCGATGGCAACCTGCAGGTGGTGTAGGTTCGATTCCTCCTTGAGTTATTTCTCTTTTCTGCGTCAGTAAAACTTACTTATGTTTATGTTCATTCTTGACGTTGTTTGACACAGCTTAGTCAAATATTAACCTTGCGCCATGCAACCCAAACAAACCAACTCGTACTGTCTGGTTTCTAGTCGTATACTATGACACTTATTCTTAACGATGTGTGAGACATGAAACCATGTGGTTTTATTTTTAATTTTAGAAATCAACTCTCCAAGTGCTTTCGACGAGATATCTCGTCCCTCAAGATCTAGCCAATTTTGCTAATTCATTGAGACAACCACCAGGAGGGTTAATATGTTAGAACTACAGAGGGTAGACAAAATAATATGAACACCTGTGAAATGAGACAAAATCTTTATTAATAGGCTGTTGGCCCTCCTTTTGCATCAATTACAGCTTGTATCCGTCGTGGAATGGACAAATACAAGTCATGCACAACAGTTACAGGGATACGAAGCCACTCCTCCTGCAAAAAGATCACTAATTCAGAAAGTGTCGTTGGAGGTGGAAACCTACTGCGCAGTTTGCCCTCCAAAATACCCCACAAAGGTTCAATTATATTAAGATCAGGGGACTGAGGGGGCCACACGAGGTGTTGCAGTTCATCATCGTGTTCATCAAGCCAGTATCCGACAATTCCAGCAGTGTGAATGGGCGCATTATCATCTTGGAACACAGAATCAGGGAACAAAGTTTGCACCATTGGATGAAGATCAGAATACTGACATAAACCGGTGCTCTAACCCGCCCTTTCAGAACAACAAGTGGGCCGAGACCACGGTGAGACATCGCGCCCCACAGCATCACTGATCCTCCTCCATGCTTAGCAGTAGGAAGGAGACAGTCAACATCAAAGACGTGCTGGCGTTCTACAAACGTAAACACGTCCGTTAGTCTGGAATAATGTGAACGACGATTCGTCTGACCAGATGACATTCTCCCATTGTTGTTGTGTCCAATTCTTATGGCCGTGACACCATTTTCGTCGTTTCAAGGCATTGCATGGTGTCACCAATGGTTTTGGAATAGACGCTCTACCGTGTATGTTTGCTGCATGCAGTTCATGGCGGATAGCTTTTGTCGATACACCTTCTTGTAGATGTGTGTTCATCTCAGATGATATCTGGGATGCTGTTGTGCTTTCTGGCCACAATCCGCTTCAAAACCCTTCTGTCTCTATCAATCAGCTTCTACTTTCGTTCACTGTTATGCTTGGCAGATCATGTCTTTCCCTGTTTGCTGTAGGCTGTCATTACCGTCGACACGGTACTTCTCCCGACACCAACAAGGATGGCTGTTTTCGTTACTGAGGCTCCGGAAAGACGGGCTCCAACAATCCTGCCGCTTTCGAAATCTGTAAAGTCAGCCATAACGAAGTTTTAACGCCCCAATATATTTCGCATCCGAACGCTATCACTACTACTAAAAGACTGATGTGTGCACATTTTCGCCCGCTAGGTGGCACTCTTCCACACTAGAGAGCGGGAGTATACGACAGATTCCGTCGAGTGTTGTCTTTTCACAGGTGTTCATATTATTTTGTCCAACCAGTGTATATTACGAGTCAAATATTGCATCGGCTCTAAATAGCATGTTCAAAAACTGGAACAGATGATCTATGTTATACTTACTAAGAAAAGGTAATAAAAACTGAGCGCACCATTAGCGACAAACACTGTTCATAAAATTATGAAAAATACAGATTGATTCAAATGACCGTCTGAATGCTTCAAGTTCCCTTCAATCACGGAAGTACATAAATTTTTACATGGATGAGCCTGATTTAGGGGCACGCATCCTAAAAAAGATTGGACACCCACTTTCGCGAATGATTTTTTCGCTAATGGTTAGAATCTGTGAAACTATACCATTCCATCTCTGTTATTAAGAATTTCACAGTCGGATTTTAAAAAAGCACAAAAAAGAAACATTCGACTTAATCAGAGATGGTCACCACGAAATGGTTTCCATCCTAATCTCCTCAGCAAAAACGAAACTCAATAATTAAAATTAATTTTTTAGATTGATGCTTAAGGCCGAATTACTTTTTTCCCCAGAAAACTGGTAAAAGAAATTCTAATTTAACTGTGACGTGTAGAGGAAAGGTAAAATTCTCGAAAGCAGGAATGGCAGAAAAATTTTAATGTTCCTCCTTTGATGCTAATTAAGATAGCAGGAATCAAACCTGCCTCTTTTTTTCCCCATTCACTTTTACTTCGAAAGAATTCTCGAGAGAAAATCAAAATTGATTTCTTGAATTATTCTCCGTCCTTAAAACTGAGGCGAGAATACGTATGGAATGTAGAATTCGTTTTTGGAATTAGAGGTTTTCTTTTCAGGGGAGATGAACAAAAATATAAAACTTCAAAAAACTGAGAAAAATATTCTAATTTAAATTTTTGTTTGAGCGCACATTAATGCATTTTGGAAAAATATGATCGTGAGCTTAATGTACATGTGAAGACGTTAAATCTTAGTCATGTAAGCAATTAAAATCTCAGAAACACTGCAGGATGGTGTTGTCATGATTGAGCAACCAAAATTTTTTTTATTCTATCTGAAATAGCAGTTAAAATAAAGGAACGAATTATTCCTAACTTTATGTGCTAAATATTTAAACTCTCCTTGTGTTGGCATAATGCTGTTTTATTTATAAAATGACATTATTTAGAAATTTTAAAAAATAGTAGACATATTGCATTATTTGTTATGCAGTGTTGTTCTACTCCAGTAATATACAGTATGTCTAAAATACAAATATAAATAACTCTTTGGGTTAGGTGGGTAAAAAACTGTTCCACCTTTTGCTTAGCTTTTTATGCATGGTGGGCTATTTTTTAACCCACCTCAAAAAGCTGAAATTGCTCATAGTCATACGGTTTAATATTTTATTTAAAGTTTTTCATTGAGTTGACAATGCTATGAACTAACGCTAGATGTGTAAATAACTGAAAACAAAAATTTACACACGTCCAAACGTATTAGTAAGTTATTGGCACTGTTGTAATTAAGGTTGGCGAATTGTGTGGTGCAGTAAATTTTTGTCTTTCATAACGGTAAATGTTTTTTGCCGTAAAAATTTATTATGAGCGAATAAATCGTTTTGTAATTATAAAAACATGTTACTTGATGCTTTATACTAATTTTGAAGCTGAATAAGCGAAGAAATTCTGTGCAACTTGTTTTTTTAAAGTCGTGTACCTCAAAGAGATAATTAAAACTTTTTGAATGGACATAAAAATTAATTAATATCTATTTATATCTTCTAACTTTCGTCTTCGAAAATAATAGATCCATTGTTCAAAAACCGTCGAATCATAATAAAATCATGTTTTATTATTTTTGCTCTAAGTAAATAATCAGTGACCTTTCTATTTTGTTTTCGAGTCTAAGAGCTGAGGTAGAATCCGGATGTAGAGGATGAGCAACCGGTGGGTTGCGAGATCGAAACCTGATCCTACCAAAGACCGTCGTGTACGTGGGGGCTGGAGCACGTTAAAACTCGTGGTCGCGAATGCTCCCGTGTTGTGGAAATTTGGAGAGTGGGGTGCCAGCTCAGGTGTTGACCTCGTCATCTGACCATCGTTCAAAATTACGTGTTGTCTTCTGATCTTTTACTTCGAGTTTGATCCCGGACCGTCGCCAATAGCATGTTGTTTTTCTCAAATGCGACGTTAGTTCAACTACCTGCATACCTACCTATACGAGTGTGAGTTCTTAAGACAGCTGTGAATTGAAAAGTATCATAATTAAAAAATTGGCTTTATTAGAATAAAATATACTTCATCATAATAGAGTAAGAGCTTGAAAACTGCACTTGTACATAATAATATTATATACTGTTATACCAACAAAACAGTGTCTTCAATTATTGGTTATGGAAATGCGCTTGAATTTAGATAAAATAAATGTTTCATGATTTAAAAATAAGGCTTCATTAGAATAAAATATATTTCATCATATTAGAATAAGAACTTGAAGATGACTTTTGCATATTATCATTAATTATGTACTGTAATTATATATATCAATAAAATAGTGTTTAAGTATTGGCTATATATATGCGTTTAGAATAAGGTGAAATAAAGATTTAAAAAGGTTTCTTCTCTTATGAAAATCTAAATATTGTTTTCAAAAGTTAAAATAAATTATGGCGGCTTTAAAACGAAATGAATATTCAGTGTACTGAAACAATCCAAACGGAAAACGTAAATTTTATTTTCTGTTGCTCAAATTCTCTCGCATGATACGTATCTGAGATACCTTACAATGAAGTTTTGATGATACTCGGAGTTTAATCTAATTGGCGCTGACAAATTAACTCTCATAGATAAATGCGGAATTCATCCTTTGGAATTTTTGATTGGTGATCTGGTCATCTGAGCGTAGTTCAAAATTACGAGGCGGCGTCCTTGAGGCCACGACAGATTTAACGTGCACCAGCCCCCTTGTACATGATGGTCTCCGGTTGAACTCGCAATCCACCTTTTGCTAATCCGTTGCTCTTCCAACTGGTCTACCGCGGCCCCTCAACTACCTAAAAATATTGATGTAACTGACACAGCACATGGCAGCTAAAAATACGACATCGAACTTTTCCCCTTTTGAGCAATTTAATATCCCGATATGTACAGGATTAGGTTTTCTGCCGCTACTTTTTGCTTCCTCCTATATTATAAAATATTCATGTTTCTATCAAACAACCTTTTTTAGTCTTATCGCTTTAACACCCATGCTTAGTTTCGCACAAAGCTGGAATTCTATTCGACGTTTGCATTACTGTGGGACATCGTTTTTTATTAGCGTGAGGCCTTATGGTCGCAATTCAATTCCACATCATGCGTGAACTCGAAGTGCGTTGACAGAAGAGAAATGGTGTTACACGGCAGCTACGATCTGAGCAGCAATCGGATGTTATCTGAAAGAAAAAACGAAAAAGAAAGGTAATTACAAAAGATATTTTTGTTAGATTTTAAATGGGGTGGTTATTTTTTATGGGTTTTGTAAGTTCACTAAAATTGATCGTAAAAGTGATTGGTGGTATCTATTGGCTCGGAAATTGTCTCCCGTACTTAAAAGACTGGTTTTATTCATGAAGATAATTTAATTAAAATATATTGACGGATTTTTTTCTTTTAATCTGCTGAATAAAACATTATCAACTTTCCGGAAATCTTTTATGCTTGCAAATGTACTTCGAATGGAAATCTGTTGAATAGATAATTTATGAGGATATAAAATGAATGGCTTCAGTCTGATGGGTTTGACAGCTCTATTAAACTAAAGAGGTAGTAAAAATGAATTTAAAAGTCTAATTACACATCTTTCATAGCTATTTGAGACATTTATTTCAAATTAGAGGCGTTTTTAGGTTTAAACGGCTCTGAACTTTCTTGTTTTAACTTTGTGTATTGAAATAATTTATGATGTGTTTTAGTGCCTAGATTTTAAAAATAAACACGTAACTGACTCTCATAATAAAATATTTTATTATTTTAAAAAGATAATCAATAAAGATCAACAAAGATCTGAATGAAATAAAGTTGTCTGCCTAAACACACACGCACGCACGCACGCACGCACACACACACATGTATATATATGTATATATGTATATATATATATGTATATATGTATATATATGTAACATCAGGTATACGCAATCAGGAAGACTCTTGCGTCAGCCATGTGACATTCCGAAAGACGCAACCAGAGAGCATATTGCATCATCCAGACCCCCAGCAGCAACGTTGCAGCCAGCCATTGGATGAAATCAACCAATGATGATCAGCCAACGCCCAAGGCGCAAACACCTACGCAGAGAAGGAGCAGAGCTAGTAAAAGATGAAGACGGTTAAGATGTAGCTCAGGAACTGGCTAATTTGCAATCACCCAATAGCTTTAATTTTCATCTGTATATAGTTTCACATGTAAATGCTTATATCCCAATTAAATTGCTTAAAATGATGAGAACTCCCGCCTCCAATCCATTAAAACCAAAGGACGAAGCAACCCGTCCATAATATATATATATATATATATATATATATATATATATATATATATATATATATATATATATATATATATATATATATATATATATATATATATATATATATATGTGCGTGGGAAAATGAGTGATCGCCTATAGCAGTGGTCTCTAAACTTTTTCACTTGAGGGCCAGATTGAAAAATCCTGGAAGTCAGGCGGGCCAACAACACACACCTATACATATATATGTATAGGTGTATATATATCCTTTATAGGTGTATTATAGGTGTATATATCCTCATAGGTGTATTTATATATATATATATATATATATATATATATATATATATATATATATATATATATATATTGTATTATAGTTTGGAGACCACTGCTATAGGCGATCACTCATTTTCCCACATATTTAAATTCGATATTGTGAAAATTTTGTTTTTAATGTTTATTGAAAACAAACATTGTAGTAAACTATCTAAGGACAGATTACATAAATAGATGTATACTGCTAAATGTTCCCAATCATTAAAAGACTAACTTTATCATTTCAATGCAACAAGTTTTGCAAGATTCAGAAAATTACTGATAACATTTTATGAATATCAACTATTAGTTTACACTGTATTAACCCTCTAATAGCAAAAATCGACGATTAAGTGACAAACCAATCTACCCCTTTTGCTATTATGGTACCGTTACAGCATTTTTGTTGTTCTAATGTACGTAGTAAAATATAAACTTGCATCCTTTCATTTATAATTAAGTTTGTTAACCTCCAGAATTCATATTCATTACACAGTGACTTCAGAAAATCTAAAGTAATGGAAACTGTGGACAGGTCTGGAGTAATGATCTACAAATTCAAATACTACCAAACATAGCGATACGATTTTTTCTTTAAAAGGGCATAATTACTATATCAAACCCAACCTCGTTAATCATTTTCTACTTCAAAATGACAGTTATCTTTTTCCCTTGAAAAAAGACTAGCCACAGAGTTACCAATTTCTGATAGTGTTAATAAAAATAATGGATGGCATTCGTGGTATCACAACTATCTCATTACTCATTTTATCCCAGCGCTTGACTATTTTTCAAACTACGCGTCACCATTGCTGCATGTAAAAAATAAGTCATTAATGGATTACTAGTTCTCGGATTTAAATTTGACATTTGGTTGACGTCTTGATTCTTAAAAAGGTGATGAAATGTAATAAAGAATATTTTATTATCACTTAATAATTTGCTTACTCGCACAAATAGCTAGGTAGATAGTTTATTAACGTGGAGCAAGACAACGGGCTATTGGCGACGGTCCGGTATCAATCACTAAGGGAAAGATAAAAAGAAAACATCTCGTGATTTTGAACCGTGGTCAGTTGATGAGAACAACACCTGAGCTGGCACTCCACTCTCCAAACTTCCACACCACGCCAACGAGGACACGACAGATTTAACGAGCACCAGCCCCCGTACACTACGGTCTTCACATGGATAGAGTTTCAAACGATAATGTAGTCCAGCTCTGACAAGTTAGCATTTGAATCAGCTAGTTTTAATCGAGTCTTGGTATTATCTTCGTTTTAAATTTTGCATGAAAAACAGCTTCAGGGAAACAAATACTAACTAGTACAGCTTCAGTAAACAAATACTTTCTAACTAGACATTGGGTAAACAAGACAGTTATTGACACTCTTAAGGCAATATTTATACTATCAATTCATGGAAAAAATAGTAAAAATAGTTCAATCAAGTTGAAATTCATTGTAACTTTTTTCCTGAATTACTCTACTTTAATCTGAATAAAGGGTTTCATACAAAAACTATCCATGGAAGGTATTTTGCAATATAATTGAGAATAAATAGTGCAAAATCGGTTATTGACACCCTATGCATGAGTAATTGACAAAACAGTTATTGGCATCCCTTCATTCTTATTTAGTTTATTTTTGCAGTACAAATGGGGACTTATACAAAGGAAACTGGCTAATCTATCTTACAAAACATACTCATGTTCTTAGCAAAAACAGAAGAAACCGTCCTCTTAACTAGTACCTTGTTTGTATACTTCTTGATTACGGTTATATTACCTTTCTTGGTGTTTACAATTTGAAAATCTTTTAACATAGCTGACTTCTACGATTCACAAGGAATTTTTCCCGCCCTTATTTGAAACTGAACATTGACATGAAAATTATTTTTTAAATTAAAGATTAGGGTGTCAATAGCTGTCCGAGGTGTCAATAACTGTCTATTTACCCTATTGATTATAAAATTAATGCTGTCTCGACAAGGTATCTTTTCATTATAAAAACTGCCCAGATCGTGATGGAAGAGATATCTCGTCAGAACCTATCTCTTAGATGGAAACTGACCTGATATTGGTCTAGTCATCATAAAAAAATGGGCAATATCTTGATTATCTCGACATTAATAAAATTGGCCAGATCTTGATGGACGAGTTATCTCGTTGAAACCACTTGGAGGAGGTTCATTTTGCTTTTGTGTAGCAACAAATAACAGTACAACGACTTACCAAACAATTTACCAAATACTTCATAACGTCATTTGCTTTTAAAGTTTCGAGAATTCTCCTATGCATACAACTTTAAGCCTACATATGCACATATTGAGTTTATGTCTACATATAGTTTTTCAAACAGCAATTCTATTATATACAGCACAATGTTTTTACATTTCAGCACATATCAACGAATATGAGCTACTCAACAAATTTCCCCCTCCTAGTGGTTGTCTCGTTGAGGTATCTCGTCATTAATAAAACCATTAGCAGATCTTGATGGACGAGATATCTCGTGATTAGAAGAAAACCGATCTCGTCACCATAAAAAATCGGCAATATCTGAATGACGATATATCTTGTTATTAGCAAAACTGGCCAAGTCTTAATGGAGGAGATATCTTGTCGAAACCACTTGGAGATTTAGAAACTTAAACTTGACTGTCACAAGTCAAATTGCAAACATTTCTAAGAGTATGATATCAGTTTATTAGATACCGCTGAAAAGTAAGGGTCCAACCCATTTCCAAATCATCAACCAAAAGAACAAAAACTCCATAAGAACCCAAGCGGCGAGTGAAAGTCAATTTCAGAAATAAACGCTAATTTACCGTCCCAATCGATATCTTCTATCACTGTACTACAGAAAAAGACAAGCCTCCTATAAATCTGAAAACGATACCAATATTGTACACAATGTCGTGGATCTGGCATTGCACTCGCACACATGTACGTCGAGCGAGATGATGGCATCGAAAGGAGGGGTTAAAGAAAACCAATATCCACGGCGACTCCGTACTTTAAAATCGAAGTTCTCTCTCTAGTCCCTTTCCGTCCTGCCTTCTCAAGAATAGAATCATTCTGGATCACCGAACGTGAAGATGGAGGGGTGGAGTGGCAGGGGAGTAGGATGGAACTGTCGTGGTGGAAGATGAGTGTCCTCCAGAGGCCGGTCCTCGCGAGGAAAGCAAAACGTACCATGAAATTGGTACCGAAAGTGCGGATGGTTGGTGAGGAACGATGGAGAGCAGATGAACAAACAACAAAGAAAGGGAAGCGGCGAGTCTCAGTTGGTCGGTCAAATGAAACCGATGCCGTCGGTCATCGTTCGGAGAGGTTAGTTTGACTTTCTGTTCTTCCGGTCGATGGATTTTCCCAGAGCCTGGGGGTTGACCATAAGAGTTTCTGCCGTTGGTCGGTGAATTGTATCTTTATGTAATGACATGTATAGATAGATGCAATTCGTCTTTTTAACAACTCTTTTTTCTTAATTCTTTCTGGCAAACCTATCTTTTTCAACCCTCCAGGGGTTTCGACGAGATATCTCGTCCATTAAGATCTGGCCGATTTTATATTTTACAACGAGATATCTAATCAAGATTTTGATTGCCGATTTTTTTTATCATGAGACCAAGATATGGTTCATTTTTTGCCAATGAAGAGGTATCTCGCCCATCAAGATCTGACCAATTTTCCCAATGGCGAGATATCTCATCGTCAATATTTTTATGAGACTGGTCAATTTTCTGCCAATGACGAGGTATCTCGTCCATCAAGATCTGACCAGCTTTCCAAATGACGAGATATCTCGTCGTCAAGATTTTTTATGATGATGAGACCAAGATCTGACCAATTTTCTTCCTATGACGAGATATCTCGCCCATCAAGATCTGACCAATTTTCTCACTGACGTGATATCTTATCAAGATTTTGATTGCCGATTTTTTTATCATGAGACCAAGATATGGTTCATTTCTTTGCCAATGACGAGGTATCTCGCCCATCAAGATCTGACCAATTTTCCCAATGGCGAGATATCTCGTCATCAATACTTTTATGATGATGAGACCAAGATCTGGTCAATTTTCTGCCAATGACGAGGTATCTCGTCCATCAAGATCTGGCCAGTTTTGGTTATGACGAGATACTTCGTTGAGACAACCACCAGGAGGGTTAACCTAAATTGATATCAATATATCTCGGTGGCGATACATTTTAGTTAATCGCTAGCAAAGTGGGCAATCGCTATGAATTAATACTGTATATCACGCTATGCATTTTATGAATATCCCATGATTCATTTTAGTTTTGTTCTAGAAAAATATGAGCAATCTCTATGGATTGAAACCTCTACTCTTAATTGTTTTCTATGGCAGCTCTATACCTAAATAGTCAAGTATATTCTAAGCAAATTTTGTAAGTAAATTGTGAAGTATATACGTGTAAAAGTTGTGTTTAAATTTTCAAATTTTACAAAGGATCAAATTCACATCGTACTTTAGCGTCTGGAGGTTTAACACGAAGTGTGTTTCTGCTTTTAGATTTATAAAATTAAATTATTTGCCTGTTTTGACTTTCAGAGGATTTTATTTAAAGGAATAAAGAAAGATAACCAGCAAGTAGTATTTAAACATTTTGTAGTAGAAAATCCTCGAAGAGAAGTGAACAATATTAAGTATCAAGTTCTCTAATATCGATTGAAAATCTGGAAATAAATTGTTTGCAAGAAGTCTTGGAAAAATTCATATCTCTCATTAACGAACATATAAATCTGTTTATCAGATACTGCAACGCGCATTAACGGAATCTACACTATAAAAGTCTTTTTATAAAACTTGATTTGTGCTTTAATAAAATTAAAAAATGAGTACATAATTAATACACCAATTAAATACATTCGCTTGATTGGAAGGCTGTTATGTACTATATACAAATGAATAAAAGAAACAGAAATCCAAGAACTTTTTAGAAATTTCATGTTTCCAACTTGTTAATGGTATCTATCGGTAACTACAAATTCGCTGAGCCTACTTTTTTTCAAAGGATTATGGAAAGTTTCATCTGATAAAAAAACCTTAAGTAATAATGAACCACGAGCTAATGAGGAAGTTGCTCAATTGAACGCTCCAGTGAACATCTGCACTTCTAAATTTTTGCCTCGTCGTTAATGCATGTCTCAGGATCTCATTATGGAGGTTTCGGTTGATGAGGAGATTAATATTGGAAAACTCTACAAAATCAACATTCCACATCCAAAAGGAAGATTATTTCTTCGCCTTGTGTCGTAATTAATAGTTTTTCTTATGTTCTCCGTGAAAAAAGAGTTTCCCATGCAGTAAAAACAGGATACATGCTTCTTGTCAGGAGAGCAATTCCACAAAACATGGGACATATAAGTGAAAAAATTTAATCATCATTCAGTATTTAAAAACTGCGGTTTTCTTCAATAAGCTATTATTCTTAAATCGAACGAAACTTAATTTTAGAGTGTATTGAAACTTTAAAATCGTTGTTAACCCTCCAAGTATTTTCGAGGATATCTGGTCTATAAAGATTTGAAAATTTTACTAATAACGAGCTATATTGTCATCAGGATAATGTCTATTTTTTGTTGATGACGAAAACAAGATCTGGTCAGTTTTTCTAAGGACGAGATATCTCGTCCATCAAGATCTGGTCAGTTTTTAATGACGAGATACCTCGTCAAGCCAATCGCCAGAAGGGTTAATAAACATTTAATTATCTGAATGAATATATTTAGGCACTAGAGCATGTTCAACTTGAGTCACATGAAAATGGTATTTACTTAATTAATTCCAAAATTTCATTTTTAGAAGGTTTAACGTGACTTAATAATGTTAATTAAGCATCCTAATACTTTTTTCCATCAACTTCACTCAAGACAAGAGAAAAATTGTGATTTTTGAAGCTAAAAACTCGACGTCCTTTTCATTGTAACATGAGTCACAGTATGCAATGCTGCCACTGTGGAAATTTAATTCTCATTAAGTTGCAAATCATGCCACGGATGCCTTAAAAATATCAGTGAATCAATTTTGATTCAATAATTTTAATCTATTATTTACATTAAATTCACCATTCAAAATTCATGTCTGATTGTAACGTGAGTCGCATGGAATTGCACAAGAGTATAGATAGGAATAGATCTAGAATAAGTTTGCCGATAAAATCAACAGTGTGAAGAATATAAAACACTTTTTGAACCCTTTCCTGAAAGTTACTCAAAATTCTGGAGGTTTAGTTTAGACACTTTCAAACGTCAGTTGTTTTCTCGAATGAGATACATAATTCACTAGAATAAAAATAAAACCAATTCACACTCACTTACCCATTAATATTTGCTCGTATCTCATAATCTGATTTAAAAACCTCACCCACTATGAACTTAGTTCACGTAAATACTGAAGCCATCCATGAAACTTTCTTTACATAAGAATGTAGTTTAAAATATTAACTAATTATAAATTCATTAACCTTCTGCGATTCGCGAGATTTCCGAGTAGTGCTGCATTGCTTTTACCAAACAACATACATAATGAGTCCCTAATCACATCGATTGGTAGAAAGAATCCTTTGGTCAAGAAAGTCAAAACTTGTTAGAAGTCATGCAGGGAAGTCTAGGTTGTAGTGGATGCACATGCTTTTGAACTTCTCAGATCGCTAAAATATGAGCTTTTATTGAAGATATATGAAAATATTGACTGCGATTTGTGTTAAACGCAATGACTCTAGAATAATATCTCCTCTATTTTCAATGCGTTAGATATCAAAAGAAAAATTATTAGTGCTTGATTGTGAATCGATGCGCTCAATTAAAACGCACCATATATATACTATAGCAAATATTATTCAATATTACAAAACAAAAGAAAGATAAATTTAAGAATTTAAACTTAAGAATACCAAGAAAATTTCGAAAAAAATGAAGAAGTGTTGGTGGATGAGGCAGTCATCAGGGAGGAGCCTCACCCAGTCATCACAAAATGGTGTTTTCTGCGTGTGGGCGGCAGTTCACCAAAAATAGCCCCCACACCCCTCCAAATACCATAAGCAGAAAGGCAAAATTAGAAAACAAAAATTAGAAAATCAAAACGGGGGACATCCAACGATACACCAAAGACAAGTACAATACAAAACTGTAGAAGAGAATACAAAACTGTTGAAGAGAATACAAAACTGTAGAAGAGAATAAAAACTTACCCACATTAATAAATCTCAACTCGACAACAACCCGCCGCAACCTACATGAGGACCACCAGCAAATGCCATTCGTAGCGCCCAAAAATCATATTATACATCACAGTTGAAAATTCAGAACTGGAATTCCGATTCCGACTCGGAACTGGAATTCCGATTCCGACTCGGAATTCCGAATCGGTTTATCGGAACCGGAAACCGAAAAGATAGTGTTCAAATCCAGTCTTTTAATAAATTAACAGTCCTATTATAATTAGAATATCAAATAGAATTGATAGTCAATAGGAAAGTCCAAAATAAGCCATTACGTTTAATCATCAGTTAAATAATGTTGGTATTTTTAAATCTTTAAAAAATAATCTTATAAAAAGAGTGAGGGTATTTATTATTAAGAAGTGTGTTAATGAGATTATTACATTGCAAAAGAAAGTTAGATTTAGAGTTACAAATTTTATTGAAACGTACCAGTTGACTAGCAATTGTATTATAATATATTATATATAAAACAATATATATATATATATATATATATATATATAAATAATATATATATAAGTAAAACATCTCTTCACACAAAATATGTGCTATATATATATATACAGATGTTTTATTAATATACATTTATTTTCACAAAACATTATTCATGTACGAGAGTACGAGATGCACAGAATGGATTAAATTTATGTAGGTAAACGCTATGAACGGCTATTAAACGCCCTAAACTCTTAACTCTTTAAAACGTCACATCCGGCTGTTCTAATGAAGTGCTAAAGAAAACTAGTTAATTTTATGTACAGGCACTTTGGTCATAATTACCAAAACTAATCTTAATAATGTAGAGGAACCCGAAAACAAGGCTTTCACTTTTATGTACAATCTCAAATTTTTCGCAAAGCACGATGTTTTTTATGCACCAAAACAAACAAGATTTAGTTAGCGCTAAAACTTTCTTAAAACGTTTTTTAAGGTTGGGAAGGAAAGAAAAATAACCAATTTACTTTGTGTGTGTTTCTAGAAATTTAAAAAAAGACCATATTAAGTTTCGTCTCTTGTAATTGAATATTCTTATTTTTGGTCTTGCAGAAGAATGAGATGAGCATTTTGTCCTTGAAGACGAATATGCTGAAAGAAGCAATCCATTATTTGTCAATTAAAACCGTTTTTTGTGTGCGAATATTGAGGACACAATGGAATCATCTAAGCCTTTCCTTGAACCTTTTAATGAAGATTCTTAAAATGCGCTTCAAGATAATTTAATTTTCAGAAAGCGCAGAAAAATCTTCGTTTTTAAAGGAATTTGAAAAAAGCCAAGCAATTGTTAGGTATTTAGTATATTTTGAGGCTCTACAATTATTAATTAACAATTAATTCTTTAAAAAGAAATTACTTAGGAAAATAATTAAGTTTAGTAATATGATAATAAATGCCCAGTTATTCCTTAAATTCTTAGTTATTTTAAGCAAGTTTATTTTTATTTACAATTTTAAGGAAAGGTCCATTACATACAGTACCTTAAAACGATACACAATGCAATTGTTTAAATAGATGATTATGGGTGTTGTACCAAACTAAAAGTATTAAATTCTTTTACCCCGGATCACATACTTTCTAATAGTTTCTATAATATTCTCCTATAACGATCTTCTATCGAGTTCACCACTACTATTAAAAACACACAATATATGTATTCAGAGAAGTTGTTATAAGTTTTCTTTTAAACTCACTCGTCCTGACTATCTATATAGAATCCACCAGCACCATACAGCTGTTTAGAGTGGTAATTATAAGTATTATTCTGAAATATACATATTAAAATCTTATACACTTTCACGTGATTCTCTACAACCTATTTTAACGACCGTCTACAGAGTTGACTCCAACTTCAAAATGATACTCCAATACAGTTGTTCAGAGATAATTGTTTGCTTCTATACCCTATGCATTGAATTCTTGACCACTGACCACTGACCACAACTATCTATAATATTCTTCTAAATGACTGTCAACAGTGTCCTCCACTTTCAATCAATATTCACTACCCCACACTTGTATTGTGTGTGTCATTAAAACTATACACAATATACAATTGTTCAGATAGATAATAGTTTCCTTCTAAGCTCTATGTATTGATTCTTTGACCATTGACAATACTCTTTCTCATGACGATCTATGATATTTTTCTAAATGACTGTATACAGAGTCAACCACTATCAATCAATATCCACTGTCACACAATTGTTTAGGGTGTATCTTTAAAATACACAATACAATTGTTTAGAGAGATAATTGTTGTAATCCAAATTGTATATTATAATTTCTTTGGCCACTGACCATCCAATCACTCATGACTATAATATTCTTCTAAATGACTGTCCATAGAGTGAACCACTTTCATTCAATATTCATTATCAGACACTTTCATTGTGTGTATCATTAAAACGATACACAATACAACTGTTCTGAGAGAATTGTTTGATTCCAAACTCTTTGTATTGATTTCTTTGACCACTGACCATCCAATCACCTCATGACTATCAATAACATACTTTTAATGACTGATGACTGTTTATAGAGTCCTCTATCATATTAAAAAGGTGCACAAAATGATGTTGTTCAGAGAGAAAATTAAAAGTTTTCTTAAATATTAGATTCTCTGACCCCTGATTATAGACTTTGCTGGCTATACAACCTCATTTTGATGCATAAATGAAGACGTACGCTTTGATCATCTCCACAAACACAGTTTTGTTACATTCAATACTCGGTATCTCTTTCATCGATGAAAAGATGAAAAATGAGAACAAAGGGGGACGAGATGAATTTCTGCCCAGGTTCACAGAATTGAAAATGAACGCGTTTTTTATCAGCGAAACACGACTTCTTTCATTTTCTCGCGCAAGAAACAGAGGAACAAAAAGCAAAATAAATAATTCAAATCCAACTAAGTGCGAATGCCTGAGAAAAAGAAAAACACACATAGAAAGTACTTTATAAAAAGTCACAAAAATTCCTTTTTCCGGTATTTTCTCCCTTTACTAACACGCGTGTTCCTTTCAAATCTTATCCCAAGCTCAATCTATGGAAGAAGAGTTAAGAAGAAGAAAAACTAAATTGGATAGTAAATCGCAGCGCACGTGTGCTCGTATCAGAGAGTGGATCATGGCAGCTTATGGGATAGCGAATAAGATATATTACGCAGCTGAGTGCTTTCTCTTCGACCGATTTCTGTAAATGCCATTTTCAAGAGAGATATTATGCTAACTTTGCCGTCCGAAGCCCTTTCACTGGAAGATGTTTTAAGAATTACCTTTAAGAAGGGCATTTATTGCAGCAGATAGGAAGGAAGGGATACATTCTTATAACTTCGATTCTAATGACCTTAGAAGTACGATATGAGTGCACTTATGCGATTGTATCGTGGAATGTCTCGCTGGAATGAAGAACATGAAAATTGATTCTCAGTACAGCAATCTAGTTTGAGCAGATTTATTCTATTGTATTGTGCGATAGCTTGATTTAATATTTTTTTGTTTGCAAATGTACGATTATATGGAGATTATGTGTCTTGATGGAAACTGAAGAATAGTCTCTCTTTCGAAGATTTACCTAGACATATCGGATAATGGGAAAATAGTGTAAGACGGTTTGTGGTATCAGAATATCGTCTGATAAAAAAACGATGCTTTTTGTATTGTACTATGTATTTAGTATTCTCATTTGATCTCCATTAGACATGAGAGACATTTTCTGCCTTCTTTTGAAGAAGGGCAATTATTACAGCAGACAGAAAAGAAGGATTCATTCTTATAACTTCGATTTTAATGACCTTAGAACTACGATACAAGTGCACTTTCGTGATTGTATCTTGGAATGTCTGGCTGGGATGAAAAAGGTATGAGAATTGATTCTCAGTATGGCAATATAGTTGTTGTATTGTAGATTATATGTCTTGATGGACACTGAAGAATAGTCATCTGTTTCGAAGATTGACCAATACATATCGGATAGTGGGAAAACAGTTAAGACGGTTAGTGGTATCAGAATCTTCTCTGAAAAAAACGATGTTTCTTGTATTGTACTATGTATTTTGTATTCTTATTTGATCTTTATTAGATAGGAGACATTTGCTGTCAATCCAAATGTATGTGGCGCAAGTGTTTCTACGGTGGAACTTTATCCTGTACGTATTCCGAACGTGACGTCACTTGGCCTGGTTTTCGAATACGATTTCAGCACTTCGACAGGAAAATTCCAAAGAATGAATTCCAAATTGATATACGATAGTTCATTGGACAAATACAATTTTATTAAACAACCAAACATCGCCGAAGAGGGGATAAACTACATTTTAAGGAAAACCCGATACATATCGTGAGAAAGCATTTGGGTTGCGGACAATTGCCATTTTTTTCTGCTAAAGCCAGAATAGGCCACATTAAATCAGATCTACTGAATCGTTTTTACCTGGCTGACTACAAGTGCCCAAAAGTGTTCATCATGGATATATATATATATATATAGATATAGATATATACATATACATATGTCAGCTTATTGATCCATGATGAACACTTTTGGTTTTCAGTTTTCGAATAAGGTTTCTTTCATTACATTTAATGAAAAGAATGAATAATTTCCTAACTGAATTCAAGTCGTAGACACACACACAGCGCAGATTTGATTATTGTAGCTTACTTGGGTGTATTTCTCTTTCTTATCAGTCAGAAAATCTGGCATAGTGTGTATGCCTACTTATTTGACATTGTCTGTCTTGTGTTTGGCCAAATACGGCCCTTGCGGTATAAAATCCAACTCAGTCAACAAAATAAAAATATCATTTCTGAATGAAATTTTTAAGACAAAAAATGATTTGTATATAAAAAAATATTTTCGTAAGTAAAATATTTTAAATTAGTCTCTAGATGCTTTAAAAATGGCTCACTTGAGTTCATAAAAGTCTTCCCACAATGTTTCTAAACATTGCATCTTTTAGTGCATCTTTCTATTTCTACATTTCATTAGGATTCGCTGTGAATCAATATATTTTCTCCTTAATCCTCCAGACTGTAAGTCGATTGAAACTTGCCTCAGATTAAATAAACTTGGACTCGACTTCCATTTTCGAAATTACTTCGTTTTTATTAGTTAGGTGTTAACTAGTTTCAAAGTGCATAGAAGATTTCCCTGCTTCTAAGGTGCTTAGAATAATACCTTTAATCTTTAGCTTCTACTTCGCAAATTTCAGACATCGGTTTATCCGTTTTACGTGAACTTAATCATTCCCGGAAAAGAATTACGATATATGAGTTCCCTCTTCAGAAATAATGTCGCATAGAATATGTATTAAATAAAATATATCTGTAAGGTTACGAGTAACTGAATATGTATGTAAGTATGAAGAAGTATAGGACAGCCTCTATCGATCCACTGAAGCATTGGAAGATAGTGAAATATTCGCCAATGGATCATATGCGGAGCAGAATATTTCTTTTCATCTGATATCCAATACATTACCAGAAAAGACTAGTATAGGCTATCGTCCTTTGTGCTTTTCCCATGGAATCCATTTCTTTGGTCTCAGTATATAGAAAATCTACATATAGTACATATGATTAATACTAAGGAGCTAATCCTTTTTGAACATTAGTAAACAGGATCCTGGAGAAGACAAAATAATAAATACTCAAACCATTATTGATCATTTATGCGATAAAAATAGGAAGATTGATATTTAAGACATTTGTTAAAGTAATCAATATATTATGGTCAGATGACTGAGTTTGAAAATGACTAGTTTAAGCAAATGTATCTTCTGGATTGAATCATAGAAGATACGTGAATTGAACTTACCAGAACAATTATTCCTTCCTTTTCAGAAAAAGGTCCATTAAAGAAGCTATTTGTCGATGCAGCAAGATATTTTCAATAGTAATATTAACCCTCCAAGTGGTTTTGACGAGATATCTCGTCCATCGAGATCCGACCGATTGTGTTAACCCTCTTGGTGGTTGTCTCAACAATAGTCAGATTTTAGGTACTAACGACCTATCTTGCCATCATCAAAGCTAACTAAATTGTAACGAACTAGATTTCTAGTCATTGGTAGAAAACAGACCATATCTTGATCTCTTCACCATAAAAAATTGGCCAGATCTTGATGGACGAAATATCTCGTCGCAACCACTTGGAGAGTTTGAGACGAAATATCTCGTCCATTAAGATCTGGTCAGTTTTGCTGATGTCGAGACAAAACTGCCTTATTAATCCAAGGGGAATGAAGATCCAAGTTGGAAAAACAAATTGTCTCAGAATTGGTGACAATTTGGAACAGGTTTTTGCATCAGCGGTTAGCCACTACAGGGCAATTTTCATCACGAAGATAAATCATCAAGAGGGTTAAATAGAATGTTTTTTGTGGTAAAAACTACATGATATTGATGGGACATCACTCTTACTATAAAATTTCAAATATTAAGCATGGCTGAAACTAAACACGATTGGGAGTTAGTATAGGACTTATTTTATTTGGTGCAGGCCGAATACTGAAAAACTTTAATGCAAACGTATTTCTAAAGTTGTCTTGAGAACATACTGATGAATATAAATCAAATAAGACAAACCAGGTAAAGCACTTTGCACAATCTATGCTTTTGCGATGATTATTTAACAAATATTGTGAATTTAAAATGAGAGACGAAATAATATTTAAGAAAAATATAAGATAAAAATGATGCATGATAATTTATTTCTGTAACTATCGTAGTATTTCGTAATCTATTTCGAAAAATTCCTCACTAAAAAAAACAAAAATTATTTCTTTAATCCATTGAATGACCATGCTAAAATGTTTCTAGAAAAATGAACTTTATGGGTGAAATCTTATCACCTATACAACTACAATTTTGCACATTGCAAAATTTATTACCTAAAGTTTTTTAATAAAGGGATAGGACACCGTATGTTTCATCATCCGTCTTGAGTGCTTGACGCCAGAATATTAAACAGATAATATTTATACACCTTAACTCTCCAAATGGTTTCGATGAGATATCTCATCCATCAAGATCTGACCAATTTTGACAATGACAAGATATCTCGTTATTATCATCAAGATGTTGCCGATTATGATCTTATGATGACGAAACCAAGATCTGTTCAGTTTTCTAATGACGAGATATCTCCTCGTCCATCAAAATATCCCGTCAGTTTTGCTAATGACGAAACCACCCCCAGGAGGGTTAACCTTCCTGGTGGTGACAAATCTGACAAGATATCTTGATGGACGATATATCTCGTCATTAGAATAAGACTGAGCAGATCTTATCTCGTCATCATAAAAAATGGGTACTATCTCGTTGACGAGATATTTTGTCATTAGCAAAATTGGTCATATCTTAATGGACGAGAGATCTCGTCAAAACAACTTAGAGGATTAATATGCTGAATTATGAATCGCGCCAATGACTTTTAGGTTCATGCTTAGCCATAACCCTATCAGGAGCAGTGGGCTTGAAAATATCCCGAAAATTGTTGATGGTCTTGATTAGTCCCTTTAACTTTCGTTCAGTTTTGTTGTTATTCACAGTTTATTCTTATTTTTCCAAATTCCCACCTTTAACGATAAACGTCGCTATTGTCTGAACGTTCGGGCCAAACAAATCCGTTATTCATCCGGAACTTAGAAAGCCCGTTATTGATTAAGCATCTTCAATCAACGTCACGTCCAGGGGTTAAAAGATCGCAATTAATCGCAGCCTGGGAAAATTAACTCGACAGGCAACGCAGCGACGACTCGGACCCTATCCAAAGGAAAAGACGAAAGAGCATGTCCTACAACTCGTTAGCCATTCACTGAGAGGCAGTCCTCATCCTTCTGAGTGCATCACCGCGGGTAGCGATACCATTATGACCAGAGAAGTGACTGCCCCGGGTCTATTGACAACGACTAGTGTCGTTAAAGCGTCGGGTGACATTCCGGAATCGGAACGAACTGCCGACTGCTCGGCGACGTACTCACTTATTTGGGATATGCATTTGATATTGCGCCGTGTGGAGAGAGTGTGTCGAACAAAGGTCATTTTTCGAATCTGTTCTGTTCGGACTGTTGGTATTTGAATGCTAGTTGTGTTTGGGGGTGATTTAATATGTTCGTTTTGGTTGTGATATTCACCAATAAAGCTTTTTTTCCCGAGACATTTTTTTAGCATAATGCCTTTCAAAGTCTTGATCCCCACACACTCGTGTCCAAAAATTAAGAAGGTCGGGTGTTGACCTCGTCAGCTGACTGTGGTTCAAAATTACGAAGCGTTGACCTCGTCAGCTGATCGTGGTTCAAAATTACGAAGTGTTGACCTCGTCAGCTGATCGTGGCTCAAAATTACGAAGTGTTGACCTCGTCGGCTGACCGTGGTTCAAAATTACGAAGTGTTGTCCTCTGATCTTTCGAGGCCGCGGTAGTCAGGTTGGAAGAGTAACGGATGGCAAACGCAGGGTTGCGAGTTAGAAAACCAGTCCAACCAAAGAACACCCACCTGCCTTGTGGTGCTACTGGGATCTAAAGATACGAAAAACAAAATAGAACACATTGTAGGTTTTAGGTGATACGATAAGCATTGTTCTGTTAAAAGCTGGTCTAACTGATTACTTACATTTTGAGCATTTGATCTCTAAAATTTTGACCATCTTTCCGTGAAAGTCCTTTGTAGCACTTGGTTTTATAAGAGAAAACTAGTTTACTTTGTTTCATTTAAAAAATTACTTTTATAAAGTCATTTGATGCAAAATAATCTGTTAAATAAAAATGGAGTGTTTGTACCCTAAATATTTTCGCTCCATTTCAAGTTATTTATCAGTTTTGGGTCATATTAATGCGAAATCAGTGATTTCCGCGTTACGTGTCTGCATGCATGTGACCACTGTGTCCAAACGGCTGAATATATTTTCATGAAATTTTGTATACTTTGAGTCCTTACAGTAATTAGGTGATTGAACTCGACAGCGTCAGTCTGACTTCCCATTTTTGTGTTTGTAACTTTCTGCAAATTTCACATCAAATTAATTTAATATATATTTAATACATTTTTTAATATTTTTTCATGAAATTAATTTAATAAACTTTAATATAAATATCACATCAAATTAATTTAATATATTTTCAATGTTAGATATTTTATGAAGCCTATTCTGAATACATTACTTAAATTGCCTTTGCCTACACTTTTGGCAAGTTTCCTTGTTTAAAGCTGAATCCCATATATAAACTTTAATTTGACAGTGTTGGAATGCAACGTTTGAGAACGTCTAACGCATGCTCTATTGGATTGAGATCAGATGACCCGCCTTGAGGTGAATTCAATTCTATCCTTAACTTTTGGGTATGTGTGTGATTGATCCTCATGTTACAAAAATTAAGATCGACAAATCAAACCACAGTAGTCGATTATATTAAAATTTAGCTCTAAATTGGAGATCATGGTTAACAATCATCACAGCTATCAGTCTATTTAAAAATCGTGACTGTGTTATATGGTTGTACTTTAGTATTTTGCAAGTGCAGATGTAGAGCATGGTGCTTTGCTTTGCATAGCTATGGCGGCCAGAATTAAATAAATAGGGTTTTTGTGGGAAGGGAATTCGTTTGATGTATTTTATTTTATTTGTTTTCCTAGGTTTAGAGGGTTCAGTTTGGCATTCAGCCTACGGCACTTTACACGAGCAGCACTTTACCGCATTTTCCTTTCGGTGATTTCGTTTTGGCTTCATTTAATACTTTTAAAGTGAGAACATTTATTCTACTACACGTTGAGGAAGCTGACATATGAATACGAATTACTCCTTCAGTCAGTGTAAAAGGAACACGTATGTAACGTAAACGTATGTTATATGGAGAATAGGGGTACTAAACAGTTTTCAGTGTGGTAATTAGTCCATATGTATTATTTTACTGTTTATATAGACATCATATGCAAGTATTGCAGAACTCATAAATACATTCAATAAAGTGGTCAAAATTTAATTGAAAGAGATACAACTAGTAATACACATATAACTTTGTATTGACTGGAATCATAATTTATTCTCATTAGTATAAAAATTCAAAAGTCCGTAAAAACTTTTTCAGTTCAAAAGCTTGTAAATACTGACCTAGTGTGAACTTTAACTAAACATAACTGTTGGTTAAGTGTTGAAATCCCTTCTGCTGATTGTTGAAAACCCCCTTTCTGAAATAAAATTCATTATTGGCTAAAAAAGAATGGCATTGCAAAATCTAGAACACACTTCTTCCTGAATTACCCTTTTTAAGTGGTTTCGACGATATCTCTTCCATCAAGATCTGACCAATTTCGTTAATAACGAGATATTTCGTCATCAAGATTGCCGATTGAATATCGAATGATAAAGATAATACCGTTTCTTGGTGATGTCGAGATCAAGATCAGGTCAGTTTTTTCTTTGGCGGGATACTTCGTCCATTAAAATCTGGTCCGTTTTTTCTTTGGCGAAATATATCTCGTCCATCAAAATCTGGTCAGTTTTTTCTTTGATGAGATATATCTCGTCCATCAAAATCTGGTCAGTTTTTTCTTTGGAGAGATATCTCGTCCATCAAGTCTGGTCAGCTTTTTCTTTGGCAAGATATCTCGTCCATCAAAATCTGGTCAGTATTTTCTTTGGCGAGATATCTCGTCCGTCAAAATCTGGTCAGCTTTTTCTTTAACGAGATATATCTCGTCCATCAAAATCTGGTCAGCTTTCTCTTTGGCGAGATATCTCGTCCATCAAAATCTGGTCAAGTTTTTCTTTGGCGAGATATCTCGTCCATCAAAATCTGGTCAGTTTTGCTAATGACGAGATACCTCATCGAGAGAATCTCCTGGAGGGTTAAAGTATCCTCAACCAAAACTTAAATTATACGAAAAAGAAAATCTTTATATACACTGCTGGCCACCGTAAATGCAACACCCTGAAGGAAGAATGCAAATAATATGAAATTTACAACATGCATTAGCGGAGGTGAGATATGCAAATGATTAGAATTTCAGCGCAGACGCACATCACGCGCGCCTGTGGCGCCACTTCAAAGCGCTATTTAAGGCTTGGAGATTTCGACGATTTCAAGTACGGCAATTGTGTTTTTCTTGTGGTTTTTTCAAAAAAACGATCAATTATGCCTCGTAGAAAACAGCGATCATCTTTTGATCAAGTATCCGAGTTCGACAGAGGAAGGATAGTGGCCTACCGAGATTGTGGATTATCTTTCAGGGAAATCGGTAGTCGCGTTGGACGAAACCAAACAACTGTAATGCGGATATGTGATCGTTGGATGCAGGAGGGTACGGCGGACCGACGTGTTCGATCGCATCCACCTCAGTGCACCACTTCACGTGATGACAGGCATATTGTGCGTATGGCAGTGACGGATCGCTCAGCCACATCACGAACCATAGCACAGCACATTCAGTCTGTACCGCATCATCCAGTGTCTGCGCGTACCATTCGACGCCGTTTACAGCTGAGTGGTCTGTCCGCAAGACGTCCATTGCTTCGTCTAACCCTTGACGCAGAACCACAGACGTTTCCGCCGCCAATGGTGCGATGAAAGAAGGATGTGGACGGCAGAATGGAATGAAATTGTCTTTACTGACGAGTCACGCTTCTGTCTGCAACACCACGATGGTCGGATTCGAGTCTGGAGACACCGTGGAGAGAGGATGCTGAACAGCTGCGTTATGCACCGCCACACTGGTCCTGCACCGGGTATTATGGTATGGGGGGGTATTGGATATCACTCTCGCACTCCTCTAGTACGCATTGCCGGTACTTTAAACAGCCAGCGCTACATCTCCGAGGTGTTGGAGCCAGTTGTCCTTCCTTACCTTCAGGGCTTGCCCACAGCCATATTTCAACAGGATAATGCGCGACCACACGTGGCACGCATTGTCCAAGGGTTCTTCGTCAATCGCCAGATTGAATTGCTTCCCTGGCCAGCTCGCTCTCCGGATCTTTCGCCGATAGAAAACATGTGGTCCATGGTTGCTCAACGATTGACCCAGAATACATCCCCAGCTGCCACACCAGATCAACTTTGGCAACGTGTGGAAGCTGCTTGGTCTGCTGTACCCCAAGAACACATCCAAAGTCTCTTTGAATCAATGCCGAGGCGTGTGGCAGCGGTGATCTCCAACAATGGCGGCTACTCTGGCTACTGATTTTGGCAGGAACCACACTTCATAGAAGTCTATAAATTTAATCATTTGATACTTGGTCAACATGTTATCTACAAAATAAATTTTGTTGTGATATCTCTTGTCTTTCTTGGTGTTGCAATTTGGATGGCCAGCAGTGTAGTTGATGAATGAGTACCTTTTGAGTGGAATAAGCTTACTCCAGACAACAAGAGTCGTTAACATTCCGTAAAAAACTACTTCAAGGTATGAAAAGACTCACCATCCCCACAAGGAAGGCACATAATTTCCCCCATTATCCTAACTACGCACAACCCCGTATTCAGAAACACGTTTTCCCCTTAACTACTTCGTCAAAGATGCTGCGGAACCTTCCCAGACCATTTATCACGCTCTCCGGACGTGTATGGATCACAGATTACTCCCCAGTCTAAGAACCAGAACATTCCTCTTGGTGTGCTGAATTACTTATTTCATAATAACGTCAAAGGTCTCCGGTAAAAACGGATTTGCTTTGTCTTAATACTATCTCCAGCGCTGCTAATGAGCGATAAGCTTTCGATGCCGGCTTGAAAAATTGCGCACCTCCGTCACTGCGGAATCATTATTCACTACGGTGTAACACTAATCCTCAACAGATGCAATGTAAACAAAAAGAGGAACCCGTCCTTGTCCTGGAGACTGGCTTTTGTGCTCCTGGAGATACTGTCACTGGAACACGCTGTCTCGCATCCTGGGAGATTACATTAGAAACCATTTTTCAAAAACGTCACCAGTAGATAATGGTTCTCTAACGATTTCTTAAGTAACTAGTGAAGAAAAATACACTGTTTTATTTGCTTATTGGGCTCCAAACTATTTGAATTATCATAGGGATCAAAATGGAGGCGCCCAGTTTGTGTAATGCGAATGAATAAAAACATTTTTCTCATTCGGATTTTAATACATATTCAACGAGGTGTACGTACATCAAAACATCGTTATCAATGAATTTAAAATATTTATGAGGCCATTTATAGAAGGATGTTGACTTCATGTGCCAGGATTTAATTATAGACATGCTGTAAGGGCTCTGGAGATTTAGCTCCCTGTTATTTTAAGGCTAATAAAAGTCTTTTCAGAGCTGGTTGAATAAATTAGGTGATTAAATATATTTTAATGTGCATTCGTCGTATGCATTCAATGATATTTTTATTTCGGTCAAGTGGATTGTAAGAGTTTGTTGAGTTATCATTTTATTAGCGCTCCAAGTCGGCGATTTTCAATCGATATGCTGCGTCACGCTAATTATGTCGAAAAAAAAACGGCACTAGTTTGCTCTACGGATTTTGAAAAGGCTTAAATTGTGTAAGATTTGCGTCATTTCAACTGTTTAGTTTTGAACTTTTGACAACTGTGCGAACAAATAACTTCTAGAATACTCGCATTTTTAATGCTGATATAAAAATTTGTGAGTATTGTTTATTACAAAGTATCAGAAATAAATCAAAGCATCTTTATAAATGAATTAAAAACATTTATGAGTCCGTTTATGGAATAAATATTGACTTCATGTGCTTGGATTTCATTCGAGACATGTTGTAAGAAGGGCTCTAGAGATTTAGCTCTCAGTTATTTTGTGGTTAATGAAATTATTTTCAGTACTGATTTAATAAATAAGATGATTAAATATATTTTAATGTGCGTTCGTTGTATGCATTCAATAATATTTTTATTTCTATAAAGTTTGGATTATGATTTTTGTTAAATTATCGTTTTATTAGCGTTATAAGTCAGCGATTTTCAACCGCGACACACCAATGTGTCTCAAGAACGACATTGTTGTGCTTCACGGATTTTGAAACGGTTTAAATTGTGTAAGATTTTTATCATTTTAATTGTTTAGTTTTAAACTTTTGACAGCTGTGTGAACAAAAAGTTTTAAGTGTTAGTTGTTTATTACAAAATATAAATAAATTATTAATTTTTTTTGAAAGTCACTTTCGATCAAAAAGGATAGGTAATTACTATTATGACAATCAATCAAAATTATTATTGTTGTAGTTTTTGTCAGATCGGCAAAAAATATAATTCATTTATTGATGTAGTTTATATTTGTCTTGAAATGAAAAAGGTTGAAAATTGCTGTTATAAGCGATTTTTCGACATAGTTATTATTAAACATTTTATTACTATGTGACTATTTACTACGGGTTTTAAGGTGTCACTCAAGTTGTTGAGAAATTAAACTCACAATCAAACAGTGCACCACTTATTACTATAGATTTCTACAGACAATTGTGCTGCTCCAGTGTGGACGTTAATTGAAATACCTACCTACCTACTATATATTTCTGTTACTTGGCGCAAAAAGGGTTTCAATTGTATTTGCTGTTTGACAAGGACTGCATCAATCGTCACGCAATTCAGTTCGCGAATAAAATCTGCTGATGGAAGATGCGCAAACTTTTCCACCAGATTTAAAACAAAGTCAATCTATTAGTGGTTTCATATTCAGTTTTTAAAATTAATTCGTGCAGCTTAATATTACATCATAACGAACGAAGGCGTAATGAAATAGCTAATGGATTCTGATAGAAAAGCTGCTGAAAGGGGTAAAAAGAGAAAACTAATTAAAAAAGTTAATTGATTGTTAAGTATTTCCGAAATAATTGAATTGTCCTGCTGCCTTAATAAATTTGATTAAGCTGATCTGAAAATTTGAAAAAGGTTAATAAAGTTACACGCAACAAGGGATAGAATATCGTAATGATTTTACCTTCATAGATTTTTCGGGGAATCGGGCCATACTATATTCTAGTTACATGGTCAGTATCTTGAAATCCCGTGTAATTGATTAACATTTAGTTAACAATTTATTTCTAGATTAATGAACATTAATCTAACAAATTAAAGTGTAGATTTATTTTATTTAATTATTTGTCAAATTTTGTCGTACCAGTGCTCATTGTGAGCAGGCTAAACGAGGGCAGAGAATCAATGAAGATTGCTTACAGTGCGGGCTCCGACGAGAAGGCAGTCGACCCTGGGTCAGTCGACTTTTGAAGAGGTGGGAAAGCAAGTTATGAGAAGGGCTGCCATACCAAAAGCGTGAATTTTGATTGGCGTTGATGGTTTGTTCCTAACGCCAACTCGTTATTTCTGCTATCGCCTTTCGGCCCTAGCAAACCACTCTTAGTTAATCGTTAAATAACTTAGAACCAGAATCCGAGCAAAATATGCCAATTGTAGATGTGCTTTGTTTACGTTCCAACCTATCACCTAATTTAAAGAATAGAAGCGTTCAAAACCACGTGAGTCGACTACCAACTCGTGCGAGTTGGACTATAGCAGTTCACCTGAGTTGGTGAGAGGGAACAAGTTGGACACAGGAGTCCATACTACTAATATAATCCTTTGGACCCGACAGCGTAGCAGCGGTTCTTAACCCTCCTGGTTGTCTTGACGACATAATGACTTATCTAGTCAGCAAAACTGATCAGATCTTGATGGACGAGATATCTCGTCATTAGAAAAAAAACTGACAAGATCTTGATAGTCATAAAAATTCGGTTATAAATTGTTGACGAGTTATCTAGTCATTAGAAAAATTGGTTAATTCTGAATGGACGATATATCTCGTCGAATCCACTCGAAGGGTTAAACTTTGTCAATCTGACATCATATTTAATCTTCAAAAAATAGATGACCCCCTTTAAGTAAAACAAATTAACAAATTTACAAATTAACAAAAAACAAGCAATATAATAGTAATTAACAACATCAATGTTAGGTAAAATCAATGGCCAACTCAAATTAGCCATAGTAAACTTAAATGAATTCAAGATAAAATCCATCAAATTTGGTTACTCATGTTGGTGAGGTAATTGAGCTTGGCATTTACTATAAATGGTTTTGATTTCGGGCAGCTATTTAACCCTCCTGGAGGTTGTCTTAAAGAGGTGTCTCGTCATTAGGACTCGATATTGATGGTCGAGTTATCTTATTAGAAAAAACTGACCAGATCTTGATCATAAAAAAATCGGCAATATATTGTCGACTAGATATCGTCATTTGCAAAATTGGCCAGATCTTGGTGGACAAGATACCACGTTGAAACCACTTGGAGGGCTAATTAGTTCTAGTCTTAAAAAGTCAATTTTTCACTTATTCCAATCCATCAACCACCGGAATTAATGAAAATTGAAAGACTACTCAATTTTTAGTCAAGGAATGTTTTTTTTTCGTAAAGAAATCAAGTTTTCTTATCGTAGAATGTTCGAATTGTCCCCATGTGGAGTGCACGGCCTACTCTGCATTAAATTTTGAATGGATTAAAATGGTGGTGTATCGACTCATGTTCTAATTCAACAACTAGATCGAGAGAAAGATAGTGAATTGCTTGCGAGACTAGCTATTGGAATGTAGCTTAAGACTAGGGTGCTTGCTGAGGCTTATTCCGATTAATTGGAACGATGCGATGACGTGAGCAGGCGTTAACGCGCTAATCCAATTATACTAGGATTGGTGGAAGATGATTGTTCTGTCGGAATCTGGTTAGCGGAGTGAAGTAACTTATTAATTATTAATTGGAATGTGTTTTGCTGTTTTGTCTGATTCTATGGTAGCAAATGTAAAAAAGAACAGTTAAATTACACATAAAACATTGTCACGTGCAAATTGAAACTAATCATGTATCAAATATATTGAATTTATTAAAATCGTGATTTTGGGGTTAACAAACCATTAATGAACTATCGAGCGAAACTAACATTAATACTACTGATATTACATTACTAAAGCTAACATTAAACATATCCTGGTGGACAGATATGTTTAATGTTAGCTTTAGAGGACCTTGGCTGCTGGTTAATTGCTCATGAGAAGCTTTTCTGTTAAATTAAATATAGATAACGGTAGTGTTTCAATGAACCTGGACGTATGTTTCCTGAACGTATTCCGAACGTAACATCATTTCGCGTGTTTTTTTTTAATACGATTTCAGCACTTTGCCAATAATCCGAATTGATATATGATGGATCTTGATTATATATGATCTTGATTAGTCACTGCCAATTAGATTAAAAGCCAAATGTTGCCAATTGTCGATTATATTTTAAGGTAATCCGACATGCATCATGCGAGAGAATTCGGACAGCAGAAGTCAAATATTCCCAGACCGTCTGGTTTGTTTGCACTGAAAATTCCTATCATGAGATGTTTTTCTGTAAAGGCACATGCAGAGAGGGGAAGTCTGTTGGCCTCTAGAAACAGACTGCACCTTTAGGGTTAATTTTTGACAATGAGTCACGTGGATAATTATTGTGCGATCAATTCCGACAACTATGTATAATTTAGAACGAATTGCTGAATTCTGCCTGTGAATATGAATGAAGGTTTTTCAGTGTAAACAAACAAACCTGAAGGTTTTCGAAAATTTAACTTCCTCTGTCCAAATGCTTTCGCATGATTCACAACGGGGTTACCTTAAAATATAATTTATCACCATTTGGGTGACGTTTGTTGGTTAATCAAATTGGTGTTGAACTGTCGTCCATCAAATCGGACTTTATTCTTTGGAATTCTTATCAGTGAAGCGATGAAATCGTATTTGAAAACGAGTCAACTGTCGTCACGTTCAGGATATGTACAGGAAACACATATAATCGCAGAAGCACTACCACAACCTGTATTTAACTTGACAGAAAATGCCCATCAGAATAATTATTTCCCAACCCCGTAATACAGAACGCAACCTAAACACGCATGTTTATATTTTAAGTTAATTATAACGACTTTGCTCATGAACTTCTGAACCACTGCTACGACTTTGTAAAAATCCTATGTTGTCCTAGTCACTTAAGACGTGATCGATGACCCTCAGATTGCCCTTTTCATCTTAGTTTTCCAAGCAAATGACGTTGAGGAATCGTGTTTTGTCGGGTGATTAATGCCTATTCAATTCGAAAGCGCTAAGGGGGGTTGAGCTGAGGTTGTGGGTGCTGACGTATTCCGTATAAACCAGCTCAGATTTTTCGAGAATATCTCTGATATAGGTTTGATATTATTCCGGATACTTAGAATGGTTTTCTATTGATGTCAGGTTTGAATGAGAATGGTAGGTAGGTAGTTGAATTGACGTCACACTGGAGCAAGCGACACGACAGGCTATTGGCGACGGTCCGGGATCAGTCCCGAAGGAGAAGGTCAGAGGACAACGCCTCGTAATTTTGAACCACTGTCGGATGACGAGGTCAACATCTGAGCTGGCACCCTACTCTCCAAACTTACATACCACGCCAACGTGTGGAAATTTGAGGACACGACATATTTAGCATGCACCAGCCCCAGGTACACGACGATCTTTGCATGAATAGAGTTTCAAACAAGAATGCAGTCTAGCTCTGACAAGGTAGCATTTGAATCAGCTGGTTTTAATTGAGTCTTGGCATCATCTTCGTTTAAAATCTCGTATGAATGACAGCTCCAGGGAAAGGATATATATATACATATATATATACAAGGCTTGTGAAGTAATGCAACTTAATATAATAGAGAGAGGACAATACAATCTGGTTTTATGATTCCTGAGCTGCTAGCTCTGATTGTACGATGTGTTCCATATACATGAAATGCAATGTTCCCAAACTAAGAATCAAATAAAACAGAGACAATAAACTGCGAATAACACTATCTTGCCAAATGGTCTCTGTAAAAGTTCTCTCCGATACAGAAAAATAAAATATACTCTAATGTTTTCTTTACCATTGAGCAAACAAGTCATTTGTCCGAGTCCACAAGATGGAGCATGCACAAATAAGCTTGAGTGACAATGGCTTGTGAAGTAAGAAAATTTAGAAAAGAAAATGCCTTTATAAGTTGCAACTAGAGTACTTATCGGCAATAAATTTCATTATTAATATCAGTGAAGAGCGTTGACTTTATTTTTATTAGTAAATTGTCATAAAATTTGTGAAATAGTTTTTCAAAATCCCTATACCATAAACATAGTCCCCGAGTTTTAACTTGCCTCTTTCTAAGGTTGTCAAAAACAGAAACACCAAATTTAAGAATCCAGCTTGAAATTGTGGCTTTGTGCAGTCTTGATACATGGGCAACAGAAAAATTAATAAAGGCTAAAAATTATTTAAAAAATATAGAAGAATAAGAACTCTGTATTTAAATTAATTTTTATTTCGGTTAAAAATTGTTTTTAATCTTAGTCATCCTTAATTCATTTATGCATTTGACTTTTTGCATGGAACAAATTAAGATTAAAGTAATTGTCACCAGAACTCTTTTTATTAGTTGTTTTATGTATTACTGGATAGTATGCTTTGAATCAGCAGATATTAATCGATCGAGGCTATTGATTTGAAGTTCTTTGAGCTAAAGGTACTTCAAAAAGGCATGTCATAAAATTTTCGAATATTTACCTTTCTAGGGTTAAGTCATATTGAGCGGAAACTGCCAACGATTTAAAAGTACTAAAATCAAATTATGACAGGTATGAAAGAGTGAACAACGAAGTCATGCAAGATAAACGTAGAGCAGGATAATCATTTTTTCGAACAAACTTAACCAAGTCATACATTCACTGATGGTTTCCTCTTGCAAAATCTGATCCGAAAATGCAGCTAAAACTAACACTAACATTCTTTGTTAATAAAAATTAATGCAGGAATGCTCTATTGAAAGAAATTAGGACCGACTACTTCCTGATATATTTCTTGGTGAATCTGTATTTCCTGATTTTGTGTACCAATATTTTACCCCATTAAATACATTGTCTATGACCGTTGGATTTTCGGTAGTGATCTAATCTCATGCTAAGGAGTATTGAGTCGAAGAGCAATGGAAACATTTATTTCTGTATCTTATAAACAGAGGCAGTCTAAAGAATGATTATAAATTTTGTTACCAAATTCATAATTTTTACAAGCAACTGAGTACATCAAATATCAAAATATGAGTCGTACTAAATTTTCCAATCTTATGCAGTGCATTTCTATGAAATCTCAAAAGTAATTAGACTTCAATGAGATAAGCATAGGAAATAGAGCAGTTTAAAGAATGATTTTAAAGGTTATATTACCATTCAGAATCTTTACAAACGGAGCGTATCAAATGGTGTGAAAATATGAGTTTTATTTAACACACTAAATTTTCCAACTAGAGCAGTACATTTCCTTGAATTCTCAACTTGGAATCAGATTTCAAGCCAGACTCCAGTTGAGGAAAGCTTTGTTTAAACCTATCACCTATTTTGAAGAATAGACTCGTTCAAGGCCACGTGACTCGACTACTAACTTAACAGACGTCTACACTCACAACTATTGACGTCTAAAACCAATATACTGCAGAGTATTAGTACCGTAGAAATCGGCATTTTAAAGAATGATTACAAGGTTTTATTATCATTTAGAATTTTTACAAACAAAATGTATCAAATGATCTGACAATGAGTTTTCTTTAACACGCTAAACTTTCCATCTAGTGCAGTACATTTCCTTGAATTCTCAAAGGTAATTATATTTTTTAGATATAAATATTTATATACATTTAGATTTTAACCCTCTAAGTGATTTCGACAAGATATCTCGTTCATCACGATCTAACCAATTATGCTAATGACGAGATGTCTCATTAAGATATTGCCGATTTTTTTAACATGAAGAGATCGCGATCTGGTCAGTTTACTTCTAATGACGAGATATCTCGTTCAAAAATATCTGAACAGTTTTCTTCTAATGACGAGATATACCGTACATCAAGATTTGGCCAATTTGGCTAAAGACGAGACATCTCTTATTTAGGACATAGCCGATTTTTTTTTATCATGATGAGGTCAAGATGTGGTCAGTTTTCTTCTAATGACGATATATCTCGTCCATCAAGATCTGATCAGTTTTGCTAATGACGAATATCTCGTTGAGACAACCACCAGGAGTGTAAAGATGACCTGGGATTCTTGTATTTCACAAGCTTATTGACGTCTAAGGCAACTTGATCTACTTCAGAGTAAAACTGAACTCCGAGCTGATTTAGTACGAATAATCATACTTCCCCTATGTTCCTTTTCTTAATTCAATTTTTCCTATTTCTGCTCGAATATACAAACTATTCCTTGGTACATTTTCTTCGAAAAAAGAATACGATAACTCTTTTTAAATGACGTGTACTCGGAAGATTATGGTTCTTAATCTACGGGAGAATGAAATTAAGAATTCATGAAATTTTCCGAGTCTTTGGGGACTACATGAACAAAGGTAGAGGTTTAATAATATTAACTTTTCTTAGAAGCGTACTTCTTTATAATTTTTCGGAATTATAATTCTATTTCTCGAAAGAATGAATACTTTTGTTCTCTTCCTTGGGAGATAATTATACGCAAAAGTATATTTTCCAATCACCTCAAATGCATCCGCGTTACTTTGTTGCGTAATAATTCATGAACTTTTTAATGAAATTTAATTTTTTTAAAATTATTATTCGAATGAGAAGTAAGAATTCGATGATCTTTTTTATTTAAATATTTTTAAAGTATGACTGAGATTAGTTTTCTAAATTGAAATAGAGGCTTTAAATTCATGCAAATACAATTGTGTATAACTACAGTTAGTTTTTGATTAGTAACGCAATAATATGATCTAAAAATAAAAAATTATGTTTCCTTATTTTTCGTATATTCGCAGTGAAAGCATTCTTATGTTATAAGTAACGCTTAGGAAAGCTAGTTATAGTTTTATTCTTACGTTTAGAAAGTATATAAAATGTTTGATAATTTTAAAACAATGGAAATATTTTTATTCTTAAGTTTGAAAATTATAAAAGGTACCATACTTATTACCTTCTCACGTTCATTATTTCTTAAATTGATGCTTTTTATTTAATTCTGTTGTTTTTCATCACGAGTTATCTCGTCACTAACAGAATTACCCCTGCGATGCTCGGGTTGAATTGGTTAAATGTTGATTCTATTTCATAGAAAAATGCAAGCGTCATTTAAGCGTACAGAAAAATTTTAACATTGTTTTAACTTTTTCATAGCTTCTACAGTTTACTTCGGACGCAAATATGTATGATAATATTTCGATCCATATAATCCATTTCATATTCATCACACTCTCGCTGTAAGACAAACTACAGAAGCTTTTTCTGAGATGACTTCTTCAGAAGTCAATTTTGCTTTTTGGAGTGATTACGAATGCCAATTAAGTTCATTTTCAGTAAAAATGAGGAACTTTCAGCGTAGTCTTGCACTCAGTTTTCCAATCAATATTTATTATTTGTGGTACCCTTGCACAATGGATTTGATGTTTTCGAATTACATTATCATTGTGAGAGGATGGCAAATTAAACTGTTAGGGCATTCATGGTTATTTTATTTTGAAGCACACATTTTTTCTTGAAAATTTTATCCAGCTGCACGTGGAATAACGGAGCTTGTTTTTAAGACAAATGTCATCACTGTAGACAAAGCAAACTCAATCGATTACACTTTTTACAAAATCACTGCTTTCAATGAATCTTTCACAGGTACCTAAGTTGTATACGAACAGTTTCAACCTCAAGTAAGCAACCTTGACCTTCTGCCACTTAAGACCAAAAATTTATATTTTCAACAGTCCTAGTTTACATACTTCTTTACTATATTATTCCAAGATCAGCAAAGTCTTATTTAAAATTCGCTTTCCTTCAACAGAAAAATTTAGTTTTAAATCGAATCCTTAAGGTACTTTTTTCAATTGAGAGACCCAATTTCTATTTGGAAACCACGTACCTATTTAAAAGGATAAATGTAGTTACTTGACTATGGAGTACGGCTTTCAATAATACCCATGAAAAACAAATGAGAATAATGTAAATTAAATTTATTTCAATCGTCTTGTAATGAAAATATGCCAAAATTTAGAAATATCTTTGAACTACAACATATGGCTAACCGTTTTGATTTAACGTAACATTGTTTACAAAAATTAAAACAAATTATTAAAGTTATTAAAACAAACCAGTTTGTTTTAGAATAACTTTATTTTAACTTTAACAGTTATTTAAAATAAGAAGTTATACACATTACTTAAAAAGGTTTCTATTTATTTTTGTGAAACAGAATCTACAAACTATAACGTATTTTACCAAAGACAAGGAAAGTTCGTCGAAATATACATGTACAACCAAAAATTACCCATGCCTAGTGGTATTTGGCAGAAAATAAAAATAATTCATTACAATTTAACTCCTAAATAATATATCGGTAATATGGAAAGTAATGGAAGACATAAATACAAACAGAAACGAAATTGTGGTCATTGAAAAATGTAGAATTCTGAAAAGCGAAAGATCTGAGCAAGCGTTGAATTTCGACGTTATGAGAATATTCTGAAATAGAGAAATTCGAAAAAGACGCTTAAAAAATATTGATAGACAATAATGAATTATTTACAAAGCGAAAACATTTAAAAGTAACATTTGCCGTTGAAAAGAGTAATTACAACGCAAAAAACAATCGCTATAAAAAAGGCAGCAGTAAACAATCTGAAATTCCAAATTACGATGGATTTAAGAGTTGAGTTGTACAGGTTTGCTGCATTGGATGTGAAATAATTATAAAAAAATAGTGCTTATTTAAAGAAGAAAAATATAAGGCTCGAAAAAGTAGTGTATTAAATATTTATTTAAAGCAGCAAAATGTAAGACACGAAAAAATACTGTATATTGAATTTTGAACATTTTCTACGTTTTTTCTCGGATTTAACATGAATATTTAAGTCAAGTCTGACAAAAAAACATAGTAAAAAAGTTGGGGCAAAAACCGCTACGGAAGCGTTACGGAATCAGCCAGTGACGTCACGGCACTCTGTCCAATCAGGTAAGTTTTTGAACATTTTGTTAAAATTTAAATTTTTGAAAATTTTAAAGGGGCGGAATAACTTTCCCAGTTTATTCTGCGTATTTTCCCACCTCTCTCAGATCTCTACGTGCTGTGGTTGAGACGAAGATAGATTTCCAACAGACAAACTATCACACATTAATAGTGTAGATTAGCTATTAGTATATCGTGCTGGACGAGATATCGCGTCATCTATATATTAATACGTGAAGAAAAAAACTTTGTACCCCTTTTTAAGCACATTGCGCGCACGGAGGAGTATGAGATTTGGTATAATTAAAGTTCATGTGGAGAAGGAGTGCAGAAAGATAAAATTAATGTATAATATGCGTTACAAATATATCTATATATTAATACGTGAAGAAAAACTTTGTACCCCTTTTTAAGCACATTGCGCGCACGGAGGAGTATGAGAATTAGCATAATTTGCCACCACATAAGTTAGTATTGAAAGTTAATTGCATCGTTTTGCTGATCAGAAACATAAATACAAAGGAAGCATTAGTCAATGGAACAAGAATGCGCATCAAATTTATGCATCGTAATACTATTGATTGCGAAGTTTTAACTGGAACCGCACGCAATAAGAGAATTTTGATTCCACGTATAAATTTAACATATTCCGGAACTATTTTACCATTTAACTTTCAAAGAACTCAATTTCTAATTATACCTGCATTTACGATGACAATAAATAAGTCTCAAGGACAAACATTCGAAAAAATTGGAATTTTATTGAGGCAGCCAGTTTTTACACATTATACGTCGCAGCAAGTAGAGTTCGATCATTCGATGGTTTGAGATTTTACATTTCAGAATATAACGGTGAAGGGCATTTAGCAAACGATGAAAGAGTTTTTACAAAAAACATCGTCTACACAGAAGTTTTGAATCATTAAATTCATTGTCGAACTATTTCAAGTTCAATGGACAACATTTATTTTTTTAACAACCCGGTTTTTTTTTGTTTCATAAAAATATATACAAAAATACGAAGCACGTATTCCTTATTTCAATTTTTGGATTTATTTTTTATTTAAATTTTATATAATTTGAAAAAGATAGGCAAATTAACTGTGTAGCCTTGGCGAAACCTGTGGCCAGTATAGCAATAAAAAAACCAAGAAAATGTCAAACAACGCGTTATTGGTTTTTAGATATGGCTTAACCAAGCTATACCGCATTTTTCCTATGACGTATTTGTACATGCTCGCAGCTTACGTAATAGAACAAAATTCAAAAAAATTATATGCAACGAATATAGAGGTATACTCTCTGACAAAAGAACCTTATTAACGTTCAAACTTAAAAATTAAATGAATTATGGTCGAATTTTGACCACTGGGCGACCACTAGTTAGAAGTTAAAGGTCGAGTTCTTGATCTCGTCATCATAAAAAAACCGGCAATTTCTTGATGACGAAATATTTCGTCATTAGCGAAATTGATCAGATTTTGAAGGATGAGATACCTCGTCGAGACTGCTTGAAGGGTTAAGCTTGATTCAAGTACTGTAATGGATATGGATATTTAAATGATTTAGCATGGAACTTACACAAAAATGCAGACGGAGGAATGGTAAATACTTTATTTACTTAGAGCACTTTATGAAAACTGATTTATGTGACACCTGCAGAAACGCACAAACCCCCTGACAAAAACAGGAAGACAGACCGACTGACGCTGTGAACTTCAATCAATAAATTACTGTGAGTACTCCAAGTATAGAAAGTTTCATGAAAATATACCCAGCCATTTCGACTTAGTTCTGGCACACACACAAGCAGACAGACACGAAACAACTTACTTGAAATAAAAATGGCTCAAAACGGATAAATTACTTGAAATGGTACGAAAATATTCAATGCGCAATCACTAAATTTTTATTTAAATAGATAGGTTACAAATTAAAGTAGATTACATACCACACGCTAGAATATATGATTATGGTAAGAACTAAAACCCAAAGATTGGGAATTCATAAACCTCACTCATTTGTTGCTTAAGAGCGTACAACCAAATCAAATCCTTCAACTTAGGGTTTGGTTGGTTGATTATTTTCCGGTTTTATGGCGCAAGCGCCATATTTGACCAAGCTGCGCCATTCACAGGACACAAAAAAATGGGGGAGGAAGAAAAAGCAAAAAGCAGAAGGGTAACCTTCACCATAAAGCGAAAACCATAAAGCGAATTCAATTTTTATTGAATCAATTGAATAAGTTTGTTGGACAACAGTTTTGATGACACGAATAAAATTCTATTCAAAACACAAAATTCATTGCATTGTGTTAAAAGAGCTAAGAAATCAGACTTGGAGTCTGAATGGGGTTAAAAAACAAGTAATTGTCTATTATCACCGTTGCTCAGCCTCAATTTACATCCTCCGTCAAACTGAATTTATATATATACCTCCTATACCAGATTGAAAGAAAATTTCCCTACGAACTGTTTCTTTTTCTGTTATATATCCGGTAGGATTAGGCTGTCTGAGATATCTGAAAATCCATCGGATTCGGAAGTAAGCTCTAAATGTCTTCAGGGATCTTTCATATCGAAGTAAGCCGGGAGACTATTCTGGTATCTTTTATTATATCAACTTAGAATTAGTACTCCGTGATGTTTAACATTCTTTTATCCATTGGTATTACAATTGAAGGCCTCCGGGCAACATAGTGATAACTCACAGAGATATGTTCCGTAAGGAAAAAAAATTTCAAGAGGATCAAAAGAATTTCTGATTATTTATACGAATGCTTAATACTTGAAAGTTTAAGATGACATGACCTCCAGAATAGTGGAGAAAACAGTGTAATTTTTAGCTTTCTTGATGGTTGTCTCTACGAGGTATCTCGTCATTAGCAAAACTGACCAGATCTTGATGGACGATGGACGAAGCTTATTGCATTTAGCATATTATTTCACGTAGTACTATGCATTTTTGTGCTTTAGAGAACCTTATTGAAATTCCATCTCTGAGTTTTCCGTTATATCTTATAGAGATATAACGAACGTCTGAGATATCTTATCATTAGATGAAAACTGACCAGAAAACATCGCAAAGTCTACCACTTCGTAGCATGGACCAATCAGATGATGAATTTAAAGTTAGTGGGCAGGAAAGTCATGTCAGACTTTCATCTTCGAATGCCTCAGGTCTTCACTGGAGAAAGTAGTACTCTTTTACAATACAAACATTTACAGTATCTTAACTATCACTTAATTCATTATATATCGTATACATTTCCAGAAGGTCCCTTTATTTACAGTATATCATGTGCCAAAAAGGTACATGGTATTCAGAAATTCCATTCGTATTAAAACTGACTTTCCCTACGTTTTTCGCCTTTCTCATTTCATGCTGAAAAGACGTGAAGGTAAGTACATCAAAGTAGTCCAATGATTTTTTAAAGCATGTTTCACCAAGGTTAACTAAAAATGTTAATGAAACATATTCATCCGCGTTTCATTTCAAATAGGAAAATATTTTAAAACAATTTAAGCTAGAAATGAGAATTTGAAACAAGTTAAACTACAGTGAAAGAGTGAGAAGAGTTCAAGTAATAAAACTGATATTTCAGAAAATATAAATCAAATCATTCTTTGTTTTATTAAAAAGGATCATTCCTCTTAAATTTGAAAATAATTATTAATGAGCAATAATCCAGTTGATCGATGTTCTCCCTTAGGAGGTCCAAAATTGGTGTCTCAGTGAAGTGTAATAGAGTTTTAATGTTATCAAAGTAGAAGTGCCTGCTTTTGAAATTTCAACCGGTATTCAGCATACATTTGGGAATATTAAATTGCTCATTTTGATCTTTGAAACAAACTGTATGTGCCATGATTTCAGAACTACTAAGCACCTAGACGGTATTGAGAGCTATAGCTCTCAGTTCTAACCTAATCTAATTTGAATGCAAATACAATTCCTGGTGATTGAAAAACTTCATGTTGAGGATTCGGCAAGGCAATAAATCGAAAGATTTTTCTGTCTGATCAGATTTGAGATAATTTTTAAACATTGAGGTAGATTCTAATTAATTCCGAAGTTTATTGCACTTAGCATATTATTTCATGTAGTACTATGCATTTTTGTGCTTTAGAGAACCTTATTGAAATTCAGTCTCTGAATTTTTCGTTATATAATTATACATGACAGCGTAGAAAATAATTTATACAGAAACTTTTAGAAATAATTTTATTTTAATGAGGCATTTCAAAAGGTGTTTGAACACGTAAATCAAAAAATTGAATTTGATTATTCTTAGAATATCACTGAAATTCTTCAAATTATTAATTTTTCTTAATAAAGCATCCAGTTGAGTTATTAACCATATGACCTTGTATGTAACTCTAAAGTAATACATTGTAAATATATATATTTTTAAGTTTCTACCTTCGAAGCAACCTCCGCACTGAGAAGTGGGAAATGAACCTGATTTTTTAATCTTTTCGTTGTCTTAGAAATGTTTCAGTTACAGCATTTAGAGAACAAGACCAAGAAAATTGAAGAACATAGATAATTTTTAGAAACATGAGAAAAATATCGCGCCCAGATTTTATTGTGCTAAGTTCAATAAAAAAAAATGATGGATTCTTACAATTTAGCAATATACCGTAATACTGTAAAGATTTCTTATTAGGTTTGGGGATCACCGTCGCTCTGTGAGTTTGCCCATTGCGCTAGCAACCTGTGCGTTGTAGGCGGCGCAGGTTCAATTCATCCATCCCTGGGTGCATTTCTGTCTTTTGTGTCTGTAAAGTTTTCTTTGTGTGTGTATGTATATTTACTTGGCCAACTTTTGACCTTGTGCCATAAAACCTCACCAACGTTATGTTTACAAAGCCTAAAACGCAGCGTACTTCAGTCAAAATATCTACTAGGCTTTTACAATATTTCCTTACACTGCTTAAATTCAAATGCGTGTTTGCCGATAGAAATTCAACCCTCTGAGTTGTTCACAAGCATCATTCCACTTTCAACCAGCAGTTCTCTCTGCATGACTTCTAAACAGTTTTGACACCTTCTTTACCAATGTAGTCTTTCTAAAAGATTGTTTTCTAAGGAAACTAGGATCACAAATCTTTTAAAAAGGTTTCCATTGTAAGGAAATGAACGATACCATCTTTCCAAAAGACTTTATTCAAAGTAAATGCGAAATAACATCTGTCTAAAGGATTCTATTCTGAAGAGAGGAACAATAGAATCTTTCCAAAAGATTATATTCTAAGGAAAGGAGAAATAACACCTTTCCAAAGGATTCTCTTCTAAGAAAAAGAGAAATAATATCTTTCCAAAGGATTATTTTCTGAGGAAAGAAGCAATAGCATCTTTACAAAGGATTATATGGTGAAGAAAGGAGCAATGGAATATTTGCAAAGGATTCTCTTCTAAGAAAAAAGAGAAATAATATCTTTCCAAAGGATTATATTCTGAGGAAAGAAGCAATAGCATCTTTCCAAAGGATTATATCGTGAAGAAAGGAGCAATGGAATATTTGCAAAAGATTATTTTCTAATTAAAGGAACAATAGAACTTGTTCAAAGAATTCTATTCTGAGGAAAGGACCAATAGAATCTTTCCAATGGTGAAAGAATCCATGGATTCTTTCAACGAATCGGTGTGATTATTTAGTCATTAAGTGTAATGTGGTTGAAAAACAAAAATATGCTACTTGGAAACCCCATGCCTCTCAGAAGGTTATAAATCGGAAGAACCTTAATCCAAATTCGTTGTAGGCATATTAACGACACCACCAACAAGGACCAAACTAACCACCTGTCAATTACTGGCCGAACCTATCAGGGAGGAGTGTATCGGATCTCAGATTGACATCTTCTTAATGGGACTCATTTATACCAGAATACTCTCGAACACTATTTGGAATTCAGTTAATTGGGCCCCCTAAACCGAGTCTACGCAATTTCAGATCCAGATTGTATCACGTATCTATCCATCCCCCATCCAGTCCAATGATTCGATGTGCTTTTCCAACAGTGCTCACTACGCCAAATTGGATAGGCCATTCCGGATCGCTAGGGATATTTAATGGCGTTAAACACTCTGAATAGGAGACACCTCACACGTATGATGCATCGGTCTCGAGTAGCAATGTTAAGGTTACGGGTGGTGAAATTTTATGAGTTTATACGGCGACTATATACTCTCTGCACTCCTGGTGTAATGGGTTTATGTAAATGAAGTGGGAAACACGTGTTGTGCAGGCCATTACATCCGTATTAACGGTGACCAGGTTGTTGGGTATAAATCATGGCCTAGGTAGGAAACGAATGGTAAATGACTTGTTGACTAATAAATCTTGTTAATATAATCAGCTGGGGGTGTTTTAGGGGATTGGATGGAACTGTAATTAAATACCGTGACGCCTTCTTAAGTGTGTGTGTCTAGAATCTCCCCCGTTTCGCTGGAGGGTACTGGTATGTCTAAAATTACACGCATCATAAAGATGTTATATTCTAAAAATGTGTCTAATGAATATTTATTGTGTGGCTGTAAATTAGATTAATTTGCACCGATGAAAGTTTGAGTGTTGCATAGAATTCACGCGAGCAGGAGTAAATATTTTAATTTTATGTAGCTAATTGATGGGAATGGGCTTAGGACCAACATATGGCACTGGGATATATAGGGTAATGGAAAAGGGAATGGGTCTTTATATTGCAATGCGCAGTCTGTTTTTCAAAAAGACAAATATATTTACTATAATGATATTTTTTATAATTTGTGTGGTGGCAACGGTGCAATGCTGCGATATGCAGAATACATCGATCTTCTAATGAAATAGACTGATTATGATTGCTCTAGTTGTTGACAAATGATTGGCGGGCTATTGGAACGGGCTATTGATGAGATCCGGGATCAATCCCCAAGAGAAAGATACGAGGACACACCACCTAATTTTGATCCATGGTCAGATGACGAGGCAACACCTGAGCTGGCACTCCACTCTCTAAACTTCCACACCACGCCAACGTGAGGACATTCGAAGCCACGACAGATTTAACGGGCAGACCGTCGTGACAAACGGTGCTGGTGCCCCGTTTGTACACGACGGTCTTTGGTTGGATTCGAACTAGCAAACCTCCTTGCTAATCCATTATTCTTCCAGAGGCCCCAGAAACTGCATGAGAAAACACCCTTAACCCTTAAAGATCGACGAGATATTTCGTCCCTGATACGATCAATTTTTTAAGGACGAGATATCTCGTCTAGGCAAAATTACCCTAGTACTCCAAGGGAATGCAGATCCAAGTATAAGAAATAAAACTCTTTAATTTGTGACAGTTGGAAGCAGGTTTTTGCAACAGACAGGGCCACTACAAGGCAGTTTTCGACGCTAAGATAAACCACCTGGAGGATTAAATTAACTGCAGTTAATAAATAAGTTAACTTGCTAACACAAACGATGCTTTTTCCCTCCATGACTTACTCCATTTTAATATTCTGTTGATTTAGCAATAAAGAGAAGAGGCAACAAATTTAATTAACTGAAGTATTCTCTCGATCTGTGCGTGGTAACTCTTTTATCAGTGCCTCCGCGTGCTCGCAGTTGTGTGAATGGTATTGTGCGGAGGACGCCTGAATATGCGAATGCGATTACGCGGAGCTTTTGTGATCAAATAAATTTGTCGCTGTGACGAACAAAAACTGGGCCTGATTAGTTTCCGAGTGAATGGAAGTTTGCTGTTGTATTAACAGTGAGCTTGAGTGGTATAATATAAAATAACAATGACGGAGGCACATATTTCTCTACATTGTGTACTCTATGATTAGTGGAATATGTTCATGCGGAATTTCTCCTCTGGTGTGTTCTGATTAAAAACAAGTCAAGGCACAGATAAGACATCCAGGATCAGGGGCAAGTCCACCCCTGATCCTGAAGACATAACTTCAAGAATATTCCACGGCAGCCCGGTTGGAAGAGTAGCGGATTAACAACTGGAGGGTTGCGATTTTGAAACTCGACCAGACCTTGATCTCGTCAAAATATCGGCACTATCTTAATGACGAGATATCCCATCCTTGTAAAATGGGAAAGATCTTGATGGAAGAGATATCTCGTCAAAACCACTTGGAGTGTTAAAAAGTGATCAATAAGCCTGTATATTGGAGGTAATATCACAAATATAGCTCTTAGCGTGGCGTGGAAGTTTGGAGAATTGGATACCAACTCATATATGACGTCATCTGACCATGGTTCAAAATTACAAGGAGTTGTTTTCGGTTCTTTCCCTTCGGGATTGATCTCAGACAGTCGCCAATAGCCCGTTTTGTCGTTTCAGTAAGTCGTTAATTCAACTACGTACCTATATACACAAATATAGCTCAGAGAATTAAAGAAAACTTCTGTTTTTGTGATCATTTGTTCAAACGTATAAACTTATTCTTTAATACACTGTAAACAAACAAAAATTCAATTAAATTGCAAAGCAGTAGATATGTTTGGTAGCACATTTGGAAAGCGTAAATATTTTTTTATTTATTTCTAAATATTTTCCTACGTATAGTATACTTTTCGATTAAAAATGTTTCAACCGAAAGCAAATTTCTTACACAGCTCAAAATCTCATTAAATTTTTCTCTCAGATATGCAGATAAGTTCAAATTAAAATGGAGGGGAATAGGTTTAATTCTATATCGAAAATATCTAGAATTATAAAATGTTTATATTGTCAGTGGAGGGAACTCAGACATAAATAGAATTCTAATCTACATTTTTTACAAACTAATTTTCAGAAACTATAGAACTTTTAATAATAATAAGCAGCTATTATGGTTACGAATTCATTAAGATATCTAATGTATGCATTTATTCATGCAATGATTTAATGCATGCAAGAATGACTGTATTATTTATTCCATCTGCCACTAAGTAATATGCAAATGAACGCCTTATTTAATTTATTGGATGAATGTATGCAGTAATATGGTTCTTTGTAGATTGTTGGTGCTTCTTTTGGTATGCAAATTTCAAGTTTTGAAAATAAAATCATTTCTTTTGAAACATCACGTATTTTGTATGTCTTCCCCGTGAAATGCAAACTACTTGGAGCACTTTTCGTTCGTGCTTAATTAAAATTTTAATTACATCTCTATCAACATATACATTGTATATACGATACGATTCTATTGAAATTCCTTCTGAGGGCATTCTTTTACTTTCTTTCGTGTTGTCGTCACCATTGAAGGGTTCTGATACTTGTGGTGAGAGGTGCTTACACTATGGAATTAAAAGCATTATGAACACAAACATCTAAAATAAATTCAAAATTCAATTCATAGTATTATAAAGAAAGGTATACTATCCTTTGAGTTCACAAGCATTTTTTTTATTAAAATTCTGTATTCAAATAACTTTAAATTTTAGTTATATCTTGATTATTATTTTACAACATCTGAACGAAAACAAATAAGTTAGTTAAAGTTATGCAAAGGTAATAAAAGTGAAACTAGAGTTTGAAAATATATCACTGAAGTTTTCAATACTAGCAAGTTAACAATGGAAATTCTCAATATCTGTTCGAGAGGACTTCGTTGTAAGGTTTCATGAATGTGAATCCCTTGGTACTTACTACACGGGATTAAAAATATTTTAAGTGTTTAACAAGAAAATATCAAATAATATTAATATTTATTAACAATTATTACCATTATAGAAAAAAAACCACCATAATAGTCACATGTTAGGGATGACAGGTAAGTTTGAAGCTTTGAAGATATCTGCAAAACTTATTAAAAGAATCCCTGTGAAGTAGGTATTTTAATTAATGTTTCTCTGGGAGAAACACAACTGGCTATTGGTGACGGATCGAAACCAGAAGGGAAAGCTCCGAAGACAACGCCACGTATTTTTGAACAGCGGTCAGATAACGAGGTCACCTGAACTGGCACCCCACTCTCTAAATTTCCACACCACGCCAATATGAAGGCCACAACAGATTTAACGTGCAACCCTCCGGTTCCTTAATACGTTACTCTACCAACCGGGCTAAGAATCCCTAAGGCCCCGTTCACATGGACTTTTTCCAACGCGTGTTTGATAAGAATTTTCGAGCGTTACCATGTGAACACCTCTTGGGCTCTTTTCGAGGTCAGTTTTCATTATGCATTAAATTGTGTTTTTTATTCTCCTAATCCAAGTTTCTATCTTTTGAATGGTTAAAGATAGTCGAAATTTCAACGGATTTCAAATCAGCGTTAAATTTTACGTCAGATCGATACCAAAAACGCGATTTTCTTTGAAAAAATTATTTTTTAGTCAATAGTCGCAACTAATCTTTTTGCAGATATTCTTTTTATACTAAGCGTAGCGGAAGTATTGCCTTGTTTTAAGGGAATGTCACTTTAATAAGATATTTTGTTGCCCCTTATCAACTGTTTTAATTTTAGTCATTAAAAAGAGGATGAAAATCTTTCTTTCCCAACCTAAAATCAATTTCCCTGTGTTCACAAAGCCTGGATTTGGTTATCTTAGAAATATATAAAAATGACCAATAAAATGCCTAAAATAATCTAAAAAATATTCAAAATGAAGTAACAATTTGATATTCTTTCGATTTGTAAAACATCCGTTCCCTAATTGCCTGTGAATAAAGTGTTTTTGAATTTAAATCTTTATACATAAATAAATGCAATATAATCGACTTGCTGACCAGAAGTGACAACCTAAAGAGGTAAATCTTTCGTAACGTGTAGTATACGATGCGTTCCCGTGCAATGCCAATGCCATCAACCTCCGTTGTAAATTTGTGCACGTTAGCTTTTCGTACGTTTTTCAAAATTTTTCGAACGACGGGATTATTTTGAACCTTGGAACCGGTATGAGCTAGCGGATCACAGAGAAACAGTGCTTTATGTAGTTCACATTGTGGTATTATTAAACATTTTCATTAACTCTAAAATCCTACAGTATTCTTTTTTACTGTCGAGACTAGAGGATAGAACCCCTATAACCTTCACTCTCAGTGCGATGATCCACCCACCAATAAAAAATAGTAAGAAGGATTCATTTTGTGCTAAGGGGTGATCACGTTTTTTTGGCCTCAAAAAACTAGCAGATGAGTAATTTGTAATGCGTTTTATCGTAAAAGCGAAACTGCGTATAACAAATTGGAATATTTCTATAAAACTTTGATTAAAACGAAACTAACTGGAAAATTACCAGACAATTTCCTTAAAATTTTAAAATTGACAGTGCAAAGTAAAAATATATCCCCAGAAAACTACATTTCTAGAAATTGGAAACGGAATTTCTGTTCATGTGGCATTGTCTTCGAAGTACTATCAAAAAGATGACACGCAAACAAATCCGGCACTGGTGATAACCTTTCTTTTTTATGTTATTTTTGCAGGTTTTATCGTGTTTCCTACGATCTATAGTTAATTTTTATTTAATTTTCCTTCAAATAAATCTCTATATATTTTTAAAACCTGTCTGTAAACATTTTAATATATCATCACAAATAACACATATATAATGATAATTAGTTTTTAATTTTTAAACACAATTTTCCCTTTGTTCTGGCTATCCGAAACGAAAACTAACCCTCCAACCTACCCTCTTTCAGGGGTTTTGTAGCACAAATGGAACCACGAATGGAATATCGACTGGGAAATATTTCAACTAAAGTTTGATTAAAACCCACGATGAAACGAGAAAATTATGTTAAAACTAAAAAAAATCTGAATGAAAAACCAAAAAAGAGTGCATATCGAAAACCAGGAGATTGCTAATATAATTTACGTCTACACGTACACATAATATAAAAATTTCGATTAAAGTTGTAATAACACCAACTGCAAGGCTAAAATATAAATTCTATGAAAAATAGGCTCATAGTAAATTAAGTTCAGTAAATCAGAAGCTCATTTTCAAAAGTGTTATCGAGTTCAATGTAACACGAGGATGTGAAAAATGAATGAAAATCGAAACTTATCTTACGCATTTGACGTTGAAGACAAATAAAAAAAAAACCTTTAAAGTTTAGCTTTTAAATTGAATATTTAATTTTAGCTTTATTTTAAAGACGTTTGCCGCACATGAAAACTAGAACGGCAGTTGTCGGTATACGTTACTCTCAGAAATAAAATTACCCACTATCCCTTTAGTAGTAAACTATCAGATTTTTACAAGTTTTGTGTGAAAGCAGGGTAAATTTCTTCAATAAATCGAATACGATTAAATTTTCTCATCCTATTTTTAATGGCCATAAATATAAAGCAGTGGATTAAGACAAAATACTCCAGTCAAGTTATAACTTTTCTATAAAAACGAGATGAATACTCCCTTTTGTGTTCATAATGAATATATTCGTCAAATGCGTATCGCGAAAATATTAAAGTTGCAGTTGACAAATTGTTTATTTAAAGAAAATCACATTTCAGGTATCGATCTAGTGTAAAATTTTCCGCAGATTTCAAATCCGTTGAAATTTTCACTCTATCTTTAACGATCGCGAAGATAGAAACTTGGACTAGGGTAATAAAAAGGCCTAACGCGCGTCAAAACGCGTGTCATGTGAACGGCACAGAACAAACCTATGTATCTCCAAGCGCCTTCTAATCGTTAGAACGACCGGAGATTGTTGAAGCGCCGAAGCTATCTAGTGCGTGGATTCTCGCGATTTCTGCTTGTAACACTCCAGTAGAACTCTATGTACTTTGTCTACCCGCGTTTTGTTTTGACGTAAAACGCGCGTTAAAAAACGCCTCGTGTGAACGGGGCCTAAGAGAGACTTATTCTGTCAAGGTGAATGTAGATGGCGGTAATATTTCTGTAAAGGACCGTACTTTCTGTACGGTCCTTAGTATTAAGGACATTACGTAACTTGGCTTGTTTTTCGAATACGATTTCAGAAGAGCCCCAACAAAAATGCCAAAGAATGCTATTTCATAAACGCTAAGCATCGCCAAAACTGCAATTATGGTAACATTGTATCATGCGAGAACATTTTGGGTTACAGGAAGTAAAGTCTCCGTCTTTTGTCTAGTATGTTTGCACGGAAAATTCCTCTCATAAGCAACTGCCTAATGAAAATTTTGAAATAAAGATTTACAATTTGACAAATTGATTTAACCTTCTTGGTGGTTGTGTTGACGAGTTATTTCGTCATTATCAAAACTTACCAGAAGTTGATGGGCGAAATGTATCGTCATTAGAAGAAAGTGACCAGATCTTGATCTCGTCATCATAAAAAGTCGGCAGTATCTTGATGGACGCGATATCTCATAGAAACCAATTGGACGGTTTAACTTGATAATGGGAAGGAATCTAATAAGTAGCTTGAAAAGTGTTACTTTTATTTTTCAAGAAACTTTCTTCAACCCTCCAACCAGAAGGGTTAAAATCACGATTTCAGTTAACAGAATAGAACTTTAAAATTAATTTAAGAAAACGTACAAAAACAGGTATTTATGTGTCGGTAAAGTGGCACTCATAAATCGCCATAACCAGCCTTTGCCAGTGTATAAATTCCGGTTTCAGAACCTAAATAGAACTGGAATGGAATAATATTATAAAACATAATAAATAAATATATATTCAACATTTATATTATATACAGAGGTATGTTCCCTCAAGAGAAACAACGCAGTGCAACAAGAGGTTCAATATCCAAGAAAAATAGAATACCATCGTATGGATACATACTTACACATATCTATCCTTTCGACGATAGATACAAGAAATTTATTCCTAGAAAATCGCAGAAAACTTTTGAATAATGTATTGATTCAAAAATAAAAGAAAAACACAAGAAAAAGGCTCCACAAAGGGGAAAACCTCGGCTAATTTCTTTTAAATGATGGTGGAAATCCATTGTGTTAAAAATGTATCATCCCAACAGATCTCGCGCCGAAACAAACAATTCAACAGATCGCTACACTCGAATAAAAGGCTTTTCGGGTTCTTATTTTTTGGTTCCATCCATTCTCCTTCTTGAACAAATACCTCGCAACACTTCTTCCCCAGCTACGAAGTGATCTCAAAATGTGATTATTCATCCACCCCCCTCCTACTTCCCCTTTGAAGATGTGTCTTCAATCTTGGGCTTCACAAAACATGCATTATGCAAAACGACGCGAGCATTAAGACGCGAGTTCGTCCGACACGCCAAGACGTGTTTCTGGGTTTCGCAAGTTACAGAGACTTGGCCCAGATGCCTTGAGTCGGCAGCTTTCAAACATCCATTAATCATCCGCAGGGTTGACACAAATGACGTTGCATATTCCGTTTTTTTGTCTTCTTCTCGTACTATTGTTCTGACTCCTGATATGTAGAATGCGATCCACCACCTCTTCAAAGAGGGTTTGGTTATAGACTTGGCCCATGCGATATGCAGGCATTAGTGAGCAACGAGATTGTTATTGATGATAAAATAGCTGCAATGTAATGAAAAATGCAAACATGCTTCAAACAAAAGCAGCTTAAACTATTGGATCCGATGAACTTGAAAGACTTATTATTTCAGGTCATAAATTTAGAGAATATGGTATTTCACTCTTTAACCCTACAAGTGGTTTCTACGGGATATCTTGTTCATCAAGATCTGACAACTTTTGCTAATGAAGAGATATTTAGTCATCAAGATATTGCTGGAAAATGAGATCAAAATTGTCTGGTCAGTTTTCTTCTAATGACGAGATATATCCTCCATAAACATTTGGTGAGTTGGAGGAGATATCTCGTCAAGATAGCCACCAGGAGGGTTAATTAAAAATGAGGCAAGCGTTAAGTTCTTTCGTCCGACACGCCAAGACGTGTTTCTGGGTTTCTCAAGCTACTAAAACTCAGTCCAGATAGATGCCTTGAGTCGGCAGTTTTCAGACATCCATTATCATCCGCAGGCCATTGACACAAATGACGTTACACAGATTCCCTTTATTGTTCTGACTCCTGATATGTTGAATGCTATCCACCATCACTTCAAAGAGGGTTTGGTTGTAGACTTGGTCCATGCGATATGCAGGCATTAGTGAGCAACGAGACTGTTATTGATGATAAAATAGCTGCAATGCAATGAAAAATACAAACATGCTTCAAACAAAAGTAGCTTAAACTATTGGATCCGATGAATTTGAAAGACTTATTATTTTAGGTTATGAATCCAGAATATGCTATTTTATTGTTTAACAATCCTGGTGGTTGTCTCATCATTAGCATCTAGTAGATGGATCATTAGATATCATTATCTCGTCATCAGAAAAACTGACCAGACATAGATCTCGTTATCATTAAAAAAATTGGCAATATCTTGATGACGAGATATCTCGTCATTAGCAAAATTGGTCAAGTCTTGATGGACGAGATATCTCGTCGAAACTACTTGGTGAGTTAAATAAAAGATTAAGACATCGTGTGGCTTAACGGAATTGATGAAATATATCCGATAATATACCATCAGCATGTTCTATCCTCGCATGCTATTCTGGGTGAACTTCAGATTTCTTGTTTAACTTTCACATTTCTGGACGACAGCATATCAACAAATTCTACAGCTCAAGTAAATCTACAGTAAATTTAATACTAATTTTTCAAGCTGCATCCACAATGCGATGAGCACTAGTGAAAAACGATTCGAACATTAAGTTAGTTTGTCCGGTACGCCAGGACTTGTTTCTGGGTTTTTTAAACTACTGAGTCTCAGACTTGACTTGACAGCTTTCAAACACCCTTTTATCATCCCCAAGGTTGACACAACTCTTTTTTGTCTTCTCCCTGTGTTATTATTCTGACTCCTTATATGCTGAATGCCAGCATTTAGCGAGTGAAGAAATTGCTATTGATGGTAAAAATAGTTGTAGAGGTCAGGCTGGATGTTTCGAAGCTTGAAAAATGCAAACACACTTCAAAATAAAGCAGCTCAAACTATTTGATCCGATGAATTTAAGTAATATTTATCATTATTATTTTATTATTATTGGCTTGACATTCAGAATATGGTATTTCGTTCTCAATTTTTACATAATAAAAGGATAAACATCATGGCTTAACAGAATTCATTGCATATCAGCACCACGTTTTATTTTCACATATTATTCTGGGTGAATTTCAGCATTCTGTGGATCTTTCACACAACTAGACAACATCTAAGCAGATTTCTTAGCTTAACCTTCATAGTGGGAGTCTCGTCAGTAGCAAAACTGACCAGATCTTGATGGACGAGATATCTCATCATTATCAAAAGTGGTCTAATCTTGATGGACGAGATTACTCGTCGAAACCACTTTGAGGGTTAAATAAACTTAAAAGAAATTGAATATTAAATTTACTAAGCTACATCTACTATGCGACAAGTATTAATGCGAAATGGCACAAGCATTAAGTTCGTTCGTCTAACACGCCAGGACTTGTTCCTGGGTTTCACAAACTACTGAGTCCCAGCCAGATGCCTTGATACGACAGCTTTCAAACATCCATTAATCATCCACTGGGTTGACACAAATGATGTTACACAGATTCCCTTTTTTGTCTTCTTCCCTGACCATTGTTCTGATATGCTGAATGCGATCCACCACCTCTTCAAAGCAGTTTGGTATGGACTTGGCTCGTGCATTAGAGGCATCAATGAATAACAAGAGTGTCATTGATGAGAAAAATAATTAAAGCTAACTTGGCTGGATGTTTCAGAGCTCGGAAAATAAAATCAGCTGAAACATTTCACGTATTTCAATAACTCTTTTGTATCATTCTGGGTTTGCTTTCAAAACACCAGAATGTGATAATTAGTCTAGTTTTCTGTTTATGTAATAAAAGTAATCTATGGTTTGCAGCGATCGGTACAATGCCAAAGTAAACTTTCATCTAGCGAATTAGATAGTTTGAATATTTTTTACTAAAATAGTTTCTTTGTGAGCTGTTACATTGCTTGACGATGACATGAAACAGATTTCAAGATTAACATTTTCAGGAAATCAAATAATGAATTTATCATAGAGATAAATCTATTAAGCGACGTAAACATTAATGGATCGCAAGAATGTTATTGATGAAAAAATAGAGGCAGAGATATATGAAGATTGATGGTATTAGATCTTCGAATGCTGCAACGAAACTTCAAAAGAGAAAAGTAACTGAAATATTGAATTAAATGAACTTAAGCAACTTTATTATTTTGAGTAAAGCACTATTTCCAAAGCACATAATGTGATAATAGACTTCTTCCTTGTTTATATTAGTGAAGCATCATGGCTTAGAGGATATGACACTGAATCAGCTGAATGTTCTATTCTCGAATGCTACACAGAGTGAATTTCAGCTTCGTGAACTTCCACATTGTTTGATACCGACAAACTAACATATTTCAAACTGATGTTGGATATTCAGTTGAAAATGGAATTGTAATAATCATAGAAAACATATACCATACAATATAAGAAGTAGTGAACAGAAAGAACGTTATTGAAGATCAAATTAATGCAAAAGACCGGTAATTCAATACCAGTAAAATGCGATCTAGTAAGTTTGGTGAAAATTATCGTTACCGAAAAACATTAATGGTTTCATACCCTCTTGGTGGTTGTCCCGATGTGGTATTTCATCATTATCAAAAAGGATCGAATCTGATGGACGATATATTTCGTCATTAGAGTAAAACTGACAAGATCTTGATATCGTCATCATAAAAAAATCGGCAATATCTTGATGACAAGATATTTCGTCATTCGCATCACTGTCTCAAATACAATCTCGTTAAAATATGATCTAACTATAGTGAAGCTGACTAACTGACCTAAGAGACAAAAACCACTGATATATTTCATCTCTTTTTGAAATCCCTCTCTGGTATCGTTAATATAATCTCGTTAAAATATTTTTTAATTTAGTAAAATAATAGAGCTGAAGTACCGAAAACAATGTTAAATTTCATCTTTTTTTAAATACTTCTCTGGCATCATTGCCCACTAATAGAATTTCGTTAAAATATTTTTAATTTAGTAAAGTAATAGCTGAGGTACCGAAAACAATGTTAAATTTCATCTTTTTTAAATCCCTCTCTGACATCATTGCCCACTAATAGAATTTCGTTAAAATATTTTTAATTTAGTAAAGTAATAGCTGAGGTACCGAAAACAATGTTAAATTTCATCTTTTTTTAAATACTTCTCTGGCATCATTGCCCACTAATAGAATTTCGTTAAAATATTTTTAATTTAGTAAAGTAATAACTGAGGTACCGAAAACAATGTTAAATTTCATCTTTTTTTAAATCCCTCTCTGACATCATTGCCCACTAATAGAATTTCGTTAAAATATTTTTTAATTTAGTAAAGTAATAACTGAGGTACCGAAAACAATGTTAAATTTCATCTTTTTTAAATCCCTCTCTGACATCATTGCCACTAATAGAATTTCGTTAAAATATTTTTTAGTAAAGTAATAGCTGAGGTACCGAAAACAATGTTAAATTTCATCTTTTTTTAAATACTTCTCTGGCATCATTGCCCACTAATAGAATTTCGTTAAAATATTTTTAATTTAGTAAAGTAATAGCTGAGATACCGAAAACAATGTTAAATTTCATCTTTTTTTAAATCCTTCTCTGACATCATTTCCCACTAATAGAATCTCGTTAAAATATAATCTGGTTAATGCTGTGAATACCCGAGATACCAAAGGGGCTGATAAATTTCATCTATTTTTTTCTTTCAAATCCCTCTCCGACATCATTGACTACAAATGCGGTTCGCAGAGGAAACGCAGTTCTGGGAGTAGTCAAAAAACGCTACGGAAATACGGAAAAACACATTTCAGATAGAAGAAACAAACTTCCTTTCAATGGTTTCTTTGCAGGACCATTTTTCGGAAGGATTTGTGTTTTTCCTCCCCTCGCCCAAGGTGCCCAAATCCTATTTTCACAATACCTCGTGCCTTTTTCAGGTTTCCTAGCATGAGCGGAAACTGAGGAAATGTGTCTGTCAGTTTGTTTGATGATGTGAACCCTTAAAAATGTTCCGTCGTTTAGAAAAGCATAAAGGACGTTTCTCCATAAAAACACTCTGCGTTATACCTCTCCCTTTCTTCGAATTTTTATAAACAAATGCAAAAGCAGATGTTTTTGAACACTACTGGTGTTTCTGAAGGCACTTGTAAAAAGTGGGGTTTTTTATGGGACCTTTTTGTGAGAACAGGGTTCGCAATCTCATTTTCTGTTAGTCCGATGGCAAAAAGTGCAGTCGTAACTATTTTGCTTCAGCACCACAGAAATTTTTCTCGGCCGATGTCGGGTTAACAGTTCACGCGATGACATCAAGGTTTTTAAAAGTGATACGAACTTGAATAAGGAATTTTGAATTTCAGAATACGTTGACTTCAGAAACAGTTCTATATACAACACAAATATACTCATAAAAATACTGGTTGCGTATGAAGGTAGAAGGGTTCCCTAAAGTGGTTAATAGTGTTACGAGTGGAGTGTAAAAATTACCGACATTCCTTGTACCGGTAAATTAACGACGGAAATTCAGTATCACTTTTTAGTTCTATTTTTCCGTACAGGGACTTTAAATGGGTGTGCATGTAGAACTTATGTAAACTTTCAAAATCCCAAATCGATTAAAAATCGATTTTTTTTAAATTTTACTTTAAAAATCAATTTATCAAACTCTACAGGGTGTTTCGAAAATATCTGGGTAAATTGTAAGGGGGGGGGTAGAGGGGCTCAAAGTGACGAGATATTTCATCCATCAAAATCTGGTCAGTTTTGCTAATGATGAGATACTTCGTTGAGACTACCACCAGGTTAGAACGTTTAGGAGCATGCTATTTTTAAGTGCCAAGGCCGCAACTAATCTGAGATAAGTTAATTACAGATTGCGCTATCTTTAACATTTATTTTTGTAAAATAAACAGCAATTCAGGCCTCGTTTTGAATATACCCCTACGTTCAACAAGCATTTCTAACCCATTAGTAGTGAGACAGTTTTGAACTGGTTTCTGGTAGAGATCGGATGGTCTTCGTTCCCTGAAATTACAGATTTCTTTCATATCTTCCAGCTAATATTCATTATTCATTACACATGTTTTCACAAAACATACACAAGACGAATTTTATGAACGAATTTTTAAAAACATTTATCAGTGCTGCTTGATACAAAAGCAAAAATCAGTTTTGCTTTGAATAAAGTGAGTATCGAAAAATCTATAACGAAGTCGCATTGATCTGTTACTAAAAGCGACGCATTCCTGCTTCACTTAGCGGGCATAAAAATTATGCTGTCGTTAAGGGTGTAATTAAATGGCTGAGGAGAGAGAATTTAATTATAAGAACTTGAGATAATATTGTTATAATTCTTCAAATTGATTTATGCCATTAGCTCTTTTTGAAGTAAACTGCAATTGTTTTTCTATTTTCGTAACTTTTGATCAAGATTGCTGCACAAATATTATCGAAACTAATAAAATCGGCTTATCTTGAAAGACGGGTCAATAGGCAGGGTCTTCTTTCATCAGAAACATTTTTCGAATATCGAAGCTTTTAGGAGGTGTAATAATTTTTCCCAACCAGTACATAATGCTTTGACAAAACAAATTATTTTCCAAGAATGAGAGTAGTTATGGATATTCAATACTTATTTCTTTCTAATAATGCATCTATTTATTTTGCGAAATTTCTCTTGGGATTTTAATGGAACCAGAAGGCCAATCAAAATTTCAATTACTGTAATCGTATTCCAGGAGGGGTTTTGTTTCATTTATTTTATATTTCTTTACTTAAAAAGCACCTTGTTTTCATCAGCATGAAAAATAGTTACTGTCATTATTCGGTGGATTATTATTAGGCAATGAATTTAATCATCAACAGTTACTCTAGGTGTATTAAATTCCCTACAATTTAAGACATTAATCTTTAAATTTATTTTCATTGCAAATAAATGAAGGAAGCCTGACACTTAGTAATTTTAAGTTTTATTCCTCACTAAATCTTATGCAAGAAGATTCTAAAAGCTCTTAAATATGTATGAAATGATCACGCAGTGGAACTAATCAAAAGTTACTCCAAGGTGCATTAAATTACATTCGATTTGTTATTATTATTATTATTATTTCAATTAACGTCACACTGGAGCAACACAACGGGCTATTGGTGACGGTCCGGGATCAATCCCAAAGGGAAAGATCCGAGGACAACACCACGTAATTTTGAACCATGGTCAGATGACGAGGCAACACCTGAGCTGGCACCCCACTCTCCAAACTTCCACACCACGCCAAACATTCGATTTGAGACATTAATCTTTAAATTTATTTTATTGCAAATAAATAAAGTAAGGCTAACTTTAGTAATTTAAAGTTTTGTTCCTCACTAAATGTTATTCATGAAGATTCTAAAAGCTCTTAAATATATTTGAAATTATCACGAATCCAATTCCTTAAATAGAACAATTCAATCAGTTGATAATATTGCTTTAATCAAATACATTTCTTGAGAAAAAATATTAAGAATGCATTTGAATAGCAGTAAATTGAGACAAGAGATTATTTTTATTGATATTAAAGTTTACAAATAAGTCAATTAAAAATAATTCGATTTTACGAATGTGTGGTACACGAAGTGTATGCATTATTGAGCTCATTCTATGTTTCAATTATCTGCATATCTGTTTGTTACAGTAGCTCACTTTCGGTGGAGAGAAAATATCATCACATGTTTATCATTTCCATACTTTGTGTCTGTTATAAAATAGCGACCTCGTCCTAAATATGAATGTTGTCGGGGCTCACACAAAAATACAAACTTAGTGGAATGTAATTACTTTTATTTATTGAAATTCGTAATATCCTAAGTACACAAACGTTCTACTATCATAAGTATACAAGAAATGGTTCCTGGAACGGAACGCAAGCGATATCTTATCGTGTCATGAGATCAGGCACAAACTGAGAATTGGAAACGTTCTTGGCGCTCGCCAAATACATACAAAGTTACGCCAATTACGGAGTAGCGCCAACATCTGTCACAGAGATACGCAAGGAACAAACAAATGTTTTAGGTTTACTTTACAAATATTCCGAACATCAACATCCTCTGTTCCAGGAAACGTACGCTAAATCGAAAGACGTCCAATTTGAAAACCACTATCCAAGATCGTACTCAAACTTTCTGAATATCATAGCAGCCTGATGCAAAACTGACCAAATCTATATGGACGAGTCATCTCGACATCAGGAAGAGAAACTAACCATATCTTGATCACGTTATCATCGAAAAATCGACAATATCTTGATGATGAGATTGTGAAATACCCCAGACGGCGCTGAGCGCGCCAAATGGTAAGAAGTTATTGGCAGCCAAACGTTGGTAAGAAGTTGGTAGGCAAACGCAAAAACTGAATGCAAGTAGAAGGTCAGAGCACCTCATAATAGCTCCAATATCTGAACTTGTCAAATTTAAAATAAATTTGTTATCGTTAACAGAATTGACTGATTACTGAACCACTGAACACACCAATGCATTACAGAGATATCTTGTCATTACCAAAATCGTTAAGATCTTGGTGCACAAGATCTCATCGAAACCACTTGGAGTACTAATATTGCTTAATTATGAATATAAAATATTTTTTTAAAGTGATTTCAGTCTTGCACATTGTTCTACTGTTATCACTGAGTTACTGCATAACACCATTGAATTCTTCCATTTTACAGACAAAAAATACTTTAAAAGAGGAAAAATTAACAGAAAAATTCAACCATTCCATGCATTGAATGATTATATTTTAAAAGATATATTCTGGAGACATTTTAATAACATTTTTGTTGATTATGCATTTGTAATTCAAGTAGCGACGCGATAGTGTCAAAACTGAACTCCAAAAAATTTAAATGCTATTACCGTTAATTCTTCATACACAGTTTTATCCAATCAAACTAAAAAAATTCAAAACCAAAAGTACAGAAACATATTTCAAGCTTTCTGATTAAATTAGCATAGAAGATGACTTAAAACTTTTTCTTGCGTCAGAAACAGAAGGGAGCTTTATAAACTCAGAGCATTTCTGCTATGCTAAAAACTGCATATTCCTTTTCTTAGTCAGTGACAACTGTCTCTTGAGAAACAACTTTTTCTAGTATTCGAAGTAAAAACTTTCAGAATTTAATATTTTAAGTTCTTCTATTTGATTTCTCAAAAGGTTTCAAGGAAGCAAAACCTCAAGTGCATGGAAAATTTCCATAGAAAAATCCCCTTTCAAAAGATTCACGTAGCTCCTACTTTTATGTATGGATGCTGAATAAGTTTCATTAAGAAATGAGAGATCCCATTGGCAAAGAAAATTAAGGGAGTGCAATTTCGGTAGAAGGGTTCGATTTACTTAGCTTCGTTCCTTCTTAGTTCTAGAATGTTTCAGAGGATGAAGCACGAACACCTGATGGTATTGTATGTTTAGGTTATGGAAACTTATCTAAAGTTCAGTTTCTGTAGTGCGTATGTAGAATATATTAGAAGCCAAATTGATATGAAAATGACAGATTTCAGTCGAATTTACGAAACAAAAGTGTGACTAATTTAAACTCTTTATTATCAGGGAAAATAAATAGTTTAGTTCGAGCCACTTTTACAACGAAAGAATATATTTGCTAACCTTTCTGATGGTTGTCTTGAGGGAGTATCTCGTCATTAGCAAAACCATTAGCAGATCTTGATGGCGAAATATCTCGTCGTTAGCAAAATTAGTCAGATCTTTACGTGGACGAGATATCTCGTCGAAAGTACTTGGGGGGTTGATGTCTAATTTTATGAAAATGAATCTGGCTTAATTCTGCGAAGCCAAATGCTAAAGTGAACTTTGTGAACGTGAAAGCTGTTTCTTACGAATAAGTTGTCAAAATGCATAATATGGGATGGCAGATAGGACAATGACGGATGCTACATTTATATATAAGAAATATACGAAAAATATTCAGTAGTATCTTAGTTGGAAGTTATTAGTAAAATTATTCGAGTAGTTTCTCTTTCTATTTCCACCGTACTTTAGAAACAAAGAAAATTTTTGCTGTACTTTTAACGAGGATAAGCTTAAACGAATTTTTAACTGTACTGTGCATCACAAAACAAATAACTTTGGTGTAGGTAAATAACTTATTTTTGCTAATTTGTTTAAGTCACAGAATGAAATATTTTTGAAATATTTTATTCCAAATGTTATTTGGTTTCTAACATTTTCATTTACCTTGTGTCGTAATATTCACTAAAATATTTACTATAATACTCTAATAGGTTCAATTAAGTATTTTTCCTTCTATTTTTGGTGTAATACGAAAAGAAAAATTATTTCGTGTGATTTGATAAAAAGGAATAATAACAATAATTTTAGTTTGTGATAAAGCTGCATGAAAATAGTTATAGCTGCATATGCCTGATTCGTTTCGATCATTTCATAATACACTATAAAATAGCCATTTATTATTTTAAAGTTTCATTTAATCTCCAGTTTCCGTTGCGATATCGCATCCAAGGTCTGAACTCTTTTGGTAATGACGAGATACTTTGTAAAGACCAAACTGCTTTATTACTCCGAGGGGAATGAAGATCCAAATAGAGAAAGCAAATTATTCCTTGCCCAGAACTGGTGACAGGTTTTTGCACCAGATGCTGGACACTACCGGACAATTTTCGACTCGAAGATAGACTACCAAGAGGGTTAATCCTGCAAATGGTTTCGACTAGTTACCTCGTCTATCAAGATCTGAGATTTGTTAGTGACGTGATATCACGTCGAGATAAAACTGTCCTATTACTCTAAGCGAGTGAAGATCGAAGTGGGAAAAACAAAATCTCCATTGCCCAGAACTTGTGACAATTTGGAGCAAGTGTTTGCACCAGAAGCTGGACACTATACAGCAGTTTTCGTCGCGAATATAGACCACCAATAAGGTTAATGATGTTTGGAAATGAAAACAGATAGCATTTCACAAAAGCATTGAAAATCGTTCTCTAGTAATGTGATTCGCTATTAAGCAGAAAGGCGAATTACTTTTACATTTTCTCAAAGACCTTTTTAGACATGGCTAGCAGAAATGCTATAGATTTAATCCTGTCTTCAGACATACCTAACTAGACGCCAAAGTATAAGTGGGAGTTAAATATACGGAAAAATAACGACGAAACATCGCATCATGATGCGATGTTTCGTCTTCATGATGCGATGCAAACTTTAATGGTTTACTTTATGAATATTATGAGGGCATAGCTATCAAAAAGAGTTGAAACTTAAGTCTGTAACAGCATCTTTCATTGTTGTACAGTACAGAAAATCGCCTCTTACATTATGCCTATGACAGCTAGTTAAAATGATATCGAATAGCACTTCGAGGGAAAAGTATGATCTCGAAAATAGAATCCCAAAGCACACTCGCAGATATCCGCCGAAACCCACTAATTGGATATGCATTTCCTCCTCTATAATCTTCTGCACAGCATTCTGGGGAACAAACTGTGCAATCAATAGCACCATCGGAAGCGAGTTGGCATTATCCCCAAGAAAAGCGCAAATAAGGCACCATTACCACTGATAGCTATCTTCCTGCAGTAATCACCTGAAGGAAAATATCAGTGGCACACGACATATCAGAAAGATCTCGCATATTTTTTTAATCGATGGTATTATTGAGTTTTGTGATTCCGTTCCAAGAAATTACTCGGCGGCATCCGGGTCATTTGGTCGTCCACCAGGCAAATCGAGCGATCCACCATAATACCGCGTCCAAGCACCACGGGCGTATCATTAATGCCGCCATTTGCGAATAATTAACAGGCCCCGGATGAAAAAGGACGACGCGTAATCACGTGACTGGGCTATTAAACGGGGCCGATCGAGGAACGTCGATCAATCAGGTCGAGTGCAGTTATTTTTTGAAGGAAAAAAAGGGACCTGGTGAGTTTAAGAGGCTATTTAAACAAAACGCTTCGTTGGAGCATGGTCATTACATTCAGATCGCTTTGTATTTAACATTTCGCATTTAAAGGGTTTGGAACGTTAGGGTCCATTTGCATTGAGTGTGCATTGAGTGCGAGAGGATTTTTCCTGGAATGCTTATCCTCTGGCAACATGCTTCTTATATAGGGTGCTTGTATTTGTAAAAAGGGAAGAATGTTCCAGGACTAATTGGTGTGTTTTCAGCAAATTGTTTCTGTGTCGATTTTTTTTCTCTCACTAAGCACGAAGTAACTTGATTTTTCGGTGCAGTAAATCGAGAGATGTTTTTTCTTGTTTCGGGTGTAATGTAGATAATAAGACCGATTCTCCAGTTCTTTGATTATGTAGTTAGGGATTTGTTATAAGTTGATTAGTCCTTTTTTTCCTTTACAGAGCAATTTTTTAGCACACATCTCTGTTTACTTTTGGGAGATGGATTTTCTTTGGTATGTAAAGTGATTTTTTACGCCTCTAATTATGATCTGCATAGTTATGAATGTTTGTTCAACGAAACAAATATGATCATGCATGAAGAATCGATTTTGTCGTGCTAAAAATAATATTGGTGTTTGGGAATGTAAATAAATGACACCACCATATTGATATCGATATTTTATTGTGTAGTTAGGGGATTTGTTATTTGATTAGTCATTTTTTTCTTTTAAAGAGCAATTTTTTTACCATACAGCGCTTTACTTTTTGGGAGATTGATTTTCTTCGGTATATAAAGCGATTTTTAGCAACTTCTAATTCTGATCTACACAGTTATGATTTGTACAGTAAAACAAATATGACAACACACACGAAATAATAAACACGAATATAAAACACATCATGAAAAATCGCTTTTTCAGGATAAAAATTATATTAGAGTTTGGGAATATAAATAAATGACCTCCCCCACACATTAACATCGGCCGTCAATTGACAAATTAAAGTAATGAAGAAACAACAAAAAATTGTTCCTCCTTTCTCCGCGAGATATAAGCGACCCAAAGAAGCGGATGAAGATAATTAAGTTAATTATGACATGGCTCGTGTTAATAAAAGAAAAACGCGAACATTGTAAAGTTAAAATAATTAAACTCTTGTAATTTTAACTTCTTTGCGGCCTTGATGTTTTTTAGCGAGTATTTAAACGGTTAAATATTCCAAAGGGATGTCTCCCATTTCATTTTCCCTTAAGGGCAAAGCCAAAAAGAAAATTATTACTGCATCCGATAAAGTACTGCAAAACACATTATACAAACAAAATACATACAAACTGCATTGATGCATACATTAAAACGAATAACTAGTCATTAATATGCAGTATTATGTTTGAAAATTGTAGATACTTACATTTGTAATTAAGGTCATTAATTAGTTTATATGAGATAATTAGATAAGAATTTTACTCACAGCTTAATTAAAAAAATTGCTCGTAAGACTAGATTATATAATTATTACATTTAATGTAATTTAAGTAGTAATTATGAATTTATATCGAATTTTCATGTAGTTTTTCATTTTGTAAGCAGTTGGTAAGAGAATATTTTTTTAGTATTTTACTACCGCATATTTTAAGATTCGTCATTAATTTTGTTGAGTTTGTCGCTTTGTGTTCATTTTTCAAATTGCCGTGCTATGGAAGATTGGAGTGTCAGCTTAGGTGTTGATCTCGTCATCTGACCGTGGCTCAAAATTACGAAGTTTGGTCTCGGATCTTTCCCTTCGGGATTGGTCCTGGACCGTCACTAACAGCACTTTGAGTTGCCTCGATGCGACGTAATTTTAACTACCTACCTACGGTAAATTTGTTTGCTACACTGGGGTTAATTAGACTAGGACCTTCAATTGTTTATTGACTTTTGTACAAGACTTTCGTTTAATAAGAAAGTATTCTGTCTTCTCAAATAACTTGTTTCTGCCCTACCGTTCCACGGAAGTTTATTTGACTGCATTTAAACAGAAATTATTCCATACGCAAACGATTCATTTAAATAAGAAATTTAAGATTCAATGTATGTGGATTTAGTACCTACGATAGATAAAACGCACTGGCATATTAATGACAGGCAGTTGCATACAATACCCACGGAATCCATATATTATACCTTCAGAGACTTAAGAGAAGACTTTTCAACTCTAAACGGTCATAAAATGTGCCCACTTAGTTGGATGAGGATTAATGATTGCGTTCTATTTCTTCTCCCCCACTCAACATGGCGGAAGCTTATTCTAAGAATATATTCACCATCTTAAAATCTAATGCAATAGGAACTAGATATTTAAGCTTTAAAGTTTTATAGGTGTATATTTTTCTGTAAGTGATTCAAAATACCGAGACCCGTGGTAGCCTAGTTGATAGAGTCGCGGATTAGCAACTGGAGAATTGCGAGTTTGAAACTCAATCCAATCAAAGACTGTCGTGGAGGCTGGCGCACGTTAAACCTGTCGTGGCCTCAAATATCCTCACGTTGGCGTGGTGTCGAAGTTTGGAGAGTGGGGTGCCAGATCTGGTGTTGACCTCGTCATCTGACCGTGGTTCAAAACGCCTAATTGTTGTACTCGGATCTTGCGGGATTAACCTCGTACCGTCGCCAATATCCCGTTGTGTTGCTCCAGTGCGACATAAATGCCTACTGACCTACCTCAAAATTAAAACTATTAAATCCGTAAAATTTATAAAACGCAAACGTGTCTTTGGTATTTGTATTTCTAATTAACGTCGCACTGGTGCAACGCAAAGGGCTATTCGCGACGGTCCGGCATCAAACCCGAAGGGAAAGATGCAAGGACAACACCACGTAATTCTGAATCACGGTCAGATGACGAGGTCACACCTGAGCTGGCACCCCACTCTCCAAACTTCCACGCCAACATGAGGACATTTGAGTCCACGGCAGATTTAAAGTGCACCAGCTCCCTTTGTACACGACGGTCTTTCGTTGGATTCGAACTCGCAACCCTCTGGTTGCTAATCCGTTACTCTAACAACCGGGGTACCGAAGCACGAGTCTTTGGAACCCTGTTAATAGTTAGTGATACGTTTCAATTTGTACATACATGTATACGAAATACGAGTCTTAACATAATATCAAGGACAAGCTATATCAGTATACAGGGTGATGCTAAGGTTATGGGACAAACCAGGGGGTGATAGAACACAACGAAACAAACACTTTTCCCCATAGAATGTATGGTCGCAAGTGCAGCGGTTGGCCGCTAGGGAGCGCAGTCAAAAGCTTATATAAAAGCCCATAGAATGTCTATTGGGTGAGTCTAAACTAATACGATAAACTTCAGGGGGTGATAGAACACAACGAAACAAACACTTTTCACCATAGAATGTATGGTCGCTAGAGGGCGCTTTCCATTTCGGCACGAACACACGGTCCGACGCAAGTTGGAAAGAAGAGGCATGAAATATGGAAACAACACTTTAATGTCAAATAAACATCAATAACTGTTTGACAAAACGAAATAATACAATTAGATTTGCATAAATTAAAGATAAGTACAAGGAACAACGGGTAAGAAAGAAATGACATGTAAAAACATGAGAAACTTTTCACATGGAAATGAAACGACATGTACAAACATCAGTCGGTAAGTACAACGCAAATCCACAATTACAGAATCTGTTCAAAATGTCGACCACCACACCTGATGCAGGCTTCGCATCGCCGACGTAACGCTTTTATACAAGCGTTTGACTGCGCTCTCTAGCGGCCAACCGCTGCACTTGCGACCATACATTCTATGGGGAAAAATGTTTGTTTCGTTGTGTTCTATCACCCCCTGAAGTTTGTCCCATAACCGTAGAATCACCCTATATAGATGTTCGTAAAATTTTAAGATTAATTTTCTTGCGTAATATCGAAAACTAGTGAATATATCCCCTAAAAGTATTATTTAGTTCCTATTACTTTATTATCATTTTATGGCCTTGATAAATGACTTGGTACTGATATAAAACTCAGCTTTCAGCCATTATAGATCTACGGAGTCTGCACGAGTTGTATCTGCCCATCGAATCGCCTCCAATGATCCGGAAACTGTAAACTACTCTTCGATAGGAATTGCAATCACAGCCTTCTGCCGCCCTGGATCAATTGATTAGAGGATAAATCTTTCGTTCCAAAGGGAAGGCAACATTACTCAAACTAAGTTGAGGACATTATATTTAATATAAATTGATCAATCTCGATATTGTTCAGAATATTTAGCTCCTCTACACGTCATTCAGTATTTGAGATTTAAATGATATTGGGATGATGCAAAAGTTCGTCCCGTTTTACTGACAAAAATTGAAGAAAAATTTTATGTACGAAAAATTGCATTTAATCGATATAGTACGTGTGTTCTGTTCGATGACCTTCCCCATCTCTCTCCGGTAACTGCATAATCCCGCACTCATAGAAGTTCTGAAGTTTCTAGCTGAAGAATTAATCAAGATGACGAAACTTTCTGAACAACTTACGGCACGTGGAATCGTTAACGGTACCCTCTCCATACACAACACATATCTTCTTTTGCGTCTGCGAAGCATTCTTGCCTTTTCGGAAATGAAAAAGAATAATATATCGAAAATGGTATGGGGAGTAATGAAGACAAGGAAGATAGCTTTCTATCTTTGGGACCGCTGCTCTTCAAATCTTGTTATTCGGTTCTCAATCTGTCTGTTTCGTACACTAGGGAAAACTGACATTTGGAAAATTGTCTACAATGTTACTGTCTTTGAGTAGCTATTGAATACAAGGATGGCTGATACGATATTAGAATTGCATCAGTCATGCATGCCCCTGAGGAGAAACCAATCACCTCCTTCAAACATACTAGGTTGCAGTAATTGAACTGGAAGTACTCAAAGCCATCTGCAACTTAATCTAATTGCCGGAATGGTTCTGAATTTAGTATGGGGAGTAATGAAGACATAGGAACGAGGAATTTTCAACAAAAAAATTGGTAGGTTGTGCCGAGGACACAGATCGTAGTTATGACATGGATACTCGGGCCTGATTTGGATTGTGGCATGAATGGAGCAGACGTAGGAAGTTTGAAGAATTGTTTATTGTGAATATTCAACAATTATTAGGTTGATGCAAAAGTTCCTCCCGTTTTTTTTTACAAAAACTGAAGAAACATTTTATTTACTAAAAATTACATTTAATCAATATAGTACGCTCGTTTTGCCCCTCGATGCCCTTCCTCCATCACTCTCCGGTAGCTGCTCATAGAAGTTCTGAGAGGTTCCTGGCTGAAGAACTAATCCAGGTGACGAAACTTTCTGAACCACTTAAGGCTCGTGGAATCGTCAACGGCACCCCTCACCGTACACAACTTTGCGTCTGCGAAGCATTCTTGCCTTTTCGGAAATAAAAAAGCATAATATGTCGAAAATGCTCCTTATTTTCTGCCATTTTTAATGTCTAACAAAATTTAAAAAACACAACCAAATAACACAATTTTTCCCCAAGTACTTGCTGAAATTCCTTCTTTCAAACATCAAAACTTTACATGTGCGAAGGAGATAACACTTTGGTTTTGCGATGACCATCTAGCGTCAAAAACGGGACGAAATTTTGCATCAACCTAATGACAAACTGTACATCTGCGGGGGAAATAATCACCCCTCCTTATTTGTGCATTGTTCTAGAATAATCTAGAATTCGTACTGGAATAAATTCAACGGTGACATTTCAAAGGAACTAATATCTATTAATTGATACACATAAAACGTTCCTAGGAGGGGTTTGGTTGGATTTTATGGCCCAAGCGCCATATTTGGTAAAACTTTCAGTTCAGTTTGGTAAAACTTTCCTAGTGTGTGCATGTCCATTACTTGTTGTTGTCTGTCTTGACCTTTCCATAAAACCCAACTTACCAACCCGATTCGATTTCAGATTTCTAATTTATCCAAAAAATTAACGAGCCGCGATAGCCCTGTTGGAAGAGTAACGGAATAGCAACCGGAGGGTTGCGAGTTCGAATCCAACCAAAGACCTTCGTGTACAAGGGGGGACTGGTGCACGTTAAATCTGCCATGGCCTCAAATGTCCTCAAGTTGGCATGATGTGGAAGTTTGAAGAGTGGGTTGCCAGCTCAAGTGTTATCTCATCGTCTGACCGTGGTTCAAATCTACATGGTGTTGTCCTCGATCATTCCCTTTGGGTTTGATCCCGGACCTTCGACAATAGCCTGTTGTGTTGCTCCAGTGCGACGTTAATTAAAATAACTACCTACCTACCAAAAAATTAACTTCAGACAGAGTTTCAAGTCATTTGGTCCAGCTGTTTTCTAGGTTACGAGAAAAGTTGGAGTCCTAATGGGAAAACTGGATTCCATGTCCTATTCGTATTTCCTATCTCCCTGGTATTTTTCGTTGTGTTAATTTTAACCCTCTGAGCATCAATGGATTTGAGTACTGTAGAATTTTCCCCACAACGCACACATAATGACTAAATAACCCCTCTATTGATTTAAAGTATCATAAGAAATATTCCGTTGATCAAGAAGGTCAAAGCTGGTTAGACATCATGTAGGGAAGACTGTTGGTATTAGAACGGATAGATCGTGTGAACCCTTAAGAGAGTTAAAGAACTCAAACCAGATCTACGTAATGTTTATCTTTAAAAGAGCTTTTAGAAAATATTAATTGTGTCAAAAAGAATTCTTTAGCAACCATGATTAAGTGAATCAAAATGAAATGCGGTTAAGAAATTGGTAAAAACAATTGTAAACTTAGAACAACTAAGATAATTCCAAATAATTTTATGGTATGTGAAGTCTCCCACATATTGCAAATGGCGCTGTGAAAAAGACAACAGAGTGAAAGAGTGGAGAGCTTCTTCAGCTCTGAGCGAGCGGTCCTTCCGCAACTTTGTTAGATTTGTTGTTATTAAACTTTTTTGTCTCAAAGAATCGTTTCATTTAGACTGTCCCAAAACGGGCTATCGGACTAACACACTGTATTATAGGCAATTCATCGCACTTTTTACTATAAGTATTCACCACAAATTTAAGGCAAGATGTACTGATGAGAAACGAAGAGGAAAATAAATTTCAATCTCTAACAGTTTTTCTTTAGAAACGAGACTGAATTTAAATTACTTAAATTGCAGGAGCTTTACAGACTGAAGAAAGACTAAGTACGCTCTAGATTAAAAAAAATTTAAATCCATTGTGAAACATGACTTTGGTTCCGTAGGATTTTGAATATGTGTAACATAATCCACATTGTGTGTCGGGGTAAAGCTATTTTTTGTGGGAAAAGTATGTATCGTTATGTATATGTTGAGATTTTGGAAAGAGATGTACAGAAAAAGCGCGCAAGAAAAATCAGATTGAAAGTGACATTTACTTTTAACAAAACAACGATCCCAAGCATAATGATTGTATTGTAAAACGCTTGTTGCTTTTTTCATAGCTCCCCAGTTCCCAGACTTAAATGGTATTGAAAAATTATAGAATCATTTGGAACTAAAACTTCGAGAGTATCACATTTTCTGCAAAAGCAATTTACAACGATGAACGCGTAGGCGGAAATTGTTCGAATTTACGTAGTTGAGTCAATGACTAAACGACTTTTAGTAGTTAAAGAACAGTTGCAGATTGAATACTAAAGTGAAATTTGATTTCTTCTTAATATTTAATCATGTTTTAAACTTGACTGTGCTCGTGTTTTATTTTGAAATGAACCATATGTAGATTTTCTTTTTCATTTAATTTCTCCTAAATATAAATTGATATAAAATTGCGAATGCTAGCATAAAAAATAATAATAAAGTACCTTTAATTTTGTGAAAACGTTTTTGAATTATTTATTTCAGTTGTTCCAAATTTACAACGGGTTTCACTCGGGTGTCCAATTTTCTCTTTGACTTACTGTATATTATGATGGAAATTCATTTAAGATTTTCATACTATATTCAAAATTTCAGCACTTTAATCATTGTTGGTTAGAGTTTACTACTGTTTTTATTAATTTATATAAGAATTATCTTAGTGCAAGTTTACATCTGTTTCTATCAATTTATCTCAGAACTATCTTAGTTGTTTCAAGTTTACAACTGTTTATATTAACTCAATTTACAATTATCTTAGTTGTTTCAAGTCTGAAACTATTTCTTTTAATTTATCACAGAATTATCTTAATTGTTCTAAATTTACAGTTGTTTCTATTAATTTATCTCGGAATGATCTTAGTTGTTCCAAGTTCAAACTATTTTTTACTAATTTATCACAGAATTACCTCAGCTGTTCGAAGTTTACTACACATTCTTCTAAATTATCTAAGTTGTTTCAAGTCTAAAACTGTTTCTATTAATTCAGCTTAGAATTATCTTAGCTGTTCCCATTTTACAACTATTTTTACTAATTTCACTCGGGTGTCCGGTTTTCACTTTGAATCTGTACGTATATTATGTTGGAAATCCTTTTAGGACTTTTTATATGACAAAATTTCAACTCCAAGTATTTCTGCAAATATAAAATGAACTAATTGCTATTTTAGCCGCTTTGACACAAGAAAATAAAATGGCGAACTTCTTTGCGAATAGCTCCCCAAAATATCTTATGAAATTTGAAATCGATTGATGCTTCAGACTATGAGTTACGTTGAATTTACTGTTCCCTGCTTGACGTTTTTTATGGTGGTATATTAACAACAGCTGAGCTATGAAACTTAGGATAACTTCGCTATCTTATCCAATTACAGACTGTAATTAGTCGGCAGTAATTTTTTAGGATTCCAAACTCAAATTTAATTCGGAAGGTAATTACTGTCTTGCTTAGAAGTGCATCTGGTTACTCGGTGCTAATTAAGACAGTTTCTCACGTCAACCGACTTGCTAGGAAATGGCTACCGTAACAAAGCATTTAGATATGTTTGTGCTGAGTTAAACTAAAAGTTTATATTGCCCTTTGTGTTCATGTGCTTCGTTAAGATTATTTCGGACGGCTCAAAGTAACGGCTAAATAAGTTTTGAATGTTAATTTAACAATCAGGATATTATTTTGTCGTTAATTTAAAAACAGATTCCATGCTCAAAACCCGCTAGTGAACATAACAGATCATATCACCAATAACTTTTGATTAAAACTTAATGACATGGAGGTACATGAATTAACGTCGCACTGGTGCAATACATCGGGCTATTGGCGACTGTCCGGGATCAAACATGATAGGAAAGATCCACCTCGTCATTTTGAACCACTGTGAGATTACAAGACAATATCTGAATTGGCACCCAACTCTCTAAATTTTCACACCAAGCCAACTTGAGGACATTTGAAGCTACGGCAAATTAACGTGCATCAGCCTCCATGTACACGACGGTCTTTTTTTGGATAGAGTTTTGAACTCACAACCTTCCGGCTTAATGACACGGGAAGGACAACATAGAGAATTCTAGAAACGTCTTATGATTTTAATTTCATGTAGTGTTTTGATTATTTAGGTAGTTCTGCAGTACTTGTTTAACAATTTTTAATTTTTCTGCATTATATTTTGAATTCTTTCTACACGAAACTATATTCAGTCCATGGTTCAGTAAATATGTAGATGTAGTTTGGCAGAGTTCCTAAGTATTTTATGCCCATGACACAAAATCAGCTCCTGGATTTGGCCACATGAACCATGAATCTACTATGCAGCAACGTCCCTCCTCTGGCCAAGCGTTTAAAGGTGTCGCTCTTAACCTTCCAAGTGGTTTCGACGAGATATCTCGTCCATCAAGATTTGGACAATTTTGTAATGGCGAGATATCTCGTCCATCAAGATTTGGACAATTTTGTAATGGCGAGATATCTCGTCATCAAGATATTGCCGATTGTTAGGTGATGACTAGATCAAGATCCGATGAGTTTTCTTCTAATGACAAGAGATGACGAGATCTTGTGGGACGAGGTATATCGTCCATCAAGATCTGGTCAATTTACTAATGACGAGATATCTCGTCGAGACAACCACCGCGAGGGTTAAGAAACTGATAGACCGATTGGTTACGAGGTCGAGACAACCACCGCGAGGGTTAAGAAACTGATAGACTGATTGGTTACGAGGTCGAGACAACCACCGCGAGGGTTAAGAAACTGATAGACCGATTGGTTACGAGGTCGAGACAACCACCGCGAGGGTTAAGAAACTGATAGACTGATTGGTTACGAGGTCGAGACAACCACCGCGAGGGTTAAGAAACTGATAGCCTGATTGGTTACGAGGTCGAGACAACCACCGCGAGGGTTAAGAAATTGATAGACTGATTGGTTACGAGGTCGAGACAACCACCGCGAGGGTTAAGAAACTGATAGACTAATTGGTTACGAGGTCGAGACTCGTAAGTGTCGAAGTTTCCTGGTTTTTTCAAGAAGATACGCAAATGCTGGTCAGCTTCAGGAAGGCATGTCCCCACCGCAGTTCAGAGGGGTGCGATGTGACTGAGCCTCCCATGGTTCCTCGGGGTTTTGCAGAGACTGCCACGTTCTCGGCAATTTGAGTTTGATCCATAGATTCCATTTAAATACGATCTATAATCTAGTAAAGGAATTAAATTGTGGTTGCCAGGGCTACCCCATTTGGAAGAGTAACGGTTTAGAAACCGGAGGATTGCGAGTTCGGAACTTGGTTCAACCAAAGACCGTCGCGTTCACGTGGGCTGGTGCATGTTAAATCTGTCGTGGCCTCAAATGCCCTCACGTTGGTGTGGTCTGGACGTTTGTAGAGTGGGGGGTCAGCTCAGGTGTGACCTCGTCATCTAACCTTGATTCAAAATTACCAGGTGTTGTCCTCGTATCTTTCCCTTCGAGATTGATCCCGGAACGTCGCCAATAGCCCATTGCGTTGCTCCAGTGCGTCGTTAACTAACTACCTAACTGGAAAGAAATTGTAGAAATGATATATTAAAAAGTCCTGAAAACTCACTGATTTGATACATGTATTTATAACAAATGCTTACTAATTTACTTGACAAATGCAGGAAACTGATCCGTTTAAAAAAAGCGTGGAAAATATATCTGTTTCTGGCATATTAACAGGAATTAAGTCACAATGAATTTTTATTTTCAAATTGAGTGGCATAGTGTAAAATTAATGAATCCCGCCATTCAGGTTAAGTACTGAAGCGATTAATTTTACTTAGGATACAAAATTAGTCATTCAAAAGACTGATTAATTTTTTCTATCGAATAAATAACCCATATTGTTTTTAAAACAGGGCAAAAACGAAATTCACATTTTTATATGCATTTTATAATTCCCCAATTGCTTTAAAGCATAATTACGCAAATAGCCTTTGTCGTACGTTACATTATAGTTTCGCTTGTTGACAGCCTCATAAATATAAGATGAACTAAGGATGCAAGATGGAAATCATTTTTGAAAATGTTCAGAATAGTTAGGGAAAATATTTCCCCTGCATAATAAACAAAAGTAAGAAAAAAAATTATGATAGGTATTTTTAGAGACTTGCTATTGTATTTTATGCTAGGAAACATATTATGGTTTATGCATAAAAAAACCGTACCCCCAACACTTTCTTCCTCAATTTTGTTGAATTTTAAAAACCGAAAATACTTCCGTAAAAATTCGCACAGCGCAAAAAATAAAATTAAGAATAAAAAATATATAAGTACACATGAACGAAATATAAACTAGACAAAACTAAAACTCACCATCTTTAAGGAAAATATAGAACAGATGCATACGATTTTAATGGACTACAGAAAGGAACGCTCATAATTCTAAAGAAACACGAACCATTTTTTACTTGCAGGAATAATAAGCAGTCCAAAAATGCACCAAGTATATATGGAAAAACTAATATATAAAAATACTTCACCTCTTTGAATTCTAATGTATTCTGTTTTGTTGTACATTTTTGTTTATTTTAGTACTCTTTCTTAGTAGTTCTGCCTAAAACTTGTTACCGCTGTTTCTTTTACATGCTAATCACAATGAGATATGAAATAAGCCGTTGTTGCATTACAAATTTCCGAAATTCGTTAGTTCTAACTGAAACCGAAAGGGCTTGAGTCGCCTCTAGAACTTATTTTGTAACATATATTTAGAAATCTCGAATTTCATCGCAATTTTTAAAATATTTCGGTTTCAAACTTGAAAATAGAAGTGTTTCACCAGACAATATTAATCTGTTTATATTTATGAAGAATAATAGATCGTTTAATAGATCATTTAATTGAAATTTAACGGATTTATTCACTTAATAAAGAAATTTTACATATTCTAGAATCACTTCTTTCTAGGTCTTTAATGAATCACTTTTACATTTATATGCGCACGTTTTTTGTAGGAGTAAAATATGTGGCTAGCTAAATAAATAATATACGTATAAAGGTATCGTATTTTAATAATTTTACTTTAGTTTCCCACCAAATAATCTTTAAAATACATAAATGGACTGGAAACGTAGTTTTTAAGGCACGCTAAAGGCAAATACATATGCCACGTTTTGAATTGGGAAGTGAATATGGGAAACATGATTTTAAAGTGTATTAAAAAAAAATTTAAATACTAAATTTGATTAAAACAGATTGTTACTGAAAGCGTGATTAGATTGTTACTGAAAGCTCAATTATTTCGATTTTAAAGTGACTAGTGTAAAAAAACTTCGCAAAGTGTATGCAATATTTGAAATTTATATTTTTAAATAGAGTTTTCTATAAAAAGTACTGCCATACCATAAATATTTCCATCTTACATTTTAACAGCTCGTTGCTTGATTTTTAAGTTATTTTAAGTTTTTAATTAACCTTCTGAGTGTCACGATATTTCCGAAATAGTGTAGGAATTGGTTTTACTCACAACACACCTAAATCCATCTATTGGTTGTAAGAATCCCAGGAAAGATTCTATTGGTCGAGAAAGTCAAGACTGATAAGAAATCATGCGGGGTAGACTACAGGTTGCAGAACGATAAAAAATGCGTTTTAACCTCTCAGATATTTAACATTGCTTACATGTAAAGCTAAACCTTAATATAGATTTTTAAGACTATATTTGGGATCGATCACCTTTCTCATATGCCTATGAAGTTAATTTTTTTATTTTATAAATTCTAAAACATTTCACAGAAATTTCACTCTTAGTTTACCTTCTCTCAGACCATACAAAATTTATGGTCTCTTCATGATTTACATTTAACGATCGGCTTGATTTTTAAATTATTTATCCTTCTACTATCAATAATTTAAATTATCTACCTTTCTTCTATTTATCCTTCTTCTACAAAGTTAATTTTTGTATTACATAAATTCTAAAACATTTCACAGAAATTTCATTCTTAGTTTACCTTCTTTCAGACCATACAAAATTTATGGTCTCTTCATGATTTATATTTAACGATCGGCTTGATTTTTAAATTATTTACCCTTCTTCTATATGCCTATAAAGTAATTTTTGTATTTCGTAAGCTCTAAAAATTTCACAGAAGTTTCTCTCTTAGTTTACCTTCTTCCAGACCATACAAAATTCATGGTCTCTTTATAATTTACATTTAACGATCGGTTTGATTTTTAAATTATTTATCCTTCTTTCAATGAATGAAAAAACTTTTTGAATGCTAATGATTAACCATTTTATGCAACGGTCTTATGAAATAGCTGGCGAAATGGAAAAAAAACTTATTGAAGAAAAGGTGCTGAGCTCGAAAGACTTATTTGAGATTCTCAGTAATGGTTTTAACTATTGAAGAAAACATAAAATGAGTTAAAACCTCTCTTAAATGAATAATAAAAAAGAGTTACGATACCAATTGCGACATTGTATGGAAAAAGAAAAAAATGAATAAAATGTTCTTTCTTTGGGAAAACAAATAATTTGCAATTTATTTCCTTCGTAGCGCATCAAATAAAAAAGGGGCTTCCATAAAAATGAAATATTAAGATGCAATAGAAAGATTAATGTCTTAAAAAAATTCCTTGTTTTGTTCATTATATTTATTCATAAAAAATACATTTCAATGTATTCAAACAGTACACATCATTTTACATGCTTCACATTTCCTTCCCTACAAAGCAAGATAACAGAAAATTAAAGTTTACTAAAGAGCTTGAAAATTTCATAAAGTTTTTCTCCATAACATACTATAAAAAATAAAGGAAACTAAATATTACCAAGAACGTCTTAAAATTAGCGCGTTACAAATATTTTTTTCCATTTATACGTTATTTTTCTCATTTTTGCTCTGAAAATAAGATCAATATATAAATCTTAAAACGGTACCTAATGTAGTGCAGAATGTTAATTAGAAAAGGAAAATAAATAGTTGAGCAATATGAGCATGAGTTCAAGTATTCATGTTGTGGATTAATATGTTAGAAGTGAATTGAGGAGAGCATCATTACTATTAAATATTGTTTTAATAAATCTAGGGGAAAAGGGGGGTTAATTACAGGGGTCAATTATGTACAAATATCAGATTAAACATCAAATCATAGTGGGATTAACATCCTGGTGGCACGTCCGTGCAAAGCCACGTCTTAACATCAAATCGCTCGGAGTCAGTCTCCGGGGTTCGCGCCTTCTGGCGGGAAGTGCTCCGATTGGTCTTTGGGAAATGTTCCCCGCGCTTTTTGGAACGTGGGCAGGTTGGCGCCTAGACATTCCGACATTCATAACAAAAATTTCGAGGAAAATGTCGAGAATTTTCTGCAGACATAAAAATGTAACATATGAAAATTGTCCTCAAACACTGGATTTATACATAGTAATTAAAAAGTATTACGTTTTTGGGATGCCTATTAAACAATGTAATCATTTTTACATGAATATTTATTGATTATTACACTGACAAAAAGTAGATAATCTGCTCTAAAAATAATAAATGTCTGCAATTCTGTATTGCTAATTAAAATAGAGATAATTAGGGACTTCGGAATAATCATTAAAACGGGACACCTTACATTTCTTAAATTTAGTCTTCTAAATCCCCTTAAAAGTAATGTTTCTGCAAATTCTACTAATTAGTTTCCTAATTGTTGAATTTGGGGCTTAATAAATGCAAAGATATAATTAACAAACAACCACTATATTAGAAGATCTATACATATATCTGTTATCTATATAAAGCAGAGTTGGCATCTGTCTGTTCTCTAAACAAATCTACATCGTTTGACAAATTTACACCAAATTTGGTACAATTATTCTTTGGAACCCTGCGGGTAACGTAGGCTACATATTAATCCACGTTCTATTTGTCTTGGGTGTGCAGAGGGAGCTAAAACATTATTCGAATTCATAGGAATAACATTACGTATTTATAAGATCAATGTCAGACCAATTCACACTAAATTTGGTAAATTCATTCTTTAAATTCTGCGGGACAGGTAGGATATAAATTAACCCCGTTCGATTTGTCCTGGGTCTTCAGAGAGGGCTAAAATTCGAAATCCCCATAAGAATAACATTGAGAATTTTTACGATCACTGTCAGACCATTTCGCACCAAATTTGGTACAGCCATTCTTTAGACGGCTGCTGGAACACAAGTTAGATATTAACTCCCGTTCAGGGGATTTGTCCTAAGTCTAAAAACAACTTGAAGTTCCCATAAACATAACATTATTTTTACGATAACTCTCTGACCAATTAACACCAAATTTGTTGCATTAATTCTTTAGAATCTGGCGGGAAACATAATTTAGATAATAAACCCCGTTCTATTTTTCCTGGGTGTGTAGAGGAGGCTAAAAATAATATGAAATCCCCACAGGAATAACTTTGAATATTACAATGAATTACAAACAATTCAACCCGAGCAACGCCGGGTAATTCAGCTAGTATAATGTATAACTCAGGATAGCTTTCTATTTTTGGGACCGCTACTCTTCAAATCTTGTTATTCGGTTTTCAATCTGTCTGTGTTTCGTACACTAGGGAAAACTGACATTTGGGAAAATTGTCTACAATGTTACTGTCTTTGAGTAGCTATTGAATACAAGGATGGCTGATACGATATTAGAATTGCATCAGTCATGCATGCCCCTGAGGAGAAACCAATCACCTCCATTAAACATACTAGGTTGCAGTAATTGAACTGGAAGTACTCAAAGTCATCTGCAACTCAATCTAATTGCCGGAATGGTTCCGAATTTAGTATGGGGAGTAATGAAGACATAGGAAGGAGGAATTTTCAACAAAAAATTGGTAGGTTGTGCCGAGGACACAGATCGTAGTTTTGACATGAATACTCTGGCCTGATTTGAATTGTAGCATGAATGAAGCAGACGTAGGAAGTTTGAACAATTGTTTATTGTGAATATTCAACAATTATTAGGTTGATGTAAAAGTTCGTCCCGTTTTTTGACAAAAATTGAAGAAACATTTTATTTACTAAAATTGCATTTGATCAATATAGTATGTGCAGTTCTGTTCGATGGCCTTTCTCCATCTCTCCGATAGCTGCATAATTCCGCGCTCAGAAGTTACTTCATACTTCTGCGTATGACAGTCTTCTAACACGCTTTCACACCTATTCAGAAATCAACTGACCCAAGGTCAACTTCCTTCTCGGGAGCCGTACTATACATACATCTGTACCATATTAACGATACTTCTACTGAAGATGTTGATCTATTAAACATGTCACAATGTGATACGCAAGGCTCATCACATCGTCTTGTTCCTTGTGAAAATGCCTGGTAGCATTTGCTCTTTTAAATAGCTAACGACACTTTAATGACCAAAGTGATCGAACATTTTACCATATTTCAGACATGGTGGACACATCCTACGGATTGAAGTAGAAATCTCCAAATTCATCACTTTAAGTAACGGAGCAGATGTGACTTTTTTGACACCTTTAATCTGGCCGTGGTCAAACTTAAAGTTATTGCTCTATGCTTGACAGCACGTCTATAGTTCTTTTCAATTGGGTAGAGATACATTTGTAGTCACTGCCAGTTTAAGGCTGCAACATTAATTAACCTCCTGGTGGTTGTCTTGCCGAGGTATATCGTTATTAGCAAAGCTGACCAGATCTTACTGACGAAAAAACTGTTTAGATCTCAATCTCCACATCATAAAAAATCGACAATATCTTGATAACGAGATATCTAGTCATTAGCACAGTTGAACAGATCGTGATGTACGAGATATCTCGTCGAAACCACTTGGAGAGTTAACACATACTGTACATTTCCATATTATTATCAATGTATATCTGACAATTCCTTATCAATTTTTTATTGGTAAGACTTGATCTGTCTAACAAGAATTACTCCCCGCAATAAGTCTCATTGGTGACGGTCAATATAGATGCTGAGCTAGTTCATTTTGACCAGCAGGTGGGTTAAAGAGTGATTTTAAGGGTAAAGATAAACAAACCACAGGAGAGGAAAAAATACTTTCGATCAAGAACTAATTTTATTAGTTGTCATTTTGGAGATGTTTGGAATTAATTTTTGATATGATTAACGTGCTGAAATTGTATTCGACGAACATTGCCTAGAGACTATCAAATGCCTAGCGCCTCTGTTTTTTTGATTTATAGAAAAATCCTCTCTCCAAGAACTTAACAAGTACCGGGCGTACAGAAGGGTTAAAGAAGGGTTAATATGCATGAATTAATGTTTATTCAACAACACTCAGTTGGGATTGCAAAAGACAATTACTCCTTATTTAACCCTCCTGGTGGTTGTCTCGACAACGTATCTTGTCATTAGTAAAACCGACCAGATCTTGATGGAAGAGATATCCCGTCACTAGAAAAAAAATCTAACCACATCTTGATCTTGTCATCACGAAAAAATCTGTAATATATTGATGACGAGATATCTGGTCATCAGTAAAATTAGTCAGATCTTGATGGATGAGATATCTCGCCTAAGACACTTGGAAAGTTAAAGCATTGAAATGGGTAAATAATTGCTCTTGTGATCGAGGTAGGAATTCTCTTAAACCGTTATTCTCATTTGTGCTTTTAGAGTCGCCTATTTCTTGAGCCTTTACTGGCCAATCAGAATCCTTTGTTTACACCCCCATAGGCGCTTCCATTCCATGAGTAATGGCTCACCCTCCTGCATGCAGTATCAGTCAACCACCTGGGAGAGCTGCGACAAGCCTTCAAATGAATATTAATGTCCCCCTGACAAACGGTCGCTCCCTCATACACGGCACAAGGATCTCCCAGCGATATTGCCGGACTCCAGTCATTCCGGATCCATTTCCCGGACATTAGAGAGCCCAAATTAGGCTCCCGAGCAATATATTAACCACAATAACTCTTAAGGCCACGAGCCATTCCTGCTTCCTGAAGTATCCATAACCAGAGTTACTATCTGCAGCATTCCGTATATATCTGCCTTAGCCGGGAGATCTTGCTGGTAAGTCCGCCATTCGCAAGGTCGTGTTTGATTGAATGAGCCCTCTTAATTGGCGTCGGTAGGCAGTAATTGCTTGTTAAATGGGTCTGCGATATTCTATGGCGGGCGAGTGGTACTCGAATGGCCGATAAATAAATGGGTTTCCTGGCTTATAGGACAAAGCGCGAAGTAGAATGAATTATCAGAGTATTATATTAATATGTAAATTAATCGTTTTGCGTTCGAGGTACGTTGCGGAGCAAACATGTCTAATTCATTTTAAGCATCGTGTAGTTATTATGACGTAGTGTGATACTGCAAATACGCTTGTAACATAAGCAAGTACATTTGTCTTCAGTAAATTCGCCAGCAATTCGATGTTTGACACTGTGGACAACCCTGCATTTATTTTTATAGATAGAAAGCGACACCATTAAGTGGCCAAACATGGTAAATACACCGGTTCTCATCCGATCACCGAAGTTAAGCACCTTCGGGTGTGGTCAGTGCTAGGAAGGCTGACCACCTGGTGACACCGATTGCCTTTTACTGCTTGTTAACCCTCCAAGTGGTTTCGACGAGATATCTCGTCCATCCAGATTTGACCAATAACGAGGAGATGGCTCGTCGTAAAGATATTGCCGATTTTTGGATGACGACGAGATCAAGATGTGGTCAGTTTACTTCTAATGATCGTGATTGTGTTTTTTCTAATGACGATATATCTCGTCCGTCAAGATCTGGTGAATTCAGCTAATGACTAGATACCTCCTCGAGATAACCACCAGAAGGGTTAATTTTGCCACCCAAACTGGTATGGTGGCCAACCGTTTATCTGCCACACAAGTATGTTCCTGGTTCGAATTCCTGTTTGTAAGCACATTGATGATGCCGATTGTCCCTGTTAAGAGCAAAGCGGATTAACCATGTGGTTTCGATGAGATACTTCATCCATCAAGACCTGGTCAAGTTTGTCAATGACGGGATATCTCACCCATTAATATCTGGACAGTTTTGTTAATGATGACAAAACTGTCCAGTGATAGGAGAGACAAAACTCCCTTATCACTCCAAGGTGGAAATGAAGATCTAAATAGGAAAAGGTTTGTATATCAGAGGCTGGCCTTTATAAGACAGTTTTAGCCGTGAAGATTAACCACCAGGAGGGTTAACCACAGGGTTCTCCTTCACAAATTGCATTAATTTCGCCACATGTAGTGCTAAAGGCAGAAGAGGTCACTGATCAGGTATTAGAAATTATTTCATTAAGCAAATTTTTCCATTAACCTCCCAAGTGGTTTCGACGAGATATCTCGTCCATCAAGATTCGACCAATTTTGTTAATGACGAAATATTTCGTCATCAAGATATGGCCGATTTTTTATGACGATGGGATCAAGATCTAGTCTTTTTTTCTAATGACGAGATATCTCGTCCATCATAATCTAGTGAATTATGTTAACGACGAGGTTACTCGTCAACACAACCACCAGGAGGGTTAAGTTAGCTACAATGCACAGTTAAACTTTTTTTTGGATCGATTCGGATTTTTGAAATGATGAAACTGAAACTTTTCTTAATTCTTGAGATTTTTAAAATATGATTTTTTCTGAAACCACTTAAAAGCAGTTCATTAAATGCGTTTGAAACTTATAAATATGTTTTTGGAAGCTAAAGTTATCTACTTTTTCGGGTAAGATGCTTTCCCAAAATAACTGAACTGGTAGTATTGATAATTATAGATTAACTCACGTAATCATAGCCAAATTATTTTAAGTCTCACGTATTATACAAGAAAAACCGCCACATTTTCTTTCTCAAATTATTTTCTCTGAAACGGCTTAAGAAGTACACCTAAAACCTGGCGATCGAATATCAGATGTTTTTTACTTTTAATATATTTTGGTTCAACAATTTTTTTTCAAAATATGAATTGCAAAAAATTATTTTTAAAGATTGTGCATATTTGTTAAGTAGGATAGTTAAGTGGTTTGTGCAACTTACCACGCATTCTTGAAAATAAAATTTACGGAAGTTTAAGATTCTACTGCTCTCTGGTGAAAATAATTCTAAAATTTCAATTACGCCTCTATTACCGGGAAAATATTGGTTCATCTCTCACTGCAGTCGAAAACTTTTAATTTTGCAAGAGCTCCCTTGTTATATAAGACCACGACATGCTCGATTTAATTAATTTAGCATGGTAAAAATAGATGCGTAGTTGTTTGCACTGACACTACAAGAGCTTGACCAAAAGCATGGTGGCGTAGTTTTACAGATGAGATTGGGTTTCGAGAGAAAATTTTATCTAATTTTCACAGTAATATTCTAGCTGCCAATAAATAACCAAATGATGTGAAAAAATAGTGTTGAATAAAAAGCATTAAATTTGAGTTTTTGCAGTGCAATCAGAAGAAATGTGAAACATCTCTTACTTAACTGAATATGAAAGGGGTTCCTCAAATAAAATTACGTTTCTCATTCCATGCATTAAATGAAATTTTATGCTTTGATCTGAGCTTGTTAATGATAAGTTGCTCCACGAATTAACTTTTCTCAATATTCCTATTTCACGACTTAAAGCTGCGGCCTAATAGGAAGCGCAAGGCGACCAATCAGAGCGTTTTCACCCCTCGCGCCGGCAACTCTGATTGGTCTGCGCGTGTCGCTTTGCGCCTTACACTTCCTACGGCTTAAGCGTCACATGATTTCCGAGTAGGGTAGTACTGTTTTTTCCCACATCATACAAAATGAATAAATAACCTCATCAATTGGTTGAAAATACTAAGGAAATATTCTATTGGACAGGAGGGTTAAAACTGGTCAGAAATCATTAAGGCAAAAAGACTGCAGGTCACAGAACGGATAACTGCGTATGAGCCCCTCAGGAGGTTAGTGCATGTAACACAGCAAAAGAATGAGAAGAAAGAAGGTTTACAGGCTAAAAATACATCACTTTCAGAATACAATATAAAATATCTTTTATGAAACACTTCAAGTGTTGCGACAAAAGTCGTGCAAAAGAAAATCGACATTCTTTCCACACTCAAAATAATGTGGAAGAAAAGAGACTCGAGTATTCTTAGGGATGCTGCGAAATTACAAGATCTTTCCGAGTTTCAGTTCCAGACTGGTTGAAACTTTATAACATTTAGAAGAGTTCTAAATACGAAACAGTTTACTGCTATGCCCTTTTGTTCCTTTTTATTGGATACTTCATGCCACCAGATATTTTTTCAGCGTAGAAAGGTATAATAGAATTGTCTTGTGATATTATCTCTTGAAATCTACTTTTCAGAAAGTATCTTTGGCGGACTTTTAGTAGAAGACATTAAATAAGATTTTTTATGTATTTGAGTGTAAGCTATATATTTTACGATCAACAATTTATTCGTTAAGGAATGGTATTAACCCTCCTGGCGCTTGTCTCGACGAGGTATCTCGTTCATTAACAAAATTGACCAGATCTTGATGGACGAGATATCTCGTCGTTAGAAGGAACTGACCAGATCTTGATCTTGTCATCATCAAAATTCAGCAACATTTAGATTGCGAGATACTTCCTCATTAAGCAAAATCGGTTAAATCTTGATTTGCGAGGCATCTCTTTGAAATTGCTTGGAAAGTTAATGCAATGGTTAAACTAAAAATACCTAACAGATTAAATATGTATTTTCCTCTCGAAAGTTTCAAGTATGTGGTCAGACTTAAGAAAACTTCTAGTAATTCAGGCAATTTTTTAACAAAATATATATATGGGGAACCAACATGTTTGTACTTTATTTATCTCTTCTAAGCGTTTGAGATATTTTTTCAATGAAAAATAAAACGTCGGCTTACAAGTGAAATACATTAAGTAAAAATTTTCAATATGAGGGGGTTTTCAGTTCTAGATTCATATTTGAACATTTTTCACATTCTCTGGTGATCTTTAGACTGGTCAAATTCACTAAATAATTTTTCCCTTGCATGAAGGTGTTGATCTGTACGAGGTTCCAATTTGCGAGATGTCCTCGGATTTTTCCTTTCGGAATTGACCGACAGTCGTCAATAGTCCGTTGCGTTGTTCCAACGTGACGTTAATTCATCTAACTACCTTGCATGATAGTAAGATTTCTTCTTGAGAAACACCAATTAGTGAGTTTAGAACTGGGAGTAGAATTTTTCCTCTTCGTTTTCTCAGAATTATGTCTTTCGACTTATTGTGTTTCACCTGTAAGCCGACAAAAAGTAGATTGAAAGTGCTTGAATATTTACCATACAACAATATTTTTTTAAAGTCATCCTTGGACATCTCACATGTTTATTTTCAAAAGGAAAGCAATTGAAAAGAGCTCGAAAACTAAACAACGAAAACGCGACAGCGAATACCCCCAATTGAAAACCATTGACAAATACCCGCGACCCAAAACATCGCATTCCGCCTCACACAACTCTCAAAAACATCCCAGGTTAATTGGAACTCCATCAGCTCCAACAAGAACCTCGAGACTACTCTTCTCTTATTACAGGGAAAACAACCGCATAAACAACTTATTCAAGACAATTCACCGAAGAAAAGCGATGTTTGCGAAACGCAATAACATCTCCGGCATTTCATTTTAAAACACCGAGACCCAATCTTCGCTCCATACACAGGATTCTGGAAAACAAACAGGCACTCCCAAGAACAAGCAGACCGCTGCGTACACCGAAATCCATAAATGAAGTCCAGGTTTTCTCTCTACTGTCGAGAATAAATTTCAAACGATCTCCACCAATGGTCAAAGGTGGGAAGGGATGGCATTCCGGCGTTCCATCCACCCCTTCGATCGATGGCTCGATCAAACTCTGCAGGGGGATGCTTCCAGGGTGGAGGGAGGGCACGAGAATATTGGCTAATACCTGAACTTCTGGGTCGTCTGCGAGGAGGCGCAATTTAGCTTTGTAAACGAAAAGGATATTGCGACTACATTGTTTAAGATCACAGCCGGTGTGTAAAACTCTATTAACAATCCTTTCAGACGAATGGAGTGGAAGGCGAAGGCTAGTTAACTGGATGGGAGGGGGATTAGTCGCGTTCCCCCCCCCCCCGTCTCACCGTCTTGGCGATGGGGAAGAGCTTTTTCTGAATCTGAAGAATCTAATATTCGTGCGACCATGCCGGCGAATGCGGATGGGAGTTTCAGAGCGATGAGATGGAGAATCGGGAGTCTTCGAGGGATGAGATAAAATATTTAAAATTAGTTTTGTAGGGGTGTTTTGGCGAATTGAACTTGGATATCGACGGAACTATATATGTTCGCAATCTTTCATGAGGAGTGTTTCGACATTTAATGACTTTTCCTGGATATTAAGTTGGAAGATACCTTCAATAACTACATTATTAAATATTTGTGAGCTTCCTAACACACAACTAAATATTAAGAGCTATGAGACGACAAATAAGTGCTAATTTACATGAAGTTGGAAGATGCCTTCCATAACTCGTTTTTAACAAATGTTTGTGTACTTCCTAATACACACCTTAATATTCAGAGCTATGAGACGACAAATATTAGGTGTTAATTTGCATTAAGTTGGAAGACCCCCAAGGCAGGATACCCTCAATAACTCGTTTTTATCTAATATATGTGTGCTTACTAATACACACCTAAAAATATTTAGGTGTGTATTAGTAATTGAGCTATGAGACGACAAATACTAGCTTTTAATTTACATTAAGTTGGAAAGTACCTTCAATAACTCGTTATTTAACAAATATTTACGTGCAATCTAATACACAACTAAACATTAAGAACCATGAGACGACAAATACTAGGTGCTAATAACTGTGTATGCTATAAATAATTCTGTTTACATAAAAGTTTAGTGACAAATAGAAGTAAGAGAACATTTTTAATAGAATCCAATGAACCTGCTTCAGGAACAGGAATAGGAAATTGTTAGCAAATGAATTCTTACTTTTCAAAAAATAGTAAGGTCGATTGGTTTTCTGGGCGCAAGGGCCATATTGGACCAAGCTGCGCCAAACACAAGATATATAACACATGTAGCAAAATTAACATACATAACAAGATATATAACATATATAACAAGATATATAACACATATAACAAGATATATAACACATATAACAAGATATGTAACATATATAACAAGATATATAACACATACAGCAATATATATATCACATATAACAAAAAATATAACAAATATAACAAGGTATATAACAATGAACATTGATCAACAATGAAAGTTTATCTGACACAGAAGAGAGCAATACACCTAAGGTAAGTTAAAGGAATCGAACTTGTTTCATAAAGGATACATGTTTCACTTTCCTTTCTGTCTTGATAACTGAAGATAACGTCCTATTCCATAGAACCGTTTCCCTGATCTTTATTTCTTAAAGGTTTGACAGAGAAAGAGAGTCAAATATGTAGAGTCCCAAATCTTCATCTAAGGTTTATACAGCCCCAAATAAACACGTTCTGTTTTCCTTTGGGATTTCATTGTGGCGAGATGGCCTAGCAGTTCGTCTCCGGGATGTGGAGATTAGGATTATTCCACGAGTTTTCCTAGTGTTTCAGCGTGATTTAGATTGTGGACTAAAGGCCAATATTTGAGGAGTTTAGGAATAGTCCTTAGGTTTATCCCTACAACACTTGCAGCATACTATACTTAGATACATATTGCACATATACACTTTTTTAAAATAGGTATATCACATACGGCTCTCTAACATTTAATTAATAAAAATTATGTTTCAAAAAATCATTCGGAATAGTCTGATTGAGTTTTTTACAAGTTTGAAGGTTAAACACTGGCTTATCACAAGATAGTTCTATTACCACCCTTGTATATTCTATGTAACTATTTTGAAATTTGTATTGGTGATTCGTTAAAATATGCCTGTTAATCATTTATGTGAACTTTCAGTCGCAAGCATGGGGTCGCCGGGGCTCAGTGGGTTTGTCAACGGCACCAAAAATTCCAGAGGTTCGATTACTCGCTGGTTGTACTTTTTATGTCAGTATGACTCTACTTGGCATTGTTTGATGCAGCTTGGCCAAATACGGCCCCTTGTGGCATAAATCCAATCAACTAACCAAGCGAGTGGCATTCCTTTGCTGAGAATCCAACCGGCATTTTGTATTCAAATGGTCGATATGTACTCTTAATGGGTGTTCATTCTTATTTCCAATGAAGTGCATGGTAAAAAGTGCATACCTCAGTCATGTTAAATTAGCTTCTGAACGTCCACTTCAATTAATTGTCGTGTTATTCACTTGTAAAAGGCGAGATGGTATTTTTGTCCGTTTAAAACTATCTTAGCAACAGCTTACATTTTCTTTTCATCTAATTTATATCTTCAAAAGTTTTTAATGTCTTCTGTAACCTGCGTGTTGTAGAATTATACTTGCGCGATGTTCTTCCGCATACGTTTAGCAACATTATAACGCTCAAAAGCTCAAATGATATTTAAAAGGAGCACAGAATTGACCAATGAATCCCATAGCGGTTGATTTTATATTGTTCACATCGGTATGTTGCCATTCGACAATATACAAATATAATCGATTTCCGTGCTACATACGTTAGTGAAAAGATTAGGAGTACAATTAGTCTTCATCTTAACACACATCTTTTCTTCTTAGATATGAAAACATCTAACGCATTAAACTTAAATTCGAGTTGTTTTATTCTGAAAGCAGTCATCTCTTATGAAAGTAATTAGACCAAGAACAAGGGGAATTTCATGTCAAGAGTTTTGGTCAGATGTTATTTTAAATCATATTTGTCTACGCTTCGTTACTGTGGCATGTTTATCGAATTTTTACCTTTCGTTGAACCTGCAAAATTATGAGCGTTCCTTTATAATTGCAATCCAAATTTTATGAGGCTATTAAAGCGAGTTAAACGTGTTAAGAAAAGCAATTTAAACTTGACCCGAGTTTCTAACACCTTTATAAGCAGCGAATGCATCTCTTTGCATTTCGTAAAGGACATTTTACGTGAATGTCATCCCACATATCGCGTTAAGTGAGTTGTAATTTGAATTATAAAACTCCATGTGTTATATGCCTGTTAGTTTGGTAAGACGTATGGCATGTAGTTATAAGCCACTTGCAAATTTTTCCAATTTAGATAGTTCTCGTTTAAAGACGTTTATCTGTTAACTCCAACATAGGCTAAATGAAGGAAAAATATTTTTTACGTGACAAGAAATAAAAAATTTTGACAGTTTTACTTTAGGGTAGGTAAGTAGTTAATTAATGTCAGATTGGAGCAACACAACGGGCTATTGGTGACGGTCCGGGATCAATCCCGAAGGCAAATATCCAAGGACAACGACTCTTAATTTTGAATCACGGTCACATGACGAGAACACCTGAACTAGCACCCCACTCTCCAAACTTCCACACCAATTTTATTTTAGGAATAGTAAAAAACTGATTAGATTCAAATTAATTTAGTTCATTGGGAAAAAGGAGATTTTTTGGAATCATCTCACCACAGTTATTGAAGTTTGTTTGCTTTAAGTTGATACGCTAATTTCGAAAAGACATTTTTATTTCCTTACCACAAACAAACTTCCCTATTTAAAAACATTACCTTATTATTTCTCGAAAAAAAAAAAGATTTAATCTTCATAATTTTTTGATATTTTTCTAGCGGAATCATATCTTTGGTTTGTTCGGATTCAGTTTTTTTTAAAGTGATGCCGAAATGACTAATATGGTATTTATATTCTCCTTCCGTTTGTTAAAGAAGCTCTTCAACAAAAATAAAAATCCAATCTTCACTTAATAAGTAAGCTTTAAAAGAATTTTACGATGCCTGATATCTCTAACGACTTGCAACTATAAACCAGAAATGCTGGAGTACTGCCATTTTCTTCTAAAAGTCAAAAGAAAAATTAGTAAAAACCTAGACGAAACAACTTTAGGTTTATGGCTCGTTAGAATGTGCGCTAGTACTTAAAGTCTAATATTTAACAAGCCACCACGATGTTTAATTTATGTTTTCGTCTTTTGTCGAGTCGTGTTAGCTTAAGCTGATTTGTTGTTGACATCAGATTAGGGAAGACAAGGTCTTATGAATACGGTCTTTTAGCTTTTTGAATTGGTTTAATGAGGGGCAGATTAAAAAATATTCAAATCTGTAGACTGTAGATCTGTAGATTTGAGGGTAGGTAGTTGAATTAACGTCACTCTGGAGCAACATTATGGCTATTGGCGACGGTTCGGGATCCATACCGAAGGGAAGGACAACACCTTGTAATTTTTAACCACGGTTAGATGATTAACTTTGAGGTTGTAACCTTTAAAAATTGTGGTGTTCCTTAAATTTACACGGCTGTGTAAAATTTCACTGTTAACGGTTTGGCTATTCACTTTTATAGCAAATTTCAAAGAAATCTGAGAGTTGCAATGAAAAGCTATTGTTGTTTGTATAATAATTTATAAGCAATTCTTTTCGAAACTCATTCCACTTATCTAAAATAAGGGAAAATATGACAGTTTTGTTATTAAGCTTCTTGTTTTAAGCGAGCATCGTACGTAAAATTAGCTTCCTAGATTTGCATTCGTATCTTTTGAAATAATCTTTCTATTAAGCTGTATTTTGTTATGTCATTATTAAAGAACCCAAACACAAAAACTACGTATTGTTGCTTTCCAAAGTTAATTTTTAGCATGCAATATAATTATGGGAAATTAATAATTAGAAAAAATTATGATCTGGAACTTCCATGTTTTGATGAAAAGCGATTTAGAACTGCTACGATTAACAAAGTTTCGGTTGCTTTCTCTTGAAATACAGGGTACTAATTGCTTTCGCTAAAAGTGGATAGAATTAGCGAATACTAAATTTATTATAGTGGAAAATATATCGGTATGGAAGGGATATTAATAGTTTTACTGAATAGATCTTCATCAAAATATATGAAGTTTTTCAAATAGCAATTTCATAGCTAATATTGCTGTTCTAGAAAATGTTTTACGCTCATAATTCAAGAACGGTTAAAAACCGCGACTGAAACTTGATACTTGAGGTTGCATTTTGACAAACTTGATACTTGAGGTTGCATTTTGACAAACTTGATACTTGAGGTTGCATTTTGACAAACTTGATACTTGAGGTTGCATTTTGACAAACTTGATACTTGAGGTTGCATTTTGACAAACTTGATATTTGAGGTTGCATTTTGACAAACTTGATACTTGAGGTTGCATTTTGACAAACTTGATACTTGAGGTTGCATTTTGACAAACTTGATACTTGAGGTTGCATTTTGACAAACTTGATACTTGAGGTTGCATTTTGACAAACTTGATACTTGAGGTTACATTTTGCTAAAGTCGAGATACCTTTCAAGACAATCCCCTTGAGTTATAATAAAAAGGTCAGAGCTTAGCTGGATTCGGTTGAAAAGGATCCCTGAAAATAAATGATGAAAGATGGTGATTATACTTTTGATATTAGCAATGTTGAATTATTAATATAATTTCCTTAAAGTTGGTTTATTAGGGTTTTGTGGTACAAGGTCGAATAACGGACAAGCTGCGATTGCTTAAGGATGCATGATCCTAATAAATTAGGCACATAAATTAAAGATGGCTTTGAAAAGGAATTACAATCTCAGACGCCAGTGTCAATTCATTTGTGAAAAAAAATTAGATGGGAGGTTACATTTTTCAAATTAATTTATCGTATTCCTTTCGTCGGTGAAGATAACGCAAAGCGAAAGGGAAAAGTTAAAGATAAATAATTTGTTTGATGAAATCATTACGGGGAGCATCTTTATGAAATCAGTAATATCAAATTTTTATAAGGGGAATTTAATATTAATGGCTTATTAATCTATTATTAGATATAAATAGATAAATTAACGTGTGAATTTGTTTAGTACTTTTCTTCTCAGATTTGGTAATATTTAATACTTTTGTGTTCTGAGATATTTTTATAATTCAAATAATTTATTAGTAATTTTTCAGTGCAAATATTTAATGATGATTGCCAGTTTGGACTTTCGAATGAAATGTGCGGGAAACTTAAAATTCATTTAGAAAGTGTATGCTTTTCTCTTTCTCTGAGGTTGATATATCTTTTCTCTTAAATCATTAGCACTATTTTCTAAGTACAATCAACTTCTTTTGAATTAAGTTGTATGGTAATGTGCGAATGTAATCTATTTGCAATTTATCCTATGAACAATAAGAGCTCTATAGGTGCGATCATGAATGTGTCCAGCAAATGAGGATTTTTTAAAATAGGTTGTTGAAATAAAGTTTTCCTTGGAAAGCATAACTCAATTCGAATTCCTGTACTTTTAAAGTTTCATTTTGGAAACAGGATCAATTTGAGCTTATATTATTTATTTGTATATCTAAAATGATAGATATGGAGTATGGAGTAGGTAGTTAATTAACGTCGCTCTGGAGCAAGACATTGGGCAATTGGCGACGGTCCGGGATCAATCCCGAAGGAAAAGATCCAAGAACCCAACTCTCCAAACTTCCACACCACTTCAACGTGAGGATATTTTAGGCCACGACAGATTTCGCATGCAGCAGCTGTACCGTGAACACGACGGTCTTTGTCTCGACCGAGTTTCGAACTCGCAAACCTCCAGTTGCTTATCCGTTACTCTGCCAACTGGGCCTATACTTTCGAAGTTTCATTTTTGAAAAGAGGATAAATTTGAACTTATATTATTTATCGGTATATCTAAAATGATAGATATAGAGATGGACCGACAGACATACCGAGTCATAATTTAGACGATGTTCTTATAAATCTTGCTACAATACTGTTTCCTTTCTACCTCTCTCTAAAAGTAGTATAACGTAAAACTTCCCAAACCAGTAATCAGAAAACAGCAATTTCGTGTTCCGAACTATTTACAAGATAAATCATGATTGCTTTGGGACGAAGAAATTTAGACTCGACGTAAATATTTCTTCCATTTCACGTCGGTATTTTACCACTGGAAATATACATTCCTTATAGCTCCTCAACCTTCATAGAATGCTTATAATTATTTAAAATATATCCGATAATTTGTTCCATTAATTTAGCATGGTGTAGTATATTATCTGCTATATATGATGGACATTGTATAAATGAAACAAATGACAGGCACTTTACGTCATTCGTCATCTGGCTTTCCAAAACTTCTGTACTCTATTACTAAAATTATTAAGCAAAGTGCACTGTCTAAATGTCGAGCCGTCATGGGTTGTCTATACATAAAATGGGTTGTCTACACTATTACATAAAATACAGTCAGGTACTATTACATAAAATAGTCAGGTACTATTACATAAAATAGTCAGGTACTATTACATAAAATAGTCAGGTACTATTACATAAAATAGTCAGTAACAGTATTAGACAGTCTTGCCCAGTCAGGTAACGAAACTCAGTAACTGAAATCTATCTTGGAGAATCTGGAAAGACGTCACTGGAACAAAGAAGGCATTCCCAAGAATTATCTTTGGCAGCATTGACAAGTCTTTCTTTTAGGAGGCGTTTGAGCAACTCTTTCATTCGAAGTTTCGAAGTGTGAAAAGACAAAGGACTTAACGGCTTTTGGGTGATCTTGGTTCCCTTTTTGGCTAGAGATTCCGCTCTCTCGTTTCCAGGTACGTCACAATGAGCCGGGACCCATTGAAGCAGCAACACATCAGCTAATTTATCAAGGAGTTGTCTGCATTGCATAACTCGTGGGCAATCTCTGACTTAATTTGAAGAGACCCCTTGTATTGCAGATTGTTATTTCTCAGAACGCCCGTGTCTTTCTAACTCGATTGTTTAAAATGAGTTTAAAGTTGACGTACTCAGTAATGAAAAGCAACATTTGTATACGTATAGCATTCTTTATAACACATATTTATTTCTTATTAGTATAAATAAAATATCAGGGCTATCTCATGTGGTCGGAAGTTTTTCTATTTTTGGGTTCTTCGTGTCGTCACATTAAATGCGATGCAAAAAGAACGCGAGATGAAATACCTCAAATCTGTACAAAGAACAAAACGTATATAAAATATAATATTTAGTCTCATGAAAATCAAAGGACCCCTGTTGTACAGTTAACTTTATAAAAATCTATTCTACACTGTTTATATATGTTATATATCCTTCTTTCTCTCTATCTACATACTCGTATCATTATTTAAAAAATATTAATTACTTTTTGGAAATATAAAATTATTGTTATTGAAAATTCACTACTTCTTAACTTACAATAGATTTTTCGTAGAAAATGTTTGAATTTCAGGATGAACGCTTTACTTCATTAATTAGCCATTACTTTCATTATTTAACTAAGAATATGTTTTTAAACTTTAAATTAAGTGAATTATAAGTAATTTTACTACTATCGTGCACATACCGGATTATGATTTTTTACTCCTTTTTGTAAAAGACAAAAACGCACCGGAGCAAAGTTAAATTAAAATCTGCAGCTCAATAACTCAACGGAAAAATTAAAAACGTTACAGTTTCTCTATAGAAAGGTGAAACACACGAAACAAAGTTTCATTTAAGTGAAGCAAGTGCAGTGTTAAACCCATGGAGAGACTAAAAGTCAAAACATTTTATCAGCTTAAAAATCACTTTCTGTAAACATATTTTAGAAAAATCTAATCTAATGCCTTTAAAATTATTAAAATCAGATATATTAAATTGAAATTTGATACATAACATATCTAATCTAAACTTCTGAAAAATTCGTATAATCGAAAAAAGTGGTATAATCTGACCTGAAATTTACAGAAACAAAATAGATAAAACTGAAACTTTTCAGACATTATTAAAAAAATGCGATTTTTTAACTAAAAAGAATAAAAAATAATCTGAACGTCTGAAGGATGAAACAACCGCGGTTATAATACCTCTCAAATTAAGCAGAAAAAATATATTTTGCATTTAAGTAGATTGACAAATCTGTATTTTTCAAGTCTTATCATACAGTAGAAATATTTAGCCTTGATTTAATATCCAATTTAATGGAAAAGAGGGATATGACCTAAACATATTTTTCAATATCAAGTATCCAATATATATTATTTTATTTTATTTGGTCTATTCATTTTTTATTAACTATTACCTATGGCCCCATTTGATTCATATTCAGTGCTTATAAAGTCACTTAAGGATGATGTATATAGCATTGTAGACTGAACTTGTTTACAAGATAGGAGAAAGTAATTTCTATATTTTCAGTACAGATATACCGGACAACCGAAGCATAAAGAGAATTCGGTCATCATAAATCAGTTATCATTTGGTGTTGTCACATTATTTATAACCAAGCTTGGTTTATCGTGATTCTCATACCTGATAATTCTGGTAATTTCAAATCGCAATAACAAATCAAGCCGTCTAGTTGAGGATTACCAATAACAATCAGTTTTCATGACAATCTAGCAACTACAAATTCCAATGTGTTTCTTTCATGGTAGCCACGGATTGGCGCCAAAACTTCGAAATTGGCCCCCCTTGGAAAATTTTCTCCGTAGAGAAAAATCAGAAAAATATTTTCCCGTCCGCTATTAGTTAAAAAAAGGACTAAATTTTCGTTGACCTTTGGTAAATTTTCAAAAAAAAATCGCCAAAATTTTGAAAATTAGATCTTTTGAGACGATTTTGCTTAAGATATCGCCAAGGTTGAATTGTAGCAAAAGTCGCCTATTAGTCGCCTGTGGCAGCCCTGTGTGTGGGGGGGGGGACACATGACTATACAACCATATATATTGGTTGAAAGAGTCTTAGGAACAATTCCATTGGTCAAGACTGTCAAAACTGGTTAGAAGTTATGAAGGTTGCAAGTTGCAGAACGAATTCATACGTGTAAACGTTCAGAGGATTAAAACCATAACTGATAAAAAACACTTTAATAACAACAAAGCTATTTTTAGATTACGTTGATCCACTACAGTCTTTTCAAACGTGTTTTAGAATTTGTTTTTTGTTACACAAACATTTTAATTTGTGTCAAAAAGAATTCAGGGGAATTTCATGACTTGTCCTTTTGTAAAATGAAAGACGATGTAATAACGAAATTTGTATAATGAAGTGTTATAAAATTCACATGAGTCAACAATCAACTATTTTTATTTTCAAAGGACATCTCAAAGGCTGCTTACGTAGTGTTACCTCATCAAAAAAAGGTATATTCGTATTTTTTAATTAACGTCGCACTGAAGCTACAGAACGGGCTATTACCTCTTCAAAGAAAAAGACATAATTAACAATAACAAAATAGTAACTATTGTTTTAATTATATTTATTTCATTCTCGAGACGACATATTCGTATCACACTAAAAATAAATTTTTAGTTTTATTGAGTCAGATAATTTGATAAAATTCTAATGAAATACTGAATTCATGATTTATTTGTGAGAACTTATTTTCAATTTTATAAACAGATAATGCAATTATGTTTTTCGAGGGATTCAGAATGCGTAAAAGAAATAAAATTTTTAACACGATTTTGCGCAAATATTAAGTCAACCCCATATTTTTTTCATTTACAACTCTAGATCTACATATGATGATGTATATTGAATACACATATTACTTCACTATTATGAGAAGCAGTTAATGGAATTCATTTTAAGGCCCCGTTCACATGAGGCGTTTTCCAACGCGCGTTTTACGTCTAAACAAAACGCGGGTAGCCAAAATACATAGAGTTCTACTGGAGTGTTCACATGCAGAAATCGCGAGAATCCAAGCACTAGACTGCTTCGGCGCTTCAACAATCTCCGGTCGTTCTCGCGATTTGAAGGCGTTTTGAGAAGCATAGGTTTCTTCTGCAGCGTTCACATGACACGCGTTTTGATGGGCGTTAGGGCTTTTTTATTCCTCTAGTCGAAGTTTCTATCTTCGCGATCGTTAAAGATAGAGTGAAAATTTCAACGGATTTGAAATCTGCGGAAAATTTTACACCAGATCGATACCTGAAATGTGATTTTCTTTAAATAAATAATTTTGCAACTGTAATTTTACTATTTTCGCGATCTGGATTTGACGAATATATTCATTATGAACACAAAAGGGAGTATTCATCTCGTTTTTATAGAAAAGATGTAACTTGATTGGAGTATTTTGTCTTAATCCACTGCTTTATGTTTATGGCCATTAAAAATAGGATGAGAAAATTTAATCGCATTCGATTTATTGAAGAAATTTTCCCTGCTTTCACACAAAACTTATAAAAAGGTGACAGTTTATAACTAAAGGGTATAGTGGGTAATTTTATTTCTGAGAATAATGAATACTGACAACTGCCCGTACTAGTTTTCATGTGCGGTAAACGTCTTTAAAATAAAGCTTAAATTAAATATTCAATTTAAAAGCTAAACTTTAGTTATTTTTTTATTTGCCTCAACAGGTGAAATGCGTAATATAAGTTTCAATTTTCATTCATTTTTCACATCCTTGTGTTACAGTGAACTTGATATCACTTTTGAAAATGAACTTAAGTTACTGTGAGCTTATTTTTCATAGAATTTATGTTTTAATCTTGCAGTTAGTGTTATTACTACTTTAATCGAAATTTTTATATTATATATACGTGTAGACGCAAATTCTATTAGCAATCTCCTGGTTTTCGATATGTATACTGCTTTTTGTTTTTCTTTGAGATTTTTTTAGTTTCAACATAATTTTCTCGTTTCATCGTGGGGTTTAATCAAATTTTAGTTGAAATATTTCCCAGTCATTCTATTCGTGGTTCCATTTGTGCTACAAAACTCCTGAAAGAGGGTAGGTTGGAGTGTTAGTTTTCGTTTCGGATAGTCGGAAATCAGGGAAAATTGTGTTTAAAAATTAAAAACTAATTATTGTTATATATGTGTTATTTGTGCTGATACATTAAAATGTTTAGAGATAGGTTTTAAAGAAGTATAGAGATTTATTTGAAGGAAAATTAAATAAAAATTAGCTATAGATCGTAGGAAACACAATAAAACCTGCAAAAATAGCATAAAAAAAGGAAGGTTATCATCAGTGCTGGATTTTGTTTGCGTGTCATCTTTTGATATTACTTCGTAGACAATGCCATATGAACAGAAATTCCGTTTCCAATTTCCTGGTTCTAAAAATAAAGTTTTTTGGGGATATATTTTTACTTTACACTGTCAATTTTAAAATTTTAAGGAAATTGTTTGGTCATTTTCCAGTTAGTTTCGTTCTTAATCAAAGTTTTACAGAAATATTCCAATTTTTCATACGCAGTTTCGCTTTTACGATAAAACGCATTACAAATAACTCATCTGCTAGCTTCTTGAGCCCAAAAAATCCGTGATCACCCCTTAACACAAAACAAATCCTACTGTTTTTATTGGTGGGTGAATCATCGACACTGGAGAGTGAAGGTATAGGGTTTCTTTCTCTAGTCTTGACAGTAAAAAACGAATACTTTAAGATTTTAGAGTTAATGAAAATGTTTAATAATGCCACAATTTGAACTACATAAAGCACTGATTCTCTGATCCGCTGGCTCTTACCGGTTCCTAGGTCCAAAATATCCCGTCATTCGAAAAATTTGGAAAAACGTACGAAAAGCTAACGTTCAAAAATTTACAACCGAGGTTGATGGCATTGGCACCGTATACTATACGTTACTAAAGATTTACCTGTTTAGGTTGTCACTTCTGGTCAGCAAGTCGATTATATTGCATTTATTTATGTATAAAGGTTGAAGTTCAAAAACATTTTATTCACAGCCAATTAGGGAACGGATGGTTTACAAATCGAAAGAATATCAAATTTTTACGTCGTTTTGAATATTTTTTAGATTATTTTAGGCATTTTATTGCTCATTATACATTTCTAAGTTAACCAAATACAGGCTCTTGTGAATACAGAGAAATCAATTTTAGGTTTGCAAAGAAAGATTTTCATCCTACTTTTAATGGCTGTAAAATTAAAACAGTTGATAAGGGGCAACAAAATATCTTATTAAAGTGACATTCCCTTTAAAAACAAGGCAATACTTCCTCTTACGCTTAGTATAAAAGGAATATCTGAAAAAAGATTAGTTGCGACTATCGACAAAAAAGTAATTTTTTCAAAGAAAATTATGATTTTGGTATCGATCTAACGTAAAATTTTACGCTGATTTGAAATCCGTTGAAATTTTGACTCTATCTCTAACCATTCAAAAGATAGCAACTTGGATTAAGGGAATAAAAAAACAATTTAAGGCATAACGGAAACCGACCTTGAAAAGCGCCCAAGTGCTGTTCACATGGTAACGCTCGAAAATTCTTATCTAACGCGCGTTGCAAAAAGTCCATGTGAACGGGGCCTAAGTCGTTTTTCACTAAATGACTTGGATTTTTCCATTGTCTAATGGGATTTAATTAAGAATTGTACACTTACATACTTGCATACAAAAGATACATTATGACCTTTCACTTTCCCATGGAGATTATGCTGTCCTCAGAAATGTACTGAAGTGATCCAAATAGATAATTCCTAACGAATATTCAAAGGTTTTTAGAACTTCCAATTAGGCAGATGGTACAAATTACGCAAGTTGAAAATAGTGTAATTTGATAACGAATCGCTAAATAAATATGACACAAATTGCAACGACTCTTTTAATTTCATTAATGCATTCCGTTTATTATGTCTAGAAATACTATTTGTTATCAATTAACAAAACGCGTTGATGCGCATTTTTTAAAAGTAAATGCATAGTTTGTAGCAACCAAGTAACATTCATATAATTGAATAATTCAATTCAATTATATGAATTTCATCGACGTTAAACCTGAGGTATATAATGATATTAAGAAAAGAGCTCGCTTTAGGAAGTATTTTATGTCTATTTTCCCAAATACAAATGCACTTCTGTAACTCTTTTATGTGAATTCGCTATTAATCCAATGCATTTAATTTAAGGCTTGTTTATCATAAACAACATTGCTGAAAATGCTTTTATTCCGTATTCTCATAAGTTGCGAACAGTTTAAAAATATATCATATTTCTATCTTATTAAGCCTTTACGTTAAATTAGAATAGTTGTCCTCAACCATCTTATGCAGAAACAAGTTTGCAGATTTAAGGATACGACTGCAGTAGTGAAAGCCATATTATGTATTTTAAATCATGCAAATGATATTCTAACTTCCGTGCTTTGACAAGCACGGTTCTTAAATATGTCTTAAGTTTAAAGCAAAGTAAGGTACTGGTAATTGGATCGTAAGCACTGGATGCGATAATTATACTCTTAAAGTTTCTCCTAGACTTCACACATGATGAGTTTGGCAGATATTTTCCCTTATATTAATTTAGAGATTGAAATTTGCTGAGTAATATCAATACAGTAAGGATATCATTGTAATAAGATTTTAGTCAAGTGTTAAAGAAATCTTGCTACTCTAAGCATTAAAACTCGAAGCTATAAGCTATAAAAAGTATTATACTTTTGAAAAAAATACCTGTCCAGTTAATGATAATTTGGGATTGACTATCAACTTAACTGATTTTGTTTGAACGGACGTGTTAGTTAATGATAATTAATATTTAATTTAGTGGCGCTAATTGAATAATTCGAGAATATCGTCGTAATTGAATAAGATATTAATTTGAACAAACATAATTGAATAAGAAAACGATTATTATATATATTGTTAAATGTATATTAACCCTCCCAGAGGTTCCGACGAGAAATCTCGTCTATCAAGATCTGACCAATTTCGCAAATGACGAGGTATATGGTCATCAAGATATTGCCGTTTTTTTACGATAACGAGATCAAGATCTAGTAAGATTGTTTTTAATGACGTCCATTAAGGTCATCTCGTCCATTAAGGTCTGGTCAGTTTTGCTAATAACGAGGTACCTCGTCGTGACAACCTCCAGAAGTGTTAAAAACAAAACTATTAACTTTCCAATTGCTTTGATGAGATATCTCGTCCCTCAAGATGTGATCAATTTTGCAAATGAGAAGATATCTGATCTAGATATTACCGATTTTTTTATGACGAGATGAAGGACTGGTAAGATTTTTTCTAATGACAAGATATCTCGTTCGGGGTATAGAACGAGATATCTCAATCGACTAACTATCTCTAATGACGAGATATCTATGAAAAACAAAATTATTAATAGCCATAACAGCGAATAGTCTCGAAATAAAAACTCGTTTAACCCTCCTGGTGGTTTACCTTGCGTCGAAAACTTCTCTGTCGTGGCTAGCTTCTAGTGCAAAAACCTGTTCCATACTGTCGCCAGTTCAAGGCAAGGGACAATTTATTATTCCTATTTCCATCTTCATTACCCCTTGGGGCAGTTTGTCTCGATGTGGTATATCGTCCTTAGCAAAATTGACCAGATGTTGATCGATATATCTCGTTGAAACTCTTGGAGAGTTAATAGTTACCTTATTTGAAGGGTTCACAGGCATACATTGGTTCTGCAACCTTTTGTCTTCCTTGCATGAGTTAATCTTTCCAAGAATTATTTCAACCAATAGGTGTCCTCTTAATAACCTCAACAAGCATATTTACTCATTATGCTTGTTGAGGTATAAAAGCAATGCTTCACTATTTAGAAATTCTATGACTCTCAGAAGGTTAAGTTAAACTACTGAATAGTTTCACTGAAAATTGGAATCTAATATACTAAGGAAGTAGGACCGAGGTCTTACAGAAGCGTAAATGGGACTCACCATAATGCAATATTGAGAGGAGCTGGCTGATAGAGATAAAAAGAGGAAAACTTGATTTTATAATGCATGACTGGATTTAAAATTCGTGAAACAAAAACCCAGGTCGTACTCCTATTTCCAATTTAAAATATTTACTAGACCTTGAAAACTCTCTTTTCTAAATGAAGTATTTTGCATGGATTTACTATTTCCAGTTTTACGATTCCATAGTTAACATAAGCTAGCACAGTCTGCAAATGTAAAGCATAGAAGAAATTTCAAATTTATGTTTCGATGCATAATATTCTGTAGGTAGTCCAATCCTCAGAGAATTTATTATTTAGCCGAGTTCCACTACTTCGAAAAATGATCAGGGCTCTACAAATAAGCATATATCATGCAAAGGGCATTCAGTGCATGCTGCTGTTCAGATCTATGATGATTTGTATAGTTATCAAAACAAGTATTCTTTCCATATATTTCAACCGTATTTGTAAGTAGGACAAATGAAAGCCGTACGCGCATCTCCTCATAACGACAAATATCTTATACATAAAACATTCTGTTTCGGATTTATAAACCAGCAAAATATAGTATATGCAACGAAGGGACCATGAAACTTCATTCTGGATATTTATTTTAAGAGCCGGTTTTTCATGGAATGATCATAACCATCAACCGGTGTGTCTCCTGGTCTAGTAACTCTTTCTCAGTAAGCTGTAGACTCTCGACTGTGAAAAAGAACAGGCTCTATTCTATTCTTTAATCCTCTTGGAATTCACACAGACCCAGGAGATCTTAGGGTTCGATAAAACTGATCAATCTTTTTGTTTGTGAGTATTTTTTTAGCTTATGATAAAATTAATCTTCTGAGGGTCACTAGATTTCCGAGTAGGATAGTTTTGCCTTTACCACACACATGATGACTACAAATCTATTGGTTGAAAGAATCCATCCTAAAAGTTCTATTAGTCTTTTTCTTAAATATAATCATTCATAAGGATTCTATTAGTTCTTCCCTAATAGAATAAGGGCCGCGGTAGCCCGGTTGGAAGAGTAGTGGACTAGCAACTGGAGGGTTACAAGTTCGAAACGATCCAACCAAAGACCTGTGGTACACGATAAATCAGTCGTGACCTCCAATGTCCTCATGTTGGCATGGTGTGGAAGTTTGGAGAGCGAGGTGCCACCTCAGATGATCTCGTCATCTGGTCGTAATTCAAAAAATGACGAGTTTATCCTCTGTAATGATTCTTTAGAATATATTCACTTGGAAGTGTTTTCTACTGATCCTTTCTTCAGAATAGAATCCTTTTCACAGATTGTATTGGTCAGGAACATTAAAACTGGTTAGAAATCATACAGGGAAAACTACAGGTTACTACGTGGAAGTATGCCTGTGAACCCCTCAGGGGGTTATATATTAACCTTTACACTACGGCGCTTTTATTCCGCTATCTGAATTTGGGATGACTGTTGTCCCGCCCGTAGTCAAAAGGTTAATAGTGGCACTAGTTGAATATTTCGTATAATTTGAAATAATTGTATAAGAACTTCAAAACCGACTAAAAATGTGTTAAAAACAAAACTATCAATAGCCATTTCGGTGGTGAATGATCTCGCAATGTATCACTCGTTTATGGGAACCTCTTTAAGTTGAGATTATTGTATTGGTTTCAATATTCAAATTCGATTGAAAATCTGAATCTAAGCAAATATGGTCATGTTCCTGGAGAAAAATGAGTTACAACAATGCAACATTGAGAACAGCAGGCGTTTAGAAATATAAAAAAGCAAAAGTATTTTTGGGTGTGGATAAATGGAAGACATATTCGCATCTCCTCATAAAGACAGTTATCTTATACATAAAACATTTTGTTTCAAAGCTATGAGCCGGCAAAACATATTATACGTATCGGAGAGAGCCATGAAACGCCATTGCTGGATATTTATTTTAAGAGCCGGGTTTTTATGGAATGATCATAAACATCAACCGGTGTGGCTCCTAGTCTAGAAAGTCTACAGCTTACAGAGAAAGCACCGGGGCTCTATTCCATTCTTCAATCCACTCGGAATTCACACGGATCCAGAAGATGTTAGGGTTCGATAAAACTGATCAATCTTCTACTTAGGAAGAAACAAGAAAAATGGCTCTAAAGGAAGTGTTTTTGCTGGAAATGCAATTTATATCTTTTAATTCCCACTGTTTTGACAGTGAGGAAAGAGATTTGGTAAGTCGTGGCTGTGACCTCACATTTCTCTTTCGCTGGGAATGGTTGGGAAGAGGGATTGCTAGGTGTAATTTTTGCGTGGTGTTTGTATTGGTTGCGTAACGGTCGTGTCTGAGGGGTTTTACTTGGTTCGTCGCTTTTAATCTTTAGTGTTTTTATTTCAGGCTGAGTTCAATATATTTAAACCACCATTTTTCACTTTATCTACATCGTCTTCCGTTGTGGCTTTCTGTCTGTTGACAGGACTTGAGTGCTTAGTTCATTTGCATTTACTTAGTGTTTGCACAGAGCCTCTGAGATTCTGGAATTAATGGACATAAACCACGCATTTCGTTGGAGAACCGTCCATGGACTTTCTGAGGTATATAGGTATTAGGTGGCAAGATGACTTTTAGAACGACTGCAGTCTTTTCCTCGTTTCTTTGTTGTTTTTGCGCGTTCTATTAATATCTTTATAGTTTGTCTTTGTGTGTATTCTTAATCTTCCTATTGTATTTTGATTTTGTCATTGAAAATGAAAAAACAGTAACAACTCGCACTTCATGGTGACCCATTTCGTAATAAATTTTTTTTATCCATGTATATATATTCTAAACGTTCCCAATTTTATGACTGAAATCATATATAAAACCTTCAATTCAACTTTCACGGTCTCATCACTGCCTCTGTAAGCATCGATGTAAATTGGGTATGCATTTCCGCCTTTAATTGTGATACTATAAGCTTTTAGGTGAGTAATGATTGTAATGATTGAATAAAGGTGTATGTGTATTAAGGCCATACCTAGATATTGTGTAAATATTATAGATGCCATTCTCTGCTCAAGCATCGGAAAGTCAAAACACCTTTGGAAAAAGTGGATCGTTTTTGACGAATCCGAAACACTTGACTTTTGTCAGACTTGTATTACTTATGAAATAATGAAACAACGGACACATTGTATTGTTTTAAACAGTCTTGGTTGACGATCACGAAGAGTCATCAATGAAATGCACTTTTATTTTGTTTTCGGTGAGCCAGGATTGTAAAAAGTAATAAAGGCGTATGTGTATTAATAAGGCCATATTTAGATATTGAGTAAAGAATATAGAAGCCATTCTCTATACTCAAGCATCGAGAAGTCAAAACACTTTTGGAAAAACTGGCCCGTTTTTTGACCAACGTGAAACACCTTTCAATGTTATCTGATTTCTATTACTTATGAAGTAATGAATCAACGGTTACATTGCATTGTTTTCAACAAATAGTGTTGAAGATCACGAAGTCTTCAATAAGTGTACTTTTATTCAGTGGTAGAACTATTTTCTCATCAGAAATATACTCATTATTAGTCGTTTACGACGCTGGTTTGTTTGAAACATAATAAAATTTTGAAGAGCAAAAAATATCAGCAAGTTGAGAAGCAGTTGCCACATCATTTGCAAAACATTTAATTTTTCCTTATACTTAACAGTTATTTGACTAATTACACTAAATGGCGAAATATCTAAGATATTCTATTTTTATACTAATAGTAACATTGAATTGTAATTGTGAAAAGTAAGGAATTAATCTTTTTCACTCTTTTTTATAAGATTAAGTTTTTTTGCATATAAATGACTTAAATTATACGTAAAGATACCGCAGTGCGAAAGAAGCTTAAAACTTTGGCATGAGTTTACTAAAAGTACAATAAGAAGGATTAATTAGCTGTAACTTGTCAAAAGAGAATAAAAACTGTTTGTCACCTAGAGGAAAGTCATTTTTCATCTCGCGGACAGTTTAGGACGCCATTTTGTAACGAGGTTGGAAGAGAAAAATGGAAGAGAAAATGTTTATCTTCTACACTTCTTACACTTATCTGAACAAACATTGATGCTCAACACCGATAATCTTAGTGTTTTATTAATTAATTCTATTGATAACATTATGGAAATATTTCTCTTGAGAAAAAAACTGGTTGTGAAAACATTGAAATAATCAGTTTTTTATATTTGCTTTTATGGATCTTATCTAAAAGACAGGATAAACATTTTCTTCTTTTTCTAATGTGTGAAATATTTATGTAATTACCTTTTACGTATTGATAAGTCAGTCTTATCAATGCATTCTATTTAACCTTTAGAATGATTCTATTGCTCCACTTCTTTCCTTAGAATAGTATCCTTTGATTGATTTGAGCAAGATTTTATTGGTACTATTGTGTTAATCCTGATAATCCTTTGAAAGATTTATTACTCGTTTCCTTAGAATGGAATTTTTGGAAAGATTATATTGCCTCTTTCTTCAGAATAGAATCCTTTGGAAATATTCTACTGCTCCTTTCCTGAGAATAGAATATCCTTTGGAAATATTCTATTACTATTTTCCTTAAAATGAAATACTTTGTAGAGATTGTATTGCTGCCTTCCTTATAATAGACTCCTTTGGAAAGATTCAATTGCTCCTTTCCTTAAAATAGAATCCTTTGGTAAGGCTCTGCTCCGTTCCTTAGAATAGAATCTTTGGAACGATCGTGTTGCTTCTTTCCATAGAATAGAATTCTTTGGAAAAATTCTGTGTGTGTGTGTGCTGCTCTTTTCCTCTTAGAAATAGAATCATTTGGAAAGATACTATTGATCCTGTAATTAAAACAGAATCATATGGAAAGATACTATTGATCCTACAATTAAAATAGAATCCCTTGGAAAGATTCTGTTGATCCTTTCCTTAGAAAAGAATCCTTTGGAAAGACTATTACTCCTTTCCTTAGAATAGCACCACAAAACCTAAATCAGCCAACCAACCTTAGAATAGAATCCTTTGGAAAAATTCTGTTACTACTTTCCTTAAAATAGAATCCTTTGGACAGATTCTGCTGCTTCTTTCCTTAGAAAATAATCCTTTGGAAAGATTGTGTTGATCCTTTCCTTAGAAAATAATCCTTTGGAATTCTTAGAACTCTATTGGTCAAGAAGGTCAAAACTGTTTAGAAGTCATACAGAGGAGACTGTAGGTTGCAAGGTGAAATTATGCGTGTGATGCCCCTTAGAGGGTTAAATCATCACCCTAAGATTCATGCATTCCCCCACACAAAACCTACATATCGCACTTAGTTGCAATACTGGACGCGATTGATTCCAACCCCAGATTACCGCAGCGCAATTTATTTCGCAAGAGTTCCAAAGTTCCTGTTCCCGGGGTGTGCGTTTATTGTTCTAAGGAGATCCAGCTCTTCAACGTGATTCCCATACCACCACAATAGCTGCCGTCGTTTTATTTTGGGGAATTTTTTTCCGTGCTTTTCTTTCCCTCCATCCCAGGGGAATCAGCCGTTCGGGATTCGGGAGGAAAGGTCCCAAAATGTTCTGAAAAAGCCTTCCCCTCGGTTTCTACCAGCGCAGTGAAATCGTGCACAGCCTTTCGCTCCTGAAGCAGATTGGAAAGGTTCAGAAGACCGATTAGTATGCCGGACACGATTCGTCCAGCATTAAAAACCTGGTGAGGAGAAATGTAGCTACAGTGGGACTCTGGAACATGTGTAGAGGGTTTACTGATCCTCACTTTTCAATTCATTCTGCGCCCTTAAGAATCATTGCGTTGCTATTTATTATTGTGGAGGACGCTTCTTTGGTTTTTAAGCCTCGTGTCTGCCACCAATTTGCACGAATTGCGGATGAGTGGAAATTCTCCACACGTCGAATTTGTAAAATGGATGAAACTCGTTTTTGTAGCGATGGTAAACGTTTGAGGGATTTGGTGGATTAAGGATACTTTGTATTTCATTGTATGAATTGTCAATTGCCATGAGTTTTGGTTTCTAAAAGGCTACGAAGCACGGAATAGGTAACGTTCTTCAAGAAATTGAAATTGCTTGTGTCTTGTTTTTGTAGCGATGGTAAACTTTTAAGGGAACGAATTATTTGGATGGATTAAGGATGCTTTGTGTTTCATTTTATGGATTATGAATTGTCATGCATTCTGGTTTCTAAAACGCTAGGAAGCACGGACTAGGTAACGTTCTTCAAGATATTGAAAAGTTGTTTGTCTTGAATAGAAATATACAATTCGCGTTACGTTTCCAGACATTGTGGCAAATTGATTGGCTTGGTTTGTCGCTCTACGTTCATTTTTGTTACACAGGAACTATGCTTAACCCTCCAAGTGGTTTGACGACGAGATATCTCGTCCATCAAGATCTAACCAATTTTGCTAATGACGAGATATCTCGTTATCAAGATATTGTCGATCTTTTGATGATGACGAGAATCAAGATCAAGATATTATCAGAAAATCCCTTTCACATATTTGAAGGCATTGTTTGTTCTCTGACATTTCATTTTTATGTATTAAACCAAACATGTATAGTAAAGACTTTGGATGCCATTTCCTCAAGTCATGTTTCCATTACTTTTCGAGCTATGTAGCTGTAGCTCGCTAAAAAATATCGAAATGTATCGAGAGTTTGAGTTAATAATACAGATAGTTGAAACTGTACAGGAAACATTTTGAAACTCCTATTTAAAAATGTTCCTAGCCCTTTTGCAGGCAATACTTCATATTGTTCTCAAAAGTGGATGGATCATAAAATGCACATGTTGAGCAAATCAGTCTTGGAACTGCTGGAGTGAAACGAAAGGCAAACAGAAATTGTCATTCGAACTTTAAGCGAAAGTTTTAAGAATAGTTTGGATAGAATAATGTAATAAGCTCTGATCAGTTGTCCTTAAGCGTTTGACTTTTATGAAGCCCTGCAGAACCATTTCTGAATCTTACATATTTCTCAATTGTTATTGTTGAAATCAACAAATAAATGTTTAAAATTGAGTTCAAAAATATTCACTTATAAATCCACATTAAACCATTTTGAAGTTTTTATATGTTAAGTTTAATTCACTAGCTATTTCTTCTAAAGTTGAAACTTCCAATTCAACGGAATGCTTTTTTATCTGTAAACATTAATTCTTATCGTTATATTTGTTCCGTGTAGTAAGCCTTTTATTGCACTTTTTAGTTCTTATATATTATTAACAAATCATTGGTTTAGTTATAAATAGATGGTTTTGATTGTGAATAAATGTTTATTATCGAATGATTTATTATTAATAAATAAATGGTAAATTAAGAAATAAACATTTAAAATTACATTTGCTTTGAGAAATGTTGTTTATATATCCATATGGTAAACTATTTACTTTGAAGATTTTGAGTTTTATTCACAAGCTATTTCTTTTAAAGTCGAAACATCCAATTCAAAACGGAATGGTTCTTTTGATGTGTATACAATGATTATTATTGCTAGATTTGTTTACTATAGTAAGATTTTTGTAGCACTTTTTTGTTGCAATTCATTAATAGTAAAGGAATCTTTTAATTATATTATCTTAAATTTGAGAACGCAGATCCCATGAGTAAAAATAAACTCTCCAATTACCGAATACCATAAGTGAATAAGTATAAGCTAACAAAAAGTTAATAAGAAAAGTTAAGTGTGTACAATTATTATTATTATTATTATTATTAGCCTTTTGTCGATATTTTTTGTTCTAATTCATTAATAGTAAATGAATCTTTTAATTATATTATCTTAAATTTGAGAACGTGGATTCCATGAGTAAAAATAAACTATCTCCTATTACCGAAGACCATAGTGAATAGGAATAAGTTAAAAAGTGAATAAGAAAAGTTAAGAAAAAGCAATTAGTAAGAATAAGTAAATAATATTCAAAGCCAAAATTTACTTCTTCGTGAACAAAACTCTTAGGCTCTTTTATTTATTCTTTGTTCAATTAGGATAACAACTGTACATTTATCTTGAATTTTTTCACAATAAGTTGCAGTAAAAAAAACCTAGGTTGTTGCATCAAAATATCAGAAAAGGGCTTTGTAACAAGCAACACTTGTCTTTTATACAGTAATGGAGTAAAATAATACAGGCTGCAGTAGAACATGAATCCGAGTCCGTAACAGAACACAATAAAATGTCTTTAACTTCAAAGCTGTGTCTGAGCGACGAAAATATTTTTGAAAAATATTTCCGATGGACTTCATATCACCGTACGACACAAAGCGCAAGACCACTGTTACCGTTTCCAGACCTCATATTAAATTTGGCAAGAGAGATGATGAATTGGTTTCAGGAGCGGATTTTCACTTTTTCTTTGTGCTTAAAGATTATTTTTGTTTGTTCCGGACCAAGCACATCCATTCAGCTACGCCGGGTCTTTTCAATAGGACACTGTCAAATCATATAGAAACGTGATTTCAGGAGAAAGCAGTGGAGTGAAAGAATCGCTGTTCCAATACCTTCCTTTTTCTTTCGCGGTGCACCTTTTCTCCAATAGACGAACGCGTCGATGGACTTGAAGCGTGTGGGCTTCCCATAACATGAAAAGTAATTGATGAGTATTCTGCTTTCTAGGTTTCGAACATGCTTTTGTTTCCCCTTCCACGGAAGTGGTTTATTCATTGAGTGAAATTGAATCCCGGGTTCGCTATCCCGGATTCGCTACCCATTAACCCTCCACGTGATTTCTACGATATATCCCGTCCATCGAGATTTGACCAATTTTGCTAAGGACGAGATATCTTGTCAAAAGATATTGCCGAGTTTTCGATTGTCTGGATCTTTTCACTTTTCTAATGGCGAGATATCTAGTCCATCGGTATCTGGCCGATTTTACTAACTACGAGATGCCAAGTCGAGATAACCACTAGGCGGGATGAGATAGCTTACACTATAGGTGTTGTTTTGGTGTCGTGTATATTCAGCAATTATGTAATGTCCATGAAAACCCTTTATTCCTTAGTAAAAAATGAAATTCGGTGGAATAATACTAAAAATCGATTAAAGCTGAAACGGAAACGACAATGTTTTAACCTAAATTTGAGTGAGATGTCATAATAGTTTGTTTTTACCTCCTTCATTTTTGCCGTAAACAGCCAAACATATTATGCTGATGCCCTTCCTTTCAACCTCAAATAATTTCTTCTTATGGTTAGTTAATGGAGTTTGCCATGCGTAATTTGTACCTACAGCTGAAATTCTTCTCTCCAACCCCATACTTTGTACTGAGAGGCAAGCATCATGCATTACATACGCAACTCTTCTTTAAAAGTATGATATATTTACATTTGTGTCATACAAATAATTCAGAATATAAAAAAAATTGCAGGAAACATTTTGATTCCATGACCATACAAAAGGAAAACTTTGAGAAGAAACTGATTTATAATGCTAAATATATTTAAATACACATGAAAGGTGCATTCTTTATTTTACTTATATTACCTCATCAAAAAATGCACGATATGAGTACCAAGACATGACTAAAAAGGTATGATATCGTATACTGCGTGTACACGAATGTAAGATATACATTGATTTGATAAAATCGATAAGATTGATATTAGATATTTCAATCACATTTTATTCAGATTTATCTTAAAATTTGCTCATGATCAATAGATTATTAAGAGCTGGAACTATGCTACAATGCCAATAGTTGAATCGATGAATATTAACATGTAAGGAAATAAGGAAATTGAACATCAAATGCAAATTATTATGACAAATATGAATGCAGATTTTTCCCAGTATTTTCATTGAAAATATTTTTAATGATTAGTAATACGTTTTGCAAATAGCAAATTAGAACCAATTATGTACTTTTCCTAAAAAATTCCACTCACAATACCACTAAAGGAGAAAATTATAAAAATATGCGGTTTTTATACAAGGAAATGTAAATAAATGAGAATTTCCTGTGCTGATTTCAAACGTAGATATTTCGTGCTTCATTATTGTATATTTTCTGAGATTTGTTTAGTTTCTCAAAGATCCATCCATGAGGTTATTTGCTAAAATTATCTGACGGTTACGTTCTCTTGGTAAATTCGTGTTATCGTGTAAATTCGTGGTCAAATGCATAATCTTCTAATGGTGCCGAGGTTTTTTAATCAAAAGTGGCGTTTATTAATAACATAATACAAAAACTATCAATTCCATATAGTTTAATATATGGTTTCAATTGTTGGTTAATCTATTTATTATTATTTACAGAGGATATGCAAGTAAAATAAATTCCACAAGAAAATGGCTACTCAAAATGGCGTCAAGCCAATCAAACTCTAGACTCAACAAAAGTGAAGTAGGATGGGTGAGAGTGCGAGTCGGACGAAACGTCATGTTGACGTCATTGCATTCCCCCAATTTCCACAATTCTCTCTAATATACAAAACGGTACGTTCGGAAAATATATTATTTATTCCTTGTCTCAAGAGTAAATGCAAAATATCCGAACTTGTATCAACATAGCTTAAGTAATTTCCGACGCAAATGTTTTCCTTCACGCATACTTGGATTTTTATACGGCTACCGCATTTTAACCAACCAGTCAGCAAAACACACCCCCGCAAAGATTTATCAATCTCCAGGTTTGTTTCAGAGTCTGATAACTTATGAGGAAACGCAAGGCCTTCAAGTGGAAGCAGCAATAATCGATTTATAAACTTCGGAAAGGAAAAGAAACCCTCCGCATGTACCTAAAAGCTTTTGGACATTTCTTCCAGGCGAGGAAACTTCAGCCTCAGGCCACATCTCCGAAACGACGGACGCTTTGAAAAGGAAAGTGGAAGGAAAAAGTGACTTCTGGTAATGACCAGGAAACACATGTCTGGAATACTTCCCGCAAGAGCCTTGGTGGGGGATTTGTTGGAAGTAAAGGCACGGTATCCGTCTTTGTCATGAAGTTTTGGGTTTCAGAAACTGGTGAGATTTGTTATGGTAACGGCTCACCGTAGGATGCATTTTCCGGGCTTTCTGAATGCTTTGGTGGAGGATTCTGGATTTTTTTTATCGTCTTCCGAAAGTTGAAGAAGCGTGGGATTCGGATGGAACTTTACGTGTTGAAGGAAGTCGGAGGGAAAATGTGGAGCTTGAGAGAGAGAGAATAAACTGGAGTTGGGGTGTAGGAAGTGAAGGATGGGGTTGGAATGAGTATGGTGATGAGACATTTTGCTTCGTAAAGGGAGTTTGGAATTTTTTTTTGGCTTGGATTCTCTCTTTTCTATCCGAAAACAAAAGCTTTTTTAACAAAGGATTTTCTGCTAATAATCTCAAAACAGCATTCAGTGAGAGTTATATTTACCATCTGAAGAGCCTTCCTTCCATGATTCTTAATCATTTTTGACTTTCTTGACCAACAGAATCTTTCCTAGTATTTTTTCAATCAATTGATGAAGCTATTTAGTCATTATGTATGCCGTAAGATTCTGGATTTTTTTTTATCATCTTCCTAAAGTTGAAGCAAGTCGAAGGGAAATGTGGAACTTGAGAAAAGGAATAAAGCGGGGCTGGTGTAAAAAGTAAAAGATGTGGTTCGAATGAGTATGGAATGTGAAATTTTGCTTCGTGAAGAGTTTAGAATCTTTTTCTAGGCTTGGATTTTCTCTTTCTGGAAGCAAAATATTTTTGCCAAAGGAGTTTGTTTCAATAATTTCAAAATATTCAGTGAGAATTATATTAACCATCTAAGAGATCACGCGAATATATTCGTTCTTCAGCCCGCAATCTTTACTGCATAATTCCTAACCATTTTGACCTTTCTGACCAATAGAATCGATCCTAGGATTTTTTCGACCAAGAGGTGAGTTATTGAGTCATTATGTGTGCCATGAAGATGAATGCTTAGGGAGGATTCTGGATTTTTTCATCATCTTCCCGTAGTTGAAGAATCATGAGATGCCAATGGCACTTTAAGGATTGCAGGAAGTCAAAGGGGAAATGTGGAACTTGAGAGAAATAAGAAAATGGATCTGGTGTAGGAAAGGAGCAGTTGGAATGAGTATAGTGATGAGAAGTTTTGCTCCGAGAGAGTTTAGAGTTTTTTTTCCTTTGAGCGTTGGTTTCCTCTTTTCTATCTCAAAACAAAAATATTTTTAGCCAAAGAATTTTAGTCCAATGATTTCAAAAAAATTCAGTCAGAGCCTTAATAACAAAATTTACCATGGTAGATATTTAGGTATTTTTATTAAAGTCGCACTGGAGCACCACCACCACAATGGGCTATTGGTGACGGTCCGGGATAAAACCGACGGGGAAAGATTCGAGGACAATACCACGTAATTTTGAACCACGGTCAGATGACGAGGTCACACCTGAGCTGGCACCCCACTCTCCAAACTTCGAAAATTTACCATGAGGGAGGAATCTATATCCATGTCCCCTATAAGAACCTCTGATTTATACCTCAACATTTCGTCCAGCGTCCCGTTTCATGATTATAGTTCCTCGATTGCATTGCTTATATTACGCTTTCACTCTATGCGACAAAACTGAAATGAATGGGAAACTTTATTGTAATTAAAATAAATTTAAAGTTAAAAGTGGGAGTTATAAAGACTAATAAATATCTGTGGAATATTTGATCAGTCAAACCTCTTCATAAAACTCCTCGAAAACCCACCGTTGACTTGGTGTGGAAATTTGGAGAGTGGAGTGCCAGTTCAGGTGTTGACCTCGTCAGCAGACCGCAGTTCCAAATTAAGAGTGTCTTAGGATCTTTTCCCTTCGATATTGATACCAGATAGTTGCCAATACCCCGTTCTGTTGCTAAGTGCTACATAAATTCAACTACCTACCTACACTCAAAAATCCGCACAAAAATGTTTTGTCATAATTTTCATGGTTCTAATGATTTTTAAATAAAGAATTATAATTTTTACGAATATGTTCGTTTGCATGTTACTACGATAAATTAAGGGCTTGTATGTTGAATTATTTTTACAATATTTACAATAGACATTCTCGTCCTCTCCCAGAAAGTTGTTTTCCTTTTGCATCGTGACTGTTCGTGCTAGTGCTAAAACTGCTCTCCCCCAATATACCCTTAGACTGATGACTGCGGTAGACCAGTTGGTAGATTCGCAGATTAGCTGGTTGGTAGTTGAATTTCCGTAACACTGAAGCAGCACAACGTGATATTGGCGTCTGTCCTGGTTCGATCCTGAAAGGAAAGATTCGAGCCACGGTCAGATGACGAGGATAACACCTGAGCTAGCACCCCACTCTCCAAACTTCCACATCACACCAAAGTGAGGACATGACAGATTAAACACGCGCCTGCCCCCACGTACACGACGGTATTAGGTTGGATCGAGTTTCGAACTAGCGATCCTCCGGTTGCTAATCCGCTACCTACCAACCGGGCCCAGAAGTTTGAAAACCGTAAACGCATTTCCTATTATGCATTAATTTATGTTAATTGTGCATAAAATGTTTGGAAAAGAACAACAAAGAGAGTTTTGATCCACTCTTGAAAAGTCTAACAGCACGCAAAAAACATTTTAAAACTAATTTAAAATTTTAAGCGGAAAAATAAACGTATTTTCATAATATATCCAAATAGTTGAGATTTCCGCATTTATATTATGCTTGATACCTCAGAAAAAATACCGGAGCGTGATATATTTTAAAAATATTTGATGTTATGCTACGTGATAAGCATTTTCAAACACCGCCGACTTCACAGGTAACTGACATACTGCTGGGCGGATGATATATACAAGAAGCAGAGTAAATTGTGTTGACGCATCACTGAAATCGATAGGAAAGCAATTCCTGTGCCATTTTCCTACTGAACTTTGTGATACCTAAAGTAGTTTGTTTGAATTGCTTTTAGAATATAAAGTGCTACATGCAATTCATATGCAGGATTACTATGTCATTTCATAAAAATATTTTTGAATCCAAGAAATTATGTTTGAAAAATTGCTGATTGGTAGTAGTGTGTGATTGATTTTTATTCGGTCAAGGTGGAAGTTTTTAGAAGTGCTATTGCATTCGAAATTCTTGTTCCTGTTGAATAAGAATTATTAATGAACTTGTATTTTTATTTAATTCTCAGATTACCTGCCTAATTCAAAAGATTTTTGTAAGTTATTTTTATAAAATTCTAATAGTTTTCCATCACATATATCAATCCATCATTCTAAGAATAATTTTGCAATTATTATAAAATTCTTTTAGAGGCAATAAGTTAACACAATTAAAAACATTTAGAGCACAGAACACCACAATAAACGAATTAGTATGCATCGTAATTTTCTCCCTAGACTTTGGATGAAAATTTGTTCTCCTTCCTTCTGATTACCGACTTCATTACGAAGTGCTTTTTTTAATGTCCATGCTATTATAAGAAAATATGTCATACTAAATAAGGTGTATATATCTTGTTTTCCTTCATGTTTTTGAATTATAACTGATTACGACTCAAATGAAATTTAAAGAAGAAAATGTAATCACAGATTGTGTATTTTTGAATTAACTCTATTACTCTAACGTAGATTGTATCAAAGGTTGTTACACCTTTGATACAATCTACGTTACATTTATTTACCGAATCAAATTGCAACAAAAATTGAAACATTGTACTTGCAGATATATAAACCGATTTTGTTGAGGGGATTTTAACCATTTTTAATAGTAAAATTTTACAAGGAAATTGTTTGCATTGTAATTTGCAAGGAAACAATCCCTCATCGAAAAGTAAAATATTTCCGTACATTGATGCCATTTCTTGTTGTCAAAATGGTATGAATCAAATACCTTAGCATTCCTGCCAACCTCAAAGAAACAAAATCCAGAAAATATTTCTTCCTTCCGGAAGACAGGAAAACCAAGTCTTTTTCCCGAAGACTTCCGGAAAATCGGGAATAGTAGACAGGTATGATATAGTCAATCAGTCAACAGGATCACCATTGCTTTAGAATTTTTTCAAAGGCAAGGTTTTTGTTCTAAATATTAAAACAGCAATTAATAATAACTGTATACATAAAAACCGAAGACGAATGTTTATACTATAAGTATGGTATTTCTTAAATGCTGGTTTGAAATATGACGATGCTGATGTCAAATACCAGGCACTTGGCATTGCGCCATTTACTTTTTAGCCTCCAATACTTATGAATTTTACCTACTTCTTCAGACCACTGAATACGTAGGGCTGTCACAGCCAAAGCAGCTGTGAAATTAAAAGCAATAATTATCATAAATTCTTAAAAACAGTAGCAAAAAAAGTCTTCACTTCAGCCCTATTTTATTAGCAATTTTAGTTGCTCAGATACCCAAAATGAATCGAGTAAAACAGAAAATAGGCTAATAAAGTATGAAACAGACGTTGACGATCTCGTCAAGAAATTTAAATTTTAAAATTAAAAACTAAATACTTTTTTTAATAAGGTTTTCATCACAATCGAACAAACACAGATTCTGATGTTTTCCTTTCATGGTTGCCAAAGCTTTGAAATTGGCGTCCTTTGAAAAATTTTCTGTCCAAAGAAAAATTCGAAAAGATATTTTTTCGTCAGCTATTTAAATAATAGGGACTAAATTTTCTTAGATCTGTGGTGAATTTTCAAATACGTCCTCTAAAATTTGAAATTAGTAGCCATTGAGACGATTTTGCTTGAAAAGGTATCCCTAGTCGCCAAGGTTGAAAACTAGTAACACGTCGCCATTTCTAGTAGTCTGGCAGCCCTGCATACGCCTAAATGTTGCGAATTTATAGACTGTTTAAGATTACGAAGGGTCATACTGAGAATAGTTAGCAAGTCTGATACGAATCAGGTGTTCATTAGTGAGACAGACCTCCGAACCAGAATTTCCGAGACTATCTGGGTAAGTCTAAGGCATTAAAAACTTCCAAAGACTTAGAAAGAGGCAAAAGAGATGATTCATTACCATAAGTACCAGATAATAGAATATATGCATTGAAGCGTAACTGTTTTGGAAGAAAATATTCGAATTTATCTGGTGAGATTTAATGTCAAAATTACTAATTGTTCAGGAAATATAAATTTATTTTTGCTCAAACAAAATGTTTATGTAATATTCTGCCGTACTAGACAAATGGATAGTATCTCTAAAGTTGTGCCTTGTAGAGGTAGGAAGTTATTTTAATTACCGTCACACTAGAGCAACCATCGACTTTAAAATGAATAGATGGAATATGCGCTCGCAGCTTGATGTTATTTCTTCCAGCTGCTCGGTTTGAAGATCTGTCACGTGGTTGTGGGTAAAAGTATGAATCCTAAATTATTGATTGGTTAAAGTGATTATCCACCGTGAACAGAAACACTAGCCTGCGCTTCCATAGCCAATCGGCTAAGTCGATTGGCTATGATCCGTCTATTTCATTAAAAGGTCGATGGGAGCAACACAACGAGCTATTTACTCCTTGTGAATTTATAATTGTTACATGCTGCATATAAAAGTACCAGATACATAACACAAGATAGTAAAATGATCACTCAGTCAACAGTTGATTGTTGTTGACTGTTAACTCCATCAACTGTTGATTGTTGTTGATTGCTGACTCCATCAACTGTTGATTGTTGCTGACTGTTAACTCCATCAACTGTTGACGACTGTTGTATCAAACAACTGTTTATTGCTGTTGACTGTTGATTCAATCAACTATTGACGCATGTGCTCTGTCATTGTGAGCCACCAAATACTTTAGTATGTAGGGTTTCAACAATCGTTAACAACAAAGAAAAAATTTGGAGTTGCTGCCTTCTTGACTAACACGGTAGTATTGAGATCAATCCCTTTAACCCTCTCTAGGCAAGCCACATATTGGTCCAGCATATGTCGTGCGACACTAAATTGGTTAAAATACACATGCGTACTGAGGTGTTTTCGGTACAGAAACGGAGTACGCATGCGCATAACGAATGTTTTGTCGCTTTCTGCTCCAGTATGCAAGCTAAGTTTCATGCAACCATTACTCCACCGTGCAATCTACAGTTTGCCTGGATGATTTTTTAAACATTTTAGACTTCTTGACGAATAGAATCTTTCTGGAGATTCTTTCAATCAATAGATATAGCAATTTAATCATTATGTGCGTCTTGAAGATGTGTAATCCTCAGACGGTATTATTCTAGTTCCATGTGTATTATTTTCGTCTCGAAAAGTTTGAAGAAAAGATTTTGTGCGCGTGAAATTGTAGTGTCGAAACAAATTTGTATAAAAATTCCCGGATTGAGTCGGAAAATAGTCTCATTCAGGATTCGAGATGTAAGGGGTAAATTGCAGACTGTTGACTCAGTCAACAGTTGACAGAACATACTCAGTCAAATGTTGACTGATCAATGTTGACTCAGTCAAATGTTGACTGAGTGTGTTCTGTCATTATGAGCCACCAGATAGTTTTATATGTAGGACTTCAACAATCAAACATAAAGAAAACATTTGGAGTTGATATCTTCTTGACTAGCACGGTAATATTGAGATCACATATCGTATGAGAAATGTATGGTTGAAGGGTAAACGCAATAGTACACCAATCTACTGACGTCCAGAGGGCTAAATTGTTACGCAGATGCTTCGGAGAAGACACTAAATTAATTGAATGAAAGGCACTTGCTTTTGAACAGATAATATCCGGCCGTAAAGACTCTTGAAACTTGGGTAGTACATATACTTTTATCGGCTCCATCTGTTGCGATGACGCATTTCCCCCTATTGGGATCATCGAGTACCTCATGTACTACAAATTAGTACGCTTCGAGTAGTACGAGTGGGAAAGTCCGTGTGTAGCAGCAATTTCCTTGCTAAGTAGAAAATCTGCTTAAGGAGAGATCCCCATTCCGTTCCTCTCCATTAGGTCCTCACTGATAGCAGAGATCCATCCAACAGCAAATACCATCCGCCGTTTCCAGAATGGTCCAATGCCAACTCCTGGAAGCCCTCAGCTGGAAATGCATTACGGAAACTTTTCCTCTTCCCGGAAAGCATTCCGGAAAAACTAGTGTTGATTGAAACGCAATACCTGATTGCGAACAGGGGATGAGGATGTTATTTGAGATGATGCCTGTTCCGATGTTTGACGTTATTGCATCTTTTATGGGGGTTGAGCAGGTCTTCTTTGCTTTACGTGACGCCCGTGATCAAACAGGGGCCATTCCTCCCATCTCGAATCCATGGGACCCCTTTCTGCAGATGAGGATAAATTATTCATGGCTTTCTTGAAGGGTTTGCCGCTGGGAAGCCGCGGCATGCATATTTATGGCACGTTCTTGCCCCGCGCAAGACAGTGGCGCGCCATTTTACTTTTTATTTACTCACTTCGCGCTTTAAAGGATTTCGGTTATTTGTTGGTTTTCTCATCACCCCGGCTGCCTGTCGGGAGCTAATTTATAGCCGGTCGGGAAATATATGGTTTTTAAATTAAGGGAGGATTAGGTGGTCGGGGTATTTGTTTTTATCAAGTGCGGTTTTCTATTCTTATTTATGATTTAAACTTCCTTTTTCCGTTGATGAAGAGCTTAGAAGTAATACTCTGCGAGCCACCTTTTGGACCCATATACGTCTTGAAGATATATAGCTCGACGTGTATTTCTCAGACGGGACGATTCTAGTTTTACGTGTATTATTTCCATGTCGAAATATTTGATAAATAGATATTTTGTGTTTCGGGGTCACAAAAATACAAACTTTAGTTGACTGTGATTATATTTATTTACATTTGATTGAAATACGTACTATCCTAAATACCCAAAGAGTTGCGCTATCCTTAATATTAAAAAATTGTACTATTCTAAGTATACAAAGAAGGGTTCCTGTAGCGGAACGTATCGCGTCAAGAGATACAGTCAGGAGATCAGGTTCTTGGCGCTCGCCAACTACATCAAAAGGTACACCAATTAAGGAGTAGCGCCAACAACTGTGACGTAGATAGCCACGACGCGAATAGTGTACATGAAATCGCATAAAGTCGAAAGAAATTTTCATAAAAATTCTTGGGTTTGAATTGTCATTCAAGATTCAACATGTTAGAAGTAAATGGCTTTAAGTCAGTGGATTATTATATTCGGTCGATGTCCTTAACTTCCTTTCTTTTGTGAAGAGCTTAGAAACAAGACTGATATACGTCCTGAAGGTTTTATATGCGGCTTGAAGATAAATATTCCGACTTGTGTTTCTGACCCGAGATGAGTCTAGTTCTGTGTATTGATATTGGGTCGAAAAGTTGAAAAGATTTTGTGCGTGAAATTGTACAATGTCGAAACAAATTTGCATAAATATTCTTGGGTTTGAATTGTCTCATTCCGGATTCGAGATGTTAGAGAGGATGTCAATGAATTAAATTTGATCGATGTGTAATTCGGGTTTAAATTCCTTTCTTTTCGAAGACCTTTGAAGTAAGACTCTTCAAGCCACTTTTTGATTGCATATACGTACATCTTGAAGATATATAGAACAACGTGTTTCTCAGACGGGGTGAGTCAAGTCCTTCCTTTTTTATTTTCGTGTCGGAAAGTTTGAAGTGAATTCGATTTTAGAACAAAAAAGACTTTACTTTTGAATTGTGTAATTCAGGATTCGAGTTGTGAAACGTAAGCAGCAATGAATGGATTTAATTCAATTGATGTTTAATTCTGTCTCATCATGTTACGATTAAAATCTCGATCTATGTGATCGAACTTATAGGATTCGCTTCTCAATCTTTCAGACACTATTTTGGGGTTGGTTTGTTGCTATGCGATCATTATTTACAACACACGGGCTAATTTCAAATATAGGAGCGATTTTATAAAAAAATATTTTCGCGGTCTACTTCTAGTACATGAATGTAACTATTATAAACAAGAATTTTTTAATCTAGTGTTATTAAATCTTAATCATCAGTTAATCTGACCGCGTTCTTTCGTTAGGTTTGGTTGGGTTTGTTTGGGTTTTATGGCGCAAGGTTCAATAGAGGGCAAGCTACGCCTTCTTTTGTTATGATTTGTCACTAATTCACCATCAGCAGATCGTCTCAGAAGATACTTGCAAATAAACACTAGAGTTATCGAACTTTTCGCTTTTTACGTTCCAAGTTGTTGCAAATTACTACAATGTTAAACAACTAAAAGGTTTGGTTTATTTAGCAAGAAAAATTAATGAAAGAAAAATTGCAATTTTTTCAGTTTATTTATTGTCTTTCATCACATTAGAAAGACGAAAAGTTAATATCAGCTTCAAATATTCATTGTATCGAATATCTGTTCTTGCTTTTATTACCACACAAAAAGTTTGTAAAACACTTATATTGTACCAAGATATATGCGTCTGGATACCGGTAAATGCTTTTATTGCGTCATGAAAACTTGAATAAGGAATACAACCGATTAATATATTCACTGTTAGAGTCTTTTTCGCTAAAGACTTAATGGTTGTGAATACATAAGTATACAATAATAGGAGAATTTAGATGTTCTTGTTTAATCAAAGATTGAAATAATTCATAAATAAACAGTATTTTAAAAAGAGTAAACAATAGTTAGTCATTTAAAGAGAAGCATAATTAATGAATGTTAATTGACTATGTATGAGACTACTATCAGTTAAAAAATAAATATTCCATCCCGTGTTTCTTTGAAACATTTTGCATACTTGATGTTCAAAGAATATCTTAAAAAATCTGAAGGCAACGATACAATCTTGTTACACAAAAACGGAGTGTGAAGTTTCACATAATTTAAAAACATAACTTTATCTACCCCTAATACTTCTCTTCCTTTAAATCTGGTTCAACTTGAATATGTTAATTTGGTTGATGATGTCTCAAATTTGAATAAATGAAGCTTTAGATTAATGATAATATCGCATCTTTTGAAGTGTAGCGGAAATGTTAGAGTAACTTATGAAAGATGGTGCTTTAGAAGCAGATTAATCTAATGAAGGAGAATTTTGCTTTGCACTGAGTTGTCGACTATATTTTGAACTTGTCGATTAGTTTGAGATTTGAAACTGCATTTTGATTTTATTCGTTCAGGCCCTATACAAATTCAGGAGTAATGCAGTGCCGTGTTCTATATTTAAATGATATACTTGAGTACAAGAACAAGCTGGTTAGTTGGGGTTAATGGGCGGAAGGTTCAAAAACGGACTAGCTATATACGCCAAATGTAGGATAAATAACACAAGCAAAGAAAAAAAATGGGGGTAAATATCGTAAAATAGATGAGCGCAGAAGTTTAATTTAATAATCTGATAAAAAAATTGTGAAAATTATTAATGTTAATAAGAATTAAATTAAAGGTAGATATAAAATATATCATCGTTAATTTAATTAAAAGTAGATGTTGGTCAACAACACAATTATAAAAAGTAGAATTAAAACATGTTGGTCAACAATATGAATATTATATTATGTTGAGTTAAAATATGATTTTCAGCAACATGAAAAGTAATTAATAAGTAGTAAAGGTGAAAATTGTTACAGCTTAAGACAGGCATTTCGTCCAGATTAATTTCATCATAGAATTTATTGAGGAAGTCTGTTACAGCGAACTTGACTTGTCTTGCAAGCGATAACAGAAATTCTAGTTTCATTTTTTAGAATGCTAAATAGTAGTCATAAACTCTAGGTGTTATGTATTTAATTTAATTGTTAACATTAATTCTTTTTGCAAATCAATGTTTATTATAAACGTAAAATGTTAAAACTTAAATACACCAAGCAACAAAACAAAACGCTCTATGGCATTCAACTACAATAGATACCGGCCGTATGGCTGCTATTTAACATTCTAAAAAACAAAATATAAAAACACGTTATCGTTTGCTGGGGTAGTCATGCTCGCTTTAGAACTTTAGACTTTCTCAAGAAATTCTATCACGTAAATAATCTGGACGGAAATAAATGTTTTAAGCTGTAACAACTGTAATTTGAATTATTTGATGGTTTAAAAAATACTGATTATTTAAATCATTTGAAGATTTAATAAATACTGATGATTTAAATCACTTGATAAAAATTATGATTTAAAAACGTTGGTTAAAAACCACAGTAAATATGCATAGTATGACGTGGCATGAAATGATGCAAGAAAGGAATTTTTAGTGTAAACAAATAAACCAGACTGAATGCGAAGTTTTTTCTTCCGCTATTCAAATGATTTAGCATGATACATATCTAGGTTACCTTAAAATATATTTTATTACTGTTTTGGCGATGTTTGACGTTTGATCAAATTGGTATTGACCAATCAACTATTACATATCAATTCGGAATTCCTTGGGAATTTTTATTGGCAACTTGTTGAAATCGTATTTGAAAAACAAGTGAAGTGAAGTCACGTTTGGAATACGTGCAGGAAACACGTTTCGCCGCAGAAACACTACCGCCACCTATATTTGACTTGCCAAAAATGCCTCATATGAAATGTATGAAAGATAAAATTATTACATGAAATTTAAAAGTCAATAGTGTTTGAAAGTTGATTTTGTTAGCGTGGACCAAAGAACAGGAATATGTGATAGAGCTACTAAATTGAACTCATGTCCAAAATTATCTTTACATGCTATCACGGATCTACCTAATCACGGATTTCTCAGAAACTGTGAACTACAATTTTATGAATTTGTGTGAAATGATACATAACATCGTAACACATAAATACAAAGGAAAAAATTTAAGAGCACTGCGTATGATATAAAACTGTAGCATGAAACAATAAAAATGGCAATAATATATGACAAGGAGAGTTCAGAAAAAAGGAATAACTCAGAAAAAATTAAAGCTCATGAATTTAATATGGAATGTGATCTCCCCTGACGTGTACACACATATCACAACGTGTTTTAATGTTGACAATAATGTTGTTAACCACAGTTTGGGGAATTAAGTTCCACTCCTCCAGCAATGCAGTCTTCAAGGCATTTATATCTATAGGAGGAGGATGTCTCCATGCAACTGCTTTTCCAAGGTAGTCCCATAAGTTCTCTATCGGGTTCAGATGAGGAGATTTTGCTGGCCACGGTATTCGCTCAATGGCTTCACTTTCAAGGAATTCGTCAACGAGGTTTGCTCGCTGTGGACGAGCATTATCGTCCATAAATAAAAAGTCACATCTATTTGCATCTCTGAAAAGTTTTACATAAGGTTCTAAGACCTCATCCCGATACCTCTGTCCGGTCACAGATCCGCTGTTGAAAACGTATAGGGGCGTACGTTCATCGATCATTATTCCTCCCCATACCATCACACCTGCAGTACCGAAACGGTCACGTTCCATAATGTTTGAAGGAAGATTTCGCTTTCCTGACTCCCTCCAGATATAAACACGTTTAGAATCATATGTTAAACTAAACCTCGACTCATCAGTAAAGAGAACAGGGGTCCATTGGTGTTCACTCCAGTTCTAATGTCCTTTGCACCAATCAAAGCGATCCCTCTTTTGTTGTGAAGACAGTGAAGCACATACCCTTGGCTTTCTGGCATAAAGGCCTTTTTTATTAAGCCTTCTGTACACAGTTTGCCGTGATACAACAGTTCCAGTGGTGGCTGCAACCTCTGAACTGAACTGCCGAGCAGTAGACTTCCTGTTACGACGGGCAGTTATCGATCTAGAGAAGCAGTTGTTATTCGTTTACGACATTGTCCAGGCCACCTTACAACAGTTCCAGAGTTCTGAAATTGTTTCCATAGCTTAGAGACCGTCTGTCTTGAAATATTCACACATCTCGTTGCTTCCATGGTTGTCTGCCCTGCTTGTAAACGGCCGATAATTCGCCACTTCACAGATTCTTCCAAATGATACTTCGGAGCCATAACACACTGTTTTGAATCCTTACACACCGAAATCAAACGCTGTATTGCAGAAATTCACTCAGATATTCACTTTGCGCAAAGCGCTTGATTCACCGTCGGATGACGTAACGCCTTGATTTGCATATCAGAAATCATTTGATCACTTTTGATTGGATACTGCTAATTAGGCTTGTCTTTCACACATTCCCTGCAAAAATGGATTATATTGATTGGATATCTCATGGAATATCATTATTTTTGGGTATGTGAAGATACATTTGGACATGAGTGTATTATACGACTAAATTTGAAGTGCTTTAATGCATTTTCTATCTGAAATTCACGAACTAAGCATATTTTTAAACCTATTATTTATTAACGCTAAACTAAAGGTATCAATTTATCTTGTCATGAAATAAACAACTCTAGGAAAGATTCCAAATTTAAAATTCTGTGCATTCACTTGGATTTAAAACCATAAAAGCAGCTTCCATTTCGACACTTCATATTGCATTTGTCATATTCTTCTTTATGCTAATGTTTCCACTCCTGTGTTTCATATTAGATAGCAGAATTGCAGCATGCAACGGTTCTTCGAAGAATTCGAGATTGTCATAATCTCGTTTATTTACATCAGTCCTTGTGACTTCTAAGAAGAAAGCGCTGAACACAGAAAAGATTTGCCACATTTCTAGGAAATTGAAAGTCGGATGAAAATCTCCCACTGTTTCTCTTAAATAAACATTATTCCGAGCACTTTCATTTCCACAGGGAGCTCAGACTCTTTCGGGGTTTAAATTGGGCGAGAAAAGTTTCATACCTTTTATGTTAACAGCCTTTCCGATGCAACAATTCCGGATATTTTATTCATAACTGAATACCGCCTTACTTTTTTTTATCACGAAAGAAATGTAATTTCTTCGTGTGACTTGTTGAGCGAGACGAAGCGCTATGAATATTTTGTTGTCTTCTTACTAAGTAATTCTTGGGACATTATGGCTGGTGTGTTAGATAGTAAATGTGTTCAAACTGTAAGTTTCAGATGCTCGTAATATAGTTTCCCCTTAATTGCCAGACACTTTAAAATGTCAATAAAATGCTCATATACAAAGCTATTCTCCTACCAGTAGTCAGTTGCGTTTGTCAGGTCTGGCGATATGCAGCTAAAACCCACATTAATAAAATAGAATCTTCAAAATTCTACACTCAGAATTATAATGGACGATCCCTGGTATTAAAGGAATATTAAAAAAAAGAGGTAGGTAGTTAATTAACGTCGCACTGGTGCAACACAACGGGTTATTGGCGACGGTCCGGGATCAATACCGAAGGGAAAAATACAAGGGCGACGCCTCGTAATTTGATGCATTGTTAGATGACGAGATCAATACCTGAGCCTGCAGGAGAACGAGAATAAAATACGAGAGGAACTTGGTGTTCTCGAATTAACCCTCCATAAAGTGTGGTAACCATAACCTCTCAAGTGGTTTCGACGAGATATCTCGTCCATCAAGATCTAATCAATTTTGCTAATGACAAGATATCTCGTCATCAAGGTATTGTCGATTATTTGTTTTTGATGACGAGATCAAAATCTGTTCAGTTTTCTTCTAATGTCCAGATATCTCGCCCATCAAGATCTGGTCAGTTTTACTAATGACGAGATACCTCATTGAGACAACCACCAGGAGGGTTAAAAGAATTTTTCGGCCAAATCAGTCAGAAATTTTATCAAGACCATAGTTGCAATGAAAATCCAGCTGTAGCTCAGATCCCCATATACGATCAACGTCTACCAATAAATCAAAATAGACTGACGGAAATAATGAATCAAACTAAATAATTGTAAATGTAAATTCTAAATTGTAAATCCAATAGCCCGTTGTGTTGCTCCAGTGTGACGTTAATTAAAATATACTAATATACCAATCTAAATTGCAAATACTTTTTACCTAAAGTGTTCTTACAATTATTCCTTTTGTGATTATTATCATTAATTTTAGCTTCTCTTAACGTAAATTAATCTAATCTCAATAAATTAAAAAATTTAAGCTTTTGCTTCCTTAACCATAAGATATTTCTCCAAAAGTGATTTTCTCTCTGGTCTCACTGGAATGGTAGGCCTGATAACATTCATGTTATCATTCATCACTTTTTTTCATCTCAGCGGTATCCCTTCACAAGCTCGACTTGCAAGTCATAAATTCAACCTGCTAAAATTCTGGAAGCCCAAACAGTTCAAAAATGAAGAGTATAATTACGTGGAGACCAAGGGTCTTCGGCCCATGTGCTTTATGAACACTCTCACCCAAGTTCTTATTTTAAAAAAGCATAACTTTGTAGTGAGAGCCATTTTCTGTCAAGGTGGAAGCAGACAGCAATAAAAATTTCAAAGAATAATGAATTTGTTACCATCTTCAGGTAGGTAGGTATTTAATTAAAGTCCCACTGGAGTAACACACCGAGCTACTGGCGACGGTTCGGGATCAATACTGAAGGGAAGGATTAAGGACAACTCCTCTAAATTTGGAAAGATGGTCAGATGATAAGGTCGCACCTGAGCTGCACCCCACTCTCCAAACTTCCACACCACTCCAAAGTAACAATTGAGACCATGATAGACTTATAGTGCATCAATCCCCTGAACACGACGGTCTTTGGTTGGGTCGAGTTTCGAACTCACAACCCTCCTTTCTAATCAGTCACTCTTCCAACCATCTAGAAAAATAAACAATTTTTATTATCCATCTAAAAAATAAGCAACCTTTATTTATCTATTAAGTAACAAAGTCCTGGGCTAATCAAAAGTACTTTTTCAAACACCACGTAGACTTGGAAAAGTACACGTAGTCTATTAAAATTAAAAGCCAAATCTGGAGTCAATTTCCAATTTACTCTCATGAACGATGGACTCTTAAAAAGAATGTTTAAAGTAGACTCTTGATTGTATTCGTATTTAAAAGTTAAAGTTTCATTTGCTTGAGGTTTTTTTCACTTGCGATTTATTGTGGTGCGAAAACTGAGATTAAATCAATTTCGCTCACCTGTTTGCGAAGTTGATAAATGGCTAATTAAGAATATATGCATACAGAAATATAAAAATTGAGAATGAAGCAAAACGAATAATGGTGTTTTAAAAGCTCTAATCTCATTCAGTCGCGAATTACTATAATTAAACCTTTCTCTCATCAACATCGATTACATTCTTTTATTTCATTGAATTAATTAACTAAGCATTCATGAAGTATTCTCATTTCATCATTCTTTATTTTTTCGCATTATTCCCTTCGTTGGTCCGTATTTAGAGAAATCTTAACAAACTAATAAATAGGTAAAAGTTCTTCATTTCAAACTTAAAAAATTACTCTTTAGAATGTTAGCATGTTTAGTTCCATTTCAATCTATAAGGTAAACGTTAAAGATACTTTTGATTATATTGAATAAATATCACGCTTTATGTACCCATTTTGTTCTAGCATGAATCAAAATTAAAAATTGTCATTGAGTAAAAATACCATTCAACTGAAGAACAGCTTCATTATTTACTATGATTGAATAATTTTTAACAACATCCGATAGCAAATTAGTCTATTGAAGCATGCCTTACATCTCATAAGTACAAGAATATGCTCACAAAAGCTTTCGTTTAGTATATAATATATTTAAATTTACTCAGATTTAAATTTTTAACTTGCAAAAATCTACAAATATTGCTTTCGTTGATAAGAAAATGCTCTGGCATTGTTTCTGAGTATCATCATGAGTTAGGCATCGTAGTGGTTCAGAATCCACTTTACACCATGTATTCCGGTCTAGTAAGCCTTTGTGTAGCGAAAAATACCATAGAGCGACACAAAGTATACCAAATTACTAACAAAAACCACCCATCTAAATAAGAAATGTCTGTAATGTATGTTTCTGACCTATATGTGGCTCGCACCTGAAACATGCAAAAATACTTTAATCAAGCCCTTAATTCCTATGACAAACTATGCACTTGAGAACTACCACATTTCATTTAAAGAACGACAATACTCGTTATATCAAACAAGTTTAGTACTATCTTAAGTGTGAAAGTATTAAATTGAGTTAATTGTCACCGGATCCTAATTCCACCAAAACATTCTATCTCCAGGAAACCAAGCTCTGTCCATTTATCTGCATCCTCTTCCTTAAACTTTAAACAAGTTTCATAACTTTACATTGCATATTGTCACTCAAGTTTGCTTCATTGAATATGAGTCTTCAGCGTTTATAAAAGAGTAAAAAGAGGCTATAAAATACAAAAATAAAAATATGCTGTTTTATGCGCGTTTTGAATTTTTATTCTCTCTGCAACATTAGTGATCATTTAATGATTACCCCCGAGGAATGGGAGTTTCAATAGGGCAAGATTGTTAATGTCATGGAGGCTAATATTTATTGGGAGTGGTCAAAGGTGAATTGATGGAGATTTTTAGGAGAGTATAGCACTCACCGACTTTGGTCTCTGGTATTTGAGCGTTGAGGTGTAGGCTATTCCGCAGTACGATGGTACTGCTTTAATGTTTTGATTCACAGATGAGAAAGTGCATGACAGGTCATGCACTCCCGGCGTTTACAAGATCTGACCTCGTTATCCTGAGAATATCTCCTCTTGATAGCTCCATTCTCAATAAAACCCTGATACATAATCAATTTCTACCAATGTCAACAGATTCACCCATTCCGCAGTCAATTATTGTTGTTACTTGACCCCTCCCAATTTTTGATAGGCACAGTGATGTAAGTCCTGCTATTTTGTATTGGATCATGAGACGTTATGGAGGCATTGGTTTTTCAATCTATATGACATCACTGTACACATATTTCATTGGTATCGTAACGGATCCATACTATTTAGCTTCTTGTTATTAACTTAAATTATTTCTTCACAAATAAGTGCACTTTTATCTCAAATTATTGATATGCAGAAAAACGTTCAATTAACCCTCCTGGTTGTCGTCTGGACGTGATATCTCGTCATTTGCAAAACTGACCAGATAACGACGAGATATCTCGTCATTTGCAAAACTGACCAGATAACGACGAGATATCTCGTCACATTGAAAAAACTGATCAGATCTTGATCACGTCATCGCAAAAAAAAACCGACAATATCTTGAGATAATTCGTCATTAGCAAAATTGGTCAGGCCTTGATGATCGAGATATCTCGTCGAAACCACTTGGAGTATTAAATATTGTCATGGGGAAATTCAAAGTGAATAGAGGTACAATCATGAGAACATAAATAATATAATGGTGGATAAGATACTTATGAAAAGGCGAATTGAAAAGAAAACACACTGTACTCTCCACTTTGCAAATATTTTAATACGCAATGATTAATACAATCTCGCTACCCTTTGATATTCGAACTCTTACTTAAAATGCATTATTCATGTTAGACTAATTATTTTACCAAAATGCTCAGGCTGGAAGGAAACTTCTGGTATAATGCAAAATATAATTAAGTCATTTTTGTTAATAAGCCAGTGAGAATATCCAACATTTTTATAAACACACGCTACCAATGGTGAATTAATCCCTCTGACCGAAATCAAATTAATCCTGATTAATAAAAGCATTTTAACGAAGCACTTCCTAAATTGTATTCTGTTTATTTCATTTTTCCATCTAGTATAAAACTTTTCGTACATTTTAAGTTAATAATGAATTTTCAATTCGATTTTTTTTAATCAAAGTTAATTTTCACTTGAATCGTCGAAGCATTAACAAAATATGCATAATGGGTTTTGAGAAAAATCGTAGTTTGAACTATCTATATAAGTTAATCTTGAAATGCAGTATATTTTCAAATTAAACGGTAAACTGAACGGTTTTCAATTTTTCTTTTTTAGAATTAAATATGTAGACAAAACGAAGATTTTGGTATCCAAAGATAATATAAAAGCGTTATCATAAGATAATTATAAAAGAGATCAGCAAGCATAAGAAACCAGCTAGCCGTATCAGAGATAGCTTCAGCTATTCATAGCACTTTAGGAAATTCATTAAACATAATAAAATTAATAAATCCAAGTAAATTTATTAAACATAATAAAATTAATAAATCCAAGTAAAGTATAATGAGTAAAATAATATAAAGTATACTAAGTAAAGTAAATAAATTCAAGTCTACTTTAATAAAGTCAAATCTACTTTAACTCGAGGAATTTTCCACATTAAGCTGTTTCATTTCGTAGGAACACATAGTATCCTATATTAAAATCTGAAAATAATGTAACCATATTGAAATATAGGTGGGTATTTAATTAACATCGCACTGGAGCAACACAACGGGCTATTGGAGACGGTCCTGGATCAATCCCGAAGGGAAGGTTCCAAGGATAACACCTCGAAATTTTGAACCATGGTCAGATGTCGAGGTCACACCTGAGCTGGCCACCTCCACTCTTTAAACTTCCACACCAAACCAACGTGAGGTAATTTCAGGCCGCGACAGATTTAACGTGCACAAGCCCCCATGTACACGACGGTCTTTAGTTGGATTCTAATCGCAACCCTCTGGTTTCTAATCCGTTACTCCTCCAACCGGGCTACCGAAGCCCATTGAAATATAGGAATTGTAGAAATATTAGTGAACTCTCTCATGGAAAACTTATTAAAACTAAATGCATGCCTAACTATTTATTAATATAAAACAAACATTACAAACTACAAAAAATGAAAACCATATTTAGCTTCACTTGCATTTAACAAACTTAAAAGTTCAAAAAGTTTCAGTGAAGTTTCTAATCCCATTCTACATCAAAGCAGATTTGTTTTTTGAAAATTGAAAACAAATTTCTAACTAATACAGAAAGTTTTAAATTCTGTACACAAATATTATTCAGACCCAGTAAGTCAAATAGTTTTAAAACTCCGCTTTTATAGAATTATTCCATAATATATTTTTATCTCTTATCCGATATTGATAATTTCTTATCAGATTTAAAGAAATATTCTGTTCTCGTAATTTGGTTTGGTAAGAGGGGGATTTCATGGTTATTACATTAATGCTTTTAAACTGTAGAGTCAATATTTGTTAGTTTCTAACCAGAACTTTGAATAATGAAGAAAAAATGGAATAAAATTTTAATCCTTAACTAATATTCTCATATAATTCCCCAAGAGTATTACATCATTTTTCTTCTGTTAGAGATTTAAATGAACGTGTTTTCAAAAGTATTGGTGTTATATCACTTAATTCCGATGAATAACTGTAAATATAACTTAATTCCGATGGATACCTGTGTAAATATGACTTATTTTCGATGAATACAAGTACTCAAACAAAGTGAAAATAGTTTACATAACTCTTTTATGTGCTATCTTATGCTCCCTGGTTATTTAAAGCTTTGACAATATTTAAAAAAAATTGTATGTTTACATTTCAAGGTATTTGCATGAAAATGGACTTGTTTTTAAGTACACTCTTAAGTATATTAGCTAGCGAGGTTTTAGTAATTGAAATGGGGGACTAAAACATATTGAAAAGCTCAATAAGTTATGCGTTAGATAAATCTGTTTGTTCTGTTTCTAATTTAGTATCCATGGACTGAATTGGTGAAAATTATTCTAATTGACAAAAAGAATTAAAAAAACCATTCAACCTCATAAAATTGATTTAACATACATCAAATGTACATAAATTGGCTCAACACATTGGTTTAACCCTCCAAGTGGTTTAGACGAGATATCTCGTCCACCAAGATCTGATCAATTTTGCTAATGCCGAGAAACCTCGTTATCAAGATATTACCTATTTTTTTATGTTGACGAGATAAAGATCTGATCAATTTTCTTCTAATGACGAGATATCTCGTTCATCAAGATGTAGTCAGTTTTGCTAATAACGAGATACCTCATCGAGGCAACCACGGGGAGGGTTGAAGAATGTTTGGAAGTTATCGATACTTGTTATCTAAATCAACGATTAGACAGCTATTATAGATAAGACAGCTATCTATATTAATACTTTAAATAATCGAATGAATTTTTAGTAACTTGAGATAGAAGTAAATCCATGTAAATGCTGCGAAATCCCTATACACCTTTCCTTAAATCACTTTATTGATATTCGGTTTTCCTTTCTAGATCCTGTTCCCAGGTATGGCTTATTAATTTAATGCCGTTGTATTTCTTCATCAGAAATCTAAAAACCGAACCCTGAATTTGCTGATTGAGCCCTATCCTACGCTCTGCCTGTCGTTAGGCACATGCTTTTCTCTTTCTTTTGACTTAAACCTTCATGCAGCTTGGACGTCTTACCACTGGGGCCGCTGTCGGCGCGCTAAACGCAATTATGTTCATAATTTCGGTGTTATGTCGTATATAGCCTTTTTAAAGTTAAGCATAAGGACTGATGTGGCTGTTTAGTTTTAAAATGACAACATACTACACTCGCATTAGTTATTTGATCTATAGTTGATATTAATTAAAATTTCTACATAAAATTACTTTATAAACTATTATTTTAGCATGCATGTATTTCTTCGCCAATAAAACAGGTAAGCGCGTTAAAAGTTTGCAATTTTTATTCAAACATTATTGATTATTCATTAATGAATTCCAATAATCATTTTGTACCTACATTTGTGAGTAACATCTCTTGATTCCTAATTTTTATTTGTTTTGTTGCCAAAAAAAGAGAACATGAATACAGATGAATGCACACATTTAATTATGATACTAAAGAAATTAATAAAACTATGAACATCGTTTGCAAAAACCTAAATCAAATTTGTGCTAAAACGAATAATTATCGTCTGATAAAATATAAATCGAAACTTTCATACTTTTAAATAAATATTATTAGGTAAAATATATTTTTGGTATATATAATTTTAACAATATTGTTTTCAAAAGTTTATAAAAGTATGAGCCATACGAAGTACTATTAATTAAATTATTCTCTTAAATTCTAATTTTTGCTGTCTTCGGCTTTTGGATATTAAAAGAAATAATATATTACATCTTCCGGATGCTTACGTCAGAATATTAAAATTTATGGGACAAAAATATCTAGTTTGATACCGAACAAGCAAAAAAAATTTTTTATTTATTCCAAATTCAAAAGGAAATCGCTTTCGATATAAAACTAGAGGAAGCGAAAAGGCTTTTATTCCAAAACTAAATCACGAAACTATGCAGCGGTAAAAGAACGTCAAGAATCCATAATTATTTATGAATTTTCAGAGTATTAAGTGAAATCTCCCCTCCCCACCTTCTCCCTCGGCCCAAACTAGGAGAAAACTTCGTTTGCTTAACATTAAACCTCAAGAACAAAACTAAAAATCTCAGCCTAGTATTTTCGAATCGATAAAAGTAATTACTGCATGCTATTCTACAGTTTGGCCTCAGTCTGCAAAGAATTTCATTTTCAGAGATGTTGTTTCTGTATCATGAAGAAATGTTCTGGTGCCGAGCACGATTACGTACTGAATGAAGCGTATTCTTTCATTGGGGAAAGGGGATTACTTTTTGTTCTTGGAGATTGTTCTAGTCTTCTAATGAATAACTAGTCTCAAGTGTTAACTGATTACCGTTAAGAGAATTTCTCTTCATTCAGGGAAATATAATTCGCGTCTGTTATTAAGAAAGGATTTTGTCCTTTTTGTGGATTTTTGCTGTCTTTTGCTTGAGTTTGCTTTGATTTTTATTTGCTCTTCATAATGAATCGATTTTAAACCTTTTATAAGTGGATATTTCATTAGCAGATTTAGTTCTTGTGTCACTTTTACCTAGAAAACAACTGTATTTTGATAGAAAAAGGACCAATTTCCATCAAAAAAAGTTTTGATAACGGTTTATTTCTGTATCTTGGTAGAAAAAGGGTCAATGTTCATTTTACATGTTTTTGTTGCACCTGATTCAGTAATTTTTATTTTTATTTTTACTGCAAAGTACAAAAATACTTTCTAATGTTTCTACGTTCATAATGTATCCCATTAGAGAACATTAGCAGTTTTCTATTATAAGCTTTCTTTAAATGGAACAGATTAATGAACATTCAGACATTTACCTTTTTCTACCAAGGTACAGATATATTTTTTTGGATTTTCAGTACAAGTATAGATTTATTTTTCTGTTTACTTTCCAGGTTCTATTCACTTCAGAGCTTGAATAACTTTTAAAATTTATAATAAACTGCTGGCCACACAAATTGCAACACCAAGAAAGACAAGAGATATCACAACAAAATTTATTTTGTAGATAACATGTTGACCAAGTATCAAATGATTAAATTTATAGACTTCTGTGAAGTGTGGTTCCTGCCAAAATCAGTAGCCAGAGTAGCCGCCATTGTTGGAGATCACCGCTGCCACACGCCTCGGCATTGATTCAAAGAGACTTTGGATGTGTTCTTGGGGTACAGCAGACCAAGCAGCTTCCACACGTCGCCAAAGTTGATCTGGTGTAGCAGTTGGGGATGTATTCTGGGTCAATCGTTGAGCAACCATGGACCACATGTTTTCTATCGGCGAAAGATCCGGAAAGCGAGCTGGCCAGGGAAGCAATTCAATCTGGCGATTGACGAAGAACCCTTGGACAATGCGTGCCACGTGTGGTCGCGCATTATCCTGTTGAAATATGGCTGTGGGCAAGCCCTGAAGGTAAAGAAGGACAACTGGCTCCAACACCTCGGAGATGTAGCGCTGGCTGTTTAAAGTACCGGCAATGCGTACTAGAGGAGTGCGAGAGTGATATCCAATACCGCCCCATACCATAATACCCGGTGCAGGACCAGTGTGGCGGTGCATAACGCAGCTGTTCAGCATCCTCTCTCCACGGTGTCTCCAGACTCGAATCCGACCATCGTGGTGTTGCAGACAGAAGCGTGACTCGTCAGTAAAGACAATTTCATTCCATTCTGCCGTCCACATCCTTCTTTCATCGCACCATTGGCGGCGGAAACGTCTGTGGTTCTGCGTCAAGGGTAGACGAAGCAATGGACGTCTTGCGGACAGACCACTCTGCTGTAAACGGCGTCGAATGGTACGCGCAGACACTGGATGATGCGGTACAGACTGAATGTGCTGTGCTATGGTTCGTGATGTGGCTGAGCGATCCGTCACTGCCATACGCACAATATGCCTGTCATCACGTGAAGTGGTGCACTGAGGTGGATGCGATCGAACACGTCGGTCCGTCGTACCCTCCTGCATCCAACGATCACATATCCGCATTACAGTTGTTTGGTTTCGTCCAACACGACTACCGATTTCCCTGAAAGATAATCCACAATCTCGGTAGGCCACTATCCTTCCTCTGTCGAACTCGGATACTTGATCAAAAGATGATCGCTGTTTTCTACGAGGCATAATTGATCGTTTTTTTGAAAAAACCACAAGAAAAACACAATTGCCGTACTTGAAATCGTCGAAATCTCCAAGTCTTAAATAGCGCTTTGAAGTGGCGCCACAGGCGCGCGTGATGTGCGTCTGCGCTGAAATTCTAATCATTTGCATATCTCACCTCCGCTAATGCATGTTGTAAATTTCATATTATTTGCATGCTTCCTTCAGGGTGTTGCATTTACGGTGGCCAGCAGTGTACATTTAACACTCTGAACAAAAATATATATAGCTTAAGTGAAGTTTCTTTTCAATTTCTATGTTGAAATTCTATTCTGGAAATATAATACAATTTTAAGAAACAAATGAAATGTTTACATACGGCAGTGTAAAACACGGTATAACCGAAATATCATTTATATACGTACATAAAATCACACACAACTTACAAGAATTTGTGAAAAAATGGTAGTTTAAAAATATCATATATTGGGGGAATTTGGAATATCATATATGAACGTGATTGTAAAATATTTTTTAAATTGTTTTTATATGAATGTATTTAACAAAATATTTATGTGAAAATTACATTTAAATAATATATTTAATGTAAAATTATTGGTACCAAAAGTAAAGGTATGTAACATGAAACATCTAATTTTTAAAACGTGCCCAAAATAAGGGATTGGGTATTTTGTAACGAATTAAATGCCAAATTATGACAAAGTAACTAAGATTCTATGTGAATAGACAATTTATCAAACATTAAAAACGTTGAAGTTATACTTATAAAAGCTATACAAAAAGTCAGAATTGTCTATTTTGTAAAACGGAGCCTAATATAGAATACCTAACGAATTTGTCACAAATAAAAATTTATCTTTTCATGTAAAAATGTGTATTTATTTAGTCCTAAGTGAATGGAAATAAATGTTTTTATCTTACTTTTAACAACATTAAACTTTTCACATTGGAAAGGAATTAGAATGTGGTTTTTATACTGCATTCTGAAAACTTTAAAAGGAATTATTTTCCTCAAACCAAGAAATTCTCATCCTTAATCAATACTATATTAAACCACCTTTGCTTCCAAAATGTCAAGAGATGTGGGTTTCCTACTTGATGTATATTTATCGATCTTGGTACTTCAATTTCCGATCCGATCTTAGCCAGCACTCAATCAATCATAATTTGTTTCATTATTTTCCTCTCACAAGTGAAGCTTGGGCTTCCATAAGGTGTAAACTACAATTATAGCATAATATTACTAAAAACTACATAATATAATTCCATAATGTAAAGTAGAATCTATATTACTATAAGACTGTGTGTGAGGATGACCTTTAAGTCTTCCATGGGTATAATATTTCAGCGAAACTCAGTTCTCCAAGTTTGGGTGCAAAATACTGATAGTTAAATATGATAAAATAGTTAACGTTTTATTAATTTTAAGATACTGGGGTCTCCCGATTGGAAGAGTCGTGGATTAGCAACCGGAGGGTTACGAGATCAAAACTAGATCCAACCAAAGGCAGTAGTGTACTGGGGGCTGGTGCACGTTAAATCTGTAGTGACCTGCAATGTTCTCACGTTGGTGTAGTGTGGAAGTTTGGAGAGTGGGATGCCAGCTCAGGTGTTGACTTTGTTATCTGACCGTGGTTCAAAATTACAAGGTGTTGTCTTCGGATCATTCGCTCCGGAATTGATCCTGGACAGTCGCCAATAGCCCGTAGCTTTCCTCCATTGCGGCGTTAACTCAGCTACTTACCAGCAAAACCTATTTCAAGATATGGAAAATGTACTCAATGCGAAGCATATTGATATTGAATATACTTGTGTAATATCGGAAAAGTTTCACTTGTCGTAAGAAAAATAAAATTAAATAGAACTTGCATTGAACGTTCGTAATCAAACATATTCCACGATCGATCAAGCGATAAAAATAATTTTGAACTTATTTTCTGTTAATTGGTTTTTGAAGAGAACCAAAAATTGTTTCAACACCTCCAAATACAAAAATGAATCATTTAAAACAATAAATTTTCGACTGACGCTCAAAACAGAATATGCCTGCCTTCTCAGACAAGTATTTTATATAAATTCCGATATATTTTGATAATTACTTGCCCAGATATTACGATGTTCAATATTACGTGTACTTACTCTATTTCTCTTTTCAAACTTATTTCAAAAGCAGAGAAATAATCGAACATTCTCAGTTTTTTTTTGTTATGCGGTATTTTTGAGACTATTTAGAGGCTTATATTATACTGATAATTCTGCTTCATTTTTAACAATAAGAGAAAAGACACAATGATAAATAGGGGAAGGGAAATTTTCTTGTAGTTGGTAAAAATTGATGTAAATGTCCTGGGAATCCCGCTTTATATACTTAATATTTTGAAATAATATTTCCTGGATTAAGGATTTAAAAATATGCTGTTGGGAATGAACCTTTTTCAATCACTAAATGAAAAATAAGTATCAGATAAATTTTCATTTTTATGTGTGTTTTCTCTTTCCATTCGTTCTACAAGTTTGAAAATGATAGATTCGAAAGCTTAATATTTTTGGAACTACAAGTATAAACTAGTTAAGCATGATGAACTAATACAAAATTAAAAGTATATTCTTACACATTTTCAATTTTCAAATATATTCTTGTTATTTTATAGACAGACGGAATTCAAAAGAAAGAAATTTCTTCTTTAAAAAGCAGATAAATATAGATGTAACAGTAGATGCAATGATCATATTTCAAATAATCGGATTGAGAAATCCCACTGGATACTAAAATACGTACTCTATAATGTGAGTTATTTTTGTAACATCCTTTCTTTGAAAGATAAAGACGATTTTTTAAAAAATCTTTCCTATTTGATGAAACTGATTATTGAAACTAGTCGTTTAATTATAAACTTTCAAACGAATTTTAAATATGAATAAAATCATTTGACAAAATTCATGTAGATGATGTTTCAAATTGAGAATGTCATTTTTATTATGAGCAACTCGGAAATGTCTTCTAAATGCTACTTTGTGAGGACATGCATAAGTTGATAGAAATTTGCCAAAAAGTATTATAATATAACGATGATGCTCTATTTTCGTGAAGGTAGAAACAACAATTGTAATATTTTCGCATGTTTAACCCACTTAAGGGTTAACAAACGTGATTCCACCATGCAAACTTCCCGTCATGGCATTTATCAAATTTTGACCTCCTTGACCAATAAAATCTTTCCATAGGATTCTATTCTAAGGAAATGAATAAATGAATCTTTTTAAAAGATACTCTTATATATACAGGGTAGTCTAAATTGTTTTTACAAAATAAGAGTGGTGATAGTACCCATCCAGACGAGCAATAATTACTATGGAACATAGGGTTGCATTCCACTCTGAGAGGCAGAAAAGAGTAAAATTAGAATTTCAACATGAACTTACAACAAACAGTATTGGGAAAGCGAATGAACGATACCAAAAGTTGCACAATCTGATTTATTGATCAGAGAAAAACGCACAGCAAGTGCTCAAAGTGGTGGCCACGCGTGTCGTTGCACAGTTCACACCGGCGAAGGAATGACTGGCTCTCGAAGATTCCTGGTGTTGTGTTAATTTTGTCTGCGGCAACACCGATTCTCGTTTCGAGATCTTCAGCCGAGTCCACAGGCGTCTGGTACACTAAAGATTTCATGTGCCCCCAGAAGAAAAAGTTCAGTGGGTTGAGGTCCGGTGAGCGAGGAGGCCAAGCCACAGGTCCACCACGTCAGGCTACCGACCAGGCCATCTTGCTTAGGATGGATATATGCTACGTAGGCAGGTACAAAACGACGTCAGAGGCGATGACTTGTTCATGCTCAACGCGTTTCGACTTTACTCTTTTCAGCCTCTCAGAGTGGAATACGACCTTATATTCCATGGTAATTATTGCTCGTCTGGATGGGTACTATTACCCCTCTTATTTTGTAAAAACAATTTAGATTCACCCTGTATATATATATATATATATATATATATATATATATATATATATATATATATATATATATATATAGGAAATGAGAATATAATCTTTCCAAGGGGTTCAATTCTAAGGAAATAGCAACAAAATCTTTCCAAAGGATTCTATTCCAAGGTAGGGAACAATAGAATATTTCCAAATAATTCTTTTCTAAAGAAAGGACCTATAGAATATTTCTAAAGGATTATATTCTAAGTAAAAATGAACAATGGAATATTTTTCGAAAAGATTCTATTTCAAGTAAAGTAACAATAGATTCTTTCCAAAGGATTTATTGATCCTTTCCTTTGACTAGAATCTTTTCAAAGGATTCTATCCAAAGGAAAGGATCAATAAAATTTCTCCAAAGGATTCGATTCTAAGGAAATGAGCAATGGTATCTTTCCGAAGGATTCTATTACAAGGAAAGGAATACTAGGTATTTCCAAAGGATTATATTCTAAGGAAAGGAACAATGCTATCTTTCTGAAGGTTAAAAAATCCACGTATTTTTTCATCCAATAGATGTAGTTATTTAGTCATTATGCGTGTTGTGAGGTAAAAGAAATGCTACACTACTCGTAAATCTCGTTCAGAGGGTTAATTTCAAATGACAAGTTTCGATAACGCTTCCCTTGTAAACCTCTGTCATGATCAACTTTTTAAAAACTAGTTCTTACCTTTTCAGGAAAAAAATACGAATTACACAAATTATCCTAATTCATATCACGTATTATACTTCCCTTTAGCAGAAATATTTAAACGCAGCATCATAAAAAGAAAGATTGTATCTCGTTATATGTAGTTCAGAATTCTGTTTCCACAACAGAAGCTAGCTTCATGCATGAGACGGTATTTAGAGTCCTAACCGAAATTGCGAGTAGACAATAACAAAGGGAAATGTTTGTGTATAATATTTTTAAAAACGCATTTAGACTTGACAATTTAGAAGACATTGTTGACGACATTTTTTCAGCATTTCTTCCACGTTCAATTATCTTCTGTGCTGTATGTGTCTCATCTATTAGTCTAGAAATAGAATATAATTCTAAATGTAGTGTTATTTATCTCATACATATTCTTTAATCAGTGGAATTGTTCTGTTTCCATTCATTATAGATGTATAGAAGTTTTTAAAATGTATAATCTGAATATTATAATGCCCCTGAGATTCAATGAGATTATATAAATAGTTGAATGTTCTCAACTAACATAATTATCTATAAATAATAGCATTTATTTTATATTTCTCGTGCATTTCTAGGAATTGCACCTAATTAATTTATGATAAATGTAGACGTCCTATCTCTTTTGCAAATTTAAGTGAGATTTATTATTTTTAGGGTAAACAACCAATGTTGATTACATAGAAAATAATAGTTCTACCTAAATAAATATGTATAGATGTCATAGGAATGTACAGCTAGTTAACTGCGAAATATAGCAATATCAATATGGCGAAATACACTGTAACAAACATAAAGTAGTCATTTTTGTGTGCATACCTAACTAAACAGTTAGGTTTCCGATATCACCGAATGTGCTAGATTTTGTGAAAGATTGCGAATACTATTCTAAAACAGTATCAGAAAGTTTTAAAATGCACTGAATTCCGTGAAATAGGTATTGTTATATAGCTGAAATTTTAACATTGCGGATGTATCATTGTGCAATTAAAATGTATTTCATTACAATTTATTGATGAAAATTATGTATCTTTTAGGCAATTTTTATCCACGAGCATTTCAAAAGTACATACTTAAGAAAATATATTTATATTAGTTGTAAAGATTTTGTAATGTAATTTTTAAAAATTATTTATAAGATGGTAAAAGATGTGTTTATTAAACATATTGCTTTAATACTGCTTTCTATTCGTCATAGAAATTTTAATTTAAAAATAGAATACAACTTGATTATACGAGGTAATTTGAACAGAGATATTCTCGGATAAGCAGAAACTCGGATAATATGGATGTAGTAACTCAAAACAGCATATAGGAAATACAGAAAACATTTACTGCACTCACTAGCGGTTACTACTTATACTACTGAAAGATCCATAAGACAAGAATTAAGAATTAACTACTAGGATTTGTGCCACAGTATGTATTTATTGGGATTCATAATAAATCGCCATGGCTAATGTACTTTTTAAACGATCTTGAGACAGTCCCCTTAACGAGGTCTTCTGTTTTACAGCACTTTCACACACATAAACTGCATCATTTCATCTTTCACATCAATGCATTTTAAACTAAGTTTTACTTTTTCATGTTGATGATGAGATCTTTTTAATATACTTGCTTTAGTTTCATATTTCGACGTTTTTATTTTGTTTCCTGTTGTTTACTTAAATGACTTATTAAGCTTTTAATGTGTGTGTTGATCTGGTTATTTCAATAATTTATTTTTAAATCTGTTTTATTGAATTTTACTTTTGCTTACGGTTAGTGAAGCCTGTCTATTCTTGGATCTGGCTCCATAATACTCAAACCTACTAATAATCTGCCCCACAAACCAGACTAGTCAAGGATAAAGTGCACATACTTGTGCTGAATCTTTATTTAAAGCTTACAAAAACTCGGTATCAAATTCGGATAGGATAGCACAGACATTCAATTAATCAGAATTAGGATAATCAAGGTTTTATTGTACAGTAAACGTATGTGTCAATTTTGCATGGTTTACAGATTTCCAAGTACACATTTGGTTGTCAATTATTATACCCTGCACCATAACCAACGAACCAAACAAGGAAATACACCTTTCAAAAATAGTGTTAATCCTCCAAGTGGTTTTGACATGATATCTCATCCATCAAGATCTGATCACACGAGACTGATAATGACGAGATATCTCGTCATCTATATATTACCGATTTTATGATGACAAGATCAAGATCTAGTCAGTTTTCTTCTAATTAGATCTTGAGGAACGAGATACCTCGTCGATATAACCACCAGGAGGGTTAAAATAATAAAAATCGATTAAATATTTTAATTTTTGCTCTCGAATAGTTAAAAGGACAAGCAGATTCACTCAAATTAAAAGTTGCTTTATAAATAAAAGCTTCCAAACAATGGCTTCAAAATATTTATCTATGAAAGATTTAAAAGGTTTTAAAACAAAGACGTATTGAAATGAAACACAATCCCAGCTATAAAAAGAAATTAAAGGAATTTTTCCAAATAAAGTTCTAAGTACTAATTAGTTTTATATTTGCTTTGTACTTTCATCGTACAGAAAGTAACACAACGCTATAATCATAACAATAGCTAAAAAACATTATCAATCAGGTGAAAGCGTACATCATATTTTTCACGAAATATGTAAAGCAGCGCATAAAAGTAAATTCTGCTATCCGCCTTTGAAAAACGTTCAATAACACGGTTGCTAATTTATTCCAAATAAAGAAGGAAACTCAAACCATTTCATTTCGCTAAACATAGAGAAAGATTAATCATAAATCTTTAAAAATCAAATGTTTACAGAGTTCGCAGAGTGCATAACTCAGAATTAATTTATTTAGTTTCAAATAAAAAAACGAAAGCACAGAAGAGCTCCGGATCGAAAGCTTTCGAAATGAAAAACCTATTATCTTCTCTTTGGTTTCGTTATTGCACCTGGAACAGCATAATCTATCACATAACACAAGAAAGATTGTTTCGTTCAAACTGTTATGTAAACTGAAACTAAGAGATACGTCTCTCTGAGCTGAATCGTTGGTCTGGATGCAAGAAAACGAAAAAGCATTAGAAGGAGTTGTACTCGCTAGAGTTTTATTTCAAAACAGTTTTCGGAAACGGTTAATGTATCGGTTTTAGAAAGAGAAAAGAAGAAATTATTTGAAGTAAATAAAATCTCTTGTCCCAATACGATATATTGGTTTTCTCTGATATTTCTGCTTGTTTTCTTCTATACGATAAAAGCTTCCGTGATAGTGTTAGAGACTCTTTTTGTTCTGTAAGTTGTTAAAATGATTACTTCTAGGATTTTTCTATAACATTTAATTCAAAGGAATTTAATTATATCATTGTTAATTGTGTTTATATTAGAACAAATAGAATTCTAATGTGGGACGAAATTGTGGAGATTTAAGTGAAGTTATTGGAAATGTAAATTAATTTATTCCAAAAAGTGTTCTCAGAAAAGTTCGATTTAGTTTTTTACAATAACGAGTGCGACGTTAGAATTTTTTTAATTTGTCACATGTTACAAAAATACATACACAAATTAAATAATTTGTTATATTATTCTTTTCACCTTTTATTGTATAAAATGTTTTGTGTGGAGCCTTTGTTCGTACATGAAAAATGTCAACCCTAAGCTGTTTCCAGTGCTTCGCCAGACTTTGCAACGAGGAATTCAGATATTGATACGAATTCTGATTTATAAAGATCAAATCAGCTTTTGCTTTCTTTTCGAACCAGAAACCTGGAAACAAGGAAAATAGTTTAACTTTGATAATTTGCCTTTTTAATCTTTGCTCACGATGTGAGATGCTTTACTGTTTATTGTATTGATTACTTACTTCAGTTAATGTAACTGATATATATCAAAGGAATCTTGAGAACTATTGACGGGTAAACTATAATATGATCCAAAAGCCAAGATTGTGAGCGATTCAAGTTAGATACAATCAGATTATTTCATCAACGCATCACTTTTAGTTAACTGTTTTCATCAACGCATCACTATTTATCTATTCTACTGAATCGTTTGTTAATATGTTCTACTATAATGATAAGAAATTATTGTCTTCCTATCACGAGTGAGAAAGTTGAATTTTTAAATGGACCCTCCAGGTGGTTACGTGACATCTCGTCCATCAAGATCTGAAAAATTTTGCCTAATAACGAGTTGTTTCGTCATCAAGATATTGCCTATATTTTTTATGACGACGAGTTCAAGATCTGGTCAATTTTTTCTAATGACGAGATATCTCGTACATCAACATCTGGTCAGTTTTGCTAGCAACAAGAGATAGCTTGTCGGGACAACCACCAGGATGGTTAAATCCAGAAAAACATTTCATTTCACTGAAAATTCTCCTCATCGTACCATAAATATACATTTGTACTAGAAATCATAACTTAATAATAAAAACTATAATAAAAATATAAATAAAATTAATAAATCTGTTTTAAGATATATAAAAAAAATCGAAAGATAAATTAATCGCTGATTAGTTCTTATCTCAACGCTCTTAAAGTATTAACTACTCGTAAAAAGAACAACCAGTGATACCGAGAAACCAACACAACAAATGAGTCACAAAATTTCGTAAAATTTAAATGATTACAAGATATGAAAAAAAAGCATCTAAAATTAGATAAAATCCTACCCCTCCAACGCTCTGGTAGAAAAACAATTAAAAATGCGTTAATTAGAAACGCTGGAGAAACGTTGAGTTGTAACAATTTAATCTCACTTTGAGTCGTTAGCTTTAGGAAATTGGAGGACACACACACACAACAAATTACTTACTGCTCATTCCTTACTTAATCAATACTCACCCTGTATCAACTTGATTAAAAGAAAAGAAATTACACGTTCTTCTCTACTCGTGGGAGATTTCGCAGCTCAGCATGGTTAACCAGTATTAAAGATTGGGAAATGAATTAATAAAAAGTTCCCGCATTAAGGAATAGACTCGGCAGTATTTGGGTAGATGTAAATAAACGATTGCTTATGAAGGGAAAACCTTTCAGAATAAATATGTCATTATTTATAGATAGTACTGTTGTTTGCTTTTGTTGTGTTTATCGCCTACCTTAGAGCTTCTGGCAGTCTACAATCTTCGTCTGGTTCAGGTTTCTGGGGTTTATGTTTCTCTTATAAAATTGTTCCAATAACGCTATAAAAAATCAAAAATATACATGATGTTATATTCTCGAAGGGATTTCATTTCAAATAAATCGTTTTTGTAAAATACAAGTGAAGCTTACAGTTGGTTGACACAGCTATCTTTACGTTGGATACATTTTTATACTGCAAAACTGAAGATTTAGTATGTCACTTAAATATTTAATGATTGATAGTTGAAAAGGATTGGGTTTCAGGCACTCTCTTTACTATAATATTTGTCAATAATCTAAAGGCTAAAATATGATTAAAAAAACAAGTTGATAAAACTGATTTGCATTGTTATTTCGGTGGAACAGGACGTCTATCATCCTCAAGATAATTTTTTTACCAATCCCCGGTCGATTTGAACCTGTTAGGAGAAGCGCTTCAGTCACCATAGCAACATAAGGCCGGAATTGAGAACTACATTACTCTGGTATACCATGGGATGGGTTAACGTTACACCTCTCATGCATACCATACATTTAAGGCACAATCCGTTTATTGAGAGACCACACATTTAATCGGACGGACAAACATCCTTGCCCGGCATTCGAACAAGAACCTTTCGATCGAGAAACCAGCACCCTGACCACCAGTTGATCCAAGACCAAAACAAAAGAGAGGTAAAACTCGAGTTTAAATACGTTATCTTGCCACTACTCGCTTTTACCAATTCAGCCCTTCCATGCTATGTTATAAAGGCAGATAAGTGTTAGTATAGTCACTAGTGTTTTTTTCACATCAGTTATAATACAATTTAGCGGTGAAACAGTCCAAAGTCTGCTTACAAAATCGATGGGGCTTTTGACAATAGGGTTGTTAGAAACCAATAAAGGAGGAAACGTGCATGTTGCTGTTCGTTCTCTTTCATCTTTGTCTACATGTTAGACCAATCCATGAAATTCCTCATCTTTAAAAAGTCTAAGACCATCATGGAATCATCAAAAGTCGTGGGAATCCATACCGACACACGATATCATGTGAGCCAGGGAAGCCAAAGTTTGTGCATTTAGGACAAATAGAAATAATGTATGTCCATTTTGAAATTTACATTAGTATGGCCATTTCTGAATCTCGACAAAGCCGTCTGTGATTTTCGATCGCATAACACCTCCAAAGCATAGCCTGGGCGAGTTCCTTTGTTCCGATCATGAGTAGGAGAGTTCTTTGTATATTATTACGACACATCTTGGACTAATGTTAAATATGATAAATATTCAATGCTAAATATTAAAGTAGACAGCATGAGCCTGAGCCGATACTTGAAACAATTGGTCCAAATAGAGTGCAAATCTTATAAATGTTTGGTAATACAAAATATTTATAAAATCTACAATAATCTTTACCCCTCCAAGCGGTTTTGACGAGATATCTCGTCGATCAAGATCTGTCAAATTTTGCCAAGGACGAGATAGATACCTCGCCTATCAAGATCTGATCAGTTTTGCTCATGACGAGAAACCTCATCGAGCCAAACCTGCCATGTTCCTCCAAGGGAATGAGGATACAAATATGAAAAACAAATTGTTCCTTACCGAAAACTTGTGACAGTTTGGAACAAGTTTTCTCGTCAGATGCTTGGCTACTATAGGGCAATTTTAGACGCAAAGACCAACCGCTCAGAGAGCTAATGATTAAAAGCAATATTGCAGCACTACTTCAAGCCAATATTGCTTTTAATTACTTGTGGGTGTCTTGATGAGGTATTCGTAATTAACAAAACCATTAACAGTTCTTGATGGACGAGATATCTCGTCATTAGCAGAATTGATCAAACCTTGATGAATGAGGTACTTCGTCGAAACCATTTGGAGGGTTAAGAGATGAAATAATTATTCGAAGCATAGACTATGAAGTAAGTCTTTTTTAAGTACCTATTAAACATTATCGAATCTAACCATCTCTAATTTCGTCTAACCGTGATTTCTAAGACATATCTTTACGATGCGAATGAATCAAATAAAATGTTTTTAGAAACTTTAATAAGTCGAAAACCATTTCACATCAATGACACAAAGGCATAATTTGTTGCCAAACAATCGTGATACATTCTTCATTCCAAACACAAATCCCACATAGCCCCATTCATCCGCTCTACCCAAGTCAACGGAAAAACATCACACAAAGAAAAAACTCAAATCGGAAAGTAATTTTCCTTGGATGCCCAGCAACGAAATCTCAAATACTAATTTTCATCGGACAGGGAACGTGTTGATGTTTCATTTATTGAGTTTCCCGAATCACTTCCACTTTTTTCCCCGACTCCAGGTTTGCTGCAGCTCTCGATACCGGCGAGCCCAAATTGATGAAAGCGCGGAGTAACTTTTCAAACTCTGGGTAATTGATGAGAAGGCATCGAGAGCATAAAGATGATCGATGGTCTCCAAATATGTGCTCTGTTTTTATTTGAATGCTTAATCTCTTCCCCGTCGCTGTCTCACGCACCTAGGTATCATTATTTAATCGATACAATCGAAATCTGTCTTTCATTAGCTGAGCAAAAAATGATGAATATAGGCTGCGATTGGTTGGTAGTGTGGTGTCACGTGTTCACGCACGCAGGTATTGGAGGTTTTTTAGCCACGGATTGCGAGTTATTTTCATATCCACAGTCAACCATTCACCTGTGCCATGTTTGTAAGAGGAATTTCTGGAATTGCAGTAAGTCAATAAGATAAACATTTCAACGGGCTTTGGGTACAGTCCGGCGGTAGTGAGAAAGAATATGACCTTGGATAAGTTCATGTTTATAAAGGTAGCAAACTCGCCATTGATATCAATAGCTTTGCCAACTATCTCTTAGGGTCTCGACCCTAACTAATAACTACGGTAAAAAGCTTTTAGACAGGAAGGCCAAATAGGAAACCGATTCTGGTACTGAGCGTGCCTTTCACTCGGTTTTTGATATCCTACACTATAAAAACTCGTGTAGAATTGTACATTATATCAAAATCTGCATACTGTTTAATATATAGAGTGAAATGATTCAAATTACCAGCTTCATTTTTAGTGGATTAACACCCGAACTTTTTCCTAAGGGGAAAATATCATCATTCTCAACCAAGAGATCTTAAGCCTCATCGATTTTATGATCCGACATGATAAAGTTCTCTGGATGAGTCAGTCATAATCTTTAGCAATCAAATATATTTTTTTGCTCCTGACCTCACCCTTTTCGTCATAAATCTGTCTAGCAGCCCAATATAGTCTAGAGACAGAAATAAAAATATGTAACTCTATAAGCACTATTTCCTACTCCTAATATCAGAGCAGCTATTGAAGTTACTTCCTGATATGAAAGGCCACACGAAGGGCAAGTTGGAAAGTTTGAGTAGCCAATTTGGTATTTTTGTAGGTAGTCGCGTTTAGTGAGAACACAAAAACAAGCGATTCCTATAGCTCTCGGTAGATCCTGCAGCAACTGAGACCTTAGCAATGAGTCCCAGTCTTTCTTTTTAGCAGTCTTACTTTTGTAAGTATTAAGTCGAGAATGTTTAATTTTTTGTACTTATAAACCTTTTTATTGAATGGTATTTATCAGTATTGTATGGTATGGAGAATATAGCTGAGGAAATAATGAAATGCAAAACTGGCCTTAGTTAAGCCATCCATAGTCACTGTCTCGAACACCAGTGATTGCATTGACACGAACATCACATTGATTGATGCACTGCAGTATATGACGGCTACTGGCTAAATTAGAATCTATTGCAATTTGGTACCTGGAAATTGATGCTGAACTAAGAGAGGCGGATGCAATTGCCTTGACTGTGACTTGAACAATCAAATACATATTGAGAAAATAATTTTTTGGTAAAAGTTTGATTACACAAGAGAAATCATCGAATACATTATAAGTAAATGTCTACATAAATAAATAAAACTTAATTAACGCATCACTACTAAAAACGATGCATGACACTTTCTTAGATTCACACTAATTTGTCTTAACCCACCTGGCATTGGCAGTTGTCTCGACGAGGCATCTCATGGACGAGATATTTCGTCATTAGAAGAAAACTGACCAGATCTTGATCACGTCAACATAAAAAAATTGGCAATATCTTGATGACGAGATATCTCGTCAAAACCACTTGCGTGGAGGGTTAATATTCTGAGCTGAAATCAACAAAGAGAGTACTGGTAAACACATTTTAAAAAAGGTTTTCCTACAAACGTTTCAAACTTTTAAAATTTCTATTCGTATGAAGTAATTTAGGTAGTTTCTAAAATATGGAATAAGTGTAGTTCTCTCAAATCTCTGGCTCATGAAAAAGAAAGAAAAAACTTTATTTCCTATTTTCTTCTAAACTTACTGTTACAATAGTTTCATTTTTAAAACAAAGCCACAAAACAGTAGAACACAACATTTCCAAATCTAAAAATAACCTTCATTACCGAATAACTCATTAATCTTACTTTTTAACGCATTCAGTGGCACACAGCTAACTATATTCAAAGTTTGAAAACGAAACAATAGTTAGGAACGGAATGAAAAGCCATTTATTGCGGTCGGCAATATGCTTCATGAAGTCTTTGGAATGACTTATGATTTTACACATCATAGCTCTCCTACTCCTTTGTTCCTTGCCTATAATAGGTACTTCTGCAACAATGGGCAGCTTTGCACACAATCTCTTCATTGTTTTTCGCGTAATTAGTATTTACAGCATCCATTTATTTTCTCAACAATGGATGTTCCAAGACAGAAACCTAATTATTTACCGAGGCATTTAAAAACCATCATTACATGTGGGAAATTAGCTTTCTTAGTCGATAAGTTCTCTCTGACTTGTAAATAAAACAGCAGCGTGGAAAAATCGCCCGCAGCAAGAGCTTATATTGTTTTTTTCGCTTTTACCTATGGCTTTACCAGCACGAAAGATAAGAAATCGGGGAGAAAAAAGGCAGTTATTGAGTCAGAAGTTATTTGTATTTAATTAGAAAATCCCGTGTATATCTCCGGAATGGAAGGTTTACCATTTGAGAACTCCTCTGCAAACGTTAATCAACCAGAAGAGAGAAAATAGCCTAACAAGGCTGTGACTGTTCGTTGATGTGTGGGTTTATGGGGATTTCTTGGGGTGATTTATCTGGAAGTGAATGTCAGTTGTTCTGTTTGAGTTTCTTTTGAATAAAAAGGTGTAATAGTTTCTAAGCGTGTTGGGTTTTTCTTTGATCCCTTAAGGCTTTCAACAGTGTAATGTTTTTCTCACCCCCTTTTTGTAGCATATCAGGTATCCTTTCTATAATATATTCATAAAAGGTATGCGATCACCTAAACTTTATAAAGACCATATCTACATTTCATTGTTTTATGTCATTTAACTGTGATATATTTATATATAATGCATGTTTAAACAAATACTTGGCACTAAATTATATTGCGTTCACAGTTCTGTGTTTCCCATTGCAAACGCTATTGTTACAAAAAGCTTAAAGAGACCAACGTGGCTCACTGAGTTTACTCATTGCGCTAGCAATCTGCGAGTTCTCCCTTTTGCTGGGGCAGGTTTGATTCCTGTAACCTATTCTGGAAGTATTCCTCACTTCTGTGACTGTCAAACTGTCTTCGTTTGTAGGTCCCATCACTTGACGTTGTCTGTCTTGTGTCTGGAGCAGCTTGGCCAAAACTCAACCAACCTAACCATTACACCAAGTCGCTGACTTGCGATATTTTATCTTAATTTCGAATTGCTTTTTATCAGAAAATTAATGAAATAGTGTGTTGAGTTAGACACTATGGAATGATAGTTTTACTTAGTGAATGCATTTGATCGGTCCAGGTTATTTAAATGAGGCAACCAAACCACTAAAATTTTCAACAAGTCTTGGGTACGACATTCCTAGATTATTTATTATCGCGTTTTAAAAACTACATAGACACCACATTAAGCTTTTCATTTGAACTAAATTACTTATTTTTGAATCAACCAATTCCAGACTCGCTGGTTGGCTAAAGGGCATTTTATAGTTTCAGCATAGTTAACACCATTGATAGGTTAAAACTGCATTGTCAACACTAGAATCATATTCGTCTTCTATCATTTTGGATCTCGACGCATTTTTATACACCTTATCAAGCAACATTTGTAAGGCTTCAGGGAAAATGCTGAAATTTTAGCAATATTTGCGAGTCAACTGTGTGTTTTCATTCTGAAATAATCAATTTCTAGTTGTTAGAAACATCAGGCTGTTATAGAAAAGTTCAGTCTGATTTGACTGAGTCCCCAATGGAAACATAACAAGTACTATATTTTTATTAAGGCAACAAGGTTTCAAGAATTGAATGACTTACGTGTTACAAGTACCTCTGTTTTATCTGTTGCTTGCAACACCAAGAAAAATGTAACAAGGATCATAGTTTTCCATACTAGTATAAAGTTTAAAGAACTGTACGGCTTTAACAATTTTTACATTTAGATCTGTTTTATCTGATTTCAGATTAGTAAATGTTGTTAATAAAATACTATGTATAATAAATAAATGGATCAGAGTAGGGAATTACTGAAATCGGTAACTAACTTAACTAACTAAAATAAACTTAAGTAACTTCCCTAACAACCACTCCGCAGTAAAAACAAAACAAAGCAAAGATATTAATCGATTATACGTTTTCTTCATATCTTTACTTCGTTTAGAAAACACATCGATATACTTTTTGAAATTCAGTTAAAGCTTCTTTGATGCCCCTTAATAGCCGGGGCATAAATAACTACTTGGGAGAAGTTCCCTACTATTCTGAGATATACCCACGTTTCCTAAACTAAAGATATAAGTATGTAAAACTGCCATTTAGAAGTTAGAATCATTCTCCTCTTAAAAAGAGAAAAGCAATGGAAAGCATTCCCGAGTCTTCTAAATTGAGTAATCACAAGTGAATCGATTTTAATGCCTGTAGGAGATACATTTTCAAATTCCTCGAAGGAAGGATTCAAAAAGCAGCACTTACAGATACTTCTCTAAATGAGCTCTTATGGCCCAATGTGATTCCTGACAGTCAGCTTCCAGCTTTCAAGTTCCGAAGTGTTGAAATGAATCGTTTCCGCTAATTGAAAATTCCACTTTCAGTGTTCTTTGGGAACATCAGATTGGAATTTTTCGCTTAAAACTAAGTATCGTATTGTATCGATTGGTGAAAACAAACAGGAGAGCTTGTGGATGTCGCGTTTGCGTTAATGGTGCCGCAACGCTTTATCGGGCGATGATTTTGTTTCTTTAATTAATTTTTTTGTTACTTGAGGAATAATAGAGCCCAATGCTGTGGTATCGTAATTGTGTTTTATTTTATTTTCATGTATATTAGATAAATTAAAATAACTACTAGTTTCTAGTATACCTAATAATATTGAATATAGTTTTTTACAAAAAAATGTCAATAGAAAAAATGTAGAAAACTGCGAAATTAAATATTAAATGAAGGAAACCATTTACCCTCCAGGTGGTTGTTTCGACGAGGTGTCTCGTCTTTAGCAAAAGTGACCAGACCTTTATGGACGAGATATCTCGTTATAAGAGGAAAACTGATCAGATCTTGATGGACGAGATATCTCGTCATCAGAAAAATTGATCAGATCTTGATGGACGAGATATCTCGTCGAAACCACTTGGACGGTTAATCACCTAGAGAAAATATTTGACGGACTATTCTATAAGGACGAGTCTAACCTTCTTAAGGGACATCTGAAATTAAATACAAAAATTAGATTTTAAAAACTTAAAAAAGAAAAGCTTGGAAGATTGCATTTCATTATTATATTTTTAAGGATGTCACTAATATTTAGGAAGCAGAAACCTCTGTAGCTTTGTTTAGAAAACTCAGAAGAGAAACTTTTTATCCTTTTCTTGGAAATGATATTTAGGTATCAAATAAAAATAGTGCTATTTTAATACCATTTTTACTGTTGGTTGAATTTAGTGGAAGTTTTAAGAAAATTCGTAAATTATCTTCATAAAGGAACTGTTACATTTTATCTCTAAAGCTTTGTGCTAAATCTAATGAATATATTAAATCTAAAAACATAAGCTAATTTTTAAACTTTTTGATTTTATGTGAAGCTTTTCTGGTTCGTGTTGTATGCAGAGAATGTTGAACAACTGCAAACCTTTGTTTGGGAGTTCTTTTTAATAAGATCAAGAAATTAAAATTCGTGCTCACCTTTAAAAGCAGCTAGTTGAAAAGGACGAAATAACAAAATTGTTTTCTTAAAACAGCTTCCACATCTTTCTCTTAACAGCAGCCTGCTTTTTTAGCTCTTTCTACTTTCGCAGAATAAGCACATTTTCAATTTTCCTACTAAAAAGACCAAATTTAACTCAAAACAAAACGGAACCGGGGAGGTAATAAGCTAAGCGATGGTCGGATGCAAGCAACACTCAAAGATAAACGAGATGAGTTTAGGTTTATGTATGAAATAATGCATGGTTGAAATTGCTTCAACGCCATACTGAAGTAGCCATTGATATGTTTATGGTGTACGGATTTAAATGAGCTTGATGACATCAGAACATCAGTTTCTTCAATACATATCAATATATTAATAGGTTAGAAGGGTTAAACGTTACAAGCTTTCTCTTGGTACTCACGACGATCGCATCTTATCTTTTATTCAGCCTAAGTGCATGTCTGTTTTATCCTTTTCAATGAGCAATTACTAATTTATCTCTTCCCTCCACGATGCGAAATGGCACCAAAATTAAGGTTGGAACACGACTCAACCTGTTGCGTTACTGAAAAGATCTAGAAGAACGATTGGTTGAATTAACGTCGGCACTGAAGCAACACAAAGGGCTATTGGCGACGGTTCGGGATCAATCCCGAAGGGAAAGATCTAGGACAACACCTCGTAATTTTGAATCATGGTCAGATGACGAGGTAAACACTTGAGCTGGCACCCCACTCTCCAAACTTCGAAAAGCCAACGTGAGGACAGTTGAGGCCACAACATTTCTAACGTGTACCAATCCCTACGTACACGACCCAGAAATCTAAGGAATAAAGCAGTTAAATACTGAAGAATAAATGTTGTCTCATCCGATCTCTTACTTTCCATAACGATTCACAAATGAAATCCTACGAAGAGTTCTACAGTGAAGAATGTGATATTTGCCCATAATGGAATTACTTCCAACGGGATCAATTCATCAATGCGAATTGCTAGGAATTCAATACTTAACAGTACAATTTGAAAAAATTTTAAGTCCGTATTTTCCATCAGTAGATTTGATTGCCGAGCAGAATAACGTGATTCTTGGTCTAATCGTTGCCATACAACACATAAAAAAGAGGCTTTTTTACCGCGCCACGTAAGAGAAATAGAAAGATTTGTTGACACACCTTGGAGGGTTAAAATAAGCTTCCTCAGTATTTTTATATTCAAAATTATGACGTCTTCTGAAATCCATCGATAATTACTCGACCTATACTTAATAATGGATTTATAACTTTGTACCAACCAAAGCATTATTCCTCCCAATATATCAATAGAAAATTCCGTTATCAGATAAATCGCTTAAACCAATATGTTAGAAAATTACATTTGTTTGTTCACTAACACTTGCATTCGGAACTTCCTCAGATCCATCGAAAGTCTGGCCCAATAAGATCCCCTATTTGAATTAGATGACAGATAATCAGACACCAGCTTTTAATAAAAGGAAAATCGTTTGTCCAATGTTATTAGAAAACTTCCGAGTCATTTCAAACACCAGATGACAAGAACACAAAACAGATAAAAAAAATTAAACAAATAGCCATGCCCGGACTCTTCGTTTCCAACAAAGAACAGTCCAAACGATCCATGGCAGGAGGAGAGCGACATTAGCAAATATTTCATAGAAAACTAATGCAAATATTTGAGACCGACACTTTGGAAGTTCGACGGCGACAAATTGTGAAGAACATTCCGTGTGAGCATGAATTATGGATCTCTGGCGCAACTGGTAACAGAACGTGTCTACAAAATCAATTTCATTCGCTGGAAGTTATGTAAAATATTCAAATCTCATTAAAGGAGGGGAGAACTGGTGGGTTTTGTTTTTATTCTCTGAAGCTTTTGTTTTGCGTTCTTGCGATGATTGCTTGGTGAAGTATGTGTGGGGAGTTTCTTGGTAAGTGCTAGTCTCTTCCCTATATGCTCTCGGTGCCGAAGACACTCCAGGCATTATCCAGACAATCCAAGTTTGGTATTTAAATTTTTAATTTCGTTGGTGAGTAATGATAAAACAAGTCAGAATAATCAAGACAGTAAAAAGTCAACGGCTTTATTTCGTTTTATTGGTAAGAGGAATGAAATTTCAAAAGTTTAGTATAAAAGTTTAGAAATCTATGGGGTCTATGAATTTTGAATGCTTTTTACCTCAAAATAATTCTTTAAATCTCTGATGATCCTTACTCAGTATTTCACCATGCAACTTAGTCTTCCCTGTATAACTTCTCCCTATGTGTATTTCTCTTTTCTGTGCCAGTAAAACCTCCTCGTGTGTGTATGTTTATTACTTGACGTTGTCTGTATTGTGTTTAGCACATCATTACTGAATATGGCCCTTGCGCCATAAAACCAAACCAACCCTATATAAATTCTAACCAGTTTTTGATGTTTTGACCAACTTTCAAGGATTTTTCAACCAACACTGAAATCTCGTGATATTCAGAGGATTAAAATCACACTCAAATATTTCAATTATATTTTTGAATTATACATCATCATTCTATATCAGTACTGTTAACACGAAAGAACGCAAGAATTAGCAAATTTGTATAAAAAAAAAAACAATTTTTTCATCGTGTTACAATTTTCTTTGTTAACAAGACTAAATTTAACTTGTATGTATGTGGTGACAAACGACGGAATATTTTGGGTATGTGTGCAATAGTTCATAGTGTATAAGACGAGTGCAAACTACATTTTATGGAATGAAATATGGACCTTTATGCATACTGACATTCTGAAAAGACGTTACAGGAAGTGCAAGAAAAATAAGTTCAAAGGAGACGTTTACCTTCAACGAGACATCGATTATGAAGAGTTGCTTTTTTACTGCTTCTACGCCATGGAAGCACAACCAGTGGTCAGACTTTATTGTAATTTAAAACCTACGGATCATTTCAAACAAAAAGTTCGTGAGAGCATCGCATTTGTTGTAAAACTGTTGCAAACTAGCTTAAATAGAATTGTGAGCCGGATTGTACAAGCAAAACGTAAAAATTAGTTGAATTAAACATTAGAGAATGCAGTCCAAATACATAAAAAGAAATTTGTTTACCTTTCCACTCTTGAAAAATGCCCTGAACTTCAATGTGTATAATTTCCATTTTGTGATACAGCAATATCGATTTTTATTTAAATTTCTCATGAATATAAATTGTTATAAATTGTAAATACTAGCAAGACCTTTTATTAATAAATGAACTTTAATTTTGTGTACAATTTCAATTTCTCTTGTTCCGAGTTGGTTTTAGCTAATTTCAATTTGGTGTCTTATTTTTGCTTGGACTCATTGTAGATCAAAGAATTTTGAATTTGTAATGCTTAGGAAGCGCAAACCTCAGAGCAAAAGCCTAAGCTGAAATGAAAACCTAATAAATTTTTAGTCTAAGATCCAGAATGTAGTAATAGATCCAAAATTCGTATCTTTAAATTCAAAGTTTTGAATATGTAATAAGAAGTTACAAGGATCTGTTTAATATTCAATTCTTTTAAAAGACTGAAATTACTCCCGATTACTGAAACCATTCTTTATTTCCTAAAAGGCTCGAAATGAATTATTTATGCTTTGCTGAACGTAAGATAAATACTGCAAACGCGATACTGGAAAAATACCTTAATTCTTGCATCTCTTGAAGACACTATTCTCGAAAATTTTCAGTGGAAATAAAGAAAAACGTTTTTCCATTCCACTAAGAACGCAGTTTTTCAAACAGGATCAGGTGAAAAGTTCAGTCTTAAGAGGATTATCAAAACATCTTTTTGAAAAATGGGCTAGTTTAATTAGTGTGATTAGTACATCAGAAAAACTTTGTAACTCGCAGCCAAAGAAGCAAGCAGAAGTCACCCCTCCTTAACATGCAAATCTAAACTCGGGGAACTTTCTTTTCTTCTCGATAAATTGGAATGAAATGGAACTCTTTTGACATCTTTATACTCTTCAAGAAAGCTTTCTGGCGTCCAAAAATCCGTACGACACTTCAAATGTCAACGAATTTATCAATAAGAACTCCTATCAGTATCAATAAAGACGTTCGATACTGGAATGAGGAGTGATATTTCAAAAGAATTTGACATAGACGGTTTTAGTTTTATTAACTGTCTTGCAAATGAGTAAGGGTAAGAAGTAATGAAAAATGAAACATGGGGTATTAGAAATTTGTAAAGAATTAGGGTTTTGAGCATTGACAATAATACCGTGTGCCTAAAATTCCCAAACCCATCTAGACCACTGAGACCTACTATTTAAAATTGATTATTCGATTAATTCTGAAATGCCCTGCAACTCTAATTTTCGCATAGTCCTTTCCAATTACAGATATAGCTATGTTTGTTTAAGCTTGCTAAGCTAACTTTAATTTTTTCCGTTTTGGTGCCATTTAGTGCGTTAATCTCCTCCGACATTAAATAAGTCATATAGAAAGTTTAGAATCAGACTTCATATAGCAGATATTATCAACAGATCGTCAACTTAGAGCAGAAAATCATTAACTGACAATACAAAAATTTAATTTTACTGTACATCTATTTAAAGACTATTAGTTTTTTGGTCAAATATTAAAATTTTAAGAATTTTGATAGTGTTATATACCTTCTAAATAATGAGACACTGCATTTCTCATCATAAAAGTAAGCATTTAGTGTATCCGAAAAATTGTCGACTAATGAGTTTCAGTTCAAGTCGACGACATATATATAATTAAATAAGCAAGAAAACTCAATTTTTTAAAATTTTCGATTAGTTCTGTAACGATTTGATGAAATTTCTGTAGAATAACAAGCCAAGTATGCACTTCCTCCAATGAAACAGGAAGTACATATCACTACAAAACGCTACTGTCCTCTATTTCGCTTTACAAAAATCTCTCCCACAGATATTGTTCGTTTCAACTTTGAGAGAGACTTTCAGAGTAAAGAAATCAGGCTGTTTGGAAATATTTTACTTCTGCTCTACAAATGCTTTTACATGACACATATCGGGATTACCTTAAAGCAGTTTATTGCTGCTTTGGCAACGTTTGGCATTTAATATAATTAGTATTGACCAATCAACTATTATATTGTGCGGAATTCATTCTTTGGAATTTTTATTGGAAAAGTGTAATCAAATAAAATTGTATTCGAAAAACAAGCTAAACCATAGACGTGAAATATAAGTATTGCTATTGAGAGACGCTTCAAAAAGTGTGACCAACATGTCGACTAGTAGTCACGTGACTGTTCAATGAAAAATTGCTTTGTTTGGCGGATTTGGCATTTTATCCCCTCGTTTGGCGATATAACATCGTATGATAGGGTAGACGTGTGAATGCGCATTTCTATAGAATGGTGACACAAATTGTGAAATCACCAATATCTACTGATATGTCGCATCAGATGATGTATCAACGGATGGGCGTCTTGCCCCCCCCCATCGCGTATTAATCAGATGATGAATCTTCTTTACCAGACGGCAGACGAAAGTAGTCTAAAAGTCACGTTACTACTAGTATTGGTCACATGATCTTGGGCATATAAAGTTTACCATTGCCTACTGTACTTTTATATTTCCTCTATGAGCTAGCCGACGTCACTTTCACAATATGTAGAGGAAAACATATCGCTACAGTAGTATACCACCATCTATATTTAGTGTGACCAAAAATACCTCTCATTCTTTTAAAAGGAGACTGATTCATAACACACGTGCACTTAATTCGCTTTCTTAAAACAATACGAAAATCACGTGTATCTGAATTTGGAGAATTGCTTATTCTCTTTACTCCTGAGTGAGCCATCGTATTTTTTAAATGCGATTCGGAATGAATGTTGGAACGTTTCCATAACTCGTTTTTCTTCTCGAACGTTATTAGTAGTTAGAGTCGTTAAGATTCTTTTTTCAGAATCCTAGACAAACTTATTTTTCTTAAGCCCTGAGACTTATATCGTAAGACTACCAGCTAGCTCTTTTTATTAATTTTACAGTTGCAAAATAATTGTTGCAGAGTATCGTGGTAACTAAATATAAAGCAAGAGTCACGATTTTTCTTTGGATGAAAACTTTTCACGTCATAAAACTACATTGTGTAACATAATTAAATGCATTATTTTAAGATAATTGCTTGCTAGTTTTCCTAAAGCAATTACATAGCTATATAATTTTGGTTTACAAGTGACAAATTTAGAAAGTTTTAAGGAAGTTTCTAAGTTCTAAGCAGATTAACTATTTTTGCAATTTTTGGGTTATCCTGTTTTACTGCTTTAGTTTGTGTCGCATCTCACGTACGGGATTTAAATTTTATTAATAAATCAAATATAACATAATACAAAAAGTTAATCATTTATTAGGTGTAATATATATAATATCTGTATAAAGAGGAGCCTTACTGTGTTTTGAAACTCTTGTCATTTATTATAAACTATAAGATGACTATCTGCTTTTTCTCCCAATAAGATATTTTTTATTAACCCTCCTGACGTTATTGTCTTGACCGTAGCTATTTATTCTGTGGTCTTGACTAAGTATCTAGTCATTAGCAAAACTGAACAGATCTTGAAGTCATTATAAAAAATCGCTAATATCTTGATGACGAGATATCTTGTCATAAGCAAAATTGGTCAGATCTTGATGGACGAGATACCTCGTCGAAACCACTTGGAGGGTTAAATTATCAAATTGAAGAATACTTTAAATTTAAAGAATAATAATAAATGTAGTCATAATTTTGAAAATTATAAACACTTTAGACTACGTCGTCAATACAATTGGAAAACCAACAAATTTAAGTAAAAACAAAATTAAGAGTAAATTTCATCTTCGGTGTACAATACGTATATCAATTGCACACATTTCAATACTTATGTAAAAAAATTTCATGGATACAAATTGGTGAAATTTCTATACATGGAAATTATAAACACTGTATACTACATCGTCAATAAAATTGGAAAACCAACAAATTTAAGTAAACACAAAATTCAGAGTAAATTTCATCTTCGGTGTATATTGTGTATATTAATTGTGACAACAAATATTGTTTATCAATGTTTGAATCTTAAAGAGAGATATTTTTCTTATGTATCATATGAACATGAAGCTAATGCAATTACACACCATAAAGAGTATTTTAGCACATTTAAGCTGTTTTAGCAGATTTATCACTAAAAGAGTTGACTATCAATGAATAATTATAATCGTCTCATTTTACTTTCTATTAATGGTGAAAAACAAGCATAACACGTTTATTTGCTTTTTCCTAAAATCAGGCTTTACTAATAAATGCATTATTATAGAACTGATCTGTTAAACACTATTAAATTGTTTCCTAAAATTCTTATTATATTTAAATATAATGAGAGTAATAGTCATTAAAAAGTTTAATAATTATTCCAAATAGTTAAATTAATTACAGTAATGCTATCCATATTCCTAAATAAATAATTTTTCTTTATATTCCCCTCTTACAATAGTATAGGATTAAATTCATTTCAAAGCAACGTAATATTACACACAACACGTAACTCTTTTTACAAGGAATTATGTTTTTTTCAAGAAGAAAGTTAACATCCTAATGAGTTATGGTAATTAAGTAATCAAATTTAATTACTATTCATTACATTTACTTTAATGAGAATGAAAAGATTATATATAATTACCGTTTTAATTTCATAAAGACCCAAAAGGTGAACGAAATGGTAAATCAAGCACGAAGTTTAAGAAAGCTATAATTAGGAGCTTAAAGGTACTAAAATAGCAATTCCGCTAACAAATTCGTTTTTTAGAAGTATGGGAGTTTATAAATTCAACGAGCAAAATGCACAGATTTAACCTGTGGTATATTTTTTTATGCTTTCGATCATTGATCAATTGTTTGCAGGAAAGCAGTAGTCGATTTTAAGCCATTTTCGTGACGAATAATGAGAAATGTCTAATTTTAATATTGAAAGATAAATTGGATTTTTGTAATAAGTACTTTGAAAAAAAGATATTTTCGTTATACAAAGATAAAATTTCCGTTAACAAGACACAGTATATCTTCGATAAAATACTAGTCTATTTGACTAGTCTTTTAGTAAAAAAATTTCGAAATAAAGTGTATCAACTAAGAAAAGATCGTCAACGGCCATTTTGGTGGAATAAGACGTCTACCACCATCAAAACAGAAGTAAGTTACATGAAAACTTGAGTTTAAATATGTTATTATAGAATAGCGTTGCCAAACTCATTCTTAACCCTATGTACTTGTGGTACGAGTTATGTTGGTCACAACGAAATAGCTTTCGAATTTTGGTTACAAGAACACATGCGTTGTGTCAAGAATAAGGGAAAAAACAAATCTGCCATCACTCAATACTTTGAGGAATTTTCTCTCCAGCTCAATTTCAAACAAAAGTGGTCCAATATCTGAAATCTATTCTCGAGTTAAACATCAGAGAAGCCTGATCTATTTTTACGTTATCGAACACACTAATGAATGGAGCTAGTGCTTTCCAAAGAGAAAATATAAAAGTAGAATGAGCAATGGTAACCGCAATCCTGGATCATGTGACCAAAACTAGTAGTAACGTGACTCTTAGATTATGTTTGCCTGCTGGGAGGAAACGAATATTCATCATCTGTTTGGTACACGGGACGGAAGACTACCATCCATTGATTCATTATCTGATTGGTTCACGGGACGGAAGACGACGACCATCCATTGATTCATCATCTGATTGGTCCGGGTGACGTAATAGTAGTAAACTTCGGTGATTTCACCACTTTTGTCGCAACTCTATGGAAATACGCATTCACATACCTACCCTGTCAGAAGATGTTATATCGCCAAAAGAGGCGATAAGATGCTATATCGGCCAACCAAATCAGTTTTTCACAGAACAGTCACGTGAATAGTCGATATGTTGGTCGCACTTTTTGAAGCTCCTCTAAAAAGCAATGCTCAGTCTACTTATACTTCACGCCTGTGGTGCTTTCCATCACCGTGACCTGGAAAGACTTGTTAATCTCATCTCCAACAAAAACACAGTAATACAAAATTAAATAACTCAATCAAACTCACAAATTCAAAACTACATATCATTTAATAATTCTAAATGGAACTGTAAATTAAATATATTACTGTCTGCATAAATGTTGCTTACGTTTTCTATTTTATCAGAAACATTATCGCTTGCGTCATCGTTTCTTTACATCTATGTTTGATTTAAACATTTTATTTTACTTTAACCATGATAGATAAAAAGTGATCTGCGTTTTCGAAAGTTTGCCTTTTACATGGTAAGATATTGCCTCCATACTTTTATTTCAAACTGAACAAACAATGGTCGAAATCTTAACGGAAAAATCTAGAATTCTAAATTCCTCACGGTAATTGATGGAAAATGGCGTGAACTTTCCTCTGTCCAATCTGAATCCCTGCTGATTTTCAACACGGTAGAGGTTTGACAGACAGGCAATAAACAATCTCGATGCCTACGACGTCGGGCACATAGTAAGTGTCAAATTAGAAGATATTGCATCGAAACAGCTTGTCGCTACAGAGCATGAGATGAAGAACTTCGCGTGATTAGAATTCTGGTATGTCGGAATAGATTGCCAAGCATTTACCGTATCATGATCATTATGAGTCGTGTATGGATGAATGCCTATAGTATTTGCGTAACAAAACAGCATGTTTTACCTTAATATACCTATCAGTTTTGCAAATTTCAATCTGAAAATATGTTAAAAAGTAGTGCTGGTTCCTTGATAACAATTTTATTTCAAGTATATAGAACATTTAATTAATTCTTTCTAATCCTAACTCCCTTCATTCCTATTCCTAATTCAATTTAACAGAAAATATATACCTTATAAATTCGAATTCATTAAAACGTCGAATTTTCAGATGTTTGCAATTCATAATAAAATATCTAGTTCACAAAATGCTGGAAACCTTTTTTATTTATACAGGTAAGTAGTTAATTAACGTCGAAATAGGGAAACATAAAGGGCTATTGGCGACAGTCCGGGATCAATTCCTAAGGGAAAGGTTCAAGGACAATCTCATCGTATTTTTGAATCACTGTCAGATGACGTTATTTATGCTTGAAATCTGTATAAAGTACTGTTTTTTCAAGAATTTTATATGGATCTATCTTTAACGAAATAGCTTTTGAAGCAGGTATTTTTAAATATTTGATACTCTGTTCAGTGCATAATTGTTTCATTGCACTTAAAAAACAACTTTCCCTAAGATAGATTTATACCTTCTGTATCCTAAGTATTCAACGAAAGCTAAGACTTTAGAATAATTTACGTTTCGTAATCATGCCAATACAATAAATAGTTTTGTTTATGCTTACAAAAATAAATGATGAGTGAAAAATTAATATTATTTATGCTTACAAAAATATAATTTGAGGTGTTGAAAATTAATGCTATTTTTGCTTACAAAAATGAATTATGAGGCGTGGGAAAATTATCTATGGTTACACAAAAGAAAAATTGAAGTGTGGAAAATTAATAATATTTATGCTTACACAATTAAGTTACGAAACGTGGAAAATGAATATCATTTATGCTTACATAAATTGATAACAAGCGTGGGAAATGAAGAAAATTAATACTTATAAATCCGAATCATGAAGGGTGGAAATTAATATTATTTATGCTTACATAAATGAATTTTGAGGCGTGAAAATAAATATTATGTTGACATAAATGAAGTACGAGTCGTGGGAAATAAATATTTGCTTACAAAAATAAATTATTATGTGTGGGAAATAGAAAATGAAATACGAGATGTGGGAAATTATTTTTATTTATGCTAATAAAATAAATTATTCGGTGGGAGAAATTAATAATATTTGTGCTTACATAATTTAATTACGAGGTGTATAAGAAATGAATATTATTTATGCTTGCAAAAATAAACTATGGGGTGCAGAAAAAGAATATTTTTATGCTTAAAAATGAATTATGAGGTATGAAAATGGATTATGTTTAAAATAAATATTATTAATGCTTACAAAAGAGAATTATGAGGTGTATAAAATTAACATTATTATGCTCACAAAAATGAATTACCAAATTTGGAATACAACGTATTTATGAAATAAATTCAGAAATCATTTTGGTTGTCATTACTTCATTTCGGATGCTACGAAAGAAGTATAATAGATGATTTATTGCTACTCATTCCACAAATATTTCGCTTAGGTGTATACCTAAAATATCTCGCATTTAAATCTCAGAACGAAGCATTGAATAGCATGTCTTACACCTAACATATTTTAACTTTAACGCCAATGCATCACAGTTACAAAGAAAACCGTTTCATTTCCCACTTCACTTTCATCGGAAAAGTAAAAAATATCTCCGCCTCCTATTGCTGAGAAGAATAGCAGCTTTTTTCCGAAAATTGAGAAAGCAAAATGAGATTTTCGAGTTGGAACAAATTATAAGCGGAATATATCAAGGTACACTGGGAAAGGATTTGAATAATGAAATGCGAATTTGTTTACCTTAATATAAAAAGAACAGATCCTTTTTTCTCAGCACAAGAAGCTTGACTTTAAAAATTACATTATACCATCTTCTTTTTAGAAAGCGACACTGAAAAAACCGTGCAAGTGCAAACATACACCTAAGATAGCGCATGCGTTTCTGAATGTCAATGAAAAAGTAATTTAATAAAACTGGATATCGAGTTATAGCCGGAAAAAATCGGAATTAATTTTGCATAAGATAAGGCAATCTTCGGAGTTTCTGTTTCATGAAGATTTTAAAAATAAGAATTATTTCACCGGGTAAGGAATAAAATACTTTGAGAATATAAATTAAATATTTGTTCTCAGTAGCAACATCGATTAAAATAGAAAGGAATGTATGGAAAAATTATTTATATGGGTTTTACTTTAGATTATTTGTTGTGAACACACTAGCCGTAGAAATAAACTAAATCTAACACAACTTAAAGGGTAGGTAGTTGAATTAACGTCGCACTGGAGCAACACAATGAGCTATTGGCGAGGTCCGGCATAAATCCCAAAGAGAGATCCGAAGACAACCCCTCGTCAATTTGAACCACGGTTCGATGACGAGGTCAACACCCGAACTGGAACCTCACTCCCCGAACTTCCACACCACGCCAACATGAGGATACTTTAAAGCCAAGACAGATTTAACATGCTCCAGCCCCCGTGTACACGATGGTCTTTGGTTGGACTGAGTTTCGAATTCTCAACCTTCCGCTTGCTAATCCGCTACTCTTCGAACCGGACTACAGCGGCCCACCAGTTTAAAGGGTTTCACCATCCATAAGGCACATCTGTTACACCCCTTGCGGCTCACAAATGTGCCTCGACATATCGGTTGAAAATCGCTGTTTCAACCCATTGAAGAACACAATGCTAAAAAATATGTTTTAATCTTTTGAAGGAAGATCTCGATTATATGAATGTATTTGACAAGTAATGAAATTTTTCCCAATGTCAGGATGGATTGTATGTGTTATGATGTTATGGATCATATGACCTACAGGGAGATTGGGGAGATTGTGTAACCCGGGAAAGTACTGGTACATGCCTTCTTTGGGGACTTAAGGTAGCTGGCCCGCATTTTCTATAGTCTTGCAGAAACCAGGAAACTTAAGCAGCCAATCCTATACACATAGTAGATTCGAACTCGTAACTAAGCGCTTTCAGTCTACCATTTTGTAAGAGCGATTCCTTTAGACTCTCTTTCACTGACACAATACAAATTAAGTATACTTTTTCTTTTCAAAGCCCTCCAAGTGTTTCGACGAGATACCTTGTGCAAGATCTGGTCAGTTTTGCTATTAGATCTAGTCAGTTTTGCTATTAGATCTGGTCAGTTTTGCTATGAGATCTGGTCAATTTTGTTATTAGATCTGGTCAATTTTGCTGATGACGAGAAGCCTAGTCGGGACAATACTGCAAGGAGGATTAAAGATCCAAGTAGGAAAAACAAGTCTGTTTTTCAGAATTGGCGACAATTTGGAACATGTTTCTACACCAGAGGCTGACCACTATAGGGCAGTTTTCGATGAGATGATAAACCACCACGGAGGTTAAAGGGAAACTTCATCGTGTCTCAACGCCCATTTAGGCAATTCCTATTTATCAGAATATTAAATATATAAGTTTATATTTATTTACTTTTACAGCCCTAACATACCTATGATAATTTTTCCTAGCCTTATTCATTATTTACATGCACTTAAAAAGGGAGGAAGATCGAGACAAGCAACATGAAATCTTGAATAACAAGTGCTGTTTGGGAGTAATTAATTTAACAACGTTCCATAATTATTATTCATCATGTGTTGTCAGTGGATAAAATCAAGATCGGCTCGCCTCGAGCATTTAAGCTAATTTTGAAGGTTGTAGACTTATCTAACTTCAGATCTGCGTCAAGCAGTTCAATATTCTCAATGAGGGTTATCAGTTGATTAAACCAAGATCAGCAGGATTTGAGTATTTAAGCGAATATTTAAAAGTTGTAGACTTATCTAACTTCAGATCTGCTTCAAACAGTTGACTATTCTTAATGAGGGTTGTCACTGGATTAAACCAAGATCAGCAGGATTTGAGGATACTTTAAGCACATTGTGAAAGTTGTAGACGTATCTAACATCAGATCTGCGTCATACGGTTGAATATTTCCTGTGAAGGTTGTCAGAGAACAGAGGTGATTGATGGGTAATGATGCAGAATAAAAAAATATTAAATGGACTGTGCCAACATTCATCATATGCCTGTCCTGAAATATAGAATGACCTTTCTTGTAGAATTGCCAGCAATGACCACGTTCTTGCCCAGAATACAACGTATTTTTGTGTCATATATAGCAATTTGTGCGGATAAAAAACTAATGCATCATGTCTTGATAAAAATGACTTATACGTTGAATAGCTACAAATGGTACTTTGAGAGCTTCAATCTCTGATATTTTGTCTTTGATGGATTAGATTTCAAAATATTTCGACCGTATTAGGAAATACTTTTTATAAAATTCAATGTGTTATGAATAACAACGTAATTTATTCAACGTAATTTAATTCGAATTCGTAATTTTATTTTTGCTCCTGAAGTATTAGATAATCCTGAAATAGCATAAGTCTGTCGTACTTTAATACTGAAATTATAAATAGCAAAGCTACTTCACAATTCAATCTAATGTAATTAGAATTTGGTTTCTCTACACTCCTAAAATAGTGCTTTGTTTCCAAATACAGCAATTCTAAATTGAAAAGCTGCTTCATAAAACAGCGTAATTTAAATAATTTTTTTCTCCTGAAGTATAATCCATCCTGACATAGTACAAGCCTGTCTTGTACCCAAATACTGCAATTATAAATTTCAAAGCTACCTCATATTTGAATGTAATCTTATTCAATTTTTTCCCCGAAATATAATCCTAGAATTATACAAGTCTGTCTTGTACCTAAATACAGCAATTCTAAATTTCAAAGCTGCTTCCCAATTCAACGTAATGTAATTAGACTGGTTTTTCTTCGCTCCTGAAACTTGCATTTTTCATGAGTTGAAAATTAATTTTTCAAAACAAGCGTTTTCGTGTATTTCATTGAATCAAACTCCGTAACATTTCTTCAAATTCAACTGATTCTCTTAATCGGGTGTTTGAGATTCCGAAATTATCTTGTATTTCGTTTCTAAGACAGAACTATTCCATGCTACGTTCCAGAAACGAAAAAATTGCTCTCAACGTCATTCAAATTTACGAGCAAACATATCAATATAAATATTACTTATGAAAATCAACACAGAAGAGATTCCGAGATCTACGAGCTAATTTAAACGGTACTCCACAGCAGAAGTTGAAAGTCTTAGCTATCCTAATTAAAGAAAGGATTGATTACACAGGATGAAAGCGGACAATAATTTGTTATGATGCTAATCAACATCGTCCAGGCTCACGAAAAGGGAAAAGTTGGATAATTTTAATTAACATCTCTGAATAAGGTTCCTCGGCAACGCTTCTTCCAAAACTGCAATTCGAGCACAGCGAGAAATATTTCCATTCATTTCATCTGTCCTACTTTCCGCTCGATTTACCATCTGCTCTTGCAGTCTATAAATTATCGCTTAGTGAACGGAAATTTATAAGGGAATTGTTGAGTTTTCTCCTTTAGTGTTGCATAGTGAAGGGCACTTCAATACATTCAGCGCTCCATTCAAAACAGAAATGAAATTTTCGGGATAAATTGACTGAATATTCAAATGGAAAGAACTGCTCTAGTGTCCAGGATTGTCAGGCTTAATTTCGGTGTCCACGTACTTCTCTGTTAATACTTCGTTATTAAGCTAGAAATAGGACATTTTATTTTAATATGAATAATAATTTGCATTTAAATTGCTTGGAATAAATGAGTTCTTCAAGACACCTGTCCATGTAGTTTGTCGAGAACTTACCATCACTGCAATAACAAGCTGTACGAGTATCCTTTCTCAAATAAGAATTACTATTTTCATACATATACTTGCACTGTCTTCTACACGTCTTGCTAAATTGGTGACTTGTGGACTTGATTTTGAACACAAGCACTTTAAAAACAACACGCCAGATGACGCTTGATAAGTACCAGATGGCTTTCGCATTAATTAGCAGGACGCGGTAGTCCGTTTGGAAGGGTAGCGGATTAGCAACATGAGGGTTGCGAGTTCGAAACTCGATTCAGACATAGACGGTCGTGTACGTGAGGGCTGGAATATGTTAAATCTGTCGTGGACTCAAATGTCATGTTGGGGTGTGGTGGAGGTTTGGAGAGTGGGGTGCCAGCTCATGCATCGACCTCGTCGTTTGACCGTGGTTCAAAATGATGTGTTGTTATAAGATCTTTCCCAGATTGATCTTGGACCGTCACCAATAGCTCGTTGTGTTGCTCCAGTGCGATGTTAATTCAACTACCTACCTCGAATTAATTGGCACGCATTTATATGTGCATTATTTTATACCTGCGCGAATATTGTATCAATTTGTATAACATAAGTTTTTAAGTTCGCGGAGCTTTAACCACTGAGGGATTTACACGCATATATCCTTTCTGTAACATGCAATTTTCATGCTTGACTTCTAAGCAGTTTGGACCTTTCTGACCACCACAATACACTGCTCGGATATCTCTTCACTATCAGAGAACTAAACCACTGGTACATTATGATTTAACCCACCAAGTGGTTTCGGCGAGCTATGTCATCCATCAATATCTGAACAATTTCGCTAATGACGAGATATCTCGTCATCAAGATATTGTCGATTTTTAATGATGACGAAATCAACATCTGATCAGTTTTATTCTAATGACGAGATATCTAGCTCATCAAGATCTGGTTAGTTTGGCTGATGACGAAAATCCTCGTCGAGACATCCACCAGGAGTGTAAAAATAAACTTCCTCAGTATTTAGATACTTAAAATAGCAACGGTTTCTGAAATTCATCAATATTTACTTGAACTATATCTAATTATGGATGTATAACTTTAAACCAATCGAAGCATTATCCCTTTCCAATCTATAAATAGAAAATTTCGTTGTGTCAGATAACAGTTTAAGCATCTTATCGATTTTGTGATGATGACGAGATCAAGATCTGATCAGTCTTCTTCTAATGACGAGATATCTCGTCCATCAAGATCTGGTCAGTTTTTCTAATGAAGAGATACCTTGCAGAGACAACCAAGAGGGTTAAAGGAATGAAAATTTCAACTCTTATAATAATGTAGATACAAAATGGGAATTACAAATGAAGCAAACAAAAAAACCATGTGTCATCTGAGAAATAACAAATGAAGCAAACAAAAAAATTATTTCCATGAGAGAAATAACAAAAAAATCAATGTAAAAGCGTATACACAACTGGCTGAACAAAACATTTTAATATTATTCAAAATTTAGAATAACGAAAGCTTATTAAAATGAATATCCTCATTGAAATCTTCATTTTTTTGGAAAATGGCAAAAGAAAAGAATAGCTTCTGCTTTATTGTGAGCAAAATGGATGTGAAATGGACGACTTCCAAATATTTTTAGACGCTAGTAGATGCTTAGAATCGGTGTCAGTGTTCTACTTTTGCATGTCAAGCATTAATTTCGTATTTCTCTCCTGCATGCATTTTTCATACGATTTATCTGAACACGACTCAGTTTTATTAATATCAATCGTAAAAGTTTTTTTTTCTGTAGTGAAGTGACTTCGATTTCGCCTATTATATCAATATTGTTGTTCAAACGATTAGGAACTGATTTTTTCTATCATACTTTCAAATTTCTATTACTTCATGAAACTAAAAGCACTTTATATGTGTTGTTATATCTTCCGTGTGCGGCCAAAAGGTGTTAAGTCTGACTTTTGATGGGTCCAAATGAGTCAAGTGCATCACTAATTTAAAAAATTATAATATACTTAAAATCTAAACTAATGCATCTACGAACCTAAATTACAATGAAATGTATCATGGCATGTTTCTTTTTCTTCCTGAATAATTGTGAGAAAGAGTGCAATATTCACTTAAGATTCTGAAAAGTAGCCATTTTGACTTAGCCCCTTTTGCCCTTACAAAGAAGATGTACCCCTTCACCCTTTTCAATTCAAAACAGAAACTCCAGGGTTCAGGATCTTGAGTAACAACTGGAACTTATTTTTATAGCCTGAATTGATGAAAGATTTTTACGCATTTTGTGTTTCTTCTACATTTTTAAGGACGTCTTACCACATTTATAACCCATTTTGTCCACTGGATTTTTCCTTTCTGTAGCTTCTATTATTGAGCTACTACATAACTGCTGCTAACTCAAATAATCTCTGATTATATCGACAAGATTGTTTGGCTTTTGGTGTTTTATGGCACCGGGGACATATTTGGTCATGCTGCGCCAGACACGACATACAATATCAAGTAATAGACACACACACAATGAAAGTTTCACTGACACAGAAGAGAGAAATACACTTAGGAAGGAATGCACCTGACTAGAATTGAACCTGCGCTGCCTACAACGTGAAGGTTGCTAGCGCAGTGGACATTCTAGCGTCGTGGCACTGAGCCATTACGGTTCCTGTATCGAAGAGGTATCTCGTCATAATCAAATTGACCAGGTCTTGATGGACGAGATACCTGGTCATTAAAAGAAAACTGACCAGATCTTGGACGACATATCTCATCATTAGAGGAACTGACCAGATCTTGATCTTGTCATCATAAAAAATTGGCAATATATTGATGACGAGATTAGCAAAATTGGCCAGATCGTGATGGACGACATATCTCATCATTAGAAGAACTGACCAAATCTTGATCTTGTCATCATAAAAAATTGGCTATATATTGATGACGAGATTAGCAAAATTGGCCAGATCTTGATGGGCAACATATCTCATCATTAGAGGAACTGACCAAATCTTGATCTTGTTATCATAAAAAAATTGGCTATATATTGATGACGAGATTAGCAAAATTGGCCAGATCTTGATGGACGACATATCTCATCATTAGAAGAACTGACCAAATCTTGATCTTGTTATCATAAAACATTGGCTATATATTGATGACGAGATTAGCAAAATTGGCCAGATCGTGATGGACGACATATCTCATCATTAGAAGAACTGACCAAATCTTGATCTTGTCATCATAAAAAAATTGGCTATATATTTATGACGAGATTAGCAAAATTGGCCAGATCTTGATGGACGACATATGTCATCATTAGAAAAACTGACCAAATCTTGATCTTGTCATCATAAAGAAATTGGCAATATATTGATGACGAGATTAGCAAAATTGGCCAGATCTTGATGGACGACATATCTCATCATTAGAAGAACTGACCAAATCTTGATCTTGTCATCATAAAAAAATTGGCTATATATTGATGACGAGATTAGCAAAATTGTCCAGATCTTGATGGACGTGATATCACATCGAAACAACTTGGAGGGTTAAAATAAATCCTGTGCTAAACAAACTGGAATAGCAGATCTCAGTTTATTCCCTCTGCACTTACTTTTCTCAGAAGTGAAATTAACAGCTCAAAACATACTTTCATGCGATTCTGTCCTGATATCGTATTGACATTGTTTTCCTACCTCCCCCAGATTTTTGAGAAACCCATATCCCTTTATCTCAAGCTCCATCAATTCTCGCGATTCAAACCCAATCGCACCGAAAGTTCCCATTCACCGGAAACGTACACCGAAATTAGATTTCGAGTGCAGGAGTGTGCTTAAGAAATTCAATTTCAAATCACATCTTCCGTTTCCATTAGTTTCCCAAACAATAAAGAGACGAATGGCCAAGGGACAAAATCGGAATACCACCCCGCTAGGTAATGTTAACAAAATCAAACACCGCTGTGTGTTTTGATTTGCAGATTAAATACTGGGACGCCGGGGGGGTTTTCGATCTGATTTCTGCTACCGGAAATGTTGTTCCGTTTCAATAAGAATTTAACATCTGTCCCCCGAGGAACATTCGACATTCGAACGGCGTTGTTCGGGTTGTGTGGATTCCACAAATACGAAATTCTGTGACGCGGGGTATTTATTCTATTTGCCGACCCCGTTGGCTTTTAAGTCATCGTTTCTGAGGTGAATACGCCATAAGTGAGTGAGGTTAATAAAGCATGTACTCAACTTGCTATTTCCGATGTTTCTGGGTTCATAAATGTCCATCAGAGTGATACCGTAAAAGTCAATAGCTAAGTGAGAGATTAGAAATAACATTAACAAAGTACTTCTTTCCAAGAAAAACGGTTAATGTAGTTGTAAAACAATAGCACTGAACACTTACAGAAATTGTGTAATATATTTGGATTATTGATACACCACTAATCAATTATATATCATGTGTACATCTTAATTAAATACTCTAAATATAACTAAAGAATAACGTGTGATATCATTGTATAAGCCATAAGTGAGTGAGTTTAATAAAGCATGCACTCAATTTGCTATTTCCGATGTTTCTGGGTTTATAAATGTCCACCAGTGATACCGTAAAAGTCCATACTTAAGTGAAAGGAAAATTGGAAATAACATTAACAAAGTGCTTCATTACAAGAGAAATGATTAATGTAGAGGTAAAATCGCAAAATTGAACAGAAACTGTGTATTGCATTTGGGTTATTGATACATCATTATCCTTCCAAGGGGTTTCTAGGAGCTATTTCATCCCTCAAGATCTGATTAATTTTGGTTAATGTCGGAGTATTTCGTCATCAAGATCTAGTGAGTTTTACTAATGACGAGATACCTTTCCTAGGCAACCACCAGAAGGTTAGTCAAATATATATTAAGGGTACATCTAAATTAAATACTCCAAATATAACTAAACAAAGGATAATGTGCAATATTATGTAATGATAATATTGATTATATAAATAAAAATTAATGTGTGATTTGTATAAGGTTTTCGAAATCAAAATTCTTATCATTATATCGAAATTTCTCAGGTTTAATGTAATAATGGGCGAAAAATAAAATTTAATGTAATCGCGTATGGGCTGTGTGGTGAAACAAAATTAGTTAATAAACAATGTTAAAACTATGGAGCAGCTGTAACCCAGTTGATAGAATCACGGATTAGTGACCGGAGTGTAGCGAGTTCACAACTCGATTCAACCAAAGACCCTCGTGTACGTGGGGCTGCTGCATGTTAAATCTGTCGAGGCCTCCAATGTCCTCACCTTGGCGTGATGTGGAAGTTCGGAGATGGGGTGCCAGCTCAGGTGTGACCTCGTCATCTGACCGTGGTTTAAAATTACGGTGTTGTCCTTGATCTTTCCCTTCGAGTTTGATCCCGAACCGTTGCCAATAGCCCGTTGTGTTGCTCAATGTCATAAGCTCTCATGAGCTTATCAATAGCAATATAAAAATACACAAACAGATGAAGTGGATAAAGCTGTTCGCGGATGAAACGAATCTGCTGAGGAAACAGGCGCGACTTGTTTTGTCTGAGGTAGCAAAAACTCTTGAGTGAAGCCGAGTAGTTCTGCTAGTTCTTCATGGAATGTTGGAAATAAATGCAAACATGAAAAACCGAGGAATTAGAAAAGCTAAAAATCAATGTGGGAAAGCTAAATCCCAGCTTACAACGAAAGAGATATATGAAAATATGTATTGACAGATTTTGAAAAAGATTTACAATGTAAAATAGTCAACATTTTTCATGATGTGTGTTACTTTAATATTTTATGTACAAATTTCAAGCAGTCAATTGAAGAAGATAACACCGATAGAACTTTGAGTAAAAAAACATATATCTAAAAAGGGATAGAAGTACATTTATACTGTTGAAACTTAGCCACTCACAACAGGTATAAAATTTAAAAAACTCAAATAGTAAATGTGTTTTCCACGATTTATGAAACTGGATTCTTCAATACCTCTATTTCTCCTCTAGAACCATTAAAAGCATACTAAACTGATTCAAAAAAGCGCGTTTTGTATCTTTTATGACATAATTGAATTTTGCAAACAAATCTAACATATTAGGTTATGCATTCCAACTTTCAGAGTTGGTGAGCTTTCATGAAAAATGCTTTTCTCCTTTGTCAAAATATAACCGTTGACATCTTCAATTTGTAAAACAAAGTTAATATTTGTAAGATTGTCAATGCATTATACTTCAAGTCTCTTGGAAACAAAATTTCTCTTCATAATGTGGACATAAAAACTCAGTTACAAATGGAATATGAATCTGCTGCATCAGCAATAAACATATATTTTCTTTGGAGGTACATTTAAATTCAAAATGATCTTTATAAATAAATTTTCCGTGGCACGGGAAAATTCTTAAAGCATAATGTATTTCAAGTCCACGTCAAATAATGCTTTCATAATGGAGTGCTCCTTTTGCCTCTCAAAACCTTTTTAATGGAAAATGATTTACTTAAAGAAAATAAACAGTCGAGAGTTATTTATCTTCCAGAAATATCAATATTTGCGGGTTCAAAAAGGGGCTTAATTGACTTAACTTTAGAAGTATATATTTCATTTTCAACAGTTAATAGTATTTGTGGGAAAATGATAGATAAAAACTATAACTTAAAACTATGAAACGATGATTCGTACAAAATATTACAAACCTGATGCCAATAACTGAGATTAAAGTTCTAGAATTGGTGATAATAAATAGAGAGGGATTTTCAGGGCAAGCAAACAAACCAAATGGAAAGGGAAAATCTTACTTCAACTACCCAAATGCTCTGGCAAGATACATATCGGGATTACCTATAGATTTAATTTACTGCCTTTTGGGCACTTTGTCTAGTTGACGTTTAACAATTAACTATAATAAATCAATTCGTAACTCATTGATTGGATTTTATTTATTGGCGATGTGCTGAAATCGTATTAGATTAACAAGCCAAGTGACGATACGTTTGGAATACGTACAGGAAGCAATTTACTCTTTGTAGAAATACAACTATTGCCTGCATTTAGCTTGACAGAAAATGCAAAATACACAAGGGCATATTTAAAGCACTTCTGTAAAGTAGTGTATTAATATCGAATTGCATATTAGCTTACGCTAAGCACTTAGATCTGTAAATGTAAAATTCAATAAATATCTGCATCGTGTGCCTAAATTCTACATCCATTAGAATACGACTAAATTAAAAAGTAAACAAACTCTAAACTCACGCCATCTATTGACAATCTAGTAATGCGAATAGCATATAAAGGTAAATTTTACAGTTCTATTAGAGATATATGTTCTATTATAACAGATTATCTAGGTATACAAAATATATTGTTAAAACATTTGTTACATATATTTATTACAAAATGGTTTTATAAAACTACAGTGCGATGCTTTCCTTAGTTCATTTAAGAAGCAACCTGTGATCCGTAAGTAAGAGGGTATTTATGCTAACAGGTACTTCAATAAGTCTCACATTCTTCTTTTACTAAGGAGTTGTATACATCATAAGGGATTCACATATTCAACAACTATTACATTGTCGGTTTACAAATGAAATACACTGTCAAAATTTTCAAGTGGTGAGTTTTAGCTTTTCTAGAGCAGAATATGGTTATCATTAGACCGGTAAAGTCCATTAATTAATTTTTTATTCATGGTGGTTATATTTCTTCTTGAAAATGAATTGCATGGAGAGAGGACTGAGTAAGTGGTTTCATTCGAAAGCTACCGACCGACACAACAATCACAGGCCTTCAATCAATAAAATTATCCTTCAATATTAATATCAAACTCCACTTTAATCGTTCAAACTGTAAATTAATTGTTGAATATTTACAAACAATAAACAATTGTTCAAACTTCATATATCAGTTTCATTCATTCCACAATTCAACAGCAGCCACGAGTATTCAGGTGAAAACTACGGTTTGTATCTTCGACACAACCTACCAATCTTCTTTTGATCTTCTGTAGATACTAATCCCCTTCGTTAACTCTCTGGATACGGGAACAGGCCCAACCGGCCGAGAGTTTCGAGTCCCTTTGTTACGAAAGGCTCGGATTCTTTTAGTCCTCAAACTCCTGAAGAATCTCCGAAGCCCAATACGATTTCCATCTCTTATTTTGTGTGCTACAAAGAGACCCGCGCGTGAATAGCCTTATCTCCCCTTGACAAATATGTCAGGGTTATCGACGGGGAGCCTCGCAAATTGTTTATCCTCGAGCATCTAGTCTGAGAGGTTGAGTAAATGAAAAGAGATACACTTAAAAAGTCACCGCCGCCCTTTTAGTTTACCGGGGAAGAATCTGTCCCTTATAGGCATACCCACGACCCGACAATAGAAACCGACACATTAGGTGATAATGAGAGGACACATATTCCCTCTCTTCCTGGGGTGAAAGCATTGTAAAGGCCGTTTCGGCCGGTTTCAGTAAGTTGCCTGTAAAGCCATTGGGCCGGCTGCCGTAACCAAAGAAAGAAATGATATTCTGCCCCGACGTATGCAGAGGGTTAAGGCGAAATCTAGACTTAAGTCCAAAAGACCATGTTTCCCAAATCGAACCGCGATCAACTTTTGTTCATCCAGGACCTATCCCATGGAGACACCGATACAAATATGGGAAGGAGATGTTGAGAAAGCAGAGCATGGACAAGTTGCAAAGTTCTTAATTCCACAAACAAAAGTCATACAGCTTGAGTACCCGCTTGTCTTGCCACAGCAGTCTAGTGCATTCTCTAAAGTGCAACGATATTCCATTATGCTTTCAGGTATACCAAGGATAGAGGGGAGAAATAGACCATGTTTTATAGATTTTGACTTGAGCGAGCAGTAAAGTTCGTGGGCGGTGATATCACTATTTGCTGGACTGACTTTTTGACTTAAAAACTAATAGATAGTCTTTAAACAGCTGTACAGTAAAATTTGCTTTTATCAATCAACCCTCCAAGTGGTTTCGAAGAGATATCTCGACCAAGACCTGGTCAGTTTTGCTAATTACAAGATATCCGGTCGATGCAAAACGGTCCTATTGTTTCAAGTGGAATGAAAATCCAAGTAAGCAAAACAATCGTCCTTGCCTAGCACTGGTGGCAGTATGGAACATGTTTTTGCATCAGAATTGCCACTACAGGGCAGTTTTCCAAGCGAAGATAATACAGGAGGGTTGATGGTAATGGTAGTAATGATAATGGTAAGTAATTAAAGTCGCACTGGAGCAACACAATGGGATGTTGGTTGCGGTTCGGGATCGAACCCAAGGGAAACCGAGGACAACACTACAGATGACGACAGGAGGGTTGATGAGTTTTTGATGTTATCTGCTGTTAATCGACTAATATGAATTTAAAAGTTAAATTTTCTTTCCTTTGCGAGTATATAACTAATTTTTTTCATCATAATGATTTATTAACATAAAACTAATTTATTTGCAATGAAATATACCTGGAATTTTCAAACCAACCTGCTTTAATCTAACAAATTTTCCCCTTCAAGGTTCGAAAAACACGGTTGAATATTCCATCGACCATTCGACTCTTCTCTAAATTAATTTTCTAGTCGTTGAATTTTACGAGTTACCATTATTAACGCAAAATTAACCGAAACTCATAATTTCATTTTCAATCCATCCGAAAGTGAAGCTCCACGCTCCCACGTTTTCAGAGAAACGCAACTCAATAAATTAATTGCCAGCGCACGTGAAATAATTATGCGTGGGAGCTGTAACCTATAATAAAACTTCAAAGTAACGAGCATTTTTCCATCCAACCTATAAATTCGGCCCAACCGCCAACTGCTGGGCATGATGGAGAAAAAAAATCAACTTCATACGCGACAGTCTTGTTACCTGCTTGCTCTGAGATATTTATGTCATAAACTTTAAGACTGAAGTGTCCTGGACGCGAAAATAAATTCTTCTTAATTAATTCTTAAAGGGGGAAGTGGAAGGTGTATTAAATGGAAGGACGAAAAAAAATTTGCGAAGCACTGACGATGACTGGAGTAACTAACTATATTACACTGTGTAATGAAGTATCTGACAAGCTCTAACAGCTCGTTTGTATTATATCCGCTTAGTCAGAAATTAAGTGAAAAAACCCCAAAATGATTAAGATACAAAAAATTGTTTCAAGTTTTTCCTGCGTGAAGCGGAATGGTATGCTTGGGCGTGTTTTCGACTTATTTTGAAGTCATTTGGTGTTGTGTTTAGTTGTATGCTTCCTGTTGCAATTGGTCTCGTAACCTCTGAACAACAGCCTGTGTTTTAAAAGTTTCGTGTGTTCAATGTGTGATTGTGTATAGTTAAACTTTTTCTGCATCTTCTTTTCAGTGTAGACACACAAGACAGATGTCTTGGATATGAATGATTTTCAATTGATTTGTTAACCCTCGTGGTGGTTGTATCGAAGAGGAGGTATCTTTTAATTAACAAAACTGACGAAATCTTGATGGACGAGATATCTCGTCTTGCAATAAAATCGACCAGATCTTGATCTCGTCATCATCAAAAATCGGCGATATCTTGATGACGAGATATATCGTCAATAGAAAAATCGGCCAGTTCTTGATGGACGAAATAACTCGTAGAAACCATTTGGAGGATTAACGTTACCTTGGATGCTAAGAGTGTTGTTTTCATTAAATTGCACACAGTTTTCATCCGGTTGATCTTACATTTATTGCACCTTTATCTACACTGCTTTTCAGAGAGAAGTGCGAATCAAAGTTGAACTTAAACGTCTTAAAAAGTAATAGCATGTGAAACCATGAGTAGTAAATTGGTTATTTTCTTTAAAATAAACTCAATCTTCATTTAAGTATAACTTACATATATTACATCCTTATCTAAGCTAGAAGGATTGGTTAGTTGTTTTATGGCGTACGAGCTATGTTTTGAAAGATGCGCCAAGGAAGCAACGTCAAGTAAATGGACATACACATACAAGAAAAGCTTTACTGACACAGGATAGAGAAGTATACTCAGGGAGGAATTAAACTTGAAAGAACGCAAACCCTAAACATGGAGATATTGCACCTTCATCTCAACTTTTCAGGATGGGAAATCAAGGACAAGCTCAAACTCCATGAAAAATAGTAATGTAGCAAGGATTTCTAGAATGTAGGCTATTGGAACCATGGGTGGCAAAACTTTGTGTATAGGTGGAGATAGGTAGTTGAATTGTCGTCGCACTGGAGCGGTCTATTGGCGACGTCCAGGATAAATTGTCAATAGTCCGTTGTGTTGCTCCAATGCGACGTAATTAATTACCTACTTACCTACCCCAAGGTACGTCAAGATAAATAAATTTTGAGTAATAACAAAATAAAAGAGGAAAACTTCTCAAACCAGGTGATAACAAACATTAATTTTCACTATAATTGCAGTATTCCGGTGGCGTCTTATTCTCGAAATGATCAACAATTACCGCTAAGAGAAGGAAATGTCTAGCTCAATCTTCCGTAAATCGGTGATAATACCTGAGTTTACCTCTTATGAAATAGAATAAGATCAGCGTCTAGCAAGTGCGTTTAATCGCGCTTGCTACCATCACCGATAATAATCATCATCACACTAAAGTTGCTATTGCTTTCTAAACTTGTAGTACAACCTAAGTACAGTAGAATCTTGATTATCCGAGCCCCGGTGAGCAGAGTGTTGTGCTATCCGAACCGAATTGGATACGGAGTTTTTAAAGCTTTAAATGAAGCTTCGAGCTGAAATGTGAGCCCTTTGTTCAAAGAGACGAGAAATGTTATATATCTTTGATGGGCGGGAATACAAGTAAAAAAAATGGCATTTTTTAGAACAAAAAAACATTTGATATTCCATATTGTGAATGAATAAAATTTATAAAATCAGTTCTGCATCTTATGTCTGACAACCTTAAAGGGAAAATTAAGAGAATTTTGGATGTGGCCCTGTGACAAAATTAGGTTGCTTGTACTGTTCGTACCACGAAAGTTGTGCACATCTCAACTGACTTGTACTGTTATTCCCGCCCATCAAAGATATATAGAAGGTGATTAGGAACGCATGGGACAAACTTCAATGGATGTTAGAGCACACTAAAACAATTATTTTGTGTATAGCAATGTATGTTCTCAAGTGATGCGTTTAGGCGTAAACATAAGAATTGCTCAGGAAATGAAACAAAATGTTTATTTATATCATTATTTTGCAATTGCTTATTTACAATGGTTATTTACAATAACTACTCAAAGGTGCCACCACTAACATTAATGCAAGCTTGAAAGCGTCAATGCACTTATTGGCGGACTTTTTCGCCTCTAGAGTGCACTGTTAGGTTTGGCGCGCGTGAATATCGGTCCTTTATTGGAACCCGGCAGTTGAAAGGCGGCTGCCAATCGTGCACAAATGTTGGCGGTGGCACTTTTGAGTAGTTATTGTTAAAAATCATTGTAAATAAGTAATTGTTAAATAATGGTGTAAATAAAAATTTTGCTTCATTTCCTACGCAATTCTTGCGTTTGCGCTTATACGCGTGACGCCCCCATACATTGCTATACAAAAAATGTTTCTTTTAGAGTGCTCTATTACCTCTTGAAGTTTCTCGAATGATTTCTGATTCATCCTGTATGTTTTTCGTATATAATGTTTGATATGTTTGTACAGATATGTTTGTCACAAAAAGATCTAATTACTATCCTACAGAAAATACTTTCCATGCTTATATATATATATATATATATATATATATATATATATATATATATATATATATATAAATACAGCTTCGTTGATTAAAAAAATATCTATAAAAGGCAAAGATAAAATGAGATTTTGTAAAAGAAGTCTGTCCGCGTCATGCAAATGGACTCGAATTTTAGCTTTAGAACGGGTTAATGAAGTTAACTAATAGGAACTAAGAGGACTCATTCGCATTAAAAATAGGCAATGAACCGCTGCCTTGAAGGCATTTACGGCAGCAGTAGTAAATTCAAGTAAAGTTAAGAGTTAATAATAGCTTCAGCGATTAGTTTATCGCGTGAAAGGATTAACTCCAAAACTTTAGAATATAGCTGTTGTTTAAAAAATAAAGCAAAGGTGCAAATTAGCGAACATGATTACTCATTGCGCGGAATACTGCATTTGCATATTTAATTCGGAAGACTCTTATTCGAGGTTATAAACATCATTTTGTTCTAAGCACTTAATGCGTTCTTCTATGTGTGAATTAAAAGTAATTACACGACATTAAGGTACTAATTTTTATCAAAGGATTTTAAATGTAGGTAAGGCTAACTCGCAAGTTTAATTAACGATTTTATTTATCATTTAATACGAAAAAGTTGGTATTAAAGTAATCAATTTAAAGCTTAATGACGGTGTTTTCTAATGCGCTGGGTTATCGCTAGAGACCATAAGTATTATGATGTTCGGTAAACCTTAAGAGAAAAATTTATTTATTAATGATAGATTTTCTATGAAATAAAGACTTATTCACTGAAATCTTTAAAATTTGTTCATTAAATGGTTTCTTTCTTATACTTTTGGCCTTAGTAATAGGAAATGCTTTAATGTCTGAATAAAACTGAGCTCATTATCTTGTCAGAGAGAGAATTTTATGTCGAGGCTCATATCAGCTCATTTCATAACACACTGCATTTTGTTGTTCATATTATTTAACGGTACTTTTCAAATTTTGGATGTTTTTGGAGTGGTTGGAGAACCTGGACCGAAGGCCTTCAATCTCCTTTGAAGTGCTTGCTAGTAGCTAAAAACGTACAAAAGGCATTGATAATTTTTTTCTTAGTGTTGTGCATGCTTATTACTATGAGTATGCATGCTAATTTAAAAATATGGGGTTTTGTGTAAAACAACTGTATTATTCCTTTTCTAAATCCAAATACACTGCTCGCCATTGAAAATGCAACCCCACGAAGAAAGTATTCAATAACCTTGAAATTGGAGAGATGCGTAGATTATGAAAGGATATGGAATTAATTAGCACTGCAGCGTATATGCAAATCATGTGTGTCAGTAACGCCCTCTTCAATATAAGAAAGGAGAACAAAGATCCGGTTTTAAGTATTATAAGTGTGTTTTCTCGCTTTTCCTGTGTATAGTAAGCTAACTTATGCTTCATCTAAACGAACTGCAGTCATACGTGCTCTTTTTTGAGTTTGACACAGGAAGAATTGGGTCTTATCGAGACTGCAGATTATCCTTCCGAGAAATCGGCATGGTCGTGTTGAATGAAACCAAGCCGCAGTGGTGATAATATGGAATCGGTGGGTGCAATAGGGTCGAAATAATTAGGATGTGTATCACAACAACCTATGGCAGCACATACAATTCAACGTCGTCTGCAGCAGTGGGAATTTCCTCAAGATATTCATTGCTGTAACTAGCTTTGACTAAGCGAAAATCACCTGGTTATGCAATGCTGCGTAAAATACTGTCAAACGCCGTGGAAAAACAAATGGCACATCAGTCTTTTCAGGCTAATCCTCGATTCTGTTTACAGCATCACGATGGTTGCATCCGTCTGACTGCACCTCGGCGACAGACTACATGACTCTTGCATTATGCATCGCCATATCGGTCTGTTTATTGGCATTATGGTATGGGGTGCCATTGGATTCTACTCAACCTGCCTAGTACGCATTGCCGAGTACACTAAACAACCACCACTACATCTCTGAAGTTTTGAAGCATGTTGTCTTGCCTCATCTTCAGATCTTGTCTGAGGCCAGCTTTCAACAGGTCAATGCGCATTCGTACGCGGCATTCAATGTACTATTCCTCAATGTCCACTAGGTTTCACATCTTCTATCGTCCGCCCATTCTCCAGATCTTTCACTCATAGAACACGTTCGGTGATCGCCCAGTTACTGGCACACCTCAGAACACCCACGGCTACGCCAGATAAATTTTGGCGACGCGTTTAAGCAACATGGACTGACATACATCAAACACGTCTAAAGCCTCTTTCTTTCAATGGCGAGACGTGTAGCAGTAGTGATTGCCGCCCACGGCTGCAACACAAGTTATTAATTTCTTCGCGTTTCGCAAATTGAACGGTAGATAGGTACGTATTTTAACGTCGCACTAGAGCAACACAAACGACTAATGGCGACGGTCCGGGATCAAACCCAAAGGGAAAGATCCGAGGTCAACACCACGTAATTTTGAATCACGGTCAGATGTTTAGGTCACACCTGAGCTAGGATCCATATATGGAGTTGATAATTAAATTCAAGCAATTGAACCTTGAAGTGGAAACTTAACAACGCCGATTTACCAAGTATAGGATGGTCTGGATTTAAGATAGGTAATTTATTAATATCGCACTGGAGCAACACAACGGGCTACTTGCGATGGCCCGGGATCGTTCCCAATGGGAAAGATCCAAGGACAACGCCATTGAGCAATTTGAACCATGGAAATCGAACGGAGCTGTAATTCCAATCATTTCACTCTTGCGTTTTATGTTATTTGTATAACATAAAATGAAAGTTATTTGTGTGCCTTATGTTATTTGTATAATAACATAAGGCACAAAGGTGACAGTCTGATACCATAAAAGCCCCATACCATAAGTATGCTTTGACATCTTTTATTCTTCACTGTATTACAATTTCGATGGCCAGTAATGCACAATATGTCCTTTTTAAAATGCAGAACTGTCTTCGTGTTTAAAGTTTTTATAACTTGTTGCATAATGAAATAAATTGTTAAAGCATACTTAATGAGATAAATATTCGTGTACACTTATTTTCCTGGGAATAAAATTATTTTTTAGAAAATATTTTTCAGTAAAAATTATTTGAAAAATCAACTTATACGAGGGCTGTCTAAAAAGTATCCGACCTTTGGCCAGGAAAAATATATTACTTAAGTGACGAAATTGGGACCCTAATCCCCTTCAAAGTAGGCCCCTTGCGCCTTCACACACTTAGCCCGCCGATCCTTCCACTGCCGAAAACACTCCTGGAAGGCTTCTTTTGGAATGGTGTTCATCTCCGTTGTCGCGTTCTGCATTATCTCTTCTCTACTCTCAAAATGGGATCCTTTCAACGGCATCTTCAATTTCGGAAACAACCAGAAGTCTCAAGGAGCCATATCTGGAGAGTAGGGAGATGACTGGAATTCCGTGTTTCGCCAAGAAAGTCTGGATCAGGTGTAACGAATGAGCCGGAGCATTGTCATGATGCAACTGCCAGTTTTTCGTCGTCCAGAGGTGTGGTCTTTTGCGCCGAACTGCATCTCTGAGTTGGCGTAGAACTTGTTGATAGTACTCTTTTGTCACTGTTTGTCCTTCCGGTGCGTATTCGTGATGCACAATTCCACAGATATCAAAGAACACAGTTAGCATCACCTTGATTTTGCTTCGCACCTGTCAAGCTTTTTTCGGCCTTGGAGACTCGGGATGCTTCCATTGCGACGACTGTGCTTTTGTTTCTGGGTCGTACCCGTATACCCATGACTCATCCCAGTAATCACGGTGTTCAGAAACTGAGGATCAGTGTTGGTAGTGTCCAGAAGGTCCTGTGCAATCTCAAGACGGAGTTCTTTTTGTTGTGCCGACAGCAGCTTGGGCGCAAATTTTGCAGCCACTCTGCGCATGTTCAAATCATCACGCAAAATTGCATGTGCGGAATCTTTACTGATCCCAACCTCTTCCGCAATTTCTCGTACGGTCAAACGACGATCTCCCTTTACCAGATTTTCCACCCTCTCAACAACAGCTGCATTCCGAGCGGTTTGAGGCCTCCCTGGACGCTGATCACTCTCCACCGATGTGCGGCCATTTTTGAATCGGTTAAACCACTCCTTCACTTGTGTTACCCCCATAGCATCGTTTCCAAAAACTTACTGAATCTTACGAATTGTTTCGCTTTGAGAATCACCAAGCTTTTGACAAAATTTGATGCAGTATCTTTGCTCAACTCGTTCAGTCATCTTGAGAGAAATCAAAAATCCGACGAACACTTACAACAGCACCTTACTCAGCGGCTAGCAGGCAGCGACTGACACACTCGAACACGGAGAAAAAATTCAAGCATGCGCATTAAGTTGTCTTCTTCCATTGTGCACAGTGGCGCCGCTCTAGCATCATTACCGTACGCAGGAAAATTCAAGGTCGGATACTTTTTAGACAAACCTCGTATAAACCAATTTGCCAGAACGATCTTTGCCGATTTAATACATTTTAGCAACTTTATAACTTTAATGTTTGAAAAACAAGTTTTTGATTTTTCTGTGTTTGTGTTTTGATCGAGATTTTTTCTTTTATACATCAGTATTGTTCGATGTAATTTTTTTTGTGTTTATATCATGGAATTTATGTTGCATGTTTTGTTACTTAATTTTAATCTGCTTTCTATTTATCTTTTCAATGTACTGGTTTTTATCTGTTCTGTACCTTCTGTCTTTTTTTGCGGACATGTGACTGCAGTAATCTGTTTACAATATGAATAAATAAATAAATTAATTAAGTGGCGGCGTTAAAATATTACAATTATTTACGGGATTTGTTTTTTAAACATTATTTTATGTCCCTGTAACCAAACGCCAAATTAAAACCAGAATTATAATCCATGCTTAAGAAATGCATTACAAGAAAAAAAGATACTTTCAAAAACCACAGGAATAATTATTTGATTTGATATTCTTTACTTTCTTTTCCAGACAGTTTCAGTATTAAATAGTTACAATTGAAAGTATGTGTGGTTTTTATTGATTGAAATTATATTCACTCCAAATTTGAAATCTTTTAAATTAGTTGTAATACATATTTCATATTGAGATTAAGTGTCGTATTAAAGTAGCTTTCTTGAAAACATGACGTAAGTAACTATCAAGCTAAGCTAGCAAATGTCATTAAAATTGATATTAAAGTAAAGAAAATTCTATACAGCTGTCTCTAATGGTAATAATGAATAACATACAATATATGGTATATTTTCTTAATATAAAAATTTACATTTTTAATTTACTCAATGTAATATCTCAAGAAATAAAGCAGACACAAGTTAAATTTAAATGAGATTCAAGTAACGAAGTACTTAATGGTAAATAATACTTAGATGAATTTATATATGATCCTTCAAATGTGATGTCCTTCTAGACAACAAAAAATTATATGCAGTAATTGCGAAGTAATTATTTGTCAGTAATCTATAACCCTATTTACAAAAAGATAATTGAAATTAAAAAATGAACCTTATATTTGCGAAAGAGCCCATACTTCCTTTCAAATACCATTGACAAAATGTTCTTTTACACTCACATTTATAACTATACTGGTTAATAATTTCTTTCAAATAAATGAAATTAATTAACTTTTATGAAATACTAATTAAAGTATTTTCGGATGAGCGCAAAGGTTTCTTGAATTGATTACAGAACTTGTAATAATAATGGAGGAAATATGAAAAAGTCGGATTCAAATTTTTAAATACACATTTGCTTTTCAATTTACTGTTTCTACATTCATTTCTATATAGTAAAGACTATTTTACTATTCTTTTCCAAGATGTATGTTTCGTGCATTTGATCTTGACACATTATGTCATCTAATTAATGGAAAAGGTTTTCAGAAAACGAATCTTATTTTTATGTGTATAAAATAAAATATTCTTGATGTTGAACAAATTCAGTTTTGCAAGGGCCCAATTAATTAAAACTACCCTCATTCTCAACACCTGTAAGTTATTGACATTCTCAATACCATTAGACATTCTTAGTACCTGTAAATTACCGATCTAGTTACCGATCTCGTAAATTAATTCTCGTTATTAGCAAACTCACCATATCTTGGCAGACGAGATATCTCGCGCGTTCTTAGAAAAAAATTCACCAGATCTTGATCTTGTCATCATCGAAAATTCGGCAGTATCCTGATGACGAGATATCTCGTCATAAGCGAAATTGGTCAGATATTTATTGACGAGATATCTCATTGAAACCACTTGGAAGGTTAAAACGACTTGTTCTAGAAGTTGTTCAAGGGCAGAAATTGCTTGAGTTCACAGAGAATGAAAAACCAAACCCAATCCAAAAGCTTATGGCCTGGAAAATTTGCTTGATACTAGGGCTGAGAGAACAAGTTCTAGACGTGTTTAACATAACAATATTTTGGGGATAAAAACGACTTGCGCAAGTTTGAGATAACAATTTCAAACGTTCAACAGAGAATGAACCACTATGGTTACCACAGATATTTGGATACTATTGCTGAAAGAATGATTTCCATACGTGCTTAACATAGCGATATTTTTGCCAGATTCAAACGACTTGTACAAGAAGTTGTTTGAGAGCATAAATTGCTTGAAGTTCACAGACAATGAATAACCAGACGAAAAATCAGATATAATCCAAAACCTGTGGTCACCAAAGTTATTGGATACTAGGGCTGAAAGACTAGATTCAGAAATATTCAACATCGCAATATTTTTGCCAGATTAAAACGACGTGTACACGATGTTGTCCGAGGACATAAATTGCTAAAGTTCACAGAAAATGAACAGCCAGATCAAACACCAGATCTATTCCAACTGCCTAAGGTCACCAAGGATTATTAGATGCTAAAGCTGATAATAATTTTTAGACGTGTTCAACATATCAATATTTTGTCAGTCTGAATTAGAGGAGAAAGATCAACAGGTCTCTCAGCTCATGGTCTACGTAAGCAGAAAGCCAACTGATATGCCATTGCTTTTCAACGGACCAGAAGACGCTCCACTAAGACCATTGGGCAATAAATAAATGGAAAAGGATGATGTAGTCCGAGAATTACACATATAACTGCGATATACTGATGGGGCGGTGAATATATGAACTAAACGAAACGGAAACTAGGTTATTTCCTCTGTTGTCACGTCTATTCACTCTGGTTGCGGAACTTTACGGCCTTGGCGATACTTTCATGGGCACTTCTCGGAATTTTATTTGTGCGGAGGGACATACGATGGCTCAACTATGATTAAATATCGTTATCATCGTCCATGCAGTTAAGTTCACCTTACTATGGTGATAGTTTATTCCAATGGAAATCGATGCTTCCAGATGCTTAAGACTGCTCCTAGAAATAGTGCTGACAGTATGTATAAATGATTTGAGGAGCAGGGCTTTAGGATTGCTACTTCTTGGATTGGTAGGTAGGTAGGTATTTTAATTAACGCCACACTGCAGCAAAACGACGGGCTATTCTTGTGGATTGACGTTATCAATCTAATCGAGTATGCGGGTTGAAGTCATGATCGGAATCAGACATCCAGATCCTATTGGAATAGGTCTCTAAACATCTGGAAGGCAACCGGCGTTTCAAGAGTGCCATACGGTACTTGTGAAATATGATTATCTATATTTATATAAAGCAGAGTTGGCGTCTGTTGGTCTGTCTGTTCTTTATACAAATGTACACCGTTTGACCAATCCACACCAAATTTGGCGCACTTATTCTTTAGAACCATGAGGGTAACGTAAGATACATATTAACCCCGTTCTATCTCTTGGGTGTGTAGAAGGGCTAAAACCAATTCGAAATTTCCATAGGAATAACATTGAGTATTTTTACTATCACTGTGACACCAATTCACACCTAATTTGGTACATTCATTCTTTAGAATCCTGCGGCAAACAGGCTGCATAGTAACCTCGTTCGGGATTTGTCCTAGGTCTGCAGAGGGGGCTAAAAACATTTCAGAAACCCCATAGGAATAACATTGAATAATATTACGACGAATAATAAACAATTTAACCCGAGCAACGCCGGGTAATTCAGCTAGCGTAAATTATGTACAATTTAAACTCTCTATAAGAGGGTAGGTAGTTAAATTTAAGTAGCACTGGAGCAACACAATTAGCGAGGTCAACACCTGAGGTGGTATAGCCGTCGTGGTTCAGTGGGTATGACTATTGCGCTAACAATCTGCTAGTTGTAGGCTTCACAGGTACGATTAATCCCTGGATGTATTTCTTTCTTACAGAACAGAGAATGAAATTCAGGAAAGAGAATTATTAGTTCATTAGAAACTACATCAACACGGATTCAAGCTTAATTGAGGACTAAAGAAGAGTCAACAACATACTAACTAGATCAGGGGGTGTCCAACTTCTTTGACCGTCGACCCTTTAAAGAGTTTCTTTGACCCCCTCTATTTTGCTATTACGTATCTATAATAGGACAAGCAAAAAAGACGCTTATATGCGTTTGAAATTGTTTACTTTATAGTTAGTGTGTTGTATGTATAATATAGTATATGCTATTGTATTGTCTTAACGACAAAGGGATACGTTTTTGTTTTCGACCTCCTCCTTAACATTACATATTTGATATGAGGAATAAATAATATGTAAAACATAAAATTTATATAGGTAGGTATTTTAATTAGGTATTAATGGGATCAATCCCAAAGGGAAAGATCGAGGATAACACCACGTACTTTTGAACCACGGTCAGATGACGAGGGAAACCTGAGCTGGCACCCCACTCTCCAAACTTCCAAACCACGGAAACGTGGGAACATTTCAGGCCACAACAGAACGTGCACCAGACTCCTTTGTACACGACAGTCTTTGGTTGGATTCGAACTCGCAACTCTCCGGTTTCTAATCCGTTTCTCTTCCAACCGGGCTACCGTGGCCCTATAATTTATTTAGATAACGAAATAACAATAATGCAATCTTCTTTATGTATATAAAAATAAGACTTTTATTAACTTAGTATACAATTTATTAACGCTGTCAATGTGAAGGGTGTGCTTCGGGATTCTTCACAAGATTAGCAACGTTGGGTTCAAAATTAGAAAGTTTCAGTCTTAAATCGCCACTTTTAATAGATTCACTCTTAATTGCGTTGTCATTCAAGATCGAGGTAATCCAAGTTAAACGAATTAAATATTACCCGTACAATGACGTCTTATATTTTTCTATCGACCCCCCAATTGACCCCTGAGCCCGAATGTACCGCTAACAATGTTATATCAAACCCTGGGGTGGATATCGACCACTTTAACTACTACTGGGCACTTTGGCAACCATACTAGATGGTCGTAATAATTCAACCACTTAAGTAACTAGGAAGATTAGGTAGGTAATAACCTGAATATGAATCCGCATATGTGTGTACAGCATTCTGCTAAGATGAGTTTGTTAAGCGATTCTAATTTTTTTATTACTGTCATAATAGTTTCATTTCTCGTTATCTTTTAATCCTTTATTTATTAGTTTTAAATGTTTTCGTTCATTTTTAATTGTTTAAATATTTTCTTTGCCCAAAGAAATACTTCGTATAATTAGATAAAATTTATGTTTATAGCTCAAAGTGTGTTTCGTGTAATTTAGAAACATTATTTTTGAAAATTATGGTTACCGTTGTAACACACAGACCTTTAAATGAAATTTGATCAGCATCTTTCCAAAGTCAGTGAGTTGAGGTTCCTGGAATTTCCATTAAAAGTTAAACCTAATAATAAATAATGTATAATATATACCTTAAAAAAGCACCTCTTAATTTGATTTATTGTATGCAATTCAAAATTTTAGTGGAGAATGATTCAGATTATTTCAAATTATTTAGATATTAAAGATGGTATACAGAAGTATTTTTTCTGATAATTACATCCCAGAAAAATTTAGCATCAAAATTGGAATTGTTTCCGATCCATAAAAAATTTGTAGAGTAGCGTATTAGAAACCGGATGGATTGTGAGTTCGAAACTCGATTCAACCAAAAACCATCGCCTGTTGTGTTCGTCCAAAGAGCCACATTAATTCAACTACCTTCCTACTTACCATAGAAAATGCCTTCAACGGGGAAATACTTTAAATCTTTTTATTAAGAAAACTTTTATTAAACAGACTTAAGAGCTTAATTTTGAAATTAAATTTATATTTTATTTACGAATGCTGAATCTTAATCGTGTATGAAGACGATACCGCTTAAAATTTCAGTCACTTAGAGGAACTAAAGAACCAAAAGGAAAGTTCTGAATTGGCCCTCATTTTAAGGTTATCTCAAACAAAATTAGAAAACGTTTCTGTCTTAAGAAATATTCTTTCGTTCTTCTAAAACTATCGAGAAACGTAAAAAACTAAAACATCCGACGCTCTTTGTTCCGAGGTGCTTGAAAACGTCATTTTAATTATGAGTTGAATGACGCTATCTAACCCAGCCCTTGACTTCCAAAAGCCGAGCTGAAGCTAGTTTTGAGAGCAAGGTACTCTTTCCTCCTCATCCTATAGGACAGTTACCGTAATGACTGATGTTTGAAAGAGATAGATAGTTTAATCACAGCATGTGACGAGGTGCATGACCATACAACATAAGTCGAGAATGAATTAGAAGAGAGTACTACACGATACCGGCATTCATAAAACAAGTCATATTAAGTCCCTTTAAACACCGCGTTCTTCGTGAACTTAATGATGATGACATTAGTTAACATCCTTTTTAACAAGTTCGCATAAGAGGGATGGCTTCTAAAATAAAAAAATACGTGCTCTCAAATTGTCAGCCACTTGTATCATGTTAACGAGTGTACCTACGAGTAAATTAGAGTTCCAACTTTCAAGGATAAGAGATTTTAAGGTGGAAGTGAAGGCGTTTAACAGATGGATACTTCATGTCGTGCAAGTCGTTGGAGCTTAATTATCGCTATGTTTGTGATATGAATGAGGTTATAAAAATAAGAATTGCGAAGATGTCATATTAATTAAAGTAGTTCATATGTGAGAGGTTTTAAAACAGCGAAATTGAAAAAAATATTCAAGTAAACATTTTATTCTCAAAAGCGAAATCAAGGATTTGAATGTATAAACTGAAAATTAGTTTCTAACTGCAATTAGCGTTTTGGTGCAGCTTCAAAAGCTGAGTGCATCGTGAAAATATTATCCATTGCAATATGAAAATATTATTTTTATATTGCAATGGTTAATTTTGCTTTCTTTTGAATTAAATTCACGTTACAAGCTTTGTTGCATATTAATATGTGTGCATTTTCAATACAAATAATCTTCCTAGCACACTGATACATTTATCATGCTATTTTTGGAAGCCCAAAATAAAATTCATGTAATGTTTCTGTTTTAAAATAATTTTTAGTGTGCAATATTAATTATAGGATTACTGAAAGATTTGTAGAGTAACCATGAAATATATTTTGATTGATACTGATTAAGAATATGACAAATGTCTGAATCAGTATCAAGCCTACGACACACATGCTGCGCCTATTTCATAAGAAGGTCGTTGTAGAAGGTTTTATGACGCTACTTCCGGTCATTAGAATTTTCAGCGCTAAGACACCAAGCAAACTATCATCTCAGTGTTCTTGAGGTTGCCTGTACATGAGAGTACATCGCTACACCCGTACGAAAATAAAGCACAAATGGATATGCAAATTCCTAATGTGTGCGTTAACCAACCAGTTGCATATATGCACGTGTGCATCTCTAAAATGCCAAGCTCGATCGAAAACCAAACATTCCTTTTGGATGGTATTCGACAAGGTAGGTAGTTAAATTTACATCGCACTAGAGCAACACAACAGGTTAATGGTGGCGTTACGGGATCAATCCATAGAGGAAATATAAAAGTAGAGTGAACGATGGTAACCTTGTTATGTGCCCAGGATAATGTGGCCGAATCTAGCAGTAATGTGACCCTTACACTACTGTCGTCGTCCCGGTGGAAACGAACATTCATGATCTGATTGGTTCACGGGAATGGGAGAAGACATGTATCCGTTGATTCATCATCTGATTGGTCTGCACGACATATATTTGACTTTGGCGACTTCGCCACATTTGTCGCCACACTGTAGAAATCAGCATTCATACACCTTCACTGCCATATGATGTCATATCGCCAAACGGGGCGATAAATGCCAAATTGGTCAGCCAAGCCAACTTTTCACAAAGCAGTCATGTGACTACTAGTCGACATGTTGGTCGCACTTTTTGATGCTCCTCTCAATAGCAACGCTCAATCTACTTATATTTCACGACTATGGATCAATTCCGAAGGTAAAATTCCGCCTCGTAGTTTTGAAGCAATGCCAGATGACGAAATATTTTCGACAAGGAATCGCAGACATGTTCACTGTGCGGTCCTGATTCTAACCACCCAATTAGTATGACTTGAATCAGATACAATATTTATCATCCTAAAACTACAGAAAACAGAAACAATCTCAACTGATATTAATTTAAAGGAAACATTTTCCTGCGATATCAATTAATCTAGTGTTTAATCTGTAGCATATGGGACAGAGTTGCCTTTTTTTAAATTTTCAAGAGAAAATTCTTCTATCTTCTGTTCATCTCAGAATTCGGGAAGGTTAATAATAATCGCTAGAAAAGTTCGCAAAGTTGTCTTCGTTAGTTGTTAAAGTTTTCTAATTGTTAAAGAATGGTGCAGTAGAAATGTTTCCGTGTTGAAAAGTTTTCTTGCCCCCCTTTCTGTTACTTTATTGCTTTCTTTCTTGTTTGCGCTACTTGTAGTGCTTCAGAACACCCTTAATTGTGCAATCATAAAATAAAAATGTACGTTTTCCACTTCCATAGTTATCTGGAAAGTTTCCGTTACATTTTTCGTCAGAAATTGCCTAAAAGTGCCTAATGACGTCATCGCATAGAGAAACTATTCAAATGTGTTAGTTTTCATTCTTGATTTTTCTGTTAATTGATGAAAAATTTTCTAAAATCTTTGCTATTTTTCAACACAAGTAATTTTTTAATAATCTAAAAAATAAGAAAAATAATAGAGAAACTATTCAAATGTGTTAGTTTTCATTCTTGATTTTTCTGTTAATTGATGAAAAATTTTCTAAAATCTTTGCTATTTTTTCAATACAAGTAATTTTTTAATAATCTAAAAAATAAGAAAAATAATAGAGAAACTATTCAAATGTGTTAGTTTTCATTCTTGATTTTTCTGTTAATTGATGAAAAATTTTCTAAAATCTTTGCTATTTTTTCAACTATAGTCGATATACTATAGTCGATAACAATATGTAATCACAATCACACTAAAGAAGAAAATAAACCGCATAAAATTAATTTCGAATGAAAAAACACCACACTTTGTCATCTTACAATTATTTTTTCATAGACTGTTATTAAGTATTTAAAATATTTAATGACATATATATGACATGAAACTAAAAAAATTCAACAATCAGTTTTAATTTATTATAATTACGCATAATAGTCAGTATATTGTACAGAAAACTTATTATAGTTAACAAAATATATTAAAACATTTTCATGGTCATAACTTATCTGTTTTAAGATGTATACGCTTGACCCCAGGAGCTTTATATATAATGAGCTTACACGACTTTCTTACTGCTTTCAATTCCTCACAGCAATCCCATAAAGGCTCATAAACCGGCATAAAACACAATTTATTGCAATTGAACACAAAAGTATTCGTCGGGGTATTGAGATAATAGCATGCTACGCATGATCAAGCGCTAAGATTTATAGCAGCTTCATCAGTCTGAAGATGTTGCTTTTTTATTTATTTTCATCAGTCGCTGTTATGATGGCAGTCGTGGACTACCACCTTAGACCCTACATTTTGGACTCGCATGTCATTAAATAGTTTGTAAAAATTTGATTTCAGTTTACTACCTATCTACCTTAGATCACTGTAATTTACTTTGGCTTAAAACATTTAAATTCAATATGTAGATAATTAAAAATAGCCGTGCGAGGATTTCTTAGTTTTTGACTAAAATAAAAACTAACTATAATAATAGTTATATAAACGAAAATAAGTCTATTTGAGTATAACATAATCAGTTTAATAGGTACAGTTGTTGAGCCTCTTGGTAGCTGGTTAAAATGACGAGGTATCTCGTCATTAGCAAAACTGGTCAGATCTGGTTAGACGAGATATTTTGTCAGTGAAAGAAAACTGACCAGATCTTGATCTCGTCATCATAAAAAATAGTCAATATCTAGGTGACGAGACATCTCGTCATTAGCAAAATTGGTCAGACTTTGATGGACGAGATATCTCGTCGAAACTACTTGGAGGGTTAAGAAATAGGATCAATAAGAATGTCAATTTTTCAAACTAATAAGAAAAGCCCCAATGTATTCTAAAAAAGAAGGGGGCCTCGGTTGGAAAAGTAGCGCATCAGCAACCGGAGGTTTGGGAGTTCGAAACTCGATCCAACCAAAGACCGTAGCGTAAGTGCTGGTGCATGTTCAATCTTTCGTCGTCTCAAACGTCCGCACGTTGGCGGGGCGTGGGAGTTTGGAGAGTGGGGTGTCAGCTCAGGTGTTGACTTGGTCATCGGACCGTGGTTTGAAATAACGAGGTGCTGTTGTCTCCAGATCTTCCTTTTCGGGATTGATCCCAGACTGTAGCCAGTAGCCCATTGTGTTGCTCCAGTATGACGTAAATTGAACTATCTACCCTTTCATAGAAAATTTAACTGTACATAATTTAACGTTAATTCAACAATCTACGTACCTAAAAAGAGGAAATAAAATAACACCTGATCACTGAATTCACTACCGAATTATGAAGGTAGTGGATTCATGTGATAGCGTAAAACGTTAAGGCATAACGCGTAAGAACACAGCTTAATTCATCGTAAAAATACAACTAATAGTCGTCCTCATATAAATAATAGGATTATTAGGAGTTTATAACAGTTTGTTTAATAGATATGGATGTTAAGGAATAGAATCAGAAATGATGGACCATTTTTGAAATTGCCAATGTTTTCCTAAATAATAAGAAAATAATAGCTTATCGACACGGATCCACATTGAATCCGTTACCAATTTATTGAGTGCTAGCGTAAAAAGTATCCTCTTATCTTAGCTTAACGTAAAAACATAATTAGCGCCTTCTTGATAATAAGTAGTAAAACTATTAGAATTTGTAGCTGGCAGTTTAATAGATACGGATGTTAAAACAACAATGCAGCTTTAAAAATTGAGAAACATCCAAAATAACGACTAATAAAGATCAGTGGAAAATTCGGTAGAACAAGACGTTCACAATCATCAGGACAGAATAATTCACAAGAAGAAACATGAGTTTAAATATAATTGGTCTTGAATAGTATTGCCACACTCGCTTTTTTAACTAAGCTTTCCAGGTCGCGTGTAAAGACTATAGACATGAAATAGTAGACTGAGCATTGCTATTAAGAGGAGCTTCAAAAAATGTGACCAGCAGGTCGACTAGTAGTCACGTGACTGCCTGCGTGAATGTGGTATCCCATCTACTCGTTTGGCGATATTCCATCGTAGGACAGGGTAGGTACGTGAATGTGCATTTTTATAGAGTGGCGGCAAAAGTGGTGAAATCGCCAAAATTTACTATTCTCAGATGATCAATCAATCAATGAACCAATCAAATGATGAATCAATGGATGGGCGTCTTCTCCCGTCCCGTGGACAGGAAAAGACGCCCATCAGATTAAGAATGTTCGGTTCCAATCAGCAGACGAAATAGTCTAAGGATCACGTTACTACTAGTATTGGTCATATATGATCTCGGGAACATAATAGGTTGCAATTACTCACTCTGCTTTTATACTTCCTATATGGCAATGACGGGGAAGCACTAGTCATCTGCTAGTGTGTTCGACAACGTAAAAGATTAGTGTCGTCTAGATAATAAATAATAAGACTATTAGAGTTTATAACTGCCAATTTAACAGATATAAACATTAACATAACACTACAGCTCAGCTTAATGTAAATATACAGTTAGTGTCTTGTAGATAATAAATAATACTATTATTTATAACTACCAATTTAATAGACACGGATGTTAAGGAATAGAATCGGCAAGGATGCAAACTATTCAAACTAATAAGAAAGCCAACATCTTCCTACAAAAAGAGAGAAAAGTATTAGTTTACTGACACTTGATTTCCCCACTGAATTCACTACCGAATTATGATGGTAGTATATTTAATCTAGTAACGTAAAAAATAACAGCTTAACGTAACAGTACAGCTTTCTTAACGCAAAAAATACAATTAATGTTGTCTAGACCAGCGATTTTCAAGCTTTTTCATCCATGAAACGCGTAAACTAATTACTGAAATTCTGCGGCACACCAAAAACTACATTAGAATCTTTGTCGATCTGACCAAAAAATAGGTGTAATTTTGCTTGATTTACAAAAAATAGTAGTACTTACCTACTCTTTTCGCTCCAAAGTGTTTTTTACCTTCTTTTGAAGCAATTTATCTAAGACCGTAACAAAAAACAATAATGAAAATTATTTATACGGGTATTGCTTGAAATTTGTAAACACACTTTTCAAAGGGTTCAAAACAAAACCGTTGAAATGAAATAAATCTTTGTACAATTTAATTCGTTTCACCATTCGTAATACACACCAGTGCCAGTCTTGTGCTAATACTGTTTAAAATAGCTGGTTTAGATAATAAATAAGACTATTAGAGTTCTCATAACTGACAGTTTAAAAGGACAGTACACTTTCAAAACAAATTTTCGCAGCTATCTAATTGTTATGAAATTTGCAGACAATTTTCTAATAAAGTCAAATCCAATCTATTGTCAAAAATTTAATTTGCGTAGTAGTTTGCTTATATATAAATCAATTAACTACCATTTGGTAAGTGTATCTCTCAATAGTAAAGCATAAAAGATTATTCTAAAACACCTCAAATTTGCCAAAAGAAAAGCATAAGTTAACATTTTAAACCAAAATTTGAAAGCATAATGAATTTCTCACTGCATACAATGGATTTTAAGGATTATCCAAAAAATTTCCAAGTAAATAAATTAAAACCACATGCATAGGAAATTGCTCGAAATCAGAACGATGTCAAAAGATCTCAATAGGGTAACAACACAGTAGACTTACTATACTTATGCATTATATCTTTGATGTTGTATTAAAGTAACTCGTCAAACATGAGCGTAATTGAAAAATTATTTTTGCTATTCACAGAATGTGATGTTAAGTAATTTTTAATACTAAAGTTACAAAATTTGATTTTTCGATCAATTTTGGTGATTTTGAAAGTCCACCGTCCTTTTAATAAATACATAGGTCTGAAATAGCCCCTTTTAAAGAGCAAAGGATTAGATACCGGAGGCTTGCGAGTTCGAAGCTCGGTCCAGTCAAAGACAATCGTGTACACGAGAGCTGGTGCACGTTAAATCTGCCGTGGCATCAAATGTCCTCACGTTGGCGTAATGTCTGGCGAGAGTGCGGTGCCAGCTCAGGTGATCCGACAGTGATTCAAAATTACGTGGTGTTGCCCTCGGGATTGATACAACGGGAAATAACCCTTTGTATTGCTCCAGTGCGAAGCATATTCAACTTCCTACCAACCGTATGCATTAGAATTGGCTAGTTAATTAACGTCGCACTGGAGAAACGCAGTGGGCTATTGGCGGCGGTTCGAGATCAATCCCGAAATGAAAGATCCGAGGGCAACACCTGGCAACTTTGAACCACGCTCAGATGACGAGGTCAACGCGGTCTTTTGCTGAATCCAATTTCGATTTCGAACTCCCAACCTCCCCCGTTGGTAATTCGTTACTCTACCGACTGGGCTACCACGCTCCCCCTTAACATACACAGATGCTAAAGAATCGGTAAGGCCGCAAATCCTTTAAACAAGAAAAGGGTCTTCCCAGAAAGAAGGAAAAAGTATTAGTTTACCGACACCTAATCTACATTGGATCCACAACCGATACAAACAAATAACCCACTCAGCAAACTTAAACTATTGATTAAACTCCAAAAGAAGACCAATCAGGTCGAAACATTAACGACTCGTTGGCGTCATGCAAAGTAGAAACTTCAATTCTATTTACGTTCGACTCAGTACAGGGTCTTTCGAGTCAATGCAGAAATCTTCCGCACAATACACCCTTCACGGCCAAGTCTTCAGCAGCAGGGGCAAAAGAGGCAATATGTATCATTTGAGCAGAAGCAACACAAAGACTCTCACCACAGGTGCAAACAGGCATGAAAAAGGAGGGAGGGGATGTTTTGGGTCTGTTTTTGGGGTGGGTGGAATTGTGATTCAACCAATTTCTCGCGAACAAAGGATTTTTCTTTCCCCACTGTCTCTTTCTTCTCCGCAACTTCCGACAACAATGGAAGTAAAAAAAGAAGAGGATTCGAAGCCGTATAAGTATTTATTTATTTTTGTTGACAGACTAGGCAAAAACTTGCATCGGTCGAAACTTTTCTGTGGTCGGTACAATCAGAATCGTATTTTACGCCCATATCACAATATGCAAAGCAGACTCATTTGAATGCTTGCCGAGTTATGGTTCACAGTGGTTGCACATTTATGTCGAATAGGATAGCTAGGAACTGAATGGGCATTTTTTGATTCCGGTTATAAATATGATGGGATAATATAATAACTGTAGAAAGAGATATAAGAGAATATGCGTTCATTTGGTATGGTAATTAGATTTTTATGCTGGAATTATTGAAAGCAAGTTCATTATATATCGTAGATATGCCATAAATATATTAGAGAGCATTTTTAGTCTTACAATGCTGTTTACTTGTTTTATTAACGTAAGATGACTATTCCAATTACGCTTAATATTTTGTAAATTCATTGACATTGCTAGGAATACATTTCTCGATTGTTTGAAGCAGAACACAATCTTATCTTATTTTATTTTATTTTTACTCGTGCATAGTTGTAGGAAATATCTCTGTAACTCCATCCAAATAAGAACCGATATCTTTGTTACGGATAAAATTATATAACAAACAGAAACTGATTTGACAGCGCATTTATGTGCATACTACATTTCCAATATGAGTTATGCAAATACTATTTTTATTGGCTTGGTTTCTCACTCTTCAGTCCTTGTTCCCTGCATGAAGACTAAAAAACTAGACCTTTTTCAATTGGATATTTCTTATTAATTATATTAAAATAAAGTTGTGATGTAGTTGTTGCGGATTCTTGAGTTTTCACTTTTCTTCCAAAACAATCCGCCCTTCATTTGATTACATTGTATTCCCAGCGGGAAGAGAGCTGGTCGTAAATCCGAGCGGTCGTTAAACAAGCAGGTCGTTAAGTGAGGAGTATATGTTAGACCTTGAAAACATATTAATTATGTTTATAATTGCATAAAGTAAACGGAGATAAAGAGTTATACAGTTTTTCAATTTATTTGGAATACATATTTTTGTTTCATGGTGTGCCCGTCGTTTTATCTGTAGCCCGTCATTTCACTTGGTACTGGAGCCCGAATTCGGGGGGGGTGACGAATTATGTAATTATGCTTCAACATTACACTTCTAACTCAATATACTACACACGGTAACACAGCAAAACACACGTCATTAACGAAATCTCCTTTTGTCCTTCCTTCCCCACTGATCAAATTATGAGCGCAATTAAACAGAAAACGACAGACTTTCACCTTCATCATCCACAACACAATTCTCGAAGAATGCGTCTCATTAAAAGCCTCGTCAAAGCCTCAGATGATGCCATTTAAAGTGATTCTTAGGAAGAAAACCCAACATAGGAGATCTAGAAATTTAATGAATGGATAAGAGGAACTTACCCATGGACTTCCAACAGCATCCAGGGGCGTTAGTGAAAAGCCCATCAAAGATTACGGAATAAAGATGCATGAATTGCGTAAGCGATTAGATCGCGACTTTTTTCAAAGTCTGAGCTAAAAGCCCGCTAATGGGCTGTCCCAGATAATGACTGCGATTGCTTCGAGAAGTAAAGAAGCCCCGGACTGAGTTCTGGTCTTGTTAAGGTATCCGCATACGTTCGGAGCACTTTTTTTAAAAAATGCTATGCAGAAGCAATTTAATATTATTTTTATAACTATTTGTTGTCAAAATTAATTTTGCACTAGCAATAATTAAAATTTTAAAAAAGAAATTTTACAAAAAGTGAAATTTGTGAGTAAATTTGAAGTTTTTTTTCAAAACTTTGAAAAATGATACAGGGCGCACAATTTAAATTATCAGCAAAAAAACATGATCAGAGTAAACTTCATGATGTTATCTAGGGCTTCCACTAGAAGTAGGAAGATATATAAAAAACTAAAGATTTTATAACTCATCGAAAAATCGTTAAAGGATTTTTGACCATTTTGCCACATCAATATTCAAATGCAAGCTCATAAATCAGAAAAAAATAAAGATATCAATATAATTCTAGTGCATGCACTAGCAAACACTATATAGAATATGCACAGCAAATTTTATAAAAATATATCAATAACTTTTTTAGTTATCATTTCTGGAATTCAATGTTTATGCCTAAAATGTAATTCTGAGAAAAATGCATTTTAAGTATATAATGACTCAGTTTTAATATAAAGAATGTATTACTATACCTAAAATTCACCAGACTTATAGGTTATACCTTCCTCTTGCTCAATTTTAGCCATTTTACCTTTTTTGGCCTGCCTATTTTTTTTTCTGGAAATTTTTGCACTCGTTAACGAGTGACGTCTCGAGTCATTTACTCGTTCGAGGTCATGCTCGACAAAACCTTTCAAAGTGAGGACACCAGGCATTATCCCAACACGTTCAAGAATAGTCAGTAAACCTTTGTAACCTTTGTTAAATTGAACAACAGCAAGGTTTACAGCAAATTTTAATGTTTCGCTCTCAACAAATACCTCCTTTGGGACAAACTTCCACACTATTCCATTAAAACTCTCATTTGCATTTTGGGTTAACCCATGCAAACATTTTGTGAGTAGTTCTCGGTCACATAGCTGCATATAAACCGGCTTTACAATATTTATTACACTGTTTGGCAGACCTTTGTTTCTGTCCTTGTAAACTTTCCCAGCTGCTGAGGCTCGCTGAAACTTACACCAGCTGTCAGGTCCAACGGGGCACTGGCCATGCATTGGTCTCTTTGCATTTGAGCAGCAATGAAAAAAAGCTGAAATTACTGCAGCTTGCATGCTGTCTAGATCATTGATATTGCTTCTTATAGCAATACCATAATAGTTTTGCAGTTTATCGATGAAAACATCAGTCAATTTACCGCGACCACCAAGTCCTTTTTGCTTTGCTTTTAGTTTTCGCAGCCGGGAACCAACACGTTTCTGAATGTGGCCAATGCACTCATGTTTTACAACTGGGTTCTTTTTCCCATAAATTTCTCGGATAGCATCGTATCCTTTCGAATCTCCATCGCCATAAAAGTTAGAGTATTGCAAATTTCTGATTTGCAAGGATCTTTCGAAGATGCGGTACACACCGACAACTTCCATGGAATTGGAAGAGCCAGTATGTTTCACGCAGTTGTGGTTATTTTCCCCAATTCGTTTGCAAAGTCTGCACACTTTTGATAAAACTTCGGTATCAATAACTTTGCCACTGTCAACAGATATCGCAGTTATGCAGCCATTCAAAGAAGAGTGTCCCCTTCGTTGCCAAGTGCCATCCACTGACACACCACACTGATCAATTTTATGCTTTTCACGTATTTCCAATGCAGCCTCATTCATTGCTTCAGAAGCAGTACATTGAGCCACATTTGCGAGCTTTTTTTCCAAAGCTTTGAAAGCATTCTTGGAGAGTGTGTTCATATCCATAGCCGAACACAGTTTTCGGGCAGCAGAATGACCCTTACCAATAATCCTTAGTCCAAAAACAAAGGATGCATTGCAAGCATGCAGCTTATCTACTTTTTTGGATGTGCAGAAAACATTCACATACTCACAGTTCTGGCATTTTACTGTCATATTTGATGCCAGTCCAAATATCGTGTTTTGTTGTAGACATAAACCACTGGTCAAGCACATGGGACAACACAAACACTTTATCACATCTGCGAGAATTTCGATGTCAAATAATTGATTACCAGATTGTTCACCTTGAGGAAAATCCGATAAAATAGAACTTTCAAGCTTTTTTTCACTTGCTGTTGGTGCAACATTCGATGCAGACGATTCTTTCGATGAAGCAGGCGACACATTGTTCGTATACCTATTTCCACGGAAACGAGGTTTACGGGTAAATAGCTTATTCCGTGAATTACCCATGTAAAACTTCACTTAAAAGCTATAAATTCCAAAAATATAATCAAACTAATATTGAAATTGCTGGAATAATATTCGAAACAAAATAACACGCCTCTGCTTGTAAACAAAATCCAAGAGAGTAAAGATATTGCCAAATTCTGTTAAGAAATAAGCGAATTGTATTAAAAAATTGCAGTGGCCAACTTATAGCAACATTATTGTATTATATTTTAACTTACAATAAAAGATAACGGGTAGAAATCACGGTAAAAAGGGAATATTCCTGTTAGTTCCGGTTTCGTTTTGCTACTTCCGGTTTCATTTAGCAATTTCGTTCGAATTTTAAATTGACCTAACTTTTTTTCTATTGGTCACATATTAAAAGTTGGAACTGTTTTAGAAGCACAAAAGTACAGGGAATTCTTGAGTAGAATAAAAAAAATTTGAAAATTAAGATGATAGTAGAGAGTGGGTTGTAAGTCCATGCTGTCGTTAAACAATTAGGTCGTTAAGTGAGGACTGTCTTGAAGGTAGTCCTTGCTTAACGATCAACAGGATTATATAGCTAGCAAGCACGTCGATTACCAACAGAACATGTGATGAGAACATTCAGGCACCCGATTTGTCGAGTTTAACGTCGGCTATTTTTGCCATTGTCGGTGGCCTGACCGGCAACGTGAGAAATCCCTTATTTGATTCCATTGTATTTTCCGCTCGGGAGAGAGTGGGTTGTAAGACCGAGAGGTCGTTAAAAAGTAGGCCATTAAGTGAGGACTACCTTAAAGTTAGTCCTCAAGGACATACAGGAGTATATAGTAAGCAAGCACTAACTCTATAAGGTAGTCCTCACTTAAGGACCTGCAGGAGTGTATAGTAAGCAAGCAAGTCGATCCCAAAAGAACATGTAATGAGGACATTCCGGCACCCAATTTGTCGAGTTCTACACCGGCTATGCTTGCTTGTGTCGGTGGCCAGATCGGGTTACACGAGAAATTCACCATTTAATTACATTGTATTCCCCGCGCAGAAGAGAGCTGGTCGTAAATCAGAGCGGTCGTTAAGCAAGTAGGTCGTTAAACAAGTAGGTCGTTATGTTAAGTGTGCTTCATATAATGGTAGACGGAAACTGTTAAATATGGTTACAATTGTATGAAGGAAAAGAAGACAAAAGCTATGCATTAGTCCAAATTATACAATGGATATTTGGAATACATATTTTTGTTTTATGAAGGGGTCCGTCTTCTAAGCCGTCATTTCCCTTGGAAATGGAGCCCTGATCCGGGGGGGGCTGACGAATTATGTAATTATGTTTCACCATTGCACTTCTATCACAATATACTACTCGCAGTAACCCAGCAAAACACACGTCATTAACGAAATCTCCTTTTCTCCATCCTTCCCCACTAATCAAATTATGAACGCAATTAAACAGAAAACGACAGACTTCCACCTTCATCATACACAGCACAGCTCTCGGAGAATGCGTCTCATTAAAAGCCTCACTAACGCTTCAGATAATGCCATTTAAAGCGATTCCTCGGAAGAAAACCAAACCTGGGAGAGCCGGACATTTGATGAATGGATAGGAACTACCCATGGACTTTTCAGCAGCATCCAGGGGCGTTGGTGGAAAGCCCATTAAAGATTACGGAATAAAGATGCATTAATTGCGTAAGCGATTGGATCGCGACGCTTTGCAAAGTCTGAGCTAAAAGCCCGCTAATGAGCTGCCCCATCTAATGACTGCGATTGCTTCGAGAAGTAAAGAATCCCCAGACTTGGCTGACTGAGTTCTGTTCTTGTTGAGACGATGGTATCGGGTTCTTGATGGTCGAAGACTCGTTCCAGATTCGATGGCTTCCGAAGAATAGAATATCTCCGGAATTCCCGTGTTCTGTGTCTTTATTTTTTCACGGCTCGGTATCGATTATTTATCGGCAGCGAAAAATCCGAGGAAAGATTTCGGATGGCTCATTATCTCATCTGCATCTTGGCTCTCATTTGAGTCGTTATTTCGAGAATGAGATCCGGGCAGTAAGGGGCCCGAAATAGATAAGCTGAATGTGAAATTAATTATCTTGTCATTCGCACATGTTTAAGAGATTCTGAAGTCCAATATATTAATGATAAGAGTCGCTGTATGTCTTTTGCCAATCTGAATAAGTTAAAGTTGATGGTGCCGTTGAAAGATTTATAAAATGCGATTTTCCTTCCTCCATCTCTAAGTCGATTTCAAAGCTTTTAAATTAATTTAAGTTAATTTCAAATTTAGAGTTTCGAGTCGCGATATGTTCTCTACTACTATATCTCTACGAGGATTTATATTTTAATAGGGTCTATAAACGTTTCACCACCAAAAACTTATTTCAAATTTTAGTCTTTCAATGTAGATACCAGAGTTATATAGCAACTGTTGTGGAGAAGGCTGATTAACAAGAGATCTTGCAAGTTCGCACGACGATTTTCTAGGAGTGTAGAATTAACGTCACTGGAGCAACACAACGGGAATTCGACGACGGTCAGGGATCACCGACAAGACCGAGGGGCAAGACCGAGGACAACACCGCGAAATTTTGAACCAAGCTGAGATGGCGAGGTCCCCACTTTCCCAACGTGAGAACACGACAGATTTAATGTGCCCATCCCCCACGTAGACGGTCTTTATTGAGATTGGATTGAGTTTCGGGCTCGCAAACATCCGGTTGCTAATCCGCTACTCTTCCAATAGCCCCGATTTTCGAGGAATACAACCAATGGTACTCCTAGATTCCACTATTAATATTCCACCTCGGATGTCTGAAATGTAATACCACCTAGGGAGTACCCAATACATAGTACTGCTTAAAATCTACATACGATATACATTTAGCATGTGACAATATATGCCTTAAAGCGCATGATGCAATGAACGATTCGAGTGATTCAAGACGGTGGTTCAAAATTATGCTGTGCTATCCTCGGACCTTTTCCTTCGGGGGTTGATTCCGCAATAGCCCGTTGTTTTGCTCCAGTGCGACGTTAATTAAAATACCTACATACCTCGAGTGATTCAACTAAACGATCTCAATATTTATGATGTACTACATCATATTTCAGAGAATTAATACTGTTCTAATATTTGATGAAGAATTTTACTTACCATACTTTAAGTTATCTGACAATCACTATCCCCTTGTATTAGTCTGGGCAGCCGTGGTACTTCAGTAGGTTTAATCCACAGTTTAGCAGTAGGTTTTACCCGCTGAGCCAGCAACTTGGGTGTTGTAGGCGGCGGAGGTTCGTCCATTACATGATGTTGTACCTCTTGTGCTTGGCCAAATATGGTCCTTGCGTCATACAAGCCAGCCAACTTAGTATCAGCGTCTCGATATATCATTTAACATTCGCTGATAGATGGCTTTTTAAAGTTTTAGACAGGGTTTGTTCAAATAATCATAAATAATTTAGCGATGAATTTTACACCTCCTGATGGCTGTCTCGACGAGGTGTCTCGTCTCGTCCGCAAAACTGATGAGATCTTGATGGACGAGATATGTCGTCACTAGAAGAAAGCTGACCAGATCTCGATCTCGTCGTCATCGCAGAATCGGCACTATCTTGATTACGAGATATCTCGTCATTAGAATTAAATTGGTCAGATTTTGAAGGACGAGAATCTCGATCTAACCACTCGGAGAGTTAATGCTTCCTCGCTTGCTGCATACACACCTGAATTTAACCACTTTAAAAAAGAATTGCTTTTCTTCTATCACAATTGTGCAAAGATAAAATTCTACGCCTATGTTGGCTAATGAAGTTCGCTTTTATAAAGAAATATTCTTCATCCACATACATAGCAATTTCACTCTAACTGCTTAACAAATATATATAAAGGGAGCTGGAAATAGGTTATATTTATTGCTTATGTTTGTATTCTCATTGCATGGCCGCTTCCCAAAAATGAAAGAAAAACTTCCTAATGAATCAGTTAAAAAAATTTATCTTGGAGTTCGGGACACCAATTAATTCCTTGTTAAACCCGTTAATTGCCAGTTTATAAAACTATTTATCTAAAGGAAAGTACTCGGAAATCCTCGTGGTTTTTATACATGTACAATTAATGTTTCAGATACGAATCTTATCTTTTACTTCTTATTTACAAAGTTTAATTTCTACTTCGACTCTTCTTTTTGCGTCATTTTTCTCTGAAGTAGTATATCTTTTAATTCAGACGCGTAAAGTCAAATTAACCGAAAAGGATATTTTTTGAGTCAATCAGGATAAAACCTCGAAGCCCGCGCAAAAAGCATAATCTCTCCCGGTGATTTTTACGCCACTTATGCGTGGGAAGACTTTTTTTGCCTCGCTTCTGTTCGCGATACGCCACGATGTCGTGGGAGTAAAGAGCTTTACGTATGTTTTCGCAAAAAAAAGTCGGGGAGACGGTATGATTAGTGCTCAACATAATTATAATCCAAAAAAAGAAGGTAAAAAAAGGAAATACAAATCCAGTCGAGTATTTTGGTTGATTAGATTTTTAATCTTGGAACCAGATGCGTTTGATATGCTTTTGCACAATCGCTGCCACAGCACGAGAAAGAAAACCGAAAAGAAAGGGAAGAGATAAAATGCAGCTAAGATTTCCAAACAAAGTAATAAAGAGGCAGAGGAAACAAAATATCAGTTAGTAAATGGATATTTTTGTTAAATGGTACGATTTTCCTCACTCCCTCGATAAAAACAGTTCCGAGAAAAGGCGAAAAACGTAACTATAGATTTAATATAATGGGGAGTAAAATTACTAAAAGCGCTGCAATTGTTACATCTAATTTATATAATAGCTTTAACGAAAAAAGTTTTCACTTTTCAATTATACTAATTTTCCTTTTCTTCTACCTTGAATAAAAATCTCGTTTGAATAAAAACTTAGTTTTAAAAAGGAAAACTGCTCTGAGTCTTATAGAAATTAAGCACCTCTACTCATTTATAGAAAATGGTTTCAAGTTTTATTATAGCTCTATTATTTTATCACATCCATGAACTCGACAGATTTTTTAAATTCAATTGAGTCATTTTTTTTACTTTATAGCCATTTGGAACTGTGAATGATATTGCACTCTTTACTGTTAAAATAATGGAACCTCTGCGACTTAAATTTGTGTTTGGTGATTCTGTCGAATGCTTAATGTAGTTTAATAAATTTGTCGTATGATAGTTTTTCGTAAAGCTAAATGTAGGTAGCGGTTGTGGTGACGTCACGAGTTTGTATTTAGAATATGATTTCAGCACTTTGAATTAAAAATAAATTCCAAAGAATGGATTCTGAATTGATTTATGATAATTTAAATGGTCATTGCAAATCAGATTAAGGTGTGCGTATACACTAGAAGATTTTTTAAAATTTTGACTTAAAAATCCAGTTTTTTTCCAACATTGGCTTATGTTTAAAATCAATTCAGTGAGAAAAAAATCAGACTAAGCTAATTATTAATTATATAATTTAGATATAATCAGCTAATAAGCATGATTTTTGAACAGCGATATCTCAAATTCTCATGTCTTCAGAAAGACAATTCGTGTTGGAAATTATTCCTAATATTATTCTTCATGTTTTGACCCTCCATCAAGTTGCTAGAGAGAATAGGTTATTAATTACAATTGTTTTCACCAAGTGAATCTAAAAAATCAAGATTTTTTTTCAGGACTTTAAACATTTAAAGTTCAACTAAAAATTAATGTCTTAGCTAACAACTCTGATAGAGGTTTAAAACATCCACTGTATTATATAGATTATAATGATACAAAAATAATTATAATAGATCAATTAATTGTTGAGTTATCACTGTTTGAATAAAGCATCATGTTGCAGAAACAGTTCATCAGAAATTGAGTTTAAAGTTTCGGAAACATGTCTGTCTATGGCGACAGAACCTAACGAAAAACCCTTGTAACTAGAAAAGTATTCCAAATATTTACAAGATCTTGGTGTCGTTCAAAAGTTAAGAAATTGGGAAATATTTTGAAGCAATAAAAACTAAATCAATATTCTGGTCAATTTTCGTGATTTCTAGTGTATTCGCCAAACTTTGATAAACTACATTTTAAGGTAACCGCGATATTTATCATGCGAGAGCATTTGGGTTGCATATTCCGTCTGGTTTGTTTATTTAGACTGAAAATCTCTCTCATACCCATCGAATTGCGCTTATAATACAGAAAGTTTTTGGTCAGAAATATTTATTATATTTTATCATTAAAATTACTTAACTACTTATATGCAGCATTAAAGTCGTAGAATTCAAATGGTATTCAAGTAAGAATATTTATTATGACGTTACCCCCCACGCCTATCCAAAATCTCTATCGATCGCTGTTATGCCCTTTGCAGTCTGATATCACTGCTTGTGGTGAGAGTGACTCTGGAAAGAAGGCAGATGATCGTGGGTGAGTCCACTTCTAAAGGTATCAACCTTTCCACGAAAAATATCTGCCATAGGCCTTTGGCGATCACGATGTAAGATTGTTTTCGCCATCTCGTTTATTCACTGCTATATCTTCCAAAGGACAAGCTTAGAACTTAAATTGCTCACAAGGGGCCAATTAGTGAAGAGCATTTTTTTATGTTTCGATCTCCTAATATCACGTTGAGGTTGTTTGGCCCAGCTTGACCAAATATAGCCTTTGTGCTACAGAAAAACCCAACCAATCTATTACAACGAATAGATTGGTTTTAAGCCACGTTACTCAAATTTCAATTTAACAGAAGCGAACAACGCACGTGTGTAATGATTCGACCGTCTTATTCATTTACAGGACTTGTTACTTATTGTTTATAACGCGTTCCATAACTTTTCTTGCATACAAATTCCACTTCTGTAACGGAAGTCTTTACTGGTACTTCAATTTCAATGAACAGGAGTGTAAACAAAAGATTATTCTCAACTTCTGGCAACGTTCTGGAAAGGTTGGTTGGGTTTTATGGCGCAAGGAACATACTTGACCAAGCTGTACCAAACAACGTCAATTGAATAGACATACACACACAGAAGAAATGCACCCAGGTGAGGAATCTAACCTTCACCACCTGCAACTCGCAGTGACTGAGCCTTCGAAAAAAGAATGACTTGTACACGAAATTTACTTGTGTGTGAACAATAGAAATCAGTCAAATTTGCCGTTAACGGCTCCTCACGTGCGTAACTCAATCGAACCGCGAACTTTCTTAAAAGTTTCCTAAATTATATCCAAGAAGAGATAACGAAACACACGTCTTCTTCAAACGGACATAACGTCTGAACTTTCCCCTTCGCTTCTGCTTGAGGAAATAAAGTCTAACAAAGTATCTGAACGAGTTAAAGATCACAAAACTACTGCTAACTGTCGAAAAAAATGTGACAAATATGACGGTCACGTACTGTGTGTGCGGAGAGCAGCTGTACAATCGTTGATGAGATTTTCTCCAGAAAACTAAGGGCGAAATTGTATTTTCTTCATGCCTTTCAAAACATGTCTGATTCAATTGATCGAACAGCTCTTACTCAAACATGGAAGATTTTAGTTGCTCACAGGACTTTATCTTTGTGAATAGGCTTTTCATACCACATCCATTAATGTATGAACAAAGGTCTGAGGTATTTGTACTTTCTCTTTCCCATTTTAGCTACGGGAATCTTTGTGACCATATTTAAAGAGTTAGTTGTTTAGAAAGAAAGCGGAATTTTATGCCTTGTTCCTTGACATGTGTTGCATGAAAGTATGCTGAATAACTAAAAGACAAATTAACTAAACTCAAAAATTGCTTTTGTACTACTTAAAGGGAGCACATTGAATCACAATGGTTCATCATATTTAGAGCGTGAAGACGTGTCCCAATGGATCGGAATTGGGACTTTAAATTACTTTGAACCTTTGAGGAACACATCGAAGGTAATCACTGTAAAGATTGAGAAGTAAATACCAAGTTTTTGGGAGCATAAAACGTCATCAATGTGGTGCCCAGACTGCCACTAGAGGGCACCTCCGCGCTGATGTCATCTCCGACCACTGCGCAGCCATTCCGCGCATTGGAGGAACGCAGTCAAAAGCGACACAGAAGGAAGACGACGAAGCTACAAGACGGACGTAGCGTTAGACTGTGTAATGTTGACGGGCGACGAGCGCCGATAGAGTTTATGATGTCTGTGCTGTGCACTTAACTTTGATTGTCTTAGTCAAATTCATTGTAAATATTCATAAATCTCATAATTAAATTTAGTTATTCTTTAAAAGTTTGATCATTACTTGCCCACAAACCAGCACCCCCCCACATCAATGATACTGAAAGCGTGGCATTCTTTGTTTTTTTAATCCCTACTTAAATTTACTATTATCAAATTAGGTAGGGATGATTATTTCATAGCTATGTTTATCCTTTTTTGTCGCAACCAAAGACAGTCGTGTACATTGGTGCTCGTTAAATTTGTCGTGGCCTCAAATGTCCTCACGTTGGCATGATGTGGAAGTCTGGAGAGTGGGGTTGCCAGCTCAGGTGTTGACCTCATCATCTGATCTTGGTTCCAAATTGCGAAGTGTTGCCTTCGAATCTTCCCTTTCGGGATGGGTGGTATCGAATCTTCCCTTCAGATGGCACTGTTACCAATAGCCCTTTTTGTTGCTCCAATGCGACGTTGATTCAGCTACCTATCTTTTTGGTCGCATTAATTTAGTTTGAATTTTGAGGATTATCATTTCTAATAACTAGCGAAGCGCAAAATTTTCGCCACGAAGAGTATTTACATTAGTTTCTTAAATTTTTTATTTATTTTGATGACAGCGTCGTTATGCTCACATATAACTTCCAATTTAAATCCATTTATAATTAATGCAGCTTCTATTTGCACATTCCGTACCTCCAAATGATATAAAATTAATCAAAATCTAAAACAGCATTTCGTGATTTTTTACTGTTGCTAATTCTCATTTCTTTCCATTCACTCGTTCAAAGGCAATTTGGTTATTTTTTATGTATAACCCAATTTTCACTCTCGCTCACATGTTCTTTTCGGCTCTAATTTCCATCTCCCAGATTTCTTACGCCTTCTGTCATCAGACTGTTGAAGAATTTCACAAGAATTAGCTGCGAGTTCTTCTACCTATTTAAACAATATTATACATCTCCATAGATCACATCAAGCACATTTAAACTAAACGGTGAAATTGGAGAATGAATCCCTTAGCGGTAAGTTTTATGCATTGCTCATATCAGTTCGTTTCAATTCGCCAGAACGCAAATGCCGACTTCTTGAAATTTATAGATGATAATAATGCTGATGTAGTAGATGTGTGATGTGATTTAGTAGACTCAGATTCTCTTGTATGAATTTGAACGAACTGAAGATTATTTTACAAATAATTTAAATGAAGTATTAAGCATCGAAAAAATTTTCAACTAACGCGCTTATTAACTAAATTTTTTCTGGTACCTTTCCTCTCTGACTCATCTTCCTTTCAAAGTTGCCCAAGATCGTAGATTAGACCTTACTCATTTTCCATTCAAACGCCCGCGTGAAACTAATACTGTTAGAAAAGCCATAAACTCATCCCTGCACAACCAGGTCCAGAAATATATTTTGCATTAATCATAGACAGTAATGAAACCTGAATCTCCTAACGCAGTTATGTGGTAGTTTTTACGATCAATGCCCGCATAAGCTGGAAGTAAATTTCAAGACTTGAAAATTTTATTGTAACATTAAAAAGCGAGCGAGAGCCAAAAACTCTTTTTATTTCTCATCAGAAATTACCTCTTCAAGGTCCTCTTAGGCGCCTAAGAGCCCCGGCTCTCTTCTATTCTCTATAGTAAGGTTCCAACGGAGCAGGAATTTCCAGAAACCATTAGGATCGGTTGGGGCGTTAGACCCTTTATTTATTAGGATACATAAATTGGACGAAATAAAATCGTTATCTTCGGAAAGTTTCCCGAGGACAGTTTGAACGCAAAGTATTTCCTGGCGAAGAAAGTTTCCTGTGTTATATATTTTATGATTATTTTTCCTCCTTGAAATAACGGCAAAATGGAATAGATATTTTCCCTTGCATGAGAAGTATGAACTTATGGTGACTATTACTCTTCGCAAAATAGGTATTTATTTTATGAAGGATGTTAATAAGTTTAAGTATTAGGTTATATCGGCGATATTAATGAGTTGAAATATGCTACCCTTCGATGAATTTATAACAAATATAAAATTAATGCTGTACTACTATAATTAAGGCTATACTACCGCGAAGATATAGTTACCGCTACGGCAAAGACGGGTGTCTGCATTTTGACGATTTTCACATAATTGCATTTTTCGAGTCACCATTTCATGTTTTACTAGCTGTATAGCCCCGCGTTGCGGAGGACAACGTGTTAGTAAATACCTCCCTCTTGGATTTTTTACTCTTTTTTGCATGCCTTCTTATAGATTCACAGTTATATAATTCTATAAATTTATCATTATTATTATTCGGATTTAAAAGTTTTATGGTTTAATGTGTCACGGGATAACTGATTGTTAGTAAACGACAGATTAGATTTTTCGCAGTCTCATTGCAAGTCTTCTTCATGTAAATTTCCCAATTTCACGCTGACGTTCAGCTTCGACCAGTCATTGTGACGACTTTCACGTAGTTTATATTTAGCTGAATTGCTTGTGATGAAAAATTTTCGGTAAAATCCTAGTATACGTTACACGGTTGGCGCGATTTTCAAAAATGTCGCCAACGCCGAAATGACGTTTTTACGATTGTCGCCAAGAATTGGCGTAGGCAAAAACAGAAAATCGTAACCTGAAAATGGCAAATACATAAACATACCATGAAAAAAGCATATAAATCATAAATGAATAAGCATAACATGAAAAGACAAGCATTTATGAATTTCAATTATTGAAAAATTATACAAATCGTTAATCCGAATAACATATTTACAAAAGAAAATGGGGTCCAAATAAAAATTTCAAGAATTTACAAATCTCAAGCTCAACCGCAAAATCACACCATGAATTCCAAAATGCAAATGCAAAATGGATAAAAAGCAATAACCCACCGAATCTCACCAAATCTACAACTACAGATTGCAAATTTTATCGCCCTCACAAATGTCGCCAAACATCGCCAAATCCACCATGTAACGTATACTAGGATTAAGCCAAATTTTCTGTTTGGCATTGTCGTTAAAAAGAGTAATTACAACGCAAAAAACAATCGCTATAAAAAAGGCAGCAGTAAACAATTTGAAATTCCAAATTACGATGTATTTAAAAGTTGAGTTGTACAGGTTTGCTGCATTGGATGTGAATAATTATAAAAATAATGCTTATTTAAAGAAGTAAAATATAAGGCTCGAAAAAGTAGTGTATTAAATGTTTATTTAAAGCAGTAAAATGTAAGACACGAAAAAGTACTGTATATTGAATTTTGAACATTTTCTACGTTTTTTTCTCGAATTTAACACGAATATTTAAGTCAAGTCTGACAAAAAAAAACATAATAAAAAGGTTGGGACTAAAACCGCTACGGAAGCGTTACGGAATCAGCCAGTGACGTCACGGCACTCTGTCCAATCAGGTAATTTTTTGAACATTTTATGTTGAAATTTAAATTTTTGAAAATTTTAAAGGGACGAAATAACTTTCCCAGTTTATTCTACGTATTTTGACACCTCTCTCAGATCTCAACGTGCTGTGGTTGAGACGAAGATAGATTTCCAACAAACTATCACATATTAATAGAGTAGATGCTATGAATAAGTCACGAACCATCTTGAATCTTAATGGAAATGTCGATTTTCACGAGAAAACAGCCTTAGAGTACTTACTCGATTATTCCCGAAGCATCAAAACTTTGAACTCGTCTTTGTAGAAACGTCAATTTTGCAGATACGCGCCTATGGCGTGGTGGTAACGATATATACTATCATTGTGCTATACTAAGATGGCAGTGTCTCCAAGTTAGGTCTTCAGGTAGTTTGAATTAGCGTTACACTGGAGCAACACAACAGGCTATTGGCGACGGTCCGGAATCAACCTCGAAGGGAAAGTACCGAGGACAACCTCGTAATTTTGAGCCACGGTCAGATGACGAGGACAACACCTGAGCTGATACCCCACTCTTCAAACTTCCACACCACGCTAACGTGACAGATTTCACGTGAACCAGTCCCCATGTATACGACGTCTTTGATAAGATCGAATTACGAACTTTCAACCTTCCGGTTGCTAATCCGCTATTCTAACAACCGGGTTACGGTGGCCTTGCAATTTAGGTCTTTATGATTAATTGTTGAAATTACAACCGTTAGCCAAAAAGAGCCTCGTAAGAAGGCAACAGTTAGAGCACTAACGAATTCAGGGCAGTACAAGCAGAATAGCAGTATGGAGCATTTGTTGTTTGTCAATTGTAGTTGTAACCAACTGACTGATATAATGGACCTTCTATAGTTACTTTCCCATCGATACAGATAGTACCACCAAAACTTTCCTCAAAATATGCTGAGACTTTTGTTGCAGTTCCTTAACAGCAAAGAAACAGGGCTGCTACGACCAAAGCACTTGTGAAATAGTAGAATAAATTTTTAAAAATAGTAGAATAAATAGTATCTTAAAATTTATTTTAGTAGCAATTTAAGTTGCTCAAATCAAAATGAATCCACTTAAAGAGTAATGCTAATTTTATATGAAAGAGACGTTGCAGATCTCGCCAAGAAATTTCAATTTTAAAATTAAAAAACTAAATATTTTCTTTTTAAAGTTTTCAAGCTTTACAAATTTCGATGCTTTTGTTTCATGTTTGCCACGGCTTGGCGTCCAAACCTCGAAATCGGCGTCCTTTGGAAAATTTCCCCTCTAAAGAAAAATCCTAAAAATACTTTATCCGTCTGCTATTAGTTAAAAAAGGGACTAAATTTTCGTTGAAATGTTGGTGAATTTTCAAAAAAAGTCGACAAAATTTTGAAAATAGGACCTTTCGATATGATTTTGTTAAAAGCGATACCCCTAGCGCCAAGGTTGAAAAATAGTATCAAAAGGTTGCCTTTCAGTCGCCTATGGCAGCCCTGTAAGACAAGGAATGCTTTGACTGTTAATTTCGGATCTTTTTAATGTGATTGCTTATGCACACATTATCTGATCATGATTTTGTGAGAATTTATCTTCTATTGCTGAGACCACCTTACCTACCAAAAGGGTTACAAATGTGTCTCTACAAATGCATAACCATCCGTCTTCTGGTACAGGTTGAGCCGACGTCGCCCGGTTGGAAGAGCAGCGGATTATCAACCGGTGGGGTGCAAGTTCGAAACTCGATCCAACCAAAGACCGTCATGTACCTGGGACTTGTGCACGATAAATATGGCGTGGCCTCAAATGTCCTCACGTTGGCGTGGTGTGGAAGTTTGGGAAATGGGGTGCCAGATCATGTGTTGACCTCGTCATCTGAGCGGGGTTCAAAGTTGCGAGGATCTTTCCCATCCGGATTGATCACGGACCCTTTAAAATAGTCCGTTGCGTTGCTCCAGTGCGACGTTAATGCAGTTACCAATTACCAATCGGGTACTCGATATAAAAATGTCCTCCAATTTGAAACGCTCAACGTAATTTCTGTTTCTTTTGTAAAAAAATTTCTCCGTGCCGTTGTTTTCCACAGGACAATTGAAAGCAAAATACGGTTTTATTTTTGATGGTGTTGATTTATATCTTAGTTTAAAAGTTTTATTCAAGTATAATCTATCGGAAAATTCTGTTGGATTTTTATTGAGCTGACTCACTTACTAGTAAAGGGTTTGGGATCAGTTGAAACTATTCTTCGTTCTCTAAATTTAATTAACAGGGAAGAAGAGAACCATAAAAATGCACTGTATTTTGTGAGCGAGATATATTAGGTGAGGCGTTTACACCTAGTTGAATAATAGCAATGACAATGGTAAAGCAAAATAATTAGGATTCAAAGTAATAAAAAAGCAAAGTCTCTTAATCCCTTTTTAATTGTTTAGCAGCACATATGTTGGTACGATTTCAGACTGTTCGTTTGATTTTTATGCTTTTTGCGAGTTGAAGTTTTGAGAGATTCTGGTTTTTAATACTTATGGTGCGCGAAACCAAACACTATTCTCTTTATATTTGTCAAAAATATTCCTTGTTACAGATAATACCAAAATAAATACAAAAAATTTGAACAATTCTGTTTTGTGACTTAATTAGACTGAAAGGATTATTTGGTATATAAGTTTTTCAGAACTACTGATTAAAGTTCTAATACCATTTGTTTTAATACATTTTGTATTACGCATTAGAATAGCATTAATATCTAGAGCCACATTGGTTAAAAAAACACCGCTACTATTCCATAGCATTAACATATCACTAAACTCTTGTTATGATAAGCTTAAGTAAATAAACTTTAGTTCAATTATTTAAAAGTTGTTCGAATATTGGATGAACAATTCTGATTGTTAATCACACATATGAATGAAGTTGACTTGATTGCTCAAGAAATTCCGATACTATTTCATGGCATAAAATGATCACTAAACTACTCTTTATATGAGAGAAATCAAATGAAATAATCCTGGTATTCAATTTTCTCAAAGCTGTTCAATTGTTGTATGAACCATTCTGGTTATCAACCACGTAAACGAAGTTTCTTTGGTCTCTCCATGAATTGTAAATTTCTCTAATATCTCGATGGATTAAATTTACTTTTAAAGATTTATACCATCCACATGGTAAATAAAAACTTCGAACTACTCATATGAATGAAGTTGGTTTGGTTATTCAAGAAATTAAGCTACTATTTCATAACTTAAACTGATCACTAAACTAAATTCTTTACATGAGAAAAGTCAAGTGAAATAAGCTTTGTGTTCAATTATCTCAAAGCTGTTCGAATATTATATGAACACCCATTCTGGTTCTCAAACACACATATGAAGTTTATTTGACATCGCCATGAGTAGTAAGTTTATCTCCATGGATTACATTTATTTTTGAAATTTCATATCTTCCATGGTAAATAAAAATATGTTATTATACACATATGAAGTTTCTCTGATATATCCATGGATTAAATTTACTTTTCAAAATTTATACATTCCATGGTAAATAGAAATATATTATTATACGCATATAAAGTTTATATCTCCATGAATCGTGAATTTCTCTGATATCTCTATGGATTATTTACTTTTGAAAATTTATACCTTCCATAATAAATAAAAATACATTATTATACACAAAGCAATAAATGATAGTATTTCTTTTGAACTGCGAACTGGACTAAAATTCTTGCCATACATTTCTTCTCACAAAGAAACCATACTTTAGCTAAAGTGATAGTGTACTAGTTTATTTTTAACATATTTGTGACGCGATTCTGAAATATTTGATATTAATCCATCATACTATGGTTTTGTGTATCTATAAATCCTTCTTGGTCTAAAAATTTATTTTTAAATTATTTAATCAAATTTTATGAAATGGTGGAAAATAAGTCATCGATTTAAACAATTGTCTTATCATTCGACCCTATCAAGATTTACAAATCCAGAATACAAATGTTCTCTAGTCATAAATTCGGAAGATCAATTGACGAAAATGGTCGGTGAACTACAATTGCATGTTACACCATTGCCAGTCATTCGTAATCAAATGTACGACATATTCATTAACATTTGATGAATAGTTATTCCGCACACCTTGGGGGATATCGCTGTAGAGAGCATTTAAATTATTTAGTGCCCTGCGGAATCATTGGATCCTGCTTCAAATATATCCAACTTTAAATATTCCACTCTCAAAAGTAAATGTTAAGGAGAAGATATAAACTATTTTATTGACTTCACGTTTCTCGAAAGATATTTAAAGCGCATCAGTAAAAGCCTTTACCATCAGCAAAAATATCCATGCACTTAGTAACTAAGTGCAAAAGGTTTTATTTATGTGTGGATTGAGCAGAAGCATTCAGCCACTAGGTTGAGAAGCCTATATTTGTACTAACAAAGTATCAAAAAACGTCCAATCGTAAACCCTATTTTAATAGCAATTTTAATTGCTCAGATATAAAATGAATCGGCTAAAGCACAAAATGTGCCAATTAAGCATTAAACACAGACGTTGAAGATCTCGCCATGAAATTTAAATTTTAAAATAAAAATGATATATTTTATATAAGGCTTTCAATGGCAATCTAGCAACCACAGATTCCGATGTGTTTCTCTGATGGTTTTCACGGATTGGTCCCAAAATTTCGAGTTAAGTTGAAGTTTCCCCCTAAAGAAAAATCAGAAAAATATTTTTCCGTCCGCTATTACTAAAAAGGGACTAAATTTTCGTCGACGTTTGGTGAATTTTCAAGTCTCCAAAGTCTTGGAGAAGTCACCAAGATTTTGAAAGTAGGAGTTTTGAGACGGTTTTGTTTAATAAGATACGTCTAGTCGCAAAGGTTGAAAAATAGCGAAAAAGGCTTTTTAATTGCTTGAGGCAGCCTTGAAATTATTCCTTTGTAAATGAGTTTTTCAATGAGCTTCGTGTTCGAAGATGAAAACCCAAGACTTGTATGTAATAGTTTCATAAAATTTCTATTTAGGATTATATATCTAGTTATACATCAAAAATGAACTTTTCTTTCGCTTGATAATGTATTATATTTCTATTGTGTGTTTGGTGTAATATTTCTGACATTTTCTTCCAGTGGGAAGGCAACCGCTGAGATTACCAGTGATGGTCTACATTCACGGAGAATCCTACGAGTGGAATGCTGGAAATCCCTACGACGGCCGGGTGCTGTCCAGTTATGGAAATGTCATTGTGGTCACTATCAACTACAGGCTAGGTGTCCTTGGTAAGCAAATGAAAACAAACTCAAATAACTACTTAAGCCTTAAGTAAGCTAGGTATTTAAGTACTACTTAACCCTCCTGGTAGTTTATCTTCGAAACCTACCCTGTAGTGGTCGGCCTCTGGTGCAAAAACCTGTTCCAAACTATCAACAGTTTTAGGCAAGGTACTGTTTGCTTTTCCTATTTGGATCCCCAATCTTCCTTGGAGTAAAAGGACAGTTTGTCTCGACAAGATATCTCGTACTTCTTAAAATTGGTCAGATTTTGGACGAGACATCTCGTGGAAGCACTTGGAGAGTTAGGTACGATAAGATGTCAAATAGGCCAACAAAGTCCATTTTACAAAGAATAATCACGTGACTACTAGTCGACATGTTGGTCACAACTTTTGAAGCTCCTGTCAATAGCAATGCTGGTTACTTATATTTCACGTCTATTTGATTTTCCTATTTGGATCTCCAATCTTCCTTGGAGTAAAAGGACAGTTTTGTCTTGACAAGATATCTCGTACTTCTTAAAATTGGTCAGATTTTGGACGAGACATCTCGTGGAAGCACTTGGAGAGTTAGGTACGATAAGATGTCAAATAGGCCAACAAAGTCCATTTTACAAAGAACAATCACGTGACTACTAGTCGACATGTTGGTCACAACTTTTGAAGCTCCTGTCAATAGCAATGCTGGTTACTTATATTACACGTCTATCTTCTTGACCAATGGAATCTTTCTTGGGATTCTTTCAATGAATAGATGTGGCTATTTGGTCAGTTTGTGGAAAAAAATTGATAGGTTGTGTCAAGAACACAAACCGTAGTTTAATACAAGGGCTGTTGTTGGATCGTGGAATGAATGAAGCAGACATAGAAAGTTTGAACATTTGCTTATAGTGTGGGTATTCAGCAATTAATTTACAGTTTGAGCGATTAAAGTACAGTTTAAAATTAAAATTGAAGGATAATTTTATCGTTAAAGACCTGTTTGTAGCATAGTTCCGTAGCTTTCGAATGAAACCACTAACGCAAATTCCTACGATGTAACGATCGACTCCTTAATGTCTGAGAACGGAGTTTTGTTTTTATTAGAAATGTTCAAAGCTGTATACCAATGATACCCGGATATATAAATGCATTTCTAAAAGGACACATAGTAGAGGCGCCATTCTTTAGTAAGATAGAGAAAGAAAAGAACCATCACAAATTTTCGAGTTACTTATTTCGCTTACAACTTTCTACATTTCTATTAAAAACAGCATTGCCCTCTTACAGACGTAACATTGAAGGACTCTCGTACCCTGCCTTCTCAGTGTCTGTCCCTTGAGTCCCTTTTATATTCTTTTTCTATTTCCCTCCGACTTAGGATGACGCTCCTACAAGCATTCAAAGGGAAGTTGATCAAGAGGTTTCTCCTAGTGAACATTCCTCAGTGTCTGACCGGAGAATCTCATGAAATATTTACAAGAAAACTACCTAAAAACAGCTTCGAAATCAAATCTCACGTTGGATCTCGTATTAGATTTCTAAAATTAGGCACTAAACCCTAAACGGAAGGGCTTAGAAAATGCCGGATGATCAATTCGGTCAAATTAATTGCATCACCCCCGCCATTGACGTAATTCTCCAGGGACGAATTTTTCACAAGCTAATGCTGTTTGCTGCCAGACCTCGATATCCGATTAGAACCCAGGAATCAGGAAAAAAGTCTCTCAAGAGTCAGAATAGGAAAAACACGAAAAATAAAATATATACTTCCTACTCCCAGCTAACAAACGGAAGACCGGTAAATATTTTATTTGTCCAACTGCTAATGCTTTCTTACAAATATCTTTCTTGTATCATTGGACTTTTATTCAGTTCTTCCATTGCTTTTGTTGCAACCTGTGACTCCTTGTTGGGTAGATAAAACAAAGCAGACTTTGTTGTTTAAGTGATAAAACAAGTCGAGGTCGGTTTTTAGATATAGACTGTTCTTCACGCTTCGGCGAAGAAAAGTAATTTTTTTAAATAAAACTAGATAGTTCCTGAAACCGCGCTTGAAAACGCACTTACTTTGACGGAAAAGGATGGTAAACTTTAAAACTTTTGGGATAAGTTACTGCTATGCAAAAAGATGGTTTTATCATCGCAAATAATTCAGTTATTTCGCATGTGCCTTAACCCTCCTATCCACAAGGTATCTCGTCATTAGAAGAAAACAAATCAGGGGACCTTGATCTCGTCATCATCAAAATCGGTAATATCTTGATGACGAGATATATGGTCATTAGCAAAATTGGTCAGATCTTGATGGAAGATTTATCGTGTCAAAACCATTAGGAGAGTAAAGTACGAGTGGCAGTGTTTTACCCTCCTGGTGGTTGTCTCGACAGGGTATCTCGTCATTAGCAAAACTGACCAATCTTGATGGACAAGATTCTCGTCGTCTGTCGTCATTAGCAGAAAACTGACCAGATCTTGATCTCGTCATCAGCAACAATTCAGCAAGATCTGAACGAGATATCTCGACATTATTAAAATTGGTCCAAAGTGGATGAACGAGATATCTCGTCCAACCCACTTGGAGGGTTAATGTTTTTTAAACATTTCATTTTCCAAGAGGGCCGTTCCTGAGTGGTGTGATAAACGTGCGCTTCTTGAACATAGTAAGGAAAAGAGGGCCAACCAATTTAAAGCTAAAGCTGTCAATAATAAAACAAAAGTGCTTGAAGGATGTGGCTAATATATTGTAAAAAAGATTTGCAGTGGTATGAGATATACAGCCATATTTTAATTTTGCAAATGATCAGGGATTTAATTTTTACTGGTTAATAATTCTGGGCTTTTTCAGAGATTAGAAAATATTTACCAATTTGCATGCATTTTGAATATTTTTTATTAAGGTATCAAAGATGTAATTTGGCATATCGTGTTTTTGATAAGAGGGGATGTCAGCACGTGGGCGACCGATACCTCAGAATCGACCCAAAAAGGTACTTGAAGTGTATTTAAATTTCAGTTTGTATGGAAATTATATAGGAAATCTGCAGAGCATCTATAAATAAATTGTAATATTATAGCATTTAATGCATCAAGATAAGTTTAAAATTTCAATTTTACAGATACTACAATAATGCCATCAAAAATTAAGGTACGAAATCATCAGGGAAACGTTAACAAGATTTTATTGAAATTTAAGGTTACACATAATTAAAATATTAACTATACGTCTAAAGCAAAAGTTATGCAATTTTCCTACGAAACAGATATAAGAGAGGGAGTCGATGTGCGGCGAAGTTTATCAATCTGTTCAATCTGGTGTGTGTAAAAATAGACAGCTGTTTAAATACATATTTCACACGTACTGCGCCAGGGAGATGACTTCCAGACCCACCTCCTTCCAACTCACCAGGAGGTTTAGAGTCTTTTACAGGAGGAGGGGAATTGATTTCCAGCCCATACACAAAAGAGGAACATGGGGGACACAGTCCAAGCGGGCAGGGAGGGCACACGGAGGCCACGGTGCGCACGGCCCCGGACCCCAGGCACCACCATTTATTAAATCTTTAAAAATTTACATAGAACTGACCAACAGTCACATAAAAATGAAATAAAAAGACGACCGGCACAATGCCGGTTTACATGGACGAGGGACAACAAGTCCCAGTACATAAAAGCCTAAATATATCTAAAAAAATTAAGAACGATTATGATAGTGGATATTTACAAGTGATAATAGGGCAAAGGGACAAGTCCCAACATGAGAAAAGAAAATGACATGTATATAAAATCGTCATAAAAGAATGATGGGAATGAGATATTTATAGATGAATGATATGCGAATATAATTTAAAATACATAAAAAGTTAAGTTTAAGACTCGTGAGGACTACAATATATTAAAATATTAAAAATTAAAATTTTAAAGATATTAAAATGGGGCCGGACCAAGTCCTTGCCCCCCCTACACCGCTTCGGGCTACACCCCCAGGGTGCCACCAAATTTAATCGTTGGGGGGTGGAGCCCATCCGCCACCTCACCGGCCGCCAACACGCAATGGCTAATTCGGTTCTGATTGGGAGGTTCAATATTGTAAAGACTTCAGACTAAGATAGATGGCGCTCTTGCGCATGCCCAGAAGGACTTTGAGAAAGGAAAGAGTTAGAACGAGTGTGGCGAGAGACGTGTGGGTTGTGTTTTTTGGAGAGTGATCGAGACTGAGATGTGTGGATTTTGATATATACTACCTTTTCTATTTATGTTGTGTGTCGTGTTTGTACTGTGTCCTGTGAGTTCATTAAAATGGTTTAAACCAAAAAGGGAGTATTCCTTGTGATGGTAATTAAAATTTTGAGCAAGTCAGTACAGACGACGAAGAAATGGTGGCAGCCGTTTGGATACGATCCTGGTATTGCTGATATCTCCAGTGCAAATTATTGGGTGAGTACCAGATTTCATTAGCAACAGTGCCTTTTTAATTGTAATTTGTAAAGTTTTGCATGTTGAGTTTTGGTTCATTGAAGAATCGTTGTTTTGGTTTCATGCAGTTTTGGTTTTGTAAAAGGCAGTTGTAATATGCAAAAATGCTCTCTTATTTTAACTAGGCTGATATAGTTAAAACTTTGTTTGGTGAAAGGTAGTTGTAATTTTGCAAGTGTTCTTATTTTAACTAGGCTGATATAGTTAAAATTTTGTTTGGTAAAATGGAGTGGTAATTTTGAAAAGTGTTCTTATTTTAACTAGGTTGATATAGTTAAAATTTTGTCTGATTTTGAAAGGCAAATTTATTCTGTTGATTTGCAAAACTATTCTTATTTTAGCTAGACTGATATAGTTAAAATTTTGTTTGATTGTAAAAAAAAAGAAAATTTAGGACACTCATGTGGTATACATAAAAAAAAGAAATTTCTGTTCTGAATGGTTAAAATTAGAACTATTCAAATGGTCAGTTTGAGTTTTGTTTTCTGAGAAAAGAGAACGATTTTAAAATTTTAAATTGAGATAGCCTAGTTTGTTTTGTGTTCTTATGTATGATGCTATCTGATGACAATTGAAGTGTTGTTAAAATTTGATTTGATTCTGTTGTATGATTCAAAATAGAATTAAAAATTTGGTGTAGAAGTATATAGTTTGAATTACAAGTATAATTCTTTTTGATGAGTGTTGTCAACAGCACCAAATGCCTAGAATTTTCAATATTTAGTGCGTCTTGGGTTATTTTGCTTTGGAAAATATTTTATTATATTTCTGAATGAATCGGAAATTCATTTAAAAGAGTTTTGGAGTGTTTTGAAATTGTCATTTTCATTTGTTGCTCATTTAAATGACTAAGAAACCCCTTAGAATTGTTTATTTATTTTGCGGAATTTTGAATGTCTAACTTGTGTACTTAAGGAAATTTTTGTTAGTAATTTGAAATTGCTTTGTGTAACTAATTTGGCAAATGTGAGACCATTTTGTGTTCAGAAAAAGAATTCGAAAAAAAAAAATCTGAAAGTGTGGATTTGAATTATTCACTTCCTGTGTTTGTTGACGAAAAAAAAGAAAAGGAAAAGAATGATATTCTGTTTTATATTTTTGTGTGTGCATTTATGCTTCTGAGTGTGAATCAATTGTTCATAGAGAAAAGGGAATTCTTTTGAACTGAAAATACCTTTTCTTGATTAGACAGGAAAGTTGAGTTTATATTCTGAATTGTATTTTAATTGTAGTATTATTTTCAAAACAGCTGTTCTTTAGTTGAACTTTTCTTTAACTGTTTATTTTCTTCTCAATTTGAAAACATCTTTAAAAAAAAGATATTGTTTTAATGAATGAAAATTTTAATTTGTTTATGTGTTCGAAAATTATTTCTATTGATTTTTGGTTGTTCGGTAAGAAAGTTGTAACGTAGAATTAGCGAATTTAATTCTTTGATAAAGTCTTGTGAATTCTGTTGGAATTTAATACCTTAATAGAGGTTTTTGATAGTGTTTCCCCTGGCCCTTAATCATGGCATTTCTTGCAATTGGTAGAACGCAGGACTTAATTGCTGTTGCGGAAGAAATTGGTGAGAAGGTACCAACTTCGTGCAAGGTTGCGGATATTAAACAAATAATTTTAAAAAGCCCAAATTTCGATCGGGAGGAGGTAACGATAATCATGGAACGAGTCATAAAAGATAGACTGGAAGAGGAAGAATTAGCTAGACAAGAAAAAATTCGTGAGGAAGAATTAGCTAGACAAAAAAAAATTCGTGAGGAAGAATTAGCTAGGCAAGAAGAAGAACGACAAGAGCGGGAAAGGGTCAGACAACATGAACTCGAAATTAAAAAACTAGAAATGGCTCAGAAGGAATTTCGCCGGTCTGAAGAGGAATCTGAAAATGGGGCGGATAGAAACAGAAAAATCCAACTTACCCAAATCACTCCCAAATTTGACGAAAAAGGGGATGAAATGGGATTGTATTTGATCAATTTCGAGAGGAAAGCAGAGATGGCTCGAGTGCCGAAGGAGGACTGGGTGGCTTATTTGCTGGCCGTTTTGCCAGCCGAGTTATCTAACATGCTTGCCCGAGACCCTCCTGAAGTGGCCAACAATTATGATGTTGTGAAAGATCTTATTCTAAAACGATACAAAATGAACGCTGAAAAATTGAAACAGTGTTTCTACAGACATCAGAAAACAGCAGAGAAAACATGGAGAAATTATGCTCATGAACTGTACAGCTACTTCACTGAATGGCTTGCTGAATTGGAAATTGAAACCTTTCAGCAACTAAAAGATTTAATCGTTGCCGAGCAATTGAAGTATCGTGTACCAGATCAAATCAAGGAGCATTTTCTTGACAAATGGATGAAGTTGAAGACACCTTTTGAATTGGCAGAAGTGATCGAGGAGTACGAAACCATCAGGCAGAGTTTCAGGAAGAAGAAATTTCCAAAGAAGTATGGCTATCAAGGTTCAAAGGGACATTTTAGTGGAAGTAGACCCAAAGTACCATTCAAGGATGACAAGAACAAACATCCGGTCAAAACCGAACCCGCAAGCAACGAAAACCGTGAAAGAGAGTTTAAAAAGAGAAGACAGCTCCGATGCTATGAATGCGGTTCGTTATCACATCTGAGACCCCAATGCCCGAAGCTCAAGAGATCTGAAGTAGTAGCTGCCAATGAAGTCTTTGGAAGACACGTGCCTGAGTTGATGTCTCCTTATACTAGTGCTGGGACAGTAAATGGAGCCCAAATGTCTATCTTGAGAGATACTGGTGCCAGCATCGATCTTATTCCCAGAAAATTTATCAAACCACATATGTACACAGGTGAGCATGTGTGGCTCGCTTCTCCATTAGTAGACAGCCCGGTCTGCTTGCCCATTGCAGAAGTTGATTTGAACTGCGAATTGGGACATGTCCTTACGAAAGCTGCTGTAAGAGACAGTTTCTGGATCAAGAGCATTACCTACTAAGTAACAAAACCGTTGCTCTGATCGAGAGTATGAAAAAAGATAAGGAGCTGGAGATCCAAGTTATTAATGCAGTTCAGACGAGAGCTCAGAAAAGTCTTTTGACAGCCGAAGTTGAAGAGTATCCAGTTGAGTCGAGTCCTGGAGAAGAGAATGACAGTACCGTGTTAACAGAGGAAGACGGAGAGGTATTGCCTATGGCGGAAGAAGCCTCACTTCCAGATCTGATTAAAGCCTCACGGAATGATTTTGTCGAAGAGCAGCGCAAGAGTAAAGAGTTGAAACCACTTTTCCTAGAAGCTGAGGAGTTAGCAAAGGAAACCAAGTATGCAATCGTTAATCAAATGCTGTTCTATCTGAAAAGTGACAAGGATGGTACGCAGAGAAAACTGCTGATTGTTCCAGAGAAGTTTCGGGACCAATTAAAGAAACTGTCTCATGAAGGAACAGCGGCTCACTTAGGAGTGACCAAGACTAAAGATGCTCTTTTTAAAACTTTTTTTTGGCCGAATTGTTACAAAGATGTTGAAGAATTTGTCAGATCTTGTGACCAATGTCAGCGAGTCGGGAAACCTCGGGATAAGAAGAAGGCACCCATGAAGATCGTTCCTGTCATCTCGGAGATCTTCACAAAGATTAATGTGGATGCTTGTGGTCCTTTACCTACTACACCATCTGGAAACCGGTATCTCATCACTGCAATTTGCATGTCTTCCAAATATCCCGATGCAGTTCCTGTCCCAAATCTTAGTTCTTCAACCGTGGTCGATAGTTTCCTGCAAATCTTTAGTCGGATGGGTTTCCCGAGGGAGCTGCAAAGCGATCAAGGAACGTCGTTTACAAGTGCACTCACAACGGAGTTCCTGGAGAAATTTGGAGTTAAAGTAGTGCGAAGTTCCGTACATCATCCCCAGAGCAATCCTGTGGAGAGACTACATAGAACTTTGAAGAGAATTCTTCGAGTCCTGTGTCTGGAGTCAGGACCTGATTGGGAGAAAATCTTGCCTCATGCCCTGTTTGCTCTACGAGTTGTTACTCATGACAGTACTGGATATACTCCAGCTGAGCTGGTTCATGGACAGAATTTGAGGACTCCCATGACTCTACTGTACGAGAACTTGACGGAAAGCGAGGAAGAGAAGACTAGCGTAGTATCATATGTCTTCAAGCTACTAAACCGCATGAAAAGGTGTCAAGAATTAGCCGTCCAAAACATGGAGAACGCCAAAGACAAACAAAAACTATGGTATGATCGCAAGGCTGTGAAGCGTAAATTTTGTGAAGGCGACCTTGTGCTGGTTGTCGCTACATCTAGGCCTAACAAAATGGCAGTTCATTGGATCGGCCCAGGGAAAGTCGTTAAACAGCTTTCCGAAACCAACTACATTGTGCAGTTTCCAGAAAAAGACAAATCCCATGTGTACCATGTGAACATGCTCAAGTCATATTTCCAGAGACCCGAAAATGTGAATTTAATCTGTCTAAAAGAGATTAGGAACTGTGACAACGAGGAGGACATTCCAAGTCTCGAGCAGAAGCCTGAAGTCTCGGAAATGACACAAATTTGGCAAGACATAGAACAAAATGGTCGCTTGTCAGAAGATCAGAAGGAGCAGCTGAGAGAGTTGCTATCAAAATACTCTAGCTCATTCTCAAACCAGCCGGGGTGTACTGATCTTACTGAACATGACATTGAGCTTGAATCTGAGAGGCCCATCTGTGCCAAACCTTACAAGATGTCTCCACGCCAAACAGAAATTTTGAAGATGGAAGTGGAGAAGATGCTGTCGCTCAAAGTCATTGAGCCAGGAGAATCTGATTTTACTTCTCCTCTTATTCTGGTAGAAGTACCAGGAAAGGATGCAAGACCGTGCATCGACTATCGAAGACTCAACAAGGTCACTAGAACCCAGTACTTTCCTCTGCCAAACATTGAGCAGCTTGTTGAAAAAGTGTCAGCTGCCAAGTATATCACCGTTCTAGATTTGACCCGAGGTTATTGGCAAATACCTCTGAGTAAACGAGCCCAAAGATATTCAGGTTTTGTAACCAGTTTTGGGACATTTCGACCGTTGAGATTGCCATTCGGTTTGAAAAATGCCACTTATGACTTTAGTCGTTTGATGGCCGAACTGTTGAAAGACTGTGGAGAATTTGCATGCCCTTACTTGGATGATGTAGCCATCTATTCCCTAAGTTGGGAAGATCATTTACAACATTTGAAAACCGTCTTAGAAAAGATGAATGCAGCTCATCTGCACATCAAGCCTTCTAAGTTCCAGTTTGCTCGTGCGTACGTAAAGTATCTTGGGCACTTGGTTGGTCAGGGCCAGAGAACACCTGGAGAATTGAAGATCCAAACTGTAAAGGACTTTCCGACCCCTGCGACTAAGACGCAGATCCGATCTTTCTTAGGACTTGCGGGGTATTATCGAAAATACATTCCTGACTTTTCAGTCCTCTCAGCACCAATTACAGATCTGCTGAAAGGAAAAAATCGTCGTGCTGCTGTCATATGGACTGATGCTTGTCGAGAGGCGTTTGACAAGTTAAAGAAACGGTTGTCGGAGAATCCGGTGTTGTACAGTCCAGATTTCTCGAGACAGTTTCTCGTCCAATGTGACGCGTCAAATCTTGGGATTGGCATCGTTTTGTCCCAAATTAATGACATTGGTGAGGAACATCCTGTCATGTACTTGAGTCGGAAGTTCTCAAATGCAGAACAAAAGTACAGTACCATCGAGAGAGAGTGCTCAGCTATCGTGTTCGCCATCCAAAAGCTGCGATGTTATTTGGATGGACACCAGAAGTTCATCATCCAGACGGACCATAATCCCCTTGTTTGGCTGGACAAAAATACGGGAACCAACCCTAGACTTTTACGTTGGGCTTTGATCCTGCAGCCATTCAATTATGAGGTTGTCCATAAGAGGGGGAAACAGCATCAAAATGCTGATTCATTAAGTCGCATCCCATAAACCTCATATCCTTTTATTTTATATTAGTAAGTTTATTGTTTATTTTGATATTTGTATTATGTGTGAAAATTTTAAATTTTTCTTATCATTAGTGTAAATTGTTTTCCTAAATTTTTAATAAGTATATAATTTTTTGTATAATATTTTTGAGTTCAAGGCACTGATTGCTATAATCTGGTACATGTGCAGTGTATTTTGTGTACTTGAACTCTTGAACTTTTCCAATGACTGCACCTATCTGGAGACTTTTTCAGGCAGTGGAGTCATCAAAACTTTTCCCTCATTCTTCGAGAAAAGTTTCCTCCTTGTGGGGAGGAGTTTATAAGTCTGTAAAGACTTCAGACTAAGATAGATGGCGCTCTTGCGCATGCCCAGAAGGACTTTGAGAAAGGAAAGAGTTAAGAACGAGTGTGGCGAGAGACGTGTGGGTTGTGTTTTTTGGAGAGTGATCGAGACTGAGATGTGTGGATTTTGATATATACTACCTTTTCTATTTATGTTGTGTGTCGTGTTTGTACTGTGTCCTGTGAGTTCATTAAAATGGTTTGAACCAAAAAAAAGGAGTATTCCTTGTGATGATAATTTAAAATTTTGAGCAAATCAGTACAATATGCTCCAGATATCTTAATCAGAAATGGTCTTTGTAGGGAGATGACTTCTCCCAACTCACCGATAAGTTTTGAGTTTTTATATGGGAGGAGGGGGAGGACTTTAACCATGGGCACAAAAGGGGCACGCCGGGAAAACCAGCCCCCCCACATAGAGAGGGTACACCCAGACTCCGGCACGTCCGCACCGAAGTCCAGGGCACCACCATTTATTATTTTTTCTTTAAAAATATACATAGAAAAAGGACCAACAGGGTCCAAAAACATTAAGTATCGACGACCGGCACACTGCCGGTTTACAAGGACGATATCGGCGCCACATAGGCCATCCTGTAGCACCTGAAACTTACCCACAGATTTATAACATTTGTTTATAACATTATAACATTTATAACATTATAACTTGGTGTAGTACGGCGATTTGTATAACCTCCACAATATATAGGCAGAAAATTTTCAATTTAATTCATATTGTTGAACTTGATTGACAGCCCAAGTAGTTTCGACGAGGTATCTCGTCCATCAAGATCCGACTAATTTTGCTGATGACGAGATATATCGTCATCAAGAAGGTATAAACGATATTTTTTATAACGACGAGATCAAGATCTGGTCAGTTTTGCTAATAGCGAAATACCTCGTCGAGAAAACCAACATGAGTGTTCAGAAAGCTCTTGTCTTCCCGAAGTTACGATTTTATTTTCATGGCTTTCATGTGTTCATACAAATATATTCTTAAGTCCACGATAAGAACTTTATTCTTATTTATTACACACATATACAATCCATACTATATGCTGGGCATACATGACCGGTTTATAAACCATAGGCATATGGACTTGATAACTCTGTTGTTGATGTTACTGAATTGGCTGTTACCACATCTAGGCACGTCTAAGGAGAATACGAATGTTATTCATTTAGCTGGAAAGTATGGTAAGTGTGTGTTTTATGGCGCAATGGCGGCATTTGACCAATCTATGCCAGACACAAGACAGACGAGATCAAGTAAGGAACATCACGTGCAAGGAAAATTCTACTGAGAAAGTGGGAAATGTACCCAGGGAAAAATCGAACCTGGCCGCCTATAACTTGCAGATTGATAACGCATTGGGCATGGTCCTTGAGCCTCGTCGGCTCCTATGGTAGCAGGGAGCAAGTTCAATAAAGTCTGTATGACAACTTCCCTAGATGGAACTCATTAACTCAAAATTAATTTAGAAACCGAGAGTATGTATTAAAGTGATGTTTAAGAGTATGTTACAAATTCAAACTTTAAATTTCAATGTCATAAAAAGCGTATTATATGTCATAAAAAGCGTATATTAATTGTACTGCATCAATTTATATATAAATTTATCAGTAATTAAAATACGATATGGAATGTAAAAGATATATTCTTACGTAATTTCCATTCTAATGCATTATAGAAAATATTTTAGGGTGCTAAAGCTCATGTTACAAATATTTTTCAACCATTGTTTTCATAACAATTAAATGCGAACGCGGTTTGAGTGCGAAAGAATTTATTACAAATTCCAAGTGTCATCTTAAGAATAGTTAATATCATGAGTATGAAAGAAATCGCAGCCATGGCTCAGTACTTCGTTTAAAACATGCGAGTTTTATGAGGTGTAGTTCATAATACCTGTCAGGTTCCGTTCCTTCCTGTATCACTTGACATTGTCTGTCTTTTGTTTGGCGCAGCTTGGCCAAATATGACTTGCGCCATAAAACCCAAAATCAACAAGTGTGAAAGTGGTCATTTAATTCTCAGCATACCTTAACTTACCACAATTATTAATCTGTTGTTCATAAGAAAATAGAGTATGGAGTACGATCAACATGTCTTCATCTAATACAATCAACGCTTTTTTTAACGAATACAAAATTTACGAATCCACACTATTTACAAATATTCATCTATTACCTCGGAAATACAGAATACATTTTAATTCCTCTGTGGTTAAATTCTCAGTTTTACGAATTTTTTAGCACTTTGTGGTTCGGTAAAAGGAGCATCGAATGGAGTATCATTTACTGATACGATATCTTAAATCTTTCATAAAGCTTTTTAAAGTTTTCGATACAAGGTCATGGGAAGGTGACATTTTAAATAATATGGCACACTCAAGCTATCCAATGTCGCTCAGCGTGTCTTCAAATTGTTTTACTTCCAGGTTTCCTGCCAGCTGTTGACCGCTCAGCCAGAGGTAATTACGGTCTAATGGATCAAGTTGCGGCATTGCATTGGATACAGGACAACATAGCTGAGTTCGGCGGTGATCCGAATAACGTTACCATTTTTGGTCAGGGTCATGGGGCAGCCTGCGTTAATTTTCTGATGTTGTCACCGATGTCTAAAGGTAGGTATTTTACTTATAATATATAAGAGTAAGATATTTTATTATTTTTAATATTAAGCTCAATTATCTTCAATAAAGTGATGTTAAGAAACGTACTTTTTATTCCCAGAAAAACGGTTTATATAAATGAGTAAAATTGTATTGTGGGGAACGTTTTATCACTAATTCTGCCATGTCGAAAGTTATAAACAATAATAAAGAAGATGGTTTATCAGAATTGGTGCCAAATCGCACCAATTCTTCATTGTGTGCAGAGTTCCTTATGCACACAATGCATAGCTACCTATATTATATGTAAAAACTAGATTCCACAAAAAAATTAAAGTGATAATAAATAATAGTTGCATAATTATAATTCTCACTGAGATTCTTCCTACACAACTCTAAAAGGAAATCATAAATGCCACGCTATTATTAACGCTTGTGTGTTAACAACATACATTATTTCATTTATTTGTATTAATATTGATAGAAAGTAAAATTCAGATGCATACTGCTTTGTAGTACTGTATTGCAAGTGCAGAGTGTAATGTCGAGACGTATGATGTGTTACGTTTGCTGATTTAATTTGTCGCTCTTATGAATTACATTTATTATGCATGATTGTATAGTATATATCGTTGTTTTACATAAAAATCTCATGTCTTGATATTAAAAATTTTCGGGAACGATGAAAAACTACACTAAGCTGTCGACCAGTTACGAGATATGAGGTTTAAAACCTGCATAGGGCGGCTTTATGATTAATGTAGACTTAGGATCTTTTGAAGTAAAACTAAGCAAATTTGTAACCAAATAACGTTAAAACTTCATAAACTAAAATAATTGGACTTACGAGGTTTTGATAGTAAAACGACGATATATTTCGTGGGTGAAAATTTAATTTTATTGTAAATATAGTTAATTAAGAGCAATTAATTATTTAGAATATAATTAATTTAGTTATTAAAACCAATTAGTTTGTGGATGCTGGGAAAAATGCATGCATATCGCTGTTTTGGCGATGCTTGGCGTTTTATTTAATACACTGCTGGCCACCCAAATTGCAACACCAAGAAAGACAAGAGATATCACAACAAAATTTATTTTGTAGATAACATGTTGACCAAGTATCAAATGATTAAATTTATAGACTTCTGTGAAGTGTGGTTCCTGCCAAAATCAGTAGCCAGAGTAGCCGCCATTGTTGGAGATCACCGCTGCCACACGCCTCGGAATTGATTCAAAGAGACTTTGGATGTGTTCTTGGGGTGCAGCAGACCAAGCAGCTTCCACACGTTACCAAAGTTGATCTGGTGTGGCAGCTGGGGATGTATTCTGGGTCAATCGTTGAGCAACCATGGATCACATGTTTTCTATCGGCGAAAGATCCGGAGAGCGAGCTGGCCAGGGAAGCAATTCAATCTGGCGATTGACGAAGAACCCTTGGACAATGCGTGCCACGTGTGGTCGCGCATTATCCTGTTGAAATATGGCTGTGGGCAAGCCCTGAAGGTAAGGAAGGACAACTGGCTCCAACACCTCGGAGATGTAGCGCTGGCTGTTTAAAGTACCGGCAATGCGTACTAGAGGAGTGCGAGAGTGATATCCAATACCGCCCCATACCATAATACCCGGTGCAGGACCAGTGTGGCGGTGCATAACGCAGCTGTTCAGCATCCTCTCTCCACGGTGTCTCCAGACTCGAATCCGACCATCGTGGTGTTGCAGACAGAAGCGTGACTCGTCAGTAAAGACAATTTCATTCCATTCTGCCGTCCACATCCTTCTTTCATCGCACCATTGGCGGCGGAAACGTCTGTGGTTCTGCGTCAAGGGTAGACGAAGCAATGGACGTCTTGCGGACAGACCACTCTGCTGTAAACGGCGTCGAATGGTACGCGCAGACACTGGATGATGCGGTACAGACTGAATGTGCCGTGACTATGGTCCGTGATGTGGCTGAGCGATCCGTCACTGCCATACGCACAATATGCCTGTCATCACGTGAAGTGGTGCACTGAGGTGGATGCGATCGAACACGTCGGTCCGTCGTACCCTCCTGCATCCAACGATCACATATCCGCATTACAGTTGTTTGGTTTCGTCCAAAACGACTACCGATTTCCCTGAAAGATAATCCACAATCTCTGTAGGCTACTATCCTTCCTCTGTCGAACTCGGATACTTGATCAAAAGATGATCGCTGTTTTCTACGAGGCATAATTGATCGTTTTTTTGAAAAAACCACAAGAAAAACACAATTGCCGTACTTGAAATCGTCGAAAATCTCCAAGCCTTAAATAGCGCTTTGAAGTGGCGCCACAGGCGCGCGTGATGTGCGTCTGCGCTGAAATTCTAATCATTTGCATATCTCACCTCCGCTAATGCATGTTGTAAATTTCATATTATTTGCATGCTTCCTTCAGGGTGTTGCATTTACGGTGGCCAGCAGTGTATTTAATTAACTAATCAGCAATCCTATATAAAAGAATTCGGAATTCATTCTTTGGAGTTTTTAACGTAAAGTGCTGAAATCGGAAAACCAATCAAATGATGTCGCGTCTTGATTACACACAGGACCCACGTTCTGCCACGAAAGCAGTACCGCCACCTATATTTAGCTTGACAGGTAGTCTTTCATATTAAAAATTAACGTCTAACATCCCCAAAAAGGCGATGAATCAAATTAGTTCTTGACAGGAAGTATTTTTTCTTGTCCGATATGTTATGTCTACACCAAAAGTCTCTCATGGGCCGTGTTTTCGTTATCACGACGTGAGAAGCAGGACATTTCAGTATCCAAACAGTAGCGCAGATTTACGTTTACTATCTCTACTTCATTGCATCTCCCAAATCCTTAAGCCGCACTTAGAAAAGTCGAGCCATCTTTCCTCTTTAGCAATTTCTGCTGGAAGCCGGGACAAGTCCATTTCCCTGTAGATTTATCGCCTCTTCATACACCGCGCATTCTTATTGCGGTTGTAAATCGTAGCTATGACGACAGTCTGTGCCGGAGTAATTCTGGAAGGAGTGGTAAACCTGTATGCCACAGTTTCTGAACCTAATACGATTCATCCTCAAACACCGTAGATATCGAAGGGACCAGATACGCGATGTTGGGCGCAGTCGAATTTTAAAGTATCTGAATATCTCGGGGATCGGTTTCGAATTTTAAGGCTGAAAGTGTCTTATGGAATCGGAATTATCTTGGAGGAATGGTACGAATATTTGGAGACGAAATCGATTCACCAATCGAAAAGAATTTAAGATCCAGAGCGTTCGAACATCGTGTACCTGCAGAAACATTTTAGTCCAATTCTGAATCTAATATCTAGCACCCATCGGTACATGAATTAATGATTTTATTATTAATAATAATATAAATTTCAAAAGCTCGCGAGTCTGCAAATTTATATCATAAATATAGAGCTCTTATATGTCGGTAAAGGTATGAGATCAGACGTTCCTTACAATTAAATATGTTTAATTACAATGGAGGGGGAACTGTTTACAGGGGGTCATCGTTACATCAAAAGTTCCTCGTGCGTAGTTTATATGCTACCTTCTTTAGTGTCCTTCAGCGTTCTCTCTGAGATCTGACTGTCTGTCTCGCCATTATGGCGCTTGATCACTTCCTGGATCACAGGAAATGACAGGTGATCTGATGCTTAGAACCCAGAAACCCACATGAATTAAAAATTCATTTTGGAAGTTATGGGAAATAGATCAAATTATAGATTTTTTAAATTCAGCGTCTTCATGGAAAAATTACTCGATGGTATTGACACTTAATATCGAAGGCTTTCACATTCCTCAATCTGTACCAAAGACATACCGGAGCGTGGTACACCTTTCAGACTGTTTTTATCAAACACAAATTTACTTGGACACTCAAACACTTTTGCACAGGACGAAATATTTTCTTTATAGACTGTTGGCATTTCCTTATTGCGATTTCGTGCGTTTCTGGAACTTTTTTCAAACTCACGCTAAACTGTAGATTCTCCGGTTTTGTTTAAAATTCATACTGGTTTATACGTCTGGACTTAACGCCGTCCATAGTACGAATTAGCAAGCTGAACAATAACCAAGTCATCATAATATAACTGAAATTAGAGTAAGCACAACAGAGGCTGTATTTTTGTAACTAATTTTGTAGAGAACAAACAAAAGACGAAGGCTTTGTTCTCTACAAACAGCTGTGTTAGCATCTTTATGGCATTTTGTGTGTTTTTATAACTTTTTCCTAACTCACGCAAAACTGTACAGATTTTGTAACTGATTTTGTTTTGGATTTATATTATTAGTGTCATTAGAAGAAATATTCTTGATCTTTTATACTATTTACTTTTCGCCGTTTTAAAAGATTAGAACCAATGCTGAATTCGGTGATAGTCGGGGATTCCTTATATCTTAGCCTCGTTGATAACTGCTATTTGTTTACTTAACATGCATAAATGCATATTTAATATTTATTCATTGAAATAAAACGAATATTCGAAAAACAACCATTTTATCTCTCATTATTTTAGTCACGAATATAAAAATCTGAAGAAATTAATCTGAAATAAATTCATCATTCTCTATTTAAACATTGCAGGAATGGAACGATATTTGACGTTTTTTATCGATCGTAAACAAAAGTAAAAATTAAAATGGTGGTTTGTAAATATTTCATTTGAGCGTAATACATTTGTTTTAGAAATATCGTATAATCAATCGCTTGTTTTGCATGCATTTCCACTGCATCCGCCAATTAATTAGTTTTAATAACTAAATTAATTCCATTCTAAATTAAATCATCAACTTCCCTTTAATTAGCTAGGTTTATAATTAAATATTCAAGCCCAAGAAAGCAATTACTGCTTGAGTTTTTCAAGATTTACAGCAGAGTTGTCTTGCCATTATGCAGCTAAAGCAAATTTCGCCCTTGTTTAAAACCATTAATGAGAGACTTTCTCGAAAAATAAATATAGGTGACGGTAGCGCTTTTGTGGAACATAATTTCTGTATGAATTTCAGACTTGACGCTCTTGGAGTGTTCTTCGAATACGATTTCAGCACATCACCGAAAGAAATTTCACAGAATGAATTCCGATTTGACATGATAGTTAATTGTTCAAAGCCAATCAGATTGTACTCCAATCGCCGTCAAAACGGTGATGAACTACATTTCAAAATTGACCCCGATAAGTATCATTCGAGAGCACATTGGTAACAGAAAGTAAAACCTCCATTCAGTATGCGTGTTTACATTGAAAGTCCCTCTCATACAAATACCATATAAACTCTTTTATTGCTTTACGCCGCCCAAGTGGTCATAGCTCTTGTCGTGTCACTTAGACCTCGGGTTCGATTTTCGGTTTGCAAGTGTATGGTAGGTAGTTGAATTAACGTCGCACTGGAGCAACACAGCGGGCTATTGGCCACGGTCTGGGAACAATCCCGAGGATAAAGGCACACATCTCGTAATTTTGAACTACGGTCAGATGACGAGGTCAACACCTGAGCTGGCATCCCACTCTCCAAACTTGTCACACTACTCCACAGTGAAGACATTTGAGGTCACGAAAGATTTAACGTTCACCAGCCCCTACGAACACGACGGTCTTTGGTTAGGTCAACTTTGGAACTCAATCCTACGGTTGCTAATCCGCTATTCTACTAACCGGGCCACAGCGATCATTGTAATTTTATGGGTATTGCTGATCGTTCCTTTTAGGAGTAAGTGCCGTTCACCCATTGGGTGCTCCTTTACAATTAGCTGTCATTTTCCTGTTATAGTGACGAACATGACAGGAATCGAACTTGCGCCGCTAACATTTGTTACTAACGCAGTGTGCGAACCCACTGAGCCACGAAGGTCCCCCAAACAGAAATGAATGTGCGATTTGTATGTTCCTGTCTTGTCGGATGTTTATATTTAGCAGCATCTCCAACAATGTCATGACAGGATTGATTCAATTATACGCCACCTAGCTGGTATACTGGTCATAGCGCTTGCCTAGCGTTGTCCTGTGCTTGGTTCAGCTTGACCAAATATGGTTCTTGGGCCAAAACAGCCAACCAAGTACAAATACAATTCAGTCAATAAAAGCACCTTTTAATTCCAGGTCTCTTCCACCGTGCCATCATGCAGAGCGGTTCAGCCCTCTGCCCGTGGGCTATAGCCAAAGAAGCCATCTTCCACACCCAACGTCTCGCCCAGGTGCTCAACTGCTCCATGCAGGACAGCATGACCCTTATCGAATGCCTCCGCAAGAGACGCCTGGAGGACATCATGTCCCTGGACATCCCCGCCCCTGAGCACCTGAGCACGTTCGGACCGACCGTGGACGGGATAGTGCTACCACGAGATCCGATCTACTTGATGGAGACGAAGCCGGATCTGTTCCTGAGGTACGACTTACTTCTTGGGACCACGAAGATTGAGTCGTATTTCTCGTATTCCGCTATGGAGGAAGTGAAGGGGATAGATTCGCACAGGAGGGACAGGATACTTCGGACTCTGGTCAGGAATCTCTACACTCATCATCTGCAGCAGGTAATGTGTGTTTGTTGTAATTGCTTATTCTGTAAAAAAAAGACCTTCAATGATTAATAAAAATTGGAGACTTAGAAAAGATTGCCAATCGCCATTTTGGGCGCATTTTGCAAGACGTCCATCATCAAGGCAGAAGTAAGAATAGCTAAGAAACTATGCCATTGACGATATTTTGCTAAGTTTTTAATCTCTATTTGTCGTTGTTTTTCATTTCTTTCTACCAATTTGACTAAGATTTTCACCTGTTTATCTATTTAGTCTGTATTTGTTTTTATGCATTTTGAATGCAACTGAAAATTTTGTGTAATGTACAGGTTGTTTCGAAAATATCTGTCCAAATTGGTAGATTGGTAGACTAAGATTTTCACCTGTTTATCATTTAGTCTGTATTTGTTTTTATGTATTTTGATGGCTACTGGAAATTTTGCGAAATGTACAGGGTGTTTTTCGAAAATATCTGGCCAAATTTTAAGGAGTGGTAGAGGGGCTTAAAATAAAAAAAATTTTGTCAGAGAATGTGTGTCCGGAAATGCCGCGTCAGTCCGGTTGGAAGAGTAACGTATTAGAAACTTCTAGGTTGCGAGTTCGAATCCAATCAAAGACCGTCGTGTGAAAAGGGGGCTGGTGCACGTTAAATCTTTCATGGCTTCAAATGTCCTCACGTTGGCGAGGAGTGGAAGTTTGGAGAGTGGGGTGCCAGCTCTTGCGTGACCTCGTCATCTGACAGTGATTCAAAATTACGTGGTGTTGTTCTCTGATTTTTCCCTTTGGGTTTGATCCCGGACCGTCGCCAATAGCCCATTGTGTTGCTCCATTGCGACGTTAATTACCTACCTACCGGAATGCCGCGTTTAGGTGGTAGACGCTGTTTAGGACAGACCATAACATCGTTTTCTTTGGTTCAAGGCTTTATTCTCAACAATTTGGCCAGATATTTTCGAAATACCCTGTGTAAAGCAAAGGAATGTGTGTTGGTGAATTCTAGTTCATAAATTCCACTCTGACCTCGTCATTTGACCTTGGTTCAAAATTGCGAGGCTTTGTCCTTGGATCTTTCCCTTCGGTATGATCCCGGGCGGGTGCCAATAGCCCGTTGTGTTGCTCCAGTGCACGTAAAATACCTATCTAAATATCTAAAAAATTATTTTAAAGAGCTGGAAAAGTTTTTCTTTCATATATGTATAATGTAATCTCCATTACAATGAATATTTTGAATAATATAGAAGCTGGAGCTTATTTACAATGAATATATTTTCATGAAACTGTAATAATTGGTTGATTTGTTGGTTTCTTTGTTGGAGTTTCTGGCGGAGGGGCCGTATTTGGCCATGCTGCGCCAGACACAAGACATACAATAGTAACACAGTAAGCAATAGACACACACAATGAAAGTTTTATTGACACAGAAGAGAGAAATTCACCCAGGGAGGAATGCACCTGACAGGAATCGAACCTGTGACGCTTGCAACTCGAAGGTTGCTAGCGCAGTGGCATACCCACGGAGCCTGTAACAATTAAGGAAGCACACTTTGAAAAGTGTGCTTTAGAATCCTTTACATAAGCACTTAATTAAAACATCGAATGAATAAAACTTATATTTCATTTCTCAGTTCAACCGCCTTTTTATGTATAATTAAATAAAACATTTACAATGCATAGTTACCTTAAATATTTTAATTAAATTCACGTCACCTAATTAACTGTATATTCAAAAGTATTCGACTTATAAGTGCATCTTCACTCGAAACATTATTTTCCATCCTTCATATTTCACGTCATCTGACCGTGGTTCAAAATTACGTGGTGTTGTCCTCGGATCTTTCCCTTTGGGATTGATCCCGGACCGTCACCAATAGCCCGTTGTGTTGCTCCAGTGTGACGTTAAGTGAAATACACCCAAATACACCCACCCTTCATATTTCAAGGAAAATAAATTGACATGCACCAGCCAACAAGTATGCCACGGTCTTTGGTTCGATTGAGTTTCGAACTCGCAGCACTCCGGTTGATGATGCGCGACATTACCAACTGGGCTATCGCGGCCCTTTAAGGAGATCAAGAAATAATTGAAGAATCGGCAGGTGGTAGTTGTACGTCGCTCTGGAGCAACACAACGGGCTATCGGAGGCAGTCCGGAATCAATACCGAGGGTAAGGATCCAAGGATAATGCCTCGTCATTTTGAGCCACGGTCAGGTGACGAGGTCAACACCTGAGCTGGCACTCCATTCTACGAACTTCCATACACCACGCTAACGTGAGGACATTTGTAGCCACGACAGGTCTAACGTGCACCAGCCCCCACGTACACGACGGTCTTTTGATTGGACCGCTTCACATGAGAAAGAAAAGTAGGTGTAAAAATTGCCTTCCAAGTAATATTAATTGTAATTCTGGGACTATTAAAAGTCAAACAATGTTTTAAATTGTAATATTTAACCATGCTAGAGAGAGAAATAAACATTTTAATTTATTTTTTCAATATTTTCGTCATCAGTTTTGCAAATGTCAGCTATTTCAAGACAAACTTCCAGTGGTTAATGTGGCATTCATTCTGTGACAGAAGGAGTATAATTTTTCATATATATGTCATCAAAATAATTTCGTATGAAGTTCAATAAATATCAATATAGAAAGGAAATTAAAGGCTTGAAAACCTGTACTCTAGAACCAGTAAAAGAAATTCTCAAATTTGAAACAAAATATTTTATTTCAATCGCATCAAAATGAAGTTGATAAAATTTCTTTAAATTGTATGAGTTTTAACATTTCAGTAGGACAGCAAACAGTAGAACATATCCTTATTTGAGAATCGTACAATGAACTTTCATTTGAGAATATCTAATTCTTATAAATATTATTTCTTTGAGAGTACTCTATACTTTAAGATTACTCTATACTACTCTATACTTTAAGATTACTCTATACTTCTCTCTATACTTTACAATTATATACTACTCTATACTCTCTATACTTTACAATTATATACAACTCTATACTCTCTATACTTTACAATTATATACTACTCTATACTCTCTATACTTTACAATTATATACTACTCTATAATCTCTATACTTTACTTACTTTACTTTACTCTACTTCCTTTACTTTACAATACTTTACTTACTTACTCTATACTTTAAGAGTAATCTATACTCTATATACCTCAAGAACTCTATACTCTCTATACTTTGAGATTATTCTATTCTCTCTATATTTTATGATTACTCAATGCCTTCTATACTTTAAAAGTACTCTATACCTCTCTACTTTAAGAGTAATCCATACTATCAATACTTTAAGAATAATCTATACTCTCTATACTACTCTATACTCTCTATACTTTGAGACTATTCTATACTCTTTATATTTTATGATTACTCAATACTTTCTATACTTTAAGAGTAATCTATACTATCAATACTTTAAGATTAATCTATACCCTCAATACTTTCAGTATAATCAATACTCTTTATACTCTCAATACTTTCAGTATAATCTATACTCTCAATACTTTCAGTATAATCTATACTCTCAATACTTTCAGTATAATCTATACTCTCTATGCTCTCTATACTTTAAGAGTACTCTATACTACTATTTTCTCTTTGTACTTTCAAAGTGCAGAATTTAAAGTAAAGTTTGTTTCCTCTATACTCAATATACTTTAAAAGTACTAAATACTACTCTATACTTTAAGAATACTCTATATATATATTCTTTAAAGACTCGTTTAATAAAATTAGAGGAGCTCGACCCTTTGTACAAAACCAGATACAAGCCAGCCTTTCATAAAACCAGTCGTGAGTTGCCTGGATTACAATTCCTTTACTAGAGACCGAGACATTAGTTCTCAGACAATTGCCTAATTAAACTATTCATAAATCCACGCAGTCTGCTAATGCGATACTTTGTGGCTAATCATCGTCCCGGTGAGGAGAAACAGATGACGAGGTAATTGCTCAAAGAATAAGTTCCCAAATTTTCATTCTACCATTGGCCGTGGTCAAAGCACTTAAAAGTTAGCAACATGGATGATGGCGAGGCTTTGAAAGCTGATGAAATAATTTGAGCAAGTCTATCTTTTACGGCTCGAAATGCTTTTTGGAAAGTAGAGTCGTGAATTGAGTTCCATTTTTAAACCTCAATTACAGAGCAGAAATAACTGTAACTTCCTTTCTGTAATCTTAATGTTCCAGAAAGAACTATATTAACTTAAGAATGAAATATGACTATTGAGGGCTCCACCCCTGCTACCTCCGCAGGAATACTGCTAAGTTGGTTGGTTGGTGAGTTGGATTGGGTTTTTATGGCGCAAGGGCCATATTTAGTCATCATGCGCCAAACGCAAGTCAGACGGCATTAAGTATGGACATATACACACAACGAAAGTTTTACCAACACAGAAGATTGAGTTTTGGGGTTTTATGGCTAAAGGGCTATTTTGCGCCAGACACACACTATCAAGTAATACACATACACAATGGAAGTTTTACTGACACAGAAGAGAGAAATACACCCAGGGAGTAATGCACCTGACAGGAATCGAACCTGTGCCACCTACAAATCGAAGGTTGTTAGCGCAGTGGGCCAAGGAATACTGGTAAGAAATCTTTGGTTCGCTGTGTGAACCATGCTCGTTTCGTTCGCCGGCAAACTGCCCTAGCATTAAGTCAGTTGGAAATATGTTGGAAAGCAAAAAGTATCAATTTAATAAATAAAATTAATGAATGTAGCAAGAAACTCTTCAAATCCTCTGTAGGTTTCAAAATACTGATCATATATCCTGAATATAATCGACTGATCTCAGCAGAAACCTATGGAAGTTGTAACGTACTGTACCGAGTGGTTTGATGAGAACGACAGAGTCAAATTACAATTAGGTAGATAGGTAGTTAATTAACGTCACTCTGGAGCAAAACAACGGGCTATTGGCGACGGTCCGGGATCAATCCCGAATGGAAAGATCCAAGAACCATCCAATTTTAAACCACGGTCAGATGACGAGACCAACACCTAGTGTCGCCCCAATCTCCAAACTTCCACAACACGCCAGTCTGATAACATTTGAAGTCACCACAGATTTTAATATGCACCAGACCCCACGTAAGCGATGGTCTTTGGCTGGACCGAGTTTTCGACTCACACCCTTCTGGTTGCAATTCGTTACTCTTCCAACTGGGCTACCACGGCTCAATACGATTAAGATATACAGGGTGAGTCTAAATTGTTTTTACAAAATAAGAGGGATGATCCAGACGAGCAATAATTACCATGCAACATATGGTCGCATTCCACTCTGAGAGGCAGAAATGAGTAAAGTCGAAACGCGTCGAGCATGAACAAGTCATCGCCTTTTCAGCACGGTCCGGCACTTCTTGAATGCCACATATCCCGCACGATGGATCGGACGTGGCGGACCTGTGGCTTGGTCTCCTCGCTCAACGGACCTCGACCCACTGGACTTTTTCTTCTGGGGCACATGAAAACTTTAGTGTACCAGACGCCTGTGGACTGGGCTGAAGATTTCGTAGCGAGAATCGGTGTTGCCGCAGACAAAATTAACACAACCCCAGGAATCTTCGAGAGCCAGTCATTCCTTCGCCGGTGTGAACTGACACGCGTGGCCGCCACTTTGAGAACTTGCTGTGAGTTTATCAATAAATCAGATTGCGCAACTTTTGGTATTGTTCATTCGCTTTCCCAACACTGTTGTAAGTTCATGTTGAAATTCTGATTTTACTCTTTTCTGCCTCTCACGACCCTAAGTTCCATGGTAATTATTGCTCGTCTAGATGGGTACTATCACCCCTCTTATTTTGTAAAAACAATTTAGACTCAACCTGTATATTTATTATATCCAGAAATTAACACTATTTACATTGGTAGATAGGTATTTTAATTAGCGTCACACTGGAGCAACACAACGGGCTATTGGTGACGGTCCGGGATCAATCCCAAAGGGAAAGATCGTAGATAAACACCACGTAATTTTAAACCACGGACAGATGATGAGGTCAAAACCCGAGCTGTGGCACCCCACTCTCCAAACTTTCCTACCACGCCACTATTTACATTCTAATTTCAAATTACCGGTATATGGAATACAGGGATTTAGGTTCTTTCCGCTATGAGCAGTGAAAGGAGGAATCAATATGTTATGGGGATGAACTCAAAATGTTAGGCAACCGCTTTGCGAAGGAACCTCCTTTTAGTTCGAGAATTCCCTTGTCTGGACACCAAGGGGCAGTTAAAGAACAGACCACCGAGCACCCCGTACAAAACCTGACGTTGAAAGATGTTTCACAAAGATACATCGACAGATTTACGAACCCTGAGCAGTGGAAGACCTGCTGGTGATGACTCCAGATCTCCAGCTGTTGCTATGGGCGTTACAAGGTTAAAGTCATTAAGGCATGCTGTTCCTTGAAGCGGTGCAGTAAACTCTTTAAAAGTGTTTACAAATTTCCAATCTGAAAAGAATGAAATGGATTAAAGCATCAGGGCAATCTTAATAAAGCCCTCAATGTAAGGACAATTGGTCAATTGCTCATGAATTCGTTCCTTATGAATGTTTTTATGTTTCCGATAGCAGACTTGATAAGGTACGTCGGTAGTTTAATTTACGTCGTTGCCACAACTTCCAACTAAAAATTAAATAGAATTTAAAAATCCGAAGTTAATTCGGAGCGAAAAAAATATTACTGCAGGTGATAAACGGTAACGAGCTTCCATTTCGTTCGAAAATATCGTTTGTCCCAAATATTCGGGAATAGTTTATTTTTCGAAAAGAAAATAAATAAGGCTCAAAGTAATACAAAAGTATTAGAATTTAAATTCCACAAAAATAGGTTTTGCAAAATAATTCTTTTAGCTGTACTTCCTAGTAATTGCAATGCTCAATTTACTTCCAAACTACCAAATTATGGTTGATTTAAGTATAGTTACTCAGATGTTTTAATACGAAATTTTCCTAAATATATAAGCAAAGGAGTTTTAAATAATGTATTCATTAAACTAAAATATGGTTTATCAAATATAAAACATTGCAGTAAAATATGTTGAATACATTTTATGTGATACTTGTGCGACACACTAGACAGAGTCAGACAGAACGGAAGACGGACAGACAGACTAACGCAACCAAGTTCAGTCACTAAATGAATGTAAATACTCACAGTATGCAAAGATTCATAAAAATATATTGAATCGTTTGGACGCAGTACGGGAACACACATACAGATAGACAAGATCGAAAGCATTCAATGAAAAGTGAAATGGGTCAAAAATATTCAATGTACAAACACTCCATTTTTATTTATATAGATTATGTGGGACAGCACCGTCCGTTTGGGGTCGAAGTTTCAAGATCTCATACCAAGCATTTAGTTGCAGAATTCTTCCAAATTTCTTTCGTTTTATAAACTTCTGTATAAAGCAACATAATTTATTGTCGTTTAGATCATTTTAGATAACTTAATAAAGAATTTTTAATCTTATTTTGTATGATCAGCACGTTCCATTTATATCTTTGACATCTAGCGTCTTTTATTAGTAATTGAGTATTTAATATGTTGTAGAGCTTTTAAATTTGTGGAATGCATATAAATGTATTAATCAAGAATATGTATGAAATTGTTAGTCTGAAGAATTAAATATTACATAGAAGGAAGGAATTCATATATAGGGAGGAAATTCACAAAATGTATATCATGATTCAAAAACGGGTTTTTAATCCTAAATATTTACTTTTCTGCATCAAGAGTAACTAAATTAAATTAAACTATTTTAATTCAAATGGATTAATTAAGATAGTTCAATTCCAGATTCTGGTTTTATAATAATTTTCTGTTTCAAACTGGTTAACAAAAACATTTGTTCTATTCGTTACATTTCGTGATCAAAATATTTGGATTTTCATTAACGTAATTACTTTTAATTTACATAAGTAATAACACACATAAATAACTAGTTATATTTAAAACCTGTTTTCCATTAAAGTTTCTTTGCGAAGCCATATTCATTAAGTTCTCATGTAAACAATACAGTAATTATGCAGCGTTATTACTACAACGAGAATGCTCGCTAAAAAACCCACGAATAAAATAAAAATTGAAAAATGTAATTTTCCTGAGATAGTAGCATGTAGATCCCAAAGTTAAAAACTATTATAAACTAAACACAAACAACATTCATTATTTCAATACAAAAAGTATTGAAAATTCAAATGCTTCTGGAAAGCTAGAGTTAATTTTTAATAATGGCAAAGATGCAACTCGTTGGAATTGGAGACACCCTTTTCATTTTTAAACAAACTTCCCCTGCTATGCATTTTTACCATAAGACAATTTTTAGTAAATTGATTTATATTTAAGTAAAATTAATTATGTCACAATACAAAATTAGGAACCATTTTATTGGATCAGAATTTACTCTAGTTTTTAAATTGTCTAAAAATACCAGTTTAATCTGGATCATTCTGTGGTAATTTTTTGTACTTAAACCGAGAATTCAGAGGAGCTCAAGTTCAAGCTGTTTAACACCAAAGTATCAATTTATTAGAGGAGGTTATACTGTGATGGAAAATACGCATTTAACCCTCCAAGTGGTTTAGACGAGATGTCTCGTCCATCAGGATCTGATAAATTTTGATAATGACGAGATATCTCGTCCAAGAAGATATAACCAGTTTTGCTAATGACGAGATATCTCTTCAAGGTATCGTCGATTTTTTATGATGACGAGATCAAGATGTGACCAGTTTTCATCTAACGACGAGATATCTCGTTCATCAAGACATGGAATTTTTTTTAATGACGAGATATCTCGTCGCGACAACCACCAGAGGGTCAAACAACTCTCGAACACCAAAACTAATTTTTGAGGCTCAAAGCTGCTGTCAAAACTCAAACAGCGTTCTCCGCGAATGGTAGGTAGTTGAATTAACATCTCCCTGGAGCAACACAACGGGCTGTTGACAACGGTCCTGGGTGTCCGAGGACAACCGGGGCCATAGTGAAGGAACGGGCCTGTGCAGCTTCTGTGACGTCACGATATGGGGCCATTGGAGGGAAGAATTAGCAAGCGAAAAGTCCGATCAGTCGGAAATAGATAGTAAAATCTCGATATAAGCAAATCCATTTTCTCCAAGATTTGAAACACAGCTTAATCTTATTGTTGTTAATTTCGGATTAATTTACATACATCAAAATATTCGTACCTTTGTATTTCCGGGATTAACATGAGGTGTTTGGAGCAATTTTCGTTAAGAGGTCCCAGTACCATATAATTCGTTAAAATGTTGAATATTTGTCTTACATTAGAGTTTTGACCTTTACAAATAAGTGCGCTGAATTTTGGAGCGAATAGAATAATTTTAAAGAAGTTATTCATTAATTATAGAGCAATTTAAAAGACTTCAATGGCCATGCTTATGTGACAACTAGTGGGAATATTTTTCCTCTTTCTTGTAAAGTTCGAACTGTAGTAAAGTAGCCAAAAATATTTTCGATCCCTTTCCTATTTAATAGTATTCATTGTCTTGATTTATGTAATGCCTATTTTTAGGATAAATTACATAATAAAACAAATAAATTTTTTGATAGCTTGACAATTTAAAAAATAGTAATGAACTATTTTAAAAAAGTTTGACAGTTTAAAAAATAGTTCTATTTACATAAAGAATGAAACGAATCCATTCTTATATGATTTGTAAGTAATCTTCTATAATAGTTAAAACTTCGATTTCTGACTGTTCACTTTTTATTGACAGTTATTGATGTGACAGTTCACTTATTAAACCCTAGGGTCCTTCTCTGTAAATTAAATAGTGCTCTGAAATTTCTTTAAGACTGAAGACGTGTTTAGCAAAATTGTGTTTGTCTGAGGCGAATAAAATTCAAGAATTAAACTTTATTTTAAGGAATTTTCAGTATATAAAGGTGGTAGTCTGTCAAAATATAATTCTTTCCTGTGAAAATATTTTAACTAAAGAAAATGTGCCTACAAATTCTATTTTTACTTTGTAAGCAATTTTTAAATTTTCTTTCGCAGCAATTAACATCTCCTTTTACTTAATTTCCCCTCTGAGGTAACGTTTTAATATAACAGTTTCTACAATAAGAAAGGAATATATTTATTATAGTGTATATGATATATGAATATAAGGAAATAAAAATGATCAATTTTTCAATAGCTAATGCATGGGAATCGTTGAAATTAATCCAAAATTTGTAGAAAATAAAATTACACATAATTTTCAGTAAAACATTCTAGTGAAGAAAAATTTTTTATTGAATTTTAAATAGTTCAAAACCAATTTTTTAAGTTAAATTTTAAGCTGATAACAATATTTTTTCAAATAACGGTTATACATATTGGTCGTGATAATGTAATACAGTAATTTAAATTATAATCAAAAATGTTGTCAGGGTATCGTGACCTCTAAACTTTAATTTTCTTTAGTCAACCTACCAATGCTTTACTTTTTAAATGTTGCGTTTTTCTATTTTGCGTCTTTTTCAGTAGGTCATTTATTGTTTTACAATAATTGCTGTTTCTGTTGATAAATTTTTGTGGCATTTTACAGATGTGGCACTCTACAGATATTTCATTGAAGGTACCTATTTAAGTAGAGTTAGTTCAACTAACAATCTTCTCTGAAATTTGTGTGACAGAAAGTCTTCTTCATACTGCTCATTAATTAATTCATTAAAAATCTGATAAGAACAAACAATCAGTGGTACCGTAAATTCCTTAGGCCATTTAATAATTGAATAAATTCTTCCGCGAACATTTATAATTTATTTCTTTTACAATTGACATTTAAAAAGTGCACATCTCACAATTCAGTTCATGTTGCACATTTTTGGTAACATAACCAGATATTATACACTAGAACAGGCAGAACATCATATGAAACATTAACATTATTACAGCTGTAAATGATCTCTTCAAACACATCTGGTATTAAACAGTTAAAGTTCCTACAGCTGATCCCTAAAATTAGTCTTTTATTTGGAAGCTACCACTGCTTTTTGATTGTAGCTTTATCAGACTTAAAATTTTCAATTTGCGTTCTTATTCTAACACTTGGCGTAATAATAAAGTAAGTAAACCTTGTCTTTTAACCAGCGAGAGAGAGAGAGAGAAATAATCGAGAACTAAAAAATTCCAACTGTTAAAAAATAAATGTACAATTGCTAGAAAACTATCTGTGAAACTGAACTAGATGAGAACAGACTCCAGCTATGGTATAAACCAGGGTTTATATAAGGGGATAAACACTTAAAGTAAGGGGGTACAGGTTTGGATAATCAACGGGATAATTACAACGTATGTGTGAGGATAAAACATTTGATGTTCCTAGTATGTTTTTCGGTGCTGATAAAGCACGACAATTTATTAACTTCAATGAATTAATCAATGATTATAATGGTTTATACTTGGTCTTCAAATGTAAATAATCATTAGTATACCTTTTAGATCGAATTCTTTACAATCTATTTGCTACTAATGAGTAACATCTGTGTGGTAGTAAATTCATGCGGCCATTAACATAGTAGGAATCTTTGGAACTGGAAAAAGAAACGATCTTATACCTTCCATTTTAGATTGAAATAATTAAGATCATCCTGTACTTGCGCGCCCCTAATCACTGCTAGGAGGGATGGGCTTGGGGACATTTCCTCTTGAAAATGTTCTTTCTATTCGAGCTCTTATTGAGATGGCATGTGATCTTTTCCGTATCATTTATACTTACTACATTAACAATGAAAAGCGCCCTAATGAATCCCCCTAAAAGTAACTATCACTCACATACCGTGAAGTCAGAAGAGAAGACGCCTCTCTCTCTTTTCTTCTTTTTCTACTATGTACACCCATCATACCATTCAGGAACGGTCTGAATCAATTATCACTTTAGAATCCGAAGAAAGATAAACATTTCTAGGTTTCGAGCGCCTTCTAAAGCATGCATGTCTGAGAGAACAAGCGGGAACAATAGCGCCCATATCGTGACGTAAAAGCGACCACCGCAGGTTCTGGTCCGTTTTTTCACGATGGCCCCGGGACCACACCTCCTCGTAATTTTGAACCACGGTTTAGATGACCTGAGCTGGCACCCCATTCTCCAAACATTCACATCACGCCAACATGAGGACATTTGAGGCCTGGACAGACTTAACTTGCAACCCTCCTGTACACGTCGATCTTTGGTTGGATCGAATTTCGAACAAGCAACCCTCCGGTTTCTAGTCCGCTACACTTCCAATCGGGCAACAACGGTCCTTCTCCACTTAAGCTATACACCAAGAACAGGTTTGTCTACGTTGTTTGGAATTACCCAATACCGTAAGTAAGCATATCGGGCATCAGAATTTTCAATAAGTTCCCGTTCGCTTTCCATTTAAAAACAATATAATTCTGGACAAAAAGAAATTAATGGCTCTCGGACCCGTCTTCGGCAGAATAATTTATGGAGATTCTCGGGTATTGAAAGATTTTCGATTTGTTTCCATTTCATTTATGCATGTTGGATTAACTTATCTGTAGCTCCACAGGGGAGGGAAGAAAGAACTAATGCATGAATAAGTGGATGGAAATCGCAGAATTCCGTCTCGTTTTAAAATTCATTCTTGATTTCCGATTCCGCGTTTCCTCATGAAAGTCGAGTCTCAAAACGAAAGTCGATTGCTTTCTTAAAAGCATCTGGCAACGCTACCGAAGAAAAGGAAAGCGAAGAAAGAACTTCTGGTGTAAGAATGGCATATAACAAGAATATACACTGGGAGACAAAAGGTGAAAACTAAGGCGAGTTTTTATATTTTATTCAAGAGTGTCTCTATCTCGTCCATCAAAAATCCAACACTCCTGCAAAAGAATACTGTGCTTCAGTATTTACCTTTATTCTATTCTTACAAGTCTAACTTCGACCGATAACAGACTACCTGAGGCTGGACACCAAACTTTGTTGGAATCTAAGTTGTAGTACATAAAAAAAATTCCTTCGTCTGCAAAAACTAGCTAATCTACTTATATATATATAGTATATGTGGCCCTATGAGAAATACAATGTTTAACTGCTTGATAATATAAGCCCTATGAAATACAATGTTTCACCCTCCTGGCGGTTGTCTTGACGAGGCATCTGGTCATTAGAAGGAAGCCGACCAGACCTAGGCGGACGAGATTTTTCGTCATTGACCAGACCTTGGCGGACGAGATATCTCGTCATTCGAAGAAAATTGACCAGACCTTGGCGGGCGAGGTACCTCGTCATTGGAAGAAAACTGACCAACCTTGGCGGACGAGATATCTCGTCATTCGAAGAAAACTTACCAGAACTTGGTGGACGAGATATCTCGTCATTGGGAGCAAACTGACTAGATCTTGATGGACAAGGAATCTCCTTATTGGAAGAAAACTGATCAGATCTTGATGGACGAGATATCTCGTCATTATAAAAACTGACCAGAACTTGATGGACGAGGCATCTCCTCATTGGAAGAAAACTGACCAGATCTTGATGGACAAAGCATCTCCTCATTGGAAGAAAACTGACCAGATCTTGATGGACAAAGCATCTCCTCATTGGAAGAAAACTGACTAGATCTTGATGGACGAGGAATCTCATTGGAAGAAAACTGACTAGATCTTGATGGACGAGGCATCTCGTCATTGGAAGAAAGCTGACCAGATCTTGATGGACAAAGCATCTCCTCATTGGAAGAAAACTGACTAGATCTTGATGGACGAGGCATCTCGTCATTGGAAGAAAACTGACCAGATCTTGATGGACGAGGAATCTCATTGGAAGAAAACTGACTATTTCTTGATGGACGAGGCATCTCCTCATTGGAAGAAAACTGACCAGATCTTGATGGACGAGGCATCTCGTCATTAGAAGGATACTGACCAGACTTTGGCGGTCGAGATATCTCGTCATTAGAAGAAAACTGACCAGATCTTGATCTTGTCATGATGAAAAAATTCAGCAACATCTTAATGACGAGATATGTCATCATTATCAAAATTGGTCAGATTTGATGAACTAGATACCTCGTTGAAACCACTTGGAAGGTAACTTATTGATATATATACCCTATTAAATGGAATGCTTAACTTCTTGACATACTACAAGCCCTATGAAATACAATGCTTGATCATATTAAAATATTTTTATACATTAATTATTAAATGTAGATTATTAAAAACGCAGTGAAAACAAGTAAATTAAAATGCTATCTTTTCACAAAAACATTTGGACATTCGCAAGCATTAATGGAAAATGGTATTTCAAATAATACCAGATTTCACTTTAGGTGATTTACTTTCTTTTTATGAAGGTCCGCAGTTGCCCAATTGATAGTCAGTCGACGGAGGGTTGTGAGTTTGAAACTCGATCCTATCAAAGATTGTCGTGTACGTCGAGGCGAATTCTGAACCACGATCGAAACCTGCGCAGGAACCTCACTCACCAAGCGCTCTTGGGAGACATAAAATGAAATTCTTGGAGACAACGTATATTTAACAACCGACTTGACTGCATTTTTGTAATTATATTTACACAACTCAAAACTATTTTAATTTAAATAAAGGAGATTGAAAGATTCGAGATTTTGCCTCTCATATTAATATGCGTCGTATCAAACACAACACACCATATTATACGCATTCTCTTTCATGAACAACCTTAAATAACTTCTTTAATATACCTATAGTTTAAGATTTCAATAATTTTGCAAATTTGAGAAAACTGAGCGGCGTAAATATTTGCTTAAGATAAATGAACAATTCCTCATTTTCTCAAAATAATCTAATTCAAGTATATTCAATGTTAATACAGTTTCTATATCGTTAATATATAATATGTTAGCATTTTAAATATTAATCTTATATAGAAACAAATCAAATAAACTAACGAAATATTTGCAGCACGCGGGTAAATGTTATAGATGTTAATTGGCACAATCTATTCAAATATTTGTTAGGCATACATCCGTATCTTATTTTAATTGCTTTTGCAAGCAAATATTTATTTTAATTACTGTACACTAATTGTTTCATTGAAGCACCTACCAAATACTTGCCATTTCCTCGTCTAAATTGAAAGTTGTTTATCCGGCAATTTTTACAAATATGTCTACAATCGGGACCCATTTTATAAACATGATTTATTCATTCCTAGCTATTGTAATATATTCTATTTATCCTCTGAGGGGTACTCGCATACACAAACTCCAATCTTTTCTACTTGACTTATAACTATTTTGACCTATTTGCGTGACTAATAGAATCTTATGATTCTTTCAACCAACAAATGTGGCTATTTACTCATTATGGATTTTGCGGGGTAAAAACAATATTACTATACATTGAAACTCTTGAGGATTAAAGGGTTTATATATTGAAACAATATAGGGTAGAAGTGAGACAATTGCAAATCCCCAGATTTTCAAAGTTCATAATGATCCAGTCACCATTCTGTCCCAGCAGATTTTTAAATATTCATACTTTTACCACACACTACCAGACGTTTTACTAATATGTTTACCTTATTATTTTGTGGTCGCACTTGCCCAACATTATGGGGCAAGTGCGACCACATTATGGGTATGATATGCACTTGCTCCACATTATGGTGCGAGTGCATATGTGTGCGAACCATTAAGTACCGGATGTAATAGTCCATGGTAACAGAGTATACCATGGACTATTTTCCTTATTGTAACGGGATGGTATTGTGAGAGGGAATTAGCGTAACGTTTCATTCCTGCCCTTCGTTGGTCGCCCTCAAGGGGACATTTTCTTTAAGTGTGTACGGGCTTCAAGTACACGATGTGCTCTAGTGATCTCTTCTTTTCCCATGGGGGATTACTGTCTTTAGTAATAACAGGGGTCGAGTTCTTGAAATACACAAGCAATCTTTTTCTGCTTTTATACCTCTACTCTGTGTGTTGCCGATGCCTTTTTACTCTTTTACAACAAATTTTACTTGACGTCATGTGTTTGGCCCAGCTCGACTAACTATGGTCCTTGAGCCATATAACGCCGAAACAACCAACCTTCTTTGGTCTGAGCAAATTGCCTGCAAAAATTCGAAGTGCTCTAGGGGTGATACTAAGCATTTCCAGCAGGTGGCATCCTCTACTCTAATCACAGAGGAGCGTTTTATATTCATTCCTATAGGATGTAATTGCCTTCTGCTCACCCTAATACTAACAATATTTATGGTAGGACAATAGGTTAATTTTCTCTCAAATGAAGAAAATTGTTCCCCGAAATAAACCCCAAGACAACATTTGTAAGGCGAAACAAATAGGGGCAACTTAAAGAAGATAGGTAGTTTACTTAAGTTGATTCTACTGTCACGCGCGCTCAGTTAGATTACCTGCAATCAGGAAATTAGTCACACTAAATTCTTGCAAAATTTCTCCTTGCAGACATTATTTTTGTCTTACTTAAAACAATTGACCAATCAAAGACCGTTGTATATGTGGGCTGGTACAGCTTACTTAAATCGATCGAGGCCTCAAATATCCTCACGTTGGCGTGGTATGGAAGTTCGGAGAGTGGGGTGCCAATTCAGGTGTTGACCTCGTCTCTCATCTGACTAGTTCAAAATTACGAGGTTTTGTCCTCGGACCGTCGTTTTGCTCCAGTGCGACGTAATTGAACCTCCCTCTCCGAACTTCCACGCCATGACAACGTGAGGACATTTGAGGTCACGACAGACTTAACGCTCAAGATTACGAGGTGTTGTCCTCTAATCTTTCTCCTCGAGATCGATGTTCGACCGTCGCCAATATCCCGTGTTTTGCTCCAGTGCGACGTTAATTTAACTATATACCTACCTACCAGACGTCTCACCACTTCTGAAAAGGTTGATAAATATAAAATCGAGCGTTCCTCGTCAAAAATATTCATTTCCGTAATGTGTTGCAATAATTTGATGTTGACTTTCAACTTCAATATTTCTCACCCCTCTACGAGAGTGCCATTACTCAAAAAAAGTCGATTTTGAGTTTTCGAGTGATTATTAACGCTCCATCTTCACTCCGTCTCCTGTGAGATTTCCGGAACTCAAATCGGGAAAGTGTCAAATGCTTGGAAACTTAAGTCTCGTACTCACAGGGTTTTCTACAGCTCCAAAAAATTCTGAATGCCCCACTCCAAAAAACATGCACTGTTGCAGCGAGTGTTGTTTCATTTTCGTCCTCCAAAAATGACAGCCGTGAACACCAAGTAATGAATTAAAAATTCAGAAAACACTTATTGACACTGACAAGCAAAAATTTCTATTTACAGCATATTTGAGACTCATCAAATGGAGACAATGTGAGTCCATAATTCAATGGAAAGGGGTCTTAAACACATCAACACTAAAAAGAGTTAACAAGCTTCTTCTATAAACGAAATCAAGTTCGGATTTAAACGGGAAATAAATCAAAAAGGATTAAAAATTTCCCTTCGACAAACTGGCGGTAGCAGGTTGGAAGGCTAACGGATTAGCAACCGGAGAACTGCGAGTTCGAAACTCTGTCCAGCCAAACACCACCGAGTAGAAAGGGGTCTGGTTCATGTTAAATCGATCGTAGGCTCAAATGTCCTCATGTTGGCGTGGTGTGGACGTTTGGAGGGTAGGATTCCAACTAAGTGTGAACTCGTCTTCTGACCGTTATGTTGCTCCAGTGCAACGTGGTGTTGTCCTCGGATCTTTCCCTTTGGGTTTGATCCCTGACCGTCCCCAATAGCCTTGTGTTGATCCAGTGTGACATTAATCCTACCTGCCTACCCTTCGACAAACTCGTTGTCATTGATAGCGCCATCTACAGGGGAAGTCTAAATTGTTTTTACAAAATAAGGGGGGTGATAGTACCCATCCAGGACAAGCAATAATTACCATGGAACATAGGGTCGCATTCCACTTTGAAAGGCAGAAAAGAGTAAAGTCGAAACGCATCGAGCATGAACAAGTCATCGCTCTGACGTCGTTTTGTACCTGCCTACGTAGTATATCTCCTGAGCAAGATGGATCGGACGTGGCGGACCTGTGGCTTGGCCTCCTCGCTCACAGGTCCTCAACCCATTGGACTTTTTCGTCTGGGGGCACATGAAAACGTTAGTGTACCAGACGCCTGTGAACTCGGCTGAAGATCTCGTAGCGAGAATCGGTGTTGCCGCAGACAAAATTAACACAACACCAGGAATCTTCGAGAGCCAGTCATTCCTTCGCCGGTGTGAACTGTGCAACGCCACTTTGAGCACTTGCTGTGAGTTTTTCTCTGATCAATCAATCAGATTGTGCGACTTTTGGTATCGTTCATTCGCTTTCCCAACACTGTTGTAAGTTCATGTTGAAATTTTAATTTTACTCTTTTCTGCCTCTCAGAGTGGAATGCGACCCTATGTTCCATGGTAATTATTGCTCGTCTGGATGGGTACTATCACCCCTCTTATTTTGTAAAAACAATTTAGACTCACCCTGTATATACAATTTTCCGTAGTAGTGTAAGGTAGGTATTTAATTAACGTCGCTCTGGAGCAACACAACGGGCTATTGGTGGCGGTCTGGGATCAACTCCCGAATGGAAAGATCAGGGACAACAGCACGCAATTTTGAACCACGGTCGTAGTGATTTCAGAGGCTGATGGTGTAGTCATGAGATTTTAAATGGTGCATCTTGCATGGATCTTACATCCAGACACTTAGTAACCGTAGGATTGCGAGTTCGAAACTACGTCCAGCCGAAGACCGTCGTGTACACGGCGGCTGGTGCGCGTTAAATCTGTCGTGGCCTCAAATGTCTTGACGATGTCGTGGTGTGGAATTTTGGAGAGTGGTGTTGCAAGCTCAGGTGTTGTTCTCATCATCTGTCCATGGTTCAAAATTACGAGACTTCGTCCTTGGATCTTTCCCATCGGAAATGATCCCGGACCATCGCAAATTGTGTTTCTCCAGTGCGACGTCAATGAATTGCCTACCTTAAATCCAGACAATCCTATACTCGGTATAATCGGAGTTATTAATTTTCCACTTCAGAGTTCAATTGCTTGAATTTAATTGTTAACTACGCATAGCAATCCTGTGATTCAGTGGGTTTACCTACTGCGCTTGCTATCTGACCTGTAAGTGGTGAAGATTTGATTCCTGTTATTACCCAGGTGTATTTCTCTCCTCTGTGACAATATAACATTTTTTGTGGGTGTATATGTTACTGTGAAAGACAGAATTATTTCTCACCTACACCGGCAGATGTCGACATTCAGCATGCACTGATGGTGAATGGTGAATAAAAATATTTTTGTTACGTTAAGACAAAAACGCAATTTTTTAAATCATACTTTATTATTAAAACATATTATGATATATGTCAAAATAGGAGAAAGCTTAAGTAACAGCACATGTAAATAAACTGTTGAATCTAAGACGAACAGTACATTCTAAATGAGATAAGACAGTAATACCAATAATAAACTTACACATAAATTATTAATTAAGGTTATACAATCTTATTTATTTCAACAACTTAAACTGAAGACGGAGAGGCCTCTCTGGCTGTGGCCTCTCCGTCTTCTCGTTTTGACCCCCACCAGAACTTACCTTTGCTTGTCGACATACACCGGCGATGGTCCGAATGCATAAGAATTTAACCAAATATTCGGTCTTTCACCGACGTATTTGGTATGTGTCGACATTCACCGGAGAATATTGACATTCTCTAATTTCGGTCTTTCACGGTAACATTCATTTACCTGACGAAATATACATTGCTTATCACAGCTTATTCCTTGCAACATGAAAACCAAGCGTCGTTCTCTAAGCAATCGTGGTTGCTTGTAATTGGGTTTTTATGGCGCATGGGCCACATTTGGTCATTCTGGGCCAAACAAAAGTCAGACAACCAAGTAACTGACATACAAACACAAGGAAAGTTTTACTAACACAGAAGAGAAATGCACTAAACCCAGAGAGGAATTGCACCTGACAAGAATTGAACCTGGAACTCTTACAACTTGAAGGTAGATAGCGCAGTGGGCATACCCAGTGAGCCATGAAGGCCCCAAGCAATCATGGTAACTCAACCCATAACATCTTAGTGAGGTAGGTAGTTGAATTAACGTAGTCGCACTGAAGCAACACTAAAGGCTATTGGCGACGGTCCGAGACCAATTTCGAAGTGAAAGATCCGATGACAACACGGGCCACGGAAGACTAACGGATAAGCAACTGGAGGGTTTCGAGTTCGAATCAAACCAAAGACCATCCTGTACAAAAGGGGCTGATACACGTTAAATCGGTCATGGCCGCAGCTGTCCTCACGATGTCGTGGTGTGGAAGTTTGGAGAGTGGTGTGCCAGCTCAGGCGTGACCTGGTCATCTGACCGTGGTTCGAAATTACATGGTGTTGTCCTCGGATCTTTCCTTACGGGTTTGATCCCGGATCGTCGCCAACACGTTATGTTGCTCCAGTGCGATGTTAAATATATATCGTACCGGTAACACCTCACAATTTTAAACCACGGTCATATGACGAGGTCGACGTCTGAATTCGTACCCCATTGTCCAAGCTTCCACACAACGCCAAAGTGAGGACATTTGAGGCCACGATATATTTAACGTGCACCTCACGTACACGACGGTCATTGGATGAGACATAAAACCAAAAAATTGCTATGAAAGAATCCTATCTACTTTAATAAGGGTTAATTTAAGTAGGATTTAAGAGAACAAAGAATACTGCTTTGAACATCATTGATGACTCTGTCTCCCAAGAACATAATCGGGAAAACGATATAGACGTGAAATACAAGTAGACTGGTTGGTATTTTAATTAACGTCGCACTGGAGCAACACGATGGGCTATTGGAGACGGTCTGGGATCAATTACGTGGTGGTGTTCTCGGAAAGATCCGAGAACACCACCACGTAATTTTGAACCACGGTCAGATGACGAGGTCACACCTGAACTGGCAGCCCGCTCTCCAAACTTCTACACCATGCCAACGTGAGGATATTTGAGACCACGACAGATTTAACGTGCACCAACCGTTTTTGAACACAATGGTCTTTCTTTTGATTCGAACTTGCAACCCTCCGATTGCTAATCCGTTACTCTTCCAACCGGGATACCGCGACCCATATAAGTAGGGCGAGCATTGCTCTTGAGAGGAGCTTCAAAAAGTGTGACACAACCTGTTGACTAGTAGTCACGTGACTGATCTGTGAAAAAAAGACTCGATTGGTCGTTTTGGCCTTGTTTGATGGTATAACATCTTATGACAGGTTAAGTCGGTGAATGAACATTTCCATAGTGTCCAAAATGGTGAAATCGCCAGTGTAATACTATGTAGCGCGCGCCAATCAGATAATGAATCAATAGATAGGCGTCTTTTCGCGTCCGATGGACTAATTAGATGATTAATGTTAGTTCCCACCAGGCAGACGAAAGTAGTCAAAGGGTCACGTTACAACTAGTTTTGATCACATGATCCTGGAGATATAAAAGGTCACCATTGCTCACTCTACTTTCATATTTCTCCCATGGCAACCGTGGCCCTTAGTGAGAAAAACAGTATCGAAAAGTTTTGACTTATTGAAAACAATTGCAAAAAATACGCAGCATTTTATATCAAAAGGAAACGAGACAAGCTTTCTTATTTCTGCCAAAGACGTCCACCCATTTCTTCCATTTCCGCATTTAAAATCTCATGTACGAGTTGGAAGCTTTTTATTATAAAAGTGCCACTTCTCTTAGAAGATCGGTCTGGCCGATGAATCCCCAAAGGAGAACAACTCGTTATTTTGAACCACGGTCAAACGACGATATCAACACCTGAGCTGGAGCCACCACTTTTTAAACTTGCACACCACGCCAACGTGAGGACATTTGAGGCCGCGATACATTTAACATGTACCAGCCCCCTCGAATAATACGGGTCTTTGTTTGACGCTCCGTTTGCTAATCCGCTGCCCTTCCAACTGACCAAGAGATTTTAGTGAAAAACGTTTTCGAAAAGTGTTGAGTTATTGCAACCAATTGAAAAAATAATACACGGCATTTTATATCAAAAGAAAGCAAGCCAAGCTTTCCTATTTCTCCCAAAAGACGTCCATTTCTTCCACTTACGCATTTAAAACTGCCCCCACGTACGAACCGACAGCTTTTTGTTATAAAAGCCCCACTTCTCAAAGAAGATAGGTCTGGCCGGTGACAAGGCGAGACCTTATCTCCAGCCTTTCGAGTTTATGTAAAAGGGCCATTCATCAGATGGCCGGTCTTCTCTGAGGCCTGCCCGGGAATCGTAAAGGATTTTCAGCGTTTTTTGACGTTAATCTTCTGATAAAAAAAGAGAACCGGTTGAAATGTCCCGTGTGTCACTCATAACTTATTGCCCTCACTCGCAAAGATCGCAGGAAGTTGAACTGCTTTTCCCAAGGATTTCTCTGAAGTCCGGCTAGAGTTTAATCCCTGTGTTGGGTTTTGGAAAGAGATGCGTTCGGTATCTTGAAGGCAAATGCAGATAAAATATCCGGTTATAAAGCTGGATATCTGCTGTTCCTTTGAAATGGTAAATATCGATCATTTTACGTAAGATCCTGCGTTTAAATCTTGCTGGATAGAGTCGGATGGAGATGCCCCGTTATGTAGAGTTCTTTGTTCTTTAACACTCTGAGGGGTTCGAGCATATATCCCTTCTGAAAGATGCAGTTTTCTCTGTAAGACTTCTTACCTACCTTGATCGATAGAATCTTTCCCTGGATTCTTTCTACTTCCTCTTCAGTCCGTGGTTCAAAATTACGTTTTGTTCTCGGAATCTTTCCCTTTGGGATTGATCCCGGACCGTCACCAATAGCCCGTCCAGTGTGAAGTTAATTAAAATACCTACCTGTTCAGTCCCTTATTTTAATCCGTCGACCTTATAATGAAACAGACGGAGCATGTGCCCGCAGCTTCATGTTATTTCTTCCAGTTGCTCGGTTTGAAGATCTGGTGGTGGGTAAAAGCATGAATCCTAACCACCACGTGGTGGTGGGTAAAAGCATGAATCCTAAATTATTGATTGGTTAAAGTGATTATCCACCGTGATCAAAAACACTAATCTGCACTTCCATAGCCAATCGGCTAAGCCGATTTGTGATTTACCCTTCAGAGATCTTACGACAGCGACCCGCCCACAAGATCCGTCTATTTCATTAGAAGGTCGATGTTTTAATCCCCAATACGTCACAGGGGAAAATGGAAGTAACACAGTTAGGTGGCTCCATCTAGTACTTCTAGTTCATCCGAATGTAGTCATGCAATCATTATTCCCTCGATGCAACCTAGTTTTTCTCTTGCATGTTTCTAACTAGTCTTAGACTTCGAGAATCCTTTCTAGGATAACTTCAACCATTATATATGGTCGTTGAGTTATTGTGTTATGGAGTGAAAGCAATATAGTGCGGATGTCACAAGAAGGCTGTCAACCTTGGGTTAGTTGATTTCTGAATAGCTGCGAAAAGATTATTTTGAATAAGGAATATATTCTGTCATATTCACAGAAGTAAGAGATCACGTGCGGCGATTGTCATAGATGGTTTATCTCTCCCTAACTATGGAATCGAACGATAAATTCAGTGCCAGAATCAGCGTTAAAGACAAATTGGAGAAGGGGTTAGTTTTCTTTTCTACCAGTTCCCCAATTCAACTAATAGACTCGTTCAAAATCCCAACTGTCGTCTCGTGGGAGACGGACTAGACTATACCATTCAGAAATCTCGTCACGCTGAGATAGTTAACCTTCCTGGTGGTTGTCTCGACGAGGTATATCGTCATTAGCAAAACTGACCAGATCTTGATGGAAGAGATATTCAGGAAAAAACTGACCAGATATTGATCTCGTCATCAAAAGGCCGGCAGTATCCTGATGATGATTCGTCATCTGCCCGTGATTCAAAATTACGAGGTATTGTCTTCGTATCTTTCTCTTGGGGATTGATCTCGGACCGTCTTCAATGGCCCGTCGTGTTGATCCAGTGCGACGTTAATTAATCTCCTACCTAATGACGATGCATCTCGTCATGAGCAAAATTGATCAAATGTTTATCGACGAGATATCTCGTCAAAACCACTTGGAGGGTTAATTTTTTTCTTCCGAAACTGTTTTGAATGAATAAAACGACTGCTTTATAACATAAACTTAGTTTAGTAGAAATTCTCAGTCGTTTGTGGTTTAAATTTATTTATAAAATTTTCTGGTTGATTTTTCAGAACAATGTCAGATAAACTTCAGAAAAAAAAAGGCTTTCTAAAAAGCCATTGTACAGATTTCCAATTGACATGCTAAGTCTGCTTGGTTTAATGGGTAAACATTCACTATTTTAAAATAAATTCTAGAGGGTATAAATATAGATTGGCCTTTTCTAATTCTAAGCGGGCAAAGTTTCAGATCGGACCTTCTTGAAGTCACGCACATATACATTAAGATTTTTTCCACAAATCTCGGGTATCTTCAACTTGCAGTTTTAATATTTTATAAATATTTGTTTCGTGTTGTGAATTTTCACACAGTGCCCTTATAATGAGCACGTTAGTGTGTTTAGTATGATGATAGTGAATTACTTGATAGAAGCTGGTAGGTAGGTATTTAATTAACGTCACACTGGAGCAACATAACCGGCTATTGGCGGCGATCCCTGATCGAAGCAAACAAGTAACAGAATAAATTCGAAGGATAGAAAACATCTCGAAGTATATAATAATATATTAAGACGTATTCTTCAAAACAATTAACGATAGATATTTACATTTTCAAAATATATTTTTTCTATTCAGAAGTTCAACCGAGTTAGATTTTATATAGGGAAGCATACGTTTCAGATAAATGTTTGAACACTATTTAATTTAATTTATACATGGAATTAAACTTTTTACTTATTTCGACATTCTGTTTTACATGCACTACGCCTATTTTTATTGTATAGGATTTATTGAAAACATTTCCGTTTTAAAATAAAAATATATACGCTTTATAATTCAATCAAAATATTCAAAAACTTTAGATACCTTTAAAAATATACACGGAAATATGTTGAATTATTGTCAGAAATAGAAATAACATTAATAGTAATAAACACATTTTATCTAGGCATAATAAGTAACACTTTAACTAGTTCAAAAAGGTAATCAACGAAACATCTACTTGACCATACGATATTCAATTAAAATACTACTGTGTATCTTTGACAATAGTTTAAAACATTAAATCTTCTGAACAAATTATTTTTGGAGAAATGATTCTTTACTTTTATTTTAAATAATTTGTATTTTCAATTGTCATCTTTTCAATCTAGAATCATTTTATTTGGAAGACGGACAGACAGACTTACGTAAGCAAGTGCAGCCAGTAAATGAATGTAAGAACTCACATTATGCAAAGCTTCATGAAAATATGTTCAACCGTTTGGACGTAGCATGGGCACACACATACAGACAGATGGACAGACAGACAGACACCAAACGCTCAGGAAACGGATTTTGCAACAGAAGGGTCCAAACCGGATAGAAAACTTTAAATGGGTCAAAAACACTCAATGTTCAAACAAACTCCGTTCTTATTTATATAGAATAGCCCGTTAGCTCCAGTGTAACGTTAATTAAAATACCTACCAACCACCTCTTATTTATATAGATTTAATGACCCCCAAAAATTGGGAATTAAAGATAGTAAAATTTATTACTTAAAAAATTCTCTCATACAATTCTAAAATTATAAGTGTAATTTTTCGAAGGATAGAAAACATCTCCAAGTATATAATAAAATATACTTGGTAAAGTATCACGAAAGAACAACGAAGCAAGATGGTAATTTAGATAATTAAATTTACTTGTGGGACTCAGTATAAATGGGTTGCGATTAATAACGCTTCAGCAGACCGTAATGAGATTTGGGTGTGATTAACTTAATTAAAGCTATTAATTAATATTTCTATTGCAAAAGTCTTTCGTGGAAACTGTTTTATAACTCCTTTCAGTGAATTCGACTTCCACCCCTGAAACCACGTAAAATATTGTTTTAATTTTTCATCCTAGAAACAAACAGGGTTTATACAATTTGATATCAGAAAAGCCAATGACGTTTGTAGCAGTCCTATTAGGACCTGATATTTTAATCTTATTTTCAGTTTCGGAAGAAATCGAATCTTCGATTTTGATCTTTCATTTAAATTTAAATCCGCGGACCTGATGACATTTTGTATGCTGTCTTTTGCCTCGTTCGCTTTCCTTGTTGCCTTTTTCAAACGCAAACAAACACATCAACTTTCACCAATTTAAATATTTTTCGAAGGCCATCGTTGCGTTATCAATAACGGAGGGAATACGCAATGCATGTTGATTGGATCTTTCGTCTGATGGTTCAACCATACCTATGGTAGGTAGTTGAATTAACGTCCCACTGGAGCAACACCAGTGAACCAAGATTAGATGACGAGATCAATACTCTGGCACCCCAATCTCCCAACTTCCAGACCACGCCAAAGTGGACATTTGAGGCAACGACAGATTTAACGGGTATCCATGACTGTCTTTGTTTCGATCGAGTTTCGAACTCACAGCCCTACTATTGCTTATCCAATGCTCTTTCAACCTGGGCTACCGCTGCCCTGTAAGTCACAATAGGAAAACGCAAGTTTTTGTTTCTTTTTCTGGATTAGTGTTTCCAACTTGCTTTTTGAGTTAAGCTTTTCAAACCAAGTGAAAAGACGTTGAAGCAGCAACGAGTTAGACAACGCAAAATAGATTAGGCTTCCCTGATGGTCAACTTGAGTATAGACCTCGGAGATTAGACCACTTTTCGCTTCTTTGAAATCAAACTCTCCAAGGATTATTTCTACTGATAAGTGCGGGTTATTTCGTCATTATGCATTTGTTATAGAGTAAAAGTAACTCGAAAATATCGTAAATCTCAGAGGGCTAATCCGGTATACGATTTGACCTTCCTGGTGGTTCTGCCAAAGAGGTATCTCGTCATTATCAAAACTGAGCAGATCTTGATATCGTCATCATCAAAAAACAGCAATATCTTCATCATTCTGCATTCTTGTTGAGTTATCCCGTCATTAGCAAAATTAGTCATATCTTGATGGACGAGATATCTCGTCGAAGCCACTTAGAGGGTTGACACAACCTTCCATAATCCCCAACTCATATAGCAGGCATTTAACCAAGTGATTTCGACGAGATATCTCATCCATCAAGATATAACCAATTTTGTTAATGACGAGATATCTCGTCTTAAGGATATTACCGAATCTTTGAAGATGACTAGATCTGGTCAGTTTTCTAATTACGAGATAGCTCATTTTATGATCTAGTTAGTTTTTGTCTAATGATGGGATGTCGCGTCAGGCCACCAGGAGGGCTAATACACACATCTCGAAAGTATCATTAATCTTATTGTCATTTTTCATTCCAGATTTTTCTGACAGTCGTGAATGAATACATGGACTGGTCACTACCACATCTGCACACCACAGATATTTTCAAAGGAACAGTCGAAGCAGTGGGCGATGTCACCATTCTGTCACCGTTGATTAAAACCGGCATGTTTCACAGCAACCCGAAATTTCCCGTAAACAGCCCTCTGTACAATCCAGTTTTCTTCATGCCCACCAAGACGTACTTCTATGTGTTCGCCCATCAGACCGAGGAGGGAGACTACTCAACTCGCCTGGGATGCATCACGGGGGAAGATCTGGCTTACGTCTTCGGAGCACCACTTGTTGCATCGTTGGCCCACTTCTCGACTAACTACACCGCGGAAGAGGTGGCTCTGGCAGAAGTGACTATGATGCATTGGACGAGTTTCGCCAAGTACGGGTAAGTTGCGGAATTTTTTTGTCGATTCTTTTTCAATCTGGTGGTTCATTTGTGGTTTGGGAATGCAGAAGGTACATGTTTGGAAAAAGGGGTTTCTTTCGTAGTTCCAACGGGAAATTCGAAATGTCGCCAAAATTTCGGTCTTAGTTTAGTCCAAAGTTTGAAAATGCTAAAAATTAAAATTTTGGAAAAATCCGTTTGTTTGGCTGCTCTTCGATGAATTCAACCAAAAAACGTAACATCGCCGAAACTTAGTCTGTTGGTTTATTTCGGAGACGCGTACGTGAGGGATGGTGCACGTTAGATGTGTCGTGACGTCAAATGTCCTAACGCTGGTTTCATGTGGAAGTTTGGAGAATGTGGTACCAGCTCAGGTTTTGCATCGTCATCTGACAGTGGTTCAAAATTACGAGGTGTTGCCCTATTATCTTTCCTTTGAACCCGGATATCGCCAATAGTTCCTATTGTGGAACTTTTGCGGAACTATCGCCAATAGTTCCTATTGCTCCTCAAGTGCGACGTTACTTCAACTACCTCCCAAGCTCCCCTCAAAAAGCTTACATAATGCTAAAAATAAAATATTGAAATTTTGGATAAAGCAGTCTCTTTCGGAGCTCTTCAGTAAAGTCGGCAAGAAAACTGAAACATAACCAAAAGTTCAGTCCGTCGTTTTTCCGAAGTTTGCTAAAAGTACAGATTTATAATTAGGAAAAATAGGCGTCTATCGAAGCTCCGGTAAAGTCCCCAGGAAAAACAATATGGCAGAAACATTTTGTTTAATTAGAAACTCCTTTTATCTATTTTACTGTATTTTTCATGTTTTACATTTATTAACTTTAAAAAGGACATATTAATTTTAAAAATTAAGAAAATATTGAATTCAGCTTTCCATAACACGAAATGTCTCATGATTCGTGAGTGAAGTTTCATAGTCACTGATCGTTGCTTTGACCTACCTTCACCTTATAACAAAAAAACAAAAATGACCGATGGGCAACAAACTAATTGACCTACCATTGAATTTTTATCCACGCTACTAGGGAAAATGTTGGCTCCATGCTGATAGCCTTAATTTTCCCTATGGCAAGTAGAAAAATAAATAAAAGTGGTTCATTCATAATGTTCCGGATTAAGTTATTATTTTTAACTTGGAGAAATCTATCTCAAGAACTTAGTAATATTTTAATATTCTACTTCAGTTACATACTAGTAGGAAATATATAAGCGGAATTCCATTTTATTTGAAGCACTGCCAAACCAAAAGGAAGTTCTATCAGAAACCTATCGCCTTTTTACGTAGTTCATTGAAACATGTTTAAATTAACTTAAGTATTTAACCTACAAGTGTTTCGACGAGATATCTCGTCCAAGATCTGGTCATTTTTGCTAAGGACGAGATATTTCGTCATGACAAAACTGCCGTATTGCTCCAAAGGAATGAAGATCCAAGCAGGAAAAACAAATTGTCCATTGCCCAGAATTGGTGGTAGTTTGGAACTGGTTTTTGCACCAGAGGCTGGACTCAACAGGGCAGTTTTCGACTCGAAGATTAGCCACCCGAGAGAGTTAAAATAAAATTTTAACTTACGTAATGAGCACCATTAATGATTTACGAAAGTTAATATTTCTACTCTCAAAATTGATTAGTCACATGATTTTCTCATCCCATGTAAATATTTTGTGAAGATAAAGATACCTTTAATACGCACACATTCAAAATCGGAAAACTAAAAATACATTTTAATCTGGGTCGAGTTCATTTTTGCCGGATTTGGAAATTACCTATCACCTATATATGGAACCTCTAAGTACGGAATATTTCCATATTTAAAGTCTGTAACTGCAGAAAGATTATTTATTAGTATTATTTTCTTTACACGAATACTTTTTTTCGTATTTGGAGCCTGGAAATTGACAAAGAATCTACCTTTGAACTAAAAAAAACAAACATGAGAGAGCATAAAAAACCCATACAGAGATAAAGAACCGGCACAGATAAAATGCATTTGAAATCAAACTCACGCTTTTTGAATACATTCCAGAGGTAAGCATCAACAAATCAGATGTCTAAAAACCCTCTGGCGCAGAGTGCAGCCATTTATCCGGCCCAGATAAAAAGTTCTCCGTGCCAAAATAAAACGATTTCGGCCAGAAGGGGAGGGTTCAAATCCCAATGTCTCGCAGACAAACAAAGCCTTTGGATCAGCAGATATGCAACAGAAGTCGCGGAGTTGATACCAAAACTGCAACGTTATCAACAGTTTATATTCTTTTTCTTCTTTGCAGACAGCCCCATGGGTATGTATCGAGATGAGGACATTTTCTCCTTTTGGGGATTGTGCCTACCGCAGGATCAGGCCGTGGCATTCGTTCTTTTCGTTCAATAATGCACTTCTTTTATAACATTCGAATCACGAAGTCGGCGGATAACTAAGCATGATGGCGGCCAGCGATAGTAGTGTGAATTTTATGGTCCTTTCCCCCTTCCATCGTATAAATGGTTCTTTTTGTTCTTTGCTGTTTCAATCCCCACGGCAGCGATGGAATGTTTTCCTCCCCGGATTTAATAATATCCCTATCGGTAAGGAATTCTATTTACTTATGGAATAATCGAAGGGTAATTTTTTTGCTTGTTTACTTCTCTCCCCGATCGTTTGTCGTTTCTTTTTTTTTTATTTTAGAAGGGAAATATTTTATAATGTGACCATCTGGCAACCGTTGGAAGGAAGTCAATAACATCCGATATGTGTTCGCTGGCTAGATAAAAAGGCTGGATCAATGCAAATGTAATGTGTGTCTCATCTCTTTCGTTGCCATCGCGGAGATATAAATGGATGTTCATAACTATTCATCGTTCGAGAAGTCGGGAGTGTAATATTTTTTATTGAAAATATATTCGTAAGCCTTTCGTTGAGGGAGAAAAAAAAATGTCGACGAGAAAGAAATTTCCATCGCAAGCCAACATGGCGGAATATTACCATTCAATTGAAAAGAGGAATAATAAAAATAAAGAACGATCGTTTGTTATGCAGCTTTATCAGGCTATATGCGGATGAAGCTATTTTCCACAGTATTTTTTAATTTTAAGATGCATGTTTTTATCATCTTTTGAAGAATTTCTGGGAGAAAAAGTCAACAATAGATAGTTTTTGCGCTTGATAAAACAAAATTTAGAAAAAGTCTGGGCTGAAGCTTCTTTCAATTTTATGCGACTCGCGAGAACATCTTTATTCATCAAAAACTCAATGAAAATAAATAAATGATCGAGGTTTATGCATTTTTTTGTTCTTTCTCTCGTGAAAAACTTGGAATTTTAGCAATGACTAAACTTCATCATCGATTTACGATATAGTTTCAATTTATATATTATATTTTATTATTATTTTATAGATTTTGAGCTAGGCTTATCTTTACAACTTGAAAATGGCTACTTAGTTCTCTTGATATAAAAGGAAATTTTTATTTTATGACTTGCGAAAATGTTCTATAACTCATAAAATGTAAAAAGAATTTTCTATCGAAGAAATCCATACAAATAGTTATACTTTTGCATCCAGTAATAAGTTTTAAGTAATATCCAGATGAGCAACTTTTTTATTTTAAATTCCTATAATTTACTTGGAAATATTGAGTAAATTATCTACAAGGGAGCACAAGCTTTTTTGCATTTTTATAAGTATTTTCGTAACACACATTAAAAACTTTTCACTTTATAGATTTTAATAATTATGAGTATGGGTATCAAATCATTTATCACTTTAATGAGTGGAAACCACAAAATAACTCTGATTTAATGTTCTTTTAAAGCTCAGTGCAAATTTCCCATTCCCACCAGAACTAATGAAATTTCGAGCGATATTTCATCCTAAAGTTAAAATTAATTTTACTTTCTCCTAGGAATCTTATAGAAAAACAAATCGAAATCAATTTCTTTCATATTATTTCTTATTAAAAACTTGTAAGTACTCCATTTGGAAGAAATATATATATATATATATATATATATATATAGATATATATATATATATATATATATATATATAGATATATATATATATATATATATATATATTTCTTCTAAATATATATATAATATATATTTAGAATATATATATATATATATATATATAATATATATTTAGAATATATATATATATATATATATATATTTCTTCTAAATATATATATAATATATATTTAGAATATATATATATATATATATATATGTATATATATATATATATATATATATATATATATAATATATATTTAGAATATATATATATATATATATATATGTATATATATATATATATATATAATATATATTTAGAATATATATGGGCCGCGGTGGCCCGGTTGGAAGAGTAACGGACTAGCAACCGAAGGGTTGCGAGTTCGAATCCAGCCAAACACCGTCGTGTACAAAGGGGGCTGGTGCACGTTAAATCTGTCGTAGCCTCAAATGTCCTCACGTTGGCGTGGTGTGGAAGTTTGGAGAGTGGGGTGCCAGCTCAGGTGTTGCCTCGTCATCTGACCGTGGTTCAAAATTACGTGGTGTTGTCCTCGGATCTTTCCCTTTGGGATTGATCCCGGACCGTCACCAATAGCCCGTTGTGTTGCTCCAGTGTGACGTTAATTGAAATAAAAATAACAACAAAATAACAATAGAATATATATATATATATATATCTCGACGAGGTGTCTCGCCATTAATAAAGCGAGCCGTATCTTGTTAGACGAGATATCTCGTAATTAGAAAAAAAATTGACCGGATATTGATCTGGTCATCATAAAAAAATCAGCAATCTGACGAGAAATCTCGATATTAACAAAATTTCTCAGATAATGATGGACATGAGTTATATTTTCTCTATATCTTGGATGATACACGGGGTGTGCAAAACTTAGGAACACCATTATTTTTAAAGGTTACAACCTCAAAATTAAACGAAACAGCCTATGGCAATTTGCATAACCAATGAAACTCAATAGGTTGCTGCATATAAAAAATTTTAGAATCGGAACGTCATAGTCTATTGTAGGAGTAGGTTCTATTGTAGGAATTCATCAGCACTCATTGTTCTGTACGCAAATTTGGTGCAAAGCCTGTATCAACGTTCGAAATGGCCATGAAGCCTACTAAGGATCACCTCCTTATTTAAGTTTTTACAGTTAGCCTTTTGTCTCATGGAACCCATGCAGTTCAGACTTTTTCCGTTCGCTTCTGTTCTCTTTTGCTTTTACTCATCGATTCGGTAACTTCCAATGTACCTTTTGTATAATTGTCCCACATTCAGGTCACTTCCCAAAGTAGTAACTGGAAACATTACTGATCCTTAATCTTCTAAATGGTTAAAACGAGATATCTCGTCATTAAGGATCGGACCAATTTCACTAATGACGCGATATCTCGTCATCAAGATATTGCCATTTTTTTATGATGACAAATTCAAGATCTGGTTATTTTTCTTCTAATGACGAGATATCTCGTCCATCGAGATCTGGTCAGCTTTGCTAATGAGACGAGATACCTTGTAGAGACAATCACCAGGAGGATTAAGTTTTGCACCCCAGTATATTAAGGTTTTCAAATATGTTTTTGTAACCCTTTATTCACAGCATCACTGCATATACGCATTTCGAATTCAAATTAATGTTGTCTTCCGTCTAAAACAAAAACCCAAACTGCTATAAATTTTTTACGGTTATCGAAAAATGAATTATGACTATTTATTTCTCCATAACCACCCAAAAACTGTCATTAAAACAAAAATATGGATTTCATTAGGTTTTGGAATTATCAACGATAATTACCAAATGCTTTTACGTATCATCCAAACGCATTTTCTTCGGCACTGCAGTAGAAAAAATGGCTTGCTTAACCTCAAGGGAACAAACGAAGTTACCGGTACAAATGAAGTAGTTGAATTAGTATTTTCCAAGACCTTTGATTTCCCAGAGGTACTTCTGGGTTTGATTGTTTTCGAATGGGATTCTTTTTCAAAGAGCTTATACTACCCTCAAACTCAGAACCAATGCATTAAGAAGTTAAGTGATTTCGTAATGAGGCGGCAATTCACAGAGGATACAAGAGGTTTCGAATTACACGGCTTCTAGAATTCTGCTCGAAAAAAAAGATTCCTGTTGCTTTTTCACTTAAAGATCAAACCATAAACAACGATACGCTTGAGTTTATCCCTAAGAAGCTTGATATGATGATTAATTTGTAGAAATAACTTATATTTTTTTTAATTGAAACATGAAAAAAATTATCAATAAGCGTTATATTGAAAATACTCAAAAGTATGTAAATGGATTAATAAATCTCACAATTTAAAAATACAGCAGTCTCGGTAATTATCTCATATAAACTCAGAATTAAATTAAACTCACTTCTCAAAACTACATCTTAATTAATAATTCTAAACGGAACTAAAAAATGAAATATATTATTGCGTTGCCAGATACAGAAAATTACGTACTTATTAATAATTTAATTATACTATCACTTGAGCGTTTTATCTGTTTCTGTTCGCTTCCGCCTTCCATTTCATCAAAATATTAACGCATGAATACTCGCTACCTTACATCCGTAGCTTGATTCAATATTTTTTATAGTGTGCGAGCAATTTCTCTTGAAAGTATTTCAATATAACTTTAGCCAATGAGAGAGCGAGTATGAATCAATATAAACTTAACCACTTCCAAAGGGATTTATGGCCACGTTTGCATCGCCAATCTAATGAAATAGACGGATCCTGTGGGCGAAGTTGCTGTCGTAAGATCTCAGAAGAGGAAGACACGTGGGCATACGAATCAACTTGATCCGATTGGCTATCGAAGCGCAGACTAGTATTTTTAATCACGCTGGATAACCACTTTAACCAATCAATAATTTGTCCTACGTTGGTATTCATGCTTTTTCCCACAACCACGTGACAGATCTTCAAACCGAGCGATCGACAAAAATAACACATGCTCCGTTTATTTCATCAGAAGGTCGATGCAAGTTTTCGAGCTTTTCCATGTTGTTTTAGGAATATTATACAGCTTCCTAGCTCAAATCAATCTGACCGAGGTTCAAAATTACGTGGAATTGTTCTCCGGGATCAATCCCTTTGGGATTGATCCCGGACCGTCACCAATAGCCCGTCCAGTGTGACGTTAATTAAAATATCTCCTACCTAGCTCAAATCAAGCAAATTTAAACTCCAATATTTTAGTCATTGTAGGTAGTTATCTTAATTAACGTCGCACTAGAGCAACAAAATGGGCTATTGGCGACGGTCCGGGATCAAACCCGAAGCAGTTTATAGGAAAATTGAAGACAACACTGGGGTACACTTCAAACAAACTTAAGGCGTGCTTCAATCACATTCAATCACACTTTTGTACATGCTGCAAAAGGGCGACAGACGTGGCTTGCGGGGCGCCGATGCTTGCCGGCAGATGCGTCGGTCCACGCGTGCTGACGTCACTCTGGCTGCACCGGAACCCCTCAAACGTGCCACATTCCCTTGGTCCAACCATCTGTGCCACAACCGGTGCACCGTGGACGCGTGTAGGTGGGTATCTGCTGAGATTTGACGTATGAACCAACCTGCCCTTCTGAGGCCAATCACCATACCCCTCGTGAAGTCGTCTGTTTGCTGGAACTGTCTTGATTGGCGTCGTCCTGGCATTCTCCGCTACTAGACGTTTCCTCTGAGACACAAAAACAAATTGCAACTTGATTTACCTGGCAAACAGAGCGGCGCGAAACTGACCACTTTTGCAGGTTCCTTCCCTGGTTTTTCACTCGCCGTGCGCGAGACACCTGCGCAGCTTGTATCATTTACATATCTCTGTGAGCTGCGTCTACCCTGTAAATTTCATCCAGTTCTGCGCACTCCTTCTTAGTGTTGCATTTTCAATGTCAGGTAGTGTACTAAGATCTCCCAAGAAATTTAAATTTCACAATTAAAAAACTAAATATTTTCTCGTGTTGTCCAGTGCAACGTTATACAGGGTGAGTCTAAATTGTTTTTACAAAATAAGAGGAGTGATAGTACCCATCCTCAGACGAACAATAATTGCCATGGAACATAGGGTCGCATTCCAGAAAAGAGTCAAATTAGAATTTCAACATGAACTTACAACAGTGTTGGGAAAGCGAATGAACGATACCAAAAGTTGCACAATCTGATTGGTTGATCAGAGAAAAACTCACAGCAAGTGCTCTAAGTGGCGTGTCGTTGCACAGTTCACACCGGCGAAGGAATGACTGGATCTCGAAGATTCCTGGTGTTGTGTTAATTTTGTCTGCGGCAACACCGATTCTCGCTACGAGATCATCAGCCGAGTCCACAGGTGTCTGGTACACTAAAGATTTCATGTGCCCCCAGAAGAAAAAGTCCAGTGGGTTGAGGTCCGGTGAGTGAGGAGACCAAGCCACAGGTCCGCCAAGTCCGATCCATCGTGCGGGATATGTGGCATTCAAGAAGTGCCGGACCGTGCTGGAAAAGTGTGCGACGTCAGAGACGATGCTCGACGCGTTTCGCTCGACGCGTCGTTCATGCTCGACGCGTTTCGACTTTACTCTTTTCTGCCTCTCAGAGTGGAATGCGACCCTATGTTCCATGGTAATTATTGCTCGTCTGGATGGGTACTATCATCCCTCTTATTTTGTAAAAACAATTTAGACTCACCCTGTATAATTAAAATACCAACTTTACCTAAATTTTTTCTCAATGAGGTTTTCATGACAATCTATCAACCAGATTCTGGTGCTTTTCTATCATGGTTGTCACAGCATGGAGACAAAATTTCGAAATTCGCGTCCCCCCCTTGGGAAATTTTCTCCCTAAATTAAAGTTTGTAAAATATTTGATCACTCGCTGTTAGGCGCCGTGGTAGCGGATTAGCAACCGGAGGGTTGCGATTTCGAATCCAAAGATCGTCGTGTACAAAGGGGATGGTGTATGTTAAATCTATCGTCCTTACGTTGTCCTCAATATCCTCACATTGGCGTAGAGGGGAAATTTATCTACTGGCGTGCCAGCTCTGATGTTGAACAATCCATCTTATCGTGGTTCAAAACGAAGAGGCGTCCTCGAATCTTTTCTGTGGTGATTGATCCCGGACCACCGACAATAGCCCGTTGTTCCAATTATAATACCTATACATCGCTGTTGATTAAAAAAAGGACATTTCGTTGAATTTTTTAAAAACAATCGCCAAAATTTTGAAAATAGGAGTTTTGAGGTAATTTTACTTTGAACGATATCAAAAATCGCCAAGATTAAAAAATGGCAAAAGCTGTCGCCTGTGGCAACCCTGCATACACCACTATCAAAATCAGGTCGATTGCTATGTTACGTATGTTAGGGAAATATATGTATATACAATTACATGCATAACACAATAAATAACTGTTATGAAGAATAATAATTAATAACACAAAAATGCAAGTAATAGTTTACAGAATATATACTATTACAGGAACTAAACGTTCCCATTTCCATCACTCCTCCTACTCACGTACTTTCCAACACTCGATTATTTTTTCGATACTTTTCTTAAAATAGCATGAATCCACTCAACTTTCAAAAACACCTCTTACTACCCTTAAACCCTTTTACCCCTTCCCTTATCTCCTGCAAAGAAGATAAAATCCAGAGGCGCACAATAAAACGGAACGAAGACGTTTAAATTAATTGTATCCGTTCCTCACCGGTACTCTGTTCTGCATTTTTTTCAGAGAGGGGGTCGTATCTATCCTAGTTTTGTTCCAAAGCGTTCGAATAAATGATGCAGATTCCTTTGATCTTCGGAAGAATAAAAGAATTATTGCTTTTCATTAACAGAGAGAAAAAGTAACCTAGTTATGGATCGGAACCGATTTTTCTCAAGGGGTGTCTGCGACAGGGTCTTAATAATCGGGAAGAGATACCGATAAATTTTTCGAACTCGCGGAAAATTCAAATATATCGGATGTGTGTGTTTGCTGACAAAAAATTTCGACATTTTTCGTCAAAAGTTTCTTGGCGTGGTTCTTTATTTTTCCGGCGGTGTCGCCTTCGAATGCCTTATCGGGGTGGAAGTTTGTGAAAAATTATCTGTTCCGATGTAATAAATGGGATTTTTATGCCCCTTGAACAAGTCATCATTCTTGGGTGTAGAGAATGTGACAGCTGGAGATTTCGAATCTCTGGATATTTGCTTAATCGAAATTGATTTCGAGTGCAAACACGACAATTTATTCTGACTTTAAAAAAATATAAAAACAATTTTCTTGAAGTATCTTTTGATAGCTCGAATTTCGTGATTAGGCATCAAATAACTATTCCTAAATTTACTTATATTAACATAATTAAAAAAGACCGCGGAAGCCCAGTTGGAAGACCAACGAATTAGCAACAGGGTGGTTGCGAGTTCGAAACTCAGTCCAGCCAAAGACCATCGTGTACATTGTCAATGATGCACGTTAAATCTGTTGTGGCCACAAATGTCCATTTTAGCTTGGTGTGGAAGTTTGGAGAGTAGGGTGCTTTCTAACGTATTTTGTTGTCATCTGACCGTGGTTCAAAATTACGAGGCCTTCCCTAATAGCCCGTTGTGTTGCTCCAGTGTGACGTTAATTAAAATATCTACCTACCAGCTTATGAATAGCCCGCTGTGTTGCTCTAGTGCGACGTGAATTAACTACCTTCCTACCTATAATGCGTAGGCCGCGTATTTATATTTCATCCACAGTTTAATCTTAAATCTTAAGAGCATGACATCATAAAATTTTAGTCATTGTGGCAATGTTGATGTTAGCGCGTTAACTGTAACAATATAACGTCACCAAATACATGTTTTAATTATTTGAGGTAGGTAGATATTTTAATTAACGTCATGCTGGAGCAACACAACGGGCTATTGGGACGGTCCGGGATCAATCCCAAATGGAAAGACCCGAGGACAACACCACGTAATTTTGAATCACAGTCAGATGACGAGGCAACACCTGAGCTGGCACCCCACTCTAAGAACTTCCACCACCACGCCAACGTGATTCAGTTATTTGAAATCACACTTTTCCATGCCGAAAAATTTCTACATTTCCATCGAAGTATCTCGTCCATCATCTGACCAATTTTGCTAATTAATGACGAGATATCTCGTCATCAAGATATTGCCGATTTCCTTATGATGCTGAAATCGAAAGCTGGTCAGTTTTTGTAATGACGAGATATCTCGTCCATCAAGAGCTGATCAGTTTTGCTAATGACGAGATTCCTCATCGAGACAACCACTAGGAAGGTTAAGTCGTCATGTTGGTTTGTTAGTTTTCGGAGTTTTATGGCACAAGGCCATATTTGGCCATGCTGTGCCAGACACAGGACATGCAACATCAAGTAATAGGCACACAAGAAAGTTTTATTGTCACAGAAGAGAGAAATACACCCAGGGAGGAATATACCTGACAGGGATCGAACCTGCGCCACCTATAAGTCATCATGTGTGAATACCAAATGGTTAAGTTAATTTCTTTGTAGTAAACAATGTATTCAATGTAAACAATGTTCTTTGTAGTAAACCAAGTATTCAGATAAATACTTTGAATATTATGTCTCATTTTGGCCTGGTGTGGAGGTTTGGAGAGTGAAGTGCCAGTTCAGCTATTCTCGTTATCTGACCGTGGATCAAAATTACTAGGCATTGTCTTTGAATCTTTTCCTTCGGGATTGATCCCAGATCGCCGCCAACAGCCTGTTGTGTTGCTCCAGTGCGACGTTAACTACCTACCTACCTAACTAAATATTCTGTCCTTGATTATTACCATAATACCCGTTGTGTTTTATGACAGTCTACGTTGATCAGTTCAATCATTTTTATTTCTTGAGCCCATTAAAATTGCGGATAGTTTCAAAACCATACTACCCTAAAATGCCAAAGTGTAAAGTGATATTTCACTTGAAAAATAGGAGTTTCTTTGTTTAACCAAAAGTTAACTTTATCATGTATGAATGAAAAAAATCTTCGGAATTTTAAATGTGAATTATTTAAATGGCTTTAGAAGAAAATATATTTATGCACCACTAAACTAAATTGAATTATACAAATGCACGTCTAGATCAATCAAAATACCGTGTCAAGTGGATCTATAAAATTGGTGTATACTTAGGCAATCGACTCAGTTTAAATTCGAAGACTCACATAAAACTTTCAGGTCGAAGCAATTTGCATTTCATTTAAGAACTAAACCAATTTTGGAAAGAGATTCATCCTTTATTAAATACCTTTCCCCACTTACTCATTGGATGAAAAATTCAATTGCATTTAAAATGAAATCTTAGATTAAATTCTGATCCCAAGGGAAAACGTTTTTAGAATGTGTCAGGCCAGAGTTAAGTGCATACTCGACTGCTTTTGAATTCGAAGTTTCTGGTGAAGTTTGAAAACGTTTAGCTTAATTTAAATACAGTACGAACAGAAAAGTTAGTTCTGTGATTATAGATCTTTTTCGAAATTTGGCTTGAGTACATGCTTATAAATACTTCGAGATCCTTATGAATACATTGCCGTTCATTAAAAATGCAGATCCAATGATTATTTTAGTTTCAATATATAAATGGTTGAACTTGGAGAGATATAAGGCAAAAGAAACATACTTGTCCCAAGTTGATTCTACTTAAGGACCCAAGTGTCGTACAAATTTCTTCAGTGGACTGTATTGCGAAGTAGTGCATGTAGAAAATACACTGGAGTTAAAACTACATTTAAAAACAAGACATTACAACTGTAAATTCGCATGACTGTAGAACTAACGAATTCTGTTCTGAAAACTTTATCGTTATTCCAAATGAGAATTCCGATTCTGCTTAAAGATAAAATCAAAATTGAGCGGGAAGTTGCACGTACTATAAATATGAAAATAAATGGAAACATCAATCGTGAATTCGAGCACGCCCGCTCCAACAATACAAAAGAAGTCATTTGTGTGCCCACCTTTACAGGTTATAACTACCAGTGCTCAACTAAAAGTGACCTATAAATACTTTGGATTTGTCTATAATGTTCTCCGCAGATTCAAAAACAACCACAATTCTCCTGTTGTGATTGTGGATGATGACATACAGATCAACTTTCAAACAATCGCATCCCATATGTGTTAGACAGGACAAATCGGTTGAATGAACAGGCCAAATAAGAAATGGTACTTGATGGTCACAGAAGGTACATTGGATAATTTGAAAGACATGGGGACGAGTTTTTCCTGTTGAAAGATAGTTCTAGGGAGTATCTGTATGAGGGTAGGACTTCTGGATCCCAGGTCTCTTATGTTCATAGTGCCTGCGATCCTTATAAGACGAGAGAGCATGAAATAAAATAGCACCTCTAAACCAATATGGTTGCAGAAGAACACTACGATGCTTTTCAATGTACCCTTCCAATACCGTTCCCCACTATACCTGAGAACAAAGACCTCCTGGTTGTCATGGGTAACAGCATTGTCTAACAAGATTCGCTGCCATTCAGAGTTCCAGAGTCTTCGCTCTTAGCAACATTGAAGCCTCTGACATCTATGGTATAGGGTTAAAGGAAGTTTAGTTACGAATATCAAGCCGCGAGTCTTCACCTTCCAGTGTGCGATTCGTCAACACCTTGGGTAGAAATTAAATATCTTCCCTTTCTGAGGTAGCTATAGGTGTTCCACAACGATGCAAAGAACGTTCTTCTGTACATTACTAAGGGTCGTTACCATCCATTCCATTGGCCAAGCTTCCAGCCCTCACCTTCCAGTGTGCGAAAGCTGTGTATGCCGCTGTCCTATTCGTCAGTACCATGCGTAACAAGTGCCTATATTCCCTTTCTAATGTAGCAATAGGTGCTCCATGACGATGCAATGAACTTTCTTCTGTCCATTACCAAAGGTCATCACCATCTATTCTGTCCATTACCATTGGCCAAGCTACGAACCCTCACCTTTCAGCGTGAGAAAGTTGTGGTAGCCGCTGTACGATACTTTCTTCTGTCCATTAATAAGGGTCATTTCCATCTATTCCCTCCATTACCATTGGCCAAGCTACGCACTCTCACCTCCCAGTTGCGAAAGTTGTGGATGCCTCTGTACGATTCGTCAACTCCTTGAATAGAAAGTGACTATCTTCCCTTTCTGACATAGTCATACGGTGCTCCACCAATGAAAAGAACTTACTTCTGTCCATTGTCTTCCAGCACGTATAATTGTACTACCGTCTCGACCAACGCGTGCAGCTATATCACATTACGACATAACAACTTCTCTCAACCCAATAACACTTTTTCAAACTCCGTCAACTGTTCATAATGTAATCTCGTTTCGAGACGAGACATGTACTAGTAGATCAATAACAATCGAATTCACCAGCACAATGTTTAGGAGGTTTTTAAGCCTTTTTGCATATCTTCCGAGTCAAATTTCAGCCTGTATTTTGAGCGCATCCTTTTTACATAGTACTTATCTGAGATCTAAATCATTTGCAATGATAAACTACACGTCTACAAAGTTTCCGGTCAAGCCAACAACTCTCTTAGTGTTGCATTTTCTATGAACAGCAGTGTACATTTTGGGAAGAATATCCTGTTTAATAATCTCATGAATGAAAAAATTAAAGAAAATGGACGAAAAAATAAATATTTAGAGAATATAATCCATCAATAATGCTTATATAAGCGTATTATAAACCTTATGTATATTATACGTAAACGACAGCAGGGGAAATATTGCAGTAAATAGATTAAAACTGGAACAGTATTGAAATAACAGAGTTCTCAGCATAACAATAAAACATTACAATACTAAAGTTATAAAAACAATGAGGAACATAATAATACTTTATTTTCCAAAATTTAATAAGCTTTACGGCTGGCTTCGGAATAAAGTTAGGAATTTCAAATTAAAACTAGGTTAAAACGCTTAGCATTTTCCAACCATAATAATCTTTAACCTTTTTAAGCTATTTGGTGGCGCGCTGACCAGTAGAGACGGGAAAGCTTCCTCGCCCTCCTCGACGCCTGGTTCTTGGTCCAAGGCCAGGCACTGATGCAGGTGGGCATCATCCATGACGCGCTGACCAGTAGAGACGGGAAAGCTTCCTCGACTCGCCCTCCTCGATGCTTGATTCTTGGTCCAAGGTCAGGCACTGATGCAGGTGGGCAGCATCCATGACGCGCTGACCAGTAGAGACGGGAAAGCTTCCTCGACTCGCCCTCCTCGATGCTTGATTCTTGGTCCAAGGTCAGGCACTGATGCAGGTGGGCAGCATCCATGACGCGCTGACCAGTAGAGACGGGAAAGCTTCCTCGACTCGCCCTCCTCGATGCTTGATTCTTGGTCCAAGGTCAGGCACTGATGCAGGTGGGCATCATCCATGACGCGCTGACCAGTAGAGACGGGAAAGCTTCCTCGACTCGCCCTCCTCGGTGCTTGATTCTTGGTCCAAGGTCAGGCACTGATGCAGGTGGGCATTATCCATGACGCGCTGACCAGTAGAGACGGGAAAGCTTCCTCGACTCGCCCTCATGGATGCCTGATGGGTCCAAGGTCCGATGACCTTGGTCCAAGGTCAGACACTGATGCAGGTGGGCAGCATCCATGACGTCCTGACCGCACAGCTGGCATTGAGAGGGGGGCAGCACGTGGATCCTGTGCAGGTGGTCAGCAAGGTAGTCGTGTCCATTTGTCTTCCGGAACAACGCCACGCCGACTGCCAGGGGCCATGGCAGATCGGACCACTGGTGATGAGTGTTGCCCATCCTAAAAGTTAGTCATTACATTCTGTAAAAATATCTAAAATTAGGGAACAGTGAAAACGTCTGCCGTAGGTAAGAGCTGAAATTGTTGAGCATTGTATAAATCCTAACAAACCGATTTCCATCGTTTTATATGGAGGTTGTAATTGAGGATTTTTCGAATTTTAATTTCAGAATTAATATTCCTTTCTAAAAGTTAACTTAGATAAGCAAAATTACATAAACTTTGTTTAGGTTCTATAATAATAATAAAAAATTCCAGTGAGATGGAAAAACTATTTCGGATGATATGAATAAAAATGAAGAAAACTAATTTAACACTAGGTGTTCGAAATTCTTCATACTGGACTCGGAAACTATTTGAGATTTAGTTTTAACGTAAGAAGAGCTCAGGGCAATATAGTAATAAATCGCTGAATGAAAAATTCCATAATGAAAAAATATTCAAGGGGCCCAACAGAATTTTTCATTGTTTTAAAGAGAGCATAATACTTGAAAGTTTGATTTAAAATGACCTCTTAAATAGTGGATAAACATTATAATTTTTTATTTTTTATGCTTAAAAATTGCTAGCCTGAAACATTTGAAGTGTTTAATCACAATGTTGCCCGACGCCCTTCATATACAGGGTGTTTCGAAAATATCTGGTCACATTATAAAGGTTGGTAGAGGGGCCCAAAATAAACATTTTTTTTTCAAGAAATGTGTGTCCAGAAATGCCGCTCTTAGGTGGTAGAGGTCGCTGTTTAGGTCAATCTGTTACATCGTTTCTGTGGCTTTAGGCGTCAATCCCCGCTGGGATTTTCAACGGCACGCATCGCTGCACAAATTCGGAACTCAGATAAACAACTGATGTATGGGGCTGCGGAAGGAAACTGACAACCTGCTCAAAGGTTTCACAGTGCACAATTCCCGACCACATTCTTTGACAAATAAATGTTTATTTTAGGCCCCTCTACCACCTTTTATAATTTAGCCAGATATTTTCGTCACCCTGTATACGAAATAAATCTGCGGTCTAAATTGGGCGCAGTCTTTAGAAATTATGCAGTTTTTCACGCAAATTGATATAAAGATCCGCTTAAACAAATTGTATGCATATGACTTTATAAGACTCTATTCTGTACTGAATGCTACATTTGAATTTCCTCTACTACAGAATGTGCATGGATAGAGTAGTTATTCGACTTTATTCTAGTAGCTGTGCATATGTGTTACCGGCAAAGTTTGAAATCCGGGATTCCATAGAAAACTTAGGCATTTTATAGAATGCCGAAAACTGGCCGGCAATGTATGAAACGATTAATATTTTACACATTTCCTAGGCATTCTATAGAATGCCAAATGACAAACAGGCAATGTATGAAATACATGTCCGATTCGTTTCGAATATCACGTGGCAAGGCACGTGACTTTTAATCCCCCGCTCAGGCTCAGAATTTGTCATTTGCATTTTGCGCTTTGTTCGGGAGCGTCAAAATACGCGATTTTACTTAAATTTGTTCAACAAAAAATTAGTTTTATATTGTGCTGCATGAAAATGGAAGAGCAAGATATAGTGTTGGAGGAGTCACAGTCAATAGACATGCAACGACGATTCGAAGATGAACTGTCTAAGCTTCGAGTTAATGCTGCAAAAAACAGTTTGTTCTTAATCGAAACTACTTACCAGAAGTTAATAAATGATGTAAAAAAGTAAAAATGACTATTAAGAAGGAACCACGGGATTATTGTTTGCTGAATCGCTATGATGTGATGTTTGTGGAAAACAAAAGTAAACAAAAGTGTTAAATAAGGCGTCAGTACTATACAGTATTACGTCACGGACACTGAGTTATGGCACTTTCATTATTTTTCAAAATAACATTTGTATTCTCGAGGAATGAACGGTTTTTAAATAATAGCCTTATCATGACCCTTTTTTCATACTTTGCCTAAACATAATTTGTCATTCTATAGAATGCCTAGGTATAATATACAATGCCTAGGGAAAGTATATAATAATTCTCATATTTCATACTTTGCCTAAAAACGCCGGGCATTCTGTAAAATGCCTAGGTATTCTATACAATGCTGGCGTTTCACACTTTACCGGTAACACATGCTTGATTAATTCAAACCATTCACCTTTTAAGTTCCCCCTCTCACGAACGATCACTAACCATCCAAACAATCCAAGAACTCTTTTCCGTTTCAAATACAAAACCGATTCCTAACAGAATAAACATTCCCTTAATACTTTTTCATAAAACGTAAAAAAATTTCAACTCCAGTTGTCCGCCACTCCCCCTAACGCCGAAATTCATGGAGTAATGTTGGAGCAAAATGCGCACCGCCCTAAGTCAGATCCACTTTGAAGCATCGTCAGTACCTGGACTTAGATTCCGGGTGAATGGGATAGCAAATGGGGAACTGTTTATCTTAAGAATCCTTTTATGTTCTCCCCTTCTGTTACTGGATGAAAATAAATCCGCTTACGATAGATTTATTTCTGTAAAATACGTGCTTGTCGTCGACACTGTTTCAGTTTCCCACACAACAGGGTACACGGATGGCAAAATAAAATTATTTGACCATAAAAAGGAGAACTTCTCCACAACTTCTGGCTGTCTTCATCCAGTGAGACTATATATCTGAAAACTAAATTCGGAATAAACAGAGATCTAATCAAAAGAAATATGTTTCGCTCTTTCTCGCTTTAGCCTGAATCAGTAAATATATATTAAGGCGCCCAGTCATATGAATATATTTATACATGCTCTCAAATATTGGAAATTATTCGAGGAATTATTATCTCGTACACTGGTGTTGAAAATTAGATTTTTCACTTTGGGCGATTATCTTCAAAACTTCTGGACATATTTTAATGAAATTAGTTATGTACAAAGGTTCCAATAATACAAAAAATAACTATACAACAGTTATGGTACACACGCATGATCGTACGGAAGACTCATTAACGCAGAAAGGTCTAAAACAGAGGTTGCAATAACGACACAAAAAATGGGTTAATGGGGGTATGGTCCTCTCTTACAGTTATACAGCTCTCACAACGTGAATTCATACTGGAAATGAGGCAGTTTATGAGTCCCTGTGGCAGTCGGTCCCACTCCTCCAGCAAAGCTGTTTTCAGGTCCTGGACGGTTCTGGGAGGGGAAAGGCGAGTTGCAATTGCCCTCTCAAAAGCGTCCCAGATATGCTCTATAGGGTTTAGGTCTGGAGATCTGGCTGGCCAATCCATCCGGCGAATATCCTCACTTTCCAGATATTCGTCGACCAGATGAGCCCTATGTCGACGAGCGTTGTCGTCCATAAAAATAAAATCAGGGCCAACTTTACCCCTGAAAAGTCGAACATAGGGCTCCAAGATCTCATCCCTCACAGAGCCTCTTTCAAAGACATAGAGGTCTGTGCGCCCATCCAACATGATGCCTGCCCAGATCATCAAACCTGCGCTGCCATAGTGGTCTCTTTCTAGGATGTTGGAGGACAGGACGTATTCGACACTAAAGATTTGCATCTTTGTTTGGAAGCATTAGTTTTACCTTTCGTTCAGTACTTTTTGAAAAATTTGACAAAATATGCAAATTCTTTTAATTTTGAAAACCAGTGTACTTAAATTCAAGTAATAGTTATACTTTATTATCTTTTATACGAATATATATTTTATATACCAGAAGCACTGCTTCAGTTTCCCACATAACAAGATTTTCACCCACATCTACTCTTCTGCTTTTTTCTTTTTCTTCCTCTCTCATTATGTTGTCTGTTTTGTGTTTGGCGCAGCTTGGTCAAATATAACCCTTGCGCATAAAACTCCAACACAATTCACACAAAGTATATGAATAGCAAAATAAAATTACTTGACCATAAAAAGGAGAACTTCTCTGGCACTTCTAGCCGTCTTCATCTGTTCAGAATATATATCTGAAAAACTAAATTCTTAATAAACAGAAATCAAATAAAAAATATTATTTACTCTTTCTCTTTTCATTAGCCTACTCATCATTCAAGTTTAGTCTAATAAGTAAATGTTTAAACATACTCTCAAATATTGGAAATTATTCGAGGAATTATTATCTAAGATTCAAATGAGTGTTACATTTTATCGTTTTGTTACGCGAATGTAGTCTATTAAATATCTTCCTCTCAAACAGTGATTTAGCTTGCATTTTACGTATATGAACCACTGCTTTAGTCACACAACAAGGTATAGATAACAAATAAAATTATTTGACCATAGAAAGGAAAATATAACTTCTGGCCATGTTCGTCTTCATCCATTAAAAATATATATCTGAAAAATTAAATCTGGATAAATATATCTATTCAAACTAAATATTATTCACTTTCTCTCGCATTAGCCTAATCAGTATTAAAGTTTCCAGTTACATCAATATAAAGGATGATTCTACGGTCATGGGACAAACTTCAGGGGGTGATAGAGCACAACAAAACAAATACTTTTCCCCATAGAATGTATGGTCGCAAGTGCAGCGGTTGGCCGCTAGAGAGCGCAGTCAAACGCTTGTGTAAGAGCCCATAGAATGTCTCTATTGGGTGAGTCTAAACTAATACGACAAACTTCAGGGGGTGATAGAACACAACGAAACAAACACTTTTCACCATAGAATGTATGGTCGCTAGAGGGCGCTTTCCATTTCGGCACAAACACACGGTCCGACGCAAGTTGGAAAGAAGAGGCATGGAATATGGAAACAACGCTTTAATGTCAAATAAATACAAATAACTGCTTGATAAAAGAAAAACTTCTCTGTAACTTCTGGTTTTCTCTATTTATTGAGACTGCATATCTGAAAAGCTAAATTCGAAATAAACAGAGACCGAATCCAAAGAAATATTCACTCTTTCTAGCATTAGCCTACTTCAGAATTAAGCTTCAGTCTTATATGAATATATTTAAACATACTCTCAAATATATTGGAAGTTATTCGAGAATTTATTGTCTACTTATAACTCAGATTCACGTATGTATTATGTTTTGTCGTCTTATTACGAATGCGATCTTTTAAATATCTGCCTCAAGCATCGATTTAGAGTATATTTTAAGTACGCGACACAGCTGTTAGAGTGTTATCGAACTGATTTGAATTTCAAAGTAGCCAGCAACTGAGTAAAATCATAAAGTCAAGTACTCTAGAAGCTGTTCCTAATCCTGAATAAAATATTCGTGTAGTATAGAATTTCCACTTAACTCATCAAAATCTTGTTTTTCTTTGAAGATTATTTTAATCCTAGGAAGGTATTTCCAGTTCGGAATGATATCTTTAATTCTGAAAAATAAATATATAACCATAACTAAGTCGACATTGTGTGTGAATGGATGAATACTTTATTTAAGGGAATTTCTATTCATACACTACGCATTACAGCGGCCAAAAGGTATTCAAAAGAGTAATTAATAAGAAAATAATGAGAGGTGTATAGAATTCCAATTCATTTGGTATAAATAAATTATTCAAAGCTGAGGATATTGCACCAAAAGAGGCTCTATCGCTGCAATGTGTAGTTTCTAATTGAGAGCTTCGAACTTTTTTATTATAGCTGTGTTTTATGTTTTGGATCATTCCAAAAGTAATAGTGTTCTTAGAGTAACTTTTAAAAATAATTCAAGCAAAGGTGTTATGATTTATTTATTTGTGCACTGCAAGTTGCATCTAGTATTCTAATAATCTGCTAAATGTATTTTAATTTATTATTTAACTGCAACTTTAATAGAACGATAAATACATTATATTTTTACAGAAAAAAATCGTTTGCTACTGCTTTACTCTTTTGTATGTTTTTCTAACAAGTTATTCGTTTTGTACATTTTCCTGTGCGATCCATGTAGAACATTCCATGTAAATTAATTATGTAATTGTAAAATGGCAATCTGATGGTTGCAGATTTAGGAGAATATGGATGGGAACCAGACATAATTTCACATTCAAATTGTCTTAATTTTTCGAACGTTTCTCGCGTCGAGGGTACAAATGTCATGATGAAAATACGCGTTTTTTCTATTAGCTAGTGCATGTATATTTTCATCAATTGCTTGCCTTACCGTGTCAGTGGAATACAACTTTTCTAATACAGCTTTTGGTGATGACTTGATTTTCAGGAAGCAGCTCATAATGTAAATGCGTTTGATAACCATGATAACGTTTATTTTCACTCTTGATACACATGAAAAATTAAACCAACACACAATTTTTAAAATATTACAGATTCAAATAAAACATATATATTATACTATTACGCAATAACCGTAAAAATTGTGTCATTCATTTTGACGAAAACACAGATAAATTGTATCAGATAGAGTACCAATTAACCAAAGCATGTCAATAAGCATTTGGGTAAACATAGGTTGATGAATGATTGAATGGAGAGAGATGAGGATGAAGATTATAGTATTCTTATTGATTTAAAAACAAAACTGGGATTCGTGTTGATTTAAAAACAAAACTAAAAGCAAACCTGCTTTAAATTAAGTATAAAAGCAGAATTGTCCATACCTTGAATATAAAACGAGGTCAAGACACTGAAAGTTGACAGTGAGATTACATATATTAAATTTACCAAGGATGTTAGCATTCTGTGGAATCGGATAATATTTATTCTTGAAAACAAGAGTATTAATTATGTCACGCAGAGTGTGTCGAAATTTAATGCGACGTATAATTACCTTTCACAGCCATATACTTCTTAAAGTTAAACTTCCATGTTGTTGACAAATGAATTAATTAGATCCTTATGTTATACTCACTTATCTACGACAGCTGTTTGGAGTTTCTGAAGAATTCCTTTGATGCGTTGCTGTTGATCTTCCTAATACATCCTCTTGCTCAAGGGGCTGGAATCATAGGATTTAGATGTTGACTCAATCCACTGAATGAAAAAGCTTAACTGAAAAGTCTCACATTCTAATCCAGATCCCATTTCTGTATCTCATTAGTTTTCAAAACGCCTAAGGTGAGTTGATCACTGACCAAACAAGAGCGTCACCACCATTGAAACTGTTTATCAGCAGACGTTTGAGGATATATATTGCAGCTCCGTTTAAAAAACACGTGATCTTGGGGAAGTACATCTGTAGAAAGATGGTTGAGCTCGCAGAAGAATGGCTATACCAGAGGCCCCACAGCTAAAACTTCTGTGAAATAGTATGATAAATTAGCACCATAAATTCCTTAAAGTAGTAGCAAAAAAGTCTCTTAAGCCCTATTTTAGTAGCAATTTTAGTTGCTCTTGCATAAAATGAATCCATTAAAACTTAAAATGTGTTAATTAAGTATGAAACAGACATTGAACATTTCTCCAAGAAATTTAAATTTAAACTAAATTTTTCCTCGATAAGGTTTTTATGAGTCTAGCAACTTCAGATCCGATTATTTTCGTTTTTGGTTGCTATGACTTGGCGCCAAAACTTCGAAATTGGCGTCCTTTGGAAAATTTTTCTGCTAAAGAAAAATCCTGAAAATATTTTTAAGTCTGCTTTTTATCTTAAAAGAGGAGACTAAATTTTCCGTGACTTTTTTGGTGAAATTTGAAAGAACTTTTTTTAAAATCGCCAAAATTATGAAAATAGGAACTTTTGAGACGATTTTCCTAAAATACATACCCCTAGTCGCAAAGGTTGAAAAACAATAGCAAAAAGTCGCCAATGGCAGCCTGTCGTACGCAAAATCAAGTTTGGCGATCGCCATAGGTGACTAGAAACCACTCTAAGAACCAAATTGTGGGCTGGCGCAGCTTGTCCGCTATTGGACTTTGCGCCGTAAAACCCAAATCAACCAAACAAGCAACCCAATTATTGGCTTGCCTTATTTACGTTTAACCTGCTCCTAATTTATCGAATAGACTAGCCCAGAACCAAGTGACAAATCTCAACTCGCGAGACCGAAGTATATTGAGTCGCTTGGATTTTAATACTGATTAGGTGATTGGCTGAAAACGTAAACAATACACTTCCACAATTGGTGTATTGCATGGATTATGACTCTGAGTTCCATATGCGATAGCAATGATTACAAGTTACGAAAGAATCATCAATGGTGTTACGAAAATATTAAGGAAGGTATGTGTGTTATTAACTATTCAACCTTTTTTAAAATTAAGGTAATTAGGTAGTTGGACCTATTTTGCAGTAGAGCAACACAACGGGCTATTGGCGACAGTGCCGGATAAATCCCCAAAGGAAAGATCCGAAAATAACGAGTCGTAGTTTTGAACCACGGTCAGATGGCGATGTCAACACTTGAGCTGGTATCCCACTCTTCAATGCCACGAACGAAAACCACGAACAACAGATGTAATGTGAACCAGCCCCTACGTACATGCCAGTCATTCGTTGGACCTAGTTTCGAACTAGCAACCTTCCTGTTCGAACCTCGCAAACTACGTCTCTACCAATTGGGCTACCTAGGCCTTTTCTTAAACCTCCTTGGGGTTGATTTGACGAGGTATCTCCTCATTAGCAAAACTGATCAGGTCTTGATGGACGAGATATCTCGTCGAAACCACTGGTTGGATTAATGATTGAAAGCACTAACCAGGGTGAACTGCAACACAATTTATTAGACATCAGACAAGTATGAAAATATGAGAACAATACGTATAAACAGATGTACAGAAACATTGGAAAATATGCGTTCTGGAATCACTACATTTACTGTAGCCATTCAGACTACTTCATAACAGGAGATACGATTTTTCTGTTCGTATATTTCTGTTATTGTTATAGCTACATCATATTTTTTTGTATTAAGTCCTCCGCAAGAAGTATTAAGTTAGTTCAATTATGAATGTCACAATTAATATTTGTATTCATTTCACACTCAAAACTACAATTCTTAAAATGAAATATTTTTCTCGGTAACTAGTCAACCGTTTTCAGTTTCTCCTTCAATAACGCCGTTGAAATATGGAGACATTGTTTATGTGAATCATTGCCAAGAATTAAAATAAATTATTTCGAGTAACTTCGAGTTACTTGTCTAGCATGCGTTTACTTGTTTTCGGTATAAGAGCAGAGCGGCTTCGCACTTTTTAAACAGAAACCTAATTTAAATATGTGCAGCTACTTTATGCATTTTAAAGTTGCATTCTTTTCTGATTCTAATTATAGCTACTTGGTTTGCAAATTTTATACCTTTGTATGGATTAATCCATAAATTAAAGAAAGATGAAGTGGTTAAATATATATTGCATAGATTCTTTCATGAATTGAATGCTTGCTATCTACATTCAAAGCATATTTTATGAACAAATTAATTAAGGAAATAAATAAATTTAACCAATGACGGAAGCAGAGTAAATGTGCATAAACCTGAAATGGATAGGTTGTTTAAATTGTTCTAAATGGCAATAATATATAGAAGTAAAATGTTCCTAAAATTATTTTAATCTTTCAAACTTCAGGGACTTCAACTCGAGATACATAATCTTCTAAAATTTGCATAATTTGTATCATCGGCAAGTCATTTCGAAGAAAATTTGATGATGCAAGAAATTTGCATGCTTCCACTTTTCAATGGCTTAAATGTTATAAATGTATTCACGATTTTAATCTTAAAAATGTTTCATACATTTCTTTTAGAAATTCCAGAAAAATATGCAGCTGTAAAATCGAAACATTTAAGTTTACATATAGTTAATGTGGTGCATTATAATAGATTTCAAGATAATAGTTGTGCAACCTTCACGAATTTTTACATTCCCTTAAACAGATTCAGGATAAATAAATTTGAGCTTAGTGTCACTTGGGTTTATTTCAGTGTAGTTTAATTACATAAAATTACTTTATGTATTTAAATTGCGCACTCCCAGTTAGATCTTACTGACACAATAAACGTCCATAGAAAAATAGTTCCAGCCATAGAAAAATACTGCCATACATTTCTCGTTATTAGCCCTCCAAGTGTTTCGACGAGATATCTCGTCCAAGATCTGGTCAGTGCTAAGGACGAGATATCTCGTCGACACAAAACTGCCCTATTACTACAAGGGGAGTGAAGAGCCAAGCAGGAAAAACAAATTGTCTCTTAGCCAGAACTGGTGACAGTTTGGAACTGGTTTTTGCACCAGACGCTGGTCACTATAGGGTAGTTTTCGACTCGACGATAAACATCCTGAAGAGTTAAAAATGTGTTGTATTAGTTTTGTTCTAATTGGAGTTATTATATTGTACTAAAAGTAGCTAAACTTTGAAATGCATAAAGCAATACAAATACTTTATTTGACAAGAGTTTTATGATGCATTCAATGGCTTTGACCTTTTTTGTATTTGTTGTGTGTAAGATTTTAGATAACTAGCTTTGCAATTGGTTCTATCTTAATAGTGATCGTTGGAAATATTTTAATCTAACTACAAGTATTTTTAGATATACTACCCTTTTAAACTCACAAACTATAATTTCATACCAAATATATTCTGCCTGAGAGTCATTCTGATAGCCGAGTAGTTAGCACTCAGTCCCTTGTTTTAACAAGCTTTGGGTTTGAATCCCGGTCTGAATGCTTATAGGATTTCGGAATCCATATTAAGCCATATGTCCCGGTCTAGTTAGCCCTTGTTTTAGCACAAAATTACTTTATAGTAATACGTTTTTATTTGCGAATGCCAGGCGTTTGACAACTAAGCCATCAACTTTATTGATTTCCAATATATATATCTGAACATACAATCAACACCATTAAGTACAGTACACATGTCCAAATGTTCGCTATTCATTAGTCGCCCAGAGTTACGTAAGGTGCAATTAGGTTAATTCCCAATCCGATTCTAAGTAAATGGGCATTGAGGCGTGTCCAGTAAGAAGATGAAACAAAGCAACAACTGAACAACGAGGAAAACTTGGAATTGGAGACTAAATCAGCAAGGCACTCCAGGAACCTTGCCTAAACTTCATTGAAAATGTCGAATCTATATTATTTTCAAAATCCGCTTGTGTGAAATTCCAACGGTCCTAGTAGTGTTACATCCAAAAGTGACAAGTTAAAACCTTTATTTTAAATTCCGATTCATTGCTTAAACTATCTGCATTTTTCATTTCATAATAAAGTTCACAAAAAATTCGTTTCTGTAAGAATTTCGTTATTGGTAGACTTGTAAAATGTAGCCTCCTTGCTTAAGCTATATGAGAAGGATAATGTCAATGTGGCTATCATTGTGAGGTGGTATATTTATTTGCTCTAACTTCAGATACTATTCTTTACCTATATTTCGTTTTCCAGTTGTTAAGTGGAAATGAAATGGCTAGTTCAGACACAAACATTTAATTTTCAATTGTTCAGCACAAATGAAATTGTTTGTCTGAAACAGCGTTGAAAAGCATCTATATCAGGCATCAATCGTTTAATCCTCTGAGGGATTCGCACACATGGTTGCACCTTCCGAACTGCGGTCTTCTCAGTATGACTTCTAGCAAATTTTGACCACCGTGACCAATAGAATCTCTTCGCAAAAATTCCATTATAAGGAAAGGAACAATAGAATACTTCCAAAGTATTCTATAAGGAAATGAAAAAACCATAGAATATTTCCAAATCATTATATTCTAAGGAAAGGAGCAACAGAATCTTTTCAAAGGATTCTATTCTAAGGAAAAGAGCAATGGAATATTTCCAATGAATTCCATAATAGAGAGGAGCAAAATAATATTTAGGACACTATTATAAGGAAAGGAACAATAGAATTTTCCCAAGGAATTCCATTCAAAGGAGCGGAGCAACAGAATCTTTCCAAAGAATTCTATTCTAAGGAAATAAAAATATATAATATTTCCAAAGGATTCTATTCTGAAGGAAAGGAGCAATAAAATCTTTCCCCAATAGATTCTATAGTAAAGAAATGAAAAATTCAATATTTCTGAAAAATTCTGTTCTAAGGAAAGGAGCAATCAAATATTTCCCCAATAGATTCTATAATAAAAAAATGAGAGAGTAATTGAATATTTCTAAAGGATTCTATTATATGTAAACGAGAGCAATCGAATCTTCTCAAGGGATTCTATTCTAAGGAAATACTTAGAATCGTTTTTGCATCTTGAAATAAGAATTTTTCAAAAGGATTCTATTTCAAGTGAAGGACCAATTGAATTGTTCCAAAGGTTGAAAGAATCCATGGATACTTTCATATAAGCACTGCGGTAATAATGCGTGTAGTGGATAAAAGCAATACTACCCTACCCTGAAATCTCCCGACGCTCAAAGCATTAAAGTATCTATTCCAGACATGAACCGTTTAATAGGTATGATATATTAAAAATATTCAGAACGACATTGCAGAACTAGAAGTACAGCTTACCTCCTTCCAGAGCTTTTTCTTGACTTTTAACACTATTATTGGTAAGATGTTCACACAAGGGCAAACCGAAAGTGATTTTGTTCTGTACTATAGAATTGACGGTCCCTATGGAACACAAACAGAAATAGATTACCTTTCTTTTCCAGTTGACACCTAAAGTTAATCACGGAAACAATTACATACGTGGTCTGGTTTGCTAATGTGTCTATTTGAACCCGGAAATCCACAAGGAATTTCGTGATTTCCTTTGCAGAAATTATCGGAACAGAACAATTCTCACCTTTCATTCCCTAGATGCCAATTCTAGAACTATTCGATGATATTTTTGAAATTATTTTGACGTATTTCAACTCCCGCTTTTCGAAACAATCTTTAATTTTCGAAACTCTGGACTTCATCCTCTGTAATACAAAAAAATTGTGTAATCTAATGCAATATTATGACTTATTTCGTTGAAATTATAAATATTTATCTAATTACATTTATACTAGCAGGCCCACGTAAAGCACATCTGCGCTAAAATTTCTGAATTGCTTACGTCTATTATTGACAACGTCGTTGCTCACATTTCACATCTCATTTCCATTCATTCATAATGAATATTGCATCCATATTCTCTCTCTCTCAAAAAAAAATGGATTTCATACCTTTCAATGAAATAAGTGTCCAAAAATATCTAACATTTTGTTAATTTTATTAGTGTTGATTCTTATCCGCAATAGGAAAAAATAGGCAAACAAAAATGCTCCTTAGTTACATCACTCCAATTAGATTCTGAACATCTACATCAATTGCATCCTATTATCTTGTAATAGACCGTTCTGTTGCTCCAGTGCGACGCTAATTGAACTACCTACAGATTCCCTTGTTCTAAACCGATTTAGCGTGCTTTGATGATAAACCTAACTTCTTTCATATTTTTTCTCGCGTTGATTTCTATCTTCAAGATTTCACATTGCTTTCTGAACTCTGATTGCTGAAGAATTTCTTTAGAGGGACGAACTCTTCCGAGGTTTCAGAAATATTAAGCAGCTCTATAAAGCAGCTCTATAGCTCATTCAACCCTCCTGGTGGTTGTCTCGACGAGGTATCTCGTCAAACTGCTAAGATCTTGATGGACGAGATAAATCGACAATTAGAAAAAAATCTGACTAGATCTTGATAACTTCTTCATAGAAAAATCAGCAATATCTATATGACGAGATTTCTCGTCATTAGCAAAATTTATCAGATCTTGATGGACGAGATATCTCGTCGAAACCACTTAAAAGGTTACAGTATAACTTATATACAGGGTGAGTAAATTGTTTTTACAAAATAAGAGGGGTGATAGTACCCATCCAAACGAGCATTAATTTGCATGGAACATAGGGTTGCATTCCACTCTGAGAGGCAGAAAAGAGTCAAATTAGAATTTCAACATGAACTTACAACAGTGTTGGGAAATCGAATGAACGATACCAAAAGTTGCACAATCTGATTTATTGATCAAAGAAAAACTCACAAGAAGTGCTCAAAGTGGCGGCTACGCGTGTCGTTGCACAGTTCACACCGGCGAAGGAATGACTGGCGCACCCTCTCGAAGATTCCTGGCGCTGTGTTAATTTTGTCTGCGGCAACACCGATTCTCGCTACGAGATCTTCAGCCGAGTCCACAGGCGTCTGGTACACTAAAGATTTCATGTGCCCCAGAAGAAAAAGTCCAGTGGGTTGAGGTCCGGTGAGCGAGGAGGCCAAGCCACAGGTCCGCCAGGTCCGATTCATCGTGCGGGATATGTGGCCATCTTGCTTAGGAGATATGCTACGTAGGCAGGTACAAAACGACGTCTGAGGCGATGACGTGTTAATGCTCGACGCGTTTCGACTTTACTCTTTTCTGCCTCTCAGAATGGAATGCGACCCTATGTTCCATGGTAATTATTGCTCGTCTGGATGGGTACTATCACCCCTCTTATTTTGTAAAAACAATTTAGACACACCCTGCATATAGATGATCAACTGAATTTTTTATTTTTAAATGAATTCATGAAATTTGACAACGCAGTACATGACTGATTTATTTTTAATCAAGAACATAAATATCATCTGACAAAGACCAGCATTTAAAAAATTCATAAAATATGGGATAGAGCAACCATTGGCTTTAAGTCATTCTGAAGTTTCAAGAATACTGAAGTTTTTAGGTGTAGCATTAACGGCGGATTGTAAAGGCTGATCACATCAACTTGTCGAAAGTTGTTGCAAAAAAATGTGGAATCAATCGAATGTGAATATTTCGATTGCATCTCGCCATCACGTCTTTATAACTCAATTATCTTTATCCTCTATACTAGTTCAGAGTTTTCCAATAGTTAGAAAACTACGATTCCATTTAATGTTATTGATCATTAGTTAGGCACAGTTGCAGTTAGATAAACTTTTAATGCAGAGTAAGGCACTACGTACAATCAAAACTTTATTTTACAAAACATTTTCTTTTTGTGTAGATGTCATAAATGTAAAAAAGTGCAAAGCTTTTGTGTGTAGAAGTGCGAAAAAATAGCTCTTATTCCATGCAGAGATAGAATTTTTTCTAACACACTAAAGGCTATCAATGTTGTGTTTATCAAAAAACATGGAAAGTTCATTTATGATACATACAGAGGTAAAATAATTTTATTCAATTTTCCTAATTCCGAGTTATAGGTAGCTCAGATGATTCCTGTAACTTAATTTGGATGTATTTCTCCCTCTCTCTTTGAAGTCAGTTAAACGTTCCTAATGTGTGTATGTTCCATTTCCTAACGTTGTCTGTCTCGTGTCTGATGCAGCTTGGTCAAATATGGCTCTTTTTCCATAAAACTAGCCAATCACAAGGTCGAATCCTTTTCTAGAAATTTACTAAGCTCGCTAGGGGATAGAACTGCTACATAAAATACTGCTATCACAATGGATGATGTTTTCGCCAACTAGTAATGACTGCTTTCGGCATTTAACTGGTAATCCATTCTTGACACCAGATGGAGAAGAGCATTGTTACTGGACATTAATTATCTTGTGTCTGGAGTAGTGTGGACCTTATGGGTGGTCAAATATGGCCCTTACGCCTAAAAACTCAAATCAGCCAGCCAACATAATTAAGGCAATGAAAAATTTTGTGATGCATCATTTTCCAAGCAGTAGTGCGCTCTATAGATAGGAACACGATAACCTATAAATTCTTATATAACCATTCATTCTTTCGTATGTACTACACATATATTTACCACATCGAGTTCTAATGTAGCGACACCATTCAAGGCTGTTGAGATCAGATTATATGATACAGAATTACAAGAAGTTTTACAACTGATTTTATCTGAATCAGAACAAGAACTTGATCATATTTGGTACAAAATGGATTTGCGCAGAAACATGCACTTGTATATTCTTGATGCGATGTTCTGGTTCACCCGAGTATGAGATAGCGAACGGTGGAATATGAAAATACAAAAAGCAGAATAAGAATATACATTACGATGGTTGACATTGGAGCAAATGGAAAAATTAAAATTACATCCGAAATTTTAAAAGAGAATGACCATTTTCGTACTTGTGTGTATTATTTTCCAGTCGAAATATGTATTCTTACATAAAAGTTGCAGTTCCCTTTTATTCTTCACAAAACAATCACGCCTGCACTGGAACCAATCCATAGCATCAAGTACTCTTATTAACCTTCCAAGAGGTTTCGACGATATATATCTCGTTCATTATGATCTGACCAATTTTATTAATGACGAGATATTTCGTCATCAAGATTTTTTTTTATTTGTTCATGATGACGAGATCTGGTCAGTTTTCTTCTAATGACGGGACATCTCCACCATCGAGATCTGGTCATTTTTGCTAACGATAAGATATCTCGTCCATCAAGATCTGGTCAGATTTTTCAAATCACAAGATATCTCGTCATTAAGATGCTCCCAATTTTTTTATGATGACGAGATCAAGATCTAGTCAGTTTTCTTCTAATCACGAGATGTCTCATCCTTCAAGATCTGGTGAATTTTGCTAATGACGAGATATCTCGTTATCAAGATTCTTTTTTATTTGTTTATGATGACGAGATCTGGTCAGTATTCTTCTAATGACGGGACATCTCTACCATCAAGATCTGGTCAGATTTGCTAATGACAAGATATCTCATCATCCAGATTTTTTATTTGTTTATGATTAGATCAAGGTCTGGTCAGTTTTGCTAACGACAAGATATCTCGTTCATCAAGATCTGGTCAGTTTTGTTAATGACAAGATATCTCGTCATCAAGATACTACCAGTTTTCTGATGATGAAGAGATCAAGATCTAGTCAGTTTTTTTTTTTCAAATGACTAGATAGATCGTCCAATCTCAGATCTGGTGAGTATTGCCAATGACGAAATACCTCGAAGGGACAATCACCAGGAAGATTGAAACCATATTTGTAATTGACAGTTTCCAAGAAAAACACATCGACCCAATTAGACTACAAATTAATCATTGAAAGGGGTTCAGCAGATGATTGAAACGCAGCAACATTGACTACGGAAAAATAAATGAGTATTGAATTATTCGTACCATTTAATCTTAGCCACCCGGAAAATCGACGACGTTAACATTAACAACCATTTCCAAGATGGTCTTCGCAAGCATTGATTAATGGAGCCATCTGCGTTCTCAGGAGAAAAGTATAGCTTATGTTTACGATACAAGCCTATCGCGTGTGATGCAATCTTGGCACTTTCTAATTTGTCACAATTATTCTAAGTATCCGATTGGGTGTCTGAGTGCTCATTTGAATATTTTAACTTGATATCCGACTTAACCTCCCGTGGACTGATTAAATTGGTTAATGATTTTAAACTGTTTTGTTTTTAGATTAGTTGAGAATGGGAAATATTTTGTGGAGCGTAGTAGATGACGTCTTTGGGATGGAAGGTAATTTGTTAGAACCTAAGCGAGTTTTCGGATATTAATACACTGGAGAAATGCGTCTTCAGGTTCACTGATGTTTCCGTAATGGATTACAATGAGGGAATTTCAATGTTGATTTGATAACTTCAGTGATGTTTATGTTCGCATTTTTATAAATAAATTTATTAGTTCTAACTTTAATTTAAATATTATTATTTCATTTGTCATTTTATGAGGATTTTCAATGTAAAAAAAAACTGAAACCAAAAGGAAGACGGAGATTTTACTTCCGCTACCCCGCTCATGATGATTTTACTTTACTCCCGCTCAGGCATGAAACATATCGAAGTTACCATGAAATGTGGTCTATCACCGTTTTGATGATGATTTGCGTTAGTATACTTGTAATTGACCAATTAATTATTAAAAAAACTGAATGTTTTCTTTGGAATTTCTATAAACGTAGTAATCGTATTCTAAAAGCAAGTCAAGTGACGTCATATCCGGAATATTTAGCGGAAGCATATTCCACCTCAAAAACACTACAGCGACCTATATTTAGCTTGACAGCAGAAACCTTGCATAGTTTTAAATATTTTGATTTAACACCAGCAAAGAAAAAAAGGCACTGCTTTTTGAAGAGATCTTTTTGTCTTCGTGATGATTGATTGAGTGTGATGGTGCATGATCCAATAAGGAACAGACTGAGTCATAACCACAACAAGATTTCAAAAATAGCGAAAATATGAAACAGCAAAAGGTGGATAGTTCAACTGGCAATTAATACCAAGATAAATACACTAAAGAAGACAGTCTAAATAGGAAATTCAAAAACAGGTTGATCAAACATGGAATACGAATTGTGGAGTTAAAATATGAATTTAATAGTTTGATATGTGTCTTCTGTGTCTGTTCAAGTGTCTTCTGAATGAATTAAGGTGATTTAATTCTCATTTTCAATTAGTTATATCATTTTCAACATATTTTTAATAATTTTTTTCATTTAGAAGCTAGTTATCATTGTGTAATCAATCCTTTTGGTTTAATTTCGATGTTTTAGTTTGCTTCGTTCAAGTCGATTTTGTTGTTCGCGTTTAATGAATTTCTCTATCGTAAAAAGGTCAACATCAATTATTCATTTTTCCAACAGGTGATAAAGTACCTTATTGCAGTTTATGATAAAGCAATACATAATAAAAAGACTATTCACAATTCCATAGTGTTCTCAGTTCATGGAATTCTTTTTTGCCATTTTCAAATTATGAAAAACTTTTTTCTTTCAGAGATCCCAATATTGGTCCCCAGTTGGGAGAAATGCAAATCGACACTACCAGAGGGCGTTACGAGCGAGTGGTCTGGCCGGAATTCACAGCCAATCATCAGAAGTACCTCAGCATATGCAAGTATTGTTCGATTCCAGATACTATTTAAACAAATAAATATGCACATTCTCTTTTACGGTCCAAGAATTATTCCAGGATTTGCATAAAACGCGCAGAGAAGAATAGGTATTCCTTGAAAGGAAGAATAACTTTGTTTTCACTACAATTGGTATTGATCATATTTCCAGTAGAACTCTGTTCCTTTAAAGGCACAAAATAAGAATTTCTTAGCGAATTATCCTTCTTTTCATATTTGCTACTTTAAATGCAGAAAGGAATTTTTAGGCTCAAGTTATACCTTTTGGACTGCAGACTATATTATTTCTTGGAGTTAGTTTTAAGTTTCCTACATTGAATCAGACAAATGTAATTTTGATTATTTCACACAACACGCAAAATTACAAATTATTTTTTAATCAATACAACTAGACAATTTAGTGACAAAATTGGGTGGGTTGTGTACGGAGACACAACAGCAATCGTTTAAGACCTTAATCTGTCCCTGTGTTATTAAAGGAAGGGTAAGATGCAATAGTCTTGTTGGTTATAAATGAAGTATAATTTATTTATCAAAGGCAGATGATAGGAGAAAAGTTTGATACATATGGGATAGTATTTACATCGATATTTCAAACATGTTAAATCTATACAAGTGTTGCCCAGATTAGTTGACAATGTAGAAATGTACTTCAAATTGAACTCACGTTGTAAATAGTCTATAAGCTATTTGTTTTGAGTAATATCAATATTGAAATCACCTGTAAGTATAATGGGTACATTGGTATCTGGAAACATATTGAGTACAATTTTCATTACAATCTTTCAGTTATCACACTTTCCAAGTTAATATTTCTCAGTTCAGAAGGCGGTTTTCTTCTAATGACGAGATATCTCGTCCATCAAGATCTGGACAATTTAGCTGACGACAATATCACGCCCATCAATATCTGGACAATTTAGCTAAAGACTTGTTACCTTTATACCTCGATTTAGAAATTAACCGTCCCAGGAGGGTTAATGCCTAAATAATAGAATTTAATCTAAATAATAGAATCCTAGGAAAAATTCTATTAGTTAGGATGGTCAAAACTGGTTAGTAGTCATGCAGGTTTCAGAATAGATATGTGCGTGTGAGTCCTTCAGAGTTTTAATTGGTGTGAACTATGGATGTAAAATTAATCGATAACATAAAAAAAGGCTTTTACACGTGATGGTATCTGTTATTTTACAAGCGATTTAAAGGCATTTTGTTAGATGTTATCCCTTCTCATAAATCTACCATGTTAACCTTTATATTATATTTTAACATCTTGATTTAAAAATTGAACAACTCAAGAGAAAATGCCAAACATCGTACGAGTATTTAAAAACATTTGAATTTAATTGGCTACTTTTTATGTAAATGTGAATCTGCAACGGCGACATTTTATTTTGGATTAAATATCAAAATAATTGTGTGCTCTCCTGAAACGTTCAATTTTAAATCGCTTACCAGTTTTACGAAAGCTTTTTTTAAACAACAAGGCTCCTATTTTTACTCTCGCACTTTTCTCCTCTAAATGAAGTATATTAATTCATCTCCGAGATTATAGTAAATATTCTCAAAGTAATCCAAACCCGTTCCATGGCAACAGAAAAATGACTAAATTCTAATTCCTCGCCCAATTCAGAGAGCTTTTGCATTAATAAGCAACAAAAACGTGTAATTATATCCACCGAAACCGACAACAAAGCTCTCGAACACTGTTTTCAAACCAAAAAAATGGCGCAGATATGGAATTCCGTTCTTCAACTTGTGGGATTTTTCGAAAACGGGAAGAATCTCCTGGGAACAAAGCGGAATCCATTTCAGCCCCAGTCACAAGCGCCATTTCTTCCAGCTGATAAATAATTAATTGGATTCCACGTTGAAGTAAAGATCAGCGATTTATAATTAAGATCGTAATTAGGGAAATTTCGCCAGAAAGGAAAAGTGTCTGGGGTTTCCATCGTCTGGGAGCTCGAAAGCTTGAATAACTTTGAGGCAACATTCTTACTTCAGAAGGTTTCAATTTGGATTAAAAGGATAAGGGGGTTCTTTTCGAAGAATCAAAATTATGATGGCGCCTCTCGTGTGGGATGGTCGGTTCCCTAGATTTCTTAATTTAATTCGATCCGTGAGAGTTGGGGAATTAATTAATAATTGTCCGTCTTTTACGCAGATAAACAAATTGGTCTTGACTAAATTTCAAGTTGAATTCTGGCAATCAGTTTTCTTTTTTAAAGCAGAATTGAATTAAGTTTTTAATGGTCTCTTGAAGTTCTGTAAAAAGTTTCAATCCTTGTGTGTGTGCGTACTTTTTTTATTTAAACCTTTCCAAAGTTATACTAATGGGAGAAATTTTTTTCTGTTGAGAGATAACTAAACAAGCATACAAAAGGCATTTTTCAAGCTTCTAAATATAGACGGTGGCTGTTTTTCTGCGGCGATGTTTCCTGTACATATTCTGAACTCAACTTCACTTGACTTGTTTCTCGAATACGATTTCAGCGCTTTACTAATAAAAATGACTCTGAATTGATAGTTCATTGGTCAACACCAATTAAATTAAACTCCAAAGTTTGACAAAATGGCAATAAACTAAAGTGTAAAGCAACCACAATATGTATCACATGAGAGCATTTGGACAGCAGATCTTTGCAGACCATCAGATTTGTTTGCACTAAAAATTCTTCATATCAAAATAATGTTTGTAAACCTTTTCTTGGTGAAATTCTTTTGTTCGATTCTCTTTTATATTTTTTGGATATTATCGTTCAAAACATAATCACATTGGAGTGGTGTGAAAGTTCGGAGAGTGTGGTACCAGCTCAGGTGTTGACCTCGTCATCTGATCGTGGTTCAAAATAGCGAGGTGTTATCCTCGTATTGCTCCCGGACCGTCGCCTGGGTTCATGGTAGCCCGGTTGGAAGAGTAATAGATTAACAATCGGAGGGTTGCGAGTTCGAAACTCGGTCCAAGACCGCCGTGTATACGGGGATGGTGCCCGTTAAATTTGTCGTGGCCTCAAATGTCCTCACGTCGGCGTGGTGTGGAAGTTTGGAGATTGGGGTGCCAGCTCAAGTGTTGCCTCGTCATCTGACCGTGGTTCAAAATGACGTGATGTTGTCCTCGTTAGGGATTGATCGCGGTCGACGCCAATAACTCGCTCTTTTGCTCTAGTGCGACGCAAATCCAACTACCTACCAACCGTTTAAAACAAAACTATTTCCCAAATCCTATAAAAGCCATTTTGAATCTGGCTGTGACTACTCTTATAAATTTCTAACTATGCCGTCATCGATTAATCGCGTGCTTCACGCGCCGATTCTCAATACAGTAACGTCATCTTTAACTACCCATCGACCTCCTGGTGAAATAGACTGTGCGTGTGGTCTCTGTCGTAAGATCTCTGAAGAGTAAATCATGTAGACCTACGAATAGACTTAGCCGATTGACTGTCGAATCGACTAGTGTTTTTGATTACGGTGGATAATCAGTTTAGCCGATCTATAATTTAGGATCCATGCTTTTACCCACAACCACGTGACATATTTTCAAACCGAGCAACTGGAAGAAATAGCATGAAGCTGCGGACACATGTCTGTCTGCTTCATTATAAGGTTGATGTAACTACCTATAAAAAGTTTTAGCAAAGCGATGTGCTTATTCTTGCTCTTTTGCACGTGGGTAAATAGATGGGAGTACATGGACCGAAGGCTCTTCGTCTCCTGATCTGTAGATCTTTTGAGATGACAATGATTTTAGTTCAGCATAGCAGTTTGTGTGATATAATTAAGGACTCGGAAGGTCGAGAAGGAGGGAGGGTGCAGTTTGAAGACTTGAATGCCCATTTTTCTTTTTATCGGTAATACCCTTCATAATATCTGGCATTGGTTCAACATTGAACGGCATCCGATGTTGGCACGTGACTAGTAGATGATCTGGCGTCACTGCTAGATGGGAGATAGTTTTCATCACAGACAAGGTTTAACCTCTCAACTCAACATTTTGGAGTGCATGGTTTTAATTTTAAGTAGTATATACGGCAGTGAATTTAAATAAAAAATAAGCATTTTAAAGGGTAGTAAAAGATTTGATTAGGTTGGGTAGTTATAAAGTGGTTTATTTACATATGGTTCATATACGATAGTTCATAATGGCTCTAGGTCCATTTTCATTCACTAGTTGACGATAGTCGTATCTGGAAATACGTGCTTCAGCTTCGTGTTAATATTTATATCATTATAGAATTTGATGCTGATTTTGCTGAATTCTCTGAATTCAAAGATGCTAAGTTCTATGAATCCATTGTGTGGATAAGACCAGGGGCTATTTGCGATTATTCTTAGGATTGAATTTTGCAATACTTCAAGTCTTTTCTCTCTCTTGCTTTCATATATTCTTGGTTGAGTTGGCAGTGTAAATATATTTAGCGATGTTTCAATACAATGATCACCTGAGCCAAACCTTTTCCCCCGGATTTATTGATTGACCTACAGGAGTTTACCATTACTGATAAATCTGTAAACTTCAACTTTATCAATATTATTTTAAATTAACACCTCTAGACATTTATGTTTCTTTTTCATTGAAGGTTGTAGTACGGAACTAGTACTCGAATGAAGTTCTATATTCACGTCCAGTCACTGCCACCTGTTATAGAAAAAAGTAGAACTACGAGCGAATTTGCAAATTCTAATACAAAATAATCAGACATTTTTATTACACTGGCATGTATTTTATGAGATAATAAATACACTTCCCAATTCATTTATTACTATGTACTAATAATAATGTGATAAACAATTCACCGAAAGCTCCAACACATTCTGCCAACACAACCCATGAATAATAATCGCATTCTTATAATTAAGTGTCTCTGTTCCATCTACTGCCATTCAGAACTCCCTGCACCTTCAATGCAACCGACGTACAGCTTTCAATAGCAATGCTCACGTTTTGACCATACCATAAAACTCTTGAAAACGCGTTGACATAAGATTGTTTACCCCAGCTCATGTAGCAATTCTAATCTCAGACTTGCGCGGACAAAAGGCTTCTTAAGTAATATACATATGAAAGAGTGTCGGAAGCGCGTTAGTCTGAAACATGGACGTTGGCGTTATGCATGTATATAGAGATTCTGAAACTTCCGCATAATCATCACTTGTGAAGTTGGGTGTACTTCTTGGTTACGCACGGCGCATTATAATTACTTGCATTGGGTACGCTTACATTTGCATTCAGGGTGTATTGTTAATATAATCTAATGTAATGGTATAGGATGCAACTGCCATGTTGAATCTGGGAATTTGCACACTCACTTGGAATTTCATATTTTGTAATAATAATTAACCTCTAGTCATTAATAGTAATGACTTTAGAGGTTTAACCCTCCTGGAGGTTTATCTTCATGTAGTGGCCAGTGCTGAAAAAACCAATTCCAAACTGTTACTAGTTCTATGCAATGAAAAATTTGTTTTTCTTCCTTGTATCTTTGTTTTGCTTGGAGTAATAGAGCATTTTTGTTTCGATGAGATATCTCGTCACCCGCAAATTTGATCAGATCTTGAACGAGATATCTCGTCGAAACCACTTGGAGGGTTAAGAAACTGGGCTGTCACATCCAAAGCACTTGTGAAATAGTATTAGTAGCATAAATGTTTAAGAGTAGTAGCGAAGAATCTCCTCTTAAAACCTATTTTAGTAGCAATTTTATTTGCTAAAATATAAAATGAATCGGCTAAAGCGCAAAATGTGCTAATTAAGTATGAAACAGACGTGAAGATCTCACCAAGAAACTTAAATTTTAGATATTATAATTAGATATTGAATTAAATTTAAAATTAGATATTGAATGTTTTCTTAATGAGGTTTTTTTCAGAATAATCTAGTAACCACGCGTTTCGATGTTTTTCTTTCATGTTTGCCACGACTTGACGCCAAAACTTCGAAATTGGCGTCCCTTGGAAATTATTATCATAAGAAAGATACGAAATATAGTTTTTCAGTCCGCTATTACTTTAATAAAAAAGGGGCGAAGCTTTCGTTAAATTCGTGAAATTTTCAATAGTCCAAATTTTCGAAATCACAAAAATTTTGAAAATTGGAGCTTTTGAGACGATTTTGCATAAAAAATATCCCTAGTCGCCAAGATTGAAAAATAGTATCAAAAAGCCGCCTTTTTAGTCGCCTGTGGCAGCCCTGGGAATGACAAACTTTTACTGGACACGGAGTCTGAATGTGGCCAAAGTGAATTCTCGATAAAAGAAGTTTCGATGTTAGTTAAATTAATTTAAATTTTCCGTCAAAAGTTTTGATTCGCTCAGAAATGTTCCTAATGTGGTTTTTAGATGGTTCGTTGAGTTTTATAGCGCAAGGGCCACGTTAGTCTAAGTTGCGCAAAACACAACAGAAAAAGAATTTAAAACGAAATGACTGATCTCAATTTGTTGAAATCAGTCAAGGTATTAAGTATAAATAAAGCTTATAAAACGGAGGTCAGTAATGGATAATAATAATTTTTTCTTGTGAAGATAGGAGGATTGTATTTGAAACTTCAAATCGGATTTCTCTGGTTGCTAAAAACTTCACAGTCAAATTACGCCAAATAGTAAAATACCAATGGCAAGTTGAACACAATGAGATTCTCCAAGTAATAAGTGTTGTGTAAACTGGGTATATCCTATGCGGTCTTGTTAATTGAACCTCATTTTTCCCATTTGGGTTTATGTACAAGAATCCTTTTATGGATGGCTATGGAGATTATTTTGTGCTCCTTTATTCCAGTAATATTGCCTTTTGAATTAGTTATTTTTAATAATTGTTCGGGGCCACGGTAGCCCAGTTGGAAGACCAACGGATTAACAATCGGAGGATTGCGAGTTCGAAACTCTGTCCTAGCAAAAACCGTTGTATACGCGAAGGCTGGTGCACATTAAATCTGTCGTGGCCTCAAATGTCCTCACGTTGGTGTGGTGTGGAAGTTTGGAGGGTGGGGCTCATCTCCCGCGTTGACCTCATCATCTGACGGTGGTTCAAAATGACGATGCGTTATCCTAGGATCTTCCCCTTAGGGATTGATCCCGGACCGTCGCCAATAGCTCGTCGTTTTGCTCCAGTGTGACGTTAATTAACAACCTACCTTTTAATAATCGTGCAATGTCTTCAATGGAGACAGTTAAGGCACACTGTATCGTTGCGCTCTTTGCAGCCAAGTTTGGCCCTTCGTTTACGTTTTAGAAGATCCAGGAAGGAATAAAAGATTAATTCGGGACATGGACTAGGAAAGTTGGAAAGGTCTACCGTCTTTCTTCTCACATATCGATGATTTGGAGACTAGTATATGCTAAGATGTGAATGCTGAATGGTGTGGTTTCTACCCGAATGTTCACATATCATGGCGCATATCTTGATTCATCAAATATAGCAAATTAAAAATAAATATAGGATGTAGCAAATCGAACTATTTACGCGTTGAAAGCATACTGAAGTATTGGTGTGTTGACATCAACTGAACTATTGGCGCATTGCTAACTACGCCAAACTTTCAACCTTTTCTTGGCACGTTCCAATTACGTCATCGAACTGATAACCCTATTTCTTCCTTGTAAGAAGAGGAGTTCTGTTGGTTCCTTTCAGGCGGGCGACTGCGCTGTGGTCCTGTCGTACTAAATGTTCTCTCGTAATTGGTACAACTGTAAATAAATTGTGTTAATTTTAACCCCGAGATGTTTACTTCACTAAACTCACCCTCACACACAAGGATACATTGAAGCATCCCCTTTTTGTGCAAATAAATGAATTGTAATTCCAATTAGAAAAAGGATTTAAATTATAACAAATGTTGAATACTTAATTTATAGTACAAAGATCTTGCAAAATACAAAATCTAACTTTTTATACATGGAGCTTTAATTTGAAAAATAATTCCCTCAGACGAATGTCGTAGTAAAATATATAATCTTTTTAAGTATATTCGCTGATATTTTATTCAAAAGTATAACAATAAACTGTTAGGGAGCACATAGATATAAGAAGGCTCTACAGAATTTTGATTAAATTTATTATTGATTTTACGCGCGGTGACCTTTAAGTAGCAAAACTTTCACCATACAAAAGTCATCTTCACTGTAGGCATATTTTACTTCAGTAAAAAAATTTTAATTTTCATGCATTCGCGAATAATTTATTTGTAAACATGAATTTCTTTATTTGACAAAGTTGGTGTACATTTTTAAATATGAAGATTCTTGTTAGATAAAGAATTTAATTTCCATATTTTATGCGCATATGACACCAAGTGAACTGATAAATCCAACAGCATGGAACATTTTTCTAAATCATTTGTATAAACACTTAAAAAATAACCACGGCACTATCAATTCTGAATTCTAAAACAAAAATACCACTTTAGAAAAGTTCTATAAATCAAATTTATAAAACTAAAGTTTTACAAACCGTCGCAATACATTTATTCACCGATTAATATTTAAAAGCTTTCTAAATAATTTAACCATTTTCAATTCGCAGAAACTTATTACCTTGACATTCCTAATTCAAATAAATGTGAAAAACAATAAACATACGACGTCGTCTAAAAATGTTTTGTTAATGTGTGTCGCTTATTATTTACGATTTAAAAAACATTCAGAATTCCTATCAAAAATGTACAATTTAATGGAAGCTAGTGTCTTCGAAATTAGTAATCTGTTTCGATGCTCCGAAAGCAGAAAAGATTTTTCCTTTAAAGTGCATTTCTTTTCAATTAGCTGATCGATAGGAAAAGGTTTCTTATTTTCATGCGTGAAAAAATGAATAACCCACCTGAGTGGAAACGATTGGGTAAAAAATGTGTTCAACTCTCAGAAATTACCTTTTCACTCTCTTTTGATACTGTATTCCTTATGAATTGTTCTAGATCTTTTTATAGTAGAGAAGTATATTGTCCATTATGTAATGGTGACTTGGTTAAAAATTATTTTGCTACTGGTATTCCTTATGAATTGTTCAAGATCTTTCTATAGTAGAGAAATAGATTGTGTATTTCTATGTAATGGGGATTTTTGCTACTGCTATTCCTTATGAATTGTTCAAGATCTTTTTATAGTAGAGAACTAGATTGTGTATTTCTATGTAATGGGGATTTTTGCTACTGCTATTCCTTATGAATTGTTCAAGATCTTTTTATAGTAGAGAACTAGATTGTGTATTTATATGTAATGGGGATTTTTGCTACTGCTATTCCTTATGAATTGTTCAAGATCTTTTTATAGTAGAGAAGTAGATTGGCCATTTAAGTAATTGTGACTAGTTAATAATTCTTTTATGACGATGGAATTTTCACCATAATTCTCCGATTCTTCTGTTCAAAACAAAAATTTTATGTTATCAGAATTCGGCTTATAAAAAATAATATCCGCATTAAATGCCTATTTTGCCGTCTAATTGGTACAATGATCATAGCGTTTATCTACCTCCCGGTTCGAATCCCGCTCTGTAAGCACATGGATGTTAGGGATTGTCTTTGTTATGAGCGTGTAATATAAGTAGCTTTGTATACGTAAATAATAAGCCTTGTATACGTGAATAATAAGCTTTGTATGCGTGAATAATAAGCTTCGTTATACTTGAAATATAAGTAGACTGAGCATTGCTATTGAGAGAAGCTTTAAAAAGTGTGACCAACATCTTGACTAGAGTAGTCACGCGATTGTTATGAGGGAAATTCACTTGGTTAGCCGATTTAGTACCTTATTACCTCGTTTGACGATATAACATCTTATGAGAGGGTGGATGTGTGAATGCGTATTTCTATAGAATGGCGACAAGAATGGTGAAATCGACAATCTTCCACTATGTCTCGCGGACCACTCAGATCATGAATCAATGGATGGGCGTCTTCTCCTATTCCGTCAACCAATCAGATGATGAATGTTAGTTTCTACTCAGATGACGAAAGTAGTCTGAGGGTCACGTTATTACTAGTTTTGGTCACGTGATCCTGGGCACATAAAAATGTAACCATTGCTCACTACTTTTATATTTCCTCTGTGATTAAGAGTAACGGTGGTTTGTGCACTAGGTGCTCCTTCACAAATAGTCGTCTATAGTGCCGAAATGATCAGTGGCTTGCCATTATTGAATAAAACTTTTCACAAATTAGTTACACAAAATACTTTGCATGCAAAATCATATTTGAATTAAACTTTAAGGGTTTTCTTGCATCATTAATCCACAGATGCGAATTTCTAAGTATCGAAGCACTTGATTTCAGTCACGTGTTGACGATGAGACATATTATGCACCTTTTCCATCAAAGTTGAAGCACGTGTATCAATGCCAAAGTGTGTTTCATTTGATTGTTTCAAAGTCAGAGGGACCTGGATAGATATTTTTTACATCATTCAAATTTTTCGTCAGAGCTATTTCACACACTAGCCAAGTTTTCCAAGTGTTTGGATGGCAACATATTCCACAAATGCAAATTGTTTTCATCCTTTCTTTTGCGAACTTGTACAGATTTATCAGAAGTATAATGAAGATTTAAAGCTTTTAACGGGGAACAGTACCGATTCGAACCACCATACTGCAGTCGAACAATTATTTTTCAACATTTAAATGTACAGCAAAACGTCTTAGTATGTCTTATTCCAATGCACATGAAATATACATTACAAAAGAAAACAAAATCACTTTTGCTTGAACAATAATTAAGTAACTCAATTTTTATAACACTATTTTAAAATTCCTACTCTTTCAGCAAATTTTAATTTTGTCAAACGCATTTTCTTTATTTCAGTTACACGGTTTACCACAATTTTGTGCGTGACTGCATGTTTTACTGTTATTTATTTTTTACGATCTTTATGACAGACACCATGAAAAAGCATAAACAAAAGTAATGATCGATTTAATCAATTTGTAAAAATTAACTATCCTTCTTAATTCCTGTTCTATGCACCAAGATATCAAATTACAAAAAAGGCCTTAAAATTTTAAATAGATTAGTCATGAAAACAAAAAGCAGGGAAAACGTCTTTATGGTTTAACCATCCTGGTGGTTTATCTTCGCATTTAAAACTGCCGTGTAGTGCAATTTTCTCTGGTGCAAAAATCTGTTCCAAATTGTCACCACTTAGGAGCGAAAGAGTTTGTTTCCCCTCTGGAATCTTCATTCCCCTTGGGCAGTTTTGCCTGAACGAGGAATCTCCTCGTTAGCAAAACTTGTCAGATCTAGATGGACCATCACGTGACCCCTGTCGTCCCTTGGAGACGGACTGTACAACACCACTCATAAATCTCGTGACGCTGAGATAGTTAACCTCCCTGGTGATTGTCTTGACAAGGTATCTCGCTATTAGCGCAAAACTGACCAGATCTTGATGAACGAGAAATCTAGTCCTTAGAAAAAAAAACCTGATCAAATGTTGATCTCGTCATCATCGAAAAATCCGCTCTAACCTGATGGCGATTCGTCATCTGACCGTGGTTCAAAATTACGTGGTGTTGTCCTCGGTTCTTTCCCTTTGGGATTGATTCCGGGACGTCGCCAATAGCCAATGCGACGTTATTTAATTACCTACCTGGTGACAATGTATCTCGTCATTAGCAAAATTGGTCAAACCTTTATTGGGAAGATATCTCGTCGGAACACTTGGTGGGTTAATAGCGGAACGTCCCCTTGACGAGGACTGTGTCCTTGAAGCCTCCCCCTTTCTGCTGACGTCAGCGAACCACCCCCTCTCAATTCCATCCGAAACGATAGTTCGCATTTGGTTGAGACGTCTCCTTCAAGTGGAATTTTTGAAACGATTTTATGGACTTCGAAATCAAACGGAAGCAGGTGAGGCGAAAGTAAACCTCCAAATCTAGCACCAAGGACTTAAACATTGGCAAAATTAAATGCATCGTTTTTAGTTTTCTTTTTAAAGCAAACGTCTCTCGAAAACCATCGACCTTTTAATGAAATAGACGGAGTAATGTGAGAGTACTAGCTTCACGCTATTTCTTCCGTTCGGTTTGAAGATCTGTCACGTGGTAGTGTCGAAACGACATGAATCCTAATGTGGAACTAATTATTCAATGGTTGAAGTGTTTACCCAACGTTATTAAAAAACTAGTCTGCGCTTCGATGGCCAATCGGCTAAGTCGATTCGCAAGACCTCGTGAGATCTTACACAAGCGACTCCACCCACGTACTCCGTCTATTTCATTACAAGGACGATGTTGAAAACATTATTTCATCAGAGCACTTGGAAGCACTATGTGGGTGAGACGTCTCCTATGCAAACGATACAACCTGTTTTTGCTTTGCGCGCTTCAAATATTCACTCGGGAATTAATTGTATTAGGTTGATGCAAAAGTCCGTCCCGTTTTTTTGACAAAAAATGAAGAAAAATTTTATTTACTAAAAATTACATTTATTCAGTAAAGTATGTGCCATTCTGTTTGATGTCCTTTCTCCATCTCTGTGGTAGCTGCATAATCATGTGCTCATAGAAGTTCATAGGTTTCTGGCTAAAGAACTGATCCTGGTGACGAAACTTTCTGAACCACTTACGGCACGTGGAATCGTCAATTGCACCCCTCATCATACACAAAACATCTTTTTTTTTTCGTCTGCGAAGCATTCTTTCCTTTTCGGAAATAAAAAAGCATAATATGTCGAAAGTGCTCCTTATTTTCTTTCATTTTAAATGCTTAACAAAATTTATAAAACAACCAAATAACATGAAGTAGATAACACTTCTGTTTGGTGATGCAATGCCATCTAGCCCCCAAAACGGGATAAACTTTTACATCAACCCAATAAATGTAATATATAATCTCCCTAAAAATTATTCTTCACAATATTTAGTCGGTTTCCTTTCTGGCATTCGATGAAAAAAGTTTAAGAACTCGCTACAATATGTAACTATGGCTATAAAATCTCTACAATTGATATCAGACTAAATTGTTTTCAATATTTTGGTCATTTTAGGGTATTGTGTCCCATTAACCCTCCTAGTGGTTGTCTCGACGAGATATCTCGTCATAACCAAAACTGATTAGATCTTGATGAACGAGATATCTCATCATTAGAAGAAAACTGACCAGATCTTGATCCCACCATCATCAAAAAATCGGCTAGATCTAGATAACGAGTCGTCATTAGCAAAATTGGTCATATCTTGATAGACGAGATATCTCGTGGGAACTACTTGAGGGTTAAGATGTATTGTTCAACACAGTACAAAAACATTTACAGTCCCATAGTTATAATCCCACAGTCCCATGGGATATCTGTACCATAGTACAGGCATCCTCCTCCCCTATGTGGGAGCCCTGATAGACTCTTCCGCTTAGTGTCAAAAATTCTTCCCCACTCTTAGACACTGTTTCCATCTGGGCAACGCGATACTGTCCGGAATGCGTCACAAGTGTCTTATCTAGATCCATAACCAATGTATCGGCAGCGCTATCACCACGCAGCCATCTTGGGAAGTCAATAACGCTACGATTCATATCCATCAAAATCCACTCTTTCGCTTCTTGGGGATTAGAATGTCCTATTTCTCCTTGTGGTTGAGCGCCATGTTTCTTCTTTGGACTATTTTTAGATTTGCGGGAACATTTTTCTTCTTTTAACACGCTTTCTTTCTGGTGTTATTCTCTCGCCTGGAGCAATGCTTGGGCGATTTTTCATGCGGCTCAGCAACAGCATATTTATTCTGGTATCGAGAACTGGAAAGAAATTCGGTGGCGAGAAGCTTATGTTATGCGTGTGTGATTGTACCGTGTGGCACGATTACCAGTTCCTTTTAGCAAATTTATTTATTTAGTGTTCCGTCGAGCTAGTCGGGCCGCTGTAGCCCAGTTGGTAAGGTAAGATAATTAATTAACGGCTAACTGAACGGACTATTGGCGACGGTCCAAGATCAATCATTAAAGAAACATAGAGGTAAAATATGTAATTTTGAACTAGGGTCAGATGACGGGTAGCCCAGTTGGAAGAGCAACGGATTAACAGCTGGAGGTTGCGAGTTCCAAACTCGGTCCTGCCAAAGACAGTCGTATACGCTGGGGCTTATTAAATCTGTCGTGGCCTCAAATGTCCTCACGTTGGCGTGGTGTGGAAATTTGGAGAATAGGATGCCAGATCAAGAGTTGGTATCGTCATCTGAGCGTGATTCAAAATTACTAGGCGTTGCTCCCAGACCATCGCCAGCAATCTGTTGTGTTGCTTCAGTGCGACGTTTGTTGTGATTTACTAGTTAAGTTCCTATTACCTTTTTTATTTAACTCAGTATTCTGTCGAGCTAGTCAAATAGTTAGTCCTCTAAATTTGTTCTTTTACGTTTAATATCGCTAGAAAACATTAATATTATTCATTAACGAGACGTGAAATACGGAGCAACCTTGGCTACCAAAAAATACTTCATGGTTGTGTTCTGTCGAGCTAGTCAAATAGGTAATTATTCAAATTTGTTCGTTTATGCTTAACTTTCATACATCTGCGTATATATGATACTTATAATATCGCTAGAAAATATTAATATTATTCTTTAGCAAGACGTGTGAATGACAGTAAAACTTTGTCTACCAAAAAAATTTTCATGGTGATGTTAAGTTTACTGTTGTAGTGTGAACTTTGATTTCAGATGGACATTAATGTATTACTTCTTGTTTAGAATAAATAAACAATGAACTTACAAATATTTGTTGGTATAAGAGAATGATTCTTATGACCATCAGCGTTAGTTAATTCAGCGTTTCATGCCATAAAAGTTTAATTAATTTAAAAATATTGGGGTAAACTAGACAGTTATTGACACCCTAATCTTTAATTTTAAAAAATAAGCTTTCATGTCAATGTTCAGTTTTTAAATAAGGGCGGGAAAAATTCCTGTTGAATCATAGAAGTCAGCTGTGTTAAAAAATTTCAAACTGTGAACATCAAGAAAGGTAATATAACCATAATCAATTATACAAACAAGGCACTAGTTAAGAGGACGGTTTCTTCTATTTTTGCTAAGAAAAGAGCATGAGCATATTTTGTAAGATAAATGAGCCATAGTTTCCTTTGCATAAGTCCATTTATACTGCAAAAACAAACTAAATAGGAATGAAGGAATGTCAATAACTGTGTGTCAAGTACTCATACATGGGGTGTCAATAAGCGATTTTGCGCTATTTATTCTCAATATATTGCAAAATACCTTCCAGGGATAATTTTTTGTATGAAACCCTTTATTCAGCTTAAAGTAGAGTAATTCAGGAATAGTTACAATGAATTTCAACTTGATTGAACTTTTTTCCCCGTGAATTTATAGTATAAATATTGCCTTAAGGGGTGTCAATAACTGCCTTGTTTCCTTCAGGGTGCCAATAACGGTCTTGTTTACCCTATAGTAATTTTTCTAAATGTATTTGCCTTTTTGCAAGAACTTTTAAAGTACCAGGCTATACTAGCAACAGAAAAACACAAGAATGACGACCGGAATTCGGATACGTAAAATTCCAGAAAAAGTTGAAATTAAAAATACAAATGATCAGAACAAAAAACATATAAATGTAAACTGCAAAAGATTAGAAATGTAAGGTCATAGCAAGTTCTGAAAGGAAAACCAAGATTACATAACAAAAAAGTTCCAAAGAAACATTATTCATTTTGCTGCCCATAAAATTTATATAAATAAGAATGGAGTGTTTGTACATTGAATATTTTCGACCCATTTCAAGTTTTCTATCCGTTTTGAACCCTTCTGATCCAAAATCCGTCTCTTACGCGTTTTCTGTCTGTCCATCAGTCTGTATGTGTGTGGCCGTGTACTTCTAAACGGTTGAAAATATTTTCATGAAACTGCATACTCTGAGTACTTACATTCATTTAGTGACTGAAATTGGTTGCGTTAGTCTGTCTCTCCGTCTTCCCGTTCTATGTCTGATTTTGTGTCTCTTTTCACAAGTATCACATAAAATTAATCGAATATATTTTAATGCAATGTTCTATATTCTATACATTGCAATTTTGTTTAGTTTAGTGAATACGTTATTCTACATTCCTTTGCTTACATATTTAGACAAGTTTCATGCTAAAACATCTGAGTAACTACTTAAATCAACCATAATTTGGTAGTTTTGGAGTGGCTGGAAGGTATATTGAGCATTGCAATTGGATTGTTTTGCCAATGCTGTTGCTCAATCAATTATTCAAAAATCAATTACTTTTAAAGAATTTAAATTCTAATGCTTTTTATTTATTTTGAGCCTTATTTTTTCTTTACGAAATATAAAAAATTCTGAATATTTGATACAGACGATAAAGAGAATAAAACATAAATAAAATATACAGAACAAGACCTTTTATAATAGGACTGGTAGCTAATATGGCAACCTTGGTATTTTTGTAATCGTTTGCTTTTTAAAAATTTGTGACCGTTATATTCCAAGAATCTATTTTGTAGTGAAAAAACAGATACATTCATTACTTTTTGTTCGAAGCTTTTTTTAAAATCTGTTTTAAGATGTATTTCTGGATTTTTAATTTGATGTTTTTCGTTCAATAACTGTAATTAAGGTAAGTGGTATAATTAGTTTTAAAAACATTTTTCATTTTATGATAATTTTGGGAAACTTTTTGTTTGTAAATGCAATGCAAGGCATTTACATGCATACTCTGAACTACGCTATTCATTCTGGGTGACATTGACACACTCTAGATACTTCTCTCTTACTAAAAATTTAAATTCTACAAAAATGTAAAATATTAAATATGACAATTTCTTACATTTGTGAAATTTTGTATTTCACAATTGTGTACCTTTATTAGTGTAGTAGTTGTTACATGGTATGAACAGGAATTTCAATTTATTAACGAAAGAGTTAACCAACTCATCCCGAGTAACGCCGGGTATAATTCTGCTAGTTCTAAATGAAAAGCAAGCGCAGTTGCTTAGCAACAAGAAATAGTTTCGTGTCTCACAAGTTACATCGCTATATATACTACTTATTGTATTGTAAGTTAATTTTTGTAGTGGTGGCTCATCAGTCACATCACGATACTCCCCTTCCACAATTTATGAATGGTTGAATTTGATAGACGCTACCACTAATTGTAAAGTAGCTTATTGTGCGAGATCGTGAGAGCTGTAACGGTGGTACTGTATGCATGGTCGTACAATACATAATTCCGACAGTGTACTGTACTGTGTTGCCTTTAGCAGTCGAGTCTGAGTGCATACCGGCAATTTTGAAAGAGGGATGAGTATTAATGGATAATGAAGCCGTGATAGGAATAGAAGTGGTGTCTGGCATCACAGGGCTTCAGACAGATATGGAAGTGATTGGCAATTAAATTGTTTACCTTGGACCATCCATTGAAGTGTTGCGAGCGCCATCTGGAATTTGTTAGAAGCTATCAGGCTTGTTCTTATATGCACACGTTCATTATCACGCCCGCTGATCACCAGTATGGCAAGTTATCTAATGCAGTCAAAAACCAGAAACTATCTAAGTTATCTAATGCAAAGCATGTTCCAAACAACTACCCAAAATCGTCAAATTTGTTGATGCAGTAATTTCACACAGCTATGGTCCAAACACCCACGCATTCCAAAACACCTTTATTTCAAATTTGAGTGACATCTGCTGAACCGTTTAGAACAAAATTACAGAACATAGATTCATTTAATATCAATGAATCTATGTTCTGTAATTTTGTTCTTAAACGGTTCAGCAGATGTATGGTATTGGAAGGCATTGGTCCGCTATTTTTTTCACGTCAACTGTCAGTGCGAGTTACCTATTGCGCCTAATCTACTGGAAACCGTTCTCTCTACTGTGGTGCTTTATCGATTTATTAGAGGAAGTATTCCAATTAACTAGTGATCGTAACAAGTTGGGTGAGTGGAGTTTAGTGGAGTAAGCATCTCGCGGTTAAAATTAACACAATTTATCTACAATTGTACAAATTACGAGAAAACATTTAGACAGGACCACAGCTCAATCGGCCGCCTGGAAGGAACCGACAGAACTCTTCTTTTTACAAGTAGTTAGCAATGCATTGTAAAGACTTCAGACTAAGATAGATGGCGCTCTTGCGCATGCCCAGAAGGACTTTGAGAAAGAAAAGAGTTAAGAACGAGTGTGGCGAGAGACGTGTGGGTTGTTTTTTTTTGGAGAGTGATCGAGACTGAGATGTGTGGATTTTGATATATACTACCTTTTCTATTTATGTTGTGTGTCGTGTTTGTACTGTGTCTGTGAGTTCATTAAAATGGTTTAAACCAAAAAGGGAGTATTCCTTGTGATGGTAATTAAAATTTTGAGCAAGTCAGTACAGCATCAATAGTTTGTTTGGCTGTCAACATACCAATAGTTCAGATTGCTTTCAATGCGCTAATAGTTATATTTGTTAGTGTTGTGTACTTTATAACACAACTATAGCCCAAATTTGTCAAGAAAAATTTAATATAAAATAACAAAAGTGTTTGATACCAATTTCTGTGGTTTTCTATGGGTAATATCAGCAAAAATTTTTTTGAAAAGCTTTATTTTAGAAGCTGTAATGAAAAATCTATAAAATGGTGGTGATTTGGGGCTATAATAGTGTGAAATTATGGTACTGCTTTCATGCACAGCAGAATGGCTTAATTTAAGCGTCAGTTTAATACATAGTATAGCTTCAAACTCCATATTGTAAAGTACAAGTCACCTTTAGCTTTTTTATTTTTATTTTTATTGATTTAGGTGGTATATTCAAATCTAGTTGTCTCATTGGCTCTGCGTAAACTTTATTTTGATGAGAAAAAATGCAAACCTCTTAAAATATAAGTCCGTTTTAGATATTTTATTCATAGTTAAATTTATTCAGGTATTATACTAAGTATTAAAATTTGTCTCGATGGTTTAGTTTTATCATTTCATTATGTTGAATAAATTACTAATTCTGTGTATTGACTCTTACGATTTAATTGAAAACAATTTTTTTTACATATTCTTTCTTCTTTTTAAGGCAATAAAAAGGTACATGAATTCTGATAGGCATACATAAATCTCTACTTTACAAATTTAAAATAAGTTAACTTAAAATAACAAATTAAAATAAGTTGTCTATTTCGAATTGAATTTTTAGAAGCTGATAAATATTGATGAGAATAAAATGCTGATAAATTATTTTAAAATTACAGTATTTATTCTATGTAGTGTTCCAGTTAATAAATACTTAATATACGCTTTAAAAAGATTGAACTGAACTAGATGGCCATGTTTTTATAAGCACTTTTATAAACGACATTTTAAAAAAATGAGATGCTCTAAATTGAATTCTTGCAGAAGCTGAAAGCAATTGAAGTGAACTTTGATGAGCAGCGTGAATAAATTGCTTTATAACTGCAATATACAGTCTATGTAATGCAGTACAAAAAATCTATAAAAATCCAGCCGAACTAGCTAGTCATGTTTCCATCAGTGCTTTTATTAATGACTGATAAACTGTAGTTAGCGAGTTAAAAATAACGTGATCTTGTCTTGTCTACTATTTGGACGTTTTCCAATTTTTCTTCTAGGACACAAGAAATAATCTTAACTAACCACCTTAAAAAAACGGACTCGATGTAAGGCTTTCAGGCCTAGATAATAAATGATGTTAAAACTGGAAGACTCAAATCTTGTGTTGAAAATTCAAAGCACTGTTTAAAATGTATTTCAAAGCAAGAAAACCTTCAGGTGGTTTAACTTCGTGTCGAAAACTGCCCTGTGATGGCTAGCCGGCGGTGCAAAAATTTGTTGCAAACTGTCACCAGTTCTGGGTAAAGGATAGTTTGATGTTCCTTCTAGGATCTACATTCTCCCTTGGGCACTTTTGTTTCGACAAGATATCTTAGCAAAATTGACCGGATATCGAAAGAAATGCCTCGTCGATATACACGGAGGGATAAACACAGTTGACTATAGAATTCTAATACGTAATATGAGGCTTGCTGTGTTATAAAATATTTAGTATATATTGACTAACAAAGTTTTAGCGTCTTCATAATTTACGTTTTCTGAATGTTCAACAGAAACTTCAATTATTTCAATTTACGAAATAATTTTTTCTATAAGCCCTTCAAAGAAATATTAGCGCACGCAATACTTTACACTAGAAAACCTTCACATAGCATCTGCGCTGAAAATTCGACTTACATCAATTGATGATAGTGTCGTTCCTCGATTCCATGCCTTTGTAATTTCGTGGAATGAATTTAAGTTGTGGCGAGAGGTTTTAAGCATAGGAAACAGCTTTAAGCTAAGCAATTTAATGAGATTAAATTTACAGCTTTTACAAAGATAAACAATTTAAGGCAGAATTCTAGGCTAATCTAAAGTCAAATGAAATGGTTTCAGTCCCATGTTTCCATCGGAGTAGTCCGTTCACTTCCAAAACTTCATCGGATCTCCTTGTCGAGGGGGTCAGGGAATGAAAGGTAGGTAAGTATTTTAATTAACGTCTCACTGGAGCAATACATCGGGCTATTGGCGATCAATCCCCAAGGAAAAGATCCTAGGACAACACGTAACGGTGGTTCTGTATGCATGGTCGTACAATACATAATTCCGACAGTGTACTGTACTGTGTTGCCTTTAGCAGCCGAGTCTGAGTGCATACCGGCAATTTTGAAAGAGGGATGAGTATTAATGGATAATGAAGCCGTGATAGGAATAGAAGTGGTGTCTGGCATCACAGGGCTTCAGACAGATATGGAAGTGATTGGCAATTAAATTGTTTACCTTGGACCATCCATTGAAGTGTTGCGAGCGCCATCTGGAATTTGTTAGAAGCTATCAGGCTTGTTCTTATATGCACACGTTCATTATCACGCCCGCTGATCACCAGTATGGCAAGTTATCTAATGCAGTCAAAAACCAGAAACTATCTAAGTTATCTAATGCAAAGCATGTTCCAAACAACTACCCAAAATCGTCAAATTTGTTGATGCAGTAATTTCACACAGCTATGGTCCAAACACCCACGCATTCCAAAACACCTTTATTTCAAATTTGAGTGACATCTGCTGAACCGTTTAGAACAAAATTACAGAACATAGATTCATTTAATATCAATGAATCTATGTTCTGTAATTTTGTTCTTAAACGGTTCAGCAGATGTATGGTATTGGAAGGCATTGGTCCGCTATTTTTTTCACGTCAACTGTCAGTGCGAGTTACCTATTGCGCCTAATCTACTGGAAACCGTTCTCTCTACTGTGGTGCTTTATCGATTTATTAGAGGAAGTATTCCAATTAACTAGTGATCGTAACAAGTTGGGTGAGTGGAGTTTAGTGGAGTAAGCATCTCGCGGTTAAAATTAACACAATTTATCTACAATTGTACAAATTACGAGAAAACATTTAGACAGGACCACAGCTCAATCGGCCGCCTGGAAGGAACCGACAGAACTCTTCTTTTTACAAGTAGTTAGCAATGCATTGTAAAGACTTCAGACTAAGATAGATGGCGCTCTTGCGCATGCCCAGAAGGACTTTGAGAAAGAAAAGAGTTAAGAACGAGTGTGGCGAGAGACGTGTGGGTTGTTTTTTTTTTGGAGAGTGATCGAGACTGAGATGTGTGGATTTTGATATATACTACCTTTTCTATTTATGTTGTGTGTCGTGTTTGTACTGTGTCTGTGAGTTCATTAAAATGGTTTAAACCAAAAAGGGAGTATTCCTTGTGATGGTAATTAAAATTTTGAGCAAGTCAGTACAGACGACGAAGAAATGGTGGCAGCCGTTTGGATACGATCCTGATATTGCTGATATCTCCAGTGCAAATTATTGGGTGAGTACCAGATTTCATTAGCAACAGTGCCTTTTTAATTGTAATTTGTAAAGTTTTGCATGTTGAGTTTTGGTTCATTGAAGAATCGTTGTTTTGGTTTCATGCAGTTTTGGTTTTGTAAAAGGCAGTTGTAATATGCAAAAATGCTCTCTTATTTTAACTAGGCTGATATAGTTAAAATTTTGTTTGGTAAAAGGAGTGATAATTTTGAAAAGTGTTCTTATTTTAACTAGGCTGATATAGTTAAAACTTTGTTTGGTGAAAGGTAGTTGTAATTTTGCAAGTGTTCTTATTTTAACTAGGCTGATATAGTTAAAATTTTGTTTGGTAAAATGGAGTGGTAATTTTGAAAAGTGTTCTTATTTTAACTAGGTTGATATAGTTAAAATTTTGTCTGATTTTGAAAGGCAAATTTATTCTGTTGATTTGCAAAACTATTCTTATTTTAGCTAGACTGATATAGTTAAAATTTTGTTTGATTGTAAAAAAAAAAAAAAAAAAAATTTAGGACACTCATGTGGTATATAAAAAAGAATTTTCTGTTCTGAATGGTTAGAATTAGAACTATTCAAATGGTCAGTTTGAGTTTTGTTTTCTGAGAAAAGAGAATTATTTTAAAATTTTAAATTGAGATAGCCTAGTTTGTTTTGTGTTCTTTTGTATGATGCTATCTGATGACAATTGAAGTGTTGTTAAAATTTGATTTGATTCTGTTGTATGATTCAAAATAGAATTAAAAATTTGGTGTAGAAGTATATAGTTTGAATTACAAGTATAATTCTTTTTGATGAGTGTTGTCAACAGCACCAAATGCCTAGAATTTTCAATATTTAGTGCGTCTTGGGTTATTTTGCTTTGGAAAATATTTTGTTATATTTCTGAATGAATCGGAAATTCATTTAAAAGAGTTTTGGAGTGTTTTGAAATTGTCATTTTCATTTGTTGCTCATTTAAATGACTAAGAAACCCCTTAGAATTGTTTATTTATTTTGCGGAATTTTGAATGTCTAACTTGTGTACTTAAGGAAATTTTTGTTAGTAATTTGAAATTGCTTTGTGTAACTAATTTGGCAAATGTGAGACCATTTTGTGTTCAGAAAAAGAACTCGAAAAAAAAATAATCTGAAAGTGTGGATTTGAATTATTCACTTCCTGTGTTTGTTGACGAAAAAAAAAAGAAAAGGAAAAGAATGATATTCTGTTTTATATTTTTGTGTGTGCATTTATGCTTCTGAGTGTGAATCAATTGTTCATAGAGAAAAGGGAATTCTTTTGAACTGAAAATACCTTTTCTTGATTAGACAGGAAAGTTGAGTTTATATTCTGAATTGTATTTTAATTGTAGTATTATTTTCAAAACAGCTGTTCTTTAGTTGAACTTTTCTTTAACTGTTTATTTTCTTCTCAATTTGAAAACATCTTTAAAAAAAGATATTGTTTTAATGAATGAAAATTTTAATTTGTTTATGTGTTCGAAAATTATTTCTATTGATTTTTGGTTGTTCGGTAAGAAAGTTGTAACACGTAGAATTAGCGAATTTAATTCTTTGATAAAGTCTTGTGAATTCTGTTGGAATTTAATACCTTAATAGAGGTTTTTGATAGTGTTTCCCCTGGCCCTTAATCATGGCATTTCTTGCAATTGGTAGAAAGCAGGACTTAATTGCTGTTGCGGAAGAAATTGGTGAGAAGGTACCAACTTCGTGCAAGGTTGCGGATATTAAACAAATAATTTTAAAAAGCCCAAATTTCGATCGGGAGGAGGTAACGATAATCATGGAACGAGTCATAAAAGATAGATTGGAAGAGGAAGAATTAGCTAGACAAGAAAAAATTCGTGAGGAAGAATTAGCTAGACAAGAAAAAATTCGTGAGGAAGAATTAGCTAGGCAAGAAGAAGAACGACAAGAGCGGGAAAGGGTCAGACAACATGAACTCGAAATTAAAAAACTAGAAATGGCTCAGAAGGAATTTCGCCGGTCTGAAGAGGAATCTGAAAATGGGGCGGATAGAAACAGAAAAATCCAACTTACCCAAATCACTCCCAAATTTGACGAAAAAGGGGATGAAATGGGATTGTATTTGATCAATTTCGAGAGGAAAGCAGAGATGGCTCGAGTGCCGAAGGAGGACTGGGTGGCTTATTTGCTGGCCGTTTTGCCAGCCGAGTTATCTAACATGCTTGCCCGAGAACCTCCTGAAGTGGCCAACAATTATGATGTTGTGAAAGATCTCATTCTGAAACGATACAAAATGAACGCTGAAAAATTGAAACAGTGTTTCTACAGACATCAGAAAACAGCAGAGAAAACATGGAGAAATTATGCTCATGAACTGTACAGCTACTTCACTGAATGGCTTGCTGAATTGGAAATTGAAACCTTTCAGCAACTAAAAGATTTAATCGTTGCCGAGCAATTGAAGTATCGTGTACCAGATCAAATCAAGGAGCATTTTCTTGACAAATGGATGAAGTTGAAGACACCTTTTGAATTGGCAGAAGTGATCGAGGAGTACGAAACCATCAGGCAGAGTTTCAGGAAGAAGGAATTTCCAAAGAAGTATGGCTATCAAGGTTCAAAGGGACATTTTAGTGGAAGTAGACCCAAAGTACCATTCAAGGATGACAAGAACAAACATCCGGTCAAAACCGAACCCGCAAGCAACGAAAACCGTGAAAGAGAGTTTGAAAAGAGAAGACAGCTCCGATGCTATGAATGCGGTTCGTTATCACATCTGAGACCCCAATGCCCGAAGCTCAAGAGATCTGAAGTAGTAGCTGCCAATGAAGTCTTTGGAAGACACGTGCCTGAGTTGATGTCTCCTTATACTAGTGCTGGGACAGTAAATGGAGCCCAAATGTCTATCTTGAGAGATACTGGTGCCAGCATCGATCTTATTCCCAGAAAATTTATCAAACCACATATGTACACAGGTGAGCATGTGTGGCTCGCTTCTCCATTAGTAGACAGCCCGGTCTGCTTGCCCATTGCAGAAGTTGATTTGAACTGCGAATTGGGACATGTCCTTACGAAAGCTGCTGTAAGAGACAGTTTTCTGGATCAAGAGCATTACCTACTAAGTAACAAAACCAGTAGTGTGCATATGAGAGAGCTGGCGCAGACCCACAAACACCCCCATAAAAACTCCACCCACTTTTTAGAAATGTAATGGCTCTATTTTACCCATTAAAATTTCCACCCACTTTTAGAAACAATGGCTCTCAAACCACCCACTAAAACCGTACCCACTTTTAGAAACAATGGCTCTCAAACCACCCACTAAAACCGTACCCACTCTTAGAAAGTGATGGCTCTATTTTATCCATATAAATTATTTTAAATAAGCTGGCGCAGTGACTGTTAATGGCTCTCAAATCTCCATAAAATCTCCACCCCCTTTTAAAACAATGGCTCTCAAAACCCCCCATTAAATCTCCACCCCCTTTTAAAACAATGGCCGCAAAACCCCCATCTAAATTCTACCCACTTTTAGAAAGTAATGGCTCTATTTCACCCATACCAATTTTCTAAAACAATGGTGTAAAACTTGCCCATTAAAAACGCACCCACTTTTAGAAATCAATGGTTCTGTTTCACCCATACCAATTTTGTAAAACAATGGTGTAAAACTTACCCATTAAAAACGCACCCACTTTTAGAAATCAATGGTATGAAAAACGTCATAATTTATCCACCCACCTTTTAAAAACAATGGTGCTAACCTCCCCATTAAAATCGCACCCACTTTTAGAAATCAATGGTTCTGTTTCACCCATACCAATTTTTGTAAAACAATGGTGTAAAACTTGCCCATTAAAAACGCACCCACTTTTAGAAAAGCGATAGCTCTATTTTATCCATATTATTTTTCTAAAAATAATGGTAACGAAATCCTCCATAAAAATCTCGACCCACTTTTAGAAAACAATGGATATATTTCATACTGTAATAATATTTATTTGAAGTAAACAAAAAGTCGCTGAGACGGAAGGGTACCCCCTTCGGAAAGCACCCCTTTTCCTGCGACGCAGAATTTTAAGGAAATATTTTTTTCATTTAAAGAGATGCATTTAGTATACAAAGAAATCAAAAACCATGGAAAGTTCTCTTCTCAAAAGTCTAAATTCAGTAGGTAATTTGCAATCAGACTATCTAAAGCTGGATGATTTAGAAATTGGTAAAAAGTACCTGATATCCGATGCGAAAATGGTAAAGACACGCTATGGTGAAAAGGCTGTTGTAAGTTTGGTGGATACAGGCACAGTATTTCTCCCCGAACGTTTCAACAAAATAATGACTAACGAGCATTTAAGCTTAATAACAAAACAGTGCTATTTAATCTATCGAGGTAAGAAGGATATTGGTAAAGCCAACCCAGCGCACCAGGTAGAATTTTCTTTCAACTAATTTTTTTATGTGATTTTATTTTTAATGAATGAAAATAATCATTAAAAATTGATAAGTATCTTAAAATTTTTTTGCAAAATGCCTCCCCAGTAGGCTCAGAGCGTACTCAATCTCAAACTCGACCCACCAAGGGGCCCTTCTTGATAGGTCGAATTCAAGATCAAGTACGCTCTGAGCCCACCGGCCACTGAGGCTTACATAACATATAACAAGTTGGACAACACTGTAAGACTGTGACATCATTTTGACGTCGGGATCCCACCCACCACTTTTTCGAAGAGTGCTGCTCTTTTGGACAACGACGAGAGCAGCGGACATGTCATTTTTGGCTAGGTAGAGGTCACCAACCATCAACCCACATTGATTAACAATGTGGGAGAGGTTGGGGTTTGAACTTGGGACCTTGATGTTAGGAGTCCTGCGCGCATACCGTTAAGCCATGGGTACCCAACAGAACCTCACATAAAATTGTATTTAAACATTACACTGGAGGGGAAAATCGTCGAATATATCACTTTAAACAAGTCATTTTTCAGGTTGAATGCTAAAATTCTTTAAAATATCAAACACCACAATTTATCTAATCAAAGAAAGGTTGAAAAAACGTTATATATTTATAAGAAGTTGTAAGAATTTGTTAAACACGCCCATTATAATATGTGTCCGTAAGGAGCTGCCATCTATTGACACAATTTAAATAGTTTTTATACGTCATACTACAAAAGTGTTCTTTCCCCATATGTGACGTAACGAAGCCGCAGTTTTGCGAGTTTCAACGCTCTCGCGCGGCCCCGGTTTCAAGGACTCTCATACGAGGAAGTGAGCACTCATTGCCGACGGTGTTTGAGCATACTGCTTTAGAATAAAATTGATTTAAAGAAATAAATATATATAAGAAACAAACGGAAAAATGAATACAGAAATGAACAAACCCAAATTCCATTTGCCATCAGCTTGCAGTTGTACACATCTTTTCACTAATAAAGATTCGCAAAAAATTGTTTGGTTAGACTCGTTCAAGGAGCCATTATCTACAATAATTGGGGAATATAAGCGGTCCTTGCAATATCTGCAATTGGCTATTCTTTCAAATGATTTAGACAACCCATCAGAAATTGGCAACTGTTTCGAAAAATTAGAAGATGACATCGCAAAATTAATTAACTTGGCTGTTCAATGTCTTTCAAAAGATCAGTAAGTTATAGGCCTTTTTTATTTTTTTAATAATCCAGGATTATTAAAAAAAGTTACTGATCAAATTTAAACAAATGGGCTAATTAAATCCATTTCTTTATTTAGAGTTGAAAAATTCAATCCTTTGGATATGTAAATATGGTTGAACTTTAATATCATTTTTTTTACACGATATGTATAGTTTAAGAACATCATTCTTTTTACCTCGCTTAAAATAAGTAACTGTTTGTAATGTTCGTGCAGCTATTTGAAAAATAGAGGCACCATTATTAAAATCTAAACGTATGTCAAACGTTTCAATATGGCTTGATACGGGTAACAGTTGTACCGTTATTTTCATGGTCATATCAGCTGACAATGATAAATTTTCGTCTAATAATGTGGAACTCATTAGATCGAAATTAACTTCTTTGAATTCATTAGGTGAGCATTCGAAACGCTCTCTTAATGTTGCAAAGAATTCTCGATTATCCACATAATTTTTTGTGGCGACATCATTTAATTCCAGTGGATTAGAGACATAAAGACCATCGTTATCGCTTGTTAATATATTGTTGCCTCTTTTATCATTGATTTTCGTTTTAAGGTCAACATACATTTTTGATACAGCGTCGTTCGGGTCCCTCGGTACAGCGAGGTTTTTGATTTGAATGTCCCTCACATCATAAATACCGTTTTTAAGTACTAAAGCATTGCTTTCAAAATATTGTTTGTTTACTACGTTTTTGTCAGATTCCGGATCTCTTACATTGCCTATCGTTTTGTTTTTAGCATCAAAGTCTCCTCGAAATGAATGTAGTAAACTTTTATTTTGTAACTTCTTAGTGAGTATGTCTACATAGTCCCTTGTTGCACAATCAGACTGTTCAACTGGGTCCAAAAGATTACAAATTCTTTTGCCTTTTGCGTCGTACATATTGTTTTCCGAAAGAATTAAACTTCTATCCGATAAAGCTTGAATGGTCGTCTTTAAGATTTTTTTACATATGTCTACGTATGACTTTGTTGTAACATCACTATTTTGAGTGGGTTCTTCGGCATTCCTTAAAATCTTCTTTTCCATGTCGTAATTGCCATCATTCATTAATTTAAAGCCTATCCCGGGAATTCCAGGAGGCCCCTGTTTAATTTCTTCCTCAACAAGGGGATAATATGCTGCCATTTATTATATGAGGTAATTAATTTTTTCTACGATAATATGTGGCTTGATTTTGTTCTCTTTACCATCTGGTGAAATTTCTAACAACACTTGTTTATCTTTTCTACCAAATGCAATCGCTAAACAGGATTCATTATTCGTTTCTAACGGCCTTTCAAGAATATGATGTCCACCAATGCTCAATTTGATTAAAGGAATTTTTCGATCTTTAGATCCTAAAAATATTATAATTTTCATGTCCATCTCACACGTTAGATTCATGTCGGGAGTCAGTAAATTACTACTGAATTTATTGAATGTTACGGTTTGAATTCCATCCTCTTTGTAAGTTTCGTACTGCTCGGTTGTTGCGTAAAATATTTTACCATCAGCATATTCTTTAGTCACAGCGTCTGAATTTTCGATTGGATTGGAAACATTCGTTAATCTTTTATTTTCAAAATTATAATGCTCGTTTTGTATTAAAGATGGAACATAAAGACCGTCGTTATCTCTTTTTAACATATTATCATCTCTTTTATGGTTGATTTTTGTTTTAAGATCAACATACTTTTTGGTAACGGCATCTTTGTCGTCATTCGGTTTACCAAGGTTTTTCATTGGAATGTTTCGGGCATCAAAAATATTATGCTTTAACAATAATGCATGTCTCTCAAAGTAGGCTTTATTAATAGCATTTCTGTCACCAACAGGATCTTCTAAATTGTCAATTACTTTGTTTCTTGCATCAAACTCCCCATCATGATTTAGTATAATACTTACATCACTTAAAGCTTTAATTTTTGATTTTAAATCTCTTTGCATATCATCCGCATAATACTTAGTTACTGAATCATTTAATTGAATAGGATCACTTAAGTTCCTTAAAATCTTCTTTTCCATGTCGTAATTGTCATCATTCGTTAATTTAAATCCCACTCCCGGAATGCCAGGAGGTCCTTCTTTGATTTCATCCTCAAAAATTGGATAATAAGCTGCCATTTCTTTATTTCAATGAATTTTTTTTTTATAATCTTCCGACTATAAAAAATAAAATCTTATACGTTTAATGTTTTGATAATGGTGATGTCTTTATTCTTGATGTTCAAGTGACATCTCTTACGCTCTTGCAGGATGAAATAGAAAACGTAATCTTTAGTGGTGTTGTTTCTCAACCTCCAGTTGAACTCAATCATCAAGTTATTTGTATCTGTATAGTTTTGATGATGAGCAAGATTAAAACAAATGATTGGATACAATTTTCCAAAATTTGAATAGTTGACCATGCATCCAGTTTCCGATGTAATGGTGTTGAGTCCGGATTCTAAAAGGGCTGCGTATAACCTATTATAATCCTTCTTACCAAAGTCCATCATGTAGCTAACAGTTGGAACCTTAACGTTATTTATCATCAGCCAACATTCTGTCATGTCCAAATGGTCGAACAGCATATTGTTTTGCCCTGCGTTCTCATACCTTTCAGTGTATTGAGGTATCACATACAGCGATAAGACTTCATCTGATGTGGCTTTTATGCTATAGGAACCGCTTGAGTTTTTGTAGAAGATATTCGATTTTACAATGCTGTGTTGATTCCAGTTTAACTCGAGGGTCTTATCTGACAACCTTAATTCGTTAAATTTAGCTGCAGCTGAGTTTTTGAATCTAACGTAAGGAAGCCAAAGCGATAAATCTTCCACAACAACTTTATAGTTCTTATTTTGCTCATTGGTGTACAACATATTTTCACTATGATTTCTCTGAAACTCAAATTTGACTTGGAACCCAGTAATAACTTTCTTGTATTCACGGAAGAAGTCAAATATATATTTCAATGGGATCCATAGTATTACAGTGCTACTGTTTCTAGTGAATTTGCACCTTTCAATGAATCCTTGATTAAAGTCGTCATTCAACCCCAATCTTTCTAAAAAGTCTGTTATTTTAGTGTCTTCAGCCAAGGCCCCGCCGTATTTTAAGTGTTTTCTATCAGCAGTGTTGGATGTATCAATGTAGAAGAGCATATTGCTAGCTTCCGAAGTAGAATAGTCCGGTGTAAAATGAATCAAACCTAGCACATGTTGGAGGAGTGCAGAATAATTAATGTTCGATTCGATTTCTGTGTTCCCTAATGTAAACCTGTTGGCATTGATTAAACCACCTCCATTCACGAGAGCTACATTATCATCACCTATTGCAGTTCCATCGCTCTTAACAATTTTCAGTTTTTGCTGCAGGTAACCGTTAGAGTATAAAATGTTGGCGTTAGTGTCTTGTATAAAGAAGTGATAAGTGGCGTTTTCCATAGAACTATCACTATTTTCATGCCTCACTTCTCTATACTCGAAACTTTCGATGTCATCATCGTAATAATAATCGGTGTTGTCTAATTCAAATATTTTGTTCATTTATTATATAAATTTTTTTTTTTCCTTCTCAATTTAATAGCCACGTGGCTATTAAATCGAATTTATAGGAACTTTAGTCCAGCTCCATGTTTCTTCTTCTTTGATAAAATTTCGTTGAATTTATCATGCACAAACGCTTTAGCTTTGCCTTCTAATGCTGAGCCGATACGTGGTGATACATTCATCTTGTTTAGTTGATCTTGTACGAACATGAGGGCCTTGTCTTTTAAAGCAGGTCCGACAGTAGACAGTACGTCTGAAAAGAACCCCCTCCCTTGAATCTTCTTACTCTTCCTTTGAAGTCTGTGTTTGTTCATTTCTTTTATTTATAGGGCAATAAAATTATATTGTACTTCCTGCTTATTGAGTGGGATTGGATCGCCTCTATGATTTGTTATTCTCATTCTGATTCTATAGACACTCTCCATTCGAACAGGGAAGAACAGAGGTTTGTCGAAGGATTTAATAATTTGACTGCCCGGTCGATTACTATTTGTAAAAGAATAGATAACGTTTGAAGAGTGGAAGCCGTTGATAAAGGCTCCCTCGGCGATATCACAATGGATGTAAATGTTATCATTACCGCCGGAAAGGTCAGCAATGTACTTTCCTATTTGTTCGGGCTCTTCATATATTTTGGGTTCGAAACCTAAAAGTTTGTGCAGGTTGTTGGTTCTTGATAAATTGATCTTATAGTTGTTTTTCAGTTGAATGGCAATTCTTTGTCGCTCCTCTACTATACCAAATAGAATGGGTGGATCGTTTCCAAAAAATTTTATCATGTAACGGTTCAGACCTCTGATAGTATAATTTCCATCTGGTATCACCAAATCGAACCACTGTTGACCGTCATAGTATGAAAACTTTTCGTCTTTGATATTATCCCATGAAACATACATAGAAAAGGACTGAAGGGCAATCTGTTTGATTCTAAAAGGCCTGGAATATTCAATCGTAAAATCTTCCGATCTTTCCGAGTTCTTCGAATCTAAAATTAATAACACCATTTATTTATAGAGAACATTTTTTTCGTTAGATTCGCTAGGCTCCTGCGTAAAAGAATATAACACATCAACAACTGATTTGCCTTTGTTTCTTTCCCTAATGTATTTCATACAAAAGTAACCACATTTTACAGAGGCAGGATGTTGTAGAAAGCTTGAATTATATCCAATTTCTTTTTTCCTTCCAGAACTTAGCAGATATTTCTTGATATTTGGAAGAATTTTGTAAATGTGCTCTCCAAAAGGGTCAAAGTACTCAACAAAGTCATTATTAGGATCGTTATAGTAACATACCCAGTGCGTACCGGGTCCTGTAGCTATGTCTAGATTAATAATGCCGTTTTCAAACAGCCTCATCTTTTTGGGTAATAGATCTGAAGTGAAGACGCCCCTAAACCCCCTTTCATGCTTCATATTTTGTTCAATTACTTCGTTGGATATTCCCAATTTTGATAGACTCCCTTTCCAACGGTCTTTTTTTTACCAGATCCGGAAATTTTATCCAAAGCTTTCTTGGCCCCCCACCCAGCAGCCCCACTTGCAGCACCCAACGCTAATGCTTTTGCCCCAGCAATTAATGCGGGTATAAAAGGCGCTAAAAAGGGTAGAAAGCCCCCAGTTTTCTTGAGTTGTGACTTACTGATGGTGATTCGTTTCCCTTTCCCAAGTTGAGCAATTTGAGTTGAAGTTAAATACATGTCATAGTTAGAGGGTTTTGACTTATCTATTTGTAGAGTTACTTCTTCCCCCTTCTGGTGTGCGGATTTAAGTTTAGCAATCTGGTGATCGCTTAAATGTATTTTGGTTTGTATGTAGTTACTCATTTATTTAAAGAAAATTTTTTGTAATAGTGTTTCACCTGCTCGCTGGTCAAAGTTCCTTCTTTCAACAATGCGTCCAATAAATCAACGACTTCATTATATAATTTTCTGCTTTTGGATCCATTACAAATCTTATCAGTGAACCGAGCCAACATTGTCATATTATCTTCTACTCCTTTGCCGAGATATATTTCCTTTCTTTGCAAGTCTCTTAATCTCTCTCGATAATCTTCTAACGTATGCATATGTTCTCTTAAATAATCAACCTGGGAGAATAAGTTTTCTTCTCTTTCCTCATCTTTCTTAGTCATTCGAGAAATTTGGCTCATAATGTTCCCTTTTTGGCGAGCCATTTTCATGTGAACTTTGTTTACTTTATCAATAATTTCTTGCAATACTACCTTGGGTTCATTGTACAATTTTGAGGGTCTTGGAAAATTGTTTTTCTCTAAATACTCTATATCCAATTCTTTGTCAAAATTAAAGATATCTGGGGAGGGATGTTCAATCGCTAGAGGAATGTGTTCAATTGCTTGAGGAATGTTATCGAGGGTATCTTTTATAACCTTAAGCTGCTCTGATCTTGTTGCTTCTTGTGCTTGTAGTTTTTCGGTTACAGGCTTGTGGAAGTCGGATAGTGACCTCTGGATACCTAGTTCTTCTCCGAGTTGTTGTTCGTTGTTTCTTCTGATTTGAGCCTGCAGCTTGAAAACTTTCAGGTCATTTTTAACTTCTTCTCTTAACTTCTTATTTCGCTCTTTTTGGATAGTATTCATTTATTATTATGAAAAAAAGAGTTTTGCTCCCAGCAAATTATGTTTTTACTCAAGCAAAGTAATTTTTTGCTGAAGCAAACTTTTTGACATTAAATAAAGATGATTCGAATTGAAAATTATACAGAAGCAGAAGAACTAGTCGATGCAAATCAACATTATTTACTACCAAAGCATCCTTTCAGGCTTCTAATCGCTGGAGCTTCAGGGACTGGTAAAACAAATTTATTGCTGAACTTCATATATGATTATCTCGATTTTGATAATTTATTCGTTTGTGCAAAAGATATGTATGAACCCAAGTATACCAAATTGCAAGAGAAGTACACAATGTTTGATGGTGTGGATATTGACTCGATAAAGTATCCTAAAAAGAAGAAGAAAATTATGCTAGAGTTATACGAAAAATTCGGCATGAAGGGAACTTTATTCTCCTCTGATTCAAAGGATTTTATAACAGTGGATGACCTTGACCCATCCTGCAAAAATGTTGTTGTCTTTGATGATTGCATGACTGACAGGGATCAGAAGAGCATAGAAGATTTTTTCGTCAGAGGCAGGAAGAAAAACGCCTCAATCATTTACCTTTCCCAATCTTATTATAGAACACCTATTGTTATCAGGAGAAACTGCAATTACTTAATATTTTTCAACCTCCAACAGAGGGAGATTCAACAGATCATAAGAGAGATAGATGGTAGTTTGACAAAAGAAGAATTTAGTAGATTGTACACAAAGTGTATGCAACAGCCGTATGATTTTTTTATGCTTGATTTAGTTAAACCAGCCTTGAGATACCGGAAGAAATATTTTGTGCCTATAAATAAAGATGGAAGAGTACTTACAGAAGAAAATTTACGTTTACAGAAAGAGCTATCACCACTACCATAAATTTCACATCACCATGACTGTTAGCAAGTTCGTTTTAAGTTCATTGGGTCTATCAGCTTTGGTGCTGGCCCCCCTAGGTGCTCTCAGCTTAAGCGTTGGTATAGTTGAAGTTATTGATAAAGCTTTGAATATCGTGGAAAGGAAAGAAGAGTACAAACAGTCTTACAGGTTTTACAAACAGCTGCTTAATTCGTACAAATCCAGCGCGATATCAGAAGAGGAGGTGTACAAGCGAGAGGACGATTTTGTAAATAACTTAGTCTACCTACCAAGAGAAAAGTACATGAAACAAACCCTACTCAATGGATATGCATATGTGAGTAAATAATTTTTTCTATATAAATAAATGTGCGGAAAAAAGAAAGGAAACAAGAAAGGGAAAGGCGTTGTAAACGCCGCAATCAACAATTTACCATTTGAAATGCATCTGCCAGGACATCAATTTACGGGACCAGGAACTCAACTGCTTAGAGGGAAAACTAGGCTGAACCCCGATTTAACGCATAAAGAATGGAGTAAACCCATTAACCGAGTCGATGAAAGTGCTTATAAACATGATGTGTGTTATATTAAAAACAAAGACACTGAAACAAGAAACAAAGTGTGCGACACAAACATGATAAAGGAGTTGGAGGATATCCCCAACCCAACAATTCGCGAGAGGATAGACAGAGCTGTTGTGAAGCCTATCATCAAAGCAAAGAAGACATTTGGAATGGGATCAAAAGTGTATTGTCTAAAATGTAAAGACCACACCGAAACTAAAGATGCACATCAAACCACCTCAAAAAATGGTAGGCCTATGATGAAAGGTATATGCATGGATTGTGGTTCTAAGAAAAGCCGTTTTTTACCTCTGAAGGGGTAACTGAGAAAAGTTGCCCCGAAAAAGTTTATTATGATCCCGAAACAGGATTTTGCGGTATAAAGGAACTGAGCAGGAAGACTGGTTTAAGTCGGAAAAAGGTCTCAGAGTTCTTACACCAACAAGATGTGTACACGAAGCATAAACCGCTTATCCGTAAGTTTAAAAGGAGGAGAATTTACGTCTCACACATCGATGACCAATGGCAAGCTGACTTATTGTTTGTCTATAAATTTGCGAGAAGCAAGTATAATGATGGTACCAAATATTTATTAACAGCTGTTGACTGTTTCAGTAAATATGCATGGGCTATTCCTCTTAAAGATAAATCATCAAATGAAGTAACTCAAGCATTTAGAAAGATCTTCAAAGAAAGAATTCCTGAAAAGATTCAAACAGATAAGGGTTTGGAGTTTGTAGGTGAAACAACTCAAAAGTTATTTAAAGAAAACAATATCCAATGGTTCTCAACAGAAAATGTGGAAATAAAAGCTGCTATGGTTGAAAGATTTAATCTTACTCTTGGTAATAAAATAAAGCTCTACTTATGTGAAAATAACACTGAAAGATACATAGATGTATTGGATCGATTAGTGAAGAATTACAACAACTCATACCACAGAAGTATCAAAATGACACCTGCTGAAGCCAGTCTAGAAGAAAACAGTGGAGATGTGTATCACAATTTGTTTAAAGAAAAGGTCATACGTAAGCCTAAATTTCAAGTAGGAGATAAAGTAAGAATATCAATATATAAGTCTACCTTCAGAAGAGGTTATCAAGCAACTTTTACAGAAGAAATATTTGTAATTTCTAAAGTGTTAGAAACCGACCCAATCACTTATAGAGTTATGGATTTAAATAATGATGAGGTTAAAGGCACTTTTTATGAAAATGAACTAGTAAAATATGATAAGAAAGACAATGTGTATAAGATTGAAAAAATCATCAAAAAGAAAGGGGACAAATATCTAGTAAAATGGTTAGGTTATCCTGAGACTAGCTGGATTGATAAGAAGGATTTAGTTTATTTTTAATAGCAGATAGAAGCTATTAAAAATTCTCATTCACTTATTGGGGCTCCAATTTAGTGCTTCGAAGATGGTTCTACAGATTTCTTCATTCTGAATAAGCGTCTTCTTGAGTTTAGGTAACTTAACGAGAAGGCGCGAAATATCGTAACCTCTTTTCCGTAACATATGGTATAAGACATAGTCTTTGCTGATTAAGTTTTTACGGTTCGGATACAATTCATTGTATTTATTGATAAAAGATGAAAAATCAACCAAGAGCTCATCTTCGAAAGGAAAATTATACTTATCTAACCATTTAGAAAGATTTTTTATTCTGCTATTCATTTTAGCTGTCTGCGCCTTTGCAAAATATAAATCTGCTAATTTGATAGGGGGTTTATTAGGATTATACCTCAGCTCTTCACCACATGCTTGGCAAACGTACCAGCCATCATCGTTTTGTATTACATATTTGTGTTCACACTCTCGTGCTGACAAGTCAGATAGCCTTATCATTTCCAACGCTTCCTTCATATTCTTCATTTATTTTGAAAAGTCTTTTCTTTAACCCCTTTTAAATTTGATTATACCTCTTCAATAATAAAAGCACTTAAAGAAAAGGTTTGTAGTATATGTAGAAAGACAAAATGAATTTACAATCAAAAACCGTCCGGCAGTTGCAAGATTACTGTCGAGAAAATGATATTCGAGGATACTCGAAGCTTAAAAAAGTGGAACTGATCACCCTCATTCAATATCATAATGGCTTCTCCAGTTTCCATAATGACTTGTTTAGCAAACCAAAGAAGAGCAGAGTGCTTAAGATCAGATGTTGTGGTAAATTATATAAGGAATCTAGCATAAATAAGCACTTACAAACTAAAGCTCATCATAAGTATAAACCTAAGATGGCCATCCGAGAGGATCACAGAGATTATTTTAACAATATGCAGAGGCTGCATCATATGACCATTAACCAACTACGTGAATTTTGTCGAACGCGCGGCATTAAGGGCTATTCCAAATTACGAAGGAAGACAGACATCATAGCATACATTGAAAGCGTATTGTTCAACCGTCACTTCGAATTTGATTCCGACCTGTTTTCAGATTCGCGAGAGAGAAGGCTATATACCCACCATGAAGTTGAGACTGCATTTGAGTCTCGGCTGAAGACGTACGACATCCCAAACGAACACAATCTGATGCTTCCCAAAGACTTTTTGAATGATGTTTCACCACTTGTTCGGGGTCTCATCACTAAACATCTGAAGAGGCTGCATGGCCTGAAGGTCAATTTTCAGTTCCTCTGCGATTATGAAAAAGCAAAAGATGGAAAGGTGGAAGAAATGGAGAAAAACTTCAAAACACAAAATGAAGTCATCTTAGAATCCACTGATTTGGTAGACTATTACAGATCAGTTATCCAAAAGTTACTGACAGAAATGGAGGAGTTTGTTGCAAGGGGCTCAGGGTGGACGCTTGCTAGAATCAAAAGCCTTGAGTTAAGGATCAATAAATACAACCCGCTGAGAGGGGCATCCTACATCGATCTGCCGAAAAAGATTAAAGCCAAAAAGGCAGTCATAAACGTACAAAATGAGGATAATAAGTGTTTCATGTGGGCAATACTCTCTGCGATGCATCCAGTGGAAAAAGATGCCCAAAGAGTCACCAAATATAAACCGTATGAGAATGAGCTAAAGTTTGAAGGCATTGAGTTTCCAGTGAAGATGGAAGATAGAGTATTTAACAGGTTCGAAAAGTTGAATAACATATCGGTGAACATATATTCATACGAAGGTAATGACATTTACCCATTGAGAATCACTAAAAATAAGAAAGACAAACACGTCAATTTGCTGTACATAAAGAATAAGGAAGGAAACAGTCATTACTGTTGGATAAAAGACCTCTCCAAATTGATAAGCGGACAAGTGACTAAACACAACGGAAAGGTATTCACCTGTGAGAGATGCCTGCTGTATTATTACTCCGAAGAGGACCTCCAAGCTCATGAAACGGATTGTAGGAAGAATACGCCAGTAAAGATTGTAATGCCCAAGGAGGACGAATCTCTGCGGTTCAAAAACTACCAAAGGTCTTTACGATTACCCTTTGTGATGTATGGAGACTTCGAGTGCTTGACAAACAAGATAAACACCTGCCGCCCTACAGAAGACAGCTCATTCTTACATAAATATCAAAAGCATGAACCTATGAGCTTCACTGTCTACATCAAATATAAACACGCAGACTATAAGGCACCAATCACATACAGAGGACCCAATGCCACCAAGCTGTTCTTTGATACAGTGAAGACTGAGACGCTAGCGATAAAGAACATTTATGATAAGAAGCAACCCATCAAAATGACCGCCGAAGATGAAGAGCATTTCCAAAGGACCCATGTTTGCCATATCTGTGACGGAGATATCAGGAAGAAACCTTCACCCTATTCACCCAAGGATGAACCAGACTTCCGAAAAGTCAGAGATCATGACCATCTTCTCGATCCGGCGAAATGTGAATCGAACTACAGAGGACCTGCTCACAACCTTTGCAACCTAAAGTACCAAGAGCCTTCGTTCATTCCGGTGTTTATCCACAACCTATCTGGCTACGACGCCCATCTCTTCATAAAGGAGCTCGGTGGGGAGAAAGGAGACATTGATGTCATTCCGAACAACGAGGAGAGGTACATTTCATTCAGTAAGGAGGTCGGGGCAAAAACTGTAGAAGTAGGCGATGGAAAGAAAGCAAAGGTACCTGGTATAAAGTTGAGGTTTGTAGACTCGTTCAAGTTCATGGCCGCTAGCGTCGACAGTCTTGCGAAGAACGTAAAGGAGTTCCGGGAGACAGCCAAGTACTTCCCCAAGGACAAACTGGACCTCGTCACCCGAAAAGGCGTCTATCCATACGATTACATGGACTCATGGGACAAATGCGAAGAAACCAAGCTGCCCCCACAAGAAGACTTTTACAATCAATTGAATGAGTCACACATAAAGGAGGAGGACTACGAGCACGCTAAAACATTATGGAAGACCTTCAACATTAAGACATTGGGTGAATATTCCGATTTGTATGTGAAGACTGATGTACTCATCCTAGCCGACATCATGGAACACTTTAGAGATGTCTGTCTAAAGACCTATAAGTTGGATCCTGCATGGTACTTCACTGCACCCGGACTCTCGTGGGACGCCATGCTCAAAACCACGGAGGTCGAGCTAGAGCTGTTGACAGACTATGACATGATACTCATGCTAGAAAAGGGGACCAGAGGAGGCATCTCTCAGTGCTGTAACCGATATGGGAGGGCGAACAATAAGTACATGAGGGACTATGACGAGAACAAGAAGTCTAACTACCTGATGTACCTTGACGCCAACAACCTTTACGGATGGGCCATGAGTCAATACCTACCGCATGGTGGTTTCAAGTGGAGCACTGTGTCAGATGTGACCCAAGTAGCGGATGACTCAGACAAAGGATACATCGTAGATTGTGACCTACAGTACCCGACCCATCTGCACAACCTCCATTCAGACCTACCTCTAGCACCTGAGAGCAGGATGCCCGATGGCTCAAAACAGCTAAAACTACTGACGACCCTCTATGACAAAGAGCATTATGTGGTTCATTACAGGGTTTTGAAGCAACTGTTGCAGTTGGGGATGAAGCTCAAAAAGGTGCACAAAGTGTTGGAGTTTCAGCAGTCTCCCTGGTTGAAGAGGTACATCGACCTGAACACAGAAATGAGGACCAAGGCAACCAATGACTTTGAGAAAGACTTCTTCAAACTTATGAACAACTCGGTCTTTGGCAAGACGATGGAAAATATCAGGAAGCGACTCGATATTAGGCTAGTATGCGATCCCCAGAAAGCGGAGAAGCTAGTTGCTAAGCCCAACTTCAAGGGAAGGACCATTTTTGACGAAAGATTAGCCGCTGTGCATATGAACAAGACGAAAGTGATTTTTAATAAGCCAATATACGTCGGCATGAGTATATTAGATCTATCGAAGCATCTGATGTATGACTTCCATTATAATCTTATGAAGCCTAAATACGGGGACGATATCAAGCTATTGTACATGGACACTGACAGTTACATCTATGACATACAGACCGAGGACTTTTATGAGGATATTAAAGGAATGATTGACTACTTTGATACATCAGATTATCCAGAAAACAATAGGTATGGAATGCCTCGAGTAAATAAAAAGGTCTTGGGGAAGATGAAAGATGAAAATGCAGGAAAGATCTTGGAAGAGTTCGTTGGCTTAAGATCTAAGATGTATGCTTGTAAAACTGAAAAAGAGCTAATTAAAAAGTCTAAGGGTGTTAAGAAATGTGTCGTGAAAAACAGGATAACCTTCGAGGACTATAAGAACTGCCTATTCAAGCAAGAAGTACAGCACAGAACCATGAATCTCATCAGGAGCACAAAGCATGAGATTCATTCCATACAAGTCAATAAGATTGCCCTATCAGGAAAAGATGACAAGCGTCATATATTGGAAGATGGTATCCATACCTTAGCTCACGGTCACTATACGATACAAAATGATGCTCTAATATACAAGTAGGTATCTGATTTTAAAAGCAACCGCTTTTAAAACCTAAAATGGGTGGAGATCTAATTACATCTCATAGAGCATTGTTGGCAGCTGGTTCTGGTCGCTTGTCGCGACAAGCTTAAGTTCTCCCTGTGAAGGCGATCGATCTCAGCTCGATGACGGCGGTTATCAGCATCATGACTTTGAATTGTTCTGTTTGCCTGAGACAATTCATTTTTGAGTTGATCTCTTTGCTGAGTCAGCTGATTGACCTGCTGAGTCAGTTGATTGACCTGTTGTTGAAGTTGCTGAATGGTTGTCATTTTATAATTTATAAAGTTCTATTTACATACTAAATGTATTTCTTTAAATGCTTAAAATGTTGAGCCCCTACTTCGTTCTAACCCCGTGGTTTTCTAAAAGGGGGTGCTCGCCGAAGGGGGTACCCTCAGCGGCTTTTACCTAAAAGTGGGTGGGGGGTTTCTGAAAGAGTCGCTGCGCCAGCTCTTGCGGATGGAGAAGTTTAATACCATTGTTTTAGAAGATTGATGTGGGTGAAATGGAGCCATTACTTTTTTAGAAGGTGGTTCGATTTTAATGGGGAGGTTAGCACCATTGTTTTAGAAAATTGGTTTGGGTGAAATAGAGCCATTACTTTCTAAAAGTGGGTAGAATTTGGATGGGGGGGTTGAGAGCCATTGATTTCTAAAAGTGGGTCTGATTTTAATGGGGGTTTGGGAGTCCATTGTTTTTAAAAGGGGTGAAAAAATTATGGTGGTTTTATTCACCATTGTTTCTAAAAGTGGGTTCGATTTTTATGGAGATTTGAGAGCCATTAACAGTCACTGCGCCAGCTTATTTAAAATAATTTATATGGATAAAATAGAGCCATCACTTTCTAAGAGTGGGTACGGTTTTAGTGGGTGGTTTGAGAGCCATTGTTTCTAAAAGTGGGTACGGTTTTAGTGGGTGGTTTGAGAGCCATTGTTTCTAAAAGTGGGTGGAAATTTTAATGGGTAAAATAGAGCCATTACATTTCTAAAAAGTGGGTGGAGTTTTTATGGGGGTGTTTGTGGGTCTGCGCCAGCTCTCTCATATGCACACTACTAAAACCGTTGCTCTGATCGAGAGTATGAAAAAAGATAAGGAGCTGGAGATCCAAGTTATTAATGCAGTTCAGACGAGAGCTCAGAAAAGTCTTTTGACAGCCGAAGTTGAAGAGTATCCAGTTGAGTCGAGTCCTGGAGAAGAGAATGACAGTACCGTGTTAACAGAGGAAGACGGAGAGGTATTGCCTATGGCGGAAGAAGCCTCACTTCCAGATCTGATTAAAGCCTCACGGAATGATTTTGTCGAAGAGCAGCGCAAGAGTAAAGAGTTGAAACCACTTTTCCTAGAAGCTGAGGAGTTAGCAAAGGAAACCAAGTATGCAATCGTTAATCAAATGCTGTTCTATCTGAAAAGTGACAAGGATGGTACGCAGAGAAAACTGCTGATTGTTCCAGAGAAGTTTCGGGACCAATTAAAGAAACTGTCTCATGAAGGAACAGCGGCTCACTTAGGAGTGACCAAGACTAAAGATGCTCTTTTTAAAACTTTTTTTGGCCGAATTGTTACAAAGATGTTGAAGAATTTGTCAGATCTTGTGACCAATGTCAGCGAGTCGGGAAACCTCGGGATAAGAAGAAGGCACCCATGAAGATCGTTCCTGTCATCTCGGAGATCTTCACAAAGATTAATGTGGATGCTTGTGGTCCTTTACCTACTACACCATCTGGAAACCGGTATCTCATCACTGCAATTTGCATGTCTTCCAAATATCCCGATGCAGTTCCTGTCCCAAATCTTAGTTCTTCAACCGTGGTCGATAGTTTCCTGCAAATCTTTAGTCGGATGGGTTTCCCGAGGGAGCTGCAAAGCGATCAAGGAACGTCGTTTACAAGTGCACTCACAACGGAGTTCCTGGAGAAATTTGGAGTTAAAGTAGTGCGAAGTTCCGTACATCATCCCCAGAGCAATCCTGTGGAGAGACTACATAGAACTTTGAAGAGAATTCTTCGAGTCCTGTGTCTGGAGTCAGGACCTGATTGGGAGAAAATCTTGCCTCATGCCCTGTTTGCTCTACGAGTTGTTACTCATGACAGTACTGGATATACTCCAGCTGAGCTGGTTCATGGACAGAATTTGAGGACTCCCATGACTCTACTGTACGAGAACTTGACGGAAAGCGAGGAAGAGAAGACTAGCGTAGTATCATATGTCTTCAAGCTACTAAACCGCATGAAAAGGTGTCAAGAATTAGCCGTCCAAAACATGGAGAACGCCAAAGACAAACAAAAACTATGGTATGATCGCAAGGCTGTGAAGCGTAAATTTTGTGAAGGCGACCTTGTGCTGGTTGTCGCTACATCTAGGCCTAACAAAATGGCAGTTCATTGGATCGGCCCAGGGAAAGTCGTTAAACAGCTTTCCGAAACCAACTACATTGTGCAGTTTCCAGAAAAAGACAAATCCCATGTGTACCATGTGAACATGCTCAAGCCATATTTCCAGAGACCCGAAAATGTGAATTTAATCTGTCTAAAAGAGATTAGGAACTGTGACAACGAGGAGGACATTCCAAGTCTCGAGCAGAAGCCTGAAGTCTCGGAAATGACACAAATTTGGCAAGACATAGAACAAAATGGTCGCTTGTCAGAAGATCAGAAGGAGCAGCTGAGAGAGTTGCTATCAAAATACTCTAGCTCATTCTCAAACCAGCCGGGGTGTACTGATCTTAACTGAACATGACATTGAGCTTGAATCTGAGAGGCCCATCTGTGCCAAACCTTACAAGATGTCTCCACGCCAAACAGAAATTTTGAAGATGGAAGTGGAGAAGATGCTGTCGCTCAAAGTCATTGAGCCAGGAGAATCTGATTTTACTTCTCCTCTTATTCTGGTAGAAGTACCAGGAAAGGATGCAAGAAGGTGCATCGACTATCGAAGACTCAACAAGGTCACTAGAACCCAGTACTTTCCTCTGCCAAACATTGAGCAGCTTGTTGAAAAAGTGTCAGCTGCCAAGTATATCACCGTTCTAGATTTGACCCGAGGTTATTGGCAAATACCTCTGAGTAAACGAGCCCAAAGATATTCAGCTTTTGTAACCAGTTTTGGGACATTTCGACTGTTGAGATTGCCATTCGGTTTGAAAAATGCCCCTTATGACTTTAGTCGTTTGATGGCCGAACTGTTGAAAGACTGTGGAGAATTTGCATGCCCTTACTTGGATGATGTAGCCATCTATTCCCTAAGTTGGGAAGATCATTTACAACATTTGAAAACCGTCTTAGAAAAGATGAATGCAGCTCATCTGCACATCAAGCCTTCTAAGTGCCAGTTTGCTCGTGCGTACGTAAAGTATCTTGGGCACTTGGTTGGTCAGGGCCAGAGAACACCTGGAGAATTGAAGATCCAAACTGTAAAGGACTTTCCGACCCCTGCGACTAAGACGCAGATCCGATCTTTCTTAGGACTTGCGGGGTATTATCGAAAATACATTCCTGACTTTTCAGTCCTCTCAGCACCAATTACAGATCTGCTGAAAGGAAAAAATCGTCGTGCTGCTGTCATATGAACTGATGCTTGTCGAGAGGCGTTTGACAAGTTAAAGAAACGGTTGTCGGAGAATCCGGTGTTGAACAGTCCAGATTTCTCGAGACAGTTTCTCGTCCAATGTGACGCGTCAAATCTTGGGATTGGCATCGTTTTGTCCCAAATTAATGACATTGGTGAGGAACATCCTGTCATGTACTTGAGTCGGAAGTTCTCAAATGCAGAACAAAAGTACAGTACCATCGAGAGAGAGTGCGCAGCTATCGTGTTCGCCATCCAAAAGCTGCGATGTTATTTGGATGGACACCAGAAGTTCATCATCCAGACGGACCATAATCCCCTTGTTTGGCTGGACAAAAATACGGGAACCAACCCTAGACTTTTACGTTGGGCTTTGATCCTGCAGCCATTCAATTATGAGGTTGTCCATAAGAGGGGGAAACAGCATCAAAATGCTGATTCATTAAGTCGCATCCCATAAACCTCATATCCTTTTATTTTATATTAGTAAGTTTATTGTTTATTTTGATATTTGTATTATGTGTGAAAATTTTAAATTTTTCTTATCATTAGTGTAAATTGTTTTCCTAAATTTTTAATAAGTATATAATTTTTTGTATAATATTTTTGAGTTCAAGGCACTGATTGCTATAATCTGGTACATGTGCAGTGTATTTTGTGTACTTGAACTCTTGAACTTTTCCAATGACTGCACCTATCTGGAGACTTTTTCAGGCAGTGGAGTCATCAAAACTTTTCCCTCATTCTTCGAGAAAAGTTTCCTCCTTGTGGGGAGGAGTTTAAAAGTCTGTAAAGACTTCAGACTAAGATAGATGGCGCTCTTGCGCATGCCCAGAAGGACTTTGAGAAAGAAAAGAGTTAAGAACGAGTGTGGCGAGAGACGTGTGGGTTGTTTTTTTTGGAGAGTGATCGAGACTGAGATGTGTGGATTTTGATATATACTACCTTTTCTATTTATGTTGTGTGTCGTGTTTGTACTGTGTCTGTGAGTTCATTAAAATGGTTTAAACCAAAAAGGGAGTATTCCTTGTGATGGTAATTAAAATTTTGAGCAAGTCAGTACAGCATCAATAGTTTGTTTGGCTGTCAACATACCAATAGTTCAGATTGCTTTCAATGCGCTAATAGTTATATTTGTTAGTGTTGTGTACTTTATAACACAACTATAGCCCAAATTTGTCAAGAAAAATTTAATATAAAATAACAAAAGTGTTTGATACCAATTTCTGTGGTTTTCTATGGGTAATATCAGCAAAAATTTTTTTGAAAAGCTTTATTTTAGAAGCTGTAATGAAAAATCTATAAAATGGTGGTGATTTGGGGCTATAATAGTGTGAAATTATGGTACTGCTTTCATGCACAGCAGAATGGCTTAATTTAAGCGTCAGTTTAATACATAGTATAGCTTCAAACTCCATATTGTAAAGTACAAGTCACCTTTAGCTTTTTTATTTTTATTTTTATTGATTTAGGTGGTATATTCAAATCTAGTTGTCTCATTGGCTCTGCGTAAACTTTATTTTGATGAGAAAAAATGCAAACCTCTTAAAATATAAGTCCGTTTTAGATATTTTATTCATAGTTAAATTTATTCAGGTATTATACTAAGTATTAAAATTTGTCTCGATGGTTTAGTTTTATCATTTCATTATGTTGAATAAATTACTAATTCTGTGTATTGACTCTTACGATTTAATTGAAAACAATTTTTTTTACATATTCTTTCTTCTTTTTAAGGCAATAAAAAGGTACATGAATTCTGATAGGCATACATAAATCTCTACTTTACAAATTTAAAATAAGTTAACTTAAAATAACAAATTAAAATAAGTTGTCTATTTCGAATTGAATTTTTAGAAGCTGATAAATATTGATGAGAATAAAATGCTGATAAATTATTTTAAAATTACAGTATTTATTCTATGTAGTGTTCCAGTTAATAAATACTTAATATACGCTTTAAAAAGATTGAACTGAACTAGATGGCCATGTTTTTATAAGCACTTTTATAAACGACATTTTAAAAAAATGAGATGCTCTAAATTGAATTCTTGCAGAAGCTGAAAGCAATTGAAGTGAACTTTGATGAGCAGCGTGAATAAATTGCTTTATAACTGCAATATACAGTCTATGTAATGCAGTACAAAAAATCTATAAAAATCCAGCCGAACTAGCTAGTCATGTTTCCATCAGTGCTTTTATTAATGACTGATAAACTGTAGTTAGCGAGTTAAAAATAACGTGATCTTGTCTTGTCTACTATTTGGACGTTTTCCAATTTTTCTTCTAGGACACAAGAAATAATCTTAACTAACCACCTTAAAAAAACGGACTCGATGTAAGGCTTTCAGGCCTAGATAATAAATGATGTTAAAACTGGAAGACTCAAATCTTGTGTTGAAAATTCAAAGCACTGTTTAAAATGTATTTCAAAGCAAGAAAACCTTCAGGTGGTTTAACTTCGTGTCGAAAACTGCCCTGTGATGGCTAGCCGGCGGTGCAAAAATTTGTTGCAAACTGTCACCAGTTCTGGGTAAAGGATAGTTTGATGTTCCTTCTAGGATCTACATTCTCCCTTGGGCACTTTTGTTTCGACAAGATATCTTAGCAAAATTGACCGGATATCGAAAGAAATGCCTCGTCGATATACACGGAGGGATAAACACAGTTGACTATAGAATTCTAATACGTAATATGAGGCTTGCTGTGTTATAAAATATTTAGTATATATTGACTAACAAAGTTTTAGCGTCTTCATAATTTACGTTTTCTGAATGTTCAACAGAAACTTCAATTATTTCAATTTACGAAATAATTTTTTCTATAAGCCCTTCAAAGAAATATTAGCGCACGCAATACTTTACACTAGAAAACCTTCACATAGCATCTGCGCTGAAAATTCGACTTACATCAATTGATGATAGTGTCGTTCCTCGATTCCATGCCTTTGTAATTTCGTGGAATGAATTTAAGTTGTGGCGAGAGGTTTTAAGCATAGGAAACAGCTTTAAGCTAAGCAATTTAATGAGATTAAATTTACAGTTTTTACAAAGATAAACAATTTAAGGCAGAATTCTAGGCTAATCTAAAGTCAAATGAAATGGTTTCAGTCCCATGTTTCCATCGGAGTAGTCCGTTCACTTCCAAAACTTCATCGGATCTCCTTGTCGAGGGGGTCAGGGAATGAAAGGTAGGTAAGTATTTTAATTAACGTCTCACTGGAGCAATACATCGGGCTATTGGCGATCAATCCCCAAGGAAAAGATCCTAGGACAACACCACGTAATTTTGAACCACGGTCAGATGACAAGGTCATACTTGAGCTGGCACCCCATTCTCCAGACTTCCACACCACGCCAACGCTGAGTACATTTGAGGCCACGTCAGATTTAACATGCACCAATCACCTGTGTACACGACGCTCTTTGGCTGGACCTGGTTTCGAACTCACAAACGTCTGGTTGCTAATCCGTTGTTCCTCCAACCGAGCTACCATGGCCCCAGAAAATGAAAGTCACCGTTACTTACTCGTTAACGAAAGGGGACAGTTAAAAAAAACGAGGAATTCTGACTTTATTCCATCCGGTCGTAAACTGTCCAGGCACTTCCTTTCGGGAAGATTCGTCAGTTCATGTTAGAGAGGAATTTCAAGCCTCCTATGAAGGGAAACCATGTCACACCGCATTTAAATCCTTGTATAAATGATATAAGCATTGATATACATATTGAATACTTCCAAACGGAACAAAATTAGTCATGAAATGTAAAACAGCATTTCGAGTACTACATACTGGAGTTAATTCTTATTTCTAATCTAGTACTTGGCAAAAAGTTCATACCTCAGTCATATTACCACAATTACCTTCTGGTCGTCCACTTCAATCGCATTCCATTAACTTGAAAGGCGATAGTTTATTTCAACATCTAAAAACAGTTTATTTTTCGTTGACATTTTCTCTTAGGCCTACCGTTTCCCCATCATTCTTTAAGAAACTTTCAAACTTTCCTTGTAATGTTTAGCATATATACGAAGGCAGCGCTCTAACAGCAGTGTCGGTTCCAATTTATTTCACTCTTATTGTTTTCCGTATATTCCCTTCATATAAAGTAAGACATGGCTAACAAATAAACATCCAAAGCCCGTTATAACAATATTTGTTCCCTCCTGTTCTCCTCAATCCCGTAGCCCAAAAAATCAATAAAAGTCATTTTCGAAAGCATGCATCTGTAGTAAAAGAAAATAGAAATGTCAGGTATGTTCAAACATCGGAGCGGAGCAAGAATCCGTTTTATACGACCTCAGAGAAAATGAAATAGAATGCTCCTAACAGTAAATTGAGACGGGGATGGATTCTTAACGGAAGCAGGGATTATACTTTTCACTAACGGCATATCAAATAGGTGAATGGAAGCATTTTTCTGAAATGGGATGTGATGTTTTTCAACGGTATTTCGTGTAGTTCCTCTTTACAATTAAGTAAGTAAACAATTACGAAACCTAAGCACCAGTTTCAGTGAAGCTGAAATTGGTCATTAACCTTCCTGGTGGTTGACCCTACGAGATATCTCGTCGTTAGCAGAACTGACCAGATCTTGATGGACGAGATATCTCGTCGAAACCACTTGTAGGGTTAAGGACCACACTGATAGGTGATAGTTTGAAAAGTAGCGTGTATCATCAAAATTAGATAATACCTCGTAAAGACTTTATTCCATTGATTCTAAACAATATGAGGACGTACCAAAAACGTCTGGTCCAGACGAAAAATCTGAGGCTATCTGTTGCCTTAGAAATGACTTCTAGTTTGTATTCGGGATACTTGAAGAATTTGAGTTTGCCACATTGGCACCCTTATCGACAATTCGCTCTTCAAGTGTTTGTGAGATATTAAGATACACGATTGCAGAGGACTACATTCGAAACGTCGCCAAAACCTCATCCTACTCATTGAGAATTACCACGAACTTGCTGACACTGCTGCAAAAAAATTGTGAGAAAAATGTGGAGGGACCCCATCCACATTTTATTGGACACTCAACACTTTTAATGTTTTATTACGTAGAAATGTTTTTTAAATTCCATTTCTGTTATCAGTCATATATTTTAAATTGCATTGTTTCGAATATATTTTGAGATTTATGTATATCATTCTTTGTGTTTATTTACCATTCTTTGTGTTCGAAACCTACCATTCCTTCGTTTACTATTTTTCAGTTTATTGTACTTAGGCAGTACATTTAGATTTTCATCTGTTTTGTTTTTATTGAGGCGGCCACGGTAGCTCAGTTGAAATGGTCGCTAATTAGCAATCGGAAAGTTGCGAGTTAGACTCGGTCCAACCGAGCTAGGGGCTGGTGCATGTTCAATCCTTCGTGGCCTCACATGTCCTCCCGTTGGAATGGTGTGAAAGTTTGGAGAGTGAGGTGCCAACTGAGGTGTTGACCTCAGTTGACCCCATCTGACCGTGGTTCAAAATGAGGAGATGGCCTCGGATCCTTACTTTCAGGATTGATCCCGGACTGTCGCCAATAACCTGTTGTGTTGCTTCAGTGCGACGTAAATTCTACTACCTACCTGTTTTAAATGGGTTACATTCTGTCTTGCGTTTGGTTCATTTTGCCCATTACTAGACCTTGTGTCCAGAAACACAAGCCAAACCAAAACTTCGGTATTCTTTAACCAAGGTCGGTGGAAGCGCTCCAAGCGGTCATCTTCACAACTACAACCCGTATTCAGTCGTCCATAGCTAAATCGAAATTCCGATAGCCGCTACTACAAGTTTTTTCAAGATCCCACAAGCTATCCAATTACCATGTGCGAACTAATCAAACTGAAACGAAAACAAAATGGTTACAAAACTTTGAAATATTAACTATCACCATCCATTAAGCTAAATCGTATAAAAATCAGATTTCTTTAAATCTACATGACTATTATCGTTAGTCTTTAGAAAAGTAACTCATAAATCAAAACATACGTGAACCTATTTTACAATTTTTACTTTACATGTAATCGTGTGAATTTCAAAATTACCTTATTAATTTAAAGCTCCAGGACATGTAAAGTAAACTAAAAAAATAAAATTCAGATCGTTAATTGCGAAGAATTATTTGTAATATTTCTAATTACTTAAATGCCTGGAACATTTGAAGTAATTGCATTACACATTTTGCTTCTATTATTAATATTTATTGCGACAGTTTATTCTTCAAGGATCCGGCCATTAGACATAGTTAGCGACACTAAAGAAAAAACTTGAAAGATCAAAACACAAAGCAACGAGAATAAGCGAAAGAAAGGGGCATTAATTTTCATGATGATACTTAAGAAATTAAAGGTAATTAAGATTTCACTACAAATACGCCTACAAGGATATAATTACTATTTGCTATATACGTATGATGAGGCACAGATAATGTTGCATGGAGGCGATTATATAATGTAGGGGTACAAATGACATCAAAATAGAAAGAGGAAATGAGGAGGTAGTTAAATTAACGTCGCACTGGAGCAACACAACAGGAAATTAGCGACTGTCCGGGATCAATTCCGAATTTATAGCGTATGTAACATGGCTTCAACAGTCTGATACGCATATGACTATTAATGATGTGGCAAATTAGTCTTTACCACGAACTAATTTTAAAAGACGGACAAAAGAAGTCGCGTAAGATTTGCATAAATTGAAAAAAAGAAAATCACAAAAATATTGTTCGACGATGATGCGTTGTAAAGCAAGGGGATTAAGTTAAAAATATTGTTGTTATAGTTGCCTATTTTTATTGAAGTCAAGTTTGTGCTTTACTGCAGAATATTATTGACTCACCTTCGAAGTATGTTGTATTGCTTATGAAAGCTTAGTGTTAGAGCAGGCATTAACTTTTTATTCTAATTATTTAAAGGCCACATTGATATATAAAAACTGTTACTTGACTATCAAAAGTAAAAGAAACAATCAAACTTTCCCCGAGTTCTATCCAAAACATTCCGTGATTATTTTCGCAAAAATCCATATTTTGGTCCGAAATGATGTTTCTAGTCATGGTGTCGTAGAATATTCTATTGAAAACATTGTAAATAGCATAAACGTCACATACTGAAGGGGTTATCGTCATCTGTACAATTTATGTCAGCTAAAATTTCATATAAGACAGGAAATCTCTGTCAGGTTTTACTTACGAAGTTAGATCGACGCTTATATTTTGTCTTGGATTGTCCTGAAAGATTGTTCATTATAATATGTTCGGAATTACACTTCTAACCAATCGCCATGCCATTCGTTTTTTTGTTAACTTAATACAAAGAAATTGTTTTCTTTAACCCTTCCGGTTGTTGTCTCAATTGGGCAAAATTGAGCAGATCTTGATCTCGTCGTCATAAAAATATCGACAATATTTGACGACGAGATATCTCGTCACTAGTAAAATTATCGGATCTTGATAGACGAAATATCTTGTCGAAACCACTTGAATGGTAATTCATAATTTTTAACACGATTAAAACCAGATAAAATATTCAGCGGTTTATAGTTTGGGGGTCCCCTGTATTTGAATAAGTTTGGAAGATAGTCTATGATTAAAAGACACCTGCTTCTTATTCTACTGCCTCATAGTATGACTACAAGTTGACAAAGGTCAAAAGCTCATTTAGTCCTGTTGTAATATCAAAAATCTAATTCCTCGCGTAGTAATTAAAATGCAGTTTGTCCCTTACATAAAACCCGCTAGTCCTCATTTCATTTTCCCTAAGGTTAGGAACTTAAAGCTTCGACTTTGAGCCGGATTTTCCGTGCTGCACATACAGTTCTCTCTACACGTATGCTCATTTATTACAACACCGTCGACACTGGCTTAAAAAAAAAGGGCGCAAACACGTAATTAAAATCTCGTAACTTCACACAATTTTCGTTAATGAAACTATTTTTCCAGATTCAAATCACGCTCACGTAAAAGGAAAAGAAATATTGAGCAGAAAAAATATGGAGGGAAAACACTTTCATGCACAAAAGTGCAATTAACCGTAGCTCAGGAAAGTGATTGCTGAAAAGAAAGGATATTTTTTCTTGTCCTCTCGCTTTTTTCCCCTTTTCGTTATCTTTTGAGATAAGGCAGTTGGATGGTGAAATAGAGGAAAATGAAACCTTTTCTTTCGACATACTGCTTATCTAAATGACTCCGGTATGCCAACATCCGTTCCGGAAAAATGATAACGTTAAGGTGGCAAGAAGAATGAGGGAAGAAAAAAATCTGATGAACCATTAGCATCAGGAGCACCAGATAAAAAAATGGAAGTGGGTTTTTTTGAGTCACTTTGCCCCCGCTGGAGTTCTTCGCGGATTGTAAAAGAGCGAATAGTTTAATTTGTCAGAGTTGGCCTTTAACGAAAGAAAACAAGTTCGATATAAAACAAGTCGGAATTCTTTTGCTTTTTCGTTGCTGTGAGAGCATTTAATGTGGTATAGAATTCGATCATTTTTAGTTTTAGACGTCGATCTTAAATCTTTCATAGCTTTTGTCGTGTATTACAAACACAATCCAAAGATAACGGGGCGATTTTAGATTAAAAACATCTGGAATTTCCGATATTTCATCGTTATTTTAACATTATTAGTTTAATCTTGAATGCCACTGTACTCACTTGTGGAAAAATCAATAAAATATTAAAAAATAATGTTATTTTCATGACAGCAATGCATTTGAAAGTTAAACATTTTGCTTTCGCTATCATCAAAAGCAGGATATAAGATAAGGGTGCTTTATTTTGGTCTAGTTTCCTTTCCATTAAACACAATTTATAGTAAAATACTGCCTTAAGTCCTCAGAAAAGATTAGTTATGAATACGTGGACGTTAATTCTCAGAGCCGTATGAAGATTTATTTCTACTGGTTCAATAAGTAACTTACTGTAATAAAAATTCATCAAAAATTAATTAAACATAATACGCTGATTTGTCTACCAGCATGGCGTCTTTTCTCAAAATCAAAATGCTTAACAATAATTATATTTCACTCTTCTTTAATCGATGCATTCTAAAGATATTTTAATTCGCGACTGAAAGAAGAAACTAATTTAATTTCATCCATTGCCACAGTCGCGCGACTTATTTTCATACGTCGATTCTTTAGTAGGCAGTTGAATTTACGTTGCACTGGAGCAGCACAACGGTCCATTGTGACGGTCCGGATAATGGTAATTAATTACCGGCGCACTGGAGCAACACAATGGGCTATTGGCGACGATCCGGGATCAAACCCGAAGGGAAAGATTCGAGGATAACACCACGGCATTTTGAACCACGGTCAGATGACGAGGTCACACCTGAGCTGGCACCCCAAATTTCCACACCACACCAACGTGAGGACATTTCAGGCCACCACAGATTTACGTGTACCAGCCCCTTTGTATACGGCGGTCTTTGGTTGGATTCGAACTCGCAATCCCCGGTTGCTAATCCATTACTCTTCCAACCGGGCTACCATGGCCCTGGTGACGGTCCGGGATCAATCCCTCAAGGAAAGATCCAAGACTAAAGTCTCGTAATTTTGAACCACTTTCAGATGACGAGGTGAGCACTTCAGCTAGCACCCCACTCTCCAAACTTCCACACCACGCCGACGTGAGGACATTTCAGGCCACGATAGATTTAACGTGCACCAGCCCCCGTGTACACGGTCTTTGACTGGACCTAGTTTCAAACTCTCAACCCTCCTATTGCTAATCCATTGCTCTTCCAACTGTCACGTCGGGGTGGTGTGGAAGTTTGGAGAGTGGGGTTCCAGCTCAGGTGTTGCCTCGTCATATGACTGCGGTTCAAAATTGCGTGGTTTTGGCATCTCCCTTTGGGATTGATCCCGGACCGTCACCAATAGCCCGTTGTGTTGCTCCAGTGTGACGTTAATTACCTACCTCTTCCAACTGGGTTACAGCCGGCCGACGATACGATAATAAAAATAGAAGTATAACTCAACTCCACCTGGAAATGCTTTTGTTGACAAAGTTGCATTGTTTTTTATATGTTCTAAACTGATAAAAGACGGAGTGATTATAAACGCGCGCACTTTAAAAAAAGGAATTATTATTACATGCAAACGCAAATTTATCACCTTGAAATTGATAAATCATCCTACATTTTCCATTAATAATTTTAGAAAACAAAGAATAAGCAAAGGTTCCACACTATTCCTATGCATCTGTGTTCTTATTATCGCACCTCACGTTTTCGATAAAATGGTATAAGATCCAACGATGTTAATGCTTATAGGTGATTAATCTAAAGTTATGTGAGATAGAAGAGATTATAGGAAATCATGAATTGTGTATTAGCAATCAATCATAAATCTATTTTTACTTTCCTTTGACACTTTACGACCCGCCATAATAAATCTATTTTATCCTTTCGATGGTCGAGCAATATGCCCACCGATGATCATGTCAAAAAATTTCTTTACAAACCATTAAACCTAGTTAACAATTAATTTTGTTTATGTTTAAATTTTCAATCGAATCTACACCTAAGGTAGGGTAACAATAGGCAAATACTAGAATACTTATAAGTGAGGATTTCTATTACTTAGTTATAAGCTAAAATAACTTCGTGAGATAAATATCATGTGAAATCAGAATTTTTAAGTGAGTATATAAGTAAAAATTATCTTAAAAATAGATTTTTCCGCGAAACAAGATAAAAAGAAGCTTATTTGATTTTGGTGATGGCCTATATGTATATATGTATATGTGTATATGTATATATGTATATGTGTATATGTATATATGTATATATATATGTATATATGTATATGTATGTATATGTATAATTAAATATTACAAAACAAAACAAAGAGAAATTTAGGAATTTAAACTTAAAAATACTTAGAAAATTTCGAAAAAAATGTAGAAGTGTTGGTGGATGAGGGCGTCATCAGGGAGGAGCCCCGTCCAGTCAACACAATATGGTGTTTTCTTCGTGTGAGCGGCAGTTCACCAAAAGTAGCCCACACACACCTCCAAACACCATAAGCAGAAAATCAAAATTAGAAAATCAAAACCAGGGACATCTAAGGACACACACCAAAATAAAGTACAATACAGACTAGTTTGTTATAGTTTTGTATTGTACTTGTCTTTGGTGTGTGTCCTTAGATGTTCCTGGTTTGGATTTTCTAATTTTGATTTTCTAATTTTTCCTTTCTGCTTATGGTGTTTGGAGGGGTGTGTGGGCTACTTTTGGCGAACTGCCGCTCACACGCAGAAAACACCATATTGTGTTGACTGGATGAGGCTCCTCCCTGATGACGCCCTCATCCACCAACATTTCTTCATTTTTTTCGAAATTTTCTTGGTATTCCTAAATTTTTCTTTGTTTTGTTTTGTAATATTGTATTATATTGTTATCCATGCTATGTCTGCAGCTTCAGCGCGCATACATGGACAGTTCTGCTTCCTGGCTTCAGTTTGACTATTTTTATACCCCGGTATTTTGGCTTTTTGTTTGTCTGTATTTTTGACCTTTTGTTGGTCTGCATTTCTGTTGCTTTGCGTTTTAATGTTTGTATGTTTGATTTTTAATATTTTGTAAGTTTGATTGTTTATTATATATATATATATATAAATGTTATTTATGTAAAGAAGAACATTACAATCTAAAATAAAGAGTAGGTTGTTAATTCACGTCGCACTGGAGCAACACAACGGGCTATTGGTGACAGTCCAAGATCAATCCCGAAGGGAAAGATCCAAGAACAACTCCTCGTAATTTTGAGCCATGGTCAGATGACGAGAAAAATACCTGAGCTGGCACCCCACTCTTCAAACGTCCACACCACGCCAATGTCAGGACATTTGAGGCCACGACAGATTTAACGTGCATCAACCCCCGTGTACATAACATGGATGTAGTTTCGAACTCACAACCTTATGGTTGCTAATCCTATGCTCTTCCAACTGGATTACCGTGGCCCCTGAAATAAAAGGAAAAGTCTGCATTCCAAGAATTCTTTATTCGTTTAGATACAAATGAGTTTCAAAAAGAGAAAAATTATTTAACTATTGAAAAAGTTAACAATGCAAAATTATCAGCTTCAATAAAATTATTTTATTCGGTAATTTCTGTATTTCTTATTTCGCCCCACCAATTTATGTCTCGTACGAGCAGAAGTCGGATTGGCTGCTTAAAGTTTCCTGGTTTCTTCAATACGATACGTATAAATACGGGATAGCATCTCCAAAATCCCCAGAAAGTTATGCGTCCCTCCAGTCCACGATGCTACACCCCCCTTGGTACCCCGGGTTAACCCTGAGATTCCCAAGTTCTCGCCAACGGAATCCTTGAAAGACTTTAAGTCCATAAACTGGCATTGGAGAAAAAATACTTATTATAAATCTTATTTTAAAAGAATTCGTTACTTAATATAGGGGCCGCGGTAGCCCGGTTGGAAGAGTAACGGATTAGCAACCGGAGGGATGCGAGTTCGAATCCAACCAAATACCATAGTGTACAAAGGGGGCTAAATCTGTTGTGGCCTCAAATGTCCTCACGTTGGCGTTGTGTGGAAGCCAGCTCAGGTGTGACCTCGTCATCTGACCATGGTTCCAAATTACGTAGTGTTGTTCCCGTATCATTGAGTTTGGGAAACGAACGATTGTTTATTTCGTTTGTTTTACACTGCTGGCCACCGTAAATGCAACACCCTGAAGGAAGCATGCAAATAATATGAAATTTACAACATGCATTAGCGGAGGTGAGATATGCAAATGATTAGAATTTCAGCGCAGACGCACATCACGCGCGCCTGTGGCGCCACTTCAAAGCGCTATTTAAGGCGTGGAGATTTCGACGATTTCAAGTACGGCAATTGTGTTTTTCTTGTGGTTTTTTCAAAAAAACGATCAATTATGCCTCGTAGAAAACAGCGATCATCTTTTGATCAAGTATCCGAGTTCGACAGAGGAAGGATAGTGGCCTACCGAGATTGTGGATTATCTTTCAGGGAAATCGGTAGTCGTGTTAGATGAAACCAAACAACTGTAATGCGGATATGTGATCGTTGGATGCAGGAGGGTACGACGGACCGACGTGTTCGATCGCATCCACCTCAGTGCACCACTTCACGTGATGACAGGCATATTGTGCGTATGGTAGTGACGGATCGCTCAGCCACATCACGAACCATAGCACAGCACATTCAGTCTGTACCGCATCATCCAGTGTCTGCGCGTACCATTCGACGCCGTTTACAGCAGAGTGGTCTGTCTGCAAGACGTCCATTGCTTCGTCTACCCTTGACGCAGAACCAAAGACGTTTCCGCCGCCAATGGTGCGATGAAAGAAGGATGTGGACGGCAGAATGGAATGAAATTGTCTTTACTGACGAGTCACGCTTCTGTCTGCAACACCACGATGGTCGGATTCGAGTCTGGAGACACCGTGAAGAGAAGATGCTGAACAGCTGCGTTATGCACCGCCACACTGGTCCTGCACCGGGTATTATGGTATGGGGCGGTATTGGATATCACTCTCGCACTCCTCTAGTACGCATTGCCGGTACTTTAAACAGCCAGCGCTACATCTCCGAGGTGTTGGAGCCAGTTGTCCTTCCTTACCTTCAGGGCTTGCCCACAGCCATATTTCAACAGGATAATGCGCGACCACACGTGGCACGCATTGTCCAAGGGTTCTTCGTCAATCGCCAGATTGAATTGCTTCCCTGGCCAGCTCGCTCTCCGGATCTTTCGCCGATAGAAAACATGTGGTCCATGGTTGCTCAACGATTGACCCAGAATACATCCCCAGCTGCCACACCAGGTCAACTTTGGCAACGTGTGGAAGCTGCTTGGTCTGCTGTACCCCAAGAACACATCCAAAGTCTCTTTGAATCAATGCCGAGGCGTGTGGCAGCGGTGATCTCCAACAATGGCGGCTACTCTGGCTACTGATTTTGGCAGGAACCACACTTCACAGAAGTCTATAAATTTAATCATTTGATACTTGGTCAACATGTTATCTACAAAATAAATTTTGTTGTGATATCTCTTGTCTTTCTTGGTGTTGCAATTTGGGTGGCCAGCAGTGTAGAAGGTTTTTACCCCTTTTCCTGGCAACTTCTATGCACTGCATATACTGCTCGTTGATTCTGCTGCGCCTCCATTTATGACGTTATACCATTAGCCTGATCCTCTGCTAATTCCAGTCTTCCAAACTACCCCTCCCCAGGCTATACTAGGTTTTTAATTCCGGACAGGCCCATACTAGGTTTATAACAGACGGTAGACCTTTACGTTCCTTCACATTTTTTTTTAGTTACAAGTTTACGGAAGGCTTCTGTATCCGATTCACTTGCTCAGATGAAACAATTTCACCAGAGGGGCCTTATCCACCAACGACAACATTTAGTTTAACAAACTCAACAAAATGCGCGCGAACTGTTGATAATGAGCTGCCAGCTTATATATCTTCCTTTTTATTTTTAAAGAGCATGGCTAAATGGTACTTTTCCGTTATAGCCATACCAATAAATTTCGGCTCCAATTTGGCGCATTTTTGGTTTATTTCTTGGCGCTATTTTAGCTTATTCCTTTTTCAGTGCAATGGATTTCATGATTTGGGATTTGCCACGAGATGAACCCCCAAGCTGCAATACTTTTCATCAAGAAAGAAATATTCTTCGCAAAGAGATTGGTTTCGAATAACCACCTAATGAAATTAAAATGTGACTCGAAGTCGAAATGGTTATGTAGCCTTTGGTCCTGCCGGGAATGAAAAGTTGTCCGAACGAAGACGTGGTTTACTGGATAACGCATTCCTTTCGTTACTGCCGTTCGATTCGTTTATTTATGGTACGTCTGTTGAATTCTGTGAATTACAGCTTCAAATGAATCACAACACATCAGTAGATTGGAATATTTATATGCAAGAAGTATGTGCCAATTCTTAGTCGTGTCCTAACGTTGAAATCGGTGGCAGTCATAAAATTGTTGAAATTGACGAAACCTTATTTACGAAAAGAAAAAATCACGCAGGATGTATTCTCCCCCCCCCCCCCCATGGGTTTTTGGAGGATTGTGTCGAGAAACAAAAGAATGTTTTCTGGTTGCTGTTCCCGATCGATGGCAAGAACTTTAATGGCCGTAATAGAATTAAAACTACCTTTTTTTCTCTATTTGTTTAATGTTAGTTGGGTCGGAAAGAAACAGAAATGAGTGGTGTGGCTTCAACGTAAGTAAGTGATATGGCTATAACGGAAGAGTCAAATATGGCCCTTGCACCTTAAAAATCCAACCAACCATACCAAACCAACCTTTTAAAAGGAATTATAGTTGCATATTTTCATCACACAAATGGTACAGCGCCATCTATCAGTGAAAATATCAATTACAAAATTTTCTTATGCCAAAAAAATCTCCGACTCCTTCACAAGCCTTTTGGTACAAACCACACTCTGATACGCCAATTTGTATATTTTATATGATTCTTTGAATGTCTACAAATTTAAGGACTCCCTGTACTCATGTCCAATTCAATTTTTTTACGTCATCATTAAAATTGCCTTGTACTTTTACACGCTTGGGGACAGATTACTTCCATGAATTTGTATGGAATCATCAACTTCCAACCAAAACAAGAGAAATATTCATCATCATCTCATTCCACATTACTACAACAACCGAAATTATAATTCGTCGTGACCCAGTGACTTTAAAGCTCCAAAGAAAACAAGACGTTGTCTCAATCCAATCATGCGGTCTTCGCCGGAACATTCCTCCGGCTCCAAACCACCTCCCCGTACTTGCCGTAAATCCCCGCTAAGAAGGCGTAATTATAATTGCCTTTATGTACCTTTGATTATTCGAACAATGTCTGTGTTTACGCGAGAAGTGTGTTAATGAGAAACCTGCATGACAATTTGAATTCCGAATGTAGATTACTGCTGTCCATTGTTCAAAACTGTTATTCGAGTCCCCCGCGGACGAAGGCGAACGCAGCGTGGTGGAACATGGGGAGCTCAGTAAATTCGTCCTCAAACAGTCCTGGCTTGCGTGGAATCGCCTCAATGTTTAATTTGAATTGACTTTTGCAGTGGCTTGAAATGTGCCATTTGTTGTGTCTTGAAGAGGAAATCAGGATTTGATGTGCTTTGCCCTAATGCGATTCTAGAAATGTGCCTTTTCACTTATTGTAAAAGAATATTTTAAAATAGTCTTTCGTGTTTGTTTCATTCTTCATTATAATCACGGATCCTAACTCTAGTTGTACACACATCGATTTTCGATGGTACGGAAAATATCGCACGATATTTTATCTTGCGATATTTGCTTGCACACACCACGGTTTTTTTCTGTGTAGTAAGTGCAGTCGTTTGTGAAAAGCTCGTGACTACTCATCTCAATTTGTATGGAAAATGAATCCCAAACGTGTTGTTGCTATGTGGTTGGTATACCGTCGTCTCAGGCGTCGTAACCGAAATTACTGGATTCATCCAATTAACCAGAAAAGGGAACAAGCAGGAACATTCTACACACTTGTATAAGAACTTCGAGATGATAGGAACAAGTAATAATAATAATTGACTAGCAAACATTTTTCATATTTGAAAAATATCGATTTTTTATAATTAAAAAATATGTGAAAACTCACCGAACTCGTTTTTTTCCTTGTCTTCCATATATTTAAAATCCTTATTTAGTTCACAGCAGACGTCTTTCTATGCATTTCTATCTTTGTTCTATCTATTTCTATTTTGGTGGCATTTCTATCTTAGTACGTTTCTAATGTTTTGTCCCATAGCACTGGTCTTATTTCTAACAATGAAATAAGGATTTCATTATCAATATTTTCAGCCATAATTAAAACAAAATAAGGGTGAGTTGTCGAATCCGAGACCGTGGCGATTTATCGCCAAGTATGGTAACCTTGCAGTTTTGCTTCAAATTTATGGCAACCCTATGGAAAAAGTTGGTTTTTCGGAAGGAAAGAGCGTTTCTTTTTTTTTTAACGAATGCATTTTTTTAAACAAAATATCGATGTATTGCGTTCTATGATTGGTACCGTTTTAAAATTTGAATTCTTTTTGTGTTCGTTGATGTCTTAGCTTTTAAGAATGATTGTAATTGGTTACCGCTTAACCGGGTAGGAACGGAATATATTAGTGCATCTTTAACTTCCGTACTTGCCGTTGGGTTTCCGAAATTGCGATTTATATCTTTAAAAGTAAGTGGCACATTTCTATTGATATTTTTGAGGTCTTTTTAATTACAAATTAAATTAATTAATTATTTTTCGTGATATTGTAATTAAATTAATTATTTTTCGTGATATTATAGATTTATTAGCCGCTCACTTACCCTTGATTAGGTATGGCAGTGGATGGTTTGACTGGACGTATAAATGCGGGGGTTTTTTTGCAAAAATGTATGATGAATCTGTAGCAAAACCAGAGAGCTTGAAGGTGATTGATTTATTATTGCCTTATTCGAAAGGTTTGCATAGGAAAGTCCGCGTTTTTTTAAGAACATCCACAGGATTAATTAGACCGTAAGTTTTATTTTTTTTACTTATTATTGCTTATTTGTGCATTCCTCATTTATTATTGCCCTATACAAAAGGTTGTTCGCGTAGGAAAGTCCGCGTTTTTTTTAAGAACATTCTTGCTTTGGACGCCATCTTGATTTGGCGACAAACATGTCTCCGATTCTACATCTTTACCCAAAATAACACTACCGTATAACAAACTGAAAATACTATTTGAATACACAAGTAATTGTTGACAAATAAAATGGAACACACAGGAAGTCAACTGAAGACAGATTATCGAACGAATATAATCATGGAGTGTGCAAGCGTGCAATGGGTCACGTACGCCACTGAATTCACGGAAACGGCACGGCGACCGTCTGTTCTAGTGGTAGTGAACGGTAGCAACACGGCGATCGTGCCGTGCCGTGTGTAGATCGAACCTTGTGTAAGTTCCCATGCTCTTCTTCGTTCCACTAAAAGAATTTGATCGTATGATAGAAATCGATGTGTGTGCAACTAGCCTAAAACTGTTTAACGTTGTCGTGCTAGTTTATTGAACTCGGTCCAGCCAAAGACCGTCGTGAGGCTGGTGCACGTTAAATTTAGCCTCATATATCCTTACGTTGGCGTGGTTTGGCTGGGAGCAAAGCTCAAGTGTAGTTCTTGTCATTTGACCTGGTTCAAAATTACAACGCGTTGTTCTTGGATCTTTTCCCTCGAGATTGATCCCGGACCACCACCAATATCCCGTTGTGTTGCTTGTGCGACGTTGATTAATTACCTACCTGCCTACGCAGATTTATGTAGCTTTGTATCCCACTGAAATTGAAGCAGATGCATATCTCAGAGTCCGATTTTTAAAACACTAGCCCGTTGTGTTGCTCCAGTGTGACGTTAATTAAAAATACCAGTTTTTAAAAACAAAATAGATCTATTCTAATACTTAAGGTTGTAGGTAGGTAAGTAGTTGAACCTTTGTCGCTCTGGAGCACAACACAACGGGATATTGGTGACGGTCCGGGATCAATCCCGAAAGGAAAGAACCAAGAAAACATCTCGTCATTTTGAACCCCCCGGTCAGATGATACGGTGAACACCTGAGCTGTTATCCCACTCTCCAAACTTCCACGCCAACGTGAGGACAGTTTAGGCCACGACAGATGCAACATGCACCGGCTCCACGAACCCAACTATCTTTGGTTGAATTGAGCTTCGAAATCGCTACCGGTCTATCGCGGCCCCAATACTTAAGGTGAACTAAATAGATCATTATAGGAGACGAAGACCTTTAGAAATAGTCAACTTGTAGATACGTAGAGGATAGACAGCATTTTAAATATTTACAACTGGTCACATTCAAGCAATGAAATATGTGCCATAAAAAAGATATTCCTTGACTGTCACAACTGTTCTGTACGTATCGTAGTGTTTCAAGGTGTCAAGGAAGGATTCATGATGATCCGAGATATCTTTTGGATATCTTTTCAGGAAGGACATCATGTGGAACTGATGTAATTTTGGATAAATTAAAAAAATCATATGAGCATCTTAATCCATCAACACGAAAACAAACTTAAATGTTCCTAAACCATACAGATACCGTTGATTCATCAATTTTACTCAAAGATAATTTCGGAAATCAAATAACCTTAAAACGTGAAGATTTGAATTGGTACGTAGCCGATATCCCATTTGAATTTTATAACATAAATTAACCCTGCAAGCGATATCTACGAAATATCTCCATCGAGATTTGACCAATTTTGCTAATGACAAGATATCTCATCATTAGCAAAGTATTAGCATCATTAGATGATGCCGATTTTTGTTATGACGAGATCCAGATCTGGTCGGTTTTCTTCTAATGAGATATCTCGTCTTTCAAGAGCTGATCAGTTTTGCTACTAACGAGGCACCTTGTCGAGGAAATCACCAGGATGGTTAATGATCGAATGTGGTTAGTGGAAACTTATAATATAAAATTACGAAACACAAATGTACGATAAACTAGAGTTTAATTTTATTTTTCAACTCTATATTTATCATTTGACGGCGCAATATAGAGGATCCCTATCAGGGTATAAGGGATACTACAATACCAATTCAGATATAAATTTGCTGCACTGAGTGTTTCTTTAATCGGGGTCACAGTTCCTCCACTAAGACTAGTTGAGGTTACTACGGAAATTGGTAGGAAGGGGATCTCGCAGTGGACCTAGACAAGCGCAAATAGGACTCCATAGGATCCGAAAACAACTTAGGCATCACTGGTTGACTATGGCGACGTGGAATGCTTACCTTCAATATTATCTTGCTCGGAGCCGATGGATCGCCGAATTCCTCTTTCGAGGAGGACAGTAAACTGGTTTTATGTTGCTTAATGTCATTTTTCTCCTATCTTTTCAGTTTCCTTGAGGTCTTACTGAATGGGGCCCAAGATATACAGAGGCTGTTCGGACATTTTTTGAACGATTTTGATGAGCTGTAAAAAAATTGCATGCCTACGAAAGAATTTTATTTTCGCAGCAGTTAAATAGTTAACGTATAACTTATCGTCTGCTAACTCAGAGTTTTGTTTACTTTCAAAATGGCGCTTTTAAATAAGCAATGGATGGAAGGCTATGTTTCGCTCTTTCCGAAGAGAATTATGCTTATTCAATTATTCAAAAACGCTGTAAAAGTCATGTTTTTTTATATCTAAAGGTACGATAAGTAATATTAATGAGAAAGGAAAAAAGTAAAAGTGGAAAAATACTTCCAAAAAAGTATCAAAAAAAATTTCTGAGAATATTTGTAAGGTAAGATCTTTAATTTTAAAAGAGAATCCGCCAAGTCAAAGGACTGTAGCAAAGTGAACGTGAGAACTTTCTCTAAGAGATTTATGATTGTTGCCGGTTTTGCATATAATAGAAAATTAAAAGTAAAAAGAGCGGATAAAATGTAAAAAATCAACTCCCACATATTACCAAGACCATATTTTATCCCCAATATTCAAAAAAGAAATATCATATTTTTACCCACAGTGTCAACAATCAGTAGAACTGCATCAGGGTAAAGCAAGCAGCCTAAATCGACTATTAAATTCTTGGAAAAAATGGAACAAGAAACTGGTATCAAGTCAATACCCTTTACTGATATTCCTGCTAGATGTTTCGCCCATGAACTTTTATGCTTTTGAAAAGGGCATTATCGAAACGTCGACCGAAAACCATTCAAAGACTGGAAAACTGTGGAGCAAGAATGGGACAAAATACCACTGTCGATACTACAAAAGTCATTATTATCATGGAAATTAAGGTGTAGAAAGATAGCTAACAATAAGGGCTATGAAATGGAACATTTAAACACAAAACTTTCATGTAAAAAATTGAGCTTCATTCCATTAAAATCGTTCAAAAAATGTTCGAACAGCCTCTGTAATATCTGTATTTTTCGTAGGGGTCATGGAGAACTTTTCTGTACCTTCATCGTACCTGTTTATAGCATTGCTATGGCTTAAGCTTGCAAGGGTTTGGTTGTAATTTCTACATAGGCATCTATATCTTATAACACCGAGTATATCATTCATAAGTTCAATCAGCAACAATTAAAGCCAAGCGTTCTCAGGCACATTTTTCTATACCATACTTAACATATACACAAGACAATTCCTAACTATCTTGGAGAATTGGCTTATGGAAACTGGACCACTCTTTTAGCAAAAACTATAGATGAGTGTTCTCAGGCATTTTTTTCTATACTATACTTTACCCCCCCCCCATGTACAAAATAATTCCTAAATACCTTGAGAATTAGCTTATGTGAACTGGGGACGACTCCTTTAGCAACAATCAAAGCCGATTTTTCTTATGCACTCTTTCCTGTACCCATACTTTGTATATGCGTAAGATAATTCCTAAATCCCTAGAGAAATTAGCTTATATGAACCTGACCACTCTAAGCAACAATTAAAGCCGAGAGTTCTGGGGCACTTTTTCCATACTATACTTTGTATATACGCAAGATAATTCATAAATCCCTCGAGAAATTAGCTTATGTGAACTGGACCACTCTCTTTAGCATCAATTAAAGCCGCGTGTTCTTATCACTCTTTCCTATACCCATACTTTGCAAACGCACAAGATAATTCCTAAATCCCTTGAGAAAATTAGCTTATGTGAACTGGACCACTCTTGCACCAACCGAACCACTATTAATCGATGTCGTAAAACTAGAGCGCCTACAACAGGGAACCAAGTAGAGTCATCAAGAAAAGTTAAAGGTAAGAACAAAAACAATTTTAATTATCCACAGATCAAACTTCTGAAACAGCAGAAACAGGAACGCGTTTCCAATCCCTCGTCAGATTTTTCTCGATGTCACATCTCGAATAAAGGCAATTCATCCATACCATCGGACTCTTTTCTGAGAAAAATCTCCATTCAGAGACCTTTCAGAAACTCTGAAAAATGAGGCCTGCATTCAGTCCCCCACCCCAAAGTTAATGAGCACGATCCTCTAGCGACGAATTAGGAAAATTAAGCACGAGTAAAAAGCTTATTCGAATTTTCAATAATTGAACAAAGACGTGGACAAGATGAAGGCCCTCCATACTTTCCAATTGCGACGTACACCGAAAGTTATGTTCGATTGAAAAGGAGGTAGTGTTATTAAGGAAGAGAGGAGAGTTATGAAATATATATATATTGGCTTCAGACACATGAATAATGCAAATGGCCCGGCTTTTATGGAAATTGAGTTCCGCTCGGTTTAAATATCTCCCGATAGAGATAAATGAGTTGTAGTCCTTCTCAACATGAATCCGTAATTGCAGGGTGGAAAGCGATTTTGTTCCAGAGGTGAAGTCTCGGACGAGATCTTTCGGATGGTTGATCTGTGGTACTTAGCGTGATTTCTTGGGGGTATTGAGAAGTGTTTTAATTTCTGGAGATGGCTTCTTTGTTTTGTTTCCTGATTTTAGTGAGTGAGAATTTCGAAAGTGGAAAAAGGCTAAATTTAGACTTTTCTTCACCAAATGGATTATTCTCTCTGCTGATTACGAACGCTGAAAAGTTTTCGAATAAAGGTGTCTTACTTTTCAGGGTTGGTTGGTGTAAAAGAGGCGTACAAAGCGTTGGGAATTTCGATATTAATTTATCTATCATTTTCAATTATGCATGTACGAGGGAAAGTCAAAAATGACCCGCATTTCATTTTTTCAATCTATTTATACAAATGTAGAGGTTGAACAAGTTCCTCGTTTTCTACAGTCTCCTTCCTTTTCGATGCACTTGGGCCTTCTTCGTGCATCACGCTTGTCCGGCCTCTTTTAAGCTTCTCGATCCACTCATACACACTTCTACGTGGTATAGCACTGTCCCCGTATTGTGTTGTAATCCTCCGACTAATTTCAGCTCCTGGAACACCTTCCGACAATAGAAATTGAATTACTGCTCTTTATTCCACCTTGGTGCTCACTGCTAGCGGAGCGGACATATTTACGCTGAAGCAGAATTAAGAAATATAAAACAATCAATGAAAATTATTTGTTTATTCAATTATTGTGCTTCTACAGAGAAAATTTGCAGAGAACAAAAACTATGATATCCAAAAAATACAAAAAAAGAGGCATCACATGTACGGTTTGATAAAAGCGAAGACCTTTCATTTCAACAGATTACTTACTGAATTGAAATAATCAACAAATAAATCAACTCCCGAGAAAGAATTAAACAGCTTAAAATATCCATTTATAGCAAAATTTTTGAATAAATTCCTTTTAAAGGTTTAACAAAAAATAATTTTTCCGTTTCTGGTGTATGCCTGAGGATATTAAAATCGATACAAGAAACTAAAAAGAGCAAATCTAATTATTATCAGGCAATCAAATTTTTAACAATAAACCATTAAAAATTTCTAGACACCAAATGCTTGTAAAAAAATCGAAGAAATCATCGAATCCCCTTTAAAGATAGGAATCGTGTCAGATATAAAAGAATGATTAATGTTTTTTCCAATATTGAATTAAACTATATTATAAACATAGAAAAATTGAATTTTTGTGAAATTGAAATTGATATTAAGATTATATAATTTTTCTATTTGGTAAGGCTTCTTTGTCTTCGGATGGGAAAAAATTGATTTTTAATCAATGAATTTTATTACAATTTTAATGTACATAAAACGAAATAAAATTGGAAAAATGTTTTATCCTTTACTTTTCATCTCTTTACTGCGTCTCTGACAGACGATATACAAATTATAAATTCCAAAAAACATATTTAAATTAACTTCCATATCCTCGTTTTTCAATAACAGAAAATGATTCATATTTAATTTGTCTCAGTCTATGAATTAGTCGTTTACGCTGTATTCAAAATCCATATGCAATTGAAGTTTGAAAGCGAAAGTAGCTTTTTTCTGTTGTCATATACATAAATACCAAGAGAAATAAAAAGCGTGTACAAATGTTCCCTGTATAAATTCTCCTATTTTCCTTGCAGACAGTTTTTGCTGACTTACAAACTACTGATTATCATTTTATAAACTGTGAGACGTCTGATCCGATTTTATTTAAAACAAGAAAATATATATTGTGCATGTTTCTTGACAGCATTCAGCATTCATTGTTTATAAACCAACCCTAGCTCATCCGAAACATACAAGCCTTACAAAATCGAAAACACCTTAAAATCAATACCTCAAAAATGCAATTTTTCGATGTTGACATAATGGTTTAGTTTAATATTGGAAAAAAATGTAATTATTCTTTTACTTCTGAGTTGCACACGATGGCGTTTGGTTGGATTCAAACTCGCAACCCTCCGGTTTCTAATCCGTTGCTCTTAAAACTGGGCAACCGTGGCTCAACCAACCAAAGAAGTGAATGCTTTTCAAAATACATTGGGCTACGGGTCTATAGATGTAAGAGTTTGGGGAAGAATTTAGGCTACATTTAGGTTATTTGGCTCTTTAGAAGTGTCAATCTGACAGTAATATTTATATTGCATTATTGAAGTGGTATAAGAGGAAGTAAAAGACTAAAACACACTCGTTGGGGAAGGGGTGAAAGCAAATTAAAAGGTAGGAAGGAAGATGGTTGAATTAACGTCACATTGGGAGCAACACGTCAGACTGCTGGCGAAGGTCCAATATCACACACACACACAATCCACGTGACAGATCTTCAAACCAAGCGACCGGAAGAAATAACTTGAAGCTGCGCGCAGATACTGCCTATTTCATCAAGTCGATGGTTTTCGAGGTAGATAGGTAGTTAATTGACGTAGCACTGAAGCAACACAGCGGACTATTGGCCTGTAGCAATCCCGAATTTAAAAACAAGAGGACAACATCTTTAATTTTAAATCACGATCACATGACGAGGTCAACACCTGAGCTGCCACCCCACTCTTCAAACTTCCACACCACCCAACGGGAGGACATTTGAGACCACGAAGGATTTAACATGCAGCAGCCTCCACCTGCACGACGGTCTTTGGTTGGATCGAGTTTCGAACTCACGACCCTCCTATTGCTAATGTGCTCCTCTTCCACAACCGGGCTACCACCCCCCAAATTAAAAGGAAAAGCGCTTAAGAGATTTCAATTATTACTTATATGGTAGTCTGCTTTCTTTGTTGAAAAGTATTGATGAACGAGAAGTTAGGGTATGAAGAATTCGAATTATGCTATATTTATTTATGAATTTGCATTATGTACAACTTAAAGCGGCTTAAAATGCTAAAGTGAAAGACATTATAAACTTACGTTGTAATTGAATAAACAGAAGCTAAAAGCAAATGAGGACATTGAATTGTTACTTTGTAATGTTATTGTAATAATTTCATGTTGTGAATATAAACCAGAGTTTAACTCTTTGTTGTGGCACAGGGTAACATAAAAAGGAGACAGAACCTCGGAATCTGAACTCTAACAAAAAGCAGCTAACCCACAATGGCATCCGCCTATTGTCTACGGAAATGCCGATTCGATTTCCGGTCTTAGTAAGTGTTCTCTGATATTGGAGTGAGAATAAAAAAAAAGTTCTCCCATTTCCTTACAAAGTCAGTTGAGTCGGGTGATGTTTGCACCAAAATTCGAGTGGTCGAAAGAAACGAAAGGGATCAATGTAATACTACCTAATCCATCTAGTCTACAGGGAACGATTCTGGAATCGAATGTTGGCAATTTCCTCTCGTCAGTGCTTTGTTGTCAACAGTGACACTCACAATACAACTCTGAATGAATAGAAATTCGGTTTTAAATGTTTGGGAATAAGAAATTTAATTGACTTTTCAGTTAGTTAACTATTAAGACTACGCAGATGTAGTTAACGAATCGATGAGATGCCCAGATCCGATTCCAAGGCCGATAGCAACAGTATTCGATTTTGTTCAAATGCTTACAGAACCGTCTATTGCAGTGAAGTAGATTTTGTTAGCAAAACACAACTCTTTGAACAATCACTCTTCTGTCCAACAGGGTTCGCTTTGGTTCAGTGGTTTTGTCCACTGCTTTAGAAACTGGTGGCAAAGATTCGATTCCTGTAACTTACCATGAGTACACTCATGTCCAAAAGTTAAGCATAATTCGTAAAATGCGAAAAATCGGAGTAAATATGAACATATACAAAGGTTCAACATTGCTTGTGGAGAATCGTGGGACGAAGGTAAAACATTGTGCATATGCAAAACAGTTCAGTCGACGTCGACATGCGCAAAGCACCGGCGTACGTCGGAACGAGTATAAAACGGCCTCGAGCGGCATGGCCAGTTTAGACAGAAATTTCGCAATTGCTGTGGTACGGAGCTTTGCTAACAATCAATAAGGACGAAAGATGTCCCAAAGATGCCAACTGGACATGTTTGTGAAGGGATGAATTATTGGAATGCGGGAATCCGGTCGATCCCAAAACGAAGCTTCTCGAATTTTGAATGTGCCTCAGTGTATGATCTCCAGACTGAGGCACAGGTTTCACACCACTGGAGATGTTACCCGACGACCAGTACTAGATCGGCCGAGGATAACAACCGCTCGGCAAGACCGATATTTGGCGATAACTGGGCGATGTTAGAGGAATCGTTCTGCTAGACAACTGGGTTCAGCACTGACAGCCGCCTCAAGAGTCATAGTTTCGATACAAACTGTTTACAAGAGACTCAGACACGTTGGTCTCTATGCCAGACGACCTGCAGTTTGTATCCCCCTGACGTCTGCACAGAAACACGCGCGTTTACAGTGGAGTTTGGAACATCGGCAGTGGAGTCGACAACATTGGAGCAATGTCATGTTCAGTGATGAGTCCAGATTTAGTCTGCAAACTGATTCTTGTCTTACCACGATCTGTAGAGAATGTGGAATGCGTTTTCACCCGGGGAAACATAATGAATTTTCTGAAATGTTCACATAAACAGCAATTATGCTTGACTTTTGGACATGAGTGTGATTTTCTCTTTCAAAACTTTCCTTGTGTGTATGTCCATTGACTTGACGTTGTTTGACTTGTGTTTGGCGTAGCTTGGCCAAATATGGCACTCAAACTTCCAACCCAACCAACCTCTGTCTAATAGTTGCTTTAGGTTTTCCTTTTCCAAACACAAATTCTGACCAAGTTTTAATGAGGAACTTTCAAAGAGACATCTTTTATGTAATCATGAGATAGAATTAGTTTTTCTTAAACGTGTTGTGGGGTAAAACTACGCTACTAGGATATCTCGTGATGCTCAGAGGGTCAAATTGAATTTGTAAATAAACAGCTTGAAGACTTTCAAACTTTTTGCAGCTACTTCATCTCTCCTAATTTCACCAAAACTGGTCATCATAGCTGAAAGCTAAAGACTACTAACATATAAAACTTTAGAAATATAAATAAAGCATTATTAAACTGAATACACAAAAAGTATTTTTAAGCTCACTACGACAATAAGGCAACTATTTACAGCTGCTTCATCTCTGATAGTTTTAACAAAACTGATGAAGTGAGCCCTGAAAGAGAGAAAACTTAAGATTACTAACACACAAAAATCTTAAAGATGTACATGAGGTATATTTAAACCGAACACGCAAGAAACTTTATTTTAAGCTCACTACTGACAGGGAACACTGAATTTGTTTACAGCTACTTTATCTCTGACAATTTGATCAAAATTCATCAAGTGAGCAGTGTATAGAAAGCTACCAACTTACAAAACTTCAAAGATACACATAAGGTATTAAACCGAACGCTGCAAAAAACTTCATTTTTAACTCCATATGATTATTTTTAAGCTTACGTCGAAAACTTTTTACAGCTACTTTGTGTCTGATAAATTGACCAAAATTGATCAAGTGAGAACTGAAAAGTTCAAGACTACAAACATACAAAACCTTAAACACATACATAGGTATCTTTAAGCCGAACATGAGCAAAAAACTTTATTTTTAAGCTCGCCAGCGCCGACAAGAACTAAGTCGCGTTCCGCACAGGGATCTAGTACCTTTCGCACCAAAAATCAATCCATCTCTTCTCACTACTCCACTTTATCAAACATTCCTTCCGTCTCCCTGCTCAAAAAGAAAGAATGGTAAAAAAATCCCTGTCTGTGATTGTTATAAATTTATAGCCATTCCAAGTAAGCCAAAGTTGATGAGATTGCACTTCCCAATTCCCGGTAGAAATCTTTTGTTTCCAGAACACCCCCATCCCTCTTGCAAACGGAAAACCGAAAACTCGGCATCCAGTGCAGGAGAAAAGAGAAAAAGAACTCAACCACAACTCATTCGCTTCTCAATACGAAAACTTTTCTTACAAAAATTCCCTTTCTTTTCCCTATTCTCCCGATTACCGAATCCGACGGGAACGAAAGGAAAGGAAAATCGATACATTTAAGCAGCGCCCATTTCCCAGCTCCCCTAAAATTGTCGTAAGGAAGAATGAAACAAAAACATCCTCCTGTGATCGACCCTTTATTATCGACATATTCCGAGGTTTTCACCATTGTTCCATTCTCCGATCTAAAGCTGCTTTTGATTAGAGACAGTTTTCTTCTAAATGATCTTAAAAAGGATAGGAAGATGTCCTTTCAACGCGAATTAAGATTTTATTGCGAGAAAGTATCTTTCTTTTGCTTTTGCACAATGACGTACAAAGATCATAATTCAATCGATGTCGGCTTTTTTTTCTCCTTCGCTTTTCAGCTTCTCTTGAGTGGTTGAACACAATGCCCTGCTTTCAAGCTGGAGAGTTTCTGCGGTGAAAGGCAGTAATTGAATTTTTCTTTTAAAAACATATCTTCCTCGTGACAGGTGTTCAATTGCGTACTTTTTCCTTCGATATTGTTGGGTCCTTTTGATATTTTTGTCACAAAATAAATGAAAATATGGGGAATAAGCCGAATTGATTCATTCTGATATATATCTAGGCTGGAAAATTACACATCACACCGGAATGCAAATGATGAACTTTTAAAGTTCAAGGAATGTTACTTTCCCTTTAACATAGGTGTTGTACACCGAATGGGATATTTCCATCTCTGCATTAAGCACACATATCACATATCGTTGACTTAGAGCAGAAATTCATTAACTGACATTTTTTTCGAGACGATAATTTCTCATTTTCATGTTTTTGAGAAATACACTGTTAGTTGGTTACATGTTTAAAAGATATAACACTATCAAAATATTTATAATGCTTATTTTTGACTTTGAAAGTTACACTTAAGTATTTAAGCAGCTCTATAATTAAAATTCGGTTTCGTCAGCTTATGAGTTTCTGCTCTAAGCCAACGATGCGCGCTTTTATATTATATATAGTTTTTGTAAATGTGAATCAATTTTAAAAACATTGCGGCAAAATTTTGCTATCACGGTCTAAAATATGTTATATTTCTAATACTTTCATTATTCTTTAACCCTTCAAGGAATTTAATTCGGTTCGAAAACTACTCTGTAGTGACCAATTAACTAAACTAGGGCAAAAACCTAGTAGCTGTTCCAAACTATCACAAGTTCTGGGCAAGGAATAATTTGTTTCCCTACTTGGATTTCCCTTTGGAGTAATAGGTAAGTCTCGATGGCATATCTCATCTTTAGCAAAATTGACCACATTTTGGACGAGATATCTCGTCAAAATATTTATAGGGTTAGTAGTTACTTCTCAGTTTAATGGACGGTACAGTGTTGAAGTCAACACAAAGAGGACTATTCGCTTAGCCAATCGGGAAAGACCAACATCTATCGTTGTTTACAAAACAGTCCCATTCAACAACATGCTTCATACTCTAAAAACTAATCGGTACATCAGGACAAGCTGGTATGGATGAAATTGAAATAGAAAAGAATCCTACCTTCCACAAGATCATATAGTTGGAAATGATAATGGCATTATTGATTTTGCCATTTTTTTACATGAATGAAAACACAACCACGATGTAATTGATGACATTGAAGGTTATGACCCACGTCGACAAATAATATACCAGAAAAAGGACAAAGCTTTTGTGAAGATTAAAACCCTCTTGAACAATTGTTTATAAACATACTTGAGTGATCTATCCTCACTCAAATCTTATTTCTGCAATTAACGCATACTGCTCTTGTAAAATTTAACTACCTTATTTTTAAAATTATTTCATAAAAGTTTTTTTCTTACGATCGTAGGCATCTTGCTACGATAATTAATACCTTTTTGACACGCGTAAGTCAAATAAAAATCTATCAAATCTCTCTTTAAATTAATGTGACAAATACGTGTAATCGTGAAAATATATGTACGCATACTTCTATTATGTTTGATACACACTTGCATGTCGTCGACTTAGAGCAGAAACGCATTAACTTACTTCAGGTTTGATCCCAGACCGTCGTCAATAGCCCGTTAAATTGCTCCAGTGCGACGTCAATTAAAATACCTACCTATCTACCAACCATTAACTTACAAAAGATTACAGTACATCCGTTGAAAGACTTATTTGTTTTTAGGTAAAAAGAAAAATTGTAATCATTTTGATACTGTTACACTTTCTTTCAAACAGATTACAATATAACAATCCAGTTGTCATCAATATGGAAATAAGCATTTTGTGTCAAAAAACGCATTTCCGAATAAATTTCAGCTAATGAGTTTCTGCTCGACGATATATGTAATGAATATCTCGAAACACTTCTCTTTTATATTAGCTCTTTATATTCTACTTAATTTATTCTGTGTATGTTTTTCTTTATATCATATTTATATTAGCTATTCTTTCGTGAATCGAGTTACCCGGCAGACTCATTATTAATGATATTGTATTTCATTCAGGAACAGTGGATTTTCAGAGCAAATTTTGCTATTGTTATCCGATTGTTACGAAATTTGGAGACTGTTTTACTAAAAGCTGACTTACTTATCTACTATACCTTTCATGTTGTTGTATGCGTAACTCCGTCAAAAGCTATTGTAATGAAATTTGTATTTTTGTTATCCACAGAAATTGATATAATTTAATTTTTAACGCTATAGCGGAATTATCGGTTTTTCATATCGATTTTGGTGATTTTAAAAGTTCACTATCGACGATTAACGATAAAGTTACCTTCATGGTGGAGATGTCGAATCTGGGGTACTAGTGATTTATCGCCAAACATGGTAACCTTGGTGTTTTGATTTAGCTTTATGGCAACCCTATGCAAAAGGTTTTTCGCGTAGGAAAGTCCACGTTTTTTTTTAATGAACATACTGGCTTTGGACGCCATCTTGATTTGGCGACAAAAATTGCTTGGCGACAAACATGCCCCGGATTCTACATCTTTACCAAGTTCATAACTGCTTCGTTTTATTTTTCATACGACGTATATTATCTACATAAATAAGAATGGAGTGTTTGTTTGTGCATTGAATATTTCCACCCATTTCAAGTTATTTATCCGTTTTGGATCATTCTAATAATACGAGGGTTGTCCGTAAAGTAAGGTTCCCAAGGCGCTGCAGTCGCGAGGAACGCTGTTACGCAGGATCCGTATATTATCTACATAAATAAGAATGGAGTGTTTGTTTGTGCATTGAATATTTCCACCCATTTCAAGTTATTTATCCGTTTTGGATCATTCTAATAATACGAGGGTTGTCCGTAAAGTAAGGTTCCCAAGGCGCTGCAGTCGCGAGGAACGCTGTTACGCAGGATCCGGCGCCACTGACGTGTACCTTGGTTCCCCCTCTCCCAGTCCCCACCCCGGCGAGCTGTCTGCGACGCTCAGTCTTAGCTTGGCAGCCCTTAGAGATGGAGCTCCCACTCGCTTCTCCCGCCAGGTGCGAATTACGCTCTGTGATTCGTTTTTTGTTTGCAAAAAACACTGCGCCGGTGGACATTCATTCCCAACTGTGTGAAGTCTACGGAGAAAAGTGTATAAGCGTACAACACGTGCGCAAATGGTGTAGAGAATTTAAAGACGGACGTACAGACGTCCATGATGAACAACGTTCCGGACGGCCATCGGTTTCGGACGAAACGATTGCGAAAGTGGAAGAAGCGATGCTGAAAGATCGAAGGGTTACGGTTAGGGAGCTCTGCGAGATGATCCCCGATGTCGGCAAGACATGCATTGACAAAATTTTGACAGACCATTTAGGGTATGTCAAGGTTTGTGCAAGGTGGGTCCCAAGAATGCTCACGGAGGACCACAAACGACAACGCGTTGAAGCGGCCCGCGAATTTCTTCAGGCCTACGAAACCGATGGCGAGGAATTCTTGGACTCCATTGTCACTGGGGACGAGACATGGGTCCACTACACGACACCGGAAACGAAAGAACAATCCCGTCAGTGGAAACATCCAGAGTCGCCGAAGCCGCGGAAGTTTAAACAAACACCGAGTGCCGGTAAAGTGATGGCCAGCGTGTTTTGAGACAGGAATGGCATATTGTTGTGCGAATTCATGCCTGCCGGGACAACAATCAATGCTGACCGCTACTGCGAGACGTTGAAGAACCTTCGCCGCGCGATTCAAAACAAGAGGAGAGGCATGCTCACGAAGGGAGTGCGTTTCCATCAGGACAACGCTCGTCCGCACACCGCCCGTGTAACCAGCGATCTCATCAACGAATTTGGATGGGATACTGTCACACACCCGCCCTACAGCCCGGATATAGCCCCAAGTGACTATCATCTCTTCCCTGAATTGAAAAAACACCTGGGTGGGAGGCATTTCGGAACCGGAGAGGAGCTGAAAGAAGAGGTTTTAAGCTACCTTCGCGGCGCGGCGGGAGAGTTCTACGACTCAGGCATAAAGAAGATGGTACACCGCATGAAAAAATGCATCGATCTTAACGGTGATTATGTCGAAAAATAGGAAAAAGTCTAAGCTTTTCAAAAATGTATTATTCATTGCAAATAAACATGTTTTTCATTGTGAAAAATCATTGGGAACCTTATTTTACGGACAACCCTCGTACTACCGGGCTTAAGCGTTTGGTGTCTGTAAGTATGCATGTCTGTGCCCATGCTTACGTCCAAATACATTGCTGCTACTACTGGCATTATAATTACATACTACTGAATACATTACTTGAATTTCCTTTGGTTACATATATAGGCAAGTTTCATAATCATCATTCAAACTAAAACATCTGAGTAACTATACTTAAATCAACCATAATTTGGTAGTATTGAAGAAGCTGGAATGTATATTGAGCGTTGCGATTACTTCTATTGTTTTACCAGTACTGCAGAAAAAGCATATTTAATTATTTTTACGGAATTTAAATTCAAATATACTTATTTTATCTTTTTATAATATGTAAATGTGCTAATATTTGCGACAAAGAGAATATAAAAAGAATAACTCATTCAATTTTGTACTAGAGTAAAGTAGAAATTAATTATTTTTGTGTCCAATGATAAAATATGCATTCATTTTCTGGACAACATGTGTACATTTCGACTAACTTTCCTCAAATTTCCTTGGTTTAACAAATGTGGTTATAGAATTCCTTTATATAAAAAGAAGTAAAATATACTGCACACCTTTCGAGCCAAGATATATTTTAGCTAATCAAATTTATTCAAAGTATTACAAAATTCTGACAGATTTCCTTTAAAGAAAGATAAAACTCATTAAAATGAATTTTTTTCCATGTTTCAAATAAAATTACGTATTTATTTGAAGGTGTGTGTATAGACAAGTAACACCATAATTCTCATTTTAAACAGGAAATGATTTCCTTCAAAAATAAATCTCTAAATTAAAAAATGTGCTTTGAAGTGTAGAGCGTGGTCAAAGGAAAGGAAATTTGTGTTTATTGGCCAAGTACAGAAATTTTATTTTTTTTGACGTGAATACGTCTTTAAAATCGCATGGGTCTAAGGCGCTTGCATAGAGCCATCGGCAGAAACTTGCGCGTCGCGAAAAGTGTTGATATCTCAAAACAACATAATTCCAAGGGGGATCTACCTATAAAGCTAAATGACCTATCATCGTGTAGATGAATGCGAGTCGCGTCGAGCAGGTTGGCCAATGACCCTCTGACCTTTGTAACGCGTGGTGGGGGAAATGAGTCACATTTCGGGCCTGTTTAACCGCTGTAACTTCAGTTCTAATCGACGGGTCATGGAGAGTGTGTGCTTAAATTGAAGGGAACGACAATTCCTTTTGACTAATTGACAGTTTAAACCGTTTATGTGAAAATTGTGTGCAGTGGACAATGACGATTTGTCGAAGATTTCACTATGAAGCCAAAATATCACACTAAAATTCAATTGTGGTCTAGGAAAAGTGAACAGGTTGAAAGAGCAGTTCAAGACGGACAAAATGATACCAAGAAGTCTAAACCTATGAAAAGTGCGGAGAGATCTAGAGCTTACCGAAGACGCAAGAAGGAGCAGGCTTCGTACGCGGCGACGTCACTAGACCATCTAACGAGCTGCCACCACGCTTGGAAACACCACTGTAAAGACTTCAGACTAAGATAGATGGCGCTCTTGCGCATGCCCAGAAGGACTTTGAGAAAGGAAAGAGTTGAGAACGAGTGTGGCGAGAGACGTGTGGGTTGTGTTTTTTGGAGAGTGATCGAGACTGAGATGTTTCGTTTTTGATATTTACTACCTTTATTATTTTGTGTTGTGTGTCGTGCCTGTACTGTGTCCTGTGAGTTCATTAAAATGGTTTGAACCAAAAAAAAGGAGTATTCCTTGTGATGATAATTTAAAATTTTGAGCAAGTCAGTACACCACCATCGACCTTACCTTTGCCAGGAACATCAGCATCGACGCCATGCTGTTTGTCTCGTACTTTAGCTATCACAGACCAATCATCCATAATGTCGCCATAGAATACTAAGCATTGTCCACACCCTAACACTGTATCCACCAAAACTGGCTTATAAATAAATGTCAGAAAAACCCGCCACCTTCATTTTACCAGCGACCCACTTTCCATGTATTCCGCCCAAAAGTATTCACGAACCAAACCTTACAGTACAGTGGGGACTGTGCCTACTCGCTTTTTTTTCGTTCGCTATTAATTTTGTTCTACTTTTAGTTGTAAGGTTGTGGCAACTATGCGATATCACAAGATAGAAGACAATCATGAATTAGTATCTAAAAATATAACCTTGATTTTCCGCCGACATTAATTTTATTACGTTTTGATTTCTTTGGCTGCAAGTTTAATAAATTGCAAATTCCTTTTCATCACACGGCAACAACACCCACACAAAGGATTCAATTTCAAACTGCATGCAAGTTAAAAGGAAGCACATTTTAAATGGAACTTTGACGATATTATAAGAATATCAATGTTGGAAAAAATCCGAACTAGGATTTTTGAAACATTAAAATTCCTTGTTTTAGTGACAGAAGGTCAATGTTGCCTGGTATACAATACGAAACTATTCTTAAGCAACTTATTTTATCTCAAACGTTTGTTGAAAATAGTGAATCTCTTTTTAAAAATACGCTCAAATCGACTGGTTACCTTTCCTTCGTAGCAATTATAAATGTATCGAAAAGTGTTAAATACCTCTCCTAATACTTAAATGATGTTGGTGTTTTACCACGAAAGAGAAAATTGATTATTCTGGTCACTTTCAATCTACAATTAACTAATTCCACCCGAATTAGATCGGATAATTCTGCTAGTGTGTGTATAAAGTTCATTTCATTTGATCTGCCTAAACCTAAAAATGCTTTTCTAGTACACTAGCTCTCAGGCACACATCTTCTTTAGGTTTGTATGGGTATCACAACCTCGAGGTATACGAGTGATCTTTCCTCCTTTTCATTTTTACCCTCGCCCTAATCTGCTTTTTTGCTTTTTCTTCCTCCTTCATTCTTTTTCTGTCTTCGTTTGGCCAAATATGGCCCTTGCGCCATAAAACTCCCAAAACCAATCTAGTACACTACTGATATTCATTTATTTGCTCTTCGAAATTTGAAATCGTCGATTTCATGTCTCCACCACACAAGTGTCGAAACGCAGGGCGCTTTTACTATTACAACTTAAAGATCCAGCGATCAGAAAGCAAATATCTAAAAACCGTAAAACCCTCCGAAATAAGAAACCAGTGATCATCAGAAGTCGATTTCCAGGATCCATTTGAAAAGCAGAAGTTCCTCCATTTGAGAAAAATCGACCATTATAAATCCCATTCCTCTTCTTCATGTCATTAATCGGGGTGGGTACTATGAGTGTACTGGAGTCTTTCCCGAAATGATCCCTAATGAGGTGATGAAATTCTTCGGCGCCTTATTAAATTATTAATTAGTACGATACTGAGAAATGCGGATAACTCCGTTTCGAGATCTATGCGAAGGGAACTGTCTATTGAATATGCACTTGGGGAAATGTATCGAAGATGATTCTTTCTGAATTTGGGGAGTTTTAAATTCGGGCGATGATGTTTCAGAACGATTTTGAAATTTTTCTCTGGTGGTATAAAAGTAGTATATTTTCGATCATCAATGTGTTACTTTTATTAAAATGTCTCGGGTATTTAATTTGTTTTGAAGGATAAGTAGTAATCACATAATCACTTTACCCTCTGAGCGATCGAGATTTCCGAGTAGAGTAGTGTTGTTTTTACCCCGCAACAAATTTGACCCTCCAAGTGCTTTCGATGAGATACATCGTCCATCAAGATCTGAACAATTTTCTAGTGGCGAGATATATCGTCATCAAGATATTGCCGATTTTTTTTATGATGACGAGATCAAGATCTGGTCAGTTTTCTTCTATTGGCAAGATATCATCTCATCCATCAAGATCTTGTCAGTTTTGCTAACGAAGATATACTTCGTCGAGACAGCCACCAGGAGGGTTAATGATTAAATAACCACACTTACTGGTTGAATCCATGTTGAAAGAATCCATGAATTCTTTCAACATTTAAAATATTATATTGGCGCTTTCGTTAGAAAAGAATGCTTTGTAAAGATTCTGTTGGTCACATTTCCTGGGAAATGAGTCCTTTGGAAATGTTATATTGCTCATCTCCTTAGAATACAATCCCTTGGAAAGAGTCTATTCCTCAAGACTGCAGGTTACAAAGTTTATCTTAAAGTAAGTGCTTGAAGTGCAGTTTCTGAAGTAGGTGCTTGAAATGTCAAAAAGCATTATCCATAAGATGGGTCTTTTCGAGTTGACAATCTTACTTGCCGCGTATATAAATACTTAATACTTAACAAAGATTAGATAACAGTATTATTACTACCTATTCATAACTACGAATCAATTAATTTCTGAATCAGTGAGTGGTGTTTTCAAGCGTTGTGAAGCATGGTACTATTATAGGCAACGTTTAAACAAGTCAACTCCTGGAGACTGAACTTTGGAGATAATACATTCTTGACTATCACGCAGAAGTAATTGCTCTACTTAACCTTCTGAGAGGGCTCACACGCACTTAGATCCATTCTGAAACCTGTAATCTTTCCTACAAAACTCCTTACCACCTTTGATCTTCTTTTCCAATAGAATCTTACCTAGAATTCTTTCAACCAATAGATGTGGTTATCTAGTCATTATGTGAAGTTGAGTAAAAGCAATACTACTCTAATTGGAAATCTTGTGACTCAGGGTTGAGGAAAGTTATGTTTTTGTCAACAATATTAAATTCATGTAGGTAAGTTTTTTGCATAAATTCGAGTATTGGTGCTATAGTTCTCATAGTATTCCTCAATTTTCCTCCAGTGCGAAGTGAACTCAATTACCTACCTACCTCAACTTGTTAAATTAATTTGGGTTACATATAATTAAATCTAAATCAACGTAACATTCATTTAGGATTTTTTCTACATAAGCACGAAAATCAATTTCGACACACATCCTAAGGGAAAGTATCACGATGCTTTGAATTGGAAACTTGGAAGTACTTTTACTAGGAAAAATACGTCTGTGTAAATTTCACTGCTACGAGACGTAGTCTGATTTATTTCTGATTTATCAACAGTGTAACTTATGGATTGACAAACTAATATTGTAAGAGAATCATCTCATACCATTATTTTGGATCTAACAATTACCTTTGAAAACAAAATATTCAAGATGTTTCTCAAGGTATACTTCAATCTTAATAGATCCTTCGACCCAAATTTAACACTCAACCATCTGAAAATGTCTCTCTCAATTTACTCTGCCTTTTTTCACAAAAAGCTTTGTTGAAGTAATGAAAAAACAAGCCTTTATGTGAACAATACTTTTTTGTTTTATATTTCTTTTGGTGTTCCCCTTTATCCTTGATCACCTATCATTTTAGTACGCATGTCGTAAACCGGTAGAACACCTTATAGCTTAAACATGAACTGCACAGTCTGCTGAGTTATGGTCTTCGTCTACCGAGTTACATGCATTATATATAGATCATGTGTATAATAATCATAGTAGACATCTCGATCTCAACTGTACACACTGGATGTCGCAGCCTATAAATCAGTAAGACTGATGGTTATAATATGAGTTATAGGGCTGTTCCCAGAAACTAGCTTCTGCCCTAGAGCATCACAAGACCTCGTTTAGTTCCTCTGCTACTGCCATTTTAGGTAATTATTTCTAAGTTAAGTCGTTTAACTAAGCTTGTTAAACTTCTGAGACTTTGCGTTCAGTCGTGAAGTTATGGGTCGTGTACTATCAAACTTAACTTTCAAAACAAGTGCTTGTTAAACAATCAAAACATTTATCTCATGCTTGTTAAACTATCAAAAATGCTAAAATGGCACTGCGAAATTCAGTAATTTGCTTTATACTATAAATGCAACAAATATAGGTTATAAATTTAGTTTATATAGTTTTGTAACGAATAAACTACGAAAAATTTGCTGCAAAAACTTTAATGTGTAGCAGGTGAGCTGCCGGCCTGACGCCAGATGTGAAGCAATAAACCTCCGCTATTTGTGGAATTTTCAAATGAAAACAGAATGTGAGTTTGAATAGTTTTAATCATCAGGTGCGAGACTTTAAATATTGAACTAATTTTCTCCTATATATGATTTTATTTGTTAGTGTTCGATATGTTATTTGTATATTTATATATTTTAAATTGTTTAATTAAACCCTTGTAATTGTATTGAGCTATTCCAGTTTCTTCCATTACTGTTAAAATGCAACTAGATATTATTGTATTTTAATATATCCTATTAGAGATCCTATTATCCTATGTACAGATCTTTCAAGATATGCATAATATTCGAAAGCACGCGTTAAGCTATGATAAAAGTATTCGAAACGTCTTATATCCATATGCATTTTAATATCCAAGAAGAATATTTGTTATTGGGCGTGAATCTAATATCCCCATATCCAATTAAGTTTAGTTTATGGCTCTGCGGTCGTTTCTTGCTACACAAGGAACCTATACAATTATGTTTTACTTCAAATGACTTGATAAATAAAATCAAGCACACACATCAATCCAGATCAAGTGGCATCTGGATTTAAAAATAATGGTACTTACGTATTAACCGCATGCCAGCGATTAATCGCCAAATCTGTACGTATTAACCGCATGCCAGCGATTAATCGCCAAATCTGTTGGAAGGGGTATAAGACGGAAGAACTGGAACAATCTGGTTATATTCACTGCCAAGTGAACCATAAATACAATTTCATTGATTCTTATTGTTTTGCAAAACTTTTTTTAGAACCACAGTTCGATATTCGGTGCGTAGTTGCATTAGATACTCGTGTTCTATTTTCTATATTTCTACGTCGAATTAAATTTCTACGTAACGCAAGTATAGCCCAATTTCCGCTACTAAAAGATACCATCACTAACAAATGTACTCGGAAAGGTTACAATAACTAGTTAAAAAGACTTCGTTCGTACATTAAAAACAGCAAATGTAAAAACGATATAAGTATTAGGTTTACATTGCATCTTGGTACTTAAGTCCTTTACAATGCCACCTACATCACAATGTCTTCTTTTAACATGAGCACTCAGAAAAGGATAAAAAAAACAGGAACAATGGATTTTGTGTCACATAGTCCAGTCAAAATTTCCAAAAACAGTTAGTTCTCTCAAGTACAGAAGAACAAGATGTGCTCCAAGGCTCCTCTGTTCTTCAGGCAAATAAAATTCCCATCTGAATTAACCCTCCTGGCGTTTATCTCGACGTGGTATCTCGTCATTATCAAAACCATCAGCAGATTTTGATGGACGAGATATCTCGTCATTGGAAAACTGACCAGATCTTGATCTCATCATCATCAATAAATCGGTAACATCTTGATGACGAGATATCTCATCATTAGCAAAATTAGTCAGATGTTGACGGTCAAGATATCTCGTTCAAGATCTGGTCAATTTTGTTGAGGACGAGATATCTCGTCGAGACAAAACTGCCCTATTACTCCAAGGGAAATGAATATCTAAGTAGGAAAGGCAAATCGTCCCTTGAACTGGTGACAGTTTGGTACAGATTTTTGCACCAGAGTCGACAGTTTGAGCGGGAAGATAAACCACCAGGAGGGTTAAGCAGTATCTTAACAGGTAAATAATGTAATACATTCGAGTTATCTTAGTTTTGATAATACCCTTTAACTCTTGAAATCTTTTATAACGGTTGTGTCGGAGCTTTTGTGTCCCGAAACAAGCAGCATTATTGCCAATCGGGGAATAACATTCTAACATTGCTTTCACACAAGCTAATCTTACTTCTAAGCTGAACAATCTTCCGAATATATCACTCACAACTACCATTTTGTTTGGTTAGGCCGAAGGGATTTCCCTTTACGCCATTAGAAACTTAATTAACTGGATTATTAAATGAAAGATGCAATACCTTCCAGATACCTCAACCGTATCCGAAGTTCCTGAAGAGAACCTGGTAATACGTTTGTGGTAATGAAATCCACGACAATGAATTTCAGCAGCCAGAGATGGTAACACGCTTTGCCAATCTTAAAAGGTGCTGTTTAGTTTCATTTGAAATCGTGGAAATGAAAGTAATATTCAAAATCGAGCCGATGAGGAATATCTCGGTATTAATTATTAAAGCATTCCATTGATTAAAACGGTATGAGGTAATTTTATTTTTCTCGCTCTACGGCGGATCGTGTGTGATACTTTCGCGTGAGGGTTGTTGACGCATCACTTAATAATCGCGACATGAAATACCATTCTGACATTGCTTTCACACATCTAATCTTACTCTACTTCTGAACTATACATTCTTCCGAATATATCACTCACAACAGCACTTACTGCATACTATACCATTTCGTTTAGCTAGGCCTAAGGGATTTCCCTCTTGCGCCATTAGCAAATTTAATTAACCGGATTATTAAATGAAAGCAGGCAATGCCTTTCAGGTACCTCAACCGTATTCAAAGTTCCAGAAGTGAACCTGGTAATATGTTTGTGGTAATGAAATCCACGACAATGAACTTCAACAGACAGATGGTAACGCGCTTTGCTAACATTAAAAGATACTGTTCAGTTTCATTTCAAATCGTGAAAATGACAGTAATTTCCAAAATCGAGCCAATGAGGAATATCTCGGTATTAATTATTAAAGCTCTCCGTTGATTAAAACGGTATGAGGTCATTTTCTTTTTCTCGCTCTACGGCGGGTCGTGTGTGATACTTTCGCGTGAGCGCTGTTGACACATCACTTAATAATCGCGACCGGCAAATCGTCCGCAGCGGACAGTTTTGTTAATTAATGTTCTTTGGGCCTGAGGCGAGATCTTATCAAAGCTTAGATAAGTTTTTAAATGGATTTTGTGACTGGATGGGGCGATTAAAAATTCATGTCTTTATGCGTTTAGTTTCGGGAGTTGAAAACTTAATGAAAGAAATTTTTATTAATTATTCGAATAAAAAAAGAACGTTTGGAGTGGTTTCTGTGAGTTGAGTGCCACCTGGTGGACATGCGCTCTATTCGTTTGCCCTGTGTCTTCTATAAATAATTGTTCAAAGCAAGTGATAAGTTGTGTAGTCAAGTAGTCGGTGCAATCGGATTGGTTTTCTTTGCGTTTTATGGAGCAAGCTACCTAAGAATCTATTAACTACCTAAGAATCTACCATATCTGGTAGATTCTTAGGTAGTTAATCAAAGTCACAACTGGTCAAAGTAGCGGTTAATCAAAGTCGTACTGGAACAACACATCGGGCTAGTGGCGACAGTCCGGGATCCTAGGACAACACCTCTTAATTTGGAACCACGATCAGAGGAAGAGTTCAACACCTGAGCTGGCACCCCACTCTCTAAACTTCCACACCACGCCAACGTGAGGACATTTGAGGCTACGACGGCACCCCTACTGTTGCTAATCCTTTACTCTTCCGACTGGAAGAGTAACGGACTATTAGTAAGAGTAACTGCTACTATTGCGGCTCGACCATATTTGGACAAGCTACACCAAATACAATAAAGACAACGTCAAGTAATGAACATGCACACACAAAGAAAGTTTTACTGACATAGAAGAAAGAAATATACCCAGAGAGGAATCGAACCTACACCGCCTATAACTTGCAAGTTGCTAACTCAGCGGTTGAATCCACTTTGGCATGATGACCCCCAGTGCATTAGGGAGATTCGTTGTTTGTCTAATAGAATGGAATATAGAACGGTCGTCCCTTATCACATTTTAGACAACTAGGGAAGACTATTTTATCACTGATTATCTTATGAGATACCCATATTTCCTCTCTTACCACTTTTTATATTTGATATTTTAAGGTATAGTCCTACTCTGATGGGTTGGCAGTTGTCATGTGGTTTTGAACGAGTACATAGTGCGGCTTTGATGAGAATGTTGATCTTATAAGAGTACATTTGTAGAAAGATGCAGAGTTTGCCAGGGGAAAAGTTGCCGTATTTAAAAACACGTATGGCGATCCTGTTGTGTGATTTTTACCCCGACAAGTCTTTACCACTGTTTATTTCTAATTTTGTGGAGGAAATTTAATTATTATTATTGTGAAGAAACGTTATTTTATTATCCGTTGAACACCTTTGGCTTACTTGAAACTATTTCCACACCGCCCTGCGAGTTTTTAATAACACAGACCCCTCACTGTGGTTACTGTATTGTATAAATGGACTTCCCCACTGTCATCTGCCTTCTCCTTGAATACAAGCTATATTTAACTATGTTGCTGCGCTAGGTAAACAGAGAGGATTTTCAATGATGGTGATTTGAATTGATGGTTATTTGATGCTGAGTATAAAACAATCTAACACTCAAGAATATGATCGTATAACCAACTGCTGATTGATTGTGTGGTATTGGTTTTCTAACGTTATTAGCTATATAATTAGAGATCTAAAGTGGAAGATGACTATAGAGCGAGAAATCAACCAATATTTAACTTTGTGAGTCGTAAAATACTTTTATACGCTGCATATTAGCAACTGTAAAGCTTGTTTTACACTGAACAAGCTATAACTTTATTTTACATCAGAACAACGCAAACCCTGACCGGACGTGTCGATCAATAAGCGACGAAAAAACCAGTCATTCTCTCTGTCAATCACTGCTTTTTTCGTCGCTGATTGGCCGGCATGTCCGATCGGGCACTAGTGTAAAACAAGCTTTAACGTTAAAGATCCAAAAAGCACGGCAGTATTTAAGCACATATTTTTTGTCTTGGTAAGTGCTGATGTAGCACAGTTGGAAGAGTAGGGGATTAGCAACCGGAGGGTTGCCAGTTCAAAAGTCGATCCAACCAAAGACCGTCGTGTACATGGGAGCTGGTTCACTGTTGTGGCCTCGCTTGTCGTCACGTTGGCGTCGTGTGAAAGTTTATAGAGTGGGGTGACAGCTCAGGTGTTGACCTCGTCATCTGACCATTGTTCAAAATTACGAGATGTTGTCCTCGGTTCTTTCCCTGTGGGATTGATCCCGAACCGTCACCAATAGCCCGTTTGTTGCTCCAGTATGACGTTAATTCAACTGCCAACCTACGATCTTATTTTGTATCTGATAATAGTAAAATGAAAGAGAAGTCTGTTATGTGGTCAATGATAGTAGATGGTAGATAATCACAAACACAATTATCTTTGTATGACACTTTTTTCAATTTTTAAAAGAAAAACTAAAATATCCATATGCATCCATTTGAAATTTGCATTTGGTATGTATGTATTTTAATTAACGTTACACTGGAGCAAAACAACGGGTTATTGAAATTTACATTTGGAGTTTGGATTTGCTTGAAGAATTTTCAATTCCTTTTTAGGATGCTATCAATGAAAACATGGTATAATCAATTTAGTATCTAAAAAGCATCTTAAAAATCTACATCCGTTTTTTAATGCAATGAGAAAACAAAAATTAGATTTTGTTGAGGTACAAACTAAAGATATTCTTAGATCCACAGGAAAAGCAAATTTCTATCCGTAAATTGTTTTATTGCGTGCATTTTATTGACAGATAAAAAGATTGGAAAAAGAATTTACTAAATTATGTTTGCGTCTCCAAAAATTTTAATGTCTACTTTTACAAGTTAGCCAAATTCGAGATATAATCATAATCGATAGTACTTTTAATTTAATTATCATTGTTACTACCCTTATTTAAATTTTAAAGTAGTTTCTTAAACACGTGAATAAAATTCGGATACATGCAGCATTCTAAACACAGAAAAAATCGCTATTCTTTTATGTATGACATCTATGAAATGATTCTCTTACCTTTCAAGATTCTAAATTCTTCGTAATTGCCAAACATATAACGATTTAGATAACCAAGTTCTAGGTAATCATAATCGATAATACTTATAAATTATAATTGTAATTGCTATTATTCTTGTTTACATTTTTATAGTAGTCTCTTAAACAACTCAATAAAATTCGGTTACATGTAGCATTCCTAAATATAGAAAAATCGCTATTCTTTTATGTATGACATATAGGAGAAATGATGCTCTTATCTCTTCAAGATAAAAAATTCATAATTTGTCATATGCTGTCAATTAAGCGGAATTTATTTTAATCCAGTCGTAACATTTCGCCGTTGAAACATACTGAGATCATTCTGTCAAGGGATATTAACAACAGCTTCCTTAACTTCGTACTTTTCTTTCCTCTTAACAGTAACTCTTACTCTTGACAGTTCTTAACAGCGTAACTCTTTATTATTAACAGTTATTTTCACCCATGCAGTTCATTACGTAAAAATGTTAACTGACACGACATACCGCAGTGAAATTACGCCTCCAATTTTACTCTCACCAGTAAGAGTGGTAACTGAATTAAAGTCGCTCTGGAGCAACACGACGGGCTATTAACTACGATCCGGATGAACCCCGATTGGAAAGATCAGAAGACAATACATCGTCATTCTGAACCCCGTCAGATGACGAGATCCAACACCTGAGCTGGTTACTCTCCAAACATCCACACCACACCAATGTGACGACATTTGAGGTCACGACAGATTTAACGTGCACCAGCCCCCACGTACATGATAGTTTTTGGTTGGATCGAGTTTCGAACTCGCTACCCTCCGGTTACTAATTCACTGCTCTTCAACAAATTCGTTGCAACAAATTAACTTGATGTGTACAGTGGCTTCGTTTCATTTATTGATCTAAAAATAAATTAAATATACAGGGTGAGTCTAAATTGTTTTTACAAAATAAGAGGGGTGATAGTACCCATCCAGACGAGCAATAATTGTCATGGAACATAGGGTCGCATTCCACTCTGAGAGGCAGAAAAGAGTCAAATTAGAATTTCAACATGAATTTACAACAGTGTTGAGAAAGCGAATGAACGATACCAAAAGTGGCACAATCTGATTGATTGATCAGAGAAAAACTCACAGCAAGTGCTCAAAGTGGCGTTGCACAGTTCACACCGGCGAAGGAATGACTGGCTCTCGAAGATTCCTGGTGTTCTGTTAATTTTGTCTGCGGCAACACCGATTCTCGCTACGAGATCTTCAGCCGAGTCCACAGGCGTCTGGTACACTAAAGATTTCATGTGCCCCCAGAAGAAAAAGTCCAGTGGGTTGAGGTCCGATGAGCGAGGAGGCCAAGCCACAGGTCCGTCACGTCCGATTCATCGTGCGGGATATGTGGCATTCAAGAAATGCCGGACCGTGCTGGAAAAGTGTGCTGGTACAAAATGACGTTAGAGGTGATGACTTGTTCATGCTCGACGCGTTTCGACTTTACTCTTTTCTGCCTCTCAGAGTGGAATGCGACCCTATGTTCCATGGTAATTATTGCTCGTCTGAATGGGTACTATCACCCCTCTTATTTTGTAAAACAATTTAGACTCACCCTGTATATTGCTTTGTTGAATAATATCAATAATATTATTCAACAAAATCCCTCAAATCAAAATTCAGTACGTTGCATGAATTGCCTCGAGTTAGCATTAAGTCCGAACGCATCTAAGAAAAGAAAACTTCAGTACGTGCCTCAGATAAAGGTTAATAGGCACAAATATAACCACTATACCAAGAGCTTTCTATAAATGCATTTTATACAGCCCATCAAAAAGGCTTCCGAATAATTCTTGGGACCACGGTAGCCCGGTTGGAAGAGTAGCGGATTAGCAACTGGAGGGTTTCAAGTTCGAAACTCAATCAAACCAAACACCTTCATGTTCGTGGTGGCTGATGCACCTCAAATGTCCTCACTTTGGCGTGGTGTGAAAGTTTGGAGTGTGGGGTGCCAACTCAGGTGCTGACCGCATTCCCCTCATTGGCTTCGACCATTCATTCATATTACCGCAATTATATTCTGAACGTTTACATCAATTTCATCCCATGTCCTCGTTCAAAGGCGATTCAACATTTTTTGACACTTTTCGCTCATATTTTCTTTTCTGCGTTGATTTCCATCCTCCAGATTTCCTATTGCTGTCTCTAATCGCACCGCTAAAGAATTTCATTAGAGTGGCAAGCTCTAACCGCGTATGTCAATATTATGCAACTCCATTAGCTCATTTAAAACATATTTAAACTAAGCGGCAAAAATGGCGAATAAATCCCGTAACGGTCGATTTTATACAGTTTACATCCCTTGTTGCCATTCGACAATAAACAAATAACCTCGATTTTTGTTCCACGTGCGCTAGTGAAATGTATAAAAATATTTATTACCGATATGGCCCCAACACGCATTTCTCTTCAGTGAACTGGGATTTCAAATGAACATTAGATTTGACTTATCGTCCTGTGTCGTTTAACATTAGTCCTTTCGTCCTGACCAATAAAATCATTAATCAATTTAATGCATTCATATCTCGCATGTGTGTGTGCTTTCTACTAAATATTTCATTTTGAATAGCGGAGTCCGGAAATAAATACCGTGCTTGCTATCTTGTCGTGTCATGTTTTTTGTCAAATTGCTTTTAACAGGAGAAAGAGTAACAAAACCTATACCCAGTACGTAATCAGTCGTGATTTAAACCTCCGATTAAGTAGCATAACGTGTATTGGGACTATAAATCCACTTACGGAATCCACTTGAAAACGAAACAGTGGATACATGAACCGATAAACTGTCTTTACTAAATCATACCCTTCACATGTATTCCTTTATATTTAACCAGTTTCGTTTGCGTTGAATGAAATATCGGGTAACATTTAGGCAGACTGGGTTTACAATTTATAAGGTACACCCTTCAAAGATCTCTCTGCATGCGTGAAAATATAAGACTTGAATAATACTCGATAAGCGCGTTAGGAGTAAAGAGAGTAATAAATTTTATTACCAGTAAATAAGTTCATGACCTCGATATTGTGTGCGGAGGTTGGGAAACTATAATGGCTAAACAAGAGCTCTGAGTGAACTGCAATTTATTGCACCGCACTGAAGGCTAATTATTATCTAGCTCCGTATATTGTTTTAATTTCAGTAGGAATATAGACCAGTTTCCATCAATTCTATAGGAAACTGTGAAGTGAGTTGATACAAATAACAGCATAACATTTCGTATTCTGTACTAGCAGAATTGCTCGGGTTGAATTGATTAAATGTTGACTGATCAGACTAATTACTTTTCTCTTTCCTGTAAACTTCAATTATTATTTAAGTGAACGGAAAATAATTTGTAACACCATTTTGAGATTTTTATAGATTCTACAATTTACTTTGTACGAAATATGTATGCATGCTATATATATCTATCAATATTACCTATTTCACTTAGCTTCTGGTGATATTACTTCAAGATCAACGAAGTTTTATTTTAAATTTGCTTTACACTAACTGATATGCAGATTTAATAAGCGCGTTCATTACAGATCATACGTTCTCCTCATCAAAAGTATATCTCCCCGTTAGCTCGAGGAAATCCAACCCCCTCTCTTGCCGGCTCCATCCAATTTGAACCTTAGATTCATAATCAATGTTCTGACCATTTCCAGCAAGTCCACTTATCCCACAGTCAACTATTCTGCTTTTTTATCCTTCCTACTTTCGAAGTAGACAAATCGAGGCCAGTGTGCCAACTACTATGGCAGACAGGAAAGATTTCAAGTCTTCCATTTACAAAATCACTATCTTGGACCGTAAAATATCGTCGCCACAGCGTTACCATTGTACTTTCACGTTATTTAAGACAATTTCATCTCTCTTGCAGCTCTCAAACCCAAAGTGAAAGACCACTACAATGCCCACAAACTTTCCTATTGGCTGAACTTAATACCTAGACTAGACGCCACTGACAACACCACATCGGACCAACACCACATGCTGGATGACCACCACAATGTGTCCAGTTACGACGGATGCATCCGGGACATTTACAGAGACGTTGTACAGCACACGCACAAGAGTGTGGAAGAATCTTCTCAGTTCAATACAACAGGTAACCAGGGCACTGACCAAGACAAAGTTCCTGCCGGCAATTCAACGGAGGTGCAGGTGTTTGGACTGGATAAGGGCGTCCATTTATCTGCTCTGGGTGTGACTATAGCTGTCGGATGCTCGCTACTGATGCTAAACGCTGTGGTTTTTGGTGCCATATTTTATCAGAAGGACAAGATAAATGTCGCAAAGAATATGCAGAAGGCTTTTTATGAGGTTTGTTTTACTTTCTCTTAAGCTGTTGAAGTAGTCTCATGTCAATATTTTAAACACCAACTGTCGTTATTTTAGCAACATTGCATAAACTACCGGTACATAACTAATTTATATCTGTTGCTTACTGTGTCTTCTGCATGCCGACATGAAACTGCCAGTAATCAAGTCTAGTGTTCATTATATTAAATATCATGAGAGGTGAGTGTTGATTAGTTACACTGAAGTTCCAAATAGCCAAGCTCTCCAGATTCATATGATTTCCTAGAAACACTGTTCATACTTACTCAAATCCCTAATCCAAAGTGGAGTACTATGTCGCTAATAGTAACAATGTCCATGACATGCACAAACACCCAATACTAAAATTCAACCTATACTTATTCATTATACTGAGAATAATAATGATTGGTGCAATTAAATGTCATATTAACTGACTCAAATGATATTAAATTGTTCCTATTAAACACTCCGCTCAAAGCAATTGATTTTCTTTTCTCTCCAACCAGAATACGTTCTCTCGAACCAATCCAGTAAAATTCAAATTCCATATCCAACGTGAAACTCCGAAATCTCATGTCGACAATGAGGAACATATTTCAGTTATTATAGTCAAAACAGGGTGTTCATAAAATCACCATTTATTATAATGAAATGTATCGTCGCGAACCACACCAGTTACTCACGCACCATAGGTTCGTCATCATTGTGCTTTAAAGATTAATTTGTCACTCTATGATATAAAATGATCATAGAGTGACAGATCATGCTGCGATAAAGCAGAGTTCTCACTCTTCAAACATTGATTGTCCACATCTTCTGAGGGTCACGAGATTTCCGAGTAGTGTTGTATTGCTCTCACCTTGAGTCACATTTGATTACTAAATAACCACATCTATTTGTTGGGGAAATCCTACGAAACGTCCATCGTAACGTCGTGAGATGAATTTAGTGGCGAGTGGATTTTAGTCAATGGAAAACAGCTTTAGCCCTCCAAGCGGTTTTTACGAGATATCTCGTCCATCAAGATCTGACCAAATCTGCTAATGACGAAATATCTCGACATTGCCGATTTATTTTTACGATAACGAGATCAAGATCTGGTTAAGTTTTTAAATGTCGAGATTTTCGTCCATCAAGATCTGGTCAGTTTTGCTAATGACGAGATGTATCTCGTCTGGACAACTACCAGAAGGGTGAAGACATACAGCACATTTAATTAGGTATTTAACATTATTTACAAAGTTAACAATTTAAGGCAATTTCGAGGCTAAATGAGTAAAAACAAAATGGTTTCAGTCCCACGGTTTTATCGTAGCAGACCAGCTCTGCGTCCGTTTGCATCCAAAAATCCAACGGTTCTCTCTTGTTGTGGGGGCCAGAACCTCTCCTCCCGTACCTTGTTAACGACGCTCGACAGTTCAAGAACGAGAGGCTACAAGACATTCCTTCACCCCATCCGGTCATAAACGTACCAGCCTTTTCCCTCATATACGGCGAATTCACGTAAGAGAGGAAATTTCGAAGAAGGCCATGACGATACATCATTAGTCGAGGTCAAAAGGGATTAGAAGTCACGCCTGGTAGACTGCAAGTTTCCAAACGTATGTATGCGTTTGTGGCTTTCAGAAGGTTAAGTCTTTTAAAGAGCCCTTAAAAACTAAAATGAAAAACCGTCCCTTTTAAATGAAAAGAGATACCCTTAAAAAGTCACCGCCGCCCTTTTAGTTTACCTGGGAAGAATCTGTCCCTTCTAGGCATACCCACGACCCGACAATAGAAACCGGCACATTAGGTGATAATGGGACGACATATATTCCCTCTCCTCCTGGGGGAAAGGCCGTTTCGGCCGGTTTCAGTAAGTTGCCTGTAAAGCCGTTGGGCCGGCTGCGGTACCAAAGAAGGAAACAATATTCTATCCCGACGTATGCAGAGGGTTAAAGCCTCATCCATTTCTGTTTTCCAGGTGAAGAGGAGTGCAGAGGAAGAAGACGACTCCTTCAAGAAACCCTACTTGCTGAAGGACGCGCCATCCTCCCTGATCTTACACGACTTCGAACCTCTCCAGGGGTTCAAAGAGCAGCAGATCTTCGACCTGGTCGAGACCAGCGAGATCAAGCGGCAACTGAGCGGGACCGCCGAAACCGAGCTTACAAATGCAGCCAAGCCCCCGAAGATCAAAACTGTGACCTTCGTGGACGCCCCGACCATCCTTTGCGAACATTCAGACTCCATCGTGTCGGATGCTTCCGGGGTAGTCTGCATCGATCCTATATCATTCCAGCACTCGCAAACCACAGAGTAAGATCACTTTCGAAATGGATTTCATGGACTGAACTGTTGTGATCTGAGCCAACTCTCGATTTGTGTATAGTGAGAGGGGTTTTCTGGGAAATATTTAGAGGGCGCTATTGTTTGGGTGTGTGAAAGTATTGATGCAAAAGTTCGTCCCGGTTTTTTTGACAAGAATTTAAGAAAAATTTTATTTTCTAAAAATTACATTTAAATCAATTGTTTAGTATATGCCGTTCTGTTCGATGACCTCTCTCCATCTCTCCTGTAGCTGCATAATCCAGCGCTCATGGAAGTTCTGAGGTTTCTGGATAAACTGATCCAGGTGACGAAACTTTCTGAACCACTTACGGCACGTGGAATCGTCAACTGCACCCCTCATCATACACAACAGATATCCTTTGCATTCTTGCCTTTTCGGAAATAAAAAAGCATAGTATGTAGAAAATGCTCCATATTTTCTGCCATTTTCGATGCTTAACAAAATTTAAAAAACACAACCAAATAACAATTTTTTCCTAAGCACTCGCTGAAATTCCTTCTTTCAAACAACATAAAAACTTTACACGTGTGAAGTAGATAACACTTCGGTTTTGTGATGTAATGCCATCTAGCGCCGAAAATGGAACGAACTTTTGCATCAACCCAGTAGTTCTTGTTTCGTCATTTCTGACCTATCTTGGCATTTTAATTTAATGCAATTTCAGCATGTCGCTTGTCGCGTTTCCTGTCAAACTAAACCTAGGTAGTGATTCTGCAAAGAAATGTGTTTCCTGTACGTATTCCGAGCATGACGTCATTTGGCTTGCTTTTCAATACGAATTCAGCACTTCGCTAATAAAAATTCCAAAGAACGAATTCCTAATCGAGGAATGATAATTGATTGATCAACGATTAACTCTAAATGTCACTTGAATGGCGATAAACTGCCCTTTGAGGTTCACCCCGATATGTATCGTTGCGGAAGTATTTTACTTTATATCTGGTTTGTTTGTTTACAAGAAAGATCATAATAAGTGTTACACAAATAGTAGGTACGTATTAAAAGAGCCACCTTTATAAATTAACAATTTTGCATTTCAACCTATTATTAAACAGAAAACTCTGGGTACATTGAATTATTTATATTTCTTATATAGTTATTTTAACAAATTTTAAATAAATAGTTGGCAACACTGTTGGTTTCACATCCTGTCATATGAGAGGCATTTTCTGTCAGGTTAAATATACGTAGTCAAAGTGTTTCGAAGGTTGAACATGTTTCTTGTACGTATTCCGAACTGAGACGTCACTTAGCTTGTTTATCGAATGCGATTTCAGCACTTCGCCGGTAAAAATTACAAGAAATGAATTCTGGATTGATACATGAAGTCAATACCAATTAGATCAAAGGCCAAACGTCGTCAAAACGGCGATAAACTCCATTTTAAGATATCCCCGATGTGTATCATATTATAACACTAGAACAGCATATGTAAAGTCTACGGAGACCGTCTGGTTTGTTTGTTTATACTTGAAACACAGAATGATCGGGGAGCCCAGGATGCCAAAGCGATCTTTCTCCTACTTTCTCCTCTCCGTTATTTCTTTTCACAATTACTTGATATTATCTGTCTTGCGTTCGTAAAATATGGCCTTGCGTTATAATATGGCCTTGTGGCCTAGTCAAATATGGCTCTCTTACGGTATAAAACCCCAAGCTAACCAACTCACAGAAAGAACCCGGTAGCCCGATTGGAAGAGTAACTGATTAGCAACTGGAGGGTAGCTTGAAACTCGACCCAACCAAAGACTATCGTGTACATGGGGCTGATGCACGCTAAATCTGTCGTGGCCTCAAATGCTGGCGTGGTGTGGAAGTTTGGAGAGTGGGGTGCCAACTCAGGTGTGACCTCGTCATCTGACCGTGGGTCAAAATTACGTGGTGTTGTCCTCTGGATTTGTTCCCGGACCGTCGCCAATAGCCCGTTAAGTGACGTTAATTAAAATACTTACTTACCGCAGAGAGAACCATAAAAGTTTTAAAAAACTCCCTGCCGCCCCAAAAAAATGGCGAAAAATCAAATCAGTTCCTAACCAGAAATATTTTACCCTTACGTCTTTTTGCACATGCTTCTTATTTAAGTTTCCTGTTTAATTTCAGTTGGGAACGTTATTGGAAAGTTTAATAACGTTAAATCGAGCAAGCGGGAAGGAAACAACACTCTAACGTATTTATCCTTAAGACTGCATATGCTTTTTTTATTTAAGTTTTCTGTTTAATTTCAGTTGGGAATAATTTGTGGAAAAAATAAATCGTACAAGAGGGAGGATAAATACATCTCAACGAATTTATTCTTTCAACTGCGAAATAAATAAATATGAATCGTCAGAGTTATATCCCTAGATTCAGAACCAGTTCACAAAACACACATTCCATAAACCATTGCCCTAACTCTTTATTATTTTAAAAGGTAAAGTCCGAGACTAGAAGGATATTTTCCTCTTTCTTCCTTGTTCGTTTCAGATTCCCTTATATTGCAGAATTCTATTGTATTGCTTGTCAGTGATTACATTCCCTCTGGCAAATAAAAACTCGTGAAAGTTATTTTCGTACACTGCTGTGTACAACTTAAGGAACAACCATTATTTTGATAGGTTACAACCTCAAAATTAAACGGAAACGCCTGTGGTAATTTACATAGCTGAGGATATTCAATAGAAAGCTGGGACATATTCAAATTTGGGAATCGTGTTGTCAGATCCTCTATCACATAGACCTTCTAATGATATAGACGGAGCATTTGCGCTCAGCCTTTATGTTATTTCTTCCGGTCGCTCGGTTTGAAGATTTGTCACGTGGTTGTGGGACAAGAACGAGTACTAAATTATTGATCCGTAAAATTGATTATCCACAGTGATCAAAATAACCAGTCTGGGCTTCGATAACCAATCGGTTAAGTCAGCTGTGTAGAGCTTGCATCGAGATGGTCCTATAGCCTATAAAGGACCTATTTTTTATTAGGTTTTCACAGTTGCCCTTCTGTCTCATGGAAACCAGTGCAGTGTCATCATTTCAGTTCAAAAACTCTTTTTACTGTTGTTTTGTTATCGTTTTGTTTTTAGTCATCGATTTGGTAGCTCTTGAAGTACAGTGTACATACCTTTCCACGTTGCGCTAAAAACAAGTATGGTATTATTTCATATAAACCATTATTTTGAATTGAAATATTTTTACTTACTGTGAGCTGGATGTTTGACCCTCCGAGTGGTTTCGACGAGATATCTCGTCCATCAAAATCTGACCAAATTTGCTAAAGACGAGATATATCGTCATCAAGATATTGCCGATTTCTTTCATGATGGCGATATCTAGATCTGGTCAGTTTCCTTCTAATGACGAGGAGCCGCGGTAGCCCAGTTGGAAGTGTAAAGGATTAGCAACTGGAGGGTTGCTAGTTCGAATCCAACCGCGTTCGCGGGGACTTGTGCATGTTAAATCTGCCGTGGCCTCAAATATCCTCACGTTGGCGTGGTGGGGGAAGTTTGGGGTGCCAGCTCAGGTGTTGACCTCGTCACCTCTCCGTGGTTCAAAATTACAAGGTTTTTTTTCCCCTCTGATTTTTAATTTCGGGATTCATACCGGACCAATAGCCTGTTGTGTTGCTCCAGTGCGACGTTAATTACCTACGCTCACCCTCTAATGACGAAATAACTCGTCAAGACAATAACATGGAGGTTTAAATCATTATAAACAAAGAAACGAAATACTTAAAATTTTAAATCCTTAATTTGAAAGAAACGGAAACAATAAAATCCAATAACAGTTTATTTACGTAGCAAAATCTTAACAAAAGGAAAAAATTAAATCCTCCCATCTACCTCTTTTTAATGATCCAATCACCCTATTAAACAAAAACCGACTACGCTTTTAAGTCCTTTCGTATTTTGATCTTTGCAAGCAAAGATTTAACCTGCCTTTGAAAACTAAGTTATTTAATTTGCGGCAGCGTAATTGATGCGTGTAAAAACAACTGCTCTCTAATAACGAAGAGATTACGAAAACAAATAACCAACAAGGATAAGTTTCAAGTCAGGAAAAAATGTATTCCTGCTCATTACTCATACAAAAAAGCCTCTACCAAGCTGTGCAGAATCCGTTCATTTTTTATGCAATGCGAGTGAAGCAAACCTTCGGTGCCGATTAAGAAAAAGTAAAGGTTTCTCGCAAGAATAAGTTTGTTTATTCCCCAATCCGTTAATGATCTGTGCTATTATTAATTGTGGGCACGATTAAATATTCCGGCTACTCTATCAAAGGTGGCTCAGAGCCTGGGTTAATTGCTTTTCGGAATTAATTATTTCCATGGGCTCGCTTTTTTTCCCCTCCAAAACTTAAAATTCCGAAGGTGAAGCCGGAGCCTTTCTATGATATTTTGCTTTACACCTTTACAACTTATGTACTTAAGGGGAAAAAATTAGCTACTTCTGAAACCGAACTTAAAAGCTCCGTCTAATGAGAATCATAACGATTATTAATTATCATGAGTTAGTTACTGGAAGTTACTTGTGCAAGAGAAAAACTTTTTCAATAAATTATGTAACTGTACTCTCTCACTCTTCATTTTTAAAGAAAATAGTAATAGCGGTTTTAATATTCTTCGAGCAGCGTGCATGAGTGAATTCCGTGAGACTCATTTAAATGACGGTCCATTTCTTGTTGTCGATAACTCAATGCGAACGACTGGAATGGCTCAGCTCGGCTCAGCTAAGCACAGTTCGGAACGCCTCAGCTCTGCGTATTAGCCCATTAGGAATGATCGGCTCGGCTGAGCACAGTTCGGCACGCTTCAGCTCAGCTTTAACTCATTACCAACGGTCCGTTCGGTAAGCTAGGCTGAGCACAGTTTGGTACGTTTCAGCTATGCTTTAACCCATTACCAACGACCGGTTCAGCTCGGCTCTGCTGAGCACAGTTCCATCAGCTTTAGCTCAGCTTTAATCCATTACGAATGGCCGGTTCGGTTCGGCAAGCACAGTTCGAATGCCTAAGCTTGGCATTAACCCTTTGCGAACGGCCGGTTCAGCTCGGCTCAGTACAGTTTGGCACGCTTCAGATCTGCTTTAACCCATTACGAACAGCCGGTTTGGATCGGCTCGGACGAACACAGTTCGGCACGCTACTGCTCGACATGTTAACCCATTACCAATGCTTCACATGAGTCATGTTCATTACTAGCTTCAAATGTTCGCCCGTTATGAATTGTCGGTTGGGCTCTGCTTGGTTAGCACAGTTCGGCACGCTTCAGCTCAGCTTTAACTCATTACCAACGGTCCGTTCGGTAAGCTAGGCTGAGCACAGTTTGGTACGTTTCACCTAGGCTTTAACCCATTACCAACGGCCGATTCAGCTCGGCTCTGCTGAGCACAGTTCGATCAGCTTTAATCCATTACAAATGGCCGGTTCGGTTCGGCAAGCACAGTTCGAATGCTTAAGCTTGGCATTAACCCTTTGCTAAACGGCCGGTTCAGCTCGGCTCGGCTCAGCACAGTGTGGCACGCTTCAGATCTGCTTTAACCCATTACGAACAGCCGGTTTGGATCGGCTCGGACGAACACAGTTCGGCACGCTACTGCTCAACACGTTAACCGTTTACCAATGCTTCACGTTCATTGCTAGCTTCACATGCATTACTAGCTTCACATGTTCGCCCGTTATGAATTGCCAGTTGAGCTCTGCTTGGTTAGCACAGCTCGACACGCTTCTGCTTGGCTTGTATATAATATATAGAAAACGAGATTTTGCGTCATCTATTATACATATGTCAAAATGTAAAAAAACATAACAATCAATGAAAATCGAAGGTGTGATTCAGAAGTGTATGAATTTTTGAATGAGTAAACGGGAAATTAAAAGTATGAGATGAAAATACCTCGTATTCTTGAGTTTATAAACGAATAAGGTCAATACAAGTGGAAAAATACAGTGTTTGATATCATTTAAATAAATTGGTCAAAAAAGTTTTTTATGCTCAAGTTATACACCACATACGCATTTTCATGTTCGTCGTTTTCGAAACAATAAGACTTCACTTGCAATTTCTTCCATGCTGACTACACGAACAATAGAAGAGTATTTTGATTTCGATTGACCCGAATTACGTTGGTAACATTCAGTTGTAGATGAACAGCCAAGACCAAAAAAATAATGGAGAAGGGATTCCTTACAAAATCGAGCTGAGCCGAACCGTCCGTTTGTTATGGAAAGAAACCCTTTGTAAACCACTCTTTCCCTTTCCCAAAATCCATTGTTCCACCTACAGAGGGAACATTACTCTGAGAGATATTTTAATGAAAATAAACAAACCAGATATAAAGAATAGTACTTCAGCAACCGAGATGCTTTCTCACTATGTGTATCGAGGTTTCCTTAAAATGTAGTATATCGCCATTTAGGTGACGTTTAATCTAATTTGCGTTGACCAATCAATTATCATTTGTCAATTTGGAATTCATTCCTTGGAATTTTATTGGCGAAGTGCTGAAATTGTATTCGAAAAACAAACCAAGTGACGTCACATTCGGAATACGTACAGAAAACACGTTCCTTCACAGGCACGTTACTGTCACCAACGTTTAGCTTTCGCTCAAACATCTGATGCGGAATGAATGTTCTTACTTTTTGAACAAAGAGAAGACAAAGCAACTGATGCGGTACATGTTTGAGCGAAAGCTAAACATGTACCGCATCAGTTGCTTTGTCTTCTCTTTGTTCAAAAAGTAAGAACATTCATTCTAGAATTTGTAAACTAGAAATTTATGAGTCTAAAATTTATATGTAATGAAATACAACTATTTCACCCTTAAATGAAACGATCTGTAATAGATGATTATGGGACATTTTCTGTCAAGCTAAATGTAGGTAGAGGTAGTTTTTCTGCAAAAAGAAACGTGTTTTGTGTGCATATTCCGACCATGACTTCAATTGGTTTAAACTTTGAATACTATTTCAACACTTTGCTGAAAAAAATTCCAAAGAATGAATTCCGAATTAATAATGATTGATTCGTCAACTTTAATTAGATTTCAAGCCAAATGTCATCAAATCGACGATAAACTATAGTTAAGTTAACTTCGATATGTATGCGGAAAACATTTGGGTAACGGAAGTAAAATCATAAGTATATAATAAGTAACGTTCTTGTTCTCTGTTTCATATTTAACTGAGCACAAACGATCAAAATGTTCCATAAAATCAAATTTAGGCTATTAATCTTTGAAGGCATTAGAATACTTTAAGAGTAAAAATTGTAGTTAAATAAATTTGAGCAACATTAAATAACTGTAATCTTGTAATTAAATTCCGTTAAGTACATGAAGATTTAAGAAAATCATTTCGCATATTTACCTCAAGAGAAGAAATACATTAATATCGAATCAAAGAGCAATGGAAAATTTGTATTCATATGTTAACATTTTGCCTTAAAATTTATTCAAATGGTAACTTCGACGATTGCAACATTGCGAAGTCGATTCAAAATCTGCTTTTCCCAGTTTACAAAAACTAAACAATGACGGTTTGATCACCCACTTGACTGTAGCAACTTCATCTTAAATGTCACATACTATGTGTCTATTTTATTTGGTGTATCTGTGTGTAGCTAATGCTAATTTTATTCTGTAAATTGCAATACATCGTGTTGTTGGTTTCCAATAGTTTATAAAGAACATTCACGGCCAGATAAAGTATTTTAATCCACAAGCGATCAATTTTTATGCCGTGAGGCTAAAACGAAACGCAGCATGACCTTTTTTGTTTATGTCGAAGCTCTCCTTAGAGAATATTACTCTTCTCATTTCATTTATGTCACGTAATCAGTATTTTATGAAGAATAAAAAAAGCGCTGTAGCCCCCAGTTATACGTAAACTTATTCAAATTTATGCATGGACTTTATTAAGTTCTCTTTCGAATTCTTTTTATAGCCTTTTTTCGTTTTTAGGATGGTTTGTTTTATCTTTATTACAGTGAAAAGTTATTTTGTTTAAAACTCGTTTAGATGAAACTCATTTGCATGTTATGTCATTTATTGGCAAAATATTTAAATTCCATAAACTCTGTTTCAGGGACGAGAGAGAAGTTCAGAGCTAGTAACAATCAAAAAACTGGCTACAATTCTGTTGAAAACGTCCATTGGAGAAGAGGGTTCTCGCAGATGATTGGACAGTTGTTATCCCGAAGTGTGAACATGGCTATTTGCTGGGGAAGTGAACATCGTTTTATTATGCGTGAAGAGAGATAAGAATGGATTGTTTTTAAAGCTGGAAATGTTTAAAAGAATCTGTTGTGGAAAAGAATGTGGGAAAACTGTTTTTATATGTTTTTTGATGTTTGCTTATATTTGTGTAATTCTCTGATAACGTGAACACTTTCATGTCTGAATCAGTGAATAAATTTGTGGTTGAAAATTTTATTCTTTTATTCGTATGGAACATAAAAGTCTTTTTAATTGACTTCGTACAAGAACTTTGTAATTCTATAAAAAATAATGTTCCACATTATGGTGGAAAGCCGTGAATGTATGATTAATAGATTCTTCTACCTACTTGGTATTAAATGTAGAGAAACTTCGGAGCTAAAATAGTGATAGGGATAAACTGTGCTTTGATTTCTTTTCTGGAACTAATTATTTTCAAGTACGAAGCAAGTTATCAATGTTTAAATAGCATTTTTGTAACTAGATACTTTTAACTAGGTTGGTTTTTCTATGACGCAAGGGCCATATTTTGCCATGCGGCGCCAAACATTAGACAGCAACGTTAAATAATAGATGTATACATATAAAGTTTGTACTGGCATAAGAAAAGTTTAAGTTTGTAGAATTCTACTGACACAAGAAGAGAGAAATACATCCAGGGAAAAATCTAATCTTTTTTAAATAAGATTTTGTTCGTAACTATACTGTTACTTTTTGCTTCAAGAGGATTAAACTGATACACGCTATTAATAAAGGAGACAAAATATATCAATTAAGCAATCTAAATAGAACATAGAAACATGAAATTGACATAACTTTCAGCACTACAAATGTTGAAATTATAACACGATTACTCAATAGCTACATTTTCTTTCATCCTAAAGCAAATAAAACATTATGTGTGCTTTCATATTGTAAATTACTATAAAATGGTTGTTATGATCAAAATCCTTTTGAGAGCATAAGCTAAATATCAAAATTATCACGAAGATTTTTCTTGTCTTATAGATATTCTCATCTGTCAACGAGTTATACGAGTGTTTCTATATATTTAATGGAAATTTATTATTCCACTCGTTTCAACATTAGATAATTTAATTACGTTTTGATTATTTTTTCATCCTTACTTAATAATTCGAATCAATTCAGTAACATGAGAGGGTTTTCAATTAAAAATCATGTTATGTTTCTTTAAACTACTTCAATTTAATAACAGAAGTTTTACAGTGGATGATCGAATTATTAGAGCCCCTTTATAAATTAATAATTATACACTTCAAACCAGTTATTATTAAAGTGAAAATCTGGATACAATGAATTCTTTTTATTTCTTGTGACACGCTTTTGTCAACAAATTTTAAATAAATTGCAACACTGCTTGTTTCTATTATATATACGCAATCTATTTTGACTCAAACTCAGAAGATATCTTTGTTTAATGTTCGGCTATAATGATTGAATAACCCACTGTATTGTGAGGAGTATTTTCCTTGTAATCTAGGAACAGTTATTCCAAACAAAACAGGTTTTTGCACATTATTTTAGAAGATAAAATGAATTAACACTTTATCTGACTCAAATAGCTTAGTCACATGTTCCGTTTAGCTTAACTTTTCGAATTCATTGTATTCAAAGGTCGTTTTGCCTATTAAATCAGATCATATGGTCAGTAAATGGATAAATTCTAACTAGTACACTAATCGACTGTCATTAAATAAAGCTCTAAGCTTAAATTTAACCCTTTTCGGGGTTGTTTTGACGAGATATCTCGTCATTAGTACAACCGTTATAAGATCTTGATGGACGAGATATCTCGTCATTAGAAGAAAGCTGTCCAGATCTGGATGTCATCATCAAAAAATCGGCAATATCTTGATAACCATATATCTCATCATTAGCAAAATTGACTAGATCTTGATGTATGAGATATCTCGTCAAAAACATTTGGAGGCTTAATATCAACTGCAATAAAATCTAACTGAAGTATTCGTCTTCCCTTTAAATTCTGGTTAAAATTTCCACAAAGAATAAAAAAGAACTCTTAAAAAATTTCAGAACCAATTATTTAATGAGCCCATTTTTAGCTAAAAATTCTTCTACGCATCTTAAATTGAGTGTTAACTAATTACCTTTTTCTCTAAGCTAACGAAAGTTCGAGATAGGCTGTGCGATATCCGTCATGGTTTCTTCGGCAGAAAGGTGATCTTATCATGTTGCTTAGATTAATGACCATTAACCTGAAAAAGGGAAATCTGCAGCCTTTCATCGATACATTTTATCAGTTGCCGAAACTAAAAGAAATTTCACTATCTCCAAGTAATGAATAATTAATTTACTACTCAAACGTTTCTTAGGGTTCAAAGCATTTTGCAACGGAAATTTACGTCAAAATATAAAAAATGCCTAAACTAATGTGATAACGTTTGAGTTCTAGACACATGGTAAAAAATCACTCTTGGTTTATAATAAAATAATCTTTTTAAATTACTATATAAATTAAAATATTTTTATATAGTAATTATTTAGTAATTTATATAGTAATTTATATAGTAATTTTATATATTAATTTATATAGTAATTTAAGTCCATTTTCATTTATATAGTAATTAGTCCCACAGAAGGACCATGTATATTTTCTTTCATTCACCCAAAGTTCTTGATTATATACTCTTGTTTGCTCTTTAAAAACTCTTAAGCATTGTAACGCCTAACAATTGAATGTTTTATTTTACCAAGTTTCTTACTCAAGATAAGTTTTAAAACTCATATATGCACGGTGGCGAAATCCCGAAACATATTTATATTATTTAGTCGCTTCGAATTCCACAATAGTCTCATTATTAAACGAATTTCATTACATATTTCTCTTCGGAAGTCTGTGAACCAACTCTAAATTTGCTGATAGTGCATTTTTCATGCGCTCTGCTTGCCATTGCTTACATACTTTTCTACTTTTCTCTTCTAACTATAACTTTCACGCAGTTTGGACATCACACTCCTGTGAACTCTGTAATATATGTTCATAATGTCGTTATATTATGTTGCAACAAATCAACTTTTTTAAGTCTAAGATCCATGGCTGCTTTATTTTAATACGACATTCATACATACAACTATCAGTTCAGTAACATATCCTGCATTTCCAGTAACACATTGGTAATTGATATATAAGTAAATTATTTATCCTCATTCCATAGATTATTGCATCGATTAATGACTCAAAATCTAAATTAAGTTCAAAATTAATTTGAATATTATAATTTCATCATTCCGAAAAGGGTAATTTATCTGTTAATACATTATATTTGTTTAAAATATCGTGGATAAATTTAAAATACACGTAGAATTTATTTCAGTTCATTCCTGCCCCAAACAGGATACGTTTAAAAACAATATAAACAACTCAGATAAGTAAGTATTTTAATTAACTTCGCGCACTGGAGCAACACAACGGGTTATTGGAGACGGTCCGGGATCAAACCCGAAGGTACCGATCCGAGGACAACACGCAATTTCGAACCACCAGTCAGATGACGAAAACAACTTAGAAAAATAATGATAAATGACCCAATTCAAATTGTGATCATGTTTTACGCACCTTGCACATACTACTTCCACGAACATCTATTCATAACGCTGTTTCTTGCTTGCTCTTTACCAATTAATCTTGATTAAAAAGAGCTAAATTTATTTAACATTCTCCTACACTAAGCTTTCATTAACATTTCCAACTATTTATTCTGTCTTGTATTCTTCGAGGGAAAGTTTTTTGCAAATTACTTCCTATTCAAAGTAGTAGTAAATATTCTACTACATAGTCTAGTTAAAGTTACTCACAAGACTTCCCTTAGTACCTAAACTATTCAAGACAGATACTTCCTATAGCCGATTCTATTTACCGATGATCATTAAAGTTCTCAGGAACATAATGCACCTGGAACACAAAGGAAGAGAGACTGTTCCATGTATCCATTAAAGAAAACGCCTTGTTCCTAAGGTTTTGATAAGTGGTGTAGGTATATGAAGATTGCTATAATTATAAACGATGCGTGTTCCATATTTAATTTATTTACAATCAGAATTTGCAATTCAAAGAATTACAATGTCCGGAGGATCTTTGATCTTATGCGGAATAACTGCTCGACATAGGTATATAATTGTTGCTTTGATTAATTTAACAATGCGTGTTCCATATTTAATTTATTCACAATTAGAATTTGCAATTCTAATTACAATGGCTGTAAGAGCGCTAGTTGTCAACTTTGATCTTATGCGGAATAACTGCTCGACATAGGTATATAATTGTTGCTTTGATTAATTTAACGATGCGTGTTCCATATTTAATTTATTCACAATTAGAATTTGCAATTCTAATTACAATGGCTGTAAGAGCGTTAGTTGTCAACTTTGATCTTATGCGGAATAACTGCTCGACGACTTAGGTATATAATTGTTGCTATAATTAATAAACGATGCTGTTTCATATTTAATTTATTTACAATTTAAAACTTAAAGAATTACAATAGCTGGATTAATGCTAGTTGTCAACATCTGTCATCTGATCTTATTCGGAATAATAACTGTTTGACGATGAATACAAAGTAGATATGCGCAGAACTATGAACGAGTCTGCATTCTACATGATATATTCTGGTTCGCAGCAGAGTATCCTTCAGTGAGAGCGAACGATAGAACGTTAAATTACAAGCACGGTAGTAGTGGTAGCTAATTCTAGTGAGGTTGAATAGTATAGTTTAATGTGGTTAAATAGTGGCAAAGTTTCCTTTTTGTAGTGGTTGCTAAGTTCACCACAATACTCCCTCCTCCAGAATTAGAAGTTGAATTCGATAGAAGCTACCACTGGTTGATAAATCCCCGATTGTGGGAAACCATGAGAGCTGTATCAAGATCGCGGATGTACTTCCGTATGCGTGGTCAAGCAGTGGAAGATTGAGACCGTGACTGTCCAGTGGTGCCTTAAGCAGTCGAGTATGAGTGCAGTTAGCTGAAATGGGACTGAGTAGCATCGAATAGTGAAGCTGTGGCAGAGAACAGGAACAGTGCCTGTTAACCCAGTGCTTCAGATTGTTGCTCAAAGTGATTAGCATCGTAGCGGCAATTCAACTGTTCATCGTGGACTATCCATCTGCGTACCGATTGTTGCGAATGCCATCTGGAATTTATCAGAAGCGTCATCTGGCTTGTTTTTTAAAGTGCGCGTGTCCGCATCACGTCCGAGTTTCCAATTTAGCAAGATGAAAGACAGTGCACTTTTGTCTACCAAAAGGTACTTCATGGTAGAGCTCGGTCACACTGCTATATAAATAATTGCATTGTAAGTTTTTTTTCTATTGGTGATTAAGTTCACCACAAGGTACATATATAAACGTTTTCCTATACTCAACTATCTTTACCATTTGCAACTATTTATTCGATCTTGAGTTTTTTCGGCGAAAGTTTCTTTTAAATTTCTTCCTATTCACATAAAAAAGTTATAACGATAATCACAAGACTTCAATTAGAATCTAATCGATTCGAGATAGAAACTTCCTATAGTCTATTCCACTTGCCACATACACGTTTTCCTATACTCAACTATCTTTTTAGTATTTCCGATTTTTTATTCAGTCTTTGAGTTCTTTTATGGAAAGTTTCTTACAAATTACTTCCTATTCAAAAAAATTCTAATAAAAATACTCGTAAGATTTGCATTAGTATCTAAGCAATTTTGAGATAGATGCCTCATACAACAGACTCCTCTTACTGATGACCATTAAACTTCACAGGAACGTAAAGCAGAAAATAAAGGATAAAAATTTACATGCATCCCAGAGATGACAACATTTTGATCCCTTGCTAAGGTATGTTTAAACGTTTTCTTACACTATCTTTAACATTTTTGACAACTTACTAGATCTTGTTGAGTTCATTGAGGGAATGTTTCTTACAATTACCTTCAGATTCAAAAAGTGATAGTAAAGATACTCGCCGTTGTTCTCCAACCTATTCTAGATAGATACTTCCTACAGTCGATTTCAATGGCCGATGACCATTTATGTAGTTGGGAACGCTAAAGGTCTTTTAGCACAAAAGGAGTAAAACTTGCGTGTATCACTTGGATTAAAAAACTTTGATCCATTGCTAAGGTACAAACGTTTTCCTAGACTAAACTATTTTTAACAATTTAAACTACTTATTCCGGTTTGATGAATTCTTCGAGGAAAAGTTTCTTGTTTCTTTCCTATTCAAAGTTCTTCTAAGGTTACTCACAAGACTTCTTTTAGTTTCTAAGAGATTCGACATAGATACTTCCTATAGCCAATTCTCCTTGCAGATGACCTTTAAAATTCTCATCAACAAAAATCACTTGGAAAATAAGGGTGAAAAACTTGCATGTATCCCTTAGATGAAAACGCTTTGATCGCTTGCTAAGTTACCCACTCGTAAAATTTTTCCTACACTAAACTATTCTTAGCATTTTCAACTACTTATTCGAGCTTGTTGAGTTCTTTGAGGGAAAGTTTCTTGTTTCTTTCCCATTCAAAGAAGTTCTAGCAAGGATACTCAGAAGATTTCGATTAGTGTGTAAGCGATTCCAGATAGATACTTCCTATAGCCGACTCCGCTTGCCGATGACCATTAGAGATCTCGGGAACATAATAGCGCCTGGAACACAAAGGAAAAGAGACTGCTGTCGCAGGTATCCCTCAAAAGAAAACGCTTTGATCCCTTGCTAGTATTGCCTTTGATCCTTCATAAGTTTTCCTACGCACATCTATCTTTAGCATTTCCAACTATTTTTTCAGTCTTGATGAATTCTTTGAGAAAAAGTTTCTTGCAAATTATTTCCTATTCAAAAAATTCTAGTAAAGATCTCGCAAGACTTCCATTAGTACCTAAGCTATTCAAGACATGCTTCATATAGCCGATTTCACTTACCGATGACCATCAACTCTTCTGGTGGTTAACTCTCGTCGAGGTATCTCGTCTTTTGCAAAACTGATCAGATCTGAATGGATGAGATTTCTCGTCATTGCAAGAAAATTGACCTGATCTTGATCTCGTCATCATAAAAAATCGGTAATATCTTATTGACGAGATAATTCGTCATGAGCAAAATTGATCACATCTCGATGGACGAAATATCTCGTCGAAACCACTTGGAGGGTTAAAATTTTCATTAACATAAGCGTTTGGAAAACAAGGAAGAGAAACTTACATATATCCCTTAGATGAAAATGCTTTGATCCCTTGTTAAGCTACACCACAAACGTTTTCCTATACTAAACTATTCTTAGCATATGCAACTACTTATTCCAGTTCTTTGAGGGAAAATTCCTTGTTTCTTTCCCATTCAGAGAAGTTCTAGCAAGGGATACTCAAAGGACTTCGATTAGTATGTAAGCGATGCGAGATAGATACTTCCTATAGCCGATGACCATTAAAGTTCTCGGGACATAAAAGCGCCTGGAACACAAAGGAAAAGAGACAGTTGCAGATATCCCTCAGACGAAAACGCTTTGATCCCTTGCTAAGGTACACACGAACCTCTCAAAGACGGTGGTGGGCCCTGACACGCCATAGAAATACTACGAACCCCTTCTTGAAAGACACCATTCTTCGTTGAAAAGCAAACACAGATCAAACGGGATCCATTTTGTGAAAGCGCGGAACGGATCGAATTCGCAATACTCCGAATTCAAATCACTTCGCAAAAAAAGGGAAATGATGAGGCGTAGAAAAGGGAAAGTTTACCTTGGAGGAGATGTCGGGCGGGTTAAAGTTCTTAATTCGAAGAATCTTGGGAGATCAATCTCCATTTTTGCATAAAAGAGTGATGAATGGTGTGGCAGTGATGGATGCAGAAACTTCCGATTCGGAAAAACTTTTCAAAAGGCATGGGAAAAGGATTATACCTTTTCATATATTACTTTGCTGTTATTTTTTGCCCATTTCATTCCATATTAAATTACAGTTACGAGAGAAAAAATCTTAAGGACATTTTAATTGGAAAACATTTTTTCATTATAGAATTTTTTAAGCATACCGATTTATATAGAAAAATGGAGTTATTTCGCAGTAAACGATTCGTGTAGCACAAATAGCACGACAAATAGTCGAGTTAATGAACTATTTAACCCTCCTGGTGGTTGTCCCGTCGTTAGCAAAACTGACAGGATCTTGATGGACGAGATACCTCGTCATCAGAAGAAAATTGACCAGATCTTGATCTGGTCATCATAAAGAAATCGACAATACCTTGATGACGAGTATATCGTCATTAGTGAAAATGATCAGATCTTCATAGAAAGAGATATCTCGTCATCAGCAAAATCGACAACTTGGCAAAATTGGTCAGATCTTGATGGACGAGGCATCCCATCGTAACCACTTGAAGGGTTAAATGAATATATTATGAAATCCAACTCGAAATCCGCTACGTACTAATTCAAATTTTCGTCGTCACGTTTTTAGATTTTATGATTTAGAAAATTATTTTTGAGTAAAATTAATGAATCAACGTCAACGATTTAACTTGTCATTAGCAAATTTGGTCAGATATTGATGGACGAGATATGTCGGCGAAACCCTTTGGAAGGTTAATAGAACTTTTTTCCATTTACCGAAATTCTATTAATAACATTTATCGAGACGTGCGAATGACAGTGCTACTCTGACTACTAAAGGTACTTCATTATGGAGATAGGTTATACTGCCATATTTTACAGGGTGGGTATAAAATAACTTCCCCTATATACCAGTCCCAAGCGACTGCAGTTTTCAAAGAATCGGGCCGGAATCGGACGGTGGTGACCCCCGGAATGAAACTTGAGATTTAGAGATTTCAAGGTATGCGTTCGGGAGTTATGTAAGTAACAAGATTCCAGCTCTCACGGTTAAGGATACAGTTAATATACTTCGAAAGTAGCACCCACTTTTTTTATCGCAATACTATCGGCAGTGTGAAAAACCAAATAGGGAGTCAAAATTTTACCTTCAGCTCTAAAAGCGGGTGGGCAAGAATCCGAAAAGATGAGTGTGAACTACAAAAAGAGGAAAAAAGGCAGTAAGAAACCATAAAATTTTACCTTTGTTTCAAATGCAGTGATTTCAAAAGCAATTGGCGTTTTGTGATAGCTGCTTGTCATTTATGCAAATTACATGCATTGTCACTGCTGCTTGTTGTCTTTCTTTCCTCTTTTGGTTGGTTTTGGAGTTTTATGGCGCAAGGGCCATATATGGCCATGCTCCCCAGACACAAGACACACAATATCAAGTAATAGACACACACAATGAAAGTTTTTAACTGACACAGAAGAGAGAAATACACCCAGGAGGAATGCCCCTGACAGGGATGGAACCTGCGCCCCTACAATTCGAAGGTTGCTAGCTCAGTGGCCATACCCCCTGATACCCACAAGGGCCCCTTTTTCCTCTATTGTCGTTCATACTCATTTTCTTTGACAGTGCTTTAGTGCAGTCGTTCATCTCCGGATTTTTTCGTCGGTTTTTTTGGAGACGTGCTGAAATCGTATTCGAGGAACACGCCAAGTGACGTCACGTCCGGAATACGAACAGGATGCCCATTCCACCACAAAAACACTACCACCACCTATCAGCTACCAGACGAAGCCTTTCCACTACAGCATAGATATGTTACAAATTTAATTCTCCTGGTGGTTACGACGCAATATCTCGTCAATCAAGATCTGACCAATTTTGCTAATGACGAGATACATCACGTCATCAAGATTCTGACAGTTTATTTATGATGACGAGATCAATTTCTGGTCATATCTCTTATGACTAGATATCTCGTCCACAAGATCTGGTCAGTTTTGCTGATGACGAGACGACCACTGTAAAAGATATCTTGTGGACTCTCCAAGAGTGATATTTCAAAGAGATATCTCGTTTATCAAAATCTAATGACGAGATCAATTTGGTAATGACGTGATATATCGTCATCAAGATATTGTCGATTTTTTTATGAAGACGAGATCAAGATCGAGTCAGTTTTTTCTACTGACGAGATATCTCGTCCATCAAAATCTGCTAATGGTATTGTTGATGACGTGATACCTCATCAAGATTACCACCAGGAGGGTTAACTCACAAATTATAAAAATGCTGCAGAATCTTAATGGAAGGGGGGGGGGTATTTCAATTAACGTCACACTGGAGCAACACAACGGGCTATTGGTGACGGTCCGGGATCAATCCCAAAGGGAAAGATCCGAGGACAACACCACGCAATTTTGAACCACGGTCAGATGACGAGGCAACACCTGAGCTGGCACCCCACTCTCCAAACTTCCACACCACGCCAACGTGAGGACATTTGAGGCCACGACAGATTTAACGTGCACCAGCCCCCTTTGTACACGACGGTGTTTGGCTGGATTCGAACTCGCAACCCTTCGGTTGCAAGTCCGTTACTCTTCCAACCGGGCCACCGCGGCCCCCTTAATGGAAGGAGTTATTCTTTCGATGATTATTCAGTAAATATTTTTAAATGGCATTACTTCTAAAACTAATAACATGAATTGCATATATTTTCAGTAAAAATGCCTTTTATGCTTGATAAATATGAAATTTAAACTAATTTTACATTTTAAAGCAAATGCTTCTCTTTTATGTGATTTCTGAATGGTCTTTTGTTTGCTTGCTACATTGAAGTGACGATTTCATTCAATTACAAAGTCGATTCCCAAGTTAGCCATTTTTACTTTCAGAAGCCTAATATCTGTAATCATGCATTCATCGGTAAAGCCGGTATTTTCAGAGCAGTTTTGTTATTTAAGGTTTTTCAAAGTAGTTATTCTAATTTGAACCCCCAGTCTTAATATTGAATAAGTTTTTTTGAATCGAATCAGTTGACTTTCTAAGCGGTTCTTTGAATTGTGTTCGACATTCTCGCATATTTCGAAAAAGGCTTTATTGTTTTCTAACTAGAAGTGGTTTTCTTCCGATACATTAAGTCAGCAAACACATAAAATAAAATGATCATTTGCTTTTCATGGTTACTTCTTTTCGTGCAATTGCTTTAAGTATCGCGTTTTCTCCCTTTTGATCGAATTGCTATGAATATCGTCATTATTCTCACTATTCATAGCTATACAGTAGCGTAAGTTACTGATATAATGCTAAGTGCTATACATATAAATTGCAGAGATGTGATAAAATAATTTCTCAATTTATAATACACATATACGAGACCTTTTTAGTCGAAATATATTTGTCAGGGTGAAAGTTTCAAGACTAATACATATAGGTTCCAGACATATAATCTTTTCAAGATTAATATGTAAAATTTTCAAGACTAATAGATATACAGTTTCAAGACTAATAGATATACAGTTTCAAGACTAATACATATACAGTTTCACGATTAACTTTTTAAGTGGTTCCGACGAGATATATCGTCCATCAAGATCTGACCACTAATTACAAAATATATCGTCAAGCTATTTCCGATGTTTTTATGATGACGAGATCAAGATCTGCTCAGATTTCTTCTCGTTGTCCTGTCTAGTTGCCTTATCAAGATCTGCTACTGGTTTGGCTAATGACGAGGTACCTCAGCCAATAACCAGGAGTACATATAATTTCAAGACTAATACATATAAAGTTGAAGATTAATGCATAAGTGTTTCGAGACTAATGCATAAACGTTTCAAGACTAATACATAAGAGCGTCAAAGCCTAATGTAGAAGAGTTTTATGACATAGTTTCAAGATTAATATATACTTCACATAAGAGACTGAATATACCAATGAATAATAGGCAGACAGTCGTGTAAATGTTTCATGTTATTGTAATGTTTTTCTGGGGCATAAATATAGACATTCAGTTCAAGCTTTTAAGGCAATAGTGTACTAACCTACATATTGAGGAAATGAAATGAATTGAGACAGCCACCGGAAACATACACATATAAATATCAGCTGAATTCAAGTAAGAAGCACAAAGCAATCAGACGCACAGACCAATCAGAGGTGCATGCACATAAGTGAAAACGCTCTTATTGGTAAGCCGCTACCTCTGATTACTCTGCGCTTGTCGTTTTGCCCTCTAGAATGAAATAGACGAAGCATGGCCAACAGCTTCATGTTATTTGCTCGGTTTGCAGATCTGTCACATGGTTGCGAGTAAAAGCAGGAATCTTTATTTATTGATTGTTTAAAGTGATTATCCACCGTAATCAAACACTTAGTCTGCGATTCGACAGCCAATCGGCTAAGGCGATTCGTAAGTTCAAGTGATTTTACCCTTCAGAGATCTTACGATAGCGACTCCACCCACATGCCCCGTCTATTTTATTAGAAGGCCGATGTTTGCGCTAGGATAGGGTTTTAATGCAAGGTCAAATACAGATAATACAGACTTTTGTGTTTAGTACTCATTTCCTGTTTCATTTTGGAAGTGACGTAATTTGGCATTTATGGCTACCATTTCAGTATGTCGCTTATAGAATTATTGATAAGTGTAATAATTCTCTGAATTTTGTTTTTTCGTTAACTAAAACATGCCCAATACATGTGTTATAAATAGCTCTTGGCTTCAACTGTCTCACTCTCAGAATTTAGAATTGAAAAAAATTACGCCAAATCTGCCAATCCTCTAGGCGTGGTCACTCATTTGGGTTAGTTAACTGTTGCAGTAAGATTGGAATTGAAGGATTTTAAAAATAATTACAACAGGTTATTGCTGTAATTTCAATCATTGTTCGGTTGTTTATCAAATTATTTCAATTCAAAATATGGTAACCCTGCAAGTGGTTTCGACCGTACATCTCGTCCAAACGAGATCTAATCAATTTTTTTAAATGTTGTCATCAAGTTATTTCCAATTCTTTTATGATAACGAGATCAAGACCTGGTCAATTTTCTTCTATTGACGAGATATCTCGTCCATCAAGATCTGGACAGTTTTGCTAATGGCGAGACCCTTATTCGAGAGAATCACCAGGAGGGTCGATTAGAATACAATTAAAGATTAAAAGTCATGGACGTTCCAAAACAAGACAAAATTTATAAAATGAAATGTAACATGCTTCATACTGAACCATTCATTTTCGAATTTTAACTGGACTTCTTGTTTCTGCTTCTCCTGACTGCCCCTTTTGTTCGACGGAGAGCTTTATGGATTTTAGTCTTCTTTTATCTTGCACTTTTTTTATCTGACGATCACATCTTAGTTGACGACCTTTTTAGCCGGGCTAATTTGTACTGGGCTGCCCGTAGGAAACAATGGTCCCTGGACTTTTCCTGAAGTAGGAAAAAAAATACTGAACCATTCTATTTACTTGGGTAATAGTAATATTACTTGGGTTACCAGTAATACAAAATATGATAACAAATCTATATTCTGTATTACTGGAACTAGAATTATCATAATCAATACTTTGCACTACTTAATTCAATATTCTGCACTACTGGAACTACATTTTAGGAATGTATATTTTTAACAAAATTCAATATTTTACACTACTGGAACTAGAATTACCAGAACGTATTTCTTAATTACCCAATTCAATATTCTGCACTACTGGAATAGAATTATCTGAATTTATATTTTACACTACTCAATTCAATATTCTACACTTCTGGTACTAGAACCGAAATTAATATTTTGAACTACTTAATTCAATATTACTGGAATTTCCTAAGCTAATTACATACCGATTTGATTGCCTAGCTTCAATTCCCAGTAACGAAATACAAACCCTTTTTTCTCGTCATGGACATATTAAATATAAAGAGAGCATGAAGAAATATGTCTTGTTTAATTGCGTGTATGAGTTCATACATCACCCCATAACTTTTGAATTAGCTTCAAAGTAATGACTGTCTAAGGTAGATGTTCGTTTTTGTAGAGAAATATCTTATAATACTATGAACACCCTATGAACATTAAAATGCAAATGACAGCTCACGTGAATTTTTCAAAGTTAAAGTCGCCAAACAAATAAAAACTTTAGCCAATAAAAAACAGTTTTTTATAAAAAACAGTTTTATAAATTCATTTTTGTGCCATATATAACGGTTGGCACAGCGCAATGTAAGGCCTTCCTTTAAAAAATTAATTAAGTCTTCGAGAATTACTTGGAGTAAACGTAAAATGGTGAAACAATAGGTTGTCATTTGATTTTGACACATTATTAGTATGTCATTCCGAACGCAAAAAATGTTCGAGTAAAGAACGCGCAAAAACACGAAACACCGAGTTTATATCATTAATGATTTGAGCTTAGTTTCGGTTCGTTTTTGGAAGACGCAATTATTTAGGATTTAGAAGATGTCATTAATTTTTTACTAGACGTAAGAAACGTGTTTCTGAATTTTTAGCGATAAATATAAAATGACACGAGACAGAATGGGCTTAATGCCAATTAACGCAACTTTCTTTGACATAAATATTTTTAGGTATGCAATACGAAAAAAGGAACATAAAACACTTGAACGTAAATTATTTCGCATTTCAGATTTTGAACCCCCAAGTGGCTTCTACGAGATATCTCATCCGTCAAGATCTGACCAATTTTGCTAATGACGAGACATGTCATCAAGATATTGCGCACTTCTTTATGATGACGAGATCAAGATCTGGTCAGTTTTCTTCTCATGACTAGATATCGTTCATCAAGATCTGGTCAGTTTTGCTAATGGCGAAATACCTCTCCGAGACGACTACTAGGAGGGCTAAAATGCCATAATGTTATGTTCTGTGAAAGGATGGAATGAAAACTCGTCCAGAACCGTAGAATTTCGACATATTTCAGATACCCCAAGCTCAGTGTGGTCCGAAGGTCACGTCAGGAAGGAAAATTCTTTGTCTACACGAAGCTATATTTATCTTCTGGATGTTTCTTCTAATTCTAAAATCATACGACAAAGCAGTAGTAACTCTTTTTTGCAACGCGGGACATTTCATGCTAATACCATTCCGATTTTAAAGACGTATTCACGTCAAAAATCGGCAATATCCTGACGACGAGATATCTCGTCAATAGCAAATTGGACGGATCTTTATAGACGAGATCTCATCGAATTCACTTGTAGGTTTAACAGGGGCTCTTCTGTAAATAAACGAATATGTAGGGCATGTTAGGATGCTTTTTTTTTCAATCTTTGACCAACACGAGCCCGAAGCAGGAAGAGAAATTGTCGCTAAGCATACTGTAGGAACAACTCTCTAAAACAAAATGTATGCCTTTCAATAAAAGTTGTAGGCCGTTCACGTAATGATTCTATCAAACGAAAGGACAAGGAGTATAAAAAATCCACAACCATCCTCCGAGATTGCTCTTTCAAATCTGACTTCTTATTACACAACACATACTACATGAACATCAACAAATACAACATAGAAACAGAAAGCACATAAATAACAAACAAGTAAAAAAGCGACGCTCGCACTCGCGAAAGTGCGAACTGAAACTAGCAGAGGGGGAGGAGCCAAGAAGTGAGAACTGAAACTACACTTGCCCCACTTCATTTGAAAGGCCTCTGAACAACTTGCGTTGGAGATGGAAACCGCAAGACGACCCTGACGAATGAATCACAAAAGCATACACTTAAAAGAATGAGTCATCCAGCAGCCCATTTCAAACACATGTCAATGTGACAAACTCGAATGTTTCCATAATCCCCAAAATTGGGTTTCTATAGTTAATGGACTGAGGCTGACATAATCAGAAGATTTTTATTTTACTAACATCACATCACATATATGTGAAGTTCTGTGGTAGTGCAAACGGGCTTTAAATAACACTGAAACTTCTTTTAACGATAAAACATTTAATTTAACAATGACAATTAAGGACAGGACAGTTACAAACGTATTTGAAACCACACAAAAAAGGGATAGCCGTCTGCCATTGACACGTCTTCTCGGTTCATCGTCTGAAACTGTTCTGCTCGAACGTCCTTACAACACTTTCGGTGGGAATCACTCGTGTTCTAGAATGTTCTCGGAGCTTCAGGAAGTCGCTCGTGTTCATCTGGAACGTTCTCACTGTTACGTCCTCGCCGGTGTTCACCGTTGGTGAATCAAAGGTGGGAAGAGTAGTGGGTAATCACATACATGTTACAACGATAGAAAACACAAAGCAGAATATAAGCAGGCTGAGAAGTAAGCGTTATATACTCGCAAATGCGAACTGAAACTAACTAATAGGAACAAAGACTAAGAAGTGAGACTAAGGAGTGAGAACTGAAATTGTAGTTCGCTTCACTTCACTTCGCTCTCGAAACGGGAAAGGCTTGGTAAAGCGCAATACGCGATTTCTCACCAGCAAGCCCGTTGAAAATGGTGGTGCTGTTCAAGCAACCGCAGGCCTATATCGGATGCGAGTCTATGTAAAGTATAAGTCTCGTTTCTACAACAGACTTTGTGTTTGGGGCAGTTTCGTGGTAGACAGACAGTACCTATTTCATTATTAAATAAATTGAAAGGTTTTACCCACCTCTCCTTGCTGGCTCTCGACTTGACCATTACGTTGCTTCTTGGTGTAGGTTATATATGTAGTATGAAAAACGCAATAATAAAATCCTAGGTATCTTTGGTAACACACTTAACGGGTTATCTAAAATTAGCGGTTTGTTTTCTAATATAATGGTAAGAAATACTAAGCATTAAAGTCTGAATGGATATTGGTTAGTAATCAAAAGACTACGATAAGAATTTAGGTTGACAAAAAAGAATGATCAATCGAGGACTAGTCCATGCCTATTAAATGAGTGATGAAAGATTCTAAAACTGGTACGAAGTCATGTAGGGAAACTACAGTTTGCATGATGTAATGTGCGCAGACCCTAAAAAGGACTAAAAGTCGATAACGAAACTTAACTTTTAGAAACTTTGTTATTAAACTTTTAATAGCATTCCACATCCAAAATTTCCTGACCCAAGCCTTGAACCCTTCAGCAAACATGAGCCGTATATGTTACACTCGGCTAAGAGCTGTCAAAAATACCCAGACTCTCGCACCACTAAATGTGTCAAACGACCTGTTCCAGAAATTCAATTTCCTCAAATGCCAAGCCTACTCCCTGCATTAAACGCGCAAAAACAAAACAATTTCAAAAAAGATGCACGCGACCTTTTTATATTAGTTTTTACTCCTTAAGAGCTCCTTTCTATGCCGTTCGACGGAGAGTACGTCAATTATTCTGGCTAAATAAGCTTTTCGGAAAAGACAGCGACGCATTTGAGTTCAGCAAGGCATAGGGAAGTCATTAAGCTGAAAGCTACTTTCAGACATTAACGAAGAGAGAAATTTTATTCGCTGCTCGTGTGGTCTATATGGCTGAGTCAAGAGAACGGTTGTTAACAACCCCCTCTGGGATAAAGATTTTTAAACTAGTCTATAGTTTTATAAATGGATGCAAGGAAAAGTTTCATTTTCTTTGTTGCATTGAATATGAAGAATTGAAACGCAGAAACTGCATTTTTTAAAGTCCTCTCTTTTTGTGTTTCGTTTTTTAAAATAAACTTCAATCTACTCTTGTAACTACCTCCAAAATATATTGGATGATCAAATTCCGTAACTATTTCGAATGTGTTTTGGGGCTCTCCGTGGATCAGTAGGTTTTGCCCGCAGTGCTAGCAACTTGCGAATTGTAGGGATGCACGTTTGATTCTTCTGTAGGTGTTTTCCTCCCGTCTATGTCACTAAAACTTTTCATGTGAATGTATGTCCAACACTAGACGTTGTTTGTCTTGTGTTTGGCGCAACTTGGACATGTATGGGCCTGCACATAAAACCCAACCAAACAAACAACTCAAATGTTTGGAATTCAATATTAGGAGAAACAAATTTAATTTAATCCTTAGCACTAACAATACAAGTACTTGTCCATATTAACAAGCTACTGAGAAAAGATTCCTCAAAAAGCGGGTGATTGAAGATCTTGAAATTATTTCTTATTCCTAAACTCGAGTTTTTCAACTTTTGCTAATTAATCCTCCAAGAGTTTTCGACGAAATATCTCGTCCCTCAAGATCGGACCAATTGTGCTAATGACGAGATATCTCGTCAGCCAAATATTGCCAATTTTTTTATGATGACAAGATCTTGATCTTGATCAGTTTTCTTCTAATCGCGAAATATCTGGTTCAAGATCTAGTCAGTCTTTGCAAATGATGAGATACATAGTGGAGATAACCATCAGGAGGGTTAATGGTGTTTAACCCTCTGAGGAGTTGTTCACACTCGTGTATCAGTTCTTTAACCTGCAGTTTTCCCTGCATGACCTCAAACAAGTTTTAACCTTCTGCTCAGTATAATCTTTCCTATGATTCGTTCAACCAATCGATGCGGATATTTAGCCATTATGTGTGATGAGGTAAAAGCCATATTACACAACTCTGAAATCTCATGATGAGGGTTAAAGATTATGGGCTTTAGGCTTTATCAAAATTGCTATTGATCATATCACGTACTTCACTACATTACAGGAGCTTATATTCCAATCTACTTGCACAATTTTTTCAATAATCGCTCAACAAAAATTCTATTATCGTTTAATATCAAAATACGTCTTCTTTTCTGAAATTTATTCAATTCTTCGTAAAGCGATATTTTATATTAACTTTTGGAATGAAGTTGTAAGTAAATCAGTTTTCACTATTTTTCCAGCGATTTTGCTATTGTATGTTTAATTCTTTTTTTTAAGTTTATAATCTGCATGGTCAGATTTTCAATAAATGAATATACGTGTTTTTTAATGATACTTTAGTTTCTTGATCAGCAACTTTATTTTTATAAATTCCTATACGGAACAGAACGGACGTATCAATTACGGCGTACCTGGCAGTAGGACTGCTAACTTCCACATCATAATTAATAGAAAATGTAATGATTTGAAAGAAACTATAAGAGAAGGTTAAAGATAGTAGCAATGCACTTGTGAAAGGTGAATAATTGAGATAGAAAATGGAGTTTAGTAATTGATACAATTAGGGGTTAAATTCCTATATGACTTTTAATCCAAAAATATTGTGCAGATTTACTTTTGAAAATATCTATTATGAGAACTTTTATTTCTTTATAAGGTTTCGATCTATTGTGGTGACTACACATGATTCATGACCTGTGTATTTAAAATGCTAAGGCTTTTTTGTAATTAATATAGATTTAAAACTTTTTGCTGTTTATTATGATGCATTTGATAACTTTGTTCGGGGAATATAGATTTAGAATAGTTGATTTTTAAGAAATCGATAAAAATCAATCATGAATTTTTACTGTTGTGTATAGTATTTGTCGTCATATATTTGTAAAAATATAAATAACAATAGCAACATTTGTACAAAATAAGTAATTGTGAGAAACAGAACGAAAAATAAAGAAAAGCGAATTTGAAAAGATTAAAATTTACAGAAGTAGGAATTGTAAAATATTGAAGCATTTTGAAGGAATTGAATTATTGCTTATAAAAAATGATTATTTTTTGTGATGCATAAGTTCATATGTATTGAAAAAAGTACACTAAAACATTTTGTTGTAAATGAAATTTTTAAAAATAATTGTTCAAAGGGTACTATGTCCCCGTAAAAAAATTAATAAGATAATTTTTAAGTTAATCAAGTGGTACTGTATAAACCCTACAAATGAATGATTTTTTAATTGTATTTCATATAAAAATTCCAATACTGAGAATTCAATATCTAAAGACAACTGCAAGAAAAAGTTAGAACTCAAAAATAACACAATAAAATGATCTTCCGAAGTTTTGTCCGCCTCATTTGTGCAGACTTTACCCAGTACGTCATGTCGGTAAATGTTTGCCGAAACGAGTGGATACGTTCACTGCATTCTCAGTTAAGGACAGGAAAGACTTCGAGCTTTAAAAATCATATTTGTCTTCGGAGTTTTGACAAGGCTTTCGTATTCCCTAAAGTGAAGATACGAAAACAAATATGCCATCTCCCAGGGCTGCGAAAATTGGACCTACTATCTTAAACAGCTTCGGGGATGCGGAAAGAGAAAAATCAAAGGAATTTATTTTTCAGGAAAGGTATCGTGATTTTTCTTGAACTTAGGTTCGAAGATAATGGGGACTGCAACCTTTCCTCAACTTGAATTGTAAACTTGTGCAGTAACGCTTTTTTGTTTCAATTACGCAGAAATATATTTATTTATGCAATGCTATTATAGAAAAGCTGTGAACTTCGAGGCCTCGGGGGGTAAAATCTTTACATTGGGGAGCGAGGAAATCATGCAGTGGTTGTAATTTTTCTCAGGAGGTTTATTATTGCTTGAAGATTGTCCACAAAATTATGACTGTGCAAATTCTGGATTACAAGAGTAACCTTCAGCAACCATAAGTGAAGGATGGATTAATGTGTGCATTAGCTCTCTGAGCCTTGCGAGATATCCGAGAAGTGTTGTTTTTTTACCCCACAGCATATTTAATGACTAAAAACATCTTTCTATCCATGAATTCTATCAATCTTTTGAAAGATTCTGTTGGTCCTTTATATGGAATAGAATCCTTTCAAACGATTTTATTGGTCATTTCTTTGGAATAAAATTCTTTAGAACAATTCTATTGGCCCATTCTGTAGAATAGAATCCTTTGGAAAAATTTTATTTCTTAGAATACATTCCCTTGAAAACTAGAATAGAAGATTGTTCCTTTCCGTAGAAGATTATATTGGTCAAGGTTAAAATTGGTTAGAATTCATGCAAGGAAGACTGCAGGTTTCAAGGTCGAATTATGTATATGAGCCCGTCAGAGGGCTAATCAGCATTAAAGAATGGAACATTTAAACTTATAAACATCCAACGTCACATGAATGCAAAAACTAGTCTAACTCATTTTTTGGGTTTCGAAAGAAAGGGAAAACTTCCCACTCCCATGACTGTATCATTTATACTAATATATTTCATTAGTCAATAGATAGAGCTTACGTGATGAAAAAACTATTTAGTTCTTACATTAAATTCTGTATGATCTCAACTTTACTAATCTAAATATAACTCAATATACCCACTTTTCGTGTTACCTAGTTCTTGCGATGAGTAAGTGCATCTAAATCTGAAACCTACATTGGTTATCAAAATAATATTGAACTTTTGACTTGAATACGTTTTTAAAATCGGAACAGTACTGGGTGGAATGTATGTAAAATCTAGCGTTAGAGAAAACGTTGGAACTGTTTTGTCTTATAGTGAAACATCCAGAATATAAATACAGCATCGTATAGACAAAGGAGGTCCATATCTGATATGACTTTCGGACTGAGTGGCGAGCTTGCTGAGCGTGGCTAGGGGTCCGCAATATGTCGACATTCTGTAGTGCTGGGTTGCTTTGAGCCAGTGTAACTTTGGATCCGTTGGAGTGAGGACTGAGTAAGTTTTGTCACTCGGAAACTACCAAACTACGCTACAATTAATATTGAACAATCTCTCTACAGCATTAATATCAAACTATACTTGCTCAAACTGTAAGTTAATTGTTGAGTATCCAAATAAATAATCGTTCAAACTTCTATGTCTGCTTCATTCATTCGAAAATTCAGCATCAGGCTCGAGTATTCACATCAAAAGAACGGTTTGTGTCCTCGACACAACCTTCTAATTTTTTTCCTTATAAAGTGTTTCCAATGCGCATCATGCTCTTCCATAGGTAAAAGAAATGCACATTTTTTTATCTGGAGATTACGTGAAAATATTCTTATTGATCAGTTCCGTTACCTAAACGCTTACAAACTATCGTACACTCAATGGTCATACACACATTTCCAATCAGCAAAGTAGCCATATTAGGTTTTTACATTATATATATATATATATACATATATATATGATTACCATACATACACCTGTATACAAATTTACTAACTTGAAATATAGGAATTTGCTTTTGAAAAAAGTTGTTTTGAAGCCTCTTAATATCAACTGCCAATGCGTCTATAATCGATGTGATTTTATTTGCATTTATATAGATCGTATCTATTGTGATTTAAGATTATTTGCATCACAATTTTGGAATGTTTGAATTCATGCAATATTGTTAATATACTACACTTTGTATAAAGAACAAGTCATGAATATACACTGCTGGCCACCGTAAATGCAACACCCTGAAGGAAGCATGCAAATAATATGAAATTTACAACATGCATTAGCGGAGGTGAGATATGCAAATGATTAGAATTTCAGCGCAGACGCACATCACGCGCGCCTGTGGCGCCACTTCAAAGCGCTATTTAAGGCTTGGAGATTTCGACGATTTCAATTACGGCAATTGTGTTTTTCTTGTGGTTTTTCAAAAAAACGATCAATTATGCCTCGTAGAAAACAGCGATCATCTTTTGATCAAGTATCCGAGTTCGACAGAGGAAGGATAGTGGCCTACCGAGATTGTGGATTATCTTTCAGGGAAATCGGTAGTCGTGTTGGACGAAACCAAACAACTGTAATGCGGATATGTGATCGTTGGATGCAGGAGGGTACGACGGACCGACGTGTTCGATCGCATCCACCTCAGTGCACCACTTCACGTGATGACAGGCATATTGTGCGTATGGCAGTGACGGATCGCTCAGCCACATCACGAACCATAGCACAGCACATTCAGTCTGTACCGCATCATCCAGTGTCTGCGCGTACCATTCGACGCCGTTTACAGCAGAGTGGTCTGTCCGCAAGACGTCCATTGCTTCGTCTACCCTTGACGCAGAACCACAGACGTTTCCGCCGCCAATGGTGCGATGAAAGAAGGATGTGGACGGCAGAATGGAATGAAATTGTCTTTACTGACGAGTCACGCTTCTGTCTGCAACACCACGATGGTCGGATTCGAGTCTGGAGACACCGTGGAGAGAGGATGCTGAACAGCTGCGTTATGCACCGCCACACTGGTCCTGCACCGGGTATTATGGTATGGGGCGGTATTGGATATCACTCTCGCACTCCTCTAGTACGCATTGCCGGTACTTTAAACAGCCAGCGCTACATCTCCGAGGTGTTGGAGCCAGTTGTCCTTCCTTACCTTCAGGGCTTGCCCACAGCCACATTTCAACAGGATAATGCGCGACCACACGTGGCACGCATTGTCCAAGGGTTCTTCGTCAATCGCCAGATTGAATTGCTTCCCTGGCCAGCTCGCTCTCCGGATCTTTCGCCGATAGAAAACATGTGGTCCATGGTTGCTCAACGATTGACCCAGAATACATCCCCAGCTGCCACACCAGATCAACTTTGGCAACGTGTGGAAGCTGCTTGGTCTGCTGTACCCCAAGAACACATCCAAAGTCTCTTTGAATCAATGCCGAGGCGTGTGGCAGCGGTGATCTCCAACAATGGCGGCTACTCTGGCTACTGATTTTGGCAGGAACCACACTTCACAGAAGTCTATAAATTTAATCATTTGATACTTGGTCAACATGTTATCTACAAAATAAATTTTGTTGTGATATCTCTTGTCTTTCTTGGTGTTGCAATTTGGGTGGCCAGCAGTGTATATTGTAGCGTGGAAGTAGTTGAAAATTCGAAAGAACAAATTTAAAAGTTTATTTGGAGTAACACAGCAAAGTTCAACATAAGTATTGGAAAAGAATGAAACATACAAATAAACAGCTTTATATAAAATAATAAACATCGTTGGATGTTTTAGGATTGGTTACAAGAAACTTCTAGGAAGTTATATGATGCTATTACAAAAAATACAAAATAAAAGTTAAATTTCAATAAAAAAGTATTGTCTGTAATAAAAAAAATGTATTTCTGAGCATGGAATTCTTTTTTTTCTTTCAGTTATTTATCGTCTGAACTGTTCAGCGAGTGGCATTACTCCCTCCTACAAAGAACAGTGTCTAGCTGTCATGGTAACTCAAACTGCAACTTTAATTCTTACACGAGTCATTGATCACAGTATACTTGATCTTTTCCTCAGAGTCATCATCCTTAATTTGGTCTTATAAATCTGAATCTCGGTAGGGTTTCATACGAAGTACATGAACAGTGACTTTTAGACTTCCGTTAGACGTCCTTAGACTTCCGTTGCCTTAAAGTAGGAACAAAATCTACTTCATAAGAAACGTCAGACGATCGCCGTAAAACCTGGAATTGGCCAAAGTACCTCTCTAGGCCTACTTTACTCATTGGGCCTGCACACTTAAGAGAGCGTGTATACTCGAAAATTTTATTCAATGGAATTCAAAGACCATGGCTGGGAATCGATATTCATAAAGCATTAAACTCTTAACATCATTTGCGAAAAAGTATGTGTAAGAGCTTTCGATTATACTTTTAACGCCAGTCTTGAAATAACTATATATATAAAGAAATATTATTTAAATCTAATGTTTTTGAAAGAGTAAAAATGTTTCTTTTCCACTCATCAAAAACCTTTAATATCTCAAGATGTTTTATGGTGTGCGTAAAAGCCATTAACAAGCTAATGTAAAATATATATTCATATCATTATTATATGCAATTAAGAGCGTGGACACTCGAATATTATATATATTCATATCTATATCATAAAGTAACTTCCCTTGCAAATGGGCCTCTGGCGACTGAAATTTTCAACTAGTTCGGAATGAAACTTGGGACTTCGAGCCCTCACATTTACAGATACAGTTAACATGTTTCGAAAATTTCTAATTGCAACAACCACCTTTTTTAGATTAAGCTTCGCATGAGCACAGAAAAAACTCAAAACGACTTTCTTTTCTGTCACTCCCGCTTTACTCCCCTTGATAAAGTCAGTGGGCTCACTTCGTTTCCTTAACTAGTTAAACTCGTTACATAATTTACACGAAAGTATGTGTAAGAGATTTCAATCATACTTTTAATTCCCAGTGCTTAAAGAACTATACGCAAAAAAATCTTTAAAACAAATGTTTTTTTTTCTGTTCATCAAACACTTTAAGAATCTTCTTAAGAGGTTTTTTCAGCACTCATAGAATTATTCAATAAAATGTTTCTAAAAGTAAAATTTTGGAGACTAAGTGTATTTGTATTGCTTGATTTTGGTCTTTCACAATAGAGAAAGTTTTGTAATGGTTTTAAATTACGTCAATAAATGTGTTTTTCCTTAAGTAAGGAATTCTATTTGATTATTTATCTTTTCATTAACTAATGTATTTTTAATTCATTTGAAGAAACAATTTTCCTTTTAATGGGAAATCGAATGGGAATATTTAAGTATTTTTTTATGCTTTTCTAGGTGAAATTTTAAAACGAATGATTTTAATAGAAAAAATAGCCTAGTTTTTGTAAACGGCAAACGAAGGAAAAGCAACAAGATTGTAATTAATATATACTTATTTAAATTTAATTAAAAGATACGTTTTTTAACACGATCTTTATTTAAAATTAGTACAAGCTTGTAAATTGTATCGGTTTAGCAATTTCTTAAGTTGCCTTGCATTTAGAAACTGAATTCCTCCTTTCTTTAGTTATATATTGAAAAAAAATTAATGCAAAAAAATCACCCATGTTTTTTACATTTACAGAAACAAAAATATATTTTCAAGAGAGAAATTTGAAACAAATTTTACTTGATCTGACTCTGAAGGAAATTATAATAATTTTCAAATAATTATTTTCTATCAATTATTAAAACTTCCTCATTTATCCGTAAATAAAAATGAAGTGTTTCTACATTGAATATTTTCTCCCTATTTCAAGTTATTTATCCCGTTTGGGTCATTCCAATTCAAAATCATTGGTTTCCACGTTTGGGGTCTGTTTGTATGTGTGCGTCCACACTACGAATAAACGACTGTGTATATTGTCATAAAACGTTGCATACTGTGAGTACTTACATTCATTTAGTGACTAAATTAATGAATGAACTTAGAACGAATTTATTTATTCCTTACTCTTACGGTGTATTATTTAAGTTTACATTATTTCTGTGCATACTATGAGTACTTACATTCATTTAGTGACTAAATTAATGAATGAACTTAGAACGAATTTATTTATTCCTTACTCGTACGGTGTATTATTTAAGTTTACATTATTTCTGTGCATACTATGAGTACTTACATTCATTTAGTGACTAAATTAATGAATGAACTTAGAATGAATTTATTTATTCCTTACTCGTACGGTGTATTATTTAAGTTTACATTATTTCTGTGCATACTATGAGTACTTACATTCATTAAGTGACTAAATTAATGAACTTAGAACGAATTTATTTATTCCTTACTCGTACGGTGTATTATTTAAGTTTACATTATTTCTGTGCATACTATGAGTACTTACATTCATTTAGTGACTAAATTAATGAATGAACTTAGAACGAATTTATTTATTCCTTACTCGTACGGTGTATTATTTAAGTTTACATTATTTCTGTGCATACTGTGAGTACTTACATTCATTTAGTGACTAAACTAATGAATGAACTTAGAATGAATTTATTTATTCCTTACTCGTACGGTGTTGCTTAGGGATACCTAGAGGAGACAATGATTAAATCCAACCCCAACCCCAGAACAACAGCTATTTCTCCAGTAGCTAATAGTAGGTCCAGCCAAAGACCGTCGTGTACACCGGGGTTGGTTCACGTTAAATCTGTCGTGGCCTCAAATGTCCTCACGTTGGCGTGGTGTGGAAGTTTGGAGGGTGGGGCGCCAGCTCAGGTGTTGACTTCGTCAACTGACCGTGATACAAAATTACGAGGGGTTATCGTCGGACCTTTCTCTTGGGGATTGAACCTGGACCGTCGCCAATAGCCCGTTGTGTTGCTCCATTGCGTCTTGAATTCAGCTTTCTACCTTCCTATATGTGAAATAACGCTATACTCCATTTTGCAACTTTTTAAATTATTTTTTATGAATGAGTTTGCTGTAGGAAAATATAGTACCCGTATCTGGTCTGCGTTCCGGGTAAACTTATTCGGGAACCCGTATATGACTGGCAGGCCGGGAGAACCTTACCGGAGTGTCATATTTCGTCTGTGGGCCGGATAAACCTGTCCAAAGAGTCGCATCTGGATTGCGGGCTTGATACAAATACTTGGAAGACCATTCGGCATGCAGGCTAGGTAAAGCGGTCACGAGGGTCGTATCTGGTCTTCGCGCCAAATAAAAAATATTTGGAGGACCGTATCTGGATTGTTGGCCGGGTAAACCTGCTGGAAGAATCTTATCTGGTCTATGGTCCTGAGATTAATATATAATCGCTACAACGTATTTATCACTTACGCTTACGGTCTCTTAGATAACGCGTTTGGATTCTTTGTGGACGCGCTGGTTAAATCTAACTCCAAACAGCTATTTCTCTAGTAGCTAATAGGGGATGTCGTGACTCAGTGGGTATATCCACTGCTCTAGCAACCTTCAAGTTGTAGGTGGCGAAGGTTCGATTCCTGTCAGATTCATTCCTCCCTGGGTGTAATTCTTCTGTGTCAGTAAAACTTTCATTGTGTGTGTATGTCTATTGTTTGATATTTTATGTCTTGTGTCTGGAGCAACATGGCCAAATGTGGCCCATAAAATCCTCAAAACCAACCAATCAATAGCTAATAAGGTTGCTTCAGAAACCTGCGAGTTCGATTACTCCGTGGGCGCATATCTCTCTTCTGTATCGGTAAAACTTTTCTTGTGTGCGTATGTCCATTACTTGGCGTTGCAAGGCCAAATATGGCTCTTCTACCGTAAAAACCTAAAACCAACATATAGTAGCTAATAAGTTTCTTCCTTAATCACTTGCACAAACATTACTTGCACGACACAATCACTTGCACCACCGTCTCAAGCACAAAAATCAAAAGTTTTGATTAAACGGACTGCTGGCCACGCGGAAGAATAAAAGTCGATTTCGACTTTTCCAGACGTGGTCCCGCTCCTGATCTCGTTAACATATTCAGAGACCGTGAGAGACAGACTCCCGGTTCACTTCTGAAAAGAAACTCGGGACAGAAACTCAATTAGAAACTGGGAAGGCTGAGGGAAAAGAAATTGAAAGAGATGGGGCAGAAATTGGAAGGGATTGGTTACGTGAATGGCAAGTCACAAAGTGGAAAAAGCATCACTAAACGAGGAGACTTTTTCGCCATTTTTTTTCACGAAAATTAAGAAAGCAGCTAGAGGTGCTGAATACTTGAAGAATAAGGACGATTCGGTTTACTTCTACAGACTAATTAAAGTTCTTTTCTAAGCAGAAGATAAAACAATTTATGCAATCCAAATATTGATGTGTACACATGAGAAAATAACATATCCAATATGGCCGCCCAGTTGGAAAAGTAACGGATTAACAACCGGAGGGTTGCGAAATCAAAACTAGATCCAGTCAAAGACCGTCGTGTACATGTTATCTGGAGGACGTTAAATCTGTTTTGGCCTCAAATGTCCTCACGTGTGGAGGTTTGGAGAGTAGGGTGCTAGATCAGGTGTTGACCTTGTCATCTGACCGTGGTTCAAAATTACTAGGCGTTGTTCTTGAATCTTTCACTTTGGGATTGATCCTTGACTGACGCCAATAGTCCGTTGTGTTGCTCAAGTGGGACGTTAATTAACTACTAACCTACCTACTTTCTACAGCTAATTGTTTAAAGTTGTTTTCTAATCTCTTTTTAAGGAGAAAAATAAAACAATTTAGAGTATCCTAATTGACTAATATTGATACATATCAGTCAATTAGGATCAATATTACACATGAGAGAAAATAACCTATCCGATATGACCGAGGTAGCCCAGTTGGATGAGCAGCGGATTAGCTACCGGAGGGTTGCGAGTTCGAAACTCGGTTCAGTCAAAGACCGTCTTGTACACGGGGTCTGGTGCACATTAAATCTGTGACCTCACATACCTTCGCTTTGGTGTTTTGTGGAAGTTTGGGGTGCCAGCTCATGTGTTGACCTCGTCATCTGATCGGTTTTTTAAAATTACAAGGCGTTGTCCTTGGATTTTTCCCTTAGCGATTGATCCCAGACTGTCGCCAATAGCTCGTGGTGTTGCTCCTGTGCAATGTTAATTAACTACCTACCTATCCAATATACACTGTGGGCCACCATGAGGAAAGCATACAAAAAACTTGAAATTTGCACGACAAAATATGCGGATCATGGAAGGATGATTAGCACTCCAGCAAATATGCAAATCATATGAGCCACTAATCAACCAATGTAAGCAGTATGCAAAGGGAGAACAAAGAGCCGGTTTTAAATATTTGAATTTTGTTTTCTCTCTGTTCCTTTATATAAGAAGCTTAATTATATATGTATCATCCAAAAATACGGCAGTCATACGAGCACATTTCTGAATTTGACAGAGGAAGAATTGTGGTTTTTAGACAGTATATAAGCATTAGCTTTCAGAGAATTTTAACAAAATAAAGCCACGGTACTGCGAATATGGAATTGGTGGGTGCAGAAAGGACGAACTAACCAACGTGAACTCTTGCAGCAGACCCGTCACATCATCGAACAAGAGGATCGGCATCTAGTGTGCATGGCTTTTATGAATCGGACTGCAGTATTAAAGATCCTAGCTCAAGAATTGGAGTATGTTGCATAACAACCTGTGTCAATTCGATGTCGTCCCTAGCAGCGGGGGGCCGCGGTGGCCCGGTTGGAAGAGTAACGGACTTGCAACCGAAGGGTTGCGAGTTCGAATCCAGCCAAACACCGTCGTGTACAAAGGGGGCTGGTGCACGTTAAATCTGTCGTGGCCTCAAATGTCCTCACGTTGGCGTGGTGTGGAAGTTTGGAGAGTGGGGTGCCAGCTCAGGTGTTGCCTCGTCATCTGACCGTGGTTCAAAATTACGTGGTGCTGTCCTCGGATCTTTCCCTCTGGGATTGATCCCGGACCGTCACCAATAGCCCGTTGTGTTGCTCCAGTGTGACGTTAATTGAAAATACCAAAAATACCAAAAATACCTAGCAGCGGGAAATGCTTTCAAGGCGTCCATTGCTGCGACTACCTTAAATTATACACAAGCTATAATGGTGCGTAGAACGCCTCACATGGATAAACGAATGTCATGACATCTTTTCAGATAAATCTCGATTCTGTCTGTAGCATGTTGATGGTCGCATCCTAGTCTGGTGGCACCACGATGACAGACAGCACGACTCGTGTGATTTTGATGAGATAAGATGTTATGACTTCAAGACAAATTTAACTACATAAAGCACATACTTCGTGTAGGATAAGGAACCGCGGTAGCCAAGTTGGAAGAGTAATGGATTAACAACCTTAAGGTTGCGAGTTCGAATTCAATCAAGGACCATCGTGTACGAAGGGGGTTGGTGCACGTTAAATATGTCGTGGCCTCAAATATCCTCTCGTTGGCGTGGTGTGGAAGTTTGGAGAGTGGGGTGCCAGCTCAGGTGTGACCTCGTCAACTGATCGTGGTTCAAAATTACGTGGTATTGTCCTCGGATCTTTCCCTTCTGGCTTGATCCAGGACGGTCGACAATAGCCCGCTGTGTTGCTCCAGTGAGACGTTAACTAAATACCTATCGTGTATACATAAGACTGCGTTTGCCAAAGACGCAATTCATCCTAGTCTCATATTCACCATTATGTTAACTTGCTTCCCGAAAATTAAGAGCAATAACAACCTTACCCTGCACGTTATGAAAGTCCTAGATTACTTGCTAGGTCATCTGACTGTGGTTCAAATTTGAGAGGTGTTTCCGTGAATCTGTATCCTTTTTGTTGCTCCAGTGCGACGTTGATTCCACTACCTACCAAATTCCTTGCTTGACTTTAACTTGACAAGATTTCTGGTATACAAAATACAAATAGATCATTCAATACTATCTGTAAAGCCCGTTGAGATAACTATACAACGGGGTCTTGAAATAACTAATTGATATTCAAGTGATTATTTTGTATCGTTTTCGCAGTAATCATAAATAATGAGAGGACGCATTGAAAATTCCCCTTGTCATGCTTCAATATTCAGGATTATGTACAACTCGAAATACTCAGAGAACTTTGAAGTCAGTTAATAAATATCTCAATTCGAAAATACATCTGTCTGTAATGGTTTTCCAAAAACTCAGAATTAAATTAAACCCACAGCTCAAGACTGCATCTCAATGAATAATTTGGACTGCAGTATCTCAGCAGCATGGCCAAATATGGCGTAAGGGCCATATTTGGCCATGCTGCGCCAGACATGACATGCAATATCAAGTAATATACACACACAATGAAAGTTTTACTGACACGGAAGAGAGAAATAAACCCAGGGAGTATGCACTTGACTGGAATTGAACCTGTGCCGCCAACAACTCGAAAGTTGCTAAATCAGTGGACATACCCACTGAGCCACGACCCAGTTGGAAGAGCAAAGGATTAGCAACCGGAGTGTTGTGAATTCGAAACTAGGTCCAGCCAAAGACCTTCGTGTACACGGGGCTGGTACACGTTAAATCTATCGTGGCGTCAAATGTCTTCACGTTGGCGGGTGTGGTGGTTTGGAGAGTCGTGTGCCAGCTCAGATGTTGACCTCGTGACCTGATCGTGGTACAAAATTACAAGATGCCGTCCTCGGATATTTCCCTTCATTATTGATCCGGACCGTTGCCAACAGCCCATTGTTTTGCTCCAGTGTGACATTAATTACCAGTTACCAGTGTGACGTTAATTAAATACCTACTTACCAACAATGAATAATTCTAAATGGAACTAAAATATTAAACATTACTTGAGTTGCGAAGTATATAAAACTACAAGCTTATTAATGTAGGATTGTTGTAAATGGACTCCAGATGGCAGCACGATACTCCCATGACATCATACTTATGATGTAACGCGATCCTGCGCGGGAAGGGAGACTCTTTTTTTTTTCTGGAGGGAACGTTCGTGTGTGCAGACGTAAAGCTGCGCTGTGTTTTCTTTTTCTCAATGTTTTTGTATTTTATGTCTCTTCGTTGTGTTGTGTCCGTCCAAATAAACAGTGATTGTCATTTTCACTGACTGTTTCTCTTTGTGGAATCACACGAAACAAACCCTACAGAATATGGGGGCTCGGCCTTTGGATAAAGAGAACAGCCGAAACAGAAAGCACAGTGCTTGAACCACACCCTGGTTCTGTTTTGCGGTGTCATCCAGACCCATCGGATATTTCGGAGTGTCGCCATGACACATTAACTCTTCCAGTTTTTCGACTGATGTGCGTGAGGAATCCTGTCCTCGTACCCGTTAGAGGAATCCTGTCCTCGTGCCTGTTGGAGGAGTCCTGTCCTCGTGCCTGTTAGAGGAGTCCTGTCCTCGTACCTGTTAGAGGAATCCTGTCCTCGTGCCTGTTGGAGGAGTCCTGTCCTCGTGCCTGTTGGAGGAGTCCTGTCCTCGTACCTGTTAGAGGAGTCCTGTCCCCGTGCCTGTTGGAGGAGTCCTGTCCTCGTGCCTGTTGGAGGAGTCCTGTCCTCGTGCCTGTTGGAGGAATCCTGTCCTCGTGCCCGTTAGAGGAAATCCTGTCCTCGTGCCTGTGGAGGAATCCTGTCCTCGTCTGTGGAGGAATCCTGTCCTCGCCCGTGTTAAAGGCATCCTACCCTTGTCCTGTGTTGGAGGAATCCTACCCTCGTCGCTTATTGGAGGCTCCCTGCCCTCGTCGTCAAGAACGCAGATAAGCAAAAACTATTATCAACATATTTAACTTATTTTGTTATTATGTATTAATTTCTATGTGCTACTATTGAAGAGTAACATTATTTCCTTCAAGTGTGTTCTTTTAAGTTTCGAAAAAGAAACTGGTACAAATATTTCATTTCATGAAAGTTTAAATCGAAAGTACTGCAACACACACAAAAAAATTGTTTCTAAGGCTTCTCTGCACATTTCCGTTTTTCAAACGAACAGAGAAAAGAAAAAAAAATCAGTGGACGAAAAGGAAAATCTTTTTTTTAACATAAGTGATATTTTTTTTGATCTTTTTTTTTGTTGGAAATACCACCTGTGTGTGTGTGCAGTAATTTTTTTTCCCTTAGTGATTCTTTGATAGAGACGGCGTAATAGTTTGATACGTTTATTTTGTTTTTATAATTTGAAAGTTGAAGCATATTTTTCTTAGATGTGATTGTGTTGTTACCTAGTATTTCGTTTATTTTATTTTATTATGCTATAACAACGTATTTGAATGATGTTTGTTTATGCTTGTACTTAAATACCATATTAGCGTCAAAGGTTATGTGCTACATGTTATACCTGTTAATTTCATTTAATTAATTTTAAGATGCATATTAACGCTTAGGAGCAAAAATGTGTTAATATATGTATTAATTTACAATTGAGTGGTATATTAAGAATTGTGAGAAATTTTTAAATTACGATTGTGTTGGGACATTGGATTTAAGATTGACCATAATGGCTTTCCTTGCAAAATACAAGAAAGTAGATTTGCAACTGCTTGCAGATGAAATGGGTGAAACCGTTAAGCAGGAAATGAAAGTAATAGAACTCAAAGAACTCATAACTAGTAGTTCACATTATGATGAAGTCTTCGTGCAAAATTTTGTTAGAGAATATCGCAGAATCACGAAAAGCAGAAGAAGACAAGGCAGCAGAAGAGAGGAAAAGACAAGATGAAGTGGAAGAAAGGAAAAGACAAGATGAAGTGGAAGAAAGGAAAAGACGGGATGACGTAGAAGAAAGGAAAAGACGGGATGAAGTAGAAGAAAGGAAAAGACGGGATGAAATGGAAGAAAGAAGAAGAAAAGACGAATTAGAGATGAAACGATTCGAAATGTCTTCAAATTTATCGACCGGTAATAATGAAGTTATGGGTAAATTAAACAATCCAAAATTTGACGTTCAAAAAATAATACCAAAGTTTGATGCAAAAGACAATGATATTAGTTTATATCTGGTTATGTTTGAACGCCAGGTCAAAATAATGCAAATACCGACAGAGTATTGGGTAACCCACTTAGTCAGCGTACTCCCATCAGAGATAGTCGGCCTAATTGCAAGAGAATCGGATGAACAAGCAACTGATTACGAATACATAAAATCGTTGCTCTTGAAGAGATTTAAGTTAGGACCAGAAAACTTTAGACAATTATTTGTGAAGCATCAAAAGAAACCTGAAAATACATGGCGAGATTTCTACTACGAAATAAAGAATTATTTAGACGAGTGGTTGATGAGTTTAGAAGTAACAACTTTTGAAAAACTCAAAGATCTCATGATAGTGGATCAATTAAAAAGAAAGGTTCCAGTGGAAGTTCGAGAACATTTCATAGATGATTGGGCAAAGATGATATCACCAATCCAGTTAACTGAAAAACTAGATGAGTATGAAAAAGTGCGAGTAAATTACAAGAAGCAACCAAGCGAATTTCAAAAAGAGAAAAACTTTCCGAGGAATGCACAGTTTGGACGTGGACGACCACGAACACCTCCTAATCAAATGCATTTCCATTTCAAGAAATGGAATAACAATGAGAACCAGAGGTATCCAAAACAAACACCAAGTCATCGATTTATGAGAAATGACAGTGGTCTGCATTCAGTGCACAAACCCGATGAGAAAGAAAGGACATCAGAAGCCCATATTACACAAACGTCTAACAATGTGGTAGACGGAAAGGTTCACACCAAAGAGATCTGTTTGAACAATTTGACTGTTGTTGCACTCGTCGATACAGGTAGTTCAGTATGCCTCATGCGCGAAGATGTTTACAAACAGACAATCGACCTTCCCAAGCTGTCAAACACACCCTTGCTTTTGTCTGGTATTGGAGGATCACAGGTTTGGACGAAAGGATCCTTTGAGCATGAAGTTAAAATAGATGGATATCATTTTTCTTTAACATGGCATGTAGTACCTGCACCACAGTTGAGTTACCAAGCAGTAATTGGAGCAGATATTTTGGGACAAGCTTCATTAAACTTTACCAGCAGTGGTGTTGAATTTAATAACTATGAAGAAAAGATGTGGCTCATGCAAATAACCCAAGTAAACCAGGAAGATCAAATTGATCTTAGCCACATTAATGACGTACAAATAAAAGCGGAATTAAAACAGATAACGTCATCGTATAAACCGGAAAAGACAGAAACAACTGATGTCTCCATGAGAATTATTCTAAATGATGCTGTGCCGATTTACCAAAGAGCTCGTCGTCTGTCTTTTCCTGAGAAACAAGAAGTTGATAGACAGATCCAAGAATGGTTGGAACAAGGAATAATTAGGACTAGTAATTCTGATTATTCTAGTCCAATAGTATTAGTAAAAAAGAAAGACAACACAACCAGATTGTGCATAGACTATAGGAAGCTAAATAGAAAATTAGTTAAAGACAGATTTCCCCTTCCCTTGATAGACGATGTATTAGACAAGTTGGAAGATGCTAGAGTGTATACTACTTTAGACTTGAAGAACGGATTTTTCCATGTTAATGTTGAGGAAGAAAGTCGAAAATACACTTCATTTGTTGTTCCAGACGGACAATTTGAATTCACTAAAGTCCCTTTCGGATTGAGTATTAGCCCTAGTGTTTTTCAAAGATATGTTTATAGTATTTTCCGAGATCTTATGAACAAAGGTTTCGTGATAATTTATATGGACGACATTATCATACCATCGAAAAATGAAAAGGAAGGTTTAGATAAGTTAAAAACTGTATTTGAAGTTGCATCCAAGTATGGACTCGAGTTGAAAATGACCAAGTGTCAGTTCCTGAAAAAGAAAGTGGAGTTTCTCGGTCACATAGTTCAAAATGGCACTATCCGTCCATCACCTACGAAAACTATGGCAGTTACGAAGTTTCCTGTCCCAACAAACATGAAGCATGTACAAAGCTTTTTAGGACTAACGGGTTACTTCAGGAAATTTATTTCAGGATACTCTACAATTGCTAAACCGCTTAGTGATTTGCTCAGAAAAAATAGTTCATTTGCTTTTGGTCCTGAACAAAAGGAGGCATTTGAGAAACTTAAGAACTTACTAACAGAAGGTCCAGTATTAGGTATTTTCAAACAAGGAAGGAAAACGGAACTGCATACAGATGCGAGCAAACATGGCTATGGTGCCATGCTCCTGCAAGACTGTGAAGATGGAAAACTACACCCTGTTCATTACATGTCAAAGAAAACAAACATAGCCGAAGAAAAGTATAGCAGTTATGAACTGGAGGTCCTAGCCATTGTCGAAGCCTTAAAAAAATTCCGTGTTTACCTGTTGGGCAACCATTTCAAAATTGTAACCGATTGCTCGGCCTTCCAGAAAACAATGGACAAAAAGGATCTTGTAACACGAATTGCAAGATGGGCCCTTTTATTAGAGGAGTTTGACTATGAAATTGTACATAGACCCGGCCAAAGAATGCAGCATGTCGATGCCTTAAGTAGACATCCAGTCATGATTGTAGGAAATGACACTTTGACTGCACAACTGAAGAATGCACAGTTGGCAGATGAACATATTTGTGCCCTTAAAACACTCCTGCCTAATAACGAGTCTCAGGAGTATTTTGTACGAAATGACATTCTCTACAAATTTCTAAATGGTCGCGAACTTATAGTAGTGCCCAGAGATATGCAAACCGAAATAATTAAATTAGCTCACGAAAAGGGCCATTTTTCAGCAACTAAAACAGAAGATGTGGTAAAGCAAGAATTCTTCATTTCTAACTTAAATAAATTAACTCAAAAAGTAATCATCAACTGTGTACCTTGCATTTTGGCCAATAAGAAATGTGGAAAAAAGGAGGGGTTTCTGAATCCCATTGAAAAGGAAGATATACCCTTAGGTACTTATCACGTTGATTTTATCGGTCCATTGCCGTCAACAAACAAAAAGTACCAACACATTCTGACCATTGTTGACGCCTTTACAAAATTTACCTGGTTATATCCAGTCAAATCAGTTTCTGCAGAGGATGCATTGGAAAAAATTCGATTACAACAAACTTTTGGAAATCCCTTGAGGATCATAACCGATAGAGGCTCAGCATTTACATCAAAAGCTTTTGCCGACTATTGCGCTGACGAGGGAATTCAACACTTACAAATCGCCACAGGAGTACCTCGTGGAAACGGGCAAGTTGAGAGGATCCACCGTACTCTTATACCAGTCCTCACCAAGTTAACACTTGATGACGCGACAAAATGGTTTAAATATGTGGATAAATTACAAAGAGTTCTTAATGGTACAATGAGTCGAAGTACGAAGTGGACACCATTTGAACTTTTAACTGGGGTGAAACTAAGAAACAAGGAAGACATCATTCTCAGAGATCTCCTAGTAGAAGAAATGATAGAACAATTCCAAGATGAAAGATATTGTAACAGACAAGATGCAAAACAAAACATCCAAAAAATTCAAACCGAAAATAGAAGAACCTACAACAAGAAAAGAAAGAAAGCGCCTGAGTTGGCGATTTAGTGGCCATTCAGAGGACGCAGTTTGGTTCTGGTGACTTACGTTTTTAGGTCCATACAGGGTGACGAATGTGAAACCCAAAGACAGATATGAGGTTGAGAGGGTTGGTGAACATTCAGGTCCCAAATTTACCACTACCTCTGCTGATCTAATGAAATACTTTTCGAAAATGTGACGCTTTATACTTATGATTTATTTTTGATTTATACGTATTCTCATATTGTATTAATTTTATACTCGTTTTCTTTTGTTAAATGATGCAAAATAATGTGATCAAAATTAAGTGGAGTAGTTTTATTGGTTGTAACAGTGTTCTTATCTTATTTTATATTCTAAATAGTAATTTTATGTTCTTTTCTTATGAATGTCCCTGAGGCCAGTGACTAGCAGGATGGCCGAATCTGTAGGATTGTTGTAAATGGACTCCAGATGGCAGCACGATACTCCCATGACATCATACTTATGATGTAATGCGATCCTGCGCGGGAAGGGAGACTTTTTTTTTTCTGGAGGGAACGTTCGCGCGCGCGTGTGTGCAGACGTAAAGCTGCGCTGTGTTTTCTTTTTCTCAATGTTTTTGTATTTTATGTCTCTTCGTTGTGTTGTGTCCGTCCAAATAAACAGTGATTGTCATTTTCACTGACTGTTTCTCTTTGTGGAATCACACGAAACAAACCCTACATTAATAATTTAGATATACAATCGCGTACGAGTTTACACTAAGTTTCTGTATAAATTTCGCTTGAGTTTTCTATTTCATTTATATTAATAAAACGAAGTTGTGTAGAGCTTGTCATTCGCATTGCAAAAACTGCGCAACATAGGAACTTGACATTTTGCTCATAGGTAGCGTACATACAAAAGATGTGCACTTCGGGCTTGAATTTTCGTAGTTGTGAGTTTTTGGTAGAATAAAACGTGAAAAAATTGGAAAAGGAATGTCTTTTTGTGAAAGTTGTTCTAAAAAAAACGGTTTCACGATACATCAGTCAAACTCAGATTGCTTTACCAGTATTGTTAGTGGGACAATTTTTTCCAAAAATTATTTTTTTACAGAATACTAATTCCAATTATTTATGATTGATCTTATTTTCTATTCCTATCCAAAATTAAATAATTTCCGAACACTTGAAAGATGGTATAAAAAGAATTTAAAATATTTAATTTTGAAAATTTTAGTGATAGAAATTATTTTTAAACATCAAATTTCACCACAATTACAACTACTTCAATTTTTATTTCTAGGAAATGAATCTTTATTTTATAAGAGAAACGCAAAAGAAAAACTCACTGATAATAAATATTTAATTTTGTTGCTCGGTATCTGGCAATACCATAATCAATCTTTTATTTTGAATTCCATTTAGAATTCCGGGTTTCTTCATCTGAGCTAAGGCAACGAAATGCGTTCATTGTTGAACATTTCTAGGTATTACGAATATGTGTTCTGTTTGGTTAGTAAATAATCGTTTTTCTCAGTATTTTATTTTGAGTATTCTTGGAATACTTATTCCTGAGTAAATTGGAAGTTGGAATCCATTATGTTTGCTCACATCTTTCGATTTTCAAAATTCTACATTTTTTAATGACCGAAATTTCCTTTCTGTGTAGTTGCTACTGCTGCATATTCATGTATTCCATTAGTTTATACGTTTTTAATAAATTATTTAGGAGTGAGATTTGAACCAGCTATTTATTTTGTGCCCAATATCGCTAAAGCGTGAGTTCATTTCTTAATGGTATGTGTGCATTTCGACCAACTTCCCTCAAGATTCCTTGGTGTGTGACCAACATGTCGACTAATAGTCACGTGACTGCTCTATGAAATATAGACTTGGTTGGTGTATTTGGCATCTTATAGCCTTGTTTTGCGATATAACATCTTATGAGAGCAGGTATGTGAATCCACATTTCTATATTGGCGACAGGCGAAATCGCCAAAGTCTCCTATCAGATGATCAGTCAATGGAATAATCAGATGATCAATCAATGCATGGGACTCTTTTCCCGTCTCATGGACACCAATAAGTCAGAATGTTAGGTTCCACCGAGCAGACAAAAGTAGTCTAAACGACATGTTACTACTAATTTTACTCACATGATCCTGGGGCACATAAAAAGGTTACCATTCTTCACTACTTTTTATATCTCCTCTATGCTTAGTACGGAATACATACAAAAAGCACATTCTACCACAAAACACTAGCGCCATCTACATTTATCTTTACATAAGAAGCCTCTCATACAGAAGATATTTAATTTTGAAACAAGCTTTTTGTTATTTCATAAGCTAGTGAATGGAACTCTCAAAATGGTGCTTCAAAAGAAATTAATCATGAATACTGTATCATATTAATTTGTCACCCTTTCTAATGAAGGTGAAATTCGGAAATATAGCCTCCCTTATGCAAGAGCGCCACAGTTCAAAATATTGGTAGGAAAACTGAGTTCAAGATAATTCGCCGGAGGTCTGTATATAAGCTAACCAAACCTGTGAAACATACTTTCTTATATTAGTTTTGAAACTCGGGAAATTTTATCAACATTTTTATGATAAACGTATAAAGAAAATGTTTCAGAAACAGTAAATCTATATCTACACATTTTGCATACGTAAGAGAAATGGCAACTTTGTCTTAGAATAATAATATTTTGTAGCTTCAGGCTAGAGAAATTCAAATATTCAGCTTAAAACATCGAACAAACAAATGTTTAAAAAAACAATGCATAAATTAGTATCAAATTTCGTTTTATACGCAGCTGAGGCAAATTTGCTATTTACAGACATAATACTATTTAAATATTTCTTGTTCGTTTATCAAAACTTCCGATTCTAGATTCATTATGGTTGAATCGTGAACACGTAGAATGAAACTCCGAATAAACTTTCTATTCCCATATCATTGTTTCGAATATTTCATTTCTTTTCCTATACTTATACCTTAAGCATTTTATTTGTGAATTGAAAGGAAATATATTTATACCATTCATTAGATTATTAACATATAGATTGCTAAACTCTCTATTTCTTCCGGGCTCTTTCGTTGGATCTAGTTTCGAACTCTCAACTCTGCGGTCGCGACACTACCAACTGGGATATCGCAGCCCTACGCCAGCTTGAACTCAGTAATTTGTTCAACATGTACAATCTATACGACGAAGTTGTTAGGCGTACATTACTGTTGTTGCTCACGAGTTTGAGCCCCAACTACTATCACTGTAAAAATTAGATTTAAGAAACGTTGCTCACATATTTACTGCCATTTATTTGCGAAACTTAGTGCACCTTGTAGCACACCTGGGTTGTTCTAACGGATATACGTACAGGGTGAGTCTAAATTGTTTTTACAAAATAAGAGGGGTGATAGTACCCATCCAGACGTGCAATAATTACCATGGAACATAGGGTCGCATTCCACTCAGAGAGGCAGAAAAGAGTAAAATTAGAATTTCAACATGAACTTACAACAGTGTTGGGAAGGCGAATGAACGATACCAAAAGTTGCACAATCTGATTTATTGATCAAAGAAAAACTCACAGCAAGTGCTCAAAGTGGCGGCCACGCGTGTCTTTGCACAGTTCACACCGGCGAAGGAATGACTGGCGCACCCTCTCGAAGATTCCTGGTGTTGTGTCAATTTTGTCTGCGGCAACACCGATTTTCGCTACGAGATCTTCAGCCGAGTCCACAGGCGTCTGGTACACTAAATATTTCATGTGCCCCCAGAAGGAAAAAGTCCAGTGGGTTGAGGTCCGGTGAGCGAGGAGATCAAGCCACATGTCCGTCACGTCCGATCCATTGATCAATAAATCAGATTGTGCAACTTTTGGTATCGTTCATTCGCTTTCCCAACACTGTTATATGTTCATGTTGAAATTCTAATTTTACTCTTTTCTGCCTCTCAGAGTAGAATGTGACCCTATGTTCCAAGGTAATTATTGCTCGTCTGGATGGGTACTATCACCCCTCTTATTTTGTAAAAACAATTTAGATTCACCCTGTATATCTCTTTGTAAATGTGATTTAATTTTGTGTTCCCTTTTCCTTAAAGAATGTTCATAAAATTTTGAAATACTGCCTGCATGACGTCACATGATCTAATGGTAAACAGAAGATGAAGAATGGAGAACAGACTTACATGACCTCAATCCCATTGACCTTCTAATGAAGTTGACAGAGCATCAGGGTGGAGACACTGACGCAAGATCTTGGAGGGTTAAGTCACGTTACGAATCGACTTGGCCCGATTGGCTACCGAAGCGCAGAAGAGCGTTTTTAATCATGCTGGATAATCCCTTTAACCAATCAATAATTTTTGCAACATTATGATTCATGTTTTTCCCTCAATCACGGATCTCCATATCAAGCGACCGGAAGAAATATCATGGAGCTGCTCGTACATACTCCGTCTTATTGCATTATAAGGTTGATGCTCAAGTGATGTAATACTAAATAAGGAGGATTTACGTCACTATGTCTGTAATTAATTGGAAGGGTTAAAGTAACCATACTAAGAGACTGCGGGATTAGTGCACTTGCTGGCATTGGTCAGTCATTGATTATGAAGCTGGGATTCATGAGAGGATATAGCAGGCAAGAGGAGATAGTAGGAGAGAGATCTTGTGAACACCTGGAGTGCATGGCATGTGATGCACGTGCTCATCGATGAACCAAATACCTCCTCCCGACACCAGTAGACATCCTGAGATATAGCACTCGGAATCTGCTACACCCCAGTGGTCAAATACTAGACCAAATTCGGTGAATGCCACTCTCCTAAAACCTTGCCATCAATTCGCCTTTGATCCCTCATAACACATATCCACCTTCATGACATTCCTTCTGTGCAGTTAATTGACATATAATATGGACTATTGTTGGATAGGGAGCTTTAATTAACACTGTTTAGAGCTCTATTGAACATAAATTCCTGTATAAGATATTTTCCGTAATTTCATGGAGAATTTTAATAATGTGTATGTAATTTTGCAATAAATGAAAATTAGTTTTTAGATCTTCTGACTGACAAATATCTTGTATAATTCAATACATTGCTATTAAAGTACAGAAATCCAGTTAGATATGATTTTTTCTGAGTTCCATGAAGAAACGATTTTGCTCTTAACTGTTAATCTATATAAATAAGAATGGAGTTTTCGTACATTGAGTATTTTCGACCCATTTCAAGTTTTCTATCCATTTTGGACCCTTCTGATGCAAAATCCGTCTCTTGAGCGTTTAGTGTCTGTCCGTCTGTCTGTATGTGTGTTCCCATGCTACGTCCAAACGGTTGGACGTATTTTCATGAAACTTTGCATACTGTGAGTTCTTATCTTCATTTAGTGACTGAACTTGATTGCGTAAGTCTGTCTGTCCTCTTCCGGTTCTATGTTTGATTTTGTGTTTGTACACGTATCACATAAGATTTTTTCAAAGCATTTTCATGCAATGTCCTACATTTGATAAACCATATTTTAGTACAGTGAATGCATCATTTGAAATTCTTTTGCTTACGTATTTAAGCAAGTTTCACATCTGAGTAGCTCTACTTAAATCATCCATAATTTGGTAGTTTTGGAGAAGCCGGAATGCATATTGAGCATTGCAATTACTTAAATTGTTTTACCAGTACTGCTGAAAAATCGATTATTTTTTAAAAAACTATTTTTTCCAGAATTTAAATTCAAATACTTTTTATTTTGAGCCTAATTTATTTTCTTTGCAAAATATAAACTATTTCCGAACATTTCGGACTGACGATATTTTGCAACAAAACGGAAACTCGTGCTCGTGATTTTCTGGTCACTTTCAATATATAGTTAACCAATTCAACCGGAGTGAGGCCGGGTAATTTTGCTAGTGAAAAAATAAGAAAATATGGTACCTTCTGTTTAGAATAAATTAAAAGGAACTTACGAATATTCGTTTGTCATTCATGTCTTCAAAAGTTCTAACCAATTCAAAAATACTATAGCCTATCTTAACAAACAAATTTATTTGTCTTTCCACAAGAACTTTCAAAATAAAAGTACCAGGCTTTAGCTTAATAGCTGCAACAGAAAAACAGAACCACGATATAATTCTGATACGCTAAATTCTAAAAAGAAAGGTGAAATTAAAAATACAATCGATCTGAACAAAAACTAGAAAATTGATGCCGATGAAAAATTCTTAAAAAGCAAGCGAAGTTGCTTAGCAATGGAAAAGAGTTTTGTGTCTCACAAAGTGTGACTTAATTTTTGTAGAACGACTATTACCATCTTAAAGACTGACTGATACAAACTGACAGCTATATATTATTTCCCTCAACTCTACATTTAATGTCAGAATCTCCTTCCAAATAGGATGTACTGTGTCCAATCTTAAGTCGAAATTGATAAATACGAGCACTGGGCTCAATGTTTTATGTTCGTGTTGAATTCAAGTGACTGCAATGTGCTCTAATGTATTTATAGAATTTTAGTCTTAAGTTTGAAGTCACCAAAAAAAAAATCTCGTTAGATATTTCATGTCAGGAAATTAAAATGAAATATTTCCTTAGAGAATGGTGCCTTTAGAAATAATGAATACCAAGTTTCTGGTAATATTTTAAATCGCAATTAACAAGAAATAATTGCTTGTAAGACAAAGCCGTGTGTGTAGACATGTAACTATATCCAATTAGAAAGAATCAATTTAAAAATTCCGAAGAGATTTACTTGGTACTTAATTTCTCCCAGTTAGTATCTAAAATTAGAATTAAAAATGCATATTTGTATTTTGTTTATAGCTTACATTTTTCAAATAATTTGACAACAGAAGGAAGCGTAATTTTTTTAATTTTCTGATTCATCTCAAAACTCATATCCAAACAAAACGTGTATATGCACAAAGATGTGTCTCATGTGTTCACAATTTATTTGGTTTCTAATGCATTTATTTGATTTGTTACTAAAATAATCCTGATTTTTAAATATCGTGTTCTTTTGCAAACGACTGTATGAAGTACAGTTTGTTTACACCTAGAAATCAATATGTTTGCATATCTATTAGAGAGGAAGAGTTAGGTTTGAAACATCTATTAATTTTAAACTCTTCTACACTGTATCCATTACAAGTGAAAATATCATTTAGCGGTAAATAATTGGCTACTAGCTGAAATGATTGTTAATTAAATATATACGTTTTGAAGTTATTAATGTTCTATTTAATATGATAAAACTTACTAAGATTTAGAGCATTATCTTTTATATTATGAAAATGCCATACACTATTCGTGTAAAAATTTGCATAGGTTTTTAAGTTTCCAAAGCAATACCTTATATAGTGTTGATATTAAAACAATCAATCACCAGGTATAACAGTGTTTTTCATCATCACGTATTATATGGAGAAACTGACAATGCATAACTGCCTTTTTTCAAAGTTTTATATTTTCTCCCTAACTTAATTTCTTTGTTCTGTTGCTTGTTTGATTACTTTTTAAAGCGCTCTGATATTACTTAATTTTACGGTGGTTTTCTGTGTGAGAAACTACTGTCTCAAGAAGTCTACTCGATTCAGAATTCGTATTTCTGTTGCATTCTTTCCGATTTAACCCTCCTGGTGGTTGCTTCGACGAGGTATCTCGCCATTAGCAAAACTGACCAGATCTTGAGGGACGAGATATCTCGTCATTAGAAAAATTAACCTGACCTAAAAAACGACAATGTCTTCACCGTTCGGAATTCGATTGGCATTCTCGATGACGAAATATCTCGCCATTAGCAAAATTGGTTAGATTGTGATGAACGAAATATCTCGTCAAAATCACTTGGGAGGGTGAAGAAGTAGAAAGGATGGTCTTTGGAAGTGACAGTCGAGGGCAAGGTAAGTACATCATTCTTTATTAATCTTTAGACTTCAGTAATAATTTGCTTCTTTTTTTCTTAGTTTTCTATAGTTAAGTTCAATACATCTTACAAGTATCTGGAAAAATTAGAGTTATATGGTTAAAATAATGAATCTTAATTTAATACATCTATTAAAACGCGTCAAATAAATAGAAAATGACATTAAAATGTGTTTACTTTCATGGTTTTTCTTGTCTTAGTAAATATATTCATAATCATTGAATAATGTACAATTTTGTTAATTATAAATTTTAATTAAATTATTTTATTTTCTAATATTCTATACTATGAAAGTTTGTATTTTTGTGTGTTTAATAAGTGATAAATTTCAAAATTAATGTTAGAAGTGTGTTACTGATTTGCAACCTATGACTGCAATTAATTTATGATAAACGCAATTAAAATCTTACCGAAACGTTAAACTGTAAGTATAACTATATAAAATATGTGTCATAGACGCTTTTCATGATGCATTATATTCAAGATATATATTATTCAAAACACTATTGATTTTTTCAGGAACAGCTGACTAGGATGGATATGGCAGCATTCAAGAAAATAAAACTCAAGTTATTTTTATTAATAGCAATTAATTTAACCATACATTTAGGTACCATATTAAAATACATAAGCTTTGGTTATGTGTATTTCAATATTCATTCTAGGTCAACAAAAAAATGGTAGGTTGCGTCTAATACACAAGCCGTAGTGTTGACGTGAATATTCGGGCCTGATATTGAATTGTGGAATGAATGAAGCAGGCATAGGAAGTTTGAACGATTGTGGATTAAGAACATTCGACAATTAATTTGAACGATACGATTAAAGTACAGTTTGATATCAATATTGAAGGGCGATTTTCTTAGAGATAAAGATTTGCTATTGTAATGTTGTTCGATAGCTTTCGAATGACACAACTTACGCTGCCCTCAATCCAAAGTTACTGTCACAAAGCTCCACCCAGCACCAACATATTAAGGACCCCCTTCACGCGCTCAGCGCGCCTGTGCACTCGGTTTGAAGGTCATATTAGGTACGGACATCTTTTGCCTACACGACGCTATATTTATCGGATGTTTCTTCTGTTTCTGAAATCATAAGACAAAACAGTGATTTCGCTTTTTTTGTAACCTCGCCTTTTCCTGCGTGCCCCGGAACAGTTCCGTTTTTAAAGTATTTACGTCCATAGACTTCAATTAAACAGGGATTTTCGTTTTTCTTCCAGTAGTTATAGCATTTACCATTTCACCATTTCAAGTCTTTTGGAATTGCCAAATGTATGGATGACTTCAGTAATGAAAGTGTTTGTACTCGCGTAAAAGATAATTATCGTTTGCTTGGCGCGCATTAATGTATTGGCTCGTGAATGTTTAAGAATCGTTTGCAGTTTAATTAGTTTTATTTTATTCTTTAGACGCAAGTTGTGGCAACATTTAAAATATATCTTTAGAACTTTTTGCTATTGTCAGAACTTTTCGAGTTAAGAGTTCATCGACTTGCTGTTCGTCGAACTTTATGTCTTAGCGTAAATTATTTGTTTGGACGCATGAAAGTATTGTTTTAGATTGTTACTGCTACCTGTCACAGGAGAGATAAAAGTTTAGACCTTGGACACTTTATCAAAATCGTTATAGAATTCCACAAATTAAATAATCTGAACTCGGAGTTAGCGATTTTAGTTGTACTGAACAGTGCCCCTTATAATTCGACTCGAAGAGACCTGGAGGTAGGATTAACTGATTTAATAGATCTGCAAGTTTAAAGTACGTATACTTTAAATATTTTATTTGAATCCAGTTAAAAGTATGAAGACACTACAGTTATCGTGAGAGTGGGTACATTTTTATACATTTGATTACTTTCATAATGTGTCTCCAAAACCATTGCTCAAATTAGAAAGCTCGAACATCTGTTTTCCACTGAAAACAACTTCCGAAATCTGAGGAATTATTACATCAACTCTGCAAAAGACCATGAATTCCATTGATTGTTAAATATACATTCGATTGATATCTTTGCCACTATGGATGCGGATACAAATCCCTCTGTTATAACTTTTGAAATAGATTTAGAGTTCCATAAATTTATTATTAAGAAGTTTTACAAGTATCTTTTCCCATTTTTATATACAGAATAAGAGCATTTTTATATACAGAATCAAGTAATCAAAAACAATTTATTGTTCGTATTCTCATTACCACATTATTTTCAATAACACCTGTATCCAAATTTTGAGTTCTTACAAACCTTTGTGCATAATGGTTGATTGTTTTGGGGTTTTATGGCGCATGGGCCATATTTGGCTATGCTACGCCAGATACAAGACATACAATATCAAGTAATAGACATACTTGCACATGAGTTTTTACTGACACAGAAGAGAGAAATACACCCAGGGAGGAATGCACCTGACAGAAATCGAACCTGCGCCGCCTACAACTTGAAGGTTGCTAGCGCAGTGGACATACCCACAAAGCCATGACGGCCCCTTGCGCAGAAGGTTTTTTTATCACAAATTGTTGCTGATAATTGTTATTGTATCTTGTTCCAATTTTAAATTGCCTTCAGTATCATAATCTAATCTAATGTTTTGAGATATTATAAGTACTGAATTTTAAAATCGTATTATTTGGGGCCTTAACCCTGCAAGTGGTTTCGACGAGATATCTCGTCCATCAAGATCTGCTAATGACGAGATACTTTGTCAATACAACCCCCAGAAGGGTTAATCCCAAAATCAATGATATTAAAAATCGCCATCAAATTTGATTTATTATTATTTAAAATTTATAAATACATATCTATAAATCTAAGTATTTTGTACATTTATCCATAGGATTGTTCTTAAAATATATAAAAGCAATTGATGTCATTTATCTCGACGATAGAACTGGAGACACCGAGTATCGCCACGTGATGATTGCGAGAATTGTTGGTCTCTCTTTCGAAAATTCCAGGAATATCTATGGTGGAGTATTCAATTCAGGGATTTCCGAACGTTGCTTTTCACTTCGCTTATTGCCCAGAACTTTATTACTTCCCTTTTTGACTTAACTTACTTCCCTCGGACCTTGATCTAAAAGTCTTAAGGTATGGTTTATCATTTAGCCGCAATGAATATCGTGCAAAACATCAGAGTGTTAAATGTTTTTCATAAGAAATAAAAAGATTAAATTTGCAATTAACTATAATGGTACTTTGAAATGAAATAATTTATAAAGGTAGTTCAAAAATATCTAGGTGCGATGAAATTAAAAAGATGCAAAAAACTTTTTATGGGATGTAAATCAGATAAACAGAAAATGGTGGTATTGTTGATATTCTTTTTAACTTATTAAAGGAAAACGAATCAAGTGTTTAATGTTATTTTTTAATAAATTCAAACGATTTCTTTTATAAAAACTGCTGTTCAGAATAGCATTTAATTGCATATTAGTGTTTCCACACATAAAAGAAATGAGTTTTTTACATTTCAGTTTAAGACAAAAAAACGGTTAAAATTTATTTCTCCTTTTCTTAAGAAGTTTCATAACAAATAAGTAATTGTTTTTTGCCAATCCATAAAAAAATCAATGAAAGTCACAGCATATCCAACTTTTTCAAATTCCTCAGTACCAAGAAAACTTGATTTTTTTTTAAATTCGTGTAACAGGAAGGAAAAGTAATTTTAAAAAGAAATGACGTTGATACTTAGACAAAAAAGTATTTTTTAAATTGTTTCCATTTGTGATTATCAAGGAAAAGGAATCCGCTGAAGCAAGAATTTCTAATTTTCACAAGTTTAATTAAATGCTAGTTTATGTTCTTTTTCATGTGCTATCCATCCAAATGGACTTTTTTTTATCCCATTAGCATGTTTACTTCTAATTAATCATTGGTAGTCATTCAAAGTTTCCATTACAAATGCTGTTTCGAAATTCACTGGGAAAGAATTCGTGTCTCGAATTAAAAGCAAATCACGGTACATTAGCTAAGAAGATTTAACCAAAAAAACATGCTCCTTATGTATTCGTTCGCTATTTATACTGTTTGTACATTAACCCTCAAAGTAGTTTCGACGAGATATCTTATCCATCAAGATTTGACCAATTTAGTTAATGACGAGGTATCTCGTCATCAAGATATTGACGATTTTTTTATGTCAATATCTGATCTGTTTTCTTGTAATGACGAGAAATATCATCCATCAAGATTTGCTAAGTTTTGTTTATTGCACCTCGTCGAGACAACCACCAGGAGGGGTAATTTTTTCTTATTTTGATATTGCCCAATGGTCAAGAAAGCATTTTGATTTTATATTGAAAGCATAAATCTAGTTAAAGATACGCACACGTCCAAAGCATAAGAATAAGGCAATCCGAGATTAATCCTGTACCAAGTACCTGTACCGAAGTACCCCAAATGACAAATGGATGCTCCACAGGCTGTATGGAATAAAATAAGAACACTCACATGCCTTTTTGTGCTACTAGGAACTAAAGAAATACAAAAATTCCTAGATCTAGATTTTAGTTATTTTTTGCGGTTAACCCTTCTGATGGTTGTATAGACGAGACATCTCTCTCGTCATTAACAATTATTAGCAGATCTTGATGAACGAGATATCTCATCATTAGAAGAAAACTGAACAGATTTTGATCTCGTCATCATCAAAAAAACGGGCAATATCTTGATAACAAGATAGCTCGTCACTAGCAAAATTGATCAGATGTTAACAGACGAGATATCTCGTCGAAACCACTTGGAGGGTTGAAAGGAACCTGAAGGTAATGCGTTGACGTATGATCCCAATGCAGGCCTCACAGCATTCAGACAATGTTTCCAGAGCAATAGCTCCAGTAGTAAGGAGTCCCATTCGCATACTGGAGCGCATCTTAATTCTAGTGCGATTTCTGGTGCTGTTGTATAGGTATAATATGCAGTGTGACGTCTGAAAACATCCCAAGCATCCTCCGTTGGATTAATATCAGCTAACTTGCTTGGTACAAATTCAGTATTATCCTTAATTTTTGAACATGCGTGCACTTATACATGAAGTCATCTACCTTCTAATGAAATAGGCGGATCATGTGGGCGGAGTCACTGTCACAAGATCTCTGAAGGGTAACAAATCGACTTAGCCGATTGGCTATGGAAGCGCAGACTAGTGTTTTTGATTACGGTGGATAATCGCTTTAACCCATCAATAATTTAGGATTCATGCTATTTCCCACAACTACGAGACATTTTCAAACGAGCGACCGAAAGAAATAACATAAAGCTCAGCGCACATTCTCAGTCTATTTCATTGGAAGATCGATGAAGTATTGCCTTCCACGATGCAATTCGTGGAATGATTTTACATTGTTAAGCACATTGTTATCTCAATATAATTGAATATCAATTATATAGCCTTTACAATAATTTAAGCTGTTGTGTTTTAACTCTTCTGGTGGTTGTCTAGACTAGCTATATCTCGTCATCAGCGAAACTTAATAGATCTTGATGGACGAGATATCTCGTTATCATAAAATATCTGACCAGATCTTGATCTCACCATCTTAAAAAAGTCGGCAATATCTTGATGGAAGAGATAGCGATATTGGACTGAGAGTCAATAGCAAAATTGGACAGATCTTGATGGACGAGATATCTCGTCGAAACTCTTGGAGGGTTGAATCTGTTTTAAATATGTCGAAGTTTCGCAAGAAAACCAGACATTAGATCAAGTAAATTGATTGGGCTGCATAAATTAAATAAACTTTCTTAACACATTGGCCTAATAATCTTTTTCGTTAAAAGCAGAACCTTGAATCGAAATTACTATAAACAGCCTATTAAATCATTTTTTTATCATTCCCACTAAGAAACGACTAATCTTCCTATGCAGTTTGCTGTTAAACATTTTCCAAGCTTTATGAAAAAGTATTCTACATTTTTTTCAGCACTTACATTTTGTGTGATGCATAAATTTTGAAAGAAATTTGCACTGAATGAATAAAATTCCTTAGTTTGCATTCTTTAAGAGTTTTCAAACTCTTAAAAAAATAAAGGTGTACCTAATAAACATAAAAGACATTACTGAATTGAAATGGTGCTTAACGCACTTTTTTTTTGGCAAATTTTGAACATTCCCTTAAATTCCCGGCGAAGGTATGCGTTAAAAAAGAACATAAGCACTTATTTCCTTTAAAAATTCTTCTACTTTACTCGTTGCACACTTTTCTACTGGTTTTCCATAGTTTAGATTCCAAAGTTTAATATCCCATAGTGGACTGGATTTCCTTTCGGAAGTTATGGACACCCCATTCTGAAGCATCTTCAAATATGGCAATATCATAGAATGCACAAATTACTACTTACAAGTACAAAGCAGGTAATCACATAGGGTTTTCTACATAGTGCTATGATCGCGGTAATCTGGTTGGTAGAGTAGCAGATTAGCAACCGGAGGATTACGTGCTCGAAACTCTATCCAACCAAAGATCGTTGTATTTGTAGGGACTCATGCACGTTAAATCTGCAGTGGCCTACAAATGCCCTCACATTGGTGTGGTGTGGAAGTTTTGAGAGTGGGATGTCAGCTCAGATCTGACCGTGAATCAAAATTATGAGTGTTGTCCCCAGATCTTTTCCTTCGGGGTTGATCCCAGACCGTCGCCAATAGCCCGTTGTGTCCTCCAGTATGACGTTAATTAGCTACTTATCTGCCATCATCTACATAGCGCTGTTGTGGTAAGTGCAGTTTAAATTGCACATCCGACACGCAGGTGCTAAGATTGATGCAACTTTTAAAGAGCAACTTTGGCTTATAAACCTTATTTAAACTAAACCTAAGCTCAGAACTATTTATAATTGAACTATCCGAACATCAATACTTTTATAAATCAAATCTATTCACCTCCACCATTCACCAACTTAACTTCTTTGATATTAATCTCGCTTTAAATGTATGCCATAACTCCTGTGGGCATAGAAGTATATTTTAGCTATTTATTCAAGCTTGCTGCCCTTACAAAGCAAAATGTTTTGAGAAACGATACTACCATCAGATTTTAGAAAAAAAAAAGAAAATCTCGAGGTTCTTTAAAGGTCATTTCGTGACTTGAGAAAGATTTACTATTGCTTATTCCACTTAGAGTATGACCGTTGAGTTGAAAGACATAAAAGCGCTTAGAATTGAAGAGGGAGAAGTTAAAGTATGTCTGAGATGAAAGTGCTTTGACGAATCGTTCAGGTGAGCACAAACGTTTTCTACTTCAAAATACTCAATGGAGTTGGTGTGTATACCACAGACGTGCTCGAAGCACTTTTAGCAGACGTCATACTTCGTTGAAAAGAAAATACAGATCAGACGAGATACATTGTGTGAGAAGTACTTTGTTTGAAGAACAGAACAATATCCAGTTTCGAATTTAACCCTCCTGGTGGTTGTCTCAACGAGATATCTTGTCACTTACGAAACTGACCAAATCTTGATTTCGTCATCATCAAAACGTAGACAATATCTTAACGACGAGATGCCTCGTAATTAGAAAAATTGGTCTGATCTCGATGGACGAGATATCTCGTCGAAACCACTTGGGGGGTTAAATCCTCTTGTTGACCTTTCATATTCTTGTATTTTTCATTGTTGAACAATTATGTAGTTTTTCATTGGCATTGGAAATACAAAATATTAATCACTTCTCACAAATAAACAATAAGTTGGTTGGTTGGTAGTTGAATTTTAGTCGCACTGGAACTACACAAAGGGCTAGTTACGACAGTCCGGTATCAATCCCGCAGTGAAAGATCCGAGGATAAAACCTCGAATTTTAAACCACGTTTATGTGACGAGGTCAACCCCTGAGCTGGTACCTCACTCACCAAACATCCACATCACGCCAACGTGAAGATTTGAGGATACAACAGATTTAACGTGCACCAGTCCCCAAATATACAACGGTCTTTGGTTGGGTCGAGTTCCCTCCGATTCTACAGAAACAATAGAACAGATCTGTGACTCTACAGAAACAATAGGAGAAAGAATAGAATTCTAGATGTTGAGCAGGCAAATAAGAAAACTCAGACGAATCTTCATTTTTCTAGAAAAAGTGATAAATTACTTAGTATTGGGAATTCATAACTTTTTTAATTCCCTGAGGTACGAAAAAGAAGATTGCATGATTTAATACATTCTATTGCTGCTATTTTTATACATTCCATTCATGTTTTGAGAGAACAAGAAAAAGCAAGAACATAAACTGTAGGCTTGATTTTACAAATGTTTAGAAATAATTTCTCAAAGCACTTCAGTATTTATTTATAAAGAAATTCAAAACATTTCGCAATCTGAAGGGCATTTATAAATCACAAGTAGCAAAAACAACTTCGGAACATGTTTTACTTTCTTTGAAGAATATTTTACTTTATACTTTCAGGCTGAGGCAAAAGTTTTGTATAACAAACAAGAACTTACAATAAAGAAATAAAAATATAAATAAAGCAATATTTATCTTTAATAACACAATTCCATTTGAACTACAGATAAATTTAAAAAGGCTGCTTCCACATAATTTTCGAATACTTTCCAACGGCATATTTTAAAAACTAATAAAACAGATCCTCGGTAAGGTTTCTTAAGAAGCAAAATATATATAGTCATTCAGTATTCAATATGATATATATCGAATTTTGGTGTAGTTTCTTGCGATGATTTCCCAAATATATATTTTCAAATATTGTTTCCACTTTAAAACTAATCGTCTATAAATCAAATAACATCTTTTCAAGATTGGTACTCTTTGTATGAATTCTATGAGCTGAGTTTCAAATCAATATTCTAAATAGAACTCTTTTGGACCAGCGAATTATTGAATGTTCATTAAGAAACTTTTCGTTAGAAACTATTGCATTCTAAATTGATTAGTTTCTAACGACTATTCTGTTTAATATAGTCACAAATATATCAAATAGAATGATTATAAGTATTTCATGATTATTTATTTTTACATCATTGATTCCTATTTTTGGAAGGTTATCAATAATATAATTTTGTAACATTGAAAAGATGGTCCAAATATAGATACTATTGTCAAATTTGCAAGTCATTTTAATTTCATTAAGCCCATATATTTCTAATACAGAATATACAGATGTAGTTACGCTTTTGTGACAATGTTTTCCTCATAAAGCTTAGAAAATCTAAATTCTGGCATTTTTATTGTTAATATTTTAAATTTGGTTAATATTTTAAGACGATTTTCCTTATCCCAATGTATTTCATTTTAATTAGTCACCCCAAAATTTAGTCTTAGTTTGTTACTCTAACAATTGAATATGTTATACATTAGAAACATTTTATATACGTGAATTTACAAAGAAATATAAATTCGCTGAATATAAACGGCTATTTTTCTTCAGGAAAGATTTTGGATCCCTGCTTAAGCTTAAAACAAAAAGGAAACTTAACCTTAATGAAATATAAAGGTAAAAAATAGGTTTAAGAGGTTCTACAGAAATGATTGTAACAGTAGAAAATTTTATAAACTGTCAAAAAACTAACTGTTTATAGCTTACTTGTACATACAACAGTTGGAAATACTGTGCGAGGTTATATGAATCAAAACAATAAGATGAGATGCCCAGTTTAACCTGTTAACATTATTTATTATGTAAAATAAATGTTAAGTGTATAGCATAAGAAAGATGATCGAATTTTCGTTTCCTTACATAAAAGCCACAGCTTTCGAATATGAATAATATCGTTAAGGTTTTGAAAAAGAAAAATGCATTATTAAAATCTTGATGTCGGCCAGAATTTAACTCAAAAATTAAAAATCGACTTTCAGTCAATTCTTTTCTAGTGGGTATGCTTCTATCGTGATTAACCGATGTAATCCTCATACATGCTGTCTGAAAGCCGAATATAAGGGTACCTTTATCCCGGCCACACTGGAGTATCATACAGATGCGCATGCGCACTCAGTTTCTGTGCAGAAAACACGTCGGTACGCATGCGTATTTCAGCTAATTCAGTCTCAGGACTGATGTAGGACAAACGTGTGACTTGCCTAAAACTTCGCCTTAAATCTATATCACTAAATACGCATATCATACCTAAACCCTTTCCCTTTTTATTCAGCTAAAATCCTTTAGTGATACCTATGCTCGGAATGTAGTGTAATCTCTCTCGCATTCCGTTTCGATCCCCTCATTTGAACATTACTGTCAACTCTATGGTCAGATAATCAATCACGTCCACAGCATTCCTTAGCTGTACGCGGCCTCTGGTTGGTTCTAAATGGGTGACAACGGTAGGGAAATGACTTCCAATTAGATGGATGAGGCTCACCTAGTCTGTCAGGGTCTACTATTAGTTGGGGACGCAGCCCCTCTACACCCGACATAAACCACAATAGATTGTCAGGACAGGCCCCAGAAAAACATGTTAATGGTCTCGATAAGTGGGAGCAGAAACATGTGGGACCCGAAGGTCATTTCCACGCTGAGGCCGACCGCATGTCGATGCATATAAAAGCAGCGTCTTTGGTAATAATGGGAGAACGGCGGGAACTCCCTCCCTAAGCCGACTCCAATAACGATTCATACGGTGCCTCGTGCGAACAGAACGACTGATTGGTATACCGAAGTATACAGGGAGGTCAATTGCAAATATGCACCTAACATGTAATGATAATCTAACATGCAAAAATGCGTGCTGGCTGTAAAAATTTTGAAAACTGAGACATACTGGTTTGGCTTCTCGTAGAATGAGGCCTATAAATAACCAGTCTCCTGGGCGCTGCCTTTGCTGGAAGGACTTTTAATAACCGACCTGCATTTTCATTACGTGGAAAGGAAAACCAGCAAACCTTCCATGGTCGAGCGAGCAGTTGACACTGGGTGTGCTCTCGGTGGAACCCTTCACCGACGCGCCAATCGAAGTTTGGAAGACCGCCGACGACCTCTCCCCCGCATAGGGATGGGCGAGGTCCAAAAGCATGGCCCGAGGTTGCCAAAAACTAGGTCCTTACTTGGGCGATTTCCGTCACTGGAGGTGACTAGGCTCGCTATGTGACGGGAGGAGGCCCAAATCCCTCACGACCGTTCAGCGGCCGTTGTATTGGAGGGGAGATGCCAGCTGACCAGACTGAAAGAGCTACCAGTATTCAAGAAAGTAGAAGAGCAACCGCCAGCGATCCCCACATCACCGACGCAGCGATGGTCCCAGCAAAACCACCGCTTTGCCCATCCGACCCCACTGTGGGGCCAGGGTCTGTCAACCCGGAACCTGGCCAAAATCTCTTGCCAGAGACAAAATGATTAGCCTCTGCATTTGCAACAGAAACAACAACATATTGTCAAATGAGGCCCGATCACGATATCAAAGCCATACCTCAAATATTTTCCCAGGTTCTCTTCAACCACTGCTGTAGACCAGTCGGAAGAGTAGATTAGCAACCTGGGGTTTGGGAGTTCAAAACTCGATCCAACCAGAAACGTTTTTGTACGTGGGGGCTTATGAACTTTAAATCTGCCGTGGCCTCGAACGTCCTCACGTTAGCGTTGTGTGGAAGTATGGAGAGTTGGGTTCAATTAACGTAGCACTGGAACTACACAACGGTCTATTGGTGACGGTCCGGGATCAGACCCTAAGGACAACACCTCTTAATTTTAAACCACGGTCAGATGACGACGTCAACACCTGCATTGGCAACCCACTCTCCAAACTACCACACCACGCCAACTTGAGTACATTTGAGACCTCGACAGATTTAACGTGCATCAACCCCCACTGACACGGTAATCTTTGGTGGATCGACTTCGAACTCGCAACCATCAGAGTACCTTTGAGCTAATCCACTACTCTTCCAACATGAACAATTTAGGTGATATATCAGTTAAATATGATATATGTATTCATATTATTAGAATATCTAAATAAATAATTTGTTTTGATAATTGCCTTCATGCCTGGTTGCTTCTCTATCGAAACAAATCCATTTTTTTTCTTCAGCTGAACAACTATTCGTGATTTTCTACGATTTTTCAATCGATTCTCTCAAAACAATTCAATCATTTTTTTTAAAGATTGTGTCTTTTACATTGTCGGAAGCGATTAAGGAAGTCCTCAAAGTACTCTACCTTTCGAACACCCAATCACATATCCCTGGGGTAGAACGCTTATCGGTCTTCTGCCCCCTCGAATAAGCGAAGCATTAAAATCAGACAATGGTGTACGACGAACTCCCAGAGAATATCCGCGTCTATTCAGAAAAGGGCCTTTCACGGATGAAGAAATTCAAAAAATCAAAAGAACCATCAGATTTGGATATACTTACCGTACTTGAATTTAACAAATATCCAGGTTATTTTGGGGGCCGCGATGACACGGTTGGAAGAGTAATGGATTAGCAATTGGAGGGTTGCGAGTTCGAGACTAGGTCAGCCAAAGACGTTCGCGTACATGGGGGCTGGTGCACGTTCTATCTGTCATGGCCTCAAATGTCCTCACGTTGGCGTGGCGTGGAAGTTCGGAGAGTGGGGTGCCAGCTCAGGTGTTGTCCACGACATTTAACCGTGGTTCAAAAGTAGGAGGCGTAATCCTTGGATCCTTCCCTTCTGGATTAAAGTTGCCAATAGCCCGTTGTGTTGCTCCAGTGCGACGTGAATTAATTACCTATTTACTAGGTTTTTTATTTACTTCAGCGACTACGATACTCTTAATACTTTTCTTGTTGGGAATTAGTATGTGCTGTCGCACTTGCAAAACCCAATAAATGTATGCAAAAATATCGCCCTGCCGCTTGCAAAATTACTTGATAGCGTCAGTCAAATGCTGTGTAGGTTCACCATCAGTCCTTAAATCAAAAGTTTACAAGGATTAGTTTGTATTTTGAATAGGCAAAAGTGCATGAAATCCTACAACTTGCCTGTTCAAAGTTAGGGGGTTAGTTAGGGTTGGGTGGGGACAGTTCTGAGTTAAGGAGTTAATTGAAAGAAGATTCGTGTGGAAAGTGTTGTCATACTCACAACACCCAATAAATATACGAAAATGCCGTACTGCTGCTTAATAAATTACTTGATACCATCAGCAAGATGTTATGTAGGCTCATCTGCAACATACACCGAACCCATTTGTCAACAAAGCAAAAGTTCCCAATTAGATTTTGAACAGGCAAGTTTCTTGAAAGTGACACGAGTTAGAGAGTCAATTAAAAAGAGGACTGGGGAAATAATCATAGGAAAGACTCCATCGATCAAGAATGTCAAAACCGGTTAGAAATCACGCAGGTAAGACTGCAGGTTGCTGAACGGATATATAGGTGTGAACGCCTCAAAGGACAAAAGGCTAGGAACCGCTAAGGATAGAACTCCAAAGTGACGTCAAGAAGTGAAGGAGAGTCCACCGCTTGAGTTAATCTTCCAAATGGTTACGACGAGATATCTCGTTCATCGAGATCTGTCCAATTTTGCTAATGACGGTATGTCATCAAGATTTTTCCCATTTTTTATGTTGACGAGGTCAAGATCTGGTCAGTTTTCTTCTAATGACAAGATATTTCGTCCATCAAGATCTGGTCAGTTTGGCTAATGACGAAATAGCTCGTCGAGGCAACCATTAGGAGGGTTAAACTCGCAGCTCATAGAAATAAGTTACTTATATTTTACGTCTAATGAATTTCATTACAAGATAATAAATTAGCCCTGATGTATGTATCAAACTTAAGAGTAGAGCGACAAATAAATATTACATCTTCTCATATCAAAAATATTGATCTATGTAGCAAGCTCTCTGAAAATAAATATAATAAATAATTTCAAAATCTATCTCAAATTTTACATTAAACAGAAAACTTTCATTTCTGTAAAAATCAGTAACTATTCGAGTTTTCCCGGAATCACAAAAACTCAAATATGTAGTCCAAAGGCATTAAGTAAATATTTATTTGAGACCGTTCCCTGAACTGATCCTAAATGTGCTTTTACAAGCATCTTAACGATAAATATTCCGAAAAATACATTTTAAAAGCTTGTGCTGATTCGAAAAATAACTCCAGGCTGTACATTGGAACAAATGAACTGAAACTCTGCTCAATCGTTGTCACAGTAAACGCATCCCCTAGTTCCGTATTGTATACTCCAATAATTATCCATTTCTTCAACATTCTTAAATATTTTATTTCCTGTTTCCATCTTCGATAAGTTTCTATACTTATCTATTGTCTAAATCGGAGGTCGCCAAACTTGTTTGACCATCGATCACCCCGAGACTCCCTCTATTTTATTATTACGTAATTATAATAGAGACGCTTATGCGAGTTGTTGACGCTTGTAAGAAGTTTGGTTCGTGAATGAATAACGATTGAATTATAATATTAAGTTGATGAATTTTAGAACATTAACATGCACTTTTGTGTCGATGCTCAAAAATGAGACTGGGGTATACGTCCAAGTATAAGTAAATAAGCAACCGCGCACACGTTTCGCAATCTCGCTCCCACAGTGCTGGCCGGACGTGAACCACCGACATCCTTTTATTGGTAAATACGTCGTTTAGGCCTACTTGATTGGCCTCCGTATTTTCATGACCTTGCTCCATCTTACAGGTCCTATCACTGTTCCCACGATTAACTCTTAATTATGTTGTTATTCAGGGTGGAGATAATCCAGATTAACCGAATTAAATATTACACGATGACATATTTTTCTATCACCCCCTGAATCCTAATTGACCCGTAACAATGTTATATCGATCCCTGTGGGTCGATATCGACCCCTTTGGTGACCACTGGTCTAAATAGAATATAGTCGTTTAGACACTAGCTTTTGTATCTTGCATCAATATGTATTCACTCTATCTTTAACTAATGATAAATTGCTTAAAATCAAAACTAAATACCTTTTTTATTTCAAAGAAGGCTTTCGTTGTTTACAGTAATAAAAATACATTACTTTCAAAGCTTCCAGTTTTTACATAGCCATTGTAAAATTTAGTCTTACAATAAAGTCGTTACCAAAATTATGAATCTTCCATAAATAACTCATTTTCTTAGTTTCTAACAGTTTCTATAACATGTGTTATAAGTAAACCTTGATTATTATTGATGTTTAACTCTAGTTACTTATTGTTAATATTTTATTGTTAGTATTGACCGCAGAAAAGATACACATTTTATACCATTGCAAATCATATAATCACATCATTGATTGACAGATGTAGTTGGAAATCAAATGCTTCAAATATCATTTAACTTTTAATTTTCATAACTACATTTGATTCGCAATTTATATGAACGATCTTTCAGATTTTTATCATTTTCCGGTACTAATTGAAACTGGTACTATATATTTAAAAAATAATATATTTATCGACTTTTTTCTGGGATATGTTGAAATACTTTTATGAGGTACGTACTGTCTCAGAGAGCGCTGTACTAGCTAATGGTCAAATGAACTATCAAGTTTCATAAAAACCTTATATTTACTTAAAACAACTACATGGAAACAAATTTCACAGAATCAATATTTTCACATCTGTTAAGAAATATAGATTATATTTGTAAATAAATTACACATTCCTCTTTGAAATTATGGGGAACTTTGTCGCCACCACAAAAATAACTTACAGTACAACCGTATAGCAGTGTAATCCAACTCAAAACAACTTGTAAATAACCGTATAGCAGTGTAGCCGAATTCAAAACAACTTGTAAATAACCGTACAGCAGTGTAACCCAACTCAACAATGCTTTTTCGTAGACGAAGCTGCACTGTCTTTCACACGTCTTACTAAACTGTTGACTGGTTGATATGATGTGAACCAGTACACTTTCAAAAACAAATGCCCGATAGCGCTCCTCATAAATACCCGATAGCGCTCCTCATAAACACCCGATAGCGCTCATGAATACCCGATAGCGCTCCCAACAATCGGAACGCACTTCGATGGGTTGTCCACGATTAACAGTCGAATCGCCGTTGCTATGCTAATCCCTTCCAAAAACTGAATCCCTGTGTTAGCAGACACTGCTTCTATTTCTATCATGGCCTATTACAAAGCCTTCATTCGGAGACTCACTCGGCTGCTAAAGGCAACGCAAGTCAGGTAAATGTTGCAATAATCTATTTCCATCGACTTCCTAAGGAAATAGACAGAGCATGTGGGCGGAGTCGCTGTGGTAAAAACTCAGAAGAGTAGCTCAAGTTGGCGTAGGAATCAATTTGGGACAATTGACTATCGAAACGCAAACTAGTGTTTTACTCACGTTGTATAACCACTTCAGCCAATTACTAATTTGTCCCACATTAGGATTCGTGCTTTTTCCCACAAGTATGTGACGGGTCTTCAAACCTGCGCGCACATAGTTGGTCTATTTCATTAAAAGGTCGTCCATTGCATGACCACGCATACGGAAGTACGCCATGATCTTTATACAGCTCTCACGGTCTCAACCAATTGGTGATAACAGGATCAACAAGTGGTAACATCTATCGAAATCAGCTACTGCTAAATACTGGAAGGAAGGTAGTTAATTAAATCAACATTGGCAGCAACACAACGGTCTATTGATGACGGTCCTGGATTAATCCTGTGGATAAAGATCCAAGGACAACACCTCGTTACATTGACGAGTCACGGTCAGATGACGAGGTCAACAGCTGAGCTGGCACCCCACTCTCCAAACTTTCACACCTCCGACGACAACGTGAGGACATTTGAGTTCATGACAGATTTAACGTGCATCAGCCCCGTGTACACGACGTTCTTTGGCTGGACCTTGTTAAGAACTCGCAACGCTACTGTTGCTCTTCCAGCTGGGCTACTGCGGCCCGTTAAATTCTGGAAGAGTATATTGTGCTGAATTAGCCACCAAAAATTAACTAACAATACAATTGGATTATATCAGTGTAACCCAATTCCACAATTAAGTACTTCTTGGTAGACAAAGTTGCACTGTCTTTCACGTTTTATTAAAGAATATAATGCTTAATAACAAAGCACACTAGAAATAAAACTTTTTTTTAGTTCAATCTCCTTACACCAAATATATATTTATGATACAGCCAGTCCTTCAATCAATTAATCATTTATCAAATCCGTTTCTTTCGAGCTTTTAAGAACAATGAATTACAGCGGAAGATATCTGAGAGTTTTCAACACTGTTTCCGTTCATTCTTTGAAGGATTTAGTAAATGCTATCGCAATACATTTTCCCCGCGTCTTTCCTTTTCTTTCCTAATTTATTGGAGGGTGGAAATCTCACACCGTTTCTTTTCGAAAGCGTGGGTAAAAACGGAGCACTAATTCATATTGATGCGTCACAGATGCGCCGCCATTCATTGTAAAGGAAACTGTCAAGCGTTTCTTAAAATACCCTCATCTTTAAGAATCGCAACAGGAGAGTTTATTAAATTCTTTTTGGGCTGGCATTCCTTTATCCAATCAAAAAGTACCAGGTTTTTTATTGAATGAGAAATTGGATAGCGTGGAACGCAATATTAGAGTATCTTATAAAAATAACTATTCCTTAATCAATTCGAAAGAAAAATATATTTCCTAGAGTTGAAAAGAGTAACCGAACTGTAACATACGTTTCAACATGCTTATACCTTTCAGTGTCGCATAATGTTATTCTAAAAGAAGTATCGAAAGATAACAAAAATGCTGAAGAAGTATTTTTGAATACACGTAGGTGGACTGAACCTCTTGATTACTGCCGGCCCCGACCAATGAGAATACGCTAGGTTGTAAGGATGTAATGTAAACCATTCATCAGAAGATCTTGGAAATCTCTTTCGACCTTCTATGCTTATTTTCCAATGCACGATGTCGATTTGACACCATAGTGTGTATTACAATAATAGAGTATCTTATTATATATATATATATGAAACGATACCTAAAAATAACCCCCTAAGTACAATTTTCACTACAGATCACCCCTTAGCGGTTCCCTTTTATCCCAGTCTCCCTATCTAAGTGGTCAATATCTTGCCTTTCACTTTTGAACTCAAGCCGTCTCGTTAACTGGACCTCCCACGGACCTCGTGACTCCCTTTCACCTTTGAACTCAAGCCGCCTCGTTAGCTTAGACCTCCCAAGGACTCTCCTGCTTTCAAATCGCATATGTAAGATCACATTCCCCCTTCGTAAAACCACCGACTTCTACCAATGAAATTTCGTGTTAAATCCCCTGGTCCAATAATATTTTTCTTAATCCTAATCCCTCTAGCGAGATCTTTGTAAACTATTTATTTTTTCACGAGTCTCTTGGGCTAAGGAGCCCTCAGAGCCGTTCCAAACTCCAAACCCTCAACAACCTCATGATGTAATTACTTGTCTACTGAAATAATAAAGAATTGTTATGGAATCTGCATTACACTCAATATCAATGGATCATTCTCTCCGGTTGCCTTACACCACTCTTGCCACTCTCGTCACGACTGCAGGCTTATAAGATCTGTTATTATGACAGATTTTTAAGTCGACAGGATAGCAACTTGTGGTTTGGGAACCTCACCGTGAAGTCTCATTTTGGAAGTTTTAAGAAATTGAACGGACTCTCATCACTACACCAAAATGATGTCTAATAGAGATGATTCTACTGCCAGCTACCCAGTTTCTGAAGAGTTTTCGGAAAGAATACTTTCAAAAATAATAGCATTTGATCCCAAAGAAAATTTCGACGTTGAAGCGTGGATCAAGTATTTTGAGTTAAAAACAACCAACTATGCAACCTCAAGAATCGAACTAATCTCACAATGCTTAAAAGGCGAAGCGTTGAACTATTATTTAAATCATTGTATCGTCGAAACCGAATGGGCTAATTTACGTCAAGGACTTATCAACTATTTTTCAAGGACCTCTCTGATATCTTTTGATACCTTCATCTCTACAACGTGCGACAAACCTGGAGACATTGATGAGTACTTCAAAAAGAAATTTGACATTGGTCAACGATTACACCTTTCTGACCAAATACTACTCCAAGGACTAACAAATGGTTTGCCTCGGAATATTAAGGAGCTCATCATTGTAAAAGAACCATCAACCATTACGGAATGGTTAAGAGTTGCCCGCACGTTATGCAGTCAATTACCTGATGACAATCAACAAGGAAATAGCAGAATGGACCGAGTACCCGTTCCCGCAGCAATTCCCCGTCCAGAATTTCGACCCCGGCAAAGATTTCCGATGCGGCCGAGATTTTGGATGCCTCCCGTGCACAGAGAGCCCTTCAACTACCGTGACCGACGTTTACAGGACCGGAATCCCCCTTGGAGAACTTTCCCTCAGCGAAGTCTTCCTCCACTACCTCAGCTCGCGTATCAACCAGCTACTCAATATGGACAAACTCCTGATTTGGAATGACCATTCCTAAAAGTGACTATTTTTTGTGGTCACAAAACATTCATTGGATTGTTGGACACTGGCACGAGTGCAAATATCATTCCTGAACATTTACTCAGACATTTGAAATATGAGACAATAACAGTGAACCCTAAGATACAAATTCAACAAGCAGTTGGTGCTATTCGGGTAAGTGAAATTGTTTTGATCAGTATTACAATTGGTTGCATTACAAAACAACTTGAATTTTTGGCCATCAACTCTGCTTTAAATTATGCATTGCTAAATTTAGAAACTGTGAATCTATTTAATTTGAAGATCAATTGCAAAAGCAGACAAATATTTCAATTCAATCATAATGTAACTTCAAATGCTCCTATAAGTTGTGCACAAATTTCCCATCATTTTTACAATCAAGGTTATTCACAATATTCTAATAGTGTTCAACATAATAATCTTGGATCATGTGAGAATACTACTAGTAAGAATACTTATGATGAACAATGTTCAAAAATTGAAAATATGAAATGTGAAAATATGTACTCTTTTGATAAAAATGATAGTATTGGGAATTGTACTGATAGTAATAACATTAAGGACTGTACTATTTCTAGTGTTAATTCAAATAATGTGAATAATATCAATTATGGTATTAACTCTGGTGGCAAATTAACTGCTCTAATTAATAAATACAAAAAGGTTTTTGCCAACAATAAATATGATGTAGGCTCAATTAATTTAGAACCTCAACGAGTTATTCTAAACTCGGAACTGCCAATTGCTTGTCGCCCATATAGAGCCTCGCCTAAGGATAATGCAGAAATCAAAAAACAAATTGACGAACTTTTGAAGGCAGACATTATCAAACCTTCTTACAGCCCTTATGCTGCTCCTGTAACATTAGCTTACAAACGAGAGGAAAACTCCAAAACTCGTTTATGCATCGATTATCGAAAACTAAATGAAATTACTAAAACAGATTCCGAGCCCATTCCTCGTATCGATGCTGTATTGGATCAATTGTCCCATGCAAAAATATTTTCAACACTAGATTTAGCCTCTGGATACTGGCACATCAAAATTAAGGATCAAGACACAGAAAAACTTGCATTTACCTCAAATTTTGGTTTGTACGAATGGAAAAGATTACCTTTTGGATGGAAAAACGCCCCTGCAATATTTCAACGTGCTATAAGGCAAATTCTAAATAAGCATCAAATTAAATTTGCCCTAAATTATTTTGATGACATAATTGTATTTTCCCAAAATTATGAAGAACACCTGAAACATTTAAAAATCATCTTTGAGATATGTGAGAAAGAGAACGTGAAACTCAAACTTTCAAAATGCAACTTTGCAAAAACGAAAATAAATTTCTTGGGATATGAAATTGAGAACAGTACTTACAAACCAAGTAATATTAACGTTGAAACTATCAAAAAACTTCAACCACCCAGAAACACCAAAGAGTTGCAAAGATTTCTTGGAAGTGTTAATGTCTATAACAAATTCATTCCAGATTATGCGAAAATTCGAGCCCCTTTGAATAACCTTCTTAAAAAAGATGTAAAATATCAATGGTCAGAAGAATGTCAGGCCTCATTTAAGAAACTCAAAGATATCTTAATCTCTAAGCCTGTGTTAAGTTTATTTAACCCGAATTATCCCTGCCATTTATACACCGATGCCTCAGGAGAAGCAATTTCAGGAATTTTAAAACAGGAACATCCAGATGGTTCCTTACACCCAGTTTCCTTTTACTCTAGAAAATTACGACCTTACGAGAAAAATTACGCGATAACAGAACTTGAATGTTTGGCTATAATAGATTCCGTCGAAAAATTTTACTGCTATCTTCATGGAAATCACTTTACTATTTATACCGATCATGCTGCCCTGGTTTGGCTCAAAAATATTAAACACCCAACCGGTAGGCTTTTTAGATGGTCATTGAAATTGTCTATGTACAATTTTACAATTAAATACAAAAAGGGATCTACTAATGTAGAAGCTGACATGTTAACTAGAAACCCCATAAATCATCACGTGCTGCCAAGAGCACAATTATTAACTCATTCTGAGCTCAAAGAAAGTCAAGAAAATGATAATGTTTGTAATCGCAAATACAAAAAATTGGATAATCTTTGGACAATTAGAAAACAAGGTTTGAATAAAGTTGTTGTCCCATTTTCACTTCGTTCAAAATTGTTAGAGAAAGCACATATTGAGTATGGGCACCTAGGAGTGTCATCAATGTTAAATTTATTATCGCCACAATATTATTGGCCTGGTATAGTAAATGATGTTAGGAATTATGTCCGACACTGTGAAGTTTGTCAATTGAATAAAAGGAAAAAGCAAAAGAAATATGGCTTGTTAAAATCCCTTCCCACAAGTCATGAGCCTTTCGAATTAATTTCCGTGGATACAGTTGGCGGATTAAGCTATTATGGCTCTCCAAAAAAGTACCTACATATTTTAATAGATCATGCAACAAGATATATTTGGACATTCCCTTCAAAAAGTGTGACATCAGATGCTTATATTAACTGTCTTAAACAGGTATTCCAAATTCAAGTTCCAAAGAAAATTCTAAGTGACAGACATGCAGCCTTCACGTCACCCAAATTCAAGCATTTCTTGCAAAAATATAACGTCACTCAATTACTAACTTCTGCACACAGACCTCAAACTAATGGTAAAGTTGAGCGCGTCAACCAAACCCTCATAACTAGGTTGAAATGTAAAATTAATGCTCAAACAAATAGTACTCCTTGGACCCAATTACTTAAACAAGTCACGGAAGAATACAACAACACTCCTCATTCGATTACTACATTCCCACCTACTTATTTAATGTATGGAAAACTTCCTTATGAACCTATAGTTGAACCAAATTTGTATCCGCCCATTGAAGAGGCCCGAAAAATTGCCGAAGAAAAAACTAAGAAATTCCATGAGATTTCAAAAAAGAGATATGACACCCGTTTTACTAAAAGTGATTTTAACATTGGAGACTCTGTAATGTATGAAGAATTTGTTTATCCCAATAGTCGAAAATTAAATCCAACTTTCACAGGACCATACGTTATCCTGAAGAAACTTTCTGACGTAAATTATGAAATAAATAGGCCTAACCCTCTCCACAAAAAGGATTCTGAAGTAGTGCATTCGACTAGATTACGTCATTTTTACCCAGCATCTGATTATCAAATTTCTCCTCTTCCAGTTAGAAAAAGTAAAATTCCCATTCGAGTTGCTAATAACACCAAAGTGTCTGTTTCGAAAATACCAGTTCTTAAGGGAAATCAGAGTACCCTCGCTTCACATCTTCGCGTAAAACCAAGTAGCCCTAGTTCTCGTTCAAAGAGAATATAATGCGCATGGAATTTACGACTTTCGGACAAAGAGGGAGAATTTTCTCCCCCCAAAGCTTCGCTTTTCATTCTTTCTTCACCCCAACTGGTTGTGACCCCCGTCGAAAGCCTTCCTTATCTCTTCCCATCTCCAATTCAATACAAACCCGTCGTCCAATTATTTTTCCTGTTTGTGCATTGTCGCTACTGACAAGGCTCTGAAAAAGTTTTGCCTTTAATTATTTACTTTTGTTTCAAACGGTTTTAAAATTCAAACATTAGATGTGAAGTAATTACAAACATCATATAAATGAAACTTACATGATGCATGAAATGTATTCAATGAAGAATTAGCAATGTGTCGAATAATGTAAATAATTTATTTTTATATTGAATAATGTTTATTATGTATTGCAATTTATTTGAATAACCGTCATTGTTTATTGAATTATTTTATTGTGTTAGTATGGGATGAACCGACTATATATATATATATATATAAAGTATCTATTTCTCTTTTGTATTACTTGTAACATGTCCTAATCTTTCTACCTAATAATATAGAAAGTTTTTAGGGTAGTTCTTTAAATTTTTATCGTACGAGGACACTGATGAAAAATACTTTTCCTCAACATTCCAGTCTCTCATTACGTATTTTTATTTTTGTACTGTTTGATAATGAAATGATTGTACTGATAATGATTTTATACTGATGAATGAACGAAATTTCACACATATTGATCACAGAATACATTGATTTTGAAGTTAACAAATGATTAAACAAAAATTCATTATACAACACGGCACACACATATTCAACGTTTCAGGATGCTTGACGTGAATTAGTAGCTTACAATGAGCAGTTACTCATTTAGAATATACGGAGCTCATTTCTAGCCTACTTACAGTAACGCTCTCGTAGGTACAGACATCACTGACATGTCGGTACTGCTACAGAGAAGTCGTCTCCATTGCACATCTAAGTTCCTGAGTTATTTTTTTTTATTTTCCTTTTCACAGATTTTGTTGCGTCAAATTAATGAATAAGATTGTTTAGTGATGTGATTATAATGTCGTATATGGTTCATCACCAAAACTTACAATACTGTATATTTTTTCAGTCACCATGCATAGGAAATTTTGATAAAATACATGAAAAATGTTTGAATATTTTGGGAATTGTCACTAAGTAGAGGACATATGGAAGCTTTTATGAAGGTGTAAGGATAAATTTTGAAGTCCTTATGCTAGATGTTTTTTACTTTCATTAATCATCTACTAGTTGATATTTGTAAATTAATATTGTATTATTTGTGTATCAAGTGTTTATGTATCATATTTGTTTTGAAATGTCATTTTGTATCTTTGTTATATTGTATGTTTTGTACTGTTGATAATTTAGTGAAAGCCTTTCTGGAAACGGTAAGACTTTCCCTTCTAAATGGGGGGGATATGAAACGATACCTAAAAATAACCCCCTAAGTACAATTTTCACTACAGATCACCCCTTAGCGGTTCCCTTTTATCCCAGTCTCCCTATCTAAGTGGTCAATATCTTGCCTTTCACTTTTGAACTCAAGCCGTCTCGTTAACTGGACCTCCCACGGACCTCGTGACTCCCTTTCACCTTTGAACTCAAGCCGCCTCGTTAGCTTAGACCTCCCAAGGACTCTCCTGCTTTCAAATCGCATATGTAAGATCACATTCCCCCTTCGTAAAACCACCGACTTCTACCAATGAAATTTCGTGTTAAATCCCCTGGTCCAATAATATTTTTCTTAATCCTAATCCCTCTAGCGAGATCTTTGTAAACTATTTATTTTTTCACGAGTCTCTTGGGCTAAGGAGCCCTCAGAGCCGTTCCAAACTCCAAACCCTCAACAACCTCATGATGTAATTACTTGTCTACTGAAATAATAAAGAATTGTTATGGAATCTGCATTACACTCAATATCAATGGATCATTCTCTCCGGTTGCCTTACACCACTCTTGCCACTCTCGTCACGACTGCAGGCTTATAAGATCTGTTATTATGACATATATATATATTTGAAAAGTCACAGAACTGTTTTTCTTAGGTAACACACTTTGAACATTTGAACATACTTATACCTTTCATCGTTCATAATATTTTATCCTAAAATAAGTATGGAAATATAACTAGAATGCTTAAGAAGTATTTTTGGATACCACTAGGTGGACTGAACCTCCAGATCGGACCTATGAAGATACGTTAGATTATAAGGATTTCATTCGCTGAGATCTCTTGGAAATCAATCTTCTATGTTTATTTTCCGATGAACGATTGTTATTATGTCGATTTGCCGCCATAGCGTGGAATACTACAATATATATATATATAATAGAATATCTAATAAAAAATAATTTTTCCTCAATCAGTTCAAAAGAAACATATTTCCAGGAGTTGAAAAGAGAAACCGAATTGTGTTGCTCAGGCAACAAACTCATACCTTTCATCATGCTCAATATGAGATTATTCTAAAATAAGTATGGAAAAGTATCCAAAATACTGAAGATGTATTTTTGGATGCATTAGGGTGTGCTTAACCTCATGATTAACACACAAGACCATTGAAAAGAAGTCATGTTTTAAGGATTTAACTGAAACATTCATCTGCTGAACATTTTAGATTTTAAATCCCCGTCCCGTCAAAATACACAGTTTTCATTGAATTCCAAGTATGCAAAATGCAATACAAGAATATACATATATACAATACATAAAATGAAAAAAAGTATCCACTACTGTCAAAAACATACTGCCTTAACTCACGTATAAGTTTGACATGTTCTCTATTATTTTGATCTTGATAGTTCTAAAATCGGGGTATCTGTTGAACTTCTGAAGCTTTTAGACCTGATGTACTTCCAGAGTCTGCAAAATGTATTATGTAGTCAGGAGTTCCCGAATGATCCCCGTAAGGTCTGTTTTGCTGTAGAATCTAGCTTGATACGTTCCAAACGTTCCATGTGACTTGATAATTTGCTTAGCCCTCCAAGTGATTTCGACGAAATATCTCGTCCACCAAAATCTGACCGATTTTTCTAATGACGAGATATCCCATCCATCAAGATTTGATCAATTTCGCATCTGACGAGATATCTCTTTCCATGGCGATTTGACCAATTTTGCTTCTAATGAGATATCTCGTCATCAAAATATTGCCGATTTTTTGTGATGACGAGATCAAGATCTGGTCAGTTTTCTTTTAACGATAATATATCCCGTCATCAAGATATTGACAAATCTTTTGACTATCGATCAAGATCTGGTCAAAATCTCCTCATTGGATACAATTTGCATAAGAGGTCGTCTTCATATTAAATTGAGCACCAACTTCATAATTTCCAATAGAAATCCCCTATTGAGACACACAATTTCGAATCTATATCAAAATTTAACTTCAGATATCCAATTTCATGTCATTAGGTCTTATCTTTTCGAAGCTATGAGTAAAATTGGAGTTCTTAATGTTTAATCAGTAAATTGGGTTTTTATGGATATCTTCCTAAATAATATTTCTATAGCACTAATATTTTGTACCATGTTACAGTTAAACACCCCCCCCCCCAAAAAAAAAAAAATCCACCTAATATTTTATTAAAAAGTAGTTTTAGTATGCAATAATAGTTATTAAATTAATGTTTGAAAGAATTATGAATTGGAACCTTACTATATTTCAGTGGGAATCGATTCAGAAGGTATATAGATTATGCAACCTTAACATTAAATATCTCCAGATATAAAGATAGTAGTCATGAAGTTTCATATTTAGACTAATTTAACGATGCCGAATCTGATTAGGGCATCAAAACATTGTGTTTTCATTAGAAGTTTTGTTGTTTGTGCAAAATTTGATATGAAGATGTCCCTTTTATGCAATTTTTTTGCATTTGAATTTGTAGAGTACGTTATTCTCTAATGAATGATATCTTTTAAATTTCTCTACTATGAATAGTGTTCGAAATAAAGGGGTGGTTCGGTTTTTTTTCCACGACTGTACCTTAGAAGTCTGCTGACTATCTTTAGAAGTCCTATCTTCCCTTCTTACATTCCTTTACAGGATCGTTAGTATGTCGATTTGTTGTATGGTTACAGAAGTTAAACTTACAAGGGAAAGGGTTGCCACACCAAAGTCATGTTTGTCAATAGTCAATGGTGATTATTTGTTTCGCCAACTCGTAATCACTTCTGTGTTCGAGTATCGAACTATAAATTCCTATCCAGAAACCATGTTAAATACGTCAATTGTGAGACCACTTTGTTTACGTTTAGCATTCTCCCTAATTTTAGGAGGTACACTTCCTTTAAACGCTCAATTTCAGTAAAAAGGGGTAGAAGTTTCAAAGCTCTAAAAATTTATTTTTCGGTGGATTCCTTACAAATTTAGAACTTTTATTGCATGAATGTTATATTTAAATGGAATCACTTTAAAGCTTCTATCATTAAGACTTTTATGTTTACGAATAAAAATACAAAAATCAATTTTGGCTAATATTGAGTAGTACTCAAGATAGTTCAAAAACGAATTACTCTACAATAATGAAATTCTATCTCTCTTTTTACACACTTATTATAAAACCCATTATCAATAAAATTATCTAAAATTACACTGGTCAGTTTATGGATTTATGGATTTTGAAAGGCTGCCCCATTAATGTACTTATTGCAAAAAACAGGTTTTAGAACAAAGATTTTGGTAACTAACGGGCTATTGGAGACGGCCCGGGATCAATCTCGAAAGTTAGATCCGAGGACAACACCTCGTAATTTTGAACCAGATGACGACAAAAATATTACAAGGAAAAGTTTATAAATGAAAATCAGTATTATTAGTCAATCTAAATTATTTGAAGGATAGGAAATCAGATGTATGGTAAGGAGAGTGCAATAAATGCAAAAACCCGAAACGATATAAGAAGTCAGTACTGACATGTTCTGTAGAAGCAATATCTGAATCGGAGTAAGTGAAGGCTCAAACGGAGAGTTAAAGAAAGTGAAAAGGAATTGTAGGTCAAATTTGAATTTCAAGTAAGAGAAGTAGAATGAAAACGAATTCCACTGAATAAATTCGGGGATAAAACACAAGAGAAAAAGTATAAGAACAAATGTAAAAGCTGGAATAAAAAAGAACCTTAAATTTAGACTTGGGTTAGAAATCTCAAAGATGGAACAAAAAATTTCATTATTTCAATGTGGAGCTATTTAAACTATCTTAACAACGATGAGGTTTTTCTTTACTTCAAGTTATATGGTTATACAAATATTTTGGTATTGATGTTTGTTACTTCGGGCAAAAATAACGATGAGATATTTAATCGTTGACTCAATGTAGGATGAAATATTTATTTAATCAATGCAAAACAACTGGCACAACTCACAAATATAAAACAAAATCATCTTGCAAGAACTAATCAATGCAAGGCTTTTAAATTGAAATTTTAATTTCAAAATAATTTTGTGGATTTAATGGTTTTTCATATTTATTATTTAGTAAGCTTTTCAGAAGTTATTAAAATAGCACTTTTTAAAAAAAAGCAATAAACCTTTTAAAAATCCTTTTTCTTAATATTAATCAACTACCATCTAACTTTAAAAACTAAGTTAACTATAAATACTTTACTAACTATAAATTTGTTGCTAACTATAAACTTAACCTTCTTATTTCTAATATCCATTCAATTTGTCAAAAGATTTCATGATTTTGAAATGCATTTGGGTGTTAGTTGTTTTTGTACATCGAAGATATTAAATTTAAATATTTCAAAAGTGTTTGGAATAAAACATCCAAAGTATTCCTTCTTCATTCTGTATTACCTTCTTTTGTTACTCGAATAAAAATTTAATTCGAATAGTATTAAAACTTTCGTTCTTGAACTACTTCGGTCAAGCTTAAAATGAAGCTGTGAGGTTCTCCGTCCATCACATGGAGGAACGTGTCCCTCTCCATAAATGTGTTGCGTCTAGAATGTGTAGTGTTTATGTGAGGTGAAACGTGTATCCATCTCCGTAGTGCAGCAGTGAATACAAAGTGGTTCAGAAATCCACCTTTTTAGTGCCACAATTATGTTAAAATTGTACGGGATTCAGAGAAAAAGTTTTTATGTTCACTGTGAGCGCATGAAAGTGGTTTAATCCCCTCCGCGAATTTAATTTTTATCGTGCGCGTGCCACTTCTACTAGCGTACTTGTAAATGCTATTGTGCCTATTTATTAATACAGTGCAACTTGGATAAAACGAACGTCTCTAATTCGAAATCATCGTTAATTCGAAGATTTCTCTTAGTCCCTTGAACTTCTCATTAAATCAATGTTAAAAAATCGTGGATAATTCGAAGTTCAACTTCCTTAATTCGAAGTTTTTTATAAAAACTTTCGAACCATAATGACTTTTCGGCCTTTCATAGTTAAGAAATCATCGCCGGAATATCCCACCTGTTCAACACGTAACAGGTGAGACCCCCCTTCCCGCCACCTGTTACGTAAGCTACAGTACATGTAATATACTCTTACGTAATGTAAATCTTATTTTGTTTACATACATACTCGTATAATGTTTAAGTCTTTCATACCATGATCTTTCTGAATAAATATTTATTTATTGACAGAATAATCTTTTCAAGCATTCAGTGGACGTGAAATTAAAGTTAAAAGATGTAACTTTTTTAATTCGAAGTTTTGGATAATTCGAATTTTTTAGTGGTCCCTTCAGCTTCGAATTATCCAAGTTGCACTGTATTATATTTATTGAGCACGCGAAACGATGATATTAGTGAATGTATTTTTAATTACGCAAGTAAAAACTGTAACCATGATATAGAATGCGAGGAAAGTTTAATTTGGTCGAAGGATAGAATACGTTGGTTTTTGAAATGAACTCGTGGTGTAGTAAACTCTTTTGTAAATAGCGGATGTATATATGGGAATGCCCTCGTCTAGTGTTTAAATAAACGTGCTGTCCTCAAAGCTCAGTGTTTTTAATCAGATACCAAAGAAATAATCCTACATTATGGATATGAGATCCATTAAAAATTCCACCAGCGCATTGGAAAGTTCGGCGATTCACAGGAATCTAAATTGGCAAGATTCGAAGAATAAAAAATGTATTTTATATTCATCTGTACAATAATTATGCTTTATTTGTCGTTGCTACATGATGATGACACTATCATGTTGACAAGAGATACAGAGAAAGTTTTAATAACAAAAATATAATGTTTTATTTTTAAGTAAAATCATAATGTATGAAATTAATGTAGGTCTTGCTATGGGGTAAGATTAAAAATTATAATAGTAATGAGGTTTTTTTTTATTGCGACTAGTTATAAATCATATAAATAGATGGTGTCTGTTCTTTCAAACGTCTAAACTTCGAAGATTAATAGCTATGATTTATACAACATAATAAAGAAACGTAGGTAGATAGAAAGTTAATGTATACAAGCTATGTCCATAGAATTCTCCGAGACATGCCAGAGAAATAAATAGATTTCCAGAACATTACATGGCCATTTCGAATTCTTGGCTGATTTGTCAGAAGTAATAGACTCACTAAAAGAATTTTTCAGAGAGCAGACGAAATCTGATCAATATGGATATAAGTGGTTCGATTGCATTCGTAAACTTGCATGTTTTAATAAACTTCGAAAGATTTTAACTTTCAAACTTTAGAGCATTGAAAATTAAATAGAATGTATTACATTTTTATTAATTGCTAGCAAGCAGAATTACCGGTGTTACTCGAGTTGAATTGGTTAATTAACTTCCGCTTTCGTTAATAAAATTGTAATTCCTATTCATCACATGTAACAACTACCACAATCTAATAAAAGTACACAATTGTCAAATACACAATTTCACAAATGTAAATAAATGTTTTATTTAACATTTTACATTTTTATAAAATTTAAATTTTTAGAAAGAAAGAAAGTCTCTAGAGTGTACCCAGTTACCCAGAATGCATAGAATAGTTCGGAGTATGCATTAAATGTCTCGTATGTCACTTAAAAACAAAAGCTTTTCCCAAAATTATCATACAATGATTAAAAATGTTTTTAAAACTAATTAAACCACTTACCTTAATTATAGTTATTGAGCAAAAACATCAAATTGAAAATCTGAAATTACTCTTAATACAGATTTTAAAAAAGCTTCGAATGAAAAGCATTGAATGTATCTGTTTTTTCACTACAAAATAGATTCTTGAAATATAACGGACACAAATTTTAAGCAAACGATTAAAAAGTACAAAGGTTGCCATATTAGCTACCAGAAATATTTTGAAAGGTCCTGTTCTGTATATTTTACTTATAATGTTTTATTCTCTTTATCGTCTGTCCCTAATATTCAGAATTTTGTATATTTCGTAAGAAAAAAATGAGACTCAAAATAAATAAAGTATTAGAATTTAAATTCCGTAAAAATAGTTTTTGGAAATACAATTGATTTTTCACAGCACTGGTAAAACAATCTAAATAATTTCAATGCTCAATATACCTTCCAGCTACTCAAAAATTATCAAATTATGGTTGATTTAAGTATAGTTACTCAGTTGTTTTAACATGAAACTTGCCTAAATATGTGAGCAAAGAAATTTCAAATAATGTATTCACTAAAATAAAATACAGTTTATAAAATATAGAACATTGCGTTAAAATATATTAAATAAATTGTATGTGATTCTTGTACAAACACACATACACAAAATTGAACATAGAATGGGACGATGGACAGACAGACTAACGCAACCTAGTTCAGTCACTAAATTAATGTAAGTACTCACAGTATGCAAAGTTTCATGAAAATATATTTAACCGTTTGGACGTAGTACGGGCACACACATACAAACGGGCAGACAGACAGATGGACAGATACCAAACACGAAAGAGACGGATTTTGCATCAGAAGGGCTCAAAATGGTTAGAATACTTTAAATGGGTCGAAAATATTCAATGTACAAACAAACACTCCATTTTTATTTATATTTTTATGAATTGATGAACACAGTATGTAACTTAAGTAGGCTTCAATTATTATAAATGATTATTTAAACATTATTGACACTTTGTAGAGCCTATATTAATATGTGTTGTACTTATTTATTGAAAGCCTTTCACTTCCATAAATACCACAAAACCAATATATTACGACTGTAACTAATAAGTGTAATATTAGACTAATTTTATACCAGTAACTGCAATAATAAAAATACTATACAGTCAATACAATATATTTAGATTAAAAGCAAAAGTACAGTAATTGGTATGGAGTTTGAAAAAAAGATGTATTCATTGTTTTTATACAATGTGTATAACAGAGAAAGAATTTTCCAATACACTATAACCATTATCACATTCATAATCAAAGATCGTTTGTTTTAATTATTCTTTCATAAGTTAATTGAGATAATTCAAAAAATGTCGAATGTTTTTGTTTTATGTTTTTCTACCTATTCTGTACTAGAAAATACATTAACCTGAATATCAAATAAATTTTTATCGCTCATCAAAAAATTCGCTAATTTGTTTACTCATGAAATCAACTTTCAACTATGAATGAGTAACTAGTTTAGTCTTCAAATCAACTTAAATTATGAATTCAAAGTGTGGGTCTAATGAGAATGTAATCAACAGAGATGCCACTATATTCATTTCAAGATGTGAAATTTAATAAGTTACAGATCATAGTATGTCTCTGGTAATTTTGTCATTTATCAACAAAAGACAAACTTTATGGTTTAATGAAGGCAATTTCGTTTTAAAATTGTCATACTTACAATTTGGAAAATTTCAGTGTTTCATCCCCCTTTGCTAATTACCCCTAAATAACTAACTGAAATCATACATTATAAAATGTTAGTTTCTAATGAGTACCTTTATGCTCTATATTTAAAATGCCCACTTTCAATTTTGAATCTATATATATTTCAAGTAATATATATTAGTACATATATAAATAATATATACAATCCTGCAATTTACTGTCTTGCTTTATATCTAGTCATTGTATCTAAAGTAAAACTATTTCTTTTCATATTTTAAGTAACCAGTAAAAAGCTGTGCATGTAATAGATAATTATCGATTAGAATATTGGCATTGAAATACCGCAAAAGTATTTTCGATACCAATATTAATTATGGATTTAACTCAATTAAATACCACAAAATATACTTATCAGTACTATACAACAGGAATGTAAATATATTATTGAGTATTAACCAAAAACCAAGGAATATTCATTGCGGTAACAAATTTTTAAAACATTCCTCACATTAAATGATTAGCTTTCATTTCAACGATAACGCAGCTAAGACATAGTACTACGGATATTTATCATGAATTCATAAAATGTGTCCCATGATATTAAATATTTTGATTTCCTGAAATTTAAATTTTTAGCATTTATAACCCTAAGCCATTTAAATACAATAAATATAGGAGAAATTGGGAAGCCTTGACCATCTCAGGGAGGTTTTAACCCCTGAATTTTCATTTTTAAAAGTCTTTCGGGGTTGAGCAACTAAGAGCCAATCAAAGCTTACTTGAGAACACATCATTTTCATCCAGCTTAACTAAAAAATATGAGAAGCTACATCTAAAGCTGTTTATCAACTTAAAATGCAAATTGTTTAGACATATTTTGTAAGTATCTCAACCAAGCACGCTCTGTTGATATACATAAAGCAAGTAGGATGTAAGTAATGCTGAAATATTCAACTTAGATTCTGGAAAGACACCAGTTACATCCAGATAAACTAAAAAGCGTGAAAAGATACATCTGAAGCCCTTTTCAAAATTCAAATTGTTTAGATATATTTTGTAAGTTTCTCAAACAAAGCACACAGTTGCTATAAAGAAAGCAAGTAGGATGTAAGTAATGCTGAAATGTTCATATTTCATTCTTTACATCAGTTTTGAGCATGGAATTAGAGTTAATATAACCATGTAATTTTTTTTACAAAATGACATTTCACATGAGGGAATAATAATAGAATTTACCCATTTCACATGAGGGAGGGATGACCAGTTGGACAAAACACCTCAGTTAATATTTTAATCTATTAAATTACAAGTCCAACTTCAGTTTAAAATAAATGAAAATATATCAGATGTAATAAGCATATTTGTTTCTATTTCCTTTTTAAAATGAGTTTAATTAGGGTTAATCAGTGTTTAAAAGTCAAGGTTGGTAGTTGCATTAACGTCGCACTGGAGCTACACAACGGGCTGTAGGTGACGGTCCGGGATCAATCCCGAAGGGAAAGATCCGAACCACGGTCAGGTGACGAGGACAACCATCTCACTCTCCAAACTTCCCACCACGACAACATGAGGACATTTGAGGCCACGGCATATTTAAGGTGCACCAGCCCCCACGTATACCACTGTCTGATTAGATCGAGCTTCGAACTCGCAACCTTCTTGTTACTAATCTGGTATTCTTTCCACCGGGCTACGCCCCCTTAAAAATCAAGGAAAATTAGCAAAATATCCTCATGCTTACAAACAGTTTTATACGTTAACGATGTTTCTTGTTTCTCTGTTGATAATTTATTGAATTATAATGTTGGAAAATATTATTTTAAATATAATTATCCTACATAAGATGCAATTTCTATGTAAGCTAAAGTGGGAAGTTTACAAGAAGCATTCAGAAGTTTTGGGAATAATTGTAAAAACGCATTAAAGGGCTAAAAATTAAAAAAGGACTAAAGCCAAGGAGATTAAAAGAAAATATTCCCAGCAGCATAGAGGATTCAGATGTTGTCGTTTCTTCCAACTATATTGCAGCGGATTCTGAAAGAGAAAAGTTGCCCCTTTAAAACTGTAGAGTTCGGTTGTAAATACTATTTACAAAGAGCAGTTTGTGCTATCTTGTTGGGCTGATGAAAAATATAAAATGATGATGGTGATAAGAAAGTGAGATCTTAATGCGATATTACCGAGCATTAACATCTGCTTATTCTAAAAAGGGAGGTCTATCTGTAGTTTGTGAAACGGATATTGAAAAACTGCCGTAAACTTTGTCGTCAGGTGGCATCGGAAGAGTTAAAAGTAAAATTTGATTTCGATTTTTCAAATTCATGGAACTAAGATTCCCTTGTTTCAAAAGTTAATAAATTTCCATACTAAAAATAACAAATGGTTTTACACTAATCTGTTGCTTTGGTACTTTATTTTAATTCTCGAGAAACAATTTCAAGGGAAACATCACGGAAGAGAAATTTGAAATGTTTAAAACTATTATATTTAATATTCTATAGTTCATTTGCATACAATATACATATGTAAAGAAATAAATGTGATAATTATTTGATGGATGAAACAATTATTATTAATTTGCAAGCCATTTTGTCCTGGACAAGACTCCCTACCATGGGTCTTCGTCACCTAAGTATGTTTCCAAATTACGAGGTGTTGTTCTCAGATCTTTTCCTTCGGTATTGATCCCGGACCACCGTCGCCAATAGCCAGTTGCGTTGCTCCAGTGCGACGCTAATTCAATTACCTACCCTACAATGGGTCAAGCCTCTCTTAATGAAGGAGACTTGACCCATTTGTTTGTGCGTGCGTGTGTGATTGCGTTTTAAAAAATAATAAATTGACTATCTACTCTATTTTTCGCCGTTGACTGTTCAGATCTATCGTCTAATGTCCCCAATTTGATAGCGATAACTTACATGTTTCAATTATTTTTCAAAAGAGGTTTTAGCCGAATTTTATGCAAAGTTGCAGATCATCGAAATATTCGCGAAGAATAGTATTTGAATTTTCTTGATAGGATTAAAAATGGGAAAGCTGTGTAAGGAAAAATGAGATTGTCAGGGATTTCAAATTACATCAGGATTCCTTTTGGTAAAAAATAACTTTCATCAGTTCGTTTTAAGAGTAAAATTGGTCATCTAGCAACCATTCATAACTGGAATCCAGCAATTTTTAAGTATTTAATTGAAATTGGCGTTAAAGTTTTCAACGTTTTGTTGTTATTAAAACAGATGTACTAAGCCACTGTCTATATATGTATTAACATCGAAACCTTAGTCCTAACCATGGTTCTATAAAACATTTCCTTATACTTTCTTTTTATTAAGTAACTATATGGGGCAGATTTACCTATAATTTCTCTCTATAAAATAATTAACTATAAGTTTGTTTAATCTGTACTTCTTTTAATAAATTAACTGATAAGACAGCTTTTTTACCGATACTTTCTTTTATAAAGTAACTATAAAACAGCTTTTCCTATATACTTTTCTTTCCATAAAGTAACTATAAGACAGCTTTACTTATACTTTCTTTTTATAAAGTAACTATAAGCCAGCTTTACCAGAATATTTTCCTCTTATAAAGTACCTATAAAACAGCTTTACCTGTACTTCCTTTTTATGAAATAACTATCGCAGCTTTAGCTGTACTTTCATTTTGTAAAGTCGAATTTGTTTGCTTCTTATCGCACGTATGTTTTAGAAAAATCTACGCTCATTCAAACGCATGCAAATATTTTGAATTCAGACGGGATCCTTTACTGCATTTCAACTTTCTTCAAGAATGTTTGCAACTTTAAAGATTTCTCTACTAGCCTGTGAGCAATTTTTGATTAAAGGATCCCTATCGGGCTCGAAATGCATGAGATCGGAAAAGCTGTTTGCTCCAATTTTTTACTTTCGAAAAATGGGTGAATACGTAATAGGTAAGGCTTACTTCAATTCCACGAGTATAAAAACGGTGTGAAACTTTTTTTATGAATATTTGCATCAGAAAATTCGTACTACCACTTATATGGCTCACAAATGGAAAATACTGCTCTGGCTTTACTGATCTCAAAGGTTTTCTCGTGTGGAAATAGAATGGAATATATATATGCATCATAAATGTGTTAATGGACTCCGGTTTCCAGGAAGTTGAAACTAGAAATTTGGTTGAGAGGTATTTTAAAAAAAATGTAAACCTTTTTGAAAAACCTAGAGGTCAAGTTAAGAGAGGAAGTGAATTTTTTCTGGGTGAATGAAAAATAGTATCTTATTGGAGTATTAGCATTTCAGAGAGTGCTAGTATTACTCAATTCCCATATCGTAGAACTGGTACATACTTGCGTAGATTGTTGTATGTCGCAGATTACTTGTATTACTAGATTTACATGTCGTATTACTAGTACACACTAGTCGTAGAGTAATTGTATTGGTAGATCTAGATATCCTAGCACTAGCATATACTAGGCGTAGAGTGATAGTATGTCGTAGAGCATTAGTATAGTATTACTGGATTCCTATATTGTAGTAGTAGTACACACTAGTCATAGAGTATTAGCATGTCGTAGAGCATTAGTAGTATTATATTTATATGCAATAATACTAGCATTAATGGATTAACATGTCATTGTAGTAGTACATACTAGTCGTAGAGTATTAGTATGTCGTAGGGTTCTGGCTTTCACATGTATACTAGTGTCTTATTAGTGTACTAGTATCAACAAAACATCTGTTGGTGTTAAGAAAATAAAAAGATTTATAAACCCTACGTATTTCACAACATGGATTGACTGCATCGTACTGCGTGTACGCGGTATTTTGTATACTGTTGTACAAGGACACCATCATTTCGACATTAGGCATTTTTATGCTACTTGATTAATTTTTATTTTGCCAAAGCATTTGTGGGCCTTAATGATCTATAAGTACACTAAGACTATTTGCTTTTTTTATTAAAAATTCCTATTAATTTTAATTACGCTTAAGTTAAAGTTTTAAGTTACTATCTTTTCATTGCAAAAACTGATATTTAAAGGTCGCCAAATATAAGAAAATAAAATTTATTTTATTTAAATTACGTTGTTTTGATATTCATGGAACCTTTTTAACATAAATTTTGCAAAGAACCTTGGTTATTGCATTTTTGTTTTACTCCACAAAACAAACTCATTTTCAACTACACACAATAAACTTTTTCACTGCTCTTCAAGTATATCGATTCGAAAAGTACTTAAATATCGATAATACTTTTCTCATATCGAAAGCTGCGAAAATCGATGTGCATTATTTTATAACCTAAATTAATTTTACCAAGAACATACATACATAACGATAAAACTTTAGACGTTTTAGCCAATTAGACGTTTTTTACTAACCAGATGAATGTACTATCCCAGATAATGTACGACCAATTTTTTAACTAGGATTAAATATTTTAACTTTAAATACACATCAAATCAATGTAATTTATTAGCTTTCTTTGTAAAAATATATATATAGTTCCGATAAACAATAGCATCCCTCACGAGTCACATCGGAAAATAATGTCATAAAACAAATAAAAAAAATGAGAAACCCTCCTTCCAAACATATCAGAATCTCTTATTGAGACGTCACGTTCAGTAAGAGTACTACAAAGCGACCTACTACTTCCAACGTCCTCTTCCTCCATACAGTTTATCTATCCTCACCATTCTAAACCCCATACCAAGCCCATAAGGAGGATCGCCATTAGGTCATTAATGACCAATAAAACACTTCGACCAGTGCACTACGGTCAACGAAATAGACCGTTAAACTTAAAACAAATCCCACCGTGGCCCATTCGTCAACACGTAAGTCTTTCTGAACGATTGGTTTCAAATATTTTAATGTTTTTGAACAATTTTAAAAAGTAGATTGATTTACAAACTACATTTTATAGCTATACAAAATAAACCTTTTTTGCTGGCTGGAAAGAAGCTAAGTAGATACATCAATTTGTAAAGTTGATAAACTTTTGTTGATGACTTTTTTGAGGATCGAAATCTTCAAAAATCTTTTTGCGCATTAATAATATAACAAGTTTTAAGAGAACGTACATGTACAAATCTCCATCTGGAAAATTTTTTACAATCCAAATGAAAGTATTTCTTCACTACATGACTTCTTATCAGTTTTTACTTTCCCGACCAATAGAATCTTGCAACCAATAGATGTGGTTATTTAGTCATTATATGTGTGTTCGGGAAAAAGCAACACTACAATACTTGTAAATCTCATGAAGCTAAGAGGGTAAAATACACTCAGAAATACGTCACATTCGAAATGAAAACTAGTTTATGGGGAAGAAAATTCCTTCTATTTCTTCATGTGCATATATCCGTTTTACAACCTCCAGTCTTCCCTGCATGTCTTTGAACTATCTTGTATCTTCTTGACGTATAGAATCTTTTAATGGATTCTTTGAAATGTGTCTTCAAATAAATTAAAAATTTTAAGCAATGTTACAAAGTGACTTAAATTTTCTCTTGTCATGCAAGAATTAATTACTACTTTCGTTGTTTCCACCTTATCGATTCGCCATTCTGCAATTGTGACAATTCTGTAGTTGGAGTCATCCATCACATCCTCTTCCATTCCCCATTACTTGATAGTGATAGATTTCTTTCCCTACTTCCTGTTTCTCTTGGAGGACCCTTAGCCACTCTAGTCTAAGCTGGCCATTACTTCTTTGGGACCGCGGTGGCCCGGTTGGAAGAGTAACGAATTAGCAATTGCGATTTCGAATCCAACCAAAGACCGTCGTGACTCAAATGTCCTCACGTTGGCGTGGTGTGCAAGTTTGGAGAGTGGGGTTCCAGCTCAGGTGTTGCCTCGTCACCTGACCGTGGTTCAAAATTACATGTTATCCTCGGATATTTCCTTTTGGGATTGATCCCGGACCTTCACCAATAGCCCGTTGTGTTGCTCCAGTGTGGCGTTAATTAAAATTACCTATCTACATTACTTCGTTAGCTTTAAGAACTTTGTTTCTAAAATAACCAATATGTAAAAATTATGTCTACTGTTGTAATTTCGTATTACCTAATCCGATGAATTCATCGACATATGAACAATTTTTCTAATGACGAGATATATCTTCATCAAGATATTGCTAATTTTTTTATGACGAGATGAAGAACTGGTCAGTCTTCTAATGACGAGATATCTCGTCCATCAAGATCTGATCAGTTTTACTAACGACGAGATAAATAGTCCAGACAACCATTAGGAGGGTTAAAAAATAAGCTCAGAGGGCTGAACTATGATGAAAGATTAACTTTAAATTTTGCTTTAAATGAATCAATAACTTGATTCATTTATTCGTCTCTTCAAAACACGAAATACAGTCTCGCTGAACACTGCTGAAAGGAAGTTACTTTAGTAAACGATGCTGTAAAGCATAAACAGAAAACCTCAACTCCACTTCAGACCTCCTTCCTTTTCAAAGCGTCACGGTCGACGGAAATTCAGCAAAAGAGACAACTAACTCCAACTTCCTCCCTCACAGTTTATTCATCCCCCTCGATTCCCATTCCCATCCCAAACCTATAAGGAGAAACCCCGTTAGGTCACTAATGACCTATAAAAGGTTTCGACCAGACCGCCGCAAGTTAACGAAATAGACCTTTAAAACTGGAAGAAATCCCACCACGGCTCATTCATCGACACGCAACAGGGATGAAAGAACCAGAAATAAAAAGACTAAAATCCCACCGAATGACTATAAAAGAAACTCTTCCAGGATCTTCAGCAGAGTCAATGGTCAGTCTCTTTGGGGGCATGGATGGATAAGGCAAAGGCAAGGCTCCAGTGACGATACCGGGAATCATTAGGAGACATCAACATCTCCATGAAAGAGTCAAGGGCTCCAGAAAGTAATGGCTCGGAGCAGAGGTTAATCTTCCGTGATAACCAGAGGATGGGGAAGAAGTGGAAGAGATGGCTGATCTCCTCTTCTCCCCTTTAACTCTGCTTCTCCCTTCCGGATATGATTATCATCGGAAATGTTTTCCCGGAGCTGTTCCTGGATGGAAGGGGGAAAAATGGAATTTTATTATTTGTGTGCGTGGATTATTATTTTTTCCTGACCCTTTTTCAATGCATTTCGGTTGTTTTTCTTGATGGAGGAATAGCGTTGGGTGAATGGAAATAGAAAATATCATTTTGCTCGTGTCTTTCGGATGAGTGTTCAATGCGTTGTTATGTTCATTTTGCTTTCCCGTGGAACCCGTTTGATCGGGTTTCGCTTTTGTTGGAGGAGGACGGCGTGTTTTTCTGCTACCTGGATATGTGCCTTTTTTGGAAATAAGTGATCCGAGAATAAAGATTTATTTTTCGAGGATTAAGAAAAATATTGAAAATGCTTTGAGGATAGGGAATGGAAGCAATTTTCCTCTCCAAAACCAAGTTTTCATTTTGAATGTTACGCATTCCTTGCTGTATTTTATCCCCATCATGAGATTTCCTAGTAGAGTAGTGTTGCTTTTACCTCACAACACTCACACACACATAATGACTAAATAATCACTTCTGCTAGTTGAAAGAATCCATGGAAAGATGCTATGCGTCAAGACTGGTTCAGAGTCATGCAAGAGAGATTGCATATTGTAGAAAGGATATATGTATGTGAGGGAATAAGGTATTTTCCTCTGAAACAACTATTTTTCATTTTGAATGCGACATTTTCTTACCATATTAACTCTCTAGCTTCAAGAGATTTCTGAATAGTGTAGTGTTGCTTTTTCCCCACAACACGCATAATGACAAAATAATCATGTCCATCAGTTGAAAGAATCCATGAAAAGATTCTATGCGTCAAGAAGGCCAAAACCGACACAAAGTCGCACAGGGAAGACTGCACGTTATACAATGGATATATCGTTACCACCAAGCCAAAGGTACCAATCTGCAAAATTGACATTTCTACGAAAACGCATTCAAAGTTTTGATGCTTCGGGAAAAGTAGAGTTAGACGCAAAGGTTGTTTTCTCATGAAAATTGGCATTTCCACTACAAATCAAGATGACTCGGGACTTTGTCATAGTATAAAACATGAAATGGTGACTCGAAAAATGCAGTTAGTTGAAAATCGCCAAAATGCAGACTGGTGCCTTTGGCGTGGTAGTAACGATATGTAGGTGACGGAATAGAAGGAATATTTCTTACAGTATTTTAACCGACGACTTATTTCTTACAGTATTTTAAGTTTTCCGAGTCGTGTAGATCTTATCCCACAGCACACAAAATGACTAAATAATCAGTTCCATTAGTTGAAAGAATCCTGGGAAAGATTCTTGAATCAAGAATGTGAAAAATGGTTCAAAGTCAAACACGGAAAACTGCTGACTAGAACGGATATAAGCATGTGGAGGAATAGAAGGAAATTTGCTCTCCAAAAGCCAGTTTTCATTTTGAATGACACTTTTCTCGATGTATTTTCATCCTCTAAGCTTCATGAGATTTCCGAGTAGTCCGAACGAATCTAAGAAGAAATTCTATGGGTCAAGGGGAAGTCAAAATTAGATAGAAGCGTAGCCGGGAATTCTGCAGGTTGCAGAACGGGTGTATTCGTGTGAACCCCTCAAAAGGTTTATTGGTTTCATCAGACACACGGGAATCTACTAGAAGCTACAAATGAAAGATCTCGTTTAAACTAATAATTGTGGATTGCTAATAAAGGACAATTACAGAGGCTGTTCGGACATTTTTTTGAACGATTTTGATGAGCTGTAAAAAAATTGTATGCAACGAAAGAATTTTATTTTCACAGTAGTTAAAGTATAACTTATCGTCTGCTAACTCAGAGTTTTGTTTACTTTCAAAATGGCGGTTTAAAATAAGCAATGGATGGAAGGCTATGTTTCCGCTCTTTCCGAAGATAATTATGCTTATTCAATTATTCAGAAACGCTGTAAAAGTCATGGTTTTTCGATATCTGAAGGTACGATAAGTAATGTTATTAATGAGAAAGGAAAAACGCGTAAAAGTGGAATACTTCCAAATACGTATCCAAAAGAGAAAAGAATTCCTGAGAATATTGGTAAGGTAAGATCTTTAATTTTAAAAGAGAATCCGCCAAGTGTCAAAGGACTATTGCAAAATCATTCAAATGTTCAGTTACAACTGTAAATAAAATAGTTGACAGTGATTTCAATCTTAAAAAGGTAAAAAAAAATACAATGTTCATCGTCTATATCCGCAACATATTGCAGAGCGCGGAACTCGCTGCAGAATTCTGTATGAGAAGCATTTAGCTGGAGAAAGATGGAAAAATGTTGTGACAATAGACGAGGCGTGGGTGTATTTAAATGATTGCAATAAAAAAGAACAATTTATTATAAAAGAGGAGAAAAATCTTAAAGCGTGGTTCAAAGAATCTAAAGAAACTTTCTCTAAGGGATTTATGATTGTTGCCGGTTTTGCATATAATGGAAAATTAAAAGTAAAGAGAGTGGAAAAAATGAAAAATCAACTCCCCATACTATCAACACCATATTTTATCCCCAATATTCAAAAAGGAAATACCATATCTTTACCCATAATGCCAACAATCAGTAGAGTTGCATCAGAATGAAGCAAGCAGTCACCATTCTAAACCCACTATTAAATTCTTAGAAAAAATGGAGCAAGAAGCTGGTACCTTTTACAGATATTCCTGCTAAATCTCCAGATCTCTCACACATGGACTTTTGTGTTTTTGGACTTTTAAAAAGAGCATTATCGAAACGTCGACCGAAAACCATTCAAGGACTTTGGAAAACTGTGGAACAAGAATGGAACAAAATACCTCTGTCGATACTACAAAAGTCATTATTATCATGGAAATTAAGGTGTATAAAGACAGTTAACAATAGGGGTTATCAAATAGAACATTTAAAACACACAAAAGTTTGTAAAGAATTGATCTTCAGTCCATTAAAATCGTTCAAAAAATGTCCGAACAGACTCTATATATCATATTGCATTGTGGAAAAAACCGAGGAACAGTAGGGGTACAGGCAAAAATAGTTAAATTAAAGCTTCTCTGTACCACCTTAATCCTCTGAGCGAGGCGAGATATCGGAGTAGTGTAGTGTTCCTTTCAACCCACAACACATAATGACTAAAGAACCACTTTCTTTAATTAAAAGAACCCTAAGAAAGATTCTATAAGTCATAGAAGTCAAAACAATTTCGAAATCATAAAGGAAAAACTGCAGGTTGAATGGTGGAGTTACACGTGTGAACCACCTCATTTGGATTCAAGACCAAACGCTGGGAAAGTGAATGTCTTCTTAACCCTCCAAGTGTTTCGAAGAATTATCTCGTCAATCTAGATCTGGTCAGTTTTGCAAAGTACATTCGCATTGCGTGTGCATATTTATGAACCACCGCGATTCTAATCCAAAATGCACATCTTATCTGAAACATTTCGTTTACTCTAACTTCCGAATCCACTAATTTCTAAAGGGCTGCGGAAGCCCGGTTAAAAGAGAAACGGACTAGCAACCGTTGGGTTGCGAGTTCGAATGCAACCAAAGACCGTCGAGTACAAAGGGGCTGGTGCATGTTAAATCTATCATGGCCTCAAATGCCATCACGTTGGCGTGGTGTGGAAGTTTGGAGAATGGGGTGCCAGCTCAGGTGTGACCTCGTCATCTGACCGTGTTCAGAAGTACGTGGTGTTGTCCTCGGACTTTCCCTTCGGGTTTGATCCCGGACTTTCCCTTCGGGTTTGATCCCGGACCGTCGCCAATAGCCTGTCGTGTTGCTCCATTGCGGCGTTAATTAAATACCTACCACTTATTTCTAAGGAATTGTTCGCTATGTTCTGCGGGTGATTGATTGAGTTTAAATGATCACCACAATTTACTAACATAAAAAAACTTCCTTTTCTGAATGCATTTTTCTTCTGAAACCCAATGAATGAAAAAACCGTAAATCTAATGTCACTGGGCTCAATCTAAACCAAGATAAATTACGTTTCTGATTTATTGCTGTTCCGCATTGAGCTCCGCTTTCAATTAACTAAAAACTATTCCAGAATCACTTGAAAACATGTTAGGTACATTTCTCCAATTATAAAAAGGATCTAAATTCCACGGCAAGTTTCTAAAAATTACTTAGAGTTTAGTCTATACCAAAGAATAACACCAAGTAGAACATTCTTCGTTTCCATTCAAATAATTTTAATGTTGTACACAAATTCCGCGTAATATATAGTGTTGAACTTTTTCTACTTTCTCTTAAATATTTAGTTGCATTAGTTCATTAGAGTAAATAATCATTAGTTTTCTCTATGTAAAAATATGTAAAAGTTACTTAAAAACTTAGAAAAGTTTAGTAAAAACACACAGAGATTAATTTTTAATACAGACCATTGATCCAGAAAGCAAGATCCAAAAATTATCTTAATTGCTTATTATTTTATCTTCTCTTATATAAACCCATACATTTAATTAAATTTCTACTAATCCTTTTTCTGAAAAATATACAATTAAACTTGATTCAAATAAAGGTTTGATATAATTTGCGATACATATGATTACTTTTTAAATGCAAAAAGCGTTGGGAATGTAAACACATATTTACCAATAACGCATTAAATAAGTTACCTATTTGATTCTACTTTAAAAAATTTATTATCTTATTTTACTTTTCCTTGAATTTTATCGTAAAAAGGCCTTAAACTGCATAACCATCTCATCAAATTAAGCTGGCGCCATTCATTTAATTAATAAACCAATTTGCAATATTAATCTAATTTAATTTCTTTACATTGAAAGATAATTCCTTCATTGCGTTGAGAGAGAGAGAGAGAGAGAGAGAGAGAATCTACACAATAATTAAAAAAAAATTATAAAAGTCTAGCAAAACTATTAAAGAATATTTCTTTCCATCAAAGTACGTATACCTATCACATTACATTACAATTTTTATGTATACTTTATCTACATTTAATCAGTTTTAAGTGCTATTGATTGTTGTTAGTAAATAATTAGCAAGGTAATTCATATTTAAACTATACATTTTTCAACTAATTCATATTTCATCTTTTCGTGGTATTTAGTCTAATTTTCAATTGATACTTTTTGAGGATACTTCGATATCCTCTAGTGTACTTGCGATTTTCTTTTTCCCCCAAACGTGTTATTCCCCTAAACGTGTTATCTGATTATTTAAATAATTATTTTAAGCACCTTTTGAAAGACGAAGATTACTTCTTGCGGCGTGTAGCCGCAAGTAATTAAGTTATTGTAAATTATTCAATTATTTTAACGAGCATATTTAAAGTCAATTAACGGATTTGGGATTTTTAAATATATTTTACGTATAATGGATCCAAATATATCTTAATATTTTTGTACTTCGTGTATTTTTTAACTTTTAGTAGGTAGGTAGTTTAATTAACGTCTCTCTGGAGCAACATGATGAGATATTGACGACTTAACTTTAAGTAAAATTCTATTTCAAATATTGTTTAACTTATCAAAGATAGAAAATTGTTATATGCCATGTAACATTTCCTTCATGTATGCATTAATTTCATGAAATAAAAACATCGAAGTGTTCATAACTTTGTTATGATGCATATCTTTACGTAGAACTACGTGTAAAAATGAAACGAGGTTATGTATGAAATCATTTATTAAGCGATAAATCACGGAACCCTGCAGATTGAACGGAATCATACACGGCTAGCATACGTCGATGATATGAGAAGTACCAAGTGCTTGTTTAGGCTCAAGTTGAAAGCGTTAATTGTCGTTCAGTTGGCGAGGCAGCTGCTTCCCCATGGTGTCGACATCGACAGGCACGTTGATTACTTGTCCGATTACAATGCCGATTATCTTGCAAGTGCTCGTCGCAACAGCCGATCGTTGATGTGGGACTTAGCAGTGAGTCTAACGAAATGTATCGCCAGATCGCTTGTAATTAGTCGCGTACTCGGTGCATACTTGGTCTCTGCACCCACTCGGGCTAGACTTTAGGTCGGTTACTGTTGCATATGCATTCATGTGCTCGATTTTCACGGTAATGTCGTCCAATGTTACGGTTCCGAAGCCGCTTTAGTGGATTTTTCTGCTTTTCGCGTCTGCTGCTCCAGTACACGCTGCTCACCCTTTCGCTCATACGGTATCTTGTCTGGTATCTTTCGAATCCCCAGATACCTCGGAGATATCTGGGGACTCGTCGGTCGCAATAGTACTTTACGTCGTGTTTTTCGGGACATCTTTGAAATTTTTAAGTCGATGATCTGCTTTCGTGCCCTACCTCAGTCTAAATTTAGATTTTCAATCTCGCACGATACGCGTAGGATAGAACGGCTCTCTAGCTACGGCTGAGGTGTTGACATCAACATCATAGACCTTCTAATAAAATAGACCGCGAATGTGAGATCGGAGTTGCTGTCGTAAGATCTCTGAACAGTAAATAACGTTTGCTTACGAATCGAATTATCCGATTAGCTATCGAAGCACAGACTAGCATTTTTGATCACGGTGGATAATCACTTTAACCAATTCATGCTTTTTGCACACAACAACGTGACAGGTCCTCAAACTGAGCAACCGGAAAGACAACACAAAGCAGCGCACATACAGTAGATAAAAAGTTTCCGTACGGAAACGTATAAATTATAATTTCTAAAGAAATCTCACCAAAGATTCAGAAACTGCACAAGAAACTTATTTCATGCTAGAGAATGCGTTCTCAACAAAAGTTCCTTAGTTCTCACAAATAAAAAATAATTGATTAAAACTTTGAGAGAAAAATATAAAATGAAAGGCAAAAAAGTTTTCGTACGCGCTATGAAAATTGATTAGAACGTACAATCCATCAGCCCCGCATTCACAATTATTATAGCTATCGAATGAAAAAGATCTTCATTTTTGTGTAAGTAATTATTTCAAACGATTTATATACCACTGGATCGCCTGAAATGGAAATTCCGAAAGCTATTCGCGTGTTGGTGATAAAGTTAAGAAATAACGGTTTATCAATGAGGAAAATATTCCGAAATCGCAAACAAATCTAAATCTACGGTAAAAATCACTGAAAGATATAATTAGGTAGAAACTGGAAAATAAGAACCGAACCGGAGACCTCTGAAATTGAGCCATATACATCAGGAATATTCTGCGAAAAGTACGCGATAATACACGAATTAGGCACCACAACTTGCACCCTTGTTGAAAACTGATTACAATCTTGAAATATAACCTGACTAAGAAAAGTAAAAAAGATGGCTACAATGAGCAAGTAAGAACACTCCTTAACTTGAAGAAAGCGTCTTGAGTTTGCAAAAAAGCATGCAAGTAAGCCCTTAACTTTTAGGATTCAGTACTTTTCAGGGATGAATCAAAATTTGGTCTCTATAGTTCAGATGGACGAGTTATGACATGGAGAAAACCAAAACATCAAAAGTAAGCAAAAACTTAGGTAGAACTGTAAAACACGGAGGAGGAAATGTAAAGGTATGGGGTTGCATTAGTTCTTTTGATGTGTATAATTTATGTGTTGAAGGTAACATGGATAGCCATGTGTACCTAGACATTTTGAAACAAAATATCCTTACTAGTGCTCCGAAACTGTCTCTTGGAAGATCATTTATCTTCCAACAGGACAACGATTCAAAACACACTGCAATGTTCTGTAAAGAATGATGCCTTTGGCATGTGTTAAGCAACTTCAAACACCACCAGTCTCCAGATTTAAACCCTATGGAACATTATGGGAAGAAAAATCGGTCGTGAACTGAAAAATTATGATACCAGCAGTAAAGATTACCTGAAAAGTGCCATTCTGGACGTCTGGAACAAAATTACTCCAGAAACAACAAAAAAAACTTGTGGGAGTCATGCCTAAATTTCTGAGAGAGGTCATTAAAGCAAAATCAGGTTCAACTTATCATTAAATCATGAAACATGGGGAACAACATTTAATGAAATATTTTTCACCGTACGGAGACTTTTTTGCTTCATATTTGCCACATTTTTGTGTTATTGTGAATTACGCGTTAATTTATATTAATACTTTTGTTTTAATGTAATAGAAACTTTCTATGAATCATGCTCATCTGTTTTTCCATTTTGATTTCTTCAATATTTTTTCCTGCAAATAATAACGCAATTTATTTCAAATAGTAAGGGCGTACGGAAACTTGTTTACTCACTTTATGCTCCGTCTATTTCATTAGAAAGTCTATGTATAACATGTGTTCGAACATGAAAAAACACACAACTCGGAAACGAGTCAAATGGTGGAACATTTTCACCAGATCACCAGGGATCAAACAGCACCAGTTGTTTATATTTCACTTGAGCCGCCTAACTGGTATTTGTATAGTGGTCATAGCGCTTCACGAAGAAACAAAAGAAATTCTATTTAGATGCTCGAAACCATTTGTCAACGAAAAAGGAAGTCTAGCAGATAGATTCTGTAGCTATTTCTTTTCCATTACTCATTGTATGAAAAAACCCTTACACCAATCGAAAGAGAATTAATAACCACCACGGTTTTAAAGAAAAAAGTTCTTTTTCTCCGTTATATCCTACTTTATCTTCGAAGATTTATATAGTGTGAATAAAGATGAGATGCTGATGTTTTTATTCAGATTTAACATTTGAAACATGAATTTTGTTTTACAGCTACATTGGTAGTTGGAATTATTCCTTTTTTATACATTTATAAGCAATTTTAGTGGTTATAAATTAGTATATAAATGTAAATAATTGAAAGTATATGTAAAATGTTTGACAAAAATAAAATAAATTATAAAATAAAATTAAGATAAGAAACTAATGCTTTTATTCAGATTTATCATTTTAAATATAAATTTTATTTTACATTTACATTGTTAGTTGGGACTATTTTATGTTATATATTTTATAAGCAATTTTAGTAATTATAAGCTAGTTTGCAATATAAATAATTGGTAATATATGTCAAAAATGTAACAAAGTAAATAATAAATAAACGTCTTTAAAGTTATAATCACAGTTCTTACATTTAAATCGGATATGCAATTGCTCAATTTATGTACACTCGCGGGGAAAAAACGAACCACCCTATTTCTAGCACTATTCATAGTACAGCAAATTCAAAGATATCCAATAGGAAACAACGTCCTCTACAATTTCAAAATGAAAAAAATGCATAAGGGAACGTCTTCATATCAAATTTTGCACAAACAACAAAATTTCCAATGGAAACGCCCTGTTTGATGCCTTAATCAAATTCCGCATCGTTAAATTAGTCTAAATATGAAATTTCATGACTTTACTATCTTTGTATCTGGAGATATTCAATGTTAAAATTACTGTCAATTTCAGGGATCATCTCCACAATTAATATCGCTATTCGTAGATCGAGATTATTTCTAGTTATAACTACCCAAATTTCAACTATTTCACTATTTCAAACGTATTTGTCAGCGCATGCAAACTATCCGAGAATTATATTTGTTATGCAAGTGAAATCAATTCGAGAATTATATTTATTATACGAGCTCAAACGATAATATTGTGAATTGTGACCATGATTAAAATGTGATAAAAGGTTTTTGGAATTGAAAACAATTCGAAACGGAGAAAGTGTTCATCGATATTTTGTATAATTTTATATCGTCTTTAGTATTCTTAATAAATGTTATTTTTTAATTAGCGTTTGCAGTAATTTTTTAATTAGTGTATGCAGCCAAAAAAAGTCTACCTACAATTATTTAATACAATCGAACTGATATTCTGATGATCCAAAAATTGATCATTTATTAGTAGAGTTCATCTATACGATACATAACCGATAAAAGGCAATGTATTTTTAGATTACACAAATGAAATTTCCAACCATTTTTCAAAAATTTAAACTTTCCTTAAGTTTGTTAGACGTTTTTAAACTTTTGGTTGCCCCCTAAAACCGTCATAATGAGGGATCATCCATCCCCCGAAGGGAAAGATCCGAAGACAACACCACGTAATTTTGAACCACGGTAAGATGACGAGGTCACCTGAGCTGGCACCCACTCTCCAAACTTCCACACCTCGCCAACGTGAGGACATTCGATTTAGCGTGCACCAGCCCCCCTTGTACACGACGATCTTTGGTTCGATTCGAACTCGCAACCCTCCGGTTGCTAGTCCATTACTCCTCCAACCGAGCTACCACGATCCTCATAACTACATGAGATAAAGGCGAAAATCGGTTTCAATATGTAGTGTCCTGCATTTCATAATTCTAGAATGTGCCTTCAAAACGATTTGGGTGGGTGGGTAGGTATTTAATGAACGTCGCACTGGAGCAACACAACGGGCTATTGACGACGGTCCGAGATCAACCCCCTAGGGCATAGGTTCTCAAACTTTTTCAGTCACGGAGCACCTTAGAAATTGGAAATTCAACGCGGAGCACTAAATTTGATCTCACAGCTATATACTGTATTTAGTAAATAGAACGACAAAATAGCATTGACGATACAAGGTAGTTTCGTCATTTGAGCTTGCAGGACATTAGATTTCACCATTTAATTTTTTTTCTGCACTAATTTCCCATTGCAGACGGAAAACACACACGAAAAAAACACATTTGAAAATGAATTCAGGGCAAATATTTCAGATCCACAATTTGTTATTTTATTAATTTGGTATTACATTTGTTACAAATTTTTACTTGGTTTCGTGAAACAGAAATTTAATGAGAAGGATGAGGCTGTTTTGATTTGCACAATGAGATTTTATATCTGGCTGAATTTCGGATAGTTGCAACTTAATATCTTGCAACTAATAAATTACATATAATGAACTTTATAATTTGTCGGTTCTCAATTGAATGTTGACTAAAATGCAACTGATTTGAGAAGTGAGTAAACCACCAGTTTTATATGCAATAAAAAAATTTCCGATAATTCTGGAAAGGTGTCGAAGCTTCTAATTGTTTCTGCAAACGCGGAGACAGTGAGTCCAGACTGTCTGGCTCCGTGTTGTCTGGTTCTGTGTTGCCTTTTGACGTAAATTTGTTTTGTCGATTGGCGGACGAGAAACTGACACATTGAATGCCGACTACCTTTTTATATAATGTTTCACCAGATCGGTGATAAATGATTTGTACTCGATTTTTTCTTACACACCGAGAGCGCAAAAGGTCATAATATTCAAATATTTTTGACCCATTTTTTTCGTAAAATATATTTTTAATTTTAAACTTTAAAATATGGTTTAATAAAAATATTTTTAATTTTAAACATGTCCTACCTTTTCGCGGAGCACTGGGAATTGTTTTGCGGAGCACAGTTTGAGAAACGCTGCCCTAGGGGAATGATCCGACGAAAACGCCACTTAATTTTGAACCACCAAAACGATTTGGGAAGATTGGGTAAACCATGACCAGTGGAACTCAATGTATTTGTTGAATCTAATCTGCTTTACTTTTCATTTGTTAAGTTCATCAAATCTTATAATTTTTAGTTAAATTTTATATTCCATGTTTCTTTGAATAATGAACTTCTGTAACCCCGTGTCGTACTTTTGTGGTCTACGGGAAGTTTGCATTTTGTTCAATAAGTAAAATATGTAGAATTATTAATTAAAGATTTCGCCATGTTGAAAGTTTTAGCATATTTCATAATCGGCTCTCGAGATTATCCAGTTTCTTTGACTGTTATTATTTTCATTAATAAAAATGCCTCTTTCGATGCAATACTGAGCGATAATTCAAAAATACCAGGATTCGCAATATTTTAAGCTGAACAGTATAACAAAACTGCTGAACAATACTGAATACACAAATATTTTACTTTGATTGATGCATGTGTAATATTTTACAAGAATTTAGTATTTTACATATATCGAACCAAAGTGACCGCTCTAATGACTTTTTGATTCCACCGAAGCGTACACTCAAACTGCACGCAAGGTTTAGATGACTTGTTAATTTCCTTGCAGGCCAGGCTGTTGCTCGAAGCTGATTACCAGAGGTAGTTTCGGACAAAGCAATACGCGATTTTATTATTGCCTTTGGTTGAATTAAAATCTGCATTTCTAGGCTACAGGTCAGATTCACTGCAGGCAATGCTACCACTCTACGTGCATCTTGGTCTTGCACTATTCTACACTGCTGGCTATAGAAAATGCAACACCATGAAGTAAGCATCCAATAGTCTTGAAATTTGCACGATGCGTAGATCATTTGAATATCCATTTGCGTATCTGTAAATTAATTATGTGCACCAGTAACGCCCCTGTAAGCAGCATAAAAAGGGAAACAAAGAGCCTGTTTTAAGTGTTGGAATTGTGTTCTCGTCTGTAATTGTGAGACATATCGAGACTCAGATTATCCTTCCGAAAAATGGGTGCTCGTGTTAGAAGAAATCAAGTCTCAGTGATGCGAATATGGAATTGTTGGGTGCAGGAAGGTAGTACCATCTACAGGGTGTCCCATAGATTCCGAAATAGTTTAAAAATTCATAAAAATTGAAGGAATTGATATATTTGAATGCGGTTTGCGATAACGTTATTCTCATGAAAGGTGATTTTTTTTTGGTAGAGAAAAAAAAATTAGTTTAATCTTTTGTCAAAAGAGGGCGCTGCACGCCACCAATCAAAGGAAATATACAAATCAGAGACCTACAAAATGCTGGGTGTATGATTTAAAGCTCATTTCCGAATTTTCCTGTGATTGATACGTATTCCTGTGATTTCATTGTGATATTGACATTGGTGGATAAAGCACTATTGGTTAAGTTGTTTTACCTCAGTTTAATCGAACAAGTAGTACTCTAGTGCTGTGAGTGCTTGTAAACATTTGCCTGCATGGAACTAAACGTCGTTTTCCACGGAATTCTGTGATTGGTTGCGTGCAGCGCCCTCTATTGGTAAAAGATTGAACTAATTATTTTTTCTCTACCAAAAAAAATCCCCTTTCATGAGAATAACGTTATCGCAAACCGCATTCAAATATACCAATTCCTTCAATTTTTATGAATTTTTAAACTATTTCGGAATTTATGGGACACCCTGTACTTTCGAATGAAATAGACGGATCATGGTAAACGGAGTCGCTGTCGCAAGATCTCTGAAGGGTAACAAATCTACTTAGCCGATTAGCTATGGTAGCGCAGACTAGTGTTTTTGGATCACGGTGGATAATCACTTAAACCAATCGATAATTTAGGATCCGTGCTTTTACCCACAACCACGTGACAGATCTTCAAACCGAGCAACTATAAGAAATAACATGAAGCTGCGGGCACGTGCTCCGTCTGTTTCATTAGAAGGTCGATGGGGAGGACTAATGACGTGAACGATTGCAGCAGCTACGTCACACCACCGAACGAGAAGCGGCTAGAATCTTGCGCGCATGCTACTGCAGCGTCAAGAACCCTAGCTAAAGACTTAGAGTGTGTTGCACAAATACGTTGCATATTCACTGTCGCAAAGCTTCCGGTGTACACGCTCATACATGTAGTGATTCGGCAGTTGTCTGGTCGGGTAGGTAGGTAGTTAATTAACATACCCCTTGTCGTATCTGGTTCTATTTAATGGGTTATCAGCAAATCTCAGGCAATGCAGACAGCACAAACATTTATTATATAACAAAATATTTACAATTTACCAAGGAGCGTCCTACACGACCACTCCATGACCATATCATCCGAATATCTGCTTGTTCGATCGTAACACACTCTGACGGTGCTTTTAGCGCCATCTGTAGGGTGATTGAATCCCTAATACGACATCTCCCCCGCAAGATATGGGTTTGGGGTTTTCTCAAAACATAAACACAGATCTGAATTTAAATATTATGGACTCAATCACCTAAATATTATTACACCATATCAACAGTAAAGAAAAATGCAAAATAAAAATATATATACATATAAGAATAATAATGCTAATAAAATACGAAAGCATATAATAACAGACATTATGCTTAAAGTCACAATAATAAATTTGTCACTACTTCTCTTCAGAAAATAGTCTGGATAATGCATCAGCATGAGGCATTTTGACTCCTGGACAATGTTTTATTGTTAAGTTAAATCTTTGAAGAACAAAAACACACCGCTGTAGTCGTGAAGATTGTGGATCACATTTTGTAAGGTATGACAAAGGGTTGTGATCAGTGTACAGTTCTATTTTGGACCCGAAAACTAGAGTTTCAAACTTCTTCAAACTCCACACAATAGCGTACGCTTCTCTCTCTATTGTAGACCAAGCTTGTTGAGTTTTATTCAACTTCTGGCTCACATATGCAATAGGTCGGAGTAATCCTTCGATTCCTTGGGACAGACAAGCGGCGATACCATACTGGGATGCATCACTGTGTATTATGAACGGTTCACTCATAACTGGAGTGTGCAAAGCTGGAGCTTTCATTAGAGCAGATTTCAGTTTGTTGAAGGCAACTTCGTGTATATCCAACCAAGGTAAATTTTCAGGAATCCTCTTTTTTGTTAACTCTGTAAGAGGTAAGGCAATCTCTGCATAGCAAGGTATATATTCCCGATAATAATTGCACAATCCAAGCATGCTTCTAAGTTGTTTCTTGGTCTCAGGTACAGGTATTTGAGCAATTGCTTTTATTTTGTCTGGATCTGCTTGATGCCTTCCAGATCCGATAACATGACCTAAATATTTGATTTCAGGTCTTGCAAATGTACATTTGTGTAAATTCACAGTAAACTGTAGTTCTTCTAATTTTGAAAGAATAAGATCCAAGTGTTTTAGATGATCACTCATGTTGTTAGAAAATATAGCTATGTCGTCAATATATGCACGACTAAAATCTCTGTATGGTGCTAACGCTTTGTTCATTTCTCGTTGAAAAGTCGCAGCAGCATTTCTCAAACCAAATGGCATTACTTTGAATCTATACTGTGCTCTGTGAGTCTTGAAAGAAGTAAAATCACGACATTTTTCTTCCATTGGGATAGCCCAATATCACTTCAACAAGTCAAGTGTAGAAATAACATTTGCTTTCCCTATGCTGTGAAGTAATTGAATGGCATCTTCCATAGGAAAATCATCAGCCTTTGTGACAGCATTGAGGGATCGATAATCAACACATAAACGCATGCCTCCATCCTTTTTGTTTACACACACAACAGGATGAGCGATTTCTGCAGAACTTTCTTCTATTAAGTCCAATTCAAGTAGCTCTTCAATTTGGGTATCTACTTGTGATTTCAAAGATTCTGGTATCCTATAAACATATGGTTTTGTCCTTTCTTTGCCTTCCTCAAGTCTTATTTTGTGTTCACCAACTTGTGCAACTTTCAATTTTCCACTAAATAAATCTTTATGCTTCTGTAATATCTGAATCAGTTGACTTCTTTCTTTCTCATATAAATCGTATAAATTTATTTTCCAAATTTTATCAGACAGTTCTTGTTGATATACAGTTCTAGGAGAGGCATGAATTTCACCAAATTCTTCATCATCTTCAAAAACAATACCAACTGCATTCATTCTTGGGTAATATCTCCTTATCTTATTTACGTGGCAGTGTCGTACTTTTCCTTCAGGAAGTTTCACTTTGTAAGAATGTGGCGATGGATGCTCGACTATCTCCCCAGGTCCGGTCCATCGTGCATATAACTTGTTGGAAGAATCTGGAATTAGTAAGTAAACCTGCTCTCCTAATTTAAATTCTTTGGATCTTGTGCGGCGATTAAAATAATCCGTGTAGGCTTGTTGTTTTCCCGATGCGATAAGTAAGGCTTGGTCGGTTGCTCGTTCGAGATTTATTTTGAGTTCCTGGAGATAATCTACGACTGATTTGTCCATATTCAAAGGTATAGAAATTTCTCCACACCAGCTAGATTTCAACACACTCAGAGGACCTCTTGCTTCTCGGCCATACATCAACTTGAATGGAGATACTCCGGTAGTACAGTTAGGAACTTCTCTATAAGCAAATAACAGAAACGGAATGTATTTATCCCAATTACTAGGATCTGTTCGGATAACATGATGAAGTGCATTTTTAAGAACTTGATTATATCTTTCTACAAGTCCATTACTGGCTGCATATCCTGGTACTGAAAATCTAGGAGAGGATCCTAAGCGATTCATGAATTCTTGAGTAAGTTTCGATATAAAGTTCGTACCTTGATCACTTGCTATAGTATTTGGTATTCCAGTTCTCATGAAAATTTCCAACAGTGCGTCACATGTCGCCTTAGCAGTTAAGGAACGCAAAGGAATTGCTTCCGGCCAGCGAGAATGTTGATCAACTAAACATAACACATATTTATGACGACGAGCTGAGGGAGGCTCAATAGGGCCTATAATGTCCACATTAACACATTCAAATGGTAATTCCGGTCTGAGAACAGGAGTAATGGGAATTTTATCAATCATTTTCTCTGGGCTTCGGAGTTGGCATTCTTTACATGTTTTACAAAATTCGGCGATTTCACTAGTCATGTGAGGCCAATAAAAACTATATCGTATTCTTTCATTCGTCTTTTTCATTCCCATGTGACTTCCAAAAACAGATTCATGAGCTAATTTTAAAACTTGAGCTCTTCTCTTTTGCGGTAAAACCAGTTGCTGAACGGTCTCTCCTAATATTTTATCTTTGTGGAATATTAATCCATCGATAAAAAAGAAGTTTCCCTTTCGAAGTGATAAATTTTTTCTTATTTCTTTTAACGTATCACAACTGTTTTGTTCTTCACGAAGTCGAAAGCTTTCACTTTTGCACGATAGTATTCCGCTTTCTGGTGATTCTTGTTCTGATTCATCATTTCCGGTTTCAGCGCAGACTAAATAATCCTTTTCTTTCACTGGAAAAACACATTCCAATCTGTTACATTTAGGAATACATGTTTCTTTTCCATCTTCTGTTGAGCATTTTAGTAATTCATAAATATTTGGGGGTATAATGCACTGACCATGAACTTTGTCCGTTACTGCTGCAAGTATTTCAATCGGACGGCAAAGTCTATTTTCATCTTCGTTTTTTAATGAAACTTGGAATTTTGCTAATCCAGCTTCAATTTTTTCTCCGAAAGCACTAGTTAAAATTATTTTTCCCTTTTCAGTTTTTGATTCGGAAATAAAATTTGAATTGAAAACTGGGATTTGAGCTCCAGAATCGATCAGGCTTTTCAGTTCTCGATTATCTACGAGAATGTTTACATATTGAAGAGAGTTCATAGGAACATTTATTTTTTCTTTCACCAGATGCTCCGATCGTATTTCAGCAGTTAATATTTCATCTTCTGGTTTCTTTTCTTTCTTGCTAATATTTGTTGATCTGCTGTATCTTTTAGGACAATCTCTTGCGAAGTGCGATAAACCACATATGTAGCATTCCCTTGAAGTTGTATTTCTAGTGCTTTGGTAATCTTCTCTCGTCTTGAATCGATGTTCTCTGATGTGAGGGGGTGCATATTTCCGGTCTATGGAATTTTTCGTTTCTTCTCTGTTGTAATTAAAATTCTGATGTTTGAACGTATTCGTTTGATTCTCCTTCCAAAATGTTTCCTTCACTTTTTTGTTTACGCAATTTCGAACGTTTTCGTAATCATCTAGTTTATTTGCAATTTCTTCTGGTATTTTGAATCGAGACCATTCGTCGATGAAATGATCACGGATTTCCGATGGCACTTTACGCTTAATCTGATCAGTAATAATTAAATCAGACAGTTCTTCAAAAGTCTTTACATCCAGTCCTCTTATCCATTCTTGATAATAATTTTTAAGTTCATAGGCGAAGTCACACCACGTAATTTCGGGTTTCTTGTAGTGTTTCGTAAACAATTGGTGGAACCTTTCAGGAGTAAGTTTATATCTTTTTAGTAAGAGTTCTTTCACTTTTTCATAATCATCCGTCACTTCTTCGTTTTCTCTGGCAATTATTTGCGCAACGTCATAGGGTAGGAATCCTATTAGGTATGACACCCAATTTTCTTTCTTGATTTCCGTTCGTTTCACTTGACGCTCGAAGAGAACTAAGTAGAGGCTTATATCATTAGTTTTGGGATCAAACTTCTGTAAAATACTTTGCAAGTCAAACCTCGGCTTCATGTTTACATCAGTTTGTTGAATTTCAGACCCATTCTTCAATCTTTCGTTTTCTAGACGCATCTTCTGCAACTCGAATTCCATTTCTTCTTTCCTTCGTCTTTCTTCAACTTCTAATTCTTCTTTCCTTCGTCTTTCTTCAACTTCTAATTCTTCTTTCCTTCGTCTTTCTTCAACTTCTTCTTTCCTTCATCTTTCTTCAACTTCTTCTTTTCTCCTTCTTTCTTCTATAATAGTATTTAAGAGTTCCTTCACGAACGGTTCATCATAGTTTTTATTTTCGGTTATAACTTTCTTTAGCTCAATTACAACCATGTTTTCGGTATTCAATATCCCCATTTCGGTAGCAACAGTCTTTAGAACTTCCTTTCTTGCTTTCGCCAAGAACGCCATAATGGGATCACGAAACAAAACTGTTCGATTTAAAACGAAAGTTCCACAATAAAGTTCCGAAAATCAAATTCAAAATTCACTTTGAAGCATTTCAACAAAAATCTTTACACCATTCTTCAATGTTCTTCAAAAGTAGTATTTAGAAGGAAACAAATATAAAAGTTCACAACGAGGAGCAGGACTCACCATGAAAACGAAAGCATATTTCCTCATTAAAATCCTGTCGACTGCGCCAATGTCGTATCTGGTTCTATTTAATGGGTTATCAGCAAATCTCAGGCAATGCAGACAGCACAAACATTTATTATATAACAAAATATTTACAATTTACCAAGGAGCGTCCTACACGACCACTCCATGACCATATCATCCGAATATATGCTTGTTCGATCGTAACACACTCTGACGGTGCTTTTAGCGCCATCTGTAGGGTGATTGAATCCCTAATACGACACCCCTGGAGCAACACGGCGGGCTATTGGCGACGGCAAGGACAACGCCTCGTAATTTTGAACCACGGTCAGATCACGAGAACACCACCTGAGCTGGCACTCCACTCTCCAAGGCCACTCGCTGCGTCGGTGATGTGGGGATCTTGGCGGCTGATCCACCTGCGAAGAATTAGATTGGAGACGTTGGCTGGACAGATTGTCTGCTTCAGGGGCCTACGTTCTCCAGCCGGGGTCAGGAAGTTGAACAGTCAAAACAGGGCTTGGTACACCCTTTGTCCCACAGTGAGCCTGGGAAACTCCAGGGACATTTGACCTAGTAATGCCTGATTCTGGCACCCCCGGGCCATGCTTTAGGACCTCGCCCATCCCTCAACTGTGGGCGGAGAGGCCGCCAATGATCTTCCAAACTTCGATTGGCGCGTCGGTGATGGGTTCTACCGAGAGCATACCTAGTGTCCCTGCTCGCCCGACCATGGAAGGTTTTGCTGGTTTTCCCTTCCACGTAATGCGAATGCAGGTCGGTTATTAAAAGTCCTTCCAGTAAAAGCAGCGCCCTAGGAGACTGGTTATTTATCGGCTCCCATTCTACGAGACGCCAAACCAGATAGTCTCATTATTCAAAAAATACTTAGCCAGCAGGCATTTTTGCAAGTTAGGTCTTTAGTAATCAAGTTTAGGTGCATATTTGCAACAGTCCCCCCCCCCTGTATGCTTCGGCGTACCAACTGGGGTCGTTCTGATCGCGCTAGGCACCGCTCCGCATATGGTATTTGAATGTTGAGTGGCTATGAGAGGGAGCTCTTGCCACTCTTCCCTCCGATTTCGACACTGCTTTTTTGCGCCTGCCAGTGGCCAATGGTTGGTGCACTACGTATGTTAAGAAGTCCCTCGGGTCACCTCCGTCACATGTGTCTCTGCTCCTGCTTGTCGAGGCGTCACGAAGCTTAATACTGGGGCTTCCCCCGCTACTCTGCTGTGGCTTCGGTCGGGCGCGGAGGGGGCTGCGCCCCCAACTAAGTAAGTACTCCACTCTCCAAAACTCCACACCACGCCAACGTGAGGGCATTTCAGTCCACGACAGATTTAAAGTGCCCCATCCCCGTGTACACGAAGGTCTTTAGATGGACCGAGTTTCGAACTAGCAACCCTCCGGTTCAAATCCTTCGCTCTTCCAACTGGACTACCGCGGTTCTGTCTGGTCGCGAATCGTACAATGTACAACTTTCGAGCAGCTCGTCTGTTTCTGTTTTCAGCCCCATACATGAGATGCATATGTGGGAGCTCCGAATTCGTGTAGGGGCCGTCGTGACTCATGGGTATGCCCACTGCGCTAGCAACCTGCGAGTTGTAGGCGGCGCAGGTTTGACTCCTCCCTGTGTATTTCTCTCTTCTGTGTCAGTAAAACTTTCATTGTACGTGTATGTGCCAAATATGGCCTTGCGCCATAAAAAGGCCAGACAACCGACCGGATTCGAGTATCGGTGCATGCCGTTGAAAATCCGAGCCGGGAATAACGCCTTACGCCACAGGGATTTTTGAAGCTGTTTAGGTCAGTCGATAACATCGACTGACCTAAACAGCTTCATCTAATACCTATTGGCATTTCCGGACACACATTCTTTGAAAAATATGTTTGTTTTGAGCCCCTATACCACACTTTACAACCTGACCAGATATTTTTGAAGCGCCTTGTATAGATATTGATATACACACATATTAAATATCAGATGAGAATTCAACTCATCGGCGACACTATTTTAAATAATGCATTATGGTCTTCCTGTTGCGAAAATGAAAAAAATTTAAATTTATATTGAAACATTTTGTAACGAAATCATAAGTAAATCAGCCGTCAGCATTGGTTTCGTGTTGCAGATACGTTTTCAAATAGTCAAAGATAAAATCCAAGAGTATCCATATGTATAGAATGCAGACTAGAATCGGTACATCTCCAAAGGAATTGAAATCTCATTGACACGACCTGTGCAAATAATTTCATTGTTTACGAAGGTTCCATTCATTTGAATAGTTTAAATTCAATGAATTGTGAATCTATGTCACCTAATAGTCAAGGCTCTCTCTTAAATGAATTGCGTAAATATTTCCATTAAACAAACGGTATAACTCAAATACAATTGAAAATGTCGACTAAGTATTCGCAAACAATCGAAACGCTAGTTCCGGAACCACGCTGTGTTTGCAGATTCCATCTTCCGAAACGAGAACAAACATGCTTTTCGAATTTCGCAATAGTAGAATCGGTGATGTCTCAAACATGTCCGCGAACTATTCTTTTCTGCTGGAATAAGAACGCAAGATTCCTCTGTGAAACGCCCTGCTTTCAAATGCTGTTGAAACTTCAATGGATTTCCATATACAGGTGATTCTACGGTCATGGGACAAATTTCAGGGAGTGATAGAACACAACGAAACAAACACTTTTCCCCATAGAATGTATGGTCACAAGTGCAGCGGTTGGCCGCTAGAGAGCGCAGTCAAACGCTTGTATAAAAGCGTTACGTCGGCGATGTGCGAGGCTTGCATCAAGTGTGGTGGTCGACATTTTGAACAGCTTCTGTAATTGTGCGTTGTACTTACCGACTGATGTTTGTACATGTCGTTTCATTTCCATGTGAAAAGTTTCTCCTGTTTTGTACATGTCATTTCTTTCTTACCCGTTGTTCCTTGTACTTATCTTTAATTTATGCAAATCTAATTGTATTATTTCGTTTTGTCAAGCAGTTATTGATGTTTATTTGACATTAAAGCGTTGTTTCCATATTTCATGCCTCTTCTTTCCAACTTGCGTCGGGCCGTGTGTTTGTGCCGAAATGGAAAGCGCTTTCTAGCGACCATACATTCTATGGTGAAAAGTGTTTGTTTCGTTGTGTTTTATCACCCCCTGAATTTTGTCGTATTAGTTTAAACTCACCCATTAGACATTCTATGGGCTTCTATACAAGCGTTTGACTGCGCTCTCTAGCGGCCAACCGCTGCACCTGCGACCATACATACTATGGGGAAAAGTGTTGTTTCGTTGTGTTCTATCACACCCTGAAGTTTGTACCATGACCGTAGAATCACCCTGTACATGTGTAGATTACCAGAGAGTGACGCTTCTGCATGGGCTCTTGATTACATGACTATTTACTTGATATTAATACGTAATATTTACAGCAATATCTGACAGTGGAAGGACCCTCGCACGTCCGTCCGCTTCTGCATCCACTGGTCGAGTCTCACCTCCTTCCCCCTACAGTTCTCCCTTTTCTTTTTCTCCTAGCCCGGCAGTTCAAGGACACCCCCGCCAGGGAACCAATGGTTCATTCCGGCCAACGTTCCTTCATATGTTGGACGGAGAACCTCACATTCTCTATACACGTTACAGTTTATTTACTTTGTCTTTTAGGAACAGAATAAATATTTTTAAGACTAGAAGGCTGTAGCATACGTTCCGTAATTGTGGTCTGGGTCAGGAACAGCGGAAAGTTTTCGCAAACTCTTTACATTTTAAAACACCAAGGCTTTTAAAGTGAAAGCATACAGGGTGATTCTACGGTCATGGGACAAACTTCAGGGGGTGATAGAACACAACGAAGCAAACACTTTTCTCCATAGAATGTATGGTCGCAAGTGCAGCGGTTGGCCGCTAGAGAGCGCAGTCAAACGCTTGTGTAAAAGCCCATAGAATGTCTATTGGGTGAGTCTAAAATAATATGGGGTTGCGAGTTCGAATCCAGCCAAACACCGTCGTGTACAAAGGGGGCTGGTGCACGTTAAATCTGTCGTGGCCTCAAATGTCCTCACGTTGGCGTGGTGTGGAAGTTTGGAGAGTGGGGTGCCAGCTCAGGTGTTGCCTCGTCATCTGACCGTGGTTCAAAATTACGTGGTGTTGTCCTCGGATCTTTCCCTTTGGGATTGATCCCGGACCGTCACCAATAGCCCGTTGTGTTGCTCCAGTGTGACGTTAATTGAAATAAATAAATAAATAAATAAATAAAATAATATGACAAACTTCAGGGGGTGATAGAACACAACGAAACCATTCTACGGTCATGACATCAGATTTTTACGACTTTCAAAATACACATATCACTTGTTTCATTCTTCTATCGATCTCCGTTTCCGAGTTATTTAATTTTAAAATCAGGGAGTCCTTTGTGGGACACCCTGTATGAAAGTAATGGTAAGAGAATAAAGATTTATTCTTTTGCCATTGATGGTTAGAGAATAAAGATTTATTCTCTAACCATCAACCCTGTTGGTTAACTCGACGAGGAATCTCGTCGGTAGCAAAGCTGGCGAGATTGTGATGGATGAGATATATCGTCCATCACAATCTCGTCGTCTCTCGTCATTAAAAAACTAACCTGATTTTGATATCGTCATCATTAAAAATTGCCAATATTTTGATGGTGAGATATCTTGTCATTATCAAAATTGGTCAGATCGTGATGGAAGAGGTATTTCGTCGAAACCACTTGTAGGGTTAATATTCTTTTAATGTAAGCTACTTACCACAATCTCCTGACGTGAATACGTCTTTAAATTCGGTCCGGTATAGGGGTCTTTACGAAAACTCTAGCGATCCAAAAATGGCAAGATTTCTCACACTTGTGTCTAGTAAACTTTAAATGATAATTCTAGTTATTTAAATTTTGTTAGATAGAAGGTTTATGTCTGTATCTAAATTAGTGGATAGTTGAGGGAATGCAGTGTGAGAAGGCATGGGTAGTAGTAGTGCTTGCACTGAAAACAATGAAAATGGATTCTGGGAATATTGAAAATGGCTACACCGTGCGGCGTTTGGGCAGTACGACTTTGGATTGCGGGGATAAAGTTCAAATTTGTGTCTGTAGAGAATATAACAATGTCTAGAACATTACTTAGAAATAATATCCCGTAGAATAAAGGGCCGCTGTACCTCAGTTGGAAGAGTAACGGATTAGCAACCAGAGGGTTGAAAGTTCGAATACAACCAAAGACCGTCGTGTACAAAGGGGCTAATGGACATTAAATCTGTCGTGCCCTCAAATGTCCTCTCGTTCTCGTAGTGTGGAAGTTTGGAGAGTAGGGTGCCAGCTCGGGTGTGACATCATCATCTGACCGTGATTCTAAATTACGTGGTGCTTTCCTCCTCGAGTTTGATCGTCACCAATAGCCCGTTGTGCTGCTCCAGCGAGACGTTAATTAAAATTACCTACCTACTCATAAAACAAAATTTCTAAAGTTGTCTCTATAAGTGTGCTAAGTTGAATAAAATTGCGAAGGAAATATGAACAGAAATGTAAGAAACACGTATATCATTGGAAAAAAATATTCGAAGGAAATCACAAATTGACTAATGATTGTTCAATTCATGATGAATTAATAAAAGTCTACATTCTAATTCGGGGATGCAGTCCCTCCACCGACCAGATTAGGTCATTACGGGTTAACGAATGAAGGCAGCAATCAAACAAAACAAATCGACAAAAGGACGACGGAATCCGCATCATGGCAACTGATGCGAAACTCATAAGGAGATCGTCGCATAGAAAGTGCTTCTTGTTGCATTAAACATTAGCTATTGTTGACAAATTTGGGATGTAGCCCTCACCGAAGGGACTTTTACACACCTGCCTTCATTCACGTTATGTGGGAGGGAAAACAGGCAAGCCTTTCAATAGCCGGGTGGACAGGGACTGGGAGTTTGTCCATGCGCACCACGATACTTTTGCTTGGCAGACAGCCTTGGGCGCCATAATTCAATTATTGTGGCATTGTATGTAGACTCGCGCAGGGTAAGGAATAGAGTGGACAGCATTTTTCTCGGACGTTCCTGGGCCTTCCGCGTTTGCAGACCGAAGAGCTACGGGGAGAGTGGGAATTACTCCACGGTCTTTGGCGGTAACGAGTTGCAGGGATTGATCTGGGACCGTCCAAGATATTCTCGTGGTGACGATTCAGACCCGAAGATCTTCGTGCTTGGCTGGAAAGTCCTATGATGCGCTGATGATGTTACTTTTCTGGACCAATCCCGGATTAGCTACAGGAGGGTTTCAATTGTGAAACTCGATCCAACCAAAGACTGTCGTGGTCTTGGGATCTGGTCCATGTTAAATCTGCCGTGGCCTCAAACGTCCTCACGTTAGCGTGATGTGGCAGTTTGGAGAGTTAGGTGCCAGCTCAGTGTTGATCTCATCCCGCGATTTAAAATTACGTAGTGTCCGTCCTGGGATCTTTCCCTTCCGGATTGATCCCAGAGCATCTCCAATTTCCACGTTGTGTTGTTCCAATACGAGGCAAATTCAACTACCTACCTATTATATCTAGAAGAAATATCAAACAAGTTCATATTGACACGATCAAATTCAACTACCTACCTATTATATCAAGAAGAAATATCAAACAAGTTCATATTGTCACGATCAAATTCAACTACCTACCTATTAGATCTAGAAGAAATATCAAACAAGCTCATATTGCCACGATCAAATTTAACTACCTACCTATTAGATCTAGAATAAATATCAAACAAGTTCATATTGCCACGATCAAATTTAACTACCTACCTATTAGATCTAGAAGAAATATCAAACGAGTTCATATTGCCACGATCAAATTTAACTACCTACCTATTAGATCTAGAAGAAATATCAAACGAGTTCATATTGCCACGATCAAATTCAACTATCTACCTATTATATCTAGAAGAAATATCAAACAAGTTCATATTGCCACGATCAAATTCAACTACCTACCTATTAGATCTAGAAGAAATATCAAACAAGTTCATATTGCCACGATCAAATTCAACTACCTACCTATTAGATCTAGAAGAAATATCAAACGAGTTCATATTGCCACGATCAAATTTAACTACCTACCTATTAGATCTAGAAGAAATATCAAACGAGTTCATATTGCCACGATCAAATTCAACTACCTACCTATTACATCAAGAAGAAATATCAAACAATTTCATATTGCCACGATCAAATTCAACTACCTACCTATTAGATCTAGAAGAAATATCAAACAAGTTCATATTGCCACGATCAAATTCAACTACCTACCTATTAGATCTAGAAGAAATATCAAACAAGTTCATATTGCCACGATCTGGTCGTTGAAATGTTCATATAAAAATAAGAAAATAACCTATAGCCAACATTAGTCACTATAGTACATAAACAATCGTCTTCAACAACTATGTCGCAAGGTATACCCCGACGAAAGTTCCGAATGCCTCCGTGTATTTCCACTTTCCGGTTTTCTACAATTAATTGTGCGGTCGCCGTACGCGCAACTTTAAAATAAATTAGATTATCCCGTCGTGTCCTAAAGCAAGTTTAGTTGTAAAGGTCGGAAATCCAAACAACCGTAAAATGCCTTTCCGGCGTCTTTGTTTTGCGCCCATTATGGAGGCCCAGTCTCTACTCTTTCGGAAGAACTACACAGTAACGCAATTGTTTGCGTAAACCCATTCTCGAAATTTCTAATTGTCCCGGGTTTCGCCTTTCTCTTTTTACCCGAATGCAATCTGGATTCTTCATGGACCGTCCTCTGAAATGCTAAGTTTTTAAATGCGAAAATTAATGTTACGAGAGTTGTTTTTGCGTTTTTAATGTTTAATTTTGATTCTTGTGGGTTTTAATTTATTGCAGGGGAGTCAGCTTCATCCATCGTTCTTGAATATGATGCATGCGGCCATTATTTTACTGCCGGTAGCATTTTGAAATAAACCCTGCTATATTTCCACATAAAATAAGCTAGCGTTCTCTTTATCACGCGAGTATATTTAATTAATATGCATAATAGCATTTTCCCAGGATCATGTGCTCAAAATTAGTAGTAACGGGACAATTAGGATTCTTTCGTTCTGCTGGGTGGAACCTAATATCCATCGTGTGATTGGTCCAGTGATTGATCATCTGAGTAGTAGACTTTGGCGATTTCACCACTCTTGTAGCCACTCTATAGAAAGGCACATTCACGCGCCTAATCTGTCATGAGATGCTATATCGCCAAACGAGGCGATGAGGTCAAATCAGCCTACCAAGTCAATTTTTCACAGAACAGTCACGTGACTACTAGTCGATATGTTGGTCACACTTTTTGTAGCTTCTCTCAACAGCAATGCTCAGTCTACTTACATCTCACGTCTATGGGTTGAACAAGATGTCTTGGAAAATTCCTCCTCCTTGGTACCACAGAAAGCATCCTGGATGTGCCCGATGATAATAGAGGTCAGCACACTGCCATCTTTTTATTGGCCAGTGGATTTTAAAGATTAATTTCATTGATCATGGTATTAACCCTCTTGCTGGTTTATCTTCGCATCGAAAACCATGGAGCAAGCCTCTTCTGGTCACCTTGCTTGTCTAGTAATATCTGTATGCTATCCTATGCTCGTCTTTGACTTTTCCACGGTGCATGTGCCCTCAGAGTCACATCACGTGTGTCACAGACCCGTGGTTTTCTTTTCCCATGAGGTTTACTGTCTTTAGCGATAGATAGACACCCAAGATATCGTTTTCTGTTTTCATCACGTTATTCTATTGCCCAATCCATCTTTTTACCCTTTCATATTTTTAACTGAGTTGTCTGTCTTGTGTTCTCGGCACAGCTCGGCCAAATATGGCCCTTGTTCCATGAAACTGCGAAACAACCAAACAACCAAAGTGCATGCACTCATTTACTTGGTTTAGCTCGTCTATACCAAGTAGAATGAAAACAACACAAGCTGAGCTTGGTAACGACAATAAATCCATTTCCAGCAAACAAAACTTGATACATAAATAGCACACTTTTCCTTATTTCCCTTATTCGACCAACTAAATTACATTAAATCCATACGCACGGCATTATTTATACTAAACGTGTATTATTAGCATTTTAACAGAGAAAAGTGGTTCCCCAATCGAATTCTCTAACCACTCAATCTCCATCTGCACGTGCAAGGATGGAACTCATAACCAGGCATTTAGGTCTACTGACCTGATATTAAGTTCCTTAATCACTCAAACCCTATTGGCACGTGCAAGGAACATTTAAGTACTTAGAACCGAACATTTAAGTTTAAGTTCTCTAACCACTACCGACACAAGTAGGGATCCAATCCGTGTTCAAGCGCTTCAGTCTATCCATAGACGTGAGATGTAAATAGACTGAGCATTGCTACTTAGGGGAGCTTCAAAAAATGTTACCAACGTGTCGATTAGTAGTCACATGACTGCTCCGTGAAAAACGGACTTGGTTGACCGATTTAGCATCTTATCGCCGAATTTGGCAAGATAACATCTAATGACAGGGTAGGTGTTTGAATAGCGACAAAATTGGCTAAATCACCGAAGTCTACCATTATATCGCATGGTACAATCAGAAAATGAATCAGTGGATGGGCGTCTCCGTCCCGTGAACCAATCAGATGATGAATGTTAGGTTCCATCCAGCTGACAAAAGTAATCTAAAAGTCCCGCTACTATTTGTTTTGATCACATGGTCCTGGGTACATAAAATGGTTACCATTGCTCACTCTTTTATATTTTCTCAGTCTACTGTCCTCCCCAATCGAGTTCTCTAGCCACTCAACTAGTGCAACGCTTGCGCGATACGCTATAAATGTCAATGTCTGGAAAAATGGAGTTCCTAGAGTTAAATCATTAAATGTTACATTAATCATTTTCACTATCCAGACTTCTATCTGATAAAATTCATTCCCAGAAATTAATTAAACTTCTTTTAAATGCCTGAGGCTCTCTGGGTTCAAAGACTGTAAAAAAACAATTTCTTTATTTAATTAGTAAGCTGTTGCCGACAAGTAAGCTAACAAATTCTCAGACTGGTTAATTGTAATATTTTAGCAAGTTATATTTTTTCTCGAGACTAATTTACGAGAACTAGCGTTTTTGTATAATTCAAAGATGTAATATTTGCATAAACAAATGATATCAAATTAGTATTCACGGACAAAAAATTAATTAAATTAGGAGAAAGTTAGAGCAATATGATAACGAAAAATCTAAATCAATTATGGTGTATTCATAGAATGTCGTTAAATATGTTTTCTAAGACTGTAGGATAGAAACCTGATATAGGTTGTTGAATTTTAATGGCGCAAAGGCCAGATATTGACAAAGATGTGCCTAAGAAATGACAAAGAAATCAATGTTGATAGTTTAAAATTACAAAGAGGAAGGAAAAAAGCAAAAGCATTGGACAGACGAGGGTAAAACTGAAATGAGAACAGATCACTAGAGTAGAGTACGGTTCCCTGGAGTCAAGTGGCTGTGGACGAGTCTATTCTTTAAATAAGGTGATAGGAGGCTGGAAGGAAGGTAATTGAATTTATACCTCGCACTGGAAGGAACACAAGGGGCTATTGGCGATGGTCCAGGATCAATCCCGAGGGGAAAGATTCAAGGACAGCACCTCATAATTTTGAACCACGGTCAGATATCTGAGCTAGGTTCCCACTGTCTAAATTTCCACATCACTCCAACATGAGGACATTTGAAGCCAGATTTAAAGTGCTCCACACCCATTACACGACTGTGGTTGGATCGAGTTTCGACTATCCGGTTGCTGATCCGCGACTCTACCAAATGGGCTACAGAGGCTCCGGTGATAGGTAGCAACGTAAACAAAGCGCTTTCACAACTGGTTGTCTTTAGCGTTGATTCCGGTTCTAAGTTTAGCATTGGTGCCGTAAGCGATAGCAGTAGTGATGAGTTGGCGGGAGGAAAATTTACCCACGGCGAAGGCCGTTCATGCTTTTGCTTACGACAGTCCTCTTTCTAACCACCTTTAACACCTATTTAAAAATCGTCTGACCCAAGGTTGACTGCCTTCTCATCGGAACCACACTATACCTCGGAGTTGTGAAGTCCGTGCTTATTTTAGAAAGTGCCCCCCTGAGGTGTCTGATTTAGGAACCGTATAGAAAACCGAGAAAATTAAAGCGATTTGACATAATATGAAAGTACTCTGTCGGGTATTTGATTTGACTTCGCACTGGAGCCACACAACGGGCAATGTGTACTCTGTCAGAAGATAACCTATGTGTTATTTAAGTGAAAACATAAATCGAGGAGGATGCAAATATGTCATCCTTGAATTCAACGATGAATGAAGATGTGTTTGTTAGTAGTATTTATAGCATGTCTACATATACAGAAATGATAGTCTTTTTTCTGTCAAATGCAGGTGGTGGGACATGTTTTCTGTATGTATTCTGGATGTGACGTCACGACGTGTTTTTCGAATACGGTTTTAGCACGGCCTCCAAAAAAAACACCAAAGAAAGAATTCCCCCAATTTATATTAAAAAGTTAATTCATTAACGCTAATTAGATTAAACTCCAAACGTCGCCAAAACAGCCAATAAACTACATTTTAAAATATAGTTTCGCATTCAAGACTTAGTTTGTTCATGTTAAAGTTATCCTTCAAACAACAATTTACCCGCTTTACCTTTTGGTATTTTATTCACTTGAGAGAGCAAGAAAAGGTAACCTCTGTACCCATGACTAAAAACTTTGCTTGTGAATCAGTTTTGCAAGCCTCTACATATTGATTCAAATAATTTCGGACTGTTTCGCTTAACCCTTCAAGTGGTTTCAATGAGATATCTCGTCCATCAAGATCTGACCAATTTTGTTAACGACGAGATATCTCTTCACCAAGATATATATATATTGTGGATTTGTTATGATGACGAGATTAAGATATGGTCAGTTTTCTTCCTATGACCAGATATCTCGTCACCAAAGACCCATTAATTTTTGCTAATGACGAGATGCTATGTCGAAGCAACCACCAGAAAAGTTAAATTTGTTGTTTTAATCTTTATGAATATTATGAGTTCTGAGAACTTTATATCAGTGTAAAATAACATATTCTAATTTCGAATAAGTAGTTTTCCAACAGTTTTCTATAAAAACAACCAGCTTCTAAGTTTTCCCAGTAAATGAAAAATAACATCCCATATTTAGTAGATTAAAAGATAGAATTTCACCAGTCACTAGTGGTTCTGCTCACATATTAACTACCCCTTCCTTTTCCTGAGGGAATTTTTTACGCGAAGCAAAATTCAACTAAAAAGCAGTCCGACTTCCGATAGCGATTACAATAATGGCGTTCTCTATGGTACAACACAAAAACAACTCGCTAATCTTTTAATCTCAATTCACATTGCAACCGCTCCATTTATGACCCTTCAACGACGGTATTTGGCCCCAGTGGAGGATAATAAAAATGATTTTTTCAGCCGCAACATCAAGTTGGAGTTGGTCTCGGGGAAAAAAGCAACTTAAGGAGCGCGAAGTTATACCCATGCCTCCAGAGGTTTCGCAACGTCAATCTAAATGGTAAATGTCTCTTTTTTAACCTCTTCGGCAGTTTCAGTTTTGCGCTTGCTTATTTTTGTTTCTCCGGCTTCGTTCTCATTGGGAATAAATCCTATTACGGTGTCTCGATCCTATTATCGGATTCTTTCGGAAGTTACCGAAATCCTTTTAAGAGCGCAATGGCGGTGCAGTCATCTGACACATTCAGCACAACAGATTGTGCAATAAATAGTTTCACTTCGGCTCGCGGAAATTTCTGCGGCTCTTTTGCCACTGGGGTATCAAAAAAAATTAGAAAAAGCTGTTTTCGGTTTTATCGCGTACCGCCTTCCGTTTCGGAGAACCGCTTCGTGAGGGAATTACTTCCATCAGATATTTTTTAGGTTAGAGAAATGTTTTAATGCAACTAAAACGGCTTATTCGTGGACAATGGACACGGTCCCTCTTCGAGATATCTGGATCATATCTTCTTGTCAAAAATATACTCGTAAGTCTTATAAAAAATTAGAAAAGCTGTTCCGGTTTTATCGCATTCATTCTTCCATTTCAGAAAACCGTTTCATGAGAAATTACTTCGATCGGATACGTTGACGTAAAGTGCGTCTTACCTTTCGAAACCGGAATACCATGCTTAATTTGTGAGTGTCACGAAAAATTGAATAACTTGAAAGCTATAAATGATATATAAATGAACTCTGTAGCATTCAATAGAGCATTAAACAAAGCATGTTATCAATACTTATTGACTTTGTGCTGACGTCATCGGCTGATGCACATGAACCTTCAAATGATGGAGCATGTGGGCAAAGTCGCTGTCGTAAGATCTCTGAAGGGTAAATCACGCGGGTATTAGAATCGACTTAGCCGATTGGCTGTCGAATCGCATACTAAGTGTTTGATCACGGTGGATAATCAGTTTAACCAATCAGTAATTTAGGATTCATGCTTTTACCCACAACCACGTGACAGATCTTCAAACGGAGCAACTGAAAGAAATAACATGATGCTACAGATACTCAGTCTATTTTATTATAAGGTCGATGCTGATGCAATCTCAGCGCAGAGTTGTGTCACTCGAATGGGCGCTGCCACGTACCTTAGTCCAGCTCCGTCCTCCTTTGTGCGAGCACGACAATTGAGATGTCAATTGTTTCGTCTCTATGCGCTTTATAAATGATAACATAAATAAAACCTAAGTATTTAAAACTTGTTTTGATATTTGACTTCGAAGTGTGGAAATTTCGCAAAGATTTCAAAATGTCCAAATATAACACCAGAAGAATTATAGAGAACGTCATCAGGACCCGAATGTCCGATGGCGTCTACAGGCTTGTCGGGAGCGCTTGAAAGTAAAGTTGTGGCGTCAAGGTGAACAAAGGCCTGATTAGAGTGTGCTAAATACTTCCACCGCTCAGTTTGACGCAAATAGCATAAATGATGACCTACGAAAAACATATCGAGTGATGAAGAGCTCGCCCATGGAGGTCGCTAATGGGCAACAACCATCAACAGCAACGAGTGCACCAATTGTGATATAGTATTTGCGGAGTGATGAATATATTTGGGACAATGCTATAGACATTTTCGTGCTGCATTCACAATGAATTTGAGTATTCGTGTAATGTTTGTGATAGACTTTGAGAAGGATTTGAAGGCAGTCATGGAACACTAGAGTGATATTGCTCCACCGCGAGTTTCCTCATTCCAATGTGTAAGATTCCATGCTGTCTGGTCATTGTAGAACAAATTTATCAAGAAAAAAAATACCACCGTTGTCAAAATCTAATGGCTTTCAATATCCACCAAAGCCAAATTTGACATCACTTGATACAATCATAGAGCGACTTATATCACCGCGACTACCATTCATGAGCGGCATTTGAACATACGATTATGGGACAAGTTATAAATGTTCCAGTCGATGCACACACCATGATAACATCATTGCCGCTCGATTTAAGCGATGATCAAGCATTCAATGTAAATACAAAAGTAATTTAATCCATAAATCAACATACTTAAGAAAAGTGTAGTTAAACGTTGGCTTTTTAGGTTAGAAAAATGTTTTAATGTAACTAAAACGGCTTATTCATGAACAATGTACATTGTCTCCCTTCGAGGTTTCTGGATCATATCTCCTTGTTGGACACACACATGCATCTTCTTGATCGATCATTCCCTTTCTTTCTATTAAGTACGAAATTAAAAAGATCCATCTTTTTATGTTAGCTGTTCAAACATAATAACGAGAAGTAATCATGTCATCACGGAATTCCTTGCTTGACACACATAAAGAAAGGACCAAGGATGGATGAATTATGGCAATATATGAAGTATTTGTCGATAGACTATTTTTGTCCTTTAGGTATAACTAGCAGACCAGCGCACAGCATCTGTTATTAATTGCTTATACCTATTCATGACAGTGTAGTTACTCGCATTTCAGATCTTATTTCAATAATTAAGATAGCATTCACTATCACATAAATGGATTCCGTATCTCCGAATGAAATAAAATTTTCTAACAGCATTTCGCTTACTTTTACTGGTGTTCTTATTCTTATTTCCAATAAAAGGCATGGTAAAAAGTTTATACCACTCTCATATTACCGCAGTTTTATTTTTGAATGTCCATTTCAATTACATCCCATTCCCTTGTTGAAAAACGATTTGCCATTTTTTGATTGGGCATATTTTCGCTCATATTTTCTTTCCTGCGCTGATTTCTATCTTCTAAATTTCTTATTTTCTCTAATCAGACTGCTGAAGAATTTCATTAGTGGCGAGCCTTCCGGGTAGTTTAAGCAATGTTATGCTACTCCATAGCTCAAATCATGCATATTTGAACTGGTGCACGTTAAATCTATCGTGGCGTCAAATGTGCTACGTTAGCGTGGTGTGGAAGTTTGGAGAGTGGATTGATCTTATCATCTGACTGTGGTTCAAATTTACGAGGTGTTTTCTCGGACCTTTCCCTTCGGGATTGTTACCCGACCGTCACCAATAGCCCGTTATGTTGCCTCAGTGTGACGTTAATTAACTACCTACCTACCATCTACATAACGCCTACCTAAGCATTTTTTTTTCATTTATTTAGCTCCCAGTAGCATCACAAGGCATGTTGGAGTTCTTATTTTATTCCACGTAGCTTGTGGAATATTCGTTTTGATTTGACAGTTCAGTGCAGGTAGTTGGCACGGGTTTCATTTCGGATTGCATTATTCTTAATTTTTGGACATGTGTGTAATTAAACTGTCATTAGCAATCTGTGTAAATTAAAACGCAGTGTTTTTTCGTACATTGAATGTTTTCACCCCGTTTCGAGTTATTTATCCGTTTTTCGTCATTCTAATGTAAAATCAGTGATTTCCGTGTTTGATATCTGCGTGTCGGTCTGTTTGCCTGTCTGTATGTATGTGTCAGCCCGCACTACGTCCAAACGGCTGGGGATATTTTCATGAAGCTTTGAGTACTCACAATCTTTAATCGATTTATTTTCATTGCGTCAGTCTGTCTGAATTTCTGTTCTATGTCTGGTTTTGTGACATTTTTCTACGAAAGAGAAAAGTAATTATTATGATCACTTCAAACTACAGTTAACCAATTCAACTCGAGTAAGATCGGATAATTCTGCAAGTTTATAATACAACTGTACTGAAAGGATAAGAAACGAATTATGTACAAGACAAAACAGATCTAGATGTTAGAATTAGAATCTTCCTGGCTATACAATAAATTATTTTTTCACAGAATTATCTAGTAGCTTTGCGTGGCATTTCATTGCAGTTTCGAATACCATCTACTTTATAAGAATGCACTAATCTGTCAGATTATTATTGGTATCTTTTAATGAAAGAAAAATTAAATATCTAATACTATCTACAACCAAAGCAGAGTTAATTTGATACCTGATCTACATTAAATGTTTCTCTGGAATATTTTAATACTTCGATACAAAATTTTTCACTTATATTAATTGATTATGTGCCTGCAGAATCTAAGCACTTTACGCCATTCGTGTCTTCCACAAACCACAGATTTAAGAAAAATTTAATTTTTCTATTAAATCTAGGTTATAACATTTATCGACAAAGGAGAAACAATGTTATTCTCTACTCTAAGTGTAAAAAAAATATGCCATTTATACTGAATTCGTATCTATTGAAAATATGTCCTCTGAAATTTAAGCTGAGCCATGGGATAGTTTTTACATTATGTCGTATTTTTCAATACGAACGTGTTCTTAAATAATTGACGAATAGGAACTGTCCCTATATAAAAGCAATGTGAAAATGAACTGAACACTAGATCAGGAGGGTTAAGATGATTTAAATAATCATCTTAACCCTCTTGATGGCTGTCTTGAAGAAGTATTTCGTCATTAGCAAAATTGGTCAGATTTTGATGGACGAGATATCTCGTCAAAACCACTTTGAAGGTTAAAAGAAATGTTTATAAAAATCGATTTCAGCTAAATAAAGGGTCATGCAGTCTTTATATTTCCCTTCGTCGTAAATCATTTATTTCTACACTGATTTTAGAATACAATTGCTTAAGACTTGCTGAATACAATAAAGAGGTAGGGCAAGATTTCTACCCATGTTTAAGTTAAGGCAGACTGACCAGAATACTTTGAGTTTTATCGTATGATGCAAAAAAATAATTTTTCAAACAAAAGTAAATCTTTCCTTTTATCTTCGAAATTCTTTCTTTTATAGTCCTTGTTTTCTTGATCTCTGTATCGTTTGAAAGCAAAATAAAGCTTATATATTTCAACATTCTTTTTCTTCGAAATTCTTCATTTTAAGTCTATTTTTAGATACATATAGATTTTAAACCTATATAATGCAATCGTGCTATATCTTACGTGATGTGAATTCTGTATTTACCGAGAGAAGGAATTTCCACTTAAATCACTTAAATTTCTCGCGTAAACATGTTTACAGAAACATATTTTTAGGCGCTTCGATATAAAATGAAAATATTTTTATTAAGTGTAAGATCAGCTAAAAAAGTAATAGCAGCTACTACTTCTAAAGGAAATTTTAAAATAATAAGAAACTTTTTCTCGGAATAACATCAGCTTAGATACCACTGTCGTGAATTGTTCACTCACTGTGTAAAGAAGACCGATGCAATTTAGTTGAAAGAAACTGAAGGTCTATTGATTTAGAAGGAAGGTTATCAACATAAAAAGTAAACTAAATTTGAAAATATTTTCCTAAAATAAAAGGGAGTTTGGGTTGAGACGACGCCTCGCATCTTCCTACTTTCTGTTGCATCAATAACAAATTTTAGCTATTAAACTTATTTTACACTAGAACTTTTTCTGTTCATGACATTGCTACAAAAATCGTCAAAAGAGTCAACATTACAACTCAAACTTTTCTTAACTCTCCTTCTCCTTAACATACCTCAAGATGCGGTGTCCCGGTTGGAAGAGTAACGGATTAGCAACCGGAGGATTGCGAGTTCGAATCCAACCAAAGATCGACTTGTACAAAGGGGGCTGGTTCACGTTAAATCTATCGTGGCCTCAAATGTCCTCGCATTGGCTTGATGTGGAAGTTCGGAGAATGGGGTTCCAGCACAGATGTGACCTCGTCATCGGACAGGGCAAAAAAGAAATTGGGAGGTGTCCTCGTACCTGTCCCTTCGGGTTTGATCCCGGACCGTTGCCAATAGCTCGTTGTGTTGCTCCAGTGCGACGTTAATTAAAATACCTACCTATCTTATCATACCTCCTTTAGTCACACTGCGCTTGATGACATTTTTTCAATGTTTCTCAATAAAAAGAATAACAAAAATGTGCTATTTTTTAATTTAAAAAATGCATTTTTGGTTTTATACCCTAAATATATCATACATTTTTAAATGAATGAAATTAATGTATGTAACTAGGATAGAATAAGTCGAGCACCTCACAGATGCTCTAAAATTTCATTCTTAAAGACCCGCGACTAATGGAGGATTTTAACCAGTTGTATGAGAGGGCATTTCAGTGTTAACACGCAAAACATACGGAAGACGGATATTTTACTTCCTTTTGCTCAAATACTCTAGCATAATACATATTGAGATTACCGTAAAAAGTAGTCTTTTGCCGTTTTGGTGATATGGTTTAGTCCAATTAGCGTTCACCAATTAATTATCATATAACAATTCGGATTTCATTCTTTGTAATTCCCTATCGTCAATTGGTGCTACTTGTATGTTTCCGGATACACGACATAATTCCGAAAATCCCATCAGCTCCTCACGTTGACGCAGTGTGGAAGTATGATGAGTGGGGTGTCAGCTCAAATGTTGAGATCGTCATTCGACCGTGGTTCAAAAGTACGAGGTGTTGTCCTCCAATCTTTTCCTTCGGGATTGATCCTTAAGTGCAACGTAAATTCATTCGATTACCTACCTACCAACCATTCCAACCCTATTGTCGTCGTAATGAAATCGTATGCTAAAAACAAGTCAAATGGTGCCGCGTCCATGATGTACGCACAGGGAGCAAGTTCCACCACAAAAACATTTCCACCGCCTACTTCTGGATTCACAGAAAAGCGTATCTCGTATCTGATGCAAATATTAAGTTCCTGGAAGTAAGAGGTCTTTTACACAGACATTCCTAGCAACAAGATTGAAACACTTAACCTGAAAATTCCATACCTCTTGTACCAATCTCACTCATCTTATCGTTGGAGTGGTGTAGAAGTTTGAAATGTTGGGTATCAGCTCAGATGTTGACCTCGTCATCTGAACCAGGTTCAAAATTTCGAGGTATTACCCTTCAGGATTTATCCAACAACCATCGCTAGCACGTCGCCATTAAAAATTCCAAGGAATAAAGTTCGGAATTGATATAGTTACGCGATTGATCTTTCCTTCCTTTCATTTTAACCCCCACCTACCCTTCTACTTTTTCTTTTTCTTCCTCCCTCATTGTGTTGTCTGTCTTTCGTTTGGCGCAACTTGGCCAAATATGGCCCTTGCGCCATAAAACCCGAAAACAACCAACCGAATTGATATATGATAGTTGATTGTTCAACGCCAATTAGATAAACGTCAAACGTCTCCAAAATAGAGACAAACTGCATTTTAAGGCAGCCCTGATATTAATCATGTGAGAGCATTTCGGTAGCATCTTCACTTTCTGTATGATTCGTTTACACTAAAATTGCCTTCATATAACAGTTGTACCTTATGCTTCCAAAAAGCACAACAAAGTACCAAGAATAACACAACAAATCAATGTTTTCAACTTGACTTTTTATGCTTGACAACGTTTAGAAAGAAAATAGTTAGGTAATGATATCACTCCATCACAATCTTAAGTGTCAGAAATCTTTCAACTCTTCTGAAAATTTCTCGGCCAAATTCATCTCGAACGTCTGAAACGTCAATACCTGCTTCAAATCGCTAAAGGTCAAGATGAACTCTGAGTCAGGAAATTCTTTGCTATTTTGGCTCCTGATGCTTCAACTCAGGACGTCAAGTTAATAAATACAATCAACTTATTTTGCAACCATCCAATTTTCGACGGGTCACCCTTTCTGCGGTTCACGTTCAGTCAAAAAGACTAGGAAGAAAAATTCTCTATATACGCTATGATAAAACTAGCATAAGTCAATTACGGCAGAACACTTTCTTTTTCTCCTAGGAGATAAATAGGTTCGGGAAAGTTAAACTAGAAGAATTTTTCACGTTTTCAAAAGTGGAAGGAACACTCGCATTTCCGGCAGTGGTCCAAATAGCTTTTCATTGTCAGTAAGTACAGCAAAGAAAGTTGACCGATTTCTGCGAGAAACTTTGCTTATACTTAACTTCTTTCTGATGTATTATTTTGCTGAAAAACAGATTTTCTGAATGACTGGAGATTGATTCGAGTAGCCTGAAGGCTGAAAGCAGGCCTACCTAAATCACTCCCTTCCCTCCCTCTTTCAATTCTGTGCTCGTTCCCTAAATTGTGTGTTTTTCGACTGACTCGAATTGCTTTTTCCCTCAAACTTTTACGATACTTTTCTTGCCCGGTTTGATTTCTCTTGTAGACGAACCAGGAACATGCGTGTAAAACAGATGGAAGGAAAAGGAGTTCGTATCTCGTAGGATGTATGAAGGGGTCTTTTATTATTTCTCCTGAAACTAAATAAGACGTGACTAGCCGACTTTATCAAAATGATTTTTGACGTATCAGAACTCATATTTCGAGTTATTGTCTATCGATTCTGGAGTAAATCTGCGAAAATGTTTCAAAATGTGCATGATCAGACATTCTCTTGACATAATATGCACTCACACCAAAATTTGAAATATTCAGTAATATATAAAATGTGTCACAATGTCACAAAAATATTCCAGTCATAAATAATACAAATAATCTCCGAATAAACTAGATATGATCTTAATGTTTCCTTCCGGATGTCGGAGCTGCTATGGCTCAGTGGGTTTGCCAATTGCGCTAGAAACCTGCAAATTGAAGCCGGTGCCGTTTTGATTCCTGCAACTTACTATCAGCGTATATCACAGACGTGAAATATAAGTAAACTAAGCATTGCTATTGAGAGGATCTTCAAAAAATATGACCTACATATTGACTAGTAGTCACGGGATTGTTCTGTGAAAAATTCATTTGGGTGGACAATTTTGTATCTTATCGCCTCGTTTGGCGATGTAACGTCGTATGACAGGGTAGATGTGTGAATCCGCATTTCTATAGAGTAGCGACAAAAGTGGTGAAATCGCCTAGGTCTACTACTATCAGATGATCAATCAATGGACCAATCAGATGATGAATCAATGGATGGGCGTCTTCTCTCGTCCTGTGGACCATTCAGACGATGAATGTTTGGTTCCACCCAGTCTAAGGGTCACGTAATATCAGTTTGGGTCACATGAAAATGTTACCATTGCTCACTCTACTTTTATATTTCCTCTATGGCGCATATCTTTCTTCCATGTCAGTAAAAGTTTCCTTGTGTGAGTATGTCAGTTACTAGACTTTGTCTTGTGTTTGGCTTAACTTGGCCAAATATGGTCCTTGCACTATAAAAACCAACCAATTTTAGCTGCTTTTCAGTCACATTTTTTCGATCAGTTATATGTTATTAAATGTAGAGTGACCAATAAAGTTGTAAGTCAAAGTAAGTTTTTGAACAATGGTAAGTAGAGCCATGGAAGTGTGTTATCCGTAAAGTAAAATGGATATGCTTTATACGATTACATGAAATGAACTGAGAGAAAATCAATCTGGGGGCGTGGTCAGCGTTTCCCTCTATCTGCACTTTATCCCCAGTACTATGATAAGTGACAGACCTCTCATTGCTTGAATGCAAATAGGCATTCAAATTATGCAATGTACCAATCACCAATAGTCAAGTATTCAATGCACTAATCACTAATATTTATGTACTCAATGTACCAATCACCAATAGCCACATAGTCAATTCTCAACTTGTACAAGTGAAAACATTACCTTTTTCTACAGTTTTATAAATATAAAGATTTATAACTTTTTAGTTTAGAAAGCAGACTGATATTATAGTACAAAAGTAACATTGAAGTAGCGTGGAAGTTTGGAGAATGGGATGGCAGTCATGGCTTTGATCTCATCATCTGACCATGGTTCAAAATTATGAAGTGTCCTCGTATCTTTCGCTTTGCTATTGATCCCGTACCGTGACATCCCCCATGGGGAGTCACGTGTATCATGGGGGCTACTGGGAGGGGTTGTCGCTTCCCCTCAAGCTTTGCCTCCACTTGTGTTTAAAATCAGTTTGCCCAAGAGCTGTGTAAGCACAGAGTTAATTAGAAGAGGAATTAGAATGGTCCTTGATGAAAGTAGACAAATAAGCTCTGGTGAAATATATATTTATCCACTGAATCCAAGTTTGTATTTCAGGGGTTCTTTACTCCTTAATCCTCCAAGTACTTTTAACGAGATATGTCATCCATCAAGAAATGACTAATTTTGCTAATGTCCAGATATCTCGTCATTATTGCCGATTTTTTTGAGAAATGAGATCCCGATATGGTCAGTTTTCTTCAAATGGCGATATATCGCTTCCATCAAGATCTGGTCAGTTTTGCTAATGGTGAGATACCTCGTCAAGGCAACCATCAGCAGGTTTAAAAGTGGAGGTCACCGTGGTTCAATGGGTTTGAAGCTAGCAATCTGCAAGATGTAGGGGGCGGAGGTTTGATTTCTTCACGGATGTATTTCTGTGTCAGCAAAACTTTCCTTGTATATGTATGTCCATTTACTTGATATTGTTTGGCACAGCTTGCCCAAATATGGTCCTTGAGCTATAAAACCCAACCATCCAATAAAAAGGGGTTCCTTTGTTGTAAGTGACAGGAACTTATAGGTATGCCATAAAAACAGTTGACTTGGGTAAGCAGTTTGCGTTGAAAGTCTCTCTCTTGAGGCGGTCGAAAGCTCATCATATAAAGGTTCTCATAAAATAATGCAAAAAGCTTTAAGAGGAAACTGGTTTGTTTTTCAGGAAATTTCGCTATTTTTATTTACAGGAAAGAACAAGACAAGGAGGATACACAGAAAATCGACATTCCACTAAGGTCCGTTATTTGATGAGTTGGTTCAGCTAAAACATTACATAAGAAGTTACGAATGGCATCAGTGATTTTCCTTATCAATACATCAAGTCTTACATTCGTTAGGCAGTTGATGTGTAATACCACCTGGTTGAGACGAATCGTGACATTTGCATTTTACTGCTTCGTAGCTTCTAACCTCGTCCTCAGACTTGGAATCCTTGTCCAAATGGAAAAAATGAAACATTGCAGAAAACTCTATGCTCTAGACCAGTGGCTCCCAACTGGTGGTACGCGAGAGCATTTGGGGTGGTAAGCAGTAGGATTCAATAATAATACAAACCAAAGTGCTGGGCTAAAACTTACAACTTCCCGCGCTGCTCTTTTTAATCAAGCACTAAAATTTTTAACTCCATTTATAACAACGTATTTATGGGAACGTGGGTTTTCAGAGCTAGTATATGTGAAAAACAAGCACAGGAATAGACTGCGTGGAAAACGACACTTAAGATTAAAGATAAGCACTATTGAACCTGACATAGAAGCTCTAATAAGAAATAAGCATAAGTAACAGCAAGTTTCTCATTAAGCCTCCTGATAAAGACATTTTAGTGTTGGGAAATTGTATTTGCCATTTGTAAATAGCAATTACATATAAACGGCTTTTCTAGTTGTATGGATTTATTTTCTGTATTTTGTTTTATTTATACTTAAATGCATTTTGTAAAGGTATTCATATGTGTATAGAATTTATTTGACCCCCCTCAAAAAGTTATAACATAACCAGTGGTACGCCACGATCCTGCAAAATTCTCAGGTGGTACTCAAGTATAAAAAGGTTGTGAACCACTGTTCTAGACCATGGATGGCAGAGACCTCAGCCTTCCGTTGATTTGCTGGCGGCCTGCAACACCATGTGTTATTTTAACTTTAACAAGTCACACGATAATTAATTTTTTTTTAAATTGCACATGTGCACAACAGAGAAGATGTTGTGCCAGGCACGGCACGCGGCTGACCACGACCACCGTTATCATTCAGTCGTCAATGCGCGCGCTATTCGCCTGGTTTTACGTTGCATCTTATTTGTTGGCGTGTTTGAATTATTGGCAAAACAGATAAATATCTGTTTGCATTTCGGTTAACAAAGTAACCGAGTATCGGCTAATAATAATGTTAGCAAATTTTATAATTCGTTTATTTGTCATACGAGTATTTTGTTTTCGTAGTTGTGGTTGATACGATTAATTACCACCTCATGGAAAAGGTATAAAATAAATTCTACGATGAATTAAGCAAGGTCAAGTGTAGGAAACCAAAGTACAAGATGAAAAATGGCAGTTTCAGGACAGCTGGACCGAAAAATACTTTTATGTACTCGTTTAATAATATCATCTGCTTGTTTCTAAAAAGTTCTGTAACGTCCCAAAAGAATACAATATAAGTAGACACTATGAAAGTCTGCATTATACATTTTCAAAACTACCCGAAGTACGTAAGCAAAATTTTCATCTTTGAAATGAGAATCAGGCAGGTCAGCAAGTAATGTTTAGAAAACCTGGTCACGATTCAAAAATTTCAACAGAAATAAGCTTAGAAATATCCCGCAGAGGGAGATATTTTGTAAAAGAGTCTTTTGAGATAGCTGTTAAAAATCCGGAATCAGCCAAAGATTTTGAGAAAACTCAGTAAAATCGGATGATTGAAAGAAGAATTTCTGCAATGTCGACAAATATAAAGGATAAATTAACAACTTTTTCAAAGAAAATTGCCTACTTTTAATTGTTTATTGACGAATCAACTGACATTACTTCCACAGTCCAGTTGTTAATGTTTCCACGTGGAATAACGCATGAGAGGAGCTGATTGAAATGAGTTCATTGTCAGATCAAACGAAGGATAGTGACATGTTCACTGGGCTTGACTAATGAAAATTTAGAATCAATTTTGCGCTTGGTTAATACAAAAATCTAACCAAATATCAAAACAATTGTAAAATCAATACAATACCACATCAATTTAAATCCTTTATTGACCTTATTACTTTCTTTGTAATAATATATGGTAAATATAAATAAAATAAATAACATATGATAGATAACTTTCATGTGTTTTTTGGCTGCCCTCCCATAAGTTAATCATCCTTTATGGCCCCTGGTCTTAACAAGTCTAGACTCTTCAGTCTATTAGACTTATTCGAATAATCAGATCATCATACTCTACAAAAGTGACCACCCTGGGAACTTTCACGAACATTAACATTCCGTCAACAATATTAAAAGGGAATTAAATAACACACTGGTATAGTAAACTTACTTTATTGAACTGTGCTTTGCTTATATGACATTTGAAATTAATTTAGAGCACGCAATGTTTAGTTTAGGTATCAAAATTTGTGGTACTCTAGTGATTCAACATTATTTTAACAATCATCTTTAAGTCTAGGACCCCAGTTTACGAACACGTCTCGCAAATCTGATTAATTCGAAAATCCAGCCTAAAGTGCAGCAAGACTACTAAGCCAACGTAACTCGGTTAATCTACGTCTCCATCCTGATTAATTCGATAATTTATCCTAGAGTGTCTGAACAACTGAAAACAACGTAGCTAAGTTCTCGGCACGTCTCACATCCAGTAATGAAAAGCACAAATATGCCTTAAAATATTTACACAATGAAGCGCTTCCTATTCTCCGTCACCTTGCGAAACAACGTTATCGATCCTCCAGTTTTAAACACTACTCAAACAACGATATGTGTGAGAGAGAGAGAGATTCCGTGTTAAATCTCCTAGCTGCTTAACAACCTCTCGCGCTAGAATGGTTAGGCTAATCCCATTTACACCTCTCCCGTGATAGCCCTATTTCCAAACTCCATTTTTCTCTAGCACAGCGCCTCGTAAAACTCCAGCGTATAATATAACACCTAATTATCAAGCAAGCCTGATAAGCATTAATCAGTTTTATCTAGATTAAACGTGTTAAACATTGTGGACAAAACACACATTTGGACTAGAAGAATAATGACGTTGGTCTTTAAGAACGGCTTTAGATGTCTCACCGCCGGAAATTAAAGTGTAAAATTAATGGTTACACACCGCGGCTAAAAACAGATTATTTGTGTATATTTTACATCTTCGCTACACATTTACTTGGGTTAAACGATGACAAGAAATTAAGTTGGGGAAATTAATTAAGTTTTAGCAGGTAGCGATGGTCTGAACGCAGAAAACTGGATGTTGTTTCTGTTGACAAGAAAATATGGCTTCAATGTATTACAGTTTATACGAATGATTTGTGCTGTGATTAATATAAATAATTCTTATTTCAAAATCAGAGATGTTTTTAATACTACATGCATTATGGATAAAATCACCAAGATAATTTTTATTTTAGAATGGTAATCAAAATAAAAGTTAAAATTATCTTTTATCATTTTTATTTTTCTCAGATTATTTACACTGATTCATTGATAGCAAAGTGCATATTTTCTGATATAATTGTCTGTGCTATGTATGCTTACTGATATTTTACAAATTTAATAGACTTCCTTCATAGCATAAATCATTTATTTCAAATTCAGATAAAACTCAAGGATACGGTACAGGTCCCTCGCTAAATTGGCGTCTTAAATTTTCTTCACTAAACGGCTATTTGGATAGGCCGCCATATTGGATACATCCCACTTCGCGCAAATGGAAGTGCATGTAGCAAACCTACGACGGGTTACTCTATTCCAAAATTATCGACAATTGGCGATGGTAATTATTGCCAGTTGGCGATGGTACCGCGTTCTTGAGTAATCCAAATTCAGCACAAGTGCCCAGAATAACAAACAAGAATGAAAATTTAATTTCCTATGAAAGGAAGTGTCAGTACGTAGAATTTCAACCACTGTGGCTACATGCAAAACACACAACAGTTGAAATGCGGTTGCTTGACAACTTAAATCGTCCTTAGAATGAATGATTTCACGTCTTCTATTTACTAAATATTTACTTCAACAATTCATCATTACTATAAATACATTTGTTCAATTATAAAAAGTTAAATTGAAAGAGAAAAACTTTTGACGTAAACATATAATTTTGTGCATTATCAAGACATAGGATTAAATACACACGCTGTAAAAGCCCTTTGAGTTGAGAATACAATAGGCTCTAGAAATCACTCATTCAAGAACTTATAATTATCTTTTGTGGAGTAATCGTGAATAATGACTACGCATTGAAATATACCCTTAATATCCTCCATTGTTCAAGAATATTTACAACTCAAAACACTCAGAAGATAAATAGTAAGCCAATTAATAAATCTCACCACACAGAAAAACATCTCAATCTCAATAATAGTCTCAACAAAAACTCAGTGATGCAGAACTCAGTAACTCAACTCAAAACTCCATCTCGATAAATAATTCCAAATGGAACTAAAAATTAAGGACATTACTAGTGTTGCCAGACATGGAAAAGTGCATACTTAGTAATAATTTAATTATGCTATCGCATGCCCGTTTTCATTAAGTTTCTGTATTAATATCTATTGCGTTTTCTATTTCATCATAAATATTATCGCTTGCATTACTCGTTTCCTTAGATCTACATATGTCAGGATTTAATATTTATTTTGAGCAAGCAATTCCTCGTGAAAGAACTTAAATATTTTATTTAACTTTAACTATGATAGACACACACACACGATAAAAAGGAATCCACGTCGTCGTAAGACTCTCCTTCTATATGGTATAGAATGTTATTGGCGTTAAAGTTCAGCATTTAGTTAATAGGACACAGCAGTTCCAGTGATCTAGTCCGAGTTTACTAAAGGCATTAAGGACAGTAGCATTACACTGAATTTGAATAGTCTAAGATAGTTTGATTAAGACCAGATAGTATTGAATTTAGATTGGCTTATATGCATATGTTTCGGACCTTTAGCCCTTTTGTGTTGATCCAATGCGACGTTAATTCAACTACCTACCTATATGCATATGTTTGGTGCTAAATTCTAGTGAGGCTTCTTTCCACTGAATGCGGGGCATTTTACCATTAAATAATATTTTTCTGATTCAGTTTATATTGGGTAGGTAGGTATTTTAATTAACGTCATACTGGAGCAACATAACGGGCTATTGGCGACGGTCCGGGATCAAACCCAAAGATATTTGGAATGGAATTGTTTCCCTTCAATTTTTAAATGAATGATATTTTCTCTTGAATAATTTGTAGTATAGTTTGTTGGTTTAATTGAATTATTTGGCTATAGACCTGTCACCTGATAGGTAGTTGAATTTACGTCGCACTGGGGCTATTGGCGACGATCCGGGATCAATCTCGGAGGGTAGGTAGGTATTTTAATTTACGCACTTGAGCAACACAACGGGCTTTTCAATTCCGAAGGAAATCCGAGGACAACACTTCGTCGTTTTGAACCACAGTTAGATGACGACGTCAACATCTGAGCTGACACCACACTCTCCAAACTTCCACATCACCTCATTGTAAGAACATTTGAGACCACGAGAGCTTTATCGTGCGCCAGCCCGGCACACACGACGGTCTTTGATTGGTCGGCAAAAGAACCATTCCAAAGGATTATAGGACAGCGGTAGCCCGCTTGGAAGATGTAACCGGAACGTTGCGAGTTTGAAACTCGATCCAACCGAAGACCACCGTGTATGTGGAGGCTGGTGTTCTTTAAATCCGTCGTGACTTCAAATGTCCTCACGTTTGCGGAATGTTTAGGTTTGGTGATCGGGGTGCCAGCGCGTTGACCTCGTCATCTGACCGTGATTCAAAATGGCGAGGTATTGTCCGCAGATCTTTCTTTTCGGGATAGATCCCGGACCATCGGTAATAGAGCATTATGCTGTCTAATGCGAAGGGAAGCTTAACTACCTACCAAGGGATTATATTCAGGAAATGATCATAATTTCTCACCAAAAGATTCTATACCAAGAAAAGGACACCTTTCCAAAATTGTCGGGATCCATAGCATGGTCAACCAAGCCTAGTCATCTGTTTTCGCACCCTGGACAGACCGTCCGACGAGGTTGCTGAATGTTTACGTTTCAACGGAAGTGTTTTAAAATATCCACAAACTAGGGGGGTTGAATAGGTTGAACTCAGATCCAAATGCCAATATTTTCAGACATTCACGTTTATTTAACCCAGCTCAAAAGTTTTTCTGTGAAGTCTAAGGCCCCGTTCACATGGACTTTTTCGAACGCGCGTTAGATAAGAATTTTCGAGCGCTGTCATGTGAACATCTCTTCGGCGCTTTTCAAGGTCAATTCCGTTATGCATTAAATTGTGTTTTTTATTCCCCTAATCCAAGTTTCTATCTTTTGAATGGCTAAAGATAGAATCAAAATTTCAACGGATTTCAAATCAGTGTAAAATTTTACGTTAAATCGATACCAAAATCATGATTTTCTTTAAAAAAATTATTTTTTGTCAATAGTCGCAACTAATCTTTTTTCAGATATTATTTTTATACTAAGCGTAAGCGAAAGTATTGCCTTGTTTGTAAAGGGAATGTCACTCTAATAAGATATTTTGTTGCCCCTTATCAAGAGCTTTTAATTTTACAGCCATTAAAATAGGATGAAAATCTTTCTTTTCCAACCTAAAATTGATTTCTCTATTCACAAGAGCCTAGATTTGGTTAACTTAGAAATGTATAAAATTGACCAATAAAATGCCTAAAATAATCTAAAAAATATTCAAAATGACGCAAAAATTTGATATTTCGATTTGTAAAACATCCGTTCCATAATTGCCTGTGAATAAAGTGTTTTTGAGCTTCAATCTTTATACATAAATAAATGCAATATAATCGACTTGCTGACCAGAAGTGACAACCTAAACAGGTAAATCTTTCGTAACGTATAGTATACGATGCCAATGCCTTCAACCTCGGTTGTAAATTTTTGAACGTTAGCTTTTCGTACGTTTTTCAAAATTTTTCGAATGACGGGATATTTTGGACCTAGGAACCGGTAGGAGCCAGCGGATCACAGAGAAGCAGTGTTTTATGTAGTTCAAATTGTGGCATTATTAAACATTTTCATTAACTCTAAAATCTTAAAGTATTCGTTTTATACTGTCAAGACTAGAGGAAGAAACCCTATAACCTTCACTCTCCAGTGTCGATGATTCACCCACCAATAAGAATAGTAGGATTTGTTTTATGTTAAGGGGTGATCACGGATTTTTGGGCTCAAGATGCTATCAGATGAGTCATTTGTAATGTGTTTTATCGTTAAAGCGAAACTGCGTATGAAAAATTGGAATATTTCTGTAAAACTTTGATTAAAAATGAAACTAACTGGAAAATGACCAAATAATTTCCTTAAAATTTTAAAATTGAGTGTAAAGTAAAAAATATATTCCCAAAAAAACTACATTTCTAGAACCAGGAAATTGGAAACTGAATCTGTTTATATGGCATTGTCTACAAAGTACTATCAAAAAGTTGACACGCAAACAAACAAAATCCGGCATTGGTGATAACCTTTCTTTTTTTTATGCTATTTTTGCAGGTTTTATCGTCTTTAATACGATCTAAAGCTAATTTTTATTTAGTTTTCCTTCAAATAAATCCCTATACTTTTTTAAAACTTATCTCTAAACATTTTAATATATCAGCACATATATAACAATAATTAGTTTTTAATTTTTAAACACAATTTTCCCTGAGTTCCGACTATCCGAAACGAAAACTAACCCTCCAACTTACCCTCTTTCAGGGGTTTTGTAGCACAAATGGAACCACGAATAGAATGACTGGGAAATATTTCAACTAAAATTTGATTAAACCCCACGATGAAACGAGAAAATTATGTTGAAACTAAAAAAATCTCAAAGAAAAACAAAAAGCAGTATACATATCGAAAACCAGGAGATTGCTAATAGAATTTGCGTCTACACGTATATATAATATAAAAATTTCGATTAAAGTAGTAATAACACTAACTGCAAGATTAAAATATAAATTCTATGAAAAATAAGCTCACAGTAACTTAAGTTCATTTTCAAAAGTGATATCAAGTTCACTGTAACACGAGGATGTGAAAAATGAATGAAAATTGAAACTTATATTACGCATTTCACCCGTTGAGGACAAATAAAAAAATAACTAGAGTTTAGCTTTTAAATTGAATATTTAATTTAAGCTTTATTTTAAAGACGTTTACCGCACATGAAAACTAGAACGGGCAGTTGTCAGTATTCGTTATTCTCAGAAATAAAATTACCCACTAAACCCTTTAGTTATAAACTGTCACCTTTTTACAAGTTTTGTGTGAAAGCAGGGAAAATTTCTTCAATAAATCGAATGCGATTAAATTTTCTCATCCTATTTTTAATGGCCATAAACATAAAGCAGTGGATTAAGACAAAATACTCCAATCAAGTTATATCTTTTCTATAAAAACGAGATGAATACTCCCTTTTGTGTTCGTAATGAATATATTCGTCAAATCCGTATCGCGAAAATATTAAAGTTACAGTTGAAAAATTATTTATTTAAAGAAAATCACATTTCAGGTATCGATCTGGTGTAAAATTTTCCGCAGATTTCAAATCCGTTGAAATTTTCATTCTATCTTTAACGATCGCGAAGATAGAAACTTGGATTAGAGGAATTAAAAAGCCTAACGCCCGTCAAAACGCGTGTCATGTGAACGCTGCAGAAGAAACCTATGCTTCTCAAAACGCCTTCAAATCGCGAGAACGACCGGAGATTGTTGAAGCGCCGAAGCAATCTAGCGCTTGGATTCTCGCGATTTCTGCATGTGAACACTCCAGTAGAATTCTATGCACTTTGGCTACCCGCGTTTTGTTTTGACGTAAAACGCGCGTTGGAAAACGCCTCATGTGAACGGGGCCTAACAGAAGGAAATCGCATACAAGCAGTCATTATGGCGTCAGTCGTACCGCGTGTTTATATAAACAAATCGTTTGCGAAGAGGAACGGTGGCGCCTGATTTTTGCTGTAATTTATTGCTGAAATATGAGTTCAACGAGGCTCTTGACCTCAATTGTGGCGCAATCGTTTGCACATTCTCACAAAAACATTATGCTCTTTTTAATTAAAGATCCAACAGAATCCCTCCAAAGATTTCTGTTCTGAGGATCAATATAACATTTCCAAAAGCCGAAAAACTCCCTTGATTATTTCAATCAATTTATTAAGTTGTTGTCGTGTCCATTTCTGACTCGGATATCGACGTCTGCATGAAAAGTGGAATAGGTTTGGTTATTTAGTCATTAGGAATGTTGTGGGGTAAAAGCAACACTATAGTGCTTGGAAATCTCGTGATGCTCAGTGAAGGCCTTATGATTTCCTCTACTCTCATTTCAACTTCCCATACATAACAGCAGCATTTTCTGGTGAATTGCTGTTAATGCTCTGCAATAAATTCTCTATTCTTCTCTTCACGTACCTTATTCTGAGGTCGGTAGGTAGTTAATTAACGTCTCACTGGAGAAACACAACGGGCTATTGGCGACTCGACGGTCTGGGAGCAAACCTGACGGGAAAGATTCGAGGACATCCGTCGTGATCTTGAACCACCGTCAGACGATGAGGTTACACATGAGCTGGCATCCCACTGTCCAAACTTCCACACCACGCCGACGTGAGGATATTTGAAGTCATTTTTAACAGCTCTCGCGTATACGACGGTCTTTGGTTGGACCTAGTTTCGAAATTGCAACCATCCGGTTGCTAATATCCGTTATTTTTCCAACTGAGCTACTTTGGCCCAAAAAGGCTTAGGTGAATACATTGTAGGTTTCAGTTATTGAGAAAAAAATCCTTTTTTGCTCTGTTAAAATTAACCGAATAGGGAATGTGCTGGTCTCTGACCCTAATGCAGGTCTCACAACGTGAAGACTTACTATCCACAAGGCTGCCTAAGAATTCCTGAGACAAGGAGTTCCATAGGCCGTTGTGCGGTCCTTGATGGCGTTGTGTAGGTTGCGATGCGAAAGCATTTCAAGCTTGTTCGGGAATATTATCAGGTGACCTTACTTGTTCCCCCTCGCTTGTTGTTTGTTGACAATACTTATCAGGTCAGCCCCATACAAAATTAAATCAAATCTCAGGACGAGACACAACTTTTATTTAAAAACAAGAAACGAAACACGTGTACATCTCCAAACGGACTACAGAACGACTGCACTCTCGCTTCTGAACATCAACGAAGCACTCGCTTTTCAATGGAACAGAAAACAGATGTTAGCACTTTCAATCGGGGCACATGCGCAGAAGAGAGCACTAGCATGCGTCCTTGAAACCAGATGACAAACAGTTCCGATTTGGTAGGTAGGTAGGTAGGTATTTTAATTAACGTCACACTGAAGCAACGCAACGGGGCAGCAGTCCGGGAACAAACCCAAAGGAGGACAACACCACGTAATTTTGAACCACGGTCAGATGACGAGGTCACAACTGAGCTGGGGCGTCTCTCTCCGAACTTCCATACCATGCCAACGTCAGGACATTTGAGGCAACGACCGATTAAACGTGCACCAGCCCCTTTGTACACGGCGGGTTTTGGTTGGGTTCTAAATCGCAACTCTCCGGTTGCTAGTCCGTTATTCTTCCAACCGGGCTAGCCCTCGTTCCGATTTGGGAAGGAAAGAAGAAAAACACTGGTGTTCTGATACAAAACTTAATTCTTTGGTTGGATTGAGTTTCCAACTGGCACCTCCGGTTGCTAATCCGTTACCGCTACCGTGGCCACCTACCTTATTCTGAGACTACAGTTCACAATACTTCGAAACTACAAACAAGTTCTCTCGAAATAATTCCACTATAGAATTGTTGTCACTGATCTGCAATAAGTACTCGATTCTCCTCTTAACGTACCTCATTCCGAGATTGCAGTGTACAATACCATAAAACTACAGATAAATCCTCTTGATATGATTCCGCTATAGAATTCGGAAACCCTGGATGAAAGACTTCTACTTCGCATCAACCTATAGTCTTACTACAGTCGCATCTGTGTGGGTTTAACATTGTCGGCGACCCAAACATCTTAATTCCGCCTGGAACATTCTGTTGGGATTGAAATCCAAAGGGAGCTTGGATCGATTCCTCAATGCGGACCGCTGAAGAGTTGAATAGACTTGGTCAAAGTCTCGATAAACTGAATCCTTGTTCGATTGCTTTCCCGAGTTGACGGAAAACTTTTAAGAAATGCTACGAAAGGGGGATTCAATGCTGTTATGCGACACATGATGAATCAACTTCTGATTAAGTTTTAAAGGGAAATCCCGAACTAATTGAAAATACCGTTTCAGTAGACTTGGGATAGGAAGATGATACAGATCGAGCTGATTTTGCATTGAATCTCTCTCTCTCTCTTGGGTGAAATCGTGAGTAAGAAATAATTACCTCTATAGGAATAGGTTCGGTTGAGGATCTTAATTAAAATTTTGTGTTGAACGCGGCAGTGGAAATGTATTTCAGCAGATGTTTAGATTTAATTAAAAATTTAATTAGGAATCCAATAACAATATCTTAATACAATAACCTTATTTCATAACCATCCGTATCACGAAACATTGAGGGGGTTCGAAAAGTTGCAGTTTTGGTAAAATTAGGCTAATCCCGTGTCAATTTGTTCACACAATTTCAATTCCGGTTCAAAGACTTTCTTTATAAACACAGTTAATGGCAGCGTATGTCGTTTTTCTTTGTGCCCCCTGTGACATTAGAGGATTTTATCGCAATTTCAAATTGTTTTTCTCAAGAGTGTAAATGTGTCTTGGCTCTATCTTGTCATTGTCCTTCTATTGTTTGCATGTCGGTTTTGCGATATTTACTAGATATGAAGATCAGATTTTATGATATTCACAAGATACGAAGATCAGTTTTTAAGATTCACAAGATACGAAGATCAATTTTTAAGATATTTACAAGATATGAAGAACAATTTTTATGGGAATTACAACACATGATAATAAATTTCTGAGAATCACAAGACATCAATTTCGATGAAATTTACAAGAAATAAAGATAAACTACCGTGCCCGGGCGAGAATTCTCGCATTAACAATTCCACCCCCACCTTCCCCATCCGTTGTAAGGGTGAAAGATGTAAACGAATTTTTTTTATCCAAAATATCAAAAAAGTTTATTCAATCACTATTTACAACACTTCCTCCTTGAGATCACTGTTAGCGTTGTTGCAACCATTTGTGTAAAGCACGTCATTCTTCCTCCAAAAGGCCCTAATAAGGATATCTTAACTCTTAAGAATTCACAAGAGTTGTTAAGTTGTATATTTTCACAATTTTTTTAAAAATCTTAACCTCGCGTGAACATGCGTCGTTAAATATTCTTATATTATCGAATCACATATTCATAAATTATTGATATTATGGAAAGAAATGAAAACCAGTTCAATACATAAATAAATAATTCGTCGGGTGTAAGAGGCGTAAAAGTGATTGGTACTATAGAAATAATATAGATGATGAAAAAATTGTTTTCCCGAGTAAACAATTGTATTGAAAAAGTTGTTTTTCCACCAATACTGGTAAAACAAACTGGTTTTCCAAGTAATACTGGTAGAACAATTTTATTGAAAAAGTTGTTTTCCATCAATACTGGTAAAACAAACTGAGTTGCGTACCGCAATTCTATGATACTCAATGTTATTCCTATGGGGATTTCGAATTGTTTTTAACACCCTCCCCCCCCCCTTTGTACACCTTGAAGGAATAGAACGGATTCGTCAGTGATCTTGGAAATTCTCTTTCTTTTGATACCTCACTTGTTAAGATTCGTAGTGTATAAGAGGCTTAAAAGGGATTTATACTATAGAAATAATATAGTTGATGATTTGTATGAGATTTGGCAAGATAGGAAGATCAGTTTTTATGGGATTCACACAAAATACGATCAATTTGTATGAGATTTACAAGAAATGAAGATGAATTTTATAAGATTCACAAGACATGAAGATCAGTTTTTGTGATTCACAAGATATGAAAATCAGCTTTTGGATTCACAAGATATGAAGATAAATTTTTACGAGATTTAGAAGACACCTGTGCTGTCGATTATCCATGCCCATTTTTTCAAGAGGGATGGATTCACGAACTATTGCAGCAAAACAAATAATAGTTGAGCGACAAACCAAACTATAGAAGCACTCGCATCTTTTCCTACACTTCACATTTTTATGTTATGTTTTATGTTAGTGTAGTTTACCACATACTTACCCTCCAAGTGATAAAAATTTTCCGACAAATTACAACCAAACCAATTTGAAACGTACTCTTCCATTAGGTCGCTTTGGAAACCAAATTTCTAAAAACTGATGAGTGGTCCCAAGGTTACTAAATTAACCCTTCAAGGGTTTCGGCGAGATATCTCGTCAAAAATCCGATCAATTTTGCTAAGAGCGAGATACCTCGTCCAGAACAAAACTGCCTTTTGTACTCCAAGGAGAATGAAGATCTGACTAGGAAAACCAAACTGGTCCCTTGCCCATAACTGGTGACAGTTTGAAACAGGTTTTGGCACCCCGGGCTTGTCACTATAGGGCAGTTATCCACGCGAATATAAACCACCAAGAGGGTTTAATATTCAGAGGGCTTGGTTTCATATTTTCATCCCAAAATTTTGGTTCCATTTGGGAGACTACCTTTCAGGGTAAATCCTAGATAAAACATTGATTTCCTTATTCTTGGTGAGAAGCTGCTGCCTACCTGGTGTAGTGGTCACAGCGTTTGCCTGGCAGCCAGTTGGCCCTAGCTTCGGATCTCAGTTCATAAGCGCATGGATGTTGGTGTTTGTCCCTGTTAGGAACAACGGTGGCTTGCCAAATCACATCTTAATCTTCTTCGGCGATTCAATTCAAATCTTGACAATCTTCTATTGAATAGGGCATGTGGATGGGGTCGCTGTCGTAAAATCTCAGAAGAGTAAGTCACTTGGGCTTACGAATTGCTTGGACTTATTGGCTATCGAGGCATAAGCTAGTGTTTATAATCAAGCTGGATAATCACTTCAACCAATCACTAATTTGTGTCCCTCATTAGGATTCGTGCTTTTTTCCACAACGACGTGACAGGCCTACAAACCGAGCGATTTGCAGAAATAACATGAAGCTTCAAGCACATGCTCCGTCTATTAGAAGTTGGTCGATGATCTTCACGACTCATATCAGGAGCTCAATGAATCCTCCTCTGTAACCTATCTCTATGCATGTCACGCAAAGTATAAATGCACTGTTATAATGTTATTTAATTGATTACTTTTAGTTAATTAATTATTCAATTAATTGAATAATTTTACTAAGAAAACATTTCGTATTCTATGGAGTATGCACGACTTAAGCAAAATTATGATTAAGCATTTTGTAAATCATGTAATTAGTTACACATGAAACTAGTCGAACTGGTAGTAAAAATTCAAAAATTAAAGATATGACTAGTTAAGATTAAAACATTTGAAAAATGGTCAGTAAATGTTTCAGTTGAGCGGATTGTCTTGATTTCATCCAGTTCTTCCCTGATGATGGTGGACTTTTTTGCTCCACCGAAATAACTGTTGATCACTTTTTTAAAATGTTTTAATCCTTATTAGTCATATTTTTGAAGTTTTTACATTTCTACTACCAAATCATGTAATTTTTCATCGAATTTCTCTTGCCTTCCCTCCTTCCTATTCCCAAATAACTATCCAGAATAAATAAAGCAATTTAATGCGTATTTATATTATGTCCTAATCTTAAGTTCAGGCATTTGCAGTCAGTTGCACAAGCCGTCTTATTCGGCATGCTGTAGATTCTCCAAACACAGCAGTTAATCACCAAAGTCAACATTAGCTCAATTTCTGAGTCGATATCTACTCCCTTCACTGAACGGACCTGACAGTTCCAATTAATCCGACCTGTACGTCTTGCCCGTTCTCTGCTATGAATGCATGTATCAAAGGATCATGTAACGATACTCTTCGGAAAGGTAACCAAGTGCAGTTCCTTCTGAGTTCTCTACTAACCGCATTTTATGAGTTTTCTGGAAGACTTGAAATCGGTTTGTGATAGTTAATGCAGATGAACTTCTGATTAAACGACGCGTTTATCTGTTTCCTGAGATCCTGATGAGTTTGCGAAATTCCTTAGAATGATAACTCCAAATAGTGAAGGGGTTTCCATGGGTGGAGAAGTGGGTTTGCTCACTGCAACCACAAAAGAAATGTAAAAGTAGAGTATACAAGTGTAACCTTTTTATGGGCTTAGGATCATGTGACCAAACTAATAGCAACGTGACTCTTGAACTCTTTCGTCTAACTGGTGAAAATGAGCTTCATCATCTGATTGGTCCGCACGACATAGTAGTGGACTGGCGATTTCACCATTTTTGTCGCCACTCTATAAAATTGCGCATTCACACACCTACCCTGTCATAAGATATCACATCGCCGAACGAGGCGATAAGATGCCAAATCGGCCAACCAAGTCAATTTTTCAGAGCCGTCACGTGACTACTAGTCGACATGTTGTCACCCTTTCAGAGACTCCTCTCAGTAGCAATGCTCAGTATGCTTATATTTCACGTCTATGACTACAACCTGCGAACTGTGAGCGACGCAGGGGCTTCGGTAGCCCAGTTGAAAGAGCAACGGATTAGCAACCATAGGGTTGCGAGTTCGAATTCAACCAAAGACCGTCGTGCACACGTGGGTTGGTGCACATTAAATCTGTCGTGGTCTCAAATGTCCTCACGTTGGCGTGGTGTGGAAGTTTGGAGAGTGGGGTGCCAGCTCAGGTGTGACCTCGTCATCTGACCGTGGTTCAAAATTACGTTGTGTTGTCCTCGGGTTTCCCTATGGGAGTTGGTCCGGGACCGTCAACAATAATCCGCTGTGTTGCTCCAGTGCGACGTTAATTGAAATACCTACCCTAAAAGTCAGCTTGGGGTAGTATATTATTTACAGAACAGAACAAGAGCTGGCAGACTATTAATACAAAATATGTATGCGCAGAAGCATTCGCTTGTAGTCTAGATTCGATGTTCCGTTTCACTATATTCTGGTTCACGACTGTACAGTACAACAAAAATTACGATAAAGATGTCGAATTAATTGTGACGATATGCAGCTTATACGCAGTTTAAGTATAAAAGCAATCATATAATATTGGCTTCAGAATGTGAGGCAATTATGTGGGCGAATTTCCCACAATTGTTTTCTGTTGTGGCATAGATTACGGGTTCTCCGAGAAATTATCATGTATATTTATACAAGGCTAATAATAACTATGCTGCAATAAAATCAGTATATGCTGAATAATTGTATTGATATTAACTATATATTATTAACTAGTTAATTTCGAGTGAGTTTTATTTTCATATATATCACGTTTTCATTTTACCCTGAATTCCATAAATAGAATATTATTCTGTATTAAAACACTTGACAAATGAATACATTTTATATAAATCCAAATGTAGTGTTTGTTTGAACATTGAATATTTTCGTCCCATTTCAATTTATTAATCCGTTTTGTGTTATTCTAATGAAATATTCAGGGGTTTCCTAGTTTGGTGTCTATCTGTCTATGTGTACGCCTGAACTACATTCAAAAGTTTTGCTATATACGTCTGGGTATATTTTCATAAACCTTTGCATACTAATCAACTAGTGACTGAATTTTATTGAGTCAGTCTTTCTATCTGTCTTCCCTATTTATGGAAGGAACCTCCATTTTTAATTCTGGTAACCTTATTAACCTTATGTGACAGATCCCACGGCCATACAGATACTGACAAGCTGTTGAACTGACAAACCATAATAACATCCCATTTGGAAGCCATTATAAAAGAAATCATTATTTAACGATTCTAAAACTCAGCAATTAAAGTCATTACGTGATCATTTCTGAGAATATTAAGCATTAAAAAATGCTTTTTGTTCAATTACTCTGCAAAGTAGGGGAAGTATTTTTAGATTTATATTTCTTCTCTCCTGTCTCTGAGAAAAATAATATGATTTTTAGTTTATTCCCTCCAATTCAACCTGCTTGTTATGTATTTAATTTTAATGAAATATGAAAAAGCGGGATAAGAATTATGGTAGACCGACAGCACATCAAAAAGTGCGGAGCGTAACTGTCGTGCACGAAAGGTTAATTAGGATGTTATCGTATTTAACCTTTCATTGAAAATGTACTTAAAAATATGTTTGATCGTCCAATTTACGGTCATTCGTTTAGAAGACCTAGTAGCGTTGAATCGTACGAACTCTCAAATTCCTATTATTTAATAGGGTAATATTTTATAATTCTAATTTTAGGTATAAATAATTTTTCTTTTGTTTTCGTTCGCTTTAATGCTTTTCAACTGCGTCTTTTATGAAAGCATAATGCGATAATTACTCTTAATCTCCGAACAAAATGGGTTTTAATTAAGCTCTATTATGTTTGTCCTGAGTTAAATTATGTTGGTATTGTACATAAAATTAGTTCTCCCTTAGCTTAGGTTCTTAATCGTCTACCCGATAAAAGCAATTTCAGGAAGAACATGGTACCCACAGCAAACAAAATCGCACGTTATTTTTAAAGTAAAATTACTTCTTATGATGTGGGAAGGAGTTTTATGAGTAATTCGTTATCTCAGAAAAATATGCACTGAATATTCGCGTGTTTTGAAAGGTTTAATCATGGTCTGACATCACTTGAATTTTAAAACACATTTGGAGGTTTTTTGTTTTATCAGAATCAAAATTTATAGCAATCCATTTCAGTACAGCTTTGATATAAAGACGTTTTGGGGCAACGCTTTTTTGTAGTGAATTGGGACGGGAAAGGTAACCCCGTTTTATTAGGATCATAGCAACGTCGCGATAATTTGTATCTCTTATTAATTTTTGTAAATCATTTATCTTTTTTTATTTTACCTGCCTAAATAACTCTAGTTTGATAGAATTAATGGATCTTTTATAATATTCATATTGTGTATCCTGGTTTCATTAGATTTTAAACTAAGAAATTATTGAACTTGGACAACTTTTTTAATAATAATATAAAAAAAGAAATGTTGTTTTCATTAAAGTAAATACTTATCTAGTAGAAACAAGAATAATCAGTTGTGTGGATTTTTTTCTATTTTTAAAATTCTTTTCATTAATATTTTAATTATTTTCCGCTAAGCCTATAACGGTGGGGTTTTAATAATCAGTTGTGTGGATTTTTTTTCTATCTTTAAAATTCTTTTCATTAATATTTTAATTATTTTCCGCTAAGCCTATAACGGTGGGGTTTTAATAATCAGTTGTGTGGATTTTTTTCTATTTTTAAAATTCTTTTCATTAATATTTTAATTATTTTCCGCTAAGCCTAAAAAACGGTGGGGTTTTTCAAGAAATTATTCCTTGTTGACATAACACGCCAAAAGCGTTGCCACAAAAAGTCCTCTTATCAAAGCTGTACCTCCATTTCCATTTTTTCAGCATAATCTAACGACCGAGCTAGTTTTAATTTGAAAAACCTGACAAAGAAGCGAGGGAAAATTCCATTTTTATTTGATGCTGAACACGAAGTCCAAATTAGCATCATTAAAAAAGCAATTCAGGATTCGGCTCATCGTAGTTAAAGAACTTTACTGCATAAATCAATTGATCGAGAATCGGCTAAACTTCTGTTTGACTCACCGTAAAGAACCGCTATAATTAGGTTTCATATATCTTTCAGACCTTGAAGGGTGGTTTATCCGAACTGCCCCTGCTAAAGAAACTTCCATATCTTCAGTGTGATAGGAAAATTGCATATACCGTGAAATTTTAACGAGTTATCATCACATATTTTCCGACTTGTTCCTATTAAAATCTTAGTTTAGGGTTTTCCTGGTCGTTCAAGATTGCAGATGTTTCCGCAGATGAACGTTAATAGAGCTAACTGAATACATTCAGTGCAATCAGTATTTCAGATTTATTCAATAATAGCGTTCAAATATTAATTATTACGCGATGCTGAAAATGATTTGCATACAAATAAATTAAGTGTGCAAAATAGAAAGAATTCGTATTCAGATTCAATCTTCCTCTTAAGCCTTTTGTTTACTAAAGAAGTATTGCTTCATTCCTCTCAGAATAGGTAAAAGTATACAAGAAATTAGCTGTCGGCATCCATTGAAACTTCTTGTATTTTCAATTTATTTACATATTACCAACTACATAAAAATTACAAATAAAACTAAAAAATACGAAATACAATCGATATTTTTATGACATAAACATCATATAGTATCTAATAAAAAATTAAGTCGTAGGTAGTTGCCAGTTGAATTACATTGGGAAAACACAACGTGCTATTGGCGGTGGTCCGAGATCAATCCCCAATGTGAGGATCCGAGGGCACCACGTAATTTTGAACCATGGTCAGATGACGAGGTTAAGGTAATGATGAGATTCCTCGTCGCAACAACCACCCGGAGTGTTAAATAAAGAATTTAAAATATTTCTTCTTTCCAAATAACTATTTCTGAAAGTCATTTTGTGTGCCTTTTACAGTTGGTTGTATACAAATGCTTTCAAGTACAATATATAAACACTTCTTTCTGCGCAATTTACACTTCACATTTTGAGGGCCCTTGTACAAATAAGCGTTTCAGCATATTTAAATATTTTTATTTAAATTTATTTTCCGACAAAGCAACCAAATAAAAGTTCATAACTCTCAAGACAAAGTAGAAATATGCGAACGACTACGAAGCCACAGGAGATCATTTCAAAGAGACACCCTGTAAAAAACTTCGCAACGTTGCCACGCATAAAAAAACATGAAACGAAAATGGGGTTGTTTTTAAACCCAACATAAATAATCGAGTTTCTTTTTCAACTCCTCTCCAAACATTACCGCCTCAAAAGGAGGAGAAATTAAAAATTGTCTAAGTCAGCAACTTTCCATAGATAACAGTTTTTTTCTTTTGTTAGATATAACTGGACATTCACACACACACACAAGATTAGCGGACGATAACAAAAAAATAGTCCATAAACTATATTTCTTCATTAGTGATACTCTTTCTGGCACTTTCAAGGGGGAAAACAGTATTCTCAGAAGCACTCTAAAAAAGGAGCAATCTTTTTACCGCTGATTAATTAGAACTAATTCAACTCCCCTTTTGATGGCGCTTTGCCTTGTAGCGCTAGGTGGAAAAAGCGGCGTCTAAAAAGCCGCTGAAAAGTAACCAACGTATTTAATTATAAGATTCGCAAACAGAGTTGTGTGTGCTTTTTCAGAATAAGTGACAGCTGAAAATGAATTAATGGTCTTTGTCTCGATACTTATGCTGGATTTCGTGTTTTTTATTTATCTTTCTTTCACCAAAATTGCTTTTATTGCGGGCCTAACACATCTGGGCTTTGCCTACTTCACTGCTAATTATGCTCGAAACCACAGCATAAAAACGGCGAAGAATGCTTTAATTAAAAGCAGAAGGGTGTTATTTGCAGACCTTTTTATTAATTTTTTAAATGTTGGATGGAATTTGCGTTAAAAATGCTCTTTCGAGAGATTTTCTGAGCCTAAAAACAAGCTGTATAAATACGTTTTTTTCGAATAGTTTATTAATCAAGAAAAAATTAAAATTCCGATGATTCATAAGTTTTAAAAACTGAAGACTTATATATGAGAAGATTTAAAATTATAATTAGTCTTCTCAGATTTATTTACTTCTTAGCTATGAAGCTGCAGGTTTCCATCGTAATCTCTGTTTATAGAAAAATTTTCTGTCAAATATGGAGATTAACCATTCCTACTTTTATGCCACGTTATAAATAAAAGTAATTATAAAATAAATATTGATTTATTCCGGAAAACATCAAATTTATGTGAATGCGCTCTGAAGTAAGATTTTACCAAAAGTATAACCTTGATTAAAAATTAAAAACCTATTGTTCATCTGATATTAATAAAATGGTGTCGTAAGTTTTTGTATGAATAGTTAAAGTGTTATATTAAAGTTCTAAATGTACTTCTAGTTAGTCTTATTATTGTTCCAATTAGCTTAATTGTCATAAAAGTTAGACATCTAAAAACACTTTAAACTTGTATTTATTATACATGGTATTTTTATTTTAACACCCGTACCAAAGATAGAAACTACATTTATTTCCGAAGTAAAGCTTTGTTATAACTCTCGCTTAACCCCCTTTGTCTCTTTTGTTAACCCTCTTGATATTTGTTTCAGTGAGATATCTCGTCATTAGAAGAAAACTGACCAGAACTTGATCTTGTTATTGTCAAAAAAAAATCGATAATACCTTGATGACCAGATATCTCGTCATTAGCAAAATTGGTCAGATCTTGATGGACCTTGATCTATCGCGTCGAAACCACTTGGAGGGTTAAATCTAAAACAAGCCCCAACAGTGTTCGTATGATTTCAAAGAGAGACAAAAATGTATCTATAAAAGTTAAATTGCTCGCGATCATTTTCATTCGTTCATAAAGAATAATCTTAACTATGTTTTTTATTTCTAATGATTCAAAGAATATAAGGCAAAGAATAAGAAAAAAAGACCTGTTCATTAAAAATCAACACCAACAAAGACGAGCTATAGCAATGAAGTTCATTAGAGTAATGACATGTGGCATAATATATAAACGATAGAAATTACAGAACTAAGTCAAAGGAACATGCTAAAATCAGTAATTTGTGTGTCCACCTTTAGCAGTTATAACTTCTTGCAAACGGCGTGGCATTGGTCGATAAAGATTATGAATGGTAGCACGCAGATTCAACATACCTCCACAGAGACGTAACTAGGCTATTTTCCACCCGGGGCAAGAACTCGCCTTGGCGCCCCCCCCCCCCCCACCGACCAACTAAACCAAAACCCTCCCCGACAATACCTGATATCGCCACCACATATTAATTCCACTAGTCCAAATTGTTTTAGTAGATGGTAAATGCTTGATTTCAAAGGTAAATAGATTAATTTGCGGCAATTTCATTTTTAGTACAAGATAAAATATCTAATTAATTCTAAGATATTTCATTGACAAATAATCTAAGAGTGGCATGTTTGGTACACTCTTTCATACTTATAGTCGCTGCAAATGAAATCAAATGATATCGAGATATGTGTGGGTTGAATCAAAATCAAGACTTGTTTAAAATAGGATATTTAATTATGATAAATACAGAGGCTGTTCGGACATTTTTTGAATGATTTTGATGAGCTGTAAAAAAATTGTATGCTACGAAATAATTTTATTTTCGCAGCACTTAAATAGTTAAAGTATAACTCATCGTCTGCTAACTGAGAGTTTTGTTTATTTTCAAAATGGCGCTTTTAAATAATCAATGGATGGAAGGCTATGTTTCCTCTCTTTCCGAAGAGAATTATTCTTATTCGATTATTTAAAAACGCTGTAAAAGTCATGGTTTTTCGATATCTAAAGGTACGATAAGTAATATTAATGAGAAAGGAAAAAACGCGCGTAAAAGTGGAAAAATACTTCCAAATACGTATCCAAAAAAGAAAGGAATTTCTGAGAATATTTGCAAGGTAAGATCTTTAATCTTAAAAGATAATCCGCCAAGTCAAAGAACTATTACAAAGTCATTAAAAGTTCCGTTTCAACTGCAAATAAAATAATAAACAGTGATTTGAATCTTAAGGCCAAAAAATACAATGTTCATCGTCTATCTCCACGACATATTGCAGAAAGCAGAACTCGCTGCAGAATTCTGTATGAGAAGCATTTAGCTGGAGAAAGATAGAAAAATGTTGTGACAATAGACGAGGCGTGGGTGTATTTAAAAGATTGCAATAGAAAAGAACAATTTATTATCATAAAAGAGGAGAAAAATCTTAAAACGTGGTTCAACTTTGTAACTTTAACGTGAGAACTGTCTCTAAGAGATTTGGTTGTTGCCGGTTTTGCATATAATGGAAAATTAAAAGTAAAAAGGAGGGGGAAATGTAAAAATCAACTCCCACATATTATCAAGACCCTATTTTACCCCAATATTCAAAAAAGAAATACCATATCTTTACCCAAAGTGCCAACAATCAGTAGAACTGCATCAGGACAAAGCAAGCAGCCACACATCTAAATCCACTGTTAAATTCGTGGAAAAAATGGAACAAGAAACTGGTATCAAGTCAATAAATACCCTTTACTGATATTCCTGCTAAATCTCCATAATATGTCTCACCCATGGACTTTTGTGCTATTGGAGTTTTAAAAAGAGAATTATCGAAACGTCGACCGAAAACCATTCAAGGATTTTGGAAAACTGTGGAACAAGAATTAATAATAACAGATTGTACTCAAGTTATTATCTTGAGTACAATTTACTTTGACATTTTTCACAATCTCTTAATATATTGCCAAAATGTGAAAAAAAATTAACTTAAACACAGAAAGCTTGAACTAAAACTTAACTTTACGGGCTTTTTCGGCTGCAAACATTTTTACAATGTCTTCAAAAGATAGCTTTGAAGCTAACTTGTGCTCTCTATTGATTTGATGCTCAGGTTAGTTAGTCGTTGTCCTGTTAAGTTTCTGAGGTAATTTTTTATGATCTTTAGTTTGCTAAAACTCCTTTCATTTGAGGCGACTGAGACTGGTATTGTGAGGAAAATTCTCAACGCTGTCATTATGTTGGTGGACGCGTCTTCATGTCCGTTCTTGTATATTGCAACGATTTCTCTGGGCAGCGTGATAGATTCAAATCTAGAGAAGTCTAGCTTAAATAATAAACATTAATTTTATTCAGAACAATTTCTTGATTAGATGAGGGTCTATATACAAGGCACTTTCACGAATTCGATGCCTCTGCTAACGGGATGCGACAGGTTGTCGTAATCTCAGGTACGCACGAAAGTCTCTGAGTGGGAGAAAGGTCTCTCAACGGTCTCTGGATGAGACTCTACTCGTCGGGTGACGATTACATAAGATCAGCACCGGATCCTCACGGGATGACGGGTCAATTCAGGTTCCCTGCCGGACGAGAAGTCGGCACCGGACTCTTCGCAGGTCGTCGGTTCGGCGCAATCAGGGATCGGCTCCGCTGGGGTCGTCGGATCAGCACAAGACAGGCACGGCTCCGCTGGGGTCGCTGGTTCGAATCTCGAACGAGAACAAAGCAGGAACTCGAGATAGGCAGCCTACGCCAGGCTACAAGAACGCGCCCTCTCGGGATGAGAGAACAGTCTTCCAAATTGATAAGAGCTCCCTAATGAGGTTGACCGCTCAAAGGGTCGCTGAGCCAAGCCGCTCGAACGAGAACACAAGCAAGACTCGAGATGGGCAGCCTACGCCAGGCTACAAGAACGCGTACTCTCGGGGTGAGAGAACCGTCTTTTAACAATGCTTTTCTCCCTAAGGAGTGACCGCTCAAAGGGTTGCTGAGTCAAGCCTCTCGAACGAGAACACCGGCAAGAACTCTCGATTCGACTGCTTTTCCTTCTGAAACCTCGCAGCCTTTGTTCGCTGGTGGTTTTTTTTTATTGGTTCGCTCTTGATTGGTTCTTGCTTTTAATTGGTTCGCTTTTAATTTGTTGGCTTTTGAGGTTGCTGATTCGGTGGTGACTGTATGACGTAAAATGGGATCAGCTACTTAGCGCAGGTGGGCTTGATTACCTAGCAGGTGGACTTAATCACCTGGCAGGTGCACTCCTAAACACCTGGGCGCTTTTCGGAACGAATTCTCTTTTGTCAGTCTTTGATCCAAGTCCCGACCGTCTGGTGCCAGAGAGATGGAAACGTATTGTCTGGTTCTTTTACGACTCTGTCGGCGAGTTTGCCTTGGGAGGGTCAATTGAGGGGTCCATCAATGAATCCTCACAATATTAATGTCAGAAGACCTGATGGTGTAGCCGTTTTCATATAAGGGCTTAAATCCAAGGTATGATACTTAAAACTCTCCACTTCTATCGGCAGCTAGTCCTTGTCTAAGTCTTCTTTATATGTGGTGGCTAAGTCAAGTGCCTGGTTCTTCAATTCTTCTCCATTCATTGTTTCAAACCGAGCTCCATTGAGGAAACCAAATAAACTATTGAATGTTTTGAATGACTTGAAAACTTTGCCTCAGTTCATTCAGAATCCGATCTATTATTTGTATAATTAATAATCTGAACTTTTTTCTTCTGAGAATTCACAGCTTTCAACTTCGCCCTTCTCATCAAACCTCCGCTTCTTCCTCCTCCGTACTTCTTTAAAAAGAGGATCTAGGTTAAGCTTTCCTGCTATTTCTTCACACATTCTGCATTTAGCTCCTTTTATAGTTTTTGATTTTTGTAGTCTACTAATAAGTTTTCTTCTTCATTTGTTATCATACGTAAATATCTATAGTAAAAAATACTCGGCCAATTTAGCGCCCCCCGAATCCGGCGCCCGGGGCAGATGCCCCGTCTGCCCCCCTCTAGTTACGTCTCTGTACCTCCACAGTTAGTTGTGACAGCGTGTTGGAATCGGTCTCAAACCTCCAATTATAGTGCCGTGTGGGGCACATAAATTTGAAGAATCGATAAAACCCAACAATTGGTTATGGGCCTCAGACCTTAAGCTGAACCTGAATTCTGCCACTACCGGTATCCAGTATGATGGGGATTCAAGAAATGTCAATGTTTTCCTTCCCGAAGTTATCGGATTTCAACTATGCCACGTGGAAGACGGACATGAAGATATTGCTAATGGACCGGAACTGCTGGGAATTTATCACTAAAACGGAACCTCTATTATTGGAAGATGCTCCAGAACAAGAAAAAAGAGACTATCGTTATAGGAAACAGAGGACATACACAACTATCTACCAGGGCATAGACAGAAAATATCAAGTCTTAATTTCATCTACTGAGGATGGTAAGGAAGCCTGGGATATATTAAAGACCAACTTTGAACCAGCATCTAGAGCACGATTGGCAGGCCTTGTGGACGAGTTCTTTTCAATCCGCTACCAGCCGGAGGACGAATCCATTGGACTCTTCTGCAAACGAGTGCATGAGAAGCTGTTACAGATAAAAGAAGGTGGATTCGAAATCCCAGACCTCTTAGTTTGCTTTCATTTAATAAGACATTTGCCTCACGAATACGATAATCTGGTACAACTGCTATACAGGATAGATGACAACGAGTTCACGCTAGACAATTTGTCTAAACATTTAATAACAGAATCCAGCCGAATCGAGCTGAAGCGGAAAGACGAAGGCACAAAATTAAGTATCGTGGCCGATGCTTATGCTACAAGAAACAAGTCATCTAGATACCAGGAGACACGGGCGTCTACTCCTGATCACAGCAGATGCGTACTGGACCCTGAATTAATTCCTTCAAGCCCAAGAAAGTCGACAGTTTGTCGTATGGGGCCGCGACCATTCTGCAACTACTGCAAAAAGTCGGGACATTACGAATCGAAGTGCTTCAAGAAATGCAATCGGCAGAAACCTGGTGGTGAATTATTTTATATGGAGGACAATCCAAAAACTGATCTTCAACGTGCCTATGCAGTTTCAAATTTTCCAAATGAAAGACCGAGGGAATTTCTCATTGATTCTGCTGCAACTGCTCACTTCTGTAAAGAACGTGATATGTTTACGACATTCAGAAAATTATGCGGCCCCATCGGTTGTAAAACCTCAGCAGATGTATTACAATTCAATATATATATTTATATAAATCTAACAAAATATTTTTCTAATAATATTTTTAAATTTATTTAACAATAAAGGCTTTGTTAAAAAGTCAGCCAAATTATTTTCCGATGAAATATAATTTACGTTAAATAGTTCATCTTTTATTAATTTACGAATAAATTTGTACTTGATATCAATATGTTTAGTTTTCACATTTTCCTGACTATTTTTTGAAAAATAGATAGCAGATTGATTATCACAATATACTTGGGGTCTTATGTAATCACACAAACTTAATTCATTTATAATTCTACTAAACCAAATAACTTCTTTAGTGCAATCGGTTAGTGCAATAAATTCAGATTCCATTGAGCTAAGAGCTATGCACTTTTGTTTAGAAGATTTCCATGATATTGGGATGTTACCAAAATAAATTAAATAGCCACTGCTTGAATGTCTGTTTGTGAGACCACATCCCCAATTTGCATCAGAAAAAGCAATCAAATTTGAACTTTCTACATTGGAAAGATTAATTTTAAAATCCTTTGTAAGAAAAACATAGTTCATAATATCAACAACGTAAGACCAGTGTTTGTAAGTATAACCATTACAAAACTGAGACATTATATTAACAGCAAATGCAATATCTGGTCTGGATCTATCTGACAAAAACGATAAACATCCTATTAAGGAACGATAGGGAAATTTCCTCATTAAATCATTTTCAATTATTTCTTCCTCTTTAACCTTATCAGGTAAGTTACAACCAATTTTAAAAGGCAAATTCACAAAACTTTTAGGAAGATCTTTGAATTTTGACATTAATTTTTCAATGTAGGTAATTTGATGTAGATAAATCGAATTTTCAATCTCTTGAAAGTTTACGCCTAACAAATATTTAGTTTTACCTAGGACTGTAAGATCCAATTTTTTGTCCAATAATTCGATTACTTCATTTATCAAATGTTCCCTTTTTGAAAACAAAACCATATCATCTACATAAACAATTAAAATTACATCTTTAAATTTGTAGACACAATTACACCAATTTAACTGAGAAAATCCTAATTTAGTTAAAATACCGTCTAATTCCAAATTCCATTCTCTACCACTTTGATGCAGACCATATATAGCCTTTTCCAATAGACATACTTTGTTTTCGGATCCTTTCAGCACAAATCCTTTTGGCTGTTTCATGTATATAGTATCCTTAAGGTGTCCATATAAATATGCACTTTTCACGTCAACTTGACAGTGATACCAACCCAACATAGAAATCAATAGTACAAACAATAATTTAACAATAGAAAACTACCACCACAGAAGATCCTAGTCGGAGACAAGGACAGCACCTCGGAAGTATTAGGTATGGGTGATATTCAATTTACAGTTTTAGATAGAAACCGAAATTTTGATTTAACTTTGAAAGATGTTTTATACTCACCTAATATGAGAAGAAATTTAATTAGTGGTGCTCGTATTGACCTTGTGGGAAACCAAATTAAATGGGGAAATAACAAAATGATTATTTATAATAGTTATAATAAATATTTGTTTACTGTTCCCAGAATTGGAAAATTGTATATCTTGAAAGGTTATCCCAAGATTAAAAATTATGTATATGTAACTGGTTTAGATCTAGAAAAAGCCCACCGTAGGTTTTGTCATGTTAACATGCCCTTAATTGAAAATATGAGTAAAATTAATTGTGTAAAAGGAATTGAAAAACTTAATTGTAAAAATATAGATAAAAATTGTAAGATTTGTGCTATTGCTTAATCCACTAGAATATCCTTAAAAAGAAACTATATGTACGAAAGGAAAACTAAAAATGTTTTGGAAAGGATCCATATGGATTTGTGGGGTCCTGCTCCAGTTAACTCTCTAGGTGGAAACAAATACTTTTTATCTATTATTGATGATTTTTCACGAAAAGTAACTATTTATATTATTCGAAATAAGAATGAAGTTTTTGATTACTTTAAAAAATACTTGGTTAAAGCTGAAAGACAGCTAAATGTTAAGTTAAAATGTGTCCGAACTGACAATGGTTTAGAATTTTGTCACAAAGAATTTAAAAAGTTTTTAAATGATCTAGGAATAAAAATCGAAAGAACTTCAACTTATACCCCTGAACAAAATGGCGTTGCAGAAAGGTTCAATAGAACAGCCATGGATTGTGTCAGAGCTATGCTTCAAGACAGTGGTTTACAACCACAATTTTGGTCAGAAGCACTTTTAGCATTTATTCATACTAAAAATAGATGCGAACACAAATTAACTGAGGGTATATCTCCTAACGAAATATGGACTGGTTTCAAACCATCAGTAAAACATTTTAGAATTTTTGGCTCTTTGGCATATGTTCATATTCCTAAAATACAGAGAAATAAATTACAACCCAGAGCAAAACTTGGCATTTTGACAGGATATGGTTTGTAAACTAAAGGTTACAGAATATATATCCCAAACGAGAAGAGAATAGTTGAAACAGTCCATGTTCATATCGACGAAAGTAAGAAAGCTGTTGATGTACTATTTGGTAAAAACTTTGAGTACGTTTCTTTCGATCTTAATTCTAATATTCCTATTTATCAATCAAATGAAAATATAAAAGTAAAATCGGAAAGTGAAACTCAAGTTTTAGATTCTAAAGATTTAGTTAAAACTGAGGACTTAAAAAGTCTTAACATTTCAAATTGGCGAAGAATCGATAAAACCCAACACAGCGCATGATCGACATACGGATCCATTTCGGGCAATCATATTATACACATTTTCGATAGGGAGAAATCGGGTGACCAAGCAGTCCAAGTAAGAATTGACACTTGTTTGTCATAGAAGAAACGTTGTAAAATTCGGGTCCCATGGGAACGAGCATTGTCCAGTTGATAGCTCCAGGAGGATCTGTATGAGGGATAGCACTTCAGATTGCAAGACCGCTGTGATGTACCCCTGGCTGTTCATAGATCCCGCGATCTGTATAAGGAAGATCTTGAAAGAAATGAAATAGCACCTAAAAACATCACACAGAGCAGGACCACCAGGACGCTCTCCAATACACCCTTGCATTGTAACTGTTAACAATGTTGGCGGAGAGTGGGGTGCCACAGATGTCGAAGTCATCTGACCGTGGTTCATAATTACGAGGTGTTGTTCTCGAATATTTCCCTTGGTTCCTCAACCTTCCTAGTGGTTTAGTTGAGATATCTCTTCCATCAAGATCTGAACAATTTCGCTAATTACAAGATTCGTATATCGTCACCAAGATATTGCCGATTTTTTGACGATGGCGAGATCAAAAGCATGTCAGTTTTGTTCTAATGACGACATATCTTGTCCATCAAGATATGCCAATGATGAGATACCTCGTCAAGACAACCACCGGGAAAATCAACTATACCCTACCTGATACAAAGTCTGAAAAATTAACTATTAAAAACATATGAACTTAGATAACAAGTTACTTTGAAGACAATTACTATTTAATAAAAATCCAAAAGCTTGAACATTCATTTCTCACTCCTTCCATCTGTATTTCATAGCCTTTAGAAATCCCCTTTTAACACAAAAAATCCAACGCCTAAGAATAGTTGGGTTTTCAACCGATTACCAGTCTCACCAAACGAATTGTATTGCCACAGCGAGAAGGTTGGTTTGGCGTTTTATGGCACAAGGACCATATTTGGTCAAGCTGTGCCATGCACAAGACAGCGTCAAATAAAAAATATCGTGAAAATGAAAAAAGAGGGTAGGTATTTCAATTAACGTCGCATTGAGGCAGCACATCGACGGTCCCCGATCAATCCCAAAGGGAAAGATCCGAGGAGAACACCTCGTAATTTTGAACCACGGTCAGATGACGAGATCCCGCCTGAGCTGGCACCCCACTCTGCAAACCTCCACACCACGCCAACGTGAGGACATTTGAGGCCATGACAGATTTAACGTGCATCAGTCCCCTTTATACCCGAACGTCTTCGGTTGGATTCGAACACGCAACCCTCCGGTTGTTAGTCCGTTACTCTTCCAACCAGGTTACCTGGGCCCGGAAAAAAGAGGGATGGGAGAACAGGGTTGTGGGATGAAAGCAGAAAAATGTCGCTTGGATATCCAGGGAGAGTGAACCCCGTGTTAACTAAATACAGTAAACCCCATGGTAAAAGAGACCACTAGAGTACAGTGAAGTTCGTACACAGCTAAAAGAGGGGGGGGGGGTGTCTCTGAGCGATGGGAGAATAAAAAAAGGCATAGGGCTAAATAACAAAAAAATAAAACATGAGCGACAAAAGAAAATTATAGTGAAGCCATTAACTATTTCAAAACACAAACTAAACACAACCTCCCTTCGCCAACCACTTCAAAGAGGTAGCATCTCAAGTTTTTCTTTCGAAGGCACAAACAATTAAACATTTATCCGAGCTGTCCTTCAGTTTACCGTCTCCTTTAGAGATCTCCCCCTCGCCCAAACAATCCCATCGTCTCAAGATCAATGGAGAGAGCTGGCTTTTCATGCGTGTACAAACTCCACCAAACGAATTGTATTTCCGCAACTGAAGAGGGAGAGCACAAAAAAGAAGCGATTGACCATTATCCTCTTCCATCCCGATGACCTTTGCCGTTTCTCCCGAGCATTTCGACTCAAGGACCTATTCCGGGCGCAGCTACGTGACTCGGGCTCCTCGATTACGGGATTTCGCCGTAATGAAACCAAAGGCCCGAACGTAATTCGGGGCTGTTCCGCTGGGCGTGCTGACGACAGGTGTAGACATTCCGCTGAAGAGCCCTTTAGGGGGCATTTGTCTTCGACTGGGAACAATGCGATTGCCATTGAACGGGGTGGGAGAGCGGAGAAAGTTAAGGAATTAGATAGACTCTGGCACCCGTCGAGCCGTTTGCTGAACCCAACAAAAGGCAGACGTCTACTTGAGAATGTGCTTCGGAAACTTTAATGTTTGTGTTGTTTTGAATCTTTCCACTGAAAGTTTGGGAACCGCTGGTGCAAGAGACGGTATCTTACGGATCACTGGTGCAGGAGACAATATTTGTTTGGTTTCCTTTTTTAGGTAGCATGCCGGGAATTGTCATGATCTTTGAAATTCTATCTTGTCGATAATTTCATTCATCATTTTTCGTTTAATAAAACATCCGTTTAACTGGTAGTGTTCAAAGCGTTTATCTGCCATCCAGTAGGTCTCGGTTAGTAAGTGCATAATTGTTGGTAATTTAGTTTAGCATGATTTATTTAATAAAACAGCCGCCTTACTGGTATAGGGTCATAGCGTAGGGTTGTCATCCAGTGTGTCCCTGTTTTCAATCTCGGTTTCTAAGCGCATGGATGTTGGTGATAGTCCCTGTTAACTGAGGCTTACCCACTGTGTACTTCTTCACAAACACCAATAAGTTCGCCGTTTGTAATGCCGAAGGTAATAAATGTAATGCCGTGGTCAAGCATTAGAAATATGTAAAAAACTTAACAAAACACAGAGAAGAATATATTTTGCAAATACTACGTATAAACAAATATTGTTTTCATCGAAATATATCTTAATATATTATCCAGTAACATAGCCAGGGGGCTGTGGGATGAAGGGTCAAGTCATCTCCAAAAGTGTTGGCTCCTTATTTTTAAACCCTTCATACATTAAATATTATAAGTAAGTAGGCAGTTGAATAAACGACACACTGGAGCAACACAATGGGCTATTGATGACGGTCCGGGAGTAATTCCAAAGGGAATGATCGAGGATAAAACCATGTAATTTTGAACCACGGTCACATGACGAGGCAACACCTGAGCTGGCACCTCACTCTCCAAACTTCCACACCACGCCAACGTGAGGACATTTGAGGCCAAGACAGATTTACGTGCACCAGCCCCTTTGTACACGACTGTCTTGGATTGGATTCGAACTCGGGAGACAGTCCGGGATCAATCCCTAAGGCAATTATCAGAGGACAACACCTCGACATTTTAAAGCACGGTCAGATGATGAGGTCACACCTGATCTGGCACCCCACTCTCCTTACTTCCACACCACACCAATGTAAGAACGTTTGCGGCCGCGACATATTTAACGTGAATCAACCCCTACATACACGACGGTCTTTGGATGCATCGAGTTTCGAACTCGGAATTCTCCGGTTCCTAATCCGCCACTTTTCCAATTGGGCTACCGCTTCCTCCCCATTAAGTATTGTAAATGCATATAATACTTTTGTCAAATTCTTCAAATACATGATAATTATTGAATTAAGTAGTTTATTAAATAATATCCTACTGAAAATAAAAGTATGATTATGAACTTTTTACTGACATTACCGTCTAATATATTTACTTAGTGCAACATTTAAAAAGTGACAAAAAGTACAAAATTCATTTTGGAAAGCGGGATTAAAGCGTGTAATTTATTTTTTGAACGCATGGGATTAATATTATACGATAATTTGTTTTATACAATGAACATTCTCATGATATAATGTGCATATGTTACTACGTTTTTATTCTATAACCATAAAGTAATGCGATTTATTTACTGACCTGAGTTGCATAGTAATTTTTTTATTTAATTATTACCAATATTATTATTTAATTACTAACTACACTGGTGTTCAAAATTAAGAGAATTTACATCTTTTGTCAAATTTCTCGAAACGTACTGAACAGAAGGTACAACTAATGCTTCCAAACAAAGATGCAAATTGTCAGTGTCAAACACGTAAGCGTACACTTGCGTGTGAGCGGTGCTTTTAGAGGAACAGGCTTTCTAAGCGCACGTGACAATTTCTGCGCTTCGTTCACTCGCACACCTCGGCATATTTCGTAGTGTTTGTTTTGCAACATTCACTGAAATTCAAAAGCAAGCAGTTAAAATGAGTAACCACCAACGTTTGGATGATGGAATGAGGTGGCGAAGCGTCGGGAGACTGGAAGCAGGGCAGTATCAAGTGCATATTGCTAGACTTGAAAGTAACGCCCAGCGTCATGTCCAACTTATGGAAACAGTTTAAGGATAGACACAGGGACTCATAAACTGCCCCATTTCTAGTATTAATTCACATTTTGAGAGCTGTATAACTGTAAGAGGGGACCATACCCTCTTTTAATCCATTTTTGTGTCGATATTGTAACCTCTGTTTCAGACCTTCCTGCGCTGATGAGTCTTAGGCATGATCATGACCGTGTACCTTAATTGTTGTATGGTTATTTTTTTGTATTATTTCAACCTATGTACATGACTAATTTCATTAAAATATGTCCAGTAATTCCGGAGATAATCACCCAAAAGTGAAAATTCTCTTAATTTTGAACATCAGTGTATTTAACTATACCAGACATAACAGTAATGCACGCTATTGGTTGGCTTTGTTTCTTAATGCAGCGAATTAGTCTTAGTGACTCTTTTTCACATCCGTATTTCGTGCATATACGAGGTCTCACCGGAAAGTATCCAGCCATATAATATTATGCATTGTAACGAACATTTTTGCGCCTCATTTCCTTCAAAATAACTCCCTTGGTACCTCACATAATTTTACGTAAGTCTCTTTACTCTGCAAAGTCCATTGTTGTTTTTTATTTACTCTAAACAAGAAGTAAAATGTCTATCTGAAATCAAATATCACCACTATAACAATGTCCTTTATTCCATGTCGTCAAGTTACACAATGCTGTATAAACCGTTCTCGTCATATTAACAATGGCTGAATACTTTCCTGACAGAATAAAAAATAATAAACATACATATAACAGAAATTATAAACATACAGGCATCGACCTTCTGACGAAATAGACGGAGCATAGCAGCTGCTTCATGTTATTTCTTCCAGTTGTTTGGTTTGAAGATCTGTCACGTGGTTGTAGGAAAAAGCATGAATCCTAAATTATTGATAGTTAAAGTGATTATACACCTTGACCCAAAACAGTCTGCGATTCGACAGTCAATCGGTTTAAGTCCTATGTCCACGTGTTTTACCCTTCAGAGATCTTACAGTGACTCCACCCACAAGCTGTCTATTTCATTTGAAGGTCGATGCATGCAGCTATTGTTTGTTTCGTTACATTACAGAAGCCGTTCGGACATTATTTGAACGATTTTAATGGACTGAAGCTCAATTTTTTCCATGAAATTTTTGTGTTTTAAATGTTCCATTTGATAGCCCTTATTATTAACTATCTTTCTACACCTTAATTTCCATGATAATAATGACTTTTGTAGTATTGACAGTGGTATTTTGTCCCATTCTTGTTCCAGTTTTCCAGTCCATGAATGGTTTTCGGTCGACGTTTCGATAATGCCCTTTTCAAAAGCACAAAAGTTCATGGGTGAAACATCTGGAGATTTAGCAAGAATATCAGTAAAGACTTGAGGTATCAGTAATTGACTTGATACCAGTTTCTACCATTTTTTCCAAGAATTTAATAGTGGATTTACTCGTAGATGTATGGCTGCTTGCTTTACCCTGATGCAGTTTTACTCTTTGTTGGCACTGTGGGTAAAGATATGGCATTTCTATTTTGAATATTGGGGATAAAATATGGTCTTGATAACATGTGGAAGTTGATTTTTACATTTTTTCCCCTCTTTTTACTTTTAATTTTCCATTATATGCAAAACCGGCGACAATCATAAATCCCTTAGAGAAAGTTCTCGCGTCCACTTTGCTATAGTCCTTTGACTTGGCGGATTCTCTTTTAAAATTAAAGATTTATCTTACAAATATTCTCAGAAATTTTTTCTTATTTGGATACTTTTTACACTCTTACGTTTTTTCCTTTCTCATTAATAATATTACTTATCGTACCTTTGGATATCGAAAAACCATGACTTTTACAGCGTGTTTGAATAATTGAATAAGTATAATTCTCTTCGGAAAGAGCGAAAACATAGCCTTCCATCCATTGCTTATTTAAAAGCGCCATTTTGAAAGTAAGCAAAACTCTGAGTAAGCAGACGATAAGTTATACTTTAACTACTGTGAAAATAAAATTCTTTCGTGGCATACAATTTTTTACAGCTCATCAAAATCGTTCAAAAATGTCCGAACAGCCTCTGTATCGTCATTTTTTATTAATAAGAGCTAATTAGCCTGTTCTATCAACTCCAGTTATTATTTGTGATTATAATAATATATCAAGACCGTAATATGTAGAGGTAATAAAATTATGTTTGGGCCATCAAAACATTCATTTAAGTAAAATTTAAGACGAAAACTGAAATTTCATATAATCAAAAAGGAAACTTAAAAATTGTAGCGCGAATATTTGGTTTCAAAGTACGTTACTTGATCAATGAACAGCTAACAGGTATCCTGCATAAGCAAACTCTATCACCATATTTGTTTATAGAGACTTTATGCAAATAAAACTTCAAAACAGATAGATGAAAATGTCTTGGATAAAAGAATATGTAAATATTTTTCTCATACATAAAACGTTTTAAACTATAAGTGTGAATACATATTTTTATAGGAGAAATACTTTTTAGTATTGATCTGTTTCCTTGATTTTTTAGGAGAAATCTGTTTTCGAAGCAACGAAGTATCTATAAGTTTTCAAAAATATTTCACAAACGTACATAGCACAGAAGTTGACATTATTTGTTTATCGAAAGTCAATAACTTACAAACAATTTAGAATCGACCGCCTACGAGATTCACTTCCCAATTTCGCCACTTAGTTAAATATGATTTATCTGAATCATGGAGCTCCATGAGATTGCTAACACTACATGGAAGAGCTCGTCAATCTAATAGAATTATTCAGCGCTGTGATTACAGAAAGCAATGAGAAATCTGGAAGATCGAAACCAACGCGGAAAAATATGAGCGAAAATAGGTTTAGCGTTGAAAAAAATTTGGTATTGCCTTTCAGAACAAGTGGATATGTAGGTAGTTAATTAACGTCGCACTGGAGTAACACGCGGGCTGATGGCGAATGTTCGAGATCAATTCCGATGGGGACGATCAAGGACAAAGCTTCGTAATTTTGAACCACGGTCAGATGACGAGATCACCACATGAGCTGACACCCCACTCTCCGAACATCCACACCACGCCCACGTGAAGACATTTAAGGCCACGACAGATTTAACATGCACCAGCTCCCGTGTATACGACTGGATCTAGTTTCTATTCCGTTACTCTTCCAACTGGGCTATGGGCAGCGGTAGCCCGTTTGGATTTGCAACCGGAAGGTTGCGAGTTCGAATCCAACCATAGACTGTCGTGTGCATAGGGGGCTGGTGCACGTTAAATCTCAAGTGGCCTGAAATGTCCTCACTTTGGCGTGGTGTGGAAGTTTGGAGAGTGGGGTGCCAGTTATGTGTGATCTCGTCATCTGACCATGGTTCGAAATTAAGGGGTGTTGTCCTCGTATCCTTCCTTTCCGGTTTGATCCCGGACCGTCACCAATATACCGTTGTGTTGCTCCAGTTCAACGTTAAATAAAAACCTACCTTAACAAAGCTACCGCTATTCACAATTGGATAGGATACAAGTAAAGTAGACGTTCATAGTCTAATTGCGGTAACACGATTGAGGTTAAGAATTAATACGTAAAAAGTAAGTAATGCTGTTATATATTTTGGGATAATTTCATTAGAGGTATGGAATCTATTTATGTGAATATGAATACTACATTCATCATAAATTGATTGAATTAAAGTATGAAATGTTACTAACGAAACTTTTCCATTAACAGAAATAAGCAATTAAGAGAGTTTACCCAGATGTCATGCGTGATTCGGCTAGTTAACATAATTTCATAATCTATCACCAGGAATTTTATGTGACTTGAAATGTTCTATTCCGGATAAAAGAAGTAAACGTTCTAAAGTAATTAATTCCATTATCACCTTTATCGTCGTTGATCTACTGCAAACAGCGAAAATTATCCCCTTGACAGTTAAAGTCGGGACCCATTTGCATAGAAAAGTTCTCAAGGTAAATGTGGAAATGAAGCATGAAATATATCTCCCAAAGACGTCCTTTACAGCTTATTAGCATCTAAGTGAAACTGAAGCTGTATCTCAGAAGGAATTACCTATCCGAGGTGCAATGAATAGCCTTAAATGAGATTACCGTGCTGTCTTAAATAAAGGACTTTTAAATGACACTCACTTCGGAGTTATCTTTGTACTGAAAGACCAATCGTGTTTCTTATTGCGCTTTTTATTGGAAATCCGATCAATTTTATTTTTAAACAAGGCAATCGCGATGCGAATAAGAGCAGCTGAAAGGGCTTTAGAACTCACGAGTTGAGATTTTGATACAATGTCGATAATGAGAACATCTGCAGTATATGCATGCAATGCTCTTTAAAGACTGTTTTTCTTCGTTACGTAGATTTCCTTCCAAATGGAGCTTCAAGATATAAATAATCCATACATTCAATAAGGTTGTTCTAATGTTGGTAGCTCTTGCGCAAGCCTACTTCTAGACAGATCGGTTTGGTTTGTCACTTTACCATCATTTCTTGCTACACGACAGATAATTAAGGTGTATATATACACTAGAAATCACGAAAATTGACTATAATATAGATACTTTTTTTATTAATTCAAACTATTTTCCTCCTTAGCTTTCAAACGATACCTAGTTCTTGTAAATATTCGAAATAGTTTTCAAGTTACAACGGTTTTTGTTAGGTACTGTCCCCTTGTACAAACATGTTTTCAAAATTTTAAACTCAATTTCTGAAGAACTGTTTTTGCAATAGGATACTTTGTTCAAGCAGTGATAACTCAACAATGAATCGATCTATTATAATTAATTGTAATTATATATAATTATTTTTGTATCATTCTAATCTATATAATACAGTAGATGATTTGACCCTCAATCAAAGTTATTGGTTAAGAAATTAATTTTTAGTTGATTTTTTTAAATGTTAAAATTCCTGATAAAATCGTGATGTCTTAGACTTCCATGGCAAAAAAAATTGTATAAAAAAACCAATTCTCCCTAATAACTTGATTCAATTTTGAATCGCGGTCAGATGACGAGGTCACACCTGACCTGGCACCCCACTCTGCAAACTTACACACCACGCCAACGCGAGGACATTTGAGGCCACGACAGATGTAACGTGCACCAGCCCCCTCTGTACACGACGGTCTTTGTCTTGAACTCGCAACCCTCCGGTTGCTAATCCGTTACTCTTCCAATCGGGCTACCGGAGCCCAGTTTCACTGTTTTCATCTGTGTATCAAACAACTATACCACATAAGCAGAATATTATCAAGTTTAATAGACTTTGTGCAAAGGAAACTTCAAAAAAGATGGAGGAAAACGACTCGGATAATAGAACATGTAAACATATTTCTGAGACAATCTAAAAATGTTTTACACATTGAGTAAATTCATTAGTACATTAATTACAACCGGAGACTTGCGTGTTAGTGTGAATCTGTTTTTGATGTTGTGATAATGAATCAAGAACTGCACAAAACATCGTGCAAAGGTGCTTTAATCTGTATATCCAGCAAAATTTCTACAAGCATCCTACCTAAACTAATATCGTTAAGAAAACAAGAGGTGAAAAAGATTAAATCTCATTAAACATCGTATATGACGTGAAGCGTTACACCTTTTGTTAACATTTACCTACCTTGTGTAAACTCACCAGGAATGGGACAATTTAGTTTAACGAACCAAGATCAGTGTCCCAAGAGTTCGAAGGTTCTTAGCTTTCTTATTAAATTCAGCGTGTCTGTACTGCTAAGACAAAGTTCCACCTTTTCTACCTGGCCCAACTTTCGGTGAATTTACCTTTCTGATTACCTGATTGAATAAATACCTCGTTTTTTATTGCTCCACAGGATACGAAACTTAAAAGCGTATATATTCTCACGAATGTTTATGTTGCAAGTTATTGAAAAACAGGGATCATTTTTTCGATGCGACAGATAAGTGTGTTTGAGTCCTGTACCAAACAAGATTCTCAATGACTGATATTAACTTCTTGATTATTAAGTATATATATATATATATATATATATATATATATATATATTTCGACATCTGTAATCTTTCTTCGATAAAGTTGAAAGTAACGGTCAAATGCAACAGAGAGCAGTTTAGAAAAAAGTCTGAGCTATGGAGAACTCTACTCTAGATTACAATTATAAAATTTGTATTCAATAAATTGAAATGATAATAAAAATTGGTAGATTGCGCCGAGGACATAAACCGTAGTTTTGACATGAATACTCGGGCCTGAAGTTGAATTGTGAAAATAAAGGATGATAGGTATTTCAATTAACTTCACACTGGAGCAGGGCCGCGGTGGCCCGGTTGGAAGAGTAACGGACTTGCAACCGAAGGGTTGCGAGTTCGAATCCAGCCAAACACCGTCGTGTACAAAGGGGGCTGGTGCACGTTAAATCTGTCGTGGCCTCAAATGTCCTCACGTTGGCGTGGTGTGGAAGTTTGGAGAGTGGGGTGCCAGCTCAGGTGTTGCCTCGTCATCTGACCGTGGTTCAAAATTACGTGGTGTTGTCCTCGGATCTTTCCCTTTGGGATTGATCCCGGACCGTCACCAATAGCCCATTGTGTTGCTCCAGTGTGACGTTAATTGAAATTCCCCCCCCCACACTGGAGCAACACAACGAACTACTGGCGACGGTCCGGGATCAATCCCCAAGGGAAAGATCCGAGAATGGCATATAGGAGCCGAGATCGAATAAATTTATCTCGGCACCAACAGATTAAACCGAACTATTTCCTCATAACTCCATTGATAATTTCATTGTTCTTCCGAAATCAGAATTCCATGTTATGTGGGGCCGCGGTAGCTTGGAAGAGCAACGGATTAGCAGCCGAAGGGTTGCGAGTTCGAATCCAACCAAAGGGGATTGGTGCACCTTAAATCTGTCGTGGCCTCAAATGTCTTCGCGTTGGCGTGGTGTGGAAGTTTGGAGAGTGGGGTGCTAGCTCGGGTGTTGCCGCGTCATCTGACCGTGGTTCAAAATTACCTGGTACTGTCCTCGGATCTTTCACTTTGGACCCTCTCCAATAGCCCGCTGTGTTGCTCCAGAGCGACGTTAATCAAAATACCTACCTACATACCATGTTATGTGGTTAAGACTAAAATTAAAAATACCGAAGAATATACAGCGTGGGAAAAGTTGAACGAGCAATAGATATTAACGAGGTAGGTAGGTAGTGTAATTAACGTCGTCACATGGAGCGACACGACGGGCTATTGGCGGCAGTCTAGGATCAACCCCGAAAATATTAACAAGGAAAATTAAAATGAAACATTAATAGCGGGCTCGAACTCAAAAGGTCCGACATGTTGTATATCTCTCTTTCATGTAAATAAGCAGCATATTAATCTTAATGCAATTTAAATTGAACTTTAAATCTTTTTGCAGTACGCTGTCATTCTTCTACTCCCTAAACAATTAAATCGGAACAAATCCTGAGGTAAGGTAGTTAATTAACGTCGCACTGGTTCAACACAACGGGCTATTGCGAAGGTCCGGAATCAATCCCAAAGGAAATATCCAAAGACAACGCCTGATAATGTTGAACCACGTTCAGACGAAGAGAGCACTTAAGCTGGCACCCCACTCTCCAAACTTCTATAACACGCCAACGGAAGGACATTTGAGGCTACAACAGAATCAAAGTGCACCAGCCCCGTGTAGACGACTATCTTCGGCTGAACCGAGTTTCGAACTCGCAACCCTCCGGAAAACAAATCCCGAAGAGCACTGAATGATCAATTCATACCAACCGCATCGACCTTCTAATGAAATAGACGGAGCACGTATGCTCAGCTTCATGCTATTTCTTCCAATCGCTCGGTTTGAAAATAAGTTACGTAGATGTGGGAAAAGGAATGTCTCCTAATCTGAGAGAAATTATTGATTCATGTGATTATCTATCATTAGTCCGCGCTCCGATAGCTAATCAACTTAAGTCGACTCGTAAGCCCACGTGACTTACCCTTCTGAGCTTCAACGACAGCGACTCCGCCCACATGCTCTGACTATTTCATTAGGCGGTCGACGACTAACAGTCGAGTAGCAATTATGCATAGGTGACTCGCACTGAACGAATGCAATCGGCTCAATGACTCTCCACGAATGCACGAACGGTAATCAAATTAATCTTTAATTAATCTGTTTAATAACTTTCTCTCCAATTCATCAAATAATACCAACATTAATCTAATTGAAAACTGTTAATTCTGTCAATAGAGTTCACATGAATGTGTTTTAATTAAAGGGCAAATTAATTACAGTAATTTGTAAAGAGAGCGACATTGAGCTGCAATTTCTTTGTAGTTCTTGAGTCGTTTTCATTTCATCTTGTCCGTGCTGCTCATTACGGCTTCAAAGGGAGCACAGAAAATCTTAGAATCGGAATTGGATTTCGTTTAATCCAGGGGTGTCAAACTGGTGGCCCACGAGCTAATTTTTTGTGGCCCGCGATGCTCTGAAATAAAATGAAAACAGGACACTATGGTATGAAGAAAATAGCACTTAGGGGAGATCGAGGCAATACCGTACACACCATTTCGTCATGTTAAAAATGTGTGAGCAACTATTTTCGTCCATGAAATGAAATAAAACGACCTACAGATCAAGATTAACTGATAAACATCTGTCTGCCATAATGAAGATTGTCTGTTCTCAGTCTTTGAATCCAGATATTGGGAAACTAGTAGGAGGAAAGCGCTGGCAAGTTTCCGGTAAGAAAATTAATTTTAGTTTTATAAATACATTAAATTAAATAAACGTTTAAATAAAGGCAATTATATAGCAATATTATAAATTATTACCCTAAATTCACTTAGTTACATAATGTGTTTTAATTATCCTATCCATATTCCTGAATCCTCACTTCAAAATATAATTTTAAGAAAATTTGTAAATGTGATGTGGCCCGCGTGAATCTTACCAGTTGCATTTAATGGCCCGTGTTTTAATGGAGTTTGACACCCCTGGTTTAATCTACACGACAGAATAAGCTTATGGAAATGAATGAGACAAAAATTACTGGCGTGGGTCAACAGAAGTCTAGAAAGAAGGTAGTTAAATTTGCTTCGCACTGGAGCAACACAACGGGCTATTGGCGGCGGACCAGAATGTTGAAGGCGATAAGGGGGTATTCGAGCCAACTACTTCGTACCCTGGCATCACGGGTCTTTCTAATTGGCTAGGGCTTCGGTAACCCTGTAGGAAAATAGCTCGAATGATTAGTTCGAACTCGATCCAACCAGACCGCTGTGTATGTGGGGTTGGTGCACGTTAAATCTGTCGTGACCTCAAATGCCCTCACGTTGGTGTGGTGTGGAAGTTAGGAAAGTAGGGTGCCAGCTCACAGGTGTTGACCTCGTCATCTGACCGTGGTTCGAAATTAAGAGGTATCGTCTTTTCGGGATTGATCCCGTAACGTCGACAACAGCCCATTCACGTGTTGCTCTAGTGCGACGTAAATTCAACTACCTACCTCGTATCTGTCCCTTCGAAATTCGCTGTAGCCCGGTCCAACTCGATCCAACCAAACACCGTCGTGTACGTGGGGGCAAATGCACGTTAAATCTGCCGTGGCCTCAAATGCCTCACTTTGCCGTGGGGTGGAATTTTGTAGTGGTGTGCCAGCTCGGGTGTTTACCTCGTCACCTGACCTTGGTTCAAAATTACGTGGTGTTGTCCTCGATCCTGCTCTTGGGATTGATACCGGACGGTCGCCAATAGACCGTTGTGTTGATCAGTGCGACGTTAATTAATTACCATTAACATTATACCATTATCCTTCGAAATTGATCCCTAACCGTTGACAGTAGCCCGTTGTAATTTGCTCCAGTGCGAAGTAAATTCTTCAAGGACGAGTGTGTGTGTGTATTTTCTATACAAATCTACACCGTTTGACCAATCCACACCAAATTTGGTACACTTATACTTTAGAACACTGCGGTCAGCATAGGCTAACTCTTAACCCACGTTCTATTTGCCCTAGGGGGCTAAAAACTATTCGAAATCGCCATAGAAATAACATTGAGCATAGATTGATTGCTTTAGGCAGCTATGGTTGCTTTACCAGTGTTGATCGAAAAACTATTTTTTCCGAAACAAATTAAATTACAATATTTATGTTTGAACTAACTTTTTAGTTCTTCCCATGATGCAAATAAATTATAGATATTTTATTGATGAAGAAGGAATATTTTAAAATATTTATTTTTGGGCAAGGAAATTCAAGGAAAGGTTTTTAGGAGTTCAAGGATGATTTTCAAGGAAAGTTGGTGTATATTTCGACCAACTTTCCTTAAATAATTTATTGAATACGTAATGATTTGTAGAATTCTGTTTCACAGGCTTTTTAGGTAAGGCGTGTAACTTATTTTAAAATGTCAGGAATAGATACATGTGAATCCTCCGTTGAAGCAGTGATTTTCTTTCTTAAAAATTCTGTAAAATCGACCTTCTGCTTTTTGAAAAATTTTTATCTATTCAATTTAATTTGTCTACACCGATTACATTTATTTCTAACCCAAGCACCGTTATTCCGAAAAGCACAAACGAAAAACTCATTGATCATAAAAGCGTAATTTTGCTACTCGGTATCTGGCAGCACCAGAATTAATGTTTACTTTTTTTGTAGAACTTTGTAGAAAGTTGGGAAACGGAAACTTCCTTGAACTCATGATGGAGAACATTCCAGCACCCACTCGATTCTCAGCTCCGTAGTAGAAGCTATGAAAAAGTTAAAACGTATTTTCCGTACAACTTAAATTATTGCACTTTTCTGTGAAAGAAAAGTGATTATTCTTATTCACTTTTCAAGCAACATTTAACCATTTTATCCCGATCAACGCCGGGTAATTCAGCTAGTTTTAAATGTGAATCGTCACTTTTCCGCAGAAGTTCCATTTTTTTAGTGTATCTAGTTATAAATCCTTAAGAAATATTTGGTTTATTATGAGAATACCTTTTTGATGTGGTATTTTTAGTTTAAATTGAGAAGCAATTTATCTTCTAAATTAAAATTGTGTTGTTTCCATGCACTCAGAATATATGCGCAACCAAATATTTCTGACTAATTTCAATCTTATACTGATAACAATCGAGAATCAAATTATTTTACTCTAGATAATCCTACATATTGCTTTCCGTTGATACTAATTTGGTCAGATGGAGAGAAATTTCATCAAATATCTGAATGTTCCATATTGAGAGTCATTCAAATTGAAAATGTTATTGAATACTATTTCCCCTTAAATTTAAACCTCTAAGTGTTTCGGCGATATATCTCATCTGGTCACGTTTGCAAAGTACGAGATATCTCGTCGAGAAAAACTGCCCTACTACTCCAAGAGGAACGATGATGATCCAAGTGCGAAAAACAATGTGAAGGAAACGAAGTAGAAGATGATTTGGCGAAGGGAGGTTGGCGATTAACCATTGTCCGATACCCACTCATTGACGTTTCTTGAACTTTACTCTATTAGAAAATCTTGATAAGAAGGCATGGATCATTTCCCTTGTACACTCTTAGTATCGTGGGGATCTCCCCGGAAGATCTCTTACTCTCAATTGCGACGGACATATTCAGACAGAACTCTCCCGCTTTTTCAGTGACCATCTGAGAAGTCTCACATTTTGCTGTGGTCGCAAGATTCATCCTGTTTGCCTTAAATACCAATCTGACCAGGACTCCTTAGCACACATTCTCGAGTACCTGTTGTCCCTAGACGACCTGATTTCTCAGCCTCTTTTGGTGTATGACTTTGTGCAGGTGAATGGACTTGTGGATTTGGTCTAGATGGAGCTAGACATTGAGATTAGCAGCAACAACGAAGAACAAATTGTCGTTTGCCCAGAATATTAGAAACAGTTTGGAACAGGTTTTTATTTTTACAGGTTTTTATGAACAGACTGTTTTGAACGCGAAGATAAACCACCAAGAGGTTTAAATAGAATATTGTATGCGCTGGTATGAGTAGAATCCTCGGTTATCCAAATGGTCTATTTCCATCATAGGCTTACTGACACGTGTTCTATTACATGGTCGGTTAAAGTTTTATAAATTCAGGAGCAACATAATTACAGCTTTCAATTTCAATTTCAATTTGAGAGATGGCATTTCAGTTGGTGTTAAACTATTCAAACATTTTCCTGGTATGCAAGCTGAGTTTCTACATTCACCCATTAGTGTGTGTGTGACGCAAATAAGCACTTCATTTCGAATCCTAACATTCGATAATTGAGATCAAGTGAATTATCATTTGGAGTATTTTGAAAGACCTTTTTTACTACAGAGTTGAATTAACGTCACATTTAAGCAACACAGCATGCTATTGGTGATCCCCAAGAGTAACATCCGTCTACTATTTAGAAGTGACACGAAATTATAAATTATCGAACTGAATTTTTTTAGTTTAATTTTATTGCTATTTATTCCTTAGGTCCAATCTTGTCATTTGACCGTGGTTCAGAGATACGAGGTGTTGTCCTCGGATCTCTCCCGGACAGTCGCCACTAGCCCGTTATGTTGCTCCAATTTGACGTTAATTCTATTACCTACCTTCCTACCTTAGGAACAATAACACTTTCGCAATTTATTTTCCTGTATTATGTTACTTAGTGTGTTATTTATTATATATTACTTTTACATTATTCATTATATTACTTATTATGTTGTTCCCGTTACCTTGCTGGGCAGCGGTATACCCGGTTGGAAGAGTAACAGATTAGCAACCGGAGGTTTGAGTTCGAATCTAACCAAAGACCGTCGTGTACAAAAGGGGCTGGTGCACGTTAAATCCGTCGTGGCCTCAAATGGTGAGGTGTGGAAGTTCGGAGAGTGGGGTGCCAGCTCAGGTATGACCTCGTCATCTGACCGTGGTTTAAAATTACGTGGTGCTGTCCTCGGATCGTTCCCTTCGGGTTTCATCCCGGTCCTTCGCCAATAACCAGTTGTGTTACTCCAGTGCGACGTTAATTCAACTACCTACCTTACGTATTATGTTACTTATGCGTGTTGTAAGCGGCTCTCTCTTCTGTGACAGTAAAACTTTCCGTATGCGTGTATATCCATTACTTTACGTCGTTTGTCTTGTTTTCGGTTCGGCATAGCTTGGCCATATATTACTATAAAATTCCAACCAGCCTATTCCTGTGTTAAGATATCGCAGATTTTGATATAACCTGTCATAAACATGTATTTCTGGGTAGACTGGGTGGTCAGGGTCTTAAAAAATGTGACATATGACCGATCACATTCGTTTCAGAAAGTGAAACATGACCTAGAAAATGTCACTTGGACTTCGAATATCAAAGATCTTGTAAATATGATTATACGTGGTACGATTTCTATCTTAAGGAAATGCCTCAAGAAAGTTCAGCTACATATGCTTTAATACCCTTGTGATTCCCACATTTTTGAATTCTTTCAATAACTCTATGGTAGAGAAGACATTGTAGGATATTTTATTTTCTTGCAACAAAGAGACGTTTTACAGATGACATTGGACAAGATTGTGGAATTCAGAATTGGTGTGTCTATTTTATTGAATACTTATTTTAAGGTCATTGCAGTTCATGTGTATAATAGGAGGCACTTTGAAATCGCAGCTAGCAGCTCTGTAACCCCGAAATAAAGTTCTATTGTTACAGAATTCTTAAGTTATTAATGCAAGACACGTCGTATGATTATGAGAAGGGTCAGAGAACTTATCTACCAACAACCACAATTTTTCTGTTATGAATCTGGTTTGAAGTAATAAGAGCCTTAATTAATACTTCAATCGGTTTCAATGAGATATCTGGTCCATCAAGGTCTGGCCAATTTTGCTAATGACGAGATATCTCGTCATTAAGATATATACTGTCGAATGTTTTATCATGACGAGATGAAGATCAGTCTAATCACGTGATATATCGTCCATCCAGATTTGGTCAGTTTTCCTGAGGACAAGATGTCTTGTCGGGACAACTAGGTGGGGAACGTTCAGTTTTCTTGTCGATTCACAGTAAATTGCAGCCATTTTTAATTCTTGTCTACTTTTTATTACGAAAATCTAATACATTTGATTATAGGCGCATTTCACCATTCCATACAAAAATATTTTTATCCGGACTCAACTAAGATCAAACAATATTAGTAAAGAATGGTCCATACATAAAGATGATCAAACACAATTAAACCTCTGAGCGTCACAAGATTTCCCAGTAGTGTAGTATTGCTTTTACTTCAAATAATGACTAAATAACCACATCTATTGGTTGAAAGAATCCCAGGAAATATTCTATTGGTCAAGAAGATAAAAATTGGTTAGAAGTCATGCAGGGAAGACTGAAGAATGTAAAATGGATACATGCTTATGAACCCCTCAGAGGGTTAATATACAGAATGGGTTAATACATATAAAGATGATCAAACACAATTAATTAAGAACAGTTCAAACATAAAGAAAATAATACACATTTAAAGAATGGTCCATACAAATGAAGATAAAACACAATAAATAATGAATGGTTCATACATAAAGATAAAAAAATTAATAAAAATAATCCATACGTAAAGATAAAATACAATTAATAAAAAATGGTCCATACGTAAAGATAAAACACAATTAATAAAGAATGGTTTATACAAGAGAAAATACAACATAATTGATAGATAATAGTCCAAACATAAAGATAAAACACAATTAATAAAGAATGGTCCAAACATAAAGATAAAACATAATTAATAAAGAATGGTCCATACATAAAAATAAAACACAATTAATAAAGAATGGTCCAAACATAAAGATAAAACACAATTAATACAGAATGGTTCAAAAGATATTTAAAATTAATAAATAATGGTCCAAACATAAAGATAAAACACAAATAATAAATGGTCCAAGCATAAAAATGAAAAAAAAAATAATAAAGAATGGTCCATACACAACAGGGTAAGAAAGGCGAATTATACTAAATAAAATCACCACGAAACTCATTTTACACATCACACAAAAAAGAAAGATGAAACACAATTAATAAAGGATGGCCCATATACAGCAGGATAAGAAAAGCTGATTATAATACTAAATATAATCACCACGAAACTCATTTTACAAGACATCACGCAAAAAAGAAATTCCATCCTCATCTAAAATTACCTATTCGATTTTAGAATAGAAGTTAGATAAAAAAAAAAGGAGATATAAAACAGGAATAACGTTTATAGAGCGATAAATTCTTTTCGCACCATAAGTTTTCAGAATTGACAATTCAGTTGCATAATAGAAGATAAAGCCTCTAATCCGCAGTATACTTTTTGTCCCGAATTTGAGCCCTCGGCCCCATGCGAGTCTATTTATTGAGCAATCTGTTGTACAGATGCGCTGGATGATTCCGAATCCCATCTGGCTCTTAAAGGGATTCCAGAGGCTGATTTTGGGAGCGAATCCGATAATAGGAGTGAGGCTATTACGGGGATAACGCTCCCGATCCGCGCGGGAAAAAGTTCGAAATCCGAGTTGGGAAAACTGGAGTTAGTTACCATTTAGATTGACATTAGAAATCCCACAAGACAGGATGGATGTATTAGGCTGCCCAATTTTCTTCGCTGGTTTCCGGAGAAATTTCCCGTATGACAGTACAGATTATACGCATGTCCATTACTTGATGGCGTCTGTCTTGTATTGGGTTGGTTGCTTGCTTTGGGGTTTTATGGCGCAAGAGCCATATTCGACCAAGCTATGCCAAACACAAGATAAAGTCGAGTAACAAAAATGCCGTGAAAGGCAAAAAGAGGAATTGGGGAACTGAATAGTGGGATGGAAGCATAAAAAGGTCGCTTGGGTGTATCCCGGAAACGCGACCTCCGTGTTTACTAATGGCAGTAAACCCCATGGTAAAAGAAAAGATCCATCAGGTACCACGGATCCGTACACATCTAGGATGAGATGTTCCCCTCATAGCGTCTTGTATTGGAAGCAGATAGGCCAAATATGCCTCTAATGACCGTACAACCTTATCAACCACCACTTCTTTTGCATAAAAATCTAACACATTTCACAATAAACGCAATCATACCACTCCATACACAAATATTTTTCATCAGAACATAAATTTACAGATCAAACATAATTAATAAAGAATAGATCGTGCACACAGGGTAAAAAAATGTAGTTACAACACTCGCCTCAAAACTCTTTTTGGCCTTCAGGAGCACGTATCCTTTAGGTGTTTACTGGCTTCACGTACCCGAGGTACTCTAGTGATCTCCTCTTTTCCCTTGGGGTTTACTATCGTTAGTAAACACGGGGGTCAGGCTCCGGGATGCCCAAGCGATCTGCTTTCTTCCCACTAATTTGTTCCTCAATCCCTCTGTTGGGTTAATTTTTAAGTATTAATTGTTTCGTCTGTAATTTTTTTACTGTATATATTATGTTGTCTTTGCGTCAACTTTTGAGCGCTTGGTAGTTTTTCTCACGGGTTAACCATGAGAAGGAATGTGAGTCCCCGTTGAGGGGAAGTGCTCATTGTATTTGGCAGTCTTTGATGTCTGACCCTTTGGGGGATTTTCGTCGGGGTGGATTGTTCATTAGGGAGAAGGGGATTTTGATAGATGACCTCTTGAAGCAGGTGGGCTTATCTTTTACGGGGTTTACCGTTGATCAGGGTTGATTGATTTGGCGGTTCGTCAGGAATCTAGGTACGATAAACAGTCGTACACCCCAACAATCACGGCACTTTTTTCTGCGAGGGAGACGATCGGGAAGAGAAGAGGAAGCGGGAAAGAACGGATTGCCCTGATGAGTTTCCCGGCGACCTCGCGGTTCACCTGAGTTAGATTCATCTCGACAACCACGCCCCTCCATGGATAGGGCCTGCTACGAGATTTGAGATGTTACAGAAGTCCCATGTCTGACACCCGACGTGCCGAAACCCCGACATCTTTTGCCGAGGGTGAGTCTTTCTGTTCCTAGGGTTGTGCCATTGGTCCCCATCTCCTTTTCCTGAACTTTTGTATTGTGTCGAATCATTATTTGTAAAAATTGATTTTTCCGTGTCTTGTCGGGGCCCTTTTGTTTAATTGTTAATCTGCATTTTATTTATCCTTAAATGTTTACGTAATAAATTTTCTTATGTAATTTTAAAAGAACTGTGTCCAGGTATTTCATTGTTCCTATGGAGGCAATTCATTGTTCAAAGTAAATTATCCACTATACGATCCAAACCAATTTTTAACACACCTCTTTTACTTGACGTCGTCTCTTGTTTGGCACAGTTTGGCCAAATATGGCCCTCGAGCCATAAAACTTCAGAACAACCAACCCAAACTCTTTTCGTAAGGACAAAAGAAATTCCAAACCTCGTCCAAAAATACGTATTCTATTTTGGAGCAAGAGGAGTTATAAAAAATTGAGATAAAACGCGTAAAAACAACGAAACGTTTCTAGTACTATAAATTCTTTTCGCACCATGAGTTTCCAGAATTGACGATTCAGTTGCATAACCGAAGATAAAACCTCTAATCCGCATTATACATTTGTCCCGAGTTTGAACCCATGGCCCTTAGGCGAGACTATTTATTGAGCAATCTGTTGTGCAGATGCGCTGGATGATTCCGAATCCCATCTGGCTCCTAAAGGATTCCGGAGGCTGACTTTGGGAGCGAATCCGATAATAGGAGTAAGACTATTACGGGGATAACGCTCCCAATCTGCCCAAGGAAAAAAATTCTAATCCGAGTAATCGAGTTGTTGAGAAAACTGGAGTTAGTTACCATTTAGATTGACATTAGAAATCTCACAAAAGGGGATAGATGTATTGCGCTGCCCAATTTTCTTCACTGGAGAAAAAGTCCCATATTAGAGTACAGATTGGGTGGAAAAGAAACTTTTAGCTCCTCCGAAGGGATAGATATTATAGGGTCATAAATGGAGGAGTTGTGACAGGAATATATAAATTCCCGAAGGGTTATTATCGCATAGTTCTGGAGTAAAACATTGGCTTTCTGTGTTTCAGACACTCTTATAATTATCTGGATAACGTATTAGGACACAGACATTTTTTATATACATTTACTTTGGTTTGTCAGACTATGGTCATTCTTTGCTATACGAAAATATTAGATCACGTTTATCTCCAGTAAAAGCTATAGTTAAATAAACTTTAAAGGTAAGTAGGTATTTTAGTTAACGTCGGCACTGAAGCAACACAATGGGCTATTGGCAAAAGTCAGAGATCAAACCTTAAGGGAAAGATCGAGGACAACACCACGTAATTTTGAACCACGGTCAGATGACGAGGTCACACCCTGAGCTGGCACCCCACTCTCCAAACTTCAACACCACGCCACCATGAGGACATTTGTGGCTACGACAGATTTAACGTGCACCAGCTCCCTTTGTACACGACCGGTCTTTGGTTGGATTCGAACTCGCATCCCTCTAATCCGCTACTCTTCCAACCGGGCTACCGCTGCCCAAAACTTTAAAATTATATTATGTTATTAGTTAGGGTATTGGGGGGGGAGGTATTTCAATTAACGTCACACTGGAGCAACACAATGGGCTATTGGTGACGGTCCGGGATCAATCCCAAAGGGAAAGATCCGAGGACAACACCACGTAATTTTGAACCACGGTCAGATGACGAGGCAACACCTGAGCTGGCACCCCACTCTCCAAACTTCCACACCACGCCAACGTGAGGACATTTGAGGCCACGACAGATTTAACGTGCACCAGCCCCCTTTGTACACGACGGTGTTTGGCTGGATTCGAACTCGCAACCCTTCGGTTGCAAGTCCGTTACTCTTCCAACCGGGCCACCGCGGCCCTGTTATTAGTTAGGAACAATCACCAATGTGCATGCGCTTACAAACCAAGATTCGAAACTTGGACCGACTAGATACAGACAAACGGTACGACCGTTATACAAGTAAGGCGGTTGTTTTATTAAATAAGGCATCATAAATGAAATATCTAACAGCCATCTGCTTACAAACCAAGATTTGAAACTTAGACCGACTAGATGCAGACAAACGGTACGACCGTTATACAAGTAAGGCGGTTGTTTTATTAAATAAGTCATCATAAATGAAATATCTAACAGTCATCTGCTTACAAACTGGGATTCGAAACTGAGACCTACTGAATGACAGAAAAACACTGTGATCCTTTTTTCTGGTTCCGGATCAAAATTAGATCGGTTCCTCCGTGCGAAAAAATGTCCAAAAAATGCCTAGAATCATCATGAATGTCCTTCCATGACACTCCGAGACACTGCAGTACTGTCAGGACAAGCCATTCTCTTACCTTGACAGTTGTGACAGCTAGGATAAATTTCATACCTGTGTGATAAGAAAGCGAGTGAGATACCTAAAATATTGAGTTTAGCCACAAAATAAAAAAATAACAGTAACGACTGCAAACAGAAAGTGTAATAAATCAATATTTGTCGCCAAGCCACAAATACTTTTTCCAGTTGCATATAAATATTATCATAAGTTTCACATGTTGTCGAGTCCTACTGCTTACATCAAGTACCAATAAACCTCCAAAATATAAGACTCCGATAGACTTAACTCTGGGGTTGCAAAAGTTTCACAAATATCGAAACCAGTAAAAAAGATTCAAGAATCCAAGGATGTGGTGATTCCTAACTGATATTTATTTACTCATAGAGTTCGTGGTAAAAACTATTCTGCCCTCAAGGTCACAAGTCCTTCAAATCTGTGCCCAGTTTTAAGAGCAACGGATTAGCATCAGGAGGGTTGAGAGGTCGAAATTCGGTCCAGCCAAAGACCGTCGCGTACACGGGGATGGTGCATGTTAAATCTCTCTCGGGGTGCCGACTCAGGCGTTGTTCTTGTCATCTGACCATGGTTCAAGTGTCCTTGGATCTTTCTCATCAGGATTGATCCCGTACCGTCACCAATAGCCCGATGTGTTGCTCTAGTGTGACGCTAATTAACAGCCTACCTTCAAATGTGTACGAACCCGAGGTACTCTAGTGGTCTTTTCTTTCCCCATGGGGCTTACTCTCCAGTAAATATAAGGGTAACGTTCCCGTGAAACGCAAGATATCTTTTTCCGCTTTCATCCGTTTCGCAACGGGCCGTAAATGTCCTCACGTTGGCGTGTTGTGGAAGTTTGGAGAGTGGAGTGCCAGCTCAGGTGTGACCTCGTCATCTGACCGTGGTTCAAAATTACGTGGTGTTTTCTTTGGATCTGTCCAATGGGATTGATCCCGGACCGTTGCCAAAAACCCGTTTTGTTGCTCCAGTGCGACGTTAATTAAAATACCTACCTACCCTTTCGCAACCTTTTTACTTGAGGTTGGTCTGTCTTGTGTTTGGCGCAGTTTGGCCAAATATGACCGTGACATCAAACCAAAACACACCAAAAAGTATTGTAACTAAAACATTTTTGGTGGCGCTGCACCATAATGACTGTCGTCGTATTATAAATCCCCATCACCCGTGAATTTGCTTTCAGTTTTTTAGAACTTAAACTAAAAGTTTACCTAAAAAAGCAATTGCTGATGTGAACTATATACGTAATGAATTTCGGAAAGATTGAAAAGGCGCAGTGCAATCAATTTGTCTTTGAAGAACGGAACAAAGTTTTAAAACCCTACGGAACTTTCCAGTAAACCCTTTCATTAATATTTCACATTGAATTCCTTTAATAATACCTCCACACAGCAGAAAACTTCCAATTTTCTGCTATCCGTACAGTTTAGGGTTTCACCGTCCGGGGTGTTTAAAGAACAATGTAAGGGAAAAAAATCTTGAATCGGAGCATTGTGTGTAGGAGGAGCAATTCAAGCAGGCATAACAAAGGACCTTTCAAATAAAGAGCCTGAACAAAAAGGATCGCATATAAAAAGGCCAATTTCAATGCATGAGGTATACGAATTAAAAAAACATCAGTTTCAGTCATTAAAAAATGATTAGCAAAATCCGAAAATCAATCTGCATTTTTAAGTAGCAGCAGAGTATTAATAATTAATGCGTATTTTTATTACATCGTCAATATTTTATTATCTTATGCTTTAGTTTCATTACACTTAAACATTTTGCTTCGATATCTTCAGATTAATTTCAAACCGATAAAATAGAGTTAATCTAGAACCATGTATATATATCACTACATCATATTTAAAATTTTTTAGCAATTAAGTTGCTTTCTCTCAATGATAATTGTTGTAGAAGGAACTCAAAAGTAATAATATTTAAGAGAATAATTCATTTCAATAGAGCTTCAATCTGAGAATAGAAAAGTTTGGAATAATCACAGGTGGATACACAATTTAAAATGAACTATTCTCTATACTACAAAAATTACAGCACTCATATTTCGTCTAAAACGCAGTTTTTCAAAGAGGGGTTACCCATCCCCTTGTAGACGCTGAAGGAATATTGGACCCAGGAGAAATGGGGCCTTTGAGGAGTAAGAGTGAGCAATAAGAAAGCTAAAAGAATTAACATCTATAAACGTTTTAAGCAGACTCATACACTTGACAGTACTGACATACTCACAATGATGTATTGTCGCAAGAATGGTTTTAAAATTCTACGTTGCAATAATAGACGTGGAATATAAGTAGGCTGAGCATTTCTATTGAGGAGATTCCAAAAATGTTGTTACCACCATCTCGACTAATAGTCACGTGACTGCTAGTCTGACAAATTGACTGGGTTGGTCGATTTGGCATCTCATCGCCCCGTTTGGCGATCTTATGACAGAGTAAATGTGTTAGTGAGCATAGTGGGGGTGTCGTTCGCTCCTTATAGGCGCCACTATGTAGAAATCCACATTCACACACCTCCACTGTCATAAGATGTATTCCCAAACGAGGCGATGAGGTGCCAAATCGGCCAACCAAGTCAACTGTTCAGAGTAGTCACGTGACTACTAGTCGACATGTTAGTCACTTTTTGAAGCTCCACTCAATAGCAATACTCAGTCTACTTATATTTCACGTCTATGAACACAACGGGCTATTGTTTACGGTTCGAAAACAATCACCAAAGCCAATTATACATCGGTCACTCTGAAGAATAAAACAATACAAAATTACATGATATCAAGTCTTGCTTCATTTTCCTTGATGCATAAATCTAACCTTACGGTTCCTCAACTGTGTTTATTTACAATTTGTGTTAGCAAAAAAAATCCCTGGTTAAAAACACATAATTGACAAAAGAACTTCAAAGTCCATTCTCGTAAAGATTCCCGATAAACAACATTAATAAGTCGTTAATTTCTGGTTCGGGTCCAAGTGTTACGAACGATAAATATACAACCTGTTTCCGCTCCCCTGGTTTTTCTGGAACTGTTTCCTCCAATTCTGCTGATGTTCGTAATCGAAAATTAGGTGATAAAGGTGCTGGCGGATATCGGATTTTTTCGGACCCACATCGATTTAAAATATTTTAAAGCTTAGCCCGGATGCTGAGACTAGCGCTTACTAAAAAGTGCTTCTCTAAGCTAATGCGGCTTATTTGGTTTGGACTGAAAACGACAAAACAGGGATAAGTGTGATTTGGGGAAGGGAAAAGCGATCCTTTAAAATCACCAGAGAATGTTTTTTTCTGCAGTTTGTTTTCGTAGGACCACATTTGGAAACGACATTTGAGGAATGTAATTGAATTTCAAGTTTCACATTTCTAGTAGTAATTATTTGTACTCAATAATTTTTATTCATTTCTTCGTTAAGGGTCATCATCTTTTAACCGTCCAAGTACTTTTGACGATATAACTCGTCCATCAATATCTGACCAATTTCGCTAAAGATAACATATCTCGTCCATCGAATAATGCCGATTTTATGATAAGATCAAGATCCTGGTCAGTTTTCTTCTAATGATCGTGACCATGTTTTCTTCTAATGACTAGATATCGTCCAACAAGTTCCGGTCAGTTTTGCTAAAGATATGGTCTGTTACGAGATTCCTCATCGGGATAACCAGAAAGGTTAATCTCCTTAACCAAAAAGATTAACCTCCTTAACCAGAAAGGTTAACCTTCTTAACCAGAAAGGTTAACCTCCTAACAAAAAAGGCTAACCTCCTTAACCAAAAAGGTTAACCTCATTAACCAGAAAGGTTAATCTCCTTAATCAAAAAGATTAATCTCCTTAACCAGAAAGGTTAACCTTCTTAACCAGAAAGGTTAACCTCCTAACAAAAAAGGCTAACCTCCTTAACCAAAAAGGTTAACCTCATTAACAAGAAAGGTTAACCTCCTAACCAAAAAGGTTAACCTCCTCAACCAAAAAGGTTAACCTCCTTAACCAGAAAGGTTAAAGAGGCCTGTCTAAACAAATTAGGGCCGCGTTATATAGCCTGGTTGGGAGTTTAGCGACCGGAGTATTTCGCGTTCAAAATTCCATCGAACCAAAGATCGTCGTATACGAGGGTTCTAGCGTACGTTGTTAAATATGTCGTGGCCTCAAATGTCATCACGTTGGCATGGCGTGGAAGTTTGGAGAGTGGGGTGCCATCTCAGGTGTGTCTTCGTCTCATCGTGGTTCAAGATTACGAGGTGTCCTCGGATCTTTCCCTTCGGGATTGATCCCCGACTGACGTCAATATCCCGTCGTGTTACTCCATGAGACGTTAATTCAACTACCGCGCACCTAGAATTGAATAATACACTAGAGACACTGATTAACATAACCGCATAGAATGGACAAGTTCCAAATGTAATAGTATTTGGAACTTTATGCAATGTGTAATTTTCTTGCCAAAGAATATCTACAATTCATTTGAAGCATTTGGACTCGAAATCTTTACTTGATCATTCATTTGAAACATGTTTGAACTAGCACAGCAGAATAAAGAAACTTTTCCTAGTTTTTACTCTGAAACAAAGCATGATTACTTCATATTTTGCACGGGGGTCACAGTGGCTTAGTGGGTATGCCAAGTGTACTGGAAACCGGCGAAGTGTAATCGGCACAGGTTCAGTTTCTGTCAAGTTCTATTTCTCCCTGTGGATTTCTCCCTTCTACGTCAGTAAAGCTTTCCTTGTGTGCATGTCCATTTACTCGATAATGTTTGGCGCAGCTTTACCAAATATGGCCCATTAGTCATAAAACTCAACCCAATCATATTCCACATGAAAAATGTAACAATTAAAAGTTCAAATAAAGGAAAAATCACCGTGTAAAGTAATCGTTAAATGTTCATCACATCGACTTCAATATATCTTTTGATATAAGGAATTAGGTAACTCAACCCTCCTGGTGGATGTCTCGACGAGGTATCTCGTTATTAGAAAAATTGTCTAGACCTTGATTAACGAAATATCTCGTTATTGTAAGAAAACTGGCCAGGTCTTGACCTCGTCATCATAAAAAAATTGTCAATATCTTGATTAACGAGATATCTCGTTATTGGAAAAAAATTGGTCAGATCATGATCTCGTCATCATCAAAAAATTGTCAATATCTTGATGACGAGATATCTCGTCATTGGCAAAATTTGTCAGATCTCAATGGACAATATATCTCGTCGAAGCCGCTTGGAGGCTAAGTTTTGATGCAACTATTTCTGAAGAAACTGCTAGTCACATGAAGTATCTGCACTGAATGACATCACTTACGTGTGTAGAAACCAAGAGAAAATCCAATTAATGTCTGACTACAGTCTAAACTGATATTTAGCAAATTTGCTGGTAATGAACCTATTCATGAAGTTGGTTATAAATAATTCATACTTCACTCAACTCAACACTCTTGGGAATAGAGTATTCGGCAAAAATAAAAGTTACTTTGGTTGAGACAATAATAATCTATTGTGGGTTAATATCTTGTTTGCAAAAATGTGACATTATTTCAAATAATATTTGTGATTCGATTGAGTTTCGCCGTTTTGTAATATCACTTTCCTAAAGTGCGACACTTAAACTTACATAATTAGACAATTTTGTATCCTTTATGAATAAAAACATTAAATAAAATAAAATTTTAATGTTTGGCCCCAATTTATGACAATTTCATTTTTATGAACATGTACCTAAATTTTTGCATCTTTTATTATCATTTACAGGGGACTATTCTTCACTATGAATGTATTTACATACGAAATCACATAAATAATTGGAAACAATATTGATCACCTTTAATGTAAAATATAAAAGCATTGATCCACTTACTGAAGATGGAATAGTTCGATTTTTATCCGTTGTCTAATAAGATTGGAACAACATTCCTACTCCTTACGAAAGGAAGAAATATTTATAGAAAAAATAATCTAATTTTGATTTTTAAAATTAGTTCTTTTGAACAAATGTAGAATAATTTCCCATTTTTTTAATAAGAAAAACTATCTTTGCTTCAAGTCAGATTCCAGTCAAATAAAAGAGGTTTTTTCTCAATCTCTAATTTTAAGGTCGTAATCAAATTTTAGAAATGGAATATAATTCTAATTCAAATTTAAACGAAAGGTGTAAATGAAATGAACAAGCTAGAATATTGTCCCAGTTTTGCTTATCAAATTCCATTTGTTAAAACGAAACATACTCCAATCTAAATTCAGATTAGACAGTGAATAAAACTAGAAATATTTTTTATACTCGTTTCGAAGTAATGGTGTAATGAATGGAATTAAAATATATCATTTTCAAGATTTCAAAGTTAATATTATGGACAAAAATAAAAAAATTCCTTTTCTTATAATGCTTTAGAATCGAGCCACAAAATGAATTAAAAGATAAATAACTTTACGATTCTTCACAAAAACAAAGGTACCATTTTATTCTCTATTTCAAGTTAAAGCTCTAATGAATAAGAATTAAAGTAATACCTTGTCCTATCTAAGCTAAAGCGAGCTGTGGTGACCCAGTTGGAAGAGTAGCGGATTGGAAACAGGATTGAGGATTCAAAATTCGATCCAGCCGAAGATCGTCGTGTTCGTGAGAGCTAAAGCACGTTAAATCTATCGCGTCTTCACTCAAATATCCTCATATTTGAGTGGTGTGGAAATTTATACAGTGGAGTGCCATCTCATGTGTCTACCTCGTCATCTAACTCTGGTTCAAAATGACGTGATGTCCTCGGATCTTTCCCATCTAGATTGATCCCGGACCATCGCCAATAGCCCGTCGTGTTGTTGCAGTGCGACGTTAATTAAATACCTACCTACCTAATAGTTTCAAATTGTAACTTAAATATGTAAAAATAAAGCAATTTCTGAACATCAATTGCACAGACACACTGTATGTAGTAAACATATAACTTCAATGCGATACATTGAAAGAAAAGATTTCCTGTCAAATAATGGTTGCGAAAGCAGGAAGCATCCCCATTCACAATCAAAGGAATTGCCCAGGAATTCCGATTCGCAATCAAAGGACTATATAAATAATGAACTGTCACTCCGATTAGAAATGGCCGTTCCCAAAGACAAGATACGTAGAGTCATGTAAGACAGAAGATTCAATTAAGTTATTGGAACCCGTCCCAAAGTGTCAAGCACGCTAGATAAGCCTTCATTTGAGCATTCTATCATTGTATTTAGCATTAAACGAAAATATCTAAGCCAAGATCTTGCAAAAGAATGAAACATCCTTCCATTCTTAAGGACATGATCTCATTGTTTAAGAAGTTTTTCTCAGAATAGAATAATAATGCAGTAGAGATTGGTTAAATATAGCCGCGTAGAATGGACAATGGAATATAGCGTTTGGAACTTTTATGAAATGTGTAGTTTTCTAGCCAAAAAATATTTGCAATTCGATTTGAAGCTACTGTATTGTAAATCTTTGAGTTCATTTGAAACATGCTTGAGGTTTCAGTATGCCAAAGAAATTTTTCAATACTGAAATATGAATGCTTCTGTTTTAAAATATGGAAAACCAGAATGAGTTGGAAATGTCTTCAGATGAATTGTTTTTGGGTATGAAATGCAGAAGTGAATGAGCACTGAGATTTAAATGTATTTTTTAAAGTACTTTTTCACTCTTCTAACTGTATTTATGCCGATGCACTATTTATTAATATCCGTGTATTATATATATGAGTGTATAGTGACCATATGTGTTCAGCATGTCGCCAATAGAAATTCCAACGAAAGAATTCCGAATTTACTTTTGGTAATTCATTCGTTGACGATAAACTGCTTTTTAAGGTAACCTTGATATGTATCACGCTAGAGCATTTGGGTAACAGGAAGTAAAATCCATGTCTTCGGTACCTACGGTAAATGCTTGCTTTATTCACACCGAAAATCCCTCTTATAAGCGAGGAAAGGGAATTTTGATGACAATTAATTAAAGTTGGTCTTTTCGGCAATTTCTTGAGTCATTGAAGTATAGGAAGAGGTTCTATACAAAGATTTCTTCGGCTTATAGTAGAAATTCATTAACTGACATAAAAGTTTACAGTATAACTGTTTTAAGACAGTTCTTAGATCAAAAAATAAAAATTATAAGCATTTCAGTAATGTTGTCTTTTACTCGTATTAAAATCTGAGATATATTGTCTATAAATATTTCTTAAATACTTATGTATTTGTATAAATCATTCACTAATCATTTCCCCAAGAGCAGCAATATTTCATAAATTGAATTTCATTGATATTTCAAAATTTTAATTTTATTTAGAGTATGCTTTTTGATTGGAAACTACAAAAATTAAGCATGATTTAAGTCCGTAAAACCATTTCAATAATTCCTAGTAACGTTAATAGCGTATAATGGCATATGAAATGGCTACATTATTGGAAACTCCATAGAGGTTAGTGTTTACTTAACAAATGCTACATGGATGTGTTTCGCTTCGCTGTAGGATAGTGCGCAAACATGGTCATAAATAGGTAATAAATGGTGTCTAGGCAAGATTTGGGTCTAAATGTACATGGAAGACAGGGTAATGAATGCTGTCTCCTATATTATAATTATAAACCCTATGGTTCATTAAGATAACTTCAAATTAGGATTGCTGTAAATCATCTTTCCCTAGTGCGTCTTTGTTTAAATCTGAAGCATTTGTGGATAAATATTTTAGTCCTGGAGTGAAACATATAAACAACCGGAGCCTGTGACGACCACCCAAAAAGAACTGCAATTAATTCTATTGTTTGCGATTAACAATATCCCTGTCATAAAGTATCATCAGTATTGATTATGGATCAGGCATCACGGCTTTCCACTCTCAAATCAAATCTGCAGATAGAAAATGAGCTTTTCAATGTATCTAAATCAAAACAAATGTGCGATGAGTGGTTTAAAAATCATACTTTAAAAGGAATTTAAGTCGTGCTGTCAAGTGTTACATTCATAACAAATAAAGGCATAATCAATCAGCAAATGGATCCTTAAAGGAAATTTGGGAGAGGTGAAAATAAGATAACAGAAGATTTAAATTAAGGAGGCAAAAAGTGTGTGTGCATATGGCACGGTAATGAAGGTAGTAATAATGGAACATGATTCGCGTGGATTTCGCGGAATTTGCTGCTGGAATCAAAATAATTTTTCTAAAACTACACTTGCTGGTATGATGGGAAAGTTGTTCAAAAATAACTGAACTGATGTTTTAATGTCTGGATTTAGCTAAAGACTAAAATTTTAAAGCCTAGATTCCTAATGGAAGTCCTAGATTCGTCATTGATAAGTTTATTTCTACTGTTTATATCTCGGCAAGTATTCTTTCCGATCTTATTATTGGTAAGTTTCTTTCTACTCATTTCGCACAAGTATTCTTTCTAACCTTCTTATTGATGAGTTTCTTTCTACTCCTATCATGGAAAATATTTTTTCCAATCTTATTATTGATAAGTTTCTTTCCACTCCTATCACTATAATATTCTTCCCAATCTTATTATTGATAAGTTCTTTCTATTCCTATCGTGCATAATATTCTTTATAATCTTATTGATGAGTTTCTTTCTACTCATATCACGGATAATATTCTTCCCAATCTTATTGATAAGTTTCTATTCGTATCACGGATAATATTCCTTCCAATCTTATTATCGATGAGTTTCTTTCTACTCCTACCATGGAAAATATTTTTTCCAATCTTATTATTGATAAGTTTCTTTCTACCCCCTCCTATCGTGCATAGTTTTTATAATCTTATTGATTCGTTTCTTTCTACTCCTATAGCGCATAATATTCTTTCTAATCTTATTGAGTTTCTTTCTACTCCTATCACGGGTAATATTCTTTCCGATCTTATTAGTGATGTTTTTTCCACTCCTATCACGGAAAATATTCTTCCCAATCTTAATGATGTTTCTTTGTACTCGTATCACGGATAATATTCTTCCCAATCGTATTACTGATAAGTTTCTTTCTATTCTTATCAAATCATATTCGTTAAATTTATATTTTTTATATTTGAAAACTATTTTATAATGGTAGGGCGCATTGCGAGCAAGCACAGCTAGCATGGTTCACGCAACGAGTCAATGAAGGTTTCTTATCAAACACCGGGGGTTGGTAAGCGGGATCGAGCAGAGGTGTAGCCCCCTTAATATACCTCAAAATTTAAAAATACTCTTTTACAGTAAAAGTACAGTGTTACAGCTATCCCTGAAGAGAAAGACTTAATTTGTCTTCAACGTGTGTTTAGTGGTTAAAGAGTAAATCTTACAATCATAGGTAATCGATCGCGACAAATACGTTTGCTACAACAGTTGCAATTTCTCTTTCAAGGAACATATGGTTTTTGAAAACCGGTGTTTACATATAACTTATTACTTTTCGAAGATTGATGAGTCAAATAGTTACCGAAATTACGGAAATATAAATACCAGTTTTCAAACTTTTCCGGGATAACTTCAAAAGGTTCATTTTCTTTACTCGGTTGTCTAATTTTATGTCAAGTCAGTTGTAAAAGAGAAATGGCACTTTTCTGGGTACTTTGTTTCAAAGATTCGTGCCCTCAGGGACACATCTCCTTTTGGTATGTAAGGGCTTCACGGATCGAGGTACTCTAGTGATCCTTTCTTTTCTCTTGGGGTTTACTGTCTTTAGTAAACACGGGGGTCGAGCACCCGGGATATCGAAGCTATCTTTTTCTGCTCTCATCCCATTATTCTATTCCTCAATCTCTCTTTTTTCCCTCTCACGACGTTTTTTACTTTAAGTTGTGCCTTGTGTTTGGCTCAGTTTGGCCAAATAGAGCTCTTGTGCCTTAAAGCCCCAAAACAACCAACCAAAGATTCGTTCTCTTTATTACCAAAAATATTGGGTTGGATGGTTTTGAGTTTTTATGCAGCATGGCCATATTTAGCCATTCTGCTCCAGACACGACACATTAGGTCATTAAGTATGAAATGTCCGGTTACCTCAAGTACCAAGCTTGATACCCGATATCTCTGATATTTCACTTTGACAATTCTTTGTCTTTTTTATTGTGAAGGTACATCATCAGCCTTTCAGAAGCACGTTTCGGTTTGTGATTATTTGTCGAATTGCCTTTTGCAGATTAAATTTTGTAAACCATGGAAAAGTCAAAAATTCGCGTTATTTTAGAATATGAGTTCCTCGTGGAACTAATGCAGCGCAGACAACTCGAAGTGTCAACGAAGGGTTTGGAAGGATGTGGCTAATGAATGCACAGCACGTCGATGGTTTGAAAAGTTCCGATCTGGTGATTTTGATCTTTAAAATGAAACACATGGGCGACCTGAGAGCAAGATTTGGATAATGATGAGCTGGAAGCTGCAGTGGAAGCGGATATATCTCAAACTATGTGTGAATTAGCAGCAAGGTTTACTATTCCAAGAATATTAAACCATTTGAAACAAATCAGTAAGGTTAAGAAGATGGATAGATGGGTTCCACGTGAATTAAATGAGCGTCAGAAGATAAATCGTTTCGAAGCTTGCCTTTCTTTGCTGTTGCGACATAAAGGCGAACCATTTTTACACCGTATTGTTACGTGTGATGAAAATTGGATTATTTTCGACAATCGCAATGCGTGGTTGGATAAAGATGAAGTGCCAAAACACTCCGAAACCGAATATTCACCCAAAATAGCTAATGGTGTATGTTTGATGGTGTTTTCCACTACAGCTTCATGAAACCTGGTCAATCGATTACGGCGGATGTATGCTGTCACCAATTAGACAAAATGATGAGGGAACTTGGGATTAAACAGCCGAGATTGGTGAATAGACAGGCCAATCCTCTTGTAGGACAATACTCAACCACATGTCGCACAAATAACGTTGCTCAAACTACAGGAGCTGGACTTGGAAACTATCTGTCACCCACTGTATTCCACAGAACTTGCACCAACTGACTACCATTTTCTCCAGGCATTGGACTACTTCTTGCAAGGAAAAATATTTAATTCCCAACAAGCTGTTGCAACTATTTTATCACAGGCTTCGCTGCCTACATTAACAAGCTACCGTTAAGATGGCAAAACTGTGTCGATAGTTTGGTGCATACTTTGATTAATTATACTGCTTCTTGCTTGTGATATAATAAACCAAACTTTTAGTTCGAAATCGGACATTTCATACTTAATGACCTAATACAATATCAAGTAATAGACACACACAATGAAGGTTTTACTGACACAGCAGAGAGAAATACACCCAGGGAGGAATGCACCCGACAGGAATCAAACCTGCGACGCTTACAACTCGAAGATTGCTAGCGCAGTGGGCACACCCACGGAGCCACGATGTATCCCTAAAAATATTGGGTGGTTGGTGTTTTAAGATCATACTTATCGAATGACAACTTGTCAAGGGAGTGAATAAAAACTAACGATACGCCAACATGAATTAAAAGCGTCATTCAAATTAAAACCTTTCGATTTGTTCTATTTTAAAGGTTTTTAAAGCTTCATTTAAATTAAGCTTTTCAGATAAATAGGCAATAATCCGAAATTTTCGTTATTTTCGTGTGTTTTTTACGTATGGGTACCATTTTGTTTTAGAATAACTTTTAAATGAAACATTTTTTATTTGTTTCCTTGACATATTGTTTGCTTAGTTACTGACATTCTCTATGCAATACGACATTGACAAAATGACCGCCACTTGGCTCGTGGCAAATATGTGATTTTTCAATTTCTCTCTGCCATTACTTTTTGCCGCCATTTTTCACTAAAGAGCTTGCCGTCGATTGTGATTTGATTTTCGTTTATTGCAACATATAATACAGCTCGCAACCATGCGAATTGTAAAGAACGTATTTCCTGGCAAATAATGCCAAAATCTACTGATGTCGATTGACCCCCTCAATCCCCTGATTTAACCACACTGGAGTTTTTGAATGGGGCTACTTAACGCAACAAATCTAGATAACAAGCCGACAACTATTCAACAGCTTAAGCAAAACATTAGCCAAGAAATTTAAAATCGCCGGTAGGTAGTTAGGTATTTAATTAACCTCGCACTGGAGCAACACAACGGGCTATTGGCGACTGTCCAGGATTAAACCGAAGCAAAGGTCCGATGCCAACACCACGTAATTTTGAACCACGGCCAGATGACGAGGTCACACCTTAACTGGCACCCCACTCCTAATACCCCGTAAATGTATATGGGTAAGTAATGGGAAATGGGAAATGTGACCGAAAGAGCTCATATTTGCAACTTGGTCAGAGATCATTTGGCATATTTTATGTTCCGTAAATACTTTCATTAATTGAGTAAACAATATCCAAAAAATGTAAGTTAATTTTTTTATTTAAACGTTATTCCAAAACAAAAGGGTCAATTGACCGTGGTGTTGTCCTCGTTTCTTTCCCTTCGTTGTTGATCCCGGACCATCCCCAATAGCCCTTGGAGTTGCCCTCCTCAGTTCTACGTTAATTCAAATACCTACCTACGTGCCAAAACAAAATGGTGCCTTAACATAAAAAAAACCCTGTATATGAGAGTTAAATAAAGCACCTGGAAAGTAAAGAGTGTCAAAAAAGACAATGATCGTTAGGAAAATATTTTGTGCAAGTAATATGTCAGTAAGTGATACAACTTTTACAATTTGGAGAACAATATTGCATCTAAATAAACTTTCAAATTCCGATTTTAAATCTTTGTTTTATATCTTACATCCTGCGACCAAGTGATTATTTTAAATCCTTTCCTTAGATAAGAACAAAATACTACAGGAAAGACATTTTAAGTAAAAATTGCTGGAAACCTTCCGGTATTGCACTCCTTTTGACTGTCTCATTTAATGCCTCAGCTTAAGTTTTCATTTTTCTTGCTAAATTTAGTAGCAAAAGACTTAACTTCCTAAACGCCTTCCTGTTTTATGACCTCAATATGGCACTCTAACTTATGAGGCAAAGCTCTTTCGTTGAAAGTTAAATAATAAAAAGTTTTCTAGTTATTCGAAATCACCTCTCAAAGTATATAAGTCAACGTGATAGGATTTGCGATTCTGCTGTTCAAAAAACAAATACAAATATATCTGTTAAATTTTTACTATTTTTCCGAAGATTGACATAGTTCAAACTGAATTGAAAATTTCATTTTAGAAATTTCTTGTCTTTATGCATGAATACTTAAGAACCTTTGCTCTTTAGGATTCTTCTGACCTTCATAGCCATATCATGGGACGATCTGACATTTCGGAAACTAATTTAGCCCTCCAAGTGGTTTCGACGAGATATCTCGTTCATCAAGATATGGCCAATTTTACTAATGACGGGATATTTCGTCATCAAGATATTGCTGATTTTTTTTATGATGACGAGATCAAGATCTGGTCATTTTTCTTCTAATGACGAGATATCTCGTCTAACAAGATCTGCTAATGGTTTAGCTAATGAAGCGATACATCGTCCCGAGAACTACCAGGAGGGTTAATAAAGGAATAGCTTTACTTCCTAAATAAATGTAGCTTCCATCTTTGGTACTGGTGTTAAAATAAAAGTACCATGTATAAATAAATACAAATTTTAAGTGTTTTTAGAGCATTTAATTATAGTCTATTAGTTTATAAGTTATATTAGTATATAAGTTTTAATTTATATGCGGATTTTTTGATGATGACGAGATCAAGATCTGGTCACTTTTCTTCTAATGAAGAGAGACGATAAGATCTTGATGGACGAGATAGCTCGTCCATCAAGATAGAACGAGAGAACCATCAGGAGGGTTAGTAGCCAAAACACGCCTTAATAAGAACTATCACAAATTTATCCGAAGAAAGAATGTTCAACATTAACAGTGATTAATTTTTGTGTTCTTATTACTAACCTGGATGTAACGAATAAAACGAAGTACATAAATAAATTTACGGAAAATGGTGATATTATTTTGCAGTTAGTAGTGTGGAGGACATTGAAGCGGTCAATAAGAGCATGAATCCGTGTGCAAGTGTTTAGAGGCGTGCATGTCAAAACACTTGGGAACCTCAAAGCAAGGTTATTTGTGTGACTATTTCAGCTGATTACGATCCAATGAAACACGTGTTTATTAACCAATTGAATTCGAGTGGGTATACCCATAATTCATTTCTTTCCGAGCTCAGTTGGAAGTAGTTCGAAAGAATTCACTCGGCCTAGATATTGTCGTACATAGGACCTGCTCGAATATGTTGCAAAAAAATGAGAGCTTACAGAGGCATATCATAAGTATTGTAGTTGTCAATGTGTTGAGTAAATAGCTATTGTGTTTGAAATAAATACTTATACACGTATCCAAAAATTGAAGATAATGCAATAAGAAATTAAACCCGTGCCACTAACCTGAACCGAAGTACATCAAATGACAAATGAATATTCCACAAGAAGCGAAGCTCAGGTGTTGCCTCGTCATCTGACCGTGGTTCAAAATTACGTGGTGTTGTCCTCGGATCTTTCCCTTTGGGATTGATCCCGGACCGTCACCAATAGCCCGTTGTGTTGCTCCAGTGTGACGTTAATTGAAATACCCCCCCCCACAAGAAGCGAAGTCAATTTTTCTCAGAGCAGTCACGTGACTACTAGTAGAGATGTTGGTCACACTTTTGGAAGCTTCTCTCAATATCAGTGCTCATTCTACTTATCAATCACGTCTTCGAGATAACCATATCAATTAATAGCTTGAAATGTATATTTTAGTTGAAGCCTCAACTAACAAGAATAATTTTTTTTTCTTGGAAAGTCGATTCAATCCTTCAAAGAAACGTATCTCACCCGCGCGAAGAAACGTATTTGTGAAACGTTGTAAGCGTGTGTAAACGTTATTGAGTGGAGTTCTCAAATTTCCGCTAATGACGAAATAATTGGTTTCGATTAAAATTTTTGTATAAGTTTGCTACAACATGTTAAATCTTTTACAAATATTAAAAAGTTTGAATAACGTATTTTGATGGATTTTGGTGTAAACCAGCACATCGAAATAGTCCTTCCAGATATTTATACTGTAGTTTCCAGCATACAGCCTGCCTTGTATAGTAAATTAAGTAGTCAATGAGATACGTACAATAAAAAAATCATCGACAAGTTAAACGCGCTATGTCGAAATTTTTTAAAGATGAGTTTTCAGATACTCTGGCCTAAAATGTTATGATATATTTAGACTGGTGAAGTCCAGTAAGTCACTTTTATCTTGAAGGTTCGTGAAGGGTAAATTCCTTCTAGAGAAAAACACAGTGGGAATGGCATCGTCAGTCGAATTTTTCTCCCTCCGTTTTCACTGAACTATGGGGTTTTTTGCTTTGTTCTTGCCACCTAACTGGTAAAGTGGTCATAGTGCTTGTCGGCCACCCAGTAAGTAGGGCCGCGGTAGCCCGGTTGGAAGAGTAACGGATTACCAACCGGTTGCGAGTTCGAATCCAATCAAAGACCGTCGTGTACAAAGAGGGCTGGTGCACGTGAAATCTGTCGTGGCCTGAAATGTCCTCACGTTGGCGTGGTGTGGAAGTTTGGAAAGTGAGGTGCCAGCCCAGGTGTGATCTCGTCATCTGACCGTGATTCAAAATTACGTGGTGTTGTCTCCTTGGAGATTGATCCCGGACCTTCATCAATAGCCCTTTGTGTTGTTCTATTGCGATGCTAATGAATTACCATTACCACCAGCCATCCAGTAGGTTGTGGGTTTGAATCCCAGTTCGTAAGCACATAGATGCTAGTTATTGTCCTTGTTAGGAGTAGCAGCGGCTCACCATTGGGTGCTCCTTCACAAATAGCCTCCAGTTCGCCCCTTGTAGTACTGCATGCCTTAGGTCAGTGATTGGGCTTGCAAAAAAAGAGCTACTTTTTTTTACTTACCATGTTTCATTTAAAAGCCAACAAAATATGCATAAACACTGTTGTAAAGTTTTAGTTTAAGTATTATACAGTGTGAAAAAAAGGTTGTCCAGACTGTAAATACTCTTATGCTAAAGTTTTAAAATGCCATGATCGAAAGATAAACGGCCTCTATGTGATATTTCCTGTTGGTGAGAAATCTGCACTTGGCATTTTAATCATTACATACCCGCCTCACACACTTTGAGGACATCCAAAATCTCTTGGAATTTTAAGCTTCTAATAATAAATCAACATCCTAACCATCTGGCATTTACTGTGAAAATGCATGGTACAGATTATGTATAAATATTGCGACGTTCATAACCTTCAGTTCAAATTAGTTATTAATGTAAGCTCATTTTCTGAGCAGTTAGTTCCAAGGTTCATATAACGGTTAAATTACAATAAATCTTTACGCTTTTCAATAATAAAACTCCAACAACTCGTTGATTTATTTTAAACAGACAAACGTAATTTTATGTTTACAACGCTGGGACGAAATATTATGAAATATTGATGGGGCATCTAGAAGAGTTCTAAAATATTTTGTTCTAAATTTTTCGTAAAATAAGCAATTTGATAAATAACTCACCAACATGAGGGAATTGACATCGCTATACGGAGATTCGTTCTCGTAGCTGCTCAACATTCTTCGATAGATAGATCGAAAGACAATGTTGTAGAAGCGAAATAAAACGAAGATAAACACGCCACATTGACATATAATGCCCCATTGGAATAAAAATATGCAAATAATCAAGTCAAAATTCAGAAAACTGAGAACGTTACAAGCTGTCAAAATCACTTTTCTACTCGAAGAAATATACGAAGATAATCACCGTCAAAGGTTAAGATAATCACCGGTTTAAAACATAATCACCGTAATATCCATTCTGAATCATACTGGATTTTTTTCTCCTCTTGTAATATTAGTTATAGGTAACAGACTGCTATTCAGCCGAACGCTTCAATTAAATCATCATTGATGGAATAATGGTCTATGTATTATTAGACATGGATTCGTAGTTAATTCCCAATTGAACCACTAGATTACATTGTGGCTCAGGATCTAATATGAAATCACGCACTCGATGGAGAATAACGGTCTATGTGTAGTAAACCCCCTTACTGCTACTGCCGAAGAATGAATGGTTGATTGGTTGGTTTAAGTTTTATGGCGCAATGTCCAGAAATGGCCAAGTTGCAGAGAGTGAATGGAATAAGAGTGTATGGTAATACTTATCCACATAACATTGACATCAGAAATATCATTGAGCACATTTTGTTCCTCCTGTACGAGTAATATTAGTGACAGGTAACATAGACTGTTATTCAGCCGAACGCTTCAATTAAATCATTGCTGGAATAATGGTCTGTTTAATATTATGCATCGATTTGTATTGTTAATTCCCAATTAGACCACTAGATTATGTTGTAGATCAGGATCTTAAATCATGAAATCGCACACTCGGGTGTGGAATAACGCTCTATTTAGTAACACCCCACTACTGCCGGAGAGTGAATGGAATAAAGCCGAGGTCAAATAGGAAGCTCAAAGCGACGCGCAGACCAATCACAGGTGCCGGCGCGAGCGGTGAAAGCGCTCTGATTGGTCTGCGGGTGTCGCTTTACGCCTTGCGTTTCTCAATTGACCGCGGCTTAAGATAGTACGTGATACTAACCCATGTAACATTGAGATCAAGGGCCGTAGTAGCCCGGTTGGAAGAGTAACGGATTAGCAACCGGAGGGTTGCGAGTTCGAATTCAACCAAAGGCCAGTGTACAAAGGGGGCTGGTGCATGTTAAATCCGCTGTGGCCTCAAATGTCTTCACGTTGGCGTGGTGTAGAAGTTAGGAGAGTGGGGTGCCAGCTCAGGTGTTATCTCGTCATCTGACCGGGGTTCAAAATTAGTGTTGTCCTCGAATCTTTCCCTTTGGTATTGATCCCGGATCGTCACCAATAGCCCGTCGAGTTACTCCAGTGGGACGTTAATTAAAATACTTACCTACCATTGACATCAGAAATATCATTGAGCATTTTTCGTTCCTCTGTTATATTGGTGATAGGTAACGTGACTATTATTTGGCCAAACGCTTCAACTAAACCATCGCATAATATTTTAGGTTTCACAAATGTGAAACCCGTGAAAAGGGGAGTGTACGTACTTGATACATAAAAAGAAAAGAAGCGAAAAGAAAAAAAATTATTTGAATTTTTAAAATAATCTAACTACTACGTTAAGGTTAAAAAATTTCGGTGAAACTTCTAACTCTTCTCAATGCTCATTTTAAACAAGCAATATACGAAGATTTGATTGAAGCATGATTGAGTGAGGAATATGGACATACCAATGCAAGAGTCATACTTATATTTTCATATAGCATTGAATTCCTTATGAAATCTAAGATGCTATTTTATTCTTAGACATTCATATCAGCTGAATTCTCGAAATATAAAAGAAATCTCGAATTTGCAAATTAACCGTGTATTTCATCTCTACATATTTAAAAACACTCTAAAAAATTGTGATTTTGAAGCATATAAATGGAGGGATGAAAATATGTAATGGAATGTAAAGCAGATTGAGCACCAGAGTGTGCTCAAGAAAATTCTGTGCATTCAAATTTAATTTAGATGCTTTCTGGTTGGTTATGTATATTGGACGGATATGCTCAGTGGAATTCTTGACAGATACGAATCTTCATATTTCACTACCTAAAGAAATCAAATGAATATTGAAACTAATCAAATTAAATATTTTCCGTTTCTTTTTTGAACACGTGTATAAAGTTGGCAAATCATTTCTATTCCTTAATTTTTCCTAATACATTACTGTTTGTGAAAATTGCAACACTGAAAGAATCATCAGAAATAAATGAAATTTATTCCACGTATTACTTATAGTGGTTTAAATAAACGATCAAATTTACAGAGTAATGAAACAAAAATAATGCCGAAAATCAATATCTTATGCAGCCGCCATTCGCAGCGATGATAGCCTGTACACGTCGTGGCATCGAATCATACAGATTCTGAATGTCATGCTGAGGAATGGCATTCCAGATGGCCTCTATCTGATGCCAAAGTTCAACCGTACTCTCTGCCCGACGAGCGGTACGAGCAAATCGCCGTCCGATGTAATCCAGACATGCTCAATGGGCAACATATCCGGGGAACGTGCAGGCCATGGAAGAAGCGGAACCTGTCGTGCACTGAAGAAGGCTTGTACATTCCGAGCACCATGTGGATGGGCATTGTCTTGCTGAAATACAGCTCCGGGAATGCGTTGCAGGAGGGGTAGGACCTTGGGCTCTACCACTTCCCTGATGTAGCGCCCGCTGTTCAGGGTCCCCACAATTTGGAGTAGGTGGGATCTCCCATGAAATCCAATAGCGTCCCAGACCATAACGCCAGGCGATCGTCCAGTATGACGCTGAATAAGACATTTCGGGAGAAGGCATTCACCTCTGTAGCGTCTGACGAGTACGCGTACATCGTCGGCACGTCATTGGCTGTGTTGGTGAGCCGATTGTAGCCGGAGGCGTCGGTGGTTCAGCGTCAAGGGAATCCTGCGCAGGGGAATCCTTGCACGTAGCCCATGGCGCAGCAGACGTCGACGAACCGTGGGGGCAGACAATGACACACCTGTAGATGCGCTCCAATACTGTGCCAACGCACGAGAGGACGCTGTACGGTCCGTCACCGCCATGCGGAATGAGGTGTCTGAGTTCCCGTGTTGACGTCATATTGCATGGTCCACTGCCGGGGTTTCGACTTGTCCTGTTCTCCACGGTCCATCTCTTCCACACATGCATCACTGTTGTAGCATTACGCCCAGTGCGAGTGGCAATTTCACGATACGAAAGTCCACCCTCACGGAGGCCGATCATGCGGTCCCGTTCCAACACCGTTAGTTGGTCGTATGGCACTCTGCGTTTTTGGCGAGGCACATTGACTTCTAATCAATCATTTACAAGTCAAACGACGATACACACATTTTAACGCACCTTTACAGTGCTTTTCATACACGGCTCACTTGGAAGTTTAGAGGGTGTTTCTCGGCCCACACATGCGTGATCGCTTTGTAATTCTAATCATTTGCATATCCTAACCTGTTTTGCATTTCCTGCAAGTTTCGTGTAATTTGCATTCCTTCATGGTGTTGCAATTTTCACAAACAGTAGTGTATAAACACTTAAGGCCCATTCTATATGGAGTTTTTATCACACCTTTTTAAATGCAAAATTTCATCTATTTAAAGATTATGCTGTTTATGTACATGAATTTTAGACACAGTTTATTATCACTTTGACTATTAGGATTTCAACTGTTTTTGTTGGGTAATGCTTCCTCTTACATTCAGCATAGCTTCTCCGTTATTGAACCTATATTTCCTAATACCTCAGTAAAATATATCAAAATGTTCTTTGACTTTTTCAAAGTTCGACTGCAAATTTCGTAATTAAAAATAAAAACGGTCAATCAAATAATGTCAATATACGCATATTATAATAAGGACATGCATTTTGTTTATTATTGTGTATTATAAACAGTGACAGACTGTAACAGCCCGGGAAATTCGACAATCTACTTGCGTCAGGAAGGGACCGATATGGTTCACATTTTGCAAAAGATTTTCAATAATTTGCAATATTGATGTTCTATAAATATTTCAGTAACTTAACATGGCACAGAAATCAATGTTATTTGTTTATTGTCGAATTGCAACAACGAATGTAAGCAATATAAAATTGAAAGCTACGAGATTCATTCGCCCAATGCATCCACTTGTTTAAATTTCCTTATTTGGGTTGTTAAATATACTTTGAAATCCCTCTCATAATTTGTAATTTAAAATACTCTCACCATTATTGAGTATCATTAATATGAAATTATTTCATCCAAATCCTGCAAGTTTTCCTTCGGAACGTTTGTTCTATATAATTGAAACTTAGTAAAAGAGCGGAAAGGTATGGGAAATTCTACTTCTTCAAACAAAATGGCTTTCTTAACTTTTCACTTAGTAAAAACTTAACGGTAATGAAATTGGATTAAATTCAGTTAATAACCAAACTTAAAGCATGCATTTGAAAATATTTCAGCTTTTAGAATTTCAAAAAACTTTTATGATCCAAACTATTTGTTCACCATCAAACTTTCATAAACTTGCTGGAAAAGTTTTGATGTGTGAATTATAGGAGCAGCGTAAAAAAATGGGAAACAGAATATGTAAATGGAAAAAACTACTCCAATTTAATAAGAGAGAGTACACTAAAGTGACGAAGCTTGAAGGTGCCAAGTTTCTTCCATTTTTTGAACTCACTTCTACGAAATTGGAATTTTAAAAAGGATTTAACCAAAAGAAGAAACTATGCTAATAAGACGAAACTTTTCGTAGTACTCTGATAATAACTTGTCCTACATTGTTCGAAATGCCAAAGAATAAAATAAGAAATAGGATTATCTTCAAATAAAATATTTGTATGGTAAGAAAAATATTTATTTCGCTTTTCAAAAAGTACAAAAGTATTTTTACTACGTGCATTTTTGTGTGATAACCAAAAGACAAAAAACGAATTTACAAACGTACAAAATAATTAAAACACATAAATACAGAAAGGATGTTTGAGCATCACCAGCAAATTCATCCATTGTATCTGAAAGTCCTAATTTATTATCTGAATTTATATTTTCGACTGAAATTAACCTTCCAAGTGTTTCGACGAGATATCTCGTCCAATCTGGTCAATTTTGCTAAAAACGAGATAACCTGTCGAGACAAAACTAACCTATTACTCCAAGGAATAGAAACCAAGTAGAGAAAAAATTGTCCTTTTCCCAGAACTGGTGACTGTTTGGAACAGGTAGGTATTTTTAATTAACGTCGCACTGGAGCAACACAACGACTTTTGGCTCTCCAAGCTTCCACACGACTCCAACGTGAGGAGTTGTGGTTACGACAGATTTAACATGCATCATCCCCTTTGTACACTGTGGTCTTTGGTGGGATTCAAACTCACAACCCTCCAGTTGCTAATCTGTTACCCATCCAACCGGGCTACCGCGGCCCTGTTTGGAACAGGATTTTGCACCAGAGGCTGCCACTTCAGGGCAATTTTGGAAGCGGAGATAAACCACCAGGATGGTTAATATCAAATTCCCAGGAAGGCAAGGGGACGTTGTGGCTCAGTGGGTATGCCCACTGCGCTAGCAACCTTCGAGTTGTAGGCGGCGCAGGTTCAATTCCTGTTAGGTGCATTCCTCCCTGGGTGAATTTCTCTCTTCTGTGTCAGTAAAATTTTCACCGTGTGTGTCTATTACTTGATATTGTATGTCGCAGCATGGCCAAATATGGCCCTTTCCATAAAACCCCCAAAACAACCAACCAACCCTGAAGACAAATTATAAATGTTTTCATGCTTGAAAGAAGCTTAAAATCAGCATATTTTTAAAAACTACTAAGCGAACCAATTTACATTTAACGCTGAATGGAGAAAGTATTATGACTACCAAATTAGCACTTTGCTTAATGATCTTTGTTCTTTGCCCGTCTTTAATTGATCGTGATAAGGAATTTGCAACTAAATCATTCTAAGGAATAGCTTGGTTTTCATTAGTTCCATTTTACAAGTGTTATGATCATGGAATCTATCATTCAGTTCATGCCATCTTGTTCTAGTACGGCTTGAAGAGTTAAAGAAAACTCGATGATTTTTATTACATCTGCAAACCTATCCGATCTATTTATCTGCAATATAGTGAATTAAAAAGCATAATTCGTCGAGCCACATTATCCAATTTTCTATTCCTTTGAAAACCAATTCTTGTGTTCTTCAACGAACTAAAGGCGTTCTTTTTTTAATTGCAGTTAGAAATGCTCTTGTGGACAAGCTCTTCCACTTCCTAGCCCATCCTATGTAATATTGCAAATCCATATAGTCCATATATATCTATATTTAAAATCCAAATATTGAAAATCTACCAGACTTGGTCCTTGGTTCAGTTTGATTTGATCGCTCTTCAGTCATTTTTTACTATACGAGGGATGATTAGACCGTAACTTTGGTCTAAAGATGGATTCGATTATGGACCACTATGAAGTCCCGGCTCAGATATATAGGCTGGTGCCCATTAAATCTGTCGTAGCCTCCGATGTTCTCCTGTTAGTTGTGGAACTTTGGAGAGAGGGGTGCCGGCTCAGGTGCTGACCTCGTCATCTGACCATGGTTCAAAATTAAGTTATGAGGTGTTGTCCTCGGATCTTTCCTTTCTGGATTGATCACGGTCCATCGCCAATATCCCATTATTTTGCTGCAGTGCGACGTTAATTCAACTGCCTACCTATACCTGCTCAGATTGCTTGTAGTATGACAATAAGTTGATCCGATAAATCAATGTCTGATAACTCTCCACTCTGAGGATTCCGTAGTCATTGGTGAATATATGGTCAGACCTGATCTGGCAATTCACATCTTAAGAACAATAATTTAGAACTAATTCTGTTAAATGCCGAAAGAATATTTTTCGATTCAAGCTAATTCAAAATTCATTCTCGATTCAGAACTATGATCTATGACTACCTGTTGGGCTTTTTATGAATAAAATGAAATTTTCAAATCACTTTCAACGACGTTTCATCATAGCCAACACAGCTTTATAAGTACATTTCCACCAAAATATGAATTTCTGATATTTTGGTACTTTCATCCTGTTCCGTCATCTATCCACAAGTGTCTGCAGAAAGATTCATAAGTACTATACCACTTGCATCACTGTCTTTAAGAGGCATACATAGGGGAAGGCTACAGGGATAAAATCCCCTAACAGGGATAAAATTTTAATGAACAAATTTACTAATTTGTATGTTCAAAGCCTTACAAAGAGTGAAGTTCTTTGTAAGTTGAAAATGGAATCTTTGATAGAAAACACTACTCATAACTCCCACATACATTTTGCTTAACATAAAAAGTAAATTGTATTAGAGTTAAACACAGTTGCAATATTTTATGGAAGAACGATTTAAATTATTTTTTACGAATTACGATTGATCGAATGCGGGTGCACATGAAATAATTCCAGAATTTTTCCCTTCCTCTAAAAATTTGTTTTTTGGGGGTTTATTGCGCAAGGGCCATATTTTGGCCATGCTGCGCCAGACACAAGTCATTCAGTATCACGTAATAAACATACACACACAGTGAAAGTTTTACTGACACAGAAGAGAGAAATACACCCAGGGAGGAATGCACCTGACAGGAATTGAACCTGCGCCGCCTACAAATCGAAGCTGAGAGGACATACCCACTGAGTCACGACGGCCCCTCCTCCAAAAGAGCTGCGCCCTTTTCCAATGACCTTTACTGTGACCTTCAGCCCCCACTTCTAACGAGCTCTCTGCTCAATCCTACTTTCAATGTCTTTTTACTGTGTAAAGTTCCTTGTGGGACACAGTTGTCACCATAGTGTGACGAGGTGAAAAGCAACAAACAATATGAAATGGAGCGATTTACAGCATAGTGAATTGGGAGGGGTCAAGCAGCCAGTGATTAAATATGGGATGAGTGAACTTGCTGGTATTTGCCAGAGCATTGGGTATGAAGCTGGATTTCATTAGGGATGGAGCAGCCGACAAGGGACGAAATGGGGAATCTCTCGGGGTAGCATAAGAGATCTGAGGAATGCTGAGAGTGGATGATGGGAAAAGAACGAGCTTCACGACAAACCAAAGTGAAACCTTAAAAAGTGATTCCTAGCCCCGTAGCTCCTTCCTTATCTCAGAGTGCCCTCTATTCGGTGTAATGACAATATTTTGTACATGTAATGCATATGCATATTTGCAAATAATAAAATAAATTAATATTTAAAGTTACAATCTACACTGTACGCCTCCATAATTGTTCTCTGGCCAATGATTCTTTGTAAATGGTGCTGTAAATACACCAAATTCCAAAGACATCATCCAACCTTAACATCAGTTTAACAGAGACTACTCATGTTGGGGGCTGATGGGGCATTGAAGCATTAATTTATTACCAGTTTCCTACTTTCATATCAGCTTACCAGAGACTACTCATGTTAGGGGCTGATGGGGCATTGAAGCTCCAATTTATTACTAGCTTCCAACCTTCGCATCAGCTTAACAGAGACCACTCATGTTGAGGGCTGATGGGGCATTGAAGCTCCAATTTATTACTAGCTTCCAACCGTTGCATAGCTTACCAGAGACTACTCGTGTTGGGGGCTGATGGGGCATTGAAGCTCCAATTTATTACTAGTTTCCAACCGTTGCATCAGTTACCAGTGACCACTCATGTTGGAGGCTGATGGGGGAATTGTAGCGCTAATTTATTACTAGCTTCCAACCGTTGCATAGCTTACCAGAGACTACTCATGTTAGGGGCTGATGGGGCATTGAAGCTCCAATTTATTACTAGCTTCCAACCGTTGCATAGCTTTTACCAGAGACTACTCGTGTTGGGGGCTGATGGGGCATTGAAGCTCCAATTTATTACTAGTTTCCAACCGTTGCATCAGTTACCAGTGACCACTCATGTTGGAGGCTGATGGGGGAATTGTAGCGCTAATTTATTACTAGCTTCCAACCGTTGCATAGCTTACCAGAGACTACTCATGTTAGGGGCTGATGGGGCATTGAAGCTCCAATTTATTACTAGCTTCCAACCGTTGCATAGCTTTTACCAGAGACTACTCGTGTTGGGGGCTGATGGGGCATTGAAGCTCCAATTTATTACTAGTTTCCAACCGTTGCATCAGTTACCAGTGACCACTCATGTTGGAGGCTGATGGGGGGAATTGTAGCGCTAATTTATTACTAGCTTCCAACCGTTGCATAGCTTACCAGAGACTACTCATGTTAGGGGCTGATGGGGCATTGAAGCTCCAATTTATTACTAGCTTCCAACCGTTGCATAGCTTTTACCAGAGACTACTCGTGTTGGGGGCTGATGGGGCATTGAAGCTCCAATTTATTACTAGTTTCCAACCGTTGCATCAGTTACCAGTGACCACTCATGTTGGAGGCTGATGGGGGAATTGTAGCGCTAATTTATTACCAGCTTACAGAGACAGTTTCCAACCTTCGCATCAGCTTACCAGAGACCACTCATGTTAATTGCTAATGAGGAATTAAATTCCAATTTATTCTTTGGTCACTCAAGTTATGAGAAACTTATTTAACTTTGATATCGTACTTAAGAGAGACAAACTACCAACCTTTCCATCAGCTTTCCACAGACCACCCATGCTGGTTGCTGATGGGTACTTGAAGCACCAGTTTATTCTTTGGTCAGTCAAGTAATTAGAAACTTCATCGTGATATTTCATGGCCTTGCCATTTCTCTCTTTAACCAGTTCTCTGCAACCCGTGATCATTTCATGATCCAGAAGTAAAAAACACGACGACAGATTAGGGTAAATGCCTTTTCTCATAAAAAAATATTGCTGTCACTTCTACTTATATTTATATAGTTCTCTAAATTGGAGATAAAACTGGTACCGAAGTAACCGAAATACAAAGCATTGACAAGACTGCTAATAAAAGAAAACTGAAATCTAAGGCAGAACTCCAGTAGCTAATTTCGTATTCTCCTGACACTTTTTTATCCACTTTCTCCGCCATGTCATTTATCTTCGCCTGTCAACTTGATTTTCCAGAGAGCCCACCCGTGGTCATCCCGCAGCTTTTTTCGCGGTCCCCGGTGATTTGTCGAATCTCGGTTTCTCCGCCTCCGCTGGTGAGTATTTAGGTGGTTTTGTGTGATACGATTCTGCTCAAATATTTCGGCCTTAACCGAAGAATTGGACTCAAATATAAAACAAATACTTTTTCAGGACTTTGTATTAAAGTAGCTCAGTATTCAGACCTTAGGATTGTTCGGTATTGAATGCTTTGAATTCAAAATAATATCTCGTCTGCTTGCAAGTCAAAATTTTCGAAATATAAGTTTTTGGACTTTTCAAGACCAGAATGTGTGTCCTTTGAACTGGTGAAGAGCTCACTAAATCCATTAATTTTAGAAAAATACCTAATTATCCTATCTGTTTTCAGTCTGTCGTGGCCTCAAATGTCCTCACGTTGGCGTGGTGTTGAAATTTGGAGTGCCAGCTCAGGTGTGACCTCGTCATCTGACCGTGGTTCAAAATTACGTGGTGTTTTGTCCTCGGATATTTGCCTTGGGGATTGATCTCGCACTCTCGTCAATAACTCGTTGTGTTGCTCTAGTGCGACGGTAATTAAAAATACCAAATACCTATGTTTTCATCCTATTCATATGACACTCGTCTCAGTAATATGTCCTAATAATATATTTACTATACTGTATGAAATATAGGTATGTATTTAGCTAATTAACGTCGCACTGGAGCAACAGAACGGGCTATTGGCGACGGTCCTGCATCAATACCGAAGGGAAGACAACTCCTCGTAATTTCGAAAGACAATTAGATGACGGGTACAACATCTGAGCTGGCAACCCACTCTCTAAACTTCCCCACCACGTCCACGTGAGGACATTTGCGGCCACGACGGATTTAACGTGCACTATCCCCACTTGCACGACGGTCTTTGGTTGAATCGAGTTTGGAATTCGCAACCCTCCGGTTGCTAATCCGCTACGCTTCCAACCCGGCTACAGTAGCCCTTTATGTGAAAGGGATTTTCACAGTGAAAACAAACCAGATGGAAGTGAAGATTTTTCTTCCGAGATCCAAATGCTCACGGAGGATACACACTGGGTTATCTTAAAATGTAGTTTGTTGCCATTTTGGCAACATTTGACGTTGACCAATTGATTATTATAAAACAACTCGGAATTGATTCTTTGGAACTTTTATGGGGCGAAGTGGTTGACATGGTGTTCTAAAAACGCTCGGAATACGTACACGAGACATGTTCCGCATGAGAATCACTACTGCCATCTACATTTAGCTTTAAAGAAAATGCCTCTCATATCAGAAACTTTATTTGCGAACGATAATAAAGAGCATATAAATCATAATTAATCAAATCTAATACAAAATGCAAAAATCACATTTTGATATTTCACTTGAATGTAATTGGATTATATCTCCCCTTTCTTGAAAACACCCGCATCAAGTGAATAAAAACTACTTTAAAGAGAGTCAAATAACAATTCAATTAAGTAAAAACCAAATCACGAAAATTAAAGCCGTTATAAAAACGAAAATCGCTTAGTTCTCATTAAAAGAAAATTGAGAATATCATTTCAACGCTAAAATTCTCGACAAAAACGAGGTGAATTTAATTTCGGAACGGTGTTTATGCTAAAAATCTCATTACACTACAATTTTTCTGGAAATTTGGCTTCACTGCAGCTCACAGCTGTAATGAGGCGAAAATGAAAAAGCTTCGTAACATTCCGAATCCATTTGAAATTTAGATCTTAACTGAATTTACGTTTTAACTGGAGGGTAAATTCCAATTCGCATGTTTAAGGCTCTACTTCAAAAAGAAGCGTAAAAATGTGACTACCTAATTGGCTGCAGCCAGTCCTGCCTTGTATTTTTCATTTTCCGTTCCGACGGTATATTTTGTAGGATAAGTTTTATCCTGGACACTTATACGAGAATTAAATTACTCCGAACGCGAAGTACTTTGATTGAATCGAAATTAGTTTCACTAAGTGAAACAGAATTAGAGCTTAATTAACGCAAAATTACGCTTTAAATGAAAAAATATTTATAGGTTGATATTAAGAAATTAATTTCTTATCAGATTTGACCAGATTATCGTTATTTGTTCTGAATATGCAAGGCGTTCTTAAGACGTCATCATTTCGATGTTTGCAGATTACGCCAATCAAAATGAAGATCGAATTCATTGGGTGTCTATTGGGTGTCTCTTCTGTGACAGTTAAACTTTCATTGTGTGTGCTTGTCTATTACTTGATATTGTATGTCTTGTGTCTGGCACAGCATGGCCAAATATGGCCCTTGCGCCAAAGAAACCCCAAACAATCAACAATAGACAACCGCAATTATTTTAGGGATTTTTTCAAACCGTGTAAACTTTTCCCTATCGCTAACGGAGCCAATGCGCATGTGCGAAGTTTCGAAAATTAATTCGTCTAAGTTTTAACATTAGGATTCTTGCTCAGTCCATCCGCTCGTATATTGCCATAGTTAAAAATATTCATCTTTGCACATTTTGTGTTGAAACATTTGAAATGGTTCCCTTCGGATTTGATCCCGGACCGTCGCCAATATCCCGTTACGTTGATCCACTGCGACGTTAATTAAAATACCTACCGTTTGAAATGGGGGCCGCGGTAGCCCGGTTGGAAGAGTAACGGATTAGCAACCGGAGGGTTGCGAAATCGAAACTCGGTTCAATCAAAGACCGTCGTATATACTGGGGATGGTGCACGTTAAATTTGCCGTGGCCTCAAATGTCCTCAAGCGTAGTGTGGAAGTTTGGAGAAGGTGTTGACCTCGTTAGCTGACCGTGGTTCAAAATTACGTGGTGTTGTCCTCGGGGATTGATCCCGGACCGTCGCCAGTAGCCATTTGTGTTGCTCCAGTGCAACCTTAATCAACTGAAACCACCATTCGGTATGCTTAAAATAGTTCGTAATACGTGTTATGCGTGTACCCTCTCAGATCATGTACTCTTCAATGGTGGATTCTCGTTTGTATTCTTATGTTCTTTGTTGATAAATATCACTGCATGGAAGGCATTTTCTGTCAAGCTAAATGTAGGTGTAGTGTTTGCGGCGAAACATGTTTCTTGTGCGTATTCCGAACGTGACGTCATTTAGCTAGGTTCATCGACCTTCTAATGAAATAGGCGGATCACGTGAGCGGAGTCTCTGTCGTAAGATCTCTGAAGGGTAAATCACAAATCGACTTAGCCGATTGTCTATGGAAGCGCTGACTAGTGTTTTTGATCACAGTGGATAATCACTTTAACCAATCAATAATTGAGGATTCGTGCTTTTACCCACAACCACGTGACAGATCTTCAAACCGAGCAACTGGAAGAATTAACATGAAGTTTATTTCATTTTAAGGTCGATGGCTAGATTTTCGAATACGATTTCATCACATCGACGATAAAAATTCCAAGGAATTCTGAGCTGGGTCAAACACAAGACAACGCTAAGTAAAAATTGTGAAAGGAGGAGGAAATAGAAGCATTGGGGTTGTGACATGAAAGCAGAGTTGTGACATGAAAGCAGAAAAGATACCCGCTCAGGTATCCGGAGAACGCTACCCCCGTGTTTACTAAAGGCAGTAAACCTCATGGAAAAAGAAGTTTGCTCGGGTGCCTCGGGGTTCGAAGTCCCTACACGCCTAAGTGATATGTGCCCCTGAGGATTCTAAAGAATGAATTCCAAATTGACAGATGATAGTTGATTGTCCAACACCAACTGGATGGTGTATGGCCAAATATCGCCAAAACTGTGATAAATGACATTTTAAGGTAACCCAGATATGTATCGTCAGAGTATTTGGGAAGCGAAAGTAAAATCTACACTTTTCGTCTCGTTTGTTCACACTGACAATCCCTCTCATAATTATAAAACAGTGGGTTCATAGACATACAAAACCAATCTTATGGAAATCTAACAATGGTAAACTATCAAGTTCAATTTGTTTTCATTGTCCCTCTGAAAGTCACAAGAATTCCGAGTAGTACACTATCGCTTTTAATCTACGCAAAACTTAACGACCAAGTAGTCACATCTATTGGTTGAGAGAATCCAACCAATAGGAAATATTCTATTGTCAGTAAGTCTATCAAGGGCTAGAAGACATGCAGGAAATCCTTCAAGTTTGTGGTGGAATGAAATATTCATGGTCCTTCAAATGGCTAGAAGCACGAACAATTTTATTTAGTTAATTGCACAAAAGCGACTAATAAAGCTATTACCAAAAGCCGTCAATTGTCATTTCAGCGTGTCGACACGCCAACCATCGTTTGATCCAAAATGAAAACTCAAATTTAAATATACTTTATATATAATCAGTGTTACCCTAGTACAGTTCCCGGCGATGTGACAAACACCGCCCTCGACGATACTGCCACAATCCCATCAATTGGTACCTGAAGGGTCATGCGATTCAAAAGCTGTCATTGGTAAGGAAAAGTCATTCCATCAAAAATTAACTGGAAATAGTAAAGCCATCGGTTTTTACTTCCGAAAGAACAAAGTGGTAATTAAACCAGAGGTTCATAAACTTATTGTGGGGTGACCACATTTGGATATTGAAAGCAACGACCGGCTGGATCCAAAGATATACATTATTCTGTAATACATGTGGGTTATCTGGGTATAAAGTATTCGAACACCTGTCATTTCCTGTGATCCACGAGGTGATCAAGCGCCAGGATTACCAGACAGACCTAGGAGAGAGAGAGAGAGACCCTGGAGAACATTGTGGAAGAAGGTAGCATACGGCCACTCACGATGAACATGTGATGTAACGATGATCCCCTGTAGCTAGTTTCCTCCCTATCCATTGTAATTAAGCAAATCTACACTATTAATGTGTGATAGTTTGTCTGTTGGAAATCTATCTTCGTCTCAACCACAGCACGTAGAGATATGAGAAGTGTCAAAATACGCAGAATAAACTGGGAAAGTTATTCCGCCGCATTAATATTTTCAAAAATTTAAATTTTAACATAAAATGTTCAAAAAATTACCTGATTGAACAGAGTGCCGTGACGTCACTGGCTGATTCCGTAACGCTTCCGTAGCGGTTTTTTCCCAAACTTTTTATTACGTTTTTTGTCAGACTTGACTTAAATATCCGTGTTAAATTCGAGAAAAACGTAGAAAATGTTCAAAATTCAATATACAGTACTTTTTCGTGTCTTACATTTTACTCTTTAAATAAACATTTAATGTACTACTTTTACGAGCCTTATATTTTACTTCTTTAAATAAGCATTATTTTTTATAATTATTTCACATCCAATACAGCAAACCTGTACAACTCAACTCTTCAATCCATCGTAATTTGGAATTTCAAATTGTTTACTGCAGCCCTTTTTTTATAGCGATTGTTTTTGCGTTGTAATTACTCTTTTTAACGACGATGCCAAAAAGAAAACGTTCCATAACAAGCAATTCAGCTCAATATAAACTACGCGAAAGACGTCACAATGAATCTAAGGAACAAGCTACCAATAGAAGACTGGTCGAAGCTGAACGTCAGGGTGAAATTGGGAAATTTACAGAAGACTTGCAATGAGACGGCGGAAAATCTAATGTGTCGTTTACTAACAATCAGTTATCCCGCGACACATTAAACCATAAAACTTTTAAATGCGAATAATAATAATGATAAATTTATAGAATTATATAACAGTGAATCTATAAGGCATGCAAAAAAAGAGTAAAAAATCCAAGAGGGTGGTATTTACTAACACGTTGTCCTCCGCAACGCGGGACCATACAGCTAGTTTAATATTAAAGAAAGTCTCTCACCCCTTTACCAACAAATAATAGTTCTACATACACATATGCATGTGTTTTTTTTTTTCAGTTACTAAATTAAAGGTAATTCCCTCTAATCTGCGCTTAACAGAAATTACCTTACACATGGATTGTCGTACGCTTTTTCTGTCATATATCAAACATGAAATTTTTTTAGAATAAACTAATGATAATGCTTATGTACTAACATTTATAAATCTCCCTTCGTTTCTCAACAACTGAGATACCGCTAAATTCGTGTTGCATGATCTTGTGTTTGAAATGAAACACTGCAATATGTGATCGAAACATCTGCCCTATAATTAAATTTGAAATAATCGTTGCTTAGTTCTTTAATGAAATGTTTTTAGTTACATCAAAAAGTATTTATTTGATATGTTCTCCATTACTAACGTAATATCCCTTATTTTAAAACCTTATAAACAAGGATCCGAACTTTATAGAACGATTCTATTTCCTGATACTTTTATTAGTTTAGTTTTAAAAAAATGGAACACAGAAAAGGCGTATTTGTATTACAGTAGTCATAAATCTATTAAAAATCTCGTTATAATGGTATAATTTTCGACTGCACAAGTACTGAACGGAAAATTCCATTTCAAACTGCTTTAGAATAAAAATCAAATTTATATACGGAATTAACTTCAGCAAAAGGACAAACTAAAAATATTTTTTCGGTTTTTAAATGCTTCCCTTTCAAATTTCTCCTGTGTGTACAAAAGTAATATAAAACCTACACTTAATTTTCCCCAAACATAAAGGAAATTTTCTGACTTTGAAAAATTCACGATGACAGACAGTGTGCCGATTTAGCAACCAGCTACCAAAAAAAGTACTTTTTTATTATCCTTAAAGCGTCTCTAAAATACAATTAAAAACTTTATAATGAATATTTATGAGAATCAAAGCCTCATTGTTTCGATGTTTTAGTTGTAAATTCTAAAAGTAAAACGAAACCATTCCACACATCTGTCTCAATTGTAGAGCAATACATAGTCCGTGATTTATATCTTAAATATAATTTAATGAGCCCTCAGGGAACCGTTTTAAGTACGATAATCACCTTAAAAAGAATTCTACAAAGGAACCCGACCTGAATAATTTGTTATCTGAATTACTTTAAATATCATCTGAAATCCAGCCATTAATTTGGAATTTAACCTGTTTATAAAGATTAGATAAACGTGTGATTCTAACAGTAACTCAGCCATTTGCTGCGTTTAGTAATTAATGTAGAATTACTTCGCTTGTCATGGAAACGGAAGTTTAAGTTCTTGCGCTATCTTTAAAACTGCCTCGTTTCCCAAGCGAAAGATTAATATATTATTCCAATTTTGTCTTTTCGTCCTTATAGTGTAGAGTATCTTTCAATGTTTGGAATTGAATAGTGATAAATTCATGCCTAAATCAGAACGCCTTGAGGAGTTGTAAAATAAAAAAATTTTAACCAACGCTACTAATTTTTAGGACCTTTATAATTTAGTTGTGGCAGTCCTCTAACACAATTTTTAAATCGAATTGGAGCTAGCTTATTGGTAGCATCCATCCGAAGTAAATTACTAATGAGAATGTTGTTTCAAGAGTTTTTCATTCAAAGTAATAAACAAAATTGATGAAATTTCCTCATCTATAATGTATTTGAGATACTGAACCTTAATCTCTACCTCTATTCTTCCTGTCCTCTCTCCTCTCTGTATATCTACCTGTCTCCTCTCTGTCTCTATCCTCTTTGTCTTTCTGTCTCTCGTCTCTCTGCATGTCTGTCTCTCTTCTCTGTCTGTTTCTCTTCTCTCTCTGTATGTCTCTCTTCTCTCTCTGTATGCCTCTCTTCTCTCTCTGTATGTCTCTCTCCTCTCTATGTGTCTCTTCACTCTCTCCTTCTCCGTCTGTCTATCTCTGTCTTTACCTCTCTCAATCTCTACCTCTTTTTGTTTTAGTAAACATACTTTTTGGTAAATATGTTGAATCCGGGGCATGTTTGTCGCCAAGCAATTTTTGTCGCCAAATCAAGATGGCGTCCAACAACAGTATGGCAGCCAACTTGCCGATTCGATTTGTTACATCAGGAAGTAAAAATAAGGAATTCACAAATAAGCAGTAAAAAGTAAAGAAAAATAAAACTTACGGTCCAATTTTTAATTAGGTTTGTCAGGGTTCAAAATTGTAACAATTTGTTTTCAAAAATTAATTAAAACAAGTAATAAAAAATTAAAACAAGTAATAAAAAAATTAAAACAATTAATAAAAAATTAAAACAATTAATAAAAAATTAACAAATTTTAACAAAAATTTAACATCCACACTTTTTTACAAAAATTAAACCAATCAGTCATCGTATGGGTCGCCACATCCATTTCATTCATAACACATTTAATTGGCGTTTCATTCACTCAGTACCACATAATCAAAAGAATTTTACACATATGCAATTTACTGTTTCAAACCATGTTCCCTTTGGCACCGACTGCTTTTGCTTATGTCCACCCTTTCTATACAGCCATTCGTACCTATCGCCCGCATCCTTTCTGTATTTTAAAGTCATTTCACTCCCACATTCTGGACATTTCACACTATTCGCAATCAAACCAACTTTCTGGCACCATTCAATCACTTTCAAGCTCTCCGAATTCGTTAAACATTCATCATACATTTTTCCAAAAAAATATGCATTTATGCGTCCAGTCAAACCATCCACTGCCGTACCTAATCAGGGTTAGTGAGCGGCTAATAAATCTATAATATCACGAACGATAATTAATAAATTGAATTTCTAATTAAAAAATTAAAAAAAATTAATAAATCAATAGAAATGTGCCACTTACTTGAAAAGATAGTAATAAAAATTTTGAAAATCCAACGGCAAGCACGGAAACCAATCCCACGGAAAAAATACAAATTTAACCAACGCTTCAAACCACACAAATCATAGAACGCAATACTACATCGCAATTTCGTTAAAAAAAGGGTTGCCATAAAGCTATATCAAAACGCGAAGATTACCATATTTGGCGATAAATCGCCAGTGCCCCGGATTCGACATCTCCACCATTGTTTAAGTCAAACATTTAATCTATCTTGGCGAGTTTTAAAATCTTTTGTCTGTCCCATACTAGACAAGTAGTTTTGGATGTATTTATACATAATACACACACACACACACACACACACACACTCTTAAAAGATATAGATGCATTTTACAATATAATGATACATGATTAGCACGAATGAATTAACGAGCTAATATTGAAAATTGAGAAATCTAAAGTGAAAGTGAAATTCTATAGCACTAACCGATTGATAAGTTAGACAATAGCGCCTGGATACATAAGGCTTATACTCTAATTCAATCTGTTTTAATGTTTGTATTACAAAATCCTTTATACTAATGCCTTTCCAAGTGGTAAGCATCTTTAGCTTAAGGTGGAATTCATCCAAAACATCTAAGCTTAATCTAGACATAAATTTCTTTAATTTGTGTGAATGTTGTAATAAACATTATAACTTCATATTTTGCGGTTATCAACCTAAATACGAACACATCAAAATTAATTTCAAAAATAAGTATCATAACGTTAAAATCTGTTGTCTGAGATTTAAGGTTACTCGTGACAATTCAAGTGTCATCTGAAATGTAGTTATATTCAATATACAATTCAACATTCAAAGTTTTTAATGTACATCTTATTTATTACAATTGCAGAACATTCTGATTGCACTCTATCCTTACAATTCCAAGCAGCCAAATTAGGGAAAACTGAGGTTTTCAATTTCTCTGATACAACATTTATATATAATTACTATGCACGACCATGACTAGCGAAAAATCCATTGAAAGACTTGGTGTAGAATGTTTTCAGTAGGTGGTGTGGTTCTACAAACTCGACACAATTACGATTCGCCGACTGAAAAGCTCAAGCGATCAATTAAGGTAAAAATAAAATTACGTCGCCCGGGAAATATACGCTTCCTTCCTCAAAAGGCTCATGTTGAACAGCAGCTTCAACAAATTCAACGTGTTTATTTAGAGCTCAAATTACATCTTATTTATTACAATCTCAGAAGATTCTGATTACACTCTAGATTAACTTTACGATTCCAAACAGCCAGATTTTACAAAACTGCTCTTTTCAAATTCTACTACACCCCAATGAGTCTCGGTACCCCAGTTGGATGAACAACGAGTAAGTAGGTAGTTAATTAACGTCGTACTGGAGCAACACAACGGGTTATACGCGACGGTCCGTGTCAATTCCTAAAGGAAAGATCCAAGGAAGAGCAACGGATTAACAACCGGAGGTTTGCGAGTTCGAAACTCCGCCCAGCCAAAGACCGTCGTGTACGAGGGGACTGATGCACGTTAAATCTGTCGAGGCCTCAGATGTCCTCACGTTGCCATGGTGTGGAAGTTTGGTTGGTTGATTTGGGGGTTTTATGGCGCAATGACCATATTTGGCCATGCTACTCCAGACACAAGACATACAACATCAACTAATAGACACACATACAATGAAAGTTTTAGTGACACAGAAGAGAGAAATACGCCCAGGGAGGAATGCACCTGATAGGAATCAAACCTGCGCCGCCTAGAACTCGAAGGTTGCTAGTGCAGGTGGAAGTTTGGAGATTGGGGTGCCAGCTCAGATGTCTACCTCGTCATTTGACTGGTTCAAAATTAAGAGACGTCCACAGATCCCTCCTTTGGGGATTGATCCCGGCCCGTTGCTATTGGCGACGTTAATTAACTACCTATCTCCTTATTTATTACAATCACTGAATATTCTGATTACACTGTAGCTTAACCTTACGATTTCAAGCAGCCAAGTTCGAGAAAACTGCTCTTTTCAATTCCTCCAAAACCCGATACAACATCGATACATACTTACAATGCATGACCACGAATAGCGAAAAATCTTTTGAAAGACTCGGTGCAGAATGTCCCCAGTAGGTGACGTTCTGCGAATACAATTACGATTCGCCGACAGAAAATCTCGCTCGATCAATTAAGATAAAAATAAAAATACGTCGCCCCGAAATATCCGCTTCCTCCCGTAAAAGGCCCATGGTGAGCAGCAGCTTCCAAATCAAAACCAATTACATTAACGTCGATAGTTTCCGACGCAAAGCAGCGCGTCGTTTGCATCGTCCGCTTCCAAAGTGGTTTCGTTAGGGCGCGCTGCAGATGTTTCGGCCATTAATAACGGGACGAAAACGGCCAGCGCATTAATTTAGTTGCGGGTCATTTTATGGGGGTTTGCGACGGGAGTAAACTCGAGTTTTGCAACGACTCGAGGTGTCCAAATTTGTTTGAAAACTGAGAGGCGTGAAATTAGCTAACGCCCGCACTTGCTTTTAGCCCGTGATGGAAGTATTCAATGGACGTTTTCCTTTGTTCGGATGATTGCGGCTCCTTCCGCTCGGCTCTTCGGGGATGCTCGGACGCGGTCGGTCGAAGTTCGTTTAAAAACGACTGAACTCGGCGTCGCAATTTCGGTTCGGGATGTGCTTAGCTCGAACTTGCAACCGGAAGTGGAACAGAGCGATAATGGCTTAACTGGAAACAGATAAGGTAACAAAATCACTTTCCATCAACTGGCTAGTTATTAGGAATTAATTGAAAGACATAAAGGTTGAAAGTTTTGCCAACTTTGCTTCTCAATTTGTGAAACCTACAGGGTGATGTCTGCAGGCTACAAATCGGCGGCGTAATTTCGGTTCCGGATGTGCTTAGCTCGTACTTGACAGTCAATGAGTTTCTGCTCCAATTTTATGCTATCTCAAATTTACCTGATTAGCATAGGACCTATAATAACATCAAAACATCTTTCATTGTTTTGCTAACCTTTGAATAGTTGTGAACGAAAAACGAGTAAAATCTTCCTGGAGTACGTTCAGCTTATTTTCAGCTTCTATCGATCCTACGGTTTTCATTTTTTAAACGTAGTGTTATTGAATTTCGTACTAAATTCACATCATTCAATTTAAATTTTTGTTATTGAATTAGTACATCTAAAGCACTTATTTTTTTAACTCAGAATCGCTCAGTTAATAAACGGAAATAACTTCCCACAGAAAAATCCGGTTCAAAATGAGAATGGAATCTTAGGAATATTCAATGTTATTACTGGGTAACTTAGGCAATACATACAGGAAAATCGAAAAAACTAATAATTTTACACGATCCTATTGGATCCTTCTTAACCTTCCAAGTGTTTCGACGACTTATCTCACCCAGGATCTGGGCAATTTTTCTGAGGACGAGATATCTCGTCCAGAAAAACTGCTCTATTACTCCAAGGGGAATGAAAATCCAAGAAAAACAAATTGTCCCTTTCCCAGAACTGGTGACAGTTTGGAACAGGTTTTCGCATCAGTATTTTTTTGTATTTCAATTAACGTCACACTGGAGCAACACAATGGGCTATTGGTGACGGTCCGGGATCAATCCCAAAGGGAAAGATCCGAGGACAACACCACGTAATTTTGAACCATGGTCAGATGACGAGGCAACACCTGAGCTGGCACCCCACTCTCCAAACTTCCACACCACGCCAACGTGAGGACATTTGAGGCCACGACAGATTTAACGTGCACCAGCCCCCTTTGTACACGACGGTGTTTGGCTGGATTCGAACTCGCAACCCTTCGGTTGCTAGTTCGTTACTCTTCCAACCGGGCCACCGCGGCCCTTTTCGCATCAGAGGCTGGACACTACAGGGCAGTGTTTGACACGAAGTTAAACCACCAGGAGGGTTAAGGGGTAACTATACAACATTTGGTTTATATCGGCGAAAATATTTAATTTTAAAATCAGGGTGTCCCACAAAGGACTCCCTGATTTTAAAATTAAATAACCCGGAAACGGAGATTGATGGAAGAATAAAACAAGTGGTATGTTTATTTTGAAAGCTGTAAAAATCTGATACAGAAGTTTCAAGATTAGTTTCAAATGTTTCCTACAGGTGGCGCTGTACGCTGTAGTCACAGTACGGAGTCCGAGAAATAGGCTATAAACTGTCCTTTGCAAGCAGTCGTTGCAATCACATCACAGTCGATTCCAAATGTAAACCTTTCGCAGCACAGAGATGGCGCAAACGAAGAATGAAATTTTTAGTCACCATCTGTAGTGTGTCAACGGAAATGGGCGCATATGCCTCACTGATCAACTCTTCAAGCTCGTCCAGTGTTGCAGGATTGTTCCGGAAAACAGTGTCCTTCAATGTACCCCACAAAAAATAGTCGCAGGGGGTAACATTTTGAAACTTCTGTATCAGATTTTTACGTCTTTCAAATAAACATATCACTTGTTTCATTCTATCGATCTCCGTTTCCGAGTTATTTAATTTTAAAATCAGGGAGTCTTTTGTGGGACACCCTGTATGTAGATACACAAATAGATACCAGAACCATTTCTGGTTTGGTTTGTCGTTTTATATTCATTTTTTGCAACACGATTCCTGGAAACTGTTTTAACCCTCCAAGTCATTCAACGAGGTATTTCATCCATTAAGATTTAACCAATTTTGCTAATGACGGGATATCTCGTCATCAAAATATTGCTAATTTTTTATGATAACGAGATTACCATCTGGTCAGTTTTCTTCTAATGACGAGATATCTCGTCCATCAAGATTCGAGGTTCTTAACCTTTTTAGTGAATCTAAAGTATCCCCTTGAATTTAAAACTAAGTTCTCGCAGCCCCTTGAAAAATGTGTTTCTATTTCTTTACATCTATTGCAAGATAATTTATTTATTGAAAAATAATAAACACATACATTTATACATATATATACAAAACAATGTTTAATGTCTAAGTTGTTGTTTATTAGTAATACTTTTGAAGCGAGACTCCGTTTTGAAAGAGCCACGCGTAAGTCATCGCTGCATTTAACGATTTCTGGTTTTTGTTTTTATGTGCAAAAGTGATGAAAATCCCATTTCACACAGGTAGGTGGTGGCAAAAGGTAAAAATGTCTGAAATGCTGCTTTTGCCAGCTGTGGATGAGGTTCTAACTGATTTTTCCAAGTCCAGTTTTTCAAATTACTTTTGAATACGTGCATTGTCTTGTATTTCAATAAGATCGTCTTTTATTAAATCGCTGTCGTCCATCGAATCTGGGTCAAATAGAAATGGATCCAATATCCATGTCTGAACTTTTTTAATAATTTTCGCGGTAAAGTATCCATGAAATGTGATTCACTCAATTGTTGGAGGCATGTTGCAATTTCAGGTGTAATTATTATTTTCTAATTTTCTAGAACAATTGAATCAAGCAAAGGAAAATTTGCAAAATTCCCATTTTCAACTCGATATTCCAAATTTTTAGTTTTTCAATAAATGAAGATAATCACTAGCTCTTATTATATTCTTACCAAATCCTTCCATTGATGCGTTTAATTCATACAAATTATGCTACCCTAATGATAATTCCATAATTTTACATTTTATTCGTGGAAGAAATAATTAATACAATCCAAAAATGTGATTATTTATTCAAGAGAAGTTGTTATTAATGCAGAGTAAAATATTTCTCAGTAAATAGGTTTTTCTAGCCTGGTGCATTTTGGTACCGTCTGAATCGGCATCGCTTACTCCAGTTTATATACCTCAGTGGTCGAGGCAAAGGTAGAGGGTAGGAGTGAGGGTCCAGAAAGTTGAAGTAGAGTTCGCTAGTTTCTCACAGGTGGTCAGGCAGTAGTTTCCACCGAAAATTTAGAAACTTCTCTCGCACCCCTGAAGATGCTTTCTCGCACCCCAGGTTAAGAACCCCTGATCAAGATCTAACCAATTTTGCTAATGGTGGGACATCTCGTCATCAAGATATTGCTATTTTTTTATAACGGGATAACGATCTGGTCAGTTTTCTTCTAATGACGAGATATCTCGTCTCTCGAGATCTGGTCAGTCTAGTGACGAGATACCTCGTCGAGACAACCACCATGAGGGCAAAAGTACACGTCTAATAGAGATACGTACTTCACATTTTGCTATCTTATTTGAAGTTTTGGAAAGTTATTGTTCAAAATTGCTGTTTTCTGTAGGTGATTGGTATGTATATAATAGAATTCCAAGTAAAAATTTGAATGTCTTCAACATCGCCTTCACAAGTACTTTTTTTTCCATATCACCACTTGTAAGATTACCAGTTATTAAAAACTGGTTCGTCGTTTTTAATAACTGGACGTTTTTAATAACTGGTACCAGTTATTAAAAACGTCGCTCCCAGAAAGCTCCAGAGAGCTTCTTCCATGTCTCTAGCCAAGTAAAATCCTAGAGACGTGAAAGGCGTTCTCATAAATTTGTAATAGAAATTTCTTAAGTATTTAAGTGCCGGATTCTGTTTCACAAAATACCAAAACACAAATCAATTAAATCAATTTCCAGTTTCGTATTTTTATAAATGTAACCTGTCAACTCTTAAACATCGAATAATATCAATATATCTATAGAATAAGTGAAAATTTCGATTAATTTTATAAATTTCCAATTAAGAATTCGCATAAATAGTGTTAATTTGACAATAGCTACTCCAGTTTTAAAATTAAGATGACAAGCTTAATATCTCTTCTTACCTTGGAGTTAGAAGCTAAATTTTTAAAATTAATAAATAATTAATTTCATTAATTTTATTATTAATTAAATTATGTAATTAAATAAATTAAATACAACTAACTTTAATAACTAATTTGAATGGGCATGTTAAAATAAATGATAACACGAATAATAATTCAATTATTTGCTATATAATTTACCTTATTTACAAAGTTTAAACGTTAATTAACAATTCACCTTAATATTTTATCTCTAAAACATAACGTAAACGTTTTTTTCTAAAGCATTTCCATTAAAAATACATTTATTGCATTTATTTAACCACTACGAATGATTTTATTAAAACAGCCGTATTACTTAACCGTACTTAAAAAATATTAAACCAAAATGTATTATAATATTTTACTTTTATTATTAGATTTATACTCAATGTAATCTATTGAAAACATCCTTCTTTGCAAATCGATTTCAAAGTAGTTTTTCAAACTCAGAGATGGAACTGTGACAGGTATTAAGAACGTTGATTTCTTTCCAAACGTGCACGAGAACTTTGGAATTAGGAGAAACCATTTATTACCTGTCTTTTCTAAACACTTATAATTAAGAAACTTTAATTAAATTAGTTTGCGGGAATTTTTAATCTTGCTAAAAGATTATTATAATCATCAATTTAAAGTATTAGTTTCCGTACAATTACTCTTAACTTGTAGTTTAGTTCCAAGTACTATTTTTGGATACTTGGAGGGAAAATACTTGGAGGCGAGGTCCGAATGGATTTATTGATTGTACTCTTGAATTTCTTTCTTCATTGTCTTCCATTGTCTTATATATTTCCAATCATTGAAAATAAATATAAAATTATTAGTGAATATTACTAGCAGACTCGCTCATAACATCTGCGCTTAACTTTTTTAACCCTTCAAGTGTTTCGACGAAATATCTCGTCCAAGGTCTGGTCATTTTTACTTAGGACGAGATATCTCGTCGAGACAAAATTGCCCTTTTCTCCAAGGGTAATGTAGATCGAAGTTTATTAAAAACAAATTGTCCCTTCATAGCATCTGCTCTGAACTTTTTAACCCTCCAAGAGTTTCGACGAGGTATCTCTTCAAACCTGGTCAATTTTGCTAAGAATGAGGTATCTCGCCGAGGCTAAACTTCCCTATCATTCCAAGAGGAATGAAGATCCAAGAAGAAAAAACAAATTGTCCCTTACCCAGAACCAGTGACAATTCCGAAAGGGTTTTTGCACCAGAGGCTGGCCACAACAGGACAGTTTTTGACGCGAAGATAACCCCCATGAGGGTTAATTGCTTATATATAAATATATTGATGGCGTAACTCACATCTCATATCTTATTTCTATCTGTAGTGCTTATTTGCATCCATATTCAAAGATGAATTTCATAACCCCTAAATGAAATAAAATTATTCGAAAATATAACATCATTTCGTTTATTTTATTGGTGCTAATTCTTATTTCTAATAAAGTGCATGGAAAGAGCATACCTCACTTGCTTTTACCTCACCTGCTTTTACCTCACCTGCTTTTACCTCACCTGCTTTTACCTCACCTGCTTTTACCTGCTTTTGCCATGCATTATATGCATGGCAAAAGCAGTCATGTTACCACAATTAAATTCTGAACGTCTACTTCAATTCCTTCTCATTCCCTTGTTCAAAGGCAATTCGGCCTTTTTTAGCTAAACCTATTTTTCCTCTTCTCTTATTTTCTTTTGTTGTGTTGCTTCAGTACGACGCTAATTAAATACCTACCTATTTTCTTTTCTACACTGATTTCTATCTGCCAGATTCCTCATTGTTTTCTGTAATCTGACTGCTGAAGAAGATTTAGAAGAATCCATTAGAAAGGTGAGCATTTCTATGTAGTTTTAGTAATATTGCGCAATTTCTTAGATCAAATCAAGCATATTTAAACGGAGCGTCATAATTGTCGAATGAATCGCACACCGGTAAACTTTATATTGTTTCCATCCGTTTGTTGTCATTCGACAATAAGCAAATAACGTCGATTTCTGTGCAATGTACGTTAGTGAAATGTATATATAGATTGGTATCACATCACTAGACTCATCCTTCTGATTAGTGATTATTTTTAGTTTGATTGATTTGGTTGATAATAATAGTTGTGGTTTTATGTCTTGTGTGGGTTTATGTGTAATTCATTATTTTTATTTCATTTTTATAAATAGCTTTATAATATCAGTTCCAAGTTGTATTTCTAAACTAGCTTTATGAAATTGAAAATTTCAGCCACAGCTACATAAATATTTTGATGAAATTGAAAACTTATACGCACAGGCTACATTTTCAATTTGTTATTGGTTAAGATAGAGTTATCCAGGGAAGGGAGTGTTAAGCCAAGAAAGTTTGGGAAATTATTCTATATAGTTTGAATCAACAGATAGCAGTTCGGATATGTGGAAAATACTGCATGGAATTCTGTTGAATCTCTCATTCCGTCAATGGATCAGATACCTCTGGAAACTGAATATCACACGAGTTTGACCTCGAGAGTTTAAGGCAAATTCCTCACTAGAGAATCGAACTCTAACTCTCACTGAATCTCTCATGGACAACAGCTTAATGTGTGATCTAATAACTAAATTAATAAGTATTGTTTCGTATAACATCACAGGCTGGTGATGAAATAATTTTTTAAGGTTGCGTATATATACACTAGATTTTTTTTAAAATGTGACTTTAAAAATCCAGTGTTTCCAACAAGTCATTGGTTTATGCTTAAAATGATTTCATCGAAAAAATCAGATTAGGATAGTTATTAATTATCTAATTTAGATATAACCAGATAAGTAGCATGTTTTTTGAACAGTGATATCTCAAATTCTAATTTGTTCAGAAAGACAATTCCTGTTGGAAATTATTCCTAATATTATTCTTCCGTGTTTTGACCATCAATCACGTAGCTAGAGAGAAAATGGTGTTTTTTACAATTGTTTTCCCCAAGGAAGTCTAAAAAAATCGAGATTTTTTCAGGAATTTTAACATTCAAAAATCAACTAAAAATTAATTTCTTATCTAATTACTCTGATTGAGGTTCAAAACATCCACTATATTATATAGATTATAATGATGCAAAATAATTATAATAAATTAATTCATTATTGAGTTATCACCATTTGAACAAAGCATTGTATTGCAAAAACACAGTTCTTCAAAAAGTGAGTTTAAAGTTGCGGAAACATGTTTGTATGTACATGTAAACAGTACCTAAAGAAAAACCCTTGTAACTAGAAAAGTATTCCTAATATTTGCAAGATCTTGGTATCGTTTAAAAGCTAAGAAATTGGGAAATATTTTGAAGCAATAAAAACAGAATCACTATTCTGGTCAATTTTCGTGATTTCTGGTGAATACACCTTGTTTTCCAAATATAATTCAGTACTCAGTACTTTTTATCGTCCTACTTTTTGCCAATTTAAGTTTTTAACAGCATAAAAAGAAAAGACTGGAGCATATAAGGGTTAGCTGCTGAGAAATTAATCATTTTGATTACTGTTTACTTAAAATATCCTATCATTTGTATGTAAATAAATAAAAGTGTTGTTCAAAACGAAGTCTCATATAATTTTGATTTAAGTATAAACACTTTTCCTCTTTTGACCAATGAATATTTAACTTTTCCAGAAGTAAACTCAAAGCATTTCTTGATGACTTAGAAATTCAGGATTTACATTACACAAAAGGGAAACGGTTAAATTATGTAAGCTTTCAGGTGGATTCAAAAGTTATTTAGTAAATTAGAAAAACACACATTACATTATACCATTTATGAGCATAATCTTATTTATTTATTCCTGCTTACCACCCGGTTTTTATTGTTTTTAATGGATGGGTCTCGAGTGGGATTCATTTTTAAGAAGAAATATTTTTTTTGTGAATGCTGAATGAAAAACGTAATAAAATGAGCTATGCCTATTTTTTTCCTAAAACTCTTAACTCTACTGCTTGAAGTTTATAATCCAATAAATACTTGAACGTGAGAAAACTATATTTATGAAATTAATTTTAATTAGAAATTAAGAGTGAACATTTGTTTATAAAAAAGATTTTAAAATCTAAATGACTTTAAATTTACTTTTCTGTCAGGGAAGTTAAAATTCTGCAAAATAATAATTCGAAAAAATAATGCAAAAAAGCGTTATTGCATTGGTAAGTACCCTAATATCTACATCTAGAAGAAAACTTTATTAAATACTATAGCAATTTTTTCACATAACTTAGCTCATTCATTTTCCAATTTCATAGAGTAAAAAGCATTTCTCATTACTCTTCAAGATGAAAGAAATGTTCCAAGGGAAAATAAAATGACGCATTAAAGTCTAAAAGCACTTCTTATTTATGAAAGTAATAAATTTGATGATAAACTTTTACTTTAATGATCTTGATTTTTTATTATCATTGCTTTATTTCGGAATTGAAAATCTTCCTCAACGATATATAAATTTTACGAAATCAGGTTTCCTATTTAAAAGTAAACTCTTCCAGAAGGCTGAAATAAATCCGGAAGTTTTTTTATTCTGTTATAAACCAGCACGAAAGTTTCTACTGCCTAAAATATTGATTATTATTGAATTATGAATTGCATTGAGTGAATTTATTATGCTGTGTATAAAAAGTGTTGCATAGCTCAATCTTGATACATATTTTGAATAAAACGAAAATTTATTTCATTATATAAAGCATGTTTGCTTGAAAAAGAAAATATCTTACGAACGACATAAATTTCATACAGTGGCTCCCAAAAGTGTTCGTACACTTTAAAAATTTGTAGAAAAAACTCTGTAGCTTGGAATTGAATTCGAATATAAAGTCAAATATTTTTTCATATCATCTCCATGTGATTCTGAATAAAATTTAACATTTTAAAAATATTGACTCATTTTCTTTTTATAAAAATGAAAATGCAAGGAGACAGAGAAAGAACACGTTACAAAAGTGATCGTACACCGAAACATTTTTGAATAAATTCATAAATAAAATTATCTTCTATCGCTTTTTTTTTCATTTTTGCATTGTGGTGACATTTAAAAAATCGTTTGGCTTTAATCTTTGCATACTTAGTAATATCTATTTAAAAATGGCTCGTTCGTAAGGAAACAACGAACAACATTCGAAAATTGATTATTTTTCATCATAATAGTGGTAAATCAGTTCGGAATATCGCTAAATTAATAAATTTATCCCATTCTACGGTACAGTATGTGATAAAACGCTTTAAAGAAGAAAATCGGATCGAAAACTAGGTAAGAAAAGGTCGTCCGTCAAAGTTAACTCAACGTGATAAGAGATTTATAGTTAGAAAATTTGCGCAAAATCCACGTTTGAGTGCTGTAACAATTTCTACAGAATTTACTGAAAAATTTTGTACTTCAATTTCATCTGAAACTGTTCGACGAGTGCTCAGATCAGCTGGATTAAATGGGCGTTCTGACCGAAAAAAATGTTTTGTAAGTGCGAAAAATAGAAAGCTTAGGCTTTCCTTCGCAAAATCAATGATAAATAAGCCCGAAACGTATTGGAATCATGTCTTATTTCCAGATGAAAACAAATTTAACATGTTTGGTTCCGATGGGCGTATAATTGTATGGAGAAGAAAAAATGAGGAACTTAATCCCGCACAAGAACTTAGTTGGAACAGTAAAGCATGGCGGTGGAGGTGTCCTTGTGTGAGGGTGCATGTCAGCATCAGGACTAGGTAATTTGGTAATTATTGATAGCATGATGAATCATGCTCTTTATTTAAATATTTTTAAAGACAATTTAAAATTATCAGCCAAAAATTTGGGTATTGGAAGCAACTTTGTTTTTTATCAAGATAACGATCCTAAGCACACGGCTCTCAACGTTCGCCTCTGGTGTCTCTATAATTGTCCAAAGTTCTGAAAACACCACCTCAGTCGCCGGATTTAAACCCAATAGAACACATTTGGAGAGAACTGGAGGTTAGAGTACGAAGACATGACATTAAAACGAAAAGCGAACTAAAAGCAGTAATGATTGAAGAATGGAGGAACATTGATGCAGAAATTACAAAAAAAACTAGTGAACTCTATTCCCAGACGTTTAAAAGTTGTTGTGGATGCTATAGGATATCCAACCAACTATTAATTTACCGAAATATTGCAATATTTACTAATATGTAGAGATTTTTTAAAGTGTACGAAGACTTGTGAGGTAACTTTTTTGTTACTTTTTGATTATTGATTTTCCAAAAAAAAGTTAAATTTTCATTAATGGATAGGGCAGTATTTCATTGAAATTCGTAAGTGTACGAACCCTTTTAGGAGCCACTGTATATATGTATATTTTATGGCGTATTCGTATATCAAGGGGCATGAGAAAAATTAATTACACGAATACATTAAGGTTAAATTTTAAGTTAATTTTAAGTTTCCTTTTTAAATTTATTATTTGAAGTTTGAATTAAGCATTAGTTTACACACACGAAGCTTTATTTTTACATTTTGAGGACAGGAATGAAAACAAAAGTTTACTTAATTAGTTATTTAACTAAAATTAAACCGGAAACATAAAAGAATTATAGTAAAACAATATACCTTTTAACATTAAGAATTGGGTAGGGTATTTGGGTATTTCAATTAACGTCACACTGGAGCAACACAATGGGCTATTGGTGACGGTCCGGGATCAATCCCAAAGGGAAAGATCCGAGGACAACACCACGTAATTTTGAACCACGGTCAGATGACGAGGCAACACCTGAGCTGGCACCCCACTCTCCAAACTTCCACACCACGCCAACGTGAGGACATTTGAGGCCACGACAGATTTAACGTGCACCAGCCCCCTTTGTACACGACGGTGTTTGGCTGGATTCGAACTCGCAACCCTTCGGTTGCTAGTTCGTTACTCTTCCAACCGGGCCACCGCGGCCCATTAAGAATTGTTTTTAAATAAGCAAGTAATCTTGCATAAAATATTTCTACATAACCATCATTTTCCACCGAGATAATATGTTTTTTAAAAAGTATAGTAGTGTAATTATTTTTCAGAAAAATTTCTGCGATTTTTTAAAACTAGTTTACAATTTAACTAAGTTAAATAACGTTTTGAAGTAAAAATAATATGAAATTTTAATTAAACTAATAGTAGAGAGAAATTTAAATGTCATTGTGAATTCAAGTTTGACATTCAAATCCAGCCTTATATATAGTGCTTTATATATATTATAAACACAGCTATAGAAACAAACCATCCATCTCTATTCGCGTACAGTTCAAAACAGAGCAGATTCAAAGATACCATTCGATAGAGAACAACACATTATGTAAATTGTATACATAAAACTTTCATGGGAGACCCTTTTTCATGTCGAATTGAGTATAAATTTCATAATTTTCAACACCCCCAATTTCGATTCAAAATTTTAGATCTGTATCAAAATTTAACCTCAAATACTAAACTTCAAGTAATTTGGTTCAGACGTTTCTAGATTATGAGCAAGTAAACCGTAGAGTTTACTTAGTTCCAGTTCGAGTTCGGTAAAAATTACTATACTGGCCTTTCTTTGAACCGAGGGAAACTTAGCCTCACCACTAAAATAACTTACAATATAATAGTACAGCATTTCCCAAACGTTCTCTACGACCGGAACACTTCATAAATCCTAATATTTCAACGTAGCACCTTGGCTATTTTACAGGGTAGGTAGAAATAAATCTATACAATGGAGTGATCGTACATTGAATATTTTCGCCCCATTTCAAGTTATTTATCAGTTTTGGGTCATTGTAATGCAAAATCAATGATTTCCGCGTTTGATGTGTGTGTGCGTGTACATCATGGGCCCAAACATCCAAACTGCTGGTTACATTCTCATGAAACTTTGCATACTGTGAGTACTTTTACTCATTTTCGACTGAACATTGTGTCGTCTGCGTGACTACATTCTTGTTTTAAGTGTGCTTTTGTGTTTTATGTGTTTGTGCAAAGATGGTATAAAAGTTATTCAATATAGTTTTATAAAATGCTAAATCTTTATGAAACATATTAGCTTAGGAATACGTTATTTAAATTTCCTTTGCCTACATTTTTAAGGAAGTTTTATGCTAAAAACAGCTGAGTAACCATACTAAAATCAATCTTAATGCTGCAATTTTCCAAAAATTATTTTTATGGAATTTAAATTCTAATACTTTACTTACTTTTGGTTCCCATTCGAAATTGATTTTCTGATTTTAAAAAGTGCTTTAAGGTGTAGCGCGTGCGTAACTAAACAAAAACACGTGACACGAGCAGAAATATTATTTTATGATTTTTTTCACTCGGAATTAATTTCGTATTTTAAAATTTTGTTCTATTTTTGGTTGTAAGTTGTGGTAATTATGCGAGATAGAAAGAAATCACGAGGAATAAAAAATTATCACGAATTAATATCTTTAGAACAACTTTTCCCCTTTAGTTTCATTTCGCTCAGTTTAAATTTAATAAATATTTATTTTTTTATTAAATTATAATTCCTGTTCATCACACGCAGCAATGACCCCACAAAAGAATTTATTTAAAGCTGCATGCAGGTTTGAGAAAAGCAAATTTTAAATGTAACTTCTCCGATATTGGAAGAATGTTAATGTTAAAAAATCGGAATTAGGACTTTTGATATATTAAAATTTTTTTATTGTAGTTACAGAATGTCAAGATTACGAGTTGAAGCTATATTTAAGAAACTTATACCTGTTATAAGTATTTTGAAAGCACCCATTTTCTTTTTTAAAAAGAAAACGCTTTCAAATCGATCTATTTTTGAAAAATGGTAGTAGGTTACCTTTGCTTTATGTATACTGAAGATATTCAATTTTAAAACAAGTTATTTTGCTGCAAGTGCCATTGGAATTTTAAGAAAAAATGTAAATTAAAAACAAATTAATGATGAATATCTTATCAGATTAATTTGTCATCCTTCCCTTAAAGATGGTGAAATTCGAAAATGTGCCTGGTGCAATAGTGCATAAGTCAAAAAATATTGGTAGGAAAACTATAAGTGCTGGAGTATTCGCTTTAGACTTCATTTTTACGAATTGAGTTACGACAATTTTACATGAAACGAACTTAAGAAAAGATATTCCTAATTCCTCCCAAAGAAAACACAAGATCGACTTTTGTAGCAGTCATCTTTAGTAGTTTTGCCATACAACAGTGGTGCGGCATATGCGAAATGTATTATATGAATGGATATGCATGTATTCAATTTACATCTAAAGTAAGTAGTAGAACTTATAAAAATGTCGAAAAGGCAGTTAAAAAATTATTTTCCAGGGACATAAATGATGCTGGCATTTTCTACGAGAGAGAAAAGTTATTATTCTTGTGACTTTTTCAATCTGCAAGTTAACCAATTCAAACCAAGTGAGATCGGATAAATCTGCTGGCAATAAATAAATAAATGAATAAATCTAAGCGTCATAAAAAACTAGCAATTATTCTCAAATGTTAATCATTTAAAACAAAACGCATAAAAATATTACCATAAGCTAGCGTATATGTATTGCAAAATTACGTTTCTTGAAGACATAATTTTTCACGCAACACATTCACTATCCATGGAACATAGTTTGGGTAGTTAATAGTAAAAAAGCAGTGCAGCTAATCTCAACCATAAAGTACTTTTCGGAAGCCTAAAATAACATTGTTTTCCCCGCATTAATTACTGCCCAATGCGACTACCAAACAAACCAGGTGGAACTTTTGGCAAACACCAGATGGCACTCACTACATTCGGCTTGCACTTCGATGTGTGGTCCACGAAAACGAATTTCCTATGTGATGTACCTGTCTGTTTACAGAACAGATTCAAGGTCTTGGTTCTGGCGGTCACTATGGAAACAGGTCTCGTACAATTTGAGAGTCGGATAAAGGTTTAATGAATTTGACGATAGGTGGTTTGGTGATGGTGGATGAGCCACTAATTCCTGGAGAGCCAATTATAGCAAAGTGCGCGAATGTGACAAATTCGATTGCTTCAAGAATCTTTTGGCGATTTGCTAGGTCTAAACAGTGATGGCACTTTTGCTGTATTATGCAAATAACGGCTGATTCCTGGAAATAAAACAGGAGTAAATTTGTTTTGCCAGAGGCGCATCGCATAAAATGAGTGACTTTGTTCACATTCACTCTCTTTCTTTGAGACAACTTTCTGTTCTTTCTTGCTGTATTTATGTTTCTGGCACAGTAATGCGTTTGTTATTGTGGTTAAATAAATTAAATTTATTAACTTTGGAATCTATGTTGATGTTATTTCCCTCTTCAAAGAACTGTGCCTGTCTAGGAAGCTTTCTTGAAACACTGTCACAGTACAGATATCCTGATATTATCTTGTAGTAGTGCAGTACTAGATACTTCTGCTGTTCTTTACATTACTATGAATTAAAATCCTTCTGAAACCTGAGGCATCACGCCATAAGAGTAATAGACAGGTAAACTAGAGCAGTTATTGTGGTAGACAGACAATACATCCCTTCAAACAACCGTGTGAATCCCTGTGATAGCAGTCACTGCCATGATTTCGTTCCACTCAGCCCTTACTCCAATGTATTTTTAAATCAGTTTCTGGAATGAAGAAATAAATTTTAGCGAATATATACTCGGTATGACTTATTTCTACAGTTTAAAAGAATATAATACAGTGCATTTATAAGAGTATTACGCCTTGTAGAATGGGTTCTCTTATTCCAATAGCGTTCATAAGTTATTAAAGAAGTGAATGTTCATAAATATTTGTGTTAATAAAAATCAAGGAAGAATTTTATGAAATAAATGGGTGTACGCAACTATGTCTGTTGAAAATAAAGGTTTGAACACTTAGAAATATTATTTCTTTTTAGATTGTGATTTTTTTCCCTATTTACCAAACAGTATTCTTTGGTAGAACTTAAATTTCTAACACATAAGAGCATTCCTTTCAAATATCGAATCCAATTGAATTCATTTTTAAACCTTTAATATTTCTTTGAACTCTGAGAAGTTCAAAGAAAATACACAATTTTTTTAGTAATACTGATAGTGGATATTACTATTGACATGAAATTTTAGAAAGGATTTTGCACTTCTTTATTCATGGTACCATAAACATTAAGTTTCTTTTACCTTTCTATAGTTTACAATTTGCTTTGGAGTGCCAAGATCTGAAACGGCTTTTGTTTTTATCAAATCTAGAGTTTCTCTCTCTCTCTCTTTTCTCATAAAGAGCTAAAACAAAAGAAAATACCTTTCAAGCGTTCAAAAGCTTTAAAAATGTTTACTGAATCGAAAAAATTTCCACCTTTAACTCTTGATCCATACAATCAGAATATAATATATGAATGGTAGTTATAGTTGAATTGAATAGCTATATTTAAATAATATGTACTTGAGTAAAATAGTGTTTGATACAAAATTAATTTTATTGGTTCAATGAACTATTTTTGAATAGAAATTTTGGAAACTGATTGAAATTTAGTGAATTTTTATGAGGCATTAAAATAGCAACTTGGGAATATTAAGACAGAAATTTATTAAAATGTGATCTATCGAATATGATAAAATCGGAATATTTGACTGATAATTGCAGAATGGAAGAAATAACGTTATAAAGAATAAGGTTATAAAGATTAAAATGTCTCATTATTGGCTGTAACTTTCTTATAAATATTCATCACATGGAATGTAAAATTTAGAACAGTTTTACAAGATGAAATGAGTGATGAATTTATCTTTAAACTTAACCCTAGATGGCAGCACGATATAAGTTCATAGATTTTCTTGACAACGCAATAGGATGTTTTGATGATAGTGTGAGATATTTTTCTTGAAATGGGGGTATCATTTTATGCGTTTCCATTGATGTGGACAGGTGAAGAGGGTTCCCAGACGTCTCTGTTTGAAACGTCCAAGTTTTGTCTCGTGGTCCCGGCTTGTAGGTCGTTTTGTCCCGGTCAGAAGAAAAAATGCTAAGGCCATTTTCTTTTAGATGTAACGGTCATTTCTTTGTCCGTTTTAAATGAGCTTTGAGTGTAACATTGGTCCTTTGGAGGTGCTGCAAAATTTGCTTTTGTCCACAGAATTTTTCCTCGTCCTTCTAAATTGCTGAAGAAGGCCAGGAATGGGTGCGATGTCAGTTTGAATGAATAGAAATAGAAATATTCTCTCAAAAAATAATTCCGCGATAAACTGTTTGAAGTGGTTATAGCCAAAACATTTTGGTCTTCAAAACATTCATTACAGTAATTTGGTTTGTCGCTCTGCGCTAATCTTTTGTTACACATGGGCAAATTAGACAAGGGCCTACGGTTTACATCAATTGAACCACCCGTTGATCACACCACTGTATAAGAGGCATCTTTTATCAATTCAAATGGAGGTGGAGATCAAGGTTAATGGAATATTAACAGGTCGTCCATTCCCCATGGTCGGGATTTGAACTAATTGTATCAATTACTCTTTTATCTATCTTTTCTACTAAATTCCTTATTTTATAGTGCTTAATAAAACTTTCTCTAACATCTTTCTTTTATAAAATTTTTTCGTCGCACATGAGGCTGGTGCATGTTAAATTGCTGGTGCTGTTGTGGCCTCAAATGTCTTCACGTGGAAGTTTGGAGAGTGGGATGCCAGGTATTGGCCTCGTCATCTGACCGTGGTTCAAAATTACGAGATGCTGTCCGCGATCTTTCCCTTCGGGATTGATCCCAGACCGTTGCCTATAGCCCATTGTGTTGCTCCAGTGCGACGTTAATTAATTACCTACCTACCGATAGCAATAAAAGTAGCCAAGCGCACAAGTACTTTTTGCACTCAAGTTATTGAACTATACGATACTTACTGAAGGTTCTTATATATTTCTAAGAAATAAGTATGAAGTTTCTTCTATCTTCATATCAACTTTCACAAAAAATGAGACTGAAATGTGTCATTATGTAAGGTATCTACTGATATATAAAAGATGACAAATGTTTGCATGTGGAGGGAAAGGATGCATTAGTGTCATTCAAATCGATAAAATGAAATCACCTATGAATAGGATGAAAAGCTGGATCAAATACTTGGTCTGTTTTCTCAAATGCTGATGGTTATGATAAAAGATTAATCGAAAATGGAAATTAGTTCAGTAACAATGTTTTTAATTTAAAAAACAGTTTAATTTAGAAAATTTAATTTAGTTTTAATTTAGAAAACAGTTGACTTTTAAAAGATTTAAGAAACATTTTAATCAATAACAAAACAACTTTATCCTAAAGTCTGATATGGATGAAAACAGAGTATAGATTTGGAAGTAATTCGGCGCAAACGAAAATAAATCTTAGTGTAACCACCTGTTCGACGAACGCCGTTATATTTATTTTATCTCGATGCTCCACATCTATTATTAGTTTTTAAAACAATTTATTAAACAAGATTAAAAAATCGGAAAGAAAAAACTCCAGTGGCTTTAATTCGATGGAGTTGAAATGACTGCTTGTTGATCAATTTTATTGGTCTAGAAACTTTTTTTTCACTGTTATATCTATTTTTATAGTTTGAAGATATTCCGATGGAAAGTAAGCTTGAAGAGTTGCGAAAACTCACTTAAAAAACATTTTTGTGTTTTGTTAAAAACTTGTTCAAAATATTAAAACATAGAACTTAGTTTTATTTATTTATAAATTTAATGGTATTTCCGAAACAACAAGTAAAATTTTAACTGGTATTTACATGTTCAGGAAGAGTCCAAAGTGTTTCCATATTTCTTAGTTCTCCGATTTCGGATGAGCGGTTTTGTTTCCGGAGATAGTCATACAACATCTTAAATCAGCTTACACAAAATGAGAACTGTCATCCGAATGACATAAATTGTTAAGTGTCAAAGCTTTTATGCTTACTATATAAAACTTTTAAACTTTTTAAAACTTTCCTTTAAAGATTGATCCCGGACCATCGCCAATAGCCCGCTGTATTTCTCCAGGGCAACGTTCGTTAACTACCTACCATAAAACTCTAAATGATAGTTTACACAAAAAGAGAATTATCACCCGAATGACATTATTAAATAGTGAAAATAATAATTTGCAAATGTAAAAACTGATAACATAAAGGAAGACTAGAAATGAAAATTAATATTTTAAAAGAAGGAATGTTCGAATACTGATTTCACGTATTTCATAAAATTGCAAAGATATATAACCCGTGGAAGTTTTTCAAGGGACTCCCGTGAAGAAGCATTAAATTTGTTTCAATTTTCTGACAGTAAAACTCACAAAAATTGCGTATTTTAACATGTGTACTTAAGTGTTCGTTTGCGGCTGTGATCAGCCCTGGGTGTCTCCAAGTGACGTCACGCCGCGGAGATAAATAGATTTTTTGCCTGAATACATAACTTTCTCCCTATACTTAACTCTCCACGTGGTTTTGACGAGATATATCGTCCATCAAGATCTCGACAATTTTGCTAATGTCATCATCAAGATATTGCCGATTTTTCATGATGACAATACCAAGATCTGGTCAGTTTTCTTCTTATGACGAAATATCTCGTCCATCAAGATCTGCTAATGACGCGATACCCCGTCAAGATAACCACCAGGAGGCTTACTCCACCAGGGTGGTTTCCGACGCGAATATAAACCACCTAGAGGGTTAACCCTCCTGGTGGTTTATCTACGTGTCGGAAACCTTCTTGTAGTGGCCAGTCTGATGCAAAAACGTGTTCCAAACTGCCACTCCAGTTCTAGGCAAGAAACAACTTATTCCTACTTGGATCTTCATTCCCCTTGGAGTCATAGTCAGTTTTGTCTCGACGAGATATCTCGTCATTAGCAAAATTGACCAGATCTTGGACGAAACCATTTAGAGGGTTAATTTAGTAACGTTGAGTACTAAATACTGTATTACACCCTGTAGTGGCCAGTCTCTGATGCAAAAACGTGTTCCAAACTGCCACCCCAGTTCTAGGCAAGAAACAACTTATTCCTACTTGGATCTTCATTCCCCTTGGAGTCATAGTCAGTTTTGTCTCGACGAGATATCTCGTCATTAGCAAAATTGACCAGATCTTGAACGAAACCACTTGGAGGGTTAATTTAGTAACCTTGGATGCTCTCTTTGGTATATATAAATTTAGTTTCCAAAGCAACATAATGGAAGATCACGTTTCAAATTGGTTTCGTTGTAATTTGTCTGGAAATTTTAATTTCTAAGAAGTGGAAGCTGATTAGACTCGCATTGTAAAATTTCTTGTACCTGAAAAGAATACATATATGTAGCCTATCCAATGCTGAAGATAATCTTAAATTTTTAAATGGGATATTATTTATAACACTTCAACATAGTGTACTGCACATGTGACTGCGCATGTGTACTGCACAATACCCCAAACTGATATAGGTTGTTTTGGGTTTTTGGAGTAAGGGCCATATTTGGCGAGCTGCGCCAAACACAAGATAGATATAGTTAAGTAATTGTGAAAATAAAGGATTCAGAAGAAAGGGAGAGATCGCTTGGGCATTCTCTCGGGTCGCGACCCCCTGTTTACCAGACGCAGTAAGCCCCATGGGAAAAGACTAGATCACTAGGGTACCAAGGGTTCGTGACGTCAGTAGTCACCTAAAGAAAATGTGCCCCCGAGGTTCAAACTGATATAGAATTTAAACAATAATTGAAGCTTGAAATTTGTGCTTTTCTTTTTCCCTTGCGTAACTCCTTTTACAATCCAAACGATTCATTAAAATAAATATCGTAGGTTCTATTTGTAGTTAATTTGTTAATTTCTAAAACTATACTCTATTCGTTTTGTTAACTTAATTTTTCAATGCCACTGTCATTGTCATATTTTTGAATTCGGTTTTATAAATCTTGGAAGTCTGAACTTTTATATTTCCTCATTTGTTTTCCTCCTTACTTCAAATTTTAATCAAGAGTCCGATGGAGACATTTTTCTGAGAACCTTAAATGTAAATTTATTAAATATAGTTTTTTATTTTCAGATTTTCCCCCAAACAAGGTTGATTAAGATAATTAATTAAAACATTTATTTTAAATTTTCAACACCCGAAAATTAATCAAATCATATAAGGAAATATAGCGCGTGCATTTGGAATTTTTTGCTGGAGGTCTCATGCAATTTCAAGTGAACATTCAATAATTGAATCTTGTAGCTTTTTTCATTCAAGAGGGCCGCGGTAGCCAGGTTGGAAGAGTAACGGATCAGCAACCGCAGGGTTGCGAGTTCGAATCCAACCAAAGATCGTCGTGTAGAAGGTGCACGCTAAATCTGTCTGGGCCTCAAATGTCCTCACGTTGGCGTGGTGTGGAAGTTCGGACAGTGGGGTGCCAGCTCGGGTGTGACCTCGCCATCTGACCGTGGTATAAAATAATGTGGTGTTGTCCTCGGATTTTTCTTCTTGGGTTTGATCCCGGACCGTCGTCAATAGCCTGTTGTGTTGTTCCAATGTGACGTTAATCAAATACCTACCTACCATAGCCCCATACATGCACGAAGGAGCACATTTGTCACTTTTATCAACAGCCTTGACTTAATAGAACCATCAGTAATAGATGTCACTGTTCACACACACACACACACAGATTTTCTGAAGCAGCGATTTCGTTTTTAAATTTAGAATTCCGAGCCTCAATCCGCCATTTCGACACGGTACTATGTCTCCATAAAATTTAAAGATTCCCAATATTTTTCTTCGGTGATAAAATGTCCCCAGTGTCAGGTTTGAAGGATTGCTCGCATTCCAGATCACGAATCTGTAGTCTCTCTAATAGATCAATAAACCAATGTCCATAATAAAGCAATGAAATATGGCTCCGGCAGTTGTTTCGCCATTTTGATTACGTGAAGAGCTATAAATAAGAATAGAAGATCATATTCTCCAAAGTAAGCAGAACCGAAATGAGACTTCTGCATTAAAGATCATGAATTTGATCATCCGTAATTCATTTAAGAAAATTCAAATGTATGTAACTAAGCGATTCGACGTTGTAAACATATTCTATATGCCAATTCGCATTCGTTTCTATGGTCATTTTTGTGAGATTAAAGTTAAATCATACATCTGTATGTCATGAAAGCATTTAGCTCCCTCACATTTCTAACTTTCATGAATGTTATAAGGATTTAGTTAAAATTAAAATTTTACAACACAAAAGCTTTCTATTTTAGCCTCCCATCACAACAATGGAAAAAGATTTGCTAAAACTATTTCAAATGTAAAGCAACTCTTGGAATCAAGCACAGAAAAGTAATCGGCACCTTCCGTAGAAAAGTGCAAAGGTTAAAGATAAATGTGAAAATTAATGTCTGAAAATTTGTTTGCATTCTTTTGTTTGTTAAAAATGTTTGTTTTAGTCGAAATATTATTGTTACACGAGATATTTCGTCAAACTGGAACCAATTTCATTCTATTCTGCTTGAAGATAGATTTGCAATGGAGATCACTAATTTGTGCCAAAAAATTAATGTCTTCAGATTTTCTGAGGAAGTTAATGATAGGATATAAATATTTAAGCCTAGGTCAGGTTTTAAGTTATTTTATTTTTTTGTACCAACCAGACATTTGTAAGCAAAGCATTTAACATTCTGCTATTCAGCATTCTATTAAAATAACTGCTATTATATTAATATAACTTCTATTATATTAATATAACTACTGTTATATTAACATAACTGCTATTTAATATTCTATGAAACAACGTATTAGAAACTGTCTTAAGCTTCCCTTAAGCTGTAGCATGAGTATTTTTAAAGTAAATACAAATAAATTATTTCTCATAAGTACCATCCCATCTCCAGAGGGACTACGGTAGCCCAGTCGGAAGAGCAACGGATTAGCAACTGGAAGGTTGTGAGTTCGAAACTCGATCCAACCAAAGACCGTCGTGCACGTGTAGGCTGATCCATATTAAATCTGTCTTGGCGTCCCATGTCCTCCGTTTGGAATAGTGTGGAAGTTTGGAGAGAGGGATTTCAGCTCAGGTGTTGACCTCGTCATCTGACCATGGTTCAAAATGAAGAGATGTTGTCTTCGAATCTTTCCCTTCAGGATTGATCCCGGACCGTCTCCAATAACCCGATGTGTTACTCCAGTGCGACGTTAATTAAATACCTTCCTACCCAGGTTGAGAGAACAAGCACTAAGTTTTAAATTCATCGTTACAAAATTAACAGATGTGTAAGCTTGCATACGAAACGACTTACGGTCCATGTCAACTTCCAAGTTTTCGGAAGCAAAACTCACAAGAGAAAAAATATCCCTCTGTATACATTCCTACCGTCATGGCTCAGTAAGTATGCCCACTGCGCTAGCAACCTTTGAGTTGTAGGCAGCGCAGGACCGATTCCGACCAGTTGCATTCCTCCCTGGGTGTATTTCTCTCTTCTGTGTCAGTAAAGCTTTCACTGTGTGTGTCAGTTACTTGATATTGTATGTCTTGTGTCAGTTACTTGATATTGTATTGTGTCTGGCGCAGCATGGCCAAATATGGCCCTTGCGCCATAAAACCTCAAAAACCAACCAGAGATGTTAGTATCTCTGTCTGAAGCACGAAACAAAAGTAGTATATTTTCATTTCAAAAAAGTACCGCTGGTTCCGTTTTTACGACCACTTTCACCTAAAAATTTTGAAAATATCTTGCAGGGCAGAAATGTTCGCATAGATAGCCTCATGACCGTTGCATGCGTTCTTAAAAAGAATTCCGCCTTAAAATTTTAACAATTTACGTTCCTCCTTTTCTTTCGGCTGTGGCTTTCAAAAAGCCATATTTGCTAGAACTGCGCTGACGCTCACATCTGAATAAAATTTAACTTCTTAAGAATATGAGCTCACTCTTGAGATGGTTTTTATTCCTTTTTGGTGCATTGTTCGCTCCCTTAACTGTGGCTGCTCTAGCATTTTCTATATTACGCTTTTTTATGTCTGTTCTCTAGGGTTCTTTTCTTATCGAGATCTTTGTTTCTCTGTGGAAGCTATCTGACTCTAAAGAAAGAAGTGCATATGTGGAAACATAACATTGTACAACAGAAAATCGTTTTTAAATTCAATATTCACAGGTAAGTGAGGGTGAAATTTATTTTAAAAATAGTCCATTGCTGTGAATGCAGGAGGCAAAACCTCCGAATACTTTTATTTTTTTATCAAAAGGAGGGGTACGATGTTTTTATTATAGAAATACATACCTTAGTGATGCTTGATGAGAATTCGAATAAGATTCCAAAAAAGTATAGTAAGACCTTGAAACCTCATTCTAAACAGGTACGGTGTTTCCATTCAAAAGTGAGTCTTTAAAGTGTAGCGCGTGCTCAACAAAATTAAAACTCGCGTTCGTTGATTATGTGCAGCAATGTTATTTTTTAGATTTTTTGCTCGAAATTAATATCGCCTTTTTAAATTGTGTTCTATTTTTAGTTGTATGTTGTGGCAACTATGCGAGATCACAAGATAAAAAATAATCGTGAATTGATATCCGTACTACCACATCAAAGGCTCCAATCTGCATTTTGGCGATTTTCACCTAACTGCATTTTTCGAGTCACTATGTCATGTTTTATACTATGACAAAACCACGAATGATCTTGATTCTTAGTGGAAATGTCGATTTTCACGAGAAAACAGCCTTTGAGTTGTAACTCGATTTTTCCCGAAGCATCAAACTTTGAACGCGTTTTTATAGAAACGTCAATTTTACAGATTGGTGCCTTTGGCGTAGTGGAAACGATATCTTTAGAACTACTCCCCCAGCCGACTTTAGTTTTATTTCGCTCTGTTTTCTAGGACTGTAAATTTAATAAATATATTTTTAATAAATTTTAATATTCCCATTTATCACATCACACACAACAATAACCCCATAGAGAATTCAACTTGAAACTGCTCATAAGTTAAAGCAAATTTTAAATGGAGCTTCGGCCGTTATTGAAAGAATATTAATGTTAGAAAAAATCTGGAGTAGGACTTTTTGAAGTACTAAAAATTCTTTATCGTAGTGATAAAAAGTTAAGGTTGCCTACTAAACTATTCGAAGCTTTATTTAAGCAACTTATTTATATCTGTTAAAAGTTTGTTGCAGACAGATTTTCTTTTAAAAAATCGCTGTCAAAACGAATTTACCATTTTTGGAAAATGGTAATCAGTTGCTTTTGCTATGTTTGTACTGAAGACATTCAATTTAAACATGTTTCTTTGTTAAGTACACGTTCCACTATATGGAATTTTCGTGATAGAACATATTCGCTTTAAAAATTATTAATCATGAATATCTTACCGATTAATTTTTCACCTTTTCCTTAAAGATGATAAAATTCGAAAATGTCGCATGTCTGGTGCAAAAGCGACATATAAAGCGACTATACAAAAAATATTGGTAGGACAACTATGAGTGCTAGACCATTCTCCGTGGATTCGTCATTTTTACAATTCAAGTTACGGCAATTTTACATAATCAACCCAAAACTGGGATCAATCCCGAAGGGACATCCGAAGACAAAACCTTGTAATTTTCAACCACGGTCAGATGAAGAGGTCAACACCTGAGCTGGCAACTCACTTTCCAAACTTCCACACCACCCAAAGGTGAGGATATTTGTGCCCACGACAGATCTAACGTGCACCAGCTCCCGCCAATACAGCAATCTTTGTTTGGATCGAGTTTTGAACTCCCAACCTTCGGTTGCTAATCTGCTAGTCTTCAAACCGGTAAACGCATTCCTTTAATTGCTGGAATTAAGTAACAGTTATACATGAAAAGCATCGATCGGATTTGTGTAGCCCGGTCAAGTCTAATCCTTTAGCTCAATAATTCATATAGTTTTATGTAAAACAATGTTATAAAATTAAGTAAAGTAAAAGATCGTTATTAAATAACTGGTAAAGTAGAATTGAACAGTGAACTCACGATTGTATAGTCATGACAGAAATTCAACATTTCCATTTCGTAGTCATTTTGCATTAATAGATGTGACGCAAAATTTAAAAAATTGGTGTCGTATGAGAGGTCATATTACTGAAATCATAAAAAAAATTGATAGCCGGATAGTACCGAAAACAAAATACTTTTAATTTACAAGTGCAGAAAATTCAAACGAATAAATTTAAATTTGAGAAAAGATATATTGGTAGCATATTAGTTTTCCAAGCTGAATTAAGTTTTTTATCAAAATTGTAAATTACCCAGCATCGTAAATTAATGACCAAACTGAGATACAAAATCAAACTGTTGTAGTTTGAAACAGTATGTTATGAAATGAAAAATAGCCATGATGTAACTAATTATGAAATATTTGTAATAAAAATAAAAAATGTAATTTGTTTCGTTAAATCTGTTTTTAAAATTTTCCGGTATTCCCCGTAGACGAAAACACTCTAAAATTAAATTGATTAATATTTAAAAAGAGGAAAATTTGTGCGGGAGAAAAATATTTTCAAGAATTAGTGATTGGACATAAAAAGGCAGTCAGGGCTTAAGGGTACCACGTGTTCGACATTTATCTTAAAAGTTATTTTTCGGATAACATACAATAGAAATTCCGACATTAATAAAAATCGTAAGTGCTGAATAAATTCGATGGGGAATAAAAACTGCGGATTAGAGTTATGATTTTATTAGTGTAGCTGTTCTCAAACTGAGGGCTTATAAAAGAAGTGCACAAATAAATGTTTCGAAAAATTTTTTCCTAAGAAAATAGCTACCTTTGATATGAAATATAGGTAAAAATTTTATTATGATTTATTCGTAGAAGTATCATGATTTGAGAACTGAATATTTTCAACCTATCAATGCAAGGTAACAATGCAACTTCACGTGTGATAGTTTCTTTATTTATAAAATCAGATTTCGAGGCGAATTGCTTAAAAAGTGATGATTTTAATGTTTCTGTTTTGTAATCAACCCTTTGTGAGTCTGAAAACAAAACGCTTCCTCCGCTATTAAAAAACTTATTCGTTGATCATTTATCTATGCTAAAATACCTGTCGCCAATAGCCCGTTGTGTTGATCCAGTGCGACGTTAATTAAAATACTATACCTATGCTAAAATACCATTTCATTTATGCTCCCGTAACTATTTTAAGTAATTGGCAAGGATTGTAATCGTCGCTTATAAGTGAAACGCACTAAGTCAAATTTTCAAGATGAGTTTTTGAGCTTTTCTATGCCTGGATGTGGTAATCTTTAGATTGGTGAAGTACTTTTAAGTCATTTTTCTTTCCATGAAGTTTAGATTTCTTCTTGAGAAACATACTTAGGTTTAGTTAAGGGAGTAGTTTTTTTTTCCTTCGTTTCTTTTCGTCATAACTATTCTTTTTTACTTTCTTTTGTCGCTCTTTGAATATTAATGATGATAAAGGAGGAAGCTGACTATATTTTGGGGCGACCAAGCCTTGGAATTTGTTTGAATCCACTACTCTTTCAACCTGGGACTCGGATCTTTTCCTTCGGGATTGATCCCGGACCGTCACCAATAACCCATTGTGTTTCTCCAGCGCGACGTTAATTCAACTACTTACCTTCCAAATGGGATACCACGGCTCCGAAAAGACGATAAAAAGATTAATTATGAAAATTCATATATAATTACTTAGACATCGAATTCTGCTAGTTCTTCAGTTTTAAATTGATGCAACCTGAAATAATAACCAAACAAAGCAGGTACAAGCAGACAAAATGGTACAAGTTTTAAACCTGTATGGATCAACAACATGGATAGAACTTCCTTAAGAGTTAAGCTTAAGTATCAACTTTTGCTTTCTAAATCCATCCTGTTGCATTCAGCACACACGAAGGGAATCGAAGAACAAAGATGATCCATTCATTCCATTATTCCAACACATTCTCCAACCTTAAAAATAATTCGTAAAAACTATGATCTTATGCCCTTTAGACACTCCGGCATTCGAAACTGCTAAGTCCTCTTTAGTCTCAACTACAAACGAACAGGACTTTCTCTTTCTTGGACCAACAACTAGAATGCGCACTCTCCAAACCAGGGAAATACCCCGTGCTTCTATTATCAGACGTTAAACTCTTGAGCAAACAATTTACTAATCATCGTTTCATCCATTAGACGTCTGAAGTTATATTTAGGTTCCGGCAACGGTACTTTTACTGCTCCTCTACTAACTAAGCGCCCCGACAGACACTTAACCTGGTTACTCAGGTGTGAAATCTAATTCGCGCCTTATCGAGTGTACATTCTTCTCAACCCCCTGACACCCCCGAGGCAAACAAGTGTTCGAATCTTCGAAGATCGAAGAATAGGATGGAGGACGGATTCCTGAAGCAGTTGGGGGTGCATTCTAAATATATCGATACTTGGTTTAAGTGATCGACAAAAAATAACTGGAGTAATTACGCTGCGCGAAATGTTTCAATAAAATGGTATTTTTGGGGTTTTGTTCTCATTGGAACGGGGCGGGTACCAGGAAGAAGAATTTCCTCTTCTTTTTTAAGGATGGGGTCTGAAAAGGGGTATATAAGCGTACGCGAGTTTTGGAACTGGCAGAACATTCGAGCTCTTCCAGTCCTGAAGCAACAGGTGAGTCTTAGTCTTGGTATTAAGTCAACTTTCACAGCTTTCTCAACTTGAACAATTTATAAGAGTTTTTATAGTCGTGCTAGATAATCCAGTTAAGAAACTTTTAATAATCCTTGTTCGTTTCCCTTCAAAACTAAAACTGTTTCTCAACAGTCTCCTTTGTACATTTTGGAGATATTCATAAAGTCACTACGATGATTCTACTCTTCGAGATACCCAAAGAACAGTTTCGAAGACATTGAATTTAAAGTATTCTAAAGATGCTCAACTCATTCCTGATACTTACGTATAGATTGATATATAGAATACTGGTGTAGACAAGTCTTTACCAGAGTTTTAGTCTTGGTATTAAATCAACTTTCGCAGCTTTCTCAACAAGCTTATTAAGAATTTGTAAAGTCGTGTTGGATAATCAAGTTAAGAAACTTTTAATAATCCTTGTTCGTTTCCCTTCAAAACTAAAATTGTTTCTCAACAGTCTCCTTTATACATTTTGTAGATATTCATAAATTCAGTACGATGATACTCTTGAGAACACCAAAAGAAAAGTTTCGAAGGCATTGAATTTAAAGTAATCTAAAGATGCACAACTCATTCCCGATACTGATGTATAGATTGATCGACTGAATACTGGTAAAGAGGCAAAGGAATCGATAATTTTTATACTTGAAGAATATCTGCATTCTTCATGACTTAGAGGATTTTCCTTAAAAGTTTAATTGAAAACTTTTTAAAAGATAAATGGAAATATTGGTCTTTTCATGGCCAAAAAGATTTTAATGAACACGATTAAAATTGTTTCTAATTAATCTTGCATATTAATGGAAAAGATGTATTAAAAACTAATCAATACATATTGCTTCAACTTATCAAGAATAGTAAGAAAGCAGAGTTCAAATAGTGTTTAGATTGTGACCCTTGTTTCATAAACAAGCAGATGTACGTTACCCTGTTAATCTTTCCATTACTAAACGCTTCTACATTTTCCCCACGCTTAAAATAGTTTTAGATTTTCATTTTTATCATGTTTAAAATTTGTTCCGCGTACTTTGCTCAATTTCAAGTGAAAAACAAACTTTTTTAAGTATATTTCTTATATAAATCTCAGAATGTATAAAAGAATTTCTTAAATTCATTAACTGCATTTTTAAATAAAAAAAATTCTTATCTATTTAATTTTATTGAGTGAAACAATTTTTCTAAAAATATGATTTAATATAGTACCGTATATAACCGCATATAAGACCAATACTAGATTTGCTGAATTTAGAACGGATGTATTTGATTTAGTTTCAGGATATTAAAATTAGTCTTACATAAAATTCAACACTCAAAATTTTTATCATATTCGCAAAGTTTCATTCAAAAAGTAACACCTATTAAAATAACAGACCAATCGATTTTTCAGCTTAAACATTATACATTAATAAACACATCAACTTCTGTAAGAAACTAACACACATTGCATGATGTATTTTTCATGTTGTAAGTCACATAAACGCTATTTTAGATGTTGCTTTGGTTAGCAGTAAAATTCTAAACTGAGTCTAGATCATATCTATGACTATAACTAAACTATCTATGAACAAAAGAAGCATTTAACATAACAAAAGAACGTTCTCTACTCACGAAATATTAACGTGTTTTTAAAATTGCATTAGCTGTGCAAACCGAATTTGAAGCTCCGTTAAACTCTCTGGAGACACTATAGAAATCTATTTTTCAACTTAAGAAAACCACAAATCTAATAAATTATTCATGCTCTAATAAACCTAATAGTTTTTCAACTCTAACCTTTAATTGCAACCCCTAACAATTACAGCGTAAACCAACAAAAATTATACTTATAAGTATGTTTCCTCTTCTTCTGTCTGTACGGAACAATAAAACGTAGAATAAATTTATTTACTCCCTTTCAGATTCGAAGGATCATCAAAGCAGCTCAATCAGCCATGAACTCCAAAGTATTCTGCCTGCTTTTTGTCTTCTGCCTCCTGCTGAGCCCCAGTCTGGTGGAGAGGTCCCAGGCCCTAGCCGTGGATAAAAAGAAAATAATGAAGGCTCTCTGGCTCACAAAGCTCGCCCTCAAGAAGAAGAAGCTCCTCGTTGTCCCACTCCCAGTCCCCATAATGGTCGAGTAAGTATCATTCCACATCTTTTCGCCAATTACTTTCCCGTTCCGTTGCTTGTTGGTGGAAAGAAATGTGCTGCAATGTTTGATCGTTCATAGGAGATACTCGTTGGAGCTACCGAAAAATATGAACTAATGAAGGACGGAGGAGTATTATCGTTTCATTCAGACTAAAGGGAGTATTTATGGTTTTAATGGACTACGGTTCTCTGGATGGAATAAAATTTTGGTTGTTTTTATGGAGGAACTTAGTTTTTCGTCTTACGACTGTGCCTCGAAAAACGGCTTTGACTTAACGCTTTGCCAATTTTGGAATGGTATACTAAATTATTTAGGGATATTTGGTCGTAGAATGCGAAATTTTTCCAGTCTTGATTCCAAAATTTCATCCAGATTTGAGTAATTTTTCGTTTTACGACTGTTGAAAAACAATTTTGTGGCTTAACACTTCCAATTTTGGAATGGTATACTAAATTATTTAGGGATATTTGGCCATAGAATGCAAAATTTTTTCAGTCTTGATTCCAAAATTTCATCAGATTTGAGGGCAGTATTTATGTCTCTAGAGGAACTTAATTTTTCGTCTTACGACTGTGCCTCGAAAAACGATTTTATGGCTTAACACTTCCAATTTTGGAATGGTATACTAAATTATTTAGGGATATTTGACCATAGAATGCAAAAAAATTTTCCAGTCTTGATTTCAAAATTTCATCCAGACTTGAGGACAGTATATGTTTTTAATGGACGATGATTCCTTTCATGGGTAACATTTTTTCAACATTTAATGATGTACTAAATTATTTAAGGGATAATAAATCTACCAACTGGGATACCGTGGCCCTGCTGTACACTCAAAAGCCTTATAGCTATAAAGTTAATTGTAAAAGCTGGATACATTTATCAATGTCTTTATACTTGATTGTAAATGCTAACTGGGAAATCAGGGAAATTACGCAAAACAACTCTTTTACAAACAAGTACGCATGGGAAAAGTTTTACTTAAATTGTTTTGATGAACTTAGAAGTGTAAGAAAATTTGCAATTCAACATGAAGTTTTTAAGAGAAAATTAATTTTTATTAAGTGTTCTGACAGCAAATTTGGTGTCAATATATATGAAGATAAAATTCAATATGGAATATTTGTTTGGATTAGAAATTTGAATTTTACTTTGTAATATTATAGTTGCTAAGCATCTGTGAGTTTTAATTAACTTTTAAGCAGAATGAATTACATATATATCCAGACGATTTCGTATATCTCCAGCTTAAAAGTGAAACACTATTTCACAAAACAGTTCTGAGAAATCTAAGAGATTTGGTTCTACAAGGGCTCACTAAATGTATTTCTGAAGAAGAAATTTAACCTTAATGCTTAGAAATAAAATACCTTAGTGAACTTCACCAGTATAAAGATCATATCCTGATCTAGAAATGCCAAAAAACTCATATCTTGAAAATTCTCAGTGTTTCTCTTGCAAGCCGACAATATGTACGTAATTTAATTTTTGTGTCCTCTTAAAGCAATCCAGAAGTTTAAAAACGTTCACTAAAATTGTTTAAAAACTATATTCTATAATAAAATGGTTCGGAACAGTATATTTTTAGGTTATAGAATATTCAGGAAAATTCAAAAGCCCAGAATTCCTTAAACAGTTGATAACTCTGATAGAAAATGAAGCTTTTTATATTCCTCATGTACCTATTTCTTATTTTTGAAAAAGGTTGATAGGGACAAGTATGGGGGAAATAATAGGACAAAGGACAAATAAACGTATCTTTACTTTATACGAACACAACGAAATCTTAAACACGAAACGAATCTAAGGAATTCAACTTATAAAGAATAGCTAGAATATTTCATGTAGAGTAATAGCAATATATATAGTATCTCAATGACAGAGTTACATTCCGGACAGGCATAGCAACAATGCATAGTCGCGGAAAGGTATTTGAAGAGCAGCTTGCAAACGGGGTAGCATAATAAAACCCCGGGTTATATATTTCCAGAGTTCTCTCGCACTCAGAAGAGTACCTAAAGCATATTCAAAATCTAAGCTCCAGCGGAAGGAACATCGGATAGACGTCATTACCTCTTATGAATACAAATTGCGCGAAATGCCATGGAAATTGCATTTTATTTTCCAGAAAGGATTACAGGTTGTTGAGATCTTCTTTTCGAACTCTATCGGCGAAATTTTTAACTTCATTACGGACCAGGACTGGAGTATGTTCTCGACGTTATGCATAAAACATTAGACGTAAAGTATTCACGCAAGGTCAATGAATAATAAGTAAATAGAAATAGGGGAATAAACAAGAAATTTAAATATTTATGCCCTCGAAGACAGCAGGGGACAGCAGGTACTATGTTTGACGCTGGAATCTAAGAAACTTGATATGTTTCTGTTGCCAGAAAAAAACGTAAAAACGCGGATAATTAGTTGCAGTTCTGTACCGTGAGGGCTTTGGATGGATTATTTTTTAATTCATTTCGTTCATATTTGCTGAAGTGAAGAAAGAGGATACATTGCTTCGCTTGTTAGTTGCTAAAGAAATTAGTGACGATCCGGTCAGTAACCTGGGGTAATATGTCAGCTGATTCAAATTGATCGCTCTTCACATGAGTCGAAATAGTTTTTCTTCAAAATTTCGAGTTTCTTAGAAGGAATTTTGATTTTTATTTCTGCCAAGTTAAACATAGGTTATGGCATAGACGTGAAATATAAGTAGACTGAGCTATTAAGAGGAGCTTCAAAAAGTATGATCAACATGTCGACTAGTAGTCACGTGACTGCACTGAGAAAAATTGACTTGGTTGGCCAATTTGGCACTTTATCGCCTCTTTTGTCCATATAACATCTTATGACAGGGTAGGTGTGTGAATGAGCATTTCCATATAGAGACGACAAAAGTGGTGGAAACGACAAAATCAATGTCGCGCTGAAAAATCTGATTATGAATCAATGGATGGACATCTTCTATCAGATGATGAATGTTCGTTTCAACCCGACAGACGAAGTACATAGTTACATTTCTTTAGCTTTGATCACATGATCCTGGGCACATAAAAGGTTACCATTGTTCACTCTATTTTGATATTTCCTCTATGGTGTAGGGTTTCTGCAGCGGAACCTTTTTCCTGTACGCATTCCGAACATGTTACTTGACTTTTTTCGGTTTCAATCCTTGAAGTCGCCAATAAAAATTCTAAAGAATAATTCCGAATTGATGTAGGATAGTTGACTGGTCAATGTCAATTGGATTAAATGCCAAACGTCACCAAAAGAAAATATGCGAGAACATTTGGGTAGCGGAGGTAAATCTTCAGTTTCCATCTGGTTTATTTGTTTACACCAAAAATTCCTCTCATACACACAATCATTTCAATATTAATAATGTTATTTATTCATGACTGCTCTCAAATTATACTGAACGAATCGTTTGCGTATGTTGCTAATTCTTTTTATATTAACTTTAGATATTTACAAAAGTATGAAACATTGCTCTGATACAATTTTCAAAATATATTTTAGTTGCTTAAAAATAGTTTTTATATTGTGAAATATGTACTAATTTCAATTCTCTTTATTTTTCTCATTTTAGGAAGAAGCACCATGAGCACCACATTGAGCACCATGGATATGAGAAGCACCATGGATGGTAAAGACCTGTAGATTAGTTAACCTTGTAATCTGCAAGCTGTAGCTGCACTGTAATATAAAATGCATTAATAGGTTCAGGATTAGTTCATTTATCATTCATATATCCTTTAAAACGTGATCATCTGTGTATAAAAGTCTCCTTTCTAGTTACTTCGATGTTATGAATGTATTGTAACTTCAGCATAATGTATATACAATTCGTTTACTATATGAAACGTCACTACTGTACAGTTTATTTTATATTCAAATAAATACAGATCTGTAATCAATGCCTCATTTAGTTTTACTTCGCTCAAGTGCATTAATATTTCTCAATCTTTTCCATCGCCCTACCTATTTGATTTAGCTCCTAATTTTTATTAAATGATCCTTAAATGCGATTAAAAGCGTAAGTTTTCAATTGCAGTCACAGAAGGGTGAAACTTAATTGTTGTCTTAGATAACGCTTAGTATTTTAAAAACACATAGTAGTGTTATCATCCCGTTTGCCATAAATATCTGAAAATGTCACTCTAAAATTCATGGTTAGTTTGTGCAGAGAAATTGCATTACCTGAGAAACACAATTACTAACAATACACAAATTCCAATACTTAAAGCTATAAATTCAGCTTCAAACACTGCTTATTCATAAGTGATCATAAAATATAATTTTCCTGTATACTTTACATTCTGTTTTTTATATCGTGTTTATAACAATGGGCCCACAGGGGCACATCTCCTTTAGGTGTGTACTGGCTTCATTGATCCGAGGCACTCTAGTGATTAGTGATCTTTTAGTCTCCCATGGGGTTTACTGTCTTTAGTAAACATGGGTGTGTGCTTTCGGGATACCCAAGCGATCTTTTTCTGCTTTCATCTCACTACTTTGTTCCCCAATTCCTCTTTTTATCCCTTCACAACATTTTTTGTATCATGTTGTCTTGTGTTTCGCAATTTGGCCAAATATGGCCCTTGCGCCATAAAACCCCAAAGCAACCAGCAATCTGATAATGCAGAATTTTAAACGGTATTCATAAAATGCGAAATAAGGGACAATCTTAGTACTTTTGTGTCAAATATGAACCTCATAAATAGAGAAAATTCACTTTCAATATGTGATTGATATACATAGATCTTGTGACTGGATATTCTATGTCAGCTTGTACGTGCTCTATGATATTTGAAGCTTCTAATCATTATGACAGATAGTAGAATACTGAAGTTTATAAAAACTGTACTCAATTCGAATCTTGTCACTTTCAAAATTATTTTGAAAATTTTTTCTCGACTAAAGTTTCAGAATCGCTTTCATCGTTGTTTAATGTACCAAGTTTTTACCACTTGTCATTTTTTGTTTGCATTTTCAAGGTTAAAAATAAAAATTACCCAACGAATTTTAGATTCTAAGTAAAAGGAGGTATGTAGTTGAATTTGCGGAGCAACACAGCGGGCTATTGACTACTATCCGGGATCAATCCCGAAGGCAAAAATCCGAGGACAATACCTCTTAATTTTGAACCATGGTGAGATAACGAGATCAACACCTAAGCTGAAACCCCACTCTCCAAAATTCCACACCACATCAATGCGAGGACATTTGAGGCAACTACAGATTTAACTTGCACCAACCTCTATACAAAAGAAAAACAGAACTTACGAATACAAAGTTATTCGAATCATCTTTGAAAATACAAAAAGTGTATGAAACCCCTTTTGTTTGATCTAGTAACTTAATAGGCACATTTGAACTAAAATGTTTACCAGAACACGTTTCTCATTTTTTGTACAAAACTTTCCTAATTTTCAATTTTTTACCATACTTTGACTTTCTGACGCTGAGACTTAATGCTGTTGTGCAAGTAAAACGGGCTAATATTTTACTTCCATAATTAGATGCTCTCATATAATACATATTGGGGTTACCTTAAAATGTGGTTTATAACCGTTTTATCGACGTGTTTAATCTAATTGGAGTTGACTAATCAACGATCATACAATATCGATTCAGAACTTATTATTTACAATTTTTATTGACGAAGAGATAAATTCTAAAAACAAGCGAACTGACGTCGTATACGGAATACGTACAGGAAACACGTACCATTGCAGAAATACTACCTCCCCTACATATAACTTGACAGTAAAAGTCTCTATATAGATAATAATATAATCACTCAACTAACTGTTGGTTCTGATCTCTAACTTTTTTTAGTGTTTATATGCATCAAATACTTCTATATTAGCATTTTAACTGTTAAACCCGAAGAGCAAGTGGAGGTATTGCCTTCTTGAAAAATAGAACAGAATAAATTATACTGCTCTGAAGATTTTAAATCGAAAGATGTCAGTTTTCTGATAGCTTTAGTGATAGTTTTCTCAATTTTGAATTTTCCACTAAATCAGCTGCGTTCGCATTTTTAGAGGAAACGTCAATATATTCGAAATGTGTCGCTTATGGGTACATGTATTGAATTATTTTTAACTGTATATCACTTCGCACATATGTTTGGAATAACGAACTTTTATTCTATGAACTTATGAAATCCATACAAAATTATTTCCTGCTAATCTAATTTGGATTAATATAACTGGTTCTTACGACATCTATTTCCCAGAATTCTGAAATAAATTCAAAGGATTTAGCTTTTTAGCTAAATCTTTCGAAAGCAATTGAAGCAGACAGGTCATAAAATACTTTTGACTTAGACAGCATGAATGAGTTTTTCTCAGACAGTCGTGAATATTTTATCAATACATTCTTGAACATTCATAAAAAAACTTTTTCATTCTCAGACGACTTTTTGGTCTGCATTTGTGTCAAAAATAATGCCTAATGTGTACAAAAAATGTTTGAAATCTCATCCTCGGCAAAAAGGAATGAATAATTTACTCCGTTTTTTTATACAAAAGAAGTGAAGTAAAACTTTTTCACATCTTTGTAACTGTAAGGAGGAAATAATCTTTATTTTTCTGCTCATTCCGACACGTAATGCAATTTTAACACAAGAAGCTTTATATAATTTCCTAGGAAAACTAAGTGCTCGACGTTTTCTTTCGTTGTATATACCAGTATGCGCAGAAAATTATCACGGACAGAAGCCAAAATGAGGAGCACCAAATTTTTGAAATTGAGGAAGAATTTTTGAATATCGAATGTACATTCCGCCTATTCAGTAGTAGCTTAAATGAAATGAATAGTGGAATTTTGTTTGTCAGTCATTGATCACAAAGTTAATTAATTATTGAGTATTTGTGAACGCGTGTAAGCGATCCGAGAATTTAATTTTTATAGCAGCGTGCAACTGATACTTTCGTATTTGGCCGCGTTCGTAAACAACTCTGGACAAAGTGCAAACCAAAAAATAATCCGTCACATGACCTCCGTTCCACCAGTTCTTAAGTTGCATTTACGAACGATTAGGATTTTTTAGTCTCATTCGCCATGTAATTGGCTAGTTGTTTTTGAAAAATTCAATCTGAAAATGAGCCTAAGCCATGAGTAGAGATGCATTACAACATTCACATCTACCTTTTCGGACGACAACGGAACTGACAAAACCTAGCATAATCACAGTTCGTTTCAAACGATTTTTTTTCGTTTTCAGTGACTTATGAAACGGCTTGTTTTCCCATTAGAAAATCTGAGGCTCTTGGAACGCTCGGTTCGAATAACTCGTACTCGATTTATTCACGCTTACGAACGAGCCCTCTGTGAACGATATTACATTTATTATGCATTGCAAACGATGATATTGTGAATGTATTTTTTTAATGCGCTCAAACTGTAACCATGATATGGAATGTTATATGAAAAAACGAAATTCGGAATTTAGAAGTATTGGGAGGAGTGAAAAAAAGAATTGATGGTTGTTTTTTGTAATTTCGTATCGTCTTTAGTTTCCCTAATAAATGTTTGTTTTTAAAAGAGTTCGTTTCCGTGTACGCGGACAAAATGCTTACATAGAATTATTTAATGCAACCGAACTGATATCCTGATCATCCTAAAAATGAATAGAGTGAGTTTTCATCTCCAAAGTAAATAAGACTCGGATAACCACCGAAATGGCTCGACATTTCGGAGCGGTGGGATGCCAACACATCCCGACAGTATTATAAAATTATTTCTAATTATAACAGCCTGTTTCAATTACTATTGAGCGATTCTTCAAATACATTTGTGCCACTTCATTTACTACAATTATACCACACAGGCAAATTTCTTAATCTTTTCATGGGATGATCATAGACTACTAGAATTTTTATGTAAGCAATGCTATCGTTTCTGAGACCCCAAACTATTTATTTAATATTTGAAGAATTTAACAAGTAATCTTTGCAAAAATATAAAACTTACCCCAAACCTTTTAAGACTCATTTAAAAAAAATGTTTGTAGCATTACTCCTTTGCAAGGTTTTAGTATGCATGTTTGCAATTTTGGATATTTAAAAGGTAGGTATTTTAATTAAGGTCGCACTGGAGCGACACAACGGGCCATTGGCGACGGTCTGGGATCAAACCCGAAGGGAAAGATCCGAAGACAGCACCACGTAATTTTGAACCATCAGATGACGAGGTCACACCTGAGCTGGCACCCCACTCTCCAAACTTCCGCACCAGGCCAACGTGAGGACATTTGAGGCCACGACGGATTTAACGTGCGCCAGCCCCCTCTGTACACTTCGGTCTTTGGTTCGATTCGAACTCGCAACCTTCTGGTTGCTAATTAAGAAATCTTCCAACCGGGCTACCAGGCCCAAAGGATTTAAAAAAGGAATGCTGTATTCTTTTTCCACAATTCCAGTGATTGTTTAATTCCGTGTAACGAGGTTTCTCCATCGGTGTTTTCTGTATTATTATTTAAAATAAAAGTTTAATAATTTTAATTGTAGTTTAGTTCCGTAGCTTCCGAATGACATCACTTACACAGTCCTCACACCACGAAATTCAAAGTTATACTGGCCCATAGCTCGCCCAGTACCGTAGAATTTCGACATATTGCGGACCCCTCTCCGCGCTTAGTGCGCCTGCGCACTCGGTCTGAAGGTCACGTCAGGTACGGACATTGCCTACGCTATATTTATCTTCTAAGTGTTTTTTCTAGTTCTGAAATCATAAGACAAAAACAGTTGTAACACTCGACTTTTCATACATGCCCCAGTACTTTTCCGATTTTAAAGACGTTTTAACGTCAAAAAGATGCAACTACTTTCAGTCAAAATATCTCAGTCATAGCTCTCAGTGCTTATAAGCTAAACAGAGTCGGGAAGACAAAGACGTGAATGTTAATCGACACAACTGCGAACTTCTGAGCTTCAAAAGAATTAATGTTATCGTAACTAACCATGCAGTCTTGGGATACATTGTTCTCCGGTGATACCTTTTAGCACTGAAAGTGGAAACAAAGAGTTGTATTAGCCATGGGAAGATGCTGACTTTTTGAAAAGATAGAAAAATTTCAAGTTTCTCAGCATTCAATTTTAATTTATTAGTGAAACAGTTTGTTACATTACTTATCTTCCTTTAATTTTTTACTAAAAGTTTCATTTCACGAAAAGCTAAAAACACAATCCATGAAATTGAAAGTTTGAAAAAGAAATAAAAAAACACTCAATTTATATTTGCTTCTTTTAATATGAGTACGCGCTGCATGCTATTAAATTCTGAGCATAAGTTCTTTGTCATGCTTCGTGTTGTTCACCTTCATTTTATGTTTATCTTTGTTTCATTGTTTTCCCGCGTCTTTATTACAATCAGGATACAGTTTCAGGCATAATACGAAGTGGAAATGTTAAAAACGTTTGTTTTATTATTTTCGTTGAATTTTTTAAGTACGTTTAAATCCCAAAAAATGAGAGAAAAAATTTATTTCAAAACCTTCTTTGGGGCCCGTTGTCGTGGAGTGGAAATTTGGAGTAGGATTCAAGCTCGGGTGTTGACCTCATCATCGGAACGTGGTTCAGGTGTTGTCCTCGGATCATTCAATTTTGGATTGATCCCGGACTGTCGCCAATAGCCCGATGAGTTGCTACAGTGCGACGCAAATTTAACTCCCTTCTTTGGGTGTGTTCAGAAAAATATACATATATTCAAAAGATAAGGAAACAGCTTTTTTACATAAATAAAAGTATATTTTTCGAAGTCGCATTTAATTCATCATGGGTATTAGGTATGTATTATAATTATAGTCACACTGGAGCAACACAACGGGCTATTAGTGACGGTCCGGGATCAATCCCAAAGGGAAAGATCCGATTAATTCATCATAGAAAAAGAATCGTATAAGTACTAGCATGTTAATGCCTCTTTATTTTCCAATCGTAAACTATTCTCGAACCTGACTGCAATACTAACCTCTATGAGAGTCTAAATGTAAGTGACAATAGAGTTTCTGCGGTGATACTTGTTTCCTGTAGGCATTCGGTATGTAGGTAGGTAATTAATAAACGTCGCATTGAAGCAACGCAACGGGTTATTGGCGACGGACCGGGATTAATCCCGAAGAGAAAGTTCCAAGGACAACGCCTCGTAATTTTGAACCACGGTCAGATGACGAGAACATCGCCTGAGCTGGCACCCCACTCTCCAAACTTCCACACCACACCAACGTGAGGACGTTTAAGGCCGCGACAAATTTAACATGCAGCAGCCCCAACGTATACGACGGTCTTGGGTTGGAGCTAGTTTCGAACTCGCAACTCTCCGGTTGCTAATCCGTTACTCTTCCAACTGGGCTATCGAGGCCTCTTTATACATTCGGAAGGGACCTCAATTGACTTGTTTTTCGAATATCGTTCCAAAACGTCCCCCAAAAAATTGCAGAGAATGAATTCTAAATTGATGTATGATATTTGACTCGTCAACGTCGAGTAGTTAAAATGCCAAACGTCGCCAAAACGACGATAAACTACATTTTAAGATAACCCCGACATGTATCATGCGAGGATGCTTGGAAAGCAGAAATAAAATCTTCGGTTTGATTCGTTCACACTGAAAATCCCTGTCATATATCGCACTTTTTCATGTCTCCAAGACGCGATATATTGAAAGGTAGGTAATTAACATCGCACTGGAGTAACACAACGGGGTATTGGTGACGGTCTGGGATCAATCCCGAAGATAAAGATCCAAGGACAACGCCTCGTAATTTTGAACCACGTCAGAGGACGATAACACACCACGCTCTCCAAACTTTCAACGCCAACGAGAGGGCATTTAAGGCTACGATAGATTTAATCTGCACCAGCCCCCTTGTATTTGAATGTGGGTGGACCGAGTTTCGAACTCGCAACCCCGGTAATCCGCTGCCCTTCCAACAGGGCTACCGCGGCCCCATATATCGAAGGATTACTGGAAATAAAGAATGTAGTGAACCTTTCAATTTTTTTAGTCTTTTTTGGAATCTGCGGACAGATTCTGCTCACCAACCTGTAGACTAGAAAATTGGGTGAATCTAAATGATACGCGCCGATACCCGTGTCATTCACCCGCAGCTTATCAAACAGAAAGAGCCTCCACCCATAAATTGTTCCGATTCAAGTGAAACGAAGAAATTCGCCACTTGTATGCTTGACTTCATTACCGAGTTCGATGATGACGCATCCTGTTTCTCCTGTTGAGTGTTTGGTGAGTTTTAATTGCAAAAAGCTAAAAAAAATGCAATCGTCGTCTCAATTTTTGAACCGATGCGATTTTTTCGGATTGTTTTATCGAAAATGTACGATTTTTTCATTTATTATTAAAATTATTTTGATGTTAAGTTGTGCGAGATTTCGTTCTTTTTTGCGAAAACCAAAGTACCGAGAAAAAGTTCGTTAACAGGGAATTAATATTTACTCTGACGAAACATAAAAAACGGAGTTCGTACAATCATCTTCTATTTTAAAACAAACTATGCCCACCTTATTTTCATATGCTAAAGTTTGGTACATGAAAATAAAAGGAGCTTTTACTTATATACCCCTTCTTCCTAGTACCCAATTTTCCAAACATAGTTTGACGATTATGTCGTTCAATAATTAACCTCAAAATATGCTCGTATACGTGGAGGCTTATACACGTCAAATCCGCCATGGCCTTAAATGTCCTCATGTTGGCTTGGTGTGGAAGTTTGGAGAGTGGGGTGCAAGCTCAGGTGTTGACCTCGTCATCTGACCGTGGTTCAAAATTAAGAGGTGTTTTCCACCTCCTTCAATCGGGATTGATCCCGGACCGTCTCCAATAGCCCATTGTGTTGATTCAATGCGACGTTAATTCAACCAACTACCTACCTGAAAACGTACACACGTGTACAACCCGTAGATCCAGCTTACAATTTTAAAGTTCGTTCATACAGGAGAATTGAAACACATTGAACATTGAAAGGAAGGAAACGGCGAACCTCTTATGCAAAAAGTTACTGAGAAATACAGCAATACGGGGATTTCGAATTCAAGTCCAGGTGGATCGACTTGGATCTTTCCCTTCGATATTGTTCCCGGTAGGTGTTAATTAATGTCGCACTGGAGGAACACAACGGGCAAGGGAAAGATCCAAGGACATTGCCTTGTAATTTTGAATCACTGTCAAATGACGAAGACAATACCTGAGCTGGCACCCCACTCTCCAAACTAACGTGCACCAGCCCCCTTTGTACACGACGGTCTTTGGTTGGATTCGAACTCGCAACCCACCAGTTTCCAATCCGTTATTCTTCCAACTGGGCTACCGCGGTCCCATATTGATCCCGGACCGTCGCCAATATTCCGTTGTGTTGCTCCAGTGCGAGGTTAATTAACTACCTACATACCAGGTGCATCGACCTGCAGGTCTTCAATAAACAATATCCTTAATAGCTAGGACGACTGGCATACTTGGATAAATATTTCTGTAATGTTTCTGACACAGAAATTGTCATTATTTGTAGGTTAGCAGACGGTAACAGAGATTTTGTCTTGCGAATGTTAAAAAATTCTGACCAACAAACATACAAACATATGAACATTGAATTTCATATTGTTTGATTTCTCTAATTCAAGTATGGAGTAAGGAAAAGACTAATATTTCATTATTTCAACTTCAAAAAGCATATATCTTCAGTACATAGAAAAATTAAAACCGGGTTTAATTTTTTTTAATTCTACATTCTATAAAACATTACTTTAAGACCATGTAACATAAAATTTTATTTGAATATCTATAGTAAATTAGATAAGATTTTTAAATTATTCGTTTTTTAAGAATAGAGTGAAATTTTCATCAACTTTTAAACTTATCTCTAGCAACATCATCATCTAGTTCATCACATTTGCAAACTTTATTTTGTTTAATATTTATATCACTGTATTAGACAAAAAAAAATTATATAATTTATAACTACTATTTGAATAAAAAATTAAAATACTCGCATCACCTAAAACAGGCACAATAGTCGTCTTGCGCATAACATTTTACTTATAATATTTTTTCGTTCCATTTTTCAAAAAAAATGGTAATCATGAACAGAGAAATATTTCATTGGATTTCATACATACTTAGAGACGCTTTTGTATTTTGAACTTCTAAAACATAGAAGTTGGAGAAAAACCTGCTTAAAATTTGCGTATAAATAATATTTGTCACAACAGGCCCTAAACATTTTCATGCATCATTTCCATTTATTTTGTTTATATGAAGAGTTAAAAACATTCACTTGACATTCCTGCAAAATAATATTCTCCCTCTTTCCTCTTTACATTCTTCTCTAGCTTTGATTGAGGCAATTTAATCATGCCTCTAGTACGTTGAAATTTGACATTTAAGCGACATTTGCGAAAATTCTTTGCTCTTCTTCAATTCTCTTTTTCCATTTCTGCTCCTGTAACCTATAGTTTTCTGAATTTTGAGAACACTAATATTAAATAACCAACGAAGGGACCGAAACCACGTTAAACACAGACAGCTGGTGCTGCATTCAAGTTTAAAACAACCAATAAAAGTCACAAAAAGGTAATGGGAACGGCTAACACATTAAAAAAAGTTATATCGATCACAGAAATACAAGTGATTATGCTTTGTGTGGCTTATTTTCTAGCTTAAAAGGCGTGATTTTAAAGGACTCGCTTTTTGGAAAGAATTCAAAACTGAAAAAAATGCTCCGATAATTAAACATTTAGTAGGAATGTTTTACGCATTAACTATTAGTAAATTTAAAAACTTCTTAGTAAGTTCAAATAGTAAATTTAAAAATTTATTTTTTGTGCAATTTTTGATACTGAATACTCTAAATCCTCAAGTATTATCTCCTTAGAAGCCATCAGTTTATTCGAATTAAATATTAAAATTTTTTAATTATATTATGCAAAGAAATTTAATCTAAAAAGTATAATTTTAAAAAGAAGTGGTTCTTTTGTACTAGAATTGTATAATACTCTAAATATTTTTTATTTGATTGTAATAATTGCGCTAAAATTCATTTCAAAGTAACTCTTATTAGATTATTAATCTTGACTCTGAAAGTAGTAAAACATTGAACAAATGTAGAGAAACCAAATATCTGTAAAACTATGCAGTGAGCTTTCGAACTTGAAATTAATAGACCATATACCGGCAATTAAACATACGAATGAAGAACAATGGATATAAAATAGAACTTTACAACGAATCCTGTTGTGTAAATCCCCTATCAACCTTCCGCGTTTTATAACTCAAAAATGGTGTCATAAACTAATCAACTTCATGAATGGAAACCAACTCTATGAAGTAAGCAAGTATGCACTGTCATTTCACAGCTACAGTTCGTGATTCGAACCTATGCAGCACAAATTGAACCTCATTAACTCCATCCTAATCATAGAAGAAAATATTAATAATTAATTCGTGTTCCACTTGTATATAAGGAAAAGAGAGCGTTCATAGATATATATATGTCGAAACTACAAGATAAAACAAAATCTCCAGATACCGCGTTTTACTGGTAAATTCATATTAGCAAGCGATTTATCGTTTTCCGTCATAGACATCTATCAAATGATATATTTTAAATTGTGTGGCTGAAGTTATTTAGCATCGTTTTCTATACTGGTTGTACAACAAAATGGCAGTATTTATTTTTTCTTGATTTCCAATCGAGCAAGTGAAGATAAATTTCATTTTGGACTGAAGAACGACACATTTATAAAGAACTATCAAGAACATGAAGCTCGCAATGTGTTTTTTGTTTTTGCTGTGTGTTTCCATAATCGCCAGCCACCATCTTGCAGGATTGTCGAAGCTAAAACTGAAATCGAAAATTGCAAAGCTGTTACTTCTTAAAAGTTTTCGGAAGAAAATCATATTCATCATACCTATTCCTTTCCATTTTCAGTAAGTATAAAATTTTAGTACAGATTTGGTCATGTTAGATAGAATTAAATCGTAAAATTTTTAATTGGTAGGTAAAAAAGGAATGCGTGAATCTTTAATGAAAACTTTTTACCTCTAAATATATTTTTAAATTCTTATTGCTAGAATAATTTCATAGAATAACGCTCAATAAGTTGGAGCAAAAGTAAACAAAAACTATTTCGTAAATATCACATAAATTAATAATTAACCTACAAATGTATATGTTTAGCCAAATGTTATGAACTGAAATGTGCAGTTATATATATATATATATATATATATATAGTATTCAATGCCTTCATATGTTTTTAAGATAAAATTAGATATCCTTTTAACATTACTGTATATTTTACATTTACTATAATATCCGAGTTTATGATGATTTTTTTATATTTTAAGATTATGTTGTTAATAGTGTTTTGAATATCTATAAAATAATGGCTTCAAGTATGTGTGAAGCCTTATTTTCCATTATTAAAAAAGTTATAATGATATAAATTTATTTGTTTTGTAAAAAAATATTCCTTTCGTTAGGGTGAAAAATGCACTTTGATATAAATTTAAGAAACTGCATCGCACACACTAACTTTCCTGACATACGCATTCATCAAAATTAATGCCTTAAAGCATTATCTTCATATTTAATCTTCCTTTGCTTTTTTTAGTTATATTTTAAACTTTATTGTATTGTAAATATCATATTTCTTTTGTGAATTCTTAAGTTTTGACGCATTAGATGAATTGTCCTACATTTATAATAGGGAATAACTTCTTTCATAGCAACGATAACTGTCTTGTCGATATTAATAATGTTTTAAGAGCTCAGGGCAAACTATTCTTATTGCTCGTTTCGATTTAATTCAAATAGTTCACATAACAATCAAATAAACAGCTGCAATATCTAAACCTTTCCCTTCAGAGAAGTCCTGTAAATATAAATTTTAAATAGAGAGAGCTTATTTTTAATAGATCCCTTAAAAGTGTAATAAATCAGCCTTTTAGTAAAGCTATACAAAGCAGAATATTCCTTAAACCTCAATATTTTACCAGACAAAATCAATCAAAATAAAAGTTATAATTTATATTTATAGTCTCTAGATTAAATCACGCACAAAAGAATTATTGAAACATTCACTTTAAGCATTTTTGGCGTTTAAATCGAATAGATTTGAAAAGATTCTGTGTTAAGCTCTTTTTCTTAAAAAATAGACAGCCATAACTATTTAAATTGATGTAAAGCATCAAGTTCTCAATTTTAGAAGTGTTTCCTAGAAATAATAGAACTGGATGATTAATTAGGAAAGTAATTTTAAAGGAATTAATTAAATTATTTTTTTAAGTGAAATTTCATTCCAGCAATTCGATAAGCATTATATCCTCGTACTCGCTTTCCTTCAAATTATAGCTCCTTTCAAATATTCCAAAAGCAGTTACTAAAGAGATAATTACAATAACTTAATATTATTTTACAAAATCAAAATTTTACTCATCTTTAAGTTAGTACAAAGCACCCTCGAGTTTAGATGATCGCCCTGGTAAATTCGATCATGGTTAAATATCCCAGTTTAATGTGACCTAATTTGTAATTCCAACGATTTATCTCTTGAAAAAATTAATTTCTTACTATTTCCATTGAACTAGGTACGATTTTAGATTAGAAAAGGATCGTAAGTCTTATACTTTTCAGGTTATGAGTTAAAGCTTACTCATAAAATTAGCAGAACTTAATTTTTATGGTAGAAGGATATTCTCTGTACATTTCAAGGTACTATTATCCTCACCTTAAAGGACCATAATTTTTTAATGCTCCTTTCATTGTTCTAGTTTTGGTAATGACAGAAAAGATTAGCCTCGTGATTTTTATGTTCAAGTTTGGGACAACTCTGGATGATAAACGTTTTGTTTTTCCTAAATGTCAGTGGTTTTATGGGATTTAGATGATTTATGTCCAGACTTTAGTTTAGGTTTTATCATTCAGCAACTGCTCCTGAGGACTTTTGTTTCTTTATCTGTTCTCATTTGACAGTAGTAGTATATATTATTAACCTTTCGATTTTTTTCATTTTATTTGATTTTATACGTTCATTCACAATTCCTCATTTGTAATGGGCAGTCTCAACTGAGGGAGTTGAATTAATGTCGCGCTTGAACAACATAACGGGCTATTGGCGACGATCCGGAATCAATCCCGAAGGGAAAGACCGGGGACAAATTTCGTAATTTTGAACCACGGTCAGATGACGATTCCACACCTGAGCTGGCACCTCACTCTCCAAGCTCCCACACCACGCCAACGTGAGGACATTTGAAGCCACAAAAGATTTAACGTGCACCAGCCCCTACGTACACGACAGTTTTTGGTTGGGTATCTTCCAACCGAGCTACCTCTCCAGTCTCAGCTAGTAAAAATATGTTTCAAAATCACACCTTTTAAAATTGATGTAGTCAACAAGAAAATGCCTTTCATTGCATTTAAAAGTTTTAACAAAAGAAAACCTCTAGTAAGGTTCAAGAGCACGGCTCATCTGCTAAAAATTTCAAAGCTACATTATATTTATATAAAAATTGTTTACAGTTTTATAAGCAAAACCATGCGCGCTTTATTTGAGATTTTATGTACCCTTTTTTCTCTGTTTTCCATAAAAAAAAAGATTTCCGCACGTATTACAAATTAAACTTCCCATTCTTACATCTGTCTCTCACTATTTCAAAATATACAGCACATTAACGTTGATTTCCTTGACTTTTCAGAGACCATGGTGGAATGATACCTGGCATGGAAAGCGGGATGATGCCGATGATGTCAATGATGTCAACGATGCCTATGCCAATGATGATGGACCAGAATAATGACTTTTAATTCTAATATTGAAAAGTAGAATGCAAGCAGTTACAAAGGAAAGTAAAACATAAAAGGTAGTAGAAAAGGGAGAGAAAAATACACAGAAGAAAATCATCAGAGCATCCAAACATTTGATATTCGATCCAAAATCGGAAGAAATACTTTTTAACCTTAATTTGCATTTGCAAATACTTGATGTTCAATCAAAATCAGAAGAAATGCTACAGATAGAAGATAATGTATTTTTTGAACTTCAACGAATTATAACACTGAAACTTTTTTGAACTTTAGCATTTGATGGAACCCCTGAACTTAATATTATCTCAGAACATATCGAAAATAAGAAACAAAAGTTATATTTTAATATGTATAGATGGAAACCCATCTGTGAAATCATGTATGTAGCGGATTTTTGTATTAAACGTGCATAATTATGCTATACCTTAAGAGTTTTGCTTGAAATCTATACTACATTAAATGGACTAAACTATTTTATTGAAAATTATTACAACTTCAATGCAAATATATCATATGTATGTATGATTATTGTAAAAAAGACATTAATAATTTTAAAGTATTACAAATTCCATTAAAAAATATTTGAATTCAAAATTATACTGACAACACAAAATTCACAATCCTGTATATTATTTCCCATAGATAAAATTCAAGTTGAATAGTATGATTTCTTTAAACAATGGCATTTTTTGTTTTGTAAGATTTATACATGTTTTTACGAAATTACATAAAAATTATCTTTGGAGTTTTGGAGATAGATTATCTCATAGAAAAAGTTCCGAAGATTGTACTGAAGGAATTAATACTTTTGAAAATATATATTTCTATAAATTCAAAAATAGTTTTGTCTGAAGAATAAATGTCACTTTACTGCGTTTAAATGTTTTTATACATAGCTAAATCAAGTATTAGACCAACGAATGGATTACAAAAAAATTCACAAGGAAGAATTCTGTGGTGACATTTTTTATTTCAAACGAAACCGGCCGTTTACAGACACGAATCCTTCAGCCAAAAAAGTACACACAAATAAAATCAAGAATTAACATAAAATGCATTCAAGGATGAAATATAGCAACTAAACATAAAAAAGACAAGGGAAGCTACCGGGTAGCTAAAAGCTATGGTAAAATGAAATATTTTATGAAAATAAAGTTATATTATTTTGTTTCTTGTTTCGAAGTAGTATTCTGTGATTTTTACTATGGCACATATATCAGAAAATTAACGTTTATTTTCTAACGATAAATTGCATGTTTCCTATTACTTTCTTCATCAGTTTCCCTACTTTTCTGCATGCTATAAATTAAGAGTACTTGCCTCTTATATGGCTTCTTTACTGATCTTCTTAACAACTTTTATTTAGGTGGAACAAAATGGGAAGTCGTACAAAAATAAATACAAAACAATTGAATCACTTTTAACCCTCCAGGTGGTTTCGACGAGATATCTTGTTCAAGATCTGACCAATTTTGCTAATGACGAGATATCTCGTACGTCAAGATCCGAACAGTTTTCTTCTAATGACGAGATATCTCGTCGTCAATATTTTGTCGATTTTTTTATGATGACGCGATCAAGATGTCAGTTTTCTTCTTATGACGAGATATCTCGTCCATCAAGATCTGGAGGGTTAGAGGGGGATATCTGGAGGGAATACAACCACCAGGAGGGTTAAGAACATGATATAAAATGTTTAAGAAATTTCGCTCTGATGTAGAACTGCGCCATTTATTCCTAGAACACCTATAAAAAAATTTTTGACAATATATTAACTATTTAAATGCTAAAATGTATTTAAAGGTTATTATGTAAAAACACAGAATACTTCCAATTCCATTTTTTCATAGCTACTAATCTTTCTCGCTTTTCATTTCCAATTGCGAGTCCAGAAGAATGTCTTGAAGTTGATATCACAATATTTACAAGTTCTGTTAAACTTAATTTTGCCTTATTTCTCTTTGGGTGCATGTAAATAATAAATATCCCTTTCGTTTTTCACATGAATTCTTTGCCATTATACTGGAACTTTATAGGATAGTATAAACACAAAAAATGCCAAACGTTTTAAATATCCTAAACTGTTTCCTAAACAATTTTGATTTTGAAATCTTTAACAAATCTAAAACGTGAAGACTCCTTACATAACAGGCTACGAGGTAGCCCAGTTGGAAGAGTAACACATCAGCAATCGAAGGGTTGTGAGTTCGAAACTTGGTCCAACCAAATCGGTCGTGGCCTCAAATGTACACCCTTGGCGTAGTGTTGAAGTTTGGAAAGTGGGATGCCAGCTCAGGTGTTGATCTCATCATCTGACAGTGATTCAAAATCTTTCCCTTCAGGATTGATCTCGGACAGTCACCAATAGCCCGTTGTGTTGCTCCAGTGTGACGTTAATTAACTACCTACCTCATATAACCGAAGCCGAACAAAGTAAGATGCACGTAATTTCTATGAGTAATTTATTCCGAAGAATTTTACAGAAATGCCATTTTTGCATCATTTCTGCTTTTTAAAAGAATATAGATTAGGAGAAGGTTGAAAGCTGAAAACAATGTCCCAAGCAGTTAATTACCTCATGTCTGCACACTATAACACAACTTAATTTAATATCGATCATAAATTTTCCATATTTCAATACACTTCATTTTTCCTGTAAAAACTGTACATGCCAAACACAAAGTATCAGTTTCATATTATATATCAGACTGGACAATCTAAAGATCTTGTCAATAAAATCAGATATTTGGAATGATTCAAGACAGAGCAAAAAATAATTTTTAAGTGATTGTCCCATGAGCGTTCGAACAAAATGAAGTGATAAATTTCCTTGTGAAAAATGTTTATTCTCACAGATTTAGGATTTCTTGTTTGCGAGAGTGGAAAAGTTGGTGCGCTTATAAACAAAATCCTATCAATCGTCTTTCTGAAATATTTTTCAAGGATAAGGGTAAACAATGTCTTCATAGAATGGATAAGGTTGCTGTGGAGGAAAGTAATCTGGCAGTGCAGGTAAAATATTCTTTTGATGCCATGCGAAGCTTGCTTCCCTGTAAAGTAAAACAAATGATACGTTAAATTAATGTTGTCATAGCACAATCACTTTAAATCGACATAAATTACAATCTATAAAGGTAAAATTTGTCTTAAAATTTTGTCATTTATATAGTTTATAATATAGCGTTCAGTAGTTATCACAGCCAAAATAAATCGACAGATTAAAAAGGTCAAATTTTAGAATGTGTAAGTGTTCTAAACTTAATATGAATTGTGTTTTTTCAAATACAACGATTAAACAAAATTCAAATAACTGCAATGGACAATAAAACTTTCAAAATCGTGCTTCTAAGATAAATGTAGCCATTTATTATTATTATTGCAAATTGTCAAACATCATCTCTAAAGAGCTCTCGGATCTAAGGATACACAAAAACTTCTTTCATTTTTACTTCCAAATATTTGAACGTCGATCGAATTTGGTTCATGGCTTTTTTCATGTTTCACCAGATTGCGTTTGATGTGTAGAGGTGGTTTAGCCTGTACTGGTGTTGCCCATTTCTTTCTAGGAAGCTAGCCTTCAGGTAATGCAAGGTCTTTGCTTATCATTGAATGAAAGTTGACATTAAATTAGATTCAAATGAAAGTACCCTGACATTTTCTAGTAGATGATTCTATTATTGAAATCCAGTAATCCTCCTTCGTTCTTGGAAAAATCGCTTTATGAAATAGCGAGCGGGAAGACGCGCCATGATAGAAGTATGGATTATCACATTTCCATGACCTTCAGGCATTGAAATGTTCTTTCCGAAGTTCCAAGAAAAATCTTTCCGAAGTTCGAGCAGGGCCACCATTTCTGAGTAGTGTGTTGGGCGTACACTTCACAAAGTCAGAAAAATATAGGGGCTGCAGAAAAATAGGCTTAGTATGCCTCGAGCTTTATATGAACATTCCCAGCTATAAATTTTACCGATACTTTTAATTTTATGCTTATTCAATTTTTAAATGATCCTTCCAAGACTGTAATTAAAGACACTTTTGAATCTGCATATTGTGTTGTTAATTTAGAGTAGTATACTATTCAGAGGCAGGGAATTTTTAAGGGGATAATCCCACGGGGTTCGAATCCTTCCCGGTCGATTTTGGAATTAAAAAATCTATTGAAAACACTTACTGAAACTAGTTATATCAGAGAAAATCAGTTTCGTACATTACAGGTATACGACTGAATTCGTTAATAGTCTTAAAACAGTCGAAACGAAATCAAAAGGAAATACTCATTTAACATGAGGACATTTAGGAAAGCGGGAGGAAGAGTACTGGACCGTAAGTTATTTTCTGAATACGTATTTAGTGAAAGACTTTGTTTTAGAAAATTAAATGCTTTGGAGAAGTGGAGGTGGTCTGCTGAGGTTTGTAAGTGAGCAGCACAGACCTCAGAAACATCCCTTAGTTCGGGAATGCGAAGTTAGTCACTATATAGCACTGCAAAAATCATATGATATATTCGGGTACACTGTTGTACACTTCTTTTTCTTCGTAATGCCTCCACAAACATGTACCGTAAGGAAATAGCAGTCAGAGGCATTGTTGGACTTTCACCAAACTATGGAAAAAGCAATTGACATCGTCTATCATTTGCCATTATGCCACTGCGAAAGATTTGTTTCACACTTTCGGCAAAAAATGTATGAGATTCAGGCATTGTCTTGATTGTCTATCAGAGCCGGCAGTGGGCCGATTCTCCAAACTGGGCCCGTTATGAATAGGATTGGGAAAAGATGCATATATTATGAAATAATTTTATCCCTTAATTATTTAGCACACGATTAAACAATTATTTTAACCTTAAAAATACTTTTTACTATCAACTATTCAACTCGCTTTATTTCAAAAAGCGTCATTTAATAAATTACTTTTAATGTAATATAATAAATTATTTTTAATATTTTGTGGGTCCTGTCAGAGATTGATTAAAATGGTCCCCGTACCTTATTAGGCCGGCTTTGTTGCCAATTTTGCGTTCGAAATATAGGTGATACACATGTAACTCAAATGTCTCTCATGAAGTCTGAAATCCACTGCATTGCGTCACAATAATGCGATAGAATTGAATGCCGCAAGTCTGATGCAGTACACGATGCAATACTTGACAATCTGCCAAAGTATTTTAGTTTTAGTAGTTATATTAAGTACTAAAACATTATTACGAACCACGAGTGCTTATTTTAATAACTAGAGGCAATTTAAATTTCGCATGGCCATATTTATGTTCTGTATGTTACAATCTCAGAATCGGGGTTTTTATCTCAGGATACATTTTCTTTGTTATCCAATATTAACATTGATAAATTAAATTAATTTGTTGATATCTATCACATATTTGACTGATGACAGTGTGTTGGGCTCACTTTTACAAAATACTGCACTTACTTTCATAAAGACATTTTAAATTAAAAATAATTTTATATATATATATATATATATATATATATATATATATATATATATATATATATATATATATATATATATATATATATATATATATATATATATATATATATATATATATATATATATATAAACAGTAAATAGGCTCTCGCATCCCTTATAGTAGCATCTGGTATCAATATATAGCATGGTCTCACTGTGCATATTCAAATAAAATGAAAGAAGCATCGATCATACCCTACAGAATGACCTTTGTTCCAATATGGAATCGGTACGGGTAAAAGGATTAGACGTCTTCCATGAAAAAGGTGTTTCAGAAATTTCTTCACCAGGAGTCCAGTCGCTGGCTGGAGAAGAGAGATGGCAATGAGCAGAGCAATGATCCTTGGAATCGCCCACATCTGCATGATAGCCTTACCATCTACGAGAAACTGAAAAATCCAAATGCATGAATTTCAGTCGTGATAGTGACCCCATCGCTTAAATTATTATTATTGTTATTAAAATCACTTCTGCTCTTTTAATAACAATTTTTCGAATGCTACAGCGACCGGTTAGTTCCGCCGATTTCGGGTTTTAAAGTGAAAGAGGTCATATTTTACCAAGCTGTGCCAAACACAAGACAACTTCAAGTAAAAAATTTCGTGAAAGGGGGCAAGAAAGAAGGATTGGGGAATAATAGAGTAGTGGGACGAAAGCAGAAAAAGCCTGTTTGGGTACCCCGGAAGCACGATCCCCGTGTTTACTATATAAAAACAGCAAACTCCATGGGAAAGAAAAGATCACTAGAGTACCTTAGGAATGTGAAGCCCGCAAACACCTAAAGAATGTGTGCCTCTGAAGCCCTACAACGACCGGATAGAAAAAAGTTTGTCCAGAATTTTGAGTACTGAGATTAAATGGAAGTTTGAAGTTTACTCATGGGTAATATCGACGTCTGACATCCGAAAGGTTTTCCAGAAATTTCTTCACTTGAAATTCCTTTAGATCATAGTTTCCCAAAGTCGGCGCTGTATGAAGCTAAAGGGTTAATAACCCAGGTGGAATAAGGGAATTTTGAGGAGCAAGAGGGTAATAAGGAGCTAAAAATGTCACCTAAAGCAAGGCTATCCCTAAACCTATTCCACCGATTACCCAAACGGTGGAATAGGTTTAGGGATGGTATATGGTATATGGTGGATAGGTTTTCTACACACACTGAAAGAGACCACGCCATGAATGGGATTGAAAAAATGCATTCATTTTTAAATAATTCTATCTCTAAACTATTTAACGACACACTTTAAACGATTAATTTTACTTTAACAATGTTTTCTATTGTCAACTACTCAATTCACTTCATCTCAAAGAACGTCATTTAAGAATTTTTTCTTTTTAATAATTTGTGTGTACCTTCAGATATTGATCGAATCGAGCCCCTCAATACCACCAACCTTGGCCAAGAGATATTTTTTAAGCAAACACGTATCACTTGACCATTCAGGTAGGTAGTTGAATTAAAATAGCTCTGGACAGGAACAAGGGCTATTGGCGGGAAGGTCTAAGGACACCTCGTAATTTTGAACTACAGTCAGATGACGAGATAACACCTGAGCTGGCACCCCACTCTCCAAACTTCCACACCACACCAACGTGAGGACATTTGAGGCCTCGACAGACTTAACGTGCACCAGTCCCCACGACACGACGGTCTTTGGTTGGATAGAGTTTCGAACTCGCAACCCTCCGGTTGCTAATCCGTTACTCTTCCAACCGGGCTTCCCCTTCCCCTTGACCATTCAGACCCACTAACTAAAGTAATACATTGTCATTGATTCTATTAACTAAAATGTGGAACCGACTGTAAACAATGGTCTGTGGAGATTTGAGGATGCTGGCTATCGCAAATAAAGCCAGAAAAAGACAAATTGGCATGGGCTCATCCTCTTCATTAGTGATTATTTTTAATTTTACTGATTTTGTTCATATCAATTACTAAAAATAGTTAGTAATCTAATGTGTTTAGTTTTGTAATTAGTTTTTGTTATTTCATTTTAATAAATAGCTTTATAATTTCAGTTCCAAGTTGTTTTATTTCCAAACTAGCTTTTGAAATTCTAAAATTGCTCTCATTTACCTAAATATAATAGCCCGTTGTGTTGCTCCAGTGCGACGTAAATTAATTACCTACCTATCTACCTAAATATCTCGGCGAAATTAAACTATTGCATGCACAGCTACACTTGCAACTTATTATTAATTGGGATAAAGTTTTTCATAGGAGGCACTGAAAATTTAGTCTTTGAAATGGTGCGTTGAGCGAAAAAAGTTTGAGTTGTTGGTTTGTTGGATTTTTATGGCGCAAGGGCCATATTTGAAAAAAGTTTGGGGAACTAGCCGTAGATGGTAGATTTATTTTTCACTAAGAATTCCTGTGGACAACACGACTAAAAGATTATTATTTATATTAATGAGAAGTCGTTAAATCTTTCGAAATGGGTATGATGCATAAAAGCTTTAGGACTACAGCTGTAAGCTATAACGACCCGCAAATGACATCAAATGAAATCATCTGATCTCTGCTGCACTGCCACACTTACATAATTAAATAAATGGGGTCTGATTTCATTTCCCTGCTAATGATTTCACAAATAGGATTACTTTTACGAATTTTTGTTTCTGAACGTCAGCGATAAGTTTATGAGAAAATATAGTTGCATCCTTATTTTTTCACTGGTTTGTCGTTTTCTGTGTGAATATAGTTTAAAACGCTTAGATGAATGTTTTTTTAAATGTTCTATGAAAAAAAGTTGAATACATTAAGAACTTGGAAGATGTTTGTCTACTATCTTATCACTTCAAAGGACAAAAAGTTATTCTGGAAATATTTTAATGGAGAAATTTATTTAAAACATGTAAAGAACTGTATATACGGAGAAAATGCGTACCTCATTAATTCTACATTTGTGCATTTATTTTTAACTTCGAATTTTCATAAAACGGCTCAAGGATTATGATCCAACGTATGATCCAAATCCCTAACATAACTACCAGATCAAATGTTTCTCAAAGTATAGGCGCTATTTTATTGCATTACAAAGAAAATAAAAGAAAAAAAGGAAATGACTAAGAAAATGGGATCTTAACGTGTTTATTTTTGTTTACACAACTTTACAAAGATTAAATGTGAGGATGCTCTATCTTGAAAAATTGGCGATTGAAACTGTTTTTACAATTCAGGTCCTAATTAAACAAACACTTACCCGACAATTATTTCCCTTAGCTTGTTCCGTAAAAGCACAACTTTAAAAAATGTTTCTTGTGCACCAACAGGAAGGCAAATAACTTTCACCTGAAAACTAAGAAAACTGTAAAACGTATGGATCCTATTCCCATTTTGAGAAACAAAGCAAGCCAGACAATGATAAGTAATTTGTTCAGTTGACCCACTTTTGCTAATGCGGGTACAGCTGAAATTTAGGGAGTTGGTAGCCCGTATGGGAACTCCAGTGTTATTTATGTCACATACGCTGATTGAAATCTCTAACCTTAGTAAGATTAATTTACTCCCGTTGTACTTCCCTTTTCGATAATTCAAAAACTTCAAGAGCATCGACTAATCGTGTTTCCTGAAAAGAAAATTTTTTCATGCATCCTGAGATTCTTTACTAAACCTTTGTATCAGGAAAGTTTCTACCTGAAAAATGAATGGATATTTATTCTTTACTAATGTATCCTCACCTCTCTCTCGCTCTCTCTATCTCTCCCTCTCACTTTCCCAAGGAAGACTAGTCCTCTCCCTATCTGCACTTCGGCCCCAGTATTAGGTTTGATGACGCGGCCTCGATACTACGTTGATATAACTGGCTGATCATGAAGTACCAATTTGCATCTCACTCTTTTTCTTTCACACACTCTTACTCACTACCCTTTCTCTCTCTCTCTCTTTTACTCACTAGCTATCTCTATCATCGTCATCTGGCCGTGTTTCAAAACTATGTGCTGTCCTCGGATCCAGGATTCCCAAGCTTCTCTTCCCTCTCTCTCTCTTCCTCTCTCTCCCAGTCTCTCTCTTCCCTCTCTCTCTCTTCCTCTCTCTCATTCACTCTGTCTCACTTTCCTTCGGAAGACCCCACCAGGTTTAATGACGGGCCCTTGTACTAGGTAGAGGTGACGGTACCTCATGAAATACCAATATGTATCCCAGGTACTCATTACTAAACTTCAACAAATTTATAACAGTTTTTCTCTATTTCTCTACATGCCTATTAAACAGTTTTATTATTATCGATACAATGGAGATAAAACTTTTTAAACTTAACAGTACACAAACCTTCGACATGTTTTGGGCCTCCTATCTCCCTCGTACCCCGGTACAACAGCACTCCCTTTATGTACGTAGGGACCTCGTCCAGCACCATTTAAGATATGGAAGATAAGCTGATTTAGTGAAATATCAATGATTAATCAGGCAGATAAATCTTACTGCCACTTACAACTGTAAAAAAAAAACAATTATTAGCTAACAGCCATTGGGCAGTTTTGACATTCATCTGTTTTGATCTATATTTTCAATGGATCTAAAACATGAATTTATGTTTTAAAATGCTATAAATTTCATCTTTTTCATGCATCTTTCAATTTTATTTCTATGCATTTAGTATCTATAATGGAACATTTGCACAAGAGTATAGCTCATATTTGTTCAAAGGCATTGCTAAATAATTATATTTTGAACACAGCTGACACTCGTTTTGAAGAACTTGAATTTTACAAACGACGTGGTTTTATGAACTTTCATCACGCCAATCCAAGCGCCATAAAGCAAATTTAAATCCCTTTAAACGATTCCGTTTTTGCGAACTTTTTCTCGATTCTTAGTATGTAAAAGATGGAGCATGGACTGCATTTTAATTAAAATAATTATAAGACATCTGAACACAAAAATACTTTAGTAACCAAAGACTAAAAATTCGCTGTGAGATTTCCAGTCGAGCCAGAAAGATTACAAGCAATGTATCGATTGGATACAAAATTTTTATGAATGATGAAGCACAAAGTAATAAACTTCTCGCAGAGATAGATCTGATTCCATTTCTTTTTGATTTATTACTATTCGAACAGCACACACCTCGAGCTCTGTTATGATTAATGATGTATAAAGACGTACAACTATAAATCAAAATGTATCCGTATACGTTGTGATTTATAACTTAAAAATCGATTTTCTTTAGTTTTTGAGTTTGTATTATGCATTCGTTAAATTTCTCGCACATACATGTCGCCAGGGGAGATACATCGCCGATCCTTGCGAGGATTTATCGGTTTAGTTGATCAGTTTCTTAAACGCACAGAATTAGTGATGACTTTTCTTGTTGGACATCTGGTGGACTGTGTTTATGTTGTTGCTATAAAGTCCCGAAAGCCATATATATAATTTTGCATGCATTCTATCTGAACTTTCTATGTTAGGTTCAGATAGGTTTTAATATACTAAGGAATTGAGCTAGCCGGATCAGCATGCAGTAAACATATTTATTCGAGGCCTTGAACACAGCCATGTATGAAATAGACGGAGTATGAACGCACAACTTTATGTTATTTCTTCTGGTCGCTCGGTTTGAAGATCTGTCACGTGGTTGCGGGAAACAGCATGAATCCTAAATTATTGATTCGTTAGAGCGATTATCCACAGTGATCGAAAACACTAGTCTGCGCTTCGATAGCCAATCGCCTGTCTATTCGTAAGCCCAAGCGATTTAACCTTCAGAGCTCTTACGACAGCGACTTCGCCCACATGTCTGTCTATTTCATTAGAGGGTCGATGGACACAGCAACACTGAGTGAACATGAACATAAGCGCAACTCAAATAGAATCGTGCGTACGTGGGTGGATTTTAGTAAAGTACCTGGGCCTAAGGCCCTCGGTCTCCGGGTATTTATATTTTCATTTCTGAGTTGATCTTTTGTTTTCAGAAGTTTCTCAGATTTAACTTGGAACTTGAAGGTGCGGCTGGGCTGAAAGAGTTAGAATAGTAGGCAGAATAATCGTTACTCGACAGGAAACAAGTATTTATTATATTATACAAAAAGTGACATCATCCGACGTCATGATGTAAATGTACAAATCGCAATACGAAGGTTCAATACAGGTGGGTCTTGGAAGTGATCAACGCATGTGGAATGAGCTCGTGAGGGAACACTCTAAGGCAGGGGTCTCCAAACTACGGCCCGTGGGCCAGACCCGGCCGATGCAGCATGCAATATACATTTATATATGTGCATATGTGTGTGTGTGTTGTTGGCCCGCTGACTTCCAGGATTTTTCAATCTGGCCCTCACGATTAATCAATCAATAGAAAGAAACAATTTAGAACTGGAATGATCAGGCGGCTGCATTCCCTGATTGGTTTCTTGCTTTAGATATCAAGGACGTCAAAATAAAAAATATCTCACTCAGCATTAAAAAAGTCTTTGTTGCTTCAGGTTTTATTGATTTTTGTTTTGTTTTAGTAACCAAATTTCTTTTGTCAGGGGTCTCTGGGCTTATATAAACGCTATGTCACTTTCAGCCACCACTGCAGTAGCCCTGATTTTATTCCCGAGGGGTCAAATTTGTCAAGATGACGTTTATGTATGGCCAAGTTTTGATACTATCATTTGTATTGGTGATAGTTGAGATTAAATTAAGATATGGTAAATTTCAAAGTTTAAAAAATATAATTTCATTGCATTGATATCGCGAAATTGTTAAAATATATCTTTACTATCTATCCCCTCTTCCTTCCCCTGTAACACTACTCCTAAACACCATTAACTTGTAAAACATAGAATAGGCCTAAGGGATGCTCCGCCATAGAAATTGATTAAAAAAAAGGCTCCGCAGTCAAAACGTTTGGGAACCTCTGATCTAAGTACATCAGTGAGTTTACAATAGCTAAGCCACTAATTGCCTGAGAGGCCCAGGAACTCATATTAACTCTTAAGACTCCAGCACACGTGCTCCAAGCTTGAAAGAGTGAAGGAAAGAGAACTAGGAGAAGCACGCTTTTTACTCGTAAAATCGAACAGGTAAGTTGTGTACAAACATTTTAAAGCGAATTTAATACAGTAAAAATGTTTAATTTGGTTCGGTGTGTATATATTTTTTAAAATTATCACCAAAATGGCAAGAGGTGCACGTGCTCATGTGATTTAATATATCAGCCGTCACCGTGTGTACCCTGATGGAATTACCTAATTCCACTAGAGAAGAATTCGGTTGTTCTAAGCAATTTTTGTTTGAATAAGTGTTTCATTGTACACGAGAAAACTACCAGAAGAAAAATTACTTCACTTTGAAGATCATTCCATTCTCGTATGTACAACAGCTTTACCTTATAATTGATTTATCGGTTTTTTCGGGAGGTTAAAATTAATTTCCCCCTAAATTAAATTATTCGAGTGAAAAATTAGGACCAGATTTCAAGGACAGCAGCATACGTGGGCCATTTCCTGTCAAATAAAAGAAAACTGAAAAGTTATTAATTTTGTGAGTGATTCTACAAGCAACATGCCGCGAAATTACCTCCGAATAACATTCAAGGTAAGACTACGTTCTGAATGAAACAGAAAGTATTGTATCCCTCACGAGCCGTGGTTCAAAATTACGTGGTGTTATCCTCGGACCTATCCCTTCGGGATTGATCCCGGACCGTCGTCAATAGCCCGTTGTGTTACTCTTGGACGACGTTAATTACTTACCATTACTATACCCTCACGAGCTTTTCACACCCAAAAAAGAACTTTTTTTTAATTTGATTTGTCGCCGCTTTGACGAAGTTTGGCGTTGGTTAACTTCGACACGAAACCGACACGATCGTGAGAAACAATTAAAGCCAGATTTCACAGAGCAACCATTTGCGACACATATATAGGGGATTTGTTTCCCATAAAATAAAAAATAAAATGCAAAAAATTAGAACATTCATGATCGATTGTGGAAGCGACATGCTGGAATTGCACTCGAGTAACAGGTTAAGTTGCCTCACTTCCGGAATGAAACCGGTAGTACTTTATACCACAAAAACTCCAGCATCATTTAGCTTTAGGGATCTTCCCCTTCGGGATTGTTTGGAGAGTGGGGAACCAGCTCAGGTGTGACCTCGACTTCTGACCTTTGTTGAAAATTACGAGGTGTTGTCCTCGATCTTTCTCTTCGGGATTGATCCCATACCTTCGCCAATAGCCCGTTGTGTTGCTCCAGTGCGACGTTAATTCCTACTACCCTCCTACACTCTCATTATTTTACGCCATTTCTATAACTTGCTGCATTCGTGTTACAAGATGTAGCAGTGATTAAATAAATACTGTTAATCAAAACAAATTTTCATTTCCGGTATGGTATTTTTAATTAACGTCACACTGAAACAACACAACGTGCTATTGGTGACCGTCCGGGATCAATCCCAAAGGGAAAGAGCGAGGACAACATCACATAATTTTGAACCACAGTCAACCACAGTCAGTAATTTTGAACCACACAAGGCAACACCTGAGCTGGCAACCCACTCTCCAAACTTCCACACCACACCAACGTGAGGACATTTGAGGTTACGACTGTTCCGTTTTGAATTTCGGAATCAGAAGTATTCAGATTATAGTTGGTGTACTCAATTGTTCCATAAAAACACCTTATAACACAAAACAGTTTATTTACAGCTCTAATATGTACACTCTTTGCTTTAGATCACAAAATAACACTCAGAAGCATTTATGGCGTAAATAATACGTATTATTTCTCTCTAAAAATACGACAAAGGAACTCAGAAGCCATTTCTCTGCGTACATAAAACACAAACTAAAACTAGACTGTTGCCATTCGCAACTTACCAAATATATCAAAACAAAGATAATAATCAGGTAGAGTATCAATCCGACATTCTCCCACCTAAGTTAACTTTTATCTTAAAATTTAACTTACAACTAGTTATAATCACAATTACAATAACAAAATTATATAAACAGTTCACAAGTCCAGTTTATGAGGCATTTTAATGCTACGGCCACTTCTAGTTTTTCTTACATCCTCAGAAGATTCAACATTGCAGTCAACTGATTGACTGACTGTTGGTTGCTCACTTAATTTTGTACTTGGTAATTTTTCTCTAACTAGAACTGACTCTGCTGCTGACACTTCTAAAGGATAGAGGCGTTGTATCGGTCGAAGCAACTCACCTCTTGCAGTTTTTAGTCTCACAAGTCTCGTAACACCATCTTTCCCTGGGATTACCTCGATTATTTTCCCAAGTGGCCAACTGATACGTTTCGTGTTGTCGCTTCCAATTAAGACAACGTCACCAACTACTACTTTGGCAGCTCTTTTACGTTCTGGTCTCTGAAGCAGAGCTCCCAAGTATTCCGATCGAAATCTATTTCTTAAGGCTTTTTGTAAATTTTGTCGATACTTAACACGTTGGTTAAGACTCTGGTGATCAATTCTATCACAGTCAGGAACACCACTCATTTTGATATCTTGCAGGAACATTGAAGGAGTCAATGGAACCAGTTCTGCGTCATTATCCGCGACATACGTTATCGGTCGTGAATTAATTATGGATTCGCAATCACGTAGCACCGTCGTCATCTGTTCATAAGTTAAAGAAGATCGGCCCAGTACTCTTCTCAATAACCTTTTAAGAATACCGATCAGTCTCTCCCACCATCCACCCCACCAAGAGGCAGTCGGTGGGTTGAATTTCCACTTAATAGGATGAAAAGCAGTGTCACTCACAATAAGGTTCCAATCCAGTGCACCTAGCAAATTTGAAGCACCCACAAAATTGGAGCCATTGTCACAATAGATAGTGCTGCATCTTCCTCTACGGGCTATGAACCTGCGCAAAGCCATTAAGAAGGATTGCGTAGATAAAGAAGCCACTAATTCAATGTGTACTGCCCTATAGACAGCGCATGTGAATAGACAAACCCAAGATTTGTTATTATCTCTGAGAAACAGTGGTCCCGCCAGGTCAACACCACAGATCTCAAATACAGCAGCCTCTCGTATACGGTCCTCTGGAAGAGATGCAGTGAGAGTATCAAGCTTCTTCGCAGAATGTCTCTTACAGACAATACATTTGGATAGGATAGATCTCACTGTCTTTCTACCATGCAGAATCCAGAATCGCTCTCTTAAAATGTTAAGCAGCATTTGAGTCCCAGCATGAGCATTTTTTACATGATAGTGTATCACTATACGCATTACAACTTCATGTTTGGATGGTAAAATTGCAGGCATCTTAAAATCTTCACTATCTGGTCGATATAAAAGTTTTGTTTTCAATCGGATGATATCGTTTTTATCTTTGAAGGCTCCCAGAGTTTTTAACTTTTCATCTTGTTCATTAACGAAGCTTTCTTTCTGTATTATTCTGATAACTCCATACTCAGCTACAGAAATTTCTTCGGAATCAAGGCTACCATATTTTCTAGTATTTCTCGGAATCCGTAAATGAATCGAAGTAGCCAGGCAATAATTCTTATAGTTTTGCTATAGCTCGAAAACTTATAGATGAAGGAATTGTCTATATTTTGAAGGTTCACCATAGATGATACTATTTCTTTCCACACTTCTTCTTCATTTACGGAGAATTCAGATCTAGGCCATTCATCAGATGGGTAATAGAGCCAAGGAGGACCTTGCCACCACTCTGTTTCCAACAATTGTCGAGCGGAACAACCTCTGGAGGGTAAATCCGCCGGATTGATCGATCCAGGGACATAATACCAATTTTCCGGTTTACTCACTAATCTAATTTCTCGTACTCTGTTATATACAAATGGTGTCCAGTTTTCGCTGCCTTTTATCCAATACAAGGCGTTACTGGAGTCAGTCCAAAAAAAGGTTGGAATATTTCCTACTTTTAAATCTGCTACAACTCTTTGTAACAGTCGGGTACCAATAGTGCACGCTAACAACTCTAACCGAGGAATTGTAATAGACTTCAGCGGAGCTACCTTGCACCGTGCTTGAACTAGTTGACATGAAGTTAAGTTTTTACTTTCATTCCTTAAATATATGCAGGTAGCATAAGCTATTTTGCTCGCGTCACAAAAAACGTGTAAACTTAAATTGCAGGTATTATCAGGGTCTTTTATTAAACATCTAGGGACAGCAATTTCCTTAAGCAGATTCAACTGCTTTCTCCACTTCTCGAATTTTTTGGAAATTGCTGGTGGTAACTCCGCATCCCAAGTTGTTTTCATTTTCCACAGTTCTTGTAATATTATTTTCGGGTATAATGTCACTGGACAAGTAAACCCAATAGGGTCAAAAACTTTGTGGACTTCCGACAATATTTTCCTTTTAGTAACAGGTCCATTATCTTCGCAAACTTCTTTTAAATTTACAGAAAGAGTATCTGAGTTTAAAAACCACTGCAGGCCTAATACCGGGACAATTTTATTTTTTACACAAGAAACCTCTTCTGTTGAGGAATGGGAACAATTGTGCTCCCACCCTCTAAGGTCAAATTTCCTTTCTGACATAATATCTGTAGCTACTTGAATGAACTCATGCAATTCTGTCTCAGTTTTTACACTAGTTAAACAATTGTCCACATAAAAACTGTTTTTAAATTTCTGAACCATATCCACAGGATATTTTGAGTTCCCAAGTTGTGCTTCCTCCAAAATCGTTTCTAGATGATATTGAATCACAGAATTAAGTAAGAAGGGACTACTAGAAATTCCAAAGACGACACGACAGTGTCTTAAGTATTTCAGTTCATTGTTTTCGTTATACCAAAGAAATCTTAAATAATCTTTGTCGTTTTCTTGTAGGCGAATTTGTAAAAATGCTTTACGGATGTCTGCCGTAACTCCAAACTTGTTCATCCGAAAACGTGTTAATATAGTAGGAATTAACTCAACAAGGTTTATTCCTTTCTCCAGGCAGTCATTCAAGCTTGGGGAACCTCTCATCTTCGCCGAAGCATCAAACACAGGTCTGATTCTGGTTGTGCTATTCTCTTTCACGACATGTCTGTGTGGTAAATAATGAGACGACAATTGAATCTCATGCTTAGGAACTTCTTCAATTATTCCTCCTCTTGCCCATTCTTCAAATATTTGATTATAATCGTCATACAAATTTTCTTCTTTTAACTTTCGTGCAGTACCGTCCAGTCTCTTTAAAGCCAAGTTAAAATTATCAGGCAGTGGAGGGTGATCGGCAAGCCAGGGTAAATGTACCACGAAACGATTGTCTTTGTCGACCTGAACTGTGTTAATAAAATGCTCTCTGGCAGATTCCTGAAGGTCTTTAGTTTTCTTCTCAGATGGATCGGTTATGCCGAGAGTGTCAAGAGTCCACAATTCTGTTATTGTTCTAGTAGTAGAAAGCATAGAGCTAGCTACTGAGATTTCATTTTCCTCTGAAGAAATCTGTGGTATACGTCCCATAATGGTCCACCCTAAACGTGTTTCCATTGCTGTTAAACCACAAGGTAAGGATTTGTAACCACCGGTAAGGATTTTTCCAGCTACATCGGCTCCTATTAAAATTTCAATAGGACCTTTATAATCATCGCTCACATGAATACTACAGTCCGTAAGCTCTTTTAAATGAATCGCAGGCATTGTCGGTGGAACGCTTGCACAGATAACAGGTTGACTCAATACTTTGAAATGACAGTTATACGACCCATCGCAACTTGTCAAATATAAAGTAAACACATCATGCTTGCACACTCCTGTATTTTCTCCACCGAACAGAGAATGTTGAAGATATTCCCAGCCTTCCCTTTTATATTTCATTTCTTTAGCAGTATTTTTTAAAATGTAAGAGTGCTGTGAAGCAGAGTCTATGATGGCTCTTGCTTTCCGTTTTCTCCCATCACCTCTGATTAAAACCGTTAACGTTAGTAACATAACACTAGGGCTTTGGGACACATTCGCAAGTGCTTGATCCTCATTCGGAACATTATCTAATTCTGCAGTTTCTTTTCCGGTAGGTGAGAATGCTTGCTGCTTTATGCTATGACAGAGTAAAATATGATGTCTTTTTCCACAACCCAAACAAGTTACCTTTGAGTAACATTTACGAACTTGATGACCTGGTTTTAAGCACAGAAAACAGCACCCTGATTTCTCTACGAGATTCTCTCTATCTTTCATCGCCATTTTTCGTACCTTCAAACAGTCAGTGGAATTATGTAAATTGTGGCAAAATATGCACTGTCTCTGTTCCTTCGAAGAGGTTAAAAGATCAGCCGCACTAGCTATTTGACGAGGGTCCCCATATTTACGTTTATTATTTCCAGCCCTCTTCTCCTTGAACAATTTAAAATTATGCTTGGTTTCAACTCCAAAGTTTTGTGAGGCTAGAATTATACGTTCCTCTGCCTGTACTTCATCTTGAAGAAAATCAAGAATTGAATCGAGATCAGTCTTTTTAGTAATTTTAGTTGTATTTTGATCTTCTTCATCGTGTGATCTACGACTTGTAGATCTATATCGTTCCCACGCTAGAAGCGTTTCCTCAGGTAGAGCAGACTCAACAAGTGGGAAAAGCATCGACGCATATTTATCCCTAGTTACTCCTAATATCTCAAGCGTACGGAGCTTTGTTTCTAATAAATCATAAAGATTTCTCAAAGATTTTCTCGGCATATTCTGCTTTTGGAGAATTAATGATAGAAGATCCCTAACATACACCTGTATAAGCAGTTCTTCTCTGCCAAAACGTAATTTCAATTGTTCTATAGCTTTCTCATAACTGTTTCCCCCGGGTGGAAAACTTTTAATTAGTTCTTCGGCAACACTTCCCTTCTCCATACATTGGGATAGGTATGAGAACTTATCATGCGGATCTAAATTATGGTCTTTATCTACTTTCTCAAATTGACCCCAAAATCTAACCCAGTTTCTTAAATCTCCATTAAATGTAGGTAACTGTATTTTAGGGTAACGTAATAATGTATTTTGCTGAGAAACACTACAATTCGAAATAACGACTTCTCTTTCTGAAAGCGAAAGTTGTTTCAACTTAAACTGTAACAACCGCCAACGGTCTATATAACTTTCAGATTCATCGATCTCTTTCTCTATTACATCATCTTCAATGTTTTCAGAAAAAAGAAACTGCTTAACATTTTCTTCAGCATTCACCATTAGCGTAGCTTTTTCCTCAATAACTTTCAGAAAAAGTATTTTATCAGAAATTTCTAAGTTTGCTTCTTCAGCATCAAACTCATGACATGCTTTACTAAACAGTCTCCTTTGCTGAGTTCTATTTTTCTTTGCTGCTTCCATATTAATTCAGGAAATAGGATAGACAAAACAAAAACTCACCCAAATAATCAGCAGTCGAGTCCTGTCGCGGACGCCAGATGTTCCGTTTTGAATTTCGGAATCAGAAGTATTCAGATTATAGTTGGTGTACTCAATTGTTCCATAAAAACACCTTATAACACAAAACAGTTTATTTACAGCTCTAATATGTACACTCTTTGCTTTAGATCACAAAATAACACTCAGAAGCATTTATGGCGTAAATAATACGTATTATTTCTCTCTAAAAATACGACAAAGGAACTCAGAAGCCATTTCTCTGCGTACATAAAACACAAACTAAAACTAGACTGTTGCCATTCGCAACTTACCAAATATATCAAAACAAAGATAATAATCAGGTAGAGTATCAATCCGACAACGACAGATTTAACGTGCACCAACTCCTTTGTACACGACGGTGTTTGGTTGGATTCGAACTCGCAACCCTCCTGTTGCTAGTCTGTTACTCTTCCAACTGGGTCATCGCGGTCCTTTTCATTTCCGACATTAGTCTTACAGTTATTACCACCGAGTAAACAGCTACGCATAACTTTTACTCTGGTTATTACGAGAATACTCATGTCATTTCAATAATTCAGTGTCGGTATAATACCTCATTAAAAATTTTCTATTGATTCTATTTCTAACTGTAAAAGTTATAATCATAATTATAAACTTTTCTATCACACAATTAAATGTTTTACAGTATATAAATTATTTTGTAAATCATAATTATTTTTCAAGAGGTGAATTTTGCAACTTCTTTCAACACCGTTTCTGACGCACAGTGCAGAGGATGTGAAGAGTCTACATGTATATAAATCTTTAACAAAACCAACCAGAAATTAAATGTTTCTGAAGATGGTACTTGTAAGTAATTGATATTTTTATAATCCCATCTGTTGCATTTTATTTGCAGCAGTTAAGTGTGTTGCTCATGAAGTAGAAATTTAAGCTTTGTTTCACCCACTTTCGGTTTCTGTGAAACGAAAGCTCCTATTTATTAGCGTCATCCTGTGACTCATCCGACCATTCACACGCGATCAACACGTTCAATTCCTTCAACAACACAATATTAATTGGTTATATACATGTATTTTGTTTCTGAAAAGAAGGGTGCCTACTTAAGTATGAATTACGTACCGGCACAAAAATTTGTGTACCTGCAATAATGTTCAATATATCTTTAAAGGGCGTTCCCTCATTTGACATTAAGCCAGTTACAGAAAATTATTCTGTTCAAATACAAAAATTTCGTGATATCTTCGCCAAAAACCGTTAAATTTGGTGTGCTTCATTTTTTGAAAATTTATTCTAAATTAAATATCGTATTCATTACTTGTTCTCCCGACATTTGATTCAGCCGCATATCAGTGCTTGAAGATTCCTATAAAAAATTTATTAATATTTACATTGATTTGAATTTGCATACAGAAAATTCTTGAATGTTGCATAATTTTTGGACAGCTAATTTCTGGAACTGATATAAAATGTTATAAATAGGTGATAATGGTACTAGTAAAAAAGGTGACCTGGCAAAAATCCTCATCCAAATTCAAAAGTTCTCATTTAGTAGAATAAAAAAAATCTTATTCGTGGTTCTATGGCACTGTCAGATTTTTCACAAGAAACTTTTTTGATTCACCAGACTAGTTTCCAAAAGACAAATGATTAATCAAAACAATGTCTCAAATTTTCAAACTAAGATAATTAAACAGGACAATAATTGATAAACTCAAAAGTGTAGCTTAAAAACTCGGGTGAGAACGCTATATTTGATGGAGACGTTTTTATTAATATGAGGGAAAGAATTATTTGGGGGTCACTGGCTCTGCTGACTTAGTGAGCAACCTGAGTCATAGGCGGCACAGGTTCGATTCTTGTAATTTATTCTGTGTGTATTTCTTCTATATCAGAAATCTTTCCTTGTATTGTGATAAAATTATCCAAATTTTTTATATTAAATTTATTTACCCACAAATGTTTACAAAATTTCATGAGTTAACGTGTAGAGGTACACAAAGCAAAGAAAATGTTACAAAATCAAAAGAATCTGCATTGCACAAAAGATTCAGAACCAAGAAAGGGTTTCACATTAACCCGAGTTGACGACTTGCAGGTTGGAGTAATCTTCAGACACTTGTTCAGTCACAATCCTTGTCGAGGGGATATTACAGTGCATATCCATTACATGATATTAGCTGTCTTGTGTTTGGCATAGCAGGTATGGCCCTTGTGCCATGAAACCCAACCTACCTATCTGGCCATGTATGTTTGTTATGGTAAACACCTGCTCTCCAAGCAACAGTATCAGTTTAGGTGACTGGCCCTTCATGAAATAAACAATGTGTATCCCAAGTACTCAATGTTTCTCTTGAACAAATGTGGAAAATTTATAATTTGGAAAAACATGCTGCATGTAAAAATACAAAAACTTACCAAAGTGCTCCTTAAACTCCCTCCTCTTATATGAGGATCCAGGGTTCTTTAAGTTGTATGCCTGGAGCTAATTTGTCCTGGCTCAGAAAATATTAGCTTTAGAGTGATAAACCAAATCCTTGGATCATCAGCATTCAATATAGTATGGTACAAAAGTTAAGTTGCTTAGCAAGGTAGCCTTCAGAAATGAACTTAAATAATAAAAAGTTCTTAAAACAGTGGAGAACTTGAGGTACAATTACATGGATTTGTTTCCAATAGCTTATAAATTGTGTGTGGAAGGTATTTTGTAATACTTTTAATTTATTTGGTGATTGTACTTTTCCAATCATGTGCACTTAAACTTGTCAGACAATCCCTTGCAATGAACATGTTTAATTTTGCATTTATTACAATTTTGTCCATGTTTGTGCCCTAAAAACGAACCTTCATAATGAACACTTTTGTACTGTAATGGAATTTGAAGTTTTAATTTTAATATTAAGAATTTATAAAGAGCTTAAGGGAATGTTTTTATTAACAATTTAATTAGTTCACTAGTGTGCTATGTATGATGAATAAGATGAGCAGGTGAAAGATTTCACTAGCACATCAAAGACCTAACACTTTGTGGAATTATTTCAATTCATGGAGATATTAAGTTTAATTATTATGCAAGTTCTATTTGAATTCCCCAAAAAAATGCTGTTTGTATAGTAAACATATTGCCATAAAGCGGAACTCAACTGGCATTTTTCGGAAGTGTGTTTTTTGTCATTAAATGCTTATTTTCATGAAGAGATATTGTCCTGTTGTAATCTGTTTGAACAAAAATAACATTATCAAATTGCTTATTTATTTTTAAACAGCTGCTCTGTAGAATTGAGTTTTTTGTCAGTTGATGGATTTCTACTCTAACTGGACAGTAAAGTATTGTTTTTAATTTAAAAATGAAATTTTTGAAAATCAGGAATTGATTAACAGTTTTAGAGTAAAAGACAATCGTTAATATTTGTTCCTTGTCCTCAAGTTCTGAATTATAAAATTTCTTTAAAAGTTAAATTATAGTGTTGCTGGGTAAAATAATTCTGGCACTAAGAAATCAATTTACATGTAAAATAACCATTTCATTTTTGGCTATTGTTTTTTAAAGTTTTCAACTCAATGTTTTAAGTATGTGGAGATGTACTTATGTGTTACTGTTGATAGTGATATCCTTCAAAAAAGTTTAAGTTAATATTAGTCATAAAATTTCAATTTTTTAAGATTTGTTTTGTTTTCTTCATAGGATGTTGCTTTTTGGAACATGATCAATGCATAATTATTCCTTTTGGTATAACCGCTTAAATGTCTTATGCCTTTGTTGAGTAGGTGGCAAAATACAGTTATATTCTGTGATTATAGCATTCGTGTAAACTTGCCAATTTCATTTAAAATTTGGGAAAATAGATGTGAGGATGCATTTCAAGTAGAAACAACTTTCTCTTGCTGTTTTGCAAGTTGGTGTTCTTTTATGGACAATGCAAACACAGAAAACTAATTGATAAAAGTGCACAATCCATCTAAACTTTCTGTGGAATCTATTTATCAGGTATTGAATCCATGTTGACATGCTTAAAATATTGCAGTTTACTTTTTCCAACTTAGCCTAACTAAAATATTAAATGAATATGCTCAGAATGCTTGCCACTCAAATGCAGTTGCTGCATACAACTATCCCGATTGCAGTTAGGATCAGCAAACAAGTCTAGACAAGTGTATATTACCTTAAACTGGTTTCCATATGCTTTTATAGTGACTTTTAGGTCACTGCTTTGTTCTATCTCTTGGATGTAATATTGTGTCTTGTGTTTGGCACAGTTTCTATGTGTTCATAAAACCAAACCTAGACAGGTGTATTGTTTAGACTGACTCAATACATCTATGATCACTGCTGTTCAAATAACCAGTAGTATACTTAACAGACTTTCTATACATATAACTAGAGATTAAGACCACTTATTGATATTAATTTCATAATATTCTTTCAATCAACCCATTTGCTGGCAGATCTGGACACCAAACCAAGGAGTATACTTGTGGTTGGGAAATGTGTTAAGCTGATTAGCTGAACATGACATTAAATGGATTGCATGGAAGATTTTTAAAATATGTTCTTAACTTAGCAATTTATTTTCTTTAATGTGTAAACCACATGCATTGGACTCAAGAGTTAAAGGGTCTGCCTTATTTCTACTACATCACTTAAGTGTATTTAATGTTTCGATTTTGAACTTGTACTGATTGACTTAAAATCTTGCTATACATTAATTTACTTTTCTTTCCAGGAAACTGATGGCTGATCGTCTTACACAGTTACAGGATGCTGTAAATGCTCAAGCAGAAAATATCTGCAATAGTATTGGTGTGTTGCAAGCGTATGCATCTCCTGGCAGCTTTCCAGACTTCGAAAAATCGCCTAGAAAAACCGATTCCCATAAAGAAGACTACTGTCAAACTTTTGCTACCTTAATAGCTAACACTGCTAAGGAAATAGACATTTTAGTTGATTTTTTGCCTAGTGAAGATATCTCTCAAGACTCGCAGGAAGATTTCAAACGTTTAGATAAGGAAAATAAAGATGCTGCTTTAAGATTGGAAAAAGTAGTCAACGCAAGTGAAGTTCTTCTAGAACAAATACGTAAAGCTTTACGTGATATTGCACAATCGCAAATTGAAATACAAAAACTTAGTAATCTAAGCAATTAAATTTTTATTTTCTCTCTTTGTAGTATTAATAACTAAGCACTAAAATGGAAGCTTATGATGTAATAATTAATCAGCCAGTGGTAATAGACAATGGTTCTGGGGTCATTAAAGCCGGTTTTGCTGGAGACCAAGTTCCAAAATGCCACTTCCCTAACTACATTGGTCGTCCCAAGCACATTAGAGTCATGGCTGGTGCATTGGAAGGAGATGTTTTTGTAGGACCGAAAGCTGAAGAACATAGAGGATTGCTTACTATACGATACCCTATGGAGCATGGAATTGTCACAGATTGGAATGATATGGAAAGAATATGGCAGTACATATACTCAAAGGAGCAGCTTCAGACATATCCAGAAGAGCATCCTGTCTTATTGACCGAAGCACCTTTAAATCCTCGTCGTAACAGGGAAAAGGCAGCTGAAATATTCTTTGAAACCCTCAATGTCCCAGCATTGTTTATCTCTATGCAAGCAGTACTTAGTCTGTATGCCACCGGCCGTACCACTGGTGTGGTCTTGGACTCTGGTGATGGTGTCACGCATGCTGTTCCAATATACGAGGGCTTTGCTATGCCAAATAGCATAATGAGAGTTGACATTGCTGGAAGGGATGTCACCCGCCATTTGCGCACATTGCTGAGGAAGGAGGGTTGGAATTTCAGAACGACGGCTGAGTTTGAGATAGTCAAGACCATTAAGGAGAGAGCATGTTACCTGGCTAGTAACCCACAGCGTGAAGAAACCATGGAAACCGAGAAGGCTCAGTATACCCTACCTGATGGCAGCACTTTGGATATTGGGCCTGCTAGATTTCGAGCTCCTGAAATTCTCTTCCGGCCTGACCATATTGGGGAAGAAGTTGAAGGCCTGCATGAGGTACTGGTGGATGCTATACATAAGTCAGATTTAGATCTAAGGAGAGTACTTTATCAAAATATTGTCCTCTCTGGTGGTTCAACTTTATTCAAAGGTTTCGGTGATCGACTGCTGAGTGAAGTTAAAAAAATCGGACCTAAAGACAACAAAATTAGAATTTCTGCCCCTCAGGAAAGATTGTATTCTACTTGGATTGGAGGCTCTATCTTAGCATCTTTGGATACATTCAAAAAGATGTGGGTGTCGAAGAAGGAATACGATGAAGAAAATATGCGTGCAATTCATCGAAAGACTTTCTAACAAACTTTGAGCTTCATTTATTTCAGAGCTGATTTTACAATGCTCTAATTATTTTTTACCTTGTTATTTATTTTGCTATAGAAGTGTAAAATGAAAATTTTTAGCTAACCTTTTATTGAAATTTTGGTACTGTAAATTGATTACTTGTAAAAACATAGATAAAATACTTAAATTTCGGTGGGAAAAATAATTTACTGGTTGCCTTGATAATTGTACAATAATGAATTCACTGTGATGCAGAAGTGCACACACTTTGAAATTATTTGGTGTTGCAAATAAATTTGATTCTTTGCCTCTTAAGCTCACATTCTTCTCTTGTGTATCCTCTAGTTTTCATTTACTTACCAATTCTACAATTTCGGAAACATTACACATAGGAGTGCTTTTTAAAGTCATTATTTCAAACCTACTTTTTATATGCTGATAATATCATTTTATTATAAGAATATATAAAATAAAATGTATAATAAATGGTCATTCAAGCTTAGAAAAAATTATTTGAGATAAGGATTTAACTTAAAAATAATGTTCTATGAAAATAAGTATCAAATACAATCTACATTATGAATACAAGTAGAATAAACATTGTATCATAACTTAACTAATAATTCATTGATTTGTTTGTGTTCCTGTTTCAGGAGCATTTTGTATCTAACTACCAATCCAGAAATCCCTGTATTTTACCTAAAACTTGATTTGTAATACTCAAGTAACTTGTTATGTAAAATTCTTGAATAATGACAAAGACAAGCTCCTAGTCTTAATTAGCATATAGTGAAAAACAGGGAGTGTGAATGTTTAATTTAGCTCTAGATGTGGGTTCTATCTTCAAAGGGGTATTCAATATTTATAAAGGGGAAACAGGTGGGTTCATAGTGTAATCATAAAATTTGATTGATGAGCCTATGACATTGATGTGATGACAAGTTTGATCAAACTAAAGCAGTCCCAAAGGAGTTGGATACTTTAGATTGTGTCTAAATTTATTCTTATAATAGCATAATTTCTGTTCCAATCAGCCACATCAAATTTAGTTTCCTATCTTTATTAAAGTATTTAAAAATTAAACATAATTTTTTTAAATTTATAATAATATTTAAGATCATTGAACTTTAATTCTTAAATTTTTTGATGAATTGCAAATAATAAAATAAAGAGAATGAATTAAATTATCTTGCTTGTCAATAACTAGATGGAATTTTTACTAACATTTAGTTTTATTTTATCTTGCCTTTCCTATAAACTAATCTCTTAAAACCTGTGATTTCTAGGATGCAGCATTTTCATACATGCAGGAAACAAATAGTAATGGTGTGATTTCCAACGTCCTACACTATGGTCAGTTACAATTGTGATGATTCCGAGTATGTTGCTAAGATGGTTATTTCTATCAATAGCAAATTTCTGTATCCATTTATTTTGTTACACTCTTGTCCTAGACTTCTGCAAATTTCTCAAAAATATATCCTTAACACTAGAAAGATGGAGGGGACCAGTGTGGTTCCACTTTCTTAGAGCTAGATCAAATTGGACATAATTATTCGAATTATACTTATATCAAACTAACTGAATACTTTTATTTCATTTTAGTTTGTACATTCGTTCAGCAATTAGTACATCTAATTTCTCTCGAGGTGCATTTTCAGTACTGCTTTTTTGCAAGCTTGGACAGGTATTTTCCAGTTAAATTTGCAAACTTTTCACACCCTGCATTTTTATCTTTTCTGATCTCGTACCTCCCTGCATCCAAACCTATTATTAACTGAATTAATTCTAGTTGCCACTTGGAATACAAGGCTATTCATATGGCATCAGGATGAAATTTCTCCAGCCGAGTTTCTGCATCCATGCCACTTTATGTAACATCGAAGCATTTATCGCAGATATATCTAAAATATTGTAAAAATGCATGCAGACAATGATAAGTTCTTTTTATTAATTTGGTAGATACAGGTGTACCATTTGGTCAATGTTGACACCATACTTTGGTTATCTGTGATCGCCTCTGGTGCACCCACTGCTTTGGATTATTCATGGCTGAGATCTTGTTTTAGCTTATTCATTGTTAGAACTGCTGTTTTTTCTATCCATTAGACTTAAGATATTCTTCATTTTCAGAATTGATATTGCTAGACTTTCATCTAATCTGCAATCCTTTCAAAATGATCAAATTTCTTCATGTGAGTAGGCCATCTTCTCTATTTATCACAAAAGAACTGATCATATGTTCCTATTCAATGTACCCTGTAAGTAAGGTGTCAGACATTTCAAGTGTCTAGGAAAAGAGTTACTAGAGTCAATCAACAGCCTGTCGCCAAAACTGTTCACAGCTGGGGAGTGGAACATAACATTTGTAAAGAGGGGAAAACACGATCAAATTACTTAGAATGGCATTGCAAGGTGAGATAATCACCTCCAAACAGGAAGAATTTCACAGTATTGCAAAATACCATAGGAGCCACACTATCCCTTCACACCTTTTTAGGTATAGTCATGGTTCTATGACCAACCAGGCCAAAATGATTAAATACACAAGTGGACAAAAAATTAAGTAAAAATAGCATATCCATTCAAGAGAGTTAGGCTGGAAAACAGTGAGGGCCACACAGGCCCTGTCCATCTTTCTGGTGTTAAGTACACAAAATTCTTTGTCTACTAAAGTGTACCCATGCAGTCCTTAGGTTTTGTTAACAGCAAGAACTTCAAAATATTCATGGTCATCAAAGTCAAGGATTTACTGAACTATGTCAAATGTGTATCTATGATGTAATCAGTCATAAACAATACAATAAATTAAGTAGTTTTTAATAGTCAAGAGATATGTTAGATAGCAGGCCACTATACATCTAAAATAATAAAATTCAGACTAGTAATAGAAGAAAGTACTGAATAGATAATGCAAGGAGCCTTTATATTTTTATGATGGGAATGTATAATAAACACTGCTTTTCAGATAATTGAGATCAGGGTTCCATGAGATTAATTCTCAATTTTACATAGAAATTAGAATGAGTTGGAAAAAGCATTTAGGAAATAAATCATTGAAAGTTAATAACATAAGCTATGAACATATTTCTAATTACAATTCATTCTGAAGAAAAGGTTTGGAAAATTAATCAGTCAACTTTTAGATCTTAGTTCAAAATGTAACAAATTTTATTTTATACACAATCAAGAAAATATTTGATCATGCATCAAAATTTTAGATTGAAATTAGACATCTGAATCATTCGAGTTATAAAAACAAGTTAACAAAATTTTAATGAACCATTTATTAAGTGCATAGGTAACATGAGGTTATTACAATATAGATATAAACTTTTTTAGATTGTTTCAAATTGAAAAAAAATCATTTAATCAAGGGTAGATAATAAAGATTGTCCACATAACATGCCTGCTATGTTGTACCTGCAAAAGGACCATCAGTTTATACATTTGTGTATAAGATATTTTTAATCATTAATAAGCAGTTAAGTCACTTTTCTTAAATGAATACCTCAAAACAAAAATAAGTTGGAGATTTATAAACTGTTTCAAGCTCATTTGTGTAAATTTTGATAGAAAAGCTGTCTTAATGAGTTCTCAAATAGAAAAACCACTAAACAAGGTTTAAGAGTTAAGGTTTCTCAAGAATGCATTCTCAGCAATATAAAATGTTAACATATTTTTCCTGGTTTTATTTTTCTCACAGTTCTATTTTTCATTCAATCTTACACATTTTGCAAGACAGCTCAAGAGCATATCAATTTGGCAAGATCTGAAAATTACTACTGCAGGCAGAAAAATTTTAATGAACCATTTATGAAGTGTGTATGGGTAATATGAGGATATTACAATATAGATAAACTTATATATTCCAAATTGGAACATTTTAATTCTCAATTTCATTACTCATTAGATTTGGGAGTAGGTCAAACATACATCTTTGGCATGGTTTCTGGCTGAGTTTATTATTCTGTGCCAGGAGCAACAGCAGTGATGAGTTAGAGAAACAAAATCATTTATAGTGGTCATGTTTTTGTGTGAGGCAGTCCTTCCCTCTGACAAGCATACCACCTTTCTGCAAATGGACTTTTCCAGGTTGCCTTAATGCAGTAAGACATTTTCTGTCAAGCTAAATATAGATGGTAATGTTTCTGCAACTATTCCTTTCTCCTGCACATATTCCAGAAGTGACTTGGCTTGTTTTCCAAACACGAATTCAGCACTTCAACAATAAAATTGGCCAAAGAATAAATTCCCAATAGTTATGATTTTTGATTGTTCAAAGCCAAATGTGGCCAAAACGGTAATTAACTATATTTTAAGGGGACCCTGATATATATCATGCAAGAACATTTGAACAGAAGTAAAATCTTCAGACCATCTAATTTGTTCGTTTACACTGAAAATCTCTTGGATTTCATATTTATTATCCATTGTAGTTTGTAAAGTTACAAGTAGCTAGACAAATGTTATGCTTGAACCAGTTGTCAGTTAATGAGTAATTTTTATTCTTACAATACCAGACCGTCACCATTGAGTCAGTCTAGGTGCCCATTAATCATGTATCTGACCACTATCCCTCATATTTCATTTCAAAATTTTTATTTTATAGATTTTTCAAATTTAAAAGGCATAGTTTAGAATACCAAGCTGTGTGAAATTTTCAAGCACAGCTGGTAACATCACTGAACAAATTAACTCAATTATTAAAGATAAAAATATCAAACTTGAAAATGTCCATAAAAATACTAAACAAAACAGCAAGAGAATAAAAACCGAGTTGCCACTAGTGTTAAATGGTTACTGAAATCATTTAGTTTCATGCAATTTACAGGATTAGGAACTTCCTCCCAAAGATTTGTTACCTTGACTCAGATCAAACACATATCAAGGAGTTTCTGTACTCCAGTTTAATGAGTTTTGAATTTGCTATGAACACTTTATCTATTCAACAATAGTTGATTCATAATTCACATTCATGTGAGAGGTCTAGAATTAAGGTTAATCCAAATAAGCCAATTCCTTTCCTAACTACACAAAATTTAATCAGGAATGTTATTTGCTACATCAAAAAAACAGTTGCCCAACTAACAGGAATAATTTCATGTTTTCTGTATTTCAACATACTCCCCCTCCGAGTTCCAGAACTCAGACACGCGTAACCTAATCTAGGATACTTAGCCTCTTCGGAGTTTTGATTTTTCGAAATTTGGTTACCACTGGATGAACTTGATGAGGGATCAGGAGAAGGTACAGAATTAAGAGTAATTTTGTGTAGTATTCATTTGATTGATCTCTCAGATGTTCAAAGCAAACACTTGTTGTATGGGCCTCAACACTGTTCCAGTTTTTGTCTTAAGTTCGATGGTCGAACCTGGTCACTTACAGGAATCAATTAAGAAATTTTCGACATTGGCCAATTGACCATTTTTCATGTCCTCCCAAATGAGAACAATTTCACCCATTTGCAAGTCAGTAGATTGACCACTCTGAGCTTCTGCACTAAGAGGTCAAAGTACTCTGCAGAATCTGTCTCAATTGTTTAGGAGTTTTAAACAATACCAAATTATCTTTCAAAAGTTGAGTCATGAAGATCAATATCAAGCATATTTAGATGATTTTCAACAAGAAATGTGGCAGGCAAGTCATCAGTTACACAAGTTAGTGGTAGTGATTTTGACTGATTCAGTCAAAGAATAGTCTGCAAGTCCTCAGGATCAAGACGGCCTTACAATGAGTTTTCTTCATGTTCCGGCATTCAATAATTTTATTTGTAATATTAAATCTTTACAATCAATGTTGTATAAGAAATTTGGTATTGAATTTCTGTACCATACAAGTTTAGTGCTCAAGAGAACTTTATGCTACTCGTCAAAACAATTCGAGTTGAAATGTCATGTGAACCGCTTTCAGACAGTTAAGATGAGTGGTAATAATTTTCAATGACACTGTGCTTTGTAATAAAGAAAATTAGATGCTATAAAACAAGACAAACACTTTCACTTTTTTAAGTTTTTACAAAAACCATTTATTCAGTTTTGGTTTCTACATAAAGGCTGATTTTACCCATATTTTGTTTGTGGAAAAAGAACTTGCAACTCAAAGAACTGTTACTTATTAAATGTAAACAAAAATAATTCCAATAAGTACTGATGCAAACATAACATTTCACTTTTCATAACATTTATTTTCTTTCTAAAACAAACAGAGCAAGACAAATTCATCATCATACAATGCAAAGATAGAGTGACATCCTCTCTGTTGATAAATATCAAAAAATTGTCAACAACGCAAAAACACCATACAAGAGTGCACACGGATATGCAACAAGGGCCTGCTGGTGATCCATAGCCAAAGCAGAAACAAACAACTTCGAGGCAGAAAACGAACACCACGACACAGCTAGAAACGTCAACACGGTACACAAAGTTCCTTTTAGAGACAGCACAGAGAGTCCAGAGAGCACGACCATCGGCAAAAGGCAATATCCGAGAACACTAATAGTGCAACCCACAGAAACACCAGATTCACTCATCATATTCAATAAGGAATACATCGAAAGACATCCCAGAACACCAATGCCATAGATGTATCCGAAGTGAACTTTACCGCTCAGCAACAAAAACGCACCAAAACATAAACAAAAGATTAAAGGTCCAGTTAAATCAGTTTCTTGCAAAATAGTAGCATTAGGTTCCTTGAATGGATTTAACACTGCGACAGTTTTCTGCACGATGTGGTCGAAGTTTATACCAAGCTCTTCAAGTAAAGGTGGTTCATCCTCGTAGTTCTCCGGGGAAGTGTTGAAAGGGGCTGCGGTCTCTGGAGTCAGGATACTGCCGGAATATGAGGACAGAGGTGGGTAGAGAGGTTGCGATGGGCCAGTAAGTGGAGGAGCATTCACATTCTGAGAAGCATCATAATCAAATTGACCGAACTGGGGCTGGGCTCCGAACTCTGGAGTTCCGAAATCGTACCTGTACGCCCCTCCAGAAGGGCCAGCATTTTCGTTTGCGGGATTCCAGTCGTAATAGCCTGTGTTTGGATTCGGGTTAGCCATTGTTTGAAAGAAAACGTTCTTCTTTGGGAGTCTTCGACGCTATTTTAAATCAGTCAAACATTTCCTTGGAAGTGATCAAATTTTTTATAAACAAAAACTAACGATGACATGACACTCTAAGTTGAGTTGTACAGATAATGCTAGCCATAGCTTAATAGAAGAACGTCATCTCTGCAACTAATGGAAAAGGCTAAAACCAAAAATAAATAAGGTAGGTATTTAATTAACGTCACACTGGAACAATACATCAAACCCGAAGGAAAAGAACCTAGGACAACACCACGTAATTTTGAACCACGGTCAGATGACGAGGTCACACCAGAGCTGGCACCCACCCTCCAAACTTCCACACCATGCCAACGTAACCATAAATGAATGAAATGAGCACCTAAAAATGAAACTTAAGAAATATATCTGCTCTTCAATTTAATTGATTAAACTCTTTTTCTAATTAAAAAAAGGTCTGTAAAACTAAATACAGGAAGCATTAATGCCTTAGTAAACTGGCTTAGTTAAAAATTAACGCCAAACATCGTCAAAACAGCGATAAATCAAATTAGTTATGGACCAGACGCCTTTTTTCTTGATAGTTTGTAATAGCCCGTTGGTGTTGATCTAGTGTGAATTTAATTATATACCTAAATACCTACCTTCTTAATTTTTTTGCGTTTACACAACTTCATTCACATATATTTTATAATTTTGTATGTTTTTTTTTTTTTTTTTTTATATTTCAATTAACGTCACACTGGAGCAACACAACGGGCTATTGGTGACGGTCCGGGATCAATCCCAAAGGGAAAGATCCGAGGACAACACCACGTAATTTTGAACCATGGTCAGATGACGAGGCAACACCTGAGCTGGCACCCCACTCTCCAAACTTCCACACCACGCCAACGTGAGGACATTTGAGGCCACGACAGATTTAACGTGCACCAGCCCCCTTTGTACACGACGGTGTTTGGCTGGATTCGAACTCGCAACCCTTCGGTTGCTAGTTCGTTACTCTTCCAACCGGGCCACCGCGGCCTATAATTTTTGTATGATACTCTTTTAAAGATTAAACATCTTTGGCGAGTCGTAATTTAAGTCAAATGGGTAGGTACACAGCGTAAATAGCTACGCATATGCGTAACTATTTACTCTGTGGGTAGGTATTTAATTAACATTGAACTGTAACAACTCAAGTCGAATGGGGGAAATAAAGCCATTCTGATTGTAACGAAAGCAATCCCTTCCACAAATGGTGTCTCAACGCTTTCCCCTTACGAACATTCACCTTTCCAGAAATCGACGGGCCGCGGTGGCCCGGTTGGAAGAGCAACGGACTAGCAACCGAAGGGTTGCGAGTTCAAATCCAGCCAAACACCGCCGTGTACAAAGGGGGCTGATGCACGTTAAATCTGTCGTGGCCTCAAATGTCCTCACGTTGGCGTGGTGTGGAAGTTTGGAGAGTGGGGTGCCAGCTCAGGTGTTGCCTCGTCATCTGACCGTGGTTCAAAATTACGTGGTGTTGTCCTCGGATCTTTCCCTTTGGGATTGATCCCGGACCGTCACCAATAGCCCATTGTGTTGCTCCAGTGTGACGTTAATTGAAATTCCCCCCCCCAGAAATCGACTGACCCAAGGTCATCTGTTTTTTCGTTGGATCCGCACTTTAATGACGGTTTCAGTGAAAACAAACAGAAGAGAAAGAACTTACGGTGCGGAGGCAGTTAAATTTTCGTCGCACTGAAGAGTACTTTTGGAAAAGAACTAATTTGATCATCGCCGTTTTGGCGAAAATTTTTAACAAGCGACACACGGGAATTGCATTGAAGTTGCATGCCAATCTATGTCAAAAGTTAGGAGAGGGGTTTCTGAGATACTAACGCCCTTTATTTTTAATTTACAGAAAATCCCTCATAAAGGAATTCATAATTGATTTTACTTAATATTTGCTCCATGCAAACTTCTTAAAAGCGAGTCATAAGTCGACAATTCCATTTTCTATCATGAGCTGAGGCTCCAGATCTTTCTAAAAAATCTGTGAAGTATGTGTAAGAATTCTCATGTAAAAAAAAACATTGATATAAAATATTAGTTGAACAATTTCATTCTTTCGAGTTTTGAAAAGCGACGAATTTAAATCATCTCTTAAACATTGATAATGCTAGACATTTAGAGCTCTTACCACAAGATATTCCTATACTGTTTCACCTCTTAATTACTCTTTTCTTGTATAAATTCAACACTACTGCAGCTAAAAATTACGATTTAACATTAACCGATCATTTCAGAGATATTCATCCAATATTTAAATTATTTCATAGGAAAATGAATTTTGGTATCTAAAGAATACAAGAAACCTATAACAGAAAGTTGGAGTTAATACCTTTAGCTAAATTCGATTTTTTAAATTTTATGTATTCATAGTTCCATATATTCATTTCAGTCCCAAGTTTGTAACTTATTTCCTGTTCTTATTTGAATTATCAATTGTACCCTTTTTAATTTATTCAAGTTTACAGCATTGATACATGGAGCAAACGTTTTAAAATATTCTTTAAATTATCTTGTCATATTTTGTGCTAGGGGATGATTAAGGATTGTATAGGTTGCTTACCTTAACATATTTATTTTATTTAAATTTTAGTTCTATCAGACATCTGTACTCAACACAGAATTAAATATTTTGCTGAATTTTATGGTAATTTGAATAAGTTGATCTAAATGTACTACCCTAAGTTTAATATAAGTTCAACTGCTTGTTATCAAAAGAAAACAATTCAAATTAAACAATTATAAAAAATATTTGAACACATACAAAAAATCATTTGCTCAATAAATATTCAAAGCAATTCAGTAAAATGATAAAAAATACAATCTGATCAAATAAATGTCAAAATTAGCTCTACAAAATTCCCTTTTCTGTTCAAAATGGACGATTTTGTTTGAAAAATGAATTAATTCTGCCTTACTATTTTGTTTCTTTGAATTTCGCCAATACTGCTATATTCTGATAATGTCAGGGCATTAAGATTGTTTGTTGTTGTAATTTGTAAATGTAGCATTAATTATGTAGTTTTACAAAACAAAAATGATAGTTTAAAGAAATGAAGAGCTTGAAATGTATAAATATTTATTTTAATACAAATCAATAAAAGATGTATTACAAATATGAAAAACAGGCTAAAAATATAATTATCAGAACATGTTTACATACAAAGACAAATATATATTAACATACATTGATAGATATACCCCTTGAATACATTGATAGATATTTCTTGTAAATTTATCTACCAAATCAGCAGCTGAATGTCATTTTTTATGCTTTATACAAATATTTGTAAACAAAATACATCTATACATTCAATTAAAGATAACAATTGGCAATAGAAAAATTTTAGGCAATAAAAATATTCTATATACATTTTGCACAGCAAACTTCTTGTATACAGTTTTATTTGCTTTTAGAAAGTTGCCTAACCATGTACTTGACAACTAAATGCATCATGATGGTAGGATAGAACAAGCACACCACCGACAGTACACCTGAATGTAAAAGTACAGCCTCACAATAAGTTGTAAGACCTTGTGGGAAAACTTTAAATCATTCCAATGCCCTGTTTACAATATACTTATATTAAAATTTCTTAATATGGTATATTTCCAATGATTCATTAATATATTAAAATAGTTTACATTCAAAACTACTTACATTAACAATGCAAGTACAGAACTTCAATTTGAATGAAACAATACATTTGAGATTCACACAATGATACAATTATATTTTTTTGCAAAGACAAGATCACGAAAAACATCAAACATCAAAATGAATTTTGTAAAGATATTAACATAAATAAGCAAAAAACTGCAAAATATGTTGTGTTTATACTGCTTTTCCAAAGCAATCTAAAAACTATAATTTTAAAATAAGAACAAGTTTTTGCACACATTTATAAATTGATAATCTGAAGGTTACAAAAATAAAATGAGATATAATAAAGTTTCGAACATCCACTGTATCTTTAAAAAAAATGGAAACAAAGAGGAAAATACTGCAAGGTATAGATTCAGTAACTTTCATATGCTTCCATTAGGTATGACTTGGGAACAAACCCAACTTTTCCTTGCAATTCTCCAATCCACCAAGCATAGCCATCATATTCTTTACTGATAATATGAATTAGATCACCTCGATAAAAGCCGAGTTCTGAATCATCAGATGCGGAGCAATCCCATAGTCCAACGTAATATTCAGTGTAATTGAATATTTGATCTTGACTAGATTCTTCAAAAACAGGCAATGTTTTCACTTCGTTTGCAGTAGGAGGATTCTGAGACACTGAAACATTCACAATTTGTTTTTCCAGATCGTCCTCATCAACAGTTTCATATATATCTTCAGCAATATGATGCTCAGTATCCCGTTCAGCACTTTTTGGACTGTTAGGAAAAGACTGAGATTCTCGACTTGAAAACCTTCCTGTTCAAGAATATAACATTAAGTATAAAATTCAATTTAATATACTTGGAACCTCTGATATAAATTAACACTAAATTAGATATGTAAATTTGTCAATTAATCTTTCAGTGAATATTCTCCAAGAGGAAAATAATCTTTTGAAGGTATAAAAAAATTTTGTGCAATATATTTTTAATCAATGAATGAATACATCAATGAAAAGAATCATCAGTTTAAAAATGTAGTATTTCTAAGGCTAACATTAGAAATAAAGCATTGGTTGAAGTGTGAATTATTTACTTTGACAATATGTGTAGTTCTATTTGAGGTCAAAGAGTTTGTTTCTTATATATCCCCAACCAACAAGTTTAATGTATTTGCTGTGGCAGCAGAATTATCATCAACATATGAAAAATGTATCATGGTTTTCAATTAAAAATAAATTTTCATAAGAGTGCTACGTAAATTATGCATAAAACAAGCTTTAGGTTCATTTTTGCAATCAATAAATTGCAATTTCCTGAAAAACGAGGCTTCAAATAGAACATTTTCTAATATCCTCATCCTTTTAATGTTTGGAGAATATTCTGATAACAACTCTACACTACATAACTATACTGACCTTCAAAAGCTCCAAACACTTCAGAAAATTTTCAGTCAAATACAGTAGATTCTATTTTTATTAAAATAAATATTGCAGATAGCATATTAAAAGTAAATATACTAATGACAAAAGTTTCTCACCTAGATTTGTACTTGCACTATTTCGCTCAACAGTACTAATCCATTGCTGTAAATCTTTATCAGATGCTGCAGAGAACTGAAAGTTAATTAAATTATTAAATTGATGATAAATTTTTTAAAGAAATATTTCATCAAGAGAGAATATAATAAAAAAATTAAAATTAAGACTTTAGTACAATATTAAAAATAGCATGCATTATAATTTATTATCATTTGTACAATAAGTTGAATAGGTTTTCAGTAAATAAAGCATAAGTTTTCGTAGCTTTTGCTTAGACAAAGGCCATTTTTCAATCTGGTTATTTCTTGTTTTTCAACATGAATACTTGACTTGCTGTATTATCTAGATGAATGATAATATTTGATTCAAAAATAAGGAATTGGTGATTGATAACAATTTTAAAAAATAAGCAACTCACTCAACAATTCAGCTTATAAAAATTGACTTTAATAAATGTATAACATAATATACAGGTAACCCCCGTATAACACGGGAGTTATGTTCCAAAAAATTGCTGTGTTATGCGAATCCGTGCTATACGAAACAAAGAACTAGTACGAAAAGGGGGGTTAGGTTCCAAAAATTAAAAACATGCTATTATATTTTCATAATTAAAAATTTTCTTAAGTAATACATATTAATATGAATTAAACAATGTTTTCTTCATCATCACATAGTACTATTAACCCGAGGGTGTTTTCTTTTTGGCAAGATATCCTCATCCTCTGAGTGAGCTACGAGATCAGTGATGCCATTTATTTTTTAAGTCCTTTATTTCTCAATTCCGTTTTCTCCCTCGCTCCAGTGACGCTCATTAACTATGCTAAGAATCTTCCAGAAAGTTACGTCATGCCATGTCATGTGTGTCCGTCTAACAAATTACAGATGAGCTAGTTTAAAAACAGCGAATCAGGAAGTCCAGCTCCCTTGATTGACAAGACCATCTCCCCTGATTTGCGACCCCCTGAAAACTGATAAAAAGAGTGGAGAGGAAGAACACGCTCTCTTTTTTTTTTCACCTCAGTCCAATGACCTTGCAGTTTTGTGAGAAGAAACGAGTTAAGCGTTCTAGCCATTTCTTCTTTTTGATGACGAGCAGGGATCCCCAAGAGACACCATGTCTCTTCTAAGCTAAGTTACTTTCTATTTAATTTATCTCGAGATAATATTCACGCGTGTAGATCTTAGGATATTCACATGCTACACCATTTAAATTAAACTTTCATAATGCCCGTCCTTTTCACATAGTTGTTCCAATCATTCCATAAAAGAACCATGTTATACGGGGATTCTCCCAATTCTCGAACCGTGTTAGAGTGAATCCGTGCTATAAAAGCACCGTGTTATACGGGGATGTTCCCAATTCTCAAACCATGTTAGAGTGAATCCATGCTATAGAAGTGTCGTGTTATACGGGGGTTACCTGTAAAGTAATTTTTTAATTTATGTGTACTCTTGCTGCAGAAACAAATCTACACAATTGTCAATAAACTGATAGATAGAGCAACTAAACAAATTCAAATCTCCCTTTCTCAACAAATCTCTGAAAATTCCTGATGTTACAAGTAAAATGTACGTAAAAAGAAACTAAATTCTTAAACAAATTCATGACAAAATCAAATACATCAAGTTCATGTAAAAATCTCTTCCAGCCAAATAACCATGTCAATAAATTACCTAAGCATCTGAGCATCATGCAGCTTTTAGACTAATCAAAAAGTTGTAAGGATTCTTTAAATCAATAAGTGGTTATTTAGACATTAAATGCATTTTAGGGTAAGAACAATACTCTTCTCAGAAATATAGCAAGGTTGGTTTTATGACACAAGGGCCATATTTGGCTCAGCTGCGCCAAACACAACAATGAGGGATGGAAAAAGCAAAAGGGTAGGGGAGGATAAAACAGGAGAGGACAGATCACTTGGGTACCTCGGGGTTGTGATGCCAGTACACACCTAAAGATAGGCCCCTGAGGGCGAGGTACAGTAAAGTTCATAGGTTTAAAAATTAGCATGTTTAATAAACCGATTGACTAAATAAGCTTTTACTAAAGCTGATAAAAATAAAATTACCTGATAAGTCCGTTTGCCAGGGCACACCAATTCAAAGCAGTGATTATACTTTTTACCATCTTTACTGTCATCAAGAAGAGTTCTAACTTCATATCCAGCTAGCATTATACTTCCTCTCTGCTTGCGATCAGTAGTTTTTTCGAAGTAATACAAAACACCATCTTTTATTGCACACCAACGCTTTTGGAAAGGATTTAACCAGCCTTTTATACTTTCTGTAAAAGAAAAGAATTTGTCGAAAATAGTAATTTTTAGAGCATACAAAACATTTCCTACAAAGATAGATACACTACTCAAATACATAAGTGTCATTACCCAATATTTTCAGTATTTAGATAGGGATATTCATACAAGGTTCCATAAAAGGTTTGTATTGGATTCTCAGCTAGTCATTTTTTGCTACACAAGATAAATAGGGCAAGTTTTCATAAAAAGGGAGTGGGCGAATTAGCGGCGCACTGGAGCAATATGACAGGCCTGGACAATAGTCCTGGATTAATCCCAACGGAAAAGATCCAAGGACACCTCGTAAATTTGAGCCATGGTCAGATGACGAGGTCACACCTGAGCAGGCACCCCACTCTCCAAACTTCCACACCATGCCCACAAGTCTATTTGAGGCCACATGCACCAGCTCCCACTTACATGATGATCTTTGGTTGGTTTGAGTTTCAAACTCGCAACGTCCAGTTTCTAATCTGTCACTCTTCCAACAAGGCTTCTGCAACAATTCATAAAAGGAAATTATGTAATACTACACAAAATAGCTTTCAATGGATCTAAATAAACATATGTACTACAACATATAGTCTGGCTCCAACGAGTTGGTAGTCGAATCAAGTAGTTTTAGAATGAGTTTATTAGGGGACTGGTGGCAATGTGAACAAATTGCTTCCACAACTGTTGTCCTTAGAATGGATTTTGGTTCTGTGTTTATCGTTTGGTGCTGACAGCAGTAGTAGTGATAACGAGTAGGCGGGAGTAAACTATTGGTACACACATTTATAGAACACATATTTGAACTCTTACAACTTTTCCTATATTTTGCAAAAGCTTTTGGAAGATATTTATATAGCAAATTTTGCAATCTTTTGTCAAAAAAATGTGCACAACAAATTTTTATGTTTGAGAAATTGGTAATTAGTAGTATTTGTTTTTAAGAGCTTACATTCCTGTGCTATTTTAATTATAAATGGTTGAAAAATGAACAGTTTGAAGAGAATTTCCCTGATTTGTGAAGAAACAATATGATGCAGAAAACAGTGTCAAATTAGCATTTCTTCAATTCATGTAGTCAATTTTACATGACTTCAAGTCATGACAAATTTTAAAATCAAGAAATACTTGCTGGATATTGGGTTTCACTGAATTTTTATTTAGTGTGCATGAAAGACTAACAAACGTTAATGTTTAAATTATTTATTACAATTTAATTTAAGTTTTCATGCCCATTTTTTGTTTAAATTTATTTACTACATGTTAGATTAGACTAGCTTGAAGGGTAATTGAATTTTAGCTGATTTGTATTTCTCACTTAATGTAGCTTGTTGGGGTTTCATATTATAAAAGCTGAGAACTAGTTCAATAAGTTTTTACTTTATCTTTCACAAATACTTTACACAAATTATCAGTAAGGAAACTAATATTAACCATTTATGGTATCATAACGAATATGGAAAACTTTAGCTTTTAAAAATAGAAATTGAGTGTTGATATCAAGAATTACTTAAAGGATTTTATAAAAATTAGGATTTTAACCAATAAAAACATGAAAACTATTTTAAATACTTACCTCTCTTCTTTTTATCCAAATATCCTGACTTTTCACAGGAATATAAATCACTTGCAGCAATATCAGGAAGAAATTTTGCTACAAAATATTTTAGACTAATTAAAATTATTTTTAGAACATTGGACACAGTACAAAATAGTATTTATCCACTAATGAAGCCTAAACAACCTATACCCTTTAACACACTAATTGCCGATCCTGCGCCAGCGCGTGATTTGGCGTTACCGGTGAATGGCCAATCACGAGCAGGCGCGTTGTGTGGGGTGATGTCTCAGGTGCCAGTCACGCTCAGGCACGTGAAAAGCTACGCTTCATTGTTTGTTCTCCAGTTCAATCGGCATTGCGTTTTGGGTATGTATGCTGGTATTGGCGTGGAGTGAAGGTTGGAAACTAGTTGTAAAGGTGTGTGGTTTCTGATTTATTGCTTTGTAATAGAATCTTGTAACATGAGTTGTACAGATGATAGTTCTGCAGCACCTTCACGTGCAAAGAAAAGAAAGTTGCAAAATAATAAGCTAACGGCTGATGAAATTGCAAATTTGTTGGCTGAGCTATCGGACGAGTACCCGAGTAAATTTAGTTATGACAGTGACGAGGAATTCTTTCCTCCCAAAGATGCCCAGGTGTCGGATTCAGAAGATTTCATGACAATGCCCGTCCACACACGGCCAATCGAACTCAATAGCTGATCGGATCATTTGGCTGGGAACAACTTGATCACCCTCCGTACAGCCCCGATCTAGCGCCCAGTGACTACCACGTGTTCCTGCATTTCAAGAGGCATCTGGGTGGTCAGCGCCTCAACGACGATGTCAAAACGACCGTGTTGCAGTAGTTGTCTAATCAGGCGGCAGATTTCTACGAGGATGGTATTCAAAAGCTGGTTGTACGATACGATAAGTGCCTTAATATTGGTGGGAATTATGCGTGGAAGTAGATTAAAGTACAGGCTTTCATGTAAAAATAAAATTGTTAAGAAATGTGTACTTGTTTTATTTTTATTTCAAAACAGTACTTAAAAACACGCCTCGTATAAAAAAACGTAATTCCTCTTTCAGTAATTTCCTCCAGATCACGTTTTTAGGGAACGGGCGCGAGCAGGGGCGGAGCCCCCTAGTATACATATATGTTTGTTTGTGATAGTTTCATATAAAACTAATGCATATTGTTACTTATTTTGATTTATTTTTACATGTCACGCGCCAGCGCGTAATGTGGCATTTGGGAAATAATTTTACCTCTAGTGCCAATCACGCGCTGGCGCGTAGTGATAAAATTTTATAATTAAAGGCTTACATAATGCTTAGCTATCAGTGTGATACACATAACCATCTTTTATTACCACTTTTAAATCATATTTCTTATAATAAGTAAGTTGGCATATGGGTAAAACCTTGCTTCAATGTTATGGCAATAACTATTAACACAACCTCGCGTGACCGGCAGTCAATGTGTTAAATAATAAATTTTAAAATACCTTTGAATAATTTTTAATTGAAAAATTAAATTTTTAATCTATCACGTTCTTTATAAAAATATCAAATTTCATATAATAAAAAACCAATGTGCAAGTTACCTTTGACAAAGTAGAAAAAAGTTACAACTAGGGCTTCGACATGTTTATCTTGAAATTCAATTTTTAAATTTAATTGCTCAGTCATTCAGAAAAGAACATTTGATAAATAAGTGAAGGTTGTATTATTTTTAAGAACAGAATAAATCTAAAATGCAATGTTTGTTAAATTATGTCTACTTATTAGAGCCATGTCTATATACCAGTAACACTAATGACTGCTTTTCCACGCAATATTATAATTCTGGTTTACATACATTTTCTATCCATATTTACATTTAATATTTTTTTTAAGTCTTAATGCTGTAACAAATGAATTGTGAAATACTAAAATACTGGCTACTAGATGGGCTGCCAATGTATTAATGGAAGAAAAAGGAGTCCCTCTATCCAATTACAGAAGTTTAATAAAAAACAATTACAACATAAAAATACATATCAAGGAGCCTAACAAACAGAATCACATTATGTGGACAAAATTTACGATTCCATGTTTCTCACAGGTGACGATAACACTGATATTCTGAAAATTTAAAAGTTCAACGGATAATGGAGGTTTACAGCTCAGCAATCGGTGCCATGCAGGTTGCTCACCTACTACAGGTTTAGTTTCACAGCTGATTTTACAGTTCATTCATTACAATGCTTAATTTTATTTTAAAGTTAAATTTAACCTTACAAAAATATAATTAATATTTCTCTTACATGAACTTCAAAGCAATAGATGTTGTAATTTAATGTTCAGCACACTCAATTCCCATGATACAAATAAAGGTAATTAGTGTACAAGTTACTTGTGAGATAAGTTTTCAAAAGTGGATAGTAAACTAAGTACCTCTTAAAAATATTTGGTTCAAAGTTTAATGGTCAATTTAAAAAATATTGTTGAAGAAAATGTATTAAGTTAATTTATAGTTTTATAGTAAACCTACCATCATCTGATGCATAATCTTCAGATTCTGCAATGGACTGATTCTCCAGATCGCATCTCTCTCTTGGCATAACAACATCATAATTTTCTTTATCTGATGTATGAAAAAGGGAAGCAAAAATGGTAAAATTAAACTTAAAGAAATAAAAATATTATTGATTGATATGATTTAAAACCTCTGCTAGTTATCTAATTTGTAATATTATATAGATATTTTCAAAACCAGGACAAAAATGCATATTAATAAAAAGTTGCAGAGGGTGTGACAATGAACTTCTACATATACATTTTCAAAATTTAATCATTGAAAAAGTTAGTCAATAAATGTTCGGCCTCTGTAAGTGTCAATGAGTTAACAGTCCAAAGAAAGGAATGCTCCATGAGAAATCGCGTGGTGGCATAAAAGCTGAACATAAAGCATTTTACGTCTCAGGGATGGCAGAAAAGTGTAAAACTCCAATTCCACTATCTCTAACATACGTACAATTCAAAAATAGACAAATTATAATATAAATATTTCTTAAAAAGTGGCAAAAAGCTACAAAGCTTACATCCAAGGATACACCATATTAAAACAAAATCTTCACGAAAGTTCACAAGGAAAATATCAATCTCATGCTTTTTTCAGGAAGAATATGCCTTTTAAGCTATATCCAGTTTGATTCAATAAGCAATGTGATCTGGAAGAACAGCACTTTATTCACCCATTCTTCTCAGGCTACACAAATGAAAGGACAGTGTAGGAACATTACAACTCCTAAATAATGTGAAGTATATTGGCCTCCTTGTGTCTAAGTGTACCAAGTAGTGTTTGAGCAAAGTGAAATCATGTTTCAATGACAATAACAACGAAGCGAGCTTTTCCAGGATCCAGAATACCTTCTAAAACTTGTATATCTCATGAATATTTCTGGAAAACTCAGTCTTTCTGCTGCACAATATGATCTTCCACAGTAAAGTTCAATTTTATGTTACAAATTACGATTTGTTTAAATATGAATTTATTATTATAACTAATAACTATTAGGAAGTAACATTTAATGTGTCAGAATAAGATTTCATTCAAGAGACATTTACAAATAGTTTAATTTCAATTGTGATCCAAGAAAATTCCGAATTGGACAATTATGAAAGAAACAATTTTGTATGTAAAATGGGGAATGGCAGTGTACAAAGCAGCTTAGAACCGCTGATGCAACTCATAATTATTTAAAAAACAAAACTTTAAAAATATTTTAATACCATTTGATGGAAAAAATGGAATCTTATAGGGACTTCCGCCACCGTTCATATCCACATAAGGAAGTGGGCTGCTGGACATGGAACATCTTGTTGAATCTGATTTACCTTCTTCCGACACACAAAACTGCAACTGGAGCTCGGGATATTCACTTCGAAGATTTTTAAGTCGGGAAAATAATTTTTCTTTGTGTGTCAAACTCGTGGTGGACAGAACTTCATTTTGCAAGGAAACTGAGAGAAACCGAAAAGTATCTAAAGAAACAAACGTAAAAGAAATTAATTTTGAAATAAATTTTAAATAATTCTAATGTAAATTAATGCAACAAAGGCAGCAAGTTTCTAACCTTCCAGTAGATCACGGATAGAAGCGTGGAAGTTGGACATCTCGTATACATAAACAAGACAGAAAGTACAAATCAGATTTAGCTATCCTACATACGCTGAAAATCACGAACTTATTACGTTTGTATTACATGTCTTTTTTTAACGATTGGTCCTAGATTTCTAAAACAAATAGAAACGGAAAATTTACAACACAGCAGACAAATGTTACAAAACAAATTCAGCTGATTTAATCACGATTGTGTTTTCACATTTCTGTTGCCAAAATATATATTGATGTACGTCATTTGTGGTCATAATTGAATATTAATCAAGTCTCCGAAATTAAACATCGAATCATATTTGACTTTAGAAACAATCATTAGTTTTTCATACACTTTCAAACACTTACATACCAAAAGTATATACAAAACAATTTCTATAAGAACGTATTTTTCTCTGTTTAAAATTATTTCACAGGAACTCTAAAGAATCTGGCAACAATGTATAAGATTGAGCGGTTGTTTAAATTTTCATACTAAATAAAATTTGATTAGACTTATGCTAATCAGTCAGTTCCGTTTGATATAAATACATATTTGAATCACTTGCAAATTGTGTTTTGTGTTGTGAAAATCCGCTCAAGATTTATATAACGAAATCACGATGGCCCGTCTTAGTTATTGTGGTGGTAAGCTGTTTATATTTGTAGCTGTGTGAATTCAAATCTATTTGAATTTTTGATGTTGACATATCTATTATCTGAATAAATAAAAGCTAGAAACAAAATTTGGGGAGTTTCTAATTGTGTAATATTGGCTTCTAATGCATAATTATTTTTTTAATAATAATTCTAATCCATAATAATTTTTTCGAATAAATTTGCAAGAAAAAAATTGAACACAAACAAGTATGTTTACTCGAAAAGCCTTAAAGAACAATGTTATGGTAATTTATTTTAAGCAGAAATCAAATTTTTTAAAGTTTATCCAATTGAATGTTTGGAGTTTAAATTTTTAAGTTTCTGTTAATTAATAAATTAGCTGTTTCACTAAAAATTAACAAGAGTTCTGAAAGAACATTTAAACGCGGGGAGTTTATCTTGTGTTAAAGAAATGCCTCGAAAAATGTTTTAAACAGATGTTCCCAGTATTGCATTTGTTGAGATTTTTTTTTTTAAGTTTAATCGCTTTAATGAACTTGGATTGTATTTTTTTTAATCATAACGCATGCAAAAGTATTTTTCTTGATTACAATTTCTGTAAATTGTGAAGCTTGATTGCTTTGTTTTCAGAATAAAATTTGATGTTACTGTGTATTTTAAGTGGTATATGAAAAAAATGTGCAGAAAGGTAATGTATGAAATCATCCTAGTGAGCGTTATATGGAGGTTGGATTAATAGTTTTCTTGATTTTGTTTAGCATTGATATTGCTGTTTGTTCATTTGAAATACAAAGGACATTTCCTTTTAAAACATTTGGCAACTTGTTAACTGAATATATTTTTCTAATTAATTGTAAAACGAAAGTAATTGGGGAAAATGCTTCAGGACAGTGAGAATTTGAAATGGTATGATGAGCAGTAAAGTAGTCCGAATTTTATTTCAAAAGGTCCCAGTATTAGGAATAGATTTTTGTTAAATTGAGATTTGTATTGCATTTTTAAAAGGATCTTGTGTTTTCGTTCATCAGACATCTTTAAAAGGCCTAAAGAAGGGAATGTCTTAGTTGATCTAAGAACACAAATGGCTACAATGGTTATTTCCTTAAATGTTTACAAAAAATTGCATTAAATAACATTGTGGTAAACAAAGCCACCAGTACAAAAATTAATTTGCGATACGCTAGCATACATACCTTTTCAACTGATCTTCGATAAGATTTTTTTTTTATAGACCGAAGTTGTACTATCTTCCCCACTGTGCTGCATTAGTAAACGACAGACTTGAGCATGAACATGCATGCTTTCTGATAAGCCAAATGACATGTCCCACTATCAGCATGCACTTCAATGGTCAGCCTGAATAACGATTGAATTTCTAATGGGATGCATCTCGGTTTCACCGACTGAAGATCTGTTATGGCAGACATTTCTATCTCTGCTTCATTCTATAGGAGGCTGCAATAGCCCGGTTAGAAGAATGAGAGGTGAGCAACTGAAGGGTTGCGAATTAGAAACTCGATCCAACCAAAGACCATCGTATACATGGGGGGACTGATGCATGTTAAATCTCTTATGGCCTTGAATATTGGCATGGTGTGGAAGTTTTGGGGTGGGGTACCAGCTCGGGTATGACCTCATCTGACAGCGGTCCAAAATTATGAGGATCAGGTCATTCCCTTTCGAATGGATCCCAGACCAATTGCCCGTTGTGGTGTTCCAGTGCAACATTAATTCAACTACTTACCTGATTCACTCTTGATCCCTCAGAAGCCTCCTTCTGGCTATGGTGCTGATAACGAGTAACAAAACGAGTTGTATTGGTACCTTTGTGTATAAGTCTTATTTCATACATATGTAAATCTTAATAAAGACTGACTTTTATCTCAACTTATTGCCCTCAACAATTTATATCTCAACTTGTACCCTTTTCATTCTGAGCTTCTAAAATTTTCGTTAGTTGCGTATATGTTTGAGATATAGGCGACTCCTCCTTAAATGTGTTATATACATATATAGTTGTATAATCTTTAAAAATGTCTAAGCTATGTCTTTTGAATTTGGATTGTTTACATATGAGTTAAAACTAGGTACATATCTGAGATACATGCAACCATTTGCATAACTTTAGAGAAAGTACATGTATGTATATATATTGGAAGGTCAAATTAATGGTAAAAACATGTAAACTGTTCTAGATAAATCTTGTTTATTCAGTGTTTTTGCTTTTAGATATATTCTCGCCTGTACGCTCTGATATGTCATTCAATGATAGCAATTTGAAAGATGGAAATTCTGGAAGAGGTAGCATTTCTGAAGATTTTATAAAAGCGCCATCTGTAGAAGCATCTATCAAAAGCTATGTAAGAAATTGTATTTATTTATAAGTTCACTAATAGTTTCGTTCGTTTCAGCAAAAAATAAAATTCAAATATTTCAACAAGCATTTGGGTACCTGTCGGGAGGAAACTTGTGGCCTGCATGAGCCACTTCAGTAGTTTGTTCTACAGCAATATTTGTGTATAGAACAAGAGGTTGATTAAAACCAATATTGCAAGTTTCATGTAATCCAGCAAAATACGTAACTAAAAGTGAGATTAATTAAACATGTTTGTCGTATTAGGGATTCAATCACCCTACAGATGGCGCTAAAAGCACCGTCAGAGTGTGTTACGATCGAACAAGAGATATTCGGATGATATGGTCATGGAGTGGTCGTGTAGGACGCTCCTTGGTAAATTGTAAATATTTTGTTATATAATAAATGTTTGTGCTGTCTGCATTGCCTGAGATTCGCTGATAACCCATTAAATAGAACCAGATACGACATTGGCGCAGTCGACAGGATTTTAATGAGGAAATATGCTTTCGTTTTCATGGTGAGTCCTGCTCCTTGTTGTGAACTTTTATATTTGTTTCCTGCTAAATACTACTTTTGAAGAACATTGAAGAATGGTGTAAAGATTTTTGTTGAAATGCTTCAAAGTGAATTTTGAATTTGATTTTCGGAACTTTATTGTGGAACTTTCGTTTTAAATCGAACAGTTTTGTTTCGTGATCCCATTATGGCGTTCTTGGCGAAAGGAAGTTCTAAAGACTGTTGCTACTGAAATGGGGATATTGAATACCGAAAACATGGTTGTAATTGAGCTAAAGAAAGTTATAACCGAAAATAAAAACTATGATGAACCGTTCGTGAAGGAACTCTTAAATACTATTATAGAAGAAAGAAGGAGAAAAGAAAAATTAGAAGTTGTAGAAAGACGAAGGAAAGAAGAAGTTGTAGAAAGACGAAGGAAAGAAGAAGTTGTAGAAAGACGAAGGAAAGAAGAAGTTGTAGAAAGACGAAGGAAAGAAGAAGTTGTAGAAAGACGAAGGAAAGAAGAAGTTGTAGAAAGACGAAGGAAAGAAGAAGTTGTAGAAAGACGAAGGAAAGAAGAAGTTGTAGAAAGACGAAGGAAAGAAGAAGTTGTAGAAAGACGAAGGAAAGAAGAAGTTGTAGAAAGACGAAGGAAAGAAGAAGTTGTAGAAAGACGAAGGAAAGAAGAAGTTGTAGAAAGACGAAGGAAAGAAGAAGTTGTAGAAAGACGAAGGAAAGAAGAAGTTGTAGAAAGACGAAGGAAAGAAGAAGTTGTAGAAAGACGAAGGAAAGAAGAAGTTGTAGAAAGACGAAGGAAAGAAGAAGTTGTAGAAAGACGAAGGAAAGAAGAAGTTGTAGAAAGACGAAGGAAAGAAGAAGTTGTAGAAAGACGAAGGAAAGAAGAAGTTGTAGAAAGACGAAGGAAAGAAGAAGTTGTAGAAAGACGAAGGAAAGAAGAAGTTGTAGAAAGACGAAGGAAAGAAGAAGTTGTAGAAAGACGAAGGAAAGAAGAAGTTGTAGAAAGACGAAGGAAAGAAGAAGTTGTAGAAAGACGAAGGAAAGAAGAAGTTGTAGAAAGACGAAGGAAAGAAGAAGTTGTAGAAAGACGAAGGAAAGAAGAAGTTGTAGAAAGACGAAGGAAAGAAGAAGTTGTAGAAAGACGAAGGAAAGAAGAAGTTGTAGAAAGACGAAGGAAAGAAGAAATGGAATTCGAGTTGCAGAAGATGCGTCTAGAAAACGAAAGATTGAAGAATGGGTCTGAAATTCAACAAACTGATGTAAACATGAAGCCGAGGTTTGACTTGCAAAGTATTTTACAGAAGTTTGATCCCAAAACTAATGATATAAGCCTCTACTTAGTTCTCTTCGAGCGTCAAGTGAAACGAACGGAAATCAAGAAAGAAAATTGGGTGTCATACCTAATAGGATTCCTACCCTATGACGTTGCGCAAATAATTGCCAGAGAAAACGAAGTGACGGATGATTATGAAAAAGTGAAAGAACTCTTACTAAAAAGATATAAACTTACTCCTGAAAGGTTCCACCAATTGTTTACGAAACACTACAAGAAACCCGAAATTACGTGGTGTGACTTCGCCTATGAACTTAAAAATTATTATCAAGAATGGATAAGAGGACTGGATGTAAAGACTTTTGAAGAACTGTCTGATTTAATTATTACTGATCAGATTAAGCGTAAAGTGCCATCGGAAATCCGTGATCATTTCATCGACGAATGGTCTCGATTCAAAATACCAGAAGAAATTGCAAATAAACTAGATGATTACGAAAACGTTCGAAATTGCGTAAACAAAAAAGTGAAGGAAACATTTTGGAAGGAGAATCAAACGAATACGTTCAAACATCAGAATTTTAATTACAACAGAGAAGAAACGAAAAATTCCATAGACCGGAAATATGCACCCCCTCACATCAGAGAACATCGATTCAAGACGAGATAAGATTACCAAAGCACTAGAAATACAACTTCAAGGGAATGCTACATATGTGGTTTATCGCACTTCGCAAGAGATTGTCCTAAAAGATACAGCAGATCAACAAATATTAGCAAGAAAGAAAAGAAACCAGAAGATGAAATATTAACTGCTGAAATACGATCGGAGCATCTGGTGAAAGAAAAAATAAATGTTCCTATGAACTCTCTTCAATATGTAAACATTCTCGTAGATAATCGAGAACTGAAAAGCCTGATCGATTCTGGAGCTCAAATCCCAGTTTTCAATTCAAATTTTATTTCCGAATCAAAAACTGAAAAGGGAAAAATAATTTTAACTAGTGCTTTCGGAGAAAAAATTGAAGCTGGATTAGCAAAATTCCAAGTTTCATTAAAAAACGAAGATGAAAATAGACTTTGCCGTCCGATTGAAATACTTGCAGCAGTAACGGACAAAGTTCATGGTCAGTGCATTATACCCCCAAATATTTATGAATTACTAAAATGCTCAACAGAAGATGGAAAAGAAACATGTATTCCTAAATGTAACAGATTGGAATGTGTTTTTCCAGTGAAAGAAAAGGATTATTTAGTCTGCGCTGAAACCGGAAATGATGAATCAGAACAAGAATCACCAGAAAGCGGAATACTATCGTGCAAAAGTGAAAGCTTTCGACTTCGTGAAGAACAAAACAGTTGTGATACGTTAAAAGAAATAAGAAAAAATTTATCACTTCGAAAGGGAAACTTCTTTTTTATCGATGGATTAATATTCCACAAAGATAAAATATTAGGAGAGACCGTTCAGCAACTGGTTTTACCGCAAAAGAGAAGAGCTCAAGTTTTAAAATTAGCTCATGAATCTGTTTTTGGAAGTCACATGGGAATGAAAAAGACGAATGAAAGAATACGATATAGTTTTTATTGGCCTCACATGACTAGTGAAATCGCCGAATTTTGTAAAACATGTAAAGAATGCCAACTCCGAAGCCCAGAGAAAATGATTGATAAAATTCCCATTACTCCTGTTCTCAGACCGGAATTACCATTTGAATGTGTTAATGTGGACATTATAGGCCCTATTGAGCCTCCCTCAGCTCGTCGTCATAAATATGTGTTATGTTTAGTTGATCAACATTCTCGCTGGCCGGAAGCAATTCCTTTGCGTTCCTTAACTGCTAAGGCGACATGTGACGCACTGTTGGAAATTTTCATGAGAACTGGAATACCAAATACTATAGCAAGTGATCAAGGTACGAACTTTATATCGAAACTTACTCAAGAATTCATGAATCGCTTAGGATCCTCTCCTAGATTTTCAGTACCAGGATATGCAGCCAGTAATGGACTTGTAGAAAGATATAATCAAGTTCTTAAAAATGCACTTCATCATGTTATCCGAACAGATCCTAGTAATTGGGATAAATACATTCCGTTTCTGTTATTTGCTTATAGAGAAGTTCCTAACTGTACTACCGGAGTATCTCCATTCAAGTTGATGTATTGCCGAGAAGCAAGAGGTCCTCTGAGTGTGTTGAAATCTAGCTGGTGTGGAGAAATTCCTATACCTTTGAATATGGACAAATCAGTCGTAGATTATCTCCAGGAACTCAAAATAAATCTCGAACGAGCAACCGACCAAGCCGTACTTATCGCATCGGGAAAACAACAAGCCTACACGGATTATTTTAATCGCCGCACAAGATCCAAAGAATTTAAATTAGGAGAGCAGGTTTACTTACTAATTCCAGATTCTTCTAACAAGTTATATGCACGATGGACCGGACCTGGGGAGATAGTCGAGCATCCATTGCCACATTCTTACAAAGTGAAACTTCCTGAAGGAAAAGTACGACACTGCCATGTAAATAAGATAAGGAGATATTACCCAAGAATGAATGCAGTTGGTATTGTTTTTGAAGATGATGAAGAATTTGGTGAAATTCATGCCTCTCCTAGAACTGTATATCAACAAGAACTGTCTGATAAAATTTGGGAAAATAAATTTATACGATTTACATGAGAAAGAAAGAAGTCAACTGATTCAGATATTACAGAAGCATAAAGATTTATTTAGTGGAAAATTGAAAGTTGCACAAGTTGGTGAACACAAAATAAGACTTGAGGAAGGCAAAGAAAGGACAAAACCATATGTTTATCGGATACCAGAATCTTTGAAATCACAAGTAGATACCCAAATTGAAGAGCTACTTGAATTGGACTTAATAGAAGAAAGTTCTGCAGAAATCGCTCATCCTGTTGTGTGTGTAAACAAAAAGGATGGAGGCATGCGTTTATGTGTTGATTATCGATCCCTCAATGCTGTCACAAAGGCTGATGATTTTCCTATGGAAGATGCCATTCAATTACTTCACAGCATAGGGAAAGCAAATGTTATTTCTACACTTGACTTGTTGAAGGGATATTGGGCTATCCCAATGGAAGAAAAATGTCGTGATTTTACTTCTTTCAAGACTCGCAGAGCACAGTATAGATTCAAAGTAATGCCATTTGGTTTGAGAAATGCTGCTGCGACTTTTCAACGAGAAATGAACAAAGCGTTAGCACCATACAGAGATTTTAGTCGTGCATATATTGACGACATAGCTATATTTTCTAACAACATGAGTGATCATCTAAAACACTTGGATCTTATTCTTTCAAAATTAGAAGAACTACAGTTTACTGTGAAATGGGTCTTGCAAATGTCTGGCTCACATATGCAAATATCAAATCACATATGCATATCAGGTCTTGCAAATGTACATTTGCAAGACCTGAAATCAAATATTTAGGTCATGTTATCGGATCTGGAAGGCATCAAGCAGATCCAGACAAAATAAAAGCAATTGCTCAAATACCTGTACCTGAGACCAAGAAACAACTTAGAAGCATGCTTGGATTGTGCAATTATTATCGGGAATATATACCTTGCTATGCAGAGATTGCCTTACCTCTTACAGAGTTAACAAAAAAGAGGATTCCTGAAAATTTACCTTGGCTGGATATACACGAAGTTGCCTTCAACAAACTGAAATCTGCTCTAATGAAAGCTCCAGCTTTGCACACTCCAGTTATGAGTGAACCGTTCATAATACACAGTGATGCATCCCAGTATGGTATCGCCGCTTGTCTGTTCCAAGGAATCGAAGGATTACTCCGACCTATTGCATATGTGAGCCAGAAGTTGAATAAAACTCAACAAGCTTGGTCTACAATAGAGAGAGAAGCGTACGCTATTGTGTGGAGTTTAAAACTCTAGTTTTCGGGTCCAAAATAGAACTGTACACTGATCACAACCCTTTGTCATACCTTACAAAATGTGCTCCACAATCTTCACGACTACAGCGGTGGGTTTTTGCTCTTCAAAGATATAACTTAACAATAAAACATTGTCCAGGAGTCAAAATGCCTCATGCTGATGCATTATCCAGACTATTTTCTGAAGAGAAGTAGTGACAAATTTATTATTGTGACTTTAAGCATAATGTCTGTTATTATATGCTTTCGTATTTTATTAGCATTATTATTCTTATATGTATATATATTTTTATTTTGCATTTTTCTTTACTGTTGATATGGTGTAATAATATTTAGGTGATTGAGTCCATAATATTTAAATTCAGATCTGTGTTTATGTTTTGAGAAAACCCCAAACCCATATCTTGCGGGGGAGATGTCGTATTAGGGATTCAATCACCCTACAGATGGCGCTAAAAGCACCGTCAGAGTGTGTTACGATCGAACAAGAGATATTCGGATGATATGGTCATGGAGTGGTCGTGTAGGACGCTCCTTGGTAAATTGTAAATATTTTGTTATATAATAAATGTTTGTGCTGTCTGCATTGCCTGAGATTCGCTGATAACCCATTAAATAGAACCAGATACGACAATGTTCCTGAATACTCGGAAAATTCTTAAAAGCTTAGTTCCTTGATATCAAAAAAATTATCCCATCAGATTTTGCAACTTTGCACCCTTTAATAACTTCTCTGGCAAACTTTAACAGATAATTCTGAATTAAACACAGAAGGCCATTTCTTCTGGTGCTACTTTACCTAATGACTATTAATACTTGGGTGTGTTGTTTTATAATGTTATCATTAATTTTTGTTTAGTATTTAATTTTAGGTTTTAATTTTTTCCATAAGGTGATTCCATGGCAAATGCCTTGAAAAACATTGTTTTTCATAGGGTATGAAAACTGGTATTTAAATAAGTTTTAAAGACTGAGTAATACAGTTTCAAAAATATAAAATCCGCTTTTCCTACTTCAAAATTCTTGTTTTCTTTTGTTCAATTCTGTAGAAATTTGCTTGGCCCTTGCACCTTTAAACTATGGATCAGTCCCTAGAAATTTAGTAAAGTACATTAATTACATATAGATGGTAAATGCTAATGCATGTTAACTTATCAGTCCTAGTTAAAGAAAATACTAGAAGTAAAAACCAGTATTGAAATTTTCTCAAAATGAGAATGTCAATATTTTAACCTTAGTTCTATAGTACTTTAAAACACTTTGACATAGCAATGCAGTAAGGATGAATAAATTTAATTGTGCTATATGCTAGGATACATATCTGAATGCGTGTACCCAGAGTCTATTAAGAAATAAATTGTTGTTTCTTTATCCTCTTTTACATTACTGTTCTTGTGATCAGGCTGCCTTCCTGATGTCTGATTTCATAGTCCTTGTCTAACTGAAATGTTCCGTTAATCCTTTATGAATACCTGGTAATCGATTTATTTTTTATTCTTTCAGAGTTCAACAGATAGCTTCGAACTTTCTGAATGCAGAAGAAAGAATTTACCACTGGAAGAGGTCACGCTGCACCATAAAAATAGTAAGTTCAACGGAATTTTGTAACCTTTAAATATAAAAACAATCGAATTCCTAATTAATAGATTGCAACAGGATCTAACCTCTGATGTAAAGTTTCTTATTAAGAATTTTAAATGCTGAAAATATCAAAGTTGAGGTGAAATAAATTAAATATTCGTATATAACATGAAAAGTAAGATCTTAAAAGTGCTCAGTGAGAAAATTAGCAATAAACTTTTCAACAAACATTCAACCATCTCCTTCAGTCACTATCTTGACAGTACGAAGTTCTTCTAACTCATCTTTGCATCGCCCATTCTATAATCACTCGCAGATTTTTATTGGTTAGTGAAACTGCATTATTATGCCAGCATTGTCAACAACATCTTTGCATTAATCGTATTTTAACACCTTATACTGGTCTTGAACAGTTTTACTTACCTGTTTAAACTTTTAACCTGTTTCATCTGATTGGTTGGATCACCCTCCACAATCATCACTTTACCTTTTTACATCACTTGTAGCTTTTTATTGCATATATAGTTAAATCTGTTGTGGCCTCAAATGTCCCCACGTTGGCATGGTGTGGAAGTTTGGAGAGTAGGGTGCCAGCTCGGGTGTTGCCTCGTCATCTGACCGTGGTTCAAAATTACATGGTGTTCTCAGATCTTTCTGGAATTGATCCCAGACCATCGCCAATAGCCTGGTGTGTTGCTCCAGAGCGACATTAATTAAAATACCTATCTACCTTTTTTTCATATTTAAAGTTTAAAAATATGCACATACTAAACTCCTTTCATTGTTGATTCACTTGATATTAAATGTAATGTAATCTTGTGTTTGGCGCAGCTTGTCCTGCTGTCGTACCTTGTGCCGTAAAACCCAAACCAACCTAAAAGTGCTCTATAGATGTGCTGTCAGTCTTTACCATATTGTACACATTAATGTAATCCCGTTAGTTCTTTATGGTATTATAAGCAGTTTATTTGTAACCTGAAATATATTAAGAACAAATGCTACTTATTTAGAACACATATTTTTATTTCAATCTTGTATCTTTTCTTTCAGTAAAAGTTGAAAGTAGATCTAAAAAAAGAAGTGATAAACCCGTCCCAAATTCTAATTTGGTATTAATTACACCTTGTGTGAAAGTGGAGGACATTGATTCAGAGTTACTTATAAAAGAACTGCCAAGGAAATCAAAAAGATTGCAAAAGAATGAAGATAAGATCACTAAGAAGGAAACTGATTCTAAAGATGGGAAGTCTCAGTGTTCAAATAAATATATTTCTTCAAAACTGTCTAAGAAAAAGGGTAGTGATTCAGTGTCATCAAACTTTATCACCATTAGAGGCGGAGAATCCAGAAAGGCTGAACAAGTCGCAAATCGTACTAAAAGTTGTTCAGTTGATGTCTTCACCACATCATCTGAAATGCTGGAAGAAAAGGAAAACAATGTAGGTTCTATAGAAAGCTCCAATAAAACTTCAGTTCATGATGGCTCAGGTGGTAATAAAATAAAAGAGATGACAGAAACCTCTATCAAATCAGAGTCACTGATACCATCAAATCAAACTATTTTGCATTCACAACTAAATGAAAAAATCAATGTTGCAGAATTGAAAACTTCCTCAAACATTGATAATTCTGAATTGAAAAATATGATACAGAAGGACTTTTCTGGTACTGCTGCTTTGCCTAATGAACCTAATCAGGTATGTAATTTTAAATTACTGGTTTTAATGTTGTCATTGATTTTTGCTTCATATTTTATTTTATGTTCCAATTTTTTCATAGTAGAAATAAATTCTACATGACCAATATGGTACATTAAAAGTTATAACAATGTTTGGAATGTTGAATTTATATTATAATTTAAGATTATTGTCATAATATTGAAATGGCTATTGAGGATCAATAAATTTCAATCACTGAAGATTTATAATCTACCATTAGTTTGTTTTAATAAAAACCTCTGTGTGTTATACAAATATACACAAAAATTCATTTAAACTCGTGAACTCGATATGCTAATACTGCCAACATAGTCAGACTAGCTAACGAACATAGTTTTTTGCACTTGGATTAAACTATCTGAACTACTTGGTTTTCAGTAAACTTAAGTCTGTTCTTAACCTTCATTGAATCGTAAAAGAAATATAAAATTAACTAAACCCCAGAGAATTTTAAGAGAAAAAAAGTTTAAAAATAAAGTGTTTTACCTGCTTATTTCCCATTTCTACTTAACTGATTAGCTAGATTTTATAAAGGATGTTCAAGGAAAATGTTGCAAAATCAAATATAGGAAATGAAGCTTTTTTATAATTAACCTTAAAAAAAGATGGAATGTGTAGGAACGTTTCTGTTCCGAACTTTTGCTATATGATAAATGAATATATATTGCAAATGAAACTCCATAACTATATGAAATTTTCTGATTTGCTTATTTGAAAAGTAGTTTTTAAACTAATAATTGGTCTGGTGCATTGGAATCCGTGAATTTTTACTAAGTATTAGAAGATTAAATTCTTAGAAACTAAATTTTTAATATTCTATCCATTTAAATAAGTAAAGTAGAGCTTTGGGGACTGAAGTTCTTTGGAAACCTAAATTTAAAAGTAAATTTAGGTTTTGGCTGTACTTGGGGAAAAAACTCAATAGAAGTATTAATTTTAAAAATGCAAGATCCTTTTATATCTGAGCCAAAAGGATGTAGTTTATTTTAGTGTTCTTGTGATAAATACATTTGGTTGGATTCTTATTTATGCCTTTTATATATAATGAAAATGAATTTAATTCATTATTTTACATACTTTAATTTCATTGGAATTGACAAAAGACACAGTAAACGACATTCTATCTCTCTTTAAAAATGAATATTGCTGAACTGAACAATATGTGAGGGTGTCAATACATGTCTATGCATCATAATATACTTTATATTTACACATGCCTTTGTTTCCTGTTCCAGGTACAAGCTAAAATAATTGAAAAATTAATAACTGATACTGTGAACTCTGAATTTGATGTCATTCGTCAACAATTGTACCTACAGCAAATGTCCTTACTCAAAGTGCTAAATCAGACACGGGTATGTTGTACAATCTTGCATTATAGAATAGTATATCTGTTGTGTAACTGCAAATAGATTCATTGTTCAATTTGTTTCCATTAATTTATTTTTTAAATGTGTTTAAGGACATTTATGAAGTTAACTTTTAGGTATTTGAACTTATTAGAGCAAATGGTGAGATAATTTTATATATTTCTTTTGACAATGATTTCTCTTTCGCACATTCTAGAAATAGTTGAAGAATCATGTGCTACACTTAATTTTTTTCGTAATTCCAAGCGTGTACCAAAATTTACTAACTCCAAGATTCTCAATTAGTGGATCAATCATAAATAAATATATCGCAAAAAAAAATAGATGTGTGAACCCACTACTGTAGGTTTATCAAAACATTTTCTATTGGAAATGAAGTTTGTGAAATCTGAATTTTTTTTTTCATGGAGTTTGGTAATCTATTGAGACTGAATATATTTTATAATAAACCTGACTTATTGGGCCCATTTTCTAAAAAGTGGTTCTGCGAATTGATATCTAAGTTTAATGCAAAAATTTTGAAATTTTAGTTGTATAAAACAATTCCAATATTCAATGTTTTTACATGTCTTAAGAAAACTTAAGGAGGATTGAATTTTAAATGCTTTTGCCAAATTTTACTGAAGTGCAATTTGTATCAGTTTCAAACTACGTGGCAATTACTTGATAATAAATACAAAGATTTGTTATTTAAACTTGGATAACCGCTCAAATCATTTTCAAAATTCTGATAGTTTAACTTTTGGTACTATGTTTTATATATTTTTTTCACTAGGTTTACCATTCTTAGAAATAAAGATAATCTTAAATGTGTTTTGGAATGTGCTTAAAAAAATTGACAAACATTTCGTTTACAAATTACATTTTTTTTGTCTTTGTTTAGATGTATATGTTGATAGTTATAGTGCAGCTCCCAGGAGAAAGCAGTTGAGTTGCATGAGTTTGAACGAGTATTACTTAGATTAGGGGACTGGTTGTAGCATAAACCCTTGCACAATTAATGTTTTAGGCTGTTCCCATATTTTGTGTATGGTACCCTTCTAACATGCTTTATGCTTTCCCAACTATTTAGAAATAAACTGACCTACAGTCAACTCTCTTCTCTCAGGAACCACACTCTCTGCATACTGCTTATGTTTATCTGCCCTTTAGTCTTTCTATACATATATTTAATGGGTTACTTGCAGAAAATTTTTTGATTTACACTGCTATATTCAAGATTTAGTGACCTTAAATTTAGGTAGTTTTCTTTTTTTTTAATAAATTGTATGTTTTATTTTCAGGATGAATTTGAAAACAGATATTCTAGAAATACTGAACATTTATATACAATCATTGAAGGACTATTGGAAGAAAACAGACAGCTAAGAAATGCAATTATAGCTCAGCGATGAGTTTCTTGTTTTTATTTTCTGAACAAATGTATAGTTTTAGTTTTAAAGGTCTAAGTCTAAGGTTTTAAGTCTTTGATTTTTAAACAGATTTGAAAAATTACTATGAATAAACATTTTTTGTTTTTGTAATATATACATTTTAATGCTTAATAAAATATTTTTATCTTGTAGTAAAATGTCTTTTAATTTGTAATTTTTATTTTAAAAATTATCCTTAGAATTTCCACACCTAGATCAACTAGGATGGTTTCATATTTAAGTGTCTGAAATTGAGCAAGAAATATTAGTGTTTTGAGGAAAGGTTTAACTTGTTTAGAAAATAGCTTGAATGAATAGTATTTTCTTTTAAAAATATATAAGCCACATGGAAGATTCACGTGATGTTCTAAAGTGTTTGAAAATAAGGAGTTTTGATTATTGTACCTTAGTTCACTAGGATGATTGCTAAAGCAAGTACTTTAAGTGTAAAATTAAAAATGCCCAGAATTGGAATATCGTTTAACAGTAATTAGAGCCATTTGTGTGTCGGAGAAAAGTGATTTCCCATGTTAAATGGGTCCAAAAAAATGGAAAACCCGCACTCTTTTCCGGATTTCCCCGAACCAAAACTCCGATTGGTCTGAAAATTTGTGTGTATTATATTTTAGAGTTTAGACAGAGGTGGCTAAGCGATATTAAAATCCATCGATTAGTTAGGGAGTAATAGCCTCCCAAAGTTGCCAACTCGGGTCAGAAAATGCACTGAAATTTTCACTTTTATCGTTTAAATTGTCGGATTTGTCTGAAAATTGGTGTGCATTAATGTTTCATACCAAATAGATATGTTCCAAGCTATTCTAAAATTCATCGAGCGGTTCGGGAGTTACAGCCTACGAAAGTTGCGAAATAACGAAAATCGTATCCATTCCTCGTGAAACGCATGTTTTTCCACATTTTCCCAAATTCAGACGCCATTCCGGCTCTAATTATGATAGAAACACGTTCTAAATTGCTGTATACTTGGATAAACTATAAGTAACAGAGTAATCAAGCAATTTGAAAAACAGACGAACGTTTTTATTTAGAGCCATTTGTGTGTCGGAGAAAAGTGATTTTCTATGTTAAATGGGTCAGAAAAATAGAAAACACGCACTTTTCCTGATTTCTCCCGAACCAAAACTCCTATTGGTCTGAAAATTTGTGTGTATTATATTTTTGAGTTAGGAAAGAGGTGGCCAAGCGATTTTAAAATCCATCGATTAGTTCGGGAGTTATGGCCTCACAAAGTTGCCAACTCGGGTCAGAAAATGCACTGTGATATTAGGTGACCCAAATAATTCTCATCAACGGTGTGATTTTAGAATTTTAATGAATAAAATACATAATACGATTATTTACAAGTCACACAACACAAATAAAACAATTACAAGGGAAATATATACTTATAAGGGGGAAATTCCTAGCCGTACGTGTTCAGTGCTCGGGCGATGGGTTAAACGGACTGTATTCTACATAAGTCTATTACGCCCATAGGTGGCGGTAGGAGTACTGTGAGGAGAGAGTTAGTGTCACATGCTCCCCTCTGGCTTCGAAGACGTCTCGGCGAGTAGCCAGGAGAAACGTTGGATGGTTGACCACTGTTATTTGGCGGTTTGTTTGCTGGAGGAGTCTGATGGTCGACCCCTTCTCCTGATAGGATTGTCTGGCACGTTTGTCGCTTGGAGGGCTTCCTGGCAAGGACGCAGGGCAGATGTATGGTAGGCTCCAAGAGAAACGTGGAGTATGAAGGTTGGATATTTCATAGCTCGTTGGGCGAGTATGACATAAGGTCCATCTCGACGGGGTGCAAATTTGGCGGTTATCTTCTTGGCCTTGTTGCTATGAGGGTGTAAGGTTGCCCACACTCGATCGCCAGGTGCGTACTGGGGACTCTTTCTTCTTTCCTGATCAGCATACTTCTTTCGTTGATCTTGCTTCTGTTCAACAATGTCCTTGATCTCTTTCGAGAGATTAGCAAAATTTCTTAAATATGGAGTAATTTCTGCAATGAAGTTGTCATTGCTTATTACAGCTCGTAAATCATGTTGGATGTCATCAGGGGTTCGAAGTTCTCTTCCGAACTGTAGAAAAGCAGCTGTGTGTTCTGTGGAGTCGCACCTTGCTGTGTTTAAGGCAAAACGTATTGTTGGAAGTAGGGATGGGAAATACTGTTCTTTTCGGCGAACAGTTCTTCGGTATTCCGTTCTTTTTAAAAGAACTGTTCTTTAACCTGTTCTTCTGTTCTCAAATGTCTCTACACGAAATGTGCAAGCCCTATTCCTCATCGTAGACTATGTGGCGCCCGCAGTTTTCGCGATTGGCAGGGACCGAATTTTGTTGACGTCATCTTTGTTAGTACTTTGTATATAGGCATGCATATATAAAAAATACAAATGACTCGGTCTTCGTATTGTTTTCGGTTGATTGATTTTTTTATGGCGCAAAGGGAAAGTCGATTCAAGTTGCGCCAAATTGTCAGTAATTGAGAAAAGAAAATCAGAATTTTTCCGTAAATTGGTAAAAGTTCTTGCAAATCTAAACGTTTAAATTCTCTCCCTAGTGGCAACTAATAATGTCCCACATCTGAACCATCTCAAGTAGTTTCCCAAACAGATATGAGGTGCCTAGGACAAAACAAATACGCAAGCAAAAGTAATAATTTTTTTAGATTTTAATGTCATTTTTAAGTCAAGAAAATGGTCTTTTAAGTCAATAAAACGACGGTCCATGATCCATCCCGAAGAGAAAGATCCGAGGAAAACACCAGGTAATTTTGAATCACGTTATGCAATAGGGAGTTGCCCTTTATAAAAGATTATAAACACAAAAAACGCATACAGGGATTACACTTGGAAAGTAAAATTGGTTTGAAAAACAGGTTAATATTATATCTATCTATCTAAACACGTTTAAAACATAAAAAATACAAGTCAAAAAATCACTTTCGCTTTTCAACACATTAGTTTTATGGTGGGATTCTTATTTCAGAGATGTCAGTAGTAAGCAGAGGTCCTACTGCGGCGGAAGTGACGTCATCAAAAGGGGCGTGGCTTAGTGACGTCACGGGGAAAGGGCGCGTGACCGGAAGTGACGTATTGACGTGCTGTTTATTTGTAGATGTCCTGCTTGTGGGGAAAAACATTTAAGCAAGAGTTGAGTTGAGTTGGTTTTGTAAAAATTTCTTTTTTGATGAATGGCAACACCCAAACGTAAACACACGTGACGTCAGTGTGTTTACGCTTGGGACTTGGATTTGTTTTCCTTCTGAGATTTCGATGTGACGTCATATAAAGTAAAGTTGAGTTTTAGGTGTCCTGCTTGTGGGGAAAAACATTTAAGCAAGAGTTGAGTTGTTTTTTATGGGAATGGAGTTGAGTAGGTTTTGTAAAAAAATGTTTGTTGATGAATGGCAACACCCAAACTTTAAGTAACACGTTAGAACATGAACCAAACTTTAAGTAACACGTTAGAACATGAATGCGAGTGGCAAGCTGATGCAATCATACCGGTTATAGGGTAGGAATGTTGCTATTTGTTGAAGACCAGGTAGGAGGGATTTTCTTAGTATCACGTGATTATTCAAGCTTCTCTGATTGGTGGATTAATCTTGTGCTCTTGGGAAGTAAGTTATACCCCCTCAGAAATCATTTCTATCAGTGGCTGCAAGGTTTGTTGATCAGTTTCAGAAGTAATTTTGCATTGAAAAAACTATGAAGCGAAATTCTGTTCAGTCTGGTCCTATGAAAAAAGCTCGTATTGCTGAAAAGAGTGCATTGTCTGTTCTTGGTGAAAAACCAAAAATAAAGACAAAGTCTTTACCTATGCCTGGGGAACAGCCAAAAATAACGATGGATTCGCTGCCTGATACGATGTTACATCTTGGAGACAACATGTTCCTGCTTGTTAACAAGTTCACTGGACTTACCAGAGTCCACATCAGGAAGTACGTTACGGATGAGAGTGAAAGCTTACAGCCCACGAAGGAAGGTATTTCACTTTCGCCAAAAGTGTGGGATTCTTTTATAAGTAAAGTGAATAAATATTTCACTTTTGGTACTGTGGAATCTGCTAAGATTCTTGAAAGAGACCTGTGCATGTCTAAAGAAGTTGTGGGAGACACGACATTTCTCATTCTACAAAGACTGTTTCGCAAAAGTGATATGTCATTTCATTTTGTGCCCGAACGTGTTGTGCTGTGTTGGGAGCAGATCTTTAAAATCTGCGAAAACTACCAGCGTGTTGCTGAATGTGTAAATACTTCACTATTCACATACTCCTTGTATTATTTCGTGAGACACGAACTTGAAAAGTGTTCAACATTTAATTCCGAAGAAACTTACAACGGTGACCCTGACAATCCAGAAGGGGTGGATGAAATGAAATTAGCCTTGTGTTCCCACTTAGAGGATATAATTTCAAAGAACATATCTAAGCATGTGGATTGCTTCGGATGTAAGAATTACATTGTGAACAACATAGCTCATACCTGTTTAGATAAGAGTAAGGAAGATTCTTTTTCCATGCATTTTACTTCCATTCTTTACAGTATTGATTGGCGTGATTTTGCTGGGACTTTTGTTCAAAAATATAGTACTCAGTTAAATTTTAGGTATTTGATTTTCCAAGGTGACTTTTTTGAATGTTTGAATGTAAATGAACTCATGGAGTCCGTGCGACAAATGTATGTAAATACCGATTGTATTCCTCCATATTTTTCATCAGTGTAATGTATTTTTTTTTTACTTTTATTACTTATAAATAAATTTTGTTGATTCTTATTACCCCTGAGTGCGTTTTATTTAGACTTTTATATTACTTCTTACTGTGTGTACTATATGTTTGACCTATTTAGTGTTTAATTTGTTATTGCATAATTGTTTTAATTATTATTTTTAAATATTATTTAGTTTAGCTACATAATTTTAATAGTGAAATTCTGTTCATAAAGTGAATGTAGGAGAAGTATATAAATACTGTGTTTCTTATAATTTAGCAGTCATTATGAATATCAGCTTTAGGTTAGACCACAACCGCTGCTGCAATGGAAGAAATTCTGAATCAGACATATCGGAATCCCAAACTTCCCGGCAGCTTTGGTGGTATCAATGCTTTACAGCGTGCTTTAAAAGGTCGCGTGAAAAGAAAACAGATAAAGAATTGGCTACAAACGAAAGATTCGTATACTTTACACAAGCCTTTACGGCACAAATTCCAGAGAAATCGTGTAATAGTAGGAGGATTAAACGAGCAGTTTCAATCTGATTTAGTGGACATGCAATCTCTCGCCCCTCAGAACGACGGGTATAAGTATTTACTTACTTGTATTGATATTTTGTCTAAATATGCATGGGCCATTCCTCTGTTAGATAAAAAGTCTACAACTATAATGAGAGCTTTTGAAAAAATATTTTTGGAACGTACTCCTCAATCCTTACAGACAGATGCTGGGAAAGAGTTTACAAATAAACTAGTCCAAAATTTCTTAAAAAAGAAGAAAGTTCATTTCTTTACCACACATAATTCAACAAAAGCTTCAATCGTTGAACGCTTTAATCGTACTCTTAAAACTAAAATGTGGAAATACTTTACTGAAATAAATACGAAGAGATATATTGACGTCATAGACCAATTGATGTATAGTTATAACCATACTTGGCATCGTAGTATTGAAACAGAGCCTTCATCAGTGACATTACAAAATGAAGGAAAAGTATGGGATACGTTATACGGTCAGCAATCTGTTGTAGAACAGAGCAGTTCAGAGTTAAAGGTTGACGATACTGTTCGTATTAGTCGGGAGAAAATGCACTTTGAAAAAGGATACGAACAAAACTGGACAAAAGAAATTTTTACTATTGATAAAATAATACATCGGATACCTGTTGTGTATAAACTGAAAGATTTAGCAGGGGAAGTGATACAGGGAAGTTTTTACAAAGAGGAATTGCAAAAGATCTCGGATTCCGGATTTTATCCAGTAGAAAAAGTTTTAAAGAAAAGAAAGCGTCAGGGGAAAACGGAATACTTTGTGAAATTTCAGGGTTATCCTGAAAAATTTAATGCTTGGGTTGAGAATGTCGAAATGATATAAATAGAGCTGTCACTGTACTTACCTTCTCATTTTCACTGTACGATGTCGTTCTACATTATACTTCCCAGCGACAGCTCTATCGAGTTTTATCCTGGCAACACAATGTCTCACTTCTACACGAAACTCCCTAAACGTCTGGAACTCTCAGGTGAATGGGAAGTAGGATTAGTTGAAATGATTTATCCCAGAATGTGGAATAACATCATTGATGGTGAAAATTCTTTCGAATATGATTTAGGAAACGGAATAAAAATTGATGGAAAAATAGCATGCGGATTTTATGATTCTCCGATTGACATTTTAAATACATTTCCAAAGCACATAAAAATTCAAATGAAATATAACAAACACACTAAAAAGGTGATGGTGCAGCTCACTAACGGTGCAACGGTGAAATTATCCAAGGGATTAGCTGAAAACTTAGGTTTTGAACCTAATAAAGTGATTGGAGAAAATTTTATTCCCTGAAATGGAGGCCCAGATACAGTAATCACTGAGAGTCCTTTTGTTGCGGATCCTAATGTTGATTTACATTTGTTGTACGTTTACACCGACATCATTCAGCCTGAATTTGTTGGTGGGATCTTAGCTCCTCTTTTACGAACTCTGACAGTGAAGGGAAGAGATGGTGATATGATTCAGGAACAATTTGAGAGACCTCATTATTTACCAGTTTCCAGAAAAAATTTTGACTCGATTGAAATCATTATAAGGACGCACACTGGTCGTTACGTCTCATTTGAACGCGGAAAGTTGATAGTGAAACTACATTTTCGCTTGAAACAAATCATATAAAAAGAGTGTTCCTTTCTGAATTGATTCATTTTTCACATTCAAGAAAAGAAGTAACAAAATGTTGGTGCCTTACACGTGTTGTAGTAAAAAGTTTGAAGATTATTATTCAGGGCAAATTGGAAATGGCTTGCCTTACTATAAAGGAGTTGTTTTTCAGAAAGGGCACGGAATAGGAGGATTTTTTGCAAAACTATTTCGCAGAGCATTACCTTTTTTGATTAGTGGTGCAAAAACGGTTGGAAAAGAAGCTTTACGGACAGGGACAATGGTTGCTAATGACGTGTTATCGGGCGAAAATTTCAAAACATCGGTTAAAACGCGTGCAAAAGAAACTGGGAAAAAATTAGCAAGAAAGGCGGTTAAGAAAGCAGATGAGATGATTGGTCATGGAAAGTTTAAAAGGAAGCGCAAACCCTCGAAACGTATCATTTCATCTAAAGTCAGGAAGGTACAAGGACGTGATATTTTTGACTCGTAACACCATGGCTTTTCTACTAAAAGATTCTCCAGAATGTGTAAAATCAGAACTAGAATTATTCTCTTTACCTCCAACACAAAATGTCATCGAGAGAGGTCAGTGGGTTGAATTTCATCCCCTAGCCAACGTTTCTGGTGGTAGCCCTATCGAATTCAATGTCTCTGGAAGCGGAGACGAATACCTCGATTTGTCACAGACCCAATTATATGTTAAAGTTAAAATTTTAAAAAGTGACGGCAAACCAATCACAACTGAAAGTAAAGTAGGCCCTGTAAATCTCTTTCTGCATTCCATGTTTTCTCAGGTGGATATCAGTTTAAACGAAAGACTCGTTTCCTCCAGTAATAACACTTATCCATACCGAGCCATGATAGAAAAATTACTGAATCATGGTTATGATACTAAAACTTCTCAATTGTCTTCAGAACTGTTTTTTAAAGATACTGCTGGACGTATGAATGTTTTTGATACGGCAGATGCTCAACCTAACGATGGATTCAATAAACGGTCTGAAATGTTTAAGCTAGGTGCATCGGTGGATATGATTGGCCGTTTGCACTTGGATATGTTTCATCAAGAGAGACTCCTTTTAAATATGGTGGATGTGAAAATTAAGCTTATACGCAGTAAACCGGAATTTTGTTTGTTGGGAGACGGGGAATTTAAAGTTTCGTTGGAATATGCTTCCTTGTTTGTTCGGGCCGCGGTGGCCCGGTTGGAAGAGTAACGGACTTGCAACCGAAGGGTTGCGAGTTCGAATCCAGCCAAAACACCGTCGTGAACAAAGGGGGCTGGTGCACGTTAAATCTGTCGTGGCCTCAAATGTCCTCACGTTGGCGTGGTGTGGAAGTTTGGAGAGTGGGGTGCCAGCTCAGGTGTTGCCTCGTCATCTGACCGTGGTTCAAAATTACGTGGTGTTGTCCTCGGATCTTTCCCCTTGGGATTGATCCCGGACCGTCACCAATAGCCCGTTGTGTTGCTCCAGTGTGACGTTAATTGAATATCCCCTATCCCCTTGTTTGTTCGCAAAGTCAGAGTGAGCCCCGGTGTTGTTATAGGACATGCAAAAGGTTTGGAAAAAACAGCAGCTAAATACCCCATTAACAGAGTACTGTGTAAAGCTTATTCCATTCCGGCTGGTAATATGAGCTTTGTTCAAGACAACATTTTTACGGGACAGATGCCTAACCGCATTGTGATTGCCTGTGTCGATAACGACGCGTTCAACGGACACTATAAGAAGTCACCCTTTGAGTTCAAACATTACAATATTAATTTTATAGGAGTCTATGTGGATGGTCAGCCCGTGCCTCATAACCCACTCCAACCAAATTTTGAAAAAGATCAATTTGTAAGAGCATATCAGAATTTATTTACGAATGCAGAAAATAGAGGTCTGTACCTCTCAAGGTCGGAATTTTCGAAAGGTTATTCTTTATTTTGCTTTGATTTATCCCCAGATTTCTGTGATGGTTCACATCTAAATCTTGTTCGACACAGTAACTTAAGAATAGAAATAAAATTTGGAACTACGTTACAGCAAACAGTTTCATTGTTGGTGTATGCGGAGTTTGAAAATTTAATTGAAATCAATAAAGCTCGAAATATTCTCTATGATTTTGGAAACTGATGAATTCGTCAGACCTTTATAAAATCTTGTCTCGTGACCCTATTTCCATGAGATATTTTGCGGGTGTTTTTCCTTCGGACAAAATACCAAAAATTAGAAAGTTTCCCTCTGCTATGGTGTTGAATACCGATAAACATGATGAAAAAGGAACTCATTGGCTTGCCGTCTACATTCAGGATAAAAACACTGTTGAATTTTTTGATTCTTATGGATTGCCTCCCGACGCATTTGGGCAAGACATAACAAGATTTGTCAAGACGTTTCAGCACGTTCATTGGAACGAGGTTCCGTTTCAAAGCTTAACATCTAACGTATGTGGACATTATTGCATTTATTTCATTGTTAAACGATGTCAAGGGTCATGTATGAAATTTATTCTTACTCAACTTAGTGGAAAGAAGAATGATTTTAGAATGTTCCAGTTTGTCAAGAAAAGATACGGTGTAACAATGATTTTTAAAAAGTAATAAAAATTTGTTTTATATCAGAAAAAAAAATATGATCTGGTCTTATGTATTTATTTTGTTGTGATTTTTACATGTGTTTGTTATTATTTTTCTGACAAATGGTTTTTGGGGTTAAAATACAAGAGTTTAAAAGGGTTTACGTAGAGAAAAGACAACACTTTGTTAAAAGTATTCACCAGAGTAAGTCATACAAAAAAATGGACAACACAACCATACGAAATCTTTTAACAGCATTGCTTATATTTTCCTACATTGGTTTTTCTGTGTTTATTATTTGGACTTGTCTCAACTGGCCAAAACATGAATCATGTAGTTTAGCACAAAATAAAACGACGCTTGAAATGTATAAAATTTACCAAAAAATTGATTCAGTGGGATTTATTAAATGCAACGAATTTTCCAATCTGTTCTTCAGTCACTCAGTTTGTGGGAAAACAATATGCGATTGTGTTCATAATTCTTTAAATGTCTTTGAAAACCACTGTTTGGAATTTACTCAAAATATTGTCGATTCAATCAGCGAGTGTGAGCTCGTGGCACGCACAATTAAAGGTTGCACAGACATTGTCTGTAAAGTATAAAAGTCAAAGCTTTTTTAAATTAAACACATATTGGAAAATGGAGCTCCCTAAGCTTGTTCATCCTTCTACATGTCTTCTCAGTGGTCCTACGGGTTCAGGAAAAACCGTTTTCGTGAAAAAACTATTAGATCATAAAATGTTTGATCCTATGCCTACGCATATTGTATACTGTTACGGAAGTTATCAACCTATTTTTAATTCCATGAAAAATGTGACTTTTGAAGAAGGTTTACCTTCTAATCTTAGTTCCATTCAAAATGCCTTAATTATTATAGACGATTTAATGACAGAGTTAGCCAGTGATACTCGTTTAAGCAACCTCTTTACAAAAGGGAGTCATCACCGAAATCTTTCAATTATCTTTATAACGCAAAATTTTTTCCATCAAGGCAAAGAAATGAGAAATGTTCATTTGAATTCACATTACGCGGTTTTGTACAAAAATCCTAGAGATAAAAGTCAAATAATGCATCTAGCCAGACAAATGTTCCCTAGGAAAATCAAAGCTTTTCAAGAAATATTTGACGATGCTACCTCAACGCCCTTTAGTTATTTGCTCATTGACTTAAGACCCGAAACGACTGAACGGTTACGGTTACGTACAGGAATATTTCCTGGTGATAAGCATTTCGTGTATGAACCTCGATAGGTAATTTCGTGTTTTAGACATTGCGTACGTAACATGTCTTCTGTAGTGATTGATTTTGAAGGTTTTCAAGTTAAGTCTGGGTGTTACATTATTAAAGAATTAGCTTTTTATTCCATAAACGAAGGACATCATGCCTGTTGGACATTTCTTCCCCCTCACCCTTGGAAGAGTTTATCGGTGGTTCAACAAAGGTGTTTCGCCTGGGTTATAAGAAACAGACATCATCTGGAATGGAACAGTGGTACGTTGCCCTACAGTACTCTACGTATTATTTTACAATACTTGTCATCGGTTCATTCTGCTATTTATGTGAAAGGACTAGAAAAGATCAAGTTTTTAGAAAATCTGTTAGGACAAAATATTGAAAGCTTGGATTGCCCCAAGATCAAAGATTTATCTGCAAGCAAACTTTCAGTGACTTGTTCTCATCATCTGATTGGATTTCATTATTGTGCTTCGTACAAAGCGGGTGCTTACGCAGCTTATATAAAACAAAGTGTACAAGCAGGTGAAATCATTTCGATTCAGAATGCCCTCTCAGAAGGATGTGGAATATCTGAAACTCTTACAGAAGAGTCGAAAAAAAGCAGCTGTATTGAAAAATTGCCCAAACTGTCTCGTTAAATTAATTTGTGAATCTGTATTAAATCTTTTAAAGGGAAACATTCCAATCAGTAAGCGTTCCAAAAATCGACTCGTTCCTTTTAAGAGAACTTTGAGAACACTCGCTGAGAAGAGAGTGCCTCTCTATAGAAAAAGGCGTCTTTTAGTACAAAAAGGTGACGGATTTTTATCCTTTCTCCTCCCCGCTGCACTAACTGTCCTATCATCCCTTATCCATGGAACATAGCAAAAAGTTTGCACTGGTACCGCTGGACCGCATGCAGCAAATGGAAGAGGACCATTTGAGTGATTTAGATACTCAGATTCATCATATCTTAAAAAAGAAAATGGACGATGATGAAAAGGCCAAGCTGTACATCCAGATTTTGCAAAAATATGTCACATTACCAAATTATAATATTGTCAATCAACCTGAAGAACAGCCTTCGGAGGAAACTTTTGACCTAGAAAATAGGATTCTGGAATCTGCTCCGAAGAAACATAAAGATACTGCCCAGAAAATTGTTGAATTTTTAAAGGAACATAACATTTCATGGAACAAGAACAGAGAAGTTATGCTAAATAAAGAGGGGATCCCTGGCTCAGATATAATTCAACTTATAAATTTTCTATTGAGAAATAGAGTTCGTAGGCCAGTTGCTTTTCAACAGTTTGAAGAAATATTAAAGGGAAACAAATTTCCACGAGATTTTATAAAAAATAACTATTTAACTGAAGTTAAAAATATGTATGCAAAACCTAAGATAGCCAGAAAAAGATTATCTTCGAAGAAATGGCAAACATTGTAACCTTCTCATTTTCATTATTTTTTTTTTAAATAAATGTCATGAATTCTTATTTTTATTGTGTGTTTTTTTAACTTTAAAATTCACAAAAATAAATAATTAATTATACACATCTTTACAAATTTACATTTATTTATTTACAATTTTTTTTTATTTTACATTACAATTTAATACCCGTATGGAAGGGTTGACAGATCAGGCTGGATCACTCTCTTGTTATACACGATACGGTAGACTTTTGTTTCTTCTCTATTTACCACCTTTCTTCTCTTTGCCTCCCTTGTTATTTTGGATGGATTTTCTACCTTCATTGTTCTTGGCTCGTCTAGCTCCTGAATCATGCTTCGGATTGACTCAAAATTCAGCTTCAGGGAATTTCGAAACTTTAAAGTAAAGCCTCGTACTTTACAGCACGTTTTTCCTGAAGCTGTTTTGTAGCCATAATTCTTTGGCCCACCTGAGAAAATAAAAAACTTATAAGTATATGAACAGTTAGTTATAAGTTCATGAATAATAAATACATAACTGATTACCACCTATCATATGTTTTTTAATAATTTTTTTTGTGCCATCAATTATTATCATTACTACTTTACAATGAGTATTAAGAACAGTCGGTTAGTTAAAATAAAAATATAGCACTTATGATTATTTTTTTCTTCTTCTCTGAAATGGTTAAAAGTTTTTTAATGATAAGTTTTCATATAAACATTTTGCTTACCAGAGACGAAAGTTTTAATCACATCTCCATCCAATTCGTCCGTGAATTCACCCAAGAAGTTTCCCAAGGGAGGATCATTTTGGCCATTTGTGGCGTAGATGATAGAATCCGTATCGTGGTACAAGACGTTGGGACCCAGTCTGTCCATCTCTTCATACAGCTTGAGACGAGCCCAAGCTGTAGTGAAGGCCGCCAGAAATATGTTCGTGGTGGCATCTTGTTTTAAAAAGTTTTTTGATGTTTCCCACTGGATGGCAGCAACTTCCGCTGTGGGTAGATATACGTCTTTTATCTGAAAAGAAAAATGAAGTGTTACCAAAAGAATTGTATTCGAATTAAAAAAGTATAATATATATATATATATGAAACGATACCTAAAAATAACCCCCTAAGTACAATTTTCACTACAGATCACCCCTTAGCGGTTCCCTTTTATCCCAGTCTTTGTCTCCCTATCTAAGTGGTCAATATCTTGCCTTTCACTTTTGAACTCAAGCCGTCTCGTTAACTGGACCTCCCACGGACCTCGTGACTCCCTTTCACCTTTGAACTCAAGCCGCCTCGTTAGCTTAGACCTCCCAAGGACTCTCCTGCTTTCAAATCGCATATGTAAGATCACATTCCCCCTTCGTAAAACCACCGACTTCTACCAATGAAATTTCGTGTTAAATCCCCTGGTCCAATAATATTTTTCTTAATCCTAATCCCTCTAGCGAGATCTTTGTAAACTATTTATTTTTTCACGAGTCTCTTGGGCTAAGGAGCCCTCAGAGCCGTTCCAAACTCCAAACCCTCAACAACCTCATGATGTAATTACTTGTCTACTGAAATAATAAAGAATTGTTGTGGAATCTGCATTACACTCAATATCAATGGATCATTCTCTCCGGTTGCCTTACACCACTCTTGCCACTCTCGTCACGACTGCAGGCTTATAAGATCTGTTATTATGACAGATTTTTAAGTCGACAGGATAGCAACTTGTGGTTTGGGAACCTCACCGTGAAGTCTCATTTTGGAAGTTTTAAGAAATTGAACGGACTCTCATCACTACACCAAAATGATGTCTAATAGAGATGATTCTACTGCCAGCTACCCAGTTTCTGAAGAGTTTTCGGAAAGAATACTTTCAAAAATAATAGCATTTGATCCCAAAGAAAATTTCGACGTTGAAGCGTGGATCAAGTATTTTGAGTTAAAAACAACCAACTATGCAACCTCAAGAATCGAACTAATCTCACAATGCTTAAAAGGCGAAGCGTTGAACTATTATTTAAATCATTGTATCGTCGAAACCGAATGGGCTAATTTACGTCAAGGACTTATCAACTATTTTTCAAGGACCTCTCTGATATCTTTTGATACCTTCATCTCTACAACGTGCGACAAACCTGGAGACATTGATGAGTACTTCAAAAAGAAATTTGACATTGGTCAACGATTACACCTTTCTGACCAAATACTACTCCAAGGACTAACAAATGGTTTGCCTCGGAATATTAAGGAGCTCATCATCGTAAAAGAACCATCAACCATTACGGAATGGTTAAGAGTTGCCCGCACGTTATGCAGTCAATTACCTGATGACAATCAACAAGGAAATAGCAGAATGGACCGAGTACCCGTTCCCGCAGCAATTCCCCGTCCAGAATTTCGACCCCGGCAAAGATTTCCGATGCGGCCGAGATTTTGGATGCCTCCCGTGCACAGAGAGCCCTTCAACTACCGTGACCGACGTTTACAGGACCGGAATCCCCCTTGGAGAACTTTCCCTCAGCGAAGTCTTCCTCCACTACCTCAGCTCGCGTATCGACCAGCTACTCAATATGGACAAACTCCTGATTTGGAATGACCATACCTAAAAGTGACTATTTTTTGTGGTCACAAAACATTCATTGGATTGTTGGACACTGGCACGAGTGCAAATATCATTCCTGAACATTTACTCAGACATTTGAAATATGAGACAATAACAGTGAACCCTAAGATACAAATTCAACAAGCAGTTGGTGCTATTCGGGTAAGTGAAATTGTTTTGATCAGTATTACAATTGGTTGCATTACAAAACAACTTGAATTTTTGGCCATCAACTCTGCTTTAAATTATGCATTGCTAAATTTAGAAACTGTGAATCTATTTAATTTGAAGATCAATTGCAAAAGCAGACAAATATTTCAATTCAATCATAATGTAACTTCAAATGCTCCTATAAGTTGTGCACAAATTTCCCATCATTTTTACAATCAAGGTTATTCACAATATTCTAATAGTGTTCAACATAATAATCTTGGATCATGTGAGAATACTACTAGTAAGAATACTTATGATGAACAATGTTCAAAAATTGAAAATATGAAATGTGAAAATATGTACTCTTTTGATAAGAATGATAGTATTGGGAATTGTACTGATAGTAATAACATTAAGGACTGTACTATTTCTAGTGTTAATTCAAATAATGTGAATAATATCAATTATGGTATTAACTCTGGTGGCAAATTAACTGCTCTAATTAATAAATACAAAAAGGTTTTTGCCAACAATAAATATGATGTAGGCTCAATTAATTTAGAACCTCAACGAGTTATTCTAAACTCGGAACTGCCAATTGCTTGTCGCCCATATAGAGCCTCGCCTAAGGATAATGCAGAAATCAAAAAACAAATTGACGAACTTTTGAAGGCAGACATTATCAAACCTTCTTACAGCCCTTATGCTGCTCCTGTAACATTAGCTTACAAACGAGATGAAAACTCCAAAACTCGTTTATGCATCGATTATCGAAAACTAAATGAAATTACTAAAACAGATTCCTAACCCATTCCTCGTATCGATGCTGTATTGGATCAATTGTCCCATGCAAAAATATTTTCAACACTAGATTTAGCCTCTGGATACTGGCACATCAAAATTAAGGATCAAGACACAGAAAAACTTGCATTTACCTCAAATTTTGGTTTGTACGAATGGAAAAGATTACCTTTTGGATGGAAAAACGCCCCTGCAATATTTCAACGTGCTATAAGGCAAATTCTAAATAAGCATCAAATTAAATTTGCCCTAAATTATTTTGATGACATAATTGTATTTTCCCAAAATTATGAAGAACACCTGAAACATTTAAAAATCATCTTTGAGATATGTGAGAAAGAGAACGTGAAACTCAAACTTTCAAAATGCAACTTTGCAAAAACGAAAATAAATTTCTTGGGATATGAAATTGAGAACAGTACTTACAAACCAAGTAATATTAACGTTGAAACTATCAAAAAACTTCAACCACCCAGAAACACCAAAGAGTTGCAAAGATTTCTTGGAAGTGTTAATGTCTATAACAAATTCATTCCAGATTATGCGAAAATTCGAGCCCCTTTGAATAACCTTCTTAAAAAAGATGTAAAATATCAATGGTCAGAAGAATGTCAGGCCTCATTTAAGAAACTCAAAGATATCTTAATCTCTAAGCCTGTGTTAAGTTTATTTAACCCGAATTATCCCTGCCATTTATACACCGATGCCTCAGGAGAAGCAATTTCAGGAATTTTAAAACAGGAACATCCAGATGGTTCCTTACACCCAGTTTCCTTTTACTCTAGAAAATTACGACCTTACGAGAAAAATTACGCGATAACAGAACTTGAATGTTTGGCTATAATAGATTCCGTCGAAAAATTTTACTGCTATCTTCATGGAAATCACTTTACTATTTATACCGATCATGCTGCCCTGGTTTGGCTCAAAAATATTAAACACCCAACCGGTAGGCTTTTTAGATGGTCATTGAAATTGTCTATGTACAATTTTACAATTAAATACAAAAAGGGATCTACTAATGTAGAAGCTGACATGTTAACTAGAAACCCCATAAATCATCACGTGCTGCCAAGAGCACAATTATTAACTCATTCTGAGCTCAAAGAAAGTCAAGAAAATGATAATGTTTGTAATCGCAAATACAAAAAATTGGATAATCTTTGGACAATTAGAAAACAAGGTTTGAATAAAGTTGTTGTCCCATTTTCACTTCGTTCAAAATTGTTAGAGAAAGCACATATTGAGTATGGGCACCTAGGAGTGTCATCAATGTTAAATTTATTATCGCCACAATATTATTGGCCTGGTATAGTAAATGATGTTAGGAATTATGTCCGACACTGTGAAGTTTGTCAATTGAATAAAAGGAAAAAGCAAAAGAAATATGGCTTGTTAAAATCCCTTCCCACAAGTCATGAGCCTTTCGAATTAATTTCCGTGGATACAGTTGGCGGATTAAGCTATTATGGCTCTCCAAAAAAGTACCTACATATTTTAATAGATCATGCAACAAGATATATTTGGACATTCCCTTCAAAAAGTGTGACATCAGATGCTTATATTAACTGTCTTAAACAGGTATTCCAAATTCAAGTTCCAAAGAAAATTCTAAGTGACAGACATGCAGCCTTCACGTCACCCAAATTCAAGCATTTCTTGCAAAAATATAACGTCACTCAATTACTAACTTCTGCACACAGACCTCAAACTAATGGTAAAGTTGAGCGCGTCAACCAAACCCTCATAACTAGGTTGAAATGTAAAATTAATGCTCAAACAAATAGTACTCCTTGGACCCAATTACTTAAACAAGTCACGGAAGAATACAACAACACTCCTCATTCGATTACTACATTCCCACCTACTTATTTAATGTATGGAAAACTTCCTTATGAACCTATAGTTGAACCAAATTTGTATCCGCCCATTGAAGAGGCCCGAAAAATTGCCGAAGAAAAAACTAAGAAATTCCATGAGATTTCAAAAAAGAGATATGACACCCGTTTTACTAAAAGTGATTTTAACATTGGAGACTCTGTAATGTATGAAGAATTTGTTTATCCCAATAGTCGAAAATTAAATCCAACTTTCACAGGACCATACGTTATCCTGAAGAAACTTTCTGACGTAAATTATGAAATAAATAGGCCTAACCCTCTCCACAAAAAGGATTCTGAAGTAGTGCATTCGACTAGATTACGTCATTTTTACCCAGCATCTGATTATCAAATTTCTCCTCTTCCAGTTAGAAAAAGTAAAATTCCCATTCGAGTTGCTAATAACACCAAAGTGTCTGTTTCGAAAATACCAGTTCTTAAGGGAAATCAGAGTACCCTCGCTTCACATCTTCGCGTAAAACCAAGTAGCCCTAGTTCTCGTTCAAAGAGAATATAATGCGCATGGAATTTACGACTTTCGGACAAAGAGGGAGAATTTTCTCCCCCCAAAGCTTCGCTTTTCATTCTTTCTTCATCCCAACTGGTTGTGACCCCCGTCGAAAGCCTTCCTTATCTCTTCCCATCTCCAATTCAATACAAACCCGTCGTCCAATTATTTTTCCTGTTTGTGCATTGTCGCTACTGACAAGGCTCTGAAAAAGTTTTGCCTTTAATTATTTACTTTTGTTTCAAACGGTTTTAAAATTCAAACATTAGATGTGAAGTAATTACAAACATCATATAAATGAAACTTACATGATGCATGAAATGTATTCAATGAAGAATTAGCAATGTGTCGAATAATGTAAATAATTTATTTTTATATTGAATAATGTTTATTATGTATTGCAATTTATTTGAATAACCGTCATTGTTTATTGAATTATTTTATTGTGTTAGTATGGGATGAACCGACTATAAAGTATCTATTTCTCTTTTGTATTACTTGTAACATGTCCTAATCTTTCCACCTAATAATATAGAAAGTTTTTAGGGTAGTTCTTTAAATTTTTATCGTACGAGGACACTGATGAAAAATACTTTTCCTCAACATTCCAGTCTCTCATTACGTATTTTTATTTTTGTACTGTTTGATAATGAAATGATTGTACTGATAATGATTTTATACTGATGAATGAACGAAATTTCACACATATTGATCACAGAATACATTGATTTTGAAGTTAACAAATGATTAAACAAAAATTCATTATACAACACGGCACACACATATTCAACGTTTCAGGATGCTTGACGTGAATTAGTAGCTTACAATGAGCAGTTACTCATTTAGAATATACGGAGCTCATTTCTAGCCTACTTACAGTAACGCTCTCGTAGGTACAGACATCACTGACATGTCGGTACTGCTACAGAGAAGTCGTCTCCATTGCACATCTAAGTTCCTGAGTTATTTTTTTTTATTTTCCTTTTCACAGATTTTGTTGCGTCAAATTAATGAATAAGATTGTTTAGTGATGTGATTATAATGTCGTATATGGTTCATCACCAAAACTTACAATACTGTATATTTTTTCAGTCACCATGCATAGGAAATTTTGATAAAATACATGAAAAATGTTTGAATATTTTGGGAATTGTCACTAAGTAGAGGACATATGGAAGCTTTTATGAAGGTGTAAGGATAAATTTTGAAGTCCTTATGCTAGATGTTTTTTACTTTCATTAATCATCTACTAGTTGATATTTGTAAATTAATATTGTATTATTTGTGTATCAAGTGTTTATGTATCATATTTGTTTTGAAATGTCATTTTGTATCTTTGTTATATTGTATGTTTTGTACTGTTGATAATTTAGTGAAAGCCTTTCTGGAACGGTAAGACTTTCCCTTCTAAATGGGGGGGATATGAAACGATACCTAAAAATAACCCCCTAAGTACAATTTTCACTACAGATCACCCCTTAGCGGTTCCCTTTTATCCCAGTCTTTGTCTCCCTATCTAAGTGGTCAATATCTTGCCTTTCACTTTTGAACTCAAGCCGTCTCGTTAACTGGACCTCCCACGGACCTCGTGACTCCCTTTCACCTTTGAACTCAAGCCGCCTCGTTAGCTTAGACCTCCCAAGGACTCTCCTGCTTTCAAATCGCATATGTAAGATCACATTCCCCCTTCGTAAAACCACCGACTTCTACCAATGAAATTTCGTGTTAAATCCCCTGGTCCAATAATATTTTTCTTAATCCTAATCCCTCTAGCGAGATCTTTGTAAACTATTTATTTTTTCACGAGTCTCTTGGGCTAAGGAGCCCTCAGAGCCGTTCCAAACTCCAAACCCTCAACAACCTCATGATGTAATTACTTGTCTACTGAAATAATAAAGAATTGTTGTGGAATCTGCATTACACTCAATATCAATGGATCATTCTCTCCGGTTGCCTTACACCACTCTTGCCACTCTCGTCACGACTGCAGGCTTATAAGATCTGTTATTATGACATATATATATATATATATAACGTAAATTACTCTTACATTTTTGGTTGTATCTTCTAGCATTTTATTAAATTCAGATAACTTGTTGACGTATGTTAACTGCCCTCTTTGTGTATTCATTCCCCATCTGTAAGAAAAACAAGAAATTATGAGAATGTGTTTCCCTCATACTTGCTATTTTTTTTTTTATTTAACTTTTAATGCCTACCTTCCCCAAAAACTATTAAGGGCCAGCTTGGCCACTTGTCGGCGCCCCGGGTTTTTACTAATTTTTTCGGGTTCTAATCTCACTCCTTCCCGTTCCTCGTACTGGCGAATGTAGTTAGCTTTCTGATCTTCAGTTTTGCAATTTGCAGGCCAACCGCTGCTCTCCTGCTTGATTTTTAAAAATAGGTCTATATATGACCTAAACAGGGTATCAGAAGTGGCCTCAAAATTGTAAACTTCATAAATCTGAAAAATATATATATATATATATAAAGATATCATTAACAATATTTTTTTTTCTGAAAACAAAATGCTTAAAAACTTAAACACTAAACGCACTTACATGGGTAAAACGATACCCTTTTCTCTTCGCCAGCTTGAGTTCTTCCGATACACAAGTGCCAACCAGTGCTCGCTCATCGTCCGTGTGTGTGCACGGGTTTTGGTTTAATGATTCAACACATGTCCGGCATAAAGGGAACATGAGTTTATTTTGGCACCTGTATGGGAGAACAGGATGGTACAGTTGATTAGGGGGAATTACTCGGCAATGTACTATCCCGAAGTATTCTTCCACATCTCCGAAATCCTCGGTGATTATAGTGGGGTGGCCAACGGGGTAGGTGCAATATTTGTTAACCTGAAAGTGGAAAAAAAATTAAGTAAAAGGGAACCAATTTGTTCCGTGTAATACCGAACAACTTAATAAAGTATGAACTTACCCATGGGTACAACGACGTAAAATCAATGTATTTTGAGTCACCCTCATGATACAGTTTTATGGCGTTTGTCCTACCTCCAAAAAACGCATCTCGAGGATTTAGGCGGTTAGTCAAACCATGACCTTCAAGGAAGGTCTTCAACTCACCATCCTCCTTTTTTTGTGCCATGAAGTCATGCTCCCACATCTCAACGACCTCATATCCCAGGGCCCGTAGTTTTTCTGTCAGATGAGCTGTGGTGGCTCTTAACGTAGCCATGGGAACGTTCTTCAGTGGATGTATAATGTCCCCATCATAACATTTTCCACAGCCGTGGAAGAAACATCCCTAAAAGAAAATTAAAACAAAATACAGATTTTTTTTTCTTGTTTGATCGTTCCTAGTAGTGAATTTTTTTTACAGAACAGGCTGAAGCATTTTAAATGAAATAACAACTTGTGTAATCCTTACATGATATTGGTAAACTGTATTTGAATTTGCGCAAAATCCATCCACCGATACCCCAGCTACTTTACATTCACCCGCTCCATTCATCCCATGCTGAATAGCAATCTGGTACTTAAATGCTAGAAAATCTAACCACCGAATGCTATCAACACTGAAAAGGGTTTTGTTGATATAGCCGTACACTGGAATCATGCCAATAGTGTTGGGCTGTATGTGGTTGTGCCTGTATGTTGCCATGCAGGCCGATGCAATTGTCACATACCTGAAAAAAAAACAAGTTACGCATATATGCATTTTCTTTAACAAATTTTTTAATTAGGAAATGTTTTTTAATTCATTTCTTTCATTAGGTAATGTTTATTATTATTATTATTATTTCTTTTTTTACCGAAAGGGATCCACACCAGCCACTTCAATAAATTGAATCCTAAATTCTAGGCAACAACGGCGGAGGATATCTACATCAGATCTGGAAGAAGAAAAAATATTTTTTTTAATTCTTTTAAATCTTCAATTTTTTTAAGTCACAAATAATGCCTGATAGAAGAAAGGAAAATTTAAAAGAAAAAATACACATACTTGCAATAAGAAAGCATTTCTTCTTTAAAATTAAAAGAGTCATTTTTGTGTTCTGCATGCCAGGACAAGAATGCAACACGTGCTGTACCTGACATTGTGTCTGGGCTGTAAAAATTGCACTCGGGCAGAGCCCCAATATAATTTTGATTTACCCTAGTATTAAAAAGATGGGGGAAATACCCCTTCTTTAACTCGGTCAATCCAAAACATCCCGGCAACTTGGCCAGAGCCATGGGAAGAAAGTTCAACGAGTCAATGACCCGAATATCCAGAGTTGGGTGTCGAATTGACATGATCAGTGATCCATTTGGGATAACTTCCGGTGCACAGCCCTGTTGCAAGAGGTACGCCATTATAAACTGGCCATCAAATCTAAAAAGAAATAATAATAATTAACTTATAAAATATAATATACAATTATCTGATTTCAGTAAATTCACTGATAATTATTATTAATAAACCTTGATAAAGAAAATCTAAAAGTTCAAGGTTTTTTTTTGTACGCACACATACTCTCTTTCACAATATTAACTTATGTTAATATTTTCTTTAAGCCTTACCCTTTCATGTTATGCGCTATGGCGGTGTATTCTTTGTGCTTGGGGGAAAATAACCAAGCACAAAAATCCTGGCATGCCGAATACCCCGGGAAGACCTGCTCATCTCCGTTGGCATATTGCGAGACTGCGAAATTTACCAAGTGTTCACCAGAAGACTGATCAGTTTCAAAGTCGAAAAAGATCAGCTTCTCACTTGGTTTCTTTGCTCCCACGGTTCGGAGAAAACACAAGTGCTCCGAAGACACCACAAATTCAAGGCAGGAGGGGCACTTAGTGGCTTCACATCTGTGGTTTTCGCGGGCACAGTCACGTCTTCGAATTACACGGCTGCACTTCCTACACTGATAAACCTGTAAGGAATAATAATCGAATAAATGGACATTCTTGCTGAAAAAAGAGACATGCACCTGTACCCTTCGCATCACGGATAATACACTTACTCTATCACATAGAGAATGAATTTGCAAGCCTGTGCACATCTTGTGTGCATCAAAGCAGTCCTTCGACCTGCACAGCCGATAGCAATCGAGACATCGAGTGGGCATATCTTCGGGACACTGCGTCCTATTGCATACATGGCAGGAATTGGCACAAATGTGGTCTTCCACATTTTGAAAGGGTTTTTCACACCTCTCACAATAGTGATTTGATCCAAAGAACCCTTTCAAGGATCTTATAACATCGTAATGGTCATCGTGAAACCATAAATTGATCCTGCGTGGTCTTGTGTCGTTTTTGTAAGCTACCTAACAATCCAAACAAAAAGGATATACATCAGATTTTTTAAACTATATATTATGTAGATGTAAAAGGATATAATTAAAAAAGCACAAATAAGTAATGTATTAATTCAACGAGTAAAAAAGTAAAAATACAGCAAGCATTCGATTTTAACACCTTAAAATAGATAAAATTTAAGTTCATCAAAAGAAGAAATAAATATAAAACTTACTTGATTTAGATTTTCCGAAGAGAAAACTACAATTTGCATATCCATGTATTCTTCGAAAGCCCTAATTTCCGTGAAGGTGCAGGGACCTGGCGGAACTCCGGCAGCTTCATGAAGAGCTCGGGCCCTATTCAACAGTGCGGGGCGTCTTTTATCCCTAATGGCATTGAGGGCCGCGTTGTCTTGTTCCAAGTGAGCCAATGCGTATACAATGGACTTAGCACAGCAAAGGTCTTCACTGTCGCTAGGGATCGGAAAAATGGATTTCTTCCGTATACGGTCCAACGAAATGTTAATGACCCTCCGATTTTTTCCAGCGCCTATAGGTCTGTGGATGGTGATTACGTCTACTTCAAAATCTTCGTCCAAAACGATTTGTTCCTTCGATTGTAAAACTTTGAGCACCTTACTTAGTAGCGTCTCAACAGTCACCTCAGACACAGCCATAAGAGTTGTTGAGATAGGCTTGTCCAGTCCTTCTGCTCTTATACAAAATTGTATTAAATCTGAAGGACTTAAATTTTCGGTGGATCGTCGTATCAAGACAGAAAAAAACTCTCTAACCGAGTCAACAACGGCTGAAAGGGTATTTCTCATGGCTAGAGGTAGCCTCTCTGGATCTATATGAGCTCGATAGATAATTTCTTGCGCCTGATACTTGAGGTTCCTGCGTCGAGATCGCTCCAAAATCACAATTGCATTCTCCATCTTATTTTAAAAAAAGATATATTAATTGACTTTTAAAAGAAAGTTATTAAAAAGTTTTCATTACGAACGACATTAACACTTACACTAAATACTTCATTGGTACGTGATGAACTAGCTTCATTCTCTACCGACCTCTAGTTGTAAAAAAAAATAATAATTAGAATATATGCGAAAATTAACCATGAAAAAGATCCGAGAAAATAAAACATTTTCTTAATAACAAAACATAAATAATAACAATGATACTTCGAATCCCGATCCCACTTGTAAATATAAAGGCAAGGGCATCGGTTGTTCCATAAAGATCTGCGAACATTCATCCAATAGCAATGGGTTTTCCATAAAAATTTGATCGCATTCATCTATTATCTAAATATATAGAAACATTGTTACAAAACGGGGAATCGGAATACAAAAAATACAGAAACTGAAAAATAACTCATGCAATATTACAAAAAAGAATTTATCCAAAAAAAGTAATTTTGTAAGTTAAAGAGGAAACTTTAAAAGTATATAACTTTATTTCAAATAAAATTTTACAAAAAAGTAAGTAAAAATAATAATTTTGTATTGTAAGTTAAAAAGGAAACTTTAAAAGTATATATCTTTAATCTTTATTTCAAATAAACATTTACAAAAAAGTAAGTAAAAAAACCTTCTTTTAGATACATTAAATGACAAATAAGAAAAAACGTAACATACATCATCATCTGAATCTCTCATAGGAAAATCAGGGTCTTCGAATAGTATCTACATTAACAAGTACGTAAAATTAATAATAATAATATTAATAATCAGTATATTTAAGCTATTTTTTTCTTAACAGTATTTAAAATTATAGCGTACTTACCGAACTAGCAGTAGTAGTAGTATTCTTTGAAAAATCCATCGTTGAATAAATACGTGAGTATACTAACCCTAAAAATGCACCAAGATAAAAAAAGGCAACAGCACGAGAACTGCATGTACAAGTAAAGAATTCAATCAGCTTGCCACTCGCATTCATGTTCTAACGTGTTACTTAAAGTTTGGGTGTTGCCATTCATCAAAAAAGAAATTTTTACAAAACCAACTCAACTCCATTCCCATAAAAAAACAACTCAACTCTTGCTTAAATGTTTTCCCCCACAAGCAGGACAAATAAAACTCAACTTTACTTTATATGACGTCACATCGAAATCTCAGAAGGAAAACAAATCCAAGTCCCAAGCGTAAACACACTGACGTCACGGTATGATTGCATCAGCTTGCCACTCGCATTCATGTTCTAACGTGTTACTTAAAGTTTGGGTGTTGCCATTCATCAACAAAAATTTTTTTTACAAAACCTACTCAACTCCATTCCCATAAAAAACAACTCAACTCTTGCTTAAATGTTTTTCCCCACAAGCAGGACATCTAAAACTCAACTTTACTTTATATGACGTCACATCGAAATCTCAGAAGGAAAACAAATCCAAGTCCCAAGCGTAAACACACTGACGTCACGTGTGTTTACGTTTGGGTGTTGCCATTCATCAAAAAAGAAATTTTTACAAAACCAACTCAACTCCATTCCCATAAAAAACAACTCAACTCTTGCTTAAATGTTTTTCCCCACAAGCAGGACATCTACAACTCAACAGCACGTCAATACGTCACTTCCGGTCACGCGCCCTTTCCCCGTGACGTCACGCTGTGACGTCACTAAGCCACGCCCCTTTTGATGACGTCACTTCCGCCGCAGTAGGACCTCTGCTTACTACTGCCGTGATATATATAGAGAGAGTTCTACATCTATTTGAGCTCTATTTAACAGGTCTCCTGAAGTATGTCGAGCTGTGCAGTTGCAACTTGCAAAAATTATAGGAAGAGAACACCGGATGTGCTGTTTCATAGATTTCCTGCTGATGAGTATTACAAAAATGAATATCGCAAAGTGCAAAAGAAAAGATTCTTTCAAGCCTCATTACTCGAGAATTTGTTCTGTTCATTTTACGGAAAACGACTATGAACGTGATCTGAGGAATGAACTTTTGGGACTTCATAGCAGGAAAGTATTGAGTAAAACTACCATGCCTTCTAAAAATCTTCCGTTTGAAGCTGATTTCAAACATAGAGCTTCATTACACAGATTAGAAAAAAACCGAAATATTCTCAAACGAGCATTAGAAAATATCCTTCAACTATCTCCGAAAAAACTGAAAACATTAAATAATCAAGAAATTCCGAATGAGAAACAGGAAAGATTTGAAACTGAAGTTGTAAGCCAGAAAAGAATCAAATAACTGCAAGTTGAGAATCAAAAACTAAGGGACTGCATCTTACAATTAGAAAAGAAACTGGAAAAATCAAACACTCAAATCTGTGTAGAGAAAAGATTATGTTTATTAAAAATAAATAATCTTAAGAGAAATTTAGAACGAAATTTTTAAGACAAATTAAAAAGAGAAGTAAAAAGAATAGTAGGAAAGTTTTCACAGATTCGCAACTTCAGGTTTCGATGGACGGCAAGCGCATTAAGAAATGGAACGAGGAAGATGTTACCAATGCCATTGCTTTGAGAGCAATATCTCATAAAACATATATCTTCGAAATCATTTGGAAATGCTATTACCGTCCATTACAACTTTGAAAAGATGGTGTAAGAGATTAGACTTTTCTGAAGGAGTTTTAGCCCCAATTCTAAATTTCATGAAGACTAAAGGCTGCAACATGACCGAAGCTGAAAAATTTACAATTATTTGTTTCCATGAAATGAATAACGATTCTCGTGTTTGCTACGATTCAGCAAAGGATAAAATATTAGGGCCTTACAGCAATGTTCAAGTTGTCATGGCGAAAGGTCTCATTAAGTATTGGAAGCAGCCAATTTATTATAACTTTGACCAGCAAATGACAAAACTATTATTGTTTAAATTAATAGGAAAACTAGAAGAAATTGGATTTAAGGTGTTAGGTATCGTGTCAGATTTAGGTGGGAAAAACATCCGCATTTGGAAGGAATTATCAATAACACCAACAAACAGTTCATTTTCAAATCCAATGGATACAACAAGAAACATCTGGGTTTTTGCCGATTTCCATCGGGGCCGCGGTGGCCCGGTTGGAAGAGTAACGGACTAGCAACCGAAGGGTTGCGAGTTCGAATCCAGCCAAACACCGTCGTGTACAAAGGGGGCTGGTGCACGTTAAATCTGTCGTGGCCTCAATGTCCTCACGCTGGCGTGGTGTGGAAGTTTGGAGAGTGGGGTGCCAGCTCAGGTGTTGCCTCGCATCTGACCGTGGTTCAAAATTACGTGGTGTTGTCCTCGGATCTTTCCCTTTGGGATTGATCCCGGACCGTCACCAATAGCCCGTTGTGTTGCTCTAGTGTGACGTTAATTGAAATACCTCCATACCTCCTCCGATTTCCATCATCTTTTAAAGTTATTAAGAAACCATATATTAGATAGAGGAATAAAATTACCCTCTGATAAAGTGATTCAAAAATCCGTATTTGAAAAGTTATTGGAAGCCGATTCTGGCGAATTGAAATATGCCAAAAATTATCATGGGGGCATATTCAAGTTAGAAACAATGAAAGGCAAAATGTGAGAATGGCCGCACAACTTTTGTCGGATCATGTTGCAAAGGCATTAGATTATTATTTTCCGAGTGAGAAAGAAACAAAGAATTTCATTTCTACCATTGATGGTTGCTTTGATAATTTCAATTCCAGGACTCCGATAAGTGACAAAAATTTACAGTGGTGGAACTTTTTTCCGAATCAAATATATGAACTGTGCCGCTATAAGACGAAGAAGTCATAAAAAAGTGAAAAAATTTAAGAAATCTCAAAAACCAACATGAAAGGATAATTCTCACCTTGTTAGAAGATGTTCATGGAGTAAGTTGTTTTTAAAACTTATTTTCTTTTTAATTTAGGACTAACGCATTTACAAGAGGTTCAATCCAGAAAAAAAACACTTCGCCGAGAACACAAGAAACTCAATATTAATCAGCATCGTTTAAGACATTACAACGAAAGCAAATAACAAAAGAATCTGCACGACATTCATAGGTTTCACATGGAGGAACCGTATCTGTCTACCAACCGATTCCTCCGAGTGAAGTCACGTTTCCACCCCTTTCAAAACCACTCTGATGGACCCTACCTTTCCTCTTAAGTAGACTTGCCTCTTAAAAGCCAGTCGCTGACAGCTCGTAAATCTTGACCGATGTCCGCGAGGGAGAAAACTCAAAACTACCCAAACGGCTCTATGGAGCAAACTTCTGATGGGAGAGCATTTGCCCAGCCGAAGCGAAAAGGTTAAATGGGTCAAAAAAATGGAAAAATTCACGTTTTTCACCTTTTCGCAAAACCAGACGGAATTCCGGCTCTAATCTATATATTAATACGTGAAGAAAAAACTTTGTACCCCTTTATAAGCACATTGCGCGCAAGGAGGAGTATGAGATTTGGCATAATTAAAGTTCATATGGAGAAGGAGTGCAGAAAGATAAAATTAATGTACAATATGCGTTACAAATATATTAAATGAAACAAAATAAAACAATCATTGTTTACGTTCATATACTGTAATCTATATATGAATACGTGAAGAAAAAACTTTGTACCCCTTTTTAAGCACATTGCGCGCACGGAGGAGTATGAGATTTGGCACAATTAAAGTTCATATGGAGGAGTGCAAAAAGATAAAATTAATGTATAATATGCGTTACAAATATATTAAATGAATCTATATATTAATACGTGAAGAAAAACTTTGTACCCCTTTTTAAGCACATTGCGCGCACGGAGTAGTATGAGATTTGGCATAATTTGCCACCACATAAGTTAGTATTGAAAGTTAATTGCATCGTTTTGCTGATCAGAAACTTAAATACAAAGGTAGCATTAGTCAATGGAACAAGAATGCGCATCAAATTTATGCATCGTAATACTATTGATTGCGAAGTTTTAACTGGAACCGCACGCCATAAGAGAATTTTGATTCCACGTATAAATTTAACATATTCCGGAACTATTTTACCATTTAACTTACAAAGAACTCAATTTCTAATTATACCTGCATTTGCGATGACAATAAATAAGTCTCAAGGACAAACATTCGAAAAAATTGGAATTTTATTGAAGCAGCCAGTTTTTACACATGGTCAATTGTACGTCGCAGCAAGTAGAGTTCGATCATTCGATGGTTTGAGATTTTATATTTCCGAATATAACGGTCAAGGGCATTTAGCAAACGATGAAAGAGTTTTTACAAAAAACATCGACTACACAGAAGTTTTGAATCATTAAATTCATTGTCGAACTATTTCAAGTTCAATGGACAATATTTATTTTTTTAACCACCCGGGTTTTTTTGTTTCAATAAAAAATATATAAAAAAATACGAAGCACGTATTCCTTATTTCATTTTTCATTTTTTGGTTATATTTTTTATTTAAATTTTATATAATTTGAAAAAGATAGGCAAATTAACTGTGTAGCCTTGGCGAAACCTGTGGCCAGAAAAGCAATAAATAAACCCCATGAAAATGTCAAACAACGCGTTATTGTTTTTTAGATATGGCTTAACCAAGCTATACCGCATTTTTCCTATGACGTATTTGTACATGCTCGCAGCTTACGCAATAGAACAAAATTCAAAAAAATTATATGCAATGAATATAGAGGTATACTCTTTGACAAAAGAATCTTATTAACGTTCAAACTTAAAAATTAAATGAATTATGGTCGAATTTCGACCACTGGGCGACCACTAGTCTATATATTAATACGTGAAGAAAAAACTTTGTACCCCTTTTTAAGCACATTGCGCGCACTGAGGAGTATGAGATTTGGCATATTTAAAGTTCATATGGAGAAGGAGTGCAGAAAGATAAAATTAATGTATAATATGCGTTACAAATATATTAAATTAAACAAAATAAAACATTCATTGTTTACGTTCATATACTGTAATCTATATATTAATACGTAAAGAAAAAACTTTGTACCCCTTTTTAAGCACATTGCACGCACGGAGGAGTATGAGATTTGGCATAATTAAAGTTCATTTGAAGAAGGAGTGCAGAAAGATAAAAATTAATGTATAATATGCGTTATAAATATATTAAATTAAACAAAATAAAACATTAATTGTTTACGTTCATATACTGTAAAATATTTAGCGGAGTGGATGATTTGTAATTGATTTAATCCCCACGCAGTGAAATCCACTCCAAGAGGGAGTTTATTTTGATTATTTATAAAAAAAACTCTTCCGAGTAAAATACAAAATTTGGATAATTTAAATCTGTCAATGTCAAATACACATTAGCTTGTGGTCAAACAGTCGCACTGAGTATAGATTATCGCTAAAGAAGCTATATATAATATGTATTACAAATACATAAATGAAATAAAATATGCATTGTTTAATTTGTACATACATTGTATATTTTGTCTAATAGATATTTGTGCTTTATATATTAGTGAAATACAGCTTGCTCAATATACATCTGTTGTAAAAAGAAAATTGAGTAGAAGCAATGTGAATTGACTTACTCTCGCCTATTTTATTATTGGTGGTTTCAAAAAGTGAGTACATTTTATTATTTAAATTAAACATTGTAGGTCGCAGCAAGTAGAGTTCGATCATTCGATGGTTTGAGATTTTATGTTTCCGAATATAACGGTCAAGGGCATTTAGCAAACGATGAAAGAGTTTTTACAAAAAACATCATCTACACAGAAGTTTTGAATCATTAAATTCATTGTCGAAATATTTCAAGTTCAATGGACAAATTTTTTTTTTTTAACCACTCGGTTTTTTTGTTTCAATAAAAAATATATAAAAAATACGAAGCACGTATTCCTTATTTAATTTTTTTGATTTATTTTTTATTTAAATTTTATATACATATTTTGGAAAAGGTAGGCAAATTAACTCTGTAGCCTTGGCGAAACCTGTGGCCAGTATAGCAATAAAAAAACCAAGAAAATGTCAAACAACGCGTTATTATTTTTTAGATATGGCTTAATCAAGCTATACCGCATTTTTCCTATGACGTATTTGTATATGCTCGCAGCTTACGTAGTAGAACAAAATTCAAAAAAATTATATGCAATGAATATAGAGGTATACTCTTTGACAAAAGAACCTTATTAATGTTCAAACTTAAAAATTAAATGAATTATGGTCGAATTTCGACCACTGGGCGACCACTAGTCTATATATTAATACGTGAAGAAAAAACTTTGTACCCCTTTTTAAGCACCATTGCGCGCACGGAGGAGTATGAGATTTGGCATAATTGAAGTTCATATGGAGGAGTGCAGAAATATAAAATTAATGTATAATATGCGTTACAAATATATTAAATTAAACAAAATAAAACATTCATTTTTTACGTTCATATACTGTAATCTATATATTAATACGTGAAGAAAAAACTTTGTACCCCTTTTTAAGTACATTGCGCGTACGGAGGAGTATGAGATTTGGCATAATTTGCCACCACATAAGTTAGTATTGAAAGTTAATTGCATCGTTTTGCTGATCAGAAACTTAAATACAAAGGAAGCATTAGTCAATGGAACAAGAATGCGCATCAAATTTATGCATCGTAATACTATTGATTGCGAAGTTTTAACTGGAACCGCACGCAATAAGAGAAATTTGATTCCACGTATAAATTTAACATATTCCGGAACTATTTTAACATTTAACTTTCAAAGAACTCAATTTCTAAATATACCTGCATTTGCGATGACAATAAATAAGTCTCAAGGACAAACATTCTAAAAAATTGGAATTTTATTGAGGCAGCCAGTTTTTACACATGGTCAATTGTACGTCGCAGCAAGTAGAGTTCGATCATTCGATGGTTTGAGATTTTATATTTCAGAATATAACGGTCAAGGGCATTTAGCAAACGATGAAAGAGTTTTTACAAAAAACATCGTCTACACAGAAGTTTTGAATCGTTAAATTCATTGTCGAACTATTTCAAGTACAATGGACAGCATTTATTTTTTTTAACCACCCAGTTATTTTTTGTTTCAATAAAAAATATATAAATCAATACGAAGCACGTATTCCTTATTTCATTTTTCATTTTTTGGATTTATTTTTTATTTAAATTTTATATAATTTGAAAAAGATAGGCAAATTAACTGTGTAGCCTTGTCGAAACCTGTGGCCAGTATAGCAATAAAAAACCCAAGAAAATGTCAAACAACCCGTTATTGTTTTTTAGATATGGCTTAACCAAGCTATACCGCATTTTTCCTATGACGTATTTGTACATGCTCGCAGCTTACGTAATAGAACAAAATTCAAAAAAATTATATGCAATGAATATAGAGGTATACTCTTTGACAAAAGAACCTTATTAATGTTCAAACTTAAAAATTAAATGAATTATTGTCGAATTTCGACCACTGGGCGACCATTAGTCTATATAATAATACGTGAAGAAAAAACTTTGTACCCCTTTTTAAGCACATTGCGCACACTGAGGAGTATGAGATTTGGCATAATTAAAGGTTGTAGCGCATCCGCCCCTTAACGTGTGTCTCAGCCATATGCGCCTTGATTGGCGATGGCGGACCACGTGACACACTCTCCGCGAAAGAGAATGAACCATTTTTCTCTAGTTGTTTCCCAAGGCCAGCGTAGGACTGACGCGCTGAGGTTTTGTCCCCCGAGATGTAACTTTTTATGTTTGTTTATTCTTGTAATTGTTTTGTCTTGTGCTTAATGTTAATTAAAATTGCTCTTTTGGCCAATTCTTACATGAGTCATTGGATTCAGCTCTAAAATTGACGCCCAATCTTGTGGCCCGAATTAAAGCCTTTGGGAACAACTCGTTTTTTGTTCAGGAATCTAGGTTCAATAAATACTGTTGGTATTGAAAGAAAAACACACCCTGTGTTTCATTGATGTTTAAAAACTCATCCCGAGTTAGCATACTGGTAGGAAAAGCCATGGTTTTAGTGTTCTGCAGCGGCGTCGAACTCACTATTTTAGGAAGCCTCATCCCAGGTGTATCCTATTGAATATAGGTGGAAATCCCTTCCACGGATCATCCTTATGCTCGTATCCCCAAGTGGTGATGAAGAATGAGATAAGTTTATTTTAATTTGTTTAAAATCATTCTTGTCTAGCAGTACTTTCGATTTGGCCAACCCGTGTCCAGCAACAGAATTTTGAAGTTTCGTTTTGTGTTCAAACAGTATTCTTGTTTAAAATATAGTGTGAAATCACTTCTTTAAATGTTATTATTCCTTTGGTTCACAAGTGCAAAGTATTTGTGTTTTATGAAAAGTTTTGTTCTTAAAGTAAAAGTGCAAAGTAGTATTGTTTTGATTAAGTGTACTGCTAGAATAAGTTTTTTGAAAATACGTTATGTGTATTCATTTTGTAATAAGCTACTTTGTAAAAATAATAAGTGGTGTGAATTAATTGTGTTCAAAAACGAAAGCTACAGCGTTATTTCGTTTCAAAAGTGTAAGAACCGATCGCATTCTGATTCGGTCATGTTCATGAGTCATAACTCAATAGATTCAAGGTCTGTTTTCTGCCAGCTGCATTAAAAAAAAACCTTTCTTGATGTTTAAAGCGATTTTTTCTTTATTTTGTGTTTGAGCTACATTGCGATTTCCTTTTGAGAGTTATTGGTTTTGTTAATATATGTATGAAACAAGTGCAACGTGCGCAGAAATGTGTTTATATTATGCCTTTAAGGATTAGATATTAGGAAATATAGATTCATTTTGTTTAAGCATTGGTATTCTTTTGGAATTTTGAAATATTACGGGAATTTATTATTTCTTTTGAGGTATTATTGAAATAAGACTAACTCACGAGTGGAATGTTATCTAATGTGTTGGTTTTGAATATTGAAAAGTGTTTTGGAATTTAATGTTCATAAATAACATGTGTTTAAGTGTTATTGGACAAATGTTAATGTTTTAAAAGTAATTTGTTTAACAATGCTAAACAAGTAGTACCTATAAGAAGTGGTCATTATTAATTTAATTTTTTTCTTGAAAACAAACTGTGTGGGATATATTATTAAAAAAAAATTTTACTCAACTTGTTTACTTTCGTTTTCAAAATTATTTGTGCACTTCGTAACCTAAAGATGTCTTATTTGGCAAGAGCTCTTAAATGTGATCTGATAGAGTTGGCGAATGAACTGGGCATCGAAATACCTGCTGATGCTAGAGTAGTTGACATAAAAAGATTTATCACTGGAGATGAAAGTTATGATGAAGACTTCACGAAAAATCTGCTTCTGTCTATAAGCGAAAACCGTGCAAAAGAGAAAGCAGAAGAAAAAGAAAGAATAGCACGGGAAAATGAAAGAATAAAACGGGAAAAGGCTGAGGAAAATGAAAGAATAGAACGGGAAAAGGCTGAGGAAAAGGAAAGATTAGAACGGGAAAATGAAAGAATAGAACGGGAAAATGAAAGAATAGAACGGGAAAATGAAAGAATAGAACGGGAAAGAGCGTACGAGTTGGAAAGACTCCGTCTGCAGGTAGAATCTCAGAAATTGGAGCAGGTCTCTGGTTTTAATCCTCTGTCTGCAGACCATCAACCCAACTTTAACTTGAAAAAGCTGCTACCTGATTTTGATCCGAATGATGGTAATATGACATTGTTTCTTCAGTTATTCGAACGACAGATGAAAGTTCTTAAAGTAGGGAGACATAACTGGGTTGCCTATCTCCTGGGCCTATTACCTAATAGCGTGGCATAACTCATCGCCAGAGAACCAGAGCAGAAGGCTCATGATTTTGATCACATTAGAACAATGCTGCTTCAGAGATTTAAATTAAGTGCTGAGAGAATGCGACAGCTCTTCGCAACTCACAAGAAAAGTCCTGAGAGCACATGGAAGGACTTCCATTTTGAACTGCGTAGCTATTTTGAAGCATGGCTAGCAGAATTGAACATAACGGATTTTGAGAAATTGAAAGACCTCATGATCCTGGATCAAATGAAGAAACGTGTTCCTTCAGAGGTTAAGAACCATTTCTTTGACGTATGGAGCGAATGGGTCACCCCAAGTGACTTAGTGGAGAAGATGGACAGTTACGACAACTTACGTACTGTCAACCCGAAGCAACATGAAACAAAACCCGTGTTCCAAAAAAGAAATTACTATAGAACCCAACAATCACAATTGGAACAAAGAGATAATAGACAAAGTCTGCCAGGGATTCCCAGTAACAGTAGGCGGGATCCCGGGGTCCTCAGTCAAAGTAGGAGGGACTCCTTTTCACAAGGCAGAATTACACCAAGGGGTATGGAAGAGAAGAAAGAAATATCGTGCTACGGATGTGGAGCACCAGGAACCATCAAATCAAAATGCAAAAACTGTTCGTCATCGACAAGAAGGGAGCCATTCCAAGCGAACTCTGTGAAATTTTCATGAAGAAGATGAACGTTCAAGTTGCAACCAGCAACTCTCATACAGCCAAGCTATATCACCAAGCTCACTGCGTTCTGATGAAGGAGAACAACATTTAACGTCCGATCAGCGCAGAAAGATGAATGGTTTGTTGGAAAAATTTGAGTCTACCTTCAAGCTAGGGGGAGAGCCTACCCCTTTTATAGAACATCGGATCAATACTGGTGATCAGTAACGCAGAAAAGAAAAGGACTGCCAAATTCATGCCTCGACGTGACGGACCTTACGTGGTGCTCACTCAACGGTCACCTACAACTTATGAAATTGCAGATCCCAAAAATCCGACCACACCTATAGGAGTTTATCACTCTTCAGCTCTCAAGGCATGTAAAGCTACTGACAGTACTCCTGTGGTCCCATTAAGAAAGAGAGGACGCCCTCCTAAAGCACGTAATGCTGACTCCTCGCGGGACGTCGTCGGAGCCAGAGGGGGAGGTTGTAGCGCATCAGCCCCTTAACGTGTGTCTCAGCGATATGCGCCTTGATTGGCGATGGCGGACCACGTGACACACTCTCCGCGGAAGAGAATGAACCATTTTTCTCTAGTTGTTTCCCAAGGCCAGCGTAGGACTGACGCGCTGAGGTTTTGTCCCCCGAAATGTTACTTTTTATGTTTGTTTATTCTTGTAATTGTTTTGTCTTGTGCTTAATGTTAATTAAAATTGCTCTTTTGGCCAATTCTTACATGAGTCATTGGATTCAGCTCTAAAAGTTCACATGGAGAAGGAGTGCAGAAAGATAAAATTAATGTCTATATATTAATACGTGAATAAAAAACTTTGTACCCCTTTTTAAGCACATTGCTCACACGGAGGGGTATGAGATTTGGCTTAATTAAAGTTCATATGGAGAAGGATTGCAGAAAGATAAAATGAATGTCTATATATTAGTACGTGTTACGGCCAATGAGAATTTGAGCAAAAGAGGGCGCCGTGCGCGCCTCTGAAGTTAGAGAATTGGCCGGCGCTGTTGTGCTGAGAGAGATCATGAAATGATGATGTAACAAGTTAACTGTAAATGTCTTAATGTCTGTCCTTGTTTTGTGGTAATAAATGTTGTGGCTGTAAATCGAATGCTGATCTTTCCAAATGAATCCACATCAAATAATAATTTGAGAAGACGTCAATTTTGGAGCGTCATAATGCGTAAAGAAAAAACTTTTACCCCTTTTTCAGCACATTGCGCGCACGGAGGAGTAGCAGATTTGGCATAATTAAAGTTCATATGGAGAAGGAGTGCAGAAAGATAAAATTAATGTATAATATGCGTTACAAATATATTAAATTAAACAAAATAGAACATTCATTGTTTACGTTCATATACTGTAAAAAATTTAGCGGAGTGGATGATAGGTAACTGATTTAATCCCCCCGCAGTGAAATCCACTCCAAGAGGGAGTTTATTTAGATTATCTATATATTAAAAAATACGTGAAGAAAAACTTCGTACCCCTTTTTAAACACATTGCGCGTACGGAGGAGTATGAGATTTGGCAGAAAATGTCAAACAACGCGTTATTGTTTTTTAGATATGGCTTAAGCAAGCTATACCGCATTTTTCCCATGACGTATTTGTACATGCTCGCAGCTCATGTAATAGAACAAAATTCAAAAAAATTATATGCAATGAATATAGAGGTATACTCTTTGACAAAAGAACCTTATTAATGTTCAAACTTAAAAATTAAATGAATTATGGTCGAATTGCGACCACTAGTTATGATAGAAACACGTTCTAAATTGCTGTATACTTGGATAAACTTATAATTAACAGATTGCCCAAGCGATTTTAAAAACGGACAAATACTTTTTTAGTTAGAGCCATTTGTGTGTCGGAGAGAAGTGATTTCCCATGTTAAATGGGTCAAAAAATGGAAGAACCGCACTTTTTTCCGGATTTCTCCCGAATCAAAACTCCGATTGGTCTGAAAATTTATGTGCATCATATCTTTGAGTTTAGAAAGAGATCTGCCAAGCGATTTTAAAATCCATCTATTAGTTATGTCTTTCCAAAGTTGCCAACTCGCGTCAGAAAATGCACTGAAATTTTCACTTTTCCGTTTAATTTGTCCGATTGGTCTGAAAATTGGTGTGCATTAATGTTTAATACCCAAACAGATATGTGACAAGCGATTTTAAAATCCATCGAGCGGTTCGGGAGTTAGAGCCTGCGAAATAACGAAAATAGTTTCCATTCCTCGTAAAAGGCACGTTTTTCACATTTTCGCAAATCCAGACGCCATTCCGGCACTAATTACGATAGAAACACGTTCTAAATTGCTGTATACCTGGATAAACTTGTAATTAACAGATTCCCCAAGCGATTTGAAAAACTGACAAAAACGTTTTCAGTTAGACCCATTTGTGTGTCGGAGAGAAGTGATTTCCCATGTTAAATGGGTCAAAAAAATGGAAAAACCGCACTCTTCTCCGGATTTCTCCCGAACCAAAACTCCGATTGATCTGAAAATTTGTGTGTATTATATCTTTGAGTTTAGAAAGAGATGTGCCAACCGATTTGAAAGTCCATCTCTTAGTTCGGGAATTACCGCCTCTCAAATTGCCAACTCGGGTCAGAAAATACACTGAAGCGAAGCTTGTACTTTACAGCAAAAATTCTGAAACATTGGTTTGTTCAAAATAACACTACTACTTTTGAGTGTCACCTGGATAAATAAATTTTAAAATGAATAATCTTGAGAAAACATGTAAAATTTTATTTCCTACTGCAGTTGAATTTTGAAGGAAAACTCGAAGTTTGAAATAAAATAAATCAAAATCCCAAAAATTATTTGTACATCTGGATAACTTGAAAAATGAATAGGAAAATGGTGCTGTTTTAAATTGTTAATCGAACGTCAATTATGTTGTAAGGTTTTATTCTTATTGTATTTGATAAAAGCAAGTTTAAATTTTTCTTTAATTTTAATTATATCAAACCTGAGATGGATTTTCATTTCTTTAATCTTTTTTCAATGCTGTTTTATAATCATTAAAATAATAGTTTTTTAACACTCATTTGAGAATTTTGTCCATACTTTTATCAAGTGGCGAAATAAAAAATATTTGTGGCATCAGACTTGTATACACAAATATTTTTTAGAACCATGTGTAACATTTTCTGTATATTGAGCATTCTACTTTTGATCATTCCGGACATAAATTGTATTTTAAACTTTTGTGACCATATTTTCAAATTGGTTTCATTTGGCATATCTAAAAACTGCCCATAACCTTATTTAGCAAAAAACCTATGTATGAATTATTACAATGATGAAATTTGTTAAAAGAAAACAGGACTGTCATAATCAAATCACTGATTTACATGTAAATTAAATATAGAATTTTATGTTTTGATATATCAGTTTACAGAACATTAATAGAAATTGCCCTATATCGAAATCTTTTCACTTTTATTTAGGAGGCATGTTTGAAAACTGATTAAGGAAGGGAACTTAACTAATCGCTAGAATTGTGATAATCAAGTACATTTATAATGTCAAAATTAAATAAATAAATATTGTATTAAAATTTAAATATTTAAAATCTAAAAATTGTTTAAGTTCCTAAGAGTCACTTTCATGTTTTTGTGAATTAACTTTTTGATGTACTTAAAATAGGATTTGTTTTATGTAATATTGACTAAAACTAAAAGTACCTACAGATTTTATGTCAAATTGAGAATTATAAAATGAAGCATTAGAGTATTCACAAAACTTGCATGTTTTTAATACTATTCATCTGCAGATTTTACGTCAAATTGAGACAATTATTAAACAGCACCATAGAAGTCGCAAAACTTTCATGTTTTTAAAACCATGCAAGGTTATTAAAAGGAAGGAAAACATGATTTGATTTTAGGATTAAATGTGAATATGGAATCAAATTAGTGCTTGATCTGCCAGTTTGAGAAATTACGCATAATCACTGATCACTGATTCAGTTTCTTGCCCTTTATTATGTTAAAGTTTTATGGTTTGTATGTTTGATCTCGAGATTCATTTATAAGCTATAAAGTAATGCACAGACATGGAATATTACTGGCACTGAGAAACGATTGTGATGTAAAACTTCCAATATAAAGTATTACTATCATGGTTTCATATGATTATCATTCTCTTTTCAGAGAGGGCCCGGTTGGAAGAGTAACGGACTAGCAACCGAAGGGTTGCGAGTTCGAATCCAGCCAAACACCGTCGTGTACAAAGGGGGCTGGTGCACGTTAAATCTGTCGTGGCCTCAAATGTCGTCACGTTGGCGTGGTGTGGAAGTTTGGAGAGTGGGGTGCCAGCTCAGGTGTTGCCTCGTCATCTGACCGTGGTTCAAAATTACGTGGTATTGTCCTCGGATCTTTCCCTTTGGGATTGATCCCGGACCGTCACCAATAGCCCATTGTGTTGCTCCAGTGTGACGTTAATTGAAATACCACCCCCCCCTTTTCAGAGAATTTTCAATGCAATCCATTTGAGCATGGTAATAATTCATCAGTAACATTTGGATAACAAACAAAATCATACTCCCTATCGTATTAATTAAGTTAAAAACGTTTAAATTGTGAATTCCCACACATTACACAAAAGGGTGTATTTTTCACTTGTAATATCTAATTCTCTGGAGGCAGAGTGCTTATATTTGTTTGAAATCGTTGGAAAGAAAATCAAACTCACGAGAATTATTAATTTTCGTGAAAAGAAGCGGTGAATAACTCAACTCCACTGAATTTGAGATTGGAGGAACAAGAACAATTTGTTTTTCCGTTGAGTATTCTGATGTATGTAATGTAGCCTGTCATATTCTGTTTTTTAACGTCTTCCGTGTAATAAATGTTTCGTTTGGATTTTCCGAGTTTGTGAAGTCATTCACGATTAAAAGAACCTCTGTTGTCACACTTGACTTAAATTGAAGTGACATAAACAGCAAATTTATACAATTCAAGACGAAACAGTATTGATTCATAATTCATGCATACAAAATTATAAATATCCAGAAGAGCACTTGATGTTTAGGAAAAAAGGACATGGACTCCTTAAGGCTTTAAAATTCACCCTAAAAAGTAAATTCTTAAAAATAAATCACTGTTCAACTTATACACTCATAAGTTGAACAGTGAGTTTTGGAACACATTTTTGTTTCATGTGGGGCCCTGAATGTAGTAGATGGGAAACTCAACTTCATATTTTTCAAATTTAACAGTATTTTATTAAAATCAACTTATTTTGAAACATTTGTAAGAAACGCATAAAAATATTTCGAGTGAACCGAATTGAGAATATTCAAGGGGGTTAGATGGGGCCGATCATTTAAATTTGTACTAGAGTTTGAAGTGTAAATTTGGGGTACCTAAACTATTGCTTCTGGAAATTGAAAAGTACGAAAAATTAAAATATGTAGTAGCATACAAAAATTGTTAGATTTAAGGGTTGGGCCGCCTTGACCTGGCTCAGTGGATTTGACAACGCTAGCAGCCTGTGAGTTGTGCGGCGTAGGTTCAATTCCTGAAACTACCCTGGGTGCATATTTTCTGTATCAATAAAAAGTTTCATTGTGTATATCCATTTGCTTCAGGGGCCCGTCGTGGTTCAGTGGGAAGCTCGCTGCGCTAACAACCTTCGAGTTGTAGGTTGAGCAGGTTCAATTCCTGTCAGGTGCATTCCTCCCTGGGAATATTTCTCTCCTTCTGTATCAGTAAAACTTTCATTGTGTGCGTATGTCTATTACTTGATATTGTATGTCTTGTGTCTGGCGCAGCATGGCCAAATATGGCCTTTCCGCCATAAAACCCCCAAAACAACCAACCATTTGCTTCACTGAAAAAGCATTGCTCGGTCAGATTTGGCGCGTCATAAATAAACCATCGAAACCGACTGAAGGTAAAGTAAGAATAACTTCTGCTGGCCCTCGATACAACGTCCTGGATTCGAATTTCGGCCTGGACGTAGATATTTGAGTGGTTCGAAGTCCACTTTGAACTGTGGAGTTGTTTAAATAACACCCTTATCGCACAAAAATGACTAACTTAAAGTGACAAAATCAAGAATAGAGTCAATGATAGGTAGGTACTTTAATTAACGTTCCACTGGAGCATCCAAACTTCCACACCACCCAACGTGAGAACATTTGAGGCCATGACAGATTTAACGTGCATCAATCCCCTTTGTACGCGACGTTGTTTGAACTCTCAACCCTCCGGTTGCTAATCCGTTACTCTTCCAACAGGGCTACCTTGGCCTTAACAGTCCGTTGTGTTGCTACAATAGAAATTCTACCTACCCTCACTAAGCCACACAGACGAAATTGCATACTTTCAATCCAGTTACTGGAGAAAGGTACTGTAACTGTAACTGTGTTCCCAATGTAAAATAAAGTAAACTGTTATGTGGAAGAGTTGTCTGCTATTTTTAAAGTTTACAAATTAAAAATATAAACATGAATCTTTTTACCGAATTAAAATCTAAAGGATGGTAAGTTTTTCCTGCTAACAAGATAAAAAATAATTATTTGTCCATCGTACAAACTGAAAAGAGTTGAATTAGATGTTTCTGGTCGAGATATTTGTTACATATTACTTATTTCATATATTAACCTACTCTAACTGCGTTGATTTCGCAAATGCATTTGAACTAAAGTTTTTGAACGTTTTGTATCATACTATATTTATTTCTATTCCACTGCGCAACGGATTAGCAACCGGAGGATTGCAAGTTCGAATCCAGCCGTCATGTACAAAGGGGGCTGGTGCACGTCCTCTCGTTGGCGGGGTGTCGAAGTTTAGAGAGGGGTGCCAGCTATGGTGTGACCTCGTCATCTGACCGTGGTTCAAAATTACGTGGTGTTATCCTCGGATCTTTCCCTTTGGGAAAATACCTATACCTTCTATTCCACTAGAGGAAAAAAATCACACTTAACAATCTTGATTCAGTGACCAAAAACTGCTGCTACATTTTTATGGCATCAAGTGCTTCATGATAATTAATACATTTTGAAATAACCTAGAAAACAATTTGCAGTTGCAGGTACTTCCGAGGATTTGAGTACATTCATTGGCATTAAGATTGGTTTGTTATCTTTGCTAATTAGACTAACCTAGAAGAGCACTGTACTATTGTCTGTAAACAATTGTAACTTTTCTTCACCGTTTTATATTTGCACTTTCAAGTTAAAAATTGATTTTTTTTCTTTGGAGCCTCAATAATGAACACTGCTCTTTACTAACACTCAAAACCAGTATTTATCTTTACTGTATGGTTCCCTGTGGAAATAGTCCTTATCGAGAAATTTTAGAATTATCATGCAGTGATATGTGAAAACATCAAAATTGTTGTAACGTTATTGTGGATTTATAAAATCAGTCTACTCTGCGAATCAGTTGGTCTTAGCATGGGATCTGTGCATGAATATGTTCATGTAAGATTGCACTGACTGTGACATCTTTGATGGTTGCTAGTAGTTATAGAACAGTGAACTGGCTTGTTCATTAGCCTTCAATATCTTTCAATGTGTACATTCTTTTGTAAACAATGAAATAAATCAGAAAAATCCTAGTTAGCTGTGTGACCCTAGTGATTAAAATTTTTTGTTCCAAGTCAATGCCAAATGTTGGTTAGCACATTGCTGATAAAACATCAACTTGGCAAACCTTGGGGACTGCACTGTACTTTCAAAAGCCAAACCAAGAAGTCATGTCACACTTTTGTAAAGAGAAGCATGTCTTTTTTTGGCTAGACTATAAAGACTATAGCCTTTCAAACATAGATAGCATGATTTGAGACTGCAGTGGGTTTGTCTACTGCTTTAGCAACCTGTGAGTTGTGTAGACAGTGCAGGTCCAATTCCTCCCTGTGTATATTTCTTTCTTTTGTGTCAGCAAAAACTTTCCTTGTAGGTGTGTCCATTATTTGATGTTGTCTGTCATGTGTTTGGTGAATCTTTGCCAAATATACCCCTTGCACAGTAAAAACCCAATCAACCATGATAAGAATTTGCATGTTTATTTTTTTCCAACACACATAACACTAAACTTTTGATGCTTAATGTCAAAAAAATTCAAGAACTGTTAGTAAGTTGGGATATTGTTTTATAACTTTATCCAGAAGTATTATTTTTCATATTGAAAAATAAGTTGGAAAAATAATAATTTCAGTAATGTTCTGTCTATCACATTATGGTGCAAAAATCAGTTTTAAAATGATGCATAGGATTGCAGTAGTGAATAAGAAGTTAAGAATTGCTTACACTTCGTAAATGTGATAAATATTAAAAATTGGGTTTCATTATTGCTAATAGTAATCATGTGCCCTTATGTGTCATTTTCTGTCAAATTTCAAAACAATTATATGAAGCTGTCTCACAAAATCAAAAGGTGTTAATATGTTAAGTAATTTTGTATTAATTCCAAATAATACTATTATTTTACAGGTATCTTAAAGTACTTTAATTTAATATATTAAATATATTATTTTGATAGTTTTAGAATTATTTAGAATTTTCATTAACAGTAGCTATTTATTGCATATTTTATCTAAACTTTCAATGTATTGTAAATTGCTTGCTTGTCCCCTGAAACTCACGGAATTAAAATGCACTTATGAAGTAAATATGATCAAATTTAATACTGGGGTTCCTTTTTTAATATTTCAGGAATTTTTCTGGAGAAGGACTTGAAGCATGTAAAGATGGTCTTGATAATGTCACTGTGTCTGCAATTATTCAGAAAGCATTGAATGTAAGTAAACTTCTAACAAAAGTACCGTTTGGAGATGGTTTTTAAATAGATTACACAAAACTGCCAAATTACGCACAGATCAATCAACTTATTGGATCACCTGTTTATAGGGTGACCAACTTTAAGGGAGATTTAGTCACAATGAATTTTGTGTCACTTAAATGTTTATGGAATGGATAATATTAAACAAAATTAATTTACATTGTATATAATATGCAGGTCACAATATAGAAGAAAAATTTACAAATGTGCATGTTTCTTAGTCCTAACCTATATATATTGTGTTTGTCCACTGATGATGCAGAACAAAACCTTTTTTATCTATTACAAATTTCAAAAACTAACTATTGTCAGCTGATTGCTACCATTAACTCTAACTTAATTAGTTCTAAGTTGCTTTGATTTCTCTGGTCAATTCATTTATTGCTCATCAGTGAAAAAACTTTCACAATTGGCATTTGTGCCTGGGATGTTTAAAACAAAGCTTAAGGTATTAAGGTTTGACTCATCAATTTGTTTTTTAAATCACTGAATGTTTTAAATTAACTTCATTCTATACTTTCTGTGTGTAATCTGAAAAGATATTCCGCTACTGATTAGTATATGCTAAACTTCGTATTGATTCTTATAGGTAATTTTTCTATATTTATGGAAAAATACCTCTGTCTAAATTGTGGATAATAATTGCTAAATATTGATAATATCGGAATACATTTAGTGGGAATAATGTACAATTTAAATTTCACTATCTTGGTTGTTAATGAAATATGCTGGGGAAATATGAGGTAATCCAAAAAAAAAAATTAGCTAATACTGGAGTTCTCTGGAAATACGGGAGAGTAGATCATTCTTGGTTAGCACTTTGTTTTGCCTTTGGTGTTGTTTTTATTCACATCAGTAACTAAATTATGGACTTGGAAAATAGACCAAGTACAATGATTGCATTTCTAGTATTTCATATTGTCCTAATGTACTTTTTTACTTCAGGTATATGAAATATTCTTATGCATTTAAGTTGTTCTCTCCATGTTCTTGCATTTATATACATAGTGTACATGAGATCCTAAAACTTTCTGACCATGTAATCCTTTTCTGGTCATTTTCAATTGAATTCCCATATTCACAAAAGATATAAGATATTTCATCTTCACTTCAGATATCTATAATTTTCAGGCATGGTTATGATTTAATGATCTATGTTAAACTATATTATCTTTACAAAACGATCTCTACAAAAATTATATAAATAAAGATAACTCCATCATTGATATTTAGTACCACAAAAACATGATTAAGAATGGGAAGATAATGGTTTGATTTCATTAATTCATGTTTGTTTAGTTAAAAAAAATGAAGGAAAAACCAGATAAATAAAATGAGACAAATTCAGTTATTAAAATGATTGTTATTTATTAACATTAACAATTACTACATTCACAATCTTATCGTGTTTGGTATGCTATATCAATCTTGAAAATTGTTATGTTCCCATTTTGTTATGATGTGCTTGCTGTGTTTGTTATTAACTGCTTGTAAAATTGTGGCTACACAAATTAATTTTTTTTATTATTTTAGTTGGATTTACGTGATGTTGGTGGTAATTTTTTTCCTGAAGATCTAAGCAAGACAAAAGTAGACTTTGTAAGTTACTTTAGTACTTTTAATCACAGATTTTGTTCATTGTAAGTTCTGAAATAATTGCAATACACAATGTCTGATTGTTATTGGTGCTTCACATTAATAAAATAGATTTCCATGAGCTTAAAAGATTTTACTATACTGCTTTTGCTTCAAAATACATTTGTCGTTTTGATATAATTGCAGTCTTACCTTGTTAAAATCCTTTTCATTAAATAATAGAGAAGCATGCATCTGAAGTATTACCATTGCTATACATATTTCTCTAATATCACATGAAAAAGGCCTTATTTACTATTTACTTTTACTATACTGGTATATACTTATTTTACTATACTACTTTTGCTTCAAAATATATCTTCTGGCATTTTGATATAATCGCAGTCTTACCTTTAAAATTTTTTCATTAAAAAATAGGCCATTTGAAGCATTACCAATGATATATTTCTCTTATATAGCATGAAAAAGGCCTTATTTGTACTTATTATTTGGCAATGACTCGACCAAGCATCATGTTGCTCGTGAATCAAATCAGTTGATGGAAAATAAATATTTTCACTGGATATTTATCAACTAAATGCAATGAGTGGTTTCAAATTCACATTCAAAAAGTGAATTTAAGAGTTGTGCTGTCAAGTATTGCATTCATAACAAATAAAACCATAATCAGTTAGCAAATAGATTCTTCAAGGAATGATGTTAAGAGATGAAAACAGAACAGAAAAGTTAATTTAGAAGGCAAAATTTGTAAGCATTCAGTAATGTGCTTATATTTAAACATGATTTGTGTGAACTTTGTGGTGCTTACTGCATGATTTAAAGGAATTTTTCTAAAACTACAAAGTGGTGCTCTGGAGGGAAAGTATTTCTGCAATAACTACATTTTCATGATATTTTAATAAATTTGATTTAGCTAATCAGAAAATTTTAAAAATTATTAAAAATTATCACCTAGGTGTTAAGGAATAGAATGCTGCTAAGATTTTTATTTTCATAGATTCCTCCTAGAAACAGGCCATACTATTTTCATATATATGGTCAGATCTTCCATCACAAGTTCGAAATTCTAAAAGTATCTTTAAGGAAGTAAATTATTACAGGTAGAAAAGATTATACAGTGATGCCTTGGTTAAAAACGGCCTCAGATAACGGCGTACTTGGTTAACGATAAGAAACTAAGAAAAAAATTACTCTTAGTTAACGACACAGGCTTTGGTTAACAACTCTTGATTATGTGAAGGAAGAATTCAGCATTGTCATAGTAATTATTCTAATTGTAAAGGGTTGACAAGAAATAACAATGAAATATGTCAAAGCAGTATAGAGGAAACTGTCCTTCCTTTGGTAATGAAGAAACTTCAGATGAAGGACACAAATTGGTAAAGGATATTGTGGCAACTGCTCATGATCTTAACTTGGAAGTAGAGGAAGATGTTGAAGAATTATTGGTGATGCATGATCGAGAACTGACTATTGATGAGCTAAATGAACTATTCAAACAGCAATATAAAGAAAAGGAAATGGAAATTTCATCTGAAGGTGAGAGAAAGAACAAATTACTACTGCTGAAATCAAAAATGTTTTGGCACAGTGGGAGGAAGTTCAAAATGTTGCCATGAAATGGAATCCAAACAGATCTGAGGTTATCAGAACTGCAGATCTATTTAATGAAAAGTCCATTAGTCTTTCAGAAACATTTATAAAAAAAGAAGCAGAAGCAAACAACCCTAGACATGTTGTTTACAGGTCCATTTGTCAAAAAACTCTGAAGTGAGCCCAATTGTCCTTCTGGTGAAGATTGATAATTGAAAACTGTTTTCATGAACAATTCATTTTATTAAGTCATTAAGTATAAAATGTCGGATTACCTCAAGTACCAAGTTTGATATCCGATATCTCTGATATTTCACTTTGACAGTTTGGAATTTTTTTATTGCAAAGTTACTCCATCAGCCTTTCAGACTCATGTTATGGTTTGTGGTTATCTGTTGAATTGCCTTTTGCAGATTAAATCTTATAAACCATGGATAAGTCAAAAATTCGCGTTATTTTCGAATGTGAGTTCCGTCGTGGAACTAATGCAGCGCAGACAACTTGAAATGTCAACGAAGTGTTTGGCGAGGATGTGGCTAATGAACGCACAGTACATCGATGGTTTGAGAAGTTCTGATCTGGCGATTTTGATCTTCAAAATGAGCCACGTGGGCGGCCTGAGAGCAAGGTGGATAATGATGAGCTGAAAGCTGCAGTGGAAGCGGATACATTCTCAGTACAGCAGTACATCTCAAACTTTGTGAATTATCAGAAAGGTTTGACTTTACTATTCCTAGAATATTAAACCATTTGAAACAAATCAGTAAGGTTAAGAAGCTGGATAGATGGTTTCCACATGAATTAAACGAGCGTTAGAAGAGAAATCGTTTCAAAGCTTGCATTTCTTTGGTGTCGTGACATAAAGGCAAACCATTTTTACACTGTATTGTTACGTGTGATGAAAAATGGATTCTTTTCGACAATTGCAAGCATTCGGCTCAATGGTTTTATAAAGATGAAGTGCCCGAAACACTCCGAAATCGAATATTCACCAAAAATAGCTAATGGTGTCTGTTTGGTGGTCCAGCGCAGGTATTTTCCACTACAACTTTATGAGAGCTGGTCAATCGATTTCAGCGGATGTCTACTGTAACCAATTAGACGAAATGATGAGGGAGCTTGGGATTAAGCAGCCAAGATTGGTGAATAGAGACAGGATAATGTTCATTCAGTTCCAAATTGGTCATTGCATACTTAATTTTTTTGTAGCAAATATAATAAATAAAGGATATTTATCATATTTTTAGGACATTTTAAATAAGTTTTATCTGCATTTTTAATATGTACTATGGTTGTGGGAAGGAGCCAGAACAAATTAATCAATTTTCAATTAAATCTTATGGGGGAATCGCACCTTGGATAATGACAGTTTTGGTTAATGATGGTAATCCTGGAACTTATTAACGTCTTTAACCAAGGCACCACTATACAAATTTAATCACTTCGAAAAAAGGATGAAAGCTTGCATAGTAAAGTAAGGCTGTTTAAATGTAGGAAAAGTCAGGATCCTATTAACAAAATTGTTATCTTTTTGAATTAATAAATGGTATACAAGTATATTTAAGGGGCTCATCATTATCCAAGCTCTTCACACATGTTCCTTCACCTAACCTTGGTTAATTTACTGTCTGTCTACCATGAGAACTACAGATAAGAACTTTATCCTATTTTAAATAGGGCCATGGTAGCCCGGTTGGAAGAGTAATAGATTAGTAATGGGATGGTTGCGAGTTCGAATCCAACCAAAGACCATCATGTATAAAGGAGGCTGGTGCACATTAAATCTGTTGTGACCTCAAATGTCCTCACATTGGCATGGTGTGGAAGCTTGGAGAGTGGGGTGCCAGTTCAGGTGTGACCTTGTCATCTGACCATGGTTCAAAATTACGTGGAGTTGTCCTGGGATCTTTCCACAGTCGCCAATAGCCTGTTGTGTTGCTCCTATGTGACATTAATTAACTACCTACCTACTGCCAACACTCGCGGAAAACAAAAAAAAATTATGTCATATTTGAGAGTAACCCCTACTCATAATGAAGGAGCCCTGTATCTATAGCGACCACTAATACCCAAACTTGGTGTTTTTTGCAGTTATTGTGGTAAACAGACAGTAAATAGCAGTACCATTTCTTGGTTTCAGAAATTTCAAATGCATTTAATTTCTGTCTTCTAGTTGTTTTTATGACACTTTATTGTTAAAACTGTTTTTACAGATCTCAGGTTCTGGTGTTGTGCAAATTCAAAAGATTAAGAATGCTACTGCACCTAAATATGAGTACAGTGCAGGTGCTCCACCCATAATGAGACTCCTTTTAACTGATGGAAATACTTATGTAAATTGCTTGCAGTGGGGTCAGTGGAAATTTTTGAAGTATGTATATCCATACAATTCATAAAAATATGCATACCCTTTTAGGCATCCACTAAGTTTCAGAGAAATTTTAAAACTCATTTTTTTTTGTATATTTAGCCATTTTTAGTGCATTTTTATTCTAACTGCTCTGCTTATTTTGTAGTATTTAGCCATTTTAATTTTTTCTTATGAAAATTTATATTCTTGGATTGAATTAATTATAATTATTTCAATGTTTATAATTATTCATGTTGTATCACATATTAAAGCTTATCAAACTAGTAAATAGATTAGTAACGTCATGGTTACATATGTAGTTTTGTCAAATTTTGTAACAAAAATCTGTCTTTCAACACTTTACATGAATCTTTTCACCTGTCCTGAACCCCATCACTCAAACAAAACATATCTAATAGATCTGTATTTATTTATAAGAGTGCTATTTTACTTATGAGAAAAATATAGAATATTTGAAGTGGGTTTAATATCAAAATATTTTATCATAGAATAAATTTCAGAGAACATGTAAAACACTCATAGTGATGAAAGTCATGTTTATTAGAAATTAAAGTCATTGTTGAAACACATAGCTTGTTATGAAGTAGCTGTCATGCTGATGTCAATTCAATAATGAATGCAATTATTTTTATTTGTGTTAACTTTATTTGTGAAATTTGTTATTTTTATTTGAAAAATAAATGTCACATCACCAGGAAAACGAAATCAATGTTATAAAATGAACATTCATTAAAAATGATTCAATTGGTAAATTTTGAAGTAATCACAATCTTGTCATTTGCAAGCACATTTTTTTTTTCAAAAAAATTAAATTGTTCAAATGTAGAAAAGCTTAAATGTAAAGGGCATATTTTTAGAATAATCTCAGAACTAAATTTTGCTTTATGCTTTTCTTTTATGCTTTGTTTCATTGCTATCTTAAAGTGTTTTGAATTCTTAGTCATGTATATAATCTGATCCTTTGAATTTATAATTTGTTATAGTGTGGACACACCTCCTGGCACAAAAATTTATTTAAAGCCTGGAAAGATTCCTATGCAGAATAGTTTTATGCTTTTGAGTGAAAACCAATTTACAGTGCTAGGTGGTTGTGTTGCTTCTATGGTTGAAAAATGGGAATTATGTAAAGTAAGTAAAAACCATTTCATTATTTGCATTCTTTAGCCTAAATATTCAAAAAAGTTATTTTTAGTAGAAGTTTGTTATTTTAGTAGTGTTAGTTTTACACTACTAAAATAACAAAAAAGTTATTTTAGTAGTGTTTCTTACACATCATACAATGATTGCATTTGTATGATGTGTAAGAAATATTTATATCCCATGTTGCAATTTGTCTCATTGATAGAAAGTTGTCTAAAGAAAATTGAAATGATTTGTTATAGAGTATTTTAAAATTAAATAAAATATGTATTAGTTTTTGCATTTGACTATTATGTTGAAAAATTTTAAATGTTTATGCACACAGTAACAAAAGCATAATTTAAAATACATAATCACAGTTGCCATACATCCCCTCCAATAATCATTTTTTGTAATTATAATGTCGATATCTTTTCGTAAAATCAGCAAATTTTGCTGCGTAATGAGAATTGCAAATGATGTGTACGTTAATATTTCACTTAACATTTTATATTTCCTTTTATTCACCCACTTATTGCTTTTTCATTGTAAGATATTAGAAAGATCATAATGTAATGAAATCTTGCATTAAAATTAGCTCTTTTATGCACAACTCATTAAAATTGTATTTTTAAAAACACTTTTCTATGAGTGGACTTGACTGTGACAACTTTGTGTAATCAACAACCAATAGTCATGTTTTAAACATATCCTGATAAACTGCATATCTTTGCTGCTTTTATTAGTTTAACTATAAAAGTGAAAACTGAAGATATAATAATTCAAGTTTTCAAGATTAGAAAATTATTTTTATTAGTTACGGTTGAAATACAGAGGGTATTTCTACAAAAAGTGATACATTTGCTGCTGCTGTTGTAAAATTATACATTATATTATCTTATGTATCAAGCGACATTTTTTGCTAATTTCCATGTACCTTTTTAGCGCCTGGCTTCCCATGTGCGTACCAAAGAAAATCTGGATAGTACAGGTCCTCCTCCTTGGATACCTTTTGGGAAACCTATAGTAACTGTTAAAACAAAATCAAGTGAGCATTGTTGACACAATATTTTCACTTAGGAGAACCTAAGATCTTTTTTTAAGTTGACTTGGTAGCTTTATTTTTCTTGTAATTTTTTACTGTAGCATTTATAAATGTGATTCTAATATCTACTATTGAGAGCCTTTGACACCCATTCTTGTGCCTATAATAAAAACCATCAATATTAGTTTCATCTTTTAAATTTTGTATCAGAAAGTTTTTGAAACCAATTTAGTTTTCTCCAGAGTTTAGTACAGAGAATCTATGAACTTTCAAATGTATGCTCATTAGTTTTTGTAGCAGATTTGTAATTATATTTTCAAATATCTTAAATTCCTCCTTTTATTCTAAATAGTTTAAGTATGTTAAAAAGTTAACTATCTAAAGATGCACTATGATTTATTTTTAGTTGAATCCCTAGTTTTCTCTGGATGATTTGTAATTTAATTAATTTCATCCACTGGAATGTATTGCATGTATCTTGAATTGAATGAATTTTAAAGTGACTTAAAATTCTGTGACTTGTAAGTAGGCTTGCTCATACTGCATTATCTCCAACTATGCATTTCCATGTAATTAAGTTTTGAAGATAAAACATAACTAATTTTTAACTTAAATTAACAATGGTGATCATTCACCTTGATAATTCAACACTCAAAACCAAGAAATTCTGATTACGTATGTGGAGTAACCTCAGGTATTCACTTATAATCATGGAGATAACACTGAGAATATTTCCAGACAAGATTTAAAAAAAAAAAAGAAGACAGAAAAATTAATAAAAATCCTTTTACATTTCATAGGTAACTTCCGATCATTGGAACAGGATTCAAAGGAAGCCAAGGAAAATGCCCTTTTTAAGCAGCAGAGGCTGGCCAACATAGCTGAAGTTTCAAGGGTTAAAGAAGGAAAACCTAAAGTGTTCGGCGGTGGTAAAGACATAGTAAGTTCTTCTCTTATTCATAAATATGCATACAAGGGGCACCAACTTGGAGAAATTATTGGGATAAGATGCCAGTTGATTCATATGTGTTTTCAGAACAATTTATTTTGTCTATCAATTTCATTATCTGTATTTTTATCCCTCAAAGGCACATCTCTTTTAGGTGTGCATTGGCTTCACGGACCCAAGGTACTCTAGTAATCTTTTCTTTTCCTGTGGGTTTTACTGTCTAGTAAACATAAGGGTCGCGCTCCCTGGATACCCATGCAATCTTTTTCTGCCTTCATTGCACAACTCTATTCCCCCAATTCCTCTTTTTTCCCAGCTAGCCAAAAAATATGGCCCTTGCACCATAAAACTCCAAAATAACTAACCTCTTTTCCCCTTTCACAACATATTTTACTTGACATTTTAGTGCAGGTTGACCAAATCCCCTCATGTCTTAGGGGGTCTGGGTCACAACCAAAAAACTATTTGGGAAAATGAGGGGAGGTTGGGGACTAAGAGTTGATGCCCCTTTATGCGTACATGGAGTAATTTAGGTAATTTTAAACTTCAGTCTCATTAAAAAATATTGAATGAGTTGGTTAAAGTAGAAATAAACTTTTGCAATGAAAAGATTTTCCAGTTAGACTGCAGGCATTTTTAACTGAGAGCATATTAACCTTTTAAAAATTTAGTTAGTTTAGTTTTTAAATTAAGCTATCATGTAATATATTCTTGATGTGATACAATTTTGCTGACTGTTCAGATGTTGTGTTATTTTAATTAGAGTTTAGTGGTACAGTATTGAAAGTAATTGTATTTTTTAGGCTGTATAAACTATATTGCCACCCATGCAGGGCTGCCACAGGCAACTTTTTGTTACTATTTTTCAACCTTGGCAAGTAGGGGTACTTTTTTAAGCAAAATCGTCTCAAAAGCTCCTATTTTAAAAATATTGGCGACTTTTTTTATATTTAACAAAAGTCAACGAAATTGTGTCCCTATTTTAAACTAATAGCAAGGATGAAAATGTTTTTTCTTTTAAGTTTTTGCACCAAGCTGTGGCAACCATAAAAGAAAAACATCTGAATCTGTAATTGTCAAATTGTGAAAACCTTATTAAGAAAATGATTAGTTTTTAATTTTGAATTTCTCGGCGAGATCTTCAATGTGTTTCATACTGAATTAACATATTTTGTGTTTTAGCTGATTCATTTTGTATTAGAACAACTAAAATTGCTGCTAAAATAGAGTTCAAGAGTAGACTTTTTACTACTATTTTTAAAAATTTATGCTACTAATGCAGCTATTTCAAAAGTGGTTTGGCTGTGAAAGCCCTGCTCATGTAATAACTGTCATAAGAGCATATTCATTTGATAACGTTAAAATGTAATGGTTGCTACAAAGACTTTTTCTTTGTTTCAGAAGCAGACAAATAATAAATCTGAATCCAATTCATTTCCTCAATATGGCAATTCAAATGAATCATCAGGATACAATAAACCGCCCAGAAATTATGACCCTGAGTTCAGGCAATCCCCAAGAAAAAAGGACGACGACCGGAACGTGAAGAACACAAGAAACGAAAGAAGCTGGCCTGGACAAGAAATGCACAGGAATCCCTCCTTTAATGAAACTTCTAGTCAGGGACAATCATTTACAAAAGACAGACGAGTAGACCAGAGGAATAAATTCAATGCAAATAGCTTTCACAATGGTAAAAATCAGGGAACACACCAAAACCAGAGAGCTTTTGATAACACACCTCGTGAAACTTATGATAACACAAATTCTAAAAGGTATCAAAAACCTTCACATTTTAATGAAAATCCTAGAGTTTCAAACACAGAAAAGTATTATAATAATGACAGGAGATCCAATGACATGGAAGACTTGACTCACAGGACTTCTCAAATCAAGCTTCATGGATATGATACTCAACATGATAGTAAAGTTGTTCCTGCGAAGCCATTTCTTAAACGTGGTGTAGAAGTTATGGCTAGATATTGGGAAGATAATAAGGTATGCAGTTTTAGATTATTTTTTATGTAACTTGGCTTCAATTGATGTATAGCTGAAATATAATTTTATTTCATCATGCCTTCAAGTATTAAATGTGCAAAAAAACATTTATTTAAAAATTAAAATGAAGCATTTCACAGTAGGATTGAATATTATCAATCTTATTTAACAGTTGCATAGTGGGAAAGAAGTTCTGTCCACTGTATACAAGGTTCCCAAAGCGATATGCTTCCATTCTCAAGTTTACTTATGTGTTTGTGAATGTAACAAATGTTGAGTTCATGAAAACGGCACTATACTACATTTATAATTTTCTTAAAATCAGTTTCCTTTGAGAAATAAAATGTTTAGGATAATTTACAAAAACTCTTATTAGTTAATGCAATTAGTTGTACTCAAATCTGCATTTTTAAAAGTTTGTTTTTGAACTTAGAATGTTTTATTTTTAAGCATACTTGTCTGTACTGCATGTAAGTTGTATCTGAAGTTTTAATTTTAATTTAGCAAAATAGTTACTTTCAATTGTAATATTGCAAATGTAACTGTCATGCGTATTATCAATCCTATTTAACATTTACATAGTGGCAAGGAAAGTTCTGTCCACTACATTCAAGGTTCCAACAGATCTATTTTGCTCATATTTTCTTTTCTGTGCTGATTTCTATCTTCCAGATTTTTCTGTAATCAGTCTGCTTAAGAATTTCATTAGAATGGTGAACTCTTCCATGTAGTTGTAGGGGCCATTGTGGCTCAGTTGGGTATGCTCATTGCGCTAACAACCTTCGAGTTGTAGGTGGTGCAGGTTCGATTCCTGTCAGGTTCATTCCTCCCTGGGTGTATTTCTCTGTTCTGTGTCAGTAAAACTTCCATTACGTGTGTCTTACTTGATATTGTATGTCTTGTGTCTAGCACAGCTTGGCCAAATATGGCCCTTGTGCCATAAAACCCCCAAAACCAACCACAGGGTTTTAGTAATATGCAGCTTCATAACTCAAATCAACCATATTAAAACTAGGTAGCGAAATTGGCAAATGCATCCTGTAATGGCCAATTTTATATTGTTCTTATCTGTTACCATTCTACAAGAATAAAGGGTTTCAAGTTTGAATCCAACCAAGGACCGTCATGTACAAAGGGGGCTGGTGCATGTTAAATCTGTCGTGGCCTCAAATGTCCTCACGTTGGCATGGTGTGGAAGTTTAGAGAGTGGGGTGCCAGCTCAGGTGTTATCTCGTCATCTGACCTTGGTTCAAAATTACGTGGTATTCTCAGATCTTTCCCTTGGGGGATTGATCCCGGACTGTCACCAATAGCCCATTATGTTGCTCCAGTGCTACGTTAATTTAAATACCTACCTACAAGAATAAAAAACATCGATTTGTGTGTCACATACATTAATGAAATATATATATAGATTGATAAATTAGATTTTCCAAAATATTCAAAGTTATCGAAAGTAATCTTGAACCACAAAACACTCAATTACATGATTTCAACATTTTTTACCTATTAGGTTTTCAGAAATTTATTTGTGTTAGTGATTTCTATAAATGTATTTATTCATTCCAGTTCTACCGTGCCACAGTCCATGCTGTTGGAAAGGAAGGAAGAACTTGTGTTGTTCATTTCATGGAATACGGGAATTATGAGGAGGTTTTAGTTGATGATGTACAGCAGTTACAGAAAACTTCAGATTGGGTAGGTTCGAATTCTAATTGTAATAAAGCCTCTTAACCACCATTTTCTTCTAGAACATAATTTAAAACCCTAAGATACATAATTAAATTCCCTTTTTAACACTGGGGCCGCGGTGGCCCGGTTGGAAGAGTAACGGACTAGCAACCGAAGGGTTGCGAGTTCGAATCCAGCCAAACACCGTCGTGTACAAAGGGGGCTGGTGCACGTTAAATCTGTCGTGGCCTCAAATGTCCTCACGTTGGTGTGGAAGTTTGGAGAGTGGGGTGCTAGCTCAGGTGTTGCCTCGTCATCTGACCATGGTTCAAAATTACTTGGTGTGTTTCTCGGATCTTTCCCTTTGGGATTGATCCTGGATTGTCACCAATAGCCCATTGTGTTGCTCCAGTGTGACGTTAATTGAAATACCCCCCCTTTTTAACACTAAACATAGAGTTTTCCAAGAGAAGTAGTTTTTGTTGTATAAATTTTGTGAGAAATAACCACGGGTATATATTGTCTGCAAGAATTCTAGGAACAAATTCAAGGCATGATGAAATAGGTTATGAGCCTTATCGAGAATACTGCAGGTTTCAGTGTAAAATATGTCCCAATTGCTTAAAGCTGCGATTTTCAACCAATGTCACTGTTTGGTGTGCCTTATGGATGCTGAAGTGGTTTAGATTGCAAAATGCATCATTTCAATGGTTTAGTTTTGACTTTTCACAAGTGTTCACAGGTAATTTATATTAATACCCATATTAATAATTTTGAGTTTTTTCTTATTAGAAGGTATCATAAATAATTGTTTTTAAAAGCCACTTTAGAGGTTAAAAAGGGTCAGTAATTACTATTATTTCTTAATAAATCAATCAAAATTATACCTTTTTTGTCTAATCAACTAAAAATATATTTTTTGGTGTACTGCAGAATTTTAGTAACTAGTTTGTGTGCCATGAGATGAAAAAGGTTGAAAATCGTTGGTGTGAACTATTAAGTGACCATAAATTTCCTCTCTAACCACTCATTAAATCTTTTAGTCCTCTTAAAATGATGGAGAAAAATGTTTACCTAGGTATTTATGTTACATTTCCAATCTAGGAGCATCTTCATCTTTCATTCTTGAAGAGACTTGTGGCATCTAGGTATCCCCTAGTATGACACTTATTCTATTCCTAATCCTAGTGATGAAAATAACTTTCTTTCAGTCAATGCTGACAATTAGTGGTAATTAAATTCAAAGAAAGTTATGTTGCTGTCCATTATGTTCAGCTGTACAAAACAGGAGGATTCAGAGGTGAGGGTCAAAGGATCAGATGACCCCTTACTTATCCCTGTGCACTTTGATTCTAATCTTAGTTGAAAATTCTATAATTTTAATCTAAACTGAAATAATTTACGTAATTAAACATTTAAATGTTTCAATAATATGCAAAGAGGCAATTGTTAATTTAAGCAATAAAATGAAGACGTGAACTTTCTATTATGAAATAATTTTAGTGTTATTTCCAAAATGTTGATACAGTAAATTGCCAGGTATTTGCAAAGCAGGGGGACTGGGGGAACATTTTTTTAACTGACGTTCCTCCCGAATGTATGGGTAACCATTAAGTAGCTACCATTTGCATCAAATTCTCGCTAACTCCCACTGATAGTAAATTGTTCACTGCATGTTTAGTAAAGTAAGTTACTAAATATTCATTGCTACTTGTATAAAATCAAGTGCTTGTGTGTACACAAGATCAAAGTAAGCCTTTATCGATTTCTTTTCTATTTCATTTATTTTATTGAAATCCACATAATTTATAATCTTTGTTATCTTACATTGCTATTTATAAAAGTTATATACTGTGTTCAAAAATAATTTTCATGTAACGAAGTGTATGCATATTTAGCCCTTGAGGCCAAAATGGACGAGGGAATATATTCTGTATTCATGGAAAAGGAAGATGATTAAAAGATTTATTACAAAACATTGAGCTCACCATTAATCTTTAGTGACAATCCATACAAAAATTTAAGTAGTCCTAGAGGGGACTTTACTTCACTACAATCGTACCATGAATTTTCTCCAATGAAATATTTCCCACAATGAATTTCCATCTTTCAACATGATATAAAACACCTCACTCCATGACACAATTTTGTCTTGCAACTAACATAACTCTCACTTAATTTACAATAGGTTATGAATAATAATTTATGAGTGACCAATATTAAAGTATATTCATAGTTTTTATTAGAAATGGGACAAAATGGATATGAAAATGACATGATGGCAGGGAAATGTGAAAAACAGTATGTATGGTCAACCCCTATCTATGTAGCAAGTGAATAAGGACCTTTAGTTCAGTCAATTTTCATGTAACTGGGATATGGATAATCAGTTTCTACCATATAACATTTAATCACACCATTTGAACCCACTATAAATGTATTTTGGATCTGCCCTTACATGTACAAAATAGTAATTCAAATGCTTTACAAAATATTTGATGCAAAGCTAACTTTCTCCTTGCATTGATTTTATGGTAAGCATTTTGATGAGGAATAAAAACTTTATTATTTCAGTTTCTTGGTTATGATTTATATTTTTGGAAGAGTGATATGTATATACTGTATTTTTGTTACTTTTATACTTTATGCCTTTTCCCTTGCAGACTGTTGGACCAATTGGTTTTCGACCAAGTCATTGGGAAAGTTATGATAAAAATCAAGATTTTCCACCCATCTCAAATTTTCAGGAAAGCTCTAATAAATCATATGGAAATCACCATCATTCTAATCATCACGATAGACAAAAATCATCTCGACAAGACTTCAGACCTTCAGCAAAATTGTATCAGCCACCTCATCAACGTCAAACACCTTAAATGCCATTTGTATTAAGATTTCTTTTTGAATAGCTCTATATATGGATATAAGTACAGCCTAGTTTAGTTTCTAACATAAAAGAGCTTGTAAAAATAGTTTGTTAAATTTTCTATGTGGAAGAAAATACATTATAAGTTTACTTTAATTTTTCATGAGATGAAGTATGAATAAATATTTGAGTAATCCTTAAATAATATTAGGCATATTAGAAATTAAGATGTGCTAATTATTTAAGGAAAGGAATCAATATGGAGACAATCTTAACTGGTTTTAAGTGATCTATTTAAATATTTATTTGATAAGCAAAGATAATTAAAATGCATGTATAAATATATCAGTTTTTTATTTAAAAATATTAATATATTTTGTAAATTAACCTTTGTTAACAAAGCATAAAGATATTCAAATTGAAAGATTTTTAAGTGTCTGTATAACATATTGCAACTCAAAGTTGCACAATTTTTGTTGTCAATAAAAATATGAATGTCCATTCCATAATGAATGTCCAATGTATAGATAGTTAAATAAAATTAGTCATGGACTATTTGCTTCATTTTTTAAAATTTGTTTTTACAGCTGCAGTACATAAACATACTTTATATTTAAAAATATTTTTAGTTGATTAAAACTTGCATTGAATTAACATGTATTTGTATTGAATGCTAAACAAAATGAAAAGATTAGTATAAAGAAACCATATTTTTCAAACATCTGGAACTATTTTGTGCTATGCTTTTCTAAGATGTTTTCAGTTCCATTGTAGAATGCCATTTGTATAAGCTTTTCTGCTCAAGGTTCCTCAATACATTTTTCGATGGGATTTGGATCAGGATGCACACTGGTCTGAATCCAAAACTAAATATTTCTCTATTGAAACTATTTTTGTGGAATATGTTGTATGAATAGAAGATTGATCTTACTGGAAAACCTAAAAAGTTCTCTTAAGGTATTAAATGGTTCTAATTTTTAGTGGTCTGTTTTCTACTTTTGAATTATAAAATATTGGATACTTTGTTGAAGCTAAATCCATCCCAGAATAAACATGTTACACTGCTTAATGTAAAGCTTGACTTTCCTCAATGATACCCAACTGTCTGAAACATCGAGTTGGAAGTTTTTTTCTTGGTTCTAAATATGGGGTCATACTTTAAGAAAAGCAAATTCCAGGAGTTTTTAGGAGGCATCACAATTTTATTGAAACCCAACAAAACTCTGTTACAAGGTTACTTAACCCACCAAATGGTTTCGACAAGATATTTCATCCATCGAGATCTGACCAATTTTGCTAATGATATATCTCGCCATTGAGATATTGCTGATTTTTTATTACGAGATCAAGATTTGGTCAGTTTTCTAATGACAAGATATGGTCAGTTTTGCTGAGATACCTCGTTGAGACAACCACAAAGGAAGGTTAAAAATCAAGCAGTGTTAAAATATTCATATATCTACCACTGAAACTTCCTATTTTCAATAATTCATGTTTCAAGCATCTCATTCCTAATATCTTGGAAAGATTTGATCTAATTGCAAAAAAACAAGCCAATCTAAAAAAGCTCAAAAATAAGCACCACCTGTCCTGTTTGTGAGTAAACCATTGAATAAATAAAGGTGGAGAGAATGTAGACCATGACTATCAAGGAATCACAATACAAACTTAGATAATCATTTTGGTTTTGGCTGATTTTCCCCCTCTGAATAAGTTAAAATCAATTTGGAAATTTAAATAATCTCCTTGCCTTATGACAAGCAGAATAAAAAAATTTCAGGTGGATATTTCAGTTTTCCTGTCTTAAGTCAATTCAACTATTTCAGAGCTTTTAAAAAAGGTTTCTCTCCCAGAAGTTATCAAGCATCAACATGTGTAAAACATTCATAGCCCCTAGACCAGGGATGGGCAAACTTTTTCGGTCGCGGGCCAAAAATCGAAAAAAAAAAGTTTGGCGGGCCAAGATAAATTTTTCTAAAATTTTAAAAACAATATACAAGTATTACAATTTAAATATGTTAATGAGATGAATGAAATTGCGATTTCATTTTTAAAAGTTCCTTATATTGAGGTTCGAAGTGAGATGTACTGATTCTAAGGAACGAGGCTAAATGCTCATCTGTCAGTACTTCTGAAATAATTCTCTCTAAGGTTCATAGTTGAAAACACTTGTTCACATATATAAGATGAAGCAAACATAGCACTGATTTTCTGAGCGTGAGATATTAAATTTGGGAAACTTACTTTCGATAATGATTTGTAAAACTCTAACTTTGGCATATTTAGAAACAGCTGCTTGAGATGATTGTTAGATTGCAACTCAATTAATTCAAGCTGCAAATCTGACCTCACTGCTTCACAATTTACGTTGAAAGGCATGGTAAAAATATCCAATTCTGTTTGAATGGCACTGAAATCTTGAAATCTGCGTTCGAACTCAAAATGCAGTTTTTTCAAGCCATCTTCATAATTCTTAAGCTTCTCTTCATTTACTGAAGGTATTGAATTTAACCTCGAGAAATGAGACAAGTCGTTCTTAGCTAGTTGCCCAGCAAACTGATTAAGTTTTAGTTTAAAAGCTTTGAGATGGGCCCAGATATCGTCGATAAATTGATTTTTCCCTTGCATCTTGACATTCAAGTTGCTCATATGACAAAGAAGATCTGTGAAAAATGCAAAGTCCGAAAGCCATTCTGTATCTTCTAACATTTCGCACTCCGCAGAACACTGTTTCTCATGGAAGAACGACACAATGTCGTCTTTCAGCTGCCAAACTCACTCGAAAACACATCCTGCACTAAGCCACCTTACTTTCGTGTAATACAGTACATCAGAGTATTCAGATTGCACGGACTGAAGAAAATCTCGAAATTGCCTGTGTGTGAGTAAGCCCACGAGATCGAATAGTATTTGCAAGCTTCACGACTGCATCAAGCACGGGTTTCATATGCAATGCAGATTTACACAGAGCATCTTGATGTATAACACAATGTAGAAAAACAACATTGTTTCCGGGATAGTTTTGATTAAAGAGTCCAAGAAATCCAGATTTTTTTCCTGTCATATTTGGTGCTCCATCGGTCGTAATATTACATATATTTGTTATAGGCCCTTTCAAAGTTAAAAGCCCTTCCTGAAATTCACGAAAAATATCACATCCCGTTGTAGTTCCCTTTAAAGAACGCATGCACGCCAGTTCCTCGGTAACTTCAAAGTTCTCATCAACACCTCTTATAAATAATACTAATTGAGCAGTATCATTTATATCAGTGCTTTCATCCATAGCTATGGAGCAAAATTTAAACTGGCCAATCTTTGACTCTAATTGTGATGTCAAATTTTTATCGATGGCTTCGATTCTAGAAGTCACCGTTCTTCGAGATAAGCTTAGTCTCAAAATTATTTTTCTTGTCTGGACATAAAACATCACAAACTTGGAGCATGCATTGTTTAACGAACTCCCCATCACTGAGAGCTTTATTATTTTTAGCAATATTGTATGCTACAATGTAACTTGCATGTGTAGCTGCTTCTTGGATAGTGTTTACCTTCTTGAAAAAATTTTGTCGGCCTGATAATTTTTTACAAAGACTTTCTACATTTTGTTTTCTTTCATATTCGGACATTGCTTCTTAATTGGAATTCTTATGCTTAGATGTGAAATGACGGGAAATGTTATATTCTTTGAAGACTGCTACAGCTTCATTGCAGATGAGACACACTGGTTTATCTTTAACAACTGTAAAAAAATATTTCCAGGTCCATTCATCATTAAAAACACGGCACTCTGAATCAACTTAACGTTTTTTAGTAGCCATTTTGGGGTTGAAATATTTTACGAATAACCCAAACAAGCACTAGCTACGCTATACTTTTTATACTTTCACCACTATTCACAATGATGCTATATGTCCGCAATCTTTCCATACGCAATCAATAATATTAAAACTCGCGCCAAAAGAAAAAGCCGCTCTGGCTGGAGCTTAAAATGCGCAGTCTGCCACATGTGAGGTCTAAATCACCTATATTGGATTCCCATAGGTCTGCTCCCCGAGAAAGAGATAACGCTTGTTGGCGCCAGTCTACAGCTATAACTAACAAAGAACTTCCGCTTTTAACACTTTACCCATTGAAAGCTGTCTGTGCTTGCTATTTCCGTCGATTTATGTTTTGTAGAACAAAAAGTAGAGAAAGTAAAAAGATCATCAGTCCTTTGAAAAAAAAGGAAGGAAAAAATATTTAAACAAAGTAGAAAAGGAGATGGATATATAATATATAAATCATATTTTCTTTTAATTTCCGTCGGACCGGCAAATTAAAATTCTATCCGCGGGCCGCATAAAACCTTCCGGCGGGCCGTAGTTTGCCCATCCCTGCCCTAGACAATAAAAGACAAGTCTTCATGCCCATTCCAAGCGTGCAAACACGAACCTCTTTTAAAGGTGATATCTGAACCATTTAACTCTTTGGGGTCAAAAACTTCCACCTTTTGCTAGCTTTTCATGCATGGTGGGATATTTTTTAAGCCACCTCAAAAAGTTGAAATTACTCATATAGTTTAATATTTTATTTAAAGTTTTTCATTGAGTTGGCAATGCTATGAACTAACGCTAAATGTGTAAATAGCTGAAAACAAAAATTTACACATGTCAAAACGCCTTAGTAAGTTGTTGACACTTGTGATTAAAGTTGGCGAATAGTGTGGTACAGTGAATTTTTGTCTCAACAGTGTTTTTTTCGTAAAAATTTATTATGTGAATAAATCGTTTTATAATGAAAAAACATGTTATTTGATGTTTTATACTAATTTCGAAGCTGAATAAGTGAATAAACAATTCTGTGCAACTTGGGTTCTTTTTTTCTTTAAAATCGTATGCCTCAAAGAGTGACCAACTAATGAGTCACTCATCCTTTGGTGAATGGAAATAAACTGATAGGCTGTCCTCAGTTCTAGGGCTGAAATATATCAATAAACTATCTAGATCAGAGTTGTTTAAAAAATGGCCACATAGATTTTTCATTTCCATGTACAAAATTCTGGCTGCTGTTTCGAATCAACAGTTGAATGTCAACATTGGATCTGACCTTAAACCAGAAGTGAAATTTTCAACCAGACTGCTGGCAGAATTGGAAAAAAATTATATTGCCAAACGAACGATATCCGAAATTGAGAAACTTTCCACTCAAGAGCTCAAACCTTTGCAAAAGTACATTTAGCGATAAATTCATTAAATCCAAATATATATGTACATTTGACAAATAAGCATTTAAAAATTTGTTGCAATTGACAACAAGTATCTATATTGACATAATTAAAATGAAAACGAAAAATTGCAGCCTTTATTAGTTAAATAAACTATAAATTGTGTATTTTGTCTATGGTGGTAAAACAAAAATTTTTTATAAGCAACATGATTTTCTTATGAAATTTTAAAAGTGCCAAGCTAAGCTTAATGGAAGGACTCACCAAACACTTTTAATACAAATTAATTTTATTTGATGTGGCCTAAAGGTTGGACAGAGCCCAGATCTAAATAGGGGGAGGAACAAAATAAATGTTGCATAAGAGGATTAGGTCACATGTTTGTTAGAACCAGTAATGGAAAATATTGAGCGAAATTTCCATTTTATCTGGATTCGTATTTTCTTTGAATTGCTATAATTTCAGTTTAACGAAAAGAGATCAAATCAATGGACAGTTATTCATACTTTTCACAGGCAAATTGTAATCTAACGTAATCGAGATTGAAGGATAGGGGCAATTTAGTATTGAGTCTGGAAGTTAGCTCATATAGCATAGTTGAGCCCTCTTTATAATCATGATACGCAATGGATCTAAACTATATTCAGGCGAATCAATTTTTTCAGGAAACTCAAATATTACTAACACACATGACTCTGAGTTCTGCTTTAAAAATAGACCTTTATTCAGTAAGGTAATTTTAAAAACATATCAATACATAATTGTTGAGTTGATTGGTTGGGATTTTTGACGCAAGGGCCAGATCAGAACAATGATTTTATGTTAAGTAAATGGACATTCACACATAGTTTTACTGAAACAAGAGAAATACATCCAGGGGAGTTACAATAATTGAACCTAAGCTGCCTACAGCTTGTAAGCTGCTAGTGCAGTTAGAAAATCCACTGAGCAGTCCCTTTAAGCTTTGCGAATTTGTTAAATAAAATATCACTTTTAAACATGAGAATTGGTTTTAAATATCATGCCAGTGAGCATATTTTTATGACACTATGTTGCATAGTTATTACAAACTTTTTACATAATTTCATAAATTGTGAGTTAAATTAAGCAAAGTTTGTCTCATGTCATGAAAATGCTAAACAATATCTAGAAATAAAATACTCGAGGTAGTAAGTCAAGTTAGTTTATCAGTAGTAAGAAATACATGCATTTGTTAAACATTCACTTAGTTATTTTTTTAACTCAAAACATTCAAATGTACTAAAACTACATTTAGTTTCGAAGAAACTATTTAGAAATAACTCTAATTAAAAGTTTTTTAGTTTATCAAGTAACAAATGAACAAAAGCAATTTTTCTTACTTCAGTTTGCTTCCAAACACAGTATTTTCTTCCCCAAAGATTTATACCATCTTATGCCCTTTTTAAAGTGACAAATTAAATCAGAGATAAACCTCAGTTTAAAAACAAATTTGTTCTTTTATTGATACATAATTTTTCAGATTCATACATTTTGAAATACAGCTGTGAATTATAAGTATTGGGCACTTTAGAAAAAGTGGTTTTACCATACATCTTATAAGAACCATGATGATTAAAAATATGACTAAATCTGTAATAAAATAAAGAAAATCATAAAGTATATTGAGATAGACTCATAATTGTATAAAGAGATGAATTTTAGACAAAAGCAATAGAGCTTACGGCAATCCCAACATAGATAGACAATCTAACATATGTAAATATATAAAATTTCTACTCCAATAAATTACTATAAAAGTACAAAAATGTTCTTAAGTTGCATTGTCCAGTCTTCAACTAATTTTTTCTTTTTTGCTTTGATCTTTAAAATATCCAATATCAGTAAATAGCAGAGTTCCTGCAAATACAAGAAATGTACCAAGCCAATGGGTTGGTGTAAATGCATTTTGAAAGTAAATAATAGAAAAAATTAATGATATGAACTTTCTGCATGTGATTATCAAAGTCACAGTCAGTGATGAATATTTTGCAGATATTGTGAACACGGATCGAACACAAACATATCTAAGTCTGTATAGGAAATCTACATCTATATTAGCATTTTGTTTGAAAATAATTTTATAACAAACATACAAATCTAAGCTATGTAAATGAAAGAAGCAGGGTAACATGATATGGCATATTCTTCAGGAGTGTAATTTTTAAGTTTTAAAAATTTACAAAATTATGGTTTATAAACAATTCAAAAAGTAATGTGTTTCCTCAAACTTTCAAGCATTAATATATTCAAAGAAATTCTCTTCATCCTCTTGAATATTTTGTTTTTAATTTTTTCATTACGAAACATACTTCTGAGGCTGTTACCTAGAACCCTTCAAATGTATTAATTTGATAATAATCTTCATTTAAAGGATTAAACTTATTTTAATTCCAATTAAAACGGAGAAAATTCAATAAATAAATCAAATATTTAAAAACTCATTGAAAGCATGCTCAAAATATGCAAGAACGATTCTAAGTTTTCATAATTATTCTAGTTTTTGTTTTAAATTATAATATGAAATGTGTGCAATTCCTAAAAATACAATTTTACAAGTGGAAAATGCTTTTACCATTTTAAATTATGAGTAGATCAGTGTTTTTCAAATTGGTCTGCTGACCATTAGAAGTGCCAGAGGATTTTTGTTAAAGTCATGGAAAGTTTCAGAAACTTTCTAAAATGCAGATGCCGAAAACAAAACTCTAGATTGAAATAAGATCTGCCGAAAAATATTGAAACGTAACAGCTTAATTTCAATGAAAGTAAATGTGAATTTTTAAGAAATATGTACCAAAAATACTTATTAGTCAAAATGACCATGGCACAGTATTTCACACATGTCATCAACAGAAGGACCTGCACGTTTATATTATTAATGAATTTTTATTATTTTAATAAAAATTAATGACATGCTATTAATTAATGATGACTCATGGTATAAAAATTTCTCGTATTCCCTTGAAAATTCTTGACTATGGAGGTAGAAACAAACTACCAATTTCTCAAGACAAACCAAAAATTCATTGATAAACCCAAGAGATGGGCTTTTCTTTTCACTCTTCATTTTGGATAATGCCCCTGGCAATTAACAAGGTCTGTGAAATCAATTAGCATGTTGACATACAACTTCACAACATTTGGAAAAACAAACACATTATTAATTTAAGGCATGTTTTTAAGCTGCTGGACTTAGTTAAACAGCAGTTTTTGTAAATAAACAGCAAGGAATAAAAAAAAATGGCAGGAGAGGAGTCAAGGAATTTTTTAAATTTCAAGCAACTTAAAAAGGAAAAAATATTTTTTCAGACTTTTCCATAACTATGACTGATATGGACCCTATAAGTTTTTGAAATTTTATATTTGGTAGCTTGAAGTTTTAGAACTATATACATAAGAATTATCTAATGAAAACATTAAATATATATTGTAACGCATCAGCCCCTTAACGTGTCTCAGCGATATGCGCCTTGATTGGTGATGGCGGACCACGTGACACACTCTCCGCGAAAGGGAATGAACAATTTTTCTTTAGTTGTTTCCCAAGGCCAGCGTAGGACTGACGCACTGAGGTTTTGTCCCCCTGAGATGTTACTTTTTATGTTTGTTTGTTCTTGTAATTGTTTCGTCTTGTGCTTAGTGTTAATTAAAATTGCTCTTTTGGCCAATCCTTGCATTAGTCATTGGATTCAGCTCTAAAATATTTAATTTTTGAAATTAAAATAAAGCAACAAAGGGAAATGGAAGCTTTAATTCTGTGCAATTTTTTAGCTTTATGAAACATATTCATAAAAAAATATTTTAAAGGAATATATAAAAAAATGAAAATAATTTTTTAATTGTAAACAAAATTTTTAGCATATAACAATCATTTTTTTAAGTAATCGATAGACAAAATTTCAAAGGATACTGAGTTAAAACATTTCCAATCAAACATAGCCATAGCTTTGGTATACTAATTGTAGAAAAAAGCTGAATACTTGCTGAAAAATATTAAAGGATATACATAATTTCTAAACATGTATAATAAATGTAAAATATACTTTTAGAAAATAAATTTTTATGCAGTTTAAGACTTTTTATAAACTAATTTCTTGTTACATTAGAATTTAAATATTTGCAAAGATGTTGCATTCCATAAACTTTAAAAATATGAAAATAAATTTGTTTCTATAAGTACAGTATAAAGTATACTTCTATGGCCAATTGTGTCACTTAAATAGTTATTTTAATATTTTAGTAATTAATTGTACTAAATATAATTTTAATCAATTTAAAAGTTTTCGAATAAGTAAGCAAATAACAAAGGAAATGACTGAATTCCCTTACCTGATTTAGAAAGCAAAGGTATAAGGGGACTAATATCTGAAGCAAGCATCACAAAACCAGGAAGAGGCAAAGCATGCTAGGAGTCAAAATGATACATATAAAAATACAAAATGAAACAGCACATAAAAGAAACATATTAATGCAAGTGAAATTCAGATTTATTTATATTGGAACACATCCAGTTTACGAGATACTGAAAACATGAATTATTTGTTCCAATTTATAATTTTGGATAAATGTTTGCTTATTCAATACACTAGCTAAAGCTAAAATTTTTTGGCCTTGGTAATTAGTTATAATAAAGGAACTATTTCTTTAGAATTCCCAAAGTGTTTGGACCCCTATGGACTTTGTTTAATCAAATCTTTTTCTTTAGAGCTAGGACAAGAGAAAGAAATACAACAAAAATTTTACTCACATGCTTAATTTATACAAAGGAGTATCAAAAAGTAAGGTGAATTTTTGATTGACAGAAAAACGTGCAGAGATAAATACATGAAAATTTATTATGTTTGACAAATCATATCACACTATCACTCAATAAAGGAACCATAGTGGTCTAAGCATTTATTCCAACATGGCACCAAATCATCCATGCCCTTTTCAAAGAAATTTGCTCCAGGTTCCCTAACCAGGTAAGTGTAGCCTGTTGTGCCTCTTCCAGTGTATGGAAACGCTACCCACGGAGGTGTTTCTTCAGGGGCCAAACAAATGGTAATCCAAAATGGTAATACTGCTCACTGAACCATATGAGCTATTCAATACATTTGCAATATCATGCAACCTCACTCTTCTGTCTTCACAAATCATGGCATCGACGACAGCCACATTCCTGTCGTTACACCACACATACACTTGTTTCTGAGATATAACACTCTCTCCATAGACTTCCAACAATTCTCGATGAATATTACATGTTTTTTCCCCTTAGCCCATAAAAAACGAATGACACCGAGCACCTCTTCCTTGGAGTAATGCTCAAGTCAATGCGCCATCTTTGATTTGCTCTAAGCATCAGACATGTTGACAGAGAAGTTTCTACAAGCCGTCACACTTCTATCACCTTGGTACTTGCAACATATAAAAAAATTAATTAGCTACACAAAAAACTCTGAGTTTTAGAGACAAATTCACCTTTTTGATATATCCTTGTATAAACATGATCCATATGCAGTCCTGCAAGTCTTAACAATATTTGTTTACAGAGGAAAGTATGTTTGCTTCATATATGCAAGAATTGTAATAAAAAGAGCTACAGCCTTGATATCGACTTTTTGTGGTAACGCTTTTGGTGCATTTTTTAGCATGCTTTTTATGTCACCAAGGAAGAATTTCACATAAAAACACCATTTTAGGCTTAGTGAAAAATAATTAAAAAATTAATGAAAAGAATTTCGAAAACAGGAAAACCCTTCACTTTCCAAAGTTGCCCTACCACCAGAAAAAATTAAACTTTCGCGAAAGAACACCCTGAAACTTATCTGCAACTTCTAAATACAGAAGGTATGGAATCATTACCAAAAAATAATGATTTACAAAAATTGATAAGAGATTCAAATAAAAGCTTGAAATGATGCAACCTGTTCAAAATACAAACTGAAAGTTTTAATTTTTCAAATTTACAGGAAGCGGAAAATAATTGGAAAAAATTCAAAAGGTCCAATGAAATCAAGGGACAATAAAATGGAAAAGAACATTCTAAAATATTCAAGAATGAAAAGGGCAGGAAATGAACATTTTAGTTTTGCAAGGTTGCCATAATCCCAATAAAGTGGAGTTACATTCGCCTGCCACAACTCACTACAAAAAGCATGCGAAAAACACACCAAAAGCGTTACCACAAAAATCTTAAATCAAAGCTGTGCTATATTTATTTTACAAATATTAGTTAAACACTTGGTTTTTAAAAAGTAATAGCTTAAAAGGACTCACAGAGTAAAAGAGAGCTTCCCGAGGATGCTTTCCAAATCTTTTGAATAAAGTTTCTTGATAAATACCCAATCCAGCAGATAATATCAAAGAAAAAGAAAGCAATAAAATTCCTGAAATAAAAATCATATAAAGTTAATAATGTACAACTACATAAATTAAGCACTCCACAAAACTCAATTATTTCAAATAAATGCAAATATGATTACATATTAATTGCAAAAAAATAAATAAAAGATATAAATTACCATATTCTGAAGTTTATACAGTATTCAAATTTATAAACTATAAATTAAAAAATCTTTTAAAATACTTACCAATCAAAGAGGACTCATTGCCATCTATAAGCTCATTTTTATCATTCTAAACGAGAAAGAATAATTTAAAAAAATAGTTTTAAAGACAATATTAATAGATATTTTAAAATAAGAATGCAATACCTTCATATTCTGTGATGCTAATGTTGCGATAAAAATGCCAATTGAGACCATCAGCACAGATAAATATTTGATCATAGTGTATCTGTAAGATATAAAAACAAGTAACTTTTATCAGACATGTGCTGAATCTAATATTTTTTTATAACTTTTAGTTTCTCATTTTAATACTTTCAGGCAAAGCTCTGAATTTGTATGTATTTGTGAGTAAACCTGCTTTAGACAGGCTATAAGATTTTTTTCATCAAGACCATCTTTTTTCAAATAAAAAGTTGTGATTCGATTGATTATAAATCATGTCAGATAATAAAGTAAATCAAACTTCTACTTGTCTACATTTCTTATTCTGCACACTGGTATTTTAAATACATGAATAGGATACTTTCTTGTGGGATAAAAGTTTGCATAAGCTGTCCGAAATAAACTGCATTAAAGGGCGTAATTTAGTTGGATCATACAAGAAAAAATTGCATACTATTGGGGAGTAGAGGAAAATAAAAACTGATTGATTGTTTCAAAATAAAGTTGAAAAGGAAACAAAAAATAAGCATACTAGGAATACTAAATAAAATATATTGGTTGTATAGTATTTAAGTTTATTTTTGTTTGATTCAACAATTAAATCATGCCTTTTAAATCAATGGCATGACATTTTATATTTTATTCTAAATAGATATTTTCAATAGGGTGAGGGTGACATTTGATAGGATTGCAACTTTCAATTTTTGAATTTACCACCATCCCCTGAAATTACTTTTGTTACAGGAAAAAAATACACTGATCACATTTTTTCTACATATGTAAAAAATTCAAAAGCACAGAAAAGTACAATAACAAAATATGATTGTATATAACTAAACATATTAAAATTGTTATAGTTGGAGGAAGATAATTATTACACAAAAGGATTTTGAAAATTCATTCATTTATACAGAATTTATGTTTGTAAGTTATACAATAAAAACACATAGCTTTAGAAATAAATTTATTCACAAACCTTTTTCTAAGAATCAACATTCCTAACACCATACTAGTTACTAAAGAACCCTGTAAAAATATGATTTATCAAAACTGTTACAATATTGAATACCAAAAATTGCATAAGATATTATTGAAGAATTTTCTTTTTTTACTAATATCTTGAGCTTTTGAAATTCAGTTTCACCATCAAATGAGAGAACAAAACAAAAACTGTACATTAATGGCCTTTTCATAAGACAGATAAATCAAGAATAACAGAGGTAAAAATGCACCAGATGTTATTTTCTATTAACTAACAATTTCGTTTTCAGAAATAAATGCTAAATTTTAAATCATGTTATCAAAACTTCTATTACTAAGTAAAATATTGAATCAGATAGAATAAAGAAAGATTGAATTAGTTAAGATTGACAGCTTTTAATTTTATGATATGAAACAATTTATGTTTACATTAACGTAGGATCTTTGTAACTCCATTTTCCTCAGCAAACAACGAAGTCATCAATAAAATTTGTTTGCCATTTAATGTACTACCTAACATGTCAGTGTGTTACCTGAATTGAGCTATTGTTCCCTAGATCTGACTGTAATTAGATTAGAAAATGTACCTATGTTACACACTTTTTTGTGTTTAAGCAATTAAATTTGTCATATCCACCATTAACAGACACATTCAAAAATATTCTAAAAATTATAGTATATATTGAAGCATGAATAATATTAACAAAAATTCTTGGCTTAAGTAGGTGGATAATTTTAAATTCGGTTGATGTGTACACCAAATTCAAATGCAATACCTTTCTGATTGTAAAAATGGTAGATAGCAATTTATTAAAAAAGATGCACATTGCTTGGAAACTTTTTCAGTAGATGATCTTTTGATAATATTGGGATAGATTTTTTATACTAAGATAGTCTTAATAGATAAAGAATATCATATCTGAAAAATAAGTATACAAACCGATTTGAAAATCATATGCAAAGGCATCGGTATGTTGTAGTTTAAGGCCCAATTATTAGAAACACTAACAGCAAAAAACATAACCACTAGGACTATATAGTTCCTGTAAAGAATTAAATATTCATTAAAATGAATAAAGATAAAAAATTATATTGATTATAAAATCATTAGATATATCAATTACACTTTAACAATGCTATAGATTTTAGTATGTAATGTTAAAAAGCAGAACATGCCAGCAATGAATTTCGAATTCAGTGCTTATATTTGTCGCAACTAATATAATAACTTGTCAAAATAAAAGCAACTTTCAAATTACAAATTTTATACACTCTTTAGAAAATTTTTTAAACTTTCAATTTAATCCCTAGAATTTAAGAGCTTAGGGACAATATAAATCATCACAATCTAAGAATGTACTAATGAAAAATAAATCTGCATGAACAAAGTTAACATAAATTTGGATATTGTGATGGAAACACCTTTTCTAAATGGAAAGTATCAGAAGTGAAAGAAAGAAAAATCCTGAATTAGAAGAAATAGAAATATGTGAAATTTTTGAAACACATTTACCGAATAGGTACTGCTGGTTTGGCAGTTCCAAATTTGCAAGTTAAAATGAAGCCCTCACAGGCTATGAAAAGAAACTGGAAAAAGGTGATGAGATTTCCACATCCAGGTACTTCTCTGAAAATAAATTGAATTAATTAATATGCTGAAATATAAATGTAACACAAAATTTATTAAAGTATAGTAGATGAAACAAAGGACTTAAACTACATCTCAAAGAAAATATGTAATCCATCCCATTCAAAAAAATGAGTTTTATTTAATAAAATACATAAAAACTTTCTCAAAATATTTAAATACTACCAGATCCACACTTAGAAACTGCACTAGTTTCTTAATCATTCTTTTCTATTAATGGCAATGCATTTACTCACATTTCATCTTTTTAAAATCCAGTTACAATGAATACGTGCATCGATATGCACATTCAATACATCCAATTGAAAAAAATGTATCACATATGTACAGCATTTTATACTTTTTACTGGTCTTGCTTCCAATAAAGCCCATGCCGCAGTAGCCCAGTTGGAAAAGTAACGGGTTAGCAACTGAAGGGGAAGAGAGTTCGAATCCAACCAGACCATCGTGTATAGAGGGCTGGTGTACGTTAAATCTGTTATGGCCTCAAATGTCCTAATGTTGGCTTGGTGTGGAAGTTTGGAGAGTGGGGCCAGCTCAGGCGTTACCGCATCATTTGACCGTGATTCAAAATTACATGTTGTCCTTGGATATTTCCCTTCAGGTTTGATTCCAGACCGTCGCCAATAGCCCATTGTGTTGCTCCAGTGTGATTTTAATTAAAATACTTACCTTATCCAATAAAGCACACGGAAAACTGCCCACATCAGTCATGTCAACAAATAGCTTCTGAAAGTGAACTTCAATTGCATCCCATTCACCTATGCGATTCGGCCTATTTTTCAACTTCTAAACTTATTTTCACATTGCCTTCTGCCATCAGAATGCTGGCATTACAGTGGCTAACTCCTCCATGTATTATTAGCAACATCATGCAGCTCCACAGCTCAAATAAAACTACCTAAACTCAGCAGTAAAATTGGCAAATTCCATAGCAATTGATTTCATATTGCTTTAAAGCAGTGAGTTCTCAGAGTTTTAGCAATACCATGTAGATCTGTAGCCGAAATCAAGCATCACATAGTGGTTGAATTTTGTTGAAGTTTAGTGGTCATGAATAAATGAAGACATAAAAAGAAAACTTTAATACACATGAGCAGTCAGAAAAGTAATTTAGGATGTCTAACAATCTAACAGGCAAACATTTCAAGTTAAAGGTGAAACTCAAATTCAAACTGATGTAAAAGTACACAGTGCGTCAAATAAGTTTTAAGACTGGATCTGTAAAAAGAAATGGAAACAAGAAATTAATACCTGTTTTGGTTTTTTTTATTCAAAATAGGACCCTCCGGCTTCAATGCACTTTTTACAGCGATTTATTAATGAATCGAACGCCTGTTGAAAATCACTTTGTGGAATGGCCTGCAAAGCACGTGTCGAAGTTTCTTGTATGGTCGAAATATCCTCAAAATAACACCCTTTTAACTTCATTTTAAGTTTTGGGAATAAGGAGTAGTCACAGGGTGCTAAATCAGGTGAATACATAGATTAAATGTGCACTAGATTGATTAAATTATTATAAATTCTGGATGTTTCAATTTATAAATTTTTTTTCAAAAATATACTTAAAAAAGAGACTGCTTGCACTTCCAAGAATAGTCCATACATGTCTAGTCATATGGGACTTAAAGTAGATAAGTGAATCACTACTGATCACTAGAGTACCATGGGTGTGTGGTTGGCTTTTGGGGTTTTATGATACAAAGACCATATTTGGCCATGCTGCGCCAGACACAAGACATACAATATCAAGTAATAGACACACACACAATGAAAGTTTTACTGCCACAGAAGAAATACACCCAGGGAGGAATGCACCTGACAGGAATCAAACCTGCACCGCCTAGAACTCGAAGGTACCCACGACGGCTCCATGGGTGTGTGAAGCCAGTACATACTTAAAAGAGATGTGTCATGGTTTACAAGCCATTTGACAAGATATGTACTCTTGCATATCTGGTAATGGAATTCAAATGCTCTTTGACTGCTTGAACCTTATTGAGCAAAGAACTCTTTAAAATAGAACTGAAAATTTTTTCCATCCTTTGACCCCTAGTCTTTAGACTTGGTTAGGACATAGGAAGCTCTTGTAAATTTGTTGTTTGGGTTTTTATGGTGCAAGGACCCATATTTGACCATGCTGCGCCAGACACAAAACAAGTAATAGACATGAACACAAAATGAGTTTTACTGACACAGAAGAGTAACCCGGGGAGGAATGCACCTGACAGGAATCGAACCTACGTCGCCTACAACTCGAAGGTACCCACGACGGCCCCTTTGCAAATTTGAAAACATTACTATTCACAAATGTTGTTATACTGCAATTCCGATTCTACATTTTATTCTTCCTGGGAACGATTCCCAGTGTTGTATTGTGGTACCCAGAAAAATCTTGTTCGTAAATATATTTTTACCATTATGCGAGTTTGAAATTTAAGAAATTTTTATTTCCCCCTTTTTGTTTACATCTAATTATCCCTACAAAATATTTTGAGCATTTTTAGAACATTGTTTGCGATAAGCTGAGGGATAAATTAAGAATAATCCCAAATATGTTAGGATAGAAAAATATGACACATAAGATGATTACTTAATCAAAATCTCTAGGAGAACAACATTGAAACAACACGATGCGATCGCAAGTGTTACAAAGTGCATTGTCATATTGCCAATTGAAGAATTTCACAGCCAAAATATTATTTTCCAACAATTTCAAACACCATCGCTTCAGCGATGTTTTTTGATCGCCATCCGGTACATGAAATCGAGAGTGAAACTCGTCAGATTTTCATTTTCCCACGTCAAAATTATATCCAAAACACGACTAATATGTTGCCAGCTTAGTAAAACATTGAATGAAAGTCAGTGGCCGAAATTGGGCTACAGTTTAAATATGCATGTACTTGCATGTATGTATTTTAATTAACGTCACACTAGAGCAACACAGCGGGCTATTGGTGACGGTCCGGGATCGATCCCAAAGGGAAAGAGCCGAGGACAACACCATGAAATTTTGAACCACGGTCAGATGAAGAGAATATCTGAGCTGGCACCCCACTCTCCAAACTTCCACACCACGCCATCATGAGGACATTTGATGTCACGACATATTTAATGTACACCAACCCCTTTTGTACACGACGGTCTTTGGTTGGGTTCGAACTCGCAATCCTCCGGTTGCTAATCCGTTACTCTTCTAAGCGCGCCACCATTTTAAATAAGTAACTTTAAACTTAATTAGTAATTTTGGCTTGTAGCACAAATATTTTAATACACGATGCCAAATTATACTCGTGTTTACGACTAAAATCGATATCGAACGACTAGAAACTTTCATATCTTCACCCTTAAATAGGTATTTTAATTAACGTCGCACTGGAGCAACACAAAGGGCTATTGGTGACGGTCCGGGATCAATCCCAAAGGGAGAGAATCGAGGGCAACACGTAATTTTGTGCTGGCACTCCACACCATGCCAACGCGAGGACATTTGAGGCCACGACAGATTTAGCGTACACGACGATCTTTGGTTGGATTCAAACTCGCAACCCTCCGGATGCTAGTCCGTTACTCTTCCAACCGGATGCCTTCTTTCTTAGTTGGAGGCACACTGTCCTCCGCACCGACTATTGCCATTACGGATAAGGACAGGGCCTCAAAAAATAGCAAAAGGTAGTCTCGCAGAGCGGAAGGCGAAACACGCAAGAACCTGATACCACAGACCTCCATACAATTAGTCATCAGTAATCGGAACCCAAGCCTTTAACTAATTGGTAACGCTAAAATATGAATCACAAACACGCTTATCTATTTTATGAGCGAGATTTGATTCGAGATCAATAACGAAGGGAATGAACCCAGGACACCTCGCATTTTTTAACTACGGTCAGATGGCCTGCACTAGCACCCCACACCAACGTGAGGACATTTGAAGCCGCGACAGATTTAACGTGCATCTCCCCCAGGTACCCAACGGTTTTTGGTTGGAAAAAGTTTCAAATTCATAACCCTCCGGTTGCTAATACGCGACCCTCCCAACTGAGCTGTTAAGGCCTTCCTACATTTTCAAAAGGCATATTAATTTGAAATCCATTTTTCATAACAAGACGTAAAAACTCCCATAATTTAAATTCAAATGAGCAATCTTTGTCATATGGACCGCCACCAATAGCCCGTTGTGTTGCTCCAGTGCGACGTTAATTAAAATACCTACCTAATGAGCAATCCACTTTCAATGTGTCATGGTAGCCCACTTAATAAAAGTCGTAGATTTGTAACCGGAGGGGTCCTTGTTCGCAACCAGATCCACTCAAAGACCGTCGTACACGGGCTTGTGCACAATAAATCTATCGTGGCCACACATTGGCGTGGAAGTTTGGTGAGTGAGGTGCCAACTCAGGGCATTCATCTGACCGTGGTTCAAAATTATGAGGGACATTGCCGGACCGTATTGTGTTGCTCCAGTGCAACGTAGATTCACCTGCCTATTCTATAAAGCTGTTACAGATCTGTTGAATACATGCAGGTGATTCCATCCAAAATTAAGGATTCCTCTACTTCCATAGCAACTACTTTCAAAATTTAGGGAGTTGTATATTCACTGCTCACCAGAAATACATGCATCAAGAAATTCTCTGGTCTGAAACGGGGTAATCAATTAAGGGTTTACCCCATTCGTTGTAGGGTTCAAGTAAAGTGTTCAGTATCAGTACGCCATGATCTACCAATCAGCATACAGTGGGCTGCCTTATATGCAATTAATCTCATGTTGATTATCTGCTGGTCTTGATAGTGATCCCTGAGGCTGTAAACAGGTTGGCCAGAAAAACAATCAATGAATTTCATATTAAAAATTTGAAATGAAAACATTACAAGTTTTTTAAATTTCTTTTAGTTTTACAATTTAAAAATTGGCATGCATTAGTTTTTGTCCATTAATATTAATTCTGTCTTCATATTTAGGCTTCTCGAGTAAACATTGTTAATTACGTCTTATTTTGAATATCTATGTATAAAGTGAAATTAATAGTTAAAATGGAAATTTATGGTACACAACTTTTTGTCAATATTTTGGATGTAAAAGATGTTTGGACAAATTGTAAATATAAAGAGAATGCTTTTCTTATAAGGCAGAGAAATTATCTCTTAAACAAATCACAAGATACTTATATTTGAAATAAAATAGTGTAGCAGAACATGATTTCAGTTTTTTTATATTAAGTGTAATGCTGCTTTGTATGTTACATTTTATTTTTGATAAATAAAAATTAAAAACTTCACAATTTTTTAACCAATATATTACTTATTTTTCCATTAATAGGATAAAAACGAAACACTGAAAAATAAGGGAGTCGGCAAACATGCCTGGTGGTAACTTTGGCACAAGTTATGCTTTGGGATAAAAATAGAAACTTAAGAATGATATATGCTGTTTATATACTTATAATTTAAATTAGTAGCAATATACATTAGAATGTATAACATTTAATAAGATAGAATTGGATGAATAGAGGTGGAATTTACCATTTTTAGGATAGAGACAACCATAATAAAACTTTACAATATCTATTTTACTCAAAAACTGGTCTTAGCTTAAATGTTTAAGTAAGCCCTTTTGTCTTGATCATTATATTTCATAGTTTTTTAATAAGCTTTACAACAGATAAAATCAAAATTGATATAATCTACTCACAAATCAGGGATGGATCCAGAATATGAGATATTAAATGAATTCTTTTTTATGGTAACAAGTGAAAATTTCTTTTTTCACAATAGGTGAACAGAGTAAAAATTAGAACTGATTATAAAATATTTTTTAAATGTGATCTCAAATACTTCGAAAAACATCACAACAATAATCAAATTTTTTATTGCATGCCATATTTCTACAAACAAATATTACAGTTTAAGAGTTGCATTTTGATATAGTAAACTAGTGAATTATATTTCAATTTTAATTCTATATAAGGCACACTTGAGTTGTTAAACACAAAGATTCGTTTCTTCCAATTTTTCATGGTCATATTGGCCCCTGTTTATTGCGAAACTTGATCAGCTATTTATTAGGTTAAAACACTTCACACAAATTTACATTGCATCCACAATATCACACATTATTCGATCGAGACCATAGCAATGTTCTTCTTTCTCATCGGATTGTTTTTCTTTTTCTGCCATGCTGATAGATTCAGTAGGCACTAAAAGTTTGCAATCCATATCAGCTGTGTCAGGAAGGTTGGATGTCGTCTGTTGCAACATTTCCATGACCTTCTCCAGCTGTTTCTGGAACCGCTCTGTGGTTTCAATCCTCTGTCGTTTCTGTACATCCAACATCACGCGCAACGTCTCGCGTGCCTGATGAGGTCGAAATTCGTTAATCAAGTGATGAGTATGAATGAATAGCAAATTTATATCTTCCTTCTTCTCTTCCCTCTTATTCGTATCAGGGCATCGTATTAATATGTCAAGCATATCTAAGAAATTCACCAAAATGGAATGATTTAGTTTTTTGAGTTCTCGCTTGTGATCGTAGTTTTGTGGGTAGAGTCGCCGAATTCCTTGGCTCTCGAGAGGTCGTATAATTGGATCATCGGCATGATACTGAGAGCCAAACATTTTGTATGAATCCACAGTACATTTTGGAGGAGAGGGAGCCCGGCCTTTTTGTATATTTTCATCAGTATATAAGTTGACATACTGCAGAGGAGGGAGAGGAAGAGAGCTTACATGTGATGCTTCAGACATCTTGGGGTTTTAGAATTAAATTACCTATTTAGATTTGTAAATTGCGACTTTTACATCACAACTAAAACTGGATAGAAAAAAAATTCATCCTTCTGGATCCTGTAAAAGAAAACCTTTTTTAGATTTCAAATAACGAAAAAACCCTAGTTATTTTGACCAGTTAGAAATAGAATGGATAGCCAGCAATACCAATTGATTATTCTCAGATATAAAAATGATTAACTTACAAAATTAATACAGCTGAAAAGAACATAGAATTACATTAGGTAATTAGTAATACCATTAAAATTAAAACACAATTAAATCCATGTAAATTATATTTCTATTAGTACTACTAGCTGACTCAAGCATAGCATCTTTTTCTTGTTTCTCAACTGCTGATATCTATTGACAAGTGCCATAACTCACATTTGATATTTTATTTGAATCCATTTATAATGAATATACGTATATGTGCTGTGCATTCTTTATACCTTCAAATTAATAAAATTAGTTTGTTATACAAAGCAGCATTTCATGCAAATCTTACTGTTGTTAAAACTCTTATTTTTAATAAAGTGCATGGCAAAATGTACATATCTCAGTTGTGTTACCAGCTTCAGAACATCTTCAATTGCATATTATTCACTTGTTCAAAGGCAGTTTTTAAACGTTTAAATTACTTTTGCATTTTCTTTTCTGCTTTCCTTTTATATTGCTTATGTAATCACACTGTTAAAGAATTTTTTTAAGAGCAGTGAACTTTTTGTGTAGTTTTAGCAACATTATTAAGCTCCATAGCTTAATTCAAGTATATTTAAATTAAGCAGTAAAATTGTGAATGAATCCTGTAGTGGTTTATTTTATTTATTTATCTGTGTTGCCATTTACCAATACACAAATAACGTTGATTTCTGTGCCATATACGATAGTGAATTATATATAATTTAAAATATTGCTACAATTTAATTGCAACATATGCTCTGCAAAAAAAATGTGAAACATCCATAACATTCATCAATAACCATGAAATCTGATATACAAAATTCTAACATAAAAATGCAAATGATTGAAGTTTTCGATGTAAATGATGGAAGGATATTCAAAGGAAGAGGTACTGAATTAAGAGGCATTTAATAATAAACGACCTTCAGGTGTTTCCATATGGGATACATCTTATCAAAATACAGTCTTTGCACCATAAAATCCCAAACAACCATATAGGATACAAATCTCACATAAAATTTTCACCAGTAAGGAGAAAATAGTATGATCTAGTAAGATGGTAAAATACATCACTGAAGCTACTGTCTGTACTACAAGAACATTTTGTGTCACCAAGTCTCTGCCTGCTGACATAGAAACAAAATTTATCTAATTTTTCATAGGGATGCTTGAAGAAATGCATTCAAATTGTTACAAGGCACCCTTAAGTCAGATATATTTGGCATGATTTTTTCTTGTTGCCATGAAGATATATAGTATAGTAAACCTCTTTCCCTGCCTATACATTCACCAAAATCAAACTTATTTGAAGTGTAGTTGTTATTAGTCAATCAATTATGCCACATTTTAAGGAGAGGTAGGTGGTTAATTAACATCACACTGGGTGCAACACAACTGGCTATTGGCTGCAGTCCGGGATCAATCCTGAAGGGAAAGATCCAAGAACAATGCGTCATAATTTTGAGCCATGGTAAGATGACGAGAACAAAATCTGAGCTGTCACCCCACTCCAAACTTCCACCACATTATAAGGCCTAATTTCTGTGAGGAATAACCATGCTGTTATATCCTCACCATTGTTTGTGCAAGTGTCAGTTAATGGATAAATCTGTGTTCTGACCACCACAAAAATAGTTCCTTCAAAAACCTATATTTTTTAAAAACTGTTGCCATTGAGGCAATTAAACATTTTCTTGTTTAAAAACTAGTCCAACTAGCTTTACTATTAATATTAAAGACTATCGTACAGCTAAATGAAAATTAATATAATTATCTTACACAAGTTTAATAATTTACTGACAAGAACAGTTTAAGTTAAAGTGCTCAGTAGTCTCAGCCTACTGAATCTATTAGCTCTATTTAAACTAAGATATAAAATTGAAAAAAAAAAACGATATTTAACACCACACACAGAAAAGAACTAATAATGATTAGCATAGCTGCCAAGGCGCCAACTTGGCAAACTTTAGCGAGTGTAATAGTAACCAGCAGTTCCTAAAAATGAAGAAAAACGTAATAAAATTGAATGTTTTTGGACTTGTTACATTTCCAAGCGTCTTACATTTTCAACTAATTACTCAAATAAAGCAGATATAAAAAGTGTTACCTGAATTTCCAAACCTATAAGGTATTTTTATTACGATTTAAGTACTTGATACTTAAAGTTGGAATTCATTAAAATCGCAGCAAACATTTCATCAAACCACTTACGGTTTGCATCAAAATGAGCTTCCAGAGAACGTTGAGGATGAAATTATCTTTCTCAGTAATATTATTCAGCAATTCGATTTACAATTTTTTCAAATGAATACCAATGAAAGATATTAAATATTTAAAAAGTGATTTATTTTTATAATACACAAACAATTCCTCAACATCCAGCCAGATTCGCCATCAAGTAAGGCGCAGCACAGACCGCTTTCTCTTCATATTTTTTTTACAAACATTTTAATGTTTGTGTCATGTAAAATGCACAAAATGACAAGAAAAAAGTTGATTAAAAATTAGATTTTTTTTTGTGTTTGTATATAGATAAATGTTCATTTCAAATAGCAGATAAGTGGGTAAGCCCATTTCAAACGGTTTTATACAAAATGTGCAAAGATAAATATTTTTAGTTATGGCAATATGGTCTACCTTTTAGTGACGTCACGAGTGTGTCTGCTATAATTTTGAAATGAATATGGTTTCGGTGCTTATCTTTCCATTCATTGCTGTCATTTGTACTATCGCAATTAAAGTTGTTATACATTTGAAAAAGTTAGGGTGGAAAAGAACGAGAAATAATGTTACAATTGGGTTTTTTCATCCTTATTGTAATGCAGGAGGTGGAGGCGAGAGAGTTTTATGGACTGCCATAAGTGCAATCCAAAAAGAGTAAGCTTAGTTTTTAATCAACGACCATAAGTTAAATTTATGTTTATTTTTGAAAACGATATCCATTCACATTGCTTTTGTGTTTTGTTTTTCAAAAACGTTTTCAGCTTTTTTCATATTCAAGTCGTTGGGTTCGTAATCTTGAATCATGCTTATATCTATTAATATTTATCTTAAATTTAGCAGACTTATGACAAGTCCAAAACAAAATCTACGCATTTAAAAGGAAGATAATTAAAATATATTCATTCGAACCACATTATCTTTGCTAAAATCTAGATGTTCTCAATATTTTGCAATTTATTGCTGATAATGCATTGAGACTAGCGGAAAGCTGAGGCTTTTTAACGAGTCTCCAGGATGAAGTAAGAAAAGGTGCTCCTGTGTTTTGTGGTCTACAGACCGTTCATGAGAAGACAATTTAAATACTTGGTCCCTTCTCTCTTTCCTTAATAGTAATGATTGCAGCGGTAGGTAAAAAGAATTGACTCTTATGATTTTTATTCTAAAGATGGAGTGCAAGAAAGCACATTCACTTAGCACTCGATGGCACTTGGGAAAATATTTCTCTGACAAGGAGAAATATTAAAAAAATTTTCCAAGAAAACAACTTCTATAAATGTTTCTTAAATTTCACCCCTTTAGTTACTGGCACTCGGGGCCACTGCTCCTGTTGCCTTCCCTTCGATATGCGACTGGTTCAATGCAAATTGTTGCTATCTCCACGTCGCTCCAGCTAGACCAAATCCACGAGTCCATTCACCTGCACAAAGTCATACACCAGAAGTTCAGAAAACTGGTCGTCTCGAAAATGTATGCTGGGGAGGCCTGGTCATGTGACCACAACAAAATGAGACATCTCAGATGGCCATTGAAAAAGTGGGAGAGCTCTGTTTGAATGTCTCGCAATTGAGACCAAGAGATCTGGGTGATCCCCTCAATACCAAGAGTGTACCATGGGAATGATCCAAGCCTTATCAAGATTTTTCTAATAGAATAAAACTCAAGGAATGTCAATGAGTGGGTATCAGACAATGGTTCATCGACACCTGCCTTCGCCAAATCATCTGCTACTTCATTTCCCCTGATGTTCATGTGCGATGGGATCCACTGTAAGTGCACCTCACAGAAGGATGAGACATGCTTGAGTTTGTTAAGGATCGCTATACCAGTTCTATCTTCCATACTGCACCAATTAGATAGATGTTGGATGGAGCTGCAACTCATACAAAATCCAAATGACCTTTGGGTTCGGAACAGACCTGATGTAGTTAAGCCCTTCATCAATGGCAATGATCTCTTCTGAAAACTGAACAGAAGTCTGGATTTCTTTTGATTTTTATAGCACCCCTGTTTGGAGCTTTTATAAAAATTCTGCTGCCGGATCAAGACTCTGTACTACCATCTGTATAAATAAGGATAGCCTCACAGGGAATGCTATTAATAATTTCCAAGGTGAACTGCCTGAGGCAGTCTGGAATATCAGATTTCTTGGAGACCTGTGTCCGAAGCTCAGTATGAAAACAAACCCCGGAAAGGCCCTCAGATGGGTTGATGCTTTGCTTCGAGGAATACTGTTCTACAGTATGGGAAATCAAATTGACATTCTCTACCAGACTGAATGGACTATTTTTCTTGAGTCTGGTTTTTACACCAGTTCTGCAAGAAATCTGAGGTTCGGTTGTGAGGACTATAGCTGAATAGTTTATCATAGTACTTTACCTTCTAAGATTTAAAGGCTGAAGATCAGCTTCATACAGGACCATTTTGCTTGGACAGCTGTTATGTAAGCCAGTTATAATGCGAGAAGCGCTCAGCTGGACTCGCTCAAGCTTCTGGAGACTAGTGGCAGAGGCACAACAGTAGTTGTAGGCAGTGCAGGTTTGATTCTTGTCAGGTTCAATTCCTCCTTGACTGTTTCTTCTGTGTTAGTAAAACTCCTTATGTGTGTATACCCATTACTTTATGTTGTCTGCCTTGTGTTTGGTGCAGCATGGCCAAATATGGCCCTTGTGCCACAAAAACCTAATCTAACCAACACCACTGTTTCAAACCTATTACCATAATACTTCTCAATCTTTAGCCAACTCAAGGTAATCAATCCACCATGATCATTCCCATTTTGAATGATGCTTTTAAAAAAGTCCTGTGCATTTAATAGTATTTAAACTAAGCACTCACATTTTATGGTTTTCGATAAAGTTACATTGCGATAAAGCACCCCTTGTTAACGTGTTTGAATTTTGCTTATTTTTGTACTAATACCAAAACAATTTTTATTGGAAATGCATTGGCAGTATTGATGATATCCTTTATAATAGAAATATTAATGACAAATACTTTTTCCATATATTCAGATCAAATACACTAGAAGGAACATTAAGTAACAGCATTTTTTATCTAAAGATTATATAAGTACTCATTACCTTTGAATACTGTTTAAGCAAAGATTTCAGAGTTTTTAAGGCAAATTTTGTATCTAATTTCCAGCATTTCCATACAAAAATTGATATATTGAAATTGTACATACAATATTTGCAAGATTTACTATTGATTTCAATTTTTGGACCCCAATGATTAACTATCAAACTACTACATAGTAAAAAGTAAGATCTTTTAATATTCACACAAAATAATCCACTGAACAGGAAAGCTAATTCACCTTAAAATATTCTATTATATTTGAAAAATGGTTAATGAGATAGACTATTAAACTCTGAATATCCACATGTATAACATGAATCTTGTACCTTCAAGTTTCAGTACATTTCCTAGGTTTCTACAATACTTTCTCTGACCGTGGTTCAATGGGCTCTAGGATTGAATCCCAGTAAAGGCAGCAGGGATGTTCTTGGTTTGGAATCCATTTTAAGCCATAGATCCTGGTCTAATTAGCTCTTGTGTAGCAAAGAATAACTAGATTGGCAAACAAAACGAAATTTAAATATAGTTGCTACTCATTTTTAAAGTAATTGAAACTCATTAATGGAAATTAGAGAGTGAGAGAGCCCATTAGTTTTATGATGTAAGCAAAAGTTCATTCAATATCCTAAAATATCTAACATTTCTTTGTTTTTAAAAAAAATGTAAAAACATTATTTTAGTTCAATGATTTCTTTATTTCTCAATTTTAATACAATAATTTAATACATTTCGTTTATGAAATATAAGATTAAGTATGAAAATTTGTGAATTATAGTTCAATCTGTAACTTGAAAATTTCATTTGGTTTTTAATTGCAAGACAACATTTTAACCCAATATTTTGTGTCAACCTGAAAAGTCATCTTTTTTAGATACTTAAGATTTTGCTGAAAAATCACTTTACTCTTTATTGTCTAGGTAATTAAAAAATTTCTTTTTTCCAGGTATAAAGATGTTCATTGTGTTGTTTACTCAGGTGACTGTGTTGCAACCGAAAACATTTTAAAGACAGTAGAACAACGTTTCAACATTAAGTTACTTAGGAAAATTGAAATAATATACATAAGGAGCCGTTTTCTTGTTGAGGCAAAATGTTATCCTGTTTGTACATTACTTTTGCAAAGCCTAGGTTCAGTTATTCTTGGCATAGAGGCTTTGTTAAGGTATGCACCTGATATATACATTGATACCATGGGGTATGCATGGACCCTACCAATTTTTAAACTTTTGGGTTCATGCCGGGTTGGAGCATATGTCCACTTTCCAACTATTAGTACAGACATGCTGCAAGTAGTTCAGGATAGAAAAGTTGCCATAAATAACAGGAGATTCATCTCCAACAGCCCAACCTTTTCTTATTTTAAGCTGATTTACTACAGAGTATTTGCATATTTGTATGGTTTAGTTGGTAGACAAGCAGAAGTGATCATGGTAAACTCCTCTTGGACTAGAGGTCATATATTGGAACTCTGGAAGAAGTCATATCGTACTTTTACAGTGTACCCTCCTTGTGATGTATGTGAATTTAATAGCATTCCATTAGAAAAGCACAATGGTAAAACAAGGATTTTATCCATAGCACAGTTTAGACCAGAAAAAGACCATGAGCTCCAAATTAGGGCATTTTATGACTTTGTAAATAGATTAGAAGACGTTAAAGCTCCAGTCCTGGTTCTGATTGGAAGTTGTAGACATGATGAAGATTACCAACGAGTGAAGAACTTGAAAGACCTATGCGTTGAATTAGGAATCGTGCAACAAGTGGAATTCAAAATTAATTTGAGTTTTCAAGATATTATCCATGAGATGGGAAATGCCAGTGTAGCTTTGCATACTATGAGAGATGAACATTTTGGAATTGGTAAGTTGTTGAATTTGACTTTTATTAAATTAGGTTTTGATTGTAGTTTTCAGATAATTTTAAGTGATCATGATCATGTCATGTCTTTAAAAAAGTTTAGTTTTATAAGGTTTAAAAAATGTGAAGGTGTTTTTATTTCAATCAGAGTTCAAAATTATTTGTTAGTCATATTTTGCACCTTACATTTTGTTCTCATGACCGAATTTTTAGATCCAGCTGTCGTTTTTGATGACTAAATTTACTGTATAGTTTTGCTATTCTGATCAATCAAGTGTTTATTCTTCCTTCTATCAATCTAATGGAGCTGTTGTGGCTCAGTGGGCTAGCCCACTGCACTAGCAGCCTGCAAGCTGTAGGCGGAGCAGGTTTGATTCCTGTCACGATGGATGTATTTCTTCTGTTTCAGTAAAATTTTCCTTGTGTGTTTAACAATTTACTCGACTGGAAAAACATTGCTTGATGCAGCTTGGCCGGATCTAATACTTGCAACAAAAAAACTAATCACTTAACAATCTGACTCCAAACTATCTGTAAATATAACAATTTGTACTGTAAATGCAATACAATAATTTAAAACAAAAAGTCTAAAGAAAAATGAACTCAAATGCAAATGATCACACTAAGCCCAAGCTTCTAATTAATTACTGTTTTTGCACATCCATGTAAACAATATATTTTGACATTGTACTCAGAGCATTTTGGCAACTGAGGAAAAATGTTTAGGTGCCATTAATCCCTCTATTTCTGTTCCTAATTTCTAACCTTGATCTCACTATAGCATATGAGAGTTGGCTACATTTAAAAGAAATTACATGCTACATGAAATTAGAATTTGATTGTCATGTGTGAATGTAATTCCTTAATTAGGCATAGAATATATTATTTATGTAGAATAATATCTATTTTTACATTTCTTGTGACTAAAATATTCTACTGTTCCTACAAAGGGGTCTACTGTGGTAAATACATGATAATACAAAAACTAATCACTTTTCTGGAAAATAATGTAAGAACAATGCTAAATACTGATTTGTGGATGCAAATGTATGCAACAATTTAATTCCCACAATGCTTGTTGCAGGAAGTTTAAAAAAAAACAAATATTGCTTTAATACAAATATAAGAGTTTTTTTTAAATTATGAAGTCTTCCAAAAATATAATTGTCATTTCATAGCACATAAATCTTAACATTTTTTATTTTAAAAATTATGAAAAACAAGCAAAATTAGCCTTGACTAGAATAATGATAGAAAAGGCTAATTTTTTTTGCATAAAACTAGTGATGGGGGTTGTATGCAAATTTTATCAACAATTGTACTTTAACTCCAGAAACTCGCATGTACTTTTATCATTGCTCTAAAGATTTCACATGCAGAAATAAGTTTCATAACACTGCACAATGCATTTTTAGCCCAAGCATCTAATGAAATGTTTTAAACAATAAATAGTATGTTACATTACATCCACCAAACCAAAAATTTTTTTGCATGTTTCCATTTTAAACACTTGCAAAATCTGAATTTACACTATTTTTATTTGCCAAGTTAATTTAGGGTTTGGTCTTCCCACATCTCTGGTGCTGTTGTGGCTGTGAATTTGTCCACTGTAATAGCAACCTGAGTTCTAGGTGGTGGGTGCAGGTTTGATTCCTGCAATTTACCCTGGGTGCATTTCTCTTCTAGGTCAGAAACTTTCCTTGTGTGTGTATGTTCATTACCTGTCTTGTGTTTGGGACAGCTTGGCCAAATATGGTCATTGTGCCATAAAACCAAACCCAAGCAACCCACATCTCACTTCAATTTTCTATTCATAAATAATAAGAAAATTTCAATTTTAAATCTTCCATACTAAGAATTTGAATACTCACCATGTCAATTCAATAGAAAATAAAACTCGGATGCAGAATGCAATCCACACACAATGAAAAATGGGATGTGGTGTTAGAATATTGCTGTTTTCTGGACTTGTGTGCATAAGAAAATGTGCCATTTGCTGTTATACGCCTGTAGTACCAGCTGTCCATCGAAACACCACAGCTACTATTATTGCCTGTATAAGTCTAAAGGACTCTTTGTATTTCATAAAAAATTATGCCTTTTCACTTATTGCATATGTAAATTTATGAATGTCAATTACTTGCAGGAATTGTTGAATGCATGTCTGCAGGTTTGATAATGATAGCTCATGATTCTGGAGGACCCAAGATGGATATAGTCATTGATTATAATTCCAAGAAAACTGGCTTTTTAGCAAAAGACATTCATGCATTTGCTGATGCTTTGGAGAGCGCGTGGAAACTAGATGACAAAAATTTACTAGAAATCAGAAAAAATGCTCGTGAATCTGTGTCTCGTTTTTCTGTACAAAAGTTTGAAGAGACATTTCTATCTGCTATTAAACTAATTCTTGAATAATTATCAGTACTTAAAGGATTTTATGCACATAAATATAGAAATTAAATAAGTTTCTAAATTTATTGTTTGAGATAATGGTAGATGGTTCCGGGAACAATTTTTGTTTGTAAGCAATTTTAAGGATCTTCATAAAAATAACAGTATAATTGATTTCTTTACTTTGTGATACTTATACAGTCGACCATCGTTTTTAACTCCAAGGGTCCAAGATGAAAGTTCAATAGAAAGGAATTAAAATTCTATAACTGGGTGGGACTTAATGAATGATTTTACAAGCTTCCACTTTTGTGTTCTCTGAATATTAGTATTCTGTGTTAATAGTACGCTCCTACCAATTACAGAATGTTTTCAGTTCCTACAGTTGGTGATAATTATTTTTAGTTAATCTTTTGTTTATTTAAATTGAAAGATCTTGAAATAGGAATGTTGGCATTTTTTTGCTTTTACTAATGTTATTACATGGGTGAAATTTAGTTTTGCATGGTTTCAATCTTTGAGTTAAAAAATGGATTCGGTGAAGATGCTCCGTTTTCCAAAATTATAAATTGCTTCAATATCTTATATACACTATCTGGCCATTCGTCACCAGACACCCCATACTATTAAGTTATAGCGGACCTAGCGCGACATCAGTATCGTGTAGGGCCACCTTTTGCCGCAATGACATCTGCAACTTTTTGAGGAAGACTTTCCACCAATTTTCGATACGTTTCTGAAGGAATCTTGCTCCATTCATCCTTCAAATTGGCAAACAACTCTGGTGCTTTTTGGCCGAGTTGGCCTGACTCTCAACCGGCGCTCTAACTCATCCCAAAGATGTTCCAAGGGGTTGAGATCTGGACTTTGGGCTGGCCAATGAAGTTTTTTCACACCCATTTCCTCAAACCACGTGTTAATAACACCTGCTGTACGACATGGAGCATCGTCCTGCTGAAACAGGTATGGACCAATACCAAAGTGTTGCCACAATGTCGATAGGGCAGAATTGTCCAGAACTGTTTTGTACGCCTCGACATTCATGGTTCAGGAATTAAAAGATGACAAAGACCAGACCATGATCCCACCTCCTCCGAATTTCACTGTGGGTACGACAGTCCTGTAAATATCGTTCGCAGGGCATTCGCCAAACCCACACACGTCCGTCGGACTGCCACAACTTGTAGTGTGATTCGTCACTCCATAGGATGCTTTTCCATTCTTTGCACCACTAATCAACAGGTCGTATTGAGACATGTGGTATTTGGCTTGTGAACTGCTGCTCGGCCATGAAAACCAAGTGCCACGATCTCCCGGCAGACGGTACGATCACTTGCATCATTAGACGAAGCCAATCGAAAATTTTCTGCCACCATTTCTAAGCCTTGTGGTTTGACTTCCCACATGTTTCAGGCTTCGACGGTCCCAATCTGTCAATTTACTGGGTCGGCATATTATAATCCCCCTCCATTTCAAAATAACACCACTCATTGTGGAGCGGGGTATCTGAAATTTGTTGGAAATGCATGGACTGAATGCCCAAACTTGTGGGCTCCAACGATCATTCCTCTGCACTAATTTCGCATCGTTTGTTCATATTCACTGCAGTAGCTGCTATAAGAATATTCTAACCATTCAACATCTCTTATAAGTTGTATGATGTGTACAGATGATGCTAAGCACTTTTCGAGGGGTGTCCGGTGACGAATGGCCAGATAGTGTATCTGAGACTTGACTTTATTATCTGCTTTTTCAGATTTAAATTGAAATAAGTTTTGAAATAAAACTTAACAATTCTCTGAGCATCAGTTTGTGGCTCCAAAAATAATTGGCAAAATATGGACGTTATATCAAATCAGAAAGGTCAAAGTTTGGGGAAAATATTCATTTCACCCACTTACATTCAAAATGTAAAGTTTTTATAATGCAATTGTATGTGATCTTTCTTTAGTTGTGTTCTTTCATTACATATGAACATTCTTCCTGAAATACAGTTGAGTGTTCTAGTTTTGTTTAACAGTGAAACATATATTTTCGAATATTGGATGTACTTATCTAATAAAATTTTTAAAACCACAAAAAGCTCATGTAAATTTATTTGTAACAAAATATATATACATAAAATGTACACAACATATAACATTTAGAAACTTTGCAAAGCCACAAATATAAATTATCATTAGTATAGCATAACGTCTTTGATTTAAGAAAATCTAATTGACCTGAGTATCAGTTTTCCTGTTAAAAGCAACATATCTGAACATGTAATTAAATTTTCAATTAGTTTATCAAAATTAAGGTATTTTAAATCTTTACAGGGCTCCCACAGCAATAAATTTTTAATAGCTAAGATCTTTTAAACTGTTTTAGTTACTCAGACACAAAATGTGCTAATTAAGTACGAAGAGATCTTGCCGAGAAATTAAAATTTTAAAAATAATAAAATCTAAGGTTTTCATGACAATCTAGCAACCAGATTCTGACTCTTGGTTGCCATGGCTTGGTACCAAAACTTTGAAATTTTTGTCCACTGCAGTAGCTATAAATTAAAGGACTAAATTTTCAATGACATTTGGTAGATTTCAGTCTTCAAAATTTTGAAAATAGGAACTTTTACTTAAGGTTGCCAAGGTTGGAAAAATAGTAAAAGTTGCCTTTGGCAGTCCTGCTTTTATAAGGTAATTTCCTTGGATTATCAATACTGAATATCCAAGATACCCATTTTCCTCATTTTGGTATCATTGCAGTAATGCTGATTTAAATGTTTTACTGTGGTAATAACTAATGTTTCTCTTATTTATAACTCGTAAATGTTTAAAAGCACCGAGTTATTTTTACAATGCACTGCATTTTGAGATTGAAGGATACTATTGATTGGTCGAGAGGTAGGAAACTAGTTTAAAGCCGCAAAGCAAACTACAGGATGTATTGTTTCAAATACTTGTGATTAAGTAAATATAACTGATTCATATTTTAATAAAAATGCAGAAGGCGATAAAATCTTTTTTAATTAAATTTTTTTTTAATGCAAAACTTTCCAGAACTGTTCACTTTCATGGAGTAACTGCTCAGATCAATTAGAAACGGATGCTTCTTATTTCACTAATTATATCAAAAACTTTTCATCACAGCTTCAAGCTTCAACTCCTGAAACAAGAGGTTGAGAGCATAAACAGTCACAAACATTTATAATATCCAGTAGTTATACATGTAATATACTTGAAATAATTACTGATGCAGTAGTTTCATTATGGGAAAACATTGACTTTCTTACACAAGGCTTTATTTAATGCTAGAAGAAAAAGCAATTATGAATTGCAAGTAGTGGTACCTTGAGATATGAATTTAATTCATCTCATGACCGAGCTCATAAGTCAAAATATCTTGATCAATATCTCATAACTCAAATCAATTCCAGACTGAAATGAGATTAATTCATACCAGCCCCAAAAACCACTCCATTTTTTATAATGAACAAATATTGTAGCTGGAGTTATAGTTTTTATCGTAGAAGTAGTGCAATCGTACTGCGTTGCCAAGTCTTACGCCTTGCTCATGTTTGTCTATTACTCTTTAATTCCATGAATATTACCTTTTCCTTTTCTCACCACTGTTCTTTACTCAATTTTGGACTCATGGTTGTATGAAAAAAAATTAGCTAAATTAACACTACGTTTTTCCGTTTTTAGAATTGAAGCATCTGGTCGGAGAAAAGAAAAACGAAAAGGGACTCGGGCCTCCCAGTGGCAGTTGACAATAAATGCCAAACCAAATTAAGAAATTGATTGATTTTTGACAGATGTTAACTGTCATCAGGTGAGGTAAATATGAACTGAACAATGTGCAAGAGAATCTGAGCGGAATGGTGGTTGTGACATCACCAAAGCAGTCTCGTATCTCAAATTCTGGTTCGTAACTCAAGGCAAAAAATCGACCTAGTGACGGCTCGTATCTCAAAAAACTCGTATGTTGGGCACTCGTATCTCAAGGTACCACTGTACACTCAAATTGAGAAAAACATGGAGGGTAATTAAATTTATATTTATTCTAGAAAAGGGAATCTACTTCCTAAAAGGGAAAACGTGAATAAAATTTTCCAAATTTCAATTTCATAATTTAGATATTGTAATAAATATAATTAACCTTTAACGGAATAAATCTAAATTACCATATTTTATGTAACTGCAATGTCTAGGGATACCATCATCGAAATTAAGTCACTTTAGAAAATTTTCGCCACTAGCATTTCTTATTTTGCAGCTAAATTTTTCAAGCACCAAGCCTTTTTAATTTTTGTAGTCAGTTTTCCACATTGAGAAAGGATGAATTTGATGAGGTGGGATCCCAAAATACTCCAGATTATAAGTGTCATTGAAAATCACTTTAGAATCTTCATTCTTATAGATTTTGTGTAAAATTTAGTTATTTGTTAATGTGTTAATTTTCAGAGTTCACTTATTTTGCGGAAAGGAAACTGCTGAGATTTTATAATTTATTGATTGAAGTTAAACAGTTGAAGTTTGGACCATAAAGGTAGCATTGACCAAAAGGGATACTTAAGAGGATGATTATTTTGTTGCAGAAAACTAACATAATCGATGTTAATAAGTACATAATTTTGACAAATGCATCGTGAGTAAAATAAAATTCAAGCTAAATGTTAGGTCACCAGTAGAAAACATTAATTGCAAGATTAAAGGTCTCAATAATTATGCAATTAAGGCAAATCAATAATTATGGAAAGTGTTTGTAGAAACTAGAGCACTCATAATCTGTATTTAAAATCAGGAATTAGTATTTGTTTATTAACTCTTACTTAAAATATTTGTTTTATTAAACTAAATTTTAGAAAACACTTTCAGTGAAATTTTGTGCTATAACATTTCAGTGATTAAAAAATGCATTTGTGCATGTGTTGATATATACACTAAAATATACAAACATGTTGACTAAGTTGAACTATCCACATCCGTACCCCAAGTTTAGGTATGTGGCTTTTGCAAACTTAATATGCTGCTACACTTGATTGAAATTTTGTGAAAATTATAAAACAATGAACATTTTGAAAGCGATTGAATGCAATACTATCAATGAAACCTTTTTTTAAACACTACCATTCTTTTGATTTCAACCAGACTTGAGTTAACAAAATTTCAAAACGTATAATAGATCAGCATTCTCCAATTTTTGCCATTTTTCTTTCACAGTATTTATGAACACGTTTTGTGGACACTCAGTTTTCAAACATTAATTTAATTTTTGATTTGTTTGTATAATTTATAGCATTTCATAAAAATATATTTCCTAATATTAGATAATTTTTTTTACAAATGCATTGGTTTTAGAATCAATACTGGAATTCTTTTAATGTGAGCTTGCAACAACATTTTTTGAAACAATGAATTAGTTTCACAGAAAAATGTTGCGTAACCCATCTATTTTCTCTAGGAAAACAAACACGGTATTTGTATTATAATTTAAGATTGTATTCCATATATTTTGTAAATTGTTTTAAGATTCTATTATACCCATAACAGTTTGGGAAATACTGATCTAAACAGATGTTAACAGAACAACGTGAAGTAACATAATATAGAAAGTTAAAAAGAAATATAAAAATATCGTTAATTTTATTAACAATGAATTTTTAAATACAAAAATAGTTAAAGATAGTTTAATAAGTTTTGGTTAACCACAATCAAATAAAATATTGCATGCACTAATTAGTGCAATCATGACGAGCTAATAATATTGGAGTCTACCTTACAATAGCATACTTGACTGCTAGGAGATTTTAAAAAAATTGAACATAAATAAAACTGAAATTTTGATAGATTTATGAACTGTGTAAAACCATAATTCATTTTATAAGTACAGAATAATCATATATATTTAAAAAATAGTTTTAGCATAAATAAAAAACTCAAAGGAACTCACTAGTTATGGAATTAATAAGCTGTATGAACTAACAAAAGAAATAAAAAATGAACAAGTAATGATTTAAATAATCATAATTTATGCCATGTGCCTGAAAAGAAAAGCAGATCTATTCTATGATGAAGTGTAAACATAAATATGAATTTAAAAAATACATAATTAGAAAAAACAGTAATGCTGAAGTACTTTGTCAATTAATGTACACAAATTAATAAGTTTAACGAATTTAACTATAGTAGCAAAACAATGCCACTTATGAATCATTGTTTGTTCAAAGGCAATTGAAAACTACACATGAAACTAAAACAAATTTAATTAAGTGATGCACTTTAAATTAACCAATTCAGTTATTTAAACTGTAAAATTGTCATAAAAATTTGTCAACTAATTCTTGTAACTGAAGTGTTTTAGACTTAATATAAAGGTGTATTGTGTGTTACAAAGTTTAGCAAAATATACAAAACATTGACTGAATTGAATTTTAAACAGCTAAAATAAGTTGATAAAACTTAATACGAATTTAAGTAGATTAACAGTCACAAAATTTTTTGACTTGTAATTTTCTTCGATACATATATACAATTTTGAAAATTCTTTTGGTCAAATACATGGATGATCACTCTGAAATTCATCTATACTTCTTCCCCTCCAATGAACGTCTCCATTTCTTGGCTTTCAGTTCTCCCTTTCCCTTTGCTTCCAGGAATGTAGTTCAAAATAAAGCTAAAATTACTTTTAATAGAACCTTTAGATTCAGGTAATGGAATGTCATCCAAACCTCTATGGATAGAGATGTCATCATCTTCATTTGTCAAATTATGCAGCCTGGTTTTGTGAAGTACTTCTTGATACGCAGGAGTTACAAGTTTCTCTTTTGTAGGCTTTTTATAACTAAAATTAAAAACGATTTCAAGATTAAAATATAGATAAATACAAGTTATTTAAAAAAATTTATCAGCTTTTAAAAAATTGATATCTTGGGCCAGGTGAAATTAAAAGCTCAGACAAAAGCTAATTCTCGGAATAAAAATGTTTTTAATCGTTTCCTCCCATCATTACGTTTGGCTGTTTTACTTTTGTTATACAGGGTTAGCATAAATAAATAAATGGATTTTGAACATTTATATTTTCAAAACTATTACACATAATATAATCAGTAATACATGAAAAATAAAGAAAAACATTCCAAGGTTTTTTCAACATCGCTCAATAGATGGCAGCTCACCCCTGAACGCAGTGATTGAAATTGAAAATGGTGACAATGACAGAAAAGTTTTGAGTATTAGAATATGCAAGGGTTTCTTCCATTATTTCTGTGTAACATGCATTTAGAAACCGAGGAGCTTCCACAACACTGGATTGGACATGCGGGCGGCGATGATTTAAACTTATTCACATGGCCACCAAGATCCCCTGATCTGACAACATGTGATTTCTTTTTATGGGGTTGCATCAAAGATTTTATTTATAAACCACCATTACCGAAAACACTCAATGAATTTAAAGAACACATCAGTGTTGCATTAAGAACCGTTGACAGTAAAACTGCAAAATGTGTGGAACGAACTTGATTAGAGATTAGATGTTTGTCTATTATGAAAGGTTTACACATTGAACATTTATAACTGAAAAAAGCTTGGAATGTTTCTTTATTTTCAAGTATCACTAATTATATTATGTATAATGGTTTTGAAAATATAAATGTTTAAAATCCGGTCATTCATTTATGCTAACCCTGTACTTTAAATTTACTATTATAAATTTACGTGGACGATGTGGAAAAGTTACAAAACAAAATTTAGAAATTCATGACAGGCTTTTAAGACAGGAATGCAATGAAGTTGAATAAGTATCCTCTATACCTGCAAAGTCAATCGAGAAATGAAAATCAATTATAAGTGGGATGTATTAAGTGCTTCAGAATTACATCGTTTGTATTTATCAGATGTACCCAAAATACTTTATCAAATAAATCTTTGCAGGAAAAACATTGGAAACTGCATTTTTTAAATGACTACAGATAAAACTCTCTGCAACGAAATTGAATATTTAGAATTAGTTAAAAAAATTGAACAAAACATTCTTGTGAAAAATATTTGAAAGCCACTTTCCAAAATTTTCAGGAGTACTTTTTAAGTTTTAAAAAAATTCCAAATTTATAATGGTTTGTCCGCTATCCAAGAGGTCATGTTATCCTAAAATTTCAAGTATTATACACTCATTCAAACAATCAGAAATTCTTTTGATCCTCTTAAATATTGTTTTTAAAATTTTTCATTATGAACATTATTTCTATGGCTTATCACTTGTTTGGAGTCCTTAAATTCTTATTTTTTGTTGAAACAGTTCTTTTAAACAATTCAGTACACTTGACTGGCTTTATGAGTCTTTAACCCATGTCTTATTAATGTGTCTTTTTGAGTTGTTTGAGGTGATAGCTGGGAATACCAGGCCCATATTTAATTTTGGTAGAATCATCTCTATTATTGAGACAGATCAAAATTGTGTAAGGTACACTCAATCAATGGATTAAAATATTTACAAAGCTTCTGTTAATGAATTAACATATTTTCTTTTCATTAAAAATTCATTCTCAGAAGAATGTAAATTTAAATATATTCATAATCTACTAAATGGGTATAGGTATTTTTACTTAACGTCACACTGGAGCAACACAACGGACTATTAACCTACTAAATAGATATTCCCATTAAAAACTCATTAGCAAAAGTAAAAAGATTTTAATTTTGCTCTTTCAAGAGGCAAATTAACAAATCTACTTTTTCTAAAATGTTTGCGAATTGTTCTTTATAACAGAACTTGACCTAAGTAAAAGGAATGTCTGTGAGTAATATAAAAGTAAAACTGTTTCACATATATTTTGAATATTGCAGAGATAAAAACTTATATTATAATATAATAAAGAAAGAGTGAAATTTAATCCCTGTGGAAATATTATATGAAAGGTAAGATAGTAACTGATAGTTCTTATTGTTAACATTAAAAGATACTAAAGCTTATTTTTTTATTTGCAGCATTGAATAAGAAATATTCAGTTACATACTAAGAAAAATTTAGAACCAATTGTATCAAAAAGTAATTGAAGTCATTTTTAAGCAAGTTTTAAGAGTAATTTTTGTGTACAGAATACACATTTAAATTTTAAATATTAATAGGACTATACGAATTCAAAACTTATTTTAAAACAAGTTGGTGTATTAACATTAAATAGGTATACTGATGAGCTAACTACTTTAATATAAATAAACGCTTAAATACTTTTTATACTTATATCGAAAAAAGACAAGTGAAAACCAAAAATAAAAACTGAAAAAGTGCAAAATAATAATCTTACAGTTTAAGTAATAGTGACGAGCATACAACAGAAACAGATGAAGCTGCCATTGCCGCAGATCCCATCCAAGGCTTTAAAACAATTCCCCATGGTCGAAAGACACCTTCAATACAAATCATGTATCAAACTAACAGTACAGCTTTCGATTACAAATGAAAATACAAGTCTTTTTTATAAAACTTACCAGCTGCTAAGGGAATTCCAATGAGATTGTACATGCTAGCAAATAGGAAATTATATCGGATTCTGCGTACAGTACGATTAGACAGATCAATAGCACCCACAACATCCAAAAGATCATTCTGAAATTAGAAAATAAGATATTTATCGCAATTATAAGACATTCAAAACTTTCCAGAAAAGTTTCAAGCAACCCAGGACATACCCTAATAAGTACAACATCAGCTGCTTCCACAGCAACATCTGTACCATTAGCAATAGCTATGCCAACATCAGCTTTTGCCAATGCGGGTGAATCGTTGACACCATCCCCAACCATTGCAACTTTAAGACCCTTTTCTTGCAGCTGCTGGATTTTCATGACCTTGTGCGATGGTAGAACTTCAGCAAAAACTCTGGAAATTCCAACCTACAAACATTATCAAACAGATGTTAGCACAAATGTAAGAAAGGTATTTTAAGCGTGGTTTACACATGCAGTTTTACTGGCACCAATCTACTCTCCAGTTCAACTTCCATGCCAGTCTTATTTTTCAAGAGGAGGTAAGTAGTTAATTAATGTCACTGGAGCAACACAATGGGCTATTGGTGATGGTTCAGGATCAATACCGAAGGGAAAGATATGAGTACACCTCATTTTAAACCATGGTCAGATGGTGAGGTCAACACCTGAGCTAGCACCCCACTCCAAACTTAACACACCACACCAATGTGAGGCTATTTAAGGCCATGACAGATTTAACATGTCTGGTTGGACCGAGTTTCGAACTCGCAACCCTTCGGTTGCTAATACATTACTCTTCCAACTGGGCTACTATGGCTCTCTTCAAGCGTCAGATGGAAGTTGTGCAATATTGTATGCTATTTTATGTATGGAAATAAACACACCGAGTAACGATTAAACGCAACAAACAAGCATATATCAAAGTAGGTTTACACAAGCAGTTTTAGTGAAGAGTATTTTTATTGATGCACGAGTCTTGGTGCCAGTAAAGTTTAGCTTCAAACTTTTTTTGACTGCAGTATATCTATGAATGCATAGTTCAAACACTCACACCAGTTAGTTTACATGTACATTTTATTTTTTAAGTGCCTGTAAGTTTTCCAGTAATAAATCTTTGCAGGCATAAACCCCACTTTTTTATTCAAGGTAATAGAAATGATATAAATGTGGGACACAATGACCATAATCCAGTAAATGACGAGATGAATTAAAATTAAGAGAAATTTAATATAAGCTACGTAAATCGATTATTTACAAATGAGATGAATTGACAGGGTTTTGGGCCTGTCTTATGCTCAAACAATTCAAGTTAACATATTTGCAGACGTGTCTTCATCGAGTCACCGTTGTCCTCCTCCTGTTGATTTTGGGCAGGAAACTCTGCTATTGTAGGGTGAGTCATGTGTGGGTGTTTCGAGCACTCTGGCGTTTCTACATCCCAATATCTGAGTTCACTGGATGAAGAGGGATTTCCGGTATCCCACATAAATTTCTTCATCTAAGTTTTGAATTGCTTTTAAGTTTAGCCATTATGCTAAACAGATTGCTAATGAATAATCATGTAATCAAAATACAGATATTTTCCCACAATGAAGGTTAAATTATTTGAAAAACAGTTATTCAGATTTCAGAAAGAAATTGCTACAAATATCAATGGTAAGTTACCTGTCTAGCTATTGCAGCAGCAGTTTTCTTATTGTCACCAGTTAAAAGAATTACATCTAATCCCATTTTCTTTAAAGTATAAACAGCTAGATGAGCTTCAGGTTTGATAGTATCTGCCACAGCCATCATACACACAAGAATGCCTGCAAGAGGAATGCAAATTTTATTATTGAAACATAACAGTAGCGATTAATAAGCAGTTCAATTAATATGCTAAGTGTTGTATTGAATTGACAGTTATGCAGAGGGTAATTAAGAATTTTAATAAGTTACCTTCACAATTTGAAAATCTTCTGACATTATCAATACATAAATTTTGATTTAATTGTTAATTTAACAAGGTAAAACTGTTAATTTAACAAGGTATTGTATAAGTCGATAACAATTTTACAATGAATTTCCTGTAACATAATTGTTATCTGCCATACTTGAATCATTGGATTATGTGAGCAGAATAACATTGTTTAATATTATGAATGTTAGATCAGCACAATATATTTATGGTGTCACTAGTGAGTTCAGAGAATAAATAGAATGCATTAAAAATAGCAATAAAATCAGATCAGAATATTACCATCAACTGCACATAGAACAGCAGTATGTCCCTTTTCTTCATGATCTTTCATGAGGGAATTAACATTCTCAGAAACATGCAAGCCATTTCTTGTCATCCATTCTCTATTACCAACAAGAACAGTGTAAACAGGATTTGAATCCCCTCGTTCAGGATCTTCTGTAAGGTATAAGAGTTAGTTCAATAACTAAGCGTCAAAAATTTGAGCAGTTTTATCCCATTTAAGTTGGTGTCTTATTTAGGGAAAATGCTTAATACTTGTGATTATACACTAGATTTTTTTATAATTTTTACTTTAAAAATCCTGATTTTTACAATTGATCATTGGTTTATGCTCAAAATAATTTCAGTATGAAAAAATCAGAATAAGCTAATCATTAATTATTCAATTTAGATAGCTAATTAGCATGTTTTTGAAGTGATATATCTCAAATTTTAATTTGTCCAGAAAACAATTCCTGTAGGAAATCATTACTAATATTTTGAAGCAATAAAAAAAATCGATATTCTGGTCGATTTTAATGATTTCTAGTGTATATATACACATTAAATAATTATGCTTGCTTATTATTATTTTAGTAAAAATATGGCAAATATTGACCACAATGAAAAACTTGCACAAAACATTGCTCACATAATTAGTATTTTTAGCTCACATGTCTATCTTCACTTATGGTGCGGTTCCTGGGAGAAGGCAGTCGACTTTGAGTCAATTGATTTCTCAGTAGGGCGGGACAATTGAATTAATGTGGCACTGGAGCAACACAACAGGCTATTGGCACCGGTCCGGGATCAATCCCCGAAGGGAAAGATTCAAAGACAACGCCTCATACTTTTGTACAATGGTCAGGTGACGAGGTAAACATCTGAGCTAGCACCCCACTCTCCAAACTTCCACACCAACCAACATGAGGGCATTTGAGGCAATGACAGATTTAGCATGCACCAGCTTCCTCATACATGACAGTCTGGTTAGACCAAGTTTCAAACTCGTAACCCAACGGTTGCTAATCCGCTACTCTTTGAACTGGGCTACCTGATTTCTTAGCAAGTGTGAAAACATGTTAGAAGGTTGCCACATGCAAAAGCATGAGTGGCAATACCAGTGGATATTTTCTTCCTACTGACTCATTACCAATGCTATCACATCCGGCACTGAACGATAAACTTAGGACCAGAATCAGCCCTAAAGACACCAATTGCTGAAGGGATTTGTTTACTTTTCTACCAGTCCCCATATTTGTCTAATGCTCGTTCAAAACCACATGACTCAACTGCCTTCTTGCAGGAGCTGCACTATATTACAATTCTGATCAACATACATTGTTTTCATTTTTTAATTATCATTCTATAATGTAAATTCATTGCAATAGGACTTGCAAATTGTAAGTGCAATAAAGCTAATGAGTTTATACCATAAAAATTCAATTGCCCACGAATTTTATCTTTTAAAAATTACCTGAATCATTTAAGTTTTGAATAAGTTCAGCAGCAAGGTTGGTGGCATTGTGCTGAGGGGAATCAAATCTTTTCCGATCGACAAGTACAGTTTCGATCAGTTCATGAGAGAAATTCAGACTCGTGTTGCTTTTTCTGTCATTTAAACCTATAAGATTTTCAACCTGAGATTCTTCATTTAACATATGTTGAATATTGGACACTTTGCAGCGCAGACCACAGCCAGGGACAGCAGCAAAATCTTCACATTTACCAAAAGATTGAACTTGTAAAGTCTGTTACAAAGGAAACCAAATAGATATTACTGCAATTATAAAAATGGTTACAGTAATAAAGTGACACTTAGATGATTTAGAATTGTGATAAAAGAAACTTCTATTTCTTTAAATTAAATAAGCAAATAATAATTAATATATAAATAATAAATAAATATAATATAATAATAAATAAATATAATATAATAATAAATAAATATAATATAATAATAAATAAATATAATATAATAATAAATAAATATAAAATAATAAAAATAATTAATAAATAACCTTAGCATTTTAGTTTGGTTGGATTGGGTTTTATGTGTGCAAGGGCCATATCTCAGATTTCTTTACAACTAAGGTTTTAGATTCCAAGATTCTATCTTTTCTGTAATAAAGTACCACAAAGTTTAGGAAGAGGATGACCAATCGACGAGCTCAGTGCGAGAATTCTGCAGGTAAGGATGCAAAGACAAAAAATAACTCAAGATACTTACTGCGAGGGAATGCAACTCATTTACAGCTCTATTGTCTTCTGGTTTTGTCTATATTCAGATCATTAGTGGATGAAAGGGAGACTTGCAAAATCATTAGATAAACTAATTCCCTTATTGGAAGATACTTTTCACTGTCATGTAAGAGTAAATCTAGTTCTAATATTTTAAACTATTTAAAATGTAACTTAAAAAAAAAAAATTTGGAGCAGGCACTTTTTATGGAAACTACCAAGAAATTGAGAAAGGATAGCAAATTTTAAACACTGTAAAAAATTAGAAATAGATCTTATAGAAAAAAAACTTGATATGTAGAATCTATGCATATAAAGGAGAGTTGGCATCTGTCTCTATTCTCTATACAAATCTACACCGTTTGACCAATCTATACCAAATTTGGTACACTTATTCTTTGGAACCTGCGTGTAACATAGGCTACATATTAACCCCTGTTCTATTTGTCTTGGGTGTGCAGAGGGGTGCAACATCCCGTCATCCTGGACAGAGCACTTGCTAGGGGCACTCTCTCAGTCTGGCTGTGCAGATGACGTCAGAGTTAACATCTACAGGAGTCGCCTCTCAAGATGACATGGGAATTTTTTAAAAAATCTTAGAGTATGATGCAATTGCAGATGGGTGCAGTGGTTGCGCTAAAAATCGATCAGTATCATATCGTTTATGTATTCCGTCTGTAAATTCTTAAACTGTAGCTTTATTATTGGAATGGAAATTTATGATAATATAAGATTATTTTTATAGAAAGTGATCTTTTTTATCATTGTTTGGTACAGGGGGCTAAAGACAATTCGAAATCCTCATAGGAATGATATTGCATATTTATACGATCAATGTTCAGATCAATTCACACTAAATTTGGTACATTCATCCTGTAGAATTCTGCGGGACACATTTCGATTTGTTCTGGGTCTGCAAGGGGGATAAAAACAATTTGAAATCTCCATAGGAATAATATTGAATAATATTACGATGAATTTAAACAATTCAACCCAAGCAACACCGGGTAATTCAACTAGTATACTATAAAATATAGGTTAAACATTTTGACAAAAATATTTTTTGCTCTTAACAAATATAAATACAGAGTATATAAAATATTAATTGAATGGAAATTCAGAGTCATACTTTTTTAACGAATGAGGTTATAGCTGCAGCTATAGGATGTTCGCTGTTTGCTTCAGCAGTCCCAGCAATAGCTAATATCTTTCCAAGGGAAAGTACATTTTGTTCGACGAAAACAGAGACTCGTGTCATAACTGGAATGCCATGAGTGATAGTACCAGTTTTGTCAAAAAGTACACATTTTACCTAAAACATTCAAATGAAAAAAATTAACAATGGAGGGCAAAGAAATAACATTAGTTACAATCAGAAATGTTTTACAAAATGTATAACAAAAGTGCAAGAATAAAATTTGAGTTTGGTTACAGGTCGCCCAATTCTACCATCCATTACAAGAGAGAGAAAACAAATCCATTATAAATAGAACAGAATTACCTTATAAGTAACATAATTTTTAATTAAATTAGTTTGTAGACAATTTCGCCTGAAAAGCAATAGCAAATATTTGAGTAAAATTCACTTAGATGCCCTATACAACGAAAAACTTTTATAAATAAATCTTTTAAAGTGGCAAATCAGATAAATATAAAATCTTCACTCATCTTTAAAAATCTATAATATTTTACCGATATGTCCGGTAAAAATAGTGGAATATAGTCCATATTTTATGAAATTGTTATTAGTTGCATTTTTGGGATGACTACTTTCAAGAGCCCACACAAGACAAAATATTAATTTATACCAGAAAAGTTCTATTATTTCTGAAATATTTAAATTCCTGGATTCCTTTTTGTTGAATTTTAACACCTGATACCTTGAAATTCACTATTAATTTTTTTCTAACATGGGAGAAATGATAGTGTACATATTTCAAAATGATTGGATGTTTTGACATTTGCAGGCACAAAGGCCATATTTGGCCAAACTGCTCCAAACACAAGACAATGTCAAGTAAAAAATGTTATGAAAGAGGAAAAAGAGGAACTGGGAACAGAATAGTAGGATGAAAGCAGAAAAAGATCGCTTGGGTATCACAGGGGCATGACCATCTTATTTACTAAAGATAGTAAACTCCATGTGAATAGAAAAGGTCACTAGAGTACCTCAGGTCTGAAGCCCGCACATACCTAAAGGAGATGTGCTACTGAGGGCAAAAAGTTGGTGTTGGGAGTGAGATGTACAAAAAGTAAGACATTTCAATATGCTGAATACATATTTACAAGTTTTAGTTTCCTGAAAATCAAGGTTAGAATGAGTAAAAAATTCCTTAACACCTATTAGAGCTGTCTTTGTCATTTAGAAAAATAAGAAGTGTTTACATGCAGATTCCTGAAATATATCAATGGTCTAACTTTTTTGTTGGAATTCCCCTTGACTACAGTTGAATTGATCTAACCTTGATTTGCATACATAATGCTAAGGAGACACTTACTTTATGAGCTAGTTCCAATGCCTCAGCTCCTTTGATTAAGATGCCGTTAATAGCCCCAACACCAGTTCCAACCATTACAGCTGTTGGTGTTGCAAGACCTAATGAGCATGGGCAAGCTATAGCAAGAACTGTAAGAGCACATTGGAAGGCAAACTGAAATGTTATTTCTGAATCGGAGGCATTTTCTTTCTGAAAAACAATTTTATTAAAATTTTTTTTAGCAGAGTACACCATTTTAATATTTCATAAAGCACTTTAATTGCAAACATTTTTTTTTTTGCAAAAAGAGAGTAATGCTCATACACTGAAATAATTCAGATTTGAATAGATCCTGGTTGAAATATTTTTATGTAAACCAGTAAAAATGGTAAACTGTAATAAAAGCAAATTTTCTTTTTTGAGAAATCTGATTATCTTAAGTTACATACAAAACAGATATAAATATTAGTTACTTGCATATTCACAAGTATATTGAAGTAATCACTATATTGAATAATTCTTAAAAATAAATTTAGGAACTATCTCTTAAATGTAAGAAATAATTTGTGTTTATACAATATACTTCTATTTTCTCCCAAGAGATACAATAGTTTTGGCTATCCCAAATTCCAATTAATCTGTATGGACATAAAAATAGTTCCTATATGGTTAAGAGTATATTTTAGGTACTCAAAAGATTGAAGCGAACTTTCTGGAGACTGGAATTTTTATATAGCAACTAAATTAATGTATTAAAAATTGATAAATACCAACTTAAGGAAAAAATGTACTAAGTTTCAAATTTTGCAAATTAGTTAAATCTATGAATTGAATTTTTTTTACCAAAGCATTTTTAAAGAGGAATTTGTCAATAACATTTAGCCACTAATCCGAAGGTAAATTATCATATTTATGGTAAATATTCAGAGCTAAACATTTTTTATTTAGGCTAATATAATCATTTGCATAAGCTAAATATATACCAGATATAATGTGCATAAAAATTATATTAATAGTATATAATGACATGGTTTTATAACAAATTACTACCCTCTCTGAAAATATTCAAGTTGTTTATATATAGCAATCTTAAATTATTAAGATTGCTATATATAAATGTTAATATGTTGTTTATATTAACAATATGTTGTTAATATGTTAGCATTTATATATGTTGCTATATATAAATGTTAATATTGTTAATTATTCAAAGTATTAATGTACAAAACCATTTACAACCTAGACTTTTCAATGGAGAATAAAAATGAGCGGAAGAGAAACAAACCAATATTCGAAAGTGCATAAAATTATTTTAATACGTAGAATACTTTAAGTACTTACATGCTTTTTGTGGTACATTTTCACAGAATCGACAGCAACGTAACCAACAATAATCCAAGCAATAAGGGTAATCACAGAAACAGTCACTACAACTGGAACAAAATAACCAGCAATTTTATCAGCCAACTGTTGAATAGGGGCCTGAAAACAAAACATTTTTGCCTTAATAAAAAAAATTGAGTATAGATAAGTAGGTAGATAATTGAATTAATGTTGCATTGGAGCAACACAAAGGGCTATTGGCGATGGTCTGGGATGAATCCTGAAAGGAAAGATCATAATTTCAAATCATGGTCAGATGACAAGGTCAACACCTCTTAGCTGGCACCTCACTCCTCCAAACTTCCACATCATGCCAGTGACATCATTTGAGGCCATGACAGATTTAACATGCATCAATACCCACGTAACCATGGTCTTTGGTTGGATCGAGTTTTGAACTTGGAACCATCTGGTTGCTAATCTGCTTCTCTTCCCACTGGGATATGCCATCCCAGAGTGCATAGGTACATACAATCAAATTATACTAGAAATACATATATCCTCTCTCTCTCCTCTCTAATCGATTTGATCAAAATTACATTAAAGGTAGATTGATAAATTAAAATTACAGCCTATTTAGTTACTTTTACAATTTCGTCTTTTTATATAATGGTGTTCATTCTTCAATCGATATATTGTGTTTAGTATAAATTGCTTAGTTTACTATGAATACATCAACTGTGCAATGACTTTCCAAAATTGGTTTCGATATTCAGCATACATTCAGGAAAATTCTTAAGGTGATTTCAAACTTTACTAAACAGATTAACATTGTATATTTTGTTAATCACACAAGGTTTCATTTTTGGTATACAAAATATTCACAGAATAGAAATGCACTACATGTGCTTAAATAAATTGTGTTTAATCTATTAAATGCAGTACTTTTAAATAGTTAAATCTAGTTGCAAAATTTAAGCTTCAAGTTTCATAAAATAAACTAGGCCCAACAGAAATTTTCAGTTATAAAATACAAAAAACATAGTTGTTTTACTATCAAAACCTCGTATTTTAGTTTATGAAATTTTAACATTATTTGGTTACAAATTTGATTAGTTTTACTTCAAAACATCCCAAGTCTACAATCATAAAGCCGCCCTAGGCAGTTTTTAAACCTCATATCTCATAACTGATCAGGTAACCAGCTTGGTTTTTCATTGTTCCCGAAAACTTTTGATATCAAGACATGAGGTTTTAATAGTAAAACAATGATATTTGACTGTAATCTAAATATAATTCTTCAAACAAAGAAATTTTTATTCACTTTTGAGTGGCTATTCAATAATAGAAAAACTCGTAACAGGACACTATACCTTAGAAGTTTGTGCTTCTTCAACAAGCTTCACGATTTGAGCTAATGTAGTATCTTTACCAATATGAGTAGCAGCAATAAGTAAAACCCCATTTTGGTTAACTGATCCACCAATCACTTGAGAATTTGGTCTTTTTGGTACAGGCAATGATTCACCAGTAATAAGAGACTCATCAGCCATGGAGTTGCCAAATGCTACTCTCCCATCAACTGGAATTTTAGCTCCTGGTATCACCTACAAAAGTTTTGAAAGTATTATATTAAAATTATTAAACATAACATCACTGTTATGCACAATCTTAACATAACAAATAATCTGCATACAATCATTTATTGGACTGAAGAAAATCCAACATGTGTTGCACATGCTGTGGTCAAAACGCATATTTACAATATTTCATTGATTGAAATTTCTTAGGAAAACAATCTGTTTTAAATTTCAGATATGACAAAGAAATTCTTAAAATTCAAAGTTTTTAAATGAAAATTAAGTAAATTCAAAGATATCAGTGTTTTTTACTGAATTACGGACAAGTCCATATCAGAAACATAATATTCCACAATTATAAAGTACCTAATGTGTTAATTTTAAACACGATTAATAACTGTTTTACCGAACTCTGATTTGATGAGCCCCTGTATGATTTACAAACATTCATCAAATTCAGTCCAAATACAGTGCACATTTTACTTCTTTTTCAATGAACTTTTCATTTCACAAGCTTTCTCTTGAAGGTAAGAAATATCATCTGTATTAAAAATATGTTTAGAAGACATATTTACAACAGTAGCATATATAATTTTCTCATCTAATATTTTATCATCAAACAAGAGGATAGGATTTTAGTTTATTAGTCCATTACAAATTTCATTAAACAAATAATTGATGTTCTACTTCAAAGAATATTAACCTCTTATATTTATATAAAATTATAGTTATTTTTTAAAAGATAATTAAAAAGATCTTGCAGTGTTGCAAAAATATATTTATACTAATATTAATTTAATATTGTTACTATCAAGAACTTGATTAAAATTTTCACACCATTTGCTATTTTATGAATTAGGAATAGCTAGTATAATTGGCAATACACAATTTTGTTGACAATAGAAACCAAGTCAAACAGAAAGAATATGTAACATTTTAAAATGAAGATAAAATAAAAATCAGAATCTGCCTATTAAAAAGCAAAGAAAATTTTAAACTTTTCAATTAAGGATTTTGATAGACAAGAGCTTGGAATTAAGTACTTAAGGGTCTGATTAATTAGATTGATTTTTAATTTCATTATTTTTAACACTTAAAATAATAAAATATTCTTTAAAATATCAGATGAGCAATTAATGCCAAGTCTACCTTCAAGATGTCCCCTCTTTGAACAAGCTCAACATCAATTTGTTTTTCAGTTAAAATCTGTCCATCTTGATCAATTTCAACTAATGTTGCTTCTGTTGCTTGTAAAGAAAGAAGTTTTGCTAAAGCTTCTGATGTTTTACCCTGTAAAAATAATGGTGCAAAAATGAGCTATGGAACTTAAAATACAGTATATATACATATTATACAAAGGAATTTTACCAAACGTAATTACTTTCTAAATACAGAGGTAAATAATTCAACTATTGACATAATCAATATTTATAAACAATTATCAGGAGTTTCAATTCAGTTTCATTCAAGCCATACTTAGCAATTGTTTTTATTTCTATTAAATATTTTAAACTAACAGGTACTTTAAGTTTGAGAAAATCATGAATGTGTAATAAAAGTACAGCTTTTTAAGTTTCCTGGGCACTTGTTTAAATGTTTATAAAAGGTATTACAAAACACTTTTGTGAAGTACTAAGATTTTTTATGCTTTCATGATTAATAGATTTAAAACAATAAAGTGCAGATAAATTATTTAAACATAGCAAAATTAAGATATTTCAATTGGGAGAACTTGCACAAAATACATTTGATCAAAGATTTATACATTTAAAGTGGATAATGATACAAACTTTAGCAATATGTTCCAGCCATCTTCCAAGTGAAATAAATATAAGCAGCATAGGAGGAGTCTCAAAAAATGTCTTGGGACTGTGATCTGCTTCCACAATCATAAAATACAAAACAGCAGCAACACTGTAAAAATATGCTATAGTGGTTGCCAACATAATCAGCACATCCATATTTGCCATACGATGCTTAAGTGCTTTATAAGCCTGTACATAGAAGTATCTTCCACCATAAAACTAGAAAAAAAAGGTAAAATTACTTTAAATAGTGCATTTAATTTAATACTGACATGTTTGAACACAAAACATTAAAACTCTAAATGATAGCTTTCTAGTGCGTTTGGGTAAAGCAGTAAAAATAAAAAATTGTTCAAATTGAGATAATAGTAAATGAGTACAAGTAAAAATAATTACTTTTCATTTGGTCAAATTAGTATAAGTAAACTATGAATAAAAGCAGATATAAATGCTGGTTGAAATGATTTTCAGTTGATTTATATATAATGGATTTGTAAAAAAAATACATATTCAATAAAAACTCCTAAAAAATTGGGGTTGACTTATACCATTTTACCCTAACACACTATATATACACTTTTGGATATAATTTCAGTACGGTTATTTATTCTTAAATGTTCAATTCAAAAATGAGCACATTTATTTCTTCAGCAAAAACTTTTCTATAGAATGTTTTAAATACTTTTCAATACACTTAATCTAAAACAAGACTTTTTGAGGACTAAGGGTGTATAATTAATATCAGTATAACTTTAAAAATATTTTTATGATACAACAAACTTGAGTGTTTTAATTTATTTATTCATAACCGTTTTTAAGTATTTTAATGCATATACCCTTTTATACACATTTGATTAAATCTTTCAGAGAAACTGTTACCTAGTTTCAAGTATTAACTTTTATAGGCCCACATATTCTTTAAATATAAATATTTATTTATACCTGTACTGGAGTTGCTAAAAGAAATAAGAACAAGTTTTCAGTAGATAAACCAGGAATCACACAACATGTTTTGATATCTTTTTTCAACATCTTAACACCCATGAAATACATCATCACCACCATAGATGGTACACCAAAGACCAATGAAAGGTAGAAGGAGTTCCTCCATCTAAAAAGTTCCGAAAACAAAAAAATTAGCTGCTATATAGAAAATGAACAATTGTAAGCTATTGCAGCAAAAACCTTAAGGAATTGAAATCAAGAATTTGAAAATTAAAAATCCTTTCATACATTGATTAGATATAGGGTTGGTTGGATTATTATGGCACAAGGGACATATTTGGCCATGCTGCACCAAACACATGACATACGATGTCAAGTAGGACACACAAGGAAGTTTTACTTGATTACGTAGAAAAAAAATTCCTTAACTCAGATTTAATATCTAAATTGGTACAAGTTTAAATAAAAATCAAAATACAAATAAATCTTGTATTCTAAGACCATTTCATATATTTAGTACTTTAACATGTGGTTACAGTTCTCATGGAATCCGTCGCCATTGTTACCGGCGTGGGGAAAATTGCCATACTTACTTACTGGGATTCACGGGAACGGAGATACTTACTTTCCGAAAGGATTCCTGAAAGAAAGTCAACTCGCAGAATAAAGAGGCCTGGTTGGGCTAAATAATCTTTTATTCTGGGCTATACACATGTTAAATATACGGCCAAGGGGTATTCCGAAGAGTACACCGGCCGATGTTACAGAAGGGAAAAAAATGGTTAAGACAACCGCCTCACACGAGGTACGAAGATCACAGCTACTACTTTTTAAAAACGACGCTCCGCTCCAAGTCGTCATGACGTCACTGGACAAAGAGCGCAGTGCCATCTGTCGGTGGCATAAAGTACCATCTACTACAGACTCCCCCTCTGCTTTCGACGCCGTCCCGACGAGGAAGCAGGGAGAGTTTTGCGCGGTCTGCCTCTTCTTCTCAAAGGTACCACTGGTTGAGTGTCTGCCGAACTAGGAGAGTTCTCACAGGGTCGAAGTGCTGACGCATGATAAACTCCCACAGGAGTTTCTGGTGATGCAGGGTTAGCAATCTCGTAGGATGTTGCAGACCGTTGAGTTAAGACCACATATGGTCCATCACGCCTAGGCATGAATTTAGAAGTTCGCTGCTTCTGTGCATTGCTTACAGGATGTGAAGCAACCCACACCTGGTCACCTGGTGAATACTGATGAGAAATTTTAGCAAACTTTTCTAGGTAGGGTGTTATCTCGGGAACAAAGTTGTCATTGGAGACCACAGCTCGAATATCCTGATGCACATCATCTACTGTTTTCAGCTCTCTTCCAAATTGGAGGAATGCTGCTGTTTGGCCAGTTGTAGAGCACTTGGCTGTGTTCATAGCAAATCTGATAATAGGCAATTTATCAGCCCATGCACCATGGTTTTTTCCAACAAGTATGGCCAGCCTAGGTTTTAAGTCACAATTCTTCCTCTCTACTGGATTAGCTTGAGGATGGTAGACAGGAATTAGTTCCTGTTTGATTTTTAGGATAAAGCACACTTGTTGCATAATTGCACTGATAAATTGTGTGCCATTATCACTAATCAGTCTCCGGGGTAGGCCATAACGCATAAAGACCTCTTCTATTAAAGCAAGGGCACACTCCTTTGCTGTTGCCTTAGTTAGAGCAAAGAGTTCTATCCACTTTGTGCTACAATCTTCCACGATAAAGATCCATCTTTTCCCGTCCTCTGTTGCAGGTAAAGGTCCAAACAAGTCTATTGCTAGGGTTTCGAACCGTTGGTTGTAGATGGGTGTTCTTAAAAGACCAGCAGGTTTCTGATTTGTTGCTTTGTAACGAGCACAGTCTGTACAGTTTTTGACATATTCAGAAATGTACTTGCGCATACCAGTCCAATAGAATCTTTGGGCTATCTTGTGGTAAGTGCCTTCAACTCCATAATGACCCGCTGTTGGGGCATCATGGTATTCGCTTAGAATTCTTTCACGCTCTTGGACAGGAACTACTAGTTGAGCATCTTCTGAATCAGAATCAGGTGAATATCGATAGAGGACTCCCTGGGTCATGATGTAACCGCGGTCAGTCCAGTTGGCAAAATCAGCACCTTTATTCAGGCTCTCAAAACATGAAATTATTTTCTTCAGTTCCTCGTCTTTCATCTGCTGTTCTCTGATGTCTGCAGGACTACGTGTGGGGATATCAATAGAGACCATGCACATTTCACAGGAGGCTTCTGCATGTTGACATACAGGACGGGACAACATGTCTGCTATTACGTTGGCTTTGCCGGGCATATATTCTATCTTCAGGTTATATGACTGAATCTGAAGAGCCCATCTCGCCAATCGTCCGGAGGGAGACTTTAAACTCATTAACCACTTTAACGGTTGGTGGTCGGATGCCACAGTCACTTCCACTCCTTCGACAAAACCTCGAAACTTGTTTAAGCCCCAGACTACTGCCAGTGCTTCCCGTTCGGTAGTCGAATAGTTTCTCTCAGCAGGATTTAATAAACGACTTGCATATTCAATTGGGTGCTCTTCTGCACCCTCACCCTGTAACAGGACTGCTCCAAGGGCATAATTACTTGCATCTGTGCGGATGACAAATGCTTTGGTTTCATCAACTTGTTTCAGTATTGGAGTTGATATCAAGCACTGCTTCAATGTCTCAAAGGCCTTTTGTTCTTTATCGCCCCAAGTCCAAGGAACATTTTTCCGAGTTAGGTAACTCAATGGTTGGGAAATGTTTGCGAAGTCCTTGATAAATCGTCTGTACCAGGAACAGGTTTGAAGGAATGACTGTATTTGTTTCACAGTTTTTGGCGGGGGTATCTTTACAATGGCTGACACCTTGTCCGGATCCACCTGAACACCTTGGGGAGTGATCCAATGTCCAAGATATTTCACTCGAGTGCAAGCAAAATTGCATTTCTCTCTGTTGGCAGTCAGTTTGTATGTCAACAGCCTCTCAAATACAGCTTCTAGGTCTGTGAGATGTTGTTCATATGTTGGAGAGAGAATGATGATATCATCCAGGTATGTAAGAAGATCTACTCATGGAGTCCACGTCGGAAGTTGTCCATTAGTCTTTGAAACGTGGCTGGTGCGTTGCGTAACCCAAAAGGCATGCAGGTAAAACGAAAAGTTCCAAATGGACAAACAAAGGCAGTTTTATATCCTGATGAGGTGGATAGATTTTGACTTGGTGGTATCCAGACTTTAAATCAATCGTGGACATGTAACTCAGGTGTTTTGCATCATGCAATAAGTCGTCCATTCTAGGTAATGGGTAAGTATCAGGTATAGTGTTTGCATTTAGCTTGCGGTAATCAATGCAAAGGCGCACTGTTCCATTGGGCTTTGGAATGAGTACCACAGGTGCAGCATAAGGCGACTCACACTCTTCAATGATGCCTTTTTCTAGCAGATCATCTAACTCTTTCTTTAAGAGATCCTTTTTGGCTGGTGACATTCGGTAAGGAGGAACCGAGACAGGAGGCTTGTCTCCCGTATTTATTTGGTGTTCGGTAAAAGGAGTAGCTTCTCCCCCTGGTTGAAACACAGTTTCATAGTTTCTTAACAGGTTATTAAGGGTCATCCGTTGGGTTTCACTCAACGGTTTTCCTTCTTCATCCCTAAGGACACAGGAGTTGATCTCCACATTGATGGGGTGATGCGATGCGACTGGAACATCCTTTATGAAGGGAAATTGGTGATGAGGGTCGTTCCAAAAACTCCACCTTCTGTTTTTCAGGTCCAGAACTACTCCAGCATCCTCTAGAAAGTCTTGTCCCAGGAGACTTCGGTTTCCAGTTACCTCAGGCATCACCATAAAGTTGGTTTTAATATGTCGTCCCCTCAAGGCAATGGTCACAGTGGTAGTGTACACCTTGATGGTGGATTGGTGTCCGTCAGCCAGAGTCATGGTGACGACTTCATTGTCAAATTGGATCCCTTTGCTGAGGACCATCTTGTATAGGCGCTCCCCCGCTATGGATCGGCTTGCTCCAGTGTCGGCACAAATCACTGCTCGTACTCCACAAATAGTAGTGTCCAACAATGCTATTTGACACCTTTTGGTGTGGCAGGTGAACATGGGCTCTGCATTTTCAGAAGAGTCCTCTCTTTTAACTGTTGGGGTGCAGTTTGGGCATTTTGGTTTTATCACGCCAGGCCTACCACATCCGTAGCAGGTCACCTGAGGTCGTGGCTCTGAATGCTGATGAGGCCTGGGTTGGAAAGCATTTTCTTTCTTGTAGTAGTTTACCCTTTTTGCAGCTCCAAGTGGTAACTTAGGTTTACCCTCCTTCTTGTAAGTGTTGTTTTGACAGGGCTCCTTCTTGTGGCTGTGGACACGGATGTTGTCGTATTGGTCTAGCTTATCTGCTAACTCGCCAGGAGAAATCAATGTAGGCCAGTCGTCTAGGAAATGGTCTTTTGCCTCAGGAGGGCACCTCTTCTTCATTTGGTCAGCCACCATCAGATCTTGCAGCTGCTCAAATGAGTTGATGTTAAGCTCTGACAGCCAGCCGACCAGATAACTTTTCAACTCAAAGAAGAAATCTTTCCATGTGCTTTGAGGAGCCTTGCGGTGTTGGGCGAAAAGTTGTCGGAACTTTTCTGCATTCAATTTGAAGCGTTGCAGAAGAAGGGATTTTACATGCAAGTAGTCAGAAGCTTTTGATTCATCTTCCCTTGCAATTAACATTGCAATATCAGAGGGTAAGTTACCCACCAAGTATCCGACATACAAGGCTTGAGGTATTTTTAGCAATTTGAGTTGCCTCTCAAATAACACGAGGTATAAACTCATGCCATCCTCTTCTGGATGGAATTTAGGTAACAATCTTTGAACATCAAATTTAGGTATGTCCGACACCACAGGGGAAATCTGCGTCATTTCAGCACTCTGTTGTGATTGCAAACTTAAGAGCTGTAGGTCACCTCTTTCTTTACGCTCTGCCATCAGGGTGGACAAGAGTTCTTTCGTAAAGTCCTCATCGTAATTGGGGTCACTTAAAATCAGATCCCGTAACTCAATGATTTTTAAGTCATTTGTGACTTCTAAATTTAGCTCGACGGCTAATGTTTTGAGGTCTTCTTTTCGACCTTTTGCCAAGAAGGCCATTTTCACTTAAATATCACCTTATACTTTAAGTTTTAATTTGTGGTATAATTAAAGGGATGGAGATATATGTAAAAATATGCAAATGTGTAATACAGGTACAATATATACAAATGTGTAATATAGGTAAAATATACAAAGGTATGTAGTATAGTATCAATATGCAATTGTTTCCATAAATCACATAACACAAGAAAATCAGAATTTAATACTAAAGTGATACTGTTAAAAAAATAATACCTATGTTTCACATAAATAAGAAATATTCTTAATGGCTAAATGTCATGTGCCATAGAAGATCGATACAGCAAAGAAAACTGTCAGTATGCGCTTATGGTAAACACAATATACCTAACTGAAATTGCTATTCACAGAAATGCAAATCCAAAGAAACTTAATTTTGGAAAAATTCAGATCAGTTGTAATAAACAATCTTACTTAACAAAATTATTATATACAGTACAATCATTACACCTGTTACATAAGCCTAACCAAAATCTTTAAGCCTAAGCAAACTAACTGCGCTTCACTAAGAAATAGAATTAAAGTAAAATTTGCAGCGTGGATATGAAAACGATAAATACGCAACTAAAAGAAATGCATCATGGATATGCTATAATAAATGCAGCATAGATATGCTATAATAAATGCAACATGGATGTGCTATAATAAATGCAACATGGATGTGCTATAATAAATGCAGCATGGATACGCTAAACGAAATACAGCATGAATAAGCTCAATTGCTATTCAGACAGCGTGTATTCGAGCCATAAGTTGAGCGCCACTTTAACATGTGGTTACAGTTCTCATGGAATCCGTCGCCATTGTTACCAGCGTGGGGAAAATTGCCATACTTACTTACTGGGATTCACGGGAACGGAGATACTTACTTTCCGAAAGGATTCCTGAAAGAAAGTCAACTCGCAGAATAAAGAGGCCTGGTTGGGCTAAATAATCTTTTATTCTGGGCTATACACATGTTAAATATACGGCCAAGGGGTATTCCGAAGAGTACACCGGCCGATGTTACAGAAGGGAAAAAAATGGTTAAGACAACCGCCTCACACGAGGTACGAAGATCACAGCTACTACTTTTTAAAAACGACGCTCCACTCCAAGTCGTCATGACGTCACTGGACAAAGAGCGCAGTGCCATCTGTCGGTGGCATAAAGTACCATCTACTACAGTACTTAGAACACTTAATCGCCGATTGCCAAAATATTTTCACATGTTTTAGGAAGTTTACTAGAAAACTAGCATTTAGCATAGATAATACAAAATAAAGACATACTTGCGAACTTCTTCCTTTTGAAAGAAGAAACTAGCATCACGAGTGTGATCCGACAAAGGATAGGCATCAAATCCCATGCTCTAAAATTTAAAAAATGTCACTTTAAAGATAATTGCTTAATTTAAGTTGATAGCTAATTCTATACATAAAAGTATTTCAGTTGTTGCATACCATAGAAATGAAGAATATGAAATTTAAAGAATTCAATTTAAAATGTTTTAAAAATTGTTTAAGTATATATTTGAAAAATATTTTGCAAGAGTGGAGAATTGAAATTCCACAGCAACAGTTAAGCCAGTATTTTCTTACAATATGATTTCAAAGCATGTATGGTATACTTAAGTTGCAGTTCTATGTACACAAAATAGCAAAACCAATAAACATACAATTTCAATATTATAAAAATTGCAGCATAAATAAAATATGTGCCAAGTTAGGTGATAGTTATTTTAATTAACGTTGCACTGGAGCAATACAACGGGCTATTGGTAACGGTCTGGGATCACTCGAAGGGAAAGATCGGACAACACCTGGTAATTTAGAACCAGTCAGTTATGACGACCAAGTTAGGTGGTTAAACTTGATTATAGTAAGAGTATAATTTATATAAAATATCTGAGTACTTATTTAGTTAACATAGACTAAAAATATATTCTGGTGAGGAAAATGGTCATTTTAAATTAGGCAAACCGAAATTATATTAATATTTGGTTTTGATATTGAATGCAGCAGTATAAAACAGGAAACACTGTATCCTATTTTTTCTTAATGCCTGGCCAATTGAACGCTATAGGTGGATTTTTAACCCCTATGTTACCCTAATACACTACAGGTGAATTTAGGTTACACCCCGCATATTCTGGCTCAACCTGTTTGTAGAGGCCACATTCATTCCAGATGGACAAATATCTATGCCTTACCATGGATTTGAACTAAGAACCTTTCACTTAAAGAAGCCAGCACCCTGACCACTATACTGATAGGGCAACTATGTCATATTTACCCTATGAACGATTTATGTCTTTGGATGGTCACTCCTGATGAGTAAGTAGATTTCTTTACTGAACTCTTGCAACACTTTTGGTTAGGCTGTCAAGAGTAGGAAAATTTGTAAGCACTTTGATTTGTAATGCTTTATAAAATACAATTTTTATTGTCCATATGCATGATGAAATGTGCACAGCACATTTTCCCCAGACCATTTGTCTGTAATAGAAAATTCATTGCCAAACTGAAAGTATTACTAATTAAGTTATTTTAGGTCATTTTACAGGGTTTCTAATGAACTATCCATTTTAGAGAGAAAGTAAAATAACTCTTTTCTAGGTTTCACGAATAATGCTGCCCACTGAAAAAATAATTTCAATAGTTGAAGCATGTATGCGGTTTAACCTATGAAGAAGTGAGATAAGAGTTAACTGGAAAATCCTGAAAACCACCTCCAGTCACCTGATCTCATCTCTAGATCTTTTCTGTAGTTTTATTAAACAGAGGTGTACAAAATTAAAATTAACAGCATTAATCAACTTAAGGGGTGGATCATAGTTGCAGTGACTACCATTACACCTGATGTCTTGGAAGAAGTTTTTCTTGTTACCACTGAATGTCGGTATTTGTATGTTGATATGCAAGGAACTTCTGTATGCCACATCAAATTGAATCAATATTTGTTGTTTTCATGTTTTATTCATTTATAACAAATATATAGATATCAAAATACTTCTCCACAGAAATAGATCCCTGCATATTTTATTAAAATGTGCTTACTTTGATAGAATCAATAATATTTCTTGGTCCAGTTATTTCAGAATCAAACTTGAAATGACCTTGTTGGGTAGCTAAAGCTACAGATGCAGATAAAACTCCAGGAGATTTACTAATAGTTGTTTCGATTTTGTGAACACAGGAAGAGCATGTCATTCCTCCAATCTAAGAAATTTATAACAAAAATTTCATTTTCATACAATAGAACTAAGAAATATTTTTTTTAAATTATTTAAATGAGCAACTTGTTAGAAGCCACTAACTAAAATGACCATTAATTGAAGAATTCATTTTACTTTAGTTGCTTTTATGAATAATCAATTTACCATATTCTAAAAAAAGTATAATTATGAAATATAAGTCTTGAATAGTATAGCTTTGTAGTTTTGGTAAATGGAGAAAGCCCTTACATGCAAGTTAACTTCTCCATATTCCGTAGAAACGTCATCCAACACAGTACTAGGATATCCAAGATCTGAAATTGCTGATGCTATATTTGATGGTAAAATATATGCAGGATCATATTTTACTTCAGCTTTTTGTGCCATCAAACCTACTAATACTCTATGGACTCCTAATTTAGAAGAGAAGTAAATATATATAAGTCACAAACAATTTATTTTTTTTTTATACAAACATAGAATCAAAATACTTTTACATATTTAGATACAAATAACAAATCAAATTTTTTTTCATAAAATGTGAATTGTCATAAGAAAAAGGATTTTTTTGAGTTGAAATGTGAATTTCTTATACTTTAAATTATTGCATTTTTCAAAACTAAGTAAAAATCATGCACATATCAAAGATGTTTTTTTAACTATGGATTTTTGTTTTAAGTCTTGGATTTTTGTTTGTTTTACATGTCCTACAAATTCAACTACTTAGTGAACATATCTACTTTGTACTCATGTCTTTGCATGATCGTACTTAAATATGGAAACAAAATATTACAGAAAATCCTAGTTTTGTAGAAACAGATGTGATATTTAACACATTTCATGCATGAATTGTTAAAAAATAATTAACACCAAAATGCTACCTTCCAATTTGATAATATTCCTTTCAATGGCAGCAACACAGGAAGCACATGTCATACCATTAACACGAATGAAACACTTTTCAAGGTCTTCAACATCAAGATATACAGATGACTTTTTAGGAGATTTTTCTGTAGTAAAAGAATATAAATTAGAGTAAAACTTAAATTTATTATACTTATTACATAAACATGAATTTGTAGTATTTATTAGATTATATATGTAGTAAATTTCAGCAATTTCTTAAGTATTTAGTAATTATATATAATTAGATTTTCAGTAAAATACAAGATTTTATGTAAACCAAATAATGAATCGAAAATTCATAAAGTTGAAATACAAAATTGTAATAAAAAAGTTGTTAATGATTATTAATATTTTATTGCACATTAATTCATCAAGTACAAATGTTACAAACATTTTCTTTCCTTTCTATTCATACACAGTTTAATTACTTTAGATAATGAAATTCAATATTTCCTAATGACTTATTTTCATCTTCACAATAATAAAGTGAGCAGTAGATATAAATTGTATCACTGGTCTAGTGATATCACCACCATAGATGTTGCACCAAAGACCAATGAAAAGTATATATCAAAACAAAAACTTAAAATTAAATCAGAAATTCATTTCGAAATAACAGTTTAGAAATCTTAACAAATACAATGCCAATTTTAGATTATGATAATGCAATGTTGCTTATAATAGATAAAATATTTAATAAAAATATTCCACAGTAAATTAATAAAAAAATAAAATGATTGCATACACAACCTTAAAACTTACTGATTTCACTGATGCCATTTTTAATGCTTTTTGGTGATGATTTTGGAGATAACTTTGCAGGCGAGTACTGTTTCAGAGATTCTAAGCTAAGCTCATTGCATATGAAACCCATCGATTGAACAGAATTTATAATGTCATTAACAGATGTCAAATTAGGCTTGTAATACACAATTTTATGGTGAGGATTGGAAGTTGATTTAACACATATGACACCAAGGGAAGAAAAAAGCTGATCTTCATCTTCTGGCGACCATTTAGTCGAACTTAAAGTCTGAATATCAACGCCAACACATTGTGGTTTTTCTTGAGTATCCACAACTTCTAGTATGGAAGCACCAAAACCCATATCTTCAATAATATCTCTAAGCTCATTGGATTTGATGATGCTAGGATCATACCAAACAGATGCAATTTCATCAGACAAAGACACACTAATCTCATTTACTCCAGGTTTCTGGCCAACATAATCTTCTATACTCTTAACACATGAATTACAAGTCATTCCTTCCACTTTAATTTTAACAAAAGATTCATTGAGAACATCCAATGGTAATGGTTCTGAAACAAAGCCTAATTGGGAAATTATCTTACACAAGTCTTCGATTTTCATCTGATTAGAATCAAAAATAACTTTAGCCAGTCTGTGTTCTAAAGAGACTCTGATGCTACTCACTGCGGAATAGCTAAGAACATTGGATTCAATTTTACGAACACAGGTTTCACAAGTCATCCCTTTCACAATTACAGAAGACCTTTGAATGTCTGGTTTGTTGATGGAAACTTCGAACCCCATGTCTTCAATCTTTTCAGCTAACTGAACATCTGAAATTATGTCACTGTTGTATTCGATGTCAGCACATTTATTTTCAAGAGACACCTAGAAAGAATAAAAATATATCAAACACATCCACACATTATTGACATTGGTTGTCTTAGCAGAGATTATTCACTGAGAACAAAAGTATTCTCCAAACATTAAAATTAGGAATATTTTAAAAAATTTCTGCTTGCACCTCATTTTTTAGGAAATTGAAATTCACTGATTGCAGAAATGAACCTGAAGCTTGTTTTATGTTTCACAAAAAACCCCTACTGTTTTGTAGAAGTTATTTTTCATTGGATTCATTATTCATCAATAATATATGAAGTTACTTTTCATATACACTGCTGGCCACCGTAAATGCAACACCCTGAAGGAAGCATGCAAATAATATGAAATTTACAACATGCATTAGCAGAGGTGAGATATGCAAATGATTAGAATTTCAGCGCAGACGCACATCACGCGCGCCTGTGGCGCCACTTCAAAGCGCTATTTAAGGCTTGGAGATTTCGACGATTTCAAGTACGGCAATTGTTTTTCTTGTGGTTTAAAAAAAAAACCGATCAATTATGCCTCGTAGAAAACAGCGATCATCTTTTGATCAAGTATCCGAGTTCGACAGAGGAAGGATAGTGGCCTACCGAGATTGTGGATTATCTTTCAGGGAAATCGGTAGTCGTGTTGGACGAAACCAAACAACTGTAATGTGGATATGTAATCGTTGGATGCAGGAGGGTACGACGGACCGACGTGTTCGATCGCATCCACCTCAGTGCACCAATTCACGTGATGACAGGCATATTGTGCGTATGGCAGTGACGGATCGCTCAGCCACATCACGAACCATAGCACAGCACATTCAGTCTGTACCGCATCATCCAGTGTCTGCGCGTACCATTCGACGCCGTTTACAGCAGAGTGGTCTGTCCGCAAGACGTCCATTGCTTCGTCTACCCTTGACGCAGAACCACAGACGTTTCCGCCGCCAATGGTGCGATGAAAGAAGGATGTGGACGGCAGAATGGAATGAAATTGTCTTTACTGACGAGTCACGCTTCTGTCTGCAACACCACGATGGTCGGATTTGAGTCTGGAGACACCGTGGAGAGAGGATGCTGAACAGCTGCGTTATGCACCGCCACACTGGTCCTGCACCGGGTATTATGGTATGGGGCGGTATTGGATATCACTCTCGCACTCCTCTAGTACGCATTGCCGGTACTTTAAACAGCCAGCGCTGCATCTCCGAGGTGTTGGTGCCAGTTGTCCTTCCTTACCTTCAGGGCTTGCCCACAGCCATATTTCAACAGGATAATGCGCGACCACACGTGGCACGCATTGTCCAAGGGTTCTTCGTCAATCGCCAGATTGAATTGCTTCCCTGGCCAGCTCGCTCTCCGGATCTTTCGCCGATAGAAAACATGTGGTCCATGGTTGCTCAACGATTGACCCAGAATACATCCCCAGCTGCCACATCAGATCAACTTTGGCAACGTGTGGAAGCTGCTTGGTCTGCTGTACCCCAAGAACACATCCAAAGTCTCTTTGAATCAATGCCGAGGCATGTGGCAGCGGTGATCTCCAACAATGGCGGCTACTCTGGCTACTGATTTTGGCAGGAACCACACTTCACAGAAGTCTATAAATTTAATCATTTGATACTTGGTCAACATGTTATCTAGAAAATAAATTTTGTTGTGATATCTCTTGTCTTTCTTGGTGTTGCAATTTGGGTGGCCAGCAGTGTATTATTGATAATATTGCCGACAGTGAAGTCTAGAGAAATAAGTAACCCATATTTCTATATAGTTGTGCAGTACACACATAAAACTTATTGGTTGGGGAAATATTAAAAAACAAACCATTTGAGTAAATACAAAAATAACTATACACATATTGACAAAGTAAATAATTCACACTTCAAACAAAATTGTTGAAAAGAGCAGAGTACAAAAATAACTGAAATAATTACTTTTTCCTTATTTTTAATGTTAGCCTTAGAAGTACTGCATTTTTATTTTTCAAACACGATTTTTTCACTTATATATTCATTCATTGATAAAAGAATACATTGCAAAAATGTTTTGCCTTGGGAAGACAAGTCTGAATTATTCTCTTGCAAATTTCTTGGTAATAATCTTGGAGAATAATCTCCATCTCCAGTTCTTCAGGAAAAAGTTTAGAATATAGATTGATTAAATAAGGAAGGATGAAATTTAAAGGTATGCATTTTATATAACATAATTTCTACTACTAAAAAATCTGAAAATTAAAAACAATTACAAAAAAGTATCTTACTAACATATTTATACTTCTTCAGCCACATCTTTGAGTTGTTTACCAGATATTTGATACAGTATCATGTATTGCAATGGAAGAACTGAAGTTACAAGACCCCATCTTGAAAATCTAGTTTCTAGGTAAGAAGATTATAGTAATCCTCTCATAAATTTGAATTACAGGTTGCGACTGAAATATTTCAGAATGCAAGTTGGAGAAAACGTCTACATTTCTGAGTATACCCGAAATAGAGCAAGTATTGGGTTTATTATAATCTTGCTCTTTAAAACCCAATCATAATGTTGGCATATTCTAAGAGAATGAGTCATGAGTTTATAAAACATAGTTAACAGATGAAAATAAAAAATGAATTTACAAGAAACATTTAATACATATTTCACTCAACATTTTGTTTTTCTATATTATGTCCTTAATATAAATAAAATACATTTTAATTAAAAAACAAAGACAAACACCTGTTGCAAAACAGTCAAGTATTTAAAAAATTATCTAACTTTGATCCACTCTACTCCTTCAATTATGCTAATATTTTGTTCAGTTGTATTAACTTATCAAATCTTTATAAAAAGTGTTAACAGATGAAAATAAAAAATGAATTTACCAGAAATGCTTTACATTAAATACATTTTTTGCTTAACATTTTTTCTTTAATAATAAAATATATAATTATAAAATCTCTTAAGAATACAAAAGTATTGTGTTTAAAACACTTAAGTAAAAAGCATAAAAGACACAAACACATGTTGCAAAACAGTACAATAATCTCTAAAATTATCTTACTTTGATCCACTCAACTCCTTCAACTGTGCTAATATTTTGTTCAATAGTATTAACACAGGAATTGCAGGTCATTCCCTGCACATTTAAGTTAGTGAGTATCTTCATTTTGAGATTCTTTTAGAATCAAAGGACCACAAACATGCTTTACGTGTGAGGAATATTGTGCAGCAACCGACTTCCAGGAAGTTCTATATATAGTGGCACTTTTAGATAAGCTGTTTGGCTGAGGTGTACACACTTCTACAGGAAGAGGAGAACAATACATAAAAACTTGATAGAAAGACATAAGATAAGTTCACATATGAAATTATATAAGTAAAAATTAATTGGTTAATTTAAATACAAAAAAAACCTTGAAATTAAGCATTTCTTTATTTTATTATATTCTGACAGAAAAATAAGAGAAAGAAAAGATAGAGTGAGATGAAATAATTTTCAATACAAATATCCATTGAGAAAAATAAAATTGTGATATCAGTAATTTTTATAAAATTATTTTCACTCTATAAGTTAAATAAAAACTTTTCTGCAATATAACCAAAAGAAATATTTTCCTATAGAAAAATGTACTTTTTAAACGAAACAAAAATTCCAATAAACATAATTTTAAAATTGAAAAACTGAACCAGGATACAAGTATCAAGACAATGTAATTAGTGTAGATACATTTTTTACTTATATATTTACCATAATGAATGACTTTTAATGCACACATTAAGAATTTAACATGGTTTCTTAACTCTCAAAATTGGGAACCTGGAATAGTGCTTTTGAAAGACAAAGCCTCAAATATTAAAATAGTACAAGGGTATCAAAAAATTATAAAATTATAATACTGAAAGGCAAAATCAAGTTATACTTCAATCAGCATTTTTGTTCAACTGCTGATGCATATTTGCTTACAGAAGCTGAGAATTATCTCATGACACTTAAAATACTTTTACAGCATTGGTAAAGACATTGTAGTTTCAAAGATTACCCCATGCTGTAAAGTCTTATCAAACGCAAATAATACTTGATGCTCAGTTATTTTTTAAAAGTTAAGGGTGTGCAAATAAAAAAGGTAGTGGCTGATAAGCATGAGTTTATTTAGTGAAGTTTTACAAGGATCAAACAGATAACTTGAAGACAACTCACAAGATATTTCTTTTTAATATTTGGATTTTTGAAGTAAAATTTTTATCAATTAGGAAATTTTCAATTTAAATAAAAAAATGAATCAAATTCATTTTTAAAGTTACCTAGTCAAGAAAATGTAATATATTTATTTTTTCTAATTTCAATATGTGAATACAATTAGGTTAGGATGTTTAATTCTGAGAATGTCACTCATAATGGCATTTAACATCATTATGAGTGACAGTTAATTAGCAAATAACACACTTGCACTTTTACTGAAAAATTTGCAGCTTTGCAGAGCTAATTGGATACAAATAATAGGAATTCCAACTGTTAATGTTTTCTATTGAATATATAATTACATATGTGAATCATATTTTTATATTTCAGAAAAATCAGGAAAGATAACATAAGAAATAGAGACCAATTAGTTTGAGGAGACTATTTCAAATGTTGAGGTAAAAAGCATTTTTCATGATTTGTCTTAACATTTGTAATAATATTTTAACATATCTAATAATATTTTTCAATAGTTTCAAAAATTTTAGTTTATAATTTTAGTGATAAAATTAGATATCCATTAAAAAATAAATTACATTTATTTCATAGAAAAAATTAGGTCATGAAATGTCACCCCAGACACTTACATAAATTATCTTTTAAAATATTTCAAGGTTAAGTTAGACAAAAGATGTAGCAAACAAGTCAAAGCAATTCTTAACTATATCTGCCAAAGAATAAAGCAATTTAATTTTCACCCATTAAAATTCTTTTTTCATTTTAAATAGTTTGAACTCAAGCTAATAAAATACTTGCTTAAAAACAAGACACTTTCTTAAAATACTTAATACAGACACCATCAAAAATGAAAGTTTCCAATAAATATCTTGATATAGTATTATCAATAACTGAGCAAAATAGATTAGATCAAAATAGAGAGCTATATCAAAAAGGGAAGGATATTTCTTCGCTTAGAAAAGTCTTGGTTACTGACCTTACTTTAGTTGATTAGATAAGAAATGTGACTTTGAATGTTGATTAGATATCAGAAAAAAAATTTATGAAATAGCAATGGAATTTTTAAACTGCCATTTTTATCAAACCTATTCTTAAAAGAACATAATAGGAAATCTAAATCTTTTAGAAAACTTGTTATTTTGGCAGGAAATTTAATATCAATTTTAACTTTTCCATACTACATAAAGTGTAATAGATAAAATAAATGGGTTTAAAACAGTAAATTTGTAGATTCAACATGTATCAAATTATAATTAGTGATGTCTATTAATAAAATTTTTGGTATTAAAATAAAATCATTTTGTCTTAAATTTAAATACTACTTTAAATAGGCATGTTAACAAATACATAGCTGCAGTTACAACATTGGACATGGGAAAAAATTGGACCATGTGCTCGACTTTTTTGAAAGTTATGCAAAACACATTTTTATAACTATGTCTGAATATTCATTCAAATTCTTCTTCTTTCCTGTTTATCACACTTCCTAACATTATATCTTTCATGCTTATTAACAAATAAAGGGTTAAAAGATGTGCAAAATAAATATCAGAAAATTTATTCAGTGATGTAACTTTTTGTCAAAAGTTGATCAAAAATGAATTTGCAGAACACAATAAAAATTATATTTTTAACATTCAAATGGTTAAAAATTAACTTCATTAACTAAGATTTTGCAAGTGGATATTAAAATTACATTTAATTTAAAAAATTATAAATACCAGGAAAAGAGCAAAACAAAAAAAAATGAGTATTCAAAATTTTTAAGGACATAATACTCTAAAAATGACCAAAAGATTGAAAAAGTATTACTTTATTTTGGTTGTAGCCTTTCAAAATATGTCTTAAACTTCATAAAGATAATTACATTATTTAACTACTAGTTATTGTTTATGTATCAAATATCAGGAGCAATATTGACTAATTTTTAAATTGCTCTTTTACGCAGTTTTTCGTTTTTAGGACAATCACTCATTTCAAATGCTAGGACTTTTTTTCTTATTAATTTGAAAATTTTGTAGATGTTTTTTTATGATGTGCTTAATAACTTTGGGCATGAGATAAGGATTTTCAATCGTCAATTTTTTAAAAATTGATCAAATCAACTATGACTGTTCTTTCTGTGTCTGAGACAAAAATAGGATATGAGACAATAAAAGACGTGTACCCATGCATGAAAATGAGAACACTTCAAGGAAAGGGAGAAAGATTGGTTTTGGGTTTCATGGAGAATGGGCCATATTTGGTCAAGCTGCATCAAACACGAAAGGAGAAAGAAAAAGTTTTCTAAAACAAAATTTTACAGTAGTGAGAATTTTAAAACATTGAAAATGTATTCTAATAGGGATATTAATTATTGGTCAGAGAAAATGATTTTTCTTGTCTTGAAATATATATTAATCATGAATTCAAATACAGTAAATTAAAACATTTTGTTGCAAACATAAAACAAAAATACTTTTTTTTTTAATTTAAAAACTAATCAGTTACTCTATCCTCTTAAACAGAAAAGTTTGTTCATAATGAGATCAGAAATTTAATAAAAACTGGATACTTTAAATATTTGTTTTTTAAAATTGATAATTTTTCGTATTTTATATACATTTTTTCAAAAATTTGTTTATAAACTTTCATATTTATTTTAGTTGAAAAAAACTGCTGGACCTAGAATTTATGAAATTTAAAGTATTGGAGGGAACATTTTTATACATGGAATGAAATGACTTTAGAAAAATACGTTTTAAAAATTTAGAAATTAATTTTTAAAATTTCTTCCCATAAAATTTAAAAAATATTTTCAATGTATTACTGGAAATTTTTAATAAATTTGATTCTTCACTTTCTAGAAAAAGCGCAATACATTTTGGACAGGTATGATACGGCTCTGTTCTATAAAAGAACTTTTAGTAATGACTAATTACTAAAAGTTCTTTTACAGAAACCTATGTAACTGAAATTCTAAATAAATTTTTTAACATTTGATTTGAAGTTTTAAAAATACTAACTAAATGTAATACAAATAGTAGTACTTAAATGCCTAATAAAACATTATAGTTTGATTTAAAGTTTGGCAATAAACCAAACCATAAAATATCACCAAATTATTACTTGAACGGAAAAATTACCAAACGGTATGTACTTAATTTGTACATTCTGTCAAAATTGATCTGATGGGAATTTTTGTTTTTAATTGTTCACCTATTTATTTTTATGAAGTTCCACAAAAAATAAATATTATTCAGAACATTAAATACTGTTTATAAGTAAAACAAGAGACAACTAATTCAGCACACATGTTTATAAATGTAGATTAGCCTTCAAAATAAATATGCTTCTATACTTATTCTCCAGCACATACCACCTGTTTTTGGAGAAGTGATCACAATTTCATTTCCTTAACCATAAAAATGAAAGGTTAGTTTAAGAGTTAGAGCAAAGATTCCAATACAATCCAAAGATTTTGAACCTTTTTTCAACAATTTTTAATTTTATAACTATTGATTGTAATGCTGTTTTACCTAGAAGCACCCAATTTATGAAACAATTCTGATTAAAAATCTTTTATTAGGATAATCCAGCTTTTTTTAAAGGAACTAAAATTGTCTCAAAACTTTTCCTTTTTAATTTTGTAGCAAGCCAGTTTCCCAAAAGTAGGTTTAATAATCCTTGTAAACAGGAAACTCCATTTAGAAATTGAGCTCAAGTTCAGAATATATAGTACAATTAAAGACAAGACTGTCAACTTGGGGAAATGATTGAGGGGCTGAGTAGGCTTGAATGAGTTCCAATAGCATTATACACTGTCATGCAAAACTTAAGGAATACCATTATTTTTAAAGGTTACAACCTCAAAGTTAAACGAAACAGTCAGTGGTGATTTGCATAACCGAGGATATTCAGTAAAAGGCTAGTGCATATTCACATTTTGGAATCGTGATATCAGAGGCTTGTATATAGAATTGGGTTCTGCTATTGCAGGAAATAATCTGCAACCTTATTCCCAGTATGCAAATGTGGTGCAAAGCCTGCATCAGTGTTCGAGGTGGTCATACAGCCTACAGAAGACAACTCTTTTTTGAAGTTTTCAATTACCCTTGTATCATGGCACACAGCGTTGTGTCACCACTTCAGTTCAGACTTTTTTTACTGTTTGCTTCTGTTCTTGTGTTATTGTTTTATTTTTACTCATGTGTGTTTGGTAACTCTAGAAGAACCTTTGTATCATTTTCCCACATCCAGGTCACTTCACTATGAAGTAGCAGATAAAAACATTGCTGTTCCTTAAGTTAAGTGCTGCTGAAGTAAGAACACTAGTGTACTCACGTACATAAAACATATTACAATTTTTATCCCTGAATTCTGAAGGCCTAATGGGTTGGCAACCCTAATTAAATTTACATTTTTCTTCTAAACCATGATAATTGAAGAAATTCTGAATATTTTTTAACTTTAATTTGTGACACATTGATTGGATAGTAAAATGTTTGCTTCTCAGCATCAAAGAGCTTGAGGCTGTATTTGCGAAAAGTAATGATTTCAAACTCCGAATGTGAATACTTGACTAAGAATGTCATTGAAAATGATCACGTGGAACTAATCCCTTTTAATAATGCTGCATGTTCTTCAGGGCTATAATTTTCTTGTTTCTAATTTAAATAAAAAGCAACACCAATCCTCTTAAATATAATTTTAGTTTAATTTACCTTTATTCAGTTTAAAAATATTATCCATAAATGAATGGAACAATTAATAATGCAACATGTCTGCTCTCCCAATGGAAAGGGTAGGGAAAATAAATACATTGAAGTCAAAGGATCTTCATTTTTGTGTATGTGTGACAGGCATTAGCTGAAATTAGTGGTTCTGGTAACTACTCTAAGCCAAAGTTCATGGTGCAAGCTAAAGGGTACACAGTCTATTTTAGAAATATCCTAGAGGTTTAAATGATTTATACTCTAAAAAATTTTACAATACAAGTGGGCTATTGGCTATGGTCCAGAATCAATTCTGAAGAGAAAGATCTGAGGACACCTCATAATTTTGATCCATGGTCTGATGACGATGTCAACACCTGAGCTGGCACACCTCTACAAACTTCCACACCATGCCAATGTGACATTTCAGGCCATGACAGATTTAATGTTCATCAGCTCCCCAAACACGACTGTCTTTGGTTGGATCGAGTTTCGAACTTGTAGATCTTCGTTTACTAGGTAGGTATTTTAATTAACATCACACTGGAGCAACACAACGGGCTCTCTCTCTCCTCTATTCTTCATTTACTAATACTATTCCAACTAGACTACCACAGTTCTTTTCAGGTATAGGATGGAAGAGTTGTGTAATATTGCACTTTTATTTATATTGAAAGAAATACTAAACACATTGAGCAAAGATTATATGCAACTAACAGGTATATCAAAGTAGGTTTCGACAGATTTAGTGAAGATAATTTTTATTTTTTGCAACCCTCCGCTTGTTTGAATGCCTAATGGGTGAAACAATTTAAATCATGTAAAACTTATTCCATTTCAATGTTTAGTTTTGACAAGTTTGTTTACAAAATATTTGAAGTTATATTAGTATTTTTAATAACCTTATAAATAATTTTGAGCATTATTTTTTTATTAAAAATTATCATAAATAAAATGCTTAAAAAGTATTTTTTTAAAACTCACTTTGGAGCAAAAAGGTAGGTAAATACACATTTTAAAGAAATGCTATCCAAATCTTTTTCAAAAATACTACTGCAAAAGCAGTAAATCAATTAAAATTTTACCTTTTTTGTCAAAACAGCAAACATTTTTGAATGTGCAACAGAATTTTAGCTATTAATTTATGTGCGCCAAGTATGATAAAGGCTGAAAATAATTGCTGTGTTAAAATGTTTTTTGTATTGATATTTTTTAAACAAGTACAATGCAAAAGAAGCATTTAAAAGTTTCATTTTATGGTCATCAGTCATGAGAAAGATTTATGGCACTTAGAAGTAATTTAGAGTTGCACTACAGTAAAAACAGTACCTAACATTTTAATTATTGCCAGTCTTAAATGCATATTTTAATATTTAGCCTACACGAAAAAGGTCTAATAAACATGTCCTACATGCTCCAAGAAAATTTTTGTACATGCATGAGCAATTTAGTGTGATAATTTGTATATTCTGTTTAAAATAGTATAATGGTGAGTAACTTGATCATAGACAAAAGGTTACTAACTTTCATTACATTGGGTCTATAATTATTAAAATCAAATGCCTTTGTAAACACAATTACTTATGTCTTTCTCAGTTGTCAAGTGCTCAATAGCATGCTTTTCTGTACTAACAAAAACCACATAAAAAGAATTTAACAGTTACAAATAGCTTATTTACAGGAAGGAATAAAACTTTTTTGATCAATATTGCATTAACATCATCATTCAAATTGCATCGACACATAAAATTAAATCCAAACTATTCCCTTGATTCACTTTTTGCAGAGAAATCCAAAGTGAATTGAATAATTAAGATTGCTATCTAAAATCATGACAAGATCTGTTTTATAAATCAAGCGCATTGGCAATCATGTCTGAAATACTAGTTTAATATAAGTGTCCCTTTCATTCAAATATTTTCTACGAGCATGCTTTAGATATTTGACTATTTTCATTTGTGCAATATAAGAAAAATCAATCTCAATTTCTATCACATGTGAAATAAAATTGTTTTAATGACAATATTTATATTGTTTCTTGTGTTAGTAATTTAGAAGTCTTAAAGTATTATTAAATTCCAAGGGTACAAATTATATACTTGTTTTTACTTTTCAGATGAAGAGGATAAAATTTCAGAAAAGATAGTTAATATCACTTCTGGCTGTACCAAGCACACCCTAGTACTTATCTACGCGAGAGGAATGCGAAAGTGTGTCACAACGTAAATTTGTAATAACATAAGGAACAAAGTACTTAAATTTAGAAAACACGCGCAAAAGATTTGTTAATTTTTTTACAGTATTTGCACTTACTTTTTAACTTGAAAATTGAAACACCACAGCAATCAGCTGTATCACGTTCTCTAACTCAACTCAAAGAGCAGAAGTCAGACGAGAAAAGAAACTTTAATGAAACGATGCCATATTCATAAAACAAAACAATTAGTAATCATTGAAAACTCACACCTAACAGCAACAATAGATCGAAAGGTAAATGTTTTCGAAACGAAATTTCGTCATTTTAATTGAAAAGGTTGAAACTATAAAACAAGTGAAAGCAGGTGAAACCAACAATGTGACGTCATTTCAGGGTCAGTAATTGAATGAATGGTCCACATCCATTCCTCAAGCGAAATTCTTGAAAAATGATCTGACCACATAGTAAACATGCCACAAATTTTGAAACCCACGAAAATGCAAAATGAAATACTCAATAAAGAAAACTGTTGATAAAATTAAATTCATATGAATGCAAGTGAAGGATGGATCTAGAACACTATTACATTTTTTATTTTTTCATAACTACTACTACTTCTACTTAATGTATTTCATCGCCTTACTGATAATTTGAAGTTTTTTATTTTGCGAAATATATTTAATTATCGTGCAAATGTCGGAAAATATATTTCTTTTCGTTCCCAATCTTATTGGCAAGTAGAATTTTTCCGGTTTTGTTTTGTCTTGATTTCATCCATCATAATATGATTAACCCAATTGTTTACTTTTCCAGTTGAAGACTAATCTCATTATTTTTAACAAATAGCACATTAATTTAAGATTTCTTAATTTTTCTATAACTGCTGCTAATTTAAGGTCCGATATTCTCCCTGTCCTGGGAACAGAACAGTTTCAAACTGCATCAGATGTTTGTTTACTTCGTAAATGGTTTTTAATATAAGGATCCAAAGTAATGAATTGTGTGAAACTCATTGTTCATAGTAATTTGAAAATTGTCTTCATTTAACTCATGTTTTAAAAAATTCTCTTATAAAAGATTTTAACTCGAGGAAGGCGCACCTCACAGTCGAATGTGAATGGTCTAGCCGGGTATCTCCTGGTTTACCACTGTTCCAGTAATCTGCTAGTTGTAGGTGGCACAGATTTGAATCTTCCATTTTTCTCTCTTGTGTGTCAGTAATGATTTCTTTGTGTGTGTATAAACATTTACTTGATGCTGTTTGGTGCAGCTTGGTCAAATATTGCCCTTCTCGCATAAAAGCCCTTAAACCAACCTAAGATTTTTTCAACCTATGGATGTGTTTATTTACTCATAATATATGCACTGTAAGAGTAATACTACACTACTTGGAAATATGGCACTCAGAGGGTTAAAAGGCTGATACAAGTCTGCTAATAGTGTTTCATCAAAGCACATATATGTTAAAGATTCATAGAATTTTGTTCTATTTCAGTTCAAGTATGCGTGACTAAAATATGTGAATGGTACCTCTTTCTCCTTTGTTAGAAATCTGAGGACCCCATTCAAAAGGACTTAAGGGGTTGACACTAGTTTTTAATGTGGGAAAGAACTTAATAGTGCACCTGCCAACTCTTCCGGATTTTTGGGAAGTCTTTCGGAAAACCACTTTTTTCCCAATGTTTTGACGGAAAACTTCCTGATTTTCTTTCAAATGTGAGAAATTTTCAAAGTATGCCAAATTTATTATTTGGCCTTGGGGCAACCTATAAAGAAATGGTATTGCATGCTTGCCACCTTTTCCAGAAGTCTTCCATAAAAATACTTAGTTTTCCGGTCATCCAGAAGGGAACAGTATCTGGATATTTCTTGAGGGAGAAATATTTGACACCAATTTTAAAATTTGGGCACAAGCTGTGTCAACCTTGAAAGAAAAACATCAGAATCAGTGGTTGCTCGATTGCCTTAAAAACTTTGTTAGACACTAATTTTCAAGAAAACTTTAAAAAAATTGCAACAAATAATACTTCTCATTATGCTTGAGTCAGGGTCAGAGGATTCACGATGGCAGCCGATTTCAAACATTGCTAAAGTTTGGAATTTTATTGGAGTTTTGTTTGTAATGAGCATTAACCATTTACCTAGGCTAGTCGATTACTGGTTCCAAAATCCCATATTGGGTAATGGGATGGTTAAACAACTGATGCCTAGGGACTGATTTTTTAAAATTTTACATTCATGTCTCAAACAAAGAGATTGTAGTGACTCCCGAACATCCGGAATATTTGTATGTGCAGAAGATTGAATCGTTTTTCTCCTTGTTAAAAACGAATTGTTCAAAGCATTTTAATGCAGACAAGGAAGTTTGCATTGACGAGGAAATTGTAAAGTTCAAAGGTAGAGTTGGCATAGTCCAGTACATGCCTTTGAAGCCTGCGAAACGGGGCTTGAAAATGTGGCTTCTTTGCTCGTCAAAGTCCTAAATTTTGAACTATATGGTGGAGAGAAAAGCACCATCCAAAAATTTTGAAGTGGACTTGGTTTTGATGTTGTGAGTCACTTGGCGAAAAGTCTACAAAAAAAGACATGAAATTTATTTCGATAGATTTTTACAGGTATTCCACTCATGCTGGAGTTATTGAAAATGGGCTATACAGTTGTTGTACTTCAAACACAAATAGGAGGTATTTACCAGATGTCAAAGCTCTAAAACTTACAGAGGAAAATAACATCAAGGTTTTCCAATGCAAAAATAATTATAATCTTTTATGCATGGCTTGGAAAGACAAAAAAACATACTCATGTTATCAACAAGTACAAAAATGAAACGGGTCTAATTCAAAGAAGACAAGGTTCAGTAAAAAGAGATGTTGTCTGTCTGCTCTTTCATCAAATACAATAAGTATATGGTCGTTGATTTGACAGATCAGAGAAGGAAATATTGGTAAATATGTTGAATCCGGGGCATGTTTGTCGCCAAATTAAGATGGCGTTCAACACCAGTATGGTGGCCAACTTGCCGATTCGATTTCTTACATCAGGAAGTAAAAATAAGAAATTCACAAATAAGCAATAAAAAGTAAAGAAAAATAAAACTTACATTCTACTTTAAGATGATTCATCAGGGTTGAAAATTTTTTTAATATCCTCAATGAATGCGAGGAACATGCGTTGGATTTCCGTCCCATTATGTTGCTGCTGCCAAATATATTCGGCAAGGTAACCGTCAAATTGATCATTCACAGTTCTTTTTTTCCCTTAAGAGATCGTTTGACGGCGCCCCACGTCCCTTCAATTGTGTTGGTATGGGCTCCTGTAGCAGGGTCCTTAAAGTGTTCACTATGGTTGACTGTCAGATGCTCGAACCGATAACCTTTGAATTGTTTATCCTTCGGGTTATCGATACCAGCATAAGACTTCCAACAGTCAGACACTATGGTAGTTCCCGGCAAAATCCTTTCACGAATAGTTTTACTCAACACATTCTTACTCCTGTCTTTCACTACAACCATAAAACATTTATCCATACCCCTTTCAATTCCACCAAACACCCATTTACCCTCCACTTGCTTACCCCTATTATACTTTCTTTTACCAAACTTACTCTCATCAATTTCCACAGTCTTTCCTACTCCTCCAATCTTTCCTACTCCTCCAATCTTTCCATTAAATTCCAAGCAAGCATCCACACACACTTCTCTACAATAATTATACCAATCACTCATAGTATGGGTCGCCACATCCATCTCATTCAAAACACATTTAATTGGCATTTCATTCACCCAGTACCACGTAATCAAAAGAATCTTACCCACATGCAATTAAGTTCCCTTTCGCACCAACTGCTTTCGTTTATGTCCATCCTTTCTACACAACCATTCGTACCTATCGCCTGCATCCTTTCTATATTTTAAAGCCATTTCACTCCCACATTCTGGGCATTTCACACTATTCGCAATTAAACCAACTTTCTGACACCATTCAATCACTTTCAAGCTCTCCGGATTCGCTACAGATTCATCATACATTTTCCCAAAAAAATACGCATTTATATGCTCAGTCAAACCATCCACTGCCATACCAAATCAAAGGTAAGTGAGCGGTTAATAAATCTATAATATCACAAACGGTAATTAATTTAATTTCTAATTAAAAATTTTTTTAAAAAAATTAATCAATAGAAATGCGCCACTTACTTTAAATGATGGTAATAAAAATTTTGGAAACCCAACGGCAAACACGAAAACCAATTGAAAACCAACCCCACAAAACTAAACCTCTTCAAGAGCACCGGCTCAAATTTAACGCTTCAAACCACAAATCATTCAACGCAAATATCTCAATTTCGTTAAAAGAGGGGTTGCCATAAATCTAGATCAAAAGCCCAAGGTTACCATGTTTGGCAATAAATCGCCAGTGCCCCGTATTCGACATCTCCACCGAAATATTATTCCAGGTAAATATAAATGATTATCTGCCCCCTTCCCTATATAATTCTAAGTAGGTAAAAAAATTAAAGGAAATATGCCTCCCGGGGAACCCGCCTTGCTGATTGCAAAAGGGGTAATGCATCAATAAACCATACCTCTGAGGTGATGTGGAAATTGGTTTGATACAACTGCTATATTACTGATGCATCTATGAAATTCTCATAAATTTTAGATGATATTGCAAGAATTGTATTATAGCCGTTAGCTTTCTAAACTCCAGCTAATGGGATCCAAGTTCTATTTTTTGGTATGGCATTAGAAATTAATTTCTTATGGCTTTATTCACATATACGAACTTAGAATAATGTTTAAAATATTCATTATATTTTTAAAGTACATTCTTCATTTTGAAATTAATCTCAGAAATGAAGAAAATGATAAACTGCATTAAATATGATAAAAAAGAAACATTTCTTCGATTACTCTCCAAAATGGAAAGGGTAAGAAAAATGTTAAAAATAAATTTCACTCATGAAACACAATAGTTAATAGGTTGAAACGTTTCCTCATATACACCTTATCTGTCCAATCGATGTTCAAGTTCAGGAAAGCCCATTAAATTCTTACAAATTTTAAATCTACATGATTACGATTTATAAAGTGCTCGCAAATTTTGAGGGTGCAAACCTAGTTTTAACAAAATTGGTAAAATCTTTCTGTTTTAATTTTCAATTTGAAAAAAGTAATATGAACATATAGATATATGTTTTAATTTCCATCTTTCAACTAGTGAAATTCATAATATAGCAAATATAATTACCATTCTATACTTTTGTGTCCCTAAAATTAGAGCCCTTTCAGTCTATAAATTGTTTATTTTAATTTTTAAATTATTCAAGTTGTAGGATTTTTAAATTTCCAATTCTATATTGCAATATGCTATTGACTATTTTTTCTATTGATATCGGATTTCTAGGCATTGTATTAATTTCCTAACAGAATTTCTTTGCAGTTTTTTTATAAGATTGCTTTGTCTTAAGTATATTACGAAATAATCTACTGATTTCATAAGTTCACTGCAGGACAAGAAATGCTTTTTGTGTGTTCTAAACTAATCTTGATTTTTTAAGTGTATCACTTTTCATTTACTCAACCTTTCACAGACTCTAGATGCTCGAGGATAAACGAATTGCGAGGCTCCCCGTCGATAACCCTGACATCTTTGTCAATGGGGAGAAAAGGCTATTCACATGCGGCTTTCTTTGTAGAAAAGAAAAGAGGGGATGGAAATCATAATGAGCTTCAGCCGATGCTTCAGGAGTTTGAGGTCTGAAAGAATCCGAGCCTCTTGTAACAAGGGGACTGGAAACTTTCGGGCAGTTCAGCCGCTCCCCGTATCCAGAGGTTTAAGGATGGAAAAGGCATTAATTTCCCAGAATAAAATTCAATATGTGCTGTACGCTTGTCACAAAATGCTTCTCGGGAAATAACATAATTTTCAAGTAACTTTCATGCCAGATAAAGTTACTGTTTTCACTGTTAAAATATCTGAAATAAGTCATTAGCAACCTTCTCAAGTCCTATGCCTATTAATTCATTGAGAAAAAGGAAAACGGTTCAGAAAAAAGGTGAGGTATTAACAGAGGCTCTAGCAACCTACAGCATTTATTTCAAGAAAGATAAAATAGATCTAGTAAAAAGAATAAACACGAGAACATCAACTCAGGCTCTTATTGAAAATAAAGTTATGGAACCAAAAGAAAATATGGTGGAAAAACAAAGCAAAATTGACAGCAATATTAAGCAAGGCTCTTGGGTAATATATAGGTTCAAAAAATTAGTTCAACAATTCGTTGAGCAAGTAATAGAAATCGGGAAAGATTCATTCTTCCTTAAAAAATCTAGAGTTAATTGATGGTATATTTTCTAGAAAAGGTGGAATGTTAGCATAATAGGTATTGGAGGCATTTATTATACATACATTGCCCCAAAACCTACATTTGATAGTCATGGACAGTTTTGATATGTAACCTATCTTTCTCAAAATTCATGTTAACATAATGTTTTCATGAATTTCGAATAATACATGTTTTGTATTGTGTAGAATTTTTGACTGTTATTTACATTGAAATGAACACTCAAACATTGTTCAAGTACATCTTGAGCTACAGCATTCATAAATATTGTTACATATTATAAGTTTGGCATTTAGAAGGCCACTAAAATAGTAGCTCACTGAATAGAGTTAATTTAATAGTAATTCATTCAACAAAAATTGTTCTTTTAATACACTTATCAATTATTATATTGTGTAAATATTTTTTTTCACCATTTATGATTTTATAACTTCTATGAATTACCCACTTTCCCCCACCAGTTTCACCACCATAACCTAGCAGGGAGGGGGTTATACCCACTTTACCCCATCCCATGGAGTAAAGTGGATATAAAAACAAGGGTATAAAATTAGCCACTTAACTAAAAAGGTATGGGTTTTTTATACCCCATATTTCCCCCATCCCAGTTTCACCAGACTCAACAGGTGGGGTAAAAACCCCACCTGTTGAGTTTGTTGAGTTGTTTACCCCATTGGATGGGGCAAAGTGGGTATAAAAGCAAGGGTATAAAAATAGCCACTTAACTAAAAATATAGGTTTAAATAAGAAGAAAAAACATGCAGCATGTTCTTGAATAATGCAATGTATATATAATGCAAAGAAACGCCACTTTTTTAAAACTTGTCATTGCTAAATTCTACTTTGAAATTGAAAACACTGTTTTATACCCACTTTACCCCACCTGACCCTATCTAAGAAAAAGTAAGACTATAAAAAAGTTTGATATTGAGTATACCATGATTCTTTAGTGAGAGAAACCACACAAAAATTTAGGCATATCTACAAGGTGACTGCTTCACCATGATCCTACCATGAATATTTCTCCAATGAAGTAGTCTTACACAGCAATATTTCGATCTCAACGTCTTGTAAAACTTCTCACACTCCATTGCACAATTTTGTTTTACAACTAACATAGCTCTCACTGTCTCAACTTTTAATCCAGATTTCTCCTTTGGCAACATGCTAAAAATGGGACAAATTTGACATTTTCGTTAAAATGATGGGACAGCCAGGAAATATGAAGAAAACTACTTTGCTATTTGAAACGAAATGCATGGTAATCCTACCCTATGGGTTTGTGGTTTTCTATATCCAACTCCAGTTTATATCTCAAATCTTTTCTGAAAATTTTTTAGCTTCTCTGTTTTTGAAATTTTACCTGCTTCCCTGTAACTCTTGTTATGATTGAATCTCGCTTTCACATTTTTTAACGTATCTGATATTTTTAGGATATGCTAGAATTTTGTTGGCAATCATCTCATTCTATTATATGCCAAATGATCACATAAAAGCTACTTTTTGTTACTTGTTGAGTGGATTCTTGGATGCTTTCGATGGATATGCTGCACGATTCTTAAATCAAGGTTTGTAGTTATTTTTTAAATTCATACTTATCCTCTAATGTATTACATATAAGTAGATTATATAATCCTTATGAAAACTTGTCTTCTTAAACTTAAGTAAATAAATGAATTTGTATTTTATGTATTACTCTTTATTTTGTTCTATCAGTGGACATTCAGAAGCTAATTGTGATAATATGACTGAGGTATGAATTTTTCCCACACACTGTATTGGAAAGAAGAATTAATCTCAGTAAGAAATAATATACAAAATGTTTTATATGGTTTGTCTAATTTGATTCCATTTGGAGGTATGGGTATGCCCACTGTGCTAACAACCTGCAAGTTGTAGGTAGCACAGATTCTATTCCTCCATGGGGGTATTTCTGTCTTCTGTGTCAGTAAAACTTTCCTTGTCCATTACTTGGCATTATCTATCTTGTTTGGTGCAGCATGGTCAAATATGGCCGTTGTGCCATAAAACCCAATGAACTAACAATTTCGAGGTATGAAATGTGCATATCAATGCTTATGTTGTTTTTAAATGGATTTAAATAAGGCTTGAAAAGTGAGAAATGACATTGCCATCAATTGATCTAAGTAGAAAATTCAGAGCAAATGCTGCTTGGCCAAACCTGGCCCTTGTGCCATAAAAATTCAAACAGAGCAAATGCTATGTATAAGTCTTGTTTTTGTTATTTTTGCTGCAACTAGATTTTTGTTATTTTTGTTAATGCATTTTTTACTTTGAGTTAACATTTAGTGTACATATATATGCATGTGACTTGTCAAAATAATTGCAATTTCTTTTCGTCCTGTGGATGTAATTTGTGCAGTCACCATTCATTTCTCTTCCTGATCCCTAAGAGTTCTCAGAGGCACATCTCCTTTAGGTGTGTACGGACTTCATGGTATACCCAAGCAATCTTTTCTGCTTCCATCCCATTGCTCTATTTCCAGTCCCCCTTTCCCCATGAAGTTGTTTGTCTTGTGTTTGGTGCAGCTTGGCCAAATATGGCCCTTGTGCCTTAAACCCCCAATCAACCAACTTGAGCCTGTAGATGTTCAAACCAACTTTCAAATCTGTTTTCACAATACATTCACAAAACTGTATGCATACTTTTAACACAATGATAAGAGGTGAATATTTAAATTCCTCCCTGCTAGTGAGGTGAGAACTTTGAACCCTGTTTCAAATACCTTTCTCTAACCCATTCCATAATTATCCACAGGTTAGAGGACTTCTATGCATGGCCATTGGACTGACTATTTCTATCGTGATATTTGACTTTTAACCTACTTAGGGGTTCCACACGCATTTATCTGTTCTGCAACCTGCAGTCTTGCCTGCATGATTTCTAACCAATTTTAATGTTCTTGACCAATAGAATCTTTCCTAGGATTCCTTCAACCAATTGATGTGGGTATTTGGCCAAACATTGGCAGAAAGGCAATCCTACACTCCTCGGAAATCTTGTGACTCTCTGAAGGTTAAAGAATGCCTTTCTCATCTCAGTTCATGCACTTTGAACATGACATATTTTGTTATTCTGTTTCACTTAGATTTTAAGTTATCTAAGATTAAGGTTGTACTTTGTAATTTGGCCGACCAATTGAGCTTGTGGTCAGGATGCTGACTTCTAGATTGAAAAAATCCTGGTTCGAGTTCAGGGTAGGCATAGATACTTGTCTGTCTGGAATGAATATGTGGCCTCTATAAATGGGCAATTAGAAGTAAAACCTTTTGATGTCTGAATTTGAGAATTGTTTACAATGTTTTAAAATGCAAATGTAAATTTAGATTTTTAAAATGCAAATGTAAATTTTGTATTTTTTTTAATGCAAATGTAATCATGCAAATGTAAATTTGCATGATTTTATGATCTTGACATGTTTTGGATCAAGATTGTGTAAAAAGAATGTTTGTTTCAGGTACAAAATTCGGAGCCATGCTTGACCAGCTCACTGATCGTTGTGCTACAATGTGTTTGTTGGTCACTCTTTCATGCTTCTATCCAAAATGGATGCTTCTGTTTCAATTAAGCATGGCTATTGACATAGCGAGTCACTGGATTCATCAACAAGCGTATGTATTTTTTAACTGTTTGCATGTAAGCTGTGAGAGGCAGAAATGGAACTCAAGATCTCTTAAAAACATTTTCGTGGTGTCCTCTTATTTACGTTGTAAGTAAGAGAACAAAGATTTTTCATCCCCATTTAATATGAAATAAATCTGCTCTAAATTTACATAACTTTTGGTTTTAGTACCTTTGTAATTTTAGATTATGCCATGAGTACATTGTTCCTACAATGCAAATGATGTGAATAAATATTTTCTTCTAAAGAGAGATAAGAGGAAAGATATAAATTTATAAAAAAAGTCTAACAGAAAGGGTTCAAAGTCTGTCGATTTTGGGTTCGTTTTACAAATCTCTATTTATGTGTGTTGATCAAAATTAATAATTAATTTGGAATATCATAAGAAAATTTTGTAGTATTCCAAAAATTAAAAAAAAATCAGAAATAGAAAAATAATTTTTAATTTTGAAACAAAAGTATCATTTTTAAACAATGTGAGTTGTTTCATTCCAAATGTGTAAAATAAAGTTTACTCTACACTTTTGTAACTTGTTTCACTGAATTTTGTGTGACAACTCTCAGACATATGAAACTAAATATATCTAATTTTTTAATTTCTCAAAGCTATCTCCATTCTTTAAGCCTGACACTTTATTAGTTAATAGCTTTCATTATAGGTTATTAAATATTAGTTACAACAAAACTGATATTTAACCATGCATAAATGTGTTATGCTGGCATCTTTTTAAAACTATTAAAATATTGTTCTTTTAAGCTTTTTTAATCTTTACAACTGTTTTAAATTTTAATTCTTGTAGGGCTTTGATGCAAGGAAAAACAAGTCACAAGTTCATAGATGCGTCTGCAAACCCTGTTATTAGAATATACTATACTTCAAGGGTATGTATTTTTAGACTGATAATTTATTAATTCAGAATTATTCCTTTTCTCCAGAATCCAGTAGCTATAGTTGGATTATCAGTTTATTTTTTTGCATACATTAGTTTTTCATTTATATTTTCTTTTGACAACATTTTGCTTAAAATAAAATTAATATGCAGGGTGGTTGTATATTGATTTGAGGACACCTTTATAGTTTTTCAGTAAGCTGTACAGAAAACAGACAGCTTTTTTCATTAAAGCAATACATATTAAAAATCTTCCATGGGTATTTGCTGTTCATTTCACCAATCAAACTTGATATGTATCTTGTCTTAATGCCTTTTTCATTCAACTTAACTCCTTTCCTATTCAATATGCTGGAATAGTTGGGAGTCCAGCAAATTTTCCATTTGATGAATTTTTCTAATTAGCTTATTTTCATAAACCTTGAAATCTTGGGTATTTAACATGACATGTAATCCTTGTTTAATGAAGCTAATTTCTATTTAGCGAATTTTTTTGCTGGCAACCACCATTTAATTTTTGTCCAGAAATCCCAGAAATTCTGTGCACTTGGCACAGCTTGTCTTCCTCTGGACCTTGTGCCATAAAACCCAACAATCAATCAAACCTAGAGAATCCTGTTTTGATTTTTCTTTGGATGCAATTTCCTATTCTCACATTGTAAAGATAAGAGTGTCCCTTACAGCCATGGGACAATTGATGGGTGGGATTTGGGGTTTTATGGCACAAGGCCCCACACTCAAGGTGCACAGCTTGGCCAAATATGGCCTTTGTGCCAAAAAGCCCCACAACCAACCCAAGGTTCACAATGGATAGACCCCAAGTATTGTGGGATGTTATTCACCCCATTCCTACTACTATCCACTTTATTGCTGTACAATTAATTACTCTCCGAAGATGATGTAAATATCAATAACATAAAGTGATTAATAAAATCCTGCCTTCCTAAATTCAGGGCTACCACAGGCAAAAGGCAAGTTGTTGCTACTATTTTTCAAACCTGGTGACTAGGTGTATCTTAAAGCAAAATGGTCATAAAAGCTCCTATTTTGAAAGTTTTGGCAAATTTTCAAAAATTGCATTAACTTTTTTGAAAATTCATCATAAGTAAACGAAGATTTAGTACCCCTTTTTTTCTTTTTTCAACCAATAATACAAATCCTTGTTGTAGTCATGAATGCATGCCTTTTGCTTGATGTTTTTATGACTGACTGATTCTACTGCTCTCTAATGGTATCAAAAACGTTTGGTTAACATAAATATTCTGATTGCTTCTATGAGGCAACCATGTAACAGAGCGAAAATAATTTTTCTATTTGATTTTTTACTGTTAACTGAGTACCAAGCTATGCCAAATGCTTCTTCCTACTTTTACTCCATACAGCATTTTTTGAAAACCCTTGTCAAAGATGTAACTACGGGGCAACTAAAACGACTTCTAAATAAACTTTTAAGACTAATTTTGCCACTACTTTTAAGAATTTATGCTACTAAAGCTACTATTTCACAAGTGCTTTGACTGGAATTCCTATAAATTCAATTTGAAAGAAAAGGAAGGGATTCCTTAGATCTGAGTTATTGATTTCCCTTGGGAAGGAACTAGTTTTCTAAAACCTAATTCCCTGCTGCTTAATGATAATATACATTTGAAAATTAGCTTCATGGAATGTATTCTTTGTAGTAGTATACTAGTTCACCTATTAGAAAAATATGTACTATAAACTACATGCAGATTTAATTTTTAAAATAAATTCTAAATTGCTGATTTGTAAAAGTGTAGCTCAATTGAAATTACAACAGTGAAATTTCTTATCATTTTCTGAACCAATTTGTTTCATAAGAAATTCTGTTTCATGAATTTTCTATAAAGCTATTTTTTTTAAAAAACCTGAGCCCTTTTTTTTATGAAGACTACTGTTTTCAGAGAAAAGAAATTGAGCAATTTCTTCTAATTAAAAATTTGTTTTGATGAATTTAAAAAATCTTTAAAGGATATTTTTGATGTGACTGCAAAGTTGCTTTGTTTCAAAACTTATTTTTATTATCTTTTACAGCCTGTATTGTTCTGCATGTGTGCAGGAAATGAGTTGTTTTATAGCATGCTTTATCTGGTATACTTCACCCCAGGTCCAACAAGTGAGTCAGTTTTATTTATAAGTATATATATATATATATATATATATATATATATATTTTAAATCTGTATAAGAATAATTGGATTGGAAAACCATTTTCTGTGGGAAAAATCTGAGATTGAAGTAGTAATATTGAACACTGCCATATTGTATAACTAACTTAAAAGTAAGAGTTATAGTCTAACCATCATGAAAACTGATTTTGACATGTCTCAGAGAGTTTACTTAATTCTGGGCAGAGGATTGCAAATGTGAGAGAATCCTGCCAATATTTTCTTTTCTGCCTTCATGCCAGACACCCTCAGAGGCATATCTTTAGCTGTCTACAGGCTTTATGGACCCAAGGGGCTCTTGAGATGTTTTCCTTCCCATGGGGTTTACTGTCTTTAGTAAACACTGGAGCCACACTCCTGGGATTCCCCAGCAATCTTTTTCTGCTCTCAATGCTCTACTGTATTCTCCAATCCCTCTTCCGCCTTTCACGACTTTTTTTACTTAACATTGTCTTGTGGTTGGTGCAGCTTGGCCAAATATGCCCCTTGCACCATAAAACCCAAACTCAACCAACCTTTGTGCCAGACCTGTTAATGTCAACTGTCGTTCTTTATTTAAGACTAAACCCGACTCTAGAATGGTTGCTGAAGAATACATTGAACAATCTAACCATCTAAAGCAGCAGTTCTCAACCTTTGTGAGACTGCTGCCCAGTAAATTATCTTTCTGTATGATGAGGGCTCGGTTCCAAAAGGTTTACTTGTAAATACCTTTCCAATGTTTTAAAAATCATTAAACTAACATAAGTTCACTTATAATATCACGCATAATTATCACACATAACATAATTAACACTTATGCTAGTTTAATGACATAAGTGTAAGTAAATTATCTTTTTATAAGACGAGGGCCCAGTTCCAAAAAGTTTACTTATACCTTTCCAACTTTTTAAGTCATTAATCTAACATAAATGTTAATTAATTATGTCATAATCATAGAGAATATGAGTACACTTATGTATGTGGTGTGCATGTTGACAAATATAAAATTATGTTTACACCAAAATTAAACAAACTCCATTGTCTCTTCATATTGAAATTTAAATCTGTAGACATTACTTTTAAAAAAACATTACACTTGGGTTTGAAGCAAGCACATTCTGCAATACAAACTGCCAAAAACAGTATTATATTTGTGAACTAGACACAAACTGCCTTGATTTTCAATTTCAGTGGAAAAACTTTATACTTCCTTGCTGATTGGTCAATGACATCTGATACAGATGTTATTTAGCTTTATGGGCCTGAGCTTTTCAATATATTCATGAATATTCTCAGAATATTTCCACTATAAAATATGTATTAAAAAATACTTAGAAAACAAGTGACAAAATTCCAAGAGAACTTTTCACTGCCTGTTATAATTAATGGCAGGACCTGGGACCAAGCCACAGCCTGGAAGTTGAGCAACACTTCTAAAATTCAGTTGGCACTTGCCTAAAATCGAATTGTCTGGTACCACATGATGTAGGAGGGGCCAAGTCTAGTTGGTTGGCATACTATATCTACTTTAGTCAATAAGCACTTTAGCATTGCTATGGGTAGAGATGACGTATTCAGGTCAAATTGATTAATGTTGTGGTGAATATGCCATTATTCAACAGATTTTCAATATTTTCTGAATTGACTGAACCATTATCACTGGTCAAAACACTTCAAACAAGACACATCAGCTAGTTATAAGTTGCCCTTGCATTAAATTTCCAAATGAGATGTGTTTTGAATGTTACTTGCATTCCTGATTACTTTTATTGGATGTCCATATTTATTACTAATTCTGCTGTTTGATTGCCTTTTTAATTTTTCTGCTATCCAATCACATATGTGTATATTCATGGATACAAGCCCTATCATGGAAATTCTGTCACTATTCACTATCAATGGCGAATTGATCACAGTACTATTGAATTAGAAATTGGCAATCCAATCACATGTGTATATTCATGAATACAAGCCCTATCATGGAAATTCTGTCACTATTCACTATCAATGGCGAATTGATCACAGTACTATTGAATTAGAAATTGGCATGATTTATGATGAGATTTGTCAAATAAAAGTACTAATTCGAGTGTTGTGTCTTAGAAAGATTTTATTGTCATAGAAAATCAGTTATGCATTAAGTTAAGAAATTCAGCCTGTTTCTGCAATGTGTCATACAAATTAATATACCGCACATTTTCAATTGAACCATTTTTATCAATTAATCAAGAGCAGTTACTGATTAGTCATACATGTTTTGAATAAGCTTGTTTAAGCAGTGTCTCATTTGCCACACCTGTGTCTAGATTAAAAAGTAGTTTGCCTTTCCCTAAGTTAATCTTTGATTCCATGATTTTTCAAATTTCCTAGTTCTCAGGTTTTGCCTTATTAGAAAATGCCCTACTATTTTGTTTTAAGGTTTTCATTGAGAATAAAAAGTGGTTGAAAGCAAAATTATATATAATTATTCACTTCTGATTAAACAGTGTTGATTTGGTGATTTTACTGTTAGAAATTACATTATGCATACTGTTGTAATTCAAATTCAGACATATTGGCAACAGTAACAACAAAGCAAAAATTTCGTGCTACTGAGAATGGGGACTAATAAATGCTCATTTCAATTTACAAGTCATAGCTGCTGGAATTAATGTTCTTTATATTTTTATTTTCTTTCATTCATAAACTATATTCAATGTATGTATTTATTTATAAAAATTTCAACTTTTAAATTAAAAAATATATGCTCTAGTAATATGACTACGTTTTAACCAATAGCAATTTGTATGAAAAGTTTTGATATTTGAGTATGAAAAATTGTATGGTTCTGACCAAACATAATCTCATCACTTGAAATAGTATTTTAACTTAAATGCTGTAAGATATATTTATTTTATTTGGATAAATATAATCTGAGAATTAGTCTTCAAATTTCCCTCCTAGAAAATGGTAGTTTTTGAGATACATTCATTGAGATTGAAAATTTTTCAAAATTAAAAATAATCTCAACCATGTTTCAGTTCATCCACTCTCTAGAATAAGTTAATTCTTTGTGGGGATTATGTATAGAAATCATCAGAAAAAATATGCTGTTTTATAATAATTTGTTCTAATTACTTTGCTCTTTCTTAAACAGTTCTTGGAATTGGACTCTTCCATCTTATTCTTTACATTTCCACTCCTATTGCCATTGTGAAGACATTGATTAGCATTCTACAGATGTTTGTTGCTTGCATGAATATTGGTATTATCGATACCAATGAAAGAGCTATTGAAGCAAGAAAAAAGAAATAGGGTCTAAATTAGTTAATTATCATTATAAAACTGTGGAACTTTGATTAACAGAACAATGTAGTACTGAATTTTTTATGGTGTTAGATTTATATAGTGCAATTAATTCTGTACATTTGATTCTTTCATTATCTAAAGTTATACTTGTATTTTCTCTTTGCATCTTAATGATACAATATTAAACCTCAAGCTTGTATAGGCCTTTCTAGATCTGTTAATAATCATATATTGTGTTTTTGTAATATTATTTTGGTTAATTTCAGATAATGCTTGTATGCAATAATTCAAAAACTTTCATTTCCCATGTGCTAATCTATTTTAGTCTTATAAAATCTGTATTCATGCAGTATAATTAAATTTATATAAACTTAGCCTGTCTTATGACATTTCTATCATTAAAAAATTGCAAACATGAATCGATGTCCAAACTTATGATTCAATTGAATCTAATATCAAAACTTTACACATTACAAAATTGTCTTCCAATCATACCTGAATTTTACTAAATCATACCCCTATAGAAGTTTTATTCTTCAAATTATTTAATATCAAAATATATTGTGATTTTTTTTTATGCTTTAGTTAAGCATTTTTATAGTTTTTGTATGCATATTTCTAGTATATTTTAGACATCATTTTGGCATATTTTCTTAATCAAAATTCCACAGTATTTATGGTAGACTAATTTTATGTGACAAGCAGCATTTATAATTTTTTACTTAGATCTTATTGTATCTATCAGTCAGGGCTTATGTTTGCTTAATAAGTTCCATTTTCATTGTATCATATATATACATATACTTAAAAAGATTTTTAAAACATTTCTTAAGTTTCGTTTTTGCACAATTTTATATTTCACATTCCAGCACTGTGAGGAATTGTTTCTTGTCTAGTGTTAGGGCTTTTGATTTCTATCTGTGTTTAGGGATTTCGTATCATGGACTTGTTAGATGTTGATCTCTTTAATCTAAATATGTATGTTACTGTAGACGTATTTATGAGAAAATAGTGATAAATTCTCTCATTTTAATTTTTCAAATTAAATGTTATCAGATTCTCAAATGTTTTTTTTTTGTAATAAGAATCCTAAGACATTGGAAACTAACATATATAGATGTATAAAAGAATTTGTTTTTAATTTTAAAAATTAGTAAGAATGTTCACTGTTTTTGCTGCTTCAAAAAAGTTTGATACATTTGTGCATAAGATAGACAATATTTTGTTCAGTACAACTGCAATTTTCTGAAGAAATCCATCCATTAAATTACACAGCAATTTTATAAGCTCACTCTATTGACAGGAAAAGATGATAAAATTCTATCAAACTATATTGTGCCATACCATTGTTGTCTTTCACAAGCTCGTGAATAAACTTCCATAGCATACAAATTGTAGTTATCTAAAAATTCTAGATAATGTGCATTTCTGACTTAGATGGTCCTGGCTGTGAAAGGAACGACTTAAAATATTTCTCGATCATCTTGTACTGTTGCATAAATTTCCAGTATTCAAAACTGTTAATAGAAAGTTTGGATTTTTAAAATTTTATTTGGAGATGTTTGTATGTAAAATTTTTATTTTGAGATCGATCAGCTGTCTGATAATGAGTCAGTTGATTTGTCAAACTGTCCCAAATATGATATCAATGAATGGTTGTAAGGAGTTTCATTTATGAATTGACTCAAATGTTATAATAGGGTGAGTCTATGATTTTCAGGATTTTAGTGTACCCCTTTATAGTATGGAAAGGTATAGGGTAGTGTAATTGATGGAAAGAGAAAGTTCAACACTTTTTAAGGACCTTACAGATACTAGAAGTGTCTATTCTTCATAAATGACAATTGTTTATTCTGTTGCCAAGACGCATGCTCACTCCAGCATTGACTGGTTGCCATGGTAATGTGCTATTTCAATTGTATTAAACCTCTGATCAAAGGCTGCACAAATATTAGTGCAGTTGAGTCTGATCGAAGTGGCTAGGAAAGATTTGGCCAATCCTGACAGCTTCACATCTAACCAATCACCTGTAGCAGGGCTGCTACATGCAACTTTTGCTACTATTTTCAACCTTAGCAACTAAGGATATCTTTTTAAGCAAAATCGTCTCAAGAGCGTCTATTTTAAAAATTTTGATCACTTTTTAAAATTAAGACCACTTTTGAAAATTCATTAAAGGTCAACGAAAATTTAGTCCCTTTTATAAAACTAAAGCAAATGGAAAAATATTTTTCTTCCATGAGAAAATTTTCCAAGGGACACCAAATTTGAAGTTTTGATGCCAAACCGTGGCAACCATGAAAGAAAAGCATCGGAATCTGGTCCAGAAAACTTAAAATACGTAGTTTTTGATTTTTAAATTTAAATTTCTTTTCGAGATCTTCAACAACTGTTTCATACTTAGCACATTTTGTGCTTTAGCCGATTCATTTTGTATCTAAGCAACTAAAATTGCTACTAAAATAGGGTTTAAGAGGAAACTTTGCTACAAATTTTAAAAAGTTATGCTACTTTTCACAAGTGCTTTGTCTGGCAGCTCCTGCTGTAGGCAACTTCCTTTTCAAATAGGGTTGAAAGTGGGGTTAAGCCCAATCAAGTTGGAGAAAAAGACTTGGGAGAGTTTTCTTTCATATTCCTGTGCACTGTTTCCATATAGTTAAGGTATTATATCTTGCTAAAATCTTAAGAGTTTATGATTCACCCTGTACTTCGAACTACTGTATTTGATGGTGATATAAATGAATTTTAAGCTCTTATTGTGGAATTAAAATTATAATTCCTGTTGTGTCCAGCTGTTGATCAAATACTATTTGATATTTCAAATATTTATAAAATATTCTATTTTATAGGTGTTTGAAGTTCGTAACACTTTTGTCTGTCGGAATGTGTATAAAAGAGAAAGCATCTTTATTTTTTCTTTCAAGAATAAGCTTTCAAACCAGCTGGTCTGGTACAAATTTTTGAGCCTATTAGTTTCTAGTTTTCCATACTTTTGTTACTTAATTTTGTATACTACAGTTTTTATGAATGTAAAAGATAAATGTCCATCCTATTCATAATGGCGTTGTTTGTGCTAGTCAATCATAAATAAATCGTTCTCTTAGTTCTTGTGTCTGGTATTATATAACATTAACTACCACATATTTTTTTCCTAGAAGCATCATTTGTATGTGTAATGACATGGCAAGGGAATAAGGATCATGTAAAGAATGTTTTATTTGACTATAACCAGCTGTTTGCTGAAATTTCTGTGTGTAGTGAAACAGTGCTATTGTCATTACTTGACAGTACTAGGGGGAATTCCAGTGTCATGTATGGGACAATCACATATTTAGACAAGAAAATGGCTGTATCTTTTATTTTTCATTAATCAAAAATATTTTTGGGACAAATCTAGCTTATACCAACAGGTCTTATACCACAGATGACTTTTTGCCACTGTTTTTCAACTTTGGCGCCTAGGGGTATCGTTTTAAGCAAAATCGTTTCAAAGTTCCTATTTTCAAAATTTTGACGACCTTTTTTCGAAAATTCACGAAAGGTCAACGAATATTGTCCCTTTTTTTAACTTATACTGAAAGGGAAAATATTTTTCTGATTTTTAGAGAAAATTTACCAAGGGATGCCAATTTCGAAATTTGGCACCAAGCTGTGGCAACCATGAAGGGAAAACCCCGGAATCTGGTTTCTAGATTGTTGTGAAAATCTTATCAAGAAAATGTTTAGTTTTAATTTTAAAATTTAAATTCTTGGCTTTCTTGGAAAATTAAAAAAATAGGGGTATTTGTTTTTTTTTATTGTTGAATGGGAGTTACTATCTCACGTGTGACACTCCACAATAATTCGTAATGTGACATACTCCTTAGTCAACAAAGCAATCGCGTCTTAATTTCTTATTAAAGACATCGCATACAAAATTATATACATCAAACTTCATGGAATTCAATTTAAATGCTGCATATTTTAAAACTTATCTCGAACCAAATATGCGATGTCACTTCCCCATCCCTCAAGAATCCTATTCTCCTTGTTTCTGTCCTATCAAAAAGTTCAATTCCGACCTGGCTGTATTTATCTCTTTGTTTGTAAAACTCCTTGTGTGTGTATATCTAAAACTTGGTATTGTTTGTATTGTGCTTGGTGCAGCATGGGCAAATAGGGCCTTTGCGCCATAAAATTCAACTCAACCAACTCTTCTGTGTCGGTAATGGTAATTAATTAACGTTTCACTAGAGCAACACAAAACTCTTCTGTCAGCAAAACTTGTGTACATGTCCATTTACTTGGCGTTGTTGGCTTTTTCGGTATTTAATTAAAATCGCACTGGAGCGACACAGCGGAATATTGGCGACAATTCGGGATCAAACCCGAAGGGAAAGATCAAGTACCACACGTAATTTTGGACCACAGTCAGATGACGAAGCAACACCTGAGCTGGCACCCCACTCTCCAAACTTCCACGCCAACGTGAGGACATTTGAGGCCGCGACAGATTTAACGTGCACCAGCCTCTTTTGGTCTTTGGTTGGATTCGAACTCGTAACCTTCCGGTTGCGAATCCGTTACCCTTCCAACCGGGCTTCCGCGGCCCCCTTTCCGTTATGAAATCCAACAAACTTTCCATCCAGCTTTTGGAATTGGTGCATACGGTCGCTGTCGTACGATGTCAGAAATGTGGGCTTTGGAATCGACTATGGCCGATTGGGGCTATCGAAGCGCAATCTAGCGGTTTTCATCACGCTCGTCCGATTAGTACTACTTTATGCTTCATTATAATTCGTGTTTTCTTCCAATAACACTTGACCTTCACCTATAGAGCTTCATTCAAACCGAGTGATAGAGAGAAATAACAGCTTTTCGCACTTGCTCCATTTGTTTCGTTTAAAGGTCGATATCTAACGGACAATCAACCATCCATGCGCTTACAAACCTGGACCTTCTGGGTGGTAGACAAAGGTTATGACCACTATGCTAGAGTTTTTTGTATGTATATCTGCATATAAAGCAGAGTTGGCACCTATCTGTCTCTCTGTTCTCTATACAAATCTACCGCCAGGCTCTAAGACCGATGTCTATTGCAGGATGAAATATTTGATTTATAATCTTCATCATCAAGGAGATAGTGAACCAAATATTTGATAACAAAATGACTTATGGTCAAGTGTGCTTTTCCAAGATTTTGGAGTGAATTATTAAAAACTGACTGACCCACGCTATCTTTCTTAATTGCTTGTATCAATTGATGGCAGTGTTATAACTTGCATTCAATAATTCATTCCAATTCATTTATCTATACATATAAAGCAGAGTTGGCATCTGTCAGTTCTCTATACAAATCTATACCGTTTGACCAATCCACACTAAATTTGGTACACTTATTCTTTGGTACCCTGCGGATAACGTAGGCTGCATATTAACCCCTTTCTATTTGTCTTGGGTGTGCAGAAGGGTGTAACGTCCCGTCATCCTGGACAGAGCATTTGCTAGGGGGCGCTCTCTCCCGGTCTGGCTGTGCAGATGACGTCAGAATTAACATCTACAGGAGTCGCCTCTCAAAATGACCTTGGAGTTTCTTTTTAAAACTTATAGTACGGTGCAATCGCAGATGGGTACGGTTGCTCTGAAAATCGCTCAGTATCATTGTTGATGTATCCCGTCTAAAATGCGGATGGAATTTTCAAGCATAAAGTGTAATTACTTGAAACGTTGATTATGATATCGTAACAATATGATTTGTCAGCCTTTCATAATGATGGTGGAGTTTCGAAATTCGCATTCCTGGTGCAAGGTGCCTCAAAGAAAAATATTGATACGAAAAAAACTAACTGCAATAATACGATGTGTGTCATTTTTTTAGAAAATGAACTTAAAGGGCATTCCCAATCACTCCAAAATTAAAATTCGACTTTTGTATATAGTCATCCCAGCATCAGTTTTTGTAGGTTTGTCTTACCTATAGTATGTGAAATGGATCTAAAGCAAATTGTAAAAGCTATAAAAATCGCAGTTTTAAACCCGATCAACGCGGGTAAATTCAGCTAGTATAGATAATAAGGTTTTATTCAGCTTAAGGGATATGTATTTTGAGGGTAAGCGACTGAAGAGTACACAAAAAAGAAAAACAAATCCCTTTCCTCTAAATCTAAATGAATGTAGATTCCCATATGTAATTTGAATGAGCATTAACAATTCTAGAATCACATTTAAACATTAAGTGGAACCGTCTGTAAAGTATTTAATCGGTTAAAAATTATAGAAATCTTTACTTGGTTTTGGAGCACACAGGTATTTTTCATGTATGATGCCCCATTACTTAAATGAAATATATTTCCCTTTTCCAACCGCTCGTCATTTGACCGTGCTTCAAAGTTTGTAGAGGGATGCCAACTCAGGTGTGACCTCGTCATCTGACCGTGGCTCAAAATTACCTCGGATCTATCCCTTCAGGGATGATCCCGGACCGTCGTCAATGGCCCGTTGTGTTGCTCCAGTGCTACGTTGAGTAATCACAAAGCAACCAACCGTTAAATTATTTAAAAAATCCAATACTCTGCTGCATGAAAAGTTCTAGTGAGGCTCTCCAATTATGACCGAATTCTTGTGGTCGCATTCCTACTTGTTTGGACTTAAGCCTGCGTGTTTGTAGTCCAAACTTTTTTTGTGATTAATATTTTCGAATCATTCCGGATGTTTTAGAATGATCGGTAGCTCAACCTTGAACCCTGGACACAATGAACCCTCTGTAATACTGCGTATTATTAAAATTCAAAACAACGGAAACGGAACTCCTTTTGTGGGAACTCAACCACAGCATTCCAATCCGATTCTCTCCGTTTCCGCTGTCTTCGATGTGCTGACAATTAACTAAATAAGGTAAAATAATGCGATGAATGGGGCCCACACCTAAATGTGGGTCCCCGGGAAAGGTGCGGAAAGTTTTTGGATTGTCCTGATCAGTTGGAGGTCCGCTGTAACCCAGTTGAAAGAGTAGCGGATTAGAAACCGGAGGGTTGTGAGTTCGAAACTCGATCCAACCAAAGACCGTTCTGTATGTGGGGGCTGGTGCATGTTAAATCCGTCATGTCCTCACGTCGTTGAAGTTTGGAGAGGGGCTCCAGCTCGGGTGTGGACCTCGACATCTGACCTGGTTCAATTACCTACCTACCAGTGCAGTTTTAAAAATAAGATTGCAATGCAAAGGTAGGTAGTTAATCAACGTCGCTCACACGGGCGACGCAACACAATGAACTATTTTGAACCACGGTCAGATGACGAGAACACCTGAGATGGCACCCCACTCTCCAAACTTCCACACCATGCCAACGTGAGGACATTTGAGGCCACTACAGATTTTAACGTGAATCATCCCCGTGTACACTACGTTCTTTGGCTGAACCTAGTTTCGAACTCGCAATCCTCCGGTTACTAATCCGTTGCTCTTCCACCTGGGCTACGGGGCCGCCGTGGCTCAGTGGGTATGTCCACTGCGCTAGCAACTTTCGAGTTATAGGCGGCGCAGATTCGATTCCTGCCAGGTGCATTCCTCCCTGCGTGTATTTCTCTCTTCTGTGTCAGTAAAGCTTTCACCGTGTGTGTGTCAATTACTTGATAGTATACGTCTTGTGTCAATTATTTGATATTGTATTGTCTCTGGCGTAGCATGGCCAAATATGGCCCTTGAACATAACCCCCCATAACCAACCAACTGGGCTATCATGACCCACCCCAATTCAATTTGGGAAAATATTAACCAATTAAAGCACGAGTTTTTTTCGGAAAAACTGGTAAAAAATGATCGAGTTTTTTTTTGATAGAAAATGAATGTATATATAGGTATAGTATAAGTTATTTTTTGCGATTTCAGTTGCGGGGGGTGGGGTAAAAGTTATAAAAAAATTATTATACAAACAAAGTGTAAACGATTTGATTACATGTTTATTTTGAATTTCAAAATATTAATAATAATAAAATATTAACTTCATATTCACTTCCATCACTCAAGAGATCACTTTCATCGCTGAAACTTTCTGATAAATTGGCATATTCAAAATTGTCACATTCGCTCATTATCAGATAACTTTTTCTAAACAAGTTACAAAAACACTTAGTAAAAATTAATTTATGGTTAACTGTTTACTTTTATGATATTTAACGTAATGAAAATGGATATATTACCTTTTAGACACCTAACAACTGCTTTATAACAAAGAATTCCTAACAAACTTATAGCTAATCATCAAAATGCACCACTTGGTTTACACAAGAAAAATGGTGCATAGTGGTGCCATCTACGGTAAATAAGTTTAATATCCATCTATATTTGGTATTTGGTATTTTCAATTAACGTCACACTGGAGCAACACAACGGGCTATTGGTGACGGTCCGGGATCAATCCCAGAGGGAAAGATCCGAGGACAACACCACGTAATTTTGAACCACGGTCAGATGACGAGGCAACACCTGAGCTGGCACCCCACTCTCCAAACTTCCACACCACGCCAACGTGAGGACATTTGAGGCCACGACAGATTTAACGTGCACCAGCCCCCTTTGTACACGACGGTGTTTGGCTGGATTCGAACTCGCAACCCTTCGGTTGCTAGTTCGTTACTCTTCCAACCGGGCCACCGCGGCCCATCCATCTATAAATAAGTGGTAAATCATCTATGATAAATAAGTTTATGCCATCTTTGGTATAAGTTTAATCTAGCCTATCAATTTTTACTAGAACGGAAGAGCGCCCGTGTGAAACACGGGCATATGCAAATTTGCCGGTAACTTTCGCCCGTGTCGAACACGGGTAAATGCGTTAAGTGGTTAACCTCGTTTCGGTAGGTAGGTATTTAATTAGCGTCGCACTAGAGCAACACAACGGGCTATTGACGACGGTCCGGAATCAAATTCGAGGACAACACTTAATTTTGGTCAGATGACGAGGTCAACACCTGAGCTGGCACCCCACTCTCCATAGTTCCACACCACGCCAACGTGAAATCTCGTTTCGTAGATTTTTAACTGGAATTTTTTCTCTCCCACTAAAATAAATTTAGCACATCAAAACGAACAGTGCAGTGAGCATATCGGAACATTTGATTTGTGCTCACTGAGAAAAATTGGGAAAACTGTACCACTGTAAAGAATGGAGACAATGTGATTGACATCATGAGCCGATGTGAATAATGATGTCAGGAATTGGACTTGAATAGAACAGGCAACTGTCAATAGCTTTCCCGACATTCTAACTTTAAATTACAATGGATTGCTTAAAATCCGGGTCTTTGTTGTTGGGTATGACCTCAAAACAATTCTGAGCATACGATTCTTCGTGTAGTTTGAACAGAACACTATTTGCTTAGTCCCAGTTATTTATATCGCACAGAAATCGACGTTATTTTTTTATTAACAACAGCAACAACGGATATAGACAATATAAACTCGATCGTTACGGAATTCATTCTCCAATTTTGCCGCTTTATTCAAATATGCTTGATTTGGGCCATGGAACTGTATAACATTGCAAAAACTCCACTGAAGAACTCGGCACTCCATAATGAAAATGTTCTGCAGCCTGATAACAGAAAGCAATGAGAAATCAGGAAAATAAAAACAAGCCCAGAAAAGTAAATAGGAGCGAAAGCAGATTTAGCTTAAAAAATATACCGAATCGCTTTGAACAAGGGAATGATGAAATTGATGAACCAAAGACCGACGTGTACGTTGGGGCTGGTACACGTTAAATCTGTCGTAGCCTCAAATATCCTCACGTTGACTGGGTGTAGAAGATTGGAGAGTGGGGTGCCAGCTCAGGTGTTGACCTTGCCATCTAACCTTGGTTCAAAAGTACGAGGTAAAATTACAAAATTACGCATCTTTCCCTTCGGGATTGATCCTGGATCGTCAACAATAGCCCGTTGTGGTACTCCAGTGCGACGTTAATTAACTACCTACTAGAACATCGTCTTTTATATTTATTTCGAGTTCTCTCTAAAATGATGTTTTTTCCTTTTCGTTCGTTTACTTTATTGAATTCTCGAAATGCCCATAAATACCCATTGCCATATCGTTGTAGTTAAAGTGTTATAAAATGAGACAAAATCAGACAGAAACCATAGCAATGAAAACTGCATGAATGTCAAATCAAATGATTCGGTATCAGGTAGTAATGATACCTTTGACTGAAGCATTAAAAAGTTTAAAATTAGTAGATTAGGATATAGTTTTATCCCTGTAAATTATGTACTTATACAACGCATGTCAATTGGGCTCTCGAATTTAAACCTATGTGGCTGAATTGAATCACAAAGACCTTTTCAAAAATTTCGGTTAAAACTAAACAAATATTTTATAAAATCATTGCTGTTACCCGTTGCATTCCTCAGTGACTCTCCTAACCACTATATTGCAGCTTGTCCGTCTTCGGATCATGCACAATAAAACATCAACTACAAACCCCATGACATCTAATATTTAAAAGCCATGCCATTCACAGTTTACAGCTTGTAATAAAATGGGCATTGAATTTCTTGAAATTTCAGTTCATTAATGAATTCAATGATTTCAGCACAATTGGGACAATTCTGCAATAAGCCCACATTCATGGTGGGACTTACAGGAAATTCTTTTTTCCACTTCCAAGCTCATTACATGGAATAAATTCTCCATAGATTCAGATACGGAGGTTTTTGAGTAAAAAGTATTTCGTACATGATGTAGCAACCACAATCTTTAAGATGTCGGCATGTTTGGGATCCTTGTCCTGGTGGAAGAATTCCGAATCATGGAGACCTAAATATGTTGCATGCGACAAATTACACTCATGTTCAAAAGTTAAGCATAATTGCTGCTTATGTGAATATGGAAGAAAATGGTTTACAATACGAGTGTCAACTTTAGTGAAACGGAATGATTAAAACAAGGTGATGTGCTGAAGTTTAATACGGTATGTGGGAACCTCTGGTAGCCACGCATGCTGCACAACGATTTTCCATACTTTTGATGAGGGTATGGATGAGTTGTGTTATCAAAGAGTTCCAAGCCTCACGGAGAGCAGTTTTCAATTCCGGGACGGAGCTTGGTGGATGGCGGAGGGCTGCAATATGTATCCCGAGTATATCCCACACATGCTTTATAGGATTCAGATCTGGAGAGTTGGCAGGACACTGCATGCGGAGGATATCTTCACTTTGAAGGAAGGCTTCGACCAGGGCTGCACGGTGAGGAGGCGTGTTATCATCCATGAATATGGAACCAGGACCGACAGCACCTCGAAACAGATGAACGGTAGGCTCAAGGACTTCGTCTCTGTATCTTTGACCAGTAACAGACCCCGTGTCAAAGATGTGGAAGTCTGTGTGGCCGTCCACCATGATGCCTGCCCAGACCATGACTCCCCCTGAAGGAAAACGATGTCTTTCCGTTATGTTCCCGGGTGAAAACGTGTTCCACGTCCTCTCCAGATCGTGGTACGACGAGAATCAGTTTGCAGACTAAATCTGGATTCGTCACTGAACATGACATTGCCCCATTGTCGTCGACTCCACTGCCGATGTTGCAGACTCCACTGTAAACGCGCACTTTTCTGTGCAGAAGTCAGGGGGATGCAAACTGCTGGTCGTCTGGCGTAGAGACCAACGTGTCTGAGTCTCCTGTAAACAGTTTGTCTCGAAACTATGACTGCTGTGGCGGCTGTCAGGGCTGAGCCCATTGTCTGGCAGAACAGTTCCCCTGACGTCGCGCAGCTATCACCAAATATAGGTGAGGTTGTTACCCTTGGCCGACCTGGTACTGGTAGTCGGATAACTCCAGTGGTTTGAAACCTCTGCCAGTCTGGAGATCACACTGAGGCACATTCAAAATTCGAGACGCTTCGGTTTGGGATCGACCGGATTCCAACATTCCAATAATTCGTTCCTTCATAAACATGTCCAGTTGGCATCTTTGTGACATCTTTCGTCCTTATTGATTGTTAACAACGCTCCGTACCACAGCAATTGCGAAATTTCTGTCTAAACTTGCCATGCCGCACGAGGCCGTTTTATACTCGTTCCGACGTGAGCCGATACTTTGCGCATGTCGACGTCGACTAAACTGTTTTGCATATGCACAATATTTTACCTTCGTCCTACGATTCTCCACAAGCGATTTGGAACAATTGTATCCATATTTACTCCGATTTTTTCGCATTTTAAGAATTATGCTTAACTTTTGAATATGAGTACCTCTTAACATCTCAATAAACGTACCAGCTGTCTCTTGCGTTCCCTTAAAAGACGAATTAACTACTCTCTAAGCCATGCACTCATAAAGATGATATAACCACCTTTGTGTTTAATGTTAGTGTTAGTTTTTAGAGAAAAGAGTGTCGAGCATTTACATAAAAAAAATTTGTGCCCATCTGGTTTTAAGATGCTAAATTTTCTATCATCGTAAAATATATCATTTTACCAGAACTCCATTGGCTTGATTTGATCTTTTGTAAACTCAAACCTCTTTTGCCCACAGCTTTAAAAAAGGGTCTTTCTTTAGCACCATACGAAACATTCGTAGGCATCTTACAGAACATTTCTTATATAGTTAAAGAAGTTAGGTAGTTGAATAACTGCACAATGGAGTGACACAACGGATTATTTGCGACAGTCCGGGATCAATCTCGAACAGAAAGATCCGAGGACACCTCGTAATTTTGAATCACGGTCAGATGACGAGGTCAACACCTGAGCTGGCACCCCAGTCTCCAAACTTCCACCACCGTCATCCTTTGGGGCCGCGGTAGCCCGGTTGGAAGAGTAACGGATTAGCAACCGGAGGATTGCTGGTACGAATCCAACCAAAGACCGTCGTGTATACAGGGGTTGGTGCACGTTAAATCTAACGTGGCTTCAAATGTCCTCACGTTGGCGTGGTGTGGAAGTTTGGAGAGTCGGGTGCCAGCTCATGTATGACCTCGTCATCAAAATTAAGTGGTGTTGTCCTCGGATCTTTCCCTTCGGGTTTGATCTCGGACCGTCGCCAATAGCCCGTTGTGTTGCTCCAGTGTGACATTAATTAAAATACCTACCTACCAAACTTTCACACCACCCCAACGTGAGGACATTTGAGGCCACGGCAGATTTAACGTACAACAGCCTCCACAAACAATACGGTCGTTGGTGGGATCGAGTTTCGAACTCACAACCTTAATCCGCTACTCTTCCAACCGGGCTACCCCGACAGTTAAGGAACATACTCGCATGTCTTCACAAGAATAGGAATGAAAGTTACAAAAGCAACTTTTTCAATTAATATGCATCATAATTTAAGGTGATAATATAATGTTGCATTGAATGCAAAGTAGTCAAGGTGACTCGTTTATGCGCAAAAGTTATTTGTGATTTTTTTGGCATGTGTTATGCTGTACGATATACATTTCCCTGAGAATGTACTCTGTAGAAAAATATTTTTCTTTCAAACTACTTGGTATTTGTCTATTCAACAAGAATCATATTTCCTTCATGATAAATTTATTTATCTAAAGATGTATTCCAGATGTAAAACTCTAACTTTTCAAAAAATTTCAGTTTCTATAATCAAGACACAGTCACATCGAATGTTCGATCGACTTTTTGTTGTCTCTCGCACTTCCGAACTATCAGGCATCCCCTTCGCAGAATTCAGGATGTCCCCATTTTTGTCTTGTTCCTATCAATGATAAAAGATAACGATCAGATGTACCGATAACGATCGAAAATCGGGACACGTGAAATCAGATAATGGTTCCCTCGCTGTCTGATTTCCAAGATTTCAACCTTATCCACATCCCGTCCAACTGACAGATGATGATGGGGAGTAAAAGTACGGTAACGAGAACGCGAAACGACAGTTGTCGCTGGGTTTCAACTTCTGATCGATCACTAGCGTTAATTTGATGTAGGCGGATGGCAGGACCGTGTTTAAGATTCCTGCATAGTTTCAAAATATTTTACATTCAAATGTGTTGAGGTGGGTAGGTAGTTGAATTAGCGTCGCAATATAGCAACACACAGGCTATTGGCGACAGTCTAGGATCTATCCCTATGGAAGTTCGGAGAGTGGGGTGCCAGCTCAGGTGTTGACCTCGTCATCTTTCATTGATCCAAAATTACGAGGTGTCCTCGGTTCTTTCCTTTCTGGACTATTACAGATCGTCGCCAACAGCCCGTTGTGTTGCTGCAGTGCAACGCTATTTCAACTACCTACCTTATCAGTCAGTTTTCTAGTTCAAAGTTATTAATGTTTCCAGTGCAGTTATGGGCCGCGGTGGCCCGGTTGGAAGAGTAACGGACTAGCAACCGAAGGGTTGCGAGTTCGAATCCAGCCAAACACCGTCGTGTACAAAGGGGGCTGGTGCACGTTAAATCTGTCGTGGCCTCAAATGTCCTCACGTTGGCGTGGTGTGGAAGTTTGGAGAGTGGGGTGCCAGCTCAGGTGTTGCCTCGTCATCTGACCGCGGTTCAAAATTACGTGGTGTTGTCCTCGGACTTTCCCTCTGGGATTGATCCCGGACCGTCACCAATAGCCCGTTGTGTTGCTCCAGTGTGACGTTAATTGAAAATACCAAAATACCAAATACCAGTGCAGTTATAAAAATAAAGTTGTGCAATGCAAAGGAAAATACTTTTTAATTTTCTATGGCAGGGTTACAAAGACTACTGAAGCTAAAATACAATACAAATAACATAATACAAAGATTAACTTGAGGTAGGTAGTTAATTAACGTCGCACTGGAGCAACACAACGGGCTATTGTTGACGATCCAGGATCAATCCCGAAGGGAAAGATGCGAGGGCAACACCTCGTAATTTTGAGCCACGATTAGATGGCAAGGTCAACACCTGAGCTGGCACCCCACTCTTCAACCTTCTACACCACGCCAACGTGAAGACATTTGAGGCCACGACAGATTTAGCGTGCACAAGTCCCCACGTACATAATGGTCTTTCGTTGCTAATCATCTACTTTTTCAACCTGGCTAACGCGGTCCTTTAGTTTGCTTGGATTAAGTAATTGTTATCCATGAAAATATCGATCAGATTTGTGTTTCGTATTCCATGAAATTGTTATCCATGAAAATATCGATCAGACCCGGTCAGGTCTCTAATCCTTCAATTCGATAATTCTTATGGTTTGGATGTAATTAAATTTTATAAAAGTAGCAAAGTAAAGGGTCAAGTTAGTAAAACTGAAGTCGATTATGTCCTCCAATCTTATAAAGTTTAAAAACTTCTCAATTCTTTTTCACCTGTGATCAAAAAGATGTAAGAAAATTTCAGACTGATTTAAAATTCAAAACCAAACAAGACTCATCAAGGTTCAATACGTAATTTGCATCAGGCCAGCTTGTTGAGGCGAAAGGTATTTGTTTGATGACTGGTCGCGATACAGTAATCCCCTTCGAATGATTATAAATAGAAAATCAGAGAAAAAAAGACCTTTTGGTTCACAAGCATTGTAACCTATGTAAGGTGATAGGAAATGCTCCAAATGTTTTCATGTACCCAGTTGTGTGGAACGGCTATTCGGCGATCCCTCAACTCTAATTGCAACCTCACTTCAATTTGGAAAAACCACCATGAGAAACCTGAGAGCTTAACACTTTCATGGGAATAAAAATGGTAATTGCTTTGGAACAATAATCGTTTCCCTTAGAAACGATAATGCCACTCCTCTATTTGCTCTTTGCACATTAGTCTTTTTTTAGGATTAAGGATTTATGTGCTTGTTTTTACATTTTTCTTCCTTGTAACTTAAAACGAATTCTAAAGGTACAAAAATGTTTATTTAAACTCTTTAAGGTAGCCCGGAGCATAGAGCCAACCTCATTGTCTAATATGTTAAAAAAGAATGCTTGAGATAACTTTTCCAGAATCTAACTTTCATGGCCACTCTATATTTTCTACTATATCGTCGGTTTAGAGAAGAAATTCATTAACCCACCAAATGATTTTGACGAGATATCTCGTCCATCAACAATCCATGAGTGATAGAAGTGAATGTGAACAATACCGCATATAAGATTGTACTAAGAAAAAAAATTGTAAATTATTGTGTTGTGCCTTTGTATACCTGTGCTTGCTACTGGTCTATCTTGTAAATATTTTTGTACAAATTAATCTAAAATTGAAATTTATGTAATTATGCTTTAAGGAATGAAGCCGAGACGTCTGGCCACGGTAGTGACTTCGGTCACAGCCGTGACTGTCGCCTCCCAATAGGTGAATTCAGACTATTTTCCCGTAGGTGACCTAGACACCACTTAAACCTGACTCCTGTTGGGAGGTAAGTGGTCACCTGCGGTGCCCATGCCCAAGATCTGACCAATATTGATAAAGATACCTCGTTATCAATAATGCCGACTGAATTCTGACTGACGAAGATAATGCTGATTGTCTGATGATGACGAGATCAAGATCAGTTTTTCTTATGACGAGGTATCTTGTCCATCAAGATCCGACCAATTTTGATAAAGATACCTCGTTATCAGTAATGCCGACTGAATTCTGACTGACGAAGATAATGCCGATTGTCTGATGATGACGAGATCAAGATCAATTTTTCTTATGACTAGGTATGTCGTCCATTAAGATCTGGCCAGTTTTGCTAACGACAAGAAACCTCTTTGAGACAACCACCAGGAGGGTTAACTGACATAAAAAATTTATTTTACTGTGCATCTATTCAAAAACTAATGCTAAGTTTTTAGCACAAAAAATAAAAATTAGAAGCATTTTGATAATATTATATTTTATACAAACAGATGGCAATGTATTTCTCATCGTTATGAAAAGAGCATTTGGTACCTACGAAAAATGTCAGTTTATTATTTTCTGCTCTGTCAATGATATATTCATTGGATAATTGAAGATATTTTGCCTCTCCGTGTGGTTGTCTCGAAGAGGTATCTCGTCATTAGCAAAACTGACCATATCTTGAACGAGAATTCTCGTCAGTAGAAAGAAACTGACCATATCTTGATCTCATAATCATAAAAAATCTTGAAAATCTAAAAGTATCTTAATGACGAAATATCTCGTCAAGCATTAACAAAATTGATTAGATATTGAAGAAATAACTCGTTGAAACCACTTAGAGAGTTAACCAACCCCTTTGCTATTGAATTTTTTTCTGCTCATGTAGTTAAAATTTGTGATATACGCCGCCAAATTGTTTGAAGATTTTTTAAATAAATATTTTTCACATATATTACCCATATAATAATAAACCATAAAATCTGATTTGAGCAACGTGTGTTAGAATCCAAAAATTACTTCATAAAAATTTCAAGTGTTTACCTTTAATAGTTTTCAAAAGGCATGTAATGAGGCAAAAAGGCACTTGAAAAAACCGTTAAGAGGCATTTAAAAGGCTGCAGATCGTGTCTACATAAAAAAAAAAAATTTCTGAAGTATTTTTCAAACAGTTCGAAGAAAAGTTCACCACTTCAAAGCTTGAAAACTCTACTAAATTGAAAACCAAAAACCCGGTACCCTATATTTAATTTTCTTGTTGGAAAGCGCAATTTTGCTGCGAAAAGTTAAATCATTTTTGACCTTATGGAGAATTCAAAACATTAAAGCGCTGATAGTGATTAGAAAAGTTAACTCTCTCTCTAGAATAGTGTTAAAGAAAGTCCTATTTCGATAACCGGTTTTTAAGCAAGTATTTCAAAACTAAACTTTTGAACTAAATGTGTTTAAGAAAAGAATATTAAAATAATTTAAGGGAAGGGTTAGGACTCTGTTCTAGTTCCGTACTGACGTAATAAAAGCGATAATATATGCGCTTAAAATAGAGAAATGGCTTTATTATCTTCCATCACGAGTGATTTTGCAGATTCATTAAATTCCAAATTCATTGTCATTTCTCTTCTCTTTGACCGTTTTATTTCACTACCGGGAAAAAACTGGAAAAGTAATGAATTATGTATATTCTTATCCAACAGAAATTAAGACTTCGAGAGATCGGAATTCAGCTATCGATGTGTGAATAGGAATTTAATATGAAATTTAAAGCACAAAAAGCTCTTTCTGTAAAGAACAATAGAATATTAGACGACATCCGTTTTTATGAACCCCTCAGGATCGAGAAAAGTTCCTAAATTAGAAAGCCTGTTTAAGGAGGGAATTAATGAAAATTCTTTTTAAATATTGAATACCTTTTATGCAACAAGGTTTCATAAGACATTTGTTAGAAAGTTATGCATGCTGTTAATAATTCAAAAAATAATTCGGTAGCATGAGGCAATTTGATTCATTATATTTAATTGCACTTAATATAGTTAATTGTATTTCATAAAATGCTCAAAACTGACTTTTATCCGTCAAAAATATCCGGAAATCTATTTGCATTGAGAAACTCATGAAAACACCACTCTCAATCGAGTTGTAATTTTATCTTCTTTTCCTTCGTAGTCTTGGAGGGTTGGTAGGTTATGTTTGGCTTTTTGTGGGTAAGAGTTTTACCTATTTGGCCAAGAGAGAACTTATTTGGCCAAGCTGTGACAAACAACATATAGTAAAATGATCACAAACAAGGAAAGTTTTACAGACATCAGGTAAGTAATTGGTTTAACGTCGCACTGGAGCAACACAACAGGCTATTGGCGACTGTCCACGATCAATCCCGAAGGGAAAGGAAGGTAGGTAGTTATTTTAATTAACGTCACATTGGAGCAACACAACGGGCTATTGCTGACGGTCCGGGATCAATCCCAAAGAGAAAGATCCGAGGACAGCACCACGCAATTTTGTTTATTTATTTATTTATTTATTTATTTCAATTAACGTCACACTGGAGCAACACAACGGGCTATTGGTGACGGTCCGGGATCAATCCCAAAGGGAAAGATCCGAGGACAACACCACGTAATTTTGAACCACGGTCAGATGACGAGGCAACACCTGAGCTGGCACCCCACTCTCCAAACTTCCACACCACGCCAACGTGAGGATATTTGAGGCCACAACGGATTTAACGTGCACCAGCCCCCTTTGTACACCACGGTCTTTGGTTGGGTTCGAACTCGCAACCCTTCGGTTGCTAATCCGTTGCTCTTCCAACCGGGCTACCGCGGCCCCCAAGGGATAGATCGGAGGACACCTCGTAATTTTGGACCACGGTCAGATGACAAGGTCAGCATCTGGCTGGTACCCCACTCTCCAAACTTTAACACCACGCCAACGTGAAGACATTTGAGGACACGTCGGATTTAACGTGCACCCCCCCCCCCCCCGCGTACACGACAGTCTGGTTGGATCGAGTTTCGAACTCGCAAACCTCCGGTTGCTAATCCGCTACACTTTCAACCGCGGACCCCCGAGTAAAGTGTCCAAGGATCATTCCCGTTGGTGTGGAAGTTTGGAGAGTGGGGTGCCAGCTCAGGAGTTGCCCCGTCATATGACCGTGGTTCAAAATTACGTGGTGTTGTCCTCGGATCTTTCCCTTAGGATTTGATCCCGGACCGTCGCAAATAGCCCGTCCGGTTGCTCCAGTGTGACGTCAATTAAAATACTTACCTACCTAGGATTATTCCCTTCGGAATTGATCCCGGACCGTCGCCAATAGCCCGTCGTGTTGTCCAAGTGCGACGTTAATTAACTGCCTCACCTTCGTAAAAACGAATGTTCTAAGACCTGTTCTTTGGAGCGTGCGAGTTCAATCTCGCCCGATTGATGTTTCAATTTATTTTCATTTCAATATTTATCGTGCATGGAACTTTCCCACGCCATTTTGATTTTATCTTTAACCGGAATTGGAATTCTGACTTGGAAGAACGAAGTTTTCAGAACAGAGTTCTTCAGTTCAACGATCGGCGTCACGTAAATAAGCAGTTGTAATAGATGTCTTGTTTGGTCTTGAATTTCAATGTACTTTCCTACATGCACTTTTTCGCAATGCAGCCACTTTAGAAATTTGTAGGACACTTGGGTCCTTACCTATGAACAACGGCGGACAATGTTTATTCTGAAAATAGGAAGACAATTGATTCGAGCTCAATGATATAATTTGAGGAATATTCGTAAGAAAGGGAAACGCGCTCTAAAAAGATCGTCTATATTATTACGTTTATTTCAAAATGTGTATATGAAACTGAAGGGCGTTTATAACAGGTCAGATGGTATATTTTATTAGACTGATGCAAAAGTTCGTCCCGTTTTCTTGATAAAAATTGAAAAATTTTATTAACTGAAAATTACATTGAATCAATATAGTATGTATATGATGTATAATACGATATCTATTGTCAAATGTTGCAAGTGTTAGGTAGAGGAAGCCATTTTCAGTCAGCCATTTTTTGTTGTAGATAAATTCTGGTAAAAATCCTAGCGCAGAGTATTCGAGTTCTTATTTAAGTTTAATTCAGACGGTAGGTAGGGACAGCGTTGTCCTAGGACCTTTCCCTTTGGGATTGATCCCGGACCGTCACCAATAGCCCGTTGTGTTGCTCCAGTGTGACGTTAATTAAAATAACTACCTACCATATAAATTAAATATTTTTCTTTATTAATTCGCATAGATAATACATTTTGTTGAGTTTATATGAATCTCCCTTAACTAAAGTACAACGTAATGTCGATACAAATTTGTGTGGATTATCCTACTCATAGCCAACCGAAGGGTTGCGAGTTCGAATCCAGCCAAACACCGTCGTGTACAAAGGGGGCTGGTGCACGTTAAATCTGTCGTGGCCTCAAATGTCCTCACGTTGGCGTGGTGTGGAAGTTTGGAGAGTGGGGTGCCAGCTCAGGTGTTGCCTCGTCATCTGACCATGGTTCAAAATTACGTGGTGTTGTCCTCGGATCTTTCCCTTTGGGATTGATCCCGGACCGTCACCAATAGCCCGTTGTGTTGCTCCAGTGTGACGTTAATTGAAATACCCCCCCTACTCATAGCGATCTGTGTTAAAATGGCAACTGAGTGCTTTCGGTTATTGATTTTAACAAAAAAACTTGGAAAGGTCTTGGAATCTTGTTTTTAATTTAGAAAGGATATTTCGAGACTGTTGTTGACTGTTTTATATCGAAATTTCCGTTTCTTATTGTAAATGATTCTGTACATAATTCAAGATATGTATTTTGCTAATTGTTTGTGGATTTAATATCTTTTGATGATAAACTTTTTCGCTTGGAACCCTTTGCTGTAATATAAAAATATTTTAATTCGTCGATCGTTCTAGCGGGGAATTTTCCCCATTTGGTTTCTTTACTTTCACATATCTTTGAAGCGTAAGAGTTATCTGAGTTTTCCCAGTTGTATTCCCTCAGTTCTAGGCGTGTAGAAAATAAGTGTATATTTACAGATACTCCTATTGGCTCCCTACAACCAAGTCCCCCTCCTCTGCAAAGAGACTGGAAACCAAATACTGTTCAGTTCCTTCAAGTACACTGTAGATTGAGGGCCTTCGACTCATGTTCTCCCACCAAAGTCTACTCTCATCACAGTGTATGTTATACGATAGCCATGTAAACGATAACTCTTCTTATGGTTTCCTCCCTTTGTAAAAAAATTACCCAAAAATCAAGATTTGGGTCCAAAATTTTTTTTCCAATAATAGCTTATGGAAGTACAGAGGCTGTTCGGACATTTTTGGAACGATTTTAATGGACTGAAGCTCAATTTTCTACATGAAATTTTTGTGTTTTAAATGTTCCATTTGATAGCCCTTATTGTTAACTATCTTTCTACACCTTAATTTACATGACAATAATGACTTTTGTAGTATCGACAGTGGTATTTTGTCCCATTCTTGTTCCATAGTTTTTCAGTCCTTGAATGGTTTTTGGTCGACGTTTCGATAATGCCCTTTTAAAAGTCCAAAAGCACAAAAGTCCATGGGTGAAACATCTGGAGATTTAGCAGGAATATCAGTAAAGGGTTGATACCAGTCTCTTGTCCATTTTTTCCACGAATTTAATAGTCGATTTAGATGTGTGGCTACTTGCTTTAACCTGATGCAGTTCTACTGATTGTTGGCACTGTGGGTAAAGATATGGTATTTCTTTTTTGAATATTGGGGGATAAAATATGGTCTTGATAATATGTGGGAGTTGATTTTTACATTTTCCCCTCTTTTTATTTTTAATTTTCTATTATATGCAAAACCCCGGCAACAATCATAAATCTTTTACAGAAAGTTCTCACGTTCACTTTGCTATAGTCCTTTGACTTGGCAGATTCTCCTTTAAAATTAAAGATCTTACCCTTACGAATATTCTCAGAATTTTTTTCTTTTTTGGAAGTATTTTTCCACTTTTACGTTTTTTTCCTTTCTCATTAATAATATTACACTGCTGGCCACCGTAAATGCAACACCCTGAAGGAAGCATGCAAATAATATGAAATTTACAACATGCATTAGCGGAGGTGAGATATGCAAATGATTAGAATTTCAGCGCAGACGCACATCACGCGCGTCTGTGGCGCCACTTCAAAGCGCTATTTAAGGCTTGGAGATTTCGACGATTTCAAGTACGGCAATTGTGTTTTTCTTGTGGTTTTTTCAAAAAAAAAACGATCAATTATGCCTCGTAGAAAACAGCGATCATCTTTTGATCAAGTATCCGAGTTCGACAGAGGAAGGATAGTGGCCTACCGAGATTGTGGATTATCTTTCAGGGAAATCGGTAGTCGTGTTGGACGAAGCCAAACAACTGTAATGCGGATATGTGATCGTTGGATGCAGGAGGGTACGACGGACCGACGTGTTCGATCGCATCCACCTCAGTGCACCACTTCACGTGATGACAGGCATATTGTGCGTATGGCAGTGACGGATCGCTCAGCCACATCACGAACCATAGCACAGCACATTCAGTCTGTACCGCATCATCCAGTGTCTGCGCGTACCCATTCGACGCCGTTTACAGCAGAGTGGTCTGTCCGCAAGACGTCCATTGCTTCGTCTACCCTTGACGCAGAACCACAGACGTTTCCGCCGCCAATGGTGCGATGAAAGAAGGATGTGGACGGCAGAATGGAATGAAATTGTCTTTACTGACGAGTCACGCTTCTGTCTGCAACACCACGATGGTCGGATTCGAGTCTGGAGACACCGTGGAGAGAGGATGCTGAACTGCTGCGTTATGCACCACCACACTGGTCCTGCACCGGGTATTATGGTATGGGGCGGTATTGGATATCACTCTCGCACTCCTCTAGTACGCATTGCCGGTACTTTAAACAGCCAGCGCTACATCTCCGAGGTGTTGGAGCCAGTTGTCCTTCCTTACCTTCAGGGCTTGCCCACAGCCATATTTCAACAGGATAATGCGCGACCACACGTGGCACGCATTGTCCAAGGGTTCTTCGTCAATCGCCAGATTGAATTACTTCCCTGGCCAGCTCGCTCTCCGGATCTTTCGCCGATAGAAAACATGTGGTCCATGGTTGCTCAACGATTGACCCAGAATACATCCCCAGCTGCCACACAGGATCAACTTTGGCAACGTGTGGAAGCTGCTTGGTCTGCTGTACCCCAAGAACACATCCAAAGTCTCTTTGAATCAATGCCGAGGCGTGTGGCAGCGGTGATCTCCAACAATGGCGGCTACTCTGGCTACTGATTTTGGCAGGAACCACACTCCACAGAAGTCTATAAATTTAATCATTTAATACTTGGTCAACATGTTATCTACAAAATAAATTTTGTTGTGATATCTCTTGTCTTTCTTGGTGTTGCAATTTGGGTGGCCAGCAGTGTACTTATCGTACCTTCAGATATCGAAAAACCATGACTTTTACAGCGTTTTTGAATAATTGAATAAGCATAATTCTCTTCGGAAAGAGAGGAAACATAGCCTTCCATCCATTGCTTATTTAAAAGCGCCATTTTGAAAGTAGACAAAACTCTGAGTTAGCAGACGATAAGTTATACTTTAACTATTTAACTGCTGTGAAAATAAAATTCTTTCGTAGGGCATACAATTTTTTTACAGATCATCAAAATCGTTCAAAAAATGACCGAACAGCCTCTGTATAGTTCTTTAAGCATTCGTCTTAGCGAGAAAGTTGCAGTCTCAGTGTTAACTCAGGGCATCATGAGTGGTGCTGCTACATCGCACTCGCCGTGAACTGGGAAACGAGAGAGACATGACTTACTGGAGGAATGGGGAAGCTGGCCCTATTTACGTACCATCTTGAAGAAACCAGGAAACTTCAAGCAGCAAACCCGAATTCGGAGCGTACGAGATTCAACTTGGAGAAAAGCTCTTCACCAGTTTCTTAACCCCCCTAGTGGTTGTCTAGACGAAATATTTCGTCATTAGAAAAACCGACCTGGAGATCTTGATCTCGTCATCATAAAAAAACGGCAATATCTCCATCATTCGGAATTCAGTTAGGTCCATTAGCAAAATTGATCGGATATTGGACGAGAAAACTCGTCGAAACCACTTGGAGGATGAACAGTGTCCGTTTTAGCAACTCGGCCACAGGTGGTGCGTAAATACTTTTTCATCTGTTTGAAATCACATTTTTTACGGGCTGAATCGCCTCCGTCGTCTTACTTTTATGACAATATTTCCTTGCAACTCAAAGCAAAAGTCAATTTTATGCCCTACATCCAAGAGAACCGAGTTTACTTTCTCCTATGCTCACAGACTTTAGCATTTATTAAAAGCGGTCTTGCATCATTCGTGACGATGAGTATTACAACATATCGCATAAAAAAAACTATGTTTGAGCTACAGTCAAACGGTTACCTCCCCACTCATCCATTCCCTAAATGCTAATGGGATATAAATGTTCTTTTTTACCGCTCCGCGGAACTAAATACTTTTATGACTTCAACCACCGTTCTCTGAGAATGCATAAGATAAAAACGAATCGTGATCCTTTCGCTTCTGTATAGGCAGTGAAATTACTACACTTACGGCTTCCAGAATTGATATGACGTTTGATTATTGTAAAAACATACATTAACACATTATTTCTGCAGTATTCAATGTTCCTCACGTTGGATTGGTGTGAACTTCGGAGAGTGTGACGCCACAGCTCAGGTGTTGATCTCATCATCTGACCGTGGTTCAAAATTACGAGGCATCCTTCGATCTTTCCCATCGGGATTGATCCCAGACCGTCACCAATAGCTCGTTGTGTTGCTCTAGTGCGACGTTAATAAACTACTTACTTACATACCTTTTCGCAGTACTCAAGTTGGTAGATTCACCTAGTGTGATCAAACAGTTTCTACACATATTTACCACGGTGTTTTATTTTTTAAAAATTATTGTTTTCTTTGTTCCTAAAATTTTCTACGGGCCAAGGTAGCCCTGTTAGGTAGGTATTTTAACTAACGTCGTACTCTCCAAACTTCCACACCACGCCAACGTGCGGACATTTGAGGCCACGACAGATGTAACGTGCACCAGCCCCCTCTGTACACGACGGTCTTTGTCTCGAACCCGCAACCCTCCGGTTACTAGTCCGTTGCTCTTCCAAACGGGCCACCGCAGCCCGGAAGTCCGTTGTGTTGCTCCAGTGTGACGTTAATTAAAATACCTACCAACCCACCTAAAATTTTCAGTCGGGTTAGTGGAATTTCTGAAGGCGTTGGTCCTGTTTCATGTTTTCCAATTTGGAAAGATATTTGAAAGACAGTGCCACCTTGTCTACGAAAAGTACTCGTATTCAAGTTGGATTAGATTGTTATATATACTACTGTATTGTAAGTTAATTTTTGAAGTTTCACCACAATACCCCTTCCAGAATTTAGCAATGGTCGAATTTGACAGATGCTACCACCAGTTGATAGATTGCCAATTACGTGAGATCCTTTGAGTCGTATTGATATGACGGATGTACTTCCTAATGAATGGTCATACAATGGATGATTGTGTCCTTTTGACTGTCCTGTGTTCCTTTAACAGCCTGCCTAGTGTGAGCTGCCGAGTGAAGAGAAGGGCGAGTGGCAACAGAGTGATTCTGTGGTAGGAATAGAAGCAATGTTCTATCACAGGTCTTCATACAGTTGTTGGAAGTGACTGGCATTGCATTAACAATTCAATTGCTCACTGTGGACCGTTTATCGAATCGCGCGGTAATTGTTGCTAGAGCCATGTAGCAACAGGACAGAAGCGACACTAGGTTTATTTTTAAAAGTGCATGTGTTCATAATCACGATTAGTATTGTCTAGCGATTTATATAGTACTAGCTGAATTACCCGGCGTTGCTCGGGTTGAAATGGTTAAATGTTGCTTGAAAATTGAATTAGAATAAGCACTTTTCTTTCACAGAAAAATGCTATCATTTAAGTTGTACGGAAAATACGTTTTAACTTTTTAATAGCTTCTACAATATACTTCGGACGCAAATACATACATTTAATTCCTGCATATAATAATATTGCAATATGTAAAAGATTAAGACATAAAGACAAACAGAAACGAAATTCCGACGAAAAAATGCAAAATTCTTAAAAACGAAAGATGCGCAAAGTGCAGTTTCAACTACTGTTTAAATACTTTCGCAATCAAGTCGTGGCGCTCACTGAGTAATTGATTGGTAAGAACCTCCTTGATCTCCGTCCAAATCGGATTGCAGGTGAAGGTGATAAATAAGACTGGTCTCCCGTACGTCCTCATGTACGTCATAGCATCTTGTGTGTATTCGTGCATGTGTCTGGGACTGACTGTAAATGTAGCTGGTAGTACGACTAAGGCAGCGAGGTTTTCAACGTTCCCGTCATTTGCCACAGCATCTCTCAGGTGAATATATCAACTTTCAGTTTACGTTGATTTAGACGAATGTAAAGGAGACGCTCACTCTCGACTTTAACGTACATATCGACGATGAACTGATGAAACAATTGCCTGCAGTTCAATACGTGGTTCTGCTCAGTATCTCGAACCATTAATCTGTACGCATTGAAATCCTTCGCTGAAACTTTCTTGCTGGATGTTTCACCTGTTCTTGGGTTGATCTGCCTCAGATTAAATTGATATCCATCTTCACCATGGGGGAATATCACTGGGTACTGCAGAGCATCATAAGATCGATGTGTTTCCGAAATACGCTGCAATGATTCACCTCGTCGTTGAATAACGATATCCCGTTGATGAAACTCATCTCCTGATATAACCACCGCGACTTCATCTGCTTGAGGAGAGTTAAAGCGCCGCTGGTCTTCGGTCTGCTCTTATGACTACTTTATATTCATCTGTTGGCATACGTTCCAATGCTGTTTCAAAGGTTTTAATAAGATTATTGTGCTCATGAAACATCCTCTGTAAGTTTAACACAATCTGACGTCTTGTTCCCGAGATGTAGGCGCACTTCTGATCAGTTTCCATTTGTTCGTTTTGAATAAAATATAGTTATAGAAATTTTGGTGGTTGATCTGGCAGCGGAAGCAACGATCCCGCTCTATGGTAAATCTGCCCTTGCACCTAGAATGTCGACGGAAATCCGGGCTGTCCAACAACTCATGAGGCGCCGAATGATGTCATTTGGAAACATGAGTTGTATTTTCTGATGTTACTAAGAAAATGCTTCGACTCTGACGTATCTCCTGATGTGTAAGTCAAAATTTCTTGTGGTGGTGGTTCCAGTTGGCAGAGTTTAACTTTTCCATTTTTACAGCAAATACCAGTAGACTGATTTAAACTTTTTGGCTTGACAGTAACTACAAACCATTTCCATTTTCCCGATGGTAACACTTGCATGCAGCAAGTAGTCTTTATGCAAATGGTAGTGGAATTCTTCCTATGCTAAGCTAAAATGGTGCGCAGTCCGTGATCGTTTGGCTCTATCTCTCTTATCCTGTAGTCGGGCCTCACGCTGCTGTGCCGTCTCTATTGCTCTAGTTGTAGTAGCTCTCTTTCATATCCTGTAGTCGGGCGTCACGCTGCTGTGCCGTCTCTGTTGCTCTAGATGTTGTAGCTCTCTCGCAATCTCAAGTCTTCTATTCCTCTCCTCGGAAGTTTCTTGTCTACGCTCATCTTTCATCATCTTAGCCGTTAACTGCACTTGGCCGATCGCCTTCCGCTTCCTTGGAGGCATGGCTACAGCAAAGAAATCTGTCAATGAATACAAAGAAATGCTATTTCATAAAATAAGCAAAAGGCACACTCTCACTGAGCAATGAAATCGATTACAGAATACAATAAAAATAAAAAGCTAATATAAACTGAATGGTAAGACAAATTTAAAATTGCGAAGTACTTACATCAGTTTAGGAATATATATATATCAAATTTTTAACACAAATAAAAAATATTAATGCCTTACTCAAAAGCTGTCAATCAAAATACTCAAACACAGAATTCTAAATCATACTAAAAAATAAACTTTTATTCTGGTTTAAAAAAAAGCATTAATTCTGATGCCCCATTAAACTTATTTAAAAAATTAAGCAAAAGGCATACTCTCAATGAGCAATGAAATCTATTATAGAATATAATACAAAGCTAAAATTAACGAAAAAACGAATTTAAAATTATGTAGTACTTACATCAGTTTAGAAATATAAATCCAAAATGTACACTATCACTGTCGAATAAAGTAGGAAACACTTATACAATCAACTAAAAGAGCGAAATAAAACTGCCAGATTCACTGAAAGATGATAAACTGAAAGACTTACCGAGCTAGCTTCCTCTAAATACGACCAGCTAAGAATCGAGTGAGTACTGGAATGTTCTCCACCATGAGTCCAAGGAAGTTTCCGTTTCCCCAACTTTCTAGAAAGTTCTACAAAGTTTTATAAAAAAAGTAAACAGTAATTCTGGTGCTGCCAGATACCGAGTAGCAAAATTACGCTTTTATGATCATTGAGTTTTTCGTTTGTGCTTTTCGGAATAACGGTGCTTGGGTTAGAAATAAATATAATCGGTGTAGACAAATTAAACTGAATAGATAAAAATTTTTCAAAAAGCAGAAGGTCGATTTTGCAGAATTTTTCAGAAAGAAAATCACTGCTTTCAACGGAGGATTCACATGTATCTATTCCGGACATTTTAAAATAAGTTACATGCCTTACCTAAAAAGCCTCGTGAAACAGAATTCTACAAATTATTACGTATTCAATAAATTATTTAAGGAAAGTTGGTCGAAATATACACCAACTTTCCTTGAAAATATTCCTTGAACTGAAAACCTTTCCTTGAATTTCTTTGCAAACATAAATATTTTAAAATATTCTTTCCCCCCTTCATCAATAAAATATCTATAATTTATTTACATCATGGGAAGAACTAAAAAGTCAGTTCAAACATAAATACTGTAGTTTAATTTATTTCGGAAAAAATTGTTTTTCGATCAACAGTGGTAAAGCAACCATCGCTGCCTAAAGCAATCAATCTATGCTCAATGTTATTTCTATTGCGATTTCGAATAGTTTTTAGCCCCCCAGGGCCAATAGAACGGGGGTTAAGAGTTAGCCTATGCTGACCGCAGTGTTCTAAAGTATAAGTGTACCAAATTTGGTGTGGATTGGTCAAACGGTGTAGATTTGTATAGAAAATATACACACACACACATCCTATTTTATATATATAGATTGTCTACCCAAAAGTACTTCATGGTGGAGATAGGTTACACTGCCATCTATATTGTAAGTTAGTTTTTGTGGAGGGGCTATGGCCACTATCATTCTCAAGCATTGATAAAATTTCTGGATGGCATTGCTTCAACGCGAAACAATATAAATGGAACAACTTACACAGAATGTCTGTAGTTTCAATTATTTCTAATAGACGCGATGACAAACAGTTTTAGCTATTAAATTACGTCTTACAATGCGTTGATCGCAGTTCAATACGTCTCCGGACACTTCAGCTAATTGTGTGTGAAACTGAATCTACTGATACTTAATAAGTAAAACTTAAAAATGAGATATTTTATATTTATTTACGAATTCTAAAGTTGAAATAAAATGAAAATTTATCTGATAAAACGTGGCTAGTAAGCAATCTGAACTTGGCAACAACCCCCGTAGAGTGGAATCTGGGTCAACTGAAATGTCATTGCAGAGGCTGGGTGGTTTTTTTAAGGGGTTTATGGCGCAAGGGCCATATTTGGCCATGCTGCGACAGACACAAGACATACGTACAATATCAAGTACACACACAATGAAAGTTACTGACAGAAGAGAGAAATACACACAGGGAGGAATCAAACCAGCTCCGCCTACAACTTGAAGGTTGCTAGCGCAGTGGGCATACCCACTGAGCCACAACGTCTCCAGTCGTTGCCAGAGGACACTCCAAGTCTTTCCTTTTGAGACAGCGAGAGATTCCACTTCAAATTTTTTTTGACCAAAAAGTCATGCATTCTCCTTTCTATGAGTTAGATCTTTTAATAGTGTCTTGGATATTTATTGTATTAAATAAAGTTTCCTTTCCTCACGCTGTTCAACAATAGCATTGAAATATTAGAATTTCTTACATTAAGGTCAAGTTATTCCTCTTACCTAATAAGAAACAAAATAGGCGAATACCATATAACTTAACAGTAAAGAATAAGGGGGTTCTTCTATTCAAAAGGAAATCGAAACTTTTCTAACACAAGAGCGGTTTTTAACTATAACTCACCGCTACTTCCTGAACAAAGGGACTCAGATGACCTTCGTCATACCTGACCGATAGCGGCGCATTCACGTTGGAACAAAAACAAAAGAACAAGGAAAAGCACGCTTCCGATATTTTTTTTACGCATCAGGTACTTAGGAAGTTTCGAGCGTTATCATGAAAAGCAAACTTGCAGATGACGCATAGATGGAGCGTTTTTGATTATAAAGTCGAAATTTCCTCATTTGACGAATAAATATTAGCGAAGTGGTTCATAAATAATTGTAGTGTTGAGTCTCAATGACTTATGCATCCGTATCGAAATTTCTAAACAAAGTTTTGAAGAAAATTACCGTGTAACTCATCAACCTATATCAGTGCAGTTATGCAAATTGTTTAAGAGGACTGTATACCAAACACTGATTTTTACTGCTACGAAGTTATACAAATACCTTTTCCAAGAATACCATTTTTCATGTACAGAAATCCCTCAACTTTCGTGGACAACGAATTATCAAAAATAATTTATATTGCCATATTCTCATTTCGTCTCGTCGTGAGTAACGCTGGCATTCAAATTTTGTGTTCGTACGAACGTTTGAACATTATGGACTAAGTGGTACTTTTGTTCGCAAATACTAACTGATAAATGTAATTGAAAGCTTATCCTTACCAATTTTGAATTGTCTTCAGGATCAGTCTAAATTAATGTCATGAGATAATATACGTTTCTAACAATGAAAATTGGATTATTAGCTATCTTAATCCCAGAATCAATGGTATCATTAGAAAGAAATCATCTACCAAATTTTGTTTAGTGTTATTTAAATTTATAAACGTACATCGAGATATGTGTGCTTTATACATTTATTCATAGGATTGTACTTGAAAGACTTCAAAAGCAGTTGATACCATTTATCCCAACAATGGCATTCCCCTATCCAAATGTCTACACCACCCCAACGTGAGGCCACAACGGATTTAGCGTGCCCCAGCCCCCACGTACTCGACGATCTTTGGTTGGATCGAGTTTCGAACTCGCAACCTTCCAATTGCTAATCCGCGATTTTACCAACTGGGCTACCGCGGCCCCGTGAATTACTTAGGAAACACGGAAGGTGAGAGATGCAACGTGATTCATATTCCAGCCTCTTTATTATTGACAAGGAATCAAAAACTGAGGAAGGAAAGTTAGAACTTTGAACTTAAATATTTCGCTTTTTTTCAAAAATTTTTGAAATAGTGTAGGATATCATACGACGAATCTTTGAATTTGCATGTAGTATCCGTTCTTCCGATTTACAAAGAAAAGTAGAACTTTCGCTGCTTTCTTCCCAAAATACTTTACGTTTCATTACTGTGAACGTGGAAAATATTGACCTTACTTTGTGTTCAAGTATAAAAGGGATAGGCAAAGGCATCTTTGGTGATGAATCCTGAGGACCCGTCGCTTCGTGTCAAGGAGTGCTAATTTTAATGCCGGCACTATTAAAAGACGGCGGGATGTGAAGGTGGTTAAGATTAAAAAAAAGATGCTGCTTTGGGAAACATCTTGGAGAACAGCAGCCGTGGAAGGGGATAGGTAGATCTGGTATACTTTAGAAAACACCTGACACCACATGCTAAGTACCGTTGGTGACCAAGCTGCATTTAACCCTCCTGGTGGTTGTCGCGTCAACTGGTACCTTGACAAGGAATATCATCATTAGCAAAACTGACCATATCTTAATGGACGAGGTATCTCGTCATTAACAAAACTGACCAGACCTTGAGGAACGAGATATCTCACTATTAGAAAAATCTACCAGATCTTGATCTCTTCATTGTCAGAAAATCGGTAACATCTTGATGACGATATATCTCGTCATTAGCAAAGCTGACCTGACCTTGATGGACAAAATATCTAACCATTAGAAAAAACCTGAACAGATCTTGATACTGCCATCATAAAAAAATCCGGTAATATCTTGATGACCAGAAATATTGTCATTAGAAAATTGGTTAGATCTTGATGGATGAGATATCTCGTCGAAACCAGTTGGGGGTTAAAAGCATCGCTCTTACGCAGTTGTTGGTGAGATAAACCAATGAAATCAAAGGATCAATCGATGTCAATAAGTTTTTGGATCCTTAGAAAACTTGAGAAGTTGTGAGAGAACTAGTGTGGCCTACAAATCGTCATTAGCAAAGCTGACTGGATCTTGATGGACAAGATCTGTCGTCATTAGAAAAACCTGACCATATCTTGATATCGTCATCATAAAAAGATCGGCAATATCTTGGTAACGAGATATATCGTCATTAGTCAGATCTTGATGGACGTGATATCTCGTCGAAACCACTCGGATTGTTTAAAGCATCGCTCTGATGCAGTAGTTGGTGATGTAAACCAATGGAATTAAAAGATCACTCGATGTCAATAGCTTGCTTGGATTCATAGAAAACTTGAAATCGTGAGTTGGTATTGGGGTTTTATGGCGCAAGGGCCATATTTGGCCATGCTGCGCCAGACACACAATATCAGGTAATAGACATACACAATGAAAGTTTTACTGACACAGAAGAGAGAAATACACCCAGGGAGGAATGCACCTGACAGGAATCGAACCTGCGCCGCCTACAACTCGAAGGTTGCTAGCGCGGTGGGCATACCCACTGAGCCACGACGTCCCTTTGAAATCAGAGAATTATTGTTGTCTGCCCATCACGTTGTTTGAGACTGCATTATGAATGCACTTCCCTTTTAATTAAATAAGTAACAATTATAAAAAAGCTGTCGATCACAATCAAATTATTTTGAAGATATTTGCAATATATTTCTTTCACAAATTCCGTTTCTGACGTGTTATTAAAAAATAGAGTTAGTTGGCGAATATAAAGAGATAATTTTATTCTTCCTACGGCAGAAATGATAAAACAATTGAATTAAACATAACCTTCTGAGAATTTCGATTCACAAATCATTCCTAAGTCACAAATTCGTCATTTAAAGTACTTTTATACCTTTCTGTTTTCACTATGAACCATTGAAGAAAATATTTGTCATTGAAGCGCTGAAGGTGAAGCGTTTTTTCACCCTTGTCAGACTTGAGCGATAACCTTATGTTATGTCTACCTAAAATCTGCCCTTTAATGCATCATTAATTCAATGTAAAATGTAAAAAAGCAAAAATATGCTTTAAACAACATCGTCTTTACCATGCAGAATATCTGAATTTTTTCTTTCATAATATAACTCTCGTGCTATAATTCTTTCTATAATTCTCGTGATATAATTCTTGCTATAATTCCTGTAATATAATACTTTCTGTAATTCTCGTTACACAATTCTTGCTATAGTTCTTGCGATATATTCTTTCTATAATTCTCGTAATATAATTCTTTATGTAATTATCGTGTTATAATGCTTTTTATAATTCTCGTGATAGAATTCTTTTTATAATTATCTTGACATAATTTTTCTATAATTCTTTCTATAATTCTCGTGATATAATTCTTTCAATAATTCTCGTGACGGAATTAAAAATATATTGGATTTCTAGAAGTTTGTATTTTTTAAAAATACTCACATCGATCTACTCATATCACTAAAATTTTCTACATTAAAATGTCATTCAATTGGATACTTTAAGAGGAATGTCTAAGGCAAACCACACATTGGTTCAACGTCACTCCTGCGCATGCGTACCAACATGTTTTCCGTACAGAAACGGAGTACGCATGTGCGTGTTGCACATTTTGTCTCATGCTGCTCCAGTGTGTGGCTTTTTGGAATCTGGGGCAAATGAGACTGATGACGACTCTGTCCAAAAAAAATTACGTAATTAAAAGGAAGTTAAAATATGATATAAAAATTGTGACAAAATATGTTAGTATCATATTAATTTTTAAATTAATCATTCACGATATTAATTTTTGATTGTATTTCAATACTAGCTGAGCTTTGTTGACTCTTCTAGTGGTTATCGGGCCGCTGTAGGCCAGTTGGAAGAGTAACGGATTAGCAACCGGAGAGTTGCGAGTTCGAATCTAACCAAAGACCGTTGAGTACAAAGGGGGTTGGTGCACATTAAATCTGTCGTGGCCTCAAATGTCCTCACGTTGGCGTGGTGTGGAAGTTTGGAGACTGTGGTACCAGCTCAGGTGGGACCTCTTCACCTGACCTTGATTCAAATAACTTGGTGTTGTCTTCGGATCTTTCCCTTCGGGTTTGATCCCGGACCGTCGCCAATAGCCCGTTTTGTTGCTCCAGTGCGACGTTAATTAAAATACCTACCTATATGGTGGTTATCTCGACGGGGTATCTGAGGTACCTCAGATACCTAAGAAAACTAACCAGAACTTGAAGGAAGATCTGGTGGTTATCTCGACGGGGTATCTGAGGTACCTCAGATACCTAAGAAAACTAACCAGAACTTGAAGGAAGATCTGGTGGTTATCTCGACGGGGTATCTGAGGTACCTCAGATACCTAAGAAAACTAACCAGAACTTGACGGAAGATCTGGTGGTTATCTCGACGGGGTATCTGAGGTACCTTAGATACCTAAGAAAACTAACCAGAACTTGATGGAAGATATGCAGTGGTGGTACCTTGAGGTACGAGTGCCCCAACATACGAGTTTTTTGAGATACGAGCATTCACTAGGTCGATTTTTTGCCTTGAGTTACGAACCAGAAGAGAGAGATACGAGCCTGCTTCGGTGACGTCACAACCACCACTCCGCTCAGATTCCCGAGTCTTGCGCGTCGTTCAGTTCACATGTTTACACCTCACCTAATGACAGTTAACGTCTGTCACAAAATCAATCAATTTCTTAATTTGGTTTGATATTTATTGTCAATTGCCACCGGTAGGCCCGAGTCCCTTTCTTAATTTTTTAAATTTATCTTTTTTCCGTCCAGATGCGTCAATTCCGAAAACAGAAAAACGGGGTGTTTGTAGTTATTTAGCTAATTTTTTTCGTATAACCATGAGTCCAAAGAAGGTGAGTGTAAAGAACAACGGTGAGGAAAGGAAAAAAGGTAATGTCTATGGAATTAAAGAGTGAGATAATAGACAAACATGAGCAAGGCGTAAGACTTGGCAACGCAGTACGATCGCATTACTTCTACGATATGTACTATTCTGAAGCAGGACTCGATAAAGGCTATAACTCCAGCTACACTATTTGTTCATTATAAATACATTATTACAAAAAATTGGAGTGGGTTTTTGGGGGCTGGTACGAATTAATCTCATTTCAATTAATTTCAATGGGCAAATTGATTTGAGATACGAGCATTTTGTCTTACGAGCTCGGTCATGGAATGAATTAAACTCGTATCTCAAGGTACCACTGTATCTCGTTTATTAGAAAAAACCCGACCAGATCTTGATCTCGTCATCATAAAAAATCGACAATATCTCGATGGCGAGATATCTCTTCATTAGCAAAATTTGTCAGATCTTGAAGGACAAAATATCTCGTCGAAACCACTTGGAAGGTTTGGGTCTCCTAGATGGAAGAAAAAAGGCCTTCCTCTGTTTTGTATTGTACTTTCCAGACGTTTGAGCGGAGATTTATCGCTTTATATCTCCTCTCTTTTCTAAATATCTCTAAATTGAGCTTCAAATTTTTCGTTGAGAATAAAGTACATCTTTGGAAGGAGTTAAAAGTTCAGGAAGTTGAGCACTATGCGCACAACAAATTTTTATTTAAAGGTAAAGCGCTAATTCTTTCATACAATTTAAATTGAAAAATCGCCATTTTTAAAAAACAGGTTCCACCGAGATTCAGTATTGCTAGATTCAGAATCCAGAGTGCTAACCATTACACCATGGAACCAACGTTCCTACACCGGCAATCGGGAATTGCATTCAAGTTTGTCACATTGGCGCACTTAACGATAAATTGGAAATATATAATTTTTATATGTTGCAGAGAATATATCTAAACCACCCCTTCCCGCTGTTAACATTCACCCAAAACAAAATAAAACTGAGATATCCATCAGTCACGCCAACTCAAAATTAACGAGCTCTGTTCCTATAGCGAACGCCACCGTCCAGACTTTGTGGCGGGGCAGTTCCCGTGGAAGCCAGACACTACAGTTTACTGCACGAAAGACAGAATTAACTTTTAAGCGAAGTGCGTGAAATTATTCACTTCACACGCATAGCACTGGGACAGAGGACCCTTAATTTCTGACAAGGATAAAAATGAGCTAAAATTATAAAACGTTTTTTCTAAGAAAAAGCACAAATATTTCCTCCAAATTATGCCACCTCTTTAGGCATTTGCACTCGGGATTGACGCCCACCCCTCACTCTTAGCTACTCCTCTAGTTCAAGATATTCTCCAACTTTTCAATAAAATTTCAAATTGTGGAATGTGTCTTAGAAATATTTCTCACAGAACGAAATGAGTATTATAAAGAAAATTTACTATACGCAATATAAAAAAAACGAACTCGATGAAATGACTAGGGACCACCTCAAGGACTGCCTTAAAATTCCTGACAATAGAATTGCATATACTGTAGATAGTACTTTCGTTGATTAATGACCAATAGACCGGAGTCGGGCATAGGATAAAAAATATTAAAACAGCTTTATTTCAATTTTTTTTTGCATATCTTTGCTTAAATTGTAAGAATAAATGCAGAAGATAACTTCCAAAATTCCAAGAACAATAAAGTGAATCAAATCAGTATTTTTGTTCAGACTATCATAATATATTTTGTTATTCTTAAGAATGATTAATTTTAGAGAAGATTCATATTGGCAAAGCAGCGATTTAAAATTCAATCCTTGAAGAGAACTTCAAGATTCCAAGAACAATAAAGTGAATCAAATCAGTATTTTTTGTTCAGACGATCATAATTTTCTGTTATTCTTAAGAATGATTAATTTTAGAGAAGATTCAAATTGGAAAAACAGAGAGAATTTAATCCAATCCTTGAAGAGAACTTCAAGATTCCAAGAACAATAAAGTGAATAAAATCAATATTTATTTTATTAGACTATTATAATAAGACTATTATAATATTCTGCTATTCTTAGGAATGATTAATTTTAAAGAAGATTCGTGTTGGCAAAGAAGCGATTTAAAATCCAATCCTTGAAGAGAACTTCAAGATTCGAAGAATAATAAAGTGAATCAAATCAGTATTAATTACCAGACGATTTTTTTGTTATTTAAGAATGATTAATTTTAGAGAACATTCGTGTTGTAAAAGCGAATAATAAATTGCAGACCAATATTTTTTTTATAAGACTTATAATTTTCTGTTATTCTTAGAATGATTAATTTTAGAGAAGATTCATATTGGCAAAGCAGCGATTTAATCCAATCCATGAAGAGAACTTCAAGATTCCAAGAATAATAAAGTGAATCAAATCTGAATAAATTTATCGGACTATTATAATTTTCTGTTATCCTTAAGAATGATTAATTTTATAGATTCATGTTGGCAAAGCAGCGATTTCAGGTAACGAGTGTTATTCCATTTTTTTGGTTTTTTACTTGTTTTCGAACTCGAAGATTAATTTCTAAGATGAAGAAAACTAATTCCTGGCACCTCCATCCCCACTCTCGTTTTCCCCCTTGAGTTTCTGTTCAGTGGCTCTGGTTCACGGATACGTGTGACGTCACAAACCCGCATGCGTCATGATGAGGTATGCGCCGAAGCCCCACCCACTAGGTATGACCAAAGGAACTGGTTTTACGATTCTCCCGCTTCAAAATCTGGTCAAATGAGTGAGGTTGGGAGCGAGCGTGACAACTGGTGGAAGATCCGTCTCGTGAAGTCCTGCTTCTCTTCGGCTTTTTTGGGGTTCTTCAACTCGTGCTGAATTTCCTTTTTTATTCCTTAAAGGTAAGCAAACTTGAATTTGTGGGCTTTCTTTGGTTTCCCACCAATTTTTAAACTGCAGCTTTAGCTCGGGAAGTTTCTGTGGTCGTGTGAAGTTTTTGAAACCGACGATTTGCGAATGTTCAAAATGTAAACAAATCGGAAAATGTGACTTCGAAGCTCCGGAAGATTTTGGCTAGAAACAAATTCTGCGTGGGCCGTTATTGCAGATTGCATGTGAATTTCTTTTATAAGAGAAAGTCTGATATTTTAGAACCGCTAACTTCGCTAGCTTTACAGCTGCGATTATTATGCGATCATATTCGCATGATTGGAAGAAATAGTTCGACCAATATTTATTTTGGTGATTTCTCCGATTTTTGTACTTTAGTAGAAGAAAAACTATACATGTACGATTTATTAATTTGATGGCACATTTTATAAAAATATTTTTGTTCATTAAAATGTATTTGACATACACCCAACAAAATTACATTTGTTTTGGTATCCTAAGTTTTCGTTATTTGAAATAATTTACTTAATTTATTTTATCGAATCTTAGAAATAAAACGAATTAATCGAGCAACTTGTGAGTTGTAGGCGGCGCAAATTCGATTCCCTCCCGGGGATATTTCTCTCTTCTGTGTCAGTAAAAACTTTTCATATGGTATAAGTTCATTACTTGATTTTAGTGACTCAGCCCTTGCTCTATAAAACCCAACCAACTATAAAATTTAATGCAATTTCTTCAAGATTTTTTGAAATACTTGAAACATTTGAATAGTAAAAACTTGAAAAATGATTAAAGGAAAAATTAAAAAATAATTATTATGACTAATTTTAAGTTTTTATTTTTTATGAGAACAAGCTTGTATAGCATATTTCGTAAGGAAATTGGGTTACATACTTCCCTTAATTTGCTTAGATAATCGTCGGCTTAAAGCAGAAACTCGTTAACTGACATTTTTTATGATTATTTTCATGACGATGGCAGTCATTTTGTAATTTATTTAAATGGTAAATAACAATATCAATATACTCATAAATTATTTTTTGACTTGAGAACGAACTGTAATCTTTAAAAAGCTGTACGGTAAAAAATTATTTCTGTCAGTTGATGATTTCGTGCTCTAAGCCGACGATAGTATATCTCGATTCGTAGGAGAATCCGAGGAATTAAAGAAAATCGAGTGAAAACTTTTAAGCGACTCCAATCTTACGTCCAAAGTCTGCTTGCAAGTACTTTTCAGAAATGGATTGAAAAATCGAGTTTGAGTTGAGCCCATTTCCCCCACCCCCAAGCAATCAGGGCCCCCGCATATGGTAGGGAGTTGCCTATTCCATAATGCAGAGGACCCAAGAGCTATAGGGGTACGGGAACTGTGAAACGTTTCTGTTCTGTGACGTGCAGTTTATTCTAAACTTAGAAGTAATAAATCTTTTCATTGTATTTAAAAAAAAAAACGTGCAAGTGTCGAAAGAAAAATAGAAAATTTTATAAATTTATGTAAATTATAGCGAGTATTTTAGGAATACATTTTATTTCACGATGGATCCCGTAATTTAACCTGTTAGAGAGGTCGTTGTGTATCCTAATACAAACGGGGCAGCCGGTAGCCCGGTTGGAAGAGTAGCAGATTAGCAACCGGAGGGTTGCGAGTTCAAAACTCGATTCGTGTTCGTGGGGGCTGTTGCACTCTAAATCTGTCGCGGCCTCAAATGTCCTCACGTTGGCGTGATGTGCAAGTTTGGAGAGTGGAGTGCCAGCTCAGGTGTCGAACTCGTCATCTGACCGAAGTTCAAAATGACGAGGTGTTGCCCTCGGATCTTTCCCTTTGGGATGAATCCCGGACCGTCGCCAATAGTCTTGTGTTCCTCCAGTGCGACGTTAATTCAACTACCTACTTGGCGCATCTTGTCCGTTGGCCCCTGCGCCATAAAACCCAAACCAACCATCAACTACCTACTTAGTACTAACACCCAGAATGCAAATGTGGGGACTGCCAATCACACCTTCGAAGGGAGCTATGGGATCTTAAGCTTATCCCAACCCTTAAAAAAGAAGCAAAAATATCATTATTTATTGAGACCACTTTAGAAATCGTGGATAAAACCATTTTTACATTTTCTCTGCTTCAATCACCTAATATTTGTCCATTATTTTTACGGTCTAATTTGTCCTGGTGTAGCAAAAGAATAGAGCGATTAGCCAGCCAACACATTAATTTGTATCGCATTTACCAATGTTACGTGTCTTATCTACAGATATTAGACAAAAAACGGTGAAAATATATTATATTCTTTATTAATAAGGTGTCGGAGTCACCTTTCCCCATCTATTTATCTTGGAATAATCACTCTAAAACTAGTCTCGTTTAATGTCTCGATAACTTGGAATAATCACTCTAAAACTCTTGTAGCGCACTCTAAAACCAGTCTCTTGTAGCGCGCACTAAAACTAGTCTCTTGTATCGCACTCTAAAATTAGTCTTTAGTAACGCACTCTAAAACTAGTCTCTAATAGCGCACTCTAAAACTAGTCTTAAGTAAAACACTGTAAAACTAGTCTTTAGTAGCGCACTCTAAAACTAGTCTCTAGTAGCGCACTCTTAAACTAGTCTCTAAACTAGTCTCTAGTAGCGCACTCTAAAACTAGTCTCTAGTAGCGCACTCTAAAACTAGTCTCTAGTAGCGCACTCTAAAACTAGTCTCTAGTAGCGCACTCTAAAACTAATCTCTTGTAGCGCACTCTAAAACTAATCTCTTATAGCACACACTAAAACTAGTAGCGCACTCTAAAACTAATATCTTCTAGCGCACTCTAAAACTAGTCTCTAGTAGCGCACTCTAAAAGTAGTCTCTTGTAGCGCACTCTAAAACGTCTCTGTAGCGCACTCTAAAACTAGTTTTTTGTAGCACATTTTAAAACTAGTCTCTAGTAAGTAGCGCACTCTAAAACTAGTTTCTTGTAGCACATTTTAAAACTAATCTTTTGTAGAAATCTCTAAAACTAGTCTCTAAGTAGCACTCTAAAATTTCTCTGAACGTCAAAGAAATAAATTTAAAAATCAACGATTCGATGCTCATTTGGCGACATTTTAATCATCTTTAATTACTGAACCCCCGAAATACAGGGCCTACGATTCCAATATAGCCCCCTGCAGACAGATATCCTGGGTGCGCCCCTGCTCCTCATGGAACAGCAGCGGATTGTGCCATAAAATAAATTACGGTTTCAATCAAAAATAGATTTCAATTCTTCCGAGCAACTCACTTTCGGCTCAAAAAGCAACTCACATCCTCGTCGGGGACTACATCGAATCTGTTTTCCTCAGAACTGTCTTTTTTATGTTCCATTCGACATCCCCACACGGAACTAGACAAAACGCAACCGGAACTGACAGTAGCTAGGTGAAAGCCCCTGGCTGGCCTCTTCGAGTACTGTCAGGAAAATAGAACATTCCGTCGTCTACGACTCCGCGCTCCCTTCATCGGAAACAATCCGATCTTTCATACCGATATGACAAAGAAGTTTCCCGCGCATCCCACTTATCATCACCAAGGAAGTTAGTTTAAAGTCAAGTACTGCCGCTTTATCACTCCCTTATCGATTTTCGTTTGGCCGAAGCGTGTAGCCTAGTTGCCCTGCGAAATGCAACTGTTATTTAAGCTTGTTTCATGCGAATTCACCGTACGATCGCAACGGTTCGAGGTGTCGTGTCTCTAAATAGGTTAAGTAAGTCACAACCCGGATGGTAGGTAATTGAATTTGCGTCGCACTGGAGGCAACACAACGGACTGTTGGCGACGGTCCGGGATCGATCCCGAATGGAGAGGACACCTCGTCATTTCGAACAACTGAGATGACGAGGTCAACACCTGAGCTGGCACCCCACTTTCCGACCCTCCGGATCCAAAGCCCCCCCGGGTACTATTCCGCGACTCTACTAACTGGGCCCGTCAAGTAAATGGATATACAAATACATGGAAAGTTATTCTGATACAAAACAGAGAAATACATCTATAGTAGTTGCAGAAATCGAACCTGGGCAGGCTAATTTGCTGGCTGTTAACAGAGGGTAAATCCACTGAACCATAAATGGTACAAAGGTTTATTAGCTGGAAGGTAGGTAGTTACTTAACGTCGCACTGGAGCAACATAATGGGCTATTGGCGACGGTCCGGGATCAATCCCTTAGAGAACGGAGCCACCTCGTCATTTTGAACCATGGTCAGATGGCGAGGTCAGCACCTGAGCTGGCACCCCACTCTCCAAACTTCCACACCATGCCAACGTGAGGACATTTGAGGTCACGATAAATTTAACGTTCACCAGCTCCTACGTAGACGACGGTCTTTGGTTGGATCGAGTTTCAAACTCACAACCTTCCGGTTGCTAATCCGCTACTTTTCCAACCGGGCTACCGCGGCCTTCCAAAAAGTATAAGTGTCACGTCAGTTAAATAAAGTTATTAAACCTTACAGATGGGAATAAAAATAGATTAAGTATACAAATCCTAATGCACCACACTGGCGTACTGCTTCGAGTGGTTTGCCAAAGGCAATACAACCAAAATATTTAGCAATGTTATAATATTATAGATATTTACAATTGCATCGTAGATAAATTAAACGATATAATTTGTAGACATTAGTTGCAACTTGCCTCTCGACTATTGGTGCTATTAATGTATTTTTGGATCATTCAAAATGGGTGGTTCTATTCCTGTTACATACCGTGGGTGTATTTCTCTCTTCTGTGTCAGTTAAACTTTCCTTCTGTGAGTATGTCCATTAATTTACGTCTTTTTTGAGTTCGACGCAGCATGGCCAAAGATGGCCTTGCGCCATAAAACCCAACTAACCATCAGAGATTACTTTTCTGTGTCTCCGAGGAACCAATCTTCAGAATTTAACTAACAAATGAGTCAACTTCTTCCGAGAATGCCGGTTTTTCTATGCTAATAAAGCAGACACACCTTCATTCTACGAAGGAAGGTCATTCAACACGAAATGTCAAAGAACTTGGCTTTCCATTCAAAGTGAACACCTTGAATGAGCTTGTTTTTATTCAATGCTACCTATTTAGCATATTTTGAGGGTTTGTTCGTCTTCGAGGCTTTCCTTCCAAGCTATGTTATAGAAACGTAGGGAATGCGATTTTGATGTGTATGGTTAAAAATATACCTTGCCGTTTTTCTCTCCCGAGAGAATTGTCAGATTTAGAAACAAAATGTTGTTATTTCTTAACCCTCCTGGTGGTATTTCTTCGCGTCGAAAACCATCCTGTAGTGTCCAGCCTCTGATGCAAAAATTCTGTTCCAAACTCACCAGTTCTAGGCAAGGAACAATTGGTTTTTCTACTTGGATCTTCATTCCCTCGGAGTAATAGGACAGTTTTATCTCAAACAGAAATCTTGCCATTAGCAAAGTTCACCAGATCTTGGATATCTCGTCGAAATCACTTGGGGAGTAAATATGTGCCAAGAAAAATACCACTTGTAAAAGCCAGGCCCTATACTAGGTTAGTATAGGACTACTAAGTACTAAGGGCTTAATGCAAATATGTAATACGGGGACCTTTGGGGTCAGGGATCAACCCCAAAGGGAAAGATCCGACAACCCTAATTTTGAACCAGAGCCAGATGACGAGGTCAACATCTGAGCTGGCACCCCACCAAACTTGAGAACGCCACGCCAACGTGAGGGCATTTTAAGTCACGACAGATTTGACGTACATCAGCCCTCACATACACGTCGGTCTTTGGTTGGATCGAATTTCGAACTCGCAATCTTCCAGTTGCTAATCCGCTGCTCTTCCAATCGGACTACCGTGGTCCGTACTGGAGCCCGGAGTACAAATATTTGAGGAGTCTGAATCAGTCGAATATACTCTTTAGTCATCCCGTTATAATTCAGTTACCCATAAGATGTCCTGATCGATGTTGTTTACCTTTTTAGCTTATAAAGGCCTTCCTACAATAGTGTTTTTGGTCGTCGATCGTCGGAGTATAGAAATCAAACTCAATGGTTATACATATTTTAATAACACTAATAGCCGGCGAGTGTTAGCGTTTTGGCCCTGGGTTCGAATTAGAATTTCAGCTATGGCATGGATGTTCGTAGTGGGTCGGATTCCACTTTAACCCTTCAAATGATTTAGACGAGATATCTCGTCCATCAAGGTCTGATCAATTTTCCTAATGACGAGATACCTCGACATCTAGCTATTGCCGATTTTTCAATGACGACGAGATTAAGATCTGGTCAGTTTTCTTCTAATCTCATCAAGATCTGGTCAGTTTGATGTGATACCTCGTCAAGACAACCACCAGGAGAGTCAGCCGTATTGTTCGGAGTGGTTCGGATTCCACTTTAACCACCCAAGTGAACCCGTCGATGTTCTAATTAGCCCTCAAAAATTGACCTTTGAACGACAAACCAAATCTAAATATGTGTAATGCAGATAACCATGTTGTCTTACTTTTTATTAGCTTTGTCTTCGTGAATAAGAAATATTCTCATCGGATAAACCCAAAGCCGTTATTTAAAATATTTTCTCACGGTTCCGTTCAATGTCGTACGAAACAAATACCCCTTATCTTTCCAATTCGCAAAAGTACTTTCCTCATGGTGGCCCAGATTCTTCACGTCAACACCCCCGATTACGTCCACCCTCAGAAATCATATCTGGGTATTTCCCGCTACTCATGTTAGAAGGCACTACAATCAATGTCCGATACAGACCTCCCCTGAAGCAAGAAGCAAAAGTGGAGGTGTGTATATCACGGGTTAATCTCTACGCTCGTAGACGTAGGCCGATTTTCGTTAAATGGACTCAACAGTGCGGAACGATGTTCCGTTGCAAGGAGCGATTTTGTGGTTGAATCGTGTCGGTATGCTGATAACAGGGTATGATTCAGTTGGGGAAAGGGAGAGGTTGGTTTTACCTTCGTTTTCTGACGTATTGTTGCTTCCGGAACGAATTATAATGAGATTATTTCCGTGAATGTCTTTGTACCTGAGAAGTCTCCCGCTGAATGTCTTGCGTTGCACCGCTGCACTGAAAAGAGTAATTAATGGTGTAATAAATGATGATGTAATGGCTATTCTAGTCAATGTAATTACTTTGAGATTTTAATTTGATTGATGGGCAGGTGAGTACTTGTTTGTATCTTCAAACTCGATTATGTTTAGATTTTGATACTATTTTCCTGAACTTCTCAGGAGGGTTTACTTTATTGAAGTAAGCATGGGGATCACAATCTCGAGATATCCTAGTCCCTCTCTTCAATTTTACTTAAACTCGTCCTACTTTTGCTTTTTTCCTCCCTTTCCTCCGTTGTAATTTTAAACTTTAATTTTGATTTGTTTGTCGTAGTTTGGTAAACACCTGGTCCTGCGCCATTAAAATTCAATAAACCAATCAATTCATTTTCCTGATATGTATTGAACATTGAGTTTTAGGCGGCACAAGCTCGATTCCTTACCTTGGTTTATTTCCCTCTTCTGTGTCAGTAAACTTTCAGCGTAAACTTCTTGTCACTGTTTTTCTGTGTCAGTAAATTTTTGTGTGCATGTCCATTACACTTAACCTTGTCTTGTGTTTGGCGTAATTTGACCAAAGATGAGCCTTAACGCCATAACAATCCAACCAATCTGAAATGTATTGTCAAACTTGTTTTCAAACAAAAAATTTGTGAGTTCATGGATAAACGAATTTCAAAATTTTAGTTTCGTTTCCAATTGGAATTATCCAATAAATTTTAAGTTCTGAAACCACAGAAAATGTTAGTGCCCCACTTTAACACAATTTGCTTTAAAAATTAAAGAACTTTTGAAAATTTCTGTCTCTTTAATAGTAAAAATATATGCGATGTCGGGTGTTATGAACAATGATTTTAAACTAGCTCTTTTAATCATTCCAAGCATATCATATTTTTCTATTTTGATATTTTTTTCATAATTAAATGAATCTTAAAAAAGCTTTCCTTTTTGTTTATAATAATCAAAATTCACATAATTTGTTTATTGTCATCTAAAATAAAAATGTCGAACCGAGTTGCATTAGCTGAAATAAAGGATCGGCAAAATGTTTTCCCACAGAATTCATTGTTTCCTTTTTGTAGTCCCCGCAAATTCCATGTGTTATTTTCCCATCTTAAATCCATAGATAGAGTTTCTGCCTGGGAATGTCCTAAAAGATTGAAATACAATACAAATTTTTTCTGGTTATTTTCCTCAAGAAAAGTAGTTCACCTGATTTTGGAAGCTTGCAGAAAGTCTACGCAAATTGTGGACAACTGATGTCTTTCTGTACCCGCCTCCACATTTTCTATTGTTTTGAACACTTTTCACATTGTTAGATATGATTATTTCCTTCACAACTACATCTCAAATTTGCTTAAAATTCCTTCATTGTTTAAAATATCTGTTTCCTACACAACTTTTGCATTATAGTTGTAGAACAGACTGTCAATCGTTTCGACACCCGGAAATTCGTGTCAACACCTCAACAATACCAACAAAAACAAGGAAAGAAAGTTGAGTCGAATATCAATTGCGCCCGAAATTTGGAGATATGCTTTTACGTAAAATGGTCACAATTACCTAAACACGAATCTCTTATCTTTACTGTTGATAGGCAACTATACTAGATATAAAGTTTTATGCAAAAATTTATTTCTGTCATGATAATTTGGGTTTTGTAAATTATGGCTTAACCTTTTGTTTCAATTACATTTTATCCAGACGAAGTAGTCTTCAAGGGATTGACCAAATCTCTCACAATTGACTTTCCAAATGTCACCAATTGTCTTTAGCAAATATTTTTCAATCGTGAACGTGTTGGATGTTTATTCTGCCCCATACCTTCATGATGTGGAGAAAACGTCCGCTCAACAATTTAAAAAGTTAAATTTTTTCTTCAGCATCTCAACTTATTGCTGTGCAGAATGCAGTAATATTTTAACGATGCAATAAATATTATTTAGTCGTGAACGTGTTGGATGTTTATTCTGTCCCCTCCTTCATCATGCGGAGAAAACGTCCACTCAACAGCTGTAAGATGTTAAAATACGTGATGGATTGATCATTAAGAATTCCAGCTGAGCTATCCAGTCACCACTGCATCACGCTCATGGCCGTGTCAGAAGGTTTTATTTATGTCAACAACAATTTTATGTATCTTGGAAATAAATCTTAAAATCCGCTTGCTAATGGATAACATTTAAATTTTTAAATTAATGTTTGTTCGTTTTGATATTTTTAAAAGTGTCATGTACAATTATTTTTCGTAAAAAGTCATTTGTTACACACAACATTTAACGTTGCGTTAAGTAACTTACTCTACGTACATTTTGTAAAAATGCAGTGTCGGTATTAAGATTTGATAGTTGCAATACAAATTAGATTTTTGTTTTTACACGTTTCGTTTTACACGTTTCGGGTGGTCTTAAATTAGATCTGCTATCTAATGAATTTCTATTTTTTTAAAACTGGAATTTGTTCCGATTAATGCTTATGAACAATTTAGGTCTAGTATACCCAATTTAACTAGATTTTCATCTCAAAAATCCACTCTAAAATCATGTTAAGAACCTACACAGTTTATTTGCTTATTTTTATTGGGACTGGAAGTTCTTTGAAATTTGACAAAAAATTATCCTTTGAAACGATTTTTCGTTGAAACTTGAACTAATCATTCACATAGAGAAACAGCTGTTAGGCGTGCACTATTGTAATGAACGATAAGTGATAATTTCTCTCGACTTTAAGTACCTAGTAGTCGATAAATAGGTATCATTTCAGGGAGTAAATGAGAAAACAATTGATAATAGCTAGTTCCTTAGTAATTGAGTAACAGCTGTTGGAGCAGCTGAATGGGAGAGGAGAGAGAACTGTTAACCCGTATAACCCATATATTAACCCGTAACCAGTTTATCTGAGACGGGTACAATTAAGGTTATTGAATGGAAACACAAAATGCATAGCAAAATTTTGATAATTTTCATGATTTACAAATTAAAATGTATTCATTATTTACATGAATTCAAATGTATCCAGTTAATGAAATCTAGCATCCAGTTTTATTGCCCGAACAATAAACTAAATAATTACTTCTACTGTTTCTGAAATGCTTTGTTTTTAATTTTACATTTTTAATTAGAAAAATTTAGTTCAGATTCCTATTCACCCGGATTTAGTGCAGCCTGTTTTGTTATTTGTTTGTATAACTGTCGACATTTAAAAAGCCTTCGTTGTCAGAACAACACAAACGCAATGGAATTTTTTTTTCGTTCACGCTTGATTCAATCCTCTTTCGCAGATTTTTTTACTTAGTTATAGTTACTACTATATAATAAAATGGTTCTTGATAAGCATTCTTTAATAAATATTGTTAAGTAAATGGTATGTTTGATTTAGATTCTTGTGGCATACTTGTACTGTATTGACACTTGTTGAACAAGAAAAATATGCATGCTTTATTCAAGGGTGCTTTGATTTATTGGAAACAGGCTTCTTTCACTTTGTTCTAATCCTATCTATCTATAATAGGATTATCATCTACAACCAAAAGAACAAAACAAATTCTGTAACAAGATTGAATTATTCAAAAATATTCGATGTTCGCCTTACATATTTTCAAAAATATTTTGCGGTCGTTTATTCTCGTAGGTAGGTAGTTGAATTAAGATCTCATTGGAGCAACACAACGGGCTATTGGCCACTGTTCGGGATCAGTCCCGAAGTGAAAGGTCCGAGGACACTTCGTAAATTTTTAACATCGGTCAGATGACGAGGTCAACCTGAGCTGGAACTCCACGCTCTAAACTTCCGCACCACGCCAACGTGAGGACATTTGAAGCCAAAACCGATTTAACGTGCACCACCCCCCACATACTTTGGTTGGATCTAGTCTCGAACTTGCAACCCTCCGGTTGGTAATGATAATCCGGTACTCTTCCACCGGACTACGGCGCCTCCCCTACGCTTTTTCATAGAAAATCGTCTCTGCTGTAAAAAATTATTTATTTACCGATAGTTTTTGGCTCAGTTTCGCCAAACTTGACTTTTGAACCACAAAATTTCAATCAATCAACCTGCTGTAAAGAGAATGCCAAACGGAGCTTTCTTTGATTGATTGAAATATCTTTTGTATATAGCAGTGAATTTAGCATTCAAAGTAAATATTTGAAACTTTAGTTTTGCAACCACTAAAAAGGTCTAATCTTTGTTTTTCTTAATCAGTTGATCTGATACCGAATAACCGTCGAATGACTAATCAATCAATGACCTAAAACAGATTTCACAATAAAGGGCTAACCATCCGTTTCTTATAAGAACGCCTTTTCCGTTGCCATATATTTATTGACTTCAAAGAGACGTTTTAATTTATAAGGCGAGCAATCTCGGATGCGTTATCAGTTTAGTAATTTAGCACGCGAGATTTTACTATTGCCAGAAAGAGGGACAAGAGTTGTTTACCACAAGAGGCTCCACTATTTGGATCATTAAAAAAAGTTGGAAGAAAAATATTTGCTAACAAAAGTTGCATAGGTGGACCATTTTATGTTTTATTTTTCAAATTTAAAGTACTCCCCTAACATAAAGATGCACAATTTTCAACTGTTGGAATGGAACACCGACGAGACAATTATGTTAACATAAAAGTGAAAATGAGAAGAAATAAAACGGGGTTACTTGGTATTTGTGAAAAACCCTTCCAAATGTCTTCATAGAATAGTTCTAATTTTATGTACTAGAAATAAAAATTTTGTAATCATTTAGATGAAGGAAATTTAATTTTAAGATTTCGAGATGTTTACAAGCATTTCCATGTATGATACTTAAAGTGGGTGTAGCAAAAACTATTACCATGCAATAAGACAAGGAGTTTCATCATTTCTGTTTATAATTCCGAACAATGAAAATAAGTAAATTTGTACAGTAGTTTCGGAGATAGTATTTTTAATGGATATCATGAATTCCTTCCTGTGAGTTGAAGGCGTCTCAGGTTCGATTCCTCCTTGGGTGTATTTTTTTCTTTTTCTCTGAGTAAGACTTTCATTGTGTGTCCATTATTTGACATCGACTATCTTGTGTTTAACTCTGCTTGGCCAAATATGGCCTTTCCGCCATAAAACTCAATGCAGCCAGCAAACCATGAATTGTGATGTTTTAAAATTAAGTTTTTAGAAATCAAATTTAATAGAACAGTTTTATTTTTATTTTTAGTAACGATGGATTTCAATTTCTTTTCACAACTAATTCATTGTTTGTATTCAAATTTTTCATACGTTTTTATGTATCTAATAATATTATCGGTACACCACTCATCATCATTGGTAAAACACTTTGGAATTAATAATTTAATTATTAGTAAGCCACTCTTAACATCAGCTGCGAGAAAAGATTACCTCATTTTTTTTTCTTTTCTTAAATTATTTAAGGATGTAGTCCATCAGCCATCACTTTTGTGCAAGGAATCTGCAATCATTTCCTGTTGCTTTCTCCGAAACGGACACTATCTACCTAAGAAGCTGGTTTCCTTTTGATGTAGTTTAATTTCTGCGCTGGTGGAAAGAACTATACCGCATCCTATATCCGCTGAAGACTTGACAATTTCGATATTTGGTCAGATTCTCAACAACGAAAATAAAAATAAAAAACCATGAGTGTTTCGTTTAAAAAAGTTTCTTCATTAAAGAGGAAAAATTGTGTGAATATTGCAAGATTCTTTTAATCTCTGCTTTTTGAAAAAGGCAACAGGCAAATAGGTTCTGTTGTGATCAGTTTGCTTTAAGAAGTTGAGATACTGAACACACTTCCATATCGCTGCCCAAACAACTTAACGTTCTCAGTGCGAGGAACTTGCAATCAGATAACCTTGACCAGTCATCATTGCATCAGTGGTATTTTTAAGTTGTCTATCTTGTAGTTAGAAATCTGTTGATTTTCTGAATCATGTTTTCATGTCTCTCATGTGTCAGACCTTAGGATTTGAACCCCCTCCCGAAAACAATTTTCGAAATGTTTCGAAGGAAATTTCCTGTTAAATCCTACTCATCTCTCAATGGGTTTGGAATCAAAAATTAGGGGACGGATCAAATTAAGGGTGGAACTGATTTTGCATATTAAATTACTTTATTATCTCTAACTTGTAAAATGAGTACATCACAAAAACTTGTCATTCCAGTTCCATTCAAATCTTTTACGTGATTGAAAATTCATTTGGAAACTTGTTGACTCGTAGATAAGTGTTGTGTAAGCGTGCAAGTTAAGATATTTATGTTGTCACGTAATAGTGCGATTTTATATACTATTTCGATCAAAATAAAATGGATGAAGTCAAGAAAACAACCTATTTGGAGGTCATGAGAAATTGTTTTCAATGAAGCTTTTCTTAGTCGCAAGGGAAGGAACTACGCCCAGTTAGCTTCAATTTCTACACCCTAGCTGAGTCATTATTAGTGCTTTAGTATACACAATACAGGATATAGGAGTCACATCCTGCAGATTTTCTTTTAGGAGGATGTTTTTTCGCCTCTAACTCCCAAATTGTTAGTGTTATTTCTTGTATTTTAGCATTTACTATTCTGAGCTCTTGAAAAATTATATCGCTCGAGAAACTAGTCCTTATTACTAGGAAAAGGTGCCCAGAATGAATTTTTTCTGGGTGTTTCTGGGTTCTAACGTACTGACATTAATGTGCAAAAAGTTCTTGGATAGCTAATAATTGAATTTTATTTGCTTCAACTGCAAAGAGAATGACTTATAAAAATATTTGCAGCATAAAGTTTTTTCACTGGTTCACGAAGTTCTGTTTTCACTGCTATATATTCATGTTCATGAATAAAAAAATAAATTTTTGAAGGGTATGATACCTATCCCATGAAAGCTCTTGTACAAGCACTGTAAGACTGATATTCCTTGGACGAAAAAGATATAATTCTTGTAAGTGATCTATTCCTTCCTATTTGAATAACCATCCAAGTGGTTTCAACGAGATATCTCGTCCACCAAGATCTGACCAATTTTGCTCGCGACGAGATATCTCGTCCATAAAGGTCTGGTCGGTTTTGCTAATGACGAGAAACCTCTTCGAGACAACCACCAGGAGAGTTAAGAGGTTAAAGTACTCATGACCTAGACGAACCGTATTCAAGCATAAAGATTTCTGCGATAGGTCTTATTATCATTGCACGAAAACAGTTTTGCTTAACTCACGGTGTCATTGTTTACTGTGTGCATGGACCGTTATAAAAAAATTTCTTTTTGCATTTAATATTTTTTAAATGGTCAATGACTGCCTTTACGCAATATATAGATCGTTACATTCCCAAGTTGCCCTTTACCTTGCTTTATTTATCCGAAATGATTTAACAATCAGCCATTCCAGAGTTCACCAGTACTATAAGTGAATAAATTTAAGAAATCTTTTCACCAAGACAAGCGGGTGATGAAACAACTTCGCTCCCTCTTGCAACTGACGACCACACCTGATGAAGCAGGGATTTTTTACTCACCGGAAGTTGAGGATGACGTCATCGAATGTCATTATCGCCACACTTCAGCAAACGCGAGTTAAAAGTTTTGACCATTTGTTTCTTCGGAACACTTTGGACAGCTTGTTGAGTCACATTTCAACTTCGGAGCAATCCTCATGAGGTCAAAATTCATGTTGATACGTGCTTTGATTTCCGATCGTGAATGAGGTATGGAATATCAACTCGACTCAACGGGATTCCGTTGACGTCTTTACGCTTGAATACTGATGCGTAGTTTGTAAGTGGAATTTCGATACTACGTTTTGCTGTTTGATCTACAAGTTTTAGCCTGAGATTACTCCGATGCCAATATATTTTTTGGGCTACGTGAGTAGATTATCATAGGGCCTACAGTTTTGTCAGAAGTTTGTCAGGAAAAAAACTATCTTTGAGGTTTGTAACAAAAATAATTTTGCAACTTCTGACTTTCTCAAAATCATTTCCTTCTGTTGGAAACTTAACCATTTTATACTTTTCACTGGAAAGTTATATTGGCTTCTGATCCTTGAATATCAACAGAATTATTAATCTTTGAGGTTTTTACTATTACCCCCCACAATTTTGTAGGACTCGGACCACACGTCAATAACTAATGTGGAAATTTCAATTTGTTCTTTCTCAACTGTTACAGAAGATACTTTTCAACTTTTTAAAAATATCTAAAGTTTTAACGAAAGCCATAAAAAGTAATAGGGGCCAGACTTGGATTTCACTAGTCAAAAGTGGATGTATCAGTCAGTTAAGGGTTAAATACCCCACCTTTTTGTTTTTACAACATTGTAGTTCTGTTCTCCTTTATTGAGGAAGGAACAAGTGTTGGTACTCAGTGATCTTAAGGGTTCTGGTGAGGGGTACGTCAATATAAATTGAACAATGAAAGTTCCTCTAGGATAGATAACCTCGGGAACAAAATTTCTTAGAATTTCTTCAATGTTTATGAGTAGAATTGCATATCCACGCTATTTCAGATTTTACAGAACCTGCTGTATTCTACCTAGAGTTGTATTGCAATGAAAACAATCCTTTTCGAATCTTAATAGAGGTCAGACATTAGCTGACATAAAGCTTTTGTCCACGCTTCCCAGAAATGTTCTTGTATACAGTAGGTTTATAGTAACCACATCAACATTTTGATTAAATATTTCTTTCAAATTTGCAAACACTGAATTGTCATTAATTTAAATTTGGCCGGCGTAAGACATTGGCAGCCCACTTGAGGACCTTCAAGCAATTTCGTGAAAAACACCATAATTGTCAAGGAACTGAAAAAACACACAATTTTTTTCCTCATATTTTGCATTTTCAAAATTAAATATTCAAGTTTCCCTTACAGAAAAATGCAATGTAATTTCTGTGATTATCCATCTTTTCTCTCGTTAAATGTGTTTACTTTGGGAATATGTCAAAAACTAGAAACTTTCGCATTGTTAATTCACGTTAGTTTGTAATTGGCGGAGTTGAGAGTCACCAATACGGCATGCAAATTAGTAGATAGTATGCCTTGGACACAACTTGATTAATTTCAATCAATTTTATGGAAGTTCCAAACTTCCATAAAATTTATATTTGACACTGAATGTTTGCTTTTCTATAATAAATATATTATTTAATCGGTGTGATGTAATAATTATTTTTATTACATAAATATATGGTGGATAGTACATGTGAATAGCTGAACTTCCTTGCAAAAGTACCGAAGTTTGTTTTAAATTTTCTGAGTACAAACATATTTCTAGCTAGGCAACTGGAGTTAGGCCTAGAAGAAGACCAAAGCTTAGACGAGCTGATTGTATAGACAAGGACTTGTGTGTGGGAATTTGAAAAACTAAGATTCGAAGAACTATTGCCAATAATAGGTCAAGATGGAACAGAATCATCTAGAAGGCTAAGGCCCACACTGGGCTATTGAGCCGACGAAGAAGAAAGAACATATTCAGATATCCATTTTCCTTCTAACGAATAGTAGTGTTTCTCAAAAACACCGAGACCGCATTGAATATAGAAACAGAACTATCGATTTTTCGAAATCTGTAAAACAAGCGAAAACGGGAAGGGAAAGTTTGAGAGAAGCCGAGTATTTTATCCTTGAAACATAATAACCTTCTTGCACGAACTTTCAGCTTGTCTCCGACTTCAGTTTCTTCTGCTTTTCTTTCCCACTTCGCTCTCAAACTTGCTAGTCCCAACGAAAACTGTGTCATGTTACGAGAAAAAGTTTAGTAAGCTCTTTGGAGAGCTTTCCAATACCGTCTTAGCCCTTATCTGATTAGCACACACGCAAAAAAAGAAAACTTAGAGGTTCATTGAAATGACATTAAAGCATGAAAAAAGGAATCAGTCGGGGGATATCTAATTCAAATTTGAGTAGTAAAAAGAAGCGATTCCAACCATCTAATTCGAATAACTGCACGAGAGACGAACCTTTCTTGAAAAAGTAAAATTTCAAAAGGAAAAAACGAATAAAAAATACTTTATTCTCAATAGATAATGTACTTTTCTCTGGTTTTCGAAAAACACCGCGCTCTTCAACAAAAATCTTTTGCGAAGTGCTCTTTGTTCCACTCCATTGAAACATTGCAAATGCAATTTGAGCGCTTGGTACCAAATTCTTTTTAATATCATTGTTCTCATTATTTCTATAGTTTTTGCATTTGTTTTGTTAAAAACTTGAAGACGTCTTCCAAAATATATAACAATTGATTAATGTGTGTGAGAGAGAAAAGATTGAGAAACTTTTGCAAAATGTGTTAGATGATACATAGAAGATTTCCGAAAGAATAAATTTGATCAAGAATTTTTGTGTTTTGTTAAGGAAATAGAAGATAGTGTTCGTAAGCAGCTAGAAGAAAAATACGAATTATTAAATTACTTTTAATCGAACATTCGTTAATTGTATAAAATAATTACGCTGTTTCGAATTTTTGTTTCAAATTTCGCCTCAAAATGGGAAAATGTATCGATTTGTCCTTTTAAATATTTTCATATGCACACCAGTATTGGTTGATCCTGGGCACATATTTTCATTATAATTTTTACGAGTTTAAGGAACATACACATACGTGCATCGCTCATGTCTTTAACAATGGTTGATTGTGTGAAAGATCATTTGAAGTTGTTTATTGTCGTACGCGTAAACTTCCTTTTGTCCTCAAAACTTCATATTTGTTTTTTGTAACTGCCATGTTCTCGTGCATCTATATTTTCTGGATTTTTTCATCAAAACTTCTCTATAATTAAACTCCTTCATTAAAAATGGCGACGTCGTTTACGTGCAATTTTGAGGAAGATAATGACTGGTTATCTGAACTCCAGGACGATTAGACCTTATTTACCAGCTGAAGAAATTAATAGTTAGTGCTTAATCAAACAGCGTTGTTTATGTATGCTATTATTTTAATTATTGTTTTAGTTATTGTATAGGATCATCAATAGTGCAATGTCCCTATGACTTGAAAAGTGTGTTATTCCTTAATAGAGAGGTGGGTAATTTATAAATGATAAAAAATATAATTTTCGGTTTCGGTTTTTACTCCACGGTAAATTTTTGCTGCACGAGGGCTATTATGGCTACAAAAATATGGCAATAGTTGAAAATTTGATGCTGAACTTTTTACAGGAATGTATTGTACTTTCCTGGGCAAAAGCATGGAGTAAAAGTGAGGATGTGATTAAAATAAAATATTCATTAAATAAACAATTATAATAAAATCATTTTAATAGCGATGAAAAACTTAATACGAATGAAGTCTGGATATAAATCTCAATTTGAATTTTTGGAATAGAATCCCGTAAGAATTTAAAAAAATAATTTGAACTCCAAGATCGGATGTAGTGGATGTGGAGCTATTACTTACTAGCTATTTACTTTTGAGCTATATCCTTGTAACGTACTGAGTAAATGACAAATTTAGTTGTTTTAATGGATTGTTCTTCATTACAAATATGTTAGAATCTGGAAGTAATGGGTTATTTATATTTCTATGGAGGGGATTTCAATCTGTGAGGATTATTTATATTAAAATGGTGGGTTATTTGTATTTATATTTAAATCTAATTTTAGGACTTTATGATTTTATAAAGTACCCCAAGTTTTTGCCGACCTAAAATGAATATACCGCGCGCAGTATGACAAGTCCACGCAAAATGGGCGATTTTGTTTGTCACTGCTGTAGACATAAGGGTAACTCAGTTCGGCAAACAAGAAGCTGTTTCGTTGGACAGTTTTGAAATCCCGTATATGCAAATGTGTTCCCCGCATGGTATTATTCATCATGAGAGCTCAAAATTTGTGTCAAGTGTAGGATTTCCTCACCGCTGGACATGCCACCCTACTTTGGGAAGCACTTTATTTCAATTCACATCTCACTGTGACGTTTAGTTATTGTTCACCTTCATGTGAGGGCCTGTTGGTCATTCAAAATTATTCATGTGCTCCACTTTTGTTTTACCCTTTCGTTCTTAAGGAGTGATATTGTTGGAGAAGGTGTTAAACGTTCTGTAGAGTGGAGTTACCGATGCCATTCTGACGCAACGAAAACTTTAAGGTAAAGCTGATAAAAATTTTATAAACTGGATATAAAACGTGTCTGCGATTCCGCCAGAATGCAGTTATTAAAAACTGATGATTTTTGTTTTCGCTATTTCTAAGCGTTACTTTTTATATTTTATCGATTTAAAGGTGGTTGCTATTTGAGCTTTATTATTTTTATAAGTACTATAGGCATTTTTGTGTAAAAGTTTTTGAAAATTAAAAATGTTGGTGTAAAGCTGTTAATTACTTTGGGTAAGCCTTTTTTGCGTAGGTGCGTTGAAAATTTTAAATCAGAACTCGTCTTTTAGAAGTAATTTTAAAAGCTAGCGAAACAATAAGAAGTTTATTTCTTAGAATACAATAAACGAGTTTTAGAAAAGCACAGTGCAACATAACATATAATCAACACAGAATAAATATCGTGAAAGTTTTGTAGAATATTTTATGCTGCCATTCCCTAAACCCAAGTTTTTATCAAAAATTATAAATTGAGAAATATCGTCTGGAATGGAAAGGGAAATCTTTAAATTATTGTATATGAACCGACTCGGCGAGTTTTAGCTCGGTAAAAGTTCAAATATGACTAACATAGTATTTAAATTCTATTAGTTTTTAAAAATTTCTTTTATTTAAGATTAAATATTTATGTTTTCCCTATTTTTAATGTAAAAATAGAGTTTTTATCATGTTCCGTTGAATTGAAAATATTTCCATTGACATTCCATTGATGTGAAACGTAAGAATAAATTCATAAATTTCACATAGATTCAAAGGATTATATAACAATACTTTATTTATATTATGTTACCGTACAACTATGAATATAAATTCCAGATATAATTCGGTAATAAGTCTCCAGACAGTTTCGGACAACGCCCATCAATTTATTGGCCATTGATTGCCTGAGACTATATGTTCCGTTAACATGATTAATCGTAATCCAAGTCCCTACGAGTCATATCTTCATGAGATCCCGTATATTATCAATCTTTTCTCGATAATAGATTCGATTTCCTTGTCGGAAATTTCGTGGAATAGTAAATGTGGTGTTAGACAATATAGTCAGGAATACCGAGAATCATGATTTCTATTTTAACGAAATCCTAGAATACATATTCAAATCAGAATGTTATGGAATTTCGTATAATATCAATCTTTGCTCGATAACAGATTTGATATTTTTTCTCCTTGTCGGAAATTTCGTGGAATAGTAAATGCAGTCGGGAACATCGAGAATCAGTGATTCTATTTTAACCAAATCACAACGCATACATATTCTACAAATTAGCATTGTTAAGCATCCGAAACTGTACATGGGGTAAGTCATATTTAAACTACAGTCGTGGCTTATTGGGTTTGCCCACTGCCCTAGCAACCTGCGAGGTGTAGGGTGTGCCGGTTTGATTCCTCCATAGGTGTATTTCTCTCTTCAGTGTCAGTAAACTTTTTTGTGTATATATGTCCATTTACTTGACATTGTTTGGCTCAGCTTGGCCAAAACGTGATCTTTGCGTTGCCTATTAGAGCCTATTTCATCGTCTCATTGTTTTGAACGTCAAAAGGCTCCCTCTCAGTATTTCCTTCACTTTAATTGAAGTATTGCAGCACTTTAGAGCAATTCAATTATTTGAAGTTGAATCTTATTTAAATGAATCTGAAAACTAAAATCAAAATTTTAGTTTTAGAGTAGAATAATTACGATTTTTCTGCATACTTTTTAATGTGCCGGATGTTACCAATTTTTAACTGAACAATATTTTGATGGCGAAAAGGACATACGTAACATAAAGTAATAAAGTAACTTGAACATAAAGTAACTGCGGGAATCTTTGTTTCAAATAAGATCGCTGCAGAAGTTTTGCCATATAAGTTGAGCTTTCTTTCACTTGTGTATATTTTAAAAATAAAGCGCGTTTTAATCAAGGATTGCATCTAAGCTGGAATAGAGTTCAAGGCTATTTTTAACGTCTTCTCTTGACTCTGGTTTTAGTTCTGTGTCATCACAGAAACCGGTACCAAAAACAGAAGAATCTGTTTTCGTAAACTCCGTGCTTGATTTCTTTGAGGATTTTCTTCGAAACTGAATAAGTTGTGGATTCTTACATGAAATTATAACAATACAGGAGCTTTTTATGTTACTTATTTCACATTCATGATACGGTTGATCATTATCTATTATAAATATAAGGGTAAAAATATTCAATATCTGTTAAAAATGATTGTTTATTTTGTCAGGTTAAGATTTATTATGCTAGGAATGCCAAGCTTTAAGAGTACTATAGAATTTTGAGTACCTTATCTACACTTTTCCCCCAACACTATATCCGAGCTTATAGTCAAGTATAAATTAAAAGCAGAAACTAATTTATTTACCAAAATTTCATTGAGTATAAATTTATAATTGTGTTTTTGTTGTTGTTTAAGTAAAATTGTCATATCTATTGGATCGTTTGTGAGTTGTAGGTGGTGCAGGTTCGATTACTGTCAGGTGCATTTCTCCCTGGGTGCATTTCTCTCTTCCGTTTCAGCAAAACTTCCATTGTGTGTGTCTATTACTTGATATTGTATATCTTGTGTAGCATCGCCAAATATGGCCCTTTCGCCATAAAACTTAAACCAACCAACTCTTCTGTGTTAGTAGAACATTTCCTTGTATGTGTATGGTACTTGACGGTGTCTGCCTTGTGTTTGGCGTAGCTTGGTTGAATATGGCCTTTGGCGCCATAAAACCCAACCCAACCAACCTAAGTACTCTTTAGTCGCGTTTCATGTTCATTTGATGGCCTGGGTGTGTTTTTCTCTCTTTTGTGTCAGTAAAACTTTCATTGTGTGTGTATCTACGAATAACTTGATATTGTATGTCTTGTGTCTGGCGCAGCATGGCCAAATTTGACCCTTGCGCCATAAAACCCTAAAACCAATCAACCAATCACTTGCCGGCTTGGAAGCCGAGTGGCTAATGCTCTGGCCAGAGCGTAATTGAAGCCGCAGCTCCCTGATATACTATTTAATACTTTGAGAGTACTTTCAATGGCCGCAAATTCATCATACGTGCAAGATCATGCTGTAACGTGAAGTTGACAAATCGCACTTCCACACACTCGAAGACGGTAAGTCAGATACTTTTCACTGACTCACTGACACGAGTTCACCGAGTTATAAAAAGATTGCTCTGCCACCTTTGACAAATATAAGCGGTTTTTAAAGAAGCGTCAATTTAAAAATATAAACTCCCATTCGCGCTTCGGGAAGTTCCGACACTACTTGTGCCTGTTCGAAAACTTCACGGATAATCTACTCGATTATTCTCCTTTTAAAACGAGGGTGAAAAAGAAAGCACCTTTCTGGCATAAAGCCACTGTGGCTTTTGTTTCTTTCATTCCATATTACATTGCCGACGTCGTTCATGCGTTTTTCTAAAGGACATTAATTTGCCACGGATATTAGATATTGCTCCATACAGCGAAACGCCAAATGAACCATCATAGCCTGTTCATTTGGCTTCCGACTGTCGGCTAATATGTTTGAAGAAAAAAAAAATTCCGTCGTTTTTGTTATTTTTCCTATTCTTTATGGGAATCCTTACTAAGTGCATATCTTCTGACCCTATTGTATTTTTGCCGTCTCTTGATGTCCGGTTTTGACTGGATGAGTTCCTAGACGCTAATGTTCCAACGAATGTCTTTAACGATTATTTGCTGTAACGATCGACTCTTCCATTTCTTCTGGCTTTCTTTTGTAATAACGTGACATTTTGTAGAAAGTTCCCAAAAAAGAAACGGGAGATTTGATATGTGTATTATGGATGTTTTTGTGTGCTTTGTGTGACTTTAAATACACTAAAAAGAATTTGTGAGACATTTTCATTTTCTCAATGTCTCAGCAATTGTAGTCTCTCTCCTTAACTGCATTGTTTTTATTCTAACTGCTCTTGAGATCTGCTTCAAGATTTACTCAAGATAAAACTACTTGTACAGCTTTATTACACTTGTAAACGGCTTTATTATAAACTAGCAGACCCGCGAATAGCATCTGCGCTGAACTTTTTTAGTTGCTTATATCTATGAATGGTAAAATGTAGTTAATCATGTTTTTTATTTCAATCCATTTATAACGAATATAGCATCCATATTCACATAAATGAATTTCATACTCCTAAACGGATTTCATAATTTTCCATAAATATATAACAGCATTTCGATTACATTTTACTGGAGTTGATCCTTATTTCTAGTAAAATGCATGGAAAAAACCAATAAGTCATGTTACCATAATTAGATCCCGAACTTCAATTTCATCCTAATCCCTTGTTCAAAGAAAATTTTTTGACGCTAAATCTATTTTAGCTCATTTTCTTTTGTGCGCTAAGTTCTGTCCTCCAGGTTTCTCGTCGCTTTTTGTAACCAGGCTGCTAAAGGAGGTTGGAAAAGCAACGGACTAGCAACCGGAGGGTTGCGAGTTCGAATCCAACCAAAGACCGTCGTGTACAAAGGGCGCTGGTGCACGTAAATCTGTCGTGACCTCAAATGTCTTCACGTTGTCGAGGCGTGGAAGTTTGGAGAGTGGGGTGCCATGTGTTGCTTCATCATCTGACCGTGATTCAAAATTACGTGGTGTGGTCCTCGCCTTTGGGATGCATCCAAGACCGTCGCTAATAGCCCGTTGTGTTGCTCCAATGCGGCGTTAATTAAAATACCTACCTACCCCCTTTCAAGACGTTTTTTTACGTAACGTTGTCTTGTGCTTGACCAAATATGGCCCTTGCGCCATAAAACCCCCAAACAACCAACCAGACACTAGAGTTGAAACCATCCTTTTCGGGAAAATTTTTAGTAAATTTTTCACGAGTTTTCAGGACGTATGATAATGACATGAGATTGAAATCCGTAGCTTCTGTTAAGTTTCTAAAACAAAAGTTTCTGATGTTTTAAGGGATAAACTGCTCACTCATCCAACAATTCTTTTTCAATGCAAGGCAGAGGATTCTGAGTATAAATACCCTTCGGAAAGCAGTGGGGGAAATTACTCGCTTAATGCTTCGTAAATTCAATGGCGTGCGATGAAAGTGGACAAGTGGAAAGCGAGATAAAGCAGTTTATAAGGATGATTAATGTACCACGAAATAAGGTACTTTTTTAATGTACTTTTTAGTTCCTTCAGTCGACCTTGCCGCTAGGTGTATAGTGACCCAGTTTTCCCAGTTAAATTAGCCACATCTTCCAACGCCCATTTTTCTTTGTTTCAGGAGGGGACCGGAGTGCCGATGACCCTTTTTCGAACGCAAACAATTCGCTTTTACGTCACTTGCTTTGTGTTTTCTTTTTATTTTACGCTCGCCTCGCTGGATATAAATTTTATTTTACGGCCAAGCTCTTGGTATACTGAAGTGTAGAATTTCTTGAGTGTCTTGGTGAAGGATCGCTTTCCTCCAACGCCAGGACTCGAGCTTGTACTCAAGTATAAGTAAAATTTGAAACTGAATTTATTTGCTACAATTCCTTGAATGTCTTTAAAAAGTCTCACTCAGGCTCTGGAAGTTTCTTCAAAAATACCAAAATTTCGTTTAGTCCTTGAAAACCTTTGAATTTCGAACCCTCACATTAAAAAAGGGTGAAACACACAGTACCGGCCCATCACCAAATTGGCGAATAAAAGATGGTATCGTTTTCTTGAGTTGTCTGCAACCTAAAGCTTCGATTTCATACAATCGCCTGTCTTTTTGCATTCTGTCAATTTATTTAAAAATCTGATTTGATTAAATTTATTTGTATAATTTTAAAAACCAAAATTTACGCGAATTTTTTGAGTGCTGCTGTTTTTACAGGTATGTAAAACTGCTGGTGGGTACATGTTCCTTTTGATACATGATGAGAAATGTAAAATGTTAATTTTTTGCAACTGTCTTTAAAATTGAATTATTTATTTAAATATGATGTTTTTAAATTTTAATTTCATAGTCCTGTATGCTCCGTTTCATAGTGTATTATATCAGTGCGACACTTTGATAGGGGACTTCTAAGTTTAATAATAGACGAAAACTTTATGGCGTTAATCATCTCACCTTGATAGACCTATTGGTAGATCCCTGTCACTTGAACTTATTTTTATTGATTACAAACATTAGGTTTTAAACTTAATTTAGTTTTTGAGCTTTAGTTCTATTTAAAATTGCAATAAATTAATTTTAATTTATAGATATCTTTTCCTATTTATGAAATTTATTAACTCTTCAGGTGGTTGTCTCGACGAGGTATCTCGTCATTATAAAAACTCACCAGATCTTGACAGACGAGATTTCTCGTTAGAAGAAAAACCTCACCAGATATTGATGGACGAGATATCTCGTCATCAGAAAACCACTGTCCAGGTCTTGATCTCGTTATCAGAAAACCACTGACCAGGTCTTGATCTCGTCATCAGAAAACCACTGACCAGGTCTTGATCTCGTCATAGAAAAAAACCCGGCAATATTTTGTGATTAGATATCCTTAGCAAAAATGGTCAGATCTTGATGGACGAGATATCCTGTCAAAACCACTTGGAGGGTTAAAAGGATTTTGCTTCTATTATAATGTAGTTTGGCACAGCTTCGTCAACTCTGACCCTTGCGCCATAAAAAACAACCATCCAACCTAGCCTCACGTACATGTCAGTTTTATATTGGTCTTTTGAAAATCAGTGCTCTTCATTAACATAATGAAGCCCTTGAAACTCTTTCGGAAGGTCTTATAATATTTTTTGAAAGTACTTAAATTCTTTCATGTAAAAGAGTAGAAACCATGAAAATTGGAGAACCATAGAAGAAACTCAGAGACATTGGAAAAAGCCTTTTAAAGACCTCCTCACGACGCACTTTATACTTTGGAGTTCGCTAATAACAGTGAAAAAGTACGTTACTAATCATTATTTAAAAATATTCGATAAATTAGCTGACAGTAAGGTAGAGGAAATGAAGGTACTTCATTGTGTTTGTGATGTTGTGGCAAGCAGAGGTCACATGTACCTGCTCAAGCGTATTTTACGCCCGAGGTGAAGCAAAAAGATCCTTTAAAAAATTGTGAAACGTAATTTCACGCATGTAAAAAGAGCAATCAAATTTATGTAAGAATTATACGTCACCTTTAAGTCTCAGCATTCTTAAAAGCGATAAAATCTAATCATCTAAGGAACTTTAATAAAAAAAATGTATTAAAAAATGCCTAGGAGAATAAAAGAAATCGTATAAAAGGAATAAGACTTCAAATAAATGGGTATTTATGTTTTATGTGCAGAGTAAAATAAAATTTATTTTCTAATTTATTTTTAGAATTACCTCTCGTAAACCTGGAAAACTTCGAAACTCTCTTCAAGTTTAGATACCTATATTATAAATGAAATTATGAATATATTTTTAGTGATATAATGGACTAATTTTAATGGTATGATCCTAAAATTTAGTTAGATTTCAATGGTATCCTAAAATTTAGTCATATTTTGTTCTGAATTTCCATATTGTTAATTTCTTGCCTTTAACTCGCAGCACACAGCAAAACAAATCAGAACGTTTTTATCAAATGTATTAAAGGTTGTTTGAAAATCAAAATAATTAGGTCTAGGATTTTTGATTTTGCAATATTGAAACACTCAAGTGTACAAATGTGTTGGATAAAAATCTAAATTGTTAAGTATGTTTTATCTTTTTTAATCACTTTTTATGATTTTTCTCTATAGCATTTTTAGAGGTTTCCGATTCTTTTAAGGAATTTTTGTATTTTAAAAATTATTTTAAAGAATTTAGAATTTTCAATGAAAAAGAGCATTTTCTAATGATGCATTGGCGTGGTATGTAAGTTTGGAGAGTGGGATGCCTGCTCAGGTGTGACCTCGTCATCTAACCGTGGTTCAAAATTACGTGGTGTTGTCCTCGTATCTTTCCCTTCGGGTTTGATCCCGGTCAGTTGCCAACAGCCCGTTGTGTTGCTCCAGTAAGACGTTAATTAAATACCTACCTACTTAATGATGTATTGCTAACGATACGCTAATGAAACCATCCATAGCTAATTCAATTGTTAGTTCTTGTGCAAAGTGAGAATTTTACAATCAGAAATAGAAGTCGCATTATTACTTTATCTTTTTTTACATGGCATATTTTTGTTAAAAAACAAACTTTCAGTTGGGCACGCAAACTGTAAAATCTTATATTTTTAGGGATTTTTTTGTATTATAGAATGTGTCTTGGGCAATTCATTTTAGTTTGGCATAAAAATTGCAAAAAATCAACTTGTATTTCTTATTTATTTTATTTTGATATATCGGGGATCATATCTTTAGTAAAGTAGAGTTTCAGATGATTAATAGATTATTATAATTTTAGATTGTTTTTGTTTCGTGATCTCTTTGAATTAGTTTTGCAAGGAAAAAAAATGTGAATTTTTTAGGTCTTTTTTTATTGGGTACTTTCTTTAGTTTTATAGGTCATAAATACGTTTCATGGGACATTTTCTAGCAATTTTCAAATCATAAATATCTTAGTCCCAATAACACCCGAAATAAAAGTTTGAATGCAAATATGTAGTCTCGATGCAAATGAAAATAGACAACTACTCTTTTATTTCAATTTTTAGAATCCCATGTTGCATATTCAGTAGATATACATGTAGTATTTGTGTGTATTAGAAAAATATTGATGGAAGTAACACGTCACTCTAGAGATTTATTCTCTGAAATTATGCATTTCTACAACTTCCAGAAGTTTCTGACAGAATGGAATTTTTGTGGAGAAATGTTTGCACATAATTTATTCAAAAATAGATGTTCATTCACTGTATTATGAAGGACGAACATTTTCAAACCGGGTAGAAAATGTTAAGACATAAATTTCGAATCCTAGTGTCAAGAATCACACACACACACACACACAGTAGATTTTCATTAAATATTCACCTACATTGTTCCATTATTGCGTTTTATAAGTAGGCTTAACTCACGTGTCGCCCTTTATTTCTTGCGAAGCTGTCATGTTATTCAGCTGCTCGTCTTAATCACGACGCCATTAAGTACGGTCTTTGCTTTCGGTGATAAATTCTTTATTCTTTCATTATCTGCATTCGAGATGGTTCGTTTCTATGTCCGAGTTTTATTTTTTCGTGTTCATTCTTACATACACGTTGAAAAGTGAAATAAATAAGTAAAAAATTAGTTTTCAGAATATGACTTTATACAACTGTTTGTTACACTAATCAGCTTTCATAAATTTGGATACTGTATTACTTTTCCTAATGCCCGATCACTGACAGCTACTGTGAAGTAGCACCCGATGGACTACCGTCGTTACTCCCAACCAAAGAGGAAATATAATAGAGTGAGTAATAGTAACCTTTTTATGTGTCCATGATCATGTGACCAAAACTAGTAGTAACGTGATCCTTAGATTACTTTCGTCTGGTGGAACCGAACATTCATCATCTGATTAGTCCACGGGACGGTAGGAAACGTCCAGTCATCGATTCATCATCTGATTGGTCGACATAGTAGAATTTGCCTTTTTCGCCACTCTATTAAAATGCGCATTCAAACACCTACTCTGCCATTAGATGCTATATCGCCAAAAGAGGCGATTACGTGCCAAATCGGCCATCCAAGTCACTTTTTCACAGAGCAGTCATGTGACTACTAGTCGACTTGTTAGTCACACTTTTTGAAGCTCCTCTCATTAGCAATAATCAGTCTACTTTCATCCTACGTCTATGGTTTTTCCCTGCCAACTAATTATCAATGTTGTCGCTTTCGGTACCGAACGAGATAAACATAGAATCAGAATCCGCGCTAAAGAAACCAGTTGTGTCTAGACTAGTGTTTTAAATTACTTCAGGCAATAACTTTAACCAATCAACAATTTGTCTCACATTAGGATTCATGTTTTTTCTCACGACTACGTGATAGATCTTCAAACCGAGCAACCGGAAGAAATAGCATGAAACTGCGCGTACCATACTTCGTCTATTTCCCTAGAAAGTTGATGTGAAACACACTGATATCATGATTTTGAAGTTACCTACTGAAAATAGTCTTGGCGAGAAATTAGAATTGGGGAGTAGTAGTCCTTCATGCTGTATCGATTTTGTTATCTGAGAATGCCCAGTGTGTTCGTTGTAATGTCGGACTATTGACCATTTCGATTTGATATTAAAACACTAATGGAAAGTGCGTTTATTATTAGAGATCTTGTTGAGGCAACCCTAAAGGTTAAAAAATGCTTTTTTGACAATAATACACAATAATTTGTAATAATGTTTTGACAATAATATTTGTTTTCCAAATCTATTCATAAAGGCTAAATGATTTTATAGTGAGATTTTATTGATGGGGTGATTTGGTATTTGAAAGCGCATAGGATTAAATTAATAACAAAATTTAAATGCATTAAAATAATATCCACTCAATAAAATGTTTAAGATTCCGAGTTGAAGTAAACGTAACATTAAATTTATATGCCACGGGATTTTTTTTACTGTTTTATGCCATATTACTCCATGGATGCATTAGATGAGCTTCAGAAATTTGAAATCGGTTGTAGAAGTCGATAAAACATGGAGAAGTTCCTTAGTAGGTTTTGCTTTTTAAGGTATTTTGTACAGAAAAAGTACATAAAGAATCGCTTAATGTCAGTGTGAAATAAAGTACTCACGATTGTTTTTTTTCTCTTTTCAGCTCTAAAAAGACAATGGCCTTTTCCACTTTACTCTCTGCTTTTGTGTTCTGTTTCACCACGTGTTGGGTTGTTCCACCGACCCTATCCCTGGAAATAGATTTCGCCTACCACAAGTTTCCACAAATGACTGCTATCCTGCGACAACTGGCTAACGAATATCCACACCTAACGAAGCTCTACTCCATAGGAAAATCGGTGCAAGGTATGGATTACGTACTTAAAATATTCAGATTTTGATAGTGACGTTATTTTCTCTATGTAAATTTGTATATTTCCTTGGATACAGTTAGGAGGAAACTTTAGCTCTCTTTAGCCCTTCAAGTGTTTTCGACGAGGTATCTCGTCCAATGTCTGACCATGTTATCTAATGACCAGCTATCACGACATCAAGATATTGCCAAGTGTTTTGATGAAGAGATCAAGATCTGGTTAGTTTTCTTCCATGACAAGATATCTGGTTCATCAAGATCTGGTCAGTTTTGCTGATGGCGAGAGATCTTGTCTATCAAGATGTGGTCAGTTTTGCTGATGGCGAGATATCTTGTTCATCAAGATCTGGTCAGTTTTTCTGATAGCGAGAGATCTTGTCCATCAAGATGTGGTCAGTTTTGCTGGTGGCGAGATATCTTGTTCATCAAGATCTGGTCAGTTTTGCTGATGGCGAGATACCTCTTCGAGACAACCACCAGGAGGGTTAATTGATATTACTGTTATCGAGAGAAGTAGAGTAGTATAATTTTGTGTTCTATGTTTCCTAGTTGTAAACCTCTTAGAGGTCAAGACAGTTTGTTTCAACTTTATGTCGGGGCCGCGGTAGCCCGGTTGGAAGATCAACGGACTAGCAATCGAAGGGTTACGAGTTCGGAACTCGTTTCAACCTTAGACCGTCGTTTTACGAGGGCTGTTAAATATGTCGTGGCCTCAAATGTCATGTCTTCACATTGGCGTGGTGTGGAATTTTGGAAAGTGAGGTGCCAACTCAGGTGTTGACTTCGTCATCTAAACACATGGTTCAAAATTATGAAGTGTCCTCGGATCTCCCTTTGGAGTTGATCACGGACCGTCGTCGATAGCCCGCTGTGTTGCTTCAATGCCATTTGCCATTCAACTTTCTGTCACATCTTTTTCAAAAAGGAGTTATCAATTATTTTCCTTTTTTCTTAAGAGTGGTAAATTAATAAGAAAATACGCTTGACCTTGAATATCTAATAAAATTTAAATGAAAGAGTGCGGCTTGTATAATTCATTTCATCTCAGACTAGTGTAAAATAAGCTACCACTTTGCTTATCTGTCTGAAATTTGTTATTTCTGGAATTTAGAATTCTCAACAATCCTGTCACGTCTTTGGGAGATGAGATTTAAATATTTTACTATATCCTTGAACTCTCGCTGTAGAGAAATCCTTACATACATCAAGTGCTCAAGAAGTGAAAGTAAAATGTCATACACTCACTTTTATTGTTTCGTAAATTCTTGTCTCGGCGCGTCTAAAGGAATTCCATTCCATTTATAAACACACCACGTTCTGAGAAGAATAAGTTGCATTTTATGATGGAAGATGCGACGGAGACTTCGAATTATAAAATGAAATTATATTCGCTCCAGGATTTGTTACATCTTTCAAGCAATCTTACATATATATATGTTTCTATATAAGAAAGAAAAGTTTCGATTTCATGGGATCATTTTTCCGAAATTCAGATTGAATTGAACTGGTATGTATGAGCATTTCGTAAGACAACTTTTTGCAATTAACCACTTACTTTTATTCTACATATATTCTGATCTCGTGCTTGCCAATATTAAGAAATATCGGTATTTTACGGTTCCAAACTACCGGAAGCATTAGAACCAATGGTGATCCTTTTTTTCTGAAATTCAGACTGAATTGAACTGGTATATACGAGCATTTCATAATAGACAGTTCATTACAATTGACCTTAGCACTTGCATAATTTTATATACTTTCTGATACTCATGCATATCGAATACTTAGAAATATCTGCATTTCACGCGAAACTACCGAAAGCATTTAAAAACCAATAGTGGTCATTTTTTCTGAAATTTGGACTTTGAATTGAACTAGTATGTATGAGCATTTCATAATTGACCATTCGCACTTGCATAGTTCTGTATACATTATGATACTCATGCCAGCATAATGGTAAGAAATATCTGTATTTTACTAGCATTTATAAAAATATTTCTGATTCCAAGGGGTTTGAATCCTTAGAAGTTAGCGTCGCTGAATGTAAGTCTTGAAGAAAAATTCAGGACTAATGTATTTTTTAATCAAATTGGGATTAGAGTACTTTCTATCAATAAGTGACAGTGCAGAGAGATGGTGCGAATGATTCATCCTTTTTAATCAGTTCCTACATCAACGGAAATGCATTCTTTTGCGCGATACCTGACGTCGCACCGGAATTAATCGCTCGAAATCAAACAGAATTTGTTACACTAAGAAAATCCAGGGCCGTTCCTGTGTGACGGACTGAGCTTGCACTTGTACGCCATCGAAAAAAACTGGTGGAAAAATTACGACAAGTTCTTAACAAAAATGCATTTTCTGATATTTTTTAGTTTCATACTTTATTCGTCGGTATTTGTGTACCTGCATTTTTCATACTTCACTACCCGGCTTCGCCCTAGAGTTTTTGTCGCTTCAGACTTAACTGTTTCTTCAGCAGTTTCATTGAGTCGTCAAACACGTTATTGAGCTTTGTCCGCTTCACGTGCTTGTTTTCTTCCCTCTTCCCGTTGCTCGGCTCGTTCACAGCATTTGACGTTTTGTGTCGATTCGAGTTTGATTAAGATTTGGTCTCTTCTTGCGCAGTGTTCTAGATTAAATTTTACTTCAGTGGTTCTATGGGGACAACGTAGCGAGCTGGATATACTTGCATTGACCTAAAAATTCCAGGCCTAGTTAGCTGTGCAAATTTCATGACGCCAGAACTCAGCGTTCGAGGTTTTTTGCTGCTTCAAACAGATTTTCTGGTCTATAAGTAAGATTTACACTCGAATTTTCAAAAGGCACCATAAGAGGTATATGTTTAGGAAATTAGACAGCTTATTGAGGTTTGCACGTGGGCCACTAACGTCTCAGGAAGAGTCTTCAGAAAACATCCCTTATGAACGACTCGGACGATTATATGATTTTAACTTGGCATACGTAATTTATTGCTCCAATTTACTGTTCATATATTGAGGGATCAGTTACTTAGCGGTCCTCTGGGATACATCTCCTGTAGGCGAGTACTCGCTTCACGGATCCAAGGTACTCTAGTGAGATTTTCTTTCCCCATGGAGTTTGCTGTTGTACCGGTCGGTCTGGCATTCCCACATCTAGAATTCAGATCTCCCTCGACTGCAAAACAAGTTGTCAACACCTAAATTATCTTGGGCCCTTCATGAGAGGAATGCAGACGGGCCACCCCAGGGAAACACTTGTTTACAGTTCTGTGGAAACCCGGACCAGGAAGACATTACATCTGTCCTCGGGTCGGGAAGCTGTGGAGGTTCTCATGACCTTCCGTTGCAGATGGCGTGGAAACACTGGGATTAGCATTCCAAGACTGAGACGAACTCCCCCTCAAAAGATCACGACAGAGTAGATTGAAACCACGAAAGGAGTAATCGCATCCTTCGGACTCTGAGATCTTGGCGAGCCTTCTGGCTCCTTGGCAGATTTCGACGTTATCAGCTGTACCCACATACTTTTCAATTAATCGGATAATATGTAAATAATCTATAAATTTCTCTATTCACAATAAATATTTCATTGTGCTGTAAACAGTCTTACGCCTAATTAGAGACCGGAAACGTTTCACTGTCTAGTAAACTCGCTCCCGGGATAGCCAAGCGTTTTTTTTCTGCATTCATCCACTATTCTATTCCCCCAATCCCTCTTTTTTTCCTATCATGACATTTCTTACTTGACGTTGTCTCGTGTTTGGCGCAGCTTGACCAAATATGGCCCCTGCGCCATTAAACCTAGAAACAACCGACCAACCTTCTTAGCGAAAACGCAAGCCGTTTTCGAAAAGCGCTCAACAAGCACGTTTTACAAACCAGGTCCACCATGAAATTACCTCCAGAAAAAGCTGTTGAAAAACTTCGTTTCCAAACAGTGAAAACAGCGGAAACGTGGTTGATTTTGGACACGCATCTTCTTTCCATTTTTGTACGTGTTCTACGTGTGGGACCATGTCATGGACGACAGTTTATCAGTGCGGGAAATGCAGTGACGCGAAATCCATGTATTCTGTAGTCCGTCATAAAAAAAACGTGACTTTTTAGGCATTATCCGCGTTGTCATATTCTAAAACGTTTTTCTATTGTATACTTACTGACCCGTGGAATAGCGTTCACGAATAAATTGTGTGAGAAGATGGCAAACATTTTTTTAGTTGAGCTGTTTCGTGCAGTTTATTTTCTATAATTAAATGTTTTTGGATGTCATGCCTTCGCGACTTTGACCTTCCAATGAATAATTCCCAAATGGTTCTGCCACAAATATACGAATACCTAAGAGCAGTTAATTAACAATTGTTTTATAATTTGAAGTAGTGTTAGTGTCATGTTTTCGCGCTCGTGATTGAAAACTCATTTGAAAAGATAGGTAGTTAATCAACGTCGCACTGGAGCAACACAACGGGGTATTGGCGACGGTCCGGGCTCAATAACCAAGGGAAAGATCCGATATTTAAAAAGAAACGCATTCTTCAATTGAATATATGGAAGGATGCAGATCACATATGAACATTCAAGATGACAGCCAAGTGCAAATTGAATTTATATGACACCGACCGTTGATCACTGTTCTGATTGGACACTGATTCTTATCGTTCTTCTAAAATTCCAGTTAAATAATCACGTGGATTAAATTCTGATCAATCTCGGAATCAAACTTCACAACATTGAATTTTTAAATATCATTGGGATGTCATATGCAAGCGCAAATTTTTGTTTTTTAGTGCATAGAGGTATTTGAATGTTTTATATACATTGTTGGTTTTGAAATATTTTAGTGCGCAAATTCAGAGACGATTTAGTTTAGATATCTGTCAACTACACTGAATGTTCGTTGTTTGTAATATTTGAATGTGGAATTTCGGAAAGCATTGCTAAAACTAGGATTGGAGAACTCTATTTTTGTAAACATTGTCTTCGTTTCAATCGTTTTTTAAAAACCGTTGAATTGACCCCAAGCCAGGTGGGCCTATGCATATTTTTCTTATCTATATTTAGTTTCTCTAATGCTTTCCTGTGTGAATTCGTCATTACATGTGTTGCAGCTATCATGATTGGAGGAACACATTCCCCTTTTTTTTCGCCAAACCACCTTTAGCACAAAACCTCTTTCTATGTCATGAAATTGAGGCACGGTTATGTCTCATGATGACTGGGCAAGGATGGGGAAATATCAGATGGATTGAATTTCGAAATTAATCGCACCCATTTATGAAGTACGGAATACGATGGTTCGCATGGCCACAAACTGAAAACATGGCGTACATATATGGGGCATTGATTCACAAGAGAGAGAGGGATGTCAGGACCAGTTTACACAGGTATCACTTTTTAAGGGGCCCTCAATTTACACTTTTGCAGTTAACTCTTAGTTTGGTTTATTCCATTTTTCATTTTCTAAATTACTGAAAGGGCCCTCAAAAATGGAAGTGGCCTTAGTCTGTTCGCCTCTGTGGACCTGTTGACTCCAAGTTGTGTAAATTAAAAAAAAATGGTAGGTTGTGTCGAGAACACAAACCGAAGTTTTGACGTGAATACTCGGGCCTGATGTTGAATTGTGGAATGAATGAAGCAGACAGAATATGTGAATGATCGTTTATAGTGAGAATATTCAACAATTAATTTACAGTTTGAACGATTCAAGTGCAGTTTGATATTTATTGTCGTTCAGAGATTGTCGTCCAATGTTAATTGTAGCGGAGTTCGGTAGCTTTCGAACAAAACCACTTACGCAGTCATCACTCCACGTAATTCAAAGTTATACTGATCCAAAGATCGCCCAGTACCGTAGAATTTCGACATTGCGGATCTTCTAGATGTTTTTTCCAGTTCTGAAATCACAAGACAAAACAGTTCATAGTACTAGTTAAGTAAAACTAGATTTTTCATGCATGCCCTCCAGTACAGCTCCGATTTAAAAGACGTACTCACGTCAAAAAGCTTCATTCTATCTGATTCTTACTCCAATTAAATTTTAAAGCGTTAGGAATGGCACCGGAAATTAAATCATTCATTTTGATCATGCACTTTCCCCTCACTTTTACCATTCACTTAATTTCATTCCCGTTTCTTTTACAACCACCAACTCGCCAATTAAAGGGTGGCAGAGAAGCAAATGTCAGTTTGAGGCTTAGCGGTTAATATCCGGTAGTCCTTTCTTCCTTTTCTTGTAGATAGCAATTATTCCCGGCTTGGTTATGGCAGTATAATTGTTGCGCTACCGAAAGCACTCACCCCAAATTAGAAATTATTTTTATGCGTGGGGAATAAGTAATTCCCTCGCCTGGAAGGAAATAATGACGGGTTATGCAACTGTTTGGAAATCGATGTATCCCACTTTAATGCAGTTTCCTCCTGCCTTTGTTACCCTCTTAACATAACGCCATGTTTCTGTCTGGCATCGTTTCGTGGAGTGGAATCTTTCCAGTGCTTTCTCACCAATCATACAAAGGGGTTTTTGGCACGTGTGTAGGTCTTTTGATCCAATTTGAAATGGCCAATGGACACATTTGAGATTTGGAAATACTGGATTATGCGAAGCGCTCTCTGTATCTGGGTAGTTTTGAAATTTACTAAGGGTTGTTGAGACTCGAACGAGAGAGACGAACACAGAAAAGTTCAGACAGTTAGAGAATACATATATATATATATATACGTTCACAATCGACACAGCTAATAGGAACGGTGGAAGGAAAACTGTCTGAAAAAGAATGACACCAGACGGCACAAACTACTAATGCATATTGGGTTGAAAACGACCGAAACTCTTTAATAAAAACCAACACAACGAAGCCTTCACAACACTTTTTACTTGAAAATGTCTTGTGATTGGCGCGTCTTACGGCCAATTGTCTCCAATTATGGCCCTTACGGCATAAAACCTCAAAACAAACAACCCCCACGGCGCTAACAACTTGTGAGTTGTAGGCGATGCAGATTCGATTCCTGTTACTGACCCTGGGTGTATTTCTCTTCTGCGTCGGTAAAAATTTCTTTGTGTGTGTATGTTTATGTCTTGAAGTCTGTCTGTCTTGTGTTTGGGCCAGAGCATCCGTGGTATCCTTTGGAAAGATTACATTGCTCCTTTCCTTGGAATAGAATTCTTTGGAAAGATGACATTGCTCCTTTCCTTGGAATAGAATCCTTTGGGAAGATAACATCGCTCCTTTACTTAGAATAGAATCCTTTGGGAAGATGACATCGCTCCTTTACTTAGAATAGAATCCTTTGGAAAGATGACATTGCTCCTGATCAAAATCCATGACATCAAAATACCAGCTCGATCTTCAAGATAGAAATAATACAAAATGCTAGAAAAGTGAATACCTCAAGAATTTCCCTGACAAGCTGCAGTGAAAAGCAGTTGCGGCTCTTCGCCTGGTAACAGGACATGACTGTCTTACCGCTTATTTGCTTCGGAATTTGCTTAGGCATCTCCACCGAACCCTGCTGCCCCCTCTGTAATTCTGAAGAAGTAATGGACAGAAACCACCTGCTTCAATGCAGAACCCTCCAGGGACTTTCTGAGGTGTTTAGGTATTGGGAAGGGAGAGAACTTTTAAGGCAATGGCTTCGGTCTTTTCTTCATTGTTTCTCTTCGTGTGGGGCCGCAGTAGCCCGGTTGGAAGAGTAACGGACTAGCAACCGGAGGTTTAGCTCAGGTATTGACCTCGTCATCTGACCTGGTTCAAAGTTGGGAGGTGTTGTCCTCGAATCTTTCCCATCGGGATGGATCCCGGACCGTCATTAATAGCTCTAACCAACCAACCTGATGTTTAGACGTCAGATTTAAGTCTTACGAAACGGATTAACTTGTTTGTTATGGCATAGTGGAGAGTTTTTAACACTTATATTCCTATATGGTGTTAATTTCGAATTTTGACCACTATATGATATACGTGATAAATCCATCACGTTTGTAGCATTTTGTATGATGTAGCTCTCGGTTTTCCAAATGAAAGTACCAGAAAGTAAGTTTTGAGTTTAACTGAATATTCTAGGAACAGAGGTAAACATTCCATGGCTCACACTGCCCTTAAAACTTTGAGGTCTTATTTTTCATTTCAATTTTCAAGGGATTTTAAAAAGCCTTAATATTTGCTGTAAGTCCTTAAAAGTTTTTAAAAGCTTTAATTTTTACCAAGAACGCTGCATATTTTATTTCACCTACTTTGAAAATAACGAGGTCACTGGAACTGATCCAAGGTCAAGTGTCATCAAAAATCGAGGGCACAATGTTCAGAGATTAGCTAAAAACTTATTGTCTTAGAACTAGGTCCGTGAACTCAAACCTAGTACTTGTAGCAAAGTTTCTTTACCTGTTGTGCACTCGCTGGTTAATCTACGATCGATGTGAAATGCAGCTTTGAAGAATGAAAAATTAGCATTGAAAGGCCTTTTCAAGTTTTCCTAAATTTGTCTTTTGCCTGAAGAGTGGGGACCTTGCTTTATCTGGAACTAGCTGAATTACCCGGTGTTGCTCGGTATGAATTAATATTAAGTCATCGTAATATCACTCAATGTTATTCTTATCGCGAATTCAAATTGTTTTTAGACCCCTCTACAGATAGAGCGCAAATGGAACGGGGTTCACACATAACCTGTGTTTCCCGCAGGAGTCTAAAGAGCGAGTAGGAAATCTTTTGTGATTTGGTCAAACTGATAGTAAGGATACTCAACGTTATTCGTATTTGGATTTCGAATTTTTTTAGCTCCATCTACAGACCTAAGACGAATAGAACGGGATTGAATTTTCGCCTGTTTCCCACAGGATTCGAAAGAATGAGTGTACCAAATTTCGTGTGAATTGATCCGACAGTGATCGTAAAAATACACAATGTTATTCCTATGGGGATTTCGAATTATTTTAGCCCCCTCTGCACACCCAAGAGAAATAGAACAGGGTAAATATATAGTCTACGTTACCAGCAGGCTTCTAAAGTATAAGTGTACCAAATTTGGTGTGGATTGGTTTAACGGTGTAGATTTGTATAGAGAATAGACAGACAGACGCCAACTCTGCTTTATATACTATATATAGATAAATAGTATTTTAGAATTTTGATATTCACTGAGAAATTCACAACTTGAAGTGATCCTCCCTTTTACTCTCCTACCCTTCTGCGTTTTGCCTTTTTTGCCTCTCTCATTGTTGTCTTGTGTTTGGCGCAGTTTGACCAAATATGGCCCTTGCGCCACAAAACCCAAAACCAACAAACCTTAGAAACTCAGAAAGGTCTTTTAGCGCTAAGCGTATGTTGAGCACTGTTGATTTACAATTACGAATGTCAGGGTGAAAATAAATTCTCGATTTTTCTTCTGAATTTACGAACTTGGGGCGCTTCGTAAACTTCAAAAAGGGCATTGTTTGACATGGTGCTGGCCTTAAGTATTATAAACCTAACCCTTTTATATATTAGGTAAACTTATCTTTGCGAAGAACAATAGATCAAATAAACTAGCTTTAAATTTCGTGTACGTCAGAGATTGGAACATTGTTTCGAAGCCGAGGATACCACTCCATCTTCCGAATCCCCAAAAAGAAAAGAGAACGAAAGTACTCAATCTAAATCCATTGTAAACTTTATAAGATAAGTGGCGTACGTTTTTTTCGACCCTGGCGTCAAATTATTTGTTCGAATGTTCTGCGTTCCCCGTCCGTGGCATCCTTTCATTTATATAAAGGCGTGAATGGAAAACAATGAGATAAAAGAAGCAGTTTGAAAGAGATGGCTCTTGGGTACGCGAATTTGTATGTCAAGGTTTCCTTAATTCTAAAAATCCGTAATTTTAACGGAATGTCCCCGCCTTTCATTGGAATGCGTGAGGGAAAAACCGATAATAAATGTCTTCATAAACGAGATGTCCAGTTCTAATTAGACGCTTTTTCGTTCCACATTCCTCTTTTTCTAGATCAGTCTAAACTAGTTTAGAAAGCGATTCAGCATATTATAAATTGTAGATATTGATCTGGCTATCAACTAAAAAGTAGAACAACTTGCAACATTTTAAATGTATATAATTTTATTTGCGATGCCGATTTTATGTGTTTTCAATAAGTAAATTTATAACTTATATATGTTATTCTACCAAGAAACTAAAATGCGTTTTAGAAACTTTACCTATTTATTTCACGTCGATACTGAATACGAAATAGTTGACTCTATGGTTAACTTTTCGTCATATCTGAGATGACCTAGAAGAAACCAAATCAAGTAAACGTTAATTTTTTGAGTGTTGGAATTCAAATGAATTTTTTTTTTGAATTTTTTGCAGTCAAACATTTTAAGGGATTCTGATACAATTTTTTGTTTTGAGTTTTGAATCTGATTTTATTGCAAACAATTGTCAATCAGAATAAAACTCATCTCAAAATTGGCTAACAGAATTATTTTTGGTTAGTAAAAATCGTGTTATTTTCCATGTTAAAATTTTGGACGACTTCGCTTTTGTTTAACCATTTAAAATCACTCTTCTAAATTTTTTTTATCTAAATTATAAACATTTCCAATTAAAAAATGATGATTTAAATAATTCAAGAATTCTGCTGAAGATTTTTTAAAGCATTATAAAAAACAATTCATATTTTTTAAGTCACGCATTAATTTTTATTGTTTGGGGAAACCGCTCTACCGTCTTTCATAGCCTCTCTCCATAAATCATATTTTAGCTCCTTGTACAGATCTTAGACATTTATATCGGCGCATTTTTAATACTTCATCACCAATTTTATCAGACTTCATTAGACTTATCAGACTATGAATGGTCACTACCAATGTTATAATTCATCATTTTTTAAATTACATTTCATTAGAATTTTAATAGTTGACTAAGATGAGTACACCCCATCTTATCACAATTTTCTCCAGTTATATTTTTAGCCCTCATAATTTGTTTTTACATCTTTTATCCTGTATCTTTTATATCATCTGCACGACAAGTATATAATTTTAAGTATACTTTCAAAGATGATATTCATTGATGGCCAGAAATCCTTTCTCACCTGTTCAAAGTGTGGCTTATTACCAGCCTCTCCCTCACACATCCTGAATTGCATCGGAGCCATACATAAAGACATTTTTAAGGACCCATCTGCCATTGCCCAAAAACTTTTTTTGCAGATTCAATGACCGTGTAATTTTTTTATGCTGGGATAAGAAAGAAATATACTTTTTATTGTTGATTAGACTATATTTTAACCTTTTACTTATTTTTACTAGTTTCCATTATCTTGCGTTTGGTACAGCTTGTCCATCTTTGGACCTTGCGCCATGAAACCCAAATCAACCAACCATATTTTTTAAAAACATGATAGGTTTTTATGCGTATTTCGTAGTATAACAAAAGTGATCACTGGAAGTCAATATGTCTGAGATGTGTTTGAAGTAAATAATAAGTTATTCAAACTTCATGGAACCTTTTCTTTTCAGGTAGGGATTTATGGGTGATGCTAGTGACCAACGACCCTGCAGAAGAACCAATACTGAAACCTAATGTCAAATATGTCGCTAATATGCATGGCAATGAGGTAAGTGTTTATTTACATCTTAAATTTAATTTTTGAAAACTAATCTATTAAACAGTTTATTCTGGAAACTTACCAGGATATGCATAAAAGTTTCTTTAAAAAGTGACATCGATTATATCTTTTCGTTGGCAGAAAGCCTAATATTCTTCCTCTTTCACTGAAAGCATACATTTTAGGAAAGATTACACTGACCATAGGGAATCGAGAACAATTGAGTTGAAAAGCGAGGGGAATCTATGAATGAATAATACCCCCCACTTAAAATCGTTACACTGTTTCTAACATCGAAGCTATTTGTAGTACCTATTTCTTTTTTATTGGTTTCTAAGAATAGGAATGAATCCATTTTTATATTTTAGTGCTTACAATATCCTATTTTTAGTTAGCTGGCATTTGTCAGTATGTTATCAGCTTTTAACTGTTCATTTTCTTGCTGCCGTAATCGAAATCACCGTGGGATTTTCGAAGCGTGTAATCAGTCAAAAAGTGGAACTTTTATCTATTCTGAAAAATGTGCCTGTTATTTTAGTGAACTTATTTTCATGCTATTAAGGCTGATATTAATATTAAGTTGCGAGTAGGGTTACCAGACCTAAAAATGGAAATTCCTGACCAACTCTAGTATACCTGATATTTCAGGAAAAGTCTGGATAAATCTCTATCAATTGATCTAATAAAAAACTTAACATTGAAAAGGCCAAATAAACATTGTTACAAACTAAAAATAACAGCATTGTCAATAGGAAATACATCTTGAATAAAAAAAGTCATGACTTGACACATACACATTCCGCGAACTGAAATAACAAAGCACAAAGCGATTCAAGCAATACAACATTTTGATTGAATTGATGATTTCTCTGAAAAATCCGGACAATTTATTATTCGGGGCGGAGTCCGGACAATGCACTCAAATGGAGTAGTTCGGATATTTCCGGATATCTGATAACCAGTTGTTCGGACATTGCCGGACATCTAGTAACAAAAGATGAGAAGGTTAAAATATTACAAAAGTGTATAGAGACTATGACCTCTAAAATATATGAGAGTATTGTGGTTTTAATATAAATATGTTAAACCAATAACAAAATGTTTTATCAAACAATATTGTTAACATTTTAAATTATACTTCTGGGTTTTATAAAATGTCCATCGATGGAGAAAAATGAAAAATTTGTTTATAAAAACATCAAGAAGCATTTAATGGGGAGACTGGAACACTTCCCATTAAATGCTTCTTAACCTGATGATTCTTACCCTGTAATACAAAAATTGTCCCAAACATCCTACTGCTTAACGACTTACTGCAAAATATTCCTTATAAGCTTTACTAGATCAATCTTCGTTAAAAACAGCAGATGTTGAAGGTTTTTCCATTTTCAAATATTTTTTCTTTTGAGACTGCGCTTTTTTTGTTGAGATTTGAGTTATTTGTAGAGATTGAGATTAGAATTTTAAACATTTTCTAAATCTTCTGGGTCTCAACTATGATAAATTTTTAATTCAAATTATTTTGAGGAATCTATAAGAGTGTTGATATTTTATATTTTAGAGATAGGGGGGGGGGGGAAAGAGATCACCATAACTTTCAGAAACAAATATTTGGTTTAAATTTTTAAAAATACTGATATTGTTGGCTTAGAGCAGAAATTCATTAACTGATAAAAAGTTAAATTTATAGGCAACCCATTAAAGAGACTAGTTTTTAGTCAAAAATAAATATAAACATTTTGATAGTAGTATACTTTCTTTCAAACCGAATACAACATGACAATTTATTTCTCACATGAAAATAATCATTTAGTGTCGAAAAATGCCTTTCCTAAAAATGTCCGTTTATGAGTTTCTAGTCTAAGCCAACGATGTCTCTTGTTAAAAACTATAAACATTTAGAATTTGTGACAGCTTTCAAACCAAAATATTTTTAGTAAGATTAAATTGTACTCCTAATAAATTGTTCCTTGGATATACAAGGTGAGTCTAAATTGTTTTTACAAAATAAGAGGTGATAGTACCCATCCGGACGAGCAATAATTACCATGGAGCATAGGGTCGCATTCCACTCTGAGAGGCAGAAAAGAGTAAAGTCGAAACGCGTCGAGCATGAACAAGTCATCGCCTTTCCAGCACGGTCCGGCACTTCTTGAATGCCACATATCCCGCACGATGGATCGGACGTGGCGGACCTGTGGCTTGGCCTCCTCGCTCAACGGACCTCAACCCACTGGACTTTTTCTTCTGGTGTACATGAAATCTTTAGTGTACCAGACGCCTGTGGACTCGTCTGAAGATCTTGTAGCGAGAATCGGTGTTGCCGCAGACAAGATTGACACAACACCAGGAATCTTCGAGAGGGTGCGCCAGTCATTCCTTCGCCGGTGTGAACTGTGCAACGACACGCGTGACCGCCACTTCGAGCACTTGCTGTGAGTTTTTCTCTGATCAATAAATCAGATTGTGCAACTTTTGGTATCGTTCATTCGCTTTCCCAACACTTGTAAATTCAAGTTGAAATTCTAATTTTACACTTTTTTGCCTCTCAGAGTGGAATGCGACCCTATGTTCCATGGTAATTATGGCTCGTCTGGATGGGTACTATCACCCCTCTTATTTTGTAAAAACAATTTAGACTCACCCTGTATATAGATAATATAAATTGAAAAATCGCTTAAAATATTCATTACTTTGTCCTTGTTAAACTTGATATTTCATTTGGTTCATCTAAAGATCATAGTATTAAAGCACATCTTCACTTATGTAGGCAGTTGGTAGGGAGCTGATGCTGCATCTTCTTTCCTATTTATTGGATGGTTATGGGAAAGATAACTACGTAACTTGGCTCTTGGAGAACACTCGAATTCATATTATGCCCTCAATGAATCCAGATGGCTTTGAAGTGTCTGAAGAAGGTGAATGCTCAGGAGTTCAAGGACGGTAGGATTTTGCGATTGCAAATTATAATTATTTTAAATGCTCATTATTAAAGTACAGTAATCTGATTTATACATTTCTGCTTTAATTTTAGGACATGTCCATGAAATCCTTTCTGTTTTCTTATGTTAATTCGTTGCAAATTTTTATCTTGAAAAGTGCTCTGAATTAATATTTTTTACCGAATTTAATAATGTGCATTATCTTTCTCTCACATTGTGCTTAAAATACCCTTCACATGTAAACATTAATTGCAGCGGTGAATGAACCCTGATCAGGTTTTAGATGGGTGACACACGGAGCAGCGCGACCTGGTGGGCGGTCCAGTCATAAGGGGTAGCGCTGCTCACTAAACCTCGCATGCCGGTCGCCATCCGCGATTTCAAAGTCGAGGGGGTGTCACACGGGGCAACCTGAGCAGCGCGACCCGGGTTCTCTTTTTTACTGACTGGCATAAAAACCGATTGAACTCTGAACTCAACCAGAGTGCCATCTAGGTCGCGACCCAAATCGCGACCCTCACTCACGAGAGCGTCTCCTCTAGTAGTGTTATGAGGTTATTTGCGATACTTCCAAGGGAACCTACAACCTGTTGTTTTGGGTTTCACGACACGCGTCTAAGGTTCTATTTAGCAGCATGATAACGCCCTGCTACACACGGCTCGAAATCCTTCCTTGGGGCAGATAGATCCCTAGGTCTAGGTCAATCTCCCATCGAGCATATCTGGGATATGCTAGGATGTCAGTTGGGCCACCAGATCACCACCTCTGGAATATAAGAGATCTGGAGCAGCAGCTGCTTGCATAATTTGTGACAGGATAGTATACTAGTTTTATTTGACTCCATGCTACGCCGTATATCGGCATGTATCATATATCCACCAGAGGGGGCTGAACAACTTACTTTTTTATGACCTTCTTGCTATAATAGAATCCTTTAGATTTGTTATTGTGATTATTTCTTTCTCTTCAGGTACATCGCATTGCTAAATTTTATTCCGATCTAACATGGCTACTTTTTCTGACTTTTCTGCTATAATAGAATCCTTTAGATTTGTTATTGTGATTATTTCTTTCTCTTCAGGTACACATCGCATTGCTAAATTTTATTCCGATCTAACATGGCTACTTTTTCTGACTTTTCTGCTATAATAGAATCCTTTAGATTTGTTATTGTGATTATTTTTTTCTCTTCAGGTACATCGCATTGCTAAATTTTATTCCGATCTAACATTGGCTTTGATTTTTTTTCGGAAAGAGTGCATTTCTGAATATCATTCTTATTTCAGCCTTTAGAATCCTTTAGATTTCTTATTGTGATTATTTCTCTTCAGGTACATCGTATTACTAAATTTTATTCCGATCTAACATGGCTACTTTTTCTGACTTTTCTGCTATAATAGAATCCTTTAGATTTGTTATTGTGATTATTTCTTTCTCTTCAGGTACATCGCATTGCTAAATTCAATTCCGATCTATCATTGGCTTCGATTTTTTTTGGGAAAGAGTGCATTTCTGAATATCATGATTCTTATTTCAGCAGTATTTTGACGGTGAATCATTCAATCCTTTTCTTTTGCAGAGGTAATGCCAATTCTGTTGACTTGAACCGAAACTTCCCAGACTATTTTGCCGGACCGTCAAAAGCAGCAAGACAAATCGAGACACGTGCTGTAATGGACTGGATAAGGCAGACGCAATTTGTTTTATCCGGAAACTTCCACGGTGGAGCACTTGTAGCCAGCTATCCGTTTGACAACATACCCGCAAATTCTCCAAAAAGTAAGACTTGTATCTCACTTATAAATCAAAAGTTGAGTCGGTCTTTTATCAGTTATAACTTTGGTCGTGGTAACCCACCCGGTTGGAAGAGTAGCGGATTCGCGATAGGATAGTTGCGAATCAAAACTCGATTCAACCAAAGACCGTCGTGTACGTGGGGGCTGGTGCGCGTTAGATCTGTCATGCCTTCAAATGTTCATATTTTGGCGTGATGTGGAAGTTTTGGAGAGTGGGGTGCCAGCTCAGGTGTTGACCTCGTCATCTGACCGTGGTTCGAAATTACGAGTAGTTGTCCTCGATCTTTCCCTTCGGGACTGACCTCGGATCGTCGTCGATAGCCAGTGCGACGGTTATTTAACTACCTATCCAGTTATAGGTTAGCTGATAGGTTTTTTAGCAGAATTTACTAGACTTTTAAGTATCTTCTTAAAAGTAATTAAAAGTCAGTTTATTTAAAATTTTCGAGTCAAAATTTAATAATAGCTTAATTATTTCAGTTATTTACATATTTTTATTTTGTTTTGGGGATTTGATGCTTAAGTGCATACATAAAGAAACGAAATAGTGCCGAGAAACTGTCTAAAATATTCGAATATTTAAATATTGAACAGATGAGAATGTTTCCTAAATGGGTAATTTTTGGCACTGTTAACTTGACTTAATTGATTATAGATATTTCAAGAGCTTTGCGAATAAAAAATTTGTCTTATTTATACTTGCTAACTATTCAATTTTTTATGATTTAAAAGTTTGCAAAATTGTTTTAAAGTTTTGTAAAGTGTGTCTAACAAGAGATTGCTTTCAACCTTTGTAAATAAATATTTAATTCTGCAAAAGAGTAAGAAATGAACAAATCAAGGATGGCCACGCACATTGATTCCATTCAATCGATCAAAGTAATTATGGAAAACTTTGTTATTGTGATTTATTAAAAATATTTGTTATTGTGATATCGTTTATTATATAAACCTTATAGTTATGAAATATTAGGTATCACAATATTTAATTAGTGCATATAGTACTCAATGTTGCATACATTTTATGTGTTTTTTGTTGCTTCTACAGCATTTTTATATTGTAACATCTCGTTCTAGATTTCCGTAAATTTGGCAGTGCCTCTGTTACACCAGATGATGACGTGTTTCGTCATCTAGCCGAAAGCTACTCATTCAATCATAAAAATATGTACTTGGGAATCACCTGTCGAGATGGAAGTCCACCTTTTCCAAATGGTACCACAAACGGTGCTGCCTGGTATTCTTTAATAGGTAATGATTTACATTTCAAATCCCCAGTATTCGGAGGAACTTTCGTTACACACCTTAAAACTTACCCGTTAGAATTGAATTGATATTTTGATAATTAAAAGTTTTGAATGCTTTAAAATTACAATGTTCACTGCCTAGTGTTACACTTTCGTAAGTGTCAATCTCTCAGTATTTTCGCTAAACTCCTTATATTATAAATTCATGGAAAAAATAGTAAAAATAGTTCAATCAAGTTGAAATTCATTGTAACTTTTTCTGAATTACTCTATTTTAAGCTGAATAAAGGGTTTCATACAAAAAATTATCCCTGGGAGGTACTTTGCAATATATTGAGAATAAGTAATGCAAAATCGGTTATGACACCCAATGGATGAGTAATTGACAACAGTTATTGACATTCCTTCATTCTTATTTAGTTTATTTTTGCAGTATAAATGGACTTACGCAAAGGAAACGATGGCTAATATATCTTACAAAACATCCTCATGCTCTTTTCTTAGCAAAAACAGAAGAAGCAGTCCTCTTAACTAGTACCTTGTTTGTATACTTCTTGATTACGGTTATATTACCTTTCTTGATGTTTACAGTTTGAAAATCTTTTAACTCAGCTAGCTGACTTCTATGATTCACAAGGAATTTTCCCCGCCATTATTTGAAACTGAGAATTGACATGAAAGCTTATTTTTTTTTTAAATTAAAGATTAGGGTGTCAATAACTGTTCAGTTTACCCAAGATACTCTTATGATTGCTTAACTCAATGCATGATAAAATTATGTACATTGATAGCACTTTGAAAAGTTTTAATGTATTTATCCTCTTTTTTGCATTTCAGGTGGGATGCAAGATTATAACTATGTTTGGGGATCATGTATGGAAATTACCTTAGAAATATCGTGTTGTAAATATCCCAAATATCATCAGCTGCCGCAATTTTGGAATGACAATAAAAGGGCCATGCTTCAGTACCTGGGTGAAGTCCATCAAGGTATTTTGTAATTTTATTTAAGAAATCGCGTGACGTATTAAAAGCACTTTATTTCATAAATAGAAGTACACATTTGCATTATTTTTGAATGAAACTAATGGAACATACTTTGAATTTATTCGCATTTGTTTAAAATATTTTGATGTGGAACTATTCTTTTTCAAATTCTGTTTCATTAGTGTTTGTTTTAAACATAAAAATGTGGAATATTTTAATAATGAGCATATACTTAGCTTTAATACTACTCTTTGTGATGTAAAAATGTTACGAATTGGAGTTGAAGTCGGAAATATTTGTAATGCATATTTGTAAAAACATTTAATCAATGTATTGCATTTATTGAAACATTTTTTCAATCAATTTAATGTATTTATCTAAAAACCATTCTTACTGTAGTGAAAATTGTATAATATGAAATTAATGTATGATTATTTAATAAATTGTTTCATATATATATTTTGAGATTTTAATTCCTTACTATCTTCCTAATAGATATTCTGGTATACTTAAGAAACAACCTATCTTTATTAAATAAGAATTTCAATAATGTAAAATAAACCGTTAATATGGTGTAACATAAGGTACAACTATAAATGTGTTAATGTCATAAATCCTAACAGTGCACTGTGTTCTCTAAAAAATTGAGATTATTTAAATTAATTCAATGTGTGTATTAAAAAGTTGTTAATTTGATGATCTTATATACAGTTTTTAATCTTTCAAAATATGTAGTTGTACAAGTTTCCAAATAGATGAATCTTTATTTTGTTCTAGGTATTTGGGGTCAAATCACTGATCCAGACAAAAATCCTATTTCAAATGCAACTATCCAAATAATGAGTCGAGAATTCGCAACTAGATCTACATACAGAGGAGAGTACTGGAGAATTTTACGACCAGGAACATACAATGTAGAAGTAAGTTCTAATAATCAAATTAATTTACATTGCATCTTTTTGTGTATAATCACTGGATTTAATTAAATTATTTTGTAATAGTCTGATTAGATTTTGCGACAATTTTATTTTTTATTTAGTAAAGTACATAACATGCTTACAGAATATGAATTGTATCTATCTATAGAATTTCGCATACATCCAATTAGAATTTGAATTGATGTCATTGTATTTTTGTGTATTGGAACTTTTCGAAATTCAACTGTAAGTCATTTTTGCAAATGCGGAATAATGGGTTATATGTAACATTTCCCCCTTTTTTATATTAACTATCGAAAATCAATGAATTACTACAAAATATACAATATATTGGCAGCTTGCAAGCAAAACACTTATGAAACAAGTTAAAAGAAAAATCTACAGGAGTGCAGAAATTTACTCAATGATTTAAAAACTACAAAAATTCTCAAGCAGCAAAATAAACTTGCAATGAACATAAACAATCTAAACAACTCCATTGGCTGAGTTTGTAGAAGTGGAAAACTCGAAAGCTGATGAAGTTTTTATCTCTAGATGGAGCCAGCATACTACTGTTAAAACATTTATCTGTCTACCAAAGAAGAATAAATTGTAAAATTATATTAATCGTGCATAGTGTTTAACCCTCTAAGGGATACACACACATAACTTCACCTCGCAACCTTCCCTGTATTGACTTCTAACCAATTTTGACTGTCTTGATCAATAGAATGAATAAAAAGGGCTATATTCTAAGGAAATGGGCATGGAATCTTTTAAAAGAATCTATTCTACAGAATGAGCACCTTGCGCCATAAAACCCTACAATCAATCAATCAATCCACAGAATGAGACAATAGAATCTTTCCAAATCTATTCTACAGAATAGGTGAATAGGATTTTTCCGAATGATTATTATACAGAATGGGACAATAGAATCTTTCCTAAGGATTCTGTATGGCTCCGTCCGTCCATCTGTCTCTTAAGAAAGCTCAATACTGTGCATCACACCACACTGAGGATCTGTTCCGGTGCTTTTCGCACTTAACCTGTCAAGAGCCTCTTCGTGGTATGCCACGAGCCACCATTGGCTTCCACTCGTCTCTTATCGCTCAGGCTATACTACCGCATCTTGTCACACCTCTCTCATTCACTGCATGATTCACTCCTTAGCACATCCTCTGATTGCCTTTTTAATAATCGCCCATCAGTCATCCCAACTTTTAATTTACGTATTCGGAATGCTTTCACTCATAAATCTTTGAATGCCACAGCCGTTTCTGAACGCAAATTTTATCCATTCTCGCCTCGGAATCATCCAAATATTTCATACTTGCGCCCATTCCAAGGTTATGAGAAAGTGAATACCTGTGCTGCTATCTACCGTCAGCTCTTTGCTTCACATCGGCACGATTACAGAAATTACAGAGGTCTACACAGATGACTCAAGGTCCACACAGCATGTCGCATGTGGATTGGCACTGTGAAGTACTCCCTGCCTTGTGTTTTTCCTGTTTTTACGGCCGAATTCTTTGCTGTATATGAAGCATATTTCTCACCTCAAAAACGCAAATTTATAATCTACACTGACTCGAAAAGTGTCCTGGAGTGCTTAACATCAGACTTCCCACAACATCCTCTAGCTCTTGCTGTATTAAACATCCATCGCCAGGTCACCCGTCGTGGCCTTGATGTCTCCTTTTGTTGGATACCTGGCCACATCGGGATTGCAGGCAACGAGCAGGCTGATGATGCAGCAAAGAATGCTACACTTTTGAGCCCGAACGTACCATACAGTGATTCACGACAAGATGTTCGAGACATTGTGTGGAACGAATGGCGCAACGATTGGAGCACACATCTTAACAAGCTCCATGACATTCACTCATCACTTTCATTATGGCCATCACCATGATTTTAACTCGTCTATGTATCGGACACACCTTTTACACACAGGCATCTTTTCTTAGGAGATGGGGCTTCTGTGTGTGACGTGTGTGGGATTCCGTTTACAATTCATCAGATTTTAATTGACTATCCAACTTTTAATCATCACCGTCGTAAATATTTTAATAGATATATTTTAACATTAGATTTGATTGGGAAAATCCCCATTCAAAGCTCTTCTCATTTTTAAAAGACATTGGCTTTTTAAACTTGATATTTTTTACTATTCGCAACTATTTATTATCATACCTTTTATACTATATACACCTTGTTGCTGGTCAACATGTTTTAAAATATCAATTCATATCATCTGTGATTTTATACTAATTATGGCAAATTTTTATTGCATGCTTTCCATATCATTGATTAAGTATAATTTCTCCTCCACGTATTACGGTTTTGAACTATTTTCTTTGATATACTTTTTATTGCTGGTTTGGCTTGATTTTCCGAAATTTCATACACTTATTGGTTTTATTTCATCTTGTTTGGCGCAGCTTGCCCAATAGTGGACCTTGTGCCATGAAATCCCAACCAACCAACCTAAGGATTCTTTTACCTGGAAAGGAGTAATAATTCCTCATAAGGATTTATTCCAAGGAAAGACCAATAGAATCATTCCAAAGGATTCTATTCCAAGGGGAAAGGGCCAAAAGAATCGTTCCCAAAGAATTATATTCCAAGGAAGGGACAAAAGAATCGTTCCAAAAAATTCTATTCCAAGGAAAGGAACAATATAATTATTACAAAGGATTCTATTCTAAAGAAAGGACAAATAAAACCTTTCTAAAGAATTCATAGATTCTTTCAACCAATAGATGTGGTCGTTTAGTCATTAAGTATATTGTGGGGTAAAAGTAATACTGCATTACTCGGAAATCTGACTCTGAGGGTTAACCCTCCTGGTGGTTATCTCGACGAGGTATCTCGTCATTAGCAAAGTTGGCCCTATCTTGGTGGACGAGATATCTCGTCATCAGAATAAAACTGAACAGATCTGGATCTCGTCACCATAACAAAATCAGAAATATCTTGACGACGAGGTATCTCGTCAAGTAAAAGCAAAATTGGTTCGATCTTGATGGACGAGATATCTCGTCGAAACATCTTGGAGGAGAAAGGAAAGTGAATTGTTGGAAAGGGAAGTGAAAATTGATATCACCACACACAATGAAGTTATGATTTATAAAATGCTTTCGAGAGAAAATAGGCACATTTAGTCTGCACTGTTGAATTACGAAACAGATTAATTCTATTTTTATCCATCTTTAATGTTTAACCCATCTTTTCCAGGTGCAAGCTAGAGGATACGACCCAGTGGAGGTGGCTGTTCAAGTTTCCAAAGGGGTCACAGTACAAAACATAACCTTGTACCCCCAGTCTTCCACCTACTACGAACCTCGAAGTGACCCAACGTCTTTGCGATCTGGACCTCCCAGCATTTCACCAGCGCACAACGCTGCTACTCTGAAAGCAGTCTGGCCAACATTTACGGTAAACAACGAGTTAATCTCTGCGGACTCATTGAATGAAAGGAACACAACTATTGAATCTAACCCTACCACCAATGCAACCCTCACTACTCAAATGGTGTTTGATAGTTTTAGTACACCATCAACAATGGATGACTACATTCTCATAAATGCAAGTTCCAATGCATTTAGTTCTCGGGCTACATCTCAAATGGTAGATGTTAGCAGTGTGGGAAATTCAGGCTCGTATTTAGTTGGGTTCTCATTCAATGAATATACAATACATTTTTGCACTCTTTTCGTTTTTGCATTCTCAGGGATATGAAAATTACATGATTGATTTAATGCAACACGAATGCTCATTGGGCTCATGGGAAGTGCAGCTCAGTTCAAACAAGTTTTAATTGTTGAGGCTCTAAAATCATTACCAGCAAAGTATAAATAATCATAGGGTGTAAGGCTGGGAATTGTATTTGATACTATTCGCAGTTTGCAACAAGAGAAATTATATTCAGTGATTGTATAGTATTTAAAAATAAGCTTTCATACAAAAAAAAACCTAAAGTATTTAAGAATTATATGCATTCAACCCTACAAATGGTTTCGACGAGATATCTCGTCCATCAGAATCTGAGCAATTTTGCTAATGACGAGATATTTCGTCATCAATCTAGTCAGTTTTGCTTGTGACGAAATACTTTGTGGAGACAACCACCATGAGGATTAATAATCCATAAATAAGTTTTAAATATCACTCTACAGAAGAACGATATATTATGTGGTACACACGTATGGTGTAATTCTAACCATTTGTAAGTGTTTATGAACACTTACAAATGGTTAGAATTCCCCTCCTGGTGGTTAACAACCTAACCATTTGTAAGTGTTCATGAACACTTACACAAATAGTTCGGTTGAAATCTTAAGTGACTTTCATTAAATATCTTCTATATGTTACGCTTTTATCTTTATATTAGACAATTAATTTTTAAATATTTTATTGGGTCACATTCGGTCTTGTGTTTGGCGCAGCTTGACCACTTTTGGACCTTGCTCCATAAAACCCTAACATCCAATCCAATCCTTAAATGACTTTAAGTTGATATCTAGTATATTTATCAACTGTCACAGAATGCCCACCATTTGAACGATTTCTGATATTTCACAAGGGTCATTGAGAAAATCATTGCCAAAATACCGAATCGAGAACCCCCTTTCTAGCAAAGTGAAATCAATGGATTTCCCATATAGTTATGTATGTCTAGTTTAAAATTTTTTCGTTGAATTATTTTTGTTAAAATTTCTTTCTTTTAGCCTTATTTCAACTCATAGTTAATTTATTTTATTTATTACTAAATAAAAAATATTTAATAGGTTTACGGGTTATGAATTATTAATGGGATTTTGAACTTTTATTCACTGAAATATTTGTCTAGGGAAAAAGGGAAAGTTAATTTAATTTCACTTGATCAGTAAGAATACATGTATATAATTTTTCATTCCCAGGGAAAGAGTAATTATGAATAAATAGCTTTTGAGTAGTGAAGGGTTTCTTTATGTTGGAAAATACTCTGAATCAAGCATGATTAATTTTGGAAAGGATATGCTTTCGGGTTGGTAGTTTGCTTTATTTTCCCGAAACTTAGAGTAGCAATGATTTGGCATTATGCATTGTGTCAATATTCTTGCCATTATTGTAAACTCAGAGTAAATAACTTTTGTTAGCGGTGGTTGATGTTACTATAACGGGTTAGTTAGGCAAATATGTACTCACAAATTATTGAATATTTCAACCTGTGTCATAGAGTAAGTTAGGTAGCATATTCATTAATGGTATTGATATAGTTTTCAGTGAGAAAATATTAAAAATGTTGTTATATTATCTACTTTTCTCTTCACAATATGCTAATTTTATATTCATTACACATCACTGCCTTAACTAAAATGTTTACATTTAACACCCCCTATTTTATGCACTCATTGTATTGTAAAATGTAAAATTCAATATAGAACATGCACAAAAACTCATTTTGCTACCTAGGACCATGTTTGAAGTTTAGACCCCAATTTAAGGGCAGCAGATCATATTGGATAACAATATGAACTGAGAAATTGCTTTGACTATGATTCATTTTACTGTATTTAGTGAAGGAAATAGGAAAATAACAATGACCTTTAAGGGTTCCAAAACTCTATAACTCAATGGTAATTTAGTCATGAGTTCTTTTGAATTTAATGATGCCTAGTTTGGGTATAGATAGTATAAAATAAACTAAAAATTTCTCTTTCCAGGTTTAACTAGGAAAATGACTAGAACATATTAGTTATTTTATTCACCATTTTAAAATGCTTTAATAATTTATGTTTATGATTTGTTTAATAGATAATATTTACTCAATGTTCCTTTTTTATTTTTCACTTTTTGTTGTATTTGGGGATCTGTTACTAAAATAACAAAATTCTAAAGAAAGATGTATTACAAGTTCACTTAAAAATTAAGAACATTTTTAGTTTATGGTTTTTATTTGCAACAATGATAATTGAGTAATTTTTTATATACACTGTAAATGATACTTCCTACAATAAGGTCTAAAATATATGGTCCTTTTATTTTGTATATGGTCTAAATTTAGCTTGATAAAAATTTTAATTTTGTTTCTTTAATATCTAAAAATTCGCAAAGTATACTTTAACATTATTATTTGAACAAGTTTGTCTGGGAAATGAGAATTTCATCCAATTTATAAAATTTTAATATTTTAATAAAAATGTATGGTTTTTACCACTTGCTTTAACATTTTCTGGGAACTTTTTATATTTGAAGAAAAATCTCTTTTAAATAAGAAAACAGTTTGTTTAGTGCGACTTTCATGTTTTCTTGTTTACTGTAGACACCACACATGATCTTTAATCATTACTTTTAATCATATTTTACAGACTTCAGTAATATTGTTGGCAAATAGAAATAAGCAATTTATGATTATCAGCCATTTCAGAACTACAATTTCAGTAACAGATCTTCATTTCATTAACAAATCTTTGTTTTCTGCCATTTGTATCATTAAGTTTCATACTTTTTAAATGAAAATATCTGCATGTTCTTGTATGTTTATCGTAATGCACTTTGAACTAATCTCTTGTGTACTAACATTTCCTGGTTGTGGATGACTAACAATAACAGTATCTAACTATGTTTTCTTTGTGTTGTTTCCTCTCTTTAATATGCTTGTATTCCATTTTTGTGAAACATTTGGTTTTGTTTTTCTTGTAACACCTTTACATTAAAATTTATTATTTTATGCTTATTATTTTTGGTTGTGGTTACTTTTTGCATGTGTTTGGAACTTATTCTTTCCTTTTCTTTGTGACTAACAAATTTGTCTGTGATTAACCTATTACAAATGCCTACAAATTTACCTATTTGATATATAGTACAAATTGTTATGGGGAGCTTTTATAGTACAAATTGTTATGGGGAGCGTAAGAATTTAATGTAATAGAAATCAACCTATAGGATTCTTATTCAAATTATCTTGGTTATTTTGCCTTAATTTATATTTTAATAATTTCATCTGCTTTCTTTACGCGTGGTCATATTAAGTCTTTCTATGTGTTTTACTTTAACTTATAAGATGCAACTCTACATTAATTTATTGATATCAAATTAATTCATTAATTAAAATGCGTGCTGGTAAATTTTTATACATTTATAGCTTCCCAATAATTAAAACCTCTAGTTTGGAATATATTTGGAACCTGTTAGCAATTTTATGCTGCTAATTTGTTGTTAGTTCCTATTACAGGCCATTGAAAAAATGTTATTTATTAAGTTTCCATCCAGTGAAATGTTCCTTCAAAATTTAATCACTTTTTTAATAGTTAAACGTAAATTATTTTTTGTTTGCATCCAACTTCAGCCTCAGTCTTAACATGCAGATTTCAATATGCTTATTTAATTAATTTAATTCATTAAAAAATAAATACCAAAGCTAGTATATCTAACAGGATTACTTTTTAAAAGAACACTCGTAAACACCAAGAAGCAATATTTATAACAAATATAAATATCACAAATGTCTTAGACAGGTAATTTTATGGGTATAAATATTTTGTTTTTTGACAAAAGTTACTAATTTGAAACTATAGTTACAAAAATTCCAGATAAACACTAAGATGTAACATTTATATGCATTGAAAACACGTTTTGTTACCTTAGCAATTATTATGAAATTATGCTTTAATAATTCTATGGTAGTTCTGTCATCCTAAAGACTGATGTCTCAAGTAAAACAACATATCGAAACATAAATTGCATATTAAATAATTTAATTAAGAATATCCAATTACTTTTCCAATGGAACAGACATTTTTTATCCATTGTAAATTTGGTGGGGTTGCTTAAGCTATTTGTAGCTTTTACATTTCTGTACTCATTGATAACTTGTAGCTAAACACAATTGCTTGTTCTTTTCACAATAGTTGCTCCATCATTTATGCAATTCATGGTATCTTAAATGAAATTGTTTTTTTTTATTCTGTAGATAGGTTATATAGCTTGTTAAATTGTGTAATTAAATGTTAATTTAGTGGGATATTAATATTATTGAATTAACATACACTTTTAAATTTTACAAGAAAGTTCAAGCTATATAAATTTCATCTTAAAAACTTTCACCTAGTAATATCTTTTTACCGACAAAAACAGTAGATTTAATATAACAATTGTGAGCTATTCTCTCTGGTTTACTTTTTTACTAAATATTATATTTTAAACTATCACACTTTTTATTATACAAATTTTTGATTTAAGAGAATGAAACATTGATTAAAAATTTCAGAATACTCAATAAAATGTTACTTTTAGCTCAGGATTGACAATAAATATTGTGGAAAATTCACGTACAATTTTAAAGTATTCACATTTGTAAAAATTAGTCTGAACAACTTTAAATATAATTTAGCAATATACTTTATATTCGTTTTCAATAATATCGCTATACTATTAAAAGGATAAATTTCCAAAAATTTCGGTTTATTAATTTTCTCGGTATCTCATTAACATTTATGGTTATGTTTGTACATTGTGCAAAAGTTCTGCGGTCTAATTAGCCTTCGTATAGCAGAAAATGACCATAGAGTAATAAACCAAATAAAATATGTTACATGCAAAAATGCTTCTTAAATTTTTCGATTCGTCTTTCTCCTCTAAAGATTTTAATGTTATCATTTATATTATAATAATTTAAAATCCTTTCAAAGAATTTTCTGCTTTAAAGTCGCGAAAAGACCGATTTTTAAAGAATTATTTTCTTGTTATATGAAAGAAAAGAAATTAAGTAGGCTTTAGGTTTAAAATAGACGTCTATACAAAGTTAATTTTCAAAAAAGTATGATCTACAGTTTCGGGGAAGAGACATAATTTAAATAACAAAAAATTTTAGCTATCAGCTATTTGATACAAACTATTCCATATGGAGTTTGGTATTCTTTGTTGATTGAAACCTCGTAGATTTTTGGTAATCATTTCGACGTTTTATTAATTTTTTTTTCACTTAAGAACTGCATCATTTACCTAGCAGTGAGATATTCTAATTTAGTTTAACGTAGAGATATCAGGCGTAGACGCTCTCTCCCAAATATATCTCGTATTTTATGCCTTCTGACCTGTGGTGTGAAAAAGAAATAATCACCTTTTAGATTTACTTGAAGAGATGTACTGAACCTAGATGTTGATTACAAACTTCTTTAAAATACCCTTAAAATTCTCTAAAGAAGCCATTAAAAATGAAAAATGCTCTTGAAATGATGAAAAAGCCCTTGAAATATAAAATGGCCCTTAATATTTTGAAGAAAAATTCCCTTAAATAGTTTGTGTTACATTAAAAAAAATTGCGAATTTTATTTTACAATTCATGAACTAAGAATTTCGTCTTTTCTTTAAAATACACTTTAACCCTCCTGGAGGCTTATCTTCGCGTCAAAAACTGTCCTGTAGTGACCAGCTTCTGATGCAAAAGCCTATTCCAAACTCACCAGTTCTTTGCAGGGGAAATTTGTGTTCCTACTGGGCAGTAATGGGCAGTTTTGTCTCGACGCGGTATCTCATTAGCAAAACTGAACCAGATCTTGATAGACGAGATATCTCTTCAAAACCATTTGGAGGGTTAAAGCGTTGGAAGGAAAGAAAAAGGAAAGCAAATGCATGTTCACTCCTCCTAAAATTCGCTTTCAACACTGGACCATAGAAATTTTCTTTCGCTGAAACTAGATTGCACCAAGCAATAGTGCTGTCTTGAACAGTTGCCAGAATTAGCCGAAGTCAGAATCCGAAAGTATAGAAAAAGACCCCAAACCTACCTTAATCGTCCAAGTGGTTTCGAGGATAGATATCTCGTCCATCAAAGTCTGACCAATTTGATAGTGACGAGATAACTGATCAAGATATTGCCGAAATTTTTTGTTACCAAATATCAAGATCTGGCCAATTTTCTTATAATGACGACATATCTCGTCCATGAATATCTGTTTCAGTTTTGCTAATGAAGAGATACCTCGTCGAAACATCTACCAGAAGGGTTAAGTGCAGAGAAGAAAAGGCCTAAAATGTTTAAAAAATGCAAAGATAAAATCCGAGCCCTAACAATAAAGCTTGGTGCTGAATTCTTTCTGTCCAATGATAAAGGACAAAAAGTGTAAACGAGATCAATGTGCTTGAAATATAATGATACATTGCATGCAGGATGAATGAAAATTCCCGTATATGTTTTTGGAAAAACAGATTAGAATGTTTATTGCTCCATATGTTTCAAACTTGGCAGTTGTTTAAGTACAATAATCAAGGACTTATTTATTGGAAGGGCCCAAATGAGGTTGTTTTAATACCGGGGAAATATTTTATTTTGCACGGGGGAATATGTTAAAAGCTAAAAAAAATAGAAAAATTGCACGTTGAAATTAATTCAATCAGTGTAAATCGAATTTATATTTATACTGATAAAATACACGTAATCATCTCATTGGGATGTTGTTTTGTTCCCTCGGTAGCTATCATAAACTGTAGAAAGCATGCTCGCTCACCTGTTCTCTTTAACGTACTGCAGTAACTGATTAAGACTGCCCTATACTTGCCAGCTTCTAGTGCAAAAACCTCTTCCAAAATGTCACCAATTCCGTGCAAGGGAAATTTGTTCTTAATATTGGATCTTCATTCCCTTGGAGTAATAGGGCAGTTGTCTTGACGAGATATCTCGTCCTTAGCAAAATTGATAAGATCTTGGACGAGATATCTCGTCGAAACACTTGGAGGGTTCATAATATACTTCAAACAGGGAATCTAATAGATGAGGCACACAGGTTCACACAAACTTATTTAAGACACTTGATGACAGTGAACTATACGAATACAGGATTACGTTCATGAGATCAGACACAGAATTATATATTTAAAACTGATAAGCATGTCCGGAGAGCTAATGCTCTTTCTATAGCTTAATAGAAAGGCTAGTGCTCCCCGGATAATTTTCATAATACATGTCAGAACAGGAATTAACCCTCCAAGTGATTTTCAACGAGATATTTTGTCCGTCATTATATGGTTAGTTTTGCTATTGACGAGATATCTCGTCATCAAGATATTGCCTATTTATTGATGACAAAATCAAGATTTGGTCGGGTTTTTCTTTCTGAGGACGAGATATCTTGCCCATCTAGATCTGGTCAGTTTTCCTAATCGCGAGATACCATGTTGAGATAACCACCAGGAGGCTATGTCGACAGTATTTGCTTCTCAATGACAAATTTCAGGTTCCTAAACTCTCTTGGGCCGTCGTGGCTCAGTGGGTATGTATGCTAGCAACCTGTGAGTTGTAGGCATTGCATGTTCGATTCCTGCTGGGTGTATTTCTGTCTTCTGTGTCAGTAAAACTTTCCATGTGTTTGTCCATTGGTGTTGTCTGTCTTGTGTTTAGCTTAACCAAAAATGCCCCTGCGCCCACAAAACCCAATAAACCAACCTAAACTATTCATAAGCGCGTTTGTTTTAGAACATATTACATTCGTTACAAACATTTTCATCGAGGACGCCCCTTCAGTCGATCTCCTTGCTTCTAACATGGTATTTGATTCAAAACAGGAAGGTTTTATGATTGTGTAACTCTGTTCTAAGCATTGTTTCTGTATTCTAACAGGTGATGGGTGTTTGCAAGATTTTGATGTTAGTGATAATCAACAGACTCTTCGTCTCTGTGAATGAATGGAAGTGTGCAGTGTGAAGGTTTAGTTTCGTGTCCAGGCATCCTCTTGTAATTTATTATCAGGTGGGCTTCTGTTTTGTATTTTAAAAAGAAGGCTTCTTCTGCCTCCTCGACTAGCCTCTTGCATGCTAAGAAGGGTGGTACTGGACGAGATTTTGCATGTACCTCGGACCCTGTCTATCCACCTTCGACTCGACGATAGACTTGCGCGACTTCAATGTTATGCCATCAATTCTTGTTTATTATGTCATAGATGGCACAAACGAATTGAAAACGGGAATTGAGATTTGATGTTTCATTTTTTTTTATCAATATAGGTTCTTCAGAAGCTTAGAAGACCTTTCAGTAAAGAATCTCCTGATTCGGAAAAATTAAAAACATCGCGTGGCTAAAGAAAAACTAATATACTAAACTGATTTATAGGCTTGAATAAAGTCCTTTCTCACGAGAAAAACATAACGACTTTTACCGTTGTCTTTTGACACTTCTCAGTACTTTTTGGTTTGAAGAGTGGTATATTTGAGGAGAGTATGTATGAGATTTATTTTTCTGTAAAACTAAACACAGAGGGTGCTAGTGTTTTGGTTTTTAAATTTGGCATGTCGCTCGAATGCAATCTCAGCAAGTGGTTAAAATAAAAAATTAACGCCAAAACGGCGGTAAATCAAACTAGTTAACCGGAAGTACTTTTTCATCTCCGTTTATGTTTACACTGAAAATCCCTTTTGTATGGCCCGGCTGACTCGAGCAAGCAGCCGAGTCACGCGGTTTTGAAGGAGCCTATACTTTCAATTAGATGATAGGTTGGAACTTAACCAAAACGTTTCCACAACTGGCGTCTTTATCGCGTGTTCTGGTTCTAAGTTAAACGTTCAGTGCGAACAGTGATAGCGAGTTGACACAGTGAAAACCATCCAGGGCGATCGCCATTCATGCTTTTGGAATGGCAGCCCTTCTCTTTTCGAGCCATTTCACCTATTCAAGAATCGATTGATTCAAGATTCACTGCCTTCTCGTCGGAGCCGCACTATACTAAATTCATATTTCTGTTCCAATTACGATCGAATGGTGTTTTTAAAGAGCGTAACATATTAATCAAAATAAGTGTTACCGTAATTGCAATCGCAATTCAAATGAGCAAAAAAGCACTAATTCAGAATGAAATCCTGGTCGCTCCTTTTGATACAACTACCTTTATCTTAGTAGCTCCCATGAGAGGGCACATGATCTTGAAGAAGTCCATTTCTTGAAAGGTGGTTAAGTCTGCCTGGGGACTTATACTACCAAAATCATGTATGGTGACCACCATTAGATGATTATTTGTTTCTCCAAACTCGTAATCACTGCTGCAGCTTCCGGCACCGAACGATAAAATCTTAGCCAGAAACCACGCCAAAGATGCCAATTGTGAAACCCTCATTGTTGACATCCAACCTACCTTCTAATTGGATGAGTAGACTCGTTCCAAACTATGTGACTCATGCCATCTCGGACTATAATTGTGAGAACTTAACATGATTTGGTATGAACAGGGCTTTTTTCAGAGGAGATTTTAAAATCCCACAGGCGACTAAAACAGGACTTTTGCTACCATTTTTCAACTTTGGCGACTAAAGGTATCTTTTTAAGCCAAATCATCTCAAAAGCTGTTTTCGAAAATTTTGGCGATTTCTTTTAAATTCTAAGATCATCGAAAAGTTAGTCCCTTTTTCTTCAGTGGGAAAATTTAAAAATTTTGGCTCCAATCCGTGGCTACAATGAAAGGAAAACATCGGAATCTGTGATTGCTAAATTGTTATGAAAACTTTATTAAAAACAAAAAAGCTCTTTAAATAAAAATTTAAATAAATAAAATTTAAATAGTTTTATAAGAATAACGTTTTTTTGTATTCTCAAAGATTTGTTTCGAATGTTACATAAACTACAAATTGTATTAATGTATAAAGTTTCTTTGCATCAGATTTTCAGAAGTTTTTCCAACATACGTTCTTAATACGCTTTTTCTAATTTTTAACCCTTCATTTCAAGAAACATCAAAATGCATTCATGGAACGTTTTCAATTGTGTCACTTTCTTGTTCTTGGATGCACTTAATAAAACTGCTTGACTGATAATTTTCTCTTTTTTTATTCCAGAATTTTCTGAAACCAAAAGAATCTGTGATATTTCCACGAAGGTATATTTCCAATTTTCACAATCCCCCGTACGCTATCGACTACAACCAACCACAAAATCGAATGCTACTCAATTACAACATTTACGGGTGAAGTGAAGTGAAGTGAAGAGAGTCATTTTTCATTCTCACTGCCTCAATCGGTCTTCAGTGATCTCATCTCTTCGAGCCAAGAGAATACGTTCTCTGGAACACGAGTTCTTTTCTTGCTTCGAACGATTCATTTTTAGTTTTTTGAACGAAAGTATTTCTTGGTTTTATAATTGCACAAATCTGCAAGAATTTCGCAGAGAATGTTTTTCAGATTTTTAACAGAAAATGTGTTTTTTTTTAATTTTTGTGGGCAAAATAATTTGTTGCATTCTTGAGTGTTATTTTTAAAAGTCCGAAAAACATGGAAAAAGTTTCATTTCCTGAAATATTCCTTCTAAGTGATTACTTGAACTAAAAAAGTTTCATGGAATGCAGAAATTCCCGAGAACACTTACAATTTAAATAGATTATTTTTGAAAAGCTATAGAATTTCTAAATATCAGTAGAGTTCTTCCATCTAGTGAATAATTCTAATATATATGTGCTCCAGCTTGCACATAATTCTCACACATCACATCGATTAAAAAAGAATTTCCCTCTTCCTACAAAAATCGTGATATGTGTATGTAAAAAATATCTCCAAATTTTAGCCACGAAAAAATTCTAATGGTAGGTTTCGCAAACTTTATATTTTAAAGATATTCCCTGAATTTGCGCACAGCAAACGTATTGTTTTTAAGTCTATCAAAGGTATGGTAAATGCCCTAAAAGTCACTAGTAAAGAAATAAAACTTTTTTGTTTTTTTTTATGAAGAAAATCTAACTAATTGAAATTTTACTGAAATGGCATAAAAATAAGATATTTCTCCAAAAAGTTTACATAATTGAAACCGTTTTTCTTGTATTTGAATAAAGCGTATTTTCCACCGTACTTTTAAAGCTGTAATTCCAAGAAGCAATTACCCTTCATTTGTCGCGGGGTTATATTTTTATAAATGAGATCATTGTGCATCTGCGAAGTGTTTGACGTTTACTTTCCTACTTACACACGCATTAATTATTTATTTAAAAACATGTATATTTCAGGAAATACTAAAAAAACTGACTGCAAAAATATTTAAATTGATAAATAATACATTTTTGCAGTTATTCTTTTCATTGCGTAACATTGAAAAAAGTCAGTGTTTCTGTCCGATTAACGGATGGTAGTGACAAGGCAATTAAATAAGGCTTTGAATTTAACCTTTAACCCTCCTGATGGTTGTCTTGAGGTATCTCGTCATTAGCAAAACTGATCAGATCTTTATGGACGAGATATCTCGCCATTGGAAAAAACTGTCCAGGGATCCTGATCTCGTTATCATCAAAATCGGTAGTATCATCATTCGGAATTGAATCGACATTAGCAAAATTGGACAGATCTTGTCAAAATCACTTGGAGGGTTAATGAAGGAAATAAATTTATTCCATCTTTTTTGGACACGAAACATGAAAAAAACTAAATTGAGGTGAAAGAATCACATCTGATTTTTCTTATTCCATGCACATAAACTTTCAATCATCCATCTCTAATGAAGAGTATTAATACTCGAAGTTTGTGGCCATAATTTTTTGTAGTTTAATTTGTGCTTTTGTATTCATCAATTTTTTAAACAAAATTTAGATTTGAGTCTTGTTATAAAAATGCATATATAAGGAAGAATTTGTATATTTTATAAATTAGGTAATACATTTTTTAATGAATTTGTACTAATTCTTACGCAGAAGGGGAGTTTTTGATTACATTTTAATGGTTCTCACTCTACGGGTCGTCGAAAAGATTCCGTTTCGCGTGTTTCAACAGCATTTACCATGCGTAATTTTTCAAATTTAAACATACCAATTGCTTTTTGAGTTAACAGTTAGATTGTGAAGAACTTTTCCAACCGTGTTTTTGTTTGGAAATTTAGATTTCAGTTGTACCAATTGCAGACTTTCCATTAGGTAGGTAGTTAATTAGCGTCGCACTGGTGCAACACAATGGCTATTGGCAGCGATCCGGGATCAATCCCGAGGGAAGATCTAAGGACAACGCCTCGTAATTTTGAACCACGTTTCAGATGACGAGAATACAGGAGCTGGCATCGCACTCTCTAAACTTCCACCCCTCGCCAACGTGAGGACATTTGACGCCAGATTTAACGCGCACCAGTCCCGTGTACACGACGGTCTATGGCTCGACCGAGTTTCGAACTCGCAACCCTCCGGTTGCTAATCCGTTGCTCTGACAACAGTGCTACCGTGGCTCTGACTTTCCATTATCATAAATTAGGTCCGAGTATTATCCGAACATGGTAAGGTTTTGTTTTAATTATGAAAAACTATCTTATATACATGAAAATTAAACGTAATGGAAAATAGTACGAGAACCATTAAAATGAACATTTAAATAAATCTAAAATTTCAGAAGTGTTAGTGTTTTTTAAGAATGTATTTGTAATTGAAGTTTTGTTTTCTAAAGTTGCAAAATCAAGTTTTAAGGATCTTGATCAATGAAGAATTTCGGATATTATTTCACGCTTAGCACGTTATTTAAACATCCTGAACTTTAAGGAATTAAAATGGTGTTTGTAATGGTGTTGTGGATTGAATCCCTCATAAAGTTTTAAAGTATCGAATGCAATTTTTAAAGTTTTTACTTTAAAATTTGAATTGCTTTACTTTTTATGATATTAAAATTGTCAGCTTGCAAACGTGTTGTGAGAAGTTTTTCTGTAAAGCTAAATGGGGATAGATGGCGTTGGAGTTTTTGTGGTAGAACGTGTTTCCGTTATTCCGAATGTGACGTCACTTATCTACGAGAGCATTGGAACCGGAAGTAACATTTTCGTCTTTCGATGGTTTGTTTATGCTGAAAATACATCTCATAAAATTGAACGTAATCAAATTACATATGTTTAAGAAATTGGAAGGATGCAATTAAAAGCAGCTGTAATTCAAATGTGGAAAATGTTCTAAGTGTCTACTGAATGCACTCGTGTGTTTGTTGTGTTGTAGTCAACAACTATGCAAGCTAGTTTTTTAAAATGTAGTCGTTAGTTTATTTTTTATTCGTTTTTGATTATATTTATTGCACATTTTTGTTGACTGTAACTACATAATGAAATAAAGTTGTCATTGCAATTTTTATTCCTCTTTGTGAATTATTTCAGCTAATACATTTCAAGGATAATTTCTTACTAATGGATGACGAAATTATGAATTTGGATTGCTCAGTATTTAAAACACGTTTCCATTACTAAATTATAACATCGCAATCGAAAACACTTGATTTCCCAGATTGAATGATGTGTAATGAATCCTGAAAAGATAGATATTGCTATATGAAAAATTGTACTTAAATTTTTATTGTGTTTCTGATATCTGATATACAGCTTTAAAGTTTTTATTGAAGTTGTTACATATTTTAAAATATTTAAAGTGCCTTATGTGAGGATTAGCACTAAAATGGACACTAAACATTTATTTTAGTCTTATAAAAATCCCAAAGGTGCTTAATTTATAATCTTACCAAAAGCCGGTTAAAAATACCGATTCATTTTGCTGAAAATAAGTCTCGATATCCTAAATATGATATTGCCATCTAAATCTACTGAACAATATACAATGTTTATATAACATTGTTTATAATAAACATTCATTTTATTCTACATATTTTGGCGGACTCCGAATGTTTTTTTCATATATGACCGAATTTACTAATGAAATTTCTAAGAGTAATGGAGACAGATTTTGATCACAAACAGGGTGTTGCTTCGTAAAATTTTGGAAAATAAATATGAAGACTATCCCTTTAGCAAAAATAAAAATGCACATTCAACCGAAAAATTAGAAATACTCTCCATTTGCATCTGAACGTATCAGTTCAACATCGTAACATTGAAAAGGCACATATCACTTAAACATTGGAAATGCACATATCAATCTTAAAAAAAGAGAGTCCCCACTACCGTAAGGTTTGGTTCGTGAATACGAACCAAACCTTACCGTAGTGGGGTTTTGGGCGGAATGTCTTGTAAGTGGGTCGCTGGCTCGGCCTGCTCCTTCTTGCGTCTTCGGTAAGATCTAGATCTCTCCGTACTTGTCATAGATTTAGATTTGGTATCATTTTGTTCGTCTTGAACTGCTCTTTCAACCTGTTTACGTTTCCTATGCCCCAATTGAACTTTAGTGTGCTATTTTGGCTTCAGTGAAATCTTCGACAAATCGTCACTTTCCACAGCACAATTTTGACACAAATGGTTTAAACTGCCAACTAGTCAAACGGAATTGTAGAACTCGTCGTTCTCTTCAATTTAAGCACGCACTCGCCACGACCCGTCGATTAGAACTGAAGTTACAACGGTTAAACAGGCCAGCGTATGCCCGAAATGTGACTCATTTTCCCTACCACGCGGTACAAAGGTCAGACGGGGGAGTGGATTAGTGGCCAACCTGATCGACGCGGCCCACCTTCCTCTACACCAGGGATGTCAAACTGGCTGGCCGCACGCGGCCCCCGAGGTAATTTTTTGTAGCCCACGATGTTCTGAATAATTTTTGTGGCCCACGATGCACTCGTTTTAATGATTTCAAAGAGTTACAAAAAAATTTCTCTTTTTATTAGGCCTTTTTCCTTTGAAGTTCAAAATGCTCCCACTTCGATACGACTGGAATTAATTGATTTCCGGAATGATTCGGTTTTAAAAGACATATCGAGAAGTAGGAATTCCCAAAATATATTAGCCCGTTGTGTTGCTCCAGTGTGACGTTAATTGAAAAAAATACCAAAAAAAAATACCCAAAATATATTCTTATTTAGGTGAAAAATACCCGGAAATTAAAAAGTCTGCTGCACAAACTTTATGCTATTTTGGGAGTACGTACTTGCGTGAGCAACTATTTTTGTCCATGAAATTAAATAAAACGGCCTACAGATCAAGATTAACTGCTAAACATCTATCTGCCATAATGAAGATTGTTCTCAGTCTTTGAATCCAGATATTGGAAAACTAGTAGGAGGAAAGCGCTGGCAAGTTTCCGGTAAGAAAATTAATTTTAGTTTTATAAATACATTAAATTAAATAAATGTTTAAATAAAAGCAATTATATAGCAATATTATAAATTATTACCCTAAATCCACTTAATTGCATAATGTGTTTTAATTATACTATCCATATTCCTGAATCCTCACTTCAAAATATTATTTTAAGAAAATTTGTAAAGGTGATGTGGCCGGCGTGAATCTTAACAGTTGCATTAAATGGTCCGTGTTTTAATTGAGTTTCACACCCCTGCTCTACACGATGGTAGCTCATTTATCCCCATAGGCTGATTCCCCGTGGAGTTATAGGGTTTGAGATGTCAACACTTTGTGACGCGCAAGTTTATTCAGATGACTCCCATGCATGCCTTGGACCCCCGGACCGATTTTTTAAATTTAAATTAAAAATTTGTACTCTACTTACATTCATCAACTTAGCATTTTTGGCCAACGATTCCTTTCAAAATAAATGTCTTATTTTAAAAGTTTAATGCTTAAAAAAGTAATACGAATGGAATATTTGGATGCATATGTTATTCAAAACGGTACAAATTGAGAATAAGACAATAAGAACAATTTTTAACAAGTACAGTTCTCATGAAAGTTCAGACATCAGCATAAAAATGTTATTGATGGAGAGAGAATTGTAACTTGGGTGGTTATAGATTTATGGAATTCTGAATCTATTCGAAAAATGGTTATAGTAGGGTTAATAGTATAGATGTATAAGGAAGATATCAGTTTTATGCATACTTACCAACAAATGGAATGTGTGGTTGTTTGTAATTGGAAAAACATTCCTTCAGAATTCGGAATTCTCAGTAGAGCTTAGGTGCTTGAACTTGAAGTAAATAGAACAAAACTAACTGAAACTAAACGAAGATATAAGAGATTCTATTCATATATTTGAATCTTTCCCTTCGGGATTGATCCCGGACCGTCGCCAATAGCCCCCTTGTGTTGCTCCAGTGTGACGTTAATTAACTACCTACCTGCCTATACATATGTATACTATTCTCTTCTCAGGATTTAAGTGAACTACCGTGAGTCACAAAAGTATTCGACCACTTCAAGTTTCTAACTGTTTTCTTGTGCTTCAAAATGTATTTAAAATTTATCCTCATAGAGAAGCTATCTTTCTTTAGAATACCTCCAAAATAACGAATAATTACGAAAAGTTTAGGTAGGTAGTTATTTTAATTAACGTCACACTGGAACAACACAACGGGCTATTGGTGAAGGTTCGGGATCAATCCCAAAGGATCGTGGACAACACCACGTAATTTTGAACCACGGTCAGATGAAGAGGCAACACCTGAGCTACGATAAATTTAGCTAAAAAAATTGTTGTTTGTGTGCGCCGGCCGGATTGTTTTCCCTTACACGATTGCCATATGATTATCGTTTGTGCGCGCCTCGATATCTTGGCTCGCGAAAAATTAAGAATCGTTTGCAATTTTTTATTTTCGTTTTATTCTTTAGACGCTAATTTTGGCAATATTAAAAAAATATGGCTTTAGAATTATGTTGTTCAGAACTGTTCGTGTTAAGAATTCTTCGACTAGCTGTACGCCAATTCAACTTTTTGCCTTAGAGCAAATTTTGCACGGACGCATAGAAGCGCTCCTCGTGAAATCATTATTTCAGAGCCACGGCCTTTTGTTAATGTAAGTACAATCTTATAAATAAATAAGCTTTAATCATACAGTCCACTTATTTGAACCTACTACATTGCGTGGGACGATTATTAAAAATGTAACAATTTATAAAATAAAGCACAAAAGTAATAATTAGACCATTTTCCGTAAAAAGTATAAATGAAACAAAACCGCATAAAACAATGTTTTTTAGATTTTGTATTTATTTTTGCGGTGGGGATGTAGAATGCGCGGCATTAGCGATTTATCGCCAAACATGGTAACCTTGGTATTTTGATCTAGCTTTATGGTATAAGGAGCCTATGCATAAGGATATAACAAATCGAATCGCCAAGATGGCCGCCATACTGGCTTTGGACGCCATCTTGATTTGGCAACAAACATGCCCCGGATTCGACATCTTTAGCACTTTTACACACTAGATAGCTTTTTGTTTAAATAGCATTGAAGAATTCCAGCAAAACCGACTGATAATTTCACAGGGGCTCATAAGTGAACCGCGTTCGACTTTTATTTACTAAAGGGTTAGATTAAAAATAATTCCAGTGCTTATTCATTATTTCCCTACCTAACACTCAAGTAAACGGTTCATACTTTAAAAGAAAATATTTTTTCTTGAGCTGTGATGAGGTTGGTTCGTTCTTTTTAGGTTTTAGGGCGCAAGGGTCCATATTTGGCCAAGCTGCGCCAAATACAACGTCAAATAAAAACGTGAGAGGCAAATGTAACTACGTTACACATATTTTTCACTTTAAGCAATGAAATTCATATCAACCATTAACATAGACACGTTCACAAATATTTAAAAAATTATAGTATATATTGAAGTATAAATAACATTAGAAAAATTCTTAGTTTAACCCATTAAAGACCGCTATTAAATTTTCGCTGTTGGAATTGTACTAAACTGAATTTTCACACTTATTAGAACATAAATAACACAATGAAGGTGTTTCCAGAAAATTATATTTATTTTAATAAGAGTTACAAAATGTTGAGTTTTCGCAACGTCAGTCCAAAGTGATATAAAAAATTATCATTTAGTAACATGAAAGTCTTTGAAACATTTTGCATGTAGCATTTGTATATTGCACTTATTACAGATAGTAATTGTTTGACTTCTGCAGTGCTTACATCTTTTCTCTTATTTTTACTGTTTTTAGTGATTATATGGTCAAAACGGTCCTTCCGAGCTTCGTTTAAAATTAAATTTTAGATAGCAGATGGTCTTCCAACATGTGAAACAGTAGGTAAACTTGAATCTGTCTGGATTTCTTCAGGAGTTTTCATCAAAGATACGGAAAGAGATCTCTGAAAGTCTAATAAACTTATCTTGGAATCCATTATGTCCCTGTAGAGCCTCCATGCATTTGACTTTGCAACATCAATAAAATTGGAAAAATTGGGAACCACCAATTCTAAAAGATCTAAAAAATCTACTCCTCCCATATGCTTGCTATAATCAGAAATTAATCTAGGTTGCTGGATAGTCACATGCTTTTTTTCTCCCCTCGAGTATTTTTTGGCTGTCATAATAGGTTCAACTGCTCCCCAGTTGGATGCCACTGTAACTACTGCATTATCATTCCAACGAACGGCACAAATTTCATTCTTTTTATTAAATGCTGAATCATAGGTTCCTCTAGCTTCTTTTTTAAATTTTTTACGGGCTGTAATGGACATTTTCCTATTCTATTATCCCTAACTGTTCCAGTTGCGTAGAATCCCATGCTGGTAAGCTTTGTCAGCAAAGAATGGGATGTGAAGAAGTTATCAAAATATATTAAATGATTTGATGGTACTTCCACTACTTTCCAAACTTTTGTGACAATATGATTTCCAAGACCTAAGTCTAATGACTGTTTTGTTCTCAGAAGATTTGTCTGTGTAAATATGAAACTGAAAAAGATACCCGTTTGAGGAGCATAAACACTACGTTCCAAAGGGCTGCTGACGTCATCTGAAAGAGACCAATATAATTTTTCTTGTGGTAAGCGTGAATACCCTGTAAACAGAAGGAAACCTATAAATCGCTTCAGCATTGGAATTGATAGAGAAAAATTCAGTCTGTTTTTTTGATGGGCATATTTTACAGATTCATCAACAATATGTTTAAACATATCTTCACTAAATATTTCTAAAAATACATCTACAGGTTCATGACCCACTAATTTATTTGAAATAAATTCTTTTTTACTTAATTCTATAGAATTTAAGTCCAAAGGCTTCCTCTTGAATGCAGGAGTACATTTTTCCCACGAAATATTTTCCTTTTTCTTACCATACAGCTTACTTTTGCATTTTTTTAAAAATAATTTCTATTTCACATGTTATGTCTTTCGGTATTTCTAAATTTTCACCCAATACATCATCATCAAAATCTTCATCCATAATCTCATCTGGATCTGGAGGAATTACGGCAAAATCTGACTGCTCATTATCTTCCGTAGAAGATGATTCTAAAATTTCATCATCATCTAGCTCATGGAAATACTCCAGGGCCTCTTCCAACTTTAAACATCGCTTTTTTCCAGACACAAACTTATCTGAAAGGAAAAAATGCAAACTTACTGCATAAAACGTAACGTAACGCATTATTTCCTCAAATAACACATTTTGGACTGGTGCTGCGTTTTCGCAACATTTTCCAAAATATGAATTTAGAAGCATAAAAGCAAAAATTATGCCTTACCTGTTGAAGCCATTTCGTTTTTAAGTCTGGTAAATTCGGCAGAAGCTTTTATTTGAAGATTAAGCAAGAGCTGCCATCTATAATCATTATTTGAAAATAGTCACTTTTTTTCTGCAAAACATAAAAAGAAAATATTTTTGGCTTGGTGTGAAAATCTTGCTAATGGAAAATAAAAGTAATTTATAATTAACAATTAAAGTATAAAAAAATCAAATAAAAATATTAGTTCAGACAGAAAATACCCAGGACAGTATTTTTAAAAACGTAGAAATTAATGTTGCGTTTTCTCAACATCAGTCTTAAATGGGTTAAATAGGTTGGTTTTGGGTTTTTTCATGGCGCAAGGTGTTGCTTTCACCACCAAAACACACTTAATGGCTAAGTAACCGCATCTATCGGTTGAAAGAATCCTAGCAAAGATTCTATTGGTCAAGAAGATCAAAACTGGTTTGAAGTCATGCAGAGATCTCTATTTGCAAAACTGATATATGGGTGCGAAACCCTCAGAGGGTTAATGAATTCAAGGTTACTGTTAAATTATTAATTGCAATTTACAAGAAATACTTGCTTATAAAACAAAGCTGTGTAGGTCAATCAGTTATTACATACCTCACAAAAGTCAATTACAAAACATCGTTCGTTTTGTAAGAGATAGAAATACAATTGCTCAAAATTGTAAAAAAAGAGATTAAAATTCATGAAAAATTATAAATTGTATACCATTATTGTATAATTATATTTTGTGTACAAGAATATAAAATGATTAACACTAAGCTCTCATCTATGATACTTATTTTCGATAAGCTTTTTTCCTTAGACAGACGTCCCATTTTGATGTCGACGTTTCTGCTGGTAAGGCCACTGGTAGGTAGGTATTTTAATTAACGTCGCAATGGAGCAACACGACGGGTATTGGTGACGTCCCGGGATCAAACCCGAAGGGAAGGATGCAAGGAAAACATCACGTAATTTTGAACCACGGTCAGATGACGAGGTCACACCTGAGCTGGCACCACACTCTCCAAACCTCCATACTCCACCAACGCGAGGACATTTAAGGCCACGACAGATTTAATGTGCACAAGCCCTCTTTGTACACGACGGTCTTTTGTTGGATTCGAACTCGCAACCCTCCTGTTACGAATCCGTTACTCTTCCAAACGGGCTACCTCTGCCCGATAAGGTTTCCATCACTTTCTGATTTGTAGCATGGAGCTAGTTAGTGAAGAGTAGCCGATTAGCAAACAGAGGGCTGCGAGTTCGAAACTCGATCCAACCAAAGATCGCCGTGTACATGGGGCTGGTGCATGTTAAATCTGCTGTGGCCTCAAATGTCCTCACGTTGGCATGATGTGGAAGCTTGGAGAGTGGGGTACCAGCTCAGGTGTCAACTTCGGTCTTCTGACCGTGGTTCAAAATTACGAGATGTTGTCCTTCGGGATTGATCCCGGAACGTCGCCTATTGCTCTTTGTGTTGCTACAGTGCGACGTTAATTCAACTACCTACCTATCTTCGTCACCCGAGCTGCCATCTGTGAAATTTTTTACAACAGCAAGAATGTTTTCCCAACACTCTACAAAACTAATTGCATGAGGTATTCAGGATGCTGAGATTTCTTGTTAAAATCTAAGCCTATTTCACTTTCGCGCACGTTTTTTCCACACTGATTTCAATTTCCCAGATTTCTTATTGCCTTCTGTCATCAGATTGCTAGAATTAGAGCGGCTACCCATTCTATGTAGTAGTTTTAGTAGGTGGATGCAAAAGTTCGTCCCGTTTCTTTGACAAAAATTAAAGAAAAATGTTATTTACTAAAAATTACATTTTATCAATATAGTATGCGCAGTTCTGTTCGATGACCTGCCTCCATCTCTCTCTGGTAGCCGCATAATCCCGCGCTCATAGAAGTTCTGAGGTTTCTGTCTCAAGAACTGATCCAGGTGACGAAACTCTGAACCATTCACGTCACGTGGAATCGTCAAATACACCCTTCATCATACACACTACCTATCTTCTTTTGCGTCTGCGAAGCATTCTTGCCTTTTCGGAAATGAAAAAGCATAATACAGTGGTACCTTGAGATACGAGTTTAATTCGTTCCATGACCGAACTCGTAAGTCAAAATGCTCGCATCTCAAATCAATTTTCCCCATTGAAATTAATTGAAATGAGATTAATTCGTACCAGCCCCCAAAAACCCACTCCAATTTTTTTGTAATAATGTATTTATAATGAGCAAATATTGTAGCTGCAGTTATAGCCTTTATCGAGTCCTGCTTCAGAATAGTACATATCGTAGAAGTAGTGCGATCGTACTGCGTTGCCAAGTCTCTTACGCCTTGCTCATGTTTGTCTATTATCTCACTCTAATTCCATTGATATTACCTTTTTCCTTTTCTCACCACTGTTCTTTACACTCACCTTCTTTGGACTCATGGTTATACAAAAAATTAGCTAAATAACTATACCATCACCCCGTTTCTCCGTTTTCGAAATTGATGCATCTGGTGGGAGAAAAGTAAAATGAAAAAAATAACAAAGGGACTCGGGCCTCCCGATGGCAGTTGACAGTAAATGTCACACCAACTTAAGAAATTGATTTTGTGACTGACATTAACTATCACCGGGTGACGTAAATATGCGTGAGTTAGCTACGTGTGAGACTCGGGAATCTGAGCGGAGTGGTGGTAGTGATGTCACCGAAGCAGGCCCGTATCTCAAATTCTGGCTCGTAATTCAAGGCAAAAAATCGACATAGTGACGGCTCGTATCTCAAAAACCTCGTATGTTGGGGCACTCGTATCTCAAGGTACCACTGTATGTCGGAAATGCTCCTTATTTTCTGCCGTTTTTAGTGCATAACAAAATTTAAACCCGATAACCCAATTTTTTCCTTCAAGCACTCGCTGAAATTCCTTTAAAAAATCAACATCAAAACTTTGCATGTGCGAAGAACACACTTTGGTTTTGCGATGCAATACGATCTATCGCCAAAAACGGTACGAACTTTAGCATCAGCCCAACAACAACATCAAAAGCTCCATAGATCAAATAAAGTTAAGATCAATGAATTCCGTTGCAACTGATTTCATATTGCTTTAGAGCATCGAGTTCTTCAGTAGAGTTTTAACAACGCCTCTGTAGCTCAGATAAACGATATTTCATATCAAGCATCCCCTAGTGGTCGATTTTTGTTGAAGTTCAGTGGTCGTGATTAAAATGAATGGACATTGTGACTATAAAAAATGAAGGTAGTTAGATAGTTAATTGACGTCACACTGGAGCAACACAACGGGCTATTGGCGTCGGTCGGGACCAGTCCCGATGGGATAGATACAAGGACAACGCCTCGAAATTTTGAACCACAGTCAGATGACAAGGTCAACACCTGATCTGAAACCCCACTTTCCGAAATTCCATACCACGTCGATTCCGGTTATGACAGATTCAGCGTGCACCAGGCCCCACGTATAAGATGGTTTTTGATTCGATCGAGTTTCGAACTCGCAACCCTCCGGTTGCTAATCCCGCTTCTCTGCCAACCGGGCCACATCAGCTCTTCAGGCCAAGAAACGTTTATTTTAATGACTGCACAAATACAAGATGCCGTGGAGTGAAGCTGGTTAAGATGAAAAAGAGAGAAAAAGATCTCTTGCTTGTGAGAATATCTTGGAGAAGAGCAACCCTGGTATTTAATTAGCGTCGCATTGGAGCTAAACAATGGACTATTGGCGACGGTCCGGGATCAATCCCGAAAGATCCAAGGGCAACGATGACGATGTCAACACCTGAGCTGGCACCCCATCCTTCCTCGCCACGTCAACGTGAGGAAATTTGAGGCCACGACAGATTTAATATGCATCATCCCCCACGCATACGACGGTCTCTGATTGGATCAAGATTTGAAACCTAATCCGCTTTTCTACCAGCCGGTCTACAAACCCTTCATGCCAAGGAACGTTTATTTTAATGATTGCACAAATGCAAGGTGGTTAAGATCAAAGAGAGAAAATAAATCCTGCTCGTAAGAACGTTTTGGAGAGGAGCAACCCTGGGAAGGAAGAGTGAACACCTGACTCATGCTAGTTACTCCCGACGACCAAACTGCGTTTAAAAATATCGCTCGGCTGCTGTGGATGGTATGTTGGACAATAGAGGGTCGTTAGGGTTTAGTGGTCGGAGATTTTGTTGCATGAGGCTGACTAATCATGTCTGGAGGGAATATGTAAAACAAAATTATGCTTATATTGCGTTTTAGTTAATTATTTTTTGTCGTTATTAATCCATAACTAGCGAACTTGCTATCGTTAAAATGTGGTCAGAATATTTGACGCAGTAATCGATTAGATATTTTTATTGATTAAAGTGCTACGTACAAAGGTCTGAAAAGGATCGAGGAAAAGTTGAATTCGTTTTTAATCCTATTTCAAGCGGGAGGATCGCGAGTTCGAAACTAGGTCCAACCAAAGGAGTCGGTTTCTATTGTTTTAGGTTGCATTGATTTGGAGCTGAGGAACTAGCCGAATTAGATGTCTAAGTATATATAATTATGTATGCATTTTCATCATAATTTATCTTTCTTTCATCTTTTCGCGGCCGCGTTGGAAAAGTAGCGGATTGGCAATCGGGGGGTTGCGAGTTCGAAGCTCGGTACAACCAGACTGTCGTGTATGCGGGGGCTGGTGCACGTTGAATCTCTCGTGCCCTCGAATATTCTCTCTTTGGCGTGGAGTGGAAGTTTGGAGAGTGGGGTGCCAGCTCAGGTGCTGACCTCGTCATCTGGCCGTGGTTCGAAATGACAAGGTGTCCTTAGATCTTTCCCTTCGGACCATCAACAATAGCCCGTTGTGTTGCTTCAGTGCGACATTAATTAGATACATTCATACCTGTTTCAAGTGGGGCTTGTTGTGGTTCAGTATGCTGGGTAAGATCGACTTTCCTTGTGTATGTTCATTATTTAGAGTCGTCTGTCTTGAGTTTGGCACAGTATGGCAAAACATGTGCCTTGCGCCCATAAAACCCCATAAACCAACCAACCTATTTCAAGTATTTTAAATATGCTTTCCATAGCACGCGATACACAGATCTCAACAAAGATGGCGTATGATTATTTGCGAACTGATTCGAAGCTCATTCCCTGTTATAAATAAAAAACTCGAAATTAAACACCAAATTGAGGGTTGGAAAATTGAATTGAGCACGTTATTGGCACATTGTGCTCCCGAGGTAGGTAGGGGCCTCTTGGCTCAGTGGGTATGCCCACTGCGCTAGCAACCTTCGAGTTGTAGGCGGCGAAGGTCCGATTCCTGCCAGGTGCATTCCTCCCTGGGTGTATTTCTCTCTTCTGTGTCAGTAAAGCTTTCACCGTGTGTGTCAGTTGATTGTGTCTGGCGCAGCGTGGCCAAATATGGCCCTTGTGCCATAAAACCCCAAACCCATCCAACCAACCCGAGGTAGGTATTTAATTAACGTCGCACTGCAGCAACACAACGGGCTATTGATGATGGTCCGGGATCCCGGAGGGAAAGATCCCTTCAATCAATCCCGAAAGATCCCTTCAATCCCGGTCGGATCTTTCCCTTTGGGATTGATCCCGGACCGTCGCCAATAGCCCGTTGTGTTGCTCCAGTGTGACGTTAATTGAAACCCCCCCCCTTCAATCCCGGTAACAATCAAGGGCAACGCCTTGTAATTTGGAACCACTGTCAGATGACGAGATCACCTGAGCTGGCACCCCTCTCCAAACTTCCACATCACGCCAAAGTGAGGACATTTGAGGCCACGACAGATCTAACGTGCACCAGCTCCCGAGTATTCGACAGTCTTTGACTGGACCGAGTACGAACTCGCAACCCTCTGGTTGCTATTCCGATGTTCTTGCAACTGGGCTACCGTGGTCCCCTTGTGCTTCCGAGATCTGTGTAGATGTATCGATAAAATTATTACGTATTTGATGTTCCTACTAGTCAGTGTCCACTCCACAGATGACCCAAATATATCCCCAGACTACAGCGTCGTTTGCTTGTCACGTCTACGACCGAACATATTTGGGTTAGAGTAGTTAAACTACTAGGGCACGCATGTGCTTACAACATACACTGTACCCAAACTGAGCTCGCACGGAAGGAACTTTCTTTAGAACCTTATGTCGAGAAAAAGCTGCTTTTGTTTCTCTAGCTTACTTCACAGGACATTAAATTTCGAAACGACAGAATCGTGCACTCAGCTGGGTAAAACACCCGTCTTTATTCAACTACTGGTAGAAGTTAGTCATAGCTTTACGGCAAAAAATTCTGGAGATAGAAAAAAAAATGTTAATGCATAGGATTAATAAATTTATTATGACGACAATACTATCGTGAGAGAAAATAACAAAAGTTTTGCTTAGTCATTAAAAATCTTTCTGATTTGATTTATAGGTAGGTTTGTAGTTGAATTAACGTCGGCATTGAAACAACACAATGGGCTATTGGCGAAGGTCCGGGATCCATCCCGATGTGAACTATCCGAGGACAACACCTCGTAATTTTGAACCACGGCCAGATGACGAGGCCACACCTGGGCTGGTACTACACTCTCCAAACTTCCACACCACACCAATGTCAGAACATTTGAGGCCACGACAGATTCAAGATGCACCAGCATTAGTGTTCACGACGGTCTTTGTCTGGAACGACTTTCGGACTCGCAATCTCCCGGTTGCTTTTCCATCTGGTCCCGATGAAATGGGAGAATAAATAGACGTAAATCTTGCATCAGCACTGTCAACATGAAATAACTCTTGATGTTAGTGAAAATTGTATAAAAATGATTTTTATAGTTTTATTTTTCGAACAAGGAGACTAAATTTAACTAGTTTGTATCTACTGAAAAGTTATAATGAGCTAAGCGAAGAACTGGATTCTCACAGAACTTAACCCTCCAAGTGATTTCGTCGAAATACCTCTCCCATAAACGTCTGACCAATTTTGCTAATGACGAGATATCATATCATCCAGATATAGCCGATTTTTGATGATGACGAAATCAAGATCTGGTCAGTTTTTCTTCTTATGGCGAGGTATCTCGACCATCAAGATCTGGTCAGTTTTGCTATTGATGATGTACCTCGTTGAGATAACCACTACAAGGGTTAAAATTCACTGTAAAATAAATGGAGGTTCCGGAAAGGTTTGAGTATTTGGGGCATACGCCATATTGCATTAGGTGTAGACAAGCTGCATAGAAAGAAATATGGACCTTTATGTGTACATATTGACATTTTGAAAAGAAATAACAGAGCAAGAAAGGTCGGGATTGAAAGCGACATTTATTTCCATCAAGACAACGATTTGGGATCGCTGTCTTAATGGAAATAAATATCGCTTAAAGCTTGGCTTGTGAGATGTTTGTTTCTATATATAACTAATCCCCCGTCATGGAAACACCTCCCCAGAGCCCAGACTTTATTGTCATTGGAAATGTATCGAACTATTTGGAACGAAAAGTTCGAAAGCATCGCATTTCCAGCAAAATCAATGTTAACCAATAACGTTAGTGGATGTGGTCCGTATTGTATCAGTTTACCTTAAAATGAGTTAATTGAAGTCTAAATAACCTCAGACATGTAAATGTAATGCCTTGTTTGCGTTTACTCAGAACTCAACTTGCATCTTTTCTTCCTGTTTCACCGATATTATTATATATGTTTTTGAGTAAATTTACCATAAATTGAAGAATTTGTTTTAGAAATTTATTCTAGTCTAGTGTTAAACCTTTTGAGTTATGAGATTTAGAAGTAGTGTAGCATTGCTTTTAACCCACAACACATAATGGCTAAATTACCACATCGATTGGCTGAAAAAATCCTAGGTTGCTTGCTTGTTTTGGGGTTTTATGGCGCAAGGGCCATATTTGGCCAAGCTGGGCCAAACACAAGACAACGTAAAGTGAAAAGTGTCGTGAAAAGAAACAGGGATTGGGCAACAGAGTAGAGGGATGAAAGTAGAAAAAGATCGCTTGGATATATCCCGGGGGCAAGACCCCGGGATATATCCAAGTTAGTAAAGGCAGTAAGCCCATGGGAAAAGGAAAGATTACTCAGGTACCTGGGGTCCATGAAGCCGGTACACTCCTATAGGAGATGGGCACCTGAGGACATCAAGCAGAGGACTGAATGCTGTAGAACGGATATATGCGTATAAACCCCTCAGAGGGTTAATAGATGCAAGAACTAAGCGAGTGGTATAGAAACAGCTTGAGGGCCGTATATTGTGCATCCCTGTGCTAGATACTTGGAGTAAAGGAATACCGTTTAAATATTGTATTTTTTTATTGATTCTCTAACTATACCGTAAACATGAGTGACTACTTAAACAGATCAGTCAGGGCTTCTATAAGGGAAAGAGGTCCCGGTTGCCAGGGCCTAATGAAGAATCCCGGGAAATGTGAAAGGTTTTTGTAATGTAATGTTTTGTCCATTTTCTATATTCGAAATGTTAAATGTGTATTAACACTCTTGGTGGTTGTAAATAACGTGGTGCTGTCCTTGATCTTTCCCTTCGGGATTGATCCCGGACCGTCGCCACTAGCCCGTTGTGTTGCTCTAGTGCGACGATCATTAACTACCTACCTACTTCGTCGTTGTTTCGAGGAGGTATTTCGTCATTGGCAGAACTGACCAGATCTCGATCGACGGGATATCTCGACAAAGCAGAATTGACCAGACTTCAATGGACGAGATACCTCGTCATTAGACGGAAATCTAATCAAGTCATCAGTCACAAATTAGCAGCATTTTTATGACGAGATATCTCGTCTTTAGCGACACTTGTCAGATCTTGATGAACGAGATATCTCGTCGAAACCACTCGGAGGGTTAAGTATATGGAAGGTATGAAATGAGTGCAATCAAATAAAGATAAATTTCTGCATGTTAATTGTATCTCTGCGGTAACCCTACGTAACTAACCTTCCTAATTCTGGCCTTTGGGGAATTTCCTGATTTCCAGGTTGCCCTGTCCACTGTCCTTTTGTCACTGAAGTCAGGAATTTAGCCCGAATAAAAGCCGTCATAGAATATAGCCCAGATAAAATAGCCGTTATGGAATATAGCCCGAATAAAATAGCCTTTTCTGAGTCATAGAAAATCTAAATCGTATTGTTCGCATACTATCAAAGAGAAAAAGAGGGTTCAAGAGACAGTAGGTTTGGTTAGATCCCGATATAATTAACCAAATGAAACCAAACCAACTAACTCAGCTGGATTCGAGTGCAGCAGTCCCAACCCTAAGAACCACTGCTCTTACTTATTTAAGAACCCCACCATTACGTAACCCTTCCACGGGATCACGTAACAAACAACCCACATCACATTCCACCCAACAAAAAAAAATCAAGTGCCTCCGTACAACGCTTCACATACCTCCCTTATTCCTCATGCACCTCCGACTGTTTATACACCACGAGGGGATATTTATTTATTAACCGATCAATACGGCGAAAGCTATTGCAGGGGGGTATCATGGATTTCCCATAAATTACGATCCCGAGCACCCTTTCGTAAAGATTAAGAGCGGACTCCGCTGCCGCCCGAGAGGCGGCGCTAGTGTTCCGCATCCTCCCTCCGTGGATCCCCTGCTCTTCCACAGCGTCAATGGTATGTCGTTATGTCCGAAAGGTACTTCTCCTCTGGCATGCTATCAAGAGAGCAATGGCGGCTGTTCCCTTGTCATCTAGCATTGTCTACCAGCTGCACGTAGATCGTGGGATTCCCACCGTATGGGAGAGTTTATGATCCCGTACGGCCGAATGACCCACGGAGAACACCCTCCCGTGCTGCTGAGTGCGTCGAGTGTCGATCGACGGCTTTGTTTTGAAGGAAGAGTGTGATTTCGGAGTGCTGGTTTTTATTGGAGAAAGCGTGGATTCAGTTTTTAAGTTTGTTCTGGTCCGTAGAACGGCAGTGCACTTATCTGAAGTCGAATTTCAAATGTCTTGATCGTCGCGTGCCAGTTTGTCTACCTGTCCAGCACTCGTGGCTTCTTCGGAGTTTAGAATGTGTCGACTGTTTTGGCCAGTGAAAGGTAACCCATTCGGTTATAAATTAATCCAGGTCGATAGAATACCCTTTCGCGTGTGATGTTCGCGTTTTGAATGTTCCTGCATCCAACAGATTAGCAACTTGTTACCCTATGTTTTTAATTTGGACCATAAGAGCTTTGGCCATATTCTACTTCCATTGGATGGAACGGATTTTAACAGAACAATAACACCATTGCGGTGGAGTATTCGAAGAAAACATCCCGTATTCAGTCAGTTTAAAATATTTAAAGGAAAAGAAACAATTAGATAGTTGAATTAACTTGGACTTACACAACGGGCTATTGGCGACTGTCCGGATAAACCCCCAAGAAGAAACAATTAGAGTAATTGTTAGCAATTAAAGTATTTTTAATGGAACTGTGTACCCTTTTGTATTGGTCTAATAACAATTCGTCAAAAAAGCATCGATGAGAAATGCTTGAATTTATTCTAAAATTCCATTTCCATCCTAAAATTGTGAGCTCTAAATATATACTTCACATTCCTATTTTAATTCTAAAACTGAGTAGAGATAAACTTTGTTTTTAACATATTAAATTTAAAGACACGTGTGGATAATTAATTATTCACTTCTTTACTTTGACTCCTAGCTAAAGGAATAAAATTTATTGTATATATAGAGGGCTTCCTTCTGTTGTGGGTCCTTGAAAATATCTACTGTTTCACCTTGTCGAACTCATGCATTCGATTCCTTTTACCCATACAATAGGGAAAGAAAGCATATTTCAATAATATAAAGATGACAGAGTAGAAAAAGAACTATGTTTATTATCCATCATGGTGTTTGAAACCAGCATTATTTATGAGAACTTCCATTGTTTCGACTCTTTCTGATCACATTTGCAAGAAATCCATAAATCTTCCACTCGATGCGAGCTATACACAAATGTGACTGTGATATTACCATGGACATATATATGAATACGGTCACTCCAAACCCATATGGTGAACAGGTGTTCTGAAAGGTACTTCCCATATTGCACAGTGGTGTAACAGTCTATGTAGACTACATCCATCATGTTGAAGATATCCTCTCTTCGTCGTCCGCTGGACTTCAGGTTGTGGTAATTAATTAACGTCGCACTGAAGCAACACAACGGGCAATTGGCGAAGGTCCGGGATCAATCCCCGATGAAAAGATCCTGGGATAATCCTCGTAATTTTGAACCACGGTCAGATGACGTCAACGCCTGAGCTGACACCCCTCTCTCCAAACTTCCACACCACGCCAACGTGAGGACATTTGATGCCACGACACATTTAAAGTGCTCCAGCCCCGGTTTTTGGTTGGACCTAGTTTCTCCGAGACTTCAGGTTAAATCTGGGACAATGGTAACATGGAACTGAAGAGGAGGATCATCGAAAAGCGTCTGCATCCTCTGAGCACGACGGCCAAGCACTTCCGCCGCGTCCTGTACGGCCTGATCGGCATTGTCCTGTCGTCCTACGTGGTCCTCTTCATCCTAGTGGTGTCCAGGCACATCGATCAGAGCGCACAGGACGAAGTCCGGCGGGCGCTGACCGAAGAGGCCAAGCAGAAGAAGGAGGCGAAGCCTTTTAACCTGGTAGCGGGTATCGGCCCCAACTCCCTCCGGATGGAGAGGTACCAGGAGAGGTGGGCTGCCATGGCCAGGGTCCTGAACACGAACGACGGACGGTCGACCCACGTCCGTCGGAGGGTTCACGCCTGCGTCCAGCCCAAGTTCCGGAAGCCTCCCGGACCCATGGTAGCCTTGGCGTCGTTTCCTGGATCGGGGAACACGTGGATCCGGTTTCTTGTGCAGCAAGCTACAGGTTAGTATCGATTCTTTGAGTTTTGATGGCCTGAAATTGTTTTAGAGGTTCATTAAACGGTTCATAAAACGACCTCTCGGTAATGCGTTTTTTGTGCAGTTTGAATGCTCGCTCGTAATGTCCAGTGCCGAATTTATAAATACGCAGCTTAGACAGTCAAATTTAGCCCCCTGATGGAGTTCACATTCATGATTCCATCTTGCAACTTTCCGTCCTCCCTGCATGACTACCTACCAATTTTGATCTTCTTGACCAATATAATTAATTTTTCTAAGCAAATTAGCAATGGAATCTTTACAAAAATTATAATCTAAGGCAATAAATAATATAATCTTTCAAAAGGATTCTGTTCTATGAGCCAATAGAATCGTTCCAAAGAATTCTGTTCTAACGAAAGGAACAGTATAATCTTTCCAAAGAATTCTATTTATTTTATGGAATGGATTCCAATGGATTAAATGCTGGAAAGGTAAAATGAAATCTTTTCAAAAGATTCTTTTCTAAGGAAAGGATCAGAGAATCGTTCCAAAGGATTCTATTCTATGGAAAGGACCAATATAATCTTTCTAAGTGTTGAAAGAATTCGTGGATTCCTTCAATGTGGTTAGTTATTCAGTATAAGCGTGTTGTGGGTCCATAAGCAATACTATACCACTACTGGATAATCTCATGACGATCAGAAGGTTAAAAGCGGCTTATCTTTGGATTTTGGAACACCTGTTTTTCAAAATAAATTAAAATATATTTTTAAAGTATGCACAAGTTAAAAAATAGTCTCACCGCGGTTAGACCCCAATACAATGAGTAATTTAGCAGACACACATGGCCGGTGATCAAATCGGGAATTGAGGAGACAGCTTTGCCTACAGACGGCAAAAAAGGGTAAGTTCGGCTTTGCCCATATCGCAATAAGAATGACGACAGACATTTTAGCAACCTATTCAATTCTTGATTCTATTTATGATTGGGCAATGTCCGTCAATCTCGCACTATCACACAACATGCTTTCACGTCTGTGCTCTAGATCCCGATTCAAGATATCTAGACTTCCAGGATATCTTAGACCATACTGAGATCTAAGAGTGAGAAGGGTCTCAGAAAATGAGAAAAGTTTTTGCATTGTAATACGTAATCTGTTTTCTAGGTCTAAAGAGTAATAAATCTTCAGTGTGTTTGAAAGGTAAGGTAGTTAATTAACATCGCACTGGACACAACGGGCTCTTGTGTTTCTAAGGACAAAGGTGTACTATGAAATAAGGTTGGTTGATTTGGGGTTTTAAGGCGCAATGTCCAATATCGGACAAGCTGCACCATGAAATAAGGAAGAAGAGAAGTATATTTGTGTAAATAATAAAAAATATATCTCAAATACTAAATTTATAATTTGTGTGAATTATAAATTTAGTATTTAGGATACATTTTTTATTTCAAGGGGGAGGCACGATCTAAACACGAACTAGATCCAAGAGAACAGGTGGGGTACGGGTGCAAGTACCCATTTAGATGAGAACCTCGATGCTAGGTTAGATCACGAGCTTCCCCTGGAATGCAACTATGTATTTCTAGTTCTCAATGTTTAACGCGTTTAGCTACTCAAAGTATTATAATGGAAAATTAGTTTGTGGGCAATCCCTCTGCTAAAGAGGTTGTGGCGATTTTTTCAAAATTCTCATTATGCAATTCATTTATTTTATTGTCATTATTATTTGCTTTTTAACCCTCCTGGTGGTTGTCACCATGAGGTATCTCGTCATTAGCAAAACTGACCAGATCTTGATCTCGTCATTGGCAAAATTGGTCAGATCTTGATGGATGAGATGTTTCGTCGAAACCACTTGGAGGGTTAATAAACTACCCAGGAGTGTCCATCAAATTGGCAAGTCCCTCAAAGGACTCACTTCTGGTGATTGTCTCAATGTTCAACTAGCACATTTGTATACATTTTTCTTTTCCTTTGCACACTTTAAATAGAACCAATATATTTATAACTAAGTTTATCGAACACTGCACTCTGCAGTACAGAAACTATCTTCATTTCCCGAATCCTTTATCCCTGGGCCCTAGTTTCAAGGTACCGGCGACTCCCCTTATGTGAGCCCAAGTAACAGTCACGAATTTAAGATGAGCTGATATTCAATAGGTATCACATCGATACGCTCAGATGTCAATGTCATACTTACTTTTTCTCCCTCTCTATCATATTTACACTTTTACATCGTAAATGAGACGAGCAGCTCAATTAGTGAACAGCGGAGACGCTGTTATTTTAATAGTTTGGTAGGTAGGTAGGTATTTTAATTAAAGTCACACTTGAGCAACATAACGGACTATTAGAGGCGGTCCGGGATCAACTCCGAAGGAAAAGAACAAAGGACAAAACCACGTAATTTCGAACCACGGTCAGATGACGAGATAAGATCTGGCATCCCATTCTCCAAACTTCCACACCACGCCAACGTGAGGACATTTGAGGCCACGACAGATTTAACTTGCACCAGCCCCCTTTATACACAACGGTCTTTGGTTGAATTCGAACTCGCAACCCTCCTGTTGCTAATCAGTTACTCTTCCAACTGGGTTACCGTGGCCCTTAATGTTCAACTTAAGATTAAAATCATAGTTAAAAGCTGTTCACTAATTGAGCTTCATTGTTCACTAATTGAGCTGCTCGTCTCATTTATGATGTAAAAGTTTGGACTTAGGATTAAAAGCATAAACGAAGTATTTGCGATTACTTTAGAGGTGTTTTACGATGATGCGATGCGTTTGTAACACGTGGCATAAAAGATGTGATAAAGACATATTTGTTGGTACATTTCTGTTACCACGTCGTGTATGAGACAGTTGCGACATTTTTGCAAGGGAAAAACTACCTCCAATGAAGCTGATGGCCTGATCAGTAGGAAACTTCTCTGTAGGAAACTGATACAAGTGTTACCATATCATCAACAGAGAAAAACACATGAGTGACATATTAATTATAGAAATTATATTCAAATAAATATGAAGCCTATTCTAATTTGATTGTGAAGATACATTCATATAAAATATCTTTAGTTTATAGTTTTAATTCCTTCAAGCTTGTTTTAATGTTTATATCTGCTTTCAGTTCCTTGATTTGTTTCGGAACAATATTATTTGCGTATGGAATAATCTGTATAGGTAGTTTTTAATTTAATATTTGTCAAAAATTTATTCCGAGGGAAATTTTGACTAATTTTATTTTCTCTTCCTTTTCCTGAGATAGAACTAATTTTATTTTCTCTTCCTTTTCCTGAGATAGAACCAATTAAAAGTTTTTACTTGAAATTTATTGAAGAAAAGTAAGTTTGAAATTACGTAAGATTTGCTATAGTCTTTTGCATTTTCTTAGTTACCTTTAATGTCTAGATGAATGACAATATACAATTCTAGGTTTTCCGAATGAAACATTTTAAACATTTAAAAGCGCACAGATATTGAACCGTTTGTTTTATCATGAAAAACTTTGGTGTAAATCTGTTCTGCACTTTGTATCCTGTTTAAGATCATCTCAAAATATTAATACTGTTTTTGTCAGACCATTGATTTTCTCTTATAGATTAACTCGAGTCTATTACCCAAGCCTCACATCCAACCAGACTTGCTTTCGCTTGGAATGCATTAAGTGCTTTTAACTGCGTTTGATCCCTATACCTAATGTCCTCTATTCAATCATTCGATAGCCATTAAGGGAATAGTTTTTGCCAACCTGACATCGACTGATGGGCTAGTTTAAGTAATTATGTGCTCTTTCAACAAAAGTACATGATATGATTTGTTGTTTTTCTTTTATATTTCATTCCTACAGTGGCGGGCGTGGTTTAAAATGAAGTCTAAAGTTGGAGAGAATTTTTATTTTCGTGTCTGCAATACAGAAAAATTTTAATGTATAGTATTTGAAAACTTTGCACTGAAATTTAACTTCTTTCTACTAAGGTGGTATGTTAGCTAATGAGCAAAAACGTAAATTAGTTTAAATTAATAGAATATGTTTCTTCTTTTGAATTCAATTGAATGAAAAAAATTGGATGACTTCGGATTCAACACAAGGAATAGTAAATAATCATTATTAATATTGTAGTAGGCAGAAGTTAGCGAATCAGCAGCCAAATGAAGTTCCATTATAGGAAATTTTCCCATTAATTAAATGAAAACTGAGTATAAATTTCCTTACGTACAACGAAGTATTATTTTTTCGATTTTTATAAACAATCATCTTGTCGTTTACGAGATGACTACGATGAAATCAGAGTGATGATTCCTCGAAAGGTAGGACATACAAGTGAAAAAATTTAATCATCATTCAGTGTTTTAAATCTGCGATTTCCTTCAATAATAAGCTATTATTTTTCAAATTCTATACAAAACGAAATTTTAACTAGACGATTAAAACTTCAAAATCGTTATTAACCCTCTAAGATTGATCAGATCTTTATTGACGAGATACCTTGTCAATAAAGATCTGATCAATTTTGCTAATGACGAGATATCTTGTCATCAGGATGATATCCATGTTTTATAATGACGAGAGCAAGATATGACCAGTTTTACTAATGACGATACAACCTCGTCGAGACAACCACCGTTAGGGTTAACAAACATTCAGTTCTCAGAATGAATAACGTAAATGAATCACATAAAAAATACTTACCTAATTAATTAATATGACAATTTCATTTTTTAAAAGATTTAACATGACTCAGTACTGTTGGTTAAGCATCTTAATACTGTTTCCCATTAACGTCTCTCAGAAGACAAAAATTCCCATTTTTGAAATTCTAAAAAGTCGACGTCCTTTTCATTGTAATATGAGTCATAGTCTATACTGTTGCCACTGGGTTAACTTTGCCCTTTGGTTTAATAATCTTAATCCATCTTTTATATACACTGAATTCACTATTAAAAATTCATGCCAGATTGTAACGCGAGTCACATGAAATTGCTCACAGGATCAATTGTTGAGTTTGAAGGTCTACTCTATTTCGCTTCCTTCAAATAACTACACGAGTACCATGATTAGTACCACTTTCGCACCCCCAAAGGAAAATTCTGGGAGTGCGTCTGGGTTGATTGATTGTTTTGGGGTTTTTGGCGCTAGGGTCATATTTGGCCAAGCTGCGCCAAACACAAGACAGACAATATTAAGTAATTGTGAAAAGGAAGGATGTAGAGAAAGATAGCTTGGATATCCTTTGGTCGCGACCCCATGTTTACTAGAGGCCCCCAATAAACCCTATGGGAAAATAATAGATCACTGGGTACCTAGGATTCAAGGTGTCCGTTTGGGCTTGAGTGTATAAAGTGTATATGAAATATAAATTAATGTAATCTAACAATTTCACACGCCAGAGGGATAAAAGCTGCATAGAATGAATTGGGTACTTTTATTTGCCCCCAGATAATTTCTTCAAGTTAGTGCAAGTAATAATCTTAATATTATAAAGAAATGTTTGAATTAAATAATATTTTAAGTCACAGTAAGTTGTAGTACTTCGATAACTATAACTTAAATCACAAAGTCTCATGTTTGGCTGATTGGTTACTTACGATCTCCATACAATCTATTCTAACTACTCGATTAAATTTGCATAAATGTATCAATTTTGCTCTTCTTTTCCTTTGTGTACGTGTTATAGTTTTGTTATAAACACAATGAAAGTATTTCGAAATATCAAGAACCAGACCACAAATTGTTGCAATGCAAAAACTTTTCATATTTCTCATTAAATAAATTTATTTCGTATTAACTGTGCGAGAGCCACCTCCAAGTGCTTTGACGAAATATCTCCTCCATCAAGATCTGACAAACTTTACTGATGACGAAATATCTCGTTATCAAGATATTGCCGATTTTTTTTATTAAGACGAGATCAAGATCTGGTCCGTTTCCTTCTAATAACGAGAGACGACGAGATCTAGATGGACGATATATCTCGTCCATTAAAGTCTGATCAGTTTCGCTAATGTAATGCGATCAAGACAACCACCAGGAGGGTTAATAAAATGAACCATTAAAACACTTATCCTCGGTGCCCCGTAGAAAACAGACGAAAATAACATCAAACCTCAATATGAAACTTTTTTCTTTGACTTTTTTTGTATACTATCTATACATATAAAGCAGAGTTGGCATCTGTCTGTCTGTTCTCTATACAAATCTACACCGTTTGACCAATTTACACCAAATTTGGTACACTTATTCTTTGGAACCATCCGGGTAACATAGGCTGCATATTAACCCCGGTTCTATTTGTCTTGGGTGTGCAGAGGGGTGTAACGTCCCGTCATCCTGGACAGAGCACTTGCTAGGGGGCGCTCTCTCCCGGTCTGGCTGTGCAGATGACGTCAGAGTTAATATCTACAGAAGTCGCCTCTCAAGATGACATGGGAGGTTTTTAGAATCTTAGAGTATGGTGCAATCACAGATGGGTGCGGTTGCGCTGAAAATCTCTCAAATATCATATCGTTTATGGGGTAATGTAGTCTACATATCAACAACCCGAGCAACACCGGGTGAATTCTACTAGTACTCATATTTTTCGAATTTTAGAAATTTTTATTTCTTACTTCTGTGGCCCGGCTCAAACAAACAAAAAAAGGTGGACCTCCAGGAGTTGGTGCTCTTGAACATACTTCTTGTAGGCTTGATTTTCAAATATGCGTTCTTTGTGGATTGATTTCCACCATTCACGATACTATTGCAATTAATAGAGATTATTTATTTCCTCTTCCCTGTAAGTCCATCAAAATTTTCCCCTTCTGGATTGATCCCTAACTGTCACCAATCGCTCGTTGTGTTGCTCCAGTGCGACAGTAATTCAATTGCCTACCTTCAAATAGACCTTCTGTAAGAACACAAAATATTCATTAAAAGCGTGGTTTGGTATTAACTCTCATGGAAATTGTCTCAACTTGCTATTTCGACATGCATCAGAATAGGCCAAAACTGACCAGATCTTGATAGATGAGATATCTCGTCATTAGTAGAAAATGGACCAGATCTCGTCATAATAAAAAATTGGAAATACTTGATGACGAGCCACCTCGTCATTAGCGTCATTAGCCAAATTGGTGAGATCTTGATGGACGAGATATCTCGTCGAAGCCACTTGGAGGGTTAATGATTGCAAATATCAATAATGCTTCTCCAAATTTAAACGAATCGGAATTTTACTAAAGAAATATCGGAGCGGCTGATTTATCGGGCACATAAAGGAATGGTTAACTATTAATTCAAAGTGTGGTTTCGCATTAACCATCTTAGTGGTTGTCTCGACGAGGCATCTCGTCATCCATTAGAATAGCAAAACTGACCAGATCTTGATGGACGAGATATCTTGTCATAAGTAGAAAACTGACCAGATCTCGACTTCGCCATCATAAAACAATTGGAAATATCGCGATGACGAGACATCTCGTCTTCGGCAAAATCGGTGAGATCTTGATGGGCGAGATATCTCGTCATTAGAAGCAAACTGACCAGATCTTGATCCCGTTCGTCATCGTACAAAAGTTGGAGAGACATCATCTGATCATCAGCAAAATTGGCGAGATCTTCATGTTCGAGATATCTCGTCTTGGAAGGTTAGTAATTACAAATATCGACAATGCATCTCCAAACTCGTACGAATCGGAATTTTACTGAAGAAATATCAGAGCGGCCCTGATTTATCGGACACAAAAGAATCGTCCACGAGGAAGACAATTTTCAGGGCATCTCACGAAGATTTATTTCTACATTCTCGTTCAGCTGATGATTTTCATATCCTGTACCGGCTGTCCGCAAAAAAGCGTCTGGTCCACAAGAGTTTTTCAGACAGCTTGGCGATTGCTTTCCGTGTATTGTCGAACACGCCACCGCCGTTCGATTTTCAATTCCCCCCCCCCTCGGTTTCCCGAACATATTACCGCTGTTCGGATCTTATCTTTGGGCGAGCGGGCAGCGGCAGAAGTTATGATGGATGGTGAGGTTCTGAATGTACTGTCATTATTCACTCTGTCAGTGGAGCATTATGTGGCGTTTAATGAAACCGGGGAGAGAATTTTCTGCTTGCGATTTCTTGTGTATGGTCTGACTTTGGAGGGTACAAAAGCCGTAAAGGATGGTCTTGTAATGTATGGTAAATAATGGGTTTTTGTTTTCCTCACGAGAGAAAAGAATGGTGTGGTTTTTGGGGAGATATTGTTGTCTTCTTGGAAGAAAATACTCGGACTCAATTAAAAAAGCGCTAAATCGGTCTTGGTGTGTGATCCCATGTTCACTCCAACAAGTTTGGTATTTTGTTTTGGCCCTTACCACCCTTAGCCAAAATGAATATGGTAGGTAGTTAAATTAAATTCACACTGGAGCAACACAATGGGCTATTGGCGACGGTTCGGGATCGATCCCGAAGGAAAAGATCCGAGAACACCTCGTATTTTTGAACCGCGGTCGGAGAACGAGGTTCAAAACACCTGAGCTGGCACCCCACTCTCCAAACTTCCACACAGCGAAGGACATCTAAAGCCACGACAGATTTAAAGTGCACCAGCCCACATGTACATGACGGTCTTTGGTTGGTACGCTTTTCTTAAGGTTCCCCCCCAAAAAATATTTTGATCGTTGGTTGCTTATTTTGGGGGTTTTATGGCGCAAGGGACATATTTGGCCATGTTGCGCCAGACACAAGACATACAATATCAAATAATAGTCATATAATGAAAGTTTTACTGACACAGAAGAAATACACCAAAAATACTTTTGAACTCTAAATAATTTTCTACTTCGTTCATATTTGTGGACACTACTTGACTCTTCTGATGTAATTGAATTATTAAAAATAGGAAATGAAGTATTTATGGATACGTGAATATTAAAGCTCATAGCCATATGAAGATGTCAAATAGTTCAATGAACAAAGGCAGGTAAAAAGTAACTTAAAACAATTCATCAAAAATTAAACATGACAAGATTACTAGTCTATCGGCATATCGTCTTTCCACAAAATTAAAAGGGTTAACATTAATTCTTATATCTTAATCTTCCTTGATCGCTGCATTCTAAAGATATTTCAATTAGAAGAAAGCACGCACAGCACGACTGAAAAGAAGAAACTAATTTTATTTGATCCATTGCCAGAGCAACGAGACTTATTTTCATACCTAGACTGATGCCTCTACATATTAAAGCAAAAGTATATTGAACCCCAAGTCCGGATGGAAATAATAGCCCGTTGTGTTGCTCTAGTACAACGTTAATTCATTACCATCAAAAATTGTGGGTGGGTTAATTGGAGTATAAAATTTGAACATCTTTTTAACACTATTTTTCAGTCAATTTTATTTGGTCTAAGATTCTTTATTCGTTTTAATCAGTCATCAAGTTCTCTTTTTGGGTTGTTTCCAGGGGTGGACCAACGAAGAGGGGCTATGAATGCTCAAGCCCCTTCCATACCTGAATAAAGTAAATATAGTTATTGAATCAATTCATTTGTATTTTATAAAACATAGTGTGGAGACATTGACACTTTCTCCACGATTCAATCAATAAAAACTTCTCCATTATTTTTATCCCATTGAAAAAACGTCCAACTACTTATTTGCAGGGAGTGGACGAAATATATCACAAGAATTTTTAAAATATTTAAACTTTTTATTAATAAGAAAGTTTCCCCGCTTTTTGCCTTCAATACGGCTTCTATCCACCTTGGGTACCGCGGTAGCCCGGTTGGAAGAGTAGCTGATTAGAACCGGAGGGTTGCGAGTTCGAAACTCGATCCAACCAAAGACTGTAGTGTACTTGTGGCTAGTGCATGTTAAGTCTGTCGGGACCTCAAATATCCTCACGATGACGTGGTGTGGAAGTTTGGAAAGTGGGGTGTCAGTTCAGGTGTTGCCGCGTCATCTGACCGTGGTTCAAAATTACGTGGTGTCGTCCTATGATCTTTCCCTTTGAGATTGATCCCGGACCGTCACCAATATCCCGTTGTGTTGCTCTCGGTGTGACGTTAATTAAAATACCTACCTACCAAAGAAAAAATTTTACAGTTACTCGTCAAACATCATTGTCGCCCCAGCCATTGTTTATAAACGTAACTATTTATAATTATTAAGTTTACGTTCGTGCTTGCACCAAGGTCCTTATATGAAGGAGTAGTTCAAAAATAAAAACTGTCTTAGCTTCATCTAAGTATTCCGTGCTTTGCGTGTCTTAAAATATGTCGTGACAGGTAATTTGGCACATTGGTTCTTATCACCTTTTCTCTGTATTTTATTCTTATTTCGGTGGAGATGTCGAATCCGGGGCACTAGCGATTTATCGCCAAACATGGTAACCTTGGTGTTTTGATTCAGCTTTATGGCAACCCTATGCAAAAAGTTTTTCGAGTAGGAAAGTCCACGTTTTTTTTTTAAATGAACATACTGGCTTTGGACGCCATCTTGATTTGGCGACAAAAATTGCTTGGCGACAAACATGCCCCGGATTCTCATCTTTACCCTTATTTCTATTGATTCTTCGTGGCTCTTTTGTGAATTGGCGAGCTGTATACGACCCGGGGACGTCGGATTAGCCAGCCTTGCTGCGATGTAAGCTCTATGTCCGATTAATAACTCATTACTATTCGAAGATAGAAAAAATGGAAATTAGCATTTAATATAGCAACAATTTATTACAAGAATTTTATGCAATACTAGCTGAATTACCCGGCGTTGCTCGGGTTGAAATGGTTAAATGTTGCTTGAAAAGTGAATTGGAATAATCACTTTTCGGTGGAGATGTCGAATCCGGGGCACTAGCGATTTATCGCCAAACATGGTAAACTTGGTGTTTCGATTCAGCTTTATGGCAACCCTATGCAAAAAGTTTTTCGCGTAGGAAAGTCCACATTTTTTTTTAATGAACATACTGGCTTTGGACGCCATCTCGACTTGGCGACAAAAATTGCTTGGCGACAAACATGCCCCGGATTCTACATCTTTACCCACTTTTCTTTCACAGATAAATGCAATCATTTAAGTTGTACGGAAAATACGTTTTAACTTTTTCCTTAGCTTCTACAATATACTTCGGACGCAAATATATGCATTTAATTCCTGAATATATTGCAATATGTAAAAGATTAAGACATAAATACAAACAGAAACGAAATTCCGACGAAAAAATGCGTTCTACAAAGTTTTATAAAAAAGTAAACATTAATTCTGGTGCTGCCAGATACCGAGTAGCAAAATTACGCTTTTATGATCAATGAGTTTTTCGTTTGTGCTTTTCGGTTACACGCCTTATCTAGAAAGCTTATGAAACAGAATTCTACAAATCATTACGTATTCAATAAATTATTTAAGGAAAGTTGGTCGAAATATACACCAACTTTCCTTGAAAATCATCCTTGAAATCCTGAAAACCTTTCCTTAAATTTCCTTGCAAAAATAAATATTTTAAAATATTCTTTCTTCATTAATAAAATATCTATAATTTATTTACATCATGGGAAGAACTAAAAAGTCAATTCAAACATAAATATTGTAATTTAATTTGTTTCGGAAAAAATTGTTTTCTCAATGTTATTTCTATGGCGATTTCGAATAGTTTTTAGCCCCCTAGGGCCAATAGAACGGGGGTTAAGAGTTAGCCTATGCTGACCGCAATGTTCTAAAGTATAAGTGTACCAAATTTGGTGTGGATTGGTCAAACGGTGTAGATTTGTATAGAAAATACACACACACACATCCTATTTTATATATATCGACTAGCTGAATTACCCGGCGTTGCTCGGGTTGAAATGGTTAAATGTTGCTTGAAAAGTGAATTAGAATAATCACTTTTCTTTCACAGAAAAATGCAATCATTTAAGTTGTACGGAAAATACGTTTTAACTTTTCCATAACTTCTACTATATACTTCGGACGCAAATATATGCATTTAATTCCTGAATATATTGCAATATCTAAAAGATTAAGACATAAATACGAACAGAAACGAAATTCCGACGAAAAAATGCAGAATTCTAAAAAACGAATGATGCGCAGTGTCGAATTTCGACTGCCTGAGTGTATTCTGAAACAGAGCAATTCGGGGGTGGTGTTTCAATTAACGTCACACTGGAGCTACACAATGGGCTATTGGTGACGGTCCGGGATCAATCCCAAGGGGAAAGATCCGAGGACAACACCACGTAATAGAGCAATTCGAAAAAAGATATTTGAAAATATTGATAAAGACGATAATGAAATTTAGTAATGCTCAAATATGACTGCAACATTTCGCTGTGTTAACTCAAATAGACAAACACGGGATGCTAAATCAAATTTATAAAATAATAAAAATTAATTCTGGTTTCCCAAATCTAAAATAACAAAATTACGCTTTTATGATTAATGAGTTGAAGTTTTTCGTGTTTCATTACAAAATGTAAATTATGAATAATGAAATATTTTAAATATCCTTTTATTATCAAACAAATATTCATGTAAATATATAAAATTCATATAGAAAAAGTAATAAACTTTAATTCAATAATGCACATTACACCTGTCAAATAAAGTAGGAAATACTTATACAATCAACTAAAAGTTAGATTTAGTAATGCTCAAACAACGGCAACATAGCTTTGCCCGGGTATTTATGCCAATCTTCTATTGGACAGGAAAAGGAATGAAATCAATGTATAGTGTAAAATCAAAGTAATTATATTAACAGGTTCTAAAAGTATAAGTACAGTACACGCATTATAAAGTAAAATATTTTACAAATTCACTGCAATATAAATTTAACACAAAACTTGATTATACACAACATTTTTAGTTTCACCTCCGGGAGCAAGAATAAATAAATTCTTGGGTGAACCCACCCTCGAGCAACCAACATAAAGTTGTCCGTGGGAGAAACACGGCGATCTCAAATCCACTCCGCAGTACTTGATAGACTGCCCCTGCGACTTGTTGATCGTGATCGAGAACGCAAGTCTTACTGGAAACTGCAATCTCTTAAAGTCGAAAGGGAGATCCGTCGGAATGAGTGGTATCCGCGGGATAAAAACTGTTGCACCCTCTCCCTTTCCTGTCAAGATAGTCGCTTCCATTACATTGCCCAGCAGCTTCTTGACACACAGCCTCGTGCCGTTGCAAAGTTTTGGCGGGTCGAGGTTCCGCAGTAAAATAACCGGAGATCCCACTTTAAGTAAAAGACGATGTGGTGGCAATCCAGCCGGATCAAGCGAGTTCAGGAACTCTGGCGGGAAATTGACGACCTCATCGGCATCTACTACGGTATCGATGGACTTGTATTCACTGACCACGCCTGGTAACATGACAAGTATTTGATTGTTTATGTCGTGGACGTCTTCATTTTTAGCAGAAAGAATGGCCCTCTCTCGCAACCAGTTCAAATCGTGATAGTTTTGGGAAACAGACGGATAGACTGCATCTATCAGCTCTGAGACGGACGACACCAGATTACAAAAATCGGATGGGAATTTAATCTTGCCAGAAGACTCGACTGCCAATCTGCCTTCTCCGATCTCCAGGAGTTTGTCTGAGAAAATTTGAGCACTCTCATCCCCCAGATGTACTCTCATGTTTTGCTTCAAAGTTATCTTTCGCACATGTCTCCACAAAAACGAATGTTTCAAACATGCGTGGATCTCATCGGCCGGCGTCGACTTCGGGATGACGGGCAGAGTTTGACGAAAGTCTCCACAGAGGAGTACCAGAGCTCCTCCCATCAGGTTGTCGTTTCCTCTCAGATCTCTCAGAGTGACGTCGAGGGCCTCGAGAGCTTTCTTGTGAGCCATGGTGCATTCGTCCCACACGATTAATTTGCAAGTCTCGAGCACCTGCGCCCGACCACTTGCCTTGCTTATGTTGCAGGTAGGATTTTCCTGCCTGGCGATGTCAAGTGGCAACTTAAGTGCAGAATGGGCCGTCCTCCCTCCTTCCATTAACGTCGCCGCAATTCCCGAAGAGGCGATGGCAAGAGCAACTTCTCCCCGAGTCCTGATTTCGGCCAGTATTATATTAATCAAGAATGTTTTCCCTGTGCCCCCAGAAGCATCAAGAAAAATGATACCACCTTGTTGTTTTGCTGCCTGATCCATGATAATTTGGTATGCGTTTTTCTGATCTCGATTCAGAAGTGGCTTCTTGTCCGCGACGTATGCACTCAGCTCTTCGACGTCGTAGTTCGTTTCTCGCACGTAATCTGCGCGAAGTACGTCTCGTCGATCTCTTACTGGTGCAGGCAGGCCCAATTGCAGTAATGTTTTATTTGTCATGGCCACACATTTGTCCTCAAGAATAACCAAAGCCTCGTTGAAAATGTCCGGACCAAACGCGATTTCTAATGTCGGGGTTTCCCTCCGGACTTTGGCGAGTATATCCTCACTCAGGGCCTCCTTATACTTTTCCCATAAAGTGTTTGGATTCGATGGACTGCATGTAGTCAATATTATAGGAAACAGGTTTCTGATTTGCTCTGGTAGGGAGATCAATTCGGCTTCTCGCAACGTGTCATCCCAGTGCTGGTCTCCTTCCAGCAAACCCAACTTCTGACAGGCCTCTCTAAATGTCTGGCATACTTCGTCGTTTACCGTTCTCATCTCTGCGAAAGATCTAGGTCCTCGTACCGAGTGAAGAAGCATCCTAAGGAAATAGCATTCGGCGTTGTTGGGGTGAACAGTGTACACTCGACCCAAGGCGTCACTCGCGACTGCATCATGTCCAGGGACGGGCTGGCCAACTTTTCTCCTACAGAAAATTTTCCTCGACGCATTCCACGTGTAATATCGAGGTATCTCAGGATACAACAAAGTCCTCGCAAAAGGATCCTGCTGACACAGTTGAAAGAATGCCGTCAAAGTCGTGTTTGGTGGCTGATCAATCACTCTAGGGGCGCTCTCTGTTGTGAAATAAACTCTCTGACCATTTTCTAAATGGACGCTGAGGTGAACAACAGTAGGGTGTCTTTCGTGAATCGAAAAACCCAGTATTCGCCAAACTGCCTCGTTACTGCTGAGGTATCTTCCCAATTGATACCGCGTCACTTCATCGTTCGATCTCTCGTCGCTGATACCGAAAACAGCCATATCACTACCTTTGTTGACATACTTGCACACATATTTAATCGATTTCACACTGTTGCAGTACTCCACGTTGATGTGTGCCCGAAACATTTTCGACAGCAGCGGCGAAAAGGGCACAACCCACCTATTGTCGATTTCTATTTCCGTGTTGCTGCGTATCGTTAGTTTCGCCGTGAACCCTCCATCTTCCGGAGCCCGCCGTCTGTACAGGGGATAGCCGTCATTTCCAGTTTGTGTCTCTTTAATCAATTTTCTAGGGTATTTCTTGGTACACTTTCCGTCCTTCATACACGGAGAAATGGGATTGAGATTTCCACACGGTCCGTGGATCATGTTTTTCGTTACCACTTCAAAAAGTTCGGGATCTTGTTCCGGGTCTGGCAACTCGGCAGATATAACGTCATCGATTTGAGTGGGCTGAATTTTGTCCGCTAACCAGATCAAATTGTGCGAGTGTGGCAGCCCTCTTTTTTGCCATTCAATCGTATACATCCAGCATCTCGGCACTCCAAATACATGGCCCTTTGTTATAACGTCAATCAGTTTCAACTGCTTCTGTTTAAATACTCTCGCAATCAAGTCGTGGCGCTCACTGGGTAATTGACCATTGGTAAGAACCTCCTTGATCTCCGTCCAAGTGGGATTGCAGGTGAAGGTGATAAATAAGTCTGGTCTCCCGTACGTCCTCACGTACGTCATAGCATCTTGTGTGTATTCGTGCATGTGTCTGGGACTGCCTGTAAATGTAGCTGGTAGTATGACTAAGGCACCGAGGTTTTCAACGTTCCCGTCATTTGCCACAGCATCTCTCAGGTGAATATATTCGTCAACTCTCAGTTTACGTTGATTTAGACGAATGTAAAGGAGACGTTCACTCTCGACTTTAGCGTACATATCGACGATGAACTGATGAAACAATTGCCTGCAGTTCAATACGTGGTTCTGCCCAGTATCTCGAACCATTAATCTGTACGCATAGAAATCCATCGCTGAAACTTTCTTGCTCGTTGTTTCACCTGTTCTTGGGTTGATCTGCCTCAGATTAAATTGACATCCATCTTCACCATGGGGGAATATTACTGGGTACTGCAGAGCATCGTAAGATCGATGTGTTTCCGAAATACGCTGCAATGATTCACCTCGTCGTTGAATAACGATATCCCGTTGATGAAACTCATCTCCTGATATAACCACCGCGACTTCATCTGCTTGAGGAGAGTTAAAACGCCGCTCGTGTTCGCCTGCTGGTCTTCGGTCTGCTCTTATGACTACTTTATATTCATCTGTTGGCATATGTTCCAATGCTGTTTCAAACGTTTTAATAAGATTATTGTGCTCATGAAACATCCTCTGTAAGTTTAACACAATCTGACGTCTTGTTCCCGAGATGTAGGCGCACCTCTGATCAGTTTCCATTTGTTCGTTTTGAATAAAATATAGTTGTAGAAATTTTGGTGGTTGATCTGGCAGCGGAAGCAACGATCCCGCTCTATGGTAAACCTGCCCTTGCACCTTGAATGTCGACGGAAATCCGGGCTGTCCAACAACTGATGTGGCGCCGAATGATGTCATTTGGAAACATGAGTTGTATTTTCTGATGTTACTTAGAAAATGCTTCGACTCTGACGTATCTCCTGATGTGTAAGTCAAAAGGTCTTGTGGTGGTGGTTCCAGTTGGCAAAGTTTAACTTTTCCATTTTTGCAGCAAATACCAGTAGACTCTGATTTAAACTTTTTGGCTTGACAGTAAGTACAAACCATTTCCATTTTCCCGATCGTAACACTTGCATGCATCGAGTAGTCTTTATGTGAATCGTAGTGAAATCCTTCCAGTGCTAAGCTAAAATGGCTCGCAGTCCGTGATCGTTTGGCTCTATCTCTCTTATCCTGTAGTCGGGCCTCTCGTTGCTGTGCCGTCTCTGTTGCTCTAGATGTAGTAGCTGTCTCTTTCATATCCTGTAGTCGGGCCTCACGCTGCTGTGCCGTCTCTGTTGCTCTAGATGTAGTTGCTCTATCTCTCTTATCCTGTAGTAGGGTCTCACGCTGTTGTGCCGTCTTTGTTGCTCTAGATGTAGTAGCTCTCTCTCTCGCAATCGCAAGTCTTCTATTCCTCTCCTCGGAAGTTTCTTGACTACGCTCATTTTTCATCATCTTAGCCGTTGACTGCACTTGGCCGATTGCCTTCCGCTTCCTTGGAGGCATTGCTACAGCAAAGAAATCTGTAAAAGAATACAAAAAGCTATTTCATAAAATAAGCAAAAGGCACACTCTCACTGAGCAATGAAATCTATTATAGAATACAAAGAAAAGCTATTTCATAAAATTAGCAAAAGACACACTATCACAGAGCAGTGAAATCTGTCATTAAAAAGTTATTTCATAAAATAAGCAAAAGGCACACTCACTGAACAATGAAATCTATTATAGAATACAATAAAAAACTAATATAAACTGAATGGTAAAACAAATTTAAAATTGTGAAGTACTTACATCAGTTTAGGAGAATATCAAACTTTTAACACAAATAAAAAAAATTAATGCCTTACTTAAAAGCTGTCAATCAAAATACTCAAACACAGAATTCTAAATCATGTTAAAAATAAACTTTTATTCTGGTGTAAAAAAAGCATTAATTCTGATCCCATTAAACTTATTTAAAAAATTAAGCAAAAGGCACATCTCACTGAGCAATGAAATCTATTATAGAATACAATAAAAAGCTAAAATTAACGAAAAAACGAATTTAAAATTATGTAGTACTTACATCCGTTTAGAAATATAAATCCAAAATGTACGCTATCACTGTCGAATAAAGTAGGAAACACTTATACAATCAAAAGAGCGAAATAAAACTGCCAGATTCACTGAAAGATGATAAACTGGAAGACTTACCGAGTTAGCTTCCTTTAAATACGACCAGCTAAGAATCGAGTGGGTGCTGGAATGTTCTCCACCATGAGTCCAATTAAGTTTCCGTTTCCCCAACTTTCTAGAAAGTTCTACAAAGTTTTATAAAAAAAGTAAACATTAATTCTGGTGCTGCCAGATACCGAGTAGCAAAATTACGCTTTTATGATCAATGAGTTTTTCGTTTGTGCTTTTCGGAATAACGGTGCTTGGTTTAGAAATAAATATAATCGGTGTAGACAAATTAAACTGAATAGATAAAATTTTTTCAAAAAGCAGAAGGTCGATTTTACAGAATTTTTCAGAAAGAAAATCACTGCTTTCAACGGAGGATTCACATGTATCTATTCCGGACATTTTAAAATAAGTTACACGCCTTACCTAAAAAGCCTCGTGAAACAGAATTCTACAAATCATTACGTATTCGATAAATTATTTAAGGAAAGTTGGTCGAAATATACACCAACTTTCCTTGAAAATAATCCTTGAACTCCTGAAAACCTTTCCTTGAATTTCCTTGCAAACATAAATATTTTAAAATATTCTTTCCCCCTTCATCAATAAAATATCTATAATTTATTTACATCATGGGAAGAACTAAAAAGTCAGTTCAAACATAAATACTGTAATTTAATTTGTTTCGGAAAAAATTGTTTTTCGATCAACAGTGGTAAAGCAACCATCGCTGCCTAAAGCAATCAATCTATGCTCAATGTTATTTCTATTGCGATTTCGAATAGTTTTTAGCCCCCCAGGGCCAATAGAACGGGGTTTAAGAGTTAGCCTATGCTGACCGCAGTGTTCTAAATTATAAGTGTACCAAATTTGGTGTGGATTGGTCAAACGGTGTAGATTTGTATAGAAAATATACCCACATACACACACACATCCTATTTTATATATATAGATTAAATATATTGAGCTTGAATTACGATCAATATTCTTCTCCTTATTGGATTTTCTATGAAAGTCTATATAATTTAGTCAAAAATGTTTTGATTTTATTAAAAAAATCAAAATTCCCGGAATCGAATAATTGCTTTCCTGATTCCAGCATTTAAAAATCTTGTAAAATCTCATCTGAGAAAAAAACGCATCTATCCTTTTGGATAGATTTTATTTCTGAAATCCCGTCTGAGTAATATAAAGTGAATCCGTCAATATACTACCCGCTTAAATTTGGAGGACGATTCGGAATATTTTTTGCTTTAATTTTTCTTTTTTCATTTCAGTGATAAGGTAAGTAGGTATATTAATTAATGTCCCACTGGAGCAACACAGGCAACGGATCAAACCCGAAGGGAAAGCCCGAGGACAACACCACGTAATTTTGAACCACGGTGTGGAAGTTTGGAGAGTGGAGTTACAACTCAGGTGTGACCTCATCATCTGACCATGATTCAGAATTACGTGTTGTTCTCGGATCATTCCCTTCGAGGATTGATCCCGAACCGTCGCCAATAACCCGTTGTTTTTCTCCAGTGCTACGTTAATTAAATACCTACCACCAACCGCTACCGCGGCCACATTCCAGTGACAAATACAAAAACAGGGAATATTAACACCCTTGGCTCCCTTATGTTTCCATAGCTGCCCCTTCCCAAAAAATGCTGAAATGCATACGTAATGTCGTAACATTTATAAAATATTAGCTTTCTAGGGGTCTAAATGTCGAATAATTTTTTAAATTAATGTGTATTCACGAAACTGTTTTAAAATGAGTTGTCTGCCCTGAAATTTAAATCTTTTAGATTTAAATTTTTAATGCTTTTTGCATTAAAAATTTTAAAACTATGCATAAATTAATCAAAGCATTCATTTTCCGAATTCCGAAAGTACCCGAAGAATTTTAGACATTTTATATTGGTATTAGTATTATCCAAATTTTTATTCCCATCTTCTGCAAACGCAGAATTTTTATTCTGAGACTCTTCCAATTTCATCTTGGCAACCCTACTGCATCTGTGGATGTGAAATACAGCTTAATTCGTTATAATTATTTCTGCTCATTCGCACTTCCGCTTCAAAAAGCGGCGCATTTCCAACTATGCCAATTCAAGAGACAGAAAGCTTTTTTTAATCTTTTATTTAATGCTCTTATGGTTTTCTTTGAAATTTTAAAATAACATTTTTTCGACATTGTGGTCGTAAATTTTTATTTTTACTATACAAATAAAACCAGTGACTTTTCAGGCTTTTGTAGAAAAAAAATAGAGTAACCATTTCAATGCATTGTATTGAATTCTTTCGGAGCGAAAATGTACCATTCTCAAGCATGGGAGAAGTTATTAATTATTAAATTGAATGTGGGTGTATGTGAAATCACTTACAATACTTACTTTTAAGCATTAAAATGTTCATTTTCTCGTAATAATCAATACATATTATGTAATCACAACACTTGGATTATAGCAAAAATTCAGATTGCGTTTACACGATACAATTTAATGCTCCGTAAAAAATGGGCAAGAGGGACCAACACATTTTTGTTCTTTCTGAGCTAAAAAGCTCAGGAGATTTAAGATCCCAAAACGTAAAATTCAAATTCTTTACCTTTAGAAGAGCAATAGAAATGTTATAAAACAAAATCACGTTCTTAACCGTATATGATATGAATAAATTCAAATACATTGAAAAAAATTTAAAACGTATTAAAGTAAAAAATCAGAAAAGTTACAACTTAGAGAGAACTTTGCCTCCGCATCTCATTTGATGCGTTTTCAGTGTGGATGGAATTACGTTGTTTTCATTTTCAGACAAGCCAAGAGACATCTGCGAGGTAATTTCTCAGTTTGCTTGTTTTCATATTCATACAAATTTTGCTGACATCTAAAGAGTACCATTTGGATACATAAAGAGCCATATCTGACAGGCGAGCCAGCTGTTGCCAATCCTAGACACATTTCACGGAACGCATTTGCGGAGCAGGCTCAAGTCATATAAAGCAACCTCTAAAATACCCTTATCAATTACATTCGCATGCTCTTTAAAAAGTCGTGTGTGAAGATGTCTTCCATTTTGTACTTGCACGACGAGGATGTTTCACCCATAGAAGGAATATAAGAGTAAGCAATGGTAAACTTTTAATGTGCCCAGGACCATATGACCAGAACTAGTAGTAACGTGACCCATGGACTGCTTTCGTCAGCTGATTTGAACCTAACATTCATCGTCTGATTGGTTAAAGCGACATAGTGGTAGACTTTGGGAATTTTGTCGCCACACTATTAAAATACGCATTCAAACACCTACCCTGTCATTAGAATTTATATCGCCAGACGAGGCTATAAGATGCCAAATCGGCCAATCTAGTCAATTTTTCGCAGAGCAGTCACGTGACTACTAATCGAAATATTGCTCACACTTTTTGATGGCAATGCTCAGTCTACCTAAATCTCACGTCTATGGTTTTACACTGCCAACCCGTTATCAGTGTTGTTGCTTTTAGCACCAAACAACGAACATAGAACCAGACTCCTTGCAAAAAAACAATTGTAGAAAGAGTTTGTTGACGTTACGAATAGTCCCCTAATATAACCAAAGGTCTTATTCAAAACCACGTGATTCAACTGCCTTTTCTCGGAAGTCGCTCTATAGGACTTCACTAGTAAACTCTAAAACTGCTTTATATTTCAAATAAATAAATAAACTTTTAATTGAAAAATCACGAGTCCCTACATTTATCGTTCCCTTGACTTGTGGACCGTAGTAGCCCGTTCGGAAGAATAGCAGATTAGCAACTGAAGGGTTGCGACTTCGAAACTTGGTCCAACTAAAGACCGTCATGTTCATGGGGCTGATGCACGTTAAATCTGTCGTTGTCTCAAGTGACCTCACGTTAGCGTGGTGTGGAAGTTTGAAAAGTGGGATGCCAGCTCAGGTATTGACCTCGTCATCTGACCGCTGCTCTAAATGAGGTGTTGTCCGCCGATTTTTCCCTTCGGGATTTATCCCGGACCTTCGCCAATGGCCCATTATGTTGCTCCAGTGCGACGTTAAATCAACTACCCCTCTCCCATTGGCTCGACCTTTTTAACACTCCTGGTGGTTGTCTTGACGACGTATCTCTCGTTATTAACTAAACTGACGAGATATTCATTAACGAGATTAGGAGAAATTGACCAGATCTTGATCTCGTCATCATAAAAAAAAAACGGCAATATCCTGATGACGAGATATCTCTTTCTTCATTAGCAAAATTGGTGGGATCCTGATGAACGAGATATCTCGTCGAAACCACTTGGAGGGTTAAGATACTAAATTACCAGATCCTTAAAATAAAGAGATTCGATACCAATGTAACCTCTTCATAGGAATCCTGAGCGAGCATCCGCTCATGGATATGAGAAGGATGACATAAGGGGGTTTGAACTAGAGCCCGGTTTTCCGAATTCGAATTAGATTTCCATTCTGAGCCAACTGGAACAGTGCCACTTCGAAGCTTGGAATACTGACCATTTGGTCATTCGTAGTAGCGGTGATTTCGCTGAACGAAACTAAGAAGGGAAGAAATTACATATCTTGTGACGGATGTTGCAGAGTCGGGGAAAAATGATTGTCCAAAGGAAAGCAAGAACATGTCTGTACTTGTGAGGAAGGATTCAGAAAAATGTAAATAAAAGAAAGAAATTAAAGACAATTTCTCTTAAATGTAAGACTAAGGGTTGAATGTTTGCTATTTATTGTCGCTTTCTGATACGTACTTTTGCAGTTTCAAATTGTACTAATGCCGATTTGCAGATTTTTTTACACATGTTTTTAATATAGTAGCCTGAAGAGAAAACACTTCAAGCTAAACTTTCTATAGGAAGGGTAAAAATAAACGTATTTTAAATAAACAAATTTAGTAATATGTTCTTAGGTAGGCAGTTTATTAACCCTCCTGGTGATTGTATCGACGAGGTATCTCGTTTTTGATGGACGAGATTTATCGTTCCGGATGTCCGGATTCAAGATGTCGTCTTTCGTTGTTAGAAAACACTGACCGGATCATGATCTCGTCATCATAAAAAAAATCGTCAATATTTTGATGACGACGTAGTCAAACCTTGATGAACGAGATATCTCGTCGAAACCACTTGGAGGGTTCATCACACTGGAGCAACACAGCTGGCTATTAGCGACGGTCCGGGATCAACTCCGAAGAGAAAGATCCGAGAACAACATCTCGTAATTTTGAATCCCAATCACATGACGAGGTCAACACCTGAGCTGACACCTCACTCTCCAAACTCCCACACCACACCAACGTGAGGACATTTGTGGCCACTACAGATTTAACATGCAACAGCCTCCACGTACACGACGGTTTTTGGTTGGACCTAGTTTTGTACTCGTAACCCTCGTTTGCTAATCCGATGCTCTACCAATATGTTCTGGCCCCGATATGTTCTGAGAATAAAACGATTAAAATAAGAAAAACCTCAAAACTGAGGAAGCTTGTAAAGTGCACGGGATTGCAAAACTGTGGCAGACTCATCAGAATTGACGCGTTCAAAAAATATTTTGAAACTTGACCGTGGATGCAATGTCTAAAATAACTAATGAAAAATAAAAACTTTAAATATAAAAGAACCCTACATAGTTTATTTTGTTGGATACATCTCGGTCGTTGAAATCTATTGGATTATTACAAGTTAAAAACGACTCAATTTGTTTCTTTTACTTTAGAAATATTACCGTTTTTTTTTCTACTTAGAACTTAGGAATGCTATTCTGCATGAATTTTGGACTGACATAAATTGCTCAGTAGAAGGGATGATGAAACATCAACTCAGCCTTTTACTGCATTTATGCGATTCGTAAGTGTCCTTTATTAGTTATATGGCCTCTATATGGGGCTTAATATTGAATAATTAATCTCCTTTTTTGTTCCAGCCCGCATCGCAGTTGGAATATTTTAATGTTGCCATCCATTTAATAAGTTTCAGGACCTCGGGGGTATTTTTGTAGTACACTGGGAACAGTAGTTCCAAACAAGCGCTGAAATCTATTGCTCATGTCTCAAAAATTGTATTGCTGACTAGTCAGATTGGTTTGATGTAGCATATATGTATCAATTCAGAGTTACACATGCAATTTATTGTTCTTAAAGATTTTCGCTTCTTTAGACATGAAATCTGAGTCGCACTAGGAAAAAAATGAGACTCGAATCGCTACATGCCAAAAGTTATGAAAAGAAAAGCAAAATATAAAATTACGGAGAAATGAATCAAAAGTCTTAGATATCGTAAACAGACTTTGTTTTGTATAACATTTTATACAGCCAAACGCGATGAGTGATTTGCACTAAAATTTTCTCACCGTCTCGAGAAACTTGGTATATTGGCAGGTTTTATTGCCATAAATTGTATGTGACTAGTCAGTTGTGATATTTATTTCCTTCGCAAAAATTGGAAAATACCGAACACATAAGGAACAGAAGGAAATAACGATAGGTTAAAGAAGAAATGTTTCATTCATGTCCAAACACTGTGATGAAATATATTTCTGGATGGAAGTACTAGAGTAAGAACTTTTTGCTAAAGCCATTTTTATTACTATTAAGAATCTGAATGCATATGTCAAGATATATCTTTCTCATAAAATCTATGAACGTCAGCTATCAGTAGCTTGGACATGATGTATTTCGGAGGGATACAATGTTAAAAATTTATTTTATTTAAAAAATGTTGTTTTGAACCTCTTTTCAAGCGTTCACTAGTAAATAAGTCTTTGTATCTTGTTAGTGAGCGATTATTGTAGGCATCTGTCACCATTGTGTCACAAGTTGAAAAGCAACAAACTATACGAAATGGAACGATTTATAGCATAGTGAATTGGAAGGGGTTAATCAGCCTCAGTGACGGAATGTGGGAAGAGGTGGTACTCTCCGATTGGTCTTTGACATTTGTGCTTTTTGTCGATGAACTCATTCTTTTCCATCATCCACTCTCAGCATTTTTTAGCTGTCTCCTACTCCCGAGAGATTCTCAGTTTGGTCCCTTTTCGTTTGCTCCACCCCCAATAAAATCCAACTTCATACCCAATGCAAGTCCACTCATCCCTATTCCGTCACTGTGACTGCGTGACGCCTCCCAATTTACAACCTTGTAAATGGTTCCATTTCGTATTGTTTGCTGCTTTTCAACTTGTCACACCATGGCGACAGAATCAACGTAGGGATTTAAGAATTGCGTAAGTTCAGTGTACGTTTAGTGACAATAATTAACGTTAAGTAAATATTCAAATATGATCTCTCGAAATCCATTTAATATCGTTTGTGAGAGGGATTTCCAGTGCAAACAAACTAGACGGTCTGCAAAGATTTAACTCCTGCTGTCCAAATGCCCTCGCATCATGCATAACCGGGTTACCTTTAAATATAGTTTGTCACCGTTTTGGCAACGTTTGGCGATTAATCTGATTGGTATCATTTTTATTACTGTATCATTTGCAGTACTGTCATTTTTCAATTCGGAATTCATTCTTCGGAATTTTTATTGACAAAGTGCTGAAATCGAATTCGGAAAACAAATAAATTGACGTCCCGTTCAGGATACGTACAAGAAACATGTATCGCCGTAGAAACACTACTTCCACCTATATTTAGTTTGACAGAAAATGCCTTTCATACTTCGCCCTAGATGTTGATTATAAACTGTCAATTAATTTTCTATTTATTTTATAAAAAAATTATTATATAATAATATTCGATGCATATTTATATTATCCAACTTGTAAAGAGATAAAAATAATAAACCAGCACTTTTTCGGTTCATGTTGTGCACAATAAAATGCCAATAGTAAAGCATTTTTCGGTTTTCGTATGATTTTTGTTTTTGATCTAAGCCAAATAACCAACCAAAACATGTGACTTACAATTCATCCCACAATTTTACTTAGCACCCTAAGACAGTAAGTTCTGAACAATTTATTTGTTCGACTATAAGTTAATATGTTTCGAGTATACATGTTCAATATCGAAACATAGCTGAATAAATATTGTAGTAAAGGTGCATGAAAGTAATAAGTATTATTTAAATTAGTAGCAACTACATTTTGTTACAATACCCTTGTGATGGTTGTATATCGACGGAATATCTTTCTCAGAGTATTATTCTCGCGTATTAATTAATAGAACTTCTGTGTGGGATTATTAACAAAAGAATATTAGCTTACATTTGATTGCCATTTATTAATTGCTTTGGTTCGCAGTTTGACTTAACTATAGAAATGGAAGATAATTTAATCTTTTGTTGGAAATTTAATTTGTTGATCTGCATGTTTATATGGCATTCGCTATTTGCGTCTTATCGCATTTTCGTAAAAAAAATTGTTAATTAATCTTAATATCTCCTATAGAAAATCTCATCTAAAACATGCCCTAGTGTGCTTTTACCCCGATGTTTACAAATGCAATATTTGTAAATACACACATAATCATTATCACAGGCTTCTCTTCATAGATGCAAAAGTAAACAGGTTTATGGATAGATTCGAAATATTGTACATCCTGTTTTGTCTGTTTCGAGTTGCTTTTGTCAGAAATAGTACTAGTTCCCCTATTTTGTACTTATCAACCATTAAATAACATTCTATCCAACAAATGTATATTGCCACGTGCTAAACTGTGGAGATGATAAATGAAAAACAGGGTTCCAAATTAAAAAATGGTATTAGACTTTGATGGCAGACTATATTTCTCCCTAATTGTTTCTTCATTTAAGTTTAAAAATTTTAGACGATAAATAATTAAAAGAAAACAAGGAATTTCTGGTTCAAAAATTCTATTAGACTGATGTCAAACGATATTACCCCTTAATTATTTTTTCATTTAAAATTAAATTTTTTTTGTGTTTTAGGTAATTCTAGAAACTTATAACCAATCCTAAAACATCAAACAATGTTTACTATTATACACGTTTTTTATATTTATTCTTTTCTGATTCAGCTTTTTCTCATGCTTTGCTGTATTTCTCTTTTTTTCTCCAAATAAACCTATTAATTTTCTTATCTCGACTTTCAATTGTTTCTATGCGACAATAGTACCAACTTGGACAGTACCTGAACAAAACAAAATAACTTTAATGACGTTTCAGTCTGATTCACAGACAAAAGACAGACAATTTTCACTCCAAAGATTAAGTCTTGGGTACTACTAAAATACGGGTTGGCAAGCAGCCAAAACTAAACAACCAAAACCAGTAGTTAAACATGCGTACCATTATCTCAATTAATAACAACTATTTCAGATATTAAAATTCTTCTGTTAATGAAAAATTCCAGTTCCCCGAATTCTTTTTGTTGTGAGAGCGCGCCTCACAACTTTACCCTCAGAGCTTTCGCAAAAAGTTATTCCAATTGGAATAGTTGGAATATTATCTCCTAGGACGATTTATTTTCTCCGACTTGGTGGTATAAATGGATAATTTAGGTAGCGATGCGCTTGGAAAACTCGAGTTATAGAGGCTAAAGTAGAATCCATTCTGTTAATATAGCACCGTGACCTTGGATATTTAAAATAAGTACCTAATAAAGCAATTTTAACGCAGACAGAGAATAATGATTCACACATTTTTCAGACGTAGAACTATCGTTCCGTGAATAAGTAGTTGACCCGACATTGAATACCAAGCAGATATTTATAGTTACAATGTTTCCTAAAATCTGGTGATTTAAAGGTTTACAAAATGGCAATGGGTGTAGAAGCAACGGACAGTGGTTTTTATGAATAATTCAGATCTTCATTAGCAGCTCTGGAAGCCTAATACTAAAGTGTCGGAAGCTAAATTTTTAGCATATTGCTGATTCGAAAGTTTATGCTTAAGAAATGCTGCGTTAAACTTGTTAAAATTGTTATTGAAATGACGAATGTTTTTTTATTACTTTGCCAAAGAACATGGGATGGTAGCGTCAAACTACTATTTCTGATCATTTAATTTTTCATTTTATCACTTCTAAGCTATTTACATTCTTTGCCTAGATTCGAAGTGTTATATTAAAAAACATCTAAGTTATTTCAGTTTGTTAATATATCGTCGTTTTACTATCAAAACCTCGTAAGTCTTGAAATTAAAAATATTCAGGAACGGTAAAAATCTAGATACTAATCTGTAGACCAATTTTGATATATGAGATTTAAAAATTCGCAGATATAGGGCTTTATAACTGATGTAGACGTATAAGGGTGAATCCATTCAAATCCAGGAAAGCTGTCCGCCTCACCATCTTCGAATAGAATGACATTTTGCAAACAGGTACATTTTGGGCCACCTTGAATCAACATATTTTTTATGATCTCGAAATGTTTTTTCTTCGAGATACAGGGCTGTGAAAGGACGTCACAAATTAAAATTTATTTTTCTTAGCGTACATCACCTAGTTAAAAATCGCATATCTTCTAAAGTATTTAAGATAATCCAAATTTTTTTCCAAAACAATTGTAAGACTTTAGAGCAACTAATGATACTAATTTCATTAGTGGTACGTAAATAGTATTGGAAATATGAATTTTTCAATTTGATGAATTTCAAATTCATTTTTCTCAAAAAAAGCCATCTTTTAAAAATCTGATTATTTTTTTCTAAGTTCCTATATAAATATGCTATAAGAGAGTGTGAGCCCTTTTTGCAGTTTCTGAATAGTTAAGCTTAAATAAATTATTTTGTGTAATGACCCTAATAGGAAAACCCGACGTGATCAGAAAATAATAAAATACCGTCAAATTCCCTTTCGAAGTAGAAAAAGTCCCTAAGCGCATGTCAAATTCCCTATAAAAGGACGAAAAGGTTTTCGAAATCCCTAAATTAAATCGGTATTCCCTAAACCGGTGGAAATACGCTTTCTTAGCGTATCTCTGTATTACCTTAACAATACTTTTTTACTTAACGTTAACCGATTAATTTGAATAATAATTTACAGTATTTACTTAATTTGAATAAATTATCTATCACAAAATTATATACTAAACATGTACACAAAATTTCACAAACATAATTTTTTGCTGTTCATCTCACTACAAAACCAAATTAAAAAGTACACTAATTCTTTTGATAAAAAGGATCAGAGTAATAAACTACATATTTAAAATATTAATAAATTCCTATAACTATATTAAAATATTTAAATACTATTGAAACTAGTAGCACAAAACGTAATACCCTATAAATCCTCATAAAACAGTTCTAAAAATGCATAGATAAGAAAAATTACGAAGCTCAGTATCACAGCTAAATCATCACATCAGTAAGTAACATCACAGCTAAAATAATAATACAAATTTTTATTTACTTGAAACAATAAGAAAAGTTGCTAATTTGAATATTAATTACGTTGAATAAAATATTAATTAAAATAAATTGAGAGATTCGTTAAATTCGGCGAAAGTGTTTAATCTGTCCTTTCTGTCACATAAAACTCCAAGAAAACTTTCAACGGATACTTCAATAAATGACTATTTCAATGATGAACTTCACCGAATGTAAAATTCGTAACTAAATACAGCTTCATAAGTAAAGCTGCACTCTCATATCACAATACTAGGAGATCGAATTTTTGTGTGACAAAAGGCCGACTTTGTCATATGAACGCACCACTGTAAAACTTTCAACAAGAGTGAACTTGTTAGTTATTTAAAAATTATTTTTTGATGTTGCATGAAATTTTTCATGTGCCTTCCTCCATAAAAGACATAATTAAATTGGTCTCTTCTGAAACCATGAAATTGCTTTTTACTTACTATATAGATTTATTTGAGATTAATTTCACAAAAATTCCCAGAATTAATTATACCTAAATCCAAGAATGAACTAAGAGTAAATGAGAATTATATACTAAACGATTTCAAATGTATAGGAATAATCTGTAATCAAAGATAATGAGGATTAGTACATTAAAAAGATACTCTTTCACTACTATATAAATAATCTTCCCCATGTGAGCAGCTGGGTGGATAAAAAGCAGCTGTTTGTAGAATATAAACAATCAACACTCCTAGAGCCCTCAGAATAGTATATATTGTAACTTTATTTTATAATTTGTTGCAGCAGGTGCAAGTGAAACCAAGTGTGAAAGTTATTACCAAGTGAAAATTTTAATGCTAACAAAGTCTTGAAGCAATATGCAGCCCAAATATTTCCGCGGTAAATAATTAGAAGTTAGTTAATAAGTTCCGCGGTAAATAATTAGAGTGTTTGACTGATTTCTTTTTTAAAACTATCAACAGTAGAATTACAGGATCATCAAAAATTCTAGTTCCATGCACTTTATTGATATATTATAGAAATAATGAATCATGTTAAAATATCGCATCCAGGTGCTTGAGCTGCTGGTTGGGGAGATTCGTGCGCTTACTTAGTGGAGGAATACCGTTGGGCACGCTTGTTGAGCGCGCGTTAGCGGTTGAAATTTCGATGATAGCTTGCGTTGAAGGCTCTTAAAAAATTAATCTTTGAGAAACTGCATTATCTATATAGGGTACTACATTAACAACATTCTAATGAATTTATACAAAAAGCATCAAAAATTTTAAAGATGGCTTTTTTTTATTAAATCTTAACCAAACTTCAGCAAGTTCCGTGCCAAACTGTTAAAAAACTAATCCAATTTTAAAAGGTAGTTTTACTTATTAGTACGAACAATACATTTAAGTATCACTAGCGAAAACAAAACAAGTTTATCTCTAATAGTTTAAGCGTAGCGAAATTTTAAGTGCTTCGCGACATTCTTGAAAAGTAAAATTGAATATTTTTGACCGCCTTTTAAAGGGTCTTATTTCCACGAAAAAAAATTATTTTGCAAAAAATAAACATGGTTTAACATACGCCACTGGCTACCATATACTAAATTTAAAAAAAAATCGAAGGTGAGGCGAACATTTTATCTTTCATTGCCTGAATTTGAATAGATTGACCCATAAGCTCTTGAAACAAGTTGAATTCACATATTTGTATGTCAAAACATCATAAACCAAAACAAAATTGAACTTATATGAGGTTTGAATGGCAAAAATGCATTGCCTATATCATTGAAAGAGTTATACTAACTCTCTGAGCGTCACGAGATTTCTGAGTGGTGTAGCATTGCTTTTATCCCATAACATACATAATAACCAAATAACCACGGCGATTAATTGAAAGAATCCTAGGAATGATTTCACTGGTCGGTCAAAAGGGATTAGAAGTCATGCAGGGAAGATTGCGGGTTTCCGAAAGCATGTATGCGTATGTACCCCTCAGAGTGTTAAACAAAAACCTCTTCTGTGCTATTACAATTTATTTCAATATAATTTATTTTAACCCGATTTCTTTCGAAAAGCCTACAACCCTTAACCCTGCAAGTGTTTCGACGAGATATCTCGTCCAAGATCTGGTCAATTTTGCTAAGTGCGAAAACTGCCCAAGGGAGAATGAAGATCCAAGCAGGGAAAAACAAATTGTCTTTTCCCAGAATTGGTGACAGTGCAACAGAGGCTGGTCACTACAGTTTTCGACGCGAAGGTAAACCGCCAGGAGAGTTAAACAACATTACCCAAGTCCACTTAAAAGTTGAAGTTAATCAATACACTTGAACAGCACAATGAAAATTTTAATGCTGTTATTTAAGTATCTTATTGTCTGAGATGGTTAAGGTATTTTAAATTCATAATCATACTATAAAGACAGCACAAAGACAGAGAAGCACACGTGGCCAAAAACTCAAATAGAAATATAAACAGAGATGGATAGGCAATGAGTGAGAGAAAGTACTGAAAGACGACTCAAGTGAGAATTTCTACTGAAGCGGCACTCAAAGACAGACAATGAGGCTGCGTGAGAAGAAAGACTTGAAAGACACCACATACAGAAATGTATTCATGTAAGGAAACACAAAACTAATACTCAAGAATCAAAACACTATCAATTTTTGGATGTGTTTTAAGGATATGTGGAACAATACTTCCTAGTGCAAACGTTTCTAATTTTGTTATGAGATTACATAGATATGAGTTGCATTCAGACTCACACAGTGACACATACATAGAGAGATCGTTCACACAAAGAAAGGCTCAGAGCTAGAGACAGACACAAACAGAAGGGATTTAGATCAATTAGACAGTCACTTGGAGCATCCCGTGTGAACAAGAAAGATTTCTGTGACGACACATATATAAAAGAAAGAGACCCAGAGGATAAAATAAATGACTACACAAACATTCGGGAACAGATAGAAGAGACACACAAAAAGATCCGAAAGAGCGAATGCATATTAAAAAGACTCATGTAAACGCTCCGAGATCTTATTTAGATAAACAGGCAATCACTTAAATCAGAGAGAAACGAATGGATCCGGAGAATAATAAATAGTTCGTGTGAAAGAGAGAGAAATACAACCAGGGATGATAAAGAGAAATTTAGTCAGAGAGATGATAGGAAAAAGTCCAGAAACCACACACATCAATTCACAGATATAGACAAAATCATAGAGACCTCAGATACAGATAAGAGACGGTTGCACAAATGAGAGAAATTCTGAGACATCAGGTTCCCCACTTTTGCCCTTCGGGCCACAATAACAAATTAGATGATAGAACCATTATTAAGTTAGGTGACAGGCCCAGTACCAAGTTAGATGATAGACCAGTATTGAGTTAGGTGATGGACTCAGTACTTAGATGATGGGACCAGTAATTAGTTAAATGAAGGGTCCAGTATTAAGTTAGGTGACAAACCCAGTATCAAGCTAGTATGACGGGACCAGTATTACATTAGGTGATGGGCCCAGTATTAAGTGATAAGACCAGTATTAAGTGATAAGACCAGTATTAAGTGATAAGACCAGTATTAAGTGATGATACCAGTATTAAGTTAGATTAAGGGCCCAGTATTAAGTTGTGACGGGCCCAGTACCAGGTTAGAAGACGGGCTCAACACCAAGTTAGATGACGGCGGGACTAGAACCAAGGTTGCCCCAAGATGTGCCGCCCCAGGTTGTGTGGATGACCTGTCCATGAAATAAAATTTGTATCCTAACTGCTGCACAAATTCATGGACTTCTATTTTTCCTTTACATAGTCATCCACCTTTATTATTATAAACATGATCATATTTATAATTGATCTCTTCCTCCCCACGTGTTTGAAACCCTGTAAAACACCCTGGTCTGTAATTGCATTTGAAAGGTGGATGACTCCTGGATGAACAGGAGTTGGTCGCTGTTCGACTTATGAAACTCTTTTGAAATTGGTCTAGATTATACATGATCAAGAAGGGGATTAGTAACAGCAACAGATTGTAGCTTGCTGAACTTAAAATAAAACAGACTGGATAATATGGTACAAAAGCTTTCTGCATTTTCTCGGGGCCCCCTTAGACCTCAGGTGGTACCATCATTTGGTACCATGGTAACACCGACCCCCTATCTGTGCGTCCTCAGTCACAAATACAAAGAGAGGAGCATAGAAGCAAATAGAGATGGATATGAGTGGCAAATGAATGACAGAAATATGAAAATATAATTTATTTCATCCGATCCCACTGTTTTATCCCTATCGCAAAATTTTCCCATTTTTCGGGGGCCCTTAGACTTCAACCACCGCTACCATTTTAGATCTCAGGTACCTGATGGTCCCTTAAGTAGGCGTCCTGAGAGAGACACCCAGAGACGTAACTAGAGGGGGCAGACGGGGCATGTGCCCCGGGCGCCGGATTGGGGGCGCTAAATTGGCCGAGTATTTTTTTTAGTATAGATATTTACGTATGATAAAAATAAAGAGGAAAACTCATTAGTAGACTACAGAAACCAAAAACTATAAAAGGAGCTAAATGCAGAATGTGTGAAGAAATAGCAGGAAAGCTTAACCTAGATCCTCTTTTTAAAGAAGTACGGTGGAGGAAGAAGCAGATCTTTGATGAGAATGGCGAAGTTGAAAGCTATGAATTCTCAGAAGAAAAAAAGTTCAGGTTATTGATTATACAAATAATAGATCGGAATCTGAATGAACTGAGGCAAAGGTTTCAAATCATTCAAAACATGAATAGTTTATTTGGTTTCCTCAATGGAGCTCGGTTTGAAACAATGAATGGAGAAGAATTGAAGAACCAGACACTTGAGTTAGCTATCACATATAAAAGAAGACTTAGACAAGGACTAGCTGGCGATAGAAGTGGAGAGTTTTAAGTATCATGCCTTGGATTTAAGCCCTAATATGAAAACGGCTACACCATCAGGTCTTCTGACGTTAATATACAAGAACGGATTTGAAGACTCGTCCACCAACAAAACGACAGCGTTGAGAATTTTCCTCACAATACCAGTTTCAGTCACCTCAAATGAAAGGAGTTTTAGCAAACTAAAGATCATGAAAATTACCTCAGAAACTTAACAAGACAACGACTAACCAAAGTGAGCATCATATCAATAGAGCACAAGTTAGCTTCAAAGCTATCTTTTGAGGACATTGTAAAAATCTTTGCAACCGAAAAATCCCATTAAGTTAAACTTTAGTTCAAGCTTTCTGTGTTTAAATTAATTTTTTTCATATTTTGTCAATAGATTAAGAGATTGTGAAAAATGTCTAAGTATAATACTTAGGATAATAACTTGAGTAAAATCTGTTATTAATTCTTGTTCCACAGTTTTCCAAAATCCTTGAATGGTTTTCGGTCGACGTTTCGATAATTCTCTTTTTAAAAGTCCAAAAGCACAAAAGTCAATGGGCGAGACATCTGGAGATTTAGCAGGAATATCAGTAAAGGGTATTTATTGACTTGATACCAGTTTCTTGTTCCATTTTTTCCAAGAATTTAATAGTGGATTTAGATGTGGGGCTGCTTGCTTTATCCTGATGCAGTTCTGATTGTTGGCACTGTGGGTAAAGATATCGTATTTCTTTTTTGAATATCGGGGATAAAATAGGATCTTGATAATATGTGGGAGAGGATTTTTAAATTTTTCCTCCTCTTTTAACTTTTATTTTTCCATTGTATGCAAAACCGGCAACAATCATAAATCTCTTAGAGAAAGTTCTCATGTTAAAGTTACCAAGTTGAACCAGGTTTTAAGATTTTTCTCCTCTTTTATGATAATAAATTGTTCTTTTTTATTGCAATCATTTAAATACACCCACGCCTCGTCTATTGTCACAACATTTTTCCATCTTTCTCCAGCTAAATACTTCTCATGCAGAATTCTGCAGCGAGTTCTGCGTATATCGTGGAGATAGACGATGAGCATTGTATTTTTTGGCCTTTTTAAGATTCAAATCACTGTTAATTATTTTATTTACAGTTGAAACTGAACATTTTAATGACTGTAATAGTCCTTTGACTTGGAGGATTCTTCTCTTGAAATTAAATATATTACCTTACAAATATTCTCAGAAATTCTTTTCTTTTTTGGATATGTTTTTGGAAGTATTTTTCCATTTTTACGCGTTTTTTCCTCTCTCATTAATAATATCACTTATTGTAACTTTAGATATCGAAAAACCATGACTTTTACAGCGTTTTTGAATAATTGAATAAGCATAATTCTCTTCGGAAAGAGCGGAAACATAGCCTTCCGTCCATTGCTTATTTAAAAGCGCCATTTTGAAAGTAAACAAAACTCTGAGTTAGCAGACGATAAGTTATACTTTAACTGTTTAACTGCTGTGAAAATAAAATTATTTCGTAGCATACAATGTTTTTTACAGCTCATTAAAAATCATTCAAAAAATGTCCGAGCATCCTCTGTAATTATCATAATTAAATATCCTATTCTAAAGCAACAGTCTGTTGATTTTGATGCAGCCCACACATATCCCGATATCATTTGATAAAACCTTTTCATTTCATTTGCAGCGATTATAAGTGTGAAAGAATATACCAAACATGCTACTCTTAGATTATTTGTCAATGAAATATCTTAGAATTAATTAGGTATTTTATCTTGTACTAAAAATCAAATTACTGCAAATTAATCTATTTACCTTTGAAATCCAGTATTTACCATCTAAGTTGAATAAAAAGAATTTGAATTAGTGGAATTAATATGTGGTGGGGCAATATCAGATGGTTGTCGGGGAGGGTTTTGGTTTGGTTGGTCGGTGGGGGGGGGGGGCGCCAAGGCGAGTTCTTGCCTTGGTGGAAACTAGCCTAGTTACGTCTCTGGAAACACCTCACAAAGAAACAGAGAAACACAAAAATAGAGAAGATTATAAGAGGCAAACAAATGACAGGATTGGATTTTTGGGTTTTATGACGCAAGATTTAAAAATGAATAAGCTGAATCAAACAAATGACATAGAGAAACATGTATTAAAATAATGATTCTATTTAGCTCACATCTGTTCAGTCCAGTCACAAACTTAACAGGAGATGGAGGACCTTCGATCCAGGTTCTCCATCACTCCACTACCCGTCCGCATGTATTACAGTAATTTATTTCATCTGATCCCACTACTTTTTCCCATTTCAGGATACCTTACTGGCAGCGTCTACAGAGACTATTCCTTGAAGAGGAACGGCTTTCCAGCGGAGAGTGTCGCGAACGGATCCGTGCTGCTCATCAAGACGCACGAGTGGGGCGACATAACAAGGGATAAGTTCCAAAAGGCCGTTCTGCTCGTTCGGGAACCATTCGGTGCTCTGGTGGCAGAGTTCAACAGAAGAGCGGGTGGACATGTTGGACACGCTTCTCCTGAGAAGTTCCTCAAAGGAAATGGTAAAAACACACACCATATTTGTTAGTACGGAGTTTCGTAGAATTTTATTCGTGAAATACCATTGATGTAGCTGTTGCAGTACCGTGCAGAGAGCTCGATAGGGACACTCAGGGGACCCACGCGAGGGGGAGGCTGATGGACTTCAGCCACCCCAAAAGCCAAAGAAAATTTCCATCGATTTCAAATCATAAATTGATGTTCATTGAATTTTATAACAGTTTTTATGTTTATGAGTAAAGCTTTCTTCCCATCAACATAATCTGGGTCAATCTGCGTCAAGTAGAAACCAACAAACGAAGATTTTGGGGAGAACCTTCCATAGAAAATAGGTTGTTAGTCTTAACCCTCTAAGTACTTTCAATGAGATATCTCGTATATACCGATTCCAAAGATCTCGCCAATTTTACTATTCACGAGATACCTCGCCAAGACAAAACTGCCTCATTATTCCAAGGGGTAATGAAGATCCAAGCAAGGAAAACAAACTGCCCCTTGCCCAGAACTGATGACTTCCTCGATCAGGTTTTGCATCAGAGGTTGGCGACTACAAGGTAGTTTTGGATACTAAGATAAACCAGCAGAAGGATTACAACCCTTCGCACTGCCTGAATCCGAACCGTTCCTCTTCAATGCACCCGAATTTGTGTTAGTTTCTACTGGACTTAGACTGATTCGGATTCTGTTGATGTGAAGTGACCCACAAGCTATCTACTATCCAACTTGGAGTGCACTACATTAGATTTAGTCTAGCAATTCCTTTTATATTTCTTAAGATTTTTGATTTGAGGGATTAGGAGATGTATGATCTATATATTATGGTGTGGGGACAACCAACCCCCCTCACATTTCTAGAGCAGCAAAATTTCATCTTATTTTCTGTGACGTAAGGGCTCCTCCACACCAATAGAATAGGGGTCAATCCAAATCAATCCGAATCCAGTGGAAACCACAGAGGAAATATAAAAGCAGAGTGAGTAATGGTAACCTTATGCACCTAGGATCATGTAATCCAAACTAGTAGTAACGTGACCCTTAAATTATTTTCGCCTGCTGGATGGAACCGAGCATTCATCATCTGATTGGTCCACGGGACGGGAGAAATCGGTCCATGCGACATTATATTTTGGCGATTTCACCACTTTTGTCGCCTCTGTATAGAAATGCGCATTCACACACTTACCCTGCCCTAAGATGTTATATCGCCAAACAAGGCGATAAGATGCCAAATTAGTGAACCAAGTCAATTTTTAAGAGCAGTCACGTGACTACTAGACGACATGTCGCTCACACTCTTTAAAGCTCCTTTCAATAGTAATGCTCAGCCTTACTATATTTCACGTCTTTGGTAGAAACTAACGCTCCGGATTCAAACAATGTGAAAGGTTTTTGACAAACTAGCTATTTCTTATAGAAGCGGCTCTCCTGAATATTCGTCAGTTAGTTTCTTCTACATTCAGATTGATTTGGATTGACCCGGATTCTATTGGTGTTAAGGGACCCAACATCCGAACGGACAATGCTATGGGGTGACTGATTGGTGGCTCACAATTTAAAAGTACTCTATCGAAAAGAAAGGGGTGTTAACCAGGATACAGTTAACACGTGGCCCATGAATTGTTTTAAAATTATTTCCATCCTTCTGCCATTATTTTACGTCTTCAGTTTAACCCTTCTGGTGGTTGTATCGACGAGGTATTTCGTCATTAGATATCAAACCTTGATGGGCAAGATATATAAACTGACCAGATTTTGATTTCTTCAACATAAAAAAATTGTCAGTAAATATATTAATGACGAGATATCTCGTCATTAGTAAAATTGGTCAGATCTTGATGGACGAAATATCACGTCGAAACCACTTGGAGGGCTAAAGAGATGTTTAATTCTCTTTTATAAACATCGAAAAATTAATTGCTTACATATTAACAGTTATTAGTTTTCTTATTAAACTTTTATAAACATTTGCTGGTACTTTAAGAAAGGATTACCACAATCAGTTGTACAACAAATGAGCGAGGTAGAGAGCTTAAAGCTTAAATGAGCGTGACAAACTAATCGAAAGATATTCCAACTAATTGGTTCTTCTTTTACAGCTTGGCCCAACTTTGTCCAGACGCACTCCAAACTGTGGATGGAGAGTATCTTAGACTGGCTCCAGTTCGACGGCCCGTTACTGGTGATACGATACGAGGTCGTCACAGAAGATCTTCCAGGTGAACTCATACGCCTTCTCAAGTTCTTGGACGCAAACGTCACGTGGAATGCCTTCCAATGCGTGATCAGGAATCGGGACGGCATATTCAGACGCTCCAAAAAGCAACTCCAAATCGAACCCTTCGACGAATCCTTGAAGCAACTCGTCGAAGGGTACAGGCTTGTGGTCGAGACAGCACTACGGTACCACCAACAAGGAATCAAATTCGACATAAACAACACGACTGTGTTACAGACTAACGCTAACAACGGGAGCAGTGTTAATCTTTCGATATTACCGGTGACTTATGTTGAAAAAGAACAAAATGACAATGGCTCCTGATATAGTGTACTCGTTGTCCTTAAGTCTAGGTGATTCCTGGAATGATCAAGATAAGACAATAAATGTTCTGTTTCTTTTTGTAAAATGTAAAGCTAGTTTCGTATCATAAGAAATTAGAGTGTTGTCACAAAAGCAACTAGTCAAGGATAGATATAAGTAGCGTGTCATTTCATATGGGTCATCCTATTTATCTACATATAATCAAAGATTTCTCAAACTCAGTGAGATTACGGCTAGCAGATAGATGAAGTCACTCAAAGTCTTAGATTAACGAAAAGATATTTTAATAACTAAGTATAGATGAGGTGGTCATTAGTTAAGATTAGAAATGGAAACTCAGATGTGTCTACTCTTTAAAAAGTAACATTTTTAGCGTGACTTCTTGCAAAGATCAACAGCCTACACTCATAGTTTGAGAAATCCTAATCAAACGAAAGTTCCATTACGTTCCATACCATGACGATATCAAAGTGAACGGACAACATTTTCATTTTTCATGAATAAAATAGTTTTGACTGTGATGTTGTGTCCATTCTTTCAATTCTGCACCATAGTGTAACAAAAGGGTCTATAGAATGAGAACCCAAACCAAATTATTCAATCAGAGACATCCAAAGGGAGGGCTTCAACCACCTCAAAATAGTAGAAAAATTTAATGTTCTTCGAAATTTGATAACATTTAAAGGTCAGTAGATTTGCCAACTATACCAATAATCTCTCTCTCTATATATACATGGTGTTTCGAAAATATCTGGCCAGATTGCAGGGTGGTAGAGAACCCAAAATAAAATCTTTTGTCAAAGAATGTGTCCGGAAATGCCGCGCTTAGGTGATACAGGGCGCTGTTTTAGGTCAGTCAATAACATCGTTTCTGTGGCCCCATATATCAGATGCACATCTGCTCGGAATTCGTGTAGCGATGCATGCCTTTGAAAATCCCAGCGGGGAATGACGCCTTACGCCCACAGACAATATTATCGACTGACCTAATCAGCAAACACCCTCTATCACCTAAACGCGGCATTTCTGGAAAAACATTCTTTGACAAGAAGGTTTGTTTTGACTCCTTTACCACCCCTTACAATTTGGCCAGAAATTCACACATATAGTATTATAATTTTGAGATAGATATGGGTTTTATTCAGACGTACAATAACACATACAATGAGAGATTGAGATTCAGAGGCATCGCATACAGAAAGACGCATAGACTAAAACAGAGAAAGGATTTAAATAAATCAAACGGTCATTTAGAGAGATAGAAAGAAACGAATTTAGAGGAAGATGGGCAGTTTGCGTGTGAACAAGAAATACTTTTGAGACCATACACAGATAGAAAAAGAAAGAGACCCAGGTAGAAGATAAAGAACTACACAAACATACTGGAAGAGACAGATACGAAAGAGTAAGCGCACGTTTAGAAAAGGACTCGCATAGATCTTATTTAGATAACAGATAGTCATTTAAAGATAAAAACAAAGGAACACAGAGAAATATAAAGTTTACGAGAGAAGGATAACCAGGATTTAGAGACAGCTGTATAAATATCCATGCAGAGATATTCAGTGATGCGAGAAGAAAAGTCCAGAAAACCACACATCAATTCAGATGTAGACAAAATCACATAGACCTACAAGCAGGTTGCTAGCGCAGTGGGCAAACCCACTGAGCTACGACGGCCCCAATGCAATGCGGGGCCCACAAAGCTGAATCCACAGCCTGTTTGGCTTTCATATCACGTGTCCAAGGAGGTGTTTACCAGTACAATAACGCCCAATCACACGACTCTACTCACACAGGAGTACCTCCGTGCTATTGAAATCCCTTGGTCAGCAAAATATCCATCTCTCATTGAGTAGGCCTAGAATATGGTAGGCACGAACCCCGGAATATGAAGAATTTGGAGCAACAGCTGCAGGATAGTATAAGTGTTTCATTTGACTCCATGCCACATATATAGTCGCCAGAGCGGGCTTTACAACTTACTAATTTATGACCTCTCTGATGTAAAATCTACCCTCCCTCAATACTAGTCCTCTATAAATAATTTGATATAATTTTTTTACCTCTTTACATGTACAGTCGCGGAAAAAAGAAACGAACCACCACCTTTATTTCGAACACCAACCATTCATAGTAGAGCAAATTCAGATATCATTCAATAGGGAATAACATCCTCTACAAATTCAAATAAATTACATAAGGGGAAGTCTTCATATAAAATTTCGCACAAACAAAATTTCCAATGGAAACACCCTGTTTTGATGCCTTAATCAGATTTCGCATCGTTAAATTAGTCTTAATATGAAATTTCATGACTTTACTATCTTTATATCAGGAGATATTCAATGTTGAAGTTGATGTCAATTTCAGGGATCATCTCAACATTCAAAATCGGTATTCGTACATTGAGAACTAGTTATAGCTACCTGAATTTCAAATTTGAATACTATTTTAAACGTATTTGTTAGAACGTGCAAACGATCCGAGAATTGTTATATTTATTATATGAGCTCAAACGATAATATTGTGAATTGTAACCATGATTAAAATGTGATAATAGAAGGGTTTGGGGAATTGAGAACAATTCGAAACGGAGTGTTGATCGATGTTCTGTATAATTTCGTATCGTCTTTAGTGTTCTTAATCAATGTTATTTTTTAATTAGCGTTCGTCTCTGTATGCAACCAAAAAGCCTACTAACAATTATTTAATACAATCGAACTGATATTCTGATCATCCAAAAAGTGAATAGATGTCATTCAATTGATCATTGATTAATAGAGTTAATCTATACGACACAACTGATAAAAGGTAATGTATTTTAGATTACATAAATGAAATTTCCAATTTAAATTTCTCAGGCGTTTTTTAAACTTTTGATTGCCCCCTAAAATCGCCAAAATGAGGAAAATTTAATGTAACGCAAAAATTAAGAATTGGAATTACTTGAAATTTTGCATGATCATATTAGAAGTCCTTTTGAATCGATTCCATTAAAGCATAGGAAGAATCCAAGTCATAATAATTTCATACGTTAATTTTTCTTCTTGTACACTAAAAACTATTTATAAAAAATAGATGGATTTTGTTTGGATTGTTTAACAGTAACATGGTACAAAATATCAGCGCTATAGAAATACTATCCAGGAAGATATCCATAAAAGTCTAAAAAACTTATTTAACATTAGGAGCTCCAATCTTTCAGTACTCATAACTTCGAAACTGTAAGACGTAATAGCACGAAATTTGGGGTATCTGAAGTTAAATTTCGATAAAGATCTGAAATTGTGTCAAAATAGAGGGTTTCTATTGGAAATGACGAAGTTGGTGCTCAATTTAATATGAAGACGGCCCTTTATGCAAATTTTAAGCATTTGAATTTATAGAAGACGCTAGTTGCTGTCGAGCGCCATCTTTGAATTTTGTATTAAAATTTCTTGAATGAAGAGGGGTGGTTAGTTTTTTTATTTCGTGACTACATCATACATACTAAGTTTCACTACGATCGAACATTGGCTTCGGAGTATTTCGATTTTTTTTTGTCAGAATATGTATTGTTTCTGAAATCTAACTTCAAACACAGTATCAAAAAGAAAACAAAGGCAGAAGAGTTTCAAGAACGCTGTTTCATGCATGAGATTAGCTGGCTTTCACATGGAATCGCTGCTTGAATCTCCTGAAAATGATAAACAAGTCAGCCAAATGCTATCTTGAAGACATTCCGATTTTTTCACTTAAAAAGAACTTGATTTCATTTCTCAAATCATAAAATTGTTCGACCATTCTCAATTTCAGAAAAGTAAATAATCAATACAACTAGATGATCCTAACCGTCCAAGTGGTTTTGACAAGATATCTTGTCCAACGGTAAGATCTAATCAATTTTGCTAATGGAGATATAGTCATTAAAAAACTGCCGACTTTTTTTTATGACGATATCAAGATCTGGTCAATTTTCTTCTATTGATGCGAGACAACAAAATCTTGATGAATGAGGTATCTCGTCCATCAAGATCTGGCCAGTTTTGCTAATGACGAGATACCTCATCGAGACAACCACCAGGAGTTAAGAGGAATTAAAGATCTTATAACAGGATTAACTTCACTATATTTTAAGCAGTTTAGTATTCCTCTAAAATTTGAGTTAATTGACTACACCAATAATTTTACATTACACATGCGAGAATAAAGTTTGTGTGGGCTGCAGATTAGATAGGTATTTTAATTAACGTCACAATGGAGCAACACAATGGGCTATTGGGTTGAGGATTAGATAGAAGGGTAGCATCAAGTTTGGTCTCAAACAATGGCGATACTAAAGTATCACCAAGTACAGTAACTTAAGGTGTTGACCCAAGAACCCCTATTCCTACACTAAACAGCATCCTTTATTTTAGTAAACTTTGTCCTTTTCTTCATCAGTCATGTTAATAATAGAACAAGTCTTTATTTCCACCCCTCCTTAAATAATTCAGTTTCAAGATAATTTATACATGCCCAAATACTAAATTACAATTTACTATCAGTAAAAATGCGATCAAATTAGTTTCTTTATAAATACCATCGACACCGATAAAAAGTGAGTGCAGATGGAAAAAAGCAATTTGAAATTTGATTTGGTGACAGCTTTCAAACATGAGGGCATTAAAAGGTTTGAAAAATAAATTTGAGAATTTTATTAGTCTTGTTTGTTTATCATTATTGACAAGAACATGCAACACCTTTGGTTGGGTTTTACAGTACAGGGATCAGTTATAACACCTGTGTGGAAAGTACTTCAAAGCATTGTATATTTGAATTTAAAATAGTTTTAAGCAATCATTTTTAGTCTGCTCTCATTTCTATCTGGGGAAGTTACTATTGCGGTAACATACCATTCTCCCATATACCATACCAGACAGAATCCCATAGTAATACCAATTCTACCTATGATTGCTATATTTAAATCAAAAGAAAGTCACATTATAGGATTATATAATGTAAGGACTAATCCTTAAGTTGTCTGGTAATAAAAAAAATCCCAACTACTTCCTGAGGATACCACCATTACAATGAACTAGTATGGTAACTATTTGCCAACTTTCAAGAGATCTCAACATCAGCTATTGTAGTACCCACACCTGTTTGAAAGCCATGTTTAATTTTTTTTTCTAGTTTAATATTTTTTGTCTTGTTCTTGAATAATTTTTAGAAAATAAAAACAGGATAAGAAATTAGAACTTACAGGGTTAAAATATTCAAGATGAGATTGATCAGCCAGAATTTGTGACCTATAATCTACAAATTTGAGTTTATTGTTTTTTATTTGTTTCTTAATTTAAGGATTAGGCAAAATTGTAATATTCTATTGACTGACTTCATAATGATTTCTAATCACACTTAAAAAAATTTGTGCACAAATATTTCACTCAAAGTATTTCATTTCGATGCCTTTAGCAAAAGATGCTCTTTTAAGACCGACTTGTTAGTTGACCTGAAAAGTTTGACACACTGACTTTTAGAAACTTGCAATACACAACTGTTTGTCAGAAATTCTTTATTTACAAAATCCAATGAATTCTCATGACATATTCCAATCAATGACACTTCAAAGACAGATTTTACAGTTTTAGTCCAAATGTCCAATTGTTTAAACTCAGTAGTAAAATTAAATAAAAGTTCCCATTCGAAAAATTACAATAGAAAATGATAGCTGAAACTGTACCAATTGTAGTCTAACACATGGAATGATAATGAAAATATTACAAAATGAGAAATTTACACAGCAAAGCAACTTCAATATCAATCTAATCCTTCTTGTTTTTCTCTCACAGCCTCCTGAAAGAAAAGAAACAAAATGTTATGGGAAAATACAAAACTATTTTAGGAAAATGAGAAAGAAAAAATAAATAAAAGAGGAAAACTTCTTTATTTTAAACATTGAAATTGCAAAAATGGTACATACCAAATAAGCATGTAAAATTGATATTATTTCTTAATTATTTAAGTATGTATAAGAGTGTTAACCATTAATGTATGAATTGGAATACTTTTTTTAAGCAAGCATTTGTTAAATTCGAACAATCTAGAAACTAAAGCTGCAGCCATTTTGTTAACTTGGAACAAATGTAACGAGTTTAAGAGCATACATTTTGTCAATTCAGAGCAGATTCAGATGAATTCAATGACAAAATTTTGCATGTAAATCCAAATGGCAGTGACTAGTAAAACCAGTCTACTTATTACTTGTTAATTTAATTATTTCATTCAAAATTTGGATAAGTGGTAATTCTCCCAATCTTCCAGAAATCTTAAATAAGAATTATTTTTAGAAAGTATGGTAGCTACCCTTAATAGCAAACACCAGGAAGAATGGAATTTTCAGAGAAAATTTGTGGAAAATTAGAAATTTGAGTAAGATTTTCATCCATGGAGAATGAGTGAAATAATTTATTCTTTTAGATTCTTACATTCAAGGTATGAAATATAGTTTTCAGTCAATCAAGTGCAAATGAGTAGCCAGAATGAATAGGACACCCGCAAAGATCACCTTACTATTCAGAATATCTGTCTCCCATAAACTCAATCCTCTCTTTACCCCTAGATTTATAGGAATTAAAAAACTGAAATGAGGACGTATCATGACCACTGTTGCTTTGGTAGTCTTGCGAAGTCTAATTTAACAAGGTACCAATTATGAAAAATTGCACTTTTCTATATGGGTCTATTTTGCTCAATTGCTTAGTAGTAACCACATGTAGTCATTGGAAAATTTAGACTTTAATATGCAGCAAATTTACTATATTTGTATTAATTTGAATCTGTCTCAGGCAATATAAATGTAAGGAATATTCTAGACACACCAGAACACAAGAGAAAAACACATCTAGTATCTTGTATTAAGTATCGTAATTCATACATGAAGATTAAGGATGATTTGCTTATCTGGTTACTTAACAGTATAAACACACAATTGATAAGTAGAAACAGTTAATTTTATGAATCTGATAAAAGCAGTCCTGCATGTAAGCTTTCTGGTGGTAAATCTTACACAAAGTTAAATCTGAACATAAAACTGGAGGAATTAAAACATAAAAGAATGTTAATTATCCTTAGGAAATCAAGCACAAGGCCTGTAATAAAATCAGGCACTTGATACATCAGATTCCTTGGAAATGATTCAAAGCAATGCAATATTGTAAAATTGCTGGTTAGTAAAATAACCATCACCGGTTATTGTAAAACATTTTCAGCAGTGTCAGGTAATAGACGAGCTGAGCAAAAAGGATTAAATTCAAAAGCATATCGTACAATTCTTGCAATTTCTCCATGATTATTAGGGCTTGTCATGTCAACTTGCTGTTAGAACTATGCAGACAATATCCCTATAGAGAAATTCTGCATGCCATCTCTCGATTCTAAATATAAGCAGGTTTTGGGGCATTTTTCAGAAGTTTTGATTTTTAGAGTTTTTAGCATGCTTTCATTTTTGTCCCGTGTTTTAATACAATTTTAGGAGAAACATCATCCAGTCATAATCTCATATGCGGTTTCATTTTAACTACAAAACTCATCCGTTAGTTTCTGACGCTAAAAAATCCTTGACTGCCCTTCAACGTAAAACAAGACGTCAAGGGCATATCTTGAGATGTGTATGGGCATTCACAACCCCAGAGGTACTTGAACGATCTTTTCATTTTTACCCTCACCTACCCTTCTGCTTTTTCATCCTCCCTCATTGTGTTGTCCATCTAGTGTTTGGCACAGCTTGACCAAATATGGCCCTTGCACAATAAAACCAACGCTCAATATAAAACAAACCTTGTATCTTTTTCTGGCTTTTCCAATTAGCCGGACCACAGATGGCCCAACCTAAATCCCCTTTGCCTCTACATAACAAACAAGAGGCTCATGCGCTTGTTTATAAGAACTAATAAATTTTCAATCTACAGAGATTTTCAAAGGAAAGAACTGGAATATTTTATTAAGAAACAGCTCATATCCCATGTTTCTTGCCCAGAGCTGTAGGTGCTGCTTGCTTTCGACTTCTTACTGTCCATCATCAACTTATGATCCACAAAGGGTTTACGGTAAAAAAAATTACATAACGTGAAAGATAACTAGATGAGGAATAATTTTTTGTAATGCAAACCATAAATTTTTAGCTATGAAATGCACATGCAGGTGCTGCTCTAAATAAAATTTTCTGTAAGGGTTTTAAAGGCAAGAGACTGAATTTAAGTGCTGTTATCTTTAGGTGAAAAGGGGTTAGACCCAAGGAATATTTTGCACATCAAAATTGACAAAATTTAAACCGCTTACTTTAGTTCAAACTCCCTGGAGACCACAAATCGCACGATTTGTATGAGTTTTCTTTGTAATAAGGGGTTCTTACTGTAGACATAACTACTTACGAAGACACTATCATATTGGAGTAGCGAGTTAAGCTGTTAACCAAGTGATGACAGAGGTCGGAAATGGGGGTAGAATAAAAAATTATCTTCAAGTAGTGGGGAAAATGTCGATTCTGGTAGGTATTTTGAATTAAAGTTGCAGTGGAGCAACACAACGGGCTATTGACGAAAGTCCAGGATCAATTCCGAGGACAACACGTAATTTTGACCCTTGGTCAGATGACGAGGTCACACCTGAGCTGGCACCACACCAACGTGAAGACATTTGAGGCCACAACAGATTTAAACATGCACCAGCCCCCTTTCTACACGATGGTCTTTGGTTGGATTCAAACTTGCAACCCTTCAGTTGCCTAATACATTACTCTTCCAACCAAGCTACTGTGGCCCATGTTGATTCTGGAAAGAGGGTATGTGCTGGAGGTTTTTTGCTTTAGTCTTGACAGAGGAAGGTGAAATATTAAATTTTAATATTAGATCTTCGAATTGTTAACTGAAATGAAGCAGTGCTTCCCAAATTGTGGTTCATAGGCCTGTGACGCAGGATTAATCAAAACCAGAATTTTGACAGCCATGCATCTTAACAAAAGCATAATAGTGAGTATATCTCTATCACATTTATTACTCAATTAAATTACACTTGTTGAACAGGACAGTTCAAAGGGGTGAAATGGCAAGTTAAACTCTCCAGTTACAATTTTTTAAGACTTTATGGCTGATGCGACTAAATATTGCATTTGGGACCTTCTAATCCGAAATTTTGGTTATTTTGTATCAGAAATTACCAAACTCTTTTTTTTAAATCTATATTCACATCAAATGTGTTATTTAAGTCCAAGTTTATGTAAAGTTTAAAACATAAAATGAAAGATTGACTAAAAAAAATAAAATCATTTCCTTGTACAACTAATTTAAAGAAATAAAGCAAAAATAATCTGGAAATCACCAACTTGCTTTGAAAAGAAAAATTATCCATTTTACTAACCAATACATAACCTATGAAAGCAAACAGAAAAAACACATTACTCAACTACAGAAACTAAAATATTAGAAATTTATATAATTTCTATGCAAACTGAAAATCTTTATGGTGCAAAAGGTTCCATATAAAAACATGCAATTTTCCTTATGACAATACCCCCTGCTTTGAAATTTTTTTCACTTTACTGATGAAAATTTCAATTGAATATATTTTAAATATAGCAGCATAGTAAACAGGAAACTTATATTAACCCAGAATAGCAATGTATTGTTTAAAATGCCCCTTTTATTCAAAGACTAAAACATGTAAAATAATGAATCAAAATAACAGACATGCATTAAAATGACAGAAAAGCTTGAGAATTACAAAAAGCTCTAACAATGGTACCTAAACAAGTTTAGGTAGCTTGTAAAGCATACTCATGTAGGGCAATGTTCTTATACCACACAGGACAATTCGTCATATACAGTATAGAATGTTAAAAATAATGATTCCAAAAGGATTTTCTACAAGTGGACTATCAAATTAGATTAGGCAAAACCATAGCATGAAAGACAATTTTCATTTTGATATTGATTAAGAATGTTAAATATCGATTTGAATTAAAGTGAGAAAAAAATTAATAGATATTGCTCGTTGGTGGAAAGTTGCATGAGTTTCATTAAAATTATGTCAATCAGCTTTTGACTGCCAATTTTCAATAAATAACAGTCAGTCTGGTAACCAAGTGATTAGTGTTCTGACCCTTGATTAGACTTTGGGTTTGATTCTAGATCTAGGCATGAATATTCAGTGGTTCGGAATCCACTTAAAGTCAGATCCTGGTTTGTTATTTCGAGTTTTATGGTGCAAGAGCCATATTTGGCCATGCTGTGAAAGATACCAAGATATACAATATCAAGTAATAGACATGTACACAAGAAAAATACACCCAGAGAGGAATGAACATGTGCTGCCTACAATTCTCATCATAGATCCCGGTCTAATTGTAGATGTGTGAATTAGACAGGAAATAAACAAATTATTAAAATGAAAACAGATTCATATTTTGGAGAGCACATTAACTTGCGAATTGGCCATAGCAACTTAAAAGTATTCCCTAACCACTGCAAATGTTCATCCAATCAAAATGAATTACATTTATGTTGTGGAATAAGGCTTATATTCGAAACTTTTCTGATGTACTACTTCTGCCATGTGGTACAATGATAAATACAAAATTAAAATTATTCCTTGTAGATGAGACCAATTTCAGTTACATGCAAGAAAAGGATTACATATATCTAATTCATAGTCAGTCAATTATTCCAAATCGAAAATAAGCCTATTTTTAATGAGCCTTCTCTCCTATAACCAAAATAGTTAAAATTTTATCAATTTATAGCCTATACAGGAAATAACATTTAGAATATTTGATTAAATCTGCCACATTAAAGACAGTGGCATATTAATTTAAAAATCCATATTGAGATAGACTGAAAAGAACACTAACTTAACAAAGAGTATTTAATTTTCCAAATCTATCTTTTTGAGATTTGATCTGAATTGTGAGGTAACTAGTATAGCTATGGTTGGATTTTAGGGTGCAAGAAACATATTTTGCCAAGCTACACCAAAGCTATAACGATGATTTTTATGGAATTTACAGTTATTACCATGCAAAGTAAAAGTTCTAGCAAACTAAGTATCTTTTTATTGATCTATAAATTGGAACAAGATTCTGAACTGTGGTTTCATAAATGTGTTCCATCCTAATTTCCTTGAAGTATTTTTCAAAATTTACATTAAACAGCTGAATAATATTTCCTCAAGTAAAGTACATGGGTAAGAATGTTTATTCAGAACATTGTAAGCATGTTATCAATTTAGCTTCAACAAATGGAAGTAATTTTTTCATGACAGAAAGAGAAAATAGGTATAAGTTTTGTCAACTGATTTTGTGAACAGAAATTAAAAGCTAATAAAACATTTGACTTTTCTGAGTTGTGTGACTTAAACGCTAATGAGTAGATATTTATATATACTATTATTTCTTGCTCTTAGTTTGGAATAACAAACAAAAGAAATATGTTGTTATTGAGTCATTTCATGTTAAATTATTGCAATTTTTAATTAGTCAATGGCCTCTCAGATTTTGATGAAACTCAGTTCATCAAATGAACTTAAAAACTTATACCAATTTTTACCTTCCGTTCGAAAGTTCTTGCACTTTAATTATTTAAATTAGTAATGAAAATTGATGTATCTTGATATTAACCTGCGGAGACGCACGCTACTTGTTGTTACATGAAGACGCGCGCCGGGCTTCGTAGGCCCAAAGCAATATTTTCTTAACAAAACATAAACAAAATTTATTTTACCGTTAAAAATTAATTTAGTTAATCAAAACACAATATGAAAAATAAAAAAAGTATTTTTCAGATAAATATAGCTTTTAAAATTCTACATTTTAAAATGCATTTTAAATTTATAATTATGTCACATTGATACTGAAAAACGAAATTTAAGAAACCAAATTAGAAATAGTATTCATTTATGAAAAATTAAATTATTGTTACATTAATAAATTGAAAATAAAACTTACATTTCACTGACATTTATTGCAGAGAACATTGCTATGTTCTCCACATACATTTTTTCCACACTTAGCACAACAAATTTGTGATTTCCTGTCCTTTGAACTGGGGCATACATGGCACCTTTTTCTTGAAGAATTCTTTTGTTTTTTTGTCGGGGGTGCTTCACAATATTCACTCTGGCTACAGTTTAGTTTTTCTCGCATTTCACGTGGAAGCATTGGTTGCAAACTTCTTTCTTGTAGGTGGTCCTTCAAAAGTTCTAACGAAAGTTCTTTGATAAACAAACTTCGTTTTCTGTATTGAATCGCCGGTGTTTTAGTTGACAATAGCAGTACTCGGGCATTTATTGTTGCAATATTTAATATACTGAAAAATACAAACATGGGCCATCTTTTGCTTATTCTAGCAGTAGAATATGTAAATGACATTTCATCCACTACATCTACAGCACCCTTTGTTAGATTATAAAATGTTATAATCTCTGGTTTCTTGGCTTCTTCTGTCGATTTATCAATGGCACTATCATTATGCATTGTAGATAACAGGACGACGCATTTGTTTTTCTTTGGCACATAGGAAACCAAAGTCATGTTTTTTTGAAATCCAAATAATGATGAATGCACTTCCCGATTCTTTCCACAAATAAATTCTTTTGGTAGCACTTTTTTATTTTTCTAACTGTTCCAACAAGTGTAATTTTCTTCTCTAAGAGATCCTTTGCCAAACTGTAACTGGTATACCAGTTGTCGTTGTCAACAGTAAGGTTTCGCCCTGAATTGAAGATGGGTTTCACTAATCTCTTGACAATTTTATCGGGACCATTTTCTGCCCTGTACGGACCTGTAGGTTGAGCTCCTGCATAAATTTCAAAGTTCCAAGTATAAAATGTTCTTGCATCCACTAGAGCAAAAATTTCGAGTCCAAATTTTGCAGGTTTACTAGGGATATACTGACGAAACGAGCATCTTCCTCGAAATGGCTCTAACTTTTCATCAATTGTTACATATTCGCCAAGACTATACAGTTTTTTGCAATTTTCAAGAAATCTTTCGAAAATATTTCTGATGGGAGCAAGTTTATCCAATTCTCTTCTAGAAGAACGGTTTCTAACATCATCAAATCTCAAACACCTCATTAGAAATAAAAAACGTTTACATGACATAGTTCTGTGAAAAATGTCAAACCCAGTACCATCAGTAGCCCAAAGATCACGAACATTTACATGAGAAGCTTTGTAGAGTCCTCCAAAATAAAGAAGTCCGATGAATGCCATTACTTCTGAGGTACTTGTGGGGCGAGCATCTCTTTCCCGTTCAAAATTACCAGCAATCGATTGAATATAAATATTCGTACACTCCACAATAGTTGATATTATTATTTCGTCGATAAGCAATTACCAAGAATTTACAGGCGAGGATACAGCTTTCGCTTCTCCAACATTTCCGGGCAATTTTGTCATGATGTTGTGAGCCAGAGTTCTCACATTTTTTCTTGGTTCTTTTTTATTCCATTTTGTTAATTTATCTTTACCAAGATAGTGATCCATAGATTCAAAAATATCTGATTCATTGCTTGAATCAATATCTTCTTCCGAATTTGACTGATGATCACTAAACTCCTCTTCATCAACAATTTCTTCATCTTCTTCATTAATGGATTCTTCATCAATTGACACTTCAGCTAATAGCGTCCGTAATCTCTTCATTTCATCATCATAGCTCAAATAGCGAGACATTTTCAATCCGTCTGTTCTCCTTCGCGATCTTAACAAAAACGCCAGCGCGCGCGCCGGGCCTCAAAGGCCCGCACACCGTTTTTCTGAGAAAACAAGTGGGGGAAAATTCTTGAAATGCCTGTGGTTGTGACCTACATGACCTTGAATGCAGCTACTGTGAAACTGGATTTATTCCATTGAGGGGCTGATTTTCTGTGCCAAGTTTTTGTAATGCTCGGGCCTGATAGGCCCGGCGCGCGTCTTCGCGGGTTAACTGTCATTTTCTCAGGAAAGAGATAAGTCTGATAACAGGAATCCAACATATTGACTAATACTCCCAATTTTTGATAGCAAAGAAACTAAAACTATTGTTTTCTAGCAAACTAAATCCATATTTTTAGTTGTCTTGTACTTAAAAATATACAATTAAATTTGTATTAAACTCTACCATAATTTTCTAAATTATCAGACAGTCCAGTTCAAAGCTGGATGTGAAAAGGTACATACTGTATGTGGGCCGTCTCCGTACATCTGAAATCTACATCCCTTTTATGACCTGAACTCATTAAGTTCTCAACATGAAACTTTGTTAAGATCGTGTAAGATAACAGAAAAGTTATAATGTAAATTTTTACAAAATTTTAAAATTCCCATTTTAATTTGTTTGGAGCAGTTTGGCCAAAATATGGCCCTTGAGCCATAAAACTAAATCAACAGCCTCTTTTTAAATAATAAAATAATAGAATATTATTTTAAAATTAATCAAAAGGTAATTTTCTGAGACAATTAATCTAAATTATTACATACGTAGAAAACTTAACATGTTTCTAATATATTTGAGAAAGTGGGAAAACTTAATTTCTAAGACCCTGAATAAACTTGTTTTAGGTAGGTAAAAATGTAAAACTTCATACTTTTCAATGCATGGCCTACCTGGCAAAGTGGTCATAGCATTGATCAGCCAAATCCAGAGGGTCATTGTAGGACTGCACTGGAGCAACACAATGGCTATTGGCAATGGTTTGGGATCAACCCCGAAATGGATCAAGGACAACTCGCAATTCTGAACCATGGTCAGATGACGAGGTAACACTTGAGTTGGCACTCCACTCGCCAAACTTCCACACCATGTTAACATTTGAAGCCATGACAGATTTAACATATGCTCCAGTTGCTAATCCACTATTCTTCCAACCAGGATACTGCAGTCCTTGTAAGCCCATGGATGTTGGTTATTGTCCCTGTTTGGAATAATGGCAGTTGCCCACATGGGGCTCCTTAACAAATATCTGCTAGTTCATCCCTTTGAGTGCAAAGACAAATATTTTTGATGTGAACATGTCTTTAAAATCGGAACAGTTCTGGGGGGCATGCCTGAAAAGTCAAGCGTTACAACTGTTTCATCATGATTTCAGAACTAGAATAAACATCCATAAGATAAATATCGTATAGTGTAGACAAAGGATGTCCACACATAACCTTTGGACCGAGTGCACAGGTATACTGAGCACAGGACGGTTACAATATGTCGAAATTCTACAGTGCGGGGTGAGCTAGAGCCAGTGTAACTTTACTGTGTAAGTGATGCCATTCAAAAGCCACGGAACTATACTACAATCATAGGGCTTTAATCAATAAAATTATCCATCAATATTAATATCAAACTGCACTTTAATCATTCAAACTGCAAATTAATTGTTGAATATTCACAATAACAATCATTCAAACTTTCTCTATGCCTGCTTTATTCATTCCACAATACAATATCAGGCCTGAGTATTCACGTTAAAATTACGTTTTTTCAATGAATAGTCAACAAAAAGGAATTACGCCCAGAATAATCTATTAAACAGTGTACTAATTTACATAACAATGTAATAATTCTGCATAGAAATATATAATATACAAACCTTGAATCTTTCCTCCAGGAGGGAAAGCTCACTAATCAAATCTGTGATTGCATTTGTGAATGCTTCTTGAGGAGAATATTCCATTACTGTCTGCACTCTGAGGAGGAACTTGTATTCGAGAGGATGAGGAGCTTTGTAGCCAGCAAAGAGAACATTGGGATCCTTTAAGAGCTGGCTGTAAAAATAATAAGTTTTCAGTAATATTTCTCAGACTGGAAGTTTTAAAAGAATGCAGAACCATTTTGGAATGAGGAATTAACTTTTCAACTTAATACTTTGTAAAAAATAGGTAGCATTGTACAAGGCTGCCACAGCCAAAGCACTGTGAAATAGCATAAATTTTTAATACTAGCAAAAATTGTATCCTCATAAACAATATTTTAGTAGCAATTTAAGTTGCTCAGACACAAAATGTGTTAATTAAGTATGAAACAAACATTGAAGATCTCACTAAGAAATTTAGATTTTAAAATTAAAAAGCTAAATACTTTCTTAATGTTTTCCTAACAATCTGGCAACCAGATTCTAATGATTTTCGTTCATGGTTGCCACAGCTTGGCGCAAAAATTTTGAAAATGGCGTCCCTTGGAAAGTTTCTCACTGAAGAAAAATCCCCCCCCCGTCCCACAATTACTTAAAGTAAAAGGAGACACAACTTTTGTTAACCGCTGGAGAATTTTCAAAAAAGTTGCTCACATTTTCAAAAATAGGAGCTTTTGATACGATTTTACTTAAAGATACCCCTAGTCGCCAAGGTTGGAAAATAGTAGCAAAAGAATCTCCTTTTAGAAGCCTGTGTGTGAAAGTCCTGATTTATCACCAAAAAACCCTTTCTCATCCACTTCAGCCATTGTCAAAGCTACATGATGTTTAGAGGTACAATGCACAATGGGAGGAAGCACTTGTTTGGTGCATTATTCTAGAATTTTGGTCAGAAATGACAAAATTTATACATTCAAAAATGACATTTAATCTGAGAAACAACTTGTTGATTTCAATGCTGGTTTATTCTTTCCTAAGACATTATATGCAATAAAAACAAGTATGTCTGGCTGTCGACGTAAAAAATGGGTACAGCTTTGATAAATTTTCTTGGCAATGCTTTTGATGTTACCAAGGAAGAATTTCTTAGGGGAAAATGTTTTAGGCTTAGCAGAAAATAATTAGAAACTGAAAAAGAATTTTATAAATAGAAAAAAAAATCCACACAACTGATTATCCCTCCAAAAGTGTTGCCACAAAGTCTTTTCAAAGCTGTACCATTTTCTGGTCTCACTTGCTTTCAGAAATTTTCCTAGGTTGTACTCAAACTTTATTTCTTTTAACTGTTCAGGTGTGCCGTTTGGAAGGTTAAAGGCTAGCTGACTTTTACTGTTTCATTTTTTGACACAGCTTTGACAGACTTTTTGAAGCAAGCAAAGGCAAAACCACTTTATTATAGGATTATGGCAACCTCTCTAAGTTAAAATGTTCATTTCCTGCCTTTTCATTCTTGAATATTTTTTGTTTCCCTTTAAAACCCCAATTTTTCCATTATAACATCCTTTTAAACTTTTTCCCACAATTCTTTTCGACATTACCTGTAAATTTGATGAATTTAAACTTTTGTATTTGAACCACAACACAGTGCAGTCATTTCAGGTTGTGTCGTTTCTTGCTTTTTATCATTATCTTTTTAGATTTTACCATGCCTTTTGTATTTCGAGTTGTAGATAAGTTTGAGGGTGTTCTTTTGCAAAATTTGAAGTTTAATTTTTTTCAGGTGGTAGGAAATGAGGGAGTTGCTAATTGTTAATTTTATAAACATTATGTCAGGATAAGCAGCTTTTATGGATTTCCTAAGGGAATTGGGATCGATTAAATTGGACTTTTTTGTGCAAGAAATTTTTTCCGTTAATTTTTAATTATTTTCGGCTAAGCCTAAAATGGCATTTTTTCTCAGAAATCCTCCCTTGATGACAAAAGGGGCACCAAAGGGGTTGCCACCAAAAAGTCATGATACTAAAGTTATATCAAAACACATAACGGAAGTTTAACCGAGCCAAAAATATTTTCAAGATACAAAATACATATCCACAGCTTGAAACGCTTTCAATAAATTACCTGGTTCATAATAATTAAATTGAAAGTATTTTTTAATACTGAAGTGAAGTTTCATGTGAGTTTGCTAAATTTTCCTGAGCAATGTTCTCTTAAACATACTGCCCAGTAATTTAATTTTGCTAACATCTCAATAATATAATCCTTCTGGTTTGTATCTGAATGTCCAGGTATTTGAACTTGATTTTCCATGTTCCACAGGCTTTGCAATTTAACTTTGTAGCAGAGCTTGTTTGGGTTATTGTGGTTCACTTTTTTCATTCAATTGAAATAATTTTAGCTGTGTGTATTGTTTATATTCTGTTTAATGTTGTAAATGTTGTTTTCATCAAATGAAATTCTTATTTTATTACGATTTACCAATGTTTTAAAAAAACATTAAGCAATAAGACCAATAATAAGTTACTTTAAAGCAATATTTAAATATTTGGTACTGCCGCGCGCGGTGGCAACGCGTTTTGGCGTAGTTATAAGCGACTCATGCAGGCTGATGGTAACCCATTTTTTTCTCGAATTTTCTCCTGGTTAGGGTTAACCTATTTTTATGGCAACCTTGCCGGCGTCCAGTTCTCATTTACAGTGAAATCTGTTAAAATATTAGAATAACTTATATTCTACTAATGTACATTTTTTTTTATTCATTTCATTCATATGTGGAGAATGATATCGATTCACTGTTGGAAATCCGAGAACAAATGGGTTACCCTCACCGGCATGAGTCGCTTATAACTACGCCAAAATTCCATACATTTCATCCATATTTGCAGTGTTTTTTTATTCAAATGTTGTTTCATTCAGATTTACATATTTCATCCATACGTATGCAGTATATATTCGATGTTGGAAGATTTCCGTGGCGACATAAAAAGTGCGCCAAACACGGTGCCAAAAAAAAACGCGTTGCCACCGCGCACGGCAGAGACTACAGCTGTACCAAATATTTCTAATGGATAAAGCTAAGTATTGTAATGACATTCAATAGAAATGAGTTCAAATTTTTTTTTTTGTCAATTACTAATCTTCATTTACCCCTAAAATTAATGATTGCTTAAATACTTAAAATCAAGTATTCCTTTGTGAGAACAAATCCTAAGTAAAGTAAGTTTTCGAATAATGCATCTGTTAAGTTAATTGAGTTTTATGGCACATGGCTATAATAGGCCAACCATTTATAGAATTATAATTGCTATGCAAATAGTTACACATCAGATTCCTCTGACTGAATCTAGTCCAGAACAAACCCTTATCAATACAAAAAGGAAAAATAGAAATAATTACAATAAAGATCGTGAGTATTTACCCACAGACAAAATGAAGAAAACGTTTTAAAATCAAGAACAAGTGACACATTTCAATAATATACGACGAGGAAATAAAATTTAAGACAAATGAATTTTTAGGAACAAATTAAAAAACGAAGTGATAACAGTCCGAAGGATCATATGTCGTTTATTGCGAATCAGCCTCTGAAGATAGTACATAACGACTCTAAATGGTATTTCGGTTAAATTTGCAATCTTTGAATAAAAAACAATGAACATACTTTTTGATCATATTTCCAAGAGTATGATCCTCTTTGTTGACAGTGAATATTGCAGCATTTGGTACTTTTGTATCCTTTTCAATAGTAATTCTGTGAAAGAAAAGATAGATGTATCTGTTTAAAGAACAATAAGGAGATTGACATTTCGAACCGAATAAACTAGCACAACAGATAAAATTAAATATGATATAAACATGGAAAATATACTTTTTTTCTCCTTCAAACAAAAGAAATGACTCGAAAGCTGGTGGTGCATTCATTATTAAAAGCTGTATTTGTCAATACAGAAAAAAACTGAAGTCACGCACGACTTTTTTTTTTAGAAAATATCGCCTAGTTAGGGTCCCAGTTAGACCCTTTTGATTTTACAAATATACAATGGGGTTGCCATGCATCAAATTTTTCTTGAATTGATTTTTAAATATTTCAAAGAGGAATATCAACATTTTAAAACTCTAATTAGAATAAAAAAAACTATGAAAATATTTAAACACACTTTTTTTAGAAATCCAAGCCTTTAAACTTTTAAATCAGTATGCTTTAAAATGTGACTTTGGTATTCTGGTTTCCGGAAGACTTGAAAAGGATAGTAACCACTGCCATCTATTGGTGAATTTAAAACTTCACCGAAGCAGAAAATCCAATGCAATCTTCTAATCCATTCTTAATTACTCAAACTAATTACTTGTGTTTGTTTTTGAAGAGTTCTTGGGAAAATTGCATTTGACCTAAACTTGATTTATCATCACAAAAGTTTAAAAATATCACATTGTTCCAATAACATACTTTTATTCTTCAATGAAAAAGAAAGAAAGCGTGAATGCACCTCTATATTCTTGCATCATTTATAGTAATGCAAATTTAATCAAGAATAACGTATTTTTATTTAAATTCTTTTGCAAAAAAATATGCCTTAGTGATTTTTTTCATTAAATTATGTACAAACTCGGCTGTATTCACACACTTCATATGATCATGTCTTCCGAAATAATCTTTAACTTACCCTGGTTGTAGATTGGTAGGTAAGTATTTTAATTAACATCACACTAGAGCAACACAGCCGGCAATTTACTCTGGATGTATTCCAACCTTCTGCTACTAGAAGCTTTCCTTGTGAACGCCTATTACTTGACGTGTTTAGCTCAGCTTCGTCAAACAAGGCCGTAGCGCCATAAAACCCCAACCAATCAATAAATAAATATTTATTTTTATTGATTATCTAACATTCATTAATCCTTATGAATACATCCAAAGTGAAACTCAATAATTTAATTTAAGTTCACTTTCTATGTTTCTTTGTGATATATCATGAGAACTAAGAGTTCTTTGAAATCATGAGAACTAAGAGCTTTTAATGTATTGTGAGGATTCATTGATGGACCCCTCAATTATCCCTCCCAAAGGCAAACTCGCCGACAGGTCGTAAAAGAGCCGGACAATACATTTCCATCTCTCTGGCGCCAGACGGTCGGGACTTGGATCGAAGAGGACAAAAGGGGATTCGTTCCGAAAAGAGCCCAGGTGTTTAGGAGTGCACCTGCCAGGTGATTAAGTCCACCTGCTAGGTAATCAAGCCACCTGCGCTAAGTAGCTGATCCCATTTTACGTCAGAGAGTCTCTACCGAATCAGCAACCTCAAAAATGAGCAAAGTAAAAACGAACCAATTAAAAGTAAGAACCAATCAAGAACGAACGAATCGAGAACCACCAGCGAACAAAGGCTGGGAGGTTTCAAAAGGAAAAGCAGGGAGTTGAATCGTCAGTTCTTGCTTGTGATCTCGATCGATCAGCTTAACTCAGCGACCCTTTGAGCGGTCACTCCTTAGGGAGAAAATATATTTTTTGAAGACGGTTCTCTCAACCTGAGAGGACGCGTTCTTGTAGCCGGCGTAGGCTGCCCATCTCGAGTCTTGTTTGTTTCCCGAGCTAGCGTCTTAGCTCAGTGACCCTTTGAGCGGTCAACCCCATTAAGGAGCTCTTAATAATTTGGAAGACGGTTCTCTCACCCTGAGAGGACGCGTTCTTGTAGCCTGGCGTAGGCTGCCTATCTCGAGTTCCTGCTTATTTCTCGTTCGAGACTTGAACCAGCGACCCCAGCGGAGCCGTGCCTGTCTTGTGCCGATCCGACGACCCCAGCGGAGCCGTGCCTGTCTTGTGCCGATCCGACGACCCCAGCGGAGCCGTGCCTGTCTTGTGCCGATCCGACGACCCCAGCGGAGCCGTGCTGTCTTGTACTGACCCGACGACCCCAGTGGAGCCGATCCCTGATTGTGCCGAACCGACGACCTGCGGAGAGTTCGGTACCGACTTCTCGTCCGGCAGTGAACCTGCCTTGTCCCGTCGTCCAGTGAGGATCCAGTGCTGATCTTGTGAAATCGTCACCCGACGAGTAGAGTTTCATCTAGAGACTGTTGAGATACCTTTCTCCAACTCAGAGACTTTCGTACGTCCTGAGATTTCGACACCCTGTCGCATCCAGTTAGCAGAGGCATAGAAATTCGTGAAAGTGTCGTGTAAATAGATTCTAATATAGTCAAGAAATTGTTTTAAATAAAATTATCGTTTGTTATTTAAGCCAGACTGTTCTCTGTAGATTTGAATCTACCACGCTACCCAGAGAATCACTACAGTATCAACAAATGCTAGCGATTTTTTGGTGCCAAAACGCCCGTCCACACACCGCTCGCTTCTCCAAGAGGTGCCTCCGAGGTGTTTAAAATCTTTATTGGTTAGTGAGAATCACAGATCCACCTCCCCTTGAACATTGCTGGAATATGCTACACCGACAATTGCAAATGAAAAGGGGTGTTTCGATAGTTTTTACGCAGCTGTACATCTAGTAAGCCAAGGAAATCTCTCGTACAATGATGGAAATATCAAGAATGAAGAGCAGCATTTGCAGAATGCTTGTCTTAATTCAGCGTAGGATTGCACAAGGACTCCATTTGACTCCATACCTCACCGTATGTCGCTCTAGAGGGGGCTGAACAATTTAACATTTTGAGTGGTTTTGACGAGATACCGCGTCCATCAAGATCTGACCAATTTTGATGACCAATTTGGTGACATCGTCACCAAAATATTGCTTATTTTTTATTTTGACGAAATCAAGGTCTGTTCAGTTCTAATGACGAGAGACGGCAAGAGCTTGATGAAAGAGGTATCTCGTTCATCAAGATCTGGTCAATTTTGCTAATGATGAGATACCTTATCGATACTACCACTAGGAGGGTTAATAATTTATGACCTTTCTGATGCAATGATACAAAAATAGTCTTGTACGTTTGGTATTGCGATCATTTCTTTACCTCTTCATGTATATTACACATGCTATTCCATACCTGTTTCCTAGCTTCGGGGTTTTTATATTACTAGATATTTTGCAAATCAATTTTTAAATCTAATTTCATAATCAAGAAGTTCTTTCAACCCTCCTGATGGTTGTTTTGATGATGTATTTTGTCATTAACAAAACTTAATCCGATCTCGATGGACGAGTTTTGTCGTTATTAGAAGAAAACTGACCAGATCTTGATGTCGTCATCATAAAAATAATCGTCAAAATATATCTCAATGACGAAATATCTCATCATTAACAAAATTAGTCAGATCTTGATGGACAAGATATCTCATCGAAATCACTTGGAGGGTTAAAAGAGAAGTTTTGACCCAAATAGAAAAGCGCAGATGGTTGAGCCCCATAGTCGTTTCTTTTGCACTTAACTGGTGGGTAGTATTCTCGTTTACATTTCTAGAAATCAACATTTGACCTCAACCTCATACTTTATCTTTAAATTTTATAATAATGCTATGAATTTAATATCTGTTTTTCCCCTTAAATTTGAATAACAAGTTTTGTGGCTGATTTATCAAATTGTTAGCATTTTTAATAGCATTGGCATGACGCAATGGGGGCTCATCACCAATGTTATCCATCTATAGTCTTGAATAATGCACTCACAAAATAAATACTGCATTTCAGTAAAATCTTTATTTCACTGAAATGCTGTATTGAGAACCAACCAAAAAAGTTGAAGACATCAAAACCCTTTACCTGCAAAGTAAAACTTTTTTGAGAAGCTAACAAGTCTAAATTTTCCAAGCATCTTTGTTTTATACGCATCTGTTGCCTGTCACCACAAGCATTGTTTTAAATTGACTGTCGTTGCATTTTAAAGAACTATGCCAAGACATAGAAGCGAGTACACAAGATTCATAACTTTTGCGAGAGGAATTAAGAGCTATCCAACTTGTCTATGCTCCACTTCAGCAACACCTTCCCACATTTTACAATGTATTGGTGTCTATGTGGAACAGTTCAAGGATATGTGTGATGAAATTATAGTCTTTTGGACTTAGTCTAAGCTGTATCCTTGACCAAGGGGATTAGCAATAACAACCATAGCAATTCTCAAAAGTTTCGTTTTTCATGCACAATGAACATTTCACACAAATGCTGTGAATCGCTTAGGCTCCTATTATTTTGTTTTGTGTCATTTTCTTGTGTCTAAAAAAATTACAAAATATTTAGTTACATTTTTGTTTAAAAGGTTTCAATATACAACACAGAATTTCTTTGTCCAAGGAGTGAGTTGTGTGTAGAGGTTGAAACTGGAATCTGACAGTAAATGCTTTTTCCCAATGACTGATATATTTAGATTTTTTAAAAATACTTTAAGTTAGAATTGTTTCCGGTAAACATAGTTGATACTTTTTGTCGTTTTAGAAAATGAATCATAACACGAGTTCTTATTTTTTTATAAATTATGTTGTTGATTGTATAAATGAAATATGCACAAAAAACACTTCGAGGATCTTCCTCTTTAACAATAAAACGTACCACAGACTTTTAAATCATTTTTACTCCGTTCTCCTAATTAGCTCAATACACTTCATAGCATTGATCTCTTATCACTGTATGCACTGGTTTAATGAACTTTTGGAAAACGGTAATTTCTTATGCTAAGATTAAACTTAGCAAGTTATATAGATAAACGATTTTATATTAATTATATTTTCATTGTGGCGTGGATGTTTCTTTATTTTAACGTTAAACATTTAAAATTTTATGTCAGCAATGTGAACATTACAAATGCGTGGTATGAAAATATTCCTTTCTTTTGAGTTGGAAAGAGTAGGGAATAAAACTACACAAAATGTAAACGCAAACAAATTTATTAACAAAAATATCACATATTTATTTCATACATACATTTAACTGCTTAGAAAAGATGACATATAAAGAAGAAAATTACTCCATTCAGTTTCGAATATACATGTGTGTGGAAAGAAGTACATTTAAAACAACACCAATATTTAAATATGTGCGTAATAGGCAACGAAATGGAATTTGGTTAACGTAACAAATCAATATTGTAATAGCGTATTAAATTCAAGGTAGCATTTAGGTAGTTGAATTTACGTAGCAGTGGACCAACATATAACGTGAAACATAAGTAGACTGAGCATTGCTATTGAGAGGAACTTCAAAAAATGCGACCAACATGTCGACTAATAGTCACGTGACAGTTTTGTGAAAATTGTACTTGGTTTGGCGATTTGGTATTTTATTGCCTCGTTTGGTGATATAGCATCTGATAGGGTAGATGTATGAATGCGCATTTCTATAGAGTGATGACAAAAATGGTGAAATTGCCTAAGTCTACTACTATGTCACAAGGACCAATCAGTTGATGAATCAATGAATGGGCGTATTCTCCCTTCCCGTGGACCAATCAGCTGACAAATGTTCGTTTGCACCCGGCAGACGAAAAGTAATCCATGGGTCACGTTACTACTAGTTTTGGTCACATGATCCTGGGGACATAAAATGTTTACCATTGCTCCCTCTACTTTTATATTTTCTCTATGGAGCAACACTGAGCTACTGGCAACTATCCGGAATCAATCCTGAAGGGAAAGAACCGAGGTAAACACCTCGTAATTTTGAACCGAGGTCAGATGACGAGGTAAACAGAACAGGCACCCCACTCTCCAATTTTAAATAAAAAACATTAGTAATTGCTTGTGGAGTATTTTGAGTTTTCAATTGAGATACTGGAATGGACTGAAAAATATCATTATTCGGATAAAATTCATAAGATGATACAATTTACATCACCCTGAGTGATAAATTTCTACTTTTGAGATAGATTTTTTGTTTAAAAATATAAATATTGATTTCTTTCTGGAAAGGGGTAACATTTAACACTCTTGGTGGTTGTTTCTACTATGTATCTCGTCATAACCAAAACTGATTAGATCTTGATGGACAAGATACCTCGACATTAGAAGAAAACTGACCAGATCTTGATCCCGTCATCATAAAAAAATCAGCAATATCTGACGATATATCTCGTCATTAACAAAAGTATGAAAAAATTGCTCATTAGAAACAAAAGAGCGATATAGCTGAAATACTGTTTCCAGTAAAAAGAGCGATATTGCTAAAATACCGTTTCCAGTAAAAAAAAAGGCGATATTGCCAAACTACCATTAGGAGTAAAAAAATTGGAGATAAAATGCAAATATTGGAGATAAAATGCAAATATTGGAGATAAAATGCCGACGGGTGCAAAGCTAATATTTCAAAAATAAGTTTTTACATTATACACGAAATATTTAGTTCATTGAATTAAGATGCCATCAATATTTGTCTCTTTTTGTAATTTGTCATTTTAGTTGTGTCCTTTTCAAAATCATTTGTGCCGCACCGTACACATTAAAATGTGCCTGACTGATAAGATTCACATAGACGCTTATGCATTCTTATATCCTAATGTTAGTGATTACTGGCACAGAAGCAGAAGGAACAGTAGCACTAAAATTCCAACAAGCAATCTGAGCTATTAAAATTCGGTTAACACTCCAGGTTCTGTTCCTATAACTTATCTTGAGTGTATTTCTTCTGTGTCAGTAATACTTTCCTTTTGTGTGTTCATTACTTTACGTGGTCTGTTTTTTGTTGGGCGCAGTTTGGCCAAATATGGTCCTTGTGCCATAAAAAATCCAACCTACCAACAGTTCACACTCATTCCCAAACCTATAAAAGTTTGATTGTGTATACAAATTAAATGGATCCAAGTTAAAATTGCTGCTACATGATGCATTCCAAAGTAGTTATCGATGTTATGTCTCCACCGACAGAAAAGTATAAGGGACGAAAGAAGAAAATGTATGTTCATGCACAAATTTCAATTATAGCATGTAATACTTTAATTTTTCATTTGTAAAAGTTTAAATGTGTTATTAAAGTAAGATATTTTACATCTGTATACATTTTAAGCATATTTACTTATACCATACATCATATACATACATTATATATACATTATGTGGAAATTCATATTTTGAATTGAAATTCGTTCATTTTCAATAACAATACGATTGGCACTAAAAGCTTTTAGTAAACCTCTTGAAGATGATACTATATAGATTATATAGTTAAAACGTTTACGATGCACTCAAAAATGAAATCTTAGGATCGTGATAAATCAGTTGGAAGTATGATTTATAAATGCTAGTACTTATAAAATTATATTTATTATTTCTTTATTTGATAACGTACATGGTGCGTAAATGTAACAATATAAATGTAGATAATTATCATTTTAGTGTTAGTTGTGCATACTTCTAAGGGAAGCCACACGTTGTCCTGCGACGCTAAATTGGCTGAAATACGCATGCGCAGCGACGTTTTTTCTGTACGGATTCGGAGTACGCATGCGCATGTTTTGTCGCAAGCTGCTCCAGTGTGGCAGCCCTAAGTGTACAAAAATTAAAATCATTTAACGTTATTTCAAACGCTTCCGTTTGAACGGGTTTTGGAACACACACTTGCAATACACACTCCATTTAAACAGTGGCATGAAAATGTAATATTTTCTTAGAAGTTATTTAGTTATTCCATACATTTTATTTCAATATGACAATATTTTACAGGATGATTTCAGCGTCTTCTTGAAGTAGATCTTCCAGCGACATATTCTTTGTGATTGAAACAGCTTTTTACAAGTGGATGTCGTGTCGAACCATCTCAGGACGGTACTCCTGATAAATATCTATGGACAGAATGTACACAACGAATTACTCAATGCAAAATAAACATATTCTCAGTAACCAAGCAACGAATACCAAGCACTCTTTGCAGAAATGGAGAGGGTATAAAAGGAACATTTAAGGTGTACGTTGACACTAGATTTTTTAAATTTTGACTTTAAAAATATCCAGTTTTTTGTAATTGGTCATTGTTTTTTTTTGCTTAAAATCATTTCAATGTGAAAAAATCAGATTAAGCTGATCATTAATTATCAAATTTAGATGTAATTAGCTAATTAGTGTGTTTTTTGAAGAGTGATACCTTAAATTCTAATTTGTTCAGAAAGACAATTCCTGTTGGAAATTATTTCTATTTTATATTATTCTTCATGTTTTGACACTGTAAAGACTTCTGCGGAGTCAGATAGATGGCGCTCCTCCTGCGCATGCCCAGAAGGACTTTGATGGACGAAAGTGATGGTAATGGGTGTGGTTGGACACTGGTTGTTTTTACAAAGAAAGAGAGTGATCGAAACTCTGAAATGTGTCGACTTTGATATGCACTACCTTTTAATTTGTGTTGTGGGTCGTGCTTGTACTGTGACTGAGATTATTAAAAGTGGTTTAAACCAAAGGGATTATTCCTTGTGATGCTTTTAGTGTGGTTAAAATTTTGAGCAAGTCAGTACAAACACTCAATCAATATGTTAGAGTAAATATAGGTTTCCTTTACAAATTTTTTCCCCAAGGAAGTATAAAAAACAAGATTTTTTCAGGAATTTTAACATTTAAGAATAAATTAAAATTCATTTCTTAACTAATATTTTTAATTGAGGATGAAAACACCCTTTCTATTACATAGATTAATGGTACCAAAATAATTATAATAGATAAATTAAATGCCGAGTTATCACCGTTTGAACAAAGCAATATATTGCAAGAGCGCAGTTTAAACAAAGAAGCTTAGCTTATCGATTAAGCTACATCCCGAATTATTGTTTCAAAACAGCAATTAGGCATAATTTTCTTAAAAGTTCTTTTAAAGGCTTTTTCGTAATAGAGTTTGATATATTTCATTAATTCCATTCAACAAACTTTTTCTCGGTCCAGAGGGATTTGTAAAAACGAGCGTCTATACTTAGAAATGAGGCCTAAGAAATAAAGCTGGTCCACAGTCTCTTACATAATGGTTCAATTAATGACAATTTATTACTTCTCGTTAAAACTTTATCACCGCTTCCAAGAAATTACGAATCTTTTAGGGCATTTTTGTTCATCCCATTAACTTATCCATTAACCCATCCATAATCATATTTATCTATCAAATTGTTAAAAGCTATGGTGGATTCGTTCTCCGAAACAGTGCCTTCCTTTTAAAAAAATGGACTGAAATATAACTCATTAGCACAATTCTCTTTAACACAACGCCATTTTCACTATAATGTAAAGAGTATCTTTTGTCAGGATTGAACACCGTCTAGTACAAGTAATGTAACATTTTATATAAGTACAGAGCTTCTATTATCGGAATCAGTTGAAGCAGTGCATCGTAAATGCATCAATCCATCAGACGATGGATTGTCATTAGCAAAACTGACCAGATCTCGATGGACGAGATACCTCGTTCATTAGAAGAAAACTGATCAGGTCTTGATTTCGTCATCATTCAAAAATCGGCAATACTTTGTCACGAGATATCTCGTCATCAGCAAAATTGGTATGACGTCAGGTGGTCAGATCTTGATGGACGAGACATCGCATAGAAACCTCTTGGAGGGTTAAGCATGAATTTTTTTCCAATGCCAGCTCATGGACGTTGCCATATTCCACCCACCGTAAACTGAAAGGGAGACATGCCTTCCTGGTGGACTTTAGGTAAACTAGTCCACATTAACGTATCTTCTTGAAGAAATTAGGAAACTTTAGGTAGCCAACACGACTTCGGCTCATGCGAGATTCGACTTCATAAAGAACTTTAGTCTACAAGTTTCTTTAGAGCGATGCCTTTAGACACTCAGCCACTGTTGGAGCGTAGTACTAATTAGAAGCACATAATTTTTATAATAGGTATATATATAGTCCGACTTCCGCGAGAAGGCAGTCGAGTCACATGGTTTTGAACGAGTCTATTCTTTAAATAAGGTAGGTAGGAAGTTGAATTTTTGTCTCACTGGAGTAACACAACGAGCAACGATCCGGGATTGATCCCGAAGAAAAGTATCCGAAGACAACTCATAACTTTGAACCACGGTCAGATGACTACAACACTTGTCCTGCAACCCCACTCTTCAAACTTCACCACCTCACCAGTGTGAGGACATTTAAGGCATAACCTTGCCCACTAACCTATCAAGAATTATTCGCCATAAGTAACTCGAATTATTAAATTCGGAGAACTCCGACAACTAATATTTAGTGCCATAGCAAATACCCTGGAGCTTTGCTCAAATATACGGGTGTCGGTGAATATCCGACTGCTCTTTCTAGACTTGTAAGCGAGCATATCAAATCTCTATCCTTTCAGGGCCATAAGGCATTTCCAACTTCCCTTAAATGTTGAATTGATGGTAATTGTAATTAATTTACGTCGCACTAGAGCAGCACAACGGACTATTGGTCCTAGGATCGATCCCCAAGGGAAAGATCCTAGGATAACACCATGTAATTTTGAACCACTATCAGAAGACGAGGTCAACACCTGAGCTGGTACCCCACTCTCCAAACTTCCACACCACGTCAAAGTGAGGACATTCGAGGCCACGACAGATTTAACATGCAACAGTCCCCGTGTACACGACGGTCTTCGATTGAACCGAGTTTCGAACTCGCAACCCTCCGATTGCTAATCCGTTACTCTTCCAAGGAGGCTACCACGACCCCAATGTTAAATCGAACAACCCTCACTAAGTCATCCGCCCTGTGTTGACCTAGCAAGAAAGGATATTACTGGATGTCCTGATCTAGACCATTGAGCTTTTTCAGACTCATGAACTTTTTAATGAAGGTCTAGCTAAACAGTTGGACCTTAAGGAATAAGTAACAGCAACAGGACCCACTTCAAGAACGAACACCTTGGTGATTCCTCCAATATCTGTAGTGACCTTAACCCTCCAACTGGTTTCGACGAGATATCTCGTCCATCAAGATCATGGAAAAATTTTGCTAGTGACGAGATATCTCATCATGATATATATTGCTGATTTTTTTATGATGACGAGATCAAGATCTGGTCAGTTTTCTTATTTTGACCGAGGTATCTCGTCCATAAAGATCTGGTCACTTTTGCTAATGACGAGATACTTCGTCGAAACAACAACCAGGAGGGTTAAGAGGTCAGGCCAGACATATAGCCCCTAATTGGAGAAGGCTTGCTGCTTGAAGGTTGCAGGTATCTTCAAGTCGAACCGCGTAAGTGTGGACAAGTTTCCGAAACACAGTATCCAACATACCTCGAGTATCAGAAAGCGACAGTAGAGTGAGAAACTAATCAAAGCCCTCAAGTGGTGCCCCTTGTATTCGGAAGGGATTAATTCAGGATCGAATTGGATTATAAGTGATATTAATCTAGAACTGAGGGTTTGGGTTAAGCACGCGATATAGATACGCCTATTCAAACGGGCAAAATCCCAATCGGAACAAGGTACCTTAGAATATGCTGGTTAGATTGGGCTACACCAGCTAATTAGACCGCGATTTAACCCTCCGGGTAATTGTCTCGACGAGGAATCCCGTCATTACCAAAACTAACGACCATATCTTGGTAGTATATCTCGTCTCATTAAAAGGAAACTGACTAGATCTTGATATTATATCTCGACATTAGAAGGAAACTGATCAGATCTGGATAGTATATTTCGTCATTAGAAGAAAACTGACCAGATCTTGGTAGTATATCTCGTCATTAGAAGAAAACTGACCATATCTTGATATTATATCTCGTCGTTAGAAGAAGATTGATCAGATCTGGATAGTATATCTCGTCGTTAGAAAAAAACTGACCAGATCTTGGTAGTATATCTCGTCATTAGAAGAAAACTGACCAGATCTGGATAGTATATCTCGTCATTAGAAGAAAACTGACCAGATCTTGGTAGTATATCTCGTCTCATTAAAAAGAAACTGACCATATCTTGATATTATATCTCGACATTAGAAGGAAACTGATCAGATCTGGATAGTATATTTCGTCATTAGAAGGAAAATGATCAGATCTGGATAGTATATTTCGTCATTAGAAGAAAACTGACCAGTTCTGGATAGTATATCTCGTCATTAGAAGGAAACTGACCAGATCTGGATAGTATACCTTGTCATTAGAAGGAAACTGATCAGATCTTGATCTCGTCATCATAAAAGAAATCAACAATACCTTGATGACGAGATAACTCGTCATTAGCAAAATTGGTCAGATCTTGATGGACGAGGTATCTCGTTGAAACCACTTGGAGGGTTAAGATAGCCTTTCGGAACGTAGCTGGTGCCAAAAAGAATCGCCTCGAAAACGGATGTTGGTTACAATAAAAGCGGTCAACAGGGGTGGATAATCGAGATTCTGTTGTTTCGAAGTCCAGGAATATTGATTTCCAAATAGAGGGGAGTGACGAATGCTTTAATTCGCATCCCATAATTGTAAAACATGTTTTGTATGGAACTCTGATAATCATGGTACTTATTAGATGGATGTCATACAGAATATACTAAGGAAGTTCTTACTTGAGTTGAGATAAAAATGGCAGTAGTATGGTTATCAGCAGGATAACGATTTGGTGAGAGGACTTGGACGCAACGTTTACTTCTGAAATATAAAAATAAACAATTTACGAAAAGGATTTCATTAGCATAAAAATGTAGTCAAAATGTAGATAAGAAGGTAGTTGAATTTACGTCGCACTGGAGCAATACAACGTGCTTCTGGCGAAGGTCCGGGATCAATCCCGATGGGAAAGATCCCAGGTCAAATCCTCGCAATTTTGAATCACGGTCAGATGTCGAGGTCAACACCTGAGCTGGCACCCCACCTCCAACTTCCACACCACTCTAACGTGAGGACATTTGAGGCCACGACAGATTTAACGCGCACCAGTCCTCACGTACTCGACGGTATTTGGTTGGATCGAGTTTCGAACTCGCAATCCACCGGTTGCTTATACGTGACTCTACCAACTCGTCTACCACGACCCCTGTAGTCAAAAATGGAAGCAAATTTATTAATGGCTATATCTGTGATTACCTGAAAAATAACACTTAGACATTCATGCGTTGAAATTGTTTTTGCGAACTCATGAAATGGTGAGTGTTTACCTCATTTAAAATAAGATTGTAGAGGGATTTCTTAATTTCATCCCGAAGACCCCTTGAACAAAGCTCGGCCTGTTTCTAGTTTTTATGCATAGTCTATAAACATTTTTAGTCAAGAATTAATGCTTCGAACGATAATTAAATAACAAATTAAACTGGTACTAATTTGTATATTTTAACTGAATTGTTGAAACAATATACGAGGGACCGAGGTAGCCCGGTTGGGGGAGTAACGGATTATCAACCGGAGAGTTGCGTGTTCGAATCCAACCAAAGACCGTCGTGTACAAGGGGGGCAGATGCACGTTAAATGTGTCGTGGCCTCAAATGCCCTCACATTGGCGTGGAAGTTTGGAGAGTAGAGTGCCAGCTCAGGTGTTTGCCTCCCCAGGCCTTCACCTCTCCGACTCACCAAACGGTGTAGAGCCAATTTAAGAAGAGGTGAGGTAAAAGACTTTCCCAACACTGAAAGGCCCAACAAGAAACCAAGCCCGCCACACATGGAGAGCACCAACTCTCCCTCTCTATACAGTTTAGCACAGAATAATAGTACCATGTGAGCTAGAACATCAAAAGGTATTGTATAGTTGAGGTACAAAATTTTGATACATACAAAATACAATTGTACAACAAAAACAAGTAAAATAACGCACCATAATAATAGTACTATGTGGGCTAGAATATCACAAATATTAAATAGGTATGGGACGGAATTTTGATATATACAAGAAATGCAGAACAAAACATACACAAGAAGAATAACATAACAAATATTGTTGAATGTAGTAAGAATAATTTTTATGTAATGAAATGATATAACTTTTAGTATATAATACTATGACAATGTAGATACAAGATATGTCATTAATATATATGTATAGAATTAAACAGTTTAGTGCTTAATAATGATACAATTTATGTACAATGAATAATATATAGGACAGTGTGAATATAGTGTATCGCTATCACGTTCCGTAGTCTGTATTTGCTATTAATAAAGTTTGTTGGCGATTGAGGTTAGGACATTTTTTGTCCACGCATCCATGGTTTGTATTGTATTTTGTATTGTGTTTAACGTTCGAAACGGTGCAATTAGAGCAATTCTTTTCATTGGTACACGATTTAGTTGATATGATCTTTTCCAAATGATAAACAAATATTTTTGTTAGAACACTTGGATTTGGTGTGGCCAAACTGGCCACACCCGGTACATTGTCTAATGCTATGAAAATCGTCCAGACGGACTATGACAATCTATGAAAAGAAACTTCGTATTCATGACCCTTTGGTATATTGATGGGTTTAAGGTGGCCATCCAGTGATTACCACGGGCGGCTGAAATTTTGAAATGTTATTCACCTCTCCGAGGATTTCATTTTTAAGTAGAAGCGCGTGGGTGGTAAATCCGCGCCCTCAATTTCGGAGCCAACTTTGAGGAGGATCACCCGAGGTTCCCTTTTAGTGGGTCGAGTCACTTCAAACCTCTTGGTGATCTCTCCTCTCCTTACCAAATCTTCATTCAAAGCATCGAGATCTACCTGTAAGTTGGCCTCAATTGCAATACCACCTCCACTAATTTAGTGCAAGTGTTTAATTTTGCGAGTAGTGGTTTTGAGGGTGCCCTGTATTGCAGATTTGGTAATACTAAAGTTGCTTTCCTCCTTTAGCCTAAGAAGGAGTGACTGTGGCTTATTTAATTGTGTTGGTCTACTCGAGGAGACCACAACAGCAAATAAGGAGCCGAGGGTGTAGGGAATGTATGAGATTTTTCCTGTAGTTTCGTGACTACGTCGAGAGTTTGTTTAATACCATTATTAAAGGTTTCTGATAAGATATCTAAGGTTTTATCTTTTTCTGACAATCGGCCGCTCAAAAAAGAGTTAGTTGTTTCAAGGTCCTTAATATCAGTTTCTGCAGAATCTAAGTCTATTTTACAAGATTTTAGCTCTTTTTCCAAAGAGGTTACTTTTTAATTAGGTACTGTTTCAAAGGCTTGTAATTGAAGATCGCATTCCTCTTCCAAGGTTCGCCTCGTCATCTGACCGCGGTTGAAGATTACGTGGTGTTGTTGTCCTCGGATGTTGAATGAAATGGATGTTGATGTAAATATGAAAATTACGTGGTGTTGTGTCCCCCTTGGGGATTGATCCCGGACCGTCGCCAATAGCCCCTTGTGTTGCTCCAGTGCGACGTTATTTAAAATAATTATCTACCTATCCAAAAAAGTCTAGCTTCGCCTCTGTTGGAAATGGAGTTACATGTTGGAATTACTTTCACAATTTCATATTTAATTTTTATGTATATCATTGGTTTTATTCATTGGATTTCTGTTTCATGTTTTAATGTTGGTCTGGTTATTAGTTTGAAGTCTTTTAAATCCATTTCCTAACTTTACTGTCTCGTGCTTGGCACAGCTTATCCTTTTTTGGATCTTGTGCCATTAAACCCAAATCAACCACCCAATTTTCACAATTATTAATGCTGTTATAGGTTCGGTGTTGTTATAAATTTTATGTTTTTATTTTACAAAAGGCATTTGTCTTCCGCGATAATTTCTTTTGATAGCTATTTAAAATGAACACGAAGAGCACTTATATGCTATGCTCATTAAGAATTAAAAAATAAATTAAACGATTTAAAAGGCAACAATCCAGCATTGTTTCCAAGAAATAAATTATAGAAATAGGAGAATCACACAACGTGTAGAAAAATCTGCATAGAAGCTATAGATTGTCTATGTACCTAATACGACCACTTTTATAATGTAAAGAGAAAACGTTAATGTCCGAAATAAGGTGACGTGAACTAGGTATTTAATTAACGTCGCACTGGAGCAACACAATGGTCTATTGGTGACGGTCCGGGATCAATCCCAAAGGGAAAAATCGAGGACAACACGTAATTTTGAACCACGGTCAGATGGCGAGGTCACACCTGAGTTGGCACCCCACTCTCCAAACTTCCACACCACGCCAACATGGGGACACTTGAGGTCATGACAGATTGAACATGCACCAGCCCCCCTTGTACACGATGGTCTTTGGTTGGATTCGAATTCACGATCCTCCGTTTACTAATGCGTCCTCCGACCGAACTACGCGGAGTTACCAGGATTGACGACCTTATTAAAAATAACCAAGATAGACACACATAGCTAAAAGTATAAATGCATGCATATTAGAATCGTTTAACAAAATGGTCAGATACGGAAGTCCTACGCTCTTAGAAACATTATGGACATTTAATTCTAGTTTTCATTCAAAATCTGACAATTCCCCTTGAAAAAAATTGTAGTCATCGCCACAATCTATTATCGAAAGAGATATATATGATTGAGTACAAAAATCGCTGCATACGAAAATTAATCCAATCCGCTTAATAGAAGCATTAACAAATTCAATCAAAAGCAGACAGAAAGTTTAATAATCTGCATTATCTGCAATTTAAATAAAAGTGGATTCGTCAGCTTTTCAATCAAACTATTAATTTAAAAGTTAGGTTGGTTGCATTAGAATTTGTATTTAAAGAAGATTTTGTATTTATATAAAAATAAGTCAAAATAGCTGAAATGTCACTAAAACATGGTGTTCAGGAACAATTACACGTGCACTTAATTTCATTTTGGACTCTTCATGTTTCATACACACAAATGACACAAACAGTACATTCTACATAAAATTTAACCTCTTAATCAGTATTCAAAAATTGAAACTCTCTCGAACAGGATGAATTGAATCAATTTAGTCAAACATTATTTTTATAATCAAGATAAATTAAGAACGTCTTAGGTATTGTGAAACATTTCTTAATGCATTTCGAGAAAAGTAAGAAGTCGTGTCATAAATAATAGCAAGATTATTTTCTAAGACAAATTACAAATTAATGTTTTCAGCATTTCTTAAAATTAAGATGAAACGTGAGTACATTTATAATTAAAATAGAAAAAATAAATTGAGAAACAACGCTTTTATAACCATAAACTTTCAGGTATATTTGACGATAAATGTAACTAACAAAAATTGATGATAACATATTTCTTTTGATTTCGAATTTATCGAGGCATATTTCATTCGAAAAATTTTCTTGGAAACGAATTATTTAGAATTCGAATTTGAACTGAAAAAATATTTTCGAGAGAAATTATTATTTATTTGAAAAGTTCTTTTTCACTTTATTCTTCTAAAAGAAGATATAATTCAATAAATCATTAGGCGCGATTTATTTACGCTACTTTTTTAAATGTCTTCGTTTGGGTCATATTTCTCTGTCATACACGTATCTAGTTGAAAACTAAACTTAAACCTTTTATTCTTGTTATTTTGCGTTCACCTTATTCTAATTAATTACACTTTTTTTGGAAAATAATTATTGCTGCACCATTTTGGTTTAGTTTCACCTTGAAGAACATTCATTTCTTAACAGTAAATAATACAGATGAAACAGAATGAAGATAAATATTAAGGTAAAATGTCAAGAAAAATAGAGTAATTAGATTTAAAAGCGACAACATTGAGAGAGGGAGCTACATTTATATTTTAGGTGTCACTTATTCATTTATTAACACACTATTTATCGCTGTTTCTAAGAAAATAAATGGGAACTTTCTATTACGTGAGGGTTGAAGATTCATCTATTATGATCTATTGACCAATCTTTGCTGCTTTTTGTCATCTTCTGTTGATTTTGAAATAAAAATTATTACCGAGAAATTTAGTTAAGTAAATGTACATGTGTCCAAAACTCAAAATTCTAAAATGCATATTCCAAATTCATTTAACCCTTCAGGTGGTTTCGACTAGATAAATCGTTCATCAAAATCTGGCCAGTTTGCTAATGACAAGATACCTTGTCGAAACCACCAGGAGGGTTAAACTGATTACAACTATTTTATATTGATTTATTCATAATATCATACGCATTATACAATATGTAAATTGTTCGACGTTAATTGGAGAAATAATACATTTAGTTTCTACAATAACTAATGCTAATAGCGCAAGAGTTAAGTGTGGTAAATTCAGAACTACAACACATGCAATAATGGTATTATATTATTTTCATGTTGTATATTATTTCGTGTAGGCTAAATTTTAAAAGAATACTTATACCAATTTTTTGCGAAAAAATGTGACACAAGATATGTATATTGTAAATACAGAGTGAGTCTAAATTGTTTTTACAAAATAAGAGGGGTGATAGTACCCATCCAGACGAGCAATAATTACCATGGAACATAGGGTCGCATTCCACTCTGAGAGGCAGAAAACAGTAAAATTAGAATTTCAACATGAACTTACAACAGTGTTGGGAAAGCGAATGAACGATACCAAAAGTTGCACAATCTGATTGATTGATCAGAGAAAAACTCACAGCAAGTGCTCAAAGTGGCGGCCACGCGTGTCGTTGCACAGTTCACACCGGCGAAGGAATGACTGGCGCACCCTCTCGAAGATTCCTGGTGTTGTGTTAATTTTGTCTGCGGCAACATTGATTCTCGCTACGAGATCTTCAGCCGAGTCCACAGGCGTCTGGTACACTAAAGATTTCATGTGCCCCCAGATGAAAAAGTCCAGTGGGTTGAGGTCCAGTGAGCGAGGAGGCCAAGCCACAGGTCCGCCACGTCCGATCCATCGTGTGGGATATGTTGCATTCAAGAAGTGCCGGACCGTGCTGGAAAAGTGTGTTTGGGCTCCATCGTGCATCAACCACATGTATCTCGACGCGTTTCGACACTTTACTTTTTTCTGCCTCTCAGAGTGGAATGCGACCTTATGTTCCATGGTAATTATTGCTCGTCTGGATGGGCACTATCACCCCTCTTATTTTGTAAAAACAATTTAGACTCACCCTGTATATTGTAAATATAACTCTACAATAATATATACATAAGTAACAACTGTTTGTAAAAATGTATTTCATGTGCATAGATAGAAAATTACACAAATAAAAGCCCCCAGTATTCTTATAATATATAATATTATGAAAATATATAATTACCGAGTATAGTTATTTCCTTGCTGATCATTGCGACCCTACCATAAAATGATGCCTCACATTTGATAGCTACTTTTCCTCTACGAAAAAGACCTTCTGTCACTTTCAGATGCAGTGATTTTGACGATATTTGCAAATTATTTTTGCTAAAAACACCATGGTCATCCGTTTCTTCATCAGAAATCTGAAAATAAAATAATAATTATATTTCAATGGTCTCTATTTATCACACACTTTATATTGGACAAAAAAAAGCAGTCTCGTATCTTCGGTTCTTAAAGAGATGTTACTTAATTACATACATTTTATATCTTCGGTACCAATCTATCAAGAGAGTATTTGAAGATATTCATATCCGTATGAGAGTGATAGAAAAACAATTCTAAGTATAGATATTATCTTAAAACACTTATTCAAAGTGTTATTTTCAAACAGACATGAGATGGGCATTTTTTTTTTACTATCAGCCGTTTTTTAAAATCTTGTATTATATAGTTGAGTATCACTTTGATTTTTTAAACTTCACTCAACTTGCACTATATTAAAATAACATATGACGCATTTCTATTAATCTATGAAATATTAATAACTTCCGTCAGTAGGTTAAACTTTGTTATAAAATTTCTGGGGAGTTCGAAACACTAACTGATTCCTGTTACTACACAGCTTAGGGAGACAAATAATTCATACAGTGTGCTCTTTTTTTAAAAATAATAATTAAAACAAAATAAAATGATCAAATTATGTTAATAAAAATTTGATAGAGAATCCGTTATATTAGGCACATTTTTAAAATTATCGATAAAAACAAATATGAAAGTTCTAAGAAACAATTTCCAATTCAACACAAGTCATACACTTCTTCATTTTCTATTTGGGAATGCATTGTTCATAATTCGATCTATTTGAGGACTTTGAGAATTGATACTTAAGATCGTGTTTATTTAAGAAGGAACATGTTATTAGACTCACTGGTTGATTGTTTACAAGCCAGCTAAGTCTTGCCGCTGGTTTGGATTCATCCGATGTACAGTTGAGAGTGATGTTGTCCCCAAAGTTGTAGTTGTCTTGTCCACCATGTATTTGAGGACCTTTAAGAGGCAGGACTGCAAGACAGGAAAGATTTATCAATCCTTGACCAACAGAGAGAAAAATAATTTAAAATGTTTTTAGATTTTGTGTCCAAACAGTTCTAGAGTCTGGAAACGGGAAACAGTTACTCTGTATCGAATGTTGCTGAATCTTAATTTAGGAGTCATACACCATGTCTGCGAAGATAAGGGTTTTCTTTAAAGCTAAATACAGAGGAAGCTAGTGTTTTGATGATTGTACGTCGTTCCTGTTTTGTGACGTAACTTGGCATGATATTCGAATGCAATTTCTTTAAGTCGATTATAGAATGAATGATAAAACTAACGCAAAATATTGCTGAAAGGGCGTTAAAATTAGTTCATAAACATAAGTATTTTTTCTTCTTCCGATAGTTTGTTAATGTTTTACACTGAAAATGACTCATCTGTAGCCTTATCGCAGTCAGGCTACAGATCCAATCATTAGCCGATATCAAATGGTTTATGGATCTTACTTTTATCTTAAGAATCATGACAGTATTAGGAATGCTACATGAATAGATGCAACTTTTAGACATTTACATTTGGAAAAAAATATTAAAAATAATTTACTTGTATTATTAGTGAGCTCGAAAACTTATTCCTACTTAGTCGATTCGACTGAATAATAGCGTATTATGCGAAGAACTTTTGCTTAACTCTTCAAGTGATTTTGACGAGATATATCGTGCATGCAGATCTGATCAATTTTGCTAATGACGTGATATTTATTTATTAGGACTGTCAATTTTTTGAAGATGGCGAGATCAAGATCTGGTCACTTTTCTTCTAGTGACGAGATATTTCGTCGATCATGTTCTGGCCAGTTTTGCTAATGACGAGATACTTAGTCGAGACAGCCATCAGGAGGGTTGATGTAGATTATGTACTAAACAGAAAAGCAGAATTTATGCTTTAGAAAGGCTTAAGAATATAACTAAATTATACTGAAATAGAACTCAAACAACATGGTAATAGAAATCTAGTATTAAATCTATAAAACGTTGGAGCAAGGGTTTACCCAGCTGGTAAAGGAACTAATATCGACCATTTCACAATACTAAATAAATATATTGTTCACAAATGCCTTAATCGGCCAATTGAAATTCCTGCATTTGCATAACCTGATTCCTAGCCTGCAATATTGGGACCATAGCAAAAGAATTTTAGTACATTCTATAATTAATACATTTTCAATTATCAAATATTTTATAAATCGTTAATATAAATCAAAATTATTTTAAATGTAGCGTCAACTTAGTGGCAATGCGCCAACTACTGCTATATTAGATACCTTCTCTAAATGTGGAAAGTTTTCCACTAGCATTTAAGTTAAAAAATAAAATTTTAAATTTATCATCTTTCACATACTGTAGAAAAATCTGTCTTTAAAACGAAATTGTAAATCTGAAATATATTTTCGGACTTATTTATAATGGAATTTGTTAACTTCTTAACTATGTTCACTGAACACTCCGTATATGATTCATCGTGTTTACCAAAAGTATCTTAAAAGATTGTTCAAAATATATGTTTAACATGCTTAAGTGCTCTGTAGGTGATTTAACAGAGCCGTCATAATATAAATGGTCTTCTTTTGAATTAGTTTTGAAAATTTATGACTTATTTTCTTAATATTTTAAAAGTTACAGTTGACACCATTTTGATCTGTCTTTTTAATGGTGCATTATTTTACATCTACAAGACCTTTTTCAATAAAATAGGATATATTTTTCAATCTTCTTCAGTTTCTATTATGTTTGCGATACGATGTTTTTGATTTTGTTATTCTACCGTTCGTGACGAGAATATCTTGGGATAGATCGTTTTTTGGAACGTTCGTATTATGTTGGTTTTATGTATTATTGCCTTGTACTAAAAACAAACGGTTTCTCAAAACTCAAAGATGAAATATATTTTCCTATCAGGATTCTAAGGCTACAACAAAGGTTATTTAGAGTACATTATCAATAATTTATCAGTAAAATAATATATCTGAAAGCAAAAATTCCTGTGGTCTTGTTATTTATTTGGTAAATTTCAGATCTGTACTCTAAATATCTGAGTAGTAGCCTTAGTGTTCTTATAAGAAAATGTATTTTGTCTTGAAATTTTGAGGTAGGTAGATAGTTGAATTTACGTCGCATTTCAGCAACACAACGGGTTATTGGTGACGGTCAGGTATCGATCCTGAAAGGAAAGATAAGATGACAACTCGTACTTTTGAAACACGGTTCATATGACGACTTTAAATTTTTAGAAACTGTTTAGTTATTTATGCTTTTTATTTAACAAAAAGTTAACACTAATTCCTTTAAAATAGTTCTTTTCCATTGCCATTGTGCCTTACTATCAGGATTAGAATTTCCATTTTTCTATTGCAATACATTTGTCTTACTTCCAGGATTAGGAATAGAATTGCAAGTCATTTTCATAAGTTTTCAAAGTATCCGCTGTGGCTTTTGAAATGTTTTCTAGATTCGAACTTTCTTTGGTTCTTTCGTTATAGAAAATTGGTAATTTCGTTTTTGAAAATAGAAGTCAATCGGAGGATATGTGATTGTGTGTGATGTTGAAGTACGTCTGCATTCCAAAAGATACTTAGACTGAAGAACAAAATTATTTCTGATCACCAGTTAGCAAGTAGGAAATTATTTTCGTTCAAAAACATTTCATGGCTAGATTTTCGCATATAAGACATGAATATTTTTATAATAATTTCAATTTCATAAAAGAATATTTGATACCTTAAACGTTAGAGAAGCTTGCAAATTACATAAAGCTACAACTTAGTAAGCATTTAGAATTGAAATTAATCTTCACACAAAATCACACTTTATGTATGCCATCACCACCGAATAATATCAGTATTATCGTTATTTCATTGCAAATCGCATTCTTTAGAATATTTTTAGTACTATTTAGTTCTTGGAAACAAGTGAGATGAATAACTATCAAACTAATTCTTTTGGGCTATTTTATAAAGCGGCTTATTTAGTTGATATAATTTTACAAACGCCAATAAAAATTTAGTTCTTAAAACCCCATTAGAGATGAACAAAATACCAAATGATCAGGTGATTAACGAAGCTCTATTCCGCACGTACTGAAATCGAGACCACGCTCAAATACATACTACTAATTACATAATTATTCAGTTGACTTGATAAATAGTTCATTCCGTACTCACTAATCACGTTCATGTCCTTGACAGCTTGAACACAGCTATAGGTCGGAGCGTCAGTGGAAACTTGACACTTGTATGTGCCCGCTGAATCCAGTTCCACATTGCGAAGGAATACAATATTGCTGTTTGATTTAGAAAGCTGGAAAACGAAGATTATGTAGAAATATGAACACGAATGGTATTTTAGTTATAAAAACAATAAAGAATGTACTTAAGAAACTCGATGTGAGCATCCTTTTTAAATGCTGTAAGAATTCCGATGTTGTCGTAACTTGAAATTTTTATTGAATCCGTTGTTCACATATCTGCCAAGAAGTCATCACGTTGGAGTGGTGTAGAAGTTTGGAGAGTGGGGTGCCAGATCAGGTGTTGACCTCGTCATCTGACCGTGTTTCAAAATTACGAAGCGTTGTCCTTTGGTCTTTCTCTTCGGAATTGATCCCGGACTGTCAATAATAGCTCGTTGTGTTGCTCCAGTGCGAAGTTAATTAACTACCTACCTACATGCCAAGAAGTCAAGAAAAGCAATTGAACAAGCAGCCAATGGCAATAAAATTAACAAAGTTATTGGAGCGGGCGTTCGAACTCGCGATTGATGTGTCAATTTATTTCCATTTAAATATTTATTGTTCGTGCAACTTTTCCCGCGCAATTTTGATTTTTATCTTTAATCGGAATTGGAATTCTGATTTGGTATTTGGTATTTGGTATTTTCAATTAACGTCACACTGGAGCAACACAACGGGCTATTGGTGACGGTCCGGGATCAATCCCAGAGGGAAAGATCCGAGGACAACACCACGTAATTTTGAACCACGGTCAGATGACGAGGCAACACCTGAGCTGGCACCCCACTCTCCAAACTTCCACACCACGCCAACGTGAGGACGTTTGGGGCCACGACAGATTTAACGTGCACCAGCCCCCTTTGTACACGACGGTGTTTGGCTGGATTCGAACTCGCAACCCTTCGGTTGCTAGTTCGTTACTCTTCCAACCGGGCCACCGCGGCCCGAATTCTGATTTGGAAAAGGTTAAAGTTTTCAGAACAGAGTTCGTCAGTAGTTGATTAATTTCGCACTGGAGCAACAAAACGGGCTATTGGAGACGGTCCGGGATGAATCACCAAGGGAAAGATCCATGGACAACACCATGTAATTTTGAACCACGGTCAGATGACGAGGTAATACCTGAGTTGGCGCCCCACCTCCAACTTCCACACCACACCAACGTGAGGACATTTGAGGCCACGACAGATTTAACATGCACCAGCTCCCGTGTATAAGACGTCTTTGGCTGGACCGAGTTTCGAACTCGCAACCCTCCGGTTGCTAATCCGTTGCCCTGCCAACTGATCTACATCGGCCCGTTGAAAGGTCGGCGTCATGTAAATATGCAGTTCTAATAAATGTCTCGTTTGGTTTTGTAGTTTTGAATTCCAATGTAGCTTGTACATGCACTGTTTCACAATATAGCCCTTTTGAAAATTTGTAGGACAATTGGGTCCTTACGTAGAATCAACGGCGGACAGAAATATTGAGTCGATACAATACAATAAACAAAATAAATGACCGTTTCTTTCGTTTCGATTCAGATGAACTGTGCATAGTTTTGCCGTCGTGTAACTCAAAGTTTCTACTGGATCCGTTGATCACATCTCTGCCAAGAAGAAAAAGCGGCAATTGAAGTTGAAAATGTTGGGTGGTGATAATAAATTACCGTTTCTTTCGTTTTGACTAGACGAACTGTGCATATTTTTGCCGTTGTGTAACTCAAACTTTCTACTGGATCCGTTGTCCACATTTCTGCCAAGGATTTAACAGAACAGCAATTGAAATTCCACACTCTTGGGTGGTTATAAAAATGTGATACCTTCGTTTCGCTTCAGAGGTATGTAAACTTTTAATCTGCTTAAAAGCTCAGTTTAACCCAAGGCAGTCAATAATTTTGAGTAGAAAAATCTTGTTGTGAATCTGGTGATTTTTGACTGGGAATCAAATTAATAGATGCGTTATAACTAGTAATAGTGTACACCATAAAATGAGACAGATTTTAATGACATCTCGATTTCAAACGAGACTTCTATATGGATTTTTTAGTTTTTTGTATTGTACCCTAACTCGACTACCAGATTGATCAAACTAGCTATTCAGTCATGCAAATGATATACTTAAGTTTTTTCATGAAAGCTATTTTGTCTGTAAAACTAAATGTAGATAGTGCTAGTGTTTTGTGGTAGAAAGTGTTTCCTGTACTTAATACAGAAATGACGTCACTTGGTTACATTCATCGACCTTCTAATGAAATAGACGGATCATGTGGGCGGTGTCGCTGTCTAAGATCTCTGAAGGGTAAATCACAAATCAACTTAGCCGATTGGCTATGGAAGCGCAGACTAGTGTTTTCGGTCACGGTGGATAACCACTTTAACCAATCAATAATTTAGGATTTATGCTTTTACCCACAACCACGTGACGGATCTTCAAACCGAGGAACTGGAAGAAATAGCACGAAGCTCCCGTCTATCTCATTTTAAGGTCGATGGTTATATTTCAAGCAATTCCGTTATCTACTTAGCTAGAGAATTTTATAAGCTGGAAGTAAAATAATCTTTTGGTAGTTTGTTAACACTGAAAATCCCTCTCATACTTGCTTTACAGATGCTTGGCAAATGGCATTTCTGAAGTCGTGTAACCTTCAAATTTCAGACAGTTGTTGAAACACGAAGTTTTAACTTTTAAAGAAATATTCGAACGAACGTTCTCAAAGAAACGCAATCACTGAACTCAATCACTCAGATAGTCAGATATAAAGTTACACCTCGAGTCACATTACCATTTGGACGTAATTAGCGTTATTGCTTCTGCTTTAAAAGAGAAAGAGCAGAGCGGTATGAAATGCCAAGTGATGTTATTTTTAACTCGTGAAAATAATCTCTATTGATGACCCGAAAGCGCTACAAGCATCCGAATGTCATTAAAATCGGAAAAATTCGAATGCCTGTTCGTTGTTGGGGAAACTAGTCGTTCGTTTATTCTGTCAAAACTGTTCTCCCTTAAATGATATCAACTTGATTTTTAAGACAGGTTAAAAATGGCGACTTTAGTTGTTAATGAACTTTTGATCTGTTTCTGGAACATTTGGATGGCATTAGCGGCAGCGTAAGCGATCGCAATTAAATGGGTTTTGAAATAATTATTTCGGGGTTTTCATGCATTGTTATCTTTTATTATTATCGTTCGTGTCTAAAATGCATTTTTGTTCAAGGAAATTAATAACGGACGATTTTCTGTTAATTCTTTTTAGTTCAGAACGATTTATATGAAAAAGAGAAATAAAATAATAATTTTTAAGATTTTTGCTTGTTATCTTGATAAATTGTGTGAGGCGTTTTCTGTCAAGCTAAATGTAGGTGGCGTTAGGGTTTCTTCTACGGAACGTGCTTCCTGTACGTATTGTGACGTCAAAGCTTTTCGAATACAATTTCAGCACTTCGTCAATAAAAATTCCAAAGGAGGAATTCCGATTTGAAGATAGTTGATTGATCAATACCCTTTATGTTAAACTCCAAACGTTGCCAAAACGGCGATAAGCTTCATTTTGAGGTAAATCCGATATGTAGCATGCGACAACATTTGGGTAGCGGTAGTAAAATCGCATCCCGTCTGGTTTGTTTATACTCTGAAAATCCCTCTCATACGAAACGTACACAATAATGTGAACATCACGTTTTGAGAAGTTGATTTAATGTTGAAGCAAACGGAAATATCTGCACAATATTGTTTTTTTATTAATTTATTGATTCTTAACGTTGTCTTTAAGTATAGCAGTCTAACACTTTTAAAACTAGAGTTCAGTTTTTTGTCCTTAGAAAAATCCGAATGTTCGGTAGACAAAATTTAGTTTAGGGGAGGCATTTTGCCTTCTTCCTAAATATTAACATTTTTGTCTAATCTATTGAAATTACATCACTTCCACAGAATTGAATTTGAGCAATTTAAGGACAAAGTTTTTAACTTCTAATGATTATCACTTTTATGTTAATTAAAAGTGTTAATATAAATGAAAATAACTTTGAAACAAAGAAGAAATGAGAATTATGAAACGCTCTTGCTTTTAGAAAATCTAATTTCGTAAAAAAGTTCAACATTCCTAAAATTGACATAATTAAACAAATTGTGCATCATTCAATATAAGGAGCAAATTTTAGTAATGTAACAATTCTTTGGATATCAAGTCGGAAGATTATTCCGTATTCTTACTGCATCATAATTCATAGCTTCGGACTTTTCTGATGTCTACTCCATGAAAACAGTAAATGTCAACACATAAATATAAACGAATGTCATATGTTATGGGGAAAGGAGGTACTGAAGTTAAAGGAATTAGTTACTCAACTATTGTTGTGAGACACAAAACTCTTTCCCGTTGCTAAGCAACTGAGCTTGCATTTTTTATAAAATTTATCGGAGCAAGTTGAACAATTTTCTTTGGAATTTGTTTGTTATACAAGCTTGTTTTCCTTTCAGAACTTGTTATGCCGTTATATTCGTAATATTTTGAATTTTTCTAGTTTTTCGTTATGATCTTTTGTATTTTTCATTTCAACATTTTTTTTGGAATTTAACGTAACAGAGTTCTGACTGTCAATTCTTACGTTTTTCTGTTGCTCATAAAGCCTGGTACTTAAAAGTTCTTGTAAAAAGGCAAATAAATTTATTTAGAAAATTGACTATAATATTTTTTAATTAATAAAACTTTTGAAGACATGGAGCTCTGACTTGAGCCATATGAGTTATTCTCCTATATCAACAGATATTTGTAAGTTCTTTTTTTAAATTTATTCCAAACAAGAAGTAATAGATTAATGTCCATCTGAAATCAAAGCTCACTTTAACATAATTCGTGCCGTGACCAGGATCTCTTCAGTTTCCGACAAGTGAACCTAATCTGAGAACGCATGATCAAGGATAGAGAAAATAAAATTCGAGACGAATACGACCGTGTCAATTTCAAACTAGCTGAGCAGTATGATACCTTCGTTAAATTCACCTACGATCAGAAATGCTATGAGAACCACATCCCAAGTTACCTCTCTTAATTTCAAATGCAGAAATCATTCCCAATATTAAAAAAACTTTATATCAAAACTCGTGCGTGCGTTCAAAATTGTCCCGAGTCGTGTATCCATTATTTTAATTTTTCCGTTTTCTGTAATTCTTGAAAGGTGTAAGAAAATAAACTGTTGTGTATATTTTTTGTGGACGTCATGCGTTAATGAAACTCATTTTACTTATTCATGTGAAGCTAATTCTTCCCCTGTCTAGGACTATTATACTTTCGTGTGATTTAGTGTTGGTCGACCCTAGACGTAGAGTAGTTCTCTTAAATGATTCCGTGGCCCAGTGGGTTAGTCCACTGAGCTAGCAACCTGCGAGTTGTACGCGGAGAAGGTTCCATTAGGTGTATTTCTCTCTTCTGTGTCAGTTAAACTTTCATTGTGTTTCTATTACTTGATGTTAATTTTGTGTCTGGCGCAACGCAGCCAAATATGGCCCCTTCACATAAAACGTAGTACAACTAACCAACTTAAATTATTCCATATTTCTCTGTAAAAGCAAGCGCATTTGTTTAGCAACGAGAAAGAGTTTTGTGTGTCTCACAGTAACTATTTATCAATTTGAACATATTATACAACAACTAGAATGCAACTAGATTTTAATTAAAGGTTAAGATCAAACTGAGGTAGGTAGTAAAATTACATCGATGTCGATGCCAGGCTGAGGAAAGTAGACGGACTGGTTGTCATCTTTGGGCTCGTAGCGATAGAACTCCAGGTCGTCCTTGTACCACTTGACAACGTACAGTTCCTCGCTGCCCAAGTCGTAACTGCAGACCAGAGTCACAGACTCGCCGAGAACGGCCGCTGGTGGAACGATCAACTCGGTCACGCGAACGGTCTTAGACCATATGAGACCTGCGAAAGAAGAATTGATTAAATATTTATAGATCTTTTGTTTGGAACAGCAATTTACTGTGCTCCATACAACATCTCGGTAAACTCTGTGACCTTATCAGTAGAAACAACAGCACCAAAATGAGACATGTGTGAGAGGAACATGATACATTTTCAATAGAGGCCTTCACATATACTGGTCTTGTAACGTAATAGGCCTAGTAGTGTGCCAATGAACACAACGAAACAGCCTAAATGATAAATAAACTTATGTTTATTTTACAATATGTCCAATATTTTACAATAGGAATTTGTACCCCTAGGTCGTGGGTGCTGCAAGACAGGCAAAAATGGATCTACTCAACAGCCATGGCCCCAGAAACGAGTACCACAAAACAAACACCTCTGCGACAGTTCTCTCTGTGTCTCAAAGATTTTTCAGGGAAAACAGTTCAAATCACCTGCACCCTTAGAAACCATGTGGACTGTCCCGACAGATGTTTCGGGAATTTTCGGCAGGAGGTCAGTGGTGTTGGCCTCTGATACTGAACAGTTATTATGGACGTTACAGTCTGCAAGGAAACGAAAACGCCGACCTTTTGGTTAAAGAGGGAAATCTAGATGCGCTACCATCTTACGGCAGACATACCAATGAAGAAATCGCCTTTTTTAGGGGACGGGGAGACGTGAATACATCTTTAAAATTGGAACAGTACTGGGGAGCGAGCATGAAAAGTCCAGTGTTCCAATTGTTTCGTCTTATGCTTCGAGAACTAGAAGAAACACCCTGACGATAACTATAACTTCTGGCAGACAAAGGGTGTTCGTACCTGATATGACCTTCGAACCGAATGCTCAAGTGCGCTGAGCACGGGATGGGGTCCGCAAGTGGTCGAAATTCTACTTTGCTGGGCGAGCTTTGGGCCAGAGCAACTTTGGACCGTGGAATTAGGACAAGCAATGTCATTCGAAAGCTATCGAACTACGCTACAATCATACAGACTCTTTCAGACAGTAAAATTATCATTCTATATCATATCAAACTGCACTTTAATCGTTCAAACTGTTAATTGTTGAATATTCACACTAAAAATCGTTCAAACTTCCTGTCTGCTACATTCATTCCGCAATCCAACATCAGGTCCGAGTGTTCAAGTCAAAACTACGGTTTGTGTCCTCGACACAACGTACCAATTTTTTAAAATTTACACAGCTTGGAGTCAACAGGCCCACAAAGGCGAACAGACTCCCATATTTGAGGGCCCTTTTAGTAATTTAGAAAATGAAAAATGGAATAAACCAAACTAAGAGTAAACTTCAAAAGTGTAAATTAAGAGCCCCTTAAAAAGTGACACCTGTGTAAACTGGTCCTACTACCCCTCCCTTAGAGACCTTGTAAATCAATGCCCTATATATGTACGACATAGTTTCTGTTTAGTGGCCATGCGAACTATCGTATTCAGTGCTTCATAATGGAATGCTCGTCTCAGAAAATTAATGCTGCAATTTACCAAAACAGAAAACTCACAAAACGACATACTCATTAAAACGGAACTACACGATTTGGTACGTACACAATTGCTATTTTTGTATATCATAACATGCATAACAGAACGAAAACACGGCGATCGATTCTTACATACTGTTTACAATCTCAATTTATGGTCTCATCAGCGAAATTGAACTCAAGGCAGGAATCTAAACTTTCATTTTTCTTACGGAATAAATGCGCTGAATAGGCAACATTTCTTCTCATTCCAAATATAAGCAGCGTTAATAAAAACGGGGGACACTCCCAATGCTATTTCAACCCAGCACACGTTGTGATTTCGAAACGATGTAAACATTTCGGATTCGAGATCAATTTCATATCGCTCCCTGGAGTTGGATCTTCGCAACATTGTTTGTTCCGCTTTCTTAGGGGCCAAAGTTCTCTCTCAAATTGGAACCTCTTGAAAGGCTTTCGAGAAGCAAACAATACATAGCAACTGCAATATAGCTCCTTCGGTAATTTCACGTCGAATTGAAGTTTATTGCCGGATCCTCTTTTTGTTCCTTACAATCCAATGAGCGGGTTCTTTTTCTATCGTTCTTTTTGCGAAGTAAGTTCGAATAGAACACTCCCGGGATAGAAGTTTATTCTTAAGCTTGGGTTCCGTGAAATTCTAAGAGATATATCTTGCAGCGACGAAATGGGCATAAATATTTTATTCCTAAGAGTGGGAATGTAGAATTCTCTTACGTACAATATAAGAAATGAATTAGAAGGAATCTTTTAAGATTCTCGTGCAGGAACTTTCCAAGAGGATATATATATATATATATTGCAACTTTAAACTGGAAATCGATCCATTATTTTATTTCAATTTCAATTTTTTTCCAATTTCGAAGGTTTCTAAGTCTAGAATTGATTAAGATTTTAATCTGAAATGATTGATTTGATCACTTTTCAAGTAAAATAATTTTTCTCGTAATTGTAGGTAGTTGAACTAACATCATACTGGGGCAAAACAACTGGCTATTGACGATGGTCCGGGATCAACCTCGAAGGGAAAGGGCAGAGGACAACACCTCGTAATTTTGATCTACGGTCAGATGACCAAAGTCACCACCTGTGAGCTGGTACCCCACTTTCCAAACGTCCACACCACGCCAACGTGAGGACATTTGAGGAAACGACAGATTTAACACGCACCACCCCCATGTAGACGACGGTCTTTGGCTGGACCGAGTTTCGAACTCGCAACCCTCCGGTTGTTAATCCGTTTCTCTTCCAACTGGCCTACCGCGTCCCCTTGAGTTCAAGGAAACTGTAAGAGATATATCTTACATACTTTCTCTCTTCTGTGTCAGTAAAACTTTCATTTGTGTGTGTCTATTACTTGATATTGTATGTCGTGTCTGGCGCAGCATGGCCAAATATGGCCCTTTCGCCATAAAACCCCAAAACCAACCAACCAATTTACAGCGACGAAATGGGTATACATATTTTATACCTAAGAGAGGGAGGAGTGTAAAATTCTCTCTTACCTACAATATCTATATAAATAAAAATGTAATGTTCGTTTGTTCCTAACGCAAATCTCCCAAAATTTTTCACCGATTGCCATGAAATTTTGCCACAACGTTGCATTCGAATACGCGCATGTTTTAGTCTACTTAGCTATATAAATAAAAATGTAACGCCAGGAGGAACTGGTAAAACGTTCCTAATTAAATTGATTCTGGCCGCAATCAGATCCCAAAATCACATTGCCTTAGCACTTGTGTCGTCCGGAATAGCTGCGACTTTGATACCAGGTGGAAGAACTGCTCATTCCGCTTTGAAATTGCCACTTGACATGCAATTCATTGAATCCCCAAGTGTAACATTTCCAAAGCATCCAGCATGGGAAAAGTATTGCAAAAATGCAAACATCGTTTGGGATGAATGCACAATGGCACACAAAAAATCGCTCGAGAATGCCCAATGGCACACAAAAATCGCTCGAGGCTCTTGATCGATCATTGCAAGATTTGCGTGGAAACATCAGACCATTTGAAAACGCATTAATATTGTTTGCAGGAGATTTCAGATAAACATTGCCTGTAATTCCTCTATTGACACCAGCGGACGAAATAAATGCTTGCCTGAAATACTCTACTTTGTGGCGACACGTAAAGACGTTGAAATTAACTAGAAATATGCGTGTTCAGCTGCAAAACGATCGATCAGCTGAGATATTCTCACATCAATTGCTGGAAATTGGGAACGGAAAGGTTCCGGTTGATCTGACCTCAGGACGAATTTCATTGCCTCAAAAACTTCTGCAATTTAGTGACGTCAAAAGACGAATTGGTTGAAGAAGTATTTCCCAATATTCAAACCAATTATAAGAATCACGATTGGCTGAGGGAACGTGCTATTCTTGCCGCCAAGAACAAAGACGTCTATGAACTTAACAGTATTATTTAGTCTAACATTCAAAGTGAGGCAATCACATACAAGTCCGTCGACACTATCGTGGAAGCAGATGAAGCAGTTAATTATCCAACAGAATTTTTAAATTCACTCGATCTGCCAGGGATGCCACCGCACGTACTGCAATTGAAAATCGGTGTGCCAATTATGTTGCGAAATATCAACCAGCCAAAGCTTTGCAACGGCACGCGGCTTGCAATACAAAAATTCATGAGCAATATCGTAGAGGCAACAATCTTGACAGAACCTTTCAAAGGTGAAGATATCCTCATTCCTATGACTCCAACTGGTATGCCATTGCTTCTCACACGGACAATTCTATGTTGCGTCTTCTAGAGTCGGCAAACCAGACAATCTCTATATCTTGACAGACAATGGAACAACAAAAAAACATTGTATACCCACAAGCATTATGAAATAAAAAATATTGGAAATGTGTGCTCTTTTTTCTTTCTTTTCAATTTAACCAGATGAGCCACAGCAACGCGTGGCCCGGTACAGACAGTAAGAAATAAATTAGAGAGATTTTAATAGATTTCTGTGCGGGAGGCTTCCAAGAGGAGTTGTTGCTATTTTAGTCTGGGAATCATTCCATATTATTTTATTTCTAATTTTTTTCTACTTTCAAAGGTTTCTATGTTTAGATTTAATTAACCCTCCTGCTGGTTGTCTCGACGATGTATCTCGTCATTAGCAAAACTGACCAGATCTTCATGGACGAGATATCTCGTCATTAGAAAAAACTGACCAGATTTTGATTTCGTCATCGTTAAAAAATAGGTAGTACCCCGACGACGAGATATCATGTCATTAGCAAAATTGGTCAGACCTTGATGAACGAGATATCTCGTGTAAGCAACTTATAAAGTTACGGGACAGCGTGTGCATTTGTTGTGGATAAATTTGACATTCCTTTTCAAATTCAAAAGCGTCATCTTTACTAAGGCAATTATAAAATAAAAGCAAAATGAATAATACCCTGGTTCTTTTGTACCTTTCTTCATGGACGAGATATCTCCTCATTGGAAATAAAACTGGCCAGGTCTTGATCTCGTCATCATCCCAAAATCTCCAATATCTCGATGACGAGATGTCTCGTCATAGCAAAATCAGTTAGCTCTTGATGGACGAGGTATATTGCCGAAACCACTCGGAGGGTTGACTTTAATTTGGAATGATAAATGAGGGGGGGGGGAATTTCAATTAACGTCACACTGGAGCAACACAATGGGCTATTGGTGACGGTCCGGGATCAATCCCAAAGGGAAAGATCCGAGGACAACACCACGTAATTTTGAACCACGGTCAGATGACGTGGAATGATAAATGATGGACTTGATAAAAATAATTTTTTTCGTGTAACGTCCAGCTTTTATAAATTAATTTTACTGTTTCCATAGAGTGATAAGTTGAAAGTTGAAAGACTACGTATAAAAGCAACGACCAATACGAAATGAAACGACTCATAGCATAGTGAACATGAGGAATGCAAAACTGGTACAAGGGCTCAGAATACAAATGCGAGGTCTTCTTAAGTATCTCTATTATACTTCAAAAACGAATGTGCAATTTTTCACTTATACTTTCTGACGGCTTATTACCTTCTATTACAAACGCATACAGCATCTGCGCTGAATTTTATTAACTGTGCATATATCTATTGTAGGAAGATCTCGTTACTCACATTTCATCTTATTTCAATCCGTTTATAATAAATATAGCATCTATATTCATATAAATGGATTTAATACCCTTAAATAGTAGGTAAGTAAATAGGTAGTTGAATTCACGTCGCACTTGAGATACACAACGGGTTATTAATCCTAAATGCATTTCGTAATTTTCCAAAAAATTATAACAGCATTTCGTTTACTTTTACTGGTGTTAATTCTTATTTTGAATAGGGCTGCGGTAGCCCGGTTGGAAGAGTAGCCAATTAGCTACCGGAGGTTTATGAGATCGAAACTCGATCCAACCGAAGACCGTCGTGTACATGGGGGTTGGTGCACGCTAAATCTCTCGCGGCCTCAAATGTCTTCACGTTGGGTGTGGAAGTTTGGAGAGTGGGGTGCGTGGTTCCAAATGACGAGGTGCTGTCCTCAGTTTTACCCCTTCTTGATTGATTCCGGACCATCGCCAATAACCCGTTGTGTTGCTCCAGTGCGATGTTAATTCAACTACACGCCCTTATTTGGAATACAATACACGACAAAAGGCACACCTGAGTCATGTTACCAGTTAGATTCTAAATTTCTACTTAGATTTCATCTTATTCCTTTTTTCAAAACCGATTCGACATTTTTCGGAGCTGAACCCATTTTCGCTCGTTTTGTTCCTGCATTGATTTCTATCATTCAGATTTCTCATAGGTTTCTGTAATCAGGCTGCTGTGGAATTCCATTGGTATGGTGAACTCTTCCATGCAGTTATGGAGCAATATCATATAGCTCCATAACTCAAGTTCCGAGTTGTAGGCGGCGCAGTTTCGATTCCAGTCTGGTGCATTCCTCCCTGGGTGTATTTTTCTCTTCTGTGTCAGAGGGTCACGGTAGCCCGGTTGGAAGAGTAACGAACTAGACTCTAACGTTCGAAATTCTGTCCAGCCATAGACGGTCGTCTACACGGTACTGGTTCACGTCAAATCTCTCGTGTCCTCAAATGTCCTCACGTTGGCGAGGGGTGGTAGTTAGGAGAGTGGGGTGCCAGCTCACACACAGGTGTGACCTCGTCTTCGGATCATTCCTTTCGGAAGTTGATCCCTAACTCGTCAATACCCGTCGTGTTGCTCCAGTGCGACGTTAATTAAATACCTACCTCTTCTGTCAGGAAAACTTTCATTGTGTGTCTATTACTTGATATTGTATGTCGTATAGGGCGCAGCATAGCCAAATATGGCCCTTGCGCCATAAACCCCAAAACCAAGCAACCATAGCTCAAGTATAGCGAATTTAAATTAAGAGGCAAAATTAGCGAATGAATCCCATAACGGCCATAATTTTATATTATAATATATTTGCTTATATTCATCACAACTCCCGTCTCTGGTCCGGTAACTTACAAAATTTTGTGAGAGAAATAAATGAAAAACGGAATTACTTTCTCTTTGATAGATTTGTTACTGCAAAAACGATACGGAATTATAAAACGCATTCCTTATTTTTCGCTTCATGTAGTGCGGTAAATATACCATGATTTCTGCCGAAAAGTTATTTTCGTCCCATTTAACAAGTAATTTTAAAACCTACGAACTTACTATCTTCCTATCTATTTTTATCATTCGTGGCTTCCAGCAGAATCGAGAGAAAGAAACACGCCTTGAAACATTTTCTTTTGAATTCTTTAAATACATGCGTAATAAACAAGAATAACGTGATTTCAAGTCCGCTTTGGTACTTTTGCAAAAAGAAATCAAAAGCACCGAGGCAGCGTTCATGCGTATCGTTGGTTATTACGCTGTGGTGGTTAGAGGAATTTTTTACCCTCCAACATGCATTCAATTAATAAAAAAATGTAAAATGCATTCCTTGGCTTTTAAGAAAAAGCGACGAATTAAAATTCTTCACTCCAGTGACTAGCTCTTGCGAAGACGTTTTTTTCTTCCTTCTGTTTCGGGATTAAAAAAATCGGATCTTTTTCCTGCTAATGCGTACGACCGAACAGAAGTTGAATGCAGAAAATGACTATTCAAAGACTGCAAATTACGCTTTGTTTCTGTTTGAAGCTGGAATAATTTGCTCTGGATTCGAAGCGCGATTCGAAATAGTGTTGGAAGTCGTCCTTATTTGAGTTAAGCCTAGTTGAACTTCATATAAATTCGTATACAAATTTTCGTATACCATAACAAATTCGTATACAACTTTGTATACAAATTCGACTTGACGAAAGTGGGTAGGTATTTAATTAGCGTCGCCTATTGGCGACGGTTCGGGATCAAACCCAAAGAGAAGGATCCAGGACAACACCACGTAATTTTGAACCACGGTCAGGTGACGAGGTCAAACCTGAGCTGGCCAACGTGAGGACATTTGAGGCCACGGCGGATTTAACGCGCATCAGCCCCCTTTGTACACGACGGTCTTTGGTCGGATTCGAACTCGCAACCCTCCGGATGCTAATCCGTTACTCTTCCAACCGGGCTACCGCGGTCCCATGACGAAAGTTAGACGGTTAGTGACATGGCGAAATATTTTCAACTTCAATTTGAATATGAAATTCCCAAGATGAAATAAAGCATTCTGAATACACACTGTACTGACAAAAGTCACAGGACACTGGGAGTTGTGTGTCTGCGGTGGGGTGGGGGATGCCGACCATTATCTCTTCGACTGCCTGGTTACGCGGGACCATCACATAACTAGGCCGAGTATTGATTTTAAACCTACATGGCTAAAAAACATTATTAATAATAAAATCTCGGCCTATAGAATTAGGTCCTGCGTCCTGGCGGCCGCGGGGGTGGTGGACGGCCCCTCTGCGCCCTAGCTGATGGTGCGGCCCGGTGCTTGCTGCTCCCTTATTTTAATGTAGGGGCTGTTGCACTAAGTGCCAGCCCATTTTAAATTTTTAACTTTTGTATATATTCATTGCTTTTTAATCTTGTAATTTTAAATTCATTCATTTGATATTTTATCCACTTGTTTAATTTTAATTCATTGTGTATTTTACTCTTGCTCTTGTATTTTTAGTTATTCTGCTTTTACTATTTTGTACTTATTGTGGTTGTCTTTTATATTTTAAATGTATTTCAACTGTATATCTTGTATTATTATTTCTTGTGTTTAATTTATATGTAATATTTGCCTTCTGTTTGTATTGTTGTTCCCTGTAAACTACATTATATTTAAATAAACGCTGTCCTGGGGTTGGGTCCGTTGGACTGCTGTGGTGGAAGTCCTCACCTCCGGGCCACACATCACACTCTAAACTTAACGGTGAGTGGGCCCGGAGAGTGTCTTCCAGGACACTGGGAGTAGAAACAGAGCAGCTTCATTTTGGGTCTGTCTATAAATTTATATTTTCAATATCAGTATCTATAACAGAGCCCATGTGTAGGTAGGTAGGTATTTTAATTAACGTCACACTGGAGCAACACATCGGGCTATTGGTGACGGTTCGGGATCAATCCCAAAGGGAAAGATCCGATCAGAGCCCATGGGAATATGGATTGAAATTTAAGGAAGGTATGTCCTATAGAAATGTGCAAATGTTTTTTTAATCAAAATCTAAACGCTGAAGTAACAGAGTCACTTTATTATACCTAAATATCCATATTTAGAATGTTAAATAATTACCATAATAAGCACAAATCATATTGGACTGAACCATTTTGGCTAGTCAATAATTTTTATGAAGGGGCGCCATCACAGTTCAGCCCCAGGACTTGTACTCATGATAGTACGTAATTAACATTCCAAATATGGGTATTTAGGAATAATAAAGCGATTGCCACTTCTAGTGTTTAGATTTTGGTACAAAACATTCGCACGTCTCAATAGGGGGGGGTATTTCAATTAACGTCACACTGGAGCAACACAATGGGCTATTGGTGACGGTCCGGGATCAATCCCAAAGGGAAAGATCCGAGGACAACACCACGTAATTTTGAACCACGGTCAGATGACGAGGCAACACCTGAGCTGGCACCCCACTCTCCAAACTTCCACACCACGCCAACGTGAGGACATTTGAGGCCACGACAGATTTAACGTGCACCAGCCCCCTTTGTACACGACGGTGTTTGGCTGGATTCGAACTCGCAACCCTTCGGTTGCTAGTTCGTTACTCTTCCAACCGGGCCACCGCGGCCCCGTCTCAATAGGACATCCTTCTTTAAATTTCAATCCTTTTAATTTCCAACCAAAGGCTGTCGTGTACTTTAAATCCGTCGTGGCCTCAAATGTCCTCTTGTCGGCTTCGTGTGGAAGTTTGGAAAGTGGGATACCAGCTCAGGTGTGACCTCGCCATCTGACCGTGGTTCAAAATTACGTGGTGTTGTCCTCGATCTTTCCCTTTGGGATTGATCCAGGACCGTCACCAATAGCCCGTTGTGTTGCTCCAATGTGACTTAATTAAAAGAATACCTAAATACCATACCTTAAATTTTAATCTATACTCACATGGTCTCGGTAGTTACCTATGTGGCTGTGGACTCTGAAATTGGAAATTTAAATTTATAGTCAGATCTTTGAAATGAAATACACTCCAGTTCAACGAGATTCTTAATATTTCAGTTTATTGTGAGAAATGGAACTGATACTATATCAGCGGACCTATATTTAGAAGCGTTGATGAGCAAATGTATATTCTGCAAATAAAAAATACATTAATATTCTGCCTTGTCACTAAATATTTAAATATTTAATCTTGCTAGCATTGCTTTTTGAATCAAAATGTTTAAGAGCTCCACCCATTTATGGGCGTCTTTACTTTGAAAGTGAAAATTGTGTAAACATAAAAAGTCAGAATTCACTAAAGTAGGCGACGAAAACTCACTTTAATGACACTATGCAATAAAGTCATAGTTTTTCCAAGTTTTAAAATTGGAAAGGAAAGAAAACTATTCTTGAATAATTTTTCAAACATCCAATAATCGAAAATAAACTAGCTGTTTTCAACTTCCTAAATAGTAGACTACTTTTTATCTTTGTATGTAATAGTTTTAGTTTCTGGTTAAATCTTCTCTTGTATTAATAAATATATTTATCAAATTATTTTGATTTATTAACTCAAAAACGTCGTAGAAGGGCCAATGGAAGTATGCCTATTGATCTTGAATTAACTAACTTAAGGAACGGTTAACTAAATTTTCAGCTCCAGTGAACTACGGAAGAAAAATATAATTAGCTCTCTAATTGGAAACCTGTTCAGTAAAAAAGTAAAAAGGAAGTTATTTTGACGAAAGAAAATTTTGTTTGAAGGTAAAACAAAAGAAAAAGGGAAAAATAAAAAAGGGAAAAATAAAAACCATTATTTAAAAAAGTTTGGAACTCATTTTTTAAACTATTACCCAACCATTGTCTTGCATCAGTTTAAATACCTTATATACCTTATCGAATAGATATCTTGTATCATTTAAGTAAAGCTTAGCATATTAACTATAGGTAGGTAGATGAATTAACGTCGAAATTTAGCAAAACAACGGGCTACTGGCGACGTTCCGGGATCAATCCCGAAGTGAAAAATCCGAGGATAACACCTCGTTATTCTTAACCACGGTCATATGGTGAGGTCGACACCTGAGCTGGCACCACACACTCCAAACTTCCACACCACGTTAACATGAGGACATTTGAGGCCGCGATAGATTTAACAACGTGCACCAGACCCCACGTATACGACATCTTTGGTTCGATTGAGTTTCGAACTCGCAACCCTCCGGTGGCTAATTCGCTACCCTTCCAACCGTACCGCGGCTCCATATAAACAATAGACTGTTCAGTAGGAGGTACTGATGGAATTCAAGTTCAACACTTTGAACAACCCTCCTTCCGTTACTTGTAGCGTTCTGATGAATACGTTTACACGACAGCGGTAACACATTATAGTAGGAGTTGTGCGTTGGATTTCGGTAACTCCAAGTGTAAAGCTCAATGCATTTAGTGATTCGGAATACATGCAGTATCATGTTAGGCCGCTACTGCGGTGATCTTGATGTCTTAAGCTATAGTTGCAATCAACTACATCGAGGACATTTGAGATTTCTGGTAGTTGCACTTTGAATGGCTTGTCAGTTTCGATTCATCACGAGTGATGCCTCTATAGAAAGGGAGAGATTGCCGCTGCTGTTTGATTGTGATGATAGAAATAAGTGTATTTTACTCTGTCCTATCTTCGTAAAGACTAAGTTAAGGTTGGTTGGTTTTAGGGTTTCACATGGCGCAAGGGCCATATTTGGCCAACTAAGCTCAGAACACAAAGAGAAGATACACAGATGAAACCTTATTCAACCCGGTAGATAGAATTAAACCCTCCAAGTGGTTTCGACGAGATATCTCGTCTATTAAGGACTGACCAATTTTGCTAATGAACAGATATCTCATCGCCAAGATATTGAAGACTTTTTGAGGATGACGAGATCAGTTCTGGTCTCGTCCATCAAGCTCTTCTCAGTTTTGCTAATGATGAGATTCCTCCTTGAGACAATCCCCAGAAGGGTTAAAAACTTCCAAATATGATTAATAAAAATTAAAGCGAGAAGATAGGCCAATAGATTTCGGTGGAGCAAAACGTCCAGTATCATCAGAAGCAAAAATATCAGAATCATCAGACTGTGTTGATGATGGTGGACGTTTCGCTCCTTCGAAACAGTTATTGACCATTTTTTCACATATTTTAACCCTCCAAGTAGTTTCGACGAGATATCTCGTTCATCAAGAATCTGATCAATTTTGCAAATTACGAGATATCTCGTCATTAACTGCCTATTTTTTAAAGATGAGATCAAGATCTGGCCAATTTTCTCTTACGAGATACGTCGTCCATCAAGATCTGGTCAGTTTTGCTAATGAGAATCCTCGTTGAGACAACTACCAGGAGGGTTAATCTTCACTAGTCATATTTGAAGTGAATTTTCATGCCCGGAGACTAGATGCGACCCTCCAAGTATTTTCATCAGGCTCGCAGGCAATATATGGCCCTCCAAATATTTTTTATCAGGCCCGCAATCCAGATAGTCCACTTCTGATGGGTTTAATCAGACCGCAGTCTAAATACGGCCCTTCCAACAGGTTTACTTAACCCCCAGACCAGATACGGCCTTTTGTTTGTAAGAAAGTGGTTTGTGGAGAGTGGTTAGATGCGTCGACTGGAAGATTTCACATATCTGATACCAAAAGCCAACTAGAAATTTCACACGGATCTTGAGGTTTAACCCTCCTTGTGGTATCTCGACAAAGTATCTCATTAGCAAGACTGACCTGATCGGGATTTCGTCATTATCGAAAAATAATCGGTAATATCTTGACGATGAGGAGGTATTTCATCATTAGCAAAACTAACCAGGTCGCCATCTCGTCATCATAAAAAAATCAGTAATATCTTGGCGATGAGGAGGTATCTCATCATTAGCAAAATTGACCAGATCGCGATCTCGTCATCATCGAAAAATCGGTAATATCTTGGCGATGAGGAGGTATCTCATCATTAGCAAAACTGACCAGATCGCCATTTCGTCATCATCGAAAAATCGGTAATATCTCATCATTAGCAAAACTGAACAGATCGCCATCTCGTCATCATCGAAAAATCGTAATATCTGGCTATGAGGAGGTATATCTCATCATTAGCAAAACTGACCAGATAGCCATCCGTCATCATGGAAAAATCGGTAATATCTTGGCGATGAGGAGGAGGTAGCTCGTCATTGGCAAAATTGATCAGATCTTTATTGACGAGATATCTCGTCGAAGCTATTTGGAGGAACTTATGAAACGGAGTTTTGATAGAAATCATAAGGGAAATTAAATCTGATAATGGACATCAAAAAACACCTAAAAGCCAGGTCATATTCAAAAGCATTTAAAACCCGACGTCACCTAAAGGAATCCACATCAAATTGAAAGGGAATAATGACATAAGCAGTTTCATTACATCGACCTTCTAATGAAAAAGAAGGAGGAAGTGGGTGGAGTCGCTGGTAGTAAGATCTCTGAAGGGTAAACCACGTGGTCATACGAATCGACTAAGCCGATTGGCTGTCGAATCGCAGACTAGTGCTTTTGAATCAAGGTGGATAATCTCTTTAATTAATCAGTAATTTGTTATTCATGCTTTTGCCCACAAGCAAGTGACAGATCTTCAAACCATGCAACTAGAAGAAATAACATGAAGCTGCGGGCATATGCTCCGTCTATTTCATTAGAAGGTCGATGTTTCATTATGGAATGCGAGATTCAAGTATCGATTGTTACAAAAGGAAAAAAATGATCCTTTCAATAAAACTAAACTACTTACTGAATTTTCCAACAGAACCAGTTTCATTTGAAAATGGAACCTAGAATAATACGGGAAATACGGCGCAAAAGTTTTTTTTATTTCAAAGCTAATAATGAACTTTGAAAAGAACTAAAGACATTTCAGAGTTCAGAATTAGGACAATAAATTGTAAGTTTTTAATAGATTTTTTAAAACGTAAAGTTATGGGAGATCGATACAAATTCGTTTTCGTTGCCATTATCTTTGATACGCGAGACGTAAATATAATATTTTTTCTGAGTAACTAATTAAAGATTTCAGACGTGTAATGTTTCCAAAGCATTGTATCTTAAATACGGTAAATACAAAAAATTTTCATCTTCAAAGCCAAGGAATTTGTTCAAGAGTTTGGATTAAAAGTTATTTATATCTTGAAGAATGATGATTTCCTAGTACTTTGTTGAAAGTTTGGAAGCTTTTTTCCTGTTCCTTGCTTAGGTAATATTCTAAAATTTGCTATTTTTTCCGATCGAAAGACATTTTAATAATTACTGTTTCTTAGCTAGAGAGCTTTAAATTAAAAGTCACATTATGCTAATGCAGATTAGAATTTGTAATATAAAGGTATTTTCATAAAGACGAATATCTTATTATTTTCATGAATTTTGAGAGTAACTTTCATCATTTGTTAATTTTTTTTACGGAGCATTGCAATGTAAAAAAAAGGAAATTTCTACAAGCACGTGTAAGTATTTAAAGTGTGATTAATATGTATCTTTACTTACCTATTGAACAGATAATGACAATCAATGATGCCGAATAGTTCGGCATATTCACATTGGTCTACTGGTCATCAAGTAATATTTATTTTCTTTAATGCATAGTGATTTTCCATTGGTTCTGCAAAATAAAATTATTTCAGTTAGCGAAATTTTTGTAATTAATACTTCGTTTAAGTTCTTAAATGCGTGACAATTAATTTGAGTATACCATATCAATAAAAATATTCATGCATAAACCAACTTTTTCAATTGAATGTGTCCAGTAGTCCGATTGAAAGAGCAGCTCATTAGCGACCAGAGGGTTGCGAGTTCGAAATTCGATCCAATAAGACCGTAGGGGCTAAATCTGTCGTGGCCTCAAATGTCCTCACGTTGGCATGGTGTGAAAGTTCGGAGAGTGGGATGCCATCTCAAGTGTGACCTCGTCATTTGACCTTGGTTCAAAATTACATCGTATTGTCCTCGGATCTTTCCCTTCGGGGTTTGATCCCGAACTGTCACCTATAGCCTGTTGTGTTTTCCAGTGTGACGTTAATTGAAATACCTACATACCTACTTACCGTTCTAAAACACAATACAACTGACGAACAGAAGTCCTAAAACTGGCTCGAGAAACAAAGACAATCGTAGCACAAATTAATACAAGTGAAAAATATTTATAAAATATTTTTGAAGAATTCAGTCAAAAATATTTATTCTGAGATACTTCTCAACTCATCTATATTTCATCAATGTGGAAATTTCTATTAGTCTGCTGGAAAAGGTCAAATTGGTAGCTGATTAATATTAATGATTTCGTTTGATGAGCAAATTAATGATTTTGTTTGCATGAATGTATTCCCACAAAATAAATTACAAGTTTTAAAATGCTAAATACTCCTGAAAAACAAAATGGCCCAGTTCTATATTTTTTATTTTGTGCACAAGATAGAGAGGAATTAGTTTAAAATAATATAAAAAGAATTCTTTAAATTATTGAAATAAATAATAATGGAAGTTCCAATAGAAAGTTAAATAAGATTATTTTCATCTCTTGTTATATCACATTTCCGAAGATGAAAATAAATGAGACTATATCAAGTTAATATTCGAGAAGTGTATGATTTATGTAAAGAAGTTCTCATAAGATGATGCGTACATTAAATTTTTTTTTCTCATGTCAGCAGTTTTAATCAAGGTATACACCATTTTTATTAGAATTAATTACCTCAGTTAGATAGGGGAAAGTCATTTGAGTTAAAGGTGTTCTACTTTCAAAACTGGAAAGCCGAGTCCAATTATATGGAATATTCCCCATAAAACCTAAGAACTTCATCTACCTTCTACCTTATCTGTGTTAAGTTTCGTAACAGCAATTATATGAATTTCTTTTAATGAGCGCTCATCCTTAAACTAAAGCAATTATTCAGCATTAAAAAATGGGTATGTAATAGTATTTTAAATCGTTTCGTCTGACGTTTTTCATCCTGGTGCAACTACTATTTTTTAGATGCATGAAACTGCATTTAACTACCAAATCTAACTTTTTTTTATTGTGCTTTGATAACTTTATAATTTACTTTAATAATTGTCGAAAAATATGCTGTTGAAAACCTTAAGCGTATCAGACTCTGAAATATTGTATGTGTGAGGTTTTGAGTCAGTTTATATCTTTCTTTTCTATATAGAAAAACGGTTTATTAACGTATGGGTATAAATTGTAATGTAACTTTTGCGTTCGAAGGTTAAAATAAAGAAGCTTAAACTCAACTAGTTCGAAAACATTTAAGTTAAGTCGTTATCTTTAAGTCTTAATTGAAACAACGTTTTAATTGCGAGTTTGAATAGATTTACTAATTGAGTCGACGAGATTTCACGCAACCATTATTTATTATTTGTACTTTTCCCGTTGAATACGTTCTTTCCGATATCATTCCTCTCCTGTTAACCCTTCTGGTATTTGTCTCGACCAGATATCTCGTAATTAGAACAAACTAACCAGATCTTGATCTCGTCAGCATAAAAAATCGGCAACATCTTGATGACAAGACATCTCATTAGCAAAATTAGTCAGATCTTGATCTAAATATCTCGTCAAAACCACTTGGAGGGCTAAATAGTAAGTATACCATCCATTGCTCCTGACATTTCAGTCGTGGCTTTGCCATTTTCATGTGGATAGTTAGTTCCAGTAAGGATTATTCCAGGTACTAAACGGTATTTTCAAAATGTTTCTTTGATGTGTCTTTGATGTATACGAAGAACAATATTTGAATCACTGTTGAAACAGATTCTGTGTTCAAATCCTGTTGAACTTTAAGCTGATTGTTAACAGCTGATGGAACAATGTTTGAACCAGTAAAAGCAGGTGGTACGCTTTCATGTGCTGTTACATTGTAAGAAACGTTTCTATTGTAATGTCGGGATATCCTGCCACATGGCCGATCCTACTAGGGAGAAGAGTATCTCAGTTTCACTACATAGCAGTCAGTTCACTTCAAAATTATCACCTTTACATTGACAGTACACGTTGACATCTGGAAGAGCGTGTAGCGATTTTTTAAACATTTAGTAATCTAACCCTCCTGTAAGTTGTCTTCTCGTCATTAGCAAACCTGGCCAGATCTTGCTCGACGAGATATCTCGTCGAAACCACTTGGAGGGTTAAACCATTGGGCCAAATTAAACGCTATCATACCGTCCAAATTAAACATTATGGTAAATTTTTTTATTAGATTTCGTATGTGTAAAGTTCTTAAATCTATTTGAAATTTACCTGCGAAATATCATATGTGAAGAATTATCGAAAAGTATTGACATCGTTTTCGGTAGGAGCTATAGAAATTGTGAGTACACTGATAATAAAAAGCATAAAAATAATATAATTTTAATTGATAGATTATAGTATAATCTTAACCGCCTGATCAGATGTAATGCTTATGTGAAATTTTAGATGGAATTTGGGTTTCAACACCATTTGAAATTTATTGTCTGTTGGGGGGGGGGGAATTTCAATTAACGTCACACTGGAGCAACACAATGGGCTATTGGTGACGGTCCGGGATCACTCCCAAAGGGAAAGATCCGAGGACAACACCACGTAATTTTGAACCACGGTCAGATGACGAGGCAACACCTGAGCTGGCACCCCACTCTCCAAACTTCCACACCACGCCAACGTGAGGACATTTGAGGCCACGACAGATTTAACGTGCACCAGCCCCCTTTGTACACGACGGTGTTTTGGCTGGATTCGAACTCGCAACCCTTCGGTTGCAAGTCCGTTACTCTTCCAACCGGGCCACCGCGGCCCTATTGTCTGTTGGAGCGCGCGAGTTCGAACGCGGGATTAGTTTCATTTAATTTAATTTATTTCGTTAATTTTATTGTGCAACTTGATCGCTTGTGTGAAACTTGCAGCGCATGTGTTTAGGTAGATTAATTTTCGCATTAACCGTAATATGGAACTCTTAGTTCGGAAGAATAAGAAATGAGTTTTTTTAGTGGATTTCGATGAAAATGGTTGCGCCGTGATGAATTTTTTGGATCTCGGCTCCTATAATGTTCACGCCACTTGTCTGATATGGATTAAAAGACTTTTGTTTGATATTCGTGCACGGCCTGTAAATATAATTTCTGTTTATTAAATTCTTTGTTATTGTTGTCACTTGAGTTTACCTTTCTCCCACCGCCATCATTGTCCTAGGATAGAACAAATTAAGTTAACCAACGATACCATTTCTTTCACTTTGACCATGAGGGCTCGACTTAAGAACATAGCGAACACGCAAACATAGATTTATTAAAATGAAAAGAATTTAAAATGAATATTGAATATACCAAAGAGAAATATACAATTTGATATATTAATAATAATGAATTTATCCAGAAGATGTCAGCAAAATGTAGACGTTTCAGTTAATAATTTTTTTCACGAATTTGGTTAATTATACTTCTTGAGAAACACCAGTTATTAATTATAGTAAAGCAAACGCAAGTTTCGCCACTCACCGTCCTATTTTTCATATATATGTCATGTATAAGAGTCAGTTGGAGTAATCTTGAGGTAAAAAGCAACACATTGTTACAGGAAATTAATTAAAAGCATTTGAAATATTTCCCGAAAAAACTATCATTGACAACAGTGAAAAAAATGAAATATTTTGATAAGTTGTGTAAAACCGATAAAATGCACATAAAATAAGTGATGAAGGGAAAATGCAGTATGAAAACAACGGTTCGAGGGATCTTTTTTCATGAAGTTAGTGTTGAAGTTATTTCGGGTAACAGTTTGTTATCGGTTTTAATAAGCTTCTCCATGACAAGTACACTTGTGAATGACATCGCAACATAAAAACTTCATTATTTTCTTGCTATCAATTGTGGAACATAAGTGACTGAAGGGCAGAGGTGCTCTGTTTTTTAAATTTTAAGACAAAAATCAAACACCGAAGCTGAATGTGTTAGGAACGTGAAACAGCTTGTTTTGTTGACAAAGAGCTAATAAAAGTATTTTGAAGGGAGTCACGCCAACGACTGTGACTGTTAAATTTAAGTCTTTTTAAGGTGTCAAATGTCAAATTAAAGAATGTTTTGTTTGCCTTCGCACTCCAGTCGTCAATTCAATTTTATTTTTGAAATTAAAAGGCAACTTAAAGCATGGTTTCGCAAACATTTTTTTAGCTCAAAGCCCCTTTTCGTAGACATTTTTTTTCGGAGTCCATTTTGTAAAACTCTATCTGAACTAATAATAAATTGCAAGAGTAACTGGGCTTATGAATTTTGAATTTCACAAAAATATTTATGTAGCTGTGTGAGTAATTGTAGAATTTAGAAAAGACTAATTCGGAAATGAAATTTGGAACTGAAATTATAAATCTATTTATTATAACGAGTGGAAGTAACAAAACGCAAATTAAAGATAAACGCACTAGATTATTCATTATTGATGATTAATATCCCTTCTGGAAAACTCTATCTGAACTAATAATAAATTGCAAGAGTAGCTGCGCTTACAAATTCTGAATTTCACAATAATATTTATGTAACTGTATGAGTAATTTTAGAATTTCAATAAGACTAATTTAGAAATAAAACTTGGAACTGAAATTAATATAAAAATTATAGATTAAAGATAAATGTACTAGATTGTTTACTATTGATGATTAATATCAACAAATCAGTAAATTAAAAAATAATCACCAATGAGAAGTATATCCTGGTGTTGTGCTACCAATTTGTCTATATTAGGCTCTATTTTTGTCAGCAGCATCCTTAGATTTCCAATCAACTATTTGCGGTAGGTTCCTCTTTTTGAGTTAAAAGAATCAATGAAAATACATCACTGCAGCGAGTTTGTCAGTATGGTCAAGAGGATAAGTGATATAAGTATTTATACATTTTTTGGTGATTATTATGTTTTCGTGACTTGAAAACGCATTTACAAAGAAACTCTATTCTTTAATTTATCATATAGGGAATACAAATCACCCAAATCCATGCAAGTTGACGTCCAAGTGCAACTGAATTAATATGACGCTGACCGTTGAACAATTTTGTGATTGAACAGTGATTTTTATCGTTCTTTTAAAGTTCCTGTTTGCCGATTTTCTTTATGAAGATGAGATTAAGATCTGGCCAGCTTTCGTTTTATGGCGAGATATCTCGTCCATCAAGATATGGTCAATTTTGCTAATGACGAGATGCCTCGTCAAGGCAACTACTAGGAGTGTTAAGGTCTAGCCATGCCATATAGAAAATATAAAAGTAGAGTGAGCAAAGGTAACCTTTTTGTGACCAAGATCATGTGACCAAAACTTGCAGTAACGTGACCCTTAAACTACTTTCTTCTACCGAGTGGAAACGAACATTCATCCTCTGATTGGTCCACGAGACGAGAGTGAACCTTCATGCATTGATTCATCATCGGATTGGTGCACGTTTGCAGATTTGGCATAGCAGATTTGGTCGATTTCACCATTTATGTCGTGACTATAGAAATGCGTATACACACACTACCATGTCATTAGATGTTATATCGCAAAAAAGGTGATAAGATGCCAAATCGATCAACCAAGTCAATTTTTCGCAGAGCAGTCACGTGATTGCTAATTGACATGTTGGTCACACTTCTTGAAGCTCCTCTCCACAGCAATGCTCAGTCTGCTTATATTTCATGTCTATGAGCTTGTCGTGACCAAGACAATAATCTGAATACGCTAGACCAAGTACATGAATCCAAATACGCTCTAAACGTCCAATACTAGATCGGGACTTCCATAGAGATCCTCCCTTGCCAGATCAACGCAGGTCAGAAGATGACTTGTAGAAGTTTGTTCAGTGTTATATTTCAGGCAAGTTGGAAATCCTTGTCCTTGATCGTAGAATATATATCTTACGGGGAGTCTGACATTTCTGTCACTAGTACATTTGAGTGATTCTCCAGGGTACCAGATATGAATTGACGACACTCTTTAAACTTCCTTATTTGAGCTCTTCTTTATGGCGAATTTAATCGATAGCACATTAACTACTGTTTCAGTTACAGAATATTTTAATTCTAACTGAGCACATAAATCAGGCATACTGACAAAACAGGCACTGAGTATACATTCAAAACATGTAAAATACTATACAGACCAACATAATAAATTAACCTGCATACTTCACATAGCAGTAGCAAAAGAGAAATGAATCATCCCTAAATCCAGAGTATCTAAAATCTGAACTCGGTATGTACGATGACCATGCGACGAATCTAACGATTTAATATTAGAAACAGCTCAGGTGTGACCTCATCTGACCGTGGTTCAAAATTACGTGGTGCTGTCGTAGGATCTTCCCATTCGGGTTTGATCCTGGACCTTCGACAATAGCCAGTTGCGTTGCTTCAGTGCGACGTTAGTTAAAATACCTACCTACCTAATCTCAAAACCAGGCCACTAAGTGAGGGCGTTGTCATGCCGCTATCTTCGCTATAGAACAACTCTAATAACAGTAACTTATAACTTATTACGGCCTCCACTGTCACACCAAGACAGTTGTTACTTATTCCTTAAGATCTAGCTATATGCAGCTAGACCAAATTCACGAGTCCGAACACGCTCAAAACGTCTAACACTAGATTGGGACTTACATAGAGATCCTTCCTTACCAGATCAACCCATGCCAGTAATTAATTAACGTCGCACTGGAGAAACACAACGAGATATTGACCACAGTCCGGTATCAAATTCAAAGCGAAAGGTCCGAGGATAACACCACGTAATATTGAATCAAGCTCAGATGACGAGGTCACACCTGAGCTGGAACCCCGCTCTCCAAACTTCCACGCCACGCCAACGTGAGGACATTTGAGGCCCCGACAGATTTATTTAACGCGCACCACACCCCTTTGGAAACTATTGTCTTCGGTTGGATTGGAACTCGCAAGCCTCCGGTTGCTAATCCGTTACTCTTCCAACCGGACTGCCGCGGTCGCATGCCAGAAGATGACTTGGGGAAGCTCGTTCAGTGTTGAATTTTAGGCGTTGGAAGACCTTGTCTTTGAACGAAGGATAGAGATATGATGGGGAGTGAAATTTTCTGTCACTCGTATGTTTGTGTGATTCTCTACGGTGGTGTATGTGGTACCAGGTATGAGCTACCGGGTCTCTTTAAGCTTTATTACTTGAGATCTCATTATGGCTAATATAAACGATAGCACATCAACTACTAATGTTCCTCACATAACACTTCAATTCTAACTGAGCATTCAAAAGAGGCACACGAGCATCTATTCAAAATATGTGGAACAGGCCAACATGAATAAATTATCCTGCATACCACACATAGTAGCAGCACGGGGAGAAATGAATCATCTCTAAATCCAGAGAGTATCTAAAATCTGAACTCTGTATGCGCGATGCCCATGCAACGAAGCTAACGATTTAACCTTAGAGCCACGCCACTGGAGAGTGGGCGTTGTTATGCGCTATCTTCACCGGCAGAACAACGCTCTAATAACCGCAACTTATAATTTATTACGGCCTACGTGGGGAATTGTTACGAACTCACAACCGGCACTCTTTCCCTATCACAGCTGTTGGTAAAATTCCATTAGCCCCTACCCCAACCCCTACGAAAACATCATTGCCGAATGAAATATTCGAGACTAAATGTAATGGGGGCTTGGAGAAAAGCACGGGGGGCGAAGTAGCTCGAAGATAAAAGACTTTCGCCCTCCTGAAGACAAAGTTTTCCAGATGGTCAATAATTGCGCATCAAGTCCGGAAGAGGGGTGCATCCTTTTATACAGTGCGTAACAACATTTTCCAGTCCCTTTACGTCGTTATTGTAACAAGTTTGCAGGGGACTAATAAGCTAATAAGTGCGTGCCCTGAGCTGCTCCGATTTATGATTTAATTATTTCGTTGGGAGCCATTAAGTGGATAAGATCCCGTGATCGATTTCAAGGACTGATGCCGGAGCGCCTCGTCAGAAAGCCCCTCTTGGAATTAATCAAGTTTTCGGGGGTTCGGTGTTTAAGGCAGAGAGACGAAGTTGTTAACGGTTTTGAGTTATACTGTAGCACTGTGTGCAGGTTGGTGGGAATTTACGTTGAGCTGGAGCAACACAACTTCGGAACCCCACTGTATGTGTATTAAATGGCATTAACTTCGAAAGGCGGTCTTCGACATGTCGTAGGGAAGAATAATCATTACAAATAAGTGGATTTATATGTCTCATATGAGCCGTTCGGCTGTGCTGCATTCTATTGACTATTGCTGTTCACTTCTAGAACTTAGGTAGTTGAATTACACTGGAGCAACACAATGGGATACTGGCGATGGTCCGTGATCAATCCAAGGGGAAAGGATCGATGACAACACCTCTTAATTTCCAACCATGTTTAGATGACGAGGTCAGCACCTGAGCATCGGCCTTTTAATGAAATAGACGGAGCATGTGCCTGCAACTTCATGTTATTTCTGCCAGTTGCTCGGTTAGAAGATCTGCTACGTGGTTTGGGTAAAAGCATGAATCTTAAATTATTGATTGGTTAAAGCGATTATCCACCGTGATCAAAAACACTAGTCTGCGATTCGACAGCCAGTGGTATAGGTCGATTCGTAAGTTCACTTGATTAACATTTCAGAGGTTTTGCGATAGCGACCCTTCCCACATGCTCTATCTAGTTCATTAGAAGATCGATGCACTTGAACTGCTGGAACTCCTACTATCCAAATTTCCATACCAACGTGAGGGACATTTGGGACCATGACAGATTTAACGTGCAATGGACCCCACGTACTCGACAGTATATGATTGGATCGAGTTTCGAACTCACAACCCCCCCCCCGTTTGCTAAACCGTAGATCTACCAACTGAACTACCACTGCACCTATATTAATTTAAAGATGTCAAAAAAAGTCTGCACATCTATAGTGTATATGATTTTAACCTCCAAGTGGTTTCGACGAGATATCTCGTTCATCAAGACCTGCAAATTTTGCCAGTGACAAAATATCTCGTCATCAAGGTATTGCCAATTTTTTTTATGATGACGAGATCAAGCTCTGGTCAGTTTTGTTGCGATGACTATATATCTCGTCCATCAAGCTCTGGTCAGTTTTGTTGCAATGACTATATATCTCGTCCATCAAGCTCTGGTCAGTTTTGTTGCAATGACTATATATCTCGTTCATCAAGCTCTGGTCAGTTTTGTTGCAATGACTATATATCTCGTCCATCAAGCTCTGTTCAGTTTTGTTTTAATGACTATATATCTCGTTCATCAAGCTTTGGTCAGTTTTACTAATGGTGATATACCTCGTCAAAATAACCACCAGAGGGTTAAAATAGAATTTAAATATTAGGGTTAAGTGGTGTTTATGGTGTTGGATGGAAAACCCAATCGTGTTAAAATTTCGCAATGGATAGTCCATACGATGAGCTACTTCCGGAAGAAATGTCATTAACATCATCCCGATTCTCACCATAATTATTCATAAATAGTGCATAGTTTCAGTTAAAAAGCACGTTGTCATATTATTATTCACATAATAGCTCACGGGAAAGCCCAAATGGACATTCTTTGTTATTTATAACATTAAGGCGAAGCTTAAAGTAAATTTTAAAAGTTATATAATTTATAAATAAGAACGAATGCTTCAGGATTTATCAGAACTAAACAAATTACTGAGTAAAATGACTACCTCTCTTCCACTATTGTTCTTCTATACCTCATTTTTTCAATAAAGGAAGCCAGTTTTTGTGTTTGCACAACACAAATTCAAAATGATTACGTTCTGTTGCGAAAATTCATCACAACTAAGAATTTATTTTTCTTATAAAAGGACGTTTTTGAGGAGGATGAAAATCTTCATTCCTTTCTTTTCACGTGTCTAAAATATACTCCGACTTTAATAATGTATTTTTTTCTATCTTGAAAATAAACAAAAGTAGTTTAGCAGTTTTCCTCCTCTGGAAGTGCCGGACGAAATTAAAAACACAACCTCTCCCTCCGTTTCCTTTATGAACTCATCGCCGGCTGAGTTTATAGCATTAATTAATTTTGTCAGTCAAACATTAGTTAACTCATCACGAGCTCCAGGGAGCGTTATGTGCCCTAAACAATTGAAGCAGAACTTGAGGCATTCGGATGATTGCAATCTTTATTACTCTGCGGTTTTCTGCGGAAAGGAAAATAAATAGAAGTAGAGAAAGGTGGCCAAAATAATAAACAGAAAGCCCTTGTGCGAGCAAGAGTCAGCTGCTTTTAATTAAGATTCTCGATTGTACGAGCATGTTCTCTCGCGTAATTGCTTTGTCATTCTCAGATAACATCTAATATGCGTCATCAAACAAAATGGCGTAATTGAAATAAATAAACTTTTTTGAGTGTGTCTCAACGCACGATAGCCGAAGGTATCGTGCATAACGCATTCGATGGGAATGGGTTGGTTTAGCCGTTGGCTCGTCTTTGGGCTGAAGTCTGTTTGGGTTTCAATTAGTTTCTGTGTCGGACCGCTCGGGATATTTATTACCAGAAAGCAATAAGCGTATGACTTTAAATTAACTAGACGTGCATTTGTGGTCCAACTTTCGAGTTCAGATTCTTCTTTTGCCATGTTTATATTTGTTTAGGAATAATGAACTACTTAGCTAAAGACCTGTTTCCGTGTCAAAAAGTTTTAAATTATTCTATGACCTTGCTTCTGATGCCGAAGTTTTTTGTCTCCCTCGGAACGACGGAATCACTTAAAAATATATCCAAGCTATATCCATCGAAAAGCTTTTCGCTACTCAATGACAAATTGACATTCATAAAGTAAACAAACTGACTCGACACGTATTACTTATCAACAGGTATATGGTTACATCTATCAGATAACTGATGTTTTCTGAGAGATGTAACCATAACCTGAAATTAAGTTTCAGGTCACTATATATTAAAAAATACCAGTTAAATTATTAACTGACAACTTGGTATAGTGATCATAGCATCTGTGCGCCACCCATTAAGTCCCGGATTCGAATCCCATTTTGCAAGCGCTTGAATGTTTGCGTTTGTCTCTGTTAGGTTGGTTGGTTTGAGGGTTTTATGGCGTAAGGGCCATGCTGCGCCAGACACATACAACATCAAGTAATAGACGCACACAATGACAGTTATCTGACACAGAAGAAAGAAATACACCCAGGGAGGAATGCTCCTGACAAGAATCGAACCTGCGCCCCCTACAACTCGAAGGTTGTAAGCGCAGTGGACATATCCATTGAGCCACGATGTCTGTTGGGAGCATAGAGGAATTATAAAAGTAGAGCGAGCAATGGTAACCTTTTTATGTCCTCAGGGTCATGTGACCGAAACTAGTAGTAACGTGACCCCTAGACTATTTTCATTTGACGGGCGGAAACAACATTTATTATTTGATTAGTCCACAGGACTAGAGAAGACGCCCATCTGTCTATTAATCACTTGATTGGACCAAACGACACAGTAGTAGATTTTGTCGATTTCACCATTTTTGTCTCCGCTCTATACAAATTCAAATTTTATTTTATTTGCTTATCCAATTGAATGAAAAAACTCGTATTTCAAGTTAAACAATCATACATGAAGTAAGAATTTAAACTCAAACTTAAGCCACTGCTGTGTTGGGGAGTTTAGCGAAATAAATGTTACTAAAGTGGCATTTGTTCTCTCAAATAGAGATCGCAGTCGTAAAATACAGTGTGAATGTGATGAATTTAATCTAAGTGTTCCCTCACTTTCTCACTTTGGTGATGCTCCCTTAAATGATGGGTACAAATGCTAAAAGTTTAGAATTTGCGTACCTCATTTAATAATTCTATTAGAAGGGTGGAAATATTTTCAGTGACTAATTAGATATAGTAAAGTATTTTATAACTAGAAAATTCTTGGTAGAGAGCCAACGTTTTATACAGACTAGCAGACACTAACATAGCACCTGCGCTAAAGTTTCTTAATTGCTAATATCTACTGCGATGACAGTGTCGTTACTCACATTTGGATGCCTTATTTAAATACATCTATAATTCTATTTATAAGGAATACAAGCATCAATATGCACTTTTCACTTCCAAATGAAATAAAATTAGCCAAAAATATAAAACGGAATCTACATTTTTCAAATGTACCTTTACTGGTGTTAATTCGCATTTCCAATAAAGTGCACGGTAGAAGGCTCACACCTCAAAAATTAGCGTTGAACGTCCATTTCAATTACATCTTATTCACTTGTCCAAGGCTTCAGATTTGACCCCGGACCGTCGCCAATAGCCCATTCTGTTGCTCCAGTGAGATGTTAATTAAGAAACCAACTTACCACTTGCTCAAGAGCCATGATAGCCCGGTTGGAAGAGTAATGGATTAGCAACCGGAGGTTTGCGAGATTGAATCCAACCAAAGACAGTCGTATACGAAGGGGGTTGATGCATGTTAAATCTTTCGTGGTCTCAAATTCCCTCAGGTTGGCGTGGTGTGGAAGTTTGGAGAGTGCGGTGTCAGCTGAGGTGTTGCCTCGTCATCTGACCGCGGTTCAAAATTACGTGATGTCTTCGAATCTTTAACTTTGGGATTGATTCAAAACCAAAGCCCGTTGTGTTGCTCCAGTGTGACGTTGATTAAATACCTACCGATATTTTTTGACCGCTAAGCTTATATTAGGGGTTGGCTCAATTTCTACGCTAGTTTCTATCTTCCAGATTTCTCCTTGCCTAATGTAATCAGACTGATGAAGAGTCTCATTAGAGTTGCAGGAGCTCGTCTGTGCATTCGGTTCTTTTGGCGTTCTATGGCTCATGGACCATATTTGGCCATGTAGTGAAACTTAACGCATTTTTATTCTTGTCCATTGCTTTTTTTTAAAAAATTCATTTGATTTTGTTCAAATATAATTACAGCTTTAAATAAGTGTTTACATGTGCTCTATTAAGCTGCTGTTAAAAACATCGTTTAAAATAATCCTTGCTTTAACTTTGGTTCTGGGAAAGTTAATTTTTCTTTTAAATTGTTGTAGGCGAAACAGGTGCAAGGAAAGTGATTCAGTCACTCCATGCTTATCTCAAGTATTTATTATGTTTTCTTCTGTTCACTGTTCGTAGAACCCCTTTATCTTTGAAAAATCAGATTTTTGTCTTCATTGAAATATACATGGAATTTGTCAGTAATACCCTCGAGCCCTCCCTGACAGCAGTTAATTCTTCGTACAACCTGAGACGGAACAACTCTATCAATTCCATGACTTCTTTGTTAGAGTCACAAAGTGGAGAGTTTTCCTTTCATCAAGATACTCCTTCGGAAGATCTTCTAGCAGAACTAGGACGCATCATTAACCCAATTACACCATCTAGGCACTACATCACAAAGTCATCAAGAAACGTATGCAACTCAATATTACAAGAACTTGGAAGGAGACTTGCTTATGAGCAACCCACACCCCAAGAAAATGCCTCACAAATTTTGAAATCTTATGAGATTAAGAAATCAAAACCCAATACAAAGCAGAAACCTTCCACAATCCTCCTTTACCCAAAATCGAAAATTGAAGATTCTCAAGGCACAATAGAAAACATCGTGAAACAGCATATTAAGCCTTCAAAACAACAAATAAAGGTAAAAAAGACAAGACCATTACAAAATAATGGAATTGCTGTAGTTTGCAACGGAGAAGAAGATGTTGAAAAGCTGCTGGAATGTATAAACAGTAATTGCGTTTTAAATAATTTAATCCAATCCAGAAAACCTGCAGTTAGAACACCAAGACTAAAAATATTTGGTTTACCGAAAGAAACAGAAGATGAAGAGATAGTCGCATCTATTTGTACAGAAACAAAAGCATTACCAGAAGAGGTACAAATTAAATTCAAAATTAAAACCAATGAAGATAAAATGCATTGCATTGTGTCGTTACCAGCCCCACAATTCAAGCACCTAAAATCAAGGGGAAAGATCAGCATTGGATGGTCAACATACAATGTTAAAGAACATTTTAATATCAAGAGGTGCTATAGATGCCAAATGTATGGCCACACTCAAAACAATTGCCATACTCACAAAATATACTGTGCTCATTGTTCTGGACCACATAAAACAGTTGAATGCAAAAGCCAATCTCTCAAATGCATCAACTGTTGGGAGCAAGTGGAAAAATATGGAGCCAATATAAACATGGCTCACTCTTCAGCAGATGTTATATGTCCATGCTATCAAGAAGAAGTCAAAATATTCAAAAAGACAATCTCCTATTAAAATGTCACACCACACATCAACTCAATTCATAAGTACACAAATTCGTCCCACATTGACATTCGTTCAAATAAACCTAAGGAAAGCAAGAGCTCCAACAAGCCAACTCTTGTTTATGACAGAGAAATATGAACCAGATGTGATTTTGGTACAAGAGCCATATGTAAAGGAAAATAAAATCATAGGAATACCCGGTTCGTGGATACACTGGATCTCGAAAAATAAAAAAGCAGGGATTATAATAACAAATAGAAATCTGCATCCAGCTATTATTGCAATTACCGATAACACGGTGGTGGTTAAAACTGAAAATATTAACGGGTCTCTAATGGTTTTTTCAGCTTACTCATCACCTCAAGACGACCTTAACGTAACTCTTCAAGAACTCAGCGAAAATGTTAGGAAAGGTGGAAATGAATACTTTTTAATTGGTGGCGATTTAAATGCTCATAGCATCAACTGGGGGTACGACCACCAAAACTCTAGAGGGTCAGAACTACTGGAATTCATACACGAACATAAACTACAGATCCTCAACGATCCCAAATCACCTCCAACCTTTAACAACAACATGAATGTGGGTTGGCCGGACATTACTTTGGTGTCTCACCCAGAACTAGCGAATCAGTGCGGCTGGGAAGTACTGGATGAGGAAACACTGAGTGACCACATGTACGTCAGAACAGTTATCTCATCGGTAAGAAAATCATCGACGTACACCAGGTACAAAACAGCCTTTGGAGGACACACAAAATTCGCACTCAACTTCGAAAAGGATGCAGCCCGAATATATAGAGACATTGCCAAATGCTCAGAGCCAGAAACATTGGACAAAATAACTGAGGACTTGCAAAATTCTATCACCACAGCCTGCACAATAAGGCATTCAGGAAAAAGAAATTTTCCTACAATAATACCAAACCTGTTTGGTGGAACCAGGAGCTACAGATCAAAAAGAGGGAAGTAAATGCTCTTAGAAGAAGATCTCAAAAGGCACAGGGTGAAGAAAAAGCACGAGCTAGAGAAATTTATGCACAGAAAAGAGCTCAACTCGTAAAAGATGTAAATAAATCCAAAAAGGAAGCTTGGAGAAAATTCTGTACAGATGCTGGTTCTCCTTACGGTAAACAGTACAAGGCAGTTTTTCGGAAAGGAACAATACCAGATGAAATTTTCAAAATAGCAGGTGACGGAAACGCAGGTTCTGTCAAAGAACTCGCGGGTAAAATTCTGGAATCACTTTACCCGTGTAACAACTGCAACAGTATAACGGTTGAAGATTTCACTAATACGCTAAGGGACCCAGACTTCTCCAAAGACGAGGTCAACAGAACTGTCAATTATCTTCCGAAAGGCAAAGCACCTGGATATGATGGTATAGATAATCTCGTGTTGCAAATTATCAATAACAAATTTCCAGAACTTCTATTTGCTTTCTTCAATAAATGTCTAAATCTTGCGACCTTTCCTAAGCCCCTAAAAGTAGGAATTATCATTCTTTTCCACAAGGAAGGAAGAAAACACGATGAAATAAAATCATATCGACCAATTACTCTTCTTCCAACTCTGGGTAAAGCTTTGGAGAGATTGCTTGTACAAAGGTTGACTTATCATCAAGTTGAAAACAAAGAAAGACATGCACTCCAGTTTGGATTCAAGGAGGGCTCATCTGTTGACAATGCTCTAGAAACCTTGCTAAACAGAATTAACGAAGAGAAAAAGAAAAAACTGCATGTCGCTGTAGTGTCGGTTGATATTGAGGGGGCATTCGACAATCTTCACTATAATATCATCAAAAACAGATTAGCGAAATCTAAATGCCTTTCCAATATTAAAAATACTCTTGCTAAGGTACTTGAGGACAGAAAAGTCATGCTCATGACAAGCGAGGGTCCAGCAATCAAGGAACAAGGGAAAGGCTGTCCACAGGGATCGTGCAGCGGACCAGTGCTGTGGAATATCGTGGCCGATGAAGCATTAGTTCTACCATGGCCGGAAGGAGTCCACATGCAAGCATTTGCTGACGACTTTGCCTTTATTATCGCGGCAAAATCAGAGCGCAAATTAGGTGAGCTAGCCACAAATGCACTGGACCTGTTAAAAACCTGGACAGATCAGCAAGGTCTGAACGTGTCCGAAGAAAAAACTAAGTACCTCCTCCTTAGTAATCTTTCGAGAGGACCTTCCATCTACTGGAATAAAAAAAGAATTAAACGAACTAGTACTTTAAAGTACCTAGGACTTACATTAGACGAGAAGCTAAATTGGGCAGCTCATGTACAGACTTTAGGACAAAAAGCCATGTTCCAATTTCAAATGCTACAAAGAATAGCTGGAACGAGATGGGGAATAGGGCAGAAATTTCGAAAGCTGCTGTACAAAACAGTGACAGAAAGAATGTTGAGTCATGGTGCAGTGGTCTGGGGTCATAACCCAACTCAACGAACTATAAGAAAGCTTAATGGGATACAACGAAAATTTCTGATCTCAATTACAGGCAGTTACAGAACAGCACCCACTTTGGCCCTTCAAACAATTGCGGGAATTCCACCACTACATCTTTCACTTCAAAAAGAAGCAGTGTGCGTCAAAATGAGAATGAGAATAAGTACAAAGCTTGGAAATGCAAATTATGACAAAGATGACTACGAGGAAAGGGCAATAGGTTGGTCTGTACATCCAGCTAAAACTCTTTCATATGACAGAATAAACCCAGCAGTGGGAGTACCTCACTCCGGCATAAGCTACTTCACCGATGGCTCCAAAATGGAAAATAGAGTGGGAAGTGCTTTTTGTTCTATGCAAGGAGGGCGTATAACCCAGCAATGGTTCACGAGAATGCAAGACAGCAACTCCGTTTTCCAGGCGGAACTGTATGGGATTTTAGCAGCCATAAAAGCGGCAGAAGCAAGAGCAGATAAAAATGTAAAGATCTGGTCAGACAGCCGAGCTGGTCTCCTGGCACTTAGAAATCCAAAAACACCGAGTCCACTGGCACGAAGAATACAATGTTTATTAAATAACAACAAGGAAATTTGTCTAGGCTGGATTAAAGCCCATGCGGGCCATGAAGGAAACGAAGAAGCAGATAGGTTAGCAAAAGAGGCAACCACAACGGAGTGCATTGATGAAGGGGTGAAATGGCCCAGAAGTCATTGCAGGAGGGAAACCACTAGCTGGCTACTTGGTGCATGGCAGAAAGAATGGGATGAAGGAGAAACAGGTAGGATGGTACATGATGTGTTGCCTAGAGTGTCACTAAAATCGGCAAGTTGGACCAGGGAAGAGACACTCTTCTTCACAGGGCATGGTCCGTTCCCATCCTACCTAACGAGGTTTAAAAAAATCAGTTCAGAAAATTGCTCCTGTGGTGAAATCGGCACACCTCTACATTACATTACAGTCTGCCCCCTTACAGCATCATGGCATATGAGGACGCCTGCCGACCACCTTCAAATCGCATGGCTCAGGAACATTGCTACTACCAAGGGCTCGAGGATCAAAATTATTAACATGATGAGATTCATTGAGAATCATCAGGACTTGATCATCCAAAGAGACTGAAAAACCTACTTTTTTTCTTCTCTCATGTTGTATATATGTATATAGTGTAACTTAGTATAATATAGATGTAATTACTGTATAGATATAATAATGTATAAATGTAACGTGCTCTAAATTCTGGATAGACATGTCACCTCGGTGGCATGCTCTATTCATCCCAACCACATTTATTTAAACTGGTACAGTGTCTCACGACACTAGGCACGGGAATGTGAGTTGGTGTTAGTTAGTTAGTTAGGACCATATTTGGCCAAGCTACTCCAAACACAAGACAATATCCAGTACAAAATATCGTGAGGCATTTAGTTCTCTTGGCGTTTTATGGCACATGGACCATATTTGGCCAAGCTACTCCAAACACAAGACAACATACAGTACAAAATATCGTGAGGCACTTAGTTCTCTTGGCGTTTTATGGCGCATGGACCATATTTGGCCAAGCTACTCCAAACACAAGACAATATCCAGTACAAAATATCGTGAGGCATTTAGTTCTCTTGGTTGTACCTGGACATGGACCATATTTGGCCAAGCTACTCCAAACACAAGACAACATCCAGTACAAAATATCGTGAAGCATTTAGTTCTTTTGACGTTTTATGGCGCATTGACCATATTTGGCCAAACTACTCCAAACACAAGGCAACATCCAGTACAAAATATCGTGAAGCATTTATTCTTTTGGCGTTTTATGGTGCATGGACCATATTTGGCCAAGCTACTCCAAACACAAGACAACATCCAGTACAAAATATCGTGAGGCATTAGTGGGAGGAAAGCAGGAAAGAATCGGTTGTGCGGCAACCGTATTTACTAATGACAGTAAACTCCATGGGAAAAGAAAAGATCACTAGAGTACCTTTGGTCCGTGAAGCCTGTACACACCTAAAGGCGACGTGCCTTTGAGGGTCTGTACAGTTATAGCCCGTTGTGTTGCTCCAGTGCTGCTATTCAACTACCAACCTACCTACTTCTCCTGAGCAGTTCTAGTGATATCATGCAGCTCCTAGATCAAATTAAGCTTATTTAAACTCAGCGGCAAAATTGGCGAATTTATCTCGTAGAGGTTGGATTTATATTGGTTTAATTAGTATGTTGCGATTCTCAAATATACAATATATTTCTGTGTCACGTACGGGCTATTCGCGACGGTACGGGATCAATCCCTAAGCGAGAGATCCAAGGAAAACGCCTCGCAATTTTGAACTACGGACAGATGACGAGGCAACACCTGAGCTGACACCCCACTCTCCAAACTTCCACACAAAGCCAACGTGAGGACATTTGAAGAACGACAGATTTAATGTGCACCAGCTCCCGTGTGCTCGAAGGTCTTTGGTTGAACCGAGTTTCAAACTGGCAACCCTACGGTTGCTAATTCGTTGCTCTCCCAACTGGCGTACCACAGCAACCCGTTGTGTTGTTCCATTGCGATGGTAACTACCTACCATATATATATATATTTATACTACCTGAGGAATTATGTAACTAAATTGCCAAACTTCCAAATATATCTCCCCGTATTTAATGCTCCATTTGGTCAGTATTCGTTGAAATAAGCATTCACTTTACACACAAGGCAAACCTTCATCGTTAAGTATAAGGAAGATAGGTACTTCAATTCCTAAACGCCAAATAAAACGGAACGCAGAGGCAAGTACAGTTAGTTACACGATATAATTCTGGTCCCCAGCGGGAATCAGGGAAAGACTTGATCAATTTGGCAAACTAGAAACGCAATCTCGCAGGATTATATCCAAGGTGTATCGTTTCGTTGCTCCTGTTGCGATGATTGCCTTTGCCAGACCGTCTCTGGCTTACAAAAATTAAAGGCAGTCGAAGCATTTTTCTGGGACGTAAGATTGCTTCGAGCTCTGTCTTAATCCTCAGTGTGATTCCGGCGTCACGGTTGAGAAGTAGCTGTTGCCAATCAAAGCTCGTAAATATGCAAATGATTGTCATAGTTGTTTGTAATTATGGCTTGCAGCGTGGAAGTGTTTGAAGTTGTTTCGAGAAAGTTGTAGATTTATGTTGAAACGAAATGCACTTTTCATTGACAATGTGAAATTTGTCAATTTAGATAGAAAGTTTTATAATAAAGTGGAGAGAAATCTACAAAGTGATTTATTCAGTTAAGTAAAATAATATACCTATTTACTAAGAATATTTTAAAAGATTGGTTCAATCACACATTACAAATGCAAGAATTTCGATCAAATGAAAAGCAGCAGGTAACAAATCTTTACCAGACGCTAAGTTCGGAATTATATGTACCTGATTATATTTGTCAAACAATGCCTTATTGGGTTTTTAAACCGGATGATTAAATAAAATATCATCGATATTTTTATGAAATTGATATAAGCTTTCACACATTTAGAGATGGACTGTTAGCAATGAAATGCTAATATACCAGGGAGGCCATAAAATATGTTTCACTTTCTGGAGGCATCAGTAGCTAAATTGAATTAACGGAGTGTAACCAAATTTGAAATTGGGACTTGAAGACCTGAAAGATGTATTGCGAGAAAAACAAATTTTAGTACCAAAAGTCGCCGATATTGACAAATTTGTCGCTGGAGTCAAAAACAGTCGAACTTTTTTGGTGGAAAACATCTCCCCATGTCTCAAAAGTCTCAATACAAAATTTGGTTCCATTCCGTTTATTCGATTTAGCTACAGATGCCTCCAAATAGTGGAAGTTATTTTATGGCCACCCTATATCTTCGAGGTGTTATTCATTTCTATGGTGTAACTAGTTAGGAGAAAACATAAAAAATTCTTTGGAAGGAGATATTAGAGTTAATGGTTTATTAGTATTGATCCCCGCATGAACGAAGAGAAAAAAGCTACAACCCAAAACCAATTTAGAATCACGACTCACTTGCAACATCTTCAGACGATAATTAATAACTATTGCCAGATATGTTTAAGAATATGTTTCGGAAATTATGATAGAGATTAAGAGATGTTCTTAGTATTGATCCTCACTTGAACCCCCAAGAGAAATCAGCTGAAACCGAAAACTCATTTAGGATCCTGACTATCATGTTATACATTCAACTAATAATTAAATATCTATTACTAGATATGTTTAGAATAAGAAATGCTTTGGAAATTATGATAAGAGATTAGGAGATATGCATTTATTTCTAAGTGAAACGAAGAGAAAAAGTCCTAAACCAAAGCTCATTGAGAACCCGGACTCTCATGGAATCATTCAACTAATAATTTAATGACTATTACTAGATACGTTTAGGATAAGGTATGTTTTGGAAATTATAGGAGATTAGGAGATATATGTTAAGTATTTATCCCCAAGTGAAACAGACAAAAAGTCCCAAACAAAAGCTTATTCAGAATCATTCAGAATTATAGCTCATTTAGAATCACCCATTCAACTAATAATTAACCCTTCAAGTGGTTTCGACAAGATATCTCGTCCATCAAGATCTGACTAATTTTACTAATGACGAGATATCTCGTCATCAAGATCTGACTAATTTTTCTAATGACGAGATACCTCATCATCAAGATATTGCCAATTTTTTGATGATGGCGCGATCAAGATCTGATCAGTTTTCTAAAGACGAAAGATGACCAGTTTGATGAACGAGATATCTCGTCCATCAAAATCTGATCAGTTTTGCTAATAACGAGATATCTTGTCGAGACAATCACCAGGAGATTTAAATGACCATTGCTAGAGATGTTACTATAGAGAAGAAGGTATGTTTAAAGTACTGATCCCCACGTGGACAAATTGAAAAAGCTGAAGCCAAAAACTCATTTAGAATCCTGACACATGCAAAATGACCATTTCTCTGAAAAGAACAGTCCTCGGGCCCCAGACTTATATGACTGAAATCCAATAAACGAGTTGAGGAATGATTAGAACAAGATATTGTCGAATTTTCTACGTCAGAATATACTCGATTTGGAAAAAGACGCTCCGTGAGTGAATGTCGTCTTTTCTAATTTTTCTTTAATTTTGTTGTCCTAAGTGTATGTATCCACTTTCAATGTTCGTCGTTACTTTAATAGGATATCGTCTGCCCGTCTTCAAAAGTTTCCGTAGTAAAATTCAATTAGTTCGCCGTTGCCTTCGTCGGATATCGTCCTGTCTTCGAAAAGTTCCGTTGTGAAATTTAATTACCGTCTTCTTTGATTCCGGTTCAGTTCATCATTTCAGGTTGTATTCAATCGAGATACCGGCCGGGAAGCCCGATATATAAGATTTCGTTGATAGTAAAATCCTATTTAAATAAACACATTGACTTAAGAATTACCGTAATATGATGTAATACTGCGGAATTAAATAGGGTATGGATATGTGCATGTTAAAACTCCCGTAGACGTACGAAGATGTCGAATGGTTCGATGAAAAACGAGGCAGGTAACTTTAAAAAAATCCACCAAAAAATAAGTAAACACTAGCAGAATTACCCCGGCGGTGCTCGGGTTGAATTCGTTAAATGTTAATTCTATTTCATAGAAAAATGCAAGCATCATTTAAGTGTACAGAAAATTTTTAACACTGTTTTAACTTTTTCATAGCTTCTACAAGTTACTTCGGACGCAAATATGTATGATAATATATCCATCCATATAATCCATTTCATATTCATCACACTCTCGCTGTAAGACAAACTACAAAAGCTTTTTCTGAGATGACTTCTTCAGAAGTCGATTTTGCGTTTTGGAGTGATTACGAATGCCAATTAAGTTCATTTTCAGTAAAAATGAGGAACTTTCAGACGTAGTCTTGCACTCAGTTTTCCAATCAATATTTATTATTTGTGATACCCTTGCACCATAGATTTGATGTTTTCGAATTACATTATCATTGTGAGAGGATGGCAAATTAAACTGTTACGGCATTCGTGGTTATTTTATTTTGAAGCACACATTTTTTTTCTTGAAAATTCTATTCAGTTGCACGTGGAATAACCGAGCTTGTTTTTAAGACAAATGTCATCACTGTAGATAAAGCAAACTCAATCGATTACACTTTTTACAAAATCACTGCTTTCAATGAATGTTTCACAGGTACCCAAGTTGTATACGAACAGTTTCAACTTCAAGTAGGCAACCTTGACCTTCTGCCATTTAAGACAAAAAATTTCTATTTTCAACAGTTCTAGACTAGTCTATCAGTATAGCGTCTTTCTTCAAAAATATAAAGGTTTAACAATTATTATAACATCTCAATCTTTCCTTGATCGCTGCATTCTAAAGGTATTTTAATTCATAACCAGCACGCGCAACACGACTGAAAGGAAACTTAATTTAATTTGATACGTTGCCAGAACCACGCAACTTATTTTAATACGTAGACTGATGCGTAGACAAGGGAATGGGAAAGACGATGCATAAGATACACACAGGAATGGAATAATTAAGTAGGTAGGTATTTTAATTAACGTCGCACTGGAGCAACACAGCTGACTATTGGTAACGGTCCAGGATCAATCCCGAAGGGAAAGGTCGGAGGACTCCACGTAATTTTGAACCACGGTCAGATAACGAGGTCACACCTGAGCTGGCACCTCACTCTCCAAACTTCCACACCACACTAACTCGAGGACATTTGAGGCCACGGCAGATGCCGTTGTAGCAACCATCATGAATAACTTAAGAAATATGACTCGTAATTATTCCTACCAGCTAAAACCATGCAAGTGGTTTTGACGAGATATCTCGTCCATCAAAATTTAACAAATTTCATTAACGACGACAGAAAATCTCGTCAAGATACTTCCGATTTTTTATGTTGACGAGATCGAGTTCTGGTCAGTTTTTTCTAATGACGAGATATCTCGTCCATCAAGATCTGATCAGATTTCTTAACGACGAGATACCTCGTCAATACAACCACCGGGAGGTTTAATATACGGAACTTCGTCAGCGTAAATATTTCTATCATTAAAGGGGCACAGTACCTTTAAACATACAAATCAACATGTAAAATAGACTCATTTCGGTAAACTGTATCACCAAAAGTTTCATGTGTATCATAATGAAATTTTTTGCTGGGTTTATTTATACTTTATACTACACAATGCAGAAAAATTGGTTTGATTTTTAAAAATTAAATAATATTCTACTCGAATTTACCATAAGGTCATTTTTTAACATACTTTTTTGCAAGCATAACTTGTGCGCAACATTCTGAGTCAACCTGTGCATTTTCTTTAAAACTAATCGCTGATATGACTACCACAATGCTTTTATTTTAAATTAGAACCACAAAATAGTAGTTAAGTAACACATAAATATAAAAATCAATTAATATTTAACTTCATTAATTTTTTCCAGATTTTCGCTCAAACTATATCAAAATTTTTTAATATATTTTTAGCTTTTGAGTAAAATTTTGGTTTCATTTTGAAGCCTTTTTGATAATCTATTTTCATTCAAAATTTCAGGAGTCTACGTTTATTAGTTACAGAGTTATAGTGCGCGCAAGCTTGAAAATTACCATTCTGAGATAAATGCAATCAAAGTTGATGTAGTTATATTTAGCATTCACGTGCGTTCAAGTAAACAAATAGATTTGTGAAATGAAAGAGTTGAGTTGTACATATTCTGCTTATATTTGTTACAGTAAATATATTATTATTAAAACTTTCGAAAAAAATAAATAGCATAATTCGAAAAATTAATAGCGTAATTCCAAACCAAAACTAAGAAACATAAACAAACGAACAACTGAAAATAAAATAGGTGTGTTCGAAAAATCCTCATTACGAACGAATGAATGCGAATTTTTTCATGCGTTTTTTTTTACTAGAATCAGAACATTTCAAACTATCTAAACAGACGAAAATTGGAAAATCGATTTTTTTAAGGTTTTAAAGGTACTGTGCCCCCTTTAGAACGGTGTGGAAAATTTAGTTATATTTTCACTGGTAGTCTCACGCATACATACCACCCAAAGTATACCCATTATCCATCCTTTAGGGAAGATTTCAAATACTCTTTTATAAGAGGCGCTACAAGTAGTATGTCGGAACCTTCTCTCAAATACAAATAGGAAAAATATGAAAGAAACTTTATGCGGTATGGAAATGACGAAGAGATCACTACCCTTCTAATAACGGATAAAAAAAAACGTAGAGTTGACTTTGAGGTTCTATATCATCAAGTAAGCACGTCATGATGTCCTGATTTCTCATGCCTTCTAAGAAAGCATACCTCCATGCTTCGGAAAGGATTAATACATAGGAATAGAAGCTCTTCGGGTTTTACCAATCTGACCACATTAAGCAGATTCAGTTGATATTGATCTAGAACAGAGGGGTTAGGTTAGGCGCGTTCTAAACATGCGTATTAAACGGCAATTCAAACAGAGACCATGTACTGGTGACACGATAGGTATCCAATGCTCTGGAGACTGTGCTAAACGGCAATTCAAACAGAGACCATGTACTGGTGACACGATTGGTATCCAATGCTCTGGAGACTGTGCTAGCCAGTACATTAGGTTACGTAATAACCTTAGTCTCCAGAAGTGTCTACACTGTTGAGGTGTTGCATTATTTAGGAAAAGAAATGTTTGGAAATCCAACTGATAATCGAACATGACATCAATGAACTTTTGTACATTCCTGTTCCCATTCATATTTCCTTTCTGAAGTACCTGTAATTCAGCGTGTCCATTAATATTGATGAATTACTACACAGGATCCCAATACTGTTATATATTTCCTTTCCTCTGCATTCGCGTGTTGGTAGGTAGTACCATTATCACGCTAGATGAAGCCTTGAGTTTTCAGGAAAAACGAATCGATCCCTATTTAAAGAATGCATTGGCTTATTGATGGCTTATCCGATTTCTACGAATTTGACACCGCTAATAACTAAACTGTACACAGATATGACGCAGCTAGTTGGACTATCATCTGCGTTCTCACTGCTAGAATAAGAGCTACGGCGATTACGCCTTGCTGTAACTAATGAAAACCTGTCGTCATAGTATAAGGGCCACGGTAGCCCAATTGGAAGAGTAATGTATTAGCAATCGGAGGGTTGGGAGTTCGAAACTCGGTTGAACCAAAGATCGTCGTGTTCGTGGGGGTTGGAGCATAATATAATCCCTTATAGTAGAATATAATTCCTTACAATAGAATACAATTCCTTATAGTAAAAAATAAATCCTTGCAATAGAATATAATGTATTACAATGAATATAATGCAATAATGAACACACAATTCCGTAGAATAGAATGTAATTCATTATAATAGAATATAATTCCTTATAATAGAATATAATTCCTTATAATAGAATATAATTTATTATAATAGAATACAAATTCTTTATAATAGAATATAATTTCTTATAATAGAATACAAATTCCTATATAAATAATAATGGAGTGTTTGTACATTGAATATTTTCGACCCTTTTCAGGTTTTCTATCAATTTTGGGCCCTTCAGATGCAAAATCCGTCTCTGACGCATTTGGTGTCTGTCTGTCTGTGCCCGTGCTACGTACAAACGGTTGAATACATTTTCATGAAACTTTGCATACTGTGAGTACTTACATTCAGTTAGTGTCTGAATTTGATTACGTTAGTCTGTCTTAATGTTAAATATGCCATTTATTTACATTTGTGAGATCGTGCATTTAACAATTGTGTACCTATATTAGAGTGAGGTAGTTGTTACATATTATGAATAGGAATTTCAATTTATTAAGGAAAACGGAAGTTAGTTAACCAATTCAACCGAGTAATGCCAGGTAATTCTGCTAGTAGGTCATAAAATTTAAATCTCAAGAACTTTGCTAATATTTTATTCAGATAAAAGAAATTTCTCCTACATTGAAAAAATATAGACAGAAAAAAGGTTTTTGATTCAAAACGTCTGGATAGTTTCAGTATAAAACGCTATATTGAGAAATTTTATATATATAGGGCCCCTTATAAAACAAATTATATGTTCCCCATATATAATCCACGTATCATTGAAACCACCCATCATTAAGCACATTCAAAAAATATAATCATAAAGCATAAGTCAAAAAATATAATCAATGCAAAATAAATTGTGCCCTGCTCAGTATAATTCTATTTGTAACATGACAAAGCATTCATTATATTTTTAATTATTAACAGCATAAAATGTCAAAAGGCTCATTATATTTAAGTTATTGATCCTCATATTTTACTTTAAAAAAGTCTAGTAAATAATTTGGTTATGGAGTACCCTTAACAACAATTCCTACATTCCAAACTCCTCGTTTTACCTTCATTCTCTTCAGATTCCCAATAATTAAATTCGTATATATGCTTTTTATTTTGATTGCTACTAAATGTCACGTCATTTGAAACTGGTTAATTTAATACTTATAACAAACTACAGTATTTCTATTTTTGACGTACTGTAATTTTCCAATCTCTCTGCTGGATACGTCCAACTGAGTCTTTCATTGGTTCATAGTATCTGAATCTTTCATTCTGTTATAACATAAGAATCAGATGTTTGGGAAAATTGTTCTTGGAAAACCTTTCTCTTGTTTTGACATCATTTGACACGAGATAATTGGGACAGGATATGTTCCATTGCCCGAAGATATTAGTTGACGGGATGTTGAGTGTAAAAGCAATACAATAAAAGAAGCTGAGATTGGAATTCGAAGAACGCCATTTTCTCACCTTTTTTTTATATAAAAAGTGTAAAATAGAATTTAAGACGGAAAATTATACCAGTTGTAATTTTGGAAAGAGATGGTGGATATATAAGGGAATGTTTTCCCGAATTTCAAGGGTAAGTAGTACAGAGGTTATTAAGTTTATAAAGCAATGGAGGGATAGCTTGATGAGAGATTAGAACGAGTATCCATTTTGTTATAAGGAAAAGAAAAATATAACTCCGCCAAAACAAGGAATGCAACATATATGAGTACGAAGCAGCGGTGTCAAACAATCAGAAATACTCAACAGCTGTTCTCAAAGCAAGATTCGGGAGTATTGGAATGTTGTTTTTACTCCACAACACACTTACTGACTAAATAGAATCCATGGATTCTTTCTGTCAATATTCCTTGGAATTCTATTCTTTGCAACGGTTCTAGTTGCCCATTCTTTAAAAGGAATAGCCAGAATAGAATCATCTGGGAAGTTTCTATCGATCATTTCCTTAGATTAGAATCCTTTTGAAAGGTTCTATTGCTCGTTCACTTAGAATAAAATCCACTGGAAAGATTCTATTAATCCTTTCCTTAAAATATAATCCATAGAAAGATTCAATTAACCCTTCCCATAGAACAGAATCCATTGGAAAAATTCTATAGATCCTTTCCCCAGAATCGAATCCTTTTAAAAATTCTATTAATCCTTTTGAAAGATTCTATTAATCCTTTCCTTAGAATTGAATCCATTGGAAAGATTCTATTAACCCTTTCCTTAGAATAGAATCCAGTGGAAATATTATATAGCTCCTTTTCTTAGAACAGAATCCATTGGAAAGATTCTATAGCTTATTTTTGTAGAATAGAATAACTTGGAAATGTTATATTGCTCTTTTCCCTAGAATAGAATTCTTCGAATTATTCTATCGGTCAAAAGGTCAAAATAGGTTAGAAGTCAGGAGGGAAGACTGTGGGTTGTACTGTGGAATTATGTACGTGAACACTTCAGAGGGTTGATAAATATTACATAAAACATTTAAAACAGTTGTAGGTAACTCTAGTATTTGATTTCTAGTGACGGACAGTGAAATTGATCGAAGTTTCTCATATGGGAGAGCGCTCAGAGAATCTGAAGGATTCATTGCTCGTATCTATTGATGACAGTGTTAAACTATTTCACTTCATTTGCATCGGTTAGTTGGGGATTCATTTTAAAGGCAACAATATCAAGTAATGGAAGTGCATACTAAAGGAAAGTACTTAATACGGAATAGGGAAATACACCCAGGGTAGTCACAGAAGTCTGTACCACCTAATCTGTACTCAATACTATTCCCAGATTGCTAGCCCTATGGGCAATCAATGCTATTCCCAGGCTGCTAGCACAATGGGCAAAACCACTGAACCACGGTGGCTCAGAAAATACATTAAGGAATATCAATTAGGAGTACCTTAAAATCAGCATACCTCCACGCCCTAGAGCAACACGCTCTTGGTAACGGTTCGATATCAATCCCGAAGCGAAAGATCCTCGTAATTTTGAACCACGGTCAGATGACGAGGTCCCACCTAAGCTCCCCACTCTCCAAACCACACCACGCCAACGTGAGGACATTTGAGGCCACGACAGATTTAACGTGCATCAGCCCTCGCGTACCGAGTTTGAACTCGCCGGAGGTTGGACCGAGTTTCGAACTGGAAACCCTCAAGTTGCTAATCCGTTGTCTTCATGTTGTAATCCTGTTACTCTTCCAACTGGGCTACCGCTGTCTCTTATAATTAATTGAATATTTCTATAAAAGAGAAAAGTTCAAGGGACGTTAAGCCCCTGGTTTATAGGAAGATAAATAAGATAAAGGATAGAATTGGGCATGTAATTGATACAATTGGAAGTCCAATTCAAGTTCCAAAGAAGCTTAAAAGGCAGACAATCTGGTCAGAAAGAGACGGAAAGACGCAAGATCTGTGGAAATAATTATGGGATTTGGATGGGGGTTATTTTATGCGGACAGTTTAGTTTGGAGGTAAGGTTGGAGGATTAATAGGATTTCCACCTAAATCTCTGAATTCACCACATTGTTTTTTTGGCCGCAGTGGGAAGGTATTATATTCCTTTTCAAGAGGGATCTTGATTTTTTTCTGGATTGAAAAATACATTAGGATGTCATAAAACATAAAACAAAGGTGTGCGAAGACTATTTCTGACCCCAAAACCTTCATCTTATACACACTTTCTAAAAGCAAATTAAATTCTCCTATGTTGTTTTGTACATACGCCGTGATGAAGGTATATAATGTTGATAAGAACTGGTGTAACGTAAATATATGATAAAACTCATTAAGTTATGTATATTTATACGATAATTTTAGCGCGTTTGGGAAAAGCAGTATGCCAAAAATTGTTCAAATTGAGATAATTATGCGCGTGCATGTAAAAAAATTATCTTTCATTTGGTCTAATTAGTATGTCAACTATGAATAAAAGCAGAGATAAATGCTGGTTGATGGGATTAAGTTGATTTATAATGGATATGTAAAAAGCTACATTCCATAAAATCTGTCTTCTGAAAATTTGTTTTGACTTATACCGGTTTTATCTAACACCCTATTCAATTATGACTTATGTAGGCAGGTAGGTATTTAATTAACTTCACGATAGAGCAACACAACGGGCTATTGGTGACGGTCCGGGATCAAACCCGAAGAGAAATCTCCGAGGACAAAACCACGTAATTTTTAACCACGGTCAGATGACGAGATCACACCTGAGCTGGCACATCTCTCTCCAAACTTCCACATCACGCCAACGTGAGGACATTTGAAGCCACGCCAGTTTTAACGTGCACCATCTCCCCTTGTACACGACGGTCTTTAGTTGGATTCGAACTCGTAACCCTCGGGTTGCTAATCCGCTACTCTTCCAACCGGGCTACCGCGGCCCTTATAGAATTTTCAAATAACTTATATTGCGTTTAGTTTGTTGAAAGTATTTTCTACGTGGTATGCAATATTGTGAATATCAGCAGTACAATTCTATGATAATTTTATAGATGCTTTATAAATATCTATATAAGGGTATTATTTGGAATAAATCTCCAACATAAAACAATTGAAGCTGCTATGTTGCGTACAATTATTCGCCGTCGAATTTCATTGATATTATGAAAGAATGCTTCCTAATCTCTCGCGAACGATTTGAGGAAAATGATGTTATCTGTTTGGCAGTTACTTTAATATCCCTCGATAAAGCTGGGCGATACGGTAGAAACTAATTCAATAAGAACTTACTCTCTTTCTATCTGATAGCTATTGGAAATGTCATGTTCAGAGAGAATTTCTCGATGGAACAATTTTCCGCCCAATTAGTTAATTGAATAGAAAGTTATATTGAATGATAAAGTTGAGCAAAATAAAATAAACGTGATCGGGGGAGTTTTGACAAATTGGTACGGCTGTCATTCGCCTTGCAAACCTACTGCTTATTTACTGTAGCTGCGTTCGAGAGATTTGAGTTCAAGGTAGGCGATTTTTAATTGACGAGTTTGATTATGAACTCTCTCATTGTTTGACGTCGAGGTAGACTAATATGAACTCTCATTGTTTGACTATTGACAATGAGTTGTTGAACATTGTATGAACATTGTTAACTAGTCAAACAATGAGAGTGCGAAATAGTCTACCTTGACATCAAACAATGAGAGTTCGTAATAGTCTACCTTGACGTCAAACAATGAGAGTACATAATAGTCTACCTTGACGTCAAACAATGAGTTAATAATCAAACGCCAGACGTACTATTATGAACTCTTACTGTTTAACTATTGACAATGAGTTGTTGAACATTGTTAACTAGTCAAACAATGAGAGTACGTAATAGTCTACCTTGAGGTCAAACAATGAGAGTTCATAATCAAACGCCAGACGTACCATTATGAACTCTCATTGTTTGAACATTGTATGAACATTGTTAACTAGTCAAACAATGAGAGTTCATAATAGTCTACCTTGACGTCGAACAATGAGAATTCATAATAGTCTACCTTGACGTTAAACAATGAGAGTTCATAATCAAACGCCAGACGTACTATTATGAACTCTCATTGTTTGACTATTGACAATAAGTTGTTGAACATTGTATGAACATTGTTAACTAGTCAAACAATGAGAGTACACAATAGTCTACCTTGACGTCGAACAATTAGAGTTCATAATCGAACGCCAAATCACAACACAGTTAACTGAGATTCATATGCGAATCGAAATTGAATCAAATGTTAAAACTTCCAAGTCATACTAAAGAGTAGAAATAGTCCGAATTATCCATTTGAAAAAAAGTGTCGAATATGGTAAGTAGATTGTTAATCAATATCGCACTGAAGCAACACCACAGGGTTAATGGCGATAGTAAGGGATCAATCCCTAAGGAAAAGAATCAAGGACAACGCCTCGTAATTTTGAACTACGGTCAGATAACGAGGCAACATCTGAGCTGGCACACTACTCTCCAAACTTCCACGCAAAGCCAACGTGAAGACATTTGAAGCAACGACAGATTTAACGTGCACCAACCCCCTTGTACACAAAATTAAGATCCTGTAGATACTGATATATTAGAGTCCCAGGGAACAAGCTCGTTAACGTTTAAATTGAAAATAATTTATTTTGTCATAAATATCAGTTGTTGATTTTGAACTGACATCAATATGAATGTCAAGGAAGTTAGCGGATAAAGGTGAACTATTTGTTTTTTTGAGGATGAGTTCAGTGGAATAAATATTTTTCCAAAAGTCAGTGAACTCTGGCAAGTTAAAAATGATTAAATCATCTATGTAGCGATAAGAGCCAGCAAATTTGGATGTGTGCGATCTTTCAAAAAAATGGAGGTAGAGATTAGCAAGAATGCTGGAGAAAGATACCACAAGGTACTTGTGGTATCCCTTGTATTTGTTGGAATAGATACCATTAGAGATAAAATTATTGAGGACACAAAGATTAATGAGGCTATTCCGATATTGTTGAGAGATACTAAGAAGGTTAAATTCAGTGTAGTAGGAGTTAAGAACATCTATAAGGTTATGGAGCGGGATACTAGTGAACAGATCTTTAAAATCAAAGGAATCTATTTGGGAGATATTGTTATCAGAAGAAAGAAAATTAAGAAGTGGTGTGTTATTATTAATGATCCAACAGTTTTCTTTTAACGTGATTGCTTTAAGAATGATTTTTAAAAAATTGAAAAAGATTTTGCCTGGTTTATACATGTAATTTTGGTTAGTGCCACAAGTGATGTATCTAAAAGCTATTGGGTTTTTGTGAAATTTAGGGGTCATGGTAATGTAGGGGATGAGTATATTGTAGTTCTTAGGCTTTGGAGTTTTATTGAAGGCAATGATTTTTTTTACAATATTATGAGTAGCATTCATTGTTTTGTAAGTTATGGAGTTTTTAAGTTCAGTATCTAGTAGGTTAAGATAAAGTTTTTTGCAGAAGAAACCGAAATTGCAGTTTGCTTTAGTGGTGATTAAGATTGGTGGTGATGATTTTTAATTACAATAAATTGGTGGTTAGTGATTTTTAATTACAATAAATTTTGCAACTCCACCAATCTTTTCCGAGATTCCTCCATCTGTATATCTGTGAAGATAAAAACTACTCTACATTTATCGATCCCCACCATAAACACATAATCACTGGTAACCTCGATATTGTTAAAAATGCATCACTTAGACAACTCGTGTCAAAAGGCACTAATTTTAGACCTATGCTTAAAACTTAAAAATCCTTCGCATTTGAAACTTTTCTTAACGACAAATACCTCTTCTGCCTTAAAATTTCAAACAAATTTTCCTTACCCTTGTATTTTTTCACAGAATGGAAATGGCGCTTGTTCAATTTTTAAAAAAAATTCATCTCTACTTCCTTTAAAACTAGCACATTCGAATTTGCAGAAATTAAAAATTCAATTAAATACCTACAATCTCTTTTTATTATTACCCCAACAGATAAAGCCAACTGCAACCACGGATATAGTATTTCAGCCTAACTCAAGTCTTCAAGTTTTAGCATACGATACTGATTAGTTAATTTCCAATGAATTAAAAATACACATCTCTCATAGAGAATGTTATTCTGTAATATACAAGTTATACTATTTTCAAAACATCTCAAATATACTCACTGCCAAAAGTTAAGCACGAAGCGATAAAATGCGAAAAAATCGACAAGTACAGCTTTGATTGATACGAAATGCGTCAGGCAAGTAGCAAATATGTCTATGCATGAAACAAAACAAAAATCACATACAAAGATGAAAGAAATATTGAATTTTCATAAATTATAAGATGAAGTCATATTGGAGTCATTAACAAAATGATGTTTAAATCCAAAACAAACAAACAAAACCGACATTAATATAGTATGTGACCACCCCTCATCCTCATATAAAGTTTACAGCTTGTGACCATGCTTTCCATGAGGTGATCAACCACCCCAGAGTCAAGTAATCGCCATTCCTCCTGTAGAGCAGTTTGCAACTCTGTGAGAGTGACTGAGGGTGGGAAACGTGCAGACACAGCAGGACCGAGGGCATCCCAAAGATTTTGAATGGGATTCAGGTCGGGCGAGTACGCCGGCCCCAATCCATACGCGCAATCCCCTCACCCTCCATGTAGTCGTCGACGATGTTAGCTCGATGGGGACGCGCATTACCATCCATTAAAACGAAAGCAGGACCAACTGCTGCAGCGTACAATCTCACAGTGGGTTCTAGGACATCATCCCGATACCGGACAGTCGTCACAGAACCCCGTCAATAGATATGCAGGTCGGTGCGATATCCCAACGAAATCCCTGCCCACACCATGATGCTTCCATCTCGGAATGCGTGATGCTCGATGATGTTCTGGGGCCGATTGCGTGTGCCTTGTTCTCTCCAGGCCCTTACACGCTTGTCATCTGGCACTAGGGCAAATCTCGTCACATCCGTGAACATAACGTTGGCCCTATCAGACACAGTCCAATTCACATGTTGCCGACACCACTTTAATCGTGCCTCTCTGGATTGGACGGATAAAGGAACACAAACTCGTGGTACCCGGGCGTACAGTCCATTCATGTGTAGCCTTCGGCGAACAGTAGTGGCAGTTATCGTCTTACCAATGAACGCTGCAACCATAGATGTCACACGTGTGGAGGTCGCTCTTCGATTCCGCTTGGCTAAAACAGCAATATATCGATCTTCCGCGGGGGTCGTAACCCCTGGCGACCGGCCACAGGTCTTCGGACAACTGTTTGGCTTGTTTGGAATTGTTTCCATAATCGTGAAATGACGGAATGATGAACGCTGAAGAAAAGAGAAACATCTGTGATTGATTGTCCTGCTTCAAGGCGTCCCACAGAACGCCAGCGCTCACTATCTGCCATTCGTCTTCTGGAAGCCATAGAAACACGTCTATCTTGAAAACTAATCGTTATCAGCACTTACATGAAACTCCTCTACGCTTCTTATACGACTGCCTTTTTTGCATATTTCTCGACACGAAACCGTGATTGGCTGTTACAGAACATATTTGCATACTTCCATCTATCTCTGCAGCGAAATGCAGCCTCTCAAATTCAGATTGGCTTCCGGAAATTAACATTTTCCTCTCCGTGCTTAACTTTTGGCAGGGAGTGTGTATCAAATTCAATCTGGAACATGTTCCATATTATGTACGCATGCACTTCTATGAAAAGATTTACTTGCTTTTAAGAAAACAAAATTAACAGAAAACTAGTTTTGGTAGTTCTACATTACGTGCACATGCCTTATGTATTTCGCTAACATACAAGGCACAAGAAATCGACAGTATTCGTATATTGATGAATGGCAACAAACGGATATAAATAATAGAAAATCAAACAATACTGGATTCATTCGCCAATTTTTCCAGTGTTTAGATATGCTTGATTTTAACTATGAAGCTATAAAATACACCATAATTAAAATAACGTCGCACTGGAACAACTCAATTGGCTATTGGCGATGCTCCGGAATCAATCCCGAAGGGAAAGATCCGAGGATAATTCTTCGTAATTTTGAACCACGGTCAGATGACGAGGTTAACACTTGGGCTGGCACCCCACTCTCCAAACTTCCACACCACGCCAACGTGAGGACATTTGAGGCCTGACAGATTTAACATGCACCAGCCTCCTTTTAACACGACGGTCTTTGGTTGGATTCGAACTAGCAACCCTCCAGTTGCTAGTCATTCTTCCAACTGGGCTACCGCGGCCCTTACATATCAATTGAACCAATTCAATTGAAGTTTCAAAATTGCGAGGTGACATTCTTGTTACATTGATCGATCAACAGTGAATTCCACAAGTTCACAGGCCTCATGAGGACATACGTATCATCATCCAACGTAACGTTTGTCATCCGAATCCACGCTACATCTTCACCACCAACTAATCGGGGTCATCACCAGTCCGGAAATCCAGATTCACTGTAACCGTGATCCCGGGCACACAGAACTATGCGGCCACCGTTGAGGGATTATCCTTTCATTATGAACCACTTCCACTTTGCTGCACTGGGACCTTTATCTGTTTCGCTAATAATTGAGGCAAATCAGTTCACATCTACGTCACAGAGCGGCATCAAGTGATTGCAGCTGCCTTTGGAATATGCATTATGTGAATTAAACAGAATCCACGAGCGTTGTCATTAGGCACCTCGATTGCATTGTGGATTCAGCCATGTTGGCATGGATATTACACTTTAAAATCGGAAGAGTACTGGGGTCATACATGGAAAGTCTAGAAGATGCCATGTATGTCTTCATGACATACATGGCATACCATAATTGGTGAACTTGTGGAATTCATTGCTGATGGATCAATATAACAAGAATGTCTACTTTATCTTTTGAAACTATTAAATTAAACTAACTTAATGGAAGAACGGGCTATTGGCGATTGACCGGGATCAATTCCGATGGGAACAATCCAAGGACAAAGCCTCATAATTTTAAATCAAGGTCAGATAACGAGAACAACACCTGAGTTGGCACCCCACTCTCCAAACTTCGACACCACGCCAACGAGAGGACATTTGAGGCCACGACAGATTTAACGAACACCAGCCCCGTGTACATGACGGTCTTTGTCTGGACTGAGTTTCGAACTCGCAACCCTCCGGTTGTTAATTCGTTGCCCTTCCAACTGGGCTACCACGCTCCCCGACGGAAGACGGGATAATCGTGTCTTATAATGCTTGTAGAGAAGGAAACAAATTAATATTTTTCTTTAATTATTTACATTTCACCCTGCTGCATCAAGTTATTGCAGCTACTTTAAGAGTTTGCATTACATGAATTAAACTGCTTCCACCAGCGATGTCATATCATCTGACCGTGATTCCAAATTACGTGGTGTTGTCCTCGGATCTTTCCCTTCGGGGGATGATCCTGGACCGTCACCAATAGCCGTTGTGTTGCTTCCAGTGTGATGTTAATTAAAATACCCACTTACCAGCGATCTCATAAATCACTTATATGCTGCTTTGTGCGAACTCAGCCATTTGCGTTTATCCACTACACTTCAGTTCAGTCTAACCTTTCAGAAAGACGAAAAGAGCCTTTTCTACGTGGTTTACGAAAGTTACCCTTCAAGCGTTTTCGACGAGATATCTCGTCCAACAAAATCTGATCAATGTTGCTAATGACAAGATATTTCGTCATCAAAGTACTGTCGATTTCTTGAAGATGAAGTGACCAAGATCTGGTTCAGTCTTTTTCTAATGACGAGATATCTCGTTCATCAAGATCAGGTCAGAATTGCTAATAACGAAATACCTCGTCGAGACCACCACCAGGAGGATTAATACAATTATTGTTAAATTAGACTGAAGATTCGTTTTGTGTTTCATAATGTTAGTATTCTCATAGCTTAGCTACAATTTTATTATAATTATTATTGTTAATATAATTATTGTTAAATTAGACTGAAGATTCGTTTTGTGTTTCATATTGTTAGTACTCTCATAGCTTAGGTGCAATTTTATTATAATTATTATTGCTAATATTATTATTGTTAAATTAGACTGAAGATTCGTTTTGTGTTTCATATTGTTAGTACTCTTATAGCTTAGCTACAATTTTATTATAATTATTATTGTTAATATAATTATTGTTAAATTAGACTGAAGATTCGTTTTGTGTTTCATATTGTTAGTACTCTCATAGCTTTGCTGCAATTTTATTATAATTATTATTGTTAATATAATTATTGTTAAATTAGACTGAAGATTGGTTTTGTGTTTCATATTGTTAGTACTCTCATAGCTTAGCTACAATTTTATTATAATTATTATTGTTAATATAATTACTGTTAAATTAGACTGAAGATTCGTTTTGTGTTTCATATTTTAGTACTCTCATAGCTTAGCTACAATTTTAATATAATTATTATTGTTAATATAATTATTGTTAGATTAGACTGAAGATTCGTTTTGTGTTTCATATTGTTAGTGCTCTCATAGCTTAGCTACAATTTTATTATAATTATTATTGTTAATATAATTATTGTTAAATTAGACTGAAGATTCGTTTTGTTTCATATTGTTAGTACTCTCATAGCTTTGCTGCAATTTTATTATAATTATTATTGTTAATATAATTATTGTTAAATTAGACTGAAGATTCGTTTTGTGTTTCATATTGTTAGTACTCTCATAGCTTTGCTGCAATTTTATTATAATTATTATTGTTAATATAATTATTGTTAAATTAGACTGAAGATTCGTTTTGTGTTTCATATTGTTAGTACTCTTATAGCTTAGCTACAATTTTATTATAATTATTATTGTTAATATAATTATTGTTAAATTAGACTGAAGATTCGTTTTGTGTTTCATATTGTTAGTACTCTCATAGCTTTGCTGCAATTTTATTATAATTATTATTGTTAATATAATTATTGTTAAATTAGACTGAAGATTCATTTTGTGTTTCATATTGTTAGTACTCTGATAGCTTAGCTACAATTTTATTATAATTATTATTGTTATTATAATTATTGTTAAATTAGAATGAAGATTCGTTTTGTGTTTCACATTGTTAGTACTCTCATAGCTTAGCTACAATTTTATTTCTGGCGGGAACAAAGTTATTGACGATTTGTGTCCCTAAATACGAATTAAACTATTAAAATATTACAAACTGCCATTCAAAATCTTCATACATTATGTATTTCGTGGTTATACCTAGAATAAATTTAAAATTGCGGAATATGTAAGCTAAAAAGCGGTGGTTGGTTGGATTTTTATGGCGCAAGGGCCATATTTAGCCATGCTGCGCCAGACGCAACACTAACAACATCAAGTAATAGACACACACAATGAAAGTTTTACTGACACAGAAGAGAGAAATACCCCAGGGAGGAATGGAACCTGCTCCGCATACAACTCACAGGTTGTCACTGGGATCGTCGCCAACAGCCCGTTGTGTTACTCCAGTGTGACGTTAATTAAATACCTACCTGAGATAAAGCACGTTAAATTAGGTAGTTAATTAACGTCGCACTGGAGCAATACAAAGGGCAATTGGCGACGGTCCGGGATCAAACCCGAACTGAAAGATCTGAGGACAACACCACGTAATTTGGAACCACGGTCAGATGACGAGTTCACACCGGAGCTGGCAACCCACTCTCCAAACTTCCCCAGCTTCAGGACATTTGAGGCCACGACAGATTAACCAGGTTAAAATTATGTAATTCACAACTGCGTATTCGAGCATCCAATTCCACAGAAAAATAAAAATATTAGAAACGCAATCAATTAAATAGTGTGAGAATTTTTATCAACCACCGTGTCTCTATTACTATAGAAACATCCCCTCTATCCCATTGAAACTCCCTACAGCTGATATTTTCTAAGTGCGCAGAAACGAAGAAGAAATAGGATACTTCCCTCATAGCTTCACATTTCGTCAGCTCAGAAATTCTCTTAAAGATTTCAATTTCGTGCCTTCCAAAGGGAAGCTTTGAACTCCACTTCGAAGGGGTTTTACGATTTGTAGATTTTTTCGGACACATTATTGGATATACTCGGAAACGAGCTTTATCGGTCGACTTCTCAGACGCAATATGTAACCTCGTTGAGATACTTAAATCCCCGTAGATTTGGAGATATTTATTCCACATAAGGCGGAAGGGGACTTTTCATACTCCGTCCGTATGACGGGCAGTGTATGGGAGGCATATTAGTTCATGGGATTTCGTTTTATTTCAGTTTGATTTCAGATGTAGATAGATATTACTCTGCGCAGTTAGAGAATTCTCTCTTTTGCTTTAAATGGGGGAACGGAACTATTAAACGCTATGTTTTAGGGAAGGTAGAAGTTTCAAAGTTCTATAAAAAAATTCATTATTCCTTTCAAATGCGGACTTTGATGGTTTGGGTGTTATGTTGAAGATGACATTATTGTAATGTTTCCATCATTTGAAATTTGTGTTCTTATGGCCGCTGTAGTCCAGTTGAAAGAGTAAGGGATTAGCAATCGGAGGGTTGTGAGTTCGAAAGTCACAGCCCTCCAACCAAAGACCGTCGTGTGCATAGGGGGTACATGTTAAATTTGTCGTGGCTCCAAATGTCCTAACTTTGGCCTAGTCAGATGTGACATCATCTGACCCAGGTTCAAAATTACGAGGTGTGTACCCTGTAGAGATCCAAAATTAATATTTTCACCAAATTTATTTTTGTTCATAAACACAAAATTTTGATGACTGAAAAGTATCCAATTAATTTAACTTTTAAATACAACATCCAAACTATAAGATCCTAAATTTAAAAATATCCAATTTAAAATTCTTTTTTTCTTCGGAACTTTGAAACTTTTACCTGTTTCCACTGGAAACAGTGTTTAAAAGTCCTATAACCCTTAATGTTGTTGTCGTGTCCATTTCTGAGTCGGATGTCGCCATGTGCTTTTTGCACAGCTTTGGCGATGTCGATTATTTTCTCGCTGTAAAGCTGTTCTTCAGGATGGTAATCGATTGTGTGATTGATTGATTGATTGTTGGGTTTTATGGCGCAAGGAATCGATGGTTTGAAGAGCAGCTACTATTGCAGGGCAGGTGAATATAGGATGAGGTGTGAGTTGAATTCCCAAACACTTGCTACAATGTCTGTATATATTCTGGTTCCATCACAGTTAGTTTTATATACAGGGTGAGTCTAAATTGTTTTTATAAAGTAAGAGGGGTGATAGTACCCATCCAGATGAGCAATAATTACCATTGAACATAGGGTCTCATTCCACTGTGAGAGTCAGAAAAGAGTAAAATTAGAATTTCATCATGAACTTACAACAGTGTTGGGAAAGCGAATGAACGATACCAAAAGTTGCACAATCTGATTGATTGATGAGAGAAAAACTCACAGCAAGTGCTCAAAGTGGCGGCCACGCGTGTCGTTGCACAGTTCACACCGGCGAAGGAATGACTGGCTCTCGAAGATTCCTGGTGTTGTGTTAATTTTTTCTGCTGCAACACCGATTTTCGCTACGAGATCTTCAGCCGAGTCCACAGGCGTCTGGTACACTAAAGATTTCATGTGCCCCCAGAAGAAAAAGTCCAGTGGAGTCATTAGGAGGTATGCTACGCAGGCAGGTACAAAACGACGTCAGAGGCGATGACTTGTTCATGCTCGACGCGTTTCGACTTTACTCTTTTCTGCCTCTCAGAATGGAATGCGACCCTATATTCCATGGTAATTATTGCTCGTCTGGATGGATACTATCACCCCTCTTATTTTGTAAAAACAATTTGGACTCACCCTGTATAATAATAATGTAACCCTTAATGTTACATAAATTGAGAAGATAGCAAAATACGTTTTTGCTGAGTAACTTTATTAGTTAATGCACATTTATAAATAACGGTGCAAGAATTCGTTGAAAAATACACCACGGTGTTCAAGTCAAATTTGTATTTAAACCCTGCCAAAAGTTATGGGTAGGAAGGTGGGTATTAAATTAACGTCGCACTGAAGCAACACAATGGATTATTGGCGGCGGTCCGGGATCAAACCCGAAGGGAAAGATCCGAGGACAACACCACGTGATTTTGAGACAAGTTAGATGACGAGGTTACACCTGAACTGACACCCCACTCTCCAAACTTCCACACCACGCAAAAATCACGGGATAGCTACCTAATATTGCTAATTCAACTGGATAGATTCAGATACCAAAGTCCCTAATTTTTTTATCAGTAATGTTAACAATTCAATATTTTCCAATACTAGTAATTTGAAAAATAGGCTAGGAACGATAAAAATAACAATAAATTTCAAAAACACATGTCCCTAGAATCATATTACCTTCAATATACTATGTAACAGTCTAATTCCAGGGGGATTATAACAGATTCAAAAATAACAGTTTTTTCTTTTTCAGTCTTTTATTTTAACTACAGAGTCATTATATTACCTTTAAAAAAAAGGTGTAGGATATTGGGTATGAATGGACTTTTCCACACCACTCAGCTCTATTGTGTTCATGTTGATCGAACGTGGTGGCCACGCCATCCCGTTCAGAATGCTCTTTGAACCAATTTTGGACAATTTGGGCCCGATAACATGGTGCATTGTCCGTTTTGAAAATCCCGTCGTTGTTGGGATATATGGAGTCCACGGAGGGCATGTTCAATCTGGCAGGGAAGGACTCGGCTGACCAGACACGTAATAACTTTATTTTTGGACAAAATCTACATAAAAAAGTGTTCTTGGATATGATTCGCCCAAGAAATCAGACAGCCAGCTGAGTCTTGTCTTACGCAGATGAAGAAATTGAAAAGTCTGATGCAAATTCGAGATATATCATTACCAATAGTATCGGTGTAACCTTCGCAAAATAATTCAGATTACGAGCTATACTAAAATTCCTGGGTGAAACACTCCCTAGGAGATGATTAATCATCCGGCAGGAATTGTTGAACATTAAGGTATTCACCTGAAGTCCGTTCAGCCATATCATGCAGCGTTAAAAACAGATAGGTAGGTAGTTAAACTAACATTGTACTGAGGCAACGCAACGGGTTATTGGCGACGGTCCGGGATCAGTCCCGAAGAGAAAGATACAAGGACACCTCGTAATTTTAAACCACGGTCATATGACGAGAACACCTGAGCTGGCACCCCATTCTTCAAACTTCCCTACCACACCAACGTGAGGGTATTTGAGGCCACGAAAGACTTAACGTGCACCAACCCCCGTTTACACGACGTTTTTTTTCGGCTGGACCTAGTTTCGAACTCTCGACCTCTCAGTTGGTAATCCGCTGCTCTTCCATCTGGGCTACCACGGCCCGCAAAATAGTCCAGATTACGAAAGATACTAAAATTCCATACATCCCCCGACCGTGGCAATATATAATCCTCTGGCAGGAATCGGTGAACGTTAAGGTGTCCACATGAAGTCCGTTCTGCCATATCACGGCAGCGTTTAAAAAACATAAGGAGGCCTATATCCGATTTTCGTTTGTTACTAGGAAAGTTTTAGATTATATCTGAATGAAAATATTATGTTTCGATAATTGAGAATGATATGGAAAATCAAATGTTTAAAAATCGTAAATAGTGGTCAACTTTATATGTACAGCATTACTGGTATATTATTCTGTAATGCTTTGTGAAAGATTATATCAATTCAGAAGAAAGGGGTTTTGGCATTAGAGTATCAATATTTGTTTATCTGTAGCGTTTGGGGAGATTTAGCATTTGAGTGGTCAACCTTTAATATTTGTCTGAAAATTAGATAAATGTCCTGTAATTTTTTTTAAACTGTAGGTATTCCGTTAATCATTAATTTCTTTTCGTGCCTATTTTTGGTAATGTGGATCCTTCGATTACTCTTAGTTTGGTAGGGCAACCACTCCTAATTTGAACGGTTCTTTTACACACAAGTGTTCAGACTTTACACGGACTAGCTGATTAGTTGTTGCTAATCTCCACGTCTAGCTCCAGCTAGACCAAATCCACAAACTAACTTTAAATTAACTAATTTTACCTTGTTAGGTAGGTAATTAATTAACGTCCCACTGGAGCAACACAACGGGCTATTGGTGATCTATCCCGAAGGGACAGATCAAGGACAACGCCTCGTCATTTTGAACCACGGTCAGATGACGAAGTCAACACCTGAGCTGGCACCACACTCTCTAAACTTCCCCACCACGCCAACATGAGGACATTTGAGGCTACGACATATTTAACGTGTGCCATCCTCCATGTATACGACGGTCTTTGGCTGGACCGAGTATACATACAACTCGCAATCCTCCTGTTGGTAATCCACAACTCTTGCCACTAGAAGTTAACGAGCTCCTTTGTGGTCATCTTGGTGTCACTAAAAGGCATGTCTTGCTGAAAAGGAATAGAAGCTGCCTTTGCAGCACTGATTACAGATGGAAGATCACGTTCAAATTGATCTCAGTAATCCTTTCAAAAGTGTCGCACTGTCGAGTTATGACCTAGACCATCTTGTTAATTTTCACGTCTAGTTCCAGCTAGACCAAATCCACAAGTCCATTCACCAGAACAAAGTCATACACCAAAAGAGATTCAGGAAACAGGTCGTCTTGGGACAACCCCAGGCACTCGAGAATGTATGCTGAGAAGGCCTGGTCAAGACTGGCATTTAAGGCAAACAGAATGAATCTTGCGACCACAGCAAAATGTGAGACTCCTCAGATGGCCACTGAAGAAACGGGAGAACGCTTGTCTGAATATGTCTGTCGCAAGTGAGAGCAAGAGATCTTCCGGGAAGATCCCCACGATACCAAGAGTGTACAGGGGGAACTATCCATGGCTTTTTATCAAGATTTTTTTCTAATAAAGTTCAAGAAACGTCAATGAGTGAGTAACGGACAATGGCTCATGGACACTCTCCTTCGCCAAATCATCCATTACTTCGTTTCTCCTGTGGTCCACATGTGAAGGGTTCTTGACTTATGTAACCTGAGCTGATTAGTAAAACAGGTTTTTGAAAAAAAAAAACCATTTTCTCCTTGGTGTGAATTTAATTAATTAACGTGCACGCAAATTTAATTTTTATTGAGTTCATGCCACTGCTACTTTGTACCTTGATATATTTACTAAGCACGTGTAAACTGTAATATTAGTGAACGCAGTTTTGATTTGCTGTAACTGATTGAATATGATAAAAAATAAATGTTGAATTTAAAAAAATTGGAGGCTGAGTGAAAAAGTATCGATCCGTGTTCTTCGTATCGTTCTTAGTTTTTTTAATGAATGTATAAATTTCTTTAGCAAGCATTCGTCTCCATGTGTACAACCCAAAAGCCAATCTACAAATAATCAATGCAATCTTTGATACTCTGACCATTCGAGAAGTGACTCGAGAGTGTCTACACCTCAGAGGTGAATTAGGTGCCGACTCTGATCACCTCTCTTATCTCCCGACGCTAACCTTGGTCTTGTCTCGACGAGGTATCTCGTCAGTAGCAAAACTGGTCAGACCTCGATAGACGAGATATCTCGTAGACACCACTTGGTGGGTTAAGGGAAGGAGCAGTGGGATAATTCACTATCCAGACAGGTCGTAACTTTTTTTGACCCGAATTACATTAGTTCATGCGAATTTAGTGATACGACGCAAAGAACAACATAAGCTCTTTTCCCATTGAAATGGAGAATTATGGATCCTTACAATCTTATAAAAAAGCAGAAAGCATGATTGTCTGAAGCAGCGAAAACTCTGGAACGCTGAGTTCAGGCGTTATGGAACTTTAACAGCTTATACTGTCTGGAATTTCTAGCTCAGTGCAACTACTTTCAGCTCGCTACGTTTCCTTTTAGCCATCGAAGGATAATTTAATATATAACATGCAAAAAGAGACAAATCAACATAAAATGTAAAAATCTCTCCCAAACTGACGGGATTTGGATTGTTAGTAGCAGGGGCGAAACCGGGTAGTAAAGTTAGTATCATATAAAGGATGTGATTCGTTGCAGATACTTTAAGGGCCACTGTAGCCGGTTGGAAGAGTAGAGGAATAGCAACCGGAGGGTTGCGATTTCGAATCCAACCAAAGACCGTCGTGTACAAGGGGACCGGTGCATGTTAAATCTGTCGTGGCCTCACATGCCCTCATGTTGGCGTGGTGTGGAAGTTTGGAGAGTGGAGTGACAGTTCAGGTGTTGACCTCGTCATCTGACCGTGGTTCGAAATTACGAGACGTTGTCCTTGATGTTTCCCTTCGGGATTGATCTCTGACCGTCGTCAGTAGACCGTTGTGTTGCTCTAGAGCGACGTTAATTACTTATCTATCTGCAGATATTTTGAAATTTTTTTTCTCAGTAATAGATTTAAGTATTTTCCACTGTTTTTTACACCGAAATAAAACATTGATAACTCTTTTACAATATCAATATAGCATAGGAAGATTATTTAAGTCGAAATGCTAATACTAGATTAGTACGCCTTAAGCAAGGAGTGAAATATAAAAATAATAATTATTTTTATAAGCTGTCTATACTGGCTGGTTTTGTATAAAAAACATACAAAACTCTGTTATTACACTTTTTATCTTATGTGTATGGTTCGGTGAGGCTAATTAAGATTATAATTTTTTGTCAATATAATAAGCTTTCAACTATGATTTAGAAAACGTAATCAGCTTATCGCAATTGCTTATGCCACAGGAAACTTTCTAGTTATTTTCACAGCTTACTTTTTGTCCTAAACAATGCTACTTTAAATCCCAAGATAACTATAGAAAAAATACAGCGAGCGATTTTTAAAATTATTATAAAAACTATTCGACTAAGATAAAGCGATAAGAACATTTTCGACAACCAAACTCGATTCTTAACGACGATTAAAAATATTGCACCAACATTAAATGTTTCAGAAATTCAAATCCACACGCGTACACCACTAAAAAAATATTCTAATTGCAGAGCGATCTCTCCGGTACCAACGGAAACAGTTTCTTCTACCTATTAGCTCCAATGTAATTAGATGCCAGAGAACTTAATTTCTTTAGTTAATTTGTTACGTTAACTGTCATCAGAGAAAGGGGAGTCTGCCATACTTACGAGTGCTTACAGCGCCCTCTTCCGGCTTTCAATGAGAGTGTGGCGTTACTTACGCTGTTTTGAACTCATCGAAGGCTCTATTAAAAAGTACTCGATGCATTGTGGCTTCCAGTAAAGCATAAAACCTCGCTTTTTTTCTCGTGTGTAAAGGGTACCTGAAATTGCGAGTATTGGATTACTGAGCTATGCTAGATCGTTATGGGCACAGTGGGAGATTCAAAGTTGCAGAATTAATTTTGTGTAAATATCGATATTTACGACATTTTGCGTTCTGCTATACGATCAATGGGGATACTAATTTTGCCCCTCTTTCATTAGAAGAATAATGTTCCAGTTTTTAGTGTTCAAATATAGAGGTAGTTGAATTTAAGTCTCACTGGAGCAACACAACGGGCTATTAGGGACGGTCCGAGATCAATCCCGAAGGGAAAGATCCGACGACAACACCTCGTAATTTTAATTCACGGTTAATGACGCGGTCACACTTGAGCTGGTTTCGTGATATATAACCATACAGCTAAATGCACGTCAGGATTTAAATCTCTCTCTCATTACGTATTTTATATTCCTAAAAATCCTATTTTAAAGCATGCATTTTGCAGTTGGTAGAGTCTGCTAGGAATATTCCCCAGTAATGTGCATAGTGTTGAAACATGATAATTATATTATTCCTCTTGGTGGTTTATCTTCGTTTCGAAAACTGCACTGTAGTTGTTCGAAACTTGTACAAAAACTTGTTCTAAACTGTTCCAGTGTAAAGGGACAATTTGTTTTTTCTACTTGGATCTTCATTTCCATTGGAGTAATAGGGCAGTTTTGCCTCGACGAGTTGTATTGTTCTTAACAAAATTGACCATATCTTGTACGAGATATCTCGTCGAAACACTTGGAGGGTTAAGTCCCCCATCATTCTTAAACGATTTTTTAAAATGTTCTAACGAGTTTTCAGGGAGTGCTAAGAGTTGGTGGAATTTTTCGAGTTTTTGCGTGGTGCAAGTTGCTGTTATTAGTCCTTGGAAAAGAAATTCTGCCTACAAAATGATATGCTTTGAGTGTTAAGGTAATGAAATTAACTTTCTGAGAGGATCAGATGCCTATATCCGCTCTGAAACCTGCTGTCTTTATTGTGTGACTTCTATTTAGTTTTGATCATCAAGCCCAATAGAATCGTTTCCAGGATTCTTTTAACAAAATTAATATGGAAATAAATTTAAAGATCCTGCTATACTTAAACAGTCAATAATGTTCTAAGGTGCTTTACAGATCCGAGTCGATCTGCGACATCCCAAAATGCGCCGATACAATGATTTTATCTTCCAATGATTCATTTGATATCATTAATGTTTGTTTGAAAACTTTGTAGAAGGATCCTTGTTGACCCAACCAAAAAGAAGGTTAAATGTCTATTCAGATGATAAACTGGTACTTAAATTGACATTATATGACATTGTAAAAATACGCTAAAATAATATACAGTGGTACCTTGAGATACGAGTTTAATTCATCCCATGACTGAGCTCGTAAGTCAAAATGCTCGCATCTCAAATCAATTTTCCCCATTGAAATGAGATTACCAGCCCCCCAAAACTACTCCATTTTTTATAATAAACAAATATTGTAGCTGGAGTTATAGTCTTTATCGAGTCCTGCTTCAGAATAGTACATATCGTAGAAGTAGTTCGATCGTACTGCGTTGCCAAGTTTATTATTCTTACGCCTTGCTCATCTTTGTCTATTATCTCATTCTTTAATTCCATGGATATTACCTTTTTTCTTTTCTCACCACTGTTCTTTACACTCACCTTCTTTGGACTCATAGTTATACGAAAAAAAAACCTAAATAACTGTATATCACCCCGTTTTTCCGTTTTCAGAATTGACGCATCTGGTCGGAGAAAAGAAAAATGAAAAAAATTAAGAAAGGGACTCGGGCCTCTCTGTGGCAGTTGAGAATAAATATCAAACCAAATTAAAAAATGATTGGTTTTGTGACAGACGTTAACTGTCATCAGGTGAGGTTAACATGTGAACTGAACGACGCGCAAGATTCGGGAATCTGAGCGGAGTTGTGGTTGTGACTTCAAGCTCGTATCTCAAGGTAAAAATTCAACCTAGTGACGGCTCGTATCTCAAAAAACTCGTATATTGGAGCGCTCATATCTCAAGCTAAGCACTGTACTATAAAGATGTGAGAGCGTGCAAGCGCTCCGTGACTTTAATTTTTACTACTCGCGTGCTACTATTACTAAGTGTTCTCGTAAGCGTCATTGTGTCGATATAAATTTCATTAAGCACCCCCAAGCTGATATGAATGAATGAATGCATTTGTAGTTTTGCACGTGCAGACTGTAATATGGTACGTGATGAAAAATTAATATGGAATTTGTGAGGAAAAATTAGAGGAGTGTTATATATTAGGTGTACCGGAAAGTTCTGTCCGTTCCGGTTACAACAAGTTTCAACAAGTATGCGCATATTCATTTGACGCATATTTGGCTCTCTTTTTATCACTGAATGTATACATACTAACCTAGCAAATGAACTAAAACGAAGATGATTCATGTTAGTATTAAGTGAGACGCGATCGTGTACCCATGGCTACTGATAAAGTTCATTTACGCCATTGTATTTTGTACGAATTCCAACGAGGAAGAAATGCTACAGAAGCGTGTAGAAATGTATTGAAAGTATTTGGTGAAGGTACAGTTTCTGATAGAACATGCAGAAGACGGTTCGAAAAATTTCAAATAGGTGATTTCGACCTTTCTAAGCCACGCTTTGGACGACCATCTTTGATTGACAACGATACTGTCAAGATCATGTTAGAGCAAAATCCTTTTCTGACAACATCGGAGATTGCGGAAAGGCTTGATTCAGCTCAACAAACCATTTCGGACCATATTCGGAAACTAGGATTGGTGTGGAAATATTCGAGATGGGTGCCGCATGAGTTAAGAAAAGAATTTGAATGATCGAGTCATCATTTGCACATCTCTGCTTGCACGGAACAAAATCGAACCCTTATTGGACCGGATGATAACTGGGATGAAAAGTGGATTACCTATGAAAACATCGTAAGGAAAAGGGCATATTGTGAATCCGGAAAACCTGCCCCCTCCACCTCTAAACCGAAGTTGAGCTTGAGTAAGAGAATGTTGTGTATATGGTGGGACATTCGAGGACCAATACATTTTGAGCTGTAGTAACCGAACAAAAAGCTAAATTCGGAGAGGTATTGTCAACAATTGCATAATTTAAAAACATCACTCCAAGAAAAGAGGCCGATGATGTTCAATAGGAAGGACATCATACTGCTTCATGATAATGCCAGGCCACATACTGCTTTGGGGACTCGTCAGAAACTCGGAGAGCTAGGCAGGGAAAGTCGCATTCACCATACTCCCCGGACCTAGCACTCTCCAATTATCACTTGTTTCTGTCCTTACAAAATTTTTTGCAGTGCAAAAAATTCAAAAACGAAGAAGATATCAAACAAACACTGGTTCAATTTTTCGCCTCTAGGGATAAGGCATTTTTAAAAATGGAATATACAAATTGCCATCACGCTGGCAAGAAATCATAAGTAATGATGGAAATTATATTATTCAATAAAGTTTATTCAAGGTATGAAAAATTTATTATTTTGTTTTATTCTAAAAACGGACAGAACCTTCCAGTAGACCTAATATAATAGTGGATCCGCGTTCTTTGTAGTTTTGTATCGTCCTTATTTTATTAATAAATGTCTAAATTTTTCTAACAAGCTTTCGTCTCCATGTGTGCAACGGAAAGGCTTATCGACAACTATTTAACCTTCTAAGTGGTTTCCACGAGAAATCTCATCCATCAAGATGTAGACGATTTTAATAATGACGAAGTACCTCAACATCAAGATATTGCCGATGTTTAGATGCTAACGAGATTAAGATCTGGTCAGTTTTGCTAATGACGAGATACCTCAGACAACCACCAGGAGAGTTAATACAATCTCACTGATATCCTGAACATAGGAAAAATGAATAGTCTTATTCTCCAGGTGAATTAGTATAGAAATCGGGGACCCCGCAATGTCCCGACCGAACACATGCTCAAAAAAATTGCTATTCTCATAAACGAACTTCCTAACACAATTTTCATTAATAAAACGATATTCCGAAGTCATTTCTTCGTGTAGGAAAAATGACAGGCGATTGAGCAATCGACTCAACCCAAATTCATTTTCTTTATGTCCCACAAATGGTTCTACAAACAGAAAACATCTTTCTAACTCAGCAATCGATACGGGTAATAATAAAGTAGCCCCACTATCAAAATGCTGGATCGTGATAAAATAAAAATGCTTTATTGAAAGAGTAACTAAATTCTTGACACATAAAAATGAGAATACTAAATATACGTTAGACATACTTCGTCACCTTTGCGTATGATAGAAATAGATTTTTGGTAATCATTATAGCAAATTTCCCAGTCAAAAAATTAAATCTAATCCCAAATGTATTTTTTTATATAAAATTAAATCCAATAAGAATGCATTAGGTTTATAAAATACTCTCAGAGTTATATGGGGTAAAAGTTTAAGAAAAGTTGTGTGATAAGATTTTAAATATCTTTTACTAGCGAAACTTTCAGCCCACATTCCTGCAATCTAACTAACATTCAGTTTAAACTATGAAATATATCTATATATATAAAGTAGAAATTTGGTACACTTATACTTTGTAACCTTGCGAGTAACGCAAGCTACATATTAACCCCATTCTCTTTAACCTAGATGTGCAGAGGGGGCTAAATAAATTCTAAATTGCCATAGGAAAAACATTGAGCCTAAAACGATTGCGGTATGCAACTCAGCTTGTTTTACCAGTATTGATCGAAAATCAAATTTTTTAATGAAATTGTTTTACCAGTATTTCTCGAAAAACAATTTTTTTCCGAAACGTTATATTTAAACAATTTAAAATTCTAATTATGTTTGAACTGATTTTTTTATTTCTTTCCACAATATAAATAATTTAGGAATATTTGAATGATGAAAAATGTATAGTAAAAATACTTAATTTCACACAACTTACATTTTACAATGGAACACGAAGAACCAAAACAAATTGATGCCAAAAGCCAAAACTCATTGATGATAAAAGCGTAATTTTGCAATTCGGTATCTGGCAACGACAGAATTAATGTATTATTTTATAAATTAGATTTAGAATTCTGTGTTTGTGTACTTGAGTTAAGACAGAAATGTTGCGGTCATATTTGAGCATTTCTATGTTTTATACGTATGTTTGTACTATGTTTTGAGCATTTCTATGTGTTCTTTTGTAAATAATTCATTATTGTCTATCAATATTTTTCAAGCGTCTTTTTAAAATTTCTCTATTTCAGAATATTATCGATGTCGAAATTCGACAAGCTTGCGCAGATCTTTAAATTTTTCAATGACCAGAATTTAGCTTCTGTTTGTATTTATGTGTTCCATTGCTTTCCCTATTACCGATATATTATTTGGGAGTTAAATTGTAATGAATTATTTTATTTTCTGACAAATACCACTAGATATGGGTAGTTTCTTGGTTTCATATGTATATTTCGACGAACTTTCCTTAAGTCTGGTTAAATCCGTTATAGTTTGTAGAATTCAGTTTCATAAATATAAATGGAAACCATTTTAAGTAAGGTGTATAACTTCTTATTTTAAAATGACTGGTAAAGTTAAAATAAAGTTTTTCTAAAATAAGATATGTTACGTTAAATCAAAACGGGTAGCCATACGTTGTAGTTCAACGATATTTCTAAATTTTGACATATTTTCATTACAAGACGATTAAAATAAATTTAATTTACATTTGTTTTCATATTTCATAGGTATTATTGAAAGCTGTACTCCATAGTCAAGTAACTACATCTACCATTCTAAATAGGTACATGTGGTTTCCATATAGAAACTGAGTCTCAATTGAAAAAAGTACCGTTAAAAATTCGATTTAAAACTAAATTTTTCTGTTGGAGAAAAGCGAATTTTAAATAAGACTTTGCTGATCTTGGGATAATATCATTGTAAGGAAGTATGTAAATTAGGACTGTTCAAAAATAGTAATTTTTTTGTCTTAAGTGGCAGAAGGTCGAGATTGCTTATTTAAAGTTGAAACTGTTCGTATACAATTAGGTACCTGTGAAACATTCATTGAAAGCAGTGATTTTGTAAAAAGTGTAATCGATTGGTTTGCTTTGTCTACACTGATGACATTTGTTTTAAACAAGCTCCGTTATTCCACGTGCGGCTGAATAGAATTTTTAAGTAAAAAATGTGTGCTTTAAAATAAATTAACCATAAATGCCGTAACAGTTTAATTTGCCATCCTCTCACAATGATAATGTAATTCGAAAACATCGAATCCAAATAATAAACATGGATAGGAAAACTGAGTGCAAGACTATACCCTGAAATTTCCCCATTTTTCTGAAAATGAACTTAATCTGCATTCGTAATCACTCCAAAACTGAAAATCGACTTCTGAAGAAGTCATCTCAGAAAAAGATTTTGTAGTTTGTCTTACAGCAAGAGTGTGATGAATATGAAATGGATTATATGGGGATGGATTTATTATGTATACATATTTGCGTCCGAAGTAAATTGTAGAAGCTATGAAAAAGTTATTACGATGTTAAAAAATATTTTCTGTACACTTAAATGATGCTTGCATTTTTTTATGAAACAGAATCAACATTTAAGGAATTCAACCCGAGCATCGCCGGGTAATTCTGCTAGTAAATAAATAAAGATGACTCACATTTTCCGATTCCTTCATGTAAATACTTTTGCTCGAATAAATTTTTGTTAAAAAGTATCTAATAAAATTTAATGCACTTCGCTCGGAAATAAATGATCTCATGACAAATAATTGCTTAAATGTGAAATATTGAAAAACAGTTTGACTAAATATTAAACAAATTAAATTAACAGGACTAATAAAATTCAGATTTCAAACCGTATTACAGAATAACGCAATTTCAGAATAATTCAATAACGATTGTATAATGAAATGAATTTTATAGAAAAAAAAATTGAGAATTAAAAATACGCTTCTCTCTAAAACCTTTAAAGCAGAGCTTAACTTTAGTTTTACCGATACTTCTAAGTAACATATAATACAAGGGATAAAACCTTTCCGAAAACTTACAATATTTCATTAGTCCATTAAATAAACTTTTTGGATGGAAATTGTACACTTCCAACATTTCATCAATAACCGTTTTAAAAATGTTTAATGAAGGAAAAAACAATAAAGAATCTAATAAAAATATTGAACATTTGATCTATTTGAATCAAATAACTATACTTTTTTTAATAAAATATCGATGCAATACAATAAACTTACTTCGCTTCACACTCCAAGGGGTTTTTACGAGATATCTCGTACATCAAGATCGTGCAAACGTTGATAATGACAAGATATCTTGTTATCAAGATATTGCTATTTTTTTATGATGACGAGATATCTATTCCATAGAGATCTGGTTAGTTTTGCTAATGACGAGATAACTTGCCGAAATAAACCACCAGGAGGGTTAAAGCACAGAACAAATAAATAATCATGCACAAAAGATGAACATTATTACCTGTACCTCTCTATTCTTCAATCGCGCAACTACTCTATAAAAATTTTTAAACAAATTCTTGATCTTCAGATGAGTGTCTTTAAACAATCCAAAGCGAAAACACTTGTAGCCCCATCACGTGAACGCGAGTTCTGTTAATGATACTCTCCCCAACTCTTTCTGCTCGTTCCGGATACAACAGTACCGTGTGAAAGAGAGAAGAGCGAATGGTTAGAAGAGAATTGGGGTGAGTGTTGAATATCCTTGGTACCATACGCTGCGCTCCCTTGTGGGGGAATTTTGTTTTAAGTACTTTACGGCCGCTTTGTTAGGATGGAGGTTGTTTAAGGGTTGCGACATCGATGATGTGTTGTTTCTCTGCAATGTTTCAATTAATGATTCGTTTTCAGGTTTTATGGCTTGTGACATCGATGATGTGCTGTTTCTCTGCAATGTTTCAATTAAAGATTCGTTTTCAGGTTTTATGGCTTGTGACATCGATGATGATGCGTTGCTTTTATGCAATATTTCTATTAATGATTCGTTTTCAATTTTTATGGCTTGTGATATCGATGATGTTGCTTTGTTTCTCTGCAATATTTCAATTAAAGTTTCGTTTTCAGGTTTTATGGCTTGTGACATCGATGATGATGCGTTGCTTTTATGCAATATTTCTATTAACGATTCGTTTTCAGGTTTTATGGCTTGTGATATCGATGATGTTGCTTTATTTCTCTGCAATATTTCAATTAAAGATTCGTTTTCAGGTTTTATGGCTTGTGACATCGATGATGATGCGTTGCTTTTATGCAATATTTCTATTAACGATTCGTTTTCAGGTTTTATGGCTTGTGATATCGAGGATATTGCGTTGTTTCTCTGCGATATTTCAATTAAAAATTCGTTTTTGTCGTTGATAGGGGAATTATAATTAAGCTTCGATCTGGCTTCATTGTTTCAAGGAAAGGAATTGATGTTTTATGATGAGTCATCAATGAGTTTTTAAACGAATGTCTTCTTGGTTAAAAATCTAGAAGTATTAGTTTGTTCGCAGAGAAAAAAAATCATCGCTCACTTCATTTTTAAAAATTAGTTTTAATTAAGTTTTAATAAATATTCTTAATTCATCGGTCAGCATCGCTTCAATTTTTAACCCTCCATCGTTTTAATTTTAACCCAATTTTCAGATCTTGTTAGACGAGTTTTCTTGTCTATCAAGATCTGAAAACTTTTGCTAATGACGGAACACTTCGTCATCAAGGCATTGTCAATTGTTTGATGACGACGAGAACAAAATCAGATTAGTATTTTTTTTCTAATGACGATGTATCGTATCTTTGAAGATCCCGTCGATTTTGCTAATTACGAGCTACTACGTCGTCGGGACAACCAGCAGGAGGTTTAAGCAAAAAGCAATCATAAAGCAATTTTCAAATAAACGCTTGCCATTTTGTTATACATGTACTAATTACGATTTATATTGGGGCCGTCGTGGCTCAGTGGGTATGCCCACTTTCGCTAGCAACCTTCGAGTTGTAGGCGGCCCAGGTTCGATTCCTGTCAGGCGCATTCCTCCCTGGGTATATTTCTCTCTTCTGTGTCAGTAAAAACTTTCATTGTGTGTGTCTATTGTTTGATATTGTATGTGAACGGGTGGCTAAGTTGGACTGCTACAGATGGCTCCCAGATCTTATGATCATTTGCTGACGTGCTCTACCCATGACTTGGATAAGACAGAAGACTATTTATATTGGTTTAAATGCTGCTTTTGTAATTAAATTATTTTATTTTATAGGTTTTCTCACTTGAAACAGCAGTAAATGCTACATGATCTGCTTTTTAATTTGATCTGTTGATATTTTTATTTAATTTTAGCTGTAGTTTTTATAATTTTAAAGGCTCCATATAAAAAAAGAACAGAAACACAATCACGCCCATTCAAATTTGAAACTGCAATTAAAATCTTTAAACCCTCCTGGTGGTTATCTTGACAAAGTATATCGTCATTAGCAAAACTGACTAGATCTTGACCGACGAGATATCTCGTCATTAGAAAAGAACTGGCTAGATCTTATTCTCGTCATCATTAAAAAAAAAGACAATACCCTGATGACGAGATATCTCGTCATTAGCAAAATTGGTCAGATCTTGGAGGAAAAATCGCGTTGAAACCATTTGGAGGGTTAAATCGACTTTAGATTTCGGATGAGACGCCTGTTTCTAATCATACCAAAGTAGAATCTAAATTGCGATAGATCTGTGAGTTATGAAAGCTGAAATGCGTGAATAAAATAGTTCTGATACCAACAAAGTAATTTTATAGAAAATTATGACATAGACAATTCGATAGAGATGCCGCATCTTGTAGAAATGCTCGAAAGAAGACTAAACTTAAAGTACCTGAATTCTTTTAAAAATGTGAAAAATATTCTATTTTTTACTATTTAAGGTAAAACAATTTATAAAAACACATTATAAAACAAAAAATCACTAAAAAGTATTATCGGTCATTAATAAATTGATAAAAATTGGAAAATTTAGGAACAAAAATGACGTTAACTAAAACATTACAACTAAAAACTTTTAAGTACATCTGCCTCAAATTGTGCATGAAGTCTCCTAAATATATAAACTAGGGTCTGAATCAAAAGATATGCAATATTCCTTTCCACTCATGAGTTATTGGGAATAATGTAGAAGAAAACATGAATTTTTGAAATTTTTCCTTAAGCCGCAATACTGAAATCTCTAAAAATTTTCCTTTCAAGTAACTATTATGTAAACAAATCAGTACACCAAATTTCATTCTAAAATATATATAGTACATTTTTAGTTATTGCGTTTCCCATGCAAAAGTTTTGCTCGCTATCACATCTGATAAAAATGTATTTAAATATTCGAAAACAAATAAAAAAGCAGCTGCGAGTGTCAAAATCTATTCGAATTGCTATATCTCTGCTACCATTGACCGTACAGACAAAATAAAAACAGTTTTAAAAAGAAAAATGTCTGAATATTAAGTGTATTGAATAAAATGAAATATGAAATTGTAATCAAAAATCGACTTTTCTACGTAGTCGGATACCTTAACAGATCGATAACTAGTTTTTGAAATAATTCTATTTCTACATGCACCATTGAATTGTTATATGTATAGATAGGACAAATTACAAACATTGAAAAAATGTTTACAATAAAGTTATTATGGAAACAAAATTCTAGATTTTGCAGAAATAATCAGTAAGGAACAGATTGTACTGGAGCGGCCAAGAGTTTCCAAGAGAAGCAGAGTTGAGAGGGAAATCTTCTTTGATGATTAAGTAATGGGCAATTTGAAAGAGGACGTGATTGATGCCTTGAACTACAGAATTGTCACAATTGAAGATCGTTAAATGGATAAGGTAGAAACGATATAAGTAGGATTTGATTCTAGCATGACAGAAGAACATTTGTGTGAGTTTGTAACATTGTTTAACATTTTTTGAAGACGTATTTGTACGGATGGGAAGAATGTGTTTGTAATTTGGCCTTTGTCAGTTGTAGATCAGAGTTGCTGCCAAGATATTAACGAATAATTAGTTTTCCTTTTTCATTAGTGATTTTAGAAGTTTATTGAAACATATGGGCATATCTGATTTTGCAGCATTTTTGACAAATTTATCAACCAATTCTTTTCCAGAAATATCAGAATGGCCTCTAATCCGCTTCATATTGATTTTCCAATTTTTTCTTACCTATAGCCACGAAACGTTACGAATGTTTTTAATCATTTGGTAATGATTTTTTTGTTAAAAATTCGGTCAAGATAAGTAGATTGTGTTTATTGTGTGTTACATATAATTCTCGTGCTAAATATAATTTCCCATGCATAATTATCGAATTCGTCGGTCTCAGTTTAGCCATCTTTTGGTTTATCTTAAAATGTTTTCGCTTTTCAGAGATTTTATACTATAAGTAACAAAGCAATTTTACTATTTCATAGGTGGTGAGACGTGTTGTGTTTTATCTCCTTGAAATGGTAAAAGATAGGTACGTAAATATTCTAGGCACGTTAAAGATTCAAGGTTTATAAATATTACCTGATTCTCACTCAAGTACGTACTCAAGATGAGAGGTGAGGCATAAAAGGTACCACCACTCTTTAAAATTGTTCTTGTTACGTGCAAGATACATTTATCTAAGGTGATAGGTTTCAGCCTTAAAATGTTTTTTATTCAAAAATGTTTTCGGACAGAAGTTTAAAAATCTATCAATTATTCTCAATTGATTATTACAGAATTTTAAAGCAAACTTGAGAAAAACTATTGGTTACTGATGATATCTTCTCGAGATGTATCTCATATGTATGAAGATATCAGCAGTAGTTCACTTAATCCTCACTCGAGAGCAAACTGATGCAAAACCCTGTTCCAAAACTGTCACCAGTTCTGGGAAAGGGACAATTTGTTTTTCTTACTTGGATCTTCATTCCTTCTTGGAGAAATAATAGAGTTTTGTCTCGACGAGATATCTCGTTCTTAGCAAAATTGACCAGATCTTGGACGAGGTGTCTCGTAGAAACACTTAAAGGGTTGAATAATTTAATATTGATTATTCAACTAACGTTGGAGCATTGATTGATTAAGCAACAATATTATTATAACAGCTCGGAAAATAACCAATTAGAGGACATAGTTCAAAAAGTATACAACCATGCCTTGAAAGAGGAAGATACTTAAAATACTACAGGGCAAGTCATATACGGTACTGGCAAGAGAGAATCTTTATCAAGTCCTGATCTAGTATTGGATTTTTCGGGGGTGTTTGGAGACATTTTCAGTAAAATATAATCCTCTTCTACAGTAGGAATATGGTGTTACTAAATCTAATCCATTAAGAGTATAATGCCTTTGAAAACAAACTTTTGCAGTCATTATCACAGTGTTATAAATTTACACAGACTATTTTTTGTCTACTAAATAGCTGTTTTAAAGAGTTTGGTATAAAAATATTAAGTTGCGAAGAAGTTGTTATATAAAATTTGATGAAACATTTAGGTAAATTAGCATTAATTGATAGATCCCAAAAATATTAATTTTCCATGTATTATCAATATTTTAATTTAAATAATGGTTTGTACCTATTTAAATCAAATCCAGTCTATTTGGTAATTTTGCCACTCAAATTGTACAGGGAAAAAAATTGTGCACCTAAAAATTTACAAGAAAAGCAAGCTTAAGCAACGCTTTAAACCAACATTTAAAAATTTGGAAGCATGATTCATTTCACACAAGAGATTACGAGGATTATCCAAAATTGTTTCAACGATATCAATTAAAACCAGAAGCGCAGAAGACACTTCAAAGTTAGAAGAATATTGAAAAATCTGAATCGGAGAAAAACGCGTTTTTGTGGTAGACTTACTATTCTTATCTTCTATGTTTTATGTGTTGGTTCTCCGTTAAAAATTATCATAATTGAATAATGATTTTTATGTCTACAGAATTTGATATCAATTATTTTTTTAAAATTAATTGATAAAGAAATTTTTAGATAAAACTAAAAAATTGATTTTTCGAACGATTTTGGTGATTTCGTAGTCTATTGGTCCCCTTAAATAACTTTCTTATTTGAATTTATAAGTGATAGTAATTATCACACTTAGACTTATTTGTGAAACTGTGATAACGAGAGAGAGAGTACTACCACTAGGAACTAGAAGTATTTTCACACTAAAGCAAAACCAGACTTAAGATGCTGACCTTTGTTTCACTTAAAATGCTCAACCATATCTATACGCTCTCTTACTAATAATACTCTTTTAGTTGCCTTATTTATATTCCAAGTTAGTCTAAAAGCCATATAGCACACTTTCGCACGGCATTTTGTAATGTTTTATGTCTCCTTTAGACCATATATCAACCCGTACAATGGCATATGAGGCAATACAGGAAATAAGAAACAGGGAAAAGCTTGAGATAATTACGAAAGATGTGCCACACAAAATGTATCGGTCAAGTAAGGCAAGCGATTTATGGCGGCACTAATCCAAGCAGTGATACCACCGACTGGTCAGTTACGAAAACACTTACTGATGCAAGTCGTGCCACTTGTGAATGTAAAGGCTTATGACTGTCATCCAGAAAAGCGTCCAGCCACGCCCTGTAATCTTATTGTGAGTTTAGAACAAAAGGGACCTGGTTAGTTAATGTCAGACCCTTCACACATTTTACTTTTTTGGATGCGTATCGAATTTTGTAGAAGGAGTGTCAAGAATAGAGATTGTCCAGGGTGTATCAAAACTTCTTGTACAAGCTTTAAGGGAAAGTAGGGAAGGATTAGTTTAATTTACATCGCACTGGAGCATCACAACGGGCGATTAGCGACTATCCAGGATCAATCCCGAATGGAAAGATTCGAGGACAACACCTCGTAACTTTGAACCACGATCAGATGACGAGCTCAAGACCTGAGCTGGCATTCCACTCTCTAAACTTCCACACTTAACCAATGTGAGGACATTTGAGGCCACGACAGATTTAACTTGCACCAGCCCCCACATACTCATCGGTGTTTGGTTGGATCGAGTTAAAAATTTAAAGACAAATGTAGCTTGGAGAGCAATATTTAAGTGTAAAACGGAAAAGGCTACTAAGAACGTTGGCAGTGCGATGATGTTTCTCAAATACTTCTATAAAGGCAAGGCGTTGTAAAGTATGCTCAATTTCTGCCAATGTCTGCGGAAGAAAATCTAAAACATGTTGATGAATTGAGAAAAAATACACATTTAAACCATAGACGTATCGAAATTACAAAATACTACTATACAAATTGCATCCGTTAACATTACATTAGCTCCCTCATGACACTTTGTACGGTATTTATTATTGAATGCTATGTAATAAACCATCCTCTAGCTTTTGAAATTGAAAAGAGTGAAGTAATAGAGCTTCTGGTAGATGGGTAGTTAATTAACTTCGCACTGGAGCAACACAACGTGCTATTGGTGGCGGTCAGGGATCTATCCCGATGGGAAAGATCCGAGGACAACACCTCGTAATTTTGAATCACAGTCAGATAACGAGGTCAACACCTGAGGTGGCACCCCACTCTCCAAACTTCCATACCATGCAATACGTGAGGACATTCGAGGCCACGACAAATTTAACGTGCGCCAGCCATCGTGTACACGACGGACCGAGTTTCAAACTTGAAACCCTTTAGGTTGCTAATCCGCTACTCTTCCAACTGGGCTACCGGGACCCATCGGTGCAAGTCGATTCATAAGCTAACGTGATTTACCTCCCGAGATATTAGGATAGCATCTTCACCCACATGCACCGTCTACTTCATTAGAAGGTCGATGATCGAAATTGACTTTATTCGTTGAATGTATCATAAGTAAAACAAAAAAATCAAAACAAAAAGCATTCTTTTTCAAAATAAACATTCCGTATTTTCATATTGCATACAAAATTTCATCTATTCATTTATTCTAAGATAAATTTGTAGTGTTTCAAGAACTATATTCTGATGTCGGAAGAATCCACTGTGTAGTACAACTAGGTGTAATCAAGTTAAGTTGGCTCCACATGTAGTTCTTCATAAAATTACGTGTTCTCAGAAAGAGAATTTGTTTCTGTTCATCATCCAATGATATAATAGCTGCAGAAGCGTATATAATTTGATTAATGAGCACCTGTCAGATGTCATTAATCATGTACGCAAACACGTGTCACGTAACGCACTCAATTTTCGAAGGTGCTCGGTTGGGCCACTTATCAGACATCATCTAATGACAGTAAAAATAGTGTGTAGAATATTCTAACTTTGTGAAACAAGGACAAAATTCTTTAATTAGAACAGGTCATTAAACTCAGGTTACGTAATTCGGGGGAAAATGGTTATATCATTCGAAACACACCACTTTAAAAGACATATCAAACATCTGTGGGTATTATTTATTTAGGTTAATACAAACACAGATTTGGCGTAATGAAATAATGAATGAGATCGTTATTTTAAGTTCAGTAAAATTGAATTCATTCATCATTTTTCAAACAATGTTTCTTCTCAGTGAGTAAAAATCTATATTTATTAATTTACTTTATCCTTAAGATACTTGTGATTATTATAGACTGTTATTCTATTAACCATTTACCATTAGTTATATAACATATTTTTGAACACAATAAATTATTTTCCCCGTTTGTCTTAACTTGTTCTCTATGTGTATTTCATAGAATCTGTGTCGTCTTAGAAAGGATTTTGCAATCGTTCATCCATATGAAAAGGAAGTTAGTGTGGACTTTTGACATGTTTTGATGGATCCATCTCTTAGAAAGTAAAAAATTAGATTTTGAGAGTAGCTCTACGCTTTACAAAATATGTTCAAAACTGCCAATGTACAATTAGTTTCATACTTTAAAATCACTTTATAAACTGCGTTTGCAATCTTTAGTGAATTACATGAAAAGAATTGAGGAATCAATCAGCGTCATTCCCACTTTTTTACATGGAGAGGGGATAACACTTAAAAATGGTGCTTATCTTAAATATTTCACTGCGGGTTTCTGCAAATATTCTTCTAAAATATTAATTTCGGGACTAATTGTAAACGCAGAGAAACGTTTTTCTGATTGGTATTTCCTTAATGAGAAGTCATAATAAAATTTAAGTTTTGCAGTTTCTGGCTAATGACCCTTTATGAAATAAATTATACACACACGACTTCAACACTTTCAAACTGAAGTATGTTTCAGTGACAACCTAAAAATCGCAAAGTGGAAGATAGAATAACCCTCCAAATGGTTACGACGAGATAACTCGTCCATCAAAATCTGACCAAATATGCTAATGATGCGATATCTCGTCATCAAAATATTGCCAATGTTTTGATGATGATGAGATCAAGATTTCGTCAGTTTTCTTCTAATGACGATATATCTCACCCATCGAGATCTGGCCAGCTTTCTTCTAATGACGATATATCTCGTCCACAAAGATCAAAACAGTTTTGCTAACGAGACAAGATACCTTGTAGAGACAACCACCAGGAGAGTTAATAATGAATGTTACTACTTTTTCATGTTGATTACATATTGTTGGACTGGCATCTGAAAAAGTTGTAAGAACTTGCTTACTGAAGTGGACCTTATTTACGAACAAATAAATTGTGTGTTGGCCGACTTTCCAATAAGCTGCATTACTTATTAGATACACTTCAGTTCTTATAATCTTGGCTGTAAATACCACCCTATATGATAACATATGTGAGAAGGAAAGATCAACCAGATTATTAAAGTGCAGCATCACTTCCTGGTTACTTTCGATGAGGTTTGTAAGTGATCGTATTTCAGGGTGGGACCAATAAGATGTTATGACACATATTGCGAGCTTTCCATTTATACCATGCTTTATGCCAAAGATCTGGATTATAGCAATGTTGATTCTGCAGGTTTTGGCAAAAAATGTCCTCATATTTTTTCATTTATCAATATGATCATATTAACAGCTTTGACTGTGAGTTTTAATTTGGGGTAATTGTAATGCTAGTCAAAAATTATCAATACAAATTCATACAATATTAAGCATTAATTGAAAGTGATAATGAAATTATTATAACAAACATTACTAACAAGAAGTGCTGCTTTAGTGGCTTCTAAATCGTTTAACCCAGTTTTTGTGACCATAAATTGAAAATTAAATAAATAATTTAAAAAAGTAATAATTATTTGTACATTGTGGATACTTTATTAGTTTCAGATAGTCTCGGTTTCATCAAACCATCAAACATTAATGTCATATCTGATTGGTTGCTTTGCATCTGGTTTACCTTGTAACTAGATTAATCAGTATCTGGATTAACTTGTAACTTTTGAAATTTAGAAAAGTACAAAAAGAACCATGGTATTATTCATTTTGCTTTTATTTTATAATTGCCTTAGTAAAGACGACACTTTTGAATTTAAAAAGGAATGTCAAATTTATCCACAACAAATGCTCACGCTGTCCCTTAACCCTATAAATGGCTTAGACGAGATACCTTTTCCACCAAGATCTGACCAATTTTACTAATGACGAGATATCTCGACATCGAGGTACTACCGATTTTTTGACGATGACGAAATCAAGATCTGGTTCATTTTTTCTAATGACGAGATATCTTGTCCATCAATATTGAATCAGTTTTGCTACTGACGAAATACCTCGACGAGATCTTAAGGACAATACTTTTTAACATTCTTAAAATTATTCATGATAGTTTGGTAAAAAGGTTTATTTTTTACAGGACATTCTGAAAATGTATTTGTGTCTTTTATTAAAGTTTTCAAATGCTACACAAAATTAAATGAAATGTCCTTCGACTTCAAAAAGAAACTAACCAAGTAAGGAATTCAAGTACAATTCCAAAAAAATCCCGGATAGATCCCCCGTTTAATAAATTAAACCTATTTCAGGGCTCCTTAAAACTCACAGGTAAACATTGACAGTTTGAATTCTGTAGCCGGACGAACTTAATCCAAGAGCCCACTCAACATTCTACTTAAGTTAACCTTAAGAGTCCGGAATACAAAAGATTTTGTCTGAAGAAACTTCTCTAAGACACTTCTGAAGCGGAACAATGTTCCCGAACTACTTCAACAAATCCTCTTGAGCCACGGCCCTGTCTTTGATGGCTAAGTTTCATAGCGTCGAAGATAACCTGTAATTCCAGTCACGAAGCTTCAGAAAAGATAAATAAGGGGGAAATGGAAGTATTTAAACCTTCTTTCAAATGTTCTAAAAGGAAATAAGTCCTATGGATGGTATAATTTTCAGCTACCGACCCATTTTCGGTTTTAACTCTGATAATAATGTGTGGGTTTATGGCGTATTTACAATCTAAAAATAGGAGATACCGGATCAAGAACCAGACAGATGAATTTTTGTGTTACTTCAAAAACATCATGAAACTTCATGAAACAATTTTTAGATGCTACTATGGTCAAAATTTTAATTAAAGAATGTAATTAAATTTCTATAAATGGTAAACATGGTGTTGTGACTTGAAAGGGTACTACAGGATCACTATCGCCACATACTTTAATGCTGGTTATTTACTTACAGCATGGTAGAACATCAACATATAGTCAAAACCTACTTGTCTGTCTCCCATGACGTGACTAATGGAAAATAAAAGGTCTTCCGTCATAACGACAATACAAAATAGGACATGCGTCACTGAGACTATAAGAAATGGGAAGGGGGTCAAACATTCACAATAATTGACTATGGAATGAGTAGACTTGCAGGCATTGGTCAGAGCATTGATTATGAAGCTGATTTTTATTGATGGTGGATTCGGTAAGAGAGTGACTTGCAATTTCGCGGGCTAACGGACACATATCTTTTGAACGCCGGAAGTGCATGATTTGAAATGCACGTGCTCATTGATGAATCCAAAATTTAAAGAAGCAGCTCCCGATACCCGTAGCATCGTTTCTTGGAACATCGTAGACGCAATCAACTTTACTCCAGTAGCTACCAAATACCAGAGACCAAAATCGGTGAGTACCACTCTCCTATACACTTGCCATCAATTCACCTTTGACCTCTCACAATACATATACACCTCCATGACATTAAAACTGCACAATTAATCTATATGTTACAGTTAAAGCTCGAAAGCCGTTAATATGCGCATTACCTAGGTAATCTGCAGATTAGCTGATTTGTTCCGTTAAAGTGCGGAATCATCTACAAAATAAGAGTTTTCCGCACTTTACCTAGTAAAATATTGATAGACAATAATGAATTATTTACAAAAAGAACACAAATTTACAAAACTTAGAAATGCTCAAATATGACCGTAACATTTCGATGTCTTAACTCAAAAACACAAACACGGGATTCTAAATCTAATTTAAAAAATAAAACATTAATTCTGTACCAAATTGCAAAATTACGCTTTTATCATCAATGAGTTTTTTGTTTTGGCTTTTCGTGTTCATTACAAAATGTAAGTTATGTAAAATTAAGTATTTTAAATATCCATTTTTCATCAATCAAATATTTATAACAATAATAAAAATTCATAATAATTCAAATATAATATAATTCATAAATTATTCATATTATGGAAAGAAATGAAAAATCAGTTCAAACATAATTAGAATTTTAAATTGTTCAAATATAACGTTTTCGAAAAAATGTTTTTCGAGCAATACTGGTAAAACAATTTTATTGGAAAATTTGATTTTCGGATCAATACTGGTAAAACAAACTGAGCTGCGTACCGCAATCGCTTTAAGCTAAATATTAGTCCTATGGCAATTTCGATTTGTTTTTAGATCCCCTGCACACCCAGGTTAAAGAGAACGGGGGTTAATATGTAGCCTACGTTACCCACCGTGTTCCAAAGTATAAGTGTGCCAAATTTGGTGTGGATTGGTCAAACGGTGTAGATTTGTATAGAGAACATACAGACAAACGCCAACTCTGCTTTATACTGTATATATATATATATATATATTTCATAGTTTAAACTGAATGTTAATTAGATTGCAGCAGGAATGTGGGCTGAAAGTTTAGCTAGTAAAAAATATTTAAAATACACTCATGTCCAAAATTAACTTTACATGCATAAAATCACGGATTTCTCAGAAGCTGTGAACTACAATTTTATGAATTTGTGTGAAATGATACACAACATGATAACACATAAATACAAAGGAAAAAATTTAAAAGCACTGCATATGATATAAATCTTTAGCATGAAACGATAAAAATGGCAATAATGTGACAAGAAGTGTTCAGAAAAAATAGAATAACTCAGAAAAAAAATTAAGGCTTAAGAATTTAATATGGAATGCGATATCCCCTGACGTGTACACACATATCACAACGTGCTTTAATGTTGGCAATAATGTTGTTAACCACAGTATTGGGAATTAAGTTCCTCTCCTCCAGCAATGCGGTTTTCAGGGCATTTATATCTCTAGGAGGAGAATGTCTCCATGCAACTGCTTTTCCAAGGTAGTCCCATAAGTTCTCTATGGGGTTCAGATCAGGAGATTTTGCTGGTCACGGTATTCGATCAATGGCTTCACTTTCAAGTAATTCGTCAACGAGGTTTGCTCGATGTGGACGAGCATTATCGTCAATAAATAAATGGTCAGATCTATATGCACCTCTGAAAAGTCTTACATAAGGCTCTAAGTCCACATACCAATATCTCTGGGCGGTCACAGATCCGCTGTTGAAAACGTGTAGGGGCGTACGTCCATCGATCATTATTTCTCCCCATACCATCACACCTGCACTACCGAAACGGTAACGTTCCATGATGTTCGAAGGAAGATTTCGCGTTCCTGACTCCCTCCAGATGTAAAGACGTTTAGAATCGGATGTTAAACTAAACCTCGGCTCATCAGTAAAGATAACATGGGTCCATTGGTGTTGACTCCAGTTCTGATGTTCTTTGCACCATCTAAAGTGATCCCTCCTTTCTTGTGAAGATAGTGAAACACACATACCCTTGGCTTTCTAGCATAAAGGCCTTCCTCATTAAGCCTTCTGTATACAGTTTGCCGTGATACAAAAGTTCCAGTGGTGGCTGCAACCTTTGAACTTAACTGCCGGGCAGTAGACTTCCTGTTACGACGGGCAGTTATTGCCAGATATCGATGTTAAGAAGCGTTTGTTATTCGTTTACGAGCTTGTCCAGGCCTCCTTACAACAGTTCTAGAGTTCTGAAATTGTTTCCATAGCGTAGAGACTGTCTTGAAATATTCACCCATCTCGCTGCTTCCATGATTGTCTGCCCTGCTTCTAAACGGCTGATAATTCGCCACTTCACAGATTCTTTCAAATGATACTTCGGAGCCATAAAAAACCGTTTTGAATACTTACAAACTGCTATCAAACGCTGTATTGCAGAAATTCACTGTGCGCAAAGCGCTTGATTCACCGTCGGATGACGTAACGCCTTGATTTACATATCAGAAATAGTTTGATCACTTTTGATTGGATGATGCTATTTAGGCTTGTCTTTCACACATTCCCCGCAAAAATGGATTACATCGATTGGATATTTCATGGAATATCATTATTTTTGGGCATGTAAAGATAAATTTGGACATGAGTGTATTATCACACAACATTTTCTGAAACCTTTACCCCAGTATAAATCTGAGACAATTTTATAAACTTAATGCATTCTTATTGAATTTAATTTTATATAAAAACACATTTGGGATTAGATCAGATTTAACTTTTTGACTGGGAAATTTTCTATTATCAATTACCAAAATCTATTTCTATCAGAAGACAAAGGTGACGAAATATGTTTTACGTATTTGTATATGTTTAACGTATTTTTATAGAAAACAACTAAGCAGATAGACAGACAAAAGCCAACCCTGCTTTATACAAATACTAGCTGAATTTACCCGATGTTGCTCGGGTTTAATTGGTTAAACGTTGATTGAAAGTGATCCAAAAAATCACTTTTCTGTCAGAAAATGCAAATATAGAGAAAAAATAAGCGAGCGCAAAATAATTTTTAAAACTGCGATTTTTATAGCCTTTACAATTTGCTTTAGATCCATTTCACATACTATAGGTAAGACAAACATACAAAAACTGATACTGTGATGACTATATACAAAAGTCGATTTTGAATTTTGGAGTGATTGGGAATGCTCTTTAAGTCCATTTTCTACAAAAATGACATATCGTATTATTGTAGTCAGTTTTTTCTTATCAGTATTTTTTATTGGTAGCATCTTGCACCAGGAATGCGGATTTCGGAATTCCACCATCATTATGAAAAGTTGACAAATCATATTGATACGATATCATAATCAACGTTTCAAGTAATTACACTTTATGCTTGAAAATTCCATCCGCATTTTACAGACGGGTTCCATAAACGGTATGATACTGATCGATTTTCAGCGCAATCGCACCCCTCTGCCATTGCACCATACTCTAAAATTCTAAAAAAAACTTCAAGGCCATCTTAAGAGGCGACTCCTGTAGATGTTAACTCTGACGTCATCTGAACAGCCAGACCGGGAGAGAGCACCCCTTTGCAAGTACTCTGTCCAGGATGACGGGACGTTACACCCCTCTGCACACCCAAGACAAATAGAACGGGGTTAGTATGTAGCCTACGTTACCCTTAGGATTCCAAAGAATAAGTGTACCAAATTTGGTGTGGATCGATCAAACTGTACAGATTTGTATAGAGAACATACAGATGCCAACTCTGCTGTATAGAAACGTAGATTATTGTACAAGAGATTTTCCATAATGTTATTGAGAATCAACCATGTGAGCGTCATGAGATTTCCGAGAATTATAGCATTATTATACACTACAACACACTTTATGACTAATAACCACACCTATTGGTTCAAGATGTCTTGACTCAGCGGGTATGACAGCTGCCCTAGCAACCTGCGAGTTGTAGCTGGTGCAGGTTCGATTTCTCTCTGTGTAAGCAAAGCTGTCCTTGTGTGTGTCTGTGCATCATTCGATGTCGTATGTCTCGTGTTCGACCGTCGTGTCGTCCAAATATAACCCTTGCTCCAAATAAAATCCAACCAACCTATTGGTTGAAAGAATCAGTGGATTCTTTCGGAAGGAGTCGGGACAATAATGAATTCAGTTGATCGTTTCCTTAGACTAGACGTCATCTGACCGTAGTTCAAACTTACGTGTTGTTGTCGTCGGATCTTTCCCTTTGGGATTGATCCCGAACTGTCACCAATAGCCCGTTGTGTTTCTCCAGTGTGACGTTAATTAAAATACCTATCTACCTTAGACTAGAATTTTTTTGGGACAGATTCAATTGGTCCTTGTGAATTAAAAAATGATCTTTAAGAAAGATACTATTGGTCCTTTACTGAAAAGGGCCCCTTTGGAAGAGTAACGGATTAGCAACCGGAAGGTTGCGAGTTTGAATCCGACCAAAGACCGTCGTGTACAAAGGGAGCTGTGCATGTTATATCTGTCGTGGCCTCAAATGTCCTCACGTTGGCGTGGTGTGGAAGTTTAGAGAGTGGGTTGCCATCTGTCATCATCTGACCATGGCTCAAAAGTAGTAGTGTTGTCCTCGGATTTTTCCCTTGGGGTTTGATACCGGACCGTCGACAACAGCACGTTGTGTTGCTCCAGTGCGACGTTAATTAAAATACCTACCCTATTTACCTTTACTTAAATTAAAATCCTCTGGAAAGGTTTTGTTTGTCATTTCTTTAGAACAGAATTCGTACGAAAGATTTTGTTTACATATTTAATTTTACATTATATTTTACATTACATTTTTACATTTATCATTTGGAAAAATTCTATTGGTCCTTTGATTAGAAAAGAATAATTTGGACATATAATATTGGTCCTTTCCTTAGAATAGAATCCTTTGGAAAGATTCTATTGATCAAGATCAAAATTGGTTAGAAGTCATGCAGGGAAGATTGCAGGTGGCTGTCGTGTTTACGCGTGAACCCATCAGAGGGTTAATAATGTGCATATAATCTACAATGAGTTCACAAAAATTTCCCTTTAACTTTTCACAAAGCCTGTACCTACCGAAAAAGCGGCAAACCTCAGCCCCAACGCATCCGCCGCCGTCTGCGAAAAATTCATATTGAAAGTATCCAGATAAGATAAAGCGCATGCGAAACTCTCATTACTGAGATGTGTACAAAGTGTTTCGTTGTATTTGGCCCTTAATTTAAGGGACCGAGTCGGAACAATAAGCAACAAGTTCCCCCAATGAAGCTCTGCCGAGGAAAGACTAATGATTCCGGCCCCCGTGTCTGTCATTATTTACCGCTCCAGAAGTGTATCTCAGCTCGGTGGGCAACTGGTATTGTGTATCGAGTTGGCGTGCAAGCGGAACAAAGAACATCAATTTAAAGGTGCCGCTCTTAATCTTGAGGGTGGGCGGGAAATCGAGGGGTATGTTTATTAGAAAAAGAATCGGGGAAGTTTGTCCGTTTCGGTGCGTGTGCGTTTGAATATGAATGTCGTTATTCGAAATTATAGAATAAATATTCAGAAAAAACTGAGGCAGTGTCCAGAATATAAAGATGACCCTTTCCTTAGAAAAGAATCCTTCATTATATAATTCCTTATAGGATAATATAATTCCTTATAATGGAATAGAATCTTTATAATAGAATATAGTTCCTTACAATAGAACGCAATTCCTTATATAATTCATTACAATAGAACAAAATTCCTTGTAATAAAATATAATTACTTAGAATACAATGCCTTAGAATAGAATATAATTCCTTATAATAGAATACAATTCCTTTAAAAAGAATACAATTTCTTACAATAGAATATAATTCCTTACAATAGAATATAATTCCCTACAATAGAATATGATTCCTTATAATAGAATATAATTCCTTATAAGAGGAGACACTAAGGTGACTTCTACAAGAAACGATTTTGCGGGGGATTAGGAATTCCCTTTCTTAAGTTGTATTCCTGTAAAATTGCTCAACTCAATTCGTAAAAATGACGAATCTACTGCGGATGCGTTTTTCGAGAAAATTCCGTTTTGTGACACGAGCAATAATAAAAGAATTTGTTTTAAATTGTCTTCAGTAGTGATAAAGAAAAGGTAACCTATTATAATTTTTTTTCAAAATTGTAAATTAATTTGACAGCGTTTCTTTTTAAGAAAATCATTGTTTAAAACACTTTCCCTATAAAAGTTGCTTAAATATAGCTTCAATTTGTAAAATAAGCCACCTTGGCCATTTGTCGCTATAACAGAGAATTTGTAATATTTCAAAAGTCCTAATTCGGATATTTTTAACACTAACGTTCTTTCAATAATGACAAAATTCCGCTATAAATTTGCTTTATTCTAACTTACATGCCGCTTTAAACAGAATACTTTGTGGTGGTGTTGCGTGTGATGAAAAGGAATTTCAATTTATTAAAATAATAAATATTTAAAAAATAATCTTTATTATCGGCCTGATCTCGCACAGTTGCCTCAACTTACAACTAAAATTAGATAGAATTTAAAAATACGAAATCAATTCGGAGCGAAAAAAAATGTCACTGCACGTGGCAAACGAGTACGAGTTTCCGTTTTGCTGCAAAATATCGTCTATCCCAATTGTTCGGAAATAGTTTATATTTCGAAAATAAAATAAATAAGGCTCAAAATAAAAAAGTATTTGAATTTAAATTCTGCAAAAATAGTTTTTTTAAAAAGTTATTTTTAAAGGATTTTTCAGCAGTACTGGTAAAACGATTTAAGTAATTGCAATGCTCGATATGCATTCCAGTTTCTTCAAAACTACCAAATTATGGTTGATTTAAGTATAGTTACTCAGACGTTTTAATATGAAATTAGGTTTAATACGTAAGCAAAGGAATTTAAAATAATCATTCACTACACTAAAATATAATTTATCAAATGTAGAACATTACATTAAAATGTTTTGAATAAATTATATGTGATACTTGTACAAACACACATTTTGTCATTTCTTTGTCTTTTATGGAAAGTTGATTGACATACGTAGATGTGAATGTAAATATTCATATTTCTGTGAATGTCTCACAAATGAATAATTAGATATACATTTATTATATTATAATATATTAGATTTATTAAATTTCAATATGATTAAAATTTTAAATTCATTTTAGGAAATAAAAAAGCGTATTACATAATGTTATTCTGATTAAAAATACTTAGTAAAAGGTAGGTAGTTAATTAAGGTCGCACTGGAGCAACACAGTGGACTATAGGCGACTGCCCGGGATCAAACCCGAAGGGAAAGATCCCGAGGACGACACCACATAATTTTGAACCACGGTCAGATGAGCTCACACCTTAGCTGACACCCTACTCTCGAAACTTCAACACCACGCCAACGTGAGGACATTTGAGGCCACGACAGATTTAACGTTCACCAGCCCCCTTTGTACACGACGGTCTTTGGATAGATTCGAACTCGCAACCCTCCTATTGCTAGTCCGTTACTCTTCCAACCGGGCTACTGGGCCCGAAAGACCAAAGGAGAAAGCCTCGTAATTTCGAACCTCTGTCAGATGACTAGGTCAACACTTGTACTGGATATTTGTATATAAGGTTAAATAAATTGTAAAAGTGTGATTATTGAGTGGTGCATTTGAATTAACAGAATATTAATTAAATTGTCTGCACTATTTATATTATTACAAGCACATAATCTTGAGGATAAAAGAGTAAATTCTATAAATTCAAAAGTACATAAATGTTGCAATTGGTATGAAAAAATTAAAATGAAATGGGGTGAATTCTATTATGGCCCTTTTACATGATTTGGCAAGAAGCGGGGAAAAGTTACAATGATAAGACTTACATAAAACTCACTTTTTTGGGAAAGGAAATTAAATTTACTCACAGAATAAAACACAATTTTATATATTTATTATCAAATATGTTTCATGTATCAAAAAATATGAGTTCACCGCAAAAGCTGATAATAACACATTGTGTTAAAAGAACGATAGATGATTTATTGTATTAATAATTGATGACATGTTCTAATGATTTCAAGAATCATTTTTCATTACTCGTAAAAGTAAGTCAGAGGTCATAAAAGCAAGAATTTCTAGGGCATGTCTTCGGATTGAATGGTTAAAAATGACCAAATACAATGCTAGATAATACTGGCTGATATCTATAGACAAAATGCATAAATTTTACACTTGTAATTTTCTCGGGTTTTTTTTGGAAAAGCCTTTAAATCTTTTAAGATCTTTCAATAGACAAAATGCATTTTACACTTATAATTTTCTCGGTTTTTTTTGGAAAAGCCTTTAAATCTTTTAAGATCTTTCAATCTTACATGAAGAGCAGCGAAATAAAACCGAGATGGTAATCCTTAAATAAACATATTATGTCACACACCCGGTTAAATACATTCTCTTTTTAACTACTTCCAAATTATTATGAAAACTCACAGAAATAATCAAGTTCTAAGGTTGCTTGGGTTTTATCATAGCGGAAATACAAAAGTAGTTAGCGGCCTTTTTATGTGCCCAGGATCATGTGATCAAAACTAGTAGTAACGTGACCCTTAGACTATCTACTTTCATCTGAAAAATCTACTTTCATTTGGAAAATCTACTTTCATCTTCGAGTGTAAAAGAGCATTCATCATCTCATTGGTCCATAGGACGAGGGAAACACCTATCCATTGATTGGTCCGCGCGGCATAGAACTAGATTTTGACGATTCCACCATTTTTGTCGCCACTCTATAGAAATGCGCATATACATATCTACCCTGTCATACGATGTTATATTGTTAAAAGTGCCTGTAAAATGACAAAACGGCCAACCAAGTCAATTTTTCACAGAGCAGTCATGTGACTAATAGTCGACATGTTGGTCATACGTGTTTGAGCTCCTCTCAATACCAGTGCTCGATCTTATGTTTCAGGTCTATAGGTTTTGTGGCCCTTGACCAATCTTCACAAACATCGTCAAGTAAATAGTCATACACACAAAGAAAGTTTTACCGACAGAGATGAAATACACTCAAGGAGGAATCAAACCCGACGAATTGGATCTGCACCGCCAACAATGCACGGGTTGCTAGCGCAGTGGGCAAACCCCCTAAAACAAGGCGACCTCGTTGTATGGTTGGATTAAAAGTGATTCGAATAATCGGTTTGTAGTTGTTTTTGTAGAATATTTGCCATGACGCAAGTACAAACCTATATACATGATACGGCAACTCATTGCAGTGGTAGAATAAATTACTTCAGTACCCTCCCTCTGAAATTTAGCAATTGCTGATTGAGGCGAGCGCCATCTAGAATTTGTCAGAAGTGTCATATGGCTTATGTAGAAACGCGAGCGCTCATAATGACGTCTGTATCACCAATGTAGAATTAAGACAATGCAATTTAAGCATACGAAAAGTATTTCATGGTTGAGGTACGTTTCACTGCTGCATATACTCTAAGTTCTTTTTATTGCTCAAAAATTTGGTTATTATTGGCGAATAATGTTGTAGATCCTGTTATTCTCTACAAATCGATTCCAGTTTTTCAACATGCTATCTCTGCAATCCAAAGTTACACTGCCCAAACGCAGCGTTGTGTAGCTACTTTCAGGGCTCATAGGCGAGCTGTGAACCTCCCCCATGGCTTCACCCCCCACTGTTTTAGATACGGACATAAATTCTCTATCGAGCAAAATTTAAATCTTTAGATTATCATTTATAGTTTGCGAGATATAACTAAAATATTGGGTCATCCGGAAAGTTCTGCGGATTTTCAAATCGAAGTATGCTTTTTTGTTACTATTTTGTTACCGCTGATAAGGAGTGACCTTGATTGAAGCTGATATGTAAATTCGGTCTTTTCTGCTTTCACTGAATAATTCTAGCTTGTGTTGTAGCACAATTTTTTTTTCACTGCAGTGCTAAGAATGGAGAACCAAAAAGTTCATTTTCGTCATATTATGCTCTTTTATTTTAAGAAAGGAAAGAATGCTATGCAGACTGCTCGTAAAATTTGTGCTGCATATGGACAAAGTGCTGTTTCTCATGACACAGTTCGAAGGTGGTTTGATAAATTTAAGCGTGGAAATTTCAGCTTCGAAGATGATGCCCGCTCTGGACGACCATCCTCTGTAAACGAGGACCTATTAAAAGATGCCATCGCTGAAAATCTACGTTACACAGTTCAGGAACTGTCACAGATTAAATATTCCAAAAAGTACAGTTCATGATCATCTGAAGAAGATTGGGTATGTAAGCCGCTACTATGTATGGGTACCCCAAACTTTAACACAACAGAATATGCTTGCTTGAATTTCGGCATGTGATTCTTTGCTGAAACAAAATGAAGAAGCTCCTTTTTTAAAACGGCTCATTACTGGAGATGAGAAGTGTATACTATACAATAATGTTACAAGTAAAAGATCATGGGGTAAGCCAAATGAACCTCCCAACATCGAAAGGGGGCTGCATCCCAAAAAAGTAATGCTTTGTGTATGGTGGGACTACAAAGGAATTGTTCAGTATGAATTGTTGCCACAAAATCAGGCAATAAATTTGGAAAAATACTGTTCTCAAATGGCAGTAGTACAAACAAAATCGAAGCAAAGCCTGAACTGACCAATCGTCGAGGTGTTGTCTTCCAGCATGACGAAGAATGTCAGACAAAAACTTATTGAGTATGGCTGGGATTTTCTGTGTCATCCCCCATATACACCAGACCTTGCCCCCTCAGATTCTCACCTCTTCAGGTAATTTGAAAATCCTCTGAACGGCCTGGAGTTCAATTCTTTGGAGACTGTCAAACAGCAGCTCGATAACTGCTTTACAAAAAAGCCTAATGACTTTTTTAAAAAGGAATTTTCCAGCTGCCGAAAAGATGGCAAAAAGTCATAGAACAAAATGGTACTTATGTGATTCATTAACATATTCTTAAGTTTTTGTACTGCTTCGTTGGCATTTATCATAAAAACCGCAGAACTTTCAGGATGACCCAATAAATAATTCTGGCCATTTTTGGTTGATAGAGATTTTCTATAGACCCACTTACCGGAAAGAATTTAAAGACGTATTATCAACAAATGACGTTAATTACGTTTACCAAACGACTGTGTTCATTCAAAAAGAGTTGCGACAATTGGTAAAACTAGAAACATCTGACCAATCAATACTATGTGGAGTTTTAAAACTCTGTAAAAGTCCTGCTTGTAAAGAAAATGCTTCACAGATAATGAAGCATTTTCTATGTAAAATTTGGTTTATTTACATGTAAGGGAGAGGAGATATCCAGTTGGATTATCTTTACAATGACATCTAATAGGAAATCAATACAGCAGGGACAGAAAAACGAAAATTTAAACAAACAGCATGAATACATTTCCTTTTTTCTCTCATTAGTAAATACGCAATAGGGTAATATCGGGATCAATATAGATTGTATAAAAAACACCAAACATCCTTCATTGTAGTTGTTTGCATGGTTACTAAAGAAACATTATTAGCATCTCGCTTAGCTAGTTTTGAGTGAACAAACATTTTGCCCTACACCAACTATTCACTTGCACTTGCGTTGAGAAACTCAGCATTCATTCTCGATACAAATCATATACTTCATTTGCTATTCAGAATCATAATTCTTCCCACCTATAGAGTAGATATTTCCCTGTAGCCTGATTATTTAATTACAAAAGCGAAATGCAGATGTAATGTGTTTTTATTGTTTGACTATCAGAATTAGAGCGTTACTTGGGTTGGGAAAGTGACCAGAATAATCACTATTCTCTTTCGTAGAAAAATACTATCATTTAACCTTCTTGGTTGTCAATCTTCTCATCGAAAACTGCCCTTTAATGGTCAGTCTCCAGTGGAGGAAATTGTTCCATGCTGTCGCCAGTTCTGGATAAGGGATAATTTGTTTTCTCTAATTGGAACTTCATTCCCTTGGGGTAATAGGGCAGTTTTGTCTTGACGAGATATTTCGTCCTTAGCAAAATTGGCCAGATTTTGGAAGCGATATCTTGTCGAAACACTTGGAGGGTGTTCGGTGTATCGAAAATTGCTTTTATAAACTGCGTTTCGATAGCTTAATCATCTCTGCAATTACTTTGGATACAAATAGAATGCATGCCATATATCCATCCATATAACCCGTTTCTCATACATCGCTTTACTGTTGTACGACAAAACTATAAAAGTTAATACTAAGGTGACTAATGCAAATGTCTATTTTGAGTTTTGGGGTTATTAATAATGACACCTTTTCAGTTCGTTTCTTGAAAAACTACCGGAAATGAAATCGTAAAAATGACGAATCTATTGGGAGTATTCTAACCCACTCAGTTTTCTTATCAATATATTTTGGTTTTGTTTTGTTGGTTTTTATGGCGCAAGGGCCAGATTTGGCCAATGCGCCAAACACCGTATATATAAATCAAAAAGTCAGGTGATAAAAGCTAAATATAGTTTAATTAATTAATTAAATAAAATTTTTTCCTACTATTAAGCATAAATTGAACTCAGAATTATTTTTCTTCACAAACTTCCAAATTACACAATTTTTATCTGGCCATATAAATTTTGCTAAATATCTATATAGGTTTCATCTTCGGACTAATGATTTGTGCGAGTGTTTTAAAAGGAAACCACAAGATGTAGAGCATTTGCTTTTTAGTTGTCCTGCATTTAAAACTTCAAGAATGTGCCTGAAAAACGATTTGAGAAAATTGGGTGAAACATGGCCAGTGAAACTCAATGTTTTTGTAAAATCTAATCTGCTTTTCTACTTATTTATCAAGTTCATAAAATCTTGTAATTTCAGTTAAATTGTTTTCCACTGTTTCTTTATTAAATCAACTTACTTCTGTAAGCCCCGTGTTGTACTTCTGTGGTGCACGGGGAGTTTGCTTTTGTTCAATAAAAAAAAATATATATATATATATATATATAGTTTATAAGACCAATGTCCTTTAAAAATAAAAACAAGTCCTTGTTGTACGGATCTCCTAAAAGTGCATATAAAATGGTGGTGATAAACACCAAATAGGTTGGTCTATGACACTTAAAATCAGGACATTTTTATTACGATGGTGTCTGACTGATTAAATAGTGTTGCACTTGCAACACGTTGGAGCAGATTCTCCACGTAATAGATGCCCATGTGTGAAATAGGTGCGTCCGATTCGTAGTCTTGTCAATTTTGTATAGTAATTTCGATTTAAAATTGTTTTATAAAAACCTTTTATGGATAGCCGAATAAAATTTAATTTGCTTTGTATTTCGAGGTCCTAGGTTTTCCCAATATTTTTTGATTGGCACTCGCACCATTGATGCGACAGTTTCAAATTTCATCACTATTAAGGGAAGGATGACACACTAAGATATTCACGACTAATTTTATTTAATTATTTAATTTATTATTATTTCCATTTAGAGGCACGAACAATAGCAAAATAACTTGCTTTAAAATAGAACGTCTTTAGTGCAAGGTAACCAATTACCACTTTTCAAAAAATCATAGATCGACAAGATAGTGTTTTTTTTTAAGGCACTGTTTTCAACAAACTTTGAAATGGTATAAATTGCTTAAGAATACGTTCAAAGAGACAAGTAGACAACCGTGCATCTTTGTCACAGCGACAAATAATTATTAATGTTTCATAATTCCTAGTTTGGGTACTTCTTGCGTGATTAAAAACACTAATCTGCGCTTCGACAGTCAATCGGCATAAGGCGATTCGTAAGTCCACGTGACTTACGACAGCGACTCCGTCCATATGCTGTCTATTTCATTAGAAGGTCGATTATTTCAATAAAACAAAGTAATCTAATTTGAAACATGGAAAATAATTGCTTTAATCACTTTATTCTTTAAGTGATTTACAATGTCCGAATTTTAAAATGCTTTGAATAATTATTCCATTGAAAATCAATTTACATTTTTCAAAAAATCGTAGATCGAAATGATAGTGTTTTTTTAAAGACAGTTTTCAACGAACTTTGAAAAGGTATAAGTTGCTGGTCTGATATAGTTTTGCTAATGATCAAGCACGTCTTTGAGACAACCACGAGGTTTAAACAACGCTCATTATTTTACATCAAGATATAATTCACCATACGTATGCAGTTTAAGGTAAAGTGCGTGACTTAAATTTAACTAGATTAATGCATTCTAAAGAATTTTCTCTTCAATCACAATGAAATGACCGATAAAGCTATTGAATGGATGCAAGGCACTACCGGAAGTTCAGTACTTCGCTAGGGTACTAGAGATCTTTAATTCAAACTTCCCTATTTGTTTATAGAAAGAACAGATAACTTGTATCGCTGTTTTCTCCAATAATTCATCGGCGAGTTTAACACTATCAGATCGTTAGTGCTGGGTCCTTTTGAAATCATCTCTCAATTTAGTAAATAGTCTAAGAAATCCCCATGAGTAAGACTAAATTCTGTAGAATAGAATTTATTTCTAATTTTTTATACTTACTATCAAATATGTGATCACGTACAAGCAATCCAAGAATCTAATTTTTATTGTTTGCAACTTCTACTTCCGTAAATAATTCTAATTACGATGTATCTCGTGCAACAAGATTTGACCAATTTTGTTAATGACTTAGGGTCTGGCTAAACAGCTAGACCTTCAGGAATAAGTAACGGCAACAAGACCCCCTGCAAGAACACCTTGGTGACTCCTCAAATATATGTAGTGACGTTAACCCTCCAAGTGGTTTCGACGGGATATATCGTCCATCAAGATCTGACCAATTTTGCTAAATCAAGACATATAATATACGTCATCGAGATATTGCCGATTTTTTAATGAAAACGAGAACAATCCCGAAGGGAAAGATCCGTGGAGAACACCTCCTAATTTTGAACCAGAATCGGATGGCGATATCAACACCTGAGCTGACACCCGACTCTCCAAATTTCCACACCACGCCAACATGAGGACATTTGAGGACACGACAGATTTAATGTGCACCATCCCCCACATACACAATGGTATTTGGTTGGATCTAGCTTAGAATTCGCAAATCTCCGGATGCTGAACTAAACCCAACTGGCCTACCACGGCCATGTTAATATTTATGAAGAAACAACAGAAAACGCAAGCTAAATTTATACAGAAACATTAGAAACACTCATGCGATAGCATATTTAAATATTAATAAGCAGACAATAATCGATGTTTGGTAATGCCAGTAATATGTTTAATCATTTAATTTAATTTAGAATTATTAATTAAGCTGAGTTCTGTATTATGAGATTATTTCAGACAGATGTATTTTCGAATTGAGATTTATTAATTGAATTGCTATTTTAAATAATGTGAGTTGTAATTTATACCACTGATATGCTTCATGAAAAATGAATGTGTGTTTCAGTACGTACTCATTACATACGATTACCCCACAAAAATAATAACAAGCACTTGAACAGCAATGAGTGATTTCTATAGCCAAAGCCTCATCTAAACCGGCTATACAACTAGTTCGTTAAATTAAAAGCACAAAGGAGCATAATTCAATAAGTCTATAATGAAGTATTAATTGAATTTCCTAGAAAACTGGCCTTGTGATAAATTCTACCATTTATCGAGAAACAGCACGATTTGATACTTGGAGGCTCATCTCTTTCGGAGCCCATGGAGATAAAAGCCATACCAGCATCATACTTCCTGATATATCGTTGATAATTATTTGATCAATTGAATGTATTAAACCATTAGAGGGAAATTCCGTACTTTCGGAAGAACTTGTCCATTAAGTTTTCGTGTCATTTAGAACAATACTTTCTTCCATATTCGGGCCCCGAAAACACCCACAGTTGGTACTCTTTACTTAGAATAGTATAATCTAGTATAAAATTCCTTTCAATAGAATATAATTCCTTATAATAGAATGTAATTCCTTAGAACAGAATAAAATTTCTTCCAACAGAATATAATCCTCGGAGTACAGAATATATATATATATATATATATATATATATATATATATATATATAATTTAATTCTTTAGAATATAGTCCCTTATAATAGAATAAAATTCCTTAGAATAGAATATACCGTAATCCCTCAGTGATCGGGCAGATATCAGACCAGAGGACTGCCGGATTATCGAAAACGTCGGATTAGTGGAGGTTCATTAAAAAAACGCATTTTAATAGCAAAACCTATGTTTATTGCACAAAATACATACATTAAAATAGACATTAGTGTTGTAAAAAATTTCGAAACAAGATATTGCATTTTCCTGTAGTTTACATAACAATAACTAGGTCTGCGTTAGGTTTACGTTATCAGGTCTAAAAAAGTGTCAATTTTTGTTTTTTTTTTTGCTTGAAATGACACTTTTAACACTTTTTCTTGTAGTCGTTTTAACACCAAGATATCACTCGCGGAGACATCATTTTCTTCTGTCCACGTAATGGACGTAGTGAATGAATCCAAGGCAGGAATAGGAGTATGCCTATTTAAGCTCTTGTAAAAACCAAAGATACAGGGTATCTTCAACTTCAGGAAACTCACCAGTTTTTAATGTTTTGCTTGAACTTTCCACATTTTCATTGTTTTTAAAGAAAGATTTAATCTTTTCACTGTTCTTTCTTATGTCATGTATTGTAGTACGGGCTACTCCAAATTCATTAGCGAGGTTCACTAACTTTTTACCTTTTTCAAGCCGATTTAAAATTCAACTAGAGACAAAGTTTTATGTTTTCGTTTGCTCTGTAGGGACATTTTTCACATACAGCAATAATTAACACCGAGACAAAAAACGGTGCACGTGGGGTTGCGTGTGCAATGACGCGTATAGATCGCTAGACTGAGCCTAGTGTTTACGTTGTGCTAAGATAACTGATACCGACGTGAAGTTACTTGTTTCCCTTTCCCGCTCCGCTCTTTTCAAAACGCCGGGCTACTGGAGGGGCCGGATTGGCGAAATGCCGGATTATAGAGGAACCACTGTAATTCCTTAGAATATATAGGGGAAGGGATAGCCCGGTTGGAAGAGTAGCGGATTGGCAACAGGAGGTTTGGGAGTTCTAAACTCAATCCAACCTAAGACCGTCATATACGTGGGGGGAGCACGTAAAATTTGTCATGGCCTCAAATGTCCTCATGTTAATGTGGTGTGGAAGTTTGGAGAGTGGGATGCCAGCTCATGTGCTGTCCTCGTCATCTGACCGTGGTTCGAAATTACGAAGTGTTGTCCTTGGATTGATCCTGACCTTCGCCAATAGCTCTTTGTGTTGCTCCAGTGTGACACGTAAATTCATCCTCGTACCTAATTTTCTTATTCACATTTAATACTGAGCACTGTTCAAACAAATCTTATGCTTTGATGCATTTTTATATGCATCTCACCGGTTTTCAATTTATTTATCTTCAATTTTCAATACATTAGAAAATGTTTAAAGTTCGTTAATTCTGTTGACGAAGCTGTACGAGATTTTACTGAAAGGATGACTGAAGAAAATATCGGTATTTAATTCTGTCTTCAATGAGTATATGGGATGATGATGGATAATAGCTATATTTTGTAGTTTTATAATAAAATCATTCATTACGATTTCGTATTTCTTTTCATCTTGCTGATAGAAGAAACGATAGAAGCTTTATTCTGTAGATTTTGGTCTATATTTCCAAAAGAAAGAAAACAAAATCTCAAAAGTAATACAAAAGACTATTACTTTTGAGATCAAAATTAAAAAGTGCGATTAAAGCTTAAAATACATTTTAAAGAAAATTAAAGGCATAAATAAAATAAATATGTCATTTAAGTAACTTATCAAAGATAGGATTGCTACGATTCTGCATAGTTTTAAAATCGTTTACAGAACTTTTAACATTTTTAATATTAATCTATATAAATATGAATGGAGTGTTCGTACATTGAATATTTTCGACCCACTTGAAGTTTTCTATCCGTTTTGGACCCTTCTGATGCAAAATCCGTCTCTTGCGCGTTCGGTGTTTGTCCATCTGTCTGTCTGTTCATCTGTTTGTCTGTCCATCTGTCTGTCCGTCCATCTGTTTGTCTGTATGTGTGTACCTGTGCTACGTCCAAACGGTTGAACATATTTTCATGAAACTTCGCATGCTGTGAGTTCATACATTCATTTAGTGACTGAACTTGGTTGCGTAAGTCCGTCTGTCCGTCTTCCGGTACTATGTTCGATTTACTGTCTGTGTGTTTGTACAAGTATCACATAAGATTTTTTCAAAACATTTTGTAGCCATGTCCTACATTTGATAAACCATATTTTGGTGCAGAGAATAATTATTTTAAATTTCTTTGCTTACGTATTTAAGCAATTTTCATGTTAAAACATCTGAGTAACTCTACTTAGATCATCCATAATTTGGTGGTTTTGGAGAAGCCGGAATGTATATTGAGCATTGCAATTACTTAGTTCTATCAGTACTGCTGAAAAATCAATTATTTTAAAAAACCTATATATTTTTGCAGAATTTAAATTCAAATACTTTTTTATTTTGAGCCTTATTTATTTTCTTTGCAAAATATAAACTATTTCCGAACATTTGGGACAGACTATATTTTGCAACAAAACGGAAACTCGTGTTCGTTTGCCACGTTCAGTGAATTTTTTTGTCGCTCAGAATTAATTTTTTTTCGCTTCAAATTGATTTACCATTTAAAAATAATGGTAATAGGTTACCTTAGCTTTATCACTACTGAAGATATTAAATTTTAAAACACGTTCTTTTAATAAGCACGTTCCATGAAACGGAATTTTAAAGAAAAACGTATTCGCTTTTAAAGCAAACTTAAATGGTAAATATCTTATCAAATTAGTCATGTTTTCCTTAATGGTAGCGAAATTCGAAGAGTGCCACAAACAAAAAAATATTAGAAAGGTAAATTATGTGAGAGAGTATGCGTAGTAGATTTGTCATTTTTACGAATTGAGTTGAACAATTTTACAGGAATAGAACTTAAGAAAGGGAATCTTCACTCAAATCGTCTTTTGTAGTAATCGACCTTAGTGTTTCACCTTTGGCCAATTTGTACCTTTAGCAGGGGTGCGATATATGTGAAATGTATTACATGGATGAATATGTATGTATAGGATTTGTGTCCAACGTAGGTTGTAGAAATTATAAAATGTCAAAAAGGTGTTAAAAATTATTTTACTCACACTTAAATGATTTGGCATTTTTCTACGAAAGAGGAAAGTGATTTTCTGGTCACTTTCAATATATAGTTAACCAATTCAACCCGAGTGAGGTCGGGCAATTTTGCTAGTATACTATAAAAACTAATGTTCAATCATCATAATGAAATCTTTTTCAACAGTGAAACCAATCATCACATTGGTTCTGCCTCTAATCCAATAAAAATGTTTAACTTTTCGTTTATGAATTTGATTAGCGGAGTCTTCGCGCTGTTTGATCAAGTCGTTGCCAATAGACAAACACAAATATGGCCTCTTTCCGGCATAACTTATTTCTATACGGGGAGTTCTGAAATCTTTTATACAAACTTTAAGGAAAGGCACAAATTAAACCACGGATGACCGCAAGCACAACCCACATGTTCTAGAGGACACACTAAGGTGCTGAAGGGAAGGACAGAAAACACGTCTCAACGACATTTAACCTTCTAATAAAATAGACGGAGTATGTGTGGATGGCTGCATTTTATTTCTCCCAATTGCTTAGTTAGGTTAGGTAATTAATTAACGTCTCACTGGAGGAATACAACGGGCTATTGGTGACGGGATAAATCCCCAAGATAACGCCTCGTAATTTTGAACAACTGTCACATGACGAGGTCAAAAGCTGAGCTGGTACCCCTATCACCAAACTACCAACAACGCCATCATGTGGACATTTGAGGCCACGACAGATTTAACGTGCACCAGACCCCGTGTATACGACGGTCTATAGCTGGAGTGAGTTTCGAACTCGCAGCCAACCGGTCGCTAATCCGTTGCTTTTCCAACTGGGCTACCATGGTTCCTCTAATAAAAGAGACGGAGCATGTTCGGATGTCTGCATTCTATTTTCCGATCGCTCGGTTTAACTCTCCGAGAGGTTTTGGCGAGATATCTCGGCCAACAAGATATTGCATATTTCCTTATGGTAACGAGATCAAGATCTGGTCGGTTTTCTTCCACTGATGGTGGACGTATTTTCTTGTAATGACGAGATATCTAGGTCAGCAGATAAAAGGTCAGTTTTGCTAATGACGAGATACCTCGTCGAAACAACCATTAGGAGGGTCGTAGATCTCCGTACCAAAGGTCACGTGGTATTGGGAGAAGCAGGAATCATTATGTAGGACGCACTGAAAAACATTAGTTTGCGCTTTGATGGTTTCGAGAGATCGGGGACAACGAATTTTAAACTTTACGAGACATTTTAAAATTAGTTTATTGATGCAACTCGTATTTACACAAATATATGAAACAAATATATCAAACAAAGTCAAGACATCTAGTCTCGTACAGATCCTCCATATCTCTCAGAATCTTCTCCATATCTCTAATAACACATAATAAAATTAAGAGTGTGCAGATAGATTTATATAATTATACTTTACATGTTCACATGTTTTACATGTACCATACGTCACTTTAAAAATCAAGTTTTCTGCAAGAGGTTGAGAGCGATTCCAACAAAGGTGTCGATACATTTTCATTATCCATACCTTTTGACAGTAAGTTTGACAGACAGTTCGAAGTGCACAGATCACTTCCAATATCAGAGTATGTGATCAAAGTCGCAACCACAAACAATAGTACATGCTTGACAGCCTCGACGCATGGATAGCCCAATATCATAGATCTCCGGACTTATGTGCTTTTTCCACAGCCAAAGCACTTATGAAATAGTTGCATTAATAGCATAAATGCAAATAGTAGTAAAAGAGTTTCTTAATCCCTACTTTAGTTATTCAGATTCAAAACGATTCGGCTAAAGCACAGTATATTTGAATGAAGTATGAAACACACAGACGTTGAAGATCTCGCCAAGAAATTTAAATTTTAAAATTAAAAAGCTAATATTTTCTTAACAGTGTTTTCCAGATTGCAATATTTTAAGAGGGTTGCGAGTTCAAAACCAACAAAAGACCGTCGTGTACAAGGGGAGCATGTTAGATCTGTCGTGGCCGCAGATGTCCTCACGTAGGCGTGGTGGAGAAGTTTGGAGAGTGAGGTGCCAACTCAGGTGTGACCACGTCATCTGACCGTGGTTCAAAATTACCTGGTGTTGTCCTTTCCTTTAGGGATTGATCCCGGACTGTCGCTAATAGCCCGTTGTGTTGCTCCAGTGCGACGTTAATTAAAATACCTACCTATCCATTGTTTTTCACTCATGGTTGCCACGCCTTGGGGTGACTAAATTTTTTGTTGATATTTAGTGAATTTTGAAACGAAAGTTGCCAACGTTTTCGAAAACTCTCCTAAATTTTGAAAATAGGTGCTTTTGAGACGTTACCCCTAGTCGCCAAGGTTGGAAAAAATAGCAAAAAGTCTCCTTTAGTCGCTGTGGCAGCCTTAGGTATGTTCAAAAACTCTTGGCCTTTAGCGGACATTTTCAGAGACAGCGACTTTTGCGATGACATCAGCTTCTGAGTCAGTTGGTGTCTCGTATACGATGAGATAGAATCACAGTTACAAATCGATGCATGATGAAGGATCTTCGTAGCCAAGCTACAGGTTTACTTCGGATAATCGATGGAGCTTCAAAAGAACACTTTGCATCCCCGCGTGGACATGCGACCCCATGTGAATAAGGTCTAATTTTGTTTCCTTCCTACTCTTTACCCTCCAAGTTTTTCGACGAGATATCGCGTCCAAGATCTGGTTAATTTTCCTACGGACGAGATATCTCCTCGAACAAAACTGCCCTATTAAACCAAGCGGAATGAAGATCTAAGTCGGAAAAACAAACTGTCCATTGACCAGAACTGGTGAGTTTCGAATAGATTTTAGCTCCAGATTCTGACCACTACACGGCAGTTTTCGACGCGAAGATAAACCACCTGGAGGGTTAAGATTGTACAGAAAGGTTTGAAACACACTGTACATAGATTCCTGACCAAAATAAGACTTATCGTCGGCCTGCAAGTGAAACACTCCAAGTCTATATTTTAAAGATATGAGTTTTTATCTTTACTAGACCAGAATGATCTTTATTGAAGTTCACTAAGTCATTTTTCGAATGAAGGTTGGATTTCATCTTTGCATGAAGGTGAGATTTTTTCATGAGGAACACACTTAGTGAGTAGAATCTCCACCTTCGTTTCGTCAGGCCTATGTTTTCTAAAAATAACATGTTTCACTTGTAAGCCGACCTTATAATTTTCTAAAGAATATGACTTTATTCTTTACTAATTAAGCATATAACTTTATTCTCTAGATCTAATTTTCATCAGTTACTGTCAAAATTTAGGGATGTAAAATGTTGTTCACGTACCTTTCTACCTTTCATTTCATCACCTTAGTGTGTGCGCTAGAGCATCTCTGCGCCACTTGCGGACACGCATCTCTGTATGGATATGGTTAAATTTTGTGTTCCCTACCTCATCTTAAGAATGTACAGGAAGGTTTGAAACACACTGTACATGGATTATTGATAAAATAAGGCTTATCGACGACCTACAAGTGATACACTCCAAGTCTAGATTTTTAAGACTTGAGTTTGTTATCTTTTCTAGACCAGAATGTGATAACTTTTAGACTGGTGAAGTGTGTGTTCACCAAGTCATTTTCTTCTTGAGGAACACTCTTAGTGAGTGGTATTTGACCCTTCGTTTTCTCAGAACTATGTTTTTCAAATTAGTGTGCTTCAATTGTAAGCAGACTATAAAATTTACTAAAGAATATGACTTTATATTCCTTACTAATTAACCATAACTTTATTCTTTACTAGACCTAATTTTTATCAGTTATTGTCAAAACTTAGGGCTGTAAAACGTCGTTCATGTATCTTTCATTTCAGCACCTTAGTGCGTCCTCTACGACACATTTGGACTGCGCTTGTGCACACGCATTCCTACGGGAATACAGTTTAATTGTGTGCTTTACCTTAAAATTTGTACAAAACGTTTTGAAACACCCTGTTTATAATTATCTTATGCAGCTCCAAAAGGAGGCTTCATTTGTGTTTTTTATAGAACATAATTTTATTTGTAAGCTAATTTATACTGAAGCATTACTATATGGGTCCTTTATTATATTATATTATTTTATAAATCAATCCTTTATAAATTTCAAACTTTCAAAATTTTATGCATGTAAATTTAATTCCTATACTTCTCAATTCTTGATTTCTTAATTTTAGCCTGTAGCACTATACTGCTATTTATTGTTTAATTTTATAATCTTGCGTCTGGGCGCAGTTTGTCCTACTTAGGACCTTGTGCCATAAAATTCAAAATCCAATACTCTATGGGTCCCAAATCAAGTCCCTGTTACCCCACGAAATCGATGCTTTTAACCAAAAAGGATTTCCGATCTCATAGATACTCTCCTCTCTAGTGTACCATAGGGAGGCTTGAAGCCGATATCCCGGATTCCGCTTCATTGCGTCATCGAATTCCTGATCTCCGCAATTGTGCGAATCCGGCAGAAAATGGCCGAAACTTCTGTAATTCGAAATTGCTTAAAAGCCTCTGTTGACTCCCTGGAGTACGAGCTGTGTTCATTCTTCAGTTTCCGACATTCTAGTACAGGTGCACGTTGAGGTTTCGCTGCACTCAGCGCATTTACTTTTGGTTTAACTCGGGGCTTCTTTATTTGAAACGGGGATCTAGTACTGCGTTGTAAAAGATTCGAACTTCAATTTCTGTTTGATCTTCCGAAGAGACGGATTAGCGAATTTGCGGTCGTGAATGTAAAGACACTAATGCTATTTAAATACGCAGTTTTGCAGTTTTACTTTTGTAAGATCAGAAATTTCTGAGCCTTACTTGTGCCCAATTATCTATGTCAATGGCGTTTATGATAGATTTAAAAATTTAATAGCGGATCCTGCGTTGCTCGGATTGAATTAGTTAAATGTTGATTGGAAAGCTATCATCTCGATTCAAGCATCTTTTAAGTGTAATGAAAATAATTTTTTAACATTTTTTTTAAGTTTTCCATAGCTTCTACAATTTTTACAGCAATACTGGTAAAACAATCTGAGTTCCGCAATCGTAGTAACACTCATAGTATGGTAATGGCAATGGTAATTAATAAACATCGTACTAGAGCAACACAACGGGATTTAGACGATGATCCGGGATCAATACCGAACGTTATTCCTATGAGGATTTCTAATTATTTTTAGGCCTCCTGCACACCTAGGACAAATAGAACGGGGGTACCATATGTTACCCACAAGGTTCTAAAAACTAAGTGTACCAAATTTGTTGTTGATTGGTCTAACAGTATAAATTAGTATAGAGAACAGACAGACGCAAACACTGCTTTATAAATATAGTTTAAAAAATTATATTTGGATTTAAAATAAGTAAAATTTAAATAAATTTATTTGGAAAATCTTCAAAACAAAGAGAAGTAAATGCTCTAGACTGTAATATTCTATAACCAAGATCAAAATTTAATGCAGGTATAATAGCGTTTTCCAATCTTAAGAAAATTTTTGGAAAACCCATGAACAATATGTTTTCGGACGAAAATTTATTGCTTGTAGTTTTAACTCTCCAAGTGGTTTGGATGAGATATCTCGTCCATCAAGATCTGACCAATTTTGTTAATGATAAGATATCTCGTCAAAGTCCAATAAAGATGTAGACAATATTTTGGTGAGACGAGATGGCCAATTTCCATCTAATGACGAGATACCAAGTTCATCAAATTCTGGTAAGTTTTGCTAATGACGAGATACCTTGTCGAGATACAATCACCAGGAGGGTCAAATGAGATTTTTCGTGAGTTTCATATCACTAGAATACAGGAATTTTTTCCGAATCTCACATTTCAAATGTAAAAGTGGCCTGGATATCTCACAAATTAAAACTTATTTTAAAAGCTACTACCAAAAGAAAATCATGAAAATTCCATTAAACTCTATAAGGGTATTTTTTCACGAATTTTCAGGTAACTAGAAAATGTTTGAATTTATCAATTTTTAATGAAAAAGTAAGTGCTCAAAGAGCTCTTAAAATTTAAACATTTCCAGAACAATTAAGAAAATATTGTTGTTTAATTGTGTTTAGTGAGTTGATAAGTAAAATGAGATTCATTTACATGATTTAATAGTTAGTTTTAGGTTGAAAATAAAAAAAGCATTGTCATAATAGTAATCTATGTTTTCAAAACTGGTCCAATAAAGTATGAAAAGCAGTAGCAAGGAGTAAAATCCTAAGATTATATGTAGAATTTGATCAATGTTTAAAAGACAAAGAAAATTAACGTACAAAGAAAAAGTGATATTTAAAGTAATCGAAGGAGCTAGGTTTACATTACGTTTAATTTAATTTTAAAATAGTTTATGCTACTGTTATTAGCGCTTTTATAGTGTTAATATCTATAAAACTTTATGTTCAATTACTGCAATGAAAAGTTTCTTTTAAAAGTGAAATCGACCATGGAAATACGGATAAGTATCCGTGAGATCGAGATAAGTATTTCTTTGTTCTTTTTCACTCAAAACCTGTCTTTAATTTGTATTTTAGTTAACTACAAGTATTAAATCATAGAATATGTTAAATTTTATGTTCATAACTTTTGCACGTATGACTTATAATTTATATTTGAACTATTTATAAACCTTAACGCATTTCTACTTAAAAATGTAAATTTATTGGAGATTGTACAATTGTTTTTAATTTAACAACGCTATCTACTAAATTAATCTAATTAATGAAATGCAGTTAAAAATATTTTTCCAATCACCGGATAATTGAACGTTAGACATCAGGGCGCTTAAAAGCGGAATTGTGAGCCATTTGGCCTTCACTAGGGGGTTCACGTTTATATCTCACATACATACAAGGCACAATCATTTTATAGAGAGGCCACACATTCACTGCAGACGGATCAACATCCATGCCTTAACAAGGATTTGAACCGGTAATCTTTCGACCAAGAAGTCTGCATCCTAACCACTTGACCAATTGGTCGGCTAATCAAAAATATAAGAAATTCCAAATAATATAAATTTCCAAATTGCAAAATATCTGGAGAGTGGGGTTTCCAGCTCAGGTGTTGACCTCGTCATCTGACAGCGGTTCAAAATTAAGAGGTGTTGTCCTTGGATATTTCCCTTTGGCATTGATCCAAAAAGCCCGTTGTATTGCTCGAGTACGACGTTAATTCAACTACCTACCTAACGAGTTACAACAAAGTTACAAAAAATTTTGAGTTCTCAGAAAATAACCATTTATATTACCTTTACTGGAAGACTAAATCTGAAGAAAAATGTTTAATGAAAAATTTAATCCAACTTAAACTAACTGACACATTTAAATTTAGTAAAAATGATTTTCAAATGAAAGGGAAAAATGTACATTTTCTTCAATTTGTATCCTAAAGTATTTTCAAATAAAATTTTCACCTTGAAATTGAAAAGTACTTTTATTGACACGAACATTTTAAACATGATTCATAAATTTACAGCAATTCGTGAACAATAATGTGATTTGTAAGCAATATTATTTCAGGTTTTTATTTTAGAAAAAGGAGTTCGAAAATCTATTTACAAAAGTCGCTTGAATAAAGAATACGACATATTTGCTACTTCACGATTCGTAGAATAAATCCGAGGAGTCTTTCATGAGTATTCTGTATTTGGAATTCTTTGAATTCTTCGTCAGAGTTCGTGAAAAGTTATGAATGAAATTCACGAGAATATCTTCGCACTTTCTGAATATCGACGAAATCTAGAAATGAAATGATGAAAAATTATGTTTAAGAGAGGTAGATCAAACATGTTGAACAAACAAAACAAGTTCAAATCGAGCTTCAAAAGCTACCACTACATCTTTTGATTGAAATATTACTTCTGGAGAATTTATAAACTGTATGAAATTAAGATGTCAGATATAGAAAATGTATAATTTTCAATACAGGAAAATAAGTCAGAAAACTGCGTAGCGCGAATGCAGCAATTTCAAATAATTTAATAAATTTGGGTAGTTATTTACATGATAAGCTCATTCGTTATAGCTTTCAAACCTTTGACAACCCAAACAGAAGATTTAAATTCTATAGATCCTGACTTAAAATTATAATTTGTGTTTTGTTACATAAATAGATTTAACGACAGTAATAGAATTGTATTTACGGAACATTATGAAAAAAATTGTATTTATATGGAATATTACAATAGAATTTATTTATGGAACATTATGATAATATAATTGTATTCATGGAACATTATAAAAAAGAATTGTACTTATGAAGCATATTATAAAACTGTATTTGTTTCCACAAGGACGATTGGAGATAAAGATTTTACAATATTAATTTTTATTTCACAATTATGTAGTTTCAATATGAATCTATGAATCCCCGCATTTATAAAAATTTTGTTAAAACTCTAAAAGAATTTTCATTATTTTTCATCCAAACTTCAAAACAGAATTTTGTGAGCCACCAAAAATTTCTTGTTTTTCTAAGCACGAATCATTAACTTGTAAAAAGCCTGATTTCTCATCGGATTAAAATAATTTAACGCACATTTAAATTCGAAATATGAAAAATATTTCACATAAAATTGGAATTCTTTTTAAAATTACATGATCAAATTTATTAGACCTTACTTATTTTTTACTTGAATTACAGTGAGAAGTATAACTCGAGAAAGATTCATTGAATCTTTATAAAGAACTACACTACTGTTTGTGAAAATTGCAACACCATGAAGGAATCATGCAAATTAAACGAAACTTGCAGGAAATGCAAAACAGGTTAGGGTATGCAAATGATTAGAATTACAAAGCGATCACACATGTGTGGGCTGAGAAACACTCTCTAAACTTCCAAATGAGCCAACTATATAAAGCACGGTAAAGGTGCGTTAAAATGTGTGTATCGTCGTTTGACTGCTGTAAATGATTGATTAGAAGTCAATATGCCTCGCCAAAAACGCAGAGTGCCATACGAGCAACGAACGGAGTTCGAACGGCATGATAGACCTCCGTGAGGGTGGACTTTCGTAGCGTGAAATAGTCACTCGCACGGGTCGTAATGCCACAACAGTGATGCGTGTGTGGAAGAGATGGACCATGGATAACCGGACAAGTCGAAACCCCGGCAGTGGGCTACGCAATATGACGGCACCACGGGACGAGACACCTCATACGCATGGCGGTGACGAACCGTACAGCGTCCTCTCGTGCATTGGCACAACATTGGAGCACGTCTACAGGTGTGTCATTGTGTGCCTCCACGGATCGTCGACGTCTGCTGCGCCATGAGCTACGTGCAAGGATTCCCCTACGCAGGATTCCCTTGACGCTGAACCGGCTAATGGGCTCACCAACACAGCCAATGCAGTGCCGATTGGCAACAAGTCGTCTTCTCAGATGAGTCCCGCTACAATCTGGACTATAACGATGGACGCGTACTCGTCAGACGCTACAGAGGTGAACGCCTTCTCCCGGAGTGTCTTATTCATCATACTGGACGAACGCCTGGCGTTAAGGTCTGGGGCGCTATTGGATATCAGGGGCGATCCCGCCTACACCAAATTGTGGGGACCCTGAACAGCGGGCGTTACATCAGGAAAGTTGTGGAGCCCGAGGTCCTACGCCTCCTGCAACGCATTCCCGGAGTTGTATTTCAGCAAGACAATGCCCGTCCACATGTTGCTCGGAATGTAGAAGCCTTTTTCAGTGCACGACAGGTTCCGCTTCTTCCATAGCCTGCACGTTCCCGGGATATGTCGCCCATTGAGCCTGTCTGAGATTACATCGGACGATGACTCGCTCGTACCGCTCGTCGGGCAGAGAGTGCGACTGTACTTTGGCATCAGATAGAGGCCATCTGGAATACCATTCCTTAGCATGACATTCAAAATCTGTACGATTCGATGCCACAACGTGAACAGACTCTCATCGATGCGCGTGGCGGCTGCCCAAGATATTGATTTTTGGCATTAATTTTGTTTCATTGCTCTGTAAATTTGATCGTTTATTTAAACTACTGTTAAGTAATACGTGGAATGAATTTCATTTATTTCTGATGATACTTTCATTGCATTTTTTACAAACTATTGCATCTTTAAACACATTGTATAATGTTTCTTATTTACTGGAATCAAATTTCTGTATGGATACCATCATATAAAAGGTTAGTTGGATTTAATGATGCAAAGGCCACATTTGGCCAAGCGACATCATGTAAAGATGCCTTAGAACGAATAAAATTAAATTAAGGATGATGTTATTTATTACTTTTTCTGTAGAAAAAGTTTCATTTTACTTTTCAAACTAGCTATAAAGCATAAATTCTAGAAACGATTTTAATTGTGATACGTAAGAAACTTCGGAAATCTAAGAAAATGGCAAAAAATAACTTTTTTAAACAGCGTTAAGAAAAATAAGTTCAGTATGCAGGTGTTCAAATGAAGTAGAGAAATATTCAAGCTCTTATGATATTTAAAGTGACAAAAAACATTTGATGCTCTTACCACTCAACATTTTGTGTTTGTCCGTGGTGGTCTTCATTGTCATGTAAATCATATTTCCGCTTCGGTTATCAAGAAGACTTTTGGCTGTTTCGTTCCTTTTCTCAACCGGTATCGATTCGGAGGAGGCTGTCGTTTTGGATTCAGCTGAGCGAAGTTTGAATACTTTATCTTGGGTCTCCTCGGATGGAACAGTAAAATCTGTCCAAAGTATTGAAAAAGTATTTGGTTATTAAGACTATAAGAATCAAATTTAGATGTTTCCAAAAACGAAAGCGACCCGGATTGGATGTTGGAGTTTTATGGCGTAAGGTCCAAAAACGGACAAGCTGCGCCAAGAAAACGACCCGAGAAACAGTGCTACGTTTGATACCTCAAAAAGTTTGAGAACACGATACTTAATGTTCACATTCTCTTAATGTAGATTTAATGAAAAAAACTAAAGATTTTATTTGTTTTCATCCTAATACCATCTCCGGCCTCTGTCATCAGTCGATGAGCCTCCCAATATAGGTCTGAAGTGATAAAATATGTTTTAAATCACTACGATATTTGCAGTGGTATTGTTAGGAATTTTAGGGCTGTCCTCGAGGTGGTCTCCAGCCATTTCGTTCAATTCGCAAAGGGGACAGATAGCTGTTATCGCTTCTACAATATGGTGTAAGTGTCTTTGTAGGTAGTCATGTCCTGTAAGAAGTCGAAAGCAAGCGACTCCTATAGCTCTGGGCAAGGAACCTGGGATGCGAGCTTTATTCCTCATTAAAGTATTCCAGTTGTTTTGTGTAGTTTGAAAGTCTGCTAGTCTTTATGGACGAACATATAAGCCTCTTGTAATTACGTAGAGGTAACGGGGATTTAGGTTGGGACAACTGTGCTCCGGCTATAGCCAATTGATCCACCTATTCTATTGTTACGAATTTTAGGGCAGTCTTTGAGGTGGTCTCCAGTCATTTAGTCCAGTTCGAAAAGGGGACTGATCTCGCTTCTCCAATATGGTGTAAGTATCTTTGTAGGTAGTCATATCCGGTAAGAAGTCGAAGGCAAGCGACTCCTTCAGCTCTGGGCAAGGAACCTGGGACACGAGATTTATTCCTCATTAAAGCATTTCAGTTGTTTTCTATAGATTGAGAGTTTGCTAGTCTACATGAACATATAAGCCTCTTGATGTTACGTAGAGGTAATGAGAATTTATGTTGGGACAACTGGTGCTTCAGCTTTAGCCAATTGGTCCACCTATTCTATTGTTAAGAATTTTAGGGCAGTCTTTGAGGTGGTCTCCAGCCATTTCGTTCTGTTCGCAAAGGGTACAGATAGCTGATCTCGCTTCTATAATATGGTGTAAGTGTCTTTATAGGTAGTTATATCCGGTAAGAAGTCAAAAGCAAGCGACTCCTACAGATCTGGGCAAGGAACCTGAGATATGAACTTTATTCCTCAACAATCCAGTTCTTTCTTGTAGATTGAGAGTCTACCAGTCTTTATAGACGAGCATATAAGCCTCTTACCTAGAGATAAAGGGGAGTGAGGTTGGGACTACCGTGCTCCAACATTAGCCAATTGATCTACCAATTCTATTGTAAGGAATTTTAGGACAGTCCTTGAGGTGATCTCCAGTCATTTCGTTCAGTACAAAAAGGGGACAGACAGCTGTATCTACTCTAGTACTATTTATGTGCTTTAGTAGGTAGTCGTCGAAAGGTCGCAGGTAAGAATTCTAAAGCAAGCGAGTGAAGCAGCTCTGGGCAATGAACCTGGGATACGAGATTTATTTCTCAATAAAGTTTTCCAGGTCTTTCCTGTCGACATCTTTGCAAACTGAAAATCTATTAGCCTCTTGGGACGAGCATATAAGCATCTTAATGTTGTGTAGAGGCAAAGGGGACTAAGGATTTCATTACCTATTATTACTTAAAAGTTTTATTATTAAGGATTACAGATTATTATCAAAAGTTTTTATTACCTATTATTTATTCTTTGAAAATAAACATTCAAACTTCGTCAAAATAATTATATATTTTTTAGATAACTTTTTATGCAGAAGATAAATGATTTAAAGGGTATATTTACGAGTGAATTTACAGTAAATATGGTTCTAAATGTCAAAAAATGAAAACCCATTTGCCGTGAAAATAGTTTTATGCTAACGAAACTTGAAATTTGAATATTACTTACATAAAGTTAAGAAATGAACTATGTAGAACAGTTATTTACTACATGATTTTTTTTAATTTTATGAATCTAAATTTACTTAAACATCTTTGTATGCTTTTTAAAATTGAAGTACTCTGAATATCTTTCTACGTATTATATATTATTATATATTCTTTACTTGGCTCTTAATTTTACATTTTTTTAAATTCTTTTAATTCTTTTAGTAGTAAATTGTTTCTATCAGAATGAATCAGGTAATCAAAGGGATTTCCAAACTAGTTGATTAACTTTTGGAAACTAACATTGGGATATCAAATATTCTTACGTTTCTAAGATTCTTGAATATTTTGGGATACGTTATGGGGCTTAGGAACATTAGTAAACAAACCGAAATTTTAAAAATACAACCAATCAAATTTAAATGCTACCTTAGATTAACCTTCCTGGTGGTTGTCTTCGCTAGGTATCTCGTCATTAGCAAAACTGACCAGATCTTAAATGACGAGATATCTCGTCATTATAAATATCGGACCAAATCTTGATGGCCTAGACATCTCGATATTATAAAAAAACTGACCAAATCTGGATGGACGAGATATCTGGTCATAAGGAAAAACCGACCAGATTTTGATGTCATCAACAAAAATCGGCAATATCTTGATGACGATATATACAGTGGGTAAAAAAAAGTTTCCGTACAGAAACGAAAACGGCGTATAAATTATTATAATTTCTAAAGAAATCTATCTCATCAAAGATTCAGAAACTGCAAAATAAACTTATTTTAAGCAAGAGAATGTGTTCGCAACGAAAGTTCCTTAATTTTCAAAAATAAAAAGTAATTAATTAAAACTTTGAGGAAAACAGAAAATGAAAGGCAAAAAAGTTTCCGTACGCACTATGAAAATTGATTAGAACATACAATCCAATTGTCCCGCATTCAATTATCATAACTATCGAATTAAAACGAGCTTCAGTATTTGTGTAAGTAATTATTTCAAACTTTTTTACACTAGCGGATCGTCTAAAATGGGAATTCCGAAATTATCCGTCAATTATCATAACTATCGAATTAAAACGAGCTTTAGTATTTGTGTAAGTAATTATTTCAAACTTTTTTACACTAGCGGATCGTCTAAAATGGGAATTCCGAAATTATTCGTCAATTATCATAACTATCGAATTAAAACGAGCTTCAGTATTTGTGTAAGTAATTATTTCAAACTTTTTTACACTAGCGGATCGTCTAAAATGGGAATTCCGAAATTATTCGTCAATTATTATAACTATCGAATTAAAACGAGATTCAGTATTTGTGTAAGTAATTATTTCAAACTTTTTACACTAGCGGATCGTCTAAAATGGGAATTCCGAAAGCTATTCGCGTGTTGGTGATAAAGTTAAGAAGTAACGGTTTATCAACGAGGAAAATTGTGGCGAAATCACTAACGAATTTAAATCTACGGTAAAAATCACTGAACGATATAATAAGGTAGAAACTGCGAAATAGGAACCAGTCCGGAAGACCTCAGACATTGAGCCGTATACCCCAGGAATATTCTGCGAAAAGTTCGCGATAATACACAAATTAGGCACCATAACTTGCATCCTCGTTGAAAACTGTTTATAATCTTGAAATATAACCCCAGACTACGAAAAGCTATAAAAACAGACTGTACAAAATTACTCCAGAAACAACAAAAACTAATGGAAGTCATACCTAAACATCTGAGAGTGGTAATTTTTTGTTGTTTCTGGAGTAATTTTGTTCCAGGCGTCCAGAATGGCACTTTTCAAGTTATCTTTGCTGCTGATATCATAATTTTTCAGTTCACGGCCGATTTCTTCCCATAGGTGTTCCATGGGGTTTAAATCAGGAGACTTGTGGTGCGTGAAGATACTGCAACATATGGTAAAGGCATCATTCTTTACAGAACGTTGCAGTGTGTTTTGAACTGTCCTATTGAAAGATAAATGATCTCCCAAGAGATAGTTTCGTAGCACAGCAAAGACATTTGTTGTTTCAAAATGTATAGGTACACATAGCTAACCATGTTTCCTTCAACAAAGCATAAATTATACGCACCAGAACTCATGCAACCCCATACCTTTGCTTTTCCTCCGACGTGTTTTACAGTTCTACATAAGTTTTTGTTTGCATTTGATGTTTGGTTTTCTCCATGCCATAACTCGTCCATCTGAACAATAGAGACAAAATTTTGATTCACCCCTGAAAAGTACAGAATCTGAAAAAGTTAAGGTTCAACATGCTTTTTTGCAAACTCGAGAAGCTTTCTTCTGTTAAGTTTGCTAATGAGTGCCTTTACGTGCAGCATGCCCAATGTAGCCACATTTTTGTTGCTTTTCGTACAGTCTGAGGTTATATTTCAAGATTATAAACAGTTTTCAACGAGGATGCAAGTTATGGTACCTAATTTGTGTATTATCGCGAACTTTTCGCAGAATATTCCTGGGTTATATGGATCAATTTCTGAGGTCTTCCGGATCGGTTCCTATTTCCCAGTTTCTACCTTATTATATCGTTCAATGATTTTTACCGTAGAATTAAATTCGTTAGTGATTTCGCCAAAATTTTCCTCGTTGATAAACCGTTATTTCGTAACTTCATCACCAACATGCGAATAGCTTTCGGAATTCCATTTTAGGTGATCCACTAGTACAAAAAATTTGAAATAATTACTTACACAAATACTGAAGTTCTTTTTCATTCGATAGTTATGATAATTGAGTGCGGGACAGCTGGATTGTACGTTCTAATCAATTTTCATAGTGCGTACGGAAACTTTTTTACCTTTCATTTTCTGTTTTACTCAAAGTTTTAATTAATTACTTTTTATTTGTGAAAATTAAGGAACTTTCGTTGCGAACACATTCTCTTGCTTAAAATAAGTTTATTTTGCAATTTCTGAATCTGGTGAGATAGATTTCTTTAGAAATCATAATAATTTATACGCCGTTTTCGTTTCCGTACGGAAACTTTTTTTACCCACTGTATATCGTCGCAACCACTTGGAGGGTTAAATCATCTATAACTCAATATATCACATTCGCAACTTTAATTTTGTGTTGCTGCTTGAGACGTTGATTCTGTCGTCGATTTTCGTCATTAGACCAGCAAGCTGACCAGATCTTAATCTCGTCACCATAAAAAATCGACGAGATATCTCGTCACTAGTGAAGTCTTTCAGATCCTGATGGACGAGATATCTTGCCGAAACCACTTGGAGGGTTAATAGACGAACTTGGAATAAAAATACAACTCACTTATAGACTTCTCATTTCTACGCCTACTCCCTTGTTGGCCACGATAAGCTTCTTCGAAGTCTTTCATGTTACCCTTTAGCTGTTGATCTCTTGTTTGGATCGGTGTTTCAAAATCCAAACCCGATTTTGCGTCATCATGTTCAGTTTCTGAAGATTCGCTTTGCTCTAATATTTCAGCATCGAGAGGTTTATCATCAGACATCCTCGATCGGCCATTCCCCAACTTCCCACTTTCAACTGATGGCCTAGTCTTACTGGAAGATCCTATTTGGTTAAGTAAATTTATAATTTGCCCTCTGTATGGCCTCATCCTTGAATCCTCTTCTTTTCTTGGCTTTGAATTACCTCTTAGCTGAGCTTCGATTTTAGCTCTAATTTTATCTATTTCTAGTTTTTGTTGGTCTTCCAACTGCTCAATTTCAGTTTCAACTAATGGCTTAGTTTTAATGGAAGAATGCTTTAAATTAGATGGCTCATTATATGGCATCATCTTTGAATCCTCTTCACTTGTTTTCGAATCAGTTATCCCAGATTTGATTTTAGCTCTAATTTTATCAATTTCTTCTTTGTTTTTTTGGTCTTCCGACTGCTCAATTCGAGATTCAACGGATGGCGTAGTTTTAATGGAAGAATACTTTAAATTAGATGGCTCAATATATGGCATCATCTTTGAATCCTCTTTTGTTTTCAAATCACTTATCCCAGATTTGATTTTATCTCTAATTTTATCTATTTCTTGATTTTTTTGGTAGTCCAACTGCTCAATTCCAGTTTCAACGGATGGCTGAGTTTTAATGGAAGAATACTTTAAATTAGATGGCTCATTATATGGCCTCATCCTCGAATCCTCTTTATCACTTGCTTTCGAATCAGTTAGACCAGAATTGATTTTCGCTTTAATTTTGTCTATTTCCTCTCGGTATTTTTTATCTTCCAACTGCTCAAGTGCAGTTTCAACTGATGGCTTAGCTTTAATTGAAGAGTATTTTAAGTTAGATGGTTCATGATATGGCATCATCCTTGAATCCCCTTCATTGTCTTCTTTTGAATTACTTAGCTGAGCTTTGATTTTAGCTCTAATTTTATCTATTACTTCTTGATGTTTTTGGTTTTCCAACTGCTCAATTCCGGTTTCAACTGATGGTTTAATTTTTCTGGAAAATACTTTTGAATTCGATAAATTTATAACTGGTTCTTCAGATGATCTCCTGCTTAGATCCTCTCCATTACTTGCTTTCGAATTATCATTTAACCCAGGGTTGATATTTGCTCCAATTTGGTCTTGGTTTCCTTGAACTTTATTCAACCGCTCATCTTCAGATTCCTCTGTGGTATCGTCATAGTAATCCTCTTCAGTTGCATAATCTGAATCTTCTTCAGTGACATAATCCGATTCTTTTTCAGTTACATTATCGGAATGGTCATCATTGGACTTTTGTCCAGTTCGATCATTTGAAGCATAATCTTCTTGTATAGTCGACCTTTTAATGCTTTCCAGAAGATTTGAAACTGATTCCGGCCGTGGTGGCACATAATCAGACACATTATTGGGTTCTTGAGTTAACTTAGGAAAGGGTTTAATTTCTGAAAGGTTTGTATCCATTGTACTTTTCAAAGTGATAGGTGATTCCGTGTCTGATTCATCATCTGTGATGTTTTCCATTGTTGTATCGATCGACTTTGCTTGTGTAGCAGGATCTTTTAAATTTATTTTTCCGTGGTTATCCTCATAGGTCTTTGGATAGTTTCTTTCTACCTTTTCTTGTACGTAAGCTTCGTGGTAAATTTTTTTATTGTTCCTAATATCCGTCTTTCTTTCGCAGACTAATCGAGAGGTTTGGTTTGTTATACTTCCTTTGCTTTTAATAACAATGTTTGACTGCTTTTCTACTTTTTCAATCCTTTTGAGTTCTTTATCACCATTGGAAATTAGAGTTGCAGTTGGATGTTCGTCATTGTTGTTTTCAATGTCATCCATCTTTTGCGAGACGCTATCGTATTCATTCGAAAGTTCATTGTCTTCTGCACCAGAGTTGGCAGAGGGAATTGCAGAATCGTCGTAATCAGGCACTCGATTCGCTTTGTGTTCCTCTAAAATCTTCATCGGAACTTCAGCATCATTCTCTTCTGAATTGAAAGCTATTGGATGATTTTCAACTCTTTGCAAACTGGTCTTTTGGTTTCTGTCTTTTATCAAATTGATTGCATCTTCTGCTGGTTCTTCTGTTAAGGGTTTGTGTTTATCCTGTGCATCATCATTTTCTGAATTATACTTAATAGGGTCATTTATATTTGTACCAATATTTTTTGGAATTTCCTTATCTGTACCAGATTCTGATGATTTATTTGATTTGTAAAAATCTGAGGACTTACCGCTAAATTTTAGAGCATGGCGAACCTCGTCTTCAATAGATTTCTCAGCATCGAGATAATCTTCTAGTTCTTCTTTCGAAGTTGGAAAGAACATGCTACTATCTGTTCCAAGTTCATTTTCATTATTAGTTTCAAGTCGGTTATCTTTAGAATATTTCTCCTCTCCAACTGAACTCTGAGGATTATCTTTAATATTCAAATCTTTGACATTAGATACAAGTGGAATAACATGGATATCATTTTGCTTAAAATTCCCTGAAGATATGTCAGGTTTATTATTGTGATTATCTTCATTTTTATCATTGGGGGCTTTTTCACTTAACGGAATGGTTGGACGTAGTTTGGTGGTAAAAGTTGGGGAATTTTCGATATCTTCACCTTCATCACTTTCATACTCAGGTCGATAACTGTCTTTTGATAATGTCGATAAACTAAACTCATTTCGGTTCGCTCCATAACTTGAAACGCCGGAACTTTTCTTTCGATCAAAGGACAGTTGTGGAGAATTTCCAGGTGGATTTTCTGGTGACTCTTGAGCACTGTTGGGCTCCCCCAACCTGTTTCCAAATTCGTCTTTGTTTGAATTCATCCTCGAGTTGCCAGTAAATCGAATGCTATCGAGAACTCTTTTGTTTTCTTTCTCTATAATATTCGTTTCCTTTTTGGTTTTGCCATCCCTGAGGACTGTTTGTTTGGTCCTGACATCTTCCAATTTTCTGGATAGTTTCTGCTCCATTTCCGAATTCTTGTCATCACGATTTGGATTTGCATCAAGAAATTTCTTATTTCGTACTACCGAGTTTAACTCTTTTCGAACATAACCGTTTTCACGCAGCCCGTTTTCAGGTGAATCATCGCTTTGATCAATTTTCAAGTGTTTCTTGATTATGGGATGATGTTTCCCCGAGAAATGATTTAGTTTGTCCAAATTATTGCCGAGTAATACATCATTTGAATATTTTTGATCATCTGTAATAGGCGTTTCATAAGTCTTGGGTTTAAGTTTGAGTCCAAAATTATCACCCAAGTTCAAATCTCCTGGAGCATAACCTTTTTCACGCAACACATTTTCAGGTGAATCATTACTTTCATCATTTTCTAAAGGATTTTTGACTGCAGGGTGATGTTCTCCCGAGAAATGATTTAGTTCGTCCATATTATTGCCGAGTAATACTTTATTTGAATATTTTTGATCATCTGTGATAGGCGTTTCATACGTCTTGGGTTTAAATTTGAGTCCAAAATTATCACCCACGTTGAAATCACCTGGAACATTAGCTTTTTCACGCAACTCATTCTTAGACGAATCATCATTTTCATCATTTTCTAAAGGATTTTTGACTGCAGGGTGATGTTCTCCCGAGAAATGATTTAGTTCGTCCAAATTATTTCCGCGTAACATTTTATTTGAATACTTTTGATCATCTGTGATAAGGTTTTCATAAGTCTTGTACTTAGGTTTAAATTTGAGTCCAAAATTATCATCCACGTTGAAATCACCTGGAACATTAGCTTTTTCACGCAACTCATTCTTAGACGAATCATCACTTTCATCGTTTTCAAAATGTTTTTTGATTGAGGGTTGATGTTCCCCCGAGAAATAATTCAGTTCGTCCAAATTATTGCCAAGTAACATTTTATTTGAATACTTATGATCTTCTGCGATAGGCGTTTCATAAGTCTTGAAATTGGGTTTAAATTTGTGTCCAAACTTTTGCGATTTAGAAGACAAAACGTTATTAGTTGGTTTTCCTTGGTCTTCCTCAGTATCCCTCGCGATGTTATTAAATCGCGAGTTCAGAGTTTTTCTGTCACCACGTGGGTAGAGATGCCTCAGACCAGATCCTCGAATCAGATCATCTTTGGTAAGCTCAGATATTATTCTACCCTGTTTCTCTTTCAAATACGGATCCCACGTACTTTCAAAATAAGCTTCCGCAACCGTGTCATCATTGAAGGTTTTGTAAAAATCTGAATTTAAAATTGTAGTTATTTCATCTGAATCTTTTATAACAGGAAGTAGATCTCTGTGATCATTTAAAACACTTTTCTTACGAATGGTTTTCTCATTTTTTTCTGTTTGAGGGGGGTTCTTCTCTGTTGCGTTGCATTTAGTGCTGTTTTCTAATCCACAACCTGTGTGTTCATTTTCTGTGGTTTGGAAGTTAAACATTTCCTTAGTGCGGTTAATGATATCCTGTATCTTTCCTGAAACAGTATTGTAAAAACTTTGCAAACCGGTGCTGTTGTCCTTGGTAGCGGACGCGTTTTCATAACTACTCGAATTTTTGATGGGAATCATGTCAGTTGTAATATCACTGTTGTTCACATATCCTGTACAGTCTTGATCATTTCCCTTATTGTTCAATGTGGGATCGGTAGATTCCTTTTTAACCTTACTTTTCAACGGCATTTTATTTTCAAATGTTTTCAACATCTCAGGGTTATTTCCTAACGCGTAGCGATTAGTTTCAAAAAATGGATTTTTATTGAAATCAGACATAGATTTCAAATTAGATTCAAACCTTTCTTCAGAGAGAGGAATATCTAAATTGTCTTTAACAATTTTACTGTCCAACGCAGAACTATCAGGATAGGAGTACGGATTACTTTGAGGGACATCAATGGGATTGTTACCTCCTTCTAAATCATGGTGAGAACTTTTGAGAGGATTAGCTGATAGTAATGTATCAGGTTTTTGTTTGTTATGTAGGCCCTTTTTGTATTCCGAATGCTCGTTTGGGGCAATATGTATGGGCAGTGGTTTAGGTATTGTCTCCAATTGAATGCCTTTGTCCGTTTGCTCTGGTTGCATGCCTTCAATTGGTATAGAATTTCCAAGCGGCTCAAAATTAGAGGCACCACCACTACTTTGGAAAGCCAAATCTTGTTCAGAACCAGTGCCTTTAAATCCTTTTTCATTTGCAATTTGCATCATATTTCGTGGTGGATTAGTTTCATCCAAAGGTGATTTGAAATCAACAAACTGCTGATACTGATTCGGCGAACCAGATTTTAAGGGAACCACTGGTTTCTGAAGTGGAACATATGCATCATCCGATTCAATCGACAATGCATTATTATCGGAAATTTGTGAACCACTTTTGCGTTCTTCGGCTTCATCGGAATATCCCTGTTTCTTTCGGGTTTCTTTATTGTTTCTCAGTTCATCTTTGTATTGATCAGATAGTTTGATTTCGTTGATATCAATAGGTGTTACGAAATAATTGTTATCCATATTCATTTCTCCCTCCTCTTTAAGGTCGTTATTAATGACATCTAATTGGCTTGGCTGATCAATTGTCTCGTGAATTTCGTTTGGAAATTTATTATTATTGCTTTTTGCATCAATAGGATCATTGGCACCAATTGAATCTAAATAAGGATTTTGGACAATACTTGATTTAGAATTTGACTTTACTCCAAAGGGCTTTTTGATGCCGTCGTTATTGATGTCATCAAGTTGGCTTGGTTGATCAATTGTCTCTTGAACTTCGCTTGGAAATTTATTATTACTACTTTCTGCACTAACAGGACCATTGGCACCAATTAAATCTAAATAAGGATTTTGGACAATATTTGATTTAGACTTTGACTTTACTCCCAATGGCTTGTTGATGTCGTTATTGATGACATCAAGTTGGCTTGGTTGATCGATTGTGTCTTGAAATTCTTTAGGTAACCTGTTAACGCTACTTTCTAAGTTAGCAAGATTGTTGCCACTAATAGAATCTAAATAAGGATTTTGAACAATATTTAAATTTGGCTTCGATTTCAATTTAAATGGTACATTGTTCACTTCCGTGTTTTGGATTTGAGAAAAGCCGTTTTTAACAAACTGATTGGCGTCTAGGTTTAAGTTGCCGTCAGAGGAGTACTCTCTCTTATTAGGATGATAATTATGCTTATACCTCTTGAACTCATTTGTAAATCGAGTATTTTCACTGGGAAAAAAGTAGCTGACTGGTGCTCTTGCAAAGGCATTCCGCAACGTCTTATTAAGTTTCGTGTTGTTTTCATTTCGATTGTAAATTTCAATACTTGGGGCAGCAATCTTTTTGTTTGGGGGTGCTTGAACATTCATATTATTCATGTCGTTTTCTTGTTCGACTGTCACTACTAGACTCGAAATTCTGCTTGCTTCTAAATCATCATCATAAGTAAGAGTCTCTGTCTCATTAATTTTTAGATCAGATTCCGAATTACTTTCTCCATCAAGTTCGTCATTCTCAGGATAGACATAAGTGCTTTGTCCACTTTTACTAATGTGGCTTATGTGTTTATGATTGATTGGTGGTTGAAGGGAATTCGTAGAATCAAATTTATTTTGTGCAGGATTATTTTCATTCTCTATATTGTTTTCGGTGGTCAGAATAAAGCGCCTCCAGTGATCAGTATGGGAATTATGATTTACATGATCCTTATCTTTATTTCTTTCTCTGTTTTGAGACAAGATGTATTGGGTTTTCTTTCCTAATGGAGAATTTCTGTTCAAGAGATTTAATTCTTGCTGAGGTATGTTCTTCCCGAAGGGTAAGGACTTTACGTTAAACTCCGGATATTCTGAGTCCGACAGTCTCAATTCACTTCTAGCATCTGAATAAAAAAAGTAAATATTTATTGATGGGTTGCTTGTATACTGTTTCTTAAATTACGTTAAATTGTACGCTTCAAACAATTTACTTCCCCCAAAAGTAAATAAAAGATAGTTGAAATAATGTCTGGATATCAGTGATTAGAGGACTTTTTAATGCATTGAAAAGTTCAAACATCCACATCGAAATAAAAACAAAGAACTTTCGATTACACATAATGTTTTATACTTAACTAATGACAGAGAACCTCATATAGCTAAGGCCCCAGAAGGCTAATTGACGTAAGAGCTAAAACAGTCTTTTCAATAAATGGCATATTTTTATGCTTTGAATAAACTTTGGAGGTCACGTTACTTAAAAACAAGTCATTTTGCGCATAATTTAATTTTTACAAGATTACGAGTATAGGTACCAAAAGTCCATTAGAATGTCATCGTATAGGGTAGGTAGGTAATTGAATTAACGTCAACTACCTGCAACTTACCTGCGTGGAGGTACACAGCAGGCTATTGGCGACGGTTTGGGATTAATCCCGAAGGGAAAGATTAGAAAACTATTGGTAATTTTGAACAACTGTCAGATAACGATGTCAACACCTGAGCTGCAACCCACTCTCTACACTTCCACACCACGCCAACGTGAAGACATTTGAGATCACCATAGATTTAACGTGCACCAGTCCCCACGTACACGACGGTCTTTTGGTTGGATCGAGTTTCGAACTCGCAATCCTCCGGTTGCTAATCCGCTACTCCTCCAACCGGGCTACCAAGGCTCTTAGTATTTGGGAAATATAATTGTAGATTGGAAAAGTACTTAGAATTTAGTGCATTAAAGTATTTGTCTCTCTGAAGCATAATTTAAGGTTGATACAAAAATATTTACTAATATTTCTAGCTACTATAATAAAAATGAATTTTTATCGTTTCCCAGACATAGTTGACATTAAAAACTGACATTATTTTTCAAACAGAGTGCTCGTAAGAATAATTTATACTGTTCAAAATAAGTAACATGTGTCTTTATAAAAGGTTTAAATTTTATTAAAACATTGTTTGAGTTAATTGTTTAAAAACTGGTTAGTGGAGGGGGATTCCGATAGGGTTGAATCCCCAGGAAATTTTTGCATTGTAAGTCCTAGATGTGGTGTCACAGTATGATGTAATTGAAAAGGAATTACTCTAAATAGTAATGCGCATAGTTAATGGTTAAATCAAATCTGAATTTAGTAAATTTTAAAGTGAGGTTTATTCAAAGATAATTTGAGGCGTGTGTATATACTAGAGAAGATTAAAAAAAAATTGACTTTAAAAATCCAGTCTTTTTGCAGTAGGTCATTGGTTTATTCTTAAAATAATTTTAGTGTAAAAAAATAAGATTAAGCAAGTCATTAATTATCTAATTTAGATGTAATCAACTAATTAGCCATGTTTTTTGAACACGATACCTCAAATTCTAGTTTGTTCAGAAATACAATTCTCATGTTGGCAGTTATTCCTATAATATTCTTCTTGGTTTGACCCACGATGAAGTTGCTGGATGAAATAGATTTCTTTTACAATTTTTTCATCAAAGAAGTATAAAAAAAAGCAAGTTTTTTTCAGGAATTTTAACATTTAAAAATCAACTAAAAATTCATTCCTCAAATAATAACTCTGATTGAGAGTCAAAGCATCCACTGTATTATCTATATATTAATACGTGAAGAAAAAGCTTTGTACCCCTTTTTAAGCACATTGCGCGCACGGAGGTGTATGAGATTTGGCATAATTAAAGTTCATATGGAGAAGGAGTGCAGAAAGATAAAATTTATGTATAATATGCGTTACAAATATATTAAATTAAAGAACATAACGTTCATATAGAAATATATACACCAACTTTCCTTGAAAATCATCCTTGAACTCCTGAAAATTTTTCTTCTATATATTAATACGTGAAGAAAAAGCTTTGTACCCCTTTTTAAGCACATTGCGCGCACGGAGGTGTATGAGATTTGGCATAATTAAAGTTCATATGGAGAAGGAGTGCAGAAAGATAAAATTTATGTATAATATGCATTACAAATATATTAAATTAAAGAACATAACGTTCATATAGAAATATATACACCAACTTTCCTTGAAAATCATCCTTGAACTCCTGAAAATTTTTCTTGAATTTCCTTGTAAAAATAAGTATTTTAAAATATTCTTTTTTCATCAATAAATATCTATAATTTATTTACATCATGGGAAGAACTAAAAAGTAAATTCAAACATAAATATTGTAATTTAATTTGTTTAGGAAAAAGTTGTTTTTCGATCAACACTGGTAAAGCAACCATAGCTGTCTAAAGCAATCAATCTGTGCTCAATGTTATTTCGATGGCGATTTCGAATAGTTTTTAGCCCCCTAGGGCCAATAGAACGGGGGTTAATAGTTAGCCTATGCTGACCGCAGTGTTCTAAAGTATAAGTGTACCAAATTTGGTGTGGATTGGTCAAACGGCGTAGATTTGTATAGAAAATATACACACATACATACACACACACATCCTATTTTATATATATAGATATGCGTTACAAATATATTAAATTAAGCAAAATAAAACATTCATTGTTTACGTTTATATACTGTAAAAAATTTAGCGGAGTAAATGCGAAGTGGATGATTTGTAATTGATTTAATCCCCCCGCAGTGAAATCCACTCCAAGAGGGAGTTTATTTAGATTATTTATAAAAAAAACTCTTCGGAGTGAAATACAAAATGCGGATAATTTAAATCTGTCAATGTCAAATACATATTAGCCTGTGGCAACAGTCGCACTTATTTATTATTGGTGGTTTCAAAAAAGTGAGTACATTTTATTATTTTTAAATTAAACTCTGTCTAATCTTGGTCATTAAATGTTTTTTTTACATCCAGTTATTCGCACCTATTTCCATTATGCCTCGACATAGAACACTGACGGGTCGGAGTGAGAGACAAAGAAGAAGGGATATATATTCGCGTACACATAATAATAGGCCAAATGCAAATTTAAATAGTGTAAATAGTATACAAAATGATGAATTTATTTTGAGAGATACATTTAAATGCGCACTGAATGTCATTCCAAGAACTTTTAATACTTTTGATTGTGGATTGATGGATTTACAATGCAGGTTTTGCAATGCAAAACATTTCGAATCTGAAGTCACTTTAGGTGAAAGGACTGCATTCACTTCATGTTGTCATAAGGGTAAAGCAATATTACCGGCCTTAAGTCAAAGTGAATATTTTAAATCATTGTATGATGGACTTACTTCAAATGAACCTTCAATAAAAAGTAAGTCAAAAAAGTATTTTGAAAACATTCGTAAATACAATTCATCATTTGCTATGGTTAGCTCAGAAGCTAAAATTTCGGATACAGTTACGAAAGGAGTGTATCATTTCAAAATACATGATGTTTTTTATCACAGATCAGGTCCAATGACTGCTGGATATGGTCGCTCACCATGTTATGCGCAATTATATTTTTATGATGTTGACACTGCTATCAATTATAGATTACGTGAACACTTTAACCGAACATGCAATAACAATATAATGCGCGAAATCTCTCTTGAATTGGAACGCATTAATCCTTTCGTTCGGTCATTCATTGCAATGAAAGATCATTGTCAGAGAGTTGAAAATCAAAATAAAGAAATTTGTATGCTCATTAAAGTAAATCGTGATTTAGATCTACGCCGTTACAACGATGCAGTTCAAACTGATGTAGCAGTAATATTTAGTACAGTTGATGGTGAGCCACCTTTTGAACGAAATATGATTTCATTTTCAAAAGTTAATGGTACCATTAAAAATATCTCTGTTTTGGATTCATCATTAGACCCTTTAGCGTATCCATTACTTTTTCCAAATGGTGATACTGGGTGGCATATCAATATTTCTCATAATGTACCAACTACATCTAATTCAAGAGCGCCCAGAAATAAATTAACCATGCTTCAATATGCAGCCTATCGAATTGCAATTAGAGAAGATTTTAGCATGTTGCACCATTCAAAAAAATTATTTCTGCAGTGGATAGTTGATATATATGTGAGAATAGAAGGCACAAGGTTATATTTCATTCGACAAAATCAAGCAATTCTTAGGTCTGAAGCTTATACCAATTTAACAGATTATTTAGAATCGAACATCAATGCCAGTAATGTTGGCCGTAGAGTAATTTTACCATCTTCATTCAATGGATCTCCAAGAAATATGTATCAAAATTATTTAGATGCAATGTCAATTGTACAACATTTAGGAAAGCCTTCTTTGTTTATTACAATGACTTGCAATCCAAGTTGGCCTGAAATAGTTAGCAATATTGGTGTAGGTGAGTCTGCTAATTTTCGGCCTGATATTATTGTGCGTGTATTCAAGTCCAAACTGAAAGCATTAATTGAGGGCCTTACACTAAAAAATATCTTCGGTAAAGTTGAAGCACACATTTATGCAATTGAGTTTCAAAAGAGAGGATTGCCTCATGCTCACATTTTACTCTCTTTAAATGAGCAAGATAAAATTGTTAACGCTACCGATATTGATAAAGTTGTATCTGCGGAGATTCCTAACATTCAAACGCATCCTACATTACATGAATATGTTGTAAAACACATGATGCATGGTCCATGCGGTGTACTTAATCCAAATTCTGTATGTATGAGAGATGGAAAATGCACAAAAGATTATCCAAAACGATTTAATGAATTTACATGTGAATCATTAAATGGATATTCATTATACAGGAGGCGTGATAATGGTATTCATGCAGAAGTTCGCGGTAGTTGCCTTGACAATCGTTATGTTGTACCATACAATCCTTATTTACTTGCCAAATTTAATTGCCATATAAATGTTGAAGTATGCACTACAGTTAAAAGTGTTAAATACATTTATAAATACGTGTATAAAGGCTATGACAGTGCATCTGTTGAATTAGGTTCAGGGCGAAATGAACAAGGTCAAGAAATACAAATTGATGAAGTTACAAATTTTTTAACAGGTCGTTATGTTGGATCAACTGAAGCTGTATGGCGCATCTATGAATTACCAATGCATTTTCAGTCACATGTTATCATCAGACTTGATATTCATTTACCGAGTAGACAGAATGTTTACTTTCGAGAAGGGCAAGAACGTCAAGCAATTGAAAATGTAAGACAAACAAAATTATTAGCATTTTTTGAATTGAATCGATCAGATCCATCAGCACGTGAATATAAATATATTGAAATTCCTCTGCATTATGTGTGGGAAGATTCCCAAAACAAAAGGAAGAAGAGAAGGCGCGGAGGTGATAATATCATTGCACGCATGTATGTAGTATCACCAAAAGACATCGAACTTTTCCATTTACGATTGCTTTTATTACATCATTTGAGGATGTTAGAACATACATTGGAATTATACACACTTCTTTTGTTGAAGCGTGCCATGCTCGCGGCATTGCTTCAAATGATAATGAATGGCGCGAATGTTTAAATGAAGCAAAAGAATTACATTCACCAAAACAAATGCGAAATTTATTTGGTTACATTTGTGCATTAAATGTGCCAGCCAATGCATTGGCGTTATGGAATGAATTTAAAGTACATCTTAGTGAAGATTTTCTGAGAGTTTACAACGAAGAAGCATCCTTTAATAGAGCTCTATTAGAAATTGAAGATATTTTGAATGTTCATAATTTGTCATGTCAAATACTTGGTTTACCAGTTCCCACATATTCGCAGAGAATAGAAGAAGCAAATACTATTGATCCAATAGAACAAGAGTTCCTGTTTTGTGAGCATTATGAAACTGCAAATATTGAACAGCGTAATCTCATTGATCATGTGATTCGTGAAGTTTTGCATCATGATACTGGATCTAATGTTTTTTGTTTAACCGCTCATGCAGGTTGTGGCAAAACATTCACACAAACAGCAATCATTCACAAATTAAATTCGTTTAATCTTCGTTGTATTGCAACAGCGTTCAGTGGCATAGCTTCAACTCTATTACTTGGAGGTAGAACTTTACACAATGTGTTTAAATTGCCTATACCCATTTTGGAAAATTCTGTAGCGAATATTACCGCAAATAGTAGCTATGGTCGTTACATAAATTCATCATCATTGATAATTATTGATGAAGTTTCTATGTGCCCACTGCAAGTGTTGAAAATCATAGATAGATTATTGCGGGATCTATGCGATGAAAATTATAAACATAAAACATTTGGAGGGAAAACGATACTTCTGTGCGGTGATTTTCGGCAAATCTTACCAGTTATCCCACATGGATCACGTGTAACTTTAATTGAAAATTGTGTTACGAGTTGGCATAAATTTGTTTATTTTCATAAACTTACGTTTACTCAAAATATGAGAGCCTTACCAAGTGAAATAGAATTTGTCGAATTCTTGAAAAAAATTGGTAATGATGAAGCCCTACAATTTCCTCAGTTTGGTGAAAATATTATTGAAATACCTCAGCAATTAATAGGAGATGAAAATAATATTATTAATGAGGTGTATGGAAATATTTCCGAAAACATACTCTCAGATAACATATTGAACTCAGTTATTTTAGCACCTAAAAATTATGATTGTACTTTGATTAATACTGATATACTTAATCAAATACCTGGTGAACAGAGAATATATCATAGCTACGATAAAATAATTTGTGATGATGACAATGACATCAATAACTATCCAGTAGAGTTTTTGAATTCTTTGACTATTAGTGGTTTGCCACCACATAAGTTAGTATTGAAAGTTAATTGCATCGTTTTGCTGATCAGAAACTTAAATACAAAGGAAGCATTAGTCAATGAACAAGAATGCGCATCAAATTTATGCATCGTAATACTATTGATTGCGAAGTTTTAAATGGAACCGCACGCAATAAGAGAATTTTGATTCCACGTATAAATTTAACATATTCCGGAACTATTTTACCATTTAACTTCCAAAGAACTCAATTTCCAATTATACCTGCATTTGCGATGACAATAAATAAGTCTCAAGGACAAACATTCGAAAAAATTGGAATTTTATTGAGGCAGCCAGTTTTTACACATGGTCAGTTGTACGTCGCAGCAAGTAGAGTTCGATCATTCGATGGTTTGAGATTTTATATTTCAGAATATTACGGTCAAGGGCATTTAGCAAACGATGAAAGAATTTTTACAAAAAACATCGTCTACACAGAAGTTTTGAATCATTAAATTCGTTGTCGAACTATTTCAAGTTCAATGGACAACATTTATTTTTTTAACCACCAGGTTTTTTTTTGTTTCAATAAAAAATATATAAAAAATACGAAGCACGTATTCCTTATTTCCTTTTTTGGATTTATTTTTATTTAAATTTTATATAATTTGGAAAATATAGGCAGATTAACTGTGTAGCCTCGGCGAAACCTGTGGCCAGTATAGCAATAAAAAACCCCAAGAAAATGTCAAAAAACGCGTTATTCTTTTCTTGATATGGCTTAACCAAGCTATACCGTATTTTTCCTGTGACGTATTTGTACATGCTCGCAGCTTACGTAATAGAACAAAATTCAAAAAAATTATATGCAATGAATATAGATGTATACTCTTTGACAAAAGAACCTTATTAACGTTCAAACTTAAAAATTAAATGAATTATGGTCGAATTTCGACCACTGGGCGACCACTAGTACAAATTATAATGGTACAAAAATAACTAATATAGAGCAATTCATTGTTGTGTGTGAGTTATCACCGTTTGAACAAATTATCATATTGCAAAAAGAGTTCTTCGGACATTGAGTGAGTTTAAAGTTTTGGAAACATGTTTGCACATGTTGACAGTACCTAACGAAAAACCCTCGTAACTAGAAAACTATTCCAAAGATTCGCTATTCCTAATATCGAGATCTGATCAGTTTTCTTCTAATGACGAGATATCTCGTCCATCAAGATCTGATCAGTTTTCTTCTAATGACGAGATATCTCGTCCATCAAGATCTGGTTAGTTTTCTTCTAATGATGAGATACCTCTTCGAGACAACCACAGGAGGGGTAAAAAGCTCCATCGCCTTGTTGAATGAGATTCAATTGAAATGGCCCTTCATAAGCTAATTGTTCTGACATGACAGGGATGAAAATGTTTTGCCATGCACTTTACTGGAAGACAGAATGTGTAAGACCAGTAACAAGTACAAATGCTACTTTATATTTTTGATTAATTTAATGGATTTAAATAAGGAATGAAATAAGGTATGAGTAATGTAAAGAGATGTGAACAATTAAGAAACTGTATCGCAGATGCTAAGAGCGGATCTACAAGTTGTCACCACATAAAAGTCTCTAGGAAAACCTCGTATTTTCGTTAAAAAAAAATCTTAATTCCTTTCCTTTCCTTCTAGGATTTCACAAAACATTCTAACTCTTATTAGTGACCTCTAGTATAGGGTCACTGTTTAGTTTGTTTTCTTAAAATGTTTCTCTAAATGCCCAAACAAAAAAACTGGTAGAAGTGAACATAAGTTAAAGGGTTCTAAAATAATTTAGAGTTCGTGGTATGAAAGAGAAACTAGAAATAATAGGAATTAATGGATGAGATAAAAGCTTTTCAAGGTTCGCAAGGAAGTGCACTATATTAAAGATTTTCAACGTCTTCTTTCCTTCACCAAACTTTTTCCAAACTGGACATCTTTGGATCGATCTCTGAGTCCATAAATAGATGAAAATCTCAAACATTGTTTTTAGAGTCCTCGACTTCTGTGGATGGACCCGCAGCTGCTTTCCTTTCGGAGATATCTTTTTGATCTTTTTTGTTTACTGTCTGCAACAGTTTTAAAATCCTATAAGAATATATATTTCTAGCTGAACGGGTGAGGTAATTCAGTTGAGCTATCTTTTATTCAAGTGATGATAAATGATGCTGTCAGAATTTTTTTCTCATCTTTTAAACTAAAACGTAAGACACGATTTGCGAAGCTTTATAAATATTTCTTGCGTTTATGTTTCAAAGGTTCCACATTGAATGGCAACAGTTACAGTTAGATGCAACACTGAATATACAAAGTACACTGATAATGTGGCAAAGTGGCCTGCTTCAGACAGTGGTCAGTTTTCACAAAATTGAACCTAATCTGAATTTTTCATCAAAAAGGGGAGTTTAACCTGCTAAACACAAATGACTGAATCTTTTTATACAGCCAAGTATAGTCCGACTCTCTCGAAAAGGCATTTGGGTCGCGCGGTTGCAAACGAGTCTATTAGTTGAATTAGGGGGACTAGTGGAAACGTGTACAAATCCCATTCTCAATTGGAGCCTTTAGCTCTGATACTGGGACCGAGGTTATCGTTCTATTCAAAGTTGGCGAGGGATAGACTTGAAATATAAGTAGACAGCATAGTTATTGAGAGGAGCTTTAAAAGTGTGGCCAATATGCCTACTAGTAGTCACGTGTCTCTGCTCTGTGAAAAATGGACGGTTGGCCAATTTGGTTTCTTATCACCTCCTTTGGTGATATAACATCTAACGACAGGATGTGCAAATGCGCATGTGGTGATAAAAGTGGTGAAATCACCGAAGTATATTGCTATCAGATGATCAATCAATGGGCCAATCAGATGAAGAATCAATGGATGACGTCTTGTCTCGTACCATGAACCAATCATATGATGCATGTTAGATTCATCCAGCAGAAGAAAGTAGTCTATGAGTCACGTTACTACAAGCTTTTGTAACGTGATACTGGCCACATAAAAAGGTTACCGTTGCTCACTCTACTTTTATATTTCTTTTATGTGATAAATCATTTATGTCGATCGCCGCACTTTGGCTTCTGCGAATGGAAGCCCTTATCCGAGACAACCTTTCACACCTATTTATAAGTCAACTGACCCAAGGTCGGCCACCTTCTTGCCGGAGCCGCACTGTATCTGTACACGTGTTTACATTGCAATTTCGTTTCAAACTCATTTGCTGAAAAGTCTGAACTTATTTGTTTGAGTAAAAAATGTCAGAACGTATTGACATTCAAATAATCTTCAGCAAAAGTATATGTTAGGATTGTTTGTACTACAGATGCTTCTCACTAAACAACCGATCTGTTTAATGACCGCTCGAACTTACCACCAGCTCTCCAGTGTGGAGGATCCCCTTCTTCAGCCTGAGCTACACTCAAGCTCCGGATTCAATGTAATCAAATGGAGGATATCACACGTAGAGAGGTCCGGTCGCCAACAAGGGTTTACACGAAGAATTGGTAGCTGGGATGTTATCATTGCATGTTCTTTTGGTGATCAGCGCGTTTTGCTTACCACTTAAGTAAACTAGTATTCGGAAGTTCCCCTTAGACCTTTTCTTAATTCAGATTAAATAAAAACTCTTTCCTCCTCACTTATCGACCAATTCGCTTAACGACCTAGTCGTAAGAACGGAACTCTCTTGTCAAGGGAAGAGTGCCTGTTCAATAATTGAATAAATTCTGTAAAATATACTGAAATATGAAAGACCACTTTTTGATCCCCGTAAAAAAGGTAAAACTCTAAATTAGGTACAAAACATGCTTGAGAATCCAACTCATGAAGTAAAGCCTATAATGTTATCTAGAAAATGCCATATTACAAGAATTATTTACTCAGTTAATGAAAATCATCAACATAGATATTACACTATCTACCAATAAGTATTTGGACACCTGTGATAGAAAAGAAAAACAAAATTTATTCATATTCAATAGTTGGTAGAGCCTCCACGAGAGGCAATTACAGCCTCAAACCTCCGGGGCATGCTTTCCACAAGTCCTTGTATGACGGCTAGTGGTATTTTCTTCCACTCGGCTTGGAGAAGACATGTAAGTTCCTTCACCGATTTTGGACGGTTGTTGCACTCCTTAATTCGGCGATCAAACTCGTCCCAGAGGTTCTCGATAGGGTTCAGGTCTGGGCTCTGGGCAGGCCAGTCCATTCGGTTAACCCCATTGTCAATATACCAATCCATGGTGGACCTCTCAACATGACAGCTGGCGTTGTCGTCCTGGAAGTAACATGGGTCCAACCCGTAAAACTGCCACAACGTAGGAAGCACACTGTCATCCAAAATAGTGCAGTAGGTGTCGGCATTGAGCTTACCATGTATTGGGACCAAGGGTACCAGTCCATACCAGGAGAAACACCCCCAGACCATAATTCCACCTCCGCCGAACTTTACCCTGGGCACAATGCATTCTGGCAGGAGGCGTTCTCCAGGCAGACGCCAGACCCAAACCCTGCCATTCGAACTGTAGAGGGTGAACCTTGATTCGTCGCTCCAGAGAACCCGTTTCCACTGATCTACGGTCCACTTTCGACGTGCTTTGCTCCACTTTAACCGAGCAGCGCGGTTGGACTTCGTGATCAAAGACTTATGGTCGGCAGCACGACCATGAAAACCAAGCAGATGTGCTTCCTTACGGATGATATTCATCGAAACAACACTCCCGGATGCCTGTTGAAACTCCTGGAGTATGTGGGCTATCGGTTGGGTGCGGTTCTTCCGAATTTCTCTGGACAGCACCCGTCGGTCTCTATCTCCCAGTTTCGACTCGGGGCACATTCCGACAATCACCGCTCACCTTCCACTTCTGAATCACATAGGCCGCTGTCGATTTTGGGTAATTCAGCTCGCTAGATATGTCCCTTAGGGATCGGCCATTTCTGTGATACCCGACGATTACACCTTTCTCGAAATCAGATAACTCTGCACTTCGTGGCATCTTGCATGCGACTATTACCAATGTTGTTTCCTACACGATATTTAAATGGTGGAGGGCGTGACGTATATCAGGACCGCAGATATCGTCATTTGCATGGGTGTCCAAATACTTATTGGCAGATAGTGTATAAATAGGTAATTACATGGTTTTATCAAAAAATTAAGAATATTCAAGATATTTAATTTATAAATTATCAAAAATATAATTTTCTGTTGTAGAACGTACTCTCTAAAAACATAAACGAGAACTTACTTCAAGTAACTCGTTCAATCTTGAGTTTATATTTAATAATATTTGCATATAATTAATAAAATGCAATCTTATAATTGAATGAAAAAGTTATTCTTAAATTTAAAATGCACCCACACTTACCTGGAATTTTCAAAAAAGTGTTCATGTGCTTTTTCCTTACAACTGGATGTGCATAAAAACTAGTTTGTATACAACAGAGCAGGCATAGCCAATATGTCATGGTGATCAGCACTGGTTGCCTAAATCAATAAAAAAGCAAGTTAAAAAAATTCTCGATTATGAATTCCAAAGCGACAAGTTTTCATTCTCTGTTGTAACAATTATATAGCTCTAAAAAAGTCCTTATTTAATTTTATGGAGAAATTAAGATACAGATACTTAAATTTTTACATGTGCTCTTTATTTTATTGGTGATTGTTAAATTGAAATTTTGTAGACAATTATGAAAAATATGACAATTCTTCCTATTGAAAAACTTTTAAATTAATTAATTTAAAAGGGAACATTAATCGTATTAATGTTCCCTTTTTAAACAAATTTGAAAATAAATTATTATTCGTTGATTGACCGGTGATGTCACTCGATAGAGAGAATATGTCACCACTTTATAGCCCTTATTTTTCGAAAGTTAAACTTCTCATAAAAGATCACAACTTCTCATTTTCTTTCACATAACCACGCGTTTGCTGTCCAAACTCCTTTTCCGCTTTAATTCCGATTTGTTCAGATTCCACTTTAACCGTCAACAAATATCTCTAGCCTAAACTAAAGTGGTGAAAAAGTTTTGAGCCTCGATCTCGGGAAACGCTACCATCGTTATAGAGTCGAGTATAGATTTACGAAGTGACCTTGAAATGCTTATTTTAAAGTAATGGTTAAGGTTCTTTTTGTCTTGGGCAACACTCCACTGGCTAATATCTATCTCTTTTTGCGTTATAACAACTAGTCATTTAAGTTTAAAGAATGACTGTTTAAAAAAGGTAATAAAGGACTGTGTAAAAGCAAATTTTGCACAGTAACCCATCACATGCTTTGATTTAATTTAATCTATTTAATAAATTAAATGACAGGGAGTCTTAAATGTAATAAAATTATCATTTAATTCCCTTTTGATAACTGGTTTTGAAAGTGAATTAAGAGATAGACATTAAGACTAAAAGCTTATTCTAATCGACGCTTTTAACGAAAATTGCTTTAAGATTTTATGACGAAAGAGGAAATCAATATTTGCTACCTTTACAGTCAAGAAGGAAAGATCCTTTCATAATTGATTTAACAACCATTTACTCAAGCCTTTAAGCCTGTTACATGATACACAAACAGCTAGAAATAAAATAAAGAAATCTTGAATTATCTTAAATTAACTGGAAGTTTTTAAAAATGTGCGAAAATCATGTTTATATCGAATCTCAACTTTGTTGCCAAAACGTGAACATCTAATAGTTTTATGCAATAAAAAAGACGAATATCAAGTTTTTATGAGTTTTGTTCTGTACAGCTAAATGTAGATGTCTCTAGTGTTTGTATTGAAAGTGCTACCTGTAAGCATTATGTATTGGATAACCAGAATAAAAATTCTCGCTCTGTTCTTCTGGTGATTTCTTTGCAATAAAAATCCCTCCTATGAATTTTTTTTATTCAACAGTTACGATATCAATTTGCTTTGAATGGGAATAAATTAAATACATATTCATAAATTCCATTAAATTTGCATCAATAAAATTATTAATTTCAAACAACTTAGAGTAATTAAAATGAAACCAGATGTGTTACTCTTTAATCATCTCTTGTTTACTCCCTCTCAAATCCCTCTAATAGAATTGTTTCGAGTATAAATCATTTGAGAGCATATGATTTCCCTCATTGGTTGTTTACGTATTTTATTGTTCTTAAAAATACAATACCGGTAAACGTAAATATATTAAGACTGAACAACGAATAGCTTACTACAAAAATTAACATAGGCGTCCACTCATAAAATAGGTAGACAGTGATATTTATATTGCTCTGAAGCACCACGTCGGGCTGTTGGTGAATACCGAGACGAAATATTCGAGGATAACACCTCGTAATTTTGAGCCACCCTGAGATGACGAGGTCAACATCTGAGCTGTCACCCAACTCTCTAAACTTCACACCATGCGAAAGTGAGGACACTTGAGGTCATGACATATTTAGCGTGCAACAGCTACCACGCATACGACGGTCTGCGTTTGCACCGCGCTATCGAACTCGCCACCCCCCGATTGCTGATCCGCGACTCTACCAAATGGGCTACCGTGACCGGTATGAAATCATATTCTCGTATAACAGAGCTGTCGTGTGTTGTATTTGAAGACTGGTAGACAGGACTAAAATTTTCCCCGAGAAAACTAGGGACGTATCCTTTTCGTAAGAAAAAGGATTTTCAGTGTAAGCAAACAAGCCAGACGAAAGTCTAATATTTTGTTTCTGCTACCCAGATATTCTCACATGGTACACATGGAGATACATCAAAATGTAGTTTACCGTCGCTTTGGCATTTCATCCAATTGAAGTTGACCAATCAATTCTCGTACATCAATTCGGAATTTATTGTGTATAATTTTTATTATCAGAGTGCTGAAATCGTATTGGAAAAATTCAAATGCTAAAGACCAAAGTTCGCTGAGTACCACTCTCCTAAAAACTTCTCATCAATTAACGACATATATATATATATATATATATATATATTACTGTGAAAGACCGATATCTGGGAAATGTCGATATTCTCCGGTGAATGTCAGCATTCACATAGTCGCTTGGTGTATGTCCGAAATATTTGCTAAATATCATTATTTCTCACTTACACCGGCAAATGTCGACATCCATCATGCACTGATGGTGAATGTTGAATAAAAATATTTGTGTTAGGTTAAGACAAAAAAGCAACTTTGAAAATCGTACTTTATTATTAAAACATATTATGATATCTGTCAAAATAGGAGAAAGCTTAAGTAACAGCGCATGTAAATAAACTGTTGAACCTAAAACGAACAGTACGTTCTAAATGAGAAAAGAAAATAACACCGATAATAAACTTACACACATAAATTATGTGATTAACGTTATACAATCTTATTTAACTTAAACTGAAGGCGGAGAGGCCTCTCTGGCTGTGGCCTCTCCGCCTTCTCGTTTCGACCCCCACCAGAGCTCATCTTTGCCTGTCGACATACACCGGTGATGGTCCGAATGTATAAGAATATAACCAAATATTCGGTCTTTCACCGACGTATTTAGTATGTGTCGACATTCACCGGAGAGTATTGACATTCTCTAATTTCGGTCTTTCACGGTAACATATACACCTCCAAGACATTAATACTGTGCATTTAATGACATACAATATGGACTGCTTTCGTAGTGAGTAGGTCAATGATCACTGTTTAGAGGTCCACTGTAGTCCGGTTGGAATTGTAGCGCTTTAACAACTGGAGGATTGCGAGTTTGGAACTTGATCCAGCCAAAGACCGTCGTGTATGCAAGGCTGGTGCACGTTTAATCTGTCGTGGTGTCAAATGTACTCACGCCGGCGTGATGTGAAGTTTGGGGAGTCGGGTGCCAGCTCAGGTATTGACCACGTCAACTGACCTTGATTCAAAATGACGAGGGGTTGTCCTGGAATCTTTACTTTCGGGATTGATCCCGGATCGTCGCCACTAGCCCATTGTGTTGCCCCTGTGCGACGTTAATTCAACTACCTACCTATCAATGTTTTGAATTCTATTGAGTATAACTTATCGATTTTCCTTAGTGGCATTGAGGTTCGAATCCAACCATAGACCGTCGTGTATAAAGGGGGCTGCTGCACGCTAAATCCGTCGTGGACTCAAATGTCCTAACGTGGTGTGGAAGTTTGAGTGTCATCTGATAGTGGTTCAAAATTACGTGGTATTGTCCTCGGTAGGTATTTTAATTAACGTCACACTGGAGCAACACAGCGGGCTGGTGACGGTCCGGGATCAATCGCAAAGGGAAAGATCAGAGGACAACAACACGCAATTTTGAACCCCGGTCGGATGACGAAGCTGAGTTGGCACCCCACTCTCCAAACTTCCACACCACGGACATTTGAGGCCACGACGGATTTAACGCGCAACATCCCCCTTTGTACTCGACGGTCTTTGGTTGGATTCGATCTCGCAACCCTCCGGTTGCTATTCCGCTACTCTTCCAATCGAGCTACCTTGTATTGTCCTCTGATCTTTCCTTTCGGGTTCGATTCCGGACCGTCGCCAATAGACCGTTGTGTTGCTCCATTACAACTTTAATTAAAATGCCTACCAATTAGTATTGAGAATTTCAATAGGGTGTTTGTAATTTTGCAATGAATAAAAGGAAACTAACCTTCAACTTTTCACAATGCCTATACGCTTTCATCTGCATCTTTTTATTTATGTCTCATTTATTCTTGCAGTTTCGTTCTTGACCATTTTCCAAGTGGTTTGTAGTTCATCCATCAGTGTTGGAATCTCAGAGCTGATGTTAGCTGAAATAAAGCGATGGGACATACTTGAGACTACACTTTGATCGCAGCCAAAAGAGAAGCGATGAAATTGCACTTGAATCGATACAAACTTCAGGCAACCACCCAACTTTTCAATCAGTATTATCGTAACAGTGGCTCCTGTGAATCGATATTTGCTTTCATAACAACGATCGTATCGATTCAGTGAAGGTTCAGCGAAACTCTGTTTTAACTTGTTTATTAAAAAGCGAATTACGTGAAAACTGATTACAGACTTATCTCTCTTTTGGTCTGAAAAATCTTTAGGTATCCGAAGATTTCTAACTCACCTGGTGGTTGTCTCGACGAGGTATCTGGTCATTAACAAAATTGACCAGATCTTGATGGACGAGATATCTCGTCATTAGAAGAAAATGGACCAAATCTTGATCTCCTTATCATGAAAATACCGGCAATATCTTGATGAGATATCGCGTCATTATCAAAATTTGCCAGATCTTAATGGACGAGATATCTCGTCAAAACCACTTGGATGGTTAAGAGCTACGCATGATAGGGATTTTAATTTGTAACCAACAAAATCAGACGAAAAGTGAAGATTTAACTTCCGTTACCCAAATACTCTCACATGATACATAGGGGTTATTTTAAAAAGTGGTTTATCGCCATCTCGGCTACGTTTGGCGTTTAATATAATTGGTTTTGGTTAATCAACTGTCATATATAAATTCGTAAAGCATTTTTTTAAAATTTTTATTGGCGACCGGCTTGTTGAAATTGTATTCAGAAAACAAGCCAAATGGCGACATGTTTGGAATATACGTACCGTCACAGAAATGTTACTACCACCTACATTTAGCTTGACAGACAATGCTTCTCATATCTAATTCTAAATAAATGTGCTTAAATTAAAAATTTTAAAGTATGTTATGAAATTGTTGCTTAACAAAATTAGAAATATTAATTATTTTCCCATCTCCCTTCACCTTTGTAGACTTAATTCCACTTTAGAATATTTAAAAAACAGCGTATCTTGTGTAATGCCTTTTGTATTCAAGATTTATTTTTGCCACATCCTCAGTATTGAAGCATATTTGTTACAATTGTCAAATCCAACAAATGCAATGATCTTTTGAACTAGGAGAGAGAAAGAGAGGATGTAAAATATAATTCCAAATAATACATTTCAGTTCTATTCCATCTTTCTTGAAACTTGACCGTATCCTCGTTTACTTTTTACGAATCAGAGGATTCAAATCTCTTCACCGAATATTGTGAAAAGAGTTTCTTTTATCACATAACAATCCCTCTTAAATTGTGCAATCGTTCGAATTTTTACTCGACTCGCTCTTTAGAAATAAAAGAACTAGTTATTTACCTTATCTGAGACATTCAATAGCATAAGTTTTTAGTTAAATCTGACAACTGCTTATACAGGAGCTATGTAAACTTAACAGCAATATGAACTTTGCATAAAATTGAAGATACAAATAGAAAGGATGGTAATTTTTTTTGTAAAAGTAAATAAAAGAGTAAGAAAAGAATACTTTTTAATAATTCTAGCACCGGAGGTTAATGCAGAAGAATGGAGTAAGCGATCAGTTCCTTTGAATTTTATTTGTTCTATGCGTAGTAAAAAGTTCCCGTTGCTGTGAACCATTCAAGTCGTCAGACCATTTCTTTTGTAGATTTACCGAATTGGGAAAAATTAAATAAATGTTGAAACAGAAGATTTGAATAGATTTAAAACATAATCTAAACATGTTTGACTTTTAAATTTTTATTGTCAGAATTCCCTTTCGCGAGATTGGGAGAAACATATTTTTTCATTAAATGCGGTAGTTAACCTTCCAGGTGGTTTGGACGAGATATCACGTCCAAGATCTAATCAGTTTTGTTGATAACGAGATATTTCGTCATGAAGATGTTGCAGATATTTTATGATTAAAAGAGCGTTTCAGCTTTTGATGATGACGACATCAAGGGTCAGGTTTCTTCTAATGACGAGATATATCGTCCATCAAGATCTGGTTAGTTTTGCTAATGACGATATATCTCGTCGAGACAACCACCAGGAGGGTTAAAAAACAAGCGCCCTCGAAAATTCAACTTTACAGTTTTCCTACACATGTAGGGGAGAGTGGGGCAAGACGGGGTTCCTAGTGCATTTGGGTTTATAAAATCAACAATTAATGTTGGAAGTTTTTGAAAAAAAAAACTACATTTTATTGTACATTACTAATGTTTATAATGATATACAAATGAGCTTATTTTCTATTTTTAATTAATTATAAAAAACATTTTTCGATTGAAAAACAAAACTTTATCTTGCCTCACCTGGTGGGGCAAGATGGGGTCGATGGTGGGGCATGATAGGGCTAATCTTGGCATAATGCACAAAGATGAATTGATTCATCATCTTCGTCTTCTTCACCTGCACATGTGCAATGAGCCCATCGTTTACACTTCCAACACTGAATCCAGCCCTCAGTAGATTATAAATAACCACATTAAAGACACTCCGCATCAGAAGCCTCTGATGAAAAGGAGTGTGACCGTTTTCGGTTCGTCTTGTTCACTTGTTTACTTTTTCTTTGTTTTTCCTTGCTATGAACAATCTTACGTTACAAATTCTTGTTGCCTTTTTTTTACCTTTTTCCCGATTTTTTCACAAAAAACCATTGCCAATTTTTTTAGCCTTTTACTTTCCCCCCCCCCCACTTCTTTCTCTTTTTTAATATTTATTTTCAGAATTTTGTCCTATGCTTAAGTACTACGGTTACCCCAGTCTCGTCGCAATTATAGATTTTGGCAGCAGTAAATTTGTATTCGTCGACAACTCGGGTTAACAAATCATAAAACTTGGTGATACTTTGTTAAATGCTGTTGCCCTTCCCGCACTTGTGGCTTCGGGTTTCCTCAAACTTAGCTGGGGATGTCTGGATCTGAACCCAAACAGCCAGTCTTTACCGGCTACTTGTTTTGTCTCAGAAAAGGCGTGTTGTTTACCCAGTTTATCTGCCCATTGATAAGCAAGCACTCTCAGGTCGTAAGATGCGAGTCCAAATAATCTTTTCTTCATTTTTAACAAATAGTTAACCAACAATTTTCTTCCTCAATAGTAAAGACAGTTTTTAATGGGCCTAGACTCTGCACGAGAATTGTACCTGTATATACAGTACCACTTTTAGATACAGTAAATCTTTTTCAGTTTTTCCTGATTGTTCCCGAGTGAGTTTTACTCTTCTTTCAAGTGTTGACTGGGGAACTTGAGAGGAGTCAGCTGCTTTTTTGTATCCCATTTCCCCCTTAATAACAGATTCAATTGCATTTTTCATCGATTCCGGATGCCACCCTCCTCGATCAGTCTTCCTTTTATGCGTCCGAACCATCTCCGTTATTCTACGAAGAAAAAAGGACGACTTAGAAAGAGTGGGGTAAGATGGGTTACTACCCCATCATGCCCCACTGAAAAAAACCCCGTCTTGCCCCACCGATGCGTTAATGGGTGATTAATGCTCGTTGTTGGTTAGTTTTTACCAAGAGTATTTATAAAGTATGTAAATTAATCGCTAAGGACTACACGTTTTACTGGTATATATGAAGTTATAAGTAAATAAGTATAAGTTACTTTCATTCAGCACCAAACTGCAACGATGCAAATAAACTATCCAAGAGAAACCAGAGCACTCCTTTGAATAACTTTTGCACAAGCCAAACGACTCAATCAAAATGGCTGCTGCTTACACAAAGGCTTCTTCTCCACCTCTACCACTAGTACCAACGTTGTCAGCTCGATTACAGCTCCAAGTGAACAAGCAGCTCAAATACCCCGTCTTGCCCCGCTACCCCGTCTTGCCCCACTCTAATTTCCTTATTTGGACTTAAGTACTAAATAGGAATTATTTTTTCAATCGAAAATATGCTATAAAGTTTAAATAATTTCAATATGTTTAATAAATAATAATTTGTTATTCTTCAATATGCTATTGAAACAATTAGTTTATCAATTATAACATTCTAAACCATGAAAGAAAAATGTCCCCATATTTTCGGCTTAGCTTAAACCTTGGTTGTAGTTAGTATTGAATACTAGTTTCAGAGAAATCTTTTGAATATTCCTTAAAAGATTTGACGTAGACTAATTCATTTTTTCATCAATACAATAGCAAAGAAATGTTTAATCAGTCTGGATTTTACTTCTTTTGTATCCTCAATAATCAAGCATTAGTCTTATCTGAGTTAAATCCCTTTTTAAGAATCACTGTAATAAGCAATAGAAGGAAAGCCACCAACACTGTTGTAGCATAAACTTCAGATGTACATAATAAATAAATAAAAACTACTTCTAAATTTCATGCTAATTTAAATTTCTTTCAAAACATTATCCATGGCCGTGAAATCTCATTGGAACTTTCAAACATTGTACAGGTATAATTTTAATTCTTCAAGAAAGGACATCGAAGAAAAAGAAGTTACAATTCCGATAAATAAAACTATGGCTGAAACATTTCCACACAAACGTGTATTCTACTTCGTGCCAAGAAAATTTAAGAAAGAACCATTAACTCAAGAATTGATACAGAAGAGGTTTCCACGATGGTATTTACACACGATTGACCACAACCTAAAAAAACCTTTAAGCTTCGATGCTGGATTCTATTTCCATGATGCAGCTTTAGATGGCCCATCTGATTCAGATGGGCATGGCAAAACAAAGAAAAAACGGTATGATGCTCAGCCACACAGCTTCGCTACAGGTAATGATGCCATTCGATGTTCTATGTTCAAGCAGAGTGAAAGCATACAAAAATTGAAAGAGGATCCTGAAAAAGTTTGTTCTCCTTTTATGCATCGATTGATGAGTACTTTGAGATACTACTCCATCCTGCCGTTTACGATGGCAGTGGAATCAAGTTCTCTTCGAAAAATGCAGCCGTTTGGTTTAATCGGTGATGTAAAGTTGAACCAGTCGGATTCTACGAATTGTCCTGCTCATGCAGTTGATGAGGACGATATCGACGACGAAACGTATGAAAACCTGCAGTTGGCTAAATACTATGATGAAGTTGGACATCCAACCGAGTTTCTCCACTGGGAAAGTTCACCAAACAGCCAGAAACATGAAGAAACTTTACATTCCACAAGTTTGGAGAATGATCATTTGACGCACGATAGATTCTTATGGAAGCAAAAGTCATTCTACTCTGACGATGGAATGCATTCGACGTCAGATGACTATGAGCTTCTTTTCTATCATCCAATAATCCAAGGTTATAACCGAAGTTTGAGCTCTAAGGCACCTATCGAATTTAATAGTTCGAAAATACGTCGGACTCAAAACTGTAAAAATCTTTCTATATTCCCATACATACGGAGACTACTTGGTTACGACCAGAAGAGTGAATGCGAATCACATGAACCGAAATGTTGATATAACTAATAAATCTCTGTGTTAAGCAAATTTACACTAAATGAAACATTCTAATATGCTTATATTATACCTTAATATTTCCTATGAATCTGATTGATTGCTTTGCATTGGAGTAATCTAAAACAGTTATGCAAAATTTAGTGTAGTCGGTATAGTTTGTTTCTGTGGGACATTATTTCAACAATTCAAATTAATTTTAAGTAAATTTATTCTGAACAATACATATTTTAATATACTTCTTATTATTCCTTTAATATTTCCTATAAATCTGATTGTTTTGCATTGGAGTATTCTAAAAGAGTTAAGCAAAATTTAGTATAGTCGGTATAGTTTGTTTTTGTGAGACACATTATTTCAACAATTGAAGTTTTATTTTAAGTAAATTTGTTTTAACCAAAACATATTTTAATATACTTATTATTATGCCTCAATATTTCCTATACATCTGATTGATTGTTTTGCATTAGAGTATTTTAATACAGTTATGTAAAAATTTAGTATAGTCTGTATAGTTTGTTTCTGTGAGTCATTATTAAACAACATTCCAAGTTCATTTTAATCATAAAGCGATGATATATTCAATTTGATGGTGTGTGTTACATGTTTTATTCAGGGCACTCCTGTAGATTCCGACGTGCATTTTCACGTCGTCAGAAAAAATGAGGCAGCAGAAAACAATTGCGTTGCCTAATTCAACAAAAATGTTCATCGATACATTTTTTCAAAATTGTTAATTTTCATACTTATTCCTCTACATATTAGATTCCTTTTGAGATTGCAACAAAAGCTCCTCCTGACATCTGCATATTTTTTCATAAAATGCATTGGAATATTGATAAAAGAACTTATCAAGGATGATTTTAAAATCGAAACAGTACTGAGGGGCATGCTTGAAAAGTTGAGTCTTACAAAAAGTATTACAACTGTTTTGTATTAAGATTTCAGAACAAGTAGAAACATTGAGAAGATAAATATATCTTCGAGTAGACAAAGGATGTCCGTAACTGACATGACCTTCGAACCGAGTGCGCAGGCGCACTGAGTACGGAGAGGGGGTCCACAATCTGTGAAAATTCTACGGTACTGGGCCAGTGTAACTTCGGATAGTGTGGAGTGAGGACTGCATAAGGTATCCGACTACGTTTAAAACGTAATTTTGACCAAAATTCTCAAAAAAATTTTATTGCCTCATATTGAAGCCCAGTTCCTTAAGTTTCAGAATCTGCAATTGTTTTAAGTCTACGATAAATAGAAATAAAATTATAGCAATTTTAGTATTACTGAACTATGAAAACCAAAACCGGAAGTACGATTGAAATGGCCGGAAGTTGGAGGTTTTCCGCTAATTTTTCAAAAGTAAACATAGTTTTAAATATAAATTTACTACAACTGTTTTCTATAAACAAGCCTCAACATTTAAATCAAGTTTCGATGAATTTCTGTGAAGAATTTGGCAATGGCATTGCTTCACGTGGTACCCAAAGGTAAACTTTAAATTCTTTTTCTGGAAAACCCAATTTTTAGCAAATATTGCACACGCAAAACATGATTTCTCAAAAAGTTACAGAGATATCTCAATGAAATTTGACATTATTACTTATTAACATGTTGTGAAGGCAGTAAACTAAAGGTTTAGTTGTACAATGCATACTTTTTAATTTATAGCTGTTTAATTTGAACAACAAGCAGAAATTTTGCAAAATTTAAGATTAAGCTACATATAATGAGCGATAACTTCTTAACATTTCAATATATCTCTTAGATTTTAGTTTATTGCCTTCACTAATATCATAGATATATGGTGCTACAAGGAAATTAAAATTAATTCAACAGAAATTTATACATAGTGTTTGCGATATTGTGGTCATTTTCATTGAATTTTCACTAAATTTGCCCAATTTACTAAAATTTAATGAGTGAGTGCAATATTTTGTACTTTTATTCATGATTTTGAACCATTATCTAATATGAAAAGTGTTTAAATTGTGCTTTAATAGTTTTTTCAAAAAAATTGTTCCGAACCTAGTCGGATACCATAAGTGGTGTCATTCGAAAGCTCTACCAAACGACGCTACAATCATATCCTTTAATCCATTGTATTATCCTTCAATGTTAATATCGAACTGCACTTTTACAGTTAAAACTGTAAATTAATTGTCGAATATTTACAGTAAACAATCGTTCAAACTTCCTATGCCTGCTTCATTCATTCCATAATCCAACATCTGGCCCGAGTATTCACTTCAAAACAACGGTTTGTGTCATAGACATTTTATTTTCGAAATCAAATATGCTTTTTAGATGGTCGGTAGGTATTTTAATTAACGTCGCACTGGAGCAACACAGCGGACCATTGGCGACGGTCCGGGATCAATCCCCCAAGTGAAAGATCCTAGGACAACACCTCTTAATTTGGAAGCACGATCAGATGACGAGGCAACACTTGAGCTAACACCCCACTCTCCAAACTTCCACACTAGTATGTTTTTTAGAAAAAGGGCGGCTGGTATTTGCATGAACTATGTCTTTATAAGTTTTAACCTACAAAGACATACGATTTCGTTGCAGGTAAGGTTTGTAGGTTGTAGGTAAGGTATAATGAGGCCCAAAACAACAGGCGAGACTGCTGTATTTTTAAAACATTCATGAATGGTAATTAGTACACTTTATTTATTATACTTCACATTGTTTCTTCACCAATGCTTGTTAATTGTTTGCTTATTTAAAATTCTTTTCAAGAAATTACTTTCTAAAATTAGAAACGAAATACAAATCACTAAGTGGTTAATGTTTGCAACATTTCGAGTTTTGAGAGGAAACTAGTCTTCCTTTGTTTCATTAAAAAATCGAATTTTATAGTCATTTGATTCAAAATGATAAATCAATATTTTAAAGATTTAGATTTAGCACAAAACTAATTGCACACATTATTGATATGATTAATATTTTTCACTTTCAACTTTTCTCTAAGTGGCAACAATAAAATAAGGTTGATGGTCAGCGATGTGTGGCAGAAAAGTGAAACTCGAGGTGTAACAAGGAGTTTTTAAATCCGGACAACCGATACTGGATTTCGTTTGTTAATCCTGTTAACTTTGTCTAAACATAGGGTATTGAATTTACTCAATAGCAGCCAGATGGCAGCACTACAAAGATGTCAAAATCCACTTATAATTCAGTGGTTAGTGGTTTGTTGATGTTAAATAGGATGCTTTGAACTTTCATGCATTAAGATAATTTTTAAACAGAATTCCATGACAGAAATCATGTTCAAACACTTTGAACATGATTATTCATTATTTCTTCTTTTGGCATTAATACTCCTACAAAATCAACAACCACAAAATAATAATTAATAATTCAATAGATTACTTTATAAAAAATCACATAACATTAAAAAACAGATATTTTTCCATATGAAATTCTTGTATTAAAATTCAGCAAAGAAATTTTAAATTGATGTTTTCACTGGTCAAATTAACTTTCATCTGATGATGCAGAAATATTTTTTGGGTCATTTCCTACATATTTCATACATACATTCATATATATATATATATATATATAATATATCCACTCTATTTATTCTCCAGGGGTTTTATTTAATCCTTTTCTTCATCATGGTGGCATACTTTATTTTTATGATGAATAAATCATCAAATAAGAAAGAAAACTTTTAAAATATTCTGGGTCAGTCTGTCTTGTGTTTGGTCAGCTTAACCAAATATGGCCCTGACGCCATAAAACCATAAACCAAACAATCTTTGAGATGGCCTTTAACATTGAAGTATTGGCAAAATAAAATTGCCTTTTTAACCAATGCGTGTTGGTAAATCGCAAGAGACATGTTTTTGCAAGCTAATTGTAGTTGGCAGTACTGTTTTTGCGGTGAAACGTTTTTCCTGTACGTATTACGAAAGTGATGTCATTTTACTTGTTTTTCGAATACGATTTCAGCACGTCGCCAATAAAAATTCTAAGGAATGAATTCCGAATGGACATTTGACAGCTGATTGGTAAACATCATTTAAAAATCGCTAAACGTCGCGAAAACTGCGATAAATTAAACTATAATGTAACCCTAATGTGTATCATGCGAAATCATTTGAGTAGCGGAAATAAAATCTTCACTTTTCGCCTGGTTACGCTTGTTCACATTGAAAAATGCCTCTGATATGATTCGCCAAACGTTTTACTCAAGTCATTTCTGAAACAACCGATACAGTTTATTTCTGTTTGGAAGAAGTATCAAATTATCGATGTTATCGTTATTTCTGATTTACTTAGAATTCCAGTTCGATTAATTTTTTATACGGTTAACCGCGATTATACTGTGCATTGTGCACTTAAGGTTACGTGGTGTACATAAATTTAACAAAACAATCTAACACACACGATTCTTTGCAAGAATCACGCTTGTTTCGCAAGCTAGTTACGAGTTTTAAGTTACAAGCTATAATCGCAGAATAAATATTAGTAAGATAGTAATGAGTACATAATATTAATCTATGCTGAAAAATTATTTTCTGAATTGGACAGTTATTAAGATGTAAATTCGATTGCAGAATATATAGAGAAATCGTAACAGTTTAGAAATTTCATCGTCAAGGAATTTGTATTGTTATTTAAATTTATTTTGATTTGGATCATATATTATGTTTTCGTTTCCCATTTTAAAAAGAGAGCAGCAACTTTAGAGAATTATTTACTTGCTTCTTTTGAAGATGGCAGCACTATCAGTCAATCCTTTTACCCATTGTTTCGTCGCGTTAATCGTCAAAATAAACAAATTTTTTTGACTGACAATACATGCTAAAGACACAAATTAAAAAAACAAAGTGTGTATTAGGCGAGTTTTCTGACATTTCCTTCTCTCTTTTTGCTTAAAATTGAAAGATGAATTTCGTTATCGACAACACTAGACCACAAATTTTGTTTTTGTTATGGTTTATAAATCATTACTTTCGTATACTTATAAACAGACCAATTTTAAATAGTTTCGATTTCAGGACACCAAAATCAACTACGATTTGGTAATTTTGACTGCATAACATTTTTCGTGAGTGCATCACGTTTTAGAGTACGAACTAAGAAATGAACTATATCACATCACATTCATAGTTATTTTTATAACTGTGAAATTAAAGTTATAAATTTTATACAGTGAATTAAAAATGATTTAACCTTCCAAATGGTTTTGACAAGATATATCTGGTCATGAAAATAATGCCGATTTTTTGTGGTGATGAGATCAAAATCTAGTGAGTGATTTTCTAATGACGCTATATCTCGTCCATCAAGATCTGGCCAGTATTTTTATGACGAGATAGCTCGTCATCAAGAAATTGCATATTAAATGACGTATATATTATTTGAAATAATTTTCTTGCTATAGTTTCGTTGGCTTCAACAACTAATCGCATAGAGTTATAGTTTGGTGACATTTCTTTCAATGAACTTCAAAACTTTAAATGTTCCCAAAACGAAATAAAGCCAGCAATATTTATTAATTTTAAAATATATTTAGGGGCTTTAGTTTTATTTAGATTTGAAAAAAAGATAACACTTTTGGTTCATATGCAAAGAAATATACTGAGGATGTTAGAAATGTATAACAGAAAAACAATTTTTGTTAAAATTAGAGATATCAAGGTTGTGAATGCTGTGTTCAATTGACATAGAATGACTCGTTATAAAATTGATCCAAGTTTAAGACATGATAGATTTTTGAAATGAGAATTATTTCTAAGAAACTGCCATACTGTACACTTTTGAATTAAAGGTGTGTCATATCTATGTACTCATCTACCAATATGGTAGTCACATAACAACCATATTTTTATGGACCAAGGACTACACATCTAACATCCTTTAACTGCTAAATTCAACCAAACTCTCCTTGTCTACTGCCACATTATTTTTCTATTAAAAGCCCTACCTACCTCCTGGAAGTGCCAGTCTCTCGGGAATTTCTCTACCTCCACTCTGACCATCCATCTCTGCTAGTACTTTCTAAATAGTAGTAACTTGTACTTTCTGAATAGTAATAACGGATACTTTCTAAATAGTAGTAACTTGTACTTTCTGAATAGTAATAACGGATACTTTCTAAATAGTAGTAACTTGTACTTTCTGAATAGTAATAACGGATACTTTCTAAATAGTAATAACAGGTGTTTCTATATAGTAGTTACTACTACTTTATGAATTGCAGTAACTTTTTCTAAATAGTTGTAACTAGTACTTTCTAATTAGTTATAACTAACTTTCTAAATAGTAGTAACTCTCTAAAGAATCGTAATTCTTTCTAAATAGTAGTAAATCTTTCTAAATAGTAGTAACTCTTTCTAAATAGTAGTAACCTTCTAAATAGTAGTAACTTTCTAAATAGTAATAACTATTTCTAAATAGTAGTAACTTCTAAATAGTAATAACTCTTTCTAAATAGTAGTAACTTTCTAAATAGTAATAACTATTTCTAAATAGTAGTAACTCTTTCCAAATAGCAGTAACTGGTACTTTTTCTGAATAGTAGTAACTAGTACACTTTCTAAATAATAATAACTGGTACTTTCTCAATAGTAGCCTAACTGGTTCTTTCCGAATAGTAGTAACTAGTTCTTTCTACATAGTAATAAATGGTACTTTCTAAATAATAATAAATGACACTTTCTAAATAATAATAAATGGTACTTTCCAAATAATAATAAATGGTACTTTCTAAATAATAATAAATGGTACCTTTCTAAATAACAATAAATTGTACTTTCTAAAAAGAAGTAACTTACACTTTTTCTGAATCGTAATAACTAGTACTTTCTAAATAGTAGTAACTAGCACTTTCTAAATAGTAACAACTCTTTCCGAATACTGATGACTAGAACTAAACATTTATAAATTACGTGAAAACGAAAAGATTGTTAAAACTTTGGTGGCTAGAGAGTGGATATAAGGGAAATATATTACATCGTGCTGGTCACAATTGGCAGCAGTTGGCCATTCATTGTTTTCCAATTTTTCTTGCATCTTTATATTTGTTACGAAACCGTGACCCATCAGATTTTTTTTGAGAAAAACGAGACCAGATTCCCTTAATACTCTTCCTTTCACCCTTTGACCTTTAAGGATTCGGATGCCACTACGTTTACAACGATGACTTGCAGCGGCATTTTCAAATTTTTCTTATTTCTTTCAGACAATTTATTTTGACGTTTTATGGTGTGCTGTAGAATTTTGAGATGCGAAGAAACTGTTAGAATTTCCCAGAAAAAAATAACTATTGCTGTGATTTGAATTGCCGAGAAATAAGTTTGGAAAAATGACGAAAATAATCTGAGGAATCGGCTAATATTAGCATTTCTATGAACTAAATCAGGTATGTATGATTTATAAGGATTGATTTTTTATTATAAAATGTCAGATAAATTTTTATATGCACTATAATAGTCGATGGCAAGGTCACTTATAAAATAAATGTATAGTTTATTATACATATAACCCGGAGTAGGCGCACTTGTTAACTGATCGTGGCTATTTTTTCGACCTTCTTATATAAAATAGGCAAATCATATGAGTGAAGCATCGACCCTGTAATGAAATAGGCGGTATCGTGAGCGCAACTTTATGTTATTTATTCTGATCGCTCGGTTTGAAGATCTGTCACGTGGTTGTGGGGAAAATCATGAATCCTAAATTATCGATTGTTTAAAGTGATTATCCACGTGATCGAAATACTAGTCTGAGTTTCGATAGCCAATCGGCTAAGGCGATTCGTAAGCCCACGTAATTTACACTTCAGAGATCTTACGACGTCAAACCGAGCGATAGGGTGAAATAGCATTAAACTGAGCTCCCATTCTTCGTCTATTTCATTAGATGGTTGATAGTCGATTCTAGTATGGCTTTATGTAAATGTAGTAATTTCAGTAGTAAAAGTTTTGCTCTCAAGATGAGAGTTTTTAAATTGACGGAAAAGAAGAAAGAAAATATAATTTAACGTATACTAAAGATCTAAATTGCTTCTGTCCCATTCTATTTTAGATGTTATATAAATCTCTGTTTCTTCACAAATTACAATTTTCAATGTTTTTTATATAAATCCCATGTGAATAATGCATTCTGTAATAGAAAACAAAAGTATGAAAATTTTTAATTTTTCTATTCGAATACATAACATTGCAAGTCACTTCTACACTAATGAGAAGTTATTTTTCTGTTTAGAGCAGCAGATTTAAATGAAGTATAACGCATGTGAAGGCATAAATTTCTTATTTATTATTTATGAGGATCATGTTTTCTTCGTTGTATAAAGCAAACTAGAAAAGCTGTGTTAAAAATTTCGTTCATAGAAAATTTCTTTCTCTGCATGTGCGTGGGCCCTTTTTCTATAAATGTTTTCTTAGGTTATAATTTTTGAAGGGAAGACAGTTGGTGGAAAACTTTTCGTTTTCTATTTTTGGGTTTTAATACACAAAAGAGGAAGTGTACGGTTTTCTATTGCTATCTAGGGAAATATTATTAGTTCGGTTAAAAAATTTTTCGAGTAATTTACATTTCTTATAGCTACCATCTTTTCAAGATATATGAAAGGATTTATGAATGCATATTTGCGTTTTCGTGGAACCTCATTGTCGATTAAAATATAACTAAAAAATTATCTAACATGTAAAACGTATTGCGTTACATTTTTATTTAGTATAAATATGGGATTTATAGCGACGCCTTTCAAAGCTGTTGAGAAAAGATAATCTGATACAGAATTCCAAGAATTTTGCAACTGATCTTATCTGAATCAAAACAAGAGATGATAATTGCAACAAACTAGATATTCGCAGAAACAAGCACGCTTGTGTATTCTGGATGCGATGTCCTGGTTCGCACGATATACTGGTTCGCCAGAGTCCCTTCCTACAATGAGAGAGCGAACGGTAGAATATGAATATACAAAATGCAGAATAAGAATAAATATTCTCATGCTGAATTTTGGAGTTGAGGAAAAGGTACAGCTGTATCATACGCCTCGTTTAGTGGCAACGCTCTTGGCACGTCTTTTGGAGCACTTTTTATGTCGCCAAGAAAAGAATTCTTAGAAAAAAAAATCGTTTTTTTTTAAAGGAAAATAATAAGCTTTAGCGGAAAATAACTAACGGGGAAATACAAAACTTTGAAAAAAAATTTTTTTTATCGGACAATCTAACGGAAATGAAAAGAACATTCAAGAATATTCGAAATGAAAATTTAAACTTTCCGCTTGCCGAGGTTGCTATAAAAACGGGAATAAATCCGAAAGTGAGCCACTTTCAGGAAGCGACTAAGTTCATTGTGTAACTTTCTCACATCGGTTGTGACGACAAATATTATTGTGCTCAAACGCTGTTATGGACAGTGAGGAAGACGTAGTTGTCAGTTGTTTGATAGCAGAAGAGGAACAAAAACGGAACTTGTGGGTACTCAACATAATAATAAGAGGTCTGAGTATGAAGAGTATCATACGTTATTCCCTGGTTTAGTTGCATCGTCTTCCTAATGAAATAGGCAGGTCATGTGGCCTGAGTCTCTGTTGAAAGATCTCTGAAGGGTAAATCACAAATCGACTTAGCCGATTGGCTATGGAAGCGCAGACTAGTGTTTTTGATCACGGTGGATAATCACTTTAACCAATCAATAATTTAGGATTCATTCTTTTACCCACAACCACGTGACAGATCTTTAAACCGAGCAACTGGAAGAAATAACATAAAGCTGCGGGCACATGCTCCGTCTGTTTCATTATAAGGCCGATGAATGGCGTCAAGTTTTTCAGTACTTCGGTATGACCCAGTCTAAGTTCACAGCGCTTCTAGACATCCTGGGAATACATTTAAATAGAGAGGGGAGTCATTCAGGGAGTCAGTAGGATCTCGAGAAAGCCTTGCAATGCGCATAAGGTATGGATGAGTCACCCGCATTATACGGACGGAACGAATTTTCTTCTCGCATATCCGACGTACTATGCGGATGGGTGAAAATTATTGATACAGAACGAAGGATCCCAACATAAGTATTATAGGTTTTCATATGCATAACACTCGTTGGAGGTTCAGCACATCAAATGAATCCGTAACATCCTAAGAATATATGCTTAATTTCCTGCTCCATCTTAGTGATAAAATATTCGTAGTATACATTGCACGTTCTACAGAATGCTTGTGAGGTTGCTTTCAAATGAAAAAATGGAGCATGTGCGAGAAGCTTCATGCTATTTCTACCAGTTGCTTGATTTCAATCAAATGGATCATAATCTGAGACAAATCATGAATCCTAATCTGAGACAAATTGTTGATTGGTTAAAGTAAGTACCCAGCGTGATTAAAAACACTTTCGATAGCCAGTCGGTCCAAGTCGTCTGGTATGCTCAATTGACTTATCCTTCTGATATCTTACGACAGCGACTCCGCTCGTGCTCTGTTACGCACCACCGTAATTAACCCTCTGCATACGTCGGGGCAGAATATCGTTTCCTTCTTTGGTTACGGCAGCCGGCCCAACATCTTTACAGGCAACTTACTGAAACCGGCCGAAACGGCCTTTACAATGCTTTCCCCTAGGAGGAGAGGGAATATGTGTCGTCCCATTATCACCTAATGTGCCGGTTTCTATTGTCGGGTCTATTGGGTATGCCTAGAAGGGACAGATTCTTTACGGGTAAACTGAAAGGGCGGCGGTGATTTTTAAGTGTATCTCTTCATTTACTCAACCTCTCACAGACTAGATGCTCGAGGATAAACAATTTGTGAGGCTCCCTGTCGATAACACTGACATCTTTGTCAACGGAGAGATAAGGCTATTCACGCGCGGGTCTCTTTGTAGCACAGAAAAGAAGGGATGGAAATCGTAATGGGCTTCGTTCAGGAGTTCGAAAGAATCCGAGCCTTTCGTACCGAGGGGACTCGAAACTTTCTGCCGGCTTGGCCTGTCCCCGTGTCCAGAGGGTTAAACGAACTCACAAGTAATTATCACAAAAATATTAAACTATTTTAGTGACTATAAAATAACACAAAAACTAATGTATTTGCATGACTTTAATGATAAGTAGCTTTCTTCACCACTTAAATAAGTATATTTAAGTGGTGAAGTGGTATATTTGATATAAAATGGCGATCAGCCCAAAGCTTCAAACTAAAAAGTAGAATACGATCAAGGGCTTGCTGTAATGTACTAGCATTCAAACCGGGAACTAGTTTCATTAATAAAAAAGGAAGTCCGAGTTAAAACAGTCCTATAATAGTTCAGGGTCACGTTCTCCTCGTGCGAGAGCTTCTTTGCTCTAGGTCAACTTCAATCAATACCAGAGGCTCGTTGGCCAAGTCGGCCATTTTAGCGACCTTGATCTTGAAACCATGCAAGTGACGTTGCCAGAACCCCATTACATAATTGACATTGATTGTGCTATTTTCATTCTTTTTTTCTTTCCGGAGATTCCGGCGAGCAAGCGTGACCGTTTCGATTTAAGGACCTGAAACTTTTCCACATGCTGCAATTTGGAGTCTAGGGCTTATTAGACTGACGGTTTGACTTGGAGGTATTTTCGGAATTGAATACCTGCGCGTTGGGTTTCGGTGACACTGGAAGTTTCAGGCAGTGAAACTTCGTGGATTAAACTTACACTGCATCTAAATGTTGCGTGTTGTTTTCAGTGAAAGTTTCTGGGAGTGAAACTTCGTGAATTCAATTTACACTTCATCTAAATGTTGCTAGCTAGAGTAAATTAAATACGTTATAAATTTAGTTGATTTAAATTGATGCGTTGTTAACTCGTCTACGAACTGATTTTCCTCGATTCCAGAAATTTTGTCAGTGAAACTTTATAAACGGAATTATGTTATGAATGCTTTTGGGAAGAGTGGTTTTTGATATTCACAAATATCTCGCTACAAACTAATTATAAACTCATATATTGGCATTTAATCCCACGGCAATACTACAACTTGGTTTTAACCGAATCGTAATAACACTCAATGTCATTCCTATGGAAATTTCGAATTGTTTCAGCTCCCACTACATACGCAAGAGAAATATAACACAATTCTACTGAATATCGCATAGCCATCAGGAATACATAAGTATGCAGTTTCAAGTTGCTTGAAATTGGAAATGTGGTTAAGAATTATTAACAAGATTTAAATGCAATAGAGAGAAAGCTAAGTAAAAGTCTAAAAAGATATAATTTAAATTCTACATTCTATAGTATACAGGGGTGTCAAACTCAATTAAAACGCGGGCCATTTAATGCAACTGGTAAGATTCACGCGGGCCACATCACATTTGCAAATTTTCTTAAAATTATATTTTGAAGTGAGGATTCAGGAATATGGATAGGATAATTAAAACACATTATGTGTAATTAGGAGAATTTAGGGTAATAATTTATAATAGTGCTATATAATTGCTTTTATTTAAACGTTAATTTAAATTAATGTATTTATAAAACTAAAATGAATTTCTTTTACCGGAAACTCGCCAGCGCTTTCCTCCTACTAGTTTTCCAATATCTGGATTCAAAGACAGAGAACAGACAATCTTCATTATGGCAGATAGATGTTTATCAATTAATTAATATCTGTAGGCCGTTTTATTTCATTTCATGGACGAAAATAGTTGCTCACACAATTACGTACTCCCAAAATAGCATAAAATTTGTGCAGCAAACTTTTTAATTTACGGGTATTTTCCACCTAAATAAGAATATATTTTGGGAATTCCTACTTCTCGATATTTGTCTTTTAAAACCGAATCATTCTGGAAATCAATAAATTCCAGTTGTATCGAAGTGGGAGCATTTTCAACTTCAAAGGAAAAAGGCCTAATAAAAAGAGAAAACATTTTTTGTAACTCTGAAATCATTAAAACGAGAGCATCGTGGGCCACAAAAATTATTCAGAGCATCGTGGGCCACAAAAAATTACCTAGGGGGCCGCCAGTTTGACACGCCTGCTACAGTACTTTGAAGGATATCAGTTGGAATGGAGAGTGGGAATTTTCGGAGAGTGGGATGCTAGATCAGGTGTTGACCTCGTCATCTGACCGTGGCTCAAAATTACGAGTCGTTGTCCTCAGATCTTTCCCTTCGGGATAGATCCCGGACCGTCGCCAATAGCCCGTTATTTTTCATCCAGCGCGACGTTAATTAACTACCTACCTTGAAGGATTTCATCGCACAGTTAAGATAAATAAATGAATGTAAGTGCTTTTTTATTTCACTTGCGCTTCATTTGTATTTGTTTGGAGACGACCAACACATAAAACTATAACATAACAAGCTGCTCGAACTATTCGACCTTCTAATGAAGTAGAGACGGAGCATGCGCACTCAGCTTCAAGTTATTTATGCCAATCGTTTAATTTGAAGATCTGTCACGTGGTTGTGGGGAAAGCATTGAGCCGTAATGTGGGACAAATTGTTGATTGGTTAAAGTGATTAAAAACATGCTGCGCTTCGATATCCAATCGGTCCGAATAGATTCCATCTTTTTTAGACTTTTATTTAGCTTTCTCTCTATTACATTCAAATCTTGTTAACAATTTTTAACCACATTTCCAATTTCACGCAACTTGAAATTCTGCATACTTATGTATTCCTGGTGGCTCTGCGATATTCAGTAGAATTGTGTTCCATTTGTCTTGCGTATGCATTGGGAGCTGAAACAATTCGAAATTTCCATAGGAATAACATTGAGTGTTATTACGATTCGGTTGAAATCAAGTTGTAGTATTGCCGAGGGATTCTATGTGATTTACTCTTCCGAGATATTGCAACAGCGACTACACCTGTCCATGTTACGTCTATTTCATTAGGGATGACTCGAATGTTTAACCCAGCAAGTGGTTTTGACGAGATATCTCGTACATCAAGATCCGACCAATTTTTGCTAATGGCAAAATATCTCGTCATCGAGTTACTGACGATTTTTTATGATGATTTAGATCAAGACCAGGTCCGTTTTCTTCTAATGAGATATCTCGTCCATCAAGATCTGGTCAGTTTTTGTAATGACGAGATACCTCGTCGAGACAACCGCCAAGAGAATTAAGTTCACGAGCTGTGCTCAACAGTCTCTGTCGTAAGTGCTGGAGTTGAGTTGCAGCACAAACTCTTTTCCTTCAGCTGTTTAATAACTGTGCAATTTGACACTGAATCGGCTGTTGCAGATAATTGACCCTTTACCTTGGAAAATTTGTTTTTATACAAAGTAGAAACTTGGCTCTCTTTCTGTAACGTTCACGCAATCGTGAAAAACGCTTTGAATTTAACTTAAAAATTAAAAGTACATATTAAACCAAGTGGAAAGTGAAAATTGCCTCTCGAGTTTAAAGGATTAAGTCACGCAATGAAAACTTTTAAACATCGCATGCTTTTAACAACCTTACCCTAATCATTACAGTTGCTCATTTTAGAAACTCTAGCAGCTTTTTAGGATTTCCTTAAGCTTTTGCAGAAGAGACTAATGGTAACCTGTCGTATTTTCAGCAAAAATAATATCTTGTATCTCTGAAACATATCAAGGGTTTCATTCTTTCTAACAATAGGATGATGGTTTTAACATTTATCGCTTAGTTTAGCCTTCTATCAATCCGTTTATATTTTGCCCATTTTATGCAAACTTCTTTTTGGTTTAAAATCAAATGTATTTCGTAGTGGGAATTGAAATATTTTCGTAAATTGTTTGTTTCTAGATATCTGAGCAACGAGACATGTATGGGTGAAATCACAATTTCTATTCGTTAAACTTTTGTATGCACTTGCTAATAAATATGCATGATGAATATTTTGCCATTGTTCCTAATTTAAATTAATCGAATGGTATATTTTGTATTCAAAATACGTATAAAAATGAAATCTTATACGTATTTTGAATACAAAATATACCATTCGATTAATTTAAATTAGGAACTTGCTAATAAATTATTTAACATATTTATTAGCAAGTGCATACAATGAACAAGGGTGCTGAAACTGCTTAACAGTCAGACTAAGTAATTTTCACTAAAAGGGATATATTAAATCCAAAAGGGGCTATTACCTTTTATTTATTTTATTTCCTATGTATTAAAAAAACGTTATATCCCTATTTTTTTTATCACATTCCTAACCGTATTACCCTATTTCCAACTATATTTGTATATTTTCCCTTATCTCAACTGTATATTTTTCTACCCTTAGTATTAATTGTATTTCTATATATTTTCTGATATTTTTATTTCATTTCTTTTCTTAATCATATTTCATATATTTGCGCTATTGTATTTTTTTAAAAAATTGACAGTAAAATTTTAAAATTGTAGTTGCCTACATTTTAAAAACTATTAGTTTTTAATATCTATTGATAATAATCTATTATAAATTTGATCTGGTGAATAACAATATTCATCAACTCTCCTTGTCTTGACGAGGTATCTCGTCATTAGCAAAATTGGTCACATCTTGATGGACGAGATATCTCGTCTAAACGACTTGGAGAGTTAAGGTACAAATCGCTCATTTTAGCAATTCGTTTAAAAATACTTTTAAATTCAATTTTTTTTTTGTTTCAAAAGGTAACATAATGTAACATAGCTAGATTAGTTGCACGTAGAATGTCAGATTCGCCATTGGTTAACAGTGCAAGATAATAAATTAATATTAACAGTCAATGATATTTTTAAGATGGTTTAAGCTCAATTGCATGGTTAGCAACTGAATGTTGTTTTTACGGGCTGAAAAAATATTTATCCTCAGTAAAATACATATTTGGAATTTAATTATAAAAGACAATTCTCGGCGAGCAATCAATAATAGAATGAATTCAATTTAGTACTGACAATATTTTCGACTTTTAAAAAGTCGTCTTTTCACATCTTCCACAAGGATTAAAGCTTGCCGATACAATTTTATTTGGTGCATGCTTATGTCTGTTTACTCTGATTTTCCAGGTTACAATTGTTTGCTTATATTTACTCCGCATAATCCTTCCATATTCCGACAGAGCAAAAATATAAAGTGAAGATCGGGATCCCTATCGGTTGCCATAGTAACGAGATATTTATAGACCTCATCGTATTGCAATCTCTGCACGTTAGATGGCGCTGTAGCGATCGTTGGAGAATGTCAAGGCCAATCGATCTGGTGGTGGTCCCGTGGTGGAAGGGGGATGGTGGAAATGGAATTAATTTGATACGCGGAATAACTTTTTAGGGCTTTTGTTACTTTTAAGGTGTTTTGCACTTATTGACTTTTCATTAAAATCATATTAAGTATCTTTTTCATCTCCAAGATTGGGCGGCTGGAAATGTCAGGAAGTGGTATCTGTGATATAATTGGAGAGTGTAATTTCCTTTCGAATGAATAACATGCCTGAAATTCAAAGTGTCACCAATGAAATAACCATTTGTAATGGAACACGGAAAAATGTAAATTCTGATTTGGGATTCATCACCGGTTTTGGAAAAAGATCGATGAATCAATGGCGCCCCAAGAGGAGTAGATGATTGGTCAGCCCCCTTTCCAAAGCAATAGTAAAGTTTTCATCGATTCGAAAACACCAATCATTCGATAAAATTCTGCACTAAACTGCAATAAAAATTTAGTACATGAGTATAGGTAACGTGGTACACATAATCAGTTTCATTATAAGGGTTTCTATTCGATTTCCTTGTATGTTTGCCTTGAGATGACAGGAAGGATATCTTATAGTGTGACAAGTTACTCGTGTGAAAAACAATGCAATTTGGTCTACCAAAATGTACTTCATGATGGAGATAAGTTACATTGCTTTTTGTACTACTGTATTGTACGTTAATTTTTGCAAAGGTGATTTTGTAGTGGTGTTAAAGTTTTGTAGTGGCTTGTTTAAAAATTCTGCACAAATCTGTAATAAAAATTTAGTATATGAGTAAAGGGAACCTGATACACTTGATCAATTTCAGTTTAACGGTTTCTTTTCGACTTCATTGTAAATTTGATTTGAGATGACTGAAAGGGTTTCTTATGGTGTGGCAAGTTACTCAAGACGTGTAAAGACAGTGCTACTTAGTCTACCAAAATGTATTTCATGGGGGTGATAGATTGCATTGCTTTTTTACTACTGTAATGTAAGTTAATTTTTGTAATAGTGGTGGTTAATTTTTGTTGGTAAGTAAATTTTTGTAGCGGTTGGTATAAAAATTCCGTACCAATAATCTGTAATAAAAATTTAGTACATGAGTAAATGTAACAAAACGCTACATCAGTTTCAGTTTAACGGTTTCTTTTCTATTTCCTTTATGTTTGACTGGAGATGAAAAGAACGATATCTTATGGTGTGATAAGTTACTCAAAACGTATGTGTCCAAGATAGTGTAACTTAGTTCATCAAAAAAGCACTTCATGATGGAGATATGTTACATTACTTTTTTAACTACGGTATTGTAAGTTAATTTTTATTATGGTGGTTCATTTTTCTAGTTGTAAGTTCATTTTTCTAGTTGTAAGTTAATTTTTATTATGGTAGTTAATTTTTCTAGTTGTAAGTTAATTTTTATTATGGTAGTTAATTTTTCTAGTTGTAAGTTAATTTTTGTGGTGGTTTGTATTAAAATTCTGCCCCAATCTGAAAAAAAATTGTGTTTTTGAGTAAAGGTATCTTGAGGATACACATCATCAGTTTCATTTTAAGGGTTTCTTTTTGATTTCCTTGTATGTTTCACTTGAGATGACTGGAAAGATGTATTATGGTATGGTAGGTTACTCAAGACGTGTGAAAGACAATGCAACTTAGTATACCAGAAAGTACTTCATGCTGGAGATGGGGTACATTGCTTCTTACTATTGTATTGTAAGTTAATTTTTGTAGTGGTGTCTAAGTTCGTCACAATACTGTCCTTCCAGAACTTAGCAGAGAATGAATTCGAACGATGCTACCATTAGTTGATAGATTGACAAATACGTGAGAGCTGTATTAAGACCACGGGTGTCCTCTCGTATGCGTGGTCGTGCAATGAATGATTGTAAACGTGAACTGGTCGTATTGGCTTTAGCAGGCGAGTGAGGCGACATGTGAAGAGAAGGCTGAGTGGCAACGAAAAGTGAAGCCGAGATAGGAATAGAAGTGTCTGTTCATTTTGGTCTCACCTCTTCAGACAGTCGTTGGAAGAGATTGTCATCTCATTGGCAATTCAAGTGTTCATCGTGGACCATCCATCGAAGAGTGTAACGATTGTTGCGAACGCCATAAGACTTGTTTTTGAAGGTGCACGATTTATTTTGTGTATGTATTTCAATACTAATGCTACCCGTTTTTTCATATTTGTCTCTCACACTTTGGAGAACCTGGACTCCAAAAGATAAAAATTTTGGAGGGCTTGTAGGGGATGACTCTACTACCACCTTATACAGTGACAGTATAGCGGAGTTACATCTCATATTTGGTTACACATATTATCTGCTGTATTGTAATGTCATGCTAAGGGTAGAGATGCATGTCCCAATTATAAAAATATTGGAGTGAAAGTCCCCGTGTCTATCCTTATGAGAATGAGCCTGTTTAGTGGTCTCCCTAGGAGCTGATCAATTTCTTCTTTGCACTGAATTAATGCTGAGATTTCTTGAGATAGGACAGCTTATGATTATTTGGGAGTCATGTATACGCTATTGCTCTGAAGGTCAGGTCCTGGGAGGCCAGGATGTCGATAATTCGGCACTTCCAAAGTTTCAATGGTAGGCTCTTCCATTGTGAAACGTAGGGAGAGAAGAGTTAATTAGCAGAATTATCGACATCTCGATCCCCGCGGACAGAATTTCGCAGCTGCAACGCTGACACCTCCCAAACTACCACCTAATGTTCCCCCATCTCAAGAAATCCCATCAGAGGGTAGAGTCCCTAAGAGATGACACCGCAGCTAGTTCCGAAGAACGCAAAAAGAATTGGGGCACGTGATGTGCACGGGTCCACCAACTCGATGAAAAATCCCAGTAGGTAGGTATTTAATTAACGTCTCACAGGAGCAACGCAACGGGCTATTGGCGACAGCACCGGGATCAACCTCCGAAGGGGAGATCCGAGGAACCAAGGTCAGATGACGAGGTCACACCTGAGCTGGCATTCCACTCTCTAAACTTCCACAACGTGAGGACGAGGCCACGATAAATTTAACATGCACCAGCCCACTTTGTACACGACGGTGTTTTGGTTGGATTCGAATTCGCAACCCTCCTGTTGCTAGTCCGTTACTCTTCCAACCGGGCTATCGCCCGATAAATCCCGGAATTGAAATTAATATTAGCCACTTCATATAAATTCAGGGTCCGTGGTTGCAAGAGTAACGGATTAACAACCGAGTTCGAAACTAGGTCCAACCGAAGACCATCATGTACGTAGTAGATGCACGCTAAATCTGCCGTGGCCTCAAATATCCTCACGCTGCCGTAGTGTGGAAGTTTGGAGAGTTGGGCGCCAGTTCAGGTGTGCACCTCGTCATCAAACCACGGTTCAAAATTACGAGTTGTTGTCCTCGATCTTTCCCTTCAGGATTGATCCCGGACCATCACCAATACCCCGTTGTGTTGCTCCAGTGCGACGTAGATTCAACTACCCAATCCATCATAGGAGAAAGCCCCAGAGTTGGAGACCCCGAAGAACAAAAAAGGAGTGAAATAATACTGTGAAATAATAATATTTTGCCCGTATCCATCAGCTGTCTGAAAAATCCCAGTATTGTTATTAATATTCCTCTTTCATATCAATTCCTATCACACACGTAAACATCAACATAGTTGCATATAATGGGAGAATAGGGAAAGGAGCGCCATCTGTTGTTCAAATAAATATGCTCCATGGAAAAGGGTATACCTGAGATTATATGAATATCTTTACAATAACAAATATTTATGTTGAAGGACAAATACTCAGTTTTCAACACAAAAAATATTCATTCTTCAAGACAGAAAATATTATATTCTTCAAAGCTCTTGAGACTTCCCTAGAGGGTTAAAATTGGATTTTCGAAGATTATAAACGAAAGAAAGGAAAAATGTTGAAGGGAAAAATTGCATGAAGCATGCTGTGAGACTCTATTCTATGGTAAACAAGATGTTTATTGATCTATCTGTATAGCAACGAATCCAACCATATAAAAGATCGTCATGTACAAGGGAGGTTCACGTTAAATTTATTGTGGCCTCAAATGTCCTCACGTTGTCCTGGTGTATACGTTTGTAGAGTAGGATGGCAGCACGGGTGTGACCTCGTCATCTGACCGTGGTTCGAAATTACGTGGTGTTGCGCTAGGATCTTTCCCTTCGAATTTATTCCAGGCGGTCGCAATAGCGCGTTTGTGTTCTTCCAGTGTGAATTAAAATACAAATACAAATGCACATACGAATTCTATTTTAATACTAAAAATAGCAATTTTGTTACATGTAATTCTAAAAGTGAAGAGAGTGTTTCTAGGAACTATTACCCAACAGTCTTAATCAACTATATTGATCATCATTAAATTTCTAAATATAAAACGCATGACACGTTCTTTCAGGGTAGAGAAGATGGATTAAATGAGTCTGGTGTTGATGATTCGGATTCCTCCGACTAATAAGGATACTGTGGTTTGGCGTTTGTGAGGTGTGACTAATGAAAGAGGTTTATGAATTGACTCGTGTACGCATACTGTTAAATTCACTTATGTCAGTCGAATAGTATATTTTAATAAATGTCTATTGAACTAAAAGAATCAATTTAGTATGTCATATCATGTGAATGTTGAATTAACATTTTTTATAGTACGGACACTAATTATAGAACGATTCCCTACAAATTTATAACAAACTAAATATTGCAATTCGTTTGAAAAATATAGTTTAAGGATAATTTCACTTTTTCAAAAGTGCTTTTAACAAAAAAATATCTCTCTCACCTTATTCATATTTTTGAATTAAACTTTTCTAAACAAAATTTTAGAAAAGAATTAAATAAAAATTTATCTCTTTCAGAACTACTTCCAAAACCGGACGGGTCGCGGTAACGCAGTTGGAAGAGCAATGGATTAGCAACCGTGAGTTGCAAGTTCGAAACTAGGTCCAACCCAAATCCGTCGTGTATATGGGGACTGGTGCACGTTAAATATATCGTGGCCTCAAACGTTCTCACATTGGCTTGGTGTGGACGTTTGGAGAGTGGAGTGCAAGCTCAGGTGTTAGTCTCGTCATCTGGCCGTTTTTCAAAACTACAAGGCGTTGCCCTTGGACCTTTCGCTTCGGGTTTGATCCCGGACTCTCGCCGATAGGCAGTTGTGTTGCTGCTCCAGTGCGAAGTTAATTAAAAATACCTATCTATCTGTCTAACAAAAATTGTACCTAGACATGCACTCCTTTTGCTATCTGAACGTCGTGAGATTTCCCACTAGTGTAGTACGGCTTTTTCCTAGTAACAACTCGCATAGCGATTAAGAAACCTCAAGTAGAAAAGTAGTTGAATTTGCGTCGTGCTTGGGCACACAACGGGCTGTTGGCTACGGTCCGGGATCGATCCCAAAGGGAAAGATTGAGGACAACACCTCGTAATTTCGAACCACGGTCAGATGACGAGGTCATCACCTCGTAATTTTGAACCACGGTCAGATGACGAGGTCATCACCTCATAATTTTGTACCACGGTCCGATGACGAGGTCAACACCTCGTAATTTTGACGAGGTCAACAGCTGAGTTGTCATCCTACTCTCCAAACTTTCACACCACGCCAACGTGTTAAGTAATCTCAAGTATTTGTTGACAGATCCTAGGAAAGATTGTATTGGTCAAGTTGGTAGGTAGGTATTTTAATTAACGTCGCACTAGAGCAATGCATTGGGCTATTGACGACGGATCAATCCCCAAGGGAAAGATCAGAGGTCAACACCACGAAATTTCGAACCACGGTCAGATGACGAGGTCACACCTGAGCTGGCGCCCCTCTCTACAAACTTCCATGCCACGCCAACATGCGGACATTTGAGGCCACGACATTTTGGACATGCACCAGCCCACTTTGTACACGATTTTTTTTGTCTTTTTTTGTCTTTGGTTGGATTCCAACTCGTAACTCCGGTTGAGTGGTCAAGTTGGTCACAACTGGTTAGAAATCGTGCAGGGAAGACTAGATTTCAGAACGGATATATGCGTATCAGCCTCTTCAGAGAGTAACACTTAGAACAATTTCAGCTTAACAAAATGTCAATTTGATAGAGAAAAAATAAAATTTATATTTTTTTGTTGAATTTTGTATCGCTATTACAATTACAGTTGTGATATGTGGGTGAAATACGAGTTAATGTTGCTAGATTTCCACACGTAGATATTGTTTGAGGTATGCCTTTTGCTGACTTTACAAGCAATGTGTATTTTTTGAGTTTTGACTCTATTCTTCCAGGGGCCGCGGTGGCCCGGTTGGAAGAGTAACGAACTAGCAACCGAAGGGTTGCGAGTTCGAATCCAGCCAAACACCGTCGTGTACAAAGGGGGCTGGTGCACGTTAAATCTGTCGTGGCCTCAAATGTCCTCACGTTGGCGTGGTGTGGAAGTTTGGAGAGTGGGGTGCCAGCTCAGGTGTTGCCTCGTCATCTGACCATGGTTCAAAATTACGTGGTGTTGTCCTCAGATCTTTCCCTTTGGGATTGATCCCGGACCGTCACCAATAGCCCGTTGTGTTGCTCTAGTGTGACGTTAATTGAAATAAATAAATAAAATAAATAAATAACTATTCTTCCAGAAGTGCTAGGTATTAATAAATAATTTTTTTATAAATGTTTAAATAATTATTAAGCCTTACATTCACTATATTGCAAGTACGTGACCTAAACAGCAACAGCCTTGTAATCAAAAGCAGAAATCTGTCTGAAGTGGTAAAAATTTTGAAACGCTGAGCTCTGGCATTATGAAATTTACAACGCGTATTCTGTCTGGAATTTCTAGGGCCGCGGTAGCCCGGTTGGAAGCGTAATGGATTAGCAACCGGAGGGTTGCGAGTTCGTATCCTACCAAAGACCGTCGTGTACAAAGGGGTTTGCTGCACGTTAAATCCGTCGTGGCCTCAAATGTCTTCACATTGGCGGGGTGTGGAAGTTTAGAGAGTGATGTGCCATCTCGTCATCTGACCGTGGTTCAAAATTACGTGGTGTTGTCCTCGATCTTTCCCTTTGGGATTGATCTTTGACCATCACCAATATCCCATTGCGTTGCTCCAGAGTGACGTTAATTGAAATACCTACCTGTCTGGAATTTCTAGTTCACCGCAACTGTTTCTCGGTTCCCTGAGTCGTTCCCTTAGAACAATAGTAGTAAAATTTATTACAGAACATTACGCAAGGAGATTAATCACCACAGAATTTTAAAAACTGTTGCAAGCCGATCAATCGGTACAGAAATAGAACACATGTACCTGAAGCGGACAAAGCTTAAAAAGCTGTTCGATGACGTAACGAAACTGCTGAGGAAACTGAGGTGGGACTTGCTTTGTCTGAAGAAACAAATTTCTCTGGCGAAGCCTATATTAAAGCTAGTATGTGTTTTAAAACTGTTAAGAGTAATATGAAATTAACGATTGGTGTATATACAAATTGATATAAAGAAGAGGTGCCGCGATAAAAGAATAGCAATTTGGGATTCCGTTAAAACAGGTGGGACGTGTTGCACTAGAGGAGAAAATGTACAAGATTGCCAGGGGCGAAATGAAGAAATCTGAATTCCTATCTCAAAACGGAAAGCGAGATCGACGATCACTTTTGACTACAATGTTGTGGAATTCGCTTTGAAAAAAGTGAGGTTTGTGAACAATGTGTAGAGCTTTGTGATGCTTTTCTTGAAAATTGCTGGCCAGGGAAGCAATTCAATCTGGCGATTGACGAAGAACCCTTGGACAATGCTTGCCACGTGTGGTCGCGCATTATCCTGTTGAAATATGGCTGTGGGCAAGCCCTGAAGGTAAGGAAGGACAACTGGCTCCAACACCTCGGAGATGTAGCGCTGGCTGTTTAAAGTACCGGCAATGCGTACTAGAGGAGTGCGAGAGTGATATCCAATACCGCCCCATACCATAATACCCGGTGCAGGACCAGTGTGGCGGTGCATAACGCAGCTGTTCAGCATCCTCTCTCCACGGTGTCTCCAGACTCGAATCCGACCATCGTGGTGTTGCAGACAGAAGCGTGACTCGTCAGTAAAGACAATTTCATTCCAGTCTGCCGTCCACATCCTTCTTTCATCGCACCATTGGCGGCGGAAACGTCTGTGGTTCTGCGTCAAGGGTAGACGAAGCAATGGACGTCTTGCGGACAGACCACTCTGCTGTAAACGGCGTCGAATGGTACGCGCAGACACTGGATGATGCGGTACAGACTGAATGTGCTGTGCTATGGTTCGTGATGTGGCTGAGCGATCCGTCACTGCCATACGCACAATATGCCTGTCATCACGTGAAGTGGTGCACTGAGGTGGATGCGATCGAACACGTCGGTCCGTCGTACCCTCCTGCATCCAACGATCACATATCCGCATTACAGTTGTTTGGTTTCGTCCAACACGACTACCGATTTCCCTGAAAGATAATCCACAATCTCGGTAGGCCACTATCCTTCCTCTGTCGAACTCGGATACTTGATCAAAAGATGATCGCTGTTTTCTACGAGGCATAATGGATCGTTTTTTTGAAAAAACCACAAGAAAAACAATTGCCGTACTTGAAATCGTCGAAATCTCCAAGCCTTAAATAGCGCTTTGAAGTGGCGCCACAGGCGCGCGTGATGTGCGTCTGCGCTGAAATTCTAATCATTTGCATATCTCACCTCCGCTAATGCATGTTGTAAATTTCATATTATTTGCATGCTTCCTTCAGGGTGTTGCATTTACGGTGGCCAGCAGTGTAGTATAAAAGGTGAAAACAGGGAGCAGGTTTTCAGTATTGGAATTTCTTTTCCTGCTCTTCCTTTTTATAGGAAGCTGAATCATGCCTCGTCGAAAAATACAGCAGACATACGAGCACGTTCCTCAGTCTGACAGGGTGAATTGTGGTTTATCGAGAGCGCGGATTATCTTTACGAAAAATCGGTGATCGTGTTGGACGAAATCAAGCCTCAGTGATGTGAATATGGAATCAGGAGGGATGAACTGATCGATGTGAACGATTGTAGCAACCTCGTCACACACCACCAAACGAGAGGACAGACATCTAGTGTGATTGGCTATTACTGATCGTACTGAAACATCAAGAAGCCTAACTCAAAAATTAGGGTGTGTTGCATAACAACCTGTGTCACCACGTACAATTGTACGTCGTCCGCAGCAAAGGGGAATTCTTTGAAGGTGTCCATTGCAGAGACAACCTTTGATTCTACACCACAAGCGTCTGCGTCTGCAATGGTGCGTAGAACGCCTCACATGGACAAATGAATGGTATAACATTGTCGTTTCAGATGAATCTCTATTCTGTTTACAGCACCATGATGGTTGGATCCGAGTCTGGCGGCACGATAGACCGCACGACTATTGCAATAGGCATCGCCATACCAGTCCGTCACTTAGCGCTATAGTATAGGGTGTCATTGGATTCTACTCTAGTACCCACCTAGTACGCATTGCGGGTACACTCAACATTCACCTCTACATCTCTGAAGTTGTGGAGCCTGTTGTCCTCTCTTATCTTCAGGGCTTGTTTGAGGTCAGTATTCAACAGCACATTCTGCGACAGCTCGTGGCAACCCATGCAACGTACAATTCCTCAATGTCCACTAGGTTTCACTTTTCCCATAGCCCGCTAGTACACCCGATTTGTCGTCCATCGAACACGTCTGGTCGATGATCGCAAGATGACTGGCATATCACATACCACCCGCGGCTACACCAGATGAACTTAGGCAACGTGTGGAAACAGCAAGGACTGACATACTTCAAACACACATATAAGGCCCATTTCTTTCAATGCCAAGATGTGCAGAAAGTTATTGCCATCCTGGCTATACAAAATACTGATTTCTTCGCGTTCCACAAGTCGAATGAAGTTTAATTCCAATCATTTCTCCCTTGTGCCTTATGTTATTTGTATAATAAATGTAGAATACGTAAAACTCTTATCTGTAGTAAAGGGAGTGGAAACTACACTATTAAAAATTAAAGATGTTTATTTAGTATGGATAGGAAAACTATTTACGGGTGAAATTCTTCGCTATATCGGATGTTCATCAGGCATGGCCGTACGCCATCCGCTTCTCGAGTCATTCTCCGTCAAACTGTCTCTGCGCAATCTCCGAGAACATCTTTGGCCGACGGGGTTCTGTCTGGACATTCGTGGTGCTTGTTCATTTCCTGGGTAACAGGAAGTGATAGGTGTTTTCTACTTGTTCCTTAAAGTATATCCCACATAAATATGAATTTGATATCTCTTGTCCTTCATGGTGTTGAAGTATATATTCTTACAAAATAATAATTTTTTAATTGTTCAACTCCTAATTGCTATTCTTAATCTAATTTCATTTCCACTATTCGTTTGAAGAGTGGAGCGCCAACTCAGGTATTTACCTCGTCATTTGACCGTGATTCCAAATAACGAGGTGTTATCGTCGCATCTTTCTCATCAGGACTGATCCCGGATCATCGTCAATAACTCGTTGTGTTAAGTCAGTGCGACGTTAATTCAATTACCTACCTTCCTACCATTTCCACCATTCATTCCCCCACCAAAAGTGTAAGACAACATTTAAAACAGGAATGCATTCACAGTCTGGCTATTAGAATCAATGGCTGCTACTGTAAGATGAATTCGATATAATATCGAATAACATAACAAATCCATTTACAACCGTAATTATTAAAATAAAACACTTATTTCTAGGTTTTAATTAATGGAATGTTTAATTAATGGACAGTTGATTTATAGGAATGAATGAAAGAGCCTTTTAGAAATGACTCTTTTCAAGACTTCAAACCGGAATTCAATATTTCTCGATAAAAAGATTTCCTTTGCAACACGAAATAATATGCCTTGTAAGTCTAGGATATCGCTCCAGGAAATTCAAGAATATAGCTATATCTTCTATCGTGTATCATTCTAAATCCAATTGATTCTGTAAATGGCAGTTGGTATCTGGTAGTTGAATATATCGAAGATATTTGAGAGTTTGCCCGTCCTTTTCAATAGTGAATTATTAAGAATAAATACACCCCGCAAATACTTATGGAGATACTAAATCTTTTAAAATATCTATCAGGCAATAAACATCTAATACGTTTTACAGCTCACTGAAAAGACTTGATTTCGTTTGTCGCTCTGTGGTCACTATTTTGCTATACTGGAGCAAGTTATAGCTAGACACATTCATTTAAAAGGAGATTTCGAGAGAAGAGAGGATACAAACAGTAAATCGAAAATTTTATTGCCTTCGGCAACTTTCAAGGAAGACATCACAAAGCTACTCATTGTTCAAACATCACGTCTTTCATACTTAATAGAACATTCCAAAACTTTGTAGTTGAAAGTTTTCATCTATCTAGAGCTTTGTTTTCGAGATAAGGAATTCCAACTTCTTCATTTCGCCGCTGGCAGTGCTGCAAATTTTCTCAATTGTAGCGCAGTGCTTCCCTGCTATTTTAGCCCTTGAGCGTCTCGAGGTTTCCAAACATTGTAGTGTTGCTTTTCCTCCACAGCATGTATAATGACTAAATAACCATATCTATTAAACCATATCGATATCTATTAAACCATATCTATTAAACCGATATCCATTACCATATCTATTAAACCATATCTAAATAACCATATCGATATTGTTTGGAAGAATCCTAGGAAGGATTCTATTCTACCCTTCAGAGGGTTACTAGTGTCATCCACCCTTAATTTATTGCTATTTTTTCGCAGTAATTTATCGCAAATTGTACATATAACTTTCATTGTCTGTGAAATTAATGCATTCAGGAATTGCAAATAAATAGTTATCTTTGTAAGAAGTAAATTCAGAATTTTTTGATCAAGCAATTCAATGTCGAACAAATGAGAGGAAGGCTGCTGTACTGTGATTCCAGGGCCCAAGAGAAGTTAAAGGTTTTGTATTATAATAGGTATTCAGTTTTTCTTGGTACCCAATGTTGTAAATCTTGTCACGGTTCATTATAGAGGAGGTTAGCCAACTCCAATTATCGCTCTTTCCGAAAGTGCGATGCCTTATTCCAGTATAACTTAGAAGTCTCTTCAAAGACTGATAGAGTTGTACACTCGACGTTACCAAGATCAGGGAAACCAAAGTGTGGTCATATTTACATGTACACAGAAAGGGCAAGTTGAAGCGTCAGATAGTCCAATGCAATGCAAATTTGAACTGAAGAAATCATGTCCAAAAAGTCAGTACCGGTCGCTCTTGGAAGGTCTCGAGAAATTCTTTTATGTACATCAATTTGTTAGGACCATCTCTTCTGTAGAAACGCTGTCAAAATAAGGTCACTTTTCCTGAAGCTTTTTTAACCCTCCACGTGTTTCGACGAGATATCTCGTCCAAGATCTGGTTAGTTGAGATCGCTCGTTGAGACAAAACTGCCCAATTACTACAAAAGAAATGAAAATCCAAATAGGAAAAACAAATTATCCCTTGTCCAGAACTGGTGACAGTTTGGAGCTGGTTTTTGCACTAGAAGCTGGGCATTATAGGACAGTTTTTGACGCGAAGCTAAATCACCAGAAGGTTTAATAAGGGGTTAGCATTTAGAAAAGGGATGGGGACCAGAGGTTTGGTATGAACATATACAATGATGGTGAACACCAATTATGAAAAGGAAAATCGAAATATTTACGTATTTATTCAATACTTGATATACGTACTTTTATATTACAACGGGCTCGTCGTCTAACTTGGTACTAAGGACAGGAGCAAATATTGTACAGGTATGAAATAATCTGAAATACATTAATTAACCTTATACATATTAAATCTAAACCATAAGGTTGCATTATTTACATATTTATTTATCTCTATATAACTAAACGATAAAAACCAAAGAAAAGTATGTTACTAGAAAACAAAGCTACAGCATCCATCCTGAATACACTATTCCCGTTAGATTGAAGACAAGGGTATGTCTGTCACAGTCAATTCCGAAAGTGTTTTGGGACTCGGACATCAATGGTATTGGTCAAACTGCTAACTAGCTTACCCGGATGCTGCAGGCAGCATCAAATATTCATTGATGCTCTCAGACTTAATGAGAAATAAGATTCAATGGGATTGACAGTTTTATCTGGAAACTTCTGTAGTTGAGGCGGAATGGTTTTTGTTCTCTATATAAAATTAGATTATCATTCCTTTTTCGTTTTTCGTCGATATCTTGGAGTAAACACACCCAAGATATCAAAACCCATTAAAACGTTGAATTTAATAAAGGTCTTTGAAGTAGAATGGGACAATTTCACACGTATATATAATAATTATTGACTTTCCTCATGTGAAAACTGCCGTTTTTGTTGACTGAGATGCTTCGCTTTTGCCGTTATTGTTGACTGAGATGACTGAGATGCTTCGGGCTAAACTAAATGCGAAAAGCATTTTTCTAATTTGAAGTTTTAGTGAAGCGGCACAGAGAAAAATATACATTTATATTATGTGCGTTGTCAATCAACACAACTGAAAGTAAAATTGTTCTAAAAATGAGAAAGTTTAAAGTAATATAGCAAATGAAAATGAACAATTTTGGTGTTATTACAAAGTACAATATGAATTGTTTAAAATGTAAGACGCTAATTTAACCTATTTCTATTGTCTATATACACAAAATAACATTAACTAAAATTATGACTAGAAGTATAGGTAATGAAATTATGTTTGTTTCATTGGGGTGATGATCTCCAAATATATGTTCATTGAATCCTGGTAATAAGGGATGTGTGCAAAAGCTTTAGCATTAAAATCATGCCACAGTACATGAAAAAGCAAAGCTGAGATACCAATTTTGAGATTTTATATGAGTAAATAGAATTCATGTCCAAATTTATCTTTACATACACAAAATAATGATATTCCATGAAATATCCAATCGATGTAATCCATTTTTGCAGGGAATGTGAGAAAGAAAGACCTAATTAGCATTATCCAATCAAAAGTGATCAAGCGGTTTCTGATATGCAAATCAAGGCATTACGCCAACCGACGGTGAATCACGAGCTTTGCGCAAAGTGAATATCTGAGTGAATTTCTGGGATATAGCGTTGATTTCAGTGTGTAAGGACTCAAAACGGTTTGTTATGGCTCTGAAATATTATTTGGAAGAATATGTGAAGTGGCGAATTATCGGCCGTTTAGAAGCAGGGCAGACAATCATGGAAGCAGCGAGATGTGTGAATATTTCAAGACAGACAGTCTCTACGTTATGGAAACAATTTCAGAACTCTGGAACTGTTGTAAGGAGCCCTGGACAAGGTCGTAAACGAATAACAACTGCTTCTTAAAGTCGATATCTGGCAATAACTGCCCGTCGTAACAGGAAGTCTACTGCTCGGCAGTTAAATTCAGAGGTTGCAACCGCCACTGGAATTGTTGTATCATGGCAAACTGTATACAGAAGGCTTAATGAAAAAGGCCCTGATGCCAGAAAGCCAAGGGTATGTGTTTCAATGTCTGCACAACAAAAGAGGGATCGGTTTAATTTGTGCAAAGAACATCAGATCTGGAGTCAACACCAATGGACCCATGTTCTCTTTACTGATGAGTCGAGGTTTAGTTTAACATATGATTCCAAAAGTGTTTACATCTGGAGGGAATCAGGAACATGAAATCTTCCTTCGAACATTATGGAACGTGACCGTTTCGGTAGTGCAGGTGTGATGGTATGGGGATGAATAATGATCGATGGACGCACGCCACTACACGTTTTCAACAGCGGATCTGTGACCGGCCAGAGATATCGGGTTGAGTTCTTAGAGCCTTATGTAAGACTTTTCAGAGGTGCATATGAATCTGACTTTTTATTTATGGACGATAATGTTCGTCCACATCGAGCAAACCTCGTTGACGAATTCCTTGAAAGTGAAGCCATTGAGCGAATTCCGAGGTCAGCAAAATCTCTTGATCTGAACCCGATAGAGAACTTATGGGACTACCTTAGAAAAGCAGTTGCACGGAGACAACCTCCTCCTAGAGATATAAATGCCTTGAAGACCGCATTGCTGGAGGCGTGGAACTTAATTCCCAAACTGTGGTTAACAACTTTATTGCCAGCTTTAACACACGTTGTGATATGTGTGTACACGTCAGGGGAGATCGAATTCCATAGTAAATTTATAAGCCTTAATTTTTTTCTAAGATACTCTTTTTAAAATGAACTCTCCTTGTCACATATTATTTTCATTTCTATTGTTTCATGCTACAATTTTATATCATATGCAGTGCTCTTAAATTTTTTCCTTTGTATTTATGTGTTATGATGTTATGTATGATTTCACATATATTCAAAAAATTATAGCTCACAGTTTCTGAGAAGTCCATGATTTTATGCATGTAAAGATAATTTTGGCCATGAGTGCATTTTAAGATGCTCTTGAAATGAATCATTATTTGTTCGGCGTTCCAAAGAAGCGTTTTTAACTTTCCAAGTGGTTTCAACGATATACCTCCTCTTCCAATATCTGGTTGATTTTGCTAACGACGTGATACCTCGTCTAGACAACTGTCCTATTATTTCGAAGGGTATGAAGACCAAGAAAGAAACATATTGTTCTTTGCTCTAAACTGTTAGCAACAAGTTTTGTATGAGAGGTTGGCCAGTACAGAGCAGTTTAAAATAATATCTCATCCAGATATATCATTTATAGATCGTCCCAGATATATTGGACGAGGTATCCAGATATTTCGTCCAACATCTAGCCGATTTTGTCAACGACGTGATATCTCGTCCAAACAACTGTCCTATTACTCCAAAGGGTTTGAAGACCAAAAAGAAACATATTGTCCTTTGCACTAAACTGGTGACAGTTTGTAACAAGTTTTGTATCATAGTTAGGCCAGTACAGAGAAGTTTTAAAATGATATCTCGTACAGATATACATTTATAGATCGTCCCAGATATATTGGACGAGATATCCAGATATCTCGTCCAACATTTAGCCGATTTTGCTAACGACGAGATATCTCGCCCAGACAACTGTCCTATTACTCCAAAGGGTATGAAGACCAAAAAGAAACATTTTATCCTTTGCCCTAAACTGGTGACAGTTTGAAACAAGTTTTGTATCAGAGTTAGGCCATTACAGAGAAGTTTTAAAATGATATCTCGTCCAGATATATCATTTATAGATCGTCCCAGATATATTGGACGAGATATCCAGATATCTCGTCCAACATCTAGCCGATTTTGCTAACGACGAGATATCTCGTCCAGACAGCTGTCCTATTACTCCAAAGGGTATGAAGACCAAGAATGAAATATATTGTCCTTTGCACTAAACTGGTGACAGTTTGCAACAAGTTTTGTATCAGAGGCGGGCCAGTACAGAGCAGTTTTAAAATGATATCTCGTCCAATTATATCGTTTATATATCGTTACAGATATATCGTCCAATATCTGGTCGATTTTGCTAACAACGAGATACCTCGTCTAGACAACTGTCCTATTACTCCGAAGGGTATGAAGACCAAGAAGGAAACATTGTCCTTTGCACTAAACTGGTGACAGTTTGCAACAAGTTTTGTATCATAGTTAGGCCAGTACAGAGAAGTATTAAAATGGGGAGAAAAACACCAGGAGGGTGAAAATATCATAGCAAAAATGATACATATTTTATCTCCTCATAGTGAAAGTAAAAGGCGATAGTGTCATTATGTGAAAATAAAATAAAATGTATGTTAGATCGAAAAATTCTTTTGAACAAAAAAAATTATCTATGGAAAGGGATCCTCTTAAATACCTAAACAATGAATTAACATACTAAATTTACCATTAATTAAATGAAGACACAATTTGTTCTCGCATAAAAGTCTAGGTATATTTTCTTTATTTGGTCAAACTTTTTCCAAACATGCTTAGGATGGCTTTTTGATTATACGTACCCACGTTTTATATTTAGAAATTTAATGATGATCAATATGGTTGATTAAGACTGTTGGGTAACAGTTCCTAGAAACACTCTCTTCATTTTTAGAATTACATGTAACAAAATGACTATTTTTAGTATTAAAATAGAATTCGTATGTGCCTTTGTATTTGTATTTTGATTCACAATGGAGCAACACAAACGGGCTATTGACGACGGTCTGAAACAAACCCGAAAGGAAAATCCGAGGACAACACCACGTAATTTTGAACCAAGGTCAGATGACGAGGTCACACCTGAGCTGGCACCCCACTCTCCAAACTTCCCCACCACACCAACGTGAGGACATTTGAGTCCAAGACAGATTTAACGTGCACCAGCCCCCATTGGACACGACGGTCTTTGGTTGGATTTGAACTCGCAACCCTGCGTTTGCTAGTACGTTACTCTTCCAATCGGGCTACCGCGGCCCTTTGCATGTGTAAAAAAGCTTCTAAATAAATCGAATAATTTTTTAAATAATGTTAATTTCACTTAATATTTCCCACATTTCTCTGTATCATCCGTAGGAATAAAACAAAAACGCAAATCTTAGAATAAAAACACATTACCTTTCATTTATTTCTGAAATTACATTACTTTTAGGTTACTTCATAAAAAAATCTAAAATACATTTTTGTAAATCTTTTAAACAATTCTTGTGTTTAATACGATTTTATTAATCCCTCACCAATAAATTGTTTCTGTTTCGATGGGCAAAGGATATAAATAATTGTAAATAATCCGATTTTCTTTCCTTTCACAAGAAGAGGCAACACGAATGGATTCTTAACCGTCTACCGGAAAGTAATAAGCCTCTAGTAAAGATCCTCAAATGTTAGAACGTTTTTATTGCACGTAATTTTGTTTCTTTACAAAGGTAAATCTCTAATTAAAAGCGCCATTTATGAGATACTGCACGTGAATTTAAAGAGAAAATTGGAACATTTATTTAAATAAAGAAAACACACTCTAATTTTGTTCGTATGGATTGAAAAAGTGCAAGGAAACTTATTGAAATTGGACACAATTTCACAAGTTTATTGTATATTTTTATTCCTATTTCATTAAGTAAGCGCTCACAAATTTTATTTTCAATTACATAACCTTGTTTTAAAGGCATTTCGCTTTATGCGTATTTTTTCAAGCAAGAAAGGATTTCCTTTTTTTCGCATTGCAGTGTTTAAATTTGTACTTGTTGTGTAAAGTCAGAATTTATTAAAGCTAATGTTTTAAATGGAAATCAATACGAAAATAAAGAGTATTTAAATTGCAAAAAAGTGTATCAATCCTCGAAGTGTTAAAAAAATATAAAGCAAGCTTTTATTATTTATTTAGATTATTACACTAGCGCTTCTTTAAGAAACAATGTATTTATACTCAGCATATTAGAAAAACAAGACAAGTCAAAAAATTGCAATACGTATCGATTTCATAGGAGCTTAAAGATTCTCTTAAAGGGACTCATTTAGCTAAATGAGTCTCTAAAAACCATAACACACACAAACATAAAATATATACACATAAAAATTCTTTAAAGTTTTATGTGTAGAACAAACGTGGAAGTCATTAGATTACTATTTATATAATGAAACATATCTAATTATTAGTTTCAATGAATGATATAACAAACTTTCAGTCGACTGAAATTCAAAGCTAACTCTAGTAAGTACACTGCTGGCCACCCAAATTGCAACTCCAAGAAAGACAAGAGATATCACAACAAAATTTATTTTGTAGATAACATGTTGACCGGTGTGGCAGCTGGGGATGTATTCTGGGTCAATCGTTGAGCAACCATGGACCACATGTTTTCTATCGGCGAAAGATCCGGAGAGAGAGCTGGCCAGGGAAGCAATTCAATCTGGCGATTGACGAAGAACCCTTGGACAATGCGTGCCACGTGTGGTCGCGCATTATCCTGTTGAAATATGGCTGTGGGCAAGCCCTGAAGGTAAGGAAGGACAACTGGCTCCAACACCTCGGAGATGTAGCGCTGGCTGTTTAAAGTACCGGCAATGCGTACTAGAGGAGTGCGAGAGTGATATCCAATACCGCCCCATACCATAATACCCGGTGCAGGACCAGTGTGGCGGTGCATAACGCAGCTGTTCAGCATCCTCTCTCCACGGTGTCTCCAGACTCGAATCCGACCATCGTGGTGTTGCAGTCAGAAGCGTGACTCGTCAGTAAAGACAATTTCATTCCATTCTGCCGTCCACATCCTTCTTTCATCGCACCATTGGCGGCGGAAACGTCTGTGGTTCTGCGTCAAGGGTAGACGAAGCAATGGACGTCTTGCGGACAGACCACTCTGCTGTAAACGGCGTCGAATGGTACGCGCAGACACTGGATGATGCGGTACAGACTGAATGTGCTGTGCTGTGCTATGGTTCGTGATGTGGCTGAGCGATCCGTCACTGCCATACGCACAATATGCCTGTCATCACGTGAAGTGGTGCACTGAGGTGGATGCGATCGAACACGTCGGTCCGTCGTACCCTCCTGCATCCAACGATCACATATCCGCATTACAGTTGTTTGGTTTCGTCCAACACGACTACCGATTTCCCTGAAAGATAATCCACAATCTCGGTAGGCCACTATCCTTCCTCTGTCGAACTCGGATACTTGATCAAAAGATGATCGCTGTTTTCTACGAGGCATAATTGATCGTTTTTTTGAAAAAACCACAAGAAAAACACAATTGCCGTACTTGAAATCGTCGAAATCTCCAAGCCTTAAATAGCGCTTTGAAGTGGCGCCACAGGCGCGCGTGATGTGCGTCTGCGCTGAAATTCTAATCATTTGCATATCTCACCTCCGCTAATGCATGTTGTAAATTTCATATTATTTGCATGCTTCCTTCAGGGTGTTGCATTTACGGTGGCCAGCAGTGTAGCTCCATGTCAAAGACAAATTGTGAATGTTTCGAGAATTTTAGATAGTAGCGATATCGCAGAGATTTTGAAGATGAATGTGTTGCGTGGGTTTTAAAGTTCATCCTATCGATAATCTTTCAATCATGGTGGATTAAAACAGCAGACTTTTTTCCGTGTATTTTACGAATTTCCTTTTTGATTTTTCATATTTTCCTTAGGTTAACCCTCCGTGGGTTTATACAGGCCGTGGTAGCCCAGTTGGAAGAGCAAGGGATTAACAACCGGAGGGTTGCGAGTTCGAAACTCGGTGCAGCCAAAGACCGTCGTGTACGGAGGGGACTGGTGTACATTGAATCTGTTTTGACCTCAAAGGTCCACGTTAGCGTGGTGTTGAAGAGTGGAGTGCCAGCTCAGGTGTGACCTCGTCATCTGACCGTGGTACAAAATTAAGTGGTGTTGTCCTCGGATTTGATACCAGACCGTCACCAAAAGCTCACTGTGTTGCTCCAGTGCAACCTTAATTAACTACCTACCTGCGGGTTCACACCCATAACCTTACTATCTGCAGCAATAGAACCAATAGAATCTTAGCTTTATGGCCTATAGAATATTTCCAAAGGACTATTTTAAGTAAGTGAGCAAAAGAATCCTTCTCCAAAGGATTTTATTCTAAGGAAAGGAACATTATAATCTTTCCAATGGATTCTAATCTTAGGAAAGGACAAATAGAATCTTTCCGAAAGATTTTATTCTACAGAATAAACAGGTGAATCGCTGTAAAAGATTCTCTTCCAATTAAAGGAAATAGAATCGTTCCGAAGAAAGAATCGATTCTCAGGTTTTGAAGTTTTGTGGTGCAAAGGCCATATTTAGCCAAGCTGATCTATTCTCAGGAAATGATAAATAAAATCTTTATAATCTCAAATCAAGTGTCTGATAAACAATCCAGATCAAAATCTAAACATAGCTAGCAATATCTAGAATTATTCAGCCTTGTTTACAATGTTATACGTTATGATTGACTCTCAAACCTTGGTATGCAACGAAGTAATTTACAGTAACATTTTATTTAGATAATTTTATTCGAAAACCAATATTTCAATAGACATTTCAATCGCAAGTGTCCGATAGTATATACAGGAACAGCACCTGGAAGATCAAAATCACTCACAAAATCTAAACATAGCTAGCCAATATCTAGAATTATTCAATCGGTTTTCCAATACGTTATGCTTGACTATCTCAAACTATGGTTAACAATGAAATAATACAGTAACATTTTGGTTGGCTACTTTTATTCGGAAAGCAATATTTCAATAGACATTTCAAGCGCAAGTTATAGTAAGTTACCAATCCAGGAACAGCACCAGAAGATCAAAATCTAAGCATAGCTGGTAATATCTAAAATTATTCAACCCATTTTCTTATACGTTATGCTTGACTATCTCTAACCATGGATTAATATAGTGACATTTTATTTAGATACTTTTATTCGTAAACCAATATTTCAATGGACATTTCAAAAGCAAGTGTCGGATAACCAATCCAGAAACAGCACACCGAATATCAAAATCATTCACAAAATCTAAACATAGCTGGCAATATCTAAAATTATTGAACCCTTTTTCCTACACGTTATGCTTGACTTTCTCTAACCACGGAATAATATAGTAACATTTTATTTAGATACTTTTATTCGGAAACCAATATTTCAATGGACATTTCAAACTCGAGTATCTGATAACCAATCCAGAAACAGCACACCGAAGATCAAAATCATCCACAAAATCTAAACATAAGTGACAGAATCTAGTTTATTTGTAAGGCCTCAGCGATACAAAAGCACCTACCCAAACTTTTCTGCCGATAATAATGACAAAGCTGAAAATAATGACACATCCATTGTTTTGCTTTCATATCCGATCCAACACCCAATGCCGTAGTCAAAGCGATAACCAATGCTGGGACCGAGGTCTCTTATCACAATCTATGCATCATTTATTTTCAGCTGTGTTGTACCTCTTTATTCTGGAAACTGTGGACGCATACAATAAGATCACGTTAAGCATTGTCTCGGATTCCTATGAGTAGGATTCTCGGCGTGGTATTTGTTCCCGAATATTTAATGAGTTTGTTCCTCCGATAATTGCAGGATTGGAAACTGTTTCATATTTCATCGGCATGATTCCAAGAGGTACAATGGATTTGGTATTTGTACTTAATTGGCGAATGCATGTTGTTAAATTTTGGAAGATTGTTTTAAATCGCGTTCCCATTCCCTGTCTCGAGTGTATTGCCCAAGGATGGACTTCGATTTAATCTATTTACGGTTGAGTGTTCCCCTTAAAATAGTTCGTGGTTTATGTTACCATGTTATGTTTAGAACTAGTGGCGATTCCCTGTCTTTGCATTTGGTAGTGCTGGTGGATCCAGAAATTAAACAACCAACTTGCTTTCGTTTTTTTAAAATAAATTTCTTATGCAATTAATTTAGCTTGCTGATTTAACGTTCAATTTTGAAAGATTGTCTTGAACCACGTTCTTATTCCTGTCTTTAGTGTAGTATATAAGGATGACTCCAATTTCATCTATTTATGGTTAAGTGTTCCCTTAAACCACCAAGTGGTTTTGAAGGGATATATCGTTCATCAAGATCTGACCAATTTCGCTTATGATGAGGTATCTCGCCGTCAAGATATAGCCGATGTATTGATATAACAAGATCAAGGCCTGGTCAGTTTTCTTCTAATGACGAGATATCTCATCCATAAAGATCTGATCAGTATTGCTAATGACGAGATACCTCATTGAGACAACCAACAAGAAGGTAAAAATGGTTCGGATTTAGGATATGTTATATTTAGAACTCGTGGAGATTAGTGGTCTAAGCATTTAGTAATGCTAAAGAATTGAACGTTTAACAACTAACGTTTTCTTATTTTAAGATAAATAGTTTCTTGTGCAATTTACTTTGTTGCCTTGCCGTTAAATTTTGGAACATCATTTTAAGTCATATTTTCACTCTTATCTGGCGAGTATTATGTGACATTATCATTTCAATTTAATCTACGTAGGATGGAGTGTTTTCTTAGATTAGTTCGGGGATGAAGATTAAAATGTTTTTTGAACTAATAGTAAATTCTATTAGTTCCCGAAAATGACACATAATTCATTTGGTTGAAGCAAGCGAGACAATAAACAATCAACTTGTTTTATCTTTTGGTTTTCAGATAACTAATTTATTTTCCGCCATTTTTCCACTCTGTGATAAATCCTGATCTACACACTAATAACGTGGCAGATTTCGGACATTTAACAGCCAACTCAATTTGCTTTTATCCCTCTTAACCTTTCATGGAAATTATTTATCAATTTAGCTTGTACTGTACTTTTTTGTAAATGTTTATTTTCAAGAGAGGTTTTAATACCTAAACTGCACCCTCTACCATTAATGGACACCATTCTTTATCAAAAAATGTTTATTTTGAGCTCTCTACTGCTTTTTACAATCTGGCCAGACATTTTCGAAACACCTTTATTTGAAATATTCTTCAATAGACTAGATTCAATAGATTGCAGTTGATATTGTCAAGTATTCCAAATTAATTTGCCTTCAAAATAAATAATAATCACAATCTTCATTTTGCCGTAATCATTTCAAAACTCTTTTAATGGATGGGGTTTTAAATAATGAATAACTTTGCCATTTTTCATTTATCATATAATTACAATATAAACAATATTGCTACCGGGAGTTAATTTTGAGTTGCTTTATTAGTTCCGTAGATTAAATAAATCATAACGATTTGATAAAAGTCTTCACTTTCCATTTAAAAGCACAAAGGAACCTAATTTAGCTCAGCGAATACTTTCTTAATGTTCGCATCCAACTCCAATTACATCATTTCGAATTATTGTCAAATAAGTAATAAAAGACAAAACCTAAGAAGAAAACAGTATTGAAGAAGTTTTAATTTGATCAAAGATGGCAATGCATTTAAACTTTTTATTAGAATCTAAGCCTCTTTTGATTTTGAACAAAGTCAATGATTTTGTTTCATCTTTTTTATCATTTATGATAGTTTATTTATAGTTAAGTAGGCTTTTATTGAATAAAACCAGTATTTTGTACCTTAATTATTTGAGGGGTTCACACGCATAATTCCACCTTACAACCTGTACTCTTCCCTTCATTACTTCTAACCAATTTTGACTTTCTTGACCAATAGAATCTTTTCAAAGGGTTCTATTATGAGGAAAAAGGCACCAACAAAATCATCCAAAGGATTGCATTCTACGATAGATATGGTAGGTATTTTTTAATTAGGCAGCACCGGTGCAACGCAACGGGCTACTGGCGAGGGTCCGGGATTAATCCCCAAGGGAAAGATTCGAGGATAGCACCACGTAATTTTGAACCATGGTCAGATGACGAGGTCACACCTGATCTGGCACCCCACTCTCCAAACTTCCACACCGCGAAGGACATTTGAGGCCACGACAGACTTAACGTACACTAGCCCCCTTTGTACACGACGGTCTTTGGTTGGATTCGAACTCGCAACCCTCCGGTTGCTAATCCGTTACTCTTCCAACCGGGCTCTACCGTGGCTCTCTAAAGAAAGGAGCAATGAAATCTTTACAAATGATTATTATAAGGAAAGGACAAGTAGTATCTTACTAATGTTTTTTCTAATAGAAGTACTCATAGAATATGTTCAAAGAGTTCAAACTAAGGAAAGGACCAATATAATGTTACCAAAGTTTGAAAGAATTCATGGATTCTTTCAATCAAATAGATGTGATTATTTAGCCATGAAGTGTTTGTGACACAATCCCAGAATATTCGGAAATGTTGTGACACTCAGAGCGTTGAATTCCATCGTACGTTTTACATCCCTGTAAATATATTTAACTTCTGGCATTCTTGCTGTTTTCCAAGCATACAAATCATGTGTTTTGTGACATTGCATTGCAGAAATAGGATTTAAGTTTTCTAAGATACCATCTAATAGTATTGAGAAAATTTCCAATTGAAATTGTGTTTGAGAAACATTTTGATAAAATTGTTGAAAACCATGCACACACACATTCCTAGAAAATGATACAAATTAAATTACCATATTAACAAAGCACAAAAAGTTTTTGAGATCACAGGAATCTTGCTGCCGAAATTAGATTTTCATCCTGTGCTCAGAGCAATTTATTTCTGTAGAAATCCAAAGTAAAAATTTAAGTTTTATTTTTCGTATATTGTTTAAGGTGCATGTATATGTTACCGTTAAAGCTCGAAAGCCGTTAATGTGCACATTACATAGGTAATCTGCAGATTAATTATTTGTTCCGTTAAAGTGTGGAATCATCTACAAAATAAGAGTTTTCCGCACTTTACCAAGGTAATGTGCACATTAACGGCTTTCGAATCGTTAAAGTGCAAAAGTTTGTTTCTCTAATTTCTTATTTATTATATTTAAACCGTTTAATTGATTCTTTGTATTATACTTTGTTCATTGACTGATTCTATCAACTTGATTCTTTAGATATCGAAAAATAAATTAATAACATTATGTTTCAACAATTTATTTACATCTACTGATTATTATATGAAATTACTTATAACTTTATGTGATAAAAGTATAGCGTGTTGTACAATTAGTAGTACCTAGTATAATGAGTTTGTCTGAGTATTAATTTAAGCGTACAAAAACGTTGCTGTTGTTGGAGCAAAGATCTTATTTTCACTTTAACGAGTTCACTTTAATGCCTAGTAGGTTATGTGCAGATTACCTAGGTGATTAGCAGATTACCTAGGTAATTTGAGAAATGAAACAGTTTTCCGCACTTTAACAGATCGGCGTAGTTAATCTGCAGATTACCAGATTTCCGTACTTTAGTGGTAACATATACACTAGAAATCACGAAAATTGAACAGAATATGGATATTTTTTATTAATTAAAAATATTTTTCAACTCCTTATCTTTCAAACGATATTAAGATCTTGTAAAAAAATTCTAAACACAAGTTAGTTTGGGTTCTTGATCCAAAAGCTATTGCTTTATTCCATTTAATCAATTTATTCTTACTCAGTATGATTGAGGACACTCGTAAACGCATACCAAGCAAGCAGACTATACTAATGGATTTAAAAAATTTAAAATTCGATTATTTAAGTTAGTTGGGGTTTATCGCTCAAATATCATGTTTTGCAACACGAGGGGTAATTACTCGTAGATCTAGACCTAAAATTTTAATGGATTCCAAAAAACTACGAACATGTTCAGAGAGCTAACCACTCGGTTATCAATGTCAGGTCTATCACTCACTAGACAATTTACTTTATTTTTAAAAGCTAATATTGTATAGTAAGGAATGTGCAGCTAAATTTTGTAGCTACGAGTAAATGTTTTCCTTATACAAGACATTTTTTAAACGCTCAAGTTGCTTTCTGAACAAGGTACTATTTGAAAATTTGTAAAGGATTTGCAAACAGAATGGTAAAAAACAACTAAAGTGTAAAAGGTTGTTCTATATCTCATTTTATACATTCAATTAGTGCTGTATGTAGTTCATAAGGATTCCAGGTTCTTTTAAAACAAATATATATTAAAACGTTTTAATAGCTATTTATGTTTTACAAGCCTACGCTCTTGCCCAAATTCTAAAAGCTATCCCCGTCGTCATATCAACCTTTTAAGTGAAAAATTTTCTTTTTTCAGGGATTTATTTAGAAGGTAACTGAGGGGAGATTTTTATCTCTGCTGAGTTTATCTGAGCTGCATTACGAAAGATATTCAGATGGAAGAGAGTATTTAACTTTCTAACAAATTTTTCGGTTAATTTGAAGAGCTCTTTTCTCTAGTTAATAGAGTATATTTCTTTAAATGAGTATTTCATGAAACATTTTGATGTTATTGCATGGATACTAGTATCCATCACAATGCATAACGTAAAAATATTTAGATAGAAGGAAATATATAAAATCCTGTGGCATAGAAAAGTTTTAAGAGCTTGTTTCGTTAGAGAGTAAAATATATAATTTTTAATGAGTATTTCATGAATATTTTGACATTATTACATGGCTATTAGTATCCATCTCGCTGCAATAGTTTAAAATACTAAGATAGAATGAAATATTTAAATCTTTCGGAATATTTTTTCGGGCAACTTTAAGAGTTTATTTCACTACAGAATGAAACGTTACTTTTAAAGCGAATTTCATGAACATTCTAATATTATTAAATATAAATTATCATCCATCCCACTGCAATACGTAAACATATAGAGATGTAAGCGAATATTTAATATCCTGTGTGATAGATATGTTTTTCGTGTAATTTCAAGAGCTTGTTTTGCTAGGGAATGAAATATATTAGCTTTAATGAATATTTTATGACTATTTTGGTATCATTACATGAATATTAGAACCTATAGGAGTTATATATCATGAGATGTTATTATATCATAAACATCAATTACTTCCTGACTCATATGTATCAACTATTTTTTAAATAGTTTTATTCTTATGATAGTAAGAATTTGCAATGCAATCATTGCTTTTGCTTTATTAAAGCCTTGAAGAATAAACTGAAAGTAAGCATATTTTTTAGGACGAATGATTGTTTGTGATATTAAAAATAATCTCCTGAAGCAGAAATATATAATGTTCTAATGAATCGTTATTATTTCCTTAGTTCGGTTTGAATTGTCACTCGAGAGAAATTGTGCGACACAAGGGCTAATTGAACCAGGGTCTAAGACTTAAAGGAGATTTCGAACCACTGCAGACTTCGACCCCCATAACAGTATTCGAACCCGGAGCTTGTTGAAACGAGGATCAGATTTCTTTCATTGGAGGCATGCTAGAATTTTGGGTCATTTACTGAATGTAATATTAGAACAAAATTATAGAAATAGATTTCATCAAGTTATTAGGTATGTATTTTTGGTATTTTAATTAACGTCGCACTGGAGCAACGCAACGGGCTATTGGCGACGGTTCGGGATCAGCCTCCGAAGGGAGAAATCCGAGGACAACACCACGTAATTTTGAACCACGGTCAGATAACGAGGTCACACCTGAACTGGACCCCACTCTCCAAACGTCCACACCATGCCAACGTGAGGACATTTAAGGCCCCGTCAGATTTAACGTGCCCCAGCCCCCTTTGTACACGGTGGTCTTTGGTTGGATTCGAACTCGCTCAAGTTATTAGGTAAAAAAATATATAATCGAATTCAACGAAAGTGAGAAATAAATATATTTTTGAGTTCATTCCTTTCTATTTTTGACTTCATTAATTACGGCACTTTAATGTGCATGTAATTAAGTACAGAAAACTGACGAACTCTACAAAAGGTTTAACAAAGCCCTTTGACAAAACGTTTAAAACAAGAGATTGCATACACAAAACGTAAGTCATTATAATTAGTCATTAATTAACATTGCATTGGAACAAAACGTAAGTCATGGACACAAACCCCCGAGAACGTTTAGAAAATAAAACTTAATCTTGAGTTCAGATTTTACAGTTCGCTTTATTAGGTTTTTTTGGAATTCAATTACATTCTTTTTCATCAAAGACTTGTTTCTTTGGAAAATAAATTCAGTGTTTAAACATACTTCGTGCTATAAAATCAGACGTTTATTCTCGATACAAACTGAACTACTATTTTATTCATTATTTTACGGCATTGTCTTTTAGAAAGTATCAAATCAAAGTGTTTACCAATAGAATTAAAAGATTCAGAGCTACAAGCCGATCAGTTTTGTCTTAATTTAGTGCTGTTCCCTGATTAGTTAAAAGACACGAATACGTCATGATCATCAGCCAATCGGAATGAGACTAAGTACATAAAATAAAGAGTTTTGGTGTATAAAGACCTAAGTTTCAAAGAGTGATTTTCAGTGGAAACATACAAACCAGACAGTCTGCGATGATTGTACTTCGGAAATCATTCTTTGGAATTTTTATTGAGGAACCACTGAAATTTTATACGAAAAACAGACCAAGCGACGTCACTGCCAAAATACCATCGATCTTCTAATGAAATCTGTCAAGTTTGCGGGCGGTTGGTTGGTAATTTGGGAATTTTATGGCGCAAGGGCTACATTTGGACAAGCTGCTTCAAACACAAGACAACTTCAAGTATAAAATGACGAGAAAGGAAAAGAGGGATTGGGTAACAGAAGCAGTGGGATGAAAGCAGAAAAGGATCGCTTGTGCATCCAGGGAGCACGGTCCACGTGTTTTGTAAAGACAGTAAGCCCCATGGAAAAGATCGCTCCGGTATTTCGGGTCCTTGAAGACCGTACACACCTGAAGGAGATGAGGGCTTCTTTACAAAGAACTTTCAATTTAAGAAACCAATGACCTTCGAATAAACAGTTAAATAAACAATTATTTTTCTAAGAGCAATATTCACTGAGTTATGTAATGTACTTAAAATGTTAACATCTGGTTACGATTGGCTATCGAAGAGCAGACCAGTGGTTTTGATCACGGTGGATGATAACTTTAACCACAATCAATAATTTGGGATTCATGCCTTTCCTCACAACCACGTGACAGATCTTCAAACCGAGAGACCGAAAGTAATAACGTAAAGCTCCTCGCGCGTGCTCCGTCTATTTCAGCAGAAGGTAGATGCATAGGAAACACGTTCCTCCTCAGAAACTTGACTTGACAGAAAAACCTATCACTAATTCGTGTGGATAACCGAGAATATTTAATGTAGTTGGAAACGAAACATTAGAAATATGAAGCTTTAGGAATACGAAGCTGTAAGAATGTAAATTCAATCAGTCCAGCTCATAGAGGCGGTTCAAAATTATTTAAATTAGAACGACTTGGCGTCATTCAATGCTAAAATCTAAAGCAACAATCTTTCATGGAAGGATTGAAAATGGGAAGATGAAAATAAAATAAATGAAGGGAATGAAAAAGCACCGTCTTAAAACAACTTTATTACCGAGGAGTTTAAAGAAATGTCAGCATACTTTAAAATAAGCATTACTATTAAGTCGCTGGAGCAACGCAAACTCCAGTTAGAGACATCTGGGGGCGTAATTTGCTTTGCGCTCAACCAAATAAAATATTAAAATAATCTTTTCCTGGACAGAGTATTGGAGAAATGTCTTTGAAAATGCATAAGTTTTAGTAGGAAGAATGGTTCAACTAACACAGTCAAATATTGAATGCATAAAGTTTGCAAAAAGTATTTGCTCATCATTTTTCGCTATTTCAGAAAAACTCGTAAACATCGAAACGACCGCATTTGATGCAGCTTTACATTAAAGAAACATTGTTTAATACTATCAAAACTCAAATACACGAATGTTTCGTTGCATAGAATTCAAAAATAAGTCACTGATGTTCACTGAAAATCCATCTCACTGGGGGTCAAATTTGAATATTCCGGAAATGTGAAAAGTGAACTTTCGTACATGATATAGCAACCACAATCGTATAATGAAACTGGCTCGAAATGTATGCAAACTACTGCATATATATGCATTCGAACTACTGCATATGAATGGATGCGAGCTGCTTTTGCGAGACTATAATCCTCCTGGTGGTTGTCTCGACGAGGTACAACGCCATTAGTAAAACCGACCAGATCTTGACGGATGATTTATCTCTTCGTTAGAAGAAAGCTAACCAGATCTTGATCTCATCATCAAACAAATCATCGAAACATTGGTGACACATATCTCGTCATGAGCAAAATTGGTCACTTCTTGATGGACGACACTTCTTGTCGAAACCACTTGGAGGGTTAAGGTTAAAAAGTATCTCACACCTTAATATTGGTGCAAGCTAGAGGCTGCCTTAGCCCGGTTAGAAGAGTAACGGATTAGCAACTGGTGGGTTGTGAGTTCGAATCAAACCAAAGACCGTCGTGTACAAAGGGGTCTGGTTCACGGAAAATATATCGTGACCTCAAAAGTCCTCACGTTGGCGTGGTGTGGAAGTTTGGAGATTGGGGTGCCAGCTCAGGTGTTGCCTCGTCATATGACTGTGGTTCAAAATTGCGTGGCGTTGTCCTCAGGAACATTCCCTTTGGGATTGATCCCGGACCGTCTCCAATAGCCCGTTGTATTGCTCCAGTGTGGCGTTAATTAAATACTTACCTACCTGGTGCAAGTATGACATATCCCCCAATAAAAAAAACAAATTATTAATTCAATTGTCTGCCACCAAACCATCAATGGCCTACGTATTTAATGGCACCTTTCACATTTTTAAAACTGAAGCGTGGAACTTAATCCAAACATATTTTTGCCACCTCATTTGAAGATGTTAAATTTGTTCTCATCAAGAAGCACTGCATTTTGCAAAAACTCCATTAACTTATTCATGTAAGACGCAGCAAAAAAAGGTCTCTAAGCCTTTGCCGTTCGTTGATGGGCTTTTAGGAGGTACCCTAACATTATTTGGTGCACCACGCAAAGTATTTCTTGCACTTTAGGCACTCAATTAAATCTCTGATATTGAAGCGACATAAGCCCAAATGTCACTGCACTGCAAAGTGAATGCTTTGGTATTTTTTAACGTATCTTCTCAGTCGAGACAAAAGTGTATTTAGACCCTCCATTCAATGGGGTTAAACAACGAATAGTTGAGAAGCAAGCATTTATAGTTTTGCTTATTTGTCTTTAACTTTGACGAGTAGTAAAAATACACCAAACTTTTTATGCAGTAAATATTTTACTGCACTAATTTTTCATGCAGTAAAAATATTTTAACTCTCTCCGAAATCGGTCTGGTGTTTTTTGGGTGCCATTATAATCAAAAACTAAAAATCAACAAGGATTTCTGTCCTTGTTGATTTTGAACCTTTTAAACCTTTTTTATCCAATTCCTGGCCAATTGAACATAATGGCATTGCAAAGGCGTATTTATAAACCACTATACATTACTTTCGTGCACCCCATTGGATGGTTCACATTACACCTGCCCTCAGGGGTACGTCTTATTTAGGTGTGTCACAATCCCGAGGTACCCAAGTGAACTGTCCTCCCTTCTGTCTACCCACGCCTAATCTTCTGCTTTTTGCTTATTTTCCTACCTCGTTGTTGTCTTATGTTTGGCTCAGCTTGGCCAAGCATGGCCTTGCTCCATAAAACCACAACCAACTAACCATGTTACACGTAACATAAATACCGCGTATTCTAAGCATTACACTTTTATGGAGAGACCGTAGACGTGGGGGGCCGCGGTGGCCCGGTTGGAAGAGCAACGGACTAGCAACCGAAGGGTTGCGAGTTCAAATCCAGCCAAACACCGCCGTGTACAAAGGGGGCTGGTGCACGTTAAATCTGTCGTGGCCTCAAATGTCCTCACGTTGGCGTGGTGTGGAAGTTTGGAGAGTGGGGTGCCAGCTCAGGTGTTGCCTCGTCATCTGACCGTGGTTCAAAATTACGTGGTGTTGTCCTCGGATCTTTCCCTTTGGGATTGATCCCGGACCGTCACCAATAGCCCATTGTGTTGCTCCAGTGTGACGTTAATTGAAATTTCCCCCCCCCCGTAGACGTGGAATATAAGTAGACTGAGCGTTGCTATTAAGAGGACCTTCAAAACGTGTGACCAACTTGTCGACTAGCAGTCACGTGACAGCTCTGTTAAAATTGAATTGGTTAGCCGAATTGGCATCTTATTCGATATACTTCGGCGATATACTGTCTTGTGATAGGGTAGGTGTGTGACCAGTACTTGGCGCGCACCAATCAGATGATAAATCAATGGATAGGCGTCTTCTCCCGTCACGTCGACCAATCATATGATGGATGTTCGTTTTCATCCGGTTGACGAAAGTAGTGATCATGTTACTACTAGCTTTGATCATATGATCCTGGGTACACGAAAAGGTTACCATTGCTTTCTCTACTTTTATATTTCTTTTATGACCCATTCATTCCAGACGGACGGACAAACATCCATACCTTACCCCGTATTTGAACCATAAACCTTTCGATGCAGAAATCCAGCACTCTGACCAATAGAATGGTTGTCTGGAACCTTATAAGGATGCTATATAAAAGTTTTAGATTAATTTGATTACCTGGGTTCATATAAAGTGAATTTGTATTAAGAGTTGTTGAATCAGCAAGTGTGAAAACACTGTTTTGTCTTCACGTTGTTTAACGTTTCTAAATTTCATTTTTATGTTTGATTAAGTGATTATTATTGCAGGACATATTGATAGAAATTGAATGATGCATTTCGTCACCGCTTTCAGGCGTTTCACGTAAAATTACAAAAAAAATTATGGTCCGCATATAATTTTTGTCGGCACTGTGTAAGATTGTTCTACGTGTTAAAATTTGAGCTTAGTATTTTCAGATGAGTTTATGTTTTGATAGACACATTCAAATTAAAGGGAACAAATCGCCGGTTTACGAGTGAAACTCACTAAGTCACAATTTTCAAGAGTTTTTTTATGAGTATATAGTTTTGGATATGAGTTTTTTTAGCTTTTCTAGATGAAACTGGAGTAATCTTTAGACTGTCAAAAGTCCACTAAGTCATTTAGGGTCGTCGTGGCTCAGTGGGTATGTCCACTGGGTTAGCAACCTTCGAGTTGTATGCGGAGCAGGTTCAATTCCTGTCGGGTGCATTCCTACCTGGTTGTATTTCTCTCTCTTCTGTATCAGTAAAAACTTTCATTATGTATGTGTCTATTACTTGATATTGTTTGTCTTGAATGGGTGGCTAAGTCGGAATACTACAGAGATGGCTCCCAGATTTTAGGATCAATAGAAGATCTATTCTACCCATGTGAAAATAGGATAAGAAAGAAGACAGTCATTTTTGATGTGAATACGTCCTTAAAATTGGATCAGTGCTGGTGGTATGCATGAAAGGTCGAGTTATACGAAAAAGCGTTACAATTGTTTTGTTTCATGATTTTAGAACTAGAAGAAACATCCAGAAGATAAATATAGCATCGTATAGAAAAAGGCTGTCCATACCTGATATTACCTTTGGACCGAATGTGCAGGTACACTAAGCAAGGAGAAGGGGTCCGCAATCCGTCGGAATTCTACGCTGCTGGGCGAGATTTGGGCCAGTTTAACTGGATGGAGGAGGAATGATGACTACGTAAGTGGAGTCATTCGAAAGCTACCGAACTATGCTACAATTAATATTGGACAACAGCCATATCTCATCAACAATTAATAGCAAACTGCACTTAATAGTTCAAACTGTGCGGTAATTGATGAATATTAACCATAAACAAAAGTTCAAACTTCCTATGTTTGCTTCATTTATTCCATCAGGCCCGAGTATTCACGCCAAAATTACGATTTGTGTCCTCTACACAAACTACTAATTTTTTCTGTGCTTGGTTAGATTTCTACTCGAGAAACTTGCTTAGTGAGTAGAACTTCCTCTTTCATTTTATAACAATTATGTTTTTCAACAGTGTTTCACTTACAAGCCGATTAAATGCAGATATATTTTAGATTATTTTTACAAATGAATAAGCTATTGCAATGCATTGTAAGCGAATATATGTTATGCCACTCTTACTGTAAAATAGCCAAAGGGGATAAAAATTATTCCATTAAAATTTCTTTTCACTCAAAAGATAAACTTAAGGAATAGAAATAAAAATAATTCAAATGAAAACGAGAGAAAAAATCTTCCCGCATATTTTCTTTCTGAATTTACTTAGACTTTAAAAATATATTATATCCCTTTTTTAGGAATTGAATATCCAGAATGCGATTTTTTAATTTCAAATAAAACACCGCCATTTTTTTTTCTGAAGTGATTTTCATCTAAATACTTTTTATATCAGACTTTTATTTTTCGTTTCTTTATTTTCATACATGAAACGAAAGAAAGCTAGCTCCGAATCTGTTTAATTTGGAACAAGAAGGGAAAAATCCATCCACCCACACAAAGTATTCTATCGCCTGAAGTAAAAAAATTCAAGAACTTTCATTTCACGGAAACGCCACTTTTCTCTGTGTGAATAACAAACCGGAAACCCTACAATCTATTCGTACAGCCAAAGACGAAGCTGTGTATCGAATTTTCTTTCTTTTTCTTCCATTCTTAAAGAAATGAAGCATTACATGTTTACCGCTGTGCCAGACGAATTTTGTATGCCACGATGATACATCGTCCGGGATGTAAAGAGGGAATATTGTATCTAGAATAGGATGTTTTCTTAATGTTTGCGAAAGCATGGAAATAAATAGCTGAATATTCGATCAATCTGAAATTTATCATTGGATCTTTTAGATTCAGCGTTGTAGACTTAGAGCGAGAGAGCGGAAATCTGGGGAGATTTGTATTTTTATGTCAAGGATATTCGTCTTCCTTTTACAATATGTTGATGTCATAAGTTTTAAACAATTTTTTTAGAAATATCTGGTTATTTTATGTCTTTTTTTTCAAATGTTCAAATTATGCTATTTTTTCTTTTTAATTGAAAACAACCCATGAAAACACATTATAAAGAAGTATAATCTATTAAAAAATTGGCAAAAACGGAAAATGTATGTTAAAAATGACGTTAACGAAAAGCGTTACAGCATAAAAACTTACGAGTACATTTTTATGAGCGAATTTTGCATATTCTCCTAAATATTTAAGCTAGGGCCTGAACTAAATGATATGAAATATTCCTTTCCATTCATGAGATATTGAGTGTAAAGTAGAAGAAACCATGAATTTTTGAAATGTTTCCTTATGACACAGCACTGAAATTTCTAAAAGGTTTTCCTTTCAAAATCACTCTTATATCCTAGTTCAAGCTCTCCAAAACAAATATGCAAGTCAGTACACGAAATTTCATTCAAAAATTCATGGTACATTTTTAGTTATCGCGTTTTTATGCAAAAAGTTTGCTCAAAATCGCCAATAAGAGAAAAATGAAAAATGTATTTAAAGATTTCAAAATGAAATAAAAAACAGCTATCAAGATCCATTCAGATTGTTTTATCTCTGCTTCTATTCGTCGTACAGACAAAATATAAACAGTTTCCTAAAGAAAAATATCTAAATATTTATTTTAGTCAAACATCGACTTTTCAACGTAGTTTATCGTAGTGTAAACTGGACATCCTTCACCATAGTTGTAGACGACCCGTCTCCGAATTTCAGTATTGTGTTAATACAGTAGTTTCAGTGTTTTGCCAGTAGGGGCTTATCAAAGCTATTAGATTATTCAGACTGTCATTTTAATATGTTGCTGGTATAAGCTGTCTGTAATTTTTCAAATTTTCAATAAATATCTGGTGATTTTATCACCTTCGCTAGAATCTAAAAAGTTACTGTTGCATATAAGATGTATCAAGATTCCAGCTAGTGTATTCGTCAATAAATTGATGTAATTATTCCATAATGATGCAGTTTTATTGAAAGTGAGGAAGACAGTTTCGACATTGTATTAAACTGAAACCGCTTTGGATATGTAGGGGAAACTGGAGATCTTGACCCATCCCTAAATTTCCATATTGTCGAGTCCTTTCAGTGTTTTGCAAGCTAATTAAAGCTATTAGATTATATATATATATATATATATATATATATATATATATATAGTCAAATTGCCATTCTAACTTCATATATCTACTCTAAAAAGTGTCGAAACATTCAAGTTACGGGTTTCAAATGCGTATTGTGTAATATTTTCTCATGCAGAACAATCGATATGATTGCAAGCATTGATGGAGTAATACTGAAATATCATGCTTTGATCCAAGATATCGATTTTGCTAGTTGGGTTAAAATAATCATGTTACTTTACGAAATGACAGGGAAATTCATATAAAGGATGGGGTTTACTTTACTTTCCCTCACAAAGCTAATTAAGTCAGATGGGTTTAGTTAATCAAGTTAATTTTTTATTCCATCATAAAACAAATCGAACAATAGTTTAAAATAAAATTTTTAACACATGAAAATATTTTATGCGAAAAGCATATTTTTATTTTATTTAATAGAAAACAATTTTTCACTTAATTTTAATTCACGACATAATTTCATGTCCTACAATGATTTAAAAAAATAATAACTATTATATTTAATGAGGTATGGTTCATTGTTCTACATAGTATAGAATAATATACATAGCATAGTAGAATATACATAGTAATACATTACATAAATAATACATATTATAGTATGATATATAACTATTTAAGAGTGAAAGAAAATTATATCTAGATGAGAAAGGAATTTTTATTTCCAAGGTCACGCCTTCTTTACCATAGGTAGAATCTCCTTCAAAAAGAGAGGTTAGTTGGAGTTGTGTGTGGGTTTCATAACGCAAGGGACTTTTTGCAAAACAATGGCTGAAAAAATATATTACAATTAAAAAGTACTATGAGGAAACAACTAAAACATTTTTTTGTGGTATAAAAAATTGATTTTCATCAAAATATATGAAGGTTGCTATTCAGAATTTTTTCGGGTATTAACTTCATAATTGGCATTGCACCAAAAAGTAACCTAAAAAGGAAACATTATCTCGACTTCGTTTGGGATTTTGAATAGAAAAGTAATAAAACTTTCAACAGGATGGGGATGTTGTTTCGGAAGATCTGAATAAAGTCTGGAGCTAATTTAACAGTAGAAGAGGTCTACGTTTTCCAAACTCATAATCCCCAAACGACAAAACCGAAGTATTGAAAATTGGTATCCGATGTTCAGTTTGGATGGATTCGAAATTTAGGTTTGTGATTCGAAAAAATGAAGTTTATGCACAATAGGATATTAAAACGGTCCCTTCCACAAATTGTTTTCGTATAAATTTATAGAAGATGGTATTCCCTTTTGGAAGCTCCTTTATATTTGCTCTATTATAAACGTACACATAGAGGAGGATGATTCGATTTTTCCATAACTATAGAGTATATCCGATTTGTAAGGTTTTATGTATCAGTAAATATTTTAGGTTGACATAGTAGGATGGATTGACTAGATCCCAGGGGTGACTTATTGCATGCCTTAGAAGAAAACCTGTCAGTAAAATAAGTAATTTGAAGTGACATCCCTTACCCTAACATTAATATACAATCCTTAAGCTAAAAGCACCTTTTGGGCTTGCTATAGAACTGAAATTTAATGTTGCAGCCATCAGAAAAGTATTAAATATCCTAATCCTATTACAAGTCTAGAGTGAGTTAATTCTCTAATTTTTTCTTCTTTTTATCACTAGATAGCAGGAAGTGAGAAACAGCATTCCTCTTAATAATCTTATTAATGTCCTAAATTCCGACTATACTGAATTTAATCCCTTACTTAACATTTTAATAATAGAGTAGCCTTATTGATCTTAGTGTCTTTAATAACTTTATCTTTAATGGTGAACATCAATTCTAACAAATACAGAGGATAGATACCACAAGACACTTCTCTTTCCAACCTTTCAGCTGATTTTACTTGCATTTTTATGAAAGACCACACGCATCTACATCTGTTAACTCTTATCGTTCATTTTATTCGTGACTTAGTCATTTTTAAAATTTACCAGAGTATTTTTGAAAAGAAATTTATCCTACAGAATTAATCCTAAAAAATAGGTTACATCTATCCAACTTTCTTGACAACTAACAACTTTCTTGACATTCATATTGATGTAAGTACCAAATTAATTATTGATATGTATAACAGAAGTGATTTTCAATTTACTTCTCAACAAGCTTGGTCTTCCTGGGGTTTTATATATCTTTCAGTATTTACAGAAATACTATCTATAACCAAATTCACAGAATAAATATCTGCTGGAATCAAATTATTCTTAATAAACAACTTAAAATACTTAAAATTACCCTCAAGAATAATGATCTCAGCAGTTTCCTAAAAATGATTTAAATAACAACTTTTCTACTTTCGCTTTTCTTGTTTTGGCACCTGCTTTCCAAAATTGCTTGATAGGGCAGAATTTCAACAGGGTAAGACTATATATTTGGCTGTTACTTTTCCTTTGGCCCCTGTTCTATGATGGTTTCAAGAAGTTTCGTAGCCCACTTTTACTCTTCGTCTGTATTTGGTTTTCAATCTTCGGGGTAACTTGCGTTTAATGTTTATTGATCTAAGCCTCATACAAGCACAATAGCAGAATATATATATACGTATATATATATACAAGGCTATATATATATATATATATATATATATATATATATATATATATATATATATATATATATATATATATATATATATATATATATATATACAAGGCTGAGTTAAATAGGAAACGGGAAATGTGTTTAACCACTGATATCCATAGTCACAAGCAAAAGACCCTTCGTACTATGCACGAGTCGACTACTGTAAAATAAATGTAAATTCTACTTTCGGTAAATCTATGGCCACAGTAATGAAATGAGCCGTGGTAGGCAAGTTGGTAGAGTTGCAGATTAGCAATCGGAGGGTTGCGAGTTTGGAACACAATCCAACTAAAGACCGTTGTCTACGTGGGGACTGGTGCACGTTAAATTGATCGTGGTCTCAAATGTCCTCACTTTAGCACTGTGTGGATGTTTGGAGGGTAAGGAGGCAGCTCAAGATCCGACGACGATACCACGTAATTTTGAATCACGGTCAGATGACGAGGTCACATATGGTCTGGCACCCCACTCTCCAGACTTCCACACCACGACACCAACGTGAGTGCATTTGAGGCCTCGACAGATTTAACATGCAACAGTCCCCATAGAACAGGACGGTCTTTGGTTGGGAGGATTTTGGTTATTCAACCAAAATAATGGATAGAGTTGTTGGTCTGTTACACAAGTCAAACAAAAACATATCCCGATCCAATCAAGTCGTAAATCATTTTGATGGTCTCTGCTTCCCATCGTTTTATAAGCTGCATCCTCCTATTACATATCCGGCACAATCCGACTTTTCTTACTAAGTTTAATGGGATCGTATTTTTATCATGCGCCGTTACGAGGGCTTAATGATGGCCTGTTATGTTCATCCGATGAACTATTAACAGTTTCTACTTAGAACTTTTTATGGAAAGGACTTTACGCTTCTATGTATTCTAATCTACTTAGCTTTATTATAAGACCGTAATCTGATGATATTCAAGAAAATTGAAGCGATCTTGAGTAAAAAATGAAAATACCCTTTTCTCGACAAATTAAATCTACTTTTTAAGTATCAAGTTAATGAAGGAAACAAAAAATCTGAAGAACATTTTTATACTTTATAATAGCTTCATCATAGCCGTGTTATTAGGAAGTTAGGTAGTTAAATTTACGTCACCGGCCCCCACGTACGCGGCGGTCTTTTGGTTGGATCGAATTTTGAACTGGCAACCCTCCGGATGCTAATCCGGACTCTACCAACTGGGGTACATCGACTCTATAAAAGTAAGAGACAATGGGAATGTTTGACCATTTGAACTTGCATTTATTAGGCGTTTTACTTAAAACTGAATGGATTTGGAAACACAAATAACTGTTTTTAAATCTATGGGTCTCGATAAAAGAATTTTAGGAAAAGAAAAATAATTATTTAAATAAACATTGTGAAATAATTCCCATTTTGGGTTCAGATCTACGTTTGTCGATTTTAAAGGAAGTCTTAGCAATACCTAAATCACAAGAAATTTTTGTTTACTTACATAACTAACTGTTTACGTTTCCAAATCCACAATTGATTTGGAATGATAGTTCTAAGTGACTTCGTTCAAAAACAAGCTATGTAAAAATGTAAAATGGATATATTTTTTTTTTAAACTGTTCAATTTTTTCAAATAAGATTGTAGCGAAATCGTAATAGTAGGTACAAATTTGTGTAGTAATTCGTTCTTACTTAAGCCAAAGGTGTCCAATCCGCATGTGCCATATGCGGCCCCATAAGATAGTAAACATTTTATGCTTATATGTGTTTTCAGCGATAATTTTCAAAACTTGACAATTTTAAGACAAAAGTATCCTTGCACAATCACGTCTTATTCATATCATCGCTTTTTGGCGGTATGTACATTTGTGAACATTCTCAAGGATGAACTTCAATGAAGAGTAAAATTAGGTAAAAATATTCTGGAGAGCACCTTGGGACCTCACAAGAATTGCAACCACTTCCATTGAACCAGAAATATCCTACTAGATTTATGTTTATGGCGTCTTCTTTGTTTAACCCTCCAAGTAGTTTCGACAAGATATGTCGTCCAGCGATATCTGACCAATTTTATTAATGAAACGATATTTCGTCATCAAGATATAGTCAGTTTTTATGTCACCTAGATCAAGATCTAGTCAGTTTTTTATGTCGCCTTGGATCAAGATCTGGTCAGTTTTCTTCTGATGACGAGTTATCTAGACCGTTAAGATCTGGTCAGTTTTGCTAATAACGAGATACCTTGCCCGTCAAGATCTGGTTAGTTTTTCTAATTACGTGATATCTCGTCTGTCACGATCTGGTCAGTTTTGCTAATAATGAGATACCTTACCCGTCAAGATCTGGACAATTTTGCGAATGATGTGATATTTCGTCCGTAAAGATCTGGTCAGTTTGCTAATAACGAGATACCTTGCCCGTCAAAATTTGGTCAGTTTTGAGAATTACGTGATAGTTCGTCCATCAAGATCTGGTAAGTTTTGCTAATAACGAGATACCTTGCCCGTCAAGATCTGGTTAGTTTTTCTAATTACGTGATATCTCGTCTGTCACGATCTGGTCAGTTTTGCTAATAATGAGATACCTTACCCGTCAAGATCTGGACAATTTTGCGAATGATGTGATATTTCGTCCGTAAAGATCTGGTCAGTTTGCTAATAACAAGATACCTTGCCCGTCAAGATTTGGTCAGTTTTGAGAATTACGTGATAGTTCGTCCATCAAGATCTGGTCAGTTTTGGTAATAACGAGATACCTTGCCTGTCAAGATCTGGTCAGTTTTGCTAATGACGAGATATCTCTTCGAGACAACCACCAAGAGTATTAATGTCTCAATTAAAAAGGGAATACTGTTACGTATATAGATTAATTATATACTTTAATTTCCACGAGACAATTCCTCTTCATTCAGAGCATTCCACGTCCACCCTAGTCAAAGGGATGTGCACCCTTTATTTAAGGTTTGATTCCTCCCTGGGTTTATTCCTATCTTCTGTGTCACTAAAACTTTCCATATGTGTATGCACATTACTTGATATTCTCTGTCGTTTGTCTGGTGCAGCATGGCCACATATGGCCTTTGCGCCATAAAACCCAACAAATCAACCAACCATCCTTGATTTAAACGTTGCTATTATTGTCTTCCATTTAATGTTAAAAAACATAAACAACCAGAAGAATTTATTTTAACGTCGTGCTTTTCTTAAGTGAGCCCAAAATGATGTTTTAATGCCTCGATAAAGATTGAGGTCTCTGTTTTCGCGCACACATTGCTCATACAAATATTCAAGAGAAGCAGGACAATAATTCTGTGTCAAAACCACAGATTTACCCACCAGTTTACGTTGAAAAATTGCGCGTCTACCACATTTCTTTAAACCAGACTACTTCGCCATCCAAAGAAACGCGCAACATAACGTGTGTTTCAAAATTTCAAATCTCCCCTCATACCTCCCGCAATGCATACAATCCAATAAATCTTTTGACTTTCTACGACAAACGGAAATTTGCTCCCGTCTCATTTTTCAAAACTCGCGAAAAATATTTTGAATGGCTCTCCGTAGCGATGGCGGGCCCTGATGGTCTGAAATTCCAGAGATCCAAATGATCGAAACTGTTGCCATCGTCTTGGCTATGACGTCAATGGGAATAGGGGGTGTTCTTTGTTTGACGTCACGACAAAAGGGGGGTTGCATATTCCTCCTCCCCTTCGAGTTCCCTCTCTGTTGAAGACGAAAATTGCTTTAGATGCGGAGCAAACACTAAAGAATTGAGCCAGTCTAGTTTATTTTCTTATTGGTTCAAAACTTACATATCTTCCATTATAGTTGTTGCTTTACTTTCTAACTGAATTCAGGGGCGAATATTGATTATCCATAATCTGTTTTTAGACTTGGAGGATATGATTACTAACTCTGGTAAATTCAGTTGTGAAACTCAATAGTAAATTGCATCGAGGAAATTCACCAAGTTTGAAACCCTTTCCTCCTTGCTTTTTGAATTTAATAATATTTATTAATTTGTATGATCTCATAAAATGAGCAGAATTGTGAAGATGAAAACGTACGGAAAAAAAGCATAATGTGATATACTTTTACAGCAAATATAGGTAGTTGAAGGAATTTCCAAACTTTAATGTTTGAGCTCTTCGTTATGACTCTTTTCGTTATATTTATGATACTAAACTGCATGTGTACAAAAAGGAAAATAATACAAAATTCGTACATTTCCAAAAGTAAAAATTGGTACGTTGTGTAGAGGATAGAAACCGTAGTTTCGATGCGAATACTATAGTTCGATGTTGGATTGTGGAATGAACGATGCAGACATTGGATGTTTGAAAGATTGTTTATTGTGAATATTCAACAATATTTACAGTTTCAAAGATTAAACTGCAGTTTGATATTATTATTGAAGGATAATTTTATTGATTAAAGGCCTACGATAGTAGCGTAGACGGGTACTTTTCAAATGACATCGCTTACGCACAGTCCTCACACCACCCTATCTAAAGTTACACTGACTCAGAGCTCGTCCAGCACCATATAATTTCAACGTATTGCGGACGCTTTACCTGCGCTCAGTGTGCTTGTGCGTTCGATACGAAGGCCATTTCAGGTAGACATCATTTGTCTACACGACGCTATGTTTACCTTCTGGGTGTTTCTTCTAGTTTTGAAATCATAAGACAAAATAGTTGTAACACTTTTTTGTTACACTCGGCTTTTCATACATGCCCCCAGAACTGTGACAAAATTCATACATTTCCAAAATAAAAAATTCAGTACTTGGAAATCATACTTGTATTTCATTAAGAGACTTTATTGTAATTTGGAATTGGGTTCCCCCTACTACCTGATACTGGAGCACGGAGTATAGATGTGGGAGGCACGGTTAGCTCTCCAAGTGATTTCGACGAGATATCTCGTCCATCAAGATCTGACTGATTTTGCTGGTGACTGGATATCTCCTTATCCAGATACTGCCGATCTTTTTGTGATGACGAGATCAAGATTTGCTCAGTTTTCATCGAATGACGAGATATCTCGTCCATTAAGATCTGGTCATTTTAGCTAATAACGTAGTACCATGTCAAGACAACCAACCGCCAGGATAGTTAAAACTACAAGATCTTTTTGTTCAACGTCTCTAAATTAATAATGTGAGGGTGGTTAAAACCACACGATCATTTTGTTCAACGTCTTCTAAATTAATAATGCCAGGATGGTTAAAACTACAAGATCTTTTTGTTCAACGTCTCTAAATTAATAATGTCAGGATGATTAAAATTACAAGATCATTTTGTTCAACGTCTCTAAATTAATAATGTGAGGGTGGTTAAAATTACAAGATCTTTTTGTTCAACGTCTTCTAAATTAATAATGCCAGGATGGTTAAAACTACAAGATCTTTTTGTTCAACGTCTCTAAATTAATAATGTCAGGATTGTTAAAATTACAAGATCTTTTTGTTCAACGTCTCTAAATTGGTAATGCCAGGATTGTTAAAACCACACGATCTTTTTGTTCAACGTCTCTAAATTAATAATGCCAGGATGGTTAAAACTACAAGATATTTTTGTTCAACGTCTCTAAATTAATAATGTCAGGATGGTTAAAATTACAAGACCTTTTTGTTCAACGTCTCTAAATTAATAATGCCAGGATTGTTAAAATTACAAGATCTTTTTGTTCAACGTCTCTAAATTGGTAATGCCAGGATTGTTAAAACCACACGATCTTTTTGTTCAACGTCTCTAAATTAATAATGTCAGGATGGTTAAAATTACAAGACCTTTTTGTTCAATGTCTCTAAATTAATAATGCCAGGATGGTTAAAACTACAAGATCTTTTTGTTCAACGTCTCTAAATTAATAAAGTATGTATCAGCATACAAAATTTGTGTTTCTTGAAAAGTATTTTTCCCAATACCAACTCAAATTGATCGTAACCTTTTATCTACTAATTGACGAGAACCAGACAGGCATGGAACTCCATGGGTGGTGCTGTCGCATTGCACCCTCTGTAGCTGCAGGGAGACTTGCCTGCCACGGAGGACTTTGAGGAAACTGGCTCGCATTTCTTTACCCTCCTGGCGGTTGTGTCCACGATGTATGTCGTCACTAGCAAAACTGGCCAGATCTGGATGGACGACATATCTCGTCATTAGAAAAACTAATCTTATCTTGATCTCATGAAAAAACGGCAATACTTTCATCATTCGGGGTTCAATCGACGTTCTTGATGACGAGATATCTCGTTATGAGCAGAATTGATCAAATCTTGAGGGACGAGGTATCTCGTCAAACCACTAGAGGGTTGAAGAAACCAAGACATTTCCAGTAGTCAACCCGGCGTCGGAATATTCGAGATTGGAACTCGTAACCAAGCGCCTAGTCTACCGGTTTTGTTAAAGCGACGTCTTTAGCGGCTTGGTCGGGCCACGGTAGACCAGTTGGGAGAGCAACGGATTAGAAAACGGAGGACTGCGAGTACGAATCTCGGTCCAGCCAAAGACCATCGTGTACACGAGGGTTGGTGCGCGTTAAATCTGTCGCGACCTCAAATGTCTTCACGTTGTCGTGGTGTGGAAGTTTGAAGAGTGGGGAGCCAGCTAAGGTGTTGTTCTCGTCATCCGACCGTGGTTCAAAATTACGTGGTGTTGTCCTCGGATCTTTCCCTTCGAGTTTAATCCCGGACCGTCGCCAATAGCCCGTTGTGTTGTCCAGTACGAATGTAATTTAATAGCTACCAACCTTGCAACTGATATAGTAAAGACAATAAACTTGAAATAATGACTTGAATGCTAATAACGAGATATCTCATCATCAAGATATTGACGATTTTTTGATCATGAAGTACATCGTTTCATTTGTTCTCTGACGACGTGATCAAGGGTCAGTTTTCTTTTATGACGAGGTATCTTGTCTATCAAGATCTGATCAATGTTGCTAATGACGAGATATCTCGACATCAAGATGTTGTCGATTTTTAGTGTGTGTGTATGACGACAAGCTGAAGATCTAGTGAGTGTTTCTCTAATGACGAGATATCTCGTCCATCAAGATCTGGTCAGTTTTTTTCTAATGGCAAGGTACCTAGTTAAGACAACCACCAGGATGGTTAATGCTCACCAATATAAAATCGTTGCATTTAGCATAATTTTAATAATTTATTTTCCTTTGCTTCGATATTCGTGAGTTACCAAAGGATAACACATCCAAATCAAAATCAAATTTAATATTTATCAACCTGAAACAAAGCATCCAAGTACTTTTTCTTTACAAATTTTAATAACAATACGAGTAAAATCTTTCGCTATAATGTTTGCGTGACTCAAGCTAAACGTCCGAATTTTTATAGCGTTTTAGCTTTTTTTTCTCTGTCTAAAAATTATAGGTCTACCCTCAAAAGAGCATAATAAACGAGAATCTTCTGTAGCGTTAAACGAATCGTAAAAACGGTGGTGAGTTTCCCATTTAGTTTATTAAAAATTCCAAGATACGTTTTTATGAGCACGCAAGGCACAATTACAACTGAAATACAAATTTTATGTCTGCATTGTGACATTCTCAATTAAGGGATAATAAAAGCGTGCCATCATGCTGCCCTCTGCTTTCACCCATTATTTTATGAGCGTAATTGAGTTTATGGTTACTCTTTGCACAATAATGGCTCTGGGGTTTTAGAGCACTTTTTTTGTGCACTAAAGAATGTATAATTTAATACAGGTACATATTTCCGCTACTTTCAATTTTATGTCCTTTTTTCTTCTTTTGTTAATGCAAATATAAATTGAGAAAGCGAGATTTAGAAAGTCTTGTTTAAAGTAAACGAGAAGGCTGTCAGAAAAACTTAAGACTACTTGAAACATTTTAGGAAAGCTTTGCCAAATATGGCCTTGCATCATAAAACCCAACCAACCATTTTATAAAAGGGAATCAAAATATAGTCATAAGCCAAACAATGGTGGCAAAGATCGTGTACATTGATCACAGCATGCCTTGCTAGGGGCTTTTTGTCCTGTCAAGCTAAATGCAGGTAGCGGTAGTGTTTCCTGTCCATATTCCGGACGTAACGTCACTTGTCTTGTTTTTCGAATACGATTTCAGCACGTCGTCAATAACAATTCCAATGAATGAATTCCGAATTGAGTACTTGGCTGGTCAACTCAAATTAGAGTAAACGTCAAACATCACCGAAACGGCGATAAATTATATTTTAAGTTAACTCCGTCATGTATCAAGCGAAAGCAATGGGAACAGAGTAAAATCTTCCCTTCTAATCTGGTTTGTTTGTACACATTGAAAATTCCACTAATAGCACGAAGAAACGCAAAGTAAGCTTGAACATCTAAGACTAGTACAGAGTGTCCTAAAAGTTTCCGTACTGACGATTCGTGAATTTATTATACAAAAACAAAAAACTTTAAGACATTTATTTTTATGCTAATAGTCAAAAGCACTTTTAGCATAACGTAGGAAAATATTTTAACTCACATTTATAATAAATGTCCAAAATGTCCGCCCCTTTCTAGGAGGCAAAGCTGAAGTCTTTTGAGCATATTTTTAAAAACTCGTTTCAAGATGCTGGGAGTGACTTCTTGTATCCTTTGAGTAATGGCAATTTTCAGATCATCTATTGTTTGGGGATTATCTTCATTAACTTTGTTCTTTAAATATCTCCACAGAAAAAAGTCAGGGATGCTCAGATCAGGGGAACGAGGTGGTCAAAGATTTCTGGAGATGAGTCGATCGACAAAAAAATCTTGAAGCATGCCCATGGTTTCATAACTTGTATGGCAAGTTGCACCGTCTTGTTGGAACCAAGAATCTCGTTCATTCACTTCTAATAATGTAGCAAATTGTTGGATCAGATCTCTGTATATAGTGCCATCAACAGTTGACTCGAAAAACAGAAGCCCAACAATCCTTTTGCGTGATACGGCACACCAAACGCCAATTTTTTGAGAATGTAAAGGTTTTTGCATTAATGAATGGGGATTTGTCATCGCTCAAATGCGGGAGTTTTGCGCGTTCACATAACCGCTTAAATGAAACCATGCCTCATCGGAGAAAAATGTTTTGTCCAAAATGTTGATGTTGTTGCGAATAAATCTCCTGAACCATCGACAATAATAAAGCCGCTTCTCATTTTCCGGTGGCTTTAGCTCCTGTAACATTTTTACACGATAAGCACAAAAATGCAAAACTCTTAAAGCCTTATGTGTCGATCCACGTGATGTGCCCATTTGTTGCGACAAACGCCTCACGGATTGATGAGGAGATTGCAATATCCTTCGTTGAGTTTCTTGCAAAAAATCGGTGTAACGACTTTCGATCTTCCACTCGTGTGTTTGTCTTCCACCGAACCTGTCTCACGAAATCGTCGAACGAGTTGATAAAGCGTATCTTTACTCGGTATTGCATCATCTGGATATTTATGTCGCCAAAATTCTTTACATCTTTCATATGATTTATATTCAAAGTAAGCCTCAAGCAGCGCAATTCTCTGAATGCGTGATAAACTCATTTTGCAATGAAGAACAAAATGACATGGAACTTTATTATAGCACAACTTGAGCGAGAAGAAAACCAAACGATGAAAATTAAAGAATCCATAAAATTATAAGCAGACGATAAAATTCAATAATTAAAAAAAACTCGTGCAAATGATTTTTTTAAAGTTGGAGTACGGGAACTTTTAGGACCCTGTAGAAACATATACGTGATGCATAAATGGACTGAGCTTTGCTATTGACAGGATTGACACGTCGACTAGTAGTCACGTGACTGCTCTGCGAAAAATTATCTTCGGTGGCTGATTCAGCTTCTTATCGCCTCGTTTGATGAAAAACAACTTAAGACAGGTGTGTATGAGTGCGCCTTTCTGTAGAGTGGAGACAAAAGCGGTGAAATCGCGAAACTGTCCTACTATGTCGAGTGCACCAATCAGATGGTGAATCAATGGATGGGCGTCTTCTCGTCCCGTGGACGTCATATAATGAATGTTTGGCTCCACCTGGCAGACGAAAGTAATCTATGGGTCGCTTTTAATCCTTGTTTTGGTCACATGATGCTGCTCACAAAGAAAAGTTGCCATTGCTTACTCCACTTTTATATTTCCTCTATGAGTAGAATGCGTTTCCTAAAATGACGTCACTCTTGGCTACATTTAAAGTAGCCCCGTTTCCTACCAAGTGAGAGTATTGTACACTGTTGGCCACCCAAATTGCAACACCAAGAAAGACAAGAGATATCACAACAAAATTTATTTTGTAGATAACATGTTGACCAAGTATCAAATGATTAAATTTATAGACTTCTGTGAAGTGTGGTTCCTGCCAAAATCAGTAGCCAGAGTAGCCGCCATTGTTGGAGATCACCGCTGCCACACGCCTCGGCATTGATTCAAAGAGACTTTGGATGTGTTCTTGGGGTACAGCAGACCAAGCAGCTTCCACACGTTGCCAAAGTTGATCTGGTGTGGCAGCTGGGGATGTATTCTGGGTCAATCGTTGAGCAACCATGGACCACATGTTTTCTATCGGCGAAAGATCCGGAGAGCGAGCTGGCCAGGGAAGCAATTCAATCTGGCGATTGAAGAAGAATCCTTGGACAATGCGTGCCACGTGTGGTCGCGCATTATCCTGTTGAAATATGGCTGTGGGCAAGCCCTGAAGTTAAGGAAGGACAACTGGCTCCAACACCTCGGAGATGTAGCGCTGGCTGTTTAAAGTACCGGCAATGCGTACTAGAGGAGTGCGAGAGTGATATCCAATACCGCCCCATACCATAATACCCGGTGCAGGACCAGTGTGGCAGTGCATAACGTAGCTGTTCAGCATCCTCTCTCCACGGTGTCTCCAGACTCGAATCCGACCATCGTGGTGTTGCAGACAGAAGCGTGACTCGTCACTAAAGACAATTTCATTCCATTCTGCCGTCCACATCCTTCTTTCATCGTACCATTGGCGGCGGAAACGTCTGTGGTTCTGCGTCAAGGGTAGACGAAGCAATGGACGTCTTGCGGACAGACCACTCTGCTGTAAACGGCGTCGAATGGTATGCGCAGACACTGGATGATGCGGTACAGACTGAATGTGCTGTGCTATGGTTCGTGATGTGGCTGAGCGATCCGTCACTGCCATACGCACAATATGCCTGTCATCACGTGAAGTGGTGCACTGAGGTGGATGCGATCGAACACGTCGGTCCGTCGTACCCTCCTGCATCCAACGATCACATATCCGCATTACAGTTGTTTGGTTTCGTCCATATCGACTACCGATTTCCCTGAAAGATAATCCACAATCTCGGTAGGCCACTATCCTTCCTCTGTCGAACTTGGATACTTGATCAAAAGATGATCGCTGTTTTCTACGAGGCATAATTGATCGTTTTTTTGAAAAAACCACAAGAAAAACACAATTGCCGTACTTGAAATCGTCGAAATCTCCAAGCCTTAAATAGCGCTTTGAAGTGGCGCCACAGGCGCGCGTGATGTGCGTCTGCGCTGAAATTCTAATCATTTGCATATCTCACCTCCGCTAATGCATGTTGTAAATATCATATTATTTGCATGCTTCCTTCAGGGTGTTGCATTTACGGTGGCCAGCAGTGTATAAATGGAATTAAAATCCTTGTCTTACAGTGGTTTGTATGTCTCTACTGAAAATCCCTCATAAGTATTTATTTGATTCTATTTGTTTAGAATCATTTTATTTATTTAGTCAAACGTTTGTTCTATGCAAATATGTCGATTAAGGCATTATTTGGGCAATAAAGTTTAATCAAAAGAGCAGTACTGCTAAAATCGGATAACAAATTTATTTTATACTTCACGATTTGTCTTAGAAGTGTATAACACATTTCATGTTCCATAACATTGAAAATGTCACTAAGCACGAGGAAAAGTCGAATTTTAAAGTATATGCTATCCGTTTCTCAAAAAGAAAATAATATCAGATATGGATCATTATGTATTGGAAAAATAATTTAAAAATTCTAAGTCTGTAAGGTTGGAACACAAATTGATGAAACGAATTTGTTTTCCAAAATCTCAGCTCCAATACTTTGACAAAAACAATAACATTTCATCTAGTTAAACTGAACATTTCCATTTCAAATTTGAGTTCAGTTTCCAGACTTCTGTGATGAATGATGTTTTGAATGTCTGATGGGCTTTTCCGATATTTACGAAACTTTTGTGGGCAGAATTGTAGCTAACAGGTAACTACAAAAGATACTTTATTAGCTTTGTAGACTACAGAGTAGTCTACAAAGTCTAACTTTTTGAATATGGTTTATTCTTGTCTCACTTTTCTGCTTACTGGGCGGCTTTTAGAAATATGTTTTTAAAACTGTTGTTCTCAGTATTTGATATCTTCGAATATGAGGGACATACATAAATTGAACTAAGTTCAAAATGTCGCTACTTTTCAATGGTTGTGTCACACGGGTAGAATAGTTCTTTTGATTCTTTCGTTGCATGAGTATGTAAGAATTACTTCATCCTATGATATTTATTAGTGTTTAGTTATTCTTAACCCTCCTGGTGGTTGTATTGATGAGGTATCTCGTCTCCAGCAAAACTGACCAGATCTTGATGAACGAGATATTTCGTCATTGAGATGACGAGATATCTCGTCATCCTAAAAAACGACAATATTTTGATGACGAGATATCTCGTCATTAGCAAAATTGGTCAGATCTTGATGGGCGAGATAGTTCTTCGAAACCATTTGGATGGTTAGTTATGAGTATCATTCTTTTATAAATAAATAGACAAAGATTCTTCTTAAAACCTTATGTGTGTTTTGGACTCGAAAATAAAATGACAAGTTATTTAACTGTAACAGACATTTTGTATTCTTTTTAGAGCTATTATGGATCTCGCAAAATAACTTCAGACGGCTATTGTATCCGGGAAATAAAAATTTCTGACAAATAAATCCATTCCGCAGATAATACATATCGTAAGATAATACAAACAATACAAAACCAGTGACTTTACTTTTATTGCTTAGAGAAGTACAATGCGATTTAGTGCAAATAAAACAACCTTTTTTACGTTTGTGTAACAATTTCGAATGCAGAGATATTATAGTCGTCTTCGAAATGTATTTCAGCTTACATAAGGGAAATGCGATACATAGAAAAAATTCCATACCATGTATTCCAGATCATACATATAAGACATAATCAGCGTCAAAACATGCCATCTTTGGATGAGGTAACAGGATAATCGCATTTCTCTTTCCTGATGTCTTGTCCCGGACAAAAAGACATCGAAAGAATCCCATTCTTCCATTTCACTTTCACAAAAGTTGTTTTCCTACAGACATAAATCCGTCGTCAAATACATTTCTTCTCTTCCCGATGGATGGCCATTGCCTCCCAATCCGGACAGATTATATCGGGATCTATGCTTTTTGCATGACACGTTCTTTCAGGGTGGAGAAGATGGATTAAATGAGTCTCGAATTGATGATTCGGATTCCTCCGACCATTCATAAGGATACTGTGGTTTGGCGCTTGTGTGGTGTGACTAATGAAAGAGGTTTATGAACTGACTCGAGTACGCATACTGTTAAATGCACTTATGTCAGTCGAATAGTATATTTTAATAAATCTTTATTGAACTAAAAGAACCGATTTAGTATGTCATATCATGTGAATGTTGAATTAAAATTTTTTATAGTACGGACACTAATTATAGAACAATTCCCAACAAATTTATAACAAACTAAATATTGCAATTCGTTTGAAAAATATGGTTTAAGGATAATTTCACTTTTTTTCAAAAGTGCTTTTAACAAAAAAACATGATATCCCTCACCTTATTCATATTTTTGAATTAAACGTTTCTAAACAAAATTTTAGAAAGGAATTAAATAAAATTTATCTCTTTCAGAACTACTCCCAAAACAGGTCGGTCCGCGGTAGCCCAGTTGGAAGAGTAATGAATTAGAAACCGGGGGTTGCAAGTTTGAAACTAGGTCCAACTCAAATCAGTCGTGTATATGAGGGGGGGCTGGTGCACGTTAAATATATCGTGGCCTCAAATGTCTTCATATTGGCATGGTGTGGACGTTTGGAGAGTGGAATTCAAGCTCAGGTGTCGTTCTCGTCATTTGGCCGTGGTTCAAAATTACGTTGTCCTCGGGTCTTTCTCTTCAAGATTGATCCCGGACCATCGCCAATAGCCCGTTGTGTTGCTCCACACAGTGCGATGTTAATTAACTACCTACCTAACAAAACAGGAATCTTTAAAATCCCTGTTTTGAGAAAAATATTTAACATTAGAGACAGACGGCTCGCGTTCTTTGCCAGCCTTGAAGTCCCTTACCAGTGCATTGAATAGGCCACTATTTATGACTTTGTGTACACGTATTGTGTACACTTTCTAGGAAAAGGTAACTCCCTCTCTTTTTCAAGTGTTGAAACCATAAAGTAAATATAAAAGTAGAGTAGTAGTGGTAATCTTTTTATGTGCCCCGGATCATGTGACCAAAACTAGTAGTAACATGACCCTTAGACTACTTTTGTTTATTGGGTGGAACCGAACATTCATTTATGATTGGTTCTCAGATCGAGAGGAAACGCCCATGCATTGATTCATCATCTGATGATTGGTCCATTGATTATTTCATAGTAGTAGACTGGCGATTTCACCTCTTTTGTAGCCACTCTATAGAAAGGCACATTCACACGCCTACTCTGTGATAATATGTTATATCGCCAAACGAGGCGATGGGATGTCAAATCGCCCATCAGGGCCAATTTTTAACCGAGCAGTCATGTGACTACTAGTCGACATGTTGGTCACACTTTTTGAAGCTCAACAGCAATACTCAGTCTTCTGATATTTCATGTCTATGGTTAAAACTTCGACTCAATAGAAAGAAAATAGTTTTGCTGAAAGGTTAAGTATCAATGTTGAAACTAGTTGACTCAACATGTCCATAAAAATAAGTTTTTCTCGCGATTCAAAACCTTGTATGTATCAGTGAGTGATGTAATTGTAAATGTTGTGTCTTCGCGTCTATTCGTGGCGTCATATTCGCGTCTATTCGTGGCTGGGGGAATTTTCCTTCTGTATAGTATGAGAGCTATGGAGGTGGACGATAGAATTTTTTCATGCTTTGTTTTGGTTTTATGTTTACCTGGGTTTTTCCCCCAACAGTAGAAGTACATTGATGTAATATATGTATATATTTAATGTGTATAGGTGATGTACAGTTAAGGTTTGATAATAAATGTTTTATATAGAAGATACCGATGATTTTAATTAATTATGTTCCGTTTTTAAAGGATTAACCTCTCGGCACCAGTACACAGCACTTAACCAGGTAAGAGAAGGCTTTATTTAAGATCCTGAAGAATATTTACTGAACCTTATAGTGAATTTAAGGTGTATCAAATTAATAGTAGACTCACTGTGTCCTTTTAAATGATATTAGTTAATGCACAGAACGTCTAATGTCGGGTAGACATAGCTTAGTTTCTGTTCTGTCGAGTACTCTTTGTTAATTGCTTGTGTCGAAAGCGCGCGTATACTAATTTAGGTTCTCGGTTTCGTAACAATCAATTTGTTAGGTTACGAAAAGTTTAAGGCTTAATTTGTTGGGCTTTATTGCCTAGACTACGAATTAGAACTCGCGCTATTGCTACAGCATAAAACATCGAACAATAATCCAGAAAACATTTTGGTGAAAATCACCAATACATAATTTTTGTATTTTTGGCGTTATTCCGACGAATCAGAATCCACTGGGTTCTAAATCTAGTTTAAGTATATAGTCAAATTATAATAGTTTAGCAGGACGGCAAGCAGCTTTGATGTATAAGCCAGTTTATCAGAACTATTGGTAAACAGTATGTCATTAAATTCCTAGACTGCTGTTTGACATTGTCCTGTGATGTTGTGGAGTTATTCCGTGATGCGGGTTTGGTTAAGTAGTGAATTCTTGAAAGAATTTGTTGTACTGGTAGCTTCTAACTTATCTTCGCTTAAAACTCCGAGGTCTCAGGACATTGTTCCGTGGCTTATTCAATATTTAGAGAATCTCAGACTCTCTTGTCTTGAGATACCCGTATTTTATATTCTACAAGAAATGGTAAATCTGTTTTTCTGCATTAAATTATTTATTAAAAATAACAACACGGAGTTATATAAAATAGAAACGATACACTCATGGTAGCGTGATCATCTGTCGCACGTTGCACGAAAATCGACATTATTTGTATGTTAGTGGCAACAAACGAAAAATAGAATCCAAAATCAACTGCTACGGATTCCTTCGCCAATTTTGCCATTTAGTTATAAAATGCTTGGTTTGAGTTATGGTTGTTTTCAGGTTTTATGGTGCAAGGGCTATATTTGGGCAAGTTGCGCCAAACACAAGACAGATAAGACAATGAGAGAGGAAGAAAAACAAAAACCAGAAGGGTTGGTTAGGGTAAAAATGAAAGGGAGGAAAGATCCCTCTGTTATCTCGGGGTTGTGATGCCCTTACACACATAAAAGATAAAGATGTGCCTCTAAGGGCAATTTGAGTTATGGAGCTGTACAATGTAAATAAAATTATATGGAAGAGCACGCTTCATGATCAAAGAAATTGAGAAATTTGAAAGATAGAAATCGGAACAGCAAAGGGTATGAGAGAAAAATAGGTGAAAAATAGTATGAAAGTGAAATAGGTTCGAAAGTTAAACATATTGATTCGCTTTTGAACAAGTAAATGGGTTGAAATTGAAGTGGACCTTCGGAAGTTAATGGTGGTAACATGACTCAGATATGAACTTTTTGCCTTTCACTTTTGGGAATAATATTAACACTAGTACATGAAATGCTGTTATATACTTTGACTAAGTTTCATCTCATTCGAAGGCATTAACCCTCCAAGTGGACGAGATATCTCGTCTATCAAATTCTGATCAATTTTTCTAATGAAAAGATATCCTAAGATATTGCTGATTTTTTTATGCTGACGAGATCAAGATCTGGTTAGTTTTCTTCTAATGGTGAGATATCTCGTCCATCAAGATGTGGTCAATTTTGCGAATGATTGCGTTTTTGATGAGATACCTCATTGAGATAGATTGGACACATCATTCTTTATCCTATTATCTGCTCGAGTGTTTTAGAAACCCTAGGATTTAATTTATTTTATGTTTAAAAAAGTTTATAAGAGGCTTTTCTGTCAAACTAAATGTAGGTGGCGGTAGTGTTTCTAAGGCGATACATGTTTCTTGTACGTATTCTGAACGTGACGTCAGGTAACCTGTTTTTCGAACATGATTTCAGCAAATCGTCAATAAATATTTCAAAGAATAAATTCCGAATTGATGTATGATAGTTGATTGGTCAACGTTAATCAGATTAAATGTAGCCAAAATAGCGATAAACTGTATTTCAAAGTAAGCCTGATATGTATCATAAGAGAGTGTTTGGACAACAGGAGTAAAATCTTTGCAGACCGTCTGGTTTGTTTATCTTGAAAATTGCTTTCACACGTCAACTGATTTAGAGCAACATTGAAATCAAAATTGAATAAAAGTGAAAGTACGAGTTAATTATAGAATGGGAATAAACATTGTTTCTTTTTGTTTTTAAATACATTTGAATCAAATTTTTTTACACGCATATAACTTGAATTTTACTACCATTAAATAAATATACTACTATCACGATTCATGCTTAAAAGCATAGCGAAATGGTATAAGCAGCAGCAGCAGCAGTAAACTTTTCCCCTTAGATGTTTCAAATATAACTAAGTTCCTAGAAAGCATTTTTTGTATTTTTCGTACTTTGCAAGCGTTTACATGCATTTTCATGTAAAGGAAAAACATTAAATGCATCATAATTTCAGTTTGAGAACATAAAAAAATAATGGAAGCTTATATTAAAATACTGCATTCTCTGGGTATTTACATAATGGAATTACAAACATACAAGGAAGTTGAAAGCTCTTAGAAATAGAGTTCAAAATAACACGTAAACATTAGGAGCAGCCACAGTGATTTATATTTTCTTCGAAAAGATAGTTCGTCCTCCTACTCGGTTGTATTGTTCTAAACAAAGCCACTTACTTATTTTTTATTTTGTACGCATAGCAATATAGATTTCACGAGAAAGAAAATTTAATATTACTTTCCTCTTTTGAGCTTGGGAGAAAGTTTTGATTATTTACATCCAAAGTAGGTGAGGAATAAGATATACAGGCAGACTTTTCAATGTATTCGGAAAATAAACAGTCAAAGTAATGGATAAATATAATAGAAACATTTCGTCTCTTCTTTTACTTTCAAATGCAATTCTTTCTGTTGCAATCATTCTATTAATATTGAACTGACAAAAATAAGAATTAAGATTTCAAAATGATCGTATTACTTATGAGAGTATATACATAAGATAAATAGATTAATATAAATTTTGCAATATGTGCAATTGATTTCCAACCACTACTTTGTAAACATAGCGTGCGTTTGTATTTTTCGAATTACGTGACAAGTATTTTTATTGTACTCCAGACCACAACCTTCTGTTCAGAACTTTCTGTCTGGCAGCATAAAAAAGCTTTGAAACATAAATAAAATATCAAACTTTATCAGCAGAGGTATTCACTGCGACATCTGTAAGATTAGAGCAAGTATTGAAGTGGATTCCTGCCTTGTCCAAAAACCTATACAGACGGCAAGTTGGAGAGTCCTACAAGCCAATTCGTTAAAGAATTTGCAGGTGGGGTTTTGTCCTGTGAGAACACGGAAATAAGAAACTTATAGCTCTCGATATATCCTCTGGCAACTGAGATCTTAGAAAGGAGTTCCAGTCTTTGCAAATATTAACCCTCCCAGTGATTAACCACCCTTTAGTTGCCAGCTTCTGGTGCAAAAACCTGATCCAAACTGTCACCATTTCTAGGCAGGGAATATTTTTTTGCTACTTGGATCTTCATTACCCCTTGGAGTAATAGGGCGGTTTTGTCTAGACAAGCTATCATTAGAAGAAACGATCTCAGAAGAAAACTGACTAGATCTTGATATCGTCATTATCAAAGAATCGTCAATATCTCGATGATGCGGAATCTCGTCATTAGCAAAATTGGCCAGATCTTGATGGAAGAGATATCTCGTCATTAGCAAAATTGGCCAGATATTGATGATGCGGAATCTCGTCATTAGCAAAATTGGTCAGATCTTGATGGAAGAGATATCTCGTTGGAACCACTTGGAAAGCTAATAAAACTGATCAGATCTCGTCGAAACTTCTAGGGGTATTAAGTCGGGATTGTTTGTTTTTTATAATCTTTTTTTACTGTATGGTATTCAATGGGAGGATATGTCTGGGGTAATTCAGAACCGGCTTTAGCTAAGCCATCTGCCAATTCGTTGCCTTGGATACCGAAGTGACTGGGATCCACTGCATTGTGATATGTCAACCATAAAATAATTTAGTGCTATTTGTCACCTGGGAATCGATGCTGAGCAACTGCGAGAGATTGCCTTGATTGTGAAACGAATCTAATTTTTTTTGTGTGTCAACAATATAAGGTTCGTTTCTTTTCCCTAGAAGTCCCTAGGATCATCTATTTCGCCATCAAAATTTTTACAGATATAAATTATAGTGATTTTTACCACCGTTTTCGATCCAAATAACACACAGGAAGCATTTTATTAATCCTCCAAGTGGTATTGACGAGATATCTCGTCCATCAAAATCTGATCAACTTTGCTAATGACCAGATATCTCGTCATCAACATATTGCTAATTTTTCGATGATGACGAGATCAAGATCTGTAGTCAGTTTTCTTAAAACGACGAGATATCTCGTCCAGAGATCTGACCAATTTTTCTAATGGCGAAATATCTCGTCATCAAGATATTGGCGATTTTTTTAATGATAACGAGATCAAGATCAGGTCAGTTTTGGAGATGACGAGGTACCTTTCAAGACAACCGCCACCAAGAGGGTTAATCAGTGTGAAAGTAAGACTGAAGAAAAATTAGTTTCGTATCACTTAATAGTTTCCCACTTCAAAAAATTATCTCTACTTTATAGGAAATATTAATTTTTCCATTGTGACCAATCAATACCTAGGGGTTATTCCTTTGTCACGAAATCAGACTATGCACGTTCGCACTGAAGCAACTTTAGTTACTTTAAATAGAAGGCATAGAATAAGTTAAAGTGAAGTTGCGTTTTAATTATTCCAGGAACTCTATGCAAAATCCTCAATACAATAGTACCAACACCCTCTATGACAGAGAACCATAAAATGTTAAAAGTTAATTGTACTATAACGTCTTTTGTATCCATAATTTAAATTAACAGTGAGCTTAATATACATTGTATATAGCAGTGGATTTGAAATATGGAGCTATAAAATACTGTTAAAAATACTCGGAATAGCTCGCCGCTCTAATGAAATTTCATGAGCCGTCTGATGACAGAAGGAAATGAGGAATCTGAAATATACACTCATGTCCAAAATTATCTTCACATGCATAAAATCAAGGATTTCTCAGAAACTGTACTATAATTTTATGAATTTGTGTGAAATGATACATAACATCATAACACATAAATACAAAGGAAATAATTTAAGAGCACTGCATATGATATAAAACTGTAGCATGAAACAAAAAATGGCAATAATATGTGACAAGGAGAGTTCGGAAAAAAAAAAGAATAATTCAGAAACAAATTAAGTCTTATGAATTTAATATGGAATGTGATCTACCCTGACGTGTACACACATATTACAACGTGTTTTAATGCTGACAATAATGCTAACCACAGTTTGGGGAATTAAGCTCTACTCCTCCAGCAATGCAGTCTTCAGGGCATTTATATCTCTAGGAGGAGGATGCCTCCATGCAACTGCTTTAAAAGGTAGTCCCATAAGTTCTATATCGGGTTCAGATCAGGAGATTTTGCTGGCCACGATATTCGCTCAATGGCTTCACATTCAAGGAATTCGTCAACGAGGTTTGCTCGATGTGGACGAGTATTATCGTTCATAAATAAAAAGTCAGGTCCATATGCACCTCTGAAAAGTCTTACAACGGTTCTAAGACCTCATCCCTATATCTCTGGCCGGTCACAGATCCGCTGCTGAAAATGTGTAGGGACGTACGTCCATCGATCATTATTGCTCCCCATACCATCCCACCTGCACTACCGAAACGGTTATGTTCCATAATGTTCGAAGGAAGATTTCGCGTTCCTGACTCCCTCCAGATGTAAACACGTTTAGAATCAGATGTTAAACCAAGACTCATCAGTAAAGAAAACAAGGGTCCATTGGTGTTCACTCCAGTTCTGATGTTCTTTGCACAAATTAAACCGATCCCTCTTTTGTTGTGCAAACATTGAAACACATACCCTCGGCTTTCTGGCATCAGGGCCTTTTTCATTAAGCCTTCTGTATACAGTTTGCCATGATACAACAATTCCAGTGGCGGTTGCAACCTCTGAATTTAACTGCCGAGCAGTAGACTTCCTGTTACGATGGGCAGTTATTCCCAGATATCGATCTTGAGAAGCAGTTGTTATTCGTTTACGACCTTTTCCAGGTATCCTTACAACAGTTCCAGAGTTCTGGAATTGTTTCCATAGCGTAGAGACTGTCTTGAAATATTCACACATCTCGCTGCTTCCATGATTGTCTGCCCTGCTTCTAAACGACCGATAATTCGCCACTTCACAGATTCTTCTAAATGATACTTCGGAGCCATAACAAACCGTTTTGAATCCTTACAGCCTAAAATCAAGCGCTGTATTGCCGAAATTCACTCAGATATTCACTTTGCGCAAATCGCTTGATTCACCGTCGGATGACGCAACCCCTTGATTTGCATATCAGAAACCGTTTGATTATTTTTGATTGGATAATGGTAATTAGGCTTGTCTTTCATACATTCCCTGCAAAAATGGATTACATCGATTGGATATTTCATGGAATATCATAATTTTTGTGTATGTAAAGATAAATTTGGTCATGAGTGTATTAGGTTGATACAAAATTTCGTCCCGCTTTTTTGACAAAAATTGAAGAAAAATGTATTTACGAAAAACTGCATTTAATCAATGTAGTATGTGCCGTTCTGTTCGATAACCTTTCTCCATCTCTCCGGTAGCTGCATAATCCCGAGCGCATTGTTTTGAGGTTTCTGGCTAAAGAATTGATCCAAGTGACGAAACTTTCTGAACCACTTAAGGCACGTGAAATCAACGGCATCCTCACCATGCACAATGCATATCTTCTTTTGGTCTGCGAAGCATTCTTGCCTTTTTGTGAATAAAAAAGTATGTCAAAAATGTTCCTTATTTTCGCCATTTTTAATGCTAAACAAAATGTAAAAGACGCAATCAAATAACACAATTTTTCCCCAAGTACTCGCTGCAATTCCTTCTTTCAAAAAACATCAAAACTTTACACGTGCGAAGTAGATAGCATTTCGGTTTTGTGATGCAATGCCATTTAGCGCCAAAAACGGGACGAAGTTTTGCATCAACCCAATAGAAGTCAGCCTCGAATGAGAAAATAGATTTAGTGTTAAAATATGCCTTATCGTCTTTAAAGAAATAGGATGCAATTGAAGTGAACGTCCAGAAGCTAATTGTGGCAACATCACTAAGGTATAAAATTTCGTCACCTACTGGTTTCTTGAAAAAGAATTAACTTCAGTAAGCAGTGCGCGATATGCTGGTAATATTCCATTTGGAGATATGAAATGTGCATATCAATGCTGATATCGATTTTAAGCAGATTTAAATAAGGCGTGAGTGATGAAGCTACCTTCAACCGATATAAGTCGAAATTTCAGCGCAAATGCTATGCTCGGGTCTTCTAGTAATAAATATTTATTATTTTTCAATGAAAATCTGCACATGAAATGCTAAATTGAAAGGAAAAGAAAATAATTACAAACATATTCCACAATTAGAGTGATTGGAATACATATTTGTATTTCATTAGGGGCCCGTCACTAGTCTCGGTACTAGGGACTAGATGTGGATCCAAATCCATCCTCCCCACAGAAAAAAACCATAAATTAATAAACCCAAAACTTCCCATTTCCTCACAGTTCCTTTCATTCCCATCTCCATAAAGAATAACACGATTATCATAAATAAATATTTGACGAAGAACCTTTCAGATCTTACCGAGCCCATCAAAAATCTTATCGCTCTACTGCGCACGCGCACGGAAACACTTCCGGGTACGGAGGACGGGTGCTGGGGACGTCGTTCTTTCTCTTCGGTGACCCTTTTGAATCTACAATCGCTTGGGAGATCGATCATTTTCGTTCTCCGGCCCCTCAAGACTCTCCATCTTGTTATCCCTGCAACACTTCCAAAAGAGTAGCATTCCATGTTGTATTGATTGCTCGTGCGAGGGTGGGTCTGTTCCCATAGATCGGGAGATGTGGGATTTATTTAATGAGGAGGCGGATTTGCATCTGTTGTTTGCGGATGATGCGTCGAAATCATCACTCGTGGTGTAGTTGTAGTGTAATAACAGGGAAATCATTTCATGGGGAATGCTTGTTGTTATGGGTTTTTGATGTTATGGCCTTTGCAGAAACCACCATAGTGGTTTCGACAAGATATCTCGTTCATCAAGATGTTGTGTTTCTCCAGTGCGACGTAAATTAGACTACCTACCTTCCAAATATAATTAGCCATATGGCAAAAAAGACAAACCATATAATGTCATCCTCCACAATAGTTGTACAAGGACTAGTATGAATTGCTTCCTCTAATTTGAGTTGCGGGAAGCATTCTAGTGAGTTTTCTGTCGTTAATTTGCTAGTTAACATAAAATTTACATATTAACGCTCCAAGTGGTTTCAAAGAGATACCTCGTAAATCAAGATGTGACTAATTTCGCTCATGACGAGGTATATCGTCCTCGAGGTATTGCCAATTTTTTTATGACAACGAGATCGAGATATGGTCGGTATTTTTCTTCTAATGTCGGGGTATTGCGTCCATCAAGATTTGGTCAGTTTTGCTAATGACGAGATACCTCATCGAGACAACCACTAGGAGGGTTAACAATAAATCCCCAGAACATACGAAATAATGAGTGCGGTTAATCAATTGATTTTAATATTAGCATATAAATTCAATCATAAGGCCGATTTACAGTTGTTTGAAGATGGTCTGAAGTAATCAGCTTTCGCGGGGTAGTTGTCGTGACAGAGAAAGTATTTCTTGGGGATTGCTTGTAGTTATGACCTTTTAATGTTATGGCCTTAACAGAAACCACCCTAATAGTTTCGACAAGATATCTCCTTCCATCAATATGTTACCAAATTTGCTCATTGCGAGATATTTCGCCATCGAGGTATTGCCGATTTTTTTATAATGACGAGATCAAGATCTGCTCAGTATTTTTCTTCGAATGATGAAGTATCTCGTCCATCAAGATCTGGTCAGTATTTTTCTTCGAATGACGAAGTATCTCCTCCATCAAGATCTGGTCAGTTTTGCTAATGACGAGATGCTTCGTCTAGACAACCACCAGGAGGATTAACAATGAAACTCCAGAACATCCGAAATAAGGAGTGCGGTTAATCAATTGGTTTTTAATGTTCACATATAAAATCAATTATGAAGCCGATTTACCTTTGTTGTTTGCGGATGATCCGCCGCAATCACCGTTCGTGGGATAGTTGTAGCATAATAGTAAGAGGTAGGTATTTTAATTAACCCCGCACTGGAGAATTACAAAGGGGTATTGGTGACGGTTTGGGATCAATCGCAAAGGGAAAGAGCCGAGGATAACACCACGTAATTTTGAACCACGATCAGATGACGAGGTCACACCTGAGATTGCACCCAACGCTCCAAATTTCTACGCTTCACCAACGTGAGGACATTTGAGGCCACGATAGATTCAACGCGCATCAGTCTCCACATACATGACTGTCTTTGGTTGGAGCTAGTTTCGAAGTGCACCAGCCGCATTTATACAAGACGGTCTTTGGTTGGATTCACACTCCGTAACCTTCCTGTTGCTATTCCGTTACTTTTCCAACAGGGCTATCATGGCCCCAACATATTTCAAAGACTTAATTGCTTTATTAGTCTCTTACCATAAGAAACATAAGAATTTACAGATATATTTACGTACATTCATCTCACTACAAAGGGTATCCCTAACCATTCTAATTATTTGAATCCCCATTGATCTCAGCAACGCGAACAATGGTGGGAAATTCATAATTCTAAAACCACACCAAAAAGCAACTTTAATGAGTACCATCCATGCAAAGAAATTACCATTTAACCTTATATTATAAAAGAAAACACAAAACCTTGGTCCCTACCGTAGTACTCCGATCCATAGAATCCCCCATTCCGTATTTCGAAATAATTGGAAACAGTTTTGATGCAGAAATCTGAATACAGAACCCGTCTTGGGTATTTTCGTGAATTGAATGTTCAAGAAGCTATTCTCGAAATTGAATTAGACGTCGGAGTCTCGAGATGAAAGAACTGCCCTGCGCTTCGGATTCCCTCCTTTGAGAAGCATTTGGGCCATTCGGATAATGATCTAGGAATGCGACTGCTTCCATTTCGAGAGGATCTGTGCATGCGAAGTAACTGAAATTTGCGCAGATAAGAATGCTTTCATTGAGATTTGGAAGTGTTCTCGTCCGAAAAGTATTTGTACTCCACGTTTTTCAATGAATCTACGATATTTTAGGATTTAAAAAATTGATTCAGAGTAAAATATTGTTCGTTTTCTGTTACTAAATGTAGGTGGCCGTAATGTTTCTGAAGCGGAACGTTTTATATACGTATTCCGACGTCAATTTGGGGCCACGGTAGCCCTGTTGGAAGAGTAACGGATTAGCAACCGGAGGATTGCGAATTCGAATCCAACCAAAGACCGTGGTGTACAAAGGGGGCTGGTGCCCGTTAAATCTGTCATGGCCTCAAATGTCCTCACGTTGGCGTGGTGTGGAAGTTTGGAGAGTGGGTGCCAGATCAGGTGCCTCGTCATCTGACCGTGGTTCAAAATTACGTGGTGTTATCCTTGGATCTTTCTATTAGGGTGTGTTCCCGGACCTGTCAATAGCCCGTTGTGTTGTTCCAGTGCCAGTGTTATCCTTGGATCTTTCCATTACGGTGTGTTCCCGGACATGTCAATAGCCCGTTGTGTTGTTCCAGTGCCAGTGTTATCCTTGGATCTTTCCATTACGGTGTGTTCCCGGACATGTCAATAGCCCGTTGTGTTGTTCCAGTGCCAGTGTTATCCTTGGATCTTTCTATTAGGGTGTGTTCCCGGACCTGTCAATAGCCCGTTGTGTTGTTCCAGTGCGATGTTGATTAAATACCTACCAACCGACGTCAATTGCCTTGTTTTTCGAATGTGATTCCAGCAAGCCTCCAATGAAAATGCCAAAAATGTTTCTCATGTTTTGTACATGTCATTTTTTTCTTACCCATTGTTCCTTGTACTTATCTTTAATTTATGCAAATCTAATTGTATTATTTCGTTTTGTCAAGCAGTTATTGATGTTTATTTGACATTAAAGGGTTGTTTCCATATTTCATGCCTCTTCTTTCCAACTTGCGTCGGACCGTGTGTTTGTGCTGAAATGGAAAGCGTCCTCTAGCAACCATACATTCTATGGTGAAAAATGTTTGTTTTGTTGTGTTCTATCACCCTCTGAAGTTTGTCGTATTAGTTTAGACTCACTCAATAGACATTCTATGGGCTTTTATACAAGCGTTTGACTGCGCTCTCTAGCGGCCAACCGCAACACTTGCGACCATACATTCTATGGTAAAAAGTGTTTGTTTCGTTGTGTTCTATCACCCCCTGAAGTTTGTCCCATGATCGTAGAATCACCCTGTATATCATTTTGAGAAAAAACCCTAAACTGGTTAAACCAATTTTAAGGCATTACTAATCCGAAAGGTCTCAGACTTTTATTAATTGGTCGAAATTGAATACACTTTGCAAAAAGCTAAATAGAATCAATGGTTTTCCGTAATACACTGCTGGCCACCGTAAATGCAACACCCTGAAGGAAGCATGCAAATAATATGAAATTTACAACATGCATTAGCGGAGGTGAGATATGCAAATGATTAGAATTTCAGCGCAGACGCACATCACGCGCGCCTGTGGCGCCACTTCAAAGCGCTATTTAAGGCTTGGAGATTTCGACGATTTCAAGTACGGCAATTGTGTTTTTCTTGTGGTTTTTTCAAAAAAACGATCAATTATGCCTCGTAGAAAACAGCGATCATCTTTTGATCAAGTATCCGAGTTCGACAGAGGAAAGATAGTGGCCTACCGAGATTGTGGATTATCTTTCAGGGAAATCGGTAGTCGTGTTGGACGAAACCAAACAACTGTAATGCGGATATGTGATCGTTGGATGCAGGAGGGTACGACGGACCGACGTGTTCTATCGCATCCACCTCAGTGCACCACTTCACGTGATGACAGGCATATTGTGCGTATGGCAGTGACGGATCGCTCAGCCACATCACGAACCATAGCACAGCACATTCAGTCTGTACCGCATCATCCAGTGTCTGCGCGTACCATTCGACGCCGTTTACAGCAGAGTGGTCTGTCCGCAAGACGTCCATTGCTTCGTCTACCCTTGACGCAGAACCACAGACGTTTCCGCCGCCAATGGTGCGATGAAAGAAGGATGTGGACGGCAGACTGGAATGAAATTGTCTTTACTGACGAGTCACGCTTCTGTCTGCAACACCACGATGGTCGGATTCGAGTCTGGAGACACCGTGGAGAGAGGATGCTGAACAGCTGCGTTATGCACCGCCACACTGGTCCTGCACCGGGTATTATGGTATGGGGCGGTATTGGATATCACTCTCGCACTCCTCTAGTACGCATTGCCGGTACTTTAAACAGCCAGCGCTACATCTCCGAGGTGTTGGAGCCAGTTGTCCTTCCTTACCTTCAGGGCTTGCCCACAGCCATATTTCAACAGGATAATGCGCGACCACACGTGGCACGCATTGTCCAAGGGTTCTTCGTCAATCGCCAGATTGAATTGCTTCCCTGGCCAGCTCGCTCTCCGGATCTTTCGCCGATAGAAAACATGTGGTCCATGGTTGCTCAACGATTGACCTAGAATACATCCCCAGCTGCCACACCAGATCAACTTTGGCAACGTGTGGAAGCTGCTTGGTCTGCTGTACCCCAAGAACACATCCAAAGTCTCTTTGAATCAATGCCGAGGCGTGTGGCAGCGGTGATCTCCAACAATGGCGGCTACTCTGGCTACTGATTTTGGCAGGAACCACACTTCACAGAAGTCTATAAATTTAATCATTTGATACTTGGTCAACATGTTATCTACAAAATAAATTTTGTTGTGATATCTCTTGTCTTTCTTGGTGTTGCAATTTGGGTGGCCAGCAGTGTATTTTAGAAAGTAAATAGCGTGTTACACATAGCGGGATATCGGTAGGCGGTCTCAGAGTTTGAACTTTATTGTTTTAATATTTGAATAAAGTTATATAAATACTTTTTTATTCTTTTTAATGTAAACAAAATTACTCTTTCTAAAATACTTATTAAAATTTTCTAGCTAACTTTCTCTTATAAGACTACATCTCTTATATTAAACCACAAGTTTAACAGCCAAGTTGTTTGGTAGTGTTTCGTATATAGTTTTTATAGAATCTATTCAACACAAAAATTTGTGAAACGGAACGAATGAATACGAAGTATAACTTTTGACAATTATGAAATAAATAATTTAATAACTTGAATAATACAACAAACTTTATTTGTAGCGTACGTTTTTTAAAAACTAATTATTTACATAACAATATAACGGTATGACATTGAATAGGCTTTTAAAGTAGATACGTAGTTAATTAACGTCGCAGAGGAAAAGCACAACGGGCTATTGGCAATATATGTTTTAAGAAGTGTTAGGGAAATCATTGTCATATCAAATAATAATTTTTAAAGTCCAGAAGGAAGTTTAGTATTTCACAAAATACACATTTAAAATTAAGTACACTACTATATAATGGATACATAATAAATCTGTGCTCATGCTATTGAGGCTGATTTAATCTCAATTTATCTATACATTAAGGTGATTTGTGGTTCATTTAACGAGGTAAAGTGTACAACCGAAAATAATTCAGCTTATTCCTTTCCCTCTTATAGCCCGTTGTGTTGATCCAGTGTGACGCTAATTAAAATACCTACCTTTCACTCTTAATATCTTTTAATGGAATAAAGGGTTTTCTTAAACTTTATTCTGCTAGAGGAAGCAGCACGCACAAAGTAGATATTAAGACTTTTCCCGATAAAATATCTGCGATCTAAAGAATGGTTTAAATATGGAAATTAAGTACTTTGAAATTCTGTTCACAGAGTCAAATATTTACACATTAAAAAGGAAAGCATACAACATATTGAAGTTTCAATGTTTCATTAGTTGTGGAATTTTATATTTTTTTATCAACGGTACATTTTACGATTCGATCTTTAAAACTCAACGCATTTTCCAAATTACACGTCAAGTAAATCATTGAAATTGTTTTATCTCAAGTTTAATAATCTATTAGTCTTTTTCTGTCAAACTAAATGTAGGTGCGGCAGTGTTTTTTTTTCCGCGGTGAAACGTGTTTCCTGTACTTCCGCATCGACCTTCTAAAGAAATAGACAGAACATGCGCGTGCAGCAGCAGCATGTAATTTCCCTCGATTGATCGATTTGAAGCATAGAAGTTAAATGTAAGTAGAATGAGCATTGCTACTGAAAGGAGCTTCAAAACGTGGGACCCGTTGATTAATAGTCACGTGACTGCTCTGTGAAACATTGTCCGATTTGGTATCTTATCGCCTCGTTTGGCGATGTAACGTTTTAAGACAGAAGGTGTGTGAATTCGCTTTTCTATAGAGTGGTAACGAAAAGTGGTGAAATCGACGGAGTCTATTATCAGACGACCAATCAATGAACAATCAGATGATGAATCAATGAATGGGCGTCTTCTCCCGTCCCGTGGACCAATCAGATGATGAATGTTCGTTCTCACCAGGCAGACGAAATTAGTCTAAGGGCCAGGTGACTACTAGATTCGGTCACATGATTATAGGCACATAAAAATATTACCATTGATCATTGCTTTTATATTTCTTCTTTGGTTTGAAGATCTGTCAAGTGATATTTGGTACGTATGATATCGGGAAAATACGTATCACAATGAAGGAATAATTGACGTGCCTGATGAAAAGCACTTGGCCAAGTCGATTCCCAAGTCCACGTGACCTATATATCTGACATCTTACAACACGACTCTACCCACTTGGTCCATGTATTTCATTACAAGGTCGATTATTTCCTGGATTTGATGTCTCTTGGATTGTTTTTCAAGTACAATTTCGGCACATCGCAAAGGAAAATTCCAAGTAATGAATTCCGAATTGATATACCATAGTTGCTGTTACTAATCATCTTGGTCAAGGTGGAACCTAGACCAAGTCCAAAAGACCATGATTTTCAAGTACCAGTTGCCAAATACTATTCATTCAGGAGTCACAGACACAATCCAAAATTTGAGGAGTTACAGAGGTTGTTGATATATGATTGCAAATTGGTCAACGCCAATTTGATTAACTCTCCTGGTAGTCGTCTCGAAGAGGTATCTCTTCATAGCAAAACTGACTAGATCTTGATTGACGAGGTACATCGTCATTAGAACTAATCAGATCTTGATCTTGTCGTCATCGAAAAGTTGGCAATATCTAATGACAAAATACCTCGTCATTAGCAAAATTGGCCAGATCTTGGTGCACTAGATATCGTGTCGAAACCCCTTGAAGGGTTAAGCGCCAAACTTTGCAAAAACGGTGACAAACTACATTTTAAGGCAATCCTGATATGATACCATGCGAGAGAATTTGGGTAGGGGAAGTAAAATCTCTTCCGACTGGTTTGTGTACACTGAAAATCTTACAAAACATTCTTCTCTCCTAATCTAACCCAAGTTGAATAAACACATGAAAATATATAATCATGCCTCTCTCCATCGCCTTAGTAACTAAACTAAACTAACTAAACAACTAAAACAATTATTTTTTATGACTGTAATGGGCATAATGTGTTTTTTAATATTCAAATTAACTTCTTTGTCCACAAAAAAGTGGTTAACGAGAATATGCGACGATAAATCATAGAAACATAAAAGAGTTCCAGACTAAAGAAATAAATCAATAAGATGTTATCAAAAGACAGTTTTCATAACTTCATAATTAAGAGCTTTTACGTCACGTCTGGGCAAATATAATAAAGGATAATGGTTTTGAAGTTTATACAAGTTAGTTAAATATCTAAAAGATTGTGTAAGAATATTTAATGTAACAGTATATAAAGTGAAGCTATTCATAGAATGCAGCTCAGCATGTTGAAAGTAGAATTAGGGGGATAACGTAACATGAAAGATGAACAGGAAATTTAGAACTTACTGACATGAATTTGTTTTATGGTTCATTACGTTCGGGATTGATGATCACGACATTAATGTCAAAACCTATTAAATTTTAGCGTTTAACTAATCAGATTCGATTTTCTAACAATTTTACTACTAGTTTATTTAGAGCGTAAATGACACGCCTTTTCTCTTTTCAAACTGCTTAAGGTTAGGTTAGGTAGTTAATTAACGTCGCACTGGAGCAACACGGGTTATTGGCTACGGTCCGGGATCAATCCCGAAGGGAAAGATCGAGGACACCTAGTAATTTTGTAGCACGATCAGATGATGAGGTCAACACTGAACTGGCACTTCACTCTCCAAACTTCCACACCACACCAACGTGAGGATATTTGAGGCCACGACAGATTTAACGCGCACTAGCCCCCCAATTACACGACGTTATTTGGTTGGATCGAATTTCGAATTTGCAACCCTTCTGTTTCTAATCCGTTACTCTAGAAACTGGGTTCCTCTATCTTTACTGAGATCGAAAGCTTAAAGTAAAATCCGAACTGCTCCGAACATCCATACTTAGACCAGGATTCGAATTCAAAGTCTGTTAAACCAGGGGCCAGAGCGCTAATTACTGGCCTGTTATACCATTTATTGCACTAACACTTGATATTTCATTTATTGAGCTGTTATGCTGTTCATTATCAAATCATTTAATTCTATTCACGACATAAAAATAAAGTATTCAAGTACTATCAAAGTGATATATTTTATTAGATATTAAGAGACAACATTGTAGTAATAAGTTTCAAAGTTATTTGCTATCGTATGTTGGAAATGATGTTGAAACCAATATCGGAAAAATAATCCTTTAACAAAATGTTTTACGTATTTTGAAACTAATATTTTTCAAATGGGTGAGGTACAAAAAATATACTTTAATACAATATATTATTTTTTGTTTAATTTACCATTTTTAAAAGAGCGCCTCATATTTAGATACTTATCTAAAGGGATTTCGCATGTTTTCTTTGCTTCATACTCACTATTTAAAATGAACTATTCAATAGTGTTTGCAGAATGTTACATTTTAGTATGAGATAAAAAATAATTTTATTTGTAATACATTTTAGTTTTAGCACAGTTAAGTAGAGCGAGGGAGCTTAAAATATTTTTGTGATGTTAATTTTACAAATGGGCGATTAGACAATACATTTATCTATACCGTTGAATAACATTTTTCATGTTGGAATGATACTTTTTTGTGTTTTCCTTCGATTTTTAACACCTAAAAGTGTTTGATATCAATATAGGATAAGCATCTGCGCATGCAAAGTTGTTATACGAATATATAACGTATGTTATAAATAAATCTCTTTTGAAATGCTTCTACTTTTTGTTTTAGGAGATACGAGTGTGTGTTAGACAATTTGTCCCATTTGTGCCACAAATATTCTCATGTTCTAAAACCAAGTTGATAGCTTATTTATATTGTAATGCACTACCTACATTTTTAACTTTCCAGATCAGACAGAAAAATAATCAGGTGTTAGTTAATTGTGTATTAATCTGTTATCAATTTGATTGTCAATTTAGTAGAACATTCTTTTCAACTATTATTTATTGGAAAGCTTGTAAATTGCGCGGGTGTTTGTTATTTTTAAAAAGCAAATAATTTCTGTTTTAGAATAAAATGCAAATCAAGCCGAACCATCAAGATTACTCAAGAAAAGTGGTACAAATATGTCACAGCAAATAGTGCAAAATGACCACCCTACTTTTAACTGGTATCCCACAACTTCATTTTTTATCATAGTCGAATAAAACTTTTTTAAGCACATTTATACGAGTTGTAAAAATTTGTGAATTCTAAATAAATGCATTTAGCACTCGTAGAGTAATAGTATCACAAGTCATTTTTGAAGCATATTTGTAGATTATCATTTTACACTATTAAATTATTTTTAAAAGTTCTATGAAAATTTTATTGTTATTGTTGTTTACGTTATTTCAGTTTTCTCTTTGTTTTCAGTTACTTTATATAATTCCATAATCTATCAGCACAGTTATTCTTACAAAACACCATTTACAAAAATAATTGGTAGGCTGTGTCAAGAACACAAACCGTAATTTTGACATGAATACTCGAGCCTGATGTTGGATTGTGCAATGAATGAAGCAGACAGGAATTTTGAAAAATTGTTTATTGTGAATATTCAACAATTAATTTACAATTTGATAGACTAAAGGTGAGTTTGACATTAATATTGTAGAATAATTGTATTCATTGAAGACATGTGATTGATAGCGTAATTTTGACTGACACCATTTGTGCAGTCCTCAATCGACCCAATCCAAAGGTACACTGGCCCAAAGTTCGCCCAGCACCGTAGAATTTCGCCATTTTCGGAGCACCACCCCGCGCTCAGTGCGCTTGCGCACTCGGTCATGTCAGGTATGGACATCCTTCGTCTACACGACACTATATTTATCTTATGGATGTTCCTTCTAGTTCGAAAATCATAAGACAAAGCAGTTATAAAGCTTTTTTTGCAACGCTTGACTTGTCATGCATGCCCCGAATACTGATCTGATTTCGAAGACGTATTCACGTCAAAAATTGCACTAGGAAAGGTTCAAATATCATTTCTATTCCATTATCTCCTTCAATATTTTGTGTTGCTCCAGTGCGACGTTAATTAACTACCTACCTATACTAATAATGTGTTTCTCACATAATGATACGTTCACGGAAATATATGATTTACTTCTTTTCTTGCAAAGAAGCATACTTATTAACACAATACAGGTATTATCAGACATAAAAAGTAGTATTTAGATAAAATGTATCCGATGATTATTCTAAACTCCACTCAAACAGGAAATGCTCGGATTTTTTGCACTGCGAAAGCTGTTTTTCTTTAAAAAACCATCCTGGCTGATGTAACGGCATAACGTCACTTTATTTAATTACTTTTTATTTCGTTTCTTTGAGAAAATTGGAATTCCTGATGAGCGTGGATTTTTTTTCCTCAGCTTTCTTCACTACTTTAATTCCGAGGAGTTAAAAAGGTCTTTAGAAGAATGGGAAAAGGTTGAAAAGTATGCGATCTTTTTAAAACGTCTCGATTGATGTGGCAATGAGATTTTTTGTCGCGCTAGCTCTGATCGCAACAGCAAAAGCATATTTTCTAAGTACTTAAAACCACCGTCAAGGATGACTTATGTAGACCGAAATGTGTTACCTTTGGTTGTATGGTATTTCTCTGAAGCTATAACATTTGTATCAAATACCGAAGGTCTCCAAATTAGTATGGGGGCGGTGGAATTAAAGTGGTACTGGAACATCACAATGGGCGTTTGGCGACGGTCCGGGATCAATCCCGAAGGGAACGATCGAGGACAACACCTCGTAGTTTTGAACCATGTTCAGATGACTTAGTCAACTCCTGAGCTGGTACCCAGCTCTCCAAACTTCCACACCACGCCAACGTGAGGACATTTGAGGCCATGACAGATTTAAAATATACCAGCACCCACGTGCACGATAGTCTTTGGTTGGATCGAGTTTCGAATTCGCAACCCTCCGTTTGATAATCCTCTAATCTTCCACGGCACCAATTCTGTTGTGACGACGAGATCAAGATCTGGTCAGTGCTTTCTAGTGACGAGATCAAGATCTGGTCAATGCTTTCTAATGACGAGATCAAGATCTGGCCAGTTCTTTCTAAGGACGAGATCAAGATCTGGCCAGTTCTTTCTAATGACGAGATCAAGATCTGGCTAGTTCTTTCTAATGACGAGATCAAGATCTGGCCAGTGCTTTCTAATGACGAGATATCTCGTCCATCAAGAACTGGTCAGTTTTTTTAATGACGAGATGCCTCGTCGAGACAACCACCAGGAGGGTTAAATAATGCGTGTTAAGTGCACAAAGTCATGACGAAAACATAAATTGACTATGGCCGAAACTGACCAACTGCCGCTTCGTCGAACAGCGCGCTCTAGTCACCAGGTGGCATTTGAGAACGTACACCCTTTGCGAACGCTTTTAATTCTGTGTTCCATCGTCCCTTACCCTCCTGGTGGTTGTCTAAACCAGTGGTGCGCAAACCGTGGGTCGCGACCCCTCTGGGGGTCGCTTGAAAATTTTTGAGGGTCGCCAAATTCAAAAAAATTTATTTGAAATAAAAATATAAGACTTTTTTTCAACAAGTATCAGGTACCAGTAAAATAGTGAAATGAGATATTTATAAAAAAAGAACTATATTTTTTACGAAAGCAATTAGTTTTCTTTTCTTTAATTCTCGTCTGAATAAGCTACAAATAAACATGATTTATACAGAGTAATCCCGGACTTTATTTTCTTCCCACGTAGTAGCCGCCCGTGATTGAACAAACGCAAAGAAATGAAATATTGTATATTTATAATTTTGTTTTAGTTTTAATACCCTCATGATGGATAAATGGCTAAAAATAGGTACCCAACGTCTAGAAAATGAAAAGAATGACAATACAAATGAGAATGATGGGTCAACATCCAATGAACTTAAAAAAAACTGAATGAATTCAATGGCACTGTTTCTGCATAAAAAAATATCGAACAAAATGTGCTATCTAATAAAAAATTGAGAAAATATCAAGAAGAGTTTATTAAATATGGATTTACATATTGCGTTGTTAATGGGAAAGAACATCCGTTGTGTGTTAATTGCAGGGATAAATTAGCAAATAAGAGTATGAAACCTGCTAAATTAAAAAGACATTGGGAAACCAAACATAAAGAATTAGCAAATAAATCAGAAACATTTAAAAAAAAACGAGCTGAAAGTGTGAAAAATCAAAATATATTTTTGAAAAATACACAATTGCTGAGAAGGCTTTACGGGCATCCTTAGAAGTTTCATATTTAATAGGAAAAAATTTTAAACCACATACAATTGGAGAACCACTCATTCTTCCTTCAGTAATTAAAATGACATCATTTATTCAAGGAGAAACATATGGTAACAATTTAAAAACGATACCATTATCAAGAGATACCGTTTCTCGGCGAATTTCCGCCATATCACGTAATATATAATCAGTTCTGTTAAATCGATTACAAAACTATGTATTTGCTCTACAACTTGACGAAACTACAGACATTTCTAAAGTGTCTCAATTAATTGTTTATGTGAGATACGTTTATGAAGAAGACATATCAGAAAAATTTTTATGTTGTAAAAAATTGGAAGGAAAAACAAATGGAGAGAAAATATTTGAAATTATGATATTTTGGGGAAACAAATGACCTTACCTGGACACACTGGGTCGCGGTTTGCTCTGATGGTGCTGCTGCATTAACAGGTAGTAATAAAGGACTAAGAGGATTAATAAAGAAAATTGCTCCCCATACAATATTCAACCATTGCATGATACATAGACAAGCTCTTGTTGCAAAAGACATTGATGAAGAATTGCACAAGATATTACAGGATGTTGTTATTGTAATTAATTACATTAAAAGCAACAGCTCCCTAAACAGTCGTCTCTTTTCAATACTTTGTGATGAGATGGGTTCTGTGTATGAGACATTATTACTACATACCGAAGTCAGATGGCTCTCACGCTGCAAAATACTGCTACGTATTTTCGATTTGAGAAACGAAGTTTACATTTTTTGGTAGAAAAGAAACATATTGGCAAGTTCATTCATTAATGAAGATTGGCTCGGAAAACTCAGTTGCATGGCTGACATTTTCGAAAAACTTAACGATTTGAATGTAAGTCTAAAGGGAGAGAAAACAAACATTTTAACATCGAGCATTAAAATTGAAGCTTTTAAAAATAAGCTGATACTTTGGCAAGGAGAATTGAGAAAAAACAACACAGACATGTTCCCGTGCTTTTCAGAATTTAATAAAGAAAATAATATAGATTTCTTGATATTTAAAAACACCATTTCCAGTCATATGATAAAATTGGGAGAAAACTCTTCTAGATAATGAATTAGGTTAGATCCATTTTCGTTTGATATTTTTAAATCCAATATATCTTTAAATGAAAAAGAACATTTAATTGATGTTTCAAGCGATGAAACACTGCGCATTCAATTTAAGTCTGACTTGCCAGAAATTTTCGTTAACGATTGGAAACGAATATGCCGATTTGAAGAAAAAGGCAATTAATATTTTGATTCAGTTTTCATCGACCTACTTATGTGAAACCGGTTTTTCTTAATTAGTTGGCCATTAAAACAAAATATCAATCTCGATTGGATCCAGAGGATGTGACTTACGGCTTGCGCTTTCCAATACAGATCCGAACATAGAAGCAATCATGAACTCTTTCCAAGCACATACCTCACATTGAATTCTTATGTTGTAAGTTTGTTTAAAGTATTTTCCATTAAAAAATATTTATACCCATATGCATAAATAAAACCATTGCTTCATAAAATTATGTGTTTTATTCAGACCTCTAATAAGGCACAAACAGAAGCGCAAATCCCAAACAGAATTCGACTTTAACTAAGTTGATGATCAAAAAAACGTCTATTGTCTATCCAAGGGTCGCGACAAAATAGTAAACAAAATTGGGGGCGGAAATGAAAATAGTTTGCGCACCACTGGTCTAGACAACCTCTGGAGGGTAAGGGATGTAGGAAGGACCACCTCAGGAGGGAGGGTAAGGGCTCTATCTCGTTATTAGCAAAACTGACCAGATCTTGATGGACGTGATATCTTGTCATTAGAAGAAAACTAGCCATATCTTGATGGACGTGATATCTTGTCATTAGAAGAAAACTAGCCATATCTTGATGGACGTGATATCTTGTCATTAGGAGAAAACTAGCCATGTCTTGATGGACGTGATATCTTGTCATTAGGAGAAAACTAGCCATATCTTGATGGACGTGATATCTTGTCATTAGAAGAAAACTAGCCATATCTTGATGGACGTGATATCTTGTCATTAGAAGAAAACTAGCCATATCTTGATGGACGTGATATCTTGTCATTAGGAGAAAACTAGCCATATCTTGATGGACGTGATATCTTGTCATTAGAAGAAAACTAGCCATATCTTGATGGACGTGATATCTTGTCATTTGAAGAAAACTAGCCATATCTTGATGGACGTGATATCTTGTCATTAGAAGAAAACTAGCCATATCTTGATCTCATCATCATAACAAAAATCGGCAATATCTTGATGTCGAGATATCTCGTCATTAGCAAAATTGGTCAGAACCTGATGGAGGATATATTTCATCGAAACCACTTGGAGGGTTAACATTTGTATAGGATGTGACACCCTGGGGAAATATTTTTGACTAATTTCTAATCCAGAACCGAGTAACATGCTTTATCTATCATAACAACACCTCTATATAATAAATATCCCTTCAAAAATACATTTATAAATATATAAAAAAACACTTTTTAGTCGAAATGCAATAAAATTCTCAAAAATACATCTTGATGGGCATTAAAATGTTTTTATCAGATTAATAAGTACCTTTTTTATAGCAGGGAGAATAATATTGCTGTTCCCTATACTGTTATTATTTTTACTGCCCCCATCTAAATATGTTATATTTACGTATATATTATCTTAAAATCTCTCCATATAAACACACACTCCATTATTTTATTAATGTAAAATAAAATTTTTCTAGATGTTTGAAGAATTCGAAGTTAATATTTATTTCTTGAAAATAAATTGTGATGTTTAAATTACATTAAGCCTCTTGTTTTCATACAACGTTCTAGACATATATCTTCAACGTAAGAGAAGTGTTTGTATTACTTCTCTGGTGGCTTAATTTATACCCTAGAGTTTCAGAAAATATAGTCAAGTCATATTTTCGTTTTCTTACCCGAAATATATAAAGGTCAAAAGTAAATGCGAATCTGTTAAAAGCTTAATGCATTTCCAGACGTTATAATGAGTAGCTGAATTCCACTCTTCCTATAATCAGGTTTTGTGCTTCTAGACAATATGTAAAATTTCTGGGCTGATAAAAGAGTGATAAAAATAGCTAGAAAAGAAAGAGGATTAGTTTTACTATGTTAGCGATAAAAAACATTAAACAGACCCATTTAAACTAGGTACTTCGGAGCATGTTTGATTTAATAAAACTAATTCCTTTTCTAGACAAACTCGGATATAGTTTAGTATAACAAAAACGTAGGTTGTTGGAGAATTAAAAATTAAGTACTCTCTAGTGTATAACGCTTAGAATTATTGGATGAATACTATACGTATAAAATAATTAGCGAATCTGAAACATCAGTTCTGAATTCATGTATTGGAATTATTTAAAAGTAATACTTATAAAGAATACAGATAAATAAATGTGAGGAAATAATTCTGAAATAATCATATGGAAATAAGGAATTAAATTTGGATTGAGAGAATATAAAGCACAAATAGTGACCTGAAACATCAATTTTGAATTCATACATTAAAATTATTTAAATTTAATACTTATAAAGAATGAAAATAAAATAAATGTGAGATAATAATTCTGAAATAAGCATGTGGAAATAAGGAATTAATTTAGGATTGAAAGAAAATGAGCGTTTCGAAACTGCGGCATATGGGTTGGGAAAGGTACAAATTAAACTTATATTGCTTGATGACAAAATTTTAGTATAAGGGCTTAGAAAAAGAATTGTTCGCAATGGTGGGATTTGGCTTGAGAATAATCAATGAATACTACTTAAAACAATTAATTAACAGGAAAAATTCGTTTTTATATACTAAAATTATTTTATAGTAGCACTTATGAAGAATAAAAATAAAATAAGTGAAAGATAATCATTTCAAAATATCACAAATATGAATAAGAATTAGAATTAGATTGACATATTTGCATGACCATTTCGACATTTAATTACATACTAATTTGATAAAGAATATATTTTCGTAGTGAAGATATTCACTAGCAATTAACTACGAGTTCATGTTAAAATCATGACACTATTGTAGACAATATTGCAGCTGTGTTTGTGTACCTTTTATACAGAGATACTAAACTGTGGCATTAGTTAAGTGAACCGCACCAATTTCTTTGGAAATTGATGAATCGTGAATTGATCTCAATGGCAGATCGGCTTGTTGGGGTATTGAAAATGAATACTTTATATATCAAATAATTAGCTAATCTATGAAACATTTGTCTTAGCTTCATATACTAAATTACTTTATTGCAATACTCACAAGGAATAAAAGCAGAATAAGTGTGAGATAATTCATAATAATATATGGGAATAAGGAATTAAAATTAAATTCCCATATTTGCATACCATTTTGATACTTAAGTACGTATTAAATTTATAATGAATTTGCTTTCCCAGTGAAAGTCTACTTTCAATTATGAGTTTATGTAAAACTAATGACGCTATTGTTGCCAATATTGCAGTTGTGTTTGTATACATTATATAGAGGTATTAAACTTTGTGGCATGTGTAGGTAGGTGTTTTAATTAACGTCGCACTGGAGCAACGCAACGGGCTATTGGTGGCGGTCCGGAATTAAAACCCGAAAGGATCTGTTACTCTTCCAACCGAACTACCGCTACCCTTTTGTGGCATTTGAGTTAAATGAAAGATTCATATTATTAGAAAACATTGTTGATACAATTTTGGAATTAAAGAAACATGCATCTCATGTAAATTAAAAGGTTTGTATCAAATTCCAAAAAGTGTAATACTGGTTGTTCAAAAATTAAATTCGATATTTTCTCATTAGTAATAGAATATAATTGTGAAAATAAAGGTTTGATAGCAAAATATGTGGAGGGATTAGAATAATGAATGAAAATGTATCCAAATAGCAGAAAATTTCTTATCAGTTGTTGCAATTCAAGTAATTACCTGCAGCACATTAACTCTTAGCTCTAGAAACTCTTCTGCTACTTCATCCGTTTTTAACACATCATAAGCTCGCGCATAATGATCTAGACCCAGCTAGACCATTTAGGCAGGACGAACTACATTTTATCATTTTCATGAATAGTAAAAGATTATCGATTATACATTACCAGGAAAATCACAATTTTTAAATTTATCCGATTTTCTTTCTCGCAGAGTTGCTGCGTCCCATGAATTTATCTTCCAATAAAAATCCGATAGCTTTCAATTTAGTCTGATATTTAAAAAGGTGTTTATAGGATGGCAGGAGTATATAAAATATATATTCTATGGAAATGACGAGAAACGGCGAGGTTTGTGCATTTAGGAAAAGGAACAAAGTTTCACGAGGTTGTGCCAATCGGATATAAAATTAAGCCACAAATATTTAAATCCCTTTCTATTCAGAGGTCGCGGTAGCCCAGTAGGAAGAGTAGCGGATTAGTAACCGGAGGGTTGCGAGTTCGCAACTAGGACCAACCAAAGGCCATCCTTTACACTGGGGCGGGTACAGGTTCAATCTGAATGTCCTCACGTTGGCTTGGTGTGGAAGTTTGGAGAGTAGGATGCCCCCCGCTCAGGTGTTCACCTCGTCATCTGACCGTGGTTCAAAATCACGTAGTGTTATCTTAGGATCATACCCTTAGGGATTGATCCTGGACCATCGCCAATACCCTTTTGCGTTGCTCCAGTGCGACGTAAATAACCTACATTTTCTGTTGAGCATCATGCTTACGTGGTTATTCCAATTGCCAATTTAAAGGGTATATTTGTTCTAAGTAAATGAATTTGAGTAAAACTAATTGTATTTAATGCCCTTCGGCAGCACAAGTGTAGAAGCGGCTGATATTTGTGAGGTAGTTTCCAGTGGACATTTGCCATTAAGGCTTATTTACATTTGTACATCAATCCGAATCAGCTCTCCGTATTTGTATTCACCATTCCAATGAACGACGAGAAGGGAATCATTCCCGATCTCGTTGCTTATTGGTTCGTATCCTGACTCCGAGAGTGGATTCGAATTGACGTACAAGTGTAAATGAGCTTAACACAGTAGATAAGGGTTCGAATCCTCGTCAACGAGCACATAGGTGTCAGTTAGGAGTATAGACATTTTACACTTGTGTCAGATCGAATCTGCTTTCCATATTCCGATTCATCGGATCAATGAAGGACAAAAACGGGAATGATTCAACCTGTCAATCATTCCCGTTCACGTTACTCATTGGTTCGTATCCTGACGCGGAGAGAGGATTCGGATTAAGGTAGAAGTGTAAATGTGGCTAACACAGTACATCCGGGTTCGAATTCTCGTCTGTAAGCACATGGATGTTAGTGATTGCCACTGTTAGGAGTGAAGACACATTTACACTTGTACGCCAATCCGAATCCGCTGTCCGTATTCTGATCTGTCGCTCCAATATATGAGAATTATTCGTGGTTCGTTTCCTGTCAGATTCTATTCCCCTCTGGGTGCATTTCTCTCTTCTGTGTCAGTAAAACTTTCTGTGTATGTGTATGCACGTTACGTGATGTTGTATATCTTGTGTTTTGTGCACATGGCCAAATATGACTTGCGCCATGAAAAGTTAAACTAACCCTAATTTAACTATTAGACTCGTTCAAAACCACGTGTCCGTATACCAACCCTCGTGACTCAACCGCCAATTCCCAGTAGCCAAACTATTCTCGATTTTCTTATTTATCAACGAGGTACGGAGGTAGTTAATTAATGTCGAACTGGAGCAACACAAGGACTATTGGAAACGGTCCGGGATCAGATCCTAGAGGAAACATCCGAGAACTCGTAATTTTGAACTACTTCAAATGACGAAGTGAACACCTGAGCTGGCACTCCACTTTCCAAACTTCCACACCACGCCAACGTAGGACATTTAATATGCAACAGCCTCCGTTTACACTACGGTCTGGGTTGACCGAGTTTTGAACTCGCAACCCTCCGTTGCTCTTCCATCTGGGCTATTTATCAACGAATCGGGCATCATTAAAATACTGTAGCTCCAAAGAAAAGCAATTTTAACTCAAATTTATACACCAAACATTTTTATTATCGACTTTCCTGGAAAAGAAACACATTCCCGGGACATTTATCATTGTGCGCCTCGACATTATAAGAAACTGCGACATTAAATTTTAATTAACTGAACACGGAATTCATGAGGCGTCATCCGGGAACCTGTCAACCCTCTCTCTAACCCCCCGACGGGGTAAACGCGACGCTTTTTACGAAAATGAAAGCCTCCACGTCGCGTTCCGCCATTCAATTTAACCCGAAACGCAGCTACTGTTTGGTATTCCTATTTACCTCATTCTTTCGCAGTTTCCAAAAGCATTGTGTAAATAACATCAGTCCCTTTAGGGATTTGGAGTCGCTCGCTTATGGCAGCGGGGTCGTTGAGAGCATAAATATTCGTGCGGGTGGTGGTAGGGTGGTGAGGAGAAAAGAACGAAAAGAGAAACACCCCGTGGCGATCAATTTAAAAGTGTAGATTTGTGTGTTAGGGAAAACTGGTTTTGAAAATATCACCCTCACCCGTTTGTCATTCGGGCATCAGGAAGTTAGATTGGTTTCAAAGGTGGAATAATGGTTTCATCGACTGTGGTGAATAATGCGGTAAAGTCTCTCTGTTAATGGTTACGTGAGGCAGTTTTGAACGTGGATACAGTGACTTGGATTTCAATTTTCTTCAGTGGTTAACGGCTTTTAAGATGGTTTAGGTCATAGTTGGACAGTTTTGAACGGATTGCTGAGATCAATTTGAACATGATCCTCCGTCTGTAAGCAGTGGTTAACGGCTACGACCTAATGACCGGCTATGAACTATGACCTAAACCATCTTAAAAGCCGTTAAGTGGTTAACGGATTTTAAGGTAGTTTAGGTCATAGTTCGACAGTGCGGCAATTTTGAACGGATTACTGAGATCAATTTGAACATGATCCTCCATCTCTAAGCAATGGTTAACGGCTACGACCTAATGACCGGCTATGAACTATGACCTAAACCATCTTAAAAGCCGTTCAGTGCTCAACGGCTTTTAAGATGGTTTAGGTCATAGTTCGAAAGTGCGGCGCTTTTGAAAGGATTGCTGAGATCAATTTGAATATGATCCTTCGTCTGTAAGCAGTGGTTGACGGCTATGACCTAATGACCGGCTATGAACGTAAACCATCTTAAAAGCCGTTCAGTGGTTAGAGGCTTTTAAGATGGTTTAGGTCATAGTTCGACAGTGCGGCACTTTTGAAGGAATTGCTGAGATCAATTTGAACATGATCCTCCGTCTGTAAGCAGTGTTGCAAAGGCAGCTCCTGTTCCTGTTCAGCAAGACGCGTCTTTTAGTGACACTAAGATATCCACAAAGGAGCTCGGTAATTCCTTATGGCAAGAGTTGTGGAGAAACTGCAAGCCCCTAACAAACTACATTCCATAAAACCCAGCATTCATCAGTATTTCCAATGAATGTGGAGTACTGATGTTAAACTGATCCGTCTTTGAATTGGGTACACGATTCATTCATGGTCATCCATTACTAGGAGAGAGCGACCCAATTGTATCTCATGCTCTACTCCTTTTTCTGTTTATCAATTTTAATTGTTGCCCTGTCTTTATTCATCAACATCCTAGATGTTTTTAAAGTACAATTTTGAATCTGCGAGATTTGGTTGGGGAAAATACCCATTCAAACCTTTTTGCCTTTTTACGTACAAATGTTCTTTTAAATACCATCTAATTTTTTTACATGTTAAATTATGAGCTTTTATACATGTAAATTTAATTCCTATATTTGTGTCTAAACTCTTGATTTCTCATTTTTAACCTTAACACTACTCTGCTATTTTTTTTTAATTTTATAAGCTTGCGTCTGGCTCAGCAAGCTTAGGAGATTGTGTCATAAAATTCAAAATCCAATGCACAAGCACATCAGATGGATCTTGGTGGTTATCACGGTTTTTAGTAAAGGGTCGTTAACACTTGTATATCAATCTGAACCCGCTCTTTGCGTCTCGATCCGTCTAACCAATGAGTAACGAGAACGGGACCAATTCCCGTGGCTTAGTGGGCATACTCACTGAGCCACGTGAATTGGTCCTGTAATTTTAAGCCACGGTCAGATGACGAGGTCAACACCTGATCTGGCACTCCACTTTCCAAACTTTCACGCCACACCAACGTGAGGACATTTGAGGTCTGACAGATTTAACGTGCACCAGTCCCCTAGGTATGCAACTGTATCTGGTTGGATCGACTAAGTTTATCTTTGGTGCCGAGACAATGATAATACGTTGTCGGAGGTAATTGGTAGTTAATTAACGTCGTACTAGAGCAACACAACGGGCTATTGACGACGGTCCGGGATCAATCCCGAAGGGAAAGATCGAGGACAACACCACGTAATTATGAACCACGGTCAGATGACGAGGTAACACCTGAGCTGGCATGCCACTCTCCTAACTTCCACACCAAGCAAACTTGAGGACATTTTAGGCCACGACAGATTTGACGTGCTTTGGTACGACCCTTCGTACACGACGGTCTATTGGTTGGATCCGTTACTCAGTCGTTACTTAGTCCGTTATTTAGTCCGCTACTTAGTCCGTTACTCTTCCAACCGGGCCGCTGCGGCCCGCGTTGTCGGGGAGATATCAGCCACAGCGATCATGCTTTTGCGCATGACAGACTTCTCCTGACAAGGCAGAATTAGTTAGTAAAAAGTTAGTTTGTAGAATTAGTTATATTTATTAAAACATGTAGCATGTTTCTTTAACGGAATTCGATCGTTTGTTAGTTTGTCTGACAGTCGGAAGATTTAAGCGTAGTGTACAATTGCTGGTTACCCTATAACTCAAGAAGGTCAAACCTGATTAGAAGTCCTGCAAAGTAGACTGCTGGTTACAGAACGGATATATGCGTGTGTAGCCCTCAGAGGGTTGGCTTTGTGGTTTATGGCGCAAGGGTCATATTTGGCCATGCTGCGCCTGACACAAGATATACAACATCAAGTAATAGACAGACACACACAATGAATGTTTTACTGACACAGAAGAGAGAAATACACCCAGAGAGGAGTGCACCTCACAGGAATCGAACCTGTGCAGCCTAGAACTCGAAGGTTGCTAGCGCAGTTGACATACCCACTGAGCCACGATGCCCCCTAAAAAATGCCTAGGGATCATTGACGAATGATGATGTAAAGGCTAGTTATTTATTCCTCTTGAATCTATATGCCTATGGCTCTGTCTTTGTGTTGTGCAAGACAAAGTCAAAAGCTATGCAGCGCTAATGCAAGTCCAGATGCTCTATAGTTCGCGCACAAACTCAGCATGTAGTTTTCTGAATAACGCAGGGAGTGACATATGTTCAGCAAACTGTGTTCAGCAAACTTTGAAGTCATACAAATTTCCCGGGATTCTATTATTGGAAGGAATCTACAAGCAAGTACCGTTAATCTATTTTTCCCGCTGTAACGGTTAAGAAAAAATAAAAGATTCGCTATTCCCCGACATCGCAGCCGCTTTATCATTAAAGTCCTTCCCTTTAAGGGTAAGGCGATTTGGGGATCAGCTTTTGATCCTTTTTATCGATTTCTCAGCTAAGAATCTGCAGGTGTCCAATGGCAAGTTAATAGACAGTCGTTCCACCTATAAGGTACTCAGTAAATCCAGTCCCTGCTAGTGGTTGTCTCGACGAGATTTCCCATTATTAGCAAAACTGACCATATCTGGATCTCCCCATCTTTAAAATATGGGCAATAACTTGATGATTTAGATTGCCATTAGCAAAATTGGTCAGATCTTGATGGACGAGACATCTCGTCATTACGAGAAAACTGATCAGATCTGGATCTGGCCACCATCAAAATATCGGCAATATCCTGATGACAAGATATCCTGTAATTAGAAAAATTGGTCAGATCTTGATGGACGAGACATCTCGTCATTAGAAGAAAACTGATCAGATCTGGATCTCGCCACCATCAAAATATCAGCAATATCCTGATGACAAGGTATCCTGTCATTAGAAAAATTGGTCAGATCTTGATGGACGAGACATCTCGTCATTACGAGAAAACTGATCAGATCTGGATCTGGCCACCATCAAAATATCGGCAATATCCTGATGACAAGATATCCTGTAATTAGAAAAATTGGTCAGATCTTGATGGACGAGACATCTCGTCATTAGAAGAAAACTGATCAGATCTGGATCTCGCCACCATCAAAATATCAGCAATATCCTGATGACAAGGTATCCTGTCATTAGAAAAATTGGTCAGATCTTGATGGACGAGATATCTCGTCGAAACCACTTGGAAGGTTAAAAATACATGCGAGAGTTCTAGTAAAATTCTTCAGCCCTCTGATAACAAAAGGATATGAGGTCTCTTGATAAGAGCTACAGAACTGCATAATACTGCTAAAACAAAAGTGAAATTCTCCAGCAGTCTGGTAGTAGAAGGCAATGTTAAATACGGAACATAGTAATCAGTGTAGAAAGTAAAACATGAGCACACATGAAAACATGTTTAGACGATGAATGGATAGTTAGGTAGGTATTTAATTAACGTCGCACTGGAGCAATACAATGGGTGTTGTGTTGCCCCAGTGCGACGTTAACTAAATACATACCTACCAATGCAACGCGTATTGGCGATGGTCTGGGATCAACTCAAAGCCTTAATGTATGGGATACAATTGAAATGGTCGTTAAGAAAGTTAATTGTTACGAGGTATACACTTTTGACTTGAATACCTCTTTATGCATTATTCTCATGCAACGTTTGCTAATGCAACATTTGGCAAAGTTTGCGTGTAAAATCCCTCACTGTCCTACCTAGACGACATATGGCCACAAGAACGCTGTTTAGAAACATTTCGGGTACGACACGATCTGCAATCCATAACTGTTAAGCAATTGTGCATTAGCAAAATAACACACTTATGAGTGTTCCCATGAAAGAGTTCTAAAGAGCATTCATCATTTATATGAAGAGTTCATTTCTTGATACAATTTGATTAACTAATTGAATTCAGGCTAAAAAATGACCAGTTAATCAAATATTCAATATAATTGCGTGATAAATGAGATATTACACCATTAGCGCAATAGAGATTATGATCTCTATTGCGCTAATGGTGTGAGACCACTTCGTATCTTATATAATTGACGAATACAGTGCTTCGTAATTTCCAAAATGTTCACCACTATCGTATATAGTAATCCCTATATTTTCGCATTTTTAGGAGACAGGAAAAAGTGCAAGTACCTCAATGGGTTTTACCAACGATCTAAGAGGCTCAATTCGTGTTACTTACCCTGTATGCGTTTCTCTTTTCCTGTATCAATAAAATTTTCCTTGTGCATTTTTGCCAATTACTTGATGTAGTCTGTCGTGTTTGGCCAGATATGGCCAATGAAACCCAACCAACCTAATTTTAAATAGCGCATACAATAAGTATGGGGGCCCACTGCAGTCCAGTTGGAAGAGCAGCGGATTAGCAACCAGAAGGTTGCGAGTTCGAAACCAGGTCCAGTCAAAGATCGTATTGCACATGGAGCTGGTGCAGGTTAAATCTGTCGTGTCCTCAAATGTCCTCACGTTGGCGTGGTGTGGAAATATTGGTGTTGTCCTCGTCATCAGACCGTGGTTCAAAATTCGTTCTCCTCAGATCTTTCCCTTCGGGATTGATCCCGGACCGTCGCCATTAGCCCATTGTGTTTCTCCAGTGCGACGTTAATTAATTACCTACCAATAAATATGGTACGTGATTTACATAATCTAAATCGAATCTTTCATATTAGATACTTTTGAATGAATGCAGGATCTCTCTCCTTCACACACACACACCAATGATAATATTCTTCACGAAAACAAAACATTGATTACAATGGCGTTGAAAGAAACGATTGCTCCAGCAATAAATTACTTTAAGGCGTTTAAAGTGAGGTAATTGGTTACTAATTCACGTCGCACTGGAGCAACTCAACGGCTATTGGCGACTGTCTGGGATCAATAACGAAGGCAGAGATCCGAGGACAAAACCACGTAATTTTGGATCACGGTCTCACGACGAGGCAACACCTGTGCTCACACCCCTACTCTTCAAACTTCCAGACCACACCAACGCGAGGACATTGGACACCACGGCAGATTTAACGTGCTCTAGCCCGAGTGAACACGACGGTCTTTGGTTGGGCCGAGTTTCGAACTCGCAACCCTCTAATTGCTAAACCGCTACTGTTCCCTCTTCTGTGTCAGTAAAAATTTTCATTGTGTGTATGTTTATTACTTGATATTGTATGTATTGTGTCTTGGGAAGCATGGTCAAATATGGCCCTTGGGCCATGAAATCCGAACCAACCATTTCTTTTCCGACCGCGCTATCGTGGCAAACGTTTGATGTGAGACACGAAGAGAAATATAATGCTAATGCTAACACTTCAATCCTTAAAATTCCTACTTCCTTCAAATTGTTATTACCCTTTAATAATACTAATTATTAAATATGCACTGTTTTCTATCGATAAAAGTACAATATTATGATTCCCTTTTAATACCATCTACAAATTAATACAGCATTGTAATCAAAACCATCAAACGACCCCGATCTCTTAACTTGTATTAATTTGTATTATTAACCGGTATCGACCCGGTTAATAATACAAATTATTAAATATGCACTGTTTTTTATCGATAAATGTACAATATTATTATTTCCTTTTAATACCATAACACGATAAAGATTCGTATAATCTACAAATTAATGCAGCATTTTAATCAAAACCATCAAACGACCCCGATCTCTTAACTTGTATTAATTTGTATTATTAAATATGCACTGTTTTTAATAGATAAATGTACAATATTATGATTCCCTTTTAATACCATAACACGATAAAGATTCGTAGAATCTACAAATTAATACAGCATTGTAATCAAAACCATCAAACGACCCCTGTCTCTTAACTTGTATTAACATGTATTATTAACCGGTCTCAATCCGGTTAATAATACAAATTATTAAATATGCTCTGATTTTTATCGATAAATGTACAATTTTATGATTCCCTTTTAATACTATAACACGATAGATTCGTAGAATCTACAAATTAATGCAGCATTGTAATCAAAACCATCAAACGACCCCGGTCTCTTGAAAAGGTTTAATTACAATAGAAAGCCACAGAAAGAAAAGCGTATTATACCTATATCAAAAATTAAGGAAAGCTTAAAACCCACCTTCCGCCAAAATTTCCATAACAATAGTCTACATCTGTTGTATTAATTGCAGCCCTAGTTTATTATGAACTTGCTCAGTTTTCCTAAAGTACATGTATGCTTTTGTTTCCTCTATTATTAAAATGCTCCGCAGCCAAATTGATCTGATAATTAAATGTTTCTGATTAATACAAAGCCAGAGTTTGTTTATTGGAAGTTACGAAAATAAACTGATAGAAGACAACACACTAATCAAAACAATAGTTATGCTTTTAAACGTTGATTAAAGAACTTTTAATAGTAACATATTTATGTTATTTAATGCTTAGTTTATTGGTGTTACAAAATATTACAAACATTAGTCTTGTGAGTTATGCAGCATTATATAAATAGGCAATGAATTATATTTTTGAGTTTATAATCTTTTAATGGGGACTTAAAGTGTATTTACTACTCTTCTTTTTGCTAAAGGGGCCCGCTGCAGCCCAGTTGGAAGTGTAACTCATTAGCGACCGAAGGGTTGTGAGTTCGAAACTCTATTCAATCAAATACGTGGGGTGAACAATAAATCTGTCGTGGCCTTTAATTCCTTACGTTAGCGTTCTGTGGAAGTTTGGAGAGTAGGATGGCAGATCAGGTGTGACCTCGTCATCTGACTGGGGTGTTGTCCTCGATCTTTCCCTTTGGGATTGATCCGTTACCAATAGCCCGTTGTGTTGTTCGTGTGAGACGTTAATTAACTACCTGACTTTTTTGCTAAATGCGTAAACCCATTTTTAGAACTAATATAATTTTACCGAATGTTTCTGCACATACAATTAATTACTAGGTGATACGAAATGACATAACTTTATGATACGAAATAACATTTTTAAAAGCGATGTTTGACTAACAAATTTGACGATATTTCTTTTAAGCAGACTATCAGGAAAGAATATTTCTGCCACCTCTTTATATGCGAAAAGTAATTAAGTCTAGAAAGAAGAAAGGGGCCTTTTTGGCCCCTCTTTTCGTTTCCCTCCCTATAACTCACTTGCCCATGAGTTGAAAAATTTGATATTTCATTACTTTTAATTATACTCATGTCCAAAATTATCTTTGCATGCATAAAATCACAGATTTCTCAGAAACTGTGACTATAATTTTATGAATTTGTGTGAAATGATACATAACATCAAAACACATAAATACAAAGGCAAACATTTAAGAGCACTGCATATGATATAAAACTGAAGCATAAAACAATAAAAATGGCAATATGTGACAAGAAGAGTTCAGAAAAAAAGAATAACTCAAAAAAAAATTAAGGCTTATGAATTTAATATGGAATGCGAACTCCCCTGACGTGTACACACATATCACAACGTGTTTTAATGCTGGCAATAATGTTGTTAACCACAGTTTGGGGAATTAAGTTCCACTCCTCCAGCAATGCGGTCTTCAGGGCATTTATATCTCTAGGAGGAGAATGTATCCGTGCAACTGCTTTTACAATGTAGTCCGATAAATTCTCTATCGGGTTCAGATCAGGGGATTTTGCTGGCCACGGTATTCACTCAATGGCTTCACTTTCAAGTAATTCGTCAACGAAGGTTGCTCGATGTGGACGAGCATTATCGTCCATAAATAAAAAGTCAGATCCATATGTACCTCTGAAAAGTCTTACATAAGGTTCTAAGACCTCATCTCGATATCTCTGGCCGGTCACAGATCCGCTGTTAAAACCGTGTAGGGGTGTACGTCCATCGATCATTATTCCTCCCCATACCATCACACCTGCACTACCGAAACGGTCACGTTCCATAATGTTCGAAGGAAAATTTCGCGTTCCTGACTCCAGATGTAAACACGTTTAGAATCGGATGTTAAACTAAACCTCGACTCAGCAGTAAAGAGAACATGGGTCCATTGTTCACTCCAGTTCTGATGTTCTTTGCACTAATTAAATCGATCCTTTTTTGTTGTGAAAACAGTGAAACACATACCCTTGGCTTTCTGGCATAAAGGTCTTTTTCATTAAGCCATCTCTATAGTTTGCCGAGATACAACAGTTCCAGAGACGGCTGCAACCTCTGAACTTAACTGCCGACCAGTAGTCTTCATATTGCGACTGACAGTTATTGCCAGATATCGATTTTAATAAGCAGTTGTTATTCGTTTACGACCTTGTCCAGGTCTCCTAACAACAGATCCAGAGTTCTGAAATTGTTTCCATAGCGTAGAGACTCCTGACATATTCGCACATCTCGCTTCTTCCATGATTGTCTGATCTGCTTCTAAACGGCCGATAATTCGCCACTTCACAGATTCTTCCAAATGATACTTCGGAGCCATAAGAAACCGTTTTGAGTCCTTACACAATGAAATCAAACGCTGTATTGCAGAAATTCACTCGGATATTCACTTAGAGCAAAGCTCTTGATTCACCGTCGAATGGCGTAACGCCTTTATTTGCATATCAGAAACCGTTTGATCACTTTTGATTGGATAATGCTAATTAGGCTTGTATTTCACACATTCCCCTCAAAAATGGATTACATCGATTAGATATTTCATGGAATATCATTATTTTTGCGTATGTAAAGATAAATTTGGACATGAGTGTATTTAGCTCATACTTAATGTGTATTTAATCACTTTGGCCTAGCTGTCATAGAAGCGGAGGTAATGAACTTTATACTGAGTCATACGGGAGTGAGCCAAAACGGCCCCTTTGCATTTCGCAGAGAGAGAGCAAAATTTTTCCTGATTGATGGCTATAATTACCTTCCCAACTTTGTTGGCGACACACTTTGGGAAAAGGGAGAAACGTAACCACACACAGATAACTATTTTACATCATTAAAACTGAACAATTGAAATCAAAATGTACAAGCCTCGTAGGAACACTGAGAAAAAACTTCAGAAAGGTGCCATAAATAGCAGAGTTGGGAAAACAACTTCTTCATTCTACGATTTTGTTCAGAAAAGGCTCAGATATAACTCATGCTGCTTATCACAGAAATATGAAAAATGCTCCATTATTAAGATTCCTTCAACCAATTGTTACCATAGATAATAAGAACCAGAAACTGTACATTTTTATAACCATACTAAGTACCGCGTTTAAATTGGAGGCCAAATGGTACGCCTGTACACTACAAAATCGGGTTCTCGTCGCTGGCTTACGCAAGTATTTTTAATATTTTAGACATGTCTACGGTAATGTATTGGTTTTGTATAAACAATGACGGGAAAGCAGAAACTTAGCAGGAGAAATTTCCTCTTGCTGCTTTGTGAAGAGCTTCGTACTCCATGTGTGGCATCTAAAATTACAGCAGCAAATACTCAGGTTTTGTCGCAGGTAGTTATAAAATAAGAAATCACCAATAGATGATTGAAATGCAGAGTGCGCAGATTTTACATGGGAAACCACACAAAAAAATAGCTGCGCGAATTGCAAAAAGGTAGTATGCGGGAAATGCTCATCGAGGAAGTAAAATGTGCCGATTGCTTCAACGAATGGACAAAATAAAATGATATAAAAAGCGGGGGTCAGTGTGAAAATTTTTTAATTTGAATACAGTGGTACTTTGAGATACGAGTGCCCCAACATACGAGTTTTTTTAGATACGAGCTGTGACTATCTCGATTTTTTGCCTTGAGTTACGAGTCAGAATTCGAGATACGAGCCTGCTTCAGTGACGTTACAAACCACTCCTCTCAGATTCCCGAGTCTTGCGTTGTTCAGTTCACAAATTGACCAGATACGTCAATTCTGAAAACGGAAAACGGGGTGTATGTACAGTTATTTAGCTATTTTTTTTTTCGTGTAACCATGAGTTCAAAGAAGGTGAGTGTAAAGAACAATAGTGAGAGAAGGAAAAAGGTAATAGCCATGGAATTAAAGAGTGAGATAATAGACAAACATGAGCAAGACGTAAGAGTCAATAGACTTGGCAATGCAGTACGATCGAACTACTTCTACGATATGTACTATTCTGAAGCAGAAGGATTCGATAAAGGCTATAACTCCAGCTACAATATTTGTTCATTATAAATACATTATTATAAAAAAATTGGAGTGGTTTTTTTAGGAGCTGGTACGAATTAATCTCATTTCAATTAATTTCGATGGGGAAAATTGATTTAAGATACGAGCATTTTGATTTACGTGCTCGGTCATGGAATGAATTAAACTCGTATCTCAAGGTACCGCTGTATTAGTATATATTCTTTTTCTTATCTATTATTTGGAACCTAAAATAAGCGCTTATAATATAATCTAACGCTCAATAAGAGCCAGGGGCCAGATTGGCCCCTTCCGTCGTTATAGGTATAAGGCAACTTTCCGTCTTTCTAGTGTTAATATACAAGAGCATTGAAAATCGTATTGCAATGAAACTTGCTTCGAAGCATTTTTAATTTTGATAATATTTTGAATGAATTCTGTCCTAATTTGAACATTTTTCTGCTTTTAAATCTAAAGCTTATAATGCTTTGATCTCAATACGTGTCGTTCCAATATTTGATCTTGAGAATACTTTTATCTCTTGTTTTCGACGTATGGCCATGAAGAATTTTTGTTTACATTTCAATAAAAACGGGAACTTTTAGTTAATGATTTCCAAATAAATATGTTCAATTAAAATTATTTTCTTTTCAGAATTCCTTAAAATTTTAACATTTGGAAAATAACGATAATATATTTGTTTTATTTTTACCGTTTTCTGTGCTTCCAATTTATCGTCTGGCTTCGTTTTCTCTTTTTGCGTGAAATCAATTTCAACGTCTTACAAAATGTTTCAAAATATCGAAGGTCAAAACAACGAAAGCTGAAAATTGCTTCGACGATATTCGCCAAACATAAATTTTTAATTCGAAGTTCGGAAAAAAATATCACTTAAAAAAACTTTACATAATTGTTTTTGTTTGCATAAATTTACAAATAAAGAACACCACATGACCAACATTCCACAACAAAATCCAACTTAATCACATGTCTCGATTACTTGCGTGAGCGAATTGCAATTAACGTGACCGTGTTTGCAACATCTAAATCAGAAGAACGCAATTTGCTTTAGAAATACAATTTCATCACTCGTCTCTGTAATAACTTTTGTCGATGTGAAGTTAGACTGGATGCGTTGAAAGGCTATACCGGGAAGGAAAAATAAGAAACAAAAAAGCATCTTAATTAGTTTTTGGAACGGACATTTCACAAAAAACCCTTAAAGGAGGATATTTTTCTCTAAGAATCAAAAGAAATGCAATTAAGAAGACGGAAATAAATCTACCTTCAATGGCATAACATAAATTTTAGAATTTATTCTATCTATTCAACGTGTATATTTGTCCATATAACCATAATGTTGCCTTTGGTTCATGTATAAGTAGGGTTACCATGATTTTCTGTTCAAACTGAGGCGCTTTTATGAGATGCATTTTGTGTCAAGTTAAGTTTTGTGTCGTTAATTTTTCTGCGGAGATTCAACACTCCAAATGGTTTTGACGAGATATCTCGTCCATCAAGAAATGACCAATTTTGCTAATGTTGAAATAACTCGTCCAACAGATATGACCAATTTTGCTAGTGTTGAGACATCTCGTCCATCAAGACATGACCAATTTTTCAAATGTTGAGATATCTCGTCACCATGATTTGCCGATTTTTTGATGACGGCAGGATGAAGATCTGGACAATTTTTTTCTAATGCCGAGATATCTCGGCCATCGAGATATCTCGGCCACTTTTGCTAATGATGTGATATCTCGTCAAGATATTGCGACTGTTTGAGGATGCTGAGATCAAGATATCTCGTCCATGAATATCTGGTCAATTTTGACGTAGTCTAATGAATGACCAGATGCTAGTGATGAGATACCTGGTCTAGACAACCACCAGGATGGTTAATAGGCCCTGGGTTAGAATATTTTAACCATTTGAGCGTCACGAGTTGTGTAATATTGCTCCTAGTCTACAACGTACATCATGCATTAATAACCACACCTATTGGTTGAAAGAACCCTGGAAAAGATTCCATTGCTCCAGTAGGTCAAAACTGGTTAGAAGTCATGCAGAGAAGATTTGATATTACAGAACGGATATAAGCGCGTGAACCCCATAAACCCTCAGAAGGTTAAACCGTAGGGCATGGTCTAAATCTTTACATTGTTACAAAAGATGACCCCAGGGCGACAAACCAGATTACTATAGATTACAGATTTTCGTGTAGGTGTGTTAATTTTGGAACAAGCAGTACTTTTTTTCATGTAAACTACATCAGCACCCATTCCTGTTCCAATGTTCTTCCGACACAGGTTGAATTACTGTAACTTACCTGGGTGTATTTCTATCTTCTGTGTCATTAAAGCTTTCCTTGTGTTTCTGTAAGTCTATTGCTTGATGTTGTCAGTCATTGCCAAATATGACCCCTATGCCAAAAATCCATACCAACCCAGCAGTTGGAGAAATTTTGGAGACAAAAATAAATTTCCCAGTATTTCCACAGAAGCAGTGCTACAGTGAAGACTCTTTCAAAACGGGCGAATTTTATCATAGTATGGGGTAGGAATATCCAATACATCTAAAATAACCTCTTTATTATGCCCGGACAAAACGAGACCCCGCGACACGTCTTTCAAACCATGGCAATACGGATCATATGGGACGTATAATAATCCTATACATAAGGCTCGAGAGAATTTTATAAATATTCATTGCTTTAAGTAGAGATAATATTTAATATTTGGTATGATTCCTGACTTTTGTAAAACATATTTGCTATTTCTGTTTTTAATCTCATTATAAGGCAACCCAAAATCTTTACGTAGCTGTTCATCAATGGTTTTTGGGGGCTTTATCTTGTTGGTTATGAAATAGTTTCTATCGTGATGGTTGTGGTGAAATACAGATTTTGTATACAAGTTTATGTCTTACCTCAAGCTCTGAAGAATTTTGCTAATGACGAGATATCTCATCATCAAGAGAGTGTTGATATTTTTCCTGATGACGAGATCAAGACCCTGTCAGTTTTCTTCTAATGGCGAGATACCTCGTCCATCAAGATGTGGTCAGTTTTTTAATGACCACCAGGAGGGTTAATAGAAAGTAACTTTAATACTTTCCATTTGTAAAATTCCATGGACTTTAATCTTGAAAAGTGGTAATGTTAATTAATAAACGTCGCACTGGAGCAACACAATGGGCTATTAGCGACGTCCAAGATCAATCCCGAAGGGAAAGATCCAGGACCAACACCACGTAGTTTTGAACCATGGTCAGATGAAGAGGACAACACTTTACCTGGCACCCCACTCTTCAAACTTCCACACACCTCCAACGTGAGGACATTTGAGGCCAAGACAGATTTAAGGTGTAGCAGTCCCCACGTACACGACGGTCTTTGGTTGGACCGAGTTTCGAACTCGCAACCTTCCTATTGCTATTCCGTTACTCTTCCTAATCCCGAAAAAGCATCTTGTTATAAATTCCTTGAATGTTTCACTTGCCAAATCAATAAACTCCACTTTCTGAAATTTATTAAATTTTAATGTCAAAGTACTTTATTGACTCCTAACTGTATATATTCAAAACAAATTTCTCTAATAATAAGTATTAACACCAATAAATGACAAAATTTTTTTAGCCATTGAATAATAAATAATTTATTTCAGAAGCCAATCTGATTAACTCCATACTCTAATGTTAATCGTAATAAAAATTCAGTTAAAACACTTTTTAACAAAGCAATTGAGTACTTATATACAGTGAGTCAAAGTAAAAACCGAACATCAAAGAAAATGAAAGGAATTTGTACGTACAGTCCGAACAAACACAAAAATGAAGGAAGCTCAAATACAGCTAACGAAGAAGACATCATTTATATTGCTGATGAATCAATTGAAATAAAGTAATAATACTCGTAATATATGTAACAGTAACAGAACAGTTATTCATTTTTGCTAAAATCTTTAATAAAAAATGTATATAATGAAGTTTTTCTGTAATAAAAAATAATTTGAAGACTTAATTTGAATTAATAATTTTCCAATGCCAAATCGATTAACTCCCTTAATCACGCAAAAATTGTAGTAATAATAACGATTACTCCAAGGATATTCTATCTTATACTTTCTATATGTCGTTAGATAAAAGATACATCTGCAGTAATACAATCTACATCGTTTATTTGAATTTATAATTTAAAAGGAATTTTAAAAACAATGTATACTATTTTATCATTTTTCTCAACTTTTTGTTTATGGAGTTAATCGATTTGGCAAGTGAGGCATTCAGCTGAAATAAAACACGGTTATTGATATTTCCCTAAACGCCACTCTACTAACGGGGCTACACATTTCAATCACAACAATTCACAAATATTATTTCGAGCCTATTTTTCTTCTGAATCTCCACTTGACACGATCAATATTAAACCGTGCCTCGATTGAGAATATCTCGCAGAGCGTAGCATCAATAGAGGTTTAATCAAATTGCCAAACAAGAGCAGAGCACAATCATAGAATAGAAAGGAAAATCTACACCGGTGTGCTGTAATAAAAAAGGTAATCCCATCAGAAAGGTGATCACCGAGAATTCCGATTCGTACAGGGGATATTTATGCGCATATTTTGTTCTTGATGACTCTCCAGAGATTCAGGTTTCAGAAAGAAAGCTGCGATCGGGTCTCGGAAGATGCAAAATGATGAAAAGCAGACAACACTGATTAGTTCTTTAGAAATGAAAATCCACGCTTTTATGAATTCAATTTGCATTTGATATTGAAAATTATGGAGTGATGATGGATTTTTGAAAGTTACCCCTCGTTGGAATTCTTTTTATTGTGAAGGGAAGGCGTTGAGTTTCTGCGTAATGTTGTTTGCTGGAATATGAAATGGTAAACACTGAACATGTCTTTAGACACTAGGTGAAGTGAGTTGCATAGATCGATTTAAATTAGTAATGTGTTTGCATAGTACGGAATTTAATTTCGTTACCTGTTAATTAAATAAGAAAACCGTGAAGCGCTTTTTTTTCAGAACATAAGCTTAGATGAATTATCATACTCTGAATGAATGGTATTACATAGTATTATCATACTATTAATGACCTTGGTCAAATTTCTTTTTGAAGTCATGTTACCCCTCCTGGTGGTTGTGTCTCTAGAAAGTATCTAATAATTAGCAATTCTCACCAGATCTTGATGAACGAGATATCTCGTCATTAGAAAAAAACTGACTTTTGATCTCGTTATCATCAGAAACTGAAGCGATTTCGTCATCAAAACATCTTGATGACGAAATATCTCGTCAATAGCAAAATTAGGCAGATCTTGATGGACGAGATATCTCGTCAATAGCAAAATTGGCCAGATCTTGATGGACGAGATATCTCGTCAATAGCAAAATTGGCCAGATCTTGATGGACGAGATATCTCGTCGAAACCACTTGGTTAACAAGGTTCTCAATAAATTATCCTGATTGTACCTGGACATGGTATACAGACTTAAATTGTTGCATCCAGCAACGCATAGAAATAAGAGATAGTTTAGAAAGTTCTTTGCTTCCCGATAAACCCTTTTATTCTTGTTCCTACGAACATCTTCGTCCATTCATATAGTATTTAAAGCAACAAAACAACACAACACAATGTTTATATTTCAATGATTAAGTATTTTTTGTCGATTTGCAAGGATTACATTCCATATATAAAAAAGTTGTAGACCTCACGTGGTTATAAATCATGAAATACTTTCATAAGAATATTATGGATTATAATATAAAATAACGATTGTCATGTGCATTTGTGTAACGAAATCCTGAAGCACTTCTCTTTAATGCAAAGTGTGCTCAAGGGTACATCTCCCTTGGGTGTGCACGGGCATCATAACCCCGAGTGATCTGTCCTCCCTTCTATTTTATCCTCGCCTACCCTTCTGACTTTTGCTGTGTTTTACTTCCGTGTTGTTGTCTTGCGTTTGGCATAGCTTGGATAAATATATGGCCTTTTCGCCATAAACTCCCAAACCAACCAACTTTAATGCAAAGTATCGATAATCATTTCATTTTTCGATCAAGTTCCCACAATACAAAATATTTACAATTCATTTTGTGACAAGATTATCCTATTGCCCTCAGCTGACTAAAATACCTTTTGTTCAGGGAGATTGTATATTAACCTTCTAAGTGATTTCAACGAGATATCTCATTCATCAATATCTGTCCGATCGATTTTTTATGATGACGAGCCCAAGAACAGGTCAGTATTCTTCTAATGACGAGATATCTCGTCCATCAAAGTTTAGTCAGTTTTGTTAATGACTAGATACCTCATCGAAAGGGAGGGTTAATAAACGGCTGATTTTTGTATCAGACTACCTTAGCCATCCGGCTACAAACCGGATTTTGCTGGACCTTCCTGGATCAGTGAGTTTGCCCACTACGCTAGCAACCTGCGTGTTATTGGCAGCGCAGGTTCGATTATTCCCTGGGTGTATTTCTTTCTTCTGTGTAAGTAAAACTCCTGTGAAAATGTCTATTACTCTACGTTGTCTGTCTCGTGTTTGGCGTAGCACTGCCAAATATGGTCCTTTTGCCATAAAACCTAAGCAACAAACCGAGAAATTTTGCTTTTTCAAACCAATCAAGTCGCGTCTGTGTTTCCTCAGCAGTTTCGTTGTGTCATCGAACAGCTTTTTGAGCTTTGTCCGCTTCACGGGCATGTGTTCTTTCTCGTGATTCCTTTCGTGTTGATGGTCTCTTCCTGCGAAATGTTCTGCATTGTATTTTACTTCTATAGTTCCAAGGAAAGGACGTAATGAACTGAAAAAAGTTGCTTTGACCTAGAAATTCCAGGCAGAATATAAACTGGGTAAATTTCATGACGACGGAGTTCTGCGTTTGACAGTTTTTTGACAGAGCTTTGCGTCAGACATATTTTCTTCTTTTATATCCAGAATTTAGATTTGTTATAAAATCAATACCGTTTTCAATGACACCTTAAGTTATTTACAAAACCAAAAGTAAGCTCAAAATTTATAAAGATGCTTAGCTTTGAGTTGAATAATTGTTCTACTTTAATTATAAAATAATAACGTAATTAAGTGAGATTGAGTTGAATATGCAAAGCACACAAGGCAAATTCTCACAAAAGTCAAACTTCTGAGATAAAAATGGTCATTTTTAATTATTTTCAAGAAGCCAAATATGATTATGAGAGTTTTAAATTAGCTACGGTCACGTAATTTACAGTAGCTTAAGGCACATTTGAGAAATATGTATATAACACAAAACTAAACATTCTCAAAAAAAAGAAGAAAATAAATCTCAAGTATCACGGACCATCCATTTCTTAACAACATATCAACATTCAATATTTTTTCTACTACAAACTTCCTATGGAACTATTTTGAAGGTTGACTTATCACAACCATACAAATAAATGTAGAACATAATTAGAATTAAAAGAACACATTTAATTTCGCGGAGAAAATACTTAAAACTAAAATACCATCTTTTGTTTCATTAAAAAAATATTAAAAATCATTTTGTTGAGTCTCGAAATTTATGATTTTATGAAAATGTAATTATTCTGAATTCAGTTAATGGGTCAATTAGATAACAAAAACATCCACTGAAATTAGATTAAGCAGTAATTAACCTGTTATTTCCTAACTGCATTCACTTTTCAAAAGCAATTAAATAAACCCATCCAGATTCCTTTTTTATAATACTCTTAGATAAATAAACATCCAAAAACACAAATTCGCTCATTAAACGAACTCTCGCCTCTGAAAAAACATCTTCCAGTTTATTGCAACTAAAAGTAATTTAGTATCCTTAGCAACATACACCAGCGATTAGTTCTTTTTCCAGACTGCCTTTTAAAGAACTCTCTCTACGCGATGATAGCATCTTTCATTAAAGTAAATATACTCCAGATATGGAGTATCGATCTTGATCTGCATCATGAGCCCTTCGCGGAGACTTTCACCCCGTGTGCGCTCCGACATAAATTTTAATTTAAATTCACTCTTCGTGTAATGATTTCCATCCCGTAATTGAAAACTCTTTTGACTGGAGCAAGGCGAAAACCAGGAAATCATTTGAAATGAAATATTAATCCAGGTTAAGATCATTTTTGCGCTCTCAGATTGGGGAGTATCTAGAGCTGTGTTTCGCAGCGGCCCGGTATCGATTATACCGGGTCCCAGAACAATTAGGGGTTGGGCCCCAATTAAAATCTCAGTCCCAGAACACCTAAATAACACATGTGTAACAAATGCCAGTGAGCAATAAACAAAGAAGTATGAACAGGTAGGTAGTTAATTAACGTCGCACTGGAGCAACACAACAAGCGACGGTCCGAGATCAATTCCTAAAGGAAAGATCCAAGGACAACTCGTAAATTCGAATCATTGTCACATGGCGGTGTCTACATGGTATCCCACTCTCCAAACTTCCACACCAAGCTAACGTGAGGATATTTGGGGCACGACAGATTTCATGACTTACACCAGCCTCCGTATACACGTCGGTCTTTAGTTGGACCGAGTTTCGAACTCGATACCCTCCGGTTTCTAATCCGTTGCTCTTCCAACCGTGTCCCCCTGGTATCGGGTCCTGCCATCAATTATACTGGGTCGCGGATTAATTATGGGTTGAGTCCAAATTGAAAGCTTAGACCCAGAACACAAATAACATCTGTGTACCAAATGTCAGTAAGCAATCGACAAAGAAGTATGAAGAAAAATTTTCCGCTGAAATTGAAGATCAATTCAGGATGTATCCAGTTTTCATATCTAATAACACTGAATACTGTTTTTTTTCATTAGAGGAAATATAAAAGAAGAGTGAGCAATGGAAACCCTTTTTTGAGCACAGGATCATGTGACCAAAACTGGTAGTAACATGACGCTTTGTTTACTTTCATCTTCCGGGAGGAAACGGACATTTATCATCTGATTGGTCCTCGCGAAATAGTAGTAGACTTTGGCAATGTCATCACTTTTGTCGCAACTCTATAGAAATGCGCATGCTCATACATACCCAGTCATAAGATGTTATATCGCCAAAAGAGGCGATAAGATGCTAAATCTGCCAAACAAGTCAATTTTTCAGAACAAACACATGACTACTAGTCCACATGTTGGTCACACTTTTTGAAGATCCTCTTAATAGCAACGCTCTATCTACTTACATCTCACATCTATGGTTTTTTTTCGAAAGTTCGCATCGCAATGCTTGTTGGTATCGAAACTTGAGTGCTGAGATTTTTTTTAAAGTAATAAGTCTGCGGATTTAAATTTTAACCATGAATAAGAGACAAAAGGGACTTTGTTTTAATTGCACTATTGGTAAATTAACCCTCCTGGTGGTTTATCTTCACTCAAAAATTGCCCTGTAGTGTCCAGCCTCTGATGCAAAAATCTGTTCCAAATTGTCACCAGTTCAGGGCAAGGGAAAATTGCTTGTTCCTACTTGGATTTTCATTCTGTTGGGTAATAGGAAGTTCTGGCTCGACGAGATATCGCGTCATCAGTACAACTGGCCAGTTTGTCTCGAAAGGCTAGATGAAAAATCCGAAGGTTGATTTGTGGTAAAGGACTCTTAACGGTTTTAACCCTCTTGGCGGTTGTCTCAATGAGGTACATCGTAATTAGCAAAATTGACAAGATCTTGATGGGCCAGATATCCCACCACTTGAAGAAAACTGACCAGATCTTCAGCTCGTCACCATAAAAAAATCAACAGTATCTTGGTGACGAGATATCTCGCCACTATCAGAATTGGTCAGATAATAATAGACGAGATATCTCGTCATCAACAAAATTAGTCAGAGTTTATGGACGAGATATCTCGTCGAAACCACTTGGAGGGTTAATAACAGCCATTGAGATACATTGAAGTAATATAAAGCGCTACGGGATATCAACTTAATGTTCAAACGTACGAAAGTTGAGAATTTTGGTGGAGATTGACAAAAACCCATCACGCCTGTTAAGAAGTGCAAATTATTTACGATTTCCAGCAAGAATTAGCCCGTTGCGTCACCCTTCTAGAGTCCACAAGGGGATGGGAGAAAGTTTCGATTCGGGGTTGTCAGAAAGTCTTGTTTTTCTTGTATTGTTTTGTAGAACGATTATTCGGAATTCTTTCCACTTGACTCTTATCATTACCCAACAGGTTTTTTGGACCGAACTGTCGAGTCGTTATCACAAGTGACGGCACCAGCCATTTATAGTGTATGTAACGTGTTTTGTTGTACAGACGAGGGACTTTTACTGACGAAGTGGCAAATTAGTCATTCACTATATGTACCGAGGACCGAAAGTAGTGCATGCAGGGCTTTCTGCTTATTCGCAACTTCATTTTGGAGGACATGAAAAAGCACGTGGTTGCTCTATACCAAGACATGGAGGTTGTGTAAAAATAAGTTTTCAGACTATTGTAGTGGGGTTGGAGAAAATTTCGTGGCTATTGACCAGCGGCGGCTCGTGGTTGGAAAAATAGGGGAAGGATCTCAAAAGAATCACCCCATCCTCGAAATTAAATCCTAGCTATGCCAGTGATATGAAAGGGTAGCAGTTCCAAAAATTAGTTAATGAGGATTTACCTATTTTCTGTCAATTATATAAATTCTTCTGTCCTCTCTCTTTGATGCAAATCTATCTGATATGTCATCGTAAAATGACTGTTTCTTTATAAGCGTCACTAATACGTCTTTTTGAATAGAAATATTTGCTAAAGAAGAAAGCCTATCTTGCGAAATAGTATTACTTGAGTAAGTTTTTATTCTGCTAAAGGCAAGAAAAACTCCTTTCCACTGATACAATTGTAGATGGAATTGTTAAGACGAGAGAAACAAATTATAAGCTCCTGTGAAAATTCCTTTATCATCATAAAGCATTCGAAGAAGCTCTTGCATCGACTTATTCCTAAATTTTCCATCGGCATATATAAGACAGTTCATTTTAAGGCGCTGTTTTTTTTTAAACACATTGCTGTAAAACTTGAAGATTTTCAAGTGCCTGAGATGGAAAATGTAAATTAAATTGTTCGAATACCGTTGTATCAGCAAGACAAATACATTGTTTTTCACAATCTTGAACTCTTGTGTTTATTTCCATAAGAATGTGATCTAAAATTTCAAAATATAGCTGTTTATAATTTTGAGACATTGTTTCTACTGGAAGAGTGACATATTCCCGTTTAGATTTGACTATTTCTGTGTTTTTTACGTGTGTTTTCAAACAGTGTTTTAAAAATATTATCTTCCCTTTTACGGCTCAAAGCTCGCGAGTGTATTTTATTTGAGATACACAATAGTTTAAATCTAGTGATTTTTTCAGGAGAATTTCGAATATATCAGTAAGGCCAAAAATTTCGCTGAATACTACTACCAAAAATGTAAATTAAGAATCGTTCATATCATTTAAAAATCTCTTTGCAAGTTGAATTGTTGTTTTGTCTGAATGTTCGCTGTTTGTCATAAATTCGAATATTTCTTTTAATTTATCCCAATCTTCAACAATCACATTAACTAATTTCGTATTTGAGGACCATCGAGTTTGTGTTATGGTTGGAATGCTTCTTGCGGAATTTGATGGAAGAGCATAAGATTGCTTCACCGAGTGATGAAAAAACGTAGGAATGCCGCTGAGGTTTGTAAAAAAAATTCGACATTTAGAAATTTTAGAAAAATTTTGCTGCTATACAAGATTCAAACGATGTGCTAGAAAATGGACAAATACGGCTTGAGGAGCTTTATCCTTGACTTTTTTCTGGTGTCCATTCAAGTGTCCACTGGCCCCATCGTAACATTGTCCTATTAATTTGTGTTGCTAATCAAACGGATCCAAAATTTTGTCCAACATTTTGTATAACCTTTCTGACGTTCTGTCTTCACTCACATCATGGAACTCCCAAAATCACTTAAATAATACGCCTTTACATTCACAAATCTTAATATTAAGGAGCACTGGGAAGTTTGATTTATGTCAGTGGTGTCGTCCACTTGAATAGAAAAGAATTCAGCCCCATTTATTTCATCTTTGACGTGATCGTTTATTTAATCGAAATACATTCACTCATTTCATTTTGAATAGTTTTGTAGTCACCAGTGAAGCGTTTTTAATCATTTTGTAATGACTTTGAATTTCTAAAGGACTTTTTGATATCAACAATCCTAGTAATTCCTTGAAATTGTCGCGATTTATGGAGTCATAGCTTTCATCATGGCCCCGGGATGCCATTTCTTGTTTGTTCAAATATATTACTGCATCAATCACTGTTTGTAGAAACAGTCAATTCAAATGAACGTTTTCATTCAAATGCACTTTAAAAAGCCTAGCATTCTCCTTCAGGGCATCGGCAATCGCATTCCGATTTTTAAAATTTCTTAACATTAATTCACACTTCAGATGTTCAGCAATCATCGTGCCTATGGAGTGCTTGTGTTATGTTTAAGAAGTCTGGAATCCGTCTTTATTCCAAAAAGGATGTTTATTACTAAATAGTGAGCACGGCCAACAAAATAATCTTTTTAAGGTTACACTACTGCATAGCCATTTATACTGAGTAAACCAACACTCTTGAAAAGTAATATTGTACGACTTTCCGCTCTTTTTAATTTCTTTTTCGTCAATAAATCCGTTGGACGTTCTTGACGTTATACGTCCCTCTCGTCTTCGTCTTTCCACCGGCTAAACGGAGTTTCCAGTAAATTACAAACAATATCATTAATTGGATTCATTCGCTCAAAAATCTAAAACAAAATGGTCAACAAAATCATTGCTCTATTTCATGTAATATTCGGCATTTTTGGCGCCATTGGCTAGACTTTTTGGCGCTAAAGCTCCATCTATTAGTTTTCTGTATTCGCTGCTTGCAACGGGAAACGAGGGACATCTATATTTAGATTTCAACCGGCAACTCTATAGAGGAAGGGGAATCGAGGTTTTTAGCTTTTTCCTCCCTTCGGAGCGGACAGTCTAAATGTCTTACGGCTGCTAATGGCGGTGTTGCCATAGCAACCATCTGGCTTACGAAATAGGCGCAGCTAATTTTCAGCAAAAACTTCCGTGCCACGCTTTCGCTGTCTACAGTCGTAAGCATTGTAAGATATTTTCCGTGTATTGAATAACGCGATCACTGAAATTAAATTCGTTCATATTTGTAAGTACTTTAGTAATCTATAAATAGTAAAAGAGAAATTCTACGTAGAAATATTGAATATATATATATATGTATTATGGACGGGTTGCTTCGTCCTTTGGTTTTAATGGATTGGAGGCAGGAGTTCTCATCATTTTAAGCAATTTAATTAGGATATAAGCATTTACATGTGAAACTATATACAGATGAAAATTAAAGCTATTGGGTGATTGCAAATTAGCCAGTTCCTGAGCTACATCTTAACCGTCTTCATCTTTTACTAGCTCTGCTCCTTCTCTGCGTAGGTGTTTGCGACTTGGGCGTTGGCTGATCATCATTGGTTGATTTCATCCAATGGCTGGCTGCAACGTTGCTGCTGGGGGTCTGGATGATGCAATATGCTCTCTGGTTGCGTCTTTCGGAATGTCACATGGCTGACGCAAGAGTCTTCGTGATTGCGTATACCTGATGTTACATATATATATTCAATATTTCTACGTAAAATTTCTGATTAGGGAAGTGTCACTTCTTTCCTTCCCCTGAAAACCGCCACTGCTATTGACACTGGTACAGCGTAGGATATGCTGGGGAGAGGCTGGCTCGAGAGCTTGACGAGATATCTTGTCCATCAAGATTTGACCAAGTTTGCTAATGACCAGATATCTGATCGACACAACCACTAGGGGGTTTAAAAAGAACGATTTGCAAACGTGTCAAACAGAGCCCTCTAGCACCTACGCGTAACAGTTGCGAACTTACATTCTCGGACAAAAAATGTTCACTTTCATACACCCTACCACTCATTAACCTTCCTGATGGTTGTCATTAGCAAAACCGACCAGATCTTGATGAACGAGATATCTCGTCATAAAAGAAGACTAACCAGTTATTGATCTCTTCATCATAAAAATGGTCAGGTTTTGATGAACGTGATTAATCCGTCATTAGCAAAATTAGTCGGTATTGATGGACAATATATCTCTTCGAAACCACTTGGAGGGTAAAGGTTTTGCCAGGAAATTTTGGAATACCTTGCATATGCTTTCGTACGTGATCTGTGGATTCTTCATTGGTATTTCTAGCGTTGCTGGGAATGTGAAAAACCAACTCCTGAACACATTGAAAATATAAATTCCTATATTGATGTTTGCTTTCGAACAAGAGCGAAGACAGGCCTATGGATTAAAAGTAATAAAGTAATCCAAGATTCCTTATGCGTATGAACTTTTTCCTTACAAATTATTTGTTTCCCGTTTCTCTAATGATGTCAGTGAGATAGATCGTGTACACACAACACCTATTCTACCACTCAAGCCACGCACCATTGTCGAACCACTCATCTGAAAAATCTGCCCATTGTTAGAACAGCTCATTACTATCCTATCAACCACATTCCACATTTCAGAGAGGAACAGAATGCATCGCCCATTACTAAATGAAATGGAACTATTAATTAAGAATAGTACTTCGGTATTCATTACAAAACGTCTACCATTAATATCATCGTTGAAAAGCGGAGGAGACAATGGGTAACATTACTCTTGAAAAACTCATTGAGGTTCTCGCACAAAAGTTCCCCAATCCTTGTCGAAAGAAACTGGGGATAAAGCACATCTCTTCTCTCCTAATTACCTTTCACGGGCGGGGCTTAGTGATTAGCCTGGTGACGTCCGCTATTGACGTCACAACTCGGTATTAATATAGGTGAGCGTATTGGTTCTGTACTGCGTGACTCGCTGGAGGCGGATTTTTATCTGGAAAATGTAATAGAGTAAATTAATTTGATTTTCGAAAGCCGTGTTTTCGTTAAGACGTAAGAAGCGAGAAAAAGAACTAATGACAAAATATTTTATTCGATGTTTCCCTTTGAGGAGTAAGGGAATTGAAGCAACGTTCAGTTGATGTTACATTTGATTCTAAAAAGTTCTGCATTTCCAACAAAGAACGTAGTAGATTCATCGGAACGTCTTCTATCTCATTGTAGCTTCAGAGGATTTTTGGAGGTATTGAAAGAGACTGAGTTTATTTGCAGATTTTCGTAAAAAACAAAATTAGAATTTTTGTTCTATCCTTTTACGATATTGTAATAGCTGATTTGTATTCAGTTATTCACGTGTTGATACTACATCTGATCTTGACTTTAGTCTTGAAATTTAAACTGATTCGAGTACAGATTTTGTTTGTTAAATTGCTTTACGTTTCAAACATTTCGAACGATACAGAACAGTAGGTGTCAGAGAGAGAAACGCAGATATAGATGAGAACAAAAATTATGCCGCCAACCATATTTGCATTTAAAGTAGAAATAATCTCTCTTTAATTTCAGAGCTGCCGCGATTCAGTGTGTTTGCCAACTGCGTTAGCAACCTTCGAGTTGTAGGCGATTCAGATTTGATACCTGTAACATACTGTATATCTCTCATCTCTATAATTAAAACTTTCGTTGTATGTGCATGTCCATTACTTGAAGATGACTACCTTAAGTTTGTTGCAGCTTGGTCAAATGAATATTGCGCCATGAAACTCCAAAACCTCTTTCTGGGGTCCACGGTAGCCCAGTTGGTAGAGTCATATATTAGCAACCGGAGGGTTATATGTTCAAAGCTCGATCTAAACAAAGACCCTAGTATTCATTTGGGTGGTGCTCGTTAATTCTGCCATGGCCTCTGGCATGGTGCGGAAGTTTGAAGAGTGGGCTGAGATCTCTGGTGTCGTCTTCGTCATCTGAAAGTGGCTCAAATTACGAGGTACTAACCTTGGATCTTTCCCTTCGGGATTGATCCCGGACAGTTACCAATAGCCCGCTGTGTTACTCCAGTGCGACGTAAATTCAACTACCTACCAACCCCTTTTGTTTAATTTCTTTTACACCATCCATAAATGGTCTAATTTGTATTTGTTGGTTGGCAACGACCAACGAATAAATCACGCGTCACGTGATTCTTCCGACGAAAACTTTTTCTCCAAATTCATAACAAGACAAATGCTACGATTGGTTTCAAATTCGAATTTTAAAAGTAATTCAGTTTGAAGTGTTGTGTATTACATCATATCTAACGAAATCATAGTCTGTTGATAAATGAATCATCACAGTAAAGCTGTGAAAGGTGAAAAAGGAGAAGAAAAATCTATATATATAAAATAGGATGTGTACGTGTATATGTATACTTTCTATACAAATCTACACCGTTTGACCAATCCACATCAAATTTGGTACACTTATACTTTAGAACACTGCGGTCAGCATAGGCTAACTCTTAACCCCCGTTCTATTGGCCCTGGGGGGCTAAAAACTATTCGAAATCGCAATAGAAATAACTTTGAGCATAGATAGATTGCTTTAGGCAGCGATGGTTGCTTTACCAGTGTTGATCGAAAAACAGTTTTTTCCGAAACAAATTAAATTACAGTATTTATGTTTGAACTGACTTTTTAATTCTTCCCATGATGTAAATAAATTATAGATATTTTATTGATGAAGGGAAAGAATATTTTAAAATATTTATGTTTGCAAGGAAATTCAAGGAAAGGTTTTCAGGAGTTCAAGGATTATTTTCAAGGAAAGTTGGTGTATATTTCGACCAACTTTCCTTAAATAATTTATTGAATACGTAATGATTTGTAGAATTCTGTTTCATAAGCTTTTTAGGTAAGGCGTGTAACTTATTTTAAAATGTCCGGAATAGTTACATGTCAATCTTCCGTTGAAAGCAGTTAATTTATTTCTTAAAAATTCTGTAGGATCGACCTTCTGCTTTTTGAAAAAAATTTATCTATTCAATTAATTTGTCTACACCGATTACATTTATTTCTAACCCAAGCACCGTTATTCCGAAAAGCACAAACGAAAAACTCATTGATCATAAAAGCGTAATTTTGCTACTCGGTATCTGGCAGCACCAGAATTAATGTTTACTTTTTTTTATAAAACTTTGTAAAACTTTCTAGAAAGTTGGGGAAACGGAAACTTCCTTGGTCTCATGATGGAGAACATTCCAGCACCCACTCGATTCTTAGCTGGTCGTATTTAAAGGAAGCTAGCTCGGTAAGTCTTCCAGTTTATCATCTTTCAGTGAATCTGACAGTTTTATTTCGCTCTTTTAGTTGATTATATAAGTGTTTCCTACTTTATTTGACAGTGATAGTGTACATTTTGGATTTATATTTCTAAACGGATGTAAGTACTTCATAATTTTAAATTTGTTTTTTCGTTAATTTTAGTTTTTTATTGTATTCTATAATAGATTTCATTGCTCAGTGAGAGTGTGCCTTTTGCTTAATTTATGAAATAGCTTTTTTTGTATTCTTTTACAGATTTCTTTGCTGTAGCAATGCCTCCAAGGAAACGGAAGGCGATCGGCCAAGTGCAGTCAACGGCTAAGATGATGAAAGATAAGCGTAGTCAAGAAACTTCCGAGGAGAGGAATAGAAGAATTGTGATTGCGAGAGAGAGAGAAAGAGCTACTACATCTAGAGCAACAGAGACGGCACAGCAGCGTGAGGCCCGACTACAGGATAAGAGAGATAGAGACAAACGATCACGGACTACGCACCATTTTAGCTTAGCATTGGAAGGATTCTACTACGATTCACATAAAGACTACTCGCTGCATGCAAGTGTTACCATCGGGAAAATGGAAATGGTTTGTAGTTACTATCGAGCCAAAAAGTATAAATCAGAGTTAACTGGTATTTGCTGCAAAAATAGAAAAGTTAAACTCTGCCAACTGGAACCACCACCACAAGAACTTTTGACTTACACATCAGGAGATACGTCAGAGTCGAAGCATTTTATTAGTAACATCAGGAAATACTACTCATGTTACCAAATGACATCATTCGGCGCCACATCAGTTGTTGGACAGCCCGGATTTCCGTCGACATTCATGGTGCAAGGGCAGATTTACCATAGACGTCAGATTGTGTTAATTTACAGAGGATGTTTCATGAGCACAATAATCTTATTAAAACGTTTGAAACAGCATTGGAACGTATGCCAACAGATGAATATAAAGTAATCATAAGAGCAGACCGAAGACCAGCAGGCGAACACGAGCAGCGCTTTAACTTTCCTCAAGCAGATGAAATCGCGGTGGTTATATCAGGCGATGAGTTTCATCAACGGGATATCGTTATTCAACGACGAGGTGAATCATTGCAGCGCATTTCGGAAACACATCGATCTTATGATGCTCTGCACTACCCAGTGATATTCCCCCATGGTGAAGATGGATATAATTTTAATCTGAGGCAGATCAACCCAAGAACAGGTGAAATAACCAGCAAGAAAGTTTCAGCGATGGATTTCTATACGTACAGATTAATGGTTCGAGATACTGAGCAGAACCACGTATTAAACTGTAGGCAATTGTTTCATCGTCGATATGTACGCAAAAGTCGATTGAGCGTCTCCTTTACATTCGCCTAAATCAACGTAAACTGAGAGTTGACGAATATATTCACCTGAGAGATGCTGTAGCACATGACGGGAACGTTGAAAACCTCGGTGCCTTGGTCGTACTACCAGTCACATTTACAGGAGTCCCAGACACTTGCACGAATAAACGCAAGATGCTATGACGCACGTGAGGACGTACGGAGACCAGACTTATTTATCACCTTCACCTGCAATCCGACTTGGACGGAGATCAAGGAGGTTCTCACCAATGGTCAATTACCCAGTGAGCGCCACGTCTTGATTGCGAGAGTATTTAAACAGAAGCAGTTACAACTGCACTTTGCATATCTTTCGTTTTTTAGAATTCTGCATTTTTTCGTCGGAATTTCGTTTCTGTTTGTATTTATATCTTAATCTTTTACATATTGCAATACATTCAGGAATTAAATGTATATGTTTGCGTCCGAAGTATATTGTAGAAGCTATAAAAGAGTTAAAACGTATTTTCCGTACAACTTAAATGATTGCATTTTTCTGTGAAAGAAAAGTGATTATTCTAATTCACTTTTCAAGCAACATTTAACCATTTCAACCCGAGCAACGCCGGGTAATTCAGCTAGTTAATTTATAAAGCGAAACGTGTGTGAATAGACGTCTCCATATGAAGATTTTAACATTTAAACGTAATTTGTGTTTTTGCGGAACTCTGTTCGAATAAAAGGAAAAATAAAAAAGACATAAAAGCAGGGTTTTTTTCTAAAATTACGCGAGGTGTTCCATGATTTCGAATTATGTCCGAAATAACTGCTTTGGTCTTTTAACAAATTTGAGTCCGTTAATCGAAAAATTTGAAAAGTTATTGCAAAATTAGCAGTTGAAGTTTATTTCACATTTTCAGTTATTGAAATGGAACAAACCAATTAATTTAAATGTATAAAAGAAAATCTTTATACTTAAAAAATCAACTCAAATATCACTCACAAGAACTCAGTTTTTTTGCACGATGTTAAAATAAATATTGCTATATAATATTCAAAATAGTTTAATGTTTTTAACATTAACCACACATTACGGGAGAGAGCTAATTAGTCAACTATAAAATGTATACAAGAGAGGCATTTTCTGTTCAAAATTTAGGTGGTTGTAGTGTTTCTGGCAGTGGAGTGTGACTTTATACGTATCCCGAACGTGACATTCATTGGCTTATTTTTCGAATACTATTTTAGAATTTCAATAGAAATTCCAAAAAATGAATTCGGAATTGAAATATGATAGTTGATTGGTCAATGCCAATTAGATTTAACGTTAAAAGCCGCCCAAACGGAAATGAACTAGATTTTAGTGTAACCCCGATGTTTAACATATGAGAGGCCATTTGGGTAGCGATAATAAAATCTGCCTTTCGTCTTGTTTGTTTATTTACACTGGAAATCCCTCTCATAGGCATTTATATGGGACTCGTGTTTCAAAGGATAGAAAGCATACCGAAGGCATCTGATTACGTTCGGAGCCCTATTTTTTATAAAAATGCTCTAATTGCACTATATATTTCTTTTAAAGGTAAGACAACTTGTAAAAACGCATTACAAAACAAAAATCATTAAAAATTATTATAATTTATAAAAAAATTGGCACAAATTAGAAATTAAAACAAAAACGTTTAAAGAAAATCATTACAATTGAAAAACGTGCGAGAAATTTCCATGTCTCCTAAACATATATAAACTAAGGCCTGAACTAAAATACATGCAATATTCCTTTCCACTCGTAAGATATTGGGAATAATGTAGAAGGAAACAGGAATATATGAAATTTTTCCTTACGCACCAAAACTGAAATCTCTCTAAAACCTTTTCCTTTCAAGGTACTCTTATATCCTCGTTCAGACCCTCCTATACAAACATAAATATCACACCACCATATATATGGTACATTTTTAGTTTATGCGTTTCATGCAAAAATTTTGCTCAAAATCACGATCAGAGAAAAAATGCATTTAAAGATTTGAAAACGAATTAAAAAAAACAGCTGTGCCAAGATCTATTCGAACTGTTATATCTCTGCTTTTATTCACCCTACAAACTAAATAAAAACAGTTTTGTAAAGAAAAAAGTCTGAATATTATGAATATTAAATACAATGAAGTATGAAATTTCGCAGATAGTCAAATAGATATATAGATACCTTAAGAAAAGGACTGTTCGAAGATTAAAATCCCTGAAGAAGGGTAAGTTTGAACAAAATCAATTCCCCATTCAAAATTTGTCGGAGCACTATTTGAAAAATTGAAAATACTTAAATTGGAATGGCTACCAACTTTTGTTTCAAGGAATGACAAGATTTAAAATATGAGACCTCAAAGCTCTTTTAAAACCTCGGGTAGACAACTATTCAGAAGTAGTAACTGGAATCTGTTGTAACTCGAACTTCGAGAAAAGGTTATTCGGTTTTCTTCAAACTCGTGGACAATAGATTTTGTAGGCCATTTATGAAGAAAGCCAGATGTAAAAGTGCCATTAAAAATGCAAAACTGCCTTTTTAAAATCTTTATTCTGAAGCATATAGCGATGTTGTTCTGAAACAGAACAGTGCTTCTTAACAATGTTTGGTCGTTCGTGTACACGCTTTGTGAAAGAGATTATGTTACTAAGCTTAGCGTTTCTTTTTTTTTTACCTTACATTTTAGAAAATTTAAATCGCTTTTGGAGGGTCTTTTGAGCAGTGATTAAATTTATAAAAAGTTTCCCCAAATAATTGGATATTCTTCCATTGAAGTGTGCAACTTAAGAAACTCAATTTTGGAATTCTAGTGAAAAGAATCCGAAAAACGTTTTTCAAGCGTAAGTATTATAAATTTTTGATTTATGTAAAATGGGAACAGTTTTGAATACAAATTTAAAAATAGAGAACTGGAAAGAACCAAAATTAATTTTGGGGAAAACAATTCCCTTATCCATCATAGGTACTCAATTATTGAAACCTAAACATCATACTTATACATTTCCCTTTGTTTAACTCTCCTGGTGGTTGTTTCGACGAGTATCTCGTCATTAGCAAAAGCAGTAGATCTCCATAGACGAAATATCTCGTCATTAAAAGAAAACTGACCAGGTCTTCATCTCGTCATCAAATCTGATGACTACATCTTGATGACCAGATATCTCGATATTAGCAAAATTGTTCAAATGTTGATTGACGAAATATTTCGTCAAAACTACTTGTAGGGTTAAAATGTACATTTAATGAGCCTTATGGTGTACAGAGGCTGTTCGGACATTTTTTGAACGATTTTAATGGACGGAAGCTCAATTTTGTACATGAAATTTTGGTGTTTTAAATGATCCATTTGATAGCCCTTATTGATAACTATCTTTCTACACCTTAATTTCCATGATAATAATGACTTTTGTAGTATTGACAGTGGTATTTTGTCCCATTCTTGTTCCACAGTTTTCCAGTCCTTGAATGGTTTTCGGTCGACGTTTCGATAATGCCCTTTTTAAAAGCACAAAAGTCCATGGGTGAAACAAACATATGGAGATTTAGCAGGAATATCAGTAAAGGGTATTGACTTGATACCAGTTTCTTGTTCCATTTTTTCCTAGAATTTAATAGTCGATTTAGATGTGTGACTGCTTGCTTTACCCTAATGCAGTTCTACTGATTGTTGGCACTGTGGGAAAAGATATGGTATTTTTTTTAATATTGGGGATAAATAGGGGGATAATATGTGGGAGTTGATTTTTACATTTTCTCCCTATTTTTACTTTTAATTTTACATTCTATGCAAAACCAGTGTGAGGATGTGCAAACGGCTGATGATCGACTTAACCACACGTGCAGATGTCCGCTGAAATCCGGTGACTGGTAGAAACTATTTTCCTGACTCAGCGAGAGTGAGTTAGAATTGAACTAGTAATTGAAAGCTTCCACGCGCAGGTGGAGCGAGCGCAGTTTTGAACTAGTAACTGAAGGCTTCCACGCGCAGGTGGAGCGAGCGCAATTTTTTAGAGAATTAATGCAAGTGGCAGCGTGTAGGCTGTTCCATCAATTTGAGATAACGGTTGCTGTACATAGTTTTTAGGGAGAGAAATAAATTGTGTTAGTCCTAATCTCCGTATCACTTCGTAACACCCTAGCGATCGGTCCAAGGTGTAAGTTCAGACGATCAGCTCGGATCTCCACGCTACCTATCCCGACATAAGATGGTGGCAGCGGTAAAAATGATGTACCCGGAGCAGTAAAGATTGGCCAGAGACGAGAAATTCCGAGGAACCCTGTTGAAGCAGACGAACCGGGAACAGTAAAGATTGGACCAGAGACGAGAAATCCTGAGGAAACGGACGGCGAGGCTACGCGAAATCCTGGTGAAGCAGACGAACCGGGTGAGTGTTGTTTACCCTTTCTTTTAAGAGAAATAATCAGGGATCCATTGCTAAATAAATGTTAGGTGAAGCATATTTGTTTGTTAAATGATGAGGTGTAGTTGAAGCACGGCAGTGCGGGAAATACATCCGTATTTCAAATTTTAGAATTGCGCGACAGCGCAGGTGACACGTCAGTGTTCTTAGCCAAAAGTGCTGATTATAGTTTCTCTTGAAGAATTGTGATACACCAGGAGTGGCAGAAGGTATTTTTAAAGCACGACAGTGCTGGAATTTCAGAGTTACGAATTGAGCGTTAACTCATGTGACACGTCAGTGTTATTGTTCACATGTCATCGTTATCAGTTTAGGGTGAACCATTATTTTTCTCTTTAAACAATTGTGATATATGCTAGGGGTAGTCAATCAGTAGCTGAAAAGGATTTTTATTTTAATGGTCTTTTAGTTAATACCAGTTAGAAAGGAAAATATATTGGTGAATATGGCTTTTTTGGGAAAATATAAGAAATGCGATCTATTTACTTTAGCATTGGAGTTAGGGGAAACTCCTGATCCAAATATTAAAGTTATAGGACTGAAAGATCTCATAACAGGAAGTAAGTCATACGAAGTCGAATTCGTGATGGAGATGCTTGAAACGATAGTGAGTTCACGAAAGGAGATGGAAGAGAAGAAGGAGAGGGAAGAGAAGAAGGAGAGAGAAGAGAAGGAGAGAGAAGAGAAGAAGGAGAGAGAAGAGAAGTAGGAGAGAGAAGAGAAGAAGGAGAGAGAAGAGAAGAAGGAGAGAGAAGAGAAGGAGAGAGAAGAGGAAAAGGAGAGAAAGAAACAACAAGGAGAATTTGAGCTAGAAAAGTTAAGGATAGAAGCAGGAATAAGGATAAGCAATGATTCCATAGGAGGAAGAAGTAGTCCTACCGATATACATGTCGACATGACGAAATACATGCCCAAATTCCAAATGAAAGAGGGTGATATCCTTTTATACCTCTCCCTGTTCGAAAGTCAAGCTAGGCGGAGGAAAATTGATGAAAGAAATTGGGTATCATGTCTTTTGACCCTAATGCCTTTGGAGATAATAGAATTGATTGCAAGGGTTTCGGAAAAGGGATTAGAAGATTATGAACACATTAAAGACCTCTTGTTAAAGAAGTTTAAGATGAATCCAGAGGGATTTCGCCAGAAGTTCATTCAACATCAAAAAAGTCCTGATAAAACTTGGCAAGATTTTACTCATGAAGTAACCAATTATTTTCAAGGATGGATCGAAGGACTTGGTATCTCCGATTTTGAGAGTCTGAAGGAATTGATGATAGCCGATCAAGTCAAGAAAAGAGTGCCACAGGAAGCCAGGGACCATTTTATCGATGAATGGGGGAAAATATCAAAACCTTCATTGCTGGCTGAAAAGATAGACGAATACGAATGTGTTCGTAGAACATACAAGAGACAGCCAAGTACCACCATGAAGACAAATTCGGGATACAAGACCCAGTATGATGCAAGAGGTTACGGTGGATACCACATATCTCAGCAGGACACCAAACGAACCTATCACAGAACTCAACCAGAACCGGCGAAACATAATTCCAGGCTTGTTTGTTTCTCATGCGGAATGGAGGGACACATGAAGAGGTTCTGTCCAAAGTCGGATAAAGGAAGATCAGATCACGATAATAGAAGGAAAGCGAACGTGAATAGGATCATAACTGAAGAAAGCGGTGTTGGGGATGAGAAAAGGACACTGAATACTGGCGGAACGGCGGTGGTAGCTAAAGTTGTATCCTTTAAGGAAAGATCCTGGCAAGACAATCTTTGCCCCTTGGAAAGAATCTTAATTAGTGTTGACGGGAGGGAGGCAAAAGCCCTAATTGATTCTGGGACTGAAATTACCGTCATACGGAAAGATATTGTACAAAATCTGTCGCTGGAAGAGAAATCGTCCATCTTTATTAAAGGAATCTTCGGTCCAGCGGAGAAATGCCCGTTAATGAACGTTCCCCATAGGACTGATCATAGGAGGTAGGGGCGATGTGCTTCACCAAGAAGTCCTCTGCGCAGTTGCTCCCTCATTGGTGGAAGATGTGCTGTTACCACCAGATATCCGAGACATGCTTAGAGGAAAGCAGGAATTAATTTCCACCGATATTGGTAGTGGAAACATCTTGGAACCACCTACAAAAGAGGGGAACACAGAAGGGAATTCCGTTGAAGTGAATAAGGACACAGAAGTGTTAGTGGTAGAAAGCACCGACGGAGACCAGGAAGAAGGGATATCGAAGACGGAAAGCTTCCGTAAAGAGCAAGAGGAGTGTAGAGAGCTGGAAGAGACCAGAAAACAGGCTAAGCAAGGTAGTGGAGGATTTTTCTTTAACGATGGTTTGGTCTTTCATAAAGACACGATTCTTGGAGAGAATGTATGTCAATTGGTTCTTCCTAAACGTAGAAGAAAAGAGGTTCTTAGATTAGCCCACTGCTCAGTGTTTGGGGGACACATGGGAGCGAGGAAGACAATAGAAAGAATTAGATATTCGTTCTATTGGAACGGGCTATCAAGAGACGTGAGACAGTTTTGTTTAGCATGTGAAGGTTGCCAGTTGACGAGAAGGGTCAAACACAAAGATAGGGCCCCAATAACTCCCGTTGCGCGGCCAGAATTGCCCTTCCAAGTGGTCAATGTGGACATCATAGGACCGATAGATCCTCCAAGTTCTAAAGGACACAAATTTATCTTGTGTATGGTAGACCAACATACAAGGTGGGCTGAGGCGATCCCTTTGACGAGTCTTACAGCCAAAGCAACGTGTGAAGCTTTATTATCTATTTTTATGAGGACTGGAGTGCCAAACGTAATTGCCTCGGACAATGGTACAAATTTCAACGCTGAATTGACTCAGGAATTTGAAAAAAGAATGGGTTCAACTCCACGGTTCTCCACACCATTATATCCACAATCAAACGGGTTAGTGGAAAGATTTAACCAAACTTTAAAGATTATGTTACATCACACCATTAAGGAAGAACCACGGACCTGGCACACCAAAATACCGTTCATTTTATGGGCATACAGAGAGGTCCCGAACAGTACAACGGGTGTAGCACCTTTTCAATTGCTCTTTGGTCGGAAGCCAGAAGGTCCTTTGTCGATTCTAAAGAATACCTGGACGGGAAGACACGAGGGTTTGCAGCTGGATACAACCCCAATACATGTCTATCTGGAGAAGTTGAAAACCCGACTGGAGGAGGCCGCAGAGAAAGCCAAGATAACATCTAATATACAACAAGGTAAAATGGCCCATTATTATAATTTAAGGTCTACAAGAAAGACTTTCAAGCCGGGAGATAAAGTCATCGTGCTCTTGCCAGATTCTACAAACAAATTATTGGCCAGATGGCAAGGTCCCGGAATCATTGAAGAGAAAAAGAATGAACATTCTTTCATTATAAAGATGCCAGACAATAGGATGAGGCACGTTCACCACAACAAGATAAGGGAATTTGTGGTCGGTTCCAACGCGGTAAATGTCATTTTTGAAGGTGAGGAAGAATTTGGTAACATAGAAAACGCTCCAATTGTCGAAGCAAGAGACGAGTTCACCCAAGAAGTGAAAATGATCACGACACCGTACTTAAATCCTAAACAGGAGGAAGAATTGAAAAGACTCTTGTGTAAGTTCGAAACACTTTTTTGCCGACCAATACAACCCGTGGGAGTAAGTCAGCACAAGATTGAATTGCTGCCTGACTCCATCCGGAGAAAACCACATAGTTATTGCATATCAATAGCATACCGTTCAAAGGTGGAATTACAAGTTGACCCATCGCCCTGGGATTTATCATCAGGGAGCTGATGCTCTCTCCCGCTTGGAAAGAGAGGTCGATCAATAAAGGCTTGGTAGCATATTTGGATGAGATTGTTATTTTTTTTTATAACTAAATATGGAGAGTTAAGATGTATATTAAATATAGTGTAAATAATGGTTAATTTTATATGTATGGTGTTAGTCGAATGTTATTGTTGCAATACTTTAGGTTAGGTTTTGTAGATTGGATCAATTTAGAATGAAAAGGTATTGGAGTTCGGGAGTATCAATATTTGATTGTTTGTGGTGTAAATAGATATAGCATTTGGATGTTAAGATCTAATATTAGATTGAAAAGTGGTTGCAAAGTATAAATGTTCTTATGCATAATTTTTTTTGGATCCCTTGATTTCTCTTGGGTTGAGAGGGTAACCACTCCTGATCTGACCGGTTGCCACAAATGTTCGGACTATATTATTAGTAAAACAGATTTTTTTTGGAAAAAAAAATCTGTTTTCCTCTTGGCGGCGGCGTGTGAGGATGTGCAAACGGCTGATGATCGACTTAACCACACGTGCAGATGTCCGCTGAAATCCGGTGACTGGTAGAAACTATTTTCCTGACTCAGCGAGAGTGAGTTAGAATTGAACTAGTAATTGAAGGCTTCCACGCGCAGGTGGAGCGAGCGCAGTTTTGAACTAGTAACTGAAGGCTTCCACGCGCAGGTGGAGCGAGCGCAGTTTTTTACAGAATTAATGCAAGTGGCAGCGTGTAGGCTGTTCCATGAATTTGAGATAACGGTTGCTGTACATAGTTTTAGGTAGAGAAATAAATTGTGTTAGTCCTAATCTCCGTATCACTTCGTAACACCCTAGCGATCGGTCCAAGGCGTAAGTTCAGGCGATCAGCTCGGATCTCCACGCTACCTATCCCGACAACCAGCAACAATCATAAATCTCAGACTTTTTTTCTTTTTTGGATACTTTTTTTGGAAGTATTTTTCTCACTTTTACGTTTTTTCCTTTCTAATTAATAATATTACTTATCGTACCTTTAGATATCGATAAACCATGACTTTTACAGCGTTTTTGAATAATTGAATAAGCATAAATCTCTTCGGAAAGAAAGGAAACATAGCCTTCCATCCATTGCTTATTTAAAAACGCCATTTTGAAAGTAAACAAAACTCTGAGTTAGCAGACGATAAGCTATACTTTATCTATTTAACTGCTGTGAAAATAGAATCCTTTCGTAGCAAACAATTTTTTACAGCTCATCAAAATCATTCAAAAAATGTCCGAACAGTCTCTGTATACTAACGATAAGATTCAAAGAACACACATTCTGATTGGGAGAAAGAAAAGGAGATTCTGGAAAAGAAAGAGAGAAAACAAAGAAAGAAAAACCAATGGCGTCGACGTGAATTTGCTGACTGCTTTTAAATGTAGAATTACGCATGCTCTGTAATATATCAATGATACGATCGTGAATAAAATACACAATGGATGTCTATAATGTTGTTTATTTATAATTTCTTTAACCCTTGGCAGGGTTCACATGCATAATTTCACCTTACAACTTGCTGTCTTCTCTGCCTGAGGTCTAAACCAGTTTTAATTTTCTTGAGCAATAGAATCTTTTCAAAATATTCTATTCTAAATAGAGAAGGCATGGAATTTTCCAAATAATTATATTCCAAGGAAATGACCAACGTAATCTTTTCAAAGGATTCCATTCTAAGAAAAATAACAGTATAATCTTTCCAAATGATTCTATTCTAAGGAAAAGAGCATTAGAAACTTTCCAAAGAAATATTTTCTAAGGAAAAGAGTAGTAAAAAATATACAAAAGACCTATTCTACGGAAATGACCAATATAAACTTTCCAAAGAAATCTATTCTAAGGAAATGATCAGTATGATCTTTCCAAAGGATTCTACGCTAAGGAAAGGATCCTTAGAAACCTTCCAAAGAAATCTATTCTAAGAAAAGGAGTAGTAACATTTTCCAAAGGATTCTATTCTAAGGAAAGGACGAATATAAGCTTTCCAAAGAATAGTCTACCAAGGAAAAGAGAATTAGAGACTTTCCAAAGAATTGTCTTCTAAGGAAGGGAGAGTAGAATCTTTCCAAAGGATTCTATTCAAAGGAAATCATCAATATAGGCTTTCTCTCTCAAGAAAAATCTTCTAAGGAAAGGATAATTAGATAATTTCCAAAGAATTCTATTACAAGGAAATGACCAGTGTAGACTACCCAAAGAATATACTTTTCTAAGGAAATTAACAATATAGGCTTCACAAAGAACAATCTTCTACGGAAATAATCATTAGAGACTTTCCAAAGAATTCTCTTCTAGGGAAAGGCGTAGTAGAATCTTTCAAAGAATACTATTCTAAGGAAAATACTAAAATAATTTTTCTAAAGGTTTAAAGGATCTCTGGGTTTTTTCAACTAATAGATGTGGTTACTTAATTCATGTATGTTGTGTGGAGGAAAAAGTGCTTTACTTCTCAGATATCTTGTGACGCTCATAGTGTTAATTCCCACTACTACTCCTCTATGTTAACATTAAATACATACCAAAATCAATGTCAATCTCCTTTAGTTATGATGCATTGAAAACGAAAACAAAAACACAGTAGCGGTGCAGAACACAAAAATGGTCATCCATTTCAGCATTCTGTCACTAACTACCATTGGTCAGAAGACCCCACCACTTATAATAGTCATCTATGCACGATCAAACCATTACCGTTTACACGCACCCGATAACCTCGGAATTATTGTGAAATCAGTCACAATTATGTCGCGTCCACAACTAACCTGTATCGTACCAAAATATGTAATACTGCAACAAAGGATGGGAGAAAAACTCGAGTATTTTGGGCAGTGGCAGTCCAATTGGAAGATCAGCAGTCGGAGGGTTGCGAGTTCGAAACGCGGTTCGATCAAAGACCGTCGTGTACGTGAGGACTGCTGCACGGTAAATCTGTCGAGACCTCAAATGTCCTCACGTTGGCGTGGTGTGAAAATTTTGTGGGGAGGGTGCCAGCTCAGGTGTTGACCTCGTCCTGACCTTGGTTCAAAATTATGTGGTTTTTCCTCGAATCTTTCTCTTGGGGAATGATCCCGGACGTCACCAATAGCCCGTTGTGTTGCTCCCGTGCGACGTTAACGAATTACCATTATCAGTCTTTTTATAGCGTGCAAATCTCAGTATACAGCTAATCAGATGAATGTGGAAATCTGTTCCGTTTCGAAACGTTAAGTGAGGAGAAAGTTAGATGCCATGAAAGCCAATCTTATTAAATCATCTACAGATATCGAGGTCTACGAAACATCGTCTCATTAGGAGTTTCGAAAAACACGTTTAGTGAATCAAGACAGCTTATGTTTACCAGGCAGATGTCTCAATATATTAAATCGGTTGGCCAACCTTTCGCAATCCATGCGCCTTTTTCTTTCACGCGTCAGCTCAGATGCGTCAAACATGTGCGCCGTCATTCAGTTCAGCAATTCAGTTTTAGCCCTACAAGTGATTTTGACGAGATATCTCTGGCAAATTTTGCTAATGACGAGATATCTCGCCATCGAAATATTGCCGGTTTCTTTGGAGATGGACGAGATCAAGATCTGGTCAGTTTTCTTCTATAATGACGAGATATCTCGAACATTCAGATCTGGTCACTTTCGCGGTAAAGAAGAGATACTTCATCGAGTGAACCACCAGGAGGGTTAAATGATAGATTATTCGTGAATTTCATATCACTAGAACACAAGAATTTTCCGAATAACAAATTTCGCAACTCCCTAATATTATTAGAACTACCCGAGGAAGTCTAAAATGTTTTAACCCTCCAAGTGGTTTCGACGAGATATCTCGCCCATCAAGATCTGTGTAATTTTAATAATGACGAGATCTCTCGTCAAAATGTTGCCAATTTTTTGATGATTACGACATCAAAATCATCAGTTTTCTTCTAATGACTGGATTTCTGGTACATCAAGATCTGCTAATGATTTTGCTAATGACGAGATATCTTATCGAGATAACCAACAGAAGGGTTAAAGCAATTTTCCACATATTATTCATCACTTATTAGTAGCAATCACAACTAAAGGTGGAAGTCTAACTCAAATAAATAAAACACTACCTTTATGCAAGGACACAAAATTCGAGTCAAATTTGTAGAATAGCATAAAATAAACGAAATCAAAGACATTAGTTTTATTGAAACTAAAAGTACTTTTACAGAAGTAGAACCATTCATCCATACTACATTGATTTAACAACATCCTCAGTTGACAAAAAGTACATTATTAATAATTTATGAGATTAAAATTAAATAATAAGAGTATATATATATTTCTTCATTTTTTCACCTGATTAAGAACAAACTTAGAAATTAGCTTAGATAACATAAATAGTACAAACTGTATTGGAAATAGTTAATTACACATTTCATGTTAATTCCAAAGGATTTATTCTTAGACATAGCCCAGTTACATGTTTTCAGCCCGAAGACGTAAAAATCAGAAATGTGTGACCCTAAGCAAAAAAGCAATAAGTTTGGTAAAAAGGTAACTATAAAAAACCAAGTCCCCTAAAATTGTCCAGCAGTATTCCATATGAAAGTTTTGCAAAGTGTGTTGAACTTGGTCTACCACTAGAAAAATTAACTTACAATACAATAAAATATATAACAATGTAACCTAACTGCACCATGAAGTACTTTTTGGTTAACAAAGTTGTACTATCTTTCGCCCGTTTCGGTAGAAAAGATCCCCGAACTATGCAATCAGTTAAAGGATAGCAAAGGAAACATAAGTATATATCTTGTAATAAAAGGAAGAGTCTGGTTTCTTACAAGCTCTTAAAATATAGATTGGAAATTCCATTCGTCCATAAAACCGAAGACTGGGTTAATTTAGGTCAGGGATGAACTAAGGTTAACCAAGGGCTACATAGATTCCGTGACTTATGGGAGGACCACCAAAAAATATGAAAGTTATCTATCATATATTTATTGGGCCGCGGTGGCCCGGTTGGAAGAGTAACGGACTAGCAACCGAAGGGTTGCGAGTTCGAATCCAGCCAAACACCGTCGTGTACAAAGGGGGCTGGTGCACGTTAAATCTGTCGTGGCCTCAAATGTCCTCACGTTGGCGTGGTGTGGAAGTTTGGAGAGTGGGGTGCCAGCTCAGGTGTTGCCTCGTCATCTGACCGCGGTTCAAAATTACGTGGTGTTGTCCTCGGACTTTCCCTCTGGGATTGATCCCGGACCGTCACCAATAGCCCGTTATGTTGCTCCAGTGTGACGTTAATTGAAAATACCAAATACCAAACATATATTTATTTTATTTATATTTATCATGTATTGTTACAAAGAAATATAATAAGAGTAAATAAAGAATTTAATCTGATGTTGTAAATGTCTGATGTTTAATGTTGATGTAAAACATTGTATTGATTTAGTAATAGTTTTAATATTTGCTTCGGTATTTGTAGCAGCCAAGCGCAAAATTGTTTCTAAATTTTCATTAGTCCAGTGTTTCCTATTTTTCGATTTTTCAATATTCATTGTTGTCCTACTACATGCGAAGCACACACGAAACAGGTTTAGCAGAGATAAATATGTGCAGCAGGTGTACGCTCCATATCAAATAGCAGCAGATGAAACCAAATAAAAGCAGAACGAAGACTTCGTAAAAATATGAAGACTTTGAAGTATTTGAGTTAAAAGGTTTATTGAAATAAAACAATCATTACTTTAAACTGAAACGTTCCATCCTGGAATTATACAAACTGCACAAAGCAGTAGCTGACACTGACAGCGTATAAACGTGATCACAAAAAAGCATAAGAGAAAATATTTAAGTTTGCAACCTTTATATATCAGACGTCATTTATGCTGTGGCCACAGACTTTGCATAATTATGGTGTGACGTCATCAAATAAATTTACATGATCGACACTTCTGATTTCAACCAATCAGTATAGAGCCGTGCCAATGACGAAAGTTGGAGTCAGCATGCATGAGATTTGCATATCGATTACGTTATCGATAAAAACACGAAATTCAATAAAAACATACAAAAACCGTTCGGATATATATTATAATGCAAGAAATTATCCCAGTTTTATATTATTGAATTCTAACGATCGCCCCCCCCCCTCTCATGCATGCTGATTCACATAAATATATTTCATATAATTAAACTGACATTCAATAACGAATTCTGACCAAAACAAAAAAATTTCGATATATATATATTGAAACATGAAAAATCAGATTTTCTTTTTTTCATTATTGAATTCACACAATTGCATGTTATCTTAACATTAAAACAACACATACAATTATAATATACATTATGTGAAAAATATAATTAAGTCAAATTCTTCAAAAAAATATTTTTTGGGAGGTCCACTTCATTCTATACATTATATAATTAATTGCATTGCAAACTTATAAACACAATTTACATATTCATAGAAATTTTCATACAGAACTTCTCTAGTTCCTCTCTAGATAATAGTTTAGTAAATATATCAGCCAAATTATTTTTTCTAAAAACATGTTTTACCATAAAAAACTCATCATATATATTAAATTTCTTAGAAAAATGGTATCTAACGTCAATATATGCATTGTTCTATTTTCTATAGGAGAATTAGAAAAATCAATAACAGATTGATTATCACAAAGTATATTACATTCCTTTAAATTTACATTTTCCATATCTAATTCTTTACATTCATCAATTATATGTTTAATCCACATCCTTCTTTTGCAGCTTCTTTTATAGGTACATATTCTGCTTCCATGTTGGACAAACTAACACATTTTTGTTTGAATTTCCTCCATAAAATAGGAATTTTATCCAAAAATAGAATAATGTCCCATAGATATTCTATCGTCTCTATTAGCAGAAAAGTCTGAATTACAAAACAATTAAGTTTTAAACTTGTAATATCAGAGAGATCCAACATATAATTATGTGTGCTTTTCATATAACCCAATAATTTTAGTAAACTATCCCAATCTTTAACACCTGGGTTTTCTTGAAACTGATAATATATTAACTGTATAACTAATGTCAGGTTTGTACAATTAGCAATATATGAAAGACATCCTAATATATTTCTATAAGGCAATTTCGACATTTTACTTAACTCTTTTTTAGATGATGGACAGTCCACTTTAGACAACAGGGTTCCTTTTGCAATAAGTAAAAATGATAATGGATACTTATATATCATAAACATTTCACACATTTTACTGATATAATTATGTTGATGAATATGCAGTTTACCATCCCTATCAACAAACTCAACACCTAGCAATATTTTAGTCTTACCCAAAACTTAAATCAAATTTATCTTGTAATAAATTTATAACACAGTCCAAATCATTCTGAGTTCTACCAAATATAACTATTTTATCTACATACAGTAAAAGCAACACATTTCTATATATATAAACACTGTTGCACCACCTTAATCTTTGAAACTATAAACTTTCAAGTACAGTGTCGAATTCAAAATACCATTCACGATCACTTTGGTGCAATCCATATATATCTCTTTTTAAACTACAAACATAATTAGGTTTACATGAATTTACAAAACCTTAAGCTGATACATATAAATTTCATTAGGTAACTTAGCATTCAAGTATGCACTTTTAATATATCTAACTGACAACTAAACCAACCAAACCCCCATGCATACCAATATTGAGAAAAACATTCCGATAATTACAAAATTTACAACAGGGCTAAAAATTTCGTCATAGGATTCTCCTTTCCTTTGACCATACCCCTGAGCGACAAGACGTGCTTTATACCTGACAATTTCATTCTTTTCATTTTCCTTTAAAGTGTATACCCAACGGTTACCTAAAATAATTTTATTTTGGGGTGGACTCACAAAATCCTAAACTTCTCGTTTATTCATAATATTTATCTCCTCATTTATAGCAGATTTCCACTCTGTCACTTGAGGAGTTCTAAAAGCACTCTTTAAAACTTAGGAATTTTTATTTCAACATGACTTGCTTCTGGTTGGGTCGGAATCTAAACTCGAGATTTTTCCAGATAAGGAATTTTTCCCACTGAAATTAAATAAATCCTTTTTATACTCAATACTTTTGGATTTGAAATACTTTTCTATGTCATTACATGTACTAAATCGTGTTTTAGTTCCCTCAATGTTATAATAAATGTCAGTTCTGGTACCGTCCTTCCTAGGAAAAGCACTTCTTATCCATGGAACATTTTCACATGGTGTCAAATCAGACTGTAATTTACTTGAATCCCCATTAATTTCAGAATTTTTTTCTGAAGAACTATTGGGATCATCATACTTAAAATACGCATAATTTCTTTAAATTGACCTAGGACAGCTTCCGCTCTTTTCTAATTTTGACTAAAATGTGCATTACTTGTGTTTCGATTACATTCCTTTCATCTTTTAGCCAAATTCTCTATCCCTAGTACACTTTGCATACACCTCCATGTTACCTGTTTTAGCTCTAACATTCAGTTTATTTCTTAACTGCTTAGAGATGCCTACATAAACAGTACTTTCATATATTCTCAAACAAGATACAGATGGTTTCCTACCACTATACATTTCAAAAGGAGACTTATTTTTACTTTTATGACAAATTCAATTCCAAACATAAGTAAAACATAACAATGCTTCCGCCCAGAAATGTTCACCTAAACCGCATGAATTTAACATAGCTTTAACTCCATCTAAAGCAGTTAAATTATATCGTTCATTCACCCCATTTTGTTCGCTCTGCGTGAATACCTTGATTTTCAAGATGTTTGCTGAATTCATTATGACAAAATTCCATTCCATTGTATGTTCTTATATTTAGAATTTTTTAATTTTGAAACCTTTCAGCTCTTTTCTGAAAACGTGCAAAACAGTCAAAAACTGATTTTTTTCTTCATGGGAAAAACTACTACTTTACGAGAAAAGTCATCCGTAATAGACAGAAAAAATCGATTTCCTCCATGAGATAAGACAGGCATAGGACCACACACATCCATATGCAATAATTCAAGAGGTTTAGAAGACCTAACTCCCAACAATGGGTTTAAAAGATACTCTTTTTGACTTGGCTACTTTACAGGTTACACCTTCTTCTACTTCAAAAGATTTAAAAACTGGTAAACCTCTAACGCTAGAATTTTTACTAGTATGCATTATATAATCAAAATTTGCATGACAAAAACGTTCGCCCTAGTTTAAAATCATTGCTGGATTTAATCATGAAATTATATATTACAATATCTTTCCACTATTGGTTTCTCATAAGCATGTGGTTTAAAATAATATAGATCATTTATTTTCTTGAATAAAAAATCAATTCATTATCTGATATACACATATAGTTTACCGTTTGCCCCGATAAAATGACCACCTGACTTTTAAATAACCAGAAACAGAAATTAAATTCCCTCTTAATTTTGGGGAATACATTACATTCTGTAATGTTACGCTAGTTAATTTACCATTTATACGTGAATAAAATTTAACTTTAACAATTCCTTCAATTGGACTTTCTACGTCCCTATAGTTAAAGACAGTAATATTTTAACAGTTTTATATTCTATAAAAAATTTTAAATTATTACAAAAGTGGGCTAATGTCGCATTATCAATTACCCATGACAACTTATCTAAGGGCTCATCAATTTGATTCAAACATACTTCAGAAATACACAAATTCGTGTCAATCATATTTTCCCTAAAACATCACCAATATGTATTTGAATTTGTAACACTTTTGTACACTTTTTCTGAAAGTTTCCTTTATATCTAACATTTTTAGATTTATTTCCCCCCCTTTGTTTACAATTAGCAATAAGATGCCCATATTGTTTAGTTATAACAAGGTCCAACCTCTCGAGATTTGCTATTTTGACGCTTTTTAAATTTAGGAAAATTCCCATTTATATTACTTTTAGAATTTTCTAACTCGATCTTACTTTTGACTGACGTCTCAGAAGCTATACTAGTACTAGTTTTTATCTAAGTCAATTTTAAACTGTTAGTTCTACTTTCCTCTAGAATTAATTCATCTCAAATATTTTTAAATTTAAACTCAAAATCCTTCCAGCGATAAATTAACTGTACAATACCTCGATATTCTGGAGACATATATCTTATTAACTGGAATCCTTGATACATGTCTTCTATAGGGTGACCAGATTCCCTTAATTATCTTACAATGTTCCTTAACCTCGCGGCAAATAGTACAATGTCCTCTCCGGGTACGTACTTGGTGTTGAAAAAATCATCTAATAACTGTATCACTCGGGCTCTTGTGGTTGGCTCAAAATGTTTGTTTAAAATATCCCGGCTTCGGCACCGTCTGTTGTTGAAGATAATAAAGTCCTATACTCGGCTTCAGTGCTAAGATAGATAGTTGAGAACGCTTTGTCCTTCCTCCATTTATATTCTTGTTGTTCTTTACGCGTAGCTTTCTTGTACTACGGGATTTCGGTGTTTTCTATAAAGCTCTACACGCCGAGTTCCATAAGCACCGCCTTGACATCGTCTTTCCAGCTGTTCCAGTTATTCGAATTAACCTTCTGATTTCTTTCCGTACTCGTCTCCATAGCTCTTAAAATGATGAAATACAATTAATTAAGACAAAGGAATGCCGTAGAGTCATTCAGGAAATTCCCCGAATTCGTTTATTTGCAAACTGTCAAAATAAACGCCACGCTGTTCTTTCCACACTTCAATTGACGATATGCAAAGAAGCTAGTGAATTGAAGCCATCTTGAAACAGCGGCCCCATCGAAGAAATCCTTTGGCTTTAGGCTCTTCGTCATGGCTTTATTTGCAAGTTGCTTGGTTCAAAAACCGCTCTACATAATCCAGGTAATTTCTGAGACTAAATCGAATGGACGCACATTAGTGCCTGGGCCCGTAACCGTGTTGTCCTACTACATGCGAAGCACACACGAATCAGGATTAGCAGAGATAAATATATGCAGCAGGTGTACGCTCCATATCAAATAGCAGCAGATGAAACCAAATAAAAGCAGAACGAAGACTTCGTAAAAATATGAAGACTGAAGTATTTGAGTTAAAAGGTTTATTGAAATAAAAACAATCATTACGTTAAACTGAAACGTTCCATCCTGTACCTGCACAAAGCAGTAGCTGACACTGACAGCGTATAAACGTGATCACAAAAAAGCATAAGAGAAAATATTTAAGTTTGCAATCTTTATATATCAGACGTCATTTATGCTGTGGCTACAGACTTTGCATAATTACGGTGTGACGTCATCAAATAAATTTACAAAATCGACACTTCTGATTTCAACCAATCAGTATAGACACGTGCCAATGACGAAAGTTGAAGTCAGCATGCATGAGATTTGCATATCGATTAAAATACGAAATTCAATAATAAACATACAAAAACCGTCCGGATGTATTTTGTAATGCAAGAAATTATCCCAGTTTTATGTTATTGAACTCTAACATTCACGACTGAAAAAGTTTGTTCACTAATATATGTACCGCGCTTGGCACCACAGTTACTGTTTTGCGTATGTGTAATTTTTAAAAATTACCTATTATCTGGTGAGGCTGGCCGCCAGAAAATCAAAGGAGGCCGCATGTGGCCAGCGGGTCGTGGTCTGTGCATTCCTGGTTTGGGTTTTACGGCGAAAGGTCAAAAATATGGACAAGTTGCGCCAGAAGACGATGGGAGAAAATAAATATGAACTGGTAAAAACTGTTCGATTTTAGAGTAGAGAGAAATTTTTTATTGATTTTTTCTGTTGACATTTTCATTTAATTGAATAAACATAGACATGTTATATTATAAATAGAAACCAGTCACACCAAGCGGAAAGCAGAAATTGAATTCAGGAAGCTCCATAAAGTCTCTCAAGCAAGACTTAAATGGCAATTGTAATCACATAGTTCCTAGTTCATAGAACAGGTCAAGTCATGAAAATCCGACTGGGAGTTGATTGAAAATTGACAAAAAAAATATTTGATTTTACAGAGTAGATCAAACAAAAGCAATTTTTTGCCGAGTTTAATTAAATGAACAAGCATCTTATACTATAAATAGAAATCAGTTACACCAAATGAAAAACAAAAATTGAATTCAGGAAGTCCCAGAAAGTCTGTCAAGCAACAGACTTAAACGGCTACTGTAATCACATAGGGGTGTTAGGGCATAAAAATCCGACTCCCAAATTGCCACGAGGCGTTGCGTGCTCGGAAAACCATTATCTCTTGTTTACCAGGCGGACTGTTTTCGAACTGTTCTCGAAAGTTGGACACTTGCCAGCCCAATTTTTCTTCGCCCCTTCCGTGCCATCGAATTCGTTCTATTGCGAGAACAGTCTCTTGGCACGTGTTCGACCATTTCGATGTCGGATTGACCTCGAACTTGGGAAGACAGTTGGCGATGGGCTGCTTAACGGAGTTGACGTGCTACCTCATAGAACAGGTGCGCACGTCTTGTTGCGTGTGTTCCGTTCCGGAAGGTTGTTATTTTCGTGTCCTGCGACTGAGTGAGGTCTCAAATTGGTTCTGCCGGATAAGCGAAATTCACAGATGCGTCTTGTCAAAGGCACTCTGAATAACAATGTATTCATTTCTGGATCCGTTTGGGAAAGAGGCGAGGTTCGTGTTTTGGTTCGGTACTGAAATGGAAGAGGATTGATAGGCTCTATTTCTAAACGCACGGTCGTTCCGTTTGACGTGTTCTGAGATGGGTTCCCCACATTTGCAATCCCGGGCCCAAGTACCAAGCTGGATGACGGGGCTCCCATGAAATAAAAATACGTATCCCAAATAACTGTCCCCACGAAATAAAAATATGTATCCCAAATAACCATCCCCATGAAATAAAAATATGTATCCCAAATAACCATCCCTACGAAATAAAAATACGTATCCCAAATAACCATCCCCACGAAATAAAAATACGTATCCCAAATAACCATCCCCACGAAATAAAAATACGTATCCCAAATAACCATCCCCACGAAATAAAAATACGTATCCCAAATAATCATCTAAATGGTTTCGATGAAATACCTCGTTCGTCAAGATCTGTCCAATTTTTCTAGTGACGAGATATATTGTAATCAAGATATTGCCGATTTTTTTAGCATGGCCAGATCAAGATCTGGGGCCCAATTACCAAGCTATATGACCGGGTCCCCATATGAAATAAAAATGCGTATCCTAAATAACCATCCCCATGAAATAAAAATACGTATCCCAAATAATCATCTAAATGGTTTCGACGAGATATCTCGTTCGTCAAGATCTGTCCAATTTTTCCAATGACGAGATATATCGTAATCAAGATATTGACGATGTTTTGATGATGACCAGGTCAAGATCTGGTCAGTTTTCTTTTAATGACGAGATATCTCGTTTATCAAGATCTGCTAATGATATCGTCAATGACGAGATAACTCACCAGGTTAACCACGAGGAGGATTGAACCTCTAAGATTTGCGACCTGTATAGTATTGGTTCTTTCACATAATATAAGCAATGCATAAGTAACCACATCCATTGATTGAAAAAACATAGGAGAGATTATGTTTGTCAAAAGGGTCAAAACTGCTGAGAAAACATACAGGGAAGACTGCTGGTTACAGAACGTATCCTTGTTGATCCGTGAACATATCCTTGAGAACGTTGTGATCCTCTAAAAGGATTAATGTTCAACTTCACACAACTATAGAAGCATTTACCCTTTTTCCTTTATACAATTGCTTTATACAGGGTGATTCTACGGTCATGGGACAAATTTCATGGGGTGATAGAACACAACGAAACAAACACTTTTCCCCATAGAATGTATGGTCGCAAGTGCAGAGGTTGGCGCTAGAGAGCGCAGTCAAACGCTTGTATAAAAGCGTTACGTCGGCGATGCGAGGCCTGCATCAACGTCCTTCCTAAAAGAAATAAGAGATAAGTTTGGACATGGAATCACTAACAAATTGTCAGGTGAATTCTTAAAAATTTTTTGCAACACCCCAGCTCAACACAGGGGAGTCACTCTCTATCTCAAAGAGAAAAAGATCGAGGGATATATTATCAGCCCCTCGTATGACCGACCCATCAAGGTAGTCATTAAGGGTCTCCCACGAGACACAGATGTTGAGGAAATAAAAAACGATTTAAAGGACAAGGGCATACCTGTCATTAAAGTGGCCCAACTCAAACAGGTCAGGACAAAGCTTCCCCTACCAATATTTTTAATCGAGATCGTAAAGAATCAAGAGGGTGAGGAGATCTTTAATATCAACGAGTGCCTATATATGTCAGTCACAATTGAGAGCTACCGTAAGAACGGAGGGCCGTCTCAATGCTTTAACTGCAATGGTTTTGGCCACAGCTCTGCCAATTGCCTCATGAAGGCCAGATGCTTGCGATGCGGTGATGAACACCGTACCTCTACTTGTGAGACCCCAAAATCGAAAAATCCCAAATGCATTAATTGCCAGGAGATGGGCCATGTTGCCTCCTGGAGGGGATGCCCCAAATACCCCAAAAAATCCGGTCCACCATCCCTTAACCGAACCGAGAAATTCCCTAAAAACTTTTACTCTAGACCGGTAAATGAAAACCTCTCCTTCGCTGATATAGCAAAAAATGAAGGGTCAATCACCTTAACTACCCAGCCCCAGACTCTACACCAAATAACCCAAAACAGCGCGTATCAAGTTACGGCTCATCCTAATCCAGCAACTCCCCCCGCCATGAAACCCACCCCTCCATTGGAGGGTGCAAACGACTTGCTCTTCGTACTTACGGAGCTCTCAGACATATTCAAACCATTCGGAGGAGTCAGCGAGATAGCAAACAAGCTACGCTCAGCTCAGACTCCAATCGACAAACTGTTCCTACTAGCTCAATGTCTTTCCACTAACACCTGATGGGTCGAACCAACACTGGGCTTAGCATATGTTTTTGGAACGCAAATGGTATTTGCAACAAAATTATAGAACTTCGGGAATTTGTCAATACTCACAATCCTGATGTGGTTTGTCTGCAAGAGGCCCACCTCAGACCCAACATTAACATACACATCCCCAACTACAACATTTACAGGAATGACCTAGCCGTACCCACTAACACTAAGGCCCGAGGAGGGACCGCTATCTTTATTAAAAAATCCATCCCCCACCATCAAGAAATTAATCCAGCTTTAAAACATGTTCAAGCTACAACGATTTCTGTTACGCTCCCCAAACTCAAACCATTCTCAATTACCTCCATTTACAATTCCCCGAGTAAAAAAACCGATTTCATTGAGGACATTGAATTACTTTTAAAAACTCCTGACCAAGCAATTCTTTGCGGAGACTTCAACGCTCATCACACTTTCTGGAACTGCAATAGGAACAATGCCGCTGGCGACAAACTTTTTAATCTTGCCACCCAAATGGGTGTCTCTATTGCTGCCCCTAATAATACAACAAGAGTCGATACGCACTCTGCGAGTACGATAGATTTTGCCCTTCTTAAAAGATTCAATTACAAATATTATATTGACTCCATACCTGAACTCCCCTCTGATCACAATCCTGTGTTGATTAACTTTGCATTTTACCATATTCCCACCATACCTTCACCTCATAAATCTACTAACTGGGCTCGCTTTCAGCAGACCCTTAGCACAAATGTCACCTACCCAACGCAACCATATCCTCTAAATAGCCCAAACGACATAGATAACGCAGTAACTAACTTAACACAAAACATTCTATCAGCCTACAATGAATCATCTAAACCAGTTACGACACCTAACAATTATTCCCTCCCTACTGAAATTAAAACTCTCATTAAGATCAGAAACAGAACCAAAAAACACTGGCAGAAAACAAAAAATCCGCAAACTAAAACCCTTCTGAATTATATTCAAAAAACCATCAGAAGAAAAATTTCTAGTCACTCCCAAGAGTCTTGGAAAAACCACCTTCAATCCCTCAACACTGAAGATAACTCTATATGGAAAACTGCCAGATCCATCACCAAAAAACGTAAAAACATCCTCCACTTGTTTCATCACATCAAACAGCTGTCTCTGATAAAGAGAAAGCTAATTTGTTAGCAGATAGCCTGGAAAATCAATTTACCGAAAATAGTATTAACGACCCTGCTACAATATTGCAAGTTCTAAATTCGATTAAATCCTACAATAGCAAACCCGATCAAATCTGTAATATTACAATTCTTCCCTCTGATATAACTCGTCAAATTAAAAAACTAAATGTGAAAAGATCACCCTGTAATGAAGGGATCACTAACAAGATGATCAAAAAGCTCCCCCCTAAAACAATTCTCATGCTTACAATGATTATTAATGCCATTTTTAAAATTAAATACTTTCCTCGTCCATGGAAAACCGCATGCATCGTTCCTATTCTGAAACCAGATAAACCCCCCAAACACCAACCAGCTACAGACCTATTTCACTGTTACCCACTCTAAGTAAAATTACTGAAGCGGTCATTCTTGAGCACTACAACACCTTTATAAACACAAACAACATAATGATTCCCCAACAATTTGGCTTCACCCCCCACCTCTCCACTACTCATCAGCTACTTCGGGTAGTTGAATATATTCAGTCTGGAAATACAAATAAACCGAATAAATACACTGGGATAGTCTTTTTTGATATTGCCAAAGCCTTTGACAAAGTCTGGATTCAGGGTCTTATTTACAAAATGATCTTATATAACTTCCCTGATTATATTATTAAACTTATAGCCTCATATCTTACCAATAGAACGTATGTTGTTAGAGTCAATAATCAGTTATCTTCGAAAAGAAATATTTATGCTGGAGTCCCACAAGGATCCAAACTCGGACCTTTTCTCTTTAATTTATATATGAACGATATACCCTAAACGGATAACACTAAAATTAGCATGTTCGCAGATGACACTGCAATTTTTACTCAACATAAAAATTATAAAATACTTATTGCTGACCTTAAAGTCCATATCTACTACCTTGAATCCTGGCTTGTCAAATGGAAAATACTACTCAATGTTGAAAAGACAGCTGCAATCATGTTCCACTGCAGAAATCCCTCAAAACTACCCAAACTCCAACTTTATGGTCAATTAATCCCTTGGTCACTTCAAACCAAATATCTAGGACTTATCCTAGACTCAAAATTAAACTGGAAGTCACACATACAACATATACAGGATAAATTTCGTAAAATCACTGCCACTGTTTACCCTCTCACATCCCGGAGTTCAACACTTTCTATACACAACAAGAAAATCATATACCTTTCATTTGTCAGGCCAATCATAACATATGCTTGCCCAATCTGGGGTGGGACTAATGATGTGAATCTAAAGCGCATCGAACAGCTTCAAAATATCTTTCTTAGGCAAATATCGAATGCAAGATGGTATTATCGCAATTGCGATATCACCAGAGCTCTCTCAATATCCCAACAATAAGAAAATTTATCTATAAAATCTCTCACAAATTCTTCCTCCAAATTAATAATAGTCACAATGCAGCAGTGCAGGAAATACAAATCTACGACCCAACCCTTCCTCAAAATAAACCCAGACCTAGGCGCAGCCTCACACTGGGCAACAGAGATCACTGACTTATCTAATTAAAATTTATCTTTATTCTTCCTAACTCCTAAATTTTACCGGATTCTTTTTTATTATTAGCTAGCTTTTAATTTCAATACTCAACTCAACAAGACAAATTCCAATAAGTCAAGCTCTATGTTCAACACCGGAGATTTAGGCCCCTGCGGGGCCATGTGCTCCATAAATATATCAACACACGCGAGGCCTGCATCACGCACCTTCCCAGCCACGGTCGGAGAAGGTAGTGAGACGATTGTGCTCTGTCCAGAAAGTGTTTAAATTACTCTGCCACTGATTTGCTATAGTCTTTCTCAAGACTGAGCCACGGCAAGAGTCTGGCACTAGTGTACTAGCACTAAATTTCGAACTATTCAGTCCTCGACTGAGTTGATTTTGCGGAAAAGCCGGCTCATTGCAGCCTACCCAGTATGACTTCAATGGAAGTCATACACAGTGATAGTAATTCTGATGACAACGGAATACCTCCCTCCCAAGCCACACGGGAGCTGATAAACACCATTCAGACGATGCCTCCACAAGAGAGATGTGCCGCCATCCAGAATGCCAAAGCCGACGAAGAGGCAGGAACGAGACTCCAAGAGCAACACCTGAATACACTGAAATTGCTCCAGCAGATCAAATTCCCAAGCAAGCAACTCTCCCAAGATACAGCGACGGCAGCCCTGGAACTTGCTGACCAAATCGTCAGGGACGCTCGAAGTAGGCTTGAAGCTTTTGGCTTTTGTCTTGTTGAAAATTGTGTTATCCATAACCAGTCCTCCCGTAAACGAACTAGTTCCTCCATTGATTTTCCTCCACTCCCCCAACCAGTCAAAAAAACTAAACGATCAAGATTTCCAATTCCCAAGGAAAGGCCAAACGGCCAAGCCCATAATACTTAAACCAACAGAAAATATCGAAACTCAAAATCGATTCGCTCCTATAACTGATAACAATAACTTTAATGACACCCCCCAAAAAATAGAACCAATTATGGTTAAACTTGTTCCCAATTCTACGTCCTTCCTAAAAGAAATAAGAGATAAGTTTGGACATGGAATCACTAGCAAATTGTCAGGTGAATTCTTAAAAATTTTTTGCAACACCCAGCTCAACACAGGGGATTCACTCTCTATCTCAAAGAGAAAAAGATCGAGGGATATATTATCACCCCCTCGTATGACCGACCCATCAAGGTAGTCATTAGGTGTGGTGCTCGACATTTTGAACAGCTTCTGTAAGTGTGTATTTGCGTTGTACTTACCGACTGATGTTTGTACATGTCGTTTCATTTCCATGTGAAAAGTTTCTCATGTTTTGTACACGTCATTTCTTTCTTACCCGTTGTTCCTTGTACTTATCTTTAATCTATGCAAATCTAATTGTATTATTTCGTTTTGTCAAGCAGTTATTGATGTTTATTTGACATTAAAGCGTTGTTTCCATATTTCATGCCTCTTCTTTCCAACTTGCGTCGGATCGTGTGCTTGTGCCGAAATGGAAAGCGCCCTCTAGCGACCATACATTCTATGGTGAAAAGTGTTTGTTTCGTTGTGTTCTGACCCCCTGAAATTTGTCGTATTAGTTTAGACTCCCCCAATAGACATTCTATGGGCTTTTATACAAGCGTTTGACTGCGCTCTCTAGAGGCCAACCGCTGCACTTGCGACCATACATTCTATGGGGAAAAGTGTTTGTTTTGTTGTGTTCTATCACCCCCTGAAGTTTGTCCCATGACCGTAAAATCACCCTGTACGGTATACCGCCGTGGCTTAGGGAATTTGCCCACTGCGCCAGCAACCTGCGAAGCTTGCTAGATTTTATCTTAGGTATTTTTCACTCTATCTAGGTGTATTTCTTCTATTTTATTCTTGCATTTCATTTAACGCACACTTTTCATGCCTACTTGTAGAAAAAGTTTTTAATTCTAAGATGCTGTAACAGACCTACATCCATAAGTTCCACGGTTTTATTAGGTTTATTATATAAGAAATATAAATTGGGAACAGCAGTTAAAGAGAGGAGTAATTATTCCTTACGTCGATTAAACTGAGTTATAATGGTTATGAAACGTGAGCTGATGATGAACGAGTAGAAAATATTTTTCGATATTAAACATTAATTAGTGTTTACGGCAAGCTTTTTACTTTTCCTTTCCAGTTGCATCCGATTACAAACGAAACAAACCATCCTTTAAGAATCAAAGATAAAATTTATGATGACAGTATTCATTTAATGAGAAGAGAAAATGTATTACATTCATTCTAAAATACTGATTTTAGTTGGACGTCTATTCTAAGAGAGGATGATCAAATATTTCTATTCGTTTCATTAAAGCTTCGTAAATAACACAAAATCATTTTGTTAGATATTTCAACTTCAAAATCTTCAAAAAGTACCTTTTTCAAATGAAAAGTATTTATTTTAAATTGAAACCGTTATCTTTTGGCAGCCAATTAAGGAGATCAAAAAATGCTTAGAGACTAAAAGAAATGGTGGCGTATTTTCATTCCATTTGGTAAGATAAATAGCAGGAACTGAAGAATTCTCAAATTGCTTTCAATTTGCATCATCTATTAGTATACCACGTTCTTATATATTTCGGTTGGCTCGATGTGGAAGTTTGGAGAGCGGGGCCATAGACGTGAAATATATGTAGACTGAGCATTGCTATTGAGAGGATCTTCAAAAGTGACACAACACAACATGTAGATTAGTAGTACCACCAGGAGGGTTAATTTACCAATAGTGAAATTAAAACAAAGTCACTTATTCGTGTTAAAATTTAAATCCGGAGACTTACTACTTTTAAAAAATCTAAGCACTCAAGTTTCGATACAAACGAGCATTGCGATGCGAACTTTCGAAAAAAAAACCATAGATGTAAGATGTAAGTAGATAGAACGTTGCTATTGAGAGGATCTTCGAAAAGTGTGACCAACATGTGGACTAGTAGTCACGTGACTGCTCTTTACAAATTGACTTGGGCCGATCGGGTGTCTTATCGCCACGTTTGGTGAAGTAACATCTGATGACAAGGTTGATGTGTGAATCCGCATTTCTATAGAGTGGTGAAATCTCCAAAGTTTACCACAATCAGATAATCAATCAGTGGACCAATCAGATGATCAATCAATGGGTGGGCGTCTTCCACTACCCTGTGGTCCAATTGGATGATGAATGCTAAGTTCCACTTAGTTGACGAAAGCAGTCTATTGGTCGCGCTAGTACTAGCTTTGGTCACATGATCCTGGGCATCTAAAAAGGTAATCATTGCTCGCTTTACGTTTTTACCTCTATGAGTGGGGATATAGCTCAGATGTTGACCTCGTCATCTGACCGTGATTCAAAATTGCGAGGTGTTGTCCTCGAATCTTTACCTCCGGGATTGGTCCAGGACCGTCGCCAATAGCCCACTGTGTTGCTACCGTGCGACGATGATTCAACTACTAGTACTACAACTCGTGTATGTTTATTTAAATGCTGTGTAAAATGTCCCCTATTCACATATGCTATCGCAGTCTATCGATATCCAATTGGAAGCTGTGTGGCTGATTTACCATACTTAACCCTTCAAGTGGTTTCGACGAGATACCTCGTTCATCAAGATCAATTTTGCTAATGACGAGATATCTCGTCCAACAAAATCTGGTCAGCTTTGCTAATGACAAGATATCTCGTCGAGACAACCACCAGGAGGGTTAATTACAATTTCGAACGAAAGCGAAATGATTTTGATACCTCGCTTTTCTACTTTTCTGTATGTCATCTGACCGTGGTTCAAAATTACGAGGTGTTGTCCTCGGGGTTGATCCCGGACCGTTATCTACCTACCCCTACTTTTCTGTTCACCTTCATATAGATTTTCGACTATACATTCTCAAAAATCTCATTATTTCAAGAAGTTCTTGTTGCGTCATCCTCCTATGTACAGTCGCGGATAAAAAGCGAACCACCCTTCTTCATTCGAGCAATTTGAACAGTAGAGAAAATTCACAGATCGTGTTGGACAAGAACTAATTTACATAAATTCAAATGCGTAAAATTTGCATAAGGGACCGTATTCATATTAAATTGAGTACCAACTTCATAATTTCCAATAGAAACCCCTTATTTCGACACTCAATTTTTTCAATCTATATCAGAATTTAACTTCAGAAACCAAATTTCATGTCATTAAGTCTTACCGTTTCGAAATTATGAGTACAGAAAGATTGAAGCTCTTAATGTTAAATCAGTTTCTCAGAATTTTATGGACATCTTCCAAAATATTATTTCTGTAGCGCTGATATTTTGTACCATGTTGCTGTTAAAGAACCGAAACAAAATCCACCCAAAATTTTATTTAAAAAATAGTTTTTAGGGTGCAATAATAATTACCAAACTAATGTTCGAAAAAATTATGAATTGAAAACTTACTATATTTTGATGGGAATCGATTCAGATGGACTTCTAGTATGACCATGCAAAATTTCAGCTCATTTCAATGATTAGTTTTGCTTTGCATTAAATTTTCCTGATTATGGCGAATTTAGGAAGCAACCAAAAGTTTAAAAAACTTCTGACAAACCTCAGATGGTAATTCTCGGATCGTTTGCACTTGCATAATAAATGTAATTTTCGGATAGAACGTTTGAACGCGAAGACAAATACGTTTGAAACTGTTCAAATTTGAAATTCGATTTGCTATAAATACAATTAATCTCGATCTGCGAATTGCGAATTTTAATGTGGAGATGATCCCTGAAATTGACAGCAACTTCAACATTGAATATATCATGATATAAAGATAATAAAGTCATGAAATTTTATATTTATACTAATTTAACTATGAGGAATTTGATTAAAACAGCAAAACATTGTGTTTCCATTGGAAATTTTGTTTGTGCAAAAATTTATATGAAGACGTCCCATTATGCAATTTTTTTTTTGTGTTTGAATTTGTAGAAGACGTTATTCCCTATTGGATGATATCTTTGAATTTTCCTTGCTATGAATAGTGCTCGAAATTAAGGGGATGTTTCGATTTTCCCGCGAGTGTATAATATGCTAATATGCGAGTATAATATGCGAGTGTTGGAATTTTTGTCTGACTGTTTCTAGTTGAAAAATTTGAACATCTCTGTAACTATCAATTGCATTTTTTTCATCACACACAATTTGTTACAATTTTCACTACAAAATTCAACACTTAAAGCTCTTTCTCGATAGACGTTAGAACGTGATATTGTAACGCATATGGTAATTTAACCCTTCTGTAAACTTGTAAATAAATTCAAATGCAAATTAACGATGTTCAATTTTTACTGCGTTTTTAATTTCCAATTGGCGGTAGTACCAGGCTCATAAACCATAGAGGAAATATAAAAGTAGAGTGAGAAATGGTAACTTTTTATGTGTCCAGGATCATGTGACCAAAACTAGTAGTAACGTGACCATTAGACTTCTTTCGTCTGCAAGGAGGAAATGAACATTCACCATATGATTGGTCCACGGGACGGGAGAAGACGCCCATCCATTCATCATGGTCCATGTGAATTAACAGTAGACTTACGATTTCAACATATTTCGCCACTTTATTGCAATACGCCTACCCTGTCATAAGATATATTGCCAAACGAGGCGATAAGATACCAAATTGGCCAACCAAGTCAATTTTTCACAGAGCAGTCACGTGACTACTAGTCGACAAGTTGGTCAAACTTTCTGAAGCTCTTCTCAATAGCAATGCTCAGCCAACTTATATTTCACATCTATAGCATGAGCAGATGAACAGTAGAACAAAATGTTTCAGACTTAGAAATAAACAAAATTGAACCGCCAATTTGTGTACAAGAAAAATGAATTTATACACACATGTTCCGCTTTTCTTTTAACGAAAATAAATTTTTAACAGCAACCTGTAGACATCACAGTACCAAGAATAAATTGCACATTCAAAACCGTACTATATTTAGCGCATAAATCGTGTCGATCTTCCTACCCTTTTAGCCATTTTTAAAAGCACTTTGAACTGAGAGAAAAACATTTTAATGAACACTGTGCTTATTAAAACAGATGACACCAGAACTAAACGAAACTGCGTAATTGAACACACACACGAGGAAGAAGGAATTAAAGCATATAATTTATTGTAGTTACGTAAAAGGACTGTGATAATGACGTAACGAAAAAGTCTCTCTCTGGCTCACAAAAGCTGATGTTTACATGCCGTTTATTTTCCATTGCTCTGATAGGCCTGGTTGTGTATTCATCGTATATTTTCCGTTCAAAATGTACAATTAAAAGAGTGTGATCATCACCATGCTCCCTTGTTTTACTTCAATTTTTGAAACACGAGGACTTATTGGACAGGGCTTACTGCTGGTTTATTTCCATAAAAGGAACATTACGAAAATGTGTTCGTCTGTTGATATTGCTTTCATTACGTTTTATCAGTCAAATACTATTTCATAAATTTAATTATAACATCTTTCCTAAGAATTAATATTCATTTAAAAATACCAAATATTTAGAAGTTGTTGGAAAGGATTTACAGGTGTAGCACATGCTAAACAGCTATAATGTAGGCATAGCTATTTGAATCAGAAATTAAATATATAATTATATATTGTTATGATTGTTGATAACAATACATTTCTGAAAAAGCCATACTATCAAACACAAATGTTTCTACAAAATTATATAACCGTTCTAGCTATTTACTACATATTTTTTTTATTTTGCATATTTAGCACGAACATTTCAGCAGGAATTAGATATGACTGCAGATTATAGTAACAAAGAATAATATGTGTCCGCTAATATATTATTTTTCTTGTGATCCACAATCGCATCTTATTCCTGAAGTTATGTTCGTTCTGAATGGGCAAAACAATAAATATGTAGTCAATATATTTTCATAAAAATATATGTCCGCCAACATATTACTTTCGATATTATGGAAATATATTTTAATATTAAATTCAGTTAGTAGTAGAACCATTGCTATTAAAATAATCATTAGATTTTTTTATTAAAGGAAGATACTCTTAATATATGGTCGATTGTTCAAGTCCCTTAAAATTTATTAATTACAACAGTTCTCGGCTACAATAAAGAACACAGTATCATCGCCAATTGGTGATAATTTTCAATGACAAATTAGTGGTAATTTGGGGAAAAGGTAATTGTCGACTCTTATCCAAATAACCACTTGGCGACGAAAGTTTTAGTCTCCAATTTGGCGGCGGTCTGGAATTCATCCCAAAGAGAAAGATTCGAGGACAATACCTTGTATTTTTGAACCACGGTCGAATGATGACAACATCTGAGCTCTCCTAACTCCCACACCACGCCAACGTAAGAACATTTGAGGTCACGAAAGATGTAACGTGCACCAGCCCTCGCCGACACAACAGGTTTTTGGTTCGATCGAGTTTCGAATTCGCAACCCTCCGGTTGCTTATCCGCAACTATACGAACTGGACTACCGTGATCCCAGGATTGTGCTTATAATATATTATCTATAGGTCAGGTGTAATATGGACCAAGGTAACCTAAGTGGTGAACAATTCTGCCCTTGTAGAGCCATCATGAATGATGTTCAATTGGCTGGGCATTGGAGAAAAATAATTACTGAAAGTTATTAATTGGAATTACCCGAGAGAGTCTAAAAGGGTTTAACCCTCAAAGTGGCGACGAGATATCTCGTCCATCAATATCTGACCAATTTGGCTAAAGACGAGATATCTCGTCATCAAGATAGTGGCTATTTTTTGATAATGACTAGATCAAGATCTGGTCAGTTTTTCTAATGACGAGATATCTCGTTCTTCAAGATCTGGTCAGTGTTCTTCAGATGATGAAACACCTAGTCGAGACAACCACCAGGAAGGCTAACAAGAACCGCTCCATTCATCCAGACGAATGGCAGTTTCATCGACTTTTGCAATTGAAAGTGGAGAACACGATGCCTCTTCCACGATCTTATTCGTTTACATCTACTCAAACAAAGCGTGGCATTTAAGTGTGACGACCAAATGGTTTCGACGAGATATCTCTTCCATCAAGATCTGACCAATTTTACTAATGACGAGATACCTCGTCATCAAGATATTCTGGTTTCTGGATGATGACGAGATCAAGATCTACTCTGTTTTTCTAATGACGAGATACCACGTTCATTAATATCTGCTCAATGTCGTAATGACGAGATACCACGTTCATTAATATCTGCTCAATGTCGTAATGACGAGATACCACGTTCATTAATATCTGCTCAATGTCGTAATGACGAGATACCACGTTCATTAATATCTGCTCAATGTCGTAATGACGAGATACCACGTTCATTAATATCTGCTCAATGTCGTAATGACGAGATACTTCGTCTAGACAATTACCAGGAAGGCTAACCAGAATTGCTCCACTCATCCAGACGAACTGCAGTTTCATCGACCTTTCCAATTGAAAGTGGAGAACACAATGCCTCTTCCAACCATCCAATTCTCTTCTCTCTACCCAAACAAAGTGTGACGTCACATCGTAAACAATCGCTTCGAGTGGCCGGTTTCGAGTTCGCCATCATTCACCCAGACATTATCTTGACGGAGAATTTTCCGGAGATTTACCCGAGTTTTCGCCTTTTTATGCTGCTCCAGTTCCATGTTTTATTGAGAGAATCTTTCAAAAGCCTTGTCTTAATGACATTATGAGCGAGCCCCCTCAGATCTGGGTGATGTTGATTTGCATAATTCAGTCGCTTTGATTTGTGGTTGCATTCATCGCAGGCGCCATGTTTATCCCTTTTGTTCGGAACCAGCGAGAATCCCTTATCTTAGCTCAAGTATATACAATTAGAAGACCCGCACATAACATCTGCGCTAGTTTCGGGTACAGCTTTGATATAAAAACATTTTTTGTAGCAGCGCTTTGGCACGTTGTTTGGCATTCTTTTTTCAGAGTCGTGGAAATCAAAGGCGACCTCGATTTATTAAGATAATGGCGACCTCATGATTTGTTGAATCTCCTTTATTAATTTTTGTATCTATCTTTATTATGTAAAATTATCTTTTTTTGATTTTACCATGCCCCAAATTCTCTAGTTAACTAGAATTTATGTAATCTTTTTTTAACATTCATATTATATAGCCTGTTTCCATTAGACCAAAAGGACTGCGATAGGACGGTGTGGAATTTTGGAGAGGAGGATGCCAGCTCAGTTGTTGACCTCGTCACCTGACAGTAATTCAAATTTACGAGGTGCTGTCCTCGGATCTTTCCTTTCGGGTTTGATCCCGGACCGTTGCCAATAGCCCGTTATGGTGCTCCAGTGTGACGTTAATTAACTACCTACCTAGACTTAAAACTAAGAAAATAGTTAACTTGGACAAACTTCCATAACAATATTTCAGGAAAAGTAAGGATGTTTTTCATCAAAGTAATATCTATAAGTAATACGAATAATTAATTTTGGAATTTTTCTTTTCATTAATTTTTTAATTATTTTCCGCTAAGCCTAAAATGGTGTTTTTTTCTAAGAAATTCTTCCTTGACGACATAAAAAGCACGCCAAAAAACCATCAGAAGAATTGCACACAAAGTCCTTATTTCAAAGCTGTACCAAGTTTCGAGATTGCAAATAGTTATTGATGGCAACATTGGTACTCGCATTTCATACCTTATCAAGTCCATGGAACCTTGTCTTTAAAAAATCCAAAACCGTCAAAGGATTTTTATTAAGGTCATGGGAATCCAAACCGACTCACGAAAGCATGTGAGCCGTGGGAACCTGTGAGTTAATTCATTTAGGACAAACAGGAAAATCTTTATGCCAATTTTGAAATTTGAGGGTCTTAGAATGGCCACCTTCTGAATCTCAACAATGACATAGTTTTCAAAATTTAGATTACGTGTGTAGCGTCACTAGTAGGCATAGTAATAATATTTTAATTGCAAATAGGGTTGCAGTAAGTAAACCACTCAAATTGTTGTTTTAGTAAAAAATATATATAAGGAAAACAAAATGTTTGTTCTTTTTTTCTTGTGATGTGATGTATGTACGAATCCATGTGATGTACGAATAAAATAGGTTTGTTCGCGAAGTTGCTTGACTCCATGAACTTTTAAGTTTGCATTAGTGCAGCGGATAACAAACATAACACGTGCGTTATGTTAATATTCACTATTAAGGGGACATAATACCCTTTGAACAATTTTTTTAAATTTCATATTCACAAGAAAATGTTTTAGCGTACCTTATTCTAATACACATTAAATATACATTACAAAAGAAAAATAATATTTTTTTTCATTCATAGTAATTAAAATTTTTTTTATAAAAAGATTTCAATATTTTAAAATTTCCTACTCCATATGCAAATTCAATTTTTTTTATTTACCTTCCATGAAGTGTTCCCCACAATTTTGTGCATGGGATTTCCTATAACATTTTTACAAATATTTTGTGGCAAGCGATATCAAAACCACCAAAAAAGATAGTCAGTTGATCTCATCAATTTTTGAAAAAATACTATTTTTCCAAACTCTTATTCCATGCAAAAAGTTATCAAATATATCATTATAAACAACCAAAGAAGTTTCAAATCTCTACATCATTTACAAAAAAAAGCCTTAGCATTTTAAGTGCACTGTAGTCAAAAAAATAAAAAACTGAGAAAAAGCACTTAAGTTTTAAATGCTTTCGGTTTCAGTTCTTACATTCGATAGAAAAACTTCAATAACTCGTAAAATAATGTAGCTACAGATATAAATTTTGCGCACATATTCATTGAAGTTGTATAATTAATAAATGATAATAAAAAATTCGACATTTCGGTAATTTTTAGGGTACTTTGTACCCTTAACTCAAGTTGGTCAGTTCCACATGTAAAGAAATCCACATTTTTAGATAATCTATATATATAAAATAGGATGTGTTTGTGTGTGTGTATCTTTTCTATACAAATCTACACCGTTTGACCAATCCACACCAAATTTGGTACACATACCTTTAGGCAGGGGTTAAGACTTAGCGTATACTGCTGCGGTCAGCATACGCTAACTCTTAACCCCCGTTCTATTGGCCTTAGGGGGCTAAAAACTATTCGAAATCGCCATAGAAATAACATTGAGCATTGATTGCTTATGGCAGCTATGGCTGCTTTACCAGTGTTGATAGAAAAACAATTTTTTCCGAAACAAATTAAATTACAATATTTATGTTTGAACTGACTTTTTAGTTCTTCCCATGATGTAAATAAATTATAGATATATTATTGATGAAGAAAGAATATTTTAAAATATTTATTTTTGCAAGGAAATTCAAGGAAAGGTTTTCAGGAGTTCAAGGATAATTTTCAAGGAAAGTTGGTCGACCAACTTTCCTTAAATAATTTATTGAATACGTAATGATTTGTAGAATTCTGTTTCATAAACTTTTTAGGTAAGGCGTGTAACTTATTTTAAAATGTCCGGAATAGATACATGTGAATCCTCCTTTGAAAGCAGTGATTTTCTTGCTTAAAAATTCTGTAAAATAGACCTTCTGCTTTTTGTAAAATTTTTATCTATTCAGTTTAATTTGTCTACAACGATTACATTTGTTTCTAACCCAAGCACCCTTATTCCGAAAGGCACAAACGAAAAACTCGTTAATCATAAAAGCGTAATTTTGTTGTTTTAGATTTGGCAAACCAGAATTAATGTTTTATTATTTTATAAATTTGATTTAGAATCCCTTGTTTGTCTATTTCAGTTAATACAGCGAAATGTTGCAGTCGTATTTGAGCATTACTAAATTTCATAAATCATTATGGTCTTTATCAATATTTTTCAAATGTCATTTTTCGAATTGCTCTATTTCAGAATACATTCAGGCAGTCGAAATTCGACATTGTCTTTCGTTTTTTAGAATTCTGCATTTTTTCGTCGGAATTTCGTTTCTGTTCGTATTTATGTCTTAATCTTTTACGTATTGCAATACATTCAGGAATTAAATGTATATATTTGCGTCCGAAGTATATTGTAGAAGCTATGAAAAAGTTAAACGTATTTTCCGTACAATTTAAATGATTGCATTTTTCTGTGAAAGAAAAGTGATTATTCTAATTCACTTTTCAAGCAACATTTAACCATTTCAACCCGAGCAACGCCGGGTAATTCAGCTAGTTTTTAATAAAATTAAATTGATTTAAGTGAATAGTCCTTTCATGTTCTGTAAACATAATTTTCGACTCGCTTATTAAGAACTTCTGTCTAAACATTGATACACATGATATATTGTTGAGTTAGAGGAGAAAGTCCTTAACTGACAGAAATCAAACTTTATAGTAAAGCCATCTAACAAAGCCATCTAAAGCCATCTTCACACCCAAAACTGCTCAGTAATGGCTATGTTACTGTGAAAGACCGATATCTGGCAAATGTCGATATTCTCCGGTGAATGTCAGCATTCACATAGTCGCTTGGTGTATGTCCGAAATATTTGCTAAATATCATTATTTTTCCCTTACACCGGTAAATGTCGACATTCAGCATGCACTGATGGTGAATGGTGAATAAAAATATTTTTGTTACGTTAAGACAAAAATGCAACTTTTTAAATCATACTTTATTATTAAAATATATTATGATATATGTATGTCCAAAATAGGAGAAAGCTTAAGTAAATAAACTGTTGAACCTAAAACGAACAGTACATTCTAAATGAGAAAAGAAAATAATACCAATAATAAACTTACACATAAATTATGCGATTAACGTTATACAATCTTATTTATTGCAACAACTTAAATTGAAGGGGGAGAGGCTTCTGTGGCTGTGGCCTCTCCGCCTTCTCGGCTTCTCGTTTCGACCCCCACCAGAGTTTATCAATGCTTGTCGACATACACCGGCGATGGTCCGAATGTACAATATAAGAATATAACCAAATATTCTATCTTTCACCGACGTATTTGGTATGTGTGTCGACATTCACCGGAGAATATTGACATTCTCTAATTTCGGTCTTTCACGGTAACAGATATACTCTGTTGCAAAAATCTGTTCCAAACTATCACCAGTTCTAGGCAAGGACAATCTGTTTTTCTACTTGGATCTTTATTTCCCTTGGAGTAATAGAACAGCTGCCTCGACGAGATATTTTGTCCTTAGCAAAATTGACCAGATCTTGGACGAGATATCTCGTCGAAACACTTGGAGGGTTAAAGAATAACTATTAGTTTTCATGTCAAAAATAAAAATTATGAGCATTTTGATATTATTCTACTGTAATTCGAACAGATTACGAATAGGATAATATCTTTCTCATTCTCATGAAAATAAGCATTTAGTGTGTAAAAGCGCATTTCTAAAATACGTCATCGTCAAGGCACCTTACCACAAAATCTCATAATTTTCAGTTTTTAAGTCACTGTAGGGTAAGGCAAAGTTTTTCTAAGTCACTGTAGGGTAAAGCAAAGATTATTAAATTTTCCATTTAATACGAACTATTTAATGCATTTTGTATTTTAGTTGATGTACAGAAAATATTAAAACTTATGAAATAAATAGTGTAGAAGAATAGTATTCGATTTATATAGATAGATACCTTCGAACTCAGATTCCTGAGAGATCTGCTTCTTCCTTAGACCAAAAAATACTTTAAATCCAAAACCTTAAATATCTGTCCCAAATCGTGTGTGAAATCAGAAGGTCGACGATCTTTCGAAAGAAAATAAAGAACACTTTGAAACGATATATGTAATACTTTTAGCGAGCTTAGTAGGTTTCGTTTGGAAAAGAAATATAATACAATAAAAAGTATCTGTAGTAAATTTCTGAGAATCTCTTAGAATTGAGAAGGGTACCAAATCGTATTAGAATTGAAATTGTGTTGGAAGGGTTGAATATTTCGCGTTTCGTATCGTTTTGATTTGAGAGATCTGAAACGGTACACGGGATACCAAGAATTGTAAAAATTTTAGAAATTGCATTTCACAAATATATACGAGGGCTGTTCAATAAAGAATGATCATAAATTAATAAACAATAATTATCTGTACTAATCCGCCAAATTTTGATGGTCTTTCTCAAAATGCTCCCCATTACATGCAATGCACTTATCCCACCTTTTTTTCAGTCTTCAAACACATGTTGGAAGCCAATTTTTTGACAGGTCCTTCAAAATCGCCTCCGTAGCTTTCGCCACTGCCTGTGATAATGAAAAACGCTTTCGCAGGAGGTGTTCTTCAAATTCGGGAAAAGAAAGAAATCGCATGGTGCTAAATCAGAACTGTATGGAGGATGGGGAACACATGTGACGTTGATTTTTGAAAGATACTCAACAACATTGGCAATATGCGGCCTTCCATTGTCATGGTGTAGCATCCATCCTGTTGCTTTCAAATGGGGCCCTTTGCGATGGATGTGGCCTTGGAGGGTTTTCAGTACATCTCTATAGTATTCTCCAGTTACAGTTGTATGTGGTGGTACGACATGCTGATACACCATTCCTCGAATATCGAAAAATGATATGATCATAACTTTCCCAGCAGAAGCAACCACTCTCATCTTCTTCGGTGTTGGTGAAGAAGGAGACTTCCACACAGAGCTCTGTTGCTTGGACTCAGGGTCATAATGATGAAGCCAACTTTCATCAGCAGTGATAATTTTCGAAAGAAGCATCCCATCATTTTGTAGCCTTGATTTCAACTCCGAACAAACCTCCACACGCACATTCTTTTGTTCGGGAATGAGCAGTCTCGGAACCCACCGCACACAAACATTTTTCCATTTTTGCCGTAGGCGAAAGTAAAACTAGGCGTACTTGGCCGGCTGCCAAGGCCGCAGCAGTGGCGTCATGAGCGCGAAACTTGCGCCATCTATTCTCCACTTATCCCGCTACACATGCAATATGAATTTTATTTTTCTTGATTTTTTAATCACCTTAAAAAAGTATGATCATTCTTTATTGAACAGCCCACGTAATTATGTTAATTACTACTTAAAAACATCCTTGCGAAATTTCTAAGTGAATCGAAATATTGCTGACTTGAATACGTCTTTAAAATCGTAACAGTACTGGGGGCATGCATGAAAAGTCTAGCGATACAAAAAGCGTTACAACTGTTTGTTCTTATGATTTCAGAACTAGAAGAAACACCCAGGAGATAAATAAAGCGTCGTGTAAAGAAAGGATGTCCGTACCTGACATGATGAGCGTGGGGAGGGGGTCAGCAATATGTCGAAATTCTACAGTGCTGAGCGAGCTTTGGGCCAGTATAACATTGGATTGCTTGGAGTTAGGACTGCGTAAGTAGTGTCATTAGAAAGCTATTGAACTACGCTATAATTCATATTGTGCATCAATTAATATCAAACTGCCCTTTAATCGCTCAAACTGTTAATTAAGTGTTGAACACTCACAAACAATAAACAATCGTAAAGCTTCCGAAGTCTGCCTCATTTATTCCACAATCCAAAAACAGGTTCAAGTATTCTCGTCAAAACTCGACAGTGATTCAAAATTACTAGGCGTTGTCGTTGGATCTTTCCCTTCGGGATTGATCCCGGACGGTCGCCATTAGCCCGTTGTGTTGCTCCAGTGTAACATTTATTAACTACCTACCTCACGTCAAAACTACGGTTTGTGTACTCGACATAACCTAACATTTCTTTTCTTTCAAATACACGTTTTCCAAAAAGTGCCATTTAAAGTACATCCTTTCAAATCGAAAAATAAGCCAAATTGCAAAGGAAATGTAAGCAGAAATGTACGAAACGCCTATAATTGGAAAGGAAAATTCAAAAGGAATCGGAAAAACCCAAACTTATTAATTTTGAATGATGCAGATTGTACAAAGAGCTTAAGAAAGTTTAGCGCGTCACCACCGGCACTTTTACTTCGAGTGCACCCCCTGAAACGGTGGATATTGATTTAGAATGTGATAAACCATGAAATGAGAATATTACTGTCACCGTTCATCCTGAAGATTTTGTAAAGAGATGATAATTTACCAAGGAATCTGATTACTTTGTCTTGAGGTTTGGATGGATGATTCTGATCCAGTACAAAAAATTTTTTCCCGGTTTCCAACTCAAAGTCAATGAGAACAGATCATCCATCATCCGTCGACTTCTTCAAAATCGTCACCAGTTAAAAGGATTGCTGATGGAGTGGCTATCCACAGAAACATAAACAGCATCACAAACTACAGACCTCTCACTCTTACGATCAACAATAGAATGAGGATTGAAGATTATTAAGTCGGTGATATGTGTCTAGTTGATGTGATGGTACGCGGTGAATCTCGATTTATACTCAATGAATCTCGTTTGCCTACATCCCAATGTATCACAAACTTCGATTGAAGTGTTTCTTCTTCAAAAGCTATGTAAATATTTAGATTCTATCGGAATGATTGTAACCAATGATTACAGATACCAATGTGTGACCATTATAATTACCGGTGATTTCAATGTCGCTGTTACTTAAAACAAATCGATTATAGACTATATGCAAGATGAGTTTAACCTGGAACAGATTTCTACATCGTCCACTACTCTGGGCAATACTTTTATAGATTTAACCTTTGTGAGAAACATTAATGTAAATACTAAGCCATATGTATCATCTCATCATCGGCCTGGTAAATAAAATTATGCACTACCAAGCCTTCAATCATTTACATCTTACCTTTCCACTAACAACACAAAGCCATGTTCATGCCTTTATCCCCTGGTGTTTGCCTCGACGAGGTATCTCGTCAGTAGCAATGATCAAATTTTGATGGACGAGATATCTCGTCACTAGAAAAAAATAGACCAGATCTTGATCTTATCATCATCGAAGAAAAACGGCAATACCTTGACGACATATCTCGTCATTAGCAAAATTGGTTAGATCTGGATGGACGAGATATCTCGTAGAAGGTTAATTTAGGTTTAAAAATGGAAGTAGTGTTACATGTGATGGAATATTGTAAGGTCTCATGGTATCCCTTCTTCGAGGACCAGAAATTCCTACCTAACAATAACTGACCGTAGATGTATAAATCCTCCCGAGCAGAAATGTGTGGAGAGTGTACGACCGGATGGAATAAAGGGATGTCCAGCAGCTCCTCCCCCTTCGTTAACGAGTAACTGGAGGAGCGGTGACTTGACCCCTCGACAGAGATCCATCGAAATTTGGAAATTCAAAGGACTGGTCTGCTCCGATGAAACCGCGGAACTAAAACCATTTTGTCTTAAATTTAATTTAGCTTCGAATTCTGCTTTGAGTTTTAAATACTGTAAACTTAATTTAATTAAATGTGTTTGTTTCAAAGATGTTTCTGTGCCTTAATTCTCTCGCCACAACTTAAATTCATTTCACGACCCTACAGTAATTAATGCTTAGTTAATTTCTATAGAAATTTATGTTGAAAGTTGAGCAGTGGAGTGAAAGAATTACGTTCAATTCCCTTGACAACTTGATCTAATACGATACTTTGTGACTAATTAGCTGTATGTTATCGGATGAAAAATTAGATCCTCAGCTATTTTGATAAAACCAAATGTTTTTCTTACCCTTTGTAAAATGCAAATATGTATGGGAATATGATATGAGCAAAGAGGAAATGAAATTGGATACAAATTCTATCATAACAGTTGATTCATTTACATAGTCATTTAATTATATTTAATTTATTAAATAATTCTTTCAAAATTACATTAATTTCATTTTAATTGCAATTTAATTAATAAAAGTATCTCTACATACTAAGCTTAAATTTAGGCTTTTAAAGAAAGGATTTGGGACGAATCAGGGGATATTTACTGTTGAGTATTTTCCTACGAGATGGCGCACGGACAACCTGACCTCCCGGGGATGTCATCGCGCCTGCATGTTTATGTTCAAGGGGGCTGCTTAACCACCCCCCTGTTTTCTTGTTTATCTGTCACTTGCGAGGGGACTGCCTGCCGAGAACCAACCTCGCAGCTTCGCTCTCCGTTGTTACTTGTTAATAAATCTGTTATTTGTTAATTCTGAGTTCTATTCTGTTAACTCACAAAGCACAGAACGGGATCGATTGACGTGTCCAAACATTTGGTCCGTCGATTCGCCGCAGAAAGGTATTTTACTAAGTAAAAGTATCAGCGCTTCTTTGTCTTCAGCGACGCGTTCGTCGACGCCATTGCTGTGCCTCCCTTGTGAACTGCGACTACGCCGTAGTTCTTCGCTACTGACGCTTGGATACTTTCAACCGAGTTCCAGTTGGTTCATCGTGATGGCTCTTCTCAAGGTGCATTTGCGTAAAAAAACTGTTGAACGTTCGAATTTTCTCTTGTTGAAAACAAATATTGAACAAGAAATTTTGAACTGTGACATTTTCCAGGTCCAATTCTTCAAAGATGAGCTTGAAGTGACACGTAAGAGACTTACTGAACTTTATGATTCCATCTTTGAACTGATTAAAGAGACTGAATTAGATGCAATAGTCAAGGAGTTTCAAGAACTGAAACAAAACTTGAATAATCTGGCCGTTACTTTATTGCGTACGGAAAGAAAACTGAGTGAAAATACTCCCGAAATTAGTGCTCGTGAGTCTCGTCATGTTTTGAATCCGTACCATGAAGTTCGATTACCAACGCTAGAACTTCCAGTTTTCAGTGGTTCTATCGAACAGTGGATATCCTTTCGTGATTTGTTTAGAGCATCCGTTCATTCCAACAGACAACTTTCTGATGCGCAAAAGTTGCAATATTTGAAGGGTGCAGTCAAGGTGATGCTTTGAAAATAATTCAGTCGATCCCATTAACTGATGCTAATTATAAAGTTGCATGGGATCTCTTGTCAGAACGCTTTTCAAACACCCGTGAACTTGTTTTTGCTCATATTCGAAAGCTGCTTTCTCAACAATTTGTGCAAACCGAAAGTGCTTCATCCCTTTTGAATTTGGTTGATGTTACAAGTGAATGCGTGCGTTCTCTTGAGGTGCTTGACCAAAAGATAGAGAACTTTGCCGACACCATTGTGATGTTCATAATTCAACAAAAACTAGATTCGTCAACAAGAGCCTGGTGGGAAAGATCGTTGAAAGATGACCGTGTTCCGTCCCTTAAAGAACTGCTGAGTTTCCTGAAAGATCATGCAAGAAGTCTTCAAGCTTCAAAAGAATCGGTGATTCCGCGGAAAGCTCAAAAGGTAACATCTTTGACTGCATCGTTTTCTACTTGTGAAATGTGCTGTTCAAATCACAAAATTTATAAGTGTTGCGAATTTCTGAAATTGTCCGCAAACAAGAAATTTCAGTTCGTGAAGAGCAAAAAATTGTGCTTTAATTGTTTGAATTCCAGCCATAGTGTGAATCAGTGCAAAACTAACCATAAGTGCAAGAAGTGTGGAAAAAGGCATCATACGCTTCTCCATTTCCAGTCGCCTAGCGAACGTTACAACTCCCCCAACTCTACAGGTCATGACCTCGGGCAATCCGACGGGGTCGAAGGAGAGGATCCTGACGAGCCAAATAGTTCTCCTTCGCACCCACCCATCTCCTCGTACTCTTGTGTTTCTCGAGGGGAGCGACGAAGTCCTGAGTGTCAACAAACATTGCTCGCTACCGCAGTCGTTAAGATTCGCGACTCAAGCGGGTTCTTTCAAAATTGCAGAGCTCTGATTGATCCGGGTTCTCAAGCAAATTTCATCACAGATTCTTGTGTTCAAAAACTTGGTCTTTCACATTCTCGAGCGAATGTTGATATTTCCTGTTTAGGAAAAACATCTTTGGGAAAATCGGAAGGGGAAGTGAATTTAGTGTTTACCCCTCATTTCAAACAGACTCCTGTATATATAGAAAAGGCACATGTTTTACGCAAAATCACTGGCTGCTTGCCCAATTATCAGTGTACCAAAGATTTTGCTCATATCAAAAACTTATTGTTAGCAGATCCTAATTTTAACAATCCTGGTTCAGTAGAACTTTTACTTGGAGTGACAGCTGCTTTACCACTGTTTACTGGACAAACAAGACTCAGCGGTGACAAAATGCCGTTTGCTGTAAACTCTGAACTTGGTTGGCTAATAGGTGGGCCAATTACAGTTCATCCAAATGTTCGAAATGAAAGAGTTGCAGTAAATTTTGTGGAAACAAACGTTGATGATGTGTTGAAAAAATTATGGGAATTAGAGACTGTTCCCACTGCTAGCTTGCTCTCCAAAGAAGAAAAGCGTTGTGAGGAGCATTTCGTTAATACTCATGTTAGAGACGAAACTGGTCGTTTCGTTGTACGATTGCCATTCAAATCTTCTTGTCAACTTGGCGACACCAGGGAAATTGCTATTAGGCGTTTCAAGAACATGGAACGCAGATTGTGTCACCATCCTTCCTATGAGCAGTACAAGGCTTTCATGACAGAATACCTTTCAAACAATCACATGGAGATTGTTCCTGAATCAGAGGTGTTGAAATCACCCTCCTCTTGTTTTTACATGCCACACCATGCAGTTTTCAAGGAATCAAGCACTACTACAAGGTTAAGAGTGGTGTTTGATGCTTCAGCGAAATCATCATACAACACATCCCTGAATGACATTCTCATGGTGGGTCCCAGGTGCCAGCAAGACCTAGTGCCGATTTTGCTGAGATTTCGTATGCATCAGATTGCGGTAACTGCTGATGTAGCCAAAATGTTTCGACAAATCAGAGTTCATCCAGAAGATGCAGATTTTCAGCGTATTGTGTGGAGAAATGATTCCAGCGAGCCAATTCGTGATTTACGACTGACAACTGTCACCTACGGAACTGCATCTGCCCCATATCTTGCAACAAGAGCCATTCGGCAGCTGGCTATTGAAGAAAGGGACAATTATCCCTTAGCATCTAAGAGAGCATCTCAGGATTTTTATGTTGATGATCTTCTGTCCGGTGCAGATACTCTGGAGGAGGCTTGTGAACTGTCTTCTCAACTTTTAATGATGATGAAAAACGGAGGTTTTGAGCTTCGCAAATGGGCTTCAAACGTTCCTGAAATTTTGAAATTCATTCCATCAGAGTTGAAAGAAAGTCATCTTCCCATGCAGATAGAGATTGATCAGTCAATCAAGGTACTTGGTGTCAACTGGCAGCCATCTAGTGATACATTTTCAGTCAGTGTTAGAAATTCTTCTGAAATAGTTGCTACAAAAAGAGCCATTCTGTCTGAAGTAGCTAGGATTTTCGATCCTTTGGGATGGCTTTCCCCCATAGTTATCCTGGCGAAGATGTTCCTTCAAGAACTGTGGAAGACAAATGTGTCTTGGGATGATCCTGTTGGTGAAAAGGTTCAGCAAAAGTGGTCCAAATTCCGGTCAGAGCTTCATCAACTAAAGCTCATCCATATTCCTCGATGTGTTGTGCTATCTAATGCATTGCAAACGCAATTGCATCTCTTTTGTGATGCATCTGAGAAAGGCTATTGTGCCGTGGTTTATTTACGAAGTGTTTCAGCTAATTCCGAAGTGAAAGTGAGCCTTCTAACAGCCAAGACAAGAGTCGCACCATTGAAAACCATTTCCCTTCCTAGACTTGAACTTTGTGCTGCATTATTGCTAGCACATCTGTTTGAAACAGTTCAAGAGTCCTTAGCGGGAAAATTTTGTGAAATTTATGCGTGGACCGATTCAACTGTTGTTTTGTCATGGCTTGCTTCTGAACCTCGACGTTGGCAAACGTTCGTTGCTAACCGTGTGTCAGAAATTCAAGGAATTTTGCCCAATCAACATTGGTACCATGTGCAAGGAAAAGAAAACCCTGCAGATTGTGCGTCACGTGGGTTTTATCCCTCTGATCTCCCTTCTTGTAACCTTTGGTGGTTTGGGCCCCATTGGTTAAGTGATTCATCGTTTGAAATGCCAATGCGTACTGACATAAACACAATAACTGAAAATGTGCTTTGCGAAGAGAGGAAGCAAATTGTTTCCGCTGTTGCACGTTTGCAGGAAGAACCCCCTCTAATTCGAAAATTCTCTTCTCTCATGAAATTGTATCGTACCTTTGCATGGTGTTTACGTTTCATATATAATTGTCGTGTTTCTGTTGAACAGAGAAAGCTCGATCTTTTGACAACTGAAGAACTTCAAAAATCTGAGACTTTTATTGTTACTATTGTTCAGGCTGCTGCGTTTCAAGAAGACATGCATTGTTTGTCGGAGAACAAGCCTCTGCCTAGTAAAAGTAAACTGTTGTTTCTAAATCCATTTCTTGATTCGAATGGTGTTATTCGAGTTGGTGGACGGTTGAACAACTCTAATTTTCCTGAGAGTCGAATGCATCCAATGATTTTGCCTAAAAAACATCACTTCACTGATTTAATTGTGAAATATTTTCATATTTTACATCTTCATGCTGGTCCTCAACTTCTGCTATCTACTATACGCCAAAAGTTTTGGATTTTGAGTGGCAGAGATGTTGTTAGGAGAATTGTTCGAGAATGCATTATTTGTTTTAGATTATGTGCCAAATCAGCTTCTCAAATGATGTCTGACCTACCAATTTCAAGAGTGACTCCTTCTCGAGCATTTTCAAAGGTAGGCATTGATTATGCTGGTCCTTTTCAAGTGAAATGCAATAAGGGACGTGGACAAAAATCGCTAAAATGTTATACAGTATTGTTTGTCTGTTTTTCCACGCGTGCTATCCATTTAGAGTTAGTAAGTGACCTTTCTACAAAAACTTTCCTTGCTGCTCTCAGGCGATTTGTTGGTCGTCGTGGAAAACCAGCTGAATTATTCACCGACTGTGCTACGAACTTTGTTGGTGCTAACAAAGAACTTAAAGAAATGTTGAGGTTTGTAGCTTCTTGCAAAACTGATACTGAATTCAATAGTTTTGTTTTAAGTGAAGGACTGAAGTGGAAATTTAACCCTCCTGCTTCTCCCCATTTTGGTGGGCTGTGGGAAGCAGGGGTTAAAAGTATGAAATTTCATTTGAAACGGGTTATTGGAGATTCGTTACTAACATATGAAGAATTTTTGACTTTATTGATACAAATCGAGGCGTGTCTCAACTCCCGCCCATTGTGCCCTCTTTCAGAGGATCCAAGTGATCTTACTGCTCTAACTCCTGGGCATTTCCTCATTGGTTCTCCTCTTACTGCAATTCCAGAGCCTAGCCTCACAGAAATTAAGCTCAATCACCTCGATAGATGGCAGTTACTGCAAAGATTGTTCCAGCATTTCTGGAAAAGGTGGAGCAATGAATATCTAGCAAGATTGCAACAACGACCAAAATGGGCTCGTCCGAAGACCAATCTGAAGATAGGAGATTTGGTGCTTATTAAAAACGAACTCCTTTCTCTCTCCGATGGAAGTTAGGGAGAATTAGTGCTACATTTCCTGGCTCTGATGGAAAGGTTCGTGTAGTGAATGTGACCACCTCGAGTGGAGAACTTAAGCGTTCCATTACAAAACTGTGTCCTTTACCATTAGACTCTGATTGAGTTTTAATTATTTCTATTTATGTTTAATTTGCCATTTTAAACGTGTCTTCATGTATTCTATTTCTAAGTATTTTCATTGAAATTCGTATTTGTTGTTTCTGTTTTTTTTTAAATTGACTTTTTTATGTATCTGTTGAATCCCTGTGGGCTTCAAGGCCGGGAGAATGTTGAGTATTTTCCTACGAGATGGCGCACGGACAACCTGACCTCCCGGGGATGTCATCGCGCCTGCATGTTTATGTTCAAGGGGGCTGCTTAACCACCCCCCTGTTTTCTTGTTTATCTGTCACTTGCGAGGGGACTGCCTGCCGAGAACCAACCTCGCAGCTTCGCTCTCCGTTGTTACTTGTTAATAAATCTGTTATTTGTTAATTCTGAGTTCTATTCTGTTAACTCACAAAGCACAGAACGGGATCGATTGACGTGTCCAAACATTTACTTTAAATTATATATTTATGAACATTAGTTTCTCGTAAATATTTAAGTTTACATTAATATTGCGTACAGAAATCTTATAAGGTAGGTACTCACTTTTATGTTTTTATTTTTAGTGTTACTAATCAAATAAAACTTCTTATAATTTCCCAAATCTGAATTAAAGCAAAGGGCCTGTTAGATATTTGTCATTAAACCTCTAAGTGGTTATGACGAGATATCTCGTTATCAGGATATTGCCGATATTTTGATGATGACGAGATCAAGATATGGTCAGTTTTCTTCTTATCACAATATACCTCGATCTGGGCAGTTTTGATAATGTCTCGAGATACCTTGTCGAGACAACCACCTGTAGAGTTAATGTCCTGAAGTCGCTAAAAACAAGTATTTCTGATTATCGATGTAAAAAGCGAAATCTTATAAGTGGCACTAAAGTGTTTTTCAAGGTGTAAATTGCTAAGAAATGTACAATACCGAAGAACAAACATTTGGTCGAAAATATTCTGAAGATGCAAAATATCAGTAGATGGAAAAAGTATGGTAAAACTCAAGAACACTGTACCGATGCATCAAGGCCGTCGCGGCTCAGTGGGTATGTCCACTGCGCTAGCAACCTTCGAGTTCTAGGTGGCGCAGGTTCGATTCCTGCCAAGTACATTCTCCCTGGGTGTATTTCTCTCTTCTGTGTCAGTAAAGCTTTCGCAGTATATGTGTCCATTACTTGATATTGTATTGTGTCTGGTGCAGCATGCCTTTGCGCCATAAAACCCCAAAACTAAACAACCACTGCATCACCAAATTGGCGACTAGAATTTTAGTCGCCAAATGGCTATTTGGATAGGGTTACTACTATATACCAAAAATATCGCCAGAAACGGCGATGAAAAATGATTGACAATTGGCGGTGCTACTGTTCTTGAGTCCAACCAAAAGTTCTTGTAGTTTGGATCATGACGGAGTAAAAATTTTGGGTTTTGGGGGGTTATGGCGCAAGGGCCATATTTGGCCATGAAGTCAAAAGAAACTTTTAATGTTTCTTCCCAGTAAATGCAGAAATCTGGATATTTGTATGCATAAATTAAGGTCAGGCTAGCGTATTATATTAAATATAATTAAATTTGCCTGGGGGCTGTGGCAGCAAGGACCTTTTGCAAACAGGAAAAATTGGTACCTCAGGTATTGATCTCGTCGTCTGACCGTGGTTAAAAAGGACGAGGAGTTGTCCTCAATCTTTCCCTTCGGGATTAATTCCGGACAGTCGTATATAGGCCATTCTGTTGCATCAGTGTAACGTTAATTCAACTATCATCTTGAGTGTATGCTGAATTTCCTAACACTCTTTGAAAGTTTGTTGTATATAGTCAAAACATTATTTTTTAATCAGTGAAACTAAATTATACAAAACGTGCTTTCGATTTTACGAACGTGAAAGCGAACATGGACTAAAAGCATTAATTATTACATTTTCTCTATTTCTTTTAGAAAAGAAAAATCGCATTTATTTTCTTATTGCGTACAGAATTTAATTAAGAATTATAAGAGAACATTTTCAACTCCAGCTGTAAGAAGCAATAATAAGAAAACTAACTTTTTAAAACTTTAACAGCTTTTAAAACACTATTTCCCAATTCTGTGTTGGAAAATTATCTTTCTTAATCCATTTTACGAACTTAATATGTGATAAATTCCATTAAAATTGATTTTCTGAAATTATTGCAGAAAAACTATTTCCGTGTAATTCCGTTAATTATTAATTGCTATCGTCTGGTATACCGTTTTAAAAAGTAAAGTAATAGTTAATGGATTTCCTCTGAAATAAGTTAATCTAATTAGTTAAAATTTTGAATTGCTCAAGATATAATTAATAAATCAATCTGTAATATCGGTGGCTGATTATTAGTAGTAATAAAACCATAATTTAGTTTCTAAGAATTTAGTCGGTTTATTCATTGAACGCTATTTCTATCGAAGTATTCAATCGTTGATAATCACTGAAAATGTGGACAGAATTTTCTTTTTGAATCTCACACGGCAACATATTTACGGAATGAGTATCCTTGTAGACAATGTTATTTCTATGAAAGTGTTCAATCGTTGATAATCCGTTATAATGAAAACAATATTTTTCTTTTAGAATCTCACACCGCAACATATTTACGGTATGAATATCTATGCATTTTTGAAGAGTATTTAAACTTTCTATGTGGACCACTCAAACCTATACAAGTACCGAAATTTTTTTTTTAGTCTACTTATAAAAAACACAATCAGAAAAATATATTTATGCAGAACAGATTTGATTAAATTTTCACATCTTATCATCATCATTTATTTTCATACCTTATCAAATCTAACCCACAGAAATGCTACGTATAACATTGATCCGTAACCCGATAGATAAGTTTATTACATATTTATACTTATCTCAAGCACTTGTGAAGGAATTCTTGAACTGAAATGGGTAAATAAACCTTTAAATCAATACTATCATTTGGAAATGGCAGAGAACTGTAAAGGGGAGCTTTGCTGCATTGGAATAAACTGGAAATTGGATTAAATGCAAAATTATATCCAAACTATTAAACATCTAAGCTAAGTAAATTTGGGACTATCCAATATCCATGATATCAATACCAATAGTATATATATCTTTATTTATCGATACCATTAGTACCACATCTTTCATAGCAATAGAAAATTCAAATACCATGGCAATAGGAAAACCGTAAACTTCTACAGTTTGAATACTTGTGTGCTAGGAGACATTTTCAAGCTAAATTAGGACGTAATAAGGAAACCTTAAGATTCAAATTTTCCGTATACTTTTGAATATAACAAGTACCGTAATCGCTTAATACTAGTGAATACACGAATGTCTTGCTATGTATTTAAATTTAAAGACAGAAATATTCTATGTGTTTCATTGCAGATTATTGTATATTTCACTTAACCCTCCTAGTGGTTCTCTGAAAGAAATATCTCGTCATCAGCAAAATTGACTTGATCGCAATGGGCGATATATCTCGTCACTAGAAGAAAACTGACCAGATCCTGATCTCGTCTCGTCATTAGAAGAAAACTGACCAGATATTGATCTCGTCTCGTCATTAGAAAAAAACTGACCAGATCTTGATCTTGTCTCGTTATTAGAAGAAAACTGACCAGATCTTAATCTCGTCTCGTCATTAGAAAAAAAACTGACCACATCTTGATCTCGTCTCGTTATTAGAAGAAAACTGACCAGATCTTAATCTCGTCATCATCATCAATACCTTGATGATGAGATGTCTCGTCATTAGCAAAATTGGTCAGACCTTGATGGACCAGATATCCCGTCGAAAACACTCAGAGGTTAAAAAAGAATTGATTGAAATAAGATTTGTTAGTTTACTGCTGGATGGAATGTACTTTTCAGCATCGAGACATGTACTTACACCAAAACACCAAAAATGATGCTTTTGGGTCGTGACACTATTGCAGCCCGTGTTGGGTTATGTCGAATTTAAAAATAAACAGTCACTGGCCTTGTGGTTAAGGCCCTAGTTTGGGACTTCCAAGCTGTATGGAGGTTAAAATCAGAAAAGAGAGAAAACTATGTGCGAAATGGCAAGCAGAGCGCTTGAAAAGAGAGCAATCAACAAATTTAAACATCGATTCCAGGCTCCTCAGAGAGAAATGCAACGGCATTGAATTAATGAGTCTGGAAAATCGAGCGAGGAATGGATAACGATTATCAGTTAAATTAATCAGAAAGTTGTTTTGAGGTTTTTATAAATGTTGCACAGTTACTATAATCTGTTACAGGTATGTCTATTAAAAATTATCTGGTGTTAAGGTCTCAAAATTGTCGATATCTGATGATAAAGGAGTTAGGGGTCTGGAATTCAACACTCCTTCAATTTCTGAAATTACTATTAAAAATTCCTCAAGAGTGAGGCTTGAGTTTCCAATGACTCTCCTCAAATCAAATTTAAGTGACTTGACCCCGATTTCCCAAAGACCATCGAAGTTCGGCGATTTTGGTTCCACTCTATGCATCATTCATTAGTAAAGTAATTTGTTAAGGTTTCTGGGCATTGCACAATTTTGTTTAATTTCTTAATCTCCTATCAAGCTCCAACAAAATTTGTGGCATTATCGCTAAGTAGTTTAGAGCACTTGCCTCTTCAGCCAAAGAATCTTTTCAAGCTGGCAATGAATGCTGCTGAAGTTAGATCAGTTACAATATCTAAATGTATAGCTTTAGTACACAAACAAATATATATTGCAACATATAATTTGTTAAACAGTTATAATCCTTATATTTTTCAATATATTTCTTATTAATTTTCAGTTAAAGATGAGATTCTGATTCTGATCTATAATGATACTGAAACTATAAACTATACGATCCTATTTAAGTATGCTGTAAACTGTGAAATGACCCTTTTATTTGCAGTATTGTGTTTCAATAAGTTCGACGTCTTCATTGAATATCTCTTGGTGAATTCGCTAGATGAAGCCAAAACTTTCAGAATGTAATCGGCACACAACAGAACTTGAACTTCCTTGATCTTGCATTTCAGTTAGTTTGGAAAGCGAGAACGGTATTACTACGGATAATTACTGGACATATACTGTATAAAGCGCAATGTATGACAATTTAACAAAAGAAGTAAAATTTTGTCAATAAATGCTATCAGAGTGTCTTTATATAACCTAAAAAAGTTCTTAATTTCACTAAATTGGAAACTTTCTAAAATTCCACCATTCTTTGTGTATATAATAATTTAAGCATATGTCATAAATAGTTGCTAAAATTTGCATTTGATAAATCTCTTTACATGAAAATATTGTTAAGGATGGATAATTTCCGCTTCTACAAATGAAGCCAAATAAATCAGATCTAAGGACAGTAAACATCTTCCAATTAGAATACAGATCATGTCAGATGAAATAATTTGGGGAAATAGGATATATGATAGTCCAATACGCGCTGTAAAACAGTGCAAGCGATTATGTAAAAATGTAAAACCACCAACTGTACTAGAGTAAATGATTTTGTAAAAATATAAAATCATCTATAGCTTTACCGGATTCGTGATATACATATCTCAACCCAAAAGAATAGAATTTATTATTATTGTTTTTAATTGTAACTTCTAGAGTGAAAAAAATTAAAATTTGTTCTTGATATTTAGAAGCCAGTATTTTTGGTCTTTAGAAACATAAGTTGTTCGCCAAAAGTAGATTATTAGAGATAAAAACGAATTTATCTTGTTTCATATCACGAACCCGAAATATTTAGAATATTCGTATACAGTAAACTGATTTAAGATCACTCAAGAACTTTTAAACTATTTATGCTTTACAAATGTATGAGATTAAAGTACATTTGTAAATCGTAATTACTTTACATATTCATAGTTATTAAGTAATATTAATACATTCCCAATACATTATGTGTGAGTAACTTCTGCACTTAACTATCCATAAAATATGGCCTATAATGTATTGAAACATTGCTTTTAATTTGCTCTGCTTCTATTTGTTCAGATAAGAAAAGCAACAGATAATGAGTAAACAAACAATTAAAATTTAGAAAACAATTTTTTTGCATCAACAATATTAAAAGCACGGAAATTTAAATGCAATTATATTTCGTTACAATTTCGTAGCGTCATTGCTTCCCCGCATCAAATTCATGGCTTTAATTAAAATCATTAAATAAAATATAAAACCAGACGTAAACTAATTGAATTAATTCATGAATATATTAATAGTAATCGAAAAATATTTTGTAAAAAGTAAATAGTAGCTTGACGTTAGTAATTTATTATAAGACAATACTAAATCTTTAAATTACGAAACCACGAATGGCTTAGATGAATTATACTGTCTTTAATATTATTAAATACGTAAACGTGATACTTCAAGAGTATTATATAGATTAAGCATCTAGTTATAATTTAATTTGTCGGCCTTTTAAAACCTCAATAACTTATAACTTTTTCCCTAAAGTTAGCAATTTATTAAGAGGAAGCGAAATGTGATACAGTTTTAAACCATTCACTTGAATATATCATAATCATTTTAGATGAATTTTCTCAGAAACCGCTCTCACTAAATAATTAATTTGCATTGTATATACAAATGAAATATTTAAGTACTCAAAATTTTATTTTTTATAAATCTAAGTAATGTTATTATAGGTCATTAATTATTTTATTCGCTGCAATATATTTATTAGTATTTAAAATTAAGTGTCCGAATGAGACATAAATATTCCATACAAATTCTACGGAATCTGACATTACTGGTAATCGGATTAACGTTGAACTAATCGGTTTTTTACTAACCGCTTATCGTTTTTATTGCAACTAGATATTTATTTGAATTGTTTTAATATTTTTTATTTGCACTCTCTTTTTGCTGGTTTTTTCGGATTTGGGCATCACTGTTATAATATTAATGTTTTTTTGTATTTGTTTATTGTGTTGTTTTCCATTTCTTTAATGACATGAATTATTTTTGTTTTTTCTGCTCCCTAGGTTAACATGAATGATAATAGCCTTCTGAATTCCATTTTAATACCTCTAAAAATATTAATGTTTAATCTGTGGAGTAGAGTTCTAATTTGATCGCATAGGGATCTGTGTCTTAATGTCTATGAGGTTTATGCTTTAAATAACTGTGCGAGTATTTAACCTTAGAAGAAGTTTTTTATGCTCAAACATGAACAAAAAAAATACTTCGGGTGAAGAATTTATTTGATTTATCAATAACTATACTCACGAAATTGCCTTCGATATCACAGTTTTTCATCAGATATTTGGTTAACCAGCTGCCAATTTCATTCTATACGTATTAAGATATGTTTGCTATGAATTTTACTGTTTTATGACAGAAAAATATATAATTAATTCAGATTTACTCATACAAGTAACGATAGGATAAAATCTTTAAACTGGGGTCAGATTTGAAGTCGTTTTGATATTTCATATACCAACCGGACATTTGAAAACAAATCACTACGTTTAAGATACCTCAAGCAGAACAGAATGAATTTGGTTCAAGTTTAACCAAACACTTGGTGCAGATAATATTTATATTTAAAGCAGTCTACGTTGTAAGACAAAATGCAAAAAAATCACAGACATTTATTTTTATGTTTTGGTTTATCACTCGCACTTTTTACAGATAGGAGAATACTTTTGTGTACCTGATTTCATGCGTCATATTATATTGTATTTTAAATGTTTTTACTTAAACTTTAAAAAATAATTCGGTTATTTTGACGGGATACTTAATTAGAAAGATGCCCTTCATATGGTTTAATATGACATGGAAATTTTAAGTGCATCCTTACAAAATACACCAAAATAGTTAAAAGTTTGAATTGGTCAAATACTGCTGCCACCCACTGTACACACTGGGCCGTTTCGTTAGCTCTCACAGCGAAACATGATAGTTGAACGCTAAAACAAACTTTGACACTCGAGAAACTATTTAATATACCTAATCATTCATATAGTTGTTTTTAAGACTAATTAATACCTCGCCAAGCCGGGTGTGAGCATAAACTCTAAAAAACACATGTATTGACAATTGTAACTTACATTATGATTCATCAGCACATTATACGTTGAATTATTTACAGATACGAGGATCTTAACTCGTCATCAAGACATTAATGATTGTTTGATTATCACTAGATCAAGATCTGGTCACTTTTCTTCTAGTGACTAGATATCTTGTTTATGAAGATCTCGTCACTTTTCTTCTAATGACGGGAGATTTCTTCGAGACAACCACAAGGAGGATGAATGGCGCAATGTCCATAAACGGACAAGTTGAGCCAAAATAAACTTGCCGAAGACAAGGTATTTACTTCTCCTAAACCGATTATCTCGCTTGATAGATAGCGAAGTTACTTAAAATGTAACCAAGTGAAGTTACTTACGTAATAAGTACAGGAAGCACATTCACTTTTATTGGTTGACTTATTTAAAAAAGCTAAATAATTAACTGACTAATACTTGCGATTAAAATAATTAATTATTTTCATACTGCTGTTAAAATGCTCACTAAACTTTAACCCTCTGGATAAGGGGACCGGCCCAACCAGCCGAAAATTTCGAGTTCCCTCGTTACGAAAGGCTCGGAATTTTTAAACACCTGAACGAATCGCCGAAGCCCATTACGTAAATGATTTACATCCCCTATTTTCTGTGCTACCAAGAGACCCGCGCGTGAATAGCCTTATCTCCCTTTGACAAAGATACCAGGGTTATCGACGGGAAGCCTCGCAAATTGTTTATCCTCGAGCATCGAGTCTGTGAGAGGTTGAGCAAATGAAAAGAGATACACTTAAAAAGTCACCACCACCCTTTCAGTTTACCCGGAAAGAATCTGTCCCTTTTAGGCATACCCAGGACCCGACAGTAGAAACCGGCACATTAGGTGGTAATGGGACGACACATATTCCTCTCCTCCTGGGAGAAAACATTGTAAAAGCCGTTTCGGCCGGTTTCAGTCAGTTGCCTGTAAAGCCTTTGGGCAGGCTCCGTAACTAAAGAAGGAATCGATATTCTGCCCCGACGTATGCAGAGGGTTAAAGGTACTAATTTTCAAAACATAATTATTTTACTGATATATTGAATAATTATTGGAAACCCACTCGCTAACGCAATTTCTAAAAATAAAGGGTGTGAAGCTCTTTCAAGTTTATTAGATTTATTCATTAAATTCTTAGTCCAGTTGTAATGAATAATATATTTCTTAAAAAGATGTTTCTTATTTATATTGTGCCTTTCGCACAATTTTCATTGTAACTGGAAATTGAAGAATTAACTCGAGTACTTTGCTGTCGCTCAGCCGTCGTTTTTTGCTACACGAGCGCTAATCAGACCAATGTCGATCATAGTCGAATTGCAATAAATCCGGTTAATAAGTTGAGTTGCTGTATTAGTAAATATTACATAGATTTTAATTTAACTAAGCATTTTAAATCGTATTGTAATATTTTTTCATAAAAAACAGGATAAAATTAATATCAGATAATGTTTCATTTTTATATATTACGTTTATGTAAGTTAAGTTTCCTATGTTTCACTTTTATATATTATTTCATACATTTCAATAAATTAAGATTTAATTTTAATTTAATAAAATTTAGATTTTGTCCCTATTATTTAACTATCAATAAAATTTCCTTCACTTTTTAAGAACCCAATTTCATGAAAAAATAGCAGTTTTCTAATCTCCGAAGAAAAAATTAATAATTAATAACATCTGGTGGAAAAAATGACATTTTAATTTAAATTCATTGAACTGCATAAAGTGTGAGCCCCCTAAAAATTGTTAAATAATTCATTCCTTATTAATTACCTTCAAAAAAGTTCATCTTAATTCCAAAACTTATTTTAATTTTGTGGTTCCCAGTAATAATTTTCTACAAGAGTAGCTTCTATTTAATATAAAAAAATCAGCGTAAAAATGTAATCAAAGATGGCTAGTGAATTTTGTTTAAAAATTAACGTCTAGATACATAGAGTATTAGATCAGTATGAAATTAATGTATTAAAATTTGGAAGAGAAAAGCGTGTGTGTACAATGAAATTATAATTAGAGAGCGCAACACTGCAGTGTTAATACAGAACATGGTGTACGCGTAATTTTATTTTAAACCAAATGTATCACTGTTGACTGGCATAATTTCCTTACATAACTTAGTTGGCGTCCTATTTATATTTAGGGTATGCCCGCATGGATCAGAAAGAAATTAGTCGACTGGTACCCTGTTAGCTTTTGTGGAACACGAACGAATGACACAAATACAACTGGGTCTAAGAACTACTTTTAAGGTGTACATATGCACTAGAAGATTTTTTTTAATTTTGACTTTAAAAATCCAATATTTTTATAATAGATCATAGGTTTGTACCTAAACTAATTTCTGTGTGAAAATTCAAATTAATCTAGTTATAAATTATCTAATTAAGATATAATTAGCATGTTTTTTAACAGTGATATCTCAAACTCTAATTTTTCAGAAAGACAATTCCTGTTGGAAATTATTCCTACTATTATTCTTCATGTTTTGACCCACTATCAAGTTGCTAGGGAGAATAGATTTTTTATACAAGTTTTTTCGCCGAGGAAGTCTAAAAAAATCATGATTTTTTCTGGAATTTTGACATTTAAAAATGAACTAAAAACTAATTTCTTAAGCAATAACTTTGACTGAGGGGCAAAACATTTACTGTATTATATAGATTGGAATGATAAAAAATAATTATAGTACGTCGATTCATTGTGGAGTTATCACTGTTTGAACAAAGTATCCTATTGTAAAAACACAGTTCTTCAGAAATTGAGTTTATAAAGTTTTGAAAACACGTTTGCACGAGGGGACAGTACCTAACAAAAACCCTTGTAACTAGAAAACTATTTCGAATATTTACAAGAACTAAGTATCGTATGAAAGCTAAGGAGTTGGAAAATATATTCAATTAATAAAAGACTATCGATATTCAAGTCAATTTTCGCGATTTATAGTGTATATGTTACCGTGAAAGACCGAAATTAGAGAATGTCAATATTCTCCGGTGAATGTCGACACATACCATATACGTCGGTGAAAGACCGAATATTTGGTTATATTCTTATACATTCGGACCATCGCCGGTGTATGTGGACAAGCACATATAAGCTCTGGTGGGAACGAGAATCCGAGAAGGCGCAGAGGCCACAGCCAGAGAGGCCTCTCCGTCTTCTGTTTAAGTTGTTGCAATAAATAAGATTGTATAACGTTAATTACATAATTTATGTGTAAGTTTATTATTGGTATTATTATCTTTTCTCATTTAGAATGTACTGTTCTTTTAGGTTCAACAGTTTATTTACATGTGCTGTTACTAAGGCTTTCTCCTATTTTGACATACTATATCATAATATGTTTTAATAAAAATTAAACATAGTTTAAATTATTTTAATTATAATTTAAACTATGATTTAAAAAGTTGCATTTTTGTCCTAACGTAACAAAAATATTTTAATTCAACATTCACCATCAGTGCATGCTGAATGTCGACATTTCACGGTGTAAGTGAGAAATAATGATATTTAGCAAATATTTCGGACATACACCAAGCGACTATGTGATTGCTGACGTTCACCGGAGAATATCGACATTTGCCACATATCGGTCGTTCACAGTAACATATACATAAGTTGCTCCCTAAAATTATTAATTATAAGACTTTTTGAAAAAGAAAAACTCTATTATTTTAGTTGTAATCTAAAAAATAATAGTCTAATATTATTTTAGTTGTAATCTAAAAAATAATAGTCTAATATTATTTTAGTTGTAATCTAAAAAATAATAGTCTAATGTCTAATATTATTTTAGTTGTAATCTAAAATATAATAGTCTAATATTATTTTAGTTGTAATCTAAAAAACGTGTTGAACGGCATGGGGAAGTTGTAAAATCATAAAATTTAGTCCATTTCAGGCGTCTGAGACAAGAATGCAGTGCGGTTGAATTAGTATTTCCCATTTACGGAAAGTCGATTGAGAAATGAAAAGCAATGAATAGGACGTATTACGACGAAACGTTTCGAGATTTTGCCTCTTGTATTTATCCGATCCCTCTCGGCGATTCATCTTCTCGTCTAAAACTGCCATGGAGTGTCCAAACTCTGGAACAAAAACATGTCCAAAAATGTCACCATTTCTAGGAAAGGGACGATGTTTTTCCTATTTGGATATTCGTTCCTCCTTGGAGTAATATTGGAGCTTCGTCTGGACGAGATATATTGTCCTTGGCAAAAGTAACCAGATCTTGGACGAGATATTTCGTCGAAACACTTGAAGGGTTAAGCAGAATCTTTGGAAACATTGGAAGTGTTGCAATTTTTAAACGAATATAATAAAATTCTCTGAATATTCAGCACTAATGAGTTTTATTACTTAAAAACTCAAATCAAATCATTTATTTACTATAAAACATATCAGTTATAAATTTAACAGAGTTCTAGGTTAACCAGTTTTATGACATTATTTCTGATTATTTTTAGTCACAGATATTTCTCAATGTGGCCGAATGACTTAAGGCATCATTCGAAAGAAACTGGTGAACTGAAGCGCTTGATTACAATTTCGAATAATATATGTGCTGAAGTTGAGTTGACTGCTTGAAGTTTCTCTGTATCTTCCAGACGACCCGTAAATGTGGATCGGCTATATGTGAGGTTTCATCAACTCGCCCGAAGTATTGAGTTCAAGGAAAACCTTAGATATAGTGAATTTAATATAAATGAATTAGATATAAATGAATTTAAATTTTTTGATTAAGCAAAAATTCTGAAGTAAAATGTCCCTCGTATCTAAAATTCATTATATTAAGCTTCTAAGTGGTTTATACGCATAATTCCACCTCAGAACCTGCAGTCTCCCCTGTATGACTTCTAACCATTTTCACCTTCTTGACCAAAATAATCTTCACAAAGGATTCTATTCTAGTAAATGTAGCAATAGAATCTTTCCAAAGGATTCTATTCTAAGGAAAAAAAATCACTAGAATTTTTCTAAAGGATTTCATTCTAAAGAAACAATCTCTATAGTATCCTTCCAAAGGATTCTATTATAAGGAAGGAAGCAATATAATATTTCCAAATGATTCTATTCTAAGGAAAGGTTCTATATAATTCTTTCAAAGGATTCCATTCCAAGAAAAGAAGCTTTTGGAAAAATTCTATTTCTTCTTTCCTTCTATGTATTTAATGATATGTATTGATGGATGTTACAAAAACAATAAAAAAGTATCCATTTGTAAGTTTATGAGACTTCCTGCGATTCAGTACAGATGTTGCAACGATTATCATTTTTGTAGAAGATTATTTCCATACAGAAATAAACAGTTAGTTAATTTTTATACATACTGCACCAATCATATATTTTACTAGAGGAAAGTTATGTATGAAAGTTAATTTTTATATCAGCACCTAATATATAAAGAAATTTGTTACTGATAAATGTTTTCGTTCGTCTAATTAGTCTAAATATTCCAGATCTTTTCTTAGGACATTCGAGATGTGAACATCTATATCTTATAACTAAAGTGCTAGAAAGCATCTTCAAAACGAAAAATTGGGATTGCACTTGTATTAAATTCGCAATTCTCTTCAAGTCGTACATAAGTAGCACCTTTTTCTCCAGAAGAGGTTAAACTTCTAAACTCGTTGAAACTTCAGGTAACTGATATGAGTCATGAAGTTTAATTTTAAATAGTTTCGGAATACTTAATTAAACCTGACATTTTTAATTTGAAATTAGTCACAGGCATTTTTCAAATTGGATATTTTGTAAATAATACATGTAATTGTAAATGTATGCGGCTCTTGTGTGGAATTAAAGGTACAAACTTAATGCATTTCAAGCTTGTAAATGAAATGAATAAATTAGATATTTCCGCGCAAATATCTTAAATACAGCAATTCATATACATTACATGCATTGTCTTGCAAATTGAATGAGCTATTTAGGATATGCTTTACAAGAGTAATTAATATATGTATTTTTAACACTATTATTTAAAAATATGCTTGCAGAATAAACTATTGTAAAATTAACATTGCTAGCAGTATCTATACTCTGACAAAATGGTAAAAACTTGCCATGAAATAAATTATGAAAAATATATTATTAAATTAATTTGAATTCAGCATAATTGCATTCAATACGTACACATTTGAACATATTTTTTATTTTTGTTCTGGAAAGCCACTATATTTAAATATTTACATTTCTTATAGGCATAGGGAATAGGCTATTAACACATTAATTAAGATGTTATATGAATTGCAAGTTTTTTATTTAAATTTCAGTCGTTTTGACATGTTTCTTGCATAATGTGCATGTCTTTGGGATTCGGAATAACTTTGTAAGCGTTTCCAATATCATTTTCTGGAGTCGGGAATGGATTTTAAAAAGAAATCGGATTTTTCCTACACGGAGTCCATTTTGAATGTTACAAATGAATTTTAAAATTTCCAACTTGTCCTCTATAGTTGATATTAGATATAAATCATCAAATGCTTTTATTTTTTCTTCAAAAAAATTATTTTTTAAGAACTCCAGATTGTTTTCTCCAAGCTATTACGTCAGTTGCATGTTAGTGAGCTCAGCCAATATCCTCTGATTTGTTCAATGGGTTCATGATATTCCACGCATGCACATCAATGTCCCCTTACTTTGGCTGTAAACTTGCATCGATGTCGAGCAAATCGTTCACGTTATATTAAGGGGGCACAGTTCCTTTAAGCATACAAATGAGCAGGTAAAATAGACTAATTTCGATAAACTGTATCACCAAAAGTTTCATGTGTATCATAATGAAATTTTTTGCAGGGTTTATTTATACTTTATACTACACAATGCAGAAAAATTGGTTTGATTTTTAAAAATTAAATAATATTTTACTAGAATTTACATAAGAATTTACAATATTTAGTCGATGGAGAAGAGATAATCAGAAAAACTCCACGAAGACTGTTTTTCTAAATTGTTATAAATGAAATGAAGTTTATGGTTTCATCCAACAATAGAATTTGTGCTTCCAAGAATTCCCGGAATGCTTCCAAGAATTCCCGGAATGCTTCCAAGAATCAAAAAAAATGTTTTTGAGTCTAAAAATTTGTGTCTTGAAATTTTTGTTGATGAACTATATTAATATTTTTATTGTTATAATGAACAATAAAATATTTGAGATTAGAAATTAAACGAAGCACATTATTTAGCAGATTGAAAAGTTTGAAAACACCAGGCAAGAAAATGTTGGTGGATATTCTCCTTTTTATTACCAAACATAAAAAGGAGACCGAAGTTAAACAGAATAAATAGGAAAGGAAAAAAAGCGGAGAGCACAAACGAATCTAACTTGACTATCTGACATTTAGGAACTCTCAGCCAATGAACAAATGGGAACTGAGTCACGTGATTTTACGATTATCTCCGTCTAGTCTACCAGATTTAGCCGGTACTGATCACAGAAGCTTTCGAAATTTGGCAACTGCTCATGGGCGAATTACATTTGTAAACAATACAAATAATTATTATAAATAGCGGTTCTCATTCATTTTTCTTGAGATCTGTAAGAAGTTCTACAATTCTTCATTGTGTCTTCAGTTCTAAATTTAGGAGAGTGAATCTTAAACCACAATGTTACTCATAAATTCTGAATTATTATTTTATTGGAACACTGGAATTATAACCTATTCAGCTCATTTGTATCCAACTCTTCGTCCTTTCAAATTCAATGATTATTCCTGGTTAGCATTATGGATACATTTTATGTTTTATATGCCTTTTCACTGTTATATTTTGCTACGCAACGATTCATTTATGAAAACTGACAAATGTTATAACTGGTGTAAAATAGCCACTCTCAAACACTTCCAGAACATCGAAACGAAATAAATGATAATAACACGAATATTGAAATGAATTCAAATTAAATTCTAATAACTTTGATATGAGATGATTAAATAAAATAATGTACATACACACAAATGTCTTCCATATGAAATATTAATGAAAGTACAATAAAAATAAACAAGGGTCTTTCCACTAATTTTAATTTTATTTATATAAATAATTATTTTTTATACATATTCATATTTATTCTGGTAATATTTTTAGAAAGTTATATATATGGGAGTCTTGCGGATTCCGCACATTTTTATATAAAGGCTGTACATTGCTCGATTGAAGAGGTAGGTATTTAATTAATGTCGCACTGGAGCAACACAACGGGCTATTGGCGACGGCCCGGGATCAACCCCCGAAGGGAAAGACCCGAGGACAACACCACGTAATTTTGAACCACGATCAGATGACGAAGTCACAACTGAGCTGGCACACAACTCTCCACACTACGCCAAAGTGAGGACATTTGAGTCCCCGACAGATTTAACGTGCACCAGTCCCCACGTACACGTCGGTCTTTGGTTGGATCTAGTTTTGAACTCCCAATCCTCCGATTGCTAATTCCAACCAGGCTTTCGTGGCCCCAAAGCACTCCAGGGAGATTAACAAACGTCATGGCTCAAGTGTTAACGCTTGATGTGGAATGTGGAGGGCCAACCCAGGTATTGACCACGACATCTAACCGTGGTTTAAAATTAAGAAGTGTTGTCCTTCAATCTTTCTCCTCGGTATTCATCCCAGACCATCGCTAATAGCCCGTTGTGTTTCTCCAGTGCGGATTTATTTCTACTGCCTACCTAGCCTGGAGTGCTTATGTAAGCTCCTGTTTCATAATTTTGTCACAAATATTTTTGGTGCCTTGCTTCATGAAGGGCCGCGTTGTAACAAAACACAAGTAGATAGACAGACAGATAATAATATTGGAGTATGTGGGAAATTATAGGCTGGGTTTATGTGAACAGTTATAACCTTTAGTGGGCACCTCCTTACTTATCTTCGGATGTCCATGGATGATTCTATGCTCGTCGGACTTTTTAAATGTGCACAAACACAAGGACGTGATCCAGACCTGGATCACTATAAGGAACAACGACATATTTACTCTTTGCACCCCTTCGCAAAGGAATAAATTAGAAAATAACAGGGCAAATTCCCTAGTTCAGAAATTGCAGTATGCTTCCATGCATGCAACGTGTCTAAAATAACCCCCAATCCATTAGTTTTCCAGAAGACATCAAACAAAAGGAAACTTTTAGCGCAGGTGAGAATTGGCGAGGTTTTTTTTTACACCCAGGCGTGCGGAGAATCCGTCGCTGGCAACCCGGTGACCTTGGCCGATAGGAGACTGCTAACCTAGTCCTGAACTAGAGCCAAATGTCACCCGTGTGTGAATCGATACGACAGTGATTTGCTTCTTTTCCTCTCTCCAGTTCTACTTATCGTTGGAAAATGCAATGCGATCATCTTCCAGTCGTTTGTTCCTATAAATAGCGAGCTCGCTCTCCATTCATGGTTTCAATGATAACACTGAGAAACAAAAACTTGTTTTTAAAAGCAAACCACATTTAACCCTCTGAGGGGTTCGTGCACGTAATTCCACCTTGCAACCTGTAATCTTCCCTGCTTGATTTCTAACCAATTTTGGTCTTCTTGACCAATCTTTGCAAAGGGTTCTATTCCAAGGATATGATCTATTTGATAACTACTTTACACAAAACAGCTGTATGATCACAGTGAGCTGTTGTTTCAGTGTCTTTGTTGTTTTCTAAAGCCATTAAGTGTGAGCACTAGAATTTTTTCAAAGGATTGCATTCTAAGAGAAGGATCAATAGAATTTTTTAAGTGATTCTTATAATAATGAGTAATAATGAGTCTTGTAATAATGAGTCTTATAATAATAATGAGTCTTATAATAATAATAATGAGTAATAATGAGTCTTGTAATAATGAGTAATAATGAGTCTTGTAATAATGAGTAATAATGAGTCTTGTAATAATGAGTCTTGTAATAATGAGTCTTAAAATAATGAGTAATAATGAGTCCTGTAATAATGAGTAATAGAATTTTTCCAAATGATTCCATTGTAAAGAATAGGCCACTAGAATATTTCCAAAGATTTACATTATAAGGAACTGAACAATATATTTCCAAAGGATTATACTCTAAGGAAAGTACCAATAGAATATTCCAAAGAGATTCTACTCTAAGGAAAGGATCAATAGAATATTTCCAGATGATTATATTCTATAAAATGGGCCAACACAATGGTTCCAAGGGATTCTATTCCAAGTAACGCATCAATAGAATCGTTCCAAAGAAAGATTCAATTCTAAGGAAAATACCAATAGAATCTTTTCAGATAAAGATTTTTTTCTAAGAAAAGGACCAATAGAATCGTTCTAAAGATAAAAAAAAACATGGATTCTTTAGAAAGATGTAATTATTTAGTCATTAAATGTGTCGTATGGTAAAAGCAACACTAGATCACACAGAAATCTCTCTACACTCAGAGGGTTGGAATATAATCAGCTCTCAGGCATCCGAAACCTTACAGTAAAATTATTTTGTGGAGCTATACTGACCACAGAATTCCATATATGAGATGTTCTATTGACTTATTAGATAATTATAAAATTTAAGATAAATGGATGTAAACACAAGATTGTTTTCCAAATGTGGAAGGATAATTTATCGATTAAAGGCCGGTGATTGTAGCGTAGTTCACCAGATTTCGAATGACACCACTTACGTAGTTCTTACTCCAAAGCTACACTGGCCCAAATCTTGCTCAGCACTGTAGAATTTCGACATATTAGAGACCTCCCAACGCTCAGTGCGCCTTCGCACTCAGACCAAAGGTCGATATGGACATCCTTTGTCCATATCACACGTCACTATATGTATTTTCTGGATGCTTATTCTAGTTCTGAAATCATAATACAAAACAGTTGTAATGCATTTTTGTAACTAACGATCGACTTTTCATGCTTGCCCCAGAACTGTTCCGATTTAAAAGACGTATTCATTTCAATACTGGTCGACCCGTGTGTCATCATGACTCTAAGACCCAAAACAAATAACTCATCTGCCAGTTTCTGGGGCCAGAAAATTTCTCTAATCTTCTACCCAAAACTTAAATACTCTTTGCTATCAATGGATGAATCCCCAATGCCTGAAAGATTAAGGACTGGATTAAATGTTTTTAGTTTTGACTCGAAACAAAAGATCCAGCTTTATTTTTGAATCTTCGAGTTATGAATTGAAATTAAACTGTTTAATGCTGTCAAGGTCTAAACAATTTTTAAGTATTTTTTTCACACTTTATGTCATTATTTTCGGCATATTACAGATCAGCGAAATCATGTCGCTTCATTCATTTTCTAGGACTAAGAGAAATGAGGGTCGAATTTCCAAAGCTGCGTTTAGTACTTTTAACCCCCAAGTGGTTTCGACGAGATATCTCGTCCATCAAGATTTTACTTATGACAAGATATCTCGTCATCAAGAAATTGCCGATTTTTTTCATTGTGACGAGTTCAAGAACGGGTCGATTTGCTTCTAATGACGAGATATATCGTCTGTCAAGATGTGGTCAGTTTTTATAATGACAAGATACCTCTTCGAGACAACCACTGGGAGGGTTAAGAAACTTTCTAGGATAAGATATTTGAATATCTCTGAATATTTTTATGTAAGAATCAGAAATTGAACGGTATAGTGTAACATTGTATATGCTGTTAAAATTTCCTTTCCTTTTTAAAAGCTATTTAAGCAAATAAACGAACAGCGAATTACCATATTTTAAATTACGCTTTACAATTCTATTCACGCATCCTCTCAAAAATCACAATATGTAACAATGTCATTGTTTAGAGAACTATGAAAGCGCTTAAGAGATATCGTATTCTATAAAGATACAGTAGTTACAGTCAACAAGAGCTGAACTGTTGCCAATCTTTGCTTTATAGTATTATCTTTTGAAAATTATCTTTCTATCTAACACGACATTTTAATATTTCGGAAATAGAAACCAAATAGCCGTTTTTATTCAGAGTTGTGGCTCTGATTGGCTTATTTAAGCTTTACGTCACTATCAAACAATCAGAACACGACTAAGCTTATGGTTTAGCAAGCAAAGCCGAAAAATTAACTTCCCTTCGATTTTAACAATTATGCGTTTTATTTTTCTGGTTAACATCACTTAAGTTTTAAAAGCAGCATATTCACTAGTCTGTTACGAGCTGGGACCAGAAAAACGGTATTCAAAAAATTGTCAAAAATGCAACTTCAGAAAAATATTAAAATTATTTATTCTGTGTTGCTATTTGTCTCTAACTGTGATCTTTTTATTTCAAACGATTAATTTTTAACATAAAATGCTACAGATCTTTAAAGGACGTTGTTCCCTCTGAATGAAATTAGATTATTTTCAATAACTCATCCATTTTATATTTCAGAGATTGTTTATTTTTGATTCATGTATAAGTATCACATGGAATATTATATACATAATTTATAATCAATTCTAATATTAAAATGTGCTTTTTGTATCAAAAATTATTTCATCAGAAATTCCCGTTACTCCATTATTTATATTTTAACTTATTCCGTCCTTATTCGATTCTTGTAAAAGGCGTTATTTGATCAAATTATTTTCTTTAGTTGTTTTTGTTGACTGTTTTGTTGGTAGTTGAGTGTTCCACTCGAGCAACACAATTAGCTTTTGGCGATGATCTGAGATCAATCCCAAAGGGAGAGATCGAGGACAACAACTAGGAATTTTGAACCACGATCAAATGACAAGGTAAACACCTGAATTCGTTCCCTACTCTCTAAACTTCCGCACTAAAGTGAGGAAATTTGAGGCTACGGCAGATTAAACGTGCATCACCTCCGGTATTTATTTGGGTCTAGTTTTGAACTAGCAACCCTCCGGTTGCTAATCAGCTACTCTTCCAACCGGGCTACCGTGCCATTGTTGCCTCTATAAGAGAGATTTACAGTTAAAACCAGATGGAAGATGGATTTCACTTCCTGTTACCCAAATGCTTTCGCATAATACATATCGAGGTTACTTTAAAATGTGCCTATCGCTGTTTTAGTGACGTTTGGTGACTAATCTAATTGGCGTTGACCAATTAACTATGATAGATCAATTCGGAATTCATCCTTTGGAATTTCTATAGATGATGTGCTGAAATCGCATTCGAAAAATAAGTCTAGTGACGTCACGTCCGGAATACGTAAACATATTCCACTCAAAAACACTACCGCCATCACATTTAGCCATAGAGGAAATATAAATGCAGAGTAAGCAATGGTAACCTTTCTGTATGCCCAGGATTATGTGTCCAAAACTAGTAGTAACGTGACTCCTAGACTACTTTCGTCTGCTGAGTAGAAACAAACATTCGTCATCTGATTGGTTGACGCCACAGGAGAAGACGCCCATCCATTGATTCATCATCTGATTGGTCTGCGCGACATAGTATTAGACTTTGGCGATTTCACAACTTTATAGAAATGCGCATTCACTCACCTACCCTGTCGTAAGAATTTATATCGCCAAAAAAGGCGATAAGGTGTTAAATCAGCTAACCAAGTCAATTTTTCGCAGAACAGTCACCTGACTACTAGTCGACATGTTGGTCACACTTTTTGAAGCTCCTCCCAATTATAATGCTCAGTTTACGTTCATAGCTTTTAGCTTGCCAGAAAAAGCCTTTCATAAAAGTTATATTTTGTTAAACCAGTAGGGTAGCAGAACTTCATTTCTGAGGAGGCCCAAATTTGAAAATGCCGTTTTATTGCATTGTAGATCTGTAACTTATTAGACTATTCAAAAGCCTCATTAAAAGTTCTCAAAGCTTGTATTTCGTCACTAATTTAATTTTAAAGTAGGAAGCATGAAAATTGTGATGTGTCTTAGTCTATCCGAGTGCAAAATACATTTAGATATGGATGTGTTCGCCAAAACACGTGTGATTAGTAAATACCATTAAGTAAATATTCAAATATTGTTCTTTGAAATTATCGCGCTTTCACTTTTCTATCGTAGATACGATAAGTCTATGCGAATAAGAGAGAAAAAAATTGGTTGTTGTTCAACCAATCAATCGTTGTATCACATACCTTACTATTAATGTCAACACTCGGGTCTCATGTTGGATTGTAGAATGAATGAAGCAGACAAGGGAAGTTTGAATGATTGTACATTGTGTGAATATTCGACAACTAATATATAGTTTGAAAGATTAAAGTGCAGCTTGATGTAAATATTGAAGGATAACTTTGTTGATCAAAGGCCTGTGATTGTAGCGTAGTTCGGTAGCTTTCGAATGACCACTTACTGAGTCCTCACTCTACGCAATCCAGTTATACTGGCCTAAGGCTCGTCCATCACCGTAGAATTTCGACATATTGTGAACCCCCTTTCACTCTCAGTACGCCTGCGCACACGTTCCGAAGGTCATGTCAGGTATGGGCATCCTTTATCTACACATAATACAAAATAGTTGTAACGCTTTTTGTCATGCTAGATTTGTCATGGATGTCCCCAGTATTGTACCAAATTTTAAGATGTATTCACGTCAAAAAATACTATCATATTTCTTGCTTTCTAGGAAATTATTAAGGTATCTGCCTGCCTTTAAAACATGAATTTTGGTCAAAATATCGAAGTTTCAATTTTGATCTAGTATTGGTAGTCTGAACTTTTTTCTTTCAAATTCTGTTAAAATATTGTTTCTAAGTAATTTGGAACTGGAGTTATGGATGTTTTTATGTTACTACACAGCTGTAGTTCTTCATGTACATAAAGTTATTTTTCCATTTTTCTCAAAATTGATGTTTACATGTTTTTGCTTTACGCAAATTAGCATAACTCAAAAAGTTAAAGTTCAAATGCTTTGAAATTTTGTAGGCATGTTGCACAAATACATATACAGGGAATAGACTACAGCCATGGTTAAATATTAATTACTTTCTGATTTACAGTATTTTAATTCATAACTTGTGCAAAAGTTTAGGGAAATTTTCAAAATGTTGTAATCGAGTTCGCATAACTTCAAAGATATATGTGTGATCACCATGATAATAGTCTATTCCCTGAAGAAGTTCATTATAACCATTATCAAATTTACAAAACAGAGTTATAATGATTACTTTTGGAGTTATATCATTCTGCGTATCGGCATATTTTACTGTAATTTTTAACTTATTTTTCTAAGCAATGAACGAATTATCAGATGCTTATATTTTATATGCTGTTTCTAGTTTTATGTCGTGTTTAATCATAAAATTTAAATTGGAAGTAAAAATTTAAGTAATTTCATAAAATGACCCCCGAAGGCAGGCAGATACCTTAATTTAACAAACTATTAAATATTTCAGCTGATAAAAATTAATCTAAGTGTTGTAGGATTCTATTCGTAAAGTGGCAAAAACTAGATCTAACACTTTCCGGAGGTAACTCCTTCCCTTCTGTATATGCCACTGCTTAAAATTATCAGACCACCGTCATTAAAAATAGCCGTACGACAGCTGAAAATAAGGTACCTGTTACAACTTATCATACAGAATGCTTTGGTAAGTCCACCCCAAAGACATACTATATACAGGATGAGTCTAAATTGTTTTTACAAAGTAAGAGGGGTGATAGTACCCATCCAGACGAGCAATAATTACCATGGAACATAAGGTCGCATTCCACTCTGAGAGGCAGAAAAGAGTCAAATTAGAATTTCAACATGAACTTACAACAGTGTTGGGAAAGCGAATGAACGATACCAAAAGTTGCATAATCTGATTTATTGATCAGAGAAAAACTCACAGCATGTGCTCAAAGTGGCGGCCAGGCGTGTCGTTGGACAGTTCACACCGGCGAAGGAATGACTGGCGCACCCACTCGAAGATTCCTGGTGTTGTATTAATTTTGTCTGCGGCAACACCGATTCTCGCTACGAGATCTTCAGCCGAGTCCACAGGCGTCTGGTACACTAAAGATTTCATGTGCCCCAGAAGAAAAAGTCCAGTGGGTTGCTTAGGAGATAATCTACGTAGGCAGGTACAAAACGACGTCAGAGGCGATGACATGTTCATGCTCGACGCGTTTCGACTTTACTCTTTTCTCAGAGTGGAATACGACCCTATGTTCCATGGTAATTATTGCTCGTCTGGATGGGTACTATCACCCCTCTTATTTTGTAAAAACAATTTAGACTCACCCTGTGTATAAGAACGCACATCTATTTGTAAAACGTTTTATCTGATGAGTTTTCGTATTATCGCGGGAAGTTCTTTTTTTATTTATTGGTGGTTCAGTCACGCCAGGTAGGTAGTTAACGACGCACTGGAGCAACACAAGGGGCTGTTGGTGACGGTCCGGGATCGATTCCGAAGGGAAAGATCCAAGGACAACACCTGAGCCCCACTCTCCAAACTTCCACACCACACCAACGTGAGGACATTTGAGGCCGTGGCAGATTTAACGTTCACCGGCCCACGCGTACAAGACGGTCTTTGGTTGAACCTAGTTTCGAAATCACAACCTCCTGTAATCCTGTAAAAACAGTATCCCTTAAACTTTGAAAGTATTTTTACCTAGGTGTATTCAACAAAAAATGAACAATATTTAGCCTATCGGATTGAACGAAATGTTTAGGACTGCAACTTAAGAAATTCGTTTACCAACAGTTTTTACGAGAGAAATTAAAATAAATACCGTATTACATACAGAAAAACCGCACCGCAACTTTATCCATGAAAGATTTTATTTATAATTACCTTCATTCAGGGAAGCGCAATTAAATTCCCAAATCTCGTGAAATGGAATTAAGAGATAATTTTTCGCATATTTAAAATCTTGAATCCCATTAAAATTCCGAAATCATTCAATCATTAATTTGAAAGACACGAAAACGCTTTTATTAATGACTTGGTCCACTAATTTTAAAATTCAATTTTAAAAAATTAATTGGAATGGAGAATTAGAAAAAGAATAGAACAAGTAAGCAAACCTTGCCTTTTGAAGTTCGATTTAATTATATTAAACAATATATTTTTCCACATATTAAAGCAAACACTTCTTTCAATTCCTAATCTATTTTACCGTCAGTTGATATTTAATTTGTTCTGCACACGTTTAAATGACTATCATTTTAATTTTAATGAACTGTTCACATTTGTTTCATTTTTAGTTAGAGGTATAATTCTTCTATATTAACAGATTTTCGTTGATTTATTATCATATTTACCTAGCCTTTTATTTACCTAGTCTACCTATCTTTTACCCGTCCGTACGTGGAGCAACCATTTCAGCTGAATTACACTGTGTTTTCATTAAAAATTAACAAAAATAATCGTAAAATTATATGATTTGTGGTGGCATCAGTATACGTATGAAAATAAATTGCGTGGCTCTGGCAATAGATCAAATAAATTTATCATTTCTTTCAGCGTCGAATTAAATTATCTTTAGAAATCAGCGTTCAAAGGTTCAGGTATTAGAATAAACAGTTAAGCCATTTTACTTTGAAAAAAGACTGCTCATAGACTAGTCAGCGTATTATGTTTAATCAATTTTTTATGCATTTTAATTTAATTTTTTTACTTCCTCGTCATTCATTGAACCAGTCAACATATTCATATGCTTAAGAGAATAGAATTAACATCCACGTATCCATACATTTATAAATTGTCAAATAGAATGCCTTTTTAATTACCAGTTTGCATATATAGTTAATTTCAAACAAAATCTTACGAACATATTTAGAACTGGCAGTAATCCTTTGCAGATAAAATTAACAGCTGCATTTCCACTGAATTTTTAGAACATTCCGTAATGTAAACAATTCGAGCACAAAAAAATCTGAACATGACAATTACATACATAATGCAGAAAGACTGATGCTTCTAGGTGGCTGGTAAACCTTTCAATAGACAACGTATAATTAGTATTTGACAATTAGCTTATTTCATACAGTTACTTAAATATTTTTCCAATTAGATAGTTAACTGCATCATATAAATACTGAAATATATTCTGTATATCATATGTGCTATAGCGTTAGTTGACTACTGTGTAGTTAAAAGTAGGGCTTGAATAAAGAGGTCACACAATGCTAGATGTCCAAAGATCTCGGGCAAGAAAAATATTGTAGAGGTGTGAGAAATGCCTACAATACTGATAAATAAGGATGCAAATATACCACACCTTTACTCCAAAAGTATTGATCGTTGCAATTTTTTATAAATAATTCGTATTTCATAAATCTACCTAGTCTTAAAAATGAATTTGAATCAATTTTGTAATGTCCTTCGCCGATATTAAATCAATATGTTTGACTAAAACAGACGAAAAATCTTTTCAAAGGTTACGATAACAATTGGAAAGCTTTTATTTCAATAAGTTAACCCTCCAAGTGGTTTCGACAAGAAATTTCGTCAGTCAAGAACTGAACAATTTTGCTAGTGGCGAGATTTCTCAATTTGCCGATTTTTCGATGATGGTCAAGATCTGGTCAAATTGGTTCTAATGATCGTGATCGTGTTTTAATCTAATGACGAAATATCTCCTACAACAAAACCTGGTCAGATTTACTAATGACGAGATACTTCGTCAAGACAGCCACCAGGAGGGTTAACGTATGGGAAACGAACTAGACTACCTCGAGTCCGCGAAGCTCGCACACACCTAAAGATGTTTCCCTGAGGGCTCCCAACTTATAAGGTTGGTTGGTTAGTTGTTTTGGGGCTTTATGGCGCAAGGGCCATATTTGGTCAAGCTGTGCCAAACACAAGACAGACAACTTCACGTATAAAATGTCGTGAAAGGGGAAAAAGGAGGGATTGAGGAATAGAATAGTGGCCCAATTTATGAGAAGTAAAATTTTTAGAACCGAATATTTTACTTGAAACAGTTTCCCCACCTGAAGCCAGTAGATGATTACATTTTCGTGAACTGATCGTCCCACCTACCCTGTAACTACTCACATACTCGAATATTATTGTCTGGCTGTCTGTCTCGTTTCTGCAGGTGTTTTGCAACAACATTTCCTTGTGTAGCAAGAATGCAAATTAAATTCAGCTGCAAAACTATGAAACTGATGTTTACACACAGTGCTCCAGGGATAATAACAAACGCCATGTCTAAATAGTTGCTAATTTTGAAATGTGATAAGATTCTCGAGTTTTGAATTTCAGCTTTGAAAGATATTGTGTCAATTGCGAAATTAGTCTCGGTAGAAAAAGTGTCGCAATTCCACTACCATTTTAAACTTATTCGAACACTAGAATTGCATCAGAGTTCCTCTAGGCTTTTGAATACACCAATCAGTTAGGTACTCTTAATCTTGAGAATTTAATAATACTTTTAATAATCAGGCTATTTTATTAATTACTAGCAGAATTACCCGGCGTTACTCGGGTTGAATTGGGTAACTAACTTCCGCTTTTGTCAATAAATTGCCCCCCCCCCCAATTCCTATTCATCACTTATAACAATTACCACACTGTAGTAAAGGTACACAATTGTTAAATACCGAACTTCAGAAATGTAAATAAATGTCATATTTAACATTTTACATTTTTGTAGAATTTAAATAGTATTTAGTGAGACAGTAAAGTATCTAGAGTGTGCCAATGTTACCCAGAATCCATAGAATAGTTCAGAGTATGCATGCAAATGCCTTATATGTCATTTAAAAACAAAAGCGTTCCCCAAAATTATACAACGATTAAAAATGTTTTTAAAACTCATTAAACAATTATGTATCTTCATTACAGTTATTGAACGAAAAACATCGCAGAAATACATCTTAAACCAGATTTAATAAAAGCTTTGAACGAAAAGTAATAAATGTATCTGTTTTTTCACTGCAAAAAACAGGTGGTTATCAAAATAATGGAAAACACCTGTGAATAAAAGTGACATTTAAGAATGCGCTTCGTAAGCATTAAAATATAATCCTAGCTACCAGTTTTTTTAATATAAAAAGTACTATATATCATGGTAGTATGAGGTAGCTTTAGTGAAGTTGTATACGTCGTTGATTTTTGTCAAAAGCGTAAAATGTCAGACCTCACAGACTTTCAAAGAGGCCAAATTGTAGGAGCCCGACTAGTTGGAGCAATTGTGACCGAAACATCCCAGCTTTTAGGCGTTTCTAGAGGTACGGTGTCTAAAGTCATGACAGCGTACACACAGCGCGGCAAGACAAGCTCGGCAAAGCAAAATAGTGGACGGAAGGAGAAGCTGAGTGAAAGAGACCGACGGGTATTGAAGCGGATAGTAATGTCTAAAAAGGAAACAACTGCAGCCAAAGTGACCGCAGAGCTCAATCAGCATCTGGATTCTCCAGTGTCAATAATTACAGTTAGGAGGCACCTTCATAAACAGAACATTTACGGCAGAGTAGCAATTCCCAAGCCACTTGTCACAGATGTTAATGCCAAAAGTCGTCTACAGTGGTGCCACAACCACAAATTCTGGTCGATTGATAAGTGGAAGACAGTTATATGGTCAGACGAATCATCTTTCACACTTTTCCCCACAACAGGAAGGGTGCACGTTTGGAGGACACCTGCACAAGCATATGATCGTGATTGTCTACTTCCAACTGTCAAGCATGGAGGTGGATCTGTCATGGTATGGGCAGCCATATCGTGGTTTTCTGCTGGCCCAATAGTAACCCTGAAAGGAAGGATCACTGGGGAGAAGTATAGAGAAGTTTTCGCTGACCAGGTCCATCCTATGATGCAAACTTTGTTTCCTGCAGGAGATGGAATTTTCCAGGATGATAATGCTCCTATTCATACAGCGGGACTGGTCCAATCATGGTTTGATGAACATGAGGATGAATTGAAACATATACCTTGGCCAGCACAGTCACCCGACCTCAATATAATCGAACCGTTATGGTCTATTTTAGAGCGTTCAATCCGGTATCAATATTCTCCTCCGGCATCTCTCCCGGAACTTTTACAATATCTCCATCAAGAATGGTACAATATTTCTCTAAACACTATTCAGCACTTGTATGATTCGATTCCCAGGCGAATCCAAGCTGTATTACATGCCAAAGGCGGTCCTACGCCATATTAGTAAATGATTCCTTATAAATCCAGTGTGTTTCCATTATTTTGATAACACCCTGTACATTCTTGGAATGTAACGGGCACAAATTTAAAAAAGGAAACGATTTAAAAAATAACAAGGTTGCCATATTAGCTACCAGTCTTATTTTAGAGCGTCTTGTCCTTATATATTTCATATATAATCATTCAGTCTCTTTATCGTCTGTCCGAAATATTCAAAATTTTTTATATTTCGTAAAGAAAAAATAAGGCTCGAAATAAATAAAAAGTATTAGAATTTAAATTCCGTAAATTTTTTTTAATTGATTTTTCAACAGCACTGATAAAACAATCCAAGTAATTTCATTCTCAATATACCTTCCAGCTACTCCAAAACTACAAAATTATGCGGTTGATTTAAGTATAATTACTCATATATTTTTACGTGATACTAGCCTAAATACACTACTGTTTGTGAAAATTGCAACACCATGAAAGAATCATGCAAATTAAACGAAACTTGTAGGAAATGCAAAACAGGTTAGGATATGCAAATGATTAGAATTACAAAGCGATCACGCATGTGTGAAACGAGAAACACTCTCTAAACTTCCAAGTGTGCCGTGTATGAAAAGCACTGTAAAGGTGCGTTAAAATGTGTGTATCGTCGTTTGACTGCGGTAAATGAATTATTAGAAGTCAATATGCCTCACCAAAAACGTAGCCATACGAGCAACTAAGGGAGTTGGAACGGGGCCGCATGATCGGCCTCCGTGAGGGTGGACTTTCGTATCGTGAAATCGCCACTCGCACGGGGCGTAATGCGACAACAGTGATGCGTGTATGGAAGAGATGGACCATGGAAAACCGAACAAATCGAAACCCCGGCATTGGGCCACGCAATGTGACGTCAACATGGGACGACAGACACCTCGTCCACATGGCGGTGACGGACTGTACAGCGTCCACTCGCGCGTTGGTACAACATTGGAGCACGTCTACAGGTGTCATTGTCTACCCCACGGTTCGCCGACGTCTGCTTTGCCATGGGCTTGGTGCAAGGATTCCCCTGCGCAGGATTCCCTTGACGCTGAACCACCGACGCCTCCGGCTGCAATGGGCTCACCAACACAGCCAATGGCTTTCCGATTGGCAACAGGTCGTCTTATCAGATGAGTCCGGCTACAATCTGGACTATGACGATGAACGCATACTCATCAGACGCTTCAGAGGTGAACGCCTTTTCCCGGAGTGTCTTATTCAGCGTCATACTGGACGAACGTCTGGCGTTATGCTCTGGGGCGCTATTAGATATTATGGGCGATCACGCCTACTCCAAATTATTGGGACTTTCAACAGCGGGCGCTACATCAGGGAAGTTGTGGAGCCCGAGGTCCTACCCCTCCTGCAACGCATTCCCGGAGCTGTATTTCAGCAAGACAATGCCCGTCCACATGTTGCTCGGAAGGTACAAGCCTTCAGTGCACGACAGATTCCTCTTCTGCCATGGCCTGAACGTTCCTCGAATATGTTACCCATTGAGCATGTCTGGGGTTACATCGGACGGCGACTTGCCCGTACCGCTCGTTGGGCAGAGAATACGACTGAACTTTGGCATCAGATAGAGGCCATCTGGAATGCCATTCCTCAGCATGACATTCAGAATCTGTATGATTCGATGCCACGACGTGTTCAGGCTCTCATCGCTGCGCGTGGTGGCTGCACAAGATATTGATTTTCGGCATTATTTTTGTTTTATCTCTCTGTAAATTTGATCGTTTATTTAAACCACTTTAAGTAATACGTGGAATAAATTTCATTTATTTCTGATGATTCTTTCAGTGTTGCAATTTTCACACACAGTAGTGTATGCAAGCAAAGAAATTTTAAATAATGTGTTATCTAAACTAAAATGTAATGTGTCATAAATAAGGACAATGTATTAGAATATACGGAATAAAATTTATGTGATACTTGTACAAACACACAAACCCAAAATTAAACGAAACGGGAAGACTGACAGACTAACGCAACTAAGTTCAGTCACTAAATAGTTGTAAGTACTCACAGTATGCAGAGTTTCATGAAAATATATTCAACCGTTTGGACGTAGTAATGGCACACACATGCAGACAGATGGACAGACAGACACCAAAGACGCAAGAGACGGATTTATACCAATTTATATATATATATATACCAATTTACTTATTTTCCAATTTTATTGCTTTACTATTAAAATTGCCCGACCACACTCGAGTTGAATTGGTTAAATATATATTGAAAGTGACCAGAAAATAATCACTTTCCTCTTTCGTAGAAAAATTCCAAATAATTTAAGTGAGTAAATATGTTTTTAAACACCTTTGCGACATTTTTGTAATTTCTATAATCTACTTTGGACACAAATTCTATACATGCAAATCCATCCATGTAATACATTTTATATATATCGCACCCCTGCTAAAGGTACAAAATGGCGAATGGCGAGACACTAAGGTAATTGCTACAAAAGACGATTTTGAGAGAGGATTAGGAATTCCCTTTCCTAAGTTCTATTCCTGTAAAATTGCTTAACTCAATTCGTAAAAATGACGAATCTCTAATGCGGATGCTCTCTCACATAATTTACCTGCCTTTCGCTACTATTAAGGGAAAGATGACAAACTAATTTGATAAGATATTTATCACTGTTTGTTTTAAAAGCAAATACGTTTTTCCTTGAATATTCTGTTTCGTGGAAAGTGTAATGCAATAATAAAATAACTTGTTTTAAAATTTAATGTCTACAGTAGTGATAAAACAACCTATTACCATTTTTTAATGGTAAATCAATTTGACAGCACTTCTTCTCAAGAAAATCATTGTTTTAAACAAATTTTCCCTATATTTCCCCGTTTAAATATAGCTTCGATTCGTAAAGTAAACCAACTTGGCCATCCGTTGCTATGACAAAAATATTTGTAATATTTAAAAGTCCTAGTTCGGATATTTTTAACGTCCTTTCAATAATGGCAAATTTCCAATTAAAATTTGCTTTATTCTAACTTACATCCGCTTTAAAAGAATAATTTGCGGTGGTGTTGCGTGTGATGAATACAATGTATTAAAATAATAAATATTTAAAATAGAAAATAGAGAATTAATATAAAATAAATGTTGTCTGGAAAAAGTTTTAAAGATATAAATTCGTGATTCTTCTTTGTATCTTGTTCTCGCTTGCCACAACTTACAAGTAAAAATTAGATAGAATTTAAAAATACGAAATTAATTCGGAGTGAAAAAAAATATCACTGCACGTGGGAAACGAACACGGGTTTCTCTTTTCGTTGCAAAGTACCGTCTGTCCCAAATGTTCGAAAATAGTTTATATTTTGCAAAGAAAATAGATAAGGCCCAAATAAAAAAAGTATTTCAATTTAAATTTTTCAAAAATAAATTTTTAAAAGTAATTGATTTTTCAGAAGCACTGGTAAAACAATTTAAGTAATTGCAAGGCTCAATATGCATTATAGCTTCTCGAAAACTACCAAATTATGGTTGATTTAAGTAAATTTACTCAGATGTTTTGACACGAAACTTGCTCAAATACGTAAGCAAAGGAATTTAAAATAATTCATTCATAATTTTAAATATGGTTTATCAAATGTAGAACATTACATTAAAATGTTTTGAATAAATTATATGTGATACTTGTACAAACACACAGACACAAAATCAAACATAGAACATGAAGACGGATAGACAGACTTACGCAACTAATTCAGTCACTAAATGAATTTAAATACTCACAGTATGCAAAGTTTCATAAAAATAAATTCAACCATTAGGACGTAGCACGGGCACACACAAACATACAGATATATGGACAGACAGACAGACAGACACCAAACGTGAAAGAGATGTATTTTGCATTAGATGGACCCAAAACGGATAGAAAGCTTGAAATGGGTTGAAAATATTCAATGTACAAACACTTCATTCTTATTTATATAGATTATCAGAATAACCCGGGGGGGTTAATTGGTTAATTAATTTTCGTTTTCGTTAATAAATTGTAATTCCTATTCATCCCACGTAACAACTACCACACTCTAATAAGGGTACACAAGTGTTAAATGCCGAATTTCACAAATGTAATAAATGTCATATTTAACATTTTACATTTTTGTAGAATTGAAATTTTTAGTTAGAAAGAAAAGTATCAATGTTACCCAGAATGCATAGAATAGTTCAGAGTAAACATATAAATGCCTTGTATGTCATTTAAAAACAAAAGCTTTTCCCAAAATTATCATACAATGATTAAAAGTGGTTTTAAAACTAATTAAACAATTACTTACCTTCATTACAGTTAAACAAAAAACATCGCATTAAAAATCCAGAAATACATCCTAAAAAATTTTTAAAACAGCTTCGAAAAAATTAATGAATGGATCTGTTTTTTCACTAGAAAATAGATTCTTAGAATATAATGGATACAAATTTAAAAAATTAAAACGATTAAAAAATATCAAGGTTACCATATTAGCTACCAGTCCTATTTTAAAACGTTTTTTTCTGTATAGTTTTATTCTCTTTATCGTCTGTCCCAAATATTCAGAATTTTTTTATATTTCGTAACGAAAAAATAAGGCTCGAAGTAAATAAACTATTAGGATTTAAACTCCAAAAAATAGTTTTGGAAAATAATTGGTAATTCGGCAGCACTGGTGAAACAATCCAAGTAATTTCAATGCTCAATATACATGCCAGCTACTCCAAAACTACCAAATTATAGTTGATTTAAGTAATTACTCAGATGTTATAACGTGGAACTTGCCTAAATATATAAGCAAAGGAATTTCAAATAATGCCTGCACTAAAGTAAAGTATGGTGCACGAAATAAAAAACATTATATGAAAATATGTTGAACAAATCTTATGTGATACTTGTACAAACATACAGTCTCAAAATCGAACATAAAACTGGAAGACGGACAAACAAACTTACGCAACCAAGTTCAGTCACTAAATGAATGTAAGAACTCACAGTATGCAAAATTTCATGAAAATATATTCAACCGTTTGAACGTAGTACGGGCACACATATACAGACAGACAGATGGACACCAAACGGTCAAGAGACGGATTTTGCATCAGAAGGGTCCAAAATGGATAGAAAACTTGAAATGGGTCGAAAATATTCAATGTACAAACAAATACTCCATTCTTATTTACTTATATTATTTATAAAATGTGAAAAGCTTAAGCTGGCAATGCATTCGTATTTTAGTTATTGTGAATATTCGATCTGTCTTGAAATACCACATTATTTGTCACTAGAAAGCTACCAGAAGAGCTGAACATAAACGAAATCTTTACATCTTTAACTGAATAACAGTTGAATTTTCTTTCATAAGTAAATAAGTCAAATTATAATATGTGCTTTACTACATAATTAGTTTGTAGTTATATTCTAAGTAGAGGGTTTTCAATTGAACAGATGTATTGTTGAACACATTTTTAAACTTGAGTTCAAAATTATTCTCAACTAAACACAATTATGTGCTTTATCTACATGTAGTAATGTTCTACGTTATAGTGAAAGTCTTTAAAAATTACAAACCTAAAGCTTTTGAAAAGTAAAATTGAATCAATATTATTACAACGCAATTATAATGTTTCCGTCTTTTCAGGAAATATTAATTTTTAATATAATTCTATCAAAACAAAATATACGTTTAGCAATGGCGTAACAAGTATTAGATCACACTGAAATATAATTATTAATTCCCATCTTAATTAAGAATGTAATTTTAGATGTTAATGTTTAGATGTAATCTAAGAAAGTTTATGTACCCATGTTTCTTCTATTAGAAGTCTGAAATAATTAATTTAAAGAAGATTAAAGCCATCTAGCATTAAAATTATAAGTACATATTTATAAAAATCAAATGCATGATTCGTGAAATTCGCTAATGGGTTTTAAGTGTATAAAGTTTTTAATTGAAACTGATCTTAACAGATGCCGAAAATCATTATATCAAAATTTAGTAAAATAATTCCCATGGCCAAACATGGCACTAAAATAGCTTAAAGAATTATAATTAATCTATCTTTATTATAATTTTTTATTTTAATCTTTAATTGAAATTTAATAAAAGAAAATCCTCTCCGCCATTGCAATTATTTTTCCTTAATTCATGCAATCGATTTTTTTTCGCTCTTCCGATATCAACAGCGGTAAAACGAACAACGAATAAAAAACAAGACCAAAATAATCAACTGTGAAGGCAAGCAGAGGATATATTGCGCATAAATTAGGACTTGCTGAATCTGCTCTTTGTTCTACTTGTTATGGTGGAGAACACTATAGAACATTTCCTGATGCAATTTAAAAGATATTCCACTGTAAGAGAACAGTTGTACAGCAAAATAGGTATCAATAACATCGATAAAATTCAGTTTTCAGAACTAGTGTGCTTACCTTTCTATGGAAAACTAAAATCAAAGCTTTTGGGAAATATTTATTGTCCTCAGACAGATTTTAATTTTCTTCCGATGTCATCAGGAGTTTTATTTTTGTAATGCATTTCATTGCTTACCTTTGCTAAAAAAATTCTAACATTTTCGTGCAACTTTTTAAAGATTGTTAATGGTATAGATTTTTTATTTATTAGATGCTGTTAACTCTCTGTTTCATTTTCGCATTCTCTTTATACTTTATTTTTGTGTTAATTTGCCATTGTAAATTCTGGAACAATGAAAGGAAAGACAGTCCCGCTGCTGAAGCGTAAACTTCAAATGTACATGTGAAATAAATAAAATGCATGATTCGTGAAATTAGCTAATGGGTTTTAAGTATACAAAGTTTTTAATTGAAACAGTGATCATAACGGACGCCGAAAATCATTAAACGAAAATTTTGTAAAATAATTCCCATACCAAACATGGCACTCAAGTAGCGGAGTAAAGAATTATAATTAATCTAATGAGCTAAAATAAAAAAGAACAATAAAAAATCCTCCGCTATTGAGATTATTTTCCCTCAATTCACGCAAAGGATTTTTTTCGCTTTTCGGATATCAACAGCGGTGAAACGAACATCGGATAAAAAAAGACCAAATAATCAACCGTGAAAGCGAGCAGACGATATATTCGCTCTATGATAATAACAATAAAAAGTGGAAGAGAGCCGGAGAAAACAACGAGACCAGAATAAAAAAAATTGGAAAGAAAGGAGGGAAGAAGAGATCGCGAATTGAGGCAGCGAAGAATTTGAGTGTTCCGGAAGAAGCTGAACTTTGGCATTTTGAAAATGTGGCTGCAGAGAGCCGGAGTGTAGGTGGACGGAAGAAAAGGTGTGCGGGATAGCGCTGTTGTTGCTATGGTGACGAGAGTAGAAAAGCATCCTGTAAATGAATACCACATTTCAGTTAGTCGAAGGGAGATGCTTTCCTGTTTAACTATCACTCGAAAAGGGATTGAGAACTGTGTTGCCAACACTTAAGTTTAAATTGAGTTGAAGAGTGAATGGCTCTTCACTCTTAACCGAGGAAAAAGAAAAAAACTAAACATGAATCGGATCGTTCCTTTTAAGCTTTCTGAATTTTCATCTGTTGATAATGTTATTATGTATGAATTGAGTAAAATTTTATCAGAGCTAGGTATAGATTTATTTTCAAAGGTAGAGTAAATAAATGCATTGTCATTAATTTTAGAATAAGTAATTGCTAAATTATCCCAGTAGAGAGAATTTTTCTAAATAAATATGAAATATACGAAACTCAAAATCAAAATAAGCTCTCAGTAAATTTGAAAAATTAACCAAACGTTAGAAATTTAATTTTAAAGACAAGAAAATTAAGAATATATGATGTGAAATAGGAGTGGAAGTCAAGTCACAAGATACAAATGTATATTGAGTAATTGTTGTTAAATAATAGATAATATAATATACATGTAAATTTAAACTCTTTAACTACTTTATGTTTGTCAGTAAGTAACCATGCCTATTTCTGGTTTGCGTTTATTATTAACTTTACAAATTTATTACTAGTTATTTAAGGTAGGTAATTGAATTTATGTCTTACTGAGGAGCAATCCAACGGCTGTTGGAGACGGTCCGGAATCAATCCTGAAGGGATAGATCAGAAGGACAACGCCTCATAATTTTGAACCACGGTCAAATGACGAGGTCAACACCTGAGCTGGCACCTCACTCTCCAAACTTCCACACCAAGCCAAAGTGAGGACATTTGAGGCCACGATAGATTCAACGCGCATCAGTCTCCACCAACATGACTGTCTTTGGTTGGAGCTAGTTTCGAACTCCGGTTGTTAAGCCTATAGCAACCCGTACTAGTTACTTAATTATTTTCTCATCTTATTTCGCTTTCAATCATTCGCCACATTTATTTTCTAACCTCAATGGTCTTATGCATTCTATCGTTTCTAAACCGCCTTCCACTTTAATATTCATGAAGCAACTTCCACAAAGTAAATCGTGTTCGTTAAAAAGCACACAGACGAAAATTACAATTTTAAAATTTTGACGAACAATGTCACGAAGTATATTGTTTGTCAGAAGGGATAATTAACCCCATAAATTAGAAAAAAATTAAGACGAAGAGGTTTCTGTCAAGGGCAAGCCAGCATACTGACGGTTGGATTGATAAGTGTTAATCTTCTAGAATCCACCCTTATTATTACAGCAGCATTCTGTACATGCTGTAATATTCTTGATTGGTTGGGGGGTTTTATAGCGCTAGGGGCGTATTTCTTCATGCTGCGCCAGACATAAGACATACAATATCAAGTGATAAACATACACACACAATGGAAATTTTACCGACACAGAAGATAGAAATACACCCAGGGAGGAATGCATCTGAAAGGAATCGAACTTGCGTTGCCTACAACTCAACTCAGCGCAGTGGACACACGCAGCGGGCTACGGACGATCAATCCCGAATGCAAAAATATGAAGACGTTGAATTCTAATTTAAAATGCCTGCTTTCGCGAAAAACTTAAGAAATATTGCTTCTGTTTGGAAAAGGATGTTCGGTCTCTGACTTCAGTTAGGTCGGTAGGCATTTTAATGACCGTCATACTGAAGCAACACAACGGGCTATTGGTGACGGTCCGGGATCAATCCCAAAGGGAAACACTACGTAATTTTGAATCACTGACTTCAGTTAGGTAGGTAGGTATTTTAATTAACGTCATACTAGAGCAACATAAAGGGCTATTGGCGACGGTCCGGGATCAATCCCGAATGCAAAAATCTGAAGACGAACCTCGTAAATTTGAACCACGGTCAGATGACGAGGTCAACACCTGAGCTGGCACACAACTCTCCAAATTTCAGCACCACTCTAAGGTGAGGACATTTGGGGCCACGTCAGATTTAACGTGTACCAGCCCACGCGTACACGTCGATCTTTGGTCGGATCGGGTGTTTCGAACTCGCGACCCTTCGGTTGCTAATCCTTTTTTTTCAACTTGGCTACCTCGTTAATAACATTCTACCTCGGCTAAATAACATTCATATTAATAAAATGAAGTTGTGTGGATTGTCGTTCGTATAACAGGAAAACTACTCAGAGTAGAAATCTGGAATTTTACAAAATGGTAGTTTACATACCGAGGATTTACACCTTGGGCTTGGAGTTTGTGGGTTTTAAATAGAAAAATAAGTGGAAAAATTTGAAAAACGAATGCCTTTTCGTGAAAGTTGGTTACAGAAAAGAGTGGCTTTACGAGATATCAAACTCAGATTGCTTTAAGGCGGCACAGTATCTTTAAGCATGCAAATAGACAGGAAAAGTAGACTAATTTCGGTAAACTGTATCACCAAAAGTTTTATGTGTATCATAATGAAATGTTTTGCAGGGTTTATTTATACTTTATACTACACAATGCAGAAAAATTGGTTTGATTTTTAAAAATTAAATAATATTTTATTAGAATTGACCATAAGGTCATTTTTTAACATACTTTCTTACAAGAATAACTTGTGCGCAATATTCTGAGTCATCCTGTGCATTTTCTATAAAACTAACGACTGATATGAGTAACACAATGCTTTTATTTTAAATTAAAACAAAAAATAGTAGTTAAGTAACACATAAATATAACATAATCAATTAATATTTCATTTCATTAATTTTTTCCAAATTTTCGCTCATACTATATCAAAATTTTTTAATATATTTTTAGCTTTTGAGTAAAATTTTGGTTTCATTTTGAAGCCCTTTCGATAATCTATGATCATTCACAATTTCAGGAGTCTACGTTCATTAGTTGCAGAGTTATAGTGCGCGCAAGCTTGAAAACTACCATTCTGAGATAAATGCAATTAAAGTTGAAATCGTTATTTTTAGCATTCACGTGCTTAAAGTAAACAAATAGATTTGTGAAATGAAAGAATTGAGTAGTACATATTCTGCCTATATTTGTTACAGTAAAAATATTATTATTAAAACTTTCGAAAAACATAAATAGCATAATTCCAAACCAAACTAAGAAACGTAAACAAACGAACAGCTGAAAATAAAAATAGATGTGTTCGAAAAATCCTCATTACGAACGAACGAATGCGAATATTTTCATGCGGTATTTTTACCAGAATCCGAACATTTCAAACTATCTAAATAGATCAAAATTGGAAAATCGATTTTTTTTTCAGGTTTTAAAGGTGCTGTGCCCACTTTTAAAAGTATTGGAGAAACAATTTTTTCCACAAATTATTTTTACAGAATACAAATGCTAATTCTTTATGTTTAAAGACATTTTTCAGATGTCAAGGTCAACACATGAGCTGGCACCCCACTCTCATATCTTAAACACCACGCCCACGTGAGGAGGTTGAAATTGTGAATCACAACGAATCCAACTCACTTGAATATTTGAAAATTGAATATACGAAAAATTAAGTAAATTACTATTTTTGCTTTGTGACCTTTTCTATACAGTTTGTTTTGTTTTCTACAGGGTTTTTCAGGTTTGTTAAAAAGCCTTTATAGTATTAACTATACACATTCACAATCTGATTTGAATTAAGGTGTCTGTATACACTAGAAATCACGAAAATTGACCAAAATATCGATATATTTTTGAGCAATTCGAAATATTGTCCAACCCCTTAGCTTTTAAACGATACCAAGATCTTGTAAATATTCGAATTAGTTTTCAAGTTACAAGGGTTTGGGTTAGGTACTGTCACCATAGACAAACAGGTTTCCAAAATTTTAAACTCGATTTCTCAAGAACTATGTTTTTGGAATAGGATGCTTCTTTCGAACAGTGATAACTCAACAATGAATTGATCTATTATAATTACTTTTGTGTCATTATAATTTATATAACACAGTTGGTGTTTGGACCCTCAGTCGAAGTTATTGGTTAAGAAATGAATTTTTAGTCGATTTTTAAATGTTGAAATTCCTGAAAAAATCTTGATTTTTTAGACTTCCTTCATGAAAAAAATTGTAAAAAAGAACGTATTCCCTCTAGCAACTTGGTGGATGGTAAAAACATGAAGAATAACATTAGGAATTATTTCCAACAGGAATTGTCTTTCTGAACACATTGGAATTTGAGATATCACTGCTCAAAAACATGCTAATTAGCTAATTATAACTAACAGATAATTAATGAGTAGCTTAATCAGAATTTTTTACACTGAAATTAGTTTAAGCACAAACCAATGACCTATTGTGAAAAAAATGGATTTTTAAAGTCAAAATTTTTAAAAAATGTTCTAGTGTATACCTACACCTTAAAGTTTTATTCATTTTAGTCATTCCAAGAAACTTATGTCGTCTTAAAATTGTTCAATCCAATGCTTATTTGACGTTAAGTCCGAACAATGGTTCAATTCTGTCATTGGAAAAGTTTATTTATTCAAGCGTATATCAATTCTCATACATATCATAAATGTATGAGTTATTGGAGCTCTGCCCGAAGGACATGCGATGACCTAGACAGCAACATTTAAGTTACATTTGGGTCTACTGCAGGATGCTTTTAGCGCACCAGATTATTTTGTTGATACAGCGCATGCGTGCATTTGAATACATCACAGAACTGAGAATTTACTTATTTTCGCGTTTGACTTAGGATTAGCTTACTTTTGTTTTTTAAATCCATGTGTTATTTAATCCTTAGAATTATGCGGTTTACAAAGAATTCCCATTCATCGAAAAGCTGAAGTTCTCTGAAAATGTGTCACTTTTGATCTTGTCATTTAAAGTATAAATAAAATATTTCGGTATTTTCATAACACGAAAGAAATTAAAGTAAATTGAAATTTTCATGTCTGATGCTATGGTAGTTTGTAGATTTGCAAATTGATTGAAATAGAAGTTATTGGAATAAACTGTAAACATAAATACTTCATTTAGTGCAATTAATTAGTTTAAATAATTAGAAAAAGTTAATAACCTAATATTTAGGTAGTCTTCAATGTAAAATAAGATGTTAATCTAACGTTTAAGAAAAGAAATCGTAGATAAATAGAATGTTATGCTGAAAAGAACAATAATTTTTTTTGTAATCAGAACAGAGCATGTAACATTTATATTTTTAGGGTTACATGGATGCAATACTATTTGTCGACTTAATGGTTTTGCACAGTACACGAGATTTAAATTGTAACAAGCTTCAGAATAATTGCAAAGTTTAAAATATAAAATTATTTAATAAAAACAATCTAAATGAAAATTGCTATTCCATAAATTTAAATATTTAAAAAGTGTTCAATGATTTTATGAATTTTTATTAAAATGTTTACAATCTGACTACTTAATCTTGGAAGAATTGCTTACAAGCTAATAACTTAGAGTTTGCTAAGCTTAGGGCCTTTTCTGAGATATGCCCACCTCAGCTAAACTGCCCATTACAAGCCGCCAATTCTAAAAATATTTGATTTTTTAGAATTGGCGGAAGATTAGAATTTAGATTAGAATTTGATGAAGGACTAAAAAAAGTCCTTCATCAAACTCATATTCATAAAATAATTTCAGATAGCAGTCTCCTTTTTTCGGGTTCCATAAATGCCGTTGGTGATTTTACGACTGTTTTCAGATCATTGACGAATCCAGACGTGTTTTACCTGCAATATGCGAGGGCAGCTGTAGCCGGTCGCTAGAGTAGAGGAGGGTTGCGAGTTCGAAACTCGATCCAACCAAAGGGCGTCGTTCATGTAGGGACTGGTGCATGTTAAATAAGTCGTGGCCTTAAGTGCCTTCACGTTGGCGTGGTGTGGACGTTTGGAGAGTGGAGTGCCAGCTCAGGTGTTGAACTCGTCATCTTACCGTAGTTCAAAATTACGAAATGTTGTCCTTGGTTCTTTCCATTGGGGATTGATCCCGAACCGTCACCAATAGCCCGTTGTGTTGCTTCAGTACTAAGCAGATTAATCTACGTACCTTCTGTGCTCCTCACAGCAAAATTTATCCACGTTTAGTTCAACACGGATGTATGAATCGACATTCTATATCATGGGTTTGATTTCTCGCTCTATGGTACTTTTTTGCTACACGAGGGTTAATTAGACTGTTTTTACTATGGGATTAATATAGTCTACAGGTAGATCTTGACGTCCCCGTTTGACCTGGCGACGTATGATGGAATAAGAGAGAAGTGAGGCTGGATGGGTGAGCTGATATGAAGCTAGGCTTGCTGCATCGGACAGGAAACTTTGGCGATCTAGATTGAAGGCCTTATGTGCCCCTAGGCGCTAAAGAATTTATGATGACAAGTAGATCTTGAATTGTTGACCGTAATTTTGAGGGGAAACTTAAATGTGCTTCGAGCTCAGATATTCAACTAGCAACGTGTCAGACAAAAACATTGTTAAACATCGCATTACATCGCCTCTCCTTTTAAGTTGGAACCGTCTTCACCATTTTCATATGAAAGAGTTGTAAACAAATAGTTAAAGTGTAAAGAAAATCAGGATAATATACGCACACGTTGAAAAATTAAGGAATGTACGTACTAAATTCGTTTGAAGCTAGTTCACCCAATTTCAATCCAATTAAGCATGCTTGAGATGCCTTGAACGTCACATTGCAGTCTTTGCCACAGGAATTCCTGTACAAGCTTGTGGAAAGCAAGTCTGCGCGTTGAGGACTGGATTAAGGGCAGGAGTTATTGTTAACATTGTTAAACACTGTTAATATTGAGAAACATTGTTAAACATCGCATTACATCGCCTCTCACTTTAAGTTGGAACCGTCTTCACCATTTGCATATGAATGAGTTGTAAACGAATAGTTAAAGTGTACAGAAAAGCAGGATAATATACGCACATGTTGAAAATTAAGGGATGCACGTACTAAATTCGTTTGAAGCTAGTTCACCCAATTTCAATCCAATTAAGCATGCTTGAGATGCCTTGAACGTCACATTGCAGTCTTTGCCACAGGAATTCCTGTACAAGCTTGTGGAAAGCAAGTCTGCGCGTTGAGGACTGGATTAAGGGCAGGAGTTATTGTTAACATTGTTAAACACTGTTAATATTGAGAAACATTGTTAAACATCGCATTACATCGCCTTTCACTTTAAGTTGGAATCGTCTTCACCATTTGCATATGAAAGAGTTGTAAACGAATAGTTAAAGTGTACAGAAAAGCAGGATAATATACGCACATGTTGAAAATTAAGGAATGCACGTACTAAATTCGTTTGAAGCTAGTTCACCCAATTTCAATCCAATTAAGTATGCACGAGGTGCCTTGAACGTTACATTGCAGTCTGCCACAGGAATTCCTGTACGAGCTTGTGGAAAGCAAGTCTGCGCGTTGAGAGGACTGGATTAAGGGCAGGAGTCAGCCCATTTCTATTAGGTAGCTTTCAACATGAAAAATAGTTTTTCACAATAACTACAATGTATTCAGTTAAGCATTTTATTTTCTTTGGTTTCCAGTAGCACCACGAGAAATGTGGTGTTATCATTTTATCCCACCTAGCTTGCGGAATAATCATTTGACTGTTGAGATACTTCGGTGCAGGTACTTGGTGCGGGATTCATATCGGATTGCAAATTATCTATAACTTTTGTATTTCGGCTCCGGTGATTCGGCATTTGGGTCACGCGGTTATGAAGGAGTCTGTTTGATGAATTAGGGAGCTGGTTAAAAGTAAACAATGCATGTTACAATTGATGTCTATATCTTGGACTCTGGCTCCAAATTTATCGCTTGGCACTGAAATAGAATAGCACTGATTATGAGGTGATGAAACAAATTATCACTTATATCGGTCACCTTTTTACAAATGGACTTTCCCAAGGTCATTTGTCTTTTCACTGGACCATATCACTCCTCTGTCTTACCGCCACATCGAGTTTCTTCATTTAGTACATCAGAAAAATATGCAGTGAGGGAATTTACAGCAGCTTATAAAGGAAACTGTGAAGAATTTTAATCCGTATAGCAAGCTGTGGCTTATTTTGACCGTTCTGGTGGTTGTCTCGACGAGGTATCTCGTCATTATAAGAAAACTGACCAGATCTGGTTCTCGTCATTATTAAATAATCGGCAATATCTTGATGACAAGATATCTCGTCGTTAACAAAATTAGTCCAACCGTGATGGCTTAGAAAACACCTGTAGAGGTAATCAACAGAATTATATGTTGAGTTTTTTGTAAATCTAATGCTGGAGGCTCTAGTTACTTTGTAATATGTCAAGCATTTTTTGCATGTAACTATGGGTATTTTAAAGTAAGCATATTTACCTTCCTCTCACTTCACTACATTGGATGAAAGTGTGTAGGAGAAAAGTAGTAACAGCATATCGGCCTTTTTGTCCTTTCGGTTATCTCTTTGTTAAATGGGGCGATATCACCACAGCGGTGGTATTTACAACTTTTTATCGGTTTACTTCACCGCATTTTCACACTGTTGTCAAATAGATTCATGGAAGACTATTTGTTTTGTTGCAGCTTAAAAAGTTCCTTGGCGTGGAATTGTAAGAAATAATGAGAAAATTATTTTTTTTTTCCTCCAGGTTACATAACCTGGACAAAAAAACTGGAATTTTGTCCAGGTCTACATAATTCGATAGCTAACTCGTGCAACACATGTAAGTCTGCATAGATCAACAAAATCCATCATTTTGAAAGTATAGTATCAAACCCTCAAATGAACTTACTACTATTATTTCAAACCAATTATACCTTCTAACTAGTCTCAATAACAGATAGGGGCCGCGGTGGCCCGGTTGGAAGAGTAACGAACTAGCAACCGAAGGGTTGCGAGTTCGAATCCAGCCAAACACCGTCGTGTACAAAGGGGGCTGGTGCACGTTAAATCTGTCGTGGCCTCATATGTCCTCACGTTGGCGTGGTGTGGAAGTTTGGAGAGTGGGGTGCCAGCTCAGGTGTTGCCTCGTCATCTGACCGTGGTTCAAAATTACGTGGTGTTGTCCTCGGATCTTTCCCTTTGGGATTGATCCCGGACCGTCACCAATAGCCCATTGTGTTGCTCCAGTGTGACGTTAATTGAAATACCCAAAATACCCAAATACTCAATAACAGATAACCAGTGGGGGACATTTAGACATGAAAACAAAAATAAGCCTAAAAGAAGCTGTTTTAGCCCGTCTATTATATATTTATTTTCAGTCGTCTTCAAATAGTATACAATTGTTAGGACTTTGAAAGCTTTATTTGTGGCATTTTTTCCAATGGTATGTCATGTCGTCTATTTAATCACCATTAAAAAAGAATATTCTTGTAGTGTGCTTTCATGATAAACTTTTAAATTTAGTACAAAGCTAGCAATTAAGTCAATCCAAGTAATGTTTCAGTATTATCCATTTCATTACACAAGAATATTCTACAGCTGTATTACCCTTGGGACATGGGGTACTTCCGCCACTGCCACCAACTTTTATAATTCTTAACCCTCCAACTGAATTCGACGAGATATCTTGTTCATCAAAATCTGAATACTTTTGCTGATGGTGAAATATTTCTTCGTCGAGATCTGGTCAGTTTTGTTTCTAATGACGAGATATCTCGTCCATCTGGATCTGGTCAGTTTTGTTTCTAATGACGAGATATCTCGTCCATCAGGATCTGGTCCCTTTTGTTTCTAATGATGAGATATCTCGTCCACCAGGATCTGGTCAGTTTTGTTTCTAATGACGAGATATCTCGTCCATCAGGATCTGGTCAGTTTTGTTTCTAATGACGAGATATCTCGTCCATCAGGGTCTGGTCAGTTTTGTTTCTAATGACGAGATATCTCGTCCATCACGATCTGGTCAGTTTTGTTTCTAATGACGAGATATCTTGTCGAGTCTACCACCAGGAGGGTTAATCTGAAAAAATAAGCAATAACGCAAGTTTCTTTCATTGCGTTATTTCCTTAATACTATGTTCACATATTTAATCATTGATAATCATATTATAGCTAGTTTTAAAGGAGAGAAGTCTTTTCCTTAAGGATGGGTGCCACTAGCCCACTTTTCCCTAGAAGCGGCTTTTCTTGCCAAGCTGGAGCAACCGTGGATTTGGTCTCTGCACGAGCAGCCTATGAGCTGTAGGTGGCGCAGATTTGTGTCCTGTCATGTTCTATTTTTCCCTGAGTGTATTTCTCTCTTCTGCGACAGTAAAGCTTTCATTGCGTGTTTGTCCAAAACTTGACGTTGTCTGTTTTGTATTTGGCGCAGCTTGGCCTAATGTGGCCCTTGGGCCATAAAACTCAATGCAATCAACCTGCAAAGTTAAAAGCTCTACGTCATCCAAACGTGACGTCATTTAGCTTATTTTTCGAATGCGATTGCAGCACCTTGCCATTAAAGATTCCAGAGTGAATTGCTGTTGCTAGTTAATTTGTCAATATAAATGAAAACAGACACCAAATGTTGCCAAACGGCGATAAACTATATGTTAAGGTAACCCCGATATGTATCATGCGAGAGCATTTGTGTAGCTAAAGTAAAATCTCTTTATGTATGGTTTGTTTGTTTGCACTAAACACATCTCTCCCATATCTTTAGCTTGTTCCAGCTGCGAGCATTTTTCAAATGTTTGAACAACCTTATTTCTGAGTTTTTACATGATCATTTCAATACTCGTTTGCCACTCCTTTGTACACATCATAAATATGGGTTGTACATTCCATTCTAAAATGAACTGTTATGCATTTTTAATAGTTCGTAATATACGCATGTGAATCATGCGGTTTCAAAACACTTCCAACTAGAACTAAGTTAAGTTTACCAAAAGAAATGAGATTAAGTACTTCCGTATAACAAATTATCCTGAGATTTTGTAGAAAGTAGTCGAAGTAGAGAACACTGAAGTGTTCTCTTGATCTAGGAAAAACATTTCTCAACCAAAATTTAATTATCACTGAAATTGAAGAACCCAATGTTCGATGAATAATTAAGTTACAAAATTTTACAATTACAATTTCTAAAAAGGTTTCAAACCTCATACCAACAAAATGCCTATTGAGCAAGAGAAATTCATCATCCTTGATTATTAGTATTACTAAAGAAATTGTGCTTTACTTACGTACGCCTTCAAATGTGAAGTTTTAGAGTGAAAATATATCCAGCATATCATTAATGAAATACAAAAATGAGAATTAAATTAGAAAAGTTTCTTAACAGCCTCATTGATTGTCCTGATTTTTCTAGAAACTTGATAACTAAGTTCTACAAAAAAATATCCGAGCAATTATAATTTCCAGTTCAAAACCAGTAAACCAAAATTAGAAATAAAACACACACCTACATCTTAATTAATAGTTTTAGAAACTTAATCGAATTCAAAAAGTTGAGAATTGTAATAACGTTCTGTAATTGAAATTCCTTTTTTTTGTAAATTTAAATGAAGGTTATATATCAGTCATAAAGCTTTTTCCTCTTAAAATTCTAATGGGGAAACAGTATATTGATTGAAATCCGTTTTGTAAAAAGATTATTTTGTTGTAGAAATTAATATTCTCAAGAACGGTAAACTTTATTACCTTGGGAATGTGTTAAGTGCTACGTTTAGTTTTGCTTCAGACTAGTTTTTAATATTGTGCGGTAAACGTTTTTATTGTGAAACATTTACGCATCGGATGTAAATTTTTAACTGTTATTCATATTGAAATAATTCAGTGATTCAGAAATTTGTCATGTATCAAGATATGCTTGAGCAGAGTAGGAACCACTTTATGCTAACATTTAAATCTTAGATTCAATTAGATGAGTATGCATAATCAACTTTAAATACTAACGAGCAATATTATACTTTCTGGTTCCGTTATTATATTGTATTTCTGATTATGAGACAGTGAGATATTTTCGTGCTTGTGATTTAAACTTCTTGTAAAATCTTCAAACATTCAGCCTCTTCGGAAACTGCTTTACATTTTATACTTTTGGAACCTTAGTACAAGGATGTATGAAAAATATTCGATCGTAATGAGCCTTTACCAGCACTACGTACAGCTCACAAATCGTTTATATCTTTATCTTCTGCCCAAGTACCTGCACAAATTCCACCAAGAGTTGTAAAATCAATAATTTAAACTATGTAAATTTTAAAAACCCTAATCTTTTTAGGTTTCTCTGAAACATCACTTATTTTAAATTTTGGACTCTCAGTTACGTTATGGTGTAGCTTAAAAGTGACAAAAGGTGATAGGAACTGACTGAATTACAATTCGTTTCAATCAAGGTTATCTGAAATAGCACTTATTCATTCTGCCAAGCGAATTGTCAATAGGATGTGGTTTAAATCAGAAATTGTCTTAAGCATTTTACTTCAAATCTGCAAATATAACCAGCATTTCTTATAGCTTTGATGAAGAATCATTATGAATGGAATTTTTAATAAAATCAAATTTCTTTAAGGTATAAAACACATTTGAAATTGTATTTGAGCTATTGATAAATGATGAATGAAGCAATTTTCAATAGTTGAGAGACAGTTTTGTGTTCAGCCTGATAAAGACCTGATACCAAAGTAATAAACGTATGTATCAAATCATCTTTTTTTTAAATATACCTTCCAAACCTAATTTTCTTGCTGATGTAAAAACTTCATTGTTCAATTGGAGTATAAATACATGATTACCTTGCCGTGATAAATCGAGAAGGTTCTGTTTCTCAAACGATTTGATTTCTAAAACGATAGTTCTAGGAATATAGCATAATTAATTGGTTTACATATCTTTCTGCAATGTCAGTTTAATTTCCTTAAAAATAAATTTTTTAGAGCTTTCAATGTTTAAAACATTCGTGGACCACTTCTTATGACCTTAAGGAGACGTGCTTTACAATTTGAGAAACCTTGAATTAAGAAACCTTAAGAATTAAAAAATGTAGCTTTCTAAGACACTTCATTCAGAAATATAACTATCTGACAACTTTGACTAGAAAATATTTCCCATTATAAGTTTCGTAATGAAAAGCCTATATAAAAGTGAAAATTTGTAATTCTGTGTACATAAATAGTGTTTTCGATTGATTGAGAAAGATTGATCGGCACTTAGCTCGATCTGGTGTTGTATCAAACAATAATGAAATTTAATTTCAGTTATTATCTTGTTTTATTCCATATTATTTTCATTTTACCGTAAGTAATTGAGACATGTGAGGCATATGAGATGTTGATCTATATCCTGAAGAACAAGACCAATGACATAGAATATCTCATTGCTCTTGTTCTTCCATATACAAGCAGGATATTGAAGATTTGTATTTTTTAAGTTATAAGGAAGAACCTTATAGCTTAAAACAATAAAAAAAATAGTGCAAATTAAATTTTGGTATTGATATTTCCCTTTTTATTTATTTATAAAAATTGCTCATCTAAACATTTTATTTTTATAGAAACACTTTAAAGATTCTTTACAAAATTTATAGATTAAATAATGAAGCTGTTGAAAATTGGGAGAAAAATAACTTTCTTTAAAGTTCTTTATTCAAAATTCCCTCCACAAGTTATTTAATCGTTTTTCTAGTAACATAAGAATGTAAAGAAACTCCATTCACTGGCATACGAGTGGAAATATTCTTCCTGTGTAATTAAAAAATTATGAAATCTACGTTTCTTTAAAAAATACCGAAGACACATGTTCACATAAATTATAACTCGATGTTGATTCTTGTAATTTATTACTGTAATTTTATTTTACCATATGCATCTAATATTGTATAGATCTATCGTATGTATTTCAGTATATTAAAATTAATCTGTTCAGAAAAGCATTTACCATATGAATTGTAGTTCATCAATAGTAAGAAACTAACTTTATGAAGAAGAGAAATTGGTATTTAAATTCAGAAAGTTTGAACTCTAGCCGCTTAAATTTAAAACTTTTTCCTGCACTTGAATTTCTGTATATTAACGTTCGTTATGTAAATTAATTTTCCATTATATCCTTATAATTCAATTTATATGTGTAACAGTTGAATGTAGTAATTGGAAACAATAACTACCTGTTTTGTATGATTATACGTGTATAACTAAATAACCATTTAAAAATTTATAAAATAGTTTTTAGCGTAAAATATAAATTTATTCTGCAGTTTTGAGTCTTCTTTGTTATTACAATATTTTAAAATAAATCGATTAATTTTATTTGATGAAAGACGATATTCGTAATGACATTTTTCAAAAATTTTAATATTCTTACCGAATACTTTTACTCATACCCTATTACATAATTTTCAATTCCACAATGTTCAATTTTATTTTAAGACGTTGTTCTTTGATATTTATGGAAGTGTTGTGTAAAGAGAAATAAGACAGACACGACACATTTTTATAGAAATAATGCTCAAACGTTTATTACAAACTTAAAAATATAAGAACGTATGAAAATCTTACGACTATAAGATATTATATGTGCACATCACATTAGAAGAACGAACACACGTGGAACAATAATTATAAATCTGCATTGGCAAAATGCTACAAAGATTATCATACTCATCAATATAGCAGCAACAACAAATTGCTACAAATCCCGAAAAAGACATGAACGTTGGATGAAGAAGTGACACTGTTTAGTTTTAAAACTGAAAACAAAGATTTCCCATCAGTTCATGATCACAATATCAGAAATACGAAGAGTTCTTAAAAAATTCAACACCGTTTTGATTTGTATTCTTTCATCATTTCTTTTATCGATAAACAATGAAAAAGTCCTCAAAATGTGAATAAAAATGTCTAGAAAAAATGCATCATGTCATGCACAATGAGACTCTAAAAATGGTTCAAATCAATGACAAACTTGGAGTAGGAGGAAACATTATCCCTTTTTAAAAGCAACCATAAATTACGAAATAGAAATTAGTCAAGACATATTTTACATAAGGTGGGATTTTTTTCCTTCACAACAATATATCTAAAACACCTCAAAACATGGACAACGGTTATACAAAGGTACGGGAATAATCGATCATAAAATCTACCTATTAATCTAGCCTCGTTATTATTGAATAAAAATGCAAGAATTATAAGTTAGGGATAAAATTGTCCTACTTTGTATTAAAGGGAGAATAACCGATTGTGGAACATGAACTGGCGAGCAAGACTTAAGGAACACCATTGAAAGGTTACAACCTCTAAATTGAACGAAACATCCTGGTGCGATTTGAATAACCAAGAATATTCAGTATGAAGCTGGTGCATATTCAAATTTTGCATTAGTGAAGTCAAGGGCTTTAACATTGGAGAAGGTTCGTCTACCACAGAAACTCATCTGAAACCTCATTCTCTGTATGTAAACGTGGTGTAAAGCCTGCATCAATTTTCGAGGTAGCCATATAGCCTACAAAGGACCACCTCATATCTTTTTTAAGTTTTCACAGTTACCCTTCCATCTGGTGGCACCCAGTGCTGTCAACACTGCAATTCAAAAATTTTCCACTGTTCATGTTATCGTTTTCGGTCGCCTTATATACTATTTTCCCACATCCAGGTTACTTCACTGCAAAGTAGCAGCTGAAAACCACAGCGTTCCTTAAGTTCTGCCAGCCAAGTAGTAGAGCTAAGTAGATGAATTGAGTTCTACTTGAAAAGTGAGAATATAAATTATACATTTATTCCGTCGAGTTAAAATATTGAGTTTATTTTAATTTAGAGGTTCCACATACAGAAAGCTATTTGTTTCAAACTACGGAAGTTGGACAAGCTTTCAACTACTGTTTAGTTTCCAGACATGTTATTGCAAACTTTAATGGATTCGAAGTTTGAAAAATTCCATCAAACCAGCAACATATGACACTGAATACACAAAAGAACACATGATCCGTAGAATCTGCATAGCATTGCTGACAGCGAATATATACCATTTCAGCATATCGAGGGATAGATAATCCATGCAGAGTTTTCTAAAACTCTTTTAGTTGAGAGACAGTTTGCGTCTACCAATTCTAATCCGGGCATGTTTCGGACATAGTTTGAATATCACACGTTCGCAAGAGATTACAATCACACGAAATTGAAATAGAATCTATATATATGGTACATAAAAACCACGCTATGAAAAAATGTCTCTCCAACGAATACATTCCACCATTGTTTTCTCCAACCATTGTACTTCGTGTTTATTTTTTGTTTCTTTACATATAAAAGTAAGCTAATAGCATGACAACTTGCGAGTAGAAAATATAAAATACCATTTCATCTCCTTCAATTTCCTCTCCGATTTATATTACTTAGAAAGAATATTTGAAATATATATAATTTTCTCTTATTATCATAACATTTTCCAACATTTGTTTTTACACACAAAGATATACAATATATATTTATATATATATATGTACTAACACAACAGACACCAGATTGAGTAAGAAAATATACCCGCCGGTTAAGTTTACTTACTGTATGAGAAACGGCTAAACATACGGACTCGAACGTGCAGAGTTAATATAAGTACTGAATAAGAAAGAACAAGCATTGATTAGAAAACATGCTTATCTTCTATATGATCTACCGAATGACAGAGTTAACTTTAGTAGTTGTTAAGTACACGTAAGTCTTCGGCTACGGCGTCCTTCAAACCGCGATCTAAGTACATTTTAAGTCGATAAAAATAGATTTTTCACTCAAATCTGGCACAAAATGATGGTTATGTCTCTGTTATCCAAAATTACGTGACAAGTCTTTGGAAAATAAGATATTCTTAAAGTGAGCGTAATTCATTTAATTGCAGTAACTCGGTTCGAAGGACGTTCTACGGTTATTTTTTATATTAAGTTATTCAATTTCACGGTAAAATATGTACACGTTTTAAGAGTTTGAGATATTTGTTAGGTAAATATATATTTTCATTCGTAATAATACAACTCATTAGGAATTGCTTCTTCCATATCAAATCTGATGTGATGCACTAATACACATTAAATGCCAACAATGTTAAAAATATAGGAGAAATAATTCAACTCGCCGTTTACGGTGTCAAGATCGTGTCGATTATTACACTCAACAGATAAACACGAAATTTGATCATCTAATAATTTACTTTCAAAATACCCAACAAGAAATTAACAGCTATAATTATATCATTTATTGCATTTTCGAATAATACTCTCATAGATAATTCTATTTGGATTCTCTACAGAACACCATATACTTCTAGTTTAGCCTTGTTTAAAGTGTAGTTTACATTTGATTTCGTTTGATAGGACAGGGAAAGAGAATACATTTGTAATGGCATCTCTGTTATCATTCTCTCTGCAGGGGATTCTCTCCTAACAGTAAGGACTTGGTAAGTATTAAAATACAGCACACACAAACAGCAAAAGTCACAATCGTTGAACTTTATTGGACATATGAGCATTAATAGTTTCTTCACTTGAGACGAGCGCAAAAAAGCCGACACGTGTTTAAAAACAATAGAAAATGTGAACACTGCTATCTTGCTTGAAGATGTCGCTCTGAACACATGACTACAGTAAGAGTCTTAAGGAAATATACTGAGGTACATACACATCGAGTAATTCAAAAAGGAGAGCAAGAGGCTTAAGATTGAAAGAAACATTTTACATGCACTTGACCGATAGCGGTGAAGACGTTTATGCGCGTGAAAAACATATTTAGAGGTGTAACAAAGACGTAACTCACAAAAAAGCATGATACTGCTCTGAAGCTATTAAAGCAAGAATTGAAGGGTTGATTTTAACACCGGCGTCTATCAACACAGATAAAATTTTAGAAGCGGAAAACAACGGATAACAAGAACTCAGTGGATATTGCAATACTTTTCTGTAAATCAAGCTGCTTAGTTTCAAACGTACCAGATTCATTTGAATTCACATTATGGATAAAGCAAAATATCATAATGTAATACACAAATATCTTTATTTACATAAATTAATTACCACTCAGAAAGCATAAATTTCATTTTCAATCACTTTTGTGTTAATGAAAGCATATGAAGTTGAAAATATGAGAATCCGTAATGGAACCCAGATGTATTACGAATACTATTATTTAGTTTAGAAAAACAATTTGCAAAGAGCTGTCAAAATAATTACTGCTATATCATAAACGATGCAGGTATTTTAAAAAGGATCTATCTCTTATATAGCAACCGTATTAATTTTAAATACCAATTACATACAAATAAATAAATAGATTTTCAAATAAAAAATATAGGCGTATAAAAACTCTGTAAACATGATATTCGTTTTGAACTACAACTTTTCAGATAAAAAAATATGTAGTACTGCCTTTTGATGCTGATAAAACATTTTATTCTTCAATCAATGAAATAACGCATCCGGTGCAATCGCTCAAATTATACTAAAATTTATATCACATACGATCCACATTGAGATCATAATAAAATATGAACTGTTGAATAGTTTTAAGTATGGATCACACAAAAAGGGGGAAGAAATAAATACTTTTGTCCTAATCTAAGTGTTTCTTTGAAGAAAACCCAGTTCTTATCAGCATAAAAATTTAGCACCACTTTAGTTTATCCTCACCAAAAATAAAGGGGTAATTTTCTTATCATCACAACTTTCCGAAATCGCTGTTTAAAAAATAAATATTTATGTCCCAATCATCCACAAAGGACAGTGTTCCAATCACATACAATGGCTTCGTGAGCTCAACAAATGAAATTTAACACAAAACATATGCCTTTAAAATATTCCTTAATGTACATTCAACAAACTATAAAAATAAAAAAGAGATTTAACAACAATCAGATTATCAAATAACACATCAAGTACTTTTCTGTGAAAATACAATTGCGATAAAACAAGAGGATGGTAAAAACAAACATAAAAATCTACTGTATATTAAGCAACAAAACAGTCATAAACAAAATGCAGATTTTGTACTAATCCATCACAAAATGTAATATATTTCACACAGGAAGTGCAAGTAATCTCACTATCTGATTTGAAGTATTCGACAGCATTCCAGTCCAACAAGAGGTGGTAGTTGTAACTATATTCTTTCATTGTTTTACATGTAATTAACACTCTTCATTACTTGTAACGACAGTGTCAGCCTATTAATAGGTTCATTAAATATTGAACATTTATAAAATTTAAAAAAGGCTCATATCGTCACTGGAAAATAAGTTTTAATTTGTTTCTTCTATTCACAAACCCTTATATAGCTGCCAAACGCCGACGCATCAGCTTAATTTACGTTAAACTACACCAAATTTAAATAGTGTTCCTTTCTTTCATGGTAATTCTTTCATACTGTTAGAAGAAACTGACCAGTTTCCTTGCTCTTGGTTGTTTGTTAGTCTTGTTAGAACAGTTGGATATCGGTCAAACGGAAGGCTACATTCCGTCTTTCGTCCTGTTTGCTAAATGTCCATAGTTGAATAAAATGTGCGAATTTCAAAGTGGATGTCTATCCAGGAAAGACTCTAGACAACGAGAAGTGGTCGATGAGTTGTGCATCCTGATGAGAAATTACACCTTTAATTGCGGCATGATTGTGGACAGTGAAAACGTCGGAACCAAAAAATATGGAACCCTCAATCGCTAATGAATTTAATAGGTTGGCTTCCTTACTGAAAGACGTGTCTTCAATAAAAATCCCGAAAAAAAGAATCTATTTTATCCATCACAGATATCCTTTCACTCAAGGCCATCGAAAGAATCTAACTTGGCAAGGGCACCTGATCTCTGAATGGTATCCGGAACAGTCTGGATTGAAATTTCGTCCGGAACATAAATAGTTACAAGCTTCTGTTCTTTGTGTTGGGGTGCAAATGATACTTTTAAGTCTAATACTTCAACTTAATCCATGCATTACAACTGTCCTGAACATAATACCACTCATGCGAAAATAAACGAAGCATTAAGGAAACTTCCAAATACCGCTTACAAGGACTCTTGGTTACAGAATTACATTTAATACTGTTAGACTGATAGAGTGAACTTTGCAGCTCATAATATTAGGTCATATCTGAGACATTAGTTACGAACATCTTTAATAAAACTAAAAAAAAGTACTACTGGATATCAACCTTTCGATAAGGTTAACCACATTTAAAAATAAATAAATAGGTAATAAATAATAAAAATAATAAGACATTTTTACTCTTTAAATTCGAAAGAACCAGACGGTACCAGATGTCATTCCAAATCCAAAGATAAAACTAATTGGCCATCAGGAGATGCTGGTTAGGATAGGACATCCCACCGACATTGTAGTTGTCGATGCTATTGCCATAGCTCTTGCTTCCGCTATCGGACACACCGGTGTTTTTGTAATTGCCGTTGGACACCCCACTCACCGAAGAAGAGGGGTTGCTGAAGGGGCCCTTGTCGAGAAACAGCGACAGGGCGTTCGCGTTCGCCACTGCCTGGCCCAAGCGTGCATTTGAAGTAGACTTGAGATTGCTGTTTGGCGTGAGGAGCCCAGCGTTGCTGTGTTGCTCACCTAGGCCGGTGGTGGCGGATGAATTCGAAAATATGTCGTTGAGATATCCGCCGTCGTAGAGACCAGCCCTCTGGTTGGGTGAGAAGTGAGATTGTGGTGTTGGTGGGAACGGTGTAGGATGTACTTGTTGGTGCATGTTGGCGGCAGAAGCAACGAGCAGGTAGTTGTTGGCATCCATCTGTTGCTGTTGTGTCCCGTTCGTAGACGGGGTGGGGGAGAGTGACCTTGGCCTTTGTTGCTGGGAGACGGAACCAAACATCTGGGGGATCTGACTTTGCTGCTGCTGTTGCTGGATGATGGCTCGCGTTTTGATGTAACTGCTGAATTCTGTGGGAGACATTCGATGAGATCTCTTTCCGTTGCTTTTCAGCTTTGTGGAGCCGAATTTTGTCTGAGCAAAAGTAGCTGTTGTGAAAGTGAGCGGAGTTGTTACCTGAAGATGGTAAAAAGACAAAGTTGAGAACCTTCAAAAATTTTGTTTGAATTTAAATATGAAACAAATCTAAATTTTGAGACAAAAAAAAATTCTGGAAAATGTTCTTTTTATATCATAAATAATTTATCTTAATCAGATTTATAATAAATTTTGACAAAACAATAGTAACAACTGAATTAAGGCAGTATATTTTGTCAATATTTTAGTGATCTTTTAATGAAGTACAAATCCAAAACTAATACACAAATATTACACCATGCCACATGTTACAGAAATCTAAAATGAGGTTCGAGATAAAGGTTTATATTCTTTAATGAAATAACTTTGAACAAAAGCAAAATGCAAAACAATCATAAAACATTTTATATTGATGAATTGAAAAATATATGATTTATAATTAACGCATTTCTTAAAAACTAAAATTTTCAACCAATTTCTCAGTCCTATGTATAATAGGTAGTTTTTCCTTTAAAAGATATGTTAGTGCCTTCATGCTACGAAAGTTTTAAGCCGAATGTAAATTTAAATGTACTAAAATGTGTTACGTTTTACATTTAAAAGTTTACATTTGAAATTTTATTTTACTTCAGAAAAATAAAGTCTTATAATTGGATCTATAGAGATACCAAATATATATAGAACTAAATATAGTTTTCCCAAAGAAGGCCAAGGAATTCTTAGAAATTACAACATAAAACAGTTCTAAAACAAGATTTATGTCAAGATTCATGAAGCAAATGCAATTTATAAATCACATAAAACTCTCAACTAAAACTAAAATATTTAATATCACACATATCTGTACTTGTTTAGAAAAGTAATTATAAAACATATTTAAGTAATTGTTGTTTATTTAAAACTCTATTTTAGAAGGGGTGGTGTTTACTATTTCCCAATATCGATTAGGGAAACAATATTAAACAATAAATCATTATAGGTAATACTATATATTTGCTTACTTGTAGTTTTAGAATATATAATAAAACGAAATCATAATTACCTTTACCTTTGGCAGGAAGCCATTGATAGGGCTGGATGATGACTTGTATGTCGGTGAGGGTGAATTACCGTAAGGGCTACTTGAAGAGGAAGAACCTGATGAGAGCGACATCGAGCTGAGCTGAGACGCTACAGAGTCGATAGGCTTGAAACACTGAGCCTCTGGGTTGAAGGTTCTGTAGATTTCTCGATCTGCACGATCCTCTGAGTTGTCAGACTCTGAATATAGGATCTTTACAACACCCTTTTCACCTAACCTGAAATATTTATTTTCAAGTTTGCAAAAAATACATTCAACTGATATTCTGCCGTGCTTGTCAAAAAGACAGCATCTCCAAATTTGGTCATTTCACATGCTACGGATGTGATATCACGTAATGCAATAAACAGTTAGAGAATTCAATCACCAACTGACCGTGTTTTTATCTAATGCTGTTAACCCCTCCTCAAGTAATTTCGAAGAGATATCTCGTCCATCAAGACAGGATCAATTTTGCCAATGACGAGATATCGTGTCATGAAAATATTGTCGATTACTCGATTAGGATCTAATCAGTTTTTTCCTGACGAGATATCTTGTCCATCAAGAGTTGGTCAGCTTTGCTAATGACGAGGTACATCATTGCGACAGGAGAGTTAAGATATTCATGTAACATCAAATGAAATAAACGTTAACTCAAACCCACCAGACTTGGAAATGCAACCTTTTTGACTAGCATTCGTTTCGAATGAATTGTAAAACGCACTGAAAAAGAAGGCATAAATCAAAGTTCTGAATAAGTGAGTTCTAGAAGCTTACCTGTAAGATACCTCTCCAGGATCTATCCAGATGCTGAGCTCTTCGGGTAGGTTTTCTTGAATATCTGTAATGGCCATTCCACTTTCTTGCGCTGCTATCTCGAAGACAGGGTCCAAAGGCATAGCTGTCTTCAGACACCGAAATGCCGACCCTTTGAAGGGTTTTTCAGGGTACCAGTGACCCACAAACTTCACTTTCAGGGCTTTCTCTAGTTCTTCTCCGAACTGATTCACTCGTCGTCGCGGTAACTTATTGTAAAGGAAGGAAATGAAGAAATTCAGAGCTACTTGTATCTCAACGTGCATGGTTTCGACGACTACGTTTTCTTGCGGACTGTCTTACAACTTGGATTGTCACGTAGTGGTGCTTGATGAAGCTATAGTCATTAAACAGTTCGTATCGAGTAGAAATAGATAGGAAAAGTATCAAACAGAATTAAAAGTTGTAAATAAAACTCCTACGCGACGTTTATCGCTAAAATAAATTTCTTCACTTAAAAACACTGTGCCTGAGTGAAAGCTCTAAACATAAGTTGCAGATTACAATCTGAAAAGAGAAAAATATTCACTTAGCACAATCATACACACACTCAATTAAAAAATCCACAATTTGATTAGTAAATAAGATATTCAAAGAAATGTCTTACAATGAGTAAATGTATAGATAATAATGCTCTTCATTATTTTGAGCACCAATAATTTCTTTTCTATGCAATACAAGTTGATTTTGTAAATTATCATCTTTTGTATAACCCCTAAATTGCAACAAAATTTAGGTCGAAATTAAGACGAATGCTTGCTTTGAAATTGATAATAATAATAGTCAATAACATAAGTATTCTTAGGATTCAGAGAAAATTTAAAAATTGTCACTATTAAATACCAAATAACTACCAAAATAATTTTGTGAGCCCATACTCTTAAGTTAGTCACTGTTTTAACAGTAAACTTTAAACAGTATTACTTTAGTATGTACGCATAATATATTTTGAAGATTACAAAATTTTATTACAATGCAATATTTTAAACTGAGAGTAAATAAAAACATATATTACCCTTTTCAAGAAGGTAACGTAATATGGAAAAAGTCCATAAAGCTATGCCTACACTTTAAGATTAAAAAGATATCGCAAAAAACAGTATTGATAAAATTATCGGAATAAAAGAATGGCAATACATGAAAGGAATTCATGAAAGCAGTACATTTTTTAGAAATAATCACCTTTTAATGACTTACATTCGTCTCAATAAATTGCTTATAGATATATTTTTCAGAAAAGCAGCCTAAATTATTTTGGATAATAAAATCCGTCTGAAGCCAAAAGGGTCGTGAATTACTGCTAGATATACCACCACTGGCAAAAACATTCGCTGTGAACACTTACGCTATATAGAGTTCCACGTTATGATTTATAAATATAATATACCCTGAAAATAAATTCTTTTTGTGCAACGCAATTCAATGAAAATTTACTGCACATTTATTCTGCTTGTGAAAGAAATAACTATAACCAAAATAGCTTTTATAGTCAACAGTAAACGAGTCTTACGAGGTTGTAAAATTCTGATAAGAGATGAATATCGGTCTACAAGCCCAAGATACGTCTCATTCTAAAGCAGATTTGAGAACACTTATCTTCGCATGAATTCATACACGAAGCGCTAAAAGATTAAATTTCGAAATATCGATTCCGAGCATTTGCCCATATCATATTCACGAGGTTTTCAAACAAAAAGAACTATGCTGGTTCTGACAAAAATAGAGATAGTGAGGGGAAAAAAGAGTAAAAGGAGAAAGCAGAGGAGTGAGATGAAGCCAGGGAAGACAGAGGCGGAAGGAAGCAATCGATGACCCATATTTTCGGGATGTAATGGGAGACGCATGCTGCGCAAATTGCTCCTCAGCATCTCTCTTAGGGGACAGTTAGATGAGATGAGTGCTGAAATGTGTGTCCATTTCACTCGCAAAAAAAGGACATGCCCATACGTCTTTCATTTTAGTACCGTCGAGATGGATCTTGGGACAAAAGCAGGAAGAGGATATTGTTATTTTCATGCATCAGTATTATGATCGCTGAAATGCGGATCCATTTCTTTCGAGAAAAGTAAAATGGCCGTGTGTATGTCTTTTTGATAACTCGGAAATATTTTGTGATACATAAAAGCATGGGAAGTCATTTTAAATTTCGATAGTGTGAATGTAATGGCAGTGTTCAGTAACATCAGAATGTAACATGTTTAAAAATATTTACAATTTTCTTTAGGCATGCACTTCAATGTTTGGCAAACTGCGCATAAAAAATTTGAAACATTCTAGTTGGAGAAAACTCTAAAACTCAAAGATAAAGATGTTTTCAACAATTATTTCAGTCATATATCAGTAGTTCTTAAATATAAAAAATGTTTAATTAAACAACTAAAATTCCACTCAATTATCATTTATAAGGGTGTTCCACAAATACCCAGATTCAGCCACTAATATTCCAATATACTTTTAGGTATTAAAATTTCTATAACAATCTAAACTTAATAAAGTGAAGTCTATTATTTGAAATACAATATATTCCAGATTCTATTAGAAATGATTCATCTGTTATTTCGATGGGGATATAGTAACTTGTAAGTATTTTGTAAACCGTTGCACTCTGCCATTATATCACATTTCAGCAGCCTATTAACAGGACTATTGTTAATAGACTAATAATTAAGTTAAATAGAATAAATCCAAAGGGAACAGATCCTTTTATTATTAATTATGAATACATTTAAATTGACGAATATACCTAATTTGGTTTAAAGATTAGAATCTTAACTTGGAATGAAATATGAGGAATATTGTTAAACTATATAAAATATCTACTATTTTTTGTAGCAAAAGAAAAATAATGAAATACGAAACATATCTGAAACAATTATAAGGAACTGCTTATACGATAGTTTAAAGGAGTTTACAAATGAATTTAAGTGCTTATAAGAGTTTAAATGAGCTTATAATTAGTTTAACTGCTTATAAGAGAGTCACTTAAATTTGCTCTAAATATCTGACATTCTTTTCCTTCAACAGCTTTAGACTGAATGATTATAATCAAAATCATTATCATTGAGTCAAGTGCTCTCTCATGATTTATACAATTTATACTATCACCATATTTATATCATATACTTTATAATTCATGATCTATTGAATGATAAATCCCAGTTAACAGTTCAAAAAAGGATAAAAATATTAATTTCAAATTCCACATTAACTGGGAATGTCTGAAGAAAGATAATTTGGAGGTTTAATTTATACATTGGAATTCGTTTGAAAAAGTTACATGAGTAGTAAATTGTAATTGACGAGATATAAACAAATTCCTAATGGCAAACATGCTGTTTGCTACAGAAAAGCAGTATATTCTATAAAAAATTAAGATACTTCTAATATTCGATAAGCCCATCTGCAAATGAAAATGTATGTGTTCCAGAAACAGAAGACTAATTATTTTTAATTTACAAATAGTATGACTATTAAATGAAGCCAGGTTGCATTTTTCTAAATAATTAGATTATTTTGCTTTAAGAATGCATTTACATAAATTCCGAAGTAAATTATGAATTAAAAGAAATTTCTATAAAATGTTCCCGATCTTATTAAAATAGCAAAGTTGTTTATACTTCCAGTACGGGATTTGCATGTAGGCATACATTTGCATACTTAATGAGTTTAAATTCTATATATATATACTTATTTAGACTTACATTAGAATTTAAGCTCATTAAGTTCATTTTTATCGAAACGTTTTGAGTGAATATAATTTTTTATTCTCAAATGTTATTAAAATGGTACGAAAATTGTAATACAAAACAATTTAAAGAATATGTGTACATAATAAATAGTTTACATGTAAATTGAAGTTTCATAACTTTGGTGCACAAAATTAGAATTATATACGTTTTCAATAAAACGTATAGGAATTTGTAAAACCTCGAAACAGAGCAGCTAAGAAGAGATTTTTTTCCATGTTCCAAATCAAAACAGAAATTTCATTAAATAGTAATTTAGGCGTACGTTAGAGTATACTTTCAAAATTGTTATATTTCACACACATAATCGGAATCATTATACAGATGGGACAAGAAAATTCCAATTCTGAACATTACTTAATAGTGAAATAATCATACAAAATTTGTGCGTATATAAATGAAAGAAGGCAACAGAAAAAGGAAGGTTGAGCTTATTAAAACATTATTTTTACGTATTAATCTGGAAAAACAATGAAGATTTTTTACCCTTTTGAAATTTTAATTCTAAAATATCATTAAAATTTGTGCACCATAGTCTGTCTACCGTTTGGAGGAAGCTGATTTTTATTCAAACGTAATTGAAATATCCAAGTCTAAAATTCTTGGACGTTTTTTGTACTTTTATCGAAAGAAAAAGCTTATAGTTATACAGAAAAGTTATATTAGTAAATAAGTTTCGACAACTTTTTAAATAAAACTAGAAACAGCTATTTCTTAAATGACTAGTAACATCTGCTTGTAGAATGGATTACTTAAATTTCAGAGAAAACAGCTAAAAAAAGTATACATTTTGTTCACATATATACATGCTTCAATCATATATTCCTAACGAGAGAAAAACTATTCTTCCAATTTCAGAGCATCTCATGAATAACCGATCTCAAATGCCTCGCAACCAAAAGTAAATTGAGCAGTATTCAAATACAAAAGATTGAAATTTCAAACTCTCTGTAAATAAACAATTACATGTAGATAAACAGTTACTTCAGAGATATCGGCGGTATGTAATGCCAGTCCCCCATATTCAATTTTATAAAGTCCCCAGATAGAATAATTTGAGATAAAAAACAAAATATAAAACAATAAATCACAGTAAAAAATCTAGATCGCTTCACATTTGCAATCTAATTTGCCATATCCATTATTACCAGGAAAATAAAAAATATTTTGCTATCACCAGAGAAAATATGTGTTACGTTCCCAAAATAAAGTTTATGAAATCGAAATGAATTTAATATTTGCGATTTCTCAAGAAGCTCTCAAAAATTTGTTTAGCATTCTGTTATAAAAATTAACTTGTAGAGATTTTTCACAAGTGTTTTGGGGAATTGGAGGTCTTTATTTTTAAAGTGCAATATAGCTCCAAAATGAGTTCATATTCAAGAAAATATCTCCTAAGTATGCCGAGTGAGGGAGAGTACATTCATCAAGGCATGACATGCGAGAGCGTTTGGCAGCTATCCAGATAAGTTTTCGTATTTACTTCCTTAAACAGGAGTGGCACATGTTTCCAGACTGTGCTGCCAAGATCTCGATCAGCTGTGAAGGTTTTCCTGCTGATTTCGTGTTATTTCCTTTCATTCTGTGTGTCATGGAAGATATTTCCAAATAATTAACTGGAAAACATCTGAATAAGAATTAAGACATGATTCAGAATTCCATTTCAGGCAAATGATTTCGAAAATTTACTTACGGACACATGAGCTTTTCCATCGGAATTCGTGTAAGCATACTAAATTGTTATTTGAACATTTCCTCGAGCTTCTATTACATTTTTAGGCTAAACTTAACACTGTGGGGTTGTTATTTGGAAATTTTAGAAAGCTGTGAAATGCTTTTCTAAAAACTTGAATGAGCCTAAATTTTAAATTAAGATTTAACTTATTTTAGAGTAAATGTTCTGATAGCTTTTTAAAATTCAATACACTTTCTTTAAAATGAATAATTTTTGTCATTCCATGATATTAAAACAGTATGTTTAAGCAAATAGAAGTGCTGAAATAATAATGTTACTAAAGTTGCCCATTTATATAAAATGCTACTAAACACTTTAAGGGAAGTTTGACAGCTGTATTAACAGACACTTTTATCTATCTTCAGGCCAACTTTATCTGATCATACGTGTTTATAATACAACTTAGATTCTCCCACCATAAAAATATAGTTCTTGAAACACAACAAATTAATCTAAGAATAAATGAATGCTGAATAAAAATATGTTCATACAATTCGGAACTATTGAATACTTATTTTAAAATTAAATACTTGACTGCTTTCATTTCACTGAATATCACAGCATGGGTTTTTATCGAATGCAACGCCAGCACCTCCTAAAGAAGGAAGAGCTCATTTACTTTCCTGTTTTAACAACCCTAAAGGTAAAACCAAAAGGAAAAAATCGCGGGGCACAATTTTCCTAATAATTTTACAGTCGCCTTTTATATCAGCCGGCCGAATGATTAAGAATGCCACTCTTTCAGTATTGGTTGACCTTAGTAACAGTTCGCTTGTTCCGTTCTCAATGTCATAAACGCATAACCCATGAAAGCATAAAAGCTATTAATAAGTAAAATAAATCGACCGAATTTAGCATTTAAGCAATAATTTCACAAAATAGCAATCCCGATTACCAAGTTCTTTCTACTTCGCTGTGCTTGGCGTAACATAAGTACGGCTAAATCTGAATTATCATATCAGTGCAGTTCATTTATACTCGTGAGACTTTTTACTTATCTATATGATCAAGTTAAATTGATTCCAAGTACACAGAATATTCAATATAAAACATTGGGCAAAATGTATAACAGAAAATAATACAAATAAGTATATTTTAGTAAGAGAGAGCGAGAGGTCAAAAGCCAATATCATGATACTTTGGGCTGTGCTTTACTTTTCAACGCAAGTATATCAGTTTCTTTCATAAATTACTTATTTGGAATGAAATGTTTTTTCTTTTAAATTATTCGCGTATCTTTTACGTAACTAGATTCTATTTCATTACATTGCATCCAAAAAATATCTGATCAGTGTAATTAATTTACATATGGTTACATCAAACTGCCTCATTACCAAATTTTCAACCGAATGATATTGAAAAACGTTGACAAAAATTAAATCGGAGCATTGAATGATACACAAAGAAAAGTTTGTCACTCACAAAAAATTGCCCTCTTACTTGAAAACAGTCCAAAGTTATTTTCATTTGCCGAAAGATGCTAAAATTACACACATCTCAAGAAGATTCTTCAGGTATGCGTAATTTTAGGAAATTATTTTTTAAATAAATAAAATACAATAGATAAATTTATCTAAATAGATTACATAATTGTGAAACAATTTACAATTCTGATATTAGCATTATTGATTGTAATAAGCTATCACAAAAGTACTCACATACAATTAAGAGTGTGTTCTTTTTCTGTTTAAGATTTGTAAATGAAAGTTCGACGATTGATAATAAATTCTTAGATATTTTTTGTTGGGCCACATTTAAGACTTTGAAATTAATATTATTTGGAAAGCTATTCATAAGTGCACGCGACGAAACGGAAGATTAAAAGTGTGAAGGCAAAATTTTAAATAACTAGAAAGAATTAAAATTAAAAGTTTCTTCGTACATATCGCCGGCTTAAAGCACAAACTCATTAGTTGAGGAAAATAATTTTTACTGTATAACTGTTTAAAGACTAAAAATGTTAGTTTCCAAGTCAGAAAACAAAAACTATAAGCGTTTTGACAGTGTCATAGATTTTTACAGATTAAAATGTAACTATTTCTCATCGTGAAAATAAGCATTTAGTGCCTCCAAAAAATGACAGTTAATGAGTTTCTGCTCCAAGCAGATGATATATGGTTTGCCTTTCTCCATATTACATTAGTTGCTGAACAAATTAAATTTCACAAACTTCCCTTCATATAACATTAAAGTTTACAGAAACCAAGGACTTTCTGTCAAACAAAATTGTATTTTTAAATCCTAAATATCAATTTGCTTTTCTTTATTATTGCGTGTGTTTGACAAAATATTTCTCAAAATTTCTATAAAGTTGTTATATTTTTCTAGTACATGAATAGAATTTTAATGTAGATATTCTAAAAAGCACATAACACGCCATCGTTTTCACTAGGGAAGTTTAATTTGTAGCCAAGAGGGTTTTATAAATTCGAATAGAAACGAAGCACAACACTACTATTAAAAAGTTAAAGATGCATAAGGAAGAAAACGCTATTAATTTGAAGAATAAAATATTTGCATAGTAAAATATCCACAGTGACAGGGGAGTATTAATGCAAAACAAAAAGTTTTATTGACGCCACTGAGAAAATATCTCTGTCATGCTGTTTAACCATCTAAAGATAACCCAAGAATAAAGGGCACACAAAAAATATTTCTCATCCGTATACATTAATAAATGAATGATAAAGACAAGGGCTCGCGTCATGACGTCGAAAGCATCCAGTCATTGTTACTCGGCAGGCTGTTGTAAATCAAAGCTACCAGGAAACTTTGGGAAGAATTACGAGCGTCTACGCAACACAGCTATAAAAGTGTCCTCAAGCTTTTCGATCTGAGAGACAAAATAATTCCATCTGGTTGTGTACCAGGGAATGCAATGGACGATTGCTCCGAGAGAGTTTTAAAAAATGACCGGGACATAAATCTAGGAAATTTAAACAATAGAGTGGAAAAGACGTGTACTGCATAAACGCATATTGTTTTTGAAAGGAACAGCAGTGAAATCAATAGAGAAGTGTTACAAATATGTGTTTACTAAAATGTTAAACATGAAACGAAGCCCTAGGTGCTGAATTAAATAAATCTTCAAAAATCAAGAATGAAATGGTTTTAGCAGTACACGCTGAGAAACTGTAAGGCAATGTACCAATGAAATGTTTAAGTACGCTGAAAAATTGGAATGTGTTTTGTGATTTTGTTTTTTGTGTGTAAAATTGGAATGTGAAAAATACATATGTATGACTTCTTCAAATTGAGAATAACAAATCGTATATAGTTTGATTTTATTTGTCCCTCTACCGTCATTTTTGCAACAGGAGAGCTAATTATACCGGGACCTACAACATAAAGTGGACTCCGAACGTCCCGATTTGAACCCAGAGATTGTTGAATCAGGGACAAGAGCACTAACTACTCGGTTACCTGGCTGGCGAAATCGTATACAGAATGGATATAGCGGAACAATTATTTTATTAGTAAATGTTTTTTCTTAATACAGATGACGGTCATGTTCACGAACTCTCATTCTGCAAATCCACACGATTTTACGATCTATAATCAAGTCCCACCCACCTATCATTTCCAAAATTTTAAACCTTTTAAAGGACTTTCTTTCTCTTTTTAAGAACTTTCCCTGTTCCCTCGGGGTTCGTATAAAGAAGCGTCGACTGTATTTGATTAATGTGCGTTGGCATATGCTATAGATTTGCAACTTTGAAGAACTAATCTTGTTTAAAAATGAAAGGCGTTAGAATTTATATACTTAAGAGTTTGATAGGTAAAGTGTTTAATATTAAATAACGCATCTTCATTTATTATTAAGTTGCATGGACTATGATGTTGTTACTTATTCCTAAAGATCAAACTGGACAGCTAGACCAAGTCCATAAGTCTGAATACCTTCAAAATGTCCAACACTAGATCAGGACTTCCATAGAGATCATCCCTTGCCAAACCAACACTGGTTAGATGGCTTGGTGAGGTTTTTTAATTTTAGGCTAGTTGGGAAAGCTATATGTCCTTGAATGGAAGATCTGATGTGCCCGTTCACAAGTCTAGAAAGGGCAGTCTGACATTTCTGTCACCCGTACATTTGAGCGGGAATCCGGGATGGTCTCCATGGCACCAGATATGAAATGTCGGGGCTCTCCAAATTTATTATTCGAGCTCTTCTTTACGGCGAATAACTATTAATATGTTAGTGGAAAAGGTGTGTGAAAAGGCTTGTCCATGGCCATCTTGGCAAGTCTATCTGAAATTCCAATAAAGATTCTTTCATTTCATAAATTTCATCATGGACTTTCTATGTGAACTAATATACTTTTGAACAAAACGCTCGATTTCTAAGCAGAAAGGTTTGAAGTTAAGCAATTTCTAAATCTCTAACCAACGAAGATATTTTTAGCTACCGATCATCACAATAGAACTATTATTGCCTCACAGCGTAATACAAGAACCGTAAATACTATTCTAAAGCAAGAATACAAAGCGGAGTGAAGTTCTGACTCAAGTTCAAAAATTCAGAAATCGTTTGAGAATCCCCGACATAGGTAACGAGATTAAAAATACAAACTGCTTTCTTTTCACAAAACAAACACTCAAGTTTGTTTCGCTTCCCGCCGATGATTTTTTCCTAAAAATAATACGCGACATTTTCCCCGTGATTGTAAACAAGAGCATACGGTCCTCGCAGGCCTCCTTCTAAGGAGCAAGAAAGTTTTTTCCCTTACTTCCCAAACTAAAACGGCAGGATGAGCTATTTTGGCACCGGTCCACGCTAACTCTCACGGCAAGGTAGTACTTCAACACACTTAAGTGACGTATGCAATTTTTTCGTCTTCGCGAAGCAAAATGAGTTTCTAACAAGATTAAAGAAAATCCAGAGCTATGACGCTGCTGATAAAAAAAGATGTTGCTGTTTTCGAAAGCGTGTTGGCATTTCGAAAAAAGCTTCCGTAGTCATAATGTAGTCAAAGTTGACGCGCAGCACTTATTGACATCAAAAGTAATGAATAATTTATATGAGGTCATTCAAAAGAGGAAATTTATGGTAAAATGTTTTCACTAAAAGCAAGGATGGTTACTATAACTCTAAAACAGGTAAACATGGTCTGGGATTTTATTTGAAAAGCAGACAACCTGATATTTATACTCCCCAAAGACAATCAAATATCACTAACAAAAAAGTTTTGTGCTATAGGTAACCAATTCTAGCTCTCATTTTCCTTCAATATTAAGATTTTATTACGATATTGATAATTGACTTTATGGATTGAAAATTAGAATCATAAATATCTCGCATAAAATTGTTTGTGATCATAATTTTGTTGGAAGTCCGATTTAGGTCCAATTTTAAAAGTATAGTTTGGGCTCAAGTATAGGCTAAAGATTTTTTCTAAAGTAAAATTTAAAAACAATAGTTTTTAAATCCCACTTTATATTTGCTGACCTGAATTACAGTCAAATAAATTATTTATTCTAACTCTCAGCAAATATAAGGAGTAAGGAATAAGCTAAAGTTTCCTTCTGCTTTTTCTACTTTTTCCCTCATAAAAATGAAAGCATCAAGCTTTCTGTTAAGGTCTCTAAAATTTAACAAATGTATGAAAGTTGTAATTAATTAAATATTAAGTAAATAGTTCATTATTTAAAGAAATTATTACAATTTTCTAGGTTAACACAAAATAGTACTTTTGCCTCTTAAAGTAACGATAAATGTTTGCCAAAATTTTTCTAGATGACATGTAAAATGTCATTTCGGCTTAAAATTATATTATCCTGTTGACAGTCATATACATAAATTCCGGTTTTTTAGAATTCTTAGGACTAAAAGCAACTCCTGAGTTACAGACCGATATCACAAAAATACGAATGGCATGTTTTAGCAAATATTTAAAGAAAGTTATGTGCAGACATTAAAAGCTATTTAAATTGTTTACGAATTCTTTCTTAATATTATCTCTGTATTAAAACGGCTATTCCCCAAACTCATTAAAGTACACTTTCAGAAGTTAAATTCTTATGTAGTTGCAATGAAAATTTCAATTCATGCCAAACCACACATACACACACACACAGCACAGATTTAAAAACACATAAACTCGTTCTTTAAAAATAAAATAATTCATTCTCTTACCCTACATATCAGCATGTCTGAAGAAACCTGAAAGCTTTTAATACTTTAAGAATGATCTACCGAACACGAACCATAAAATACAAACTTCTTCAGACCAAAAGGAAACATTGTCAAACATTTTATAAGTCCATCACTCCTAAACCACAGAAAAAGTAATACATAAAGTAATGCTCCTATGACTTGGACATTCTTTAGGAAATAAACAGAAAAGTACTTTTAAAATCCTCATAGTATCGAAGATATGCTGCCAGACCTACTGTTTTTTATGTTTCGAGGAAAATAAAGGGATGGAAACGGATATCTTACTTTCGTTTCAATCCTATTACATTATTTCGTGTTTCAAAGATGGGTTTTACGTTTAAAAATCATCTGTTTTTGGCACTAAGAAGATTACAGTCGGTGAGCTCTTAAGTTCAGATCATAAAAATAGATGAAAAATATAAGATATAATGAAATGGTTAGAAACCAAAAAATAAGTTACCAATTTATATTTTTATCAGATGAACAAATTGCTATTAAATTAAAGTTAGTATAATTTACCGACGTAAGGTATTGGTTTGCCAAATAGGGCTAATCAGACAGCACCTACTTCTTAAAGTGGATAGTAAAACTATTACAAATATACATGCTTCTGAATACCAACCCAGCATTTTCTACAAGATCTTAAAGTGCTACAGTTAATACTGTAAAACTACCTCTGTTAAAGTATTGATTAACCTTTTTGATGCTATTGTGTTAAAGTAGCAAAAGGTATCTCTTTAGAATAAATCAAATTTCCTGAATCTACGGAATGTATGCGAAATTCCGAGATAATATCGACCGAAAATGGAAGCCTTTTCAAGTTCGTAAACGCCTGCAGGAATTTAATAATCGTCACTTAAATGTGAATGCTGATCTATACTTTCAAACGTCAAGCATTGAAATTACACTTCATTCATGTGATAAATCGAATTCAACATAGGAGGTTAGTAGCTTTTGATCAGGGGATTTAGCTCCTATATTAGGCCATTGGTAACAAATTGCAAAAATAGATTTGTCGCTATATTTATTATGATATATATTCTAGTGCATAGCATTCGATGATTTAGAATATTACTAATACCGTACATAATGAAAATAAGGATTTACATAATGGTGTTCTTAACATGTTATACTACATACATAATATTAGAGTTATAAAACTCGTAATTAAAAATGCACATGCGTAAAATTCATTTCGTAATAATTTTATGTCAAATAAAAATAAATGTGCATGTATACTCCTATAATCAACATTTAGAGTTAATAGAAACATGCTGGTAACTTATTTAAATTAATTTATTTTTAACTTTGAAAATGTTCGAAATCGTACTAAACTATATACAACTAATTTTACGCAATTAAATGATAAGAAATAATTTCAATTCTCCGGAAATTTTATTAAAGTATTAAAAATCTAAACTAATGCGTTAAATAAAATACGATCAGCTTTAGTCATGTAAAAAGCACATTTATGACAGCGACTAAAATATATGGAATCTTTCCTTACTAAAGTATAAAAATATAACAAAAAATTTCAAAAATTCAATCATCGATGTCATAGTTACCATCTCATAGCAAAAAGTGACAGTGTAAGGGCAAACGAAACCAAAACCTTGAAGTACCATGTAAGTCTTTTTGGAATTCCTGCTTTAATAGAAATATTACGGTAAAGGTATAGAAAACATAGTTGAATTACTTTGCGTCAGTTACTGTGTTAGATTGCTATTTTCTCCCAATTTAGTGCTCTAAAAGAATGTTATCAAAATTATATGACGAAGAATATTAGTTGTTTTATATAAACAAAAATAATAGCGCACATAGTATAAAAATAACATCAGCTGCATCAAAGAACCGGACAGCCAAAAGGTTTCATAAAATATCTGAATACTACTGTTTGCAAAGTTAAATACGAAAACAAAAGTCCGAGACGACCAGAGCCAAGTATCTTGAACAGACCTTAAGGACTTCACGGCATTTACGTCATGCTGATGTAAGAGTAAAAAGACGTAAACATATCTCCATTGTTTCGTCAGATTTCTCTGCTCAGCTGTAGTAAGTACTGTGGAACACTAAGCTTAAACTTAATATACGTTTATGATGACATTTATTAGGTATTCAAGGATTTAGGAAACCTATTGTTCTGATTTTGTTTGTTTCTTACATTGAAAATGTTAAGGTGATGAAGATGAATAGAAATCATAAAAAATGCATTGTTTCACTCGCCGCGCTCTATGGGAAAATACAACTCATTTTGTGCAACTGTTTTGAAGGGCGCATGACCGAAAGCATAAAAGTTAATGGAGCTTTTCATATTATACAATCTCAACATTGTTATAGTTTTTATTTCTACCGCACTGTTATAACTAAATGCAAAGCTACGGGAAAAACATATTAGTAGCATATTTTTAGTATTAACACTGGATTTTTAGAGAGGTTTTCAAAAAATAAACTTAAGGAAGATAATGGTTTAAGACAAGCTAAAGAAAAAAAGGCTAATTTATATTAATTAAAGAAGAATTTCGTAATTAAGCATTAATGTCGGGTCAATTAATTGTTCCCATCCGTTCCCATAATAGCACTACCAGCGTGGATTTTCAAGCCATTTTGCGCTACCCTAATGAACCTGTAGGGTGGCTTCACGTTACATCTCACATTCAAGGCATAACTCGTTTCTTAGAGAAGCCAGATATTAATTTAAGACGGACGGATCCATGCTCTACACCGCATTCGAACCAGAACCTTTCGATCCAGAAACCAGCACTCCCGACCACTGGACCGATAGGTCATAAATGAGCATTATATATTTCAAAATGACTGAAAGTATAGCAGATATGTATCTGAGATGTGTGTATGATAATCTAAATTGTTTTTTAAATAATTGCTATGAACAAATTTAACTTGTAACATTAGCCAAACAAAGTTGACGCTCACTTTAACAAACTCAAAATTTACGAACATTTTTCAAGTTCCGTCAAACTATCACATAACGAATTTAAGTTCCTTTTTAACGAACGTACCATTTGTCCGAACTTATTCTCAGTCATTAAGGGTTCGTGAAAAAAGCGTATAACATTTTCGACAAAATTCGTGAATCCTAATATCCTTGTAACAAAATCGTTTCAGATATTAATAACTTGGACAGCATCAATCGCAAAGTAGCAAGCAGGTGAGTTTTGAATCCAAAGACTCAGAGGACACAAACTAAATTATTGTGAACGCAAGGTCACGAAAGCACCCCCTTATCTGAAAACCAAGACAGATAAGTCCTCATAAGTGTGTTATCTCTTTCACCACACGGCCCTGTTCACTAGCTTATCAAAAGTCTCGAAAGCGATTGAAAATCGAGAGGGGAGAACGCCGTGCCCTACATCGCATCCTCGCTACGATGCAGAGAAGACGCACTTTGCTTAAAATATATCCCGTATCTAATTTTGACTTTGTTTTGCAGGTGTCCTCTGTCACATTTTTCGTAGCGGCATTTGGCAGCAGTTACACCCTTGAAAGCTCGGGGGGCAAGGATGAGAGGAGTCTTTCTCTCGCTCGCGATAGTCCACCCTATCAACAAGGTAGCTGAGGGACTTAAATAAGCACCTGCGTGTAGGTGTAGAAAGGGAAGAAGATAGGGGAGAGAGTACACTCGCTTATGTAAAGGTGCATTTAAAAAGAATGAAAAGAAATGGAATATATATTTAGACTGTTAACTATATTTCAAGGAATAAAAATCGCATTTTCAAATCCTTGATTTTTAATCTTTATTTCCTAAGACTGACGTTTTTAAGTGTAGATTAGATGTCGTAATATGCGTTGTATTTTAGTAAGAATTGCTGAATGCATCACGGGAAACTGTAAATTGTGTGCTATCATGGATAGAGATTCTATGCTACTAGCGGTTCTGATAATTTTATCTCTACTACATTTCCATTTTACCTTTAACATTGCTTTTCTTCAACCGAACACATATCTACAGTCGAAATATAATTAGAGTTAAATTAACCTCCATGTGTTCCTATGAGATATCTCGTCCACCATCTGGTTGGGTTTGCTAATGAGACACCTCGTTGAGACAAAATTGCCTCATTAATCCAAGGGGAATGAAGTTCCAAGTAGGAAAATGAAATTGTCCCTTGCCCAGAACTGAAGACAGTTTGGAATAGGTTTTTGCACCAAGGTCCGGCAACTACAGGGCAGTTTTCAACCTGAAAGGTTTAGCGTTAAGCTCAGTTAAATACAGAGAACATAACTAAATATAGTAGGAGTTGATGATGAAAGGAAATGCGGACCACGGGATAGTCCATAGAGTATCTGGTCACCGTGTTTCGGATAACAGGATACTTGGATTTTCGGCCTAGTAACACAAAGCAGCTTTACGAAATACAGGAAAATATACCGTGTGCTTCATGTTACTAGTCCTGCTACTGAAAGATTCATTAACCCTCTTGGTGGTTGCCTTGACAAGGCATATCGTCATTAGCTAAACTATCAGCAGATCTTGATGGACGAAATATCAAGTCGTTCGAAGGAAACTGACCAGATCTTGATCTCGTCATCATCACAAAAAATAGGCAATATCTTGATGATATATATTGTCATTAGCAAAATTGGTTAGATCTTGATGGACGAGATATTTCGTCGAAACCACTTGGAGGGTTAAGCAAGGAAAGAAACCAGGTATCGAATTTGGCTTTGATAACGCGGACACTTGGTTAATCGGAGCTTGAGTAATCAAGGTTCCACAGCACATTCTCTTTTCAAAGTCTGATCATCAAATCCAACATAAATACATTCCAGGAGCACCATTAAAACCAAGAGCAAGCACGACTGCAAAAGGGAGAGAAATTACGGAAATGTGTTAGCTCTCGATCGAGAGTGAATTAAAGGAGAGGAGAAAGGAGAGCAAGAGCGGGAATTTGATCGAGCAAGGTGAAAACAAAACCGAATGACCCACATTTGCCCTTGACTGGATCGGTCTGCGCGCGGTCCCGCCTACAATGTACCGAATAGGCTCTGCCACCACCATCATCATGGAAACGTCAATAACGGTAAAACGGAGACTTGAGGAAATTGCTACATACACAGTATGGAACATCTTTCTTTGCTTTTTTCCATAAAATGGGAAGAGAAATTTATTGATCCCGGAGTGCTGCATCCCCGACAGCAAACTGCATTTCATGCGCTAGGGAACTGAAAGTGAGTGAATATATGCAATTTAAAGATAGCGCGAATAACTTTTTATGGTGCGATACTTGGATAAAATGGTTTTCATGTATCGAAAAATAGTTTTGCTGGTAAAGCTATTCGGAACGTTTATTAGTAATTGATTAAATAGCTAAAAATAGACCGTTTTGCTTATTTCTTCAGAATTAATAGTTAGTGGCATTTATAATACAATTCAAAATATTGAATTGTTTGGTTAGAGGATCAGGAAATACACACATTAATTTTTTTACCAAATGCAATGTGCTTTAAAATTACTATTAGCAGTTGGAAGGAAGTTACGTGGGAAATATAAATTTTAAATGATTAATTAGATTTATGTGAATCTCCTATTATTGGATCAAGAACTGTTGGTACAGAATTCATATTGAATTAGTAATCAAAAGCTATTTTCATTTCGTCTGAATTGAAGTATGAAGTTCAGATGTTCGTAAGCACGTAGATCTGATGCTGCATATTGGTATCCATTACTAAAATATTGCTTTGCAGGTGAGTTGCTTTGCAGGTGAATGTTAAAATATGAAGTATTTGTGTTTTGAAAGAACAGCATTATTCAGCAAATTGTAAAAATTTACAAGAACCGATCCTGTTTCGAATATTTACTTTTAAAATTGAGCTTGGGACTTGGATGGATTGGATTGGATGTTAGGGTTTTATGGCGCAAGGTCCAAAATCGGACAAGCATTAGGAGCTCGATTACAGCTTCTAGGCTAATTCTAAAACAAAACACCACCTGTGTTTACGATATTTAATATCACCTCCCAATTTCTTTCATTATTAATCAATCAAAAACAATAAAACTGAAGTTCTCATTTCTTTTGAGTGTTTAATTTCAAATTTATTTCAATTTTTAAACCACTCTTTTTAATGCTTTGAAACCTTTCCATCATTTGAGACGTATGTTGTTATGCAAATCTACTGAATACTAGAAAGGGTAAAGGTGGGTAGTACAAAGAATTATTTCACAAGTAAAGTATCTAAAATCTATGGTTTTTTGTCGCTCTATTGTCATTTTTTGTCTCTCAAGGGCCAATTAAATCGGGACCTACGTCTTAAAATATGCGATAGCTAGGGCCTCTTGTAAACCATCACAAGTACTATGTACAACACACTAGCTTTATATTGTAACATTTTTCAGCACATATATAAATGCTTTAAAATAACAAATACATGACTTTGCGTAAAATATACGAGTTGAGCTATTTAAAATAATTTTTCAAAATCAGCTTTAAAGCGTCATGAAAAAGTAGCACATATATCCATACAAAAGTGTTTAGTAAATTATTTTACTTGGCAATGAATTTCCTTCATTTCGAAACTACTATTTATCGAAATTAGTAAACACTGGATAACATCACCTCCATACTTCTTTGAAGAGAAATATGGAAAATATTTAAGTAGCCCTTTCACAGACAAAAATTGCTTTCTGTTATCAGTTATTGTAAGACAAAAGTAAAAGGACAGATGCAGCCCTTGGATTCAAAAACAATACGAAACATCTGAATACAACTCTCACACTCGCTTAGATTAGTAAAACTAACAGATAAGATTAATTATCTGTTGGATTGTTATGTCAGAGTGCACTTAGCGAAAATTCTAGTTTAGAATCAGGGGGATTTATATTGTTTTCTCTGAACCCCATCTTTACATATTGAGGTATCACATCAAATTCAAAAATGCATACGAGGAATCGGGATAGTTTCAATGACAATAAAAACCTCAAAACAGAAAAATATCATAAATGTTTAAGGACCTGTGTCCATTCACGATATATATGAATCAGCAATTGTTATCCGGAACAATACACATCTGGGGAAATAAATTATGATTAATTTTATTTGAAATTATTCGTAATACACTTCGAAAATCACTTATTCTCCAGACAAGAGGAAAATCGAGAAAATGGAAAACGAAGAAACTGGGCAACCGTATTGCTTTTTGCTCACTAAGCATCAAATGTTAAATTTTTTTAATTGGTTATTTACATAAACAATGAGTGGACTTTTTGAATTGAATGTACTTAATTATATGACATACAAAACAGCATTTTTATTTTCAGCAATACGTAAAGCATTCTTAGTATTCTAACAAATAAGTTTTAGACTTTTGTTTCCAAGTTTATTTAAGATCGTGATGCATGTACCAGAAGCTATACAGTAGAAATACTGCTAATAGCCAATGCAAAATTTTCTGAACGCTTTCGAATAGTCTTTACGTAGCGTATCTTGTTTATAAAGTTCCATACATGCATAGTAAAAACAGTGATTTCCTTGCAATAGTTCCAAAAAATTAGCTAAGAAAATTTTAAATTAGTGCACTGTACTAGATAAATTTAACTAGAAGATTCACATACTATATTATGTAAATTTAATTAAAAGATTAGCGTCCAGCATTAAATAAATTTACTTAAAAGATTCAGTATGAAAACTATCCATAATATAAAAGTATGTGATGATAAAATTCGAAAGTTTCAGTTTTATTTTAAGTCAGAAATGAAACAAATCTAAAAGGCATTTGATCTCAAATAGAGAATGGTTAAAATGCACTTTCCATTTTCAAAAATGTTTTGCACTATTTTGTTCGATTTTATTTAATTATTTGAATTGTGAAGAGATCTGTTTCAAAGATAATTGAATTGAATGACTCTTTATAATGAAAATTCAATTGACTGAAGCTTCAAAGAAAATTACGTGAGTCGAACGTATACTTTTCGAATGCAAAAGAAAAATAACAATCGTGAAATTATTACAGAAAAATATGTTATCAGCATTTGTTACGTACCGGAAGAACAACCTAATACTGAGGGCAAATATTATTCTGACTTTATTCTATGAAACAAGAGTTCTATGAACAGGTATGACTTATTTTCATATGAGATTATACGTAAAGCGCATCAAATCCGCTTACTTACGAAACAAGATTATATGAAAAATGATGAATTGGAGAAATTAAATAACTGATTGTCCTTGAATATCAACAAACGAAGGGCAATGAATGTAAACTTTTAAACACATTCGTCATATATAATTTTACTTATAATAATTTATTACTTTAGTTTTACTACAAATTCAAAGTAGTAATGACATTTCATTTGCATAACTGAGACGAGTTTAAGCTGGTATATTGGAAACTTAATGATTTTTATAATTATAATTAAATAATTTGTAATTAATAAGGGTTTAAGAAAATATCTTCGAACAAAGTTTCTTGTTATTTATTAGAATAAATTATTGTATAACTTTCTCAGGTGATTATCAGAATACAAATTATTCAAGAAACTAATTGAATAAGAAGAAACATATTAAACTAAATGTTTAAAAAATATAAGTAGCAAGTTTTAATTTTTACGAATGTATAACTTTAATAAAATTTACAGAAATTTGGAAATATCTTTAATCAAGTATAAGAACACATAATCAAGGATTGAAATACCCACGTAAAACAATGATACCATTTCAAATTTAAAAATGATCCTAAGTCTAAATTGAAATAAAAACTGAAAATAGTATTCAAAGTAAACATAAACAAGAAATAAGTGAATAAACTTGAAGCATCAGTTACGTGCAAAAGGGTATTTTTCTCACCATCTGGTAATTCATTCATGATACCCGGGGTGTTCATGGCATCACCCCTTGACGAAAATGGAACATCTGTTTACAAACTACATTTCAAAATACAGAGGAACACATGGACAAACATCGTTTTTCCACTTACCTGATGAGTATATTTTGATCACTTAAAGTCTCTAAACACTTCTTGATTGTTATTCCAGTCTTAAAACGAGAAAAAACTTCTCTTCGATAAAATTTCTCCACGATGAATTTATATAAATAGTTCCATGAATTCCTTAAAACTTTTTGATTCCTCCTCCACGGTTATATAAAAAGTATAAAAAATACAAAAAGAAAAGAGAAAAAATTGAAGGTGGATATTTTTATCGGTTGCCTTTCCTGTTACGAAGAGTTCTGCCAGTTGTTTGTAACCAAATATTCCGCCGGAAAATTTTCGAACCGCCTTTCGAGCGAGAACACTTCGCAAAGCAAAAGCGCTCGTGAAGGAAGAAGTCGTCTTCATATAGAGAACCTGATCACTTTTCGCTGTGTTTCTCCGCCGGCGCACAGCTGTTCGCCAGCTGAGCTCTAGGGCTGTAGTCCTCCGCCGAGTGTAAAGAGTCCTTTGTTTAATTCCGTGTTTTTGAAACCATTTACGGTGATCTTGACTGCCGAGATTAATTTATTTTGGAAACAAATTATTGTCTGCCTCAAAGGCATCGACTAGGTTGAAAACTTTCCAATTTTTACGAAGTTTGGGAAGTGGATTCGATTTTTCATGCTGTAGACGTATATAGATAGAGAGCGCGACATTAAAGTCAAAGTTTAGTTCAATGGCGAAATGTTTGGCGCAGCTGTTTCTGCAGAATGATGTGTTTTCTTGCTCTATTTATCATATGCTGGGATCAGCGAGGATTCTACATCACCAATTACAAAATGCATTTTCCCATTGACTGTATTGTTCAGTTAATGATTGTTTTCAATGATATCAGAGTTTGACTACGAGAAAAAAGGGAATGTCATGTTTTGCAATAAAAGTTTTCCTCGAGATAAATTAGAATTAAAATGCGTTCTGAACATTGAGAAATTTTCAGTAATGATGCTTTCCATCAAAAATAGCTGTTATGACGCAGCAGTTTAACATCTAGGCAAGTTCGTCAAAGTACCATGAAATTGAATGTCAAATGCAGGGCAACATCATTTCAAATTTTCTATTGAAATCTGCATGAAATTGCGAATGATTCTGATAGTAATAGAAATATTTAACATTTTACACTATTCGAACTTTTATGTCATTTGTAAGCTTTCCCATGCGTTCTACTAGTTGTGCACATATCTATATAAATATAAATTGTATTTATATATATTGCGATTGCAGATAAATATTTAGTGCACTATGTTCTTGCTTTCAATTTTACATCTTAAGAATCGCTTAAAGTTTGCACTGCATTTTATAAAAAAATGCTTTGATATTCACATAATGATGCCTTGCAAATTTCAATCAACATGGCTTCGAAAATTTTCATTCTTTTCCGTAAAAACATGAACTAAAGTCTCAAGCATTGAACAAAATTATTCCGAAAATTTACTACAATAATAATCTATTAATAATCATTAGGTCCACGTTTTCTGACTGGATAATCATCAATTAGATTCTGCTCGTGTTTTTTATATTGCTCTATTTATATGAACCAAAGAACATTCTAGAATAAAAAAATATATAAATAACCGATCTCAGGAAAATTCGAATTTTAGTTTAAAATATATAAAATTACTTTTCTCTCTTCCGTAGAAGAAACGCAAATATAATTTTTAAGTGTCCAGTTGATAAATTTTATAATTTTCATAGCTAAAAGGTCTATTTTGAGTTTTGATATGTCTATAAATGCCTCTTCTTAAGTACGTATGTAAAATTGTCTTCTCAAGCATGAAAATGATGAATCTACGGCTGAAATTCATTTTCCCATTAATATTTTTCACTTACGGTGGCAGTCATGCCAGGGTTGCGATAGTTCTGAATTTGAACCACATTAGGTTCGGATGACAAATTACTTTGATGTAATATTCATGATTTCAGTTCGTTTTAAAACAAACTCTTTTTCCTTAAAAATTCCACTTAAGTGTCCACGTGAAATATAAAAGAGCGTGTTTAAAAATTAAATGCATTCAGTACAACCAAGGCAAGGTTCCTTGAGCCATTAAAACCCAAACCAACCAACCAAAGCACTGTTACGACTACCATTTTTAAAACAAAAACGAGCAAATATATTAAGTATACTAGTAATACACAACCAAATGCGAATAAGCGTAAGTAAAAATGAAAATGTACATGCTTGAAATAAATTTAAAGAACTGAAATTTACTAATAAGATTTCCAGATAAAACATTTTCGAACTGTAAATATTTCTAGCAAAATTATGTTACATTTAATTGTTATCTCATCTCTCGTCACCTGAGTGCCGTAGTAGTCATTTTCAGCATGTTTATATCTGCTGGTATTTATCTATCATACTCAAGAAACCCACTATAATTAAGGTTATCGGGACATGCGGGTAGCTTTTTAGGAATTCAGCAAGGTTTAAAAAAGAAGGGGAAATTAATCACTTATATTACTTAAATGTTGTTCATTGTTTTGCATACTGAATGGTAGTGAAGTGCATTTTTTGAAAGGATACTTTTGTGACAGAGGTTTCTCTAGCTTACCTTTCAATTCGAAGAACGAAGAAAAGTTTTACTATCCCAGGTTATATCAGTCTGACCTGATGATAATTAGAGTCATTCTAAAAGTTTATTATTAGCACTGATTTATTTCCAAGTTTGCAAACATATTTTATCATATCTTGAAATCTAAACATTTATATCTTCTCTCTACTTGAAAACAATGCCATATTATAAAAACTAGTGCATAAATTAGCATTGTAAAGTTTTTGTATGTAACGAAACCGGATATAATTTCGTTACTTGTACAAAGAAACCGTTTTAAATAAATTTGAATTGCATAAAATAACTACATAAGAATAGATGTGTTGAGAAAAAATCAGCAATACTAAAGCTTATAGCTTGGTGCTAAAATAACGTTCTTAAATCATTATATTTAAAACCATTTTATTGAATTTTTTTACGTTTTTCACCCTTTAGTACATTATTATAATTACTGAACAGTTTTGATTACCACAGATATTATATCATATATCTTAAAGGTTTTTTACAGATCCATGTGCTCGTTGTCTTAGAAAATGGAAAAAAAAATTATATTTTACCACGTTTATACATTAACGTTTAAATTTTATAAATAGAAATGAATTAAAAAACATATACTAAACGCTAGAGTATATTCAGTAGAGGTACTTTCGAAGGAATGATCTTCAATAGTTCAAGGTTTTTTATTTGATTCAAATCACTAACAGCATTTTGAAATAATTTAGTACTATATTTTTTAATTTTTTAATAATTTAGTACTAATTAGTATGTATATATATATATATATATATATAGATAGATAGATATATATATATATATATATATATAGATAGATAGATAGATAGATAGATAGATAGATAGATAGATAGATAGATAGATAGATAGATAGATAGATAGATATAGATATAGATATAGATATATAAAGATTACAAATTTTGAAGTCTGTTCAAAAACTCGGAAAAAAAATGCTGTTACTTTAAACGTTTAACAAACGCGGAATTATGAAATACGTAATGTTAAAAATCATTGAGGAATTCTACTGAATTTAAGTAATCCGACTCATGCACTCATGGGTTTATGAAGAACTTATTAAAGTATACAATTAACTATTTGATAATAAGGATTGTATTAATGTTTAACAATTCATAGAGGTTTGCATGGCATTAGGACTTGATTCCCATTGAACTAAGGTTACTAATAAGATTATTTACTAAGGATGAAGTGTGCAGTTTCTGACTGTGTCAAAGAATAACTACATTGGATTGATTAGATATTTATACGTTCATGTTGGTTTCATTGGTAACAATAACAATACATCCTTTGTTAAAATTTCTTACCAAACATATTTCTTCCCTAGATAATAAACCCGAATTTGGTGTATCTTTTACACGTTTCTCCTGTTTATTTGCTCTTTTACCCTTATTGTACAACTCTTCGAATTTACTCCATTTTATATTTTTTCTTAGATATATATCGGTTGTTTTTAAGAATATATAGGTTTATATATGGGAACAAGTAGATGCAGAAATCAGGATTCCCGCAAATCTCATGAAACATGCATATTTTTAAAAACCTTAAATTTTAACTGGAGATTAAACTGAATAGTGGAAAATTATTGGGAATACAAAACCCAGAACTACAAAAAGCTTTTTTCATCATCTCGACATTTTAGGAGTTCGAGTATACAATCTCGCTTAAAATCCATTTCTTAGAATTTTGATTGAATTTTCCTCTTTCGCCAATTTTTAGAAATGTGATGATCTCATAGTATATGCATCCACCAAGCTCTATCAATGATGAAATCTCGTTACAGCGAAAATGAAAAAATGCCTGAATATTTTATTACTACTGAGCACGAAAATAGCCTAAGACCATGGAATAAAATCATGAATAGTGCATTTACACCTAGTTGCAATGTTTTATTACATTATTCTCACAATAAGAAAATAATAATGAAATTATAAACAGTGGCTCTCGCACATGAGTATACACCTTAAAGAGAATTTTGTAAAGGCTCAAATATGTTATGAGTAATAATTAATTTTTTATTAGAGGTTTTAAAAATCAGATCAACAGAATTAGACACAAAATTGAGTATACACCCGTCATACTTTGAATAAAAACACGAGGAAAATGTGAAATAAAGATTTGTTGCACATGTTTTTGAATGTAGAGGAGTTTCCAGATGACGGAGCATTGATTTAACAAGATTTTGTGTAGTTTCTCTGACTATTTTAGCCCATTTTTAGGGCCAAATTCTGTTATGACCTGTACTACGAATACTGAAACCAGTTTTGTCCAACTGGAACCATAAATGTTTAATCCCGAGATTATGACGAGGGGTTAATACGTGATATTTATGTTTTTACGGCAACCGCAGCTATCATTTTAACTCTATACCCCAGATTGTTTTGTTGATAGAAATTATATTCTGAACCCGAAATTTGAGCAGATTAAAAAAATTGATTTTCAATATGGCCAAGCAATTAATTAACTAATTTAAATTTCCAACCTCTACCTCCAACATGCAACTCTATAAAAATCCCATACCACTTCCATGCTAGATAGTGAGGATAGCATTTTGAAGAAGCTGCTTACTGTCAGGCTTCCATAAAACATGACACTGACTATTGCGCAGCACACATTTAGAAACATATCAGACTAAAAAAATTATATTTGGTATATTTACTATTAATTGCTTAAGATCAAATCTACAAATGACGATTTGTCGAATTTCATTTGTTTCCTTTCTGGAACTCATGTTGATATTAACCAATTTCGTCTATTAAATACTGTAGACGATTTGGTGTTGAGTAAATAGGCAGTATAAAAAGAACATAAATTATTTCAAAACTTGTGGAAATAAACGTGTTTTGAATCATGTGTACTAAATTTTGGAACTCCTTTATTCTCAGAAGAAAATGAAGATTTTAAATTAACGCATCTTTTATAAGAAAAAATTTAAAGCTTTTAGAAATGAAAGAAAATTCAGTGTTTTTTATTGAAATAATTTATTCAAAAGCCTGCTAAGCAATAATAAAGCACAAAATCCAGAAATAATGATTTAAATAGGTATATTTATATATATGAACTAATGATTAAAGAAACATGCATTTAATTTACTCTACGTGACTGAAAAGTCCTGGGGAAAATATCCTTGACAGTTGTCTTTTTTGGAGTTAACAAGGCTCTTCGGAATAACGGTTTTGATATCCAGGTTGAATCATTGGACTAAAAACGAAACTAGCAGGTCATTGTAATTCACCGAGATTTCAAATTTATTATAAACTAATATAATTTGCGCTTTGAATTTCTTTACACCTTTCTTTATTAAAAGTGTACAATTAAAAATGATTTTACTATAGTTTTAGGTACCTATCATACGATAAATATTTTTTTGACTTTCTCGCCTGTAAAATCATAGAACTCTCCAGTTTCCTTTGACTAAATGTTTCCTGTGCATGAAGATTTATGGGGATAGCGTTATTTATTAAAAATGAACTGGATTATTTATGTGTTAAGCAGTGAATAAACATTTTGAATTACACTTTCAAAAAGCTCTTTTGATTCTAATGTATTTTATTTTTAGCATAAACTTAAAATCATTGATTTGGAAGGAGGGCAAACTGTAAGGATCTACATCTGCTACAATATGTTTTCTACTTAATATGTCAGTCTCCATTTGGTGGTTTACCTCATCATTTACGCTACTCCTACCACGACTTGGCAAAAGTTAACACTAAATTAAGTTTTTCTTCCTAAATAAAGCCATGTCTTACGAAGTATCTCATCTTGAACCTTGACGCACGCCCACCTTAACAGATGTTCATAATTTGGTGTTCTTTCTGACTTTTCAGTAAATTAACCGAGAAAACATTTACAGAGCATTTCAGAGCTCAACGCTAACTATTGAGGAATTTAGAAGGATCTGTAAGATATAACTACACTTGTGATATGGTCACTTGTTGGTATGCTTTTACTTTGACTGACTGACTGACAGAGCTCATAAAAGGTGCTTAACGATCTTTTCTTCACTTTGAGGCTTGTTGCATTAGTTTTTCGTAAGTGTGGAATACAGGATAGTTCAGATTGATAAACATTTTGTTAAAGATCATTTGAGATTTCTATCAGTTACTCTAAAAATTTAATTTCTTAACTGCGATCTTTTTAAACTTTAATTCACTTCCAACTCAAGAGTCTTATTTTTCTTTTCAGTGTCTTATATTCCTCCGTACTTTCTCTAACCCCAATCTTCTTATTATCTTCTTATTCTATGCCTTTCCACAGCTATCCTCCATTTAATTTTTGTTTGTGGGAAACTGACATGCAAAAGGGTACAGATCTAAAATTTCTCTGTGATAGAATGGAATATTGTTTCGAAAATTAATAAATAATCATATTTTTCATCTATAAAATTTTTACTGCTGTTACAAGCGTAACTTTATATTTTAAAAGAGGTGGGAAAATTGTTTTCTCTGAATTTTATCCATTTAAACAGCAAAATTGTAATGTTCATGTTTTGTTACGGAACTGGACACTCCATACCACTATATGTCAACAATTTAAAGGAGTTTTATGTAAGAAAGTTAATTGAATAATACACATTTACAAAGAATAGTTACTACAAGATTTAAAACAATTTTTTCAACCGTATAGCCAGAATAACGATTGTGTGAGAAGTCAAAATCACTCCTCTCATACAATCGCAACAAAACACATTGCCATTTGGTTTAAAAGCTATGCTACAAGATACATAAAGCGTTGCCAGATGTAAATTTATGAATTACGTCAACCTTTGTTATTCTCGCTTCCAAAATTGAAATTACTAACACGATTTTTAAAAATCAAGGGGGAGGTTGATGATTCAATGGAATAGCCAGTAATTTATTTTTATTCGGTGTATTTAATCTGGAGAGTGGGGAGCCAGCTGAGGTGTTGACCTCGTCATCTGACAGTGAATGAAAATTGTGAGGCGTTATCCCTGGATCTTTCCCTTAGGGATTGATCCCGGACCGTCGCCAATAGCCCGTTATGTTGCTCCTGTGTGACGTCAATTAATTACCTACCTGCCTGCGTATTTACTCAACGCCTAATCGTCTGCGAATATTTAATAAACAAAAATAGTTAATATCAAAATAAGTTCCAGAAAGGAAAGAATTGAAATTAGGCAAATCGTCATTTGTAGATTTGACCTTTAAAGCCTCTAATAAAAATATGTCAAATATAAATATTTTTAGGTGAGCAACTTCCTCAAAACAATATCCCCATCAAGCATGGAAGTGGTATGGTACTTGTATAGGGTTGTATATTGGAAGAAGAGGTTGGAAATGCCAAATTCATTGATGGAACCATAGATCAAGTAACTATTGAAGAACATTTAAAAGAATGCTCAAAATTTGGTTTAAGAATCACATTTTTATCATCAACAAAATAATAACAAACTGCATCAAATCTTGTTTGCTCAATTCACCTGGAAGTAGCTCTACATGAAAAAAATGAGCAAACGAAATTTATTTTACCTTCTTTTCATTGTCTTTCTTTACAAAATATGTTGGATGTATACTCAATTTTGTGACAGAATTTTGTTGATTTGACTAAAACCTCTAATAAAAATACTATACCAAATATGAATTAGTCTTACTAGTTACTTCCATGTGTGTTTTACAATCCCTATAAAGGTAAAGCTCAATATAGTATTTATTATAACGATTTTGAGCCTTTAAATCATTCTCTACGATGTGAATACTCGATTTAGGAAGCCATTCTTTATGAAAGAAAATAAAACTGGTTACTCGAAAAGTCGTTCCCTTACATTTTAGATAAAAAATAAGGCACAAATACCGAAATAGACGTCATATCAAACCAATTTAGCTCAAATATGTCTAATTTAGACTGATGATATAATCATTCCAGGTATAAAAGTATTAAATCCATAAAGTACATGAATTTTGATAATATTTATAAACATTTTTTTTCTGTAAAACCAAGTACAAATTTAAATAACTCAATATATTTTTATCTGTTCTAACTTTTGGAATTGGAGCTGTACAAATTTTGCTACATGCATACATCGCAATACCGAGCAAAATCTTTACCTTCTACCTGTAACGAAATTTAAGTGACGTATTAGATCACCAGAGCAGGTGTTTGTTTTCACGACAGATGCATGGACAATAACACAAGTTTTCGTACATTTCAATACAGGAATAGGAATAACTGTCTTCAGACAGCTTGCGATATGTAAATGGTATTCGTAATTTCAGCTTTCAGACGCGTTTTCTGATTTTTCAGCTTTCGATCTGTAATAGAATTTGTGTTTCAGAGAATATTTAAACACCCGTGTTATTTCTTCGATGCATTTCAAATGTGAATCGGAGAAATCTATAAATTAATCTTTTCATGTTACTAGAGATGAGAAAAGCAAAGCATCCAAACAAGAATATTCAGCTAATATGGACTAAAGAATGAAAAAGATTAAATTGTTATTGAATTCTGTATATCTTTTCTTATTTATTTAATATTGCTTGAAAAGCAATTTTTCAAGCAATTGAAAATTATAATACACGAAGAAACAGCAAGAAATGAAGCGATTTGTTTCAATAAGAGTAATAATAATGAAAAATTAATAAAAAATAAACCCTTTCATTTTTATATTTCTTTCCCCTTAAAATTTATTTTTCACTTCTAACAATATAAAATATAAATCTTATTTTTACCATATTTCAATGTAGATACAACCATTCATACATACATAAATAATGCACTATATAAATCTTCCATAAATAATACTTAGTCAAGCTGTAATAAAATTGCAAGAGAAACACTTAAAAACTTACCCTAATGTGTAGCAAACATTCTTCAATTAACACATTTATTCTTCGCTTTGCAGTTTTGCTTTTCAAAACAAAGTTCGAATATCTTTTTACACATTATATTAGAATTTAAAAAAATGAAGAATTATGACAAGTATAGACTTACAATTCAATATAAAATACGAATGCTGCACATAGGTTTAAAAGTTCCTAACTAAAACAGCATATTCCAAAACCAATATCGAGTCATAACTTGATGCCAATGCAACGTAATCATTTGTATTTTTATAAATATCGTCTGAATTCTGTCTACATGAAATTATCTGTATTTCAATTTAATCTTGCTATTATATGAAGGAGATAACTATACCAAATTACAACACGCAAAAAGTAATTATTATTTTGACAATTTATTAAAATTTAAACACAATTTTTAATTTTTATTCCTATTTTTAGAACTCGCGTGCAAACACAACGAGACATTGAAAACTAAGTTTCGTATTTAAATATTTTTTGCCTTCATATTTCTGGTCATTTTTCATGGATTTATTTTTACTAGTTAACTATTTAGAGTATATTTTAATTCCGTATATTTTTTCCGCAACGTTCATATTTCGGTAATGAAATTCATAATATTTACAAAACATAAATTATTAATGAGTTTCTTTTTGTCAACGTTTTGTCCGACATGCATTCCAAATCATCTTTTGAGGAATTTTGACTAGACAAACCACGGAAAGACGAGAATTTTACTTCCGGTTACCCAATACGGAACACGAAGAACGTTCTACCACTAAAAGCACAAGAGTTCATGTACATTTAGCTTCATAGAAAAGGCCTCTCATATTGCATGTAAAATATTTGTTTCTGGATGGGTTTCGATAAATTGTCTATAAATTACACATGTTCAACTATGGCAAATTCAAGTTCTCAGCCCAAATGAAGAAACGACAGAAACGGACTTCAGCTACAAAAAAAGTCCATTTTGTGGAAAAATTCATTCGTGAATAAAATATCTTGAGTTTAATAGTTTTAATGCAACAAAGCTTCAAATACCCATAACATAAGGCGAATAATGAAAATGAAACTTAATCTAAGCTTAAAAAATATTTTTCTTGCATTATTTGTAGATTAACAGATATTTACGATATTTGCAAATCTGGAAATATTTTTTATTGTGAAGAAATAAGACCACACGCTCTTTTATATCCCTGAATACCTTAATTATACAATACAATACTACAAACAATACGCACTACGTATATAATACGTTTTCAATATCTATTCGCAGTCATTTCCAACATTTGTCAAGATTTATAATATTAGACTTCTGGTAATTCATAAAGGTCTCCGCTTTTTACCACACCACTAGTTCGTTATGAATGGGTACATAAGTAATGTGGTCGAAGGGAATGTTTAACCTTCTTTTACAGACCTTACAAGCGTTCTGAGTCCACTCTTCACAGATGGCAAATTTCAATCCTGATATTTATCTCACATGGCTCACAGTCGCCTTAACTGTGCTTTTTAAAACTGAGTTATAATTACAGCTATGATATTGCGCTGTTTTGGTACAAACAACGTACCCCAAGGGAAAGAAATCCATTGGGGTTGAATCTGGCGATTGAGAAGGCCAGGCAAGAATAATGTGGATTGTAGGAAGTGTTGCGTGGACAATTCACGTGTTGAGTAACTTCTCTTTTATATAGTGAAGGGAGTCCTTTTGAAAGTAAAATGGAAAAACATGAAGTTGAGAAAAACTTCAATATTTCCTTTCTATTACTACACGTTATCTTTTTGATAACTTACCATATGGTGAGATGATTCACTATATTTCTGCAGATCTTTTTGATTCTTCCTGAATTATTTGTCCGATTTTAATATTAATGAATATCATTATGCTTGTAAATAGTATGGGAGTTTTGATCATTTTAATACTTGAAGTTATTTCACCGAATAGTAATTTAAGAACTACATCATAATACAATTGATAAGTTAATGACGTTAACTGATTGAGATTCACTAACATATTTACTCTAAACATTCCTTTAATTCGCGTTATTTTGCACTTGAATCATTTTTGTTATGTTGCACTCTAGAGTTTAGCACGGAAATCGAAATCTAAACATCTGTACAACTATATATGAATATACAGGGTGTTTCGAAAATATGTAGCCAGATTGTAAAGAGGACCCCAAAATAATATTTCTTGTCAAAGAATGTGTCCGAAAATGCTGCGTTTAGGTGGTAGAGATGTTTAGGTCTGTCGATAATATCGTTTATGTGGCGTAAGGCATCCTTCCCCGATTGCATTTTCAAAAGCATGCATCGCTAGCCGAATTCGGAGCTTATCGTACAAAATCCGTGCGGGGAATAACGTCCTACGCCACAGACATGATGTTAACAACCGACCTAAACAGGACTTTCTGCCACATACACGCGGCATTTCCAAACCATTTACATTTTGTCCAGATATTTTCCAAACACCCTCGATCTTCATCTCTAAATATCTATATTGTGTATTCAATCACCAACATCTTGGTTCCGTAATTGAAACAAAATTTAAATCAATTCAAAAACGTACAAAAGCATGTGAAAATTATTCACCATTTGAATACATTTATTTGTTTGAAATCGTGTAATTTCAACTCAAACAACTTGAGGGAATTCTACTGGCTGATTAAAATAACTGCACTATGTGGAGATAAAACAACATGGATAATTTCTGAATTTTTCTGCAAAAATTCAAAAGTTTTAAAAGCATGCTAGGCTTTTTCTATTAAGGAAAATTCTAAACGTTCATCGACATTTATCTACATACTTTGTTATATAAGATCCGTCTCAAAATGTGTCCCTTCATAAATTCGTTCTGCCTTCAAAAGGCGTTTCCTTATATAAGATAATATAAATTCATCTTATGTATGGAAATAAATATAATACACATAAACAAAAGCGCTCACTCAAAATAATCGCACTTTTACGTATTTCATACAACGGCCAGTTTGGACGTAAATAAAATTTGCATCTCCAAGACAAGATTCTAAAAGCGGTTTATATTTCTCTTTTGACTTAAGTCTAAGGGTTTAAGAAGTTTACATCAGGCAAACAAATTTCAGACTTCCGCATTGCTCTAAAAGCAGAAATTGAAAAGATGGTTTAAATTTGTCAATGAAAACAAGGAAAGGCATTTTCTGTTGGCGTTATATGCATTAAACTCGTATTGTTGTTGCCAAGAATGGTTTTAGGAATATCAAATAAAGAAAATTTCAATTCCTTTTGTCTTTCATTCTCATTCATTTTTATGATCACTCATGGTTGATTTGGGTTATGTTTGCTGCAAAAAAACAGAGTACACTACTGTTTGTGAAAATTGCAACACCATGAAGGAATAATGCAAATTAAAAGAAACTTGCAGGAAATGCAAAACCGGTTAGGATATGCAAATGATTAGAATTACAAAGCGATCACGAATATGTGGGCCGAGAAACACCCTCTACACTTCCGAGTGAGCAGTGTATAAAAATCAATTAAAGGTGCGCTAAAATGTCTGTATCGTTGTTTGACTGCTGTAAATGATTGATTAGAAGTCAATATGCCTCGCCAAAACGCAGAGTGCCATACGAGCAACTAACGGAGTTCGAACGGGGCCGCATGATCGGCCTCCGTGAGGGTGGACTATCGTATCGTGAAATCGCCACTCGCACGGGTCGTAATGCCACAACAGTGATGCGTGTGTGGAAGAGATGGACCATGGATAACCGGACAAGTCGAAACCCCGGCAGTGGGCTACGCAATATGACGGCACCACGGGACGAGACACCTCATACGCATGGCGGTGACGAACCGTACAGCGTCCTCTCGTGCATTGGCACAACATTGGAGCACGTCTACAGGTGTGTCATTGTGTGCCTCCACGGATCGTCGACGTCTGCTGCGCCATGAGCTACGTGCAAGGATTCCCCTACGCAGGATTCCCTTGACGCTGAACCGGCTAATGGGCTCACCAACACAGCCAATGGCGTGCCGATTGGCAACAAATCGTGTTCTCAGACGAGTCCGGCTGCAATCTGGACTATAACGATGGATGCGTACTCGTCAGACTCTACAGAGGTGAACGCCTTCTCCCGGAGTGTCTTATTCAGAGTCATACTGGACGAACGCCTGACGTTATGGTCTGGGGTGCTATTGGATATCATCGGAGATCCCGCCTACTCGAAATTTGGGGACCCTGAACATCGGGTGGTACATCAGGAAAGTTGTGGAGCCCGAAGTCCTATCCCTCCTGCAACACATTCCCGAGGCTGTATTTCAGCCAGACAATGCCCGTCCACATATTGCTCGGAATGTACAAGGCTTCTTCACTGCACGACAGGTTCCGCTTCTTCCACGGCCTGCACGTTCCCCGGATATGTCGCCCATTGAGCATGTCTGAGATTACATCGGACGGCGACTCGCTCTTACCGTTCGTCGGGCAGAGAGTACGGCTGAACTTTGGCATCAGATAGAGGCCATCTGGAATGCTATTCCTCAGCATGGCATTCAGAATCTCTATGATTCGATGCCACGACGTGTACAGGCTCTCATCACTGCGTGTGGCGGCTGCACAAGATATTGCTTTTCGGCATTATTTTTGTTCTATTGCTCTGTAAATTTGATCGTTTATTTAAACCACTATAAGTAATAAGTGGAATAAATTTCATTTATTTCTGATGATTCTTTCATAGTGTTGCAATTTTCACAAACAGTAGTGTATAAAAGCTTAATGAACTATGGGATGCATCATGATGTACCCGAAAATTGAAGGTGGATGTACAAAAAAAATCTTAAATGTTTTTCTTAGCGATTCGCTACAGCGTAGGATTAGCATCGCATTGGAACAAAATAAGGGATATTGGGGCCAGTTGGAGATCAATGCAGAAGGGAAAGATCCGAGGATAACACTAAGTAATTTTGAACCCCGGTCAGATGACCAGTCAACGCCTGAGCTGGCACCCCACTCTCTAAAATTCCACACCACGCCAATGTGAGGACATTTGTGGCCACGACAGATTTAACGAGCACCAGCCCCCGTGTACGCGACGGTCTTTGATTGGAACGGGTTCCGAACTCGCAGCCTTTCGTTACCAGTCCGTTTTTCTTCCAACAGGGCTACCTCTGCCAGAAATAGAGTAGGCAATGATTCCAAAATAACATTCAAATTTATAAAACGAAATTGTGTGGATCTTGTCATTCAAATAACAGGAAAACTACTTAAAGTAGAAATCTGTTGTGCGAAAAAATAGTCTAAATAAATCTCCGGCTTCGAGTTTTGAATTTGTGGGTTTTAAATAGAAAAATAAGTGGAAAAATCTGAAAAACGAATGCATCTTGGTGAAAGTTGGTCATAGAAAATGTTGGTTGGTTGGTTGTTATGGCGCAAGGGTCATATTTGGCCATGCTGCGCCAGACATAAGTTCAAGTAATAGACAGACACACATGTAATGAAAGTTTTACCGACACAGAAGAGAGAAATACACCCAGGGAGGAATGCACCTGCCAGGAATCGAACCCGCTCGAAGTTTGGTCACAGAGAAGAGCGTTTTTTCGAGATATCAAGCTTATTACTTCACCAGTATTGATGGAGAAACAACTTTTTACAAATATTATTTTTACAGAATTTAAATACCGATTCTTTATGTGTGAACTTATTTTTAATTTCTTTCCAAAATACGAACAATTTCCGAATATTTGAAAGATGATATAAAAGAATAAAAGGCACTTAATTGGAAAATTTCATAGTGATGGAAATTAATTTTAAAGATAAAAATTTGCACAATTACAACGTTAACTTTTATTTAGAAAAACAAAGCTCATTTAAAAAGCGAAGAAAAACCCACCGATAGCAAAATTTAGTTTTTCTACTTGGTATCTGGCAGTGCCAGGATAAATGTTTTATTTTTAATTTCATTTAGAATTCTGAGTAAGCATCTTAGTTAAGACAAGGAAATGCGTGCTTTTTTAGAATTTCTGGGTTTTTTAACGTGTTCTGTTTGTGAATAACTTATTGTTTTTATCGGTACTTAATTCTGAGTATTTTTGGAATTACTCTACTACTCCTGAATAAATAAGTTGAAATCCGATACGGTTTGTCCACATCTTTGAATTTTCATAATTTCATTTTTGTTTGTTAAGCTACTACTGTTGCATTTACTTGTTCCATTTTTTATACGTCCTAAATATATTAATCAGTAGTAATTTTAACTAATTAGTTATTTTGTGCCCAATATCGCTAAAACGCGAGTTCAATTCGTGATGGTCTGTGTGGATTTCGACAAACTTCCTTCAAAAGTCCTTGGTTTAACAAAAATGGCTGTAGAATTCCGTTTCGTAAAAAAGAAATAAAATATCTATATAAATAGAAATAGTGTTTGTACATTGAATATTTCCGGCCCATCTCAAGTTATCCGCTTTGTGGCGTTCTAATGCAAAATCAGTGGTTTCCTTGTTTGATTTGTCTGTATGTAAGTGTGTGCCCATACTACGTCGAAACGGCCGAATGTTGTGAAGTTTTGTATTCATTGAGTACTAACAGTACCTTAGTGACTGAACTTCACTCCGTCAGTCTGTCTGTCATCCAGCCTTATTTTGCTGTCTTCGTGTTAACATGTTTGCGCAAGTATCGCATCAAATAGTGGAATGTATTTTCAAACACTGTTTAATAATTCATACAACGTATTCTACCTTACTGAATAGATTATATAAAATTTCAGAAACCGAATATTCGATTTTGAAAGGCCCACGAGGATTCGATTTGAACCTTCATGTCGGTTGAACTAAAGAAAATTTTAAATTAAACTGTCAGATTGGAAGGTTATTCATGACGAAAAAATATCCAAACTAAGACTCTAAAAATTAAAAAAATGCCTCACGACAGAAAGTCAATATTGCTTATTATAAGAATGGAAGCTATATTTTTGCAACTTGTAAACATTAGTTGAAAGCAATAATTTCATACAAAAAATGCTGTCAAAGTTTTTACGTTTTATGAAAAGTTATAATCGATTGCCTTTGTTTTGTCTATGAGTGAGATTTTCAGTGCAAAGAAACGTTGATTTTACTTCCGGTTACCCATAAGGAAATGCGTACAGGAAGCACGTTCTACCACAAACACTAACGCTATAAAAAAATTCAGCTTAACAGAAAAAGCTTCTCACACGAAAGACACTCGATTTTAAAACAAGTTCTTTGTTGCTTCATGGACCAGTGAAAGGAATTTTTAAGTTGTGTATTTGGTTTAAAAGAAATCTGTCATAAATACCGTATCAAAGTAAACAGACATCCTTTTGTAAATGATGGGGAAATTCGGAAATGTAGCATTCCTCATGCATGAGGCCTCAAGTTAAAATATTGATAAAAAAAACTGACTACTAGATTATTCAACGTAGAAAGCAGCGCCGGGTAATATTCTGCAAGTAAGTAATCATTCCAAAAGAACGAGATTTTACTCATTTTACCAAGTACGAAATAAACTACTATCGATCAATATAGTAAACTGTAAGTTCTATAGTTAAATGAGGACCGCGGTAGGAAGAGTAACGGAATAGCAACTGGAGGGTTGCGAGTTTGAAACTTGGTCCAGCCAAAGACCTTCGTGCACACGGAGGCTGGTACACGTTAAATCTGCAGTTGCCTCAAATTTTCTCACTTTGGAGTGGTGTGGAAATTTGGAAAGTGGGTTGCCAACTCAAGTGTGGACTTCGTCATCTGTCCGTGATTTAAAATTATGAGGGGTTGTCGGATTTTTTCCTTCGGGATTGATCCCGGACCGTCGCCAATAGACTTTTGTATTGCTCCAGTGCGACGTTAATTAACTACCTATCTACGTATAGGTAAATACATTGTTAAAAACTTTATGAAAGCATATATTTTATGTACATGCATGCTGTAAAAAAGTTAAGCAAATCTCACCAATTTGTTCATATTCTTTCTTTACCTCCCTTACTTCTAAGTATTTTTGTAATATGGGATTGGATTCGTAACAAAACACGTAGGTTTTGTAACTGTAATATAATGTAAATATCAGTCACCAACTAGTGAAAAATCAGAAAAAATCCTGTTTGAATTAAATAAACTTTCTAAAGAGTATGAACTTGAAAAGATGTGATCAGTACATAGATGAGGTGTCCAAAGAAATTGAAAGAAAAGATGGCAACTGTTGCCAGAGCTTTAGTTGCCCTTCCTTTAGTTCATAAATCTCCCATTGAATATTCGGTCCACTTGAGGGCATCTTAAAAATAATGTATATTATTGAGATATGGGAAACATGCCATTCATTTCATAGTCCACTAAACATCGGTACTGAGACGGAATAGATATCGTACTCAAGTCATGATTCTCTATGCCAAGTTTATGTTGTTGAGGGTTTTCATAATGCCTCACCACTGTCCTCTCGGTTGGACACGAGGGGCTAACTGGTTACTGGACTACTTGAAGGTGACTTGAAGGAAACCTGGACTACTTGAAGGAGAACCCAATGATTTAGCTGTGGTTACTCCTGACAGGAACGATCACCAACATCTATGATCTTACCAATCTTCATGACAGGGACAATCACCACCATCCATGAGTTTACAAATCTTCCAAACAAGAACAATCACCAACATCCATGACCTTACAAATTGAGATTCAAAAAACCCCTGTGGGGCAGACAAAGTATGACCACTATACCAATTAGGTGGCTGTACAGTTGTGGTAGGTTGGCAGTTTCTTTTCATGAAGAGAATAAGTGTGTTAATTCAGAGAGAACTGTGAAAAAATTACTTTCAGAGCGAAGTTATGGAAGTTGTAGAATGGACTGCGTATTTTACATCTCGAAATCGATAATCTTTGGGATCTCTACTATTTACAGCTTCCCACCACCTTTCGAAGACTAAATCGTTCTTACACAGGAACTCTTCCGTTCTTTTGTCATTCTTCATAACTTGATTGAGGAGATAAATTGTTCAAAGGCTGATGAGATAGATTAGCAATAAGGACAACCGCAATGAAAAACATAGATTAAGCATGTTACTCCGCAAACCCACAACTCCTTCCCATATTTTAGTCTATCTCCATCTCTGAGTGTCTCTGGGGACACCTCCAATGGACAATAATAACAACCACAATGAAAAACAAATTAAGCCTGTTCATACCCACAACTCCTTCCCGTGTTTTAGTCTATCTCCATCATTGTCTCTGGGGACAGCGCCAGTGGAAATAATGACAACTGCAATGAAAAATATAGAGTAAACATGTTCATACTCCGCAAACCCAGCAACTTTTCCCCATATTTCAGAGTCTGCCTCCATCAGTGTCTCTGGGGGACAGCTCCTTGATGAACAGGAGCTGGTCGCTGTGCGATTTTCAAAACATGGTCTTTCGGACTTGGTGTAGATTATACCTCGAGCGAGGGGTTAGTAAATATAGTAATAGCATATAGATGAAGAGGTGAATTAGCCCAGGAGTAATTGCTGGTGGGAAGTTATTCGGCGGCCACTTGGTTCATGGTAAAAATGAATGGGATGAGGGAGAAACAAGAAAGGCAGCTCACGAGGTGTTGCTAAGAGTATTACAAGTTGGACTAAGGAAAGAAGGGAAGACATACTTTCTCACTGGATATGTTTCATTTCCATCCTACCTGAAGAGGTTTGAAAAAAATAGTGCGAAGAGGCATTTGCACCTCCGTGGTGAAACTGGCGTACCTCTACACTAAATCAGTCTAACTCCTAGTAGAACCATGACATATGAAGAAACCTACAGATAGTCTTAAAATCGAGTCGCTCTGGAAGAGGTTTGGAAAAGTTAATGCGGAGAGATATTTGTTCCTGTGGGGAAATTGGTACACCTCTACACTGTATCACAGTCTACTTACTCCCTGGCACATCTTTTTAGGTGTGCACGGACGTCATTCGAGGTACTCTAATGATCTTTTCTCTTCGCATTGGGTTTACTGCCTTTAGTAAGCACGAGAGTCATGTTCCCGGGAACCCAAGTAATATTTTTCTGCTTTCATCCCACTAATCAATCAATCTTTGTTTTCTGTTCACATTTTTTGCTTTGCGTTGTCCTGCTTTTGGCGCAGCTTGGTCAAATATATGGTCCTTGTACCATAAAACCCCACAACAGCCAACCATAACAAAATCATATAATATGGAGAAACCTGCCAATAATCTCAAAATCGAGTGGCCTGGAACTAACAAACGCTCAAGAGTCAAAAATATTGACATGAAATTCATGAAAATTCATCAGGACTTACTAATCTGAAGAAATCGACTATATAATATGAATATACAGAGTGTCCTAAAAGTTCCCGTACTCCAACTTTAAAAAAATCATTTACCCGTGTTTGTTATTGAATTTTATCGTCTGCTTATAATTTTATGGATTCTTTAATTTTTATCGTTTGGTTATCTTCTCGCTCAAGTTATGCGATAATAAAGTTCCATGTCATTTTGTTCTTCATTGCAAAATGTGTTTATCACGCATTCAGAGAATGGATCTGCTTGAGTCTTATTTTGAATGTAAATCATATTAAAGATGTAAAAAATTTTGGAGACATAAATATCCAGATGATGCAATACCGAGTAAAGATACGCTATATCAACTCGTTCGGCGATTTCGTGAAACAGGTTCGGTGGAAGACAAACACAGGAGTGGAAGACCGAAAGTCGTTACACCAGACTTTGTGCAAGAAACTCAACGAAGGATATTGCAATCTCCTCATCAATCCGTGAGGCGTTTGTCGCAACAAATGGGCACATCACGTGGATCGACACATAAGGCTTTAAGAGCTTTGCATTTTTGTGCTTATCGTGTAAAAATGTTACAGGAGCTAAAGCCACCGGACAATGAGAAGCGGCTTTATTATTGCCGATGGTTCCGGAGATTTATTCGCAACAACATCAACATTTTGGACAAAACATTTTTCTCCGATGAGGCATGGTTTCATTTAAGCGATTATGTGAACGCGCAAAACTCCCGCATTCGGGTGACGACAAATCCCCATTCATTAATGCAAAAACCTTTACATTCTCAAAAAATTGGCGTTTGGTGTGCCGTATCACGCAAAAGGATTGTAGGGCCTCCGTTTTTCTAGTCAACTTTTGATGGCATTGTATACAGATAACCTATTCAACAATTTGTTGCATTATTAGAAGTGAATGAACGACATTCTTGGTTCCAACTAGACGGTGCAACCTGCCATACAAGTTATGAAACCATGGGCATGCTTAAAGATTTTTTGTCGATCGACTCATCTCAAGAAATCTTTGGCCACCTCGTTCCCCTGATCTGAGCATCCCTGACTTTTTTCTGTGGGGATATTTAAAGAACAAATTTTCTGAAGATAATCCCCAAATTATAGATGATCTGAAAATTGCCATTACTCAAAGGATACAAAACGTCCCTCCCAGCATCTTGAAACGCGTTTCTAAAAATATGTGCAAACGACTTCAGCTTTGCTTCCAAGAAAGGGCGGACATTTTGAACATTTATTATAAATGTGAGTTAAAATTATTTTCCTACGTTATGTTAAAAGTGCTTTTCGTCATTAGCATAAAGTAATTGTTTTAAAGTTTGTTGTTTTTGTATAATAAATTCACAAATCGTCAGTACGGGAACTTTTAGGACACTATAAATATGATATAAGATATAAGTTTACGATGCTACAGGCAACTTTCGTGGCATATTCTGTTTCTCCCAGATACACACATTTAAACTGATAGTGTCATGATGGTGTGCTGGTGTTAGTTCAGACAGTATCAGGGTAAGATACAGGGTCCACATTTCATAAAAATAAATAGGCCCTTCTGTGCACAATTCAGTATATTTATCGTCTCTAGGGTACTTCCCACAGTAATTATTTTCTTGACGAAGGAAATTTCCATAAGTGCTCCTAATTTACTCATCATTTTGTCTCATTAAAGTTTGATCTGAATATTAATTCACGAAAGAGTTTTTTCTAGAGTTGGTTAAGATTGAACTTCACAAATAAAATTAGATTTACTGCTCTGCTTAACTTTTGGTGTAGGCAGTTTATGAAATAGGTTCTTACTGTGAAACGAATTGATTCATTATTAGGATAATAAGAAAACGAAGTATTTGATATGTATAACAGTGCGGCCAATCCCTTAAGGGGACAGTGAACTTTCAAAATCACCAAAACCGATCAAAAATTATTTCTCTAATTTTAACGTTAACAATTAATTGATATAGAATTCTGCAGATAGCATACAAGGTAGATAGTTAATTAACGTCACACTGAAGCAACACAAAGGGCGATTGATGACTGTCAGGGATCAATCCCGAAGGGAAAGTACCGAGGACAACACAAAGTCATTTTGAATCACTGTCAGATGACGTGATCAAGACCTGAGCTGACACCCTACTCTCCAAACTTCCACACCACACCAACGTGAGGACATTTGAGACCACGACAGATTTAACTGTGCACCAGCCCCCATTTATACAGCGATCTTTCACGGGCACAAGTTTAGAACTCTCAATCCTCCAGTTGCTAATACTTCCATCTGGGCTACCGCTGCTCTAAATAGATTACTTGAAAATTTCAATTACGACAATTTTTTAAGGAGTTAGATATGCAGGAACATGTAGCATACAGTAGATACGTATAGTAAGTCTACTACAAAACTCGTTTTTCTCCGATTGAGATTTTTTGAGTCTTCTAGTTTTGTTCTTAAGGCATTTTTTCACTTTTGACGTGAATATGTCTTTAAAATCGGTATTGAGGTCATTGGCAAAAACTTGCGCGTCATGAAAAGTGTTGATATCTCAAAGCCCCATAACTCCAGGGGAATCAGCCTATGGGGATAAAAACCTACCATCGTGTAGAGAAAAGTGAGCCGGGTCGATCAGGTCGACCACTAATCTACTTCCCTCTCTGACCTTTGTACCGCGTGGTGGGGGAAAAGAGTCATATTTCTGGCATACGCTGGTCTGTTTAACCGCTGTAACTTCAGTTCTAATCGACGGGTCGTGGAGAGTGCGTGCTTAAATTGAAGAGAACGACGAGTTCTACAATTCCATTTGATTCGTTGACAGTTTAAGCCATTTGTGTGAAAATTGTGTGCAGTGGACAATGACGATTTGCCGAAGATTTCACTATGAAGTTAAAATATCTCACTAAATTTAAATTGCGGCATAGGAAACGCTAACAGGCTGAAAGAGCAGTTCAAGAGACGAACAAAATGATACCAAGAAGTCTAAACCTATGACAAGTGCGGAGAGATCTAGAGCTTACCGAAGACGCAAGAAGGAGCAGGCGCGACGTCGCTGGACTATCTAACGAGCTGCCACCACGCTTGGAAACACCACCATCGACCTTACCCTTGTCAGGAACATCAGCATCGACACCATTCCATTTGTCTCGTATTTTATCTGTCACGGACCCATCATCCATAAGGTCGCCATAGAATACTAAGCATTGCCCACACTCTAACACCACTGTTATACACTGCTGGCCACCCAAATTGCAACACCAAGAAAGACAAGAGATATCACAACAAAATTTATTTTGTAGATAACATGTTGACCAAGTATCAAATGATTAAATTTATAGACTTCTGTGAAGTGTGGTTCCTGCCAAAATCAGTAGCCAGAGTAGCCGCCATTGTTGGAGATCACCGCTGCCACACGCCTCGGCATTGATTCAAAGAGACTTTGAATGTGTTCTTGGGGTACAGCAGACCAAGCAGCTTCCACACGTTGCCAAAGTTGATCTGGTGTGGCAGCTGGGGATGTATTCTGGGTCAATCGTTGAGCAACCATGGACCACATGTTTTCTATCGGCGAAAGATCCGGAGAGCGAGCTGGCCAGGGAAGCAATTCAATCTGGCGATTGAAGAAGAACCCTTGGACAATGCGTGCCACGTGTGGTCGCGCATTATCCTGTTGAAATATGGCTGTGGGCAAGCCCTGAAGGTAAGGAAGGACAACTGGCTCCAACACCTCGGAGATGTAGCGCTGGCTGTTTAAAGTACCGGCAATGCGTACTAGAGGAGTGCGAGAGTGATATCCAATACCGCCCCATACCACAATACCCGGTGCAGGACCAGTGTGGCGGTGCATAACGCATCTGTTCAGCATCCTCTCTCCACGGTGTCTCCAGACTCGAATCCGACCATCGTGGTGTTGCAGTCAGAAGCGTGACTCGTCAGTAAAGATAATTTCATTCCATTCTGCCGTCCACATCCTTCTTTCATCGCACCATTGGCGGCGGAAACGTCTGTGGTTCTGCGTCAAGGGTAGACGAAGCAATGGACGTCTTGCGGACAGACCACTCTGCTGTAAACGGCGTCGAATGGTACGCGCAGACACTGGATGATGCGGTACAGACTGAATGTGCTGTGCTATGGTTCGTGATGTGGCTGAGCGATCCGTCACTGCCATACGCACAATATGCCTGTCATCACGTGAAGTGGTGCACTGAGGTGGATCCGATCGAACACGTCGGTCCGTCGTACCCTCCTGCATCCAACGATCACATATCCGCATTACAGTTGTTTGGTTTCGTCCAACATGACTACCGATTTCCCTGAAAGATAATCCACAATCTCGGTAGGCCACTATCCTTCCTCTGTCGAACTCGGATACTTGATCAAAAGATGATCGCTGTTTTCTACGAGGCATAATTGATCGTTTTTTTGAAAAAAACCACAAGAAAAACACAATTGCCGTACTTGAAATCGTCGAAATCTCCAAGCCTTAAATAGCGCTTTGAAGTGGCGCCACAGGCGCGCGTGATGTGCGTCTGCGCTGAAATTCTAATCATTTGCATATCTCACCTCCGCTAATGCATGTTGTAAATTTCATATTATTTGCATGCTTCCTTGCATTTACGGTGGCCAGCAGTGTATATCCACCAAAACTGGCTAAATAAGTAAATGTCAAACAAATACCCGCCGTCTTCATTTCACCAGCGACCCACTTACCACGTATTCCGCCCAAAATTATTCACGAACCAAACCTTACGGTACAGTGAGGACTGCCTACTCTCTTTTTAGGCCACTAAAATTGTAAACCCTGAACTAACTTTATACTTTAAATCTTCGCATACAAGAAACAATACTTAGAAAAACAAAGTTCTTCAACCGGTATAAATAAATCTCAAATTAAATCAATTCCTCAATCTGCACCCTAAGCTAAATTATTATTCTCGGCGATTTCTGGCTGACTAGGCGCTCATTATGCAGCTATCAGCCCATTGCCAAATGAGGAAATAAAATATTCCGTCATCTTCAAAGCAACTTTTACAAGCCTTAAATTGCGGAGAAACTTCATTAATAACGGATTAAATTTCTTCGAGGATTGGGAGAACGCCTCGCGTTCTCCGAGGAGAGAAAACGTCTTAACTGTAACTGCTAAGGAAAACTTGGGACGCTGTGAATGTTTAATCAAGCTTTCTGTTAATAAGAGGAGCGAGAAAATCGATCTTTTCTGTTTCTTCTCTAGAGATTATTCTTGTACTTAAGAAATAATATTTAATCTCTTATAAAACAGTTTGGCTTTTGTTCGTGGTATTTTAATATTTTTTGTCTCTTCCGACTTTGTTGATCAGAGCTGATTCAAGTATCGAAATATGCATCAAAAACTATATTCCCTCGATTCCTACATTTTGGTAAAATTTGGTAAAAATATCTTAGTGTATATCAGAAAACGACATCACTTTTGTTATTTTTGAAGTAATGCCCCACCATCAAAAACAATTGAAGAGAAGGAAAAAATATAAAATCCTCAACATGAAACATTAGGTAGGTAGTTGAATTAGCGTCACAGTGGAGCAACACAACAGGCGATTGGCAACGGTCCGGGAACACTCCCGAAGGGAAAGATCCGAGGACACACCTCGTAATTTTGAAGCACGGTCGAGGACAACACCTGAGCTGGCACCCCACTCTCGAAACTTCCACACACGCCAGCGTGAGGACAATTGAGACCACGACAGATTTAATGTGCACCAGTCCCCACGTATACGACGGTCTTTGGTTGGATCGAGTTTCGAACTCGCAACCCTCCTGTTGCTTTATCGCTACTCTTCCAACAGGTCTACCATGGTCACATCAAACATTAGGAAACAAACAAACACTAAATTTTTATACGATTATGTGTATGAAATCCTCAAACGTAAAAACAATATATTTCTAAGCATATACATCACACACGCACTCACATATATTTCTAATTTCACATATTTACTTTATTTAATTGTTTCTCTGTAGAACAATATCCAATTACAGAGAACTAAATATATAATCCAAAAAATGCAAAAAGACACAAATGCAGTTAGATTATTTTACACCCAAAAACGAATCGATACCCAAGGACCGTGCAATATATAACAAGTCTGTTATTAGTCTATATTGCACGATTACTAACTAGATTACTAATTTAGCTTGGTGGTCTGAGATCACTGCTAACTGCTGTGATTATTGATTATTGAAAAAGTGATACAAATTTTAAGATTACGATTTTAAGTTTTTCTAGATTTAAAGATTTTCTCTGTTAATGGAAACTACCGTTTCAGAGTGGGCAACATGCTTTTTCTAATTCCCGGCATCCAAAACTGATGTATCTAGATATATTACAGCTATTTCCTCTTTGTGAGGAAACACTCCATAAGTATGGGGACTGACGATAATAAGGATGTTTATATTCGTTCCAAACGTTAACAACAATCTAAAATTCGAATAGAAAATATAGGTTTACGTGATTTTTCAAAAGAAGCTGCAGCTATTTCCCATCGCTATGGATCAGTCAAGTGTTGGAATTTCCTTTCAGCTTGGTGGTCTCAGATCACTGCTAACTGCTTTGGAGTTTAAAGGTTACGGCAGTCATTTTGTTCTTGACCTCTAGTAATGCAAAACTACCATTTCAAAGTGAGCTGCAATTTCTAATTCCCAGCATCCAAAAGAAACGTATCTAGATATATTACAGCTATAACTTATTTGTGAGTAAAACTCCATATAAATAAGGGGTCTTGCTGATAAACTAATAAGGATGTTTATATTTGTTCCAAACGTTAACAACAATCTAAAATTCGAATAGAAAATAAAGGTTTACGAGGTTATATTTCTCAAAATGAGACTGCAGCTATATCCCATCGCTATGGATCAGTCGAGTGCTATACTTTCCTCTCAGCTTGGTGGTCTGAGATCACTGTTGACTGCTTTGGAGTTTAAAGGTTACGGCAGTTATTTTGTTCTTGACCTCTAGTAATGCAAAAGTACCATTTCAAAGTGAGCTGCAATTTCTAATTACCGGCATCCAAAAGAGATGTATCTAGATATATTACAGCTATATAACTTATTTATGAGGAAACACTCCATAAATAAGGGGTCTTACTGGTAAACTAATGAGGACGTTTGTATTCGAGGTTTTTCTCAAAATTATGCTGCAGCTATTTGCCATCGCTTTGGATCAGTCGAGTGCTGAACTTTCCCTTCAGTTTGGTGGTTCGAGATCACTACAAACTGCTTTGGCGAGACTCAGAAGTCGGCAGAAGTATGTTTTTTCAGCTCAGAGTCAAGGCTTTTCCAACTTGCTCCTGTACTGCCTAGCTTGCAACTCCCTTTCATATCCTTGCTTGCATCAGTCTCTGGATTAATTGGTGGAAGACCAAAATGAGACAGCTTCTCTCCTGCTGAGGCATATGGATGAGTGGATGTTAATTATCGCAGCCATATGAAAATATCGACTGGCTCAATGAATAACGAGGCAAGTAAAAAAGCAACTTCGATAAAAATTAATCAAATATTAACTAAACATAATACGCTGAGAAGCATAGCGTCTTTTCCCTAAGTGAAAAGGCTTAACGTTTATTCTAATATCTCAATCTTCTTTGATCGCTGCATTCTAAAAATATTTCAATTCGCAGCCAGGACGACTGAAAGAAAACGATAATTTAATTTGATCCATTGCCAGAGCCATGTTACTCATTTTCGTGCGTGTACCGATGCTACCTCAAGCGAAAGAATCTTATGGACCTGGTGTAGCATTTCTAGAACAGGGGAAAAAGCAACAATGAAGTTTTTGAGAAATGTGTGGAGTTGGTTGTTGTGTCTTCAAACGGACGACCTTGTGCACTGTAATAGCTAATGAAAATGAAAATAAAAACCACGAAAAAAGTAGAAGGGGCATTAAACTTTTGCCAGTACTTCTAATGATGATATACGTGTTTCTCATCTTAACTACTTCAAATAGCACATGTAAGATAAGTGGACTTGCATACTTATTCTGTAAAAAAGATAATCGGGTGGATTTTATTGTGTAGTTCTTCGATGGTGCGTACGAGTTATCCTAGTTAAGGAGTCCTCTCTGAGTTGTCCATGAGTTGAAATCCGGTTATTTGACGGGAAAATTCGTTGTGATTCGAAATCCACTATAGCGCGTGTAGCTGTCGTGGCTCAGTGAATTTGCCCACTGCGCTATCAATCTGCAAATTGTAGGAGGGCCACGGCAGCCTAGTTTTAAGAGTAACGGATTAGCAAACGGAGGGTTGTGAGTTCAAAACATGGTCTAACCAAAGACCGTCGTGTACGCGGGGGCTGGAGCACGTTAAATATGCCATGGCCTCAAATGTCCTCAGGTTGGAATGTTGTGGAAATTTGGAGAGTTGGGTGCCAGCTCAAGTGTTGTTCTTGTCATCTGACCGTGGTTCAAAAGTATGAAGTGTTGTTGTCCTCGGATTTTTCCCTTTCGAATAGATCTCGGATCGTCGCCAATAGCCCGTTGTGTTGTTCCAGGGAGACGTCTATTATCTACCTACCTTCTTTCCTGAGAATTGTAGGTGGTACACGTTCTATTCTTGTTGGCATCAGGTTCGACCAAAATGACCTACATGGTTCTATTTCTTTCTTCTGTGTCAGTTAACCTTTCTTTGTATGTATGTCCATTACTTGACGCTTTGTCTTGTGTTTGGCATAGTGTGACCAAATATTGTACTTGCATCATAAAACTCATAACACCCAACCACTATAACATATACCAGACCCACTTCCTCCCAGCTCACCGTTAGGTGTAGAGCCTTTCCTGGGAGGAAGGGGAGACCTCCAGCAATCACGGAAGAGGTGCAAGGGGAAACCCGCTCCCACGGACCAGCATTTATTTAAAAATAATAAAATGTACATATAGAAGGCCAACAGGGCCAAACAATAAAAATGATGAGACGACCGGCACACTGCCGGTTTACAGTGGCGACACACCAACACAAAATACCAAAACACAAACACACAAAATAATCAATTATAAAAATACATATATAACATACAATGTAGGTGAAATAAATATACAATGAAGATGGGTGAATATTATACAGTATAAAAAGTAAAAGTTCTAAGATGAATATGAAATAAATAAATAATGGAAATGCATAGAATTCAGATAAAAATTTTAAAAATATAAAAGCCAATCTTAAAAAAGTCTAGACAGTCTTACATTAAAACAACAATTCTAAAAATTTAAGAATTTAAAAATTTAAAAGTAGGCAGGACCTAGTCCAAACCTAGTACTAAATGAAATAAAATGGAATAAAGCAGGACAAGGAGGAGCCATTACACAGGGCCAGGATTTAATCATGGGGCGGGGAGTCAGCAGTCACCCCTCCGGCCGCCAGCACACTCTGTCCAACTTTATATATCGAATGTCGGTTGGACAGAATACCGGCACACCACCTAGATGCATTAGCATCATTAGGTTTTACAATGTGGTGTGCCAGTGTGTGCGGGCAGTCGAAGAGATAGTGATCTGCATCCCCCACGCCCCCACAAGTACAGAGATCGGTATTTTTAATTTTGAATCTGTGGAGGTAGGCCATGTATGGGCCATGGCCCGTCAGATACCATGTGAGGTGCCGATTTGTGACGAGGGTGTTGGTGTTGACCTCCGGGAAAAATCTTTTAACCCGGAGGCCCCTCTGAGAATTATTGTGGTGCCCCTGCCATTTAACCAAAATATATTCTTTAATTTTCTTTTTCAAATAGGAAATGGGGGCAGGGGCATCAATTCCCTCGCCACTAATTGTTGCTAGCTTTGCACAAGTGTCGGCCAACTCGTTACCGGCCACCCCCACGTGTGCCCTGACCCAATCCAGGCCAAAAAGATTAGTATTATTTGCAATTTTAAATTTTATATCATTAATGAATTTAGACTTAATGTTAGTAGATTTAAGGGCCTGGATAGAGCTCAGGCTGTCGGTATAGATATTAATTCTTTTTTGGTTTTTTATTGCATATTCTATTGATTTATAAATGGCCAACAACTCCGCCTGAAAGACGGAGTTGTGGCCCTTCAGTTTATATTTTAATACGTCTACTACTTTATTACTATCGAGGATGCACACCGAGGGCCCGATACAGCCATCTATACCGGAGCCATCGGTGTACACCTCATAATCTGGTCTTAATATTTTAGTTTTGAAATCTATAATCATATTTTTAGGGTTTATCGGAATAGTTGGAATGTTCCTGTCTATTTCAATATCCGACAGCTCGATCTCAGGGTCAGGGAGCCGCCTTTTAAGAATCATGTAATTTTTATATATCGACTCTAGAGTCACGTGGAGCGGGGGGATCCCGCAGAGGATATTTAGGGAGTCTGTGGGGGAAGTTCACTATAACATATAGGCTATAATGGTTTGTCGGTACGTGGGTGACTGATATTAAAGGTACAGGTGGCTGTTATACAAACTGCGCATGCGCAATATTGGCGCCATATGCATGACTCATGCATGTAGTAGTAGAGTCTGGAGCGTTGTTTTGTTCAAGACTCAATTTAGCTTCCGGGAAGCACACAAACATGGCGCCTGTAATCGCAGTGTTCGAAGTGTGAGGTACGTGGAGTTATCAGATTTTTGAAAGTCGAAGGAGTTAATCAGAGCGAAATTCATCGCAGATTACAGGGCATTTATGGACCAAACGTTTTACGCCGAAAGGAAGTCAGCGACTGGTGCCAAAAATTTAAAGATGGACGAACGAAGCTGAATGATGATCCGGAGAAGAAAAGAGGTAGACCAGGGACCTCACGCATGGATGGCAACTGCACAATTGTCGAACGCCCTCTCGGATTTAGCCCCTTCGGATTTCCATTTATTCGGACCTTTAAAGAAATTTTTGGCGGGGAAACGCTTTGCGGATAAGGAGGAATCGCAAGACCCAGTTGTGGACTACTTTAAGCAACTTGATAAGCAACAGTACCATAAAGGGATGTTCAAACTAGTGTCACGCTGGGATAAATGAATGCTTCACTTGCCAAATCAATTAACTCCACTTTCTGAATTTTTTTAAATTTTAATGTCAAAGCACTTTATTGACTCCTAACTGTATATATTCAAAACAAATTTCTCTAATAATAAGTATTAACACCAATAAATGACAAAATGTTTTTAGCCATTGAATAATAAATTATTTATTTCAGAAGCCAATCTGATTAACTCCATACTCTAATGTAAATCGTAATAAAAATTGAGTTAAAACACTTTTTAACAAAGCAATTGACTACTTCTTATATGTAGTGAGTCAAAGTAAAAACCGAACATCAAAGAAAATTAAAGGAATTTGTACTTACAGTCCGAACAAACACAAAAATGACGGGAGCTCAAATACAGCTAACGAAGAAGACATCATTTACATTGCTGATGAATCTATTTAAAAAAATTAATAATACTCGTAAAAAAGTAACAGTAACAGAACAGTTATTATTCATTTTTGCTAAAATCTTTAATAAAAAATGTATATAATGAAGTTTTTCTGTAATAAAAAAATTATTTGAAGACTGAATTTGAATTAATAATTTTCTTTCACTTGCCAAATCGATTAACTCCCTTAATCACGCAAATTGTAGTAATAATAACGATTACTCCAAGCTATCTGATACTTTCTATATGTCGTTAGATAAAAGATACATCTGCAGTAATACAGTCTACATCGTTTATTTGAATTTATAATTTAAAAGGAATTTTAAAAAACAATGTATACTATTTTATCATTTTTCTCAACTTTTTGTTTTATGGAGTTAATCGATTTGGCAAGTGAGGCATTCAAATATCTCAACGTTTACGAAGATTATGTCAAGAAATAAACAAAATTATGCAGTTTTTGTGGAATGTATTAAATTCTTTCTTTAATTATAAATATTAGTGTACTTTTGGTTTGTACCTTTAATATCGGACTCCCCTCGTATAATTAGTAATCGTTCAATAAGCCAATTCTAAAATTACCAATCAAGACACAATAGAGGTAGCGAGTAATTATAAAATTTATTCAGATATTTGTTTCTATCTCACACTTAGAGTCTGATACTTTTAATTAGTTTATTAGTCTTTGAAATTTTTATATAACTAGAAAGAACTGTTTTAATGAAATAATAAAAACTATATAAAAAATAAACTACTTAGTTGCTATGGTGAATTTATCCGATTTTTAAACTTTTTGTGACTTTCACATGTGCATGAAAAAATGTTACCGTGCATTGTAATAAAAACTAAATCCCATCAGACCCGATAAGAGTAAGGGGCTTTAGCAGAATTTCCCGTGAGATGATTTCGGAGGCGCTTATAATTTTATCCGTTAATTGGATATTTAATTATTCTGCATTTTATTTAAGGATTTTACATATCTTTTGCATGTGGGATGAACTTTATACAAAAGAGACCATTTGTGTTGCCATATTCATCTTACTCACATTTTATTTTTAAAACTAATCGCTAATATTGTCACAACGGAATAGAATCTGCTGTCAAAGTAAAAATTAATTGAAGTGCCTACGTATTTGGTTTTTAAAATATATTCTGTACCAAAATAAAAATAGAAACTTCTTGAAGCCAGTGTTTGCTCGGAATGAAATTTAGCATGCATGTAAATTCAGCATGAATGTGATGTACATGAAGCAGTAAAGAAATTATTCCAATATAAAATCTAGAGGTTTCTTTACAATTGTATCCCTTGTCAAATTATGCCAAGCGTTTTGCAGCTGTTGTTTCTGGTCCTCATATTCCAAATATGATGAAATTGACAGCTTAGCATATCCCAGACATGCTCGATGAAGAACAGATCTGGGGATCTTGATGGCTAAGGAAGGATTTCGACACTACTTCGGCACTCCAGGGAGAAGCTATCTGTGTATGGCCGGGCGTTATAGTACTGGTAAATAGATCATTGCTAACGCAACATGAAATACTAAACACCAGATCGTAAGGCAGGTAGGTAGGTATTTTAATTAACGTCACACTGGAGTAGCACAGCGGGCTATTGGTGACGGCCCGGGATCAATCCCAAATGGAAAGATCCAAGGACAACACCACGTAATTTTGAACAACGATCAGATGACGAGGTCACACCTGAGCTGGCACCCCACTCACCAGATTGTAAGATCTGAATGTATCTCTGTGCTATCTAACTTACTAGTACAATTAGTAGAGGCGCCAGCAATTGTAAATGATGGCTAGATCTAATGAAATATAGTGACCATAACAAAACTGACCATAATGATATTTAGACATAAAGATTGCAAATAAACAGGTGCATATAAACTTTTAATTTAATTTATCTTATTTTTGACGTTATTTGGCGAAACTAGACCGAATTTTGCACTGGAGGCATAAAACTCAACTCAAACGATCAACACCAACCATTTAACTTATTTTATTTTCTCCTGTAAATGAGTACATGCGGCTATCTCAAGAATATCAAACCATATGGCAAATGAAACATTCAAGAATCATAACAACCTTGAATATTGAACTTCAAGAATTCCTGGATAACCCGTTTTATTGATGAAATCATACAAATTAAATGTACTATAGGGTTATAACAGGCACTGAAATCTAGACTTAAACATTTTTAAATGTCAAATCGTCAGGTATATTATATCTATATAATCTTTTATTTTTAATTTAATTTATTTTATTTTGTCCCATAAATGAGTTGATGAGAATACCTCAAGAACTCATAACCATTAAGACCCATGAACCATTCAAGAACCATAAGTCTTAGACAAAATAATCTTGAATCTAAAGAACTCCTGGATAACCTCAAATTACCAATGAAACATATGTGCTATTGTTACAACAAGTCATCGAAATATTCATTATTAGAACTGCTTTATTTTATACACAAGTCGTTAGATTGTACATTTAATTAAATTTAGATATTTGTGACAATTGATCTTTGGCTATATTTGCTGCATTCAGTTTGATTTTTATCATTTCCTCGGAACGATACTACTATTTGTTGCATATTTTTCAATCCGTTTATTTCTATATATACACTACTGTTTGCGAAAATTGCAACACCATGAAGGAATCATGCAAATTAACCAAAATTTGCAGGAAATGCAAAAACAGGTTATGATATGCAAATGATTAGAATTACAAAGCGATCACGCATATGTGGGCTGAGAAAAACCCTCTAAACTTCCAAGTGAGCCGGGTATAAAGAGTACTGTAAAGGTGCGTTAAAATGTGTGTATCGTCGTTTGACTGCTGTAAATGATTGATTAGAAGTCAATATGCCTCGCCAAAAACGCAGAGTGCCATACGAGCAACTAACGGAGTTCGAACGGGGCCGCATGATCGGCCTCCGTGAGGGTGGACTTTCGTATTGTCGCCACTCGCACGGGGCGTAATGCCAGAACAGTGATGCGTGTGTGGAAGAGATGGACCATGGAGAACCAGACAAGTCAGTGGGCCACGCAATATGACGTCACCACGGGACGACAGATCTCATCAGCATGGTGGGGACTGACCATATAGCGTCTTCTCGTGCGGTGGCACAACATTGGAGCACGACCACAGGTGTGCCATTGTCTGCCCCCATGGTTCGTATACGTCTGCTGCGCCATGGGCTATGTGCAAGGATTCCCCTGCGCAGGATTCCCTTGACGCTGAACCACCGACGCCTGCGGCTACAATGGGTTCACCAACACAGTCAATGGCGTACCGATTGGAGACATGTCGTCTTCTCAGATGAGTCCCGTTACAATCTGGACAATAACGATGGTCGCATACTCGTCAGACGCTACAGAGGTGAAAGCCTTCTCCCAGAATGTCTTATTCAGCGTCATACTGGACGAACGCCGGGAGTTATGGTTTGAGGCGTTATTGGATATCATGGGCGATCCCGCCTACTCCAAATTGTGTAGATCCCCGAACAGCGGGCGCTATATCAGGGAAGTTGTGGATCCCGAGGTTCTACCTCTCCTGCAACGCATTCCGTATTTCAGCAAGACAATGCCCGTCCACATGTTGCTCGGAATGTACAAACCTTCTTCAGTGCAGGGCAGGTTCCGCCTCTTCCATGGCCTGCACGTTCCCCGGATATGTCGCCCATTGAGATTGTCTGGGATTACAACGGACGGCGACTCGCTCGTACCGCTCGTCGGGCAGAGAGTTCGGCTGAACTTTGGTATCAGATAGAGGCCATCTGGAATGCTATTCCTCAGCATGACATTCAGAAACTGTATGATTCGATGACACCACGTTTTCAGGCTCTCATCTCTGCGCGTGGCGGCTGCACAAGATATTGATTTGGGGCATTATTTTTGTTTTATTGCTCTGTAAATTTGATCGTTTATTTAAATCACTATAAGTAATACGTGGAATAAATTTCATTTATTTCTGATGATTCTTTCATAGTGTTGCAATTTTCATAAACAGTAGTGTATATATATGGAGGAGCTTATGTAAAATCCAAAGCTTGATAAATATATTTTTGTAGTTTTCCTCAGCAAAGACATGCGGTAAAACCTGCAGACGGAGTTATAAGCGTCCAGTTGAATGTGGTCTCCATGACAACTAATGAACTACAAAAGGGATGTACAAATATGATTCAAGGTTAACAGTTTTTTCACAAAGGAGATTAACTTTTGTCCTCTAATAAATAGTACGAGCTTCGGAAAAAAGAGCGAAACGCTGCATGTTTTATTCAAACACCTAAAATTGCGATCGAAAATGAAAATGTGTTTTTATTGTTTGAAGTTTAGGAAATAGGTTGGTTATATTGGACGCAAATCCTTTTACCCCTGCGTCCAAAGAAAAATTAAGTGCATCCAGTAAAGTCTAGTTTTAAAACATGAAGTATATATAAATATGAACATTCCTACATTGTTCTTTAAATTTAAAAGTCGCTTAGGATAGATAGAAGTTTGTTAAATGCATTCCTAAAGTTAATTACTCTTTTCAAGTTAAACTTCATTCTTTTTAAACGTTTATTTGCTTGTTTATTTCATAATGGAATGTAGCATATGCTTTTTCTTTTAGATTCTACATCTAAATTTATGTAAATATAAACGACCACTTCTTTTGAAAATTAAAACGTTATTCTTTTCATTCATTATGTACTGAATACTTAAAACTTTTTATGTTAATTTCAATGACACAACTCGTATTCGACCTCGTATCTAAGCATATCGATATATTCACAGAAGATTTTTAACATGTTTTCGTATTTTAATCAATAGAAATTATTTTATTGCAAAACCGAAATTCAAATCCCAAATCAATACCTTATTTATTAAGGTTAATTTTTAACTTACTCTACGTAATACCACGGTTTCTTGAACAAAGGGAATTGTGATAGAGGCATACGAGCGCGTTGTTGAGAGTTAACTCTTGGACGATATATTTCGTCCAAAATATGTTCAATTTTGTTAATGGCGAGATATCTCGTAGAGAGAAAGCTGTCCTATTACTCCAAGGGGATTGAAGATTCTAATATGAATAATAAATTGTTCCTTGCCCAGAACTGGTGACAGTTTGGAACTTGCATCGGAGGCTGGACACTGCACGGCAGGTTTCGACGCTAAGATAAACCACCAAGAGGACTAAAGGCTAATTTTAATTTATTCATTGCAAAATTATGTACACATTAAGATTCTTATTAATATCGAGGAAAATCTCTTGTATCATAATTTATGTTCAATAGATCTTTAAATAGTGATCATTCAAGCATTCAGTCCGTCAAGAGGTCCATATTACTTAGCATTGATTGGGCAGTAGGAATGTTAAGGAAGTGAATATGTGTCGGTGAGGAGTCAAAGATGAATTGATGGGAAGTTTTTAGAACTTCCCAAGAACTCATGAATAACTTCATATTACGAATGAAACAGATGTGCTCTAGTTGTAGCAAGTCAGAACTATACACCAATAAGATGCTTTGTTTTATAGACAAGTTGTCAGATGTACACGTAATGAAATGTAAATATTTGGGATGGATATTGAAGAGGAAAACCGTGGTGGAAATCCAGCCTATGCCAAGTCCATGACACTGATAATGGCGTCCAAATATATAAAGTGTGTGTATTTGAAAATATGCTACAATCAGTAACAAAATGTTAAAACAGTGGTTCACAAATTTTTTTGGTTCATGGTGCCTCTAATATTCATCTTTAACTCATATCCACGAGTCAGTTATGGGATGCTAAATTGTATATTCAGTTCAGTTAGTGGTTTGTACAATGCGCGGTTGATTATATTTCTATCATCGATGATCCTCTTCTGAAACCTTCTTTTACTGATATGTAAAAGTCAGTTACGTGATGCTAAATTGTGTATTCATTGTAGTGAGTTCAGTTAGTGCATTGTACAGTGTCTGGTAGATATTCTTTCTACCATCGATTATACGACTCTAAAACACTTAGCCTAAGTGTTGTTTCAGTGAAAATATTAGAATATTTCTTGGCGCACAGTGTTGGAGTCATTGGATTAAGGCAAACAGATCGTGGAAACGTCACTCTTTAGCGTAAAATATGGAAACGAATCATCATAGATATGAAGTCAACGTAACATCAAGTTATCAACAACCTGTCCTAACTAATAGAATTGGAAATATGTTTCTACAATAAACGATTAAAAATATATATTCCATTACCTAGATTTTGAATAACTTATCTAAGGACCATGTTAGACATATTTTTATAGAATATTTGTCTGATCAGTTATCACAATAGCTATAAATAGTAAAAGCCGCTATTTCAATTGATATCATTCGATCTGAAGAGTTATAATGCTCAGAAGTGGAATTTTAAATTTGGCCTCATGTCTTTACATCAGAAGGATAATTGTTTTGAGATCTGATGAAATGTAAGTAACGATTGAAAGTTATTTAATAATAGAATTTAGATTGAACGCTTTCGTTAACGTTTGGAATTTGACAGCTTAGGTAGAACATATTTTAAAAAATAAAATATTTCATTACTGATACATGTCATACAATAATAACTCACTAGTACAAGTATATATTCTACAAGTAATTTTAATATAACATTAAATCCTTCCTGCTTGCTTAACTCTTATGCAAACAGAAATGATTCAGTGTTAAAATAATATTTGAACGAGGATTTGTTCAGTTTTCAACTAGCTGCAAACACTTTATAAATTATTCAGCTGTTCTCTTTTAAAGAAACTATTTTTCACACTCACTGTACGTTATACTTATTTGCTCCGTATATTCTCTAAGATGCAAGTTCTTAATTTTTCCAATTTGTCTAACAAGGAAGGACAGTTTGAATAAGATTCGAAGATTTAATTTGACTAATGCTTTTTATATCATACGTACACAATACATCAATCTAATTTCTTTAGATTATCATAATTTTTTTCATATACACTACTGTTTGTGAAATTGCAACAATATGAAAGTCATCAGAAATAAATGAAATTTATTCCACGTATTACTTTCAGTGGTTTAAATAAACAATCAAATTTACAGAGCAATAAAACCAAAATAAAGCCGAAAATCAATATCTCGTGCAGCCGCCACGAGCAGCGATGAGAGCCTGTTCACGTTGTGGCATCGAATCATACAGATTCTGAATGTCATGCTGAGGAATGGCATTCCAGATGGCTTCTATCTGATGCCAAAGTTCAGCCGTACTCTCTGCCCGACGAGCGGTACGAGCGAGTCGCCGTCCGATGTAAACCCAGACATGCTCAATGGGCGACATATCCGGGGAACGTGGAGGCCATGGAGGAAGCGGAACCTGTCGTGCACTGAAGAAGGTTTGTACATTCCGAGCAACATGTGGACGGGAATTGTCTTGCTGAAATACAGATCCGGGAATGCGTTACAGGAGGGGTAGGACCTCGGGCTCCACAACTTCCCTGATGTAGCGCCCGCTGTTCGGGGTACCCACAATGTGGAGTAGGCGGGATCGCCCATGATATCCAATAACGCCTCAGACCATAACGTCAGGCGTTCGTCCAGTATGACTCTGAATAAGGCACTCCGGGAGAAGGCGTTCACCTCTGTAGAATCTGACGAGTACGCGTCCATCGTTGTAGTCCAGATTGCAGCCGGACTCGACTGAGAACACGATTTGTTGCCAATCGGTACGCCATTGGCTGTGTCGGTGATCCCATTGTAGCCGGAGGCGTCGGTGGTTCAGCGTCAAGGGAATCCTGTAGACGTGCTCCAATGTTGTGCCAACGTACAAGAGGACGCTGTACGGTCCGTTACCGCCATGCCGATGAGGTATCTGTCATCCCGTGGTGACGTCATATTGCGTGGCCCATTGCCGGTGTTTCGACTTGTCCGGTTCTCCATGGTCCATCTCTTCCACACACGCATGACTGTTGTGGCATTACGCCCCGTGCGAGTGGCGATTTCACGATACGAAAGTCCACCCTCACGGTGGCCGATAATGCGGCCCCGTTCGAACTCCGTTAGTTGTCCGTATGGCAATCTGCGTTTTTGGCGAGGCATATTGACTTCTAATCAATCATTTACAGCAGTCAAACGACGATACACACATTTTAATGCACCTTTACAGTGCTTTTTATACACGGCTCACTTGGAAGTTTAGAGGGCATTTCTCAGCTCACACATGCGTGATCGTTTTGTATTTCTAATCATTTGCATATCCTAACATATTTTGCATTTCCTGCAAGTTTCGTTTAATTTGCATGATTCCTTCATGGTGATGCAATTTTCACAAACAGTGGTGTATGTATATGCTTGCCTGTATATATTAACAATTTTCCGAAGTTTAAATTATATATCTCCTAATTTAACAAGAAATAATTAAATATAGAGCATTAAAATATAATTTAGTTTCTTTCCTTTGCATTTGAAAATTTACTTCGTACTTCAGGAAACTATTTTGACAATGATGGAATTAGAATTTTTACCTATCATACTTTTAAATCAATATTCGTTTCTTCTGTGGTTAGAAATAATTTCTATTATTCTAAAAAATTTTGTATGTAAAATGGATTCAATTAAATTTAATTTACAATGTATGGCTTCCTTACATTAACATTATTAATTTTTGAATCTAATTGAAACAGCATTTTGTTAATTGTTTAAATGAGAACAAATAAAAATAAATAATTTCTCCTCCCAGGAACGGTAATTGTATCATTGGAATTTCAGTTTGAATTTTACTGACATAATTGAAATATAATTGTATTTATTTTACTTATTAGATATATCTACTTCGTATGATACTGTAGGCTAACAAATGTGTAGTGCTTATTTTATACAAAGTTATACTTATTTTTAAGTTGTTTATAAAGCCACAGCTACTGTTATGTTATAAAACAATTTCCATCATATATTGAAATATTTGCTTTCATTGGAATGAAAGTAGCAGTACGCTTTGTTTAGGTAAACCGCTTTTATGCTTTTAGTGAATAAATTATCTTATTTTTAATGAATAAACTATCTTATTTTTAGTGAATAAATTATCTTATTTTTAGTGAATAAATTATCTTATTTTTAGTGAATAAATTATCTTATTTTTAGTGAATAAATTATCTTATTTTTAGTGAATAAATTATCTTTATTTTCAGTTTTAGTAAAGGTCAACTTTTTTAAATTAATGTGAATGGCATTTAAAGGCACGTCCAGAAAGTTTTTATAAAATGAATTACACTACTAAATTACTACGTCACACTGGAGCAACACAACGGGCTATTGGCGGCGTTCCGGAATCAATCCCAAAGGGAAAGATTCGAGGACAAAATCTTGTAATTTTGAACCACGGTCAGATGACCGAGGTCAACACCTGAACCACTTTCCAACTTCCACTTTCCAAATTTCCACACGACGCCAAATTGAGGAAATTTGAGGCAGCGACAAATTTAATGTGCACCGGCCTCCACGTACACGACTGTATTTGGTTGGATTGAGTTTAGCCCATGTTAGTTGGATGAGTAGCCGATTAACAACCATCCGGCTACTCTTCCAACCGGGCTACCACGGCCTAATGGAAACGCATTAGGACAAACACTTCAAAAATTCAATATTCACAAATTTTTAAACACTGATCCATAACAGAAATAATAAATAAACTACATTACATTTTATACACACAGATTTTTACAGATCACATTTTATAGATAGATTGTTTTCGGAAACAGAGGATTGAATCTGTAAATTTTGTTTTCTCATTTCTTGTATTTGTATATATTTCTTAATTAAATAAAAAATATGTGTGTATTTTTTGGGACAGGGATTTTATACCTTAATAGATTACAATGATGAAAATATAGTAAATTCAATCTACTAAAGTCTACGGTTAAAATTTTCGGATAGTATAAGTGCAGATCTTTTTTTAAGTCAAAAGTACTTGTAAATTTTGGCATTTTTAATGTGAATATTGATTAGAATATAATTTAACAGATTGTGCTAAAAATCTATATTTCACAAGTTTTTTTAATTTTATAAGTATTTATAACAGGGTAGAGGCAGTTAAATTTACGTCATACTGGAGCAACACAATGGGATATTGGCCACTGTTCGGGATCAATCCTGAAGGGACAGATCCGATTTGTCATGTTTCTCTCTATTTTGAAGCAAGGTCAGAAGACGAGGTCAACACCTGAGCTGGCAAACTAATCTCCAAATTTCCACACCACTCCAACGTGAGGACATTGCAGACCACAACAGATTTAGCGTGCATCATTCCCGGTACACGACGGTCCTTGGTTGGATCGAGTTTCGAATTCGCAACTCTTCGAATGCTAATTCATGACTACCAACGACCACCGATGAATAGAGGTCACGATATCATATGAGTCTATGGGAATGTAAAATATTAGCTTTGAATTTATACGAATTGTTCGGTAGGTTCAGCCGAAATATGACACACGAGTAAGCACTATGTATCTCTGAGATATCACTTTTTGTTACTCTGAGATATCACTTTTTATTACTCTGAGATATCACTTTTTATTACTCTGAGATATTCTTTATGAAGCACTTATTAAACTTATAAATCCCAGTATTAAAACAGGAAAAACTGTACTCATCTCACACCAGAACGACCGTTTTCTAAAATTTTAATATCCTAACCCTCCAAGTGGTTTTTAGAGATATCTTATCCATCAAGACCTCACCAATTTTGCTAATGACAAAATAACTTGTCATTGCAAAATCGCATAAAAAATCGGCGATGTCTTGATGACAAGATAACTTGTAAATAATCAAGACATCGCCGATTTTTTTTTATGATGACGAGATCAAGATCTGGCCAGTTTCCTTCTAATGACGATGTATATTATCCATTATGGTTGGTTGTTTGTTTTGGGTTTTATTGCGCAAAGTCCATTATTATCTTACTCATGAAGTTCTGGTCACTTGCTAACGACGAGATACCCACAAGGAGGATTAATCGCGTCATAAAATATTACATATCACGGCGAAGGAACTCGAGTAAGAAAGCGGGACGCATCTGGCTGATACGTCCTCCAGGACGGAAATTAAGGAATGAATTTTACTGAAATTAAAAAACGAATTTGTACATAAAACATCTTAAAATCATTCTGTCTTTGAAAAGATTATTTTGAAAGAACTACGCAACTCTTAAAAGAAACTACAAAAACTTATCTCAGATGGCGTGGCTTTACTAGATAAGAGTGACAAAATTATAAACTCCGTCGTCTCATCTAGCTGTTCTGTGTGCAAACTCTTCAGCTTTTGAAGTTTGACACGTAGATTGAGTTTCAATCGTATATCGCCAGTAGCTGTTTGGTAGTCCCTTTTAGAATGCTGAAAAGGTATCTGACAGATTATCACTCTTTCTGAAATGTTGGTACATTTGCAATTTTTTGATGCGGAACTAGATCTTATGGTATAGAATACAGATTAGGGGTGGATGCGACGTAGTTGCACGATTTCAATTCGCAATAACTCAGGGGTTGTCATGGGCGTGGCAACGGTGCCAGTATCAGTTGATGGCATTTAGTAAAAATTATAAGTGGTTGGGTTGGCGGATCAATAACAGTTTATGACAGATTAGTAAGACTTAATTTCGTAAAAGAGAGTATAACTCTGTCTACGTAAAAATACTTCTTGGTGGAGTTGGATTACACAGCTGTAAACAATATTGTATTATAAGTTAATTTTTGTAGGGGGTGTCTAAATTCAACACAGTACTCCCCTTCCTGAATTTAGAAGTGGTTGAATTCGACAGATGTTACCACTCTTGATAGATATCCAATTGCCTGAGACCGGGAGAATTGTATTAAGATCACAGGTGCAGTTCCGAATGCTTGGAATAGATGATTGTGACCATGTATTTTTCTGTGCTGTCTTTGGAAGCAGAGTGTGAGTTGCCGTGGGAAATAGAGACTGAGTAGAGACAAAAAGCGAAGACGTGATAGGAATAGGAGCATTGTCTGTTACCACAGGGCTTCAAACAATTGTTGGAAGTGATTAGCATCACAACAGTAATTGAATTGTCCATTGTGGACCATCCATCCAAGTGCGTCGATTGAGGCGAGCGCCATCTGGAATTCGCCAGAAGCGCCATCTGGGCTGTCTTTGAAAACACACGTGTTTACGTCAGGTTACAAGTCACCAATTTAGCAAGACACGTGAAGAAAAGTGCAACTTCATCTACCAAAATGGTGGCCATAAAACAACTCACTCTGAAAGCATCTGTGGCTAAATCGAATAGATGGAATGCAACCAAATTCTGTATTGATACTTTTGAAGACATGGGAGATGAATTCCGTGGAAAAAAAATGTTGAACCGAAAGACGCCTATAGGAGGAAATTCAACTCCGTTGGCTCAATTGCCGCAATGGTAATGTTTGGACTCGATCATTTTCATACAAGATGGAACTCGCCACATATTCATTGTTCGGTACAACACCTTCTACGCCAGTATTTCACAAATAAGAGGGTTATCGGTGAGTTCTTTCCAACGGAATGGCCGGCTTGCTTCCTGGACATCACTCCATGTGACGTTTGGTTGTGGGGGTACTTGGTGGAATTTCGAACTTTAATGCCTTGGAAGAGAACATAAAACCAGCTGTTATGAACATCCAACCCGACTCATTACGCTCAGCAGTAGATCATGTCGCACACTGGATGCACAAAAAAGGTCAGCACATTGAAATTGGTCCATATGGTCAAGGGAAACCTGATTCTGGTGAATAAAAAATTTTCCTGTGAGTTGAATCTCTATATCAATTTGTGTGTCTATTGCCAGTTTTTTGTAATTGCAACGCGCCACATAACCAGATAAAATTAGCGGCGTGGTTGTTGTCTTACGCATTTGAAAATTTGCAAAATCCATTTTATCTGCATTCAACGAGAATGTTCGACTGTTTTCGACCCCAACAGCTTCAAATTTCCCCTATCGGCTGCTTTTGGTACTATTTTTTTTCTTTCGCGGAATACATCTTCTTGCGCCTTCAAAAGCCCCAATACCAAATTTGGCTCCATTCCGTTTATTCAATTTAGCTACAGATATCTAGAAAGCATCTAAGCTGCTTATGGCCACCCTGTACCTCATGGTGGAGTAGGATTGCCCTGTTATGTACTTGTATTGTAAGTTTATTTTTATAGAAGTTAAATTCTACGCAACAGCGTGCCAATGTGAATGGTAAATTTTATGCTAAACTAAATGTGATTGAGCTTGGATTTTGGTATGTCACTAGCGTCAACATAGAATAGTGTGTATTAAAGATATTACAATTGAAGAAATGCAATAGAATAAGCAACATTACCAACACTTGCTGTGTATTTTATTCCTGTTCTTATCACCGACAAAAGAAAGGGTATACGTAGTTTTATCTTCAAACATGACGGATCCATTTCAGCCTCATCAGTTTTTCCTCTCAAACAAAAGAACTGGTAATCTTTCAGCAAGATGAAGTAAAACTAACGCACAAGTTGAATTTTTATTTTTAATTTATACACGATTCCTTTGTTTTACGTGAATGCGACTTTAAAATCTGAACAGTAACAGAGGCATGCATGGAAAGTCAAGTGTTACCAAAAAAAGCGTTACAAATGTTTTGTCTTATGATTTCAGAGCGAGAAGAAACATCCAGAAGGTAACTATGGCGTCAGGTCGACAAAAGATGTCCGTGTCTGACATAACCTTCCAACCGAGTGCACAGACGCAAGGAGCGCGGGGAGGGAATTTCTTGAACATATTCAGCAACACGAAATAACTAACGAAAAACTCTCTAAATACGAAATTCACGGAAAAGAAACCCTGTAGATAGAAATATTAGTGACATGGGAAAGAATCTCTTATAACTATCGTTTCTCATGACAGTAATCTCCTCAGTTTTACGCAGAGAGTTTAAATTGAATAAGAAATACGAGGTCATGTACTATAAAAACAACGCTAACACAATTCTAGTCAGCGAAAGGATTTAGATTCATGAAACGTCCGTCACAAAGTGTGTAGTTTGTTATTTGCTGTGAAATAGTAATTTTATTTGACGTTGAAGTACTGTAATGTCTGTGACAGTTCCAGTTAAATTTTAAAATCCTTTGAAATAAACCTGGGAGTTTTTGCTTTTCATCGAATTTCGAGTTCGCATTTTTCTATACCGTCGTCATGAATACTTAACGTTTCTCTTATGGAATAAACCTAATTTGAGTAATGAAGTTGTGAGATCTTGACATCCGCCAAGATAATTTAGTGTAAGTGCAAAGTGGCTTTTAAATGCTCAATTTCGATTATTCACTTTTAGAATATTTGAATGTTTATAATAGAATTTTTTTCAAAAATAACTTGTAAAATGAGGCAAATATATGACAAATTAAACGAAGAATTGCAACATTTTTATATAGACTCATTTAATTTAAATGTGAAATCGTTTAGGCTGCAGTTTAGTGGGACATCTTTTCAAGGAATCTAAAAGTTTTTATTGATTTTCTTCAGAGTTGTATTTAATTTAACCACAAATTAGTTTTAAAAGTCTTTTAGCGTTATTGATTAATTTAATAGAACACGAGCTCAAATGGTAATTACCATTTGATTATCTGATAAGAAAGTGAGGCTCATCTGGCTGGTTCTACTCTAGAAACCTATGAGTTGTAGGCAACGTAGATCCCCCCTTGGGTGTATATTTCTCTTCTGTAGCTGAAAAACGTTCTTGTGTGTGTGCATCTTTCACTTAGAGGTCTTGTGCTTGGTGCATCTTGGCCAAATATGACCCTTGCGCCATAAAACCCAACCAACCTGATGGGAAAGTACTATTGCACTTACGCTGTAAAAGTGCTCGAACCAACCTGATGAGAAAGTACTATTGCACTTACGCTGTAAAAGTGCTCCAACAAACCTGATGGGAAAGTACTATTGCACTTACGCTGTAAAAGTGCTCCAACCAACCTGATGGGAAAGTACTATTGCACTACGCTGTAAAAGTGATCCAACCAACCTGATGGGAAAATACTATTGCACTTACGCTGTAAAAGTGCTCCAACCAACCTGATGGGAAAGTACTATTGCACTTACGCTGTAAAAGTGCTCCAACCAACCTGATGAGAAAGTACTATTGCACTTACGCTGTAAAAGTGCTCCAACAAACCTGATGGGAAAGTACTATTGCTCTTACGCTGTAAAAGTGCTTCAACCAACCTGATGGGAAAGTACTATTGCACTACGCTGTAAAAGTGCTCCAATCAACCTGATGGGAAAATACTATTGCACTTACGCTGTAAAAGTGCTCCAACCAACCTGATGGGAAAGTACTATTGCACTTACGCTGTAAAAGTGCTCTTACCAACCTGATGAGAAAGTGCTATCGCACTTATGCTGTAAAAGTGCTACAATTCAAAAAGTGAGTAATTTCAGAAGTATTTAAAACGTTTTGAAGCTATGCCAAATACGGTTAGTGCAAGGCTATTAGTCGCCATAGATTTGATACTTTCACGTTTGAGTCACGAAAATCTTACAGGAAATGGACTTAAGATGGGGCATTCATAATCATTCAAATACTCAAAATCGATTCTGAGTTATGGCACTCATGCAATGGGAGTGCAATATATTACATTAAACTATGTAGCAATAATTTGCTACTGTCTTGAGGACGAGTTAGTATTGGAAGACTGAACATTACCGGTTCTTGATAAATGCATCCAAAAAGCTTCGAAAGAAAAATATGGAACGTCAGCAAAAATTTTCAATATTAAGTTGATAGAAATGTTTCTAATTCAGACTTGCTGAAATCTCATCAATTTTATTATGTGCAGTTGGAATTTTACGAATTATGCAAAATTCGGAGTTTCAGCATACAAAAGTTTATTTAAAAACAAATCTAACGTTATGAAATAATTTAAAAATAAATTAAACATTTTTTAATCGTACGCTTTTTTAGTAGAATAAGTAATGAGCAATCATGATACTGAAATCGGTTTTAACCCTCCTCTCGACACCGTATCTCGTCATTAGTAAAACCGAGCATCTTGTTGGACGAGATATCTCGTCATTAGACGAAAAGACGATTGCGATCATTACAAGACCGACCAGATCTTGATCTTGTCATCATCAAAATAAATCGGCAATATCTTAATGACGAGATATCTCGTCATTAGCAAAATTGGTCTAATCTTGATCGACGAGATGCCTCGTCGAAATCACTTTTAGGGATGCAAACAAACCTCTAACGTTATGATATGATAATTTAAAAGTAAATTAAACTTATTTTTAATCGTAAAATTGTTTAATAGAATAATTAGCGAGCAATCATGATACTGAAATCGGTTAATTGATATCTGCAAACAATCCATAAAAACACAATTTGCAAAACACATGCGCTGTTTCCTGAAAAACTACTGGAACTGGAACTGTTTACAAAATGCTGGCACAAACAGCTTCTAATTATACCACACATCAAAACATTGTTTCGGATATAGATACATAGTGTCCTGAATAATTTCAAACCCTGGGTGAGATTATAAAGAAACTAAAGCAGATCAGGAGAAACCGTTCATCGATTGAACAAAGTATGGGAGCTTTGGGCGAAGTTTTGGACGGCAAGAGGTATCATCCCTCTTTAATCAGAGGTTTAAGGATCTATTATTTAGCGGCTTCAGGGGATGAAAAAGTCCAGACACATTTAGACTCCTTCCTCGTTTGTCTTGAGGATCAGATGCTTTGCTTTTTCCAGCCCAAGGAATGCGGAATCATTGTAGCCAGACGGGAGAGCTCCTTGCGCGTTCATTCAAACTTCACCCAATCAAGGAAGTTGAGGGGTGAAACAATCATTGCGCTTTGGGTTTGGTAGGTTTCTTCTTTCGATAGAATATTCAGGTACAGTGAAGATGAAAGGTGAATATATAAAATTGTAAAAAAATCTGTTTTAGCATGCTCAAGATAGCTTTATTTTAGCATTCTTTTCATATTATATAGTTATATTATTTCATATTATGTAGTCATATTATTTCATATTATATAGTCATATTATTTCATTTTCTATGGTCATATTATTTCGTTTCCAATAGTCATATTATTGCATAATGCATAGTCATATTATTGCATAATACATAGTCATATTATTTCATATTATGTAGTCATATTATTTCACATTATATAGTCATATTATTTCATATTATACAGTCATATTATTTCATTTTCTGTAGTCAAGTTATTGCATAATGTATGGTCATGTTATTTAATATTATGTACTCATTTATTCATATTATTTCATTTTATATAGTCTCTTCACATTACTTCATACTATATAGACATATTATTCCATATTATGTAGTCATAATTATATTATAATTTAGTCATATTTATTATTAAAATATAGTTATATAGTCATATTTATTATAATATAGTCATATAGTCAGTCATCATTTTCATACATAAAGATATAAAGTATCATAATTAAGTAATATTAAAAACGCAGATATATTCAACATTTTGATGAAACTCTCCAGCAGCCTGCTGAAAGAATGGAAATGAGAAAGTTCTAAGAAAAGAGACAAAAGATAGAGATCGGTGCAGAACAGAAAGTATAAATAATCGTGAAATTCGATTAATTTGAATACGTGAGGTACAGCAAATAGTCTTCGAATAATTGAAAGTGATACAATTAGGCGAACATTCAGAAGCATGATTGTAAGAAGATTTTGTTATACCTCATAACACAAACATGAACTAAAAATTCACAAAATACTGTTTTTAATTTTTAATTTATTTTATTCATTTAGGAAATAAAAATGCGAAATAAAAACGTACTTGAATCCATCACAAATGGTTGGGTGATTAAAATATAAGTTGTAACAAACTGTCTAAATCTCATTTTAACTGCTATTTTGATTTGGCGCATGATTTGTTGCTTCTCATAAGATTTTGAACTACGAATCCATTCGTTTTTAGTCATTTTAATGTCAGTCCTAAATTTTTGAAAAATTATTTCAGTATTTAAAAGCAATTTCAATTGAAAAAAATTTGAAAGTTTAACATAATACGAATGAAATGATAACATGAGTCATAAGTACTTTATTTCCATTACTCTTTTAGATAAATTTGTAATTAACTTGCATCAGACAGATGAAATGTGCCCCTCCAAATATTTCGACGAGATATCTCGTCCAAAATCTGGTCAATTTTGCTAAGGATCTCGAGATATATCGTCGAGTCAAAACTACCTAATTACACCAAAGAGAGATGAAGATCCAAAGAGGAAAACAAAATTGTCCCTTTCCCAGAGCTGGTGACAGTTTGCAACAAGTTTTTCAGAGGAGGCTGGCCATTATAGGACAGTTTTCAACGCGAAGATGAACCACCAGAAGGGTTAACAACTGCCATCAATAGATACAAGAAATAGCCTCTTACGTGAATGTTCTGAGCAAGTCGACTAGTTATATATTGTTACAGGCAATACAGCTTTTCGTCTGATTAAGTGCAATAATCAAATCAATCAAGATGTGTGTCAGCTACTGGACTTGGGAAAAGCCTTGTATGTTTGTCCGAAGAGGAGGCATTGGAAGATATCTTACATTTCTGTTCCGGAGGAAACTTTTGACAAGATTGTGTGTACCTCCCAGACGGGCGTTACTGTTTTTCTAGAATTGATGACCTTTTCTTTTAGATTGTATCGTAGACATTGTGAAATCGGAGCTAAAAGCTACTGAATCACGTAATAAATTTTGTGCTGTAAATTAATTAAGAACTTACTTCTTGCCGTTATTTAATGAAAAGTTATAATTCCAAGTAATTTTTTTCTAAATGTTTTGTCTCAGTTATTGCTGCATGTAGTGCCATGGTTCTCCAAGTATCGAAGAAATTCAGAGGAATAGTGAAAACACTTTTCATTTGTATGGGAACTCCATAGAATTCTACATGTACTTATACAGGCAACAAATGAAGTATTTCTAGAAAAAATCAGTTTAAAAGTTATATCTAACGTCAGATCTCCACGAGATATCCTTATACCGTACAACCATGTCTTACTCAGGATTCCACGCAGGAACCTTTCCATCCAAAAGCCAACACCCTGACCACTACACCGATTGGTTGGCTAAATGTAAAAAAGTACGAAGTATGGAGGATTCTTCCGACACATGACTGGTACGTTCGTCATGTGTCGGGTCAGAAGCCAAGAATCTTCTTGGGTAAAACGGGCATCAAAAAAGACCAGACTGTTATCCCTAAGTTCCGCTGGGAATACCTGAAGCCATTGAAGATCAAATTGGGTTGCAACAGTTCTCTCTAAGTTTCGCTGGGAATACCTGAAGCCATTGAAGATCAAATTGGGTTGCAGGCTGTTCTCAGCTCAGGATTCACCCGAGCACATCATGTAATATCTTGGCTGTTCCTCAAGCCAGCTTACTCACCATCCTAAGCTGATTCTTGAGGGGCTAAAGTCTCACCGGCTAAGAGACTTGGTGTAACTTATTCATGCCAAGTGAGATAAATACCAAAAATGTTTATGTACATATTTATGCATTTCCGTCATCACTTTCACCTCCAAGTTCTTTACACCCCAGTATATTATCGTTGAGGATTATCAGTGTCATAGGAACAACGATAAGAACAGTGTCACGTTTGGAACGAATGATGACGTGTTCAATACGTCAAACAAACCAATTTGTCAAATCTCTTTCTAATATAATAGACTTGGTGTAATTTTCTATACTAAGTGAGATACATAAGAACAAAGATGAAGTACATTTGTACTTCCATCATCGCTTTTATACCCGATTTCTTTTATACCCGAATATATCATCATTGAAGATTATCACAGCGTCATAGAAACAACGGTAGATAAAGCGTCATTTTTACAACGAATGATAACGTATCCAATATGTCAAACAAGCCAAGCGTAATAGTCATTTACGTAATTTTATCAAATACCTCATTTTATGCTATAACAACCACAGAACTAAAACGATACGACAATCTCTGTAGCTGTATAAATGATGCCTTGGTCATTACGATTCTCAAATCTCCCTGGCTGATAGACGGTGTAATTTCTTATGTCAAGTAAGATAATAAGAACGGGAATGAAGTGCATTAGAATTTCTGTCATCACATTCTCCTCTAATTTCTTTTATACCCCAGTATATTATCGTTGAAGATTATCACGTAGGAACAGTTTCACGTTTAGAATGAATGATGACGTATCCAATACGCCAAACAAACCAAGCGTACTCGTCATTTATGTAATTTTATTAAATACCTCATAACCACCCACACTACTAAAACGATACGACAATCTATGCAGTTGTATAGATGTTGCCTTGGCCAACACGATTCGCAAATATCGCTCCCTTCAACTGGAAATATTTTGGCGATCGGTGCTCATTACTCTCGATACAAGATATCAAAGTCATTTACATGTAACTATCGCAGTTTATTCTGGCGAATATTATAACGATCCAAACTTCCACGACAGCATGGCATTTGAGTAGCTTTCCCCTTCGAAGAGACGTAACAGAAAATTTCAACGACACATTGCCGTTGAATTTCTTTTGCTTTATAGAAATCTATTCTCGCCGCTCTAAAATATGTTGTAACTTCAAGGATGATTAATTCTAAAAGAAGCATTTAACTCCTAACTTAATAGCTTATTCATCAGTACTTAAATACGGTGATAGAATGAATAAAGTAATGAAATCCCTCCAGGACAATGTTTCTTCTCAAATGAGAGTTTGAAATTTAAAAATTGTAACGCAGCTCGAAATTAGTTGCATATACTTATGTAAGGCGTAATCTAATCTCATGCCAAGGCGTTAAATGTAATGTGCCTAAATTATATTCACGCATTTATATTTTGCATAAATAAAATATAAAATATTACTATCGGATTTTAAACTATTTAAAATAGTTAAGTTTAAATTACATTTTAGCTTAAAAATTTCAGATAAAATTAGGAAACACTTAGTAATAGATTGCATAAAGAAAATGCATCTTTATAACGTTTCTATAATATCTACAAATCTATAAAACGTCAGTTGATTTTAGAAAATTGTTAGGGATACGAATGGATAAAAATTACAAGTTATTCAATGACGTTTAATGAAACACCTTTTTGTCTGTGGCCACCTCTTCCGTCAAGCAAAGAGCGAACTGAAACCTTTGCACCGCTCATCTGCGCATGCTCGAAATTATTCCCCTCCCTAATTTTGAGCGGAGCTAACTCACCATCATGTTCCTGTAGCTTTAACTGTCTATTATTGTATCGTGAAAATGTATCTGCTCCTAGATGTTAACTAAAGTAATTTGATGTTAATCGTGGTATAATGTTGGTGGCCACAAGGTTCACAAGTCTTTATGACAGTTCTTTCTTTTTTGGTCCATTAAAGATGACGCGTCAAGGTGTGCTATGAAAAAAATTATTTTCACTTCTGAGTATCATAGTTTATTTGTACATTCTATTTAATAAAAGGAATTGTTCCAAATATTTTTGGACAGGACGCTCAAAGGACTACTCTCATGTCCAAACTATGAACGGTTTGTGCCTCGAATGTATGGTTTGTAGGAGGTGTGAACCCATAATCTCGTGGTGCACCAGGTAGTGGTAGTGGCTCACAAACCCGCCCTTGTAGTGTTATGATGACACTAATGTTCAACTCACCGGGCATAATTGCGTAACACAGCTACAAATAGTATTCACCATTTAGAAGTTGAATGATGAAATTCAGATACCAATTGTGCTATGCACTCTTTTTTCAAAAGATTTCAAAAACAAATGAAACATTTCGCGCAAAAAGTACTCGAGTATATTCCATCATCTGTTTCCAAAACAACGCAATGAATTACATTCTCATGAATAAAATTCCTATCTGAATAAATTTGGAAAGTGAAATGAGATTTGAAACAAAGTGTTTCCCTCTACGTGCCCTTTGTTGCATCACAATTTATTCCAAGGCTTTAATGCTACACCACACCATTAGGAGTGTAACGTCTCAAATTGTCCTCAGGAGGTTTCAAGTCGACTCGATCGATTTAGGTATAGTGGTTCTATGGTTACGGGATCAACTCCTGTCTCCAAAGTTGTGGTCTCAAAAGGTAACTTGAAATGTCTGTTGTAATGAGACTCATGAAATCCCAAATAAAAGATAAATTCTTTGGAAGTTTCACAGACGCGTAAAAGAAAATTAGGGTAACTTTTCAGAGTTCCCAGATGGGCTGGAGATAGGTGTTGTCTACTGTCTCAGCCAACAAATGGAAGAAACTGTGGTTTAATAAAATGCTGTTTGGGATTTCTTCAATAGTCAAGGTAAGGCAGTTTTAGTGCAGAAAAAAAGAATTAGGTTTTTCCACAGTTAGGTTGGAAATAGCTATTGTCTACTCTGAAACAGCAACCAAATGGTGGAAAACGTAATTTGATAAAAACGCTATTTAGGTTTCTGTTAAGTCATCATCGACCCTAGACATTAGGTTTCCAGATAGGTTTGAAATAGGTGTCGTCTATTCTGCCACATCCAATTGCAGTTTGCTACAAAAACATTGATTGAGCTTACTTTTAACCCTCAAAGTGGTTTGGACGAAATATCTTGTCCATCAAGATCTGGTCAATTTTGCTAATGACGATATATTGCATCACCAAGATATTACCCTTTTTTATGACGAAATCAGTCTGGTCAGTTTTCTTCTAATGACGAGATACCTCGTCCATCGAGATCAGGTTTGATCAGAGATCATACCTGGTCAGTTTTGCTATTGACGAGATACTTCGTCGAAACGAAAACCATCAGGAGAGTTAAGTCATCGTCGATATTCTTTGAAAACACCAGCTTCGTTACAAGTTGCGATATAATATCAGATACAGAGCTGTAAGACGTAGTGAAATAGTGAACTCTTGTTATATTAGTACAGACCACTGCTTAACAAATATAAGTGGCATATATTTTCCATCAAGTAAACAAAATGTCTGTAGTGACGAAGTTAATAGTACTCATGAAATATGAAATACAAAATATCCCCATTAGAAGTTGAAAAAATCCCATTTCTTTGATGAACTTTTTCAAAGCATTAGAAATCATAAATGTAATCAATTTTAAACGAGAAACGTAATCTAATAGCCTAAGTGATGCACAATCTAAAACACAGAGAAGTCATATTTTGTATACGTTCTACATACAGAATACAAAATAGACCACGAAAAGATGTAGTATATTTATAATAGTTTCTCATGTCTATTCTATGTTTAAACAGTTTGATCAAACGTGGCTCTTAAGCCATGCAAATCCAGTTAACCAGGTTCTTCCATGTCTATCAACCATGTTCTAATCTAATAAACAGTACCATGAGTAGTTCATCTAATCTGTCTAGTTTAAAATTTCTCGAATCCTTATAGGACTTATAAACTGCTTTGATTTTATGCACTGTCTACAGTGTCTAATTGGAAATCTGAAATTAACGTTGATGACGAGTTTCATGGCAATCTGTAGATGTATTTAGCTAATGTTCTACAAGGCTTAGTCTATTATTATATTTAATTAAGTTAAACGCATTAATTTATTAAAATACCAAAATGTGAAATTAATAAAATAACGGTTTTAATAAATATCTTCGTTATTGATGCATGTAATTTTCCGTTACTTTCTCAAGTAGTCAGAAATTTGTGTCTGTACCCGGTATAGAACGTCATTCCTTCCACCCCCTCGAAGAAAAAAATTGATATTGTATGTCTTGTGTCTGGCGCAGCATGGCCAAATATGGCCATTGCGTCATAAAACCCCAAAACTACCAACCAACCTTATATCTCAGAAGCAGAAACACCTTCATAAATCTCCCGACACTTATGAACCTAGTTTGAAATGTAGTTGAAAGTTGAGAATGTCCTTATCTCAACTTTCAACTAGATTTTTTGATGATAATTTCATTTCATAGGTTTAAACTTTTTTAATTTGTAAAAAAACTAAGACCAATAACAAGCGAAACAAATTAACCCTTCTGGTGGTTGTATCGAAGAGGTATCTCGTCGTTAGCAAAACTGACCATATCTTGATGGACGATATATCTCCTCCATCAGGTATGAAAAAACTAACCAGATTTTGATCTCGCCATCATCAAAAAATCGGCAATATCTTGTTGACGAGATATTTCGTCATAGAAAGATTTGTCAGATCCTGATGGACGCGATACCTCGTCGAAACCACTTGGAGGGTTAAATGTGATTAAAAAATAACTTTATGAATAATTCACACCGCTCTCAGAAATGTTTGTCTAGGCCCCCCCCCCTTCCTTACATCCCCGAAACAGAAAACTTCCATAAATCTCAGCCACCCGTGTAATTTGAAATCCAGTTGAAAGTTGTGAATGTCCTTATCTCATCTTTCAACTAGATTGTTTGATAATCGTTTTATCTGATTGCGTTGAACTTTTTAATTATGGAAAGCTACGACCAATAACGAGGGAAACAAATTAAATGAGATTAAAAGATGGCTTCATAATTAACTCACACCACTCTCAAGTAGTACCCTCAGAAATGTTTGTAGCCAAAAATGATGAACGCCCTTCTTTACATCCCCGAAGCAGAAAAACATCCATAAATCTTCCGACACTCATGTACCCGGTAACCTCAAGAGTTTAATAAAATAAAACCCAACACTCGCTCACCTACAGGAGCATTAATTTGTGTCCCATCCCCACGAGGAAACTAAAGCGAACGAGGCGCTGCCGAACAGGACCTGCTCAAGAACTAGGTCAAGGAGTTTCCAGACGAATCTGGATCAATACCACCATCCCCATCCTCCTAGGGCCACCCTTCGCACCATCCCTCGATCCCTTTCTTGGTACGATAATATTTGTTTGTAAAGAATGGCCACAGCGAGCGTGCAACTTTGTTATGCTTCGGCGTGTTTCATTGTAGTAGCAAAACCTCTTGACTGCTAATAGGAATCTCGGGGAAAGATGGAAAACAGTCGCCCTGTTTCTCTGGAGCAGCGAGGTTTATTTTTAATCAAGCAGAGGCGAGTGTTGGGTTTAATCTTTTACACCGTTCTATTGTTGTTTTGTCCCACGATGAGATTTGGAATGAATTTAGCATTTGACTCTCGTGATGGAGGTTTTGGGAGATAAGGGTTTTTAACCTTTTATCAGCCGTGAACCACATTTCGGGATTTTTGTTGTTGGGAAGTTGTTGAAGGATTAGGTGGGGAGATTATATTGCGAAACGTTAACAAAAGGAATTTTAATTTCAATTTCTATTGTGGAGGAGCGATGCATTTGGAGCCAGAGTTAAGGTTTCGGAAAGGACGTTGCTTTTATTCACTGTTTCGAAGAAACCTTAAAATCCAGATAAAGCTCATCAGGAAGATGTGATATGAAGTAGAAGTGAGTAAAACGTGGATACACTGAACTGTTTTATAGCCAATTTAAAGACCATAGCCTCCTCGTTCTAGTGGTCAACAGTGGTTTTGAAGCTTGAAAACTAAAAGTCAAACCTAAAACCCCATTAAGGGCAAAATTATTTATTGTAACCACGAATCTCTAACTTTTCCTTTCTTGGTACGATAATGTATGTTTGTGAAGAATAGCCATAACGTGAGTGGAACTTTGTTATGCTTAGGCGTTTTTCATTGTAGTCGCTAAACCTCTTGACTGCTAAGAAGAGTCTCAGGGAAAGATGGAAAACAGTCTCCCAGTTTCTCTAAAGCAGTGAGGTTTATTTTTAATCAAGCAGAGGCGAGTGTTGGGTTTAATCTTTTACACCGTTCTATTGTTGTTTTGCCTCGTGTTGAAGTTTGGAATGAATTTAGCATTTGACTCTCGTGATGGAGGTTTTGGGAGATAAGGGTTTTTAACCTTTTATCAGTCGTGAACCACATTTCAGGATTTTTGTTGTTGGGAAGTTGTTGAACTATTGGGTGGGGAGATTCTATTGCGATGTGTGGACAAAGGAATTTTAATTTTAGTTTCCATTGTGAGGGAAGTATTTTAGAGCGAATGCATCTGGAGATGGTTTCGGAAAGGGTGTCGCTTTTGTTTCATTGTTTCAAAGAAACCTTAAAATCCAGATAAAGCTAATCGGTAAGATGTGATTTGAAGTAGAAATGAGTAAAACAGAAATACTGAACTCTATAGCCAATTTTATGACCGTAGCATCTTTGTTCTAGCGGTCAACATATATGACCTTTGGTTTTGCCAAAAGAGAAAGCCTAAAAACCCCATTAACCATCCTGATGGTTGTCTTGACGAAGTATCTCGTCATTAGCAAAATTGGTCAGACCTTGATGGACGAGATATCTCGTGGAAACCACTTTGAGGGTGTTAAGGGCAAAATTCTTTACTGTTACCACGAATCCCCATATAGGTGTGTACATTTCCAGATGTGAATCCGTGATTACAATGAAAGTTTTTTTCTTAGTTGGGTTTCTAGAGGCAAAGACATATGTGCACATATGGGTTGTTACTAATCTGTTGTTGTTACTAATCCCCTTGGTCAAGGTAAACCTAGACGAAGACCTAAAGACCATGTTTTTAAAGGTTAGGTATGAACATGGAGAGGACTTCATTTTGTATAGTATAAACATCCATATTTCAGGAACTCATATTTAGCTCGTCCATGTATCTTTTTAGATGAAGATACAAATCTATGAGATATTGTAAGCGAAATAAACAAATCAGATGGTCTGCGATTTTACATGCTGCCCAAATGCTCTCGCATCATACGAATTGGAGTTACCTTGAAATGCAGTTTATCGCAGTTTTGGTAACGTTTGACGTTTAATCTAATTGGTGTTGAGCAATGAACTGTCATACATCAATTTTAAATTTATTCTTTAGAATTTTACGGGCGAAGTTCTGAAATTGTATTCGAAAAATATGTCAACTGACGTCATTTAAGAATGCGTACAGGAAACACGTATTGCTGCAGAAACGCTACCACCACTTATACTTAACTTGACAGAAAATGTCTCTTAAACATAAGTCAAGGAAGCGTGAATCTTACATTCTATCAAAATGAAATAATATTTAGGTTTTAGTATCATTTTTTACAGAACTATATTGACCTTGTTTTAACGTGGTTACCAAAACTAGTTATCGTCCAAGAATGGTGCTTCAATAAAAGGAAACAAAATGCTTCGAAACTCCTCAAAAATGCCTCCAACTTCTCCCGACTTCAACCATAGGAGACGGTTTGTGATACTTAACAGAGGCTATGTGATCAAGTGCCATATAGTACATTACAAATACACTATCTACCAATAAGTATTTGGACACCTGTGATAGAAAAGAAAGACAAAATTTATTCATATTCAATAGTTGGTAGGGTAACGAGAGGCAATTACAGCTTCAACCCTCCGGGCATGCTTTCCACAAGTCCTTGTATGAAAAGAAAGACAAAAGTGCTAGTGGTATTTTCTTCCACTCGGCTTGGAGAAGACATGTAAGTTCCTTCACCGATTTTGGACGGATGTTGTACCCCTTAATTCGGCGATCCAACTCGCCCCAGAGGTTCTCGATAGGGTTCAGGTCTGGGCTCTGGGCAGGCCAGTCCATTCGGTTAACCCCATTGTCACCATACCAATCCATGGTGGACCTCGCAACATGACAGCTGGCGTTGTCGTCCTGGAAGTAACATGGGTCCAACCCGTAAAACTGCCACAACGTAGGAAGCACACTGTCAACCAAAATAGTGCAGTAGGCTTTGGCGTTGAGCTAACCATGAATTGGGACCAAGGGTCCCAGTCCATACCAGGAGAAACACCCCCAGACCATAATTCCACCTCCGCCGAACTTTAATGAGGGCACTATGCATTCTGGCAGGAGGCGTTCTCCAGGCAGACGCCAGACCCAGACCCTGCCAATAATCCAAGAATTATTTACCAAAAAGGTAGGTAATTGAATTAACGTCACATTGAAGCAGCGCAACTGGCTATTGGCGACAGTCCGGGATCAATCCCAAAGGGAAAGTCCGAGGACAACACCTCGCAATTTTCAATCACGGTCAGATGACGAGGACAACACTTGAACTGGCACCCCACTCTCCGAACTTCCATACCATGCCAGCGTGAGGATATCTGAAGTCATGGCAGATTTAACCTGCACCTACATCTACGTACACGACGGTCTTTGGTCGAACTCGCAATCCTCCTATTGCTGATCCGCTACTCTTCCAATCGGGATACCGTGGCCCTTACAAATAAGGAAGCATAGTAAAAAAGTATCATTACTTATCAATCGTTGACGCTTGTCAACTTATGGCATTTATGTTTGCACTTTAGCTACTGCTCAAAATACATGACATGCGTAGTAGCGTGCGCACATGTGTTTTTCTATAGGATTCTCTCACCCATCCACCTTCTAATGAAATAGACGTATGTGCGAGCAGCTTCATGCGGTTCTTCCGGTTATTTCTTCCGGTCGTTCGGTTTGAAGATATGTCAAGTTGTTGTGTAAAAGAGCAAGAATCCTAATGTGGGACAAATTATTGATTGGTTAAAGTGATTATCAAACGTGATTAAAAACACTTCGATAGCCAATCGGTCCAAGGCGATTCGTAAGCCCACGTGACTTACGCTTCTGAGATCTTACGACAGCGACCACGTCCATATACTCTACCTATTTCATTGAAAAGTCAATGCTTTCACCACATGCTAACACGATGCAATATTATTTTTCTAAACTGATATTTAATAAATTTACCTAATGTCATACTGAATTCATATTTTTGGCATAGGTTCCAAATCTTTTTTGCCACCTCCCTTTATATAAGCAGTTTATATTTTTTGTTTATAGTTACGATGGATGAAATGTACAGTTCTCCAAGGATTGGATGCAATGTATGATTCTGATATCAATGCATGAAGTAACTAATCGTTATTTTTGTATTTTATACCAAGTAGTCTGGTCTCTACTTTATAACAATGATTTATGTGAACATCAGGAGAGCATATTTCCATAGACCAGAATAGTAGTGACGTCAAAGCAAGCACAATCTGTTACTGAATATGCATGTCAAACAAAGCTATAGAAAACGAACGAAAAGAAACAGCGTATTTTTATTTTAAGAGTACATTTTCGACAATGATGGATTTCTCGTAGAAAATGCTAAAAATTTGTTGTCAGCAATATGACGTCAGCATATTTTTAAGTTATGAAAGGCAATCTCTCATTTTGTCAATTTCGATATCAGCCTTTAGTGTTTTAATATATGCTAGCAGATACCCTGATAGCATACACTCTAAACTTTCATAATTGCTTATATCTATTAGAAGTAAAGTATGGTTACTCACATTTTATATCTTACTAGCATAATTACCCGGCGTTACTCGGATTAAATTGGTAACTAACATCCACTTTCCTTAATATAAATTGTAATTCCTATTCATGACTCGTAACTATCACACTGTAATAAAGGTACACAACTGTTAAACACACAATTTCACAAATGTAAATAAATGTCATATTTAACATTTTACATTTTTGTAAAATTTAAATTTTCAATAAGGAAAGTCTCTAGAGTGGACATATGTTACCCAGAATGCATAGAATAGTTCAGAGTTTGCATATAAATGCCTTGTATGTCATTTAAAAAAAGCGTTTCATAAAATTATCGTACAATGATTGAAAATGTTTTTACAATTAATTAAACCACTTACCTTAATTACAGTTATTGAACGAAAAGCATCGAATTCAAAATCCAGAAAAGCATCTTAAAACAGATTTCACAAAAGCTTCGAACGAAAAGTAATAAATGTATCTGGTTCTTTTCACAAGAAAATAGATTGTTGGAATATAACGAACACAAATTTCGAAAAGCAAAAGATTAAAAAAATGCCAAGATTGCCATATTAGTTACCAGTCCTATTTTAAAAGGTCTTGTTCTGTACATTTTATTTATAATGTTTTATTCTTTGTCTCAAATATTCAGAATTTCGTAAAGAAAAAATAAGGCTCAAATGAAATAAAGTATTAAAATTTAAATTCCGGTCTTTGGGAAAATTAATTTATTTTTCAGCAGCACTGGTAAAACAATGCAAATAATTGCAATGATCAAAATACATTTCCGCATCACACCAGTGTCAGGACATTTGAGGTTACGAAAGATTTAATATGCACCAATCCCTGCCTACTTAAGGGTCTTTGAACCGAGTTTCGGACTCGCAACCCTCCAGTTGCTAATCCGGTACTCTTCCAATTGGGCTACCGTGGCCCCTGTACGTCAGTAATATAAGAAAATATGTTTTCTACTCATTTTAAATAATTGTAAAAATCAGAGTAATAATATTGTAATATTTCATTTGGATGTAGAAGTTGCAAAACGTTTATGCTGATAAATTTTCCATTTAAATCCTAAACAAGAGCGGCTATGTGGTAAATGTTAATCTCAATTCGGAAAGAAAAAAATTTAATTATCCTTACTCAAATTATTTCAAGCTTCAATACTTCAATACTCCTACAACACTTAAACTGCTGCTTTTTAACTTCGATTTCAACTTCCTTCGCAATGTCCATGCAGCCATTCTAATTTAAGCACCAACCCAAAGGCGTTAAACGCAGTACGTTAACTAGATAATTATGTAGAGAAAAGAAGTTATGATTAATCTGAGTGCTCTTTCGAAATTTAAAAATACGAACATGCGTTCTTTTGAGGCGAACCGTTAATGATGGTTTTTAATGAATAATCCCTGGATGTTTAAGAAATTCTCCAGATGAAGGTATGTTTCGACACAAAATTAACTTCCATTACTTTTCTTTGCGTCCTTACCGGTAAATTGTATTTTTCTGATTTCCGAAATGTCTGCAGAAACGTTATTTTTTAACATGTATAACGTAATTTATAACTTTCGTTGGTGAATTTATCATTTGATTTAAATTGTTTTCTATGGAAAAAGCTTCTGCATGGTTGATTTAATTTGGGCAAACAATATTTTATGTTGTCCAACACGCTAGTGAATGACGCTAGTGTTTCCTCACCTTTACATGCGGTCTGAAAGGTTTAATTAAAGTTGTTGTAGTTTGAAAAGAGCTTTGTTACAACACTATTATTTATTTATTTTGTATGTACATTTGAAGTTTATACTACAGCAGTGAGCTGGCTTTCCTGCTATTGTTCCAGAAAGGCAACATTATGTTCGAACATATTTAAACTCGCGTTTCTTCCTTGACTTATTTCCGTCCTGATGATGGTAGACGTCTTGGTCTACCGAAATAACCATTGATAATCTTTGTTGGTCGTTGTTTTGAAGGTTTTCTCTATTTTTTACTACCAATTTGACTAAGGTTTTCATCTGCTTATATGCTTAGAAATACCATACTACTAGGATAAATGCAATAGTCCGTTTGAAAATGGTTGTTTGGAGGGTTTTAAGGCGCAAGGGCCATATTTGGCCAAACGGTATGCGATGTTAGGTACAAATATTAGATTTATAAGTGTGTTTGAAAAAGGTTGGTTGGGTTGCTTTGGGATTTTAAGGCGCAAAGGACATATTTGAATAAGTTGCGCCAAACATGAGACAACAAAGAGGGAAGAAAACAAGACATAAAACAGAAGGGTAGGTGTCATTGAGACAGAAGGGAAGACAGATCACTCCGGTACCTAGGGGTTGTGATACCCATATACGCCTAAAAATACGGTCATTTGAAAAATGAACTATGAAAATTTTGTTTTAGAGTATTTACCTGCGAACTGAAATCTTAAGAGATCAAAGTTTTTCTTTAGATTCCTGTTGTCGGATCGTATGACCTTTCAAGCAGTACTTTAGAAGAGTCTCTGAATTATCCTGGAGCACTATAGGAGGTGTCACCACATCGCACCCACCGTGATCTATGGGGTTTGGACATGCCTTCCGTGAGCACTTTGGGGAAGCTAGCCTGTATTTAAGAGTGGTCTTAAAGAAATCAGTACACGTCGAGCAAAATCGACTTCGTCACGTTCACATACGCGATTAATACTCGTAGCCAAGCACTTCAGTTTACCAATTTCTTAAGAGCGTTCCCTAGCCACTAGTTGGACACAGAATCAAGTTAGGTAATGAATAAATCAGTTCTTGCCTCCGTTTAAAACATTTTGCTGATTTACAAAGCAGAAACATTCAATCTCAAAACAAACGTGTCAGCTTATTTTCAAAGATCACTCACACCCTGGCATTGAACTGGAAGTAAATGTATTCAAACAATTAATAATAAACTGATATAGTTCGATGAGATTTATATTTATAACTTTAGAAAACAGATCGAGGAATAATTATCTTTAAGCTATAATAACTGTTCGCTCAAATCACTAAAATAATGTTCGCAAGTAAGTAGATACAATACGTTTGACAGATTTGTTAAATTTTGACACAAAATTTTCAAATTTCGTGTTAATGTTCGATCGCCAAAATAAAACTTTGTTTTTCCTTAGTCTTAACTTTCATTGAATCTAAATTCTAAGTACCATGTTATAGTCTTTTGGAAGTTCCAAAAAAAAAATTGATAGTTCTTAAACTTTCTTTGCCTTATATCCCATCTTAATACTGAAAAAATATTATGACTCTCATTATACCTCCTGATGACTCCTTATCTCGACGAGTTAACTCGTCATTAGCAAAACGGATCAGATCTTGATGGACGAAATATATCATTGAAAAAATAACAGAACAGATATTCATCTTGTCATCATCAGAACGTCAGCAATACTTTGATCACAAGGTATCTCGTGATTATCAAAATTGATCAGATCTTGATGGACGAGATATCTCGTGGAAATCACTTGGACAGTTAAGAAGGTAGTACTATAGTATGAGAGGGATTTTTAGTGTAACAAACACGTCAGATGAAAAGAGAACATTTTACTTCCGCTACCTAAATGCACTCGCTTGATACATATCGGAGTTACCTTAACATGTAGTGCATCGCCATTTTGGTAACATTTGGCATTTAAACCTCCAAGTGATTCCGTCGAGCTATCTCGTCTATCAAGATCTGATCAACTTTGCTAATAGCAAGATACTTCGTCATCAAGATATCGCCAATTCTTTTATATGATTACGAGATCAAGATCTGTAAAATTTTTTCTAATGACGAGGTATTTCGTCTATCAATATCTGGTCAGTTCTCTTCTAATGACTTTTGACGAGAGATTCCTAGATCAAGACAACCACCAGGAGGGTTAATTTAATTGACTTTGACCAGTAAATTATCATTCATCGAATCGGAATTTATTCGTTGGAATTCTTATAGCGAAGTGCTGAAATCGTATCCGAAAAACAAGGCGATGTAACGTACGGAATACGTAAGAAATCACGTTCCGTCACAGAAACACTACCGCCATCTATATTAGCTTGACAGAAATACTTCCCATGACTTCCCTTCGTTATTTGATATTCGGTTTGGTATTGTTTGTCTGAAGTCATTCATAACAATAAACTACATTTCACCAAATATGAATATGGGAATGGTACCTTAGAGAGGTCAGCCGTTAACCCTCCAAGTGGTTACGACCATTTATCTTGTCCATCAAGATATGACCAATTTTTCTTATGACAAGATATATCGTCTCGTCGAGGTATTGCCGATACTTTAATGATTACGAGATCAATACCTGGTCAGTTTTGCTAATGAGACGAGAAACCTTGCCGAGACAAACACAAGGAGGGTTAACGGAAGTTCTATTTTGGATTTGACATTTACAAAGTCATTAAGAATGTAAAACTGTACATGAATTTTTGCTTCACAGCTAAGCGAAAACCTTTTCTACGAACTACTTTCAAATTTCTCCAATACATATTACAATAGCCTATTGTGATGTCTCACAGAGACCTTAATTCAATCACATACCTACACAATACATATTGCAATATGCCCGTTAAGACGTAGGTACAGGTCTTATCAGACATCGTGAACCAAAAAGCTTATGGTAGTGACAAACCAAACCAATTTCCCCCATTGTTGAGAATCACGGTTCTAAATACACAGGTGGTTTAATTTCATTCGCTACCAAGTATTATATTCAGTCCCATAATCAGCTTTACGTTAAAAGCTATTTTTCAAATCCCCTAATCTATACTCGATATCAAAGAACTATCATACAACAAAATCACCGCTGCTGCTAAACTAATTATCATAAATGATCTTTTCATTTAAGATTCGGAGGATTATGCACCTGACACAGATTTAAAGCTTAATCAAGATAAATGATGCCCATTATACCCATGATCCATTATCAACAATCTAAGTCTATAAGAGCGTTGAATCTAATTTTGAATCCGTGTTGTATCAGATTAGTGATAAGAGAACGATCACTGCTATAAAGCTTTACATTAAATAAAATTAGGACATCTTGGATAACACAAAGGACGTGCAGCTTTTAAGTATTACCATTATTAAGCCGTACTTATTTTTAAGATTTTTAGCACTTGGAAATCCTTGTATGCAATTGTGTATTGCAATGGTAGTTATAAAATCATTGCAATACACAATTGCAAAGATATTTTCGCTATCATTGCTATACAATTATATTAACCCTCCGAATAGTTTCGACGAAATATCTCGTCCATCAATATCTGACGACTTTTGCTAATGACGAGTTACCTCGTCATCAAGATATTGCCGATTTTTTAGGATTATCAAGATCTAGTCAGTTTCTTCTAATGACGAGATATCTCGTCCATCAAGATCTGGTAATTTTTCTTCTAATTACAAGACACCTCGTACAGACAACCAATTGTTTTTGTCAGAATCTTTTAACCACTTGATTGATATTTTGTTAAAACAGATTAATCCTCCTGGTGCTTGTCTTGACGATGTATCTAGTCATAGGCAAAACTATTAGCATATCTTGGTGATAACCCGTCATTAGAAGAAAACTGACCAGATATTGATCTCGTCATCATACAAAAATCGGCAATATCTTGATGACGAGATACCTCGTCGAAAACATAGGAAATTTAAAATATTTTTGATATGTAAATCCCATTACTAACTGTGAGTCTTAGGTCCTTGTCTAATTAGTGCTGGAAAATATGACCATAGCGCAATAAACCAACCTTAAAGACATTAATTTGCAGTCGTGGATCAAATTGTGGGTCCACAACCCGCTACAGGAGGTAGCTCGACTTAGACTTCCTTATATGATGATGGTCATAACCAGAAGAAAGATATGTACACGATATGTCTACGGGGCTGAGGAGTGTAAACAAATGCAGCCTGTGGAAGTACGCGATTAGCACTGAGATACAATATTTAAGTAAGAAGGTTGGAAGGAAGTGTGAAAAGGAGGAAACGAAAGGCAATATTAATATTATCACGTAGAAAATTCGAAAGAACAAAATATGAAAGGTTTATTTAGAGAAAAGATAAACACAACAAAAAATAACAAAAGTTTAATCGGAACAATCAATACAAAATAATCAATATTGTATACAATGTTAAAAATCGTTCGATGTTCTAGGAGTGGCTGCAAAATGGTTCTAGAAAGTTCTGAGAAACACAGCAAAAATAACATAAGTGGAATTCTAATAATTAATACAATCAACTTTATATGTAGTATTAAAAATCATTCTATTTTGGGATTGGCTACAAGAAACGTCTAGAAAGTTCCGTGATGTCATTATCAAAAATACAAAATAAAATGTTTAAATTTAAATGAAAAATAGTTGAGGAAAAATATATCGATATTTTTCCTCAACTATTTTTGTAGCATACATATATTTTTCAATATACATATTGAAATGAGCAAAAACATTGCTCATTTCAATATGTATATTGAAAAATGATGTAACATAATAATACCAGAAGAAAAGTACATTTCACATTTCAGCAATTCCCTCTTTTGTATTTATTATTATGTTAAGTTTTCAAGGAAACACTTTCTTTAAATTACCGTCACCGAATGAATTATTAAAAAGCGTTTCCTAATTTAGAGGAAGTCAATTTCAACCCCATTCATTTACTTGAGAAAAGTTATTTCATGTTTTTTTTATCGACAAGCGTTGAATTGTATTTTTAAGAAATAAAGGAGATTAATTACTTCATTGGTGAAAATAAATAAGATTGGTTTAAGAGAAAATGGATACTTTCTTAACGCTTTACTGGGAATTAAAGCTGTATCTTTTTATTTCGACGGCGAAGACAGCTTTTCTCATTTCCGTGGTGAAACTTTAGTCTTCATAGAGAAAGAAAATAAGATATATCCAAGTTCTGAGAAATAGGGAAAAAAGAAAAGGAAAAGTATGTATTGCTATGATCCAAAGACATCTCGTTGGTTACTTTTATTAAAGATTATTAAATCTTTTTTGAAAGATAAAGGAATGCAACTCTGAAATAGATCTCAAAATCAAGAATATCTTGAACTCTTTAAGATAGAACATCAGAATAAATAAATTTCAAAACGTAACTTGAGCTGCTTCCATGTTAACTGGATCCTTTTGCTAGGTACTGTCTTACAATAATGAAAATAAATATATAAATATTTTTATTTGTTATAAATAGTTTTTCAATTTATGTTTAGCGTGTTAAAAATGTAACCGGATTCACATCCATTGTTTACTTCATTGGAGATAAGACATGGAACCGAAATTAATATTCAGAAAACTATGCATTAGAAATAAATGTATTTATTATTTGGGCAAGGGGCCGTCTTCAAATTTAAATTCTTACTGACTCAGTTCTTTTAAAAGGATTCACTCTAATCTGATTGACACTAAATGCGATTACTCAAGTATTGTACAAATTAAATAAGGTACAAATGAAAACTATCTTAGTCCTAACATGCCAACTCTGTTATCTCTCCAAGTGGTTTCGACGAGATATCTCGACCAAGATACGGTCAATTTTGGTAATGACAAGGTATCTCGTCTCTCGAAACCTGGTCGTTTTTTCGAATTGCTAGATATCTCTAATCTATTTTATCTATTGCTAGATGTCGAGACTAAACTGCCCTATTACTCCAAGGGGAATAAAGTGCAAAGAAGGCCAAACAAATTGTTCCTTTCCTAACACTGCTGACAGTTTGGAACAGGTTTCTGCATCAGGGGCTGACCACTACAGGGCAGTTTTCGACTCGAAGATAAACCACCAGGAGGGTTGGTATAATATTTATGGTATTCGCTAGTCTCAAGGTTGGTCGGTTGGGTTTTAATGGAGCAAGGGCCATATTTGCACATGCCAGAAACGACGTACAAAAACAAGTAATGGTCAAATACACACAATAAAAGTTTTTACTCACACAGAAGAGAGAAATACACCCAGGGAGGAATTGAACCCCGTCTGCCTACAACTCGTAGATTGCAACCGCAGTGGACATGCCCACTGTCCCACGACTGCCCCATAAGGTCACGTGAAATTCCAATGAAAAACAAAAAGGAAACCAGAGGTGGTACATCAACGAATACCTGATCACTGATCTAAGTACTGTGCCATTACTTGGCGTTATTTGTCTTGTGTTTATAGCCTGGAAAAGGCCAAATATTGTGCTTGCACCTTAAGACACAAAACCAACCAGCTAAGGAATCTGTCGTGCTTCAAGCGATTTTGAAATTCAAATTCAGAGTTATACACACTTTGACGATTTTAGTTATTTTAGTTTAATACCAACTCCTTGACCTCCTCTGCAACAATTAACTTCTTTTCTACTTGGGCTATTTATACAAAACATTACTCACAGACTCTGAAACTTGTTTGATTCTGTCATGGCTATCAATACAACTTTCATCCCAGAAACAGTAAATAAATGTTCAGACTATTATGAGTTGCATCTAATTCAGATTGTATCTTGTACAACTCTCCAGATTTAATGGTACCTAGTAATTTTCACTGCACAATGAGCTTCTTAATCACATTACGTACATCCAAATCGTTGAAAAATAACTTGAAGATCTGTAAAAAACATCCTGAAATGTTATTTGCTTACCACCCCTTCACTAATTTGCCTTGGTAATTTTTGCATGCTCCAGTATTTTCCTCTGCTAATATTTTTCTACAATTCAGACTCAGTAACTCACAATTTTACATTTATTTCTCGCCCATATTACAATAAATAATAATTATTATATATGATGCATTTCAGGTAAATTTAAAGCAAAGTTTAAAGATTTAAAATTTTTGCAGTTAAGTTTAATATTTGTCCAATTTATAAGCAAATTTATAAATGAATAGCTCCATACTAAATGAAAATTCTCTGAGTTTGCCTGACCAGTCCTAAGATATCACTTCTACTTTCCAGCAATCCAACAATTAGTTCTAGACAACAAGAGATCCAAGTTCCATTTTCTAAAACGTGACTAGAATATTTCATTCAACTCTTGGCTAAACTATCCCTGCTCTTTTCCAATTCTTTCTCTATGACGAATAATAGTTCGAATTGGAAGCATTCATTTCGTTGAAACGCGAATTAATGCTTCTAATTCCTATGTCTAATTGATTTTTCACAACAATAATGCTTTCCATACAGTATATTATATTTTTCTGTAAGTACTTATGAAATACCACAATAAGACCATTTCAGTCTTGTTAATATCAAGCAGATTGAGTTATTCTTGGAAAATATATTTCAATATGAGCTATTCTATGAAATATTTCAATATTAATAATTCTGGGAATATATTTCAATATTATTTATTCTGGGATTACATTTCAACATTAGCTATTCTGAGAACAAATTGAATTGTCTTAGGAATAATATTAAATTTTAGTTATTATGAAAATAAATCTTTGTTTTGTAAAAGATCGCTGAAAGTGTGTAAATTGTACTCTGGAGATGATGTCTAAATTTATTTTTTTTAAATAAATTCAGACATATATAGATGTTGTTTTCAATCAAGAGCATGTCACAGGTAACACCAGTGGGACCAGTTTGGAATAATTATTGGTGGTGCAAAGGTAAACAATATACTTCATTTACATAGGTGCATTAACGGAAACTGAATTTTGCGAGATTCGCCCAGTCCCACCCATATGTGGAACACTTTTAATTTCGATTAGCTAACGTCCTATTTATTCCTCCTAACTGGTATGAGGGGCATTTTCTGTCAAGCAGAATACAGGTGGCAGTAATGTTTCTGTGGCGATACGTGTTTCCTGTTCGTATTCCAAACGTGACGTCATTTCGTTGGTTTTTCGAATACGATTTCAACAGTTCTCCCATCAAATGTCCAAAGAATAAATTCCGAATCGGTACATGATTAGTGAACACCAATTAGATTAAACGCCAAACGTTACCGGAGACAAAGTACATTTTAAAGTAACCACGATAAGTATCATGCGAGCATTTGGACACCAGAAGTAAAATCTTCACAGATCGTCTGGCTTATTTGTTAGCACTGAAAATCCCTCATGTAGAACTCATTTAATTTCGATGAACTAACTTCCTGTTTTTGACTTCTAACTTGTATAAGGGTCGTAAGGTTTGTATGATACCCAGTAGATCCCGAGTTCGAATCTCGGTTGGTAAGAATATGGATAGTATTGATTATCCCTGCTGAGAGTGTCGGCTGCGTCCTACGGGTTGCTCCTTCCCAAACAGCTGTCAGTTTACCCTTTACGGTGCCGAAGTGGTCAGTGTCGGGGTGTTAAAAAACATTCCCTTTACACAGAGGGTCCACGGTTACCCAGTTGGTAGATTCACAGATTAGCAACCGGACAGTTGGAAGTTTGAAGCGTGGTGACTGGTGCTTGTTAAATCTGTCGTGGCCTCAAATGCCTTCACTTCGGCGTGGTGTGGAAGTTTGGAGAGTCAGGCGCCAGTTCAGGTGTCGACCTCGTCATCTGACCGTGGTTTAAAATTAGGAGGTGTTGTCCTCGTCATCTTACCACAGTTCAAAATTAGGAGATGTTGCCCTCAGACTTTTCACTTCAGGATTGTTCTCAGACCATCGCCAATAGCTCCTTGTGTTGCTCCAGTGCGAAGTAAATTCATGCAAGGTTAAAATGTGATATTTAGGTTATAGGGGGATCAGGCCACTTAACCTTTAGACTACGGGCAGTATAACAGTCGTATCATGAAATTTTCCTTCCTAGAGTGGCTCGGTGCAGATGCGATTTTATCCCCCTTTTAAGTGACCGCTGACATCGATCACCATTTGCGAGGTGTCGAAGTCTGGCCCAAAAAAGGGATGGTCCTTTTGTTCGAAGACCTATTTGTCGATCATTCTGTGAACGCTGGGAAATACAGAATGTCGCGCCGGTATTATCTCTAGCATGCCAAACATTATGAAAGGAAAGTGAACTAGGTGGTCAGTCGTAAAATTCATTCACGAATCTCTCTCACAAGTTTTGTAGGGAGAAGGAAGTCAAGAGAAATCTGCCTCTCTTAGACACGAGTAACGAAATTTGGGTGCCGTATCGTATAGGTTAATATATAAATCGCTCGAATATAAATGATTTTACTACATGAACACAACACTGACCAATTTAAAAGAAATTTAACTTCAAAATCCTTTCTACTAACTATTGAAAGAAAAATAGGCTGAACCACAAAATTCGAGTACAGTAACTTCCAACATTCATAAAATGCTTCATCTCGCAATAAAGATGTTATAATGAATACATACTACTCTCAATGATAAATTCTTTCAAATGAATATTTTCATCTAAATCGGCAAAATCACAACTCCTACTCTCACTTTCTTTTATCAGAAACCACTAATATTCAAATTCCATCACTTTTATTCTTTAACTTTATAAAACTTTCCTTTTCTACAGAGGGTACACCGTAGCGGGTTACCAACCGGAGGGTTACGAGTTCGAAATGTGGGGACTGGTCCTTGTTAAATCTGTCTTAGCCTCAAATATTCTCACGTTGGCGTGGTGTTTGGAGAGTCGGGTGGCAGCTCAGGCCGTCTTCTGACCGTGGTTCAAAATTTGGAAGTGTTGCTCTCAAATTTTCCGTTAGGGATTGAACCTGCAATAGCCTATCTCGTTGCTCCAGTGCGACGTAAATTCATGCAAGGTTAAAATCTGATATTTAGGTTATAAAAACAGCCACTTAATATAAAATTCGTTTGAAGAGAAATGATTAAATTAAACTAATTCAACACTGACCCATTTAAGAGAAATCTTATTTCAAAAACCTCTTTTCAGTATACTATTCGTAGAAGAATACGCTGAACCAGAAAATTCGAGTATATCAACTTCCAACATTCATAAAACGCTTCATTTCGCAATAAATATGTTAAACAATACACACGCCACTCTCAAAGCTATTTCCCCGAATGAACATTTTAATCTGAATCAGCAAAATCACAACTACTCTCTTTTCGTCTCGCCAGAAACCACTAATATTCAAATTCCATCATTGTTTTATTCTTTCGCATCTTAGAGGAGAGCTCGCATTGGGGCACAGGAAAATGGCGACTCGGAAGCAATGCAGAGATTACGAGGACCCCGACTTTCGATAAGGGGCTCTTTCGATACCATTTGATGCCTCCCGATAGCGGGATCTGGGGAGTGCTTATTTTTATTCAACTGGGTTTCTTTCCTATCGTTTCCTTCCATACAGTAACCTCGGCAACCGTGGCTATTTCCACCCGCTAATGGCGCCTGCAGTCGGGTGGCATTCCGTCGCTGAATCTGGCCATGGTGTTATTAATTCTCTATTTTCTTTCCGATTGGCACCGTTCTGCATTTTCCATTTCTCTCTCTACTTCCACTCCACTCCTTCTTTTGCACACATTCGTAAAATCGTCCCGTTTCTTTTTTTTTTGCCTCTTTGGCGATGCCGAGAGTTGGGAATGAAAATGCGAAACCAGCAACTCACGAGATTTTCGTTGAAGAGGTAAGAAACCTCTTCAACGAAAATCTCTTTAAAGATATTCGTTATTGCCAGTTTCGGTAGGTGGTATGTAATTAACGTCGCACTGGAGCAACACAACAGGCTATTAAAGACGGTCCGGGATCTAATCCGAAGGGAAAGAACCAAGGACAACACCACGTATTTTTGAACCACGGCCAGTTTCGGTGTTCTCTGTCATGACGTATGTGGAGAAAAATTTTTACTTAACCTTGTGAGAAGTTCGCACGCATAATTACGCCTTGGAATCAGTCTTCCCTGCATGACTTCTAACCAATTTTGGCCGTCTTGACCAATAGAATTTTCCCAAAGGATACTATGGAAATGAACCTGAAAGTTATTGGCTTAACAAGTTCGAATCCCCACTGGGTGTATTTCTTTCTTCTATGTCAGTGAAACTTTCCTTGTGCATGTGTGTGTAGGTCCATTAGTTGCCATCGTAGGTCTTGTATTTGGCACAGCATTGCCAAATATGGTCCTTGTACCATAAACCCAAACAACCTTGTTGATGGTTGTTTGGGTTTATGGTATGGTGGAAAATGGAATCTTTCCCAAAAATTATATTCTAATGAAATGAGATCAATGGAATGTTTCCAAGTGATTCTATAATGAGGAATAGAATATTTTGAAAGGATTCTAATGTAATCGTTCCAAAAGATTCTATTTGAAGCAGAAGAGCAATATAACCTTCCAAAATTATTTTATTCTAAGGAATAATTCAGCAATAGAAAATTTTGAAATAATTCTTATCTAAGGAAAGAACCAATAGAATATTTGCAAAGTATCCTATTCTACAGATTGGTTGAATAGAATTGTTCCAAGATAATATTTTCTAAGGACAGGACCAATAAAATCGTTCAAAAGAATTTTATTCAGTAGAATGGGCCAGTAGATCGTCCCAAAGGATTATATTCCAAGAAAAGCACTAATAAAATCGGTTTCAGAGGATTCTTTTCTCCAGAATGGGTCAACAGCATAGCTCCAAAAGATTATTTTCTATGTAAAAGATCAATAAAATTATTAACCGATTCTATTCTGCAGAATGGAGCTATAGAATCGTCTCAATACATTCTATTCCATAGAAAGGACCAATAAAATCGTCCCAAAGAAATATATTCTGGGGAAAAGGCTAGAATATAGAATATTTTTAAAACTTTTCGGATTCTTTAAAACTGATTCCATGGATTCCTTAAAGAGCTGTGGCTATTTAGTCATTAAATGTGTTGTAGGGTAAAAGTAACATTACTTAACTCGCAAATCTCGCAAAACATGACGCACAGAGGGTTAATTTTCTTTTAAAAGTTGTTTGCAGCATGGCATAAATCAAGTATTTTACATGACAAATCAAGAAGCACAAGTTGCTTCAGGTTTGGTACTGCAGAAGTACCTTGAGATACAAGTTTAATTCATTCCATGACCGAGCTCTCGTAAGTCAAAATGCTCGTATCTCAAATCAATTTTCCCCATTGAATTGAAATCAATTTTCTGCACGAATTAATCTCATTTCAATTAATGTAATTGAAATGAATTAATCTCATTTCAATTAATGTAATTGAAATTAGATTAATTCGTACAGCACCCCAAAAACACTCCAATTTTTTTATAATAATGTATTTATACTGCGATCGCACTACTTCTACGATATGTACTATTCTGAAGCAGGACTCGATAAAGGCTAACTCCAGCTAAGGCTATAATTTCAGCTATAATATTTAATTATTAGTAATGTATTTATAATGAATAAATAGTATAGTTGAAATTATAGCATTAGCTGGAGTTATAGCCTTTATCGAGTCCTGCTTCAGAATAGAACATATCGTAGAAGTAGTGCAATCGCACTGCATTTCCAAGTCTATTACATTTACGCCTTGCTCATCTTTGTCTATTATCTCACTCTTTAATTCCATGGATATTACCTTTTTCCTTCTCTCACCATTGTTCTTTACACTCACCTTCTTTGGACTCATGGTTATACGAAAATAAATTAGCTAAATAATTGTACACACCCCGTTTTTCCGTTTTCGGAATTGACGCATCTGGTCGGAGAAAAGAAAAATGAATAAAAAATAAGAAAGGGACTCGGGCCTCCCTATGGCAGTTGACTATAAATGTCAAACCAAATTAAGAAATTGATTGATTTTGTGACAGACATTAACTGTCATCAGGTGAGGTAAACTGCCATCAGTTGAGTGGTGGTTGTGACGTCACCGAAGCAGTCTCGTATCTCGAATTCTGGCTCGTAACTCAAGGCAAAAAATCGACCTAGTGACGACTCGTATCTCAAAAAACTCGTTTGTTGGGGCACTCGTATCTCAAAGTACCACTGTACTTAATTGCTTGCATTCTGTCTCGTGTCGTGTAATCGTATTCTATTTTTACTTTTATTGTAAAACATTTTAAGAAAATATTACAATGGGCCATAAGTCTTTAAATTCCACAATTAATTTATATTTCGCAATGCAAAAACTCTAATATTTTCATTAATTGACACTATAATCCAACCCAGAATTTTGACTTCCTACCAAAAGTAAATAGGCGGGGTTAAATCATTACCGTTGTCGGCCAGAGCTTTGAACTAGAGATTTAAAAATAGTGACAGCTTTAGACTTAATTAATAGCTGTGTGTGAGCGGTTCAGAAATCCCTATTTACAAACTCTTTCGATCTTAAAAGGGTATTTGGAAAGTTCAAAAGAGATGTGCACAAGGTATACATCATAGAACTCTGCAAGCACTTGAACTCTCAGAACACTCCGTATTGTCACGAAATCACTGCATCTAAGTTTAATCTATACCTTCCTGTGCATAGGAATGATATCAAATTCCACACATTGTGTACTTAAGCATTTCTTGTATATTGTAATTAATCCTCTGACGTCACGAGATATCTGAGATTTGTATTATTGCTTTTCCTCCACGTTACAGATGACTAAATAATCACATCGCTTGGTTAATCCTCCAAGTGGTATCGACGAGGTATCTCGTTCATCAAGATCCGACCAATTTTGCTCAGGACGAGAAATCTCGTCATCAATCATGCCGGTTGAATTCCAAATGATACATTTCCATTTTTTGATGATGACGGTATCAAGACCTGGTCAGATTTCTTCTAATGACGAGATATCTCGTCCATTTAGATCTGGTTAGTTGTGTAAATGAGGAGATACCTCGTCGAGACAACCTCCAGGAGGGTTAAAAGAATCCAAGGATTTTTTCAACCTTTGGAAAGATTTTATTGGTCCTTTCCTCGAGTAGAATCCTTTGGAAAGATTCTATTGGTCAATAAGGTCAAAAACTTTTTAGAATCAAGTTGAGAAGACTGCAAGGTGGAATTATGCGTATGAATCCCACAGAAAGATAAAACGTGCTGAAAACGCAGCAATTCAAATCTGAGAAAAAGTGGCAATAGTATTTTCAAAGCCGTTTTAAAGATATAACCACTTTTCATCAACGAAAGATTATTAGAGAAATGATTTTGTGGTAAGAAGCACACATACATTTATACCCTTCCACAGCAGTGTCATTGATAAGTGTAGAGGCAGACATCTAACAGAAATAAGACATAGATTATGCAAATAAATTGTCTTATTTACATAATCTATGACACTAGCTTCCGCTTCCTACTTCGTCTCTCACTTCCATGGAAGTTTTCTTCAACTTCATAGTAACGTTTTTCGATTTCTCGCAGATTGGGTTATCAGACAGTCTGAGATCAGATTTCTTACTTGTATAAAGATTAAAAGTCGATATTTGACTCGTCTGAATCCGACTTTCCTATTCCCCTATTATGAAAGCAAACTTGCATATTATAAACGTGCTGAAGCTTTCGCTAGTTTATTTTTGAAATGGTATTTTCGGTATTAGGTGTTCTTCTATAGAGCACTGACTTGTATTGTAATGACTTGTATTCTACTTTGGTTCATTTAACCCTTCTGGTGATTCTCTTGACAAGGTATTTCGTTAGCAAAACGATTGGCAGATCATCTTGATGGACGATATCTCGCAATTATAGGAAAACTGACCAGATCTTGATCTCGTCATCATCAAAAATCGATAATATCTTGATGACGATATATCTCGTCATGCGAAGAAGGGAAACAATATTAATGATTTCTTTGTTGGTCTGTTTTGTTACGCAAGGACAAACTAGTTGATACCGATGGAAATTAGAAAAAAGTCTCAACAAACTGAACTAAAAGATAGGTTAGTGGTTTAATTAACGCCACACTGTAGCAACACATCGGGCTATTGGCGATGGTTTGGGATACATCTCTAAGAGAAAGATCTAAGGACAACACTTCTTAAATTTGAACCACGGTCAGTTGACGAGGTAAACACCCGAGAAGGCACACCACTCGCCATACTTCCACACCACGCCAACATGAAGACATTTGAGGACACGACAGATTTAAAGTGCACCAGCCCCAAGCGCACTTTAGTCTTTGGTTGGATTGAGTTTCAAACTCAAACCCGCGGTTGTTAACCTTTAGACTACGGACAGTACAACAGTCGTATCGTGAGATTTTTCCTTCCTAGAGAGGCTCGGTACAGATGCGATTTTATCCCCCTTTTAAGTGACCGCTGACATCGATCACCATTTGCGAGTTGTCTGGCCCTAAAGAAGGACGGTCCTTTTGTTCGAAGCACTACCCTGTCGATTATTCTGTGAACGCTGGGAAATACAAAGTGTCGCGCTGGTGATATCTCTTGCATGCCAAACACTATGAAAGGAAAGCGCGCTAATTGGTCAGTCGTAAAAGTCATTCACGACTCTCTCACAAGTTCTGTAGGGGGAAGGAAGTCAAGAGAAATCTGCCGTTCTGCGACGCGGAAATTTGGGTGCCATAGAGTAAAGGTTAATTCTCTACTCTTTACGGCCGGGCTACTACGGACCTTTGAACGAAAATAATTACGAATATAAAATAGTACTTCGAAATTAAAATGAATTTCTCTCAATGGTATACCAATGAGTTTCCTGTCTAAAAACTGATGAGAAAAGAGAGGATACATTGTGGAAATACCACCAGTAGGTTATTCGAATCTTGTAAAAATCGTAAAAGAAATAGAAGATTTTCTATTAGCGGTACGAAAGAAATATTGAATTGGATGTTGGTTACATAAAACATCCCATAACAATGGACGAACTTCATAAACGTATCCACTGTTACTATAAACACAATAGAACGATAAATTTTGCAAATTTTGCAGTCTGAATAACATCCACACACATCTACAACGTCTATGATGCAAGGTCAGCAAAAATGGTTTTTATGCGTAGAAGCAAAGATATCGTGTGAAAGAAAAAGTCACGTATCTTGACAAAAAGTTCTGGCTTCCGCTTCGGCAACAATTGAAGACGGTTGTCTTTTCACTCTGATGACTGCAATAAACTTTTAATTTCGTTAGTTGTGTGGATATCTATTTCATACGTTGGTTATTTTTTTACTGTTTTTTACTTTAATTTAAAAGCTAATATATATATATATATATATATATATATATATATATATATATATATATACCAAATATTTTGCTTGGAGAAATATGCTACAATAAAATAGTCTGGTTAAGTATGATGTGTTTATGTACTGATGTGTAGATTTGTTTTTGACTAATTAAATATTTTCTGGGTGTACAAATCTGTTAATTTTTCTGAGTAAAAATTTGGATGAAATGATAGAATCACGTCTTTTTAGATGACCACGTTTACTAGGCTGAGTTTTGTGAACTTACTGTAAATCAGATTTAAAATAAGGTTTAATTCAGTATTTAAATATAACACGAAACAAACACTTAAACATTAAAAAAATAACGTTACCCCTCCAAGTGGTTTGGACGAGATATCTCGTCCATCGAGAACTGGCTAATTTTTCTAATGACGAGATATATCTTCATCAAAGTATTGCCGATCTTGGATCATGACAAGATCAAGACCTATTCAGTTTTTTATAATACCTTGTCCATCAAGATCTGGTCAGCGATTGTAGAGACGAGATACCTCGTCAAGATCACCATCAGGAGAGTTAACAGTCTGCTTGATCCAGCAAACATGAAAGTCGAAAACTGACATAAACACATAAATCTTTTACCATGGCCAGAGTTTAAATAATTTGCATTGTGAATTGACTCTGAAATATAAGCTCAAATCTAACCAGTCAGGTTTGCGCATTTATGATCAGCATGATTCATGATCACCCTGTTTCGTCGTAGGGCAAGAAAAGGATATTTTAAAATAGGTATTATTTAATATTTAAACAACTTTAAATAAAAGAATTTAATATTACCGACTGTATACAATGAACAGTCAGCACGACCGTGCAAAAATGAAAATTAAACAGTAATTATTTTGACGTGATTAAAATTTCTACACTCTGCTTTAACGTACTGATCTGGAATATAGACTCAAATCTCACAATGCTTTGAAGAGTTCGTCTTTATCTCTCCGGGTGGTTGTTTCGTCGAAATAAATGCCAGCCGATTTTTGCCAATTATCTGAGGTATCTGTTGATCATAGAGGTACTGCAGATTTTATTGCGACGACGAGACCAAGTTCAGGTCAGCTTTAGAGATGAGATATATCCTCCATCAAGACCTGGTCAGTTTTGCTAATGACGAGATACTTTTCGACACAACTTCCAGGAGGGCTAAGCCGTATCGATTAACACACTAAGAACACATCGGTATGGTGACTTTAATTTTTCACTTTAATATCTGAAGACAATTATCCAAGATACTAAAATACTCTGACCATAAAATCTCTATGCATTTCACTATAGAACGTCATGGTAGAGAAACCTACAGTTTTGTGTTTTGACGAATGGCAACAAACGGATATCTAAGGTCGCGGAAAAAAAGAACCACCCCTTTATTTCGGGCACTATTCATAGTAGAGCAAATTCAAAGATATCATTCAGTAGGGAATAACCTCCTCTACAAATTCAAATGCAGAAAAATTGCATAAGGGTACGTCTTCATATCAAATTTTGCACACAAAAAATTTCTAATGGAAACACCATGCCTTAATCAGATTAGGCATCGTTAAATTAGTCTAAATATGAAATTTCATGACTCTACTATCTTTATATCCGTATATATTCATTGTTAAAGTTGCTGTCAATTTCAAGGATCATCTCCATATTGAAAATCTCTATTCGCAGATCGAGATTATTTGTAGTTATAATTACCCGAATTTCAAATTTGAACACTATTTCAAATGTATTTGTCAGCCCGTGTAGATGATCCGATAATTATTATATTTATTATACAGGTGAAATTGATTGGAGAATTATATTATATTTATTATGCAAGTGCAAAAAAGAATTATCCGAGGTTTGTCAGACGTTTTTTAAACTTTTGGTTGCCCCTAAAATCGCAATAAAGAGGAAAATTTAATGTAACTGAAAAACTAACGATTGGAATGAGCTGAAATTTTGCATGGTCGTATTAGAAGTCCTGAATCGATTCCATCAAAATATAGTAAGAATCCAATTCATAATTTTTCAAAAATTAATTTAATTATTCTACTTGTATACTAAAACTATTTATAAAATAAAATATGAGATGGATTTTGTTTAGATTGTTTAATAGTAACATGGTACAAAATATAAGTGCTATAGAAATACTATCTAGGAAGATATGCATAAAAGTCCAAGAAACATATTAAAGATTAGGAGATCCAATCTTTCAGTACTCATAACTTTGAAAAGGTAAGACCTAATGACATGAAAATTGGTATCTGAAGTGAAATTTTAGTATAGATTCGAATTTGGTTGTCGAAATAGAGGGTTTCCTATGGAAATTATGAAGTTGATGCTCAATTTAATATGAAGATGGCCCTTTATGTAAATTTTATGTATTTGAATTTATAGAAGACGTTAGTTACCGTCAAACGCCATCTTTGGATTTTCTCTGCTGTTAAAAGTGCTCGAATGAGGATGGGTGGTTCGGTTTTTTTCCGTGACTGTAAACCGTAAAATAAGCTGTTATGGGATGTTGCCACTTAGTTTAAATATGCTTAATTTAAGCTGCATAATATTTTTAAAATTCCACGAAAGAACTCGCCGCTCGAATGAATTTGTTTACAGAAGTGAATGAGAAATCTGGAAGACGCAAATCTACGAAGAAAAGTAAATGTGAACGAACATTAAAAAGGTTTAGTTATTTAAACGTACCGAATCCCCATGGTGAATGGGATTCAATTGAAATAGACATTCAGAAGCTAATTCTTGCGCCGTGACTGAGGTGTGCCATGAAAGCAAGCTTTTTGCCAAAGTTAGAATAAGTAAAACCAAGTACAAGAAATTCTGTTTTATATTATTAGTAATTTAATTTCATTTGGAGGTATAAAAAGGAACGCATTTATGCATATATTGGTTGTAAACGGATTTAAATGAAGAGTATGAGTTACGACTCTACTATCACTAGATATGAACAATTTAACCTCCTAGTGGTTTCGACGGGATATCTCGTCTATAAAGATCTGACCAATTTTGCAAATGACAAACTATATCATCATCAAGACATTGCCGATGTTTTAACGATGGCGAGATCAAGATCTGGTCAGCTTTCTTCCAATGACGAGATATCTCGTCCATCAAGATCCGGTATGTTGACGAGATATCTCGTCGCGGCAACCACCGGGAGTTCATGAACGGTAGCGCCAATGCTATACGCGGGTGGGCTAGTTCACAATAAAGCAAGATATAATACAATAGAAATCCATGTGATTAATTAGATCTACAAATTTCCTTCTCCAGGCTGTTTTCAAGTATATTTTTGTATTTTATCTTCTGTTACGCAATTCATATTATCACCCTGGGCTCAAATAGCCGGCCACCACATATATTACATGAGACAAGGGCCCCTCGTGTAATATATGTGGGATTTGCATTGGTGTCTAAGCATTAATTGCAGATCCGTTGACAAACAAACATTTAATTAGTTGACAAACAGGACAGACAATACAATCCCGGTGAATGGCATATCCTCGTGCTCTCTGTTACCATAACACAGACCTCATCGCTAGTCGTAAGTACACCTACACCATGACAAACAAAAGTTTATCAATGGATCATGGCGCCCTCTGGTGGCTACTTTTAGTAATGGTGGTAATGGTAGTTAATTAACGTCGCACTGGAGTAACACAAAGGACTATTGGCGACTGTCCAGGATCAATCCCTAAGGAAAGATCCAAGGACAACGCCTCGTAATTTGGAACCACGGTCAGATGATGGGAACACTGAGCTGTCAACCCACTCTCGAAACTTCCACACTACGCCAATGTGAGGTCATTTTAAGCCACGACAGATTTAACGCGCACCAGCGCCAGTGTACACGATGGTTAGACCGGGTTTCGAACTCGCAACCCTTCGGTTGATAATCCATTGCTCTTCCAACTGGGCTACCCCAGCCCTGCCACTCCTTGGATTTCAACATATATATTTACTTTTTCCAAATACACAAAGTTTAACTTGCACAAATGCATACGCATACAATTTTCTCCTTTAACGTCACGTTACAAGAATCACATTCTAAACATCTACTTCAATTTAACCTCATTCCCTTATTCATAGGTGATTTGGCATGTTTTGATGCCAAACCTATTTAAGCTTATATTTTCTTTTATGGTTGATTTTCATCATCCAGATTTATCATTGCTTTGTCATTAGACTGCTGAAGAATTTTATTAGAATAGCGGACTCTTTCGTGCTGTTTTAGCTATATGGAGCTCCTTAGCTCAAAACAAGTATACTTAAACGAAGTCGCAAAATTGGCGAATTAATCCCGTAATGGTCGATTTTATATGGTTCATATTTATTGTTGCCATTCGGCATTTCGCTAAATCTAATCAAGCTCAAATTTTCTTTAGTGGTTGATTTCTATCTTTCATATTTCTCATTGTTTCCTGTAATCAGACTGCCGAAGAATTTCATTAGAATGGTGCTCTTCGTGTAGTTTTAGCTATATTATGGATCTCCATAGCTCAAAACAAGTATATTTAACCGAAGAGACAAAACTGGCGAAAGAATCTCGTAATGGTTGATTCTATATTGGTCACATTCGCTGTTGCCATACGACATTAAACAAATAACGTCGTAAGTGACATTCCCAATTCGGAACGAAAGTGATTTAATTAATCTTCAAATTATAGTAAAAACGTGGTATATCAGTTTTTTCATGTAAGTTACGTTTTGTAACACATATGCAGTAATCTAATAATCCTCCACCGTAAACGAAAATATCATTATATCACCTTTCAAAAAATTATTTACACATGGTTAAAAACGTTTTATTTTAATGTATTAGATATGAAAAATGTCTTGTATTGGAATCTCGTGTGTCTCGAATAATAGTTTTTGACCTAAACATGTCTTTTAAATCTGAACAGTACTGGGGACATGCATGAAATATCTGATTACAAAACTTTACAACTGTTTTGTCTTATAATTTCAGATCTAGAACCATATCCAGAAGATAAATAGAGCGTCGTGTAAACAAAGGATCTCCGTACGCGCGGTGGCCTGGTTGGAAGAGTAACGGATTAGCAACCGGAGGGTCGCGAGTTCAAATCGAACCAAACACCGTCGTGTACAAAAGGGACTGATACACGTTAAATCTATCGTGGCCTCAAATGTCCCCACATATGAGTGGTGTGGAAGTTTGGAGAGTGAGGTGCCAGCTCAGGTGTTGCCTCGTCATCTGACCGTTCTTCAAAATTACGTCGTCTTGTCCTCGATCTTTCTCTTTGGTATTGATCCCGGACCGTCACCAATAGCCGTTGTGTTGCTCCAGTGTGACGTTAGTTAAAATACCTTCCTACCTTAAATTCGGTTTTAAACTGAAATTTTTCTTGGATGGGTCTTATTTATTTCTAGTGAAATTAAAACTGTTTTTGAAGTTTAGATAATTGAGAAATATCTGTTCTTTCGTCGGGTTGAGGTTTAGCTAGCACGTCCCAAAACGAAACCGCACGCGCAAAACGCAAAGGACTTCGCGAAAGATAAATCAGTTGTTACACGTTACGAATAGATTGATATGTAGCCCGGAAACAACCAAATATGTCCCTCTAAATATTTATGTCCTGCCCATAGACCAGATATGAACCATCACATATTTTTTATCGGGCCCATAGTCCCGATACGGCCCTCCAGTCATTCTTACCCTACTCGAAGAGCAGATACGGTCCTCCGAATATGTTTATCCGACCCGCAGACTCCGAATAGGTTTAACTGGCCCGTAGTCCAGATACGGTTCTCCAGAAACGCTTACTCGACCCACAGAGCAGATACGGCCCTCCGAATAGGTTTATCATCCCGCAGACTATATACCCTTCAAATAGGTTTAAATGGATCGTAGTCCCTCAGATACGGCCTCTAGTCCCTCAGATAGCAGATACGGCCCTCTAGACAGGCTTACCTAGTCCTCCAAACACGCTTACCTGACCTGCAGAGTAGATACGGCTCTCTGAATACGTTTACCAGGACCGCAGACTAGATACTCTCCGAATAGGTTTAACTGGCCCGTAGTCCAGATACGGTTCTCCAGACACGCATACTCGACCCACACAGCAGATACGGCCCTCCGAATAGGTTTATCATCCCGCAGACTATATACTCTTCGAATAGGTTTAAATGGATCGTAGTCCTTCAGATACGGCCTCTAGTCCCTCAGATAGCAGATACGGCCCTCTAGACAGGCTTACCTAGTCCTCCAAACACGCTTACCCGACCTACAGAGTAGATACGGCCCTCTGAATACGTTTACCAGGACCGCAGACTAGATACTCTCCGAATAGGATTAACCGGCCCGTAGTCTAAATATGCCCTCCAGATGGGCTTACCCGACCGCAGAATAGATACTGCCCATTAAATATTTTTATCATGCCCTCACACCATATACGGATAGCGGATATTCCTAGAGAATTACATTGCGTAGCTGGGTATTCATTTCAGTTAAAACTTTTTCATACCCAATGCACGTGTTCTAGAGTTTTGAACTCAACGCTTTGTCTGGTATGACTTCTACTAGTACCATCTTCCGGCTTAAAGGGTGCCATTCATAAAAAATATATATTTATAAGGCATATTTATACTAAATCTGTGATATAAGATTTCTTTCATTTAGTTTATAAATTCTAATTTTTAGTTTTATCTTTGAGCAATTTTTAGTTGAGTTAATGTTTTAATATGCCGTAATGGAATTTTTCGTCCACCTAAAAGAGGCTATTCTCGAAATAAACTATATTAGATAATAGTTTTTCCGGTTTTTTCTCATTAAATATTCGCATGGCTTCATCAAATGATGAAAAGTTTCATCATACTTTCCTTACATTGTATCCTTTTTCACGAAATGAAGGACTATTTTTGGACTTGGAAAATAATTATTTTTAAGTTTCTACAATATTTTAGCGTTTTTAAGAGATCAGTTTTTAGAATGATCGTTACACATTAAATGCGATTGAAGTTTATTTGATTCGTAGCACGAAATGTGTAATGTTTGCTAGTTTTGTTTTTCTTGATATTAAGAAAAATTAAACTATTATTTAATTTAAATATTTAAAAGTCGAAATAACTACTAAATTAGATATTTTTCCAAGTTATTTCGCTATAATATAGCACAAAGCCATTAAGAATGTCGGTAAAGTAAGTTATTACTACTATTTAATATTTATATTACTAATATTCAGTATAAGAGGTAGTTTATGTGAAGTTAACACTCTGGATAAGAGGACCGGCCCTACCGGCCGAAAGTTTCGAGTCCCCTCGTTACGAAAGGCTCGGATTCTTTCAGACCTCAAACTCCTGAAGAATCGCCAAAGCCCATTACGATTTCCATCCCCCATTTTCTGTGCTACAAAGAGACCCGCGCGTGAATAGCCTTATCTACCCGTTGACAAAGATGCCAGGGTTATTGACGGGAAGCCTCGCAAATTGTTTATCCTCGAGCATCACGTCTGAGAGGGGTTGAGTAAATGAAAACAGATGCACTTAAAAAGTCACCGTCTCCTTTCAGTTTACCCGGAAAGAATCTGTCCCTTCTAGGCATACCCACGACCCAAAAATAGAAACCGGCACATTAGGTGATAATGGGACAACACATATTCCCTCTCCTCTTGGGGAAAGCATTGTAAAGGCCGTTTCGGCCGGTTTCAGTAAGTTGCCTGTAAAGCCGTTGGGTCGGCTGTCATAACCAAAGAAGTAAACGATATTCTTCCCCGACGAATGCAGATGGTTATATGTAGGTGGCGGCAGTGTTTTTGAGTCGAAACGTGCATCCTGTGAGCATCCCGGACGTGACGTCAATTGGCTTGTTTTCGGAATACGATTTCAGCTCGTTGCCAATAAAAATTTCAAAGAATGAATTCCACATTGATATATGACAGTTGATTGATCAACGCGATTTATATTAAACGCCAAACCGGTGATAAACTATAATTTATAGTAAACCCTTTACGAAAGTATTAGGTTAGCGGAAGTAAAATACTCGCATTGCGTCTGGTTTTTAGGACTAAACTCTTTTCACTTAGCGCGTTCCACCACAAATGCACTTCCTCCCATATAGGAAATATTAAAGTAGAATGAGTAATGATAACCTTTTTATGCGCCCAGGACCATGTCACCAAAACTAGCAGTAACAGGATCCTTAAACTACTTTCGTCTGTCGGGTGGAAACGAGCATTCATCATATGATTGGTTCACGGGACGGGAGAAGACACCCGTCCATTGATTCATCATATGATTGGTTCACGGGACGGGAGAAGACACCCGTCCATTGATTCATCATCTGATTGCTCAGCGCGGCATAGTAGTTGGCCTTGGTGATTTCACCACTTTTGTCGCCTCTCTATAGGAATGCTCGTTCACACATCTTAGCTAACATGTTATATCGCCAAACGAGACGATAAGATGCCAAATTGGCAAACGAAGTCAATTTTTTCACAGAAAAGTCACGTGATTACTAGTCGAAGTGTTGTTGATCGCATTTTTTAAGCTCTTCTCAATAGTATGCTCTCTATTTGTGTTGCGCGTCGATTACTACCATCACCTGCATTAATCTTAAAGGGAAAAGCCCTCATTGACTACTCCTATCTTAGAAGCAACTTGTGGTAGGAAATGGAGACAAGCATTGAATAAGTCCCGGTGCACACATCCCATTTTTAAACGTGCGGTGCCACTGCGGCACCGTAAGTGTGGTATGAGATCAGATAGTGTAGTGCACATACCTCCTGTGACGTTGCGGCGACGTACGTCCACCTTGCGTGCAATTTGTGCCGTAGCACGTTCCTCCGGTCTTTCAGTACCTTGTTCACTATTGAGCGATGCACATATCAGTTATTTATAAAGTAAACGCGGCGTATTATTTAGATAAATTATTAGGTGGGTAGGTATTTTAATTAACGTCACATTGGACCAACACAACGGGCTATTGGAATATAAATTATTAATATTTTTATAGTAATGGCGGTAAATTTCAACGATATGAATATAGAATTGTTTATTGGAGAAGTAAAAAGGTATCCTGTGTGAAATATGGAATATCGCTGGAGAAAGATATGACCGAACAAAAAGTGGAGCGGGTGTTGGTGTTTGTCGGGTGTTTTGTTTCCAATAGAGGTATGGAGTCTCATCCATAATCTTGTCAGTACTTTTTCCCGCAAGCTCGTCAAATGATCGAACACTCATTCGGAAGTAATTAAAAAACTTATCTGGGTTTTCCCGTAAATCCGCCGAAGATGTATAAAATCTACCTCTTGTAAGTCTTAAATCACTAAATGGATGTATCCAGTAACGTCTATTTTATTTCAAAATATATTTTCTGTACACCAAGTAAACGAAACAAACACGTTTCCTTCGATAGACATCTATCGCAACAGGCGGCCAAGTGAGTACTGACATCATTTCACGGTTGTGAGTGCATAGTTGGCGACGCGACATAGCGGCAACGCAAAGACGCCATAAGTTTAAAAAACGGATGCGTACACCGGGCCTATGTCGATTCAACACAAAAAGGTACGCGGAGATGGTTTACAAATTAGTTTTATTGTAGCCTTGTTTATTCAAAAGAAAACAACACAAGAGAAAATCGGATATACGAACACCGAAAATGTCAGAATCAACATTCATTCAAAAAAAATGGTAACCTGATGTCATTCTAACGATGGCACACTATAACGATTTTGTGAAAGCTTGGTAATAATCATATTGTATTCCGATCAAATTTTGTGAACCAATCTCGAACCCTGTTGTATCGTTGCACTACTTTTAAGTGAATGTCTAAATTCGGTCAGCTATATGGGACTACAAAACCTCCTGTGAAGAAAAATGGTAAGATTTGTCACGATTATTTCTCATAAATTATAAATGATAATCTAATTATTTAAATTTTGTTGGATAGAGGGTGTATATTCGCATCTAAAATGGCGGGTAGTGGTGGTATGCAGCGGCGAGTGATCGCGCTTGCAGACTGAACGCTGAAAATGGCTACACCAATGCAGTGCAGCTTTGGATTGTGAAGAGATAAGACGTTGAAATCGGTGTCTATTTGTAGAGAATAACATAATCTATTTAGCAGTAATAATCTTTAAAATAAAATTTGTGAAGTTATAAGACGATAGGTGTGCTGTGTTGAAGAATATTTCCATAATGTCGGAAACGTTGAGGAGGAAATGTGAACAGAAATGATAGAAACGTATATCAATGGAAAGAAAAATTCATAAGAAATTAGAAGTCTAAATTGGCTAATTCCAAACGAGGAAGATTGTACAGATAGCTTTAAAAAGCCGAGCACTTCAACGGTAGGTATTTTAATTAACGCCGCACTGGATTTGCAACGGTCCGGGATATAACCCCGAAGGGCAAGATTGAGGACAACACCACGTAATTTTGAACCAGGGTCAGGTGACGAAGTCACATCTGACCTGTCACCCCACTCTCCAACTTCCACGCCAACGAGAGGACATTTGAGGCCACGGTACATTTAACGTGCACCAGCCCCCTTTGTACACGGCGGTTTTTGATTGGATTCGAACTCGCATATCTCCGGTTGCTAGTCCGTTACTCTTCCAACCGGGCTACCGTGTTCCTTGAGCGTATCAACGGATCCGGTCGGAGTACTTCGAGTGAGCCACAGCCTGGTGGTTGGTTTGTATTGGGGTTTATGGCGTAATGGCCATATTTGGCCATGCTGCTCCAGACACAAGACATACAATATCAAGTAACATACATACACAATGAAAGTTTTTCTGACACAGAAGAGTTGGTTGTTTTGGGGGGTTTTATGGCACAAGGACCATATTTGGCCATGTTGCTCCAGACACAGGACAAACAATATCAAGTAATAGATAGACAATGAAATTTTTACTGATACAGAAGAGAGAAATACACCCTGGGAGGAAGGAGGGCGGTTTATGGCGCAAGGGCCATATTTGGCCAATTGACGCAGAAGAGAGAAATACACCCTAAGAGGTATACACCTGACAGGAATCGAACCGGTGCCGCCTTCAACTCGTAGGTTGCTATCGCATTGGACATGACCACTGAGCCACAACGGCCCCTTGCTACAGCCTGAACCTATGTATATTGACTTAGAATCTAACTGAAAGATTCTGTCAAGAAAACTGTGCAGAGTAATTCCAGATATACAGGGTGAGTCTAAATTCTTTTTACAAAATAAGAGGGGTGATAGTACACATCCAGACGAGCAATTACCATGGAACATAGGGTCGCATTCCACTCTGAGGCAGAAAAGAGTAAAGTAACTCTCCATCCAGAGAGACATGTGATTGATGCACGATGGAGCCCCAGCACACTTTTCCAGCACGGTCCGGCACTTCTTGAATGCCACATATCCCGCACGATGGATCGGACGTGGCTGACCTGTGGCTTGGCCTCCTCGCTCACTGGACCTCAACCCACTGGACGTTTTCTTCTGGGGCACATGAAATCTTTAGTGTACCAGACGCCTGTGGACTCGGCTGAAGATCTGAAGATCTCGTAGCGAGAATCGGTGTTGCCGCACACAAAATTAACACAACACCAGGAATCTTCGAGAGGGTGCGCCAGTCATTCCTTCGCTGGTGCGAACTGGGCAACGACACGCGTGGCCACCACTTTGAGCACTTGCTGTGAGTTTTTCTCTGATCAATCAACCAGATTGTGCAACTTTTGGATCGTTCATTCGCTTTCCCAACACTGTTGTAAGTTCATGTTGAAATTCTAATTTGACTCTTTTCTGCCTCTCAGAGTGGAATGCGACCCTATGTTCCATGGTAATTATTGCTCGTCTGGATGGGTACTCTTATTTTGTAAAAACAATTTAGACTCACCCTGTATATGTACCCGTTATGCTTACAGGTGATTTCAATGTTGATGTAACTAAATAAAATCGTTTATAGACTCCTTGAGTTCAACTTGAAGTACATTTCTACATCACTACTCTGGACAATGCTATAGATAAACTTTTCTAAGAAACATCGATGTAAATATAATGCCTAGCACCATCTCACATTCTTCTACCATAAATAAATAAAAAATTATACTTCACTTACAACCACCAAGACTATTCATTTTCATCTTACCCTTCTTTCTAAACTATACTATTCTGAGGTAGTGAGGTAATTGAATAAACATCGTTCCAATTCTCCAAGCGAATCGCTGATTAAACGTTGGATTGGTCTTCTTGGGGAGCAAAGTTTAGTAAGCAACTTTCCACGAGCCGGTAGACCACGCTTTGTTAGACACACAATCTCCAGATCTGAATGATCCAGATCTTCCTCTAATCTTCAAGATCTGACAAATCTCCTGATTTTTCCTAATGAGACGCTCAAAGACAAAATCAATGTTAACAACATCAGATACTCCAACCACTGATGAATATTCGGACTGAAATCAGAGCATTGGAACCTGAAATACTAGCATGAACACCTTGAAAAGGCTCCAATTGTGTGAAACAGAAAATGGACGCCATTTAACAGATTTGATTTCCACTAGTGTATATTTATTTCCTAAAGATTGTGCATAAGATTCGACTTTACTGTAAATTTTAAGCAAAAAGAACAAAGGTAGTTAATTATCGTCACACTGGAGCAACACAACGCGTTATTGGCGACTGTCCGGTATTGATCTTGAAAGGAAAGATCCAAGGACAACGCCTCGTAATTTTGAACCACTGTCAGATAGCGAGAACAAAACCTGAGCTGGCACCCCACTCTCCAAACTTCTATACCACGCCAACGCGAGGACATTTGAGGCCACGAGAGATTTAATTTGCACCAGCCCCCTATACGACGGTCTTTGGCTGGTTCGAGTTTCGAACTCGCAACCCTCCGGTTGCTAATCTGTTGCTCTTCCAACCGGGTTGCCACGGCTCCTGATACTGTATAAGATTCTACTTTATTCTAAATTTTAAACAAAAAATAAAGGAGTTACTACAGAGGCTGTTCGGACATTTTTTGAACAATTTTGATGAGCTATAAAAAAATTGTATGCTACGAAAAAAATTTATTTTCACAATAGTTAAATAGTTAAAGTATAACTTATCGTCTGCTAACTCAGAGTTTTGTTTACTTTCAAAATGGCGCTTTTAAATAAGCAATGGATGGAAAGCTGTTTCCTCTCTTTCCGAAGAGAATTATGCTTATTCAATTATTCAAAAACGCTGTAAAAGTCATGGTTTTTCGATATCTAAAGGTGTGATAAGTAATATTAATGAGAAAGGAAAAAACGTAAAAGTGAAAAATACTTCCAAAAAAGAACAAATTTCTGAGATATTTGTAAGGTAAGATCTTTAATTTTAAAAGAGAATCCGTCAAGTCAAAAGACTATAGCAAAGTGAACGTGAGATCTTTCTCTAAGAGATTTATGATTGTTGCCGGTTTTGCATATAATGGAAAATTAAAAGTAAAAGGAGGGGAAAAAATGTAAAAATCAACTCCCACAAATTATCAAGACCCTATTTTATCCCCAATATTCAAAAAAGAAATACCATATCTTTATCCACAGTACCAACAATCAGAACTGCATCAGGGTAAAGCAAGCAGCCACACATCTAAATCGACTATTAAATTCTTGGAAAAAATGGAACAAGAAACTGGTATCAAGTCAATACCCTTTACTGATATTCCTGCTAAATCTCCAGATGTTTCACCCATGGACGTTTGTGCTTTTGGACTTTTGAAAAGGGCATTATCGAAACGTCGACCGAAAATATTCAAGGACTGGAAAACTGTGGAACAAGAATGGGACAAAATACCACTGTCGGTGCTAGAAAAGTCATTGTTATCATGGAAATTAAGGTGTAGAAAGATAGTTCACAATAAGGGTTATCAAATGGAACATTTAAAACACAAAAATTTCGTGTAAAAAAAATTGAGCTTCATTCCCTTAAAATCGTTCAAAAATGTCCGAACAGCCTCTGTAAGTATTGAAACTCATTAGTGACTTTTTGCCTACCTTGTGCATTTTTGTTTAAATCAAGACTTATATATCTTATAATAATAAAAACAGACCATAATCTTCGTATTCTATTAATCTTTCCCTTCCATCAACTATTTGGTTTTTCACTAGTATAAATTTATTTCCTACAGAATCTATATAAAATTCTACTTTATTGTCAATTTTGAACAAAAAATGAAGGAGTTACTAAATATTGAAATCCCTTCGTGACTTTTGACCTCACCCTGTGGATAGTTCAAGTGAAGACTCAGTGTGCCTTGTAAACAAACATACCTTAATCTTCGTACTAAGTGAAGCCCAACCGAGATAAAATTAAGTACATCATCCAAACCTCAACCAGGTGTAGGTGTTGTGTGCTTTAAGCAAATGACATTAACCAACCCTCAGCCATGTACAGGTTTTCTTTCCCTTCGTACTAACAAGGCCCTAGTAAAAATTCCACATCCACTTACTCCATAGAAGTCGAATTCTCCAGGCTCATTAACAGCTCGAAAGTCCTCGAAAGCCAAATACCAGTACTTCGACAAATTAGATCAGTTAGTGATTTTATTCTTGATGATTAGTCGCGCGATGTTAACGACAGAATCGATTGGAACCTTAGGTTGTCTCGACGCTGCGAATTAATGAATTCCCGGAACTTTTAGCTCCTCGTTCTGTTTTCTTCGTTAAATATTAATTAGGCAGCTTAGGGAACAGTTCTTTCCTGTCTTCCATCGTACTCCTCGGGGAATCAGAGCGAAAGAAGTATTCGCTTTCTTTCCGAATGGAAAACATGTTGTCCATAGCTGTTCTTGCAGCTTGCGCTAATATCAAGTTGGTGGATTTTGTTCTAATAGGAGGGTAGAGTAATTATTTCTGGGAACAGAAATGGGATTTGGATAAGTATGACATGTGGTGCATAATTCAGTCTGTTTTCTTTCTTGAGAAGCATTCCAGAACAATGGATGTTTTTATGCAAAATGAAAATCGAACACAGGCGTGTTTTTAAAAGAAAGCAATATAAACATACGCTAGAGAAATTGAACAAGTCAGTTTTATGGCATCGACCTTTAATGAAATAGACGGAGTCACTGTGATAAGATCTCAGGAGTATCGGTCGCGTGTACTTGGACAATAGCCTATCAAAGTGCGGACTTGTGTTTTCATCGCGCGAAGCAATTAGTCCAACATTAGAATTCGTGCTTTCTTCCAATACTCGTGACCTTCGCCCGCAGATCAAACCGAGCGATCGGGAGGAATACACGAAGCTGCGCGTATATCTCCGTCTATTTCATTAGAAGGCCGATATATTGGAGCACATATCGTCATTCAAACAAATAAAGCATAGTTATGTGCATATATAATGACGGACATAATTACACATTATAAACTGCCTAATTAATAGTGTTCATAGCGTTTCTCTGCCACTCAGTATGTCTCAGTTTCTAATCGCATGGGTTTTGGTGATTGTCCTTGTTAGAAGCCGTATCTTACACACAGGGTGCCAATTGTTCAATTTTACAATGGATCCTGGAAAAAGGGCATTTCGTCTAATGCCGCACCTACGGGACAATAAGGGACATGGGCAGAGCTTATGAAGGCACTTCCTTTAGGTCAGTTTATTCAGCTTGTCCAATTATAAGATGGATCCTGGAAGTAGGTCATTTCGTCCAGTGCCACACCTGCAGTACAATAAGGGACATGGACAGGGCTTATAGAGGCAGTATCTTTAGGCCAGAGTTTGTCCAATTATAGAATGGATCCAGAAAGAAGGGCATTTTATCCAATGCTATACCTACACGGCAATGAAGGACATGGGCAGGGCTTATGAATGCAGTTTCTTTATATCAGTTTGTTCCGCTTGTCCAAATATACGAAGGATCCTGGAAGGTCATTTCGTCTAATTCACACCTTTTGGAGAATAAGGGACAGGCCTATAAAGGCAGTTTCTTTAGGTCAAAGCTTGTTCAGCTTGTCAAATTTTAAGATGGATCCTAGAGGGCATTTCGTCACAACACTTCGGTCCAACAATCTCATACAGGACACACTTCTATCTCCCCTAAAAACTAACGGCAGCAAATAACGGGGAATAATTTTAGAAACAAGTACTATATACCGTTGGAGATCTCCTTGGGAAGTGGTTTTAAAAAATAGAAACAGTTTTTCAAACCGGATGTGACACTTTGAGTAATAAGGCTCCCTCGTAAGATATAAGTGCCTATTTTATTTCCGCATCGGGTACAGTTATATTGGTTTTCATTCCGCTCGACCGATTCGTACAAGATTAATTTCTCTTTACTCTAGCTTCGTTTCCAATTACTTTAGCTGGAGAAGTGGAATCGGGAAGCTGTCGTTGCATCTGTCACGCACGTTTATGCGAATGATTCGGAGAATACGTAATTTAATTTAACCTTCACTTCATGAATATTCGCATCTCTGATCTTTCTCGACATTATTCCAGAGGGGATGCCCCATTGTTTACTCACTTTCATCCTTGAAATTTAATTATTGCAATGTCACGCATGGTCGGTTGTTCTTTTTAAGAGATTCTATCCTGAGTGCATTGAATTTATGAAAATTTGGTTATGAGTGGGACAACAGTATTTAAAAACTATTGTGTAGAATTATAGATAAGAATTCAGCGGAAAAGAATACTCGAAATAAATATAATCTATTGGGCATTAGAAAAATCATCACAGAGCTATACATTCATAATGATAGCACAGCACTTAAAAATGATGCATAAAAATGATAAACCAAACTAATAAAAACACTGAATTAACCCTTCAAATGGTTTCCACAAGATACCTCACCCATCAAGATCTGACCAAGTTCGCTAATGATGAGATATCTCGTCATCAAGATATTAGCAATTTTTTTTATTACATCAAGATCTGATCTGTTTTCTTCTTATGACGAGATATCTCGTCCATCAAGATCTGGTCGGTTTTGCTAATGATGAAATACTACGCCGATCCAATTACTTGGAGGGTTAAATACATAAACAGCAGTTTATGCATTTAATCCTCCAATAAATAACGTATGTTATTTCCCATAAATAACACCTCTTATATCCAATAACAGTTATTATATATGGGAATTCCAAGTACTCCTGTTACTTCTGCACTAAAAGTAAACATTTTCGCATGAGTTTGCGTTGAGTAATTGGACCCATGAGTTTGCATTCTAATAGCACATGTTTGCTTAGTAGCTATTGGTCTACTCTATCTGATCCAATTTAGATGACAGGACATTTTTGTTTTTATGTGGATATTGCATACATAGCGCAGTGGGCAAACCCACTAAGTCTGTTTTCACACACACACACGAAACTAGAGCCACCACCTGTTCATTAATTTGCAGGTGTTTAACTTTGTGTATCAATTTGTTTTTGGCTGTTCGTTTTGGCTGAGAAAGAAATGGGCTTCTGTCAAAAGACGTTATCTCCTTGGGCAGGTAGGTAGTTGACGTAACACTGGAGCAACACAAAGGTTTATTGGAGACGGTATGGAATTATTTCCGGAGGGAAAGATCCAACGACAACACCTCGTAATTTAAACCACGGTCAGATGGCTAATTGCACCTTTGGAGAAAGAACAGAAGAGTGACAGTTTAGAGCAAGGTTTTGCATCAGAGTCTAGCTACAACAAAACAGTTTTCGACTCAAAGATAAACCACCAGGAGGGTTAAACACTAAACAAAACTTTTAGGAAGTCATTTGTATATCCTTTGTACATCCCCTAGTGCAGTAATCACCTATAGAATCGCAACCCATCACAATCCCCTGAAATAATCTAATCTTTTACTGAATCAAACTATTCATACTTTCACATTCTATCATACTGATGCAATACAAAATTAATTCGAATTTAGTAACTGCAAAACACATCATATGAGCATGATACATTTTCATAGAGGTGCATTAGTATTGAGTTGTATTACATTAATACATACTCACTTGTTTGATGAACCGAATTAAACAAATTTCCTCAATTTAATATATGAATAGATCAGTAAACAAATCGTAGCTTCACATACTCTTGCGCTAAAAGTAAACATTTTTAATAGTTGCCTAATAAGCATGGTCGATTTATACACTGTTTGTGAAAATTGCAACACTATGAAAGAATCATCAGAAATAAATGGAATTTATTCCACGTATTACTTATAGTGGTTTACATAAACGACCAAATTTACAGAGCAATAAAACAAAAATAATGCCGAAAATCAATATCTTGTGCAGTCACCACGCGCAGCGATGAGAGCCTGTACACGTCGTGGCGTCGAATCATACAGACTCTAAATGTCATGCTGAGGAATGGCTTTCCAGATGGCCTCTATCTGATGCCAAAGTTCAGTCGTATTCTCTGCCCGACGAGCGATAAGAGCAAGTCGCCGTCCGATGTAATCCCAGACATGCTCAATGAGCGACAAAACCAGGGAACGTGCAGGCCATGGAAGAAGCGGAACCTGTCGTGATCTGAATAAGGCTTGTACATTCCGAGCAACATGTGCACGGGCATTGTCTTCCTGAAACACATCTCCGGGAATGCGTTGCAGGAGGGGTAGGACCTCGGGCTCCACAACTTCCCTGATGTAGCGCCCGCTGTTCAGGGTTCCCACAATTTGGAGTAGGCGGGATCTCCATGATATCCAATAGTGCCCCAGACCATAACGCCAGGCGTTCGTCCAGTATGACGCTGAATAAGACACTCCGGGAGAAGGCGTTCAACTCTGCAGCGTCTGACGAGTACGCGTCCATTGTTATTGTCCAGATTGTAGCGGGAATCATCTGAGAAGACGACGTGTTGCCAATCGGCACGCCATTGGCTGTGTTGGTGAGCCCACTGTAGCCAGAGGCGTCGGTGGTTCAGAGTCATGGGAATTCTGCGCAGGGAAATCCTTGCATGTAGCCCATGGCGCAACAGATGTTGACGAACCGTGGGAGCAGACAATGACACACCTGTAGACGTGCTCCAAAGTTGTGCCAACGCACGAGAGGACGCTGTACGGTCCGTCACCGCCATGCGGATGAGGTGTCTATCGTCCCGTGGTGACGTTATATTGCGTGGCCCACTGCCGGGGTTTCGACTTGTCCGGTTCTCGATGGTTCATCTCTTCCACACACGCATCACTGTTGTGGCATTATGTGCGAGTGGCGATTTCAAGATACGAAAGTCCACCCTCACGGAGGCCGAATATGCGGCCCCGTTCGAACTCCGATAATTTCTCGTATGGCACTCTGCGTTTTTGCCGAGACATATTGATTTCTAATCAATCATTTACATCAGTCAAACGACGATACACACATTTTAACGCACCTCTACAGTGCTTTTTATATACGGCTCACTTGGAAGTTTAGAGGTTGTTTCTTGGGCCACACATGCGTGATCGCTTTGTAACTCTAATCATTTGCGTACCCTAACCTGTTTTGCATTTCCTGCAAGTTTCGTTCAATTTGCATGATTCCTTCAATTTGTTGCAATTTTCACAAACAGAAGGGTATATAACGACCTTGTTAAATATAACCAACTTTTAAAGCACGCATTCACGTCACTTGACTATCCCTCATAATATTTTAGAATACCTTTCCTCGAAGAATCCCAATTTTACTTTACTCTCAATTCTATGTTCGTTTTGCAAGTTATTTTCATACTCCGCCGTTCGCTATAATTAGATTTAATCATGGTTCACTGTCCACTATAAACTCAGTTCAGTGCCATATACCCTTAAGCGGAAAAGTCTCTAATTAGTAGTACAGGAATGGCAAGTCTCGTTTCGACGTTTTAATTAAAATAGCATTAAGCGTATGCTTAAAAGTTCAGACTGCAGTAAAATTTTGCTTTCCCGATTTGCTCCGGTATCTAAATGAAGCCCCACTAAATCATTCTGCGAAAATCGTATTTGTTTTGGGGATGTTCGAAGTAATTACAAGCCACCTTGGCTTAAATTCAGCTTTAGATAAAAATTCTAAAGATTATTATGTCTCTAAATTGAACCCAGAGATGGTAGTGTAAATATGTATGAGAGGTTTTGTATTTGTTTCAATTGAGATGTTATGTATAAATACTGTGTATTGATTTAACAACTATAATACAAGCACCGCTGGCACTATTGTCGAGAATGGTTGCATTATGTGTGCTTTTGGTGCACTTTTAAAATATGCAACAGTGTGACGTAACAGGTATTCAGATATGTAGTTACAAAAGTAAAGCAAGAATATGAAATTAAGCATTCCTATATTGGCGAAATAATTTCAATTCGGGCATTTAATACATTTATTCATTAGAAATTATTCATGTTGTGCATTACAATTTCACGCATATTATTTGCTAACATGGTTTGATGAGAGATATTTTCAGTGTAAACAAACCAGACAAGAGGGATTTTACTTCCGTTGCTCAAATTCCCTCGCATGATACATATAAGGGGTTACCTTAAATGTAGTTTTACATTGTTTGGCGAGCTTTGGCGTTTAATCCAATTGGTATCTACCAATCAACTAGCATATATCAAATTAAACTTCATTCTTTGGAATTTTTACTGAGGAAGTACAGAAATCGGAAAACGACATCACATCCGGAATGCGAACAGGAAGTACGTTCAGCCGCAAATACACTACCTCAAAGAAATGAACTTTAGCTGGCCCAGCTCGAGTATCCTTGATAAATAATCGATACACATCTATGCGCCTCGCCTGGGCTCGGGTACACTGCTACTGGACACTTGACGACCAGAAACGCGTAACATGATCTGATGAATCGCGTTTTCAGCTGTTTCGGACAAGTGAAAGTATCCGTGCCCCCATGAAGCCATGGACATTGCATGTCAACAAGGGGTTCTTGATAGTGATAGTTCTACAATGGTATGGGTAGCCCATTCAATGACATCTCTGTGACATCTACAAAAGTCTCTAACAGGTGAACGCTATGCGTGTATCCTTTCTGACGATTTACACTCGTTAATGTCCTGAGTTCATTCTGATGGGTTTGATTACTTCCAACAGGTGCAGCAAAAATTTAGACACGTCAAAGATGCAAGAGGAGGAAGTCTAGGTAGAGGGTTTTGCCATCCTCACTTTCATCATCAGATCTCAACGCTATCGAATACATCTGGGAAGCCATGCAACGTGCTGTGGAACACAGAAATCCTACATCTAGGAATACAACAGTTTGTGAACCACTCTGCAGGAAGTATGGTGCTCGATACTTACAGAATACTTCCGCAAGCTCGTGGAGTCCTTGGCCATCGCATTTCTGCAGTTCTCTCCTGGTAGACTTACCAAATATTAAACTGCTGCGTCAGTTCTTCTGGCACTTTAGAGTACACAATTTGCAATGAATGAGTAAAAATTTGTCTTTGACTTATTAACAACTCATGTGCTCCTTTACCACCTGGGTCTTCCCTTGTGGAATGCCAAACTCTAAAATCAGGGCTAATAGAAATGTCCCCATATTTGGTGACTTATTTCTGAAACAAAGTTCCCTCTAACACATCAAAGTAGCGCTTGCGGATTTTCATCTCTACGTGAATATGTTATGCAAATTTTGTATTCCCTTACAAAAGTTTGGAAGGGGAGTTTTGAAACAACCAGTATATATGAAATAACCCACACGAGCATCTATTAAAACGTGATTAATATTTCAATTTCAAATATGAAAGGAAATGGGACGTATATAGAAGCTTATGAGTGCATACATTATATCAAACTGTCGCATGGAACTTTACTAAATTATTATGTTAAGGGGATAGTGAGTATTCACACACACAGAACAAACTCTTGCAGATATTTTCCGATTGTTATAAAATTTGCTCCGACTGTTTTCTTTCTACTGAAAAGCCTATATATGAAGTTTGGTTCATGGATATTAAGCTGAGCGGTAGTTAATGCATAAAACGTGGTAAAAATTTTTAATGAATTAGCACAAACTAAATAAGCAAAAGCGTCACCTGGATTCGATAGAGGGCGCTGTACGGAACTTTGCCAGTTTACATTTGTCAACACTGACAGACTTGTATTGCTGTCGGTGGTCGCAACTTTCTAGTGCCTGCCGTGAAGCTCTTCTACTGTCAAACTAAAATTAAGGTCAATAAAAATATTGTTCACATTCGCTGTCTTTCATTTCTTATCATTAGTCCCAGTCAGTACTTCCAGATGGCGCTCGCGAATGGCCACTGTTAATTTTGTGCTCTTATCTCGTTAGTATTTGGAAAGGTAGTTTTGAAACAAATTTAGAAACACGTTCAGAGAAAATATGGTAACGGTATGAAAAGGTTTGTTGCTTATTCCCCTAATGGTGATCTTTTTAAAATGAGGCATGCCTTAGAAAGAAGATTATTATAGAAGAATTCACCAAGCAAGAATTAATGCAAACAAAACGAGGTTTCAAGACAAAATTGATTGTAATTAGAAGCTTTGGATAATTGGACTGAAGGGAAATGGAATTTATTACATAAATCTCTTTTTGATCTATGTTTAGATAAAAAAGAAACAGATAAAGCAATAATAGTATGGATAAAATATTCCGTTGCACAGATAATTCTCTTTGTCTTTTATATATATTACCAAAAAATAAAGATTACTCAGCTTTATAAAATAACGGTAATACAGCCAACAACTATATGCAAGTTAATTTAGTGTCGAAAAATTTGTATTCCCTTGAATGGAAATCAACATATCATATTTCTATTTTGAACAAGCAGCTTTTGTTTCGCGTTCTTCGTTTAAAAAACTTTATTAATGAATGTAGAGTCATATTTCTAGTTTAATTGCATGCACCATTATTTTACATGAAGCATACTTGAAGTAAATATCTAATCTATATGTGCGTATGCATCTAGTATTATTTTTAGTTTTCCCTTTTCTAGTCTTAAGAAAATGTTACAGAAATTCCTATTCAGAAATTGTTTTTGAATTTCTCTTATCACAATTCAAAATTCCCCCGCTTCTTATTTCTTTTCTGGAAAGAATTGGAGAAATTTTTCGGGGCCGTATATGAATTTCTTCGTCTGGAATGTTGAAAATGTACAAAAGGCAATTAAACGATAATTCTAGCAATTAAGGTATTTCAAACTTTAATATATAATGCCAGAAAAATAAAGGTAGAGTGTACGAGATGCTAAAGATCAGTAATTCACATTTTAACAAATACATTATGGGTAGAAGTTCATATTACCATTACATGCTTTACGAATAAAGAAGCGTTATTGTTGATGCTAAACTTTAAAAATTTGATCAAACGGAAAGGTCAAAAAACTTACATGTACATAAAACTCGAACTTTTTTTAAAAAAATGGGCTGCGGTAGCCCAGTTGGAAGAGCATCGGATTAGCAACTGCCGGGTTGGGTTCGAAACTCAGTCCAGCCAAAGATCATCGAGTACACAGAGACTGGTGCACGTTAAATCTGTCGTGGCCTCAAATGTTCTCACGGTGGCTTTGTGTGGAAGTTTGGAGAGAGGGGTGCCAGAGCAGGTGTTGTTCTCGTCATCTAACAGTGATTCAGAATTACGTGGTGTTGTCCTCGATCCTTCCCTACGGGATTGATCCCGGACCATCGCCAATAGCCCGTTGTGTTGCTCTAGTGCGACGTTAATTAACTACACACCTACCTTTCAAAAAAGTTAATCAAATTAGAGAAAGAAAGGGGAATGGTAGAGTAGAAAATTGAATAACAAATTAGTTAAAATATCCATTGGCTGACTGTTGTAGAATCTATTGACATTTGAATAAACCGATCTTTTTGTCTTCTGAAATCCGAAACATTTGAAACAAAATCATTCACATAACAATAGTAAAATATTTACACACAATACACTTCCCTCTGAACGTCACGAGATTTCTTAGTGTGGTATTGCTTTTAACCCATAACACACTGAATGAATATGTACATACATTTATTGGTTGAAAGAATCTATGAATTCTTTCAACCTTTAAAAAGACGATTGGTCCTTTCCTTAGAATAGAATCCTTTGGAACAATCCTATTACTCTTCTAGTTAGAATAGAATAATTTGGAACGATTCTCTTGGTTCTTTCCTCAGAATAGAATCATTTGGAAAGATTTATTGCTTCTTTCCTTGAAATAGAATCTTTTGGAAAAAATTATCTTACTCTTTTCCTTATAATAGAATCCTTTGTAAATATTAAAGATTCTATTGGCTAATTCTGTAGAATACACTGGAAATTATATATGAGCTTTTTCGCAGAATACTATGGAAATATTCTATTGCTTCTGTCCTTTGAATATAATTCTGATTAGGGATTCGATTGGCCAATTCTGTATAATAGCAACTTTTTCTGAAATAGTCAATTGCACCTCTCCTAAAAATAGAATCCTTCGAAAATATTTATTAATCTTTACAATAAAACAGAATTCTTTGAAGGGATTCTATTAGTCTCCCTTAGAACAGAATTAATATGTTAATCAAAACTTTGACACTACTTTGAAAATTAACTGGCATGTGACCTATCACTTTGACTAATCTATAAAAATAATTGACCACATATGCAAGAACTCCCAGAGAGATTAACCCTTCTGGTAGTTGTCTAGACGAGAAACATCTCGTCATTAGCAAAACTAACCAGATCTTGTTAGACGAGAATCTTGACATTATAAAAATCTAACCAGATCTTGATTTCGTCATCGTAAAAATAGATGCATAATAATTTCATTTCGTCATCGTAACATCGAGATATTTCGTCATTAGCAAATTTGGTCAAATCTTGATGGACGAGATATCTCGCAAAAACCGCTTGGAGGGTTAAATAATTTTGGACGAAGAATAAGAACCGCTCCGCCGATACACAAGTCCTTTACAATGTAAAAGGTATCTCTCGAACTGGTCGAAATCATCTTAAGAACTCCAAACAACCTCTTGATAGCCGGGGGTGCTGAAGAAGGTGCAATCGAGAGACCCTCGGTGTTTGCGCACTTCCTCATCGTCCTTCACGCATCTTCTCCTGTGGCCACGAGTTCATTCAATGTCAACTAAATCAAAGGGAACAAGAAACGCTTCACCGATACACAAGTGCAGGTGGAGGTGAGAACGACTCAACATTCGAGAAACTTTCTCTACAATGTAAAAGAAATCTCTCTCACGGGACAAAAACACTTTTACAAGAATTCCATACAACCCCTTGATGATGATGCGGAAACCCCTCTCAACCCCTCAATCGGTGATGCGGAAAAAGGTGCAATAGAAATGGCAGACTTCAGCATCGTTGTTCCCGCCTCTTCTCTTGTGACCACGTGTTCATTCAATGTCACCTAAGACAATGGTAACAACCAACGCTCGACCCATACACAGCAAGTACAGATGAAGGTTAGAACAACTCAACTTTCGAGACTGTTAGTTTACAAAGTACAAGAAATCTCTCGAAAGGCTCGAGAACACATTTCAAAGAATACACACAACCTTTTCATAGCCGTGGAAGCGGAAGAGATGCGGTGCAATTGACAATCCCTCAGTGTTTGCGGACCATCGTCCATCATTGATCTTCTTTTAGGGCCAAGTGTTCATTCAATTTCACATAAGACAAAGAGAACAATGAACGCTTCTCCGATACAATCAAGTGCCAGTGAAAACGACAACATTCGAGATACTTCTGAAATGTAAAATAAATCTCATCAACGGGTCGAAAACACCTTTAAAAAATTCCACAGAACCTATTCACAACTAGAGATGAGGTAGAAAGTGCAATTGATGGAACCTATCTTGTGGCCAAGTATTCATTCAATGTCACCTGAAACAAATAGAACGAGTATTCATTCAATGTCATCTGAAACAAATAGAACAAGAAGCGATTCACCGATACGAAACAAGTGCAGGTAGAGGTTAGAACAACTCAACTTTAGAGACAATTCGTTTCAAATGTAAAAGAAATAACTCGAACAAGTCGAGAACTCCTTTTGAAGAATTCCACACAACCTATTCATAGCCAGAGATGCAGAAGGAGGTTGAAACGAGAGATCCTCGGTGTTTGCAGACTTCCGCATCGTTGTTACCTCCACTTCTCTTCCGACGACGTATTCATTGTCACCTGAAACAAAGATATCAAGAAAAGCTTCACCTATACACAAGTGCAGGTAGAAGTGAGAACGACTTCACATTCGAGACATTTCGTTTACAATGTGAAAGAAATCTATTTTACATTGCAACCGAAACTCTTTCGAACGGTTTGAATATACCTTTTAAAGAATTCCACACAACCTATAAATAGCCGTGGAAGCGGAAGAAGGTGCTATCGAGAGAGCCTTAGCGTTTGTTGACTTCCTCATCGTCTTTCATTCATCTTCTGATATGGACACGTGTTCATTCAATGTCACCAAATTCGAAGAGAACAATAAATTTTTCGGCAATACAAAAGAAGTGTAGGTTGAGGTGAGAACGACTCACCTTCCCAGAAACTTCGTTCTCAATGCAAAAGAAATCTCACAAACTGTTCTCAAAGACCTTTAGAATAATTCCACACATCTGCTTGATAGCTGCGGTCGCGAAAGAAAGGCAATCGAGAAACTGCGTTTGCAGACTTTCACTACGTCCTTCATTCAACTTCTCTTGTGGCCACGAGTTCATTCAATGTCATCTAAATCAAAAAGTTTATGAATCGCTTCACTAATACAAAAGATGTGAAGGTAGAGTTGAGAACGACTTCACATTCGAGACACTTTCTTTCCAATGTAAAAGAAATCTCTCGAGCGGATCGATAACACCTTTTGAAGAATTCCACTCAACCTATTGAGAGCAGGGGATGCACATGAAGGTGCAAACCAGAGACCCTCAGCGTTTGCAGACTTCCTCATCGTCCTTCATTCATCTTCTCTTGTGTGCACGTGTTCATTCAATGTCACCTAAAACAAAGAAAACAAGTTCCAGTGGAGGTTGGAACAACTTCACATTCGAGACACTTCCTTTACAATGTAAAACATACCTCTCGAACGAGTCGATAACACATTTTCAAGAATTTCACACAAACTATTGATAGCCAGGGAAGCAGAAGAAGGTGCAAAGAGACACATAGCGTTTGCAGACTTCCTCATCGTCCTTCTTTTATTTTCTCTTGCGCCACGTATTCATACAATGTCACCGAAAGAGAGATAATAAGAAATGATTCACCTATACACAGCAAGTGCAGGTGGAGGTAAGATCGACTTCACATTCGAGACACTTCCTTTACAATTGTAAGGTTCATAATTTATGTCGAGATAAAAGTAAAATGTAATAGTTTCTAAAAGAACTCAAGTAGCAATGTACTCGCATAAATATGAAAACAAACTTCGAGGTAGTTGAATTCTAGCAGCTGTATTCCAGTAGCTGTGTTCGTTGAGCGTTTTAAATAAATTTGTTATTTGTTGTAATAATAATCTGTCGCATAGAAAATTTCCTTGTTCGCACCCCCATCCACCTTATATGGCGAAGTCGGTACAGGAAAAATAACTTTATTTTATATTTTCCAATGGAATTTAAAAACGTCGCATGCCGTCGCTAAGCCTAAGTCATACGTTGCTAAGCCTAACTCGTACGCTGTTCACCAACTGCCGAGAAAAAGTTCTAGCCAACCTTTTTCTCCCTGCTCCCCGTCGCCCAAACGGAATTCGCTCCCTTCCTTTCCAGGTGAGTCGTGCATTTTAACAGAACACTTTTGAGGAATGTCAACAGATGTAAACACTTGATTTCAGTAAACACTTGATGACATCACTTGATGGCTGAATTCTTGAGCGCTTTAAGCGCTCAATAATTCAGCCATCTGACTGTCGCTCAGTTTAAATCTGAGTTGCGTTTGAGAAAACTTTCGCTCAGTGTGGGAATAAGGATTATTTAATCACTCGCATTTTAGAAGGCAATATAAAAAGATGAAAAGTTAGATGAACTCGCACTCGTCGAATGCATTCAAATATGGATGATGAAAGTGATAGTGATGATGCACTTTCGGATACCGCAGATTTTTACAACAAATTCAACACCTACAGAAGCAGGTTGAACTTTTAAGTAATCGCCAACCTCACCACTCCCCCTCGCACTTCCTTCTCAAATAGATCCCAATATTGCTGCAATTTTTGCAACGTACATGTGAACTCAAAAACAGTTATTGGATGGCGAAATAAATGCGCCAAATGTAATTCAAATAACTTTAACAAATGACGCTGCATATTCTATTCAAATATTTCGGCAAGATATCATCAACAATGCCCTCGAATGGTTGAAAGAGGTTAAGAGAATTTCAACTTTCTCAAATTGGACTGCTGAACTGAAATTAACGAATGCCATCTCACGCCTTGTCAGATCAGCAAAAAACTGGCAGTTAACTCAAGGAAAATGAGAAATTGCTTTAGCTACCCAAAATTCCAACACTGTCAAACAATTACTTGACAGGGCAACGGCACTTGATGCAATTCGAAGTGTAAAGCAAGAGAACAAATCACGCCAGTCAAATGAATGGCGCTCAGTACCGAAGTCTCAGCCAATATCTTCTAATGCTCGTACTGAGCAGCTTCGCAAACACAAAGCCGTTACTGATGATGTTTGCGATATCACTGTTGGCTACGTGGGCATAAAGGTCATGCATCATTTATGTACAATTTACAGCCTTCTCAACGAGGTTCACCAATAGCTCAACCAAGAAATACATCACTCCCCTTTCAAGAAACTATCAGCCAAACGAACAATGTTCCCCCGTCTTCTAGAAATAAAACTAGTTCCAGTACTGACTCACCACGCGGCACCACCGATTCAAATTCTTCAGTCTCATCGTAACACAAATCGCAACTCGACAATAAGATCATCACCCTCAAATTCCAATGATGCCCATTCTATAAACTGTATTACAACTCATACCAATAAGCTTGCATTAATACCTGTTACTATTAACAATACCGAAATTCAAGCCCTCTGCTATCCATACGCAGGCGTCACCGTCATTCAACGATCTTACGTTCCAGGATGCTGCTGCTATTCACCCATGGACTGATGGAGAGCATGTTGTTGATCGAAATAAAGCCCTTAGATTGGATTACATTAAACATTAATGTTGGCAACATTGATCACCTGATGCCCAAGGTTGGAATATGCACCCAACTTCCGTTTTCGCTGATCTTAGGATTCGTCTGGCAATACCAAGCTAGATGGACTCACGACCCTAACGGTTCATTATGTATTTCCACACCATCTGCACTCCAGCTGTACGAATGTATTCATACATCGAAACCTAGCATTAACTGCTTAACTTCCAGCAAACTCTCATTAACGTCATTAGGTGATGTTGTTTTACCAGCAGCAACGTCATGTGTACTCCATCTTCAAACAAAACTTATCCCTAAATCTACAGGGCTATCTACGGAACAAATTCAACTCAATGCAGTAATTGAAAAAGTTGCCGACGTCTTTTATTCTGATGACAACAACATTGGACTATGTTCATATGTAGAATTCAAAATAGATTTGCAACAAGATACAGATCGTCCGCGGTGATCACACCGTGGCGGCGACGCCCGCAACGAAGGTTGGAGATCGTCCGCGCAGATCACAACCCGGCGGTGACGCCCAGCACAACGGGTGGAAATCGTCCGCGGCGATCACAGCCCGACGTCGACGCCCGCCACGATGTGGGTGGAGTTTTTCCGCGGCTACCACACCACTGCGGCGACGCCCGCAACGAAGGTTGGGGTTCTTCCGCGGTGATGACACCGTGGCGGCGACGCCCACCTCGACGGGTGGAGATTTTCCGCGCAGATCACACCCCGGAAGCGACGCCCAGCTCGGCGGGTGGAGATCGTCCGCGGCGACGCCCACACCGATGGTGGAGATCGTCCGCGGAGATAACACCCCGTCGACGACGCCCACACCGACGGTGGAGATCGTCCGCGGCGATCACACCCCGCAGCGACGCCCACACCGACGGTGGAGATCGTCCGCGGAGATAACACCCCGGCGGCGACGCCCGCCACGACGTGTGGAGATCGTCCGCGGAGATCACGTTTCGGCTGCGACGCCTGCCACGACGGTGCGGCGGCGGCGATCGTCCGCGGAGATGGGTGTAATTGGGGTTGGAAGTGCACGGGTCTCTGAAATCAGTCAGGTTGATTGACTCTTAAATTTTGTAGATCATAAGGTTGACTTGGCCTATAATAATTATGTCCTTTGTGTGAAATGTTGAGTGGGCTTGTGAAGTGTCTTTCCTTGAACCTTGCATAATTTAACAGCTAAATTTTTGCATTCCGTGGGGTTTGTTGGGGTTAAGTATCATGTGTTGTTTCATGCCCGAAGGAAGACCATCCGTCAATCCCATCATTGGAATAGTTAAACTTAGACTCCTCCCACATTCAAGGATTTTAGGAAAAAAAGTACTTGATTGTGTTTTCTTTTGTCGTGAATACGTCTTTAAAATCGGTATGGAGGTCATAGGCAGAAACTTGCGCGTCACGAAAAGTATTGATATCTCAAAGCCCCATAACTCCAGGTTGAGTCAGCCTATGGCATAAATGGCCTATCATCATGGAGAGGAAGGTGGGCCGCGTTGGCCATTTTGACTACTACAACCTCTGACCTTTGAACCGCTTGGTGAGGGAAATGTGTCACATTTTGGGCACACGCTGGCCTGTTTAACCACTGTAACTTCAGTTCTAATCGACGGGTCGTGGCGATTGTGTACTTAAATGGAAGAGAAAGAGTTTGATAACTCTATTTTACTAGTTGACAGTTTAAATCATTTGTGTTAAAATTGTGTGCAATGGAAAGTTACGATTTGTCGAAGATCTCACTATGACGCCAAACTATCACTAAAGTTCAATTGCGGCATAGGTAACGTAAACAGGTTGAAAGAGCAGTTCAAGACGAACAAAATGATACCAACAAGTCTAAACATATGACAAGTGCCGAGAGATCGAGAGCTTACCAAAGACGCAAGAAGGAGCAGGCCGACCAGGAGAGCGTACGCGGCGACGTCGCTGGATGATCTAACGAGCTGCCACCACGCTTGGAAACACTATCAAGCATTCACCTCACAAACCTCAAAATGATTCTATTTTGACATTAATAACTTCTTTAACTATGCATCCGCATTTGATGGAAAGATGGAAGATATTCGCACGGCATTTAACCAACTGAAAAGTCAACAATATGAATTTAAGGAATGCGTCCTTTTGTCGTATTCCAGCATATTTTGTCGGATTCCAGCATATATTTCGTCAACTATTGAAGCTATAAGCTCTATAAAGTGCGCTAAGTCATAAGAATTACTTGAATGTCGTTCATTTACCAATAATTTGACACTACAAAACACATTAGCTCTACAGTCCAGTATACTGTGGAGACTATGTTAATGAACAAGCGGATAACTTGGAAAAGAGGGGGGCTGCAGACAAAGCAGGTTCCAAGTAGACCCATCTCGCATGATTCCATACAAATGTACATAAGAAAAAAATCAAAGAACCCTCTCTACCGATAATAAATAGAAACCCAAGTAAACCATGGCTAATTAACTGTCAATACATAATATCTCCGAAGCTCCGCGGTTGGTAGGTAGTTAAATTAACGTCGCATTGGAGCAACACAACGAGCTAGTGGCATCGGTGTGAGATCAATCCCAAGGGAAAGATCCGATGCCAACTCATCGTAATTTTGAATCGCGGTGAAATGTCGAGGTCAAACCTGAACTGGCACCCCCACTTTTAAAACTTTCATGCCACGTCAACGTGAGGACATGCGAGGCCACGAGAGATTTAACGCGTACCAGTCCACACGTACACGACTATCTTTGGCTGGACAGAGAGTTTCGAACTCGCAACCCTCCGGAAATCTCAACTATTTCTCACCCTCTTGCCTTTTCTTATATCAATTGTACGTATTGTTTGTGCGTGTAGGTAATATATTTTGCTTTCAGCTTGCCATTGGAAATGAAAATCTTTTCCGAAGGTTGGGTTGTTGAGCTTAACATCAAAAGTGTTGAATTGAAAGATTCAACTATTTGAAGACCAACTACACCAAGTTTTTCTGAAAAACCAAAGGTATTATAAATGACCATCTTGGATTTAAAACAGAAAATTTTAGTCGTGAAAGATAAAAACAAAACGCAAATATCCGAAGTCAAAATAATAATAAAATTCGCATCGGGATCAATCGTAGCTAACTCTTTATTGTATAAAATTTAAGAGTTTGAGTAATAGGAAAAAATCTGTAAGATCTGTAATTATCGTACTTAGCTTTTCAGACTGATTAAAATAAAAAACCTAAGTCTCTGAACACGAAATGAAAATTTCCGTCAATATGAATTTAGCGTATGAAGTAAATAATCGTAATTAAACTAAAAACACTTATCTGTTGATCTCTTTGGGTGTCTGAAGTAATTACGTCTCTTCATTATCTTGTAGGATGAGTTTGACTTTTATGGAGATCCCCGTTTCTGCTGGGAATGTAATATGTGACAATGGACGATGTGAACATCCGCTTTTGCATTTTACATGATCATCCTCTCCGTGCCCCTATTTGGGGGGGGGGGGGAATTTCAATTAACGTCACACTGGAGCAACACAATGGGCTATTGGTGACGGTCCGGGATCAATCCCAAAGGGAAAGATCCGAGGACAACACCACGTAATTTTGAACCACGGTCAGATGACGAGGCAACACCTGAGCTGGCACCCCACTCTCCAAACTTCCACACCACGCCAACGTGAGGACATTTGAGGCCACGACAGATTTAACGTGCACCAGCCCCCTTTGTACACGACGGTGTTTGGCTGGATTCGAACTCGCAACCCTTCGGTTGCAAGTCCGTTACTCTTCCAACCGGGCCACCGCGGCCCCCCCTATTTGAAATTAAATATAATTATCAGTGTACGAGTGACGATAAAAGATACCAGTTTTACAGAGAAAAAAGGACTGGAGTAACACGTAAAATCAATGGAAAATTTCAAAATTTGCATAAAAATTTCAAAACAAGTCTAGCAGCACATGTGACATATTATTTCTGTATGAAAAAGTAATTTTTGCACGGTTTTTAATATCTACATTTTTATCTATCGAAGCAAAATTAGTTTGGAAAATTGCTGGAAGTTTTAAGACGTCCTTTTTCAGTACAATTTGTTACAATTTACTACCTTCAGAATACGAACTTTGGTAAAGATGTCGAATCCGGGACATGTTTGTCGCCAAGCAATTTTTGTCGCTAAATCAAGATGGTGTCCAACGCCATTTACATAGGGTTGCCATAAAGCTGGATCAAAACACCTAAACTACCTTACTGGATCAAAACACCAAGGCTACCATGTTTGGCGATAAATCACTAGTGCCCCGGATTCGACATCGCTACCCGAACTTCTAATTTAAATTAATAGCAATTCAAATTAAATACAATTATTTTTGTAAAAATATGCCATGCATGTATCACTTCAATCAAAAAATATTTTATACAAATGAATACAATTCGTATCTACAAAATTTATAAAGTAGATGTAATATAAAAGCAACGGTACGCTTAATAACATACGAAAGAGTAAATAAACGCATGAAGAAATTACAACAAATACATGTTAAAAACTGGTAGATTAGTTATTTAAATCTATCATAGAGGCAATAAAAAATGTGGTACTTTTCCGTTAGCCGGGCGCAAATGTCGCCAATTGTGAACCAAACGCGAGCCAAGTCGCCAAGCGAAGCGAATGACAAAACAGTGAACGGAATAAAAGTCGAAAATGTTCAACTATAAAGCAAAACAAGTTCAACTATAAACAAATATTAATAAATAGTATAAACAAATATTAAATAATAAATAATAAATAAATAATAAATAAATAATAAATAAATAAATAAATAAATAATAAATAATAAATAATAAATAATAAATAATAAATAAATAATAAATAATAATAACTATAAACAACTATTAATTAATAGTAAGCAAAACAAGTTCAACTATAAACAAATATTAATAAATAGTATAAACAAAGGTGGAGAAGTCGAATCCGGGGCACTAGCGATTTATCGCCAAACATGGTAACCTTTGTGTTTTGATTCAGCTTTATGGCAACCCTATGCAAAAGGTTTTTCGCGTAGGAAAGTCCACGGTTTTTTTTTAACGGACATAACGAACTTTGGACGCCATCTTGATTTGGCGACAAAAATTGCTTGGCGACAAACATGTCCCGGATTCTACATCTTTACCTAAACAAATATAAATAATAAATAATAAATAATAAATAAATATTAATAAATAGTAATGAATTCAGAGAATAGAGCACATGGCCCAAACGAACATTCCCCTTATGGTTGTAAGAAATTTGGGGGAATTCTACATTATTTGGCGATTTTTCGCTTGCGCCCGGCTAACGGAAAAGTACCAAAAATGTGCACATAAATTTATATTTAATTTTAAATGAATCGTTATAATGTTAAATAAATACTTACGAATATCATCCACTGGAAAGCTTTCCGATCACAATTATATTCATTGATTCTTTTATAATAGGCTATCGGAACATAAAATGAGGCTTCAAACTATGAAAGTTTGCGATATCGGATTATCTTTTCTCGGACAAAGTTGTACGGGATGTTACTCGCTCAATTTTCAAACTTCTTATGATCGAAACCACAGTTGCAGAGCTTTTTAACAATACAAATTCATTGTTAACAGCATTGTTTGAAAACTTCATTTTTTTCCAATAACGGTCAACTTTGTTACGAATTCCTTTATTACTGACAATGTTGAAAAGTGTACCATTGTTTCAAGATATGAGGATTACGCTTTTCATAACAAAATCTTAAAATAAGCAAAAAAATATGTTTTATATGATTTCTAATAAAATATGATTTTATTACATTCATACAGAAGGTGTTAGATGATAAAAATACTCTTAAGGTGTGATATTTATACTTCAGGACTCAATTGTAATCAATGAGTATCTTCGAGAAACGTAATGCTAAACATTGCTTCGGAAATTTCTACTCATATATACTATCAGTAAATGACTTATATCAATCGTTTTTAGCTTAAATATACATTGAACTAAAAGCAATAGTTGTGAACCATGTCCTGTGTGTAGAAACATTTCAGTATGTTTAAGTTACGTGCATATTGCATTCATAGTTCAGTATTACAGCATAAAGGTTAAGGTGCGAAAGACATAAATAACATTACTTCGGAAATTTCTACCCATATATAAGCATATGACAATATCAAAGGTTTAAAACTTAAAAATACATTTGAAAACCACAAAGAGTGTTTATGAACCCTATCTTCTGTTTAAAGCTTTCCGTATGTTTCAGTAACGCGTGTAGATTACTTGAAAAGTACGTTATAAAAGTTTAAATACCGTTTTATTACAAAAGTGTCGAGTCTCATTACCAATGTCTGTAACTTTTCTTCATTTACGTCATATTTCCTCTTTCTTCAAATCACATTGAGTCTCCATGAATTACCATGGCTGTCTCAAGCCACGAGTTTTCATAAGAAACCATTATTATTACCCAAAAATCCAAATGAAATGTGCTTTCTGTTTGAGACATTGGTTTTCTCATATTGTTACCATTTGGAGCAAATTTATTCTCCCTTTACATAATGGTCCATCCGATGCTTATGAAATTGTCAGCGCTAACATCTAAGAGAAAAGACGTTAATAAAAGTGAGAATACCAAACTTATTAATTTATTGTAACCAATACGTAAGGATTCAGAAAACACAATCTATTCCAAGCAGAGCAAAAGGCCAATACCATGACAAGGAAATACTTTTCCTTTCACGACATGGATCGTGTTATTCAACTATCCATCGAAAATACAGAACAGAATATATGGAATAACAGAAGATTTAATGTGAATCTGGCGAGACTGTATAGGTCACACATATTTAATCCCAGACATTAATTTCGTTCCAGAACCAGCTCTGATGTGTTCGGCGTGTGATACTATCTCATATGGCAGACACATTTTAAGCGAATAATTTTAATACTTTTGATTAAACCACTTTGGTGATACTAATCCTATAGTTACTAAATTATAGAATGATGCTTCTCACGCAAATCTGTTTTTATTTATATCAGATATAGGTTTTTACAATTTCATTAAAAATAATTTTATTTGAAATTTGAATGTTTTTATACAACATTATCTCATTGTTAAATTTTAATGAACTTTTCTAAATTTACGGTGGTAGTGGTAATTAATTAACGGTACACTAGAGCAACACAACGGGCTATTGACGACGATCCCGGATCAATCCAGAAGGGAAAGGACTGAGGACAACACCACGTAATCTTTAAACACGGTCAGATGACGAGGCGACACCTGAGCTGGCACCCCACTCTCCAAACTTCTACACCACGCCAACGTGAGGACATTTGAGGCCACGACAGATTTAACGTGCACCAGCCCCTTTGTACGCGACGTTCTTTTGGTTGGATTCAAACTCGCAACCCTCCGGTTGTTAGTCCATTACTCTTCCAACCGGGCCACCGTGGCCCTTTTCTAATTTACGGATCTATCTTGATTATATTCTTAATAACCACGAATTTACCATTGTTCACGATATGTACCGCATTCACGAAGCTTAAGTATCATTAGAGCTTCAAAACGGAACAACAATTTAGCATATGAGCTGTATTCAAAATTTTAAATTTAATATGGGATAAATTTTGCTAAAATTTAATTAAGTGAAAAATTTATTGATTATTTCATATTTTTGTATTACGTAAGTTAAATGTTTTAGTTTTAATTTAAAATATAAGTACTCTATTGTTCATTTCAGTCGTCATTTAGTAGAAAATGCATGAGTCGACTCAGAAAGTTTTGTGCCTGTTGTCCTTATAAAAATTTTTCTTGTAGACTGAGTTTATGTATATTCGAATGAAATATAATTTAATTTTAAAATATTTACCTGATTTTTCTGTATTGGTTACTATCGAGTGTTACTAAGCACTATTTAAAGTTTCATTGTGATACGCATTAAACTTAATAGAATATAGTTTATACAAAGTAGGCTGCTTTTTCTCTTGATTTCAATCCTTAAAGATACTTTACCCCATTGAAAGTATCATTATTTTTTAGCTCATATCTTCTTTTTAACATATATATTTGGATTTTACAAGTGCTAAATTACGTTATGATGCCTATAGGATAAAAAGTATTTAATTCAATTGCTGTCAGTAAACAATTGCATAAGTGGTAATGGTAAGTAATTAACGTCTCACTGGAACAAAACAACGGGCTATTGGCGACGGTGTGGGATCAATCCCGAATGAAAATAACCGAGGACACTTAACAATTTTGAACCACGGTCAGACGACGAGGTCAGCACCTAATCTAGCATTCCACTCTCCAAACTTCCACACCATGCCAACGTAAGGACATTTGAGGCCACGACAAATTTAACGTGCCCAGCCTCCGAGTCGGTTTGGTTGAACCGAGTTTCAAACTCGCAACCCTCCGGTTGTTAAACCACTACTCTTCCGACTGGGCTACAGCGGCCCTTGATGCCTACAGGATAAAAAGAATTTGATTAAATTTCTGCCAGTAAACAATTGCATGGAAATGATAATTATTGTGCACAGATCAATTCCATCGGAGACCATCATTTAATTAGCTTACTACCTAAAAGCGGCAGTAAATGCAGATAGGGGACTAATTTCAACGAATATCCATTAAAAGCACCATCATTTTTTGAACAGCTTCTGTCCACATGCATAGTTGTAGCACGTGCTAAACTACTTTCCTTTGATGTGCATAGGAAAAAAGAGTTTAATTCAATTCCTGTTCCCTAATTATTTCGAGTAAACTGATAAACAATTGTAGAGAAATTATAATTATTTTACTCTGATCGATTCCATCGGAGACGAATCCTTTAATTAGAATACCTGTGAACGGCGATAAATACAGACGGGGAACAAGTTTATGTAAACCCTTAAATGTCTCTGGATCGATGTGGCGATCTATTTATATAGAATCGATATTTCCAGTCCCGGGTTTCCAGCGGTAATCAGAATCGAATATGCAACCTAACAAACTACAACTCCCGATCAAGAAATTAGAGAACTATTGACAAAGATCCAAAGCGCTGGAACTTCTGATTTTTAGTGTTTTTGAAGACTAGTGTGATGACTTTAATTTGTAAGGGTATTAAATATACACATGAATTATAAAACGCAATAGAATATGGCTAAATAATGCATTTATCAGTTGATAGAACCCATGACGAGTTCAAAACTCCATCCAACGAAAGACCGTCGTGTGCGTGAGGGCTGGTGTACGTTAAATGTGTCATGACCTTTTGGTCTTGCCAGCTCAAGTGTTGACCTCGTCATGTCCGTGGTTCAAAATTACGAAAGGCTGTCTTCATGGGATTGATCCCGGATCGTCGCCAGTAGCCCATTTTGTTGCTCCAGTGCGACATTAATTGAATTAGCAACTACCTACCGTCTTGAACAAATTTTTGTAAAACTGCCTTTCCTACTAAATAGTTAAAACTCTTAGGAGAGGTATTTTTCTGTCAAGCTTAATATAGGTGATGGTAGTACTTCATAGCTTTATTTCCATTGTTTGTTTGAGAGTTTAATACAATAATTTATTAATTGTAAAAATAAAATCTATCTTAAGTTGTCTCTTCTCTTCTAGTTCTGTTTTCTTAAAACGTTCAGATTCCATGCCTCAAATTTAATTTTTTCACATATGAGAGGCATTTTCTGTCAAGATAAATATAGGTAGGTATTTTAATTAACATCGCACTGGAGCAACACAACGGGGTATTGGTGAAGGTCCGGGATCAATTCCAAAGGGAAAGACCGAGGACAACATCACGTAATTTTGATCCACGCTCAGATGACGAGGCAACATCTGAACTGGCACCCCACTCTCCAAACTTCCACACTACACCAAAGGGTGGACATTTGAAGCCACGACATATTTAACGTGCACCAGTCCCCTTTGTACACGACGGTCTTTGGTTGGACTTGAACTCGCCACCCTCCGGTTGCTAATCCATTACTCTTCCAACCGGGCTACTACGGCCTGCTAAATATAGGTTGCAGTACAGAGGCTGTTCGGACATTTTTTGAACGATTTTGATGAGCTGTAAAAAAATTATATGCTACGAAAGAATTTTATTTTCACAGCAGTTAAATAGTTAAAGTATAACTTATCGTCTGCTAACTCAGAGTTTTGTTTACTTTCAAAATGGCGCTTTTAAGTAAGCAATGGATGGAAGGCTGTTTCCTCTCTTTCCGAAGAGAATTATGCTTATTCAATTATTCAAAAACGCTGTAAAAGTCATGGTTTTTCTATATCTAAAGGTACGATAAGTAATATTATTAATGAGAAAGGAATAAACGCGTAAAAGTGGAAAAATACTTCCAAATACGTATCCAAAAAAGAAAAGAATTTCTGAGAATATTTGTAAGGTAAGATCTTTAATTTTAAAAGAGAATCCGCCAAGTCAAAGGACCATAGCAAAGTGAACGTGAGAACTTTCTCTATGAGATTTATGATTGTTGCCGGTTTTGCATATAATGGAAAATTAAAAGTAAAAAGAGGGGGGGAAATGTAAAAATCAACTCCCACGTATTATCAAGACCCTATTTTATCCCCAATATTCAAAAAAGAAATAACATATCTTTATCTACAGTACCAACAATCAGTAGAACTGCATCAGGGTAAAGCAAGCAGCCACACATCTAAATCGACTATTAAATTTCTTGGAAAAAATGGAAGAAACTGGTATCAAGTCAATACCTTTACTGATATTCCTGCTAAATCTCCAGATGTTTCACCCATGGACTTTTGTGCTTTTGGACTTTTAAAAAGGGCATTATCGAAACGTCGACCGAAAACCATTCAAGGACTGGAAAACTGTGGAACAAAGAATGGGACAAAATACCACTGTTGATACTACAAAAGTCATTATTATCATGGAAATTAAGGTGTAGAAAGATAGTTAACAATATGGGCTATCAAATGGAACATTTAAAACACAAAAATTTCATGTAAAAAATTGAGCTTCAGTTCATTAAAATCTTTCAAAAAATGTCCGAACAGCCTCTGTAGTGTTTCCACGAAGGTACGTTTTCCCTCAACGGCATTCTGAACGCAGTGTCAGTTGGCTTGTTTACCAAATACGGTTTCAGCACTTCACCAATAAAAATTCCGCATCGGTGTATAACAGTTGATTGGTCAGCATCAACTAAATTAAACGCCAAACGTTGCCTAAACGTGCACAAACTACATTTTGAGGTAACCCCTATACTTGCCATGCGACAGCATTTTTACAGCAGAATCAAAATCATCGCATTCCATTTGGTATGTTTGTTTAAACTGAAAATACCTTTCACAGTGCCCCTCAGGAATACATCCTCATTAGGTGTGTACGGGTTTCACGAACCCGAGGTACCCTAGCGATCTATCTCTACTTTCTACTCTCCATCCTGTCTTTTTACAATTACTTGGCATTGTCAGTTTTGCATTTGGCGCAGTTTGGCCAAATTTGGCCCTTGCGCAATGAAAACCAAAACCAACTAATCCAACCCTCCCTTAACGTGGAAAATCTTTTTATCGAAGCCGATCCTTTCGAGAGTAAGGCCCCGTTCACATGAGGCGTTTTCCAACGCGCGTTTTACGTCTAAACAAAACGCGGGTAGCCAAAGTACATAGAGTTCTACTGGAGTGTTCACATGCAGAAATCGCGAGAATCCAAGCGCTAGACTGCTTCGGCGCTTCAACAATCTCCGGTCGTTCTCGCGATTTGAAGGCGTTCGAAGAAGCATAGGTTTCTTCTGCTGCGTTCACATGACACGCGTTTTGACGGGCGTTAGGGCTTTTTTATTCCTCTAGTTCAAGTTTCTATCTTCGCGATCGTTAAAGATAGAGTGAAAATTTCAACGGATTTGAAATCTGCGGAAAATTTTACACCAGATCGATACCTTAAATTTGATTTTCTTTAAATAAATACTTTTTCAACTGTAATTTTACTATTTTCGCGATACGGATTTGACGAATATATTCATTACGAACACAAAAGGGAGTATTCATCTCGTTTTTATAGAAAATATATAACTTGATTGGAGTATTTTGTCTTAATCCACTGCTTTATGTTTATGGCCATTAAAAATAGGATGAGAAAATTTAATCGCATTCGACTTATTGAAGAAATTTTCCCTGCTTTCACACAAAACTTGTAAAAAGGTGACAGTTTATAACTAAAGGGTATAGTGGGTAATTTTATTTCTGAGAATAACGAATACTGACAACTGCCCGTTCTAGTTTTCATGTGCGGTAAACGTCTTTAAAATAAAGCTTAAATTAAATATTCAATTTAAAAGCTAAACTTTAGTTATTTTTTATTTGTCCTCAACGGGTGAAATGCGTAATATAAATTTCAATTTTCATTCATTTTTCACATCCTCGTGTTACAGTGAACTTGATATCACTTTTGAAAATGAACTTAAGTTACTGTGAGCTTATTTTTCATAGAATTTATATTTTAATCTTGCAGTTAGTGTTATTACTACTTTAATCGAAATTTTTATATTATATATACGTGTAGACGCAAATTCTATTAGCAATCTCCTGGTTTTCGATATGTATACTGCTTTTTGTTTTTCTTTGAGATTTTTTTAGTTTCAACATAATTTTCTCGTTTCATCGTGGGGTTTAATCAAATTTTAGTTGAAATATTTCCCAGTCATTCTATTCGTGGTTCCATTTGGCTACAAAACCCCTGAAAGAGGGTAGGTTGGAGGGTTAGTTTTCGTTTCGGATAGTCGGAACTCAGGGAAAATTGTGTTTAAAAATTAAAAACTAATTATTGTTATATATGTGTTATTTAAGCTGATACATTAAAATGTTTAGAGATAGTTTTTAAAGAAGTATAGAGATTTATTTGAAGGAAAATTAAATAAAAATTAGCTATAGATCGTAGGAAACACGATAAAACTTGCAAAAATAGCATAAAAAATGAAAGGTTATCATCAGTGCTGGATTTTGTTTGCGTGTCATCTTTTGATATTACTTCGTAGACAATGTCATATGAACAGAAATTCCGTTTCCAATTTCCTGGTTCTAAAAGTAAAGTTTTTTGGGGACATATTTTTACTTTACACTGTCAATTTTAAAATTTTAAGGAAATTGTTTGGTCATTTTCCAGTTAGTTTCGTTCTTAATCAAAGTTTTACAGAAATATTCCAATTTTTCTTACGCAGTTTCGCTTTTACGATAAAACGCATTACAAATAACTCATCTGCTAGCTTCTTGAGCCCAAAATATCCGTGATCACCCCTTAACACAAAACAAATCCTACTATTTTTATTGGTGGGTGAATCATCGACACTGGAGAGTGAAGGTATAGGGTTTCTTTCTCTAGTCTTGACAGTAAAAAACGAATACTTTAAGATTTTAGAGTTAATGAAAATGTTTAATAATGCCACAATTTGAACTACATAAAACACTGATTCTCTGATCCGCTGGCTCTTACCGGTTCCTAGGTCCAAAATATCCCGTCATTCGAAAAATTTGGAAAAACGTACGAAAAGCTAACGTTCAAAAATTTACAACCGAGGTTGATGGCATTGGCACCGTATACTATACGTTACTAAAGATTTACCTGTTTAGGTTGTCACTTCTGGTCAGCAAGTCGATTATATTGCATTTATTTATGTATAAAGGTTGAAGTTCAAAAACATTTTATTCACAGGCAATTAGGGAACGGATGTTTTACAAAGCGAAAGAATATCAAATTTTTACGTCGCTTTGAATATTTTTTAGATTATTTTAGGCATTTTATTGCTCATTATACATTTCTAAGTTAACCAAATACAGGCTCTTGTGAATACAGAGAAATCAATTTTAGGTTGGGAAAGAAAGATTTTCATCCTACTTTTAATGGATGTAAAATTAAAACAGTTGATAAGGGGCAACAAAATATCTTATTAAAGTGTCATTCCCTTTAAAAACAAGGCAATACTTCCTCTTACGCTTAGTATAAAAGGAATATCTGAAAAAAGATTAGTTGCGACTATTGACAAAAAAAATAATTTTTTCAAAGAAAATTATGATTTTAGTATCGATCTAACGTAAAATTTTACGCTGATTTGAAATCCGTTGAAATTTTGACTCTATCTCTAACCATTCAAAAGATAGCAACTTGGATTAAGGGAATAAAAAAAACAATTTAAGGCATAACGGAAACCGACCTTGAAAAGCGCCCAAGTGCTGTTCACATGGTAACGCTCGAAAATTCTTATCTAACGCGCGTTGCAAAAAGTCCATGTGAACGGGGCCTAAGGGAAAATATTTCAATTTGCAATCGAAACGCAGACTAAATAAATCGTTTCTAGTACTTCCTGATCCATTAATCAAAACACAACTGATTTCGTTTGAAACGTCGCTCATTATCTGCGCGCGAAGGCAGTTCCGGCTTCAAACAACTTGTTCAATGGGCAAATTATAGCTGGAACAACGGGCTCTGCGACCGATTCGGTCATGGTTGAGGATTATTGAATCGCAGGAAGGTGCTGCAGACACCAAATCGATTCGAATGATATGCCAGACCATGATTATTATGCTAAGCGCATATATTCTAGTCTTTAGTACATTCATCACATGGAGGGATGCTAATATATTCATTGCGAATTTCCATTATGTAAATTCTTCTTTTAAGGTACGTGCATCCACTAAATAGGCATTTCATATATATTAGGTTCTCGCAGTTCTCCACGTTCAGAAGATCACGTTCCGAAGGATGTTGCCGTTATGAAATTGACGCTTTTCATTTTGTATTCAAGATTTATAAAAACCTAACTTTAAGTGTTCATGCCAGAGACGTGAAATATAAGTAGACGTGAGGATAAGTAGATTTTCTACTTTTGAGAGCTTTCAAAAAGTGTGACCATCATGTCGACTAGTAGTCACGTGACAGCTGTTAAAAATTGACTGTTGCCCGATTTGGCATCTTACCGTATCTTTGGCGATATAAAATCTTATGACAGGATAGGTGTGTGAATGCTCATTCCTATTGAGGTGAAAAAAGTAGTAAAATCGACAAAGTCTACTGCAATGTCGCTCGGACCAATCAGATGATGAATTAGGGTTGGGCGTCTTCTTGTGTCTCGTCAACCAATGAGGTGATGAATATTCGTTTCCACTCGGCAGATGAAAGTATGGGTCACCTTACTACTAGTTTTTGGTGCATGTCGTGGGCACATAAAAGATTACCATTGCTCATTCAACTTTCGTATTTCCTCTATGGTTCACACCAAACAATAGCAGTGCTCCTGTCCTCATGAAGTCAAGTGATTTAATAAAAAATTGAAGTACTTACGTCGCTGTGTCTATGCGAAATTGGGAAAGGTCAAGCAACCACAACAATTGCTTATGGGATGAGTGGACTTGTTGGAATGGGTCAGAGCATCGATTGTGAAAGCTGGGTTTTATTGGGATGGAGCCGGTCAGAAGATATAATTGGAATTTTGTCGGGGGAACGGGGAGACTTTTTGGTCGACGGGAACATGTATGACCTACGATGCACATGCTCATCGATGAACCAAAAATTTAAAGCAGAATATCGTGAGACTCATAGCATTATTCCTGAAGCATCGCAAAGGTGATCAAAAATATCCCAAAGTCCAAATATCGGTGAGTACCCACTCTCCAATAGTCACCATTAATTCACCTTTGAACCCCTCACAACACAAATTCACCTCCATGACATTCTTGCTGTGAAATTACTGGTATGTGATATAGACGGTGTACTAATATTTCAACGATCACTGTTTAGATTAATTACGCAAGATATATATAAGTGTTTATACGAATTTAGAATTCATGAGATCAGCTTAATGAAATTAAGCATCACCCAATGTGTCTCCGAGTAATACGCCTCTTGGGTAAATTTGTGTGCCAAACTTATAGCCCTCTGTCCAGGCTTAAATAAATGGTTTAGTAAGTCGAACACTTGTGTCGTTGCGAAAATCTCCGTTTTCCCATGATTGTAAGACAATGGGCTTGATGGACATTTTTCTCAGAACTTGGGGTTTGTGAACTAGCTGCGCAGATGAGAATCATACGCTTCAATGTGATTGTGTGCTTTTTTGACTGTGTACCCTTATGCATAGCAATTATTAATAGTACTTAGTTGTGATCAAAATTGTTCAATAAATGTTGGCCGTGGTCGTTCTCTCGCTGCTGTGGGTACAGGGTGCTCCTTCCCTATAAGCCCTTACAAGGTTATAGAATGGTAGGACGAATAGTTAGATAAAAGGCTCTACCAGTCGCGCGATTTAAATAGCACCAATTAAGATCCATGTACGATTGACCTAAAGAATCTACCTAAAGCCTAGCTACCCTTGTGCGATAGGAGGTATCTACCTCCTATCGCACAAGAACGCAAGAGAGGAAGCTTTGCCAATCTCCGTGGTCTTCAGGCAATGTTCAAGTTTAGTTTTCTCTATGAAAAGCGATTCTAGTACGTATTCGTGGAGACCTCTGCCAGAACTCTGGGACCTTCCCTATATCCGTAGTGATTTCAATTATACAGGACGGAGGCTGGGCCCCAATTAAGAAGGCCCCATAAGGACGTCGTAAGTACTATAGTACCCTGGATAATGTGAAACTTTTTATACTGATATGAACAATCTGTTTTCTAAGTTTAAAATTGATGAATCTTCGGTGTGTGTTTACGACTACTGTTCATGAATAAAGGAAAAAGAATAAAGAATAATGCATTCGTATAAATAAGATCTTGATTTTTGAAAAATACATTTTCAATGTAATGAGGTGATTGTCATCTATTTGGGCTTGTCATCTGAATCGGTATAATTACCTGTCATCTAAACTGATATTAGAGTCCGAACTTGGAATAGAGCAATCACCAAAACTGTTAGATTAAGAACTCGCCGCCATCTTAGAGAAAGGAAAATAAAAGCAGGGATGGCACAAGATTTTTTTAAAAAACTGTAGAAATTACCCGTAGCTGAACTCACAACGGAACATATTGTCACTGTCTCAGCCTTTCCAGTGGCTTTGCATGGCATAAATGTGAAATAATCAACGTTATTAGTTATAATAGTTGGTAAATTGGAAGGAAACGTGTAAATTCAAAGATTTGTATTCTGATTTTACATTATTTCAAACACTTTTAAAAGAAGGTAAAATATTCAGGTTCAAGCTTAAGGGGGTCTGGGACTCAAAATATGAAAAAAAGTCAAAAAAAATTTTATTATCTTAAAAAATAATATATATATTTCTGATTAAAATAACACCTACATTTTGTTTCTACCATCAGTAGAACCGGAAATATTCGGCTTTTTATAACATGACAGCTGCAAATCAAACGAGCCTCACCCATCAGATAATGTAAACAAACTGTTTTGGAGTCTACTTTCTACTGTTTCAGCTCTATTTTTTTCTAACTCAAATAAACTACGCTACGAACACTTTTGAAGTGATCTGAATTGATTATCGTAATATTCTCACTGTTTTTATTGTTGAATTTGCACATTTTCGAATTTTCTATACTATCAATATACTTCAATAAAGCTTTCCATAAAGGACTGTAGGCGGTTCAGGAAAGCGACGATTAATTCCACAAATACTTTTAAAAGGTATAGGAAAAAGGTCCATCTTGCTAAAATTAAATTAAATGAAGCAGTAAAACTAAGAAGTAATACACAATACTATCCAGGAGGATTTTAAACAAACATAAAGTATGCAAAAGTGCTTTTTAATAACTTGAATATTTTCATAATTTTAAACGCTCTTTTTCTCCTTTTCTGTTAAATGGGATTTCGATAGTGAAAAATGGATATAACTTAAAAACTACTTGTCATAAATGAATGAAATTTTCTACAATTACTTTTCAAATATATTTCTTTAATTTGTCTTCAGCAATTGTGTATATATATATATTATTATTTTTTTTATAATTTTTTGAACTTTGTATACTATGTGTTTTATGTAGTTTTTGAACAAAATATATTTTTAAGTTTTTTCTAACTGTTTTAACCAAAAATCACGAAGACAGTTTAAAGTATGAACTTTTAGGAGTCAATTAGTGCAAAAATGAAGTGATTTGTTATAAAATATTTTGAGATATATCAATTTTGCCCAACGTCAAAATTTTATAATTTTTTAATTTTAATAAAATTTTTTTGAAGTTTTGAAAATATAAAATAGTTATTATAATTGCAAAATACAATGTATACCTATAGAAAAAATTTCAGAACAAAAACTTTAAAATTGAAGATTTTAGAATTTTGAGTCCCGGACCCCCTTAAACTTTTCTTCCAGATTTTTATATTCGTTATCTAAGAAAGCTAGAGGCTGCAGTTTGAATCGCATTGCAGTATTTCTTACCTTTCATATTTTTCGAAGGAATTCACATTTTGGATTCTGTAACAGGTTTCCTAGGATGAAGTTCATGCTCCATAAATACCCGAAAAAAAACGATTAATGAACAGAAAAGTACTGATTTATCTATTCTGATGAAAATTATTTAAAAGGCAATTGTACTGGGCAGAACCAAAGCTTTAAATTTATAACAAAGGTAACTTACAAATAGTTGTGTGCGAAGATATTTCGTAAATATTCTGTAAAGGCAATGCGTTACAAAGTATCCCCAATTTTGACCACAGCCACCAGAAGAAAACCTAAAACGTGTCAGAATTGTTGGAAATAGACAAAATCACGAACTTATCAAAAACTTATACAATACTAGTACACAAATTGTCTTTTAGGGAAAATAAAAGATTCATATAACCCTCTTAACGTTTTACAAACTGTTTACTGCTATAAACTATACTTCAGTCTTTAATATGAAAACTAATGTGAAGTAATAAAGCATAGTGTAAGAAATACGTTCGGAAATCCCTCAAATTTTAAGGTTACTCCGACCAGTAGGTAGTTTATCGATTTTTTGACAACTTTGGCGTTCAATCCAATTAGTACTGACCAATCTTATATATATAAATTTGCAATTTGTTCTAAGAAATTTCTGAAATCGTATTCGAAAAACAAGCCGACGCCACTTTCAGAATATGTACAAGAAACACGCATTGCTGCAGAAACACTACCGCCACCTATATAAATCTTGACAGAAAATGCCCCTAATATCTTCAGCTTGTATGTCAAAATCTCTGTCCTTTGGGACACGCTCGTCAGACGCGGGCCATTATTAGATTTGATTTTATTGCAACCAAGAAAGCAGCTACCTACAAAAAGCCGAACGCCTACGCTGATTTCTTTCAGCAAAAGTGCATTATTCCCAAGCAATAGGCGATCGTTAAAGGGCTGTAATTTTGTAAAGCACAACCCTATAGCTCACAGTCCTTTTTATTTCCCCCTTTCCTGCCGGCTTTTAACTGCATGTCCAATTTAAACGAATTTAGTTCGTCGGGCTTAGTTAAGAAGGTAGAGGCATTCTCAACTGGAAAGAGTAGATAATATTAGCGTAAGGAGAAGCTAGGCACCGGCGGCTAACTTTGTTACGAAAATAAGGTTGGTAATTGGTTTCCTTTCTGGCTGCGAGGTCGAGGGAAATGTCTATCGAGTTTTTGTCCAGGGAAGTAGCTAAGGGAAGTGATATCTATCGCGGCACTAAACAAAAATCGTTGCTTTCATTTCCGAATTGTAGGTCGGGTCGTTCGCTTTTTGTAAACGTGACGGCCTAGTAATGTCCCGTTTCTATTCCCATTGATATCGACCGCACTTCATGCAGTGTTAATCCACGGAGGGCTGTTATTGAGCTGGTTTTTTGTTATACAGGATCGTTCCTCACTTTCCAAATGGCTCGGTTATTTCCTCGCTGGGAACTGAATTTATTTTGTATTGCGTCGGTGAATTGATTTTCGAAAACTATTTGTTAATGCAAGATAATATTGCTCTGTACTTTCTCGCCTATTTATTATTGAACCACCAAGTGTTTTCGACGAGATATCTCGTTTATCAAGATCTGACCGATTCTGCTGATGAAGAGATCAAGATCTGCTCAGGTTTTTTTTCAAAAGATGAAATATTTCTTCCTTCAAGATCTGGTGACAAGTTTTGCTAGTGACGAGATCTTGATGGATGGGACAAACATCATGAGGGTTAATCATTTTTTAAACTAGAACTGTGCATAGCATCTGCCCTAAAGTTTCTTAATTGGTTATATCTATTAATGGGCAGCTTCGTTATTCAATTTTACTACCTTATTTAACCCTCCTGGTGGTTGCCTTGATGAGGTATCTTTATTAGTAAACTTGACAGATCTCGATGGATAAGATATCTCTTCATTAGAAGAGATATCTTATCCATCGAGATCTGTGATCAGACCTTGTGATCAGATCCATCTTATCTGTGATCAGACCTTGTGATCAGATCCATCTTATCTGTGATCAGACCTTGATATCGTCATCATGAAAAAAAGGCAATATCTTGTGATGGATAAGATATCTCTTCATTAGAAGAAACTGACCAGACCTTGATCTCGTTATCATGAAAAAAGGGCAGTATCTTGATGGATAAGATATCTCTTTATTAGAAGAAACTGACCAGACCTTGATCTCGTCATTATGAAAAAAAGTCAATATCTTGTGATGGATAAGGTATCTCTTCACGAGAAGAAACTGACCAGACCTTGATCTCGTCGTCATGAAAAAAAGGAAATATCATGATGAAGAGGTATCTCGTTATTAGCAAAATTGGCATATCTTGATGAACCAGATGCCTCTTCGAAACCACTTGGAGGGGTTTATCCATTTATAGTGAATATAAGCATCGATAATGTACACTTCATGCCTTCAAAGGCAATAAAATTCATCGAAATTGCGAAACATTTGAAAAATATACATCTTGTTTGGATTTTCATTAAGGGACCACAGTAGCCCAGTTGAGAGAGTCCTGGATTAGCATTCCGATGGTAGAAAGGTACATATTTAATTAACATCGCACTGGAGCAACACAACGTCCTATTGGCGACGTTTCTGGATCAATCCCTGAAGGAAAAGGTCCGAGAACACCACCACGTAGTTTTGAACCACGGTCAGATGACGAGGTCACACCTGAACTGGTACCCCACTCTCCAAACTTCTACACCACGCCAATGTGAAGGATTAGCAAGGTTGCTAGTTGATCGTAGTTGCCTGTTGAAACTCGATCCAACCAAAGACTGTACGTGGAGGCTAATGCACGTTAAATCTTTCGTGGCCTCAAATGTCCTCACGTCGGCCTGGTGTGGAAGTTTGGAGAGTGGGATGCCAACTCAGGTGTTGACCTCATCATCTTGGTTTAATGTTCGAGCTATTCTCGGATCTTTTCCTTCGGTATTGATCTCAGATCGTCGTCAATAGGTCATTGCGAGGCTTCAGTGCGACGTAAATTCATCTACCAGCTCATTTCCATTAAAATGCATGACAAAATCTTCACATCTCAGTTGTGTTACCACAATTAGTATCTTCTAAACATTTACTTCAATTACATCCTATTCACTTGTTAAGTATTTCGTGGTATCTGAACCTCGTTCACTCATATTTTCTTTTCTACCCTACTACATGGTATTGATTTCTCTTCGCTTTTATTGATGAAGAATTCAATTAGTGGCGAGTATTCAGTTTTAAATATATAGCAGTTTTAGCAAAACATTTTCTACTACATAACTGAAATCAAGCATATTTAAACACAGCGTTGAAATTGACAACGGAATTCCGTAGTGGTAAAAATTAAATAATCTATATTTGTTTTTGCCATTCCCAGTATACAAATAATGTCAATTTCTTTTCCCCGTACGTCAGGAAAATGTGTATAGATGTTGTTTGACAAACTGCTCGTATATTGTTGAATAATCAAATTTTCAAGAAGCACGTTGAATTAAACTGTTATAATGGATTTCCTTAATTACAAGTTTCATCTTTTAAAAAGCCGTAAACTTAGATTCAAAGCTGAGCCAAATTTCAAATACAAGTGCAAAAAAAGTTAATTTTTTTGGAAGTAAAAACTGGAGCACCTTGAGGTGTTCTTGAATAGGGGTGTTTTCTAAATTTTATGAACAGCCAATTTCTTCGTTACGCTGATATATATAATATGGCCCCCGATTTCTGTTTGAAACTAAATTTATAATATAACCCATTAAAATAGTAAAACAATGTGTTTTCATGTTTGTGTGTACTTTCCCACCGGTATTGAAGCCACGGTAGCCCGGTTGGAAGAGTAACGGATCAACTGGAGGGCTGCGACTTTGAAGTAGGTAGGTATTTTAATTAACGTCGCACTAGACCAACACAACGGGCTATTGACTACGGCCCGGGCTGCGAGTTCGAACCCAACCAAAGACCGTAGTGTACAAAGGGGGCTGGTGCACCTTAAATCTGTCGTGGTCTCAAATGTCCTCACGTTGGTTGTCATGTGTTGTCCTCGGATCTCTCCTTTTGGGATTAATCCCGGACCATCGCCAATGGCCCAATTGTGTTTCTCCAGTGCGACGTTAATTAAGATACCATTCCTTACCCATCGGTATTGATCCCGGACCATCTCAATTGCCGGTCGTAAAACTTTTGATAAAAAAATACGCAGTTTTCCTCTTCCTTTCAGACCGTGGCATTTATTTCAATAATCAGGAAACGGAAATTTTGAAATCAATAAAATATTTTGTCGCAATAATACAAGTTGAGAGAACTAATGAGTTCCTTAGAAATAATATTTCAAGTCAAATTGAAATCCGATGTCTAAGTCAATTCAAAAACGACCCCGTGAACATCCTCTAACGTTTATAATATATTTGAAAGAGAAACGAAACTCTGAAGAATCATAGATGATATGCTAAATTATTTTGCATTCCAGTGAAGGCATTTTCGAGTTGTATCCGGAATCTTAAATTATTTTAACTTCTTTCTTCGATTTGAATTGCAAAGCAACGTGAAATGAAAAATTGCATATCGTTTCCCATTTAGAGTGGAATATTTCATCTAAAACCTTACAGAACGATTGCTCATCAAGTACGGAAATCAGCATCCCTTCCTGATATCTTACAGTTCCTGAAATCTTCGTAATAAGCCGGTACAAAACATCGTTAAATTAGAAAATATGAAAGATCGCGTACGAACCAATGTTTGAAGTTAAATAGAAAGGCACATAAGATGGAATATTCGTTTTCAAACGGAAGCATTATAAAATATGCTTATGGGAAGTATTTTTAATGGTAGGTATTTCAATTAATGTCGCACTAGAGCAATACCACGGGCTATTGATGACTGCACGTGATCAATCTCCGAGGGAAAGATCTGAGAACACCACGTAATTTTAAGGTGTATGCATACACTAGAAATCACGAAAATTGGCTAAAATATCGATCTATTTTTTAATAATTCAAAATATTGTCCGACCCCTTAGCTTTCAAACGATACCAAGATCTTGTAAATATTCGAAATATTTTTCAGGTTACAAGGGTTTCGGTTAGGTACTGTCACCTTTGAGAAACACGTTCCCAAAACATGAAACTCGATTTCTGAAGAACTATGTTTTTGCAGTAGGATGCTTCTTTCGAATAGTGATAAGTCAACAATGAATTGATCTATTATAATTACTTTTGTGTCATTATAATCTATGCAATACAGTAGATGTTTTGACGCTCAGTCGAAGTTATTGGTTAAGAAATGAATTTTTAGTTGATCTTTAAATGTTGAAATTCCTGAAAAAATCTTGATTTTTTAGACTTCCTTCGTGGAAAAAATTGTAAAAAAGAACGTATTCCCTCTAGCAACTTGATGGAGGGTCAAAACATGAAGAATAATATTAGGAATAATTTCCAACAGGAATTGTCTTTCTGAACACATTAGAATTTGAGATATCACTGTACAAAAACGTGCTAATTAGCTATCTAAATTACATAATTAATAAGTAGTTTAATCAGAATTTTTCACACTAAAATGAGTTTAAGCACAAACCAATGACAAATTGTGAAAAAAATGGATTTTTAAAGTCAAAATTTTTAAAAAAGTTCTAGTGGATACATACACCTTAAACCACGGCCAGATGACGAGGTCAATACCTGAGTTGGCACCTCTCTCTTCCAAACTTCCACACCCCGCCAACGTGAGGACATTTGATGCCAAGACAGATTTAACGTGCACCAGCCCCCTTTAGACACGACGGTCTTTGGTTTTATTCAAACTTCACCCTTCCGGTTGCTGATCCATCACTCTTCCAACCAGGCTACCACGGCCCGTATTTTTAATGAAACCAACAGTGTCTGCTGTCTAAATACTCTGATAAGTATCGAGGTTACCTTAAAATGAAGTTTATCGTCGTTTTGGCAACGTTTGGCGTTTACTGTAATTGGTGTTGACCAATCAACTATCTTATATTAACTCGGAAATTTTATTGGAAAGGTGCTGGAGTAGTATTCAGAAAACGAGCCAAGTGACGGCGCGTTCAAAATACGCACAGTAAACGCGTGTCGCCGCAGAAAGCTTGATAGAAAATGACGCGTACAATGACATTTAAATAGACACTCAAATGAACTTAATCCAATCTTACGTATACTTGAAAAGTTTAAAACTCCTAGCGGTTATCTACACAAAACTGACCAGATCTTGTGACGAGAAATCTGTTAGAGGAATTAAACACTTTTCAATTTGTTCATACTCCTGTTTGGTTTCGGTTTCACTGTGGTACAGCTTCTACATGAACAGGAGTTGGTTGCTGTGCGACATGAAAAACATGGTCTTTTGGACTTGGTTCAGGTTTCACCTCGACCAATGGGATTAGTAACAATATATTTGCATAACTGAAGTCATCGAATACTAATTCGGTAATTTCAAATGACTGGAATTGTTGGAATGATGGATAAACAAACACCTGTTAAAAATAAAGAATCTTCTACAATCCCCTAAGTCTATTTTTTTATTTAATACTGAAGTGAGACCATAACCTCCAGCTTTATTAGAACCTAAATTTATGGACAATAACAGCTAGTTGAAAATATATCTTGAGATTTATTTTCTTGAATGGCCTCCACAACCATACTTATAGTTGTTCATATAAACATTTTGGCGTGGTGTGGAAGTTTGGAGAGTGGGGTGCCAGCTCAGGTGTTGCCTCGTCATCTGACCGTGGTTCAAAATTACGTGGTGTTGTCCTCGGATCTTTCCCTTTGGGATTGATCCCGGACCGTCACCAATAGCCCGTTGTGTTGCTCCAGTGTGACGTTAATTGAAATAACAATAACAATAACATATAAACATTAGTGTTTTGTACAATATATCTCTTAATATAGAGCCGTAGTCAAGTTGGTAGAGTAATGGATCAGAACTTGAGGGTTGTGAGTTGAAATCCAACCATAGACAGTCGTGTACAAAGGGGGATGGCGCACGTTAAATCTGTTGTGGTCTCAAATAACCTACTCGTGGTGTGGAAATTTGGAGACGGGTGCTAACTCAGGTGCTCTTCTCGTCATCTGACCATGGTTCAAAATTACGAGGCGTAGTTCTTGGATCTTTCCTTTCAGGATTGATCCCGGACCGTTGCCAATAGCCCGATGTGTTGTTGCTCCAGTGTGACGTTAATTAAATACCTACAAAACCATACTTATTATAGTTGTTCATGCAAACATCAGTGATAATAAACAATATATGTCTTAATGTATATAAACATATAAAGTATCACACCAAACTGTTTAGATATATTTTAAATGCTACCACTTGGAACATAAAACATTTAACTACTCATCTTAAAAATAAAATGAAAATACAAAACACGGTTGGTAGGTAGGTATTTCAATTAACGTCACACTGGAGCAACGCAACGGGCTATTGGCTACGGTCCGGGATCAATCCCAAAGGGAAAGATAGAGGACAACACCAAGTAATTTTGAAGCACGGTCAGATGACGAGGCAACATTTGAGCTGCACCCCACTCTACAAACTTCTACACCACGCAAGTGAGGACACTTGGTGCAATGACAGATTTAAAATATACTCCCCAGACTCAACGTATTTAAGGACCTGCTCTCGTTGCACAAATTCTCTCACTGTAACTTCCCCGACAGTCTAAATATGGAATTTCGGCAAGTGCTACTGAATAGTCGATGCAGCAAAACCTTTATACTCTTTCGATCCCAGAATCGATTTATTCTGCGGGACTACGAAGTGAAAATCCGTCTAAAAATAGTTACATTAGACGGCTTAGTCTCTTTCAGAAACGAATTTCTTACAGACCTTTTGATAAATTCATGTTTAGATCTAAACGCGAATTTAATCAGAGCGCCCATCAATGAAATAAAGTATCTGATGAATAAAGTATCTAAATGACCTTTTTAAATTGACTGCCTTATTTTTTTACCAATTTGCGAGTTAAATTTCTAGGACGTGTACTTTTAGTCTGATTTCCAAAATGATTGTGATCGTGCACTTTAAATCTGTCGTATCCTTAGACGCCACTAGATTTAACGTACTCAAAGACAGATTATTTACCTACTTATGAAGCTGGTTGTAGCTGCCACGGTAGTCCGGTTGGAAGAGCAGCGGATTAGCAACCGAAGGGACTGGTGCTCGTTAAATCTGCCATGGCCTCAAATGCCCTCATGTTGATGTGTGGAACTTTAGAGAGTGGGGTGCCAGCTCAGGTGTGACCTCGTCATCTGACCGCGATTCAAAATTGCGAGGTGTTGTCCTTGGGTCTCTACTTTCGGAATCGATCCCGAACCGTCGGCAATAGCCAGTTGTGTTCCGCCAGTGCGACATTAATTCAATCACCTACCTACCAAACTGTAATGCCATCAGTTTATATTTGCGCGATCTGTGACAATATAGGCCGACTGTACGAACAATCTGACGAGTGGGTATTAATATGTATATTGGATCAATTGTTTTTACTGAGTGTTTTGTAAATGATTTTTAACACACAAAATAAAATGCAAGATTTTGATTTGTTCATAAAGTTCCTTCCCTCCTTAGAATCATCTGAAATTTATAAGTGTCGATACTTAATCGGACATTATTGCTCTAAAACATGATAATCGTAAGCCGAAGTTTCGATTTCTGTTACAATTGTAGCTGTTCCTATAAATTACCGTCATCTGACCGTGGGTCAAAATTACGTGGCGTGGTCATCGCATCTTTCCCTGGTGGACAGTCGCCAATAGCCCATTGTGTTGCACCAGTGCGACATTAATTAAGTACCTACCTATTAATTTCAATCTAGGGTGTACTGGATGCTATCATGTTGTATTGAAATCATATCCACAAGCCACCAATGAATAGTTGATATTGGTATTCAGTTGAACCATTAATGATATACAATATGAATCAAAAGACATTTTTATAGTGATTTATGTAAACGAAATAATTCAAACCTGGAAGAGAAGTACATAAAGTATTTTTAATGAGTAATTGACTCCTTTGGGCAAAAGTAAGACCCGATTCCCTAAAACATTATAGCCCATTGAGAACGAAACGTGTATGAAATGAAAATGGTTTGGTGAGGTTGATTTATGTCAATTGACCTAAGAGGTCACACCTGAGAATCTTCAACCTCGATTAAATTAAATTTTTACAGAATGTACACTCGCGGAAAAAAAAAACGAACCACCCCTCCCCATTCGAGCAATTTTAATAATAGAGAAAATTCAAAGATGGTATGACAGGAACTGACGTCTTCTATAAATTCAAATGCATAAATTTTCATAAGGGTCCGTCATCATATTAAATTGAGCACCAATTTCATAATTTACAATGGAAATCCCCTATTTCGACACACAATTTCGAATCTATATCGAAATTTAACTTCTGATACCAATGTTCATGTCATTAGATCTTACCATTTAGAAATTATGAGTAAGGAAGATTGGAGCTTCTAATGTTAAATCAGTGTTTTCGATTTTAATGGATATATTTCTAAGTAATATTTCTATAACGCTGATATTTTGTACCATGTTACTGTTAAACAACCCAAACAAAATTTACCTATTTTATTTTATAAACAGTTTTTAGTATATAATAATAATAATTAAATTAATGTTTGAAAAAATTATGAATTAGAACTTTACTATATTTTGATGGAAATTGATTCAGGACTTCTAATATGACCATGCGAAATTTCAGCTCATTCCAATCGTCAGTTTTTGAGTTACATTAAATTTTCCTCGTTATTGCAAATTTAGGGGCAACCAAAGTTTAAAAACTGACAAACCTCGGATAATTCTCGGATCGTTTATACATGTAATTCTCCAAATTTGTCTCGCATACAAACTAATACAAGAGTGTTTAGGAGTTGATATCTGGTCAAACCACAGATTATATGCCTCTAACAGTGCAGTTAAAGAGTGTTTATTGCTATGTATTTGTTATGAATTTATTGCGTTATTAGTTCCCCTGAAAACAAAATTACCTATTATCCTTTGACAATACGGTAGCCTTGTTGGATGAGTAGCTGATTAAGAACCGGAGGGTTACGAATTCGAAACTCGATCCAACCAAGAACTCTCTTGTTCGTGGGGACTGGTGCACGTTACATCTGCCGTCAGATGTCCTCACATAGGCGTGGAAGTTTGGAGTGGGCTGCCAGCTCAGGTGTTGACCTCGTCATCTGAACCGTGGTTAAAAATTAGATGTCCTGGAATCTTTCTCTTCGGAATTGATCCCGGACCGTCGCCAATAGCCCGTTGTGTTGCTAAAGTGCGACGTTAATTACCTACCTCATATATGTTACCTGATGTGCTTTATGCAGCCGACATATTCTCACATTCTTTAAAACTTGGGGATCATTAAAGTTTTGTTTCTTTTTGTAAGTATATATTTTTATTTTATGGAACTGAAGGAAATATGAAATTGAATAGAAATTCTATGCCTAAATCCAGCGACATTTTTAAAACTTTACAACTCTAAACTGCAATTTCATAGGTTTAATGCTCTGAACCTGAATGAAAGTTAAACAAAACTGCTACATTTAAAGTATTGTTGTTGAAAGTTGGATTCTACTTGTGCTGAGTGTTAACTCTAACTCTTACTTAAAATCCTATTAAATATTACTCACTAGAATAAACTAGCCTTTAAAATGAACTAAACGCGGTAATGATCTACAACACGCTTTAGCATTTTTGCCGGTACAGCTTTTGTCGAGTCTCGTTTTAAAAAACTAGTTTTTCCTGAAGATTTTTCGATAAGCTTTTTCAAGGTTTTTCTCCTTTCGATAAGCGTTTTTTATTTTATTCAGCAATCGTGAAAAATGTATTCTTTGGGACTTATTTCGAGATGGAGTCGTTCGGTGCCTCAGGATACTTGATCGCAAGGTGACTGATTTCAATTTCACTGAAAATTTTAAAAATGGAGGAATTTTTGAGAGTTGGTAAAATTGTTTTAAATAATCTGGTAACGTTGGCATTAAACATTATTTTAGGAAGTGATTCAGTAATTAGCGTGGCCAAATATGGCGCTTGCGCCATAAAACCCCCCAAAATACCAATCAGTGATTATGGAGAGATTCAGTAAAAATATTTGAGGATTAAATTACTGATATATATATATATATATATATATATATATATATATATCCAATCTCTGAAAAAAATATACAGAAAAACAAAAAATTTCTCGAATGGGAACAATGAGTATATATCAGCTAAAAATCAATAAAGATAAAATTACTTTATTTGCACTCGTTTACAGGGGTGTTTCTAAATTTGATTAACAAACATTAACGAGAGATAGTAACATTAAATTAAACCGCATTCACTTTGGAATGACTGTTTGCTCAAGGCTACAGTAAAGTGCAAGTAATGAAAGATGAAAAGAATGTGAATATTTTTCCTTAGCACTGATTTTAGTTGTACAGTAGCTGTACTCTTGCAATTCCGCAGCAGGTACTCAAAATTGTGAACACCGGCAGTAACGCACGCCTGACAATATCGACGCATGGATTGTACATGATCAACATTACACTCCCATCGTCTTGCTGGTACCGATTCCTTCCCTCCAGTCCCTTGCAGGGACCTATTCCTTCCCTCCAGTCCCTTGCAGGGACCTATTCCTTCCCTCCAGTCCCTTGCAGGGACCTATTCCTTCCCTCCAGTCCCTTGCAGGGACCTATTCCTTCCCTCCAGTCCCTTGCAGGGATCTATTCCTTCCCTCCCGGTGTGTCTTGCAAGGACCGAATCCCTACCCTCCAGTTTTGCATGTACCCTATTCCATGTAACAGATCCTTAAACTGAGCGATCGGTAGAAATAGCATGAAGCATGCTCCATCTACACTCATGTCCAAAATTATCTTTGCATGCATAAAATCACGGATTTCTCAGAAACTGAATTATAATTTTTTGAATTTGTGTGAAATGATACATAACATCATAACACATAAATACAAAGGAAAAATTTAAGAGCACTGCATGATATAAAACTAGCTTTAAACAATAAAAATGGCAATAATATGTTACAAGGAGAGTTCAGAAAAAAAGAATAACTCAGAAAAAAATTAAGGCTTGTGAATTTAACATGGAATGTGATCTCCCCTGACGTGTACACACATATCACAACGTGTTTTAATGCTGGCAATAATGTTGCTAACCCCACAGTTTGGGGAATTAAGATCCACTCCTCCAGCAATGCGGTTTTCGGAGCATTTATATCTCTAGGAGGAGGTTGTCTCCGTGCAACTGCTTTTCCAAGGTAGCCCCGTAGGTTCTCTACCGAGTACAGATCAGGAGATTTTGCTGGCCATGGTATTCTTTCAATGGCTTCACTTTCAAGAAATTCGTCAATGAGGTTTGCTCGATGTGGACGAGCATTATCGTCCATAAATAAAAAGTCAGATCCATATGCACCTCTGAAAAGGTTCTTATACACCTCTGAAAAGCCTTGTCATAAGGTTCTGAGACCTCATAAGGTTCTCAGACCTCATCCCGATATCTCTGGCCAGTCGCAGATCCGCTGTTGAAAACGCGTAGCGGCGTAGGTCCATAAATCCTTGTTTCTTTTCATACCATCACACCTGCACTACCGAAACGGTCACGTTCCATAATGTTCGAAGGAAGATTTCTCGTTGATTCCCTCCAGATATAAACACGTTTAGAATCAGATGTTAAACTCAACCTCGACTAATCAGTAAAAAGAACAAGAGTCTATTGGTATTCACTCCAGTTCTGATGTTCTTTGCACCAATTAAAGTGATCCTTCTTTTGTTGTGAAGACAGTGAAACACATACCCTTGGTTTTCTGGCATACAGTCCTTTTTCATTAAGCCTTCTGTATAAAGTTTGACGTAATACAACAGTTCCAGTGGCGACTGCAGCCTCTGAACTTAACTGCCAAGCAGTAGACTTCCTGTTACGACGGGCAGTTATTGCCAGATATCGATCTTGAGAAGCAGTTGTTATTCGTTTACGACCTTGTCCAGGCCTCCTTACAACAGTTCCAGAGTTATGAAATTATTTCCATAACGTGGAGACTGTCTGTCTTGAAATATTCACACATCTGGCTGCTTCCATAATTGTCTGCCCTGCTTCTAAACGGCCGATAATTCGCCACTTCAGATTCTTCCAAATGATTCGTGTTAAGGACTCAATGGTTTTTATGGCTCCAAATGATTCTTCGGAGCCATAACAAACCATCGAGTCCTTACACATTGAAATGAAACGTATTGCAGATATTCACTTTGCAAAGCACTTGATTCACCGTCGGATGACGTAACGCCTTGATTTGCATATCAGGAACCGTTCGATCACTTTTGATTGGATAATGCTAATTAGGCTTGTCTTTCACACATTCCCTGCAAAAATTGATTACATCGATTGAATATTTCATGGAGTATCATTATTTTTGGATATGTAAAGATAAATTTGGACATGAGTGTATTTCATTAAAAGGTCGTTGATCACTGTAACATAAGTCTTCGTCACGCAAATGAAATCTGAGGTTCCGATTTCACACAGCTGGAGCCAGATTTGGCCGTAGCGCCATAAAACCCAACCAACACAGGAAGTTCGGTTGGTTTGAGAGTTTTATGGCGAAAGGGCCATATTTGACCATGCTACGCCAGACGACACAAGACATACAACATCAAGTTATAGACACACACACAATGAAAGTTTTACTGACACAGAAGAGAGGCTTGGTTTGGGTTTTATGGCACAAAGCCCATTATAGCGGACAAGCTGCGCCAAACGCAAGATTGAATGTACCCAATAAAAACAGGTGAAACAGCCAAAGTATAAAACAGTAGTCTAAAAATTTCAGTTTTTTAATATTATAAAAACCTAAGTTAAAAACATTGAAGTGTAAAAATATAAATACAGGACAATTCTTTGTTTTCAATACAAAAAATAGTAGATAAACGTTAAAAACCTTAAGATGAGAAATTATGTATTTTTAAAAGTATGACTGATGACAATATACATTTTAAACATGAAGATGACAACTATATACATTTTAAAAATCCATAACATCGTAAAAAAGGTAAGAGTGCAGAGTGAGGAGGATTACCCAGACAGGCACACAAACTGGGCGAGGAAGTTTTACAAAATTGAATGTAAAAATGCCATAAACCAGGACATGAAGTTAAGAAATGAGATTGTAAGATCTCCGTTGCAGTGGTGGCACAAAAGAGAATTTTCTCCATCCAGCATGTATCGATGCGTAATTCTCGAATGTCCGATACGGAACCTAGTTAAAATCACGTCTAGACACGAAGGCCATAAAGATAGCAGGTTGAACTCAGGGGAGTTTGTTTCCACTCTGCACACTTCTTTCATTCCTCCAGTCATTCCAAATTATGTCCTTTACATTTTGTTTGAGATCTTTGTATGGGAATATAAAAACTCAAAAAGTTTATAGCATTCTTTGCGGCAGAGTCAGAAAGTTCATTGCCGGTAATTCCAACTTGACCTGGTATCCAACAGAAAGAGATGTCATAACTCCGCCGAGTAAGTTGACGATGGAAGTTCAGCACTGCAATAGTTAAAGGATGTTGTGGGCAATCTGCTGACAAGCATTCTAATATACTTGAGTCATTGTAAACGATAAAATTGCCTATTCCTGGTAAGAAATGTATTTCAATGCTTCATTCAAACCACAAAATTCAGCCGTAAATATAGATGCGAGACTTGGCTATACATAACTTGCAGTGGTCGATCCAGGCAAAGGTGCAACCAACATGTTCTGTTGATTTTGACCCATCTGTAAAAATTGCACTGTAATCTCTAAAGACAACGACGAGCGGCGAAAAGTTGACGGTATATGAGCGGACTGGTCGACTTTCCAAAACTTGAGAAAAGGTCCAAATGGAAAATACTTTAGGATTCCTAGGGGCAAAAGAAAGCAAGGGATTCTCAGAAACGTTGATATTATTAAGGGGTGTAGTACTCAGAGCATTTCACATTCGTAACCCGAAAGAAGGAATGCAGGAAGGGTGATTCCTGAAAAGGCTATCAAGAGATGGGCCGAGGAGCGAACCTCGAAGTGAATGATAGGAATGACATAGAATGCGAAAATATAACCTAAGCGACAACAGAAGACGTGTGGAAGTCAATGGTGGTTCGCCACATAAAGGCTTTTCACGGGTGAACTTCGAAAGGCTCCGGAACAGATCCTCAGTGCGGTGTGGTGCACTGTATCGAGCTTTCGAAGGACAGATGGACGGGCAGTCATAGGCTTCACATTCATAGTCCAATCTGGAACGAATTATTGCACGATAGATGTTGAGCATAGAGGACCGTTCCGCCCCCAAGATGTATAAGAGTACCTTTAAAAATTTAGCTTTTTCTCGCAAGATATCAGCAGCTGCTCGACGTGGGGGAGGAAGGTTTCGGTCGAAAACGATACCGAGAAACCTTACTCTATACACCCCACTGCAATCCTGTTACCATCCAGAAAAGATCTCTGGGTCAGGATGCAGGTTCCGACTTCGGCAGAAGTGAACACAGGACGTCTTTTAAGAAAATCTGAAGCCGTTATCGACACTCCACCGCGTCAAGCTAGAAACGGTCGTCTGGAGTTGTTCGATGTATCGCATGTCGTTTTCTTGACAGAAGATGTTAAAGTCATCCACATAAAGGTTTGCTTGCACTGAGGGTGGTAGTTGATGCAAGATATTATTAATTTTAATTGTAAATAGAGTTACATTCAGAATGCTACTCTGGGGTACACCTTCTTCCTGGATGAACGAGTCTGAGGGTAAAACCAATTCGAACCTGGAACTAAAAATTTCTGGATAAATATGGGTAGATTACCCCTTAGTCCAATGGTGTAAAGATCCCGAAGTGTACCATGTCGCCAAGTGCGGTCATACGCCTTTTCAATGTCAAAAAATATCGAAACCAGATGGTTTCGGCACAGAAAAGCACGGCGAATTTGCGAATCGAGATTTAAGATGTTATCCATTGTGGAGCGTCCAGTTCTAAAGCCACTTTGATATGGTGAAAGAGCCTGTGTCGTCTCTAAGATGTGGACGAGACGAAAATTCACCATACTTTCAAGGAGTTTGTACATGCAGCTTGTAAGTGCTATAAGCCGATAGTTGTATGGGTTGGTAGGATCCTTTCCAGATTTGGGGAAAGGTACAACAATAGCACGTCTCCAAGCCACAGGGAAAGCATGTTCTTTCCATATGCGATTATAAAGTCTCAAGAGGTTAGAAAGAGTGATGGGATAGATTTTATAGCATAATGTAAGTGATGCCATCAGGACCAGGTGCAGTCATCCTGGACTTCTGGAGGCACCGCATCAACTCTTGTTCTGTGAAATGACAGTTATAAGGAAGTTCGGAGTGAGAACGGAAATTAATGGGTTGTGATTCTGCGCAGCGTTTCAAACGCAGAAATGTCCGTGTGTAGCTGGTAGCTCTTGAAGCTGAAAAAAAGGCGCGTTCAATTGAATTTGCTATTTCTACAGCTTCAGACATACAATGCCCATTTTCCTTCACGAACGAGATGGAATGCGGAGTATATTTCTAAAGCTCTCAGCATTTTGCGCTATAACTGTTTAGATGGAATAGAGGAAGTAATGTTTGAGACATAACGTTCCCATGATTCCTTCGGCTATGACGATGTATTCGGTGATCATTGGCTTTTGCATGCTTGAAAGTTGTTAAATTGGCAGATGTAGGGTACCTACGGAAAGAACCCCATGCTTTTCGTTGCGCTTTTATAGCTGAAGTGCATTCGTTATTCCACCATGGTGTTCGGTATTTCCGAAAGGATGAATTCTTCGGGATAGCTGCATAAGCTGCTTTTATCATTACCTCTGTGACTATGCGTATTGCTGCATCAATATCACCTTCTACCATCTGTGTTGTAATATTGGCCCTAGATGTAAAATATGGCTAGTCGGCTGTTGCATAGATGTATCGAAATGGACGGCTAACCGGGTCATTTCCATCGATATTTATAACGAATATCAGGAAATGGTCACTGTTACGCAGATCATTACCGACCAAAAAAGAAAAATAAGGTAACATTGAAGGAGAGCAGATGGCAAGGTCGATAGCATGAAAAGTGCGGAATGGTTCGTGGAAGTGGAAAACTTCACCGTTGTTCAGCAGACAGAGACAGTGATCAGATATCAACTGTTCAATCTGTCGCCCACGGGAATTAGTGTCCACACTTCCCTACAACTATCAGGTGGTCAAGGCTCTGACGTTGAATGGTTTCACTGTGTAGCAAGTAGCGTGCAGAAGGTGATTGTCCGTCATATTTGCATTCGGACAGCGACAGCCTGTAAAGGTGTACTGAGCGATAGAATGAGAGAAGGGAATGCTTGAGAGGCGAAGAGAGCAACACCTCCCGAAACTCTTCCATCATTATTACTATCACACCGAAAGCAGGTAAGCAACGGATTTCTGCCTCGTCGGTAGACTTCAGGTTTGTTTCCTGAAGTGCGATGCAGGCAGGATTGTATGACACAGAAGAGAGAAATACACCCAGGGAGGAATGCACCTGACATTAATCGAACCTTCTCCGCCTACAACTCGAAGGTCGCTTGCGCAGTGGACATACCCACACAGAAGTTCGGATGAGCTACGATGGCCCCACACAGAAGTTCGAATGAGCTACGATGGCCCCACACAGAAGTTCGGATAGATACAGCTTCATGCTTTTTGATTTGAATGCATAATTAAAATCAGACCAGTACTATGTGTCCAGTAAGTAAAAATTGAGCGTTAAGAAAAAATTGGCATCGAGTTTTGTCGAATAATTCCTATTACCAACCGGAACGAAACCAATCTGGTTTCAAAGACTTAGTAGCTGTTACCTCGAAGTCTGAAGTTCCTTCAAGTATTGTCAAAGTCATGCGAACTTCAGGTCACAGAAGTGACCTTAATTTCCGCTGCAAGTTTCAAATCAGCATACCTCGAGACTGCAAGGTGCTACGACGTCGAAATTGGTATCACACAAGCTAAAATCACGATCTGTCCATTTAAAACACTAGAAGAGAAATATAATACAGGTGTTGGTTGTGAAATCTTGAATCGCAGTTGAAATGTCTAAAATATGTCGCAATGTCGGCCTATACTCGTCAAAAAGACAAGTAGAAATACATCGAACGTAGTCTACGCAGAAGAGCAACTCGTCAGCTTTCCCTAAACACTAAACTGCTACTAATAGGTATAGGTATATTTAATTAACGTCACACTGGAGCAACACAACAGGATATTGGTGACGGTCCGGGATCAATCACAAAGAGAAAGATCGAGGAAAACACCACGTAATTTTGAATCATGGTCAGATGACCAGGCAACACCTGAGCTGGAACTCCACTCTCCAAACTTCCACACCACGCCTGCATGGACATTTGAGGCCATAATAGATTTACATGCACCAGGCCCCTTTGTACACGACGACCTTTAGTCGGATTCTAACTCGCAACCCTCCGGTTGCTAGTCCGTTACCCTTTCATCCGGGCTACCGCGGCCCTTATTATGCGCGAACGAGATGTATTCACGTAAGACCTTACGGCCCTGCTCCGACAGTCGTGGCCCGTCGTGGCTCAGTGGGTATGTCCACTGAGCTAGCAACCTTCGAGCTGTAGGCGGAGCAGTTTCGATTCCTATCAGGTGCTTTCCTCCCTGGAAATTTTTCTCTCTCCTATGTCAGCTTTCATTGTGTCTATTACTTGGCATTGTATGTCGTGTCTGGCGCAGCAGGTGAATGGCCATTGCGCCATAAAACCCCAAAACCAACCGACATACCCAACTCGATTATTTCTGAGCAGTTTTGTCATCTGACCGTGGTTCAAAATTACGTGGTGTTGTCTATTGGATCATTCCTTTCGGAGGTTGATCCCGGACCGTCGTCAATAGCCCGTTGTGTTGTTCCAGTGTGACGTTAATTGAAAATACCAATACCAAATACCCGGACCGTCGTCAATACCCCGTCGTGTTGCTCCAGTGCGACGTTAATTAAATACCTACCTACCTGAGCAGTTTTGTTTGAGAGCTGTCAGTTTTCACTTTTTGAGGTATGTAGGTAGGTATTTTAATTAACGTAGCACTGGAAGCAACACAACGGGCTATTCGTCACTTCTTGAAGGCTCTTGTCATCAAGTCGCCACATGTTTGATTTCTTGATACTTAATGCTGCCTTCTCTTGATACTTCACATACAAGGTACCAAACTTTAATAAACATTTTGGCGTGGTACGGAGAGGCAAGTAGGTATTTAACCAAGGCCGCATTGGAGCAACACACCAGGCTATTGGCGACGATCCGATGATTTCTTGTAATTTTGAACCAACGCAAGTTGACGATGTCAACACCAGAGCAGGCACCTCACTCTCCAAACTTCCAAACTACGCCAACGTGAGGACATTTGAGGCCTCGGCAGATTTAACGTGCATCAGCCCCTTCGTACACGACGGATTTGACCTCGCAACCCTCCGGTTGCTAATCCGTTGCTCTTCTAACCGGGCTACCGCTGGCCTGGCGTGGTGTGGAAGTTTGGAGTGCCAATTCACGTATTGACCTCGTCACCTGACCGTGGTAAAAAAATTACGGTAGGTAGGTATTTTTAATTAAAGTCACACTGGAGCAACACGAAGGGCTATTGTTGACGTTCCGGGATCAATCCCAAAGGGAAAGATCGGGGTAAAAATTACGAAATGCTGGCCTCGTGTGTCTTCGTTACTTCGGGATTGATCTCTGATGATCGTTAATAGCCTGACGTCGCTCCAGTGCGACGTTAATTCAACTTCCTACATCAACCCTCCTAGCGGTTGTCTTGAGGTTTCTCGTCATTAGGAAAACTGACCAGATCTTGATCTCGTCATCAATTTCATCATTACGAGAAAGCTGACCAGATCTTGATCTCGTCATCAATTTTATCATTACAAGAAAGCTGACCAGATCTTGATCTCGTCATCAATTTCATCATTATAAGAAAGCTGACCAGATCTTGATCTCGTCATCAATTTCATCATTATAAGAAAGCTGACCAGATCTTGATCTCGTCATCAATTTCATCATTACAAGAAAGCTGACCAGATCTTGATCTCGTCATCAATTTCATCATTACAAGAAAGCTGACCAGATCTTGATCTCGTCATCAATTTCGTCATTACAAGAAACTCACCAGATCTTGATCTCGCCATCATAAAAAATCGGCAATACCCTGATGACGATATATCTCTTCATTAGCAGAATTGGTAAGATCTTGATGGACGATATTTCTCGTCGACACCACTTTGAGGTTTAAAAAAACTGGAGCTCGTAACCTTATTATTCTTCAATTATACAAGAAAATAGAAAAACGCGTTCCTGGTGAAATACTAATTTGCGCGTTACGTATCTTTTACCATTTTCTCACATTTTCCAGGGGACCTGTATCACAAATCCAATCCCACAGAAAGTTCTCATCCGAGATCTAACTTCATGAAATAATCTCATTATACCACCTGCCCAGATCGCATGAATTATGCAAGTAGAAATTTCAATACCCTGTTAGTACCTGCAAATAAATTACGAATTTAAGTGAGCCACGGATACGTAACACGCAGCCGGAGTCCGATAGCATTGCATTGATCCGTTGCAGCTGTTTCGATCCTAAAGCATAATCTGGTGTTTCTTGTTCTTTTTCATCCCCGCTGACTTTATTTTCTTGCAAACTGTTTTTAGCGGCCTGATGTATTTCACCTTTCAGAAGTTACCAAAAGAATACGCGAAGATGTATTGAGAAATTCCGGTAACTTTTTCGGTTCTTTTTGGTGTTCTATTTCTTTTCTCTTCTCTTATAACCGTCTCCCGTCTTTTATTTGTTCTCTATTCCGATAATACTTGCAGCTGTTCTTCCAAGTGATACTAAAAGAGTTGAGGAGCCAAACAGCCGTTGAGTGTCGTCTTAGAATCGTATGTGAAATGAAATTTTGGTAGGTCTTCGTCGCACTGGAACAACACGAGGGCTGTATTAGTGACGGTACAGGATCAAAACCGAAGGGAAAGATCTAGGACAACACGTAATTTTGAACCACGGTCAGATGACGAGGTCATACCTGCGCTGGTCTCCTACTCTCCAAATTTCCACACCTCGCCGACGTGGACATTTGAGGCCACGACAGATTTACATGCACCAGCCCACTTTGTACACGACGGTCTTTGGTGGGATTAAAACTCGCAATCCTCCGATTCCGAGTTTTAAAACTCGCAAGAGTCCGTTACTCTTCCAACAGCGGCCAGAAGCTTTGGATTAAGCTGCATTTAGTGGAGATTCCCAGAGGAAATTGGAGAGTGAGTGTCGTGTTCTGGACAGGAAGGAAGCAGCTTAGAAGCAACACGTTTCAGCGGCGGCTCGTGTTTGGAAAAGTAGGGGAAGGGGCGCCCCGGAATCACCCCCCCCCCCAAATTAAATCCTGGCTATGCCAGTGATATGAAAAGATAGCAGTTCCGAAAATTAGTTAATGAGTATTTACCTATTTTCTGTAAATTAAATCAATTCTCCTTTAATGCTGCAAATCTGTCTGATATGTCATCGTAAAATGGCTGTTTCTTCATAAGGGTCGCTGATACGTCTTTTTTGAATAGAAATGTTTGTCAACGAAAGTCTCTCTCGCGAAATAGTATTTCTTGAGTAAGTTTTTATAAGTTTTTATTCTCAGTGGAAGGCAAGAAAAACTCCTTTCCACTGATACACTTGCAGATGGAATCGTTAAGACGAGAGAAAACAAATTATAAGCTTCTGTGAAATTTTCTTTGTCATCATAAGGATTCGAAGTTCTTGCGTCGATATCTTAAATTTCCCATCGGCATATATAGACAGTTCATTTTGAGGCGCTGTTTTTTTTTAAACACATCGCAGTAAAACTTGAAGATTTTCAACTGCCTGAGACGGAAAATGTAAATTAAATTGTTCGAATTTCGTTGTATCAGCAAGAAAAACGCATTGAAGTTTTTCACAATCTTGAAATCTTGTGCTTATTTCCATAAGAATGCGGTCTAAAATTTCAAAATATATCTGTCTATAATTTTTAAAAATAGTTTCTAGTGAAAGAACGGCATATTCCCGTTTAGATTGGACTATTTTTGTGATTTTACGCGTTTTCAAACAGTTTTAAAAACATCATCGTCTCTTTTACGGCTCAATAGCTCACGAGTGTATTTTATTTTATATATACAATAGTTTAAATCTAGAGATTTTTCTGGAGAATTTCGAATATATCAGTGACCAAAAACTTCGCTCAATACTGTCAAAAATGTAAATTAAAAATCGTTCATATCATTTAAAATCCCTTTGCAAGTTGAATTGTTGTTTTGTCTGAATGTTCGCTGTTTGTCATAAATTCGAATATTTCTTTTAATTTATCCCAATCTTCAACAATCACATTCACTAATTTCGAATTGAAGGACCATCGAGTTTGTTATGGTTGGTATGCGTTTTGCGGAATTTGATGTAAGACCATAAGATCGCTTAGCCGAGTGATGAAAAAACGAAGGAATACCGCTGAGATCTGCAAAAAAATTCGACACATCGAAATTTTAGAACAGTTTTGCTGCAATACAAGATTGAAACGATGTGCTAGACAATGGACAAAAACGGCTTGAGGAGCTTTATCCTTGACTTTTTTCCATTCAAGTGTCCAGAAATTACACTGGCCCATAGTAACATTATCTTATTAATTTGTGTTGATAATCAAACGGATCCAAAATTTTGTCCAACATTTTGTATAACATTTCTGACGTTGTCTTCACTCACATCGTGGAAACCCAAAAATCGTACAATACGCCTTCACAATTCACAAATCTTAATATTAAGGAGCACTGGGAAGTTTGATTTATGACAGTGGTGTCGTCTCTTGAATAGAAAAGAATTTAGACCCGTTTATTTCATCTTTGGCGTGATCGTTTATACAATTGGAAATTCACTCAATCATTTCATTTTGAATTGTTTTGGAGTCACCAGTGAAAACGTTTTTAATTTCTAAATGACTTTTTGGTGTCAACAATCCTAGTATTTCCTTGAAATTTCCGCGATTTATGGAGTCACTGCTTTCATCACGGTCCCGGAATGCGATTTCTTGTTTGCTCAAATATATTACTTCATCAATCACTGTAGAAACAGTCGATTGAAACGAACGTTTCCATTGAAATGCACTTTAAAAAGCCTAGCATTCTCCCTCAGGGCATCGACAATCGCATTCTGATTTTTTTAAATTTCTTAGCATTAATTCACACTTTAGATGTTCAGCAGAATCATTGTGCCTATGGAGTGCTAGTATGATGCTTAATAAATCTGCGAATCCGTCTTAATCCAAACAGAATATTTATGACTAAAAAGCAAGCTCGGCTAACAAAATAATCTTTTTAAGGTTATACTACTACCATAGCCATTTATACTGAGTAAACCAATACTTTTGAAAACTAATATTGCACGACTTACCGCTCTTCTTAATTTCTTTTTTGGCCATAGTCGTCAATAAATCCGTTGGACGTGCTTGACGTAATACGTCCCTTTTGTCTTCGTGTTTCCACCGGCTAAATGAAGTTTCCAGTAAATTACACACAATATCATTAATTGGATTCATTCCGCTGAAAATCTAAAACAAAATGGTCAACAAAATAATTACTCTATTTCATGTAATATTCGGCAGTTTCGGCGCGATTGGCTAGACTTTTAGGCGCTAAAGCTCCCTCTATTAGTTTTCTGTATTCGCTGCTCGGAACGGGAAACGAGGGACATATTTTTAGATTTCAACCGGCAACCCTTTAGAGGAAAGGGAATCGCGGTTTCTAGCTTTTGCCTTCCTTCGGAGCCGACAGTCTAAATGTCTCACCGCTGGTAATGGCGGTGTTGTGATAGCAAACATCTGGCTTACGGAATATGCGCAACTATTTTTCAGCAGGAACTTCCGTGCTAAACTTTCGCTGTCTACAGTTGTAAGCATTGCAAGATATTTTCCGTGTATTGAATAACGCGCTGTGCGAAATTAAATTCGTTCATATTTGTAAGTACTTTAGTAATTTATAAATCGTAAAAGAAAACAGAAATTTTACGTAGAAATATTGAAAATATATATATGAAATACTTGAAAAAAGACTAATTTCAGAAATGTAATTTAAAAAATGAATTTGGTGAAAAATATAGGGGAAGGGGCACTTCTCTTTACTTCCCCTGAAAAGCTGCCACTGACGTTTATTGAGGACAATCCGGTTGTCGAATATGTACACACAAGTGCGCATTATGGAAACATACACAAATTATTTTACAGCGCATGCGCAAGCTTCGGCTTCTTCTCCAACACGTTACTAGATTCTATTTACATGCATAATAGTTCTCCCACGGTAAATTTTAATTTACAGATTAAATGTAAAAGTATAAAGTAACATTTTAAAATTCTTATTGGAAATTAAATCGAACACAGGCTTCCGGATACGTGTAGAACGACGTAGCTCCCGGTGACTGGAAAGTTGTTTCGGCTGGGCTCTTTGCTTAGGACAGAGAATGGTGCGTGGCGATTATCTGCTCGCACTGCGGAAATCCTGGAACTGGAGGATTATCTCGGTTGGACACTGGATTGCAATGGCACGGAAGACTGGCGTTGCATCTGTCTCGATTGTTAACTCCGTGGTTACCCTTGAGGGCGTTTCCATCTTGTCACTGAAGCTGGTTCCGCTGCTCTTCCATGAAATAGGATCAGGCATTTGCGTGGTTGGCGCTCCACCTGGCAGGAATGCAGTTGGCTGAAATGTCTCTTCATTATGTAGTCATCGTCAAGTTTCACAAGATAGTGAACTCTCCCTAGTCTTTCGACTACTGTACGATATTTCCATAGGTTTGAGCTGGCATAATTTCTTGACGTATGCGATCTCCCTCATGATAATAGTTGTTGAATTCCGGTTGAGGTGCTTTATTTATTTGAGAAGGTTGGGGTTTGATCAGGTCTAATTCAGTACGAATATTCCAATCTAACAGTTATTCTGCTGGTGTCTTTCCATTTGATAGTGGTGTTGCTCGATACCGGAACAGAATTTCTCATACTAGTTCCTTGTCGGAATTTCATGCATTTGAGTTGTCTTCCAACGTTTGGCAATACCTCTCAGCTTGTCGTTGCTGGATGACCTGGTGCTACAAGCTTTTGTCGAATGCCATTTCTTTTACAAAATTCTGTAAACCCTTGTGATTTGAATATTGAAGCATTTTCGCTAACAAGGATTTCAGGCAAGCCATGACGGCTAAATATTTCACTCAAAGAATGTATTGTAATATAAGTGTCGGGCGGTTTCTTCATAGCAAAAAATTTCTGGCCATTTTGATTTTGCATCAACTATAAGAAAATAGTGATTTAAAAGTGATCCAGTATAGTCCATGTGAACGCGTTGAAAATTTCGGTCAGGAGTTTCCCATTATGAATTGATGCTTTAATAGGTTTTTCTTGATGTCACAACACTTTGCAACTTTTAACCATGTTTTCGATATCAGAATCTGTTTTTCCAATAACAGTAATTTCTTGCAAGAGCTTTCATGCGAACTATGCCTGAATGAGTTGAATGCAGTTCATGTAATATTGCTGGTTGTAACTCCGGTATTATAACTCTGACCCCGAAATAGAATTCCGTCTTGAAGTGAAATTTCTGAATCGTATATGCAGGCGGCCCTCGATTTTCGCACATTCTACTTTCGCACAATTCGCTATTTCGCACATTTTTAAAAATTCAATTTTTTAAAGATTTTTGTCGATAATGCAAAAAATTGTTCGCTTCCATGCAGTCGAGGTACTCGCACTCACTCCACATAGCCGCCTAGCGGACTTCTCGGAATCGTTGTGACGTCACTAGGGTTAAGAGCCGCGGTGGCGGGGACAGAATGTCAAATATATACAATGTATTAAACAAGTTTAGTCTTTCGTTAGGGCGCGTGTCGATGCGTTGTGTTTTGCCAATTTATTTGTTTATGTTTAAATATTTCGCCCTTATAAATTTATTAACATGAGTGAGAAACGGCTTCAATCGGCCGTTCGTACGACATAAACAGGTCTACGATACGTTCAAATTTGAAAAACAAGAATAAAATTAAGGAATGCGTTCAAAATTGTGGAAATATATCTTCAAAGATTGTTTCCAAAAGACACGGCAGTGATGGATGAAATGGAAAGATCTTTGTCATCATGGATTGATGATCAACATCAAAACGATGCCCCTTTTTTCAATTATTCAAGCTAAGGCTCTTAGTTTGCATGAAGATAGGAAGACTAGATTAAAAGAAGATTCTAACACGGTGTTTCAAGCAAGTAATGGCTGGTTCGACACATTTAAAATGAGGTATTCTTTACATAATATTAAATTCATTGGAGAATCGGCTGATACAGATAAAGATGCTGCAAAAGAATTTATTTCTTCATTGTCCAAAATTATTGTAGATGGAGAATATGCTCCTAGCCAAATATTCAATGTAGACGAGACGGGTTTATTTTGGAAAAAAATACCTAATCGTACATTCGTATCGAAGGAAGAATCTGCCCCTGGACATAAACCTTCTAAAAACCGATTGACATTGCTTCTTGGTGGAAACTTAGCTAGTGATTTAAAATTGAAGCCAATGTTAGTTTATCAAGCAGAAAATCCCAGAGCAATGGAATTGAAAGATAAAGAATTGCTTCCAGTCATTTGGAAATTAAATAAAAAAGCCTGGGTTACTGCGTTAATATTTAAAGATTGATTCACTTTTCATTTCGTGCCGGCAGTTAAGCAATATTGCAAAGATTAAAATTTACAATTTAAAGCATTATTAATCTTAGACAATGCTTCAGGACACCCAAAATCTCTGCAAAATTTATACCCGGAAATCAATGTTGTGTTTCTTCCTCCCAATACTACCTGCCTCATACAGCCCATGGACCAAACAGTGATAGTTACGTTAAACGATATTACGAGGACAATAATGAATCGGTCCATCAAGGCAACTGGCAGGGAAGGTGGGCCTACATTAAGAGATTTTTGGAAGAACTATAATATAGGGAACGCAATAAACACTACTGGAGACTCGTGGGATGAAATAAGAGTCAATAATGAGGTTCCTGGAAACAATTATGCCCACAAATGATGAGTGATTTTATAAATTCTGAAGAAACTCCAGAAACTATCACAGATGAAATAGTTAGCCTAATGAATGAACTAAACTTGGACTTCAACAACGAAGATATTAATGAGTTGATTGAATCTCACTCTGTACCTCTGTCAAATGAATACTTAATTGAGCGACAAGAGTTATATGAAATACACAATGAAAGTGAGGAAGAAGCTGATAAAATCGTCAAGACTTTGACAATCAAAAATATGAATGAAGCCTTCATGCATCTTGACAAATTTTTGACTATCATAGAAGAATGTGATCCCAATGGTGAACGTATATCTGAAGTACGTAGGGCGATTGAGAAAGACACAGCATGTTATAGAACTCTATCAAGAAAAGAAAAAAGGGTGGCATTCAACTAATTGTTGACAAGTTTATAAAGAAAACACCTGAAAGCACTTAAACACGCCACGTTAACTTAATTATGTATATTGATAAATTAATATTTTTAATGTATTATTCATAAATAAATATTATTATTGATAAATAAGTATTTTACCCTCTACTTTCGAACATTCAACATTCGCACACATTTTCAGGAACCAATTATGTGCGAAAGTCGAGGGTCGCCTTACTTCCGTTGAGTATGTTTTATTTTAGCTTCGAATGGTTATCTATATCTTCTGATGTAACTGTTTTTGAGGAAATGTGTCGGACAGCTTCTTGAAAAATGTATTCGTCATCGAATATATTTACTTCGCAATTGGTTAAAGGAAGTGGATTTCTAGATAAATAATCAGCATTTATGTGTTCATTAGATTCACTGAACACAATAGAATAATTAAAGTTCGACAGGAAATGTGCATATCGAAGCATTCGTAAAATAGGAAGTTTCTTATCTGGATGTAATATTGTCATCATTGTTTTATTATCAACGACTAAGGTAAATTTTCTACCAAAAAATATAATCGTAAAACTTTTTACAAGCCCAACAGACAGCTGTAGCTTCTTTGTCTAATTGACTGTAATTTCATTCTGCTATAGTTTGTGATCTCGATGCAAATGCTATAGGCCTTTCGCTACCATCAGACGTTTTGTGAGAAAGAATACCAGAAAGTCCAAAAGAGCTAGCGTCGATTGCCAAAGTTACAGGAAGATCTGGATTAAATGGTATTAAAATACGATTACTATTTCAGACTTTGTATTAATAAACGCTGCTTCGCAATCAGCGGTCCAGTCAAACTGTATCTTTCCTGAGTAATTTGTTCAAAGGATAAAGCAAGTTAGAGAAGCATTTTTGATAAATTTCGAATACATAACCATCCCTAGAAATGTTCTAAGTTCATCTACACACTTGGGTCGTGGTCCATTCAGAATTGCCTTGCTTTTATCTGGTGATTTTTTTAGTCCATCACAACTAATTATGTGACCTAAATATCGTACTTCTCTTTCGAAAACATTTACATTTATACACATTTACATGTAGATTATGTACTCTTAACTTGTCTAATACTTTAATTAAGCGAGACATACTTTCTTCGTATGTTCTACCTTGGATAATGTCATCGAAATATGCTATCACACCATCTAAAACTTGGACAAATTGATCAATAAATTGGTGGAAATCGTTTGGTGCAGTTTTAATACCAAATAAAACAAGCGTTTAGCTAAATAGGTACAACGATGAGTTGAAATTGTTTGAATCCGAGAGGTTTTTTTCATCTACTGACAAATGTAAGTAAGCCTTCAAAATATCTAATGTGTAATAATATGAACAGTGACATAATTTGTTAAATATATCTTCTATTCACAGAATCGAATGTCTGGCGTCAAGCAGTTGTTTATTTACTGTGACCGTAATCGGCACAAATCCGAATAGAACCATCAGATTTTGGAACTACAAGCGGCGTACCACATTCTGAATGATTTACTTCTATGATACCGTCGTTTTCAAGTTTATCTAATTCTGAATCCACTTTTTCTTTTAACACAAATTGTACTCGACGTGGTTTTGAAAATACTGTTCTTGCATCTTCGCGTAATTTAAGTGAACACATGTAATCCGGTATTTGACCTACTTTCGATTCGAAAACATCAGAATATTCTTTAAGATTTTTCGTAATCGACTTATTTATACTACAGATAGGAATTTGGGTGGAGATGTCGAATCCGGGGCATTAGCGATTTATCGCCAAATATGGTAACCATGGCGTTTTGATCCAGCTTTATGGCAAAAGGTTGTTCTTTACGAAGTCCGTTTTTTTTAAATGAAATTGCGATGTATTGCGTTCTTTGATTGGTTAGCGTTTTGAAATTTGGATTTTTTGCGTTCTATGACTGATTGGAAGAGGGTGGATGTGGGCGGAGCTCATGAGGCCGAAGACCCTCCATTTCCGAGTAGAATCCATAGGAATTCCGAACTGTTTGATTTTCCGAGCAATTGTTTGATGGAACAGGAAAGGGGTGACAAGAGTTTCAGAAGAGTGGTCACGATGGAGAGAAGGCGATGGCTTTCTCGAGGTGAAGTCCGATGGAACATTGCAGCCAGCTGAGTCACTGAGATGAAGGTGAAAAGCAAGGACAGGCGAACTCTGAGCAATATTACGGAGTGGAAAAGGGAAAGGGGAAAAGGTCGATCAAATAATTTTAATTCATAATAAATTTAACAAAGTAGTATCATAAATTAGTTAGTGGTAGGAATATTTCCATTAATGCTTGTTACTAATGTGAAAAGCTTGTCAGCTGGGGAAGTACACGATCTCATCTGATGGACAAGGTCTTTAATATTAGTATATGCAAATATACTCTGGATTTCATTAATAAGATCCATTAGATCTCGCAGATTGCTTATATCTCCTAAAGGAGGGCAGGTTGAATGTCTTAGTTCACGAAGTTGCTCTGAGTGTTGTCTCGTGAGGGGTACGTCAGTGTTAAGTGGTTGGGTGGTGGGTGGAGTTTGGGTTTTAAGGATGCTGGCATAAATCATTCCAGGTTGGATATAATTCCGATTAAAGGTTTTGGGATACTTATTGCACCCTTTGACGTTTTCTGTATGTTGCTCACCGCAATTAGCGCATTTCGGTTTTAAATTTTTATTTTTGCAGTCCGAGGACCGACGGTCCTGGCCCCAGATAACGCATCTGGGTTTCATGCGACAGTTTTCGCTGCTATGATTATATAGTTGACAGTTATAGCACTGAGGCACACCTCTCTTTTTGATATATTTCATGACCTCAACGATGAGGCACATGAAATGGGTAATTTCAAAGATTTCTTTCGATTTATCGCCGGGTGTCAGATGAATTTGGAAGATGGGTAGTAATTTTTTGTTTCTGAATTTTTTTCAGCTGGTTTACTCTCACGACCTGGAATCCCATCTCTTGGAGTTCAAGTTTAACGTCATTGCATTGTGTGATAACAGGATACCCTTAATAACAACCTTTAATGGTTTGTCTTCCTTCTTCGAGCGATAGAAATAATTAATGTTATTCGCATCAAGGTATTTCGTTACTGTGCGGTGTTCATCCGGGAAAGAAACATGCAGCTTCAGAAGATCTGATAATCTCCCAACGAATTAGGAAGCCTAGCGTTTGATTTAATCGCTTAATTACCGTTTGGTAATCCTCAGTCAGGTTGTCCATGATAGGGGGATTTTAGGACTCATAGCAACAGCGTCGGATTCATCACCTGTTGGTAAAGTATTTAAAACATCGAAGGGTTTTTAGAAATTTGGTCATTTGGACTGGCATTATTTGAATTAATTTGGGTATTAGTATTACTTTTTACTGATGGAAGGGAAGTAGTTTTGCTAAGCTTTTTCCTGGATTTAGTAGACTGAGCATCAAGTTTACGTTTAACAGTTTTCCACTCCGAAATAGAATGAGAAAGTTCAGAGAGCCTACCTTTATAGAGTTCTAATTAATCCTGGATTTCCTTCATAAGCGCATGCTTGGAGGATTTCTTAGCTGATGCCGGAATGCAGGTGGCAAACGATTCGAGGATTTTTTCATGGGCGGCAATCTTATTTATAAGATCATCCTTTTCAATTGAAAGCTTCTCGTACGAAGGCTCGCTATTCATGAATGACTCCTCTTCTTCGGATAAGTCCATCGCATAAATCTGGTCACTATTTCCCCTACTATTAGCTGATGCACTCATTGCGAAAGCTAGTCAGTCCTGATAAGGACTCGCAACTATGCCAATCGGTGGTCAATGCGTTGTCACTCGAGGGGCGGGGAGCGCTACAGAGCACGTCCGTTCGTTTCGGAGGATGAGGGTCGAGAAAAAAATATGGATGACAGCGTTCTATGATTGCTTAGCGCTTAAGAATGATTTTCATTGGTTCCTCTTCACCGGTTTTTTTGGTTGCAACGGATTCTATCAGTGTTTCTTTGGTTTCCGTGCTTGCCGTTGGATTTCCAAAATTTTGATTACTATCTTTTCAAGTGGCACATTTCTATTGATATTTATTGGGGTTTTTTTTTAATTTTTTAATTAGAAATTAAATTAATTATCGGTCGGGATATTATAGATTTAGTTTATTTGTGCATTCCTCATTTTCACTTCCGGATATAACAAATCGGATCTCCAATATGGCCTCCATACTGGCCATCTTGATTTGGCGACAAAAATTGCTTGGCGACAAATAGGTGTGGAAGTTTGGAGTGGGCTGCCAGCTCAGGTGTTGACCTCGTCATCTGAACCGTGGTTAAAAATTAGGTGTCCTCGGTTCTTTCCCTTAGGAATTGATCCCGGACCGTCGCCAATAGCCCGTTGAGTTGCTGCAATGCGATTTTAATTAACTACCTACCCATAGATGAAATATAAAAGTAGAGTGAGCAATAGTAACCTTTGTATGTGCCCAGGATCATGTGACCAAAACTAGGAGTAACATAACCTTTAGATTGCTTTCGTGTTCTCGATGGAACTTAACATTCATCATATAATTGGTCCAGAGGACGAGAAAAGAAGCCCATCCATTGATTCTTCATCTGATTGGTCCATAGATTGATCATCTGATACTAGTAGACTTTGGCGATTTCACCACTTTTGTCGCCACTCTATAGAATTGTGCCATCGACCTTGAAATGAAACAGACGGAGCATGCGCCCGCAGCTTCATGTTATTTCTTCCAGTTCCTCAGTTTGAAGATCTGTCACGTGGTTGTGGGTAAAAGCAAGAATCCTAAATTATTGATTGGTTAAAGTGATTATCCACCGTAATCAAAAACACTAGTTGGCAATTCGACAGTCAATCGGCGAAAGCGATTCGTAAGTCCACGTGATTTACCTTTCAGAGATCTTACGACAGCGTCTTCGCCCACATGGTCCGTCTATTTCATTAGAAGGTCGATGAATTGCACTTACACACACCTATCCTGTCATATATTATATTGCCAAACGAGGTGATAAGATGACAAATCGGACAATCAAGTCAATTAATTTTTCACAGATCAACCACATCTACTACTAGTCGACATGTTGTCGCACTATTTGAAGCTCCTCTCAATTTTAATACTCAGTTTACTTATATTCCTAGTTCTTTTTTTAATTCAATTTGATTCAAATATCTTCCTGTACTTCAAAATCCACTGCAAGGCACACTACAAAACAAAATTAAGTAAATAGTAAGTTCATGAATTAAAATTCTTGTAAAAGCAGTTGTGCCCAACCATAGATGTGACTTGGTTTACCAATTCGGTATCTTATCGCCTCGTTTGGCGATATAACATCTTATGACACGGTAGGTGTGTGAATGTGCATTTCTAAAGAGTGGTGACAGAAGTGGTGAAATCCCCAATCCACCCCCTTTCCGTGAACAAATCGAATGATGAATATTTAATTCCACACATCAGACAAAAGTAGTCTACTGGTAACGTTACTATTGGTAATGTTCACAATCCTGTACACATAACTCACCATTGCTCACTCTTTCATACTTCCTCTAGATCCCAACAGCAGGCAATGACATGAACATAATTAGGTATCTTGTTTTACTTTTGGTGGTTCTCATAGTGATCGCGCACATGCGAGGCATGATTGTAATCAGGTATTGTGTTTATATCTTAGAATTCACGCACAGATTAATCATATAACATATTTGATATAATATAAATCATAATATATTAACTACAACAGAATCATTCAGCTATCACGTAATTTGATGATGGTTCCTCACACAGACACTGATCACACATATGCGGTGCCATGATTGTATTCAAGTATCCTGCTTTGTCTTCGAGGTTTCCGCAGATTAATCGAATATATGCTATATCATGTTTGTAATCATATATTATGTTTGTGTCTGGAAGATTTACATATATCATAATGCTTAACCCTTTTAATTTATGAGAAGGGTGGAAATTTTCTCAGATCAAAAGGGTAAATTCTTTGATTGTTTTTCTAAGAAAATCTAATAATATAAACCGTTTGCTACAGTTCTTAATTACGAATGTTATAGTCATAAGATGAAAACTAAATTTTGAGCGGTATATTAATATAAAATTTTCCAAATAGAACTCACAAGAGTGTGTTCGTAAAGCTAATCGATTTAACCCTTTAAACTGAAAGGTATAGTTAATTGTTTAGGTATAATTATCTTAAAGGCTAATTGTTTAATTATAACACGAAAGTAACTGGTTTAAATAATTATCTCCATTCAATATAAAGTCATTTGTTTAATCTAACTGAGAAGACACCGAATCAAAATTTCTTATTTTAAACCTAGATGATTAAATCCTACGTTTCGTTGGTCCACGTTAGCTCAGTTAGAAGAAAAACGGAATAGTAACATAAGGGTTGCAAGTTCGAAACTCGGTCCTACGAAATACTGTCGTGTACAAGGAGCTGGTGTACGCTAAATCTGCCATGGCCTCATATGTCCTCACGTTGGCGTGGTGTGGAAATTTGGATAGTGGCGTGCCAGCTCAGGTGTTGACGTAGTCATCTGACCGAGGTTCAAAATTACGTGATTACCTCGGTATTTAGGTACTTTTAGGTATTTATTAATTTAACGTTGAAATGGAGCAAAACAACGGGCTGTTGGCAACGGTCCGGGTTCAAACCCGAAGGGAAAGATCCGAGGATAACACCATGTAATTTTGAACCACGGTCAGATGACGAGGTCACACCTGAGTTGGCACCCTACTCTCCAAATTTCCACACCACGCAAACGTGAGGACAGGTCGGATCTTTCCCTTCGGGATTGATCCCTGACCGTCGTAAATAGCCCGTCGTATTGCTCCAATACTACGGGGAGCAATATGATTTAATTATATGTAAATGTATACGACCAATAATATTGGAGCAATACGACGTTAATTAACTACCTTAATGTGATTAATAGTCTTCGTTTCGTTACCGTAGACCTGTAAATGAAATGAATTCGTGAACGAACTTGTGAATTTCGTTTCCCCATCTAATATTTAAGCTATACAAAAGGTAAAAATACATTCCAAACTTCAATGCAAATTGAAACACCCGCTAGGTTAAAAGGATATTTCCTTATAACGCCCACAATTATGCAGATCGACTGTCGTCTCCTAATTTAAAATTCACTATCACTAATGGCCCGTGTGTTGCTCCAGTGTGACGTTAATTAAAATACCTTCCTGTTTTTAAAATTCTACAATACTAAGAAAACGATAATTTATTTACGAAAGGTATGTATTTAATTAACGTCGCACTGAAGCAACGCAACGGGCTATTCTTAGTCGTCGGAAGCAAATATTTGCACAGATTTTCTATCGTTTCCATCAGGAATTATTTTTATCAAATGCAACCATAAGTTCCAAGCTAAAATAAATCTTAAGTAACAAAAACGATATTAACGCATCGCTAAAAATATTCATCCGACCTTATTCAGAACACGGGAGATTAAAATACACTTTGAAATCAATGCACGACTGTGTTTCACAAATACCCTTTTTCTTCCGTTTGAGAAAGACCATAATTGACTACTCATTCGGAAATGGAAACATCCATATTTTCTTTTCTCGATAAAATTCTAAGAAATAATTCCAAAAAAGTCAAGATGAGTCGGCAGAAATGCTCCCAGTCGGCATCATCCAAGCGAAATATAAAATTAATTAAATCAAGCAGAATAACTTTTACTTAACTAAATATGAGCGAACATCGGTTACCATGGTAATACAGATCAAACCTTCCGGTTTCTAAAGATTTGAGTTGTTATAAAGAAATTGCTAGCGTTGTATACCTTCGATTCCAGGCATAGGGTGGCAGTAGCCTGGTTGGAAGAGTAACGGACTAGAATCAAAGACCGTCGTTAAATCTGTCGTGACCTCAAATGTCGTCACGTTGACGTGGTGTGGAAGTTTGGAGAGTGGGATGCCAGCTCAGGTGTGACCTCGTCATGTGACCGTGCTTCAAAATTACGTGGTGTTGCCTCCGATTTTTCCTTCAGGCTCGATCCCAATAGCCCGTTGTGTGGCTAGAGTGCGACGTTAATAAATACCTCCCTACCTATCGATTTCAGGCAGCCGAATGCTTACTTTTGCAGGGTCTTGAAGCTCAAGTTTACTTCTGGGATATGCATGCAATGGGTCCTATCAATAAAAAGAATAAAGTACAATTCTTAGAATTTTCCTTTCACCTTTTATTTTTATAAGGTGCCTTCGTCCTTTCAATCCATTTGGGGGTATAAAAATTTTAACGTCTGTGAACAGGTTCGTCGAACAGTATATATTGTAAGAAGATAGAGTTGAAAATATCTGATATAATAAATTGAAAGGCGGCAGCATTTTAGATTTGAGAATACTTCAGTGTTTGAATAAAAGTGAGAAAAAATTATTCGAAATCTTATGTTGATGTCTGAAAGCTTCTATATCTATGACAATATCGGGAGAAGAAAATGTAGAGTTTATTGTATAACAGAAAACGTTGTACCAGAGAAGAATTAAAATGTATGTACAGTCTGAGGATCCAACCAAAAGACAGTCGTGTACATAGGGAATGGTGCACTATAAATCTATCGTGGACTTAAATGTCTTCGTGTTGGTGTGGTGTGAAAGTTAGAAGACTGGGGTGCCAGCACAGGTGTTGGCCACGTATCTGACAGTGGTTCGAAATTGCGAGGGCTCGTTCTCGAATCTTAAATTTTCGAACTGCTCCCGGACGTCGCCACTAACCGAATTCCAGTGCGAAAAAAACCCAATCACCCCTCTTCATTGGAGCAATTTTAGCAGTAGAGAAAATTCAAAGATGGCGTTTTACAGGAACTAACGTCTGTAAATTCAAATGCATAAAATTTGCAGAAGAGTCCGTCTTCATATTAAATTGAGCACCAACTTCATAATTTCCAAAGGAAAACCCCTATTTCGACATACAATTTCAAATCGATATCGAAATTGAACTTCAGATGCCAAATTTCATGTCATTAGGTCTTACCGTTTCGAAGTTATGAGTACAGAAAGAGTGGAACTCTTAATGTTAAATCAGTTTTTTAGACTTTTATGGATATCTTCCTAAACAATATTTCTATAGCGCTGATATTTGGTACCATGTTACTGTTAAATAACCCAAATAAAATCCACGCAATATTTTATTTTATAAATAGTTTTTAGTAATGCAATAATAATTATTAAATTAATATTTGAAAAAACTATGAATTGGAACCTTGTTATATATCAGTGGGAATCGATTCAGAAGGAGTTCTTATATGATCATGCACAATTTCAGCTCATTCCAATGGTTAGTTTTTGAGTTGCATTAAATTTTCCTCATTATTGCGATTTTAGGGGCCAACCAAACTTTTAAAAAACGTCTGACAAACCTCGGATAATAATTCTTGAATCGTTTTCACTTGCGTAATGAATATAGTAATTCTCGGATCGTTATCTAATAACGTTCAAATACGTTTGAAATAGTATTCAAATTTAAAATTCGGATAACTATACCTACAATTAATCTCGATCTACGAATAGATATTTTTAATGTGTAGATGATCCCTGAAATTGACAGCTTTAACATTGAATATATCCGGACATAAAGACAGTAATGAAATTTCATATTTAGACTAATTTAACGATGCCAAATCTCATTAATTGATCATGGTATTCCATTTGAAATTTTGTTGTTTGTGCAAACTTTTATCTGAAGACGTCCCCTCATGCAATTTTTTTGTATTTGAATTTGTAGAGGACGTTATTCCCTATTGAATTATGTCTTTGAATTTTCTCTACTATGAATAGTGCTCCAAATATATGGGGTGGTTCGGGTTTCTTTTCCGCGACTTTCTACAGCCTACATACCTAAATTCTTTATCTGCGCAAGCAGTGTATCATGTTTAATGTTTCTGCAATGATTTGCTTTAGACTTACACCCCGTTTACTGAAAGAAGAAACCGTAACAAAATAACAAAGCGGAAATTGCGGGACTAAATCGTTGATAGAGAAAATAAAAATACGCCACGAACCCCAATGTTTGCTTTTTTTCTCTGACGGTTTTGATTACACGATCCTGAAATGTCACGAATTAATTAGTATAAGAAAGCGTACCAAATATAAAATTTTCAAGCAAATACCAAGTTTTTACAAGTAAATACAAGTACTCATTGGAGTGTAGTTATATTCCAGAGAAAGAATTCTTTGTTTTCCCCATTCGTAAATATAAAATATCATGTGTACTATACAAATGAAATACCCTCAAAGCATATAAATATCCTATTGCGCACAAGTACGCGTAAGTTGTTATACTATTGTGAGGATTGGGATAAGGTATTCAATTGTTTTCATGGATTATCTGACATAGGTCTAAAATAATACATTCACATAAGACATGTCTCTTAATCCTCCACGTGGTTACGACGAGATATCTCGTCCATCAATATCTGATTAATTTTGCTAATGACGATATATCTCGTCATCCAGATATTGCCGATATTTCGATTATGGCGACATCAAGATCTGGTCAGTTTTCCTCTACTGACGCGATTTCTTGTTCATCAACATCTGGTCAGTTTTTTAATGACGAGATCCAGGTAATGGTAATGGTAATTAATTAACGTTACACTGGAGCAACAAACACAACGGGCTACAGGCGAAGGTCCGGGATCAATCCTCAAGGGAAAGATCGAGGACCACGTAATTTTGAATTACGGTCAGATGACGAGATCAACGCTTAAGCTGGCAGCCCATTCTCCAAACTTCCACATCACGCCAACGTGAAAACATTTGGGGTCAGGACAGATTTAACTTGCATCAGTCCCCCTTGTACACGACGATCTTTGGTTGGACGGAGTTTCGAACCCTTCGATTGCTAATACGCTACTCTTCCAACCGGGCTACTGCGGCCCTTAGTCTAGATAACCATCAGAAGGGTTAAGATAGTTTTCCAAAAAACATTTTCACCCCTCAGAGGGTTTACTTTCGTTAGATAAACGGAGTTTCAAAACCCCAAGCTGCCCTAGTGTTCCGTCCTCCATTTCAGCACTAGGACTGTCAATTTCCAAAACAGTGTACATTGGGACTGGAGCACTTTATATTTGTCGTGGCCCCAAATGTCCTTACGTTAGCATGGTGTGAAAGTTTGGAGAGTGGGGTGCCAGGTCAGGTGTTGACTTTGTCATCTGACCGTGGTTCAGAATTACGAGGTGTTGTCTTCGGATTTTTCCCTACGGGATTGAAGCCGGACCGTCGCAATAGCCCGCTGTGTTGCTCTAGTGCGACGTTATTTAACTACCACTACCACCTTCTATGAACAACTAATCGCTTTATATGGAAATAGCACGAAAAATCAAGCTATTTTGTGAGTAACGACGAAAACAAACGCACTTGCAAATAGCTACTACCTATCAACAATTTATTGAAATTATGTCGAACCATTCCATCCACTTCGAAAACCAAACCTCAGATCTTCCAAAATGAGGAGCGAAATATTTTAAGACAAACTGGGCTCTTTCGAACCTAAATTCAATTGCTGCTGATTAAATTCTCGACACAACTTCGCCGAGGGGAACAAAGAAAAGGGAGGAAACTTCCCTTCTCTATTACTCACCTCAGGGAACATTGTAAAACAAATCTAATAACTGTCTGAGCATTAACGTGATTAAACTCCAGAAAAACTCCAGTGTAGTGCCTTTGAGACATATCCAACTGTCAACTTCATGTGGTGCTAATTTTGACGATTAGACATTTAACCCGCCTGGTGGTTGTCTCGACGAGGCATCTCGTCATTAGCAAAACTGACCAGATCTTGTTGGACGAGATATCTCATCCATCAAGCCATCATCTTCTCTAGTCATGAGAAGAAACCTGACCGCATCTTGATCTCGTCATCATAAACAAATTGGCAATATCTTGTTGACTTGATATCTCGTCAGTATCAAAATTGGCCAGATCTTAATAGACGAGATATCTCGTCGAAACCATTCGGTTGATTAGTTGGTTGGTTTAGGGGTTTTATGACTCAATACTGCGCTAGACACAAAACAGATATCAAGTAATAGACAAACACATACAATGAAAGTTTTACTGACACAGGAGAAGAGAAATACACCCAGGGAGGAATGTACCTGATAGGAATCGAATCTGCGCCGCCTACAACTTGCAGGTTGCTAGTGCAGTGGGCTTTACAACTGTGCCACGATGTCCTCCGAAACATTTCGGATAGTTAAGATTCGTGCCAACCTGGTGGAATTGTTGTAAAACCCTCTAAACTTATTTCAGTATCTCTATTTTGTTTCGTCTCTCTCTCTCTCTATTCGTCTCTATTTCGTCTCTATTTTGTTTCGTCATTCCTATACCCCTATTATATGTTTGTATATAATATCCATCCCTTGTGTCTGAGGTAATGGGCCCCAACCATAAGGCCACAAGAAGGGTCTTAAGGGGTTCGGACCCCCTTCGAGTTGGTGCTCCTGTTTTCTGATACAGTAGCCAGTGACACTGATTGGACATCCTTTGTATAATTGGCAACACATCATTGTAATATTTAACCCTCTTATATTTAGAGGAATCCAAGGTGTTCTGACATATGGAGTTGTTGATTTTGTCTACCAACTACTTTCCAGTATATCTGTCCAACCCGTATTACCTGTGTATTTGGCCAGTCGTACAGCCCGCATGACCTGTGTATTTGGTCAGTCCGTTTAATCTGTATTTTCGACCAATCCATATTATCAGTGTATTTGACCATCACGCATCATCTGTGCATTTGACTAACCCGATTACCTGTGTATTTCATCAACCCATATTATATGTGTATTTGACCAGCCCGTATAATCTATGTATTTTACCAGCCCACATTATTTGTGTATTTGGACAGCCCGAATTATCTTTGTATTTTACCAACCCGTATTACCTGTGTACTTAGCCAGTTTACATTATCTGTATTTGACAAGCTTGAATTATCTGTGCATTTGACCAGCTCGTATTATCTGTCTAATTAGGAAACTCGCATTATCTGTATATTTGACTAGCCCGCATTATCTGTGTATTCAACTAACCCGTTTTACCTGAGTATTTCGCCAGACCGTATTATCCGTGTATATGACTAGCCTGTATTATTTGTGTATTTGGCCAGCCCTCATTATCCATATATTTTGCCAATACATATTATATGTGTATTTGTAATATTTATCCCTCACGTTTAGGAAGATCTGGACGGTTTTGGCCTATGGTTGGTTACTTTCTACTCTACCAGCTCCATAGACCAGTGACCATACAACCTATTGAGTTATGTCAGGCGATCCTGTAAATTTAGCAAACCATGTTATGTGTATATTTGTAATATTAAACCCTCATGTTTGTACGACTGGGCTTTAATCAGGACCCATCTATGCAATTACCGACTCCTGAACTAAGTTGAAATGCAGGCTCCTCATGGAAATACCAATATGTATTCCAAGCACGCACTGTTGAACTTGCACCAAATGCATAATATTGTCTCGGTTCCGATGCACAATTGTGTAGCTTTATTATTAGACATATAATGAAGATTTAACTTTTAAACTTAACCCTCCTGACGATTGTCTCGACGAGGTATCTCGCCATTAGCAAAACTGACCAAGTCGTGAAGAACGAGATATCTCGTCCATCAAAGTCTTGTCATCTCTCAAAATCTTGTCATTAGAAGAAAACTGATCAGATTTTGATGTCGTCAATAAAAAATTGGCAAAAAATTGACGATATATCTCGTCATTAAGATATTGTCGATGACGAAGAAATCTCGTCATTAGCACAGTTGGTCAGATCTTGATGGACGGAATATCTCGTCGAAACTTGGAGGGTTAAAAACACATGGACTACTCCTTACAGTACAAAAACTCCATTTTTTCCGTTTCTCTTTTATCCTCGCGGCTACGGTAGCCCTATTGCAAGAGCAACGGATTAGCAACGGAGAGTGCAAGTTCGAAACTCGGTTCAGCCAAAGACCATCGTGTACGTGGGAACTGGTGCATATTAAATTTGTCGTGGGCTCAAATATCCTCACGTTGGAGTGGCGGCTAGCTCAAATGTTGACCTCATCATCTGACCGCAGTACAAAACTACAAGGCGTTGTCCTTGGATCTTTCCTTAGGATCCAAGCCTAAGGAAAGATCCAAGGATCTTTCCTTATCATCGCCAATAGCCTGTTGTGTTTCTCCAGTGTGATATTAACTCCCTACCAACCTTCTTGGATCTTCGTTCTTCTTGGAGTGATAATTCACTTTTGTATCGGCGATATATCTCGTCGTTAGCAAAAGTGACCAGATCTTAAACGAGATATCTCGTCGTTGAAACCATTTGGAGGGTTTATATCAAATCAAGAAAGTAAAAATAATCGCCAATGTTAAGAACGACCTCGCTCCCAATTTGTCAAAACTTGCCTCCCTTTTTGTCAACAGACATGATGAATGAAATACAATCAAAAATTCAAGTCGGAAGTGCACGCAGGTATTTTAATTAACGTCACACTGATGCAACACAGCGGGTTATAGGCGACGGTCCGGGATCAAACCCAAAGGGAAACATCCCAGGACAACACCACGTATTTTTGAACCACGGCCAGATGACGAGGTCACACCTGGGCTGTGGTACCAGACTCTCCAAACTACCACACCACGCCAACGTGAGGACTTTTAAGGCCACGACAGTGCTTTAACGTACCCCAGTCCCCTTTGTACTCGATGGTCTTTGGTTAGATTTGAACTCTCAACCCTCCGGTTGCTAATCCGTTACTCTCAAAACCGGGCTACCGCGGCCTCCAAACCCGAAGGAAAAGATCAAAGGTAACATCATCTCAAGTGCGGTCAAACACATCACTCGCCTTGTTTTCAGACAAATCATTCGTAACTTCAATTTTATATCGCATGATTCCTACAACACAACAATCCCGAATGACAGGAAATTTATTTCCTCTCGATCCTGTGTCCTTTGCACCCTCCATTTTGAAGTACGCGAAAAAACTACAAATTCGGGCTAACGCGTGAGTGAATGGGTCTGTTGACTGACAGATATTGCGCCCGCACGTCAACGGAATCTGCCAGCGGAATCAATAGCCCTGTTCCTTTGCTTCCCTTCGTGCTGCTCTTGGGAACGCGAATTCACGATGGCCGCGGTATTGGAAACGTTGTTTGTTTGATGACAGTGCATTGGGTGGATCGTTTGGGGGATTTTGCATTCGTGAATGGCGGGGTACTAGCCAAGCCAGTTTGTTGATAAAGACATTTTATACATCTCCAGAATCTATCTAAAGCAGAGTTGGCGTCTGTATGTTTGTCTGTTCCCTATACAAATCTCTACAGTTTGACCAATCCACACCAAATTTGGTGCACGTATTATTCGGAACCCTGCGGGTAACGTAGGCTACATATTAACCCCCGTTCTATTTGTCTTGGGTGTGCAGAGGGGTGTAACGTCCCGTCATCCTGGACGGAGCACTTGCTAGGGGGGCTCTCTCCCAGGTCTGGCTTTGCAGATGACGTCAGAGTTAACATCTACAGGAATCGCCTCTCAAGATGACTTTGGAGGTGTTTTTAGAATTTAGAATGGTGCAATCGCTGATGGATGTGGTTACGCTGAAAATCGCTCAGTATCATATCGTTTATGTATCCCGTCTGTAAATCCTTAAACTGTAGCTTTTTTATTAGAAAGAAAATTTTTATGATAATATTTTTGTAGAAAGTGGTCTTTTTTATCGTCGATGGGGGCTAAAGACAATTCGAAATCCTCATAGGAATAACTGAGTATTTATACGATCAATGTCAGACCAATTCACGATAAATTTGGTACATTCATCCTGTAGAAATCTACATTACACATAGGCTATACAGGGTGTCTAAACTAATAATACAAACTTCAGGGTGTGATAGAACACAACGAAACAAACACTTTTCACCATAGAATGTATGGTCGCAAGTGCAGCGGTTGGCTTCTAGAGTGCGCAGTCAAACGCTTGTATAAAAGCGTCGGCGATGCGAGGCCTACATGAGGTGTGGTGGTCGACATTTTGAACAGCTTCTGTAATTGTGCATTTGCGTTGTACTTACTAACTGATGTTTGTACATGTCGTTTCATTCCCATGTGAAAAGTTTCTCATGTTTTGTACGTGTCATTTTTTTCTTACCCGTTGTTTCTTGTACTTATCTTTAATTTATGCAAATCCAATTGTATTATTTCGTTTTGTCAAGCAGTTATTGATGTTTATTTGACATTAAAGCGCTGTTTCCATATTTCATGCCTCTTCTTTCCAACTTGCATCGGACCGTGTGTTTGTGCCGAAATGGAAAGCGCTCTCTAGCGGCCAACCGCTGCACTTGCGACCATACATTCTATGGAGAAAAGTGTTTGTTTCGTTGTGCTCTATCACCCCCTGAAGTTTGTATTATTAGTTGAGACTCACCCTGTATATTAACCCCATTCGATTTGTCCTGGGTCTGCAGGGGGCTAAAAACAATTCGAAATCCCCATAGGAATAATATTGAGTAATATTACGATGAATTATAAACAATTCAACCCGAGCAACGCCGGGTCATTCAGCTAGTAAAGTTTATATTCCAGTTTACTCGTGTGGTTGTGTTTGTGTGTCCTCGTCGTTTTCGACGTTGAAAATGTGATGTAGGAGAGAGCGTTTCTTTACATTTCTTCTGATCTGAGGCTGAATTTGACCATGCGACCCTTGAATCATATTCAGCCATATATCGTTATTTACTGTCTAGCAGTTCCAGCTTAACCCTCCAAGTGGTTTTAACGAGATATATCTCTGATGGGCAAGAATAACAGTACAAGTCAAAAAATGACAATTTTAGGTGAACAAAAAACGTTTAGCATTACATATTGTGAATGAATAAAATTTATAAAATCCGTTTCTCACCTTATGTCTGACAACTTTAAAGGGGAAATTAAGAGAAATTGTGGATGTGCCCTGTGACAAAATTAAGTGACTTGTACTGTTTGTACCAAGAAAATTGTGCATATCACAATTGACTTGTACTGTTATTCCCTCCCATCAAAGATATAATCCATCAAGACCTTTTGTTAATGACGAGATATATAGTGTAACGTCCCACGATCCTGAACACGGAACTCTTGCTAGGAGGCGCTTTCCCCCGTTCTGGCTGCGCAGATGACGTCAGAGTACAACGGCAAGAGTCGCGGGAGTTTGTTTTTGTTTTTTTTTTTAGGAAAAAAGGGGATGATGAAAATGGCAATCGAAGGGGTGCGGTTGCTCTTTCGCGATGTGTCTCGTCTGTGAAATCTTAAACTAGCTTTGTAATTTGTATGTAAATATTTGTTGATAATATAGAATTAGTTTGTTAAAAAGTGGTCTTGCTTTTATTGTGGATATGGCACAGACCATTAGAGTGGTGGCAGCTAGTGGATGCGAAATCCGCGTTAGTTAATTTTGATTTCAACGAAGCTACAGTTGTGACGACCGCCAGCGCGTCTGATGAGTGGCTGTATTTTTTTTAAAAGGGTAAGTGCCAATTTACCAGAATTTTGTTGTAAATGTAAGAATCGGTGCTCACCGAAAATGCATTTGTTTTAGTTAACTGAATTGTAGTTCTTATTTTGAGTAAACATGGTGTTTAATGTTAGAAACGACCAGTTTCTGTTCAGTAAAAAAAAATCAACCTGATTTTCTTGTGTGTAAATCAACCGTTCCTGGTTTGGTTTGAAGTCGTCCTGACTTATTGAGTTTGAAACGTCCTGTTTCTGAATTGAGGTAGAAGTCATCCTGACTTGATATTGTCGAAATCAACCGTTCCTGGTTTGGTTTGAAGTCGTCCTGACTTATTGAGTTTGAAACGTCCTGTTTCTGAATTGAGGTAGAAGTCATCCTGACTTGATATTGTCGAAATCAACCGCTCCTGTTTTAATTTAGGAGTCAACCTGACTTGTTTAGTTTTGAAACGTCTCGTTTCTGTTTTCGTTTTAGAAGTCGCTAGACTTAACTGTGTTTTGAAACATCCCGTTTCGGTTTTCTGAGTCAATCCTGACTGGCGTTTAAAAGTCATTCTGACTTGCGAGAAAGAAAATAGAACATCAGTTCGATCTATTTGTGTTGTTTAAATATTATATTGTCATTCTAGAAAAATTTATATTCATTGTGTAATGATTATATTGATTGATTGATTTTGATAACAAGTTATGCATATTGTACTCAAATATATGTTTAAGTTTCTAATGCAAGAATACGATTTTTAGCACTGTTATAATTGGTAAAATCAATTTTGATTTGATTTTGTGTGAAATTTTTGTCTTTCATTTTGGAAATATCCTAGTTTTGCTTTAGTGTAGAGGTATTGCACTGAACAGTATTTCGTTACAGCTGAAAACGAAAGTGCTTTTGAAATAAGAATATTATTGAGTTTTTGTGTTTGAATTGTCATTTGAGTGTTATTATCATTTGGTAATTTATTTGAGCGAGTGTAGAATTCAGTTATTTTTTTAAGGAAAAAGAAAATAATATATGATAATTACTGTGAAATTTAACGAAAAGATTTAGTTCGTTTTACTATTAATCATATCGAAAGTAGAATTGATTTGTTTTGTATGAGTTAATCATAGTATTTATTTTAATAACTGATTTCCAGGGTTTTGTGTGCTTTAAGAGTGTGGATTCTGGGTTCTTTTAGAATTATATATTGTTTTGGTATTGCAATCATGGCTTTCATCGCGCAAGCGAAAAAACAGGACATTGTTGTTCTAACCGAGGAGTTAGGTTTGAAAGTAGATTCGAATTCTACTATTGCAAAGATGAAGACAGAAATCATCACGACTGATGATTACGACGAAGAATTCGTTAAATCACTTCTGGAAAGGATTAAAACCGAACGGCTTCAGAAGGAGAAAGAAGAAAAACTTCAGAAGAGAAAAGAGGAAGCAGAAGCTCAGAAGAGAAAAGAGGAATTGGAAGCTCGGAAGAGAAAAGAGGAATTCGAAGCTGAAGCTCAGAAGAGAAAAGAGGAAATGGCGTTTGAACTGGAAAAACTACGTATTGAAAAGGGAATCATTCCTGATAATTCAATTGAAGCACATCCACCAAGGAGAAAAATAGAATTGCATCATCTAATGCAAAAGTTCGATAGTAAAGAAGGCGATATTTCCCTGTACCTAGTGATGTTCGAAAGGCAAGTTCGACGCATAAAACTTGATGAATCTGAGTGGGTTTCACATTTGATTGGCCTCTTGCCAAATGAAGTATCCCAAATTATTGCAAGGGAACCAGAAGAGAAGGCAGAAGATTATTTACATGTGAAAAATATTCTTTTGAAGAAATATAAGCTGAGTCCTGAGAAATTCAGACAGTTGTTCGTTAAACATCAGAAACAGAACGACAAGACCTGGGAAGAATTTGTTGATGAACTCCAAAACTATTTCGAAGAATGGATAACTGGATTAGAGATAACAACCTTTAACAAATTGGTAGACCTGATGGTTACCGATCAGGCTAAAAAAAGAGTACCGGCAGAATGCCGAGAGCATTTCATCGATGAATGGAGTAAGATGACGTCTGCCAAAGAATTTGCTCTAAAGATGGATGAGTACGAAACCGTAAGAGGTTTTACGAAGAAGAATTTCGGGAACACTCCGAAACACCAAGAAAAATCATTTTCAAATTGGAAACCTAGGAATTCCGAAGCACCAAGGCACCATTCAAATTGGAGAAATAAAAATCAAGAAAACCCGAAGGAAGTTAAAGGAGAACGTATGGATTCACCGAAAGTAACACCTTCGCCTGCTGCTTTTGAGAGACGAACAAGAATTCAATGCTACGAATGTCACGGTTTTGACCATATTAAACCGAACTGTCCTAAATTGAAGAAAAGACCCGAAGCGGCTTCAGAGCAAATAAATAGAATTGTCAGTAGTACCGAAGAGGACCTGATGAGACCACACACTTGGGAAGGATACGTAAATGGAATTCCCATGAAAATTCTTCGTGACACTGGATCGACAATCGACCTTGTTGGCCGTAACCTCATTCGTCCTGAGATGCTGACAGGTGAGAATGTTTGGGTTATTCAAGCCGTTGACAATACTCCAATCTGTTTGCCTTTAGCAGAGGTGGAGCTACAAGGAAAGTTCGGGCATGTTATAACCAAAGCCGCAGTTGTCTGTAGTCCCTCAGACAAAGGAAGATATTTGTTGGGGAATGGAACGGCTACACTTCTGGAAAAGATGAAGGTGGTCCATGCGCCATATCAGGTGAACGCCATTAAAACACGTGCTCAAAGACGAATCGCTCAACAAGAGGAAGAAAAAAAGGAAGACGTGGTAAAAGAGGAAGAAGTAATTTCGGTTCCAGAAATTGAAGATGACATCGATATCGACGAAGACGATTTGTTCTCTTTCCCGCCGAACGAGATGGAATCTTGGGAAGGTCTTGAACTTCTGAAGATTGATTCCAAGACGTTCGTTGAAAAACAAGAGGAATGCGAAAATTTGAAACCTCTGAAGGAGAAGGTACTAAGTCAAGGTACTGATAAGACCACAGGTGAATACGAAATACTCCCCAATGGTCTTCTGGTGAAAAGAAAGATTGATAAAATGGGAAACGAAAACATTTTACTAATAATTCCAACTCAGTATCGTGGAAAACTGATGTCGTTGTGTCATGAAGGTACATCAGGTCATTTGGGAATGACCAAAACAAAGGACATTCTTGCAAGGCATTTCTTTTGGCCTAATTGCTTCAAGGAAGTGGATAATTTTGTACGAAGTTGTGACAAATGTCAGAGAGTTGGAAAACCGAATGACAAAAAAAAGGCTCCTATGAAGTTGGTTCCTGTTGTTCAAGAGATTTTTTCAAAGATCAACATTGATGCATGCGGACCACTTCCTGTTACTCCAAGTGGAAAAAGGTATCTGATAACAGCCATGTGTCTATCTTCCAGATATCCTGATGCTGTTCCCGTGGAGAATATCACTTCAACTTATGTTGTGGAGGCACTCATGCAGATTTTTAGTCGGATGGGATTTCCGAAGGAATTGCAACACGATCAGGGTACTTCATTCATGAGCGAGCTAACTACAACCTTCGTAGAGAGATTTGGAATAAAAGTGATTCGAAGTTCGGTCTATCATCCTCAAAGTAATCCTGTCGAACGTTTTCACAGGACCGTCAAAAGAATTTTACGAGTCCTATGTCTTGAAGCTGGATCTGAGTGGGAACAAACAGTCTATCCTGCCTTATTCGCCTTAAGAACAGTGACCCACGAGAGTACTGGGTTCACGCCTTCTGAATTGGTTCATGGTAAGAATTTACGAACCCCTTTGACGCTGTTGTTCGAACAGTGGTTGAACCAAGGAGATGACGGAGGAAATCCAGTGACCGAGTACCTCTTTTCGTTGATGAACAGAATGAAACGTTGTCAAGAACTAGCGGTGACCAAGGTAGAAGAGTCACAGAAGAAGAATAAGACATGGTACGATAAGAAGGCCATAAAGAGAGAATTCCAGGAAGGAGATTTAGTCTTGATATTTGCTACGTACAAAGCAAATAAGTTGAGTCCGCATTGGAACGGACCAGGAAAAATCCTACAAAAAATTTCTGAGACGAATTATGTAGTGGAATTACCAGGGACAAAAGACAAATCTCAAGTATACCATATTAATATGCTTAAGCCGTACTATAAGAGGCTGGAACATATGAACCTTCTTCTGGCTGAAGAGGATTGGAAGACGGTTGAAGATGATGTCGAGATCCCGTACATGGATCCTAATCCAAACATTTTTGACGTCGATGAATACGTTCACGAGAACAATCTTGAATCGAGATTGGATACAAGGGAACTTTCACAGCTCAAGAATCTCATTTGCAGATATGAAAAATGTTTTACCAACATACCAGGCAAAACTGATCTTGTAACTCATGACATTGAGGTAAATGAAGACAAACCTGTTTTCTCCAAGCCTTATAGAAATTCTCCTAGGCAGAACGAAATTTTGAAGGCAGAAATTCAGAAGATGTTGGCTATGAAAATCATCGAAGTGGGGTTTTCTGATTACACTTCGCCAATGATTTTAGTGGAGTCGCCCGGAAAGGATCCAAGACCATGCATCGATTACCGAAATCTGAACAAGGTAACGAAGACAAGGTATTTCCCTTTGCCGAACATCGAAGAAAGAGTCGAGACAGTTGCTTCTGCAAATTTTATCACCGTGATAGACCTTTCGAAAGGATATTGGCAGATTCCTTTGACTAAGAATGCGCAAAGACTAGCCACTTTCGTGACAAATTTCGGAACATACAAGCCCTTGAGAATGCCATTCAGGCTTAAGAACGCCCCATATGAGTTCAGTAAGATGGTTGCACAACTCTTAGACGGATGCGAGTCTTTTGCGGTACCTTATCTAGACGATATGGCCATATTTTCTAATACCTTCTCAGAGCACATCAAACACGTGGACACCGTGCTCCAAAGAATTCAAAAGGCGGGTTTGACGATCAAACTGTCCAAGTGTAAGTTTGCTCAGAGTCAAGTAAAATATCTTGGACACGTGGTGGGACAAGGATGTCGCTCACCAGCGGAGTTAAAGATCGAGGCAATAAAGGGTTTCGCTCGACCGACGACCAAAACTGACATACGAGCTTTTCTGGGAATCTGGATATTACAGCCGTTATATCCCCATGTTCTCGTCTGTTGCTGCACCCTTATCAGATGCTCTAAAAGGAAAGGACCGAAAGGGAACCATCAGGTGGACTCCCGAGTGCGAGGAAGCTTTCTTAAAACTCAAAGAAGCTCTTGCAAGTTATCCTGTGCTGTACGCCCCGGATTACCAACGGCCTTTCATCCTGCAGACAGATGCTTCCGATCGAGGAATGGGAGTTGTTTTGACTCAAATCGCAATTGACGAATCAGAACATCCGATCATCTACCTGAGTAAGAAGTTCACCAGCGTAGAACAGAAGTATGGAGTCAGCGAACGAGAATGCGCGGCAATTGTGTTTACCATCCGGAAATTGAAATGTTATCTCGATGGACAAACTTTTGTTATTCAAACGGACCATAACCCATTAGTGTGGCTAAATGCGAACGCTAGCTCTAATGCTAGGTTAATGCGTTGGTCTTTAGCTCTACAAACTTTTGATTTCGAGATAAAGCATCGTCCGGGCAAAAAGCATCAAAATGCCGATGCATTAAGCAGACTCCACACTCCCAAACATATTGTGTAATTGATACATGTAGTCATTTTTTTGTATTTATGTTTTTTGTATATATATTTTTCTTGCATAAAATTTTGTTTTGTAAATGGTGTCAGTACCCTGAATTCGGTGATGCACTGATTCAGTCTGGTAGGTTGGTACTGGCCCCCCTTTGTGTGAGCACTTCTACTCATTACTTTTCATTTTTTTTTCTCGAACTTTTCTTCGATCGAGATCTGCAGAAAAGTTTTCCAAGAGGGGAGGAGTCTGTAACGTCCCACGATCCTGAACACGGAACTCTTGCTAGGAGGCGCTTTCCCCCGTTCTGGCTGCGCAGATGACGTCAGAGTACAACGGCAAGAGTCGCGGGAGTTTTTTTTTTTTTTTTTTTTTTTTAGGAAAAAAGGGGATGATGAAAATGGCAATCGAAGGGGTGCGGTTGCTCTTTCGCGATGTGTCTCGTCTGTGAAATCTTAAACTAGCTTTGTAATTTGTATGTAAATATTTGTTGATAATATAGAATTAGTTTGTTAAAAAGTGGTCTTGCTTTTATTGTGGATATGGTACAATAGTCCATCAAGATAAAACTGCCCTATTTTCTCAAGGGATGGAGATCCTAGTGGATAAAATAGTGTCCCTTTCCCAGAACAGGTGACGATTTGGAACAGGTGTTTGTATTAAAAGCTATTTTCTTTTAATTAGTCTTTTTATTTTTTATGAATGAGTACCCTCTAGGAATATTTGGCATCTGGAACTGGATAAACTATTCGGAGGGCCGTAGCACGTCTTCGGGCATGCCTGATAAAAATATTTGGAGGGTCGTATCTAGTCTTCAGGTCAAGTAAACCTGTCGGGAAAGTCGTATCTGGATTGCGGGCCTGATAAAAAAAATATTTGGAGAGCCATATCTCGTATCCGGGCCTGACAAAAAGTATTTGGAGAGCCATATCTCGTATCCGGGCCTGATGAAAAATATTTGGAGAGCCATATCTCGTAACCGGGCCTGATAAAAAGTATTTGGAGAGCCATATCACGTATCCGGGCCTGATACAAAATATTTGGAGAACCATATCTCGTATCCGGGCCTGATAAAAAGTATTTGGAAAGTTATATCTTGTATCCGGGCCTGATAAAAAGTATTTGGAAAGCCATATTTCGTATCCGGGCCTGATGAAAAATATTTGGAGAGCCATATCTCGTATCCGGACCTGATAAAAAGTAGTTGGAGAGCCATATCTCGTATCCGGGCCTGATAAGAAGTATTTGGAAAGCCATATCTCGTATCCGGGCCTGATAAAAAGTATTTGGAGAGCCATATCACGTATCCAGGCCTGATAAAAATATTTGGAGAGCCATATCTCGAATCCGGGCGAGATAAAATGTATTTGGAGAGCCATATCTCGTATCCGGACCTGATGAAAAGTAGTTGGAGAGCCATATCTCGTATCCGGGCCTGATAAGAAGTATTTGGAAAGCCATATCTAGCATCCGGGCCTGATGAAAAATATTTGGAGAGCCATATCTCGTATCCGGGCCAGATAAAAAAGTATTTGGAGAGCATAGATCGCATCCGGGCCTGATGAAAAGTATTTGGAGAGCCATATCTCGTTCCGGGCCTGATAAGAAGTATTTGGAACGCCATATCTCGTATCCGGGCCTGAGATCAATCTATTCGATGCAACTTATTTATCTAAACGCGTACTTTTTGTGGTTTTTTGTTTTGTTGGATATATACCTCATCCCGACGAGAACAGTTATTTCTCAAATGCACAGCTAACGTATTATACTCGCCATACAGAAAGAGACTGATTTCTTATATTTTTACTAATTTAATTATCATTTACTTCTTTACCCCTCCTGGTAGTAGGTATCTCGTCATTTGAAGAAAACTGACCAGATCTCGTCAACATAAAAAATTCGGCAATATCTTGATGACGACATATCTCGTCATTAACTAAATTGGTCAGCTTTTGATGGACGAGATAACGCGTCGAAACCAATTTGAGGATTAAACGCTAAAGGGATGCGATAGATACCTCTCTTAATAGTTACTTCGAAATTTTTTTCATGTGTATTCATTACCATCCTTTTATCCCCTTGTTATAAATTGGTTATTAAATGAGCTTTGAAAAGAATCATGCGTTAACATAAGGTTTCGTTTCGATGATACGTTTATTACTATCACAAATATAGCTTAATTTCGTTTCATCGGCATTTTCATTATCTCCACAATACAGAGAAACGGCGCACTAATGATGCAAATAACAAAGAAATGAAACCATAGTTCGTTTTAATGAACTCTTTATAATTGCTAAATTTCATAATACCAATGACAGGTCAGATTAATTTGAATGGTTCTCTTTAATCGGTGTCGCGTCTGCATAACTTCGAAACAATGAAACAAGTTGTGAAATTCTTTGTCTAGACACTCTAATGTTATAATGGATACCTGTCGGGACAAATAGCTATACTATAGCGCTTGGGATAAAGTACAGAAGTGCTTCAAAGAACTTCTAAATTCTTAAAAGAATTCCGATTCTTATAAACAAGTCGCAACTGGTTTCTGATCGATTCGATATCTGGTAGCAAAGTTAAATTGTAATAGTTTAAAGCTTTTATGAAAGATCCATTAGCACTTTCGCGTTACCTCTTCTTTAGTTTTCAAGATTGTTTGCCTGGAATCGGTTTTTCGTCGTACGTTCTATTTAAAAACAAATGGAAAATTACGTGGATTGTTTTTCCAAAGACAAGAATAAAACATCATGCGTAATACTTCCACTTAATCTTGGAAGATAAAAGGAAAATATCACTCTATATATCGTCATTTTCTATCAAAACCTCGGAAGTCCAATTTTTTCGATGCATGTTTTAGCATTACTTGGTTACAAATATGCTTGCTAAACTTATTTCAAAAGCTCCTAAGTCTACATCAGTCTCTTAAAACCCTTTCGTCGAATTTTTAAACTCGTATCTCCCCCATAACTGATCTACAATTTCGTATCAAGTTTTATCGTTCCTGAAACATTTTGATTTCAAGACTTACGAGGCTTTTATAGTAAAACGACGATATACTTAAACACTATAGCATACGACTTAATATTTGTAACTGTTCTAGATATGCTACTTTTCTCTGTAATTGAATTATATAAAAAGAAAATGCTTTTCGAAAATACATATGCAGTTTTGTGGATTAATATCGAGTATATAAATTAAACGAAGCGTTTGTTGTTTCCAGCAGACCCATGTTCAAGTCTCGATAGAGAGCTCCCTTAACCTGGACCATGGTATCCCGATTGGAAGAGTTACGAAATAGCAACCGGAGGGTTGCGAGTTCGAATCCAACCAAAGACCGTCGTGTACGTGGAGGCTGGTGCATGTTAAATCCGTCGTGGCCTCAAATCTCCTCAAGTTGGCTAGATGTAAAAGTTTGGAGAGAGTGAGGTGCCAGTTCCCCGTCATCTGATCGTGGTTCAAAATCACGTGGTGTTGTCCTCGGATCTTTATCTTCGAGAGTTGATCCCGGACCGTCGCCAATAGCCCGTTGTGTTGCTCCAATGCGACGTCAATTAAAATACCTATCCACCTAGCTGCTTTAACCCTCCTGGTTGTTGTCCCGACGAGGCGATTAGCAAAACTGACCAGATCTTGAGATATCTCGTCATTAGAAGAAAACTGATCAGACATTGATCTCGTCATCAGAAAAAATCGTCATTATCGTGACGACGAGGTATCTCGTCATTAGCAAAATCGGCCAAGACTTGATGGACGAGATATCTCGTCGTAACCACTTGGAGGGTTGATGCGTTCTTTCTCCTCGATTGATCTTCCTATTTGTATTGTAATATCCCGGTGTTTTGCTCCAGTGTGACTAATTGAAATACCTAGATTCCATGACTATCCTTCACTTTCTTTTTCAGGTCAAAAGAAGGTCAAAACTGGTTAGAAGTCATTCAGGGAAGACTGCAGATTTCAAGGTGCAATTGGGCATGTAAGCCCCTCCGTGGGTTAGTGTCGGTTACACTTTTTAATATTTTACTGGGTCGTATTCTATCTTGCGCTTGGCCCAGCTTATCTGTGTTTGGACCTTGCACCTTAAAATCCAAACCAATTATCCGCCAAATTAAAGTCAATACTTCCTCACCCATAATAAGATATTTGACTCCACGATGTCGAGTCGTGGTAGCATAGTTGGTCGACTCGCAGATTAGCAACCGGAGGGTTAAGATTTCGATACTCTATCCAACCGAAAATCGGCGTGTGAGTGGGGGCTGGTGCATCCCAAATCTGTCGTGGCCTCGAATTTCCTCACGATGGCGTACTGTGAAAATTTGGAAAATGAGGTGCCAACTCAGGCGACGACCTCCTCATCAAACCGTGGTTCAAAATTACGAGGTGTTGTTCTCGGATCTTTCCTTGCGGGATTTATCCCATAGGAAAGATTTGAGTGAGCATTTGCAACGTTTTTATGTGCCCAGTGAAAAAAACTAGTACTAATGTGGCCCGCGTACACTATATATATATATATATATATATATATATATATATATACACCTTCGTCAGTCTGGTGGAAGCGAACTGATCATTTCGAGTGGGAGCGAACTTTCATCATCTGATTGGTCCATGAACGGGAGAAAACGCTCATCCATTGATTCATCGTCTGATTGGTCCACGCGACATTGTAGTAAACTGGCGATTTCTCCATTTTTGTCGCCACTCTAGAGAAATGCGCATTCACTCGTCTACCCTGCCATTAGATGTTCTATTCCCAAATTAAAGGATAAGATGCCAAATCGGCCAAACGGGTCAATTTTTTCAGAGCAGTCCCGTCACTATTCGACATGTCGTCACACTTTTTGAAACTCCTCTCAACACCAATGCTCAGTCTGTCAACTCAATTTCAAGTCTAGAGTACTGAATCACGCCATGGTTGCCACTGCATCCCGACGCGACAAACCATGGCTTGATGCGGTGGCAACCACTGCATCAAGCCTTAACTCAGCAACCTTTCGCCTTATAAGTGGACAGAATTGTCTTGCCCCTACGAGAAATATTAAAGTAGAGTGAGTAATGGTAACTTTTTATGTGCCCAGGATTATGTGACTAAAGGGGACACGGTACCCTTTGAATAATTTTTTTTTGTTTTCATATGTGTTGCAAAATTTTTTAATATACTATATTGAAATGCACATAAAATGAATATTTCAGGCGATAGAAATTTAATTTTACAAGAGCAATAATTCAGAAATTTAATTTTTTTTAAATCAATATTTTAAGATCCCTACTATTTTTAAAACATCATCTTTTTAATTTTTTTACTCTTTTCTATTCATTGCAGTATTTTACACAATTCTGTGCATGGGTTTGCATGTATTCTGATTATTCATTTTTCTAGAATTTTTTTTCTAAAAAATATTGGGAAAAATTGCAAGAAACAAGATAATTTTAGTTTGTCAATTTTTGAAGAAAAAACTTTTCATCCAAATTCTTATCCCATGCACAGAATTGTCAAATATACTATTGTGAACAACTACAAAAAGTTTCAAACCTCTAAATTAAATTTTAAAAAAGCCTTAGCAATTTGAGTACTTCATAGTCATCAAAAACAGAAAGCTGAGAAAAAGCCATTTAAAGTTTTAATTTTTGGTTTCGGTTATTTACATCCAAGAGAAAAAAACTTAAATAACTCCTAAAATAATGCTGCTAGAGCTAAGAAATTTTGCACACATATTCAGAAGGGCTGTATATTTAAAATAAAGGAATAAAATTTTTTCGATATTTTGGTCATTTTAAGGGTACCGTGTCCCCTAAAACTAGTAGTAACATGACCCTTAGACAACTTTCGTATGCCGTGTGGAAACGAGCATTCAGCATCTGATTGGTCCATGAAACGGAAGAAAACATCCAACCATTGATTCATCGTCTGATTGGTCCGTGCGATATAGCAGTAGACTTTAGATATTTCATTACTTTTGTTGCCACCCTACAGAAATGTGTATTCATACAATCTACCTTGTCATAATATATTATACCGCCAAACGAAGCAATAAAATGCCAAATCTGCCAACAATGTCAGTTTTTCACAGAGTAGTCACGTGACTACTAGTCCACATATTGGTCACACTTCTTGAAGCTCCTCTCAATAGCAATGCTCAGTCTACTTAGATTTCACGTCTACGATTTATCCCAGACCGTCGAGAATAGCCCTTTTGTGGTCCTCTAAATTCAACTACCCACCTCCTCCAATTTAAAATTTTCTAAAGCAGCGTCGGAATTGTTTGAAGCCTTTCGCGTTTGTTTACCCTATGACGTCCCTAATGGCTGTCTACCTCACCCGAGGTCCATTATTAATTTACATATGATTACGGCGCACGCTTCGGGTTCATTAATGATACAATCTGATCTCTTAGTAGCACAAATTCAATTAAACTTACACGAACCTCCGGAATTCACAAACATTAACGCGGATCCGATTACTCACACTGCCATTGGAACATACATAACTAAGTAAGGCTGATACCGGAGCACGCAAAAATGAATTTTCATCGTCCTAATCAACATTGGTGGCAGACTCATTTTGTTTGACTTGCTGTAATCAGATTGGACGGATGTTTCATTTGCCTTTCGACTATTTGCTCAGTTCCTTTTTCATCTGATAACATGCCTTTGGAAATGTGACTTTGTTATCTTGAATTTAATGAAATCAAGAGGGTTTCCAATTAACACTAAAAATCGTGATGCGATTCGGTACGTGATTAGTGTTCCAATAAACATAGATGGTTCGAAATAAGATTATACTAATATGGTTTAATATCTTACAATGCCATGTAAATTTCAAGGTACTATCAGATTTCATCGGTTTGAATTAGAGTGATTAAAATGTGACTAACCACTTTGTTCTTCAAAGAACTATTACTTACCACGTGTCTGTTTTTCCATTATCTGTCAGTAAAACTTTTCCTTGTGTATAACCATTACTTCATGCTGTGTCTTGTGTTTGACACAGCTTGGCCAAATATAGCCATCGAACTAACCAACCAAATAATTAGTACTAAAATGGTGATGTGATTCAGTATGCGTTTAGTATTCCATAAGCATAGATGTTTCGAAATAAGATTATACAACATAGATTAATATCTTATATTATCGTGTAAATTTCTCGGTATTATAGGAATTCATCCGTTTGAATTGGAGTGATTAAAATGCGACTAACTTAACTGCCTCCGATTAATGTCCTGAATTTAGCATCAAACGCATCCTATTAGTGTCGCGCTAAGTTTGTAGTTCGAAGAATTATTCCTTATACTCGGTGTATTTCTCTGTTTTGATTATTGGTTGCGGTTTTATGGCACAAGGTTCGAAAATAGACAAGCCACGTAAAACGCAAGATTAAATACTACCCAATAAAAACTTAAAATAAATGAGACTATAGTCTAAAAGATAAAGAGAAAAAAATAATTTTAAATGTTTATTAACAAAGCATGAAAATGAATATTCAAAAGAAATACTTAAATCAATAACATGTTGATCAACGTGAAAAGAAAAAATTTTAAAATATATTGGTCAATAACACGAATAGTTAAAAGTATTTTATGGTACTAAAATAATAAAAGGTAAAATACATTATATTGACACCCAAACACCTATAGTGAAAAAAATTCAAAAAGATTTTCTCGAGGTTTTCCCCTATCAAGTCCCCAAGATCAAAATAAATTGGTTGGCTGGTTTATAGTGGTCTTTGGCGCAAGGGCCAAGTTACGCCAAACAACGTCAAGTAAATGAACACACACAGAAATTTTTAATGCCACAGCAGAGAGAAATGCAGCCAGGGTAGAATAAGTCCAATATAAGATTATTTAAAAAATGATACGATGATAGATACATGTAGAACATGTAACTAAAATGTAGGAGCGTTTTCTGCGAGCTAAAGATTTCTGTGTGTAAAACACGCGTGTCCAATTCAGGCGAATCAATTTGAAGTCAATCTTTCACATTGGAGCGGATGGTCACAAATAAATATATGGCGTTCGTTTCGAAATGAAGTTTGTTGGTGATCTACAGATTCTATGACTTACCACAGAGTTATTCTCTCTGCTGTGTCATTAAAAACTTTCCTTGTGTATGTCCTTTACTTGATGTTTCTTGTCTTGTGTTTGGGGTAGCTTGGCCAAATATGACTTTTGCGCGGCAAAAACCCAACTAGTCAATCGAATAAGCATTTAAAATGGTTTAATCGTTTCCGCTTCCTATACCAAAACTGATAAACATGTAGATACTCGCAACGTACATGACCTCGAAGAGAAACATTTTTAAGGATTAGGATGACATTAAAATCAGGACGTTCGAACATGGGGAGAGGCATATAATCCCCTTCCGGTGGAGACCGATGATTTTTTAAAAGTCAAAGTTTCTCGTGGTCTTAAAGCTCCAAGTGGTTTTGACAAGATATCTCGTACATCAAAATCTGACAAATTTTGCTAATGACGAAATATCTAGTTATCAAGATATTGCCGATTGTTTTGTGATGACGAGATCAAGATCTGGTGGATTTTCTAATGATGAGGTTTCTCATCCATCAAGATCTGCTAATACCCACTGCCTGTAGGCAGGCTCAATTTCGGTAATTGACCCAGGGTGTATTTCTCTCTTCTGCATCTGTTAAAGTTTCCTTGAGTGTGCATGTCGATTACTTGACGTTGTCTTGTGTTTGGCGCAGCTTGGCCAAATATGACCCCTTGCACCATAAAACCCAATCAACCTTACCTGAAACTGATCACATCTTGATGGATGAGACATCCCGTCATTAGACGAAAACTGAGCTGATCTCAAGATCAGCTCAGTTTTCGTTTAATGTTCAGTTTCGTCTAATGTCAGTTCTCGTCATCATCAAAAAATCATCAATATCATGGTGACGAGATATCTCGTGATTAGCAAAATTAATCAGATCTTGATGGAGGATTTTCTTGTCGAAACCGTTTGCTCCAATGTGAAAGATTGACTTCAAATTGACTAGCCTTCGAATTGGACACGCGTGTTTTACACACAGAAATCTTTTGCTCACAGAAAACCCTCCTACGTTATAGTTACATGTTCTACTTGTACCTATCATCGTATCATTTTTTAATAATCTTATATTGGACTTATTCGTCTGCTAATATATCGTCGGCGTACTAGTGAAACACACCAAGTCAAAATTTTCAAGATATGAGCTTTTCCTAAACCAGAATGTGTTCTTTTGACTGATATAGTCCACTAAATTAATTTTTCTTTCATAAAGGTTAGATTTCTTGAAAAGCATTTAGCGAGTAAATCGTAGAGTAGAATTTTTCTCCCTTCTCGTTTTCTCAGAACTGTATTTTTGGTAGTGTGTTTCACTTGTAAATCGACGACAAATAGAATTTGTTCATTCCGAGCACAGAATATACTTCCCTAGTAATTAAAATTTAAAAAAATACCATACTTTCAATCTAAAAAAATTCCGTTAAACCACTCGAAAAATACTCTCCAAAACTCGAAGTGCGTAACGCATATTAATCAGATGATTTTATATACCCGAGCCATTTAATCAATACTTACACCAAGGTCCTTTGAAATTTAAGTTTGAAAAAATCCCTAATTATAACTTCCTTTGAAGTCTTAAGTGTATTAAAGTGTGCCGATAAAATAAAAAAATAAGCATTTAACTACATATAATCTTTTATAGCATATACTGTTAAGGAAATGTATTAAGGGATATGCAAATAAGTGGAATAACAAACTATATTGATTCGAAGATTCTTTATTACAATTAATTTTAGTTTTTCTTTTGTTTTCTTTATGTGCAGATTCATGTAAAGAGAGAGAACTCGATTATTTTAGCAACGAAGATAAATACCCTAAATTCGGATGAATAAATACCACTTTGAGCATGATTGATTAAAACGTAATGCTGGATTAAAAGTACATATCCAGATGAATAACATGGTCATTCAATTTGGAATGCCCAGAAATAAAAAAATGGCGAAATGTGATATGAGAAAGAATCTGAAGTGCAATGGTGTATGATTTTCGGGAATTTTTCGGTTTCTTTAGATGAAACTTGTAGCGTTCGTGACAACTGTATATGAATATTTTTAGATTAATACAACTTTGCTATTGCTACTATATCACCTAGCACAATTATGGCGAATGTCTTCATTCACTATATTTGAGTTGTAGCGTCATTATATTGGTGGGTCACAAAACATTCAACTGAATTGCTTGAAAGTAAATCATTCCATGTTGATTTCGTGCAATGCGTGAGCTTTCTACAGAAGTTTGATGCATATTGTTTCATTTAATTACATTTTGTTTTCATTCGGCTTCGTTTAAATCACATATCATTTTACAATTTGATTTGAGATTTCTTTCAGCTTCAGTATTTAATAAATTCTGCTTCATATGTGTTATGCTAGTCGATGTATCACATGTCACATTTATTTATCTAGTTCAAAATTATATTGGAGTGAATGGTTTCCACATAACTTATCACAAGTATATTCAAAATGAATACGATCTTCGTGCATCGATGAAGAGAAAAACTAAGCCAGCTTTCGAAAATCAAGAAAAAGTTGCTTTACAGTGTACCCGGTCACTGGTATATGAGACAACAAACAAGCTGACCAATTGGTTAAGGCTGGAGCACAGTTCCCCCATTCTAAATCCCTTTTGAATCTACATAACATCAAGATTCGTATATACTCGTCTATAAGGACTAATAGACAATCTACAAAGAGATGTCTATAGGAAAGAACTGAAATGTTTTATTGAGTAATAAAGCTCGTATTCCAGGTTCCTCACCCTAAACTGTAGGGGTCTCTTGCTTTCGACTTCTTGCCGGATATGACTACTATCTATATTGGAATGAATGGATTCCACATAATTTATCACAGGTATATTCAAAATTAATGCGATCTTGTGCATCGATAACAAGAAAAACTAGCCATCTTGGTCAACGAAAAAAGTTGCTTGTAATGCATCCCAAGTCGCTGTTGTATATATTTCAATTAACATGATGACCAATTGACTACGTCACGTTTCCCCCAATTTAAATCCCTTTTGCCTCTACGTATCATCAAGATGCTTATATGCTCGTCTATAAGGACTCACAGAGTTGCAATCTACAAAGAAATGTCTATAAGAAAGAACTGGAATGTTTTATTGAGCAATAAAACTCGTATCCCAGGTTCCCTGTCCTGAGCTGTATGAGTCACTTGCTTAAGACTTCTTACCAGACATGACTACCTACAAAAACACTTACACCGTATTAGAGTATCGAGATCAGCTATTTGTGAATTGGACGAAATGACTGGAAACCACCTCAAGGACGACCCTAAAATTCCTGGCAATACAATTTCAAATACTGTAGATAGAGTTTTTAAACATTTAATCACTTCAGACCTCTATTACGCTGCTCGCCGACTGATGGCTCAGAAGCCGGAGACGGGAGTAGTATATATATTTTTAGGATAGAATAGGGTAGGATTTTAAGCAGGATATATATTAATTTTGTAATTTGTTAGAAATGTATTATTTAATATATTTTTATTTGTGTCAGAAATGCGAGGTTCTCCGGCTAGACACTGAGGAATGTTGCCCGGAAGGAACCATTTGATCCCCGAGGGACGTTGGTGGGGTGTTCTTGGACGATCATCCGGGTGAGGAGGTTAAAGGAGAACGATGGGGGGTGACTCGAGTTTTGGACCCCGACCAGGAAGGACGCAGTGAGGGTCCTTCAATGTCATGTTCCAAAAGGTAGGTAGGTATTTTAATTAAGGTTGCACGGGAGCAACACGACGGTCCGGGATCGAGGACAACACCACGTAATTTTGAACCACGGTCAGGTGACGAGGTCACACCTGGACCAGCACTCCACTCTCCAAACTTCCACACCACGCCAACGTGAGGATATTTGAGGCCGCGACAGATTTAGCATGCACCATCCCTCCTTGTAAACGACGGTCTTTGGTTGGATTCGAACTCACAACCCTCCGGTTGCTAGTCCGTTACTCTTCCAACCGGGTCACCGCGGCCTCATGTTCCAAAAGACTTGGAAAGCTTTAAATATAAATATTTAAATAGCTTATATGATGCCCGAATTATAAATAAATGTATAAAAAAGCACTCGGCAGAAGGCGTCATTCATAGTTCTATGCATGAAAGAAGGGTATCGTGTGTGACAGTGGGAAAACCTTACAGGATATTTTCAAGGTACTTTATGATTTCGTAGGGCATTCGAAATATTATTTAAATAGAAGTATAATACATTATATTATTCTCCTGTGGTGATGAAAGTACATATATGTCGACTGCCAGCTTTAAATTCTTCCAATACGTCCCCAAATTAATTTAATTTTGGTAAGAGTCCAGGCGAGAGAACTGTTTTCAGGACAATTTATTGACGACTGACGATACGACGAATATGATTCTCAGTTACTGTGTATCTATATAAATGAAAAATGGAGCATTTCAACAGAGAATATTTACGACCTTTTTAAATTTATCTGTCGTTGTCCGAGAGCAAAGTCAATGGGTTCTACAGTTCGTGTCTGTCTGCATGTGTGAAGGCTCATGGAATTTTGTATGGTTCGAACATTTAAAGTAACACTTCACTGAAAATGAGCTGTTCAGCATCAGTCAGCATAGGTGTCATTGTTTCTGTGAGTAACTCATGTCTAAGCGTCTGAATATATTTTTATTACATTTTGATTTTCTTACTTATTAATTTAGCGAATAAGCTATTTAGAGCCTGTCTTCGAGTTTCGAGAGGTTGCATGTTTGTGAAAGTATCGTGCCATAATGGCTTTACATTTTCATAAAGTTTTGCAGGTTTTGCATCGGCTTTGAGCAGTAACTCATTAACTGACTAAAACATTATTCTTATTTTACAGCTATTTAGACTCCTCATCATTGCGAAAATAAGCATTCAGTGTCCACGAAAAATTGTCAGTGAGTTTCTGCTCTTATCCGACAAATATCTGCTGTATCTTCGTGAATAACAGGCATTTTCTGTCAAGCTAAGTGTAGGTGGTGAATGTTTTCGTGGCGATACGTGTTTCCTGTACGTATTCTGAACGTGACAGCACTTGGCTTGTTTTTCGCGAATTCGATTTCATTACTTCGTCAGCAAAAATTCCAAAGAATAAATTCCGAATTGTTATGAAATTCCGATAGTTGATTGATCAATACCAATTGGATTAAACGCCAAACGTTGCCAGAACGGCAATAAACTAAGTATTAAGGTTGACCTGAACATGTGACCAAAACTAGTAGTAGCTTGACCCTTAGTTCCACCCATCAACCTTTCGTCTGATGAGTGGAACCTAACATTTATCATCTGATTGGTCCACTGAACGGGAGAAGACGCCCATTCATTAGTTCATTACCTGATAAATCCATTGATTGATCATCTGATAGAAGTAAGCTATGGCGATTTTATCATTTTTGTCACCACTCTAGAGAAATGAGGGTTCACCCTACCTACTCTGTCATTAGATGTTATATCCCCAAACTAGGCGATAAGACACCAAATCGGCCAACCAAGTCAATTTTTCACAGAACAGTCACGTGACTACTAGTCCACAGGCTGGTCACACTTTTTGAAGCTCTTCTCAATAGCAATGCTCAGTCTACTTATATTTCACGTCTATGATTTGGACAGAAGTAAAATCTTCGCATTTTCTCTGGATTGTTCGTTTCAATAAAAATCCCTCTCATATGCCCACTGCGCTAGAAACCTTCGAGTTGGCGGCGCAGGCTCGATTCCTGTGAGATGCTATTCCTCCCTAGATGTATTTCTCTTCTTCTGGGCCAGTAAAACTTTCATTGCGTGTATATGTCTATTACTTTATATAATATATCTTTTGTCTTGTGTTTGGCACAGCATGGCCAAATATGGCCCTGATGGCACCTATATTTAGCTTGACCGAAAATGTCTCATATAGTCATACCAAAGACAGTTCTTTATTTGGTGACATTAGCATGAGAAGTTAATACTGTGCTCTAAAATAAAATATTACTTCCAAAAAAAACAAGCAAACCTTTTAAATAAAATGCAACCAAGCAGCAGTAAATATGCGGAATATAACTTTTTTCTCGTAAGGAATGTAAAGTGTTACCCATTTTGTTAAACGAAAATGGTAAGAATTCAAAACGATAAATCATCCAGGAAAACCTATTTTCCCTAAGGAATTTTGAAGAATAACGAAAGTTCTGTACAAAATGATCCAGAAATCGATTCATTTTCTTCGAGCAGTATTCTTTTTAACCAGAAACAAATAAGGAACTTCGAATGCTCGAAGGAGTAAAAAAAAGCCATGTATAAAAACGGAAAACTCTAAGGAGATTCATATACATTTGAATTCTGTCTAATTTTCTAAAACATGAAAAATTCCTACTTCATATTGAAATACAATTATTTTTATAAGGAATTTCTAACAGTAATTCTTTCCATTCTCAGCTATGCAATAACTTAAACCAGGGGGTGTCAAACTGGCGGCCCCCGAGGTAATTTTTGATAGCCCACGATGCTCTGAAATAAAAAGAAAACAGGACAATATGTTATGAAGAAATAGCACTTAGGGGAGATCGAGGGAGATGTGAGCATTTAAAAGCACAAAATCAAAGTTGCTTATTTTCACAATATTGTGGTAAAATTGAAGAAATCAAAAACGAATTCGCGCGATAAACGTTTTAATGATTTCAAGAGTTACAAAAAAAATTCTCTTTTTACTAGGCCTTTTTCTTTGAAGTTGAAAATGCTCCCACTTCGATACAACTGGAATTAATTAATTTCCAGAATAATTCGGCTTTAAAAGACAAATAATCGAGAAGTAGGAATTCCCAAAACATATTCTTATTTAGGTGAAAAATACCCGCAAATTAAAAAGTTTACTGCACAAATTTTATGCTATTTGGGGAGTACGTACTTGTGTGAGCAACTATTTTCGTCCATGAAATTAAATAAAACGGCCTACAGATCAAGATTAACTGATAAACATCTATCTGCCATAATGAAGATTGTCTGTTCTCAGTCTTTGAATCCAGATATTGGAAAACTAGTAGGAGGATAGCGCTGGCAAGTTTCCGGTAAAAAAAATAATTTTAGTTTTATAAATACATTAAATTAAATAAACGTTTAGATAAAAGCAACTATATAGCAATATTATAAATTAGTACCCTAAATTCACTTAATTACATAATGTGTTTTAATTATCCTATCCATATTCCTGAATCCTCACTTCAAAATATAATTTTAAGAAAATTTGTAAATGTGATGTGACCCGCGTGAATCTTACCAGTTGCATTAAATGACCCGTGTTTTAATTGAGTTTGACACCCCTGACATAAACGATTGTAAATGAAGCCATGGATTAGTTAAGAAGCATTTATTTTGGTAAAACTCAAGAACACGGTACCGGTCCATTGCCAAATTGTCGACTAAAATTTTCGTCGTCAAATGGCATATTGGTGAATAGTCATGTACGTAGCTAATTAACGTTGCACTGAAGCTAGCTACCAACGAGATATTGGGGGAGGTCCAGAATCCATCCCGAAGGGAAAGATCCGAGCACAACCCCTCGTAATTTTGAACCACGGTCAGATGATGAGGTCAGCACCTGAGCTGGCAACCCACTCTCCGAGCTTCCACACGTCGCCAAAGTGAGGATATTTGAGGCCGCGACAGATTTAACGCGCACCAGCCCTGGTGTACATTACGGTCTATGATTGGACCGAGTTTCGAACTCGGTCCAGCCCTCTGGTTGCTAATCCGTTACTCTTCCAATTGGGCTACCACAGCCCAGGCATATTGCATAAGCCTACGACGGGTTACCATATTCCGAAATTACTGCCTATACCATACGATGATCTACGTCATTTTGTACGGGACATCGTATGGAACGAATGGCGCGAAGACTGGAATGAACAGAGCAACAACAAGCTCCACAACATCCAGCCGACAATCTCACCCCTACCGTCACTACCATCTCGACGGTTCGACGTCATTCTAACTCGTCTTCGCATCGGCCATTCACGAATCACTCATAGATTTTTATTGGTCGGGGAAACCACTCCATCGTGCCAGCATTGCCAAGATCCACTCTCCATTTATCATATTTTAACTTCTTGTACATTTCTTAGACATCTTTATAGACAATTTTTTAAAACTTCATTACCAATTTTATCAGACCTGTTGGCTCAACCTCCCCATCCATTGCTTTTTAGATTTCTTCATTGTTCTGGATTTTTACCACATATCTAATTAAGATCTCAAATTTTATTTCATCAAATTTCATAAAGCGAGATGGGGATACCCATCTCGCTTTAGTTCTTCAATTTTAGATCCCATCTTAGTTCTCTTTTAAAAAAATACGATTTTACATTTCTTATGGTTGTGGTTTTCCATTCATATTAAATTTTATGCATATCAATTTATTTTATTCATTACATCTCTATGTGGTATTGTTTCTTTGTTTCAAATCATAAACTCATCTCCTAATTTTAATATCTTGTGTTTGGCGCAGCTTATCCTCTTTTGGATCTTGCGCCATAAAACCCAAATCAACCAACCAACCAACCAACCGAAATTACTGCCTATTGGCGTTGGAAAATTATCGCCAATTGGCGATGGTAGCGTGTTTTTAAGTCTACCATTTATTTCTTAAGAAAACGATACACATATTTAAGTTTAAAAAATTAGGAATTAATTGCGAGCGTAATACGGGGTGAACATCATAGCATTACATCGTCCGCGTGAAGAAATCAATCCGTTTACATATCTCAAGTTGAGTTGTTACTATATTTACCAGGTAAAAAAGTATCCATCGGTAAAATTAAAGCAGCGCGTTACAAAACTAAAGTTTCCCAATATCATTGAAGATTAAATGGAATGGAATATACTTTTAGATTGATTGATTTTCAATCTCAAAATATAAGTATCATTTTACTGATGTCCGTTGCCGACTGGTTGAAAAAGAAATGTACTCCATATAATCAGAAATTGCTCACAGGATTTTAGTCATTTTTTATGTAATGCCCGAGAATACGAGTGCCAAGTGAATTCGTTCTAATTAACTTAACGATTAACTATAATCGAAAGCATTAGTGCTGTCATTTATCACGAACGCTTTCAATCACACATGAATTGTAAATAGGTTCTTCCAGTTTGTCGTTCCTTCGTGCTGTCATGGCAAATAATCTGTTTTTTCTCTGCAGCGTGACAGAATGGGAGCAAGTATTGAGAGACATATTGAGGGCTGTTTCCCTAAAACAAAAACAACATCTCATACTTAAAATAAACCGAGGAAACAACCGAATTCTGGAATCATGTTTTTTACTTAGTCTTCTATTACTCTGATTCAAACAATTGCATTTAGTTTTTGAATGGTAGAGAATAAAACGGTTAACAAAATAGTTTTTTTAAACTTGTGAAACAGACATTTAAATTATTTCTGAATCATTAATTTACCGATACGTTACTTAAAATCGTACCTTCCAAAGTGGGGACAGAAGGAATCTTAGAAGAGAAAAGAAAAGTACTCCATGCAATCAGAAAATTGCTCACAGGGAATTTTAGTCTTTTTCCCTAGAATAAAAAATAACACCTCATACTTAAAATAAACTAAGGAAACAACCTAATTCTGGAATCATGCTTTTTACTTAGTCTTCTATTACTCTGATTCAATCAATTGCATTTAGTTTTTGAATGATAGACAATAAAACGGTTAACAAAATAGTGTTTTTAAACTTGTGAAGCAGACATTTAAATTATTACTGAATCATTAATTTACCGATACGTTTCCTAAAATCGTAGTTTCCAAAGTGGGGGCAAAAGGAATCTTAGGGGGCAAGGCTGGTCCAGAGAAACTAGGGGGTGTTGAGGAGCAAGAGTGGGCAAAAAGAAAATAAAAATAATTGGTAAGTTGTATCGAGGACAAACAAACCGTGGGGCCGAAGTAACTCGGTTGGAAGAGCAACGAATTAGCAAGCGAGTTCGAATCCAACCAATGACTGTCGTTTACAAGGGAGGTTGGTGCACGTTAAAACTGTCGTACCCTCAAATGTCCTCACGTTGGCGTGGTGTGGAAGTTTGGAGAGTGGGGTACCAGCTCAAGTGTGACCTCGTCATCTGACTGTTCAAAATTACGTGATGTTGTCCTCATTGAGGAGGTATAAAAGTAGAGTGACCTATGGCAATCCTTTTGTATCCACATGATCATGTGACCAAAACCAGTAGTCACGTGATCCTTAGACTCTTCTCTCCAACGCGCATATAGTTTTCGCATTCTTTCTTCCACTGCAAATGCATTGAAGGTGAAAGCAACATGGTTCTATCGTGCTGTGCATATGGATGCTTTTCCAAATTTATTAAAGGTGTAGACAGTACTTTCACAAGTGAGCGATTTACTTGTATTTTACATTTGTTTTTTGTGTTTTTCAGTATTTGCTAGTAGGATAAAAATAGATGTCCTAACTTTGGAATTCTTAATAAAACCTGTTCATAGATTTGCAATCAATATATATCTAAAATAATGTTTTTATAAAATAACTGATGTTCTAGTGTGTTCATTATTGTAAATTGTACATCTATGAGGGCATAAAATATTGAAAATAATAAATCAAACTTTAAAAAATTGTATGAAATCGTTTTCTGTCTTGGCGATGATTTTTTGGCGCCACAACTAGGAGCACTACATTTTTTCGTGTCTTACACGATAAAAAATGTTATGAATTGAAAACATGAACGAAAGTACATAATTTAAACTGTTATTTCTTGCTGAACAAAATTGTTTTGTATCTACCCATCTGTGGAATTACATAAGAATAATAATTAAAATAAAAGATAAATTTTGAAAATTTTAAGAATTATAAATTAAGTAAAATCGATTTGTTAAAAATAGGATTAAATCATTTCATAAACCGTATTATAAATAGTAACCACATTTATGCGCTTTGTGGAACCTTTTTGTTCATGTTTTTAAATAGATGTAAAATCTTTCATTATAAGATTGCATTTTTAAAAGAGCTTTTCTTTCAAATAATTTTCCTTGAATCTATATTTTTCTACTGGAATGTCGAAAAACAAATTGCCGTTCCCCTATGTGAAAAACAAAAACAGTGCATAAAAGTAAATTGAAATATTGTATCTGTTTTGGCGTATTTTTATTCTTGTTAATGAAGCATACAATATAGCAAATTGGAAGACAAAAAAATAGAGAACGAAATGAAACTTCTTTTGTACTAATTCCAAACAATCCACTCAGCTTGAAAAGTTTCTTTTATAAAAACATTTGCTTAAAACTTAAAACCCTGATTTTTTTGCTTAGTGTTTAAATAAACCTAACACTAAAATTTAATTATTTTCCACTTTTAAACCAGTTTCATCTTTTTTCTTTATATGTTTTAATCTTGAGATAAATCATACTGAGAGAATTAGATTGTTTCGAACAATATTTGTGAACATTTCAATGTTTGTAAGTGTTCTTTAACTCGATAAATATGCTTGGTTATAAAAACACATTCCACAGCGAAATGAAATTCTTCACTCTTGTTTTCTACCTGAAAAGAGGACACTTTGATTTCTTCTCTCTAAGTAGAATATTTGAACGAATTACATATATTTGTAAAAATTTATGCACACATAAAACATGCTCCTCAATCGAGCGAAACATTTATTTCCTACAATTTTTTTAAACTAAAAAAAAACTTTTTTTAACGCATTAAATTTAGGATAACTTAAACTCTTAAGGTATTGTCCTTCAAACTATAAACATAATTTTGCACTTATGATTTTTAGAACTATAAGTAAAACAATTTATATTTACTTGTAAAGATGTGTACCTGCTAAAAGTTCATTTATTCAGTTCTTATGTATTTAAAATTTTTATTTTGTTCCATTTATTAGTTTTCCCAAAGACGAAGAAAGAAGATGGATAGTAAATGGCTACATGTTTCTGAGTTCTATTTAGTGGATTTAAAATGTGATGAATGTGGCAATAAATTTTATAAGTTTACTGTTTCTTATTTATCTTTCGTATTTATAATATACTGATTTCACACACACAATAAGTAATAGAAATTTAATATTAAAAGTTCTGCACAGTACTTTTGCACATACTTAAAATCATAAACATTTTCAAGATTTATTTACATGATCATTTTGATAAATTGAGGAGTTGACATGGAAAAGCATGCAAATCACAAAAACAAAATTTTAAAGGACAAGTAAAAATTGTTTGTGAGCCTGTTAAAAAGGAATTGTATTTGTAGAAACTAAAAGAGCTGCAGAAACTAAACTATTTCTTCTAGCGACTTACTGGCTTTACCATGACACTGGCATGGGTTCTTACAATCTTATCAGCTAAAAAATTAATTTTCGATTTTTTTTTGTGACTTACATGCTTTTCCATGTCAACGCCTCAATTTAAAATATCGATATAGACACACGGATGTAACTTATTTAGTTTGAACCAGAAATTTAAAATTGGGCAAAATAGCTAAGAGCTTTAAGTATATCTCGTTAAAAAAATACCTTCCATCTTGTAAAGATTGTATATATAATTTTTCATGTTAATATTTTTATTTGTAACTGTCCTAAAATAAATTTGCGTTTACGAAAACATAAGCAATTAAGGATTCATAATATAAATTAAAGCTTTCAGTGGTGATCTTGAATTGATTTGAGCAAGCAACTTTATCCGTTTTCTCTATTTTTATTTGTTTTCACTACATTTATTATTGATTATGACTGCATCAGTAAAAGAATTATAGAAGCAGTCATTTCCAAACATAAGCATTTATTTTTCAATTTATTCCAACTTGTGTTAACCTCATTAAATTAAAACAATGAAGTTTGAATGATTCTCTACTATTAAATCGTTAAGTTAATTTCCCCAACACCTAATACAAGTAAAAGAAAAATATATAATATATTGAATTTATAAAAGAACCCCAGGTTTAGGAGAACTATCTTACACAAAATTTTAATTAGTGACGAAATACTTGTGGACATCCCCTAACCCTTTTGACATGTGCTTTTAATATACAATAACAAAGGTAATAGTCGAGTGATAAATCAAACCAGTACTACTGGGCCGATCTCAACTGCGGGTCTGGTAAACCTGTGCGGAGGACCGTATCTGAAACTGCAGGCTGGTTAAACTGATTTGGAGGGCCGAATCTGATAAAATATTTGCTGGACTGTATCTGGATTGCGGGCTAGGTAAAACTATCCTGAGGGCCGTATGTGGATAGCGGGCAGGTTAAACCCTTCGGGTATATCTGGTGTGCTGTCCTAATAAAAATATTTGGATAATCGTATGTGGACTGTAGGCCAGGTAAACCTGTCCGAAGAGTCGTATTTGAGGTACGGTAAAAATTTGGAGGGCCGTATCGGGTCCAGGTCTGCATTCCAGAAACCGGTCTAAATCTGTCCGCAAGACAACCGTATCTGAACTGCGGGTTGGTTAAACTGATCTAGAGGGCCCGGCCTGGTCTGTAGGCCAGATAAAAATATTTGGTGGGCCGTATATGGACTCTTGGCCTGAGATCAATCTACTCATTACAACCTATGTATCTTACGCGTACGGTTTTTTGCATACGTGCTAGTTAAACTTGATCTCAACGAGTACTTCACCTAATTATATAACAACTCAAATAGCTAAAAACATCAAAAAGTTACACAAATTCAATAAATATTCAGTAGTATGCACATTTGTATTGCCTAACAATGTTAAAACGTAACTCAAATTCAAGAATTAGTCAGTATTATCCACATTCGCATCGCTAACATTTATGTTATGTCGCCAAGAGAAGCGATAAAAAATCAATCAATTAAGCTGGATTTTTGCGTAGCAGTAGCGACATGTTGCTCCCACTTTTTAAAGCTCTTCTCAATACGATACTCAGTCTACTTATATTTTACGTCTATGGTTGCCCTCGTATATTTCCCTTGGGGATTGATCCCGGACCGGCGCTAATAGCCCGTTGTGTTATTCCAGTGTGACATTAAAATACCTATCTACCTCTTGAGTTTATCACTTCTTGTGACGTGGCCGACGCGACCGTCGTGGCTCAGTGGGAATGACAACTGCGGTAGCAACCTGCGAGTTGTGGGCGGTTCAGGTTCGATTTCTACCTGGGTGTGTTACTCTCCTGTGCCAGTAATACTTACCTTGTGTGTATGTCCATTATTTGATATTGTCGGTCTTGTTTCTGGCGCAGTATGCACCCACCATAAAGAAAGCCCACCATAAGGTTAAGCACCAAAGATTAAAGCCCACCATAAAACCAAACCAACCCACCACTTTTTGTGACAATTATGGTTTAAGCGTTTTACTTCCCGCAAACCTTTACTATATACTCTTATATACACCTTTACTAAATACTCTTATATACACCTTTACTAAATAGTTATATGTTACCGTGAAAGACCGAAATTAGAGAATGTTCATATTCTCCGGTGAATGTCGACACATACCAAATACGTCGGTGAATGACCGAATATTTGGTTATATTCTTATACATTCGGACCATCGCCGGTGTATGTGGACAAGCACAAATAAGCTCTGGTGGGGGTCGAAACGAGAAGGCGGAGAGGCCACAGCCAGAGAGGCCTCTCCGCCTTCAGTTTAAGTTGCAATAAATAAGATTGTATAACGTTAATCACATAATTTATGTGTAAGTTTATTACTGGTATTATTTTCTTTTCCATTTAGAACGTACTGTTCTTTTTAGGTTCAATAGTTTATTTACTTAAGCTTTCTCCTATTTTGACATATATCATAATATGTTTTAATAATAAAGTATGATTTAAAAAGTTGCATTTTTGTCTTAACCTAACAAAAATATTTTTATTCACCATCAGTGCATGCTGAATGTCGACATTTGCCGGTGTAAGTGAGAAATAATGATATTTAGCAAATATTTCGGACATACACCAAGCGACTATGTGAATGCTGACATTCACCGGAGAATATCGACATTTCCCAGATATCGGTCTTTCATAGTAACATACATTATTTACCTACCAAAGAAGTTATTTTTGCCTGGAGAGACGGGTAATTTTCTCTCTTTTTATCACTTTTTGGGACAAAAAGTATTGCATTAAGTGTTTCACTGCCTACACGCCATCAGCATCTTTACGACCATCAAAGCCCAGCGAAATCCGAAGCGAATTCTGCCTTCATTTCAAATATCATTCGTTCCTCGTGTAATATTTCATCGGCGGTGTTTACATCACACCATTTTCGCAACGCAATATTTTGCAAGCGCCTGCTCTCGTCCATGTATTTATTATTCAACGTCTGAAACACACGAGGCTTGTGTTGTCTTGGCTGGAAGAGTTGGTAATGAAAGTTATTTCAGCCGGTAGGGCGCTAATGAAATCGCGAGCCTTGACTTCTGCATTGCATGGGGAATTCACGGGCACAACGAACTTTGCTCGCGCCTAGGGAATCGGAAGAATTAAAAGGCATCTTTAGTCACACCGTGGTGACTAGACATTGTGGTTGAAGTTTAAATCACGGCGTGGTAACTAACTATTGTTGCATTTTGAAGTGTTAAGACGTTATTTAATTTCCAGTGGAGACAACTCAGATGATGTTTCAAAACCCATCTATCGCTTTTGACTTTCGCTAGACGTGGTGTGGAAGTTTGGAGAGTGGGTTCCAGCTCAGGTGTTGATCTCGTCATCTGACCATGCTTCAAAATTTTAAGGTGTTGTCCTAAGATCGATCCCGTACAGTCGCCAATGATACGTTGTGTTGCCCCAGTGTGACCTAAATTCAACTACCTACCCTTACGAAAGAAATTTTAGTTCTATAGAATTCTAAAGAGTAAAGAAATTTCGTTTCTATAGGAAAATATATAGAATTCATAGTGATTTCTATAAAAAAGCGAGCTCTGATGCTATAGAATTCCATATAGAAGTTCTATAAAAAAAAGTCGTGAAACAAAAAAATAAGCTTCTATAGAATTCTATAGGCATTCTATCGAGGTTACTTTATAGAGCTTATAGAAAAATGGGCCATCATTCTATTGGATTCTATAGATCACATTCTGTAGAAATGTTTATAGAAATCAATGGAAATGTTTCGTAAAGGTGCCTACCTATCTTTTAGGTCTTGCAAGTTGTAGGAGGGGCAGGTTCCATTCCTGTAACTTACTCTGACTGCATTTCTCTCCTCTGTGCCTGTAAAATTTCTATTACTTGATGTTGTCGGTCTTGTGTTTGCTTGCAGCTTGTCCAAATATGTGCTTACTTCATAAAACCCCAATCAGTCAACTGTTATTTTCACTTCGCGTTCGCCGAAGATTGAAACCTTATCTCTCAGCCTGAAAGATATAGTTCCACTTCTAATTTTTCATAAGTCAATGCCGCCTAATTGAGTCCTAAAGTTTCCGAAGAAATTTGTAACACATGCCGTTCGCCAGCGAACACAGTCTGGAGTGTAGGATGTAGATGATCGCCCAGAATGCTGAGATACTGACTGCTTTGATCTTCCTTTTCAGGACAAGTGATCTCAGATCACGCCAAGATATCGTATCACACACCATCACTCCATGCTTAACAGTAGGAAGGAGGTAGTCAATATGCGAGGCTTCTACGGGCGTTCTCCAGACATACACATCTCTCTGGTGGTCTGAAATAATGTAAATACAGGTTCGTCAGATCAGAAGACCTGTCCCGATTACTTCTGCGTTCAGTGTGTCAGCTCTCGGCACCGTTGTCGTAACATCAAAGCTTTATGCGATATCACCAATGGTTTTGGAATAGCCCCTCTACCACGAATGTTCGCAGTAGGCAGTTCCCGTTGGATAGGTTTGGTGGATACAGGGTCCTGGAGTTGTGTTTTCACCTCGGAGATTACCTGGGACTACATTGTCTTGTGCTTTCGGGACAGTATCCACTTCAACACCCGTCGATCCTTGTCAGAGAGCCTTGACTTTCGACCACTGTTCTGTTTCGAACATGACTTCTTGCAATGTTTTGTGTAGACTGTCATAAAAGTTAACACAATACTACTTGGAACACCCGCAAGATTGATTGTTTCATTCGCTGAGGCTAGAACGAGGCTCCTATGATCAAGTCTCTGGAAGTTTGAGAGATCGGTTGTTTGTGAACATGGCTACTAGTAGCCATGTTCACAAACAACCCGTCTCACAGCCACTAGGTGGCAGACTTGTGTTAGGTCACGTGGCTGTACTACAAGGATGAGTTCGGTCCGTTTTCATATGAGTGTTCATGTTATTTTGTCCACCACCAATCTATCTTATGTAATTGGGCAAGTTTCTAATTTATCGTAACCCCCTCTTGGTGGTTTATATTCGAGTCGAAAACTGTCATGTACAGACCAACCTCTGATACAAAACCTTTTCCTACTTGGATCTTTATCCCCTTGGAACAATTTTGTCTCGACGATATACTATCTTGTCATTAACAAAACTAACCAGATCTTTATGAACGAGATATCTCGTCATTGACAAACTTGACCAGATATTGATGGACGAGCTCTCTCGTCTAATCCACTTAGGAAGGGTTAAGCATTTTAGTGTCACAAGTATCAGAAGTCGACAATGTGTATCACACACATATATATCATACTTTCATATATAACAGAATTACATTACATTTCTTACAATACCTAAAGTAATTTTCACTTCAAAGGATGAACGCATGTTTATTGATGTTTTTCACTTTATTTCTCTAAAGATTAAATTTAAAACATATTTCGGTGACATTTTCCGTTTTGGCAAACCTTTTTCATCAATACAACATATATTTACATCAATATAACATATATTCTCAGAGTTCAAACGTACAATTTTAATCTCTACTAGGCATACAGCGTATCCTTCGGCATTTGAGCCAATGCATTTTCCATCGGAATCCCCATTGGAGAAATAAATTATTCAATCTTTCATCTAATAGAAACAATTTCTTGGGAAAGCCGATTAATCGGATGTTTCAAAAAGAACTCAAACTAATCTTTATTATTTTAAGGTGCATCGGGGTACTTAAAAGCTCTTTATTTTTCCAATAGTTTCGGAAAGCATCGGCCACTTGCTGAATCGTTTTGTTGTTTATAATGTTTAGTTTGTAGTGAAGAAGCTATATGGTTTAAAGTTGAAAACATTTCTAAGAGGGCTCAAATTTAAATTTCTATCTCAATAAAACTGGATACCAGGATCAACATTTTGATTTTTTGCTGTTTCTGACTCTTAGACCAAGCTAATAGGATAATCTGCAGATTAGCAATTAAACTAGTCAATAACTGACATACGCCTAAAAGTAGGCCTTAGAATTAAAAATGAGATATCAACAATAAAATAAAGCTCCACAAGTCAAGGCTTACACGTATCTAGGACAATTAGAAACATTACAAGCATCGAATTACGGGTAGTTAGGTAAGTATTTTAATTAACGTCGCATTGGAGCAACACAACGGACTATTGGCGAGGATCCGGGATCAATCCCCCAAGGGAAAGATGCGAGGACAACACCACGTAATCGAATTATGGGATTTATATCCTTTCAGAGATGATATTAAAACGTTATTAATCTAAAAATTAGTTGTGCTGGTAATGGTAATTAATTGACGTAGCACTGGAACAATACGACGAGCTATTGGAGACTATCAGGGATCAATCCCTAAGGAAAAGACCCGAGGACAACACCACGTAATTTTGAACCACGGTCCGATGACCAGGTCAACACCTGAGCTGGCACCCCACTCTCCAAACGTCCACATTATGCCAACGTTAGCACTGGAGCAACACAACGGACTATTGGCGAGGGTCCGGGATCAATCCCCCAAGGGAAAGACACGAGGACAACACCACAAGGACATTTGTGGCCACGATAGATTTAACGTGCACCAGTCCCCGTGTTCGCGACAGTCTTTGGTTGGGCCGAGTGTCGTACTCGCAACCCTCCTACTACTAATCCGTTATTCTTCCAACCGGGCTACCACGGCCCTTACGTTTTGTTGCTCCAGTGCGATCTTAATTAACTATCTACCTAAAAATTAAACTGTTTCATAAAATAATAAGCCCTTCATGCTATTCTGGAGGGGGGGGGGGGTATTTCAATTAACGTCACACTGGAGCAACACAATGGGCTATTGGTGACGGTCCGGGATCAATCCCAAAGGGAAAGATCCGAGGACAACACCACGTAATTTTGAACCACGGTCAGATGACGAGGCAACACCTGAGCTGGCACCCCACTCTCCAAACTTCCACACCACGCCAACGTGAGGACATTTGAGGCCACGACAGATTTAACGTGCACCAGCCCCCTTTGTACACGACGGTGTTTGGCTGGATTCGAACTCGCAACCCTTCGGTTGCAAGTCCGTTACTCTTCCAACCGGGCCACCGCGGCCCCATGCTATTCTGGAGTAATATATGTGTGTATTTAACCCTTCAAGTCATTTCGACGAGGTATCTCGTCCATCAAGATCTGACCACTTTTGCTAGTGACGAGATATATCGTCCTGGTCACTTTCGCTAATGACGAGATACCTCATAGAAAAACCAACAGGAGGGTTAACAATCTTAAAATATACATAATTCACAAATTAACCCCTCTTGGTGGTTGTCTCGACACGGTATATTTCATCTCATTATCAAAAATTAACCAGATCTTCATGGACGAGATATCTTGTCAACAGCAAAAAATTGGAAACATCTTGAAGATGAGATATGTCTTCATCAGCAAAGATTGGTCATATATTTATGGATGAGATATCGTCGTCGTAACCACTTGGAGGGTTAAGAGACATTTCTTATGTGAACGCATTATTTTATACCCTTCTCTCAGATACTCCACCATGTAAACAATGGAATACGATATCCTAATCCTCACAATAGTATTAAAACTTTCGTGTACTTGAACGGAATAAGATATTTGTGTTTATTTGGAAATAATAGAGCAATTGTATAGGGCGTATTATATTTTATACTAGCGGATTTATTCAGCTTTACTCGGGTTGAATTGGTTCACTAACTTCCGCTTTCGTTATAATAAATTGAAATTCCTATTCATCACATGTAACAACTACCACTCTAATAAATGTACACAATCATTAAAAACACAATTTCACAAATGTAAATACTACTAAATAATCTACAAAATAAATTCTTAGAATATAACGGACGTAAATTTAAAAAGCAAACGATTAAAAAATACCAAGGTTGCCATATTAGCTACCAGTCCCATTTTAAAAGGTTTTGTTCTGTATATTTTATTTTTGTTTTATTCTCTTTATCGTCTGCCTCAGATATTCAGAATATTTTTTTTATATTTAGTACAGAAAAATAAGGCTCAAAATAAATAAAGTAATCGAATTTAAATTCCGTAAGAACGGTTTTGGGAAAGTAATTGCTTTTTCAGCAGCACTGGTAAAACAATCCAAGTAATTGCAATGCTCAATATGCATTCCAGCTTCTCCAAAGCTATCAAATTAATGTTGATTTAAGTAGAGTTATTCAGATGTTTTAACATGAAACGTGCTTAAATACGTGAGCAAAAGGAATCTAATATAATGCATTCACTACAATAAAATATGATTCATCAAATGTAGGAGATTGCATTAAAATGTTTCGAATAAACTATATGTGATACTTGTACAAACACACAGACACAATACAGAAACAGAACGGGAAGACGGCCGGACAGACAGACTAAAGCAACCAAGTTCAGAAACTAAATGAATATTGGTACTCATAATATGCAAAGTTTCATGAAAATATATTCAATCGTTTGGACGTACCAGGGGCACACACACATACAGATGGACAGACACCATACGCGCAAGAGACGGATTTTGCATCAGAAGGGTTCAAAACGGATAGAAAACTTGAAGTGTGTCGAAAATATTCAATGTGTACAAATAAACACTCCATTCTTATTTATATAGGTTAACAAATAGAAAATTGAGATTTCTTTTTCTTTCGACTGCACTCCAATGAGTACCTGTATTTACTTGATATTTGCTTGTACTTGAGTCGAACTGACTTCTTACGTGTAAAGAAATCTATTCGGCATGTTGTACTAAATTGAGAGGGATGGTTATACGTATACATTCCCAACCAATCAAGAGTTAAAACAGGTACGCCGTAATGCTATCAAAAATTGCACATTTTAAGAAACGTGGGTGACTCAATTCGAATGAGATTGTGAGGGGCAGTTGAATACCATTAAAATTTACGATATCTGGCCATATAAGGGTAGACGTGAGGCTATACAAGGGTAAACGGGAAGATTTTTTTGTACAAGGGCAGACTGAATTGAGGATTTGGGCATGCATGGACAGACTGACTTGAAGATTTAGGCATACAAAGGCAGCCTGATATGAGGATTTGGCCATACTAGGGCAGATTGACGGATTTGAGTTTACAAGGGAAGACTGACGTGAGTATTTGGGCATACGTGAGGGTTTTGGTATACAGTCTGACTTGAGTATTTGGCCATACTAGGGTAAACAGACGGATTTTGGCATACAAAGGAATACTGACATGAGGATTTGGCAATACTAGAGAAAACTGACAGATTGGCGTTTACAAGGGAAGACTGACGTGAGTATTTAGACATACAAGGTATGTTGACGTCAGGATTTGAGCATACAGGGTCAGACGTGAGGGATTTGGTATACAAAGGCAGCCTGACATGAGGATTTGGCCATACTAGGGCAGACTGAGGGATTTGGGCTTACAAGGAAGACTGACGTGAAGATTCGGACATACAAGGGCAGACTGATATGAGGATTTGGCCATACTAGGGCAGACTGAGGGATTTGGGCTTACAAGGAAGACTGACGTGAAGATTCGGACATACAAGGGCAGACTGATATGAGGATTTAGGCATACAAAACAAGACTGAGGTGAGAATGCGAACATACTAGAGCAGACTGACGGATTTGGGTTTACAAGGGAAGATTGAAGTGACTATTTGGGCATACAAGGGAATACTGTATGCCCAAATGTATGACCTAGGGACCCGGGTACACAAGGTAGACTGACCTGGGGATACACTATGGCAGACTGACGGATTTGGGCATACAAATGCAGACTGATGTGGGGATATGGGTACGCTCTGGCAGACTAAAATGAGAATTTGAGCACACTAGGGCAGATTGAGTAGCGTCGTAGCTTTATAATCCTTGATATGGAACTCGCAATTACGCCTCAAATCGCTATGCACGTCAAAAATGCACCTTGGACGCACGGATTACACTGATGCGACTCCTCGACATGGCTCCACATGAATTCGAAAGACACCGCGCATTAGCATCTCCGGATCACTTTTAAGAGTCAACAAATCATTTTTGCACTCTTCCACCGTTCCACGTGCCCGGTTGATTTCAGAGTGAGGAATTCCCCCAGCCAACAACATGGTGTCAAAACGAAATATGGATGCCTCGGTAACGAAACAAAGACTGAATAAATAAGTAACCAAAAACTTTCGAAGGCGGCGTTGCTCGCAAATGCATAAACCGCAGACGTCCAGGAGCTGTGTGTCTACACAGATAAATCTTTCACTCTAGATCTTTTTCGAGTTCGCTTTTTTCTCGGGTTTTGTTGTTTCGGGTTTTGTTTTAGTAAGCCAGAAGACAGCAACAAATCACGTGATGTTAGTAAAATTCTATGCTAATACTTCAAGATCGCATAAAATGGTCTTTTCATGTGTATAGCTGCATTTATTATTCATTCCATTCCCTTAGGATAAAAATACATTTTCACTTCAATTCTGAAAATTTATTTTTGGTGTTATTTATGTTAAAATTGTGCCTCAGAATGAAAGAAGATACCCTTCGTGTATGTTGATGTGGATAAGCCTTTGGAATGATATCTAAATATATTTTTGTTTATACCTTCAGGCATAAGATATTGTTAATTCTTCAAACATTAGATATTGTCAACATAAGATATTGTTAATTCTTCAAACATTAGATTTGTCAACAAAGGTATGCCTCGGTAAAATTCGAAATCTCGGGTTAATTGATATGCATGACCTTGTCATAATATTTTGACGCTGAAATATATTTTAAAATTGGACTTCAATCTGATTGATATATAAATATTGTAAAATTTTCGATGCAAAAAGAACAATTAGGGGCGTTCCCAGTTCTCATAACCAATGCTTGAAAATAATACAAAGACTATTGAATTCCGTTGACTCTAATTAATTCTTAAAATGATCCAAAAATTGAACCCACTCAATTATTAAAAATTACAGAACATAGACTTCATAAACCAACTCTTCAAATCAAGTTTCAATTCCTTCCGATTTCATTTAGGGATTAATTCCAGTAAGTTTTATAAGTTTCCGAAGGGGTTGGTTGTTGAATTTTTACATCGAATGGAGCAACACAACTGGTTATTGGCGACGGTCCGGGATCAATTCCGAATGGAAAGATTGAGGATACCCCATAAATTTGGACCACGGTCAGATGAGAGCCTGATCTGGCACCCCACTCCAAACTTCCACACAACTTGAGGACATTTGAGGCCACGACAGATTTAAGATGCACCAGCCTCGACATACATGGCGGTCTTTGGTTGGACCTAGCTTCAAATTATCAACCCCCTCCGTTTACTAGTCTGCGACTCTACCAACTGGGCTACCGCGGTCCCAGTTTTCAAATGAAAAAAGCATAGATTTTTTCCGAAGCCTTGACGTGCTTTTTCTTTAATTGAAATTACTTAATTTTTTCTTTACTTTTATATATAAACATTTTGAGTTACTGATAATACTTTTATTTCAATATAAATTATACACATTTAGACAAAATAATTTTGAGAGGAAAAAGAATATTTGGGTGAAAGAGGACTTCCCTTTCAATACTTACCTCGAGGTCAGAATTTTCTAACATAAAATACCTTACAAAAGGTTAATATTGTCAAGTTGAAAAACTTAAATTCGAAAAAAATTAGAAGTTCATTGAGAAAGAAGAGAAACACGGCAAAGCTTAACAGAAAAAAAATGAAAAAACGTTAAATAAATAATAATCAACGTTATATGAAATAGTAAACATCGCTTAATGTTTTAGGATTGGTTACAAGATGCTTCTGGAAAGTTCTATGATGCCATTACCAAAATGCAAAATAAAATGTATAAATTTAAATGGAAAAGTAGTAAATGGGAAAATATCGTTTTCCATTAAAGTCTAATGGGATTTTTGAAACTAGAACTATTTATATTTTTTCCCGTTATTTATCGTCTGCACAGTCCAGAACGTGGAAATTCTTTATCACATAACAGAATTCGCATTTTCCTGTTTAGTGTTATGTTTATTTCAAAAAGTGACCCAAAATCGGAAACAATTTTTTTTCCATTTGATCAACGAAATAAAATTATAAAACTCAATGATCAATTCGAATTCAGTGAAACCATGTTTCCAAAATTTTCTTTTTCTTTGAATTTGAAATTTCGAATTCTCTACGGCAGGGGATCTCGACTGATGGTTGTTCAAACATTGGGTTCCGAGTTCAAATCTGGAATGTGTGCGGAGAAATTACTTTTTGCACTCCATCTTTAGAAAACAATGCTTATAGCTCGGAAATCTCACTTTCATGTTGCCTTCTTGTAATCGTATTACTATTCAGAAAAGAGGGAAGAGACAAAATTATAAACTTCTGTCGTAAACGTCTGAAGATCAAAAAGACAGAAGGTGCCTTTTCTTATTTCTGCCCTGGAGATAAATTAAAAGGAGCCATAAATAAAGTCCGGATTTTTGTTAATTTTTATGCACCCTCAATAACTAATTGCAATCAAAAATTAATATAATTTATTTCAGAAGTAAATATTTATCCAATTATAATATTTTATTCCAATTTATATTTATCTCTTCTCATATTTATATAAAATATTTTATCTTCATTTCAAATACGTAAATTGTGTTTTGGATGAGATGGTATGTAGGTAGGTATTTTAATTGACGTCACACTAGTGCAACACAACTGACTATTGGCAACTGTCTGGGATCAGACCAAATGGCAATATCCGAAGACAACACCACGTAATTTCGAACCACGATCAGATGACGAGGTCACACCTGAGTTGGCACCCCACTCTTCAAACTTCCACACCCCGCCAACGTGAGGACATTTGAGACCACAATAGATTTAACGTGCACCAGCTCCCTTTGTACACGACGGTCTTTCGTTGGATTCGAACTTGCAATCCTCCGGTTGCTAATTCGATACTCTTCCAACCATGCTACCGCGGTCCAAATTGTGTTTTGGAAATGGGATGGGTATCAGTTTTGTTTACCCCAAGTGCAGAAAAGCTAGCTTCCCTTCTGTGTTCTAATATTGCAGCGAAAAGGAGTTCGAAACTAGGTCCAGTCAAATACGAGTACAAGAGTGGTGCACGTTAAATGTGTCGTGGCCTCAAATGTTCTCACGTTGGCATGGTGTGGACGTTTGGGGTGTTGTGCCAGTTCAGGTGTTGTTCTCGGCATCTGACCGTGGTTCAAAATTACGATCCGTTGTCCTTGATCTTTTCGGGGCCGCGGTGGCCCGGTTGGAAGAGTAACGAACTCACAACCGAAGGGTTGCGAGTTCGAATCCAGCCAAACACCGTCGTGTACAAGGGGGCTGGTGCACGTTAAATCTATCGTGGCCTCAAATGTCCTCACGTTGGCGTGGTGTGGAAGTTTGGAGAGTGGGGTGCCAGCTCAGGTGTTGCCTCGTCATCTGACCGTGGTTCAAAATTACGTGGTATTGTTCTCGGATCTTTCCCTTTGGGATTGATCCCGGACCGTCACCAATAGCCCGTTGTGTTGCTCCAGTGTGACTTTAATTGAAATACCCCCCCCCCCTTGATCTTTTCCTTCGGGATTGATCTCGTCGCCAATAGCCCGTTGTGTCGCTCCAGTGTAACGTTAATTAACTACCTACTCGATCATCAGGCGAAGAGGTTGAATGTATGAAGGTAGGTAGGTAGTTGAATTAACGTCGCACTGGAGCATTACAGAGGTGTATTGGTGATGGTTCGGGATCAATCCCGATTGAAAGTGTGAAGGAACAGTAACATTTTTAATGTATTCATTCGAATCAGACATTCATCATCCGACCGGGATTGAAAATTGCGTTGTTTTGTCTTGGATCTTTCCCTTCGGGTTTGAACCCGGACCGTCGCCATAGCTCATTGTGTTCCTCCAGTGTGAAGTTAATTAAGATACAAACCAATCAAACACACCACAATAAACAAACGTATCTTAACTACACGTATAACCAAATACGCATGAGCATTGGAGCAACACAACGGAAAGGGAAATTCACGACAGTCTAGGATCAATCCCGATCAGCAGTCGAAAAGATTGAAAGTATGAAGGAACAGTAACTTTCTCAAATCATTCACTCCAATCAAACATAACACTGTAAAAGACAGCCTAACTACACATTTAACCGAATATTTAATAGCGCATACAGCAGCCAACTTTCACGAAATTATAAATTCGCCAAGCATTTTACCGACACTCCGCGTCTGCTCAAGTATGTGCCTACGCATACCTCTACCTTATTACTGTCGATTGCAATTAGTGTTTTCAAAATATGCACACGGGAGCGCTGCTATTCAGATCGCCCCCTAGCACACAAACGGCGACTAGATTGTAATTAAGGACCTATGAGACAAAGCATCGTGAGGAATTTTACACTGCTTGAGGAGCAGCCCAGATTAAAATTACACATTCGCTGCATGGGCATCAATGTTATAATAACCTTAAAATCCCTTTCTGGAAGTTATGTTCGGATTTAAGGTACAGTATGCAGGGTAAACATGCATTGCCGTCTTGTATCTCGGACTTGATAAGTTCTCCGATTTAATCCTCTGAGAGTAGCGAGAATTCTGAGTGGTGTGCTTTTACCCTGGCTAAAGAACCACATCTTTCTAAAGAATCCATGGATTATTTCCCAAGCTTTTGAAAGATTCTAATGTTTTTGTCCTTAGAAAAGAATCTTTTGGAAAGATTCTGTTGCTCATTTGCTAAATGTAAAATCCTTTGGAGAGATTCTAATAATTCTTTCCTTAGAGTAGAATCCCTTGTAAAATTTGTAATACTCCTTTCCTTAGAAGAATAGAATCGTTTTGAAAGATTCTAATATTCCTTTCCTTTGAGTAGAATCCTTTGGAAAGTTTCTAATACTCCTTTTAGAATAGAATCCTTTGCAAAGTTTCTAATACTATTTTCCTTAGAATAGAATCCTTTGGAAAGATTCCATTCATCATTTCCTTAGAATAGAATCCTTTGGAAAGATTTTAATATTCCTTTCCTTAGAGTAGAATCCTTTGGAAAGTTTCTAATACTCCTTTTAGAATAGAATCCTTTGGAAAGTTTCTAATACTCCTTTTAGAATAGAATCCTTTGTAAAGTTCCTAATACTATTTTCCTTAGAATAGAATCCTTTGGAAAGATTCCATTCATCGTTTCCTTAGAATAGAATCCTTTGGAAAGATTCCATTCATCATTTCCTTAGAATAGAATCCTTTGGAAAGATTCCATTCATCATTTCCTTAGAATAGAATCCTTTGGAAAGATTGTAATACTCCTTTCCTTAGAGTAGAATCCTTTGTAAAGATTCTAATACTCCTTTCCTTAGAATAGAATCATTTGGAAAGATTGTAATACTCCTTTCCTTAGAGTAGAAACCTTTTGGAAAAATTGTCCTTTCCTTAGAATAGAATCCATTGGAACGATTGAATTGTTAATTTCCTTAAAATAGAATCATTTGGAAAGATTCAATTCGTCATTTACTTAGAATAGAATCTTTTGGAAAGTGTAACACTTCTTTCCTTAGAATAGAATCTTTTGGAAAGTGTAACACTTCTTTCCTTAGAATAGAAACCTTTGGAAAGATTGAATTGTTCATTTGCTTGGAATTGAATCCTTTGGAAAGATTCCATTGCTTACTACAAAAAATCTTTGTTCTACAATTGATTGACACACTTACCAAATAGATAGGGTTAATATGATTTAGATATATACGAACTACTACGTGAATTGATGTTGATAATAAATGGAATGTTAATGCGAATAGGACTTATCAATTTTGTTAATTTATCAAAACATTTTACCACGTTTTAAGTAAAAACTTCCGAATGACTTAATACTTATGGATCAAACTTTATACATAGGCCTTTCAGTAGAGAGCAATTATTTTGCAAAGTTAGTAACAATCGTATAACAACTACAAGTTTATTCTGAAAGTTCACTGTCCCCTTAAGACGCAACTGAATGTTTTTCCTGTTTGTTTAAAACTCAAATATAATAAAAATCAGTTCGACCAATTCCAAAAACTTAACTCACAATGCCTTTTTTATATTCCACTTCCAATTAAAACATGACTGGAAACCATTGTTTGCCTCGTTATAATGCTAAGCGCTCTGCTCTTCTCCGCCATCTTTGTTGTTCCGAGCAAGAAAACAATCGGAAACGAATTCCCGCCTTCCCAAAGAACAGAAGCCTATAAATAAGACCTGCGTGCTTTTATGGAAGAGGAAGAATAACGAAAGCCTCAGAGGCATTGAATAACGATATCCAGGGTTTATTTTCTTCATGTCCAAGGCGCTGTGTCGTCTGTTCGTTGCGACGAATAACTAACGACGAAAAACTTTTCCCGCAATGTTACATCCCTCTGCTGCGGAGCTTTAGTTTTCTTATGTCTTTAATTTTTCTCTGTCAAGACCCTAATGATGTGTGTGAAAACACTGCATTTCTTTTGAGACGACAAATAATATGCTAAGTTGTATGTAAGCTCTTCTTTTTGCTTCGTAATGACTGTTTTAATGGTTTGGCAGACATCCTGAAGATAGGTCGAGCTTTTACAGCCAAGTGTTGTTTTTGGTTATAATATAAAAATGATTATAAAAGTCACTCCTCACAAAAGGCTAATAAATAATCACACTGCTATTTTAATAGTTTTAATGAATGCGACTATCTAGTTATATAATCATCTGCAGGATTGATGTACGTGCATGAAGGCTGTTATGGTTACTCATGTGTATCCATACAATGAATTGAAATTTCAAAAAATTGTTACTGCAATTTTATAGCCGCATTTTATTGGTATACTATCAAAATTGCCAAACCTCACTCGGGTTGAATTGGCTAACAATATATTGAAAGTGACAAGAAATTAATCAATTTATTCTTTCGTAGAAAAATACCAAATCATTTAAGTTCGATTAAAATATTTTTAACACCTTTTCGACATTTTTACAATTTCTACAACCTACTTTTGACAAAAATACTATACATGCATATCCATCCATGTAATGCATTTAATGTATATCGCACCCCTGCTGATGGTACAAAAGTTGTTCAAAAGATTAGTTGCATTCGTGATTCTTTTTTTCCTCTTGATCTCTCACAGTTGCCACAACTTACAACTAAAAATTAGAAAGATTTTAAAAATACGAAATTAATTCCGAGTGAAAGGAACAGAAAATAAAACTGCACGTGGAAAACGAACACGAGTTTTCGTTTAGAAGCAAATTATCGTCTGTCCCAAATATTTCGGAATACTTTATAGTTCGCAAAGAAAATAATTAAGGCTCAAAATACAAAAGTATTATAATTTAAATTCCATAAAAATATAGTTTGAAAAACTAATTCATTTTTCAGCAGTACCGGTAAAACAATCCAAGTAATTGCAATGCCCGATATACCTTCCAGCTACTCCAAAACTAAAAAATTATGGTCGATTTAAGTACAGTTACTCCGATGTTTTACGTGAAATTTGCCTAAATATGTAAGCAAAGAAATTTCAAATAAAGCATTCACTAAACTAAGTTGTGGTGTATAAATACAAAAGCGAAATTAAAATATATTGAACCAATCTTATGTGATACTTCTGCAAACACAGACACGAAATCAAACATAGAACAGGACCACTGACAGACTTACGCAACTAAGTTCAGTCACTAAATGAATGTTAGAACTCACAGCATGCAAAGTTTCATGAAAATATATTCAACCGTTTGGACGAAGTACGGGCAGATATATACAGACAGACAGACGAACAGACAGACATCAAACGCGCAATAAACGGATTTAGCATCAGAAGGGTCCAAAACGGATAGAAAACTTGATATGGGTCGAAAATATTCAATGTACAAACACTCCATTCTTATTTATATAGACTAGCAAACTTGCCCGACCTCACATGGGTTGAATTGTTTAACTATACATATATTGAAAGTGACCAGAAAATCACTTTCCTCTTTCGTAGAAAAATGCTAAATCATTTAAGTGTGAGTAAAATAATTTTTTAACACCTTTTCGACATTTTTATTATTTCTACAACCTACTTTTGACAAAAATCCTATACATGCAATCCATCCATGTAATACATTTCACCATATATCGCACCCCTCCAAAAGGTACAAATTGGCCAAAGGTGAGACACTAAGGTAACTACTACAAAAGACGATTTGAGGGAGGATTCCCTTTCTTAAGTGCTATTCCTGTAACATTGCTCAACTCAACTCGTAAAATTGACGAATCTACTGCACATACTCTCTCACATAATTTACATGACAATAATTTTTCATTTGTGGCACTCTTCAAATTTCGCTACCATTAAGCGAAAGATGACTAATTTGATAAGATATTTATCACTGTTTGTTTTAAAAGCGAATACGTTTTCCTCTAAAATTCCGTTTCGCGGCACGTTCAATAAACAATAAAAGAATTTGTTTTAAAATTTAATACCTTCAGCCTTCGCGGCACGTTCAATAAACAATAAAATAATTTGTTTTAAAATTTAATACCTTCAGTAGTGATAAAGCAAAGTTAACCTATTACCATTTTATTAAATGATAAATCAATTTGACATCTTTTCTTCCAAATAAAATCATTGTTTTACAAAAATTGTCCTTGTATAAGTTGCTTAAATATAGCTTCAAGTCGTAAAATAAGCCGCATTGCCCATCTGTTGCTATGACAAAGAATTTGTAATATTTAAAAAGTCCCAGTTCGGATATTGTTAACATTAACGTTCTTTCAATAATGGAGAAAATCAACTTAAAATTTGCTTTATTCTAAATTACATGCCGCTTTAAACAGAACACTTTGCGGTGGTATTGCGTGTGATGAAAAGGAATTACAATTTATTAAAATAATAAATATTTAAAACAGAAAATAAAAGTTGGCTGAAAAAAGTTCGAAAGATATAAATTCTTGGTTCTTTTTATATCTTGATCTCGCACAGCTACCACCAACAACTAAAAATTAAATAAAATTTAAAAATACGAAATTAATTCGGAGCGAAAAAGTATCACTGCACGTGGCAAACGAACACGAGCTACCGTTTTGTTGCAAAATATCGTCTGTCCCAAATGTTTGGAAATAGTTTATATTTTGCACACAAAAATAAGGCCCAATATAAAAAAGTATTTGAATTTAAATTCTACAAAAATAGTTTTTTAAAAAAGGTCATTTATTTTTCAGCAGTACTAAAACAATTTAACTAATTGCAATGATCAATATGCATTCCAGCTTCTCCAAAACTATCAAATTAATGTTGATTTAAGTAGAGTTACTTAGATGTTTTAACATGAAACCTGCTTAAATACGCAAGCAAAGGAATTTTTAATAATCCATTCACTATACTAGAATATGGCTTATGAAGTGTAGGACATTGCATTAAAATGTTTCGCATAAATTTTATGTGATACTTGTAGAAACACAGACACAAAATCGAACATAGAACCGGAAGATGAACAGACTTACGCAACCAAGTTCAGTCACTAAATGAATGCAACTCACACTATGCAAAGTTTCATGAAAATATGTTCAACCGTTTGGACGTAGCATGGACACACATATACAGACAGATAGACTGACAGACAGACACCAAACGCGCAAGAGAGGATTTTACTTCAGAAGGGTCTAAAACGGATGTCAATGAGTCGAAAATACGCAGTGTACAAACAAACAGTCCATTCTTATTTATATAGATTTTTAATATTGCAAATTTGAATTTCTATAATGTATAAAATAATTTTTGTTTCTTATGCTTACAATTGTAGTATACTATCACTGAAACAAAAACATTTGCATAAATAATGTGAAAGTGCAACATTTTTACACTTTAAAGGAAAGTAGATAACATTTTTAGAAATATGAATATTACATATAACACTATTATATATAACACTTATAAATAAAAAATAAATAAAATTTAGTTGTTTACTATTTAAATAACACATGCACCAATAGTGGGATTAATTTAACCATTGTAATACACTGATTTTTCAGTTTTTACTCTTAATTACCTTAACCGTTTTTTCCTTTGTTGAACAACGGAAAAAGTTTTGATTATTATTTGTACTGACTTCCATTATCGTTTCTTTAAACTATTAATTGAAGTGAGATTGTACCTAAGCTTAAAATATTATTCAGTAATCACTTGCATTTTGTAAGTTTATGCTAAAGTTTTATTTAGTAGACAGGCAACTTTGTATCTCCATTGTTTTCTGATTACACGATTAATTTTTCAAAAGAACAGACGATCCATTGTGATAGAAACCATTTTTAAAGCAGACTTTTCCAACTGTTCCAAACTCCGGTCATTCAAGAGTCTTCGCTCTAAGTTAAACAACTGTTTTCCTAAATAAAAACTGTAAAAAGTGAACCTATAATAGAAAAATATTCACAAGAGTTCCATATCGTTTGCAGGATTTAAAAAGACCTTAGAATTCGAAACTAATCAGATATGTATTCAACATCACAAAGGTACACTTGTAAATCAGTTCGTGCTTACAGGAAAATCTTAATTAACATAAACAATGGATGAATTGTGAATAGAACACGTTGCTTAAAATTAGGCGTAATTGAATTTATCTCCCAAAAAAAGAATCTTTGTGCGTCGAAGTGAAGAAATTTTTTCATTGAAAGATTAAATTTTATCGGAGTAAGAATAGGTGTTAATGAGAGTTAAGTAATTTGTTGTTTCAACTCTCAGACTCGGGTGAACGCATCAATTTAATCATGCGTCTTCTCGCCTAAGGTGGGGGAAATTTTCAAATTTGTTCGAGATATTTCTTAGATTGGGCGATAATTTATTTAATCAGGAAGGGTAGAGCTCGACTTGGTAATTAATTGGCCCTTCAGAATTAATCATTTTGATTGGATGGAAATGAAGAGTGAAATTTAAGCTTAATTGAAAATCTGAAACCTGCTAATTCACTCTATTTTAAGTTAAAATATATCAAAATCTATAATTTTATGCCAGCAAAACGACGCGCACAGGTAAAGTTGAATATTCAGCTGAACGAACTTAATCCACCAATTACATTCTGCTCTTCGTTAAGGGGGCATAGTACCTTTAAGCATACAAATCAGCAGGTAAAATAGACTAAATTCGATAAACTGTATCACCAAAAGTTTTATGTGTATCATAATGAAATTTTTTGCACGGTTTATTTACACTTTATACTACACAATGCAGAAAAATTGGTTTGATTTTTAAAAATTAAATAATATTTTACTAGAATTTACATCAGGTCATTTTTAACATACTTTTTTTACAAGCATTGATTTCATATTTATTCATTCTAAATTATACCCAATAATAATTAGATTTGTTATTTATTGATTCTAAATAAGACCCAATAATAATTAGATTTCTTATTTATTGATTCTAAATAATACCCAATAATAATTAGATTTCTTATTTATTGATTCTAAATTATACCCAATAATAATTAGATTTCTTATTTATTGACTCTAAATAATACCCAATAATAATTAGATTTCCTATTTATTGATTCTAAATAATACCCAATAATAATTAGATTTCTTATTTATTGATTCTAAATAATACCCAATAATATAATTTTGAATAATAATAGATTTGTTAATATTATTATAATAGATTAATAGATTAATTATTAATAATAAATTAATAATTAGATTTGTTATTTATTTATTCTAAATTATACCCAATAATAATTAGATTTCTTATTTATTGGCTCTAAATTATACTCAATGATAATTACATTTCCTATTTATCGATTCTAAATTATACCCAATAATAGAATTGTTATTTATTGATTCTAAATAATACGCAATAATAATAAGATTTCTTAATTATTGATTCTAAATTATACTCAATAAAAATTAGATTTCTTATTTATTGACTCTAAATTATACTCAATAATAATTACATTTCCTATTTATTGATTCTAAATTATACCCAATAATAGAATTGCTATTTATTGATTCTAAATAATACCCAATAATAATTAGATTTCTTATTTATTAATAAATTATATCCAATAATAATTAGATTTCTTATTTATTGATTCTAAATAATACCCAATAATAATTAGATTTCTTATTTATTGACTCTAAATAATACCCAATAATAATTAGATTTCCTATTTATTGATTCTAAATAATCCCCAATAATAATTAGATTTCCTATTTATTGATTCTAAATAATACCCAATAATAATTAGATTTCTTATTTATTGACTCTAAATAATTCCCAATAATAATTATATTTCCTATTTATTGATTCTGAATAATCCCCAATAATAATTAGATTTCCTATTTATTAATTCTAAATAATACCCAATAATAGATTTCTTATTTATTGATTCTAAATAATACTTAGTAATAATTAGATTTCTTATTTATTAATTTTTTATTTATTGGTCAAGTGGCTCAGTGGATTCGCCCACTGTACTAGCAACCTGCGAGTTGTAATCTGCGTAAGTTCAATTCCTGTTTGGTTAGATTCCTCCCTGGCTGTATTTCTCCCTTCTGTGGCAGTAAAACGTTTCTTTTGTTTATGTCCATTACTTGACGACGATTTATAAATGGATCCTTGAAATCAAGTATACAAGTTGGATTATATGGATACAAGTTGGATACACATAATTTAATACTTTCAATCAATTGCATGCATTAAAATATGATGATAAATAACTGTACAAAACCGTAAACAGGGCCCATAGATACGGGACCTTATTATGGTATCCAATAATGAAGACAGATACCATTCACGGGAATAGTGGGGCTGTAGTAAAATGGCAGATGACCATATGTAAGTCCACTTTCCTGAACGGTATTAAATTGGCCATGGGGCTACTATACGCTAAAACGTGTATGCTGATCGCCAACGGCAACTTTATTTGGCAACACTAATATCGCTTCCAGCAGCAAATAATAAACCGTCATAATCCATATTTAACCATCCTGGTGGTAGTCTCGACAAGGTATCTTGTCATTAAGAAAACTGACCAGATCTTGATGGTCAGATCGTCGCTAGAAGAAAACTGACTAGATCTTGATCTCGTCACCATAAAAAAATCGGCAAAAAATATTAATGACGTAATACACCTCGTCATTTGGAAAATTAGTCAGATATTGATGGACGAGATATCTCGCATAAACTTCTTAGAGGGTTAAGACGCCAATTGTGTAGGGCGTTGTTTACGCTTTGACTTTTTTAATGTAATGAATAGTCATTAAAAAACTTGACTCAAATAAAAATTTTAGTCTTAGGTTAATGTTTTCATAAACGCATAGAAATTGTTAAAAAATTCGACAGTAGAAAAGGAAACAGTTTATTTGAGAAAAGAGAAACAAACCAAATCCTAAGAGAATCGGATTGGTTGGTGGGTGGGTGGGTGGTTTTAGGTCTTATGTCACAAAGGCCATTTTTCTCCAAACTGCGCCAAACAGAAGACAGCGTCAAGTAAAAATGTCGTGAAAGAGGAAAAGAAGGGTAGGTAGTTAATTAACGTCGCACTTTAGCAACACAACAGACTATTGGCGACGGTCCGGTATCAACCATAGAGGAGATATAAAAGTAGAGTGAGTTATGGCAACCTTTTTATGTCCGCATGATCATATGACCAAAAACAGTAGTCACGTGATTCCTAGATTCTTTTTCTCCAATGCGCATATAGTTTGCACATTCCTTCTTCCATACAATATGCATTGAAAGTGCATTGAATGCATTGAAAGTGAAAGTTAACATGGTTCTGTCGTGCTGTATATGGATGTAATAACAAATTTATTAAAGGTGGAAACATTACATTTCACAGGTGAGCGATTTACTTGCATTTTACATTTGTTTTTTTGCGTTTTTCAGTATTTGCTAGTATGATAAAAATAGATGTTCTAACTTAGGAATTCTTAATACAACCTGCGGATATTTCCCGTTCTATAAAAAAGATTTCATAGATTTGATAATCAATATATATCTAAAATAATGTTTAAAATAAAATAACTGATGTTCGAATGTGTTTTTTATTGTAAATTGTATATCTGTATACAAGTTGTATACAATTGTACATAAGGGCTTAAAATATTAAAAATAATAAAAGAAACTTTAAAAACTTGTGAAATCGTTCTCTCTCTTGGCGATGATTTTTTTGGCGCCAACTAGGATCATTATATTCTTTCGTGTCTTGCACAATAAAAATGTTATGAATTGAAAACATGAACTTATAAGTACATAATTTAAATTATTTCTTACTGAACAAAATTGTTTTGTATGCACCCAACTGTGGAATTACATAATAATAATAATTCAAATAAAAGATAAATTTTGAAATTCTTAAGAATTATAAATTTAAAAAAGTCGATTTGTTAAAAATAGGATTAAATCATTTCATAAACCGTATTATATGTGAACTACATTTATGCGCTTTAAGGAACCTTTTTGTTCATGTTTTAAAAGATTTTTAAAATCTTTCATTATAAGATTGTGCATTTGATATAAGAACTTTTCTTTCAAATAATTCCCCTTTAACCTATAACTTTCTACTGGAACGGCGAAAAACAAATTGCCGCTCTCGTATATGAAAAACAAAAATAGCGCATGAACGGAAATTGAAATATTGTACCTGTTTTGACGTATTTTTATTCTTGTTAATAAAGCATGCAATATAGCAAATTGGAAAAGAAAACAATTAGAGGACGAAATGTAAATTCTTTTGTATTAATTCCAAACAATCCGCGCAGTGGAAAATTTCTTTCCTAAAAACATTTAATTATTTTCCACTTTGAAGTCAGTTTTATCTTTCTTCCTTATATTTTTTAATCTTGAGATAAATCATACTGAATTAGATTGTTTCTAACTAGCATTTCAATGTTTATATCTTTCTTTAACTCGATAAAAAAGCGTGGTGGTGATAAAAACATTTCACAGCGAAATGAAATCCTTCACTCTATCGTTTTCTATCTGAAAAGAGGACTCTTTTTTATTTTTTCCTCTCTAAATAGAGTATTTTAACGAATTAAGTATATTTGTGGAAATTTATGTACACAAAACATGCTCCTCAATTGAGCGAAACATTTATCTTCTACAATATTTTAAGTTGAAAAAACTATTTTTTTAAAAACGTTAAATCAGTGATAACTTAAACTTTTAAGGTTCCATTCCTTAAAACAATAAAAATAATTTTGTATTTATTATTTTTAGAACTATAAGTGAAACAATTAATATTTACTCGTAATAAGAACTTGTAGAGATGTGTACTTGCTAAAAATTCATTTATTCAGTTCTAATGTATTTAAAATTATTATTTTGTTCCATTTATTAGTTTTCCTAAAGGTGAAAGAAGATGGCTAGTAAATGGCTACATATTTCTATGAGTTTTATTCAGTAGATTTAAAATGTGATGAATGTAACAATAAATTTTATAAGTTTACTGTTTCTTATTTATCTTTCTTATTTATAAAATATTGATTTCACACACAATAATTAATACAAATTTAATATTAAAAATCCAGCACAGAACTTTTGCACACACTTAAAATTATAAAAATTGTCAAGAGTTATTTACTTGAAGACTGATACATTTTAAATCCATATATAGGCACACAGGTGTAACTCATTTAGTTTTTGAATCAAAAATCTAAAATTGGGTAGCTTATAACTTTAAGCACATGGTTTAAGAAGTTGCCTTCCATATGGACTGAGGGCCGGGTAAACCTGTCCGGAGACCGTATCTGAACTGCGGTCCTGGTAAAAATTTGGAGGGCCATATCTGATCTGTGAGCCGGGTAAACATATCCGACGGGGCTTATTCGGCTTGAGGACCGGCTAAACCTGTCCAGAGGGCCGTATCTGAACTCCGGGTCCGCAATCAATCTATTCACTATAAAGTATTGATCTCACACGCACGGATTTTTGTTGTATACGTGCTAGTTAAACTTGATCCCAATGCGAACTTAAGCTAATTATATAATAGCTCAAATTGCTGAAAACATTAAAAAGTTCCACAAATTCAATAAATATTCGCATAGCCTAACAATGTTAAAACGTAACTCAAATTCAAGAACTATTCAGTATTATGCACATTCGCATCGCTAACTTTTTATAAGTAAATACCTTAAAAGCTTTAAAATTTATTTTAAATCGCCAAGAGAATCGCTAAAAATCAAACCAATCAACCAAGCTAAATTTTCGCTTAGCAGTCACGTGACTACTAGCGACATGTAGCTCCCATGTTTTGAAGCTCTTCTCAATACGATACTCAGTCTACCTATATTTCACGTCTATGGAATCAACCCCGAAGGAAAAGATGACATCTCGTAATTTTCAGCCACGGTCAGATGACGAGGTCAACAACTGAGCTGGCACCCCATTCTCTAAACTTCCACGCAACACCAAAGTCAAGACATTTCAGGCCACAACAGACTTAACGTGCACCAACCCCCGCGTACATGATGGTCTTGGTGTTTGAACCGAGTTTCAAACTTGCAACCCTCCGGTTGTTAAACCGTTACTCTTCCAACTGGGTTAAGCGGCTCGAAAAGAGAGTGAGATTGGGGAATAGAGTAGTGCGATGAAAGCAGAAAAAATCGCTTGGGTATCCCGGGAGCGCGACCCCCGTGTTTGCTAAGGACAGTAAACCACATGGAAAAGAAAAGATCACTAGAGAGGAAGTGGAATAAGAATGATCAATAAATAATAAACATCACATAAGATAATAAACATCGTTTGATGTTTTAAAATTTTGCTAGAAGAAAGTTCTATGATGCCATAGCAAAAAATTCAAAATAAAATGTTTCTATTTAAATGACAATAGTGAAGGGGAAAGTATCGTCTGCCATCAGTCTACTGGCGTTTTTGTACTTGGAACTATTTCTGCTTTCTTTGGGTAATTTATCGTCTGCACAGGCATTTATTATTTTTGATGTTCAAACTTGAAAAGAAATTGTTAAACTTACGTTGAAAGTAAAAACTTAAACTGCTTCTCCTCCCTTCTCTTCTACGAATTTTTTACTACAATTTACATCACAGTAGATGAAAAAGTTGCATGAGCATTTTATATTTACTTAATTTTCAAAACTATTAGGATATTTCCCAACGTTATAAATCATATTTAACGATGTTTTTTCATAAGCATCCATTTTCGCATTTACTGCAAAAGGTTCTTTAATTGAGAGACTTCGCTTCGCAAAAGCATCATAAAATGTCAATACAATACAAATTCAGATAAGGTTTGAAAACATCTCATTTTTAGAGAAAGTTTTGAAATTTTCAGTCATATTTATCAACTGCAAAATAATTCAGTGCTTGTATGGTATTATCATCGTAAAGATTATTTTAACCCTCCTGCTGGTTGTCTCGACAAGGATGATGGACGAGATATCTCGTCATTAGAAGAAAACTAACCGGATCTTGATCTCATCATCGTCAAAAAATAGGTAATATCTTGATGACGAGATATCTCGTCATTAGAAGAAAACTAACCAGATCTTGATCTCATCATCGTCAAAAAATAGGTAATATCTTGATGACGATATATCTCGTCATTAGCAAAATTAGTCCGATCTTGATGAACGAGATATCTCGTCGTAACCACTTGGAGAGTTAAAGTAGAAAGGGGTGTTTACATTCATGCATTGCGTTTACTAGCATACGGTTGCCTAGCATCTGTTCCAAACTTTCTTAATTGCTTATATCCACTAATTGCGGTAGCCCGGTTGGAAGAGTAACGGATTAGCAATCGGAGGGTTGCGAGTTCGAATCCAACCAAACACCGTCGTGTACAAAGGAGGCTGGTGCACATTGAATCTTTCGTGGCCCCAAATGTCCTCACGTTGGCGTGGTGTGGAAGTTTGGAGAGTGGGTACCAGCTGGGTGTGACCTCGTCATCTGACCGTGGTTCAAAATTACTTGGTGTTGTCTTCAGTCTTTCCCTTCGGGTTTGATCACGGACCGTCGCCAATAACTCGTTGTGTTGCTCCAGTGTGACGTTAAGTAAAAAATACCATTGATGGCAAAGTGTTGTTAATCGCATTTCGTATTCAATCCATTTATAATGAATATAACGCATCCATATTCATAAATGGATTTCTCTAAATGGAATACATTTTTCTCTAAATAAAATATATTTTTCTCTTAATGAAATAGAGTTACCCATAAAAAGTATGTTTCAGCATTTTGAATACTTTTACTAATATTCATTTTTGTCTATATAAATAAGAATGGAGTGTTTGTACATTGAATATTATCGACCTATTTCAAGTTTTCTATCCGTTTTGGACCCTTCTGATGAAAAATCCGTCTCTTGCGCGTTTGGTGTCTGTCCATCTGTCTGTCAGTCTGTCTGTACGTGTGTGCCCATGCTACATCCGAACGGTTGAATATATTTCCGTGAAACTGTGCATACTGTGACTTCTTACATTCATTTAGTGACTGAACTTGGTTGCGTGTCTGTCTGTCCATCTTCTGGTTGTATGTTCGCTTTTGTGTCTGTATGTTTGTACAAGTATCACACAAGATTTATTCAAAATATTTTTATGCTATGTCTGGCATTTGATAAACCATAACTTAGTATAGTGAATGCATTATTTTAAATTCCTTTAATTTCGTATTTAAGCAAGTGTCATGTTAAAAAATTCTCTACTTAAATCAACCATAATTTGGTAGTTTTGGAGAAGCTGGAATGCATATTGAGCATTACAATTACTTCAATTGTTTTACCAGTACTTCTGAAAAGCAATTACTTTTTTAAAAACTATTTTTTGCAGAATTTAAATTCAAATACTGATTCAATTTTGAGCCTTATTTATTTTCTTTGCAAAATATAAACTATTTCCGAACATTTGGGACAGACGATATTTTGCAACAAAACGGAAACTCGTTTTGTTCGGATATTTTTTTCGCTTCGAATTAATTTCGTATTTTTAAATTCTATCTAATTTTTAGTTGTAAGTTGTGGCAATTGTACGAGATCAAGAGATAAAAATAATCATGAATTTATGTTTTAGAACTTTTTCCAGACCAGCTTTTATTTTGTTTTAATTTTCCGTTGTAAATATTTATTATTTTAATAAATTGTAATTCCTTTTCATCACACGCAGCACCACCGCAAAGTGTTCTGTTTAAAGCGGCATGTAAGTTAGAATAAAGCAAATTTTAAGTGGATTTTTGATATAAAAAACACGTTAATGTTAAAAATATCCGAACTAGGACTTTTGAAATATTACCAATTCTTTGTCATAGCGACAGATGGCCAAGGTGGCTTATTTTACAAATTGAATCTATATTTAAGCAACTTATATAGATAATTTTCTTTTAGCAATATCATGTATCTCCATAGCTCAAATCTAGTAGATTTAAACTAAGCTACAAAATTATCGAATGAATCCCGTAAAGATCGATTTTATATTGTTTATATCCGTCATTGTGTATGCCATTCTACAATAAACAAATATCGTTGATTTCTGTGTCATACGTTAGAGAAATATGTATATAATGATTTTCTTTAGAAGAAAAGCTGTCAAATTAATTTACCATTTAAAAAATGGTAATAGGTTACTTTTGTTTTATCACTACTGAAGTATATTAAATTTCAAAACAAGTTCTTTTATTATTGCACGTGCTACGAAATGGAATTATCAAGAAAAAACATATTCGCCTCGTAATTTTGAACCACAGTCAGATGACGAAGAAATGAGGTGGGACGCAAAGTTGTCCATCTACGCATGTAGCAGTTTTCCAATAGACAGCACAAAATGTCTGAAGTTTCGATTCACAGTGCTTTAGTTACATTTTTAATTGAGAGCAAATATTAACTTTTTAGTCCAATCTTTTTTTGAGTAAATTTTTATGAGTGACTCATAATATGGAGAATTGTAATTCACGTGCTTTCTTTACACTTTTATATTAAGATGCACATTTTTACAGGTTTTGATTTGAGTAAATAATTTTAAAATACATTTCGTCATCCCTTAGAATTTTTTTAATGTATATTTATCAATTTAAACTGAAACATACTGTATAGATTTTTTGACGTGAATGTGGCTTTCAAAACGTAACAGTACTGGGGTATGCATGAAAAGTCTAGCATTACAAATAGTTGTAACTCTTTTTTTGTAACACTAGACTTTTCATGTATGCGTCCAGTATGCTGTTCCGATTTTAAAGACGTTATCACGTCGAAAAGCGTTACAACCGTTGTCTTATGATTTCAGAACTAGAAGACGCATCCAGAAGATAAATATAGCATCGTGTAGACAAAGGATGTCCGTACCCGACATGACCTTGTGCTGAGCGCGGGGAGGGTCAGTAATATTTCGAAATTCTACGGTGCCGGGCGAACTTTGGGCCAGTGTAACTGGATTTTGTATGGAGTGAGGACTGTGTAAGTGGTGTCATTCGAACAGGGACGTAACTAGGCTAGTTTCCACCCGGGGCAAGAACTCGCCTTGGCACCCCACCCCCTCTCTTCATTTTTATCATACGTAAATATCTATAGTAAAAAATACTCGGCCAGTTTATCGCCCTCCAACTCGGCGTCCGGGGCATATGCCCCGTATGCCCCCCTAGTTACGTCCCTGCATTTGAAAGCTACCGAACTGCGCTTCTTCAATCACTAAAATTATCCTTCAATGTTAATATCAAACTGCACTTCAATCGTTTTAACTCTAAATTAATTGTTGAATATTCACACTAAACAATCGCTCAAACTTCATTCCTCCCACAATCCAACATCAGGCCCGAGTATTCTCGTCACGTCACTACAGTCGGTGTTATCGATACAACCTACCAGTTTTTGTTCTTTTTTTCATCTTATATATTTTTTTCATCTTTATTTGGATATAAATATTTTTTTCGATTAGGTACATATATGAATTGTTTCTCTACTTTTAATTTTGGGCCGTGGTAGCCCGGTTGGAAGCAACCGGTGGGTTGCGAGTTCGAATTCAGCCAAAGACTGTTGCGTACAAAGGGGCTGGTGCATGTTAAATCTGTCGTGGCCTCAAATGTCCTCACGTTGGCGTGGTGTGGAAATTTGGAGGGTGGGGTGCCACCTCATCATCTATCCGTGGTATTGTCCTCGAATCTTTCCCTTCGGGTGTGATCCCGGACCGACGTCAATAGCCCGTTTTTTTGCTCCAGTGCGACGTTAATTAAAATACTTACCAACCTACTTTTAATTTTAGTTTTGTTGAGGGAAGATGTCCCGCCTCCTCTTTGCAAAATTAAAAGCACGAAGAACATAATGTCCGAAATATTCAGTCTTCGATTACTTTTTTCCCAACACTTTTTTTAGAGCAGTCCTTAAAGGTTAACGAGTCGAGGTAAATTCGTTCTTAGCATCTGATCGACCCAAATACATTAGCGCGTGCTGCCATCTAGTTTCACGTGCATACATCAACTTAAACCACATCCTTGTTCAGTCGATTGAAAAACCAAATATATTTTGCGCTTTCTAAAATATTCATGCACAAGATTTTTCTTTTAGCTGTCCAAGAGGTTGGTGCAGTTTACAGGTTAACGAAATAAAATGCAAGTTAAAATTCCGCTCGTGTTTGAAACATTTTTTTTAATTAATGGAATTAGTCTAAAAATAATAGAAGAAACTATACTATGGTTTAAATCTGTCCGTAGTGAAAAAGAATTGTTGATTCAGGTTTATTTTGTTTTGCTTTAGAGGGATTTTCAGTGTTTACAGACAAACCAGACGGTCTGCGAAGAATTTACTACAAATGCATTCGTATAATACACATCCGGGTTACCTTAAAGTAGTTTTTTTCGTAGTTCGCCTGTAGTATATGTAGTTTTTTTTCGTTAGTTTGCCAACGTTTTATGTTTAATCTAATTGGCGAAGACCAACCATCATGTACATTTTGAATCTTTTACGCAAACTTTTACTGGTATCTAATGCATACTTAATTTTCAGTCATATTACATCTCGCTTACTATCCCTATGCTTAACACTAGCCCGTTGTGTTGCTCCAGTGTGACGTTAATTTAAATACCTACCAATCTGTCCTATGCTTAACATGTTCATTGTTATATTTAAGCACTCGCCTTGAAATGAAGGAAAAGAAATACGCGTGACGCTGTTATGTCCGAATTTAAATTTTTGTTTGATTAAGCGAAACAATTCGTTTCGTTGTTGGCTATTTACCTGTTATAGGGCCGCAATAATTAAGGAAACACCACTTACTGTTTCTGTAATACTCTAACTCCTAACGTGTTGTTTTAACATCATTTGTGTGGAAGAGTAATTGTATTTGTTAAAATAGCATCCAGTTCTTGCCAAAACCTACAATTTCAACACTGATTGAAATGGAAAGTCCAAGTTCGTAAAAACTTGATTGTGTAATTGTAAATGCAAAACTGGATTTTGCTGCTATTAAATTATATACTTCGACTTCGTATAACTTTCAGGATTTAACTTTCAGGGGGGGTTCACCCGCATAATTCCACCTTGTGCCTGCAGTCCTCCTTGCTTGATTTTTAACTAGTTTTAAACTTCTTAAACAGTAAAATCTTTCAAAATTTATTCTATTCTAAGAAAACATAATTTTTCCACCGGATTCTTTTTCTAAGGAAATAACCAATGGAATCTTTTCAAAGGATTATATTCTACGGAAATGACCAATTGATTCTTCCCAAGGGATTCTATTCTAAGAAAAGGACCAAGTGAATATTTCCAAAAGATAATATTCTAAGGAAAGGATCAATGGAATCTTTCCATAGGATTATATTCTACGGAAAGGACCAAGGGATTCTATTCTAAGAAAAGGACTAAGTGAATATTTCCAAAAGATAATATTCTAAGGAAAGGATCAATGGAATCTTGCCAAGGGATTCTATTCTAAGTAAAGGACCACTAGAATATTTACAAAGGATAATATTCTAAGGAAAGCTCAATAGAATCTTTCCAAATGATTATATTCTAAGAGAGGATATACAGGGTGGGCGAAAAGTCCATGACACATTTCAAAATTTAATATAAAATCAACCAATTGTCATATGAGAATGCGGTTTCCACAAAATTGCTCTACATGGCATCAAGTTTTTATTTTGACACAAAAATTAGATATTAGAACAATACATATTGTTCCAATAAAATTATATATACATTAAAACAATACATATTAGAATTTATTACAGCATTTTTGTCACTACATACTACCATATTTCAATGTGGGCACTCTTTGTGGATTGAGCGACATCTAACCGACATCTGACGAGGTTTTAATAGTTTTTGCTCTTTCCGTTGGGGTCGCATAGCTGGAATGGCGGATTGCAAGCTAACCTTACTAAGCTAGTGCTATACAAATAGCGCCATCTATGTGCAAACAATTGAACTATTTTATGCCAAAAAAACTTGATGTCATGAAAAGTTATTTTGTGAAAACCGCACACTCATATGACAATTGATTGATTTTATATTAAATTTTGAAATGTTTCATGGACTTTTCGCCCACCCAGTATATCAATAGAATCTTCCCAAGGGATTCTATTCTAAGGAATATGCCAATAGAATATTTACAAAGGATTCTATTCTAAGGAAAGGATCAATGGAATCCTTCCAAAGGATTCAATTCTGAAGAAAGGACTAATAGAATATTTCTAAGGGTTGGAAATCCATGCATCATTCAACCAATACATGTGGTTATTTAAGTAATGAAAATGTGGAAAGTCCTTATGGTGCGTTAGGGATAAAAGCAGTATTACACTAAGAAATCTCGCGACGCTCAAAGGGTTAAGAAACCCATATACATCGTTTTGAAGAATGTTCCGCGATCCCTTAGAGGTTTTTATGGCATGTCGAATAAAACTGCATGAAACCTTCTTGTATTCTATTCTCCCTGTGGGAGTGGTTGTATTTTTCCTCTTATCCCATTCCCCTCGGTGAAACGACTCTTTGGAAAAGAGGGAAATTAAATTAATCGTTCTCTCTCGCCTACGCAAAGAATTTCTGGTATTTTATGTGAGCAAGCGAGATTGGAGAGAAGACTTTCCCGCCTTTGGCTCCAGCTTTAATTAAAATGAAATTCTTTAAACAGTAGAGTGGAGTTTATGAGATTAACTGATCGTTGTGAAGTTTAATCCGTAATTAGAATAAAATTGCTTTTCATTCGTCTTTTGAAATTTAGAGATTTAAATAGGCGTTCAGAATGTTAATAACGGTGGGCTACTTAAAAGTTGATTATTACCTGACAAGCATTAACCTTCCTGATGGTTGTCTCGACGAGGTATCTCGTCATTAGAAAACTGACCAGATATCTTTATGGACGAGATATCTCGTTATTAGTAGAAATCGGACCAGATCTTGTCATAAAAAAATCGACATTGTCATAATGACAAGGCATCTCGTTGCTAGCAAAATTCAGCCAGATCTTGATGGACGAGATATCTCGTCAAAACCATTTGGAGGGCTACAACAGCGATGAAACGAAACAGAAAATTTTCGCCATTCCCATTCTTATTCATAAGTCAAACTTCTAAGATAAAAGTAGCCATTTATTATTTTCATGATGCTGAGCTCGAATATGACGATGAAAATTCTACGTTGACTGCCGTCTTAATTCACATACTTTTGATAAATACAGGTATAATGATACAGTAATAAATGAGCGTTTCTCCTTAAAACAGCGGGGCAGCGGTAGCCCGGTTGGAAGAGTAATGGATTAGCAACCGGAGGGTTGCGATTTCGAATCCAACCAAAGACCGTCGTGTACAAAGGGGGATGTAAATCTGTCGTGGCCTCAAATGTCATCACGTTGGTGTGGCGTAGAAGTTTGCAGAGTGGGGTGCCAGCTCAGGTGTGACCTCGTCATCTGACCATGGTTCAAAATTACGTGGTGTTGTCCTTGGATCTTTCCTTTTAAGTTTGATCCCGGACCATCGCTAATAGCCCGTTGTGTTGCTCCAGTGTGACGTTAATGAAATATCTACCTACCTTAAAACAGCGGTTTGCCAGTCACTTCAATGTATATCTGCTCAGGAGCTTCGGTTGGTTTTGAGTTTCACAGCGCAATGGCTATAATTGGTCAAGGTGCGCCAAATGCAAATGGTAGATAGGTAGGTAATTAATGTCGCACTGGAGCAACACAAAGGGGTATTGGAGACTGTCCGGGATCATTCCTAAAGGGATAGATCCAAGGACAACGTCTCGTAATTTTGAACCACGGTCAGATGACGAGAATACCTGAGCTGTCACCCCACTCTCCAAACTTCCACATCACTTCAAGCAAGTAAATGGACATACACACAAAGATAGCTTTACTGACGCAGAAGAAATATACCCTAAGAATCGAACATGCACCACCTACAGCTTGCTAGAGCAGTGGGCATCCCCCACTGAATCACGGCGACCCCTCTGCTCCCCGGGAGCATCTCGAAAGAGAATCTATGTGCTTAGCCATCCATACCCATGTAGTTTTGTGATCAAGAGAGTTAACTGATATCCAGAATGCATCCCAGCTTGTTTTTCATCACCCTGTAACTGGTGGTGTGCTCAAAATTACAAGGTCTCGGATCTTTCCCTTTGGGTAGGTATTTAATTAATGTCGCACTGAGGCAACACAACGGGCTATTGGCGACGGTCCGGGGGGGGGGGTATTTCAATTAACGTCACACTGGAGCAACACAATGGGCTATTGGTGACGGTCCGGGATCAATCCCAAAGGGAAAGATCCGAGGACAACACCACGTAATTTTGAACCACGGTCAGATGACGAGGCAACACCTGAGCTGGCACCCCACTCTCCAAACTTCCACACCACGCCAACGTGAGGACATTTGAGGCCACGACAGATTTAACGTGCACCAGCCCCCTTTGTACACGACGGTATTTGGCTGGATTCGAACTCGCAACCCTTCGGTTGCAAGTTCGTTACTCTTCCAACCGGGCCACCGACGGTCCGGGAACAATCCCGAAAGGAAAGATCCGAGGAAAACAACCGGTAATTTTGAATCACCCCTCTCAACGCCAAGCCAACATGAGGACGTTTGAGGCCACGACAGATTTAATGTACACCAGACCTCTTTGCAAGCGACGGTCTTTGGTTGGATTCGAACTCGCAACCCTCCGGTTGCTAGTCCGTTACTCTTCCAACCGAGCTACCGCGGCCCTTTGGGATTGATCTCGGACCATCGTGGCTCAGTGGGTATGTCCACTGCGCTAATAACCTTCTAGTTGTAGGGGCCGCGGTGGCCCGGTTGGAAGAGTAACGGACTGGATTCGAACTCGCAACCCTTCGGTTGCGAGTTCGAATCCAGCCAAACACCGTCGTGTACAAAGGGGGCTGGTGCACGTTAAATCTGTCGTGGCCTCAAATGTCCTCACGTTGGCGTGGTGTGGAAGTTTGGAGAGTGGGGTGCCAGTTCAGGTGTTGCCTCGTCATCTGACCGTGGTTCAAAATTACGTGTTGTTGTCCTCGATCTTTCCCTTTGGGATTGATTCCGGACCGTCACCAATAGCCCGTTGTGTTGCTCCAGTGTGACGTTAATTGAAAATACCTTCTAGTTGTAGCCGGCTCAGGTTCGAATCCTGTCAACTGCATTTCTTCCACATTTCTGAGTAAAACTTCATGTTTGATATTGTCTGGCGCAGCATGGGCAAATATTTCCCTCGAGTCATAAAACCCCAAAACAATCAACCCATACCATCTCCAATAGCCCGCAGCATTGATCCAGTGAAAAGTAATTCAACTACCTACCCAGAGCGCTAGCAGCCTGTGAGCCCTAGACGTCACAGGTTTGATTCCTATAAATACGGTATTTCTATCAGTAAAACTTTTCTTGTTTTGTTCATTACTTGATGGAAGAAACATTGCTTCGCAAGATCCAACCCTTGCTCCATAACAGAAACCAACCAGAAAAAGTTACATTTCTATAATCGAAATGTTTGCAGCAAAAATTTCAATTTTATCAAAACTTGTTTTATGTATTCGTCCAAATCCAATATCCCCGTTTCATTAAATTCGGAAGCGATTCTTAAATTCTCTTTAAAGTTTGAGTACCATATACCAGTCTGTTGTAAACTTTTACTTTATTATTTTCATTTAGAACATTTTACCTTTTATTGTTAATTTAGCTTCGTTTAGATTTTTAATTGTTTTTATTTGGGCAATATTGTCTTGCACTTGGCGCATTTTATCCATTTCTGGACTTTCTGCCTAAAAGCAAACCGTTCAAATTTGATTTTTCTTATATTCATGATTCAAGTCGGGTTATGCTGGTTAACCAAATGTTTCTTGAAACGGCATTAAATTTAAAATTACGATTTATATTGTGTGAAACCCTAATTTTACAACCCCACACTTCACATTTTTCTCAAGTTCTCACTCGGTGAAAATGGCTTTCTATAGCATGGGTCTTCTCAGACCTTCTTTCCATACGGTTTTTTGGGGGTGCCCGCGGTAGCCCAGTTGGAAGAGTAACGGATTAGCAACTGGAGGGTTGCGAATTCGAATTCAACCAGACTGTCATGTACAAAGGGGCCTGGTACAAATTAAATCTGTTGTGGCCTCAAATATCCTTACATTGGCATGGTATGGAAATTTAGAGTGGGGTGTCGGTTCAAGTGTGACCTTGTCATCCGACTGGTTCCATATTTACATGTTATCCTTGATCCTTCCTTTCGAGTTTGATCCAAGACCGTTGCCAATAGCCATTGTGTTGCCCCAGTACAACGTTAGATACCTACCTAGCATACGTTTTTTAAACTGACCCATAAAACACAAATTAACAGGGTTTCACAGCACATGAAATTAACTATTACTCATTTTCCATAGATACCATGCATGCTACATTTTAGGGATGTAACGTATAGAATGTACTTCAACACTATTTCCAACATATTTCATTCAACACTATTGCTATATTTCAGTCTTTATTTCATACATATAGAATATTTCATAAAGATAAGTTTGAATAAGAGGATTAATGGTTTGCTGCCCAGTTCACATATTTGTACAAGCTTGAATACAATATATTATATAACTACATATACAAACCGATAATGTAAAATAGTGTTCGATAAATAGAAAACAAGTAAAATCTTTATCTACAAATGTTTTATTTTACAATCTTGCTTTATTTCTTATGTAACATCTATAAAATAGCATACAATTTTCAATGAGATCACCAAATTACATTTAATTTCTATAACAAATTTATTTAAAACAAAAAATATACTTGATAATAAGGGATGTAATATTTTCATCCCAAGCAAGAGTAAAATACAACTAACAAAACTATGTGATATTTGATCAAAGTAATGTTAGTTGGCAAAAAGCTCCACTTTGCTTCATAACAAGAGCTCAAGCTGTGAAAAATTACAGTATCATTACAAACTGTAACACTCAAATATATACAAAGATTATCCCAACAGACTAGATGCATAGAAAACTTTTAGTTTATACTAAAAATCAATCTAAGTTTGAAAGTTATCAGGATTGACAATCTATCTGATTTTTTTATTTAACATAACACACAAAATATAAAATGAATGGTTAAAGTACAACCTATGAAAATGTCTTATTCATAAAACAATCTAATACAAGATTGAAAGAAAGCTTGAAAACTATTCAACATCCAATAAATTACTATAAACAAATTTCAAAAGCAATGCATCAAATTAGACTCCTATCCTTTTCACCTACTGAAATGATACGACTCTCAGAATCTTTAACCCACACCGATATTAAGACCCTAAGTCCAATGAACAATGAAACAAGCATCTTGTATTGTGTTTATTTAATATATATTATTTATAACAATCTGAATTTTAAATGTGATCCAGGAATAAGCCAAAGGCTTGATTAATGCCTATATACATAACATGTTGTATATTATATTTAATCGATAAAAAGTAACATCCACATAATCAAAGCATTATTTTGAGAATCCAAAACTTGCATTTGTTCGCAAAAGTATTTCATACTGATCAAAAGTTTAATGGAATTTCATCAATGAATAGTTTCATTGATAAAACTAATAACTCGTTTGATATAAACTAATATATAAATATATATACTTAAGATATTTATATGTTAGTTCATATCAAAACTAATATATAAATATATTAAGTTGTTTTAAATTTCAATAGTTTCATAGGAACAGATAATGTATGTTTGAATATATTGTGTTCATAACAATATATCGATAACAAAGTTGAAAATCTATATCTGAAAATACATATCTGTTACCAAGTAGCAAATGAGTACCACACGTTTTAAGTTGTAAATATTTATTAATTTCATTGCTATTATTGTCGATTAAACTAGTTTTAATGTTGATAAAAATTAAATTATTGTAATTAGACCCGACATTTAAAATATATGTATTTAGCTTTTACTATATTCACTCAAATGGCATAACATACAAGTGTGATAAATGAATGGATAGATTCCAAAGCTATAAAGCAGATCAGAACTTCGTATTTACATTTTTAAAACAAACCTCTCCCCATTCATTTTAATAAAGCTTACTGTAATTCATAATTTGGTAGTACAATTGTGACCACCATGAAATCTGCAGATAAAACTAGTTAAAAATTTCATGTTTACACTTTCAGTACAAGTTAAATGGTATTATATAGTAGCATATAAATGGTTTTAGTTTGATTTGTCTCTATCATCAGTTTTCATTTCGCAAGCACCAATTAGACCAAGACCTATGGTATAGAGATAGGATTTTGATAAGAGTTGTTTGAAAACTACTTACAAGATTGACTAACCATCTTCATTAAGTATTGATTTTTCTATACTATTTTATAAATAAATCGACATTCATTCCCTCAAATAGTATCCCAGAAATAAAATTGCTTCTACTTTTCAAACTAAGCTAAAAACAAATAACTTTATTTCACATTTTTACAAGACTGATATCAGATTTACACATTACACTTGTTTATAAATTTCACATTTCCCATAAAATACAAATAAAAAGACAGCATACATTTAGTCCACTTAATTTAAAAGTGCATTTTTTCACATCAAAAATCACGCTAAAACAATTCAGCACATTTGGATATGTTGAAATAAAATTTTAGATAAATAGCAGGTTTTTTACTAAAAAGTGCTAGACTTTGAATACACTTGAAATCTGGATTTATTGTTCTCAATTGAATACCCTCAGATAACCTTTAAAGGTTGACTATGATTGAAATAAATTTCATAAAACTATCTTCACAATCTCATTGATGGCAAATACTGTCCATTATGGTAAACTTTCCCATTGGTTTTACCCAAGGATGCTGTTGATTCAAATATATTTGGATGAGAAGCATATTGTTTGGATTTCAGAGTCCCATTCTCAATAGGAGATTCCCTATCGAAATTGGCAGAAACAATTGGAGGATTCACAGGAAGCAATTTCCTCGACCGTGTGAGAGTTGCATATTCACTCCCTCCTTGTGGCTACATGGAAACAAAAAGGAATTAGAGGAAGAAACATTTAACCAAAGATGGATATTTGCTAAGATAAAATATTAGAAACATATTTCTAAAATAAATATTTATATGTAAGTAAAAAAATTAATAAATAAATATATAAAATAAAAATGAATAAAATAATAGATAAAGTAAACATTTATAATATAAAAATATTTGAAAGTGAGGTAAGACATAATTTTGCTCTTGAAACAATATATAATTCGTGGCATTGCAAAAACAAGATAAGTATATTTAAATAAAAAAAAATAAAAAAAATAGTTAAGATTTTATTAGCCTTTATGACTGTCATAATTAATACTTATGTTAGATTAATGTATGAGCTTAAAAAAATTGGAAAGGTACTTATAAGTAAATCTGTTGGGACTGAACCCTTGTCTAATAAAAACAATTTACCAGACTGGGGTCTCACAAAAGGGACTTCAGCCCGGTAAATTGTTACTTTCAGGGCAACACTGAAAAACAAAATACTGCTATGAAAAAATAAACTGAAACAAGCCACTGATGAAAACAACTATGAAATCTAATTCCATACATAAATGTGAAATAGTAGTAAAACAGTTTGAAAAATGAATATTATGTTTTTAAGATTCAAAATGCAAAATAAACTTTACGATTAAAGATATTAGTAAATTGGTTGGATTAATAGATAGGTAGGTACTTAATTAACGTCACACTGGAGCAACACAACAGGCTATTGCCAACGGTCTGGGATCATCTCCCGAAGGGAAGCATCAAAGAACACCACGTAATTTTGAATCGTGGTCAGATGATGAGGTCACACCTGAGCTGGCACCCCATTCTAAACTTCCACACCACGGCAACGTTAGGACATTAGAGGCCCCAACAGATTTAACATGCACCAGCCCCTTTGTACATGAGTTTTTGGTTGGATTCGAACTCGCAACCCTCCGGATTAATAGAAGTAGCACATCTCACAAACAACATATTCTTAATCAAATACATTTAAATAATTACCTGTGTGTTTATTATTTTTGATCTCACAGATCCATTTGTAGGAGGGGGTGGAGGGGGTAATTTTTCATCAGGATAATCATCATTGCTAGAAAATGAGAAGTATTAAATGTTACGAAATAAATTTAACGTGATTATATTTGAAACATAAGATACGCAAGGTTTTCAATACCAATAAGAAATATGCTTATCGTAGATCTTAAAATCTCAAATTTCAGGCTAGAAAAGTTTGAAAACTGATAATGAAAAGTTGCTGATATTACAAAATTATGATTGGTAACAAACTAGCTTCATTGTTCAAATTCTTACTAATGTTCAAATTGATGAACATTTAAAATTCAGGTGTTTCAAATTTACTTTCTTGAATAATGCTTAAATTATTCATGTAAAATGTCAATCATTTCAAAATTTACAATAAATTAGTGATTTTCTCAGAAATAGAAAAAATGTAAGATTCAATTCAAACTCACTACAAATATTTAGAAGGATCTCTAACAGGTTCAGTATATGAAACTGGAAACCAACCAGACCTGCAAATAAATATCACAATATTAGTCTCAAATGAATAGTTTACTGAATTTGACACTTACTAAAAATGATTTTTAGTAAGTGTTAAGATAAATGTTTATGTGTTGTTTAATTTATGTTTAATTGTACATGGACATCATTATGTAGAAGAGATCAGTTTCTTAATGCATTTGAAGAATGGGTTATGCATAATCTTTATGAAATTATGTTCCAAGTACCATCAATACTAAAACATTTTTAAGGCATAAGAAAAAACAAAATCACTTAAGTAATTTTGCGATACTAAAGATATAACAAATTAATTGAAAATGTTATTTATAGACATGATTAGATTTTAACAGAGTAACTAAAAGCAAAGGAAATACAAAATTATGATTTATCAGAAGTTTCTAAATGGAGATATTACTACTGTATGGAATAATTCAAACTTTGATGACTAAATTTATGCAATAAATTTCATCGTGTACCAATCTCGGGTCCATGAAACCCAAGTCAGTTCGGGCCATTGATAGAGTTAAATTCATTCGTATTTTTATTTAAAAAATAGTATACATAGAAACGTTCTTATTTTGAGTTTTATACATAACAAATTTGGCATAAGCAATATACATTACATATCACTTATGCCATATATGGATCATATTTTAATTTTGTTTTATATCTCCAAATAAAATCAGGAGAACCATTTTGTATATTGTACCTATATGGTAGATATTTTAATTAACTTCGCACTGGAGCAACACTATGTACTATTGGCAACAGTCCAGAAGGGGAAGATTCGAGAACACCATGTAATTTTGAACCAGTGTCAGATGACGAGGTCAACACCTGAGCTGGCACCCCGCTCTCCAAACTTCCACACCATGCCAACATGAGCACATTTGAGGCCACGACAGATTTAAGGTGCACCAGCCTCCTTTCTACACGACGGTCTTTTGTTGGATTAGAACTCGCAACCCTCCGGTTGCTAATCCGTTATCCGTAAGTCATTCTGGTTAGAAAATAAAACTAATAAAACTGTTAAGAAAGTAAGCCCGTAATTAAATGGGAGAATAAATTCATAGCTAACCTTCCTGATGTCAAATTATCACCAAACTGCCATCCTGTTGTGTTTTGTTCTGAAATAAATTCTACTACATCTCCTTCTTGCAGGGACAACTGATGATCGCCAGTTGGTTGATATGCATAAAGGGCCCGGGCATAACTTGTCTCGCTATCAGAATGATCCTCAACGATGCGTCTGTATCTTTTCTGGGTGATGTCTAAAACAAAGATAAGTTGTCAGAAATTTAAAGTTGTTAACTACAAGACAGCTGTATTACTTTAATGTAGTTCTATAAGCTAAAACTTTGTGCTTTCCTGTCAGCTAGCAATTCAAGACATAAATCTACCATTTGACAGCTAAATAAAAATCAAAGAATCTATTGCATTTGTTTTAAGTGATATTGTTCTTTTTAAAAACAGAATGCACTGATGTTACCAAATTACTCCAGGAATTATCTTTCTTATGGATTGTGCTTCTAAATAAATGCATTACAGTTCTACAGGAAAATATAGTTAATGTGTTTGGAATACATGAAAACAATGTATCATGAGTTTAGCTTAATCATAGCTTAATGAGGAATGCAAAAGTTAAAATAAGCACTCATGGCAACAGTGCACATAGGAATAATGTTAATAGAATACATGTAAAAATTTTCTTGACCTTATCCATTGTGATAAAAGTTGATAAACAAAGTCAGTTCCCAATTCACATGTTATCTCATAATTATTCAGTTTTTGCATTAGAGTACTTTTGTCTACTGTTCATTCTTAAGTGAATTTATAGGATCAAATAACAAAATGTTACCAGATCGAAATCAATATCAAATAAAAACTATTCATAAAAATAAAATTTCAAAAATTACATTGAAATTATTTGCCACATACACCTGTTAGCAAAAATAGTCAAGAGTCTGGGTCTTATTGTATCATACTAGCACCCCAAATGGATCAGTATTAAATGTTAAGGATACAAAGAGGAGAATCAATGAAAAACTACATTCTGTAGTAACATAATTATGATGAATAAAAATTATCATAATTAGATTATTCAATTCTAAAAATAATTCACAAATTATTTTCAGGATCGAGCCACCTATAAACTATATAGGTGTCATATGAAAATGCAAGAAAAATTCTAATATACCAAATTCTATACATGAATCAGAAAAATGACTCATGTTTCAATATATATATATATATATATATATCTCAAATTCAGAATTTAGACTCAATTTGGAGAAAAGCTATTGATAAGCAAATTTAAATTTTTTAATTTTTTTTCCTAAAAAAAGCACATATTAACTATGATTCAGTTATATTTAAATCACTAGTTTATAAATGTACTATTTAAGGAGTTATTGTAAGGATTAAATTAGTTGTAATCTTGCAAGATTCAAAATTCTACAATTTTAGTTTCCTTTAATACTAGGAAGACCCCAGCATAGCATCTGTGCTGAAATTTCTACTTATATCTATTGAAATTAGTGTTGTTGCTCACTTTTCATGCCTTCTTTAAATTCTTTAAACTGATATAAGCATTGATATTGCACATTTCATACCTCCAAATGGAATAAAATTAGTTAAAAAATGTAAAACAGAATTTCAAGTTTTTACTGTAGAATTTTATTTACCACTTTATTTTTATTTGCAATAAAAATAAAGTGTGGCAAAGGATTCATATCTCGGTCATGTTACCACAATTAGCTCCTGGATGTCCACTACAATTGCATCCCATTTACATGAGGCAATTCGATATATTTTAACACCCAAACATATTTCCTTTACTTATTTCAGCACTGATTTCTATCTTCCAGACTTGCCATCTGTCAGCAGACGGCTGTAGAATTTCATTAGAGCTGCGAGTTCTTCCCAAATACTTTTAATGTTGGGTTGATACAAAAGTTCGTCCCATTTTTGGCACTAGATGGCATTGCATGGCAAAACCGAAGTGTCAAGTACTTCACACGTGTAAAGTTTTGAAGTTGTTTTTAAAAAAATATTACAGCGACTACTTGGGAAAGAAATTGTGTTGCGTTTTCTAAATTTTGTTAAGCATTAAAAAAGGCAGAAAATAAGAATTTCAACATAGTATGCTTTTTTTTATTTCCAAAAAGGCAAGAATGCTTCACAGATGCAAAAGATGATGTTGTGTAGGGTGAGGGTGCCGTTTACATTTCCATGTGCTGTTAGTGGTTCAGAAAGTTTCATCACCTGGATCAGTTCTTTAGCCAGAAATCTCAGAACGACACATACAATATTGAGTAAATGTATTTTTTAATAGTAAATAAAATTTTTCTTCAATTTTTGTCAAAAAAAAAACGGGACAAACTTCTGCATCAACCCAATAGAATTTTATAACTCCACAGCTCAAATCAAGCACATTTTTAAACGAATCCACAAAATTAGTATCTGTTAATTTTATATGGTTTACCTGTTTGTTGCCATTTGCCAGTATACAAATAATGTCAATTACCATGCTATATACATAAGGGAAATATAAATAGATTATAGCTCAAACTGAATCAAAACTGTTCATTTTAAGAGATGCTCTGATTTGATAGGATTATTAGTCAAAGATAAAAAAGTGGCACACTTCTTTATTATACAAAAAGATGCAGATAAATTTGAAGTAAATATTTTAATTGCATTTAGTCTTTCAGACCAAGTCCAATACTGGATTTATTTGCGTGAAAAGTATCAAGACTAAAAATATGTTTAGAAAAACAATTTGACTTTTAAAGTTAAAAAAATGGGTTTGATTAAAATTCTTTTTTCTTGAATTTACATATTTAATTCATTATTACATTTTCATCAATGTTTTTAAGTTATGCAATTTTTGCAGCCTTTATTTTTGGAATCAATCAAGAAATATTTACTTAAATGTATTAACTTTTCATATATTTAAACTCCTAATGCTAATAAAAGGATTTTCATAACTATCAGTATACTAAAATTCTTATCAAATTACATTAAAAAAAATTGCTACCCTGATTGTAATCCTTCAACTCCTATCATACATAGCATACTGTGAAATTTAAAACTACATTTTTAATTTTTAAATTAAAGTCCAAATAATGAACTTTCAATTCAGGAATCACATGAAAAATGTAAATTGCCTAATTTCTTAAAATTGAAACTATTCCTTCAGATTATTATCAAATAACAAGTTTTACGATTTTTGCAGATAGAGGTAATCTCCAAGAAAATATTCTTTATTTCTAATTTTAGTTCAATAAAATAAAAATGACCAATTTATTTCCTATAACTTAAATAAAAATATATTCTTAACTTAATTAAAACTCAATCAAATGATGCAATTATTGTATATTATATGAGTAATGGAAGAATAAAAGGAAAATCAGAATAATGGATGTCAATTGCACACGAAAGATTTTAACTGCTGTATATTTTGGCCAGTGATATAAGTTGCTAATTTTTAAAAATATTTAAAACCCCCTAACTCAGATAAATGATAAAAATCACCAACCTGATTTGGGAGACTGAGTAGGTGTAGTTGTTGGCAAGCAATATTCTGACTTTGCACGAACAATAGGTCGTGCGTAAATGTTGTCATCAGTGTTTTGTAATCGTAAGGTATGGGACAGCACAGAATCCCGGTCCTTTTTCCCATAACTTCGAGCTATTGAGTTGTTTCGAATTACAACATCCAGCATACTATCTAAAGAATATGGATTTTCCATGTTCCTAGGTAGAGTCTGGAATAATGAAATTTGGTGTTACAGTTTATATAAACTTTTAAGTGATAATACAGTAAAACCTCGATAAGTCATCACTGAATAACTTAAGCGGAGTAACAACAGAATGCACTCAATCTGTATTACTGTAATTATCATGTACATTTTGAATTTATCACAGTATTCATGACAATACTATAAATTAATGGAAGCACTAAAAATTTATGCAAATGATAAAAAATTAACTTTAACCTCTTTTAAGCTTTATTTGAATATTCTTCAAGCTTTTATACTACCTTACATCTTTTATAATGCCAAGCACATGTTAATTTTGACCAAAACAAACACATTTCAGTGCAATTAACTTTCTTTAAAACATTTAGAGTTTTTAATTTATCATCTGTAGTACCTTGAGAACTGATGTAAGGTAATGTTGAACTGTTTCTAAGTCTTCAAGTACTCATGTTTTATAAGGTGAGGAAATAATTTCCACATCACTTTCATTGCTCACACTTTTGCACTTTTCTTTTAAAAATTCTATAAATAAATCTTTTATGGTCACTCGAGAACACACTGCAAAGTAGTTAGATTTTTATGTAGCCATTTATGTCAGGGTTGGTTGGTTTGGGTTTTATGGCAAGGTCCAAAGACAATCAAAACTGACTTAAAAAGTTCTGCAAAAAGTACTGAAAACATTTATATATTTTTGTTACGAAGTTAAAAATAAACCTATTTCAAGCTTAACCTTGAAACCCTAAAATTTTCATTATAAACATTCTAAAATTATGAAGCTGTGAGCATAGGGTAGAAATTACATCATATAGGAGGATATGAAGTCTGAAATATAATTGATAACCAAAACCAAATTTTTCAAAAAAAGCATCTTGTTCTTGCCATCATAAAATGGCAATATCTTCATTATTTGACATTGATTGATTTTTTATGGTACAAGGGCCAGGTTTGGCCAAGCTATTTGGCATTCAATCGATGATGAGATCTTGTCAGTAGCAAAATTGATCAGATGATGGATGAGATCTCATTGAAACTACTTCCCATGCATAGAAAATTGGAGGTTGCTCAGTGACTTAAAATTCAAAAGTGAGAAAACAAATTAAGTTGTTTTTACGTTTTAAAATTACAGACTATATAATTAAGACAGCAGAGTGTGTATTTAAACCATGCATGAAAATCAAAAACAACAAATTATTTCATTAAAAATAGTCCTCAGAAGTGTAAATAAAATCCGAAATAGCCTACATACCTGATGTCCATTTTTAACAGCCGTAAAGCATGAATCTGGTAATTTGTCTCTCGTTTCAGCTATACTCTCCCAATGTGGCAACTGTTCCTCTAAGATGTCAGAGCCCTATGAAAAGTGATTTTATGATCAAGACTCTTACAGAAATATATCTGAAGGATTGTGTATTATGTGGAACTTGAATTTACATAGATTTTTAGAATTTACTCAAAATGATTAATTCATTATTAAATAACCCATAATTAATTCTGCTGTTTAAAAGGAAAAAAATTTAAAATCAACTTACAAAAATTAATTCTTATAGAAAAAAAATCATTAGCAAACTTTATCTTTGCAGTGAGTAATTTTCTAAGTATGAACCACATTAACATTATAACATAAGCATACAGTTTATAAATTTGTTTAAATAAAATATTCAAAAAAATTTAAAAAGGTAAAAAGTGTATTCAGCACAACAAAATTAGGTTCTGTGTGATGACATTAGTTTAACACATCTGGTATCAAGGATCGGTTGGAACACCGCGGATATAACTTTTGGAATGGTTTTATAAAATGGATAGAAGCTCCATTTCTAAAAGTGATTATTTTGTGTTCAAGTCACAAGAAAATAACTACTTTAATAACATGCATAACCGATTGAAACAGAAAAAAATGGACTGAAAATAATTTCCTGCATTTGACACCTTAAATAATCTCCCAGCTTAACAAATTTTCTACATTTATAAAATTAATGCAAAATAAACTTCAATTAATAGTATAGTAGAAATTTAAGGAGGTAGATCTACTCAATATTTGGCTGCTTTCAGGTTTTGTTACAAGGGCCAGAATTGGCCATGCTGCATCAAGCACAAGACATTTTCAAGTAAAAAATGTCGTGAAAGGGAGAAAGAGGGATTGGGCAATAAAATAGTGCAATAAAAGCAGAAAAAGATCGCTTGGGTATATCAGGGCCTCGACTCCTGTGTTCACTACAGACAGCAAGCCCTATGCGAAAAGAAAAGATCACTAGAGTATTTTGGGTCTGTGAAGCCTGTTACACACCTAAAGATGTACCCCTGAGGGCACTGAATATTTAGGTAGGTATTATAATTAACGTCGTACTGAAGCAACACAACAGGTTTTTAGTGATGGTCCAGGATCAAACCCGAAGGGAAAGATCCAACACCACATAATTTTGAACCACGGTCTGATGACGAGGTATCACCTGAGCTGGCACCACTCTTCAAACTTCCACATCACACCAACATGAGGACATTTGAGGCCAAGACAGATTTAATGTACATGACAGTCTTTGGTTGGATTCGAACTCGAAACCCTCCGGTTGCTAATCCATTACTCTTCCAACTGGGCTACCGTGGTCCTTTGAACATTTAGGAGAAAATTAAATGTTTTAGCAGAATAGAAGAGAAAAATTAGTGCTAGAAAGCATTGCTCATAAAGATCATACTTAATTCAACTGAAAATCTTTTAGAAATATACACTAATTTATAGCTGCATAAAAAGGAAAAATGGCATATCAATTTTATTCCATAATTTAATCAAGAATATCTCCATTGAATTTGAAAAATCGCATTTTGTGATATACGATCTTGTTTCTAAATAAATAAGTTTCAAATAGGTCAGTTATGACCAGAAAAATAGGATGTCATACCCCAGATCCACTTTAAAAAGTTTTGCATACACTGAAAACATTAATACATGTTTTGTTATGAAATTCATTCAAAAACCTATTCAAGCAAAAGTTTGATACCCTAAAATTTTGATTGTAAACATTTTAAATCTATGAAGCCGTGAGCATTAGGTAGAAATTACATCATATATATATATATAGGTGAAAATGAAGTCTGGAATACAACTGATACCAAAACCAAATTTTTCAAAAAAGCTACGAGATGGTTCAAACCTTTCCGTGGCACATAAGGAATTGCCTGTTGAGAGCACATTGTCGTTCCAGAACTGTTCCATACATGACCCTTTCTTGAACTATAGCCTAAAAAACCAAAATTTTGTTTTCAATAGTTATATAGCCAAACACAAAATTACTCTTAAGAGCAATCTGCTACACACAATATATTCCTAATATTTAAAGATGATTTTTTTCTACAAAAATAAAACCAAATCCTGAATTAAAATTTTGTTTGAAAAATCAAGTTTTGAAACCTATTAAAATATACCTCCCCTCAAATCAGAGATAAAGTGTTTCAACCCATTTATGTCATCCTTGAACTGGGACTTGGTACAACTTATTGATACCTGAAAAATTGTTCATATAAGTTAATTAAATCAAAGTGAAGAGTTAACTGAGTAATTTTTATAACACTATTCTAATACCTTTATACGGTTTCACGACTAAATTGTGAACAATCAGAACAAGTCACCAGCAGAGCAAATTCTCCAAATATTAAAATTTGGAAAATATTCAAGAATTTTCTATTTAAAACCTAATTTTTAAAAAATGTAATTTATTGATCGTAGAAATGAACCTGGAGCTTATTTTATGCATCATTCACAAAATAAGAAAGCAGTTTTACAGAAATTTATAATTATTTTTATTGAAAACCATGATACATTTTCTTTACTAACACTGCTGCCATGGTGAAGTCTACAGATATAAGCAACATATATCCCCATATTTCTGAATATAGTTGTGCAGCACATACATTAAACTTAGTGGTTGAGGATATATTGAAAACGAACACTTCGAGTGAGCTCAAAAATAACTACACATATTGTCAAAGTAAATAACTCACATTTACAACAAAATTGTTAGATGAGTACAAACATAAGTGAAAAATTTACTTCATTTTCTTTATTTCAATGTTAGTCTTAGAAGTAATACATTTTTAAACTTATATTTTCAGTCATGTATTCGTTCATCAATAAAAAATATATTGCATATCATTTTTAATCTACTCTTTTAGAAAAAGTTCTCGATTATTCTCCTCTTGGAGAATATTCTCTAAAAGGAGAATATTGAAAAATTCAGGACTAAGTGGAAATATGGCAGTTGGCATTACAGCACAAAGAAAACATGTGTACTCCAAAATATTATGATCAAGGAAATAAATTATTTTACTAAAAATTATATTTATTTGATTCCAAAACATAATTTTACTGTACCTATTGAAAAACCAGAGTACATAATGTTGTCTGACAATGCATTGATAAACTATTAAATTTCAGACTCAAAATTACATTGTCTTTTACAAATGTGTAAATGATAATTGAATAAACACTACACATTTTTTATAAAATAATTATAATTGTAATAAAATTTTCAAAGTGTCTTCAGATAAAAAATGGCTAAATGTTTTAATTAGAAATTTCTGCAAGTTCATATAAAAGGAAGTCTGATTTAAACAAGCACCGAACTAACATTTGAAATAATGTAATAGCTGCATTAAACGACACGCAGATGCATTACTATTTTATCAATGAGAATATTTTATTCCAAAAAATAAAATATTTTATTCCCAAACAAAATATCACTATAATTGTGTAACATTATTATTAAAAACACTTGCTGGTTGATGGAGATTTTAAAAGCTGATTTTGTTCCATTGGCTCAAAGGCCTTCCCTAAATTGAAATACATAAAATGACATACCTCTTTAAGACTGTCATTACAAAACACTTCAAGTCTCTCTTTGGCACTTTCCAACATCTTCATATGCTAACAGGCAGAATAAAAATATTGAAAATCCTTTTAAAAAATTCATCTTACAGATGCAATTTATGAGAAGGAACTAAATATTAGCTAACTTGCCTGTAACTGTTTGTCTGTATTGATGTTCTTTTTCCGCCTAGTTTTTTTCAGTGTAGTAACACATTTCATATAAGCTTCTCTACGACCTTTGTATAACTGCTGAAATCTTTTTTGCTCTCTCTGCAAGAAATGTCAACTCATTTAGAAAAAAATCTCAGTATTTTCATTTATATAAAATAAATACTTTTAGGTAAACAACTCATATGGCATCCAACAGTTTGAATCCTGATCTTTGACTAACAGCATTTACTAAAAATAAATGACATATGAAGTGGATAACTGAAGAATAATTATGTTAGGCTGTTTGCTTGAGAATGCATTCTCAAAATGCTGCTCGGTCTTTTGCATCCACAATTTTAAGCATAGACATTAGGACCTTGATTATCCAAGCTCTGATTAAGAGTATCTATGTTATCCAAGTCAAATTTCGATAAAAAGTTTTAAGCTTTTTATAAAACTTTGAGCATGAGTGTGCTTCACTTTCTTCATAGCTAAGGAAGTGCTGCTAAACAGAAGACCATTAAGGACTTTTACAAGAGTTGAAAAGATATGTAACTAGTGTCCAGATTTATTGTAAAATTATCCCGATAACAAACTGACACAATTCCGAGTTGATTATTCTAAATCCTACCCTAATGAACCTTTTAGTAGAAGTGGTAGAGTAACAGTCAATTTTTTTCTGCATTTCATTTTGACTATTTTGTGTTGCTACATCTGCATTATCCAAGTTTCTGGCCATCAAAGGTAGCCTCGGTCGACATCACATTGGATTACAAAGGCACTAGTATAACGGCAATTTTATGTAAATACAAAATCAGTTATTTTCTAAAATTTTTATGCTCGGATATTATTCCAATTTTATTCACCCAAAACATTAGTTCACAATATGGATAGGATTAGTGGTTTCAATGAGATATCTCATCCATCAAGATCTGACCAACTTTGGTAATGACGAGATAATAATCAAGATATTGCCTGATATTTTCATGATGACCAGATCAAGATCTGGTCAGTTTTCTTCTAATGACCTCATCGAGACAACCACCACATGGGTTAAGGCTAGGTATTTCAAGGTAAATTTCCTTAGGTAAATTTTCTTTCACTTAATATTTTGATTTCTAGAAGTTCTTTGAATGGATAGTGAGACATAAGGGAACCCCACTGCCCTTTAAAAAAACTAAATTTCTGTTGTGTAAAATGCATTACAAAAGGTGGCAAATTTTCACCAGATTCACACTTCAAGTAAAAGAAAAATTAGTGTCTTTTTAATGACTATTCAAGGCTATTTTCATTCTTTTAAGGTTATAGATGGCAATAGATTACCTCTAATTGCACAGGTGAGGAAACTCTCATAATTGCTATGTTTGGATCTCAAGGACTCAGTTTTAAAAACCTTGATTTTGGGTTAACTTATAAATATGGGATCTACTTTTTATAGAAGCTAACCTTGGATGAGTATCATTGACCTTAGTTTTTGAGTGCATGCAAAATAAATATGCGGAGTTGTAAAAATCAGGGCTTTATAAATTTTCTGGATTTTAAGCAAATATTAAACTTTTTAAGGGCCCTTAAAACTAAAAGGGAAAATCAAGCCTTCTTTATGCTTTTAACAACACATCGGAACTCTGCAGCCATATAGTTTCTTTTTTTATATTTTTAGAAGTGTCCTTCAAAGGGTTAAAGGTTTTAAAAATCATTTGACATACACGTATTTTACTTGATATCCAATGAAACACACATAAAAGAATTTAATACAAAAAGGTATCTTATGCATATGTAAGCTTCTCTTTTGAAGGTCCAGCTTCATCATAATCTAAGCATATATCAAAACATGTTTACTCACTCCGATAAGCTTTGTATCTTTCTCAGCAGCTATTTCCATAGGTTCCAGAAAATCAAATTCTAAGCTCTTGATCTGAAAAATAGTTCAGAATAATTATCACTATATTAGAGTTTAAAAAGCTTATTTGAGTAAAGGTTGTAAAAAGATAAGAATGTAATTGATTTGAATGAATTTAAAATCTAACTAAGCAAACAAAACATTTGCAACAGTACTTCATTAAAATAACTTATATGTAATAATTAAACGTTAAAAAGTTAAGCAATATTATTTCGATTACAAAAAGTATTTTGTAAGAACTTAAAGGACAGCATGAGTCTAAAAAACTGAGTATCATAAAATATTTTGCATACTTTTGCAACGAGGGCAAATTAGACAAATCAAAGTAAGCAGTATCACTTCAAGAATAAGAATGAGTGACATACAATATATATGAACAGAAATGATCCATTTAAGTAAAATAGAAGTAAATGTATAATACTCACTACATTTGACTGTTGTGCTAAAATTTCTTTATTTACATCAACTATATTATACAATGTAGAGCCTGAAAATATAAAATATAAGTTATGACATCTAAATGCCCAAATTTTTTATGCTCATAGTAATAGAAAACAGTAATATATTTTCCAGACATAATTCATAAATTTATTTGTGAAAACGGCATTCATAAAATATTTTACAGGAGTAAAAAGTTATATTCTGGCAATTTTGATCCTGTCTAATAACGTATCATTTACCAACACCCATACAAAACCTTCTCATATTACTAATAATAGAGATGGTTGGATACTTTCCAGATAGACCTCGTACCAGAAGAATGCAATTTCTCAAATAAACAGCATAGCTTTAGGCATATATTAATGATCATATTAATGGTACAAAAAATATTTAATTTTGTTATCCACATCCACAAATTTTAATTTCACAACAGGTTTAAATAAACTCAGCATTTATAAAGAGCACAATAGCACCTGTGATAAAAAATATATTTTTTTGTTATTTTAAATTTCTGTTACACAGTATGTAACAATTTTATTAAATTGATACATTCATGTTTCTTTCATTTGAATACATTTTTGCAGTAAACTCAAATTATTGTAAACATAACAATTGACAACAATAATATCTGGATTTAATCAAAAAGTATCATTATAGAAACAATAGGATGGTGAATTACAGATTCATAACAAAGGTTAGATATCAGTAACTCAGAAAATGGATAATTGCCAGAGTAGAAATTATTTTTGCCATCCAGCAGTATTATTTGCATATGAAGTTATACCAGGAAACATTATTTCAGATGAATGTTAATGAAACCTCTATGGGGAAAGGGATTGTAGGTGAGACTTTAAATTTTTTCAGAAGTTATATTTCTAGAAATATTCTTGTGTACACACTCTTGCACAATTTAAGCACTCCGCTAAAGTTAAAGTAAAAAAAATGTTTTGATTTTTATACTATCCATGCTGTTATGAATATATTTTACATACCATTTCCTTCAATTTATAAATATTTTAATTGAATATGTGTTTTAACATGAATGTTTTTAGTTAAGTTTGGGAACAGCTGCAGTATAGACCCCCCAATCCATTTGGCGACTATTTTTGTCGCCAACCCTCAATTGCGATTTATGTTGTTTTGGTAACCCCACACTTTTTCCACTCCATTCTAGCAACCCTACAGCGTCCCTACGCTATGTATATATTGACCGTGGATTTTGTAATTTCAATGTTTTATTATTTAGTCAAGATTATACTTAGATTTATATTTAGTCCAGATTTACATTTTTTACTACATATTTAACCCAGACATATATTGACTGATAATTTACATATTTAACCCGGATTTATATATCGAGTTTGATAACTGTTTTTTATACATAATCAAGATTTACATTATTATTTATAATGGCAAATGTGCAATTTCTTTGCAGATAAAAAAACGCCAGGGTTTCTATAATGGTTTGCTTTGAAATTTCGTTTTCCATTACAAAAAAATCGAATTGGATGCGACTGAGGGTTCAGTTCACGACTGGCAGCCCCGTTTAAACAGGAAACCCTCAGTTACAGTGAAATCTGCTTATAAGATTAGAATAAATTTATTCAACTTATGTACATTTTTTTGTAATACGTCTGTTAAAAAATGTCGCCAAGTAACGTCAGGGTTGGCGACAAAAAAAGTCGCCAAATGGATTGGGGGTCTATACTGCAGCTATTCCTAAGTTTGTATTGGGTACTGTTTAGAAATTTAAAGGAAGTAGGGAAGTCACAATTCTTTCTATAAATTTATCTTGATAACATTATCTTCTCTTGTGTACCTCTTTTGGAAAATATTGACATAGAATATCAGATAAGTATATAGTGATTTTGTTTAACTTCAGTAAACAGAAGATAACTTAATGGCAACTGAATGAGCAATAGATAATACAAGCCAAGTGTTTTTGACAGTTTTGAAATTATTTTATACCCCCAAAAGTAGCATTAATTTTACATCCTGTTCTATCAATCTAAATTGCACACTAAAGAAAAGGTTTTCAGTATATACTTCATTGAGGATCAATTTTGATAAAAATAACCCACAAGATCAATCAGCAAACAAACTAACAGTTTTAATATGAAGACTTTTTTGAGGCAATGCTTTTGGTATGTTTTTGGCATGCTTTGTCACCAAAGAATTTCTAAGAAAACAGTTTTAAATGCTAGCAAATGAAACAAATATTAAAAATAGAAGAAAAATCTCCACAACCAATTATTCTCATTACTACTTGGCAAGTGTTTACTCAAATGAAAATATCTTTACTTTTTCTGAATGTTATAGAATTTTATCCAAGTTAAATAATTTATTAGTTTTAAGTCTAATGGAACCAGGCTATGTAATATGAATGCTATAAAAGATCACATTAATTCTACCAAACTAGTTATTTACTCATAGCAAATTCAGAAAAGATAATGATTGACAAAAATTAGTAATAGATTCAAATGATCACAAGGTTGCCATGATCCTAATCCAGTAGGGTTGCCTTTGCTGCCACAAAAAGCACTACAAGTCTATATCAAAGCTGTGCCAAAATTGTAATTTGAACTTTGTTGAAAGTTTAACTTTGTAATATACCTGTGAAGAAAAACGTTTCAAACTCTTCGAACTTAATTTGTTCGAATGTTAACAAAATAGAAAATTTAAATGAAATAACCTGCTCAGAACTTTAACAAAACAAGATGTTAAAAAACACTAACCAACAGCCTTAACATTTTCCGGTGTAAAAAGATACTAAAGCTCGATAAGTTGAAGAACTGACAAGTAAAATTAAGCTCCGGTTTCTTTCAAACAGCTCGTAGGAAATTAATCTCGCTTTTTAATGCAAAAATTTACAAATCAGTCAGAGAAATGGCATCTTTTGCAAAGCGATTTGCACGGCTTTTAATGAAAAAACGTCCGCCTAGTTTTTGTGAAATGGACAGAAATGGGCATATCACTCACTTTCCCCCCACTGCACAGCAGTTCATCTCCGCATCATAAACCGAAAAGAATTTAAAATAGCGACCAAGAGTACATAAGTTTTGGTGTTCGATTTTACTCGGGAAGTTATCTCTTGAACTGTTGCATGCTCGTACAGAAGAGCTTGAACAGTAAAGAGAAAGAAGGTAGAATTTAAACATTTTAGAAAAATTTTTAAGGATAGAATTTGCTTGAAAATTAACGATATAATTAGCGGTAAAACCAAAACGTGCGCTCCTACGATTTATTTATTTGTGTTGTAAGGTGTTCACTTCACTTCACTATTACCAGTTATTTGTATGATTTTATTTTCAAGTTATTCTGGGCTCGTTCGTAAACGCAAATAAATCGCAACTGTTGTACGAGTTATTCGAACCAAGCGTTCCCAAAAGTCCGATTTTCTAGTGTGAAAAACAAGCCGTTTCATGTCACTGGAAACGAAAAAAATCGTTTGAAACGAACTAGATTGTGCTAGGTTTTGTCAGTTCAGAAGTTGACGACCGAAAAGGTAGATGTGAATGTTGTAATGTATCTACTTATGTGTGGTTTAGGCTCGTTTTCAGATTGAATTTATCAAAACTTGCCAATAACATGGCGAATGAGACTAAAAACCTAATCGCTCGTAAATGCAACTTCAGAACTGGTGAAACGAAGGTCATGTGACGGATTATTTTTTGGTTTCCACTTTTTTTAGAGTTGTTTACGAACGCGGCCTTTATTTTAAAGTTTTTTAAATGTTTGGGTATTTGAAGTTTGGTAAACGTGTATATAAATTAGGAAGGAAAAGAAACAGAAATTTAATAAAAACTATTTCGTAGTAAATGAAAGGGTTTTATCGTTCAATGTTATAAAAGCAGCAAATTCCATGGAGAAAAAAGAAAACTTAGACAATAACATTTCAACCTTATAGTTTTTCAGATAAAGAAAGGCTTTTCCTAAAAAGTTTAATGTAGATGACGCTGGTGTTTAGTGGTAAAATGTGTACCTGTACGTAAACGGAAGTAAAACACTAGTTTTCCCGTTAGTTTGCTTACCCTTAATTTATTCTCTGCTTTTTGACTAATTTGTTAACACATATCCTGTCCTGACACTATGTATTGGGTTATTATTTCCAGCATTTATCTACGAATTTATGATTTCTGTACTTCAATTCCGTATTTACCGTTTAACTGTCTATTAGACCTCTAGATGGCACCATGAACATTTCGTGAGATCAGTGCTCGAATTAAATTTCACCTTTGGGGAATAGAACAATAGGATGAAAGCAGAAAAAGATACCTTGGAATCCCGGATACGCGACACCAGTGTTTAATAAAGACAGTAAACACTATGGAAAAAGAAAAGATCACTAGAGTACTTGGGTCCGAGAAGCCCTCACGCACCTCAAGGAGATGTGCCCCTGAAGGCCACTAGAAAGACAAGTTACTTTATACCTAGAAAGATGGGAAATTATCTTATACCTAGAAAGAGAGGGGCCAGTGTGGCACGTTCTTAAAAAGAGGGTGTAGCTAGTAACGCACATTATATAAGGTAGCCAATGATAGATCAATTTAAAATTTACATCGCACTCTGACCAGTTTGTTCCCATTCAATGTATCACGTGAATAAATTCTAATTATTAGTCAGACAATCGACTGCATCCAAAACAATGTTCACTTGTCTGTTCACAGCTGGGGAGGGGTTGGTTTGGGATTTTATGGCGCAGGGACCACATTTGGCCAACCCAGTTGGGGAGGGGAACATAACGTTTATAAACAGAGTGAAAAGGGGAGAAAACAATGAGAAACCTACTTTAAATGTCATTACAAGGTTATAACGGGTTCCCAAACGGGAAGAATTTCGCTGTATCATTGTAGAATACCATAGAGGCCCACTCTGGCTCCACCGGTCTTTCTAAGTATATGGTCATATATATATCCGGTTCTATGGCAGATATGTGAGTAAAAATAATTAAATACAGTGTGTGGAACAGATAATAAAAGTCATGAAATAGTCAACATATTCAATTCATTGGTAAGGGAATGCAGGCTGGAGAAAAGTTCGAGGGCCACAAGACCCGCCCTTCTTTAGTGCTTATCTTCCAAGTGGTTTCGACGAGTTGATTGGGGTTTTATGGCGCAAAGGCCATATTTGGCCATGCTGCTGCAGACACAAGACATACACTATCAAGTTAATGGGCACACACAAATTAAAGTTTTACGGACACAGAAGAGAGAAATATACCCAGGGAGGAATGCACCAGACAGGAATCGAATCTGTGCCACCCACAACTCGAGGGGTGTTAGCGCAGTGGGCATAACCACTGAGCCATGATGGCCGCATGGGTTCGACGAGATATCTCGTCATGGTCAAATTTCTTCTAATGAAGAGATATCTCATCCATCAATATCTGGGCAGTTTTGCTAATAACGAGATACCTCATTGAGACAACCACCAGGAAGGTTAAGTATGGCAATCTTTAGGATCTCGAGGAAGTAATTTTAAAACATCGTACTTCAATCTTACAAGAGCAGGCTTGCGTGAAATTAGTCGAATTGTGTACATATTAGTGACATTTACACACAATTTATTCCGTTGTAGATAATTACCAAACATTTTACGGCTGAGTTGCTTGTTTTTCCGAACGTGCCGAAACATCTCTTGGTTTAAATTACTGAGCTGAATACGCTTAGTCAACGAAGTGTTTCAGCAGTACGAAAGTGCTGTGATGAGTGGAAAAACTTAAAACTTCCTGTTTTGGAAAGCAGTTAATAAAGGGGCAACATATCTTATTTTCACACACACACACACTAAACAGTACCGAATATTACCTGAATCATTTCCCTAAACATTCTTAAACTAGTACAAATACAGCCTAATGCCAGTTTTGAATGCCGAATGTATATCTTTGTAGCAATGTTAATCATAATGATCACAGCTGATTACACATTAGGAAACTACCAGGTTGAGATTGATAGTAGGTTTTGTGATTACCCCAGAACATTTGATGATCGATGTTTCGACCCGTTTTTATGTCAAACATTGGGTGTTTTGTTAGTTTGTCTGAATCCTCTCAGCGTCTCTTAATGATCAAATAACTCCATCGATTGGTTGAAAGAATTCTAGGAATGTTTCTATTGGTCGAGGTCAAAAATGGTTAGAAGTCATGCAAGGAAGACTGCAGGCTGTAGAACGGATATATGCGGGTGAAACCCTCAGAGGGTTAAATCAAGATACGCATGATTTAGCATTCCACTATCATTTTTTACAACCCAGAGAAAGAGTATAAGATTTAATTTCGATAGAATGGTAAAACATTTGAATCCTATTCATGGTTCTAGTTTGTTATCCAAAATTATTTTGCAACATAAAGACTAAATATATCGGAACCTACGGCTTAATGTAGATTCCGTATGATTCGCATTCGCGCTATAACCGGGATTCTAACTCAGAATCTGTTGAGAAACGAGGCCTAGAGCACTAGCCTTTCATCTACCACAGGCCAGCTTTTTTTACATATTTTTATGCTATCTTCCAAACGTAGACATAATTGGTGCAACTAATAAAAACATTATAATCATATTTTTTGACAAAAGTTCGCAAAATTTTATTTCTACTCAGTGGTACATTCTTGACCAAAATAAATAAGAATCATGAACTAAATTACTTGCCAGAAGTTCAATCAGCATAACAATTTAAACTATCCGTTCTCATCACAGAAGAATGATATCAAAGTGAAAAGCACAGCAAAGTATAGTAGAATAACATGCAGTATAGTTTCCAAGTTCAACTAGAATGAGTTGAGAGTTTAACAACTCTCCAAGTGGTTTCGATGAGATATCTCGTCCATCAAGATCTGGTCAGTTTTGACAAAATACCTCGTCGACACGACCACCAGGAGGGTTAATAGTGCTTCGAAAACTGCAACTTTCATTTCTATAATGAGATGCACTTTATATAATATATTCAATACATTTTTTTGCGTAACAAAACTTTAAACACTACTATTCGGAGTTTACAAACTGGCTATACAAGACAAAATACATTGATTACTTCAAAACGTTAAAGATAATTTCAGATATAGCTCAAAATGTTGAATACTCAAATTCAGGTAATTGGTAATTAATTACCGTCACCTGGAGCAACACAACGGGCTATTGGCGGCCGTACGGGATCAATCCCGAAGGGAAAGGATCGGATCTCTCCCTTGAATCCTCAAGGGAGATTCGAGGACATGTAATTTTGGGGATTTATGGCGCAAGGGCCATATTTGGCCATGCTGCGCCAGACACGACATACAATATCCAGTAATGGACACACCATGAAAGTTTTACTGACACAGAAGAGAAATACATCCAGAGAGGAATGCATCTGACAGGAATCGAACCTGCGCCACCTACAACTTCACGTAATTTTGAATCACGGTCAGACGACGAGGTCAACACCTGAGCTGGAACCCCACTATCCAAATTTCCAAACCACGCCAACGTGAGAATATTTGAAGCCACGACAGATTTAACGTGCACTAATCCCCTTTGTACACGACGGTCTTTGGTTGGATTCAAACTCGCAACCCCCGGTTGCTAATCCGTTTCTCTTCCAACCTTGATACGGCGGACCCACTCAAATTACGAAGCAGAAGAGCGAATTCAAGAGATTCCCATTCAAAGCAAAGCACACGCATTTCTTTTCTGAAATCCATCAAGTTATGTACCTTGAGAAAACCACTAGTAAGACAGCACGAGTATTTTCGTGCGGCTACACCTAAAAACAATTTACACGGAGAAGCTAAATCCGCTTCCATACTGTTCTGGATTGGATCACAAGTTTTAATTAGTGTCAAATGCAACGTAATTGATGAAACTTGGGTACGTACTCAAGAAGTCACAAGTCATGGCGATCAAGTTTACTTTCAAAGACACGACAGAAGAAAAATAACTATTGACCAATGTCTTCTATGGGTATAATGGAGGAGAAAAGCACTAATGATCTCCAACCGATTAGACAGGTTCGACAGGAATGACTAAAAGATAAACGCTGGAACAAAATAGTAAAAGAACGTATCATTATTGTAGATTTTACATTAATAATTCTTTTGGATTATTAAATGTTGTTTTCCTATGCTGATTAAATTAAATGTTCAGTTTAAAATAAGGAGCAGTTATACGCTTACCCTCGAAGGAAGGCAGGTGTCCCCAATATAATAGACATTACCTAAATTAGGAGTGTCCAATTGAAATTCATTTAAAAATTAAAGTTCTATCACCTATCACCATTATCCAATCAATAATCAAGTCTTACTTTCACTCCAGTACATAATTTTCTACCATAAACTTTCGACATTACGGTTTTCGCACTCCTTTTCTCATTTGAAATTATCAACGCACGAAAATTCAAAATTGCGAACCTATTCAATTTTTAAAAATTCCTTTTTGCGAGATAAATTCAACAAAAAGGCATAGGATTTATTTAGTAATTCCGTATTGTTTTTCAATTTTATAGCAGTCAATTTCTGACAATGTACTGAAAAACAAGAAAATTATTTCGCAACTGAAAACTAATTAGACTAACCCTCCAAACGTTTCGACGAGATTCGTCCATCTAGATTTGACCAATTTCGTAAATGACGAGATATCTCGTCATCAAGACATTGCTGACTTTTTTTGACGGACGAGATCAAAATCTGGTAAGTTTTTTCTGATGATGGGATATCTCATCCATGAAGATCCGGTAAGTTTGATAATGACGAGTAATGACTCGTCGAGACAACCATCAGGAGGGTTAAAAACGCACCGCTGATATAAGAAAAATGTGATTTTGTTTTTGTATTATGTAAACATTTACATTCCATCACCCCTTATGCTAATTTATACAAAAGAATTAGTACGTGCTTCACTTGCCTCTAAAAACGAAGGTTGTATACTTCTTGATTGACAGGATTAACTTGATTACATATCAACTTCTATCTCAAGGACAGCATACGTGCAAGAGAAAAAGGAGTCAGCAAGGTTATGTCTGGGGTATTGAAATTTGTTTTTAGATGCTTATTCAACTTTTTCTCAATGTTCTACAAAAAGATGTTTGTGTATCTGGCAAGAGTTCCTGAATTTATTAACGAATATTTTCTGAAAAATATGTTCCGACAAATTCAATTTTTTAAGTTTACAGACCTCTGTGGGACAATTAATGAAAGAGTAATGACACGTAAGAAATTCTTACTTCACATACTTCTAGGTGTAAAGTATTGCTGGAATTTTTTTCAGGTTTTAATTAACGTCACACTGGAGCAACATAACGAGCTATATGTTTTCAAGTTAATAAGGAATGTTGTGACGAATATTGTAATGTATTAAGTGTTGTCAACACATAATAAACATGGAATATTTTTTTAATGTAAAATGATCAATTCAATATTCCTTGTCATTCGTCGAATACTTTTAAAATCTGTAAATTGTGAAAGTGGGTCACAATGAATATTAAAACGCATTCATTTTAAAATCTGAGGCTCTGAATAATGCGTATTTCCTGTTAGCGGTAACACCGAATATGAATGAATAAGCTTGCAAGCGTTTACAAATGTATGATAAATGGAAGATGCCAGAAATTGAAATTCATATTATGCTACGTTTGCAATTTTTTCTAGATCTATTATTATAATAAGAGCTTAAATGTAAAATCAAAATGAGATATTACATATTAATATTCCAAAGAGTTTTCTGCTTAGAAGTTGCGATCGAACACTTCAGGGAAGGTTCTGAAAACTGATCATTAGATCAGTTCTGGTTAGAAGGTTCTGAAAACTGATCATAAGATCAGTTTTCAGAACCACAATGAATTCGCAATCCGAAATCTACAACACAGTAATGACACCAATATGCTATCTTCAGGAGCGATCACGTCCCATAAGTAACCAGCAATGACATGCTTATATGCTAATGGTAACACCGAATATGTGTGAATAAGCTTGTAGCATGAAGCGGATACGAATGTACTATTCATGAAAAGGATACAAGAAACGAAATTCATGCTATCATGCCAAGTTCATATTTTTTTCTAGATCATAGGAGCTTATATTTAAAATTAAAATGAGATAGTTCAGATTAATGTTCCAAAGAGTTCGACTGAGAAGTTGCGCTCCAACACTTCAGGGATAATGATCAATTTTCAGAACCTTGAATGAATTCGCGATCCTATACGTACAACACAGTAATGATACCAATATGCTATCTTCACGAGCGATCACGTCCCATAAATCACCAGCAACGACATGAAACTCTTCAAACTTAATGACAGCTATTTCTTCAACTAAATACATTGTAAAACGTGATTCTGCGAGCTCTGAGAAATCTGGATCGAGTCGCCCTCATTGAGACCACAGGATGTAGAAGAACAATGATCCATTGGCAAGAATGCTCTTTGCGTAATCGGAGTTATGACACTCTATCACACCCAGGTGGGAACAAATGGTTGGTGGGCGACAAGACCGTAATCAGATTACGCAGCGGAGGCTCAGCCGATGAAGTCAGGAAGATTTCCAAAGAAAAGTGGACGCCCACCCACAAATAGTTGTGGATAAGGTTTACTGACGTTTGAAGACAAAAAGAAATTATGATAGTTTTTAAGGTGTATGCATACATGAGAAATCACGAAAATCTACCAAAATAGACATTTTTATTGCTTCAAAATATTTTCCAACTTCTTAGCTTTCATACGATACCAAGGTTGCAAATATTCGGAACATTTTTCTAGTTACACAAAGGTTTTTCGTTAGGTACTGTCAACATGTACAAACATGTCTCCAAAAAATGTTACTCAATTTCTGAGAAACAGGTTTTGCAATATGCTGTGTTCAAACTGTTAACTCGACACAACGAATTGATCTATTGTAATTAGTTTTGTATCGTAAAAGTCATATAATATAGTAGATGTTTTGACCCTCAGTTTATTAGTTAAGAAATGAATATTAAGTTGATTTTTAAATATTAAAACACAGAAAAATATTTCTATGCTTCCTTGGTGGAAAAAAATTGTTAAAAAAACCTGTTCCTTCAAGCAACTTGATTGAGGATCGAAACATGAATTTTTTTGTAATAATTTCCAACAGGAATTCTCTTTCTGAAAATTAGAATACAAGATATCACTCTTCAAAAAACATGCTAATTATATCTAAATTAGATAATTAATGATTAGCGTAATCTGATGTTTTCACGAGGGACTCATTTTAAGCATAAACCAATGACGTACTGCAAAAAAAAGAAAGTCAAAATTAAAAAATGTCTTCTAGTATATATACACCTTAAAAAATTCGCACTCCAGAATATCGAAATTTAAAACAAAGCACATTTTAAGTTAAGCTCAAGGAAGGCTTGTTTGAAACGATATCTGTTATGTCCCGATTCGAAAAGTTACTTCACAATTTTGCGAAATGTAAGAATTCAACTATTCCCGTAACAGAAAAATTGGAATTTTTGAGTTGTGACAGTACTATTCATTCGAGTGCGAAACATTTCATTTGGCAGAAATGAAGATTAAAAGCAATGGGAAAAAAGTGCTTATAAAATTAAAGTTTTACGATATAACGAAATGGTGCATATAAAGTTGCACTTGCAGTAAGTTTGAGAAACAGCCCATGCTCAGTTTTATATTTTAAATCTGTTTGCATCTTAAGGAAATGTTTCAGTATGTATAGCAAAAAGGGACACATTTAAACCATTGGATTTCAGTAATATTCAACATGTTCATTGGTATTGCTTGTTTGTATTAACCCTCCTGGTGGTTGTTTGGACGAGGTGTCTCGTCATTAGCAAAACTGACCAGATCTTGATGGACGAGATACCTCGTCATTTTAAGAAGTGATTCTTGACCTCGTGATCTTCAAAAACTGAAACGATCTTGTCATCATGAAACAATCCACAATATCTTGATGAACAAATATCTCGTCATTAGCAAAATTGGTCAGATCTTGATGGAAAAGATATCTCGTCGAAACCACTAAGAGGATTAGTCCGTTCTACAGTATCGAATAAATACCATAAAAGCGTACTCAAAACTTTACCCCAACGGTACCAGTGAGTGTTACAAAGTTCATTCAAAGGCATTATTGATTCATTTCTAAATGAGTCATTTTTTATTGTCCGATGTAAAAACGCATCAATGGTTAGTTTACCTCAGCGTTTACCAACCGGGGTCCACATGGACCCCAGGGATCTATAGAAGCTTTAAGGGGTCCACAAGAAAAAAATTGTATTTCGGGATCCATAATATGAGCTAAGGGGTTCATGACAAAATATAAATAAAATAATTTAATAATCTCTCTATATAAAGCAGAGTTGGTGTCTGCCTGTATGTTCTCTATACAAATCTACACCGATTGACCAATCCACACCAAATTTGGTACACTTATACTTTAGAACCCTACGGGTTACGTAGGCTACATATTAACCCCTTTCTATTTGTCGTAGGGGGATAAAAACAATTTGAAATCGCCATAGGAATACCAGTCTTATTTTAGAGAAAAATATTCCACTCGAAAATCTAATGGCTTGTGCTAGTGATGGCGCTCCTTCCATGGCCGGTAGGTAGAGAGGGCTTATCAATCATTTAACAAATACATTGCCAAAAGTATTTTGCATGCATTGCGTGATTCACCGCCAACATCTGGTGGCGAAGAGATTGAGTGGACGCTCTTCACGAAGCCTTAACTCTTGTAATAAAAGCTGTCAACCTCATTAGGGCTAATGCTCTTCAAGATCGTCTCTTTCGCAAATTTTGTGATGAAAATGAAGAAGGATTTGACCGTCTTGTACTGCATAGAGGCGCGATGGCAATTGTCTTCGTCGTCCTTTGGGACTGTATTGTAACATTTCTAAACGAAAAGGAGATTGTTTTCATGGCAACCAACTATTTTCCAGACATATTTTACCTCTCAGATGTGTTGGAAAAACTGAATTCTCTTAATGAACTGCAGCAAGGACATAATTGTGATTTAATACCTAGCAAAGAAGCAATTAATACATTCCTAGGAAAACTCAAATTGTAGTCTTAATATCTCCGCCGTGCATTTGACCACCAGTTTACAAACCTTTCTTCAGTTAGCAGTGATTTAAATGATTGTGTTGTGTATGTTGATCATTTATAAAAAATTATGAAGACATGCAAGTTCGGTTCAAGGACCTACAAGAACTGAACATTCCAGATTGGGTGCTGATTCCATTTGAGGTAAATGTTGCTGATGTTGAAATTGATTTACAAGAGGAACTTGTTGAATTGCGGTCTGATGAGACAGTCCAAAGTCTATTAAAAAAATGTATGGAAGAATAGCGACATTGCACGTAAATATCCGCTTTTATGGGAGAAAGCTAAAATGTATGTCATTGTTTTCCCATCATTTTATCTTGTGGAATCTGCCTTTAGTCGTAACACAGTTGTTAACAAAAAATAGCAATCGACTTGATATAGTAAAAAGTGATCTTCGTCTGACTCACAAAATTGGAGCCAGATATTAATATGTTAATATCAAAACATCAGCCACAAGGATCTCATTAGTAGGGCCTATTTAATGGGATCCTATTTAATAGCCTTAGGAGTAAATTTGCGAAATCATAAACATTACAGTAACTAACCGAAATACATAACACACCCCGTTTAAAACAGTTTATAATTAGGTGCGCTTGGTCGCATCTTAATGGCCAAGGGCCGGAAGATTGCCAAGCGAGTAGAATTCGGTTTGGTTTTATGGCGCTAGGTCCAGAACACGAACAATTTGTCCCAAACACCAGGACCGACATTAAAGTTATTGAAAAGATAAAGCCGTGACCTAAAAGTCACTATAAGAGGGCACTTTCTGGCAAGCTAAATACATGTGGTAGTGTTTTAGCGGTGACACATGTTTATGTTTTCTAAAATTGACGTCAGTCGGCTTGTCTTTTGAATATGATATCAAGATTTCGACAATAAAAACTCCAAAGAATAAATCCCGAATTGTTATGATAGTTGATTAGAGAATTCCATTTAGATAAACATTACCAAAAACAGCGATAAAACAAGTTTTAAGGTAACCCCGATATGTATCATGTGAGCATTTGTGGTTGGTTTTGGGTTTTATAAGCCCAAGGACCATTTTGGCCAAGCTGCACCAAACACAAGACAGACAATGTCAAGTTATTGTGAAAAGAAAGGACGGAGAAAAGAAAGAGAAAGATCGCTTAGGCATCCTGGGGTCGCGATCCCCATGTTTACCAGAGGCCCAGTAAAGCCTTTAAAAAAAGAATAGATCACTAGGATACATCAAGTTCATGAAGCCCGTCAACACCCAAGGACAGAAGTAAACCCTTCGCAGACCGTCTGATTGATCGTTTACACTGTAAATCCCACTCACAAAAGCGCATGAAAACCAGTTTTGAAAGAGCATTTGACAGTTAAAATAATGCAAAAAGTTCACGAACATGAAAATGGTGACATAAAAGACATGATCTATAAAAAACACCACATACAGCGAAATTAGCCAATGCCTAGTAAAAAGTTTGAGATTTGGATGGGGGTTACTCCAACCAAATCTTGTATGGTTAAAACATTTTTGTTAAAATTCTTAAGTCTGTAGAAGCCAAAATCTGGACATACAATTAGAACGTGGAAGACAGAAGGAGGAATGTAACAAGTCGAGTAGATCTCGGATTTAGCAGTAAAGAAAATGAAAGAGGTTGATAGCAAGAACATTTTTATCGTACTGTCAGCATGCGGCTTCTTGACACACTTAAGATTGAACAATAGCTAGTATCTCAATCATTGTGGCGATATCATGGCTTGGTCCTGTCTCTACAATGCTCCACTATTCTAGGGATGTTAAAAAGGAGAGTAAAGGTTTTGTGTGAAAATCTATGTATCCAGAGCGAAACGGAACTTTATTGGGTCGAACTGTATTTAAAGCATCAATGAGCTCTATACCAAAGGTTTAATTTTCAGAAGTCTTAAGAGAAAATGACACTATGGGGTTTTGGTTTGGTTGGTTTTTATGGAACAAGGGACAGATTTGATCAAGCTGCGTCAAACACCGTATACATTAGAGATCAAGTATTTCAACTGTGAGTTTATTTTTTTAAACTGAAACATAAAATACAGAATGTTGCGAATTGAAGGATGTAGGATATAATAGAAGTCGGGTGATGAAAGCTAAATATAGTTTATAAAACCAGTCCTTTAAAAATGAAAACAAGTCTTTGTGGGAGGGATCTGTTAAAAGTTCATGCAAAATAGGATAAAAAATACCAAATCGGTTGAGTCTATTGTTGCTAAAATCAGGGCATTGTCTAACTGATAAAATAGTATAGCATTGCAACACATTACCACGGGGTTTTGATTGTACCTCAAATTACTAGACAGATAAACTAGATACTAGTGGTTACTAAAAAACCGATGTCCAATTATGCATCTCTGGATAAGTCTACTAATTTTGATTATAAGCACGTTTTTCTATTCAGTATACTTGTCCCATTACATAAATATGCAAACAACGCAATGTAAAACCAATTATAATAAAACTACAATGTAAAACCAATTATAATAAAATTACAATGCACAATTATAATAAAACTATAATGTAAAACCAATAAGCCAGGAACACATTAGTTCGAAAAACGCAAACTTTGAAAACTGCCATTTTGACTTAGCAGGGCAGAGTAGATCTGTCTTTCTTTGGTAGAATCCATTATTCTTCTGCGGTAATAAATAAATGAAAAAATTTGGAGAAATATCACTCACCTATATCCCTTGATCCACATAAGGTACTATTATTGGCAAGGGATGCGATTTTGGCTAAGGCTTCTGTATACTGACGGGAAGCAGACACCATAGCTGAAAATAAAAATTGCAATGTTTGAAAAGTTGAAAAATGTTTACTTCCTCGATAAAGCCGAAACAAAATAAAAAATTTCTGATGCAGTACAAACAAAAGTTGAGAAAGTGGATTAAACTTTTCCCTGCATTGTTTACAAAACGTTTTTTATCCATTTATTTCAGCCAAATTTATCAGGGCAAAATACGAAAACAGGAGCATGTAAAAAATTTGATGTGAACTCGGTTGGAAGTACCGGTTTTTAAAGTAACAGGTTTCGGCATTTCCAACTTTTCGCAAAGGCTATTATTAAAGTCGCAAGCATCTCTGAAGTTGAAAACTTATTCCGAGAAATAATTATTAGTGAATTTGTTTTACTTTAGTATTTAAATTTATTTTTATTTTGAAAATTCACTCAGGAGTTCGAAATCGGACAAAGCTTCAAATTATTTAAATGCTACAGATTCTGAAGTTATCCGCAAGTTATTCGAATCGACGAAACTATTAAATTGAATTTCGTTAAATTAGAAAAAGTATTTTTTTTATCAAGGAACTTTTAGCATTTTCTCTCATGCCATTTTCGTGTTTCCTTAGATATGAAACCCTATATTCTAACATTTCTTAATCAAGGAACATATCCGTAAACTTGAACATAACGAATTAGTTTTCAATTCAGTGGATATTTTATTTTTCACCAAGCACGATTCATTCAAGATAAATTTCAAACTCGAATTTCTTTCCTAAAATTTAAAACACGCAAAAAATTTCATTTACATTTGAAAAACAATATATCATTGAACCCGCCCACAGACTCTTTTTCTTGAGTTCGATAGGCCGACGATCCGCTCTTTCCAAAATAGTCGGCAGCGAACTGAAGAGCTCGTATTCTGTTAGTACAGGAAAAACTTTACTCAAACATTAACTATTAGGCCCTTGATGCTTTACGTTACTCTTATTTCACTTGCTAGAGAGCTTTTACTACTTTGTAATCTGAAATAGCAGCCAACGCTTTTTCTTGAGCTCTTTTTCTGTCTTAAGTTAAAAGGATAGTATTATGTTTATGTAATGAGCCTTTTTATACGGTTACCATAGTTACTATCTATACCGTATTCCTTTTAGAGTTTATTCTTGACCTTTATTCAGATTTTTTAGCAAACGTCCGTAACTGCAGTCAGACGAAAAGATTGTCACTGCTCAAATTTCAAAAGTATCTTTTATTATGAGAGGCTTTTCTGTCCAGCTAAATGTAGATGTCAGTATTGTTCTTGAGGCGGTAGGTAGTTTAATTAACGTCGCACTGGAGCAACAAAACGGGCTATTAGCGACGGTCCAGGATCAAACCCGAAGGGAAAGATCCGAAGACGATAACACCACGTAATTTTGAACCACGGTCAGATGATGAGGTCACACCTGAGCCGGCACCCGACTCTTTAAACTTCAACACCACGACAACGTGAGGACATTTGAGGCCATGGCAAATTTAACGTGCACCAGCCCCCGTGTACACGACGGTCTTTGGTTGAATTCGAACTTGCAGCCTTGTTCATGCGGCGGAACGTGTTGCCTATAAGTATCCCGAACGTGACGTCACGTGACTTGTTTTTCGAATTCGATTTCAGCACTTAGTCAATAAAAATTCCATAGAATTCCGAATTAATGCACGATAGTTGATTGGTCAACGCAAATATTGAATGACAAATGCAGCCAAAACGGTAACAAACTGCATTTTAAGGCAACCCAGATATGTTTTGAGGGTAGCGGGAGTACAATCGCTTTCTTTTTGGTTTGTTTTCACGGAAAATTCCTCTAAAAAAGACAACGAAATTGAGGGAAGTACATTACGTTTTCACACATTGGACCTTGTTATTTTACTCTTTTAGTTTCTTTTGAATTTGCCATTTTAAATTTTAATCGTTTTCTACAACATGCACTTGCGGTGTTATGAATCTAATTGCAATGGCTAGGGAACAAAATGTCGATTTTGCTTTCTTCGAGGTTGGCGACAATTTGTAAAAACAAAGTATATTAGCATTGCCAATCAATTAGCGATACATTTCGCGATCACGCCAAACGTCTCATGGACCTTTAACTTCATTTTAACTGCCGCCATTGCAAAAAAGCGACAAGAGAGAAATAAAATGTTCTCCAAAACAAACTATGTATTTTTTCGATTAATTAGGAAGTGCTGATATCTTGAAAAACATTCCTGCATTTCGTTTCCACTTTTCAGTTTTAAAAAACGACATTTTATTAAGTTCACATTGATTCTGGAAACAAGAAATGAAACTATTTATTCTACAACTCGCGCAGATAGCAGTGGACAAAGCCACGGCTCGTCAACCCGAGGGCTGGCTAATTGTTCGATAGTCGTGTACCCGTTCCGGGGGGGGGGGATAGGGCCTTATATCTATTTGTTCCATCCTACCCTTTTAAGCCAGGCATGGCTTTTCAGCTTGCAGAACTGAAGGAAATGCATCTAGAGCGAGTAAAAGTTTCCGTACGCACTTCCTATTTGAAATAAATAGCTTTATTATTTGTAGAATATAAGTATTGAAGAAATAAAAATGGAAAAACAGACAAGCATAATTGCATAGAAAGTTTCTATTGCATTTAAGCAAAATATATTAATTTAACGCATAATTCACAATAACCCAAAAACGTGCCAAATATAAAGCAAAGTCTCCGTACGGTGAAAAATCTTTCATTAAATGTTATTTCCCCCATCATGTTTCATCATTTAATGGTCAGTTGAACCTGCTTTTTGCTTTAATGACCTCTCAGAAGTTTAGGCATGACTCCCACAAGTTTTTTTTTTTGTTGTTCCTGAAGTAATTTTATTTCAGACGTCCATAATGGCACTTTTCAGGTTATCTTTGCTGGTATCATAATTTTTCACGTCCGATTTCTTCTCATCAGTGTTCCATGGGGTTAAATCAAGAGACTGTTTTTAGTGTGAAGTTGCTGCGATACATGGTAAAGGCATCATTCTTTACAGAATGTTGAAGTGTGTTTTGAATCATCCTTTTGGAAGATAAATGGTCTTCCAGGAGACAGTTTCGTAGCACTAGCAAGGACATTTTGTTTCAAAATGTCTAGGTACACGTAGCTATCCATGTTACCTTCAACAAAACATCAATTGTCCACATCAGAAGAACTCCATGCAACCCCATAACTTTACATTTCTTTCGCCATGTTTTACAGTTCTACATAGGTTTTTACTTGCATTTGATGTTTTTGTTTTCCCCATTCCATAACACGTCCATTTGAATCAGACAAAATTTTGATTCATCCCTAAAAAGTAGAATCCCAGAAAGTTCAGGGCTTACATGCATTTTTGCAAACTCAAGACGCTTTCTCCTGTTAAGTTTGCTAATGAAAGGCTTCTTACATGCAACATGCCCATTATAGCAAACTTTTTGGTTACTTTTCTTAGTCTAAGGTTATATATCAAGATTGTAATAAGTTTTCAACAAGGATGCAAGTTGTGCACAAATTCGTTGATTATCTCAAACCTTTCGCAGAATATTCCCCGTGTATATGGCTCAATTTCTGAGGTCTTCCGGATCGGTTCCTATTTTCCAATTTCTTTCTCGTCATATCTTTCAATAATTTTTACTGTAGATTTAGATTTGTTTGCTATTTCGTCAATATTTTCCTCATTGATAAACCCTCATTTCTCAACTTTATCACTAACACGTGAATAGCTTTTGGAATTTCCATTTCAGGCGATCCACTAATACAAAATAGTTTGAAATGATTACTTACACTATACTGAAGTTCTTTTCCATTCAATAGTTATGATAATTAAATGCGGGACTAGACTGTGTGTTGTAATCAATTTGCATAGTGCGTACGGAAACTTTTTTGCCTTTCATTTGTATGTTTTTCCTCAAAGTTTTAATTACTTTTCATTTGTGGAAATTAAGAAATTTTTTTGCCAACACATTCTAATATGAAATAAGTTTCTTATGCCGTTTCTGAATCTTTGGTGAGATTTCTTTTGAAATTATAATAATTTATAGCCGTTTTCATTTCCGTACGGTAACTTTTTAACCACTGTGTTTTATTCCGGTGACCTGGTATATTTGACCTTTCGTGAATACACGTTTTGTCCTGGTCCTGATGAGGGGTATAGTGTAATATATCAGGTATATATAGTGTAATATATCAGTATAGTATAATCTGGTGTATAGTGGAGAGTTCTATCTTCATCCTACCAGTTCATAGCCTTGGTATGATTTAATCTTGCAGGGCTTAGATGAAATTTCAAAATAGAAATGTCTCATTTCGATGACCATCAATTGCTTGGATTTACGTGAGCCCACACGCCTCGTCAAGGCTCAGATACCCGAGCCGTTAAAGCCATAATAACCTAAAATTGGTTCAGATTTCTATTATGAATAAGTGGTACTGCAAAACGAGAATGCAAATTTCAACGCTCTTATCAGCTTGCGGTTCTGCAATTTGCGAGAGAAAAAATCGCATGCTTTATTCAAGAAATGTTCCAACTCACGTGTCAGTGCAACACACTAAACTCGATAGCAGTGTGAGTGATCGGTAACGCTTGAGCGACGGCTCACGTTTCCAGATAGTAATGAATGAAACACGATGAAACCGGATCATCGAGTTAAGTATACATAATGGTTTTGTTCTGTGTAAATCAGACTGAATAAAAACAAGAATCGTGCTTACTCTCTTACTACCTAATTCTTTTATTATTCCAGATAAGTATCGCCGTTCCACGAAATCTAGTTCCAAGTTAAATAGATAAAAAGTAGAGGCTTACTCTCTTCAATAGTAGGGGTGGATTTTTCTGGATTACAGGTCAAGAACCGAGATTAAGTCGTTAATGATACGTTAATTTTAATTCCGGCAGTAAAAATAGTAGATCACTTTCTGGAAGAAACGACACAACTTCAAAAAGGGTAACTTCATAGACGAGCCAAAAAGTTGAAATCTGTAAGCATATCGTGTACTTGTGGGTTTGAAATTCATCTTTATTAACCTCCAAGTGGTTTTAAAGAGATACCTCGTCCATCAAGATCTGCCCAATTTTGCCAATGACGAGATATCTTGTCATCAAGATATTGCCAGTTTTTCTATTGGTGAGATATCTTGTCATCAAGATATTGCCAGTTTTTCTAATGGTGAGATATCTTGTCATCAAAATATTGCCAGTTTTTCTAATGGTGAGGTATCTTGTCATCAAGATATTGCCAGTTTTTCTTCTAATGACGAGATACCTGGTCCATCAGGATCTGGTCAGTTATCTTCTAATTAAGAAGTATCTGGTCAGTTTTCTAATGAGGAGATGCATCGTCGAGACAACCACCAGAAGGGTTAAAAATTTGAAACATATTGACAATTTGATTCCCATGATTCGTTCGAATTTATCAGAAAACCTTCATTTTGTGTTTTATCGTTTTTTCCAAGATGTGAAAATGTAATGGCTTTTAGTTTGTGATGTTTAATTAGCAGATGAAAGGTTTGGTTTATTGTTGTATGGTCATCTTTTGCTACACGAGATCTCATTACTCCAGGGGGGTAGTTGATTTAACGTAGCACTGGAGCATCACAACCGGCTATTGGCGATGGTCCGGGATCAATCCTGAAGCTCATTAAACAGGGATCTACAGCTAAAAGTGGATTCCGAACCATTACGTACAGCCATGCCAGCGCAGGGATTCGAACAGAGCCTATTGTGCCAGAGCACAAATGAAGAGTTGAATAAAATACAGTAAGAATTAATAATTGAAAATCTGAAAATACCAAATGGAAGGCTAAGATCCACGTGAGTCAATCTCGGTGTCTTAAAAAATATTCCGGGTTAGTCTCAAGAGCACAGTAACATCGCCAGTTGGCAATAATTACCATCGTTAATTGGAAATAATCTTGTAATAACGTAACTCATGGTTTGCTGCAGTGGAAGTGTTTGACAACCAATATCCAAATTGCCGTTTCGATATTGGCAACCTATCCAAATAGCGTTTGGCGACAAAAATTATAGTCGCCAATTTGACGGGGGATGTGTTTGAGAGTTTTACTAAATTTCGTTTTGAATATGGTAGCTCAGGCACAGAAAAGCTTAAACAGCAGACTGACATTCAACGTCTTGGAGATAAAACCAAACCCGGAACTTCGAACAAATTTATTTAACTGAAGTTCAAAAATTTATATCTACACATGATTCAAAGCAATCGATAGAAAACTCTGGTGTGAAAATACTCTTTTTCAAAACCAACAAGTTTTGTTAACGAAATCGCAAGGAATGCTGTCGCTTCATAATGCAGAAATCTTGTCACAAAAGTCATTTGCAAGGTTTTAACGGTTGATACAGACGCACGATCTGAGACAAAATCACAAATTCCGAACGCGTAGTACTGCCAAACCATCATCTTGTAAAATTGTGATGTAAGCGTTAACATATTGCCCTAAAGACATGAGATGACTTATGTTAAAATAATGGAAAACGTCAATGATAAAAACATTCGATGATGCCTGTTCCTATTTCCGAACATTCATTTCTCATCTGCGGGTTATGAAAGATGAATAAATTAACACCAGATTATAAATTTCCCACACTAAAGATCAGAAAAAGAAGAGTGAAAGGTAGAGTACCCGCCGCTTAACCCTTCAAAGAAAAAAATAAAATAAATTTGAAAAAGTGTTCCGTTAAAAAAATTTTGGCTTCGATTAAATTCTCGAAGTTAAAGAAAAATACATTTCCTACCCTTTCTACATTGGTCAATTAACGGAAGAAATTTTTGCTTTGCTTGAAGGTGAAGTCTCAATGAATGGAAGAAACTTCAAATACTTGTATTTGTAAACAGACGAAAAATTAAACAATTACTTACTTTGAAGAGATTTGAGATAGGTTCTACCAGCAGAGACGAGCTGCTTTGTGCATGGACCGAACTCATCTATTATGTTCTGTAAGATAAGAAAGAAACAAAGTTTAATTCACATCGCACATTTAATGAAGTGATAACACGAAATGGATGTTTTATTTTTGAGAAATGCTTTTAAATTAAAAACCACGGAGATCAAATCAGTAAATAGGATATTTTTAATTAAGTTTGCTGAATTCTGTAAATTTTAATTGGAAATGTAAAATGCTTAGAGATTTTCAATTTTTTGGCTCTCCTGAAAAATTTACTTTCCTGATCTATTACTCTTTTTTTCGAAAATATGCGAGAACTATTACAAAAGTAAATAGTTTACTTGATTTTTGATTGACTTTTAGTTTACTTGATAATACAGTTTACTTACATTTTTATTACAAATCCGCGTTCTGTATACTTCAAATTTCGTGAGGACAAATTTCGTAACACAAATCTAATGTAATTAAAATGTAAATATACAAATACAATAAAATTATGCAAAAAAAATTTCTCGAAAAGCCTGAAATTGAATAGAGAATTTAAATGACCTGAATATAACAAGACGTAAAAATGAATTAGTGTAACTATTTTTTATTGATGCTTGAATTTCCTACGATGAAACTAAGTTTAATTTGATCTTGAGCGATTATGCACTGTCGCATTATTCAAAAGATACCGACCCCACGAAAGCAGCATTTTTTTTATGATCGCATGCATTATTTATTTTATTGTTGTTTCTGTAGAAAAATATCCAACTACAGAGAACATAAATATAAACCCCAAAACTGCAAACAAAATACAGAATAAATAAAACAAAACACTTCATTGATGCAGACAAAAAAATCTACATTTAGCATGCTGTTGTAACTATTCACTTTTCGAAAGGTAGTTCAAAATTGAAACATTAAAGAAAAAGTGCATAGCACATTCTTTTTTAAAGGTTTGACATAAAATAATTGACACTTTTAGGTGATATACCTGCGGACGTTAAAACCAGTACAAGAAACTAAAAAGTTCGAAACAATTTTGAGAAGCATTACTTCTCCTTGAGTTAAAGGCCATCAGGAGCGCATCTCCTTTAGTTGATTGATTGAATTTTTATGGCACAAGGGCCGGGTTTGGCCAACCCCTCCTTTAGATGTTTTAGTTTTTTTGGCTGCACCGAGTTCCGAACTCGTAACCCTAAACCGTTGCTATGCCAACTGGGCTACTGCGGCCCGATAAGGTACAAAGAATCAATGTCACAAATAAAGTTAACATCGGCCTCGAAAATTGAAAACGAGATGAAGAAAAGTTGCAATTTAGCACGGCAGTAAAAATCTCGGAAAAACATTCCAGAAATCTCTCGCAACGAGCCAGGAATAGATAAGACGCCATCGGAAGTCACAATAACTCACTTTACCGCTATCCCCATTCTTGTTGAATCAGACAACCGCTGAAAAATTTCAGTAAAAAATGAGGAAATTCTGATAAGTTTTACGATATCTGCCGCACGATGTCACTCTTGCGTCACGCGAGAAGGCCTTCATTAAGGAACGTCAGGGCTGAGAAAAGATCGTTCATAAAGGAACCAGATTGGAAATTCTAAGTTGGGGGAAAATGCATTGACAAACCGTAACATTTTGATAAGCGGGATTGATATTATGTTTAAAACTTTAAACAACGTACAAATGAGATTTTACTTGTGTGGAAATGGCTTTTTTTTATCGTTGGAGCAATTCGAATTTCAGAGTTTACTTGATAATGCTTATCGAGAAAAAATAATAATTCATTTTTCCGATTATCAAATATGTGCCCAAAGTTTAAAAATAGAATAAGATTGAAATCTCAAATATTTTTAGCAGTTTTTAATTCGAAAAAATGATACATTCAACATCATAAGACCTGATCAGATTTTCTTTTAATTTTCTGAAGGAATGTTTTTACGAACGTGTAGTAAATTCGTTAAATCGTCTTTGTCAACTAAATTTGCTTTATAGAATGTTATGTATTATTTCAATGCTCCTTTTTCTTAATTTAGTGTTTAGTTGTTTGAAATTCTGTTATTCAAAAGAAACAATTATTTTGTCACAGCTTTATACTTTCTGCTGTCATTAAATTCACATAATTCGCATTAAATTAGTCGCAGAAAATCCATATCTTATCTGAAGGCGTAGTGCTCGCACTCAAAGATTGAAGAAAAAGTTGCATGCCGTAGTAACTATTCACTACTTTTCGAAAAGCAAACAATTAAAACATCAAAGAAAAAGCTCATAAACTAACCGCAACATAACTATTTCTGAACTCAAGCTTATTCTGTGAGAGGCTTTTTCTGTTAAGTTAAATGGGTAAGAGGCGGTAGTGTTTTGGGGATGGAACGTGCTTCCTCTACATATTCCGAACGTGACGTCAATTGGCTTGCTTTTACTACAGTTTCTCACTCATACTAATGTATTTTTAGTTCACTAGTATAATTGGTGTAATTCGCTAGGTGATGCCCAGCAGGTGATGCTGTTTTACCACGATGATTTGGCTCTTCAATAACCACTTCAGTTAAAATCACAAACACGTTTATTTAACAGAACACAACACGAACATAAGACATTTAAGAAAATTGAAATTAATAATTAATAATCTATGGGATTTACAAATCACACACAGGTGACACGCCTGTGTTTTTCTTACACCGAGCGATCTACCTCGCTCCTAAGACCTCCTCTGTCTACTGTACTTATTGTCACTTCCTGTCGGAAGTTGGCGAACGTTTTTATTATTGGCGGTCGCCAATTGTCTCTCTTTATTCTAAACAGTCTTACACTTTTCGAACACGATTTCAGCATATCGCGTCGTCGACAGAAATTCCAAAGACCGAATTCAGAATTGATGTGACATTTTTGGTTGTCAACGCCTATTAAATTAAATGCCAAACGTCGCTAAAAAGATGATTTTTAAGGTAATTCTGATGTGTTTCATGTGAGAGCATTTCGGTAACAGGAAGTCGTTTCCGTCGTTTTCTTCTTGTTTTGTTTGTAATGAAAATTATCTCTTTGACTAAAAACAGTATTTCTGCAACACTTATTCGATTATTTTGTTTATGTTACCGGCAAAGTTTGAAATCCGACATTCTATAGAATACCTAGGCATTTTATATAGAATGCCGAAAACTGGCCGGCGATGTATGAAACGATTAATATTTCACACATTTCCTAGGCATTCTACAGAATGGCAAATGACAAACCGGCAATGTATGAAATACATCTCCGATTCGTTTCGAAGTGCAATTCAAAATGTCATTAAAGCCTACCATGTTGCAACAAGTTAAATTTAATTTTTTTTAATGAAAAAAATTACATTTTTTGTATTTTCTTTTTTAATGTGTGTATTTTTAGTAAAGTTCATTTAATGACCCTGTTTTACTTTTTATAAGAAATAAAATTAAGTGCAATTCAAAATAAAAACATTTCCTTTCTTGGTGCAACAAGTAGGTTCATATTTTATTTTGTTTTCTTTAATAAGGCATAAATTTTGTTTTGTACAACTTTAATTTTTTTACGTATTTTGAATAAGTTTTTCAATGGCGCTCTTTCATTATTTTTCAAAATAACATTTGTATTTTTGAGGAATGAACAGTTTTTAAATAATAGCCTTATCATGACCTTTTTTTCATGCTTTGCCTAAATAGCATTTGTCATTCTATAGAATGCCTAGGTATTATATATAATGCCTAAGGAAAGTATATAATAATTCTCATATTTCATACTTTGCCTAAAAACGCCGGGCATTCTTTAAAATGCCTAGATATTCTATACAATTCCGGCGTTTCAAACTTTTCCGGTAACAGATGTACTAAAATAGTTTATTGCTTGGTAGTTAGTTATCATCGAACTGGAGCAACACAACGGGCTAATGGCGACGGTCCGGGATCAATCCCGAAGGGAAAAACCGAAGACAACGCCTCTTAATTTTGAACCGCGGTCAGATCACGAGGTTAACACCCGAGTTGGCTCTCCAATCTTCCATACTACGCCATCGTGATGACATTTGAGGCCACAGCGGATTTAACATGCACCAGCCCCCTTTGTATATGACGGTCTTTGGCTGGACTGAGTTTCGAATTCCCAACCCTCCGGTTGCTAATCCGTTGCTCTTCCAACTGGTCTACAGCGGCCTGAATATGAATTATAATAGTATCACATATCGCAGAATAGTAGATGATTTCCGTTTATCCTTCACAATTAAAATTCTTTGTACAGCGTTTTTAGAACAAATTGGTAGTCGAAAGTCAATGGTTTACACAACTCAAAAACACTTACATTTTAAGTACAGCTTTGATATACTTTTTATAGTGGCAACGGTTTCGTCGCGTTTTTCGGCGTGCTTTTTGTAGCGAGTTGTGGAAGCTAAAGTCAACCCTGCTTTTTGAAAAATGGCAACCTAGAGTAGTTTTAAATACTTGTTCATTTTTGTATATCATTATATTTTTGATTTTACCATGCCTAAAACACTCTGGTTAGCTAGAATTAATGTGATTCATATAGCCTGGTTCCATTAGACTTGAAAACTAATAAATTATTTAACTTGGAGAAACCTTACCTAAATATAAAAATACTTACCTAATTAATATTCAGTCGTGTGGATTTTTTTTCTTCTATTTTTGAAATTCTTTTCATTAATTTTTAATTATTTTCCCGCTAAGCCTAAAATGGTGGGTTTTTTTTCTGAGAAATTCTTCCTTGGCAGAATAAAAGCACGCCAAAAGCGTTGAAACAAAAAAGTCTACATCAAAGCAGTACCAATTATTATTAAACAAATATATTTCATTTTATATCTTTCAATGTTTAGCAATAGATTAATTATTTAAATAAAATAAAAGTAGTCTAGATATATTCACCGATTTTTAAAATTTATTAATTATTGAAGGAAAAGGAAAAACTATAACGATTTGAAAGAGAAAAAAGCTCAAAGAAAACATTAAATTACGATATTGAGAGTATAGGGTAGTATATATAAAAATTCACCTTTCCACTACATCATGAATTGCATTTTAGCTACATTCGCTTCGTTGCCTTGCCAGCTTCAAAGAATATTTGCCACAAGCCGTTTGCTCTTAATTTTTTATCTAAAGCAAACGTTCTTCCTCTTGCATCGTTTTCTTTTGAACGAAACATCGCTACATTAATTTCAAAGATTATTTTTGCATTCAAATTCTAAAAACTTAATTAAATCAGACGTATTTTGTTGATTTTAAATGAGTATAAGGAATATTTTCAGCGCAAACAAACCAGTCGGAAGACTAGATTTTACTTTCGGTAAACCAAATGCTTTCCTATAAGTATCGGGGTTAACTTAAAATGTAGTTTATCGTCATTTGGGAGACGTCTGTCGGTTATTATAATCGGCATTGATTGAACTACCATGTATCAATTCGGAATTAATTCATTGGAATTTCTACTGGCGACGTGCTGAAATCGTATTCGAAAAACAAGCCAACTGACGTCATATCTGGAATACGTACAGGAAGCACGTTTCACCACAAAAAATACTACTGGCATCTACATTAAGCATGACAGCAAAAGCCTCTCATTGAAGAAATTTGGATTTGATTGGATTTTGCTGTTTTATGGCGGAAGGTCCGAAGGAATTTGGGGAAGTTAGATGCATAGTTCCATTCACTCCTCGAGAAATACGACTCTAAAAAGTAAATTTTACACGAAAAAGAATGGAAATTTGTAGTCTTTCGTTTTAATTTGAAATTTGCAGAATTCATTTATATCTTTATTAAAATCTTTAGCATTTGTCTTGATGGTTTCCGAAGTTCGTACTGATTTAATAGAATTGTTTGGTGATAGAAAAAATAAAATCTCCAATTTGAGTAGTAACTTATCTCGAGGAGAAAGTTCAATTTTCTATCTTGGAACTATAAATTTATATTTTGAATTTAAGTTTGGAGTATTTCATAGAGCTGGGATAAAACCATTGAGATGAAATAAATTGCAGAAATCCAAAATTACAAGAAACGGGTAAACTTTATTATAAGAAAAACCTCTTAAGTAGGTAGTGGAATTATCGTGGCACTGGAAAAACACAATGGGCTATTGGCGACGATCAACCCCGAAGGGAAAGATCAGAGGACACTTCGTCATTTTAAACCACGGATGACGTGGTCAACTGAGCTGGCACACCTCTCCATACTTCCACACCACGCCAAAGTGAGGACATTTGAGGACACGACATTTTAACGTGCACTTGATACATACAACGGTCGTTGGCTGTATCAAGTTTCGAACTAGCAACGCTCAAGTTGCTAATCCGATACTCTTCCAACCAGGCTATCGCGGCCCCATTAATACATTGAGCAAACTGTCATTTGAAACTATTTATTATGGAACTGTTATTCAAATCCAGTTCTTAAACCAAAAGTTAAATTTGTTGATCCAAAATTATAAATAAATATTGGCATAAGCAGGCCGGATGCATGGTTTTTTTATCCTAAGTAAAAATTTGTGCAAATATATTTGAATCCACAAAATCCGAGTTCCTTGTTTATACAGCTTCGATGACTTCCTTCTTGCTATTGTTCAGTTACAGAAACGCAGTCCTTGTGTAATCGAGTACCATGTATGACGAATGAATAGGAAATCGAAAAAAGATAGCAAATCGTAACCAGTACAGAGAAAGAGCATTTTTATACTTTACGAAACCTTATTATTTTTATACTTTACATTTTACTGTGCGAGTAAACTAATACATATAATCATAAGACCAGTTGATGTTTCTTAACCCAAGGTCTAATTACGCATTGTAGCAAAAAAATGACCTGTAAAATAACAAACGAAACATTAACCCAAGACATTAAAAAATAATTTTTATTTTTCCTGACCCAACCGACGACATGCAAGAAACAATTGTAGTATTTACATTTAGCTACCGTTCAAAAAATATTAAGTATATTATTAGATATTGTGTTATGTCGGGCGGAGAAATTAATATTTGGATGTGTGTGCAGTATCGAATACTGTATGCTTTCCATAGCCGATGTGGAATTTTATGGTGCCCATCACCATGTGTGTGTTCATCAATATCTCTAAGATCATATAGAAAAAGCACAAAAACTATCATCACAGATCTCGCATTTTCTAAAATGGAATCACAAGTTGTTCATGCTTGATATTCAAAACAGAAAAGATCTTATACAAAGAATCAAGTGCCTACACGCTTCAATGATTTAAATAATCTGACTTTCCAGACAATAATCTTTTTCATTGAGTAATAACAATTTGTTTTTCGGCGAATAATTTGACTTTTCAGATGAAAATAGTTTGCCTTTTCGGATTGGATGTTTGGGTTTATGGAGCAAGGTCCAAAAGGTTTGTCTTTTCGATGAATAATAGTTTGACTTTGGGTGAATAATAATGTTTGACTTTTCGGAGAATAATATGACTTTTCGGAGAATAATTTGACTTTTCGGTGAATAATAATTTGACTTTTCGGTGAATAATAATTTGACCTTTCGGTGAATAATTTGACCTTTCGGTGAATAATTTGACCTTTCGGTGAATAATTTGACCTTTCGGTGAATAATTCGACTTTTCGGGGAATGTGATTTTTCTGATAAATTAATAAACAGTTGTCAAATTGGGATATGAAAGCAATTAAAAACAAAAAAAGTAACCCTGATCATTATTAGTTATATTCTGGTCAATAGTTGAGTTGACACAACCCATATGGTCAAATATACGCAGAGATGAGGATAATTGGTTTTATGGCACAAGGACCATGTTTGGCCAAGCCACGCCGAACACAATACAGACCAACGTCAAGTAAAACATTTTGCGAAAGGGGGGAAAGGGATTAGGGAATACAATAGTAGGATGGAAGCAGAAAAGGATCACTTGGATATCTCGGGTTCGTGAAGCCCATACACACCTAAAGGAGATATACCCCCTGAGAGTCGCAAAAAGGAGAAAATAACTTTTTCTTGGGTACTTTAGAGGTATGGAAGGTTTTTCGTAAGAATTAGTGCCAAAAAATATTTTTACAACTGTCCAGAAACCACTGATTTTCTATCATCGGCACCAAAACTTCGAAATTGGGATCACTTGAAAATTTTCTCCCGAAAGAAAAAAAAAAACCTCCGTTGCCCAAGTTGGATTGGATGTTGGGGTTTTATGGCGCAAGGTCCAAAAGTGAATAAGTTGCGCCACTTGGAAGAGCAACGATTAGCAATCGGAGGGTTGCAAGTTCGAAACTGTCGAAAGACCGTCGTGTACACGGGGGCTGTGCACGTTAAATCTGTCGTGGCCTCAAATGTCCTCACGTTGACCTGGTGTGGAAGTTTGGAGTGGGATTCCAGTTCAGATGTCGCCCTCTCTATCTGACCATGGTTCAAAATTACGAAGTGTCTTCGGATCTTTACCTTTCGGAATTGATCCGGGCCGTCTCCAATAGCCTGTTCTGTTGCTTCAATGCGAAGTGAATTAACTACCTACCAAGAAAAATCCGAAATTGTTTTTCTATCCGGAAGACCCGGAAACCAAGTGCTTTTTTGGAAAGCTTTCGGAAAAGTTGGTAGGTACTGTAACCAACCAGAATATGGCACACCACTTGTTGATCGGGTTTTAGAATGCTTCGACACACACCCCGCATTCTAAACAAGTAGATGTGAATGAAGGAAGGAAGGAAGGAAGTACTATAGGAACGTTATTACCCACATCCAATCTGATACTGGTAAGAGTTGCTTAATAACCTTAACCGAATCTTTTTCTTCCGCCGCGAAGTAGATGGGGAGGAACTTTATTCGACATCCCAGATTGACGACTGCATAAAGCATTATCTAATCTTCGTGACGCGTTACGTAAGTGCCGACACTCGAGGAGGAACTCGAACAAATCTGAAGATCGGTTCCCGAATACCCATGGAATGTGGTTAAATTAGGGTTCTTACAATTATTTGGATCTAAGGGCTCCAGGCAACAGTGATAAGCCGGAGAATATACTCCGCAATGAAAAATTTAAAAAAAAATATTGAAGATAGTAGGTAGTCAATTCACGTCGCACTGGAGCAACACAACGGGTTATTGGCCAAGGTCCGGGATCAATCCCTAAGGGAAAGATACGAGGACAACACCTATCAATTTGAATCACGGTAAGATGACGAGGTCAACACCTGAGCTAGCACCCCATTCTCCAAACTTCCACAGCACGCCAGCGTGAGGATATTTGAGGCTACGACTGATATAACGTGCACCAGCCCCCATCTACACGACGGTCTTTGGCTGGACTGAGTTTCGAACTCGTAATCCTCCGGTCGATAATACGTTGCTCTTCCAACTGGGCTACAACGGCCCTAACTTTTATGGGAAAGGAATCGACATTTTCCTTCTTTGGAATGAAAGCGAAATTATATATATAATTTCGTGTAGTATAAAGTGTATAATTCAGTTATTTCATGAAATAATTGATCAAGTTAATTAAAGTGTGTGATAAATTAATAATTCCACACTTTATATATAACTAGTTATTCTATACATTAATTAATGAGTCACTTAAAGTGTAAAATGAACAATTTGACTGAATTATACAGCATACAAAATTTTTTAGACACAAAATCATTTGTTACAACAGGGATTATTAAAATGGCCATTTGGAATTGCATAGATAAGTGATTCTCAACCACTGTGCCGCGGCACTTTTGTGTGCCGCCAAATTCTTAGAGTGTGCCGCCAAATTTTAGAAAATAAAAATTATGATTTTGTTCATTTGTTGGAAGATGAAATATGGTGTGCTAAACTAGCTTACTTATCAGACATTTTTGTTATTTTTAATAACAAATTCAAGTATGCAAGGGCCGAAAGAAAATATATTAAACTCAACAGATAAACTGGTGGGATTCCAAAAACAAATAACTTAATGGAAGAATAAAGCTCAGGAAGGCAATTTGGAAAAGTTTGAGTCAGTCCCAACAGATTTTAATAAAACTATTCATAAAATTGTTATTGACCATTTGACAACATTAGAGGAGAGAATTATTCATTATTTCCCAAATTTAGATATAAAAAAATTTGATTGGGTTCGTAATCCATTTGTGATAACGAATACTTCTGTATTTGAATTAACTTTGAATGAAGAGGAAGAACTAATTTCGCTTTCTAATCGAGATTTAATTTTAAAATATTCGGAAGAATCAATTAATTCATTTTGGATTAACATTAGATGCGATTATCCCATGATAGCCAAAAAAGCTTTAAAAATATTATTACAATTTTCTACATCTTATTTGTGTGAATTCGGATTTTTAGTATTAACCAACATAAAAACGAAAAAAAGATCGAGACTGTTAAATGTAGAAGACGATATGAGAGTAGCATTGTCATTTTTACGACCAAATATAAATGAAATTATCGAGCTCAAATTTCTCATTAAAAGTATTCTTATTATTACCTTGTAATTAATCCCTTAATAAACGTACTGTTGTTTTTGTAGTACATATTATATTATTTTATTTTACATTCACAATTATTATCATAAACTATTTTACACAGTGTATTATAGGTAAGTAAACAACTTTTAAACTTATCTTTTTCTTTGTGTGCAGCCAAATTTTGAAATCGTTAAAAGTGTGCCGCGACAAAAAAAGGTTGAGAATCACTGGCATAGATCATTATTTCTAAACAAATAGATTTTGTTGACACTGCGTTTTACATGAGCATTTTTTAAATCCCTGACCGGTACCTAAACTTTGAGCTGTAGCAACCGACCGGAGCGATTTCTCTATATCCGGTACTTCTTCGATCTTAATTAGTTTTTGTTCACATACGCTGAACTGGTGTTACGGCCAATGAGAATTTAAGCTAAAGAGAGCGCTGCGCGCGCCTCTGAAGAAGTTAAATTATGTAGTGATTTTCCGGCTCTGTTCTGAAAGAGAACAGAGGATGATGAAATAAGTTAACTTGTAAATAATGTCTCAATGTCTGCTTTTGTTCTTGTCCTTTTTTTGTGAAAATAAATGTTGTGGCTGTAAAATTCGAATGCTGATCTTTCCAAATGAATCCACATCAAATAATTTGAGAAGACGTAAATTTTGGAGCGTCACAACTGGATCTGGAATAGCTGTTTTATGCGGCCGTTTCTCGTTCCCAATTGAAAAAATCCTTCTTCGGTTATTTTCATAACAGCTAAAATAGATCTGGCGTCACCTCTTCCTCTGTCAATTTCAGGTACTGGGATACGTACTGTAAGCCCCAGAGGCTTCAGAATGAGATCTATCTGACATTAATTTCATCTTAGCTTGAATTTCCAAACATTCTTTAGAGTTGTCTCTTTCCCTCTGAACATTCAGTTCATTAAAACATAATTTGCAGATCTTCTGTACAACTTTGTCTTCCAAAACAGTCTTCTAAACATGTCGACAGGCTCATTATATTTCGAACTACATTTTCACTGTATTCTTGTGAACAAACTATACATACTTTACTAATGGCATTATTTAACCTTGTTTTTTCAACCAGCACCTCAATTCTGTATGGGGTGGAAGGTAAATGTGTTTCTCGTTGATGTTCTGAGAGTCTGGCGCAAAAAATATTCGGCTATATTAATCTCTATATATTAAGTTCAGCAATTTATCGTTAATTACAAAAATATCTGACCAGTTCTCACTTTACAGCCTTTTGAATTCGGAACTTTATTTACTCGGTTATGTTACACTTTAACGGGGTGTAGATCGTTATTCTATGAAATAACTAGTTAAACCATAGAATACAAGTGAGACACACTTCAACTGACTTGATCAGTTATTTCATGAAATAACTAGGTATTCTATGAAATAACGGATTTCATACTTTAAGGATAACATATATATATGCAGCATAAAATATTCATTTGATGTTGCCTGAATTTTATGCGTAATTTCGCGAACCCACTGTAGAATATAAATCTTGATCTCAAGACACAACCATAATATTTTGATTGCGAGTTTTGTTATTCTCCTATTCAGCCTCGCATGTCCTTGTCCTAGAAGCCATATATCTTGCTAGGATAACCCTTGCCACTCTCATTTTCGAAAGAACGGTTCTTTGTTCCAAGACCTAATTTAAAACTGGAATGTGCTTCTTAAGAAAACGTTAGCACTCAACTCTGATTGAGATTGCATATAAATCGTGAATGAACTTGAAGTTATGTAAATATTATCGGACTTGGGTGATGACTTATTGCGTCTTTGTACGTAATCAATGCATATGATAACGTTCAGGAGATCCAAATGCCAGCGATGTTACTTTCACTTAGAGAAACTAGGCTTGTAAAAATCTATTTTTCGACAGGATTTGAACAGTTTGTTATTCATTGAAACTGGAGCATTCCAAGTTTAAATTTCGCTCAATAAGCGAATTCCGATACAGAATACAAATTAATGCTGGGTGGCTGTTTTGGGCGCAAGGTTGGTTGGTTGTTTTGAGGTTTTATGGCACAAAGACCATATTTCACCATTCTGTGCCAAACACAAGGCAGGTAACTTCAAGTAATGGTAGGTAGATATTTTAATTAACATCGAAACTGGAGCAACACAACGGGTTATTGGCGACGGTCCGGGATCAAACCCGAAAGGAAAGATCCGAGAACACCACGTAATTCTGAGCCAGTCAGATGACGAGGTCACACCTGATCTGGCACCCCACTCTTCAAACTTCCACACCACGCCAACGTGAGGACATTTGAGGCCACGACAGATTTAACGGGCACCAACAACCTTTGTATACGACTTTAGTCGGATTCGAACTCGCAACCCCTCGCCAGTTCGTTATTCTTCCGACCGGGCTACCGTGGCGCTCAAATAATGGACAAGCAGACACAAGGAAAGTTTACTGACACAGAATAGAGAAATACACTCAGGGAGGAAAGGTTGGTTGGGTTTTGGGCGAAAGGGCCATATATGGCCAAGCTGTTCCAAACACAACTGACTACTTCAAGTAATAGGCATACACACACCAGGAAAGTTTTACTGACACATAAGAGAGAAATACAAACAGGAATAGAACCAGACAGAAATAAAACTTGCGCAGCTTACAAATCGCAGAGGGAAAACCCACTGAGGCAAGTCAACCTCAGATTCCCATCAAGATGTTCACTTTAGCAACAGATCTCAACAATTCCGCTCCGTCCGATTCAGTATTTTGACTAGTGAAAAAAAAGAATTAAAAACTGATGAACCCAAATTTTTTTTCACCCAAAAATAAAATCCAGAGATTTTGAACGTACCACGTCCCCATTCCTAAAAAACCCCGACGCAAATACAGGTGAATAGCACGGAGAATCCAAAATCCTGCAGACTAAGGGTACATAAGATGACCAGGCGATGCCCGTCTGACGAACAAACACGTCTTCTGTGTTCGGAATAAATTACAGTGTACAGGGAAGAAAAAGCTTCCATATACTTATCTTCAAATTTTAAATAACAGCTTTTAAGCCTTTCCAAATAACAGGTTTGAGGTCGCATTCGGTAGGAAATGTGTGGCCCTTCGTCTCCAGGCCGGGTACAATTTCTTTAAAAAATCTTTAATTTTTGTCAAACTTCAAATAAACCGATCCAGATGAGTCTACCGTACAGGGAGTTAAATTATAATAATAACAGAAGAAAGGTTTTTGTAGGCTATAGGCAGGGCCGATTCGGTTGCTTTTCGGTCGAAGTTAACGAACTCTGGAATTTCCTAAACCACGAGGAATTATTTGAAAAGGAGAATTTGAGGCAGAGGTTTTAATTTTACTGTGATCCGTTTTTTCTTCTAATAAACGCATCCTAGACTGCACTGATGGATCATCAGACTAATATGAATAAAGGTTTGGTTGTTTGGTGGTCTTATGGTGCAATGGTCATATTCAGCCATGTTGCGACGAACACAAAAACTATGTCAAGTAATTGTGAAAAGAAAGGACGGAGACAAGAATGTAGAGAAAGATCTCTTGGGCATCCAAGGGTCGCGATCACCATGTTTACCGGAGACAGTAAACCCCATGGATTGGTTTGTTTTGGGGTTTTATGGTCATGTTTGGCCATGCTACACAAGACACAATATCAAGTAATAGACACGCACAATGAATGTTTTACTGATGCAGAATAGAGGAATACACACAGGGAGGAATGCACCTGACAGGAACCGAACTTGCGCCGCCTACACTCGAAGGTTGTTAGCGCAGTGGGCATATCCACTGAGTCACGACGGCCCCAGATGGAGAGGAATCACAAATAAAGGCTCGAACAGGAAAAATATCCTCCAATTTCACCAGTGATATCATGGCTTTAAATAAGGCTCTTGAGACTTATTTAAATCTCTCATCAACACAGCAAACCGAGGGAATTATCTTCAATGATTCCAGATCTGTCTGAAGCAATAGCAAATGGCAATTCAATTGTGCCCAAGATGTCCATTCACTTCTGCACCAGCTCATGTACTTGGAGATAAGGTGCACTCTCTGTGGATTCCAGCACATGTGGACATAGAAATGAAATTGCAGACCAATTGGAAAAGGAAGCTAGAGAATTAAATGCTGAACAAACCCCCAAAAACTCTTGCTGGTGTGCTAATTCTTTGGTAAAATTCAAACATAACAAAAATTAAAATAAAACAGCAAATTTGTGAAATTAACACCAATAGAAAAATCGCCGCTTCAATATCCAGACTGAGAACAGGACATTTTAAAGACATGAAAATTAAGAGATGGTACCAGAACGTGGACATTGTAACTGTCTGGACGTTGAACTCACACCTAATCATATTCACCTGCCCTGCAATAGCTGCTCATCGATTACCATCCTGAAGAACAGCTTTACAGGGACAAAATAATCAACGTCGCTAAGGCTGTGCAAAATGCACACAGCAACATGCGAACTCAGAAATGAACACAACATCCGTCACGGACGAAAATTTTTCAATTGTTAAAGTTAAAATATGTAAATTTAAACAATTTGGCGCTTTATAAATTGGACGGTGATTTTAGCAACACTAATTCAGAGGAAGAACACCATTTCGTTTGCCATTTCGTGAAAAAGTTTTCGTTTGGTTTTGTCAAATACAGCAAAACATCAATTAAATCGGCACTCTGGATAAGTTGTCAATTTTCATCAGCCCCGTCCAGCTGACTCCCTGGTTATGTTTCTGCTAATGACGAGATATCTCGTCTTTACAGATCTCATCAGTTTTGATAATGACGAGATATCGCGTCAAGACAACCACCAGAAGGGTTAAAGTGGATTCCGAATCACTACAAACAATTGAGCTCCGAACCGAGACCTAGAGAACCAACTCGGTTACCAGACCGGCTGTATATACAATGTTTTAAAAATGCAAAATAAAATTAGAAAATATATTTTGTTCACTCATCTTATAATTTTGTCAGATATGTTTGATTTTGTTCAGGATCTCTACTTTTTAAATCGACTTCAATCATTGAAGTCGATTTTTAAATCGACTTCAATGATTGAAGTCGTTTCTCTACGTCGGTTGATTTTTTTTTGGTTTTCAGGCGCAAGGGTCACTTTTAGCCATGCTCCTCCAAAACCGAAGAGACAGCGGCAGAAACACAAGGAAAGTTTTACCGACATACAAGAGAAATACACGCAGAAAGGAATCTAATCTGCAGGTTGTTAGAGCAGAGGGCGTACTCACTGAACCACGGCGACACTTTGTTTTTCTCGGAGAAATCCTGACTTTCGTTTAGGACTAATAGACACTTATGAAACATTGAGCTATATTATTCCCTTGGATTGTCATAGATTTTTGGATTTTTTAGAGTCTAATATCATAGTCGTTGGAGGAAAACTGACGAAACTGGAGCTGACATTTTAAACAAACTTAAGGCGTTCAGCAATCAGCCATTTATATCCAATGTATTCCATCTCATAGGGACCACCCATTTGGACCGCCCATACGGGCCACCCATAGGGGCCACCCTGGAGCCTCGCTCAAATAAGCGGGTGTATTGTCTAATTGAATATTTTTAGTCGTTTTATGCAAATTGTTTTTTGAATTGCCTTACTCGTCTTTTATGCAAAACCAAAAGTAAAATAATTTGCTGGTATATAAAAACAAATTAAAGCGTAGAAGAAACGCAACCAAACATCCCATCCGGTCTTGATTTCAAACAAGCATCAACAAATCGACAAGGAAGTAGCATTTACTACAACTTCATACGAACACCCAAAGATTAGACCTCCAATTCAAAAATTAATCTACACTGCCAAATTGAATAGGCTTTTTATTAGTGCTGTTCTTATAATCACAAAACAGCAACAATTCTACAAATGAGACAACTCAGAAGAGAGAAGTAAAACAAACTAAATTCCTTTTCAGTTTGTCATTAGATACAATTCCACCACGCCCTGCTCTATTCATTATTGTTGAAAACGACTTGGAGATACTTTGAATCCGACAGACTGCATCGCCCTACATTCCGTTATTCGAAGACAATACACGAAAGCAATTAATGATTTCACTTACATTCAATTCCTTTCCGTTTGAAATGTATCATTACAAAACTTTTTTCTTACCACTAATAAAACCCAGCAAAACACAATTGTGAACAAATGGGATGGACTTGATACTTTAGCAGTAGCATGTGGAGAGTATAAAATTTCAAAATCATCAGCAAAACTCGATTACGAGGAAATGGAAAGTACTGTAGCAGTAGCTTGTTGAAAAAATTTTCACAATCAACAAAACTAAATTGTGCAAATGGGATGGACTTTTGATGCTACAGCAGTAACTTCTGAGGAGTAAATTTTCAAAATCAACAAACTCAATTGTGAGCAAAGTGGGATTGAATTTTGATGCTATAAGCAGTAACTTCTGGAGAGAAACCAATAAAAATCTATGCGTGACTTTAGTGTCGGCATGACACACCTTTACAAACATGAAGTGTGCAACTGAAGCTGTTCAATTAGTGCGATGAAACTTTGCGATTCAAGCTATTCATCTGCATCATTAAATGCACAATAAGTTGCGCATTTAAAAGTGAGTTGGTAATTCAGATTCATCACGTTCCATGAGAAATGCTGGGGTTATCTACACCCTTACAAATGAGTGTTTTGAATGTGTGGAGGTAGTTTATATGAGACCGCGCATCACGTATTGTATAAAAAACAAACGATTCTAAAATAGTAAAATTAAAATAAGAGTGGGAAGTTAGAAACATAATACGACATTTAAATCCAAGAGGTAAATAAAACATTCACATTCATTGGGTTGCAGAAGTCAATACATTATGCAATTACTATTGTTTTGAATACGGCAGTTTACAATCTCAGAGGGACACGCTTTATAATTCTTCAAAACAAAACGTATAAATCGTAGGAGTAAATGGAAATTTCAGTTGAGCATTTTGTTTGTGTGATTGGTATACTATTTTCGCCAGCCTTTGTTTATGTTTATATCTGTACGTGAGATTTAAACGTGAGTTGTGATGTCTAGTTGTTTACACTGTAAAACACGAGATTGTTTGGTCACCACATTGAAAACAAAGTTCAATACGTCTTTGTTTATTTGAATGTAAAATTAAGTACTAAAAGTCTTCATAAATGCGTTTAATCTCAAGATTGGTTGTTTTGGCGTTTTATGGCGCAAGGGTCATTTTTGGCCAAGCTTCACCAAACACGACAACTGTTCAGTTTCTGTCAAGCCCTAAGATGGCTTAGTGTGAAATTTGAATAAACCAATGAGAATTTAGCTCCATGGTCGAATCTTTGAAATGCAGCAAAAAGGGACGATTGAAAAATGTTAGTTTCATGCTAAGATGAGGAAAGGGACGATTGAAAAATGTTACACTGCTGGCCACCGTAAATGCAACACCCTGAAGGAAGCATGCAAATAATATGAAATTTACAACATGCATTAGCGGAGGTGAGATATGCAAATGATTAGAATTTCAGCGCAGACGCACATCACGCGCGCCTGTGGCGCCACTTCAAAGCGCTATTTAAGGCTTGGAGATTTCGACGATTTCAAGTACGGCAATTGTGTTTTTCTTGTGGTTTTTTCAAAAAAACAATCAATTATGCCTCGTAGAAAACAGTGATCATCTTTTGATCAAGTATCCAAGTTCGACATAGGAAGGATAGTGGCCTACCGAGATTGTGGATTATCTTTCAGGGAAATCGGTAGTCGTGTTGCACGAAACCAAACAACTGTAATGCGGATATGTGATCGTTGGATGCAGGAGGGTACGACGGACCGACGTGTTCGATCGCATCCACCTCAGTGCACCACTTCACGTGATGACAGGCATATTGTGCGTATGGCAGTGACGGATCGCTCAGCCACATCACGAACCATAGCACAGCACATTCAGTCTGTACCGCATCATCCAGTGTCTGCGCGTACCATTCGACGCCGTTTACAGCAGAGTGGTCTGCCCGCAAGACGTCCATTGCTTCGTCTACCCTTGACGCAGAACCAGACGTTTCCGCCGCCAATGGTGCGATGAAAGAAGGATGTGGACGGCAGAATGGAATGAAATTGTCTTTACTGACGAGTCACGCTTCTGTCTGCAACACCACGATGGTCGGATTCGAGTCTGGAGACACCGTGGAGAGAGGATGCTAAACAGCTGCGTTATGCACCACCACACTGGTCCTGCACCGGGTATTATGGTATGGGGCGGTATTGGATATCACTCTCGCACTCCTCTAGTACGCATTGCCGGTACTTTAAACAGCCAGCGCTACATCTCCGAGGTGTTGGAGCCAGTTGTCCTTCCTTACCTTCAGGGCTTGCCCACAGCCATATTTCAACAGGATAATGCGCGACCACACGTGGCACGCATTGTGCAAGGGTTCTTCGTCAATCGCCAGATTGAATTGCTTCCCTGGCCAGCTCGCTCTCCGGATCTTTCGCCGATATTAAACATGTGGTCCATGGTTGCTCAACGATTGACCCAGAATACATCCCCAGCTGCCACACCAGATCAACTTTGGCAACGTGTGGAAGCTGCTTGGTCTGCTGTACCCCAAGAACACATCCAAAGTCTCTTTGAATCAATGCCGAGGCGTGTGGCAACGGTGATCTCCAACAATGGCGGCTACTCTGGCTACTGATTTTGGCAGGAACCACACTTCACAGAAGTCTATAAATTTAATCATTTGATACTTGGTCAACATGTTATCTACAAAATAAATTTTGTTGTGATATCTCTTGTCTTTCTTGGTGTTGCAATTTGGGTGGCCAGCAGTGTAGTTTCATGCTAAGCCTTTTTACTTATGAGGAAAGGGACGATTGAAAAATGTTAGTTTCATGCTAAGCCTTTTTACTTATGAGGAAAGGGACGATTGAAAAATGTTAGTTTCATGCTAAGCCTTTTTACTTATGAGGAAAGACGAGCTGAAACTAGCCAGCCAATTTTGTTAGCCGTATTTCGAAATCGATCAACACAACTGATTGCTGTTCAGCGAGTCAAAACATACTTATTTATATATATTTTCATGGTTGATCCAAATCCATTTGTTAGAATTGTGTATTATTTACTTGTGTAATTTGTCAGTATCTGCATTAGTTTCGTCCGTTGTTCAATTACGATTTTTCGTGTTTAAGTGTATGTAATAAAGTAAAACGAAAATATTGGTTACAGTTCATTTATTCACCTTAATTCTCAACGTCAAGTAAAAGATTCCACGAAAGGGAAAAGAGGAATTGAAGAGAGTAGTGGGATGAAGCAGAAAAGATCACTTGGGTATCACAGTAGTGCGATCCCCGTGTTTACCAGACAGTAAACCCCATGGGAAAATGAAAGATCACCCATGTACCTCGGTCCGTGAAGCCCAACAGACCTAAATGAGATGCGCCCCTAAGGGCGTTTAATATCAAGAACTATATTCCCAATAAAAACGGGCTTCGTATAATTATATATCAGTTATTTAGAGAACAGACAGGATTTTTAACATTTATAGCTGGTCACACCAAAGCAATATAACATGTGACAGGAAAAAGATTTACCCTGACTGTCACAACTGTCAGAGTAACAGCATGACTTGCCCTGACAACGTACTTCAGTGTTTCGAGTTGTCATGATTACGATGGATTGTGTTTTTATGGCGCAAGGCCACATTTAGCCATGCTACGCCAAACACAAGACAGACAACATCAAGAAATTGGCATACATAAGGAAAGTTTTACTAACTCAGGAGAGAGAAATACAGCCAGGGAGTAATCGAACCTGCGCGAACTCGCAGGTTTCAAACGCAGCGGGTATACCCACTTCGTTTGACCACTGAGCCACAACGGCCCCCCGTTGTCATGGTACGACAGGCATGATGAACAAAGACATCTTTTAGACATTCTTCGGCGGAAGGACTACATGGTACTGATATAGTTTTTATGCGGCGTAAGAAAAATACATCCTAAGATGATTCTCGCACAATCTTTCACGGCGCATTTTTAGACTGCACATTGAATCGCAAACGCTGGAGACCAGCCTTTGAAGGCATTAAATAGATCTTGGAAATTATTGGAAACGTAATTGCTATTCTGGCCGATCTGTCTCAGTGTTTGTTACGACTCATTTTAAATAGTGACTTCTGTCAATACTTATCACCAAATCTACGATTGCATGATCTTCCACCGCCGACAAAATCATTTTTGATTTAAAAAATATTTAGGACATGCTACTTTATTTCAATTAAAAGTGTCTTGTTCACAATAATTATACTTTTGCGGATGTTTTGTATATTTCAGAATCAAAAATTCTAAAACTGCGTTCGGTAATGAAAACTCGAAAATCTGCGGTTGGATTGGTTTTCATGGTGCAAGGGCCATATTTAGCCAAGCTGCGCCAAACATGAGACAGATAACGCTAAGTAATATCTCGCATACACACAAGGGAAGTTTTACTGACACAGGTTGGTTTGGGTTTATTTTGGTGCAAGGGCCATGTTTGGCCTATTTCGGCCAAACATAAGACAACGAGGGGAAGCAGAAGGGTAGGCGAGGGTAAAACAGAAGAGAGGACAGATCATTCGGGTACCTCGGGGTTGCGATGCACGTACACACCTAAAGATGCGCCCCCGAGGGTTTTACTGACACAAGAGAAAGAGAAATGCACCAAGGGATGACTCGAACCTGACAGGAATCAAACCTGTGCCTCCTTAAAAGCGCAGTGGACAAACCCATCGAGACACGGCAGCCTCGAAAATCTTCGGATATCTTTTCCATGCAACTTTGATTTAAATGACATCTATGATGACAGGACACCAACAAGATAATTTAGAACAATTGAATAAAACAAACGAAGGAATATCTTTCAAGGGAAAATCAAGATTTAAAACAATGATTTCCATTGACCAACCATCAGAACCAGAAGAAAATATTATAAACATTACGTATGCTAAAGGCATATTGTGATAGTAAAAATATAAATTTTCAAGTATAATTTCGCTTCGACAAGTTCTGTACACGACAGTCCTGTTATTTTTCCAGGGTTCAATATAGCGGGCAAAATGTGAACTGGATTGACAAATGTTTGATTTCCCCCCAAGTGGTTTCAATGAGATATCATCCATCAAGATCTGGTCCATTTTCCTAAATACGAGATCTCGTCATCAAAATTAATAATGACGAGAACAAGATCAGGTCAGTTTTCTAATGACAGGACATATCGTCCATCAAGATCTTGTCAGTTTGGTCCTGCGAGAAGCTAATAACGATATACCTCGTCTAAAAACAACCACCAGGAGGATTAATTTCAATACTTGCAATAAGATGAGGGCAAAAATAAAGATGGACTTATATTTTTGAGATGAGGTAGGTAGGAAGTTAATTAACGTCGCACTGGAACAACACATCGGGCTATGGGCGACGGTCCAGTATCAATTCCGAAGAAAAAGATCCAAGGACAACGCCTCGTAATTTTGAACCACTCAGATGACGAGAACACCTGAGCTGACAACCCATTTTCCAAACTTCCACGCCACGTCAACGTGACGACATTTGAGGTCACGACAGATTTAACGTGCAACATCCCCGTGTACGCGACTGTCTTTGGTTGGACCTAGTTTCGAACTCGCAACCCTACTAAACCTTTGCTCTTTCAACTTGTCTACCGCGGCCCTATTTTTGAGACGAATACCTGATTTAAAATAAAATAATTTCGAAGGCAAGAAAAAAAATTCGACCCAACACGAACACGATAGAATTGAAATTCTCAGAAAAACCAATTCAAACAGCAAAAAACAAAAGAAAATTCACCCTAATTCCCTCCAATACATAATCAAAACACTCCACCAAACAACTTCAAAAAGGCCGATTCAGAAAAACACTAGAATCCCAAAAGTTGAAAGTCCTCTCGAATCACTTCCTAGAAGTTAAACTATTCTGTCGGGTTACCCTTTATGTATGGTTAAACAAAGACAGCTAGACCCGGCAGAAGCAACATAGAAACCAGCAGCGGGCTAAAAGAAAAACTGTAATGTTATGCATAATGTAAAAAAGAAACGCAACGATAAGTAACAATGCCACGCTTCACTTCGTACGACGGGCTCGCGGCTATCTGGCACGTTTCACCGTGCCCAAAAATAATTCTTCGGTTCCGCGTGTAGAGAAAGGTAATATTTTCACGCCTAATTTCGCCCACTAGTTGCAGACGGATTCACTATCATTTCCCAAATCGACCTTCCCAGTTCGGAACTGATCGACCTTGGCGATTAACACTGCGATGAATGAGCGAGAGCGATCGTTGATGTTCACGGGAGTGTTGAAATCGAGAGAATTTCCCCGTTACTTGCGATGTTGGATAGTGAATCTGAACTGCGAACCACATGTGCCACTTAAAGTCATGTATTCACCAGCGAACTGTAAGATGTGATCTTATCTGCTTTCAGATGTGGATGGTAGTGACGTGAAATGTAAGTAAACTGAGCATTGCTATTGAGAAGAGCTTCGAAAAGTGTGACCAACATGTGGGACTAGTAGTCACGTGAATGCTCTGAAAACTTGACTCGATTGGCCGATTTGGCATCTTATCGCCTCGTTTGGCGATATAACATCTTAGGTTAGCTGGTTTTCGGTTTTAAGGCGATATTTGGCCAAGCTAAACATACATACAAAATTTATTTGGCAGGTAGGTAGTTAATTAACTTGGCACTGGAACAAAACAACGGGTTATTGGCGACTGTCCGGAATCAATCCCCAAGGGAAAGTTCCAAGGACAACACCTCGTAATTTTGAACCACGGTGCGATGACGAGAACATATGAGCTTGAGCCCCACTCTCCAAACTTCCACACCACGACAACGTGAGGACATTTGAGGTTACGTTAGATTTAACGTGCACCAGTCCCCGTGTACACGACTGTATTTGGCTGGACTGAGTTTCAAAGTCACAACCATCCAGTTGCTAATCCGTTACTCTCTCTCTCTCTCTACCACAACTACCGCTACTTCATATTAAATGTTTTTGGATATCCATTCAAACAATCCATTTAAAATTTATTTGGATATCCATTCAAGCAATTTTCGTGCAAAATTTTATTTGAATATCCATTCAAGCAACTTTGGTACAAAATTTATTTGAATATCCATTCAAGCAATTTTCGTACAAAATATATTTGAATATCCATTCAAGCAATTTTCGTACAAAATATATTTGAATATCCATTCAAGCAATTTCCGTACAAAATATATTTGAATATCCATTCAAGCAATTTCCGTACAAAATATATTTGAATATCCATTCAAGCAATTTTCGTACAAAATATATTTGAATATCCATTCAAGCAATTTTCGTACGAGATATATTTGAATATCCATTCAAGCAATTTTCGTACGAGATATATTTGAATATCCATTCAAGCAATTTTTGTACAAAATATATTTTAACATCCATTCAAACACTATTTTCGACATTTTTTCATTCAATACAGTCCTCTTTACTCCATGTGTTATCTCACAGCAAACCAGAAACACTTAGGTCACATTCCAAAAAGCATGCGCACAAAAAATAAGGAATATCCAGTCATTTAATCTGTTATGACGGTCAAAGTTTTTTTCAGTGCGCGTGTTTACGTTTTTTTGCAACGATGCAAGAGGGGTCAAAGTTGGAAAACAAATTACGCAATGAGGACCTATTTAGAGATAAAGTGTGCACTCTGTCGAAACAGCTTCTTTCGAACTTATGAAATAGGAAGAGCTTGCATATTTCTCAGAAAAAATTCACCTCAACAAAATAAATGAAAACATGAAGAGGAATAACCATCTGGTATTCATTTTCATATTTCGGTAATCGCAGAACAAATATACGTTGTATTACTCTTCCGGTTATGGCTTGGCACTGCGGAAGTTCCCCAATTATTTAGTGAAGAACAGGCTGGATCAAAGATATTCAATACGTAGAAAACAAAATCGATAGTTAAATTTATAAGGAACATTGCAAATCGCGTAAATCATGTAATTAAAACTTCATCTTTATTACTCTTGTCACTCAACTATCCTTTTTTGCTACACAAGGTCTAATTAATATTTTATTTCAGCCAAACACTTGAGCAGAATCAGAAACAATTGTAACATTCCTAAGCAAAAATAAAACAAGAAATATCGTTTACTGCCTTGGATTATCCTGACAGAGCTGGTTGGTTTGGGTTTTATGGCGCAAGGACAATATTTGATCGAGCTACGCCAAACACGAGACAGACCACATCCAGTAATGGACATAAAACACAAGGAAAATTTTAACTTCCGCATAAAAGAGAAATGCACTTAGAGAGGAATCGAACCTGTGCCGCCTGCAACTCAGATTGCCAGCTCAGTGGACAAATCCAGAGCCACGGCAAACCGCATCTCGACAGAGGTACGCAGGTAGTTGAATTTACGTCGCACGACGACTACGCAACGGGCTACTGGAGACGGTCCGGGATCAATCACGAAATGAAAGATCCGAGAACACCTCGTAATTTTGAAACAAGGTCAAATGAAGGACAACACCTGATCTGGCACCCTACTCTCCTAGCTTCCACACCACGCCAACCTGAGGTCATTTGAGAACACGACAGATTTAACGTGCATCAGCATGTACACGATGGTTTTTGTTTGGATCTACTTTCGAATTCGCAACCCTACGATTGCTAATCCGCGACTCTACCAACTTAGCTATCACGGCGCAACCCTCCCGACAGAGACAGCAACGAACGATATTACGTTAAACCAGATTACTTAATTTTTTAGTAATAAAAACAATTTTTTCAGTATTTTTACATTTGTCAAACTTCTTCCGGGTGCCAGATTCGACCCTCGACTCTATACAACGGTATTATTTAAGAGGCTCAGCATTACTGTCATTTTTATGTATACAACATCAAATAATTAGATCGGAACTTCAAGAGTTGAGTTCGGTTTGGTATGCTCCACGGACATTTATTGCTACTTGAGGACTTTAGTTCGACAATTGAAAGGCTTCGGGTACCATAATAAGTCACTTCAAAATTTTAACACTCTCCTGACGGTTTATTTTAACGTCGAAAAGTGCCCTGTAGTAGTGGTCATCTGATGCAAAAACCTGTTTCAAACTGTCATCAGTTCTAGACTAGGGAAAATTTGTTTTTCCTACTTGGATCTTTATTCCCATATAGAGTAATAGGGCAGTTTTGTCTCGACGAGGGTGTCCAGCAAAACCGCACAGATCTTCATGGACGAGATATCTCGTCATCAGAAAAATTGATCAGATCTTGGACAAGATAGTCGAGACCACTTGGAGGGTTAAAGTTGTTTAAAACAATAACTCCAAAATTCTAAGTTTATCCGCTATTGAAGAGGTCATGTTATCTTAAACTTTCAAGTGTTACGCACTCATTCAAACAAGAAATTCTTTTGATCCTCTTGAATATTTGTTTTTAATTTTTTTTCTTTTACGGAGCATATTTATACATGGCTTATCACTATTCAACCCGGAGCCCTTCAATCAGTAAATTAGTTTTTGGAGACTCGTGTGTGATCTTGATTGGGATAGTAAAATTTAAGAGAATTTCGAGATAGGTTTGGTTTATCGCTCTGCTTTCACTTTTTGCTACACGAGGACTGATTAGACCGGAACTTGGCTTAAAGTGAAATATGAACTAGCTAGCACGAACCTTTACTGGGTTTGGAGCCCAGAAGCCTGTTGAACCAAGGGTCAAAGCTACTCGGCTACCAAACCAGCTCTGCCCAATTTATTTGCCTACGTACAGCAAAAATTATCGCAGAGCGACAAACCAAAAACCAAACGGAAAAAGTATTTGGAATGCGTGATACCCTTATAAGGATTGGATTGAATGCTGGGGTGTGCGGCGCAAAGTCCAAAAAATAAGCTGCGCCAAACACAAGACAGAATATGACCCAATAAAAGTATAAAATGTATTTAAAAATTAATAGTCTACGATAAAGATAAAAACCCTTACGAGGAAGTTGTAACTACTAATGCTGAATATTTGTTTCATGCCTAATTTTAAAAATTTGGAAGGTCATTTCATTAACCTCTTGGTTGTTTCGAATAGGTATTTTCTTTAGCAAAACTGACCAGATCTTGATGGACGAGATATCTCGTCTTTAGAATAAACTGACCAGATCTTGATCTCATAAAAAATCGGCAATATCTTGATGACGAAATATATCGTCATCAAGATATGATGACGATATATTTCGTGATCAAGATATTGCCGATGATGACGAAATATTATCGTCATTAGCAAAATTGATGGACGAGATATTTCGTCGAAATCACTAGTCAGGTTAAATTATCTTTTCCAGGCTAACAGGCAGAGAAACTGAGGTTTAGACTAAAATGTGTGGGCATGAGTATCATTCTAACTTTCTGTTTTAAATTTCAGTTTGTTATTAAAATTAGTTTTTGAATGAATCTGACAGCAGTTATTTCTCCAGTTCCTCCATCGTGAAAACTTTCGTTTATCAAAAACTAAAATTGGGGTATTTTAGTATTTTTATTGTTTCTTAACATCTTGATATTATATTTGAATCTATCTTTGTTCACTTCCATCCTCTTAATACACTGCTGGCCACCCAAATTGCAACACCAAGAAAGACAAGAGATATCACAACAAAATTTATTTTGTAGATAACATGTTGACCAAGTATCAAATGATTAAATTTATAGACTTCTGTGAAGTGTGGTTCCTGCCAAAATCAGTAGCCAGAGTAGCCGCCATTGTTGGAGATCACCGCTGCCACACGCCTCGGCATTGATTCAAAGAGACTTTGGATGTGTTCTTGGGATACAGCAGACCAAGCAGCTTCCACACGTTGCCAAAGTTGATCTGGTGTGGCAGCTGGGGATGTATTCTGGGTCAATCGTTGAGCAACCATGGACCACATGTTTTCTATCGGCGAAAGATCCGGAGAGCGAGCTGGCCAGGGAAGCAATTCAATCTGGCGATTGACGAAGAACCCTTGGACAATGCGTGCCACGTGTGGTCGCGCATTATCCTGTTGAAATATGGCTGTGGGCAAGCCCTGAAGGTAAGGAAGGACAACTGGCTCCAACACCTCGGAGATGTAGCGCTGGCTGTTTAAAGTACCGGCAATGCATACTAGAGGAGTGCGAGAGTGATATCCAATACCGCCCCATACCATAATACCCGGTGCAGGACCAGTGTGGCGGTGCATAACGCAGCTGTTCAGCATCCTCTCTCCACGGTGTCTCCAGACTAGAATCCGACCATCGTGGTGTTGCAGACAGAAGCGTGACTCGTCAGTAAAGACAATTTCATTCCATTCTGCCGTCCACATCCTTCTTTCATCGCACCATTGGCGGCGGAAACGTCTGTGGTTCTGCGTCAAGGGTAGACGAAGCAATGGACGTCTTGCGGACAGACCACTCTGCTGTAAACAGCGTCGAATGGTACGTGCAGACACTGGATGATGCGGTACAGACTGAATGTGCTGTGCTATGGTTCGTGATGTGGCTGAGCGATCCGTCACTGCCATACGCACAATATGCCTGTCATCACGTGAAGTTGGTGCACTGAGGTGGATGCGATCGAACACGTCGGTCCGTCGTACCCTCCTGCATCCAACGATCACATATCCGCATTACAGTTGTTTGGTTTCGTCCAACACGACTACCGATTTCCCTGAAAGATAATCCACAATCTCGGTAGGCCACTATCCTTCCTCTGTCGAACTCGGATACTTGATCAAAAGATGATCGCTGTTTTCTACGATGCATAATTGATCGTTTTTTTGAAAAAAAACACAAGAAAAACACAATTGCCGTACTTGAAATCGTCGAAATCTCCAAGCCTTAAATAGCGCTTTGAAGTGGCGCCACAGGCGCGCGTGATGTGCGTCTGCGCTGAAATTCTAATCATTTGCATATCTCACCTCCGCTAATGCATGTTGTAAATTTCATATTATTTGCATGCTTCCTTCAGGGTGTTGCATTTACGGTGGCCAGCAGTGTAAATACGTTACATTGAGCAGATGTTCAAAAACAAACGTTATTACTCAAATGCAACATTTCCAATTAGCGTGCGATCTTATAAAAAGGTTTACTTTTTGAAATAAAACGGATATTTCTTGTTGAAGAGTGCACAAAATATTCTGTCCTTCAATAAAATGAGTTCAGGGTCGAAAGCAACAGATTCCAGATGGTAAAATCAAACCAAAGTAAATCACATGAGCAGTGTTTTTGTTGAAGTACGCTGCTTGGTAAAGGTCCAATGAAGTGCCATTTATATTTATCACGAATTTCCTTACCCACATGTTATGAAAAAGCGCAACAGGTGTTTTGTGTCCCATAATGCCAATGACTAAAATAAGAGTGAAAGAATGAGGACAAACGCAGTGTTTGGAATCATTGAGAAGAGAGAATTGCACCCACGCTGCAGTCAACAGCTGTGTACATGTTACGCTACAGTAATGAAAGATAAAAGCATGTGCGTATGGAAGAGAAAAATGAACTTGAAAATAAGCTTTTTGTAATTGAAGTGCCGAAAGCAGTAGTTGAAGACATGGAAGATGAAATTTGAAATCTTTCATTGGCTGGTTAGGATTTTATGGCAATAGGTTCAATAATGGATAAAACGACAAAACCAAATACAACCCAATCAAACACAAATATCCTAACAAGTGGCAGAACCAGAAAATTCAAAATATGTAGGTTTTAAAAAATTAAAATACTAAATTAAATATTAAATAAAAAATAAAATAACAGAATGCAAATACTAATGGAACCATCTGATTGTTTTCGTAGTGTTTAATCGAGTTCAATTTTTTTTATTAACATATTTTTGAGGAATTTTTCTTTCATTTTACAGACATGTTTCCGTACGCACGATAAAATGCAAAAATTGGAAACTTAAAAGGTTGCATGTTAAGGTAGCGACATAAAGTTTATTTTTCCATATCTTCTGTCATATACAGTATTTATCTTCTCCGATAACAACTTCGAATACATATATTTTGGTCATTCATAATCGAGGAATATGAATGATCTATTTCTATGTTCTATCATTTTTAGGAATGTACTATACAGGGTGTTTCTAAAGTATTCGGCGAAACTGTAAAGGATGGTAGAGGGCCCTAAAATAGATATTTTTTTTTGTCAAAAAATGAGTCCGGTTGGTTGATTTGGGCTTTATGACTCACGATCCAGAAAAGGATAAGCTGCGCCAGACAGAATGCAACCCCAAAAGTTAAGATATTTATAGTCAGACCAGTAAGTAGATCTGAAATGTCAACCGAGATGTGTCCGGAAATGGGTAGAGCTGTATAGGGGTAGAGCTGTTTCGGTCAGCCTATAACATCGTTTCTTGTGGCGTAAGGCATCATCCCGCTCGAATTTTCAACGGCATGCATTGCTACACGAATAAGGAGCTTCCCTTACCCCACAAAAACGATGTTATAGGCTGACCGAAACAGCGCCCCCCTACCACCTAAACGCGGCATTTCCAAACACACCCCATTCTTCGACAAAAATGTTTATTTGGGGTCCCTCTACCGCTCTTTACAATTTGCCATATTTTTGAAACATCCTGTATTTGAAATCTACTTAAAGTTGTCCATTAGAAACTTTCAAACTCTTAACTTTTATGTATCAACGCACTTTAGCCTTAATTTGATAGATTCTGATGCACTTGAGTAAGACTTTTATTATAGCCGTAAATCTTTAGATGGCTGTGTGTAAATACAATTTCAATATGTAATCACCTTTGGGATGGCGCAATAAAAAGTCACCTTCATTTTCCACACCGTGATAGCGAAATAACGTAAAGCACTTTATTAAATAACAATCCTACACGCATATTTCTGTACTCCACGCAATGCATTTATTTTCTGCAAGTTGTCATGCATAACATTTTAAACGCACGAAAAATCGCTAGATAAAAATCTTGAAGATTAAAAAAAAAACCAGCGTCGCACAGAAAATTTTTTTTTTAATTTAGAATCTGCGAGAAGAGACGAATGACGATGCTAGATAATGACGATACGAAAAGGCATAGAAACATCATCGTGATGTCAGTATTGTTTGGTTTTTTATGATGCAAGGGCCATATTTGGCCAAGCACGAAACAAACATTAAATAAGACATACACGAACTTGGAAAGATTTACCGACATAGAAGACAGGGAAATGCACCCATAGAAGGATCGAACCTGCGCCGCCTACAACTCACAGGTTGCTAGCGCAGAGGGCTAATCCAATGATTCAGTGAACCCCATTGTGATGTCATATCTTTAACGTATAATTAGCTTATATTATCTACTACAAAATTAAATACATTTCACTTCTTTGAGTTTACTTTGGTGTCATTGTTAACCACTTTGATCTACTCTATGGTGTCCTGGTTTCATAAATCTTGATTGATTTAACTTAACTAGATTTCATATGCCTAAATTTCCAATCACCAGGTACAAGAATCAATCGATTGATAAAATCAAATTTGCTCGAACATAGGTATAATTTTATTAAATCAGCCATGTACTCTACTAGAATTTCTACTAAATGCTTTAAACCATTCGATAACACATTTTTCGTCCAGTTTGATTCCATTTAATACGTAACCCTGAATTTACTAAGGGTGATCTTTTCAATCAGAAATTGACTTCATATAACCAATTTAAAGATTTTTGATAATAACTAACAAAATTTGAAATAGTGGAATACACTGGATGAAATAATTCGATAGAGCAAAACTAATCTATTTTCTTAAGGAGTTTTCAAGAATGCGACTTAAACAATGAGTTTTCGAATAGAACTGATTCATGTGCTGTATGAACGATTCAGTTAATCATTTTAGGTAAATTCTGTATTAACGCAACCGAAATTGAATGTAAGAAATTAAAGCTATAGAGAAGCAGTTATTCCGGTTGCAGGTTTAACCTTACAAGCGTTTCAATGAGATATCTCGCCCTAGATCTCATCAATTTTGCTAAGGTCGGGATATCTCGTAGAAGCAAAACTTCCCTAAAACTCCAAGGGGAATGAATATCCAAGTAGGAAAACAAATTGTCCCTTCCCCAGAACTGGTGACAGTTGGGAATAGGTTTTTGCACCAGACTGGACTATACATGGCAGTTTTCGACTCGAAGATAAACTACCAATAACGTTAACATTACGCAATTCAGATACATTTTTAGCGAAAAAACACTTGAAAATGCTTCGTGAACCCTTTGAAAAGGAGTTTTAACCTTCCTGGTGGTTGTCTCGAAGAGGGAGTTTTCTCGTCATCAGAAAATTGACCAGATCTTGATGGACGATATGGCGCCATTAGTGGAAAAGTGACCAGTTTTTAATCTCGTTGTCATAAAAAAATCGGCAATATCTTGAAGGACGAGATATCTCGTCACTAACTGGTCAGATCTTGATGAACGAGACATCTCGTCATTTACAAACGACAGACCTTGATGGACGAGATACCTCGTCATTTACAAATTGGTCAGATCTTAATGGACGAGATGTCTCGTCATTTACAAACTGGACAGATCTTGATGGACGAGATGTCTCGTCATTTACAAACTGGACAGATCTTGATGGACGAGATATCTCGTCATTTACAAACTGGACAGATCTTGATGAACGAGATATCTCGTCATTTACAAACTGGTCAGATCTTGATGAACGAGATATCTCGTCATTTACAAACTGGTCAGATCTTGATGGACGAGATATCTCGTCATTTACAAACTGGTCAGATCTTGATGAACGAGATATCTCGTCATTTACAAACTGGTCAGATCTTGATGGACGAGATATCTCGTCATTTACAAACTGGTCAGATCTTGATGGACGAGATATCTCGTCGAAACCACTTGAAGGGTTAGTGACTGACTTAAGATATTTTCTCAATGTCAACCCATTTTAGCGTCGTGGTCTCTGAAGAACCCTTTTTCTAATATCCCATTTAATATATTGCAGTAATATATATTTCCATTAATATTAACATAGGACATTTGCAGAATGCAGTATCCGTAACGCGTGGAAAGTGGAAATGCATATTGAAACAAGTCTAAAATAGCCGAAATGATATGTTGAGGATGTTAAAGAGCAAAAGAAATGATGGCTTCCAGGCGTTTTCATGACAAGACTTGTCCTTTCACCCCTGAGTGTAGGTTATCATTACGTGTTCACCATGCGGCGAGTCTTATCTATCGCAATACATAATTTATACTTGGAGTGTTCACCTAATTACATAAAATATGTAATAATGCTTCATATGAAAACTGCATGCCATCTATAATTTGCTCTTATTACGTAATTCTCACGCAATTAGATCATTTGGCTGGGTGGATTATTAATATAAACGTTAGCTCGAAGTAACAATGGTGCGTTATAAAAGAACGGTTATAATATTTTGCGTATAAGGACAGGGCCGTTCCTGAGTGGTGTACTGGGTGTGGACTTGAAGGGGTTGTCAGAAAAAATAGGGGCCGGTCAAAAGACAGGCGTAGTATCTTCAACTTTGTAGCATGCTCAGCAATAAAATTTAGGATATATACTGATTAGAGGTCAATGTAGGTTCGTTTTGCGATTACAATCGTTTGTAATAAGAGATGCTGAGCTCGTGCAAAGCGATCCGAAAATTTAATTTCTATTGAGAGTGCAAACGATCCACGAATTTAATTTTTATTTCGCGCGCGCAAGCGATCCAATAATTATTACATTTATTATACAAGGCAAACGATAATAGTGAACGGTAACCATGATTGGTTGATTTGGGTTTAATAGCGCAAGGTCCAAAGTTGGACAAGCTGTGCCAAACACGACAGGTTGTAATTTAATAAAAGATAGATAGAATATTTTAAGGCTCATTTGTCCAACCAATAAAAAAAGGTAAATTTAAATACTTGAAGTATATTAAATATTAAAATAAATACTCAAACGCCACGATTAAACAGGTAAGCATGAGGTTATCGTCACCATAATTAAAAGTTTTGATGAAGTTAAGGTAACCATGATTGGAATGTGATAAAAAAGAATTTTGGAATTTAGAAGAATTGTAGACGGATTGAGAGTGTAGATCAATGTTCTTTATAATTTCGTATCGTCATTAGTTTTCTTAGAAAATATTAATTTTTTAATAGGCGTTCGTTTCCATGTATGTAACCAAAAAGTCTTATCTACAATTATTCAATACACAATCGAAATTATATTCCGATCATCCAAAAAGTGAACAGTGAGTTTTCCTATAAAAGAAAAATTAGGATCGGATCACCACGCAATGTCCCGACAGACACTTTTGGATCTGCATGTTTTTTGGAGATATTAAATGTGCATTTCGACTCTTATATTCATTACAAATGTATTTAACCCTCCAAGTGGTTTCGACGAGACATCTCGTCCATCAAGATCGGACCCATTTTGCTAATGACGAGATATCTCGTCTTAAAGATATTGCTGCTTTTATGTTGGCGAGATCAAGATATGGTCAGTACCCTTCTAATGACGGCCATCGAAATCTAGTAACTTTTGCGAATGACGGATACTTCCAGACAATCACCAGAAGGGTTAAAATAAGGTATCAAATATGAGCAACGACATTCCCATCAATGACTAACGCAATAAAGAAACCAGCGCAGATGCTATGAGTAGGTCTGCTAGTTTAATTTGAAGTTAGTCATCCAGCTATGATGTATTTGTAACAGCTGTAGAAAAAGAAATTATATATATAAAAGGAGTGGTTATATTCGCTTGAACGAAAAGAGGAATATAACACCGGATTTCCTTTCCCTTCTGACTATTAATCCATTTTATTTGAGTTACGTAACAGTTTTAATAAATGTGTGCTCTCAAATAAAGTGCCATATTGTTAATAGAAAGCAATTATTTTGGGTTATCTAATGAGATTGAAAGCAATCAAGATTCTACGCACACACCCAAATTCATTAATATTTATGAAATGGATTGTTATCAATTAATTCACTGATACCGATCGGTACCAATGTTTTCAGGTTATCTAGAACTAGTAAAATCTGTCTAATCGTTACAAGGGTATTTTTATTTCCATCTTTATTAACCCCAGTACCTCTTTTCTTTCATTTAAACGAACACATGTATTTGCGCGTTGACCTTCTTTACGGAACTTTTTGTTGTCGCAAAACACTTGTCCTTCCAAGGATTTCTACTCAAGACATCATGGAAATTCTTGTCAACTTCAGAGCACGTGTGTTTTTATTTATTTTTCTTTCGCGCCTTCAAGAGAAAAGTAACTAAAAAAAGATTTTCAGGAAAGCTAAAATATAAATTTGAAATTTGTGGAATCCGTTCTTTTCGTTATAGAATATTTGTACCATACTTCTTGCTTTATTTTCAATGTTTATTCGAGTTTCATGATTTAGTAATTCAAAAATAAGATCCTTATCTTGAATTGTGCCTCCTCTTTTATTATTTATGTCGGAATGTCTAGGCGCCAACCTGCCCACGTTCCAAAAAGCGCGGGAAACATTTCCCAAAGACCAATCGGAGCATTTCCCGCCAGAAGGCGCGAAACCCCGCAGACTGACTCCGAGCGATTTGATGTTAAGACGTGGCTTTGCACGGACGTGCCACCAGGATGTTAATCCCACTATGATTTGATGTTTAATCTGATATTTGTACATAATTGATCCCTGTAATTAACCCCCCTTTTCCCCTAGATTTTATTAAACCAATATTTAATTGTAACGATGCTCTCATCAATTCACTTCTAACATATTAATCCACAACATTTATGTTTTCTTAAAAAGTTCAGATTCTACACTTTATTACTCATGATAGGAATTTTCTGCCCTGCTAAATACAAGTGGCGGTAGTGTTTCTGCGGTGGTATGTGTTTACTGTACGTATTATTTGGAAAGTGGATTTGGCGCCATAAAATTCCAAATCCAATCCAATCTGAAAGTGACGTGACTTGTTTTTGGCATACGATTTCAGCACTTCGCCAAAACAAATTCCAAATTGAAGTTCGATAGTTGATTGATCAACACCAATTGGATTAAATCCCAAACGTAGCCAAAACGGCGATAAACTATACTTCAAGGTAACCCCGATATGTATCGTGAGAGATCATTTATACAGAAATAAAACCTTCAACAACCGTCTGGTTTGTTTACATAGAAAATCACTTAAAAATTTGTCCAAAACAATACGTAGTTCATTTTAAAAATGAAACTAGTTAAATTGTAAAGAAGGAAGATGAAATGTTAGAGCTCATTCTTTTTCAAGATTCAATATTTTAACACAACATCAACAAAAAGGAAAAACGAAAATTTTTTAGCTCTAATCTTGCCACAAAATTGAGTAGAGGTAAGTATAAGTATGGATCATGTTTTTCCTTTTAGAATTTTACCGTAACGTTTGAAGAGTTTCGGGTGACATAATTTTCAGGCTAGCAATTTCAAATTATAAAAAATTCCAAAATTAAAATGGTTTTCCACTATTCAGAAGGTCACGTCTTGAAACTTTTCAGTATTAAGCATTCTATCAGGAAATCTTTATTTTGACTATTTTGTTTTTAATTTTTTCTATTATGGAACATATTTTTTTGTAGCTGTTTAATCGAATGTATCTTTTGGTTTGTTGAAGATTAAATATTTGTTCCGCAGTAAAATTTTCATTTGGAAGAAAATTTGCTCGGGGAGTACTAGTTTAATTAGACTTGACATTATTTCATAATGTAAAACTGAGTTCTTTTGGGGAAAAATAATCTATAAAATAACCTATTCACCTGAGTTTGCTTAGAACGATAGTAAATTTACCATTCCGTAATTTGGTACATAATTTATCAAAATCGATTTATTAGTTTCGAATTAATTTAATTTGGAACTTGTGCTTAAAGTAGGTCGATATTTACCTGACGCAAGGGCCAACTTTGACCCAAAGCTGCACCAAAACAAGCTTTTATATTACTTAATGAAAGGAGGTTGGTTGGTTGTTTTCGGGTTTTAGGGCAATATTTGGCCAAGCTGTGCCAAACACAAGACAAACAACAAAATAAAGGACGAAGAAAAAACAGATGATAGGCGAGGGTAAATATGAAAAGGAGGATTCATCACTCGGGTACTTTGAGATTGTGATGCCCATACACACATAAAGATGGGCCTCAGAGGGCTAATGAAAGGAAGTAAAAATGTTTTCAAAAAGCAAAATCTTTCTCAGACCATTGTAATCTGAGTGATAGAATTTGTGCTTTAATGCGACTTAAAAAAAACCATAAAACAAAAGTCGTTATTGCAAAAACTTTCAAACACCAAAGTAAATCATACACACGAATGAAAAATTTTCACCGAGGTGATTTGATACAAAAGCTGGCAAACAGAAGGGATAAAATAATATCGCATTTTTGACTCCGTAAATGATATTAATGTTTCTTTTTGAGATTCTTCATGGCAATGATTCTTGAACGAAATGAAAATAGCAAGCTGCATTCGCTCCAAAATGTCTGCTTTGATTTCAAGCAAAGAATGCGTGGTGACCTTTGAAATGAATAGATATTTTATTAGCCTGTCCCGTATTTTTGTGATATGCAAGATTTGTTCAAGGGGAGGGATCCGACTTCGTAGTTCCTTATTGGCTACTTCCTCCTGAGCGGTGATCATGATAGATGACGTATTTAAGTGACGTATGCATTACGCTTAATATTTTTATATTAAAGAATTGGATATTTAATAAAAAGATGAATGGAGCTCGTAATGTATCTTTCCGGCGCCGGTCCTTCAAAGTCAGGCAGTTCTTTATATCAGACATGCATGACGTCCTGAAAATGCGACTTCAAGTTTCGTTTTTGGAAAATTATCTGGAAGATTATTCATGGATTTGAAATGAAAATATTTTATCAATTGATTCCAAATAAGATGTTAACTTCAGCGAAAGACACACGATCAGAACAAATTGCGGCCAAATGTCGCCATTGGGACGTGCTAGTAGTGAGGGAACTTTAGTAACAATGAAACAGACCAATATATTTACAGTACTTTAACCCTCTGAGCGTAGCTTTTACCGCACAACATACCTGCTGACTAAATAACCACATCTATAGATTAATATAATCTTTGTATTTACTCCCTAAATTGTACAGTTCGTAGTTATTTTATTTCTAAGTTTTATAAATTTCACGTCTTATGTTCTTTATGTGCTATCTTTTTCTTATATGTTTAAAAGTGAAACCAATTGAAACGACACAGAATGCAAAAGTAGCTGTGGTTCATAAAATAAACTGTTCAGGAATGGTTTCATCTCCCTTAGCAATCTCACATGTTCAAGTCTTATGGTTTTTCTTCCTGGCAACATTTAAGCAAAGGTGTACTCTTCCTTGGATGAATATTTTACATTATTTTAGTACCTGGTTTCACAAAAGCATTTGGAAAATTTGCACTTGAAAATTTATCAACATTTTCATATCTTTTGGAAATGTATACAATCTCATATCTCTTCGTTCAAAAGTCGCCATCAATAGCGCCTTTAATGTTTAGTTTATGAGACAATGCATCACTGTAGTATGCATACCAATTGGAGAGGTATCTGCTTGAAGTATTTTTAGGGGACAAATATTTTTGGCAACCTATTGCCCATTTTTGCTCTTCATCGCCCCTTATTTCCTCTGGGGACAGCATTATAATTTCCCAAAATAAGCGCTGAAGGAATCTCGTATTAATACGAGATTCCTTCAGCGCTTATTTTGGGAAATTATGGCTAAATCATTCCTAGAAATGTAACAAGTTGAAGAGACGCGCTCGTAGCTACAGCACATGCTTGTCTTTTTCCCAGAAAGCGAAACATTTTCCCTGTTAAAATGATTCATGAAAATCGATACCATAAATATTTTTTACATTATCATATCTACTTGAATATTTCAACTATTAATCCTCCAAATGGTTTCGACGAGGTATCTCGTCCATCAAGATCAGACCAATTTTTTAATGACGAGATATCTCGTCATCAAGATATTACCTATTTTGTTTTGATGACGAGATCAAGATCTGGTCAGTTTTCTTCTAATGACGAGAGACGACGAGATCATCTTGTCCGTCAAGATAGAGTCAAATTTGGTAATGACAGACACCTTGTCCAGACAACCACCAAGAGGGTTAAAAGTGAAAACTTATTTAGTTTTCCAAGTGACGACAGAATTTATTGCACGAGTTGAGAAATTCCGCTTTGCATTACAAGTATTTCAGCGCACATTTTATTTCTGTTATATAAGTCTGCTTTTTTATTTACCTTTCAACACTCAAGACTTCTCAACCACTCAAGACGATTGTGACGTTTAAGTACGTCAAGGACTTCCGTTTTCATAACACATCGTTCAAACAACGCATGGCTAAATATAAATATTTTAATCCGAAGCATTTCTTCCGAGATACGAAAAACCATGTAGATAAGGTGTTGTAAAAATACATTTACAAGTCTACTATCAAGCGAAATTTAAATGTTCACACGAATCGATTGTTATAAGTATTACACATCAGAATATAAATATTTATAAGGTGAGTCAATAATTCTGTTGTATGACAGGATTTTCACACAATGTGAACAAACAAACCACAGAAGATTTTACTTCCGGTACCCAAATCCTCTCGCATGATACATATAGGAGTTACCTCAAAATGTAGTTTATCACCGTTTTGGCGACGTTTGGCGTTGACCAATTATCACACATCAATTCGGAACTCATTCTTCGGAATTTTTACTATCGACGCACTGAAATTGTATTCGAAAAACCAACCAAATGACGTCACGTTCGGAATCACGTACGTACATGAAACGGGTTCCACCATAAAAATACAACCTCCATCCTATAGTAGCTTGACAAAAAAGCCTCCCATACTAAAAGTTAGTATTTGAAGTACCAATCAACAATCAATTCGATTCCTTGGAGTTTCATTGGCGAATGCTGAAATCGTATTCGAAAAACAACATTCCTATACGCATTCCAAACGTGACGCGAAGTGATGTCACGTTTGAAATACGGATTGGAAACACATTCCTCAGCCAAACAACCTATATCGAACTTAACAGAAAAACCTCCCATGATAAAAGTTAAAAAAGTACCAATCAACAATTTAGAATTTATTCTTTGGAACTTTCATTGGCGAAGTGCTGAAGTGGTATCCGAAGAACATTCCTGTTCGTACTCCGAACGTGACATCACGTTCTTCCGGAAACGTACAAGAAACATGTTCCACCGCAAAAATACAACCGTCACCTACATCTAGTTTGGGAGAAAAAGCCTCTTATTTGTATTTGTGTTGGTTGTTTCGTCGTTTCCATCGCATCGCTAGGTTTGTCTTATCACTGTTACATAGTTTTGGAGTTGCTAGGTCAGTTCCATTGCCGTGACCCGTTTTGTGTGGTCTGAAGACGTATGGGGGTCGAAATCATCATCGAATATTTTCAGCACAGAACGGGAAGTGTTTTGCCGCAACGGAGTGTCTGCGATCGAAAAGTTCGGAGATGGATTGAAAAGCTCAAAAATGGTCACACGAATGTTTCATATGAAGAAGCCATACGACAGTTCGCTACCCTAACGCGGTATATGCGTAACTATACTCAGCCAAAAATCCTTTGGGGCATAAAAAGCTTGTGCAATGATGGAACAAGTGAGTTGAAAAGCAAGAAATAGGATCATTTGAAATGATATTGTATGTTGCAAGAAATAAAGTTTATAGCCGCGTTGGTGGATAATTATTAGCTCCATCATCGTAAATAACTCACAAAATATTCCCTTTTCTAATTCTTTATTCTACCAAAAAATATATGGCAAATTTTATTTTTCAAATTAATCACTAAATGTTAGAAAACGTTTCGTGAGATAATTAGCGACGAGTTAGTTTTTGGTAGACCAGACACGGGGTGGTCTAGTACAATATTTTGTCTAAAAACACTTATGGAAATTAACAAAAGGGCAATCACCAAAAATTTATACACTTCATATTGTTGTGGAATAAGTATCTCGGCTGTAGTCATTAGTGTTAATTATTTCATCCGGAAATCTAGGTTCATAAAATTTGAGGATTCCACACACATAATTCCACCTTGCAACTTGCAGTATTCCCTGTATGACTTCTTGACAAACAGAATCTTTCCAAGCGATTCTATTCTAAGGAAATGACCAAAAGCATAGTTCCAAAGGATTCTAAAGGAGCAATAAATCTTTCCAAAGGAAACGAAGGATTCTGAGGAAAAAACCAACGGAATCTTTTCAAAGGATTCTATTCTAAGGAAAGGACTAATAGAATTGTTTTACAGGATTCTATTCCAAGGAAAGATCTGATAGAATCGTTTTAGGACTATTCTCAGGGAAGATGCAATTGAACATTTCTAAAGGTTTAAAGAATCCATGGATTCTTTTAACCAATAGATGTGGTTATTTCGCCATTAAGAGTGTTGAGGGGTAAAATAGAATAAAACCCTTTGGAAATTAGTCAATAGATGGTTTCCTTACAATCCTTTGGAAAGATTCCATAGATGGTTTCCTTACAATCCTTTGGAAAGATTCCATAGATGGTTTACGTAGAATCATTCGGAAAGATTCCATAGATGGTTTACGTATAATCCTTGGGAAAGATTCTAGTTTCCAAAGAATGTAATCATTTCCAAAAGATTATATTCTTTGGAAAGCGATCTTTCCTATCCGAAGCGATCTTTGCCTTTCCGATCTTTCTTTATATACTTTCTACTCTCCATCCTTTCTTTCTAGTAATTACTTGACATTGTATTGTGTTTGGAGCATCTTGGCCAAGGCAGGCCCTTGCGCCATAAAACCCAAAACCAACCAATCCTAAATACCGAGTATTCATTTCGTGCTAATACCAAAGCACTGACACAGGAGAAAGAAATACTCCCAGGGATGAAACGTACCTGACAGGAATCGAACTTGCGCCGACTACAACTCCCAGGCACAGAGGGCATACCAACTGAACCACGACGGTTCCAGTTACTCGAAGGATAAGTATAAGGTAAGAACTTTAAAGTTTTCGGTACCGTAATTCGAGTCTTGAAGGGCTGACCATTTACCTTGGTCAGTGGGACTGTCGGTGTTTGCTCAATGCGCTATCAACCTGCGAGTTGTAGGTGGCGTAGGTTGTTTATCCCTGCATGCATTTATCTCTTCTCTGTTAGTAAAACTTTCCTTGTGTGTCCATCACTCGATGTTGTTTGTCTCGTGTCTGGCGCAGCATAGCCAAATATGACCTTTGCCCCATAAAACTGTCGTGGTCAGCAATTTGGAAGTGGTTCTCATTATCGTTTCTTTGATTAAATCGAATTTATCCTTTGTTTTAAGCGTGCATTTCCATGTGACCGGTCACAAAAACAACACGGGAGACCGCATGTGGGTTGGCCACCCCAGTAATCACCAATAATTCTTCAAGGGAGGTTCAGACAGTTTACCAAGTCCTAATTAGCAGTCATCTTCCGCGTAATTTCCACTTGCGAACTTCTCTGCGTCGTATGCTAATTGCTTAACCTATGATATACTCTGTGGTTTCCATCTTTTCTTCTTACTCCTCTATTGATTTTGAAGGTTTTCCATCTCTACAATCCGGTTATGCAGCAAAAGATGTAGATTACCTAACTTCTCCGCATCACGTGTTGCTTAACTTTTCTTAGAATTGTTTTTCAAGGTTGCTGCAAGGTCCCAGTCGACAACCTTTCCTTTTGAAATGGAAAAAATGGCTTGATTTCCAAGAGGATATAATGAGAAAAAAAATTATGTGACGATTCGACAAATTAAAAATAATACAAGGGACAGTTTTTATTATTTTGGAAGGATTAAAATGTGCTTGATTATAAAGCCCAATAAGAAACATACTTCTCAAAAATAAATTTTAGAGATTTTTCCTGATGCCAGGTTGCCATATGCAAAAGCATGAATGGCGATCGCTAGGAGTGGTTTTTTCCACCGCCAACTCATTATCACTGCTGTAACTTACGGCACCGAATGATTGAGTTAGAACCCGATTCCGCGCTAAATGCACCAATTGTGGTTAGTTGGTTGCATTGAGTTTTATGGCGCAAGGGCCATGTTTGGCCAAGCTGCGCCAGACAGCATCAAGTAGTGGACAGACACACAATGAAAGTTTTAGTCACAGAAGAGAGGTAGGTATTTAATTAACGTCGCACTGGAGCAACACAACGTGTGATTGGAAACGGCCCGGGATCAATCCCGAGGACATCACGTAATTTTGAAAGGTCAGATGACGAGGTCACACCTGAACTGGCACCCACTCTCCAAACTTCCACACCATGCCAACGTGAGGACATTTGAAGCCACGATAGATTTAACACGCACCATTCCCCTTTGTACACGACGGTCTTTGGTTGATTCAAACTCGCAACCCTCCGGTTGCAGATCCGCTGCTTTTCCAACCGGGCTACCACGGCCCGTCACAGAAGATATACATGCAGAGGAAAAACCGGACAGGAATCGAACCTCGTCGCCTACAACTCACAGTTTGCTAGCGCAGTGTGCACACCCACTGAGCCCTGACGCCTGTTGTGGATGGATTTTTGTTGGTTTTGGGGGTTTCATGGCAAAAGGGCCGTATTTGGCTATGCTGCGCCAAATACAAAAAATAAAAAACATCAAGTCATAGATATATACACGCAAAATGAATTTGTACTGACACAGAAGAAATATACCCAGGTAGGAATGCACCTGACACGCCAGTTGTGGAAGCACTTTGTTTACTTTCCAATCGATCACTTTGTTTAAAGGATATACTCCACGTGACTCGACTGCCTTCTAGCTGGAGCCTGACTATACTGAATACGTAAAGGAGCACGCGCTACCACAAAATCATTAAGGCCATCTACAGGAAGATTCACACGGGATTTTTACCAAAATAGAGCTAACTTTGGAACGGGAACATCTCAAGCTAAAATTTGAACGTACTCGTATGTTGACATTTACATCTATCTGCTGTTTTACTCGTATGCAGCAATACGTATTGACGCAATGAATATGCCGAAGCGTACATTTGATAATATGATGGAGACGAGTTGATGATGCCAATGGTGGAGATTTTCAACATCTGCGATATCGATGTGATCGTGTACAGATAGGGCACTTAGTATTCAAATTTCAGCTTGAAATGGCTTCCGCTTTTAGAATTATAGCGCTTTTTCGGGCTCTTTCGAGTGAATCACCTTGTACATTTGCATGAGTCAGCAGAACATTTTTAGTTTAGCGTTAACCGTTAATCCAAAGACAAAACTTGGAGATATTGCCGTCTTGATTAATACGGTAGTAGAGGGAAACCAAATCCAATCAGGGTTTTATGAAGTTTCATTCTAAAATGTTCAACCTCGATTTTTTTAATACCTTTCACCATCTTTGGTTTTCAATAAAAACAGCTTTTCTGGTAATCTTAGCTTTTAAGGTTTTGTTTGTTTCACAACAAGGTCTGAATCCTAACGAATTTTGCAATCTATATTTCTGATTTTTTATTCAGATTTCATGGTAGAAACGTTACCAATAGTGGCCAATTTTCAAAAAACACGAAATCTCGTTATCTATGGTTGCTTCTGATCCAGCCCAAATCTGGATCAGTTAAAACATATTTAAAGTTCCCTGAAAGCCAAGTAAAGTCCTTCAAACGAAACTAATAATACGCATCAATCAAAAAAGCATTGACTACAAAACCTTCGAAAAATAGTTCAATATAAAAAATGGAATAGCATCGTCGTTTAAACACATGCCATTTTATTCTTCTCAAAATCAAAATCTTCATCCTTAAAAAAAATTGTAATAATCAAAATATACCGAAAAACACGATTCAAAAAACTGATGAAAACCATTCACGGAAGAGTTGAAGTAAGAGTGCGATAAACCATTGCCATTCCACGGCTCATAAAAAGTACATAAATCTTCACGCTCAATGAAGCAGATGAGTGGCACGGTTAGTTCTCCAAAAAACTCGATGAAAGTCCTGAATTCCAAATAAGTGAAAACAAATAAATGGTAATGAAAATCGAAAAAGAGCTGTATCTGTTGCTACAATGACACCGTTCAGGACTAGGAACAAGCGAGATCGAATTCTCGGAGATCGCCGAAGTGCGATAATTTCGCTTTGGCAAATCGCAAAATGGCGTTGTTGACAGTTTTAGCTGTTGAGAAATAACTAACTTTGTCAGTTCGACATTTTTTCGGAATTCCGATCGGTTTTGTATACGCAATAGACTGGACATTGCGATGGCTAGAAACATAATTTCTGCGCTGTTCATCAGATTGAGTGATCATCTGATTGTTGATATCATTCGTTTGCGCTCCATTGCACAAAACTTTTTTCAGATTACATGGTTTACTTAAATGCTTTGTTTCAAAATAAGGCATAAAAACATAAACTTGGAAATATGTAGCGCCTGCCGTATCAACCCTCCAAGTGCTTTGGACGAGGTATCTCGTCCATCAAGATTCCTAATGACGAGATATCTCGTCATGACACTGCGATTTTTTTTATGACGAGATCAAGTTCAGGTCAGTTTTCCGCCAATGACGAGATATCTTGTCCATCAAGATCTGATCAGTTTTGCTAATGACAAGGTACCTCGTCAAGAAAATCACCCACCAGGAGGATTAAACCACCATTCCTCTACCCCTCATAATTTAAAAATAATTGCAAGTTAAGAAAAATAAAAAGTTGTGTTTTGAAATGAAATTAAAGATGATTGGAATTTATTATAGCGCAAGGACCACATCTGACCAAGCTGTGCCAAGCACTTTTTCCGTCAAAGATTAATTGAATTTTTGTGGTTCAAGGGGCCAAGTTTGAGCAAATGTTTCTTCCGTTAAATAAATGGGGGGCGGTGACTCTTGTGCCAGAAACTCAAGCAACACACAAGGTTGCTTGGGTTTTATGGCGCAAGTCATATTTGGGCGATGCCTCAAACATAGGACAGACAACTTCAAGTAATGGACATGCACTCACAAGGAAAGTTTTAACTGGCACAGAAGAGAGAAATACGCTCAGTATAAGTTACAAGAATCCAACCTAAACCGCGTACAACTCCCAGGCTGTAATCTCAGTGAAAACCCACTGAGTCATTGAATACCTTAAAGAAAACACGATACCGCAATTTGTAGATTATTAAACAGAAATAATGTTCAGGAAAACACTCGACAAGTTTCAGTCTTAACGTTCTGCAATTTATCCCTCAAGATTTACTGTAGAATGGAAGAAAATGAACTAAATATGGACATTATCCCTGACACAAAAGTGCTTTGCTAACAAAGAATTGCACTTCACTTTTTCCATCTGCGGTTCTTTTTGAAGCTTCGAAGATTAAAAATTACAAAACTAAAGTTAGATTGCACAAAAGAGAAATAATTTTAACTGTCAATCAATGCCAATATCTCCCGGTAATAAATCAGTTTCTTTCGATCCCCAATATGATTGGATTGAGAATGAATGATAAAAATATTCGACAGTATGATCAGTTTAAATTCGTGAATTTTAATTTCAAAACATTTCTAAAATAAACTTTGAAAGTAGGAAACAAATCAAACTCACTGTAAGGAGGGAAGAATAAATCGCAGCCCATGGGCCACTCCGTTGATTTGCTGGCGGCTGGCCGGCCTCACCAGGCGCTATTTCAATATTTCAAGTCACCCCCGACAGGTAATTTTTAAGTTCAAGACAATATTTTGAAAAGATTGATTTGATATCAGCTTTCAAGGATCGTTTTTCTGATTTTCAAAAAGTAAAAGCGTCGCTAAATTTATTTAACAATCATTTTTCCTGAAAATGCACTCGATTCAGTGCAGCTTGAACTCTGCAAAACGATGAGAACCTGCGAAACAATTTAATGATGACAATTCATTAAACTCCTATCGTGTCCGATAAAAACAATTGTAAATCGTTGCTAGATTAAAGGCATTAAAATGCACAAGACTGAATCAACACATATCTGTGAGCAAACCTTTTTAGCCTGAATATTAAATCTAAAACTAGGAACCACTTAACTAATGAAAATTTGGAACCAGTTTTGCCTTCGCCTACTACAAAAATCGAACCAAATATTGAAACAATCGTTAAATCAATGCATGTCAAGCATCACAAATGAAATTCTTTATTTACTTCTTATCTTTGGATTATTTTCTTTCATGCTTTTTTGGCGACTCTCCTATGCTGACAAGTCCTTAGTCTTAACAAGTCTGCATCCCTGCTCTAAAGTTTAACCATTTCGGATGGAAAAAAGATTTGGGAAGTTCACGATGGGTCCAGGTGAATACACACAATGTCACTGTTTGATTATGCAAATGACGGATTTTGAAATTGAAACAGGAGTTCAATAAAAATTTGATTCATTGATTCTTTTTGAGATTATAAACATTCTCGGTTTTTATTTCCTATTTTGTTATGCTTCAGACTAATATGTAAATTTCCTTCGGATGGTATTCCGTGAACTTTCATGCTGCGATGCGTCATTGAGAGGGAATTCTCAATGCAACCAAACCAGACGGAAAGCGAAGATGCTGCTTCCGCTACCCAAATGTTCTCGCGTGATCCATATCAGGGTTACTTTAAAATGTAGTTTGTCGCAGTTTTGGCATTTGACTTAATTGCCATTGATTTTTCAATTCGTAATTAAATCTTAGGAATTTTTATTGATTGGAGAAGTGCTGAAATCCTATTCGAAAAGCAAGGCGACGTCACGTTCGGAATACGTACAGGAAACATACCGCCACTTACTTTTTACGTGAAAAAAACCTTTCATGTGAAATGCTCGACATTTTTTTAAAAAGCTAAAACAAGATCAGATATGAGATGCATTTTCAGTCAAGCTAAATATAAAAACCTGTACTCATTCTGCGGCTATACGTGTTTCCTGTATTCCGAATGTGACGTCAGTTGGCTTGAGTTTCGAATACGATTTCAACACTTCAATACCAATCCCAAAGAATAAATTCCGAATTGATATGCGATAGTTGATTCGGTCAACACTAATAAGATTAAATCCAAATGTTGTCCTAACGACCATAAGCTACATTTTAAGGTAATCCCGATATGTATCACGCAAGAACATTTAAACAGAATTAAAATTTTCGCAGACAATCTAGTTTGTTTACACTGAAATCCCCCTTATAAAATACAGTCAAGAAAAAGCTTACACGAAGCTTGACGTCCCAAACTCATTCTTATCTAAATGCTTGTCAGACTTACAGTAAGGTGGTAAGTCTGACAAGCATTTAGATTTTGCAAGCGTGACACAAGGGTTCAATGCCCTTTTGTAAACTCGGAACACAACAATTCTCAAAACGCCATTAGTCACATGGCTATCTTTTTAAGACTGACATGAGGGTAAAAAAAGGGACCCGGGAAAAACTACAAAGGAACTATATAAATCTCAGAACGAAACCCAAAACTGATTCGGAGCATGGAGCGAAAAAGCAAAGTTAATGGTTGCGACCCTGAAGAATCAAGGCTGATTGCCGACCTTATGAAGAAAAGAAGTCCAGTCCGGCCGAAAACTACTTTCACTCAGTGACGTAATGAAGAGAATAGGCCTGGGAGTCATTTTCACTTGAATCCCATTTCAAAACCGACGGCAAAATAAAACTTGAAAAGTAAAAAACAGCGAAGTGTAAACAGAGGAAGTTCGAGTCGGCTACTTTCAAGATTTGAAGTGGAGATTATAACAATAGTGGAAGGGGTATAAGAGTCCTTCAAATTTATTTTCAAAAATAATATTTTAATTTCGGATATTTATTACGACTGGGAAATGAGTAAAAAGCAAAGCGTTATTGAGATGCTTTTCGAAATTGGATATGAGCAAAAACAAGCTTTCGCAAAGAAATGTTGATTCAATCAAAAATGTTTGTTTAAATAGGCGAAAAGTAGTGGTTGGTTGTTTTTGGGGTTTTATGGCGCAAGGGCCATATTTGGCCATGCTGCACCACACACAAGATAAACAACACCAAGTAATAGACATACACACAACAGTGAAAGTTTTACTGACATAGGAGAGCGAAATACACCCAAGGAGGAATGCACCTGACAGGAATCGAACCAGCAACAACCTGAAGCGAAAAGCAGTGATAATACATATACGTTGCATACATTATCTGCTCGCATTTGGGTAGTTGCTTGTAAGAAATCATACCGTTGCGTTGTTGTATAATGAAAGAATGGAGCGTTTTAATAAATTAGAGAAAAAAATTCATCTAAATTATTTTGAAACAGGCTAGGTTTAGGAAGGGCTAATAACCCACCAAATGGTTTCAACGAGATATCTCGTCCATCGAGATCTGTCCAATTTCACGAATGAAGATATATCTTATCAAGATGTTACCGATGTTCTGCAGATGACGAGATCAAGATCTGATCAGTTTTCATCTAATGACGAGATATCTCGTCCATCAAGTGCTGGTCACTTTTTCTAATGGCGAGATACCTCGTCGAGACTACCACCAGGAGGGTTAAAAACACTTGAAATATCATAATCGGAAACCGACGAAATTGCAATGCCCACCGCTCAAAATCATTTCGTTTCTGGCAGTTCTGCTTTTCTCTAAGCGAGTGTTAGATAGAGATCCGAATTTTAGACTTGTTATGAAATCAACTACAGTAGAATCTTCATTATCCGAACGCCGATTAACCGAGGTATTCAAGCTGATTTGATAGTTTTCTTAGCTTTAAATACAGCTTCGAGCATGGATGTCCATTATCCCAAGAGGCTATCAAAAGGCATAAGATAGTGCTACGAAACAGAAGACCGTTATGGACTTTTTCATGTGTAAAAGATACGTAAAAATTCATAGTAAAATTATTACAATATATTCATACTGTGACACAAATCTCGGTACAAATTATTCTGAATGCTAGCTTTATGAATCTTTCAGTAGCAGTAGTAGTAACACGTAGTGAGGTACATTTTTTCTGTACTTCGTTTGGGCTGTTTTGTTTTGCCCGTATTATTTGAGTTTTTGCAATTCAGAGTGGCCTCGGTACACATTGCTTCGGATAATCAAGGTTCTACTGTACTTTCATTGATAATGTAATAGTACTTTATGTGCTTTGTTTCTCAAAAGTTTGATAAATCGTCGTAAAATGATTTGTGAAAAATTGAAATTTATTGAATTACCTTAACGCTTAAAAATGATGCAAACAGATTAAATAAAACTATATTCCAACGGATAAATTAAATTAAAAAGGTGGACTGCAACTACCCATCCAATGTGGTCTAAATAGCACGGCTACGGGGTAAAAATTGCGCCCTCTCAAACAGGGTAAAATCCAATCTAAGTGTCCAGACAGCAAGGTACGAATCAGAAAGATTAATCGATTCATTAGTCTTCAAAAGAAAAAATAATGGCCGGCACATTAGACACGTAAACCATGACAGGGAACTTCACGAGATACCGTTGGATAAAATCAGTACCATAAATAAGCACAGAATTATTGGAAACGCTTTAATTTTAAGATAAGGTAATTATTTTTCACTTTATACTTACATTATACTGATTTGAGTACATAAAATAACTGAATTTCAAGCACACGAATCAAGCTTTTTTTAAAAAATAATGCATATTTAATTGCAATTAGTCTAATTAATCTTCCAAACAACATTCATAGAATACAATCTATCACTTTTCTGATATAAGAGTGACTACGAATGTGTAAGGCTAATACATGGTGGATAATTCTCGAACACCTCGTCAGATTGCCTACTTCTTGTGCTCCTTTGGAACATGAATTGGACTCCTAATTGTATCAAACACTCTAAATTTTATCTTTTCCTATTTGTATTCCTTTGTTATAGTGCTTACAACACTTACTTTAACTTCCCTCTTTTATAATTTTTTTACTATTTATAAACTTCTTTTATTAATTAATGATATGGATGTAAGCTATTAACAGTTGGGTCCTCCGTAATTGATACGTCCGTTACAACAGCTCAATGACGAAGTGGTTTTGGTTTGCTAAACATTATTGCGGGACAAGAGTCTGATAAGGCTATGCTATTCCAAACACAAGGGAATCAGTTTGTGGGAATTAGGTTTGGCTCCTAAGTAGTGTTTTACAAGTTTTAATTTTTCACTGGTGAAAAATCAAACTCTAACCCGTAGTAACGACACGTAAAATATTTTGAAGAATTACATGCGGCCCATGTTTCGGACAGTTTTGACTTAAAGCAAACGTTTCGCAACCCCCATTTAACCAAACCCCTCCTAACCACAACTCCTAATACACGAAACTTAACTTTCTTTGAGATATTATACTAAAACAGTATTAACTTATATGGTAATCGGGGATTCACATCCGTGTGAAAGTTATCTAGAAATAGCTATCAAGAAATTTGTTCTTAGTTGCGTTCCAAGAGGCAAAACTAAAGAATAGGAAATGAAGAGATTAAAATACATTTTTTTTCGCGTACCAGTATTAAAATAAAATTTTCTTTGGGAATTATCTTATCTGCAGTGATTTAATGCGAGTCGAGTATGAGAAACAAAAGATTCACAACAGATGCTGTGCTAATTATCTTTATTGTATATCTATTTAAATTTTTAAAATGTAAATAGAGTAGATATAGTAAATGATTCTTCAAAATTACTTGTTTTGAACACATTGAAGTATTTACCTTGATTCGCAATTCCGGTAGAAGGCCTCATTGTGTGCGAAAAGTTTGGTTTATCTTAATAAAAATGCATAAATGCAGTGACTTTTGGTTTGTTTTATGGCGCAAAGGTTATATTTGGCCAACCTGCGCCCAAAACAAGACAAACAATGTAAAATAATGAACTCGCGCACACAAGGAATGTTTTACTGAGGGTAGAGGTAGGTGTTTTAATTAACGTCACACTGGAGCAACACAACGGGCTATTGGTGACGGTCCGGTATCAATCCGAAAGAGAAAAGTCTGAGGACAACACCACGTAATTTTGAACCACAGTTAGATGACGAGGCAACACCTGAGCTGGCACCCCACTCTCCAAACTTCCACACCATGCCAACGTGAAGACATTTGAGGCCACGACGGATTTAACTTGCAGCCCCTTTACATGACGGTTTTGGCTGGATTCGATCTCGAAACCCTCAGGTTACTAATCCGCTATACTTCCAACCGGGCTACCGTGGCCCCTGATAGAGTAGAGAAATGAACCCAAAGTTTCAGGAATCGAACCTGCGTCGCCTGCAACTCGCAGATTGGTACTGCGATGAACAAATCCTGAGCCACGGCGAACCTGTAGTGACTTTTGAATTATGTACTTCATCGTGTGAGGTAGCCTAAATCTTGAAATAACAAATTGGAAAACCGAAATTGGAACAAAATTCTCAAATCTATTTTGAACCGAAGTCATTTCAAAATTCATCAGAAGGAAAATGATCCATCAGAATGAAGACGAAAATATTTTGCAATACTTTCGTCCCCACCCCCCTAAAAAGCAAATCATCTTCATTAACCCTCCAATTGGTGTTGACGAGATATCTCGTCCATCAATATAACCAATTTTAGTAATGAGATACAGTAGAGTCCCGCTAATCCGAATCCTGTTAATCCGAGCTCCGCTTAAATCCGAGGTAGCTTAAATAATGTATTTTTTTCCCTCTCGCAAGTGCGCAAAAAATTTCGGACAGCAGAAAGGTGACAGTGTCCGACTAGTGTATCATTCTAGTTCGAGAACTCATAGAAGACGATAAGTTTGTGAGGAGAATGAGCGGATAAAGGAAACACGTGTCTGTTTCGTTAGATGTTAAAAGACGAACTTCGATTTTATTATGTAGTCCGCATAATCCGAGTTTTCAGTACTCCGAGTTGGTGTCGGTCCCGATCAACTCGGATTATCGGGACTCGACTGTACTTCGTCATTAAGGTATTGCCCATTTTTGATGACAAGATCAGGTCAGTTTTCTTCTAAAGACGAGGCATCTCATCCATTAAAGACCTGGTCAGTTTTGCTAATGACGAGATACATCGAGAAAACCACAAGGAGGGTTAACAATATTGTTTCACAAAAACGCAACAAACATCTATAAAGGAAAATGTATTCGTAGAAAAAGTGTTTAACGATCTTTCGATAAAAATCTGGATTTATTTCTTCATTATTTTTCATTTATTGTTTCATGAGAAATTCGAATTCAAAACAAATCGCACAAGTGAACCGGTTTGAAAAAATGCTGGAGACAGAATAGGTTTCTACTATATATTTAGCTGTGTTTGTGCATGCAAATGGGAGAAAGCTATTCGAAAGAAACTGCAGGCCAATTTAAAGCCGCCAAAGCAGGAGTTTTATATCACTTTCAATGGAGATAGCCGAGATGACACTTGAATCGCGCAAGAAAAGAATTTATGCTGCTCTCGAACTGAATTATTTCGGGACATTGCGCCATTTTGTAAGCAGGGTTTATCGCGAAAAAGGAAAACGGCAAACAGAATGGATGTTGATAAAATTATAAGCGTTTCGCGTTGATTTATGGCAATTTCAGATCCTATTGTTTTACGCGCAAAACACGAAAATCGGCCAGCGATTCCAAGGCATTACGGCAACTGTTTTGTAGATGCCTGAAGAATGGATCTTTTAAGGAAACTACATAAGTAGGCGTATGAATTGCGCTGAATTCAAATTTTGCACAATATGGGCCCGTCATAAAAATAAGAAAGATTGAAAGCGAAACTATAAATAGGATGTGGGAAAATCACTGTCATTTCAGGCGTGTGAATATTTCCCATTAGTTTAGGATTGCAGCGCGGAATCAGCAGGAAAAAGTTCCGACAAAAAGCTTTGGGCATCGTCAGGAGTTTAGTTATGTGAAATGTGAGAGAAAGTGCTGATTTTTTTATTACATGTTTTTGTACTAGATATTCAGTTTGAGATTACTTGGTCTTGAAGATGACTAAAAATGAAACTCCATTTAAACCTTTCCAAGATTCTAAATGTACCCCTTAATATACATATTCTAACCTCTTAATCCTCCTGGTGGTTATCTCAATGAGATATCTCGTCACATTAGATGGTTTGGTTTTTCGGGGTTTTATGGCGCAAGGGCCATACTTGCCCATGCAGCGCCAGACACAAGACATACAATATTAAGTAATAGACACAATGAAAGTTTTTACTGACACAGAAGATAGAAATGCACCCAGGGAGGAACTCGTCACATTAGAGAAACTGACCACATGTTGATGGACGAGATATCTTCTCATAAGAAAACATAAAGGAGGGGCTTACGACTGACTACATCACTCTTGATAGGTTAGTTGGCTGTTTTGGGGTTTTACAGCTGTCATATTTGGCCAAGCTGCTCCAAACACAAGACAGCGTCAAGCAAAAAATGTCGAGGGATTGGGAACATAGTGAGATGAAAGCAGAAAAATAAGAATTGTGGAACAGTAGAGGGATAAAAGCAGAAAAGATCGCTTGTGTATCTAAGGAGCGACCCCCGTGTTTAATAGACAATAAACCTCATGGGGAAATAAAAAGGTCGGGAACTTCGGATCCGTGTGATGTTTCAATTTCCCATGCACGTTAACACCTTAGCACGTTAACTTGTGTACACACGTGAAGGACATGGGACCCTGAGGGCCACTCTTGGTTGGTTGGTTGATTGGGTTTTTATGGCGCAAGGGCCACACATGGCCAAGCCCACTCTTGATAGGTAAATGTACATCTATGTACATGAGTCTGGTTACAATAACGGTTGGGCTTTATGGCGCATAGGCCATACCTGCGCCAAACACAAGATAATGTCAAGTAAAAAATGTCGTGGAAGGGAAAAGGATTGTTTTGAGGTTTTTTGGCGCAAGGGATATATTTGGCCAAGCCGCATCAAACACAAGACAGACAACGTTGAGTAATTGCGAAAAAAAAGATGGAGAAGTAGAGAACGATCGCTTGGACATCCCGGGGTCGCTACCCTCATGTTTACCAGAGGCAAGACCCCATGAGAGCAGAGAGAGGATAAAACCCCATGGGATAAGAAAAGATCACTAGGGTACTTGGGCTCGTGAAGTCAGTACCCTCCTAAAGAAGTACCCCGAGGGGAACAGGGATTGGGGAACAGTAGTGGCCAGAAAGCAGAAAAAGATGTGCTCCTGAAGATCCTTCAGAAGGAAGAGGATAAGCAAACATAAAAACGTAGTCAACTCTTATTTGAGTTTAACTTATAAACAGGAAAAAGAGTTCAGTACTTTATAAATTATCAAATGCGATTGCATGGTTGGTTGTTTTCGGGTTTCATGGCACAATATTTGGTCAAGCTGCCCCAAACACAAGGCAGACAGCACAATGAGGGAGGAAGAAAAAGCAGAAGGGTAGCGAGGGTAAAAACGAAGGGGAGCAAAGATCGATCACTTGGTACCTGGGGGTTGCGCGATTGCATGGAATGTAGACTCTGTAAACACGTTTCTTTATCCCCGAGGGAGAATAGTTAACGAAACGTGTCAAGTCAGATAGCAATCTTCAGAAATCAGTAATTAAAATCGCTAAAGACAAATAACCCATTAATTACAATTCTCGCTTATCCTTGGAGTTCCCCCAAAGGGCATTTATCAACTTTCGAAGTTGTTTTGATGTCGAGTGAAACTGAATTTCTAGTTTGGTTTTATTCCAACATAGAATAACTATTTGAAATTAGTGCATATCGGATATTGGTTGTTTTGAAGTTTTATGGCTTAAAGCACACCTATAACACCTAAAGCACACCTATAACACCTAAAGCACACCTATAACACCTAAAGCACACCTATAACACCTAAAGCAGATGTGCCATTAAGGCGCATATCGGAGAACTCATTATAATAATTGTGAGCGTATAAATTAAGTGTATTGCACGTGCAACTCGCGTTTCATAACCAAATGAATGGTTGGGTGGTTTTGGGTTTTATGATGCAGGGGTCATATTTGACCAAGCTGAGCCAAACACAAGACAATGTCAAGTATTGTGAAAAGGATAAAGAACCAAATGAATGAAATTTACCACTGATTTCTGTTCAGAATTTTAGATCTAACATCTTGGGTCAATACACTACAGCAATAAAAGCAAGTTTAAATCTTAAACCTTTCGTGACTGTTTAACGGTCGGTTGGTTTTTATGGCTCCAGGGGCCAAGTTGCGCCAAGTAATGCATTTTCCGTCACGTAAATGGCCATGCACCCAAACTTTTTAGTGACACAGAAAAGAGAAATACGCCTAGGTAGTTACAAAGATCGAATTTACGCCCCATAATTTACAGTGTGCAAATTTACTACGTCTCGACAGTCCCCAAAACAGCTTTTAGGGGAACAAACCAGTTTGCGAGGATTTTTACTTCTGCTGACAAAATTCTCTCGCTTGATACATATCGGGGTTATCTTGAAATGCAGTTTATCGTCGTTTTGGCAACGTTTAATCTAATTGGTGTTGACCAATCAAATGTTATGCATTAATTTGGTTGGATTGGATTTTATGGCGCAAGGACCGTATTATGCTACGACAATCACAAGACAGACATCAACTTTTGGACATACACATCTAAGGAAAATTTTATCAACACAGAAGAGAGAAGTATACTCAGGGAGGAACCTGAACCGTCTACAACTCGCGATACCTTAATTTGGAATTCATGGCGAAGTGCTGAAATCGTATTCGAAAAGGAAGCCAACTAACTTCACAATCAGAATAGGTACAGGAAACACATATCGCATCAGAAACACTTCCGCCACCTATATTTACCATCGACCTTGAAATGTAATAGACATTGCATGTGCCCGCAGCTTCATATTATGTCTTCCAGTTGCTCAGTTTGAAGATATGTCACGTGGTTGTGGGTAAAAGAAAGAATCCCGAATTGTTTAAACTGATTATCCAACGTGATCGACAACCAATCGGCGAAGGCGATTCGTAAGTCTACGTGATTTACCCTTCAGAGATCTTACGACAGCGACTCCGCCCACATAGTTCGTTTATTTCATTAGAAGGTCGATTTCTCATACATAAAAGAAACTCGACAAATCCTATTTGAAAAATTAATACTCCTTCAAGTTTCGTTTTGATTCAAACATTAGAATCAAAACGAAACTATCTGAGGTGTGCCAGCAATTAGAGAAAACTTAGTTTACTAATTTGCATGACTTCGGAAGTGACCAGAAAGTGTAAGTTCCTCGATTTTCGTGAATGTATACTTAACCTAAGACAAAAGAAACCTGAGACAAAGCGATCGCACAATATATCATAAAGCGATTAAAATTTCTTTTACATAGGGTTGCCCTATATTGTTTGGAAAAAAAACTGGGACACTTTGCAGTGGGCGCAATCAACGAGCTCAAGTTCGCGATACGGAAGTGTTGAAATACCTTTATCATGGGAAATTTTTTTTAAATAATGCCTGTCTTGAAACTACATTTGCTACACAATAGAACTATCATTGTTGATTCAGCAAGACTGGCTTCCAACAAATTCATTACTGAAACCACCCTTTCAACAAGACCGATATACCTAAAAAGCAGATTGGTTTGAGATTTTATGGCATAGGGGCCATATTTGGCCAAGCTTCACCAAACACAAAACAATGTCAAGTAATTGTGAAAAGAAAGGATGGAGAAGAGAAAGATCACTTGGGCATCCTGGGGTCGCGAATCCCATGTTTATACCAGAGGCAGTAAGCCCCGTGGGAAAATAATAGATCACTAGAGTACCTTGGGTTCGTGAAGCCCGTACACACCTATATATGTACCCCCTAGGGATAAAAATCTATAGGTAATAAATCTATTAGTTTAAGTTGAGTGCAAAGTGTACCCTTCCCTGAATTAACTGTCCTCAGTTTTTCATATATTACTGTTCGAAGACCTATAATGTTTTGACAATCATCACCAATTCATCCAAGTTTATCGTAGCATTTTACTTCATTAATTTTTCTGGAAATTATTCAATTGAGCCAATATCATTTTCATTCATTCAAACATGGAACCTTCGGGTCGTTTGTCCTAGCGTCGAAAACTGATAGTGGCCAGCCTGATTCAAAAACCTATTCCAAACTGTTACCAGTTCTGGGCATGGGACAACTTGTTTCTACTACTTTAAGTGCTAGAGCGAATTTATCTCAACTGGTATCTCATTAGAAAAACTTATCAGATCTTGATGATCGAGATATCTCGTCGAAACTAATACGAGGATTAACATCCGCCTGTGTCTCGGGGATATAAATCTCTGCAGCAGTTTGGGTTTCATGTCACAAGGGTTATATTTGTATAAGCTGCACCAAGTACAAGGAAAACATCAAGTAATGGACATAAAACACGATGCAAGTTTTTCCTGACACAGAACATGCTCTAACCGTAAAAATATTAAGAGCCACGTTGGTTGGGACTCATAGCAAAAGGGACGAACTTGATTTAATCTGTGCTAAACACAAGACAAAAAATTTAAGCAAATTCAAGACTGATAGTTGAGAGCCAGGAGTTGGTGCTCATTGTTATTCATCAACCGTACGACATATTGGGAAGTATATTTGGCACAATATACATTTTGCTACCCACATCACCTGTATATTTGCAATCATTATCAATCTTTTATTGAAGGGCCACAATCACAAAAATATTAGGAGGATTGTTGGTTGGGTTTTATGGCATGAGGTTGGCATAGCTGCGCCAAACAAGACAAAAAGAATTATGAGTAAAATCAGCCTGGAGTTGGCACTCGTTATGTAATACATCAACCGTACCACCTATTGGGAAGTATATTTGGCGAAATATAAATTTTGCCACCCACATCATCTCTATATTTGTAGTCATAATCCATCCTTTTTGAAGGGCCGAAACCACAAAAATATTAGGAAAGGACAAGCAATTCGGGCCCCTTGAAATTATTGCAAAAATATTTCTCATTCGTGTTGATTTCACTTCATGAATAAAACTAAAGAAATTCGTCATGCAAAGATTGAGGAAGCCAAAGACGAGTTACGCCCCAATCAGTTTTTTTGTTTACCTTTTGTCCTTTTAGAAAAGAACTCAAACAGAAAAAGGTTTCAAACCATTCAAATAGAATCAAACAAGTTGACAGTTCAAGTAGCAGTTTCTTTTGATATTTTCACACCGTTTTAAAAGAGCTACTGCGTTTTCCTTTTCTAGCTGTCACAACGGGAAATAAAATATTTTTTTGACACTTTTTCAAGGATCTGGATAAGATTTAGTGCTATCGAGTATAAACATCCTGAAAACGTGTACCTGTGTCCCGTACACTTTCCCGCTACAGGTTCCTGTGCCTATCTTGAAGGTTTTGATTTAGCAAAATGACACACAACAAATAAAAGATGACAGTTAAATTAAAACATTTGAGGTTGGTAGGTAAATTAACGTCGCACTGGAGCAACACAATGGGCTATTGGCGACGGTTCGGGATCCATTTCGAAGGGTAGGTAGGTCTTTTAATTAACGTCGCACTGGAGCAACACAACGAGATATTGGCGATGGTTCGGGTTCAAACTCGAAGGGAAATATCCGAGGACAACACGAAGTAATTTTGAACCACAGATGACGAGATTAATACCCGAGCTGGCAACCCACTCTCCAAACTTCCACACCAACATGACGAAGTTTGAGGCCACAGATTCAACCTACACCGGGGTCCTTAAATTATTTTAAGGCCCTCATAGTATTTTAAGGCCCCCACGGCTAACAGAATTGACGAAAACAGTCTAGCTAGACCACAGCGGCTATCTGCATTTGAAAATATCTTGTTACAAGAATAAGAAAAGGATCTACGACGTACTTGGTTTCGGTTGTTTGGTTTTATGGAGCAAGGGACATATTTGGACAAGCTGCCCCAAACAACGTCAAGTAAATGGACATACACACAAAAGGAAAGTTTTAGACACACAAAGAGAGAAATACCATCCAGGGAGGAAGTAAACCTTCGTCAACAGGTTGCTAGCGCACTGAGAAACCTACTGAGCCACATTACTGGGTTTCGGAAAAATTTCGGTTCGCGTTATGCTTTAGTTAACGGAATGAATGCATTTTTGATTTTGAGAAAAAAGTAACTTTTTGTTCAATACCATTTTCGAGTACCTTTTTTACATTAATAAAATGTCATTTACATTTTATTTTCACTTTTAAACTCTGAGATTTAAGTTAGCATTTTATTACATAACTTTTATTTTTGCGTAAACATTAATTTTGAAAATTGTAATCCTAATACGGTCGAATTTTTACACGAATCAAATGAAATTGAGACTCATTTACATTTTCTACATATTAATACCAGTTTTAGGTAGGTATAAATATTTTCTCATTTGATATTTAGTTTTAGAAATGCTCAAGGTGATAGGATTTTTCCTTTTATTTCCACATAAGGAAACTAACAGTATTAACTTTTTGATGTTTAAGATACATTCACATATCAGGTGATAGGTCTTAAATCAAGATTTTTTTTTCCGAAAACAATTTTTAACATAACGTTCTTGAAAGTTTGATTGTTTTTTTGTAGCTTTATGGGCACAAGAACCATATTTGGCCAAGTTGCGCTATACACAAGACAAGGAAAAAAGATCGATTGTGAAATAGATTAATGGGATGAAAGCGTAAAGGATGGCTTGGGTGTGGCCGGGAAGAACGACATCCGTTTTTACTAAAGACAGTAAGCCCATGGGAAAAGAAAAGATCACTAGAGTACCTCGGGTTCGTGAAGACCGTCCTCATCTAAAGGAGCCCCTGAGGGCACCCTTCAAAGGATTAAACGGTAAGTATTTAATTAACGACGTACAAGAGCAACGCAACGGGCTATTGACGAAGGTCCGGGATCAAACCCGAAGGGAAAGATTCAAAAGATTAAACGGAAGTTAGGGATGTATAAAGCCCGTTGGTTACATCGATCTTTTAACTGTTAAAACCCTTTATATCAAAAATTATTTTCATAAAATGCAACTAATTAGTCGATGTTGAGAATGCTTGTCATTTCTAAGTTTAGAATTTAGGAAAATCTTTCTTTTGGAGAGAACAAACCTTTCACACAATAAAACTAAACAAACATGAACTTTTACAAAGAGTTTTCGGCCGATTCTTTAAGCTTTACCGATATTGCTGGTCGTCTCTTATCTGAAAAAAATCATAACGGAACAAAGTTAAAAAGAAACATCTGTACGTTCATCCTCCTTTACTCGTTTCCATTTGCCTAAAACAAAGAGCTTAAAGACAGTTTTAAATCTTCAACGACTTTAGAATTGTAAAATAACTTTTGATGTCACTACACCAAAGCGGTTATCTTTTCTAAAAGTAGATAGCACTCAGACGTGTCCTTACGCCTGAATTCAAATGTAATCTCGCTCTTGTATAGTCAAGATTAGAGAAGCGCTTATCAAGATTCCCAGCCTTAAAATACAGAGAAAAAGTTGCGATGCCTGCTTCTCTAAGCACGAGTTGAACGGTAAAACCAAGTTTCTGAGATGTCAGATTGCTCGGAAAGGATGCTAGTGAAGAATTTAAATCAACGTAGTTTATTGAGAAGACAGGTTTGGACTGTTTTATACCGTTGAGAAATCACTCCTTGTTGATTTAAAACTTTCACTGCATGCACGTTATAGCTGTAGTCGGGAACCCACATCACTCTTAGAACACTTACAAATAGAATCTTTCAGAAGAAAACCACCTGAATTCTTACTTCAGTGTGCTGTATTGTGAATAGCTATTACAATGGCATGGGTGGTAAGGTATGTTAGAAGAGATTTGTGGACCTACTTATTCCTCTACGTAAACATCGTTTTAAGACGGGCCGTCTAATGGCCAAACTTGTGTTTTTTTTGAGTTGCCACTATTCTTCGAGGAATGACTTATTATTTGTTTTGTTTAACACAACCAACTATTTGCATTGCAAATATTCTCAGCAATTTCTAAAAGGGACGTAAAACAAAGACTTAAATTGGAACGAGATTGGTTGGTCTTGGTTTTATGGCGCAAGATCCGAAAAAGGATAAGCTACGCCAAAGGCAAGATGAAGCAGAATGCACACGAGTGGGGAAAAGCAAAAAGCAGAATGGCAGGTCAGTGGTAAAACGAAAGCGGACAAATCAGCAGCGAGCATCGGGGTTGCGATGGCCGTGTTTGCTTGTACTCCATGTTGTTTCAACGAGATATCTCGTCCAAGGTCTGGTCGATTTTGCTAATGACGAGATATCTCGTCGAGACAAAATTACCCTATTATTCCAAGGAGAATAAAGATCCAGGAAGGAAAAACAAATTGTCCCTTGCTTAGATCTGGTGACAATTTGGAACAGGTTTTTGTATCATACTGGCCACTGCAGAGCAAATTTCTACGATCAGGAGGGTTAAAATAAACCACCAGGAGGGTTAAAGAAAATAAGCCCGTAGTGTCCATGGAAGCCCAGCATCCCCTTATAAAAAATAAAAATTCGGTGGCAAAAAGAATTAAAAATCGATAAAACTTGAACCAAAATCTAATTTTTAAGCCTAAATCTGGTACCAGGGTCCAAGATCTATGCGAGGTAAAAGAAACGTGTAGTTTGTGGTTGGCTGATTGTTTGTCTTGCGCCAAACACAAGACAAGGTCAAGTAAAAAATGTTGTGGAAGGGAATAAAAGTGAGACTGGGGGATAGAGTAATGCGATGAAAGCCGGATTAGATCGCTTGGGATAGCGACACCAGTTTTTATTTAAGACAGCAAACCCCCATGGGAAAAGAAAAAAGAAAAGATCACTAGAGTACATCGGGTCCTTGAAGCCCGTACACCCCTAAAGGAAATGTGCCCCTGAGGTTGGTTGGGTTTTTATGGCGCAAGGGCCACATGGCTAAGCTGCGCCAGACACAAGACAAAAACTCTAGACAAAATAAAGACTGATAAGATTTATCTATTTACAATTTTGAATTGAAACTAGTTAATGTATAAAATCTAAATAAAATTCACAAAACCGATGTCAGATGTACAGAAACAAATTTTTGCTGTTAGGACTTCCAAAAAGGTCTTTAAGGTTGATTTTGTACCCCTGAGGGCTTTAACTTATGGACTGTAATGTGTTGTCCATTTTCCAACTTTATAAAGCATGTCTATATGGTCTATTCTTCTCTCCTCATTTTCAGTTTTTGTAAAGACTGCAACTAAGCTCCAAGACGGCATTTGGATCATCCATATAGAATTGACAAGATTGGGCGCAATTGCGCATTTTGGACTCCTTTTTAACCCTTCTGATGCATACCTCGACTCATTAGCAAAACTGACCAGATCTTTTTGGTCGAGATATCTCATCATCAGAATTTGACCAGATCTTGATCTCGTCATAAAAAAATAGAGCCATTGCCAGTTTTTTATGACGGGATACCTCATTATCAAAATTGGTCAGATATTGATGGACGAGATATCTCGTCGTAACCACTTGGAGGTCTAACTTAGGGCTTGTATCGTCTTTGCAGAAGTAAAACTACCGCAAATGGGGTTGACTTATAAGGTTGTCAAGGCCAAGCATAATATTTTTTAGCTTTCTATAGAATCACGGCATGACCAATGTTACGCTAAGCTACTTCTATCTACTTTGTTTTAAAGAGAGCATTTTCTATTGATATAAAATCCCCTGAACTCTAGCTCAGATTGCCTATAATCATATAAAGCAGCACATTCTCCCGAACTCAAACATAACTCGCCAACGGTAAGTAGACGCACTCAAACTGAATAGACTCCTCACAGCCGGCACCTCACCAACTGAATTAACACAATCCGAAATAGCAGAGCTCTCGGATGTTTTAATAGCAACGGAAAGAAAAACGTGTTCAGCGCTATTACGCTCGCCATTCAGGTATGAACTTGACCTAAAAGCGACGGCTTTTCACGTGAAGAAAGTTGTTTGCCATATAACCTCCAAGGCTATGCGTATATGCGAACAAATAACAAAGGACCCGCGGCCAATCGCAGTTTTTGATGGATAGTGACGGCGTACTTCGTTTAATGGCTGGAAGTCGGTAGAGTTGAGTTCCCCAGAGACGGCGAACATACCAATGTCTAGATTCCTTTCGATACTAGATATCAAGAAGCAGATGAGCTAGGTTGGTTGTTTCAGTTTTATGGACCATATTTGGTCAAGCTGAGCCAAACAGAAGACAATACAAGGAAAAGGACAAAGGAAAGTGATAAGGAAAAAGGAATTAGGAGAACATAGTGGGTCGATTGGGTTTTTATGGCGCAAGGGTCATATATAGCCAAGCTGCCCCAGACATAAGACAAAATAAAGACATGTAAAATTTATCTATTTGCAATATTGAATTGAAACTAGTCAATGTATAAAATCTAAGAAATCACAAAACCGATGTCAGATGTATAAAAACAAATTTTTATTGTAAGGATTTCCCGAAAGGTCTTTTAGGGTTGGATTTGAAACTCCAAATCGGATTTGCTACTATGGTTATTAAAAGCTCTACATTCAGTCAAAATGTGTCGAACAGTAAAAAACACAATGGAAAGTTGAACATAACGGAGCAGGTTTTCTGATCAATATTTGTCGATGCGTAAAATGGGTATGGCCAATGCGAAGTCTTGTCAGCTGTACTTCATTTTTCCTATTCAGATTGGTACTGCCGAATCCTATGATGGATGGCTGTATATAATAGAGCTTGTTTTGCGATTCTTTATCCCAAGAATCTTGCCAGTTTGATTTTAGTTTTGTCTTTAAAAGCATTTCAACGTCTTCAATAGGGATTGGTAAGTAATGTTGCATCGTTGAGGTCTTTGCGGCGAAGTCAGCCCTCTCGTTTCCGGGAATGCCTACATGACCAGTTATCCAGCAAAGCGAGATTTTAGATTTAGAGATTTATTGTTTCAGAGTAGTAGGATGAAAGAGTAGTAAAAGTACGCTTGGGTACCCAGCAAGCGCGACCCCCATGTTTACCAAAGACAGCAAACCCCATGGGGAAAGAAAAGATCACTAGAGTACCTCGGGTCCATGTGTCCTTGGGTGTTGGTTTAATGCTTGAACGGTCATTTTTTGCTACACAAGGGCTAATTAGGGTGTGGCCAGTACCCTGGTACCAGGGTCCAAGATCTCTGCGAGGTCCAAGAAATGTGTAAAATTTATGGACTGAAATGTGGTGTCCATTTCCCAATTTTATAAAATCAAATGTAATTGGATTCATAACAAAATTTTGCAATGAGTAAAGGAAAAAGAAAACCAATGGGTTTTCTTTTCCTTTATCCTTTTTCCTTTATTTCTTTTCCTTTATCCCTTTTCCAACAAAAGTACCAATGGGTACTTTTGTTGGTTGGTTTCTGGGTTTTGTGGCGCAAGGGTCATATCTGGCCAAGCTGCACAAAACAAGATATTATCGAGTAATTGTGAAAAGAAAATATGGAGAGGAGAAAGTCGGTTGGACATCCTGGGATCGCGATCCCCATGTTTACCAGAGGCAGTAAACTCCATGGGAAAAGAATACGACTTCGTGAAGCCCATACACTCCCACTGATGTGTCCCTGAAAGAGTGCAGATGTGGAACCTTGAGATAAGGCATAAATTTTGCAAGAGTTATGGGCCACCCACATGTCATGGAATCATCAGAAGTACTTTTGTAAATGTTGTACCGTCTTCCTTCAATGAATTACAAACATTAGCAATGCGTGAAATATCTCCATTGCTTAATTACTACTTCACTTTTAAAACTATTATTGAGTTTCACAAATGAGCAGAAATTTTGGCAATGGCAATTTCAATCAAGAAAGACGTCGGTACAAAAGCATTACTAATGGCTGCATGTGATGCGGTCCATGGAGTGACAAAATAGCATCGTTTAGGTGACACCTTTACGCAGAACAGAAAACATAAAACAGCAGCAGCAAAGTAAACATAGTGTATTAAGACTTACAAAACAGCGTGATTCGAAGTGTCATTTTAATTGGGTAATGACAGGTTGGTTGAGTTTTATGGCGCAAGGATCATATTTGGCCAAACACCGTCAAGTAAATGGATACACACACAAAGAAAGTTTTACTGACAAGAGTAATACATCCAATGAGGAATCGAACTTGCACCACCTAAAACTCGCAGGGATAATGACAGATTGATTTTTATGGCACAAGGGACAGGTTTGGCCAAGCTGAGCCAAGGGGCAATGACAGATCCGAACACGAAATTTTAAGAACTGGATGAATGCATTAAAATCAATTTGTCAAATTCCAAAAGTTTGCAAACAAAAAAATAGTTAAACAAAAGTTTGTAAAGATAGATATCCTACTAGTTAATTTCTTCGAGCTTTTGTTTAGCTTAGTTTTCAGTCTACTTTCGTAGCCTGAAATAGAATTTAAAACTACTCAATTTTTCTATTTTTATTGGTTACATAGTTATATACTGAAGTGACAACAGAAACAATTTTTTCAAGATGACGATGATTTTTATTAATGTTTTAATAACACAATTGTCAACTTGCACCGTAAAAATTTTGCTTGTTTTATAAAAACATTCAATAAAAAATGAGTCAAAAGGTGTGAAATGTGGAATTCGTATCTTAAAAAGGAACATTCCATCGTTATCTAATACGATATTTGCGATTCCAGTAATTTTAATTTGAAAATATTTGGTATAATTGCGTAATTATTACGTCTATTATCCAAGTCGGTTATTCTTGTGATCTTAGCAGGTATTATACTTACGTAATCTCAAGTACACACGAGTTTAACTTGCTTTTACCTGATAAAAAAATCCTTTGGGGATGAAATCCTAACAAAAGCACGACACAATTGGAGGTTTTAAAGTTTAACTTCGGTTTTCCAACAAATCTCAAAACTAATGCAAGAACGAAATCGAATACTTGCTCTCTACAATTCGACCGTCGAACACCCGAATTAAGCGAATGGTATAGTATTTATGATACTGACTAAGCGATAATCATTGAATAGTAGGATGTAATAAAAAACATTTGTTTCAAGCTCGTGTATTCAAATCTCAAACTTTTTTTTACAATATTCAATCAAACTATAGTAAATATGCTTTCACTGATATCAGCAATTTCATTTCAATTGTACTCAACTCCCAACATTGATAAACGATTCTCTGCTAATACTTGCAGTCTGGAAATGTGGCATTGCTCAATAGTTTTTAGTTCTCTTCGCCTGTACCTGACGCATCAGCATCCCGCTAAACACAACAGGTTGGTGGAGATTGCTCAGCGCATACCTCCCGCATGTTTCCTAATAGAATCGGTGTCCATTTCCCAAGTAGTCCTCTAAATCTTGCGCAAACTACAGAGAATTGCAATCAACTCTTGCGGTGTGAAGGATCCTTTACTAGTCAGTGCGAATTAATTCGGAACCGAGGACATCCGGAATCAAATGCTTATATTTGACTATAAATGATCATTATGTAAGATCATGAATTATCTCATCTTCTATTGCATCCATGTATTATTTAAATAATCGTGACCACAGAAGTTATCGAACTTAGTGCTTTTGACGAGATACCTCGTCCATCCAGATCTGAATTTTGCTAGTGAAGAAATATCTCGTCGAGGTATTGCTAATTTTTTGATGACGAGATCAAGATCTGGACAGTTGACGAGATCTCTTCCATCAAGATCTGGTCAGTTTTCTTCCAGAGATATCTCGTCCAGCAAGATTTGCTAATGACGAGGTACCTCGTTGAGACAGCCAACAGAAGGGTTAAGGCTTCACTGGAGTCAAGACAGGACCCCAGACATGGGGGTCTATTTAGGCCTTGGGGTGCAAAGCATTCAAAGTAGAGTGAAACCTACAAATGAGGATTGTCGGAATCATGGTACCGCGGAGTCGAGGTCTACAGGAGTAGTGCAGCAAAACATTAACCGTTGAGCGAAATCTACTCATGGGGATCGTCGGAATGATGGTACCGGGACCTAGGTGTAAGGGGGTCGTGACTGTCAACGTAAAGCAAAGCCCACACATAAGGTCGTCAGAATCATGGTGCGAGGACCGAGGTCTATGGGGAGGGGTCATGCAGCAAAACTTTCAACGTATAGCGAAACCCTAACATAAGGCCGTGTCGGAATCATGGTACCGGGCCGAAGTCTATGGAGATCGTATAGCAATACATTCAACAGGGTGAAATCCTAAGATGGTGTCTTCGGAATCATGATACCGGGGTCGATGTCTAAGGGGTTCGTGTAGCAAACTTTTCAACTTATAGCGAAACCTACACATGTGGGTGGTCAGAATCATAGTACCTGGGTTGAGGTCGAGTGGTGAGAAAAGTGAAATGTTTTTGTGTAGTGATGTGCAACGTGTTATAACTTCAGAAATAATAAGTATTTTCTTATATTTGTTTTTCGTATATTTTGTATAAGGTGTACGAGATATTTTTAAGGGGGAAAAATGCGCAAGTTTGAACAAGTAAAAATTTTTTAACTTTTCATACATTTTTTATTTTAAGAGGGGCCGTATTCTAATCAAGCACTAGGGCCTACACTCTAATTTAGTACTGGAATCCGTCGTATAACCTGGTACTGGGACGAAAGTATGTAGGGGGGGGGTCTAGTCAGGGACGACGAACTAATTTTTATTACAAATGGAAAAGATTGACAGTTATGAAAGATGAAGACGTCAGGCTTCAATGCCTTTTTAGCAGAAATAATCAATTGTTGCAACAAAGTAAACGTAAAATATAGTTGAATTGCATTAAAAATCAAAGTCCCTGCAAGGTAACAAGAAACAAGTCAATTAGCATTTCAAAAAGCTTTCAACCGTGTTATTTTGGTGTCAGATTTGACAACTCATTGCCAAATTATGAGTATTCTTCGATCCCACAATATGCAACACAACTAGGGAAGTATTATTTTACCTTTAAAACAGCCACAGTATTAAATCTAAAAATTCCTTTTTAAAAAAGCAGCGCCTTCTATAAAGCTCAAATAGATTTACCTTTAACTTTCTATTCAAAAGTAGCGTATGGCGTGCACAAAATATTACTAAATAGGACTAAGCCATAAAGCTTTTTCTGAATTTTTTGATTGCCCAGAAAAATTTTATTTGGTTGTTTAGATATATAATATATGCCCAGGCATTTTCCAATTTTTTATATCCTAGGGTAAACAAGACAGTTATTGACACCCTTAAGGCAATATTTATACTATAAATTCATGGAAAAAATAGTTTAATCACGTTGAAATTCATTGTAACTTTTCCTGAATTACTTTACTTTAAGCTGAATAAAGGGTTTCATACAAAATATTATCCCTGGAAGGTATTTTGCAATATATTGAGAATAAATAGTGCAAAATCGGTTATTGACACCCTATGGATGAGTAATTGACACCAGTTATTGACATCCCTTCATTCTTATTGTTTATTTTTGCAGTATAAATGGACTTATGCAAAGCCTGAAACTGAACATTGACAAGAAAGCTTATTTTTTAATTAGATTAGGGTGTCAATAATTATCCAAGGTGTCAATAACTGTCTAGTTTACACTATTTATTATTTTGGAAAGTTTTAGTAGTTACATTTTTATACGGTGCGATAAACATGCGCGTGGTAGCCTTTAAATGTCTTACCTCAAATGTACCCTTGAAATTCTTATCGTGGATCTTATTACCCGACGCGCGTTTAAGGGTACTAAAAGATTTTGTCAAGAGCAATAAAATAGCATGCTAAATTCTTATTTCTTTGCCATAAAAGCATTTAAAGGGTAGTAAATCCATCGGTAATTTCAAATATTGGAAATAACTGGGAAATATGTCTGTTTTACTGTTTGAGGATTGTTGCATTCAAAGTTCGAAAGTTCCACCCAACACTTTTGTATAGAAAATTATTAATTTAATATAACCGAAGTACTTTTCCCGATTACCCTTACAATTCTTACACTCGTGCGGACAACGATTTAAATGCATTCGAGAGTGTAGAATTTCTTATTCTTTTTTTATGTTCCAATTTTATTTCATCATAGTCTGATGACCAGCTTTGGTTAAAGTAAACAGATCCGATCTGTTCAAGGTAACGAGATACAAACATCAGAAAAAGGCATTATGAATGAGAAGCAATTTCTTCATACGCATAATATAAACGAGTCTATATGAACAGGTAAGTTCAGCGTAAAAATTCGATTGATTTAGCTTCCAAAGTAAGCCTTCATAGTACTTGATTTAGAAAAATCTTCAGGTGAACTCGCTTTTATCAGCAAAGCAAGACAAAAATGAAATACTTCCAGAATTCAAATCTAGGCTTATTAACCTTTCGAGTTTCATTGCCGATTTCGACAAATCGAATACATCTGTACTTTGGTAGAAAAGGGGCAAATGCCCGTTTTGAAAGTTTTTGGTAAAAGCTGATTTGGTAATTATTATATTTTAATTTTTAATACAGTGGAAGAAAAATACTTTCCAATGTTTGATTACTTCGAAATGTATTGCCAGGAGGACATTTTCATTTTTTCTGTTAAACTTTCGTTTGGACATTGGACGTTTTCCTAGCAAGGTATAGGAATAATGCAGTCAGACTTGAGACTGAGATTTTGTGTACGTTAAAAGTTATAAGAAACACAATACTCGGTCAAGGATCCTGCATACAATATTCGGAGAAAATCTCCATCAATGCATTTTGAAAACATCCAGCAAATCCGTTACTTCAATACGCAAATCATGCCCAACTATCCTTCGAATCTATTAAACTCCATGATAAAAGTTAACCCTCCAAGTGGTTTTGACGAGATCTCATTCTCCAAAATCTGACCAATTTTGCTAACGACGAGATACTTCGTCAAGGTATTGCCGATTTTGTGATGACGATATCAAGATCTGATCAGTTTTCTGATAATGACGAGATACCTCATCCATCAAGATCTGGTCAGTTTTGCTTTTGACGATACCTAGTCGACAACCACCAGGTTTAATAGTGAAAGATTTTTTAAATTTGTAATATTTAGTGAGATACATTTTCCCGAAAGTGCGTCAAAGATCACATTTTGTTGGAAACTTTGCACCGACTCAATATCTCAAACATATAAAGATAATTCTTTATTAATGCAGTCAAATCTCATTAAAACGAATTCGCTTAATACGAACTAAATTCCAATCCCCATCAAAATGTATATTCAAATAACGTTCGTTCGTTTAAGAATTCGGGTTACAGTAATCGCCGGTTAAGACGAACAAATTTTCGTAACTTAAGGGCAAATTGATTCTTTTCAATTGTATTAACAGAAGCTTTACATGACTCCGAAATTGCAGATTTATTTGTGGAAGTGTGAAGAAAAAATAAAGATTCCGAAGACGAAGGAATAAGCGTGCCTTCTCCAAAAGAAGCTGCTACTGCTGGCTAAGAAATTGTTCATCGTTTTTTGTTAGGCAATGAAAATTCATCTGCCTGATAAAACAGCTTTGACCACATCAAATATTTTCTTAAAGAATGTCAAGTAAAAACAAAACACAAAAATCGATAGAACTATTTCAAGACAAAAATTGTGTAATCGGGAAATATCTCATCAAGAATCATCCGTATAATCAAGAATCATTCGTATAATTGTGATGAATAACATTTGTCTGGGAAACCAAGAATTGTACTGTAAGTATTGTAAATGTAAAAAAAAAAAAAATATTGTTAAAATAAGGCTTTTTTCTAAATTCGGGTAACACAAACTACAAATAATACGAATTTTTTACGGCCCTGTGAAATTCGTCTTAACGAGGTTTGGCTGTATAATTTATGTTTAGTTAATTTTTTTAAATTAAAATCACTCACCTTGTAGGTCGTGTCGACTACCTTCGCGGTACTTTCGCTAGTATCCATAATTTTCGGGGAAATCCAATTCCGAGACAGCTGCTATTCAAGTGAAGAGCGCAGATTCACTAAAGCAGAAAAACGGGCAGAGATAGGTATCGGTGGCGGAGGGAGAGAACGATACATATATCAACCCCAAAAAACTTATCTCCAGCACCTGAAACAGATCAGAACCCAAAGCAGTGCATCGCGAATGATAACAGGAAGGGGTGCAAAGTCGAAATGAAGAGCAACAGGTTACCGTCGAAGCACGTGTTGCGCGGCTCAGTGGACTCCCAGATGTAGACCGCCAAGAGCGTCGCCAATAGGGCGCCAAAGAAAGTGAAGATAGAGAAGTTTTCTGATTAAAAAAGAAGCGTCCTATGGAAAACAATTTCGGTTCCACTGTCGCCAACTTGTGGATATTGTTGGAAATGGCAAGTAAAATTCCGTTGCTTCAATTTTTAAATGTATTTTAGGCGTTGCTATGGTGAGGGGCTTTGTGTTTTTCCACCTATTGCATTTTTGTCAGACTAAAAGGAGGATGGACCCCTGTAGCTTGGTTGGAAGACTAACGGATTAGCAACTGGAGGGTTGCGAGTTCAAATCCAGCCAAAGACCGTCGTGTACAAAGGGGCTGGTGCACGTCAAATCTGTCGTGGCCTCACGTTGGCGTGGTGTGGAAGTTTGGAGAGTGGGGTGCCAACTCAGGTGTGTCGTCGTTATCTGACCGTGGTTCAAAGTTACATGGTATTGGATCTTTCCCTTCGGGTTTGATCCCAGATCGTCGCCAATAGACTGTTGCGTTGTTCCAGTGCGACGTTAATTAATTACCATTACCTACTTAAGGTATGGTAGGTAGGTATTTTAATTAACGTCGCACTGGGGAGCAACACAACCCTTACTTAAGGAAGGGGACTATTGGCATACAAGGTACTTTGGGTACTTTTTATTGTGCTGTCCAAAAATATGAGGATAATAAGGACAATCGGCCTTAACCCTCCAAGTGGATTCGCCGAGATAGGGTAAACTATACAGTTATTGACACCTCGAACAGTTATTGACACCCTAATCTTTAATTTAAAAATAAGCATTCATGTCAATGTTCAGTTTCAGGCTTTGCATAAGTCCATTTATACTGCAAAAGTAAACTAAATAAGAATGAAGGGATGTCAATAATTGTGCTGTCAGTTACTCATCCATAGGGTGTCCATAACCGATTTTGCACTATTTATTCTCAATATATTGCAAAATACTTTCCAGAAATAATTTTTCTATGAAACCCTTTATTCAGCTTAGAGTAATTCAGGATAAGTTACAATGAATTTCAACTTGATTGAACTATTTTTCCATGAATTTATAGTATAAATATTGCCTTAAGGGTGTCAATAACTGTTTTTACCCTATCTCGTCAATTTTGCTAATGACGAGATATATCGTCCATCAAGATCTGGTCAGTTTTACTAATGACGCGATACTCATCAAACAAATCTGCCTTTTTTTCTCAAAAAAGTACGAAGATCCAAGTAGGAAAACAAATTGCCTCTTGCCTAGAATTGGTGGCAGTTTCGAACAGATTTTGCATGAGAGGGTGACCTCCACAGGAGAGTTTTGTACGCCATGATAAGCCACCCAGGAGGATTAAAGTTATTTAAGCCGGTGGTCAAAATGACTATCCGACACCTAATTTCTCACTTAATTTCTGGTAGTCAGTATGTACCAGCACAGCTTCTGTGTGAATGATGTTTAAATATATCATCACAATTCTCTCTAGCGAACGCTAGGACGATTCGAAATTATTCTACTGATAATTATGATTCAAAATTAATTCAACCCAACGAACTTTTATTTTACGTTAAAACGAAAAACTTTTTTCCCGTGGTGTCGGGTTCTCCACGTTTACACTCCGTGCCCTTGTAATAGATTAAGATGACGGACCTCTCATAAAATTCTAATATGTATCCCAAGAACCAATTATCTCACTTGCACAAACATATTTTCTCTTTTACTGTTGATCTTGAGCCATATGAAAGCTAAATCACCCACCCGACCATTTATTTTCCTGTACCCTCGGGGGTACATCTCCATAAGGTGTGTAAGGGCTTTACCTACACGAGGTACTCTTGAGATCTTATCCTCACACATGGGGTTTACTGTCTTTAGTAAACAAGGGGGTCGAGCTCCCGAGATAACCAAGCGATCTTTTTATGCTTTCATCCCACTACTCTATTCCACGATCCCTTTTTTTCCTCTTTCACGACTTTTTTTACTTGGCTTTATTTTGTGCTTGGCGCATCTTCGCCAAATATGGCCCTTGCGCCATAAAACGCCAAATCGATCAACCATCTTTTCCTGTACACTTTTTGTACTTTGTTATTAAAAATACCATGAAGTTTTGGACATCACATTAACCAAATAAAATATTTCGACGTTTCTCGAGACCCCTCACGATCCGCACCCGTTACCATGGTTTCTGGGAACCCCGCACCTGCCCTACAGGAAGGCCCTACAGAAAGCCGAGCATTGACTGTACAAATAAAGTGATAAACTGCATGGAACTGTTTTCTTAAACTTCGCTTAGTTCTGCAGTTTACAATTCTGAGGTATGAAACAATTACCAGCTGTCCCCGGATCTTTCCCTTCGGGTTTGATAGGGACCGTCTGCAATAGCTTGTTGTGTTGCTCCAGTGCGACGTTAATTCAACTACCTACCTGATGAATAAAACACTCGTGACTGAAATAGAATGATGCAATGGAATCTAAAACGTGAAGTCTTGACTTATAACGTGCATTATTCCGCGAATACAAAAGCTTAGACTTTCAGAGAATACCCGATTCCATTATCTCTTTTTCTGGGAACTTTCAGAGGAGAGTGATGAATTTATATCCTGTTTCAAATTGCTTTTGCAATTTTTCGTAACACTGATAAAAAATATAAACAGATTGCAATGGTTACTGGATTAGTCATGCCCATTTCAAGCGCAAGCATATGTAATTATTTACCTTTGTTATATTTTTTAAATAATTTGTCTGAAATTTTTTGCATACGTCTCACCAACTGTTATCTTATGCAGTATGTATACACTAGAAATCACGAAAATCGACCAGAGTATCAATAATTGTTTTATTAACACTAGATTTCCCAAGAAAGTCATTTTGACTGCTTTTTAATTTCGTTTATAAAAAAATTATACTAAAAATGATACGATTTCTTAGATTTTATATGACTTTTTATACATGATATAAGTGCATTTATTAGTTGTATTTACCTCCCCTCTTTGTTTCTGATACATGTATATGTTATACCTATATTGCCCCAAAGCAGTCATTTTGACTGCTTGGGAAATTTAACTTAATTCAATGAATTTTATTATTGAATTTCGTACATTTTATTTAGAAATCACAGAGTTTAGCATTCATATTTTCGAGAGAATATTCCTTTGTTTTTGCGTTCCTTTTGGTTTCATTGTTGTCCATCACCATGTGCGCAAACATCGCGCATCGCGTGGTGCACGTACCGTTTCTTCCAGCGATAAGTACTGCGTCGATCTCCACAATCGACACAAAATATAAGTTGCACAGCAAACAAAAGTAGTACTTTTTATTCTTATCTCTATGCAGGGATTCATTTTATATTATTTGCCCCTAAATTTGTGAAAAGAATGTTCAATAGAAGTGATTTATTAAAAAAGCTAACCAACATAAGTGAAGAGTGCTCCAATATAGAATCAGATGCAATAAGATTTGAACTATCATCTGAAGATGAAGCGGTTCACAAAGTGAGGCATCTGAAATTGAACGGTAGTGGGTATGTACACTGCGCTAGCAACCTTCGAGTTGTAGGCGGCGCAGGTTCGATTCCTGTCAGGTGTATTCCTTCCTGGGTGTATTTCTCTCTTCTGTGCCAGTAAAACTTTCAATGTGTGTGTCTATTACTTGATGTTGTATGTCTTGTTTCTGGTGCAGCTTGGCCACGTATGGTTCTTGCTCCATAAAACCCCAAAAGCAACCAACCAACAAACCAACCAGTGCGATGTTAATTAAATATCTAAATACCCAAAGAGATAAAGATGCATATATAAGAGAGAAGGCGTAATTTGTGTAACCCACCTGATTACTATAAAGGTTATAGCGGTTGGGTTTGCCATTCAGTAGGTAGGTGGTTATTTTAATTGACGTCACACTGGAGCAACACAACGGGGTATTGGTGACGGTCCGAGATCAATCCCAAAAGGCAAGATCCGATGACAGCACCACGTAATTTTGAACCACGGTCAGATGACGAAGCCATTCAATAGGAGGGCGCTGTAACCCAATCATGGATTAGCAATCGGAGGGGGTATTTCAATTAACGTCACACTGGAGCAACACAACGGGCTATTGGTGAAGGTCCGGAATCAATTCCAAAGGGAAAGATCCGAGGATAACACCACGTAATTTTGAACCACGGTCAGATGACGAGGCAACACCTGAGCTGGCACCCCACTCTCCAAACTTCCACACCACGCCAACGTGAGGACATTTGAGGCCACGACAGATTTAACGTGCACCAGCCCCCTTTGTACACGACGGTGTTTGGCTGGATTCGAACTCGCAACCTTTCGGTTGCAAGTCCGTTACTCTTCCAACCAGGCCACCGCGGCCCTAGCAATCGGAGGGTGGATTGCTTTGAATGTTGGGTTTTAGGGCACAAGGGCAATCGGAGGGTGAAACTAGTTCCAACGAAAGACCGTCGTGCAAGTGGAGGCTGGTGCACGTTCAATCTCGCAGCTTCAAAACCTCACGTTGGCGTGGTACGGAAGATTGGATTGCCACAGTTCAGGTATTGACCTCGTCATCTGACCGTGGTTCAAAATTACGAGGTGTTGTCGTCGGATCTTTCCCTTCGGGATAGATCCCTGACCGTCGCCAATAGCCCTTGTGTTTCCTCCAATGCGACGTAAATTCAATTACCTACCATCTACTTTGCACCCAGTAGATCCAGGGTCTGAAACTCGGTTTGTAAGGGCACGGATATTGGTGATTGTCCCTGAACAAGCAACAGAGACTTACCCACAGCCATTTGTGCTGTCGAAGAGGTATGGGCATTAAAAAATAGTTGTGAAACTTTAGGTCTAGTTTAAATTAAATGAATATGGTAATTAAAGCTTTGAATTAATGCGCTTGAATTTGATAACTTTGAAAAGGTGTTCGTTTCTGTAAATTATACAAAAACTAGTAAAAAGTAAAAACTACAAAGCTATGAATTATTCAAAATTTATTTCATGGATCTGTTGATTTAATATTTTCGGAGAAGCAAGGCTAATAAAATACCTTGCTTCAAAAGTAATATTGATACTCATTTTCAGTCTATCTCGACTAGATTTTGTCATCACGTTTAAAGTTTCCATGAAAATTGTTTAACAATCAGGGTCTTTTTCGATGGCAATTTTATTTACCTTGCCGGTGAAATCATGGTAATACCCAAGTAGATAAACAGATAAAAACCTCGGTCAAACAAGTATTCAAACATTAAAAGCTTCAAAAAAATGTCTGATAAAGATTATGCTAATGATTAACAGCTATTTTTCGATGGAGAGCAAAAGGTCCATCATCGGTACGAAGTAAACAGGAGGAAAAAAACGAGTCTTAATGTTATCTTTGAATACTGTTACCACTATTCGCTTTTTTTAACATAGCCCTTCCAGTCCACGTTCAAAGGCGGGGTTCAATTTGTAGGTAGTTCAATTTGCGTCGCACTGGAGCAAATCTACAGACTGTTGGTGACGGTCCGGGTTCAATCCCAAAGGGAAAGAACAGAGAAAGACACATAATTTTGAACCACGGTCAGATGACGCAGGGTTACCGCGGCACTATGAATATAAATAAGAAAACTAACTGATGTTGAGCGATTGCAGATTTGTTTCTTATCTTATTTTTGACGCATCGCGTGTTCTTGTAATCCGAATTCCAATCCCGCGTTTAGCTTTAAAAACAACCCGTACCACAAGCGTTGGTGGTTCGAACAAGAATCTTAACCTAAATTGAATCTTGCAGGGGGAAAAAACTTTGAAATTGAAGCGTTTAATAACTTAAGCGTAGAAAGAAACGAAAAGAATAAGCCATTTCTGGTTGAACCCTTGCAATTTAAGGTGGTAGGAAGGTATTTAAATTAACGTCACACTGGAGCAACACAACGGGCTATTAATTTTAGTCAATTAAGTCCGTGGAGGTAGTTAGGTAGTTAATTAACGTCACACAGGAGCATTACAACGGGCTATTATTAAATTCGTGGAAGAGCCCTGGTCAATGACGCGAACATTGAACCCTCTATCAAAAACTGAGTTGCAAAAAAAGTTGTGCTCTTCTTGGAGAGATTGTCGAAACGCAATTTTATGGCTCGAAAAACATGTATTAAAAGCTACTACTTTTTTCCAGGTAATGACATGATTTGAAACGTGAGGTTGCGAACACGGAGAAACGTTTTCGAAAAGCGTTTGTGGAAAAACTTGATTCTCCTAGTGACCAAAGTGTCTAAAGAGTACGTTTTGGTTGTTATGATTTAAAGGGTAAATTGAATACGCTGTTACTGAGGTCGGGGATATCATCGTTTTTGTACTACAAAATAATAAAGTCGGCAACATATAAGAGTCAGCATTTGAATTGAACATGTATTTTATATACAGGGTGAGTGTAAATTGTTTTTACAAAATAAGAGGGGTGATAGTACCCATCCAGACGAGCAATAATTACCATGGAACATAGGGTCGCATTCCACTCTGAGAGGCAGAAAAGAGTAAAATTAGAATTCCAACATGAACTTACAACAGTGTTGGGAAAGCGAATGAACGATACCAAAAGTTGCACACTCTGATTTATTGATCAGAAAAACTCACAGCAAGTGCTCAAAGTGGCGGCCACGCGTGTCGTTGCACAGACCGACGCATGAATGACTGGCGCACCCTCTCGAAGATTCCTGGTGTGTTAATTTTGTCTGCGGCAAAACCGATTCTCGCTAAGAGAAAATCAGCCGAGTCCACAGGCGTCTGGTACACTAAAGATTTCATGTGCCCCCAGAAGAAAAAGTCCAGTGGGTTGAGGTCCGGTGAGCGAGGAGACCAAGCCACAGGTCCGCCACGTCCGATCCATCGTGCGGGATATGTGGCATTCAAGAAGTGCCGGACCGTGCTGGAAAAGTGTGCGACGTCAGAGAAGATGACTTGTTGATGCTCGACGCGTTTCAACTTTAATCTTTTCTACCTCAGAGTGGAATGCCACCCTATGTTCCATGGTAATTATTGCTCGTCTGGATGGGTACTATCACCCCTCTTATTTTGTAAAAACAATTTAGACTCACCCTGTATATATATAATATTCGCCACTGAAAGAAAAAGTGGTTTCGTTAATGCAACTCTCTGTCAAAGTCGGGCGCACCTACAGAGGGGTCTATGCGGCTTAAGTCCCTCACAGATCGTATGAAAGCAAAAAATATCCTTATTTAATCTCATGATTGCTTTTTCTAAACGCCTTTATAAATTGTTTTGATATTTTGTCCTTGCTTTGAACTATTTTCATTGGTTTTAGCCCATTTATAAGTGTTCCCTTTCTCATTTACTGGGGCTGTACAAAATAATTGAAAATTTTAATATTTCATTGCAATGTAAGCGCCTTTTCCCTTCAATACAACGGGCCGCTGTAGCCTGGTTGGAAAGCAACCGGAGTGTTCCGAGTTCGAATCCAAAGACTATCGTGTACAAAGGGGGCTGGTGCACGATAAATCTGTCGTGGCCTCAAATGTCCTCACGTTGGCGTAATGTGGAAGTTTGGAGAATGGGTTGCCAGCTCAGATGTGACCGTGGTTCAAAATTACTTGGTGTCGTCCTGGGATATTTCCCTTCGGGTTTGATCCCGGACCGTCGCATATAGCCCGCTGTGTTGCTCCAGTGCGACGTTAATTAAATACCTACCTAAATTTAGTCTACATTTCAAAGAAATCTTTAAATTTTAAAATCCTCTGTATAAAGAGTTTACGGTAAAACTTTACCCCCCTCTGGATTAATATGCTGGGTGCGCCCCTGGTCAAAATCAACAAGTTCTCTATTTTAAATGGGTTGGAGTTCAGGTGTTTACCTCGTCATCTGACAGTGATCCAAAAGTACGAGGTGTCCTCGATCTTTCCCTTCGGTATTGATCCCGGACCGTCGCAATAACCCGTTGTCTCGCTCCAGTGCGACGTAGATTCATCTACCTACCTACAAGAAATTGAAAATTTGACATTCCAGAAGGTTGCAAAGGAGGGAGGAGTCAGCACGTCCTTTACCGGAAGGATTGTAAAAAAGAGCAAAACTATTCAATGAAGGAAATTTCCACACCACTTGCATCATGATACATTTATTGCATAACATAAACTGACACACAGCGACAGAAGACTACATGCACACAAGACATTCCAGCATTACAAGCGTCCGCAGCAAACGGTCGGTAGAGCCAAACCAACGTTAAAAGCAACTCATCAAGCTAAACAGAGAAGCCCTAGAACGTGATCTGTTGACCACACTTGGTGCATCGGCTGAGTTCCTCGGTGGACGACTTGTCCTCGCTGTCCTCTCCAAGGCTCTGCTCCTCGATGGAGCTGACATTCTTCCGCGAGGATGTCTTCCCGGTCGCGGAATTGGCTGCCACCATCAGATCAATGTGAGAGTCGAGGCTGAACTGCCTTTGACCTCTAACGAGGCCCCTGAGCCGCCTCTGGAGGACAGGCGAGTCCTTGCAGACGATGCGCAGGGTCCCGTTCCTGTCCATCAGATCCCGAACGGCGTCGCCGTTCTCGAAGATGGCCACGAAGCTGGCGTTCATGACCTTGGGTGTCATGGGGCTGTTGCTGAGCAACAGGCTGGTGCCGAAGGAGGGGTTCCGCCTCTTGATCTCGGCCATGGACAGCGGTCGCCGGCCGGATGGAGACTCGTTCAGGATCTGGGAGCACATGGTCTGGACGAAGGCCCAGTCCTCCTGGATGTCCGTGCTGGAGGTCAAGGGGGAGGTGACGGTGAAGCGGATGACGTACTTGCCTTTGAGGGAGCTGGGGACGCAGTGCAGTTTGCCGCTGGAGTTTATTTTCTTGAGCAGGCTTTCGGTCAGTTCGTTTTCACCCTGGTGGAGATGGAAGTGAAATATTATATATGTAAAGTTCCCAAAATAGGGGCCGTGGTAGCCCGGTTGGAAGAGTAACGTATTATCAACCGGAGTGTCTACGCCCGTCTCGGCGATATCCATATCTGACACCACGGTCATCAAGAACGATAGCCACTTCCCCTCTTCAAATCTATTTCTTCAATTTTATTTTTTCTCTATGCTTGCCAGACTCCGATCTGGCCATTTGAAAAAGATGATATGTATTGATGGCCAGAAATCCTTTTCCCACCTGTATAAAGTGCGGCTTATTACCAGCCTCTTCCTCACACATCCTAAATTGCATTGGAGCTATACATGAACACATTTTTAAGGGCCCATCTGCCATTGCCCAAAAACGTTTTTTGCACAGATTCAATGACTGTAATTTTTTTACACTGGGAAAAGAAAGAAGAAATCTATTTTTATCTCCTTAGGGGTGGAATTGCTCCCTCAACTATCCCCGTTAACTTTCCACCCCTTTTCGATCACTTGTTCTTCGGCTCTTAGCGTCGCTGGACGCTTATGTCTGTTGTTGCTGCTATAATCTCCTTGTTTAATAAATCTATTTGTTAAGTTTTTGAAAACCACTTGTCTTGTCTGATTCTACAGGACTTCAGTCGTCCACACGGAGAGTTGCGGCTTCGATAGCCAATCGACTAAATCGATTCGTAAGCCACGTGACTTGCCCCTCTGAGATCTTACGACAGCGACTTCGTCCACATGCTCTAGCTATTTCATTAGAAGGTCGATGGTATCGTTTAGTTATTATAGATACAATGAAAGTATTTAAAATTCAGAAAACAGACTGCACATATATTCGCTGGGTACCTTTCGCCCTTAAGATCCAGTACCATGGTACCAGCGACGTTCCCCCCCAAGTGGGTGAAGGGGATCTTTTGAGAATCTTAAATGAATTTAGAAGAAATGCAAAATTTTCTTTAAAAACGTTATGCAGATTTCTGGTTAGTTAGCAGGTTTCTATGCTGGTTTCAATGGTTAGTTAGATGTACATATAATTAAGATGATTTTTCAGGAGTTCCGAGATACATGTTGAAGTATTTATAGAAAGAAAGGAAAAATTTAAGATATAACTATTACTTAATAATTATGTGATTTGAGCAATTTGGAAATTAGCTAGTTTTTCAAAGTGAGAATATTCTACATACCTTTATTCTGAATACAACAAGGCCAAGGTGCCTTTTAGCCGGCATTTCGAAACGCTCATCTTCCTTGATAAGATCTTCAAGTTCTTTTGCCAAGTTGACGCCCTATTTGAGAGATAACCCTATTTAAGCTTGAGCCCTATTTGACAACAACTTCAATTCCTTATAACCTTAATGTTATAATAATACCGAGAATAATTCATTACATTTACATTACCATTACCTACAAAAGAGCAGACATTTATTATCGGAAGGTAAAACTAACTTTAAAATTGAAACTACAAACACTTTGATTTTCTCCCAATAACAACTTGAGAGTTTCAAACAGAAGAGTATTCATTAGAGTACTTCATTCGCAGTTTGCATTTCTTACTCAACAAAATAATTACTCTTATAAATGTCATTATTACCGATTGTTTATATTTTTCGTCTTCTGTTTAAACATGTTCTGTCTAATTTTACAACGATTAGTGTTGTTAACCACCCCAAGAGGGTTAAGGTCTCAACCCTCCTGATGGTTGTCTCGACGATGTATCTTCATTGGAAAAATTGATAAGACATCTTGATAGATGACATATCTCGTCATTAGAAAATAACTGATCAGATCTTGATCCAGTCATCATAAAAAATATTGATAGTATCTTAATGACGAGATATTTCGTCCTTAGCAAAATTGGGCAGATCTTGATGAACGAGATATCTCTTCGAAACCACTTGCAGGGTTAACATTAGTTGAGACACTTTTTGTAAAATTAGTTAATAATAAAAATAAAGTAAAAAAAATATAATAAATAATAAAAATAAAGTAAAAAAAATAATAATAAAGTAAAAAAAAATAATAAAAATAAAGTAAAAATAATAAAAATAAAGTTAATAACTAATTCCCAATTCAACAGACATAGATTTTCAAAATTGCTTCTACAAAGATTTCTCTGAGATTCTAACCCTCCAAGTGGTTTCGACGAGATATCTCGTCCATCAAGTTCTGACCTATTTTAATTATTACGATATTTCTCGTCTTCAAGGTATTGCCGATTTTTTTGTGATGACGCTATCAAGATCTGATCAATTTTTTGCTAATGACGAGATATCTCGTCCATCAAGATCTGGTAGGTTTTTATGCGGACGGAATTCCTCGTCGAGACCCGAACACCAGGAGGGTTTACCACCCGAGAGAAAGTAATATATTTAACAATAACTTTTACACCTCTTAAAGTAGTGTAGAAAGAATATCTCCAGTACTTACGTGTCGTATGTGCTTTTGTAAGCCTTTTACACCATAGTTACGGAGAACAAACCACAGTTTCAGAGCTCGGAAGCGTTTGCTCAGTGATATCTGCCAATGCTAAAATGAAAATTTTTAATCCGCCAATGCAATAAGCTAAATAATTTTTAAACAAGATAAATAAGTATATTCAATCATAGATCTCTCGTTATGATATTGTTATACCAAGGCATTGGAGAAAAATTAATAAACACGAGAAACGAAAAAATTTGGATAACTTGTCAAGGAAAATATAAAACCAATTTCTACAGCTTTTATCAATGTATAAATAAGTGAAACACATGAAAAGTTGATATTTTTAGGATTTATATCAAGACACTTTTACCTAACGTGCACTGAATAAATTTTCGAGTAAAAGAAAAACGTATCACTTCTGGTTCTTGGTATAATAGTATGTCTAATATTCAAGTCCTTCGTTCCTTCATATATTCACGTGCCACAATCTACAGATGTTTCAGTATGTAATCAGAGACCGATTGTACTATCTACAGCCCCTTTGTGTGTAGGGTTTATATGCATAAATAAAGAGTATTTTGTTCCTAAATGCCATTGAAAAATCCTTAACACTCGACGATGGCCCAAAAGACTGTTGAGACCTCATAAATGGAATTATCGTAATTCAATCTTTCATGCCATGGAATATTCGGCATTTTAATTGAAATTTCTCTACACACCTTTCTCGTAAATGGTTCTGCTTTTTATTTGAATAATTTCCTATCTGCAAGTCTCCCAAATCGAAGTTGCTGTTTTGAAAGTGGAAGATTGAAAAGAATGTGTATGCCGGATGGCAAAATTTTGTTCCAGTATCCCATGTATACTCTTTAGTTCACTCTCATCGTGCTGCCATCTAGTGTTTAAATAATCAAATAATATTATTCTAACAAACGAAATAGGGATTTGAATAGTCTTCCAAATTTGTTACAGTTTGGAAGGTAAATACTGTATCGAAGTGTATGGGATGTAAAATTTAGCTCTACTATGTATTATAAAGTAAATATATCCATACATTCTTTTCGTACTGTCATCTAATGCATAAATTCTCAGACATTATATTCCAACCAATGATATAGGGCAGATAGCACGGAAAAAACTGTTTTTTAATTTTTACTGTCAACGACAATTTAAAGTTCTTCTGATTATTCAATAAAATTGATTAACATGACAAGTCAATTAAATTGAAAGACAATGACAATTTATAAAATTATCGAGTAAAAATATTTATTTGTATAAAATATTAATTAAAAATACGTTTCAATGCTGGCATTAAAATATAGGTTTCACTGCATTTAACAGAGATGGTCAAATCTCAAAAACTTTAGTTATTTCTCTGTTTAGTAACATCTCGTTTTCGTTATGACTCATTATTTTTTTCAAACTCGCTTTTCTTCATTTATTATTTAACAATCTGATAGATTTCCTCTTTTACAAATTATTTACTATTAATGGATAAAACTCGCAACGCCTCCCAAGTTAAGAGGAACACGAAAAGGGCTTCAGTTTCGCTTGCTTATCACATAAATATGTATCGTGTTTAAAATTCGACCACAGATTGATGAAAAGTGTGAGGGTATTAGGATTTGTGATCAGTATTTGCAATTTGGTACACCCTTACGACATTTTGCTATTGCTACTAAAATATTTAAACTTGGAGATATTTTAGAATATTACTTTTAAAGATAACGAAACGAATACTTACAGTGAAATCCACGGCCAGACCTGTGAAATTACGATTAACATTACTCATTCAAGAAGAAAATGTTTGAGAAGGATACATCAAACATGTATATAATTATATAGGAAAGATTGTTTCTAAAGTCTGGACCTAATCTATGAGGGGTAGGTAGGTAATTGAATTAACATCGCACTGGAGTGATACAATTGGCGACGGTCCGGGATCAGTCCACAAGGAAAAGATCCGAGGATAACACCTCGTAATTTCGAACCTTGGGCAGATGACGAGATCAACACCCGAGCTTCACTCCATTCTCCTAACTTCCACTTCACGCCAATGTGAGGACATTTGAGGCCACGGCAGATTTAACGTGCACCATCCCCCACGTACACGACGGTCTTTGGCTGGACCGAACTCGCAACTCTCCTGTTGCTACTAGATTACAGCAATTTTTGTTGGTATGGACGTGAGTGGACTCTGATGGAAGAGCCTGAGCCGAAGGCCCTCAATCTAAGGTTGCTAATCCACTACTCCTCCAACCGAGCTACCCCCCCCCCAAAAAAAAAGCCGAAAACTTTAGCTTTGAAAGTGAGTGTTAACAACACACTAGTGAAGGATATTTTGTCAGTCTTGATTTGAACACTTAATGGTTCTGAACATGGGGTTACAGTTCTTGCGAGATTTTTTACTGTTTACTCTTTGAATTTCATTCACTTTTGATTCAGTAATGACATAGTACTAGTGTAAAGATATTTTTAACGAACTAATGCAAGTAATAATCTAATTCAAAATCTTTTATATATATATATATATATATATATATATATATATATATATATATATATATATAAAAGATCTTTTATATATATATATATATATATATATACACTGCTGGCCACCCAAATTGCAACACCAAGAAAGACAAGAGATATCACAACAAAATTTATTTTGTAGGTAACATGTTGACCAAGTATCAAATGATTAAATTTATAGACTTCTGTGAAGTGTGGTTCCTGCCAAAATCAGTAGCCAGAGTAGCCGCCATTGTTGGAGATCACCGCTGCCACACGCCTCGGCATTGATTCAAAGAGACTTTGGATGTGTTCTTGGGGTACAGCAGACCAAGCAGCTTCCACACGTTGCCAAAGTTGATCTGGTGTGGCAGCTGGGGATGTATTCTGGGTCAATCGTTGAGCAACCATGGACCACATGTTTTCTATCGGCGAAAGATCCGGAAAGCGAGCTGGCCAGGGAAGCAATTCAATCTGGCGATTGACGAAGAACCCTTGGACAATGAGTGCCACGTGTGGTCGCGCATTATCCTGTTGAAATATGGCTGTGGGCAAGCCCTGAAGGTAAGGAAGGACAACTGGCTCCAACACCTCGGAGATGTAGCGCTGGCTGTTTAAAGTACCGGCAATGCGTACTAGAGGAGTGCGAGAGTGATATCCAATTCCGCCCCATACCATAATACCCGGTGCAGGACCAGTGTGGCGGTGCATAACGCAGCTGTTCAGCATCCTCTCTCCACGGTGTCTCCAGACTCGAATCCGACCATCGTGGTGTTGCAGACAGAAGCGTGACTCGTCAGTAAAGACAATTTCATTCCATTCTGCCGTCCACATCCTTCTTTCATCGCACCATTGGCGGCGGAAACGTCTGTGGTTCTGCGTCAAGGGTAGACGAAGCAATGGACGTCTTGCGGACAGACCACTCTGCTGTAAACGGCGTCGAATGGTACGCACAGATACTGGATGATGCGGTACAGACTGAATGTGCTGTGCTATGGTTCGTGATGTGGCTGAGCGATCCGTCACTGCCATACGCACAATATGCCTGTCATCACGTGAAGTGGTGCACTGAGGTGGATGCGATCGAACACGTCGGTCCGTCGTACCCTCCTGCATCCAACGATCACATATCCGCATTACAGTTGTTTGGTTTCGTCCAACACGACTACCGATTTCCCTGAAAGATAATCCACTATCTCGGTAGGCCAGTATCCTTCCTCTGTCGAACTCGGATACTTGATCAAAAGATGATCGCTGTTTTCTACGAGGCATAATTGATCGTTTTTTTGAAAAACCACAAGAAAAACACAATTGCCGTACTTGAAATCGTCGAAATCTCCAAGCCTTAAATAGCGCTTTGAAGTGGCGCCACAGGCGCGCGTGATGTGCGTATGCGCTGAAATTCTAATCATTTGCATATCTCACCTCCGCTAATGCATGTTGTAAATTTCATATTATTTGCATGCTTCCTTCAGGGTGTTGCATTTACGGTGGCCAGCAGTGTATATATATATATATATATATATATATAAAAGTGTTATATATATATATATATATATATATATATATATAAAAGTACACTCACTGCCAAAAGTCAAGCACGGAGAGGAATATGTTAATTTCCGGAAGCCAATCTGAATTTGAGAGGCTGCATTTCGCTGTAGAGGTAGATGGAAGTATGTAAATATGTTCTGTAACAGCCAATCACGGTTTCGTGTCGAGAAATATGCAAAAAAGGCAGTCGTATAAGAAGCCAGCATTGTGAAGGGAGTTTCATGTAAGTGCTGATAAAAACTTTTTAGAACATTCGTACGATTAGTTTTCAAGACAGACATGTTTCTATGGTTTCCAGAAGACGAATGGCAGATAGTGAGCGCTGGCGTTCTGCAGATGTTGCTCTTTTCTTCGGCGTTCATCATTCTGTCATTTCATGATTATGGAAACAATTCCAAACAAGCCAAACAATTGTCCGAAGACATGTGACCGGTCGCCCAAGGGTTACGACCGCCGCGGAAGATCGATATATTGCTGTTTTAGCCAAGCGGAATCGAAGAGCGACCTCCAGACGTGTGACATCTATGGTTGCAACGTCCATTGGTAAGATGATATCTGCCACTACTGTTCGCCGAAGGCTACACATGAATGGACTGTACGCCCGGGTACCACGAGTTTGTGTTCCTCTATCTTTCCAATCCAGAGGGGCACGATTAAAGTGGTGTCGGCAACATGTGAATTGGACTGTGTCTGATTGGGTCAACGTTATGTTCACGGAGGAGTCGAGATTTGCACTGGAGCCAGATGACAAGCGGTAAGGGTCTGGAGAGAACAAGGCACACGCAATCGGCCCCAGAACATCATCGAGCATCAAGCATTCCGAGGTGGAAGCATCATGGTGTGGGCAGGGATTTCGTTGGAATATAGCACCGACCTGCATATCTATAGACAGCTGTCCGGTATCGGGATGAATAACCCACTGTGAGATTGTACGCTGCAGCAGCTGGTCCTGCTTTCGTTTTAATGGATAATAATGTGCATCCCCATCGAGCCAACATCGTCGACGACTACCTGGAGAGTGAGGGTATTGCACGTATGGATTGGCCGGCGTACTCGCCCGACCTTAATCCTATTTAAAATCTTTGGGATGCCCTCGGCCGTGCTGTGTCTGGACGTTTCCCACCCTCAGTCACTCTCACAGAGTTGCAAACTGCTCTACAGGAGGAATGGCGATTACTTGACTCTGGGGTGGTTGATCAACTCATGGAAAGCATGGTCACACGCTGTAAACTTTGTATGAGGATGAGGGGTGGTCACATACCCTATTAATGTCGGTTTTGTTTGTTTTGGATTTAAACATCATTTTGTTAATGACTCCAATATGACTTCGTCTTACAATTTATGAAAATTCAAGATTGTTTTCATCTTTGTATGTAATTCTGTGTTTTGCTTCATGCATAAACATATTTGCTGCTTTCCTGCCGCATTTCGTGTCAATCAAAGCTGTACTTGTCGGTTTTTTCGCATTTTACCGCTTCGTGCTTAACTTTTGGCAGGGAGTGTATGAAAAGTTCGAACAATAAAAAGAACATTTTGGCATGTGTATGCATAGTACTTAAAGTTAAAAGATTATGATTAGCTAAATAAAATAATTAACTTTAAAGATTTAAAATAACTTTAGATAGCAAATACAATTTTAATATCTACATAAAAGAAGTACATTCTAATGAAAAAAATGTACACTTAAAATTGTGAAAAGTGAAGAAAAACAAAGCGAAAATCCGTGTTGACAGTGTAGCATCTTATTTTACATTTAAAACTTCTTAATGCTCTCGTTGACAAATTTTCTCATCATTCAATGCTTCCCTTTTATTAAATTTTATTTTCATTCCATTCTGTAGAGCGCTTATTGCTTTGGGCATTCGTCTTCAATGGATGAGAAGGTTTTGTCGGATTTATGTCTAGTAGATAAAATGGTACAATTACAATCACATTTTGCTTGTATCAAAAATTCCTATAATGTGCAAATCAATCAAGATCCATTTTCAAGTAAATAGATACAAAAACAACCTTAATGAAATTGTATATCTCAACAAAATGGTTTCATGGAGATCTAAATGGAAACCATTTGTAAATCGGCTGCGAAAACTTTAATCTGTAGCAGGTGAATGAGTGGCGCAGCTCCGGCAGCGAAGTTTTAAACCTCCATGATCTGTAGATCTTTAAGTCATGATCTCTAAACCTCTACGATCTATCGTCTACATTGTTGTATGGTTGTGCATATCATGGTGTTGATGAGGACATAGAGAACCTGGACCTAAAGAGGCCTTAATCTATAGTATTGATAGTATAACACTTGATAAATGGGCCTGCCTTGGTATTTGTGGATCTTAATAATGTGGAAGATAGATTAAGAAAAGAACTATACAGGGTGCAACGCAAAGTCCGTGCCCACCCTTTATTTTCGCAACCGTTGGTCGTAGACATATACTTCCCATTACAAAAATGTTTCAAATGAGGTAAACATTCATGTTATGACATTTTGAAATTTAAAAAATCAATTCTGTAAAAATTACAAAATCTAACTTTTTATACAGTCCCCCGTTCCTTATAGTGATATTTAGTAAAAGTTTACACTCATCCTAACAAACGTAACACAAAACGTTTCACTCCTGTGTGACAAAAATTGACCGAGATATTTAATTTCAAAGTTTGGGATTTATTCAGATTTATTTTGCCTTCATTGAGAGGTCGGTTAAAATATAACTTAGAATAATTCGAGATTGAAATCAGAGTGCGACGCCCATTTTACGGTCAAAGGGGGGTTCCCCGACCATAAACGATGGGTACATGTATAGTAAAGTGGACATGCCCGATTCACTGAAAGTGGTCGCAGCGCCCCCAGTGGGGAAAGTTTGGAAATCTAACTCCGAAACTAAGCAAGATAGACAAAAGATGTTAATTCGAAAGTTGTAGACCATAGTCGAATTATGTAGAATCGACACCCTTAAAATGAAAAATGCGCAAAAAGAACCGGATAAATGGCAGCGGAATGCAAACTACCAGAGGCGTTGCACTCTGATTTCAATCTCGAATTATTCTAAGTCATACTTTAACCGACCCCTCAATGAAGGCGAAACAAATCTGAAAAAATCCCAAACTTTGAAATTAAATATCTCGGTCAATTTTTGTCACACAGAAGTGAAACTTTTTGTGTTACGTTTGTTAGGATGAGTGTAAACTTTTACTATATATCACTATAAAGAACGGGGGACTGTATTAAAAGTTAGATTTTGTAATTTTTACAGAATTGATTTTTTAAATTTCAAAATGTCATACCATGAATGTTTACCTCATGTGAAACATTTTTGCAATTGGAAGTATATGTCTACGATCAACGGTTGCGAAAATAAAGGGTGGGCACGGACTTTGCGTTGCACCCTGTATATATAAACAAATGTATTGACATTTTTTAGTATTGAGGTTTTATTTTTTATGTTGCAGAGACATACTGTCACAGGTTAAATCCAGCCCAAAGTAAATTTGTTTGATTGAAATCTTGAAAAAATTTGGCTTCGATGGATGAGCAATTGGGAGACCTCCGAAGTGCTGATCAAGATCGTTGAAATGGATAAGAGCTTCTCATTGACTGTACGAAAATAAATGCAGTTATTGGTGGTACGACAAAACCAAGAGGTTAAATTGGGGAGTTGCGGGAACGATCTATCCTTGCCGATGTCGGTTTGGCCTCTGAGGAAACCAAGAGACTTCCAGGTTCTTTCCAAGTTAGAAACACGAAGAGAATAACACGATCCATCAGCTGACAGATTAAAATAAATTAGTAGGCGTTGGTCCTTTATTTCCATTCAATGTCATTACAACGGACAAATTTATAATTTTGGTACAATTCAAAACATATTTAAAAATAATTTTTTAAAAGTATTTACTCTTCCCTGAAAACAACTCCAAAGTTGCTGTTCTAGGCTGCAGTTAACTTAGCCCGTTTAGAAATACGCCACTGATAATCCAAGCAGTTAAATAGGTGAAATCTATTCTTTTTAAACAAATTGTTTTATAATTTAAACTTTACCTTTATCGGATCGAGACAGCAATCGCCTTCCTTGCAATCTGGGCAATGTCCCGTGCACATGTAGTACCTCTGACCAGGGAAAGAGCTATTCATATTTTGTAAAAGCGTGCTCCTAAATTGGTGGTTTGTGACCCTTGAAGGTAAAGGGTCTGGTATTCCTGGAAAATATCGAGTTTACTAGCAACGACGACTAGAAAATTTGCTGGGCATTCAAATTTAATGAATTCGTTTATTAGGTGATGAATAGCGATGGCACAGGAGTATCCAATGTATGCTACAGGAATGAATAACTTGAAAATTTTTGGCAACAGAGAAATAATGAAAATATCGAGTTTACTAGGATGGACGACTAAAATTTGTATTGAATTCATGTATTCAAATTTAATGAATTCGGTCTTTAATGACGAATAGCGACGTCAGAGTATGCTACAGAAATTAACCCTCCTGGTGGCTATCTCTATGAGGTGTCACGTCATTATCAAAGCTGACCACAACTTGATCTGACAGGAGCTTGATCTCGTCATCATCAAAAAATTGCCAACATCTTGCTTAAAAGATATCTCGCCATTAGCACAATGGGCGAGTTATCTCGTTTGGTTGGTTAATAGTTTAAAACTTTTTTGGCAACAGAAAAATATTGAAAATTCTGTAAACTGTTGAAAAGGCACTCTAAAAAACAGATTTTAAGTCGTAGGAAGATGCTCTTAAAAGAAGTTTAATTTACAAAAGAAGACTGTATGGGACATGTCCTTGAAGTCTTCTTTTTTTAAACGTATATTGAAAAGTCTGAAAGGAATTATATTCAGTGAAAATAAGTTCAATGCACGTACCTGTGTTTTCATGTTTCAAGTATAAGGGGTCTACGTTAAACGTCCGATGAAGTCTTTCACTGTTTTTCACCCTGGAATGGAATTGCTTATTTAAATAGACATACCGCAATGAAAATCAAGAAAGAAAAACTATGAAATTATAGAGCCACTATTGTTCAATTTTTGTTGGTGTGTGTGATCAAGGGTTTAACGTCCTAGCAACAGCCCAGGATCAGAGGTCAACAACACTGACCTCCCGCCATAAATATCTATCGAGATGGTCTTCCATGGTGGTCTAGTTTCCGTCCAGATGGTCTTTAGGGGTCCACGACACCCGCCTGGGAATGGGTGCCTGGGAGGAGTGTTTTTTGGTGCACGTTCGAGCCGGCCGTTTGAGCAGATCCCAGTTTTCCTTTATTACAGCACCCACGATCAAAGAACACAGATCCCTGATTGTATATAGTGTAGATACTATATGTTTATAAAGTAAATAGTGTAATTCTTTCTTTGGCCGTGTCGTTGTGCTTTTTGGCACACCACTCGCCCCACTGGGCTATTCCTGAGTGGTTTGCTGGGTGCGCACTTGTATGTCGTCAGAAAAACTGGGAGCAGTTAAAAGATGGTAGTCGTATGCTTCTTACTTTAAGGGCCAGATTCAATGAAACGTGATTAATCTCTTCGATGGACTGAAAGCACTACGATCGAGTCTTATTTTGGAATTCATTTCCCCGTCTAAATATGATCGAGGCTGTTAGGGTTACCACAGCAGTAAGATGATTGCTCAAATGTTGTGACGTCACATGATCGTCAATTGACCCATAAGAGAACGTGAAGTTGCGTCATGTTTGTTTGTGAATTTTTCTTTGTCATATTTTCACTCTGGTGATATAATACTAATTTATTTAGGTCAATAACACTTTGGAATCATTTACGGACTGGCCCGGGTAATCGGTTCGGGGTGTTCCATCCATCTACCGCCCTCAGGTGTGGAAAGACTGAATTGTTTTAAATATGCAATTTTAAACAATTTGACGCCTTATTTATCGAGCTACGATTTTAGCAACATCATATTTCACGGAAATAACATCTTTTCGCTTGTCATCTTAAGTAAACGGTTTTCATTTGTTTTAGCCATTCAATGTTAGCAAAAGATATCACAAAACTGATCTAAGTTAGATTTTAAGACTATGTAGATATGTATGATAGATAGTTGAATTTACGTCGCGCGGAGCAACACAAAGAGATATTAGGTAGATTTGGAAATGTGAATTACTTTAAGAAACTGACATGATCAACTCTTTTGAACTTAAGGTGCAGCATAACCTGATTTATCCATATCAGGTAGAGATTTCTCTCATCAATATCTTGTTTTTCTGCAACCAAGCCTCTAGACTTTTAGCATCGTTTGACTACTTAACCCTCCAAATGGTTTCGACGAGATATCTCGTCCACCAAGATCTGACCAATTTTGTTAATGACGAGATATCTCGTCATCAAGATATTGCCGATTTTTTAACTATGACGAAGTCAAGATCTGGTCAGTTTTTCTCTTGAACGAGTTTTCTAGTCCATCAAGCTCTGGTCAGCTTTGATAATGACGAGATATCTCGTCCAGACAACCATCAGGAGGGTCAATGAACCATGATAAGATTTTCTTTCAACTACAGCAGAAAATTTATGCTATAGTCGTATTATGATACAGAGTAGATTTCTTTGCTTTTCTTCAAGTTTACTGTCTTTCTAATTGGTTGGTTGCATTTCATGGTGCAAGGACCATATTTGGCCAAGCTGCACCAAACAGTCTCAAGAAAATGACCATACACATAAGTCTTCTAACTGTAGCAACTTTTAAATTACTGTATGAAATAAACTGTCGTTGTAAAGCCACATTATTTTTCTATTCATTGCCCTACCAGCCTCCTAGAAACAACAGGCCTCTCAGGAATTTCCCAACTTCCCCATGGGCCTGTTCGTCTCTGTAATTGAAGAAATTTTGTTCGTTTTCTCAGTATATTTTTCATTAACAATGGTAATATCAATTAAAATTACCTTACTTTTAACTCTAAAATACTCTGAACTTATAAATTAGTTTTATTGAAGGTAGTATACAAACTAACTGATCTGTGGTAAGTTAGTCTACAAACTAACTAATGTAAGTAGTCTACAAACTAATCTATGGTAATTAATGTAAGTAGTCTACAAACTAACTAATCTTTGTTAAGGTAGTCTACAAACTAACATATAGGTAAGGTAAGGTAGTCTACAAACTAATATATGGGCGAGGTAGTCTACAAACTGACTAATCTGTGATAAGGTAGTCTACAAATTATGTGATAATGCAGTTTACAAACTAACTAATCTATGGTAAAATAGTCTACAAATCACAACTAATATGTGGTAAGTAGTCTACAAATTAATTAATATATGGTAAGGTTGTCTACAACTAATCTATGGCAAGGTAATCTACAAACTAACTACTTTATGGTAAGGTAGTCTATCTTACCAAAGAGTACTTAGTTTGTTGATTAGTCTAAACCAACTACTCTATTGTAAGTTAATCTACAACTATGTAGTAAGATAGTCTGCAAACTAACTAATCTAGAGTAAGGAAATCTACAAACTAACTACTATATGGTAAGGTAGTCTACAATCCAACTGATATGTAGTAAGGTAGTCTACAATCCAACTAATATGTGTAATAAGTAATCTACAAACTAAATAATCTAGTGCAAGGTAGTCTACAAACTAATTCCTCCATGGTAAGGTAGTTTACAAACTAACTAATCTATGGTAAAATAGTCAACTAATCTATGGTAAGGTAGTCTACAAACTAACTTAATTGTTTACAAAATTAATATTTCATTTTAATCTTTATCTGATACAGTGGAATACAAGCATCCATTTCATTCTTACCACATAGCAGTACAATCGAAGTGGACCATCAACCATTTCGATGGATTGAAGGCTACAGAGTCCGCGTATTCGATACCATCTAACCATTTTCTGAATTCTGGACACACAAAAGCACTGCCTGCATACGCAGCATCGACATGAAGCCACATACTTTCTTGTTCACCTGTACGAAGGAGGTATGGGTATAATTCTTTATTTCGTAAATATCATTATTTCTTTACAGTCACCCTGATAGTTGTATTATCTCATTTCGTAAACTAATTAAATTATTCAGAAACTTGCAAAGCTAACTTCTATGATATCTATTTGACATTATTTATTAACGAAAGCAAGATACGTATTTCATTAAATTTAATTTCGACACGTAATTTAAAATCAAATATTCATCAAGTACTTATTTTACAATTGCAGACACGCTTCAAAAACAACTTATTCCGCATTTTTACTGTATTTTTGACTGTTACATTTCATTGGCTGTCTACTCTTATTGTTTAACCCTCTGAGAAACTCACACGCATAATCAACCTTTCAACCTGCAGTCTTCTCAGCATGATCTAGCCAATTTTGAACCCCTTGACCAATAGAAACTTTCCAAAGGATTCTATTATAAACGAATTAGCACTAGTATCTTTCCAAATAGTTCTATTCTAAGGAAAAGAGAAATAAAATCTTTCCAAAGGATTCTATTCCAAATAAAAGACCAATCGAATCTTTTCAAGTTATATTCCAAGAAAAGAACCAACAAAATTTTCCAAAGGATCTTATTTCAAGTAAAAAAAACAATTTTTCCAAAGGATTCTATTCTAAGGAAAGAAATAATTGAATCTGTCTAAAGATTGAAAAAATCCATGTATTCTTTCAACCAATAGATGTAGTTATTTAGTCAATAAGTGTGTTGTGGGGTAAAAGCAATGTTACTCGGAGATCACGCGAAACTCAAAGGGTTAAACATTCTCGTATTACTTCAGGAATGAATGTGAAAGGGCTTAATACTCACAGATTTCTCCAATTTCTCTTAAATGATCGAAAGAACAAGCGCCTGTAGTTCCTAGTGTGGCACACGCCTAAAAGGAGTAAACGTAAGGTTAATTAAAAGTATTAAAATTAACATTTCCAACAAGCTTATAGTACTTAGTATACTTAACCCTCCAAGTGGTTTCGACGAGATGTTATCAAGATCTGACTAATTTTGCTAATGATGAGATGTATCAAGATCTATATTGACGATTTTTTATGTTGACGAAACCAGGATCTGGTATTTTCTTCTAATAACGAGATATCTCGTCCATAAAGGTATGGTCAGTGCTTTTCTAATAACGAGATATCTCGATATCTCGTCCGTAAGGAGATTTTGCCAATAACGAGATATTTCGTTCATAAAGGTGGTCAGTTTTCTTCTAATAACGAGATATCTCGTCCATAGAGCCAATGACGAGATACCGAGACTAAACAACCACCAGGAGGGTTAATAAGATATAGATTCTCAGTGCTCACGAAAAAGTATCAGTACTCAAAGAATCAGTCTAACAATGGGTTCTTAAAATATACCAGTACGTTCCTAACTTGTGGGCTGTTGAGACTTGTGATTATGATAGATTTTGTAAAGTTGAAGTTTATATGTTATTTAAATTATTCTGGCTAAAAAGTCAGGAGCAAAACCCTAAAAATTCAATGTCAGGAATGAGCAATGGCAACGAGACCAGAGGCCATGTTAGCTGCTTTGTTGTAGTGAGGAGACAGCAGTTCCTTACACCATACTCCTTTACGTATTGGGTTGATGAAAAAGTTCATCCCGTTTTTGTTGCTAAATGGCATTGCATCGCAAAACCGAAGTTTTTGGAAGTGAAATTAACTTCACGCGTGTAAAGTTTTGATGTTTTTTGAAAGAAGAATTTCAGCGAGTAACTTGGGGAAAAAATTGTGTTACTGGGTTGTGCTTTTTAAAATTTTGTTAAGCATTAAAAGTGGCAAAAAATAAGGAGCACTTTCGACATAGTATGCTTTTTTATTTCCGCAAAGGCAAGAATGCTTCGCAGACGCTAAAGAAGACATGGTGAGGGTGCCGTTGCTGATTCCACGTGCCGTAAGTGGTTCAGAACGTTTAGTCAACTGGATCAGTTCTTTAGCCAGAAACCTCAAAACTTCTATGAGCGCGAAATTATGCGGCTACCGGAAAGATGGAGAAAGAAAGGTCACCGAACAGAATGGCACATGCTATATTGATTAAATGTAATTTTTAATAAATAAAATTTTTCAGTTTTTGTCAAGAAAACGGGACAAACTTTTGCATCAACACAATAAAATTGTTTAAAATAACATTACTGATTGGCAACACTATTGGAACGAGGTCCCAGTGGACTTCAAAACTTTCATCCCACCCTTCAACCTCACCACACAAATTGCAAAGAGACATGGTGTCTTTTTCTAATTGAAGTCGGGCCGCGGTAGCCCGGTTGGAAGAGTAACAGACTTGCAACAGGAGGATTGCTAGTTCGAATCCAACCAAAGATCATCGTGTACAAAGGAGTCTGGTGCACTTTAAATCTATCGTGGCCTCAAATATCCTCACTTTGGCGTGGTGTGGAGGTTTGGAGAGTGCGGTGCCAGCTCAGGTGTGACCTCGTCATCTGACCGTGATTCGAAATTACGTGGTTCGTCCTCGAATCTTTCCCTTCGGGGGTTGATCCCGGACCGTCGCCAATAACCCGTTATGTTGCTCTAGTCCGACGTTAATTAAAATACCAACCGACCTAACTGAAGTCAGTGATTCAAAATTATGTGGTATTTCTCTTTGGGATTGATCCCGGACCGTCACCAATAGCCCGTTGTGTTTTTTCAGTGTGACGGTAATTAAAATACCTACCGACCTAACTGAAGTCAGTGATTCAAAATTACGTGGTGTTGTCCCTTAGGGATTGATCCCGGACCGTCACAAATAGCCCGTTGTGTTTCTTCAGTGTGACTGTAATTAAATTACCTATCGACCTAACTGGTCAGAGAGCGAACATCCCTTTTTCAAAGAGAAGCAATATTTCTTAAGTTTTTCGCGAAAGCAAGCATTTTAAATTAGGGTTCAACGTCTACAAAGAAACCTGTAGGGTGCAGTACTTACAAAGAACGGAATGAGGCCTCTTTCTTTGTCCCTGCGAATCGCATCTGAGAGCGTTTGGCCTCGCATACTCAGATCCGAGTCACTCTCCAAGTAGCGCATTTTCACCAGACCGATGAGACCAGCCTTTTCTACAGACGAATGGGCCTGAAAATTATGCATTTTTGTGAGAAAAGCATTCTACTTTTTGTTGAACTTATTAAAATACTAGTTGAATTACCCGGCGTTGCTCGGGTTGAATTCTTTGTAGGTCATCGTAATATACGCACTGCTGAAGAGGGGGCTTTTAGCCCCCTCTTCAGCAGTGCGTATATTACGATGTTGCGTTACGATGTGCGTATATTACCTGTTCTGAAGAGGGGGCTTTTGGCCCCCTCTTCAGAACAGGAAAAGTAGAACGGTGTTGATATATAGCCAATGTGTCCCGCAAAATTCCAAAGAATTAATGTACCAAATTTAGTGTGAATTGGTGACATTGATCCTAAAAATACTCAATGTTCTTATGGGGATTTTCAATTATTGGATTGGATTTGGATTAGATTTTAGCCCCCTCTGGAGACCCAGGACAAGACGAACGAGGTTAATTTATAGCCTGTTTCCCGCAGGATTCTAAAGAATGGATGTACCAAATTTAGTGTGAATTGATCTGACAGTGACCGTAAAAATACTCAATGTTATTCCTATGAGGATTTCGAATTGTTTTTAGACCCCTCTGCAGACCCAAGACAGACAGTACGAGATTAATATGTATCCTATGTTACCCGCAGGGTTCCAAATAATAAGTGTACCAAATTTGTTGTGGATTGGTCAAACGGTGTAGATTTGTACTATATATATAGATTTGTAGATTTGTACTATATATATATATATATAGAGAGAGAGAGAGAGAGAGATTGTCACGTCGATCGAATTCGAATGAAAAAAAATTTAAAGGTTTATTTTGGAGAGAGAAGAGAAACACAGCATAGCAGAAGTGAGGAAAGAATGATAAATAACATTGTTCACGATTTTCGGAACAGATAAGTCAATAAGTGTTTTATAAAGTATTTTTAATGCTGAGAGAGAAATAGAAAATGTAATCAAAAATGTTCTATCACGTCACGTTTATTAGTCAAAAACATTAAAGATCCCAAAGACTCCTATTATGTCGTTTTTGACACATAATAGAAACGATCTATCTTAATAAACAGTCACCCACCCGGATCCAATAAATAATGAGTCATCCTCCCCGCACCAATGAACAACGCGTTAACCGATGAGTCATCCCCGCTGAACATGTTTGAAATCACACAATCTCAGTGCAGCTAAAGCCATTGGTGGGTGTGGTAATCCGTATTAAATTCTGCGAGTTCAGTAAGTGTCCTATACTTCTTCCAGTTCGCAAGTTTAGTTAATTCAAGTATCAAAATAGTGTTTTCTGTTATAATTGTACGTTGGCTTTTATTTGCATAATGAGTTGGCAAACACGTTCGTGTAAAAATTCTCCGAATTTATTTTGCTATGTCTGGCGAATTCACAACAAAGAGTCAGCGTAGGCCGATTTTAAAATTGATGAAAACTGCTTATATACATTATTTCGGTTGTCCAGTAGATCAGGATAAATTGTGGGCGCCGCATCTAACGTGTATTAGGTGTTATGTGAAGCTCACGCAGTGATTAAAAGGGAAAAAAGAACATTTGCCTTTTGCTATACCTATGGTTTGGCGCGAACCAAAAATTCGTTATGACAACTGCTACTTCTGTTTAACAAGTGTCAGTGGTTTCTCTGCAAAAATTAAAGTAATATTGTGTACCCAAATGTTCCATCGGCTATGGGATCAGTTGTTCATGGAGATGATTTACCTATTCTCACAGCTCCAGCTTCGTGGCAGGAAATTTCTGATTCTGAAGAGGATTGTTCTGAAAATACTGCTACGGCACAAGCTTCAAAAGACGTTGATTTCATACCAGAAAAATCAAATAGTGAACCACATCTCATTTCACAAGTGAACTGAGCGATTTGGTTCGCGACTTGAATTTAGCAAAACAACAAGCAGAAATTCTCACGCTTAAAGAAGTGGAGTTTATTGCATGATACCAGTTTCATATTTCAGAAACAGAAATAAATAATTAATGCAATATTTCATTAAGACAGATCTGCTGTGTTCCTGCTGCAATATACAAGGTTTGATGTCTTCTCTGAGCTGTCTTCTGCTCTACATTCCTTATAAAGCTGATGATTGGTGGTTATTCATAGACTCGTCCAAAACCAGCTTAAAAGCAGTGCTACTGCATAATGCAAACAAGCATCCTTCCATACCAATAGCGTATGCAGTTGGAATGAAAGAGACATGAAAGTATGTCATTGATTTTAAAAGCAGTGAATTATGGCTCATTTATGGCATATCTGTGGCGACCTCAAAGTTATCGGTCTTCTCGGCCTTCAAGGTGGCTTTGCAAAATACTGCTGCTTATGTTTGTGGGACAGTCGTGCAACAAGTGAACATTATGTGGTTAAAGACTGGTCCAAAAGAGGCACTTCACTCCTGGGGAAAAATATTAAGTATGTTCCATTAATCAACCCTTAGCATGTAATTTTGCCACCTTTACTTAGCAAATTGGGGTTGATGAAGGATTTTGTGAAAGCACTGAATAAAGGACTAGGATTCGAATATTTAAGCCAGGTATTTCCAAGGTTAAGTGAAGCCAAATTAAAAGAAAATATATTCGTTGGACCTCAGATTAGAAGATTACTCAATAATGAAAATTTTGACAGCAAGTTGAATAATGTAGATCTAGCGCCATGTAAGTCATTTAAGAATGTAATCCATGAAGTAATTTATGTGTTCTCCAACTCCAATTATAACACATTTCAGGTATATTTTATCTCTTATAGTTATATTCTACAAGATTTTTTCATGTAATAAGCTAAATAAATTATGAGTATTGCAAATTTATTTAGCATTTTGTATAATTTCATATACTGATAAACATTCACTTTGCAAATATTATACTTTTCCAGCAATTACTCAAGGTTGTATAATAAAAATGTGATGCGTGATGGAGAAAAACTGACTTCATTTCCAGATTCAGCGTCGCAAAAGCATGAAATTCAATTATTGAGGTTTCTGTTCCGAAAATCTTTTTTCAATTTGTAGACTAATGTAATTAATAGCCAACTTTATATAAAATAGCGAACATCGTTTGATGTTCAAGGATTGGTTACAAGACTCTTCTATAAAGTTCTATGATGTCATTACAAAAAAATACAAAATAAAATGTTTAAATTTTAATGATTAAATAGTTAGTGGAAAAATAAACTGCCATCAATGTCTAATGGTATTAATGGATGAAAGGGGGGAATTATTCCGGATAGCTAAGAAACTTTTGTGCGGTGAAAATTTATATTCTGGGGGTTAATTTTAGTATCATTTCAAGTACAGTGGTACCTTGAGATGCGAGTTTAATTTACTCAAATCAATTTTCTCCATTGATATTAATTGAAATGAGATTAATTCGTACCAGCCTCCAAAAAACCGCTCCAATTTTTTTATAATAATGTATTTATAATCAACATTAAATGAATGAATTTTAGAACCACCCCCGACTGGCTTTGAACTGCTCTTGCGAAGCCTCCTGTGCTGAAGTATCTGGGTTTCTGCAGCAAATCTACGTAAGTGGCTTGTGCCTCCTCGCAAATTATAGTCTCTGTCAGTGTCTCCTGCGAGCTGCTTCTCTGTTAACCACAAAAACAGCAGGTTCTCCATCTTTTCATGGACAGAGTTGCGAAGCTTTGAAATAATTTTAACGCCCTTAGCTGGAGTTATAGCCTTTATTGAGTCCTGCTTCAGAATAGAACATATCGTAGAAGTGCGATCGTACTGCGTGCCAAGTCTATTACTCTTACGCCTTGCTCATGTTTGTCTATTATCTCATGCTTTAACTCCATGAATATCACCTTTTTCCTTTTCTCACCACTGTTCTTTACACTCATCTTCTTTGGACTCATGGTTGTGCAAAAAATTATCTAAATAACTTAACTGTACATACACCCCGTTTTTCCGTTTTTAGAATTGACGCATCTGGTAGGAGAAAAGAAAAATAACTGTCATCAGGTGACGTGAACATGTGAACTGGATGGCGAGCAAGACTCGGGAATCTGAGCGGAGTGGTAGTTGTGACTTCACCAAAGCAGGCTCGTATCTCAAATTCTGGCTCGTAACTCAAGGCAAAAAATCGACCTAGTGACTGCTCCTATCTAAAAAAAACTCGCATGTTGGGGCACTCGTATCTCAAGGTACCACTGTATGTCAGCAAGGGTATATTGGATCGATTGACCGAGTTGAAACCCTCACTTGGCCACCGGAATCACCCTATTTATTCCTCTGGGAATACCTCAATGGCACAATACCCTCACTAACTCGGAAGTTGACACTGTCGCAAGTGTCCACAAGAGCCGTGAATTTTATGACCATGGTTTCGCACTGGGTCTCTTCAGAAAACCTAGTACTGGTGCCCGACATATTGCAGTCGATTCTTGACGTCAGAGCCAATCACCCATCGACCCTCTAATGAAGTAGATAGAGCATGTGTGCGCAGCTTTGTGTTATTTTTCCCATCGCTCAGTTTGAAGATCTGTCTCGTGGTTGTGGGAAAAGCATGAATCCTGAATTATTGATTGGTTCAAGTCATTATCCACAGTGGTAAAAAGTATTGTCTCCGTTTCAATAGCCAATCGCTAAGTCTATTCGTAAGCCCACTTGATTTACCCTTCAGAGATCTTACGACATGCGAAACGGTCTCCGCCTACATGCTCTGTCTATTTCATCATTCTGTCGTCTCTGTCTATCATCACCCAGTACTTGCCATTTCACCACGTGTAGGTGTGGGAGCCTGAATACAGACGCAGGTGGTTGAAGTATGCGCGATGTGCATCCATTACGAATGGACATGTGGATAAATTTTAATGATTTATTGGCATTGTTCATGCATCCAGTAATGACGACAAGAAACATGTCGCTTCCAACTTCGTCCATGTCAAGGTTTAATTTCTGCCAGTTTCGATTCATATCAGGGTATATTTTTCTAACCCCTGTGTCAGAAAATTTTCCTTGTACATGAAGTTTTAATGTGAGGACGTCATTTTGTTTAGGAATAAATTGTAAATAAAACATTTATTATTCTTTATGTGCATATATAATGTCATTAATTGTGTAAGTAGTATTTAAAAAAGTTTTTTATTTAAGTTATTCCAAAACAAAACGGTACCCAAACATAAGTACCCTATTTGCGTATATCTATTCTTGCTGTTGTCTTGTCTCTGATATACCTTGGTCAAATATAGCCCTTGTGCCATAAAAACCAACCAATCATCTACAACCTTTTGGAGGGGAATGACAAATATATGAATATCGGGGGAGTTGAAAAGTATCTTCCTTATCTCTTATAATAATGCGTCTTATATTCCTTATAATAATGTATTTTGCCTCCAGAAAAATATTCCTGTTGGTTACTGACTCGAGAAACGTATTTTAGACTTCTCATTTTATATTTGGAAACTATTTCAATTCAGATATGAAACAATTGACCTGAGGGGATCGCAGTAAAATGCATTTATTGAAACCTTATTGATGATAAAGGTCTACGAACCTGGTCCGAAGTGTAAGCGACCAGCCTTTTGTTGAGATCGGCTTCGTCTACTTGATCGCATTTTTCACGAAAGTACTGGAAGATTTGTGTCCGAGCAGCCAATAGCCCTATAAGTGTGGATTCACTTGCTGTAGTCTGCAAAATTGATGGACAATGTGTAATAAGTTTAGAAAGGAGGAGGTAATTACAAATAGAAAACCAAACTTTATAGTCGCACATGCCCTGTTCATTCTACAAATAGTACTTCAGATATTTAGATTGCGAATAATTTGCTTATAATTTAATTTTTAAAATAATAATTAAAACATGTGAAACAACTTACATTATGTTATTTTAACCCTCCAAGTGGTTTCGAGATATATCGTCCATCAATATCCGACCAATTTTGTTAATGATCAAGGTACTGTTGATTTTTTTATGGTGACGAGATCAAGGCCTGGTCAATTTTCTTCTAATGACGAGAGACCTCGTCCATCAAGATTGGTGAGTTTTATTCTAAGGACGATATATCTCGTCCATCAAGACCTGGTCAGTTTTGGTTGTCTAGACGAGTTTCCTCATCTAGACAACCACCAGGATGGTTAATTCATTGTTTATTTCATAACTATAACAGTTTTATGAATTTTTACAACCGTTTATTAATCAATCCATTAAACTATTTATAGATTAATTACACTTTCAAGATAACATATTTAATCTCTTTATAAAATAACAACTATTAATTTCAAAATAGTATTAAATCTTGTAGACTAGTTTAATTCCGTTTTTTTTATGAAACAGTGTGATGCGTTTTAAGAAAACTAAATAAAACCTTATCTGACAGTCATCCTTTATCGTATATTAATTACATATCTTCGGTTATTCTTCATTGTTGGAAATTTTTAAAAAATTAAACACTTTACCTGAATAACTCCACCTCCTTTTCCCTTTGATGTAGAATGGAGAAAGGAATCCGGCAAACCTATGATTTTAGCCAACCAATCCATGACCACTATTTCCAATTCAGTGCATGCTGGACTCGAGGCCTATGGAAATTTAAGCTCGTGAAACTGATATTGTTGCTAAGACACAATATTACTCAGAATAGATAATTCAGGAGATTGAATCTAAGTTTAATTTCCAGATGAAGGATACATTTTTGCATTTAGAATTATAATTCAGTATGGAGAACCGAATCCACAAAACAATGCAACACTTAAGAACATAGTAACCAATTACTCTACCTGTGTCAGTTATACAGATCATACGAACTCGTTTTCCAAATGAGGTTAAGAAACGTATTCTAGTCTAGGAATACTTGTCAGGTTCAAAACTGCATTTATACTTCTAAATTTATCTTACTTTTATAAAAAAATTCTAATTGTTTTTCAAGATCCAGGACACGCAAAATTGTGATGCTAGATATTTAGCCATAATAATTTTTTTTCTTAAAAAGCCAACGTTATTGTTTTAATGTTTGGCAAACCAGGGAAGAAATGCGGAAATTTAAAATTTATCAGAACAAAATGAAAATGGAATTCAAAGTAAAATATTTTCACAACAGAAAAAATGCAGTTCTTGGTTTAAGCAAAGGTCGTGACATCTTCGGTGCTTTCTATTGGCATAATTCCATTATGACTGATGGCTCTTTTACGGATTTAACACAAAAATACAATTCGTGATTGAAGCGATGGTTGTCATATCTTTGGTGCTTTCTGTTGGCATGATTCCATTATGGTCGATGGCTCTTTTACGGATTTAACACAAAAATACAATTCGTGTTGAAGCGATGGTTGTCATATCTTTGGTGCTTTCTGTTGGCATGATTCCATTATGGTCGATGGCTCTTTTACGGATATTTAACACAAAAGTACAGAACTAAAATTGATGCTTTGACACTCCAAGGAATATTTTGTAGCTTTAAATCTAACTACAATAATCTAAATAATATTTCATTGGAATATTTTTACCCAAGTAAAAGCAAGACATCCCAGTCCATCTGCCAACATGTCTCCTAACAAGGAAGCCGGACTGTTCAGAGCAGGAAAATAGGCGTGCATCTGTGGGCTCTGCCAATGTGTTATCTGTAAAACAAATAAATAATTTATTTGGTTTCGCTCATAATCACCATATTTCCTATATGACAAATTATCTGATGTATGGTTGGTATGAATTTAAGTTACAGTAGATAAAAGAAAAATAGAAAACAGTGTTCTCTTGAATTTGTTATGAGGTTCCTTGCAGAGACGACATATGTTCTGAAGATGAAATTGTTCTATATAATGGTGGGAAGGAGTTGAGAAAATTTGGGGGGGGGTGAAAGAATCCACGGATTACTTAGAAAGATGTGGTTATTTAGTCATTAAGTGAGTTGTAGGGTAAAGCAATAAGCTCGGGGAGTTAACCCTCCAAGAGGTTTCGACGAGAAATCTCCTCCAAGATCTGGTCAGTTTTGCTAATGGCGATATACCTCGTCGAGACAAAACTACCATATTACTCCAAAGGCAAAGAAAAGATCCAAAAACAGGAAAAACAACTCATTCCTTGCCTAGAATTTGTGACAGTTTGGAATAGATTTTTGCATTACATGCTGGCCACTACAGGGTTGTTTTAGACCCGATGATAAACCACCAGTAGGGTTATGATTTAAAGATGAAGCAGAACATCTGACATTTCCCGTGTGCGATACAGGAAATGTAGAAGCGCCACGAAGTCTAACCAGACTGGCTAAGTAAGATTTTTCCAGTGATTCCGGAGAGACAGTTTCACAAATTGACGCGAGTAGAGAATGGCGTACGGCTAGGGATGGGGGAAAAAGAACAAGCTGTTCTTAAAAAAGAACGGGAACAGCCTGTTCTCACTTTTCATAAAACCCTGTTCTCTTTTCTTTTTGTAAAAAGAAACATTGGAATTTTTTTCTACTTCGATTTTAATACTACGGGTTGAAATGGGAATTTTGCAAAGAAAGTAGTTTCACTTTTCTCGAAACACAGCTGTTCATCCTACAGTTCTTGACTCACTGTTTCCTGTTGATTCATTCATCCGTTCTCTGTCCATAAAAAAACTCCCAGCTCAGACTATTTCCTGTTTGGGAATCGATTCCTGCTCTCAAACTATTCGGACTCTGTTTTCAGCTCTGAGGGCTGTTCTCCTTTCTCCGAGCTGTTCTCGATGAACTGTTCGCGGTGCTGATCTCACTGACTGCTCCCGGAACTGTTCTCGACTGAACCAAACCTCGACATTTGATGAATTTGCGAAGAAATTAGCGTAATGCGAAATTTTATAATTGTTAGGCAATGGCATGGTGATGAATTTTTAGTTTTAAACAAATTTTTAAAAAATTTAAAAATAATACTGATCAAGATTTTGTTGTCCAGCTTTTCTTTGGTGGTGTCGCCTCTACTCGTTCTTAGGATTTGCAATGCTTTTAACTTTATTTTAAAACCAAATTTAACAAAATGGAATGCAAAATTTCAAATTTGAACATATTTCACTGTGAAAGTGAGATTCGGATCGGGTGTCATGCTTTCTCAAAAAGTTGAAAAGGTATCTCATTAAGTCAGCTATTACGATTTTAGACATCTCGGAAACAAGCTTCCCACCATAAAACTAATGTGTTGAAAAACGAGTGATTTTTTGACTTGTATTTTTCATGTTTTAAACGTGTTTAGAGATTATATAATAATTAACCTGTTTTTCTGACGAACTAATTTTACTTTCCAAGTGCTAATCCCGGTATGCGTTTTTTAAGTGTTTGCAATCTTTTAAAAGGCAACTCCCTACTGCATAACGTGATTCAAAATTACGTGGTGTTGTCCTCGGATCTTTCTCTTCGGGATGAATCACGGACCTTCGTTTAGTTGACTTAAAAATGGCAATAAAATCTTTAAAAATATTACTTTCATTTGTCTTGTCCTAGGCACCTCATATCTGTTTGGGAAAACGTACTTGAGATGGTTCAGATCTGGGACATTAGTGGCCACTGAGGTCCCAGAGAGAATTTAAACGTTTCGATTTGCAAGAACTTTTTCAAATTTACAGATATATTCTGTTTTTCTTTTCTTAATTACTGATAGTTTGGCGCAGTTTGGACAGATTTGCCCATTGCTCCATAAAAATCAATCAATCGATTAACAATACGAAGACTCCAAATTATTTTATATTTCGTTTTCTTCCTGTCAAAACTAGAGAAAATCTCTCTAATAAAAAAGCTAGAAGAGTCATTTGTATTTTGTTTATAGTATATGCATGCCTAGAAAGTACTAACGTCAACAAAATTCAGTACCTGTCGGTCTATCGCAAAAACTGCTGGCGCCACATGATCTAAGGAGGAGGAACAAGGCTTGAACATTTTGAGTAGAGGCACTTGAGAACGGTGGTGAACATAAAAGCAGGTTAAAGAACAGTTCTTTTAAAAAGAACGGAACAAGAACTGTTCGCCGAAAATAACAGTATTTCCCATCCCTACGTACGGCCATGCCTGGTGATTATCCGATGTAACTATAACTGGTAATGTTAAAACGATGTACATGTGTGCTCGATTTAAAGAATTAGTCGTATTCTAGATATCAATACATATAAAGCAGAGTTGGCATTTGTCTGTTCTCTATACAAATCTATACCGTTTGACCAATCTGCACTAAATTTGGTGCACTTATTCTTTGGAACCCTGCGGGTAACGTAGGCTACATATTAACCACCCATTCTACTTGTCTTGGGTGAGCAGAGGGGTGTGACATCCCGTCATCCTGGACAGAGCACTTGCAGGGGGGGGGGGGCTCTCTCCCTGTCTGGCTGTGTAGATGACGTCAGAGTTAACATCTACTGGAGTCGTCTCTTAAGATGACCTTGGAGGGTTTTTTAGAATCTTAGAGTATGGTGCAATACCAGAAGGGTGCGGTTGCGCTGAAAATCGATCAGTATCACATCGTTTATGTATCCCGTCTGTAAATTCTTGAACTGTAGCTTTATTATTGGTAAGTAAAATAAATTTATAAGGTAAGATTATTTTTATAGAAAGTGGTCTTTTTTATCGTCGATATGGTACAGGGGGCTAAAGACATTTCGAAATCCTCATAGGAATTACATTGAATATTTATACGATCAAGGTCCGACCAATTCACACTAAATTTGGTACATTCATCCTGTAGAATTCTGCGGGACACAGGCTATATATCTACCCCGTTCGATTTGTCCTGGGTTTGCAAGGGGCTAAAAACAATTCGAAATCTCCATAGGAATAATATTGAGTATATTAGATGAATTATAAGCAATTCATCCCAAGCAACGTCTGGTAATTCAGCTAGTAGTTAAATAAAATGAAGTCTTTTATAAAAGGAGCAGCTGGGTACTTAGGTAAAGGGAAGCAAGGACCAGAAATGTTTTTAAAAATCTGGACTAAAAACTTCCTGCATACTCACCCCTGGCATGATGACTCTTTCCACGTCCGCCAGAATGGCGTCGAAGCTTTCTCCTTCTACTGGAGCCGAATCCGGGAGCAGAGGGCGCATGTACCCGGGTTTGACGTCCGGGAAGACCCTCCTTTGTCTGATGTTGGCCAAATAATCGGCGATGTAATCCACCATGGCCTTACCTAAGAAAAATGAGAGAGAAATCGTATTTCAGACAACTGTCTCGAACGCATGATAAATATGAATGCGAAATACATACTTAACCCTCTGAGGGGTTCACAGGCATGATTCTAACCTGTAATCTAACCTGCATGAATTGTAACCATTTTTACCTTCTTAACCAATAGAACCTTTCCAAATGATTACATTCAAAGGAAATGGGAAACAGAATCTCTCCAAAGAATTCTATTCTAAGAAAATGATCAATAGAATCTTTCGAACGATTCTATTCCTAATCTTTCCAAAGGGTTCTATTCAATGAAATCACCAATAGAATCTTTCCAAGAAATTCTATTGGTCTTTTGATTGAAATAGAATCCTTTGGAAAGATTCTATTGGACCTTTCCTTAGAATATAATCTCTTCCAAGGAAATCCCTTCTATTCCGAGGAAAGGACCAATAGAATCTTTCCAAGGGATTCTATTCCTAATCTTTCCAAATGATTATATTTTTAATCTTTCCAAAGCATTCTATTCCTAATCTTTCCAAAGGATTCTATTCCTAATCTTTCCAAAAGGTTCAATGAAATCACCATTATATATAGACTATTTCCAAAGGATTCTATTCCAAGGAAGGACCACATTATCTTTCCAAAGAATTCTATCCCAAGGAAAGAACGAATATAATCTTTCCAAGGGATTATATTCCAATAAAAGGACCAATAGAATCTTTCCAAAGGATTCTATTCAAATCAAAAGACCAATAGAATATTTCCAAGGGATTATATTTCAAGGATAAGACCAATAGAATCTTTGCAAATGACTCTATTCCAATGAAAGGGTCTGCAGAATCTCTCGAAATGTTTTTATTCTCAGGGAAGGAACATAATATTTTTCTGAATGTTGAATAAATCCATAGATTCTTTCAACCATTAGATGTAGTTATTTAGTCATGAAGTGTGTTCTGTGATAAAAGCAATATTACACTACTCGGAAATCTTGTAATCATCAGAGGGTTAAGAAAATTCCAAACAATATCTGTATTGATCATCATTTGCATACTTTGCTGCCATTCGCCAGCTACAAAGTAACCACAATTTCTGTATCATGTATTATGTAGCGAATCATATACTCAGATAGTTATCCAATATCACCTGCTATACCTAGGAAAGCAATTGATGTTGAGCGTCTAAATTCCTTCATACTTTGTTTTCATAATGGTACGGTTCTAAATTGTAATTTTGCATTACAATTTATTTTTATTTCTTAGCATTATGATTTAAATCATTATTTTAAGATTAATATTAATTATATTAATATCTTGTAAAATTTGAGTGTTCCAATAATTGCAGTGGGTCAGAAAAGTTTTCGTTTAACACTTTGTATCTATTTTGTAGTTAAAGTTTGTTGTTGCCGTTGCTTATAGCCTGCTCCGAAAATGCTAGACTAGGTTCATAAGACCTTATCACCTGAACAGGAGAGAAGCTGCTTAATCTTGGTCCTCCACCAATTAATCCAAAGATTCACCGATGCAGTCTAGTATATGAGATGGAGGTGCAAGCTAGGCAGTACAGGAGCAAGATGGGGAAACTTTATCTCTACCAGATAGACGTGAAATATGAATAGGCTCTCTGAGCATTGCTATTGAGGGGTGCTTCAAAAAGTGACCAACGTATCTACTAGTAATCCCGTGAAAAATTGTGACAATCTCTGAAAAATTGACTTGGTTGACCGATTTGGTATCTTATCGCCTCGTTTGGAGATATAACATCTTATGACAGGGTAGGTGTGTGAATCCCCATTTCTATAGTTACAAGAATGGTGAATTCGCAAGTCTATTACTACCAGGTAATCAATAAATGGACCAATCAGATGATGAATCAACGGACGGACGTCTTCTTCCGTCCAGTGGGCCAATCAAATGATGAATGTTAGGTTCCACCCAGCAGAGGAGAGTTGTCTAAGGGTCACGTTACTACTAGTTTTATATATGTTACTACTAGTTAAAAATATGTTTATCTATGTTAGTCTCCCATCAAAATAATCAAATAATTATGAAAAGTTATATGAAAATATTATAAATACTATATTCAAATAAATGTTATAATTTTATAATACTGTATTCAAATAAATATTATAATATTATAAATACTATATTCAAATAAATGTTATAATATTATAAATACTATATTCAGATAAATGTTGTAATATTATAAATACCATATTCAAATAAATGTTATAATATTATAAATACCATATTCAAATAAATGTTATAATATTATAAATACTATATTCAAATAAATGTTATAATATTATAAATACTATATTCAAATAAATGTTATAATATTATAAATACCATATTCAAATAAATGTTATAATATTATAAATACTATATTCAAATAAATGTTATAATATTATAAATACTATATTCAAATAAATGTTATAAATACTATATTCAGATAAATGTTATAAATACTATATTCAGATAAATGTTATAATATTATAAATGCTATATTCAAATAAATATTATAATATTATAAATGCTATATTCAGATAAATATTATAATATTATAAATACTATATTCAAATAAATATTATAAATACCATATATTCAAATAAATATTATAAATACTATATTCAAATAAATGTTATAAATACTATATTCAAATAAATGTTATAATATTATAAATACTATATTCAAATAAATATTATAAATACTATATTCAAATAAATGTTATAATATTACAAATATTATATTCAGATAAATGTTATAATATTATAAATACGATATTCAAATAAATGTTATAATATTATAAATACTATATTCAAATAAATATAATAAGATTGCATTTGAAAAATGCAACATATGCACATAAAACCATTCCGCCACTTTGTATAAAAAGCATAAATGTTAAGCGTAAACATCAAAATCAATGTATCTAATTTTTGTATGTCTTAATCTTAGATTGTTTTAATCCTCCTGGTGGTTGTCTCGACGAGGAACTGACTAGAAGTTGATGGACGAGATATCTCTTCATTAGAAGAAAACTTATCTCTTCGTTAGAAGAAAACCGATAGATATTGAGCTCGTCATCATAAAAAATTGTCAATATCCTGATGACGAGATTTCTCGTCATTAACAAAATCGATCAGATCTTGATGGACGAGATACCTCGTCGAAATCATTTGGAGGAGTGTAAATGCTGTGTCATTACAGCCCCCGATATGTTCTCGAACTGGAACCAATTTTATTCAACCCAGGTTACAGATAAAATTTTCTTTTCAATGGATTTCACTATTTTAGGACATACAAATGTGCAGTTTCTACAGACTTCCTCTAATTTTAATACATAGATCTTTAAACTTCAGATTTTTTTAATCGTTTCGATCTATTATAAAATAGGATTTTTTCCGTGTAAACAAACCAAACGGTCTGCGAAGATTTTACTTCTGTTGTCCAAATGTTCCCTCATAATGCATAACCTTAAAGTACAGTTCTTTGGCAACGTTTGTCGCTCAATCTAATCGGTGTTGACTAATCAAACATCATATCGTTGTTTTACTACCAAAACCTCGTAAGTCCAATTATTATAGTTTATGAAGTTTTAACATTATTTGGTTACAAATATGCTTACTTTTACTTCAAAAGATCTAAATCTCAATCAAAAAGCCACCCTGGGCAATTTTTAAACCTCATATCTCATAACTGGTCTACGGCTTGGTTTTTCATCGTTGACGAAAATTTTTTATATCAAGACTTACGAGGTTTTAATAGTAAAACGACGATATATCAATTCGTAATTCATATCTTGCAATTTTTATTGGAAGTGTTGAAATCGTATTCGTAAAACAGGCTAACGACGGCACGATCAGAATGCAGGAAACATGTATCGACCGCAGAAATACAACCACCAAATACAATTAGCTTGACAGAAAATGCCTGTCATTCACAAAGCTACATCGACCTTTTAATGAAATAGAAGGATCATGTTCGTAGTCGCTGCCGTAAGAACTCTGAAGGGTAAATCACAAATCGACTTATCCGATTGGCTATGGAAGCGCAGACTAGTGTTTTTGATCACGGTGGATAATCACTTTAACCAATCAATAATTTAGGATTCATGCTTTCACTCGTGACAGATCTTCAAACCGAGCAACTGGAAGAAATAACATGAAGCTGCGGGCACATGCTCCGTCTATTTCATTTAAAGGTCGGTGCTAAGCTAAAGCAGATATAGTCGGCTTACAGCATAAACTCACTGACATTTTCTCATGATAGATATTCATCCACACTAAACACTCATTTTCATGAGAAATACTGTCATATTGTAATCCGTTTAGAAGTTGTATAATACTATCAAAATGCTTATACTTTTATATAATATACAGGAAACACTTATCACCGCAGAAACACTACCTCCACCCACTCAGCATAACGGAACTTGCCTCTCATACACCAACAATACATTTGTAAACGCATTACTTTTTGAGTTATGTTTTACCAAACTAAACTTTAATTGATTTGTATAAATTTACATATTTATTTTTAAAAACTGATTAATGCAGGCATATTGAACCTTAGTACAAGCAATAAATATAAGTATGTATGTATATCCAGATACCGACACATCCCTCAAATTTTACACCACACCAACTCGAGTTATTTGGCCAAATATGGCCCTTGAACCCATGAAACCCAAAACCAGCAGCCTACTCGAGTTTATTCGTATTCACATTCACCCGTGATCCCTTGGATATGTTAAGTTTTATTTTTAGTATGAAACTTATATATATACTTATTACATAAAATCTAATAAGAAGTATTATTTACCTTGGATTCTGTACTCTTCTAAGTTCATAGCGTCCGGAACTGATTACTTCAACTGAACTATTGAGATCAAACCAAATCACCAACCTCCTTTTAAATCTTGTTTGGCTTTGTTTTTAGTTAGTGGTGATGCTTCATGACACCTGTGAATCTGCTGATGGAAGAAACGTATGGAATCACTATATTGCACTATTATGTACATTCCATTGTCAATTCCGGATCGACTAATGAAGCCGAAAAATGACTTGTCATTATTCTATGACACTTTACAAGGGATACATCGTCATTCAATGAAATAAACAAAAGGCACCTTTCAACATAGCTGATTGTTCATAGATCTTAATATAAGTGTTTGGAAAAAAACAAACAGTTCCTTTTTACTCTTGCGTCATTCAAAGAAATACAGAATTAGACAGAAGAAATTCAGCACCAATTTTGAACACTTTTAACCCTCCAAGTGGTTTCGACAAGGCATCTCGTCCATCAAAATATGACCAAATTTTGCAAAAGACGAGATATCTCGTCATCAAGGTATTGCTAATTTTTTTGGACGATGACGAGATCAAAATCTGGTCCAATTCTTCCAATGACGAAATATTTCGTACATCAAGATCTGACCAATTTTGCAAAGGACGATATGTTTCGTCCACATCAAGATCTGACCAATTCTGCAAAAGATGAGACATCTCGTCACCAAGATATTGCCAATTTTTTGGATGATGACGATATCAAAATCTGGTCAATTCCAATGACGAAATATTTCGTACATCAAGATGTGACCAATTTTGCTAATGGTCAGATACGTCGTCGAAATAACCACCTGGAGAGTTAAACAAAATATTATTTTTTATTTCATTTGATATTCAATTAAGGACATTGTTTATGGAACATGACATCGGCCATATACCGCCTCTGGCCTCACCGCAAATATGGTTTTTCCGATCACATTTTCGGTTACTTTTGAGTACATTTCTGGGTTTGTAGGTAGGTAGTTGAATTTACGTCGCATTGGAGCAACACGACGGATTTTTGGCAGCGATCCGGGATCAATCTCGAACCTAAAGATCAGAGGAAACAACTCGTGATCCGAATAAATTGAACACCAGATGAGGACAACACCTGAGCTGGCACTCCTCTCAGAACTACGGTCAGATGACGTGGTCAATACCCTGAGGTCAATGACGTGGTCAATACCCAAACTTCACTCTCCGAACTTTCACACCATTTGAGGCCACGACAGATTTAGAGTGCACCATATTGAGTTTCGAGATCGCAACCCTTCGGTTGCTGATCCACGACTATCCATTGGACTATTGTGGATTTCTGGAGTGATTCAATTTCGCTAATGTTTTCCCGAAGTTGGTGAATGGTTGTCGACTTGCTAGCGGAACTCGTTGCTTTAGGTAGCCATATAGAAAAAAAATCCAGCACTGCCAAATAAGGGGAACTAGGGGGCAATCGTCATCGCCACATTTTGACGTTATTCGGCAGGAAAAGCGTCTTTCGGAACTCGCATGATTACGCAGCATGTTCCTTCATACCGTTGAAACCACATGTCTTGTAAACCTTTGTGGATCGATTTCAGATAAAAATAAATTTCGCAACACCACAGAGTGCTGTTCGAAATTGACAGTAACCGCATTTCCATTCGCATCCTCGAAAAAAAAATGGTCCAATAATGCCTCCACTCTAAAATTACACTGCCCTATGGGAATAAGGAAGTCGTTCATGAATTAACCCTGGATTCATCTGATCCCAATATCGGGTGTTATGTTTAATTACCAATCCACCGATGTTACAATGAAGTGCGAAGAAATTGAACAAATCACATGATTGAAAGAACCCGTATTTGCAGCGCGACCAGAGGCGGTTATTTAACCGATGTCACATTCTATAAACTGTCATTAATTGAGTAAAAAATATGCAGAAAAGTTAGCATAACTTTTTTACTTAAAAGTAATTCCAGAACAAAATGGCATCCTTACATGAGAAACTGCATAAATTCTCGTCATCCGACCGTGATTCAAAAATGGGAGATGCTGTCCTCGATCTTTCCCTTCAGGATTGATCCCGGACCTACGCCAATAGCCCGTTGTGTTGCTCCCAGAGGGACGTTAATTCAATTACCTTACTCTACCCCCTGAGTAATTCAATGCCTAACATTTGCATAAAGGTAAAAAATCATATCAAAGTACACTTCCAAAGAAACAAAAACGACCTTACGCCATAAAACCCCCAAATCCAATCCAAAGAAACAAAAATTTGGGGAACAATATAAGGAAAGCCAGCACCTCTGCTGTAGCATAAACTTCAAATGTACATAGCCCCTCAGGGTACATATTCTTCAGGTGTACACGGGCTTCCCGAACCCGTGGTACTCTAGTGATGTACTCTTTTCCCATGGGGTTTACTGCCTTTGGTAAACATAGGGGTCGCAACCGCAGGATGCCCAAGCGATTTGTTTCTTCTCTCCATCCCGTCTTTTCGCAATTACTTGACATTGTTGTGTGTTTGGTGTAGCTTGGCCAAATATGACCCTTGCCTCTTAAAACCCAAAACCAACCAACCCTCTTTCACGACACTTTTCACTTGACGTTGTCTAGTACTTGGCACAGCTTGGCCAAATATGGTCCTTGCGCCATGAAGCTCAAAACCAACCAAATGTGCATACGAAATATAGTTTTTACGCCGAATTTCAAATCTTTATCAAACATTAAACACGCATATCAAGTTTCAAGTCAATTGGTCCATTTGTTATTTGGAAATTTGCCTCACCAGTGGCCGAAAGAGCAAGGCGTCGCTATTAAGAAACTGGTAAGCTGAAGCGCTTGATTACAAGTTCCAATCTTGTATGTACCTAAGTCGGGCTGGCTGCCTTGAAGTTTCTGGTTTCTTAAAAATGATGTGGGCCAGCTTCTCCAAAGTCCTAGGAATCCAAAGTCCTAGGACATGTCTCCATCCAGTTCCTGGATGGAGACAGTTTCTTCAGTTCACGGTGGATGCAAAGTAGCAGCACTTCCTATAATGCCCCATGTAAACACTGAGACTGCCATTTTCTGGATAACGAATGCTTGCAGAATTATACGTCCATAAGCTGGCAGTGGAAAAAGCAAAGAAGTTTTGGTGTTCCTAATATTAAATTAGTTTTTTAGACTACATCTTCCCCAATAATCTTCCTATGATTCCTTTTTTTTTCATTGCATTGCTATTAAATAATCCCAAACGAAATCGATGTGTGTTTCTTTTTAACCCTCCTGGTGGGTTATCTTCGTGTCGACAACTGCCCTGTTTTGGCCGCCTCTGGTACAAACCTGTTGAAAACTGTCACCAGAGTTGTTTTGTCTGAGAAAGCTGACCACACCAAAAATTTGTTTCCTGCTGTTCAGTATATATTGAACTCAGAATTATTTCTCTTCACAAACTTCAAAATAACACAATTTTTATCTGGCCATGGAAATTTTGCTGGATACCTAAATGAGTTTCACCTTCGGATTAATGATATGTTCGAGTGTTCAAAACAGCAGTCACGAGATGTGGATCATTTGCTTTTCAGTCGTCCTGCATTTGATAGTCCAAGAGAATGTGTCTTAAAATGATTTGAGAAGATTGTGTAAAACACACACACATGGCCATTGAAACTGAATGTTTTTGTTGGATCTAATCTGCTTTTCTTCTCATGTGTTACGTTCATCAAATCTTGTAATTTTAGTCAAAGTTTATATTCCACTGTTCCCTTGATGAATCAACTTACTTCTGCAATCCCGTGTTGTACTTTTGTGGTGTACGGGTAGTTTGCTTTTGTTCAATAAAAAAACTGTCACCAGTTCTGGGCGAGACAATTCGTTTTCATTCCCTTGGAGTAATGGGGCAGTTTTGTCTCGACGAGAAACCTCATCCTTAGCAAAATTGACCGGATCTTGTACGAGATATCTCGTCGAAACACTTGGAGCGTTAAAGTACGATTCAAGGTAGCACATTGATATTCAAAACTCCATGAATAGCAATCTTACGGTCTTGAGGGAAATTGTTTTACGGGACTTATTATTTTATATGACTGTAAATTTTCATCTCTATTTATCCGTTTCCCCCTCTAGGTTTTCATAATGTCAATTATTTCTTCTATTGTTTTTAAACGGAAGGAACCAGTACGTTGGAGTAACGCCTGAAATTTTGCACAGTCATACAAAGTCTTTCCAAATTGATTTTTATCAAAACCCATCCATGTCTGTATTTATATGTTTCGAATATTTATTTAATATTCGTATTTCGTACTTAACACTTTTAAAATAGAAAAATTACAGATTTTCTTTGACTATTCTGATAAAAGCTGGGGTAAAAATTATTAACTTGATATGAAGGTTTCCTGAAGAGCATGATACGAGTTTGGAAACTAATTTAACAGAAGCCACAAACTTCACGTAGGGACTTTGCGTGGTGATCCAAAAATAATTTTCCTTGGAGAGGAAAACTATCTATATTCACTTTTTGGATAGTTTACTCATCAATTCGATTGTATTAAACAATTGTAAGCTTTTTGGGTTGCATACATGAAGACGAGTGTTTACTAAAAAATTAAACATTTATTAAGAAAACTAAAGACAATACAAATTTATGTAGAACATCGATCCTCACTCTCTCACTCCGTCTATCATTCTTCTCAATTCCAAATTCCAATTACAAACACTATATTGTTTTTAATTAAAAAATAGGTTTACCTAATAATTCAAAAATATATTTGAAATATATACAGTACACACAATATTCTATGTAAATTAATTATTTATCATTTCTAATGAAAGTCATGCTAACTCAAAATAGTTTTTACATCTCTTTATCATCTTAAATTCTGCTTTCGAAACTAAACACGTTGTAATGTGTATGATAGTTTAATGTATGCATTAAATTAGCCCTCTAAGAGATTTACACGCACATATCCGTTCTGCGACCTGCAGTCTTTTCTGTAGGATTTCTAACCAGTTTTGACTTCCTAGATCAATAGAATCTTTCCTATGATTCTTTCAACCAGTTATCTAGAATATTCAATAAAATTCTGAATTTTTTAGTTAGTAAACTAAAAACATTCAGTACTAGTCTTGCTAACTAGTGTATACAAGTAAAATTCCTAATTTTCTACTTCTAGTTGTATAGCTGTAATGTAATAAAATTACCAATCGCATGGTTTGGTTTGTCGATCTATGATCATTTGTTGCTACGTGAGAATTAATTAGACCAGAAATCATTCATGTGATATAGATTAAACACAGGTAATTAAAACAAGTTTATTTTGCATTTAATTTGAAGCATAGATATTTTCTATGTTGTTATGTAAAATATTTGTTAATACATATATACATAAAAACACATTACAATAGTGTGGAATTTACGGGAATGAAATAGCTGATTTTTTTAGCCAAAGACGCTTTGAATTTAACAATTGATGTAAATTGTAACATTCCTGAGTGTTACTTGAAAGTCTCATATTATGACAAGCTTGTAGCTAAGTAGAACGAAGATTATGTCTCGTCAGAGAAAACTGGCTACACCAAAAAAAATTTCCTACTATCAAGCATAGATTGAACTCATAATTATTTTTCTTCATAAACTTCAAAATTACATTATTTCTATCCGGCCATGGAAATTTTGCTAAATATCTATATAGGTTTCATCCTTGGACTAATGATATGTGAGAGTTCTAAAAAGCAGCCACAAGATGTGGAGCATTTGCCTTTTAGTTGTCCTGCATTTTAAAATTCAAGAATGTGCCTACAAAATGATTTGAGAAAATTAGGTAAAACATGGCCAGCGAAACTCAATGTTTTTGTTAAATCTAATCTGCTTTTCTACTCATTTGTCAAGTTCATAAAATCTTGTAATTTTAGTTAAATTGTTTTCCACTGTTTCTTTGTTAAATCTACTTACTTCTGTAAGCCCCGTGTTGTACTTCTGTGGTGCACGGGGAGAGTTTGCTTTTGTTCGATAAAAAATAGTGTCCTAGTAAATAAGTAAACTAGTAAATAAATTAAGTAAATACTCTTAACAAGACCCTCTAAAATCTTAATTTTTTATCAGTGAATTCAAACCAACTTTAATGTAACATATTTTACTAGTTATAATTATTTTTATACATACAAGTCTATATTCATGCAATTGTAATAACTGTTCATTGCATGGTCTTTCAAATGCTAATGGAGAGTATGATGTTTAGAGTGAATATTGATGTGAGAAAAATAATATATCCGGTTTTCCCAATAATACTTTCTGCATGTGAAAATTTAGGGCTTGTATACTTACAACTCAAACGGATAGTGGGCGTACAATTAAAATTTTTACGAAACATGTAAATTTTGAGAAAAGCATTTGTAAAGTAACATATGTATATTAAAAGAAGTAAGTGATTTATGTTTGCTTTTCATACCCACATTTTTATGCAGATTCATGAAATGTTTATATACGTGATGTGACTACCACATTTTTTTAATTTAAAACATCAAATTGTACACCAAAATACGCAAAATGTGGCAGTAAATAAAAATTTCTAAAAATAACTTTTTAAAATAGCATAATCTATTATTAAACATTAAAATGTTTAATATGAATAATACAAATCCAGGATATCTATATTATTTTCAAATAACGTTTAATTATACTTACAATTATAGAACTGGTAAACTTTATAGGACATTTATTCCGCTTTATTTAGTATTTAAAATTAAAAGTTTGCACGATCTTGGATAATTTTAGACTACATCATATGACAAGAAATTTATGAATTAAAAAATATTTACTACAATAAGACAGAAATTACATAAAACATATGCCTATTCATTTTTTAAAGTATAATTATTTTTGTATTCTTTCCATTATTTAGAGCATATTTTAATCTAACGTCCACACTAATTCCTAAATGTCTGATGTAGCTTTGCATAAGGAATATAGAACTATTTCGATGAATATGGTTTATAACATTAACACTAAATTAATTGGCACATTTGGCTTTCAAAATGGCATCTGAACTTTTAAACGAAACCGATCAGTTTATATTACTACTCAATGAATAGAGGACAAAGGACAATAATGAAAAGGAACATTTTCGATAACAGTTAAATCCAACATAAATATATTGAAATATATTTCTCGCTACAATGTTTTCCAATACATTATAAATTAGTTGTACTGAATGCTAAATACCATTTATTTGACAATAGTTACTCTAACGGTTATTTGTTTCAGAGGACAGTAGTGATAATTATATCTGCAAAACAACAGAAAAAATTCCTAAATACCTTTTACTTATCACTTATAACTATTATCTGTTTTAGACAGATATGCTTAACGATACCTACAAACCAACAAACGTCATATCATTCATTGTAATTTTTTCCTTTTTCGCAATTACAATATAGGTGAATTCAACCTCTATTTTTAGATACCAGATTAGGAGGTATTTACAAATTGTGCGATTTAGTAACATGATTCTACAGAAAACTCACTACACTCGAATTATTTAGAAATACATGTTATGTCTATAACATGGCAAACTCAGTCTGCAATTTTTCACTCCTATTAGATATTACTTATTTCAAGAGTATTCATTCTAAGAGGTATATTTGTTTTTTTAGACAGGAATGCATGATACCTACAAACCAACATACAGCAAAATCAGTCATCGCAATTTCTCGTTTCCTTCTAAATGCCACTTATTTAACAATATTCCTTCATGCAGTTAATTGTTTTAGAGAAAAAGAATGGATAATTACCTGCACAAACCAACAAACATGGTAAATTCAGACATTATAATCTTTCGCTTCCTCGAGATTAGAATGTTTTTGTTTTCCAGTTACCAGACTGGAACCTTTCAACTGCGAAATCGAAGGACATAATTCCATTGAATAGGGCCTTATTTCTAATGATTTTAGAAATGCGAAATTATCTATCTACGATATGGTAAACGAAATCACTTTAATTTCCCACTTTCTACTAAATATCATTCATTTGAAGAGTATTCATTTATAGATTATTTCTTTTAGACATACTGCATAAAGGAATAGCTTCAGACCAGCAAATATGGCAAATTCAGTCATTGTAATTTTTCACTTTAAAATTATGCTTCTATCTTCCAGTCACCAGATTGGAAACTTTCTGTCAACTGCTAAATCGAATGACAATTCAATTGAAAAGTGCCTGATTTCTAATGATTTTACAAACGCATAAATGTACAATATGGAAAATTCAATTACTACAATTTTCCGCTTTCTACTAAGTATCACTTAATTGAAGAGTATTCATTCTAAATTATTTATTTTAGACGTAATGCATAAAGGATAGCTACAGACCAACAAACACGGCAAATTCAGTCACTGCTATCTTTCACCTTCTGGATACCAGATTGGGAAGTTTACGAATTGTGGAATTGAGGGGATACAATTCTACAGAAAGGGTCACAATTTCAACATGTTAGAATAAACTTGATCAGAAACCAAGTCGAGGAAAGATCGTATCGAGACTAACACTGGCTACCTTACCTCGTTTGAAGCCTGTCTGTACCTTCTCTGGTGGATCCCTACACGAATACCATTGATAGCGACTACTTTCTCGTCACGTGATTGTACTTGATCCCCTCTTGGGGAAGCCATATGATAGCGTTGACGAAGGTGGTGAGGCGCGATCGTTAGAGCGAGTCTGATCTCATTCCTCCCTCAGCTGCTGTCCAGATAAACTGTCTTGACCAATCAGCACACCGCAGTCTGCGGAAGTTCTTTTCATTGCATAAACCGTATGAGCGTCAGATGAACCACAATTGATCCCTTATTCTTCAGCTTCGATGTGGCTAGCTTTTCCCATTTGAAAAATTCTTCAACTTACGTTCGTGTTTTACGTATTTTTGCTGCCGATTACAAGTATTCAAGTTTAATTAAATCATTATTTTCAGAAAAGCTGTATTTCTTTTCGAGATTTTGTCCTTGAAGATCTTTTGAAAATCTTGCCGATTGAATTAGTTTTATGAAAGAAAACGTATTTTCCAACAATTTACCTGTTACTATTGTATATATTACGTTGGCATGGTGTGGAAGTTTGGAGAGTGGGGCGCCAGCTCGTGTGACCTCGTCATCTTATCGTGGTTCGAAATTACTTGGTGTTGTCCTCCGATATTTCCCCTCAGAACGATCCCAGACAGTCGCCAATAGCCCGTTGTGTTGCTCTAGTACGTCGTTACTTACCTACCTCCATTGTATAATTTCTAAATTGTCTTTACCAATCAGCACACCATAGTCTGAGGAAGTTCTTTGTTTCATTGCATAAACCGTAAGAGCATCAGATGTATCACAATTGATTCCTTATTCTTCGGCTTTGATGTGTGGCAAGATTTCCCATTTTAAAAATTCTTCAACTGACATTTGTGTTTTAAACACATTTTTTCTGCCAATTACAGGTTTTTAAGTTTAGTAAACGTTAATTTCTAATAAGCTGGATTTCTTTTCGAGATTTTGTCCTTGAAGATCTTATGAAAATCCTCTCCATTGAATTAAATTTGAGTCAAAAATTATTTTTCAATTTACAATTCATCTGTTACCATTGCATAATTGATATGTGCATCTACAATAAATCCCTGCATGTTGCTCAGTATGATTCGAAGTCAATATTTTCGGTATACTTTATATATATCATACATCTTTGGCGTGTGTGAATCCTAACAATAAAACTATAAGAGGGCTCTAAGGAGTAGCTTTCTAGGAGTTGGCGTCCTTCTCCTGGTGTAATGGTCATACGAAACTAATTGGAAAGGTTGAGTGAGTGTGCATTTGGCTATAGATATTTTCTGTATACTCGTAATATTTATCATACACCATTTTTAATCTAATAATATGTATAGAGTGTGTGGTTCCTAACAATAAAAATAGTTACATAAGACTTTCTTCCTATTAAGCGTGCGAAGTTGCTTAAGCATCCAAATAACAAGACTTACTTTCGAAAAATAAAACTTTCTAAAACACTCCATGACACCTAATCTAAACTCATAAGTCCACCTGGAGACACTAAATTGACTGAAAAACGCATGCGCATCGACATGTTTTCTGTACATAGACGGAGTAAGCATGCGCATGTCTTATATTTTGTCACCTGCTGCTCCAGTGGGTGGCCGCGCTTACCGATCATTTGCATCGTTCAGGTATCTCCACCAATCCCTACTGCCACCTCTGATTCTGGAGAAGTGATGGACAGGTAGGTAGGTAGTTAACGTCGCACTGGAGCCACACAACGGGCTATTAGTGACGGTCCACGATCAATACCGAAAGGAAAGATCCATGGATAACTCCTTGTAATTTTGAACAAAGGTCAGATGACGAGACCAACACCTGTGATATCGCATCCCACTCTCCAAACTTCCACACCACGCCACCGAGAGGACGTTTGAGGCCGCGACGGATTTAATGAGCACCAGTCCCCATGTACACGACTGTCTTTGGTTGGTTTCGAACTCGCAACCCTCCGGTTACTAATCCGTCACCCTTCCAACCGGACCAATCACGAAGGGAAGGACCGTGGACAACGCCTCGTAAATTTGAACCACTGTCAGATGACGAGAACAGCACCTGAGCTGGCACCGCACTATCCAAACTTCCACACCACGCCAACGTGAGGACATTTGAGGCCACAGTGTGCACCAGCACCCGTGTACACGACGGTCTTTAGCAGTTTCGAACTCGTAACCCTCCGATTGCTAATCCGTTGCTCTTCCAACTGAGCTACCAAGTAATGGATAGAAGACACCTGCTTTGATGTAGAACCCTCCACGGACTTTCTGGGGTGTCGAGGTATTAGGTTGGTTGTTTTGGGGTTTTATGGCGCAAGGGCCGTATTTGGCCATGCTGCGCCAGACACAAGATATACAATATGAGGTAATAGACATACACACATAAATGAAAGTTTTTATTGTCACAGAAGACAGAAATACACTCAGGGAGGAATGCTCCTGACAGGAATCAAACCTTCGTCTCCAAAAACTCGAAGGTTGTTAGAGCAGTGGACATATCCACTGAACCACGATGGCCCCATCGAGGTATAAGGAGGCATAGAACTTTTAGGGCACTTCGGTATTTTTCCTTAATTTTTTAGCTACATTATTTTTATTAAAATCTTTTTACTGTCATTTGTGTTTGTGTGTTAAACTTAATCTGCCTCTTGTATTATGATTGTGCTCTAGCCATTGGAAATAAAAAAAATCTAAAACGTTAGTCACATGCTGCGGCCGTCATTATTTTAAGTTTGTTTTTCATTTAATGCACCAGTATACCACCAAGGACCAACCCTGTATGGAACAATAGGAAAGAGTCAACCAGCTGGAACTATGATGTGATTTTTCGAATTACGTTCCTTGTGTCGAAAAGTGTTTTTAACAAAAGTGTCTGTCTCTATCTGACTATTTGTTGTTGATATCTGGAAATGCAAAACATATCGAAAGCTGTTTCTAGAACAATTTATCTAAAAAAAATCTGCATTTCAGTATATAAAAAGAATTACCCGACAATCTGATTTCCGTATAATAGGAACATTTTTGCTGTTTCATTATTTAAGTTTTTGACAACATACTCTTAGGCAATATTTTTGATACAAAGCAAATCAAAAGATAATCTTGATTAAAATGTTTTTACATGAGGGGAAATGCATGTCTTGATAAGAAGTATTTTATGTATTTGTTTCATATTTTAGGAAGAATTAATTGCATGACAAATTAAAAGTTTTTTCTTATTATAAAAAGATATCAGATTCCCTAAAAAATTTTAATTTGGTATTCAGTCAGTAGTTAAAAATTAGAAGTAAAAGACATCAAGTTTGTATTTTTGGAAAAAGATATTATCTGTAAGTACACTGCTGTGGCCATCTAGGGAATTGTAGTTAATCTGCCCATTACCTAGGTAATGGGCAGATTAACTAGGCCGATCCGTGAAAGTGCGGGAAATTGTTTCATTTCTCAAATTATTTAGGTAATCTGCAGATCACCTAGATAATCTGCACATTACCTACTAAGCACTCGTTAAAGTGAAAATAAAACTTTACTCGAACAACAGCAACGTTTTCGTACGCTGCAATTAATACTCAAACAACTCAGTAATACTACTAATTGAAAAACACGCTATGCTTTTATCCCATAAAGTTATAAGTAATTTATATAATAATCAGTAGATGTAAATAAAATATACTGACAATTGTTGAAACATAATGTTATTTATTTATTTTTCGATATCTAAAGAATCAAGTTAACAGAATCAATCAATCAACAGAATAGTTGATAGAATCAATCAATCAACAGAATAGTTGATGGAATCAATCAATGAACAAAGCATAATACAAAGAATCAATTAAATGGTTCAAATATATAGTTTAAATTGAAATATAATAGGAAATTCGAGAAACAAACTTTTGTACTTTAACGATTCGAGAGCCGTTAATGTGCACATTACCAAGGTAAAGTGCGAAAAACTCTTATTTTTAGATGATTCCGTACTTTAACGGAACAAATCAACTATTCTGCAGATTACCTAGGTAATGTGCATAAACGGCTCTCGAGTTTAAAGGTAACATACACTACTGATTGTGAAAATTGCAACACTATGAAAGAATCATCAGAAATGAATGAAATTTATTCCACTTGTTACTTATAGTGGTTTAAATAAACGATCAAATTTACAGAGCAATAAAACAAAAATAATGCCGAAAATCAATATCTTGTGCAGCCGCCACGCGCAGCGATGAGAGCCTGTGCACGTCGTGGCATCTAATCATACAGATTCTGAACGTCATGCTGAGGAATGGCATTCCAGATGGCCTCTATCTGATGCCAAAGTTCAGCCGTACTCTCTGCCCGACGAGCGGTACGAGCGAGTAGCCGTCCGTTGTAATTTCAGACATCCTCAATGGGCGACATATCCTGGGAACGTGCAGGCCATGGAAGAAGCGGAACCTGTAGTGCATTGAAGAAGGTTTGTACTTTCCATGCGACATGTGGACGGGCAGTGTCTTGCTGAAATGCTCCGGGAATGCGTTGCAGGAGGGGTAGGACCTCGGGCTCCACAACTTCCCTGATGTACAATAGTGCCCGCTATTCAGGGTCCCCACAATTTGGAGTAGGAGGGATCGCCCATGATACCCAATAGCGCCCCAGACCATAACGCCAGGCGTTCGTCCAGCATGATACTGAATAGGACACTTCGGGAGAAGGCGTTCACCTCTGTAGAGTCTGACGAGTACGCGACCATCGTTATAGTCTAGATTGTAGCGGGACTCATCTAAGAAGACGACTTGCTGCCAATCGGCACGACATTGGCTGTGTTGGTGAGCCCATTGTGGCCGGAGGCGTCGGTGGTTCAGCGTCAAGGGAATCCTTGCACGTAGCCCATGGCGCAGCAGACGTCGACGAACCGTGGGGGTAGATAAAAGTACACCTGTAGACGTGCTCCAAAGTTGTGCCAATGCACGAGAGGACGCTGTACGGTCCGTCACCGCCATGCGAATGAGGTATCTGTCGTCCCGTGGTGACGTCATATTGTGTGGCCCACTGCCGGGGTTTTGACTTGTCCAGTTCTCCATGGTCCATCTCTTCCACACACGCATCACTGTTGAGGCATTATGCCCCGTGCGAATGGCGATTTCTCGATACGAAAGTCCACCCTCACGGAGGCCGATCATGCGGCCCCGTTCGAACTCCGTTAGTTGCTCGTATGGCACTCTGCGTTTATGGCGAGGCATATTAATCAATCATTTACAGCAGTCAAACGACGATACACACATTTTAACGCACCTTTACAGTGCTTTTCATACACGGCTCACTTGGAAGTTTAGAGGGTGTTTCTCGGCCCACACATGTGTGATCGCTTTGTAATTCCAATCATTTACATATCCTAACCTGTTTTGCATTTCCTGCAAGTTTCGTTTAATTTGCATGATTCCTTCATGGTGTTGCAATTTTCACAAACAGTAGTGTATATATATATATATATATATATATATATATATATATATATATATATATATATATATATATATATATATATATATATATATATATATATATATATATATATATATATATATATATATATATATATATATATATATATATATATATATATATATATATATAACGGCAATGACTGCTGATGAATGTATCGGCATTGAAAGAAAGAGGCTTTGGATGTGTTTTGGGGGTATTTCAGTCTGTGCTGCTTCCACACGTTGCCCAAGTTCACCTGGTATAGCCGCAGGTGGTCGTTAGCGTGCCGGTCATTGGGAGATCATCGACCTGTTTGATGGGCAACAGAACTGGTGAACGGGTGGGCTATGGAAGAAGAGAAACCTGGTGACATTGAGGAATTGTTGCATGTCACTTTCGCATTGACTTGTTGAAAACTGGTCGTAAACCCTGAAGATAAGGGAGGACAACAGGCTTCAAAACTTCAGAGATATAGAGGTGGCTGTTGAGTGTACCGTCAATGCATACTAGGTGGGTGCTAGAGTAGAATCCAATGGTGCCGCGTACCATAACGCGAGATGGCGGACCGTATGGCGATGCATAGTGCAAGAATCGCGCAGTCTGTAGCCGTGGTGCCATTAGTCTCGTGATGCCGTAGACGGAATCGAGGTTCGTCCGAAAAATGATGTCACGCCATTCATTTATCCATCTGCGGCGTTTTATGCACAATTGCTGCCGCAGGCGCTTGTGGTGTAGAGCCAAAGGTAGTTGCAGTAATGGACATCTTGAAAAAATTCTCCACTGCTGCAGACGAAGTCAAATTGTACGTGCTGGAAATAACGTTTATTTCACAATACATGTTACAGTATGTACAATCAGGAATTTCTATCCCTAAGTCACGTGTGCTGCAATCAGGGAAGAATGGGATCTTCTCAACGGCGGGCTCTAAAAATGAGCACCACAAAAAAACCCACCTCTGTTCAGATCGAGCTCTCCAACAGTTCTCTCTCTGTGTCGCCAGATTCCACTCGGAGATAGTTCAATCACGGGGGGCGTCGTGCACCCTTAACCCCATCTGGATAGCAATTAGACTACCCTGATAAATGTCCGGAGGTCAGTGGTGTTGACCTCTGATCCAGAGCTTGTTGCTAGGGACGTTACACCCTAGCTTCAATTGAACACGTTGAAATTATAATTTTTCTAAATTCCAAAACAGTTGGAAGGCAAATTGAAAGGATATTAATGAGTTTGGCTTTTGAAGGACAACTGTACCTTTCTTCGCTAAGTGGTCAGCATTCATTTACTTCCACACCCACAGTGAGCAGGAACACATTGTCGCAAGACGGAATCAGACAAAGAGATTAAGAACAAATTTTTTACTAGTCTTGAGCAAAAATAATATTACAGCTAGAATATTTGTCCTGCAAGGTGCATATAAATTCTCGATTGGGAGTGAAATTGTTTACTACTAACATACAGCAAAGTTATAATCTGCAGAAAAGTTTTTGTAATAAAATATGAGCACTGTATTTTATACGCTCCTTCCCCAAACTCTCAATTGCGCTCTGGTTACCTTATTATTTGTTACCACTTGGAATAATATTGATGGATCCACATTTACTACAAATATACCACAAACTTATAATCTGCAGAAAATTTTTTCTTGCAAAATATGAGCTATGTATGTTCACAAGCTCATAAATGTCTCCCTCCCCAAATTTTCTCTCAATCGCACCCTGGTTACCTTATCATTTATTGACGACTTGAATAATATTATTTAATGAAATAATAAATGAACAATTAATTAATGCATGTTGAATTAAAACAAGAACGTTCTCCATGGAAAAGACAGTCACATAAGAAGCTCCAATTATTTTAAATACGGTTTATATAGGGTGAAGTGAGGAAAGTGTGAAATTAAATATTCAAAGTTCATATGAAACTAATTTTTTTCCGATATTTTTTAAAACTTCATATTTCTACCACACTTCCTATACCCATTATGTTTATGGGTATAGGAATTACTATTATGTTTACATATTATTATGTTTACTATTATGTTTACACTTTTATTTGTTCAAACTTACTCCACTGATAATTTTACAAAATACTTTCCAAGTCGCGCTTACCCTACATCATGGGTCAAGTGCTACACGGCTGTTAGACTATTTTTTAGTTTACCTTCTAGTGACAAGTTGAGTTTTCGTTACACCGATGCAATACATCCGGCTATTCGAGACGGTCCGGGATAAACCTTGAAGAACAAAGATAAGAGGACGACACCTCTTAAATTTTGAACCACGGTCAGATGACGAGGTCAACACCTGAGCTGGCACCCCACTCTCCAAACTTCTACACCTCACCAACGGGAGGACATTTGACACAAAGATGGAAGTTTAATAAATTCTGTTCATTAAACTTATTTCGCAAGTTGTTATCGTCATGCATGTTGATAAGTTCAAGATGTACTGATTCGGATGCATCTTCAGGCAAAATGGGAAAAGGGTGGCTAAGTAAGTCTGGCAATGGTTTTACTTTTTGAAAATTAAAAAACGATCTTTGAAGGCTGATATCAAATTATCAATCTTTTCAACAATGGACGCATTCCCCTGACTTTAATTGGGTTTGAAATAGATTTAACTTGCACTGAAAAGAAATGTGGCCGTAAAGTTGAGTAATTAATTGATCATTTGTCTGAAGTCGCGTATGTAATGATTAGTACTTTCAACCAGAAAAGCTGTGACATAACCAATCCACGCGTTTTATATCCGGGATGTTTTTGTTTCATCAATTAATTTTAGAAGCCCCTACAATGTTTGATCGCGACTTAACCACCTCCCTTCTGTGTAAAAAATTAAGTCACTCTATTCTCTCTCAATGCCTTCAAGAAATTTTTTGAAGTGTCGGTGATTAAGGCCACGGGATTTTATGAAATTGAACTGTCGAAACCATAACTCTCATAACACGTTCAAACCCTAGTTTAATCCTAGTTACCGTAGTTTACAATAACGAGTGACTTGTTAAAGTTAAAATAACTTATGGTGAAGCGGCAAATCACACAACGGAGGGCCGCAGTCTATACATCCCTGGTCTAGAGCGAGAACCAGGCGCTGTAGTAAACCACTACATAAGGCACTCTTTCGAAAAGTTGGAAAGAAAAATAAGTTGATCTATAGAGCAGGATGTGTTTTCCACATGCCCGTCTCAAGTCATTGTTCACTAATTGAGCTGTACGTCATATTTACGCTACAAACAGTAAAAATATGATTGGATGAAAGAGATAGCCTGAAGCACACATATGAGTGTCTTTTTCTCGATACTTTGTGTTGCCCCTTTGCAATTATCAAATATAAAAACCAAAACGGAGTGGTTTTTTGCACATATTTTCGCCCCATCTCAAGTCAATCCGGGAAAACCGTACGGATTGTTTGGTGCCAATAGAAGTGGGTTCAGAAATTTACGATTTTCACCCATGAACATCAATCTTTGTAATGTTTAATAGAAGGAGAGAGTTAAGGAAGACCCACCAGGGTTTGCTGAGTCAGGCAAGACGTCAGTGTTCGGATTTGAGTATGAAATGTACGCTATTGCCTAGACGTTGCTATATGACACACTGCGAAAAGTAAGTAGACATCTCTTTTTTTATATAAATAGCTATGAATTTTAGGTTCAATATTTATCTTGTGCAGAGATGCACAGACTTGTTAAGACCAAGACCCACATAAATTCACTGTGCCTTATGAGAAGGCCGCCAAAACAAACATGAAAGTTATCTATCGTATATTATTTATTTTATTTATATTTATTATATATTGTTACAAAGAAAGATATAAAAAAGTAAATAATGAATTTAACTTGATGCATGACATTGCATTGATTTAACAATTGTTTTAATATTTGGCTCGATTTTGTAACAGCCAAGAGCCAAATTTATTCTAAATTTTCATAAGTCAAGCGGTTCCTATTTTTGATTTGTTAATATCATGACTGAAAAAGCGCACAGATATAGGGTAAACTAGACAGTTATTGACCCCTCGGACAGTTATTGACACCCTTATCTTTAATTTAAAAAAATAAGCTTTCATGTCAATGTTCAGTTTCAAGAAAAATTCCTTGTGAATCATAGAAGTCAGCTGTGTTAAAAGATTTTCAAACTGTAAACATCAAGAAAGGTAATATAACCGTAATCAAGAAGTATGCAAACAAGGTACTAGTCAAGAGGACGGTTTCTTTTGTTTTTGCTAAGAAAAGAGCATATGAGCATGTTTTGTAAGATAGATTAACCAGTTTCCTTTGCATAAGTCCATTTATACTGCAAAAATAAACTAAATAAGAATGAAGGGATGTCAATAATTGTGGTGTCAATTACTTTCCCATAGGGCGTCAATAACTGTGGTGTCAATTACTCATTCATAGGGTGTCAATAACCGATTTTGCACTATTTATTCTCAATTGTATTGCAAAATACCTTCCAGGGATAATTTTTTCTATGAAACCCTTTATTCAGCTTAAAGTAGAGTAATTCAGAAAAAAGTTACAATGAATTTCAACTTGATTGAACTATTTTTTCCATGAATTTATAGTATAAGTTTTGCCTTAAGGGTGTCAATAACTGTCTTGTTTACCCTATGTTGACCCAAAGAGGCTTGAGTATTTTAATGCATTACCTAACAACGATTTACAATTGTTTTTATCCCCAACACAACGATAGAAGTTTATAAATTCTCTTTGCTAAATTTATTTCGCAAGTTCCCATCGTGTTCATGTCGATGTTTCAGACAAGATGGGAAAAGGGGTCCTAAATAAATCTAGCAACGGCTTTACTTTTTGAAAATAAAAAAAAACGATCCTTGAAGGCTAATATCAAATTATCAATGTTTTCAACATAGTCTTGAAGTTGGTGCATTGAACATTTCAGAAACTTTCTTCTAATTAGGAAAATGGACGTATTCCCCTGACTTTAATCCGGTTTGCACTGAAAAGACAAAATGTGGCCTTTAAGTTGAGTAATTAATTAATCAGTTCCCTGAAGTCGTTTATTTAAATTATTAGTAATGTCAACCAGAAAAGCTGTGACGTAACCAATCCAGACCTTTTCCGGGTCATAATCCATCTTCTATCAGGGACGTTTTTGTTTTTTCCAGCCATAAAATTAATTTAGAAACCACTCCAATATTTGACTGCCACTTAGCCATCTCACTTTCGTGTAAAAAATTAAGTCACCCTATTCTCTCTCAATATCTTCAAGAAGCTTTTTGAACTGTCGGTGATTAAGGCCACGGGATTTTATAAAATTAATTGTTGAAACCACAACTTTCATAACATGTTCAAACCCTTGTTTAATCCTAGTTCCCTATCTTTAACCTAAATTACCCATCGTGTGACTTGTTAAAGTTAAAACAGCACATGATGAGGCGGGCCGCCAGCAAATCAACGGAGTGCAGCAACTGAGTGTGCATTCCTGATCTCGTGTCACTAGAGTATCCATATACTCTATGATTCAAAAAGATATGTTATTATTCTACAAACAATTTTTGCATTTGAAAACAGCAGTACCGTTCCGTAGCGCTAGGCTTTTATACTACTACAAGAAGTACAATTACTACTACAATTACTACAAGAAGTTATTCTATCTATATATTGAATGTTCTTCATAGGCTTAACGTGGCATGGCTGATGGCATGATTGCTTGTTAAAAGACAAGAATTCAACTAAAAGTACCTTACTGATTTTGCTTCCAAATTTTAATGTTTTTGTAGCTATTTTTGACTCAATCCCCTTCTTAATTAGTATTACCGTGAGAATATAGGTTTACATCAAATTATACTGAATAATAGTTTCATTTTTCTGGAGTTTAACGCTCAAGGAGGCTCCTCTATGATTTGATGTGCAGAACTCAAATTCAGAGATTAGATCTACATTTAATCTCCTGATTTCGGCAGTAATATAATGGGAATAAGCAGAAGAAAACGAAGGTGGCCTTATGGATAATTTAACTGAGCACCAGTTACGTGCACAAATTGAAATTTTACGAAACGCAAGCAGTTCATTGGAAATAAAGTTTTCATTGTAATTCTCATTCTTCTAAATACAATACTGTTCCTGGCCAAATAATAATTTAGGGGTGGGGAATACACCGTATCTTAGAAATGATCTATTATACAATGCGATACAATATAGAATCCGAGATTGCTTTCGCCCGCTAATGGATTTGGATCTTTCCCTTGGGATTTAATCCAACTGAGCAACTGGAAGAAATAACATGAAACTGGGGCATATGCTCCGTCTCTTTCATTTGAAGGTCGATGGTAAGAGGAAATTTAAATTTGAAAAACAAAATTAATTCCTGCTTTTAATTATACGTTTATGTCTGTCCGTCTGTATGTATATGTGTCCCCGCAACGTCAAAACAGCTTGATATACTTCCATGAAATTTTGTATTCAAAATGTGGTTCATGTAAGAAAAAGAGGTTAAAAATTGCTTTATTCAGAGCACTAAACGTGAAAACTATTCTATAAGTGGAATAGGCACAAAATATTCAGAAAAACACGAGTTCTTGCGAATTCGGTTCCTTCAGATTAGTTGTTCTACATGCAAAATTGGAAAACAAAAATTATCTTTGCGTTTTGATTGTGTTTCAGTACGAAATAGGCTGGGTGTATGCTCAATTTTGTGGCATTGTCTTTAAACGTCAAATTTTCGAAATTCCATCTTTAGAAATATTATTGCGAATATGGAATTGTTCGTTAGCCTAAAAAATTTCTAAACGTGTTCTTTATCCGTTACCCCTATCAAACTACGTTGTTGTTACATGGTGTTCCGCTTAGGACTATAATAAAAGAACAATTTGCAACATTGAAACAAATTATTCGAATGACGAGGAGTTAATGATGCGCCATGTTCAGACTACTAGACTTTTCAAAAACTTCTGACTCTGTATGCACGTAAGAAATTTTGGAAATAAGTCATGGTATATGTAAAGAAAATATGGTACACTTTCTTTTATTATAGTCCTAAGCGGAACACCCTGTATTTATTAGTCTTAGATTTTAAAGAAATCTCTTCCTTGTGTATACTAAATTTCGGGAACACTGTAAGTGGGACGGACTTTGCTATTAGATAAGGAAATGTTATGAAAACCAGTTTTTATATGAAATGTTTCATTCAGAAGAATAAAAACGATCTTCCATCAAGGTAATGTGGAAACATGAACGCGATATTTTAATTATATTACGAGAGATTTCTTTCTAAATATCTTTAGAACTGAAATGAAGCCATTGAAACTAAATTTGTATACTTTTGTGGGTGAAATACTTTGCCAAATTTATGTATCCATCCGCTCTAACTGACAAATTCCAACAATTACAACTTTTGCTCGTTTTATTTGCAAGTCAAGTTACAAAACATTTTAGGATGAAAACAGAATGAGTTTCAGTTTAGCCACGAGATGGCAGCACCAAATTTTTGTTAGCAAAGAAGGTACAAGATGGTTTTAAAACAAATTTATTCTGTTTTAAAAAAAATTGTGTGAGCCAAGGCTTTACATAAAGTGATGTTTAAGACGTACCAATCTGCCTGGTGATTTTAGATGGAGCATTTTCGTATATTTTATTGATGTGGTTACAAAATCGAAACATGTAGAATATGACAATGATCCAACTGTCTCGCTTTTACCTTTGAATCTGTAATGATTAAAAGAGAATTGTGTATTATCTTATTTGAGTTCTTCAAGGAATGGCGATCTGTCATTTTAAGTGACCAGCAGTGATTGATATATAGAAACAATAGATTGCAACTTATCTATATCGTCTTCCAAAAATCAAACTTAAAAACTAAAAATTCTGACAAGATTAACTTGAAAAATACATATAATGAAGAAATATAATTTTTTCTATTGTTCTTCTTTGCAATCCATTTTCGATTCATTATCACTCAGTCACACAAGGTTTCTTGCCGATTCGACAGTTTACTTATGAAACAATCCCAAGAACATTAATTCTGTTTAAGTTTTAAATACCATTATATATCGTTCAACACAGGTCTGTATAGTTAACTTTTGACGAATTCTATACTTGCCCATTTCTTTTACTACGAACAATTTTGAGTAGTTTTCTGCTACTTAATGATTAGTTATGTCTAATTGATTTATGCTAAATTCTTAATCTCTTTTAGCCGTAAAAATAAATCATGTTAGAAGTGGTTCTTATTTTTTGGTGATTCTTGCTGCACAAAAAATCTAAAGTGGTGTAATTGGAAGGGAAACTGTTGCTGCATTCAGTTTTATTGAGAACTATCTTTGAAATAAAAAAATTATCCTGATTTCGGAAACAAGGAGTATCACAAGAAAGTATTTGAAATTTTTTCCTTGATTCATTCTATATCTTTTCTCAAGGGAAAAATATGTGTCATTGACATCTCTTTTCATTAAAATAAATTTCTTTCCAGATTTAATGTATGAGCTCAATTCAATCCAATAATCCAACAAGTATACTATGAGAGGGATTTCAGTGTAAGCATAAATAAACTGTTGGAGAGAGAAGGAAAAATACTTCAAGTGAATAATCGTCTGATTTATTGTGTTTTTGACGAAGTTTGGAGTTAATTTTTAACATACGCGAATGCTGAAATTACATTCGAGTAACAGGCGAAGTTACGAAAGAGGTTATCGAAACACTATCGCCCTCTATTTTCAGCTTTACAAAGAAACCCTGTCATACAACATATGGATCACAGCGATCTGTATGTTGTCTTGATGGCATGTACACTATAGTGTCTCACGAGACTATAAATGAAATATAAAAATAAAGTGAGCAATGGTAACCTTTTTATGTGCCCAGGAACATGTGACAAAAACATGTTGTAACATGACCCTTAGACTACTTTCGTCTGTCTGGAACTGAACATTCATCATCTGATTGGTCTAAGCGACATAGCAGTAGACTTTGACGATTTCACCATTTATGTCGTCACTACAGAAAAGAGCATTCACATACCTAACTTGTAATACGTTGTAATATCGCCAAAGAGGCGATGTAACATCTTATGATAAATAAGATGCCAAATCGGCAAACCAAGTAAGTTTTCCTCAGCGCAGTCACGTGACTACTAGTCGACATGTTGATGACACATTTTAAAGCTCCTTAATAGCAATGCACCGTCTACTTACATGCAGGACACACTGGAATGTGTGCTAGTATTAGTTCAGAAGTTTGCATGTGTTTCACTGTATTTTACATTTAAAAACGTTCATTTTATTGAAATAAAAGTATCCTTATTTCAGTTTATATTGATTTTTACGTTTTTATTCCTGTGAATGGATGCGTAGGGACCCCAGTAGCATGTTAGAATATATCTCAAACCAGTTGCTTAATTTTAACGTTTATGTACTAATGAATACCTCTAAACACTAAAACATGTGACGATTTTTTGGAGTACTCTGAATTTAAAAAATAGTATATAATCGCAATACCTTTTACAAGAATATCTTTCCATTTTAAATCTCTAACCATTTCATTAAAGGAAGTATGAATTTAGAGATAAAAAAATATGATTAATGTTCCCTGCCAATATAGAGAATTGGATAAATGTAGGATATTCTAACATAGTGTTCCTTAGTGGTATGAAATCTCTATTGGATTAAGAGTTTTTAAGATTTAAAATCACTGTCCCATCAAACGTTTTTTGTTGATATCAAAAGTATATTCAAATGCAAGAAATAAGAAAAACAATATTTACAAATCAGTCCACTATTTTCAAAACCCATTACATCAGCTCATGTTTTTTAATTTGACGTTTTCTATCATTTTTGTTCTGTATCAGTTCCCAAATCGGTGAATCTATTAAAATTTTGAAGTCTTTTATCATGTTTCCAGAGTTTGCAAGAATATATTATGTTGTCAAATGCTCCTAAGGGTTCTCAATAAGGACAATTTATGAATTCTAGTTTGATGAGCTCTAAATGATCCATGCCCCTCGAGGTACATCTTCTTTAGGTGTGCACAGGCTTCCCGAACACGAGGTACCATAGTTATGGATTCTTTTCTCATGGGTTTACTGCCTCTGGTAAACTTGGAGGTCGCGATCCTAGGATGCCCAACCGATCTTTATATATCTACTTCTTTCATCCTTTCTTTTCACAATTGCTTAACATTGTTTATATTGTGTTTGGCGCAGCGGCCAAGTATGACCCTTGCGCCAAAATATCCAAAACCAACCAAGTGATCTAGGAAATTATTTGGTTTATGTAAAAATCTGATACTTTTGTTGCTTTGACTTTTGAAATGAAGTTGGGAGAATATATTCTTTTTTTTTCACTATTATTCCAGCGATTTTGTCATTGTATGTTTAATTCTTTTCTTGTGATGCTTTGTAATCTGCATAGGAATAGGCTTTCCAATAACCTTTTGACTTTCTGTTGGATTCAGAAATATTTTACATTCCTATTTTGGTTTTAGAATCAATACTTGTATCCAGGTACTTTGCATAATCCAAATATAAGTATCACATCAAAAGAATCTAAACTACCGGTGCCATAAATTTTTGATTTGCAGTTTCCTTCTCAATAAAGAAAGGTCTCATTTCATGTTCAAACTATTCCAGAGACAATAACTCCATCTGTCTGACAGAAGGGAATTTTCATTGGAATTCATTTCCACCATGAGATTGCTCAATCCGCCGAATGATAAAAATCTTGGAAATACGAAAGCAAAAGTATACCGAAAAGCCTTTTGGTAGTCATGTAATAACAGGTATTGCACCATTTTTTTCTCCTCTTAAAAGAAAGCTGTGTGTTTCTGATGTAATTGAGGACTTTTCCTATCACCTAGTCCTATTGTGTTGGATATTCGATAGAAAAGCATTGTTCTGAGGAGTTTTTTCGAACCCGGAAGAATACCCTCTCACTCCCAAAACTTTTACTTTTTCTTTTTACTTATCTTTTCTTTCTTTAGACTTCATGTTTTAGTCATCCAGTGTAGTTCCTTATCATAAAAATGTCAGCGCATGAACTTCTAATGATCATAGAAGTTCAAGTCCATAAAAATGTGGGTGTTGGAATATTTTTGGAAGCATATTGAAACCAGATTTCTCTCTTCGGGAGTCTTTGATTTTAAATACTTTATTTGGGCTTTTAAATTGCTTTGGTTGGTTAGTTTTGGGTTTTGTAAAGCAAGGGCCATATTTGACCAAGCTGTGCCAAACACAACAACGAGATAGGGAAGAAAGCAAAGTGTAGAAGGGTAGGCCATTGTAAAATAGAAGGGATGACAAATCACTCAAGTACCTCGAGGTTGTGATGTCCATACACATCAAAAGATGTGTCCTGAAGGCAAAATAACTTTGGAATCATCAATGATCAAATACAAAAGGCTTTTTCAGTTGCGTGAAACTAAAATCCGAAAAAAGAAATCAATCACGTTTCAAAAGGACATTTTAACCCTCCTAGCGGATGTCTCGACGAGGGATCTTGCCATTAGCAAAACTGACAGATCTTGATGGACGAAATATCTCGTCATTAGAAAAAAAATGGCCAGATCTTGATCTCATCATACCTACTCTCCAAACTTCCACACCAACGCCAAGACATTTGAGACCACGACTGATATAACAAGCACCAGCCTTCACAATATTTGGTTGGATCGAGTCACGAACTCCCAACCCTCTGGTTGGTAATCCCCGACTCTCCCAACGGGAGAAGAAACATTGCAGCTTTTGTACGCTGCTGCCGTTCGAAGAAAACACGCTTGAGACTAGATAATATGAGATTAGGTTAGAACCCTTTTCTATGTATTTTGTAAGAATTTTAAGTATTACTAGATTTCCCACTAGAGTTGTACTACCCCTTCGCGTCGAAAACTGTCCCGTAGTGTCTGCCTCCGATACAAAAATCTCTTCGAATTGGTTACCAATTATGGGGCAAGACACAATTTGTTTTTCCCGCTTGGATCTTCATTCCCCTTGGAGTAATAGGGCAGTTTTGTCTTGACGAGTTATCTCGTCATTAGCGAAATCGGTCAGATCTTGATGAACGAGATATCACGTTGAAGCCACTTGGAGGGTTAACTCTAACTGAATGTTTGTATGAAACATACATAGCTCACCAGGAGTGCAAACCAGAACTTTTCTGTTGGAGAAGATGAGGATCGTAATATTGGAACTTATGGGGATCTCTTTGAAACTTTGGGGGTGGATGCGATTTATTTCCTCATCGATATTTACAATTGATACCCTGATTGAAAAGTCCTCACATTTAAGGCAAGTTGAGTCGGGGGACAGCGTCAAGTAAAAATGTCGTCAAAGAAGGAAAAAATGAGGGATCGGGGAACAGAGTAGTGGGTTGAAAGCAGAAAAAGATCGTTTTCGTATTCCGGGAGCACGACTCTCGTGTTTACAGTAAACCCTAAGGAAAAGAACAGATATCTAGAGTACCTCGGATATGTGTGGGTACACACTAAAGCAAATGTGTCCCAGAGGGCAGGAAAAGTTCGGGAAAAAATTTAAAAATTGGTCAGTAAGGGTGAAATTTATAGGGCGAGGTGGGGCAAGTGCGAAACAAATCTTCAAAATTCATACTGAACCAATTACTACTCTGTCCTTGTAATTTTTAAAATTTCATGTTTTCATTCCATACCCTTTGGCAATATTTTAACATTCTTATTTGCTTAAACTTACTCCCATTTATATAATTTTTACAAAATACTTGTCAATGATATTTCATGGATTGCCCCACATAATGAGGCAAGTGAGAACCGGATTTTATACTGTTTTCTTTATCCTCGCATAGAGGACTGTTTTCTTTTTTGCAGTGTGATAGTACTATGAGTCAGCGGCGGCTCGTGGTTGGAAAAGTAGGGGAAGGTCCTCCCGGAATCCCCCCCCCCCGAATTAAATCCTGGCTATGCCAGTGATATGAAAAGATAGCAGTTCCGAAAATTAATTAATGAGGATTTACCCCTATTTTCTGTAAAATAAATCAATCCTTCTGTCCTTTAATGATGAAAATCTGTCTGATATGTCATAGTAAAATGGCTGTTTCTTCATAAGCGTCGCTAATACGTCTTTTTTTAATAGAAATGTTTGCTAAAGAAGAAAGTCTCTTGCGAGATAGTATTTCTTGAGTAAGTTTTTATTCTTTTAAGGCAAGAAAAACTCCTTTCCACTGATACACTTATAGATGGAATTGAGAGAAAACAAATTATAAGCTTCTGTGGAAATTTCTTTATCATCATAAAGCATTCGAAGAAGTTTTTGCGTCGACATATTCCTGAATTTTCCATCGGCATATACGAGTATAAACACAAAATGTATTTTATTTGAGACAGTTCATTTTTAATGCGATGGGTTTTTTAAACACATCGCCGTAAAACTGTTGAGGAATTTCAAGTGCCTGAGATGGAAAATGTAAATTAAATTGTTCGAATTTCGTTGTATCAGTAAGACAAATAAATTGAAGCTTTTCACAATCTTGAAATTTTGTGTTTATTTCCATAAGAATGTGATCTAAAATTTCAAAATATAGCTGTTTATAATTTTGAGAAATTGTTTCTAGTGAAAGAGCGGCATATTCCCGTTTAGATTGGACTATTTCTGTGATCTTACGCGTGTTTTCAAACAGTGTTTTAAAAATATCATCGTCTCTTTTACGGCTCAATAGCTCACGAGTGTATTTTATTTGAGATACACAATAGTTTAAATCTAGCGATTTTTTCTGGAGAATCTCGTATATCAGTAAGGCCAAACATTTCGCTGAATACTACTGCCAAAAATGTAAATTCAAAATCGTTCATATCATTTAAAAATCCCTTTGCAAGTTGAATTGTTGCTTTGTCTGAATATTCGATGTTTGTCATAAATTCGAATATTTCTTTTAATTTATCCCAATCTTCAACAATCATATTCACTAATTTCAAATTGGAGGACCATCGAGTGTGTGTTATGGCATTTCTAGCAGGTGGAAGCCCCTACTTTAATCACAGGCACGTTTAACATTCAGTGTACACATTGAACCAGATCACCCTACACAATTTTTGCGATGATGGAGGACGTTGAACATTCCTTCTGGAAGCAGATCACCATCCTTATTTGTTTAAACTTACTTTATTAATTTAATATTATAGGAAATACTTTGAAATGCTTTTTCATGGAGCCCCACGTGTTGGGGCATGTGCGACACGACTGTTGGACTGTTTTCTTGTTTGCCCTCCTATAAACAACTGCTTCCTTGTACCGTGGACTGTTTTCTTATTTGCAATGTGATAGTACTGTGAGTAGGACAAGATAAATATAATTTCATTCGTGCCCTTGTTTGATCTGCGCAACTTAGCTGACGAAATTCTAAACTAATCTATAATAATCCTTCTATATCCATGACCACTAAGATAGAGAACTATTGTTAGCCAACGCCCACCCTTGGCTGTTGTGCCATTTGGTGGTGCGCTGACCAGTAGAGACGGAGAGCTTCCTCGTCTCATCGTCCTCGGTGTCTGGTTCTTGGTCCAAGGCCGGACACTGATGTTGGTGGGCTTCCTCCATGATGCTCTGACCCCTCAGCGGGCATTGTGGGGTGGGCAACGCGTGGATCCTGTGCAGGTAGGCAGCAAGGTAGTCTTGTCCAGTTGTCATTTGGAACAGCGCCACGCCGACTGCCCGAGGGTGGCGATGGCAGATTGGACCACTGGTGACGAGTGTTGCCTATTTCCCCCCTTTGAAGCCGTCAGTCGCTGTTGCCTCAACTAGTGGCTAGGTTGAGGCAACCGGCTGAGGCTCAGCCGCCCCCATCTTTGTAAGTGAGTCAGCCCTTTAAGATGCAGAACGTTGAATATTCGTTCTGGAATTGACGAAACGCTATTCTTATCTGCTTAAGGCTGAGCATATAGCGGACTGTAGGTAGTTGCGTATGGTTGAAAAAGAGCTTTGCTTATATAAAAGAAAGACAAGTCATACAGTGGTTTGGCATCAGTCCTAAATTACCTGAAATGCACATGCGTGCTGACGTGTTTTCTGAACAAAAACGGAGTACGGATGCGCCTGTCGTATGTCTTATCCCATGCTGTTCCAGTTCCTGGTCAGGCTTACTCGTGTTATTTCGTCGACCACCCCTGTTCCATTGTGCCCTCTGGTGCTACGGTACAGAAAAGAGTGGAATTTTATTCCATTAGAATTGAGGGGGTGACCTCTATTCGGGAACATTCCAAAATGATTAGATTTATGCTGTTTTTGTCTGCGGTTATCTTAAAATAACGAAAAGAAACCCTAAATGTTAATTTAGTTTAAATTAGGCTCAGCCCAAGTGGACTTTACCACAAATTCAACCTTTTATGATTGTAGAATTTTTTAGTAAATCAACTAAACTTGGGGGGTATTTCAATTAACGTCACACTGGAGCAACACAATGGGATATTGGTGACGGTCCGGGATCAATCCCAAAGCAACTAAACTTGGAGATGTTATGGGCCACCGTGGCTCAGGGGATTTTTCCAATGCGCTAACAACCGGTGAGTTGCAGGTGGCGCAAGTTCGACTCCTTGATCTTAACCGTGCTGTATTTCTCTCTTTGTGTCAGTAAAACTTTCCTTGTGTGTATGTACATTACTTGACTTTGTCTTGTGTTTGGCGCAACTTGGCCAAATATGGCCCTTGCACCATAAAACCCAACCGATTATCAAGTTGATGGACATTTAATTTTTCTATTGCTTTGAGTGTGATTGTAGACCATCAGTCACCTACTTGGGTGTGCCTCAGTACTTTACCTCCAATGCAAGTATGACGTTACTTTAAAAAAGTCTATTTTGAGTTTTTGGATGGTTATGAATGCACTGCCAATCTCCTGAAAAGTTGCTGGATAGTAAAAAGGTCGAATCCAGTAAATAATTCACATTCGAATTGCTTTATAATGTTTTTACTGAATTGTTTCTTTTCGATAAGGAGATTAAGGCTTTGTTGCTTGTAATGTGCTATTGCAATTTTACAAACTGCTTGATCACGAAGTGTGTTTGAATGCGCTCCTTGCCACTGAGTAACTTAAATCGAATTCCTTTTATTTGTGTCATCCAAGGAATCCGAATTGCAGAAAGAACGCGGTTTAATGAATTTCAGATAAGCAAATGTTGCCCAAATTTCCTCGTTCTCCTTTTTTATGTTATTTATAGAGGCATTAGGCTTCGAGGGTGTCGGAATGGAAGATACGACTTCCTCCTCAATCTAATGTGGTTTAATTCAGATGAAACTAAAGTTGCGTAGAGAAGATTTTCATTTTTGAATGCGTTGTATACCGCATACTTTTTGTAATCATTTGATAACTCAAACAGTAATTATTAATTGCTTCTTCCTCAGTCTATGTGATTTAATTCAGATGAGAGAGAAAGTAAGGTTGTGTGGAGATGGTTTGGAGTTTTGAGTGCGTTGCATACCGCATACTTTTGTAATCATTTGGTATCAGTTTTATCAATTGTTCCTTGTTAAACAATATTAGCACACACACAGAATTGTATTTTTGAATACTAATTTCATTATTCGCATTGCACATATACCTTAAATGTTATTTAACCCTCAATTAGTCTCCGGTCTCTTTTAACAATGAGATTGCAGTGCATTTGCGAGGCACTCGACTATTTGTATTATAGTTACAGTGAACGATCATATTATTAGTTACCTTTATAAATTAGTAGTTTTATATTTCAACCATTAAAGAGACAAAACCTGGTTACATTGAATTCTTTATATTTTTAGAACATAATGTTGTTAAAAAAATATTAATAAATTGTTTCCAACACCATTGATTTCGCAACTTATCATATAGTCATCATCTATTTTCCCCCGAACTCATAAATCTTTGCACTGTGGCTCTAATAATTTGATCACCCACTGTATACACGCATTAATTACTGATTTAAAAATAATACTTGAAAATTTAAATTGAATAGAAAATAATAATTTATTTTAGGGCATACTAAAAAGCAAGTAACTAAAAATGTATTATTTAAATTTATAAATAAATAGCAGAATTACCAGCGCGTTGCTCGGGCTGAATTGGTTGAAATTGATCGTAATATTACTCAATGATGTTCAATCAACTCAATGTAATATTACTCAATTATGAGGTTTTCGAATTCTTTTTAGCCCCCTCTGCAGACCCAAGACCAATCCCGAATGTGGGTTAATATATAGGTTATGTTTCCCACCGAAGTCTAAAGCATGAGTGTACCAAATTTGGTGTGGATTTGTCAGTGATAGTAATTATAATCAATGTCATTCCTATGGGGATTTTGAATTGTTTTTAGCTCCCTCTGCAGTCTGGCGTAGTTTGGTCAAATATGGCACTTGCGCCATAAAACCGAAAGCCAAACAACCAGCTGCAGTCTGGAAAATTAATTTAAAATTAGGAGCTCAAAACCTTGCCCACTGATCTAAAAATATATATTAATCCATGCATTGTGAATTTTTAGAACATCAAAAGTATTATCACCATAAAAATTACATGAAACCTACATACGGAGAAAATAAAATTTACAAATAATTGAATTTATCTTTTTCTCATCACAAACTTATTTCATATTGATAAATATTCTGAGAACAAATGTGTCTTCATTCAGTTACATGAATTGAAAATAAATAGTTTTTGTCACATAATTACTGTTTTTATTAGAAGATTCATTGGTACCTCAGTAGAACACCAGGAGAGCTGCTTGCCTTAAATTTGCCCCGTAAAATTTTCTCTATGCTTGCCAGGCTCCGATCTGGCCATTATAAAAGATGATTTTCATTGATGGCCAGAAATCCTTTCCTACCTGTATAAAGTGTGGCTTATTGCCAACCTCTCCCTCACACATCTCAATTGCATTTGAGCCATACATGAAGACATTTTTAAGGACCCATCTGCCATTGCCCAAAAACTTTTTTGCAGACTCAACGACTTAGTGTATTTTGATTTTTACACTGGGATAAGAAAGAAGATATTTTGAAGATTAAAACCTCATCATATCTCTTAATGTAACTGATATCTATGATAACTGAAATAAACAATGTTAATTTCTTATTGGATTTCTTTATTTCTTCTACCAAAATTAATTTCAATTATTAAAAACAATTTTGAGAATTTGCATGCTGGTATGAATGCACAGTGTGAAATCCAGTCTCAAAGGGACTCAAAGGAAATCATTTAAACCCTGTATTGATGTTGTGTGCCTTTTATTATACTTTTGTTGACGTAGACTCTTTCATAATATTCCTTATTTAATTTCTAATATGAATGAAAGGAATTAAATTCCTGATGGAAAACAAAAAATAATAATTTAAATAATACGCAATGGCTGTCATATGATCCTAACCAGACATGTGATACTCAATATGACGCATATTTTTTCATGTCATCACGTAATCACGATAGCGAATTCGAACCGCAATAGTGGTCATGGACTAAAATAAGCGAAAATGCAATTGTGGCAATGTTATTTCTCTAGACCAGAGGTTCTCAAACGTTTTCAGTCACGGAGCACCTTTGAAATTGGAAATTCAACGCGGAGCACTAAATTTTATCTCGCAGCTATAGACTGTATTTAGTAAATAGAACGACAAAATAGCATTGACGATACAAGGTAGTTTCGTCATTTAAGCTTGCAGGACATTAGATTTCGCCGTTTAAATTTTTTTCTGCACTAATGTCCCATTGCAGACGGAAAACACACATGAAAAAAATGGACATGGAATGGAAAAAATAGATTTTTTTCGTAGAAGATATTTTTAATTTTAAACTTTAAAATATGTTTAATAAAAATATTTTTAATTTTAAACATGTCCTACCTTTTCGCGGAGCACTGGGAATTGATTTGCGGAGCACAGTTTGAGAAACGCTGCTCTAGACATTCGCTAATATCTGTTCTCAGATATTCATAATGACGACACTATATAAGCATCACTCACACGCGTAGATTTGGTTGGTTATTTGGGGGGTTTTATGGCGCAAGTGCCGTATTGAATTAAGCTACGACAAACACAAGACAGCTTCAAGTGAAAAAATGTCGTGAATGGAAAAGTGGGATTAGGAAACAGAGTAGTGGGATGAAAGGCAATCAATCAAACGCATGTTCAGTGCAATGCAGGTGACATATGCAACGAATCTCATAGTACTTAGCTTTATTTAAAATCTCATATTAAATTTGACAGAAACATGTCACTTAATTAGTTCAAATCAATCCTATTACTTTTGATTGCAGTTTTTGAAGTTCGAAGAAGTCATACACCCTTTCAGATATATAGCACGCTATGTGGTAAACTAATCACTTAATCTGTTAGTCTTCTGGTATGAATTTTCTTCATGGGTACTGACTTGCATGTTATAAAATGCTAAAGAATGAACCACGGAATAGCTGTATGTGAAATATCACGCATTCGCTGGACCTGCCAATGTGAGATTTTTACCTGTGGGGAGTTTCATGCCAACATTCCCAAGACAATAGACGAACTGGAGGAAACATTCGGGCTGCTAAACTGAACATGATGTCAGTGAATTGCAACGAGTGTCTCAAAACATTCTGCGACGTACACAGAGGTGTATTGATGTTCAAGTAGATCATTTTCAACATCTTCTGTAAAAGATAGATGAGAATACCGTGTCTTTAAACCATATTTAGCGTGATATTTCACATACAGTAACGAAATCTAGACAGAGACTGCTATTTCGTAACATCACATCTCTATAGTAGCCATATATTCTTTCAGATATGTGGTATTCTATTCGGTAAAAAATTAAGCAACCTTGGGAAGGTTAAGAAAAAATTGCCTTACGGTGAATTCTAAGTCACTGGTTTCTATGGTAATGAACAGGCGGACAAAAGACAGGCTGCCCTAACCTAAATGCCCTTTACCTCTACGTAACATCAAGAGACTTATATGTTAGTCTATAAACACTAATAGACTATCAATCTACAAAGAAATATCTACAGGAAAACTGGAATTTGTTGAGGAATAAAGCTTTTATTCCATATTCCTTGCCCAGAGCTGTAGGAGTCACTTGCTTGCTTTCGACAAAGACACTTACATGGTATTGAAGTAGCAGCTGTCCCCTTTACAAACTGGACGATATGACTGGATACCACCTCAAGTACTGCCCTAAAATTTCTGACAAAAGATTGCAAATACTTTTGATAGTGTTTTTAAGCAATATTTTTTCACTTCGGGACACTATTGGGCTTCTCTTCGAAAGATGGTCGATGTGCCTGAAATAGGCGTATGTTGGGAAAAAAATTTCCCTTACAAAATTTCTTCATGTGTGTCTATATATTACAAAACACTGGAAGTTTCTCTATGATATTAAAAAACGCTTCTGCTTCATACGTTAAATTATATTAAAAACCATGTTTTATAAATTTTAATTTGAAAAAGGTATAGTGAGTAGTACTACTGAGGTTTATGAAATAGTGAATTGAATACGTACAGGGGTGAGATAAAGAAGGAATGCTTCATAAAATAACATTAGGTACACCCGTATTTAACATAACTTGAGTAACACTGCCGCAAGGTCTTCAAATGATTTATACAATTTATTTACGGAAAATGAAGATATAGCGTGCTTTATAAAAAGGAATATCTCGTTCAAATATTTTCAATTTATTTATGTTATGTAAAACACCCTATGAGTTGAGAATTATACCATAGAATAATTAGGTGAAACTAAAACCATCTTGTGGACATCCCGAAGCACCAATTACAAATCCTGATTTTCCGAAATTAATTGTGATCTCTCGTAACTCTTAGAAGGTATGGAAGAATTTTTCTAGAACATTCCATGGCATACAGTTCCAAGAAAAGTTACATAATTTTCGCAGGTGTAACAAAATCCGAATGAAAGAAAAGAACTTTCCCCATTCATATGAAACGGATCCCTAGTGGAATTCGTGTCAAAATCGAAAATCGCAGTACGTAGGTAACCTGTTGATCTTAATTGGCGTCAATTAATGAAATCCTCAACCTTCGCTTTCAAAGGATCCCCACGGTGTCGGCTGTCTCTATGTAGGCCGATTCTGGAGGTATAAATACGAGATGGAAGGCGCAAGTATGGCAGAAGCAATTCATCTTCTCAGGCTCACTTGCCTGTGAAGTTCTATACCATGGGACCCTTCCAAGTAAGATTTTTCTGTTCTGCCTGTTTTATTTCTTAAATATATTGACTCATTTATGGATTTTTATGTTAAAAAATTTGGAAAAACTTTATGGGTGTATGGTGGCTATCACCTTATATGAATATATTTTGCGACTAACAAAAACTTTTTTAATCTTTAGTATAGATTTTTTAGTTTTAGTTTTTTTAGAAATGGCCATCAAAGAACACTCCTTGATATAAGAATATCAAAATACATAATACTTATTTACTTTTGCTTTAACCTTTAGCGAATATTTTTAATCCTTGTAGGGAATGTTACTATATTTTAGCTTTTGACTCTTGAACGGCACGAGATTTCTGAGTAATGTAGTATTGCTTAAATTCCCAAACACGCAGAGTCCGCGGTGGCACAGTTGGAAGAGTAACGGAATAGCAACCGGAGGGTTACGAATTCGAAACTCGGTCCAACCAAAGACGGTCGTGCACGCGGTGGACTGGTTCGTGTTAAGTTTTTCGTGTCCTCGAATGTCCTCACTTTGGTGTGGAAGTTTGGAGAGTGGGGAGCCACAGCTCAGGTGTTGACCTCGTCATCTGACAGTGGTTCAAAAGGCGTTGTACTCGTTCTTTCCCTTCGATATTGATCGCCAATAGCCAGTTGTGCTGCTGTAGTGCGACGTTAATTACCTCCTACATAAACACACACAATGACTAAATAATCCCATCTATTGGTTAAAAGAATCATAGGAAAGGTTCTATTGGTCAGGGTGATAAGGTAGAAGTCATGAAGGGAAATTGGAGTTTGCAGAACAGATGTATGCGTGTAAGCCACTCTGGGGGTGGGTAACCCTTTCAAGGGCGTAGGACGTCTGATTTCAGACTTTTTCTTAGTAATTTATTTCACAAGCATCCATCCGTGTATTTTCTGTAACATTGACTTTAAATGATAGATTTGACTTCACAAAAACATCATAAGTTATCAACAGATAGGATAGATTTTTTTACAAAAAAATTTCAAACAGCCTCTCTTTTACATTTGAAGTATCCTTGAAACTTTTGATAATACTGAAACATTGTACAGATATGATGGATGGATGATTTTAACATTCTGGAGGTTCTTAGAGTTTTAAGCCCTCAGCGGGCAAATTTATTTATAGCGTTAAGACTAACGAGAACATTAAGAAACCTAATTCATGGGAACTTTAGCGATTAAAGAAAACATAATTCAAGGTGATGGATCTTTAGATGTCCCACCGCTTCTGACAAGGTTAGAATAATATAAACTTTAAGAATTTTTTAACGTTATTTTATTCCGCTAGTTAAGAAAAGACGGTATCTTCGTTTGGCCTTTAACAGTAGCAGTTGTGTATATGCTTTATAACACAAGTGCTACTGTTAAAGGCCTGCTTTATAACACAACTGCTACTGTTACTTTGAAAACAGAACACAGTACATTAACAGTTAGTTGAGTTATCATACTGTTATCTAGTGCTGGTAATTATTAAATATTAATGTAGCTATCACAATTAATTAATGTAGCTATCACAATTAATTAATGTAGCTATCACAATTAATTAATGTAGTATTTACAATTAATTTGCAAGTCTAAGTATTTACAATTTCGCTCTTTCGAATTTTTCTCGGATCTTTTTCTTCGGGATTGATTCCAGACCGTCGCCAATAGCCCGTTGTGTTGCTCCAGTAATAAGTATATTTAACCACCAACTAATCAAACTTTCCAACTCGTAAAATACAGTGTTCACAGTAAGACTTAGAAGTGCAATATGAATTTTTTAAATCAGGATTGCAAAATAATGTCTTTATAACAGGATTAAGTAACATTAAAATGTGCTTCGTTGCTTCAAATGCGTATGCTATGAACCCGTTATTTTCAAATTATGGAAACGTTGTAAAAACATAAAAATCCTTCCTTAACATTTTATCGACATTTATCAACAATTATATATGTGCTAAAATAAAACTATTTCAGTATTAGAAAAACCGGAGCATTTAAAAACTTTTCACTACAGTCTTTTATTTATCAAAACGTAGTTTAGCTTCGATTTTATCTTTCTTTAACATGAAAAAATCTTTTCGGAAGTATCAATTTCAATTTACTGGAAGTAATCACATTGTTGCATTAATTAATATACCAATAAATTCATTTTTGAAATGAAATAACTATATTTAAACCTAAATTCATTTGCATTTTGTTTCTCAATTTTTTAAAAAATTCCAAAGTAATATATTCATTTAATAGACATGTTACTTGAATTAACCATTCATAAATTTCTAAGCAGTTGAATCAATATAATCCTGAAATCTCTTCCAACAGGCATTCCTGCTCTTAGCATTCTCAGCTGTGATAACATGGGACAACGTTTGTGTACAAGCTGATACAGGCTACCCAAAGTATCCTCCTAAGGTAAGATATAACAGTGTTTGATTGTCTCTTATATATCAGGTGTACAGCTTTCACGAACCCGAGTGATCTATTCTTTTCCCATGGTCTTTAATGTTTCTGATAACAGGGGGGTCGAGACCCCAGGTTGCCCAAGCGATGTTTCTCCTCTCCTATTCTTTTCTTTTCACAATTACTTCATGTTGTCTTGCGTTTGGAACAGCTTGGCCAAGTATGGCTGGCCCTTGCGCCATAAAACCCCAAAGCAACCAAACATCTTTATTATAAATCAGTATACCTTTATTTTGTAGATTGATGTGCTTTGCAATTTTAGGGATTGCAAATTTAGGATTTGCAATTTTAGGAAATTGATTTACATTGCAATCGACTAAAAAATATATTTTAATCGATTGTCCAGCTTTTAATCTTCATCGTCGATACCCTTTTTAACAACTTTATTTTAACTTTACAGGATTTGATTGGGGAAAATCCTCATTCAAATCTTTTTTTAATTTTTACGCAGAATCAACTTTTAAAATTCTATATAATTTTTTACATCCTATCATCTTCATTAAAAAATTCCATCATTTGTATGTTTTTGATCAATATATTTGAATGATATATTTATTGCTTTTTAACAATTGACTAAAACATTTGAATTTAATTATTATTTCGCCTACTTATTTAAAAAATTTTAATGTGACATCGATTTAGATTTATGCCAATTTTTATCCCTTTTATACCTTTTCAATATACATGTATGGCTTTTATTTGGTTTATGTCCAGCTTGTCCTAATCTTGGATCTTGCGCCAAAAAATCTAACCAACCAACCAATTTTAGGGAAACATTTTTACATAAATTTTCAAAACCAACTTTATAAATGATAATTCAATTTTCATACGATTTCCTTGAATTTGATGAAATCCCAAATAAAACGCCAGTTGCTTCATAAATATATTCAGAACAATTCATTTTGATTTTACATTCCACTAGCCATATTATATGTACATTTCTATCATTTTCCACTTATGTTTGAGAGTGTCCCAATCAAAAACATTGGAGTTTCGGCCAGTCGTGATTTCCTTCCTTGAAATAACAGCTTTGCAACAAAATATTAAGAAATAGAGAACCAAAATTTGGATGACTTTAATAATGGTCCTTTTAAAGATTTAAATAATATTTAATCTATCTTAAGCGAAGTATAGATTCAGTGTTACATGATGCATTGCTTTCACTGCAAATTAAAGCTAATATCTACGAGACTGATGCAATAGCTCAAGAGACTTTCTCTAAATTTCTAATTTATATACAAAGAACATTGTCAAATGAGTCAAAATAAGAATTTCTTATTTTTTTATGAATATGTGGGCCATACTTTTAATACTTTGTAGATTATAGTTTTTAAATAACTCAACTGATTTATTAAAAATTACTCTGATTAAAGTACACTAGATGGATTTCACAAAGTAGACAATTTTTGGAATCCATGTGGTTAGAATTTTGCATCAGTAGGGTTTAGATTAATTGTGGAAGCGTAGGACAATTTTATAGGTACTTTTATAGTAATTTTATACCGTTTGGTAGGAAGGAAATATTATATTTTTCGCAATTCTATTATATATTCCCTTTTGAGGATATCATTTTCTAATTTGTTTCTTATAGCTTTAAAATTGATAAAAAAAACATTTAAGTGTTTATTATCCATTGTGCCTGGTTTGAAGTGTTCCTTAAATTCAGTATTGAAAACCCAATGTATATTTTCTCTTACTTTAATTTACTCTAACAAATGCTGACCCGTGTCTTACAGATTTGCGAAAATGAGTTCGTATTTCCATAGAGTTCAGAGATACTGGAGTTCTTATTTTACGAGGATATATTAAATATTTCTTCCAAACGTTAAATTTACTACCTTTTAATCGTACCTTTAACATCTGCAAACTTAAAAATTACAGCACATAGTAAATGCCATTCAAAGTATTGTTTTGAACTTATCACAAATCAATTATAATATAGAAAATAAACCAGCAATAATATATACGAATCCAAAAATTAAGGAAAATGCAATTCGAGATTAATCCAGGGCATGGTAGCCCGGATGAAAGGGTAACGGACTAGCAACCGGAGGATTGCGAGTTCGAATCCAACCAAAGATCGTCGTGTACAAAGGGGCCTGGTGCACGTTAAATCCGTCGTGGCCTCAAACGTCCTCACGTAGGCATGGTGTAGAAGTTTGGAAAGTGGGGAGCCAGCTCACACACACACAGGTTTGCCTCATCTTCTGACCGTGGTCCAAAATTACGTGGTTTTGTCCTCAGATCTCTCCCCCGGGTTTGATCCCGGATCGTCTCCAATAGCCAGTTGTGTTGCTCCAGAGCGACGTTAATTAAAATACCTACCTACCGAGATCAATTCCGCGCAAAGTACCTGCACCGATGTATCTGAAAAGACGAGTATTCTACAAGCTGTGTGAAATAAAATAAGAACACCCATATGCCTCTTGGAGCTACTGGGAAGTAAAGAAATGAAAAATTATGCGCATATTGTAGGGTTCAGTTATTACGACAAAAACATCTTTTGCTCTGTTAAAAGCAAACCAGATATGGAATATGCTGACCTCCGACCTAATGCAGGACTAACTTAATGAAGGCCTCTCACGTAATGCTACCTTATGCTTTCCACAAGGCTGTCCATGAATAACAAGTAGTCTCATTCGCCCACTAGAGCTCATTTCCGCTCTTCTACAGTCCTTGATAGGGTTGTGTATGCCACTATGCAAAGTTTCAAGAGCATCCGTAGCATGCTCTATTGCAGGGATGTCAAACTGGGTCAAAATGGGCCACATGCGGCCCACGATGCTCTGAAATAAAATGAAAACAGGACACTATGGTATGAAGAAAATAGCACTTAGGGGAGATCGAGGCAATACCGTACACACCATTTCGTCATGTTAGAAATGTGTGAGGAACTATTTTCGTCCATGAAATTAAATAAAACGTCCTACAGATCAAGATTAACCGATAAACATCTATCTGCCATAATGAAGATTGTCTGTTCTCAGTCTTTGAATCCAGATATTGGAAAACTAGTAGGAGGATAGCGCTGGCAAGTTTCCGGTAAAAAAATTAATTTTAGTTTAATAAATACATTAAATTAAATAAACGTTTAAATAAAAGCAATTATATAGCAATATTATAAATTATTACCCTAAATTCACTTAATTGCATAATGTGTTTTAATTATCCTATCCATATTCCCGCGTGAATCTTACCAGTTGCATTAAATGGCCCATGTTTTAATTGAGTTTGACACCCCAGCTCTATTGGATTGAGATCGGGTGATCTTTCTTGATACAAATTCAGTATTATCCTTAACTTTTTGACATGTGTGAATATAAATATCGTAATAAGATTTCATTATATGCAGTAATTTGTAGGGGGAAAAATTTGGCTACTTATTTTATAAGTACATTGATGAAACCCTCTTTTACAGAAACCTTACGGGTTTGGTTACAATACTGATGATGGATACGGAAACACGCAACACCGGTACGAGTCTTCCGACTCGTACGACGGCTCAGTGAAAGGCTCGTACGGTTATTGGAATGCCGATGGGGTGTATAGAACAGTATACTATGTAGCTGACAATGGTGGTTTCCGAGCCAAAGTCAAGACGAATGAACCAGGCACTGCAAACCAGAATCCAGCAAGTGTGGAAATAACTGCGTTAGACCCACCACCATATTATCCACCTGCGAAATATACTCCGTCACCAAAATACCCTTCTCCGACAAAATATTCGCCATCATATTCACCACCTGCATATCCATCTTATCCCCCACCAGCTTATCCAGAGTATCCGCCTCCAGCTTATCCAAAATACCCTTATTCTTATTTTAATATATATCCTCCACACTATCCTAAGTACTCATACCCTGCTTATCCACAACTGAAATATCCTTCTTACCCTCAACCAAAATATCCAGCTCCCAGCTATCCTCAACCAAAGTATCCAGCACCTCCGAAATATCCAGCTCCTAGTTATCCTCAACCAAAATACCCAGCTCCCACCTATCCCCCAGCGAAATATCCTCCACCTAGCTACCCACAACCTAAGTATCCACCACCACCCTATCCATCAGAACCGAAATACCCTCCACCACCAAAGTACCCGAAACCTGAATATCCCGCACCGAAATATCCTGCACCACCACACTACCCTGAACCGAAATATCCTCCACCACCACAGTATCCTGAACCGAAATATCCAGCACCAAAATATCCTGCTCCACCTAAATATCCTGAACCGAAATATCCTCCACCACCACAGTATCCTGAACCGAAATATCCAGCACCAAAATATCCTGCTCCACCTAAATATCCTGAACCGAAGTATCCTCCTCACCCAAAGTACCCTGAACCGAAGTATCCTGCACCACCCAAGTATCCCGAACCGAAATATCCACCTCCTCCACAATATCCACCCCCACCTCCACCCAAGAGCTACAAGCCAAAATACCCAGCTCCAAGCTACCCTCCACCAGAACCAAAGTATCCCGAACCGAAACCTTATCCATATCCAGAACCGAAATATCCCGAACCACCCAAATATCCGCCTGCACCTAAGTACCCCACTTATACACCATCTCCTGGGTATAAATACCCATTACCACCTCCAACTACTCCTGCACCTCCCGCAGAGGAGGTTCCAGAGGCAGAAGAACCAGGTGCAGGAGATGGTGAAGACGAAGGTGGTAATCCAGAAGCAGTGACAGAAGCTCCGGTTGAAGCAGAAGAACCCAGTGCAGAAATCGAAGGTCCAGTCTTAGAGAGGCAACGTGAACGGCGACCCGTTTTTGGAAGACGATTGCGGCCCTCAAGCCGTCGACCCACAGCACCACCACCAACTCTAGAAGAAATAGGACTTGAATCCGCCGAGATACCTGACGAAATATGGGACTTGACACAATAGCTGTACCTAAGGGCTTAATTTAATCGATGAATAAAGGTATATAAGTCGAGGAAAGAAATTCTGACTTTCAAGTCATGACGATGTATTAAAGTGAGCATGGTGGAATATCTGGACAATGGTAAAAGCAGTTTTGCGAGAATTCAGATTTAATGTGAATGCCTGATGATCTTTGCACAATTTTTAAACTCTATTTTAAGAGGGATCATAATCATTGGTGGTTGTTACATCTCACATTTTCAGTCATTCTTGGTGCCAATGGTAGATTTGTAATTATGTATATACTTTTTTATTAATCAATTATGGTTGTGCATATTTGTAATTTTTGTTTATATCATTAAAGGGGATATTTGAGCATTTATTTGTCGAATTAATTTTCATTATTTTCAATATTGTCTCTGAAAATGCAAATTTACTTTTCCTTAATTATGGGTATTTGAAGTGCAACCTGCTACTTTTGTGCATTTCCTCTAAAAGGAGGTGTTAAATGATAAAGGGATAAAAATTATATGTATGAAGAGGGCTGTTCCGCAGGTATGAGCTGTTCACGTGCAAGACTCAGCAAACCGCTCCTTCTCAAAAACATTTGACTTTCTAAAAGAATACCCTTCATACAACATGTATGAAGAAATGATTGCCCAACCTTCTTTCTCCCTGTCCCCTTAACCGTGGTTGCATTGACGAGGTATCTCGCCATTACCAAACCATTAGCAGATTTTTGATGGACGAGATATCTCGCCATTAGAAGAAAACTGGCCACATATTGATCTAATCACCATAAAAAATTGACAATATCGTGATTAGGACATATCTCGTCATTAGCAAAATAGGTCGGATCTTGAAAGAAATATTTGGTTAAAACCACTTGGAGGGTTAATGTCAATGTTAAATGAGCATTGTCGTCAATGATGTTTTAGGCCATTTTCAGGCCATTGACATTCAGATACATATTATAACTCCTTGATTTACGAAAATGCAATTTTCTGAAATAATTTGCTTCAGCATGCATTCATCAAAATCATTTCGGAAAGCTTTCACCATCTTTTATGAGGTGTGCTTTTTTCTATTCTAATGTAAAGAAAATAGGTCGCTATTCATAAGTATCCTTTGTTAAAATCGGAACAAGAATTTACAAAGGAACCTACAAACAACGAATAAGTTTTAAATTAATAATACCGGAAAGTTTAATAGCTGGACGCGTTTATGTAAAGCTAGAGGCATACTGCGCATGTATTTTGGACGCCCATACTTTCCTGACTGTGCACACCCTGCACATCACTCCGGACATAGAGGAAATATAAAATTATAGTGAGCAATAGTAACATTTTTATGTGCCCAGGATCATGTGACCTAATCTAGTAGTAATATGACATTTTGACAACTTTCGCTTGTCGAGTGGATTTTTCAGCAGATTGGTTGATGGGACAGGAGAAAACTCCTATCCATCTCAATTTATTACTTGATTTGTCTTCGCGATATTGTAGTAGACTGGCGATTTCAACACTTTTGTCGCTACTCTATATAAATGTGCATTCACACACCATCCTGTCACAAGATTTTATATCGTAAATGAGGTTGTAAGATGCCAAATCGGCCAACCAAGCTAATTTTTCCCAGAAGTCACGTGACTACTAGTTGACTAATTGGTCATACTTTTTGAACCTCCTATAATTATATAGCAATGCTTAGTCTACTTATATTTCACGTCTATAACTCAGTAACGGCTCTGTGTATGAACTTAATAGATGATCACAGAATATAGACATTGAATTGAATGCAGAATTTGTAAAAACAAATTTTATTGCTCCAATATGTTTGCATACAGACCAGAAAACACATCCATCTACAAGAGAAGATACCCAGTATTCACAGTATGAGACATATCATGTACACACAACAGAAGAAACGATTTGATAGCACACTGTGCAATTAACCGGTTTTCTTTGAGAGAACGCTTGCACAGTGTGAATCAGTAACAAGAACATTATGTTCTAATACATAAAAAGAAAACCTAATGAGGGTGAAAGAAAAGCATAAATAACAGATGATGTATTAAATAACATATAATATTGTGGTTGTCTAACTACGAACTAAATTTTTCTTTTAAATACATGGAAAACAGCTTCGAAAACCAAATTTTAGATGAAGGAATACAAAATTAGTTGCAATAGAATTCAGAACAATTTCAGTTTTGCACCCAATTAACAAGTTCTACAATTAGTGTTACTATATAAACAAGAACGCTCTACCTTATATACACCACAACCTTCTGAAGAGTTGGCACATGAACATTAATATTAGATAATTGAATATTTTTGTTGCTTCACTTTACCTATTAATAATTTCATATTCAAAAAGAGGTGATTGCCAATCTTTAGAGTCTTATCAAAGCATTTTCAGCTTCTTTAACACTTATAAATATTTTCAATATTTTATGTATGGAAAATTTGTAAATAAGTTTTCTGTTCCAATTACTTTAAGCTCGTTCTATTGCTCATCTAGCTAGTTTAATATAATTTAAAATGTTATGACAAGAACATTGAAAGAACAGGAGTCCTTAAATCACTTAAGGACTCCTGGTCTCAAGTCATCCAAGTCCAAAGGACTAAGGACTGATTAATTACGAACTGAAATCATTTAAGGATGCCGATCCACCAACAAATAAATCTGATGTTGCATCATCAGCTTCAACAATTTGAACCGTTTCTCTAGTAGAGGTCATCGTACTTGCGGTAATGGGGCTTGTATCCGTAGGCGGGCAATTTGTAAACATGGGGAGAGCTACCAGTGTACACTGGAGCCTTGTGCTCAATTGGGGCCTTATACACAACTGGGGCTTTGTATGCAACTGGAGCCTTGTAGACGACTGGGGTTTTGTATGCAACTGGGGTCTTGTAGGCTACTGGGGTTTTGTAGGCAACTGGGGCCTTGTAGGCAACTGGGGCCTTGTAGGCAACTGGAGCGGAACCGTAGCTGTCATAGTGGACAGGGGCGCTGTAGTGAACTGGGGCGCTGTATGCAGGGGCATGGTGGACGACTGGGGATTCTACGGCATTGACCTCGACATCGGCTGGGTTCTGGTTGGCGGTTCCAGGCTCGTTGGTCTTGATCCAGGCTCTGAATCCGTTCTTGTCGGCGATGTACTCGACGGTCCTGTAGACTCCATGGGCATCAGTGTATCCGTAGGATCCCTTCTTGGCACCACTGGCATCGCTGTCTTCCTGTCGGAATTGCTTGTTGCCGTAGGCGTCTTTGGTTTCGTATCCGAAGCTGTAGGGTTGGGGTTTGTGCTGAAATGGACGAGAGATGCATGTATAGTCTCATACATCTATTCTGTCTATATCATGTGTTCATACTTACTTATACATGTTTGTGGTATCTAATGATTCCAAAAAATAATTTAAATATCAAATAGCTAGAAGATTGATAATGCAAATAAACGAAAATAACTTATAATTTCAGAATAGCAATGACCTGCAAATGTCCAACTCGTTAAGAGTGTAAGTAATAATTTAGTTAAATATTTCCTTGTAGATACAACACAATTACCGGTTACAGTAAAAAGATTTGTTTTTAACCACAATTTTATAATTATTTCCAATCAATTTGACTTTTTGAAAAGAAATTACGTGGTAAAGTAATATTTTAATCTCTAAATTTATAATTATACCTAAGAATCAAGCCATTCAAAGCCATTTTTATTCTTCTACGAAATGGACTATAATACATGAAAAATGGTTTCGTAAATTTTTATCTTATATTTATTTAAAATTTATACCTTTAAATAGAAAAATGGATTGGTAAAGTTATATTAGCTTGATCTTACAGTTTTATTTGATTAAACTATCATTAAAAAAGAGAATTTCATTGTTCGTTAAAAAAAGAAACGATTAATTCTGTATTTCAGCAATGGTATATTCTATTACATTGCATTCAATTTTCAAATTATCGATTTAGATTGTTTTTGCTACAATATAAAGAAATTTATTAAAATTATATACCACTTTCCAGATTTATAGTTACAAAACTACATTCAGTGTTTTGAAATGTAAGGTTATCAAGTAAAGCTTTTAACAATACATCTCGATTTGCAAAAAATCGTATAAGCTGGGATAATACTCACGTCATAGGTATCATACACAGCTTCAGGATGAGAGTAAGCGGGTTTGTAACCGTAGGATGGAGCGTATCCATAAGGATCTGCTGAGGCAACAGCCAACCCCACTACTGCAAGAACCACCTGTAACGATACATTAACAACACTTTAATCATTCCTAACATAAAAATGTTCTCAAAATGTCATTATTTTAAAGTGTATGAAAACTACCGGTCTTTATAAACTGATTACAACTTCAAAAAACTGAAATATTGCCAGCCACATGAATTAACCCTCCTGGTGGTTGTCTCGATAATGTATCTTCTTATCAGCAAAATTGACCAGATCTTGACAAACGAGATATTTCTTCATTACAAAAAAACTAACCAGATCTTGATCTCGTCATCATCACAAAATCGGTAATATCTTGTCATTAGCAAAATTGACCAGATCATGGACAAGATATTCCGTCGAAGCCACTTGGAGTGTTAAACATGTTTATCATATATCATGTGTAATAGCGATTTACGTTCCGTAATTATTCGTTTTTAACATGAAGTTGGTAAAGTATAACAATTGGACTCAGAAAATTGAGCAATTGCAAATTGTTTCTGTTTTGTAGGCGTAAAAGATAGTTTTCAACCTGAATATAATTTATAAAAGTAACTCTTTATATTATATATTTAAAGTAAATGAAACAATTTGTGTGAGAAATTACCAAATATCGTCGGCTTACAAATGAAACACACCTAGTCAAAATTTTGGAGATAAGGGTTTTTTAACTTTTCTAGACCTGAATGGCGGCTATCCTTTGGCTGGTAAAGTAGACTAAGTTATTTTTTCTTTGCACATGAAGGTGCTTTAAGGTCCACTAAGTCATTTTTACCTTGCACCATAGTGAGTAGAATTTTTACCACTTCGTTTTCTTATAACTGTGTTTCTTGACTTAGTGTGTTTCATTTGTAAGCCTGACGATGTAATGCCTAAAACTTTTTAAATTAAAGATTTTTGAGAATATAAGTAACCACATAGCTTTACATAAGGTTAAAAAATATAAGTAACATGCTTCTTAATTTTTGTATTTCTGCAATTAATTTGATTTAGAATCACAATATAATTCATATCCCTCGATTTCACACTCGCGCGCTACTTGAATACACATTTCCATGGAGGTTCTACCCAACAAAATGGCGTGGAACGATACGGGTAACGCTGTAACCCAATTTAAGAGAATAAAAGATGACGAACTTCGAAAAGCTGTCAAACGCACACTATGCCTTTTCACTTCAATAGAAACTTAAAATCTCATTAAGATTGCTAGCGGGTCAAATAGCGAACAATAACCATTCATTCATATTTTGTTGACCGGAAACTCTCTCTCTCTGTCTCATTAGCAGAACAATGCAGAGTAACTTTCTCACCCTCTCTAACAGCATTGGAAAGCGATCTGGAGAGATGCAAGGGATATGAGGACGACGCTCCAGATAATGAACACCTAAGCAAATGAAATAATTACTAACGACTCCCCTATTCGCCTTATCTTTTCTCCAGTCCATTTAGGCAACATAATCTCATGAGGAAGTTCATACTTTCAACGGCATTCGATATCCTAACAATGTTTTGTTCTAATTATCGAGACGCCATTGCGTAAAGGAAATTCGACTTGCATTCCTGATAAGCGAACATTTGCAAGGGGACGACAAAGCACGATGTTTTGTTAGTTCTAAAAAGTGAAAACGGCAGAAAGAATCTAGTGAATCTGGTAGCGTCAGTGGCTCAACTTGCAATGGAATCGTGCCATGGGTCAAAAGGATGACACCCATTCTTGCAAGCATTAAAACTACGTGTCTTAAGGGAAATGCATCAGTAAGGAATTTCGGATGATGTGGGTTACAGTGAGATGGAGGATCAGAGAATCATATATACTCATTTATCAAATGAGAAAGGCTCAAATGTATCTTTTACCTATATCTTTTACCCACTCCATTAAGACAACCTAATCTCATCAGGAAGTTCAGTCTTTCAACTGCATTCCATATCCTAACAATGTTTTGTTCTAATTATCGAGATATCATTGCGTAAAGGAAATTTGGATTGCATTCTTGGGCAATGAACATTGGCAAAGGACGACACATCGCAATGTTTCCCAGCTCCGAAAAGTGAAAACGGCAGAAAGAAAGTTCTTGAATCGGTAATCTAGTGAATCTGGTTGCGTCAGTGGATCAACTGTGCAATGGATTTGTGTATTGGCTCCAAAGGATGACATCCATTCTTGCAAACGTTAAAGTTACGTGTCTTAAGCGAAATGCATCAGTTAAAGAATTTAGGATGATGTGGGCTACAGTGAGAGATAGAGGATCATAAAATCACAATTTACCTTCTTATTTATAAAATGAAAGGCTCAAATATATTTTTTACCTATATCTTCTACCCACTCCATTTAGACAACTTAATCTCATCAGGAAGTTCAGACTTTCAACGGCATTCGTTACCTTAACAATGTTTCGTTCCAATTATCGAGTCACTTGCAACTTCCAATTATCGAGTCGCTTGCAACTATTGAGCAACTTGCGTTCTTGGGAAACGAACACTTGCAAAAGGAAGACATATCGCAATATTTATCAGTCCAAAAAGGGAAAATATACAAACTGCTTGAATCGATTATTTACTGAATCTGGTAGCGCCAGTGGCTCAACTGTACAATGAACTCGTGAAATGGCTCTAAGGGTTGAACCTATTCTTGCAAAAATTACGTATCTTAAGGGAAAGACATCAATAAAGAATTTAGGATGATGTGGGTTATAGTGATATGGAGGATCATAAAATCACAAGTATCTCACTCATTTATCAAATGAAAGGCTCCAATGTATTTTTTACCTATATCTTTTTACCCACTCCATTAAGACAACGTAATCTCATCAGTATTTCGATACCTTAACGATGTTTTGTTCTAATTATCAAGACACTATTGCGCAAAGGAAATTCGACTTGTAATCTTGGGAAATGAACAACTTGCAAAAAGACGTCATATCGCAACATTTTCTCAGTTCCAAAAAGGGAAAACGGCAAAACGAAACTGCCTGAATCGGCAATCTAATGAATCTTTTTTTTCCTTCCCTCCTGGTAAGGGTGGAATTACGTATGCGTCATAGAAGGCGACTTAAAAAAGATTGCATAGAGAGAAGAGAGGGTTAGTTGCTTTCCTGTCCGTCGCCTCATTGTTCTGGAGATTGGCAAGTATGTATCTCATTGTCTTGCAGAAACTAATTGCATCAGAAGCGTGCCAGCAATGCTTCTTCCATCGCTGTTGCACCGGTTAATTGCCAGGGTTATCGAACTCTGGTTCACTGGCGACACGTTAGATGGCGTGAGCTGAGTTTTGTACCCCGTTGCATCATGGCGGAAGTATTAGGAAAAGTGTGTCCGCGTGCTCGCCTAGCGCTGTGTTTTATGGCTTGTTTTACTGGAACGAATCACAGCGCTTATTAGTGTTGGCCGTTTATTTTGAAACCGCAGAACCGCCGCCCTAGTGAGGCCTTTCTGGTAGCGTCGATGGTGCAACTGTGCAATGGACTCGTTCCGTGCTCCAAGGGATGGCACCCATTCTTGCATACATTAAAATTATGCATCTTAAAGGAAATAAATGTATCATTGTAGATTCTAAGGTGATGTGGGTTGCACGGAGAAGGGTGTTCATAAAATCATGATACATCGACTTGTTTCAATCAAATGAAAAGCTAAAATATATTAGCTTTTCCACAAATTTGTTTTCTTATTAGGAACTCCTGCTTAAAGAGATATTCAGATTATTCAATGCCCATCTTAAAAAAACCCTATGCCCTTATATTGATTTCTATTCGACTATCACCATTTTCTCTCATGAGAAAGTATTTTCTTTTCTGCAATACGAAGAAAAAACGAAATTTTTTTCATTTATTTTTTTTCATGTTTCGCAGTCGAGAGTATTGAAAAGACGCTGTTCCTGAATAGAAAAGAAAAAGTATGAGGTAGGTCTTGGAAAACTAGGGAAATTTTAGAAATTCAAAAGACGAAAAAAATATGTTTTTAAAAGTGTTTTCTTTACATTTCTACAGGGCCGCGGTTACCTGGTTGATTGAGCAGCGGATTAGTAATCGGAGGGTTGCGAGTTCGAAACTCGATCCAACCAAAGACCATCGTGTATTTGGGGGCTCGTGCTTGTTAAATCTGTCGTTGCCTCAAATTTCCTCACGTTGGCGCGGTGTGGACGCTTGCAGAGTGGGGTGCCAACTCGGGTGTTGACCTCGTCATCCAACCGTGGTTCAAAATTACAAGGAGTCGTCCTCGGATTGTTCCCTTAGAGACTATTCCGGACCGTCGCCAATGGCCAATTTCTTCAATTCAACCAATCGGTTTTTATTGAATTTTCAAAATTTTTTGTTTTGCAGTCTAGGGACACTGATTCGAAATAAGGAAGAAAAGGTTTTGAGGTGGTTTTTGGAAATCTTAAGGGAATCTTAGAAATTTAAAAGACAAAAAAAATAACTTAGATTTGCAATTATTTCTTTATTTTCTACCTATTTTTTACAATGCTACTTATCTTAGTGTGATCATTCGACATCAAAACATAAGATGTATATTTAAAGATATATTTTAAATGGTGTTTTAGGCTTACCAAAATTGATTTAGTCGTAAATACATTTCGTTTTTAACCATTCACTGGTTAATTTAAATAATCGCAAGACTTTTATTACTTAGTTTCTTCAACTGAACTGTTTTTTTGACAAAATAAATGTATACTGTGTTTGAGATTTTCAATTCAGGATTCCTATAGGATGGATGTAAAACAACTATCTACACAAAGAGTTTAGATTGGCTACTGAACAATCTTGGGATATACTAGGACACACCCGTTTCCGTAGTTTAATCAGTCTCTACTATTCTACACGACTCGAAAAGATTCTGCTAGTAAATTGAGATTAAAAATTGGAACATTGAGAAGTTATTTTTTAAGCTTGGGAAAAATTCTAAGTTGTTATAAAAATTGATTCGAGTTTTTTGTCATAAAATTTAGGGTAGGCAGTTGAATTTATGTCGCACTGGAGGAACACAATGATAAAGTTTAAGATTATTCTAGATTTGATTATTTGATCAAGTTTGATCTGGGACTGTCACCAGTAGCCCGGTGTATTACTTCAGTGCGACGTTAATTAAATACCTACCAATCTAGAAAGCTAATTCTCTCAGAGCTGCAACGTGACTCTGTGACTTTTCCCACTACGCTAGCAGTCTGCGAGCTATAGACGTTGCAGGTTCGATTCCTGTAGATACCCTGGGTGTGTATCTCTCTTTTGTATCATTAAAAAACCTTTATGTGTGTGACATCATTTACTTGACAGGAAAACATTTCGTCAGGTATGGCCCTTGCGCCACTTAGACCAACAAAGCAGAAAAATAATAGAAATTCCATTAAGTGATATTGTTATATCTTAGTTATTATTTCAAACATATAAATGGATTTACTACCTATTCTCTCATACTGTGCTTTAAAGAAAAATGAAACTTCATTTTTTTAATATTGTGCTTTAAAGAAAAATGAAAGTTAAACAAATTATTACGCTATTTTTTTAGAATTTTGTGTATAGATATGTATAGATTTTATCAGGGAATTATTTTCCCGATATAGCATGTACTGGAAAAGTTATTTTAAAATACTTCTCTAGTATGCTTATAAATTTTATAATAAAATGTTAGTGAATATTTCATTTAGAACTAAAATTAATATCACTATGTTCTTTTTACCGTTAAATTATTGATAGTCCCAATAATGTTTCGTCTAGAAACCAAATATAAACATGAAATACATTTTTGCAGCTTTTGGTGTATTTTCCCCATGGAGAACAACTTGTTTCGAATCTAAGCGGCATTGAATAACAGTAATTCGTGTTGTTTTCCTGGATATTTTTGCCGATTTCTCTCGTCGAATTCTTCTCAAGTTATTTGTTCCCAATATCGCGATTTTTAATAGCTTTTAATCTGCTATAACCACAATTTTTTAAGCCTACTGAGGTTCTGAGATTGTGATGGGGTGTAAAGTTGCTTTTTAAGGTAATATAAAAATTATACCGCACCACAACTGTCTTTGCTCTGTGCCTATTCTCTCTCTCTGTGAACTTTAACTACTGGAAGAAAAAATTCACCTTAAATATCAATTTCGAGAATATTCTTTTAAATAGTCCTTTTTTGCACCGAAACAGGTCCGAGGTTAAGAGCTGGTATTGTGTATTGAAGAAGCAGCTAATTTTTAGGATTCTGGCAAACATATGGTTGGCTAGCACATCTAGAAACATTTTCCTTGAAACATTTAAAAACAATTCGCCTTCTCTTAGAACTTTTTATGTTTCTATTATTGTTATAAAATTCTATTTGGGTCTTCATCTCAAACGGTACTCCTTTTGTTTCTTTATCATCTCTTCGAAGATTCTTCTCAAACATTTCATCATCGCTCTTGTTTTCAATTTTTCCCTTTCTTTTAAGTTTTAAAAGGCAAAGGCAAAACGTGCAAAAGGTATTTGAAAATTTGAGTACACTGTTGAGTCCTGTTATTATCTTTGATGGACATTCGATGTCAGTTTTAAAACAGTTAAACAATTAAAAACAGTTAACTTTTATATTAAATTTCTTCATTTTGATTTATATTTACGAGGGTATACGAATATGGGAAAGAAATACTGATTCAATCATACACTTAAATAATAAGGGTGTATTAAAGGATGATTTAAAGCATGTGTATTCACATCAAATTTCATAAAAATGCTAAAAAATTATTGCATTGATTAAATTATAATTTCAAAATCTAAAATTTGAACTGGTATCATATTAATCATGGTATAATTTATAACATGTTGGAATTATTAAATGTGTTTCCTATAGTTATAATTGTAAGTATAAATCTGAAGTACTTTTTACTTTCAAATAACAGTAAAATTTTAATACATCTACTCAGAATTTATAACAAAAAATACCTGTACATAACAAAGATACATAACAATATGTTCAAGTTGTTTTCCTTTTCTCACTTATTTTTTTACCTTATTGGTGCATTTAGAGAAGTTTTGTTACTTGAAAACTTAATAACTTTAATTCAAATTAAAACTCCCATTCAACAGAAATCTGAAGACTTATTCTAAATCGGAATTTTAATTAAAGAACGATTGCTTTTTTTAGTTAGAAATAGGATCTTACTTCCGAATATTTGTAAAATGGATGAATTTCAGAAATCAAATTTGTGATTTTTTTTAATTTCAAAAGATAAACAAATTTCCTTGGCTCTAAAACTTTTATAATGAATTATTACTGTACTTCTATTTAAAATCATAGATAGGAAGATCTAACGAAGATGGCTCATTCTTTGTTTATTTTGGGTACCAAATTTTACGGGTATATAGAAAGTATTTAAAAACAAAACGTAACATTAATAATAGATTTCTATAAACTTCACCATTAAAACTTCAGTTAATTTATGTATGAGAAATTTCATATAAAATATCTTATCTATAAAATAAACAGTTAAATATGTTCTTGAATTTAATACAGAAAGTATTTTTAAATATATCCTTTATCCACATTTCTATAAACTTCAGTTTTTTGCATCGAGTAGTTTTAAATTTTCTGAAATTTTTAGCACTATCCATTTTCCTTTTTTTATCACCTTGGAAAACGTTAATACAGCTCCTGCTAGAACACCAGAATACTATATTTCGTAAAATAATGTAATTTAATAGCTAAATATTTTTAATTTGCCGTTGTATATTAGGATAAGATATAGAGTTAAAACAAATTAAGTCTGGTGTCAAATTCTTAACAATTACATTCAATGTTTCATATTTTACGAGAAAAATTCTAAATTTCAGAAACAGAACATGAAATTTTAAATAAGTATATTAACTACATAGCAAATAATAACATAATTAAAAATAGCATAATAACAAGGATTAATCTAATTGTCCAACTCTAAAATTATATATAAATCACATATATCATCAGATTTGGAAATTCTTAAACATTTCCCCCGTGCATTCTGAACCAACTTGAATGAGCACATCTATCAGGTATATAGAACAGTTTTACGAAAAGGTTAAAACTTTAAAGTAATTCAAATATCTCAAAAACATACTAAACTAAGCTCCTCGATAAATAACTTTAAGATTTACAAACTACAAAGGCAGCAAACTTAAATTGGAAATTTGAATTTCAAGAAATTGCAATATTTCATTCGCGCCTCAACACTTTACATTAACTAACCAAGCTCTGCAATTGTTCATTCTATCTCAACAACTCATAGTAAACTAAGCTCCCCTCGATAGGAAAAAGCTTTCATATTAACAAACTACAGACGGCTCAAACTTAAAAAAAGTGCAATACTTCAATATCTCAACAACTTACACTAAACTAAGTCCCTCGATAAAAGAACTTCAAGATTTACAAACTACAAAGGCATCGAACTTAAACTGCAATATTTCTTTCGTGCCTCGACACCTTATACTAACTAACCAAGCTCTTCCATAAAAGGACTCAAGCACTACCAAACTACAAGAGCCTCAAACTTAGAGAAACTTCAATACTTTACTCGTGCCTCAACAAGAATCGAACTACACCAAATCCAATACTTGATTATCCATCGAACATCCGGAGGTAGATATATCCAACGAAAGCAGGTGTAGTACAAAATGTTACTCACCTGTGCGAGCATGTTGTCTTAAGTGTCGGACGGAAAAGGCACAAAACCTGAGAGAAAGAATTCACTTCCACAAGAGAACTGACCACTGCAAGAGAGCTGAGAATGTTTCGTTTTGAATGAACTGACCAGCCCTGCGCTCTATATATACAAGGCGGAGGCTTTCCCCCCTCTCCGCTTCGAAGGTAACCCAGATAGCGTAAATCACAGCATGTCCCAAATTAGAGACGTAAGAAAGTGTAAGTCCGTCCGTCCTTTGTGGGCGGGTTAGAGTTCAAACTTTCCCGCCGGGCCCCACCCGCGGGCGCCCTTTGTCTGGAGTTGGACACGGGGTTTTGTTTGTGTTGCCCCTTTTTTTTCTGTTTCGTTAATTTGTTTCCGTTTTTCGTTCGCTGGAGTCGAGTGCTGATGGTTGTTGGCTTTTTGTGTTGTTTTCTTCGCCAATAAGCGGTGGTTGTACGCCGGTTGGAATGTTTGCATGCCGTTGGAATCCGATGTATATCGTTCGAATTGCTTTTATCACAGAATCGTTTGAGTTAGCCATTTTGTTAATCTTAGTCGGCAATTATTACATTACTGAAACCAAATTGTAATGGATAAAAAAGGCTTTAAAATTGAATTTTGAGTTTAATTTTTCTGATATTTGAACCAAAATTTAGTCACGTTTGAGTTAGCCTTTTTGTTGATCTGTTGGCAACCATTACATTATAACTAAATCTAAATATATCGAATTCGAAATTTAATTTTTTTCTGATATCTGAACCACAATTTAATCAAGTTTGAGTTCGTCGTTTTTTACTCTTAGTTGTCAATTATTACATTACTACTGACACTAAAGATAATAAATAAAAAAGGTTTTTAAAACTAAATTCTAATTTAATTTTTCTATTATCTGAGTTACAATTTAATGAAGTTTGAGTTTGCCTTTTTGTCAATCACAGTTGGCAATTATGACATTGCTACTGAAACTAAAGGTAATAGATGAAAAAAGGTTTTAAAATCATTTCCAACTTTAATTTTTTCGGATATCTGAACCACAAGTTACTCAAGTCTGAGTTCGCCTTTTTGTTAATAATTAATTGGCAGTTATTACATTACTACTGAAACTAAAGATAATAGATAAAAGTTTTAAAATCAAATTCAAACTTTAAATTTTTTGATATCTGAGCCACAATTTAATCAAGTTTGAGTTCGCCTTTATTCTTAATCTCAGTTGACAATTATGAAATTACAACTGAATCTAAAGATAATAGGTAAAAAGATTTTTAAATAAAATTCGAACTTTTCTGATATCTGAACCACAATTTAATCAAAACGTTGCTATGAAATGCCCCAAAGCTGATTGTTTCTAAGTTTAAAATATTCCATTGTGTGTGTGAAGCACGCGAACTCACTTAAATGTCTATTTACGGCCAAGACATAAGCATTCCTTTTTGACTGCAATATAATAAAAATATATTGTGTTGTGAAAAGGATGAAAAAAGAAACACGATTGATTGTGAGATAGTTTTTATATTCATCATAACCTTATGTTTTTCAAACACAATTTTCGCTTTGATTTTTAGCACTATTCTTCACGACTTAGAAATTATTCTTTTACCTAGTTATGATTTTGGGGGTACACCTAATTATTACGCTACATCTTTCTGTCTTTCATTTTTTGCTACATTTTAATTATATCTTGTTTGACTCAACATAATTTTTAAGACGTTCTCAAAGAAATCGTTATTTTTCAGCCGTCACATGAACTATCTGGTAGTTTATCCATCGACTTATTTTATTTTAAAGATTTATTTAATGTACCAGTTGCTGGTGAGAGCCTAATATGTCTTTGTCATTACAATATATTTGTTTAGCTTTTCGTAAGTATTGAAATTCCCCTGAAAAAGGTTTATTATAATACTATCTCTCAGAGATATATTATCGTCACTTATTCCTTCATCATCCATTCGATTAATAACAACTATTCATGTTATAATACATGCGGTTCTTGCCATTTGTTGCTCTATTCCCCATATAAACTGCTCTATGCGTGAATGGCAGGTATTTTAATTAACGTCGCACTAGAGCAACACAACGGGCTACTGACGACGATCCGGGATCAATTCCCAAGGAAAAATCCGAGGACAACACCACGTAATTTTGAACCATTGTCAGATGACGAGGTCAATATCTGAGCTGGCACCCCATTCTCCAAACTTCCACACCACGCCAACGTGAGGACATTTGAGGTCACGACAGATTTAACGTGCACCAGCCACTTGTACACGACGGTCTTTGGTTGGATACGAACTCGCAACCTTCTTGTTGCTAATCCGTTACTCTTCCAACCGGGCTACCGCGGCCCTACTCTATGCATGAAATAATAACTAATATTATAATTATTTGAGCAACATTAACCTTAAAGGATTTTATTTATAACCTGGTTATCAAAGACAAAATAAATTCCCTAGTTAATCCGTATCACTCACCTGAATCAGTACTTGGGAAGATTTGGCAAAGAAAGCAGACAATTTTGTGAAGAATAATTTTAGTAGTAACCACACAAAATATCAAATAATTGTGCACCATTAAAATTATTTATTTTTTGTTATTTGTAGTGTAATGCTTTCCGGATGAATATTTCTGTAGAGCAAAGATTTGCTTGCCATGACAAAAACTGGCGTCATCGATATTCAAAATATCTACTTCGTAGACAAAAATAGAACAATTCATTACTTATCACCATACGGTTTTTGCTAAAGTGTTGAATAGTAACTTAAAAAAAATTAGTCTCTTGTAGAATATTTCTAAACTAGGATATTATAAATTCAGAAATATTATACAGATCCTCGCATAGTATCTGCGGTAGTTTCTCTGCTGCTTATGCCTAACGTTGGTACTACCATAGGCACGTTTCATATCTTATTAAAACTAATTTATATTGTATGTAAACATCAATATGCATTTCTCCAAATGAAATAAAATTGATAAAATATGAAACAGCATTTCATATACTTTGTATTGGTGCAAATTCTTAGTTCCAGTGAAGTGTCCATGGCAAAAAGCCTATGTCGTGTTATCACAATTAGATTCCGAGAGTTAATTTCATTTACATCATATTATCTTGTACAAAGGATATTCGGAATTTTTTTTGTTAAAGCCTATTTTTTCGCATTCGGATACATTTTCTTTTCAGTGGTGATTTTCATCTTCCATAGATATCTCATTATCATCTGTCATTACTGCTGAAAAAGTCTCTGAAAACGGTGATCTCTTCAGAGTACTTTTTTGAATATTTTATTTCTTTATAGCTCAAATCAAGTACATTTAAACAAATCGGCAAATGAATCCCGTATTTTATGCTGTTTATATCTGTTTGTTGCCATTTGTCAATATAATACCAAACAAAAATGAAATAACGAAATAAAGAACCTCTAAATGGATAGCGCTAAGGCAGAGAACACAGACAGCGCAGAGAAGAAAAAAGGAAAATAAAAAATGTACTAATTTAAAATATTTTTCAGAGAAACAAAAATATAAAGAATTAAGGAATCCAAGTGATCCCACTTATTTTATCAAGGGGAGTAAAGTAAGAGTGACTGTTAAAAAGAAGACTGAGTTTTCTGTACTTGTATGAGTCTTAGCCAAAGAAATAAACACAAGATACCCCGAAAACACAAAACAACTCTAATAGACTCTACACCAGACTAACTTCTGTTGTTTCACATATCACAGATGCCAACTTTAATTATAACAAGTTAGTATGTATATCCCAACATAGAAATCTTCTCTTATGTGACGATGAGATTCTCTTATGGCTATATCTCCGAATTCTAAAAACTAAAACTGAATTTATGAATATACTTCAAACGCATGCCAAGCAAAGTTATTACTTTTGTTCGAATGAATTGATTTTAAAACAATAAAATGTACTCAGAACAAGAGAGTTGATTCACAGAACCCGTCATACTCTCTTATGTGATGAAGTTTTTTATAAGGCATATAAAATTCTAAGCCAATGCTTTTTTCAGTCAAATTGGAGTAACTTGACATAAAAGGAACGAAAATAAAGGCTACCGCGCGGGCCAAACCGTATTCACTCACTTATAGGTCACAAAACAAATATAGTTGTCCCCCCATTAAAATTCATATATACCTTTCTAAGCTTTCAGAACTCAGGTTTTACCAACAAAAAAGTACACCTATACCAAAAATGAAAAATAAGTTCATCGTACCTTCTACTTCCAGAATATTTACATTATGTTTACGAATAGAAAAGATCATTCTGTCTTTTTATATTATAGGCATCACGTTCTTTTGCATTGAGAGGCAACTGGAGAGAAATAGAATAATTTCTTTGCAACAATCTGATTTACATAGATATGGCAAAAATTCGGTTTATGGTTACAAATAAAGCTCAAACTTGTTTCATCATCTAAAAGTATCCTAACAAAAATTGATTACACTCAGAAAAATTAAAATAATCTAAATACAGAAGAATATTGATTAAAATAATAAGTACCTTCTGAAGTACTGTAGTTCTGCTTTGTAGATTAAAACAATTAGTACCTTCTCTGTTATAAGAAATCTTCGTATTATAATATGAAAATTAGAGCATTCTTTTGTTCATTCAAACTGTTAAAAAGGCACTAATAGATATCCGCGACGGTTATTTAGAGCAGTTGATTTGAATATGGCGATTTTTTTATTCAAATTCTACATAAAGCTCATTCTTAAAAATCTTCACCATTTTTGTTAAAAAACAATCCAAACAGGTTAGTCACGCTCTTAAACATCTCATGTGGTAGAACTGGAAGTTCAGTAGAGTAATCCTTTAATTATAATCGAACATAATAGTTATTCTCTGTCTATTAAAAGAACTACATAATTTTTAAATCTAATTAACAATTTTTTCTATAGTGCTGAACAATACATGTAGCATCGGAGCATTTCCATTCCAAACATTAAACATAACACTTTTAAATTATATTTTTTTTATTTCTTGATGAATATATAGTTAATTAGTTATGAACAAGATGTGTGTATATTATAGTTATGTCAAGACTATACGGTTAATTATCACAAAAACTTATTTTGGGGATCACGGAGAATTTATAAAAGTTAGTGCGACGAAGTGTTTTCTTCTTGTATATTGCTCCCTATTGTTTGGAAACATCAAATGTTTACAGAACTCATGCTTCTGAATATACCTGCAATTCTCATAGCGTTGGATAAAATCATTATAATCTATAACAAAATCCTCCATCCAAATGCAATTAGTGCATTTAGAATATTTTTTGCTCAATTACAGAAACAAATACATGGCTGATTTAACCCTCTTAGAATCGTGAGATTTTCAGGTAGTGTACTATTGCTTTTACCTCACAACCCACATAATGATTAAAAAACCACGATTGGTTTAAAGAATCCTGGGAAAGATTCTATTGGTCAAAGAGGCAAAAACTGGCTAGGAGTCATGCAGGGTAGAGTGTAAGTAACAGAATGGATAGATACTTATGAACTCCTCGGAGGGTTAAATTTAAACCACTCGTTAGAGAAATAACTATACTGAAGCGTCTTTTACCATTCCTATAACACATTTATCTCATTTCAGAACTAATGGGGGAAACGTACGATGCAAATTCAGCATTTATTTAATTATTTTTTAATGTATATATTGCAGGTTAAATTGTTTTCTAGGATCTTCAGATGACAGTTTTGTTCATTCATTGGTAAGCTTGGACATATTCTATAAAACAGATAACACAGTAAAGCAACCACTAAGGATTTATAAAATTCATTAAAAATGAATTGCAGGTGTCATCAAGACCTGATAGTGCCGATTTTTTGATAATGACAAGATCAAGATCTGGTCAGTTTTCTTCAAATGACGAGATATCTCGTCCATCAAGATCTTTTCAGTTTTGCCAATGGCGAGATATCTAGTCGAGACAATCACCAGGAGGGTTAAATCTCATTTACATGCCTATGAATACTGAAATAAAAAGAATTAAAGTTCCTTTGTGTGTTTGGATTGTTTTGTTCTTAGAACAAATAAAATTCGTATATCAACGGATTCGGATTCCGTTTAACACGTTTAATTGGAAAACTCGATTAACTTCAGTTTCATTTATTCCGGAATCATTTCATTAACCCATTCGTCCTCATCACTCATTAAAACAAAAAGCGAGAACTTTCCTTCCATGGTGACCTTTCGGTGACCATTTCTCTCTTAGAGAGCGAGTTTGCCAACGAAGTGAAGTGAATATTGCAGTCACCAACCCCCTTCATTTAATGTGGAATAGTTGGCCTGAAAATCTAAGACAATGCGCGATAAGAGGTTCAGATCAACTCGTGCCACAAGATCGTTAAGCGTTTTATGGGTCTGATACCTCTGAAAATGGGGTTCGGTCTGTATGTATCTATCTTACCTTGGGTTGGCTTAATTATTTACGGTATACGGCGATTAAGCGGTTCTGTTGTCATGGTTGCACCTGCCACACGCCAAGTGTGCCTTTAGATTTAGTTCCGGTTAGAAAAAGAATATAAAAATGAACTCCGAAGTAATACTTGCGGTTGTTATGAAATACTAGGATTTTTTTTGTTGAGATATACTGCCAATTAAGTTTTTGCACTATCATGCATATGCTAATTTTTATTGGATAGGTTCGAATAAAAATAAGTTGAAATTAGAGGTTTTGTAATTTTATTCTAAAATACATCCATTAATTATAAAGTTCTCAATCATTATATTTCGTAGTAGCAATGAGTGTTAGTTGAGTTTCGTAAACGAAAAGTAAACTTGTTAATTTAAAAGGTAGTTTTCAAACCAGTGATAAAGGGTGCATGTGATGTTTTTGGAATATAAGTCGAATTGCATTTCACGAATTTAAAAATATACTGTAATTGTATATATGTAAGTATTGAAATGTACGATATCATTTCCTTTTTGCACATAAAAAAGGGGTTCCATTTAATCACTTTCTATAAAGTGAAATATTTTTCCTTCACTAATAATTCAAAGTTTAAAAATTTGAATCCAATTGGGTTAAAAAATGTAGAAGTGTTGTCGAAAAGACATGTGAGATAAAGAAATTTTTAAGACAGTAAAATCTGTTTTCACACACACACACACACACATGAAGCACGTAATTAGTTTTCGCAGCGTCAATTTAGTCACATTTATGTGCCCATTTAAACTCCTCTTTTGAATCTTACTCTTTCATAAGCTGTAATAAAAAAATTAAGTTTAATTCTTTGTAAAGTAACAAAAGGTACGTTTTTATAAAATATTTTTAAATTTTTAAGAGCATAAAATTAAACCGTAATAGCATAGGGATATATATCCACAAGCTCCACCCAGATGTGGTCACGTTGGCGTGAATAATTATCATTTGAATACAGCAACAGAATTCCTAGGATGAGGCTCAAGTTCCAGATAATCTAAGGACGATTGATAAACAGTACTGATTGATTTTAAGATACAAATTATTTAAGACAAGAGTAATGTGATTAACATTATTTAAATTTGTTTTTTTTTAATGTTTCTTACAAATAGTTGGCATTGTGTAAAGAAGTTTTTAAATATTCCTATGAAGGCAATGTGTTAAAATGCATCTTCAATTCTTGCCACAGCTGGTTGAAGCAAATCTTAAACATGTTATGGAAATGAGAACAAATACACATATAATATCATAGACGTATCTAATATTATACAATACTATCACGCAAATTTCGATTTTATTAGGAAATAATAAAACATTCGTAATCCTTTTGACGTTTTGCACAATTTTTATTGAGGTATTATATAATAAACCATACTTCAGCCTCTTCTTTCTTATCCCAGTGAAAAAAATTACACTAAGTCATTGAGTCTGTGCAAAAAAGCTTTTGGGCAATGGCAGATGGGTCCTTAAAAATGTCTTCATGCATGGCCCCAATGCAATTCAGGATGTGTGAGGGAGAGGTTAGTAATAAGCCGCATTTTATACAGGTGGGAAAGGATTTCTGGCCACCAATGAATATCATCTTTTTCAAATGGCCAGATCGGAGCCTGGCAAGTATAGAGAAAGTTTTCAGGTGCAAATTTAAGGCAAGCAGCTCTCCTAGTGTTTCACTGAGGTACTAGTGATGAAAGGGTACTGGAGATGATCTGCACAATTTCTTTTTAAGTACGGATAGGTGATCGTCCTCTGTGAGCAGGACGGTACTTTCTCTTGTGCCAGGTTGTCTATTTGCACTAGTTTTTGCCAATCAGAATGCTCGGAATGCCAGCATGTGATGGAATCCATTGAAAATTTATTTTATAATTTTTACTGAAACTTAATATTAGAAGGGCTATTTTTTCAAAACAGGATCAAAACTGGTGAAGCATTTTTTAATTCCTAGAATTGCTGCCTGCGTATCAATGTAAATATTTATTTTAAGGGGCTGACTTTTAGGTACTTTGTTTAGTGTTTCATATACGACTATTAATTCTGATTAAAACAGGGAGGTTTGAGTTATTCTTGATTTGAATTTCTTTTGAACCGAATTCATCTGTAATGAAGACGCCACTTACTTCAGCCTTTGAATTTAAAGAGATGGGAAGTAATTACGCTTTGGGAAGGGAGTGTAGTGAAAAGTTACTTTCGGAAATTCGTCAATCAGACATCATAATTTGATTCATGGAATTTTTCAATGAAAACAACGATTCTCGCAATCATCACTTCCGATACTTGTCCACAGTTCCAAAGTCGGATGAATAACATCACTTTCTTTTATCAGTCAAGAACCATTCTATGGGAAAATGTAGAAGTATTTACATTGTATGTATTTATAAATTTAGATAGTGACTTTACAATAAGCTGTTTTGTAATGATACAAATTATTTTTGGAGGAATGATTCTAAAAGACTGCTGATAGTATGATTTTCATCATTCAAGACATCAATTTTTTATTATTAGTATGACTAATGATGAAAGATTGTTCACAAAGATACATGCTACTAGTGGTCTCAAAGTGGAATTAGATTCTTTACCCTCAGATGGGCACATACACATACTCATATATACGTTCAACAACATGGAGTCTTCCTTGCATGCCTTCAAACTAGTTTTGATCTTCCTGACGAATGGATTACTTCCTAGTCCTTTATAAACCTATTAGATGTAGATGCATTATGTGGATGCAGTCATTAACCCACCAAGGTTCTTTCGACGTGGTATCTTGTCCATCAAGATTCGATTAATTTTACTATTGACGAGATGCACCATCAACACAAAGTCGCCTATTACTCCAAGAAGAATGAAGATTCCAAGTAGGAAAAACAAATTTTCCCTGGCACAGAGCTGGTGACCATTTCGGATAGGTTTTGGGATCAAAGGCTGGCCACTACAGTACAGTTGTGGACGCAAAGAGGGCAGTACTACACTAGTAGGAGAACGTGTAACATTCAGAGGGTTACAGTTCTACCACGGAGCATAGAAAATGTGTTCCCAATCACATACCATCTACTTGCCTCAAACGTGTGTGATTCGAACGGCAACAGCACACACACACTATAATATATCATGTCCCGTTAGTATAGTGGATAAAGCAACCTGTGATTGCGAGTTCGAGACTCGATCCTACCAAAGACCATGGGGGTTGGTGCACATTAAATTTATCGTGGCCTCAAACATCCTCACATTAGCGTGGGTGTTAGTTCAGGTGTTGACCTCGTCATCTGACCGTGGTTGAAAAGTACGAGGTGTTGTCCTTGAATCTTTCACTTCGGGAATGATCCCGGACCTTCGCCAATAGCCCGTTGTGTTGACGTCCCTGTAGTGTAATACTGCTTTTAAACTACATTACATTTAACCCTCTTGGTGCTTTATGTTTCAGTTGGAAACTGCTCTGTGGAGTCTGCCTCTAGTGCAAAAACCTTTCCAAACTGTCACCAGTTCTCGGCTAGGGACAATTTGTTTTTCCTGAATGTATCTTTATTTCCCTTTTGGAGTAATGGGGTAATTTTGTTTCGGCGAGGTATCTCGTCATTACCAAAATTGACCAGATATGGATGGATAAGATACCTCGTCGTTAGCAAAATTGGCCAGATCTTGGACCAGATACCTCGTCGAAACACTTGGAGGGTTAATATCCAAAAACCCACATCTAATTGGTTGAAAAAGGGCTAGGAAACATTGTATTATCGTGGATGGCCAAAACTGGTTAGAAGGCATGCAAAGAATATTGCATATTTCTAAACGTTTCTTATGCGAATGTGCCTCTCTGAATTTCATTCCAATTTGAATTCCAGTGAGACGTAAATTCAACTATCAACGAACCAAGTCTCTTGTCCCATAAAACCTCACACGTCGTCAGAAAGTAAATCACACAAACTAAATCGTTTGTTCCTACTTCAAATAGAAGTGAGGTTTGTCATTACGCCCCCGTGTAATAGAGGGCAGAGGTCAATATATCTGCGCGTGGTCCTGGCCTTGCAGAATATTTGCAGGCGTGATCTTAATCCAGCCGCATACGGAGGTGTGACCGAATTTAAACGGCTCTTTTACAGGAGGAATTTGCCATGCGGATTTCGACACTGGCAGGAAAGGATTACAAGAACAAAAATCGTTCTTTGATAACAGTTCTTGAAAGTCTCGTTTAATCCGTCGCATAAGCATGTGGGATACAATGATTCATGGTGGATGGAAGACAATTGCATTATATGAACGCACAATGATAACTTTGCGAAAATGCGCAAGACAGTGTGATGTCGGTGTTGACATACTCTATAAACAGACACCAGATGTATTATTGTTTATAAATTTATGGAAATGCAAGAGTAGAGAGGTAACAGAATGTAAATATTCCGCTTTCATTTTCGAATACATTTTATCTTTGTGTCTCTTCAGGGCATGAAATTTCATGGTATCTCTCTCTCACACACACACCACGACCTTTTTTGTTTAGGAAAGAAAATATTCCACCTCCAAGTGGTTTCAACGAGATATCTCGTCCATCAAAATCCGATCGATTTTGCTAATTACCAGATATATCATCATCAAGATATTGCGGATTTTTGGAGGACGACGAGATCAAGAATTGGTCAGTTTTCTTCTAATGACGAGATATATCGTCATCAAGGGATTGCCGATTTTTTGTATGATGACGAGATCAAGATGTGGTCAATTTCCTTCTAATGACGAGATACCTCGTCCATCAAGATCTGGTCAGATTTCTTCTAATGGCAAGTTACTTCGTCCACAAAAGTTTGGCCACTTTTGCTAATGACGAGATACCTAGTCTAGACAACCACCAGGAAGGTTAATTTTAACAAGTAAATTTTTTTGGGTGAGATGGGCCAAGTGCGTGCCCAAATCTTCAATAGCATTGGTAAAATATAAAAAAGTATATATTTTCTAATGCTACTTCATGGGATCGGACTTGCCCTACATTATGAAGCCCAGTGTAAACTATGGCTTGTTTTCTTGTTTGCAGTGTGATAGTATTGTGAGTAGGGTAAGGCATAGTTTAATTCCTCCCTTCTTTGGTCTGTGTAACATCCTTGACGAAATTCGAAGCGCTCTAACGTTGAAACTAATCTGTAGAAGTCCTTCAAGCATTTCCAGAATCTAGAAGCACTTATTTCAATCACAGACACGTTTTATATGCAATGGACGCACTTACGCTATAAACGCCCTATCTTATCCTGGATAATTTTCATAGATTTTTGGCCTACGTTTTTTAATATTGCTACACAAAATTCTTTTATGGGGTGGATAGCACGTTTACCTTAACCCTCCTGGTGATTGTCGCGACTAGGTATCTCTTGTCATTAGAAGAAAACTGGCCAGATCTTGGTGGGTAAGGTATCTAAATATTAAAAAAACTGATCAGATGTTAGTATTGTCGTCATAAGAAATATCGGCAATACCTTGATGTCGGCAATGCCTTGATCGGCAATACCTTCTCGTCAATTGCAAAGTTGGTCAGTTCTTGATGGACGAGACATCTTGCGGAAACTACTTGAGAGTTAAATAAAATCAAAATTATTGTAGTAACGTAGTAGAAGCTTTGTAACGAACTGCTGCTCAAACTGTCAAACCAATCCAATCCATTGTTCTTTCATATTCCAAGAACTTTTTTAAATTACCAAAATTATAATTTTATCCACTTGATAAATTAATATGGATACAGGTAGAATAATGTAATTTATTTTTTAAATATTATTTCACTTATGGATTCATCCTCCAAAATGTTTCGACTCCACCCTTAACTTTTCGCTTGAAAAACCATAAGTAACAACATTAGGATTGACATTTAGCGTTCGTTTCACCTTTTGACAGACACCTTAAATTATAACACAATACCCCCTTGTCTCTAACCAGGAATCATTTGCATGAAACATTTACAAGGTTCTTAGGTCCCATTGAAATACGTTACAACACGTTACGTGACGTTAACAAGAGTACTATGCAATTAACTTTGAAAGCATTGAACACTTCGTCTACAGTTATCTACTCCAATGCCTCTTGGAATGAAAAGAGCTAACAACTTTGAAAACCCTTAACTAATAAATAGATTTTTGAAAGAAATAGTGAAGGGACAAAGAGTCTTAAACTATAGGGTTCTCAGTCTGTCAATAGCAGTTTCAGGTGAAAGACAAGATTTAATTGGTGTTTGTTTTAGTCCACGGCGTTTGACCTTAAGATGTTGGCGTGAACATGTAAGACCGTTTGTCTCCAATACAATCCTTTTCTTTGCTACTATTGGCTCAGGGTTGCACGAACAGGAAGCAATTATGTTCCTCAATTAAAAGGTGCTTTAATGAAATTTTATGGGGCAAATCCATATTGTTTTGCCGATACTTCAAACTGAAACAAGGTTGGTTGAATACAGTTCGGTGAAAGTTGTTAAATATTGTGTTTTTTCTTTCATGAGAACGGCCTTGAATTGGGAAAGTTGCGGTTAAAAAGTATTAATTTTGAAATTTTAACGGTTCTTAAGAGATTATTTACTAAGTATGACCCATTCAAAATTTAAATAAAGCACAAAAATAACTTTTTTGTTAGCTCTGTTGTGAAAATCTCGCTACTTGAAGCTAAATGTCTCAACATTTTTAACCCTCTGAGCATCGTGAGATTTCTAAGTAGTATAGTGTTGTTTTTACGCCACAGCACACACACTACTAAATAACCAGCCCTTTTAAAGATTCCATTAATTCTTTCAATCCTCTGAAACTATTGATCCTTTCCTTGGAATAGTCCTGTGGAACGATTCTATTGCTAATTTCCTACGAATGCAATCCTTTGGAGATTCAATTGGTCATTTCCTTAAAACAGAATCCTTTGAAAATGATCTATTGCTCATTTCCTTAGAATAGTATCTTTAGAAATATTCTATTGGTCAATGAGGTCAAAACTGGTTAGAAGTTGTGTCGGGAAGACTAGATTGCAAGGTAGAAATATGCATATGAACCTCTCAGAGGGTAAAAGAAAATATGGTCTGATCACAACCTCCCATAACCATTGTCCCACTTCCGTGATTTATAAATAACTTTCTAACATAAGTAAAATCTAAGACCATAAGTAAATATGCTTTTACTTATGCTCGTGGTCTAAAATCTAAAATATGGTATAGAAAATCAAGATATAATTAAATTTAAAGTAGTAAATATTCTTTTCAAAATAACCAAAATGATCGAACGGTACAATTTCTCATGTGACTTCTAAAGTATTCCTTCTCAAACTTCTTTCAAAATTCATTAATACATTCTTCTGAATTGTGAAAGCTCAATTTTGACATGGAAAAACAGTTTCTTTGTCCGATTAAAATGTAATATAATCAGTATAATCAGAAATATATAAAAGAATTTACGTAAGGAAAAAAGATAAAGTATCTTATATATAGAATAACATTTGGTAATTGATTCTCTAAAAAGATAAATTTAAATATACGTTGCACAAGAAATTCAAATTTTTTGTATTACTCATTGAATTACTTTATTTGACCTTAAGTAGATAACTATTTTCTCAAACAAAACTTTTTTCGATAATAAAAGTTTCTAGAGAATTCTCTACATTAGAATAATGAATCAAAATATTATGTAAGTGCTCAAAAAACTCGCAGCCTTATCTTTTCGAACGCACACTACTTTTTGATGAAAAAAGCTGATTATCATAGAAATAAATTTTCAGGAAGAAAAGTGTGCCAATAATATTACTTCTTGCTCAACAACAATATTCATTTAGAGAAATTTATGGAAAAAATGAAATCTCTGATTTGTTTCCTTTCCTTGGACAATAAATAACCTTATCTGCTCGAAATTTTAAAGGGGATATGAGATAATCTAAAAACTAGAATCAATTATGAAAGGGGAAATAAAACGATAATCGAAAACTCAGAAACCATTCCTTTTGTTAAGAACCACTGATTAATATTCCATCACGGAACCACCACTATTTTTCATCAAATGACTCGAAATCGCAAACCCTCTAAAGGTGTGTCGAGTTAAACAACGATAAATCGTCCCTCATAACATTCAACTTCATATTTCAATGCCTCGTTTTTCCTTGGCCCTATTCCACTTAACCAGCATAAGGATAGTTGAGTGGAAGCACCTATTTTCCGATTCCCGAGCGAGACAAATGAACTGCAAATTATGCAACTGTAGCACTTTTCGCTCGCTTAATTGCTGGCGTCAATCTTTAGATTAGAAAGCTTGGTTCCTTTATCCCGCTGTCGCGAGGGTGAAAAGAATGGAGCCTTTTTATGGCCACTCCAACAAAGAAGGAAATCGGCCGCTCAAAAGGCGTGTTGTTCTTTCACTTTTCAAAATTTGTTTTATGCCGGCCTCTGCTGCTGTCTTGGGAATTGTGTTACGTTTTATGAACGACGTGAGAAATTTGCTTTGAAAGTAGGGCTTGTGTGTGGTGGTGCTTTTTGGGCAGGGGTTGGGTTGTCTGGAGATTGTTGAGTATCGGTTGTGAAATCGAACGAAATGTCTGTTCTCACGGTGGAGTTGGGGTTTTGTTACAGTTGAGATATTCGGACTATGCTTTCTAAGTTAAAGTAGTGGGGTTCGGAAATTGACGACATTTTCAATGAGGTGGATTTTCAGTGAAAAAACAAAGAAACCAGATGGCCTGAGAAGATTTTATATTTGCTTGCTAAGTAAAATCTTCTCAGTACTTTTGCTGTCTAAATTCTTTCGCATGATGCATATCAGGATTACGTTAAAAGATAGTTTATCGTCGTTTTAGAAACGTTTGGAGTTTACCCCTCCTGATGATCGTAGATATCTGTGCTGCCGCTTAAAAAAACCTGCAAAAATGACCAGATCTTGATGGACAAGATATCTCGTCATTGGAAGGAAAGTGACCAGATCTTGATGTCGCATAATCAAAAAATCGATAATATCTTGATGACGAGATATCTTATCATTTGCAAAATTGTTCAAACCTTGATGGATGAGATATCTCGTCGAAGCCACTAGAAGGGTTAATCTAATTAGTGTTGACCAATCAACTATAATAAATGAATTCGGAATTTATTCTTTGGAATTTTTATTGGCGAAGTGCTGAAATCGTATTCAAGAAACAAGCCAGCAGATGTCACGTTCAGAATACGTACAAGAAACACGTATTCTCGCAGAAACACTACCGCCGTGTATATTAAAGCCTGACAGAAAATGGCCCTCATGCCGGTAAATAGTCGATGAAAAATCTATTCTAGTTTCAGTGTGGCTTTTTTCCCTAGCAGGAGATAGCTCAGGTGTTGACCTCGTCAACCATGGTTCAAAATTAAGAGGTGTCTTCTGATCTTTCCCTCCCGGGATTGATCCCGGACCATCGCCCGTTGTATTGTTCCAATACGATGGTAATTCAACTACCTACCTTAGAGGGAGACACTGACGGCGAGATAGTACGACTTAAATCAAGTGCTATTCCGTACTGTGACAATCAATGGGGAAAAGAGAGTACTGAGTACTGTACACAGAAGCATCAAACATGACTACTTTTAATGACAGCATGCAATCAAGACCTACATTATTTGGTGCATTTTTTTCTTATCCCGGACCAAAATTAATTCAGTTCCAGGTTGTCTTCCTCCGAAAAATATCCAATCGATGCCTCAAATCATCATGAATGTCCTTCCATGACATTCTGAAACACTGCAGTACGTGGTCAGGACTAGTCATGCTGTTACCCTGACAGTCAGAGAAAATATTTTTCCTGTCACATATTTCATTTCTTTGGTGTGACCAGTTCTAAATCCTCGAAACGCGGACAGTGCGTCTCTACATAACTTTTGAAGTTGGCTATTTCTTCAGGTCTTTGTCTTCTATACCTATGATGTTGTAGTGTCCTGCACTGATTACCTATTCTTTTTTGTACAAGAAGCCTATTCCTTTAAAGCAAAGCGAAATGAGTTTCCTTCGGAAAAGTTTAAAAAAGTGCATGTATGAATCACAAAAAAAAAACTATTTTTCTGTAACTATGGAATGGAAAACCTTTTCTCTCATAAATCATAAAAACAGTAAAAAGTAAGATAATTGTTTTTTGCGGATGCGTCATTTCTTTTTCCTACAAAATCCAATGTTGAACATTTTCGTCGACATCAATCAATTATCACAAATATCAATTCAGGATTCATTCTTTGAAATATTTATTGATAGGTAGGGAGTCGAATTTACTTCGCACTGGAGGGACGCAAGGGGCTATTGGCGACGGTCCGGGATCAATTCCGAAGGGAAGGATCCGAGAAAAAGACATCATAATTTTCAACCACAGTCAGATGATAAGATCAACACCTGAGGTAGCACCTCACTCCAAATTTTTGCATCATGCCAACATGGCGGAATATTTTGGAGATGTGCTGAAATTGTATTCGAAAAACAAGCCACGTGACGTCACGTTCGGAATACGTACAGAAAACACGTTTCTCAACAGAAACGCAACCCCCGCCAAAATCCAGCTTGATAGAGAGATGAAGTCTCTCATAGAAAAAAATGTCTGCTATGTAAAGCCTGGCTCTAATAGTTCCACAAGGACAATTTAGTGTCGAGAGAATTAATGTTAAACAACATCAAAACGGCGACAAATCAAATTAGTTCTTAAAAGGAAGTATTTTTCTTTGGTAGTTTGTTTCTGTTTATACTGAAAAACCCTCTCAGACGAATCATCCCATTATGTCAGTCATGCACCACAGCCAAATGGGAGAAAAACCAGTAACAATCACAGAAAAAAGCAAAAACCAGAAAACACCTCCCAAATTACCCGGCAGGTTGTACAATCGTTTTCGAAAACAATGTGTAATGGCGAATTTCCTTTCCTCCATCTGGCCAATTTCTCCCTACAAATAGCCGAACCGATGGCCGGAGGACAGGAGGGAGATAATCAGAGATACAACATCCACTGGGCGGACTTGGTGAGTCTTGCGCAAGTTCTGGATGAGACACAAAAAAGTACGACTGTCCGGTTTTCGCTCGCTTCAGTGGTTTCCTTAATTGAGGAGGCATTGTCTGGGCAGTAAAAGTCCGAGAAAATGAGATTTTTTTGCAGCCGGGGGTGAGTTTGGAATTCCAAGCGCGTGCCTCTTACATAATGCCGATCTGTGCGACTTAAACGCTGACGATGTGTTCAACAATGCTGAATGGTCGATCCCAATGAGCGTATTTAAATGCTTCGCATTAAGAATCTTGGAAGTGTTAAGAGAATGGGGGAAAGGGGTTGGTAAGAAGGGTAAAGCGAAATGGAACGTTGGGAAGTGGAACGGTCCTTCGAATCGAACGACTGGAAAGCGGGCATGGCGTGCGAGAACCGATGGCTCTAAATGCAAATTTAGGAAATTTGAATAATTTCCAGACACTGGGGTTCGGATATGTTTATTGCGCATTGATAGTGGATAATAGAAAACGGCGCTCTTTCGTAACATTCGAATGCCTTTGGAAAGCGGTGGAGTTCCATTCGATTGAAATTTCGAACTACTTTTCTCGTTCCAATCAACTGAATGCAACTGAAATCGTCTTATTTAGATTCAGTTTGAGATTTCAGTTGCGTAATATTTACGCCTCACTGGAGCAACACTACGTGATAATTCCCGACGATCCGGAATCTATACCGAAGGGAAAGATTCGGGGACAATGCCTCGTAATTTTGAACCACTGTCAGATCACAAGGCAACACCTGAGCTGGCACTCCACTCTCCAAACTTCACACCAACCCAAAGTGAAAACTTTGAGGTCACGACTGCTTCAACCTGCACCAGTCCCCACGCACATTACGGTCTTAGTTGGATCGAGTTTCGAACTCGTAACCCCGCTGACATCATGCCATCTGTTTTTATTTCCACGGAGAGGCCCATGTAGACGGGCAGAGAGGGACGACAACAGGTAGACAGAAAGACGACGATAACCCCACTATCCATTTAAGCTGTGTTACTCACCATATACATAATCTGCTGTAAATAATAATTTTAAACCACGGTAAGATGGCGAACAATAAGGGATGGTTATCTTACTTAGTCCGATCCTCTCCCAAAACGTATCGGTGTCCAAAAGTAAAACAGTCCAAGTAATTTTGTGTAATTCAATAATTTCAAGTCATTTTGGATTTTATTACCTCATTCATTTAGTCAACGGTGTTGAAAAGTATCACTATGAGTTAAAGGGGTTTTGAGTTATCATCCACTGACTTACTTTGGATGGTATTTAATTCATATTTTTTATTTTTCTCTTCAATCTGAAAACTAACTCTTCCAAAAAGTATCGGTGTCCAGAAGTAAAACAGTCCAAGTAGTTTTGTGTAGTTCAATAATTTCAAGTCAGTTTGAATTTTATTACCTCATGCTTTTAGTCAACGATGTCGGAAAAGTATCATTATGAGTTAAAGGGGTTTTGAGTTATCATCTACTGACTTACATGTGATGGTATTTAATTCATATTTTTTATTTTTCTCTTCAATCTAAAAAAAAAATTCTTAGTGAAAACTACCAATTTAATATATTTCTGTAGCTATTAAAGTTGAGATAAAAATACAACATTATATTGTTTGTAACACAGTTAGTAGACGTAGATGATGTTAGCATATTTAATAGAATTGTTTGAGAAAACAAGCCATCCTAAGCATGCCTTCTGTCAGGAATAAAAGAATTTCTAATCTTACTAGAAAATTCTTTGATATTTTAGAAATACATTAAAATGAATTTTAGAATTTTTTTAATGTTAACTCTAATACCATTGATTATAAAATAAAATTTTAATGATTGTGTTATGCTTTAAAAAAGAAACTTAAACTAGCAAATGATATTAAGATTGTTTTGTAAGTCTACTGTCATTTTTGCTACATAAGGGATAATTAAACCTTGGCATAATGCGAATGAATAATTGTAGAATATATATTATTGAAAATTCTACAAACTTATAGTATTATGTTCTTTCCTATAAAAAATTATATGTAATTATAATAAACACAATGGGGCATATTTCCCAAAGTCTATTTAACCTCGAGGTATCCGAGTGACCTACCCTACCCTTCTACGATTTGCTTTGTTTCCTACCTCGTTGTTGTCTTGTGTTTGGAGCAGCTTGGCCATATATGGCCCTTGCGCCATAAAACCAAAAAACACAATATCTATTTTTGGCGTGGTGTGGAAGTTTGGAGAGTTCCAGCTCAGGTCTTGATCACGGGAAATTTGACAATCTCGAACCATGTTCAGATCACGAGGTTAACACTTGAGCTGGCACACCACTCGTTTTTCTCATTGGAAAACATTACAAAAATTGTACAAATGAATTACCAATGTCTAAAGCTACATTCCTTTCGTTAGTGTCGACCAGACGGTTAGAGTGCTGGATTCTGGATAGTACACCGGTCGGTCTGGAGTTCCCACATCTGGAATTCAGATCTCCCTCGACTGCAAATCACGTTGTCAACACCTTAATTATCTTGGGGCCCTCTTTGAGAGGAATGCAGACGGGCCACCCCCAGGAAAACACTTGTTTACAGTTCTGTGGAAGCCCGGGCCAGAAAGACATTAAATCTGTCCTCAGGTCGGGAAGCTGTGGAGGTGATGACTTTCCGTTGCAGATGGCGTGGAAACACCGGGATTAACATTCCAAGACAGACGAACTCCCCCTCAAAAGATCACGACAGAGTAGATTGAAACCACGAAAGGAGCAGACGCATCCTTCAGACTCTCAGATTTTGGCGAGCCTCCTGGCTCCTTGGCAGATGCGATGGTTAACAGCTGTGCCCTCATACTTTTCAATTAATCTTATCAATATGTAAATAATCTTCAAATTTCTCTATTCTAAATAAATATTTTATTGTGTTGTAAATAATCTTACGTCTAATTAGAGACCGGAAGCATTACAATAGAAAGGTTCCTAATGCGAATCCGGAGGTAAGTCATGGATGTTTCTTCGTCTTGTGTGAATGTGTGGCCTCTCTATAAACCATTTATACCTTAAATGCATGGTATATGTGCGAGATACAACATGAACCCACCCCCAGTGATGTAACAGGATAATGCCAAGTGGTTCACAATTCCACCCTTGTCGTAACCATGATGATGGTCAATTGGCCGGGCATTGAAAAAAGCAGTTTTTGAATTGTTCTTAAGGAAAGGTCTACCTGTATCTGGGAAGCACCAGTCCTTCGGAAATTTCCAGGTGGGACTCACTGATCCACTCATTATTTTCAACTTACGATGCAAACTAATCTTGTAAATTTGTTTATACCCTCTCTCAGTCCGATGATATATTTTGTCGGACACTTCTGGTACACAATTTTTGCAATTTCACAACAGTTCAATTTTCTCTGAAAGTCGAACTCAATAACCTGATCGTAACACTACACAGAGATATCAAAACTTCCCCACCCTAAAAAAAAAGTTGATCTAGTTATTTTTCTTGGAACGTGCTTCAACGCGTTCGTGAGCAAAGGCGGCGCTATCGGACACATTCCAGGTTGAGTGGTAATTAATGAAAAGATAACAGCAATCAGAAATTCGAGAACAATGAAAAGGAAAAGTATCCCCTTCCCCTAGAACGCCGTCACCAATAGCCCATTGTGTAGCTCCAGTGTGACGTTAATTGAAATACCCCCCCCCCTAGAACGCATGCAACAAGTACCATTAACTTATAACGGAATTTATCACACCATTCTTAGTCACTTTGTAAAACGAGAGAATATATGGAGCTATATTCCAATATTAACCATTTAAGGAAACTTTTCGAATCAGAATTCACACGCACATTGAACGATCTTGTCAGAGCCTGTAGAGGTTGTTTGTTTTAGAAGCTACTTTAATATGAGATCTGATCAATCGGCATATTTGGTTATCACTTGACATAGTTACTATCACAATGGGAATAGTTTTGCCATAGTATTGTTTTAACAGCGTTGGTATGCAAAAAAGATTCGAAGCGCTGTAAATGAAAGTGGTTACCGTTCAATCTAATGGGATATCAGACCGATCAAAGTGTTGCTAATGTATAAATACCCTATCACATTTTTCGTTAACTTTTCCTCGTAACTAAATTGTATAATTTATGTATCAGTGTCGTTCCCAAATGATTAGTGCATTGTATCATCTTCAACATAGCTTCATATCAATCGTACTTGTTTCATTTATACTCATTATCTAATGTTTTGAAGAGTTACTTATACAATGAAAAAGTATTCTTAAATTCAAAGTTTCATGTAAAATTAAATGGTAGGTTGGTATTTAATTAATGTCGCACAGGAACAACACAACGGGCTATTGGCGACGGTCCGGGATCAAACCCGAAAGGAAAGATCCGAGGACATCTCGTCATTTTGAAAAATGGTCAGATGACGAGGTCACATCTGAGCTGGCACCCCACTCTCCAAATTACTACGCCATCGTGAGAACATTTGAGGCCACGACAGATTTAACGTGCACCAGCCCCCTTTGTACACGACGGTCTATGCTTGGTTTCGAACTCGCAACCCTCCGGTTGCTAATCCGTTACTCTTCCAACCGGGATACCACGACCCTTGTAAATGCAATTTCGATTTCTTCCATCACGCATATATCCGTTCCGCAACCTGCAGTCTTTCCTGTGTGACTTCTACTCAGTTTTGATCTTCTTGGCCAATAGAATCTTTCCCATGATTCTTTCAACAAATAGATGTGTTTATTCCGTCACCAAATGTGATGCAGATTAAAGGCAATGCTACATAACTCGGAAATCTGGTGATACTCAGCGGGTGAAAAGTTCATCGCAAACAATCTTTTAAAAACCAATCTTTTAAAAATAGCTCTGGGAATATAGGAGGATCTTTATCGAACTCAAAGTTCTTCCCTGTCAAAAAGCATTTCCAGCGATTATGAACTTATCCTGTTTCTGAAGAAACTCTAATTTATCTGGTAGTTTATTATGAATTATTTGAACCACTACATATTCTCCAACAGTTCATTTTATCACATTAGATTTAATTCAGCAACATAGACAGAGAGGGGGATATGGGAGTTAGAGCCTACTCCGAAAGTGTAGGATTCCTATTTTGTAAAATATCTCCGCATAAATTACTACATTTGTATGAAATACGTTAATGTTTTTAAATTAAATAACAACTATTTTTTTATATTATTTTATCCGATACTTCGATTGGATGAGAGAGTAGGTTAAACTGCATTAACAGATCAGGAAGTTTACATGAACTCCTCCTGGTAGTTGTCTCGACGAGGTATTTCATCATTACCAAAACTGACTAGATCTTGATGGACGAGGTATCTCGTCAATAGAAGAAAACTGACGAGATCTTGAAAAAATCTTCAAATCTTCATCATCAAAAAATCGGCAATATCTTGATGACAAGAAATCTCGCCACTAGCAAAGTTAGTCAAATCTTGATGGATGGTATTTCGTCGAAGTCGGAGAGTTAAATAGTTAATTTCAAACCTCATAAGAGTGCGAAACTACTTTATAAACCAAAGTATTGTTTTGAGTAATGCATATATCAGAATTTATGCCTTACCTGTGCTCCACTGAGGACAACTTCCGAAATTTTAGGGAATAGTATACTAATTGCAAAGATAATCTATTTATTTATAACTACTCATTCGATTAATATATTCCTCGGGTACATCTTTAAACCTCATTATTGTCATTTCCCCCTCCCCGAATAGATTTAAAAACTATCTTTAAATCTAAGCCAATGTTAAGAAGTTATATAGTTTTCTTATTCAGCAGTTAAACTTCATTTAGAGGCGTCCCGTAACTTTCGTGATAACTGTATTTTTAAAAAGAAGTTATTAATGTCTTATTAATTCGTATTGTTTTGAGTAATGCATATCAGAATTTTGCATTTACTAAAATAGCTTTGGCTGAAAAGAGGTATTATGTGCTAAACTGATGGCTGCAAGACTAATATCTTGTTCAAAAGTGATTGATCCCGGATCGTCGTCAATAGCCCGTTGTGTTGGTCTAGGGAGACGTTAATTCAATTACCAATTTACCTTGTACCCGTTTTGCATCTGGCTTGGTATTTCTACAATAGTTTCATTGACTAAACGCTTAAAATCGTCGTCAATAGCCCGTTGTGTTGGTCTAGGGAGACGTTAATTCAATTACCAATTTACCTTGTACCCGTTTTGCATCTGGCTTGGTATTTCTACAATAGTTTCATTGACTAAACGCTTAAAATCGTCGTCAATAGCCCGTTGTGTTGGTCTAGGGAGACGTTAATTCAATTACCAATTTACCTTGTACCCGTTTTGCATCTGGCTTGGTATTTCTACAATAGTTTCATTGACTAAACGCTTAAAATCGTCGTCAATAGCCCGTTGTGTTGGTCTAGGGAGACGTTAATTCAATTACCAATTTACCTTGTACCCGTTTTGCATCTGGCTTGGTATTTCTACAATAGTTTCATTGACTAAACGCTTAAAATCGTCGCCAATAGCCCGTTGTGTTGGTCTAGGGAGACGTTAATTCAATTACCAATTTACCTTGTACCCGTTTTGCATCTGGCTTGGTATTTCTACAATAGTTTCATTGACTAAACGCTTAAAATCGTCGTCAATAGCCCGTTGTGTTGGTCTAGGGAGACGTTAATTCAATTACCAATTTACCTTGTACCCGTTTTGCATCTGGCTTGGTATTTCTACAATAGTTTCATTGACTAAACGCTTAAAATAGAACATCTCCAAATTGAGTTTTGGCCACAAATAGTTGATTTGTGCAAGTATAAAATTACATGTGGATTTAAATTGTGTTCCAATGTATTAATTACTCTAATGTCAAAATATTGATGCCTTGAATGATGAAACTCGCACTATCAGCAGTTGAATCACCCTCGAAAATAATTGGTATGATTACAAAACAATTTGTTATTTAATTCTTTTCTGTTTGTTAAATTAACAATTCTTACTTAGTACTATTTAAATTTATAAATAATTATCAATCTAAGTATTTTCTACATTTTCCCATGGAATCGTTCTTGGCAGATAAAAGTAATTGATGTTCTTCATCACACAATGGAATTATGAACACCGAGTATCGGCAAGTGATGATTTCGAGAATCGTTGGTTTCACTGAAAAATTCCAGAATCAAACGATGGTGAGTGTGATTGACGAACTTCCGGCATTTGCTTTTCATTTAGCTCCCTCCCTAAAGCTTTTTTACTTCTCTTTTTTCTTTAATTTCAAAGCATTTATGATTTGTCGGGTAATATGTGACAATAAATATGCAAACCGTCAAGAGGAGTGCGAATCTTTTATTTCCAGCACCAAAAGACGAAATTTGTGTAACAGTATTGTATAATTTAAATGTGTTTATGTTCAGCGTATTATTTCTCAATTTAATATCATGTTTCAGATTTTTTTACCTCCTGTACCAAAAATCAAGGATACTTTGTAAAGCATTGCCTTTACAGTAAAACTTAAGAAACGTATTCACTATGTCAACTATTTATAAGTTACCTTTTTCGTTACAAATTTTAAAAAATGTTCATGTTACAGTTGTCTTTTAGATCTTTTTCATCACTTTAAATCCATCAATACAATTCTGTTTATCGATCGTTTCTTTAGGCTATCTGAAACGTGAAATTGATCCTAAGAGATACGTAGCTGGATCCAAATGTGAGTAAGTTTGGAAACGTGGAAGCTAAGACATGCTGTAACATGGTTCATATTTTAGTTTCTTTATTAACATAAAATCAAAAATTAATGAAAAATAAGTTAAAACTGAACTTTTTTGCTTTTATAGCAAAATTTTCTGGTCATAAGTGAAACCAGAATATGCATCCTTAAAATTGATATTCTGTTTTCCGATTACCATAGTAATGAAAACTCTTGTTATGCTAATCATTCTGAAAGATGAGCTATTTCTTCGTTGCTACGAACTTAGAAATTAATTAGAAATTCCTCTTTTTTTCAGGTGTAAAAGGAATAGTAAGTTCACCTATCATTGAGTTATGTACTTGAATTCCTCGGATTCATCGTTTTATGCCCCGGAGCTTTTATTTTAATACCGACACAATTATAAGACGATAGGATGCGATCAAATAGATTTTCTCTTCAACGAAGACGGAAAAGTTATCGGGAGAAATTCGCCACAAAGAATTGTTTGGTAGATAGGTGTTTAACGTCTCACTGGAGCAACACGATTGGCTATTGGCGACGGTCCGGAATCAAACACGAAGAGAAAGATCCGAGGACAACACCAAGTAATTTTGAACCACGGTCAAAGGAAGAATTATTTGGGAAAATGTAAACCTTTTCGTCGAAAATCGCCTTGTGAAGATTTTTATTCAAACGGTTCTGGTAGTGCTGATAAAATATGACGAATCTCTAATCGACGATTTCGTGGTGGCTAAAGGTAGGTTGGCTGTTTCGCGGTTTTATGACGCAAGGGTCATATTTGGCCAAGCTACGCCAAACACAAGACAGACAACTTCAAGTAAAAAATGTCGTGAAATTAAAGGAGGGATTGGGGTGTATAATAATGAAATGAAAGCAGAAAAATCGCTTGGGTATCCCGTGCGTGACACCCATGTTTACTAAAGACAGTAAAGCCCATGGGAAAATATAAAGATATCGAGTCCTTGAAGCTCGTACACACCTAAAGGAGATATGATCCTGAGGGCGTGTGGCTAAAGGAGCAATTAATTGATCCAGTGTGAGTAAACTTATAAGGTTGACAAGAAGATAAATTTACAGGCCATTCCGCAACTTCCCATTTATAAAACTTCCTTGTTTACTCAGAAACTCCTTCCCATATTTTGGATTGCATCATTGTCTCTGTGAGAGAGTTTCTGGATGAACAGTTGATCCTTGTGCAACTTGAAGAACATGGTCTTTTGGACTTGGTCTGTTTACCTTGGCTAAAAGGATTAGTAACAATAACAACATTAACTTCGTTTCGTAAAACTTGCATTAAAAACAGTGATGACTGTTCAAAAATTTACAAGCATTTTTTCTGAAATGACTGATTTTCATCACAATTTTCCATAAGGTAATACAGATTCAAAATGTCAATTCCTTGAGAGAGACAAAGAGAACTGAATCGTAAAAACGTTTCCAGAATTTAATCTCACATTCACGCTTACCGAATAAAACCAACCCAATTCCCTTTCCGAAAACATCTCGCCTTCACCTCTAAGGCTAATTAATATTTAAGCACTTCCACCACTCCGCCATTAAACTGAAATTCAGCTAAGTTCATCCAGCGTTTATTCCCATTAATAGAAGTAGCAACCAGATAATGGACGTGGAAATAAACGCAGCAGCGCTACCAGTCACCGGCTGCTTGGAAAAGTTTTGCCCAGCAATCACGAGTTAATGTCCAGCGACCTACATTTCCCATCGCACTATACCATTTCCCGCTCGCATACAGCAAGAACAAAACATCTATTGTTGTGCAACAAATGGAAAGGGGGCGCTGCTTGACGACCTTGGCAACGAAAGCGAAAGTTCTTTTTTGCTTTTCGGAAGTTTCATCGAGAAAGAGAACAATTTTTTCTTTCTTTCTTTGCGGTGGTTTCCTGGAGACCACGCCTTTGCCGTACACAGCACTGACTTCATATTTCACGCGTGTTTTCTGTTGTTTCGGTCAAGGTTCAAAGTATACTTTAGCTTCACTAATAGAGTACTTTGTGAGATTTCGAAGACTTCGCCATTTTTTTCCGTTCCCTCAAGGCTCTTTCTCAGGTGGAGCAAAAACAATAACATTCCTCTTTGAAAATATTTCCGTATATTGCCTCGTTCAACTAGGTCGGATTGTTTGAAAGTACTTCCTTGGCTGGGAGTGGTAATTGTTTGAGATAGATGTGATTATATAAATAAAAGGTTTTGTTTGAATTAACGGCTTAGAAAGACAACAGTACTGTTCGTATGCAAATTGTTCGAAGGAATCTAAATGAAATTTTGGAACTTTTATACAGAACTCTACCTTTTTATCAAGTACCTTACCATCAAACAGAAATAATGAAACAATATCAGCTTATCTGAAAGTTGTGAATCTAAACTACTTTCCTTTGTTTTGCATTTAAAGATGAATGGGGATGATTAGAAAATTTTGATGGATAGTAGTTTGGTTTGTCTAGGCGGTCATTTTTTTGGTACACGAGGTCTTATTCCACTGAGACCTCAACTTATAGTGGATTCCAAACCATTACGAACATCTGTGCCCAGAATGTAATTCCAACCCATTCTGGGCACAGATGATCTTGTTGATCCAAAAGCCAGAACACTAACCACTCGACTACCAGGCCGACTGGATGGATAATAGATGGTTTAAAATTGAGTTTCTTATGTGTAGAACAATATAAAACTAACCAGTTTTAAGATTTGCAAGTATAACTCAAAAATTTGTTATTGTATGCACTATAATTAGTAAACAGTTAACGATAGAATGGCTGCCCGGTTTCCATCAGGAAATGACATCTCATTAGGATTAGAGAAAATATGAGATGTGAAAATAGAGATCTACTTTTTGCAAGACCTAACGTTGTAACCATTCGAAAAGTTCTTGAAATAACCAAGCTTTTCTTACCAAATTTGTATAGAGATATTTTATAGTAGTCTTTTAAGAAGTTTTGCTCTTAAAAAATTTTTGAATATGTATCCTTGTTCATTGTGTTTTGTTCCCGTTTATTGTATATAGTTTATATTATTATCATTTTGTACTATGTTAATTTAACAAATTTTGTAATCCTTTTCTTACGTCATAGTGCATTTTTGTGTTTAAATCTTTTGCCATTTACTTACTTTTTGCTTTTTATGTACTATCTTAAATGTTTTATATATATAGTGGATTGCTCGGCTTTCTCTAATCCCCGAAACTCCTACGTAAGGCGGACTATGACACAGGACTATGAATAAGGCACAGATGAAAGTGTCTACCTACGGCTTCCAATCCAATCCATTGATCTTTGAGGTCACGGCAGATTTAAAGTGCACCAGCCCCCTTTGTACACGAAGGTCTTTGGTTGGATTCGAATTCGCAACCCCCAGGTTGCTAATCCATTACTCTTCCAACCGGGATACCGCGGTCCTTAATGAAAAGGAAAAAATATCATGAATCGTTGGGGTACGGTTAATCTCAGATCTTCTCGAATATATCATATGACTTTATTATACGAACTAAAAATGGGTTATAAAATAATCAGACTTCAGCTGATTCTAAGATTCTTTTCCTAGATCTACAAACAAGTATGCAAGTATTGCATCCTTTCAACTGAATGCGATGTTATGAATTTTTATATCTGTTTTTCTCGAAAGCTATGTATCAGACATGTAGTGGTTTTATGACGAAATGATTCCACTTAGAATAAGGAATATCACTATTCAGAATTTAAGCGGCATTTACGATACATCACCCATTTCAGTCTTCTTTTTAAAATTTAATTTCACATATTTGAGAAGCACACCGATTGTCGGTATGCGTTTTTGGTATTAATGACGGACGCCATTTGTCGGTGTGCGTTTTTGGTATTAAGTGAAGGACGCCATTTGCTGGTGTGAGTTTTTGGCATTAAGTGAAGGACGCCATTTGTCGGTGTGTGCTTTTGGTATTAAGTGACGGACACCATATGTTGGTATGGGTTTTTGGCATTAACTCTCCAAGTGGTTACAACGAGTTATCTCGTCCATCAAGATTTGACCAATTTTACTTGTGACGAGATATTTCGTCATCAAAATATAACCGATTTTTTTTATGATGACGAGATCAAGATCTTGTCAGTTTTCTGCTTATGACGAGATATCTCGTTCATCAAGATCTGGTCAGTTTTCCAATGAGACGAGATACCACGTCGAAACAACCACCAGGAGGGTTAAGTGACAGATACCCATATATAATAAAAATCCTAATTAAAAAATAGGCAATATCTTGATGGTGAGATATTTCGTCATTAGTAAAATTGGTCAGATCTTGATGGACGAGATATCTCGTCAAAACCAATTTGAAGGTTAAATTACAAGGGCAAAAAATGACGGATACGCGTATTTGTTTTATTATTTCCAGATTTTTTATTCTTAATTGCCCATTTTTAAATATATCTGTATACAAAAGGTTGATAACGCTTAAGTTTTCTCAAAATTAAAAATCACCCCTCAGACTCAAAAATTAAAAATCTAAATTGTTCCAAAACCCGATTAGATGAAGCCACGAGAAAAATGTGTCATGAAAACAATGAATTCGATTATGATCCGACTATTAAGTTAACTATCGACGTTACGGCGAATTCGTTAAGAGCTATCTTTTCATTCCCATCCGCCATATCTCAATATTTAAACACTTGCTCTAACTCTATTTCTTTTTGCGCTCCATTATAAATCCAACTCCACCCCGGAACATATCGTAACAAACGAACTCCGCCATTTCGTTATAATAACACAACTTTCACTTCCAAAGATCGGAATCTAAAAGAGCTCGTGGAAAGAGAGAGTATTTTCGCCCTGGTTATTATGCTTTGTGTTCCGCATTTTGTGCGGTTTTTCATTCCGTACCCGCCGAACACAATTGCTTATCAGGAGCCGCCATTTTGCTCCAGTCGTGTGCCAACCTCCTTTTCTGGAGGAGATCGGGCTTCCAGATAGAAGACGGAAATTGGATCACACACTTTAACGTATTTGTAAGCTTAAACCGTGGAAACGTACTCAGCAGTTCGCACCGTGGTGATTTATTTTGTCTCAGAGGTTTTACGATAAGTTTTTGGGTGAGGTCCACTTATGTTGTGTGGGTGGCCATCGCGTATTGAGTCGTTTGTGGAAGTTCAACGTGACTATTTATCTTGTAATATCTTTTTAATCATAGGTTTAGGTTTCTTGCCTGGAACTACGAGCCGGGCATTAAGCGATTGCCTTTTACTTTCATGAGCTAAAGAACCTCTGGTGTTTGTTGCAAACCCTAAGACCAATATTGACTATGTAACTTCTGTGTTTTCTTTACACTTTAATCTTCCAAGTGGTTTCGACGAGATATCTCGTCCAACAAGGATCTGACCAATTTTACTTATCACAGATATCTTGTCTTCAAGATTGTCACGTGCATTCCTCACTGGGTGTATTTCTCTCTTCTGTGTCAGTAAAACTTTCATTGTGTGTGTGTCTATTACTTAAGGTGTATGTATACACTAGAAATCACGAAAATTGACTAAAGTATCGATCTATTTTTTAATAATTCAAAATATTGTCCAACCCCTTAGCTTTCAAACGATACCAAGACCTTGTAAATATTCGAAATAGTTTTCAAATTACAAGGGTTTGGGTAAGTACTGTCACCATAGACAAACTTGTTTCCAAAACTTTAAAGTCGATTTCTGAATAACTATGTTTTTGCAATAGGATGCTTCTTTCGAACAGTGATAACTCAACAATGAATTGATCTATTATTACTTTTGTGCCCATTATAATCTATATAATACAGTGGATGTTTTGACCCTCAGTCGAAGTTATTGGTTAAGAAATGAATTTTTAGTCGATTTTTAAATGTTGAAATTCCTGAAAAAATCTTGATTTTTTTAGACTTCCTTCGTGAAAAAATTGTAAAAAAGAACGTATTCCCTCTAGCAACTTGATGGACGGTCAAAACATGAAGAATAATATTAGGAATAATTTCCAACAGGAATTGTCTTTCTGAACACATTGGAATTTGAGATATCACTGTTCAAAAAACATGCTAATTAGCTCATTATATCTAAATTAGATAATTAATGAGTAGTTTAATCAGAATTTTTCACACTAAAATGAGTTTAAGCACAAACCAATGACCTATTGTAAAAAAACTGGATTTTTAAAGTCAAAATTTAAAAAAATGTTCTAGTGTATACATACACCTTAATTACTTGATATTGTATGTGTCTGGTGCAGCATGGCCAAATATGGCCCTTGCGCCTTAAAACCCCAATACCAACCAACCAACTCGTCAAGATATTGCCGATTCTTTGCTGATGACGAGATCAAGATCTGGTCAGTTTTCTTCTAATGCCGAGACGACGAGATCTTGGTGGACGAGATATCTTGTCCATCAAGATCTCGTCAATTTTGCTAGTAACGAGTTACCTTGTAGGCAACTACCAGGAGGGTTAACCCTCCAAGTGGTTTTGGCGAGATATCTCCTCCATTAGGATCTGACTAATTTTGCTAACTACGATATACCTTGTCATCAGTATATTGCCGGTTTTTTGATGATGCAGATATCAACATCAGGTCAGTTTTCTTCTAATGACTAACTATCTTGTCCATAGAGATCTGGTCAATTTTGCTAATGACGATATACCTCGTCGAGGAGGGTTAAAGAAGCCAATCTGACAAATCTCTGTTTAAGATTTTAAGCACAAATTCATACCATATTGTTTTCCCACTTCTAATGAAAAAAGTGGAAGGCTTTTAACACAGATCTTGCATGTATTTGAGAGAGAAAAGTTTCATTCCCCTTGTTCATACATATTTATAAATCAAAAAATAAAAATGGACATTGTTCTTTGAAACAAACAGTCGACTCTTGAAGCTACACTTACGCCTTCGTTAAACATTTAGCAAATTAAGCCATACATTTCATTTCAAAATATTTAAAGCACACATGCACACAATTGTGATAACGTTTTTGTAGCATGCCTCTCCTCAGTTTGAATTCTTTTGTAATATTCAACTGCTCATTGTGAGATTTTGTAGATACACAGTTCTGATAACAAATACAGTTTTGTTTGTATTTTCTCCCCAAATATATATTATTAACTATTTAAAAATAAGTAACTATTTTTCAGAACAAATCAGTCTAAGTAATCACAAAACTATAACAAGATAAATATTTTGTGAAAAATATAAAATTGAATTGACGTAAATTCAATAAATGCATGTTATAAATATAAATATGCTTTCTTTTTACTCATAAAAACCTTACAGAAGTTAACTTTTAACTGAGAAAACAAAATAAAAACAATATAAGAAAAGTTTGTAATAGAAGAATAATTTGTTCAAACTCTTCACCCAAATTTTGCGTTCAATACATCGTTTTCAAAGACGAAATAAGAATAAAAATGAATGTTTCAATAGAATAAAAATTTTAGTTTAATCATATTTTATTTTTTAATTTTAAGAATATTTATTTACCTAAGCATTTCTAACTCAATAAAAATCTAAAGAAACTATTAAAAAATACAATCTTTGACCCTCGTGTGAAAATTCCATTCCATTTCCACATCCATGCAGGAAGACAAAAGTTACATTAATTGCAAACATTAAATTCTCTCAATTATAACAATCATAATTTATGCTTTTATTCAGTTCTATTCATCGACTGATAAGATCCACTCTTTCAAAACCACGTTAATAAAGTCTATCGAAAATAAAACAAATGTTAATGAAAAGGGAACAAGCATTGTATTGAAATAAAACTGAGCATAAACCGAACAACGCCGATCAAACGCGAATTTGATAGTGTAAATTAAAATGCAAGCTCAAATCCAAAAGCAATGATTAGTATGAACGGCCGCAGGAAGCAGTGGCAATTAACATTTCAATATCCAACAGTGTATTAAAAAATACGGTTACTGAGCCATGCCTCATTAGGGCTCCTCACTTCAATGACCGGAAACAAGGCTTGTTTACCGTTTGTTTATTAGTTGTCTGAATCTGTGGACAGGTAGAAGTTTCCTTTTTAAGATTGCGGTGTTCCTTTATGTCTCTGGTTCTTTCACAATTCCGAAATTGTTTGAAATGTGTGTTGAACGTAGTGTTGTAGAAATAGTTTGAGAAACCAAGCATGACATAAGAATTTGACATTTTTTTGACAATAGAATTGCGTTAAAATTTTTCTGCCTAAAAGAATTCAAGTCTTAAGGACTATGGCATTATGGTGCGGGTTATTAACATGCGCTAGGATTGACAACCAAAATAGTAATATATTTTCCTGGAAACAATCCCCTTTTTTATTAGTAGTCTGAATCTGTGAACAGGTAAAAGATTCCTTTTTAAGATTGCGGTGTTCCTTTATGTCTCTGGTTCTTCCCCAAAATTGTTTGAAATGTATGTTGAACTTAGTGTTGTAGAAATAGTTTGAGAAACCAAGCATGACATAAGAATTTGGCATTTTTGTTGTCAATAGAATTGAGTGTAAGGTTCTTTGCCCAAAAGAATCCAAATCTTAAGGAAGGTGATAGTGACTGGGAATCACGTACAGATGAGAAACGTGCTAGATGAATCTGAAATTAGAAATGGTTAGGACTGACAACCAAATTTTTAAGATATTTTCCTGGAAACAACCCTCTTTTTGACATAAATACATCTTTAAAATTGGAACAGTACTTGGGGTTACATTAAAAGTCGAGCGTTACAAAAGAAACCAGCCACAACTGTTTTGTCTTTTGATTTCAGAACTAGAAGAAACACCCGGAAGATCAATATAGCATCGTGTAGACAAAGGATCTCCGTACCTGAAATGACCTTCGAACCGCGTAAGCAGGCGCACTGAGCGCGAGGAGTTCGCAATATATCGAAATTCTACGGCCTTGGGCAAGTTTAGGGCAGTGTAACTTTGGATTGCTGGAGTAATGACTGCGTAAGTAGTGTCATTTGAAAGCTACCAAACTACTCTACAAATATTGGGCAACGATCTTACGCAAACAATTAACAGCAAACTGCACTTTAATCGATCAAACTGTAAATTAACTGTTGAATATTCGCAACAAACAACGGTTCAAACTTCCTATATCTGCTTCATTCATTCAACAATCCAATATCAGGCCCGAGTATTCAAGTCAAACTACGGTCTGTGTCCTCGACACAGCCTACCAATTCTTTTCAATGGCTGCTCACTTGCGCGCTGTAATCACAAATAGAGTTTTCATACTTTGAAAAGTTACATAAAAATTCACAAGCGCTTCATATTTTATTCATGACAAGACTTGTAAAACATAAATATCGGTTTATTGTGCAGTTTACTTATGTATTTTAACTTAATTTTTCACATGGAACGTAGAGGCCATCCTCACAGCAGAGGGGTTTGGGCATTCTGAACGACGTCCTTTTCCAGTTGGAACCACAAAGTCTCCAATAAATTTGCACCATTTTATTTCGCACGTTTTCTTGCACGGCATCGGCTTTATCACACAGCATATCCCCTATTGTGTAAGCCTCTTTCTCATCCGCTGTGACACTAAAGTTACCATTGCTCGTCCCCTCGATAACCTGGAAATTTTAAATCCTTTATTTTTAAATAAATCAAAAAAGGTAAGTTCATAAATTCGTATGTATTTTTCACTAGTCTTGAAACGATAAAACAATATTATTTTCCTATGTAGAACATTTTCATCTATTTCTATACTTGTGTCCATTTCTGAGTCAAATGTCACCGAGTCATTTTGCACAGCTTTATTATGTCGATTATTTTCTCGCTGTAAAACTGTTCTACAGGATGGTAATCGATGGTTTGAAGAGCAGCTACTATTGTGACAATACTTATTGTACTTCATTAATAGCAATTTCAGAAAACGTTTTGTTTTAACTAGTTTCATTTAACCATTTCATTCTTTAAAAAATATAAAAATTTTACAAAGAAAACTATTTCAATTTATATAGTTGTGCTGGGGATAAGTATTTGAAGTTATTAAAGACTATGCGAAGTATTTCACACACAAAGCTTAGTTAACTATTAATGAGTCTCAAAGTTCTGTTGAAATATACTCATATAGGATTGTTCAAAAGATCTTAACGAAATATACGAGATTTTAATAATTTTTCTTTAACAATTATCTTATTGAAGCTAATCTAACAAAAGAGAAATGCGCTTTTCCACCATTCCTATTTCATTTTTTTAAGTTATTTGTAATTTAAATTTTTATTCGTAAACACAAAAAATAGTACAGTATATTACATCTTAGACGCTATTTATAGTCTGTTTAAATTTTGAGACTCATAATTTTATAATTCAACAACATTTTAGTGATTTCATCACTTCGGATAAGAAAATAATGAAATTTTGAAATTCATTTCGGAGCTAATACTAAATTTGAGTATTCATAATTTAAAATTATCAGTAGACATAATTATATATTTTACGCGTATCAATAAATGGTTGAATTTTTATCGAATTCGCTGTGCAAAATGCTGTTTGTGTTCTCGTGTGTGAAAAAGTATGTTTCTATTTAAGCATTTCCTGAATTGTTAGTTTAAAATAAGCATAATTTTTCAGTAAAACTGAAAAATTATATATCTGTAATGGTAATTTAGTACTATGCAGAATATGTCTCCCTAGATATATGTCAGCAACTAGAAAATTATCGTGTTCGTTTTACGATTTGTAATTGTGCAATACTTTGCATTACCTGTTCCTCTATAACAGTGATGCATTGCTTTTGACTTTCTTCGTCACAACTGCTGAGTTGAACGTTTACGCTACCAGAGTCTATTAGAAGCGATTCACTCCCGTCGATATTTTCGATGAACGCAGCCAAATCACACTTAATAGCACTAAAAAATAAAAACACTTGTCAAGATGGAATAAAGCTGTGTTGAAAGTAGTAGTAGGCATTTTTCAAAACAGTTATGAGACATTTTATGTCAAACTAAATGAGGTAGCGGTAGTGTTTCTGCTGCGAAAGATGTTTCCTGTACGTATTCCGAACGTGATTTCACTTGGCTTGTTTTACGAATACGATTTCAGCACTTCGCCAATAAAAAATGTCTACACATCTCAGAAATATCGTGACGCTCAGAGGGTTAAATTTTGTTCTTGTATTTTCTTAAGACACCTATATTTTTGAGTTAAGCTTGGAGACAGATTCTCCTTCTAACATATGGAGGAACGCTGTCCCTCTCTATAAACGTGTTGGTCTAGAATGTGTAGTGTTTATGTGAGGTGAAACGTGTATCCATCTCTGTAGTGCAGCAGTGAAACACAAAGTGGTTCAGAAATCCACCTTTTTAGTGCCACACTGAATTATATTGAAATTGTACGGGATTCAGAGAAAAAGTTTTTGTTCACTGTGAGCGCATGAAAGTGTTTTAATCCGCTCCGTGAATTTAATTTTTATCATGCGCGTGCCACTGCTACTAGCGTACTTATAAATGCTATTGTGTCTATTTATTAATATTATATTTATTGAGCACGCGAAACGATGATATTAGTGAATGTATTTTTAATTACGCAAGTAAAAACTGTAACCATGATATAGAATGCGAGGAAAGTTTAATTTGGTTGAAGGATAGAATATGTTGGTTTTTAAATGAACTTGTGGTGTAGTAAACTCTTTTGTAAATAGCGGATGTATATATGGGAATGTCCCCGTCTAGTGTTTAAATAAACGTGCTGTCTTCAAAGCTCAGTGTTTTTAATCAGATACCAAAGAAATAATCCTACATTATGGATATGAAATCCATTAAAAATTCCACCAGCGTATTGGACAGCTCGGCGACTCACAGACAATCTGCATCAATCTGAATCAGAAGATTGATTGCGAAGTTTAGGATAAAATAGTTTTCCCACAAAATTATTGCATCTGTACTATGATTATAAGCACTTTCTCAGCCCTTCCCAAAAGAAAAGTATCTAGTACTTAACATCAGATAAAGTAGATAACTCAATCACTGTTGATTGAGTGTGCTCTGTTTGCGTTATGGCGCAGCTTGGCCAAATATGACCCTTGCGCCATAAACCCCAAAACCAGTCGACCCACGGGGTTTACTGTCTTTAGAAAACATGGGGTTGCGCTCCCGGGATCCAAAACAATCTTTTCTCCTTTGATCACATTACTCCATTCCCAAACCCTTTTTCCAATTTCACGACATTTTTTACTTGGCGTTGTCTTGTTTGTCACAGCATGGTAAAATATGGCCCTTACGCCATAAAACCCCAAAATAACCAAATCCTCCACAAGGTAGATGATTGATTGGATTTTACGCACAAGGATCATATTTGGCAATCTGCATCAAACATAAGACAGACGTCAAGTAATAGACATACACATGTAGGGTGTTTTTATGTTTGGGCACCATTTTGTTTAGGAATAATTTTTAAATAGAAATCTCTTTTGTTTAAGTTTCTTTGCATATTGCTTACTAAATGAATTGCATTATTTATGGAGTTTATCATCGGCCAAATGACAGCCTCTGGCCTTGCTGCTAAGCAACCAACCACACACATTCATATCGTTACCAATCTAGGATCGATTCATATTCCACACTCCAACCCTTAATTTTTTATTTTTTTAGCTCCAATCAACAATTAAACTTGAAACGCCGAACTTGCAAGTCATTTATAGAAAACAATACTTCCAAGGAAACTTTTAAAGGGAAGCATTCCGATACCCCAAGTGGGACAAAGGAAAAGAAAGAATAGCAGACTTGAAACGTATAATGCTAGATTGTTAATGGCGGCATTACTAATGTAAGCGTTCATTCTTAGATCGACTTGCAACGTTAATCCATTCAGCAAAGGTGGAAAATGCGAACACGCCATTCGGGCATTAGTAACTTGAAAATGGTATCACATGAATAAAGCATCGCGTGCCCATCTGCAGTTGTGGTCGAAAATAGGTCCTCTGTGGAAATAGTATTGACGTTTCCTGAAGTTTTAATTGAATCAGCCTGTTAGCTGACGCCAACGTATTTCATTCAACACCTTTGACAAGATGCTAACAAAATTAATGGTGGGATTAGGGTGTATCGTTTCTCTTGTTAATGCTTGAGTGATATTGGATGACAAATCTCAAAATTCCTTGAGCAGAAAACGTGAACAATTGAAGGGCTCCGGGATATGTAGTGATAAGTCACTGGATGAAAAGTTCCATAATGAAAGGAATTAAAAAACCAAATATACGAGAGATCAAAGTAATTTTTAATTGTTTGAATGAGTGCGCGCTATTTGAAAGTTTAAGATAATATGACCTCTTGAATAGTGAGTAAACCGTTATAATTTTGGAATTTTTTAGATCTTGTATTAACATCACACTGGAGCAACGCAACGAGCTATTGGTGACGTTCCGGGATAAATCCCGAAGGCAAAGATCCGATAACAACACTTCGTAATTTTGAACCACGGTCAGGTGATGAGGTCAACACCTGAGCTGTAACCCACTCTCCAACTTCCACACCACTCCGACGTGAGGACATTTGAGGTCACGACAGATTTAATGTACACTAGCCCCCATGTACAGGACGGTCTTCGGTTGGATAGAGTTTCGATCCAACAACCTTCTAGTTGCTAATCAGCCGGTCTACCGCGACCTCCAAAATATTCAAAGATTAAAAGAAATGATTGTTTGAATGGGTGCGCAATATTTGAAGGTTTAGGACAACACACTTGAATAGTGGATAAACCATTATAATTTTGGAATTTTTTAACCTTCCAAGTGGTCTCAACGTGATATCTCGTCATCAAGATATTAACGATTTTTGATGATTTCAAAATCAAGATCTTGTCAAGTTTCTTCTAATTATCATGGTCGTGCTTTCTTTTAATGACGAAATATAGCGTCCAACAAGATCGGGTCAATTTTGCTAATGTCGAAATACCTCTGTTATCACTGCGTTGCCCGAAATCCTTCAATTGTATTACTATGGTGCATCTGTAATCACCAAAAGAATTCATGAGCAGTCAAGGTTCTGGGCTTATAAAGCCACTAAAATGCCCTAAAAACAAAAAGGACAGGAAAAACTTAGGCACATAGCTTTACTATGCTTCATATCTTTACCTGCAGCTATGTGAGGGTGGTGCAATAAATGAGACGAGGTTGTGTATGCAACCATCATTTATTGGGCGACAAGTCACTGCAATCTTTACGCAGATTCAATGGTAGCATGCTTCTCATATCACACAGCTAGCGACAGTGATATGAGAAGTACCAAGAGCTTCTTTAAGCTCACATTGAAGGTGTAATTGTCATTCTGCTGGCGAGGCCTAACTATGATGTCAACATCGACGGGCACGTTGAATACTTGTTCGATTATCTTGTAAGTGCACGTCTCCTGTCACATCAGCCTTTCGGTGATGGAATTTAGCGGTGAGACTAGCAAAATGTGTCGTCAGCGCGCTTGTATTAAGGCTTGTACTCGACGCACATGATATACTTGGTATCGGCACCTCGCTGCTCCGAGCCATTCGGTCCAGACGTCAGGTCGGTTGCTGCTTGTCCATGGTATCGTCCTACACGAAGTCGGGTGCGCGAGAAATCGATGGTTGAGATTCCGAAGCCGCTTCAGTCGATTTTGCAGCTTTCTGCGTCGACTTCTCCGGGGCACTCTGCTAACGCTTTCGCTCACATGGAATATGGTCTCGTGTCTTTTGAATCCCAGATGCTTCAACCTGCACCCTAATTGCAGTTCGTCAGTCAGAATTGTACTTTGCATCGAGTTTCTTGGACATTTCGTTTCAGTGAGGAAAACAAAGCATTATTTTTCAGGTTTTCTAAAATTATATTGGGGCCGCGATAGACTAGTTGGAAGAGCAGCGTATTAGCAACCGGAGGGTTGCGAGCTTAAAACTCGGTCCAACCAAAGACCGAGACAGTCGTGTACACGGGGGCTGGTACATGTTAAATCTGCCGTGGCCTCGAATGTCCTCACGTTGGCGTGGTGTAGAAGTTTGGAGAATGGGGTGCCAGCTCAGGCGTGACCTCGTCATCTGATTGTGATTCAGAATTACGAGGTGTTGTCCTCCGATTACTCCCTTCCAGATAGATCCCGAATCGTCGCCAATAGTCCGTTGAATAACAACAACATAAAATTTACTTAATAAAAACGACGTATACAAGAGGCTTTCTTTATTGATTTGTGTACAATATGTGGCCAGTAAAATTGTATTGCATGCAGTTTTTGATTTCATCCCTAATTAGATCATTCTCTCTTCGTCCTGGATGTCTTGTGTCTGGCTCAGCATGGCCAAATATGGTCCCTGAGCCATAAAACCCCAACACACCACCACCATCTCTCTCTTCCATACTTTTTAAAAGGCTTAATAAATTATTTCCATCAGGTAATGGGAGTTGCCTTCAAATGATTTACAATTATTCAAAAAATAACTCCCCATGAGAATATAGAAAAAACACATTAACACACTATGATTTACTTCAAAATAATGATATTCAAATTCAAGAAACACAATCTAAAAAGAAAAGAAAATAATAAGACTCCGAGAAATTACGTAAGCTCTTGTCCCTATTTAACTCTTCACCCGCAGCCTTATTCACAATTTTAAAATACATTTCCCTTGTAAACCCTTTTACTGGCGCGTTTACTTCCGTATAACTTGTTTCAAAATAAGATAATGTTTACTTTCCAACTCGAATACTTTTGAAAGAGCTATGTTTGTTTTTACCATTTTTATAGAGTATGAAATTCTTTGCCTCATGGCGAAATCGGGATTGCCAGGAAATGGTCTATTGTCCCTTGAATTATCTTTATTATAACACACGAATAATCTTTCTGAACTATATAAGCTAAGTCCTACACACACTTGAGAGAGAGCACTCTTATATACATATAATTCTTATACAAACTAGAAATTCCATCTGCTTACTCTAATATTTTCATTGCAAAATATACTGTTTGTGTGATAATACATAAAAAATTACTCTAAAAATTGGTTGGATTGGGTCTTCATGGTGCAAGGGTCATATTTGGCCGAGATCGAGTTCGAGGCTCGATCCAACCAAATACCATTGTAAACGGGGGGGCGGGTGCAGGTTAAATCTGTCGTGGCCTCAAATGTCCTCATGTTGGTGTGGTATGGAAGGTTGGAGAGTGGGGTACCAGCTTAGGTGTTGCCTCGGTCATCTGACCGTGGATAAAAATTACGTAGTGTTGTCCTCGGGTCTTTCCCTTTGGGATTGTTCCCGGACAGTCGCCAAATAGCCCATTGTGTTGTTCCAGTGCGACGTTAATTAAAATACCTACCGACCTATTCAATTTAAAAAATCCTCATGCTAAGAAACCAACCATGAAAATGGCACAAACTTCAACGAAAAAATCATCCATCTCACTTTCCCATTCCAGTCATGTGCCGGAGACTATGCTCTAGTGGACGTCATAGAATTCCAGAAACCATTTTGCCGCCATTTTCTTGGTCGAGGGTCACTGAAGCCCTGTTGGTAGAGTGACGGATTAGCAACCGGAGAGTTGGGAGTTATATAAACTCGATCCAACGAAAGACAGTCGTGCAAGGAGGCCTGTTGCACGTCAAATCTGGCGTGTCCTAAAATGACCTCACATTTTCGTGTTGGAGTTTAGAAAGTGCAGTGCCAGCTCAGGTATTGACCTCCTGATATGACCGTGGCTCAGAATTACGAGGCCTTGTCCTCGGATCTCTCCTTTCGGGATTGATCCTGGACAGTCACCGATAGCCCGTTGGGAACCACGGTCAGATGACGAGGTCACACCTTATCTATCCTCACGGAATGGTATGGAAGTTTGGAGACTGCAAGCTCAGATGTTGACCACGTCATCTGAGTGGTCAACATCTGAGGTGGCTCAAAATTACGAGGTGTTGTATTGCATCTATCCCTTCGGGTTTGAACTCCGCACCTTCGGCAATAGCTCGTTGTGTTGCCTCCAGCACGCGTAAATTCAACTACCCACCAACCATTAACAATTGACGAACACAGCAAATCACGTTTGTTCTCTTCAATTTAAAGCATTATCATCCTAAGAAACCAACCATGAAAATGGCACTTAAACTTCAACGGAAACCTTGTTCATTTCACTTTCCCATTCCAGTCATGTGCCGGAGACTTTATGCTCCACTGGAAGGAATGGAAGAGTTCCAGAAACCATTTTGCCGCCATTTTCTTGATCGCGATCGTTCCAGTCATTACTTTAAAAGCTGCAACTGGCAACGGGAAATAATGAAGAAATGGAAGTGAAACAAATGTGGGTTACCATTCGGAACAATTGAGTTTTCGGTATGGGGGGTGGAACATTAACGACTCAGGGTGGGGCAGAACCGTGGAATAATGTGGTAGCAAAGCATTTCGCGGCCGATTCGATTGTGATCGAACAATGTGTAATCGCCAAGAAATGCAATACCGGCTGTTATTAGTTATTAACAATACATCCGAAAATTTATATTGATCTCGATTAGATACATGAGATTTACAGGGGAAAGCTGAATTGGGGGAAATGTGTGTTACGTTTATCTATTGAATTACTTGGGTTGTCAAAAAGGCCTTTCGGGAATTTTATGGCGATGTTTAACTAGTGCACCGATTTGGAAAATTAGATGTTAGGATGAATTTAATTTAGTTTTGAAAGAGAGAGAGAGAGAGAGAATTGGATCGTCTTTCGGGGGGTAGTTTTTGATGGAATGCAGGCCGCGGTGGCCCGGTTGGAAAAGCGACGGATTAGCAACCGGAAGGTTGCGAGTTGGAATCCAGCCAAACACCGTCGTGTACAAAGGGGTTGGTGCATGTTAAATCTGTCGTGGCATCAAATGTTTTGGCGTGGTGTGGAAGTTTGGAGAGTGAGGTGCTGGTACAGGTGTTGCCTCGTCATCTGACCGTGGTTCAAAATTATGTGGTGTTGTCCTCGATCTTTCCCTTTGGGATTGATCCCGGACCGTCACCAATAGCCCGTTGTGTTGCTCCAGTGTGATGTTAATTAAAATACCTACCTTGATGGAATGCATGTTTAAATTATATCGACCGGAAAACTTATGCAAAAATACTATGCACTTTTATATGGATGCAATTTGTAAATTTCTGAATTTAGTTCTTAAATCTTCTATCATTGACAAACTTTCCTTGTTTCTCAGTTGTAACCTCGTCATCTGACTGGTTCAAAATTACGTGTTGTCCTCGGTAGGTAGGTATTTTAATTAACGTCAACTGGAGCAACACAATGGGCTATTGGTGACGGTCCGGGTCAATCCCGGAGATCCGAGGTGTTGTCCTCGGACTTTCCCTTTGGGTTTGATCCCGGACCGTCGCCAATAGCCCGTTGTGTTGCTCCAGTGCGAAGTTAATTAAAATACCCACCTACCTTTCTGTTTTAATAACTTGGAAAACACAGTGGAACGTTGATTATCGGAACTAATTCATCGACCCACATTTTCATAAAACTGGTTTGTTGATATAATCGTATATTTGAAGTTTTTTTTTCTAATGTCCGACCACTGATATCTTCGGTACAAGGAGCGAACTGACGGCTATTTGTGAAGGGCCCGGTGGGTAAACTGGCGTTGCTCCTAACAGGTACAATTACGCACATCCATGAGCTTACAAATCGGGATTCAAACCTTGATCCTACTGGGTGGCAGAGAAAAACTGCGATCCCTACGCCAATTTGATGGCTAGAAGTTTATGTTCGTATGAAAATAAAAAATCGCCTCCTATGTTTACGAGTAAGGTATTTTATTGCATACATTCTACAATTTGTTTTAAATCATCACTCGAATGTACAGCACAATGTGTGGTCCAACTGCAAGTAGAATCGAGAAACAAGTCTGGACTTGTCTCTAAGGGTGCTCGGTGTATCTACAGTAGGTAGTTGAATTTACGTCCCACTGGGGAGCAACACAACGGTAGGTAGTTAATTAACGTCACAATGGAGCAACACAAACAGGTTGTTGTCGACGGTCCGGGATCAATAACCAAGGCCAACGCCTCGTAATTTGAACCTCGATCAGAGGACGAGAACACCTGAGCTAGCACTACACACTTCCACATCACGCCAACGTGAGGACATTTGAAGCCACGATAACTTAACCTGCACCAGCCCCCGTGTACACGACGGTCTTTGACTGGACCTAGTTTCGAACTCGCAACCCTCGAGGTCAAAACTTCGTAATTTCAAACCTCGGAGCATATCACCGCTTTTCGGGGGGGAATTTTCAATTAACGTCACACTGGAGCAACACAATGGGCTATTGGTGACGGTCCGGGATCAATCCCAAAGGGAAAGATCCGAGGACAACACCACGTAATTTTGAACCACGGTCAGATGACGAGGCGACACCTGAGCTGGCACCCCACTCTCCAAACTTCCACACCACGCCAACGTGAGACCGCTGTTCGGATAACCGGTCGTTCGCTTAACCAAAGTTCCGATAATCGAATTTGTACTATAGCATGTAAACACACCAGCTTTACTAATAGTCTAATTGCATGGGGGGGTATTTCAATTAACGTCACACTGGAGCAACACAACGAGCTATTGGTGACGGTCCGGGATCAATCCCAAGGGGAAAGATCCGAGGACAACACCACGTAATTTTGGTATTTGGTATTTGGTATTTTCAATTAACGTCACACTGGAGCAACACAACGGGCTATTGGTGACGGTCCGGGATCAATCCCAGAGGGAAAGATCCGAGGACAACACCACGTAATTTTGAACCACGGTCAGATGACGAGGCAACACCTGAGCTGGCACCCCACTCTCCAAACTTCCACACCACGCCAACGTGAGGACGTTTGGGGCCACGACAGATTTAACGTGCACCAGCCCCCTTTGTACACGACGGTGTTTGGCTGGATTCGAACTCGCAACCCTTCGGTTGCTAGTTCGTTACTCTTCCAACCGGGCCACCGCGGCCCCTAATTGCATGGATTTATGCACTCTAGTACCAATCATAAGGTCTGAAAATAAGCATAACATTAGCTTTAGTACCGATAATGTTAACGCGAGCTTTTAAGCGCTACTCTAACATGCTTATTTTTCGTGCAACTGGCTTATACTCAACTTGTAATTGAACTGAAACAAAAAAATTGAAACAATTCTTGATTCATTGAATGCAGTTTTTCCAGTTCAGCTTTTAAATTGAGTTATTTGAAAGGCCTTTCAGATGTAAAAAATTATTTAGTAAAAAAGATCTTTTATAAATACTTACTCTTTGGCTTCAAAGCAATTAGAGCTTACATAAATCCAAAAAACTATGAAAAAATATCGTTTCACTGAATCCATTCCGAATAGTTGAAAATGAAGCATTTTAAAAAACTGAACAGGTTGTATAGAAAATCAGATCTATTCGAAGACGTGGCTTTTTTCGCAGATGTTATCTGACAACTTTACTGATACGGAGTAAATTTATGACGAAATCTTATCTGTCAAGCAAAATGCATCAAAGCAACATTGATGTTTGGGTTTGAGAGTAGATAGCTAAATATAATTTTCCTTTCTGCGTAAATATATTTAGTACAGATAAAATGGCACATAAGATATTTCTGATTAGTGATTCTAAAAATTGATTTTTGACTTGCATTGTTGTTAGATTAGGATAATAGAAGTTACGTTATTATTAATTTGACTCGAAGCAGTCTAGTCAGATATATGTCTTTGACTCTGTTTTTTGTTTTTAGCTTTAAAACACTACATTAGTAAATAAAGTTACTGCATTTCAATCTTCATTCCAAGCAATTTGAATACCATTTTGAAGTCTCGGAGTTTCTGTAACCACCTGTCAAGTGCAGATTTACTGTGTTCAGTAGTCATCTCACATTTTCAGTAATATTTATTTGGTTGGCAGTTAAATTATACTTCGATTGAAGCAACACAACCAGTAATATTCGGAAATAGAATCTTTAATTTATCAAATTATTACAACCCTATGAAAGACTGAGTTTGAAATCGTATGCCCCTATCCCGGCCCATGCTCTAGAGCAGGAACGGCCAACAAGTCGATCGCGATCGACCGGTCGATCACAACCGATAGGAGACGATTTCAACAAGCAAACGCAACTTAGTCGCGACTCAGAAACAAACGGTCGTGACTCCTTTAGTATCATAGTTGACGTGGTTACATTGTATTAGCGTTTCTAGAAAAAGTTAATTTTTCTTAATACTACTGCTGTGCAAAAATGCAAGTACCTTCTTTCTATGGTACTGGTATGGTTTAAAATTAAAATTGTCTGCTTGTATACTTTTGCATTTTAGTACCCATTAAAATGAGTAGTAAACCAAAAAAACTCGAAGACATCATTTTCATGAAGAATGGGAGAGTGAATTTTCCATGGAGCTCTTGGGCCCAAGGCCCTGTCTCCAGATAATAAAGTCCTTGTGTTCTGAATACGTTTGGGTTATCCGAAACTTTTAGCGATGTAGCAAAGTCTTGGTGTCAGGTTATCAAGGAGGTTGTTGTTGCAGTTGGTGTGGTTGGAGAAGGTGTTACAGTGAGCGGTAGGCAAGCCCATCCCTCGAGTGAGATCTCAGAAAATATCAGGGTTCAGAATACCTGTGGCTATTGCAGTTAAAAATAGTATTAAAATTATTAATTAATTAGAAGGCTTGGAAGACTACATGATTTTCCAAATGAAAAATAGTTTTATTTTAACAAATTTGAATTTTAAATCAAAAGTATGTAAGTTATTGCTTACATTTTTAGCATAATTCATAATGGCTCTTGGTCTGTTTTTGTTAATTGGTAGACGATGGTCATATCTGGGGATCTGCGCTACAGCCGAGTTTTCATTGCAAAGAAGGGAGCGGAAGAAAGTTTTGCTAATTTTGCCAAAAAACTCCGAGTTCTAAAATTCCTAGTTCTCTTATTTTGGAATTTCAGTAATACCATGGACTGCCCATAATGATACGGAGGGTAGAATTTTGGAGTGCTTCAAGTTTGTTTATGTGTGTCTTAGCTGCATATCCCCAGACCTGACAGGCGTAACTAACCACTGGACGGAGCATAGTTTTATGTATGAGCATTTTATTATGTATCGACATTTTCGAATTTCTAGCAATTAATGGGTATACAATATTACGTGCAGCCAGAAATTTAGATCCAAGGGAGGATATGTGCCTATTCCATGTTAAGTGGTTGTATAAAGTAATACTGAGGTATTTTTAAACTGGGAACCAGGGAATATCCTTTCAGAAAAGCTGGACAGGTGGTGGTAGGTTTCGCTTTTTAATAAACATAACGGCTTGACATTTGTCAACATTGATTTGAATCCTCCAATCAATAAGCCAGGACTCAAGTGAATGTAGGTAGGGTGTAAGAGTGACTTACAGATATTCGTGAGATTGTTGCCTTTTGCTAGTATTGCAGTGTCATCTGCAAACATACAGAGTAGTGCAGAGTTGCTTCTAGGTATGTCGTTCACATAGATGTTAAATAATTTAGGCCCTAGTATGGAGCCCTGTGGAGTGCCTGGCTCAATGGCACGGCGTGTAGAAAATGTTTTACTTATGTGAACTACGAATTGCCTACTTGTCAGGTAGGAATGATGTAGATGTATAAGTGAGGCAGGGAAGCCGAATGTAAGTTTGTGGATTAGACCACTAACCCAAACTCGATCAAAAGCTTTCGCACATCGAGGAAAACTGAACCAGTGCTATTTCTAATTTGAAATTCATTAATAAATTCAGTGACTCTGAGCAGTTGATGTGATGTGGACAGCTGTTTTCTGAAGCCAAATTGCTGAGGAATAAGCAGATTAACCCTTTGGCAATATTTATCAAACTTATCATTAATAATGTACTCAGCTGTTTTTGCTGAGTAGTCAGTAAACTGATCGTCCTGTAGCTGTCAGACTTAGCAGGATTTTTATTTGCCTTCAGTATAGGGACAATAACAACTGTCTTCCAAGAAGCGGGAAAAAGTCGGAGTGACAAAATGCAGTTTATAAGAAAAGTTATTTGAAGGATCGTTTTAAATGGCACTTTCTGTAGCATTTTATTAGAAATATCAATTCCAGGGCTCTTTTTTATTTTGAGCTTTCCAATCGTAGTTCAACACTTCCGATGGTTCGGCAGGCTCAATAAAGTCAGTAGGTGTAGAATTTAGAAAATGGTTAAGTGGATCTATTAACTTCATTGTGATTATGTCTGAATTGTTGATGTTGTTTTCACGGAACTGCAGTTCAAGGCTATCGGCCATGATTTCGGCTTTCTCAGTGTCCGTGTTGTAATACCAGCAGGCCCTTTAAGGGGCGGAATTTTATTAGATACTCTTTTAAATTTTTTAATAGCTCTCCAAACTGACCCATCCTCCGCAGAAAGAGAAGTGATGTAATCACTCCAGGATTGCTGAGTGTGGCTATGAATTGAGTCCTTAAACTTTTGTTGTGCTTGATTCATTAACCTTTTATCGCGGCTGACCAGGTGCGCTGCCATGTTTTACGAGCTCCATATTTGATTTTGATGAGCTCTCTTAAGTGTTTGGGTAGATAATTTACTTGCATTTCGTACACGACTTTTTCAATCTCAAGATATGTACTATTGTGTTTATGAGGGTTTCAGTGTAGGAGTTAAGCTCCGATTCTGTTTTGATTGTGGGAGTAGTGTATGGATTGTTAGATAGAGCTTGGGAAAACTTTTCCCAGTTTGGTTTAAAGGCTCCAGTGTTCCCTAGTACGGGTTGATTAGTATTGAAAACCATCATGACTGGATTGTGGTCACTAGACATTTTCGATATCGAGTCAATCGAGTAGGAATAAGAAAAATTGCTTAATATGCAATGCCTCCGTAGCCGTTGCTAAAAAGAGTAATCTGAAGAGGCATTTTTAACTTTAGGTAACAAATATCAAACAGATTATCCACAAAACAGTGACTTGAGAAAAAATTAATTTAGGGATCTTGAGGCTCAATTAAGAGCTGAACAAAATGTTTTTAAAAAGCGCATGTTGAAATCACGTGCAGTGACTATTGCATCATTCAAAATAAGCCATATTTTAGCAAAAAAAAAATTAAACCATTTTCTGGCGGGGAATTTATAAAAGAAACTTCCTTGGAAATGTCAGATTTACTTCAAGGAAATGTCATTTCTTAGAAATGTGAGATCAGATTCAAGTGCACGGCCGCCGAATGCCAGTATTGCGTCAGTTCGCCTATCGACGACACGTTGCATGAATTCTTATTTTATCGCGCTCGTGCGTATTGTTTTTTAATAGTGTGTTGCGGAATTTCGGAAAACAAATTATTTCTTTCGTAAAATTTGAAACCCTACAAGATGGATAAAATAAGTCAAACAGCAAAATCTTTTAACCTTCTTTAGTAAGGCAAGGACGATATTCAGAAGAAAATTAGTGATGGTGCCGAAAATATTTCCAGTACTAGTGCTTCAAGTTTAGAAGAAACAAAAAAATAAATGTCCCAATACTTGGAAATGTGCTATACAAACCAAAAAGAGAAAAGGAAACTTTGTTAGGCATTACTATAAGGATTATTTAAAGCTTGGTTTTTTTTATTGTAGTCCCTGGTAGTGAACTATCGCCACAGCCTTTGTGTGTAATGTATTCCGAAATTCTTTCAAATGGCGCTATGAAACCGTCCTAACTGGCTCGTCATTTGCATTCGAAGCATAGAGATTTCACTGATAAGCCACTGGACTTTTTTAAAAGATTACGTGACCAGATGAAATTTCAGAAAAGTCAAATGAAAACGATGACGACTATTGACAATTCGCTGCTTCAAGTGTCTTTAGTTGCTCTTCGAATAGCTAAAACGAAAAAAACGTTTACTATTGGTGAGGAGTTAGTAATGCCATGCATCTTAGATGTCGTACAAGAAATTTTAGGTCCTCAAGCCACTAAAAAAACTATAGGCTATACCACTTTCGGACACCACTATTCAGAGGAGAATTGTCGACATGGCCATCGATGTTGAAAAGAAAGTTGTAGGGGGATAAAGTAATCGGGATGTTTCGCGATTCAACTTGATTAATCAACCGATGTGAGTAACCATGCTATCCTACTTTGCTGTGTGAGGTGTAATTAAGATGAAGACTTAAGGGAAGAACTTCTTTGCTGCCTTGATTTACCTGGACGTATCACTAGTTCAGAGATATTTAATACTATTGATGAGTATTTTCAAACACGGGGCTTAGACTGGAGCAAATGCGCTGGTGTGTGTACGGACGGCCCTGCGAGCATGACTGGTCGTTGCTCAGGAGTAGTTGCGAAAATAAAGCATGTCGCGTACCCAGAAGTTTTGTTCACTCACTGTATGATCCACTGGGAACATCTAGCTGCAAATAAGCTTTCTACTGAATTAAACACTGTGATGAATGACGCGGTGAAGATCATTAACGAAATTCGTAGTCGAGCTACGAACTCGAGGATGTTCACGACACTGTGTGAGAGTATGAACTCACATCACCCACATCTACTCCACGCAGAAGTGAGATGGTTATCGAGAGGAAGAGTTCTTGCACGCCTGTTCGAGCTGAGGAAAGTAGTAAAGCCGTTTCTGAGAGCGAAAATCTGACCTAGTAGAGCCTTTGTCGAACGAGGAATGGATGTCTAAGCTTGCGTATATGGCGGACAAACCTGAACGAACTTAATATTTTTCTTCGGGGGTCTTGTACGAATATGAAAGAATACTAAGAAATAAAATGGATGCGTTAAAGAAATGCTGGCTCTCGTACAAGAAGATATAGAAATGTTTCCACCTTTTGGAGAATTTTTGAATGCTGCTGGCATCAACAAGAAAGTCATATTCAACATAAGCCGACATTTAAGAGCGCTAGCTGAAAGCATTAATAATTATTTCCCTGAAAATGATGATCCACGTAAAGGTAACCTCTGGATTAATAATCCCTTTTTGGAAGACATAAAATTATGCGCACTTGATCCTAGTGAGAAAGAAAAGCTGATCGAGTTGTCTTCTGATGTCACTCTGGTGTCCAAACATAAAATGCAATCATTGTCTCAATTTTAGATATTCCTCAATAAAAAATCCATCTGAGTTATAAAGCTATCAAATTGTTGGTCTTTTTTTTTTCGACTTCCTATTTGTGTGAAAAGACTTTTTCAGCTATGTCAGTTATAAAAACCGAACAGAGAAATCGAATGAATGTTATTGCAGCGCTTCGTTTCAGAAACAACGCTGCAACCACGTATATCAAATTTGCTTACAAAGAAGCAGCAGATGTTGCACTAACCAAAAATTGTAATTTTATAATATTAGATTTAATAAATAAAATTCTATCTACATCGGTTTCTATTTCTGGCTGACGCCGGCCCGGGAATTATTTCTCCTATTTTCGCCGGGCCGCGGGTGTTAAAAGGTTGCAGAACACTGCTCTAGAACACCATTTTAATATCATAATATCAAAGGAAGAATATTTACATACCTTAGCCTAAAATACATAAAACATATGAGTGGCTTTATATCAAAGACGGACATCTGTCATTTCCAAAAAGTTAAGAAAACCCTATTTTTTGGTGGCTGAAGTCCGTTTATGAAATAAACCTTCAACTTTAAAGCTATAAATAACGAGCTTACGCCAGTTTTTGATAGAAACCAATATACCATTGAAAAGAACGTGAAAAATCCTATAAGAATCCACTGCTAACTCGATTTCGATTTTAGTGACAGATGTCCGTCTTTGATATAAGGCCACTCATATATTTCTTAAATCTGCCGAAAGGAAATAAAATCTTTCTCCAGATTTAAATCACAATAAATGCGACGAGTGTTTCAATTTCGTGTCATAAAAATAAATTAGAATTTGGCTGTCAAGTATTACATTCATAACAAATATAATTCAAATCAGTAAACAAGAGGATTCTGAGAAAAAAGATATGAAGGTGAAAAGAGAGAACAAAAGAGACAATTAAAAAGACAAAACGTGTGTGCATTCACCACTATATTAATGTTAATATCGACATGATTTGTATGGGCTTTTAAGAGCTTGCCGTGAGATTTATAAGAGGTTTCCAAACTACACGTAACTCTAACATTACGAAAAAGTACTTCTGAAATAGCTGGATTGTTCTGTTTTAATTAGTTAGATTTATCTGATCGGAAAATTTGAAAAAGCTATTCAATGTTTTCAGCCTACTAAGGAATCGCATGTGGAGGTTCGATTCCTCCCTGTGTGTTTTTCTCTCTTCTGTGTCAGTAAAACTTTCCTTGTGTGTCCACTTATTTGACGATGTTTGGCACAGCTTGACCAAATACTGCCCTAACGCCATATAAAAACCAACCAACCTGGTAGTAGATCTGATCATCCCCAACAAGAACACAAATTTATAAATATATCTTGAGTCCCAAATGTGTAATTGATGGTTTTTTCTACACCTACATATCGTATTCGTTAAATGTGCAATAAATTCGTTAAATGTAAAATCATATTCGTTAATGCTTTGATAATGGGGTGCATTGCAAGCATGGTTCGTGCAGAGAACCATAAGCGTTGCTTAGCAATGTTCGAAAGGGGGAGCGATCAGGGGTTGTAGCCCTTAGTTTATATACGTTAGTCTTAACCCTTTCAGAAAAGGTGAGACGACAGACGCCTCTGAAAACGTTGTCTTAGAATTTTTGAAGCTTAAAACAAATCTCAAAATTTAATTTTACATTATTTCAATGTATTGAAAATGTGCTTTAGTCTTGTCTGAATAACTTAGTTTATTTTGCTTTTTATATTTGTCGAATATAAGATATGTCTATACCAACAGCCTAATTATGTCAAACCATTTTGGTAATGGCTTTACTCATTGTACCTTTCCATTTTCATTTCCCTAAAATACAAGGTACCGAACGTCGTATCAAACTTTATACGGGTTTTTCGAATGAAACGCATTAATATTTAACGCATGTCACAATTCGATTGAGCTTCAATCTTCGAAAGGCTGTTATGGCACGCATACTTGTTCAGTAGTTATGTTTGTCTCGAAAATAGAATTACTAATACCACGATCAATTACAAAAGTTTTGGCACAGTAACAAAAGCAACAAAGCATTCAGAAAAGTGAAAAGCCGTAGTTAATGTTCGAAAATGCTTTATCACGGTAAAGGAAGTTTTAATTTGAGTAACTGAGGGGAAGGAGGTGCCTTTAAACCTTTAAGAAATTCTTTTTGTATTTGAAAGAAAAATGTTCTTTCGTTTTCTAAGACTATATTAATCTATACATCTGTTTTTCTAAATTGTAAGAAAGACGTAAATAATATGCAACAAAGCTGTAGAGTAGGAAATCCTATTTGATCAATCACCACCTGACCGTGGTTCAAAATTACGTGGTGTTGTCCTCGGATCTTTCCTACCTATTTGATCAAGGTAATTTTAATATTTCCAAACGTATTGAGAATTTAAAGGTGGAACATTTTCACATTAAATACAGCATATTTAAGCATTAAATACAGCATACCATATAATTAAAACAGAAAAACTAATAATGATCTCTCTTGAAATATGAATCTATACATAAACAACCTTTATTCCACAAAAATAATTTAAAATATTTCTCAGTTTACAATATGCTTAACAAATAATTGAAAACATTTTCATAATCTCAACTTTCCCCTTCTGTTAGTGTCTATTTCTGTTGGTGTTCACATAGCCTCTTCAAACTGGTCTTTCTATAAATAGCTACCATAGAAAGAGCATCTATTCTCTGAAGCGAGCGCTTTGATAATTGGTAGTCTCAATAAAAATTAATCCCTGTTTTTAAAGGTAACCCCATACCTGTTCTAAGCTACAAATTATAAGAAATATTTGGCCAAACTGCGCCAAACAACGTCATGTAATGGATTCATTGATAGTTAGGTTTTATGGCGTAAGGTCCAAAAAAAAGACAGGCATGCGGACATGCACACTTCAAGGAAAGTTTACTGACGCAAAAGAAAAAAATACGCTCAGGTAGGAATCGAACCTACACCACCTACAAATAGCAACTTGCTAGCGCAAACCCAATGAGCCACGGCGACCCCACTAGAGAAAAAGAAATTGGCAGAAATTTCGATTTAACATTTGTTTTCATTAAAGAACTAGGTCTTATCTTAGATTTGTTTTTATTTCAATCCGCCTTCTTTCATAATTAATAACCCGATGTGTTGCTCAAGTGCAACATTAATTGAACTATTTACCAACCTCTTACCTACCATATTATGCTTATTATATATCTTAATATTATGTTTTTTACTGCACAAAATAATTTTAAAATTCATATGCTGAAATGAGCATCCTGATGACATGCATGGGGCTTACAAAACTCCATTAAACTCCTAATACATTATTGAAAATCGGAACCATCCAGATCCATTTATGCTTCAAGGTCGCCTTCCTTTACATACATCTGGCTCCGAGCCTGTTCCAATGCATTAGTACATTGTCCTGTACATTAGTACACGTCCAGATACCCCGGTGTGACTGCCAGAAGCCATCAAATATTCCATTTGGACAGACGCCATGGTGGAGAGTCGACTACCAGACCTTAATTTAATTTCAATAAAACGCCGCTCTATTTTTCAATTTTCTTCGCTTGATGGCCCTGACAGATCGTGATGTGACTAAACATTGACAACCGGCATCAGTATTCAACACCCCGCACTTGCATGAACACGAGGCGTCGCATGGATACGATGGTCTGTTGTTCATTTTCGCCACCAATTAAATTCATGGCCTACCGTGACCAAAGTCATTCTTATTTAATCTGGAGAGTAAAACCTAGAAGTGAGTAAAAATAACCAGCGCGGCAAATTACCACGCATAATCGTGGTATATAAGGGTAATGTGCCCCCTTGGAAATTGCCCAGACAATGTCTTCAGCCGTTGCAACAGACTGAAGAGTCGGTCTTCAGATCCAGCTGGTTTGTCCACCCAAAAAGTCCAAAACCCAATGACTTGTAGCGTAATTTTGTTTGACAATAATTGTACATGAGGTTTAAAAAGGCTTTCATTAGACCCAATGGTAAGTGGAGCTTTAAATTACCGTTCATAAAAACTCGTTCTTCGCTTAAACACTTAGGCTGTTCTTAAAATGAAGACGGACATATCAGATATATTGTATTTGATTCCATTCTTGGATTCAATACAACCGCTATGAATCACCTGTGAACATTTGACTGCTTTAATGTCCATTGCATTCGTCAAAACAGCAGTAACTAATTTTCGCGTCAGTCTTCAGTAATCTTTCTCATGTAACGAAAAAAATCAATGTTATGTGCTCAATAAATCTAGTTTTGGTTTTAGTTTGGTTTGTGACACTTCGATCATTTATGCTATACTATATCTAATTATTAGACTGGAACCCTGGTATAACTATAAATCTGTAAATTTGATGAATTTTTATGACGAAATTTTAATACTACTCTTTAGGTAATAATTTATCATCTAGTATATTCTCAATAGTATTGATGCTAGTTTTATCCTCTAAACCTCGTGTTTATGGAATTACATAATTCTGAATATTATGTTTGCATACCGAAATCTAATATCCTTGTGAGTACCAGTATTTTCTATTGTAAACAAAACTGTTAAATTACTGAACAGTTTTTGTAATTGTCTGCATATTCTACCCATAGTTTACATCAACTAGAAATTAGTGTCAGGCATCATCAATCCCATCAAATAGTCATTGCTTAGAGTCAGGATTTTTGTATCTTCACTGAATTATTTCAAAACTGTACTGTTATCTTTACCGATAATATGAGCAAACTATTTAACAGATCAGCATGTGAAAATTAAAAAGTTACAGTGAATTGAATTGATATTTATTTTTGTGAATTGATATTTATTTTTGTGAATTGATATTTATTTTTGTGAATTGATATTTATTTTTGCCTTGATATTTAGGTGGAACTCAACAGTTACGGGTTACGATTTTAAAATCCCAAATTGAGAATAGTTATCCTTGACAAAATTACTTAAAAGTACATGAACAAGACTGGTTGTTTGCATTGCCATTAATGTAGTTTAAAATAGGCAAAATAAATTGTAAATACCAATTATATACAATAGATTGCCATCGGTAGTAGTCTTTTTAAATAAAGTTTACAAGAATACTGAGTAGCAAATATTATTACAGTATGTTTTTATTGTAAATACCGAAATAAACTTTTTCTTTAAAGTTTAAATAATAAATGTCACTTTTATCTGTGTGTGTAGCTTAGAGATCTTTTATGTTTATTAGAAGCTTGAAACTTTCTTTCTCAAGCAAGTCAGATTAGGATGTATATCCTGGCAACTTTGTAATGTAAAATTGGAAAATGGTTGAAAAAGAGTTTATTGGTTTACTAAATGCACTATATGCAAAATATGGTTTATGTAAAACACTGTAATTTGTACAGAGAATATGTTTACATTATCTCCTCATTTGGACTCTCGTCTACTGATTAAGACTAAAGTAAGAAATGCCGTCGAAATTTATGTGTCTCTGACATCATTATAACTATCATGCGAAACACAAATTAATTTACTTGTGTTTATTAATATATTAAAATAATTGTTCACACAGTAATATCAGTATGTTCCATAGAGACACTGATAAAAGAGTTTTAATAATTTAAAGGCAACTTAAAGGTTTTCGCTGGAAAAGTATGAATGAATTCGATAGACAACAAATTTAATTAATATGAAATATTCGGTTGAATTCCACTAGATGTATGTGTCAGCTAAAACTTTACCGTTACCTTGCGAACTTGTTCTCTAACTATTTTAAATGTCTCTTTGAAGTTACATATTTAAAAAATACATTCGAAACTCACAACCTGTTATGACTTTGTACTTCATAATTGAGAATGCTACTGCCTAATGAACAAAAACAATACAAAATAGAAAATCGCTGAACAATCTGATTCAGATTTATGAAAAGCAAAATCATTTTCAAAAGTTCACCTCAGAAGAGGAATTATTTGTAACTTTTAAAATTATATCTCAACCTTCACTTGTGAACTATAGGGTAGTTAGAGGTGCAATTTAACTGGGATTATGAGTAAATTTTGAAGATCTTATCCAAATAAAATTTAACTTGTCATCAATATTGTACTAAAGTATCTTGTTAATATGAATTAATCATACCTCAAATTCTCCAACCAAATCCCTTACTCCACGAGGAATCATAATCTTACTCCGAAAGTAATAATTCATAGTAAATAAAACTTTATTATAAAAGTATTCATTTTCTCACTTAAGTAGTATTTCGCATATGATAGAATTGTTTCCTTAAACTGATAAGTGATTGTGCTATTGGTACACACACATATATTCTTTTATTGAATTTTAAGGTTTTTCCCATACTTGATGTTCATGTCTTACAAATATATTGGAAATAAGATGTTTGATTTTTCTGTTTTCTAGATTAGAGTAGTAATTGGTCATCAAACAAAAACATACCTCTGGGTACTTGTGGTAATAGCACTTTTTGGTACATCAGGTGAGTTTCAATATTCTAATGTGTTTTTAATATATTTAAAGGATGTTTCATTAAAATTCTTTAAAATTCAAAATGATACAAGTATTGAACATGGAAAGAAACCAATAATTATTACATGTAATGTTATGTAAATAAAATAATTGTAGTTTATACAGTCAGAAAAGTTCTGCATTTTGTAGGCTAGATTGAAAAGTTTGATTCGGAAACTAGCTGTAGTAACGGTAAAGTAGACGATGACTCATGAACGAAGCAATCTTAATATCACAAGTTCTCTCTCTTGAACTTCAAGTAGAGAATGTTTAATCAGTAGCTTGATCATATGCCGCTTCTACACCTGTAGAAACAGCAACTCCTGTCAAAAGAAATAAACCCCTGTTGTTCGTTCAGTGAAGTGTCTGCACTTGTAGTGACAACATTCGCATTAAATAAAGAAATGCAACCACGTGAGGCAAAGACGACACTATGTAGATGGTACTGAACAAAAGAAAAGAAATGGTAACCGTCAGGAACTCTTTATTGATGTGATGATAGCAGCAACCTTTGATGTTTACCAAGAAATCACGGGTAAGAAAAATCACATTTCAACCATTAACACCCTTTTAGTCACCCAGGTTGCAGATATCCAGGTGTAATATGTGTCGTAGTTGCTCTTTCTTCAAATGTAGCAGTAATAGACTCAAATAAATATATCGATACATTTTAATTTTTGTACCATTCCAGAAATTCAATGTTTGGTACCATATGAAATTCCTGTGCACAAAATAATATCATATCCTTGTCTACTGAAGAAAAGCACTGTCTATTGTTTTATCTCTTGTTAAAATTATATATGTACTGGCCAAAAAATATGTATATTATATCGATCCCAAGAAATATACTTTTTAAGATATTCTGTATAAGACTATTCAACAAGATTTACGAGTCTGATGAATTTCTATTTCTGGTAAGCAATCGAAGCTCAAAGAGAATTTACTTTTAACTTTTCAGAGGGTGCTAAACTAAAAAAATGCCCTTCCCCTTGGAGAACTTTCCGGAATGTATGTTTTCTGTTTGCCGACAACAATCATCAGAAATTCGAAGACGCACAAGGCATTTGCTACAAACAAGGTGGCTTTCTGGCCAGCATCCGTAACAGTCAAGAACAAGGTTTTCTTATCAAGGTATAATTTTGCATGGTGATTTTTGCTTCTGTTATTCAGTTCAACAGCGTACGAATTCAAATATTAGTCTTCCTACGATGCATTTGAACTATATTTTAGGCTTAAATCTTTATTTTAACCCCTCAGATGGATTTATCTTCGCGTCGAAATTTGCCCTGTAGTGGCAACCTTTGATGCAAAAACCTGTTCCAAATTGTCACCAGTTCTAGGAAAGGGACAATTTGATTTTCCTACTTGCATCTTCATTCCCTTGGGGTAATAGGGCAGTTTTGTCTCAACGAGGTATCTCGTCATTAGAAAAATCTACCAAACCTTAGTGGACGATATATCTCGTCATTAACGAAATTGACCAGATCTTGGACAAGATATCTTGTCGAAACGGATGAAGCTTCCCTTAAAGATGTTAACGTTGCAACCCGACTATTTGCACATTATGACCAAGATATAAACATTCCTCTATAAAATCAATAACCCCTATAGTATCCCTAAATGCAATATAAATTTTGAACTTTCTTTATCCTACACCTGTTTCCCGCCTATAGGACGAGTGCCGCTGAAGCCCGGTTGGAAGAGTAGCGGATTTGTAACCGGACGGTTGCGAGTTCGAATCCAACCAAAGACTATCGTGTACATTGGGGATTGGCGCACATTAAATCTACCGTGGCCTCAAATGTCCTCACGTTGGCGTGGTGTGGACGTTTGGAGAGTGGGGTACCAGTTCAGGTGGGACCTCGTCATCTGACCATGGTTAAAAATTACGTGGTATTGTCATCGGATTGTCACCTTCGTGTTTGATCCCGGACCGTCGCCCGCTATGCTGTTCCATTGCGACATTAATTAAATACCTACCAAACCGGCCTGTTGTCCATCAATTGACGAGCAGCCCAATAGAGTTCTGAACTGAAAAGGCACTATCTTCAGTATTTGCAATTCTATTGTCAGAAATTTTAAGGCAGTCCCTTGAGGTGATCTTCAGTCATTTCATCCAGTTTGCAAAGGGGACAGATAGCTGATCGCGCTACTCCAGTACGGTGTAAGTGACTTCGTAAGCAGTCATGTCCGGTAAGAAGTCGAAAGGAAGCGACCCGTACAGCTCAGGGCAAGGAACCTAGAAGAAAAATACAAACTTTATTCCTCAATAAAACATTCCATTTCTTTCCTGTAGACATCCCTTTGTAGATTGAGGGTCTATTTGTCTATAGACGAGCATATAAGCATCTTGGTGTTACGTAGAGGTAAAGGGGAGTTAGGTTCGAGCAATTGTACAACCTTAGCCAATTGGTCCGCCTGTTCATTACCATATTATACCACCGACTTGAAATCTCGTGTAAGGCGACTTTTATATCACAATGACTTGGAATCCAATGTAAGGCAACTTTTATATCACAATGACCTGGAATCCAGTGTAAGGCAATTTTTATATCACAATGACTTGGAATCCAGCGTAAGGCAACTTTTATATCACAATGACCTGGAATCCAGTGTAAGGCAACTTTTATACCACAGTGACTTGGAATCCAGTGTAAGGCAACTTTTATACTACAGTGAATTGGAATCCAGTGTAAAGCAACTTTTCTCAACATTGTGTTTTAGTTTTTCTCTACACCAATGTACAAGATCATATCAGTTTTGACTATGGGTGGTAAGAGATAATATGTCTAAGATCATTTTCACATAGCATTACGACCAATGAAAAGTTGATCATGTATTGATGACATCTTCGAGGCCGTCGTGGCTCAGTCGGTATGCCCACTGCGCTAGCAACCTTCGAGTTGTAAGCGGCGCAAGTTCGATTCCGGTCAGGTACATTCCTCCCTGGGTATATTTCTCTCGTTTTTGTCAGTAAAATTTTCATTGTGTGTCTATTACTTGATGTTGTATGTCGCGTGTCTGACGCAGCATGGTAATGCTGCGCCATAAAACCCCAAAACTAACCAACCTTGATGACATCTTCATTGCCTTCATAGACTATTCAAGGCATGGGTTCCTCACTGGCGAGGGTTCGGTGGTTGATTGGTCTCTACCAATATGACCCGACGGATAACAAGGCATACCGATGGCTGGACGGCAGCGTGTCAAACTTTCGGAACTGGATGCCAACCCAGCCCAATTCAGTGTACGAAAGGTGCACGCTCTTAGACGGTAGCAACGGTTACAAGTGGAGAGACGAAATATGTAGCAACAGAGCACTGTTCATTTGTCGGAAAGATCTGGAAAAGGGTAAGTGGTAACTTCCTTTGATTTGCTTCACGAAACTTAGTGACGATGCATTTTGTTTTCAGGGATAAAATTTCGGATAATATAGCATCCAAATTTGTTGTTGTAAAAGAGACGAAAAAAGAGTACCAGGACAGTATTTTATGAATTACTTAATAAATTACCCGGCGTTACTCGGGTTGAATTGGTTAACTACCGCTTTCGTTAATAAATTGTAATGCCTTATTCATCACATCTAACAATTACCACGCTCTAATAAAGATACACAATTGTTAAATACACAATTTCACAAATGTAAATAAATGTCAAATTTAACGTTTTACATTTTTGAAGAATTTAAACTTTTATTAATAAAGAAAAGTCTCTGGAGTGTGACAATGTTACAAAGAAAGTATAGAATACTTCATAGCATGCTTGTAAATGCCTTGTATGTCATTTAAAAACGAAAGCGCTTCCCAAAATTTGTTTTTAATTAATTACTTACATTAATTAATTGCATTTACTTACCTTGATTACAGACATTCAACGAAAACCATCAAATTGAAAATCCAGATACATCTTAAAACATAGATTAAAAAAGCTTCGAACGAAAAGCAGTGAATGTGTCTATTTTTTCACTACAAAATGGATTCCTGAAATGGATTCCTAAGCTAATGGATTGCAGAAATTTAAAAAAGCAAACAATTAATAATGATTGTTTCGAACCAATTCAGTTCCTCATGCCTAAAATAATTTATAAAAGTACCAAGGTTGTATTAACTACCAGTGCTATTTTAAAAGGTTCTGTGCTGCATATTTTATTTATAATGTTTTATCCTCTTTATCGTTTGTCCCAAATATTCAGAATATTTTATATATCGTAAAAAATAAGGCTCAAAATAAATAAAGTATTAGAATTTAATTTCGTAAAAAGAGTTTTTGGAAAAATAATTTATTTTTCAACAGTACTGGTAAAACTATTCAAGCAATCGCAACGCTCAATTTAGCTTCCAGTTTCTCCCAAGCTACCAAATTATGGATGATTTAAGTATGCTTACTCAGATATTTTAGCATTAAACTTGTCTAAATATGTAAGCAAAGAAATTTCAAATAACGAATTCACGAAGCTAAAATATTGTTTATCAGTTAGAGAACATTTTATTTAATATATTGAATACATTTTATGTGATACTTGCACAAACACAAAAACAGTCGTAAAACGAGAAGACGGACAACCAGTCTGAAACAACGGAAATCAATCACTAAATGACTGTAATACTCACAGTGTGAAAAGTTTCATGAAAATATATTCGACCATTTGGCCGGGCACAAATAGTATACAGACTGATGGACAGACACCAAATCCGCAAGACGTGGATTTCGCATCTGAATGGCCCACAAACGGATAAATAACTTGAAATGGGTCGAAAGTATACAATGTACAAACACTCCATTTTTGTTTACATAGATGAGAAATTTTATGTTAATTATAGTACTGAATTATATAGAAAATAAATATGCCTTTTTACATTTAGGCTTTCCAAGGTGCTGAATGAAGAGAATTCAAAAATTTTCCTCAGTAATTGTTTAGACCAGTGATTCCCAAAGTGGACCCCCAGGAATCCGCGGAAAACATGCAATACTTCAGTCAAAAATAAAAATTCCGAGAAAAAAATCAAATATTACTTTACTAGCATAATTACCCTGCGTAACTCGGGTTGAATGGTTAACTAACATCCACTTTCGTTAATATAAATCGTAATTCCTATTCATCACATGTAACTACCGCACTATAAGAAAGGTACACAATTGTTAAACACACAATTTCCCAAATGTAAATAAATGTCATATTTAACATTTTACATTTTTGTAGAATTTAAATTTTTAATAAGAAATAAAAGTCTCTAGGGGGTGCCAATGTTATCCAGAATACATAGAATAGTTTCGAGTATGCACATAAATGCCTTATATGTCATTTAAAAAACAAAGCGTTCCCCAAAATTATCATACAATGATCAAAAATGTTTTTAAAACTAATTAAACCATTGCTTACCTTGATTACAGTTATTGAACAAAAAATATCAAATTTAAAATCCAGAAATACATCTTAAAACAAATTTCAAAAAGCTTCGAACGAAAAGTAATGAATGTATCTGTTTTTTCACTACAAAATAGATTCTTGGAATATAACGAGCACAAATTTTAAAAAGCAAACGGTTCCAAAGATACCAACGTTACCATATTACCTACCAGTCCTATTAATTTAAAAGGTCTTGTTCTGTATACTTTATTTATAATGTTTTATTCTCTTTTTCGTCTGTTCCAAATATTCAGAATTTCTTTATATTTCTAAAGTAAAAATAAGACTCGAAATAAATAAATTATTAGAAATAAAATTCCATAAAAATAGTTTTTGGAAAAATAATTGATTTTTCATCAGCAGCGGTAAAACAATCCAAGTAGTTGCATGCTCATTATACCTTACAGCTACTCCAAAACTACCAAATTATGGTTGATTTAAGTATAGTTACTCAGTTGTTTTAACATGAAACTTGCCTATATATAAGCAAAGAAATTTCAAATAATGCATTCACTAGAGTAAAATATGGGTATCAAATAAATTTTATATGATACTTGTACAAACACACGAACACAAAATCGAACATAGAACGGGAAGACGGACAGACAGATAGACGCAACCAAGTTCAGTCACTAAATGAATGAAATTATTCACAGTATGCAAAGTTAAATCAAAATATATTCAACCCTTTGCACGTAGCACGGGCACTCATACAGACAGACAGATGGACCGACAGGCACCAAACGCGCAAGAAAAGGATTTTGCATCAGAAGGGTCCAAAACGGATAGAAAACTTGAAATGAGTCGAAAATATTCAATGTACAAACAAACGCTCCATTCTTATTTATATCGATTTTCTCCTATTATTTTATATCTAACTATTCTTTTATGTTCTAAATTTTAGAATCATAGAACATTTAGTAGGAGATTCCAGTATTTGTTGATTTGAAATATACTTGAAGTTAAGAATGACAGTATTGAAATTACCAGACATTATATCAAACATTTCTGAACTAACTGCTTAAGAGCTTTTCATTGTCAATATTAAGATTAAAGTATATATGTTGATGTTTATCTATAATTTTGCAAGGAAAGAGCCCCTTTGATTTTGATACATTTTATAATTAATGCATAAAGTTTAAAAGTTTATTTTATTTCAGTTATTTTCAATGCTTCAGAACTTTTAATTGGGCCATCCCTAATCCCAATTGTGGAGTTTTAACGTTTTATAATATAACATAGATTTAAATATTTTACTCCCAATATTAAAGTGTAAAATAAGAATTTCTATGGTCTTATGCAGGTCTCATTTGCCCCATTCAATTTAAATATTTCAAGGTGTCCGCGAAAATTTTCAATTTTCGAAGGGAGGTGCCCTTGGACTGAAAATTTTGGAGAGCACTGTTTTAGACCGATTGAAAATTATATATAAGACATTCTGGGGCAATCTAAATGTTGGTGGTGGCAGTGATTCTGTAGTGGATGTATTCCCTGTATGCCTTCCGGATGTGACGTCACTTGACTGGTTTTTCGAATACGATTTCAAAACGTCACCAAAATTCCAAAAAATGAAATTTGAATTGGTTCTTGCTAGTTAATTGGTCGACCCAAATTAGATTAAACGCTATACGTATGTCGCCAAAACGTTTCCTAGTAGTTCCAACGAGATATCTCATCCATCAAAATCTGATCAATTTTCTAATGACGAGATATCTAGTCATCAAGATATTTATTATTAATTATTTTATGATGAAGAGATCAAGATCTGGTCAGTTTTCTACTAATGAAGATATGTGTCGTCCATCAAGATCTCGTCAGTATTGCTAATGACGAGATATCTCATCGAGAGTTAAAAGTTAATGTTAAGTCAGGAGAGTTACTTTTACTCAGGAAAAAACTTTTTCCCAAGTAAACTGAGACCTTTTTCCTGAACAACTCATAAACTTTTTACTCAGGAGAGTTAAAAGTTTATAGTGTTGTGGGACCACATGTAGCCGGGTGGGACACCTCTGTCTTCGAATAAAAAAGCCCTTTGCTATAACATGAAAACTAAATTTTACTACAGATTCTTGAAGATTTGCGCTTTAAAATAATAATTTGATGCTATTAATATCCAAAGTGTGAAAAAATGTTACAAATGTACCAACTTTAATTTTGTTTCTGTATCTTGATTCTTGCAGACGGTTCGATGAACTGCTTCAAAGGCCATCCGCCCAAACAGCAAATTCTGGAGAAGAAAGACATCAGCGTGACCGAATGTCTCGAGCACTGTCGTGGCCTAGGTTTTCCACTTGCTGGATCCATACCACACAAATGCTATTGCCTGAAAACGGAGAATCTCAACGACTTAAAAATAGCAGAGAGATTGGAATGTAATGGAAATTGCCAGAATCAGCACTGCGGAAACAAGGATTTTATCACCATATACAACTTAAGTAAGTCAAACCGTACAAAAGTGACATTTTCAACCCGACCTCTTCCGACTGTTTTTAAATTTGGCGATTTTGTTGCCAAGCTACCTCTAAGAAAATATGAAAATATTTTAATTTTCTACTTGTAATAGTTTTTATATAGTTTTAAATTTGAAAAATTGGGAAATTTTTCATGATTCCCAATCTAGACTCATTAAATTGCTCGTATCTCTTGATATAATTGTCCGATCTGACTAAATTAGAACTTATTTTGTAGATAAATATAATCTTAACGTAGCGAGTTACTTTTTAAGATTTAAGATCATCAAATGTGACCTTGTGTTACAAAAAGATATAGAATTATTTTAGTTTAATATTTATATCTTTGCTTTTTGAAATATTCAAGTTAGGATACGTATGGAAAAAAATATTCCAAACAATCATGTTATCAGTACCAAAAGACTTGTATCGTTCAGCCTAATTGACCAAACTGACTCATATACGGCTTGTTTTGCAGATAAATACAAGCTTTTTATTTACAAGGCCTGTTTCATCTCGATTGGACCATCAGGTCAAAAGATACAAGTGTTTATAGGTATTCTTCAATGCATCTGTTACTTTGAATATTTTTACTTTGAACCCATGTTTGTCCCATCCTGAAAATTTCATAAAGCAAAGATAAATACTGTACCATAAACATATATTGAAAAAATTAACCGTACATTCTTTTTGTAATTCAAGGTGAAATGTCAAACTGAATGACTCACAAGGTACTCGTAAGTTATTATTACCATTGGAAATTTTGTACATTTATCTACAAAATAAGCCCTAATTTAGACCGATCGGGCAATTAGATCCAGAGATACGAGTGATTTAGTATGTTAAGAATCATAAAAAGATTGCCCAACTTTTCACATTTAAAATAAATATAAATAAAACCTATTTCAAAGAAGATTCTGAAATGTCCCATATTTTCATATATGGGACAGAGCAACAAAATTACCAGGTTTTTAAAAATATCAGGGGTCGGGTTGTGTGATTTGAGATGGAATGAACATTTTTATAATTATTCCAACATTTAAAAACTATTCCTCTTTTGCAGCTTTTTATTCGGATACCGCCGAGTCCTGTGAAGATCTTTCACAACTTGGCCTTTCAAATCCTAGTACATACGTCACAAAATCAGGAGAGGAAGAAAAACTTCAAAATTGCTTCAGTGATGGTGAACTTTTTACGCATTTTATACATCGTACTCAATTCTAGTGTTAGAATATTAGAATTTGTTTATTATCATAGCTTTAGATTATAGTTTTAAATTTTAATATTAGGATAGTAATAAAATAATAGCACATTCTTATGTTCTAGGGTAGAGAAATTATATAAAAATATAAATTATTCCCAACTATTTTGAAGTAGGCTAATTATAAATCTGTAAATTTGATGAAATTTCAATGAAGAAATTGCATTTATTCTTTCTAGTAATTTATTATATAGTTTATATTCTCAATACCTTTATTGGTAGTTTTACAGTGTCTAGATTTAGAATTTTAGAAATGTCTAGTATTATAGCTTTAGGGAATAATTTTAATACAGACTTATTAATAAAAAAATACTTTTATGTAGGTATAAAAGAGGAAATGAAAATTAATTGAAAAGATAAATTATTCATCATTATTCTTGGAATACACTATGTGTTTTTAATTTTCTGAGTGAAGTTTTAGGAATTGGATTTTTCATTAAGTTCAGCACGTTTCCCGTCAATAACTATCATGGCAGCTCCAGATTTCGGTGAGAATTCGGATATATTCGTAAAAATGAAATTACTTTTTTATGAAATTTAAATTATTTAAATCATTAATTGGTTATAACTAATGACATCACGATATAATTGAGACTTGTATTTTCCTTGTGTATGTTTTGTTTTGTTATTTCTGACTGTGATTCTGTATTTATATGTTTACGTTATTCCTTAACCTTCAGATATTTTTCTCTTCTGTCAGAATTCTTTTGCAATTTTATAATTTATGTGTTGTGCTATATAATCAATGTTTTAGAATTTCTCTGGTGAAACTCGAGTAGCTACATTTGGGAGTAATATTACTTAAAGTAAGTATTACTTCTTTATACCAATCATCAAGATAATTTTCGTACCTTTTATTCATGTTATGTTCCATAAATAGGGTTATTTTCCTTGTTACTTCAATAACTGAAAAATTAAACTTTATGAAGATAAATTATAACTACAAGTTAACTTAGACATGCATTACTGTTATTATACTGAATCAGTTAGAAAAATGCATCCATTCCATATACATGAGTGATTTAATCATGTATCGCTTTTATGATAACTGTTTTAATTCTCACTTACCCGCATCTGTTTACTATCTATTTACTTCATCAATGTTAATTATTTACAAGAGCTATAAATAGCAACATGTATATTGTGCAACCACCGCGGGATGAACTTGACCACTCCTATGTCATATGTCTATGGATTTAGAATTAAGGCAAAAGAGGACATGTTTGCAGGATTTTCTCATTTGCAACCTTATAGAGGGGTGTCTACCTTCGAGCGAATTGAACTCTCCCTAAGATGAGGGATGCAAAAGGAAGTCTACTCTCTCAGTGGTCGGACTATTATAATCTTTCAAGACACTTTGGTCCCAATACTGTACAAACATCTTCAGTATAGTACCTTAGATATAAGCAATGGCAAGATGTTAAAAGATTAAATTTGATCCCTTTGGAAACTAAATAGAATGTACTATTGTATGTTGCACATTACATTGCTTAAAGAATCACTCTTGCATTTAGTTAAAAGCTCGAGTTACAACGAGTAATCAATGTTAGTTACTACACGCTCCCCATTGGGTTCGAGGGAGTAATAACTAAAATCGATTTCCTACTAACCAGACAACTTTACTGAGCCAGAGATTCTCAATATCTTTCATCTTATGGTACACATAAACTAATTACTAAAATTCTGTGACACATCAATAAAATAATTATATTTTTTGCCGATCTGACGTAAAAACTTATCCCAAGCGGCTTTTTGAAAAATCGTCTTGTAACAATCTATTTATGATACTTGGTAATAAAAAATAATGCTAAAAATACGTTGTGTGGGGGGTATTAAAGATACTAGTATTGCTTGAAACTATTCTTTAATACTTGTCAAAAGTTCAAAACTAAATAATTTAAATGAAATAAATCTTACACAGTGTAACCCATTTCACCATCTTTTAGTGAAATAAATCTTACACAATGAAGCCCATTTCATCATCTTTTAAGCACATCAGTGCCTTTATTTTGGCACGCCGTTTGCAAATCTCTGGATAGAGTAGTGTTTGCAAACGTCCTACTTCGAGAAGTATTTTGCAAACTTTGGCTGCATACATTTGATTGCAATTGCTTGAACCTTATGAACTTATTGGCTCATACTTTTTTGTTTCACTATTCTATAACATGCATATTTTTAATATGAATTTAATGTTTTCTCATTTTAGGTTGACTCTTTTAAAGTCATCCTTAGATTCATGCTGTTTTTAACTGTTGAATGTATAAAGAATAATTCAGGAACAAATTAGCTACTACTAGCGAGAAAACTGATTCAGCTATTATCAAAAGATTAAAGAAACTTTTTCACAGTGCCTTTCAAATCAAATATAGGGATGAAGAAAACATGTTAAATTATGTGAGATGGACAGTTTCAGTACTCGTGCTCTGTAATTTGCGAGAATTTGGAACTTAATCAAGCTAGGAAATGCAATGTCTCTGATTTTGAATGTGATGGATTGTAAATTAAACATGCACAAATGTTTTAAAATACCGCATTCTTATATTTTCACAACAGTGGAACATTGTATGCCATAAGTTATTTCTTAACAATCTTTACTTTTTCTTAAAATAAGTTTAAAATAAAATTTACGTTCATCAGATTACCCTAGAAATGGTTGGTTGTTATTATTATTGCTCAGGGCCTGATCTGGCCAAGCTGTGGTTTTTCCATCAACTAAATGAACATACACAAAGTCAGTGTTACTAATACATCAGAGAAAAACACTACAGGACTCAAACTTGCACCGCCTACAACTACCCATTGAGATCCACGGCTGTCCCACTTTGCAAACGGAATCTTTGAAACTTTCAGTTCAGGGAAAATAATTTCAATTATGTATAAATTTAAGAGTATAAAAATTATACAAAGCTAGAGGGGGGAGGGAGAATCCACAACTTTATAGATGGAATAAATATTTCTGTTTAACTATGTTTGAACTTTCACTTTATCAGAGGCATGTTACAGAATATGTTAAAAATCAAGTATACGCACTGGAATAGTAATCAATATAAAACCAGTATATATTTCTTTCTTGAAACCGGCCTTATCGCTTTCACTTTAACATTTATTTTCCAGTTTAGATTACTTCAAGTAACTTAATTCAGCTGTATCGTACATCTATTACAACAGATTGCTATTCGGTTTTCCCATTTTGATTTTATGATGGTACAGCAAGGATGATACATGAAGATTCTAAAAATAAAACAAATTTAAACATTTAGTTCGTATTAATCCACCAATTTGTTGGTTAAGTTTTTTACACAAAATTTTATCATCTTTTTTAAAAAAAAAGCGTTGCCTCAAATAATTTGTCTTGCATTACATGTTCATTATATACATATACTCGTAGTTTAAACTATTTTCGGTTCCATAAAATCCTGTTTGACAACTTCATTAGATAATTTAATTTGTATTTTGATATTTTTTTTCCATTGCTTTAGATCCAACAAACTTTCTGAATTTCAAACGTGTTCAATAAATTTTAATGTAAAGGTCACATCGGCAAAGTTCTGAGGTCAAAATCTCTTATTTAGTTTTTTCCTATTTTCCAGATTCCCAAGAATTATTTCGAATATTTTTGTTATAATTTATTATTTATTTGTTTATTTGTGCACATGCAAGATGCTCATAGCATTCTAATAATCTGCTAAATGTACTTTAACTTATTCTTTAACTGTCATTTTAATGGGACAATAAATACTTTACATTTTGAATGCAGAAAAAAATCGTTTGCTACTGCGTTACATTTCATATTTCTGCGTGATCCGTCTAAAATATTCCATCGGGAATATGGAATATTCCATCTAGAATATTCCATGTAAAATTAATTATTTAATTGTTCAATAAACGTACAACGACGACAATTTTCTTTTCCAATTTTTGAAACTACTTCTAAAGTTACAAGTTAATCAACCCTCATCCGTTATTTGAACTTAAATTTTTGTTTCAAGTGTCCTGAATTTTTCTGCTTTATTAATCAATATTATCAAAATTTCTGACTCATAAAGGCCCTCGTTTGTTCTTTTCGGATGAAGATACTTAAATAAATAATTCTTCTACACCATTGATTGCCCTAACTGCATCTGTTCCATGCATATTTCATAAGAATCAAGTACTCTGGCGCAAGGTATGGTTAACCCACGCACTAAAAAGCAATGTTTTACGTCGTTGCTTAGAGACTCACATCTGTTGTGTCTCAAAACTTGACAAGTTATATTACCGTGACAGAAATCAATGCTTTTAATCTTGTAAAAAGTAGCGTAGAAAAGAATTGCGTCTAAACGATAGCTGTATAAAAGGCATCATCTAGAGCAGAGCTACGATTTTCGTAATGAACGGAGGGACAAGTTGTAGAAATATACATTCTTTCATATGTTCTTATTCCATGATGTTATAATAGAGGAAAAGGTTGTAGGCAGATGCTTTGTTTAATGCATATTTTAAGTTAAATAGCACCAGATTCAATGGTAAGTGTTTTGCTTGGTTGAAATATTATAATAATGTTGCTCGTTTGGGAGTATTTTATTTCAGTTACAAAGAAATAGCATTTTTTTACTTTATCCCTGTTTACAAACTAAAATTTGAATCATTCCTTGTTAAAAAATTCTAATATTCCGACTAAATAAAAAGTTCAGTTTTTATGTTTTGCACTTTATTGGTTGGTACAGATTGAAATACAGTTCTTAATCTTTAGTAAAATTCAAACATGTTTAAAAGTAAATATTTTGGTAATTTGATCGAATGATTTCACTAGAGTCAGACATATTGTGTAGAATAACATATTAATTCCATAACATTTTACTTAGCGTATTACAGTCATTCACGATGAGTTTTATGCATTGAAAAGGATACTAAGTTTTAAGATATTTCTCATGCATGTCAATTAACAATTTTGTCAACTAAAAATTTACTTGAAAGACTGATTTTGAAAAGAAGTGAATTTTTTTGGTATTGCAGTGAACTTATATAACTCTGCCTAATTAAATTTTACCTTTTTAAATTAGGTTAAGTTTTTGTTAGTTATCTGTCAAATGTTTTATATAATCATTCAAAGAACAGAAAAAATATTATCTCATAAAATTTCTAACATCGATCATTTCTAACATTTCATATCGATTTTGTTACCTGTATGTGAGTACATCATCCAAAAGTAATTTGTTAAAAGTCTCGGGAAAGCATTTTCTAAATTTATTTTAACTATTTATTTCTTATTAAGTATTTTTTTCAATAATGAAATTGTTCTTATATAGTCTGAAGTATATTTTGAGTTTAGATTTTTCTATCAAAGCAAGAATTGACAAGATATATAGTCCACGTATCACTTATCTTAAAATATATTCTTATAAAAGGAATTTAAGTCACATTAAAAATATCAACGTCTTTGAATGTAACATCTTAATATTAATCACATATGTTTTTCAATAAAGTGAAATAAGTTCTGTTTAAGCTCATAGAAATCTGAGAACTTTTTGCATTCCTTCTTTTCCGAAGATAATTTTTAAGCTGTACAACTTTAACTTTAGTAAAGTTAACTAAATAGTTGGTCATTGGTTACTAAATTTTGTTTAAAAATAAGTCATTTCCCAAATTATAGGATTATATTTTATAATTTATCAAAATTCGTGGTTGTTATTAGTATACTTTAAATTCCAAATATGAATGAACATTTTATAAAATTTAAGGAACGTAGAATACAAATACTTTTTATACATAATTTGCTTACCATAAATTTGAGTTTTTAAATAAAACGCTTACGTTCTACGCCATGTTGAATTTTAGTATACAACAAATTGTTTTTGAAAGAATAAGTTAATTAATTTTTATATTTTGGAATACAGTTTCCATTAAATAAATAAAAAAGATCAAACACATAAAATGAGCTGTGAAAAGTGCTAATTAATTCTTTTGGTTAAATTTTTAACCAAAAGAATTGGTTAAAAATTGGTTGGGTGGGTGTTATCTGAGGTAAACTTTAAAAATTAATAGTTTTGTTAAAAATAAGATTAATTTCTGTTCAGTTATCGCTGATATTTGATAACGATTAATTATTTTTAATGTATTCAGAATCAATAATTATTCGGCATTCGTTTTTTTTAGTGTCTTAGAATGCAACTATATTAAAACTATCCGAATTGCAACTATTAGGACAGTTCCTATAGTGGAATCCACATTTTTCTTGGTATCAACATCAAGAAACGCTTGAAGCGGTAAAAACTTAAAACAGAGGTCGTACTAAAGCCATTTGTGCTGCCTGTGTGCACCATAACAACAATTGCATATTTATACAATAAATGTATTTATACGTACTATAAATAAATATGTGGGCTATAAACAAATATTTATATTATAAATAAATAAATATGTTACAAATACATATTTGTGTACTATAAAGAAATATTTATACTATAAAAAATGCTTATCCAAAATTTTAATGTAATGTTTTGCTTTTCAAATGTAATGTTTTGCTTTGGTTTTTTGTGAAATTTCTAACAATTTTAAATAATTCTGATTTTAAATAAATATGATACACGAGCAGAATTACCCGGTGATGCTCGGGTTGAATTGGTTAAATGTTGATTCTATTTCATAGAAAAATGCGAATATCACAAGTGTACAGAAAATATTTTTTAACATCGTTTTAACTTTTTCATAGCTTCTGCAATTTACTTCGGACGCAAATATGTATACATAATATATCCATCCATATAATCCATTTCGTATTCATCACTCTTGCTGTAAGACAAACTACAAAAGCCTTTTCTGAGATGACTTCAGAAGTCGATTTTGAGTTTTGGAGTGATTACAAATGTGTGTGCCAATTAAGTTCATTTGCAGTAAAAATGAGGAACTTTCACTCAGTTTTCCAATCAATATTTATTATGTGACCGACCCTTGCACCATGGATTTCATGTTTTCGAATTACATTATCATTGTGAGAGGATAGCAAATTAAACTGTTACGGCATTCGTGGTTAATTTATTTTGAAGCACACATTTTTTTCTTGAAAATTCTTTTCAGCCGCACCTTGAATAACGGAGCTTGTTTTTAAAACAAATGTCATCAGTGTAGACAAAGCAAACTCAATCGATTACACTTTTTACAAAATCACTGCGTTCAATGAATGTTTCACAGGTACCTAAGTTGTATACGAACAGTTTCAACTTTAAGTAACTTCGACCATCTGCCACTTACGACAAAAAATTTCTGTTTTTCAACAGTCTGAGTTTACATACTTCCTTACTATGAAATTATTCCAAGATCAGCAAAGTCATTTAAAATTCGCTTTCCTCCAACAGAAAAATTTAGTTTTAAATCGAATCCTTAAGGTACTTTTTCCAATTGAGAGACTCAATTTCTATATGGAAACCACGTACCTATTTAGAATGATAGATGTAGTTACTTGACTATGGAGTATAGCTTTCAATAATACCCATGAAACATGAAAAACAAATGTAAATTAAATTGATTTTAATCGTCTTGTAATGAAAATATGTCAAAATTTGGAAATATCTTTGGACTACAACGTATGGCTACCCGTTTTGATTTAACATAACAGCTTATTTTAGAATAACTTTGTTTTAACTTTACCAGTCATTTTAAGATAAGAAATAATACACCTTAATTAAAAAGGTTGCCATTTATTTTTATGAAACAGAATTATACAAGCTATAACGTATTTAACCAAAAACTTAAGGAAAGTTCGTCGAAATATACATATACCACCAAGAAATTACCCATGTCTAGTGGTATATTTGGCAGAAAATAAAAATAACTCATTACAATTTAACTCCTAAACAATATATCTGTAATATGGAAAGTAATGGAACACATGAATACAAACAGAAACGAAATTCTGGTCATTGAAAAATCTAGAATTCTTAAAAACGAAAGATCTGAGGAAGCGTGTCGAATTTAGACTTTACGAGAATATTCTGAAATAGAGAAATTCGAAAAAGACACTTGAGAAATATTGATAGACAATAATGAACTATTTATAAAAGAACACAAATTTACAAATCTTAAGAATGCTCAAATATGACCGCAACATTTCTGTCTTAACTCAAATACACAAACACGGAATTCTAAATCCAATTTATGAAATAAAACATTAATTCTGGCGTTGCCAGATACCGAATTGCAAATTGCGTTTTTATGATTAATGAGTTTTTTGTTTTGGCCTTTCGGTGTTCCATTACAAAATGCAAGTTGTGTAAAATTAAGTATTTTAAATATCCATTTTTCATCATTCAAATATTCCTAAATTATTTATATTGTGGAAAGAAATAAAAAATCATTTGAAACATAATTAGAATTTTAAATTGTTTAAATATAACGTTTCGGAAAAAATTGTTTTTCGAGCAATATTGGTAAAACAATTTTATTAGAAAATTTGATTTTCGATCAATACTGGTAAAACAAACTGAGTTGCGTACAACAATCGTTTTATGCTCAATGTTTTTCCTATGGCAACTTCGAATTGATTTAGCCCTCTCTGCACACCTAGATTAAAGAGAACGGGGGTTAATATGTAGATTGCGTTACTCGCAGGGTTCCAATGTATGTGTACCAAATTTGGTGTGGATTGGTCAAACGGTGTAGATTTGTATAGAGAGCATACAGACAAACAGATGCCAACTCTGCTTTATATGTATAGATTATTGTCTTATTGTAAATCGCAATAATTCTGAAATTGAGTCAATCGATTTGCAAGTCAAAAAATCAGTTCAGAAATAAAACACTCCTTAATTCTATAATTTGAAATTCTTTAGAACACTTCCCCCTTAATTCTCTAGATCGACATAAAGAGAAGTATATATTATTGACTAATGTTTGAACTAGAAATCACGAATTCAAGTGTACTTAATTAACACGGATACACGTGTATTTATAAATCCGTGTATTCCTTAGTGTCCATTTTCACGGGCTAACAGATCCGTACACGTCTATTCAAATACATGGATACACGTATGTTCAAGAGCACGGGAACACTAGTGAAACCATGTTTATGGATAAATCCAGTAACTATGCATGCATTAACCCTCTTGATTGTTGTCTCTACGAGGTATCTCGTCATTAAGTAAAACTGACCAGATCTGTATGAACGAAATACCTCGTCATTAGGAAAAACTGACCAGATCTTGATGTCGTCATCATAAAAGAATGGCAATACCTTGATGACGAGATATATCGTCATAACCACTTGGAGTGTTAATAACTGGAAGGTAAAGTGAAATTCGAGTGCACGGATAGTAAATGCCCGTGTTTTAAAAATACGGGTTTCGAATTATCTAATACACGTATATCGTGTACACAAAATTGGGATTTATAGTTCAAATCCTAGTTGATTTCGCTTTTTAGGAGTATTAGGAGTAAACTAATACCTAAACATTGTATTTTCAAAAAGGGGACTGCAGATTCTAAAACAAGAAATGAGAATTAACCAAAACAACCAAACTTTATTTAAAAACTATTCTACATTTATAGGGCCCCGGTATCCCGGTTGGAAGAGTAACGCACTGGCAATCGGAGGGTTGCGAGTTCGAATCCAACCAAAGATCGTCGTGTACAAAGGGGCAGGTGCACGTTAAATCTGCCATGGCCTCAAATATCCTCACATTGGCGTGATGTGGAAGTTTGGAGACTGGGGTGCCAGCTCAGGTGTGACCTCTTCATCGACCGTGATTCAAAATTACGTGGTGTGGTCTTCGGATCTTTCCCTTCGTGTTCGATCCCTGACCGTCGCCAATAGCCCGTTGTTTTGCTTCAATGCGACGTTAATTAAAATACCTACCTACATTCTCCATTTTTAAAAGAATTAAACTATATTCTCGCACTTTTCATAACCCAGCACATTCAAAACTTTCTCATGGTGGCCAAGGAAACCAGTCAAATTGAGGATTGCGTGCGCTTTGATTTATTGCTCCGACATCATTGTCGCCTTTCGCCTCTATTGTTAAGCCACATAGCGCCGGCTGCAAACATTGGCAAAGACAGATTGATAAGAACAAGGAGGATAATAGTCTTTATCTGAATCCAAAAGCAGTCTTAATTCATAAAGAATTCGTAAATATAGCCCTCAAAAAATACAGAATAAAATCCAATAAAATCTGCTTTCTCATTAAAACTAATGCGCATCGTAACCTCAATAGTTTTCTAAAAGCACTAGAAATAGTGTCCTCAATGAATAGAATTCTCTTATCGTAATATCTCTTGGCTGTTTTCGTGTCTTATACATAATTAATTTTTCTGCGGAAGCCGTGTTCCCTATGTCCTTGAAAGTATCCATTCTTGTGAGTGACATTTCCCTAATAATTGCAGACATCTAGCCGTATCGAGTTTCGCGTGCACACCAACCAATACCTGTGAATGGACACTGTTCTCAAGAACGTAGTAAAAAATAAACGTTGATTGCAATTACAAGCATTTCATTGAGCAATGTGTCGTAATTGTGCTCTATGAAGTAAGTTGCATAGAATTGTTAATGTAGACATTATTAATAATACAAATTGTAGTGCTCGTGGAGAGTTCACGCTTCAAACAGTGCTTATTGTTAACAATTATTATTAGTCCAGTTAACAAATTTTCTTTTTTATTAATTTATACTCCGTACTTCACGTGTCTTACTGAAAAACAAAAATAGAAATAACAACCATGTTCTTCTTAAACAGTCATTAGAGTTAAAAAATTTGGTAGGTTGTGTCAAGGACATAAAAAGTAGTCTTGACGTGAATATTTGGGCCTGATGTTGGATTGTGGAATGAATGAAGCAGACACAGGAAGTTCGAACGATTGTTTATTGTTAATATTCAACAATTTATTTGCAATTTGGACGATTAAATTATAGTTTGATATTAATATTGAAGGATAATTTTATTGATTAAAGCCCTGTGATTATAGCGTAGTTTGGTAGCTTTCGAATGACACCACACCGCAGTTCTCACTCCTCGTAAACCAAAGTAACACTGCCCCAAAGCTTGCCCAGCACCATAGAATTTCGACATATTGTTGACCCGCGCCTGTGAACAGTGCGCCTGTGTACTCGGTCGGAAATTCAAGTCAAGTTCGCACATCCTTAGTCTATTCGACTCTATAGACATTAGGTAAAGCCAAAAATTGAATCTGGTATAAGTATATAAAGAAATGTTTTAACTATAATTGAACAATGATTAAGGAACTATAAAATTATTTAAAATCATTCAACTTGGCTTTTGTTTCTATATATTAGACAATCCTTTCTCGGTTTCTTTTTTAAGTATAGCAATAGGCATATATAGGTAAGTATAGTAATAACTTAGGATACATAGAACGAAAATTTACGTTTCAAAAGTAAAAACAATTGTCAAGAAATCTGTTGAACTATCTGTAAACATACTTACTTTTATACTTTTAAAGCAATAATAATTAAAGATAATCTGAGAAAATATTGAACCATCTGCGTTTTGATGTAGAAAATGTATTGCTAAAATTAATCTTGATACATCTTAAAGATATAGATTTATCTGAAAAGCAATGTTTCTCAAAATGGTCGTTACTATGATTTGTATTGTATCCACTTTAGTTTTAAAATTTATGCTAATCATAATCTATACATATAAAGCAGAGTTGGCATCTGTTTGTTCTCTATGCAAATCTACACCGTTCGACCAATCTTTACCAAATTTGGTACACTTATTCTTTGGAACCCTGTGGGTAATATAGGCTGCATATTAACCCCCGTTCTATTTGTCTTGGGTATGCAGAGGGGTATAACATCCAGTCATCCTGAACAGAGCACTTGCTAGGGGGCGCTCTCTCCCCGTCTGGCAGTGCAGACGACGTCAGAAAAACATGAACAGGAGTCGCCTCTCAAGATGACCTTGGAGGTTTTTTTAGAATCTTAGAGTACGGTGCAACACAGATGGGTGCGGTTGCGCTAAAAATCGCTCAGTATCATATCGTTTATGTATCCCGTCTGTAAATCCTTAAACTGTAGCTTTATTATGGGAAAGTAAATTTTTATGATAATATAAGATTATTTTTGTAGAAAGTGGTCTTTTTTATCGTCGATGGGGGCTAAAGACAATTCGAAATCCTCATAGGAATAACATTCCGTATTTATACGATCAATGTCAGACCAATTCCCACTAAATTTGGTCTGTAGAATTCTGCCGTACACATAGGCTATATATTAGCCCCATTCGATCTGTCCTGGATCTGAAGGGAGGCTGAAAACAATTCGAAATTTCCATAGGAATAATATTGAGTAATATTACTATGAATTATAAACAATTCAACCCGAGCAACGCCGGGTGATTCGGCTAGTAAATCTATAAATCTGTTATTCTTATCACAATTACATCTTTTTTTTGCTTTTAAAAGAAACTTCATGGAGGTTGAGTGCTAGTTTGGGTTGTACTAAACCAATTTTCGCAACTAAGATATTGAGACTAGTAGTAACTATAGTCCATTCCATATCTATTCTTTGTTATCCTATACAAGAATTCTACAGATTTTTTGAGGGAGAGATACTTGTGGCACACACATCAAGTTATTTAACATACGCTTCATTTGTGAAGAATAAAGAGGATGCACTAAATTATAAATGCTGAAATGTACTATACAAATATTGGGTAAATAGGGTTACCAGGATTTCATAGGAAGGGATCTTAATAGGGGGAATTTAATGTTAATTTAGAATTTTTCCTGTAGCACGGAGATAAATTGATGTTGCGAAGCAATTGTAGATTTAAGCATTTGTAAAGTTTAAAACTAAATTAAACTGACACAGTTGAAAACATGAAACATCACAGAAAACTAGAGAGTAAAAAACTATTAAAGTTGGGATTATAAGTATGCGCGGATTACAAAAGTTCATGGGGTTTTGAATGCTCAAAATAAGAACATACAGGAGAAAAAAAAACAAAGTTTAAGACACAAAAACTAAAACCGAGATGGTATATTATAATATGGTATAAATGGTATATTAAGTTTTAATTTTTTTCAATTATATGAACGAAATTTACTTACAAAAGATTCTACAGAATGTTTAATAAATTCATTATATTATGTATCTGACATAACTCTTCAATTATAATTTCGATTAAAAAAGTAGGTACATATTCATATTCAGAAAAGTATTTAGTACAATTTATCGACATTATAACATTAACTTCATGTGGCCAGGGGTTTCGATTGATTTTATTCTGCGTAATTTTAAGTATTTTTTAATAGAACCAAAAAGGTTAAGAAATTTCCAATACTTTAAACTTAAATTCTCATAACTAATTTTGGTGCAAGGTTATATTTAGTAAGAGCAGTGTAAAATAGATAAGAAAATTACACTTTTAAAAAGAAGGATATATCAAAAAACATACGAATAGCACATAAAGAGCTGGACATTTTTTTGGTAATTTTAAATATTGTCAGCTATGTTGACCAAACATTTTTAAATAATTACGTATTTAATGTTAAACTCATGTGTTTCTGTACCTCGAAAAAGAAGAATACTTAATAATAATCCATAACTTCCTGTAATATTCGGGATGATTTTACAAACTTACAGCAATCATAATATCAATGTAAGAAACAAATTACTTGAAGTTGTATTAATTCTAGTTCTTATCTTGAGTTACGAGACAAGTTCCATCACGAGGCATCCATTATCTGTGAACCTTTTCAACTAATTCTAGCTCTTTTGCTTTTTATCTATAAATCATTTTTAAATGTATTGAACTTATTTTATAAAATGAAACTTGTTAAATAAGTTCCATTTAATTTCATACTAATTAAGAAGTTGTTATTTATAACATAGTTTAATTTATTTTCACCTCTATGATTTCGTACTGAATAATTGAGAAATGTTTTTTTAGATTAAACATCCTTCAAAATGGAGATTGATGTTCACGTTCATTTTTGTACTTGGAACCTTTACAGGTAAAAGCACTTTCTTAAAACCAAAATAATTCTCAAATGCAAGTTTCTAATCGTCATAAATTTACTTTATATTTTTAAAAGTATTTTAAAAGCTATTTTTTAAACTTAAATTGAAAATTCTAATTTCAAATACATTAAAAACTTAAGTACTGTGTGATACATTGATAGTAATACGCATGCCTACTGTTTTATAGTACTGAATATGTAAATTTTACGAATATTAGCACCGCCGTGACTATAGTATTACATCTTCATCTATCCATATTATGTGTGACGTCTTTAGGTATTGATTACACCCTTTTGCTCAAAGTCATGGATAGAACTGTGTAATTCTTCAGTTATTTAAATACGTTTTTGAAATCCAACTTTCAGAAAATCTTAACTGCAGCTTTAGATGATTCGAAAAAAAACGATTAAAAACATCTTAATCTCGACTCCCCTGCATACCATTTATTAATCAAAAAGTATATGAATTAAAATAGAAAGTTGTCATAGCGATTGGATACGTTTGAATGTGGTAGATCATAGTCTTTTTTATCTCCTATCACAATAGACGAGTAGTTCTAAATCTTTTTGTATTTGAAGATTCCTAGAAAGCTGTTTCAACCAGCCTGAGTCTCATCCATCTAGAAAGCTATTTCAACCATCCTTTCTCATTTCTAAGATATGCATCGTAGCACAACGGATGCTGGCAGACTGACCACGTTAAAAAAACACTTCTGATATCAACATTAATGCTATATTATTTTCTAGAGGATGCCATCTTCTCACCAATTAATGCTTGAAGCAACATACGATCCATAAACTGGCATTGGATTGGTTGCTTCTAGATTTTATCATGCAAGGGCCATACTTGCACCGACCTTAAAATGAAATAGACGGAACACGTGCCCGCAGCTTCATATTATTAGATCCAGTTGCTCGGTTTGAAGATCTGTCACGTGGTTGTGGGTAAAAGCATGAATCCTAAATTATTGATTGGTTAAAGGGATTATCCACCGCGATCAAAAATACTAGTCTGCGCTTCCATAGTCAATCGGCTAAGTCGATTTGTGATTTATCCTTCAGAGATCTTACCACAGCGATTCCGCCCACATGATCCGTCTATTTCATTAGAAGGTCGATACCTTGGCCACGCTGTTCCAAACACCAGACAACGTCAAGCAAAAAATGTCACGAAAGGGGAAAAGGGAGGGTTGATTGTTTCTGGGTTTTATAACGCAAGAGCCATATTTGGCCACGCTGCTCCAAACACAAGACAACGTCAAGCAAAAAATGTCACGAAAGGGGAAAAGAGAGGGTTGATTGTCTCTGGGTTTCATGGCGCAAGAGCCATATTTGGTCACGCTGCTCCAAACACAAGACAACGTCAAGCAAAAAATGTCGTGAAAGGAAAATGAAGGATTGGGAACAGAGTATGAGAAGAAAGCAGGAAAATATCGATTGGGAGTATCCTGGGAGAGAGAACCCCGTCTTTAGTAAAGTATAAGCCCCATGGGAAAAGAAAAGATCACTAGAGTACCTCAAGTTCGTGAAGCCCGCAAACACCTAAAGGAAATGTGCTCCCTAGGGCGGCTGATATTGGAAAGAAATTGTATCATTTTGGATTTTAAGTTAGCAGTAATCATGTCTGATGTTGATTCATAGTTCTTGAATAGTACAAAACTTTTGTAATAAGATTATTCTATCCGATTCGACCATTTTGTTGTATATTTCAGACAGCGCAGAAAAGAAATCATGCGATAAGCCATGGCGAACTTTCAGAAATGTGTGCTTTTACTTCTCGGACACCAACACACAAAAGTACAAAGAAGCACAAGCGTACTGCTACAAGCAAGGCGGCTTCCTTGCGAGCATACGAAGCAGTGTGGAGCAAGGCTTCATCATTAAGGTAGAAGGGTTGCATTCTTTCTCGCACGATTTCATTCTAAGAAAACTAATTTGAATACCCACATGTAAACTAATCCATGAAAGCATTGATGAAATCAAAGTTACTATACGTTTCTTCGATGCAATGCTTATATGATGCTTAGTCTTATGATGTTGGATTTATGTTTTGTCTTATTGTTTGGTTAAACAATGAAAACCATGTGCATGTACGGCATTCAGTCATACCGCTGACATCATTCAGAATTTATTCTCTATGCTAGACTGAGATATTACTATAAATGAATAGATCTCATTAGAGGTGTATATTACCGTGGTAGGAAGTTAACTAACGACGCACTGGAGCACATAACAGGCTATTGAAGACGGTTCGGGGGGGGGGGGATTTCAATTAACGTCACACTGGAGCAACACAATGGGCTATTGGTGACGGTTCGGGATCAATCCTGAAAGGACATATCCGAGGACAACACCTCGTAATTTTGAACCATGGTCAGATGACGAGGTCGACACCTGAGATGGTACCCCACTCTCCAAGCTTCCACATCACCTCAACGTGAGAACATTTGAGGCCTCGAAAGATTTAACGTTCCCCAGCCCCACGTACACGACAGTCTTTGGTTGGATTCGAACTCGCAACCCTCCGGTTGCTAATCCACTATTCTTCCAAACGGACTTCCACGGCTTAATCGGAGAAGCAAATTTAAAATTCTGCAATCCTATTAACTCCAATTCTAAACTCTCCTTTATTTTGAGTAGGGTGCCAGTTCAGGTATTGACCCTGTCATCTAAGCGTGGTTCAAAAGGACGAGATGTTGTCCTTGGATCTTTCCCTATGGGATGGATCCAGGATCATCGACAATTGCCCGTAGTACTGCTCCAGTCAAAATTCAACTATCCATTCAAAATTTAACTAAATATCTTTATACTGACATACTATAATGGAAAAATTTCACTCGTAATAAATTTAAAGTTTCAATTCCAATTTCACTGAGCTGAAAACAGAATTAGCTTTGGGTAACTACTAAATAAAGCTTGTAATAAATCTATAACAAATGAAAATTACTGTCTTTTATCGGACTCTTTTTTAAATATTTTCTTTAATGGTTATACAAAGGAGAATCAAAAAGTAAGGTGAATTTTTGATTGACAGAAAAACGTACACACAGAGATAAATATATGAAAATTTATTATGTTTGACAAATCGTATCACACTATCATTCGACAAAGGAGCCATAGTGGTCCAAGCATTTATTCCAACGTGGCGCCAAATCATCCATGCCCTTTTCAAAGAAATCTTGCTCAAGGTTCCCTAACCAGGTAAGTGTAGCCTGTTGTGCCTCTTCCAGTGTATGGAAGCGCTGCCCTCGGAGGTGTTTCTTCAGGGGCCAAACAAATGATAATCCGAAGGGGCTAAATCAGGACTATACGGAGGATGGTCAAGAATTTCCCACTTCAATACTGCTCACTGAACCATATGAGCTATTCAATGCATTTGCAATATCATGCAACCTCACTCTTCTGTCTTCACGAATCATGGCATCGACGACAGCCACATTCGTGTCGTTACACCACACGTACACTTGTTTTTGCGACATAACACTTTCTCCATAGACTTCCAACAATTCTCGATGAATATTACATGTTTTTCCCCTTGGCCCATAAAAAACGAATGACACCGAGCACCTCCTCCTTGGAGTGGCCCATAAAAAACGAATGACACCGAGCACCTCCTCCTTGGAGTAATGCTCAAGTCGATGCGCCATCTTTGATTTGCTCTAAGCACCAGACGGGTTGACATAAAAGTTTCTACAAGTCGTCACACTTCTATCACCTTGGTACTTGCAACATATAAAAAAATTAATTATCTACACAAAAAACTCTGAGTTTTAGAGACAAATCCACCTTACTTTTTGATATATCCTTGTATATAACTTCTACCTTTCCCTTTCTCAATCTCTAAAATCGTCAATAATAAAATAAGTATTTTTATGCAGATAAAGTATAGGGTAGTCGCTTATATATTCAAAAGCATACTCATAATTTAAGATGTATATGTATTAGTATATAACCTTCTTCACAATTTTCGTAATTACAGACTATTCAAGGAATGGGGTCCTCTTATCAACGTGTCAGATGGTTCATAGGACTTTACCAATATGATCAGAACGATAACAAAAACTACCGATGGTTAGATGGCAGCGTTTCATCATTCCGAAACTGGATGACTTCTCAACCAAACTCCGTGTACGAGCGCTGCGCCATGTTGGATGGAAGCAATAGCTTCAAATGGAGGGATGACGTATGCACCAATCGAGCCCTCTTCATATGCAGAAAAGACTTGGACGAGAGTATGTTCGTGGTTCTACAGTGATAGAAGCCAAAAATATATATCATAATCACAAATTCCACTAAAATTCAACGAATGACTACATAATTTGGTTCTTGTATACCTGATGATCTAACTGATTTCTACAAATGTTTTGTTTCAATTTTCTGCTTTCTCATGCTGTAATTTTAAAATCAAGATCAATATAATTTGAGATGAAAATAAGAATTTAAACACTTTTTTGTTTTAGTTTAAATGGAAAACTAGATTTTTAAGTTCTCTTTCAAGATAGATGATTCTCTCGCGAATTTCAATCCTGTTTATTGAAAAGTTGATTATGAAAAAACTAAAACTAACAGAAAGATCAGTGAATATTGTCCAAGTGTCGATGCATATTCATGGGCGTTTTCCATCAAAATTTGTTGCATCGAATGTTTTATCGGAATCACCTATATCGCTCATCGATTTTATACAAAAATAGTGAAAGCTTAAAGCTAAACTAAACTTGTCCTCTTACGGTCTCATGTATTTATAGAAAACATTACAAGGCAATATATTTTAATCCCCATTTTGGTTTTTAATCTATCCTCATTTACTATTCTGAATACATGTTACATCTGAAATTTTCAAGTTACTGTATATCTACCATGACAACTGCTCCCTCAACTAAGTCTGGGTGACGGCTGTCGTTATGGGACTCGTTCTTTTGAGTAGGAGCGACTGGTGGATGTTTAATCTTTTTGTTTTTGGTGTATTTGGGGACGGAAATATTTAGTTTACTGGTATAGAACCTCACGGGGAGAAAGCAACATATTTTTTCAATTTATCATTACGTGTACCAGTGTAAAATACTAAATGCATTTCCTCAATCATTCTCGGGGTTACGGTAGCAGTTATGGTAGATAGACAGCACATAAGTTCTTTTCAAACAGGGAAAATCTTAGCAATGAATAGTGGAATACGTCATGGAGTTTTATTGAATTCATTCCATACAAACAATATAGCTCATTTTTGCTTATTTTCAGATGGATCCATGAATTGCTTCAAAGGCAAACCCCCTCCAGCTCAGACCTTAGAGAGAAAGGACATCAGCGTTACAGAATGTCTGGAACATTGCCGCGGCCTGGGATTTCCTTTAGCCGGTCTAGTGCCGCACAAATGCTTTTGCTTAGGCCCCGAGAACATGAATAGTTTAGCCTTAGCTTCTAGAATGCAGTGCAATGGTATGTGTGGTGGTGGACACTGCGGGAACAAGGACTTCATAACCATTTATAACCTTAGTAAGTTGTACAACTGAGTTTGACTTAACTCTATGTTCAACCCTCCAAATGGTTTCGACGAGATATCTCGTTCAAGATCTGGTCAGTTTTGATAATGACGAGATGCCTCGTCGAGACAAAACTCCCCTATTACTCCAAAGGGGAATGAAGATCCGAGTAGAGTAAAAACAAATTGTCGCCGAGCTGGACACAGTTTGGAACAGATTTCTGCAGAGGCTGGCCATTGGAAGGAGGTTGACCACTAAGAGGGTTAAAGCGTTTCCAATTTCGTGGAATCACAACAGAGCTTATTGCGTGATTCTATAATTAAGTTGGAATGTAAAAATGAGACTAAGAAAAACTTTTTAGTAAGGTTAAGAGAGGTTTTAAAATTTTAAACCTTGAAATTGGGATCTTTCTGAGTCAGTCCGCTCATTTGAAGTCTAAGTTTGTATCTTTCCTATATCTTCTGTGATTGTTAATAGACTAAATCCTTCATGCGGAATAGATAATGGCAGACTAGATTAATCTGAAACTATACAAGTTAAGAGAATAAAAGTAGGTATAACTAAATTAATCGGATTTAGGGGTATAGACAGAGGGGCCTCCCGGGGGACGTCTACCCCTCCCCAAGTGTTGGTGTTTTTGATTTTTAAATTATCTCTCCATATAAAACACTATAAAGCATGAATACTTTTAATATTATTCAAATAAGAGTTATTTTATTTTTTAAATAACTATTTTAGCACTATAGCAACTTATCAGGCCAGCTATATAAAAATCAATCAAATCTCAGGACGAGACACAACAAGCAACAAGCGAATCTCCAAACGGACAACAAAACAATTGCTCTCTCGCTTCTTAACAGAACAGAAACAGACGCTAGCACTTTCAAACGGGGCACATGCGCAGAAGAGAGTACGATCATGCGTCCTTGGAAACAGCTGATAAACAGTTCCTGGTTCCTTTCGGAGAGGAGAAAAGAAAAACACTGGTGTTCTGCTACCGTACTTAATATTCATTATATGAGACAATAATTTAATGATTTTATATTCATTGCATAATACTACAGTTTAATGACTTAATATTCATAACAAAATACAATTGTTTAATGATAATATTTGTTTCGAAATATGAAAGCAACGATCATGGACGTTGTTTTTTCTGTGTTGACTCAACCACATCTCACAAATCCACCCATCTACCGTATCGCATTAATGCTCCAACAGTGATACAGAAGTAAACAGCCAGTGTTCAGACACAATATTTGAATATTTGCTTAATGCTATTTAAAATAATTTATTTTGTAAATATTTGCGGAAAACCATTGTACACCCGTTTGTGTACTTGGATTCAATCGAGAAGTATTATTTTTATGTGTTAACGACAGTTCTTTTGCATCGACCTTCTAATGAAATGGACGGAGTATGTGTACACAGCTTCATGTTATTTCTTCCGGTCTCACGGTTTGATGATCTGTCAAGTGGATGTAGGAAAGAGCTTGAATCCAAATGTGGGATAAATTGTTGATTGGTTAAAGTGATTATCCAACGTGATTAAAAACACTAGTCAACACTAACTCGGGACGATTGGTTGAATTCGTTAGCCAATCGTCCCGAGTCCACGTAACTTACCCTTCTGAGATTTTACGACAGCAATTCCACCCACATGTTCTGTCTATTTCATTAGAGGGTTGATGTTCTCTTAAGGTCCATAATATAAATATCGTGAAAAAAATAATGACAACAAAGCATATAAACACAATAGCCTTCTTAAAAGTAAGATTAAATCGAAACTTTGCATGAAAAATTCCATTTTAACTCTGGTCCCCCTTTGAATCAATCCCTCTTGTGATCATTCACAATTCATGAGATACTTTGAAGAGATTTTGTAAAAAAAATAATGGAACGAAAAAACTATGCCATTGCTATCGCGAAAAATTTTATTATCTGCAGAGAAAAAACACATGGCAGGCCCAAATGTGGTAAAAACCAAACTACAACTCCTTGTTCCATTTTGATTCCCGATGAATGACAGCGGCCGTTTTGTTTCAAAACCCAACCTCATCGAAAGATACGAAAAGTCAAATATATTTATTATCCGAAATAGATTACACATAATCCATCACAAAAGCAGTTAGTTCTATTCCTAACAAACCAAAGAAAGATATTCAAATTAGCAACACCCTTTGTCTGCTATTCGAACTCATTAGGCCTAAAGAATCGAACGCGGACGTAAAAGACGTCGATCCTATCTATAACATTTCCCTCACACAGCGGGAATACCTTTCTAGTTTTCATTTCCCCTTTTACACGTTCTTCCTTGTTTCCCATTATCACTTGCAGACTAACTATCCCATCCTATCGCCGGTAACATCGGGCATTTTTCTTTTCCAGCCCATTATAAGGATACTGCAGAATCGTGCGACGATCTCTCGCAGTTGGGGTTCTCCAGTCCGAGCACCTATGTTACCAAAGTAGGAGACGAAGAGAAGCTGATGAACTGTTTCAGCGATGGTAATTATACAGTCACGGCTTTGTTTGGACGCAAACCGCTCGTTTGCCTAAGTAGTAGCGTTGGGCATGCACTGGCTTGATTTAAATATAGCGGTTGCATCCAGATTTAGAATCATCGGTGCACGGAGTACACGCTGTGTGATGTTTGCTGTGCAGTGAAATGCTGGGATGAAACGCAATGCCATGCTCATTTCGAAAAAAATATAAAAAAGCAGATGGGGAGGTGACGGTAAAAGTGAAAGGGAGGGAGGATCACTCGGATATTTCGGGGTTGTGATGCCCTTACACACCTAAAGATGTGCCCCTGAGGGTATTAAAAGGGGGAAATCCTATGGAAATAGTTCTGAAACAAATGTTACTTTTGAAAAATTAAATCAAAAGAAACATTGCGACTTCTTAGTGCTATCAGATTAGTTAATCACAGATAAGTGTTAAACTTTATTAAACTCTAAACTTTAATTCGTTAAACTCTAATTACGTAATACTAAACTTTAGTTAAACTCTAAATCTTAAAGAGTTTAAACAAATTAGTGTTATATTTTCTGAATAATGTTTGAATTTTTAAAAATTTGTTGTGTGTAAGTTATGCATCAACTAAATATCAGGATAATTTTCCTATGCCCCCCTAAGGTTTCCAGGATTTCAAAATTTTGCTTAATGCTTATTTAATGTGCTTGTTTAAATGCAGTAAATACAAACTTAAAGCAAAAATTTTATATCTAATTATATATACACATAAAAATCGATGTTGAATCCAATCTTGTATTTACTTCAAAGATATCTAGCTTATTATTCAACTGACAAAGCAAATTCAAATATTTCAGCAAATTGTTAGCTTGTATTTACGCATATATACGCGGTAAGATTATTTTAAAAATCACCAGTTTATTTTAAAATATTTTAGTTAAATCTATTTCAAACTGCATTTTTCATCTTTATTAGTTTTTAACTTTCTGTTGCTTCAAAAATTCAATTATATTATTTATGCATGGAAAATTTTCATCGAGAAAGCACTTTTATCACATATAGCAGTGACTTCATTTGTTTACCTGTTTATATGTGTAAGAAACAGCACTGATTTTTTCATTGGAACCTCCAATACTCTATCTTTATCGAATAAAGAACTAAACCCTCACCTAAAATGGTTGAATGTAGTGCATGCTATTTTAGTCATATAAAAACATTGAACATTTTATACAAGTGAAGGCGTATTCATCTAACTCTATCTTTGGGAAATTACGTCTTTCAATATCATGACAGCTCATTGATTCTGCGTTTAAGACATTGAATAATTAATGTCTTCTCTCACCCTTTGATGCTCATTTTCTAGTTTCAGATTTTAAGAAATAATAAGAGAACTGCGAAAATGTGTTTTGAATATTCAGTGTATACATAAATTGAAAAACTTTCTCTTTGGTATCGTAAGTTACTGATATAATTTGCTTCTTAAAAAATTCATGCCTATGTGTATCTGTTTTACCTTTTTATCTTATGTGTGTGTATAAACTACCTATAAACTCGTGTAAAATAATTTTTCAGATAAATTTATATCATATTACATTTTTCAAGTATTTTATGCTGAATATTGAGTATGGCTTAATTCTATTAAAATATTTTTAATAAAATAATAAAATTCAAATTCACACATAAATGCAGTTTTCAATTTATGCACCTTTTCCATGAATTTGTAAAACATATACGACATCACGACATTTTACTACCATTCTAAAAAAATAATGTGTTATTTTACTTTCTTACTTATCGTATCTATTTTATTTGTAATGAATTTTCATAATGATCCCGTGAAAAGCACGGAATACATTTCCTTATCACACAAGATAATTTAGTTTTCCAAAAGAACCCTACAATACTGCATCAAGTTCAGAATTTGTGGGAAGGCCTTTCTTGTGGTGACTCATGTCAATTATAAGTAGATGGAACTGCCACCTGCCAAGTGAGTTTGAATCTCTCAATTTATTTTTCATATTTCATATGTATCAAAGTCAACATAAAACTTTTCTTAATATTCAGTTAACATTTTACCCAGTGGAAGCATCTATACCAGTAATGTGAACACAGGCGGCGAGTTGCATTAATTTCACAAAAAATTCATACTTAAAATGTCAAGAACTCATACTTTTCGAATGCAGTAACCCTTCAATGAATCACTCAGTCAGATATATCGCTCATTTTTACTTGTCCCCGATGAATTTTAAGTTTACAAACAGCAGAAGAAATCTCAATCTGATTTTTCATCATTGTATTTCAAAGCTGTTCAGGGTAGCCTGGTTGAAAAAGTAGCGGATTAGCAACCGGAGGGATAGAGTTCGAAACTCGGTCCAACCAAAGACCGTTGTATAAGCGGGGGCTGGTGCACGTTAAATCTGTCGTGGCCTCAAATTTCCTCACTTTCGCGTGTTGCAGAAGTTTGGAGAGTGGGGTGCCGACACAGGTGTTGACCTCGTCATCTGTACGTGGTTCAAAATGGCGAGATGTTGTCCTTGGTCTTTCCCTTCGGAATGGATCCCGGAGTCGTCAATTAGCCCATTGTGTTTTACTCCGGTGTGACGTAAATTCAACTAACCATCTTTAATAAGTAAACTTTTCTCGGTCCTTGCTATAGGGTTTCCCTTCGTATATCGTGCTTATTTATTGTCCCCTAAACGCGATGTATCGTACGGTTATCATACATTTTTGTCCGTATGCACGATATATTATAGGGTTATTGTACATTTTTCAGCAAAAAAATGTTTGCTAAAATATATTATTTATAGTACTAATCTTTATTTAATAAGTAGAAATGTGTTTTTTTAATTTCAGAATGTGCAAGATCTTTTGCTTCTGAAAGAATAAAAGGAGTCATGCACATCAGTTTAAATCATCGGGTTTTCGTCATTTCCTGAATGTATGCACATGAAAGTTATTTGTGGCGTTTATCAGAAATGGACACTCTGTACTGAAAACTAAGTTTTGTTACTTGGAATTTTAAAACGACGGCTCTGAAGTCCAATAAATTTATTTTAGTCTGTTTTCTCGCTTTATTTTTAGCACATTCACTAACATAATGTCATATACTTCGTAAAAGCACCTGATCTGACACAGATAACTTATTTAAGAACAAATAAAAGTTGTTTTAAAATGATAAATTATTTTGATTCAAATTTAATTTATAAAATTCAACAATTCCAATTTTTTAATTTGTAAAATATCATTTTTCTTGTACCTGAGTATGCATTTAAAATAGCTCACATTATTAAATATGCTAAACGATTTGAAATATGTATGCAAGTAATTTTATCTACTTTTTGAACTACATTAATATACAATTAACTGTTAAAGCAAAAATTTCAAAACTGAACATTGCATTCAAAACGACTGACACTTTTAACTGGGAAACTTGTGAAAATACGTCTCATTGCACAATCAAACGAAAAAGGTCTTCACTATATAATTAAATTGATCACAATCTCAAACATGAAAATTTAGAATACAGTAAAAAAGAATTTATCGTACTAGTCAATTATTTATGAGAAATATACTGTGTTGGTTGGGGATTGCTTTTTGCGCCATATTTGGCCATGCTGCGCAAAAGATAAGACAGACAACGTCAAGCAATAGACGAGATATCTCGTCCATCAATAACTCGTTGTCTCTCGTCAATAGAATAAAACTGACCAGGTCTCGATCTCATCAAAGAATCCGCAATATCTTGATGACGAAGTATCTCGTCATTAGCAAAACTGGTCAGATCTTGATGTACGAGATATCTCGTCGAAACCACTTGGAGGGTTAAAAATCATTCGAAGAAAACTTCAAGTTAAAGGATCTAAGCGTTTATTTCGAATCACCGCGACATTTTGAGCTAAAATTCCAAAGGAGCCCCAAACACAAAGAGTTCTTCAAAAGAAATTCCACCACGTCCTCCCAACTCCAGTTTTTGTATCCGAAAACAATAATTTCTTTCACTAAATCCTTCCTGGAAATCCGTCACGTAACCCAAACCCGCTTTTCGATCGGCTTCCGAATGACATCGCCAGAACTTATACATTTCCAAGAGGCGCAGCACAGACCACAATCGGAGAACAATACTCCCCGAGCAATTATCCGTATTCACGTAACAATGACTTTTTCGTACAGTGCGTCTTTTGTGGCAACTCCAGCGCTCACGGAGCCCCTACTTTGTGTTCGATGGCAGGTGAAAACCTGTTATTAGCAAGGCACCGGATACAAAGAGCACTGTTATTACTTTTTGTGATGATTGAAGACCCGTGATCTGAGCACGGATATGCATACATTATGGGGCGGAATCTGTAATCAAACGGGACGCGATGGAAAGCAATTTGGACTAAGTCACGGACATGGTGTCGTAGGGAACGATTCTCTCTTCTGATGTGTGACATTGTCGCACTGTGACAATGGGACAGTCAAGATGGTAGTGTCTGGTCATTGGTCATTTGGGGTAAACGTTTGTTACGAGTCACGTGTCCCATGCTCAATGACATTATATAACAGTATGATCGCTCAATCAGCAGTGGATTGCTTTATTTTCTAGAATTACAAGTAAGATGCTTATACAGTACGTTAGGTAGGCAGGTAGGTAATTGAATTAATTTCGCACTGGGAGCAACACAACGAGTTATTGGTGACGGTCCGGGATCAATCTCTAAAGAAAATATCCAAGAACACCTCATAATTTTGAACCTCGCTCAGATGACGAGGTGGACACCTGAACTGGTATTCCACTCTCCAAACTTCCACACCACTCCAGCCTGAGGACATTTGAGGCCACGACAGATGTAGCGTGCACCATCCCCCTTTGTACACGACGGTCTTTGGTTGGATTTGAACTCGCAACCCTCCGGTTGCTAATTCGACGGTCTTTGGTTGGATCTAGTTTCGCACTGACAACTCACCAGTTGTCTATCCGCTACTTTTCCAACCGGGCTTCCGCGGCCCTACAGTACGTTCGAAAAGTCGCTGTAAGTTTATAAAAGGTGCTGAAAGTGATGTGTCAAGACACACAACACAAGCGTTTATACAGGTCCAATTGTACACTGCTGGCCACCGTAAATGCAACACCCTGAAGGAAGCATGCAAATAATATGAAATTTACAACATGCATTAGCGGAGGTGAGATATGCAAATGATTAGAATTTCAGCGCAGACGCACATCACGCGCGCCTGTGGCGCCACTTCAAAGCGCTATTTAAGGCTTGGAGAATTCGACGATTTCAAGTACGGCAATTGTGTTTTTCTTGTGGTTTTTTCAAAAAAACGATCAATTATGCCTCGTAGAAAACAGCGATCATCTTTTGATCAAGTATCCGAGTTCGACAGAGGAAGGATAGTGGCCTACCGAGATTGTGGATTATCTTTCAGGGAAATCGGTAGTCGTGTTGGACGAAACCAAACAACTGTAATGCGGATATGTGATCGTTGGATGCAGGAGGGTACGACGGACCGACGTGTTCGATCGCATCCACCTCAGTGCACCACTTCACGTGATGACAGGCATATTGTGCGTATGGCAGTGACGGATCGCTCAGCCACATCACGAACCATAGCACAGCACATTCAGTCTGTACCGCATCATCCAGTGTCTGCGCGTACCATTCGACGCCGTTTACAGCAGAGTGGTCTGTCCCCAAGACGTCCATTGCTTCGTCTACCCTTGACGCAGAACCACAGACGTTTCCGCCGCCAATGGTGCGATGAAAGAAGGATGTGGACGGCAGAATGGAATGAAATTGTCTTTACTGACGAGTCACGCTTCTGTCTGCAACACCACGATGGTCGGATTCGAGTCTGGAGACACCGTGGAGAGAGGATGCTGAACAGCTGCTTTATGCACCGCCACACTGGTCCTGCAGCGGGTATTATGGTATGGGGCGGTATTGGATATCACTCTCGCACTCATCTAGTACGCATTGCCGATACTTTAAACAGCCAGCGCTACATCTCCGAGGTGTTGGAGCCAGTTGTCCTTCCTTACCTTCAGGGCTTGCCCACAGCCATATTTCAACAGGATAATGCGCGACCACACGTGGCACGCATTGTCCAAGGGTTCTTCGTCAATCGCCAGATTGAATTGCTTCCCTGGCCAGCTCGCTCTCCGGATCTTTCGCCGATAGAAAACATGTGGTCCATGGTTGCTCAACGATTGACCCAGAATACATCCCCAGCTGCCACACCAGATCAACTTTGGCAACGTGTGGAAGCTGCTTGGTCTGCTGTACCCCAAGAACACATCCAAAGTCTCTTTGAATCAATGCCGAGGCGTGTGGCAGCGGTGATCTCCAACAATGGCGGCTACTCTGGCTACTGATTTTGGCAGGAACCACACTTCACAGAAGTCTATAAATTTAATCATTTGATACTTGGTCAACATGTTATCTACAAAATAAATTTTGTTGTGATATCTATTGTCTTTCTTGGTGTTGCAATTTGGGTGGCCAGCAGTGTATATTAGCAAACTTTCTGCAGACTGCTTATGAAATGTTTCTTATGACGTAGTTATTGCCAGTTTTCAAATCAATGCGTGCGCAGGCAATCACAGTATACTGTAGATTTCTCCGCTTTCCATAGATAAGTTTGGCAGAGTAAGATCCAGCACTAAATTTCTGTATATTCTTCTGAAGGTCCTGCACACATTATTCCCCATGCAACCTGCAGTCTTCGTTGCATGTTTTCAAACAAGTTTCAGACGTCTTGACCAGTAGAATTCTTTCTAGGGACATACACACACAAAGAAAGGTTTTACTGACACGGAAGGAAAAAAACGTAATGTGATATCGAACCTGCGACGCCTGCAACTTGCATAATGCTAGCTCAGTGGATAAAATCACTGAGCCTCTGAAGGAACGAGGCGATCTAAATCTTACCAAATGATCAAAACTTCATTCTGTTGAGTTTCAGAATACAAAATTTAGAGACCACAAAATGATACTCGTCTGTAACCACGACTCACTGATAAAAAAAATCTGACTTGTCTCAAAAAATTATATACTTGTTTGATTCGTCGTGAGTACTTGAACAAGTTAAGTAGTTCAAACCGTCCAACAAGCAAAACTCAAATTGGACAAATCAAATACAGACGCTGTCCAAGATCAGTTCTTGTTTACACCCGTTCTGTTCACCTTAATCGCCATTCCGTGGTCACCCAAGCGCTTAAGTGTTTTATCTGTCTTTTCATGTGGGTAAGTACCGTTGACCTCAGTCTATAATTAAGGGCATCGTTTCGTATCCTGTTGACGCATCTTCTTTCGCCTGCTATCGAATCAGATCTAAATACTTTAAGCGCCGAAGATGCTTGTTAACAAAACATCGATCGTATTACCGAAGCAAGGGGTGATTACAACCGTGTTTATAAAAAGAAACGAACAAAGGACTTTTAATCATTAGTTGAACAAAGTGCACCATCATTGAAAAAGGACCTGCGGAATTTTTTCCAAGTTTGATGACGTGCGTTGACATGAAGGTGTGGTTTCGAAATTGCAGTAAATGAAGATGTCAGTAGATGATATAAACATCACGCATTGCCCCATAAATGTGTGTACAAGACAGTTCCTCATTTTTTTTCAACATTCGAGTTCAGCATTTAATGCTCAACTTGAACTACTTATTTGAGCCACAGGCTGTTGCTAATATGTTAAGATGATGTAATTTTTCAGTTTTGTGATTCCTCTTTATCGTTTTGAAGCCGGATATAACTTACAAAAGATCTCAGTACCTCCCGCGTGCATCTATCTAAATATAAAAGAAACTGTTATGCGAAAAAAATGTTTAAGGAAATTGTAACTACTTTTTTCCAATGTCAGGAATTACACATTATGGCACTACAAGGGTAGAATTGTGAACTACTTTGCATCATGGGGTTGGCCTCGTGTTACACCTCATATATATACCACACATTCTAATCCCAACTCATTTATAGAGATCGCACATTGACTCCAAAGGGAAAAACCTCCATGCTTTACCCCGGATTCGAACCGAGAACTTTCGATCTGGAAGCCAGCATTCTGACTATCAGCTGGATTGGTCGGCTAAGGTTATAAACTTACGTCTAAGCACCCACAATCATTCAGTGGGGCTCAGTTCTGACTCTGATGTATCCATTTCACTCGCAGTTTGTTCAATACTTGTTACTCGAGTCTATATTACTTACTATTAGTGGGGGGTATTGGTATTTGGTATTTTTTAATTAACGTCACACTGGAGCAACACAACGGGCTATTGGTGACGGTCCGGGGTCAATCCCAAAGGGAAAGATCCGAGGACAACACCACGCAATTTTGAACCACGGTCAGATGACGAGGAAACACCTGAGCTGGCACCCCACTCTCCAAACTTCCACACCACTCCAACGTGAGGACATTTGAGGCCACGACAGATTTAACGTGCACCAGCCCCCTTTGTACACGACGGTGTTTGGCTGGATTCGAACTCGCAACCCTTCGGTTGCTAGTCCGTTATTCTTCCAACCGGGCCACCGCGGCCCCTATTAGTGGGGGGAAATATCAATTAAATTCCAAAAATGTCTTACATTGACGAGATTGTAAATTTGGTTTTGAAAAGTTTTATTTTAAAACTTAGAATCGATTGTCACAAACAAATTGGAAAATATTTGGCCAAGTTTAGATACGAGGGAGTTAGGACACCAGCAATCAGGTAATTAGACCGATTGGTTTGTAAAAGAAATAAACATAAATATAGATTGAAAATGCATAATGTGAATATCTAACAGTGATAAGTTAAGTAAGCTTTCGTTGGAATAAACCTCTAATCGTCTATAATCCTAACGTAGAATTATTTAATGTTTGGCAATACGGTATTTCGTAACTCATGCTTTCAAGCCTAAATTGTATTGCTAAACACAATTTTGCTCTAACTATAGTGGCTGTTCGGACATTTTTTGAACGATTTTGATGAGCTGTAAAAAAAATTGTATGCTACGAAAGAATTTTATTTTCACAGCAATTAAATAGTTAAAGTATAACTTATCGTCTGATAACTCAGAGTTTTGTTTACTTTCAAAATGGCACTTTTAAATAAGCAATGGATGGAAGGCTATGTTTCCTCTCTTTTCGAAGAGAATTATGCTTATTCAATTATTCAAAGCGCTGTAAAAGTCATGGTTTTTCGATATCTAAAGGTACGATAAGTAATATTATTAATGAGAAAGGAAAAAAACGTAAAAGTGGAAAAATACTTCCAAAAAAGAAAAAAAATTCTGAGAATATTTGTAAGGTAAGATCTTTAATTTTAAAAGAGAATCCGCCAAGTCAAAGGACTATAGCAAAGCGAACGTGAGAACTTTCTCTAAGAGATTTATGATTGTTGCCGTTTTTGCATATAATGGAAAATTAAAATTAAAAAGAGGGGAAAATGTAAAAATCAACTCCCACATATTATCAAGACCCTATTTATCCCAATATTCAAAAAAGAAATAACATATCTTTACCCACAGTGCCAACAATCAGTAGAACTGCATCAGGGTAAAGCAAGCAGCCACACATCTAAATCGACTATTAAATTTCTTGGAAAAAATGGAAGAAACTGGTATCAAGTCAATACCTTTACTGATATTCCTGCTAAATCTCCAGATGTTTCACCCATGGACTTTTGTGCTTTTGGACTTTTAAAAAGGGCATTATCGAAACGTCGACCGAAAATCATTCAAGGACTGAAAAACTATGGAACAAGAATGGGGACAAAATACCACTGTCGATACTACAAAAGTCATTATTATCATGGAAATTAAGGTGTAGAAAGATAGTTAACAATAAGGGCTATGAAATGGAACATTTAAAACACAAAAATTTCATGTAAAAATTGAGCTTCAGTCCATTAAAATCGTTCAAAAAATTTCCGAATAGCCTCTGTATTAACTGCAAGTAAAGATCGAACATAATAAAGTTCATTCGAACAATTAAATTAGCATTATAGTGCTAATACAAAGAACTTAGCCGCCTTTCTTCAACCCCTTATCTGAATCATTTCTATTGATTTATCTTTTTGTCATTGGAATTAACTTACAACAAAGCAACGTAAGATTATGCATTATCATTAAGATAATTGCATATTATAGTTAAATTGTTGAGCTCGAAATCTGAATGATCAGGGGAAACGTGTTTACGCATATAAAGTACTTAATTAGCGTTATTAAGGTCTGCTTTATGACGAAAGTAATGGAATGATGTACGTTGTAGGTACTATGGATACGTGTAAGTTAATTCTCGTAGCCATAGGAAGATGTCGATTGGTTCAATGAATAACGAGGCAGCTAAAAATTTAACTTTGTTAAAAATTCATGAAAAATTAAATAAACAATATACTGACTAGTCTACCAACATAACATTTTCTTCAAAATAAAAAAGGCTTAACTTTTATTCTAATGTCTCAATCTTCCTTAATCTGATTTCAAACTGTTTTACATGTGTTAGGAACGGCCATTCTTATGGACAAAGTCATACTACTATAGTAAGAGCCACGCCTCTTTTGAGACGGCAGGTGCTGGCTTCACCCATTCCATGTGAGATTCTCTGACTGTCACAACTGTCAGAGTAACAGCATGACTGATCCTGACCACGTACTTCAGTGTTTCAGGGTGTCATGTAAGGACATTCATTATGATGTGACTTCTTTTACGCATTTTTCGCAGGGTAGATATTTAATCAACGTCGCACTGGATCAACTCAGCGGCCCATTGTTGACGGTCCGGGATCAACCCAAAGGGAAAGATCCGAGGACAGAACCACGTAATTTTGAACCACGGTCAGATGACGAGGTCACACCTGAGCTGGCACCCCACTCTCCAAACTTCCACGCCACGCCAACGTGCGGAAATAAGTTTGAGGCCACGACAGATATAACGTGCACCAGCCCCTTTGTACACGACGGCTTTTGGTAGGATCCGTTACTCTTCCAACCGGGCTATTTTTCGCAGGGCGACGTCATGAAAATGATTTGAGAAAAGTAATGAATAAACAATATTTTAATGATTAAATAACGAGCTCATGTCACAAGAATTAAAACTCAGCCATCGAATCACATTCATCACACCAGTTTCAGAATTTAACCCTCTAAGTGGTTTCGACGAGATATCTCGTCCATCAATATCTGACCAATTTTGCTAATGACGAGACATCTCGTCAACAAGATGTGTTCGGTTTCTCTAACGACAAGATAGCTTGTCGAGATATCCACTAGGAGTGCTAAAACTGTTGATCCTTTTAGAATAACACAAATTTGTGCCAACCACCTCTAAAAGTAAATGACAGACTTGCACTTACTTAATGATGAGCATGCCAGAGTAAAAAAGAAACAATGAAAACCAGTACGAAATCATATACAAGACTAGTACGTCCTACATCGGAAACAAGCACACAAATCAACATACAAACCAAAACAAAAAATGCTTTTTAAATATTTGTAAATCAAGAATGAATCAAGTTCGAAATGATTTATAAGCTTCCAGAGAATCAAAAGAAAATGCCTCAGACCTTAGCGAAATGCAAAAGCAAGCGCTTGTCATTTTTCGAGCTTCGTCAGTTACGAAATCTATGTGATGGAACAGTGTGTACCGATGACGGAAAGTCTCTTCCGGTTCATCGTATATTAATGGCCATCGCAAGTCCGTTCTTCCGTGCTGCCTTTGTCCCAGAAGGTAAATTTATCATACCTTAACCCTACAAGTGGTTTCGACTACATAACTCGTCCATCAAGATCTGACCAATTTTGCTAATGACGAAATATTTCGTCATCAAGATATTGCCGATTTTTTAAGATGACCAGATCAAGATCTAGTCAGTTTTCTTCATAAGATACCTTGTCGAGACAACCACCAAGAGGATTGAAGAATTTTAAATACAATATTTCGTCGGCTTACAAGTGAAATAGACTAAATAAAAAACATAGCTCTGAGAAAATAAAGGGGGATTCTATTTACTAAGCTTTACTCTTTAGCCCTTTAACCCTCTGCATACGTCGGGGCAAAATATCGTTTCCTTCTTTGGTTACGGCAGCCGGCCCAACGGTTTTACAGGCAACTTACTGAAACCGGCCGAAACGGCCTTTACAATGCTTTCCCCCAGGAGGAGGGGGAATATGTGTCGTCCCATTATCACCTAATGTGCCGGTTTCTATTGTCGGGTCGTGGGTATGCGAAGGGACAGATTCTTCCCGGGTAAACTGAAAGGGGGCGGCGGTGACTTTTTAAGTGTATCTCTTTTCATTTACTCAACCTATCAGAGTAGATGCTCGAGGATAAACAATTTGCGAGGCTCCCCGTCAATAACCATGGCATTTTTGTCAACGGGGAGATAAGGCTATTCACGCGAGGGTCTCTTTGTAGCACAGAAAAGAGGGGATGGAAATCCTAATGGGCTTCGGCGATTCTTCAGGAGTTTGAGGTCTAAAATAATCCCAGCCTTTCGTAACGAGGTGACTCAAAACTTTTGGCCGGTCCCCGTATCCAGAGGGTTAAGTGGTTTCGATGAGATGTCTCGCCCATCAAGATCTGACCAATTTTGCTAATGCCGAGGTATCTCGTTATCAAGATATTGCCGATTTTTTTATGACGGCGAGATCTATATCTGGTCAGTTTATTTGCTAATTACGAGGTATGATGAGGTATTTCGTACATCAAGATCTGGTCAGTTTTTATCAAATGACAAGATACATCGACACAAATCGAAAAAACGGTACAGGCGTATCTAGAGCCTCGTCTTGTGACAAAGCTCTTGGTGCACTTTTTTATGTCGCCAAGGAAAGAAATCTTAGAAAAAATCTTTTTTTATCTTTATAAATATAACATCTTTATAAATCTTTCCACTTGCCAAGGTTCCCATAAAAACGGGAATAACCCTAATAAAGATGGGTTACCTTCACCTGTCATAACTCGCTACTAAAAGTGCACCAAGAGCGTCGCCATCAGACGAGGCCCTAGATACATCTGTACCGAAAAAAGGAGGTTTAAGTTTGATTCTTTTGAGGGTACCTTTGGTATTGGAATATGCCTATGGTATTGGAATTGCCTATGGCAGTGGTTCTCAACTGGCGGTACGCGAGAGCATTTGGGGTGGTACGCAGAAGGGTTCAATAATAATAGACCAAATGTACTGAGTTAAAACTTAATGAATGTTTCATAGAACTAATCAGTGATAGTTCAATGAAATACTCTTTCAAGGAGAAAAGTCGTTACTTTCTGGATACATACAAGAAATGAATATCCTGCTCTTTTGAGTCAAGCACTAAAATTTGTAACTCCATTTGTAACAACGTATTTATGTGAACGTGGGTTTTCATAACTAGTGTATGTGAAAAACTAGTATAGACTGTTCGTGGAAAACAACTTAAAATTAAAGATAAGCACTATTGAACCTGACATAGAAGCTCTAATAAGAAATAAGCATATAAACGGCTCTTTCTAGTTTTATGGATTCATTTTCTGTACTTTGTTTTATTTATACTTAAATACATTTTGTAAAGTTATTCATATTATTCATATTCGAATTTATTTGACCCCCTCAAAAAGTTATAACATAGCCAGTGGTACGCCACGACCTTATAAAATTCTCAGGTGATACTCAAGTATAAAAAGGTTGGGAATCACTGGCCTATGGTATTGGAATCAATGATGGCGATTTGATGTGGAATTAGTTCTCTGGTGAGGCAAGTAGTGTAATGGAACTTCAAAGGGTCTAAAGAACAAAACAAGAGTTTAGCACGGATGTCATGTTTCTGTCTTATGCCGATTCTCTGAGCTTATTTAAATGATTGCAACTTACAGACGTTAAATCTCCCGTTTAACCCTCCTAGTGGTTGTCTCGACGAGGTATCTCGTCATTAGCAAAACCGACCAGATCTCGACCGACGAGATATCTCGTCATTAGAAGAAAACATGATCACGATCATTAGAAGAATTCTGACCAGATCCTGATCTCGTCATCATAAAAAAGTTGGCAATATCTTGATGAGATATCCCGTCATTAGCGAAATTGGTCAGATCTTGAGGGAAGATATATCTCACCGAAACCATTTGGAGGGTTAATTCTAAGTTACAGAAATCAGTCTTTTATTGAAAGCAACTCAGACTATAAGATTTGCTTGAATTATATGTTGCGGAGTATATGAACAAGTGAGAAGTATTGATGGGCGAAGCTGAAGGCCTTTTAGAGAAGCGTCTTTCTGTCTTTTCAGAGAAAAGTTAGTAGCCAAAAATTGACAAATAGTTTAAAAGTTAAACAGCTTTTTTAAATCCCTTGTAAAATATTCTAAGCATGCCTAAGGTATTTACGTTTAACTTGGATGCTTATTTTGTTTGGGTTTTTTGTATATTATTGTATCTAACTTCAAAATTTTCTTTTTATGTAGGATCCAGTGTTGAATCATCGATCTGCAAAGTACAAGGAATCAAATCGGATATTTTGCAACAAATCATAGATTACATCGTGGAAGGAGAAATCGGATTAACGGATAAAAACATACAAGACCTAACTCTTGCTGCGGATTTCTTCCAAATGAAAGAACTGTTAAATGAATGTTGCGACTACATTCGCTTTCACATATCTACAAATAACTGCTTTGCTATATATGGCACAATGATTCGACTAGACCATTTAGATCTCACAAGTTACTGCTACAGATTCATCTTGATTAATTTTGAAAAACTTGTGAATGAAGAAAACTATTCATTCCCAATGTTGCCGTCCTATGTGCTGGAAAGTTTTCTACAAAGCGATGACTTAAATATATTAGGTGAAGAGACCGTTTGGAAAGGAATTTACTTATGGATGAACCAAGACCACAATAGAAGACTAGATGCCTTGCGTCTTATGATCTACCTGAGGATGAACCAACGCGAATTATCAAATATTTGTGGAACGTTTAGTGGTGAGATTTCGAAGAATAAGTTCGACATGCAGCCGTATGGCTCCCAGTATCTTAAACGTCCCATTCCTGCTGAAAAATGCCATATCGTCTTCGAATCTTCCCCGAACCAATGTACTTGTAGGATCACTTACGACGACATAATCGATTTTTGGAGATATGTAGCTGAAATTCCCATCAGCCCCGATGTCATAGCGAGTGATTCAAGTGGTCAAGCGTATCTGCTGAAAGGGGAACGTTGCTGGTCACTCGATCTTGCTCAAAACAGGATTCAATCTCTACCTAACTTAAGACTACATAGGAGCCATTACGGAGTAGCTGTGGTTGATGGTATGCTGTACATCATAGGAGGAGTTCTTAACGATGAAACCCTTACAAAACTTACTATAGTTGAAAGATACAATCCGATCACAAGGGAATGGTCGTGGGTGCAGACAACACTGTTTCCCTGCAAGGGTCCAGTAGCTGTTTTAAGGGGAAAGATCTATGCTTTTGGTGAACTCTGCTATTTACTTGAACATGAGCTCATGACATCTTTTGAGCGTTACGACCCTGCTTTCAATTCATGGGCACTGATGTCACCCATGCCTTACAGGAAAGACGTCATATCGGTATGGTCGACCAATGATTGCATCTTCGTAGCATCTAGCCGAAAAAATGAGATTGTGATGAATGTATACAACTCCGATCTAAACAGCTGGAAGACATCTTCGGAAACTTTTTCACAGATCGTGAATCCCAAAATTTGCAAAGTGCGTGATACGCCAATACTTTATGAAGGTATGTAACTTATTTTAATTCACATTGGGCTAGAGCTTAAGCTGCACTACTTATTGTGATTGGTAGATAGCTAATTAGCGTCGCACTGGAGCAATACAACGGTCTATTAGAGTCCGGGATTAATCCTCAAGGGAAAGTCCGAGGACATCACGTAATTTTGAACCACGGTCAGATGACGAGGTGAACACACCACACTCTCTCTCTCTCTCCAAACTTCCAACGTGAGGACATTTGAGGTCACGACAGATTTAAATGCACCATCCTCCGTGTACACGACGATCTTTGGTTGGACAAAGTTTCGAACCTACAACCCTCCGGTTAATAATCCTTTACTCTTCCATCTGGGCTACAGTGGCCCTTATTGTGATTGGAACTGCAATATTAGAATTCCGTTTTCTGATGGAAAAAATGATATCGTGCCTTGTATTTAAATCATGTTTGTTAGATTTTAGATCCCCTCACGAAGTTGAGTTCTAAGGCCAATGAATCAAAATTTTCATTCCTTGAATTTTATGTATCACTAACTTATAGACTAAAAAAACTCATGCGGTTATAAAACTATCAAAGCAAAGTGATTAATATTTCACTATTATGAAAGTACTTGAACTTTAACATGCTACTGCTTTTGAGTCAAATTTTACCATCTGAATATACCGGAATATAGTTTGGAGAGTGGAGTGCGAGCTCAGGTGTTGTTCTCGGACAGTCGCCAATAGCCCATTGTGTTGCTCCAGTTCGACGTTAATTCAACTACCTACCATCTGGAAAAGGGAGAATTTGTTTTTACTACTTGGATTTTCATTCCCCCTTGCAGTAAGTAATAAGGCAGTATTGTCGCATCTTCAAAAACGTACTTTTCTGTTGCAGGTGATGATACAGTCAAGGATCCCAAAGCCTTTGTGTGGAACCAGTCTCTTGAGAAATGGACGAAGACATCGGATCCCTTCCTTCGGAAACTACGCCACTACCAGATATTTTGTGTGGATGACAGTGAAAGTTTAGAAAACTTGAAAAATCGCAGTCATTATGAGTGGGAGAGTGTAACACACTGATGTTAAAACCGGCCCCTCAATCGCCTGTCTTAAAGAAATGCTTAAAAAGAGCCGTGTAGAAAGCCCGTGATTTGAATGGATGATTACAATTCCAAATTTGTCAATTGTGATTATAAATGACGAAATTCATGTACTGTTATCAAATTTCGAACTCAATCAAACAAAATTGCAATGAAATTATTAATCGCATACATTTAAAATTCGAAATATTAAACTGTCTACTCTCAGTGAAGATTATTTTTTCATTTCTGCATCCTTCTGTTGAATGTACGCATAAAACAATTTGATTTGACATTTCTCGAGGTAGGTAGGTATTTTAATTAACGTCAGCACTGGAGCAACACAACGAGCTATTGGTGACGGTCCGGGATCAATCCCAGAGGGAAAGATCGAGGACAACATCACGTAATTTTGAACCACGGTCAGATGACGAGGCAACACCTTAGCTGGTCATGTCTCGAGAAAAAGAACATTACTCAAAATGAAGATTTACATTATCCTCAAGGAAAAGATTCGAGGATGACACCACGTAATTTTGAACCAACGTCAAATGACGAGGCAACACCTTAGCTGATCATGTCTCGAGAAAAAGAACATTACTCAAAATGAAGATTTACATTATCCTCAAGGAAAAGATTCGAGGATGACACCACGTAATTTTGAACCACGGTCAAATGACGAGGCAACACCTTAGCTGATCATGTCTCTTTGGTATTTGGTATTTTCAATTAACGTCACACTGGAGCAACACAACGGGCTATTGGTGACGGTCCGGGATCAATCCCAGAGGGAAAGTCCGAGGACAACACCACGTAATTTTGAACCGCGGTCAGATGACGAGGCAACACCTGAGCTGGCACCCCACTCTCCAAACTTCCACACCACGCCAACGTGAGGACATTTGAGGCCACGACAGATTTAACGTGCACCAGCCCCCTTTGTACACGACGGTGTTTGGCTGGATTCGAACTCGCAACCCTTCGGTTGCTAGTCCGTTACTCTTCCAACCGGGCCACCGCGGCCCTCATCATGTCTCGAGAAAAAGGACATTACTCAAAATGAAGATTTACATTATCCTCAAGGAAAAGATTCGAGGACGACACCACGTAATTTTGAACCACGGTCAAATGACGAGGCAACACCTTAGCTGATCATGTCTCGGTATGGTAGGTAGGTATTTTAATTAACGTCACACTGGAGCAACACAACGGGCTATTGGTGACGGTCCGGGATCAATCCCAAAGGGAAAGATCCGAGGACAACACCACGTAATTTTGAACCACGGTCAGATGACGAGGCAACACCTGAGCTGGCAACCCACTCTCCAAACTTCCACACCACGCCAACGTGAGTACATTTGAGGCCACGACAGATTTAACGTGCACCAGCCCCCTTTGTACACGACGGTATTTTGGCTGGATTCGAACTCGCAACCCTCCGGTTGCTAGTCCGTTACTCTTCCAACCGGGCCACCGCGGCCCTAATCATGTCTCGAGAAAAAGGACATTACTCAAAATGAAGATTTACATTATCCTCAAGGAAAAGATTCGAGGACGACACCACGTAATTTTGAACCACGGTCAAATTACGAGGCAACACCTTAGTTGATCATGTCTCGAGAAAAAGGACATTACTCAAAATGAAGATTTACGTTATCCTCAAGGGTTATTGTTATTGTTATTGTTATTGTTATTTCAATTAACGTCACACTGGAGCAACACAACGGGCTATTGGTGACGGTCCGGGATCAATCCCAAAGGGAAAGATCCGAGGACAACACCACGTAATTTTGAACCACGGTCAGATGACGAGGCAACACCTGAGCTGGCACCCCACTCTCCAAACTTCCACACCACGCCAACGTGAGGACATTTGAGGCCACGACAGATTTAACGTGCACCAGCCCCCTTTGTACACGACGGTGTTTGGCTGGATTCGAACTCGCAACCCTTCGGTTGCTAGTCCGTTACTCTTCCAACCGGGCCACCGCGGCCCTTATCCTCAAGGGAATTTTTTTTTTTTTTTTTTTTTTTTTTTTATTATTTCAATTAACGTCACACTGGAGCAACACAATGGGCTATTGGTGACGGTCCGGGATCAATCCCAAAGGGAAGTATTCGAGGACGACACCACGTAATTTTGAACCACGGTCAGATGACGAGGCAACACCTGAGCTGGCATCCCACTCTCCAAACTTCCGCACCACGCCAACACATTTGATGCCGCGACAGATTTTACATGCACCATACCCTTTGTACACGACGGTCTTTGTTTGGATTCGAACTCGCAACACTCCGGTTGCTAATCCGTTGCTCTTCCAACCGGGCCACCGCGGCCCGCATTCCATCAAAAACTACGAAAGATGATCCAATTCTTTCAAAACTAATTTAAATTCATCCTAACATCTAATTTTTCACTAGTTAGACATCGCCATGAAATTCCCGAAGGGCCTTTTAGACAACGAGATTGATCTACTATAGTCCGCTGTGTTGCTAAAGTGCGACGTTATTTAAAGTACCTAAAGTAGCTACCAACTGCATTGATATCTTATGTAAAAATCATTTGTTTAAACTGAACTGAACTCAAACAAAATCATTAAAGTTCAAACTTTTCCCGTTGAAATGAACAGTATAAAATGCATTTCAGCTGACGTCGTGGTATGGAGTACGTTTGAACATTTACTTGGTGGGTACGTATAACAGTTGCTGTATTACAATGAATTCTCGTACGCACGCTCTGATGTTTGCAGAAGACCTGATGTTTTTCGTAATGAAAAGTGATAAAGTATTTTGGATACCTGGCACCTCCGGTTCAATGTATCGATCGTGCACCAACTGCACGTTCCATGAGTGCATCGGAAAGGCTATTCTCCTGTTGCGAGAACCACTTGGTGATATTGATCCATACGTGTTGAGCTGCTATTTCCAGCGTGGTTACACCCCTTTGCAGTTTCTAAAGTTTTGTTCCACGGTGTCCTCTCATGCTGTGGACCAGTTCAAGAAGGGCGGCTTAGCTTCGCCGGATCTTGCCACAATTCTTATGGCGGAAAAACTTTGTGGCTTCATGGAATCTGGTAGTTTTGAAGAGGGCGGTGACTGGCTGCGGCTTTACACCACGGCTTTTGAAATACAATTAAACGAACTCTCCATTGCTGACTAAGCATGTTCCAAGCTACCGTTCGTTTCCATGTATCCCTTCCTTGGCGTTTCGTTAAAAGAACTGGGGTTGAATAACGCCAACAGCTTTGTATTCAAGTATGTGAACAGTTATTTCTCGTATGATTATATACCCTTTGGAGTATAGTTTCTAGGATTGTTCCAATGTGACCTTTGGTGCTCGTGTCCCGGTACAGGAAAGGCGCCTTTACCTTCCAGGATTATACCACAATCTTTATGGCAAAATCTAACGATTTTTTTTCATGGAATTCGAAGAGGCCGGTAATTGCTGCTTCTCTGCACCAGACTTCGAACAGCTGTAATGAGAACTAATGCGCCATTGCTAAGTATATCCCAAGCTATCGATCATTTTGGATGCATCTTAAAACTGGGGTCAGATACACCAGCTTTGTATTCAAGTATTGTATCGGGTTAGCTGGAAACTGGAGGCATTTTTTCGATCGCCCTTGCATAAATGTTAAAATTCGCGGAATGCGGTGATGTCCAGTGTTGCTTATTTTTCTTTTCTCATTTTGCTGTTAAATCTTGTAAGAGAATGGCACTGTATGCGTATCGCTGTTATCGTTAAGTTTTATTGTTGAATCAAATTTGCAATGTACTCGTATCTTATCCCATCCTGTCGCTTAATTATTGCTTTTATGTTTTTAAAGAAGCAAAAGTGCATTTATTGTGTACATTTGTTTTAGCAAATAAATATATGGGAAAATACTACGGCATCTGTTATTCAGTCTTCATTTATTGGAAAAGTGCTGAGTTTTTGAAGTCCTTAATGCTTTAACTTTTAAAAAATTCAATTGATTTCTTTGAAATGTTTGGTTACCTCCTAAATTATCTTTGAATTCAATTTCGGAGTTGTCGATTTTAAGTAGTTTAAATTTTGACTTGCCTTAAAATGTCGTGTAGAACGAGTTCCCTTTAAATCGCGGATTCGTTATTCTATTAAGTTTCTTGGATTTCGTTAATTCCAGAAATTGGGAGAATTGAGCTTTAGAGTCTGGAATTTATGTTACAGAATTTATTTAAGGTCTACGATTAGCCAGTATAAGATCTTAAATGTAGAGTTTCAATGAACTTTTGACATTTTTATTCGTCATTTACATTGCCTAAACTAAATATTTACGGAATTTCTCGGAGTTGGCGTTACTAGTGGGTGTAAATCTAGTTTTGTATAAATTTGTATAAATTTTAGTGGGGGTTGCAAGTTTACAAAATTGAACTTCAGCTGTTTACTCGAGAATATATTTCGCTGACAAATCATTAGGACAGAATTTTTTTTTCTCTAGATGGGTCATCAATTTTGTATGCAAGCATCTTGATCTCCCTTCAGTTTATGCGCTGTGAAAAAGTTTCAACAGAAATTATCAATTAAAAACTAGATGTATACTGATTTTACTTTAGGTTTTAAGCAGAGTTAAGAACTCTGCTGTAAAAGTAAGAATTTTCTAATTTGTATCATTAGCTAATGAAATCTTGATCACTTTAAAATTATAATTGTATGAAAAGGTTGCTTGCCCATACTGTACAATCCAAGTTATATTGGCCAAATTATTCCAGGTAACTGGGACTAAATTCAGACGTATAAATTTGAGTAATCGGATTCTAGACCCGCTCATATCTACTCACCATAGCCCGTTGTGTTGCTCCAGTGTGACGTTAATTGAAAATACCAATACCTATCTACTCACCGTAAGGTGTGGAGCAATTAATGATAGGAGGGGGAAGGGACATTATCCAGCAAAAAGCGCACAAGGGAACCATCCCAGCAAACCGGAAGGCACACCTCCATGAGCCGCCCGCGCAGCCCCAAACACAGGGCATCGCATTTATTTTTTAAAATTTTACATATTTACAGAAAAGGAGTTTTTTTTAAACAAAATTCCAACGGATGTTGGAATTTTTAAATAAATCAGGCTAACAGTGCCTGAGAATAATTATATAACATTAGTTTATGAAGAAATATATATATAAATAAAATGACAATACAGATATATGGTTGTTTAAACATTTAAAGTATGAAGTGTACAAAGTTATTTTAACTACATAGGAACGTTATAATTAAATAAAGAGTTCAGTTATTTACATATGAATTCGAGGTGGAGAGAGCCTCCCAACTATCTCCTTTGCAGCCAACACACAAGCCTTAATTCTATATCTAGATAAATAATTTTTAATTATTGCATTTAGCCAAATAGGTTTGTTACTTGATTTAGGTTTGGTTTTGACATTCAAAGAGATAGTGGTCGGCGTCTCCTACCTTGCCACATTCACAAAGATCAGTGGTTTTAATTTTAAATCTATACAAGTATGCCGGGAAAGGACCATGACCTGTCAGGTACCAGACAAGGTTTCTGTCCTCGACGAGGGTTGCAGTGTTGATCTCCGGCATGAACTCCTTCAGCCGGAGACCTTTCACTGAGTTGGAATGATGCTCCTGCCACGCCTCCAAAATATAGGTCTCCAATTTTCTTTTCAGAAAGGAGAGCGGAACAAGAACATCCAACACCTCGCCATCATAGGCTGCAAGTTTGGCATGCTGGTCTGCCAACTCATTCCCAGCTATTCCCACGTGAGCCCGAACCCAGTCCAGGCCAAAAATGTTAGTCTATGGAGCTATTTTCTCTTTAATATTATTAATATAAGTGGATTTACTATTGGGAGATTTAAGTGCCTGGACAGAGCTCAGACTGTCACTAAAAATATTAATTTTTCTATTAACTGAAATAGCGTAAAGGATAGCTAGAAAAATAGCGGATAACTGCATGGAAGACAGAGTTGTTACTTTTAAGCTTGAATTTAAGAATTTTGAGAGGGGAGTGTGGAGGATGCACACCGAGGCTCCAATATTGCCATCAATACCAGAGCCATCGGCGTACACCTCATAGTCAGCGCTAGGAATACTATTTTTAAAGTTTAAAATCAGATTGCTAGCAGGAATGTCAATCATAAAACAGTTAAAGTCAATTTGGTTTGGTGACAGGCCAAGCTCAGGATCGGGCAGCTGCCTTTTGATGATGTTAAATTTTTTTGAATAGGGACTTGAGGGTCACATGTAGTGGGGGATCCCGCAGATGGCGTTAAGGGAATCGGTGGGGGACGTTCAATATGCTCCAGACATCTTTATCAGAAAAGGTCTCTGAATGGACTGGAGTTTTTTCTTTTGACCTAAAGTCAAAGAACCGCCCCAAACGCCAGCTCCATAAGTAAGGATTTTCTCGATGACAGTGAGATACCAGATTTTTTGGAGCTGGCAACCAACACCCCATCCTCCGCCTCTGACTCTTCCAATGGATCCCCAATACCAAAACACCTTGATGTTAAAGATAAGATGTGGTCACTCCACATGAGCCCATTGTCCAAGATAATGCCGAGATATTTCAGATTAGTGGAGATTTTAATAGATATACACTGCTGGCCACCGTAAATGCAACACCCTGAAGGAAGCATGCAAATAATATGAAATTTACAACATGCATTAGCGGAGGTGAGATATGCAAATGATTAGAATTTCAGCGCAGACGCACATCACGCGCGCCTGTGGCGCCCTTCAAAGCGCTATTTAAGGCTTGGAGATTTCGACGATTTCAAGTACGGCAATTGTGTTTTTCTTGTGGTTTTTTCAAAAAAACGATCAATTATGCCTCGTAGAAAACAGCGATCATCTTTTGATCAAGTATCCGAGTTCGACAGAGGAAGGATAGTGGCCTACCGAGATTGTGGATTATCTTTCAGGGAAATCGGTAGTCGTGTTGGACGAAACCAAACAACTGTAATGCGGATATGTGATCGTTGGATGCAGGAGGGTACGACAGACCGACGTGTTCGATCGCATCCACCTCAGTGCACCACTTCACGTGATGACAGGCATATTGTGCGTATGGCAGTGACGGATCGCTCAGCCACATCACGAACCATAGCACAGCACATTCAGTCTGTACCGCATCATCCAGTGTCTGCGCGTACCATTCGACGCCGTTTACAGCAGAGTGGTCTGTCCGCAAGACGTCCATTGCTTCGTCTACCCTTGACGCAGAACCACAGACGTTTCCGCCGCCAATGGTGCGATGAAAGAAGGATGTGGACGGCAGAATGGAATGAAATTGTCTTTACTGACGAGTCACGCTTCTGTCTGCAACACCACGATGTTCGGATTCGAGTCTGGAGACACCGTGGAGAGAGGATGCTGAACAGCTGCGTTATGCACCGCCACACTGGTCCTGCACCGGGTATTATGGTATGGGGCGGTATTGGATATCACTCTCGCACTCCTCTAGTACGCATTGCCGGTACTTTAAACAGCCAGCGCTACATCTCCGAGGTGTTGGAGCCAGTTGTCCTTCCTTACCTTCAGGGCTTGCCCACAGCCATATTTCAACAGGATAATGCGCGACCACACGTGGCACGCATTGTCCAAGGGTTCTTCGTCAATCGCCAGATTGAATTGCTTCCCTGGCCAGCTCGCTCTCCGGATCTTTCGCCGATAGAAAACATGTGGTCCATGGTTGCTCAACGATTGACCCAGAATACATCCCCAGCTGCCACACCAGATCAACTTTGGCAATGTGTGGAAGCTGCTTGGTCTGCTGTACCCCAAGAACACATCCAAAGTCTCTTTGAATCAATGCCGAGGCGTGTGGCAGCGGTGATCTCCAACAATGGCGGCTACTCTGGCTACTGATTTTGGCAGGAACCACACTTCACAGAAGTCTATAAATTTAATCATTTGATACTTGGTCAACATGTTATCTACAAAATAAATTTTGTTGTGATATCTATTGTCTTTCTTGGTGTTGCAATTTGGGTGGCCAGCAGTGTATTATCAATTTTGAATATAGGATTTCGTTGAGCTCTTAGAAACAACAATGGACTGGCATTTGTCCACAGACAGTCTTAATTTAAGGAAAGAGAGCTTTTGATGTATGTCGTAAAGCGCCTTATTTGTTTTGATCTCAAGGATCTTTCGCGTATTACCTATCGTTATCAACGCTAGATCGTCTGCAAAAGCCTGAAGGAAAATTTCATCGGAATTTAAGAATAGAATTTCGTTAAAATAAATATTACACAGGGTGGGGGCTAGTACCGATCCCTGTGGACATCCTTTAGTGATATTACGAGTTATCTGATCAAACAAGGTATAAGAAATCTATTTGTTAAATAATGCTTGATGAACTGAATCATAATATTTGGAATTTTATATTTATTAAGAATGTCCATTAACAATCGCCAGTCCGTGCTGTCAAAGGCAGCTTTGATATCTAATGTCGTGAGGGCAGAATGACAAAAATCACGGGATAATTTTAGTTTATTAACCACAGAGAACACGGCCTCCTCACAGGATCTCTGCTCTCGAAAACCATATTGTTTGTTATGAAGTATTTCATGAGGGTACAGCCAGGAATTTAATTTCCTGACAAACACCCTCTCAATAATTTTGCCTAACGTTGGCAAAAGACAAATAGGTCGATAAGCTCCGCAAGTAGATGGATCTTTTCCAGGTTTTAAAATAAAGCGAACTGCTCCATTTCTGAGACAGTTCGGGAAATATCCATGTTGTAAAGTTTTATTAATTGGTTCAATAAGTAATTCAGGGTATTTTGAGTAATGAATTTCCAAATTCGGTAATCAATCATATCTGGTCCTGGGGCACTTCCGACCTCTAATTTGGACAGTACAAATTCTAAATCCTGCGATTCAATGTAAAAATTACATTCTTTAAGATAGGTTAGGTCTAGATTAGGGGGGTTTTCGTTAGTTTCACTGAAATAATGATCCATAAGCAAGTTAAGTTTTTGAGTTAAATTAAGATTAGGGCGATCAGGAAAGTATAAATTAAGATTATTATTATTGGCAGTTTTTTGTAAAGTAAATTTGAATAAGGATCCATACTTTGCTACCTGATTTGTACAATGTATCTTCCAGGCCATTCTTTTGGATTCGTTTATTTCTTTTCTATATCCGGCTCTGGATGATCTATAGAGCAAACCAGCTTTACTGATTTCATCATTATTTGAGCCATTATTTATCATGGACTTCATTCTTTTTCTAAGAGCAGTGAGTCTGTTTCTATGGGCGGCCAGTTCTTTGGTCCACCACTGAATCTTCCAAATTTTTTTGCGTTTAGTTTTCTTTATTGAATGCATTGCAGCGTTAGTGGTTATTGCGATTAATTTTTCAAAGTAATTATCAAGATCAGTGGTGTTTTCAATATATTAAGAGCCAAAGTAATCAAGTCGGGGGTTAGTCTATAGAATAATTTAGGGAACTTTCCCAGACCGAATTTCGTCCTGAAAAAGAACCCTGTGTAGTTAGTAGTTTTATAGTTAATGTCCACAGTAACATATCTGTGGTCACTGAGGGATTCAATGTCTAAGACATGCCAGGTCTAAGATGTCAGAACTAATTAAAGTTAAGTCCGGCCATCCCTTTCCAGTTAGGGCAATAAAGGTAGGCCCTTTGTCTGGGATATTTAGAATATTCATAAAAGAGGTATTACATAGATTGAGCACTCTCCTGCCCCGGATGTCTTCAAACCCGTATCCCCATATTGGGGAGCAGGCGTTAAAATTCCCCATGATGAGGAGCCTGCCTTGATGGAAGTTAAGGACTTGTAGCTCCTCCAACAAGATGTCAATGTTGTCATGGGGGGAAGTAAATACTTCCTAAGACCACCTCTGCTGACCCGACCTCTGCAAAGACATAATTATCGGTGATAAACTTTAAATTAAACATATAATTTGGGTTGGTGCAGATTAATATACTATTATTTTTCCTAGAGGTAAATTGACGGTGACCTGGTAACGGGGCTAAAGAATTTTGACGCACCAAATATGGGTCTTGAATAAAAATGAAGTCGGCTTTGATTTGTTCAACAGTGACCACAGCTAGACTGTGAGCAGCAAGTGAATGATTAGTATTAATTTGTAGTAGTTTAATTGTCTGCCATTAATAGCCGTAGTCAGTGTTGGCTTCTAGCATGGCAATCTGCCTCCTATAATTTGGACACTTTTTTGCCCGACAGTCATTGTCTATTTCATAATTTGTTTTAAATTTTTCATTCGAGTCAACGCAGTTGACACATTTTTTATTATTATCACATTTTTCATTTGGATGGTCTTTACCGCAATTTAAGCAAATAGGTTTGTGTCAGTGCACCGACTCTTGCTGTGGCCAAACTTTCCACAGCCGATACACTGACGTACACTTTTAAATTCATCAACCCGGACTCTTTGAAAGCCCAGGTAGATATGCCATTAAATTTATGATATGTATCTGGAGTTACTGTAATAACACAGTGATTTCCTCTGATAGCTGAAATTTTAAAGGCAATTTCCATGCCTTCAGCTGTGTTATCATTCTTTAGTTTGATTGCTGGGATAATTTCGTTGGCACCAATTTCTTTATCTATGTTCAGGAGGATCACCCTGAGTTTCTTTTTTTCAGGTTTATAAATTGTAAAAGTTTTACTTATGTCATCGTCCTTCTTGAATTTTCCCTGTAGTAAATCAATATCGCTTGAGGATCCCAAATCTACAGCTAAACCGCCTCCTCCAATCCTTCGGATGCGTTCTACTTTGCAGCTCATTTTTTTAATTTGGTCTTGGACCAAAATTCTATTTTTATATGGATCACCGTCTTCCTTAGGTCTTAGTAGTAAAGTATGTTTCATCTTATTTTTGTTGTATTGGGAGTGGTTTCGCCTGATCGGCGAGTTTATCCGCATAAGATGATCGTAGTTCAGGTAACGTCTTCTTAAGATCTTTTATTTCTTTTAGGAGTTCTCGTTGGTTCCAGTTGTTGACTCTTTGTTTGAAGACTCAGATGCCTCCGTCTTAAGTTCTTTAATTAATTCAGCGTTGTGTTGGGTAGATTTCTCAAATATGTTAGTTAGGTTCTTGATGTGTAGTTCTCTTTCAGACAATAGGGTAGCAATAGTTATTTCATTTTCTCTTATGTTTTGGTTTAAGAGTTTGTTTCCTAGTTTGAATTGTTTAATATCTTCCAAATTTTTTATGACACTTTCGTTTTTTCCTTAAATTGGCAGCTTCATCCTCTAATCCAGGTTCTAAGGTGTTATTTTCCCTCTTCTAGATTTTGGATAGAAGTTTGCAGTTCCATAATAGTTTCATCCTTTTTTCCTATTTGGTTTTTCAGACCGTTCAGTATTTCATTATATTCTTCAGGAGTCAATCGGTCAGGCATAAATCTTTTCACGATCATGGGACTAGGAACAATGCATTAGAAATCTTGAGGACTTCCTGCAATTTTACCCTAAAATATTGGACCGCCGTTTAAATTGAAATATTTTTAATAACTTGCAGGTTTGAGGAATCGGTGTAGTTTAAAAGGAATATGTTTACGTACTTATGATCGAAAGGTTTCTAAAGAAAGCAATGGTCAAATATGGCCCTCGAGCCATGAAACCCAAAAAACCAACCAAAGGAAACAATAAGCCTAGATAAAACTTGACAATTTTTTATTTTTAATTACAAATTACATGTCGGGAAAATTTCAACTCATTACGTATAATTCTACATTAGGATTTTAACGAAAATTTGCTTAGTGTTGATTCCCATTCGTAATAGTCGGTTCGAAAGAATTTTTCAGGCAAATTTACGCAAAACCCGTTTGTAATCGAAGAAACATCGTAAAAACTGATGGCATTCCTGTAAGTAATCGAAGTATAAAAATAAATGAAATTCATTGCGTAGGTAGTTAATTAACGTCGCACTGGAACAATAAAGGGAATATTGGCCACGGTCGGGATCAATCCCTAAGGACAATCCAAGAACGACGCCTGTTATTTAGAACCACGGTCAGGTGACGAGGTCAATACCTGAGCCGGCATCTATTCTCCAAACTTCCATACCACGCCAACGTGAGGACATGAGGCCACGACAGGTTTAACGTGCACCAGCCCCCGTGAAATCCGTTGGGATAATGGTATTCGAACTTAAAACATTTTGCTTTCCTCGAGCAAAAAGTATTCACGACAGTAATATGTGGTTAGTCTATTTGCTAGTGATTAGAATTTTCTTGCACCTCGTAACTTCGTTTCCGTCCATGTTACCGCAAAACAAAAAACATCCTTGAGTGAAATCTGAAAGTTAAATTTTTCAGTGCAAGATAATTAGCCAATTCCATAATTAAATATGCCTAAGTTTTCGTGTGAAATTTTACGCTTGAACCCCTTTGTGAAAGTCTTGAAAGTAATATTTGATTTTGAATATTCATATGTAAAACGGCGTTGATTTCTCGTAAAATACTTTTTAAAAATCCTCGAAATGTTAAAACTGATATCCAGGAAAATAATTTAGAAATAATCTAAGGAACAAAATTTATTTCGCTACAAGAGCTTTACTTCGTGTAACTTTTATCAATAACCCTTGCAGCAATTCTCTTAAAATATATGGCGTGGTGTGGAAGTTTGGAGAGTGGGGTGCCAGCTCAGGTGTTGCCTCGTCATCTGACCGTGGTTCAAAATTACGTGGTGTTGTCCTCGGATCTTTCCCTTTGGGATTGATCCCGGACCGTCACCAATAGCCCGTTGTGTTGCTCCAGTGTGACGTTAATTGAAATACCCCCCCCCCTCTTAAAATATATAAAAATGAACGATCAAACTGTAGGTAGGTATTTTAATTAAAGTCGCACTGGAGCAACACAACGGGCTATTGAACGATCAAACGGTAGGTAGATGTTTTAGTTAACGTCACACTGGAGCAACACTGCGGGCAATTGGTGACGGTCCGGGATCAATCCCAAAGGAAAAGATCGAGGACACTACGTAATTTTGAACCAGGGTCAGATGGACGAGGCAACACCTGAGCTGGGACCCCACTCTCCAAACTTCCACACCACGCCAACGTGAGGACATTTGAGGTCACGACAGATTTAACGTGCACCAGCCCCCTTTGTACACGACGGTGTTTGGCTGGATTCGAACTCGCAACCCTTCGGCCGCTAGTCCGTTACTCTTCCAACCGGGCCACCGCAGCCCTGTCAGTTGAACGGAATTTAGCTATTAAATCGTCAAAGTAGGTAGTTAATTAACGTCGCACTGGAGCAACAACTGACTATTGGCGATAGTCCGGGATCAATCACGTAGGGAAAGATCCGACAACACTACGTATTGGAATGCAAAAAGGGCGCCAAATAAATACTATTAGTCAGCCGAGGTAAGTATTTTAATTAACGTCACACTGGAGCAACACAACGGGCTATTGGTGACGGATCAATCCTAAAGGGAAAGATCCAAGGACAACACGTAATTTTGAACCATGGTCAGATGACTATTAGTCAGCCGAGAAGGAAGCTAAGATAACACAGGACTCAATTGCGGTAATGAATTCTCAACCAAGACAAGTGTGTTATTAGCGAGCGATCCTCCCGACTTCTCTTCGAGGTTAATCACGTCTGAAGCATTAGGAGTGTTATTTCTTATAAAACAAGGGCAGCGGTAGCCCAGTTGGAAGAGCAACGGATTAGCAACCGGAAGGTTGCGAGTTCGAAACTAGGTCAAACCAACGAGTCGTGTACTCGGGGGCTGGTGCATGTTAAATCTGTCGTGGCTTCAAATGTCCACGTTGGTGTGGAAGTTTGGACGATGGGGTGCCAGTTCAGATGTTGCCTCGTCATCTGACCGTGGTTCAAAATTACGTGTCGTCCTCGGATCTTTCCCTTCGGGATTGATCCCGCAGTTGCCAATAGCCCGGTGTGTTGCTCCAGTGGGGCGTTACTTACCTATCTTGTCATAAAACAAAATCCGCAGATTTCCTATTGGAACATTTGTGCTGTTTGCTATCAATAAGAGTCGTAGGCAGCATTACTGGGAGTCTTTTACATTTTTTAAAAAGATTTAAGTACAACTATTATTAATCTATTTGAACTAGATAAATTGTATTTAAGAACAAAAATTAATCCCATGTACAAATTGCTGAATTTTCTGGTCTGCAATTATAAATGTGTCAAGTATTTTTCATCTTGATTTTACAAATCATGATTTTTAAATTTTAGTTTTCTATTAAAAAGATTTGATTTCCTACGATATTTTGACATAATCGTTAATAATCACTTAACAGGGAACCCCGATAGATAAGAATGAAACTTTTTATACAAAACTCTTTAAAGACACTTTTAAAAAAGTTTGTATGAATGTACAAAATGTTTTGTTTCTTTTGATACTAGGATCTGAAACTTCATTCTCTTTTTAAAATTTATCATAAAAAGTGACATCTCGGTTGATCTCAGTACAAGAATGGTTCCGTAAATATTTACAAAATAAATTACATTAAATAATCAAATCTTGTTCCTGGAAACTTACTTTTTATTTTTGCAATCACTGTTTAGAGTACGAAGATGAGAAGAGGTAGAGTCAAAGCAGAAAAAAATATTTATAATCATTTTACTATCGTAATAAAGATTTTCAAATATGTTTAAAGAGAATTTTAGTTATTGTCAGATATTTTAAAGAAAATAACAGCCATCTTAAGAATGAAATAACGTTATTTTACTTGAAGAAAAAGAAAAGCATATCAAGCATTATGTATCTTATTTGCAGATATATTTTAAATGACAGAAATAGAAAAGCTTGAAAATTAAATTTTTAAAAATTAAGTGTAAATAATTAAAATTAAAAATATAGTTGGAAATTAAAATTGAAAAATTAAAAACTTCCAGCTTGATTTTCAAAAATAAAAGGCAAACCATAGTGTAATTTACTGATAATTAAACCTGCCTTTTCGGGAAATTGCTTCCAGAAAATTTCAAATCCAATCCCTTAATAGATGGAATTTTTCAACACTTCATCACGTGCATTTTCAGGATATGTAAAATTGGAAAAAGCAGAACCAAGTGAGTACTTTTGGCATCCGAATACCTAGGATGGGTACTCTTGTAACCGAATACCTTGGATACGAGTACTTAGGTATTCGAATACTTGTATCTGCATACTCTTGTATTCGAATACCTTCGATCTGAGTACTTTGGTAACCGAATACTTATATCTGAATACTCTTGTATTCGAATACCTTGGATCTGAGTACTTTGGTATTCAAATACTTTGGAAAAGAATCGAGTACAATTACTTTTAAGATTCAAGTACATGACATATTTTGTATTCGAATACTCCCATCACTAACTGATACAGAAGAGAGAAATACACCCAGAGAAGAACTTAGAAGGCTTGGAATAATTCCAAATGCTCAATAATTTGAGAATCAGACTCACAAAGTAACAAGAATTCTGTTCTCAAGCATGTATGTTACATATTTAACAAATTTTCCCCAGATAGAAGTTTCAAAACAAAATCCTACATATAAGGCATTGTCAAATTTATGGTTATATTCACTGACATCATAAGATTCATTATGAATATAACTGCATACGAATGACACTACCCTCTTATTTGACTATTAATAGAAGGGCCATGCAGAGAGGGAAGCCTACCGGATCTCGTCCTTTTTCTACCAGGGACAGCTCCCTGTTTGCAAGCAAGTCTTGTTCATGAAATTGATGAAAAAAATTACATGATTTACAAAATATTTAATATTTTTGTTTAAAACCCTAAATATACACCATGAAATTCCTTTATTCATGAGCGAGTATTTTGCAAATTCAAAATGGAATTTGAAAATAAAGTCTATTATAAACATTTAGCTTTTAATAAACAGATTTTAGCAAACATTTTTCCTGTAGATATTGTATTCAAATGTGTTAAAACCACAAGTTTTGTTTTTCAATAGCTTCTATTGATTGTATATGTGGAGTGAAACAAACAAAATGATTCAAGAATCTAACAATAAAAACTGTGTCCTTTTTTTACTTCATTCCCTCCATTAAACTGGCTCTATACATATTACTGATTTAAATATCAAACAAAGCAATGATTGAATATTTAGTAGTTAGTTTTGTTTGATCTAAATTTCTCAATTAGAGCAGTGACTTTTAACCTTTTTCATTTCCTGGCCCACATAACTAATTACCAAAATTCCGAAGCACCAAAAAAATTTTTTTTATGATTTGACCAAATAAGACATAATTTTGATTCATTTACAAATATTATTTAATAGCAGTTAATTATCTTCTTTACACCAAAGCAGGTTATTAAAACTCTTTTCGAAACAATTAATGATACTCAAAATTATTTATACAGGTAATGAAAAAATATTGATGTTACTTGAAATTATTTGTGATCTGACCAAAAAATAGGCATAATTTTGATTGATTTATAATTATATAAAAGAGAATAGCAGTAACCTACCTTTTTTATTCAAAAGTGGGTTCTAAAAATCTTTTGAAACAATTTAAGATACTTTTGTGTAAAAAAAGAAAAACTTAAAATTATTTACAGGAATTAAAAGCATGTATATTAACTGAAACTATTAGTGAATTCACTTGTCGAAAGTTAAAAATTAAACTGTTAATATTAAACAAATCTGACACAATTTAAATTGTTTCACTATCCGTAAAGCATAACAGTTTTTCCTTTCCTTGCCAGCTGAAAATCACTGTTTAGGGACTAATTAGACTTGATGTGGATTCTGAACCATTATCACCAATAATGCAACACTGAGATTCAACACCTGAACTTGTACTGGGGATAAAAATCATGAAATAATTTTCATTAAAATATGTTAATTTTCTTTCAATCAATACCTTCTAATATTGATCTGAAAATTCAAAAAAGTCAACCCCTCTTTGAAAAGACAAAGTTTAAAATAAATTTATTTTCTATGGTTAATGGTGACATTTAAACTTTGATTTGAACAAACAATAGTCACATTTCAATGTGATTGTTAAGAAAAGTCAGATGTTAAGTATTTTTAAACAGTAAATTGCATTTTGAAAAATAAATGTATTAGAATTATTGAAAATGTCAATCATTTATGACACGTAACTAAAAATAAAATAATTAAAAATAGAATTTGATTTGGCTTATTAAATTAAAAATGTTATGCAAAACATCAATAAAAAATAGCATAAAAGTTAAACTGAAGTATACTAAACCAAAGATATAAAATTAAAACAAGGCATACAAAACCATCAATAAGAGTACAAAAAGTAGCATCTAAGTTAAGCAACTGGAAAATTGACCCCAATGATTTAAAATTAAAATGAATACATGCAACAAATATCAGAATAATTTTTTAAGATTCAGAGAATTCTTAAATAGAATAAATATTATTTTCCTTTTCAGATTAGTACTAGATTGTGAACACAAGAAATAAACAATTTAAAATTGTGATCATTTTAAATTCATATTAATCTACAAAGAACTATTCTCAGATAACAAAATGTTCGCTCATTTCTCAATAACACCACCATTTTTCACCCAATCTTGAAAACTACCAGAATAGATCAAAACATTCTTGTAACCAAGGTTCTGCAGTTTTTGAAATGCATCCGTTGCTCTTTTACCAGATCTACAGGAAATTACAAATTCCTTCTCTGGTTTGGGAATTCCGAACTTAGAAAGAAAAGCAGAATCACTCATATTAAATGCTTCAGAAACTTGTCCCAATGGGATATTTATGGAATTGGGAATTTTTCCATCCTCCTTAAGTTCTGAGGGTTCTCGTACATCTACGAGAATAGTACCACTCTTCATTTTAACATTTAGATTTTCAAAGTCGATAATGTTTATTGTATCAGACATCTTTTTACAGTAGCTCCTTTGATAAAACGACAGATACGGTAGCTTCACCACTTTTCTGGTTGAAACTTGATTAATTAGGTAACGCAATGCCATTCGATGGTTTTCTTCGTATGAATAAGGAAAAATAATAAAATGCAGAAAAAACGAGTTTTATTTTTCAGATTAGTCTATTATTGTTATTTGTTTACTTTCTTTTTCAGGAAATCCCTTCATTTCACTTTATATTTTCATAATGTCGTTGCCACTCAACCAATTCCATGTTAAAAAGTTACGAAAAAGGTGTTTTAATTATAAACAGAACGGTATTTATAACTAAAAACGATTTTTTAGTTTCTATAAGTGTTTCTACTACTAAAAAACATTGATATTTTCAATAAAATTTTACTCTGCATTGCTGATTATTCCAACAAAAACTCCAGCATTGTTAGTTTACTCAACCCAGTGTTTTTATTTCCATCCTGCCGCATGGCCGCTGTTACAGCATTTGCTATAAGTATTTAGGTTATAATTATAACTATATTGTACCAATAGTTTATGCCATTGAATTTCGGAAATATGACAAAAATAGGTGAAGAATACACTCTTGCTTCCATCAACATCAAAACTTATTTCCATCTGCCCTTCAGTAGAGTAAGGGATAACTGCTTTTTGGTGAATGACGGAAGAAATTCTATAGTAAAAGTACGGTTTCTCCTTATTTCATTCTCTCCTCGTATTCCGAATTGTTTTAAACTTGATAATAATTTCATAGTTTACGCTGTATACTGTTTTGTTTAAGTTGTATATGTAAATGTCATACATAGGCCATCGCCAAAATTGTCATGTTTCTCATGAAAAAAAAATATTTTTCTTGTAGTATATGCTTCTTATATAAGGCATTGTGTTCAGTTTTTTTATTCATATAATTATAGATAAATTTTAATTTATTCACTGTTTAGAATTTTGTCTTAAAGCTTTTTGAATTTATGTAAAGACTTGGTGATTCTATTTCATATTTGTGTTATACTTATTTACTTTTGTGTAGGCTGTAGTAAGTTATTGATTTAAATCCCAAGGACTGATCATCAATACTCTCATGTTTGATCTCACTAATAGATCAGCTATTTCATATTTGTGTGGATGTTTTCTAATGACCTCAATAGGCAAGAAGCTCCTTGGATGCTGATTGCACATGCATGTACTCCACATGAAAAGTGATTAGATATCCTGTTTTCCCCAGAACAACTCTGGTCTTAAGACCAATGTGTCAGTATTCCAATTATTTCTGGGCCGTGATAGCCCAGTTGGAATAGCAACTGGAGGATAGCGAGTTCAGCCAAAGTTTGTCATGTACATAGGGGCTGGTGCATGTTAAATCTGTTGTGGCCTCAAATGTCTTAACATTGTGGAAGTTTGGAGAGTAGAGTGCTAGTACAGGTGTTGGCCTCATCATCTGACCATGATTCAAAATTACGAGGTGATGTTCTTGGATCTTTCCCCTCGGGATTGATCCTATACCATTGTTTTGCCCTAGTGTGACATTTATTGATTACCAACCCATTATTAACCCCTGAATTAAATAAATGTCTTGTTTTGGCACAAGGACTTTTTGTGGCAATGCTTTTGGCATGCTTTTTATATCGCCAAGGAAGAATTTCTTAGAAAAACACCAATTTGGGCTAAGGGAAAAATAATTAAAAAATGAATGAAAAGAAAAAATCCACACATTATGCTTTTTTAAAGTTTTCTTATCATTTCAAACTTTTTCCTATCTAAATCTCTAACAACTTCTAAAAATTTATTGAAACAAACTATTTATTTCACATGAATAAGAAACTAAATAAAAATGAAATTTGGTTTGCCTGTTGTGATATGGGAGCATGCTTCCCTAAAGTTGCCCTACCACCAGAAAAATTAAACCTAAAATTTTGGAAAAGTACACCCTGGCCCCTATCACACTAAATACAGAAGGCATGGTAAGAAATTATGATTTACAAAAATTAATAAGATATTCAAATAACAGCAAGATACATTACAACCTGATGCAACTATGCCATGTTTAAAATACAAACTAAAAGTTTTAATTCTTTAAATTTACAGGAAATAGAAAAGAATTGGAAAAAATTCGAAAGGACCGATGAAATCAAAGGACATTATAACAAAAACGTTTTTAAATATTTTGAAGGGACAGTGAAATCAAAGAGCAATAAAACTGAAATGAAAAGAACATTCCAAAATATTCAAGAGCTTCTTAAAAAGGCCGGAAATGAAAAGTTTAACTTCAGGAAGTTGCCATAAACCTAATACAGCAGAGTTGTCTGCCACAACTCGCTACAAAAAGCATGCCATGAGCATTGCAACAAAAAGTCTTTTTATCAAAACTGTACCCCTGTTTTTTTTTTAAACTTTTTTCCTCCAAAAAACTGCCACTGAACTGAAAAATTTCTTAAAGCAGAAATTAACTCCAATGCCATGGTCAAATCAAACAATGGATAAAACATGAATATTACACTGAATAATTTGTTTGCCTAAAAGTACATTGCTACGAGCCAAAATGCTCTTCATGAAAAACTTGACAAATGTAGAATCATGAAAATTCCTTCTCATTCAATTCATCTTAATACCTCTGCTCTTGTCTGTTTTGAATCCTAAATCGTATTCTAGAATGGTTTGTCTTGGATTGATGACTTATCAAATGATTGAAAAGCAAACATAATGAAATGTTTTTTAATTGGGATTTTGGTAAAAATCAATCTGAGATTCAACTCTACCTCACTTACAAATGAATCTAAAAAGATTGATCAAGCTCGATTTGTTTTAAAGAATTATAGCTGACCTACATTTCTATTTTGAAAGAGTATTTTTTATTTTTCTTAAAAATTACTTATATATTTTAGGCAAAGTTCGAAATTAGCGGTCATTAGTCTTATTTTGTATCTTTAAATTTTGCTTTGACAATCGAGTTTGTAGACCCAACTGTCATTTTTGATGCCTAAGTTTTCTGAATATTTTTGTGTGAATGATGTATATTGTGACCAATCAATCTCACTCTTGTTTCTAACAATCCACACTAAATTATCTGTAAATACAACAAACTGTACTGTAAATGTAAAACAATGATAAAAAAATTCTTTAAGAGAAAAAAATGCAGTATAGCAAAACATAGATATAGCAAAAAATGCAAATAGTTATCAAAGTTTTGCTTTTAGTCATTGTATGTATTTATACACACCTGTGCAAGCAAAATGAATTATAAAACCCAAGTAGAGTATTTTAGCATTTTGAAGGAAAATGCTTAAGTGCCATTGATGCCTGACTTTCTGTTCCCAATTTCTAATCTTAATTTTAGGTAATGTTGAAAGGAAAAGATTGCTAAATTATATATATATGTATATATATATACATATATATACACTGTTGGAATGGATTAGTAATTTATTTACTGGATAATCACAAAATTGAGTTTCAAACTAAAAATATCAGTGAGTTTACAGTTATCTGATTTTGATCTTGTTTTGATAGTCATAGATTAACAGTGCAACAGTTATGAATTCAAACACCTTCATTCTACTAACCTGTTGTTAAATGTCACATAAAGTATGAATTGCATTTTGTTCATTATTTTGATTACGAGTATTTTGCAGTGTTGCATAAAATATTAAAAAATCTGCATATGTGAAAAATATTTATAAGTAATTATGTTGATTATATATAGATTTTTCTTTAATAAATTTTTTTCTAATTAGGTGCAAGATCGTAAACTACTACATTCTTGGACATTAACTCATCCAAATTCCTTCACTTGCCCTGTTGCCCTGGATGAAAATGAAGCCATCTATGGTGTTATGAACTGTAATGTTAGTATTCATTGTGATCACACACTTTTAACACATAAATATTTTTACTAAGTAATTTTGTGCAATTGTCTGATGTTATATTCCAAATATTTTTTACTTCTAGACATTACTGAAGTGGTCATTAGAAGACGATAATTTGAAAAATGCTGCAAAATTTAAGGTAATGTTTTGTATAAAGTGTTAGTATTTAATTTTATATATGTTTTTTTTTTTCATTTTGATTTGTCTGGGGAATCTGGTGACTTAATTTACTGGCAAGCTAAATTTATCGACAACAGCTGTTTACTTGAAAACAGCATACCTATTCCCCATTGATTTTTCCTATGAACTGTAAGTATTATGGAAAGTATTGGCTGATAGGCATTCACATCAATGTATAATTTTTCATTTCTGTACAACTTACAGCAATTATTATACCAGCAACTATGCATTTTATTTTTCTCTATAATTTTAAATAATTTGATCTTTCACATCACTCTATTGCAGCATCATTTGATTCATTCACAAATAATTAGATGAATGCATTTATACTATAATTCATGTTGCAAAAATTCAAAAATTTTGTTATAAAATGCACTACATCAAAATTTAAATATATATATATATATATATTGTAAAAGTAATAATATGTGTGATTGGTCTTATACACGTATTGTATAAGATCAATTAAGGTTAATAATGTATTGACTGAAAAATGACCATGAATCAGTTACAATCAAATTATTTATAAAAATTGTGTTTTAGACTTGTTTAATACTTTTGTAATAATTATATTGTAAGCATTCTTGGTAAGATTATGTAGAATTTTCAAACTTTATCGGTTATTCTAAATCAAATTTTATATTTTTTCATATGCTCAGTCTTATATTAATCAAAGTATACATTTTCACATAAATTGTTGATTTGCAAATTTATCAATCAAATTGCACGCTTACATCTTCATAAAATTTTCAGTTCCCAGAATCTGTGTTTGCTGTGTTACCCATTTGTGGAAAGCAACCAATAGTTCTATTTAGTTCAGGAAAAGTTCTCCTGGCAGAAACATTACCATCTTCTAAAGAACTTATAGGACAGAGTTTTCTGAGAAAAACAGAAGAAATGGTTTGGGCAGATGCAACCACATATCAATCTAAAATAATTATTGTTTGCCTGAGTGTCTCTAAAAAGGTATATTTTCATTATTCGAAATTATATTCATTTTGGAAAATGGAGTATTTGTATTCTCTAACATTAAAAGGGACTTTTGATTCGATCATGTGAGTATATGCCTGGCAATATAATTGGATAAAGATTTCTTTGCTTGCAACTTTTTCATGGATTTAATAAATAACTCAAACACAATACGGAATCTTAGTGAGAATTGGTCTTTATGACAGGTTTACCTTAGATGTAAAGGAAAACATAATTTATTCATACATTTTAAAAATTAGGATGTTTTCATAAATGTTTAATATGACTTTTCAATTTATAAAAAGTTTTAAAATTTTCTAATTATAATATTTAAATCATTCAATTGTTTTAATGATAAAGAAATAAAAAAAAATTAAATGATTCTTGTGTTGCTGTGAACTACTGTTGCTATACAACCAACCAAATTAAAAGAAATCTTAATCCCTTAAAATTTATTTACCTGAAAATAAATTAGTCTATACAATTGTAGTTTATAACATTTGTTTTCTATGTAAAGCATTAGTTTGTAATACTGTACTACTTGTCTCTTCTGAAAAGTTAGCTAAAATAAAACTGACTATCATGTTCCTTACTGTAAAAAATTGTGGGGCCGTGTTAGCATGGTTGGAAGAGTAACATACTAGTAACTGGGAGTTGAGAGTTCGAATTCAACCAAAGACCATCGTGTACAAAGGGTCTGGTGCACGTTAAATCTGCCAGGGTCTCAAATGTCCTCACGTTGATGTGGAAGTTTGGAGAGTGGGGTGCCAGCTCAGGTGTTGTCACATCTGAATGTGTTTCCAAATTATGTGGTGTTCTCGAATCTTTCCCTTTGGGGGATGAGCCCAGACCTATGCCAATAGCCGTTGTGTTGCTGCAGTACGACATTAATTAAATATCTACCTACCTGTAAAAAATTGCATGTTCCCAATACTATATGAATTTATTATTTTTTATTTACTGAAGCAGACGTTTCCCCGTACAACATACAATTTATTTGACTTAATAAATAAGTTGAAAAGGATTTGCTTGTGCATGATTACAAAACTCTATTTCATTTAGGGGATTGAAATCCATTCATGTAAATATGAGTGCAATTTTCATTATAAATGTATTGAAATATGGTATGAGATGTGAGTAAACAACACTTTGTGATCAATAAATATAAGCAATTGAGAAAGTTTAATGCAGATGCTGTGCGCTGATCTGCTAGTATTAATTAATTCACTTACTTTTTCAGGATAAAAGCTATAAGTTATATAGTTTTACTATTAGGGGAAACAATGTTACTGATTACTTCAACCAACCTCTTGTTCATGAATCTGATATTTTAAGGAGCTGGTGCTTCAACAAATCTACCGTATCTTTCTTTACAATCTGTAAGTGCCTTATGTTTTATTTTAATTAAAAAACAGTTATCAATTTTGATATATAAATTTTATAATTTAATAATTTGGCTTTCAATATTTTTGTTTGATTGAAATATGCTATTTTGTGTAGTTACTGGATATTTTCTTTGCTAATTTTTTGTATAGGTTACAGGGCACCCACAGCCTTAAAAAGCCTTAATGTTTGCTTAAAGTTTTTGAAAAAAAATTTTAAAAGGCTTATTTTTTACAAAACACATGTTATTTTGCTGCTTTCGAAAGCAATACATGACCTTAGACAAGTACTTTTGACCACCTAACTGATTTAGTGGTCATGCGCTTATCTGCCACCCAGTAGGTCACAGGTTCAAATCCCGGTTTGTAAGCACATAGATGTTAGTGTTTGTCCTTTTTATTAACAGTGGCTCACCCATTGGGTGCTCCTTCATTAATAGCTGTGAGCTCACCCCTTGTAGTACTAAAGGCCTTAGATCAGTGGTCAGGCTTGGAAAAACACATACTTGGGCATATCTTTAGGTGTGTACGGGCATCACAATCCCGAGGTACCCGAGTGATCTGTCCTCCTTTCTGTTTTACCCTCGCTTACACTTTTACTCTTTGCTTATTTTCCTCCCTTGATGACTTGTGTTTAGTACAGCTTGGCCAAATATGTCCCTTGTGCCATAAAACCCCAAAATATCCGACCTTACTCCTGCTAAAACCAATATCAATGACATTTGACCTTGAACAAATATCATTACAGGGTCTGATATCCAACCATAAAACCAATGAGTCTCATCACATTTTTTGGGGTTAATCTATTTCGATCTATGTGAAATGTAGCCTTAAAAATATGTAAAATAACCTTGAAAAGGCCCTAACTTTTTTGTTTCACTAAAAGGGCAGTAACCCTGAGTTAACATTAAAATGACAAATATGCATTTAATACATTTCTTTCTAACTGCTTTTGAAGGATACTTTTAAAACCTTCTTGCTAATATTTATAAGGCTGTTTTAAAAATCATCCTTTTGCACGTGGATTTTCTTTTAAATTAAAATAAATTAAAAATCATTTGCTATATATTTATGCATGATTTTCAGGGTCCAGTGGATTAATACTAAGCCACCAAATAGCCACATCAGGGCAATCTGCTGTTCTTACTGTTCCAGATATACAAGATTCGCATTTATTAGCCATTGATTCTATTGATTCAAATCATATAGCTTTGGTGAAATGCAACCCAAAAGAAAGAGGTTTCGTATTTCTTTCAACTTTTCTTTATTATTGTTCTGTTGGAAAACATATTTTATATTCATTTTTATATATATTTTAGAAACAATCTTAGAATTATGGAATGTTCAGTTTACAGCTTTAACAGCAAGGAAAGCTTTGAAAAGTGCCTCCCCAAGTTGCATTCAAGTGCGTATCGTATATCATTCCCTGTATTTTTTAAGCATTAAAAATCTTTGTATTTAAATTCTGATTTAATTGTATGTCTTGTTTTAAAAACAGCTATTGGCTACAGACTCCGTGATTTTTCTATCTTACAATGAAGAGTTGATAGAACTTTCTTTCCAAGTGGAAAAATCCACTTTAGCTGCTGCAGTTAGCAGATCTACAACATCTGTTTCCAAAATGAAAGAGTACGCTTGGAAGAATAGAAAGGTAAATACTTTTAGGTTACAAATAGCATTGTCCTAGCCAAGGTTTGAACATTGGACACTGAATATTAAAAAGTAACGAAATCTATTAATGCAAAGACTGAAGTTATCTGTTTGTTTTTACTGGTTGTGTAGATTTTGACACCTTGCAGCTAATCTTGGAAGTGATATTTAGCTTTACTAGTCTTGTTTGCTTAGCTTTACTCATCTGATTTTAGGTTCATTACTGCTTAAAAATAAGAAATTATGTAAATAGAAATAAATATAAAGTTAAGAAATAGGAACACTTCCAACTCACTCTTAATATATCTCGTCAACCACAGCAAACTAACCCCTAAGCACTGGTGTAGAATTAAATACTGTTCTCATTGTAAAAAATATGTGGAGACTTGAATGTTGATCATTCACATTACAATAAGATATACAACCCATGTATTACAATTTTGAAATTTGTAGATATTAACATAGGCAACTAAAAAGCGACTTTTTACTACTATTTTTCAAACTTGGCGACTAAAGGTATCCTTTTAAGCAAAATCGTCTTAAAGGCTAATTTCAAAATTCTGGTGACTTTTCGACAGTTTTGGCGATTTTTTTTTTATTCGCCCAAGGTCAATGGAAATTTAGTCCCCTTTTTTATTAATAGGTAGTGGACAGAAAAATATTTTTCAAATTTTTTTTAGTGAGAAAATTTTCAAATGGACGCCAATTTTGAAGTTTTACCAAACCGTGGCAATCATGAAAGAAGACATCGGAATCTGATTGCTAGATTGTCATGAAAACCTTGTTAAGAAAATATTTAGCTATTTTTTAATTTTAAAATTTACATTTCTTGAGATCTTCATTTCTCTCATACTTAATTGGCACATTTTGTGTTGTAGCCGATTGATTTCATATCTGAGCAACTAAAATAAGGTTTAAGAGGAGACTTGCTACTATTTTCAAAAATTTTTGCTACTATTTTCACAAATGTTTTGGCTATGGCAGCCTTGTATTATCATTAGTATTTACTTTTGTGATTATAGAGAAAAATCTATTGTACATATGGTTATTAGTTTTGAGTTTAATGCTTCAAATTATAAACTTTTCATTTTCATCAGGACTTCAGAAAAAAGTAATTTAAGTTCATAAAATTGAGATACCACTGTATTTTCACACCATAGTTTCAGTAATTTTCTATGTTATTATTTTTAAGAAAATTAATGTATATTGTAAACCAAATAAAATGATTACTGGTTGTTTACTAACTGTCATAACTAAGTTTTGTCAAAATTTTCTTCAATTTTATTTGTGGCAATCTGCTTTAAAATCAAGCTTTTTCAAAATGAATTTGCAATCTCATCAATGTAAGACAATTTTGGAATTGAACTGATAATTTTCTCCCTTTTATAGCTGAGTCAAGTAACAAGTATTGAACAAACTGCGAGTGAAAAAATGGATACATCAGAAACAGAACTAACCCCCACTGAATTGATTGCTCAGAGGTAAGTTTAGAATCTTAGCCGACCAATAAAGCTGGTGGTCAGGATGCTGACTTCTAGATCAAAAGGTTCCTGGTTTGAATCCAGGGTAAAGCATGTATGGTTTGGATTGAATGTGTGGCCTCTCAACGAGTTGTGCCTTGAATGTATGGTATATATGTGAGGTGCAATGTGAACCCACCCCTCGTAGTGCACAAAGGTAACACCAAGTGATTCACAATTCTGCCCTTGTAGTAACTAAAGCACTTCTAAGTCCAAATTGGCCATGCATTGGTATAAAAAAGCTTAGAATCTTGATCTCAGAATTGACTATTGTAGCTGAATTCTTTTACCTTGCTTTTGGAATGACTGCATATTGTTTTGCCATAAGAGCATATATGTGTTTGCGATAATCTTTTTTAATATGAATATTCCTTACATAGGCTAAATTGTCAATAAAATTACCATTTATTATTTGTTGAGATAGCTAATTTCAGGTTTAAGTTATAAAGCCTGCCCATATAATACTGGAAACTGATTTCAGATCTTCATATGTATGCAATTGTAACTTGGTTTTTGAAGTTCTCAAGAAGGTACTTAATTTTGAGGGCCACATGAAACCTCCAAGTCCTTATTTTTTAGGCTATCTTTTATTGGTGCAAAATTTTGGAATACTTTAAATGGGTAAGAGTATGAAAATCACCATTTTAATCGGACATTTTTCTTTTTACATAATATGCAAATCTATCTAAAGTCAAAGTGAGTTCAAATAAATAACACTTTTTCATGTCTAGGTTAATGGAAGAAGGTGCTGCTTATTTGAAGTACATTCCTGAATCTGAGCTAGTAAGCTTACTGCGTTTAGCCATAAGGTAGGTTTTATGTCATACTTTTTCTAAGAGTTATTTAAACAAGATTGTTTATTTTAATTTATATAAATACTAGACACCTTTAAACCTGCATTTCTTATTAATATATAACACTAGATATATACTAATAAGAAATGTCTTCTACACTGAGTAGATTTCCAAGTTCAGCAAAAAAGTTTCTTGTTCAGCAAAAAAAGATCATAGATTCCAAATCAAGCAGATTTCTGCTATTCATTTAATAATGTTTTTTATTCGTTTATTTGCCTTTGAATATATTGGCATCCCTTTCAAAGACAGACATGGGTCAGTCTGAATCACGTTTTTACTCCTAAATCTGTCCATCATTAGCAATTATTCTAACTACGATGTTATTCAAAGGTGATTTTTTCACTTATCAGACAAAATCGATTACTTGCAGGAAAAGTTATAAAGAAATTGACAATCTGTTGCGAGAACTATCCAAAAATGAATCTGATGGTATTGAGCTCTCCTGTTCTGATTTAGATTCAGATAAAGAAATCTAAAACTTTCACTAAAAACTAAATTGTCAGCAGTGACACAGATACTGCTGACAATACCTAAAATAATTTGGATTTATATCACTCGAAATGTCACAGGATGGAAAATATATAATAGGTTACCTTGTATAGAATATTTTAAGTGAAACTAACTATCCCATTAATTTTGTCAAGCAATGTCCTGAGTGCAAGAGTTAATAGGTAAAATTACCAAAATTATAAATCGGAATCATGGAAAATTTATCTGATATGCAGGAAATGTGAAATTACAAAATGTGATTTATCCAACACAAAACGTGTCATGTCGAGTAAATAATGCACAGAAATTGCTTATTACTGTACCAATATATATTGTAAATAAGATAATTTGATAAATTAGTGGTAAAATCTGATATTGTGTTGTCAAGAAAAATAGCAAATCTTGTTTTGTTTTCTAAATTTTGTTGCTTTGTGTGTAATTTACAAATTTAACAAATGATTTTAAATTTTTGTGGCATAAATAATCACAAGCTTATGAAAATATTGTAAAATAAGCTTTAAGTTAACTAAAATGAATAATAAGGATATTTAGATAGTATCACTATTTCACACAATTTATATACTGGTGTTGAAGTGAAACCAGGGAATGTTTAAGAGTAACAGAAGTGCTGACTGTTCTAGTGTTAACATACAACTTATCTAAAAAGATGAGTACAGGTATAAAAGTCATACATGTATTGTTTTTCTATTGTGCTTAAGTTAGAATCACAAAAGCTGTCTTTATTTTTACAGTAATTTTCTTTTTAATAGGTCAGTTTTTCTGTTTCTAAAATGTTTTTAAGAAATTCTTTTATGTTTATTTTATAGATATAAGTTCAAAGAGAAGAGTAAAAATAATATTGAACCAGATGTAATTCTGTATCCTTTTTATTATTATTTTTAAATTTTTGCATTATGTTTATTCACCTTAAATTACAGGATTTTATCTGCTCTTATAGAATTTAATTACATTCAAATTTGCTGATCAGCATATGTAAAATCTCAGTATTTGTAAAATGTTGCATATGAATTCAGTGTCTAAAATGACTGACCCAAACTATCCTTTTGCGAATACAGTTTAATTTTAAATTGCTTGTCTTTCTTTAAGTTTACTTTCTTAAGTTACTTGTTTTAAACAATACTGTGAGTATTTGCATGTTATATCGAGACATGCTAGTTACATATTAACCAGTTGATCTTTATTCTGAACTAATATATCTCAATCTAATCTTTTTTAAATGAGAATTCTGTTGTGCTTGTTATTTTAAATCTATCAAAACTTTTGACTGCACCTTTTTAATTTACTTTTACAACTAATTTGATTCGAGCACTTGTTTCATTGATCTTGTATGTGTCGTTTTAAAAAATTCTTTAACAGCTTTATATAGAACTGCCATCTTTTCATCATCTTTTAATGATATCTATGTGATGAAATTTATGAAAATAATGAATTTAGAGGAAACTTTGGTATGTTTGTAAAATTTTTTCATCTTTGATTGTACAATTTGTAGTAATTCAATTCTAAAAACAGCATGTTTCAAATTCTGTCAGTTATGAAAAAAACTAATTTATTTTGTGGTCTTTTTCTTTAGGTAACTTTAGAAACCCTTCTATCACTGTTAAATAATAAGTCACCAAGTGCGTCTAGTGTGAAGCCTTCTGATTTGCAAGTAAGGACAAATTTTCTGAATCAAGAAAGCAAATTCTGACTCATTTTATTTCAAGTCTAAGATATCTGCATTTTCCTGTTGAATTTTCAATTTTAAGAGTGGAAATGTTTGTTGTTTTTATTTTACATACTTTTAGTTTGAAATTATTTTCATCATACCTTTGCAAGAAAATATGTATTGTAAAAGTGACGTATGCTTTGCATGTGTATAAAACTGATTAGAATACAATATACAAGGGGATTCATGATTTGAACCTAGCTACGTAAAAAGCACGTGGATAAGAAACTGCTACACATAACATCACTTAGCTTGTATGCCCAGTTTTCTATAAGTCTGAAACATGCCTCCCAAGCACTCTCAAAGCCTTAGACGAGATCATAACCAATGACCAAAAAACATTGATTGTGCAACCTTTTAACATTTCACCACATCAACCAATACCTTATAATCTTGGCCCTCAGGAGCCTCCTTTTTAGGTGGGTTTCATGGACCTGAGGTACTCTTGTGATATTTTCTTTTTCTATGGGGTTTATTGTCTCTAGAAACACAGGAGTCACACTCCCGAGATACCTAAGCGGTTTTTTCCTGCTTTCATCTCACTTCTCTGTTACCCGATCTCTTCCCCTTTTATGACATTGTTTAATTGACATTATCTGTGTTGTGTTTAGCACAGCTTGACCAAATATGACCCTTGCACCATAAAATTGCAAAACCTTATGACCTTGTCTAAGGGGGAATAATTTATGCAGTATTGCATTTACAGTCCTTAAACAAAGAAATTGTTTGGATGGAACACACTTTAAGCAGTCTTCAAGTTTAACCCTACTGGTGGTCGTCTCGATGCGATATTTCGTCATTAGCACAATTTTTCAGATCTTTATTGATGAGATATCTTGTCGAAATCAGTTGGAGGGTTAATCAAAGCCAATATTAACAATTCTAGAAACATCTTAATGTCACATACTTGAATTTTTATATAAAGGGGTTCTGAGTTCAAACTGCAACATAATTTGCCTGATTAAAATTTGATACACTTCAAATCCCTTTGATACAACATATGTAATAACTTTTATTTTAAATATTTCCCAAACTTCAGTAACAAGCACCTGAAATTCAGTTTTAATCTTATAGAGTTTTACGTATTTAGACAACTCTAAATAAGTGAACCCATTTTATAGACTCAGCGATAATTTTAATCCATTTATGTTTTCCTGATATTTCATTTTTATGTAGTAGGAATAATGCATTATAAAATGTGCTTACCTCAGCATTGAATTGTACCCCACTAATCTTGTGACTAAATTTTCATTAAAACACCTGTATTCCTAACATATTTTATTAACAATTCTTTTAGCTTTTCAATTGGATTTGCTTAGTTATTCAATCTCACATGGAATCATTATTACTGTCCAAGGACAAGAAGTGCATAAAGTTAATGAAAAAATTGGATAAATGTCTTTCAGTAAAGGTAATTATCTCACTGTAGCTCATTTTACATTGTATTTTTCTGTATAAATGTGTATAAAACAAGTTGCGAAAAATTTATTTTCAATTATTTTAGTTTTAAATGAAACGTGAAAATATTTCTTGATTAATACTAATTTTCTATTTCCTCTTGATTTCCTGTCTTCAATCCATTGGTTAAAATATACTTACATTCTTATTGTGCTTCTTAATTAGTACCTTAAAATAATTTTTTTTAAAAGACAGCTGATTGGGATTAAGCTATTGACCCATACACCAGTAAAAGAAAAAAGTTTGTTACAATAGATACTTCCCACTGTGATCCCAGGAGGTTCTACATTGCATTCACTGAGATTTGTTATCCAACTTAGGTTGAGGCACACAAGGACAGTGAAGTGTACTGTATTACATCTCTTTATTGTGTACCCTTGATTTGTTATCCACTTGTTCTCTGAACTTAGCCTATGCATTTAACCCTCCAAGAGGTTTCAGTGAGATATCTTGTCCGTCAAGGTCTGACCAATTTTTTATGACAAGATCTGGTCAGTTTTCTTCTAATGACAAGATCTTATAAAGGTCTGGTCAGTTTTTGATAATGACGAGATACCTTGTCGAAACACTAGTGATTCTGTGAGTGGCATGCGGATTCAAACCCAAGACCACTTAATGTAACACCCCTAGAATGAAAAGCCTGCACATACCCACTAGGCCACCTTTGCCCCATAAAACCTAATCGATTATGATTTATACATTGAACAATTAGTTAAGCTATGCTTATTTCTTTTTTCCTTGCAATCATCAATATTTTAGATATGCAAGTCAAGATTTCAAAAGTATGCAAATATGAAATGTAATTTGTTTGCTGATATGAAAATCTAGCTCTTTCCAGATTTAGGCTACTCATTGCTACTAAATTGCATAATCTGTCAGAAAATAATTCTTGTCCCAAATAGCTAGGTTAAATATAAATTAAAGTAAACCTGCATCAAGTGTTATAATAACAATTACTTGCAAAAAAGTGATTACTTGCTATTACTTTCAGACCATGTATAATATTTTTTTCTATTTAGATGGCAGAGTATGAAGATTATGAAAGCATACAAAACATATTCTTCGCAATCCACAAGAAAAACATATTGCCTGAAAGATATGTTGATTCCAGATACTGTATAGAAACTTTAGATACATAAAAATTGTTCATTCAGACTGTCTAAAAAAATTTATTGTAAGAAAACAATCAAGGAAATTGTGTTACTTAAAACACATGGAAAATACATTTTTTAAATTTTAGGCTTTTATAAAGTATTGAAAACTCCTCAATTTTATCTGGAAATTTCTTGTAGATGGTCATGTAAACTTAACTCGATATATTTCGTGAAGTTTTTTAATAAATAAACCCAAAAATAAATTTCCAAGGATTCAGAATATATTTTAACTTTCATAACATCAAAAGTTAAGATTCTCTAGAACTATGAACTTTTGTAAATACCATAAATAAATATTTGATAATGCATACATTCTATTATACAACCACCTTTAACTTTTCTAAACATGAATAAAAGTAAGCTTTAGTAGAATATCTTAACAGGAACTTGGAAGTTTTCAGAAACTGGAATATACAATTATTGAAAGAAAAAATAAATTGCCTTGTAAATCGTAAAATACTGTCAGTAATTTTTTTTATGTACTCTAATGTCTTTCAATCAAAAATTTGTAAAATAGCAAAGCTGTTTATTGAAGATACCCAAAATTATGAAATAATTTTGAAACAGTATAACAGCAATGTTCATAAATAAATTAAGCATTGCAAACCAATTAGAAGCACATAACATAAAATTTGACTACTTTAGAGCATATAGCAAAAACCAACAATTTCTGAAAGTACAAACAGTGAAAGATTTCTCTTTTGACGGGTTATAAGTTTTTTAACTAAAATTGAAATGCATCAGCTCAAGTAGTTTCTCAAGGTTAGTGCCTAAGTCTTATTCTGCCTTGGATTAACTTAAGAGATCTCAATTAAAGAACATAACGTTTCTAACCTAAATCATTAAAAAAATTAATTCCATTATGTGTCAATGCCTCTGGACTGGATCCAGTCTGTTAGCCTTACTTTGGAGACCTGTTTACAAACAAAAAGAATGGATCTTTTAGTATGCATATGTAGTTTTTCAAATATACAATAAAACCAAAGTTTAAACGTTTTCCTCAATTATATCTGAACATAAAAGTAGATTTCCAAAACTGACTAAGTCTTAACCTGGGTCTGTTTTTGTTTAAAACCATTATTTCCAATATTGACCTTCAGCACTATAAGGGGCAAACAGCCAGTAACTAATGAGGACAATCATGCGCTTACAAACGGGGATTTGAACCTGGGACCTACTGGGTAGTAGATGAGCACTATCTATGATCAAGGGTTGAACCAATAGATTATAACTTAAGTATTAATGGAATATTGTGATTCAGGATTCTTTCAGACACACAAGATAATTTTAATAAATCATTTGTTACATTCTTTAAAATAAGATTGAGATCTGGCATAGAAAGACTAAGTTATGCCCTTATACTAACTTAAATATAATTACGGTGACCTTACCTGCTTTTTTATGAAATTACATGAATTGTAACTTGTTTGCATGTCACATTTTTCTCTTCACTTGATTGCATTTCCTCTTAAAAACCTTGAATATTCCATGTAATAAAAACAAGCTAAAACTCCACAAATAATTTAAGCCATCTTTTAAAAGGTGCATTTTAAGACAATATTGTTTGATTGCTCACTGAAATACTGTACAAATCTAAAACTAGTTCACATAACATTTTTTACTAATTTAAAGGATGGGTAAGTAGATTTCAAGTTTCATCGAATCTTGTCGATATTCATGAAAAAATTCTTTGTGGCACTTTTTCAGTGTACCATGATCCAGGCACTGGCATCAATTACTAAGATTTAATTTTTGTTTTCTAAGCATTAAAAATTAATATCCAATTTTGCATGAAATAGCAATGATATGTCTTTATTTACAATAAATATAACTTTTTGGTTCAGAATAAGATCTATCAATAAAAATCAGTACAAATTAATTCAATTTAGGAAACACTATCCTGAAAAATTTCATTAGCCCTGTGATGAATAACTAATTTTAATGTACTTTTATATTAGTCAACATACTGAATTGTAAAGAAAAGCATACTAATACTCTACATTTATGCCATAATTAATAGTTAATACTTTAGTGAACATTTATAAAATTACAGGAATTTACAAGTCAATTGTTTGGGACCAGGCCTTTGTCTTATAAAAAATAATTTACCGAGCCGCTGATCACACTTCAAACTAATTGTTTTTCTCAAATATACTTGGGAAGCTATTGCATTATAAATGTATGAAGTTTTCATGAGTGTATTTCAATTTTCTAGTAGTCTTTAATAAATGAAATTTTATTAAAAGCAAATGAAATTTTTAAAAATTCATGAGTACATTTCAGTTTTCCAGCAGTCTTTAAGTATCGACATTCAAGGATTTCCAGGTGTATAAACCCTATTAAAACAAGAGTAATACACAATTTGCTTCATGAGTTTTTATTAGTAATACAGAAATTATAAAGCCTTGGCTTTCATTTATCATTCAATATTTACAAAATGCCATGAAAAACCTGAGCTTTACAGATAATTAAACATGGCAAAAGTCTGGCAGAAAGAAAAATTTCGCTATACAAAAATAAGAACTGTGCAAATATACAAGTGGACTAAAACTAAGGTACAACGTTTTGCTCTAGGTCAGTTGCACAGTAGAAGTTTTAAAAATAACAATTTTAATCAATAAGAAAGTTGTAAAAATTTGATTCCAATTTGAAAACCAAAGAAAAAACTCAATACAGTCAAATCAAGAACACATAAGACAAAATCAATTTCAAATACAAAAAAATGGTTCAATTCGTAAAATATCTTGCGTCAATTCATAATTTGTTAAAAACATGAAGACACCAATACATGGCATTCCAGGCACTGTGCATTTTGAAGTTTTAATGTAATTGAGAAAATCAATAACATGCACTTGTTATCTTTGGCAGTGTCACCTTTCCTTTAGTTTCAAATATGAAAATAAGGCTGCTCAAAGCAACAAATAAACATGTTTTTTCGAGGGAATTTAATAAACATAAAACACTTGCATGATAAATATGATTATTGCATGCTTATAATCTTCTTCGGGACTGCAACTGGAGAATACCCTGTTTCTCTTTAGAAAAGGGAAGACCCATACTATAAGTAGCACTTGTGTATGATAGATGAATTTTTTTACCCCTGCTTGGAAGGTTTCCAAAACCTACCTGAGATACCAATAAATCTGCTCCTAACATGTTTATCAGTTAATATAAGTATCAGGAACATACACATTTGTAAAGGTGAGATATACAAGTCATATTAATCATTTTCATAATTATATTTCCAAATTTTGAAGAAATTAAGCATGTTATGAAAATTATATATTGATTGATAAAGTATCTTCTATAATATGCATCAATTCAGATCAATGTGATATTAATGCCAAAAATTAATTTCATACTTAAAAATCTTCTGGGTTCTGAAAAATACTGAAATTACTTGCCAGGAGAAAGGTATATTTTACTTGTATATTGCTATTTATAATTTTTATGCTGATGCAAAAATAAATATTTTTAATACACAACATTTAATTTAAAATTCAAAACATACGTGAAAAATTAAAGCAATTAGAACTACATCCAATAACTGGTAAATTAATTTTAGAAATATAAAAATAAGACTAAGAAAATCAAATATTTTAACCCAGTGAGACAGATACCAAAATCTTGATTTATAAAGTCTGAACAATTCATACTATGAGAAAATGAAATTTCTTTACTGCACGATAATTACAATTAAAACAGTATAGAAATACAAATCCTATAATCAATCCTATTGGATAGCTGCCAGATTCACCACGAAATGATACTTATCCTAGGGCAAAACTTTGAGTTTCTTAACTTTAATCATATCAGTCATGTTTTTTGTTTTAACACAGATCTTCAGATATACTTTTAGGAAGCACGGAGGCAGAAAATAATTCTGTATTTATAGTTCTCATGAGGCCATAAAAACTCTAACATTTTAAAAGTTGAATTTGCATATCTGTCTCAATTTAAGTCTTTATCTTCAAGGTACTTGTACTCAAAGGTAAAACCTTCCTTCTTCCTCTGCATCCACTTTTCATAATCAAAATAAACATAAGTGCCCTGAAATATTTTTAAAAAATAGTTAAGCATTGTTCGGATCCAACTTCCATATCATAATAGGATTATAAACACTCAAAACTGAAAAATGCCTTAAAATAATTCTTTAAATAAAAAATAAAAGTACCAAAATTAATAATTGCGAAATATTGGGTTTAATGAAAGCAATTCCAAAACAGAAAAAGCAATCATGTCTTCAAATACTGTTATGCTTGGCGGCAGTTCGGAATAACTGATGTGGTAATATTTTATACAACATGGCTTCAAATATATGCAAAAATCAGTAATTAAACTATTTTTTGAGTGTTTCGGAGTAACATTTGTTGGGATTTTGAAATTAGAGTTGAAGGTTTTTATAACAATCAAATAGCAGCCACTGATCCCGATTTTCTTTCATGGTTGCCATGGCCTGGTGCCAAACTTAGAAATTGGTATCACTTGAAAATTTTCTCTCCAAAGAAAACTGTCCAGAACACTGGGAAACAAAGTGGTTTCGCAAAAGAGTTCACGGGTATGTATTGTAATACCCCATTTTAATCCATTCATGGAAAATAAATGTAAATACCTTTGAAATCAAACAAGTATCTGGAGCTAATGTGAAGGTAGCAGGGACAAGAAAGCTATCAAAAGTTTAATGTAAATTTCAGCAATGCAAGATGCTTCTATTAAGACCAAACAGCTTTTTGCCGCTTTTACTAGATGAACCATACAAGTATAAAAAGGTACCTGTTCATAATCATCTGTAATGGTCTTAGGTTCCTCATGTCTTTGAAACCACATCATGAACATCGTATGAAACCTCCATGACTTTGTCTTTAATGCTCTTGCAGCAAGGTATTGAGCTTTTGTGCCCTGAAAGTTTAACATACAAATGAAATTTACAACACTACATTTTCAATTAATTTCATAACACAATTTCCAAATGCTTTTAACATTTTAGCAGATACACTTTGCAATTTGATACACCTTTGCAACATACTTGGTCATCATAATTGCTAAGCAATTTAGAGCGGAACTTTAATAAAACTTGTCCTTTTGTTACAAAACAGGTAACTGATGTAATTTCAAAGTACAATATTTATCAAATTTACAGAATAGTTTTTTATGTTACAGAGTAATACTTCAGGTCGCCATGGAAAAAATTATCCTGATTTTTCAAAAAAAATTCTTAATACAATATCTTGATTTATTGGAAAATTCTAAAGATATTTTCTAATTGTAATCTTATTTATCTTATTATTACCTCAATTGTTTAATTATAATTAATTAGTTATCTATAAATTAAAGATACAAATAGTATAAAAAGACTCAACCATTAACTCACAACCTCCCTGTTGCTAATTCGCTACTCAACCAATTGGGTTATCATGGCCCCAATTGGCAAATAGGGATTTAGCAAGTTGTATTTCATATTAAAATACCCAGGAGTTTCAGCAAAAATATCAATTATTAATAGCATTAGTGCTATTGCTATCATTATCAGTTACCAGGAAAACAGATAGTAAAACTTCTTTTTGCTGCATAAAAATATCCCATTAGCCACAACTGACCCCCCTAATAAATAATATACCCAAAAAGGTTATAAAATTTAACAAATTTATAACCTTTTTATAGGTATGTTATTCCTCCTTGTCATCCTGAATTTCCTTGTTGAAAATTTTTTGTTTAAAAATTCCGTCATCCTAACAAGATGACAAGGAAATGTTTTAGTGCATCAGTATGCACCTAAGAAATAATTTTATCACCTTTTTAAAACAAAAATATACCTTTAAAAATATGTACAAAGCTGTTTGCATAATTTTTACACAATAGTTCAACTGCAAATTTTGTTTAAAAAGAATCCATAAGCCTAAATTTCATAAATTCGCAAATAACAGTTCACAAACTAAACTCACCTGAAGAAAATAAAAGATAAAAAATAATGTTTCAGTAGACAGGCGCTGGAAAAATTCCATGGAGTTACTGTTCGGTGCATTTGCTGGATAATATTCTGGAGTTGGTGCTGGACCACCAGGACCATTAAACCTTTAAAAGTTAAAAATTGTCAGTATAAAAATGAAGTAATCAGTATTCAGCAAATAATCATACTGATTTTACAGTGTTTAAGATATTTTGGTACTTTTTGAAATCCAATATTTTGCATTTTCAATTGATCTAAAAATAAAATATTGCTTATCTTAGGATTTTAGCTAGTTCTGATGAATATTTTATGGAGTTTCGGCAAAAGGTTGTAAGTCACTACTAAATGTTGTGTTTCTACAAAATTATATTTTTTCTTTGAGAAGTGTACATAGTGCTAAGGCAATTGAATTTTGAATAGGCAACCGTTGGTTTTCCACATACTAACTTGTTATTACTGCCATCACTTTCGGCACCAAATAATAAATTTAGAACCAGAATTTGTGCTAAAGATGCCAATTGTGGAAGCATTTTGTATATGTTCCAGCCTATCACCTACTATAAAGAATAAACTCGTTCAAAACCATGCGACGCGACTGCCTTCTCACAGGTTGGCTGGGTTTTATGGCATAAGAGCCATATTTGCCCAAGCTGATCCTAGCACAAGACAAACATCGAGTAAATGAACATACATACATACAGTTTTTAACTGGCAGAGAAGAGAGAAATACACCCAGGCCTTTTTGCTGTAATCGGACTGTATCTTTTAAAAATGGAAATACCAATAATGATTAAATAGAAGGGATATAAAACCACACAATCAAATGCAACAAATAAATTCCCCAATTGGGAAAAACTTATTTAGATTATCCAGTAAAATTTTGCAGATGTGGGGTTACGATTTGCCAAAACACCATCAATATCAACACACTGCATTTGCTTGCAATAAATATTCTACAGAAAATTGTATCAGAAAAAACATTTTATAGAATCACATACCTATTCCTTTGTGAATCTATAGCAAGGGGCAAGTGCTTATATGCTACCTCCAGAACATTCAAACACTGTTTTTGATCTTCAGTAAAATTATTTTGAGGAAATTCGCCAAATATCTGGGAAATGTCAATTTCTGTAGAAACAGTGGCAGGTGAAAGCTTTGATGATGATGTCAAGGAAGTATCAATAAACATATCAGTAGAATTGTTTCCAAGAATATTGTGCGTTATTTGAGAACCTGTAAAATAGATTGACATTCTTAGTTCCTAGAAATAAACTATTTATCACAAAATTTTGAAATTCCCTAAATTTGTAAGATAAAAATTCTCCATCGATTACATGCGTCTCTGTGGCTACCATTGGGTCGGTGCGAATGAAATGTCCAATGAGAAATAGCTTTGGGAATGATGCCCATACTAAAAGTAAATACCTACACGCTTCTGGCATCTTACGTCACAGAGCTACTATAAATAGCTGTCATGCATGTGAAGTACAAGTTCCAGATTTAATTTGTTTGGGCGTAAGGTGCTTCCAAATTCGACATTGAAAACTCAGATTTGAGTCATCTTCCTTTACGAATTTAAACTGAGACATTCTGCTACAGTTGCTGCTCGAAACATTAACACAGTATTCGGGGAGAATACAGCCAATGAATGAACCATTCGGCGATGGTTTGCGAAATGGAGATATAGGCCTGAAAAACGAACCACGTGGTCACCGAGAAGTTGCAGTTTCTGATGATGTTCTGCTAAGTGTGGTTAAAGACAAACCACGGAAAACATGTCGTGAGATAGCGGCCGATCACACTACAATTGTTCGCCTTCTGGCTGTACTGGGTAAGGTCAAAAAGATGAATCTTGGGTGCCTCATGAATTGACAATTACCAAAAAGATGAGATGTTTGGAAGTCTGCATTGCTCCTTTCCAGGAATGAAAGAGAACCTCTACTGCAGCAAATTGTTATCTACAACGAGAAATAGGTCCTTTATGAGAATCGGAAGCGATCTGCACAATGGTTGAGCAAAGCACAGCCTCCTGGACGCCATCCCAAGCCACCCTTACATTCCAGGAAGGTTATGCTTCTTGTATGGTGGTCTACAGCTGGAATAATTCATCGCAGTTTTCCTGCAGAGTGGCCAAACCATCACTTCAGAACGATATTGTGATGAATTAAGACAGATGCAATGGAAATTGATTGAGAAACAACTGGCTTTGGTAAACAGGCATGGTGTTCTGCAAGATAACGCCCGTCCTCATGTCGCACAAAGGAAGATGCTGACATTATGTGAGTTGGGCTATGAAGCGATGCCTAATTCCTATATTCCCCTCACTTGTCACCTACAGATTTTTATCTGCTTCGTCACCTGGATCGCTTTCTGTCTGGCAAACGGTTCACCCAAGATAGAGGTTCATTGTGCAGTTGATGACTTCTTCGCATCCTAACCACAAGACTTTTTCGTTCCGGAGTCAGGGCCTTGTCAGACAAGTGGCAACAGTGTGTCAATTCAAAGGGAAATTATTTCGAGTAGGTCAGGTACTGCATTTTTCAGTTATCACCACCGAAGTGTGATGGTCATTTTTTTTACATTTATTTCGCACCGACCCAATACTTAGGCGAAGACAATTTTTTAAAGAACATATAATCTGTCTTGTTCAAAGTAGATAAAAAGCACTTAAAAGACAATTGAAATGGTAAAATAGTTTACATTACATCTTTTTCTAGAATTTGATATTACAAAAATAAGTTCAGTCATTAAATCATAAAACATTGTAGCAATAACTTTGCAAGATCATCAGATGGCTTTTAAATGTAATCGTGACCTATTAACAACTTACTCTAACAGTCAACAGAAGAACGATGGATGTCACTTATGAGTGGCATTTTGTTCTTTCATCTTGTATTGTCTTAATGCATAATTGATCATAAAATAGTTTTTCTCTTATGTGGAACATGTTATTATTGGGAAGAGCCACAACACTAAGAAAATCTGAATCCAAGATTTTAAATGCTGTCGAAAATTATTGACTGTATAGTTGGTTGGTTTTTGGGTTTTATGGTGCAAAGGCTGTATTTGGCCAAACTGCACCAAACACAAGACAATGTCAAGTAATTGTGAAAAGAAAGGATTCAAAAGAGACAGATAGCACATCCTGGGGATCCCCATGTTTACCAGAGGCAGTAAACCCCATGGGAAAAGAATATATCACTAGGGTACCTTGGATTCATGAAGCACATACACACCTAAAGATGTGCCCCTGAGGGGATTGACTTTGTATAATTTTCATTCTTCCTTTCTCTATAGATTAAATTTAATATTCCTAAAACAAAAGGAGCTTGAAAAAGACACTAGCAATAACCAAATAGTTTTTTTAGTTTTGACAAACACAATTTTGCTCTTGTAATATTGAGTAAAATTGAATTGGGAAAAATGCTGTCTAACTGGTATAGTGGTCAGTGTTTGTCTCTCCATCCAGTAAATTCAGGGTTTGAATCCAGGTTTGTAAGGTACATGGATGTTTATAATTGTCCCTATTAGGAGTAATGATGACTTATCCACTAGGTGCTACTTTACAAATGGCTGTCAGTTTGCCCTTAGTGGTGCATCTTTACTCAATATATTATGGAGAAAAATTAAATGGAATATCAGAAATCCCTCGCAGCCAAGCAAATGGAGATGTCTGGACGTAAAGATGGCATGTGTGCTCGAAACACCCATGCATGGTGCACCTAGAATAGCAGTTTCCCACCAAAATCAGAAGGACGAAGACTGATGGATGAGGAAGAAAGGCATTGCAGCAGATGGCTGCTAAAATATGAACTTTTATTGTTCAGGCATAAGACGGCCCAAAACCCTGTCAATTCATCCATTTTGTACATAATCCGTATTTAGCTTATATTAAATTCTTAATTTTAATTCATCTCTTCATTTCTTGGATTCTGGTCATTGTGTCCCACATTTATTTTCCTACTAGATTTCAATTTTCTATTCATGACATATGAACTCTGATTTTAAAAATTTGTGAATACTTGGTGACAGAAGACTAATCATCACAGGGAAAGATATCCAAGGAAAATGTATGTTAAAGCAACAAAAAATTCCACATTTCTACTAACCTTTGTTTTGTAATGCTGAAAACTGTAGATTGTGGATATGATTACTCATTCCACTGTTTAAGACAGCTCTTTCAGCAAGGTTTTTTAAGGAAGATTGTGCATCATCTACAATCTAAAATTTAAGTAGATAAAACAAGATAAATAAAATTAAAATTCTAGAAAATCATTTATTTTAATTAGTACAATGCTAAAAATTACACATAATTAAACAAATAAAACTTCAATTTTAGTCATCATTAAAATATTAAGAGACAAATGTAAGAATGGTATAAGATTGAAACTTCCAAACATAGGTAATATACACTATCCTTATATTTGGGATATAGTTGTGTACACTTTAAAAACGAAAATTGCTTCAATTAAAACACTCATGTTTAGACAAGGTCAATAGGTTAAAAATAAATTTAAGGTAAACTTATTTCAAGTCGCAAAATTCTGAATGCTTGCAAAATACTTTTCAATCTACCTAAAATTCAAATGACAATCTGTGCTTTAAGGACTTTAAGTAAATCAGCAACTGATCACTTTACAAAATTAGACCTGGAACATTAATTTAAAATGTAGAACAATCAAATATTTGAAAAATGTTAATATAGTTTATTATATTAATTCATTAATCTAAAGAGCTTCTAGTACTACAATTTACAAAACATTTTTAGTCACTGAGTAAAATGGTTCAAATTCAACTGGAGTGTTTTGAGGCCAGCCAAGATTTTTCCAGATAAAAATGAGGTAGGTAGGTACTTTAATTAACGTCACACTGGAGCAACACAATGAGCTATTGGTGACGATGTGGGATCAATCCTAAAGGATAAAAATAAGATATATTTTTTAAATTATGCTTAGTGATACCTAGATTTTGGATTGGTTTTGCCGTTTTATGCAACAAGGGTCATATTTGGACCCTAGAGTTTGGGATGGCATGTTACCTGAAACAGATCCTGAGATTTAACAAAAACATGGATCACTCACATGTATTGGTACTCTAACAAAATTTTTCAAATGTTTTCCATTAAACATTATTGAAATAAATAGTTTTTTAACCTAAAGGATTAATAAGATCAAAATTTGTTCAATTACAAAATTAAATATCCCAAAAGCAAGATTTTGTAACTGCTGAATAAAATGAAAAAGGACAGAAAATTTCAATCAGTTTTACAAAGCATTTTCAATAACAATCTATATGTCAACATGTGTAAAAGGACATTTTATTGAATAATAATTTTGCTGCAAATCAATAAATGACTATTTCTAAAATTAGTATGAAAACAGTATGGATATCAACTGAATAAAAAACAATATAGTTGGATGACTGATTTTCATTAAAACAAAGAATATTTTCCTATTTCAAGATGAGCCTCAAGGACTCTTAGGGAAAAAATACCCTAATAGTTAAAAAAACATTAAAATATATGTAGAGTCCAAACAGAAAACGTACTTGTGTTTTCAGCTTAACACTCTAACTAAACAATTGTACATACTCACTAAAATCTAGTAGAATAAATAGTGAACTTTCAATAAAAAAATTGTACACAATATATGATTGTGGGTTCCCAAGTTCAACTATTGAAACCCTTTCATCAAAACTCAAGGGTGTGCTAAAGATGCTTAAAATTTTCTGGGCAGATGCTATTAAAGTTTTAAACTAAAACAAGCTTGGAAAAGGACATTTCTCAATTCTTTTCTAGAAACCAAGAGTGCAAAATTCTTTAAATTTTGATATTTGTGTTGTTGAACATAGAAGATCAATTATCTCCAGCCAGAGGTCAGCGCATACCTGGTCTGGATCAACAGGAAATGAATCTTCTATCACTGCTAGCAGTTTCTTCTCCTTTGTGTGTGCGCTTAAGATAAATCAAATTAAATCTTCAATAAGAATCATTTGATCCTCATATTTTTCCACAGCATAAGCTTTTCTTCAGAAAATGCAAATCATAATTCCATTCCTTATTTTCCAGTTTAAGGAAATTTTGTTAGTTTTCAAGAAATAGTTGAAGTATTTATCTTCCAGAAAAAAACACAGCAGACGTCTTATGACGGTTATGACAAAACCAACAGATATCTGAATCCCGATGTCCTCCCAAAAGGTTTGAAGTTTCTTATGCTTTAGTCTACTGCTATGGATGTAATTGACTAGAAACTGCAATGGGCATCACATGGTGGATATGAAGAACTCAACCTCATATGGATGAAGTAATGGTACCTAATTTACGCTCATGATTGGCATATGGTGAGATATTGCTTCATTATTTTCCCCCTTATACCTGGTGCACCATCAGTGCAAATGGATACAAAACTCTCATAAGTTGTAAATTTCATTTGAGGCACTTTTTATTACCTATATAGAATATGCCTTTTCCTGAGGTTCTCCCTTACATTCAGCACATGCCAGCTAGTTCTTAGATGATCTTGAAATCCTGAGTAACTTCTCCAATAAAAACTACAAGCTCCGATAGCAAGATTCATCAACAGCAATTGATTAACCCTCCTGGTGGGGGGGGGTGTCTCTATGAAGTATCTCGTCATTAGCAAAACTGACCAGAACTTGATGGATGAGATATCTCATTAGGAACAAATTGACCAGATCGTGCTCTCGCCAAGATATCCTGTCCAAAGCAAAATAGGTCAGATCTTTATTGAAAAGATATCTCATTGAAATCACTTGGAGGGTTAAAAGCCAATTGGAGAGCTCTCTCCATTAAAGTCAAATTTGATGAAATATCGGAACTTCTCCATTGAATCACCATGCAGACCTGTTTTGCCAAAAGCAACTTTGGACCTTATTTCCTATGTTTCAAAAATGTAGGTAACATTTTTAACACATTACTAAATCTTCAGTTCAAATTAGCTAAATTCTGCTCTAGATGTACTGAAAAGCATAGCTCACTGCAAGAAAAGTTAAACATTATTCATAAACAAAACGTACATTAAAAGAAACGAAAATGCATGGAATACTTACCACAGACTTTGAAGAAACATTTATTGGGGCCGATGAACCATAAGATCTTGAAGAATCACTTTGGCAGTTCACAGAAGACACCAAATTTTTACTACTCTCAGTGCCTGCATGTATCTGACTGTCACTGTTGTTAAAAACATGTTGCTCACTAGAGTCACACTGAATTCCTGATGAACATTCACTATCTTGAAAACGATATCTACTATAGTTGGAATCTGTCCAAGAATTGCTCACAGACACAGATGATTTCGACACATGGCTAGTATTGTTGTGAAGTCCATCTGATGAATTTGGACAATGAAAGGGTTTTGTATTTACATCATTGAGCTCTTCGTCTAAAGAATTGGATGAAGACCATGTATTCTCATGATTATTGGACACTGAAAAAGAAGATTAGTCAAGCATTGGGGAAGTTAACAGTTTGGAATCAGCAAATTTGCAAAAATAGAGCATAGTGTATAGCAACATTATGTATATAGAAATATGTAAAACAAATTGAAATATTTTGAATGAATATAAGTCTTCTTTGGAAAGCTAACAGTAAATATTTACCAATTTAACTGACAAGGTTGGAAAATGTGAACATTTTTGAAAAATAAAATTTTAATCTAAAACTGCATTAACCTAAATATTTTAAACATTTTAACCTTGACTGCAAACAAATACTGCACATTAAAATAATTATTACTTATTTAAGTAATTAAAGTTCAAAAAATTACAAGACATAAAAAGGGACAAATAGTGACAGATTTTTGTTTGAAAAAGTATATTTTCTATCTATATTTTGAGCTTTGATTTTTCTTTGACTTGAAATGTCTAACTGTCATAATTAAACTATCCAAAAAATAACAGGATGGATTCCAATGAAAATGAATGATTATGCAAAAAATCTTATTGTAAATGCGCAAAAAATGTTTGCAAATAGTTAACATTACCATCAATTTCAATTTTAAAGTACTGTTTGCAAGACTCTAATTTGGGATATCTGGACAAATTCCCTACAGGAGTGGTTAGTGGAGAATGTTCTCCAAACATTGAAATTTGGAGAATATTCCAGATTTTTCTATGTGTTGCAAATATTAAGGAAATTTCATACAAATTGTATCCATTGCACCGAAATAGCATTACAAAATTTATGTAGAAAAACTAGATAATTAAATCTTGATTCTGAAAAACATCTCAGTTTAATCTTCAAATAAGACCTCAAAGTACTGTCTTATGTACTCATTATTTCTTCTTATCATTTACATCTTTACAGAGATGTAACTAGAGGGGGGCAGACGGGGTATCTGCCCCGGGCGCCGGATGGGGGGGGGCACTAAATTGGCCGAGTATTTTTTTACAATACATATTTACGTATGAGAAAAATGAAGAAAACTTATTAGCAGACTACAAAAACTATAAAAGAAGCTAAATGCAGAATGTGTGAAGAAATAGCAGGAAAGCTTAATCTACATCCTCTTTTTAAAGAAGTATGGAGGAGGAAGAAGCGGATGTTAGATGAGAAGGTCAAAGTGAAAGCTATGAATTCTCAGAAGAAAAAAAGTTCAGTTATTGATTATACAAATAATAGATTGGATTCTGAATGAACTGAGGCAAAGGTTTCAAGTCATTCAAAACATGAATAGTTTATTTGGTTTCCTCAATGGAGGTCGGTTTGAAACAATGAATGAAGAATTGAAGAACCAGGCACTTGAGTTAGCTACCACATATAAAGACTTAGACAAAGACTAGCTGGCGATAGAAGTGGAGAGTTTTAAGTATCATGCCTTGGATTTAAGACCTAATATGAAAACGGCTATACCATCAGGTCTTCTGACGTTAATATGCAAGAACAGACTTGAAGACGCGTCCCCCAACATAACGACAGCATTGAGAATTTTCCTCATAATACCAGTCTCAGTTGCCTCAAATGAAAGAAGTTTCAGCAAACTAAAGATCATAAAAAATTACCTCGGAAACTTAACAGGGCAACGACTAACCAACCTGAGCATCATATCAATAAAGCACAAGTTAACTTCAAAGCTATCTTTTGAAGATATTGTAAAAATGTTTGCAGCCGAAAAAGTCCTTAAAGTTAAGTTTTAGTTCAAGCTTTCTGAGTTTAAATTAATCTTTTTCACATTTTGTCAATAGATTAAGAGATTGCGAAAAATGTCTGTGTAATACTCAAGATAATAACTTGAGTAAAAGCTGTTATTATTAATTCTTGTTCCAGTTTTCCTAAATCCTTGAATGGTTTTCGGTCGACGTTTTGATAATTCTCTTTTTAAAAGTCCAAAAGCACAAAAGTCCATGGGTGAGACATCTGGAGATTTAGCAGGAATATCAGTAAAGGGTATTTATTGACTTGATACCAGTTTCTTGTTCCATTTTTTCCATGAATTTAATAGTGGATTTAGATGTGTGGCTGCTTGCTTTATCCTGATGCAGTTCAACTGATTGTTGGCCCTTTGGGTAAAGATATAGTATTTCTTTTTTGAATATTGGGGATAAATAGGGTCTTGATAATATGCGAGGGTTGGTTTTTACATTCCCCTCTTTTTTCCTTTTAATTTTCCATTATATGCAAAACCGGCAACAATCGTAAATCTCTTAGAGAAAGTTCTCACATTAAAGTTACAAAGTTGAACCACGTTTTAAGATTTTTCTCCTCTTTTATGATAATAAATTGTTCTTTTTTATTGCAATCTTTTAAATACACCCATGCCTCGTCTATTGTCACAATATGTTTCTATCTTTCTCCAGCTAAATGCTTCTCATAGAGAATTCTGCAGCGAGTTCTGCTTTCTGCAATATGTCGTGGAGATAGACGTTGAACATTGTATATTTTGGCCTTTTTAATATTCAAATCACTGTTAATTATTTTATTTACAGTTGAAACTGAACTTTTAATGACTTTGTAATAGTCCTTTGACTTGGCGGATTCTCTTTTAAAATTAAAGGTCTTACCTTACAAATATTCTCAGAAATTCTTTTCTTTTTTGGATACGTATTTGGAAGTATTTTTCCACATTTACGTGTTTAATCCTTTCTCATTAATAATATTATTTATCGTACCTTTAGATATAGAAAAGACATGACTTTTACAGCGTTTTTGAATAGTTGAATAAGCATGATTCTCTTCGGAAAGAGCGGAAACATAGCCTTCCATCCATTGCTTATTTAAAAGCGCCATTTTGAAAGTAAACAAAACTCTGAGTTATCAGACGATAAGTTATACTTTAACTATTTAACTGCTGTGAAAATAAAATTCTTTCGTAGCATACAATTTTTTTACAGCACATCAAAATCGCTCAAAAAATGTCCAAACAGCCTCTGTATTTATCATAATTAAATATCCTATTTTAAAGCAATAGTCTGTTGATTTTGATTCAGCCTACACATATCCCGATATCATTTGATAAAACCTTTTCATTTCATTTGCAGCGATTATAAGTATGAAAGAATATACCAAACATGCTACTCTTAGATTATTTGTCAATGAAATATCTTAGAATTAATTAGGTATTTTATCTTGTACTAAAAATGAAATTGCTGCAAATCAATCTATTTACCTTTGAAATTAAGCCTTTACCATCTAAGTTTAATAAAAAAAATTTGGACAAGTAGAATTAATGTATGTCGGGGCTATATATCAGGTGTTGTCGGGGAGGGTTTGGTTGGTCGGTGGGGGGCACCAAGGCGAGTTCTTGAAACTAGCCTAGTTACGTCTCTGCATCTTTATAATCATTTACTGCTATAGTGTTGCAATTTATCACTGTCCAAAAAGACCCTTGAACCCTAGATTCATTCAATACTGTAGTGACTAACAGCTATACAAATTCATTGAAGGTTCCAAAAGTAACCAGTTATGAAAAACTTAAATTAAATTTTTATGAAGATCTAAAAATGATCGAAAAATTTGATAGGAAAAAAACATTAAAATCTTATTTGAAGAAAAAGTTTCATTAAAAGGGAACTGCCTTCACTATTTGGAGATTTAAAGATATTTTTAAAGAAATTAGTGGCCCATAAAACAATGCATTAAACAGAAAAATCCACAAGTCATTAAAATAGGTGCCACTATAAATAACAATTAACAAAACAGTACCTTTGTAATGATTGTTTGGCAAACCAGCAGCAGCTGTAGCATATGGAGCGGAAGATGTTTGTGAGTTTATCACAGGCTGGCTGTTGTGAAAGTTCACATGAGATAAAGCTGGACTGCTGCTCTCAGACGAAATGCTGTAGAAATTGAAAAAATGAATCAAAACTAACCCTAGAAATATAATTACATACTCTACTTCGATGGATGCACTAAAAAAATGGGGTAAATAACAAATTACAATTGGAAACAAGAAAAAATATTTTGTAATACAGGATTCAAATTGTTCAGCATAGCTTTATAACAGTTAATGTTAATTGCAATACTTTAAGTTTTCAATGTACTCATGTGCAAAAGTTAAGCATAATTGCTGTTTATGCGAATATTTCAGAAAATCTACATCGGAATGGAAAGAAACCCTGTATGCGGGTGGAATAGGGTTATAGAAGAAAACAATGCAAAACAAGAATGACTTATTATCCAAAGAAAAGAGTTGAAAGAAAAAGGTTCACAATACGAGTGTCAACTTTAGTGAAACAGCATGATTCAAACAATGTGATGCCGAAGGTTAATACGGTGTGGGGGAAGCTCTGGTAGCCATGCATGCTGCACAATGATTTCCCATACTTTCAATGAAGGTATGGATAGGATTCAGATGAGGAGAGCTGACAGGCCACTGCACACGGTGGATATCTTCACTTTGAAGGAAGGCATCGACCAGGGCTGCACGGTGAGGAGGCACGTCATCCATGAACCTCGAAACAGGCAAACGGTAGGCTCAAGGACTTCATCTCTGTATCTTTGACTGGTAACAGGCCCTATGTCAAAGATGTAGAGGTCTGTGTGGACATCCAGCATGCCTGCCCAGACCATGACTCCCCCTGAAGGAAAACGATGTCTTTCCATGATGTTCCCAGGTGAAAACGCGTTCCACATTCTCTCCAGATCGTGGTATGACGAGGAACAGTATGTAGACTAATGTCGACAACAGTAAGGCAATGTCATGTTCAGTGATGAGACAAATCACTAAACATGACATTGCCCCACTATTGTTGACTCCACTGCCGATGTTCCAAACTCCACTGTAAACATGCGCGTTTCTGTAGACTGCTGGTCATCTGGCATAGAGACAAACATGTCTGAGTCTCCTGTAAACAGTTTGTCTCGAAACTATGACTCCTGTGGCAGCTGTCAGGGCTGAACAGTTGTCGGGCTGAACAGTTGTCTGGCAGAACAGTTCCTCTGACGTCGCGCAGTTATCACCAAATATCAGTCCTACCGAGCAGTTGTTACACTTGGCCGACCTGGTACTAGTCGTCAGGTAACATCTCCAGTGGGTTAAAACCTGCCAGTCTGGAGATCACACACTGAGGCACATTCAGAATTTGAGATGCTTCGGTTTGGGATTGACTGGATTCCAGCATTCCAATAATTCGTCCCTTCAAACATGTCCAGTTGGCATCTTAGTGACATCTTTTGTCCTTATTGATTGTTAACACTCCGTACCACAGCAATTGTGAAATTTTTGTCTAAACTGGCCATGCCACTCGAGGCCATTTTATACTCGTTCCAACATGCACAGGTGCTTTGTGCATGTTGACTACACTGTTTTGAATATGTTTGATGTTTTACCTTTGTCCCACGATTCTACACAAATGATTTTGAACCATTATATCCATATTTACTGATTTTTTGCATTTTACGAATTATGCTTAACTTTTAGACATGAGTGTCTTGATTTCATAAGTTATCACATAATTTCCAATATTTTATACAAAATTGACAATTCTTAAAAAACTAGAAATGTTTTGTAATTTCACAATCAGTCCTAAGACTTTTTAAAGTTAAAAAAAATCAAACCTACATACTCCAAAAAAAGAAATTCTAACAAATTCCAGAGTAAAGATTTTAAAAATTAACATTAGCAAATTTTAATAATTTGAAAAGCATACACTATAATAAAACTAACAAAAACACAAATATATAATATATATATAAATAAACAATAATAAAACCTTTAAGAAATTTGTTACGAAAATCTAAAACTGGGACTATAGATAACTTCACTTCCTACAGAATAAACAGATCCCCATTGGAAAATTTTTGTCCATTGCTGATAAAATCTTCAAAACATAAGTCATTGTCCATGGTAGCTAACTATTCATGTTTTCAATCATGGAATTCAATTTTACTCTATGTTATTATTATGCTTTATTATGTTTTAGCCGATAATTTATATTTTCTGCATATACTTTTATGTCAACAGATGCACCAAGACTGGAAATTTACAAGTGCATTTTGCCAGCCAAAAAATCTGGAAAATATTCATAACTACCTAGTTTCAGGGTATGAAAAAATCATGATTTAAAAAGATCAGATTTATTTGTTTAAATCAGATTTTTTTTATTTAAATATGATTTTTGATTTAAATATGATTTTTATTTAAATCTGATTTTTGAGTTTTAATTAATTCCTTGCCCACACAAGTTTAAATTCGTTGGACATGAGACATGCAAATTACAGTAGTTTCTAGATAGTTTTGATTTATTTAAATAATATTTTTATGCAAAAATATTAATGTATTAGGAAATATAGCTGTATAAAATTTTGAAAGATTAAAACACGACAGGAATTTGCAAAGTAAATCACATGATACAGTAAATAGAACAGTGCTCAAATGCCAAGCATAAGCAATGATTTTCCATCTGGTTCTCAAGTGGTTTTGTTTACTTCAAGTTTAACCCATAACCAGTGACATCAAAGTTTTGGACCCAGATAAATAAGGTTGTGGGATCCCACCAACACCTTATTAAGAATTTTTTCAATTGTACAAATTTAAGAATTTTTTTGCGTTATATATTTATCATATATGAATAAAATGTTCTGAAATTATTTTAATTATTTTGAAATAAAATGATTAATTGGTTCAAGACTTGATTTTGAGAAAAAATCATGTGTCACCAATAGAAAATAAAATAAAAGTAACTTGCATCATGAAAAATATACCTACTTGTCATTAATATTTAGCTTGCAAAAATAACTTATTGGTGAAAAAAATTGCTATTTTTTGTAAGTTAACAGTGAAAATATATAAATTTGAAATCAAATAGGCCTATTTTTCATATTCTTTGAGCATTGACAATATTTCAGATATATTCCAAGCATACAAAAAGGGTTTATGCATAATACAAGAAAATTAAGCTTTTTTCTCTATGAACTGCGTAGAATGAGTGTAATAGCATCCCCTGAACATGAAAATTCAATGGAATTTGGAGCTTGCAATAAAAAAATTATCATTTCAATCATAATCATTCAAATAAGTTTTCCCCACTTCAATCTCCATAATCTTTTCTCAACATACTCAATTATCAGATAAGTGAATTAACTTTTACATTCCAAATTTGAATTCCATGAATATTAAATAGTTATTCTAGCAGTGTAAAGAATTCTAAGGGATCAATACATAAAATTTCCCAATAAATTGAAATAAAAATTAACCAATATATAACACAAAACAAAATGAAATTATTAAAATTGCCAATTATAAAGATTCATGTGCGAAATTGGAATGCTTTTGTAATACTGCAGAAAATATTTTCGTTGTGTTTTTATTTTTTATGAACAGACAACAATGCTAAATAAATAATTAGAATATCGTTAAAAAGAAAGCAAGGTGCCACAATTTTAATAATTTCAGTGAACATATTTCGAGCATCTTCACATGGAGAATGGTTTAAAATTGGCCATGTGCAATTTATAGTCGCATGGAACATTTAAAACAAAACTCACGCTGATGAGCAGGCTTGTGAGGGGCACCAATTGGTCAAGATGGAAATATATACTTGTCTAGTAATTATGATCCCAATCAACAAATAATGTTATTTAATGTCTTCAAAGGAAGAATGATTTTCAATATAATTTTGGGGTGAATTCAGTAGGAGCGAAGTTCTTAACTTATTTGAATAAAATAACATGCATCTTGTTCAGTTATTTCATTTTCAATATTAAACATAACAGAAAGAAAAATGAAATTTAAAATTTTGATTTAAAATAAATTATTCTTTAGTAAATATCACTTGATTTGAATCAAGTTTAAATTGGCATACCCTGCAGAGTTCCACACTTGTTTTACTAATCACCATTTACTAGTTTATTAGATTTCTTTCGAACTTCAACCACAAAACAAAATACGATAAAACCACTAATTTTACATCAGCTACAACTTTACCATAAGTATTTAAAAAGCCTAATACATATAAACAGATCACACAAAGTACATACTTGTTTATAGTAGGAGATAGTGGAGGTTGAACTGAGTTCATTGAAGGAGTGGAATCTGGAATTTTATTGTCCTAAGAGAAAATTATAGAAATGAATACACCCAATTCATTTATGTTTCAAGGATTCCATGCAAAGGTCTAAATCTGATTAGCTCATGCATAAGCAGGATGTATAAATAAGTAACTTTTATAACTGTATTTCTTGATACACAGCAACAATATAAAAAAATTATACACAAGTCATTTATGATTAATTATAAGAACTATTACAAAGAAAAGAAAACAGTTCTAGTTAAAAATTGAATTGAAATTTTTAAAAGCAATAAATTGATTACAAAAGCTGCATATAGTCAGGCTCTCTGGAGTCAGTCAAGTCACATGGTTTTGAAAGAGTCTACTAGTTGATCCTCTTGATGGTTTATCCTTGTGTCAAAAACTGCCCCGTAATGACCAGCCTCTGATGCAAAATCCTGTTCAAAGTTGTCACCAATTCTGGGCTAGGGACAGTTGTTTTTCCTTCTTGGATTTTCATTCCCCAGTTTTGTCTCGACAAGATATCTCGTCATTAGTAAAATCGACCAGATCGCGATGGACGAGCCATCTTGCCGAAACCACTTGGAGGTTTAATTAGGGGACTGGTGGAAATGTAAACAAACTGCTTCTACTATTGCCATCTTTAGCGTGGATTCAAGTTCTAATTGTAACAGCACCAAAAGCAGCATCAGTGATAATGCATTGTCGGAAAAACCATCTACGGTGATCGCCATTCATGCTTTTGCAAATAGCAACCTTATAACAAAGTTAAAGACTTTTTAAAAAATCGACTGACTTGAGGTGAACTGCCTTCTTGTCAGAACTGGACTATATCAAGCTCTCACATTTAAGGACAAATAGCAGATTAAATATGCACATCTCTGCATGGATTAAATATGCACAAAACTACATTAAAATGTTTTCTGAAATTAAAACTTAGGTAAAATGGTTTTTACTTCTGAGGAATGGTTTTCTAAGCATGGACTGGGACTGGGAGAGTTGGTACTAGTAGTAGTAGGTGAATTTGAAAGTGCAGTAGAACTTTCTTCATCCAATGCTGCATTTTTCAGATCAAGTTCGTTTTGCTGATCTAAAAACAAATTTAAGAATGCATTTTAGAAATAAATTATTGCATTTCCTACACAAGGTGAGAAGAACAAGCATTATTTATTATTAACCCCCTTGGTCAAGGTTTAACCTAGACAAAGTCCAAAAGACCATGGTTTTCAAGTCACACCGATCAACTCCAGTTTATCCAACAGCTGTCCCAGATACAATCCAAATATGGGAAGGAGTTACTGAGGTTCAGGAGTATGGAAAAGTTCTTAATTCCTCTAATAAGTCATTTTGTGTGTCTGCTTCTTCGTCTTGCCAGCAGTCTGGTGTAGTCTTGAACCTTTAAAATACAAGTCTAGGGCACTTTGTAGGATATCAAGAATGTGGAACAGACCAAATTTTGTAGGTTTTTTATTTGTACAAGGTGTATATTTCCACAACAATGAGATCACTGGGCTGCCATTTGTGAAATGGTAGCATTAGTAAGCATAAGGTGCTGAAAATAGCAAAAAAATACGGTGATATAAAATTTGATTTTAAATATAGCACTTCAGGATAATTTCCTAAAAATTCATAATGCATACTTAAAAAATCATATGCACAATGAAACTAATTTTCCTGCCTTCACATTATCCAATGTTTGTAATTTTCCAAATATGTACTAAAAACATAAGACTAAACTATTCACAAATGTGGCAGTAAGCTGTTACTTTTTGGTTTATGGACGTGATTATTGTATGCTGTTTCAAATACTAGAATCTACACAAGTTCACGTCATTCCAAAGGATATCTGAAATGAAATATTTTTCAAATAGGGAAACAAAAAGGATCTGCTTATTGAAAATTTGCAATTGCAGGCATGATGCTAGCTGAATATTTCCTTTTGGCAAACATTGGAGGTTCTTACAGGTTCAGTCGATTTGATATCAGAAATGAGTCTTAAATAAGCTAGAAAATGAGAGGTACCAAACGATAATGCAACAAGAAAAAATTAATGCTGGAAACATCAATTCCTCTTTCAGAAAAAAGCAAATTCCCTCTCACAAGAGCAGCATCAATTCAAACATGGCTGAATTTCATAGGACAGGAATGCCAAAATTGGCCAAAAACATGCCACATGATTTCGGACCACATATGTATGAAACCAAGTCTCAGCTGATAAACCAGTTTGTGACACCCATTATCATAAACCAAAGAGGATAGTCTATTAGTTACTGTAGGATCAATCAGTGAAAGGTGTTATGTCGAATCTCCTCAAAGGGAAGAGGATTTTCAGTTGAAAAGGGTCACTTGGGTTTTACTAAGCAAAAGTTTTTTTTAATATTATGTCTTCTGTGTCAGTGCAAAAGGGGTTAAGTCTGACTTTTGATGGCTTCAAAGCAGTCCAGTGCATCATTAGAATTTAAAAATAATACATGCTTAAAATAAATGCTAAATGAATCTACGAATCCAAATTACAGCTATTCGTACTGTGGTATGCTTCTTTTTCTTCAATATTTGTGAGAAAGAGAAATATTCAAATTAAGATTCTGAGAAGTAGCCATTTTGACTTAACACCTTTTGATGACACAGAAGATGTATAAAATAACATGCATCGTATAAAGGTTACCCTATTTACAATTTGTGTAATTACTTTTTAATAAAGAAATAGAACATTAAAATTTTTATTTTATTTCAGATTTTCATTGCTTGATTTAAATCAGCAAATCATGCTTAAAACTACTTTTTGGTTGGTAGGGTTTTATGGTACAAGGGTCATACTTGGTCAAGTTGAACCAAACACAAGTAATGGACATATACAAAGGTTTGATGCAGAAGTGAGAAATACACCCAGAATAAGTTAACAGAATCAAACCTGCGCCGCCTACAACTTGCATGCTGGTAGCATGGTGGGCAAACCCACTGAGCCACGGCAGCCCCAAAATTACTTTTAGGATAGTTTGAAAAATATATACTCAAAATTTAAATATAGGCTTTTCCTCCCAACGAACTCTGATATTAACCCTCTTGGAAGCATTTTTATTTCTACTTCAGAATTAACTCCTGGTATAGAAAATACATCGGAAACTTACATGCTGCTTGTTGCTTTGCTAAATAATCTTCTAAGTCTTCTAAATTTAGATCATCGTACATGAACTCATTTTCTTGAAAGTCTGGGTCTTGAGAGCAATCCCGGTAGTATTCAATATCGTCTTTGATCTTCTTGATTTGATCCACATCTACCGTTCCATTATCTAACATTCGAAGCAAAGCCTCCAGTTGGTTGACATGAAACTTATGCTTTGCAGTTCTTCCTTTCAGCTCTTCAAAACGGTCTAACTTCTGAAACATACGACATTTGTCAGAACATAAAATGGCTTGATATTCAATATTCAAATCAATTTCAATATTAAAAAATATTGATAAAATCAAGTTACAAAGGTTGGCAAATGTAAGTTTTTTTAACTCACACTCGCTATAGTTCGACTCTGCTAAACTGGTATCCGAGTCATTTGGTTTCGAACAAGTCTATTATTTAAATTAGGTGACAGGTTTCAACATTGTGCCTCTACAATTGGTAGTAATTAATTAACGTCACACTGGAGCATCACTACGGGCTATTGGTGAAGGTCTACGATCAAACCCGAAAGGAAAGATCCGAGGACAACACCATGTAATTTTGCACCCCGGACAGATGACAAGGTCACATCTGAGCTGGCACCCACTCTCCATACTTCCACACCACGCCAATGTGGACATTTGAGGCCACGACAAATTCAATGTGCACCAGTCCCCTTTGTACACGACGGTCCTTGGTTGGATTCAAACTCACAACCCTCCGGTTGCTAGTCCATTACTCTTCCAACCGGACTACCGTGGCCCACTTCTGGAATTGGCATCTAGCAGATTTCAGCTATGTTTATGGTTCAAAGCCAGAAATAATAGTGATAAGTTGGTGAAAAAGTACATATGGTGATAACCATTTTGCATATGGCAGCCCTCTTCTCTGGTAAGTTTAGTACCTTTCTAGAAGTGGACTCCCCAGTCATATACTGGCATGCAAAACTTAAGGAACACCATTATTTTTAATGGTTACAACCTCAAAATTAAGCCAAACAGCCTAATGCATAACCGAGGATACTCAGTAGAAAGCTAATGCATATTCAAACTTTGGAATTGTGATATGAGAAGCCCTAACATAGAAATGAGTCCTGCTACCTCAGGAACTGATCCGCAACCTCAATTTCTGTATGCAAACACGGTGCAAAGCCTACATCAGCATTTGAGGTGGTTATACGGCCTACAAAGGACCACTTCCTCTCTTTTTAAAGTTTTAGCGGCATCTTTCTGTTTCATGACATACAGGGCAATGTCACCACTTCAGTTCAAAGATTTTTTTTACTGTTCACTTCTAATCTTGTTTTGTTTTTATTCATTGGTTTGATAACTCTTGACAAACCTTTGTATTTTCCCCCACATACAGGTAACTTCACTGCACAATAGCAGCTGAAAACCTCACTGTTCCTTAAGTTTTGCATGCCAGTGTTTCTGCCTTCTTACCGGAACTGCACTGCATAATATTAAGTACAATTGTTGCAAAATGCCGTTTTGTCTGTATTTTTAACCAGAAGAGGGCACTGTTCAAAAGAGAATGAATTGTTAACTTCTCGCCTTTGCAGAACAACAATTATAAGAACTAGTTTGAAAGATTTCCACCTTTAGCCTTGAACCTTTCTCCCTTTTCCTGTTTCGAAAGTGCAGTGTAAGATGCTCATAATAGATTTTTGTAAATAAGCTGTAAATAAATTTCTATTAACACTACCTCCTTATCCCTGTATGCTGTACCTTTAAAGTATCTGACTACATTCGGAGTCCTTTTGTCTTAAAAGTTCAAATCATACTTTTTTCTTTTTAAGTTTAAACATAAAAACACATTACAAAACAAAAATTATCATTTTACTTAAATATTGCAAAATTTAAGTAAAAATGACGTTAACAAAAAACATTACAACTGTAAACATTTGCCTAAAATTTTGCTCCTAAATATATAAGCTAAGGCCTGAACTAAAAGATATGTAATAATGTAGAAGAGAAAGCATGAATTTTTGAAATTTTTCCTTGTGCCACAACACTGAAATCTCTAAAGTTTTCCTTTCGAGATAATTCTTCTTCCTAGTTCAGGCCCTCGAAAACAAATATAAAAATCAGTACATCAAATTTCATTTTAAAATATACAGTACATTTTTAGTTATAGCGTATCTTAGCAATTTCAAACATTTTGCTCAAAAACAGAGAAAATGAATTAAAAGATTTGGAAAAATTAAAAAAGATAGCTGTCAAAAAAATCCATTTAAATTGCTATATCTCAGCTACTATTCACCCTACAGACAAAATTTTTAAAAATTTGGAAAGGAAAAGGTCTAAATATTAAGATTGAATGAAATTTTAGTCAAAAAATCGACTTTTCAATGTTTCAAAGTAGTATACCTTGATACATGTTGAGGGTTAACTCTGTATTTAATGTTACCATATGAAGACAGCTCTGGTAGGTCCATGCCATTTTATATGAAAATTATAGGCACATGTTGAATTGAATTTACTGATCATACCATAAGAAACAGCTGTTAATTATGTTTTGCTCTCCCACTATTGACAAATCTTGTACAATGGCATTAACTCAAATTTTTTTAAGTTACGAATCGAAAAATTAAAGTAGAAACTGTAGTAAGACAATTTTATTACATTTGAAATAAAAAGGTCATGAGGTAATTTCATTACACGAAACAATAAGATATGTGAATTACCTCCTTATCATTTTTCTTCTTCTTTAAGCCGAAGTTTATTGTATCCATCTCAGATTCAAACTTATCAACTTGGATGTTTAAAGTATCAATGCATGCCTAGAATGAACAAACAAGATCATACATCGAACAGCATGCACATTTTTTTTATTTTATAAGATCCCTAAAAAAATCATAAAAAGGTTGAAACATTCATTAACTTTGTGATTTGTAAATTTAATTAAATAAAGCTAAGCGTAACACAATATGCAACTCTATTACCCGATTACAACATTCTGATATAGAGATGAATACATATACCAACTATAAATATTTTCAACATAAAGAGTAGAAAGGCCAGAACTTACAGTAAGAAAAATTTGAATTTCATCTCTTTCTTTTTGTGCTGGATCAAGCTTTTGAGCTGCTCCAAGACCTTCTTTAGAATAAGCTTTAGTTTTTGTTTCTCGTTCTACAACTTTAAATCTTTCCATTTGCTATCAAAAAGAAAGAAAAACCAAATCATCATCGTATAAAATAAAAGTCCTTTGAAATATTCTGTGTAAAGGGAATTCTAACGTTCATACTGAAGGAATAATATATGCTTTAATTTCATCAGAAGCTTCAGGATTTGTTTTTAAATTATAAATATGATAGAAATTTTAGTAGATGTCAAGTGTGAGATTTGCCATCATAAAAATTTACATGAAACAAGAATAATGAAATGGGAAATAGGAAGAGCTGTGCGAAAATATTGATTCTAGAGGTTCTGCTTCCTGTTTTAATTTCTAGAGATTTTTTAGTTTTCAACAGTTTATCGAATGATCTACAGTGGGCATCTTTTACATAATGCATTTTAAGGGCAGATTATAAAACATTAAAAATTGAAGTTAGAAAACTGCTGGGATTCCATGCTTTAACCGAAAACAAAATTAAGAACTTTCTAATTCATTATGTGTGAATAACATATCAGATGTGTATTAAAGTAAATTAATTAGGTCTTTTTTGCTGACCAATTGGTCTAGTCGTCAGGGTGCTGGACTGAAGGTTTCCGGTTCGAATCCAAGGTATGGAATGAATGTTTATCTGTTCAGAATGAATGGCCTCTCTACAAACAGATTGTATCTAGAACGTATGTGTGTATGTTAGGTATAATATGAACCCACCGTTGGTGGTTCAAGGTAAGACTAAATGGTTCACAAATCCACCATGTAGTGCCATGATTCAGCTCTATTGGTCAGGCATTAGAAGAAAAAGTATTATTTTTTATCCTACTGCTATTTCTGTCCTTTTGAGCATGTAATGGTTTGCAGTTCATCATGTTCAGTATCACTGAAGTCACTTAAAAAACAGATGGAACTGAATATTGAACATCACCAAGATCAGGGCAAATTGAAAGGTGGTTGGCTGTTCATATTTACATGTCCACAAAGTGGAAAAGTCGAAATGACAGATAGTCCAATGCGATGCAAATGGGACTGAAGTAATCATGTCAAGTTTGGAAGCAGGCAGTACTGGTAACGATTGGAACATCTTGAGGTATTCTTCAATGCAATTAGGTAAGACAGTCAAAATAAGATCCTTTCCAGGAACTTTTTCTTTAGTAGTTGTTTAACATTTCACAAATGAGTAAATTAATTAATATTTAAATATATTATTTAATTAACATAAGTATTTCCCATGAATACACGCAAATAAAAGTTTACAGTTAGTCAAAAACTGAATTTGCATAGAGAAATCTCTTAACAGGGGAGTATCAGTCTCAGATTAAAGAACAGAAAACAAAACATTTGATTCATAAAAAATACATGTATCTGACTATAAATAGTATATAAAGGTAACAAAAATATCTCAAAAAATTGTACCGTTTCAATAAGCTTTCTGGCATCTTGCAATTGCCTTTTATCTTTTATATCACTTGATGTCATCCAAGTCTTGATTTGGTCTCGTAATCTCTGAAAGATAAGTTATTATCTGATCATGAAGTAAACAAATAAAAATATACTTTCACAAAACTAATAGGCTAGTCTGGCAGCAAATTGTAGATTGTCTGGCCCTTGGATCAATAGGCTCTGGGTTTGAATCTGGATGTTCGTAATGATTCAGAATCCGCCTTAAGGGATAGGACCATGTCTAACTAGCCCTGGTGCAGCAAAAAGTGACCAGTGACAAATGAAATTAGAGCTAAAGGAACTCATTAAAAGCTATACACAAATAAGGAGGAAAATAATGTGGTTCACTCGAATTAAACAATTCAATTACAATTTTGTAGGGTTACCAACATTTTAACCTCTTTTTTATCACAAACCTACAAATATGATTTGTACAAAATGGCCAAAAATTAAAAGTTTAACAGTTAATTGAAAATTTGAATTGTAGATGCAATACAATAAATAAATTCATAAGCTAAATAGCAAGATCATTTATGTTGCGACAAAAAAATGAGAAATGTCTTTAGTTGTTCCTTTTTACTTAAAATCAGATTTAGAATGTTTAATCCTGAAGTTGAAGACAAATTGATTACATGCCTTCATACTACAAAGTGGATTCTTATGCCACAAATGAATAGTTCTTGAGAAACACTGCAAATTTATTACAAAATACACGAATGATGAATAAAATTGTGCATGCAAGTAAAATTATGGAAAGTTTATTTAAATTTAACTAAATATTACATCAAAACTTTACAAACAAAAGAATGCCAGCAGTGAGCATTCCTAAAGAAACAGCTTATTTACTTTACTTTAACAAATCTAATAAAGAAAAAATATATCACTACGATGCACAATTCAACAAATCACAGCATCCATTCATGGTCATGAAACCTTTTATCTATCTAATCACATTAATTTTCAAAATAAAATAACAATTAGAAAATGTAACACATAAAAAATTTGTAGATATGAATTATTACTTTTTAAACAAATTTAAACAAAAAATATCAATTTTAAATAACTAGTCAGTTTTTTTGCACAGCATTCAGCTTCCAGTAAATTTTACATTTCATGTTATAATAGTTTGAAACTCATCCATTTGGGTGCTAAATATGTTGTTTATGATACATAATTATTTATTCAATCATTTTTTAGTAAGTGCATGCCAAGTGAGTCATTTTCTTTTTTACTAAAGTGTGTTGGTATCATTATAACAAATATTAAAATGTTTTGCTAGTCAATAACGAGCACAGAATCTTTCATATAAAGCTTTCTAATCTGAAAATTTGTAATCATGCATAGGGCGGAAATAAAAACCTAAAAAAATTGGCTTAATACCTGAAGCTTTTTAATCTCTTTCTTGAGATCCGCCTCATATTTTTCCTTCTGGTTAGCATTTGTCGCACTGTACACCTAATAAAAAATTAAAGATTATTAATCATAGACTGGAACCTGGAATTTAAGAATCAGAATTGAACATATTCCTCAATGTGATGAATTTTATTAGAGTCCTAATGAAAATAAATGTCAAATCCCTGATCTAAGAAATAAGCTTAAATTTAACAATTAATTTTACTCATAATCCTGAGTTTATTGTGGCTTTTCAGCAAAAATACCCATTCAAATACAGTGAATGCAAGAATTTTGTTTGAGACCTTAATATTTCAGATAAGAACAATGATATAAAAATAAATTTCTGTGTTTAAGTATTCATCAATTGTTTTATGACGAAAAAGAGCATTTAGCATTGTGCTCTGAGCAGCATGCATTTTTTAATCATGTAACCTGAAATTTTCCCTGCATGGTAGGTGGTTAATGTCACACTGGAGCACCATGACGGACTATTGGCAATTTTCCCAATGCATGTCTTTTACACAATTTTAACATTTTGTGTGTGACTAATATCTTTCCTGGGATTCTATCAACCAATAGATATGGACATTTAGCCACTACATGCTATCTAAAATAAAAGCATGCTGCATTTCTCAAAAATATCCAAAGTAAATCATTCAGATAATCATATTTATATTTTATTCCTTTCAACTTTACCATGTCCTTATTCACTCCCCTGAATTTACAAGTTATTTCAAAACAACAAATAAAAGCAGTGATATGTTGCCAAAAGTTAAATCGAAGTTCAACTGCATTTGTGGTGTGATTGAAAGTTTCTAATTTAATTTAATGTGGATGAAACTAAAATATTGAGATGGCATATTAAGAATATAAAGTAGGATTCAGTATGTGTAGTAAGGTGATAATCACACACACACATTTTAAACATTAATCACAGTAGAAAATTCTCAATTAGAGAAGTGTTCCAATCATGTAATACTCTGGATTTACCATTTACTTTACAATAACCAGAAAAGTATAAAAATTTAAAATTATTTTTTTACATGATGTTTTTTAATTTTGTAAAAAAGTAATATTTGCAGGTTATGCTGATTTAAAACAAGATACTTTTATTTTTAAAATATTTTAATTCAAACATTGAAATCACACTTCCCCTCAAATAAAATTTAATAATTGAAAATGAAACCTGGTACACATTATTTTATACAAATTATAAAATTTGCTTCTACTCAGCAATACCCAAAGAGTGACCCTTTTTTAAAACTGAAAATATAAGAGGCTTTCCTACTTTGATGATACTAGAGATAATAGCATCAATTAGAATGCAGTGGCGCAAACTTGGGGACATTAATGGGGTCAGAACTAAACCATTTGCTTCATAAGTTTCAGAACTTTATTTTGTTTAGATAAATCATTACCAATATTATAGGTACATTTATACCTTATGTTGGAGGAGGGCTTGGGCCTCAACCATAAAAATATTAGGACCCAATGAATTTAGGTCCCTTGAACTTTGCGCCTTCCGATAAAATGAAGGAGAAAGACCTTAGAGATAGGATCACTCAGCATGTCAGCATATTTGGAAACTCATTTTATTTGTAATATTTTTTAGCAGTAGCATTTCAAATATTGGGTCGGTGTGAATGAAATGTTCGATGAGAAATAGCTTTGGGAATTACCCCATACAGCTAAAAGTAATTACCTAAAAGCTTCTGGCATCTTACGTCACCAGAGCTACTATAAATAGCTATCATGCGTGTGAAGTATAAGCTCCAGATTTAATTTGTTTGGGCGTAAGTTGCAACCAAATTCGACATGGAAAACTCAGATTTGAGTCATCTTCTCTTACGAATTTAAACTGAGGTATTCTGCTGCAGTTGCTGCTCGAAACATTAACACAGCATTCGGGGAGATTACAACCAATGAATGAACCATTCGGCGATGGTTTGCGAAGTTTTGAAGATACAGACCTGAAAAACGAACAGCGTGGGGTCACCAAGAAGTTGCAGTTTCTGACAATGTACTGTTAAGTGTGGTTGAAGCTGAACCACGGAAAACATGTCATAAGATAGTGGCCGAGCTAGGTGTCCACCACACTACAATTGTTCGTCGTCTGGCTGCACTGGGTAAGGTCAAAAAGATGGATTCTTGGGTGCCTCATGAATTGACAATTGCCAACAAGATGAGACGTTTGGAAGTCTGTGCATCACTCCTTTCCAAGAATGAAAGAGAACTTCTACTGCAGCGAATAATTACCTGCGATGAGAAATGGGTCCTTTATGACAATCAGAAACAATCTGCACAATGGTTGAGCAAAGCACAACCACCTGGACGCTATCCCAAGCCACCCTTACATCCCAGAAAGGTTATGCTTCTTGTATAGTGGTCTACAGCTGGAATAATTCATCAGTTTCCTGCCAATTGGCCAAACCATCACTTCAGAACGATATTGTGATGAATTAAGACAGATGCAATGGAAATTGATTGAGAAACAACCGGCTTAGGTAAACAGGCATGGCGTTCTATTGCAAGATAACACCCGTCCTCATGTCGCACAATGGACACTATGTGAGTTAGGCTAAGAATTGATGCCTCATCCCCCTATTCCCCTGACTTGTCACCTACAGATTTTCATCTGTTTCGTCACATGGATCGCTTTTTGTCTGGCAAACGGTTCACCCAAGATATGGTGGTTCACCATGCACTTTGATGACTTCTTTGCATCCCAGCCACAAGACTTTTTCCGTTCCTTGATCATGGACTTGTCAGACAAGTGGCAACAGTGTATCAATTCAGAGGGAGATTATTTCGAGTAGATCAGGTACTGTATTTTCAGTTATCGCCATCGAAGTGTGACGGTCCTTTTCCGGACATTTCATTCGCACAGATCCAATACATTCATTCACTAAATACAGCACAAAAATAAGGAGACAAAAAAACATCAAAATTAGATATAAAATAGTATATAAATAAACAGCAGTTAATCAGTCTAAGCTATGAAGTAGATCTCTTGCCTTCCAATATCTGAAAAATGCCTCGTAACCATTTTGGGCAAACCCCAAAGTGAGAGAATTTCATCACTACCTCCACACAGGACACAATTTGGACTGCTGAAAATTTTGAATATATGCAGGTGTTTGGCTAAGCAATCATGAGCAGTCTCTAATCTGGAGGCAGCAAGAGCATCTCAACAAGTAGCCAGAATTTTAGAAAGTGACTTCCAAGCTTTATCTTTGATTTCTTCTGCCTGCCTAGCTTGGTAATTTTTTTCCATTGTGTTTTATAATTCATGTGATATAAGACTAATTTGTGAAAGTTGCAAAATATGTGTCCTTTTTTGCCAATACATCGGCCATCTCATTTCCGTAAATACCACAATGTGCTGGAACCCATTATAGAATGAAAACTTTATTTTTTATTGTAATTTTCATAAGTTAATTTTACAGTTTTTAAGTCACTGACAATCTGGTTGAGTATGTAAAATAATTGCCCAATTTGCAGATATTGAATTGGACAATTTAACCACTTTTCAAATGTATCATTCCTTAGAACTAATTGTTTAGTAGATAGCCTAACAGCTTCAATTTCTCCATTGTAAGTGGTAGATTGGTAATATTTATCTCTCATGTTTGAGGGTCCTAAGCCATATTATAAAAATTTTACAGGGTTCCAAGAGGGTGGTACACGTTTTTCAAAATTATTTAGTTTCTCATTGAAAATATTTATCTAGACTGTTTAAGGAGGGAGAATAAGGAGTTTGGGTCCCTAGGTGTTGGTGCCAGTATTGGGATGACAATGACCACTGATCAACAAATATTTCTCTTTTTGCTCACTGAAAACAAGTATGATAAATTATTTATTATATCACCAAATTATTTATAAGCAGGCTTTTTTGCACATATAAGCCCATACATTGCACAAATTTTTGGTCAATTTTGACCTGTTCTTCCCCATGAAAAGGTTAGATACATAGGACAGTACTGTGTGCCCCTCTTTCTAGCTTATTGGAAACCTCCAGAAGAAAATCAATTAAGTTTAAATAAAAAGAACCTCATAGTATTCCTAAAACCAAAATGTTCATACCATGCCAATAATTATGAAAACTCAAGAGAAAGCAGAAAAGTTTTTTAATTTAGAAATATTTAAAGTATTGGAATTATATCATGAAATAGAATTCAAAGAATAAAAGCAACAAGGCCCGAGAAAAATTTTAATTGTTTTAAATCTTACCCAAACGACCTGCAATTTTTCCTATATATATAATCACTCTATACATTCAGTTTAGACATATAGGACAATTAATTAATTAATATAAAAAAACTAATTTAAATTTTTAAAATCTGATCAAAATCAAAGAAATCTGCTTTTTATTTTTAATCATGATTTTTTTCGCACCCTATTTGCTGAGATACTATACAATATTCACAAATATCATACAATACATAATTTATAAATTAATACTTTTGTAAAGGAAAATAAAAATACCACTAACAAAACTTGCCTTTTTCCAAGTATCTTCAAATGTTTCTACACCTTCAGATACTTTCTTAAGGCATCTTTCTATTTCTCCTATAAAAAAATTAACATTAAATTAGTATTATCTTATAGGATAAAGGTTATAGGCAAATATTTAAAAGACATCAGAATAACAACCACACCAACATCAAGAGAAGATGCAATGAATAAAACCTAATGAGTTATCTAAAATTCAAATAAGGTTAAAATTTTAATCACAAAAAATGTAAAAGCTTATGATAAAATGAGAACTAAGATGAAATGTCCTCATCTAAGGAATTACAATTTCATGAAATGTAATTTAAAAGCTGATAAATTATAAACAAGGTAAAAATCATGAATGATGAAGATAAAAAGTAATGAATGAGGGGTTGACTCAAAAAGTCGGATAAAATTGGTGATGAGGTATTAAAAAAATCGACAGTAAAAAGGTTTAAGACTCGAAAAAGGTCAAAATATGGCTTAATATAAAAGGTTGTTGCAAATGATGGTATTTTCCCCATTAATGTCTGTGCTTCTCGAATGGCCAATACAAAACAATAAATAAGTACATCGAGCCGTCTAGATAATAACGGTAGGAATGAAAGATCAAAATACAAGGTGTAAAAAAAATCATGATTTTTTTAAATCAAAAACATCAGAGTTATTTGATTTAAATCAGATTTTTTATTTAAATTGGATTTTTATAATTTTAATTAATTCCTTGCAGTACAAGTTTAAATTTGTTGGACATGAGACATGCTAATTACTGTGTAGTTTCTAGATAGTTTTGATTTATTAAACATTAATGCTTTTTATGTAAAATATTAATGTAGGAAAAATAGCTGGGTAAATTTTTGAAAGATTAAAAAGCAACGCCGGATTTAGCAAAGTAAATCACATGACAGTAAATAGAACAGTGCCCCAAATGCCAAGCATGAACAATATTTTTCCATTTGGTTCTCAAGCGGTTTAGATTACTTTGAGTTTAAAACCATAACCAGTAACGTGAATGTTTTCGACCCAAATAAATAAGGTTGTCGGATCAGACACCATATTACAAATTTTTCAATCATATGAATTTCAGATATATTTTTGGATTATATACTTGTCATATGTAAATAAAATGCTTTGAATTACTTCAATTATTTTGGAATAAAATAATTAATTGGTTCAAGACTTGCTTTTAAAAAACATGTCACCAATAGGAAATAAAATAAAAAGGAACTTGCAACTTGAAAAAATTCCTACTTCTCATTGATTTCTAGATTGCAAAAACAACTTATTGGTGAAAAAATTGTTATTTTTTGTAAGTTAACAGTAAAAAATGAGACATGAAAATACATAAATTTGAAATCAAATGTCTTATTTTTTTTAATTCTTTGAGCATTGGCAAGTATTTCATAGGAATATTCGAAGCATACAAAAGGGTTTATACATAAAACAAAAAAAGTTAAGCTTTTCTCTGTGAACAGCATAGAACAAGTAATAGCATCCTCCAGAACATGGCAATTCAGTGGAATTTTGACCTTCCAATAAACTCACAATTATCAAATGAGTGAAATATTACATTCCAAATTTCAATTCCATAAATATTGAATAGTTATTCTAGTAGTGTAAAAAATTCTAAGGGATCAATGCCTAAAATTTCTCAATAAATTAAAATAAAAAAATTAACCAATATATTACTAAAAACAAAATGAAACTATTAAAATTGAAAATTATAAAATTTATGAGCAAAATTGGAATGCTTTTGTGATACTACAGAAAAATCTTTTCATTGTGTCTATTTTTTTATGAAGACTAAAATACTAAATAAATAACTAGAACATCTTAAAAAGAAAGCAAGTTACTACGATTTTAATAATTTGAATGAATATATTTAGAGAATTTTCATTCTTCACATGGTGAATAGTTTAAAATTGGCCATGTGCAATTTAAATTTAGTCACATGGAATGATTGAAACAAAACCAACACTGATGAACAGGCTTGTGAGTGACGCCTATTGGTCATTGACCCAAGATGGAAATACTTATCTGGTAATTATGATCCCAATCAGCGAATACTGTTATTTAGTCTTCAAAGGGAGGATGATTTTTAATAATTTTATGGTGAACTCAGTATAAGCAAAGTTCTTAACTTATTTGAATAAATAACATGCATGCATCTTGTTCAGCTATTTCATTTTCAATATTAAACATAACAGAAAGAAAAGTGAAATTTAAAATTTTGATATAAATCACTTGATTTAAATTAAGCCAATTTAAATCGACATACCCTGTTAAAATATATCAGAGTAAATTTGATTTGGAAAGCATCAAAAGTTTGCATATCAACTAGAGTGAAGAGATTTATACCGTATTTTTAGCAGGTTTCTTAGGCACAAATCGCTTAGAAACAGAACATTGAATCATTTCAGTCTTTCATCAATGGCTACAAATTCTCCAATGATTTACACATTTTTCAATTATTTAAACTGTCAAAGAAATCTCGAATTGTTATCGATGCTATTTTGTCAATTCGATAATGCAAAATATCAATGCTATTTAGTCAATTTCAAGTCTTTTCTGATAATCATGAATGGAATTAAATCTGAGACATCTTAAAAGGAATAAAAACTATTATGTGATACGTCATATAGAAAATATCCAGGCCAATTCCATCTTGAGATTGATTGAATTATGGCACAAAGGCCAGGTTTGGTCGAGCTCCATCTTGAGACCTTTTATATATTTGTAAATGATAATTTATGTAACCCACAACTATGTCTTATGTTTCCAATATATTTGTGTATAACCTGTTATTTAATATTTCACCATAGAAAAACAACTCCCCAACTCTCATAAAGCTTTTACATTCTTTACTCCATGTAGGTGAGAAATAAAATTGCATAAACTTCTTTGTGCATTTATGTTGTATTTCTTTCTTCCACTGTTGTGGTCTTATTCTTTCCAAATTAAAATTTCCACTTCTGATAATCCAAGATCAAATTCACTCGGTATGTTTGGTGATATTTTCTACATCGAATAATATATTGTCACTTGGCTGACCAATCTAATCTAATTTATCAACATCAGCTATCCTGTAGTACTCATCTTTTTCAAATTCAATCATTTTTACTTTAAAAAGCCACTATTTAACTTTATTTTACTTTGAAAAGCCACAAGGGCCTGGGTCAAAGTCCAAGCCCTAATCATTACTCTTGTTTACAAACAAACACAAAATCAAAACTTAAAATTTCACCCAAGTAAGACATTTTGCCAAATGAGAGGAAATGTTTATATTAAATGCTATTGGTATCTGACTTTCAGCTCCTAAATCCTGTTTTAGCATAATTAAAATGAGTAATTGTCTGTTTTTGGTAGAACTTGAGAGTGGCATACCTTTTATGACCAGACAAATGAGAATAGTGACAATTTTCAGAAGACTCAAACTTTTAGATTTTAAGGAATTTAATATCTTCCAACATGCCACTTGTATAAGAAATTCTTGGTACACTTGCACTTTATATTGGTTTAATTTTCCAATACTTAAAAATTAGAACTCAAATCAACAAAAAATTGTACTGTATAGGGGGTAAAACAATTGCAACACAAATGTTTTATAAATGGTTTTTCAGGATTAACTTTTCAAGAACAATCAATAGACATTCTAGCATTTTGGTATCACCACTATTCCTGCAAATATAAGCAAGGTTAATATTTAATTGTATTTTATCAAGGCCCTATCAGCACATTTTGTTAACAGTTCCAACCATCATTCTCTTAAAATTCATAACAGACAAATGCATAATCTTCTTTACAAATACCTTTAGTTACACAGTTAAGTATTCAAAATCAATTAATACATTACAAAAATACAAAATCTATTGCAATGCTAAAAGGCAGTGCTACAGGCTACTTAAAAACTAATCTCAAAATTAAAACTTCACTGCTTTTCATTTGATACTGTATTTGTTTATTTGGACTACTTAAACATGTTGAGAAAGTTAATGACTTCATGAACAAACAAATGCATTCGTGTATGTAAAATCTATTCATGAACATTAAAAATTCTTTCAAACTATTCCGACTCAGTGAAAAGAGAATGTCATGCAGGAAAACAGTTAGAACATACAGAAACCATCCCAAAAAAATTTTAATGCAAAAATGGAAATAAACTTTAAATATGTTTAATATATGCCTGCTTGAGCTTTAAAAGCCTTTCAAATTTCTGGGGTAAATTAGGAAATATGAAAAAGATGAGTTTAACAAGAAACAAATCAAACTAGAATGCCTTAACCATTAAAATTCGATACTGGAATACAAGCACTCCAGTAGTTTGTCTATAACCTATTAGTCAAAGCCTCAGTCAGTGAAAGCTTTGTAAGACTTATTATTTAGGTTGTAACTGCAATCATTTTGATCTGGTTCTTTCTCTATGCTATGTAATGCTATATCAGTAATGTGGTGGACAGTAAAAATTAACACAAATAGATTTTTTAATACTGCTCTGTAAATATTTTCCTTTGAAAATATTGAAAGAATACTAGGTATAAATAGTTAACTTACTCTTTTCCTTTCACAGAAATTATGCTGTTTAACGGTAAGAATATTGTGGCTGTCTTGCAAGAAATTTTATCTTGTGCATATCTCAATGCACGAGACCAGTTCAAATAAAACTGAATGTAATAATTTGAATGTGTTAGAAGACTGGAATTATTCAAATCACTTATCTAAATTTTCAGTTTTAGATAATATTTTTAGTAATCACACCAATTTAAAGCCCAAAACTTGCATTATGCTTCAACTATTCTACTCATTTTAACCCTAAATCTATATAGAATACCATTTTGTGCAACATTGCATTCTCTTATACAGAATGGCATTTACGATTGCAACAGAAAGCAGTTTCAAGACAGCTGTTTTTCAGTTCAACTCAAGATTGCAAAAATATGATAAATATAAAGGCATTATAATGCAATATATCATTCAGATTTAATTGTGTAGACAACTATTTTTCATTCAATTCTTGCAAAATATTCTTTGCACAAAATAAAAATGGTTTTCTGGATCAAGTTGTGAAATATACATCAATTTGCAAACCACAGCAAAACAAACATCCATATTTATTCTATGGGTGATATTTATAAATTAGGAAAATTAAATCAAGTTGCATCTTTAATACACATAGGTTTACAATTAAGTTAATTTGCCACATATCAAACTAGAATAAAAAAATTATTATAGCGATGAAGAAAGAACAAGAGCTGGTACAGCATTTAAAACAATATACAATTGATACTAGATTCAGTTCTGCTACGAGTTGGATCCTATATGCAACTTTTTCTATTTGACTTAGGTAGTTTTAATCAACATACCCTATCACCATGTGATACGTAAGAAATCGCAAGAATCATAAAAAACACTTGTTTTTTTAACGCGTTAGATTCAAATTTAAGGCTAGCAGTAGAAACATTAAAAATAGATAAATATAAGCATTCACAACTCAAGGAACTGGGTAAAAAAATTGGCACGCGAAATCGTTGTGAAAAACTATTCAATAAACATCCTTTTAAATTGCTTGAAACATGCATTTTGAAAGAGTTGAAAACAGTTATAAATATTACAGTGGAGCCTAACAGAAAGAGAAACCAATAACGCGTATCTTTAAACCAAGCTGACAGAACTTGTAATGCGTTTAATTCATGAACAGAATTCATACTAACCTTGAAGTTTCCTTCTATCAGCCATGACTACAAAAAAACAATATAAAGTTTTTGGTTCATAATAAAATATTACTGCAAAGGTATCCAACTTGCCAAATGTCAAGAAACCCCCAAAATTTTGTGATCTTGTTTGAATTTTAAAAATGCAATGGACTTTTTAACACTTTAAAATAGTTTTATTCATTCGCTTAAAGATGAGGTAAAATTGCTAGGAAGAAATATTAATATTTAATTTGCAAAGATGACCATAAGAGAGCAATCAGAAATCTTGGTTAATTCAAAATAATTCAATAAACATGTCAAGTATCACAGCTTGGATTGAAAAATTTTTACTCGGTCATGAAGAAATATCGATATGATATTAAAATTAAATTCCAGACACCCAAATCGTTTGTGCAAAAAGTTTGTTCTTTTCATTGATATTTAAATAACATTTTGCAATCTTCTAAATTGTAATTACGTTTTAAACCATGAATATAATGAATTATTGGTTTTTCAAATTCAAATTTGGGTTTGCTTTCGCACTTTGGAGCCTTCCAATTTTGAAACGCCATGATCTAAACTGCTTTTGGTTTAATTTATCTTCTGAGTTTTTTGACGTTAATTAAATACCTACCAAAACCTCCATCTTCTGAGTTTTGGTTTCTCGATTGGTTCGGTTTTGGTTTAGTCATTTTTTCGTGATACGTTATTTTTCTAGAACGCATGAATATTATTCTTTTGACGATGGAATTAAATTAACTTATAACACTGGTGATACAGATACGAGAAAGTAGGTAGCGGAATTTAAATTACACTGAAAGCACCATGTAGGGCTATTGGTTGCGGACCAGAATCAATCCTGAAAAGAAATGTGAAAAGAACTACAGCTCGTGATTTCGAACCACGATCAAATCACGCCAACGTGAGGACATTGTACGCCATGACAGCTTTAATGTGCACCAGCCCCTCTGTGTACACGACGGTCTTTGATTCGATCGAATTTTGAACTCGCAGCTCTCCTGGTACTAATCTCGTCATCTCACCTTGGTTCAAAATTACGTGGTGTTGTCCTCGTTTCTTTCCCTTTGGGATTGATCCCGGACCGTCACCAATAGCCATTGTGTTGCTCCAGTGTGATGTTAATTAAAATACCAACCTACCTGTTACAAATCGGGCCACGGTAGCCCGGTTGGAAGAGTAACGGATTAGCAACCGGAGGGTTGAGAGTTCGAATCCAACCAAAGACCGTCGTGTACAAAGGGGGTTGGTGCACATTAAATCTGTCGTGGTGGTCTCAAATGTCCTCACGTTGGCGTGGTGTGGAAGTTCGAAGAGTGTGGTTGTAGCTCAGGTGCTGACATCATCATCTGACCGCGTTTCAAAATTATGAGGTGTCCTCGATCTTTCCCTTCGGGATTGATCTCGGATCGTCGGCAGTGGCCCGTTGTATTGCTCCGGTGTGACGTTAGTCAAGCTACCTACTAATCAGCAACTCCACCATCTGAGCTACCGCGATCTTACTGCGTCGGACCGTCGGCAATAGCCCTTTGTATTGCGCCAGTGTGACGTTAGTCAAGACTAATCTATAAAACGGAAAAAATAAATGCATTGTTAAATAGCTTAATTAAAAATGAACATATGTGATCGACACAGATTTAATCTTTTCCCGTCTACTAATGCGAAGGATGCACGTGCATCTTTCTGTATGCATGAGTTGCATAAATTTGTGTATTAAACAGGTTTTAAAATGTAAATAAAAGCGAACTGCCGGAAAAAGAAAATTACCACTTTCATTTGTCACCATTTTGGAGCTATTTCTGTTAAAAAAAAAGAAGCATTTTGGGGTCAACGTGGCTCAATGGGTATGCCCACTGCGCTTGCAACCTACAGAGTGTTAAGAAATAATTATTAAAGTTAAGTTAATCAAGAGTGGCAACACTAGAATTGTTTATGTTCTGTATCGTATGCATGTTTGTGATCTTCTAGTCCTAGCTGTTGTAGAATTATTGTTTTGCTGCTACCATGTTTTGTCCTCAATAAACTAATTTAGCCATAAACCAATGTGTTGTCTCTGCACTAAAAACCTTCAGGTTATGGGCCCAGATTATCGTTTGGTGGCTAATTTGAAACAAAAGTAAAAAGCTCCAGGCAACGAAAAAGAAAAGAAAAAAAACCTAAAAAAATGGCTAACGTATTTGAAGATTTAAGCAGTGTTGAAAAACTGAAAAACCAAAGTAATTTTCCAGTGTGCAAGTTTCAAGTAAATATACTTTTTAAATCTCATTCTTTATTCGATATAGTAAACGGAACTGAATCAAAAGAAGGCTTAGCTGATGGTGCATTTTCTTCGTGGATAAAAAGAGATGCACAAGCTCAAAGAATAATTGTGACAACTATTGATAAGAAAGTTATGATGCATATTTTAAATTGTGAAAATAGTTGCGATATGTACAAAAAACTTTGTGCAATATATGAACGGGATTCTGAGCAGCAAAAATGTAATTTGTTGCAAGAATTTTTTAATTACAATTTTGATTCTGAATCCAATATTGCTACGCATATAAGTAAACTAGAAAATATAGCATTCCGTTTAAAAGCTCTTGACAAAGACATAGATGATGAAATGGTAATATCGAAAATTCTCTCAGCTCTTCCAGAAAAGTACAAACACTTTCGAAGTGCATGGGATTCCACAAATAAAGATGACAAGACATTAGAAAATTTAACAGCTCGATTGTTGAATGAAGAAAATTCCAGTAAAATGCCTGAAATTCAAGAGGAAAGTGTTGCATTTAAAGTCCAAGAAAAAAGATGCTTCAGGTGTAACAGCGGAGATCACCTTGCCAGATCCTGCCCTAAAATTAGGATGCAGGAAAAATATGTCAAAGAAAGAAATTGTTATAAGTGTAACAGTTCTTCACATTTTGCTAAAGATTGTAAGAACCAGAAAAATCAACTTCATTGTAACATCTGTAAAAAAACTAATCATGTGGAAAAAGATTGCTATTTTAGAAAAAATGGAAGAAAACAAGTTTCCTTTCTTGCTTCTAATGGAAATTCTACTCACAAATGGGTTGTCGACTCGGGATCTTCTAGTCACATGGTAAATCGCGAAACATTGTTGGAAAATTCTGTAAAAATCTCAACAGAAATTGGTCTTGCAAAGAATTCAGAAGTGATGGAAGCAAAAAGTGTCGGAAATGTCAAAACAGATGGTTGCATATTAAATCAAGTGTTATATGTTCCTGAACTCTCTAAAAATTTATTGTCAGTAAATGCTATTACTAAAAACAAAGGAGAAGTGAAATTTGTTAAAGATAGAGTTGAAATTGTGTTAAAAGGTTATAAAAAGGAAATAGGACTGTATGAAATTGATTTGAATAAACAAAATGAAGCATTGTTGACAGAAAGTAAAAATTATGCAGATGTATGGCATCGTAAACTTGGACATTTGTGTGAAAAGAACATGAAACTTCTATTGAAGCATTCAAAAGGCATGAAGCTGTCAGGAAAAGAAATAAAAGGTATGTCAAATTCTTGTGAAGTATGCCTAAAAGCTAAACAAGTTAGATTTCCTTTTAAAACTGAAAGAACTAGAGCTACAAGACCATTGCAAATAATACATACAGACATATGTGGGCCTATAGAAGTAGAAACATGGGACAGGAATAGATATTTTTTAACCTGTTTAGATGATTATACACATTTTGTTATGGTGTTTTTGATTAAAAGCAAATCTCAAGCTCTCAATGTACTAAAACAGTATACAGAGGAAGCTGAAGCAAAATGGACACTTCGTGTAGATAAAATACGTTGTGATAATGGAGGTGAATATACTTCAAATGAAATGAAAAGTTGGTGTAAGTCAAAAGGTATCAAGTTAGATTACACAATTCCACATACACCTCAATTAAATGGGAAGGCTGAACGCTTGAATCGAACTTTGCTTGAGAAAACTCGGGCATTGATTTTTGATTCTGGTCTTAAAAAATTAATGTGGGGTGAAGCATTAAGAACTGCAGCATATCTAGTAAACCGAAGTCCTACTGAAGCTACTGAGGTAACACCAGCTGAAATGTGGTATCAAAATAAGCCTGATTTGTCTCGATTGCAAATATTTGGAAGTGTAGCTTATGCAAAGAAACTTGGTCAACTAAAAAAATTGGATTGTAGAAGTAACAAACTTATTTTTGTAGGATATACTCACAATGGCTATCGGTTGTGGGATGAAGAGAAAAGAAGAATAGAAATCTCAAGAGATGTGGTATTCCTTGATCCAAGAAATGAAGAAAGAAATATTTTATCACTTCCAATTGATGCTGAAGAAAATAAGGAGAATATAGAAGATTCTAAAGAAACAAAATTATTTCAGACAGATGAAGAAACACAAGAAAACAATGAGGAACTTGGACGAGGCAAAAGAATAAAGAAATCACCTAATCATCTCAATGGTTATGTTTTACTTACATATGAAGAAGCAGTAAATGGCCCTAATAAAGAAAATTGGATAAAAGCTATAGAAAATGAAAAGAAATCTCTGAAAAAAAATGAAACTTGGCAAGTTGTGGATAGAAGTACGGCTGGAAATAAAAAGATTCTAAGTAATAAATGGGTATTTAAAATTAAAGATGATGACACATACAAAGCAAGATTAGTTGTCAGAGGCTGTGAACAAAATTATGGAATAGATTATGAAGAAACTTTTAGTTCAGTTGTGAACATTACATCCCTAAGAATTTTATTCGGATTGGCAGCAAAAAGAGAATATCATATTATGAAATTTGACATCAAGACAGCATTCCTGTATGGAAAACTGGATGAGGAAATATTCATGAAAACGCCAGAAGGTTACAGTGATCAGTCTAAAATATGCAAGTTACAAAAATCATTATATGGTTTGAAACAAGCTCCTTTAAGGTGGAATAAAAGGCTAACTGATTTTCTGAAAAGTAAAGATTTTCGTCAAATTAAATCTGAACAATGTATTTTTGTGGGAAATGATACAATATTAGCTTTTTATGTAGATGATGGAATCTTAATTGGGCCAGATAAATCCAAACTAATTAAATACTTAGAAATTCTTCAAAATGAGTTTGAAATGACATCATATGATAAACCAGATTCATTTTTAGGAATTAATATGGAATTAAATTCTGAAACATTGAAAATTCATCAAGAAGCTTATGCGAATCAAGTACTACAAAAATATAAAATGCAAGATGCAAAGCCAATGAACACTCCTATGTTAAAAACTTCAATAGATGATGCAGAAAAACTTGAAGAAATTGTTTTCCCTTATCGAGAAGCTGTGAGAAGTCTTTTATATTTATCGTGCAGGACAAGACCAGATTTGGTTTTTGCAGTGAATTCTAACAGTCGTCATGTTGAAAATCCATCAAATAAAGATGTTGTAAATCTGAAAAGAACTCTAAGATATCTAAAAGGAAGCTTAAATTCAGGAATAAGCTACTCAAAGGAAAGCAGTGAAAAAGAACTTATTGCCTATTGTGACTCTGACTATGCGGGAGATAGTGAAACACGTAAAAGTACTACTGGATATGTGATTTATTTTTGTGGTGGACCAATAAGTTGGTGCTCTAGAAAACAGTCCATTGTAGCTACCTCAAGCACTGAAGCTGAATATATATCAGCAGCAGAATGTAGTAGAGAACTTGTGTACCTTAAAACTTTAATTGAAGAACTTACAAATGAAAACATTTCTGTTATTTTAAACATTGATAACCAAAGTGCTATAAGTTTAATTAAAAATGGGGTATTTAACAAACGTAGTAAACACATAGATGATAGATACCATTATATAAAAGAAAAGGTAGATGAAGGTTTAATTAATATAAAGTATTGTCCTACTGACATACAAATTGCAGATATTTTCACTAAAGCATTGGGATCAAATAAATTTCAGAAATTTAAATCTGAATTAGTAATAACTTTATTTCTGAAATATATTAGCTTAGTATTTATGAATGTAAAATTATGATTAATTTTTGGTGTATTTTTTGTCTTTTGCTGTTTTATTTTTATATTCAGTGAATGTGAAAACTTTGATAATTAAGAGGGTGTGTTAAGAAATAATTATTAAAGTTAAGTTAATCAAGAGTGGCAACACTAGAATTGTTTATGTTCTGTATCGTATGCATGTTTGTGATCTTCTAGTCCTAGCTGTTGTAGAATTATTGTTTTGCTGCTACCATGTTTTGTCCTCAATAAACTAATTTAGCCATAAACCAATGTGTTGTCTCTGCACTAAAAACCTTCACAGAGCGGGTTCGATTCCACCCTGGGTCTCTTCTGTGTCAGTAAAAATCTTTCCGTATATGTGAGTCCATAACTTTACGACGATTTACAAGTGGATCCTTGAGATCAAGCTCATAAGTCGGATTATATGTGTACTCAATCAGTCAAGTGGCATTTCCCGTGAAGATAAATATAAAGGGTGGTAGTATTTCCGGGCGTAGTTCAGAATCAATCGATGATGGAATTAAATTAACAAATAACATTGGCGACAACATACACCGTGCGAGTAGGTTGGTAGTTGAATTTACATCGCACTGGAGCAACACGTCGGCCATTGGCAACGGTTCTGAATCAATCCCGAAGATAAACACGATGACAAATTCTCGTAATTTTGAACCAGTCAGATGACGAGGTAAACACCTGAGCCGGCATCCCACTCTTTACTTAAATTTCCACACCACAATAACGTGAGGACATTTGAATGCCACGATAGATTTTATGTGCACCAAGGTCTTTCACTGGAACGAGTTTCAAACCCGTGAAAAAACCCTCCTGTTGCAAATTCGCTACTCTTCCAACCAGGTTACCACTTTTCCCAACATTTTGAGATAACTCCGAAATGTATCTCGGATCTTTCCCTTTGGGATTGATCCCGGACCGTCACCAATAGCCCATTGTGTTGCTCCAGTGTGACGTTAATTGAAATACCCCCCCCCCCCCCGAAATGTATCATTCGAGTTTGATCCTGGATCGTCGCCAATTGCCCGTTTTATTGCTCCAGTGCGACGTTAATTAAAATACCTACCTACCGATACGTATCAACACAACTTTTGGTGGCAGAAGTCAAATCTCCACTTTCCGTCTGTTTTGTTTGTTCCAGTGAAAATCCCTCTCAACAGATCAATTTACCAAAACTCTAACCCTTCTATTATTTTGCTTTATAGATAAACCCTCTCATAGTTTTATGAATCGAATGAGTCAAAGACTAAAAATGAGTTTTCAATCGCATCTTTTATGCCAGGTGTTGCTAACGCATCGCGTCGTCACAAGTCAACATCAACAAAGCAAAGACATCGTTCGTTTCTATCTTAGGTCAAACTATTAAGATAGTACCGTTCACCACAGCTTCTTCGCTGCACTATAACTTGTGATGCAAAGGGGTGCCGTAGCTCGGTTGGAAGAGTAATAGATATTAGCAATCGGAGGGTTGCCAGTTCGAAACACTATCAAACCAAAGATCGTCGTATACACGGGGGCTAAATCTGTCGTGGCCTCAAATGTTCTCACGTTGGCGTGGTGTGGAAGTGAGGAGTGCCCGCTCAGGTGTTGACCTCGGTTCTCTCCCTTCGGGATTTATCCGCCAATAGCCCATTGTGTTGCTCCAGTGCTACGTTTTTTCATTACCATTACCAACTCGCGATGCAAACAGTGTAAGTATCATAGGGGTTGTTAATTATTTAATAACGTCGTACTGAAGCAACACAACGGGCTAATGGCGACGGTCCGGGATCAAACCCAAAGGGAAAGATCCGAAGACAACACCTGTCGAGTACAGAGGGGGCTGGTGCACGTTAAAACCGTCGTGACCTCAAATGTTCTCACGTTGGCGTGGTGTGCCAGGTCAGGTGTTGCCTCATCATCCGACCGTGGTTCAAAATTACGTGTTGTCCTCAGATCTTTCCCTTTGGGATTGATCCGAACCGTCACCAATAACCCGTTGTGTTGCTCCAGTGTGATGTTAATTAAAATACCTACCTACCGAAAACACCACGTAATTTTGAACCATGGTCAGATAACGAAGTCAACACCTTAGCTGTCACCATACTTCCACACCACGTCAACGTGAGGACATTTGAGGCCACTACAGATTTAAAGGGCACCAGCCCCCGTGTACACGACCATCAAATACAGGATGGTGGGGAAGAAAAAGATGGTTAAGGGAAGTGAAACAATTGCTGCAGGTAGAAAGATCATAAAATAAGGAGGTTAAGATCTAAGAATAAAAAATGCTGCTTGGGGAAAAGATCCTGGGAAAATCTAGAGGAAAAGATGGGACAAATCCACAAAACTTGGTAGCACATGATTGTTACTATTGACAAACATGCTGCATTGAAACTTATTGTTGAGATGCTGTGGTGTACAGAATTAAAGAACTCCCAATATCAATTAACTTTTAGGCCACATGAAATTTTTTTAAATAGTAAGAGAACCCTTTATTTATGTGTATTATGGTACTTGACACCCTATTATAAAAGCACTTCTAGAAACAATTATAATTTTTAAAACAAATACTGCATTTAAAAGTTTGAACATAGATTTAAAATATTTTTCAAATTCCATTTTTTGCTGAGTTATTTAAAAAATAACATTAACATATAAAAATATAACGTATGTTTAACGGAATGTACTAAACATACAAAACTATTGTGCTAAACTTAGGTAATTTATTAACAAGTGTTTCTTAATCTTATGCATTTTTTAATTCCGGAAATGATTTTTCTCTACTTAATTTATCTTTAGTTTTCTTGATATAATAGATATATAATTTTTCCCCCTATAGATATAATAGAAAATGTGTTCTAATTTTTTGAAAGTGAGTTCATAAGTAATTTGTAGCTAGCAAACTGTTTAAGAATTAAAAACTCTATATATAGTTTTGTTTGTAAAATATTTATTACAATTGAATAGAATTGCATATTTTGTTAAAATGTAGTTAAGATTTAACATTCAAATATTACATGATTATAGTTCAGGGTTCCCACTCTTTTTTCAAAATAAAAAAATAAGGACTTTCTAAGGACACAAATAATTTTTTATAAGGACTAATCGAGATATACCAAAAACCATATTGCACCTTCATTGTATGAGTCAACCAAGTAGGACAAAAATTAGGGATGTATTCAGGACCGTTGGCAGATTTATAGTAACTTAAAAGTTAATTTTTTGATGTTGTCTGTTAAATACATTGTGTGTTTTGAAGTTAACTTTTTAAAAACAATGCACAAAAAAGATGAATGTATTTTACACCTATAAGCTTTCTAGCCCCATTTAACCACAATAAAACTAATTTTTATAATTTTTAAGGATGCCATCTCAAGGGGGAAAAAGAAATGAAATTCTAAAAATCATTAAATTTTTTTTCTAGAAAATAAGAAAGAATTTTAATAACAAAGATTTATTTTCAGTTTTAAATATAAATACATTTATCTTGTTAAATATTGCCCCTTACGAATAAATTTCAACAGCTTTGTTTTTTATAGAAATTATTTTATCTAATTCCTTCATTTCAGCTGCTTGTCCTTTATTTTTTTACGTAGTGCATTTGCTCTTGTAAGAGAGAAAAGTCCTCAGAAGCTTCTGCCTCATTAGCCAGTTCGTCAGCTGACTTTTCCATTCTCATTATATCACCCTCAAGACAAATTCTCTTTGATTTTAAGGAATTAAGTTCTTGTAGCTCAAATTTTCTAAATTTGTCTTCGCACTTTTGCGTTGTTCTTTTAAATACATAACATATTTCTGCCTTGAAGAAGAAATTTTCTCATTTCTTTAGAAATGACTAAATTTGGAATACCAGTAGCATTTTCATAAATAAGTCTGCAATATAGGAGTCTCCTTTTAAATTTTCAACTTCTACGGACTTGTTGATACTAAATCCACATTCCACAGAAGCCTGGCCATGAGATATGATCATTATGGTTTTCATAACTTTCCAGTTTTCCTTTTGTATCATCTATAATAAGAAATTCATTTAAAAACTATCTAAACGCATTGTTTTTGGTTCAAAATTCTGAAACAACGAAGCGGATTTGAAAACGGTGCTTTCCATAAAATCTTTGAATTGAAGTAATATATCACAATCTTTTTCTTAAAGTGCGAAGCTTCATGGAGTTCATGAACTTGGTCTGATCTTTAACCATACGTCTAGGATCAAGACATGAAGCATTTCGAACAAATATGCTGCAGGAGATTTAGCCATGAGACGTAGCATTTGTATAACAAAACTTCTGCAATCACGCCGCAAATCAAAGGCACACAATGTTAATTTTTTTCTCCTTTAACTTTTCCTTTACTATTCTTTCCCCAATGAACCTTATATTGATTTTGTCCATAGGAGAGAATACCAATTAGTCAGAAAAATCAAATTTGGAAAGCTTTTAAAAGGTACTTATATTAACTTTTTCTTCTGGTTTTAGAAGATTAAAGTATTCCACACATTGCTTTACAAGCTTTAACATATCATCTCCGAAAAAAGGCAACAATAGTTTATCGTTTTGATAAAAATCAAGGAATGGTTGCAATTTCTGGTCTTTTTAGATGTGGCAATAATTTTGCCACATCTAAAAAGAAATTAAATTTTGCCAGAATTAACTCATTCTTTGTAGCATCTCGTACTGTCAGAAAAGACTTGCAATTTACTTTATTATTTACCCTTTTCTACACTTCTAACATATTAGATAACATCAGTCCAAATTACAATTGCACATTCTACAACTGGGACATTCCCTAGCCATCTAATACCACAAAATGTAACGCTAAGCTTCTTGACTTCAGACAAAAATCTGAAATCTTACCTTCCTGCAGGATAATCTTAATAATGCACACAGAATAAGTAATATATGCACACATAACATGTTCTTGTTTTTCAAAAATTATTACATTTCTTTGGAAAATGATAATCGCACGCCGCTGCATTATTTTCCAATATAATAGTACCTAAATAGTTTTGCAATCCATTTGCATCTGAGTTTTTTCTATTTAAATTTTCAAACAATTTTTGTTTGTTAATTTTCTAATATCGGAGCGAATTTTCGGAGTATAGGCTCTTAAAAATCATGTTGGGCACGTTTTTAATTTTATTTTATTAATTTTTTTCTTACGATTGTAAAATGGATTATATTCAGCACAGTGCATGATTTTAAAAATGTTAGAACCCAAATCCGGATTTACATTCATCCGAGTTTTTTTTTATTTTCGTTATTATAAAGAACTTTTGTTTGTTAATTTCCTCATTAAATCGAGGTGCATTTTTGGAATAGGCTCTAAAAATAATTCATTTAGTGAATACATTTGTAATTTTATTTTACATGTAAAAATGATCACTAACAATTGCAAAATGACTAATGCACAGCACATGCATCATTTAAAAATTATATTCGAACCTAAGTATGGTTTTACAATCCATTCGCATATATATATATATTATCATATATCCGAGATTTTTCTATTAGCTTTCCATTTTAAGAGGAACGTTTTTGTCCGTTAATTCACTAATTATATCGGAGCACATTTTTTGAATATCAGCACTTATAAATTAACGTGTTCAGAAAACTTGATTGTTTTACACATTTTTGTATAAAAAAGTAAACAAAAAGCTTTCACAACAGCTAACAATCACCAAATAAAACAACATTTACTGAATTTACTTACCAGTCATATGAGCTTTAACAGCACTTTCCCCCATTCTTCCAATATCAAATTCTTTTTGGCAAATAAGGCATTTTGCTTTATGGCGATCATTTGAAGCTGCAGTCCATCGATACTCTTTATATATAATCTCGATACTTTTCATTTCATAAGCGGTTAAAAACGCATTTCCCAGGCATACATTTTTAACCCTCCAAGAGCTTCGTCTCAGCATCGAAGTCTGCCCAAAATTGCCACTCAGCGGAACCAATTTGTTTCTTCTCAAAGTTCTTACCCCATGAAGCACCTAATGCAAATCCATCAGGCATGTATTTTGCTTGTGGGGACAATGTGGAAATAAAGATTGCTATTTATGTGCTTTTTCTTCAATGTTTAGAAACGTTGTCTTTGTAAAAACTATGTGAAACATCTGGGAAAAAGCCGATAAACGCGAGAACACGAAGCATGAGCAAATCTATCAATGGAAGTCATCTATCTCCCCAGACCCAATGAACTAAATGGTCATTACCCGTCAATCAACCTTGCGGGGTGTCTGCAGTCACACACCCCTTAGGAGGGTCAATCAACCTTGCGGGGTGTCCGCAGTCACACACCCCTTCGGAGGGTCTATCAACCTTGCGGGGTGTCAGCAGTCCTTAGTATTCGTTTCTGGAGGCGAGGATAAACGTTGTCTCCTAGTGAAACCTACAGCTTCCCGTCCAAGATCGGACAACGTAGCTCGAAAACGGAAAATGACTGCCGTCAGAAAAATTTAGTGTTCTAATTTTGGGAAAAATAAGGAGTTTTAAGGACTCGATTTTAAAACTGAGGATTTTTAAGGGCTCTTGGAAATGATAGCTAAAAATAAGTTCTTAAGGAGCGCGGGAACCCTGTAGTAACAAGAACAGTGGGAAAAAAATTAATTGGCTTCTTTAGAACAAAGATAGCCTTAACCTTACTTAGCTCAAATACTTTAAGAGGTAATGATATTAGTGCTCCTTCAGTTTTGCAAGTGGACAGAAAGGGTTTTATTGGAAAAGTATTGGTAAAACTGAAATGAAACTTGTATTATTTAAACTCAAGTTCATTTTGGTCCTGATCACACGGTCGGTATCTCTCTCTAAAACGGCAACAGACAATTTGTTCAAAGCATCATTTTAGTCATTTAAAAAACGTTTTAACCCATTTTTACTGTCAGCCTCTATTCATGCATTATTTGTAGAATGTAAATTAAAAGATACCAGTCAATATGGAATAACTGCCTTCTATAAATTCAAACATTAAAATTTGGATGAGACCAGCTGCATATAAACTTCTTATAACCACCCAATTTCGATGACAAGTTTCAAATCCCTATGAAACTTTAACCACGGATACCAAGTTTCAAGTACTCTGATCCTACAATACTTGGATAAAGTGAATGTAAGATTTTGAGTTTCTGTTCATATCATCTGAAATAATCTTCCTATCATGCTAAATTATTTAATCACATCTCAATGCCAAAGAACTCAAACAAAATCTATGTAACACTTTGATTACCAGTTTGGGATAAGGAATCAAAAGGTTTTTTTATCCATGTACTGAGAGTGATTTAAAATGCAGGGATCCTATATGGTTTCATGGTTCTGGAAAATGTGGATAGTTTTTGGACTGTAATGTGTTTTACCCATTTTATAAGTTCAAACATGGACAACTGGATTGTAAAAAAACTAGTAGCAGCTGTCCTGATTTTCAGCATGTCTAAGGGCACTGTTATGGGTTGTAGTTACTAGAATGGTTGTTTGGTGCACTATACACAGACTCCCATTGAACAAACTAGATGTTAAACATTGAATAACATTTCGATCATCTTTCCCTAAAAGTCCTTTGAAGCATTTCGTTTAGAGAGGAAATTAGCCGTTTCATTAAAAAAACTAATTTGATAGTCATTTGATTAAAAATAATATTTTAAAGATTTGGAGATTGCAAAAAGAATTGTACAATGCATTTGTATTATACAAATGTTTTAACATTTCTGAATGGGAATAATAAAATTGGGCCAGCATTCAGTGTGTATGATATCGTCATATTTAAAGCATTTTCTAGGAACTTTTAATGTAAATGTTTTTTTATCAGAGATCATATCAGAATCAAGATATTTCTGCAATTGAGACTTTGGAGCTGACAGGGCATGATTGCCTGTCCAAGGATATGCATCGTTTTGGCATCTATTGCACCCCGAAATGTGTGCTATTCAAAGGAATGGTTGGTTCTTTTAGGGTTTTATGGTGCAAGGGCCATATTTGACCAAGCTACACCAAACATAAGACAGACGACACAATGAGTGAGGAAGAAAAAGCAAAAGGGTCGGCAACAGCAAAAATGAAAGGGAGGAAAAATCACTCTGGTGCCTCAGGATTGTGATGCCTGTTCACGCCTAAGATGTCCATGCATGCTATTGGAAGGCTTGAAAACTTTCGAAGCAGCTGGAATTTCCTACCTTTCTTTTTGTTCTATGCTTTAACTTCATATGCAACATAGTGTCACAGGGGGTTAAAAGATGCATTTGTCCTTTGCAATAAAAAAGTTCACAATTACATATTATATGCAGTGTATTACAACTTTTAGGTGCGTTGTGGCCTATAGAATGAAAATGGTTGGACATTTGAGGATCAGTTTCACTCATGTGTGAAAGCAGAAACAGCAAAATGTGCAAGTAAAGATATTTTATATACAAGTAAACTCAATTAAAAGTTTCAAGGAGAACTTTCATTTCTAAAAATCTCTCCTTTGCAATATCGATACATTGAAACAATTGTTCCTCTTTAATGGGACCAACGGAATGCACACTTGTTTCTTGATCTTCATTCAGGAATACAGTAACAGTGCTATCTGCCAATGATTCTTCTTCTGAGGAGGGATCTGCTACAGCGTTATCCCCCAAAACAGCGAAGGTTACAGAAAACACAAAATAATTGACTTTCAAATCAACTAAATCATCCGTCACTTCTATCTTGTTACTTTCAGAGTCTATCGAAACCTTCGGCAGTTTAGTGTTCTTCAAAGCAGCCATCAGAGCTAAAACACATGCATCTAATATATTACCGTCATGGCTGAGACATGTCATTTCAGCAAACAAGCACCAAGAAAGTTGACCTTCGGAAACGCACAAACTAGATGGATCCACAAATGAAGAATTTTTCCACAAATCCATAATAATTTGAGAGTAAACCTGGGCCTGCTCTGTTGGTGGGCCAGGAATGTATTGATTTGAACATATTGAGGTCAAAGTGACATTGGGCACAAAAAAACCTTTGCTTGGGTCTTTTGGAGTTGGATTGGTTAATTCAGCTTTTATGCCACACAAAACTGATGTTTCACCCAATCTAACCAAGGCTGAACCATTGGCAGTTCTAATGGAATTAACATTTATAAGTACAGAACGGAATTCTTTCAATGTTCTTCCACCTGGCCGTATGGAATTTTCCAGAAAAGCATTCATATACTTTTGAGGCTGAAAGAGCTTAAGCTGTGCTTCAACAGTATTACCCACAGACCTGAAAAGAGAGAAAATCCAATCAAAAAGATTTCTTCATGTGAAATGGTCACAAATGATAGTGAATTCCTTTTATAATGAATTCCATAGGACAGCTAAAATATTTCATAGCAGAGATTTTTGATATAACCAATTTTGCTACGCTGTTAGTTTAATCGCATAAAATATGTGCAAAATGACATGCAAAGTATTTCTAAACCTCACTACATGATTTTGATTATACAAAGGAGTATCAAAAAGTAAGGTGAATTTTTGATTGACAGAAAAACATGAAGAGATAAATATATGAAAATTTATTATATTTGACAAATCGTGTCACACTATTATTCGACAAAGGAACCATAGTGGTCTAAACATTTATTCCAACATGGCACCAAATCATCCATGCCCTTTTCAAAGAAATCTTGCTCCACGTTCCCTAATAAGGTAAGTGTAGCCTGTTGTGCCTCTTCCAGTGTATGGAAATGCTGCCCTCGGCGGTGTTTCTTCAGGGGGCCAAACAAATGGTAATCCGAAGGGGCTAAATCAGGGCTATACGGAGGATGGTCAAGAATTTCCCACTTCGATACTGCTCACTGAACCATATGAGCTATTCAATGCATTTGCAATATCATGCAACCTCACTCTTCTGTCTTCACGAATCATGGCATCGACGACAGCCACATTCGTGTCGTTACACCACACGTATGCTTGTTTCTGCGATATAACACTCTCCATAGACTTCCAACAATTCCGGATGAATATCACATGTTTTTCCCCTTGGCCCATAAAAAACGAATGACACCGAGCACCTCCTCCTTGGAGTAATGCTCAAGTCGATGTGCCATCTTTGATTTGCTCTAAGCACCAGACGGGTAGACGTAGAAGTTTCTATAAGCCGTCACACTTCTTGGTACTTGCAACATATAAAAAAATTAATTAGCTAAACAGAAAACTCTGAGTTTTAGAGACAAATTCACCTTACTTTTTGATATAACCTTGTAGAATAGTTGCATTAATGTAGAAGTAAAATTTGTAAATAAAAAATGTGTAGTCTTTTTACCACTAGAACTGCTCTTGCCTGTCTGTTGTCATAAAAATGAATGTTATCCCATTTTCCATAATTGGTGCTTGAAGAAATATATCAAGTTTGTCACATTGGTGCATTTATTGACAAACTGGAAATATACTTTACAATTTTCGCTTGTTATTGAGAAACTATATAATTGTAAACTCCATCTTTCTACTGCAAACATTTTCCAAAAACAAAATAAAGTTAAGACATCCACCAGTCACCCTTACTCAAAATGTACTAGCCCTGTTCCTATAGTGACCACTACCACATAGACTGTCTCAGGAGCAATTACAGCAATCACAATAATATAAGTTAGACTAATGTTTATTTACATTACTTTAAAAATATGTGATCTTTGTGCATGGGAAATACATAACTGAAGCTAAGCAGTAAATGAATATGAAAATTACATTGTTCGGAACATTCCTTTCAGATGCAACATAATATTTTCTGTAGAGATTTGTACTTGTTCAACGACAGGTTAAGAACTTAATGCAAAAAACAAAATTCAGCAGATTATGATTACTAGGCCTGACATATCTATCAACTTCTCTGATTCTAATTTCAATATAGAAAATTAAACACAAGCAAATTATTTACTATAAAATAGAAAAACTTATACCCCTCATTTGGTTCATCTTCATTTTCACGCATATCTTCGACATATTGTTTCAAGCATGTTCTTATATCCGTTAATATCTGATGGCACAAAGACTGCAAAACTTTCAAACTCTAAAATTAAAAAAATAAATTATGTAATGGTTCAAAATAAAGTCATAAAAACTGATTTTGTAATATCCATCCAAATAGATAATTTATATCATAAAATCGCAAATTAGCTAAGTTTTTTTTATTTTAAAACTATTTTCTCAGAGTTTTAGGATAATACAACTTTCTCCAATTCTTTAATTTGGTTAAAAATTGTATTACAGCATACACATTTTATGTGTGTATTAAAAATGTATAGGCTGAAATATAGTTGTTAGTAATAATAGTTATTAAAAATGTGTATGCTATAATACAATTTTTAAGAAAAATTGTTGCTAAAATATGAATATTATTCAACAAATCAGAACACAGTATTTACATACTTCAGCAAGCAAAAGATGATTGACTGAACCAGAGCTATCCATATAAATAACTTGACTTTTATATTCCACCATCATAGCAATGGTAATCTTTGCAGCATTTTCTTCTGACTAAATAAGAAAATCAGTATATTATGAACACAAGAATTTATAAAGAAACAATTATCTTTAGTTCTAAATATAGAAACAGAAAAAGCTATACCTTGCAGAAGAATTCTTCGTCAGCTGTTGGGTCAATTAGAAATTGAGAGTCATAATGCACCTGAATTTTGGAATATTATAAGATTATAAGCCACAAACATGAATAGTAAAATAATCAAACTGAACATTTTAGAAAAATAACACTGAAATAAGAATATAACAAATTAATTTCAAACAAGCATTGGATTTGTACACATCTTTCAATTTTCAGACAAATTGCCAACTCATTTCTATAAATCTAATTTATATAAGTAAAATAAAAAATGTCACTTACTAAACTACATCCAACAGGTAGATCATACATTTCAACTCCAGCGTTAGATAATGCAGCACCAGCACATGTTATTGCAGCACTAATGACTAAATGAGGAGAAAAAAACATAGGATCAATTTAGGAGTAGCAAAAATACAGTGCTAAAACACACACATATATATTATTTAGATTTTCAATCCTACCTCCACCATCATTTTCTAAAACTAAGATGATAATATCCAATCGTGATTTGGGAAACTTGTGCTGGAAGATAAAAGCAGTCCTTGAAAAATGTTTTATCTCACTTGATATCAAGAAGCAGTTATTCATTTGTAATAGTAGTGTTTTTAGCAACTTCATTAATGTAGAAGTGGTAACACTTGACAGACTACTTGTCAGTTGATTATTCAATCTGAATAAGGAGCACTGATTTGATTCTTTAATTCAACGTAAAAGAGGGTAACTAAATTATACTTCTGTGTATATTTATATGTAAATAAAAACATATTGAAAATATTTGGTACCATAGGAGGTTCAAAATTTTGGATGTATAGGGTTGGAAGACAAAGTGAGAAGCGAGTTTAATCTGTTATAAATTTTGAACATGAGAAAAATGTTTGTTTAATATAGAAAAATCGTTTTAATATACTATATTTTCATTGCAATGAGATAGTAATCTCATTAAAACAGATGGTTCAATGAATCATATGTTTAATAAAACAAAGATTATGCGTATGTAGTATCTGTTATAAAAGTTCAGATCACTATACAATGCTAATTAAAAGTAATAAATCTGTACATGTTTATGATAATAGCTTTAGTTCTAAAATCATTGTTGATTCAGGAGTAAAGGCAGTTATTGTATTACATGTTTAAGAAATTATATGAAAAACTATCGAAAACTTTGATGATGCATGGCTTTAAATAATTATTTAGCCATTTACCTCCTTGAAGAAATAAAAATATCAAAAAGGGGAAGTTTTATGTTAATTAACAAAACATGGTAAGAACTTGTTACACATTTTATATTTCTGTTGCATAATCTTATTAAAATTACTGAAAAAGTAGTATAATCAGTACATAATAAAAGTAGCATAATCACATCAAATTAACTGAAAACTATCAATAACCTGCACAAATATCTGGGAAATTTTACAATTCTACTTACAAGTAAAATTACAGGTTCCAATGCATCTTGAATGGATTTCGATATACTTAATTCTTCATCACTTGGCATATAAGGTTGTCTCTCTTTGCAAGAACACATGGCATACTTAAATTCACAAAAAAGTTGGCCTTTCACAGAGGAATCACTTTTATGTAGAACATCACGTGGGCCGTTTCTAAACAATATGAAAAAAATAGAGCCCAAAGAATTCTCTCTTGAAGTTATATTTACAATTTTTAATTTTAAAAGCATTTTAATTCCAATTTAAAAAGAGATGAACAGATACAATGCATAATCATGTATAACTAAAGAACATGACTCAGTATGTTCCGAATGTTCTATCAAGCTGTATTGATATCGAAGAGCATAGGAAATAAAACAAATAAAATTCAAAAGTATTCAGTTGTACCACAGAAAATATCAAGGTCTGTATGAAAATATCTTTCTTTCCTTAGATATATGCAAATGTGATTCATTAGTTCAAATACTTAGTGTTAAATGATTCACACTAATTAAAAGCATTAAAAGAAAAGTGAAGAAGATTCTAAAAACAAGGCCTCAAAAACATGCATAATAACATTTAAATTATAATTACAATACCTTATAAAATAAAAGTATCATGAAAGTTAAGAATTCTAGTTGATGGGCTTAAATGATTTTACTTTTATTAAAGATAAAACATGAGATTAAAGATCACAAATCTGGTTTTGCCTAAATTTGCAATGATGGCAAAATAGGATTCGATATTAGAGTTTTATGGCGCAAGGTCCAAAAGCGGACAAGTTGCACCGATGGAAAAATAGAGCCATAATGAAACAATGACATGAATGCAACTTAAAACTGAACATCATGAAAAATGTTTTTGCAATAAATTTGTTACTTACACAGAACAAATTATTTTTGTTTTACCACACTCTAGATATGCAGATCCAGTAACTGAAGGTACAATGCCGACTTGAAGTGCTATAAAAATTTTAAGAATTAAAATTCACGAAACATAACATTTTTAATTAAAAATGATCATTAAATTAACATTACCATTTCAGATTAATAGAACCAAAATAATAATTCCTATAAAAATTATTGTTCCACTATAACCAACCACACTATTTGTAGTTTTAGCAATATTTACCATTGTTTGTAATAGGATATTAGAAATTAGAAACAGCAGATTCTGTAGCAGTAGGAAGGTTTGTACATGAATAATTATTTGTGATTAATTCAAACAAAATTACTTACATATTGACTTAAGATCATTTGCAGTTCTCTTATCATGTCTTAACTTTTTATCGTTGATCTAAAAATAATAAAAATTATAGTATGAAAATTATGAAGTAACATAAGTAAATATTTATAAGTTGAACTAATATTGAAATAAAGCATTTTCACGCATTCTAACGACATTGAAATATTATAAATAATCAAAGCAGAATCCTAAGTTTTCAGGATATTTCTTATGAAGGGTAGGTAGTTGAATTAATGTTGCACTGGAGCAACACAAGGGGCTAGTAGCAACAATCTGGAGTCAATCTCAAAGGGAAAGACACGAGAACAACACCTCGTAATTTTGAACCAAGGTCAGATGGCGAGGTCAACACCTGAGCTGGCACCCCACTCTCCAAACTACCACACCATGCCAATGTGAGGGCATTCGAAGTTACTACAGATTTAACATGCACCAGAACCCTGTACACAATGGTCTTTGGTTGGATCAAGTTTCAAACTCTCAATCCTCCTTTTGCTAAACCGCTACTCTTCGAACTCAGCTGTTGTGGCTCCTCTCATGAAGGGTAAAATCCTAATTAATGAATAGTATAGGCATGATTTCAATTCAGTTAAGCCATTGTAAAATGGTAATTGTTTGCAAGCAAGGCTGATAAGATACCAACATGGTAAACGTCAGTGACTGCATTCTAAATTAGTATTCAACCCTAAGCAGTGCTCCAGACATAATTTATTGGTGAAACTTGGAAGTTTTTAAATAGATGGCCAAAATATTTTTGTTGCTGATAAAACTTTAATAGAGATTGCAAGAAAATCAATTGTTTCAAAATAAAAATAAGAATCTGAAATTGTTATTCAGATATGTTTAATTGATTTGGGTTTTATGGTACAAGGTCCAAAAATGGACAAGCTGTGCCAATGTTATTCAGAGAGTAAACTAACTTAGGAAACTATTTCATATGAAATATAAAAGAGGATGTAAAAAAATGGGTATAATTTCAGGCAGTGTGTATACAAGATAAAATAAATTACTTATATCCATATACAATAAATACTAAAGGAAAGCATTCTTACTCTAATTTACACAACTCAAAAGTGATGTATAATTACAAACATTTCAATACTAGAAAATTTTGAAGGACAAAATGCATAACCAAGGAGGACAGATGTCATCTAAATCAGATAGCCTACTCAAAATGAAAAATCAACAAAAATAACCTACACAAGAAAAAAATCTTTTAGAGATTGGCATAACTTTTTCATTGAAAAAAATTCTACTTACGGTCTTAAGAACTGAGGATGTTTTTGGATACAAACACTTTTGTTAAAAATATGAATTAAAATCTAGCACCATTACTGTTTAACAAATTCTACTCCAGAATTAACCAAGCAAATGATAACTTTTGCAGTTTACAAGGTAAAGACACTGAATATTTCTTTTAGTTATCTTTTATTTTAATTTCTTTAAGTTTTTTAATAAAATAACTGCATTTGCGAACCTTAAATATGTATTTAATTTTTATCCTATTCAGGGTTCCTACTCTTCAAGCAAAAGAAAAATTATCGCATGTGATCTCTGTCATAGTAAACAAAGCAGAAGATATTCAGTGAATCTTTAAGGCCAGTCACAAATTCTTGCTCCAACATGCTTTAGGGTAGCCTGCTCTGTATTACATTGCTCAGTGGTAATTCTCATAGTAAGCTGGCTAGTCTATCTGCATATTGTTAAGGCAATATTTTACATGGATCACAATAGATTAATCTGCTAATGCACAGGCGAAGAGACTTTCACGAGTGGTAGGTTTGGGTCTCGCCCAGTTTGGAAAGTAATACATTTTAGCTAAGCTATGCCATCCATTTATGGTGACACTTGCCCTTTGATCAGTATTGTTTTTGAATGCAGATAAAATGAAATATGCAGTTTTCTTTTAAAAATTAAGGCTCGTGGTAACTGCAGAAATGACATCCACAAAAACAGCATTGAGAAGAATTAAATGTGTAAGTATCAGTTTATCAGCCTTACTTTTCAGACTCAATAATTAAAATGATATAGCACTGATATTAATTTTATTAAACAGGAAAAAGGATAAGTTCATTGTTCAATCACATTGTGCAAACATGAGATTTCAGTTGACTTCGCAGGTCAATTCTAAGTAATTTGAAAAATACATTCATTCATAAACTAAATTAATTCACTTTGATGAATAGAAAGTTTCAGAAAAGTAAATAAGTTTAAAAATGAGTACTTACAATAAAATATAAATAACATTTAGTATCATAACACAATAAATCTGCAAACCTACTATTTTATCTATCTTTTTGCACTCTTTAAAGGCATTAGGTGACAGACAGTTGTCTGGAGCAGCAATGCGTTTAGTATCTCTACCCATTTTATCTGCAACATAAAAAAGTCAATAAATTAAAATATAAAAGCTCAGAAAAGAAACATGTAAATCTGCATGTAGCTTTTGCAAACATTTATTTGCAAAGCTATTTTAATATACCATAAAATAAAAACCCACATCTAACTTAAAATACCTAAATTTAGAATCATGCTTTATATATAGTATATATGCAGGGTGTTTTGAAAATATCTGGGCAAATTGTAAAGAGTGGTCGAGGGGCCCAAAATAAATATTTTTGGCTTGAATTTTCAACAGCAAGCTCAAAATTTTTAGTGATGCATGCCGTTGAAAATTCCAAGCAGGGAATGAATGCTTACACCACAGAAACAATGTTATCGATTGACCTAAACAGTGCCTTCAAACATCTAAATGCAGCATTTCTGGACACATTATTTGACAAAAATGTTAAGTATGGGCTCCTCCACCCTTTCTAATTTGGCCAGATATTTTCGAAACATCCTGTATATATGTTTATATACGTGTGCAAAAAATAAAAAATTAGTGATTAATGTTTTGCTCCTGACAACTTGCACAAGGAAAAAGCAATGTTTCTTTTAAATTAATAAATATCTTATATTCCTGATTTTATAAAAATTTCTTTCAGCAACAAATATGGGATCAGATTATGGTCAGTTCCAAGAAAGGAAAAGAATAAGACAGTGGCAACTTTCAGACAGAATTAGCAATTGTTAGTTGCATTTTGCCCCTATAAATTTCATTTTGACAACCAAGTTTAGGATCCAGCTGTAATTTGAGGCCTAACTTTCTGCTAGTTTGGTATAAATTTCGATGGATCAGCCATTTATTCTTCCTTCTGACACTAGCTCTTATTTTTAAATAGATGCATCAAAGTTCACGCTCTAGTCATTAAGCTGTGTTCATACATATCCATAAAAACCAAATATATTTAGAAGAAAAATGTAAAGGTGTTGAAAAAATGTGTGGAATTAAAGTTGCAAAGTGTATCTTCGTATCCCCTTTCACATCTGGATATATCTTTAGTTACCATTGGCTGAGCATATTTCCTTAGGATGAAAATGGGACAGGGTTATGCAATATTCTGTATTCAGGAAAGACAAATTTTTTTGATGATTGTCAATAAACTGCAGTTTCACCTCTTTGACTTTGTAAGGATAGATAAAAAATAAGACTTAAATTGTTAAAAAATTTGAAATTTAAAATGATGGCATTGAATAACAAAGCCACCAGTTACCATACACAAGCAAAATAAATTACTGGTACTCATGATATTGATATACAATTATAGGTTTGACAATTATTAAAAATAGGACAAAATCAACATTTTTATAAAAATGACAGGATAGCTGGGAAATACGATAAAAAGGGTTGTCTCATTCAAAATGAGATGTATGAACAGCCGAATTGCCAGCCAGAGCTAGGTGTGACTCAGACAAACTATATTACTGTGATTCTGAATAAGCAGAGAAGACAACAGCGAAGAGTAGCTAAACTTTCGGATTTTTTATGATGAAAAATTAATACTTTAAGGCACATTTTTAAAATACACGAAAACTTTAAGTTTGTAAATTGATTCAAACTCGCTCAGGTGATTTGTTTTTGTAGTTTTATACATTATACGTTCCATCCTTTTTTTATCATGTAGCTGTGCTGAAACAAGCTCATGCGGAAGCGTAAGGTAATTGATTGGCACAAAGGTAAAGGTAAGGCACAAATTATCATACATCTTTCAATTTAACAGATTGGAAATAAATGTAATATGTTTTAGATTAACCTATCGAACAGAAACGGTTCAGACCTGTGCATGACACGCATTATTAAACTATGCTGGTCTTTCTTTAACACAAGACCGCATCGCTAACTAGATTTTTATCATTTTCCATTACATAACTACTTTCGTTACGTTGTTTCCAGGTAATATACAATTTTCAATCAGTTTCGAAAAGAAAATAATTATGTTCGCTGCACAGGGAGCAAGATATAGATGTTTTTTGAATGAACATTCATTATAATGAAATTCAGATTGTCAGTTTCATTACCTCTTTCTATTTTGTGAACATTCAAAGTGATGCATAAACTTACCGGTAAGTGTGAATTTTTCCCGATATATTTTATATGTAACGGCACGTGCACGTGGGGAACGTAAACAGAAGTTCGAGCTCCACCATTTAAAATAAAAACTGAAAAACCAAAATACAAATATTAAACTGAGCGTTGCCATATTCGAAACAGATCCCAATGTATTTTTGTTTATGTAGGTAGTTGAATTAACATCTCACTGGAGCAACATACCGGGTTATTTTTTATTTAGGGACTCTAGATTTGAATCAAAAACAAAACATTCGTATTGGTAACATTTCAAAACAGTTTGAGACCAGAAAAACGAATAAAAAAATGAAAACAGGGTGGCAATTAAAATTTTAGACGGTTTGACTTTAATTTTCGAAAACGAAATGTGTTTGAGAAGTGAAGTCAAGATTTAATTTCATTAAAAATACCTGATTTGATGTTTTCTTTTCTGTTTTATACTACTTTCTGACAATTAAAAGTACTTTTTGACATTTGACTTGCAGATTGTAATTGTGAATTCCTCGGGCGTTACAACTCTGTTTTTTCTTGCTAAACCATTTACAATTTATGGACAACTTAATCACTGATATGAATATACCTTCTCCCCCTGTATCATCAATATCATGTGATAATCTGCTGCGACTGTCAACATTTATTTTGTATTGATCATTTAGAATTTTTAAGATGTGGATGAGAAGTGTTTATATTCCTTGTATAGTTCTTATAATTATCACTTATGTTCAGTGTACTAAGAGACATGTGAGTATGATTAAATAATATGTAAACAAACATTTCATCTTCACTTTTCCTTTTAATTTATTGATATTACTTTGTTTTAAAGTTTCACCAAAGTTTTTATTTTTCTATAGATTATTTAAAGTAATATATTTGTTTTAAAACCAAAGTGGTCTCGATCAGTTTCACGACACAAATTTTATTCTTGGTCTGTTTTCCTTTCAAAGAATTGAGGGAGGAAACTTACATAATTATTACTGAAATTTCAAATCTGTAATTTAATTAGTTTTGAATGTCACAACAGCTGTTTCATTGCATCATTTACAAAATTTTAAAGTCCAAATATTAACATACCCCAAATGCTTTGCTTTCCTCTAAACTTATTAGTGAGGTGGGGTAAAGTGAGTAGTCTATGAAGAAACTACATTAATTACAAACCGTGTCAAAATGGAAAATAAAAGCCACATTATATTATGTTTAAGTTCTTTAAAAAGTTTTGCAATCGGAAAAATTGTAGTGGTAAAATCTAGTAGATACTGGTGACCCTCTTGTTTTAACCGTGGGTCATGGTTATATGGAAGACTTCGTATATATGGGTATTCATGTATGTATGCCTTTCTAAAGCTATTTAGTTCTGAGCTAGATAAAGGACTTGTTAAGAAATTTCAATAAACAAGCAAGAAATTACATTATTTTTAATAATTCAAAATAACCTTTCTAAAACATCCTGAGTTAGTGGATGGTATACTTTTCCTGAAAAGGCGGATGTTGACATAATAGATATCGGAAGTATCATACATGTTACCAGAACCTACATTTAATAAACATGGACAGTTTTGATATGAAACCTCTATCTTTCTCAAAACACATAAATGTTTTATATTGTGCAGAATTTTGTTATTTCAACTGCTTTTTACAGTGAAATGTCACTAAAAAGTAGTGTGGCTCAAACATTGTTCAAGTACATCTTGAGCCGCAGTGTTCAAAAATATAGTTCATATTATAAGTTTAACATTTAGAAGACAACTAAAATAGTAGCAAATTGAGCAAAAATAATTCATTTAATGCCTTATCTATTATATTGCGATAATTATTTTCACCCTTTAATATGATTTTGATGTACCTGATCTCATGGGTAAAGTGGGTGTGCAAACATGGGTATAAAAATGGCTAAACTAGAAATAGTTTTAAATAATGAAGAAAAACATGTGCTGTCATTCTTGAATAATGCATTGTAAATATAATGAAAAACCTTACTTTTTAAAAATTTGTCATTGTTAAATTCTACTTTGCAACTGAAAATACTGTTTTTTATATCCACTTTTTCTCTTTTGCAGATAAGCTGTACGGTTCACCCTGTGTATAATGATTCAAGTGCTGAAGTGACTTTAAATATAATTTACGTTAAAGCTGCAGGTTCAGAAGATACTGTCCATTATTTATGGAGCTCTTATAAACTTCCAAGTGTGATTGTTGCTAGAACTACCACTGATACCGAACTACAGATAGATGTAAACAAGACAATTTCCTTTCAAAAGGGTGCTATAAAATTTAGCAAGAAGCCAATCGCAGTCATTGGATTAACTATTTCTGAGGTTGATTGTACTTTTTATTGATTTTATTGCATTTAAAAGAATTGTTGGTCAATAAGTATATCATTATATAACATTAATTTATAAATTCTGCTTCAAATATATTTTGCAATTTCAGAATTTTACACTGAGCCTTAGTAATGAAAAAGTTGAAACTTTTTCTTTCCTTTAATGATGGATCCTTGGGGGCTCATATTTATGTGTGTACAGGATTTACAAATCCGAGGTACCCTAGTGATCTATTCTTTTCCCATGGGTTTTACTGCCTCTTGTAAAAATGGGAGCCATGACCCTAGGATGCCCAAGCGATTTTTTTCTACTTCTCTCCATCCTTTTTCACAATTACTTAATTTTGTCTGTCTTGTGTTTGTTGCGGATTGGCCGAATATGGTCCTTGTGCCAAAAATCCCAAAACTAAACAACCAATCTTGATGGAAAAGTATCATGGAGTGGCAAACCAATCTAAGCAATGGGCTGTTTGCAGCCTTATTCTTTGCAATTTGATTATTTGGTAAAAGTGTAAATCAGGGATCTGTTAGGTAACCAAGTAAAAGTTTTGCCCCAATAGGAAAAATTGTCAGCAAATGTTTTTTATTGAGAATTAAAGAGAATTTCTAAAGTAAACATACTTTTTTAACAAATACCTTCAACAGCTTTACTTTTGTTTCTTACAATGCCTTACTTTGAAAAGTTGCAGGAACTAAAGCTTACTGGCCCTTGTAAATTTAGTGCCATGTAGTCAATTTTTCTTTTAATTTGAATCTCATTTAGTGTGCTTATAATGCATAACTTTTGTTTACCTACTTAAAAACTTAATGGGATTATGGGAAAGGAGAAAAGCTGAAGATTATTTATACAACCCATAAATGTTCTAAGGATGATTTCATTTGCTCAAGAAACTAATATTTTTCTCTGATCCAAAGGATACATTTCCACATTGCAGTTTACGATAATATAAGATTATTTTTTATAGAAAGTGGTCTTTTTTTATCGTCGATATGGTACAGGGAGTTAAAGACAATTCGAAATCCTCATATGAATAACATTGCATATTTATACGATCAATGTCAGACCAATTCACACTAAATTTGGTACATCCATCCTGTAGAATTCTGTGGGACACAAAGGCTATATATTAATCCCTATTGATTTGTCCTGGATCTGCACGGGGGCTTAAAACAATCCGAAATCTCCATAGGAATAATATTGAGTAATGTTACAATGAATTATAAACAATTCAACCCAAGCAATGCCTGATAATTCAGCTAGTTATATATGCAATAACTTAAGTCCTGAAAAGTGCTAATTACATATATATTTTAATTTAAAAGTATCCTAATTCACCTGTTGGCACAGCTTGGCCAAATATGGCCAAGCACCTTGAAACTCCAAAATGACCAATATCTTAATTCACCTGTTTTAATATATTACATTACAAGATTTTCATTGTTGCAGTACAATTCTTTTTTCTTGTTAAAGACTAAAATGTTCTCTTTTTTTTATTTTTGAAAAAAGAAGGAAATAATAATCTTGTAAATGTTTTTATTTCTTTCAAGGTGGTGTCTTATCAACGAACACACTTTTGAAAACTTTTTAATGCATGTTTCGGTTTTCCTTTGAAGATATTAAAATCCCTGTGTTTTTTTTAGCTTTGGGAAAAGTTTTATAATTCTGATAAAGCTAGTATTACTGATGTAGACTCTGAAATAAGCCTGGGACTTGAATTCTTTGAATGGAGTTTGATAAACAATGAAACTTTTAGTTGTTCAGATGTTTTTGCATCTGCTAAACTGAATTCAACAAGTAAAGATGAAAGTTTCTCAAGAAATGGAATGTTTGAAATAGAGGTATATGTGCTTTATTTATTTAATATATGCATCTGTTTATAGAACATGTAAAAAATCAAGGATGACAAAAGACAAATGATTTTTTATGCTATCAGTGTGTTTTTACTACTATCCCCAGGTGACAAAAGCTAATATTCACTAACAATTGAAATCAAAGGCAAGTAAAAATTAATGTTTTCAAATTTACACAAACCTTTGCATTAATTGGCCTTGTATTAGCATTGAAGCCTGTTATTAATTTTTTTACACAAAATCTTGATTTCCTCTGCATTTTAAAAATTAGTATAATAAGCTGTATAATTACAAGGGTCCATATTTTATATATTAACCTTAAATATATAAAATCACTTACAAAAATTTAATTTTCTTTCGCCTATCAAAATATTTTCATTCATAGGAATGTATCATTCCTAGGACAAATATGATTCAGCCCCTGTGCAATACCACTTCAATTATCAAGGTTGTACCCAGACATATTTGGTCATTTTGTATATTTTCAGGGGACAGATGTCTAAAATAACAAAAAAGTGCCTTGCACATCTCAAAAAAGTCCTAAAATAAAAAATATTGAAAATGATCTTAAAACTATATCTAGAACCAGGAAATTGCAAATGAAATTTCTATCTGTCTGGGCTAACAAAAAACTGACCTGCCGATTAAATCTGTGTCCTGATAATTATTTGCTTCCACATTTCTTGTGTAATTTTGTGGAAATGAATGCCTGTTATTAAATTTCTACCTTATTTCATCTTAGTGCCTGTAATGCCCACAGCCATTCCATTTTTAGTGTTATTTTCCCCCATGTTAAGAGCCCGGTTGGAAGAGTAATGGACTGGCAATCGGAGGGTCGGGAGTTCAAATCCAACCAAAAGACTGTCATGTACAAAGGGGGCTGGTGCACGTTAAATCTGTCGTGGCCTCAAATGTCCTCACGTTGGCGTGGTATGGAAGTTTGGAGAGTGGGGTGCTAGCTCAGGTGTTGCCTCGTCATCTGACCGTAGTTCAAAATTACGTGGTGGTCTTCTTGGCCTACGGGATTGATCCCGGACCGTCGTTAATAGCCCGCTGTGTTGCTCTAGTGCAATTTTAATTATCATTACCCCGTGTTAAGTTCAACCTCAAAGTAAAAATTTCTGATCAAAGCATATAAAAAAGGGTATCTGTCTCACCTAGTCTCTATTTCCTGGGATTAAAACCTAACAATTGTAATTTGTTTTTCATTCCCTAATGTAATTAACATGATCTGTTCCCCTGATCATTTTGACATCCCTAATTTTCAATGTCAGGATTTTGATATTGAATGTTAATCCATAAAAATCCTCATCGCTTTATGATTAGTAACAATATAATTGTCCTATTACTTCAGATCAGTGGTTCTCAAAAATTTCAGTCCAAGGACTCCCTTGAAAATTTTTGTGCATGCTTGGAGATCAAAAAATTAAATGGTGCATGTTGTTGGCTTGGAGCAAAAACGCATTAACTGATAAAAAGTTAAATTTTACAGCACAGCTGATTAAAGACTTAGTTATTAGGTCAAAAGTAAAAATTATAAACATTTTGTTAGTGGGTTTTCTTTCTCACTTTCAAACTGAATACAATATGACAATTTATTTCTCATTATATGAAAATTATATTTAGTGTCAAAAAATGCTTTTCCTAAAAATATCAGTTAATGAGATCAGTTAATGAGTTTCTTCTCTAAGCTGATATGTAGACTGGCATAAAATCATAGTAATCCTTATTTTTCATCTTAATACAGGGCGTTAAATATTTAGATCTATGTTCAGTCTCAAAGATCTTTTACAGAACTAAACCTAAGCCAATGATTCATTTTATAGCATGCTATAATCGCTACACATAAATAAATGGCTTCGATCCAGCAATAAACCTCCCTGGTGTCACAAGATCAAATGCAGCAAGGTGATGCGCAGATGTCTGCATCACTCAATTTGACAGACAATAAATTCCTGCAATGCAAGATAAAAACCTTAAACAACCGATTAGTTTGAAATTAGTTTTGCAATTAAAATTAGTGGAAACTTAAAAAAAATATTGGAATCTCCTAATTGTGTAGTGGGACATCATGGCTCAGTGATAATGCCCACTGCGCTAGCAACCTTCGAGTTGTAGGTGGTGCAGGTTCGATTCCTGCCAGGTGCATTCCTCCCTGGGTGTATTTCTCTCTTCTGTGTCAGTAAAGCTTTCAGTGTTTGTGTGTCAATTACTTGATATTGTATGTCTTGTGTCACTTGATATTGTATTGTGTCTGGAGCAGCATGGCCAAATACGGCCCTTGTGCCATAAAACCTCAAAACCAACCAACCTAATTGTGTAGATTCAAATTTAGGTTTTAGAACACAAATAAATTGGTGAAAATGGAATTTGTTTCTTGAAAGCTCCCTAATTTTGGTCAGAACTATTGAATGTTTTCCGTGGACCCCCTGAAATCCTGTCACGGATCCCTGGTAATCTGTGGATCATACTTTGGGAACCACTGCTATAAATGCAATAATGTCACTTGTGCTCACTACTGAATCCTTGATTCATTTTCTGAATGAAATGAAATTTCAATTTATCAAACCTGTGCAAATGTCCTTCAAGTCTCAAGATTGCTTTTAACACAAAATGATACCATAAGTAGCTGTGCAGGATTGAATAATAAATCATGGTTACTTATCAGAGAAAGTCATACATTTTTTGTCATCCATTGTAATATATTTAAAATTTAAAAAAGTTTTGTTTATTTGGACTAATAATCTAAAAGAATCATTCTGAAAGTCTTGTCATGTATATTTTCTGTCTTAATTTTTTTAAAGTATACTATTATATTTGTATATTTCATATCTGAAATTTATTCTTTTTACTTTTTAGGTATTGAATGGTTTTAAGAAGTTTTTCTTTTAATTTTGATATGTATTGAAATATTTTGTAGGCTCTTAAATCTTTAGAATTTTTAATATTTTCTTTTACATAGTAGACCTTCTAGGAATACATGCCCTTTATCTCCAAAAGAATTGTACAAACATTCTGGGTGTGACTTTTGCATTGGTTTCTGATTTCCAGACCAAAACCCAACCCTTTGAAATCTGGATATCTGCATTGAAAACCAATCACTGTAGCTTTGTAATGTTTTTGCAAAAAGATAAAAATTGTAGTAACACATACCAAGATACCATTCATGGAAAACAACAGAAAAATCGCTCATGCCATATTCTTGAGAGTTTATTTTAAGTGCTTTTATGTGTTAAGCGAATTATGCTATTTTAAATAAGTATTTGTCAAGAAAGTTGTAGAAACAGGATTTTTATGGAAAATAACAGAAAAATTGCACATCATCATGTTCATGAGAATTTATTTTAGGCACAACTATGTGTTGATTGTACATATTGTTTTATGATAAATACCTTAAAACTCAACATTTGGCTTTATGCTGAGCTTTTACAAATGTTAGTACAGTAATTAAAATTAAAAATTATTTGTATATACCTTAAATTCATTAAACCTTATAATTCATTAACAATTTATATGATAGAATTTTGACATTTTAGTTATCTGTATTGTTTGTATTTCTTAATGTGGCTAAATTATTGTTTTAGTTTTCTGCAAAAGGCGATGAAGGAAGTGCTCAGGATTCTCCCCATTTAATTTTTACTGGCAATTCAACTCAAGTCAGAGTTGCATTCAACAACTTGTATTCCAACTCTTCAAGGACAAGATATGGTTTAGAAATGATAATTTTTTCATCTATGTATCATAATTGTTCTAACAGGGAATGCAAAGCTGTTTCAGTTGACTCTATTAGTGATGAATTTTCACCAGGAATATTTACAGTAAGTTCAATTGAAATTTTCAAATTATTTCCTTTGATTCTTACCCTTGAAAGATAAATAATCACTATATATCATGCTACAAGACACTAAATGCTATTGCATTTATAACTTGGGGCCACTGTAGCTCGGTAGGTTGAGTTGCAGATTAGCAACAGGAGGTTTGCAAGTTCGAAACTCTCCAACCAAAAGACTTGTGTACATGGGGCTGGTGTACTTAAAATCTGTAGTGGCCTCAAATGTCCTTATGTTGCCATGGTGTAAAAGTTTGGAAAATGGAATGCCAGCTCAGGTGTTGACCTCGACATCTGACCATGGTTCAAAATTGGTACTGTCTTCAGATCTTTCCCTTGATTGATCTGACTACTGCCAGTTGCCTGTTGTGTCGTCGCTCCTGTATGATGTAATTTCAACTACCTATCTAATTTTAAAACTTAAGTATTTGAACTTCTGGAATCAAAATGCTCATGAATTTAAGTTTGAAATAGTTCATTACATTTTCTCTAAAGTCAACTTATTGAAGCTGGGTATAAAGTTTAAAGCTCATACTTATGGTATGCCTTCCAAATCCTCAAATCATCAGTTGTCATTTGTTTTATAAGTGATTTTTAATCTATGGGTCGAACCAGAAGAATTGAGGTTTAAATGACTTCAACAGGTCACCTACTACCACTTCCTGTACCTTATTTGTTGCTTTAGCATATCTGCCATTAATAGAATATCTGCAATTTTGTCTATAACAGCTGACTGGAACTATGAAAACAGCAAAAACCATGGAAAATTATTGAAATTGCATATTGTAAATTTTTTTTGTTTTTGGAGGAGGGATAGAGTAAAGGAACATTTTTGTTTCCCTGTTAATTTGCATTTAGTTTGAATTGCTTTTATCTCTTCAAAGAAGAGTTCCCACAAGAAAGGTAGGTAGGTTGGTATTTTTTAATTAATGTCGCTCTGGAGCAACACAAAGGGCTATTGGCGAAAATTCGGGATCAATCCCAAAGGGAAAGATCTGAGGACATGTCATTTTGAACCATGGTTTGATGACAAAACAACACCTGAGCTGGCACCCCACTCTCCAAACTTCCACACCATGTCAATGTGAGGACATTTAAGACCACGACGGATTTAACAGGCACCAGCCCCCTTTGTACATGTCTTTGGTTGGATTTGAACTCACAATCCTCCAATCGCTAATCCGTTACTCTTCCAACTGGGCTACCTCAGCCCATCCTCAAGAAAGGAATCAAACAATTATATTTTTCCTGGAAGCAAACTATTTTTAGTCTTACTTTGCACACATTGCAGCTTCACAGAATGTGACGATAAGTAGCAAAAATTATTCATAAGCACATACCATAAATGAAAATAAAAGAAACATTCTCAGTGCCGAACTGTACTTAAATTATTCATTATGTAATAATAAATTCCAAATAGTTTGACACTACCGGCTACATTTCTATTCAATTTATGTTTTTGTATTTGTGTTTTTAATAAGTTGTGAGATGTGGTAATGTATTCTCACTTGCATATTTTTGTTTATTTAGGATGTTGATATTTTACCTCCATGTTATGAGAAGGATGATGAAAAGGACTCATTTCTTACTTGGCGTCCGGTGGCTTATACAAGCCAAGATATTAGTGTAGCCAACTCATCTGATGCACAACTGACTTCAAATTGTTTGCAGTATTCGATTTCTAATGTTCGAAGCATTGCTGAGTTATATTTTATCGAGCAAGGACAAATTTCTGAAAATGTTTTCAACATGACTTTTGGAACAGGAGGAGGAGGTATTTTTTATCCCAAAACTGAATACACTTCATGGTGAGTATTGAAAGTTTTTATGAAATAGTGTCAACAAAACAATTTTGCTTTAAAATAACTTCTGTACTTTTATTTTGATACAAATACTCTTTGTGTGCTGCCACTAACTGGTATAGTGGTCAAACCATTTGTCTGCCATTCAGTCGATCCTGGTTTGTTAGTGTATGGATGTTTTTGTTAGGACACTCACCAACTGTTAGGACTGTTATCAACTTTCCACTGAGTGTTCCTACACAAATAGCCATAAATTTGTCTCTTAGTGCCAAAAGGGGTTGTCATGGCTCATTGGGTATGCCCACTGCGCTAGCAACCTTCAAGTTGTAGATGACGCAGGTTCGATTCCGGTCAAATGCATTCCTCCCCTGGGTGTATTTCTCTCTTCTGTGTCAGTAAATCTTTCATTGTGTATGTCTGTCTGTTAATTGATATAGTATGTCTTGTGTAGCGTGGCCAAATATGGCCCTTGTGCTATATAACCCCCAATCCAACCAACCAACTTAGTGCCAAAAATGTCAGGGGTCAACCATTAGAAATAAAAAAAATCTTTATATTTTCAGCTGACTTCTAAGTGGCTCGACTTAAAGACTATTGTCTTTATTTAATAGAACAAAATTATCTTATTAACTTGTGTCGACATCCTTTATCAGACACGGCATATCAAAACCTTCTTTATGTAAAGTGTGAATTGAAACTTTACATCTTGCGAACTGATTTGACTCCCAAATTTTGAGCAGAGTGAACGCGCCATCATATCGTGCACTCACATACAATTTTCACCAACCCTGATAAATCGTCATCATGCCAATGTCGTCAATTAGATTTCATTGTACAATTCAGAACAGATATCCAAATATTAGCCTATAGCACTAGGAGGGGCCTGTGACGACCTCCTTTGTCAGGCAAAGTGCGAACTGAAACTTTTGCACCACATATCTGCATGCGCAAACCAATTCAACTCTGAACTTTGAGAGGGCAGTGGTATCCGAGTTGGAGGAGTAATGGATTAGCAATAGGAGGGTTGCAAGTTCGAAACTCGATCCAACCAAAACCGTTGTGTACACAGGCTGGTGCATGATCTGTTGTGGCCTCAAATATCCTTCCTTTGGTGTGGTGTGGAAGTTTGGAGAGTGGGGTGCCAGGTCAGGGGCTGACCCCATCATCTGACCGTGGTTCAAAATTATATGGTGTTCTCAGAACTTTCCCTTGCGATTTGATCAAGGACTGTCACCAATACCCAGTTGTGTTGCTCCAGTGCAATGTTTATTAATCACCATACCAAAACTTTGAGTGGAGATAATGCACCATTATGTTCCTGTAGCTTTAACTGTCTATTATTGTCTTGTAAAAATGTATCTGTCTTAGATGTTAAAGTAATTTGATGTTATTAGTGGTATGATGATACCAACAAAGCCCACAAACTAATTCCCTAAATTTAATTTCATTTGATGAAGGGATCATACATTACCCAGAGAAATCAGAATTTTTAAAGAAAAATAAATTAGAGGTTATATTAAGTTTACTTCATAAATTCATAATTTAAATTAATTTATTAATTAAAATAATTTTAGGCATTTAGAAACAAAATAGTTCAGTTTGTGAATGTAAAATTTATTCCTTACTTCACATGATATGGTGTTTAAAATATTCATGAAGTTTTCTTATACTCATTTTTAATTTCAGGACCTTTATGGTTGGGACTGGATCATCTGTTCATCCAAACCTGTCGCTTGCTGTGATAGTGTTTATTAGTGTTGGTCTTGGTGCTCTTTTGTTGTTCTTATTGATTGGAGGTGTTTACTTAATAGTTCGTCGATACAGCAAGAAGAATAGTTATTTATCCTTTAATAACAGTGCTGTGAATTGAAGTATTATATCTTTTCAAATGGAGGGAATTACATCCTTTATTACAGAATGTACATGCCTGTGGTAAAAAAGAATTTTTCAGGAAGTCAATAAAAGTGCTTGAATTTTATTTTTCTAATTGGTTAGAAAATTATAAAATACCAAAATTTCATGTAATCCTTCAAAATTTTATGGCAGATTTTTCTAATTCGTACATTTTTCACCTTTCTTCTGTCTTTTCTTTTTATTGCATACTAATTGATTTGTGATGACTTTATTTAATTAAATTTACTTCCATTAATATAAAATCCTAAATTTGACTATGTAGTGTGTTTTTAAAACAAGGCTGCATTATAGTGATTTAAAAGAAAATTTGTGTTCTCTCTTTGTAGTGCTCTTTGAAATTCAATTAGTTGCTTTACAATATTTTGCATTATATTTTAACTGTCTTTCATGTGTCAATTTTTTAGGCTTGAAAATGAATACTGGACATTAAAAAAATGAAGTTTTTGAAATGTTTTATAAGTCCTTGAAATGTATGTAAACAAACTCACGACAGATTTCTCAGACAGACATTGCTTTTTTTTTATTTGCATTCAGTGAAAAATCACTTGAATATGAACTGTATTGTTGCATACTTTTATGTATGGTTTTCTCTATAGATGATAAATTAATTTGTATTTAAATGTTTGAATTAGTTACTTGATTTGTTTTGTAAGATCTGTGTTGCAATTTTGAATTTGAAATATACAACATTTTAAATTAAGGTTTTATTTTTATGTGATGAATTGATTTGTTTGTGTATATATATGTAAATATGTAAATGGGGATTACAACATATCAGCATATGATAATTTATTAACATTTTTTATTTTTCCATTCTATGAAAAAACAGTGTATAATATTGTAGATTTCTGTCATGTTATTTATTAAATAAAATTATATTTTTGATAAATTAAATATTTCTTAAAAATAAAAGTGTATTTTGAAATTCAAGTTCTTGTGTGTTTAGATACTAAAAAATTAATTTACATAGTTTTACCCACAATTTTTAGTTCCAGAAAAACTTAAAAAGGCAATGAAATCTGAAATACTAGATTTTACTTAATACTTTAGTCTTTTCTTTACTACTTTATAGTATATTATCATGGAATTTCTAGATATTTTATTTAGAAAACAGCCTTTAATATTTTTTGTGTAACAATTTATCGGACAACAAAAATTAATCATTATTTTTTAATTATTGTTTGAGTCCACCTTGAGAAACATTGAGTTTGCTTTCTTAGTTAAAAAATGCTTGATGTTTTTGGTCTGATGGTTTTTTGGTTTGATGATGACAGATTATACGCTTATCAGAATTCTAAGAGCGAACCACTTGCATAACACACTATACCTTAGTTAGGGCGCAGCCTATTGACCTTAAAATGAAATAGATGGATCATGTGCCCGCAGCTTCATGTTATTTCTTCCAGTTGCTCGGTTTCAAGATCTGTCACATGGTGGTGGGTAAAAGCATGAATCCTTAACTATTGATTGGTTAAAGTGATTATCCACCGTGATCAAAAGCACTAGCCTGTCTTTAAGACAGTTGGCCTTCCATGGCCAACTGTCTTAAATCGGCTAAGTCGATTTAAGACAGTTTCTACACAGCGTGAACCTGTCCCAGCTTTAGCAAATTCTTCCATGATTAGCAAATTCTTCCATGGGTGATCAGGGACTTCGCTTTTGATCGGATGCAACCAACACAATACCTCCTTCACAAGAGTTTGCTTTGGCAGATCACCTAGATGTGTATCTTCACATGGTGACCTGGGACAGATATGTAAGGTAGTGGGCCGAGTGGTGTGAAAATGAACACAGCCTAAATTATAAATAAACTAGGTTTATTTGATAATGCGATATGTACAGTCGCAGAAATAAATGAATCACCCTTCATTCAAGCAATTTTAACAGGAAATTCAATGATGGCGTTCGACAGCAACTAACGCCTTCTATGTTAGGCTAATAATAAAATGAAATTCAGCCAGCCTTTAAATAGTCCAGAAATCGGTACTAGAAAGAAGTCGATTGAAGACTTTAAAAAATGTTATTTATTTAAACTTTTAAAAAGAGTACGTTTCGTATACGTATCTAGCACATGTCAAACATAACGAAAGAACATTCAATATAAATAATAGTCGGGTCAAATGACCAAATCACACATAATCAACCCGATAATAAGCGAGTATATGTGGACAGCAAGCTAGACATTCAAATGAAAGAGAAGAGAGTGATTCAAATAAGTTACAGTTTTTATATAGTACATACAATGTGCATAAGGGGTACCAACTTCATATTTTCCAATGCAAACCCCCCCTTATTTCGATACAATTTCAAATCTATCAAAATTTAACTTCAGATACCAAATTTTTTATGTCAGGTCTTACCGTTTAGAAGTTATGAGTACAGAAAGATTGGGGAACTCTTAATGTTAAATCAGTTTCTCAGACTTTTATGGATATCTTCCTAAATAATATTTATAGTGCTGATATTTTGTACCATATTACTGTTAAACAACCCAAACGAAATCCACCTAATATTTTATTTTTAAAATAGTTTTTAGTATGCAATATAATAATTATTAAATAAATGTGAAAAAGTTATGAATTGGAACCTTATAGTGTGATGGGAATCAATTCAGAAGACTTGTAATATGGCTATGCAGAATTTCAGCTCATTCCAATTGTTAGTTTTTACGTTACGTTAAATTTTCCTCATTTTGGCGATTTTAGAGGTCAACCAAACGTTCAAAAACGCTGACAAACCTGAGGAATGTTTAAATTCTTAAAAATTGGTTGGAAATTTCATTTATGTAATCTAAAATACATTGCCTTTTATCAGTTATGTGTCGTATAGATAAACTGCTAATCCAATTGAATGACTCACTATTTACTTTTTGAATGATTGGAATATTCAATTGTATTAAATAATTGTAGGTACGCCTTTTTGGTTGCATACATAGAAGCTAACGCCAATTAAAAAAATTAGCATTTATTAAGAATAGTGAAGACAATACAAATTTATACAGAACATCGATCAACACTCCGTTTCGAATTGTTCTCAATTCCCAAAAAATTGTTTTACCACATTTTAATCATGGTTACAATTCACAATATTATCGTTTGAGCTCGTATAGTAAATATAATTCTCGGATCGTTTTCACTTGCATAATAAATATAATTCTCCGATCTTTTGCACTCGCTGACAAATGCGTTTGAAATAGTATTTAAATTTGAAATTCGGGTAGCTATAACTAGTTAACCTCGATCTACGAATAGCGAATTTCAAGGTGATGGTCCCTGAAATTGACAGCAATTTCAACATTGAATATCTCCGGATATAAAGGTCATGAAATTTCATGTCAAAAATGTTTCATGATAAAAAGTCATGAAATTTCATATTTAGACTAATTTAACGATGCGCAATCTGATTAAGGCATCAAAACGGTGTTTCCGTCGGAAATTTTGTTTGTGCAAAATTTTATATGAAGACGGCCCCTTATGCAATTTTTTTGTGTTTGAATTTGTAGAGAACGTTATTCCTTATTGAATGTCTTTGAATTTGCTCTACTATGAATGGTGCTCGAAATAAAACTGGTGGTTCTTTTTTTCCGCGACTACAATATCTTGCAATAGGGATTTGTATCCCTAGGTCGTAGGTATGCAAAACAGGCAAAAATGGATCTACTCAACGGCTATGGCCCCAAAAATGAGCACAACACAAACCTCCGCTCAGCTCGAGCTCTCCAACAGTTCTGTGTCGCCAGATTTTTCAGGGAAACAGTTCAATCACCTGCACCCATAAAAATCATCTGGACGGCCCCGACAGATGTTTCGGGAATTTTCGGCCGGAGGTCAGTGGTGTTGACCTCTGATACCGAGCTGTTAGGGACCTTACAGCCAGGACCACGGTTGTGTACTAGCCCCAAGCATGACTGGCCCCTTCGATAACGAATACGGTTAGCACATATACCCACTCCTAAACAGAAATATTTTGGTGCTTGTATAGAGTTGTATGCTGGATGCAGAGGTTGGAAATTTAGTTTCTTCGAATGAAGTGGAAAAGTAAATTATTTAAAAAAAAAGCGCTCAAAATTTGGATTTAGAACCAAATTTTTGTGTCTTTAGATAACGTTTCCACAGAGTGAGAAGTACAGAACAAAATAATAGTTAAGTTAGTTTCTCTATCATTTTAAACGGTAACTATAAAAACAGTAAACCATAACCCAAGGACCTCAATGAGGCTTGAAATTTTGTGATCCTAAATGGCTAAAAAGCATGATATTCATAGCACAGAACGATTCTGAGAACAAGGGCAAAAATATTCACAGAAACAAATCGAATTCTTGTTAATTCAGTGCCCCTGGGCTCAAATTCTTCTACATGCAAAAAGTATAGTTTTTATTTTACGTTTTAATTGTGTTGATGAAATTGACTGGGTGCATATTCAATTTTACGACCTAAAATTTTGTAACTGACATTAAAACTATTTCAAAAAATAGAGGGAATGATTTTTTTAGCTTAATATTTAAAATGTAAATTTTATCATTCTTATAAAAAACTGCTCAAATTGTTTATTGCAGGTAGGTATTTTAATTAACGTCATACTGGAGCAATACAATGGGCTATTGGCGACGGTCCGAGATCAATCCCGAAGGAAAAGATCGAGGACACGCGTAATCTTGAACCAAGGTCAGATGATGAGATAACACCTGAGCTGGCACCACGCTCTCCAAATTTCCACGCCAACGTGAGGACATTTGCGGTCACGACAGATTTAACGTGCACTAGCCCCTTTTTAAACGGCATTCTTTTGGTTGGATTCGAACTCGCACCTCCGTTACTCTTCCACCCGGGCTACCGCGGCGCCATTATTTATTGCAGAGGCTTGGATTTTTGGAAAATTTGTCTTCATGGTGTATACTCAATATATCATTCTAAAAGCATATTATCTTGAGTAATTTCTGAAAGATCGAATGCAGTAGTATTATTACCTAACATCAGTACATAAATTTATATTGCGTCACTTATTTTTAGGGCCGCGGCAGGGAGTGGGGTGCCAGCTCAGGTGTGACCTCGTCATCTGACCGTGGTTCGAAATTACTTGTTCTGGGATATTTCTCTTCGGGTTTGATCCCGGACCGTCGCCAATAGCCCATTGTGTTGCACCAGTACGACGTTAATTAAATACCTACCACTTATTTTTATGCCAATTTTATTTTAAAATGTAATCTTTTATGAAATGACGTGTTAATGTCATCAATAAGGTACATTCTGAATAAGAACACAATACCGAAACTTGAATTTTTTAGCGTTGGAATTTTTTGTCCCCCTTTCATGAATGTCCTCATAATTTTGGTATTTATCTGCTAAAATTTTTCTTTCTGTCTGATAAACGTTCTTTTAAATGTTAAAACTTGTACAGTACTCAACCTGAACTTACTGTTTTTGTCCTTTTCTACCTTTATAGAACCACAGAATTGAGGAATTACCGTAGAAAAGTCGTTCCATAAATAATCGTATGAAATTCGTATAATTTACATTTCTAAATGAATTTAAATTCCCGTTTTTCTTATTAATAAATAGAATGATGCCTTACATACATATTAACAAAAAAATTCCACTTAGTAATGTTTTCTAACAACGAAACTGAGAGCTTAAGTACTGTGAATTGTATCGTACATTATCAGAGAATCGCCCTATTGTAACTTACTAAGCCTGTACTGAATTTGAAGGAGAAACGCTTGGAAAATGTTACAATTGGACGCGCTCTAAGTAATGCATACCAACACTTCGCTTTTATTATGCAGAACGTTTTCGCAACAACTTGATTGAATTTATATCCGATAAAATGAGAATGCAGAGTCGGCGGAAGACCCTGGATTTAAATTTTCCAATGGCGTTCCTATCTCTATTTACAGTACAGTTTATGTTTACCATAACTGCGGACTAAAGTAGGAGTGAATGGTAAACATGCTGATCCAGGTGAAATCTCGAAATCGTCCAACGTTTCGACGTGAATGTGTGATATACCATGGATTATCAAGTGTAAGAGTAATCTTTAAATAAATCTTGTAGGGAAATTGATACTTAATATGAAATTAAATTTTTATGGCTGAGTGTTCGTTAAGTAAAACTTAAATGTTAAATTGAGATACAAAACAAATATGGGGGGTTTGATTGTTGAAGCAACTTCAGTAAAGATATAAGGAGTTTGATTTTTGATGAAATGAGTGCAAGGTAATGAGCTGTTTAACCTTACGTCTTTCTCAAGCCTTTTAGCTGTTTTTTTTCTACGCGAATACGTTTTTAAAATCGGAACAGTATTGAGGGGCATGCATGAAAAGTTGAGCTTTACTGAAAAGCGTTACAACTGTTTTGTCTTATGATTTCAGAACTAGAAACATCCAGAAGATAAATATAGAGGATGTAAGACCTAACATGACCACCTTCAGGGGTGTACGGGCTTCACAGACCCGAGGTACTATAAGCGATCTTTTCTTCTCCCGTGTATGTGGTTTAATGTGTTTAGTAAACACGGGTGGCGAGCTTCTTGACGTTGTCTTGTGTTTGGCGCAGCTTGGCCAAATATGGCCCTTGCGCCATAAAACACCGAACCTTTAGACTGAGTCCGCAGGCGCACTATGTCGAAATTCCACTGTGTTGGGCGAGATTTGGGCCAGTGTAACTTTGAGTTGCGTGGAGTTGAGGAATGCTAAAGTGGTGTCATTCGAAAGCTACCGAACTACTCTACAATCATAGGTCTTTAATCGATAAAATTATGTTTCAATATTAATATAAAACTGGACTTTAATCGTTCAAACTGTAAATAAAATTGTTGAATATTCTCACAATAAACAATCAATCACACATTCTATGTCTGCTTCATTCATTTTACAATCCGACATCAGGCCCGAGTATTCACGTCAAAACTACGGTTTGTGTCCTCTACACAACCTAACAATTTTTTCATTTCACGAGGATACGCAATGACGACCATGGAAACAAACTGTGCCTCTGACCAAACAATTGACGAAGGACTCAATTTTGTTATACAGCTCGCATGTATTTAATAATACAAGGAAAGTGAGATGCATTTGTATCATTTTTCGATTAACTCTTTGATGTTAAAAGCTGTCCCACCTTTTGCTTAGCTTTTTATGCATGATGGGATATTTTTTAACCCACCTCAAAAAGTTGAAATTACTCATAGTTATACAGTTTAATATTTTATTTAAAGTTTTTCATTGAGTTGACAATGCTATGAACTAAGGCTAAATGTGTAAATAACTAAAAACAAAAATTTACACTTCAAAACGCATTAGTAAGTTGTTGACACTTGTGATTAAGGTTGGCGAATCGTGTGGTGCAGTGAATTTTTATCTTTCATACATGTTATAATGTTGTTGTAATACATGTTGTGATGTAAATGTTTTTTTTCGTAAAACTTTATTATGAGTGAATAAATCATTTTATAATAAAAAACAGGTTATTTGATGCTTTATACTAATTTTGAAGCTGAATAAGTGAATAAGCAATTCTGTGCAACTTGGATTTTTTCTCTTTAAAATCGTGTGCCTCAAAGAGTTAAATTGTTTTGAAGTAATGATCAAGTGACATTTGTAAAGAGGAAGGGAGGTAAATTTTTCATCATTTAAGTATTTATGGAAAAAGATAGATTTAAGATTTACATAGGAAGAGAAATTTTTTGCGTATAGTACGTATACTGTTACCTATCGCTCAAGGCACTACTGATGGAAAATCTGTTTTATCACATTCGTAAAAATTCTAGATTTTTCTGGATCCAAATGCTTTGAAATTTTCTTCGCAAATTTGTGTGGTTGATTAATTTGGAAAACAATCATCACAAGTTAAATCATGACACGGTAACGTTTTAATTTATTGTTATATTTCGAAAATGGAAGGCGTTTCAGAGTTATTTCCAGCTTCATCTTTAGTCATGCATTCGTATCCTATTTCTGTAGAAACACAAATTTGTTCTTTAGAACATGAGGAATCTTCGCATTGGGGAACACCTAAAAGAAGGTTTTTAATTAATTAATTGAGGTAATAGCTAATTCTAGAGTTAAAATATTGACAAATGCGTATGTGATATACACTCATGTCCAAATTTATCTTTATGTACCCAAAAATAATGATATTCCTTGAAATATCCAATTCGTGTAATCCATTTTTGCAGGGAATGTGCGAAAGACAAACCCAATTACCATTATTCAATCAAAAGTGATCAAACGGTTTCTCATATGCAAATCAAGGCGTTACGTCATCCGACGGTGAATCAAGCGCTTAGCGCAAAGTGAATATCTGAGTGAATTTCTGCAATACAGCGTTTGATTTCAGTGCATAAGGACTCAAAACGGTTTGTTATGGCTCCGAAATATCATTTGAAAGAATCTGTGAAGTGGCGTATTGTCGGCCGTTTAGAAGCAGGGCAGACAATCATGGAAGCAGCGAGATGTGTGAATATTTCAAGACAGACAGTCTCTACGCTATGGAAACAATTTCAGAACTCTGGAATAGTTGTAAGGTGACCAGGACACAAGGTCGTAAACGAATAACAACTGCTTCTCATGATCGATATCTGGCAATAACTGCCCGTCGTAACAGGAAGTCTACTGCTCGGCGGTTAAGTTCAAAGATTGCAGCCGCCACTGGAACTGTTGTATCACGGCAAACTGTATACAGAAGGCTTAATGAAAAAGGCCTTCATGCCAGAAAGCCAAGGGTTTGTGTTTCTCTGTCTTCACAACAAAAGAGGTATCGCTTTAATTGGTGCCAAGAACATCAGAACTGGAGTGAACACCAATGGACCCATGTTCTCTTTACTGATGAATCGAGGTTCAGTTTAAAATGATTCTAAACTTGTTTACATCTGGAGGGAGTCAGGAACAGGTGTGATGGTATGGGGAGGAATAATGATCGATGGAAGTACGCCCCTACACGTTTTCAACAGCGGATCTGTGACCGGCCAGAGATATCGGGATGAGGTCTTAGAACCCTATGTAAGACTTTTCAGAGGTGCATATGGATCTGACTTTTCATTTATGAACGATAATACTCGTCCACATCGAGCAAACCTCGTTGACGAATTCCTTGAAAATGAAGCCATTGAGCGAATACCGTGGCCAGCAAAATATCCTGATCTGAACCCGATAGAGAACTTATGGGACTACGTTGGAAAAGCAGTTTCACGGATACATCCTCCTCCTAGAGATATAAATGCCATGAAGACCGCATTGCTGGAGGAGTGGAACTTAATTCCCCAAACTGTGGTTAACAACACTATTGCCAGCATTAAAACACGTTGTGATATGTGTGTACATGTCAGGGGAGATCACATTCCATATTAAATTCATAAGCCTTAATTTTTTTCTGAGTTAATCTTTTTTTTCTGAATTCTCCTTGTCACATATTATTGCCATTTTTATTGTTTCATATTACAGTTTTATATCATATGCAGTGCTTTTAATTTTTTTCCTTTGTATTTATGTGTTACGATGTTATGTATTACTTCACAAAATTCATAAAATTATAGTAAACAGTTTCAGAGAAATCCGTGATTTTATGCAGGTAAAGATAATTTTGGACATGAGTGTATATGATTTGTGACAAGGGAATCTAGTACTAAACAGAAAAAATCGTCTACATTTAAAAGCAATATTTCCGGTAGGTAGGTAGTTGAATTAGCGTCGCACTGGAGCAACACAACGGGCTATTAGTATCCGTCCCGGATCAATTACGAGGGAAAGGAGAACTCCTCGTCATTTTAAACCATGGTCAGATGATGGGGTCAATACCTGAGTTGGCACCCCACTCTACAAAGTTTCACACCACACCAACGTGAGGACATTTGAGGCCACGACAAATTTAACGTGCTCCAGCCCTCACGTACATGACGATCTTTGGTTGGATCGAGTTACGAACTCGCAGCAATGTGGTTGCAAGCTTTAAAAGTATGCTCTTTCTAAGATGAAATTAGAAAGTACATAATGGTTTGTAAACAAACTGTTTTAATCAGACTTACTTTACCACAAGCAAACGCTTTGGTAGCTTGTCTATATAAGGGAAAATGGTATTTTAAAGTTGATTCCGAACCGCTACGAACAAGTTTACTCAGAGCGGGGTTCGAACCTAGAACCTGTTACAGTTAGAAGCCGAGTACCAACCACTCGGCCAACGGGAACGGCTTTGTTTTGTTTTGTCACTATAGAGCTTTTTACTAAAATAGGGCAAATTAGACAGGGGCCTATATGGCTGTAACCGTCTAAGTGATTGTCTCCACTAGATTTCGTCAATAGAAAAACTGACCAGATCTTGATGGACGAGATATCTCGTCGAAACCACTTGTAGGGTTAGTGGATTTTGAACCTCTATGAACATCCATGCCATGGATTCGAATCCAAACATATTTAACAGAAAGCCAGGGCGCTAACCATTCGGCTAACACCACAAAGCTTTACCCATTGGAATAAATTTAGACAGAATGCACATAACCTCTAATCCTATTATCCCAGATTAATATTCCTAATTTGGCATCAGCTGAATCCGATTAGGTAGAAGTTTTCCATTAATCTAATGTGACCAAACAGGCAGGGCATCTCGGTTTGATTCAATGAGTCAAGACCATCATATCGAGTGATATAAATTTATCAACCTGTTGTATCCTTAAATCTAAATCTTAGTCACCTAATGGGGACCATGTGTCCTAGACTACTATAGTCTACAATCCACCTTCATTACAACGATGGACAAAATAGATGACCGATAATGCGACATCTTTTAAATTATATTTGGGTATTATGCTGACCAATAAACCACTTTGACACCTTGCAAGGGCTATTTGGTAATATTGTCTGGGCGGTGATATGTATTTTTGTACTGAAAGTATCAGTATATTTTAATTAACACGTTCTGATGTTCGTCTGTTTGCTTGCCCAGATGATTCACATTTTCTTCGACCTTAATTCAAACCAGCGTTGTTACATCACGTTCCATATATCCCCTACATGACGTATGCTACAAGTACGTCTGTAATGAAACTTATGTAAGTTCGCCTGTTTGGTTATAGTGTCACGATACTTCCTAGACTAGTCCTCAAGTAGCCTAGCCACATAGAGGGCCGTAAATAGGGTAAGTTATTTTTGACCACTCTGTACACAGAAACGAGGGTAGCAAATATGTAGGGTAATTCGAATAGACTCAATAGGCCAGTATATCATGAGAGAAGGGTGCCAATTCTTACCTTCTCCTTGGACCCCCTGCATTTTTATGGCTGGGGCTCGGTCTACGACGTAGCATTACAAATATAAAGGTATAAAATGTATAAACAGAAGATTGCTCCGAAACACAAATATACATGAAGCAACTGGGCTTTTACTTATCTGCCCTTCCTCAGTAATTCCCCCCCAAATTGAGGTCACACTAAACGTGTCCCGCTATTTGAATCGCAGTCGGTCCACCGACAAGTCGGTGTATTAGTCAGGATGCTGGCCATAGAGGAAATGCAAAAGTAGAGGAGCAATGGTAACCTTTTTATGTGCCCAGGATCATGTGACCGAAACTAACAGTAACGTGACCCTTAGGCTACTTTCGCCTGCTGGATGGACCCTAATATTCATCATTTGATTGGTTCATGGAACGGGAGCAGACTCCCATCCATTGATTCATCATCTGCGCGACATAGTGTAGACTTGTGATTTCGACACTTTTGTTGTTACTCTATAGAAATGCTCATTCACACATCTACCCCGTCATAAAATGCCATTTCTCCAAACGAGGCGATAAGATGCCAAATCGGCCAACCAAGTCAATTTTTCAAAGAGTAATCACATGACTATTAGTCGACATGTTGGTCACACTTTTTGAAGCTCCTCTCTATAGCACTGCACTATCTACTCATATTTCACGTCTTTCTGGATCGAAAGATCCTTGGTTCAAATTCAGGGTAAGTCATGGATGTTTATCCGTCCTGAATGAATGCATGGCCTCTCTATTAGCGGGCTGTGTGCTTAGAATACATGGTAAGAATGTGACGTGTAACGAGAACGCAGTGGTCTACAAGGGTAACCCAAAGTGGTTCACAAATCTGTATTTGTAGTGCCATGAGGGAAATGTTCAATTAATTGGCACGGCTTTAGGAGAAAGGAAAATTTCATTAGCACTGTGATAAGTTTTTATAGTACATTTTCTCTGTTAAGTAGTATAGATATAATGAAAATTTTCGCGAATTAAAATCCATCGTTTCAACATTTCCGATAATACAACGAAAACATAGAACTAAATCCAGCAACTTACGAATATCACACGTTTTACCCCGATATCCCAAAGGACAGCGGCACTTAAAACCACCGTTTTCTGTGTCCTCGCAATCAGCTCCATTCAGGCAAGGAAACTCTTCGCAAGTCATTGCAGCTAAAGTAAAAGAAATGCTTAGACTTAATGCAGGCTCTAAACTTTCATTCAATTCAGAAAGCGAAAAGTTATCTTACGTATGCAGTCATCTCCCTCTCTGACGAAGTTCGGAGCGCAAGAGCAGGCAAAAACACCATTGATATTTTCACACACCTCGTGTTCCTTGCACAAAATGTTACGTTTCCGACATTCGTCCACTTGAGTTTCGCAGTATCGACCCGTGTAGGCTGGACTACACATGCATATGATAGTAGAGCTTCCAGTAGCTAAGTGAACACCAGAAAGTTTGATAAGTTTACATTGATACTTTTAAGATTAGTTCGACAGACAATTGTATTTATGCACAAATTGAAAGGAGCAATATCGTAGAGCTAGAATTTCCTTTTTTTTTCATTTGATCAACAAATTAAAAGTTCCTTTAGATGCAAAAATAAGTTCTACCATAAAAAGTAATTAATTATTTTTTTTATCCCACGCCTGTCTTCGGCCTACAGGTCATCAATCGACGATCAGTCCAATGGCGTTCTGGAGTGAAAAATATAGCTCAAAAACATAATCTAGTCTTTTCGATTCTATTGTCAGGAATTTTGGACCGTCCTTACAGTTCGCAGAGTGAACAGATAACTGATCTCGCTACTCCAATCCGGTGTAAGTATCTTTGTAGTTAGTCATATCCGGTAAGAAGTCAAAAGCAAGCGACTCCTACAGCTCTGGTCAAGGAACCTGGGATGAGAGCTTTATTCCTCAATAAAAAATTACAGTTCTTTCCTGTAGATATCTCTTTGTAGATGGAGAGTCTATTAGTGTTTATGGACGCGCAGCATGGCTAAATATGGCCCCTTGCGCCATAAAACCCAATCCAACCAACTAACCTTAATTTTTGGACATGCGTGTATATTACGAGTGTAAAAATATCTAAGTGTATCATACAACTGACACGAAAAACGCGACATCAACTGCATAAAAATAACGAATGCCTTTTCGTGATCTACGGAAACATCTGGTGATATACAGCTCTGTGGGTGTCTCCACAAAACGCATCTGGATAAGAAGCATTCTCAAAAAGTTTATACTTTAAGTGCGAACATAATCGCACACAATGTTTTATCTTCCCACTGAAAAGATACCGTCCGATCTGTCTTTATGTCTCTGAGCGATTCTCTCTGTGTTTCCAATGTATTTAAAATAAAAAAAAAAAACAACTCCACGCTTTCAAGACAGGCTGGCAATGACGGCCGTTTATCACCTTGAGATAAAGCCGACCACCGGATTCTTGGGGCAACGACGTCTAAATTTAAAAGTTAAAAACGTCGTTATTCTCTCACCATCTGGCCTTCCACCCACGATGCATGTTCCGCCGTTGTAACAACAACCGTCGTAAGGAACTCCTCGTGCCTCAAGTTGCTGGTCGATGGGCCGAAGTTTTTTGGTGCTGCCCTCATCGATTCGTCTCCGGTTCCTGGTATGCACGCCCACTGCCCTCTTGGCTATCCAGGAATCTGAATCAATTGCCTTTCTTTTGGGGATGCGCTCCGAGAAGTTGGCGTCTGTCGGGAAGAGAAACATATTCTTTTCATAAAAGAGGTCGTCGTCACTTCAAGTTGCTGCGAAATCTTTCTTAGAAGTGAATGTGAAAAGTCATTTGAAAAGAGCATAATTTATATGGAATTAAATAAAATGCAGGACCTCTAAATAAAGATAAAATCGCTAGGTTTTCTCTTGCAAATGCCCGGCCAATTTAAATGTTAGAAGTGCTTCCGTCATCATGACACTATAAGGGCGGAATTGTGCACCACGGGGATGAATTCTCGTTGCAGGTCACATCCATTCAAGGCACAATCCTTTTATAGAGAGGCCACACATTCACTCCGGACGAACAGACATCCATGCCATATCCCGGATTCTAATCAGGAGCCTTTCGATTTTGAAGCCAGCAACCTGACCACTAGCCTGATTGGTCGGTTGAAATCGCTAGTACTTTAAGACCAGTTTCTCATAAATTTTTTGCTGTCAACAGAAACTACACATATACAGTAGTGTCTCGCTTAACCGACCTTCGCTCATCCGACATTCCGTCTTATACGACGACTCCAAAAAACCCGCATAAATCGGCGACAAGAAAAGTGTGCCGCTTGTTTGCGAGCGCGAGACATTTTAACGCAACTCTTGTCACTAGCGATGGCAACGAAAGTGATGATCAAGCATCAATTGTCGAGCCTCTTAGAATCTCGCATAACGATTGAGCTGAGGCTCTAGAAACCGCCATGAAATACGCTGAGCAACAAGAAGCTATGGGGATCGACATAATGATGCTGCAAAGATGGCGAGACTTGGCAGCGAAGAGACGGCAATCTTCGGGTAAGCAGACTAGGATCACAATTGTTTTTAAATCATCACAGGACTGAACTTTTTATGGATTTAACTTCCAACAATGCTGTTACTATAAGTTCATTTTATGCAATTCTATATTTATTTGTAGTCAATTTTTAACGTTAACTTCAATACAACTTCAATACGTTTCAATACAGTACGATGTTTTGGTGCTAATTTGTAAATAAATTACTATACAACGTTATCGTGTATTGAATAGTTTTTTCTTCTGTTGATTTGTCGCAAAACGTGATGCTTAGGTGCTCAATTTGTAAAATTATAACATACGTAGTTTGTTAGGCTTTTTTTAATTCCTCCCTGTTATCCAACATTTACGCTTATCCGACGTTCTGCCGGCCCGCTTATGTCGGATAAGTGAGACTACTGTAGCTTCGATATGTTTGAGAAGTCTTATTCCCCATGATTGAAAGATGGACTATTGCTTCTAACAAAACTGTACTGTATCTCTCTTAACAGGCTGAGTAAGCAACAGCATAGAGCGTCAAATTGCAGTGTGGACAAAATTTTGGGGTGGGTGGAGGGTTAAGTAGCGAAAAAGCGATACTCTAAAAATTCTTTAAAACCATATTTTGATAATGCACTACAATTAGAAATGAGCTCAACGCGATATCATTTTATAACAGAAGACCCATCACAATAATTAATCTAGCATACAAATAAAATCTGTGATTGAATCGGAAATAGGGGTTGTAAATTATGGGTATCCTCTAGCTGGTAGGTCTGACACTTCAGCTAACTTTCCTACACGCATTGAATTCGTATAGTAACACCATTTATACAAATTCTACCTCTGTAGAGTGATATTAGTTTTAGATCTCATGCAATACAGTGTATAAAAATATATTCTTTTGAAGAGATTACCCCATGATTGAGCATTTTATGGTGAAATCTTCCTTTATGAAGGTAGAGCATAGCAACGAAATATTTGATTCAAAATATTATTTAACCCCTTGAGGGGTTCACAAGCATACATCCGTTCTGCAACCTGCAATCTTTTTTGCTTGACTTTTAACACCAGGTCTGACCTTTTTGACCTGTAAAATATTTCAACCAATAGATGTGGTTATTTAGTGATTATGTGTGTGTTATGGAGTAAAAGCAACGCTACACTACCCTGAAATCTCGAAAAAAAAACCAGCGAACACAAGTTGAAAGAATAACAGCATTGAAAGTTCTATAAGAAATAAAAATTATTAAAAGAGCGTAAAACTCTTCAATATTTATACCTCCAATTTTAATTTTTCTACACAAAGATTGTGAATTTATCGCATTCACTGATTTCGTCGTTTTATCAGTAAATTTTCGAACTTCATTAATAGGTATTTTACGAGACAATATAAAAAGTACAGAAAGGGAGCATGACATAAAGGGTGTCCCAAAATTCACGCAAGATTTGAATTTTGCGCCATTTGTGCGGTAAAGTGTTGCCAACGAAAAAAAAGACAGCGTGACAGCTGACAGTTCAGGGTTATTAAAAATGGAACAGTTATTAAAAATGAACAGTTCAGGGTCATTGAAATGCGGCTGGTCAGGCAATAACAGTTAATGGTGCTTGCTATCGCGACATGATAATCCAGTTTTTTGTGCCTAAATTTCAAGATATGGATGTGGACATGTGGTTTCAACAAGACGGTGCCACATGCCATACAGCCCGAGAAACAATTCAATTACTGCATGAGTCATTTCCTGGTCGTGTAATTTCCCGTTTTGGTGATCCCGTTTGGCCGCCCAGATCATGCGATTTAACGCCGTTGGATTTTTTCTTTGGTTTTTTTTTGAAGTCTAAGGTTTATGCCAACAAGCCCACGACCACCCACGCCTTGAAGAAGGAAATTGAGTGCTGTATCAACGAAATTCAGCCACATTTATGCAAAACGGTCATGGAAAATTTCAACAAAAGAGTGCGTATGTGCCATTTACCCGTGGAGGCCGTTCACCCGATATGCTATTCCATACATAACCCTATACTGTATACTTTATGAATCAATAAAAAATTTACAATTTTTAATTATAAACCTGTTTTCTATCAAAATTACTTCTTGCGTAAATTTTGGCACACCCTTTACTTAGAAAAAGTAATCAAGGTCCACTGAAGTTGTATAGCTAACTGCATTGATGATAAACGTTAAAAAGTACAATTAAAAAACTGACCAGGTTCGTATCTTTTCAACCTCTCCTCTGGTTTCTTAGGCGATTTGATATGCATTCTAAGCATTTTTGGATCCATCTCTTTTTCTTCGGGAATGGGTTTTTCCAAGGGAGGATGTTTAGCATAGTAATCTGCCTCTTCAGTTTCATTTAAGGGCAGTTGAGTCGAAGTCGTAGGGAAAGTAGTTGGCATTAGTTTCTGCTCAGTGCTTGCAACGTACTCAGTTTCATCGTGAAATAGAAAACTTTGCGACACATTTTTGTATTTTAGAGGTAGCTCTTCCAGATCTGTGAGATTGCCGAATCTCTTTGTAATAGCCTCACTGGCATGTGTCTGTGAAGTCCACAACGGCTGGATACTTGGATTTTCAGTTGGAAAATGCAAAAAAGTTTCTTGTGTTGATTGATTTGGTTCGTTCGAAATGCCATCCTTCATTCCTGTATTATATTTGCTCTCCTGTTCTTGAATATAGAGTGGTTCACCGTGTTTCATTTCTGTGCTTGATTTGCTCTTCTGTTCTTGAATGTAAGGCGGCTCACTGCCTTTTTCATATTGCTGGTATGATTCAGGTGATGTCGGTAAACTCCATAACAGTTGCGTATTTGGATTTTCAGTTGGAACATTCGGAAAAGTTTCTTGTATTGATTGATTTGATTCGTATGAAATACCATCTTTCATTTCTGTCTCAGATTTGCTCTTCTGTTCTTGAATATAAAGTGGTACGTATTTAATTCCTATGTTTGGTTTGCTCTTCTGTTCTTCAATATAGGCTGATTCACCGTGTTTCATTCCTGTGTTTGATTTGCTCTTCTGTTCTTGAATATAAGACGGCTCGATATCTTTTCCATATTGCAGATATGATTCAGGTGGTCTCTGTAAACTCCACAAAGGCCGCGTACTTGAATTTTCAATTAGAAAATTTGGAAAAGTTTCTTGTACTGATTGATTTGACTCGAATGAAATACCATCTTTCATTCCTGTCTCAGATCTGCTCTTCTGTTCTTGAAAATTAGACGGCTCGCTGTCTTTCCCATATTGCAGATATGATTCAGATGGTCTCTGTAAACTCCACAACAGCTGCGTTCTTGGATTTTCAATTGGAAAATTCGGGGAAGTTCCTTGTGTTGATTGGCCTGATTCATATGAAATGCCGTCTTCCATTCCTGTTTTTGGTTCTTGAACATAGGGCGATTCGTTGTCATTTTCATATTGCAGATGGGATTCAGGCGGCGTCCTTAAAGTCTGAAAATGCTGCGTACTTGTATTTTTTGTTGGGAATTTTGGAAAAGGTTCTTGTGCGGATTGTCGTTGTTCATAAGAAATGCCGTCTTCCATTCCCGTCTGAGATTTGCTTTTCTGTTCTTGAATATAGGGCGGTTCGCCATCTTTTTCATATTGCAGATGTGATTCAGGTGGAATTGGAGAATAAAGAATTTCAGATTCATCAACAGGATTGAGGTGTGGTAAATTATTCCTGGGAATTTGCACTGTATTTTTTACAATATCATTTGGCATTTTAAAACCAGCACTAGGATGGCTGTTAGGAAACGAGTCGGTGGTTATCTCTGGAAGTTTCGTTTCTTTTACATTTTTAGGATATGAATTTGGTTTTTGCAATTCTTCCTTATTTAAGCCATTTGCATGATTGGAATTCATTGCATTGTCTGCGTTGTTCGAAAGTTTTTCATTAATGTTTGGAAAACTATTTTCAAATAAAGGACTTTTGTTTACATCGGAAATTTTCTTTTCACTTTGGTTTTCTAGAGAATTTGAATCACTTTCCAATTTGTTTTGCTGGTGACTATTGAGAATAGCAGGTAAACGTGGAAAGTTGATATGATCACCGGAATTTGTTACACTATCTTTTGGCTCAAATTGTTCTAAAAGTTCTGTGCGGAAATTTGAGTCATAAATCGAAGTTATCGGCTGTTCATTCAATACTTTGAAAGCAGGATAAAGATCTTCGTTCATTGCGCTCTTGAGAAGTTTTGATATGCCATTTTGATTTTTTATCAATAATTCCACTTTCTTAGTTTTTCGAAGCAACAGACTCTTCCCGTAATCAGGAGAATCCAAGAAATTTATCCCTTTTGATTTCTCTCTGATGCTATTTCCAAAGGTTTCTAATGGTCCAGTGGTCTTTTTTAATTCGCTGCTATGAATACCTAGTGAGATCTGATTTGTAATGATAGGCGAACTCGGTTGTTGATAATGAAGTTTAGAATCACTTATGCTTTCGTCGTTTGGTGTTTTGTTCTGAATGGCGAATCTTCTATTTGGATATTTACTTGAGAGATAACCATTTTGGGTTTCCGCCATTTTCGATTGCAACTGCTGAACGCCCGCGTCCATTTTGAATATTTCATTAGGCATTGTCTTTTCATCTACTTCGTGAGTCTGCGGAATGTTTTGAAAATATCGTAACGCCGAATCAAGTTCATCTGGAATAGTTTTGCTTCTTGAAATAAGGTTATTAGGTTCCGGATTAGCCATTACATATTTTCTTCTTCGTTGTAGTCGGTCAGAAGCTTTATCATCAATCCCATGGTCCTTCTGTACAGACTGTTCTTCAGCGCCATTTTTTAACAGACTTGTATGCGTGAAGCCATAGTCAAAGGGTTTTGTTTCGTTGTTCAATGGAGAGAGATTCATGTTATGGAATATTCTGATATTTATTTCTTGAGAGTCGTTGTTTTCTTCAAGAGTAGGTTCCGATCGATCTGATGTGTAGCTCAGTTCGTCAGTTCTTTCTGTTGAAGTAAATTGAATTGTTTAATTTCAAACATTGAAACAATACATCAATGATTCATAGAAAAAGTTATTATCTTTGTTGTACTGCCATGCTAGTCAAGAAGGTAACTATCTTCAGGTTTGGTTACTTAGAGTTAACGGTTTTTACATGCCGCGTATATATATGGTGCCTTATAATTCTAAAAACCAATAAGACACTTAATCAACAATTGATTGACTATACAGTAAAGTATGAGTATGAAGACCATACATTTCAGTATCATCGCTCAATCAACAATTGATTGAGTGATCATACTGTTGATTACAAGTTTTGATAGGCGATATAGCGTTTTAACCCTCGGAGCGTCACGAAACTTCCAAGTAGTGTGGCGTTACTTTTACCCTACGTCATATTTAATGACTAAATAACCACATCTATTGGTTGAAAGAATCCTAGGAAAGATTCTATTGGTCAAGAAGATCGAAACTGGTTAGAAGTCATGCAAGGAAGACTGCAGGTAACAGAGCGGATATATGCGTGTGACCCGACAAAAGGTTAAAAAACGTCAACTCAAAACGACGAAATTTGGAGATGATGTCTTTTTGACTAGCATGGTAGAATGCTATGAACTCTGTTCGTTTTTCAGAATTTTAAATCGTATTTTCACGAAAATACTTTAAAAGCTAGGTTGTCAATATAAATAGAACATTACATTGGGCTGTTAAATTGAAAAATAACTCGCAAAATGGGGGCACATGATTCATGGAAAAGAAATAAATAAAAGCAGCGAAACAAATTCTTACCTTCACAGCCCAGCAAACGTTTTTAACAGATGATCGGAAATTCTTAGAAACAGCATACCTGTTAAGAATGTTTGGACGTGATCTATAGGCCAAATAAATCAAAATGGCAGAGCTTTTCTTAGGACGCTCTTTTTAGCTTATTATAAATGTATCGACAGCAAATGTTTCCTACTGAATTCATTTATTATTGGAGTCAAACTGAAATTTGTGATGCATAAAAAGATACCATAAATGTATCGACATTGCTCATGTGAAGTTTCAGTATGTGAATGAATTGTTCCTCCATAGCGTAACATTCTCTTTTGCGATGGTGAAATGGACATAAATGAACTTAGTTACGCTTTGGCATCTAATATGTACATCTCTGTTATAGAAAGAATTTTTTGTCATAAGTAGATAGATACACACACACATTTATGACAGAAGTCTATGAATTTTTATTTTACAAATGTGTAAATCTAGGTTATTTCAATTACTGAGGTAAGTAGTTGTATTAACGTCACACTGAAGGAAATCATCGGGCTATTGGCGAAGGTCTAGGATCAATCCAGCAGGGAAAGATCCAAGGAAAAAAACCTCGTAATTTTGGGCTACTGTCAGATGACGAGATCAACACCTGAGCTGATATCCCACTCTCCAAACTTCCATACTACGCCAACGTGACGATATCTGAGGACACGACAGATTTAACGTGCATCAGCCCTGACGTACACGACTGTCTTTGGTTGGTACGAGTTGCGAACTAGCAACCCTCCAGTTGCCGATCCTCTACTCTTCCAACCGGGCTACCGCTGGAAGGTAGCCCGGTTGGATGAGTATACCTACCACAATTGATGAAAATACCTACCAATTGATGAAAATACCTACCACAAATGAGGTAGGTATTTTAATTAAAGTCGCACTGGAGCAACACAACGGGCTATTGGCGATGGTACGAGGTCAATCCCGAAGGGAAGGATCCGAGGACAACACCACTTAATTTTGAACCGCGGTCAGATGACGAGGTCACACCGGCACCCCACTCTCCAAACTGCCACACCACGTCAACGTGAGGACATTTGAGGCCACGATAGATTTATCGTGCACCAGCCTCCTTTTTACACGAAGGTCTTTGGTTTTATTCGACTCAACAAATGAGGAAAGGATTTAATTTAATAATGCTTTTTATTAAATATTTCAATTGAGAACATGCACATAGAATCAGTTTACTTTTCCAATTGCCTATTTTAGTACACTATTATCTATTCTACTACTCTGCTACGAATCTATTTCGTTTAGAGAAATAGGTTGGCATATTTTTACGTATGAATAGGTTGACATATTTTGTGTGAGTCTCATAGCGCGAATTCGATCTTCATTTCTTCTTGTGCCATCATAAAATGGACCCTATTTCAATAAAGTTACTTTTGTCACTTTATTTGAACAGCCCAGCTTTAAAAAGCATTTCTTCGAAATCGTAACTTGCAAGCAATTGACAAGCTGTTGATGACGGAAAGTTCTAAATTTACATGTTACATATTAGTAAATATCAAGGACTGAGAAAAAGTCCAAAAGCTTTGACACACACAATGTTATTAAATACTTGAATTAAAGAATAAGTACAGAAGTGTAATTTTCAAACTGCAGCACTAGATCTATAATGTGTTCATAAATGCTCACACTATTCTTGCATGAACCTGATTTTCATGAGTCCTCAGTCCATGAAGGGGTATAGCAACCGGAGGGTTACGAATTCGAAACTAGATCCAACAAAATACCGTCGTGTATATGGGGGCTGCACGTTAAATCTGTCGTGGTCTCAAATGTGTTTACGTTGGCGTTGTGTGGAAGTTTGGAGAGTGGGGTTCCAGCTCAGGTTTTGATCTTGTCATCTGACCGTGGTACAAAATTGCGAGGTGTTCTCAATCCTTCCCTACGGGATTGCTCCCGAAGAATCACAGATAACCCATTGTATTGCTCCTGGCAACGTTGATCAACTAATGACCAATATAGTATTTTCACTATGCATGTAGTAAATCCATTCATTAAGTCAGATATCATTCAAATTCTGTAACTACTCTCCTCAGCTATCGCTATTATTGTCACTTTGATAATAGAGTTTGGAGAAGTTAGAATGTTAATTTTCACTTCTGAGTACATATGTAATAGATAATACAAAATACATTAATGTCTATAATGTTATTAGCAGGTTGAACAAACGTAGAGTAATTATTGAGTTTGGAGAAGTTACAATGTTTATTTTGTATTTTTGAGTACACACACTAATAGATAATAACAAATATATTAGTCTGTGTTATTTGCAGGTTGAACAAACATAGTGTAATTAAAGAATTCTTACCTGCTAAATCGGGATTAATAGTAAAAGCATGAGATAATACATAAATGCTTAAAATAAAAATGTAAATAAAAGCCAGCATATTCCATAGGTGGATTGATTAATTTTATTGTTATGTGATGATTTGTTTTCCCAGCTATTGCTGTAGAAATTTGCTTTTGTCAGTTTTGCGTGAATTTCCGTAATCGTATCCTTGTTTATATTTTTTAAAGCAAAAACAGGATACTATGTGCAAAATCAATCGTGCTATGGGAGTAAATTTAGGAAGTCGTCAATGAAACTAGGGTAGCAATGTCGAATCCGGGGCACTAGCAATTTATCGCCAAACATGGTAACCGTGGTGTTTCGATCCAGCAAGGTTGTTTAGGTGTTTTGATCCAGCTTTATGGCAACCCTATGCAAATGGCTTTGGACGCCATCTTGATTTAGCGACAAAAATTGCTTGGCGACAAACATGTCCCGGAATCGACATCTTTACCGAAACTAGTTGTGGACAAATCTCAGATGTAGATGTAGCATTCTACATCTACAATAATCTGACCTTTTAAAGACGGGTGGCTGATAGTTTCAGCGACATTTAAAAAAATAGACTGAGCACGTGCACGCAGCTTCACGTTATTTTCCGATTGCTCAGTTTGAAGATCTGTCACGTGATATTGGGAAAAGCACGAATACTTATGTGGGGCTAATTGTTGACTGATTAAGGCGATTATCGAGCGTGATTAAAAACATTATTCTGACCTGGGATAACCAATCTGTTGGCTTCCATATCGCTTTCACTGTGCACTTGGAGCGGTATTAAAAACGGAGAACTGTCTTTTTAAAAGGTTTATTTAAAACAATAACAACATCATAGAGCGATACAGCCTACAACCTTCCATAGCATCATCCTTCAGTTCTCTCTTTTTTGTTTACTCTTACGCTATGTGAAGGGAATCTTCACGGTAGCGCGCGCCCTCTGGCTAAAGCGCAGAAAATTACTTCAACAATCGGCCTTTCTGACCTGTAATCGTCCTCGATTACCAACATTGATACTACAGAATTTGTACATTACCAAGATTTACATACAGCAAATATTTACCAATAAGTTCAATTAGACACGTAACATTGACATCATGAAATTAAAAATCATCACTATGGCTCTCCTCATCATCGGTCTGTGAATCGTCGTCATCGGAGTCTGTAGAACACGTCAATGACTTCAACTGGCTGACATGTGCTGTTGTGGTGTAGAATTTACCCTTATTTTCTTCCAATTGCACAACTTTGTATGTATCATTCGGTAGGACAGCAGTGATTGTGAGCGGACCTCTGTACTTCGGCTGAGTCTTCTTTGGCTCACCAGTTGGTTTGGGGGATCTTCTCATCACAACGATTTCACCAACTTCAAATTTCATGGAACTTCATTTTTTCTTATCGTAATAATTCTTCATCTGTTCTTGCTTCTTTTCTATGCGATTTCTTGCTTCTCCTTGGATTATTTTTGGGTCTTCCCAAGCATCACAGCTTTCGTCTATTGCTCTTCTTAGAATCCCATCCGAAATTCTCGGTGTATATCCATGCAACATCTGAAATGGGGTTTTGTTGGTTGTTTTATTTACCATGATGTTCAGATTTCTTTCGACTTCCTTGATGTTTACGTCCCAATCCTTGTGTCTATCGTCTTTCATGGTTGTCGTAATAGCGGAAATTATGGTGCGGTTGGTCCTTTCGACCATCCCGTTTGCTTGAGGATGCTTGGTTGAATTTAGTGTATGATGGATTCCATAATTTCTACAGTAGTCTTGAAATTTGTGAGACGTAAAACATGATCCCCGGTCAATGATGACTCTATCTGGTAGCCCGAAATCATTCACGAAGTCCTTCATGGCCTTCAGTACATGTTGTACCTTTGTGTTTTTCACTGGAATTAATCTAGTGAATCTCGTGAAATTATCTATGATGACGAATAACTCCTGGTTGCCCTTTGTACTCTTTACAAATGGTCCGAGATGATCTATATGTACAATAGAAAATGGTCTCTTCCCGGATTCTATAGGATGCAAAAGTCCTTGTTGTTTGCCTCCTGTGACTTTGTTGACTAGGCACTCAAAACATCTTGAAATGTGCCTTCTGGCGTACCTTTTCATTCGTGAAAACCAGTACGATTCTTTAATTTTTGCAACTGTTCTATCTACGGCAAAATGGCTCATCACATCATGGAATTTTACAACAGTACTTTTCCTCATTGACTTTGGAATGACATATAGAAGTTTCTCCTTGCCTCCTTTCACTTTTCGATACAATCTGTTGCGTTTATATGTATAATTTTCTACCATCTGCTTCTCAACTTTTGATCTGTCATATTTTTCTTTCTTGAATATTCCAATTAACTTCATCGGCTCAGCGTCTGCATGCTGTATCAGCAAAATTTGTTCATCTTCGGTCAAAGTTAAGCATACCTCGAAGTTATTTTCAACAATTGTCGTCAGCGTGTCTTCTGATTCATCCAATGGAGCTCGACTGAGGGCATCTGCATGTGCCATCTTCTTTCCTGGTCGATGTCTAACTTCGAAATCATACTCCTGAATCAGATTGCTCCACATGGCAATTTATGGATTTGAAGATTTCTTAGCATTCATGTACACCAGTGCTTGACAATCAGTAACTATGGTGAAGTGTATTCCAAGTAATAACTGGCGTAATCTGTCTAACGTCCATACAATAGCCATGAGTTACAGCTTACTAGAGTGGTAATTCTTCTCAGCATCAGTGGTTTTCTTACTAACGGCATACACCAAATGCCATCTTCCATCTTCATCTTTCTGAAGTAGCATACCGGACAAACCATCAACTGAAGCATCTGTGTGAACCTCAGTACTTGCCTCTGGACGATAATGAGTCAGCATTGGTTGTGCTGGCAATTGTTTTCGTAATGCACAAAAAGCTTTTTTTTGGTCTTCTAACCATCTGAATTCCTCATCTTATGTGTTAATCTGGTAAGTGGTTCAGTTTTCTCCGCATATCTCGAAACGAAACGTCTGAAAAATCCAGTTAATCCCAAAAATCTTCGTACTTCGTGCACATTTCTCGGTCTAGGAAACTCCTCTATTGATTTGACCTTTCTTGCACCTGGTTTTAGTCCATTAGTGTTGACGATAAAACCTAGAAAATCTACTTCTTTCTTCCCAAATTCACACTCTGGTAATTTTAAGGTCAATTTAGCTTCTCTTAAACAATTAAAAACGTCTCTTAATCTTCTTTTCATTTCTTCCCAATTTTTAGCTGGTATTAAAATATCATCAAGATAGCAAAGAGCTTTAGTGTTCAATAATGGACCCAACACATTTTGGATGAGTCTCTGAAATTCTGCGGGTGCATTGGCTAACCCGAATATCATTCTTTGGAACTGTCCTGTTTCATCAGGAGTGATGAATGCCTTTTTCAATTTCGCCTCATCGGATAAAGGAATTTGCAAATACCCATGAGCTAAATCAAGAGTGGTAAATAACTCACAGTCTCCTAAGCATTCTAACAAATCATCTACTTTTGGAAGAGGAAACTTGTGCTTAACTGTCTGACTGTTCAACCTTCGATAATCTATTACCAAGCGATGTTCACCTGTCTTCTTTTTGACTAATAAAACTGGACTAGCGTATGGCGATCGAGTTTCTGTAACCAACCCATTTTCCTTCCACTCCTTTATTATTTCCCTAATATTATTCCTTTCTGCAACATTAGTCTTATATGGTCTCGAACAAATAGGTTTGCTTCCCTCTACTTCCTTAATTTCCATTTTCGTCAACGTAGTACACCCTAATTCACTCAAATTAAGTGCAAAAAAATCTCGATATTCATTTATTAAATCTGATTTCGGATTTTCTTTCTAACGGGGTTGAATTATCAAATCTTATTTCATGTAACTCAATCGGTCTCATTGACGATGTCTCATTACAGCAAATTAAGCAGTCCTCAATCTCTTTTACTCTTACACACTGATTTTTCTTAAACTTTATGTTTTCCTTTCCCATATTAAAAATTGGCACCGTAGTCTCGCCTTCCTCTACTTTTAATAATGAATCGCAGTTATTTTCTTGTCCTTCAATATCAAAACCAGTCCATTACTCATCATGTTAGTTTTAACTCTAATCAAATTAATTGTATTACCCTCTATCAAAATATCACCAGTTGTTTTTAACTCAATTTGTGGCGACTCATTTTCTAGTAGCATTGAAGAAAAGAGGTTCTCATTCGCATAACGAATATGCAAATCCTTGCCTATCTTAGCAAAAGAAATTACCTCCGAATCCAAAAAATTCCTACCCACTATCATATCATAGGGTTGTGATAAGTCACTTACGATAAAAATTTCCAAGCCCTTTATTATACAATCATCGATCATAACGTCGGCTTTCGTTTTTCCCAGCGATTTTGGTCCAATAAGCATATTGCCAAATCCAAATAAATTAACTTCCTCTTTGTTGATGCTCATTTCTAATTCCTTCGCTTTGCTTTCCCTCAAACACGTTATACCCGACCCAGTGCCACAAAGACACAACACGGGACCCTTTTTGTTTATCATTGCACTTTTCAGATAGCATGAATCACTTTCAGTAGAACGGTTCAAGGTTAAGACCCCATTCACATGAGGCGTTTTCCAACGCGCGTTTTACGTCTAAACAAAACGCGGGTAGCCAAAGTACATAGAATTCTACTGGAGTGTTCACATGCAGAAATCGCGAGAATCCAAGCGCTAGATTGCTTCGGCGCTTCAACAATCTCTGGTCGTTCTCGCGATTTGAAGGCGTTTTGAGAAGCATAGGTTTCTTCTGCAGCGTTCACATGACACGCGTTTTGACGGGCGTTAGGCTTTTTAATTCCTCTAATCCAAGTTTCTATCTTCGCGATCGTTAAAGATAGAGTAAAAATTTCAACGGATTTGAAATCTGCGGAAAATTTTACACCAGATCGATACCTGAAATGTGATTTTCTTTAAATAAATAATTTTTCAACTGTAACTTTAATATTTTCGCGATACTCATTTGACGAATATATCCATTACGAACACAAAAGGGAGTATTAATCTCGTTTTTATAGAAAAGATATAACTTGATTGGAGTATTTTGTCTTAATCCACTGATTTATATTTATGGCCATTAAAAATAGGATGAGAAAATTGAATCGTATTCGATTTATTGAAGAAATTTACCCTGCTTTCACACAAAACTTGCAAAAATTTGATAGTTTATAACTAAAGAGGATAGTGGGTAATTTTATTTCTGAGAATAACGTATACCGACAACTGTCCGTTCTAGTTTTCATGTGCGGCAAACGTCTTTAAAATAAAGCTTAAATAAAATATTCAGTTTAAAAGAGCTAAACTTTTGTTATTTTTCCTCAACGGGTGAAATGCGTAAGATAAGTTTCAATTTTCATTCATTTTTCACATCCTCGTGTTACATTGAACTCGATATCGCTTTTGAAAATCAACTTAATTTACTGTGAGCTTATTTTTCATAGAATTTATATTTTAATCTTGCAGTTAGTGTTATTACTACTTTAATCAAAATTTTTATATTATATATACGTGTAGACGCAAATTCTATTAGCAATCTCCTGATTTTCGATATATACTGCTTTTTGGTTTTTCTTTGAGATTTTTTAGTTTTAACAAAATTTTCTCGTTTCATCGTGGGGTTTAATCAAATTTTAGTTAAAATATTTCCCAGTCATTATTCCATTCGTGGTTCCATTTGTGCTACAAAACCCCTGAAAGAGGGTAAGTTGGAGGGTTAGTATTCGTTTCGGATAGTTGGAACTCTGGGAAAATTGTGTTTAAAAATTAAAAAACTAATTATTGTTATATGTGTTATTTGTGCTGATACATTAAAATGTTTAGAGATAGGTTTTAAAGAAGTATAGAGATTTATTTGAAGGAAAATTAAATAAAAATTAGCTATAGATCGTAGGAAACACGATAAAACCTGCAAAAATAGCATAAAAAAGAAAGGTTATCACCAGTGCCGGATTTTGTTTGCGTGTCATCTTTTGATAGTACTTCGTAGAAAATGCCATATAAACAGAAATTCCGTTTCCAATTTCCTGGTTCTAGAAATAACGTTTTTTGGGGATATATTTTTACTTTACACTGTCAATTTTAAAATTTTAAGGAAATTGTTTGGTCATTTTCCAGTTTCGTTTTTAATCAAAGTTTTACAGAAATATTCCAATTTGTCTTACGCAGTTTCGCTTTTACGATAAAACGCATTACAAATGACTCATCTGCTAGCTTCTTGAGCCCAAAAAATCCGTGATCACCCCTTAACACAAAACAAATCCTACTTTTTTTTTGGTGGGTGAATCATCGACACTGGAGAGTGAAGATTATAGGGTTTCTTCCTCTAGTCTTGACAGTAAAAAACGAATACTTTAAGATTTTAGAGTTAATGAAAATGTTTAATAATGCCACAATTTGAACTACATAAAGCACTGCTTCTCCGTGATCCGCTGGCTCTTACCGGTTCCTAGGTCCAAAATATCCCGTTATTCGAAAAATTTTGAAAAACGTACGAAAAGTTAACGTTCAAAAATTTACAACTGAGGTTGATGGCATTGGCATCGTATACCATACGTTACGAAAGATTTACCTGTTTAGGTTGTCACTTTTGATCAGCAAGTCAATTATATTGCATTTATTTATGTATAAAGGTTGAAGTTCAAAAACACTTTATTCACAGGTAATTAGTTTTTTTTTGTTATTGTTATTTCAATTAACGTCACACTGGAGCAACACAACGGGCTATTGGTGACGGTCCGGGATCAATCCCAAAGGGAAAGATCCGAGGACAACACCACGTAATTTTGAACCACGGTCAGATGACGAGGCAACACCTGAGCTGGCACCCCACTCTCCAAACTTCCACACCACGCCAACGTGAGGACATTTGAGGCCACGACAGATTTAACGTGCACCAGCCCCCTTTGTACACGACGGTGTTTGGCTGGATTCGAACTCGCAACCCTTCGGTTGCTAGTCCGTTACTCTTCCAACCGGGCCACCGCGGCCCCACACGTAATTAGAGAACGGATGTTTTACAAATCGAAAGAATATCAAATTTTTACGTCGTTTTGACTATTTTTTAGATTATTTTAGGCATTTTATTGCTCATTATACATTTCTAAGTGAACCAAATACAGGCTCTTGTCAATACAGAGAAATCAATTTTTTAGGTTGGGAAAGAAAGATTTTCATCCTACTTTTAATGGCTGCAAAATTAAAACAGTTGATAAGAGGCAACAAAATATCTTATTAAAGTGACATTCCCTTTAAAAACAAGGCAATACTTCCGCTTACGCTTAGTATAAAAGGCATATCTGAAAAAAGATTAGTTGCGACTATTGACAAAAAAATATTTTTTTTCAAAGAAAAGCATGATTTTAGTATCGATTTAACGTAAAATTTTACGCTGATTTGAAATCCGTTGAAATTTTGACTCTATCTTTAACCATTCAAAAGATAGAAACTTGGATTAAGGGAATAAAAAAATAATTTAATGCATAACGAAAACTGACCTTGAAAAGCGCCCAAGTGCTGTTCACATGGTAACTGTTGGAATCGGTCTCAAACCTCCAATTATAGTGCCGTGTGGGGCACATAAATTTGAAGAATGTAAATCTTTGAATGTATAAAAGTGAAGAAAGATTGGGGATCATGATCTGATCAGACTTCTTGTTGTTTTCTAAAAGTATGTTTTTAAACCATAAGACTTGGCTACGTAATAAAATTTATTTTTAATGTATAAAACTCTGTCTTCAATCGATAAAACCCAACAATTGGTTATGGGCCTCAGACCTTAAGCTGAACCTGAATTCTGCCACTACCGGTATCCAGTATGATGGGGATTCAAGAAATGTCCATGTTTTCCTTCCCGAAGTTATCGGATTTCAACTATGCCACGTGGAAGACGGACATGAAGGTATTGCTAATCGACCGGAACTGCTGGGAATTTATCACTAAAACGGAACCTCTATTATTGGAAGATGCTCCAGAACAAGAAAAAAGAGACTATCGTTATAGGAAGCAGAGGACATACACAACTATCTACCAGGGCATAGACAGAAAACATCAAGTCTTAATTTCATCTACTGAGGACGGTAAGGAAGCCTGGGATATATTAAAGACCAACTTTGAACCAGCATCTAGAGCACGATTGGCAGGCCTTGTGGACGAGTTCTTTTCAATCCGCTACCAGCCGGAGGACGAATCCATTGGACTCTTCTGCAAACGAGTGCATGAGAAGCTGTTACAGATAAAGGAATGTGGATTCGAAATCCCAGACCTTTTAGTTTGCTTTCAACTAATAAGACATTTGCCTCACGAATACGATAATCTGGTACAATTGCTATACAGGATGGATGACAACGAGTTCACGCTAGACAATTTGTCTAAACATTTAATAACAGAATCCAGCCGAATCGAGCTGAAGCGGAAAGACGAAGGCACAAAATTAAGTATCGTGGCCGATGCTTATGCTACAAGAAACAAGTCATCTAGATACAAGGAGACACGGGCGTCTACTCCTGATCACAGCAGATGCGTACTGGACCCTGAATTAATTCCTTCAAGCCCAAGAAAGTCGACAGTTTGTCGTATGGGGCCGCGACCATTCTGCAACTACTGCAAAAAGTCGGGACATTACGAATCGAAGTGCTTCAAGAAATGCAATCGGCAGAAACCTGGTGGTGAATTATTTTATATGGAGGACAATCCAAAAACTGATCTTCAACGTGCCTATGCAGTTTCAAATTTTCCAAATGAAAGACCGAGGGAATTTCTCATTGATTCTGCTGCAACTGCTCACTTCTGTAAAGAACGTGATATGTTTACGACATTCAGAAAACTACCACCACAGAAGATCCTAGTCGGAGACAAGGACATCACCTCGGAAGTATTAGGTATGGGTGATATTCAATTTACAGTTTTAGATAGAAACAGAAATTATGATATAACTTTAAAAGATGTGTTATACTCGCCTAATATGAGAAAAAATTTAATTAGTGGTGCTCGTATTGACCTTGTGGGAAACCAAATTAAATGGGGAAATAACAAAATGATTATTTATAATAGTTATAATAAATATTTGTTTACTGTTCCCAGAATTGGAAAATTGTATATCTTGAAAGGTTATCCCAAGATTAAAAATTATACATATGTAACTGGTTTAGATCTAGAAAAAGCCCACCGTAGGTTTTGTCATGTTAACATGCCCTTAATTGAAAATATGAGTAAAATTAATTGTGTAAAAGGAATTGAAAAACTTAATTGTAAAAATATAGATAAAAATTGTAAGATTTGTGCTATTGCTAAATCCACTAGAATATCCTTAAAAAGAAACTATATGTACGAAAGGAAAACTAAAAATGTTTTGGAAAGGATCCATATGGATTTGTGGGGTCCTGCTCCAGTGAACTCTCTAGGTGGAAACAAATACTTTTTATCTATTATTGATGATTTTTCACGTAAAGTAACTGTTTATATTATTCAAAATATGAATGAAGTTTTTGATTACTTTAAAAAATACTTGGTTAGAGCTGAAAGACAGCTAAATGTTAAGTTAAAATGTGTCCGAACTGACAATGGTTTAGAATTTTGTCACAAAGAATTTAAAAAGTTTTTAAATGATCTAGGAATAAAAATCGAAAGAACTTCAACTTATACCTCTGAACAAAATGGCATTGCAGAAAGGTTCAATAGAACAGCCATGGATTGTGTCAGAGCTATGCTTCAAGACAGTGGTTTACAACCACAATTTTGGTCAGAAGCACTTTTAGCATTTATTCATACTAAAAATAGATGCGAACACAAATTAACTGAGGGTATATCTCCTAACGAAATATGGACTGGTTTCAAACCATCAGTAAAACATTTTAGAATTTTTGGCTCTTTGGCATATGTTCATATTCCTAAAATACAGAGAAATAAATTACAACCCAGAGCTAAACTTGGTATTTTGACAGGATATGGTTTGAAAACTAAAGGTTACAGAATATATGTACCAAACGAGAAGAGAATAGTTGAAACAGTCCATGTTCATATCGACGAAAGTAAGAAAGCTGTTGATGTACTATTTGGTAAAAACTTTGAGTACGTTTCTTTCGATCTTAATTCTAATATTCCTATTTATCAATCAAATGAAAATATAAAAGTAAAATCGGAAAGTGAAACTCAAGTTTTAGATTCTAAAGATTTAGTTAAAACTGAGGACTTAAAAAGTCTTAACATTTCAAATTGGCGAAGAATCGAAAAACCTAGAAATAAAAGCAATAGGATAGATGTATACTATTATTCTCCTGAAAATTTGAGAATGAGATCTTTAAATGATATTAAAAAGTACTGTACTAAAAATAAGATTAGGTTTGATCCTGTAAATTTCAATTTTAAGCCAGAAACTGAACATCCTAATGTGGATATTTCTAATGTGCCATCTACTTCTAGTGATGAATCTAATTTTTTAGACCAACAGATGTACGACATGTATGATCAGTGTTACAATGTCGAAATCCCCAAAAGTTATGAAGAAACGCAGGCAAGTAAGGATAAAATTAAATGGAATACTGCCGTGAATGAAGAAATTCAGATAATGAAGGATAGGCAAGTATGGAAATTAGTGGACACACCCCCAAATACAACCATAATTGGAAGTAAGTGGGTGTACAGCATAAAAATGGACGAAAACAATATACCTAAAAGGTATAAAGCTCGTCTTGTTGCTCAAGGTTTTAAGCAAAAACCCGGCATTGATTTTAAAGATATTTTTTCACCAGTTGTGAATTTTTCTATTGTTAAATTATTGTTTGTACTATTGATTTCTATGTTGGGTTGGTATCACTGTCAAGTTGACGTGAAAAGTGCATATTTATATGGACACCTTAAGGATACTATATACATGAAACAGCCAAAAGGATTTGTGCTGAAAGGATCCGAAAACAAAGTATGTCTATTGGAAAAGGCTATATATGGTCTGCATCAAAGTGGTAGAGAATGGAATTTGGAATTAGACGGTATTTGAACTAAATTAGGATTTTCTCAGTTAAATTGGTGTAATTGTGTCTACAAATTTAAAGATGTAATTTTAATTGTTTATGTAGATGATATGGTTTTGTTTTCAAAAAGGGAACATTTGATAAATGAAGTAATCGAATTATTGGACAAAAAATTGGATCTTACAGTCCTAGGTAAAACTAAATATTTGTTAGGCGTAAACTTTCAAGAAATTGAAAATTCGATTTATTTACATCAAATTACCTACATTGAAAAATTAATGTCAAAATTCAAAGATCTTCCTAAAAGTTTTGTGAATTTACCTTTTAAAATTGGTTGTAACTTACCTGATAAGGTTAAAGAGGAAGAAATAATTGAAAATGATTTAATGAGGAAATTTCCCTATCGTTCCTTAATAGGATGTTTATCGTTTTTGTCAGATAGATCCAGACCAGATATTGCATTTGCCGTTAATATAATGTCTCAGTTTTGTAATGGTTATACTTACAAACACTGGTCTTACGTTGTTGATATTATGAACTATGTTTTTCTTACAAAGGATTTTAAAATTAATCTTTCCAATGTAGAAAGTTCAATTTTGATTGCTTTTTCTGATGCAAATTGGGGATGTGGTCTCACAAACAGACATTCAAGCAGTGGCTATTTAATTTATTTTGGTAACATCCCAATATCATGGAAATCTTCTAAACAAAAGTGCATAGCTCTTAGCTCAATGGGTCGTGTACAAAGGGGGCTGGTGCACGTTAAATCTGTCGTGGCCTCAAATGTCCTCACGTTGGCGTGGTGTGGAAGTTTGGAGAGTGGGGTGCCAGCTCAGGTGTTGCCTCGTCATCTGACCGTGGTTCAAAATTACGTGGTGTTGTCCTCGGATCTTTCCCTTTGGGATTGATCCCGGACCGTCACCAATAGCCCATTGTGTTGCTCCAGTGTGACGTTAATTGAAATACCCCACCCCTCTTAGCTCAATGGAATCTGAATTTATTGCACTAACCGATTGCACTAAAGAAGTTATTTGGTTTAGTAGAATTATAAATGAATTAAGTTTGTGTGATTACATAAGACCCCAAGTATATTGTGATAATCAATCTGCTATCTATTTTTCAAAAAATAGTCAGGAAAATCAGAAAACTAAACATATTGATATCAAGTACAAATTTATTCGTAAATTAATAAAAGATGAACTATTTAACGTAAATTATATTTCATCGGAAAATAATTTGGCTGACTTTTTAACAAAGCCTTTATTGTTAAATAAATTTAAAAATATTATTAGAAAAATATTTTGTTAGATTTATATATATATATATTGAATTGTAATACATCTGCTGAGGTTTTACAACCGATGGGGCCGCATGTTGGAATCGGTCTCAAACCTCCAATTATAGTGCCGTGTGGGGCACATAAATTTGAAGAATGTAAATCTTTGAATGTATCAAAGTGAAGAAAGATTGGGGATCATGATCTGATCAGACTTCTTGTTGTTTTCTAAAAGTATGTTTTTAAACCATAAGACTTGGCTACGTAATAAAATTTATTTTTAATGTATAAAACTCTGTCTTCAATCGATAAAACCCAACAGTAACGCTCGAAAATTCTTATCTAACGCGCGTTGCAAAAAGTCCATGTGAACGGGGCCTAAGTTTCGCCTCTCTGGCCCTTATAACCTCTCTAGCACTTGACTGTGCATCTGCGACGATGACTCATTTCTGGAAACCGAACCGTGTTTTTTCTACTTTATTTCTTCGTTCCGAATCCCAAGCATTCCTCCTCCCGTTGTTTACTTTTCCATCATACCGTCGTGGATACCAGGAATCCTTTTGGACTCCCTAACGCTGTGGTTGCGGTTAGTGGGGATGAAAATTATTTTTATTCTGCGGATATCTTGAATGTTCATAATTTTTGTTTCGTGTATAATCAAATCTCTGCATTTCGTTTCTCGCGTTATAGGGTTTCTCTATTCTGAAATTTGACGTTACCAACTCATATTGTTCGAGTCGAGCTCCAAATTTTTCGGGGTCATTAAATTTACACCAATCGTCAATTAAATGGTCGCGGGTTTTATAATGCACTTGTTTTTTTAACCTACTCCGTGATTATGAGATCTTTAAGTTGTGCTCGAAACTGTTAATTTCTAACCCACCTATCCATTCCTCAAAATAATTTCTTCCACGAAATCCTTCGACGTATGCTTTTGGGTTTTTGAATGCTCTAAGAATCTTTGCCGAAACTTTTCAGGGCTTAACTTAAATCTTTTTAGTAAAAGTTCCTTAACATGTTTGTAATCATTAGCCTTCGTCTCATCCCTCTCTCTAGCTATAACCTGAGTTATTTCATACGGCAATAATCCCATTAAATTAGTGACCCAATTATTTACGTTAAGTTCCACTCTCCTAGCTTGCCTTTCGAAAAGTACTAAATAAAAACTAATATCTCCCTCTTTGGGATCATACTTGTGCATTAGTTTTCGAAATTCCCGGTCATTACTTTTGAAATTTTCGTGAACATTTGATTCAAGATTACTCTGGTTAGACTGTAAACGCAATTTTTCTAACTCAAATTCCCTTTGTCTTTTCTCTTTCTCTATCCCTTCCAATTCTAACCGATCATTTATTATTCTCTCTAGTGTTAATTTAACAAACTCCATTTCATAATTCTTACTGGTAGTAATTAAATGCTTTAAATCAAATAGAATCATTTCGGGAGTTACCACCTCTCCTAATTCTTGTGCAACACAGATCAAATCCTCTTTTTTACCTTTTCCAAGAAAAGACATTATGCAGTTTCTTTATTCAAAACTCAACATAAAATGCACTTTTAACACAGTACATTCAATTTCACTTCGCTCAAAATTATGCACTAAACATCACATTAATCTCATTTTAATCATGCAAATTTTCTGACATCTTCAAAATATACTTCAATCTTCAATTTTAAAAACTCTTCTTCAATTTCTAAATACTTCAATCAGCTTCAAGGATTATTCATTTTATAAATCTAAAGCCAAGTACCTCAATATAACTTCTGTAATGGCCACGTTTTTTATTCTGTTTCTGTACGGGCGTTTCACACACTCAACATTCCTTCTGTACGGCGGCGTTTTAACATCCCACTTCTGAAATACTGTTGGCTTCCATATCGATTTCACTGTGCACTTGGAGAGGTATTAACAACGGAGAACTGTCTTTTCAAATGGTTTATTTAAAACAATAACCAACATCATAGAGCGATACAGCCAACAACCTTCCATAGCATCATCCTTCAGTTCTCTCTTTTTGTTTACTCTTACACTGTATGAAGGGAATCTTCACGGTAGCGCGCGCCCTCTGGCTAAAGCGCTGAAAATTACTTCACCAAATCGAAATTCGATTCCCAAGCCCACGTGACATACAATTCCCAGATCTTACGATAGCGACTCCACCCATATGCTCAGCAATTTCATTAGGTCGATGGGTACTTCGGCCAGATGACGTACTTCCATAACAGACATAGACCTTCTAATGAAATAGACGGATCATGTGGGCGGAGTCGCTGCCGTAAGATCTCTGAAGGGTAAATCACAAATCGACTTAACCGATTGGCTATGGAAGCGCAGACTAGTGTTTTTGATCACGGTGGATAATCACTTTAACCAATCAATAGTTAAGAATTCATGCTTTTACCCACAACCACGTGGCAGATCTTCAAACCGAGCAACTGGAAGAACTAACATGAAGCTGTGAGCACATGCTCCGTCTATTTCATTTTAAGGTCGATGATAACAGAGAGGTTGCAGTACCACACTCTGCATGAGCTTATAATGACACATTAACAAAATCCGTCCACATGCATAAAATAATTTTATCGGTAAAATAAAAGAATTTTAATATTACTATTAAGCACATTGTGTCTTTCATTGTCCATCTAAAAAAGTTCTTTAGGTATCAATCCGTTTTGCTGGATAATTTCACCACTGGTTTAAGATTTTTGTATGAGTTATGTTAAAGGAAAGGAAGGAAAGAAACTGAATTAACGTCTGAATAATGGTTGCTAATCCACTATTCCAATTTGGCTACCGCGGGCCGCTATGTTAAAGGATAATCTTTCATTGAAACAAATTCAAATACGCAAGGTAGCTTTTACTATTCAAATAAACTGATCCATTTCTTAAAAAACTTTACATGATACATGTTCTTTACTGATATTACAAATTCGGAAAACAGAGTCTGAGGTAATTGAAAGCAAAGAGGAAAAGCATATGGATTCCTTGTAAGATAGCACGGATACCCAGAATATTCGAAGGCTAAGAAAACATAAAAAGGGCAACATCACATTGGCGTGGTGCGCATTCCTGTATACCCATTTCCTGGTCTTGTTGACATGAGCGCAGTAATCACTTTCCCCCTCACCGGTTATTTACCTCAGCAACAATGTTATTCTCGACGAGGTATCTACGAACTGTTTTGCATGTGACTGAAAGGTCGTTCATTGACGCCGAAGGAGGAAAAGATAAAACTAAGATTAAAAATCTGTCTGTTTTGACGTGGTGGGTAGTTAAAATTAACTTAGCACTGGAGCATAACAACGGGCTATTGGAGACGGTCCGGGATCAATCTCGACGGGAAAGATCAAGGACAACGCATCATAATTTTGAACCACAATCGGATGACGAGGTCAACACTTGAGCTGGCATCCCCACTCTCCAAACTTCCACACCACGCCAACGTGATGAGATTTGAGGCCACGATATAACGTGCACCAGCCGCCGTACACACGAGTCTGGCTGAACCGAGTTTCGAAATCGCAACCTTCCGGTTGCTAAACCGCTGTTCTTCCAACTGGGCTATCGCGGCCCCTGATTTGATGTGAATATGACTTTAAAATCGGATGAAATCGGAATACTGGGAGGCATTCATTAAAAGTCCAGGCTTTCAAGAAAGTGTTTATCTTATGAACATCCAGAAGATAACTATAGCCTCGTGTGGACTAAGGATGTCCGTACCTGATATGACCTTCTTACCAAGTGCGCAGGGAAGGGATCCGCAATATGTCGAAATTCTACTGTGTTGGGCCAGTGTAATCTTGTATTGCGTGGACTTCGTAAGTGGTGTTATTCGAAAGCTACCTAACTACCTAACAATTAATATTGGATAACAATAATCTCTGAAAAACAATTACGGTTTGTGTCCTCACGCAACCTACCAATTTTTTTTCTTGCCATTAGCAATCAAAACTCATAATTTGGATTGCTTGAATTGCTTATGCGATCAAGGCAATACTGATATATCGATTAATGTTGTGGCAGTGCTCCTATTAAGATTCTGAAATTCAACGTCGCATCGTTCTATTTAAATATTGGCAATGATCAGGGCTTCACTCACTCTGATGCCTTTGCTGGCACGGATCTTCTCCATGGGGAATGATCCCGGACCGTCTCCAATAGCCGTTGCGTTGCTCCAGTGCGACGTTAATTAATTACCATTACCTAATGGTAATTAATTAACGTCGCTAGCATCGACCTTCTAAAGAAATAGACAGAGCTTGTAGGTGAAGTCACAGTCGTAAGATCTCAGAAGAGTAAGTGGGACCGCGGTAGCCCGTTGGAAGGTATGTAGGTATTTTAATTAACGTCATACTGGAGCAACAGAACGGGCTATTTATTAAATTAGAGATCAGTATACAGTAGGTACGTAGGTAGGTGACCGGACAACCGGTATCAATTCCGAAGAAATGGATCCGAAGACAACTCGTAATTTTGAAACACGGTCAGATGAAGAGGAGCACTTGAGCAGGCACTTCACTTTTCAAACTCCACACAGCGCTAACATGAGGACATTTGACGCCATGAAAGATTTAATGTGCACCACGTACACGACAGTCTTTGGTTAGATCGAATTTCGAATTCGCAACCCTCCTGTTACTAATACACGACTTTACCAATTGGGTTACTTTGTCCGCAATACATGAGGAATGCTTTTAACCCTCCATCGTCTCGACGAGATATCTCGTCAATCAAGATACGACCAATTTTGCTTATGACGGATTATCTCGTTATCAATATATTCCCGATTTTTTGATGACGGCGAGATCAAGATCTTTTCTTCTAGCCACATCTCGTCAATCAAGATCTAGTCAGTGTTACAAATGACCTAGTCGAGACAACTACCAGGAGGGTTAAGAAGTTGAAAATATTGATTCACAAAATTCCTTTTGGCGAAACTTTAGAATAATTCACTTTACATGCATACATTATTACTTTTTTGTCAAGTTTGCTCGTTGGGTTTTGTGGCACAATGATTATATTTGGCCAATATGTGACAAACGCAGGACAATGTCAAGAAATGGACATACAACCACAAGAAAAGTTTTACTGACACAGAAAGAGATAAATACCCCAGAGTAGGTTAAAGAATCAAACCTGCGCAGCCTACAACTCTCAGGTTTTTGTAACCCTCCAAGTAGTTTCGACAAGACAACTCGTCCAACAAGATCTGACCAATTTTGCAAATGACGAGATATCTCGTCCTCCAGATATTACCAATTTTTTGATGATTGAAGATCTGGTCAGTTTTTTTTAATGTCGAGATATCTAGTCCATAAATACATGGTCAGTTGTTTTTTTAATGTGAAGTATCTTGTCCATCAAGATCTGGTCAGTTTTGCTAATGACCAGATACCTAGTCGAGACAACCACTAGGAGGGTTAAATAAAGAATTTAATAATTTTATATGATGAATACTTAAATTACAAAGCTTGAAAACGATTAAAAATATATTGAACTGATTGTATTTTTCTGAAAGAAAATTTCAGCATTAATTTTATTAAGTACTAGCAGAATTACCCGGCGATGCTCGGGTTGAATTGGTTAAATGTTGATTCTGTTTCATAGAAAAATGCAAGCATCATTTAAGTGTACAGATAATATTTTGTAACATCGTTTTCACTTTCACATAGCTTCTACAATTTACTTCGGACGCAAATATGTATACATAATATATCCATCCCCATATAATCCATTTCCTATTTATCACATTCTTACTGTAAGACCAACTACAAAAGCTTTTTCTGAGATGACTTCTTCAGAAGTCGATTTTGAGTTTTGGAGTGATTGCGAATGCCAATTCAGTTCATTTTCAGTAAAAATGAGGAACTTTCAGGGTATAGTCTCGCACTCAGTTTTCCAAACAATATTTATTATTTGTGGTACCCTTGCACCATGGATTCGATGTTTTCGAATTAAATTATCATTGTGAGAGGATGGAAAATTAAACTGTTACGGCATTCGTGGTTAACTTATTTTGAAGCACACGTTTTTTTCTTGAAAATTCTATTCAACCGCACGTAGAATAACGGAGCTTATTTTTAAAACAAATGTCATCAAATGTCGTGTAGAGTAGTTAGCACTTGTAAAATCAAAACTCAGTAATTTCCAAATATTCTTTTATTGGTGGTGTCCAGTAAAAAAAAGGCAATCAGCTTTACCTGGGGATCCGCTGAGCTATGGCAAGAGGCCGAGGCTTTTCGTCAGATGAGGAGGGGCAGACTCGCTCGGAACCTGTTGAATTCATACCAGAGGATTCTTCTCGGCATGGACGCTGGCTCGCATCCGGAGTTCACGTTCGGGTCCCAAGTGCCTTTTTTGTACCGTAGAGTTTTGTCGTTCTCCGCAAGCTGCTCCTCCTATTCTGCCCCGTTCGGGCAAGTCAGAAAGGAGAATGGCATCCACTTTCGCCTCGACTCTCACCATCCAGCGGAGATCTCCAAGTTCGGCCCATACAAAATACCAAGCGAAGGTCACCGAAGATCATAACATAACACAAAGCAAACTCAATCGATTACACTTCTTACAAAATCACTGCTTTCAATGAATCTTTCACAGGTACCTAAGTTGTATACGAACAATTTCAACTTCAAATAAGCAACCTGGCCATTTAAGACAAAAAATTATATTTTTCAATCAGTCCTAGTTTACATACTTCCTGACTATGATATTCCAAGATCATCAAAGTCTTATTTAAAATTCGCTTTCTTCCAACTGAAAAATTTAATTTTAAATCGAATACTTAAGTTTTTCAATTGAGAGACTCAGTTTCTATATGGAAACCACGTACTTATTTAGAATAATAGATGCAGTTACTTGACTTTGGAGTACAGCTTTCAATAATACCCATGAAACATGAAAAACAAATGTAAATTAAATTGATTTTAATCCGTCTTGTAATGAAAATATGTCAGAATTTATAAATATCTTTGAACTACAACGTATGGCTATCCGTTTTGATTTAACACGCAACATCTTATTTTAGAGTAAATTTATTTTAACTTTACCAGTCATTTTAAAATAAGAAGATATACACTTTACTTAAAAAGGTTTCTATATATTTTTGTGAAACAGAATTCTACAGGTGTATAACGTATTTAACCAGACTTAAGGAAAGTTCGTCGAAATATACATATACTACCAAGAAATAACCCATATCTAGTTATATTTGGCAGAAAATAAAAATAATTCATTACACAGTTTAATTCCTAAATAATATATCTGTAATATGGAAAGCAATGGAACACATAAATACAAACAGAAACGAAATTCTGTCATTGAAATATGTAGAATTCTGAAAAACGAAAGATCTGAGCAAGCGTGTCGGATTTCGACATCATGAGAATATTCTGAAATAGAGAAATTCGAAAAAGACGCTTGAAAGATATTGATAGACAATAATGAATTATTTACAAAAAGAACACAAATTTACAAAACCTAGAAATGCTCAAATATGATCGCAACATTTCTGTCTTAACTCAAATACACAAACACGGAATTCTATCTAATTTGTAAAATAAAACTTTAATTCTGGAGTTACCAGATACCGAATTGCAAAATTACGCTTTTATGATCATTGTTTATGTTTTATGTTTTGGCTTTTCGTGTTCCATTACAAAATGCAAGTTGTGTGAAATTAAGTATTTTAAATACCCATTTTTCATCATCCAAATATTCCTAAATTATTTATATTGTGGAAAGAAATAAAAAATCAGTTCAAACATAATTAGAATTATAAATTGTTTAATTATAAAGTTTTGGAAAAAATTATTTTTCGAGCAATACTGGTAAAACAATTTTATTAGAAAATTTGATTTTCGATCAATACTGGTAAAACAAATTGAGTTGTCTCCACAATCGTTTTATGCTCAATGTTTTTCCTATGGCAATTTCGAATTGATTTAGCCCCCTCTGCACACCTAGGTTAAAGGGAACAGGGGTTAATATGTAGCTTGCGTTACTCTCAGGTTTCTAAAGTACAAGTGTACCAAATTTGGTGTGGATTGGTGAAGCGGTGTAGATTTGAATAGAGAACATACACCCCCACATCCATTTATATATACAGTGGCTCCCAAAAGTGTTCGTACACTTACGAATTTCAATGAAATACTGGTCTATCCATTAATAAAAATTAATATTTCAGAATGGGAATTTTTTAATAACATCTATAACTTGTTCATAACAAAACTACATAAAATATTTTAAAAACATAATAAAACTTTTTTTTTGGAAAATCAATAATCAAAAAGTAACAAAAAAGTTACCTCACAAAAGTCTTCGTACACTTTAAAAAAATTTCTATATATTATTAAATATTGTAATATTTTGGTAAATTAGTACTTAGTAGGATATCCTATAGCATCCACAACAGCTTTTAAACGTCTGGGAATAATGTTCACTAGTTTTTTTTGTAATTTCTGCTTCAATGTTCCACCATTCTTCAATCATTACTGTTTTTAGTTCGCTTTTTGTTTAATGCCGTGTCTTCGTACTCTAACCTCCAGTTCTCTACAAATGTGTTCTATGGGATTTAAATTCGATGTTTAATTCGATTGAGGTTGTGTTTTCAGAACTTGTGGACAATTGTAGACACCAGAGGCGAGCGTTGAGAGCCCGTGTGCTTAGGATCGTTATCTTGATAAAAAACAAAGTTGTTGCCAATACCCACATTTTGGGCTGATAATTTTAAATTGTCTTTTAAAATATTTAAATAAAGAGCATGATTAATTATGCCATCAATAAATACCAAATTACCTAGTTCTGATGCTGACATGCACCCCCACACAAGGACACCTCCACCGCCATGCTTTACTGTTCCAACTAAGTTCTTGGAAGTTCCTAATTTTTTCTTCTCCATACAATTATACGCCCATTGGAACCAAACATGTTAAATTTGCTTTCATCTGCAAATAAGACATGATTCCAATACGTTTCAAGCTTATTTATCATTGATTTTGTGAAGGAAAGCCTAAGCTTTCTATTTTTCGTACTTACAAAAAATTTTCTTCGGGTAGAATGCCCATTTAATTTAGCTGATCTGAGCACTCGTTGAACAGTTTCAGATGAAATTGAAGTAGAAAATTTTTCAGTAAATTTTGTAGAAATTTTTACAGCTCTCAAACGTGGATTTTTCACAAATTTTCTAACTAAATCTCTGATCACGTTGAGTTAACTATGCCGGACGACCTTTCCTTACATTGTTTTCGATCCGATTTTCTTTAAAGCGTTTTATCACATACTGCACCGTAGAATGGAATAAATTTACTAATTTAGAGATATTCTGAACCGATTTACCACTACTATGATGAAAAATAGTCAATTTTCGAATGCTGTTCGTTGTTTCCTTACGACTACGAGCCATTTTTAAATAATAAATACACTGACGAGCCAAAACATTATGACCATCCCTACATTTTTCAATTAACTCGTCTGGATGACGTGGAGGGCACGTGATTAAGTGAGAATGGTATTTAACTGCTGCTGGAGAAGGTAAGTAATCATTCTTGCACTTACTTTTGCAAGTGATGGGAAAGGCTGCTGATCTAAGCGAATTTGATAGAGGGCAGATCGTAATGGCCCGAAGACTCGGAACGAGTATCACCGAAACTGCACGACTAGTAGGGTGTTCACGATCTGCCGTTGTTAGTATTCATGCAAAGTGGATAAATGACGGTGACACCAGCAGTAGCCATAGGACGCCAAGGTGTTGATCGTCCACGCGTCATCAAAGAAAAAGGACATCGGTGACTATCCCGCTTGGTAAAGCAAAATCGGCGCGAGACAGTGGCTCAGCTGACAGCCCAATACAATGCAGGTTCAAGCGCAAGTGTTTCGGAACACACAGTTCAGCGGACACTGTTGGATATGGGACTGTGCAGCAGACGTCCCACTCGTGTGCCTCTGTTGACCAAGCGTCATCGTCAACTACGCCTACAGTGGGCCCGGGAACATCGAGACTGGACCATGGATGAATGGAAGAGAGTTGCCTGGTCAGATGAATTCCGATTTTTCATTCATCACGTCGATGGTTGTGTCAGGGTACGCCGTCTGCCAGGCGAACAGTTGCTCCCCTCTTGTACAGCAGGTCATACACAGGCTGGTGGTGGCGGTATTATGCTTTGGGGGACGTTCTCATGGGCGACTCTGGGACCCGTAGTTGTGGTAGAACAGACCACGAACGCTACGAACTATCTGAACATCATTGCGGACCAGTTGCACCCTTACATGGCGTCTGTCTTCCCAACTGGAAATGGAATCTTCCAGCAGGACAACGCCCCATGTCACAAGGCTGAGCAGCAACGAAAAGAGTGAAGCAGTGATAGGAAAATGAGCTGTTTGCTATCACATAGCCTTAGACGGTTGTTGGAATTGATTAAAATCGCATAGGCGATTCAACTACTCTCGTGGACCATCCATCGAAGGTTTTTATTTTCTAAAATTAAGTTTGCGTGTTCAAATCACATCCGTCGGTTACCAATTTAGCAAGCTAATATGAAACAGTGCAACTTTTATCTACCAAAAAGTATTCCATGGTAAAGTTGGGTTACACTGCTATATATACTACTAGCTGAATTACCCGGCGTTGCTCGGGTTGAAATGGTTAAATGTTGCTTGAAAAGTGAATTAGAATAATCACTTTTCTTTCTTTCACAGAAAAATGCAATCATTTAAGTTGTACGGAAAATACTTTTTAACTTTTTCATAGCTTCTACAATATACTTCGGACGCAATATATACATTTAATTCCTGAATATATTGCAAAATGTAAAAGATTAAGACATAAATACAAACAGAAACGAAATTTCGACGAAAAAATTGCGTTCTACAAAGTTTTATAAAAAAGGCAAACATTAATTCTGGTGCTGCCAGATACCGAGTAGCAAAATTACGCTTTTATGATCAATGAGTTTTTCGTTTGTGCTTTTCGGAATAACGGTGCTTGGGTTAGAAATAAATGTAATCGGTGTAGACAAATTAAACTGAATAGATAAAAATTTTTCAAAAAGCAGAAGGTCGATTTTACAGAATTTTTAAGAAAGAAAATCACTGCTTTCAACGGAGGATTCACATGTAACTATTCCGGACATTTTAAAATAAGTTACACGCCTTACCTAAAAAGTTTATGAAACAGAATTCTACAAATTATTACGTAATCAATAAATTATTTAGGGAAAATTGGTCTAAATATACACCAACTTTCCTTGAAAATAATCCTTGAACTCCTGAAAAACTTTCCTTGAATTTCCTTGCAAAAATATTCTTTCCTTCATCAATAAAATGTCTATAATTTATTTACATCATGGGAAGAACTAAAAAGTCAGTTCAAACATAAATATTGTAATTTAATTTGTTTTTCGGAAAAGTTGTTTTTTGATCAACATTGGTAAAGCAACTATAGCTGCCTAAAGCAATCAATCTATGCTCAATGTTATTTCTATGGCGATTTCGAATAGTTTTTAGCCCCCTAGGGCCAATAGAACGGGGTTTAAGAGTTAGCCTATGCTGACCGCAGTGTTATAAAGTATAAGTGTACCAAATTTGGTGTGGATTGGTCAAACGGTGTAGATTGTATAGAAAATATACATATGTATCCATCATATGTACACATCCTATTTTATATATAGATTGCATCGTAAGTTAATTTTTGAAGTAGTAGCTAAGTTCGTCACACTAGTAATACAACGGCTGTTGGTGACTGTCCGGGATCAATCCCGAATCTAATATTTAAGATATTTTAGATAAAATAACTTATTCGAGAAGCTTATCTTCCTTCAGAATTGAAGAATGAATTGCAACAACAAATACTTTATTTCTCCAAATATTTCATACGAACATTTGAATTAGAGACAGCTAGATAAATGGTTTTTTGATACACTTTAGCTTTTTTAATAACGTTCCAGCCTGCGTGTCACAACGAATGCTCCAGCGAAATTGAAAGAATTATGTATTCGAACGCGTGAGATTTTCGAAATAATAGAATAGCTAAATTTGGAACGCTCTCTTACGCAAAATGCCGCTATCCCAAGCGCTCCAAATAGGAATAATGAAGCAGCAGCGCAGAGATGTCTAATACTTATGCTGAATATTAGAGTTCTTCCGCTTGGAGGGATTTGCCATCTTGCCAAAGTGGGCTGCATTAGCCATAACCATTTCGAGAATCGTAACTCGAACAATGCTTATTCTAATATTGATATGCATATTCGATGCGAAGTCGAAGGGAAAATGATTTGTTTCATTTTAAGCAAGCGAGAATATTTCTGCATTTCTAAGACTGGTTTCGAAAAAACAGATTTTATTAAATTTTAGAAAATTAAATGAAATCTCTTGAATAAAAATTAGATGAGGATTGAGTTATTCATGGGTTTCTAAGTCATTTTCGTTACCAACCCAATTTGTATGTATACATATATTATATCCCTTGATAGAAAAAGGAGCTTTTTCAACTTACCTGATCCCCAGATAAATCCAATTTGTTATAATCAGGATAACACAGCTATTTTGGAAACATTTTAAAAATTTTCTTTCTGTTCTTACCATTCACAGCCGTTTCGTGAGGATTCATTTGCTAGTTGATATATACCTTCGTTCGTCATGAATGTAATAATTGACAACACAGCTAAAATTTATTTTTTATATACGTTTATAAAATTCATCATTACATTTGTGTTTGCAATCCATATAAAAGGTATGTGTATTTTCCATCGGCAGATTCGATTCGCTAGCGGAATTGCGTCATGCTTGATGTCATCAGATTGCGTCATGCGGATCTCATTTGTATTTGTTGCCATACAACAAATACAATATGATCACGTAGGATAAATATATAGAGATAATTACATTCTATTGTATGGTATATAAACATGGTTGGCGGATATGAAAACGGGTTCAAACTTTTTACCTTTTACGCTCTAGAGTATTTTCTGAGATTCAACAAAGTTTTCGCGTAGAAAATTCAGCCGCCCACAGCAAAATGTAACTGTCACATTGTGGATCGAATGGCTTTTCTCTAGGGAAATTTCCTTGATGCGTTTTATAAAAATGATATTTTGTATATCAATTCATTTTCCTGTCCTCTTGGCATGCTCTTTCTGCTATATCTATGAAATAAAATGCCCTTGTCCCGCAAACAGAAGTGTGGAATGTTTCTTGAAAAATGTTTATTGTGAAGTTCGAGTAATAACGATATCATTTGATGTGTTACGATATCATAACGATATTACAACGAGTTGTACCTAATAATACAGCAAGTCTCTTATATTCAGACTTTTGACAGAGCACTCTCCAGTTGTGAAGGAAATTAATGGACGCATGCTAAACTAAAAATATTCTTACTTATAAATTTAGACGTTACAAAATTACAGCAGTGTGAGTAGCTTAGTATTTCTTATCGTTGTTAAGTAGTTAAAAATATGAATGTTTCTGCATAATATATTCTCTTTAGGGATAGAATAGGAAAGCGTGATAAAAGAGAGTTAATTTTTATTTAAATATTAATATCATATTATAACAAATTTCAAGAATCTTTTCAACTCGTCACTTTTTTGGAACATTTCTTGATTCATTGTTTTTATTTTCTTTTCATTGTCGCTTGTCCAAATCAAAGAGGAAATATAAAAGTAGAGCGAACAATGGTAACCTTTTTATGTGCCCAGGATCGTGTGACCAAAGCTAGTGGTGACGTCCTTAGACTACTTTCGTCAGCTTGGTGGAACCGAATATTCATCATCTGATTGGTCCACGGGACGGGAAAAGACTCCCATCTATTGATTCATCATCTGATTGGTCCGTGCGATATAGTAGCAAACTTTATCGATTTCACCAATTTTGTCGCCACTCTATAGATATGCGTATTCGAATACCTACCCTGTCATTAGATGTTATATGGCCAAACGAGACTATGATGCCAAATCACTCAACCAAGTCAATTATTAACAGAGCAGTCACGTGACTAATAGTCAACATCTTGATCATACTTTTTGAAGCGCCTTTCGATATCAATGCTCAGACTACTTAACACATTGACTGCCGGTCACGCGAGGTTGTGTTAATAGTTATTGCCATAACATTGAAGCAAGGTTTTACCCATATGCCAACTTACTTATTATAAGAAATATGATTTAAAAGTGGTAATAAAAGATGATTATGTGTATCACACTGATAGCTAAGCATTATGTAAGCCTTTAATTATAAAATTTTATCACTACGCGCCAGCGCGTGATTGGCACTAGAGGTAAAATTATTTCCCAAATGCCACATTACGCGCTGGCGCGTAACATGTAAAAATAAATCAAAATAAGTAACAATATGCATTATTTTTGTATGAAACTATCACAAACAAACATATATGTATACTAGGGGGCTCCGCCCCTGCTCGCTCGCGCCCGTTCCCTAAAAACGTGATCTGGAGGGAATTACTGAAGGAGGAATTACTTTTTTTTATACGAGGCGTGTTTTTAAGTACTGTTTTGAAATAAAAATAAAACAAGTACACTTTTCTTAACAATTTTATTTTTACATGAAAGCCTGTACTTTAATCTACTTTTCTGCATAATTCCCACCAATATTAAGGCACTTATCGTATCGTACAACCAGCTTTTGAATACCATCCTCGTAGAAATCTGCCGCCTGATTAGACAACTACTGCAACACGGTCGTTTTGACATCGTCGTTGAGGCGCTGACCACCCAGATGCCTCTTCAAATGCAGGAACACGTGGTAGTCACTGGGCGCTAGATCGGGGCTGTAAGGAGGGTGATCAAGTTGTTCCCAGCCAAATGATCCGATCAGCTATTGAGTTCGATTGGCCGTGTGTGGACGGGCATTGTCATGAAATCTTCTGAATCCGACACCTGGGCATCTTTGGGAGGAAAGAATTCCTCGTCACTGTCATAACTAAATTTACTCGGGTACTCGTCCGATAGCTCAGCCAACAAATTTGCAATTTCATCAGCCGTTAGCTTATTATTTTGCAACTTTCTTTTCTTTGCACGTGAAGTTGCTGCAGAACTATCATCTGTACAACTCATGTTACAAGATTCTATTACAAAGCAATAAATCAGAAACCACACACCTTTACAACTAGTTTCCAACCTTCACTCCACGCCAATACCAGCATACATACCCAAAACGCAATGCCGATTGAACTGGAGAACAAACAATGAAGCGTAGCTTTTCACGCGCCCGAGCGTGACTGGCACCTGAGACATCACCCCACACAACGCGCCTGCGCGTGATTGGCCCTTCACCGGTAACGCCAAATCACGCGCTGGCGCGGGATCGGCAGTCAATGTGTTAATCTCAAATTTGGGCTAAATATGATCCCTGCACCATAAAACCTAACCCAACCAACTTTTTTATTTCCACGGTGCAAAAGAATTTAAATAAAGAAAATACATAAATTAAAACATTACTAAAAATCGTTTGTAAAACATAGGCATTTTGCGTCAAGTTAAATGTAGGCGGTGGTAGTGTCTGCGATATGTGTTTCTTCTGAACGTGACGTCAGTTGGCTTGTTTTTCGAATACGATTTCAGCGCTTCGGTAATAAAAATTCCAAAGAATAAATTTCGAATTGATATATAATAGTTCATTGGTTAAGACGAATAAAAATAAAATAAACGCCGATGCCAAAACAGCGATAAAATATGTACATTTTAAAGTAATCTTTATGTACATTATACTAAAGCATTTGGACTGCAGAAGTAAAAATTTCTGACTGTTTTGTTTGTTTATTTACACTGAAAATCCCTCTCATATCAAATTTGCAATTTTAAATGAATAATTATAGTTTGATAAAATATTATTTTTACTTTTGAATGCAGTCGTTTGGTAACATATTTTTGGTACTTTACTCACAGCAAATGCTTCATTAATTGCTCTTGTTTTTCTATCACATTTCATACCTGAAAAAATTCACATTTGATCCTAAAAATATCCCATTTTACCAACTGGACACGGCAAAGAAAATATTACATTTTCTGACAAGACGTTCGTGCTAGCTTTCCTGTCACTAACTTATATGGATTTTTGAATAATGCAACGATACGTAAACAGCATATATATATATATATATATATATATATATATATATATATATTTTATAGAAAAAAACTTTTACTCATTCCTTTCGACGAAACAATATTCATGAGTAACTACATACTCATGCAGCGTTTACTACAATTCCATTCTTTGCAATTAAACTTTTCACTTACGAAGAAGATGGCCTTGTAAGTTTTGCTTTGTTTTTATTTATTTAATGTAATCCAATAAACCTGTGAGGAAAGAATGATTCATTTTTATTTTGTAATTATTTAATCGGTACACATGTTTGAGATCACTAGTTTATAGAGCAGTATGATTTTTAAGACGTGAAATAACGCCTGTTGACAAGATATAATTAGTAAAAAAATGGTGGTAAAATATGTACTTTGTAATACACAGTAGAAAGTACATGTATAAACACAGAATTGACTTTACCAATAAATTTCTATTTTATTTTATAAAAATTACTTTCCATATATTACAAGACAATAGCCTTGCATTCTGTTATACAAATATTTCTATTGGACTACGCATATTCATTAGAGTGTTGCTTTGAGTAACATTTCAAAATGAAATTTAAGCTTCATAGCCTTAAATAGATTCATAATAATTTAGAAATGCTCAATAAATGTGTTTATAATATAACCATAAAATTTATTCGACTTTTAACGCTGCGTCTGTCGTTTATTTATAAATAATGGGTACATTTTGCGAAACATATTTTACCCATTGTTTTTAATCTTGTGTTTTCATATCCATTCTATTATCTGATAAACCTTTTTAAATTTTTCAGTACGCATTTTCTCGGAAGAGTAACAAAGACTTCACGCGTAATTAATCCCTTTGAATTTACTTCTAGAAATTGTTTTCCGAAACTTAACATTTGCCGAAAGCAGTTCACATAAGCTTTGTTGAAAATAGTTTCAAAGTACTCAACGTTTCGGGAGAGTGATTTATTTTTTTCGGGAGAGTGAGTCATTCAAATAAAGTCACGTTTCTCCTTTATTTCGAATGACATTCATATGTAGACTAGTTATTTATTGTCCAAAAGCAGGATTTCAGGGGGGCGAAAGGTCACATTAAGACATTGAAAGTACAGCGCAGGAATATAAAAAAGTGACACGCATTTGTTTATTGTTTAACTCCCTAAGTGGGTTTCGACGATATTTAGTCCATCAAGTTCTGACCAATTTTGCTAATGATGATATACCTCGTCCATCAAGATCTGGTCAGTTTTGCGAGAGATACCTTGTCGAGACAACCACCAGGAGGGTTAATATACATTTCCAATTGATACATGATAAAATTCTAAATACATATCAAAATACAGATGCACTATAAATGGTTAATTTCACTGGTTAACCAGGAGAGGTAGGTAATTGAATTTAAGTCGCACTGGGGAAGCAACACAACGGGCTATTGAAGACGGTCCGGGATCGATTCCGAAGGAGGACAACATCTCATAATTTGGAACCACGGTCAGATGACGAGATCAACACCTGAGCTGGCACCCCACTCTCCAAATGTCCACACCACGCCAACGTGAGGACATTTGAGGTTACGACAGATTTAAAGTGAACCAACTGCCACGTACACGAGGGATCTTAAGTTGGATTGAGTTTCGAACTAGCAACCCTCCTGTCACTAATCCGCGATGCTACCAATTAGGCTACCGCGGTCTCTCAACAAGGGGATACTTGCTCAGTTTGAAAGTAAGGGTCGCTTAACCCTCCAAGTGGCTTCGACGAGATATCTCATCCATCAAGATCTGATCCATTTTGCTATTGATGGGATACCTTGTTATCAAGAAATTGTCGAATTTTTGACGATGACGAGATCAAGATAAGGTCAGTTTTTTTCTAATGACGAGATATCTCGTCCATTAAGATCTGTCGTTTTGTTAATGACCTGGTCGAAGCAACCACCAGGAGAGCTAAAGGAAAGATATAATCGCTAATCATGTTTAATTTTTCGAAAAATGAAAACGCTTCCAATAAAAAATGATCTGATGTATAAAATAGTACGGGATCTTCAGAAAGCAGAATTTTTGAAATTTCACGTCCGCTTTGCCTTTTCGAGTAATTGGTTTGTCGCTCATTGGTCAATTTCTTTCTACCCGAGGTAGGTAGATAATTAACGTCACACTGGTGCAAGGCAGCAGGCTACTGGAGACGGTTCGGGATCAATCCCGAAGACAACACCATATAATTTTGAACCACGGTCAAATGACGAGGTCACACTTGAGCTGGCACCCCACTCTCCAAACTTCCACACCACGCCAACGTGAGGACATTTGAGGCCGCGACAGATTTAACTTGCACCAGCTCCGATGCACATGCAGACGGTCTTTGATTGGACCTAGTTTCGAACTCGCAATCCTCCGGTTACTAAGCCGTTACTCTTCCAACTGCGGGCTATCGAGGCCCTTCTATACGAGGACTAATTGAGCTAAGACCTAAGTTTAAAGTGCGACGTGAGGAATAGCTGCTGTAACGACGAATATCCAAAACAACATTGTCTTTTAAGTTATTAAAGGAGAGCGAAAAAGAAACGAGCCACAACAAAAGAACTCACGAAGCGAGACTAGATGTACCGAAAGCCACTGTCTTGAATGGAAGACGGGAAAAAGGTTATATTTTCTGATGAGAAAAATTTCGATAATCTGCCGGTATGATGAACATATATGTGGAAAGAAGATCGCATTCTTTTGCCACGACAAATGACTGGTGGTTCTGTAATGACAACAGCTCGGATAGGTTTCAAAAGGAAAGCTGATATAATTTTTTCGCTGAGTAATGGGTTCTGAAACTTCTCGACTGGTGCTACAAAGACATTTAATACCGAAGACATGTTTCTATTTTATTATTATTTTTATCATTTAATGACAAACTTTCTCTTCGTGGATCAAAGAGTGCCCGAGATCTGAGTATCAAGATTTACCGAGAGTCCGTGATTCAAAGAGTTACCGAGTATCTGGTAACAGTTAAAACAAGATATGAAAGCCGTCATCTGACCGTGGTTCACAATTACGAGGTGTCCTCGAATCGTTCCCTTCAAGATGAATTGCGTACAGTCGCCATTAGGCCGTTGTGTTACTCCAGTGCGACGTTAATTAACTTCCCCCTTCAATCAGAAGCCGTATCCAGACAATTAACCCTTTCAAGTGAAGTGGTTACACCGTGAAATCACACTTTAATCATTCCTAGGGTAATTGTATAGTGGTTTTTTCGGGTAACCATGCGATAGGTCCTTTATAGTATCGTCATCTGTCGATCAATAGCGTAAAATTTGTTCAAATACATTCAATGGATAATCGAGTAGAAATTTTAGTCGGTATCTTACCAAGTTGATTTATAACGTTCGTTGAAAAGTCGATTTTTGATAAAATTTCATATTTCATTTTATTCAATTATATTCTTAATATTTACTTTCTTTACAAAGCTGTTTTTATTTGGTCTATGCGGTGAAAAGAAGCGGAGATACAGCAATTCGAATCGATCTTGACAGCTGTTTTTTAATTTGTTTTCAAATCTTTAAATGCATTTTTCTCTGATCGTAATTTTGAACAAAATTTTTTCACGAGAAACGCGATAACTAAATATGTACGATATATATTTTTAGTGAAGTTTGGTGTACTGATTTTTATATTTGTTTCAGAGGGCTTGAACTAGGATATAGAAAGGAAAATTTTTAGATTTCAATGTTGTGGCTTAAATTATGCAAAAGTTTCAAAAATTCATGTTTTCTTCTACATTATTCTCGATATCTCCTAAATGGAAAGGAATATTGCATATCTTTTAGTTCAGGCCCTAGCTTATATATTTAGGAGACTTTATGCAAAACTGTAGGCCAATGTGCTCATAAGTTTTTCAGTTTAATCTTTTTCGTTAACATCTTTTACCCTAATTTTCCAATTTTTTAATAAATTATCATAATTTGTAGTGAATTTTTTATTTTAATGTGTTTTTAAGTTATTTTGCGTTAAGAAAAATAGCATAATTTGAACATTATTTAAAAAAGAACTCCAAACCTTAATTTGGTGTGAAAGCTATTGATAGAACTTATACTTGCTTCCTTTACTGTTACTAGAAATTTAAGTTTTTCAACAGGACAACGCTTCTTCTCTCTTCACAAAGATTGTTGGAACCACTAGTTTGCTGAAAATAATATCTCTATTCTACAGTGTGACGATGCGATATAATCCGATACTAAAGTTATCTAAAATGCATTGGGACTCCTATTGAAACAAGTGCGCAAAAATCAATCTGAAATAGAATTCAGATAGAAGTATAAAAAGAATAAAATGTGTTCAATTCGAATTTTATCAGTTTAGTTTTGAGTATCTGATCAAATTTTTGAAGACAGTTAAAGTAAATGAAAAATTTATCCGTTATGAATAGTATATTTTAATCTTATATTGGGAGATTTCATTTTATGTTCATAAGATGTATAATACCAATCGTTTTTTAAATTGTCAGAAAATATACGAACTTTGAAAAATTACCTACAAATTTAAGCCTAAGTTTTTACTCATATTTTAAAGAATTAAAGAATGAGGCAAAGTAATTATATGAAGTTCCAAAGTGAATATTGGACTGTGCGGTAGCTCGGTTGGAAGAGTAACGGATTAGCAACCGGAGGGTTGCGAGTTCGAATTCAACCAAAGACCTTCGTGTACAAAGGGGCTGGTGCAATTTAAGTCTATCGTGGCCTCAAATGTCCTCACGTTGGCGGTGTGGAAGTTTGGAGAGTGGGTGCCAGCTCAGGTGTGACCTCGTCATCTGACCGTGGTTCAAAATTACGTGGTGTTGTCCTCGTATCTTTCCCTTCGGGTTTGATCCCGGACCGTCGTCAATAACCCGTTGTGTTGCTCCAAAGCGACATTAATCAAATACCCACCAAAGTGATTATTCGTCACAATGCGTAAAATTTTGAAACGTAAATAAGATTCTTCAGAGTATTGAATGTTATCTGATATGTATTTCTACACCATTTTTAACATTTTTAAATCATGCTTTTGCCTTAGAAAACTATACTACATTTTATACGTATCAGTCACATTGAGAAATTGATGTTTCAAGATGCTCCTGGTATATTGAGTAACAAAATGGCTGCACTAATGCCCAGTGCTCATAATCTTAAATCCATTAGGATCCATTGAAAGCAAAGTGCTACTGAAAGTGCTTTCAAACAGTACGCAAAAAGATTTGGAAAGGTTTTGAAAAGCAAAGACAAAATGAGTCGGCAAAAGAGGTTATAACATTTAGAAAGTAGACATTTCTCTATAAACAGTCATCGTTTACTAGTTTAGGAGAGTGTTTGGGCTTAACATCTGCAATGCGTACTTTTACCATAAAAGGAGAACTTTACATCGAAACTTATAAATTACTTTACGCTGTGACCATGGGGACAGTTAAATATATCTTTTACATGATAACTAGCTATTTACCCTGCTTCTCCCGATAGTTTTTGCCGCTGCAGTTAACGAAATAGCTTCTGTTTCCTCAACAGCTTAGTTGCGTCGTCTAACAGCTTTTCGATCTTTGTCTTCTTCACGTGCTTGTGTTCTTTCCTCTTCTGATTGCTCGGCTAGTGACAGATTTTCACGGGTTGTGTTCATTCCAGTTTGATTAAAAATTGGTCCCTTGCAAAATGCAATTTAATTTTAATTCTACGATTCTAAGGGAACGATGTACGAGATGAAAATAGTTACGTTGATCTAGAAATTCTGAAAAAATAAGCTATGCGAATTACATGGTGTCAGAGGTCAGGGGGCTCGAGAGTTTTTGCTGCTTCAAATAAAAATGTTTTCTACTTTATGTATAAGATATAGATAATATTTTATTATTGTTGCTTAATTAAGGTTATACCAAATTAAATTATCTCCCTTTTCAGACTTCTGAAATATTTAGGCACATAAGTAATGTTTTTCCAGAAAAGCGAGGCAACACCATATGTGAGGCATCCTAATATGCCTTTTCGAGAAAGTTCACTAGTCTTCTTTGCTTAGCCCTCTGAGGGGTTCACACGCATATTTCCACCTTGCATCTGCATGATTTTTAACCAATTCTGATCTCTAACCAATAGAATCTTTCCAAAGGATTATATTCTAAGGAAATGGGGAATAGATTTTTTCAAATGATTCTTATCTAAGGAAGGGGGCAATAGAATCGTTTCAAAGGATTATATTCTATGGAAAGGAGCAATAAATCTTTCCGAAGGATTCTATCCCAAGGAAAGAGGAAAATAGAATATCCCCAAAGGATTCTATTCCAAGAAAAGGAACAGTAGAATCTGTCCAAAGCATTCTTTTCCAGGGAAGGAGCTATAAAAAAATTTTCCAAATGATTTTATTCAAATTAAAGGAACAATAGAAAAAATATATCCAAAGGATTCTATTCTAAGGAAAGGAACAATAGAATATTTTCAAAGAATATTCTAAGCAAAGTAATAGTAGAATCTATCCAAATGATTTTATTCCAAGAAAAGGAGCAATCCTTTCCAAAGAATTCATTTTAAGGAAATTATTAATTATCTTTCTTAAGGTTAAAAAATCTATGGATTCTTTCATCCAATAGATGGAGTTATGGTCATAAAGTATATAGTGGGGTAAAAGCAATACTACATTACTCGGAAATCTCGCTTCACTCAGAGGATAAAATAATTGTTTATCTTTTTTAGGATTGTAAAAGCATAGTAAAATCGTGATGCACAGAGGCTGTTCGGACATTTTTTGAACGATTTTAATGGACTGAAGCTCAATTTTTTACATGAAATTTTTGTGTTTTAAATGTTCCATTTGATAGCCCTTATTGTTAACTATCTTTCTACACCTTAATTTCCATGATAATGACTTTTGTGGTATCGACAGTGGTATTTTGTCCCATTCTTGTTCCAGTTTTCCAGTACTTGAATGGTTTTCGGTCGACGTTTCGATAATGCCCTTCTTAAAAGTCCAAAAGCACAAAAGTCCATGGGTGAAACATCTGGAGATTTTGCAGGAATATCAGCAAAAGGTATTGACTTGATACCAGTTTCTTGTTCCATTTTTCCAAGAATTTAATAGTCGATCTAGATGTGTGGCTGTTTGCTTTACCTTGATGCAGTTCTACTGATTGTTGGCACTGTGGGTAAAGATATGTTATTTCTTTTTTGAATATTGGGGATAAAATATGGACTTGATAATATGTGGAAGTTGATTTTTACATTTCCCCTCTTTTTACTTTTATTTTCCATTTTATGCAAAACCGGCAACAATTATTGTATAAATCTCTTAGAGAAAGTTCTCACGTTCACTTTGCTATGGTCCTTTGACTTGGCGGATTCTCTTTTAAAATTAAAGATCTTACCTTACAAAGATTCTCAGAAATTTTTTCTTTTTTCGAAGTATTTTTCCACTTTTACGTCTTTTTCCTTTCTCATTAATAATATTACATATCGTACCTTTAGATATCGAAAAACCATGACTTTTACAGCGTTTTTTAATAATTGAATAAGCATAATTCTCTTCGGAAAGAGAGGAAACATAGCCTTCCATCCATTGCTTATTTAAAAGCACCATTTTGAAAGTAAACAAAACTCTGAGTGAGCAGACGATAAGTTATGCTTTAAGTATTTAACTACTGTGGAAATAAAATTTTTTCGTAGCATACAATTTTTTACAGCTCATCAAAATCGTTCAAAAAATGTCCGAACAGCCTCTATTTTCGAAAAATGCATTCTCTGTTTATTGATGCTATACAAAGTAGCGGAAGTGAAACTTATTGTTAGAGGCACGTGAGACTTATAATAAGTAACAGATATCTTTTATACCGGCAGTCGAATTCCTAATCTGAGTTCAAGACTTTAAAACAGATGCATGTGTACTGTAAAACGACAAGATGTCAAAAGAATAACGTTTTATTTTTGATACTAACAGTTCTACAATTCTTAAAATCAAAATACTCAATAAGAAATATATTTTCTTACAAAACTTTGATTAAACAAACACACAAATTCAAAATACACAGTTAGAGAACCGTAATTTTACAGGAAACAAATTGATTACTAGTGAAAACATTCAAGTTTAATCATACATCTAATATTATCGTTCAATTCTAATAATAAATCATGTGAAAAATGTAAGTCATGTTAAATTAAAATTAAATTACCAGTAATGTATGTCTGATTTAAGATATATTAAGTTTTGTCACACCTTAAGGAAGCAATATTGAGTACACGTTTATATATAAGGAAAAGATACACTTGAAAGAGAAATTTTAAGGTTATATGTTGATAATAATTTGAATCAATTGCTCTAGGAAGTTCACACTATCCTCGTATTTGTACTCGAATGTAAAAATACAGAATTATGTGTGTAAAATGATTAATCTCAGATGAATTGAAGTCGTATTTACAACCTCACATTAAACTTGCAATAGGGAAAGAATGAATTCTTTTCTGTTAGATAGCCTACTGAATAATTATAAATATGTTATATAGATGAAAAAATACATAATTTCATTCCATAATAAAACTAGATAAGGACATAGTTTAGTTTAAATAACAAAACTTAGATAGCATCTTCAGCAAACTAATTATCTAGAAAAATTATATTCAACATTTCATTGTATTTTAAAGAGTATAAAGCCACACACAACAAAAAACCCAAAATTATCTTTCCCAAATTTCAGAATTCCTGTCAAATCAGTAGAAGGAATCACGAAATATTTTAATACGATGAGGATAAATTGCGTTTGATTTCGAATCTATGGCACCCATTACTAAAGGAAACCTTTGAATCTCTAAATTGAAAAGGATTAGGATCTAAAATTTGTCAGACGGGTCATAATTTATATTAATGCCATTAACGCTTCAATATAATATCAGCACAAATAAGTTATTTGCTTCATCATAGTTTTAAAAGCCCTGTTTCCTGAGCAAATTATAAAAGAGAAAATAAAATATTTACTTTATGATTGGTGTTTAGAATTTTTAAACTTTTGCTCCAATAGTGGTGCGTTTTTACTAAGGATACAAATTAGATATACGCTTTTATTTGAGCACTAATGTTGCATATATAAGTTATATGGATATTTGTATAGTATTAAAAATGTTAGCTCAAGATGTTGGAAATTAGGTTGAAAAAAGTTATAGAAATATTTTTCTTACATCACTATATCCACATTTAAATGACTTTCGAAGATGATTTACGAATAAAGTAATCGTGTGAAATCTGGAAAAGAGTAATACAAGAGTAAGCCATTGGAAACATCAAACACTTGGTATATGGAAAAACTTTGTTAGGGAAATAGTGATTCATAGTTTTAACCCTCTAAGGGAAGACTGCTACTTGCAGTCTTCCCTGCATGACTCCTATTCAGTTTTGATATTCTCGACCCAATAGAATCTTAGGATTCTTTCAACTAACCGTTGTGGTTATTTTGCCATTTTGTGGGTTGTGGAGCAAAACGACATAACTCGGAAATCACGTGAAGCTGAGAGGGTTAAAAGCCGTGAAATGAGTATTTTCAACATGAAGATCTTAAGGAAAGATGGAAATCAAATCAATTTTCAATTTTGGTGTGGACCTTCTAAAAACAAGATTCGTAGTTTTAGGCTTAATAACTAAGTATTTTGATTGTAATTTCTCAATTAATTATTATTTTTTCAAACTTAGTAGCAATAGCCCGAATGAATCAGAAGGTTTATGTGCATTTTGCCTAATCTAAACCAATATACAATGCTATACAATGTATTGAATCATATGATCTGAAATTTAAGTTAATGTTTTTAGAAACATCAATTTTTCCAAAAAGCCAAACTATAACTTGAAAAATGCGCAGTAAATTACATCTTTTATGGATAGTAATCGAACAAAAGTTGAAATATAGTTTTGAAAACTGAAACCAATATAATATGATAGTATGTTATTGGCATTTTAAATCATTTTCCGATATGAATATATTAATGTTTTAACAATTTATATTTTTTAATTACGCTAAAATGGACCATAATGAAACCGTAAGAAAATGAGCGTTTCTCTTATATCTCATTTGGTCACCTCTTTAATAACTATCTAATGCTGTATACTACATACCTTACATATATATCATCTACAGTATATTTAAGCGTTTATATATTTCTTCTCATCACATTTATAAGTAAAATATTTAACATTTACTCTAAGGTAAAATTATATACTTGAGAGATCAGAACAAATCTAGAAGTTTCTCACAATTTTTATAGATAACAGAAATTTCATTTCCCATCGGAACATTTCTAGATCTAGCTTTTTAAAAACGGGTCGACTCCATTAGCCATGAAGACTCTCAATAGCACTACATATGGTGCCCCGTAAAATCCACATAAACTCTGCATAACGATATTTCTCGCTGAATGGATGGCATTTGCACAAAGAACTATATCTCGACTATCATAGTTTTGAGAAAAACAAGAACAGGGTGGCCAAAAGTCACTAGACCATTTTAAAATATAAGTTTTTGCTATTAATTTTTTCAAACTTTTTTCAGATTATTTATATGTAATCCTTGGAAAATAGTTATGGAGAAATTCAAGATAGAGCAACGAGTAAAAATAATCCAATTTTATCTACAAAATCAACGGTCAATTGTGCTAACCCAAAGAGCTTACATTTGTCATTTCGTGTGTCTTGCAGTTGAGAACACACCAGAGGTAAGGTGGCAGCAAGATGGGGCTACCACATACAGATCGTCTGACTATGGAACTCCTAAGACAAATTTTTGGACGGCGGATAAATTTCGCGTAACTCTGAATTCAATTGGCCTCCACGCTCACCTGACCCTACGGCTCCAGATTTTTCTTGTGGGGATATCTAAAAGAAAGAGTGTACCGTAACAAACCTCGGACCATCCAGCAATTGAAGGCCAACATCCGTGAATAAATTGAAGAAATAAGCCAAGAAACATTTTAGAAAGAGTCCTCCACTGTCAAGAACAAAATGATGGCCATTTGAAGGACATAATCTACAAAATTAATTAAAAATACTTTCCAAGAAGTATATTTATTGTTTATAAAAGAATAAATGTGAATTTTTAATAAATAAAAGAGTTATTCTATTTTTAGATGGTGTAGCGACTTTCTGGCCTCCCTGTATAAGGATTGATTAGGTCTGAGATTAAAAGCAAAAATCGCTATTTTAACTTGGATACATTCATTTGATTTCATGTCTACATTCATAGATGAACGCATGGGGAGTGAGATACAAAATAGATTCAGTAAAGAAGACTGGGCAGTGCACAATGATTTTTTAAATGGATGCCCGGGCACCTTCAAAATGCACGCACACACAAAGTAAACAATCATCTTAACCCTCCTGGTGGTTGTCTCGAAGAGGTGTCTCACCAATGGCAAAACTGACCAGATCTCGAGGAACGAGATATCTTGTCATTAGAAGAAAACTGACCAGATCTCGATCTCGCCATCATAAAAAATTCGGCAATATCTTGATGACGAGATATCTCGTCATTAGCAAGATTTGTCAGATCCTGATGGATGAGATATAACGTCGAAACCACTTGGAGGGTTAAGTTAACAATTAGCTTCAATTAACAAAACCAAAGTAAAAAGTCTGAAAGGAAAATATCGCTAAAATTTGATGTCGGACTCTTAAAAAACGTTAAATTTGATTTTTGTGTTTGTTGGGGGTGCGCATTCAACAGTAAAATATTAAGAAAATCACATGAATACTACTGGTGGTATGTGGTTTTAGATCTTGCTTACTGCTACTGTACTATCTCCTTTACTATGCGAACTGCTCTGGAAGCAATGTCTGTATAGAAAGAGGACTCGTTCATTGTGAGTAGGGGGGACTCTCGGAGATGACCATATTTTATTTTGTTTTTCCAAAATGTTGGTGGCTGAAAGTATACTAGTATAGATCTCGGTGGCAAGTAAAATTCTTAACAAATATATTTCAAAATTATCATTAAGTGTGCCAATGTGAGAAACTTGAATACGTTCCTTCAAGAATTTCCTATGGAAAATAGGATAAGGTCAGTTTCCATGGCAACAGACGGGCAGACTTTGTCTGGAGCAGTTCTCGTGGTAGACAGACAGTAGGCTAACACCCTTTTTCTCCAGTACATCCCCATAAGGGGAGTTATACGAGTGCTTGTGTTTACATTAGAAAGTTCTCAAAATAACCACCTTGTACCAATTCACGAAAGGTTGCTTGAAAAATAGAAGCTTTGTTTTCAGCTGGCTGATCGAGATGACACCGTTACATACCAATTAAATGGATGGTGATACTTCGCATAAAATGCCACGTCCATACGTAAATTCTTTCGTAAACAGTTATCGGTAAATGTATGAGAGGCATTTTCTGTCAAGTTAAACGTAGGTAGCGACATGGTTTCTGATAGGGATATACGTATTATTCCTGTACTTATTCTGAGCGAGAAGTCAGTTGGTTTTTTAATCGATACGATTTTAGCACTTCACTGTTAAAAATTCTAAAGAATGAATAACGAATTTATATATGATAGGTGATTGGTCAATGCAAATTAGATTAAACGCCAAAAGTTGTCAAAACGGCGATCAAATTATATCTTAAGGTAACTCCGATATGTGCCATGCGATAGTATTTGGACAGCAGAACTAAAATCTTTGCAGACCGTCAGATTTGTTTGTTTACGCTGAAAATACCTCTCATACTTTCACCAACTGTGACGTTTCATAAAGAGTTTTATAAATATTTCTCATTTACATAGGATGAGACATCAACTTTTATATTTGTTTTTCTCGAAAACTATGGGTCGCTAAGGTTTAGTTCTTCGGGCAAAATTTACCCACCTACAGCAAGGAACATCGCTACGCAGAGTCTATGTGGTATTTACGGGACATCCTGTATCACTTCAATAAAAAGTTCAGCCAGCGCCACATCGTTATTAAGTCAGTCTCTTGTTACCGAAGCGTTGGACGTTTTAAAGAAGAAATTGCTTTTGTTGGAAAAACCTTATGTGAACTGTAGACCTCTTCTGTGCAGTGGCACGATTACAAGAAACGAGAGTGACGACATAACGGTGACAACAAAGAATATCCAGAAGAGAATGCGGTCAATGACCAACGCCATCTGCCTCCACTCGTTGACCACCCTGACCCTGTGGTCCTCCTGTTCCTGCCTGTACAAGAGGTACTGGAGCGTTCTCAGGATCTCTTCCTGGATTCGTGTCCCGCTGGAACCACATCCTCCGCTCTGGGAAGACCCGTTGACGTTGGGCTTGGAGGATGGCTTAGTGTGCGGGCGTCGCTTGTTGGAGGACATGTCGCCACTGGAGGTGATGTTCTCATTGCATCCGAGGTCTGGATTCATCTCCTTCAGCTCCTCGTGAAGGCTGTCGATGGTAAGTCGAAAGGATTCACCCTAGGGGAAAGGAAATTAAACATTACTTTCCGGTATTCAACAATTAAAAACTTCAAAACATAACAAAAAAGATAATGAAAAACAAACGGAAAAATACAAAATATGATCTTCCTCATCTCGGTACCTCTCAAAAAGCCTTGAATTGTCATTGGTTTTTAACCCTCCCGATGGTTGTCTCGACAAATTACCTCGCCATTAGCAAAACTGACCTGATCTTGATGGGCGAAGTATCTCGTCACTAAAAAAAACTTGACCATATCATGATCTCTTCATCATAAAAAAATTGGCAATATATTGATGACGAGATATTTAGTCAATAGCAAAATAGGTCAGATCTTGATGGACGAAATATCTAGTTGAAGCCAATTAGAGGGTTAAATCAATCGATAGATATATCAATAGTCAATAGTGCAACAAAACATGGTCTTTTGAACTTGATCTAGGCTATACCTTGACCATGGGGATAAGTGGTAATAATATTCACTAGTGTGCTTCATAATGTAAAAACAGAAAAGGCTTTTCTTAGTTTAACCGTCCTGGTGGTTGTCACGACGAGGTATATCGTCATTAACAAAATTGACCAGATTTTGATGAGCGAGATATCTTGTTGAAGCCACTTAGGAAGGCTAAAGATTCAAGACTGCACCTGACTGTTCCGGCAAGACTTAGAAGCGGGCACACAAGATACATGAATTTCGAGAACAGTTAAGAACTATTCAACTTGTATATGTCCCGCAACCCTAGCATATCCTTCCGATATTGTAGAATGTGTTGGTGTCTCTCTGGGACTTGGGTGATCAGGAGTTAGTCGCTGGGCGACTAGCTAGCATGGTATTTTGGACCTGATCTAGGTTATAGCTTGACCACAGTGATTAGTGACAGCAACATTCACTAGTGCGTTAGATAACGCACAAATTAAAAAGCCCTTCAGTTAATTGTCTCGACGTGGTATTTCGTCATTAGCAAAACAGACCAAGTCTTGATGGGCAAGATATCTCGCCATTAGAAGAAAACTGACCTGATCTTGATCTCATCATCAGCAAGAAGTTACCAGTGTCTTGATGACTAGATATCTCGGCAATAGCAAAATTGGTTAGATCTTGACTGCCGAACCTAACATGAATCGAAACTGCACCGCCTACAACTCTTAGGTTGCTAGCGGAGCTTGCAAAACCATTGAGCCACCCTGTTGAACCAACGTCCAGAGCGCTAACCACTAACAGGCCAGGTGGTTGGATTATTCATATGCACGTCAAGTTACAGTGCCACGGAAATGCATGTTCCTTTGATCTAAACCTGCCACTGACCTTGAAAGCTGATGGCATATGAATCCCGGCATCGTAGTTGTTTCCGGTTCTCTTTCCCTTCTTGGTGGGGGACCTGAAACAGGAGCAGGAGGCGAACCTTCGGAGGATGAGATCCCTGAGGTAAGGGGGCACCTCCTTTCTGCTGGGACCACGGTAGTGGAAGTTCAGGACCACCACCGTGACTACGACAGAAATGGACGTGATGGCCATCACCACCGTCAGGTAGATGCCTGGAAGAGAGAAAGTAGAAAGGTACTAGTATGAGACGAACAAAAAAGACCGGGGAATATTTTGCTGCAACAAACAAGCAGCTTCTGGTACGTTGTAATTGTAAAAAGCAAGGATTTATTTTGAGGGGAACTCGGGAACTGATGTTTAAAAAATTAATGCTGAAGTTAACTTCATCCTTTAACTCTTTGGGGTTAAGTGGGTTAAAAAATGTACCTCCTTTAGCTTAGCTTTTTATGCATGGTGGGATATTTTTTAACCCACTTCAAAAAGTTGAAATTACTCATAGTCATACAGTTTAACATTTTATTTAAAGTTTTTCATTGAGCTGGCAATGCTATGAATTGGCTAGATGTGTAAATAACTGAAAACAAAATTAACACATGTCAAAACGCATTAGTAAGTTGTTGACACTATTGTGATTATGGTTGGTGAATTGTGTGGTGCAGTGAATTTTTGTCTATCATAACGGTAAATGTTTTTTCGTAAAAGTTTATTTTGAGTGAATAAATCCTTTTATAATAAAAAAGACATGTTATTTGATGTTTCATACTAATTTTGAAGCTGAATAAGTGAATAAACAATTTTGTGCAACTTGTTTTTTTTTTCAAATCGTGTGCTTCAAAGAGTAAAAGCACAATATAAAAAAAACCTTTAAGATTTTTATTAAAATTTTTTTGTTTATACACTTGACATGACTTAAATGGAAGGTCTTTATGAGTTTTTAGCTACAAAATTGGTAAATGGTTGAAGGTAGGTAGGCAGTTGAATTAACGTCGCACTGGAGCAGTACAAAGGGCTATTGGCAACAATCCACGACCAATCCCGAAGTGTGCATGGTTGGAAATCACGTAATTTTGAGAAAATATTATAAAGTTTTCAAACTGTTTCAAGAAATACTCATTCAGGAAAATAGTAAATTGATTCATGCAAAAAACATGACATTCTTTGCACACCATTAGAAAATTCCGCATCCCCCATTTTACCCAGATCTATCGCCTTGTGATTACTTGTCCAGGATACAACGGGCACTTAAAAGACAGAGTTGTGCATACAATTCCAGGTATCCAAGTGTAAGTGGCAAAGCTACTCTCAGACATACCAGCAAACGCTTTCCAGAACTGCTTAAAGTAACTTCAGAAATGCTGCAAGCTTTGTGTTGATTCCGAGGCAGTTATTTTGAAGTAGACAAGCAATAATTGTAAGTTATTTTTCTAGTAGCAGTACTGGAACTTTTTGGATATAGGTTGTGTATTTCATTAGCATTATAGGTAGGTAGGTAGTTGAATTAAAATCGCACTGGAGCAATCCAACGGGTTGGAGACGGTACGAAATAAATCCGAAAAGAAAGATCCAAGGACATCATCTCGCATGTTTGAACCGCGGTGAGATGACGAGGTCAAACCCCTGAGCTGACATCTCACTCTCCAAACTTCCACACCACACCAACGTGGTTTGGAAAATAATATTTGAACATTATTTCACGAACATTCCATAAATAAGAAATTTTTTTATCTCAAAAAGTAACCGCTTAACTTTCGACAGTCAAATCATACGTGACCATAAGAGAGGCTCAATTCTATTCACCTTTAACAACCAACCAATCAACTACTCCCAGATAGGCAAAGCAGTTCTAAAGGCGTTGCAGAATCTACTTTAAAGAACAGCCTAATTAAAGAAATACAGACCCAACTGGCTCAGAGATCGATCTCTCTCCACTGAATTAACCCTCCAAGTGGTTTCAACGAGATATCTCGTCCATCAAGATCCGGTCAGTTACGTCAGTTTGACGAGATACCTCGTCGAGACAGTCACCAGGAGGGTTAACATGAAAATAATACTTAAACACCACTTAAGCTAAATTATAGAAAGATACTACTCTATAAAAATAACTTTAATTGAACTCTTACGTGTTCTCATAAATACAAATGCACACTTAAAGATTAAAGACAGTTTTTACCAAATGTGCATTCACCTAGTTGTATGTATAAATATTTATAGAAGCTCTACGAAAAGAAAATCCGCATTTTTCAGGAAATCCGGGCTATTCTTCAGTACGAAACATTAGAGTAACTTTCAAACGCTTTGTCCCAGAGAGAAAATACAAACTAAAAAAGTCAACACGTCCCTTCGAGACATTTTGCCGTAGGAAAAAAACTCACATTTTCGACGTATTTAGAGTCAAAGAAGTATTTTTTTCTCCGTCCCTTGCCTAGTATGCACAGCAAGGAAGGACGACAAACACAAAAGCGAGAAATTGTTCAGCAATGCGAATTGCTTGCTCAGGAGTTAAAGGGGACAAAAATGTCGAATCAGGGTTTTTTGAGCCCAGGCTCTCTTATTTCAAAGGATTTTGTAACGTTGTCTTACAAACAGTTAACGAGCTGTGCATGTTGTTTCTTGTCTTGGTTTTGGGACAAACATTTCCGTCGGTGGAAAAGGCCGTGAAGTCGATAGACTTTTCAAAGATGGTCTATGGTTAAAAAGCTTTTGTTTGGTTGAATTCGGTTGAATTCAACCTAAAAAAGAGGAGAGACGAGGAATCATTTTACTTTGGACAAATAAGTGATAAAAAGGGAATAAAACTTGAATACATTTGTTCTGAATGTTTTCCCCGAGTTTTTTCATTCCACGATTAAAATATATTTTCCGACATCTTAAAATTTGAAATCTCGATAGTTCACAATTCGACTGTACTTACTTTCACTTGCTACTCACTTTTAAACTTGTCACACATCTGTGTATCATCTATCGATTGATTTTGCTCCCCAAGTGGTTTCGATGAGATATCTCGTCCATCAAGATCTAACCAATTCTGCAAATGACGAGATATCTCGTCATCAAGAACGAGATCAAGACCTTGTCAGTTTTTCTAATGACGAGATACCTAGTCCATCAAGATCTGGTCAGTTTTGCTAATGACGAGATACCTCGTCGAGACAACCACCAGGTTGGTTGGTTTGGTTTGTTGTGGTTTTATGGCACACATATTTGGTCATGCTGCGACAGACACGAAACACAATATCAAGTAATAAACGCACACACAGTGAAAGCTTTACTGACACAGCTTTACTGACCACTGAGCCCCGACAACCACCAGGAGGATTAACGTTTGACGAGAACCAAGTGATATTTATATGCATAAATTGTCTTTGCGTTTAAACGAGGTAATGTTGTGGGAAAAAAATCACTATTTATTAGCGCATCATTCACTGTATAGCAAATTCAAAAGTACCATTCAATAGGAAAATATTCCTCTATATGCCCATATACATAAAAGTTGGTTAACCTCCAAGTGATTTCGACGAGATATCTCGTCCATCAAGACCTGGCCGATTTTTCTATCGACGAGATATTACGTCATCAAATTATTGCCGATTTTGAGATGACGAGATCAAGATCTAGTTATTTTTCTTCCAATGACGAGATATCTCGTCCATTACGATCTGCTCAGTTTTGATAATGACGAGATATCTCGTCAAGAAACACCAAGAGGGTTAGGAAGTCATCTTCCCATCAAATTCCGCACAAACTTCATTATTTCCAATAAAAACACCCGATTTTAATCTATATCACAATTTAACCTCGGATACCAAATTTCATGGCGTCCAGAAGTTTCTAGATTATGAGTATAAAAACTTGAAAGCGCCTAATGATAAATTAGTTTCCCATTCTACTATTCATATCATCCGAAATGATCTTCCTATCATAGTGAAATTGTTTGATATTACTAATTGAAGAACCAAAACAAAATCTACATAATATTTTCAGTTAACTTTTAGCATAATAATGCTAATCATAAAATTAGTATTTGAAAAAACATTATGAATAGCGACGTACATATATTTTCAGTTGAAAGAGCAACAGGTTAGCAACGGAGGGTCGCGAGTTTGGAACTCGATTCAGCCAAAGAACGTCGTGTACACGGGGGCTAGTGCACGTTAAATTTGCCGTGGCCTCAAATGTCCTTACGTTCGCGTGGTGTGGAAGCTTGGAGAGTGGGGCGCCAACTCAGGTATTACCTCGTCATCTGACCAGGGTTCAAAATTACGAGGCGTTATCCTTGGATCTTTCTCTTAGGGATTGATCCCGGACCGTCGCCAAGGGTCCATTGTGTTGCTCAATTGCGACGTTATTTAACTACCTAACTATCAGCTCTTCAGGTTTTCCAATTAGTAACTTATTAAAAGGAATGACAAAAAGAGCTAATATTAAATTTATTATTGCCCAAAAATTACAGGAAGGAAATGACTGAAATTTTGCAAAATCGTATACAATACCTGTTGATTCGATTCCTATCAAAATATATGAAGGTTGCAGTTCATAATTGTTTCAAACAATAATTCGGAGAAAGGTTAAAGTAATACATCTAATATTTCACCCTCAGGGTCTGAGTTGTATTACTATATTACCTGGCACCTCACTCTCCAAACTACCACACCACGCCAACGTGAGGATATTTGAGGCCACGACAGATTTAACGCGCACCATTCCCCGCGTACACGACGATCTTTGGCTGGGCCAAGTTTCGAACTCGTAACTCGATTTGCTAATCCATTGCTCTTCCAACTGGGATACCATGACCCTGAATAAATGCTATTTTATTTCTTGAATTGTTGAATACATTATTCTAGCAAATTTATATTTAGAAACTATTCGTATTTTATATATTTTATTTGTTGATATTTAACTATCTACTTAAAAATAGACCTACAATTAGATATATTGAGCTACTTATATTAAAGTAATATTCTCATATTTAGGTAAATTAGTTATTTTTCAAATAACAATGGCATGAGAATTCTTAAAATTTTTAACAAGTAGTAAAACTTGGTATGCATTTTACAAAGTAATAAATTCACTACGATCTAGAATGCCAGGACAATGTAGTGATCATGGCAATGATAAGGTTTTGCATGATCATAAGGTATTGCGCGATCGATCATGCAATTATAAGGTTTTGCCATGTTCATATCTTTACAAAGTGGAATTTCAATGTATTTAAATGCAATTTAAATAAACAAGTTTAATCCGACTATGGATTCGGAACTTTCATATTTTATGATGGAAATGCAACATGTTTTCAGCCCAGTGATTCTCATCGTCTGCCCAATTGAATTGCAAGTTTAAAAGTTAGTAAGATAGGAAAAGCTCTGGCATATAAAAAGAAGTAAATATAGATAAAGTGTATATGTGAAGGAACTATAACATGGTTCCATTAGCTGGATGAAGATTAAAAGTTAATCTTAAGTTCTAAGGAGAGTTTGTTTCCCTGAGGAAAAAAGTACAAGAAATTCACTGTTGCCATTCTCTCGGGAAGAAAAAGCATCTGTCGCTACCGAAATCATTTGTCTCTTCTCTTGTTGCCAAAGCGAGCTTTAAATCAATTATAAGAATGGAACGCGTTTTAGTCTCCCCTGGACTCAATAGAAAAGTTCCACTTTCCCCTCAGATTCTTGCTTCTTTGAAAACACAAAAGATTTCATTCGATTTCTTTCCAGATAAACCCAGTGCTCTGATTTTATAGATAAGGATGTCGGGAAAGCAAATTGCTTTACTGAATAATTTTTATTTTATTTACGAGTATGCTAGAGTTAAATTGAAGGCATCGAATTGTCGAATTTTTTCGGATATCCATACATTCATCTGTTATAGAAAAAAAACTTTCATTCTTTGGGAGTTCTAAAAATATCTCAGGATTTTACATGCTGAAAATATTCACAGGATACTTTAATTAAGTATGAAGGTAGGTAGTTAATTAATGCGTCGCATTGGAACAACCCAACGGGATATTGGCGACGGTCCGGGATCAATATCCTTAAGGGAAAGATCCAAGGACAACGCCTCGTAATTTTGAACTATGATCAGATGACGAGGTCAATACCTGAGCTGGCACCCGACTCGCCAAACTTCCACACCACGCCATTGTGACGACTTTTGAGGCCACGAGATATTGAACTTGCACCAGCCCCAACTACGGACTTTGACTGGATTGAGTTTCGATATCACTACCCTCCGGTTGCTAATTCGTTGCTCTTCCAACTGGGCTACCGCGGCCCAATTAAGTATAAAAGATAGAAGTTTTACGATATTGTTTGTTTTAGAACTGTCAACAATGAGTTAATTCAGAGTGCTTCATTACATATACATCTTGATGCATGAGCCCTGCGTATTAACACCGACTTCTCTATGTCTTTTATAAACCAGCATAATATATGTAGCGAAGCAATATATGTAAAATGAATATTAAATAAAGCAGTAACAATAGATGAATCACAAATTTTCTTTTAGAGAATTCTAAAAATATTCTCTCAGGTGCAGTCGAACAAGATATGCTCCAACATCTCTTTCCCATCAAGGCAAATAAGGCACTTGGAGTCAGACAGGTGAAAACGATTCAAGTAGGCTTGAGCTTCGTTACATTTGAATTGATAATATTGGACGTTTTAGAAGTGTATATCAGTGTGATTAAGAATACTTACAATACAACTTTCCTAATTACAAATTACTGCATATTGAATGAATTTGATAAAATAGCATTTTATATCTCAATTCCATAATGCATATTTTATAAATTCCATAATGCATATTTTATAAATTCCATAAATATCTGGTGAGTAAAGCAAAATTCTATAAAATGAATAAAGGAAAAATATTTGATAAGTGTGGTACTTAATATAAAGACCGGAATTTTCAAAGGACCATTTATTAAAAATCACGAAAAGTTGAGAAGTAGAAGACAGTTTAACCCTCCAAATGGTTTCGACGAAATAGATTTGACCAATTTTGCTAATACTTGACGAGATATCTCGTCATCAAGACATTGCCGATTCTTTTAGGACGACGAGATCAAGATCTGGTCAGTTTTGCTAATGACGGGATACTTTGTTGAGTCAACCGCCAGGAGGGTTAAAAGGAAAATTTTGAAGGAATACTTTAAAATAAATCTAGAACGAACAAAAATCCATCTAGATTACGGATATCCTCGCGGGAAATACAATATTTTATGTATTGCGTGACATACTCAAAACCAACTTATCTTTAAAAACACCAAGCATAATAAAAATAAGCTTGAGGGATATTAAAATGAAAATGCACTTAAAATGTCCAAATCTACATTAGTTTTATTTAAAGCAAGAGCGGAGATAGATGTCAAAATGCAAAACTTTGCTCAATATCACAGAGATTATGCACCAGGAAAAGGTGCTCAGATGGACATTTACATAAGCTGTTACACTCTTACTGATACGAACCTCCTATATGTGCACGAATATAACATTGGATTGCAATAAGACGAAATACGTTTTCTATTTATAAGAGATGAAAAATTCATTTTTAAAGATCATATACTAGTTCTTATGTTGGGGATCGAAATGTATTTTAAAACATGAATAAATTTATATATATTTCTACATCACATACTGCAATAAGTAAAATATATTGATTTTTCAATGATTACAGGGTATCCATATGGTAAAGCGCTCTTATATCTTCACATTACCTTTCTCGGTAATTGATAACTTCTATTGACCTTATGGTAGAGCTATAAAACCGTTTAAGTAACGCTTCGAAAGCGTACAACATTGGCCATTAGAGCTTAAAGGAACAAAGCAGAAAAGGCATCGAATTTTTTTTTGATTAATTCTATCAATATTTATCATCAGATGGTCGCGCCGTTATTTCATCTTACGAAATTATTTGGATGAAATGTAGTCAAGTTAGCGTTACTTCAGACTTAACCTATTTACTCTGAAAATAAAACGTATAAGAATAAAAATAAAAACTTGGTTTATCTTTCGAAATTCGATGGAACTTGGAGGACTTGAATGACGTTTTTAAAGAATTCATTGTTTAAAAAAAATTCTGAGTTTATAGGATACTCGGATATGGTATTAAGGAAGAGCGAAAGAATTTTTCATTACAATCGAATTTAGAGTTCCTTTGCTGTTTGATACTTTGGACAGTGGCTAGTTGATTTTCTATGAACAAAAAGAATTTTCTCTGTCTCTCCCTTTCACCTTTTATCTATGCACATAAAATAGAGTTGGCGTCTGTATGTCGCTATACAAATCTTCACCGTTTGACCAATCCACACCAAATTTTATACACTTATACATTGGAACCCTGCGAGTAACGCAAGCTACATATCAACCCCGTTCTAGGTGTGCAGAGGGGGCTAAATCAATTCGAAATTGCCATAGGAAAAACATTGAGCATAAAACGCTTGTGGTACGGAACTCAGTTTGTTTTACCAGTATTGCTCGAAAAACAAATTTTTCCGAAATGTTATATTTAAACAATTTAAAATTCTAATTAAGTTGGAACTGGCTTTTATTTCTTTCCACAATATAAATAATTTAGAAATATTTGAATGACGAAAAATGGATATTTAAAATACTCAATTTTACACAACTTGCATTTTGTAATGGAACACGAAAAGCCAAAAAAACCCTCATTGATCATAAAAGCGTAATTTTGCAATTCGGTATCTGGCAACGTCAGAATTAATGCTTTATTTTATAAATTAGATTTAGAATTCCGTGTTTGTGTATTTGAGTTAAGACAGAAATGTTGCGGTCATATTTGAGCATTTCTAAGGTTTGTAAATTTGTGTTCTTTTTGTAAATAATTCATTATTGTCTATCAATATTTTTCAAGCGTCTTTTTCGAATTTCTCTATTTCAGAATATTCTCATGACGTTGAAATTCGACACGCTTGCTCAGATCTTTGGTTTTTCAGAATTCGACATTTTTCAATGACCCGAATTTCGTTTCTGTTTGTATTTATGTGTTCCATTACTTTCCATATTACAGATATATTATTTAGGAGTTAAATTATAATGAATTATTTTATTTTCTGCCGAATACCACTAGACATGGGTAATTTCTTGATGGTATATGTATATTTCGACGAACTTTCTTTAATTAAGTCTTTGGTTAAATACGTTATAGTTTGTAGAATTCTATTTCATAAAACTAACCTTTTTAAGTAAGGTGTATAACTTCTTATTTTAAAATGTCTGGTAAAATTAAAATAAAGTTATTCTAAAATAAGATATGTTACGGGTAGCCATACGTTGTAGTTCAAAGATATTTCTAAATTTTGACATATTTTCATTACAGGACGATTAAAATTAATTTGGTAAAGATGTCGAATCCGGGGCATGTTTGTCGCCAAGCAATTTTTGTCACTAAATCAAGATGGCGTCCAAAGTCAATATGGTCCTGGCTTTGGACGCCATCGCAATTTCGTTAAAAAAACACAGACTTCTCTACGTGAAAAGCCTTTTGCATAGAGTTGTCATAAAACTGGATCAAAACACTTAGGTTACCATGTTTGGCAATAAATCGCAGTGTCCCTGATTCGACATCTCCACCATCAATTTAATTTATATTTGTTTTTCATGTCTCATTGGTTTATTGAAAGCTGTACTCCATAGTCAAGTAACTACATCTATCATTCTAAATAGGTACGTAGTTTCCATATAGAAACAGTCTCTCAATTGAAAAACTTAAGTATTCGATTTAAAACTAAATTTTTCAGTTGGAGGAAAGCGATTTTTAAACAAGACTTTGCTGATCTTGGAATATCATAGTAAGGAAGTATGTAAACTAGGACTGCTGAAAAATAGAAATTTTTCGTCTTAAGTGGCAGAAGGTCGAGGTTGCTTACTTGAAGTTGAAACTGTTCGTATACAACTTAGGTACCTGTGAAACATTCATTGAAAGCAGTGATTTTGTAAAAAGTGTAATCGATTGAGTTTGCTTGGTCTACACCGATGACATTTGTTTTAAAAACAAGCTCCGTTATTCCATGTGCGGCTGAATAGAATTTTCAAGAAGAAAACGTGTGCTTCAAAATAAATTAACCACGAATGCCGTAACTTTTAATTTGCCATCCTCTCACAATGGTAATACAATTCGAAAACATTGAATCCATGGTGCAAGGGTACCACAAAAAATAAATATTGATTAGAAAACTGAGTGCGAGACTATACCCTGAAAATTCCTCATTTTTACTGAAAATGAACTTAATTGGCATTCGTAATCATTCCAAAACTCAAAATCGACTTCTGAAGAAATCATCTCAGAAAAGCTTTTGTAGTTTGTCTTACAGTAAGAGTGTGATGAATATGAAATGGATTATATGGATGGATATATTATGTATACATGTTTGCGTCCGAAGTAAATTGTAGAAGCTATGAAAAAGTTAAAACGATGTTAAAAAATATTTTCTGTACGCTTAAATGATGCTTGCATTTTTCTATGAAATAGAATCAACTCGAGCATCGCCGTGTAATTCTGCTAGTCAACCATATAAAGCAAGACTTATAGAAATCTAAATGTAGATGGCGCTAGTGTGCTTGTGATAGAGTTTGCTTTGTGTACATATTCTGTATCGGGTAACCGGCAGTAAAATCTTGTCTTCTGGTGGTTTATCTCGGAAGTGCAGATGGGAATCAATTTAACTTTATATTGTTCCTTGGTTGTTGATATTGTGGTAAATTGCGTTGTCTTTCTTTGTTAGTAGCAAACAAAACAAACCAATGAAACACATCACAATTTTAATTAAAGAAATGTCTATATGATTGTAAGGCATTGTGATAGTTGAAATTAATACGATTTTTTCCTCATTAGATTGGCGCAGCTTGTCCGCCTTTTGAACCTTATACCATAAAACCCCAATATACAATCCATCATTAGATCCTCCTCAGTACCTTCAAGTTGATCTTTGGGCAATATGCTGGCTTAAGGTCAAGAGTGACTCATGTTTATAGTAGTAATTGGTTTTTAAAATTCCTGCGGACGGAGCAAAATTGACTCAATATCTGAGGTAGGTAATTGAATTTACATCGCACTAGGAGCTATTCGCGACGATCTGGGATCAGTCCCGAAGAGAAAGAATTCGAGAACACAGCACCTCGTAATTTTTGAATTATGATCAAACAACGAGGTCAACACCTGAGTTGGCACCTAATTGAAATAACAATTTAAATTAATGTCTTGTATAAGTTAATTGAATACAACTCGTGTTCACTGGTGGTACGTCTATAATCCCACACTTCCCATTGTCTTTTGTTAATTAAGTGCGCGTGTCATTCCGGTTTGCGAGACTTTTTGTGTAAAGCTAAATGTAGATGGTACTAGTGTTTTTTCGGTCACACGTGCTTCCGGTACATATTCCATATTGAGTAACTGGAAGTAAAATCGTCTTCTGGTGGTCTATCTGTTTGCACTGGAATCCCTCTCTTAAAAATAAATGAGATACATACACTACTCACAAGTCACCGGACAACCATTCAAAATAACGCATCCAGCCACAAAACAAGGGCTGTTAACCATTGGTTTGAAGTTTGTTTTGGACTGATCAGCACAGTGCCCTGATATGAATCTCATCGAGCATGGGATGAATTAGAGCAAGAATACGAAGTTCGGAACCAAGGCAGCAAAGCTTTCTACAAAGCAGCAGTTAGCGGTGGCATTTATGTACTGAATGGTAGCACATACCTATCGCTGTGTTCCAAAATCTGGTCGGAAGCATGCCTAGAAGGGGGTCAATATGTCTTAGTGTCAAAGGTGGACCAACATCTTACTAATGTATGTTAATAAATGCTGCTTTGTTTCTTCTCCAGGTTTCCGGCTACTTTTGTCAGTACAGTGTATATCGAGAAATTTTTAAATCAAAACGAGGAAGTTGATAGATGAGGATGTTCTGTTAAGCTAAATGTAGGTAGCGTTAAGTATTTTAATTAACTTCACTCTGGGGCAGCACAACAGGCTATTAGAGACGGTACGGGATCAAACCCAAAGGGAAAGATCAAGGTATTGGTATTTTTCAATTAACGTCACACTGGAGCAACACAACGGGCTATTGGTGACGGTCCGGAATCAATCCCAAAGGGAAAGATAGAGGACAACGCCACGTAATTTTGAACTATGGTCAGATGATTAGGTCACACCTGAGCGTGGCACCCCACCAAACTTCCCCACCACGCCAACATTAGGACATTTGATGCCACGACAGATTTAACGCGCACTAGCCCCCTTTGTACACGACGGTGTTTGTTGGATTCGAACTCTCAACCCTCCGGTTTCTAGTCCGTTACTCATCCAAGCGGGCTACCACGGCCCCCAAATTTCAAACCAATATATTTTATACAACTCGGTTACACGAATAACATTTCCTCCTTTTTAACCCTTTAAGTGCTTTAGACGAGATATCTCGTCCCTTAAGATCTGACGAATTTTACAAATGACAATATATCTCGTCAAGACAATGCCGATTTTTTTATGCTGACCAGAACGAGATCTGGTCAGTTTCCTTCTGATGACGAGATATATCGTATCAGAAGATAGATATATCTAGGATATCAGGACGAGATACATCTAGATCTGGTCAGTTTTGCTAATAAGGAGACACCTCTTCAAGACAACAACCAGGAGAGAGAGAGGGTTAAATTAAACTAGTTAATTTTATTTAAAGATGTACCCAGTATTCAAGTGACATTAACCTTCCAGGTGGTTGTCTCGAAGAAATATCTTGTCAGTAGCAAGACTGACCAGATGTTGATCTCGTCCTAATAAAAAATGATGACGAGGTATCTCGTCATTAGCAAAATTGGTCAGATCTTGATGGACGAGATATCTTGTCGATACCACATGGAGGGTTTAATTCTGCTCAGGTAAGATTCAGAAACCGAATATCCCCAAATGAAAATGATAAAGACAATCTGTACCAATTAACAAAAAGAAACGATGTCAATATTTTTCGATCGACGTACGTCATAATCGATACATGCCCTTCCGACACCGAAACTACATCACTCTTTAACTATAAGCTTCCTCCATAAGCCGGTAAACTATAAGACAAAGGCTTCGATTCTCTTTCCCGATCCACGCCGATAAATCGGATTACGCGAGAAACAACTCGTTATCATGCCTGGTCATCCTTTTTCGATTAAAGACCCGACGCTCTACTTCTCAGCCCGTCATTACATTCACTTCAGCAATACCCGGAATTCCACAGGGAAAAAAAAGAAATGGCGTAAAAAGAACGTTGATGTTTTTATAAAGCGGTTGCGGGTGTGGAGAGTGAGTGAAGACACTCCTTTCTTCATTGCACCTGCATTAAAAAAAAGAAACATTGCTAACTGTATGTTAATTGCTTGAGATTATAAACTGAAATGCTATTTCCTGTAGATAGAAAAATAACACATTGTTTTTTCGGGCTTAGATTAATCCACTGAGCATCGCGAGATTTGTGAGTAGTGGTGTTCCTTTTACAACACTTAATGAATAAATAAACCCTATTTCTAAATAATCCATGGATTCTTTCAACCTTTAGAGAGATTCTATTGGTCCCTTCCTTAGAATAGATACCCGAGTGATCAGTACTCTGTTCTGTTTTACCCTCGTCTTCTATTGGTTCTTTTCTTAGATTAGAATTATTTTGAAACATTATATTGCTCCTTTTTAGAACAGAATCCTTCAGAAAGATTTTATTGATCCTTTCCTTGGAATAGAATTTTTTTGGAAAGATTCTATTCACTTTTTCAAAATGGAAATTCTCTTCCTTTGGAGATATTCTTAATCTTCCTTTGGAAAGATTCTTAATCTTTCTTTAGAAAAATTCTATTGATCCGTTTGTTGGAATACAATGCTTTGGAAAGATTCTTTATTTTCCTTTGGAGATATTCTTAATCTTCCTTTGGAGATAGTCTTAATCTTCCTTTGGAGATATTCTTAATATTCCTTTAGAAAAATTCTATTGATCCGTTCATTGGAATACAATGCTTTAAAAAGATTCTATTAATCCTTTCCTTAGAACACAAACCTTTGGAAACATTCTATTTATTAAGAAGATCAAAATTGGTTAGAAGATATGCTGGGAATACTGAAGGTTGCAGGTGGAATTATGCTTGTGAACCCGCCAGATGGTAGAGGAAGAAATATATTATTAATTCGTTTGTTATATATATATATATATATATATATATATATATATATATATATATATATATTTATCACAGTGTTATGCATATACAAAGGATAATTGTTTCGATGATTGCTTTTCGAATTTTATTTGTTTGGACTTGTCTCATTGAATTAAGAAAGGATTAGAGCTAAATGAACATAAATGAAAGTAACTGATGAAAATAGTTTTAAAATTAAGAGATTAAAGAAAACAATAGTTTAAATCAGACGAATCTAATCCATGGATCTACGAGAGCCATTTTCTGTCAGGCTAATTTAAGGTACGATAAGTACGAAAAAGTACGAGGTGTGTTATAAAGATGTATAAACATTCTAGAAATAAATCCCTTATATCTTATAATAAACTTAGAATTCTAAATATTTGGAGAAAATTAATTATCTTTTCATTGTTCTAACGCTTTGCGAGCATGTGATTTATTCACAACAGAACTAGAATTTATGTATTAATATTTCTTAATAACTCCCTCAATGCATTTAAGTAATCATATAGTTCTGAACAAAGCCTATGTTAATCACGTTTTGATAATTCTGAATCGTTTTGGTGGGTATATTAACAATATTACTCATAACTCTATCTACACCAAATGCCTTTCAGTATGAATGATTCCTCCCTTTACATAAATGTGAATTCTTGGTAAGTATTTGGAATCTTATGTATCATGGTCGGCAACGCTTAGTGAGGGAAAAGAATCTTATTCGGAATGTTTGTTGACAGTGAAAGATATCACAATTCTGAATTCATGGTAAAAATTAATGATATTCTCATAATTATCAGTGCGTGGAAATAGTTATATACTAAACACTTAGATAATATAATTTATCATATTCTCAATATCGTGAGCAGAGCAAGTGCTGTAGCCCAAGGGAGTTGGGACATTGGAGATCCGAAAGTGTTTTCTTATTTTCAGGGCTGCCAACTGGGTTACAGCTGCCCTTTATAACTTCGGGTTCTCTACGAAACGAAATCTTGTCTATGCTACTAAACAGAGCTATAATATACTATTACTCTCACACATTGAAATGCTTTAGAATGGTATTTTCATTAAGAATTAACTCTTGGACAAGTTTATAATATTATATTATTATACATCTGAACACACTTGAACTCTGATTTCATATTTCCATGCATATAAAGAGCATTCACATTTTTTCCATTAACTGTTTGTGTGAAAAGAGGAGCTTTCCGACGTACGTAAGAGTTTTCCTGATTTTTTTGACCATGTAAAAGAATTCACAATAGTTAAAACACAGACCTAAACTATCACCCTCTGTTCCTAGTTTTTTTCTCCACACACGCCAATGTCAATGTCCTTTATTCTCTAATACAATGAACCGAAACGGATACTCGGACTTGTGTTTTATTTTGTAGAATTCCTTGCTTGGTATGCCTCAAATAATTATCAAGGTTTCTTTAAGCAGAAGGGGGTATTTTTGTAACTATTCTGTCTAGACATTGTTTGTGTTAGGACTTTATTCAGGGATAAATGACACGTGGAAACAAATTAACACATATCCGATTGGTTAGATGAAGGCACAATGGAACAAAGGAAAGCATTTTTTTTTAAACGGAGGATTTGGTATAAAAATCTGTTTCTTTTTGTTTTACGTGTGTTAGTTCAGAGCAAAGATAGATTCAGTTAGATAGATATTTAAACATTTTTTTAATAAAAGAGTAGTTTTGGTGAGCATATTTTCATTAGTATGTTGAGCTTGGAATCATTTACAGACGTGGTGTATGTGCATGTAGTATGCCCTTCAAAAGAAATTCTCCAGCAGTCTGGTTATAGAAGAGAGAGAAATCTGGATGATAGAAATAAGGGTAGAATAGGAAATATGAAGGAACGTGAAAATAGCTATGGATGTTAAAAAATACGGAATCTTGTGTGCATGGGTTACGATTGAAGTGGACGTTCAAAAGGTAGGTAGGTAGCTGAATTTATGACGTATGGGAGCAGCACAACGGGTTATTGGCGACGGTCGGGGATCCCGAAGGGAAAGATCCAAGGACATCTTGTAATACTGAACTATGGTGAGATGACGAGGTTAACACTTGAACTGACACCCCACTCCCCAAAATCCCACACCCCGCCAACATAAGGAAATTTGAGGCCACGACAGATTTAACGAGCACCAGATCTTTGGTTGAATCGAGTTTCGAACTCGTAACCCTCCGGTTGCTAATCCGCTACTCTTCCAACTGGGCTACTGAGGCCCCACACTTACATAGGAAGCAGTGTGTAAGAAATAGCTTCTATGTTGAGAATATCCGAGCGATCGGAAGAAATAACATGAAGGTTCATGCTCTCTTGGTGTTGACGTTATAACTGTATCATCATCGGTCTTCCAATGATATAGACAGAGCATGTGGGCGGAATCGATGTCGTAAGATGTAACTGTTGAAAAATACATTGTTCTATTTTTTTTCTAGTGGAAATAAGACATACAACTAAACTCTGTTAATTTTTTTATGTTGTTCGAACTCTGTTTACAAAATTAGAAGTTGTATTTTATTGCCAAGCAAGTGTTCTTTTAATATTTTTCCAAATTTAATTTATTCTTATGTATAAATAAAATAATTATTTTATTACTTTAAAAAATATAGGAAAGTCAAGTGGGCTTACGAATCGACTTGGGCCGATTGACTATCGAAGCGTAGACGTGTTTTAAACACACTGAATAATCACTTTAACCAATCAATATTCCCCCACATTAGTATTCAGCTTTTTCTCACAACCACGTGACAGATCTCCAAACCGAGCGATCGGGAGAAGTAGCATGAAGCTACGTGCACATACTTCCCCCTATTTCATTAGAAGGTTGAGTTCCACCACATGATCCGTGTATTCCATTAGAAGGTCGATAGACAACGTCATTTTACGTCATTAATTTCATTTCTCGATGCTTCAATCACAAATCTAAGGGTAACATGCTAGATAATACACTCAAAACAGAGGTCCACTTTCGCTCGTGTAATTGCGTTTGATTAGAATGCTGAAAAGCTGTGATTCGCCAGAGATTATCTCGTGAAAGACGTTTCTTTCAGAAACTGTGATTTGCATACTGCTTTGCTTTGAAAGATCATTAGAAATCGATTACGAAAACTGAATTATTTTTAATTGATAGAACTGCTGAGGTGAGATTTTGTTCCAGTTAAAAGGTAATCGTCTTCCAGTTGTAACTATTCTAATGATCATTAGGGTGGTCATTAAAGAACAGGGAATTTCAGCTTCTCTATAATGATAATTACCCATTAATTGCTTAATTGTGGGTTTGTTGCATTGTTATTTTGTCTGGTTTCATTTGTACATTAAAAAACCTTCGAATTTTCGTCACGCAGGAAGTGATGCAGATACGTATGCGCTATTTAAAGATTTATTTATTTTAAAAATAGATAAAATATTTTTGTACAATCTATAAGAGAATACTATATTTAGGTAGAAAAATAAACGGGAGAAAAAATTTTATATTGGATGAAATAATGTTAGGAAAATATGAAATACTCGTATATGCATAGATATGCATAGCGTTAATGAACTTTTAAGTAAATCTAGATTAAACTAGCATTGGGAAACATACTCAGCATGAAATAATAGATGGTTTGAGTGTATAAAAACGAATGAAAATAGTTTCTTTTATCACTATATGCTTGAAGCTTGAGTTTTAACCCTCTAAAGGTCATGCACTTACTATTCCACCATGCAACCTGCAGTTTTCAATGCATGGCTTCAAACTAATTTTAACCTCCTTGACCAATAGAACCTCAAAGGGTTAATGTAATGTATTTTTAAATCTTTTACCAGAAAAGGCCATGTTTAAAGGATATTATCATTGCTACGACTATTTTCAGAAATTAGATATTTCGAAAGGAATTTAAAAATGAGATATTTACAAGCGTTATACATATAAGAATTTTGCAGGTTCACATGTTTAAGAAGCAAAATCGAGTTGCGTTTTATAATTTTTGTAAACTGATTACAACAAAAAAACATTTTAAGATTCGTTTTATATTATTTTCCAGCTTTTCGATGATTAAAATTTAACGTGGTCTAAACATTGTACAGTAAATTCTTCTACAGTTATAATTTTTGGTGATCTTGTCACACGGTTCTTTTGTTTCTCTATACTACCAAGAATGACGCTTTTAACGGTATGCGCCTGTTAAACCATTTATTCATTAATTCTGACATCAATATATTATGTCCTCAAATATTTTACCTTTTCACTTTGAAAAAAAATGGAAAGGTAAAATGATATTAAAATAATAAGGGAATTTTAAATTCCCGTAATAAGAGATATTGAAATTCTCGTAAATCACCTTTGAAATAGGATTCTGATACAAACTAAAAGTTTTCAAAGCAGCTTTTAATTTAAATGGGAAAACCCAAATTACCCGATTACCGTACGTTCCAACTAAAAAGCTTAATTTTAATGTTGAGCTGAAACATTTTATTGCAGAATTTTCAAAGGAAATTCTAATTCCTGCCTCAATAATCAGCATGGGTGTAATAATCCAACCAGGAATAAGATCGATAAATCTGTCCGGTACGATGCTTTTACGGTAGGATAGTCATGTTCACGCCCTCCTGATCTACTTGACTCGATATTTGTTGACAGAATAGACCACCCTCTTAGTAGAGAGGAAATTTATAAAGTTGCATTTATGTCTAGAAGGAATCGTAAATAATCCTTCCACTAGCCCTCGCGTTCTTAAATCGTGACATTAGTTATTTTATTGAATTCGTAAATTTTAGCTGTTCTTTCGTCTACTCAGTGTAAGACAGAAGTTTCTCGGTTCCTAAAGAGACTGTGCAAAGAGAAGGGATGGAATCCACATACCTACATAAACCTTATACCTACATAAACCTTTTTATCCCTTAAGATGTACGTTTACACTGGATTTAAAAAAAAATTATTTTAAAATTCCAATTTTTTTACAATAGGTCATTTGTTTCAGTTTGTAACGGTTCAGTTGTAAACGTACGCCTTAAGGGAGAAGAAGGTTTATGTAGGTATAAGGTTTATGTAGGTCATGGATTCCATCCCTTCTCTTTGCAGTCTCTTTAGGAACAGAGAAACTTCTGTTCAAACTCATTTCAGTTTGGAAAATTCAGATTAATCCAATCATTAATGATCTAATTTAGATATAATTAGCTAATTAGCCTGATTTTTGAGCAGTGATATCTCAGATTCTAGTTTGTTCAGAAAGACAATTCCTATTGGAAATTATTCCTAATATTCTTCTTCATGTTTTGACCCTCCATCAAATTACCAGGGAGAATAGGTTTTTTATACGATTTTTTCTCCAAGGAAGTTTTAAAAAAATCAAGATTTTTTCAGGAATTTTGACATTTAAAATCAACTAAAAATTCATTTCTTAACCAATAACTTTCACTGAGGGTCAAAACATCTAATGTATTATATAGATTAGAACGATATAAAAATAATTATAATAGATCAATTCATTATTGAATTATCACTGTTTGAACAAAGCATTATATTGTAAAAGCACAATTCTACAGAAATCAAGTTTAAAGTTCTGGAAAATGTTTGTACATGGGGACAGTTCCTAACGAAAACCGTTGTAACTAGAAAACTATTTAGAATATTTACAAGAACTTGGTATCGTTTGAAAACTAAGGAGTTGGACAATATTTTGAATTAATAAAAAAAATGTATCGATATTTTAATCAATTTTCGTGATTTCTAATGAATACCGAGGCTGTTCGGACATTTTTTGAACGATTTTAATGGACTGAAGCTCAATTTTTTACATGAAATTTCTGTGTTTTAAATGTTCCATTTGATAGCTCTTATTGTTAACTATCTTTCAACACCTTAATTTCCATGATAATGACTTTTGTGGTATCGACAGTGGTATTTTGTCCCATTCTTGTTCCAGTTTTCCAGTCCTTGAATGGTTTTCGGTCGACGTTTCGATAATGCCCTTCTTAAAAGTCCAAAAGCACAAAAGTCCATGGGTGAAACATCTGGAGATTTAGCAGAAATATCAGTAAAGGGTATTGACTTGATATCAGTTTCTTGTTCCATTTTTTCCAAGAATGTAATAGTCGATTTAGATGTGTGGCTGCTTGCTTTACCCTGATGCAGTTCTGATTGTTGGCACTGTGGGTAAAGATATGGTATTTCTTTTTTGAATATTGGGGATAAAATATGGTCTTGAGGGAGTTGATTTTTACGTTTTTCCCCTCTTTCTACTTTTAATTTTCCATTATATGCAAAACCGGCAACAATCATAAATCTCTTAGAGAAAGTTCTCACGTTCACTTTGCTATAGTCCTTTGACTTGGCGGATTCTCTTTTAAAATTAAAGATCTTACCTTACAAATATTCTCAGAAATTTTTTCTTTTTATTATTTTTCCACTTTTACGTTTTTTTCCTTTCTCATTAATAATATTACTTATCGTACCTTTAGATATCGAAAAATCATGACTTTTACAGCGTTTTTGAATAATTGAATAAGCAAATTCTCTTCGGAAAGAGCGGAAACATAGCCTTCCGTCCATTGCTTATTTAAAGCGCCATTTTGAAAGTAAACAAAACTCTTGAGTTATCAGACGATAAGTTATACTTTAACTATTTAACTGCTGTGAAAATAAAATTCTTTTGTAGCATACAATTTTTTTACAGCTCATCAAAATCGTTCAAAAAATGTCCGAACGGCCTCTGTACATACACCTTAAGGTTATTCTAGATTAATTTTTTGTTTGTTTTCAACATTTTACAGTTCCCAAACAGTTACTAAGCTGAATAATAATTGTTCCAGCCCTGTAATAAATGGATTTGCATACTGAGCTTCAAGTTCCTTGAGAATTAGCATACCTCAATTTTGAAGACATACACTATTTTGGATGTCAAATACCATGTTGAAGTTATCTGGATTGCCAGGAAATAAGATTTTTCAGCGCAACAGAAATGTCGAAAATGATTTATCATCATTCAGATTTTTTACTCCTTATCAATCCCTGCATCAATGCATGACTTGGTAGACCGCCCATAACTAGTATGTCGGAAAATTTTTATCTACGAAAGAACAGTTCCCGTGCGTACATTGAAAAACCGGAATTTTTTTATAGAAAGAATATTATTTTTCTCTGGTTATGTTGGATGAGGTTTCCGATATTTTGCATGAAAGGAAATCTAAGGCATCAAATTATGAGGATTTATCTGTAAAGCTAAGTGAACAGGGCTCTATTATTTTTTGTGGAAGAATGTATTTCATTATAGCACACACATATTTCAGAAGTGACGTCACTTGGCTACATTTTAAAGATATTCCGTCATCTACCGGAGTGAGATCATTGGAAAACCGGATGTTAAATTCTCGTCTTCCGGTGGCTTGTTTGTTTGCACTGCAAATTCCTGATATAACTTTATTAACTCTGATTTCTTATTTTATGTCCCTTTAGGGGACATTTATGACAATGCAATAAAATTGGTAAAATAAGGTGTTCGAAACTGACTTTAGGGTATCTAATTTCTGTGTGATAATATAATATTATTATGCTAAGTTTGTAATAAAAAAATACATATTTAGTATTTCTATGTCTAAAAATTACCTTACCAATTAAACGTAAACAGAAATTTGTTTGACGTGAATACACCAAGAGAATCGGAACAGTTTTGGGGCATGCAGGAAAAGTCGAGTGTTACAAAAAAGCGTGTCTTATGATTTCAGAGCTAGAAGGTAGGTATTTTAACTAACGTCGTACTGGAGCAATATGATGGGCTATTGGCGACGGTCCGGGATTCATCCCCAAGGGAAAGATCAAGGACAAAGCCACGTAATTTTGAACCACGGTCAGAAGATGACGAGTCAGAACTAGAAGAAACACCCAGAAGATAACTATAGCGTCGTGTAGACAAAGGATGTCCATACCTGATATTACCGAGTGCATAGTCGCACTGAGCGCGGGTAGGGGTCTGTAATATGTCGAAATTCTACAGTGCTGCGCGAGCTTTGGGCCAGTGTAACTTTAGATTTCGTGAAGTGAGGACTGTGTGTGTGCTGTGCTCAAGTGGTTCATTCGTAATATTCCGAACTTCGCTACAGTCACAGGCCTTTAATCAATAAAATTATTTTTCAATATCATAATAAAATCAAACTGTAAATTAATGGTTGAATATTCATAATAGGCAATTGTTCAATCTGTCTATGCCTGCTCTTCATTCATTCCACAATCTAGCAACAGTCCCGAGTATTCACGAAAAAATTACGGTTTATGTCGACACAACCTACTAATTATTTATAAACTTAGTATTTCAATGTATGCTAATTTTGAAGAGGAATTTCTATTTAATTTATGAGATTATATTACTTAACACTCTTACATATTTCTATGGTAAAGTAATGTGATCACACAATGAAACATTGAAACGAGTTTCCAAAAATACTTAATTCAGAATGTCTTGGTGTATGAAATTTCCAAAATGATCATCGAACAGAATTTTCAAAAAAAAATTACATACCTTAGTTTAAGAGATACAATTCCTTCTAAGTATATACTTATTTTTTAAAAATTTAACTGATGATAATAAACGAACAACGTAATATTCATTTTTTTTATTTCGGGTATGAAATAGTTGGATATCAAACTACATTTTCAATAATTGACTATTAAATTTCGGCCAAGCATCAATAAATTGTAAATTAGTTTTGATCTGAATACATAGTTTGAAATAAAAAATCGTTAATAAACCTATCTGAACATTGAAAACTGCCTATTTTCAAAAATGTGATGTTTCAATTCAAAAACATAAAAACACTCGAAGTAGTTATCACCAAACATCAAAAATTCCATCCACAAGTTAAAAGAAATGTTTCTAACTCAGCGTTGTTTCTCGTATGGATTAAATGATACCAGAAATATCTTCGAGGCAGAATGTTCGAAGCAGCCAGAGCGGAAGTGAAAAAAGCATTCTCGAGATTATTTTTATTATGGTTAGAATCTTGTGGCGTGTTGAAATCCAGAAATGTCTTCCAAGAAAAGCCTCAATTAGAGATTTTCCTTTGAAGACTTTTTTTCCCGATGAAGGATAAATAAAAATGTATCTTTAAGATATTTTAAACTTGATCTTGAGAGAATTTCCCAATTTTGAACGTTTAAATTTTGAGAACCCCCGATATATTTGTATAGTTATGAAATTATACAGTTGCAATGATAGCACATTCTTCTGTTGAAACACAGAAAATTTGAACGTAAGGTTACACATTGCGAAACACCAATTTTCATTACATATTTAGTTCTTGTGTTATAATTTGAAATTTGCGGATTATGAGTAGAGACACTATCCTTCTAGGACTATCTTTCTAGGTGGCCCAGTTGCAAGAGTCTCGAATTAGTAACAGGTGAGTTGCTAGTTCCAGACTCGATCCAACCAAATACCGTCGTGTAAGTATGGGCTGGTCCACATTAAAACTTTTGTGGGCTCAAATAACTTCACTATGGCATGATGTAGAAATTTAAAGGATGGGGTGCTAGCTTAAGTGTTGACCTCGTCATCTGACAGTGGTTTAAAATTACGAGGTGTTGTCCTCGGATTAATCCAGGACCGTTGTAGCCCTGTTGTGTTGCTCCAGTGCAACGTTAATTCAATTACCGACCGACCCATCCGTTGTTTGTCTATGGATGATCCGTCGCAAATTCCTCCAGGATCAACTCCGTAGGATGGTCAAAATCAAAATAAAAAATTAGACAGCCATGAGGAAATTTGAAAATATTGAATAACGGTCTTTTTTATACATCTCAACAATACCAAATCAATGGGACAACGGGATAGGGTTGACCCACTTAATTTAGTTTACTTTTTGATAGCTAACGGAGTGAAAAATGTCAAAACAAATATCGAAGTGTCAAAAATTTATAATGCTATTTTTGTTTTTATTTCCTCTTCCTTCCATGCTGTCTTATCTGATGTATTGATCAATTCAGCGGAATTTCACTCAGTTTTCGACTGTCTTGTTTTTGAATTCTGAAAAGGCCTTGCCTAGAGTTTCTCACCGTGTGACTTTGAAATAGTTATTGCTTACGTTGACACACATTGTCTCAGTGGGACAATCTCAGTGGTACATTGTCTCAGTGACACATTGTCTCAGTGGGAAAATCTGCCCCGTATTCAATGAGTCAACCTACCCCAAGTCGCCGCAATTGCATTTCATCTCCAAAAACTACTTGCATTGAATATGATAAAATTAAAGCTTATCGCAACTTTGAACCACTGTCACATGACAAGGTCAACACCTGAACCGGCACTCAACTCTCCAAACGTCCACACCACGACAACGTGAGGACATTTGTGGCAGCGACAGATTTAACTCTGAGGCACACGATTTTAAAGAAAAAATCCAAGTTGCACAGAATTGTTTATTCCCTTATTCAGCTCCAAAATTAGTATAAAACATCTTAATTATAAAACGATTTATTCACTCATAATAAATTTTTGCGAAAAATAAACACCGTTATGAAAAACAAAAATTCACTGCACCACACAATTCGTCAACCTTAATCACAACAGTGTCAACAACTTACTAATGCGTTTTGACGTGTCCAAATTTTTTGTTTTCAGTTACACATTTAGCGTTAGTTTATAGCATTTCCAACTCAATGAAAAACTTTAAATAAAATATTAAACTGTATGACTATGAGTAATTTCAACTTTTTGAGGTGGGTTAAAAAATATCTTACAATTAATAGAAAGCGCAGCAAAAGGAGGGGTAGTTTTTAATCCACCTAACCCCAAAGAGTTAAAGCGCTACTCTTCCAACCGGGCTACCGCGGCCCCAACAACAGATTGGTAAACAACGTGTCTTGATATAAGATTTCTCCTTTTCTCCCAGGAACAACAGGAGACTGGCAATCCTGTCCGTTCATAGCTTTTGCAGGCAACACACTTATCCCAATCCTTCATGAACTGGACATTTGGATATGTGCCATAGTTTGTTCTTGAGAACAGGCAGTTGAAGGTGTAATGGTTACTTCACTTGGAAACATGCACACAGGTTTGCGTGGTGGAATCCAAAAACTTATGAGTTCCTTATTCTTGCCTGATTTATCGCCTGATTTGCGACGTTTGGTGTTTAATCAACTAGGCTTTGACCTATCAACTATCATATATCAATTCGGTGGTAGTTGAGTTTACGTCACACTGGAGCAACAACTGGCTATTGTTGACTGCCCGAGATTGACCCCGAAGGGAAGGATCCAAGGACAACGCCTCGTAATTTGGAAATACGGTCAGATGACGAGAACAGCACCAGAGCTGGCACCCCACTCTCCAAACTTCCACACCACGCCAACGTGAGGACATTTGAGGCCACGACAGATTTAGCATGCACCAGCTTCCACGTACACGTCGGTCTTTGATTACATTGAGTTTGCTAGCCTCCGGCTGCTAATGCACTTCTTTATTAACTTGGCTACCGCTGACCGCTAAGACAGTGGAAAAACCAATTGAGTTACTACTCGTAAATGACAATGCCAAAATTTTTTGTATATATTTATATTTTTTTATTGAACAAAAGCAAACTCCCCGTGAACCACAAAAGTACAACACGGGGCTTAAGAAGTAAGTTGATTAAACAAACAGTGGGAAAAAATGTAGCTAAAATTATAAGATTTGATGAACTTAATAAATGTGTAGAAAAGCAGATTGGACTTAACAGAAACATTGAGTTTCACTGGCCATGTTTTACCCAATCTTCTCAAATAATTTTGAAGGCACATTTTTGAATTTTCAAATGCAGGACAACTGAAAAGCAAATGCTCCACATCTTGTGGCTGCTTTTTTGAACACTGGCACATATCATTAGTCCGAAGATGAAACCTATATAGATATCTAGCAAAGTTTTCATGGTCAGATAAAAAATGTTATAGCAACTTAACTAGTCAGCAATATAAAATCAAATCAAATCTCAGGACGAGACACAACATTTATTGACAGACAAGAAACGAAGCATGTATATATCTCCCCAAACGGACAACTACGCATTCGCCTTTTAACGGAACCGAAAAACAAGCGGGGTACATGCGCAGAAGAAAGCACGAATAGGGTTACTTGAACCCAACTGATAAACAGTTCCTCGTTCCGTTTTGGGGAGGAGAGAAGAAAAACACAGGGGTTCTGTTACATTGTGTAATTTTGAAGTTTTGCAAATTTTTGGTTTTGGGGTTTTATGGCGCAGGGGCCATATTTGGCCATGCTGCGCCAGACACAAGACATACAGTATCAAGTAATAGACACACAGACAATGAAAGTTTTACTGACACAGAAGAGAGTTATACTCCCAGGGAGGAATGCAACTGACAGGAATCGAATCTGCGCCGCCTACAACTCGAAGATTGCTTGCTTATGCAGTTGCATACCCACTGAGCCACGACGACCCCTGAGGTTTGCGAAGAAAAATAATTCCGAGTTCAATCCATGCTGGAAGTGGTAAACATTTTTTGGTGTGGCTAGCTTTCTTAGACGAGACGTACTCTTCGTTCCACTTAGCAACTAGATCGTCATAACAAGAGGCTTTCAAGTAACACTTCGAAACACAACATTTAATTTTTGAAAGGCCGTTTCAGGAAAAAATGGTTCACTCACCCAGCAGCGGAATGGATTCAGACGTCTCCGGCATCTTCTCCGCGATGGCCAGCATGAAGACGGAGAAGGCGAGGAGCACGGTGACCCCGAGAGCTATCTTTTCGCCAGAGTCCGGCGGCAGGCAGAAGACCAGGAGCGTCAGAACGGACATCATCATGCACGGCATCACGACGTTGTACATGTAGTAGAGCGTCTTCCTCCGGATCACCAGCGTGATGGTCACGTCGGGGAAGGGCTCAGAGCAACACGAGTAGTACACCACGTTCCGGACGATCCGGGCGTCCAGCAGCTCCCACTCACCATTCGGCACGTAGTTGGACAGGTCTACTTCTGACGTCCTGCAGGGGAAAAAACGCTACAGGTGGCTGCTTGTCGAAGTGTGTTTCATTCAAAGGCAGGAACGTAACTAAGGGGGTCAGACGAGGCATGTGCCCCGGATTGAAGGGGCGCGCTAAACTGGCCGAGTATTTTTTTACTATAGATATTTACGTATGATAAAAAATGAAGAGGAAAAACTTAGACTACAAAAACTATAAAAGGAGCTAAATGCAGAATGTGTGAAGTGTTGCATGAGTATGAGTTTGATGTTGTGAGAAGGGGAGGATGGATAGGGCAGTAAATTGTGCGTGAATGTATTTTTAGAGTGACTAATGCTATTCTTACCGTACACATATCCCGATATCATTTGATAAACCTTTACATTTCATTTGCAGCGATTATGATAAATGTGAAAGAATATACCAAAAATGGATACTCTCAGATTATTTGCCAATGAAATATCTTAGAACTAAATCTATTTACCTTTGAAATCAAGCATTTACCATCTAAATTGAATAAAAAAATTTGGAATAGTGGAATTAATGTGTGGTGGCGATATCAGGTGTTGTCGGGGAGGGTTTTGGTTTGGTTGGTCGGGGGGGGGGTCAAGGCAAGTTCTTGCCCCGGGTGGAAACTAGCCTATTTACTACGTCCCTGTTCAAAGGCATCGACATTCTAATAAAGACGCGTTCATGTTATTCCTCCCGATCGCTCGGTTTGAAGGTCACGTGGTGTTGGGAGAAAGCGCGAATCCTTGACGAGCGTAATGAAAAACATTAGTTTGAAGATCGATAGCCAATCCACATTAGTCGCGACCTTCACTTCTGAGATCTTATGACAGCGACTTCGCGACATCGATCTTCTAATGAAACAGATCGTGTGGACGGAGTTGCTGTTGTAAGATGTTTGAAGTATAAGTCACGTGGGCTTACGAATCACCTTGGGCCGATTGGCTATCGAAACGCCAATCAGTGCTTTAATCACGCTGTGGACATTCACTTTAAACAATCAATAATTTGTTCCACATTAGGATTCATGCTTTTCCCCACAACCACGTGAAGGATCTTCAAACCGTGCGACCGGAAGAAATAGCATGAAGTTCTATGTCAATAGAAGGTAGATGCTCTGAACACATGCTTCTATTTTATTAAAACGAATGGTTTACGACATCGACCTTCTAATGAAATAGACACGGCTTCATGTCATTTCTCTCGATGGCTAGGTTTGAAGATCTTTGCGCGGAGGTCACGAACTATTGGAAGAAAGCAAGAATACTAATATAGGACCAATTGACACGAGCGTGATAAAAACATTTTGCTCTTCAATAGCCGATAAACTCAAATAGATTCCCAAGATTCGTAAGATCTCAGAAGTGTAGTTAACGTGACCTACACTTCTGAGATCTTACGACTGCGATTCATGCTCTGCCTATTTCATTAGAAGGTCAATGTCTTAAACCAGAAAATATATATTGTTAAATATATTAAGTAGATACTGAATGGACTTTTAGCTGATTCTTTTTCTTTCTGGGATCTTTTAAATTTTGATGATTCACGGCTTGATTATGGATAGTTATAGATTGGGACAATCATGATGTGGTTCGTGATAGCTTCAATTCCAGCACCTTTTCTTGATTAAAACTCTTCGCAGATTTTCTTGTGTTCAGCTCAGGCTTCGTCTCTCAGCACATCATCTCCTGTCAAGCATCATCTCATCTGGAGAGCTTATTCACCAACCTGAGCTGGTTCTTGAAGGCTTCAACTTTCTTGAGTTGGTTCTTGAAGGCCTCAACAAATTTGGTTGTATTCAACTCGGGCTTCGTCCGAGCACATCATCTCCTGTCAGGATGTCTCTCAGGTCAGCTTATTCGCCATCCCGAGGTGGTTCTTTAAGGTCTCAACAAATTTGCTTGGATTCAACTCAGGTTTCGTCCCGAGCACACCTTCTCCTGTCTCGGCTATGACTCGGGTCAACTTATTCAACATTCTGAGCTGGTCCTTGAAGGCCTCAAGTATCACGGGCTATTAAACATGATGCAATTTATTTATGCTAAGTGCGATAAATAGGGAGAAGAACAATCATACTTATACAATATTACAGTCTTGTACCAACCTCGAAATAAATAGAATTTTATTGTAGTAGTGAGTGTCAGTTAGTTACCTGTTCATGACGTCGACCTGGAGACCGTCATAAATCCAGGACCCCATCTTCATGATGCAAGTCTGGTCATCGAAAGGGAAGTAGGTGACGTCCACTGGGCACGTGCTTCGCAATTTGGTGGGGGGAGGCCAGAAGACGTTGCCACTTGGCTCCAACATAGCCCGGGAATTCATGTATCCTCGGGTGTAGTCATCGGCGCTTTGAAAGATGAGAAAAAGACATTATAAGAGACCAAGGAAAACAAATTTCGAGGATGAAACAGATACATCCGCCTGGCTGATAGTCGAAATTAATATTTGCAATAGATGTTCACTCCTTGTTGATAGATGGCAGCACAAGCAACTTATCTTTGACTTAGTTGACTTTTAAAAAACAAGAACAGGAAACTAACGAAGGTTGCTAGAGTGCGGATGTGTGTGGCGCCACAGCGTCCGGGATTCGGGAATTAAAATATTCTGTAAACGAGTAAATCTTGTGTTGTGTCCACGTTGTTTTGTAAATCGTCCAATAGAGTGTTTCTTGAGTGTTAAGAGTCTGTCGCTTGTTTGTGGACTACAAGAGATTTTCGACATCAACACATACTTTCCTTTAACTGAAAATGTTGAAGAGATCATAATCTACGCCAGTTCCTTTTTCCATCGGTATTTTCTAAGTTTTAAGGTTGTTTTATAACTCGGAGATTTTAATCACTTGTTCAGCTATAATTTCATACAATATGAACCTGTAAAAATTGTATAGCGGGAATATAGAATTGTAGAAATGGGTATTTCTAGTACCATAATTTATTATTAGGCCTGTTATTTTGTGGTGAACCTTGTGTGTATCGTACTGCCTAGTTGCACTAGTACACTGGCGTGCAAAACTTAAGAAATCCAGTTAATTTTAAAGGTTATAACATCAAAGTTAAACGAGAATTTAAACCATATCTTTTCATCTTAAATTTAAGTATGTATGAAAAAGTAATTTTTGGTGAATTATTTGTAACTAAGCACGAGCAATGATGGAATTAAAACCATATATTTTCATCTTAAATTCGAGTACGCATGAAATATGAGTTTTTTCAACTGTGGTAGTTTAAAAACACATTTGTTGAATACCTTTCTTCTATGTACAAAAAAGCGTGAAAATGTAGGATTCTATGCATGTTTTGTTGCTAGAAAGTAATGTTGCATTTCTTTTCAAGAGAATATAAGATATTCAGTGGAAGTACTTGCACATGCATTGACCTTTAGTAATAATTTACGGAGCGAAGCCTTAAAATGGAAACAGGTGTAGAGCTTCATGTTCCGTACAGTCAGAATACAAAATATAAAACTGAAGTACATAAAATAAATTACATACAACATTTGAGAGCTCCACAAAGCATCATAAAACAACTTACAGAAACTCGCTACTTAATATTTTTTTATTTTAAACATACGGGTAGAAGCAGAAAAGAATTTGAAACGTAAAAATGAAAAAGCAATAACACTTAAATAAAATGGGTTTATCGTTAAACATTAAGGAGCTTATGTACCCTTTTCAGTTTTATTGTGAACTGTAGAATGAGTAAATAGTTAAATTGCCATGAGAAAATATAGAGCATTTACTACTAACCATCGTGATGTTACTGCTTTATTTTTTGTCGTATGAATAGTTTATTAACAGAAATTCAACTTTGTGGAAAAAAAATTGTTTACAGGAACAAAGGATTCGAGTTTATTTATAACTGGCTGAATTCCTCGGACTTACTCTAACTTATTGGACTTAATCTTACTTATTGGACATGATTGTTTTATTCTCTATATCTGTCCCAGATATATGGAAATAAATTGTTTGGAATAGAAAGTAATAAGCTAAAAATAAGTGAAGTATTAGAATATAAATTCCGTAAAAATAATTCTTGGAAAATAATTGCTTTCTCAGCAGTACTTTTAAAGCAATCTGAGTAATCGCAATGCACAATATTCATCCCAGTTTCTCCCAAACTGCCAAATAAAGGTTGAGATAAAGTACAGTTATTCAGCTGTTTTAGCGTGAAACATGCCTAAATATGTTTGCAAGATAAATTCAAATAATGTATTAAGTTAAAATAAGTTTTTAAAATTATTAAACAGTATTTGAAAATATTTTGTAAATTTTTTATGTGATACTTGAACAAACAGACATAAAAGTGACTGTAAGTACTTACAGTTTGCAAAGTTTCATTAAAATGTAACTAGATGTTTGGGCGTAGTACGGGCTCATACATACAAACAGACAACAAACGCAGAAACTATCTGATTTTGCATTGGAATTATCCAAAACGGATAAATAACTTGAAATGGGACGAAAATATTCAATGTACAAACACTCCATTTTCATTTATACAGATGTTCTAAAAATGCTCACTGAACACTTACTAATTTAACCCTCAATAGAAAAGTATTACTAATTTTTGCATAAACTAAACTGGTATCAAAAGAATATATAAAATCAATATATATAAAATCGAGATAAACAAATAATTCATCACAGATAGAGATGTCCAAATTACTATGTATACCACAAAATTATGTCATCTTTAGACTAACAGACGGTATTAGACTCCAAAGGAGGGGTAACGAGGAATCACATTACTTTAACTGCATAAAATTAGAACACAATTTTGCATTTTAAAAGCAAAATTGAGAATACAATTGATTGCTCAATTTTTCATTTTTTAAATTTTCAATTATTATCGAATTTTGGATTATGGAGAATTTGAAGCAAATTTTTATTCCTACTTTGAATAACTTAATTAATTTAACCTATTTTCAAGCCAGTCTCATTGCTTTTTTCCTATTTTTATTAGTTAACTAGGCTATCGTTGATTTTAAAAACAATGTGATAACTTACTTCTTAAATAAAGATATCAACGAATAGGATTTATATTTGCATTCTGTAAAGGAATTTTAAATGTTCTCGTTTGGCAACAAAACTAGTAAAATTTTTTTAAACTTTTCCGTTGAGATCCTGAATGATTCATTCATCCTCTTTATCGATTGACATGATTTATTTCTTCTTATTTGTTATTTGTGTTTTATAAATGATAGTCTGGGAAAAAATTGTTTAAAAAACCTCAAATGCCAAACTATTACGAGTACAAAGATAAAATATATGGTTTCATCGGTGTATTTCTTCTTGCTCTTCGTAAAAGGCATCTCTAACTCTTCTGGTTCTTGTTTTTCTTTAAATGGAAATATTTAAAAATATTTTAGCCATTGAAATCGGAAGCTTTAAGAGATCCAGAGGTGAAAAAGAAAATAGTTGCAAAATAACATTAAATAAGAGTTTATAACTATACAACGGAGTTAATTTCCTAATAAAAAAAAGGCTTTATTTTAATTTATTTTATAAATATTTGCGTAACAAAATGTGTTACCTCAATACATAATTAACCCTTCAAGTGATTTCGACGAGATATCTCGTCCATCAAGATCTAAACAATTTTGATAATGACGAGCTATTTCATCACAAAGAATGCCGATTGAATTCGGAATGAAGATATTGCCTATTTTTGATGATGACTAGATCAAGACCAGGTCAGTTTTTACGAGTAAAAATGAATGAATACGAGTAAAAATGATGAAATATCTCGTCCATCAAGATCTGGTCAGTTTTGCTAATGACGAGATACCTCGTCGACACAATCACCAGGAGGGTTAAATCTAGCTGAAGAGAAATTTTTTATATAGAGAAACAATGGGAATTCTTCTATAAATGAAACAGTTTTATTTTGATAAATATTCGACGAGAACTTGCTTTTCAATTTAAGTGAAAAGGTTATAAGTAATTAATTTAAGAAATATGTTTTTCTTGTTTTTTGGGTATAGCTTATTCTGCTACAAGACGCATTCGAAAAGAAAGCATATTTTTTTGTCCATTTAATACATCAATAAGTGTTTTAAGTACTTACATATTATGGAGAAGATTAAACCAATATACACTTATCTACTATATATTAATGTATTTACCCTTCAAATGTTATTTAAAAAATCACCAAATGAGATTTTTGACGTAAATATGTCTTTAAATAGGAACAGCAGAAATCGGAGCATCCATGAAAAGTCTAGAGTTACAAAAAAGCGTTACAACTTTTTGTCATACGATTTCAGAATTAGAAATATCCAGAAGATAAATATAGCGTCGTGAAAATAAAGGATGTCCGTACATGACGTGATCTTCGGACCGAGTGCGTAGCGCAGGGAGGGGGTACGCGATAGGTCGAAATTCTACGGTGTTGGGCGAGATTTGGGCCAGTGTAGCTTTGGATTGTGCGGAGTCAGGACTGCGTAAGGGGTGTCATTCTAAAGCTACCGAACTACACCACAATTAATATTGGACAAAAACAATCTTTCAATAACATTTAATAAATATCAAACTGCACTTCAATCGTTCAGACTGTAAATTGTTGAATATTCACAATAAACAATCATTCGAACTTCCTATGTCTGCTTCATTTATTCTACAATCCGACATCAAGCCCGATTATTCATGTCAAAACTGAGGTTTGTGTTCTCGACCACAATTGACGAATTTTTCTACCTTTGGAAGTACGCGATAGTGAGCCAATGATTACCGCAAAACAGCTGCGTTTGTGTTTCTGTTGGCAACACTGTCGCTTTAGAGAGCATCTGTAGGCGAGGTTTCTGTCTAGTCGCTGCTGTATGTCTTCTGTCTTGTCGCTGATGTCTATGTCTGCTGTCTATGCTGTAAGTTGCTAGGTTCGTTCTTTTGTCTACGGCGTGACCGTTAACATGGCCGCTCCGCTTTCCGTTCGCACGAAAGTGCAGAGTTCGATTATCCGTTTTTTGTGTGGTCTGAAGCTGTATCGGGGACCGAAATCCATCGAAGACTTTCTTCTCAGTACGGGAACAATATTTTACCACACGAATCGACAAAATCGTGTTTGGAGATAAACGCGCTATTCGACGCTATGAGGTGTTTTATCCATGAAAAGCTAATAACAGGTGACGATAGTGTTTCTGCAAGGGAACGCGTTTCCTTTACGTTTCCGAACGTGAAGTCACTGGGCTTATTTTACGAATACATTTTCAGCACGCGCCGATAGAAAATTCCAAATTGATGTATGATAGTTGATTAGCCAAATAGATTAAACGCAAAATGGTCACCGGCGATAAACTACATTTTAAGGTAACTCTCGTATTTATCATGCGAGAGCCATTTAGGTAATAGGAAGTTAAATACCCGTCTTCCGTTTATTTGTTTGCGTTGAAAATCTCTCGTATGACATAACGTTACAGTGAAAGTTTCGGCTTCAACTTTGGATGTTTTGGTTACGAATTAGGTCTTGTACTTAGTCCTAGTGTGAAAATACGAAAAACTGTTACATATTTGTTCTTTGGCGTCGTGCGGAAGCTATAGGATCTCAATTTTTAAGATTCAAATCTCCAAAATATTCCGTTGAGGGATGACTGAACGAAACCCTCAACATTTTTTATGCAGGTACGTTTTCCAGGTTTAGCTACATTGTATACAATTCCACCACCCATCACTTAAGTACATTCCATAAATCATTCGCGACTCTCATAAATCATCATTCCACCAGTACCTCCGTAGAAACTAAGTGTCGGAAAAACCCTCATCCGAAAATGAATTTCGAAAGTGGAAAAGTAGTTGAATTCCATCAGCGCTGGGAAAGAATTATGGAATCAAAATATTCAAAGTAGCCTTTTCTTGAAGGTGTAGAATGTGTATGCTTTTAAAGTATCCTACACCCTTTTGAAAACATAATTTAAGTTCGAAAGAACAGTTGCAGTTTCTTTTGCGAGGTTGTACTTTCGTCTACTATTTCATAGAATAAGTACGAGTATTATAATTTAATTTTTATAAGTTTAGGTTTAATTGCGTAAGTGAACTAGTATGGGTTCAAAAACTTATTTCTTAAAATTTTGAGTGATTTTACCAGATTTTTCTTTAAAAAATTCAAAATTTACGAAAAATAAATATTTATTGAAGTAATTTGTATAAGGAAACTATGGTAATCCCACCAAATTAAGTAGTTATACGTGGCATTTATAATTCTACTTAATATTCTTATACTTTGATATGTAGAGCATCTGTAGCTTAATTAAAAGCAATTAATTAGTATTTAAATATTATGATGAATCGTAATAATGTGTCATATAATATCCTACTAATATTTAATAGATTTTATACTCTCATTAGAAATTAACTTTTTCTATTCATATAAAAAATTAAAACATTTAATGAGAGCGGTGCAAAACTGTTTTCACAAAGCATAAAAGTTTGGAATGGAACCTAAAGTATATGTCCTTTAGTTTGTTTCATTTCTTATGGTAGGCAGGCATTTAATTAACGTCTCACTGGAGCAACAGAACGGGATATTGGCGATGATCCGGGATCAATCGCGAAGGGAAAGATCCGAGGACATCATGTAATTTTGAAACACGGTCAGACGACGAGGTCGCACCTGAGCTGGCACCCCACTCCCCAAACTTCCACACCACGCCAACGTTAGGACATTTGAGGCCACGACTGATTTAACGTGCACCAGCCCCCTTTGTACACAACGGTCTTTGGTTGGATTCAAACTCGCAACCCTCCGGTTGTTAATCCGTTACTCTTCCAACCGGGCTATTATCGTGGCCCTCATTTAAGATATAAAAATCTAATAAGCACTTCAAAATGCTTAATAGAATCGATTTTGTAAAGATTTGGTTGTTCAGGCATACTCCAAATTATTTACTTTGTATAGAAATAATCCAATTCAAGAATAAACACAAATCATAAAAAACAGTGTGAAGCATATACTATTGTAATTACTTAATAAAACTATTTCTATCTCAAAAAGGAATACCGAATGAAATATAAATAATAATAAAAGATACTTATCAAGTCAAGAAATTTAAAGATATATATAATATAAAAATATTATGACTACTTTGAGACAATAAAGTATTGCAAAGTAACCACGCATGAACCTTTCTATTTTGTGAAGTCAAGTCCGTCTCAATCAAGTATGACTGTTTGGATGAAAATTGGAAAACAATGAAACATGTATCATCATCATTCTTATTCTCTTCAAGTAGGTGCATATTACCTTTAGTTTGGTCCTCCATTTCTTCCTTCAGAGTTCTGGTTTGAATCCAGTTTCATTTCACCCAGGCTTATTCCTCTCTTCCTCGACATTATCCTCCACTTAAGTTTCGCTTTGCCTTTCAATCTCTTTCCATCTGGAGCACAAGGTGCTATTCTTGAATGTCCCGCAGTGGACATTCTTAGTATATGTCTGATCCAACTCCACCTTCTAAATTCAATTTAAAAAGAAATGGGTCTTGTGTTTGTCTTTCCAGAGAATTTGGCGTTGGAAATAACTTGTGACCAAAAGCTTTTAAGAATTTTTCGAAGACATTTAATGGAAAGTATCTAACGAATTTCCTGGATTCTAGTTGGCTTTCCAGTTCCGCACCATATATTTACTGTTGCAGTAAAAAAATTGCAATTTCAGCTTCAGTGTAATATTTGAAGTTCTACAAACTTTACAAACTGTTCTAAAGGTATTTTGAGCCATTTGTTCTATCCTTGACGCTATACCAGACATATACCGGAGTAATGATTCTATGAAACTACTTCTATCTCTAAGCTTGTATGAATATTTGAGCGAAACGAAAGTCTAAAAATAATAAAAGATCTTTATCAAGGCTTGGAACTAAAAAGTACACTCAAAATAGTACTAACTTGAGACCTCTTTACCTCTGTGTAACATCAAGAGGCACAAATGCTTGTATTTAAAGACTAGTAGACGCTCAATCTACAAAGAGATCTCTACAGGAAGGAACTGGAATGTTTTTTAGGTATAAAGCTCGTACTCCAGGTTCCTCACCCAGATCTGTAAGAGTCGCTTGTTTCGACTTCTTACCGGACATGGCTGCCTACAAAACACTTGCACCGTATTGAAATAGTGAGATGAGGTATCTGCCCCCTTTGCAAACTGGACGAAATGACTGGATATCACCTCAAGGACTGCCCTCAAATTCCTGGCAATAAAATTGCAAGTACTGTAGATAGCGTTTTTAAACATCATTTAATCACTTCAGACCTCTATTAGGCTGCTCGTCGATTGCTAGCCAAGAGCCTAACGATAAAAAGAAATTGGTAGGTTGTGTCGAGAACAGAAACTAGTTTTGACGTGAATACTCGGGCCTGATGTTGAATTGTGGAATGGATGAAGCAGGCATAGGAAGTATGAACGAATGTTTATTGTGAACAATTAATTTACAGTTTGAACGATTAAAGTGCAGTTTGATATTAATATTGAAGGGTAATTTTAATGATTAAAAGTCCGTTTGTAGCGTATTTCGGTTGCTTTCGAATGACATCACTTACGCAGTTCTCACCTCCACGCAATCCAAAGTTCCACTGACCCAGAGCTCGTCCATCACCGTAGAATTTCGACATATTACGCATCCCCTCCCCACGCTTAACGTGCCCGCGAATTCGGTCCGAAGGTAATGTCAGGTACAGACATCCTTTGTCTACACTACACTATATTTATCTTCTGGATGTTTCTTCTAGTTCTAAAATCACAAGACAAAACATATGTAACGCTTTTTGTAACGCTCAAACTTTTCATGCAGGCCTCCAACACTGTTCCGATTTTAAAGATGTATTCACCTTGAAAACGTTGAGACAGTCTAAGTAAAACAACCGTGCAGTAAGCTCCTCAACTTTTTGTGCCCATGTCGTCTATCAAATCAGGATGAACGAGGAGAAATGAATCTCACATGTCCCATGGAAGGGGGAAAGGTACAAGAACAGGGAAAGACAAAGGGAAAAACTCAAGTTTCCGCTTGAATATTTATAAGCTACACAGCATTAGTTTTCCAACACAAAAAAGCACGGAGCATATCCAACTCAGACTTTAAATTTACAATTCAGAGTACGACGCGCTCCAAGCGGGGTAACAGATTTAAATGTGGAAATCTTTCATCTGTCGTACCCGGTTCTGAAAGGTTGGATTCTGACGCGATTCTTGATGACTGTGCACACCGAGATTCTGGTCAAATTAATGGAACACCTGCCCACGCTAGATGCTTGGGTTATAAATTAGCTGTTGACAAAATATAGTGATATGGGACCCCATGGAAAGAAAGAGGGATGGTTTTTATTCACTCTTAATTAACTAACGGCTTAGTTTAGTCCTTGGTGTAATACGAAGTAGCATAAGATATATGACGTCAATAGAAAGCGTTCATATACCTTAACACTTGTGGGCGGTGTTAATATTCTAGGCTGGAGTGTGATTAAGAAATATTTTTCTTTTATCGATTCGTCCCAAAATCCCTTCATTAGACAAGCCTCATTACTTCCAACCCCTGAAGATAACTAAGAAATTTCCATTGGTTCGCTCTCTTGCAATACACCTTAGCATCAAAATCTTTAACAAATATTTTGTTTAACCCTCCTGGTGGTTGCCAACAGGAGGTATCTCGTCATTAGCAAACTAACCTGATCTTGATGGACGAGATATCTCGTCGGTAGAAGAAACTGACCTGATCTTGATCTCGTCATCATAAAAAAAACCGGCAATATCTTCGTTCGGAATTCAATCGACCTTCTTGATGACGAGATATCCCGCCATTAACAAAATTGGTCAGATCTTGATGGACGAGATATCTCGTCCAAGATCAGATCAATTTTGCTAAGGACGAGACATCTCGTTGAGACAAAACTGCCCTATTACTCCAAGGGGAATGAAGATCTAAGGGGGGAAAAGAAATTGTCCCTTGCCCAGAACTAGTGATAGTTTTGGAACAGGTTTTTGAATCAGAGGTTGGACACTATAGGACAGTTTTCGATGCGAAGATAAACTACCAAGAGGATTAACCCTCTAAGCCTCAAGAAATTTACTAGTACTATTACTTTTACCCTATACATATAGTGCGGCTCCCTGGGGAAGGGAGTAATGTGGTTTTGAAAGAGTCCATTAGTAAAATTAGAGGACCTGGTGGTAACGAAAAATCCGTTCCCCATTTGGCATTTTTATCGCAGATTCTGGTCCTAAGTTTATCGTTCGGCGAGTTGGCAGGGAGAAAGCATTCACGGCGATTACCATTCATGCATTTGTGTGCGTATGGCTTTCTTAAATCCTTCAAACCTACTCAGAAATCAACCGACTTAAGGTTGACTGCCGAGAGCCACACTGTAACACACATAACAATCAAATAGCTACATATATTAGTTGAAAGGATTCTACTGGTTGTCTAAATCTGGTTCAAACAATGCAGAGAAGAATAGGTTTCGTGATGAAAAAAGTGCATGACCGTTGAAGTACTAATAAAACGTGTCAATTTAAGAAGTATAATTTAATAAGTGCAGAAAGAAAGTTATCAAATATAGGTATAGGATTTCAAGATGATCATATCGCATTCCCAAGTGCCACAACTCAAAAAAGTGCGATTCTCCTGGAAAAGCATTAAAAAGTTTTGTTATCAGAAAACACTGAGTATTAAACTGTTTGTCGCCATAGATTTGACACCATAGATTTTTAATACGAAAACTTTTTAAGGAGACGGATTTAAGATGGAGCATTCATAATCATTCAAAAGCTCAAAGTTGACTTTTTTAAGGTGTATGTATACACTAGAACATTTTTTTAAAATTTTGACTTTAAAAATCCAGTTTTTTCACATTAGATCATTGGTTTGTGCTTAAACTCATTTTAGTGTGAAAGATTCCGATTAAGCTACTCATTAATTATCTAATTTAGATATAATTAGCTAATTAGCATGTTTTTTTAACAGTGATATCTCAAATACTAATGTGTTCAGAAAGACAATTGCTGTTGGAAATTATTCCTAATATTATTCTTCATGTTTTGACCCTCCATCAAGTTGCTAGAGGGAATACGTTCTTTTTTTACAATTTTTTTCACGAAGGAAGTCTAAAAAAATCAAGATTTTTTCAGGAATTTCAACATTTAAAAACCAACTAAAAATTCATTTCTTAACCAATAACTTCGACTGAGGGTCAAAACATCCACTGTATTATATAGATTATAATGGACACAAAAGTAATTATCACTGTTCAAAAGAAGCATCCTATTGCAAAAACATAGTTATTCAGAAATCGACTTTAAAGTTTTGGAAACAAGTTTGTCTATGGTGACAGTACCTACCCAAACCTTTGTAATTTGAAAACTATTTCGAATATTTACAAGGTCTTGGTATCGTTTGAAAGCTAAGGGGTCGGACAATATTTTGAATTATTAAAAATAGATCGATATTTTAGTCAATTTTCGTGATTTCTAGTGTATACGTACACGTGGTACTTACAGCCAATCTCAGTAGAAACCTATAGAAGTAACTCATATCGACATGGGGCGTGGTAGCCCAGTTGGAAGAGCAACTGATTAGCAACCGGAAGGTTGCGAGTTCGAAACTAGGTCCAGCCAAAGACAGTCGAATACACGGGGGCTGGTGCACGTTAACTCTGTCGGGGCCTCACATGTCCTCATGTTGGAAGCTTGGAAAGTGGGATGCCAGCGTGTCTTCTCGTCATCTGACCGTGTTTCAAAATTACGAGGCGTTGTCTTTGGATCTTTTCCTTCGGGATTGATCCCGGACCGTCGCCAATAACCCTTTGAGTTGCTCCAGTGCGAAGTTAATTAACTACCTACGATAGCGACATTATATGTCTTGATACATTGCAAATAAGGTTTTCAAATTTCGCGATCAGATAAATCAAGTTTTTGCAAAAACATCGGGATTATTTTGGAAGTGTAAAGTTCACAACTGTGAAAACTTTAATCTGTAGTAGGTGCGAGACGTCGGTTGCAGAGCAATAAACCTCCTTTATCTCTCTCTCTGTGGAACTTACAAATTAAAAAGAACGTCACTGCTAGACTGAATTTCGAACCGTAAATTTTCCCCGAGATGTGATTTTATTTCTTAGCGTCCGTGATTGTGTTTGTCTATTTAATGTGTTTTAATTTATTTAATTAAACTCATGTATTTGGTTAGAGCAATTCCATGTTCCTTCCATTACAGAAGTCTTTTTTAAAATTAATTTCTGTTTGTACTCCCTTGTTCTACTTTTTCATGTTGACCAACATGATATTTGAAAACTATATTTTCTCAATTTAATTTCATTTTTACATTTTACTACAAAATTATTGTGTTTGATCAGTTAACAACTTTCTTTTAAGTTTTTATATTTACATTTATTTAGATTTGATTGCTTTATTTTACGCTTGTTCTTTTTAAACCTTGCGCCATGAAACCCCAATCACTAACCAACGCTTTTTACATTTCCCCTTTCCTATAAGGATTCCTGTAATGAATTCGCTAGTTGATTATGCCTTTCTCCGTTATGAACATACCACTAGAGGGAAAAATTTAAATCCATATATATATAAAATAGGATGTGTGTGTGTATTTTCTATACAAATCTACACCGTTTGACCAACCCACTCCAAATTTGGTACACTTATACTTTAGAACACTGCGGTCAGCATAGGTTAACTCTTAACCCCCGTTCTATTGGCCCTGGGGGGCTAAAAACTATTCGAAATCGCAATAGAAATAACATTGAGCATAGATTGATTGCTTTAGGCAGCGATGGTTGCTTTACCAGTGTTGATCGAAAAACAATTTTTTCCGAAACAAATTAAATTACAGTATCCATGTTTGAACTGACTTTTTAGTTCTTCCCATGATGTAAATAAATTATAGATATTTTATTGATGAAGGGGGAAAGAATATTTTAAAATATTTATGTTTGCAAGGAAATTCAAGGAAAGGTTTTCAGGAGTTCAAGGATTATTTTCAAGGAAAGTTGGTGTATATTTCGACCAGCTTTCCTTAAATAATTTATTGAATACGTAATGATTTGTAGAATTCTGTTTCACAAGGCTTTTTAGGTAAGGCGTGTAACTTATTTTAAAATGTCCGGAATAGATACATGTGAATCCTCCGTTGAAAGCAGTGATTTTCTTTCTGAAAAATTCTGTAAAATCGACCTTCTGCTTTTTCAAAAATTTTTATCTATTCAGTTTAATTTGTCTACACCGATTACATTTATTTCTAATCCAAGCACCGTTATTCCGAAAAGCACAAACTAAAAACCCATTGATCATAAAAGCGTAATTTTGCTACTCGGTATCTGGCAGCACCAGAATTAATGTTTACTTTTTTTATAAAACTTTGTAGAACTTTCTAGAAAGTTGGGGAAACGGAAACTTCCTTGGACTCATGGTGGAGAACATTCCAGTACTCACTCGATTCTTAGCTGGTCGTATTTAGAGGAAGCTAGCTCGGTAAGTCTTCCAGTTTATCATCTTTCAGTGAATCTGGCAGTTTTATTTCGCTCTTTTAGTTGATTGTATATAAGTGTTTCCTACTTTATTCGCGCGCGCGCGCGCGACAGTGATAGTGTACATTTTGGATTTATATTTCTAAACGGATGTAAGTACTACATAATTTTATATTCGTTTTTTTCAGCTTTTTATTGTATTCTATAATAGATTTCATTGCTCAGTGAGAGTGTGCCTTTTGCTTAATTTTTTAAATAAGTTTAATGGGATCAGAATTAATGCTTTTTTTTACACCAGAATAAAAGTTTATTTTTTAGTATGATTTAAAATTCTGTGTTTGAGTATTTTGATTGACAACTTTTAAGTAAGGCATTAATATTTTTTATTTGTGTTAAAAGTTTGATATTCCTAAACTGGTGTAAGTACTTCTCAATTTTAAATTTGTTTTACCATTCAGTTTATATTAGCTTTTTATTTTTATTGTGTTCTGTAATAGATTTCATTGCTCAGTGAGAGTGTGCCTTTTGCTTATTTTATGAAATATCATTTCTTTCTATTCTTTTACAGATTTCTTTGCTGTAGCAATGCTTCCAAGGAAGCGGAAGGCGATCGGCCAAGTGCAGTCAACGGCTAAGATGATGAATGATGAGCACAGTCAAGAAACTTCCGAGGAGAGGAATAGAAGACTTGCGATTGCGAGAGAGCTACAACATCTAGAGCAACAGAGACGGCACAGCAGCGTGAGGCCCGACTACAGGATATGAAAGAGAGCTACTACATTTAGAGCAACAGAGACGGCACAGCAGCATGAGGCCCGACTACAGGATAAGAGAGATAGAGCCAAACGATCACGGACTGCGCACCATTTTAGCTTAACATTGGAAGAATTCCACTACGATTCACATTAAGACTACTCGCTGCATGCAAGTGTTACCATCGGTAAAATGGAAATGGTTTATAGTTACTGTCAAGCCAAAAAGTTTAAATCAGAGTCTACTGGTATTTGCTGTAAAAATGGAAAAGTTAAACTCTGCCAACTGAAACCACCACCACAAGAACTTTTAACTTACGCATCAGGAGATACGTCAGAGTCGAAGCATTTTCTTAGTAACATCGGAAAATACAACTCATGTTTCCAAATGACATCATTCGGCGCCACATCAGTTGTTGGACAGCCCGGATTTCCGTCGACATTCAAGGTGCAAGGGCAGATTTGCTATAGAGCGGGATCGTTGCTTCCGCTGCCAGATCAACCACCAAAATTTCTACAACTATATTTTATTCAAAACGAACAAATGGAAACTGATCAGAGGTGCGCCTACATCTCGGGAACAAGACGTCAGATTTTGTTAAACTTACAGAGGATATTTCATGAGCACAATAATCTTATGAAAACGTTCGAAACAGCATTGGAACGTATGCCAACAAATGAATATAAAGTAGTCATAAGAGCAGACCGAAGACCAGCAGGCGAACACGAGCGGCGCTTTAACTCTCCTCAAGCAGATCAAGTTGCGGTGGTGATATCAGGAGATGAGTTTCATCAATGGGATATCGTTATTCAACGACGAAGAGAATCATTGCAGCGCATTTCGGAAACACATCGATCTTATGATGCTCTGCAGTACCCAGTGATATTCCCCCATGGTGAAGATGGATATCATTTTAATCTGAGGCAGATCAACCCAAGAACAGGTGAAACAACCAGCAAGAAAGTTTCAGCGATGGATTTCTATACGTACAGATTAATGGTTCGAGATACTGAGCAGAATCACGTATTGAACTACAGGCAATTGTTTCATGTTCATCGTCGATATGTACGAAAAAGTCGAGAGTGAGCGCCTCCTTTACATTCGTCTAAATAAACTTAAACTGAAAGTTGATATATTCACCTGAGAGATGCTGTGTCAAATGACGGGAACGTTGAAAACCTCGGTGCCTTAGTCGTACTACCAGCTACATTTACAGGCAGTCCCAGACACATGCACGAATACACGCAAGATGCTATGACGTACGTGAGGACGTAAGGGAGACCAGACGTATTTATCACCTTCACCTGCAATCTGACTTGGATGGAGATCAAGGAGGTTCTTACCAATGGTCAATTACCCAGTGAGCGCCACGACTTGATTGCGAGAGTATTTGCTCGTCTTTCGTTTTTTAGAATTCTGCATTTTTTGGTCGGAATTTCGTTTCTGTTTGTCTTTATGTCTTAATCTTTTGCATATTGCAATATATTCAGGAATTAAATGTATATATTTGCGTCCGAAGTATATTGTAGAAGCTATGAAAAGGTTAAAACGTATTTTCCGTGCAACTTAAATGATTGCATTTTTCTGTGAAAGAAAAGTGCTTATTCTAATTCACTTTTCAAGCAACATTTAACCATTTCAACCCGAGCAACGCCGGTAATTCAGCTAGTTTATTTTCAAAATACGAATTTGAGACTATTCCTCGCATTCGCTTTGTTTCAAATCATAGTAAAAAAGTGTGTTTTCAATAGTATCTATCGTGGCCTCAAATGTATTCAGGTTAGTGTTTAGTGAAAGTTTGGGGAGTGGGGTGCCAGTTCAGGTGTTGGCACCGTCATCTAACCGTGGTTCAAAATTACGAGGTGTTATCCTCGAATCTTTCCCTTCGGGATTGATCCCGGACGTCGCTAATTGCCCGTTGTGTTGCTCTAGTGCGACGAACGGACTATTCACATACCAACCTACCGGGGAAAAAATTTACTACCTACCAACCTATAAAGATTTTTTCAGTAGCTTGTTAAGTTTTAAAATACAAAGGACTTCGCAGGGCGACTTTACAAGACAGACACAGGCCAAAGCAAATGAAATAGTAGCTTAGTAGTCTTAATAGTAGTAATTGTTTAAAATAGTAGTAAAACTAGTCTTCTCTTAAGTTTAGTTTAACTTTGTTTTAATTGCCCCAGCAGCTACATCCTTGGCGCAGGGTCTTCTAAAACGCTGTCTGGACTAGAAGTAAGAAGCGTTTGTCGTAGCTTGGCGCCTTGTTAACAGAGTTCACGCTTTCAACAAAAATATTCTATACACTCTGTTGAATCAATGCCTCGTTTAAGTGATCAGAATGTTTATATTTACCAAACGGTGTTGATACCATTGGAGAGCGGTAGGTCAGTCATAAAAACATTTTCCACAATGGAGAAGCAGAAAGCATGAATTCGTGACTGAAACTAGGATTCTTGCTATTGTTTAACCTTCCTGGTGGTTGGTTGTCTCGACGAGGTATCTCGTACAGACAACCACAAGGAGTGTCCGTCATTAACAAATCTTACCAGATCTTGATAGAAGACATACCTTGTCATTAGAAGAAATCTGATCAGATCTTGATTTCGTCAGCATCAGAACATCAGCAATACCTTGACGAGAAATCTCATCAAGGTATTGCTGATCGTCAAGGTATTGCTTGACGAGAAATCTCGTCATTAGCAAAATTGGTACGATATTGATGGACGTCGTCGAAACCACTTGGAGGGTTAAAAAGTAGAGGGTGGGGTGAACTTAATTTTCATTGACCTACGGTGAATTTTCAAAAAATTTCGCTCGCGAAGAACGTCGCCAAAACTTCGAAAATAGGAGCTTTTAAGATACTTCCGCTTAGAAAGACACCCCAAGGTTGAAAAATAGCAACAAGAAGTCGTTTTTAGTGATGGCAACCCGAACTTTACCGTCCGATTTTAAACAAAAATCATAAAGTCATTACACTGTAGTACTTGGTGAGACAGTATCTCCAAGTTTGGTCTCTAGGACTTAGGTTAACTGCTGTTTAAATGCTGCGCATAAAAGCATCTGATGCCTCATTAGGCTGGAAAACAATTAGAGCTCACTTAGTCAACAGTTGGTTGAGCGAACACAGTAGTTAAGTATTGCACAGTATGTCGTCAATTCGAAAGACCAAGCTTGGAGTAACTGTGTTTTTGATTACCATGGTAGTGTACGGAAGAGGGAGCTTAGATTCAGTATGTCGGATAGTTTATAAAACTGTCTGGTTTTTCTAATGTTTTGATATACGATGATCTATTAAAGTGGTTTGTGCCGTGAAACGGACGAAGTAAATAATTGTTCATAATTTTTGCATTTTCATTTTACACTAGCAGGATTACCCCACGTTACTCGAGTTGAATTGGTTAGCTACAGTTTTCGATAATATAAATTGTAATTCCTATTCATCATATGTAACTACCACACTTTAATAAAGGTAAACAATTGAAATTCACAATTTCACAAAGGTGTATGTATCAAACGTATTAAGGTATCAAATGTCAAATTCAATATTTTACATTTTTGTAGAATTTAAATTTTTAGTAAGAATGAAAGTCTCTGGAGTGTAGTAATGTTACTCAGAATGCATAGAATAATTGAGAGTATGCATATAAATGTCTTGCATATCATTTAAAAACAAAAGCGTTTCCTAAAATTATCATACAGTGATTTAAAACATTTTTTAAAGAAATTAAATATTTACTTACCTTGTACAGATATTCAGCGAAAAACATCAAATTTTAAACCCAGAGTTACATCCCTTAAAACGCAAATTAATAAAACAGGTTCAAACGAAAAGCAATGAATGTATCTGTTTTTTCACTACAAAAAGATTCCTGGAATATAAGCTAACGGATTACAGAAATTTAAAAAGCAAACGATTAATGATGATTGTTTCGAACTAATTCAGTTGTGCAAGCCAAAAATAATTTCTAAAAATACCAAAGTTGGCATATTACCTAACAGTCCTATTTTTGAAAAGTTTTGAGGTGAAAATTTTATTTATGTTTTATTCTCTATATCGTCTGTTCCAATATTTAGAATTTTTTATGATTCGTAAAGAAAAAAATTAAGTCTTAAAATTAATAAAGTATTAGAATTTAAATTCCGTAAAAATAATTTGTGGGAAAATAATTGCTTTTTCAGCAGTACTGGTAAAACAATCCAAGTAATCGCAGTACTCAGTATGCATTCCAGCTTCTCCAAAACTACCAAATTATAGTTGATTTCATTTGGACGTAATACGGACACACACATACAGACATCAACGTACAAAAATGATTTTGCATTAGAAAGGCCCAAAACGGATAAATAACTGGAAATAAGTCGAAAATATTCAATGTACAAACAAGCTCTCCATTCCTATTTACATAGACAAAAGATTAGCAAATTATGCGAAAAATACGATGCATTAAATCCGGAAATTTAACAGAGTAACGAATTTTTCAAGATAAGATTATAATTAGAATTCTCTCAGGGGCATCAACTTTTTCTAATATTTTTTACCTACATTTTATACAAATGTAGCAATGAAAATTTAGACAAAAATGATTATAGACTAGGGATTATTAAGGATTAGATGCTTTATATGTGATACCAATTATTAAGAACAACTAAAAAAGGGGAGTTATTAACTTACAGATTAAAAATTCTTTTGTAAAAAAACACCGAGTGTTTATAGGTTTATACTTTTATCTCCAAGATTGAGTATTCTTTCACAAGAGCTCTAATCATCTTTCTATTGATGAATACATTCCTGACTTCAGCATGATGCGTCGGTGAGTAAATAAAACGTTCCCTCCACCATAAGCAATGCCTGTTTGACCTGCCATTTTAGGTGGCCGACGGTTTTTTATGTTAATTTTCGTGCGTTCTCTGTCGTCGCTACCCACTGCTCTAGCAACCTACGAGTTGTAGACGGCACAGGTACGATTGCTCTCTCTCTCTTCTGTACCGGCAAAACTTTCTTCGTGTGTGGCTATTACTTAACATCGTATGTCTTGTGTTTGGCCTAGCTTGGACAAATATGGCCCTAGCATTATAAAACCCAACCCTACCAACTCTGCAGTTGGTTGATACCTCGCGCCATAAAACCCAAGAGAACCAACCAACCTGCCGATGGCTGCTAATGTGGCTGGAGCTTGGTTGGTTTGGGGGTTTCATGGCGCAAGGGCCATATTTGGCCAGGCTGAGCCAGACACAAGATATACAACATCAAGTAACAGACACACACAATGAAACTTACAGAAGAGAGAAATACACCCAAGGAGGAATACACATGACAGGAATCGAACCTGCGCCGCCTGGAACTCGAAGCTTGCTAGCGCAGTGGGCATACCCACTGAGCCACGACGGCCCCAATTTGGCTAGAGCATATCCCCGATTAACCCTCCTGGTGGTTGTCTCAACGAGGTATCTCAACATGAGCAAAACTGGGCAGACCTTGTTGGACGACATATCTTGTCATTAGGAAAAATTGACCAAATCGTGATCTCGTCATCACCAAAGAATCGGCAATATCTTGATGACGAGATACCTCACCATTAGTAAAATTAGTCAGGTTTTGATGGACGAGATATCTCGTCGAAACCACTTGGAGGGTTAGTTCAGTGGAGAGATCGATCTCTGAGACAGTTGGGTTTGTATATCTTTGATTAGGCTGTTCTTTAAAGTAGATTCTGCAACGCCTTTAGTACGGCTTGGTTATCTGGGAGCAGTTAAGGAGTGGTTGTGGAAGATGGAATAGAATTGAGCATACTTGTATAGATTTAAAATTAAAACCTCTGATCTTTGTGAATGTGACAGGGTGGGAGGGCTGACCACTATATCTTTGAATGTCAACACACAAAACCAAACCATATTACTAAACCAAAATCAAGTAATAAACCTATTTGGCTAAACGCAATTATTAAAAATTATTTATCTAGATATAAAATTAAGGCCTGTGTGTTGGCAGCAAAGGAGATAGTTGGGAGGCTTCCTCCACCTTGAATTCATATGTAAATAATTGAACACTCTTTCTATTTAAATTTAAAGTTTTTATGTCATACTTTGTATGTTTATATAATCTTAGATCTATATTGTTACATTTATTTATAAATAGTTCTATATAAACTAATTTATTATACAATTACTCTCAGGCAATGTTAGCCTGATTTATTTACCAACATTTTCTATTTATATTAATTAATAAGCTAATATGCTATAACTTTATACAGGCACTGTTAGCCTGAACCTTTTACCAACATCTGTTGGAATTTTGTTAAAAAAAATTGTATTTTTTCTGTAAATATATAAAATTTAAAGATAATAAATGGTTCCCCTTCCTACCATTAAATGCTCTAAACCTCACGGTGAGTAGGTAGGAGGTGGATCTACTACTACTACTACTGTGGTCACGTATGATTTTTGTTGCACTGCAGTAAGTCATTGAACTTACTCACGGTGTAGCAACAAATCATGCGTGTGCTGTGGGTCAAAGGTTGTATTGCCAAAGTCCTTATCCATGTTGGTTGGTTTAGGTTTTATGGAGCAAAGTCCGATAATGGAAAACCTGTGCCAGTCCTTATCCGGGATGTTGGTTGATGCAATAAAAAATTAAAGTATTATGCTTCTATCACTAGAAGGCATATAAAAAGAAGACAGTCGATCACGGGTTAGTCGATTTTTGAGAGGCGTGAAAGCTCATTAGAAGGTTTCTATACGCAAAGACATGAATGGCAATAGCGTTGGATTCCCTCATCCACGCCGTCAACACGGCAACACAGAACCAGAATCAGACTAAAAACACTAATTGTGGATGCGTTTTGTTTGTTTCAACCTATCACATAATTTAAAGTATAGACTCATGACTTACGGGAGCCGAACTATACATATGCATGCAGTGTTTACTAAAGTTCCATTCTTCGCAAGTAAACTTCTACTTATAAAGAAGATGGATTTGTAAGCATTGCCTTGTTTTGATTTACTTAATGTAATACAATTCGCTTGAAAAAGGATGATTCATTTTTATTTTGTAATCACTTATTCGATTCACGAGTTTGACACCACTGTTTTTATAGAACCCAACAATGGGGAACTTTTTAATCAGAGAAAGGACCTCGTATTGTATATAAACTACAGCCTGCAATTTTCACTATTTATTGCGATAAAAAAAGGAAGACTTGTCAATGCTGCCAAGGACAAATCTTGGGAATACCTTCGGTGATTTCGTCCCAGACTCTCCAAGGACGACTTCAGTTGCTGAGTTTCATTTCCTGACTGGGCACGACTGCTGGCGTGCACACTTATTTTATTGTAATATTGTTGACTCTTGACTAGACAACCTATGACGGCTCAACACTTAGCGTACTGAACTTGATTTTAGTTACCGACTAAAGTATTGGGAAGCCAGATGGCCAATGACTTCAAGTCAAGTGTCTGTTATTTGTTTCATTGATTTTAATAATGTATTTCGTCATTAGCGTATCTCTGAAACTCTCAGAAACACTTCATTCAAATTTCACATTTCATACAAGAATACACACATTAATAGGGTTTAACCCTCCTGGTGGTTGTTTCAAAAGTCAAGTGCCTGGCATTTGTTTCATTCATATTGCGACAAAGCCTCAGATAAGTAGCTGATCAAGGAAAAGCAATTTCTACCAGCGACGATTAATCTCTAATGGCCTGTTGAAGATGAGACGTTTTCAAACAACGTGAACGTAATTAATTCAGACAATGAAATTCTTAAACAGTTCAAGCAATGAGGACGTAACGTAAGACTGAATTATTCAATTCGTATTTTTAATCACCTTGAATGTGATACATTATTACAAATGATTGTAAAGATAAATGAACTGTAACATTCGAATATTTTCAGTGGCATTTCAAATAACTCTCCTGGTGGTTTATCTTCGCGTCGAAAACTGCCTCGTAGTGTCCAGCGTCTGATAAAAACCTTCTGTTTGGATCTTCATTCCCTGCAGTATTAGAGCAGTTTTACATAGACGATGTATCTCGTCATTAACAAAATTGACCAGGTCTTGATGAACGAGACATCTCGTCATTGACAAATTTGATCAGATCTTGATGAACGAGGTATTTCGTCATTGACAAATTTGATCAGATCTTGATGAACGAGGTATTTCATCATTGACAAATTTGATCAGATCTTGATGGACGAGGTATTTCATCATTGACACATTTGATCAGATCTTGGTGGACGAGGTATTTCATCATTGACAAATTTGATCAGATCTTGATGGACGAGGTATTTCATCATTGACACATTTGATCAGATCTTGATGAACGAGGTATTTCATCATTGACAAATTTGATCAGATCTTGATGGACGAGGTATTTCATCATTGACAAATTTGATCAGATCTTGATGGACGAGGTATTTCATCATTGACAAATTTGATCAGATCTTGATGGACGAGGTATTTCATCACACAAATTTGATCAGATCTTGATGAACGAGGTATTTCATCATTGACAAATTTGATCAGATCTTGATGGACGAGGTATTTCATCATTGACACATTTGATCAGATCTTGATGGACGAGGTATTTCATCATTGACAAATTTGATCAGATCTTGATGAACGAGGTATTTCATCATTGACACATTTGATCAGATATTGATGGACGAGGTATTTCATCATTGACAAATTTGATCAGATCTTGATGGACGAGGTATTTCATCATTGACAAATTTGATCAGATCTTGATGGACGAGGTATTTCATCATTGACACATTTGATCAGATCTTGATGGACGAGGTATTTCATCATTGACAAATTTGATCAGATCTTGATGGACGAGGTATTTCGTCATTGACAAATTTGATCAGATCTTGATGAACGAGACATCTCGTCGATACCACTTAGAGGGGCAGTTTTGCATTTAAAAATTAAGTTGAACTTTATATATTTTATGAATGGATGGTAATCCAAAATGGGATTGTAAAATACCCCTATTGCATATAAATGTACTCCAACACAAGTATTGATGGGTTTCACTGTACTATGACACGAATATGGGCCATATATACTAAACAAACTTGTGTGTATCTTAAATGGAGGTTTTATGCATAAAGAAAACCAACCGCTTTTAAGGAAATATATTCATCTAGCTATCATGAATATATATTCCAGCATTAGTTTAGTTACTTAATACAAGTCTTGCTTTTGCTATCAGGATATTGAAAGTAGTATTCTGAATTATAAGAAACAGGGCGGCAGTATAGTTTTCTTTTCATACAAAAAAGATAAAAATGCAAATTATCACAGCTGCTTTTTACCTGGGGGCACGTCGTGTTAGATGAATGCATAATGAATGAAGAACACAGGGAGTTTTCAGTGCTGTTTCCTTAATGGGTTTTTCTAGTTAGGTAAGTATTCTTTTAAACTCATTATATTACAACAGTTTCGTCAGAGATAAGAACAAATTAAATATCAGAAAATGAAGGGAATGGATTGGGAGGTAAACTTAACAAGACGCGTGAAATATAGTGCAACTTTGTCTACCAAAAGGTACTTCGTAGTGATGTTAGGTTACACTGCTATGTATACTATTGTATTAAAAGTTAATTTTAATAGCGTCGGGTAAGTTCACAGTTTTAGATTAATACACTGCTGGCCACCGTAAATGCAACACCCTGAAGGAAGCATGCAAATAATATGAAATTTACAACATGCATTAGCGGAGGTGAGATATGCAAATGATTAGAATTTCAGCGCAGACGCACATCACGCGCGCCTGTGGCGCCACTTCAAAGCGCTATTTAAGGCTTGGAGATTTCGACGATTTCAAGTACGGCAATTGTGTTTTTCTTGTGGTTTTTTCAAAAAAACGATCAATTATGCCTCGTAGAAAACAGCGATCATCTTTTGATCAAGTATCCGAGTTCGACAGAGGAAGGATAGTGGCCTACCGAGATTGTGGATTATCTTTCAGGGAAATCGGTAGTCGTGTTGGACGAAACCAAACAACTGTAATGCGGATATGTGATCGTTGGATGCAGGAGGGTACGACGGACCAACGTGTTCGATCACATCCACCTCAGTGCACCACTTCACGTGATGACAGGCATATTGTGCGTATGGCAGTGACGGATCGCTCAGCCACATCACGAACCATAGCACAGCACATTCAGTCTGTACCGCATCATCCAGTGTCTGCGCGTACCATTCGACGCCGTTTACAGCAGAGTGGTCTGTCCGCAAGACGTCCATTGCTTCGTCTACCCTTGACGCAGAACCACAGACGTTTCCGCCGCCAATGGTGCGGTGAAAGAAGGATGTGGACGGCAGAATGGAATGAAATTGTCTTTACTGACGAGTCACGCTTCTGTCTGCAACACCACGATGGTCGGATTCGAGTCTGGAGACACCGTGGAGAGAGGATGCTGAACAGCTGCGTTATGCACCGCCACACTGGTCCTGCACCGGGTATTATGGTATGGGGCGGTATTGGATATCACTCTCGCACTCCTCTAGTACGCATTGCCGGTACTTTAAACAGCCAGCGCTACATCTCCGAGGTGTTGGAGCCAGTTGTCCTTCCTTACCTTCAGGGCTTGCCCACAGCCATATTTCAACAGGATAATGCGCGACCACACGTGGCACGCATTGTCCAAGGGTTCTTCGTCAATCGCCAGATTGAATTGCTTCGCTGGCCAGCTCGCTCTCCGGATCTTTCGCCGATAGAAAACATGTGGTCCATGGTTGCTCAACGATTGACCCAGAATACATCCCCAGCTGCCACACCAGATCAACTTTGGCAACGTGTGGAAGCTGCTTGGTCTGCTGTACCCCAAGAACACATCCAAAGTCTCTTTGAATCAATGCCGAGACGTGTGGCAGCGGTGATCTCCAACAATGGCGGCTACTCTGGCTACTGATTTTGGCAGGAACCACACTTCACGGAAGTCTATAAATTTAATCATTTGATACTTGGTCAACATGTTATCTACAAAATAAATTTTGTTGTGATATCTCTTGTCTTTCTTGGTGTTGCAATTTGGGTGACCAGCAGTGTAATATATCCTATTGCACAAATAGACAAATCCTATTCCACAACAAATTGTTATAATTAAAGATTTCGAAATGTGACAGTCTGCATGTAAAATGTGTCTCAATTATTCAGTTCAGCAGCATCGAAATATACTTAAAGGGCTTGGGGCATCATAATTATAAGCCACTTTTTATGTTTTTCAGGAGAGCAATTTTCAAGTTTTAAAAGTTTAAAAGTTATAATTATTTCAAGATGTCATGTTAACTTAAGTATTAAGTACTTTCAAACAATAAGAAATTATTTTGATCCTCTTTGAATATTTCCTTTTCTTTTTTCATTTCGGAAATGTATATTTCAGTGGTTATTATTATATCGCCCGAAGCCCTTCACTTAGTTGTGTGATAAGAGGTTAATACATATTGAGGTTAATTATGCATAACTAAAGTTTTTCTAAACAGCGTAAGTATTCCACTACTTACTCTTTATTTTGCATTATTCTGTCCTTAGATCTATTACACAAATATAGGATTTATACGGTAAATTAACGTAACATGAAACAACTGACTTTTAAAGATTACCAAAATAGAGAAATGGGGGTTTGTTTGAATGAATCAATATCAAGGGAAAAGTTACACCTTTTTTTTAAAAGAAAAAGTAACTTAATAGAAAATTAGGATAATGGACATTCATAAAGAAAAGTATTTTATGATAAATTTGGCAATAAAAATATTTTGGAGCTTATTTTCACTTAAATAATTGGCTTTTTAAAATGAGGCTCTACTTTCAGCACCTCGAAGTTGCGAGTTCAAATCCAACCGAAGGCCGTCGTGTACAAAGGGGGGCTGGTGCATGTTCAATCTGTCGCGCCTTCAAATGTCCTCACGTTGGAAGTTTGGAGAGTGGGTGCCAGCTCAGGTGTGACCACTTCATCTGACCGTGATTCAAAATTACGTGGTGTTGTCCTTAGATCTTTCTCTTCGCTTTTGATCCCGGACAGTCAATAGCCCATGGTGTTGCTCCAGTGCGACGTTAATTAAAATACCTACCTACCTTATTACGCACGTATTTGAACACTCGAGATTATGCTTTCCAGTTATAGGAAAGAATTTGAAACATTCTCTCGTTGTCTCTAAGAGAAAGTCAAGGAGCGTCCTCAATGGTATTTCAGCTTTCCCAGATTCTCCTCGACAGGAAGCGGTTGTCAAATTCAGACTACTTACTGGCCACGAATATCTTTGAGACCATCTCCACCGAATTGAAGTTGCTGACTCCCCAGACTGTAATCTGTGCGACCTAGGACAGCCTATGTCTGCTGAACACTTGGATGAGTGTCTTGCACTCGACGGGAAGCGGTTATCCAATTCAGACTACCTACTGGCCACGAATGTCTTTGGGCCCATCTCCATCGAATTGAAGTTGCTGATTCCCCAGACTGTAATCTGTGCGACCTAGGACAGCCTATGTCTGCTGAACACTTGGATGAGTGTCTTGCACTCGACGGGAAGCGGTTATCCAATTCAGACTACTTACTGGCCACGAATGTCTTTGGGCCCGTCTCCACCGAATTGAAGTTGCTGATTCCCCAGACTGTAATCTGTGCGACCTAGGACAGCCTATGTCTGCTGAACACTTGGATGAGTGTCTTGCACTCGACGGGAAGCGGTTATCCAATTCAGACTACTTACTGGCCACGAATGTCTTTGGGCCCATCTCCACCGAATTGAAGTTGCTGATTCCCCAGACTGTAATCTGTGCGACCTAGGACAGCCTATGTCTGCTGAACACTTGGATGAGTGTCTTGCACTCGACGGGAAGCGGTTATCCAATTCAGACTACTTACTGGCCACGAATGTCTTTGGGCCCGTCTCCACCGAATTGAAGTTGCTGATTCCCCAGACTGTAATCTGTGCGACCTAGGACAGCCTATGTCTGCTGAACACTTGGATGAGTGTCTTGCACTCGACGGGAAGCGGTTATCCAATTCAGACTACTTACTGGCCACGAATGTCTTTGGGCCCGTCTCCACCGAATTGAAGTTGCTGATTCCCCAGACTGTAATCTGTGCGACCTAGGACAGCCTATGTCTGCTGAACACTTGGATGAGTGTCTTGCACTCGACGGGAAGCGGTTATCCAATTCAGACTACTTACTGGCCACGAATGTCTTTGGGACCATCTCCACCGAATTGAAGTTGCTGATTCCCCAGACTGTAATCTGTGCGACCTAGGACAGCCTATGTCTGCTGAACACTTGGATGAGTGTCTTGCACTCGACGGGAAGCGGTTATCCAATTCAGACTACTTACTGGCGACGAATGTCTTTGGGCCCGTCTCCACCGAATTGAAGTTGCTGATTCCCCAGACTGTAATCTGTGCGACCTAGGACAGCCTATGTCTGCTGAACACTTGGATGAGTGTCTTGCACTCGACGGGAAGCGGTTATGCAATTCAAACTACTTACTGGCCACGAATGTCTTTGGGCCCGTCTCCACCGAATTGAAGTTGCTGATTCCCCAGACTGTAATCTGTGCGACCTAGGACAGCCTATGTCTGCTGAACACTTGGATGAGTGTCTTGCACTAGTGGTTTTAATTTTTCTGTGGAAAAATATTGGAGAGAACGTAGTCTGATGGCTTTTTTTTTCGGTATTTGACAGGGTGTTTCAAAAATATCTGGCCAAATTGTAGAGGGTGGTAGGATTGGATTGGATGTTAGGGTTTTATGGCGCGCAAGGTCCAAAAGCCAGCTGTGCCGAAGAGGGTGGTAGAGGGGACCAAAACAAACATTTTTAGTCAAAGAAGGTGCATCAGGAAATGCCGTGTTTAGGTGGTAGAGGGCGCTTTTTAGGTCAGTCGATAACGTAAGGCGTCACCAACGTCAAACTCCGAATTCGTGTAGCGATGCATGCCGGGAATGGCGCCCTACGCCTTGAAAAACATAATCTTTTGGACTTGGTCTAGGTTATTCCTTGACCAAAGGATTAGTAAAAGCAATATATAACATGTTTGAATAAGTTCAAAATATTATACTTGAGATATTACCACTAACAAGATATAGAATCTGAAGCGCTGCATGCAGGGCTTTGCTTTGAATAGTAAAAGCGTCTTGCTTAATATTGGGTTGGTTGTTTGTCTTGGGGTTTTATGGAGCAAGGGTCATATTTGGCCAAACACAATGAGGGAGGAAGAGAAAAATCAAAATGCAGGTCAGGCGAGGGTTGAAATGAAAGAAAAGAAAGATCCCTAGGGAACTCCGGGATATTAGTTGTGATGTTCGTACACACCTAAAGATATATCCCCGAGGGTTCTTAATATTAAGCAAAATGTAAAATTGTGTTAACTGTACAACGAATCATATTTTTCGAATTAGGTTTTGAATAAAACCCAAAAAATGCATCGTACAGCAAAAAAACCGGAGAGCAAATATTATGAGCCAACATTCGTCTTGAGCAAGGAAATAAAAGCTCAGGGACTAAAAGAACGTAAAATAGAGACAGCCTTATCTAAGAGTTGAAGTAAAACAAAGAGATTTCGATGCATTCGCTGAAAGAAATAAGATTTAAAGGCCGTAAGCGGGCGGGCATTTGCAGGATATTACTCCTTAGGACTATTGAATGTCCGAGATGGCTTTTAAGACAGAGCTCTATGGCTAAGTTTGAAACAAATTCAATCATATTGCTGCCATAAATAGGAACATTGGATTCGTCCTTTTGTTGAGTTGAAAAGCTTTTTGGGATATAGAGTTGGACGACCGAGAAATTTTTGATATTCAACTTTTATTGGGATATTGGAATAAAAGTGTTATCTGTAAATAAATGGAGTTGGTATGATCTTTATAGGATTCCGAGCTCTTTGTGACCGATTTCGACGTATTTTTGAAGTTATTCGCTATCTGAAGAATATATATTTGTTTGATTTCGAGTTCTTTTTGTTTCACCAGATGGCGAGACTAGCGCTAATTTAAGAATTATGCGTACGATTATTTATTCAGTCGTTTGAGAAGTTATAGATTTCTTTTCAATTGTTAGTAATTTGTTAAATTCTTGTTATCAATATTGTTCAAACTACGATTTATTTCAAAAATGTTTAAATTTGAACTTCTGATCTTTTTTTCCTGATTAAGAACGTCTTAAAAATGTTTAAAATGGTAAAATCAATACGAATCTTGCATGTTGCCGTATGCAGCGATATATACTAAAATTATGTTTATTAAATCGATTGTAGAAGCATTCAAGATATATCTCGTTTCTATTAAAAAAAAAAACAAATATTTTTTAGTTCCGTAAATTTATATATTTATTTTGATCAATCTGAAACCAATTCTAAAATCGAATAGAAAGTTCAATTCTAAGTCATTCAGTATTACTTCCAAGTTGATTCTGAAGGCCATTGGGTTTGCCCACTGTGCAAGCCGCTTGCAAGATGTAGGCGGCGCAGTTTCGATTACTGTAACTAGCATGGCTGTATTTACCAGAAAAATTTCCCTTGTATGTGTATATCTATTTACTTGACGGAAGAAACGTTGCTTGTCGCAGCTTGGCCAGATCTGTCCCTTGTGCCATACAAAAACTGAGTGAAGTGTTAAATAATTAGTGTCTTGAATTTTTGTTCTAGGATCACGAATTCGTATGCATTATTGCTTTCTACCAAAAACACTGAGTTGACCCTACATCGTACAAAATAACTAAAACCACTGTTCAAATAAAACAACTATTCTAAATATACCAGTGAAAAAAGAAGAGGTTTAGATTTGTTTTAATTAATGTATTGAGGGGACACCACTAAATGTCGAATGGTATGACGACTTTAACTTTTCCTTTTCCCAAGATTCTTCTAAAGCAATTTAAGTGCAAGATCCATGCTAAACATTACGAATTCTTCGTCGTATACGCCTTGGAACAATACAACGAGTTATTGACGACAGTCTGAACAATTAACGCGTTGCCAACTACGCCATCGGACTCCCCAGCAAAACCTTTCTTCCTTGGAAAAAGAATAGTTCTGTCGGTCCTTCTCGGCTTGCGACTACGTTGTGGTCCTGTCTTACTAAATGTTTTTTCTTATCTGTACAAAGATATATATAAATTGTGTTAATTTAAACCCTGAGATGCTTACCCCATTCAACTCCACTCACCAACTTGTTTTAAATTTAGATTTTATTTTTCGGTACTTAATATAATACCATTAAAACTCCATCTATGAAGAATTGCAGTAGTTGATCAGCAACTCTTTTTTAAACGCTGAAGAAATATCTGACGGTGTAGTAAAATTTCTAAAATTGTTTACATCAATTCTAAAATTAAAAAATTGACCATGTTAACATTCGCCTGAACTTTGAACTTCTCGCTTGTAAAACTATTTCCAGTCATTTACATTGGAAAATAAATAAATAAATATTATATATATATATATATTATTGAAAATTCTTTTTCTATGTTACAACTAGAACATATTTTACGACGTTGAAGAGAATCGATCTACACTTCTACATTCCGTGCTAATTTTAAGATGGATTTCATTTGGAGATTTCTTACATTATAATTAGTCTTAATGAGATCTTACGGTGATTGTGTGTTGAAATGAGACAAATGAATTTGTTGAATTGGGGCGTCTTCTTAAAAATTGAACTGAATAGGTAACCTTAACACAGAGGTAAACTTAACATGCAATATTTTATTTAAGTCGTTAACTAAATTAAGTATTAAATATAAACATGCCAATTTTCGCATTTCGCTCTCTTTGTATGGCTTTACTGAATTTTGGATCTAAGATTTCTAATAACCTTTCAGTGATTTCATCACAAATACTTCTTTAAAATAACAGTTTGGTGGCATCACTTTTAAATAGCTGATAGTTTGTAGATAAGTCTCGTAAATGAGAATGATATTTTATTTTGAGATAAAATGTAATTAGAACCGAAAGTATTTTATTATTTTAATGCTGTTTTAGTGCATTTGCACTTTATTTTTAAAGTAAAATTATATTATATTGATTTTTCAGCTATATTTAAAATTAACTATCAACAGGATTGAATGGAATATGTGAATTCTTTAGTTCCGGATTCTAATAAAAGAACTTTAAAAATAATTCTGATTTCCATATACAAAGTAAAAATGGAATTTATTTAGTGTATTGTTATACATCTAACGGGGTTAATGGAAGTTTAAGATTTTAATTACTGTAAGGTAGGTAGGTAGTTAATTAACGTCGCATTGGAGAAACACAAGGAGCTATTGGCGACGGTCCTCGATCAATCCCGAAGGGAAAGATTCGATTAATTACTCTAAAGTTAGACGTTGTTGCCCATTAAACATTTTACAAAACAGTCATTATTTTATGAAAGAATAAAACTATAATTATAAACTACGTTTTCTGTTTGATTAAAATAACAAAATTTTGGAGTTCGAATAAAGAAATGTTATAATAGATAATGTAGATTTATTTAAGTGGACAGAAACTAATTTTTTTTCATAAATTATGAGCAGACACGTTGAATCAATATTGTTGAACCATTTTTCTGAAAAGACAATGCCATGCCATTCGTTTGTCCACTTGTTGCGTTCTACGCACCATTGCAGCCGTGGTGTAGAATCAAAGGTAAACACAGCAATGGAAGCATTGGAAAATTCCCTGCTGCTGCAGATGACGTCGAATCGTACGAGCTGACACAAGTGGCTGTGCAACACCTGTTACTAATTCTTTAGGTAGGTTTCTTCATGTAACAGTACGATCCGCAAAAAGCCATGATCACAAGATGTCTGTCCTCTCGATTGGTGGTGCAACGAGTCTGCTTCAACCGTTCAAGTAGGTCAGTTCATCCTTCCAACACCCACCTATTCCATATTCGCATCACTGTGGCTTGATTTCTTCCAACATGAGCATCGAATTCTTGGAAGGACAATCTGCTGTCTCGATAAGTTACAATTCCTGTCAAACCCAGAAACGGGATCTTATGACTGCTGTATTTTTCGACGAGGCATAATTAGCTTCCAAAAAACAGAAACAGCTATAAAACACAACTCCGATCTTTAAAACCGGCTCTATTCTCCTTTATTTTACTGTTTACAGGGGGTGTTACGGGCACGCAAGATTTTCATATATACAAGATTGCATTATCATTTGCATATCCTTCCATGATTTACGCAAGCAAATTTCAAGGCGATTTGATGATTCATTCATGGTGTTGCATTTTCGATGATCAGCAGTGTTAGCTTGTCTTTAAGCTCGTTATTAATACATTTAAACAAAATATATATATATATAAAACAGCGTGATGCATATAATTTACATACTTTTTATATTTCAGAGAATAAATATATATAGGCACCTTTTTAATTGTCTGTTGCACCTTTGATTTGTTTGCATAACATATTTTTTGTATGCATTATGATCTTAAGATGAATTCATACTTTTGTTCGTCATGAAAAATATGATTCTTCTTTTTATCTTTACTCTTATTCAAATCTTTTTAACAATTTGAAAGAATCCAATTCAAATCTTTTTAGCAAATTTAAAAATACCGAGTTTTATATACTTTAAACTGTTGCATTGATAATGCCATCTTTTGGTTGATTTTTGTACTGAAAAAGAACATTTCAAGTGTTATTTAGCACCAAAAAACTCCGCATTTTTATTCTAAAATTAAATTAGGGGATTCAATCTTTTTCGTCGTAAAAGGTTTTTATTTTCGACTTTTGTGCCTTAATTAACTTTTTGCGTCTGAAACTGCTCCCTTTTCTCCTCGTTCATTTTTCATTTTTAAAATTACATTTAATTATATTACACCGTATTTCCTACTTCCTCTTTACATTCTTAGTTTTATTAGATTTTTGCAGATGTTAAAAGAATCCTTTCTTTCACGACAACGATTTCTACCTAACTATATGTAAGAGATGGTCTTTTCAGAAAGGGCATTTTTTGAGATCGCGTTTTATATACTTGTGTTTTAAAAATCCTGTCTGTCATAAGAAAATACGCTGTGTAAAAAAGACCAGAGCAGGTTGTGTCGAGGCCATAAATCGTAGTTTTGACGTGGAAACTCGGATCTGATGTTGCATTGTGGAAACAATGAAGCAGACGTAGGAAGTTTAAACGATTGTTTAGTGTGAATATTCAACAATTAATTTACAGTTTGAACGATTAAAGTACAGCTTGAAATAAATTGTTGTTGTCCAAAATTAATTGTAGCGTAATTCGGTAGCTTACGAGTGACACCATTTAAGGGGGCACAATACCTATAAGCATACAAAGCAACAGGTAAAATAAACTAATTTCGGTAAACTGTATCACCAAAAGTTTTATGTGTACCATAAGGAAATTTTTTGCAGGGTTTATTTATACTTTATACTACACAATGCAGAAAAATTGGTTTGATTTTTAAAAATTAAATATTTTACTAGAATTTACCATAAGGTCATTTTTTAACATACTTTTTTACCATAACTTGTGCGCAACATTCTCAGTCATCCTGTGCATTTTCTATAAAACTAATGGCTGATATGAGTAACACAATGCTTTTATTTTAAATTAAACCAAAAAATAGTAGTTAAGTAACAAATATAACAATCAATTAATATTTCACTTCATTAATTTTTTCCAAATTTTCGCTCATACTATATCAAAATTTTTTAATATATTTTTAGCTTTCGAATAAAATTTTGGTTTCCTTTTGAAGCCCTTTTGAAAATCTATTGTCATTCAAAATTTCAGGAGTCTACGTTCATTAGTTGCAGAGTTATAGTGCGCGCAAGCTTGAACATTACCATTCTGAGATAAATGCAATTAAAGTTGAAATAGTTATTTTTAGCATTCACGTGCGTTCAAGTAAACAAATAAATTTGTGAAATGAAAGAGTTGAAAAGTACATATTCTGCTTATATTTGTTACAGTAAAAATACTATTATTAAAACTTTCGAAAGAATAAATAGCATAATTCCAAAAATTAATAGCGTAATTCCAAACCAAAACTAAGAAACGTAAACAAACGAACAGCTGAAAATAAAAATATGTGCGTTCGAAAAATCCTCATTACGAATGAACGAATGCGAATTTTTTCATGCGGTTTTTTTGCCAGAATCAGAACATTTCAAACTATCTAAATAGATCAAAATTGGAAAATCGATTTTTTTTAAGGTTTTAAAGGTTACTGTGCCTCCTTGCACAGTCCTAATTCCACGCAATCCAAAGTTTCACTGGCCCAAAACTAGCCCCGCATCGTAGAATTTTGACATATTGCGAACCCCCTCCCCATGCTCAGTGCGCCTGCGCACAAGGTTATATCAAGTACGGACATCCTTTGTCTTTACGACGCTGTATTAATCTTCTGGATGTTTCTTCTAATTTTGAAAGCATAAGACAAACTAGTTGTAACGCCTGACTTTTCATGCATGACCCCAGCAATGTTCCGATAATAAAGACGTATTCATCTCAAAAGAAAAATCGAAACACGAAAGCAGTGTTCGATCTGAAAGAAACTTTGCACGCGTGATGGACATGACGAGATAAATAAATTATCACAATATCAAATCTGGATGACTATAATGACTCAAATCTGGATGACTTGCTATGAAGAATTACATCAGCAAGATTATAAAAACGGCTGTAACAGGTAGAAATTTGAATGGTGATCGCCACTGGGTGAATATTTATTTTCGCCAACTCGTAAGCACTGGTATCGGAATCTGTCTCCTATTTTAACGATTAGACTTGTTCAAATCCCCGTGACTCAAATGCCATATTGGAGGAGTCAGGTTTTTGTTTAAAGATGGGTCAATTTATGATACAGTGTTAACGACTAATGTTAATTTTAGATAACAGTTATTATTAACTGCTAATCTTGACAGTTTTGTGTTACAAATAACCAACCAACACTATCTGATATATCTGTTATTGACACTTAAGGTATTATCACCAATATTCACTTCTAACGCATTCTTAATTCATTGGATAGCAGTTGATACTGGATTGCAATAATATTATTTTAAGTGCTATCGGGAATGACAGTCAGGCCATCCTAGCCTTTAACAGTGGTTGCGAAAGAGATGAATTCCTCCCGGCAATATGACCTGCGTTTAATGCATGTATTTGAAATTAAGAAATTATAAATTAATCTTAGTTGCATTGACATCGATGCATTCAAAGGTTGCCGATCGTCGAGGTACGACTTTGACAGCCGATACAGGTTTGTTATACGTATGTCAACACTACCAAAAGCGAAACCACCGACTCGGAGATTCAGCTAATTAAGTGGACATCGACCTTCTAATGAAATCACAGAGCATGTGGGTGGAGTCAATGTTGTTAGATCTCTGAAGGGTAAAGCACGTGGGCTTACGATTTGACTTAGCCGATTGGCTATCGAAGCGCCGACTAGTGTTTTTTGTAGATAATTTATTTAACCAATCAATAATTCAGGATTCGCGCTTTTTCCACAGCAACGTGACAGATCTTCCAACCGAACGATCGGAAGAAATAACATAAAGCTGCACGCAAATGCTCCGTCTATTTCATTTGAAGGTCGATGTAAGTGGATTGCTGATGTCTTCTGGCATATCTCGTGCACGTTGCCAACAAGATTTGATGGAAAATATTTAAAAGGTTTACCTTTGATCCTTTACCTTGCAATGACTCCGCACCTCAATTGGAATGTAGTACCATCCTATGATAATTATTTGAAATAAATTAAAATTGTTATAAAAGGTGCTGAATACATGGGATTCTTCACCTTTACTTTTAAATTCAGATATTAACCCTCCTGGTGGTTGTCTCGACGAGGTATCTCGTCATTAGCAAATTGACCAGATCTTGATGGACGAGATATCTCGTCATTAGAAAACTGAGCAGGTCATGATCTCGTCATCATAAAAAATCAGCAATATCTTGATGATGAGATATCTCGTCATGAGCAATATTGGTCTGATCTTGATGGACGAGATATCTCGTCGAAACCATTTGGAGGGTTAAGTTCATTAATCAAGAATTTGTATAACACTTGAAGACCTTACTTGTTATATAGAACAATGTCAGGCAGCCAAATTTTCTCACAAGGGATACGAATCTTGGTCAAATTTCCATATTCGATTGGATTCCAACTCAAATAATCATCCATCCATTCCTAAACGTAAAGCAAAATACAAGTGTCACATATACAGTTTTCATATTGAGATTTAGTTTCTAGTATAAAAATTAATCTCTTATTAACATACATTTTATAAAGAAAATAGTATATAACACTGCTTGTTTGATACAAATAGTTTTTTCATCTGAATGCCTTAAGAAAAGTTTTGAAAATATTTCTATACAATGCATATCATAATGAGACAAACCCAAATAAATATAAGACATTTATTTTCATACTTTAAATATTATAAGTGTGTATTAAATTTCTATATTAATAATAAATAAATATTTTTAGATACATACATGTAAGTAATAAAAAATACATGCATTTCATTGAATAAATTTAAAACAGTCAAACATCATTTGAAAATACATACATTTTTGAATGAAACTTCTAATGTTTAGCTTGGAAAGCTTAAAAATTTCTGTTTCAAGAAATAAAGTGTACGACTTTTTTTCAAAAATGTAAGCTTTTACAACTAACAACCGGTTTAAATCATCCTATATATTTCTATCCCAATCAAAGACCACACTTGTAAGAACTCAAAACCAAAATTTTAAGTTACACACATGCAAACGAATCATCAAAGTTAATGATAATTTTAATAAATGTAGTCATTAAATATCAGAACCTTTTAATTTTTAATTTTAGACTCACCAGTAGTTTAATTATTAGTTATCTATGAGTTAAACAAGTTCATTATAATGATATAAAATTTGATAATAAGCAAAACCGTTCTATAACCCATATGCTTATTCAGCATGCTATACCTCAGAGGATATTTATAATTTTATACACGTTTATACACTGTTCACATTACTTCATGCTACATTTAGATTTTACTGATATATCAAAGTCATTTATAATGAAAAGTATTTTTGCAATGTGAATAAGTTCAGTCAGAATTCATAAAAATTACATATAAAAACTATTTATAATTGAAATTATTCATGATTAAGATATATTTCTATAAAATTAAAAAATTGTTTGGGTATCTTAAATTGTGTTACATAATGTGTCTGCTATTTGAAAGTTATACTTGCATAGAGAAATATATATTTAACTTTTTTTTAGTGAAATATAAATGACTTTTTGAATCTGGACTTTAGAAACAAATATTAAAAACACATTTAAATAGTGGCGTGGATTTTTGTAAATATAAGCAGGTTCTTCTTTCATAATAATAAAGAAATGTTTTCAATTTATTCTTTTCATGGTATCATTTAGCAAAAAATTTCTTAATGATGTCGATTAACAAAAGATGGATTTCCCTTATTTAAAATCACGTTATCTACCACTAGAAGAAAATTAATGGTAGAGCAATTATAATATTAAAGAAAATATTATAATTTCGAAAGAAAAGTGACATTATGTTTATTAAAAATACATATTTCTAAAAAGTTTACAGTAAATTAAAACAAATTGAACTAACTTCAAAATCAAAAGTAGATTTTTAATGGTGAAATGATTTTGTTTAGAAAATGTTTTTCTCAGTTGAATGCATTTAACACACAATTTGTGTCTCAATTATAAATTAAACATACTTTTTAAGTTTTTCTCGCAATATATCGCTTTTTAGCTTTCTGTTTTTTGAACTTTTGTAGTGTTATCAAGCTCCTTTATGGAATTTAAAGACTTTTTCAAAGTGATGTTTATTTATTGGATCAAGCTTATTCTGAAAGGGAGAGATTCAAAACAATTTATTTCATATTTATCTAAAGTTAATATTTATCTAAAGTTAAACTTTCACTATTGATCGTTCTATGCGTATCGCATATGTGGAGTATTTTCTGTCAAGTTAAATGTTGGTGGTAGTGTTTCCCCTGCAGCAGCGATCGTATTTCATGTACGTATTCCGAACATGACGTCACTTAGCTTATCCTTCGAATACGATTTAAGCACTTCGGCAATAAAAATTCCTAAGAGTAAATTCCGAATTGAAATGTGATAGTTAATTGAGGGGCGGGGATCAAAGCAAATTAGATTAAACGTCAAACGTTTCCAAAACAATCGTAAACTACATCTTAAGGTAACCCCGATATCTAGCATGCGAGAGTATTTGCGTAGAAGTGAAATCTTCGCTTGTTTGTTTACACTGAAAATCCCTCTCATTCATGTAACATCAGGCATACGGAATCACGAAGACTCTTGCGTCAGCCTTGTGGAATTCCGAAAGACGTAACCAGAGCTATCATTGCATCAGATACTAAATCGAGACTCCAGCAACAAAGTTGCAGACCAGCCATTGGACGAAATCAACCAATGATGATCCAGCCAACGCCCAAGGCGAAAACACCTGCGCAGGAGAAGGATCAGAGTCAGAGAAAGATGAAGATGGTTAAGATGTAGTTCAGGAACTGGCAATTACCTAATTGTTTTAATTTTCATCTGTATATAGTTTCATATATAAATTGTTAAATCTCAATTAAATTGTTTAAAATGATGAGAACTCTCGCCTCCAATCCATTAAAACCAAAGGACGGGGCAACTCGTCCATAATACATACATTTACTAAAATAAATCGTACTTTTAAATTAACACATACAAAGAATATATATATATATATATATATATATATATATATATATATATTAAAATTATTAGATCTATTCAGTCTTACAACAAATTATTAACGAGACTGGGGTGCTGATGCAACTACTATAAGAGCCACATACACTGCTTTTATTCGTTCTATTTTCGAATACGGCTTCCCTGTTTACTGTTGCGCCTCCGCCATTAGTCTCCAGAAGCTTGAGCGAGTGCCAGCTGAGCGCTTCTCGCATCATAACTGGCTTACGTAACAGGTGTCCGAGCGAAGTAGTCCTGTATGAGGCCGATCTTCAGCCTCTGAATCTTAGAAGGAACTCTGGCCTGTGGTAAAGTACTATAATAAACTACACAGCTATGATCCTCACAACCGAACCTCGGATTTCTTGCAGCACTGGTGTAGTAACCGGACTCAAGAAAAATAGTACATTCAGTCAGGAAGAGAACGCCAATTTGATTTCCCATACTGTAGAACAGCATTCCTTGAAACAAAGCATTAACCCCTCTGAGGGAGGGGCTTGTTTTCATACTGAGATTTGGACTTAGGTCTCCAAGAAATCTGATATTCCGGCTTGTCTCCGGGGCATTTCACCTGGGCAATTATTAATAGCATTCCCGGCGAGGCTACCCTTATTTATACAGATGGTAGTAAAGACGAAGTCTCGATCCGGCAGTGGAATTCTCATTAAGGCTCCAAACAGAGGTACTGTAAAAATCAAGAAAAGAAATCCAGACTTCAGTTTTCAGAAGTGATCTCATTGCCATTGGTGAAGGGATTAGCTATATCGTGTCTGTTCCGAACCCAAAGGTCGTTTGGATTTTGTCCGACAGTCGCAGCTCCATTCAACATCTATCTAATTGGCGCACTGGGAGACAGAACTGTCATAGCGATCCTTAACAATCGCAAGCATGTCTCATCCTTCTATGAGGTGCACCTACAGTGGATCCCTTCGCACGTGGACCTCAGGAGAAACGAAGAAGCGGATGATTTGGCGAAGGAGGGTGTCGATGAACCATTGTCCGATGCCCCTCAATGACGTTTCTTGAGCTTTACTCTACTAGAAAAATCTTGATAAGAAGGCATGGATCGTTCCCCCGGTATACTCCTGGTATCTTGGGGATCCCCCCGGAAGATTTGCTCTCAATTGCGATGGACATATTCAGATAGCGATCCTCAGCTTTTTCCGTGGCCATCTGAGGAGTCTCACATTTTGCTGTGGTCGCAAGATTGATCCTGTTTGCCTTAAATGCCAGTCTGACCAGGCTTCCTCAGCACACAATCTCTAGTGTCTGGGGTTGTCCCAAGACGACCTGTTTCCTGAACCTCTTTTGGTGTATGACTGCGGGTGAATGGACTTGTGGATTTGGTCTAGCCGGAGCTAGACGTGGAGATTAACAACTATAACAATAACAAATTACTAACGGAAATAAGTCTCGATAAAATAAATCTTAGCCCTCCTGATGGTTGTCTTGACGAAGTATCTCGTCATTAGCAAAATCATTAGCAGATCTTGATGGACGAGATATCTTGACATTAGAAGAAAACTGACCAGATCTTGATCTCGTCATCATTAAAAAATCGGCATTATCCTGATATATCTCATCGTTAGTAAAACTGATCAGATCTTGATGGACAGGGTATCTCGTCGAAACCACTTGGAGTGTTAATCTGTTGCTAAATTATGTGCGAAATTTTTCAAACAATTGTAGTTGGATTATTTGCTTCACGTGTTTTGTCAAAGCGGGTTCAGAGGTCTGAAATACTGAAGTATTATTTTGAGATTTTTGTTATTTTTGAAAGTTTAAATTTTTGCGATGTTTTGTAAGAACGTTAAAAGAATAGAATAGTATTTTACTTTAAACTACTTGAAAAAAAAAAGAAATCTTTTCAGTCAAAGTCGATGGTTTATTCATGTGGGTGAAGTTAAGGGAACATCGCTGCTGTGGAGTTTAGAAGTCTCTTTAACACTTGAAGAGAATCGAAAGTCTTTTATTTATATCTTGATCCACTGTTTTAAGAATTCGATCTAGATTTCATGTTTCGGAATTTCGATACATTTTGTTGGTTTTTATGAATCTAAAGAAACTTACAGTTTTTAACATATGGATATTAAGAAGTCATCGGGAAAATGATAAATAATTCAAAAAATGAGTTAGAATTGTTCAAATGTAATAAAAAAGTGTTAGACTTTGGCGATTTCAGTTTAGTCGCCACTCTATAGAAATGCTCATTCGCTCATCTACCCGGTTATAAAGTGCAATATCGCCAAACGAGGCGATAAATGCGAAATCGGTCAACCAAGTAAATTTTTCAAAGCAGTCACGTGATTACTAGTCGACCGGATGGTCGCACCTTTTGAATCTCCTCTCAATAGCAATGCTCAGTCTACTTATATTACACGTCTATGGTTGATTGCCTCAGTTAACCTTCTTGGTGGTTGTCTTGATGACAACCACCAGGTTGACAAGGTAACTCGTCATTAACAAAATCACTCGCAGATATTGATGGCCGAGATGCCTTGTCATTAGAAGAAAACTGACCAGATCTTGATCTCATCATCCCAAAAAATCGGCAATATCTTGATACATCTTGTCATTAATAAAGTTTGTCCGACACTGATTTACGAGATATCTTGTCGAAACCTCTTGGAGGGTATAAAGTAACGGTAGCTTATTCACTTCACAAAGAGCCATTCAGTTCGCACTTTTGTAGGACAAAAAGGTCAGTATCGCCAGGCAATGGAAGTAAAAAATGTAGGAATACGGTTTTTATACGAATTGGTAATTATGTTTGGAATAATCCTCAGCTCATTTAAGTACAACATAATACTTTTAATGATCTTTATAAGAAATTTATATTTGAAGTAATTGCATCTGTTTCTTTCGGTTTTCGTCATCAATTCTTGCCCATTATAACTAAAGTACTCATAATCGAGGATATGTCTCTATTACATTATAATTAACATAGTCTTCCATTAATCTAACAAGGTCTGGTTTGTGCTGAATTATCTAGTACATTCTAGCATATATGGTTGCCTCGTTTAAGCATTCAGGCAACTTGACGTGCCTGAGACATTTAAAGTTTTCTCTCAAGATGCTTTAAATATTTTAACTATCTTAACTCAATTTTAAATGTAAAAATAAATATTTAAATTTCGTAATATTGAATGTCAAGAAGCATAAAGAAGCGAATATATCTCATTCTATACTTCTAAAATTAAATCTGTTTATGATATCAGGACATCAGACTTCAAATGGAGAAGAGAGCCTATGAAAGACAACTCAATAAAAAACTGAGATTTTCCTAGAAAAATACACATCAAATAAGCATCATGGCTGACATAGAAATATTTTATTGGGTGTTACTAACAATAATGGACTTAAGGGAATAGTTTAATAGGATTACACATGCCATGAAAGATTTTTAATGGGACTTAAATTCTATAAAATTAGCTTTTTACATTCACTAGGAGAGTAGTTGGTGCTTATTTTGAAGAAATGAGCGAAAGCATTTTTTTTATTAAAAACGTGCAAACTACCTTTTTTATGTAATCTTACTTAGATGGAATATTGATGTTTTTAAAGATTTTTATGTGCTTATTATTTGTTTTAATGTGTTTATTGAATATTTAAAAAACTATTTCGCGGAAATATCTTAGAGGATATATTTCTAAACTTGAAGTTTCTGTCCCTATATAACAATCCTTTGCAAGCGTCGGTTGGTTTCGGGGTTTTATGGCGCAAGGGCCAGATTTGGCCAAACGCAAGACAACGTCAAGTAATAGACATACACACACAAGGAAAGTCTTACTGACACAGAAATACAGCCATGGGGAAATCGAAACTGCGCCACCTACAACTCGCTGGTTTCTAGCACAGAGGGCATATCCACGATGGCCTCTTCAAACGATAGTCAAACTAATGTGTTTGACTGCGTACCCAGTTCGGAAGAATTCATATAATTATAACTGCTAATATTTTCCCTTCTAAACACTGTCAACAAATTAAAACGTAAGATATTGCATTCGCGAAGTTTTATCCATTGTGATATCTTCGGTCATTTTTGGGTGGCCATCGTGGATCAGTGGGTATGCCCACTGCGCTAGCAACCTACGAGTTATAAAGGGGCGCAGTTTCGATTCCTGTCAGATTCAATTCCACCCTGGGTGCGTTTCTCCCTTCTGTGTCAGTAAAACTTTTCTTGTGTGTGTCCATTACTTGACATATATGCCGTATCTGGCGCAGCATGGCCAAATATGGGACCATAAAAACCCAGCCAACCAATCGGCCATTTTTTGTTTCACATAGTTGTACTGTTTTGTCGATTTAAGGTAATTTTTTGCTATCAGATGACTGTGTTTGCTATAAGGTGGCTAAGTTTGCTATATGGCCTAAAGTGTTCGGGTAACAGCCACCATTAAAAAAATTAACTTGCAATACTGTAGTATGTATATTAGCAGTGCAACACATCATCATTAAGTAACTTTTGACTGATTGACATGATATTCTCGTATCTGGCGCAGCATGGCCAAATATGGCCCTCGGACCATAAAAACCCAGCCAACCAATCGGCCATTTTTTGTTTCACATAGTTGTACTGTTTTGTCGATTTAAGGTAATTTTTTGCTATCAGATGACTGTGTTTGCTATAAGGTGGCTAAGTTTGCTATATGGCCTAAAGTGTTCGGGGAACAGCCACCATTAAAAAAATTAACTTGCAATACTGTAGTATGTATATTAGCAGTGCAACACATCATCATTAAGTAACTTTTGGCTGATTGACATGATATTCTCGTATCTGGCGCAGCATGGCCAAATATGGCCCTCGGACCATAAAAACCCAGCCAACCAATCGGCCATTTTTTGTTTCACATAGTTGTACTGAGATGTCTATAATGAAGTTTCGTTTGTCGATTTAAGGTAATTTTTTGCTATCAGATGACTGTGTTTGCTATAAGGTGGCTAAGTTTGCTATATGGCCTAAAGTGTTCGGGGAATAGCCACCATTAAAAAAATTAACTTGCAATACTGTAGTATGTATATTAGCAGTGCAACACATCATCATTAAGTAACTTTTGGCTGATTGACATGATATTCTCGGCGACTGATACAAAGGGTGTCTGGAAGACATGATTATTAATATGCGCTCTTTTGAACAAATCAGCGCCTCCGAGATATTCCAAATGGTGTTCGCCACAATGACACGTACTTCGATAGATGGTTCTATTTTTCTTCACAAACTCAAAAATTTATTAGGTAAAGTTAAAGATGAAACATATTAAACTTTAACATTTTTCATTTTAAACTATATTCAACAGTAGACTATCATACGCGTGGGGGCTGGTGCACGCTAAATATGTCATGGTTTCAAATGTCCTCACGTTGGCGTGGTGTGGGCATTTGGAGAGTGGGGTGAAAGCTCAAGTGTTAGTCTCGTCATTTGACAGTGCCCTTAAAATTAAGAGGTGTTGTCCACGATCTGTCCCTTTGGGATTGATCCCGGACTGACGCCAATAGCCCGTTGTGTTGCTCCAGGGCGAAGTAAATTTAAGTACTTACTTACCAAACCTTCAATTATTTTTTGACTTCTTTTAACTATTAAAGGGCCGTGATAGCTCGGTTGGTAGAGTCGCGGATCAGCAATCGGAGGGTTGCGAGTTCGAAACTCGATTAAAATATACGCCGACGTATAAGTGAGGGCTGGCGTACGTTTAATCTGTCATTGGCCTCAAATGTCGTCACGTTGGCATCATATTCAAGTTTTTAGAGTGGGGCGCTACCTCAGGTGTTGATCTGGTCTTCTGACCGTGGCTCAAAATTAAGAGGCGTTGTACTCGAATCTTCGTAAATCCAACTACCCACCTGTAAGATCCGCACTAAAAAAGTCCTAATTTTGAAAAAAAAAACCAACTGACAAGTAATTTTTTACGGAACGTTTCAAACTCCAACTTGTTTTCACTTTAAATAAGCATTTGAAAACCTCAAATGACCTTTCAGAACCTCCAACATATTGGTCCTTCAAAATATCCTTCATACGTTACTGGAGACAAAAGACGCTTGATCAGAGAACTGTTGAACTGATACAAAAAAGTCACTTTCAAAAAAGAAAGGCTCAAAGAACTCTGGAGAAAGAGAATATAGGCCAGTCTCCCTAGGGAACGTAAGGGAATAAAACAGAGAGAATCGAAAACAATCACGGACTAAATCGCCTATTTCCTATCACCCTTCTTGATAAACGGTCACTCCTAACCGCTGGGTTCTGTGAAGTTAGGAGCAGGTTGAGAAATAGCAGCGAGAGAAGAGGACACATTTGCACAGAAGTGGAAATGTTTAGTGGAGGTGCGACAATACAATCTTGATGTACAGGCTATAGTGCGAATGTTTTATTCCTTCTTTTGCTGTGAGAGTGAGATGTATTGCTATTCATTCATTTCTACGTTTAAAATGCGATGGAATGGAGGGGGGTTGAATGGGGATAAGGAGGAACTGGGTCTGGTCAGGTCGTAGAGGCCAGTTTTCTCCTTTCACTGAGGTAACTTCGTGTTTAAAATATTATTAAATACCGAAATAGTTGCGTCAGTAAAGCCTGGATATTTACCTTCGATAGCTTATCTCTCTAAAATCCGTGAAGAAAAAAGTACCCATTTTGCGAGTGCGTGAAAGCTATCCTAGCATTCAATTTCTACTGTGCGCGTGTAAGTGCTGCTTTCGTGTTTGTAAACGTTATTATATTTATTAAGCACGCGTGCAAACTAAAATATTAGCAAATAAATTTTTCATTATGTACGCGAAAACAATGATAGTGTGAATGCGTTTTCAATTATGCACCGTGCAAACTAACCATGAAATGGAATATGATAAAAAATTAATTTGGAAATTTAGAAGAATTGGGACGGAGTGGAAAAGAGAGTTTATCGTTGTTATTTGTAATTTTGTGCCCCATTTAGTTTCCTTAATAAATTTTTAATTTTTTTCAATAAGCGTTCGTCTCCATGTATGCAACGGGCCGCGGTAACCCGGTTGCCAGAGTAACGGACTGGCAACCGGAGGTTTGCGAGTTCGACCCCAACCAAAGACTGTCGTGTTCAAAGGGGGCTGGTGCATGTTAAATCTGTCGTGGCCTCAAATGTCTACGCGTTGGCGTGGTGTGGAAGCCTGGAGAGTGGGGTGCCAGCTCAGGTGTGACTTCATCATCTGACCATGGTTCAAAATTACGTGGTGTTGTCCTCGGGTCTTTCCCTTCGAGGGTTGCTCCTGGACCGTTTCCAATAGCCCGTTGTGTTGCTCCAGTGCGACGTTATTAAAATACCTACCTACCATGTATGCAACCGAAAAGCTTATCTACAGTTATTTAATGCAATCGAACTGATTCTATGATCATCCAAAAGTGGTTAGTGAATTTTCACCTCCAAGTTATATTAGACTCGCTCACCACGATTTCATGGCAGCTTTTAATCATTTGAAACGCCCTTTAGGAAACTATAATTCGGTTTTCACTGATACTGCCAAGGGTTATTTAATTTTGATTAAATATCATTCCTGATGACATTTCCTCTAACATAAACTTAAGTTTATAATAGAGACAATCAAGTCTGCCTTTGTGTTCAGGACGGATGTACAGTTATTGGGTCAGTGCGAATGAAATGTCCGATGAGAAATAGTTTTGGGAAAGTGATCCCATACAGCTAAAAGTAATTACCTACAAGCTTCCGACAACTTACGTCACAGAGCTACTATAATAGCTATCACGCGTGTGAAGTACAAGTTACAGATTTAATTTGTTTGGACGGGTGCTTTCAAATTCAACATGGAAAACAGCTTTGAGAGTCATCTTCCTTTACGAATTTAAATTGAGACATTCTGCTACAGTTGCAACATCGACACAGCATTCGGGGAGAGTACAGCCAATGAACGAACCATTCGGAGATGGTTTGCGAAGTTTCCAAGTGGAGATATGGACCTGAAAAAACGAACCACTTGGTCACCGAGAAGTTGCAGTTTCTGACGATGTTCTGCTAAGTGTGGTTGAAGCTGAACTGCGGAAAACGTGTGAGACAGCGGCCAAGCTAGGTGTTCAACACGCTACAATTGTTCGCCGTCTGGCTGCACTGGGTAAAGTCAAAAAGATGGATTCTTGGGTGCCTCATGAATTGACAATTGCCAACAAGATGAGACGTTTGGAAGTCTGTGCATTGCTCCTTTCCAGGAATAAAAGAGAACCTCTACTGCAGCGAATCGTTATCTGCGACGAGAAATGGATCCTTTATGACAATTGGAAACGATCTGCACAATGGCTGAGTAAATCACAGCCTCCTGGACGCCATCCCAAGCCACCCTTACATCCCAGGATGGTTATGCTTCCTGTATGGTGGTCTACAGCTGGAATAATTCATCGCAGTTTCCTGCGAAGTGGCCAAACCATCACTTCAGAACGATATTGTGATGAATTAATTGATGGTGAAACAACCGGCATTGGTAAACAGGCATGGCGTTCTCCTCTTGCAAGAAAACGCCCGTCCTCATGCCGCACAACGGACGATGCTGACACTACGTGAGTTGGGCTATGAAGCGATGCCTCATCCTCCCTATTCCCCTGACTTCTCCCCTACAGATTTTCATCTGTTTCGTCACCTGGATCGCTTTTCGTCTGGCAAACGGTTCATCCAAGATACGGAGTTGATGACTTCTTCGCATCCTTGCCACGAGACTTTTTTCATTCCGGGATCATGGCCTTGTCAGACAAGTGGCAACAGTGTGTCAATTCAGAGGGAGATTATTTCGAGTTGGTCAGTACGGTATTTTTCAGTTATCGCCATCGAAGTGTGATGGTCATTTTCCGGACGTTTCATTCGCACCGATCCAATATAACAAATGAGCACAAGTATAAAACAGTTGCAAATCAAAATCAAAAGAACGAAATCGAATTGAATTTCTCGATAATTATTTATCAACACCTTCTCCTTTCATAAAGTACAATTTATAAAAAATCTAAAAATATAATTTTAAATATTTTTTGTTTTTAAAGGGGATTGTACTAGAAAACGTTTAATATGTGAATGTGGCGCTCAACAGCCAATTATCTATCAAGTATTTCTTCTTTTATAAATTATTTTCATTAAAAGTAAATTTAAACTATTCTTCCAATTAAAAGGTAAGTAGGTTAGTAACCCTACGGTAGTTAACCCGCTATTCTTCCAATCGGTGAACCTTGTAACTAAAGGTCTTAATCGCCTTATCAGAAAAAATTATCATCGGAACGAGCTCACCCAAATCTTTTCCTATTTGCGCCACTAAATCAGACGAACCTCATCCTGCTACTATTCCAGGCATTATAAAGGTTTAAAGGAGCTCAATTTCTCTGGAGATGGAAAGGATTAGATGTTTCCTTTATGTATTTTGATTTACATCCTCAAGCATCTTAGAATCTTTTAAAATGCAAGGACAGATACAGAGTAGCATAAGTATCACATCTCAGTTATTCCATGCATGGAATTGGACGTTTTCTAGCATTAAGTAGAGGGTCTTGATCATAATCCCTAGTTCGGACTTTATATCCCAGGAAAATTAAAATACCTTTTACTTTAAAGAGTTGTTCAATTGAAGAATATACTTAGCTGTGTACCCTCGACCAATTAAGCTTAATTATACCTCTGAGGCATGGAGAACAACGTACAAAGTATCCGTTAAATTGTTACAAGATCGTTAATGGTTTTGGAAATTATTATTGTTAGAAACATCTAATCCCTAATGAATCGCAGTCTGGATTAGAATAAATACACATTTTATTCAGGCCACTTTGAACAACGGGGGACGCGGTAGCCCGGATGGAAGAGTAACGGATTAGAAAACAGACGGCTGCGAGTTCGATTTCAACCCAAGACCGTCGTGTACATGTGGGCTGGTGCACGTTATATCTGTCGTGGCCTCAAATGGCGTGGGGAGGGAGTTTGGAGAGTTCAGGTGCGAGCTCATCATCTGGCCGTGGTTCAAAATTACGTGGTATTGTCCTCGATTCTTTCCCTGCGGGTTTGATCGCCAATAGCCCGTTGCGTTTTTCCAGTGCGACGTTAATTAAACATCTACATACAACAATCGCTATCTATGTAGGCAGTTGAACTTACGTCGCAACACAACGGGTTATTAGCATCCTTCCCGGATCAATACCGAAGGGAAAAGAGGACAACTCGTCATTTTAAACGACGGTCAGATGACGAGGTCAAAACCTGAGTTGGCCACCCACTCTACGAAGTTTCACACCGTACTACCGGGAGGACATTTGAGGCTACGACGGATTTAACTTGCGCCAGGCAACATACACACGACGACCTTTGGATGGATCGAATTTCAAACTCGCAAACGTGCTGCTTGCACAATTCGTTACGCAGAAAGTCCCTCTAATACGAGACTTCTCCTGTAGAGCCGAATGAAGGCGGCTTTAGTGTTTTTGTGGTAGAACCTCCTTTCTGTCTGTATTTCGCACTGGGTAACGGGAAGTAAAATACTCGTCTTCCTGATCTTTGTTTACCTGAAAACCTCTCAAGCACAAGTGAATAATACACTGATAATAAAAATTTAGTTTATCTGCTCTGCTCTGTATCTGATCCGGAATCAACGCTCAATTTCCAGTTCGAATTATTCTGTTTCTGTATCTGTTAAGAACAGCTAAATATCGCCATAAGCTTCTGATATATCACGAATGAGTTCTTTGATAAATAATTTATTTATGTTTTTAGCGGCGTATTTAATGCGGAATATTTTTGGTAGGTAGGTATTTAATTAACGTCACACTGCAACAGAGCTGGATAATGGCGACGGTCCGGGATTAAGCCCAATGAAAAGATCCGAGGACAACACCGGGCCGCCGTAACCTGGTTGGAAGAGTAACGGACTAGCAACCGAGTTCGAATCCAACCAAAGACAGTCGTGTACAAGGGGGATGGTGCACGTTAAATCTGCCGTGGCCTCCAATGCCCTCACGTTGGCGTGGTGTGGAAATCTGAAGAGTGGGGTGCCACAGCTGAGGTGTTGCTCTCGTCATCTAGCCGCGGTTCGAAATTACGTGTTATTACCCTCGGATCTTTCCCTTCGGGTTTGATCCCAGATCCCGTGGCGTTGCTCCAGTGCGACGTTAATTAACTACCTACTTACCTAGGACAACACCACGTGGATTTGAACCACGGTCAGATGACGAGGAGTAAAACAAAGTCGGCGTTTCGAATAAAGTTGTACAGTAGGGCGCAAAGGTAGGTATTTTAATTAACGTCGCACTGGATCAACACAACGGGCTATTGGCGACGGTCCGGGATGAAGAAATCCCAAAGGGAAAGATCGAGGACAACACCACGCAATTTTGAACCACGGCCAGATGACGAGGCAACACCCGAGCTGGCACCCAACTCTGCAAACTTCAACACCACGCCAAGGCGAGGACATTTGAGGCCACGACGAATTCAACATGCACCAGCGCCCTTTGTGCAATCCTCCGGTTGTTAATCCGTTAGTCTTCCAACCTACCGCGGCCCTCAGAATATTTTTCGACTTTTCCGTTACTGGGTAGATTCTGCCGAAATCCGACACTTCTCCTTTTCCCGAATTTTTCCGGGCCTCTCAACGACTCGAATAAAAGGGACCTCCGAAAGCGACTTTTGTCACCATAATTCGGTTTCTAATTTCTGCTGAAGCGACTCCTGGAAGCGTCATCAGTCATGCAAGTGACAGCAAAAGGGTCGCCAAATAAATACTATCAGTCGGCGGAAGGAAGCCAAGATAACTCGGCACTCAATTGCGGTGATGAATTGTCCTCCCAAGACCAGTGTGTCATTAGCGAGAGATACTCGCCACTCTTCAAGGCTCTTAATCGAAGACACTTGGTCTGTCCTTGTAAAAGACGTCGCGGCAGTGATGAATTAGCAGAGTAGAGTTCAACGTCTGTGATGCATTAGGAGTCAGATTTGTTATGAAACGAAACCAGAAAATTTCCTGTTGGAACATGTGTACCGTTTGCTCTTCAGCTGAAGGTCGCAGACAGCATTACTGTGAGTCAAAATATGATTAATTTACCACTAGGTGGGTAGTTGAATCAACGCAGCACCGGTGCAACAAAGACGACGGGATATCGGCGACCGTTCGGGATCAATATCGAATGGAAAGATCCAAGGATATCTTAATTTGAACCGCGGTCAGATGACGACAACACACCACTCGACACCGCACCAATATGATTTAATTTGCTATCGTCGGGTTAGAGCAGAAACTAGTTAACTGACAGAAGATCAAATTTTACAGCGCAGCCGTTCAGACTTACTATTAGTGTTTATGTACGTAGGTAGTTACTTAACGTCGCACTGGAGCATCGCAACGGGGTATTGCCGACGGTCCGGGATCCATCCCGAGGAGAAAGATCTAAGGACAGCACCTCGAAATTTTGAACCATGGTCAGATGACGAGCTGGCACCCCATCTCCAAACTTCCACACCACGCCAAGGTGAGGACGTTTGAGGCCACGACGGATTCATCGTGCACCAGCTCTAGCGTACAGGACGGTCTTTGGCTGGATGGAACTTCGAACTCGCAACCGTCCGGTTGCTAATCGGTTGATCATCCAACTGGGCTACAGCGGTCCCGCTTAGTGTATGGGTGAAGAATAAAAATTATAAGCTTTTGATTGAGTTATAGTACGATAGATCGCAAAATGACAATGAATTTCTCATCGTGGAAGTAAATATTTAGTGTCAAAAAGCGCATTTCTGAAAATAGGCAGTTAATGAATTCCTGCTCTAAGCCAATGATATTTGTGGAAATCGTCGTGGTTATATTTAACGCTATTTGTGGTTCCAATGTCGATAATATTTAACTAATTAACGGCACGTAGTTATTAGTGTCCGGGTATTATTTACCGTTCATACAGAGACTACAGACCACCGTTACTACAGAGATTTTCACCCAATGAGTGCGTCGCAGAAAGTTTTTTAATAACCCACTAGTCCCTGTTGTTACCTTCTTTTGTCAACGCATAGCTTTCGACCGGAATGATGGCGTGGTCATGAGAAGCACCTGGGCCGATCACCCTCCGTCTTCAGGTAGATATATCTAACATAACGGGAATTTGAATTTCAGTATGTTAAATTTTATTGATGTAAAGGGGCGCCGAAAGCTAAAGAGAAGGTGGTAAGTATATGCATGAAGGTACAGTGACAAAACTACGTACACAAGTTTCAGAATAGAAAGTGTTGCATAAATCAGAATGAATATTTTCTAAAATTAAGGTAAAAATACTGGGTAAAAGAATCAAGTGCGGAAAAGGTTTACAGAAAAAATGGAGCAGAATGGTTAAGAACTAATTTTAAAAATTCAGGAGCGAAAAATAAAAATTTTCCGGCGGTCGGGTTCGAACTCGTGAGGTCTGCCTCCGGAGCACTAACAACAACTTCCGCGCGAGGCTTTATCCACCCCATGCATAGCTTTGATTTCAGTAAAAAGTTCAGTTTAGAAAAAAGAAATACATTTAGCATTCACTTATGCGTTGTTTATTTAAAGCTATGTGGAACTAGAAATTTAACGAAAAGACAGGTACAAATTCTTAAATTAAATTTAAAATTTTTGGCAAACAAATTCTTTTCCATTTATACTTTCCCAGGCACCCATACGTTTGCAATTCACGTGTTCATCTGACCGCGGTTTAAAATTACGTGGATCCATGTTTCTCTTTGTCCACGGATCTCTGGGTTTGATTCCGAACTGTCGACAATAGACCATTGTGTTGCTCCAGTGCGACGTAAATTAAAATACACACGCACTCAGAATGTTTAAAACTTTAGTGTGTATATGCTGATTAAATTCTTTAAATATAAGTTTCCATGCGTGGTGGAATAAAATACATTTTGTATTTTATTCTTCAGTGATTTGTTAGTATTTTATGGGATAAAAATGAATGTCGTCTGAGAGAACAAAAGGCTTAGTTGTGTCACAATTCGATCATGCTTACCGTAGAGTTGATAGTTATTACATACTTCAGTTAAGAAAATATTCTCCCACAAAGCTTAAAATACACTAAAATATAATCAATTTTCTTTCAAAGCAATTATCTCCCCCACAAAGACATTCGTAAATGATATATTATGTAACATTTCATGTCTAGACGCATTGAGTAACATAACATATAAATGAGCTGAATAAAACATTTTACACACGAACTGTAACTAATATACAAGATACTACATTTAATCATAATAGAAATATCGGTATGTGGAAACAAAGAAACACAATGAGAGTGTAACTAACCTGATCTAACCAAACGTTTGTCGTCAGAACTTGGTTTTTTTCATCCTGAAAGAAAAGGGCAAATGGAATCAAAGAAAAGATCTAACCAAAGCTTTGCATGAATACAATACTTAAGACAAAGATTGATGAGAATTTTTTTTCTAGCTTTTGGTTTTATTTATCTGTGAATATTGAATAGAGAATTTACTCATGCAACATAATGACACTGTTTTTGCTCAAACAGCAATATATTATCAATAAAATATAATTATTTTTGCTTCGAATATTGACAAATGTATGAATAGATTTTAATAAAAAACTACAAAATGGAAAAGAACTTATCATATAGAAAAATGCATTCTTTCCGGAAAGGATTGTAATGCTAATTTAAGAGATTTGAGTTTTCTCTGATCAAATTAATAAGAAAAGGGAATCTTGGTTTGGATAATGATTTTGTGCTTTGGGGCTTGTATTTAACTTTTCCAGATAAAGTTTATACAGCAATCTATTTCAATCCCATTATTACAGCTGAATCAAAGTCTATATTTTGTGCTGATGAACAGTTTTTAAGGCAGGTAGGTATTTTAATTAACGTCAAAATGGAGCAACACAACGGGTTATTGGAACAGTTTTTAAGTTGCTTGTATGATTGTTCAGAATAATTCAGAATGCTTACTACCGTGAGCGAAGAGAGAATATGAAGAGAGATGCATGAAGATTTGTTGCTGAACATCAAATATAATCATTCTGAAACAATATATAAATTCCTGAGATTAAGTTCAAAATCAGGTCTTTAAAAATTATATTTGGAGCAGTAAAACCAAGCAGGTATTATAAACCTGTGGTATTAAACAATGTGATGTCAAAACAGTTTCAAATGTCTAATTCGATAATATAAACTTGAGAAGTGTACGGAAAAATAATACAAGATCTTTTTATACATAATTAAGAACAAAAATATAATACCTAAAATACTCAACATAAAACTAAAATAAAAGCAGTCTTTCCGAATATTTTAATAGAAAAGTTATAAATAGTTACGATGTTTTCCAATCAATTAAGCATTTTTTTATTTATTGACTGACACAAAGTTTTTATAACTACTAGAAGTAATATTAATTTCCGATTTTTCACTCGGTATTAATTTTTTATTTTTTAAACTTTTTTCGGTTGTAAGCTGTCGACACTTCATTCGAGTTCTTAGAGTCAGGAATTCTTACATCTTTAGAACAACATTTTTTTACTGTAGTTTTATTTTGCTCTATTTTCTGCGGTGTTTGTTAATTTAATAAAGTTGCGGGTATATTTATTTTAATTGTGAAATTTATTTCACGCAACCAAAATTCCTTTGCTATTAAATTATTATCAAAGAGAAATGAGGTGGCGATCATACACACCTGAAGATTGGTTGGTTTGTGGTTTTATGGCACAAGGGTTATATTTGGCCAAGTTGCGTCGAATGCAAGATAGACAACATCAAGTAATGTTCAGTCGCGGAAAAAGAACCGAACCATCTCTTCTCGAGCAATTTAAAATGTAGAGAAAATTCAAAGATGGCGTTCGACAAGAAATAACGTCTTCTACACATTCAAATGCATGAAATTTGCATATGAGTCGTCTTCATATTAAATTGAGCACCAACTTCATAATTTTCAATAGAAACCCCCTATTGTGACACACAATTTCGAATCTATATCATAATTTAACTTCAGATACCAAATTTCATGTCATTAGGTCTTGCCGTTTCGAAGTTATGAGTACAGAAAGAATGGAGCTACTATTGTTAAATCAGTTTCTCAGACTTCTATCGATATCTTCCTAAATAATATTTCTATAGGGCTGATATTTTGTACCATGTTACTGTTAAAGAACCCAGACAAATTCTGCCTAATACTTTATTTTTAAAATAGCTTTTGGTATGCAATAATAATTATTAAATTAATATTTGAAAAATTATGAATTGGAACCTTATATTTTGATGGGAATCGATTCATTCAGAAGGACATATATGACAATACAAAATTTCAGCTCATTCCAATGGTTAGTTTTTGCGCTGCATTAAAATTTTCTTCATTATGGCGATTTTAAGGAACAACCAAGAGTTTAAAAATCGTCCGACAAACAAGGGGAATGTTTAAATTTTTGAAAAATGGTTGGAAATTTCATTTATGTAATCTAAAATACATTGCCTTTTTCCAGTTATGTATCGTGTAAATGAACTCTACTAATCAATAATCAATTGAATGACTCACTATTCTCTATTTGGATGATCGGAGTATTAATTCGATTGTATTAAATAATTGTAGACAGGCTTTTTGGTTCCATACATTTTGTATTTGCAAACGATTATGCTAAGAATGAACATTTATTTTAAGGTTCTTTGTAGACTACTTTCAGTCAAGCATCAAATGAACAGTTCCTGAATAACTACAATTAATCTCAATCGACGAATGGCGATTTTCAATGTGGAGATGATCCCTGAAATTGACAACGAATTTAACATTGAATATCTCCGGATATAAAGATAGTAGTCATGGATTTTCATATTTAGAGTAATTTAACGATGCAGAATCTGATTAAGGCATCAAAAGATGGTGTTTCTATTGGAAATTTTGTTGTTTGTGCAAAATTTGATATGAAGACGGCACCTAATGTATTTTTTGCATTTGAATTTGAAAAGGACGTTATTCCCCATTGAATATCTTTGCATTTGCTCTCGTATGAGTGTACGATTGTACGTTGAAAATAAAAAATTTGGAATTTATTTTTAGTGTTTGGTTAAGATTTGTTCAACACTCAAGAGTAGATTAAAAGGAAGAACTACAAGATACCATAGTTGGTTGAATTTTGGTTAGTCAATTATTTCGTGGATTTTGGTTAATTGCGTGGTTTTAATTCAGGATAGTGTTTGCTTTAGAAGCAGATGACACCTCAATTACTTTGGGCTACATTCTAACACTTGATAGGATAACTAAATAATGTAGCTAAAGCTACGAAACTTTGCATAAACATACAAAAACGTTATACGCTCCAAACTAAAGCAATGCAAAAATGTCATTTTTATGGTAGGTAGGTACGTATTTATAATTAACGTCACACTAGAGCAACACAACGGGCTATTGGTGGGGGTCCGGGATCAATTCCCAAGGGAAAGAGGACAACACCACGTAATTTCGAACCACGGTCAGATGACGAGGCAACACCTGAGCTGGCATTCCACTCTCCAAACATCCACACCACGCCAACGTGAGGACATTTGAGGCCACGATAGATTCAACCTGCACCGGCTCCTTTGTACACAACGGGGTTTGGTTGGATTCGAACTCGCAACCCTTCGGTTGATAAGCCGTTACTCTTCCAACCGTGCCACCGCGGTTCGTCATTTTTATGGATCTTAAATGGATGAAATTGGAGCATAAATCTACTGTATATTTTCATTATGCCCTTTCTATAACAATTTCATGTACGACCCTTGGAAATTGCTATCGGTAATTAACTCGAGAAATTCAATACATATGAATCGCAGCATTTTTGTATCCTAGAGCAACAAACTAGACCAATCACTATATTACAGTCCACCCGAAATGATATTATGTTGTCTCAGCATCGACCTATTTTGCCATCTGTTAAGCTTATAGCATGCGCAAACATTCTCGACTGGACTTGATAACATCGAGAATCAAAGACAATAAAACAACGCAGACCCAAGAGCGACGCTGTATAGAAATAATGAGATGTCTGTCAACGCTTCTCTTCAGACAATGTGTCGATCGGTAATCCTTTCTTGAAAGAACTATGTCCGAACATATATTTGTGTTTGTAGACGATCAGAGATACTGATTGATAGTACAGTGCAAGATATCATTATAGGTTAAGGTCATTTATCTGTCTGGTCCACATGGACCCTGAGATAAATAATGACGATTTTCTGTAAGAAAGTATCATGAAGATTTAATAGAAAATAGTAGCTATATATTTAAGCTAAAAAGAAGCAATGTTTTAATCATTTATATAAGGAGAATGTTCCTTTTATATGGCCGACCAATCTGTCTTGTGGTCAGAGGTTCTCGATCGAAAGTTTCCTGGTTCGAATCCCAGGTAATCATGGATCTGGAATAGGGCGGCGGTAGCCCGGTTGGAGGAGTAACGGATTAGCAACCGGAGGGTTGCGAGTTCGAATTCAACCAAAGACTGTCGTGTACAAAAGGGGCTGGTGCATGTCGAATCTGTCGTGGCCTTAAATGTCTTCACGTTGGCGTGGTGTGGAAGTTTAGAGAGTGGGGTTCCAGCTCGGGTGTTGTTTTCGTCATCTGACCGTGGTTCAAAATTACGTGGTGTTGTACTCGGGTCTATCCCTTCGGGTTTGATCCCGGACCGTCGCCAATATCCCGTAGTGTTGCTCCAGTGCGACGTTAATTAAATACCTACCTAATCTGGAAAACATTTCTGTTGCCACTATAAAAGGGTTGTGCTTAGAATGTGTGGTATGTAGGTAAGATGCAACTTTAACCCCTATGAAGTGAATGTTTCACAAATCCGCCCCTGTATTATAATGAATAACGTTCAATTGATCAGGAATTAGAAAAATGTTCTCTCCATACGGTATTTTTTTATTATGTCTTAGAGTCACGGATTAGCTATCAGAGTTTTGCCAGTTCGAAATTTGAAACTAGTTCGACCGTCGTGTAAGGGAGAGTTGGTACACGTCAAATCTGTCATGGCTCACATATACTCACATTGGTGTGGTGTGGAAATTTGGAGAGTGGTGTGCCAACACAGGTGTTGACGAGATCAACACCTGCATTGCCACCACACAAGTTTGGTAGTAATTTGATTATGTAAATATGATTTTTCCATAATTCTTCCCATAGGAAACATACACGTGATATAGTTTTTGTTATCATACGTACTTGAGCAGCTATTTTCTCAGGCGAACTTTGTAAAACCAACGATCGGATACTATCTTGGTTCAGACAAGTTCATCTTTCCAGGTGGTTGAAGACGACAGATTGTGTACGGGACATGGCTAGTGTCATTCAGCAACAAGTTAATGAAGCATACTTACATGATTATGCAAGTGTGATTTTTCTATTATTTTCTTACGATTTAATTAGATTCAAATTGAAATTGTCCCAGCCTTAAAACTCAGCTATGTTAATTTAATTTTCGTGGTATTCGCAAAAAACTGATAAAATGGGTTACACTAGTAATGAAAGCAGTAAAACAAACTTTTAAGTCGTACATTAGTTGTAAAGGGCAGAAGTAGCCCAGTTGGAAAAGCAACGGATGAGCAACCGAGTGTTGCGAGTTCGAAACTCGTTTCAGCCAAAAGACCGTCGTGTACACGGGGGCTGGTGCATGTTAAATCTGCCATGGCCTCAACTTTCCTCATCTTGGCGTAGTGTGGAAGTTTGGAGAGTGGGGAGCCAGCTCAGGTGTTGACCTCATCCTCCGACCGTGATTCAAAATTCAGAGGCGATGTCTTTTGATCTTTCGGGATTGATCCCGGACAGTCGCCAATTGCCCGTTGTGTTGCTCCAGTGCGACGTTAATTAACTACCTACCTACCACTAGTTCTAAAAGATTCGTTATCCCTGCCTCAGACAAATACCCCTTGTGTTGCTCCAGTACGACATTAATTCAACAACCTATCTACCCTTCCTCAGACAAAAGCAAATTAAATAAATTCCCAAAACACGCTTAGTCGATTTGAAAAAGTTAAGAAACAAGGATTCTCTAACACCATGTACTTTTTATTTTAATATCTGCTTCACACTCTTGTCCTAAAATATTTACAGAAAGAGATTGACAAGGATGGGGCAATTGGCGAAAGAGATACCCATTCGCTCCAGTTCCTTCGTATCTGTTCACTAGTTTCCGATAAGGCTAACAATGTAAAATTAACGGAAGGCGCCTGGATTTCAATATCGAATTTGCATACAAATGCGCATTTAAGTACTTTCGATTTCCGTATGGGATATTTTTGAAAGACCCTTATCACCTCTTATCTCGCTGTCCTCTAAGTGACATGAATAATGGATTCGTCCAGGATTCCAACCGGAAACGGCATCGCGAAAAGGCCAGAAATGACGGAAACAGGTTAGTGTGGACTCGAATGCAGTCTTTATTGGAACAGTTTGTTGACTGCCTTTTTTGTCTGAAAATTCCTGATCGGATTGTTAAGTTAACTTTACTGCAACGTAAACTCGTTTCAGAATGTATACAATTGCGTTGTTTCTGAATAAACCTTTTCAATGTCACTTTTACTTTAACAATCATGAAGGTTCATGGCTTAATATTTTAAATGAAGACAAATCGCTGGATTAGAGCAGAAACTCATTAACCTTACAAGTGTTTCGACGAGATATCTCGTCCAAGGTATGGTCAATTTTGCGAAGGACGAGATATCTCGTCGAGACAAAACTGCTCTATTAATTACTCCCAGGAGAATGAAGATCTAAGTAGGAAAACCAATTGTCCCTTGCCTAGAACTGGTGACAGTTTAGGAAAACAGGTTTTTGTACCAGAGGACTACAGGGAAATTTTCGACTCGAAGATATATCAATTATCGACACCAAGAGGGTAAACTGACATTTTTAGAGATACTAAATGCTTATTTTCAGCATAAGAAATGCGCTTATTGTCATTATTGCATATTGTAATTTGCTTAAAAGGTACATAATACTATTAAGATGCTTATAATTTTTATTTTTTGACCAAAAAACTGATTAGTCCTCCTCCCTTTAAACAGCTGTACACTAGAAAATTACTTTTTTCAGTTAATGAGTTTAAATCAAGGAAATACTTTGAAAAGACGTAGTTATATGGTTCAAACGTGAATAAGTGTTACCCCCAAATCGGTGTTGGATTTGGAGCTGGTTGGAATATTTAAGCTTTTGAATAAACTACACAAATAAAAAACTAACAATGAGAAGAAGAATAGTAGTACATTTGTGTGTGAAAAGTGCCTTTCGTATCGTTGATGGGCTAGGTTTTATGGCGCAGCCATATTAAGGCAAGTTTCCTTTCGTATGGAAAAATGATTCATAACTATTGAAAAAGTATAAGTATTCCTTCTCATGATCACTGGAATTGAGTCAAACTAAATTTGTGTGCTTCCCCTTTCATTCAATTGTGATAATAATTTTACTGTACATATATACATGAAACGATATCTAAAACTAACCTCCTAAATACAATTCTCACCACAGATAAATCTCTTCTCTTTTCACCCATTAGTCTGTGTCTCGCCGCTAGTCATGTGGTCAATATATCTTGTCACCCACTTTTACCTTTGAACTCTGGCCACCTCGCTAACCTCGACTTCCGACGTACCCGCGCTCACTCTCGAAATGTTTGTCTCTTCCTTTCAGATCGCCGCTGCAAGATCGAATTGCTACTTCGTAAGGACACCGACGTTCTACGAATGAACTTTCTTAGATACCCTAGTCCAATAAACTTTCTCTTAATCCTTATCCCCTAGAGAGGTCGTTTTTAACTATTCATTCTTTCCCGAGTACCTTAGAATAAGGAGCTCAGAGCCGTACTGAACACCCTACACTTAACAACGAACTCCTCCACGTATAATTATGTTACCACTCATCTACTGAAGTATTAAACAAACAATTTTAATGGAATTTTCTGCCTCTCCTTTTCTGAAACCAACACTACACTTAGCCACCAATAGATTATTCTCCGATTGCCTTACGCCACTCTTGTCACGACTCAAGGCACCTATTACTTCTATTATGACACACATAATTTGAAAATGTATGAATAAATTTATATTTAACTTTAACAACGCAGTATGTCACAAATATCACTGCATAAACAAACAAGTAGGTACTTCAGTAGACTGATTTCCTATTCAAAGCCTAATTGGAAAGAAATTTATTAGTGAATTTGAAGTTGCGTGTGCGAGTTTTATGGAATAGACAGAAAACGAGCGCTGTTCAAGTTCTAGGTATAAACTTCTCGCAGAGATAGTTACTTTATAGGATTGATTTCGAAATATCAGAGTCGTACTTCAGACAGATAACGCAAGGTGCCGCGGGCTCACTGTGAAATGAAATTTCATCTCACCAGTCTGAAAAGCTTTATATCTTAGAGAAACACCGAAAAACCCAAAGATTAGAAAAGAGTAGATAAAGAAATAGTTCATGTGCCTAACTTTGACCTCAGGGATATAAGAAGTCTAAAGTGAAAGGTTTATACAAAAACAATGTCAGAGTTTGGTGGCGCTTTAATTTCATACTTTGTAATAAAACTCTGCAGCAAATTGCTTTCTTTGGTAAAAACGATAACAAACAATTCGGTCAAAGATGGAATAGATGTAAGAGAAAGCCATTTTCTCATGAGAAGTGCGCTGGAATTCTGTCTTGTTCTTAGAAAAAAATGTATAACAAATGATAGAAGTTAGTTTATTAGAGTGCTTTCGAGTTTGGCATCAACAGATTTAATTTAATAGAGGAATATAGCATTTTTATATTTGAGAGAGATACAATTTATTTAGTGCAACAGATAATCCCATAAAAGTATCACTGGTATATAAAAAACAGAAAGATATAAGTACCACATTTATAAAACATTCAAACATATTATTTTGAACAATGATAATGAATAATGGAATATATCAAAATGATTAGAATTAACTGTTATATAAATGATAAAATTGCTAAAAGCATTATACAATTGAAATGAGAAAAAGAAATTAAAAGAAATTTTAGATCTAAAAGTGCGACTATTAGTATGAGTTGTATGACTTATTTTTTATTAAAAAATTGATTTTGTTCCATGTAATTTCAAAGAGCAGTTTTAAAATGGAATAGAATTATGTTTATAAAAGATGTATGTCCGTGTTCTTTAATCGCTAAAGTATAATGAAATACTAATTTGAATAATTAATATTAGGTTTGAATGACATTTTTTTTATCCACTGATGAAATTGGATGTTTAGAAGACTAATATTTTTAGACAAAATAAAAACTGATCATAAAAAGTGTTCGTCTATGCTGAATAAAAATATGTAACTGTTTTCTATTAAAAGTTCGTTTAATAAGTAGTGACTCATATATATAAATATAACATTAATAATTATCATTAATTTTTGTCCACAGACAGGAATCTTAACGAATTTATTATTAAAATTAATTATTTGAACTGTTTAATCATCTACATTGAATATTAGTTACCTCAATTCTAAACGTTTTATTAACTCGATTTTCCCTATAAAAAATAAGTTTAGAGAAACATACGAGAGAGCATTAGAAGTTAGTACTTGCCAGTACGAAATCGATGATTTACAGAAGGCAACCTAGTCTCTCTTAGATATAGAAGGCGTGTTGAATATGATGACACTCCGCGAATAGACACACTCCAAGAATACTGGTCATCTGATCCCAAGTTAAGTATTCAGGAATTGGGAAACAGACTAGGGTCAACATTGCAACAATAGCTAGGTCTGTAGACCAGGTTCAACATCAGCTCTCCAAGATGTTGACAAGGATTAGCGGCCCACAAAATTTACAATTCATTCTTACAACATGGAAAACGATCCAATTATTTTCAGAATACTGATTAGTGGATTATATTAGAATTCTAATACGATTGCATTAATGGTTTGTATCCAATCAGCCACAAATTCCAACATGGAAACCAAGTTTGATGATGAAAAATGTACTTTTCTGATTTAGAAAGATATCACTGGAATCATGCAGTTTGGACTATTGAAATCTGGTGATTGCAAGTATTTATTAACAATTGGTCCAAGCAAACGCTAAACTGCTAAAGAACATTCAATAGTGAACAAATAATTCGGCGCGTCATAATGGTAGTAGATCTCATGCAGTTCGAAGTAACTAATGTGAAATTTTACCTCACTCATTCAAATCTCTAGATGTTTCTTCTCATTATCATTTAAATGAATCCATTGACGAAGAAAATATTTTGAAAAACTGTTGACATTTAGTCATTTTTGAATAAAATTTTGAGCTACACCTGCCAAAATTTACAGAAAGAGAATTGAAAACTTGCCAAAAGCAATGTAGGTAACAAGATATTATTTGCTTGGTTATTAAAACAACCGCTTTCTTAAAAATATTTTTTATGTATTCTATAAAAACTACGTTTGACTACTTCTACACCAAAAAAACATTTTGACACCGGTTATTCTTAGCAGTTTGAAAAAATTTAAACTTACTCATATGCTATTCAGGAGATGAAAAACAGAGATGTGCTTCACATGATTAGAAATTTCACTAACAAAAAATAAGGGACGATTATTCTTAGCAGTTTGAAAAAATTTAAACTAACTCGTATGCTATCCAGGAGATTAAAATATAGAAATGTGCCTCACATGATTAGAAATTTCACTAACAAAAAAGACGATTGTTCGGAGCAGTATGAAGGAATTTAAACTAACTCGTATGCTATCTAGGAGATTAATATATAGAGATGTGCCTCACATGATGAGAAATTTCACTAACAAAAAAGGACGATTGTTCTGAGCAGTATGAAGGAATTTAAACTAACTCGTATGCTATCCAGGAGATTAAAATATAGAGATGTGCCTCACATGATAAGAAATTTCCCTAACAAAAATATAAAGGACAGAATACGGCTCTGGTATCGATCGAATCAGTTTTCCATCAGTTCAAAGCGTTTAGACACTGTATTACTTTAAAATAGAGACGAAAATCTTCGCTCTAAAAAAGAATTGATTACATTTCGTCTGATCACATCCTACAACATATTTCAATTTAAACCTTCAGACTTTATAAGAACACGAGGGTTTTTTTTTTGCTTTTCTTCTCGATGCGCTGCTGGTTTTGAAGTACATTATGTAGATGGCATGTTCCATTTGAGCACAATATTCATCACCTCCCTGTTGCTTTTCGATAACACAACGCATTTAAGAAAGTATTTTCGATAAGAAAGAGTGCAGGGGGCCATTCTAGGATTCTCTGCATTGATTACACGCCTCGACTTCCTGATTCTTATGGTTTCCTTTAGAACGCCCATAGCAATAACACAAGGAACACTGAAAAACTATCATTGAGAATTCTCTTTTACAGGAAAATGAATTTTATTTGTGCTTTTATGCATATCGGAAAAGACATTTTTGGGATAGTTCGTGATTGTCCAGAGTAATGTAGTGCTTGATTGTGTTGTTTGCTATAGAGCAAGAGTCAAATTTTACCAAGCTGCGTCAAACACTAAACAAGTAACGCTAAGTAACAGACATGTATACACACAAGGAAAGTTTCACTGACAACCTGAAAAATATACTTTCGTATATATAGTATATATAACTTCAGTGCACACAATGTATTGAAGAAAGAAATATACCAATGATAAGGACAGGCATCGAATCTACACCGACTACAAATGAGTAATGTAGTGTAGTAGAACAAAATTTTGTGGACGAGATATCTCGTCATTAGCAAAACTGGTCAAATCTTGATGGACGAGATATTTTGTCATTAGCAAAACCCACTAGATCTTGGACTAGGTCTCGTAATTAAAAAAATTGACCAGATCTTGGACGAAATATTTCGTAGAAGCCACTTGGAGGGTTAGAAATTCAAGGTTGATTAGTTGGTTTTATAGCGGGCAAGATACGGTCGAGCTACAAACACATAACATAAATCACGAGCTACAAACACATAACACACACATAACAAACACATAACATAAATTAAAAATTAAAAAATTGAAAATTGTAATGTGATGAAATAGAACAAGTAAAATAGTAAAATGTATATGTTAAAAGGTCTGGGATAAAAGATGAAATGTATAAAGCCAAGTGGGTTACTCTTAAATTACAAACCACAAGTCCACAAATTGCCCACACAAGCCCACAAATTACCATATCTAAACATAATAAAACAAGAATTTCGATAAAAATCCAACGATCTCAAGTGTATACAAAATCCAGAATAAATGTTTTCAAATCCAATATCATGTGTATAATTTGAAAATATCACCTAGTTTAAAAATTAAGTGGAAGCAATCAGTTAATATAGCAATTAAGCAGATAAAGCAATCAGCTTAATATATCGTATAAAGAAAATGAAAGAAAAGTTCTCAAAATCTGAATGATTCCCACAATGAAACCTCACTCCCATTTTTAGCTCCCAACGTCTTAATCGCACCTTGGCTTACAATCAGATGACTTTGACTGGAAAGTGCTCTTGAAATCCAAACACAACCCTAAGGGAGAAAGCGAACATGCTTTCAAATGGCAACAGCCCAAAGAGATACCACGTTGAACCAAGAATCGATAAAAATAATTCATTTACGTCTCGAAGTCCCCGTATAGGGAAAAGCGATTTTTACCGAGAAATCTGAAACACAAACACTCTAGAGGCGCCTCTTCAAAACCGTATCATCAGGAGTTATTCCAGAAAACCGTTTTGGAAGTCAGGACTGCCGGAATTTTGCACTTCTCTGGCCCAACCATGATAAACTGAATGGAGTTTGAAGTTCTTGTCAGAGGAGATTTTCGTGTTTGTTCGGAGAGTTTGAGGAAGTTTCCTGTAGAATATTTCGCGTCTGGTCCTATAGGATTTTGTTCGTTCTTGAGTTGTGATGAGAGTTTAGGGTGGATTTTCTTCCTGTGTTCTGCTATTTGTTAGAAGATTTACTTTATGTTCGTGATCAATCATCGCCTAGCTACTTCAGCACAGCTGAAGGTTAGGAGATTTTGAGTTAAGTGCATTGAATAAATCATTCATTTATGTATTGAATGATTTGATATGCGTACAACCTTGATTATCGGAGTTCAGGTTACCCGAGTGTCTATTATCCGAGCCGAGTTTTATTAAGTTTTAACCCTACAAGTGATTTCCATTAGATATCTCATCTATCAAGATCTGACCAATTTTGCTAATCACGAGAAACTCGTCACCAAGACATTGCCTTTTTTCCAATGACAAGACCAAAATCTGATCAGTTTTTAATAATAACGAGATATCTCGTCCATCAAAATCTGGTTAGTTTGCTAGTGATGAGACATCACTTTGAACAACCTACAGAATGGTTAGATAAAGCCTCAAGCACGAGTGTGTGCACTTTGTCCTTGACTGGTTTGTTTTAGCGGGCAGGTGGTTGGTTTCTGCTTTACGGCGCAAGACACAAAATGGATAAACTTCGCCAAAAGCAGGACAAAATAGAATTCAATTCGAATATATTTAAAAAATAACAGATTAACAAACAGATCAACAATAAAAGCATGATGAAATATAAACAAAATAAACATTTCAAAAGTATGAAAAAGTGAATACATTAAAAACATCTCATCATCGAAACATAAATAGATCAAATGCAATTTAAAATGCATTGATGTGAAAGTTGAAATGATAGTTTGCGTGGGTGAAAATGCTGCGAAACCTAGACCGTTAAAAACTTCTTCAGGAGTTCAAAAGGTATGTAACTCATGTGTGTGTGTGTGTGTGTGTGTGTCCAGATTTATTGTAAAGTTATCACAATAAATGCCTATTATGACACAAATCCGAGTTTTGATTATTCTCAATCCTTGTTTTATGAACATTTCAGTATTAGTAGTAGGAATTGTAACATGTAGTACAGTTAGTTTTTTTGTAGTTTGTATAGGCTGTTTTGTGTTACAACGTCCGCATCGGAATTTCTAGTTATACAAGGGAATAGTTTTTCCTGTAGATTGCTTAGAATAGGTGAACTTTAATTATACATACCAAGTACACGAGAATTTATATATATTGATATATGATATATTCACATTTATATTCTGATCAATAGCCTCTCCTTTGGTCTATTGGGGGCCGCGGTAGCCCGGTTGGAAGAGTAACGGATTAGCAACAGGAGGGTTGCGTTTTCGAAATTGGATCCAAAGACCGTCGTGTACGTTTGGGGTGGTGCACATTAAATCTGTCGTGTTCTCAAATGTCCTCACGTTGGCGTGGTGTGGAAGTTTGGAGAGTGGGGTGCCAGCTTAGGTGTTGCCTCGTCATCTGACCGTGGTTCAAAATTACGTGGTGTCCTCGGATCTTTCCCTTTGGGATTGATCCCGGACCGTCACCAGTAGCCCGTTGTGTTGCTCCAGTGTGACGTTAATTAAAATACCAACCTACCTTTGATCTATTTGTGCACTTTTCAAATTTTTATTCAAAAGCACTTATAAATCATAAAAGTTTGAAGGACGTTACATTTTTATTCATTTATTTACCTAAAACTAATCTTTTTGCCTTCTAAGAGTAGAGATAGGCTTGGTTATGGATTTTCTTCCCCTTTTATGCCATGCTGACTCAGGTATTATTACAATGTAGGCAACATCAATGAAAAATGCATGAAAATTTCAAGAGTTCTGAACTTCTGTTCCGGTACGGATGAAACGGACGCTTGTAGTAAACGTAGATAGAATAAGAAAGGAGCCGGTACTTCATATTCTGGGATAGTCTAGATATTTTTCAAAGAAACACTAAAACGTAAATTTAAAAGGAACTTAAGGAGAAAAGAGTATATATCCATTGAAACAAATGTGAATCTCCTCTTTTTGACTAAAGTTTTTTAACAGTAAAATTTCATTTCAAAAACTTTAGAACATTTATAAAACGTTCTGAAAAGATACAAACGTTCATCGGTGGTTATGTATTAATTTTGATTCTGAGCGTGATATAAAATTTCGACAAAATCCCATATTTTATTTAAACCATTCTAGCAGTTGTTTCTGAACCGTCGTCTTCTTTACATTCGACCTTCGGCATTATAAAACTACACTGGTTTTCAAATGACACCCAATTTTGAAATTTCCATTGAATAAATTTTACTAATATTAAATAATCACGGATGGGGCTTCTTAGATATGACTAGTTAAATTTACGTCGTACTGGAGCAACGAAACGGAAATTGGCGACGATCCGGGATCAATACCGAAGAGAAAGACCCGAAGGCATCTCACGATTTTGAACCACTGTCAGATGACAAGGCCAACACCCGAGCTGACACCCCACTCTCTACACTACTACAACCTGAGGACATTTGAAGCCACGACAGACTCAACAAGCACAAGCCCCTCGTACCCGATAGTCTTTGGTAGGATCGAGTTTCGAACTCGCTGGTTGCTAAACGCCTCCAACCGGGCTACCGCACGCTACAGGGTGAGTCTAAATTCTTTTTACAAAATAAGAGGGGTGATAGTACCCATTCAGACGAGCAATAATTACCATGGAACATAGGGTCGCATTCCACTATGAGAGGCAGAAAAGAGTAAAGTCGAAACGCGTCGAGCATGAACAAGTCATCGCCTCTGACGTCGTTTTGTACCTGCCTACGTAGCATATCTCTTCAACCCACTGGACTTTTTCCTCTGGGGGCACATGAAATCTTTAGTGTACCAGACGCTTGTGGACTCGGCTGAAGATCTCGTAGCGAGAATCGGTGTTTCCGCAGACAAAATTAACACAACACCAGGAATCTTCGAGAGCCAGTCATTCCTTCGCCGGTGTGAACTGTGCAACGACACGCCACTTTGAGCACTTGCTGTGAATTTTTCTATGATCAATAAATCAGATTGTGCAACTTTTGGTATCGTTCATTCGCTTTCTCAACACTGTTGTAAGTTCATGTTGAAATTCTAATTTTACTCTTTTCTGCCTCTCAGAATGGAATGCGACCCTATGTTCCATGGTAATTATTGCTCGTCTGTATGGGTACTATCACCCCTCTTATTTTGTAAAAACAATTTAGACTCACCCTGTATATACGTAAACAAGACATTTTTATCTTGAATGTCTTCATTATTGTGTTCTACGTGTAGTGTAGTATTTTTTCCTTATGCTTTGTTTCACGAATTGGGGTTGTCGACGGTAAGGATAGAACTTCACTCTAGATTAATTGTCAAGGGCAAGGGGGACATTTTTAACGATGGACTTTCTCCATGGAAAGAGAGCTAGGATTGATTGCAAAGAGAGATTGGAGGTCACTTTGAAAAGACAGGAGGGTCAACGATTACAGTGGTCGGAGTGGTGTGGACAAATGATGCTGTCGGATGATACGAGTCATGCTGCAGGTCATCGGCCGATGAGCTGAGAATAGCGGATGAGTCCCCCGAACCTCTTGCTATTCCGTGAACTAGTTAAGTCGAGAAGAACAAGGTCCCTTGTACTCGAGTTCTCTTCATTGTCCCCCTCGATATCTTGTTTCTTATGATGTTCAAAGTGGAGGGAATTGCCCCACTGGATTACCTAATGAATTAATTTAAAATTCACTCCTGGGTATAAAGTATCAGGATAACACCTGCCATTTCCTGTTATCCACTCTAGGATGACGAGACAGACCGGCGACCGAGTCAGATTTCAGAGAGAGAGATGCTGAAGAACCCTGAAGAAGGTGGCATACGGTCAAGCACGATGAGCATGTTATATAACGACGATCCCTGTAAATAGTTTTCCCATATCTATTGTAGTTAAACATATGTAATAGTAAAGGTCTCCTCTCTTCTCTTTACTAACAAATAAGAATTCTGCATAAATATCTGCAAAATACCAACCTTCTTTACTAAAATGCATCTTAAACTTGGAAAAATGGTTTACTCTGCAATCTCAAAACCATATACAACGCAAGTGAAATTCTGTCCTGATCTTCAAATGGAGCAAGTTCCTTAATCAGCATAACAAAATTAACCTAATGGTAATAAGACGCAATCGAAATCACTTATAGAAATGCTGGTTATTTCATCAAAAACAAATATTTCCTCACGTCTAATGCACTTTTAACTTCAAAGAACTACTTTAGTTTTCGAGGATCCTGCCAGAAAAATTGCTTTTCTTTTGATTTGTCATACGACTCGATGTCCAAGGCAAATACTCCTACAAGCATCCATAAATGAATTTAAAACTCTTATAGCTCCATCTGTCACGCTACTTTCCACGCCTTTGCTCTGCAATAAAAAAACTCGAATGGCAACACAGCCTATCAGTGGTTTTGGTGTAAAATTCCGTCAGTGATATGAGTATTTTCTTTGAGAACCAACCTCATAGTGTGGAACAACCGCTCACCATCCTATGATGGAAAACTTACACAACAAGCAATACCCTCTAGCTTTTACGAGGCAATAGAAAAGGCTACCTATAAAAATGGCTTTATCGCTTCCCTTTGCTCAAGCGTAATTGAAAAGAGCGCCTATGGACATTGAATATTCGGATGGAAAAAAATGAAAAAGATTCAGAAGGGACGAGTATTGAAGAATATACAGCCTTCTCTCTTGCATTTGGAGCTGTGGGAAAAGTAAAGTAACTTTGACTTAGGATATGTTATCTTTTTATTAAAGATTTTTAATACTTTCCCTGAATAAACATTCATTGCTTTTCCAGACCTCAAAATAGATACCGAAATGGAAGTCGCTTAAATGGCATTTAAAGCTGAGTTACGGAGGATTTGGCGCAGGAGATCGCTGCAGTTTTATTCATGTTTTATGATCGCATAAACTCACACAGCTCTTGACGTTTCTGGGGATGGTTCTGAGATGTAGGAGTCAGTGGAAGTAAAGATAAACAAGTTTGATTTGTGAGACAGTTCGGGAAACAGAGAAAGTCTGAAGACTTTTTACATTTGGTACATGAGTCCAATGCATCAGCATGGTCATCACGATGTCTTCATCGACCTTCTAATGAAATAGACGGATCATTTGGACGGAGTTGCTGTCGTAAGATCTCTGAAAGGTAAATCACAAATCGACTTAGCCGATTGGCTATGGAAGCGCAGACTGGTGTTTTTGGTCATTGTGGATAATCACTTTAACCAATCAATAATTTAGGATTCATGCTTTTACCCACAACCACGTGACAGATTTTCAAACCGAGCAACTGGAAGAAATAACATGAAGCTGCGAGTGCATGCTCCGTCTATTTTATTCTAAAGTCGATGGATGTATTCTATAAACATGAAACAAAATATTTAAAAAAAAACCGGAACAATGGATTGTGAGGTACACAATCTAGTCAAAAAATTTACTAAAACAGTTATCTCTAGTACAGAAGAACAAGACCAAGACCTCTTTATTCTTCAGGTTGGTTTTTTAGGGTTTCATGGCGCAAGAGCCACATTTGGCGAAGCTGCGCCAAATACAAGTCAAGAACGAGGGAGGAAAAGCAAGAAGGAGAAGGGTAGAAGGGTAAAACGGAAGGAGAACAAATTACTCGGTGTTCTGTTCTTTAGACAAACAAGACATCCGAATCAGCAAGGTCGAATCTATGCAAGTAGGCCTAAGTGACAATATGGCCTATTCTAGCTTTGGTAGCAAAAGTGGCCTTTCTGAATACATAAGGTCCTTCTGCTAGAAAACAAAAAGGTGTCTATGTTTAGCAATGTTGCACGATTCGCACTATTTGGCTTGAACTATTTTGATCATATTTAAACATTTTGAGAGTGATTCCAGTTAAAGGAACTTGAAAACGTTTTAGAAGTCTTCAAAAAGTTTTCATCTACGATTCAAGAAAAGGTTAATTCCACGGTTTTTAATTTGTCTTGCATTTTTGATATTAAATCATCTGCAATTTCTAACACAACATTTTTAGTATGAAGTATTAGAACTTAAGTTATGTACTTGAATCAAACAGAAATAAAATTGAAACCTCCTTAAAAAAGGAGGGACAATGAAATTTCAACTTTGTTGAAAATTTCCTATAATATTCTGTGTTTTGCATTAAGTCTAACAGTATCATAGAAATAAGATAGTTCTAATGGTAATTTACAATTCACTGAAATTTCTCTAAACCTCTGTAGTAAGCATTGGACATTGAAATAATTTTTGGTCTATTTTTAGAAAGTGCAAAACGTAAAGCTAACGACCGGAAAAGATGGAATGAAAAAACTTTCTTCGTGAATTTTCGAATTTTCTTAAAAGTGATTATAATACACATTAATTATTGGTACGTTAGATTTTGCAATTACGGGAGAAGTTAATGGTCTGAGCTACAACTGCGCTAAATAATGAGATTTAAGATAGTATTTCACGTATTCTATCTTTATTCTCAAATCGCACTGCTTCCTACGTAAATGTAGAGCTGAAGAAGCCCGGTTGGAAGAGTAGCGATTCGATCCAACCAAAGATCGTCAGTGTTCGTGGGGACTGGTACACTAAATCTGTCGCGGTATCAAATGTTCTCACGTTGGCGTGGTGTGGAAGTTTGGAGAGTGGGGTGCCAGCTCAGGTGTGACCGCGTCACCTGTCCGTGGTTCAAAATGACGCGGTGTTGTCCTCTGATAATTTCTTTCGGGATTGATCCCGGACCGTCGCCTGTACCCTTTATGTTGCTCCAGTGTGAAGTTAATTCAACAACCTACCTAAGTGTAGTTGGTAGATGCGTCACTCAAAATTACAAGTATTTATTGAATAAGAAAGGACACTTTATAGTGAATATAAGGAACAGATATACTTAACTCTTTTCCGTACAGGAAAATAAGATACTACTTGAATGAATCTTAAAATGTCATTTGTTCTGATTCCAATTTTTAAAACACCAAGGTGTAAAGAAAATACTGCAGTCTCTACCAAGCTATGACGTATTCGCTTTTAACCAGTTTCATGGCTACATAATGTTTCATTTAACTTAAGAGGACCTACAACCCGAAGCAAAAAGAATTCAAATAAAAAATGAATCTGAGTACATTCGCATAAAAAGCTCCCGGGAGTTATATTTTTTTAAAACATTTCACGGAAGATTTAACTTAAAAGCTTCCTTTCTGCAAAATTAAGCTTTCATATGAAGAATTCTAGAAAGTAGATATTTTTTGTAATTTGCAAGAATTATTCTTCCTAAAAAGTTTAATGGTGACGTTATAAACGAGACGCAGGAAGCATATAAAAATATTTGGAAGCAGTAGTTTGCTGTAGCGTTAAATATTCTTGAAACTTAAAAATCCTTACAACATTTGAAATGCTTGTAATTGGAATTTTTATAATTCTGGTAAACCGTAAAAATGCATAACAATTACCTTTTTAAAGTAAATGAAAAACTTTCGTGTGAATAAATATTATGTGATGTGTTTCAAATTAAAAATGAGGCATTGAATGAATCATTTGAATATTAAAATATTGTAATAGTTAAATCTAGGAGTACGGTTTACTCCTATTTAATAATCATAGTTATTAAAGTGTGCTAAAAAATTTAATGCTGACGTTATAAACGAGACGCAGGAAGCATATGAAAATATTTGGAAGCTTTGTTTGCTGTGGCGTTAAACATTCTTGAAACTTAAAACTCCTTACAACATTTGAAATGTTTGTTACTGGAATTTTTATAATTTTGGTAAATCGCAAAAATGTATAACAATTATTTTTTAAAGTAAATAAAAAAATTTGCGTGAATAAATATTATGCGATGTGTTTCAAATTAAAAATAAAGCATTGAACGAATCATTTGAATATTAAAATGATAGTGTGTAATAGTTAAATCTAGGAGTACGGTTACACAATTTAATAATCATAGATATTTTAATAATGTGCTTTGTTGGGAAGAATTTATTTTTCGTATATTTAAGGTAAATTTCAATTTTGATACTCATTTAATAATGCACAAATGTTAACTATGTGATATACCATGCATGTTATCAAGTATAAGAATAATCCTTAAATAAATCTTGGGGGAAAATAATAATTAATATGAAATTAAATTTTTATGTCTGAGTGTTCGTTAAATAAATCTAAAAAGTTAAATTGAGATACTAAACAAATATGGGGAGTTTAAGAGTTGAAGCAAATTCAGTGGAGATATATAAAGAGTTCGAATTCTGATGATTTCTGAAGAATTTTTAGAGTACAAGGTAATGGAGCTATTCAACGTTATAAGTCTTACTCAAGCTTCTTAGTCGTTTTTTAATTGAATATGTCTTTAAAACAGGAACAGTACAGGAAGGCATGCATAAAAGTCTAGCGTTACAACTGTTTTGTCTTATATCAGAACAAGAAGAAACACCCAGAAGATCGTATAGACAAAGAATGTCCGTACCTAACATGACCTTCGGACTGAGTGCGCAGGCGCAGAGGGAGGGGAGGGGTCCACATGTTGAAATTCTAAGGTGCTGGGCGAGATTTGGGCCAGTTTAACTTTGGATTGTGTGAAGCGAGGACTGCGTAAGAGGTGTCATTCGAAAACTACCAAACTACACTACAAATAATATTCGACAACAATAATTATTATCAAACTGCACTTTAATCGTTCAAACTGTATGTTAATTGTTGAATATTCACAATAAACATTTATTCAACCTACCAATTTTTTCATTTTCCAACTCAAAATCTTAAAATATTTATTATTTAATAGCCTTTTCTAATTTAGTAATAATTGAGATTCATGTTCATAGTTTTGTTGCTATTGAAAAACACTACTTTCATTTCAGGGTTGTTATTTTTTACCACTGTGACAAAAATAAATCCGCACATATACTTAATATTTATTTCAAAGTAATATCATATCACCGTATTCATATACATTTATTTAAACGATGTATATGGATACGTATATAAATTTAAACACACATATTGTAAATGAATGTATATAAATTTAATATTATAAACACACATGTATATAAATGAACAACGCATATAAATTTAAACACACATTATACTCTTACTTTTCTTAAGGTAGTACAATTTTGAAAAATTGATAAGGAAAATAACAGACAGCATCCTTGAAATATTTAAATGCATGAATAACTAAACTAACGCAAGGTTTACAGTTTACAAATTAAAAAGTAAAATAAAATTTATCAACAAAAGGGAAATTTAGTTGGTGAAATAGAATTACTTTAAATACAGGGATGTTCAACTTTCAAAAATAACACTTGAGGTTAAAAGACAGAAATTTATGAAATGATTAAATGCTGTCAAATAAATTATGATTAATTTTTAACCACTCCAAGCTATTCCTCAAATTATCCTCTAAGATAAGATTTCAGAATTTAGAATTCAATAAATTTAGTTCCGAAAGCTCACGTTAGAATAAAAATACTTCAGAAAAGCGCATTCGATTTCCGTTTGAACATTTTTTAAGAACTCGGCTTAAGTACTTTTAAATGTTCCTTTGATTTCATAAACTATGTAAAAGTAAGAGAAAAGAATTCTTTTTGAAGAGTTCTAATTAATCATGTCACTTACTTTTCTTTTGAGACCATCATTTGAAAAAAGAATGAAATAGTAATATTATTTAAGGTTTTAGACAATAAAAAGCGTCTTATTTCGAATAACAAATGGAATATTGCTTAGAAATTATGTTTCCCTGTGAGATGTTTAATTGCCGGCAGTTAGCTTTAAATGTGTGTGTATCCGGTATAATAGCAAATAACTAATTCATAGTTAATTATGACAAATTACACAGTAAATTTACCCAGACATTAATGTTTAAAATATGCTTTATTAGTGTTTAATGTGCGTATCAAGAAATGAGCTTAAAAAAGCTAAATTTCTAAATGGTAAGAATTTTATTTTATTATATTTTGCTAGCTGAATTACCCGGCGTTGCTCTGGTTGAATTGTTTATAATTCATCGTAATATTACTCAATATTATTCCTATGGAAATTTCGTATTGTTTTTAGCCCCCTGTAGACCCAGGACAAATCGAATGGGGTTAATATACAGCTTATGTGTCCAGCAGGATGAATGTATCAAATTTAGAGTGAATTGGTCTGACATTGATCGTATAAATAGGCAATGTTATTCCTATGAGGATTTCGAATTTCTTTATCCCCTGAATCATATCGACGATAAAAGACAACTTTCTATAAAATAATATTATTTTATCAAAAGAATTTACATTCCAATAATAAAGCTACAGTTTAAGAATCCACAGACGGGATACATAAACGATATGATACTGAGCGATTTTCAGCGCAACCGCACCCATCTGCGATTGCACCTTACTCTAAAATTCTAAAAACCCTACAAGGTCATCTTGAGAGGTGACTCTTGTAGATGTTAACTCTGACGTCATCTGCACAGCCAGACCAAGAGAGAGCGCCCCAGCAAGTGCTCTGTCCAGGATGACGGGACGTTACACCCCGCTGCACACCCAAGACAAATAGAACGGGGGTTAATATGTACCCTACGTTACCCGCAGGGTTCCAAAGAATAAGTGGACCAAATTTGGTGTGTAATGGTTTGGTCAAACAGTATAGATTTTTATAGAGAACACACAGATGCCAATTCTGCTTTTTATGTGTAGATTGTAGTGATGATGAGCATATTTAATAATATACTTTAGTTTATAAAGATTATAAGCTTTGAATTACAATAAAAAAATGCAATATTATATTTTTGTAAGGTATTTAGGTAAATAAATTTAAAGAGGCTTTAATAGTACTTTCATTGTTGAAGTTCAACACATGAACATTTAATACATGCTTTTGTAAAGGAGATGACTTGCATTTAATTATGTTGTTCACTGTCAGAGAAGACAATAAGAATAAATATTATTACCGTATTTTAATTTCACACCTATAATTTTTTGCTCTTTTAACTTTTAAAAAATACAGATTTAATTTTGATCACTACACTTATTTTTCCATAAAGGTATATATATATATATACCTTATATATACCATATATATACCTTATATATATACCTTATATATATACCATATATATATATATATATATCTTGTCTGGTTCTAAAATTCACCCACTTCCATAAATTCTTAACGAAGTTCATTCAGCTGAATTTTAAGTAATAATTTCTTACAGAGTTTAATTTTCTTAAATTTCTCGCCATTTGATCACGTTAGACAAGTGTTTTATTCGTAATTAGTTGATCATGATTATGGACTTAGTATAGGTATCTGAAAATCTGCTGATACTTTCCACCTAACCCTCCAAGTGATTTCGACAAGATATCTCGTCCATCAGGATCTGATCAAATTTGCTAATGACGCGATATCTCGTCATCAAGATATTGCCGATTTTTTATGACGAGATCAAGATATGGTTAGTTTTCTTCTAATGACGCAATATCTCACCCATCAAGATCTGGTTAGTCTTGCTAATGATGAGATACATCGTCAAAACAACCACCAGGAGGGTTAAAGAATTTTTAGCGTAAGGCATCAGCAAAAGCAGACGAAAGAAAAACAAGATGAGCTTCGCTAATACGAAGAAATATCGCTTATTTAACTATCTGCGAACGAAATATTATCTTCGGTACGTGGTTAAGTTATCTAATTAACTTGTATTAGGGAAAGTAAATAAGAGTTAAGAATCTTATGGACTGAGGTGAAAACATTTTAACTAATGAAAACGGTAAACTTAATTATTGAATGATCATTCCACACAGTAACTGTTATACTAACGTGATTGTAAACCTCTTTTGGTTTCAAGATCGTTTATTTATAGTTAAATACAGAAACGCTTCAGAAAACTTCACATCACTTGTGATAGTAAAATCCAATATCTCGCTATTTATAATAAATTGATTCAAAGAAAATTTAAGGTTTAAGTTTTCTGAAAGAATTTTTATAGGCTGTCTAACAAATTCTATCTTGTTCTTCACTTTCCGTTAATTAAAACATGGTGAAATAAGGTTTAGAACTTTTTAATTCGTTTATGTGGAAACATACATTAAACCATTCAGTAACACGTAAAATTATCCAGAGTAAAGAAATCAGAGTCTGTATCATATTTCTTATCGGTACCCAACATCCATAAAAAATCTTTACCGGCTATTTTAAAACGCAGTTTAAAGTTTGGCTTTGTAATGAGTGAAAGATCGCCCAGGATTCCACAAAATGGCGTCACGCACGAAAAGGAATATTCTCCAAGTGAAAACTAATTATTTAATTTTACGATCAGATATTTTAGTTACAAGAAAAAAACCCGAATACATTACTCGATATAGATTGCGATAGTGAACAATCGATGAAGTCGTATTTTTCATCGTGGTGAGAAGGAAAGAGGAGCTGCTAATGAAGAGTTTCGATTCTTTTTCTCCTTTCAATTGTGTCTCAGAAGTTTAGAATAATAATATTTTATTTTTTCTGCAATATTTTAAAGTAAAAATGCTCATTAAAGTGTGAGATGGTGAAAAAACTTCCGTTAAATTATCTCGTTACAAAAAAGGATAAGTCATAGATCACATTGTAAACTTTAATTTAAAAGAAAGAACAGACGGTTTATATTGGAATTTCGCCATCTGCAACTGTTACAAACGTAATTGGATTTAACGTTACATAAAAAGGTTATTCAGATAAGAAGGATTGCAGATCTTTCGAGAATCGCAAGGAAGTTTTGAGAAAAGAATAATAATCAAAAGTTTTCATTCAGAAATGCTTTCTGAGCTTTTCTGCATAAAAACCCAATTCGACAAATGAAGTTATCCAGTTGAAATTTCTCCCTTTAAGTCCGAAAATATATTGGTTCCCATTTTAGATTTATCAGAATTTTAAAACAAATTGATAAACAAGCAAGGTTTTATTTATTAGTTTTTGAATAATTAATCCATTTGTATAGATGAATTCAAAGATTTTTTGACGTGAACACGCTTCTAAAATCGGAACAGTACTGGCGCATGCTCGAAAAGTTGAGCGTTACAAAAAGTATTACAACTGTTTTGCTGTATGATTTCAGAACTAGAAGAAACAGTCACAAGATAAATATAGCAGACAAAGAACGTGGACCTGACATGACCATCGGACCGAGTGAGCAGGCGTACTGAACACGGGAAGAGAGTCCGCAATGTGTCGAAATTCTACGGGGATGGCCTTTCACAAGAAACAGGCCTTTAACCAAGAAAATTATACTTTAATATTAATATCAAACTGCACTTTAATCGTTCAAACTGTAAATTAATTGTTGAATATTCACATAATAAACAATCGTTCAAACTTCCTATGTCAGCTTCATTCTTTTCACAATCCAACAACAGGCCCGAATATTTAAGTCAAAGCAGTTTGTATACCCGACATAACCTGCCATTTCTTTTGGTTAATTTTAGAGGCAGCGTAGTTCTTGTTATAAATTTAAACTTATGAAGATACTTCGAGTATTACATTTACTTGCTTAGATTACAAAAGAGTAGTCGATTTTTTACAGTTGTTTGTTAATTTGTTTTCTGTGAAAGAGGTCAATCTCTAAGTAATCGAAGTAAATGGCTGAAATACGAACAAGTCGAAACGTATACAATTCCATTAAGTAGAAACGCGATACAAGTTTGACGATTCGCTTGGTAGTTCTGACAACACTGAGTTTCAACTTGATATAAAATAAACTTGAAAATACACTGCTGGCCACCGTAAATGCAACACCCTGAAGGAAGCATGCAAATAATATGAAATTTACAACATGCATTAGCGGAGGTGAGATATGCAAACGATTAGAATTTCAGCGCAGACGCACATCACGCGCGCCTGTGGCGCCACTTCAAAGCGCTATTTAAGGCTTGGAGATTTCGACGATTTCAAGTACGGCAATTGTGTTTTTCTTGTGGTTTTTTTCAAAAAAACGATCAATTATGCCTCGTAGAAAACAGCGATCATCTTTTGATCAAGTATCCGAGTTCGACAGAGGAAGGATAGTGGCCTACCGAGATTGTGGATTATCTTTCAGGGAAATCGGTAGTCGTGTTGGACGAAACCAAACAACTGTAATGCGGATATGTGATCGTTGGATGCAGGAGGGTACGACGGACCGACGTGTTCGATCGCATCCACCTCAGTGCACCACTTCACGTGATGACAGGCATATTGTGCGTATGGCAGTGACGGATCGCTCAGCCACATCACGAACCATAGCACAGCACATTCAGTCTGTACCGCATCATCCAGTGTCTGCGCGTACCATTCGACACCGTTTACAGCAGAGTGGTCTGTCCGCAAGACGTCCATTGCTTCGTCTACCCTTGACGCAGAACCACAGACGTTTCCGCCGCCAATGGTGCGATGAAAGAAGGATGTGGACGGCAGAATGGAATGAAATTGTCTTTACTGACGAGTCACGCTTCTGTCTGCAACACCACGATGGTCGGATTCGAGTCTGGAGACACCGTGGAGAGAGGATGCTGAACAGCTGCGTTATGCACCGCCACACTGGTCCTGCACCGGGTATTATGGTATGGGGCGGTATTGGATATCACTCTCGCACTCCTCTAGTACGCATTGCCGGTACTTTAAACAGCCAGCGCTACATCTCCGAGGTGTTGGAGCCAGTTGTCCTTCCTTACCTTCAGGGCTTGCCCACAGCCATATTTCAACAGGATAATGCGCGACCACACGTGGCACGCATTGTCCAAGGGTTCTTCGTCAATCGCCAGATTGAATTGCTTCCCTGGCCAGCTCGCTCTCCGGATCTTTCGCCGATAGAAAACATGTGGTCCATGGTTGCTCAACGATTGACCCAGAATACATCCCCAGCTGCCACACCAGATCAACTTTGGCAACGTGTGGAAGCTGCTTGGTCTGCTGTACCCCAAGAACACATCCAAAGTCTCTTTGAATCAATGCCGAGGCGTGTGGCAGCGGTGATCTCCAACAATGGCGGCTACTCTGATTTTGGCAGGAACCACACTTCACAGAAGTCTATAAATTGAATCATTTGATACTTGGTCAACATGTTAAATAAATTTTGTTGTGATATCTCTTGGTGTTGCAATTTGGGTGGCCAGCAGTGTAGAAGTATAATCTTAAATTTTCCTATCAAATTATTTTGGTCTTCTAGGGTAGTAGGCGTGTATTCCGGTTGAAATGAAAATACACGCTTTGTAAACTTTTTAGCTATATTTTAATGCTTTTAGGTATAAGATCGAGAGGATTTTTCGATAAAATTAAATATAGAGTGCGCTTGTGTTTTGTGGTAGAATGTATTTCTTGTTTCATTTTAAAATGGACGTAATATAGATAGCTGAATCAAATCCAATGACAATCCACTGTAGAGGAGTATATGATCCCGCAACGTGCGATATTTATTATCACCATTCATACAATGCTTCATAATTACAAATACACTGCTTTCCAAAAGTTAAGCACGCGAAACAAATTATGAGCTTCAAATGCGTGCTTTAATATCATTGAGTGAAACTATGGTTGAAGGAAATATTCAAATAAGATATGAACTTAATCAGAATTTACTCTCCAGAAATATGCAAATGACATTGGATGAAGACGATTATTAGAATTATATTTAGCTTACGATACTCCGCATAAATATTTAAATTTATTTTTAATATTTATTTTTATTATTTTTATTTTTAAGTCTTATTGTTCAGATGCGTGCATAGTTGTTAAAAGTATTAGCGAATATTAAAATTATGAATATTTTGATATGCCTTTTTGGAGATATAAATATCCATTAATTTACGAGTGATTGTACGAAATATCTCATCATTAAATGAAAAATGACCAAAACGCGATATCGTCAACATAAAAATAGTTAATACCTTCACAAGGAAATATCTCGTCTTTAGCAAAATTGGTCGGATCTTGATGGGCGAGATATCTCGTCGAAACCACTTGGAGGGCTAAAGATGATATTTTAGACGTAACGATCATAAGTACATAGTATAAGTAAAGCATGAAACCGTAGAGACTAGTGATTAAAATAGTAAGAAAATTTGTTTTGGAAAAAATACTGGATGCCAAAAACGTAATATATTTTGACGTTACGTAAATTAAATAATCCATATAATATTTTTGCGAAATACCTAAAGGCTATACTTTAGCTTTATTATTTTAATTAATTGAATAGCATTATTCTATTAAATGCTCAATAATATTGAACTAATATATGAAGGTTAAACTAGTGTGTAATGCAACTTTTTCTAAATATACTCAGATCATAAAAAGTTTTATTGTACATTTGATTAATTTTTAAAATCGTCTTCACAAGCTTTTTGTTCTGCCAAAAGCAAAAATAATACTACCACTTCAATCAATATATGTGGGAAAGCTTAAAATAAAAACTTAACAATTCTGGAGGATAAATCAATAGGATTTGCTTTTTATATTCCCCTAAAAATAAGGTATTCCATTTCTTAAAAAAATCTTTAATAATGAGATTAGGACACTGAAGATTTAATTTCCAGCCATCAAGTTCGTTTCTCTTCACAAATCATACTTTTCAATTAAATCAGAATCGTATTTATACACTCTAGCAAATTCGTAGCTGTTTCAGTTTTTATGCATTGCATTTGAATTTCTGAAAAAGAATTTTTAAGGATTTATTTTGCACTCAAACGCTGAATTAAATATAAAACTATTTTCTTAGTGAAATTAATTTAAAATAAAAAAGGTATTCGAACCAATTCCAAATAAGTTCTGTGGAAAGAACTGGTTGTGAAAATTACACTTTGACATCTGAAAATGTAAAATTCACAACTTTGCAATAAAAAAGCAATTATTTTATAAAGTGGTTTTGCTCTTTTGATTATCATCCTTTTAGTCGTTACTTTTGACATAAAAATATGTCTTCATTTTGATTCTTAATATCGAGATCTTACACAAAAAGAGGTAACAGCTGAAATAGATTTTTATTATTACAGCAAATGAATCATAAGCAAAAATTCAGTTGTGTTCTGAGACTCTTTGACGTTTAATTATGACGTCTTAGGTAACAAATTCATATACTTTTGATGACGGCAATTAGTTTAGTAGTACAATTTAAACCTCAAAACTATTTTTCACAAATAATCATAGGAAATTAAATTCAATATGTGGATGAATGTTTCTTATCTTTGTTTAGAATTTCCTTTATTTCATAAAACATTGAATGGAATTTGCATGTTCATATAATACAAGTCTTTTTTAATATTATATTATATAAGCAAAGAAATAAATTATAATAAGCAAAGACACTAAACTTACCTAATAGTAAAAATGAACCATTAGCAACATGACTATCATAGATTTCTCATAGTATATTATTTCCTTGCGTTATGGGATAAAGGTTTTCTCTTATTCAAATGATTTTATAAAAATAAACAGCATGTATAGAAAAAATTTCAGCAATCATAAAGAAATTCAACAATATAAGGAAAAGATAAACGAAAGGTTTGGAATCGAAAGTTAATTTTACATCAATACAGGGTGTTTCGCAAATATCTGGCCAAATTGTAAATGGTGGTAGAGGGACACAAAATGAACATTTTTGTCGCTGAATGTGTATCCGAAAATGCCGCATTTAGGTAGTAGAGGGCGCTGTTGAGGTCAGTCGATAACATCGTTTATGTGGCGTAGGCGTCATTCCCCTTTCGAATTTTCAACGGCAAGCTAAGAGTTCGTGTATCGATGCATGTCAGAACCGATGGATATTGATTTGGAGTGTGGAACTGAAAGATTTTATCAGAACAATTGTATCCAACATGATTCCAGATAACAATGTACCTATTATACTTACCGGCGATCTCAATGTCGATGTTGCTCAAAACAAATCGCTTATAGACTATATACAAAGTGAGTTCAGCTTGAAGTACATTTCTGCATCACCCACTACGCTGTGCAACACTTGTACAGATTTAACCTTTGTAAGGAACATCGATGTAAATACTATCCTATATGTATCTTACTTCTACCATCAGCCTTTAATAAATTATATAAACTATAATTCACTTATAACCACCAACACTTTATTAATTACATCTTACCCTTCCTCAAATAACACAAAGCCGGATTCACGCCTTAAAAGCTTGCGATTGTGTGTCCCTGTACACAACCACCCCATTTTTTTCGGTAGAGCCAAGAGGGGGTGGTTCGTCGACAAGAATTGACTTTAACAGGTAGGGGGACATCAAGGGGACACCTTTTTTGTCTCAGTCCTCGTCAATTTTGAGAAAGATTAGAGAAGAAAGAGAGCGTGGTTAGTGCTTGGGATTTTCTCTCATACTTTTATAAGCACTTATACAACCACATTAAAAAACTAATCATTCTCTGTCCAAGAAGGATATTCCGCATAATGCTATAAGAAACCGTTTAAGCTTTCTAGTAACATCTAAAGTCATAGCAATAAAGCCTGTGCATAACTTCAAAGTCTTTTCGTCAACTTTCTTGTTGACTACAAGTGAAGCATTTATTTCTGTACACGTAATAACCTTTTGAAATGTAAACCTTAGATGTTGATAAAACGAATCAACTCAAAACAGAAAAATTTCCTGAAGAAATAAATTAAAGCATAAATCCTATATAGATGCGTCTAACGTTGAGTTTTGCGGTATAGGAAATCGGTAGGCATCCGCAGAAAAGGTAGTTCTATTTTTTTGTTTCCATATTGAATGGGAATTCAATTTGAAAGCAAAAACAAAAATTCGAAAATATTATTAAAAAGGTTACCAGCAGTATTTCTCAGTTAATTTAAACAAACCAGAGATAGTATATAATTGAAAACACTTTCTCTCTCAAATCGCTTTATCAATGTCGGCCATTGAAATGAAGTTTAAAGGTCTATCATATTTAGCATACTTGCGAGCCGTAGAGCTGTTTGGTTAACGATGATAATTCGCTCGGTTTACACAAATAGTCTCCAACTACGAGGAATGCAAAGCGGTCACAATTTAAGTCGATGTTCGGCTAGCAATTGCAAATTCATAACCTTACCAAAGGTTATGAATTTGCAATGCTTCGATTCGCATTTTAGCAAGTGCATTTTGTTGACAAAAAATTTAAACCCGTAAATAAAAATTAGAAAATTAATACATTTAGACCCTTCCTCTGAATGGTTTCCCCAATTTCATTTTTTGTAATGCATAGCAAACTAGTAAACAATTAATAAAAACGTGATTAGGATCATTTTTTGTCTTTGAAAAGAAGTAAGGAAGGATTGTAAAGGAAGTCAGTAAAGGAAGGATTGTGCCAGAAAATCTACAAATAAGTGCCAAAAATTAATACCAAATGAAATTAATACAGTATAGAATGTAAACATGGTTACTGTGTAAAAAGCCTGATTAATAGACATATATTATCTTAACTTTCGAAGGACTATGAGAGTTTCGGTAAAGCTAAATACAGAGGGCGCTAGTGTCTAGGTAAACTTTTACGGAACTCAGCATGCAATTTCAGACTCTAGAATGCAATTTCAGCACGACGATGAAAGAAAAACTAACGTCAAACATCATCTCTCCCCAAACCGTTTTAATAAATTAAATTATTTCTTAATCAAAAGTATTTTTCCCTACCCGGTACTTTGTTTTTGTTTCCACTGAAAACCTCTCATAGAACTGTTTGCGAGCGATAGCATATGAAATTCACGCTGAAAAACTAAAATAATTAACTCTTATGATGGTTCATCCTCGCGTAGGAAACTGCCCTGTAGTGACCAGCCTCCAGTGCAAAAACCTGTTCCTTGGATTTTCATTCTCTCCTGGATAGAGCAGTTTTGTCTGTAGCAGGTATCTCATCATTAGCAAAACTGACCAGATCTAGATATCTCGTCAAAACACTTGAAAGGTTAGACAAGTTCCCCAGAAAAAAGTTGAAAAACAAAAACACTCATTGGAAATAATTCAAATTAACAGATAAAATTCAAAAGTGCCCATTGACTTCACGTACTTTTTCTCAGACACATCTGTGCCCCGAAGCGTTGCAAAGCATCCCGGTCTAAGACCGAGACAGGCCGACTAGATAAAGATCTCACAAGTTCGGGAACCATCCATCAGCAAACTAATTATGGCATCAAAACAAGCGATTTTCAGCGGCATCCTGCAGCTTTCAGGAATGCCCCGTTCGCCCAAACACTTATTACGGCACGTGTAATTAAAAGTTACAGTTTATGAGGACGAAAGCCATATGGCCAACGCTGAGTATCTGTTGCACCGTGCAGGCGGGTATACGGAGGAAATCTTGCCTCATGCGACTGGAAATTTCTGCATTTATTACTTTTTAGGGGTAGATAAGGTAGCCCCTGTGGCTACAATGACTAATTTAAGCGGGATTCATCTTTCGGAATTTTCGCCGAGGCCATGTAGACATCCATTGTCATTGTCGAAAAGTGATAAAGTTAGGGATCATATCGTTCAAGGAAACGTCTTGTCGTCGGTTGAAATTGTTAGACTTTCGGAATACAAAATTCCAAAGTAACATGAAATAGTTAAATTTTTTAATTGGGACTGCGATGGATAAAATGTAGTTATGTTTATGGTGAGGGATATGGTTTTTGATAAGCATGTGCTATTATCCATAATCTATCTCAATTTTGAATTACGATATATAATGGTTAGTTTGAGGGGTTTATGGCGCAAGGGCCATATTTGGCCATGCAGCGCCAGACATAAGATATACAGCATCAAATAATAGACACACTCACAATGAAAGTTTTACTGACACAAGAGAGAAATACACCCAGGGAGGAATGCACCTGACAGGAATCGAACCTGCGCCGTCTAAAATTTGAAGGTTGCTAGAGCAGTGGACATACCCACTGAGACACGACGGCCAACGCGATGCATTATGGGTAACAGCACATAAGAATATATCGTAATTTTGAATGGCGATATATTATCCATAATATATCGCAAATTCTAGGGCAGGAATGCACAGACTTGTTAAGACCAAGGCCACATAGATTCACCGTGACTTACGGGAAGGTCACCAAAAAACGATGAAAGTTATCCATCATATTATTTATTTTATTAATATTTATTATTTATATTTTATATTGTTACAAATAAAAGAAAGATAATATAAAGTAAATAAAGAGCTTATTTTGATGAGTGGCATTCCATTTATTTAACAATTGGTTTAATATTTGGTTCGCAGATACGCGTTGTCCCACAGACTCTTGCGCATTTAATGCATTTAATCCTAGCAACGAAGTTTTACCCTAAATTACCTATGGTGACTTGTAAAAGTTAAAACACATGGTGAGGTCGGCCGCCAGCAAATCAATGGAGGATCTCATGAGGTTCCCGCGGTTTGTGCACCCGTGCTCTAGAACAACGATTTTCAAACTTTCTGATCTCATGGCACTGTAACGTTTCCGATCTCTAATTAGGCATAAGACTGTTTACAGCACAATAAAATATTTATTTAGAATAGAGAAATTTAAAGATTATTTATATATTATACGATTAATTGAAATGTATGAGGGCACAGCTGTTAAACATCGAATCTGCCAAGGAGCCAGGAGGCTCGCCAAGATCTGAGAGTCCGAAGGATGCGATTGTTCCTTTCGTGGTTTCAATCTACTCTGCCGTGTTCTTTTGAGGGGAGTTCGTCTCAGTCTTGGAATGTTAATCCCGGTGTTTCCCCGCCATCTGCAACGGAAGGTCATGAGAACCTCCACAGCTTCCCGACCCGAGGACAGATGTAATGTCTTTCTGGCCCGGGCTTCCACAGAACTGTAAGCAAGTGTTTTCCTGGGGGTGGCCCGTCTGCATTCCTCTCAAGGAGGGCCCAAGATAATTCAAGTGTTGACAACTTGTTTTGCAGTCGAGGGAGATCTGAATTCCAGATGTGGGAATGCCAGACCGACCGGTACAACTCACATAAATTAATTAGCGTACAAAGTATAATTTAGTTTTACCGCAACCCTTTTTGCTCCAAAGTGGGTTGTGAAAATTCTTTCTCGGCTTCACGGACCAGAGTAACCCTAGTGATTTACTCTTTTCCCATGGTATTTGTTGCCTATGATAAACATGGAGATCGGATCCCAGGATGTCTAAGCGATCTCTCTCTCTCTACTTTCTTCTCTCCATCCTTCCTTTCCATAATTACTTGGCATTGTCTGTCTTGTGTTTGGTACAGATTGTCCAAATATGACCCTTACACCACAAAACCCAATACAGCTATACGTAATTCATGTTCATTATGTCGTTATATTATGTCTTAATATCTCAGCTTTCGCAAAGTCCTAAACGCTATGGGGGCCGTGGTAGCCCGGTAGGAAGAGTAGCGGATTAGCAACCGGAGGGTTGCAAGTTCGAAACTAGATCCAACCAAAGACCGTCGTGTATAGGGAGGCTGGTGCACGTTAAATCTGTCGCGGCCTCAAATGTCCTCACGTGGTGTGGAAGTTTGGAGAGTGGGTTATCAACTCAAGTGTGACCTCGTCACCAGACCGTGGTTCAAAATTACGAGGTGTTGTCCACAGATCTTTCTCTTTGGGATTGATACCGGACCGCCACCAATAGCCCGTTGTCTAGCTCCAGTGCGACATTATTTCAACAGCTTACCTAAACACTATGGCTATGATTGCTGTGTTTAAATTATGTCTAGAAAGTAGTTAAAATGCATCTGAAATTGATAATCTAACAAAACTCTCGATGATGTCTGGTATGAGTAATATTATCATCGATAAAAATGGCCCAAAATATGTCCTTCATATTCAACCTCATTATTTTATTTATAACAGAAAGCTGAACGTTCATAACATAAGGCTAAATCTTCCAATCTATCACAGAAAATTGACTGAATTGAAAGAGACGTCCCTAAGGAGAATAACATTTATTAATATAGAAAATCAGATTGAAAAGGGAGGGTATATCGACAGTTCGTGCAATGATGTATTAACTGACATTACTCGTTATTGAACTCATACCGTAAAAATCGCAAGCTATTTATTGTGACTGCGCGCCATTTACTGAGATATTGGGCCATCTTGGACATTTCTTTCTGTTTTGTTGAGAGCTCAAAAGTTAAAGATCACGATCCTAGCTTCATTGTGTTCAGCGCCACGAGAGATTTCGGCCGTTTCTCCTCCACTATGAAAGATATCAGTCGAGATAAATATTTTCATCGCGAGGAACTCAAGAAACAAAACCTCCGAAGAAGTTTTTTTTATGCGGCTGCAAGCCATCTTCCTTTCGAAAAGTTTTGAAATGGGGCCTTGCTGAAGTTTATCCGACGGGGGGAAAAATCCCGTTGAAAATGAATACCGTTTTGTGGAAAGCGTTTTTTATTTTCAGGAAAGTAAAATATGACATTGACAGAAATTCGAAAGAATATATCATGTGGGAGTAAAGAATGCAATATTCTTAACGCATTGGTACGTGAGTAATACGTTTCGTTATTTTCTTCCAGAACCTTCGAAGAATCGATACTGTAAATGGTAATTTTTATAAACTTGAGCAGAGAAAAATGTGCACGATTCAGGCTAATGTTATTCTGAGTTACCATCATTGGCGGATCATCCACAAGAATTGCGGGTTGACTGGGTGGTTGTTTTAGGGTTTTATGGTGCAAGGGACATATTTGGCCAAGCTGTGCCAAACACCGACAAGATAGAAGAAAAAGTAAAAGCAGAAGGGTAGGCAGGGTAAAATTGAAAGGGAGGAAATATCACTTGAGTACTTTGGGGTTGTGATGCCCATAACATCTAAAGATGTGCCTCTAAGGGCGAAGAGTTAAATGAGATCCATAAATTGAGTTTTTTCATTTTACATTTGTTTATCATCTTTTTACCTTGTCGTGGTGGAGCTTCCGTTACCGGCAACCCCCGAGAGCTCTACAGGGGTAATCTACTTCTTGTAGGGTTTCCCAAGCCGGACAGGTCATCGTAGGGTAGTATTTATTGGAGTTACTTTAAAATGGCGACGTTTGGCGTTTTATCCAATTGGCGTTGACCGATCAACTATCCTATCGTCGACTTGCAAGGGTAGGCAGCAGGTAGTTAATTAACGTCGCACTGGAGCAACACAACGAGCTATTGGCAACGGTCCGGGATCAATCCCGAATGGAAAGATTCGAGGACACACCTCGTAATTTTGAACCACGGTCAGATGACGACACGGGAAACACACCAGATAAGAAAAATGGGGTGGGTTGTGTGCGGGTACATAACCGATATTATTTAACCCTCCTGATGGCTTATCTTAGTGTCCCAAACTGTCCTGTAGTGACCAGTATGGTGCAAAAGCTTGTTCCATATCCCAGTTCTGTGCAAGGGAGACTTTTTCCACACTTGGATCTTCATTCGCTTGGAGTTATAGGACGATCTTCTCTTGACGAGATATCACATCATTAACAAAATATCAGATCTTGATGGACAAGATAACTCGTCGAAACCACTTGGTTAACACAGATACAGGATTAAGACCTGTATCTGTGTTATTAGAGGAAGGGTAAGATGTAAATGATTAAAGTATTGGTGTTTATAAATGAAGCACAATTTAATTTATCAGAGGCTTATGATAGAAGTTTGATACATGTGGCATATTATTTACGTTGATGTTTCTTACAAAGGTTGAATCTGTACAAGTGTTACCCAGAGTAGTGGGTGATGAATAGATGTACTTCAAGTTCAACTAACGTTGCATATAGTCTATGAGCGATTTGTTTTAGGTAACACCGACATTGAAACCCCTGGTGAACATAATGGATACTTTGGTGTCTGGAATCATTGGATACAATTTTCTTGATAGAATCTTTCGAAGTTCTCACATTCCAAGTCAATATCCATCGGTTCAGCGGTGCACTCGAAGTTGTCGCGCTGAGCTTTCTTACGCTCACTACACAATCTGCATTGGTCGGCATAAGTCAATAGTGAATTTTCCGACTTCTTTTTAATTTTATTTTCCAATTACATACCTTTCTTACATTTCGTTTCATATTTCCTTTGCAATTTTTCGGGCATTATGAAAATTTTCTCAGACTCAGCTGACATATCAGCTTATACATTTACACATTTTATTTTTTCGGTTGTTATTTCTAATTAATAGTGTCTATCCTATTATTCTCTACAAATCAACACCAATTTTCGACTTCTTATCTCTTCGCAATCCAAAGTTATAGCCCAAACACCAAGCGGCGCAGTGTGTCATTAGCAATCTAGGTGGACAAAATTATTGCATCAAAAATACGCTGGTTTTGGGTGGTTATGAGAGGCTGTGAGTGATAAAATACTGGTTTGTAGAAATATGCTAAATTTAAAGAAATTTGTCAACTTTGCTCCATATATAAGATATACTTCGATCAATTATTAACCTAACTTTTTTATAATTTTATATTAATATACAACTGAATAATGGTCAGATATACCTATAACAGTTCCATTGAAAAATAAAGTAAATGTATATCATAGAAAAACTAAAAAGAAAATCTTTATTTGAAAAAAAAGTATTGTACTTGGAATCCCAACTACCTAAATAGTCTACTGATATATTGAAGGGAAGGTTCTTAAAACAAATTCAACCTTTTTGGAAATATTTGGCTGCGTTTAGTTTTAGACCTTGGTCGTAAACTTACAATTAGTAGATCTGAGGTACTGAGCAATATATTCATTAAATCCATTCGTATCAGTTCTTGACATTTTTGTAGTAAATATTTCCCTTATTGCCTGTTGTGTTTATTTCTTGTCTCTTGCGCTTCTAAGAGCGGACCAATCGGACGAATACAAGACGCAAAATAATATTCTCCATGGATACGTATTTTATTTAAAATCTACGGGCACTGGGGTACCAAGGATATTTTCTGAGGTATATATCTTGTACTTGCTTCGTGCTCCGAAATCTTATCAGTTTATCTGGAAACCGGAATTTAAACATTATAATATTACTTGGAAGCGCTTTTCATTACTACATTAATTCCAATTATTTCAGCAGACTTCTCAGCCTTTCTAAAAAATCTACGAACGGTATTTCTAACGTTAATCCCTGTTTGATGTTTGGCTACATCTATCAAAACAACAAACTCAGCTTCAAAATTATCTTGCACATTATCATCTTCCCTAGTAGCACTACCACTCTCGTTCAATAGTTGCACACCCAGCTTCGCCGAAATCAAATATTGCACGGAGAAAACTAGCTGTTTGTACATTCAGTTGACGTAATTTTCATTATATAAACATCAATAGTAAACATAACTAAACTACTTAGGTCAGTATGTGATTTATTTTAGTTTTTTAACACCAGATGTCGCATGTCCAAATATTTCTCGCAGGAAAAGCGTACGATAGACTTAATATAAGTGAAATGTGAAAATCATTTTATACATATAAGTACAACTAAACTCACTAAAGTTTCAGTTGACGGTAGAATAACAATGCCGATTTATGAGTCATGCCTTCGATCGAACACTAATTATACCTGTCATTATGAGTAAAGGTGAGCGAAGTGTTAGTAAATTAAAACTTATTTACGTTCGACAATGTGTCAGAAAATTCAATCGACTATGTTCAGAAAAAATGCAATTATATCCATTGAAAATGATATTGCACAAAACATGAATTATTCCGACCTAATACAGAAATTTGCCAGTGCTAAATCGAGAAAGGTGCCATATAGTATATTGAATTTTTTTTATGTAATTGAGATCTGCTGTTTAATAAAAATCTACTTATCAAATAAAGGTTATTTTTTAACCAAAACACTTATAATTCCTACTAATAAACAAAATGTAGCATATTTGTTGTTTAATTAATCGGTTAACGGACTGCACAGAAGGTATTCTGAAATTTATGGTAATAAATCGGCAAGGCTAGATCTCGCACCACCTAGAAAATGTTTTAGGGCCGTCACTGTGCAAGCCCAATAACCACCATTTTAGATACGGGCATAAGCCCTCTATCCAACAAAATTTAAATCATTTGATCATCGTAGATAGTTTACGAGAAATAAGCGTGAAAAATCTTGCCATTTTTTTCGATCGCTAGAGTTTCTGTAGGGACCCCTATACCGAACCGAATTTAAGACGTATTCCCGTCGAAAACATTGTTCTGAGAAAACGAAAGGGAAAAAATTCTAGTCATTAAGTGTTTTACACAAAGAAATATAGCCTTCATGCAAAGAAAAAGTGACTCTGTGGACTTCCATCAGTCTAAAGATTACCACCATTCTGGTCTACAAAATCTAAAAAACATATCTTAAAAACTTCGACTTTGTGTGTTTTACTTGCAAGTCGACGATATATCGATTCGGAATTCTTATGGAATCGAATTTTTACTGACTATGTGCTGAAATAATATTCGAAATACAAGCCAAGTGACGTCACGTTCGGAATACATACATTTAAACGCGTTCGCCGCATAAACACTATCGCAGTCTACATTTAACGTGACAGAAAGACTCATATTTATTCGAATACTTATATCTTTTGAAGCATTGATTATATGATTGAAAGCATTCTAGCTCGAAAAAAATTTCAGGGAGAAAAGTTTTAGTGAAAAGATTGATTTTGAACGAGACGACGCGGCAAATAAATGGTGTTGTCAATAATTTTGGCTTTTTTTTCACCAGTTTGTACTAAAAATGCAAATTATTCTTTGAAAAAAAATATTCATTATAATTGCTTACAACTTAGTATATAGTAACACAATCTAGTTATATTTTAATTTGTTCAGTCAACACTTGGTATAGTCTGTTGTCTATACGAAGTGTACACTTATGTCTGTGGGTTGGATACTTTTGCAGTTTGCTATTCATTGCTATTATGTTAATTTGATTTTATAAACTTGTAATGAAAAACAAATAAGATATTTTTCAAAGATCCATTCCATTGCGAATTTCAATTTTTTCATGCAATTTTTTAATTGGCTAAATTAGAATTTTTGTTATTTATTTGTATTCTTTATCTGAACACAGATAGACATTTCTGGAACAATAGAATGATAACCAGCACCTCTGCTGTAGCATAAACTTCAATTGTATATACGAAATAAATTTGTAAACAAATAGACATTGCGTAAATTAAAATATTCTTTTTCAAACGTTAGTTCAATTGCGAATGTATCTAAATAGTTTGATGTACAATTTTTTTAATTGGTACGAAATTCTGTTGTTTATTTGTATTTTTTTCTTGAAACATCTGTTGCTTATTTAAGAACTATCTGAACATAAAAAGACAAGTTAAAATATCATCTTTCTCTCAGTTTAATTATGAATTTTAATTTCTTAATGTGTGATATTTTTAAATACAAATGTGCGAAATTAGAATATTCGCTGCTCATTTGTATTCATTATCTGAAACCAAACATTTAAACCTATAAGACAATATTTCATTAACACACTAAGAAAAGGATTAAGTAAATATAAAGTGGAAATTATCCTTTGCATTTTCGTTCTCAAAATTTGCAAATTTGAAACAAAATTTGAATTTTATCCTCAAAAATTGAAACACTTTCTCAATTTTCCGTAACAGGAAATTCAATGACTCTCTTACTTAAGTTTTCTCTAAAAGTGGAAATTACAACAGTTTTAATTGGTAAGAAAATCTACGTGACTCAATTTTATTCACGGTGCAACACGAAGATAAACTGCTTTTTAGAATTAAATAAACCAATTACACTTCCTGCTCACGTTCAAGGAAAGAAGTATTTAATTTACTTCTATAATGAAGTCGCTTTACCATAATCAAGTCCATACTGGGGAGAAGTAAAAATGAAACATGGTTTCCTAATGAGGAAAGGCAATAAAAAGCTGAAAACTCTAAAAGTGAACAGTTCGTTTTTTTTTTCTGATCACAAGCAAGTGGTGTCTACTCATTTCTCAGGAGACATCGTCTAAAAAACACTATATTCATTAAAATACTTCTTATTTAATGATCATTCTAAGTAGAATTTGAAGCGAGTTGAGTTATGAATGGAACCATCAAATGATATAAATATTTTGCTTTTATATTAAAATAATCAAAAAATAGTGATATAGAAAACATTGTTCTGTTCATTCACAGACACCGATATTTTTAGATAAAATGGTTTTAATAAAATGCTACTACTTTTATAAAAGTACTAAGTTAGTACTTTTTATAAAATGTTAGTATGCTTCCCTTTGGAATTGTAATGACTTTTACAAACATTGCGAAAAAACAGAGTTTAAAACAAAGATCAAACAGAACTTGGAATTTCTTTCGTGATTTTTTCTTAATTTCCTTTCGTTTCTTTCAAACATTAAATATTAAAAAATTAAAGACAGCTATATTTACCCCCAAAAAGAAGCATGTTTATTTTTAAAGTCTAGAGGGAGAAACGGCTTCCACATATAAAAAAAAGTTTCTTTATAGAACCTCTTATAGAATATTTTTTACATTAAATCGTTTTCATTTTTAACTGAAGTCTGTATTTGAAAGATAATTTAATGTGAAAACTTCATTCATCAGGATATTATTTTTCGTAATAAATGCTTAATAAAATTACAATGTGGATATTCTCTATATTGATAACGTATCAGAATACGCAAATTGAAATATTCTTTTTGATTTTTTAAATAAGAAAATAGTGTCATATTAAAACATCTACAAAGGAAAATACACTGCTGATCGCTGATTGTCGTGTTAAAGACTGGCCACAGGTAAGCCCTGATGTTAAGGGGGACAACAGTCTCCAAAACTTCAGAGATGTAGCAGTGGTTGTTGAATGTACCGGCAATACGTACTAGGTGGGAGTAGAAGCCCCAATGGAACCCCATACCATAATACCAGAAACGGTATAGCGATGCATAATACAAGAGTCAGACAGTCATTCGCCGCAGAGCCACCAGACTTAGATGAGTCCACCATGGTTCTGAAGACAGAATCTAGATTCGTCTGAAAAGACGATGTCATGCCAATCATTCTTAAATGTGCAGCTTTCTAAACACCATTACAGCCTTCTTCTTAATTGGGGCGTAGCCCCTCCTCCCCGACCAGCTGAGGTCACTACGGATATAGGGAAGGCCCCAAGAGAGTTCGGCAGTGGGTCTCGTTTGTAAGATTCGATATTACTGTTTCACAGTTGTCGCTGCGAAAACAAAGGGCTCATCAACTATGGGTTGGCAAGTTTTTGGTTTGAATACACTAGTATTCGATCCGGGGATGGATAGGGCTTAATCCCTATTTCTTCCATCCTACCATTATAACCTGGTATGGCTTCTAGGCTTGCAGGGCTAAAGGAAATGTCTACATAGGCATCTATGTCTTATTCCTTATCCGTCATATCCAGATCTACGTGAACCTACTCGTTTTTTCTCGGTTCTGATGACTGAACCGTTCTCCGTATCCTCGGTGGACGGCTTGGAGTTGTCGACCACACAAATTTACTCAAGCGGCTCAACACACAGAGACACTTCTGGTGATAAAGTCACTGGGCCTGACTTTGACGAAATCAAGTCCTTATCGGAGGTGCGCCGTAAACCTGCAGTCTAGAATGTAGCGAAGAGAATCGACTACTTATCCGAAGAAATCCCCACCATTACAGCTGCAGTGGTGTAGATTCAAAGGCAGTCGCAGCAATACACGCCTTGAAAAAGTCCCCGCTGCTGCAGACGACGTCGAATTGCACTCCCTCAGTTTGCTGTGCAGCACAATCTAATTCCTGAACTTGGGTTCTTAATGATGTACTACCATCCGTAACAGCCATGTGCACAAGATATCTCTCCTCCGTTCGGGGGTGCGAAGAGGCTGCTGCAATCGATAACGTCGGTCAGTTCGTCCCTCCTGCACCCATCGATTCCATATTCGCATTACTGTGGCTTCGTTTCGTCCAACCTGACAAGAATTGTTGCAAAACGAGAGTGTGGAAGGATAATCCGCAGTCTTGACAAGCCACATATCTTCCTATATCAAACAGAAATGTGCTCGTATGACTGTCGTATTTTTCGACGAGGCGTAATTAAACTAGCTATTCATAGGAACGGCGAGAAAATACAATTCCAAATACATACAAACAGCTCTGTTTTAGCTTTTTATACTTACAGTGCTCGTTACTGGCGCAGATGATTTTCATATTCGCCTGCAGTGCATTTACATTACTGCAGCTAACATTTACATATCCTTCCCTGATCTACGCATCGTGCAAATTTCATGCTATTGGGTGCTTTCTTTATGGTGTTCCATTTTCAATTCACAGCGTACATATTAAAATTTATCTATGACGAAATATTTTTTAATTCAAATATAATTTTTCAGACACTGAATTTAAATAAGTAATTAGTCTTTTAAAAGAATATTATTCATCATTCAATAGAGTAAGTTTCTATTAATAAAATTATTCTTGTATTCTCTATCTGAAACAAATAATTTGACTTTCATGTATAAAACTCAGATATATTAAAAGAAATTATTGACACCACCTCTTATGCATACATCTGACTAACATTCAGTTACTCTTAAATAATTAAAAGACTATTCATAAAATATGAAACTAATTAAAAAAAAGGCTTAATGACTCATTTTTTTTTCAATTTTCGTAACTCATTAAAATTTGATACAAAAATATTTTACTTTGCATATTTTTTGTATATTCTGCAGAGTAAACTTACCATTAAACAAAAATTTTAATTGTAATTATTTTGCTTTAATAACCGAGAAATGCTGTAAATGGTCTTGAAATATTTATCATCCTATTTTAAATGTTTAGAGGCGATATTTTGTTTTATAATTTTAGTTCTATCTTTTTGATACGCCCTTTATATGCATATATATTATAAACACGCATACATACATTTATACTTTAACGTGTAATAGTAAACCATAAAGGAGTTATAAAGGTAGAAAGAGTAAAGGTAATCTTTATGAGACCTGGATCTTGTGATAACGTCGCACTGGAGCAACACAACGTGCTAATGACGACGGTGTTGGATCGATCCCCATTGGAAAGATCCAAGGACAACACCACGAAATTTGAACCATGGTCAGATGACGAGGTCAACACCTGAGATTAATCCAAACTTTCATTTTGTCTGCAGGGAGGAAATGAATATTCATAATCTGATTGGTCCACGGGATGTCAGAAGACGACCGTCCTTTGATCATCTGATTGGTACGCGGGAAATAGCAGTAGACTGGTGATTTCACCATTTCTAGAGTGTTGTAGTGGTTTCACCACCTCACCACTCTAGAAATGAGCATTCACGCATCTAATCTCATAAAATGTTGCATCGTCAAACGAGGCGATAAAATGCCAAATCGGCCAACATTCAATTTTTGACACAACAATCACGTGACTACTAGTCGACATGTTGGTCAAATATAAAGACCCTCGACCTACCTGAGTAGTATATGGGGCTATCTATAGGACAAATTGGCAAACCAATTTTTCCTATAGATAGCCCCATGTACTACTACTTTAAGCCATTTTTTAACATTTTCAAAATCACACTCGAGACTGAAAATTAACAAAAATATGAAAAATTAACGCTGTTTTTACATTTTTTGTGAGTTTTTCCGACCTTTTTTGTTAATTTTTTGCACAAAAATTTCAAGATTAAAAAAAAACCGCAAAAAACCTACTAAATTTGGCTAAAAATCAAGGTAAAAAAAACCGCATAAAAATTGAAAAATTAGACTTAACTATACTGTTTTTGACAGAAAAAATGCGAAAAAAACGTTAAAAATAAGTTGAGAAAATGTAAAAAACAAGATGTGCTTATTTTTCATGAAAGTAATAAGAATAATTAAGAATCATTAAAATTTTGATTTTCAAATTCATTTCATAAAGTGTATAAAACTTACAAACCTAGTATTTTCATCGGTTTTTTTGTACATTTCCATTAAATATTCTGAAATTAATTCTAACATCTTTATATTTTTGAAAAAGATTATATGTATAAAGCTTTACATTTATTTGTTAATTCCTGGATTTCAGGTATATCGCATACGTGTATCAATTTGTTTAAATAGTATTCCATTTATATTTTTTTAAATACTAAATACAAATAAATTAGCTACATTTGCTTTTTCACAGTCTAGTCCCTTTATATATAAATTTTAAATCAGGAATTTTATTGAGTTGTTTCATTTCTTTTTCGGTTATTCCTGATTTTTTATGATTACATCGATTGGGTAGAAAAATGGTAAAATCCTCCTCATCAATTAACTCTACAATTATTTTTTCACCATTTTTCGTGGATATTTGTTTTATCTCAGTGACAGGATATTCTCTATCGATTTCAAGTTCATGTAGTTTTTTGAAAGGTGTAGTTTCAAGAGAACCCGAAGCATTGAGTTTTTTCAAGGCGTCCATTTATTAGAAAACATTTTTTAGAATGCATTACGAAGTTTTTATTTGGCAATTGATCTTCAACAAGAAATATGAGTAAAAGTACTCCGTCTCTATATTTTCTTCTTTTATTGATCTAAGTTTATTCTAATAGGATTTGGTTCATAATTATTTTCTTCTAATATCTAAAAGGAACAGTATCGAAATTATCCAAAATTCTTCGTTTATCAAAACCAAACATATATCTTTTATTCGTTGTATTTACCTTGATATTTCTGTCTTTTTGTATTTTGAAATTGATTTATTTTTACATCTATATATTCTGTTTCTCCTGTTATTATTTTCATTCTTTCTTCAAAATAGAGCTTAGTTTCACTCTCATAACTCATTTTGAATCCTTTAACTTTACTTCCAACTGTACCATCATTCATCAAATATGCATAGTATTTGCTGACTGGAGATATCCATGTTTTGATATATTTGTCTTCTAATTCATCAGTCCATTCACCCAGCATGCAACCTGTTTTTACTTTATTGGTTCCATCATCGATATAAACAATACTGTCCGTATCAGAATAAAGTACTTTATCACCTAATTTATCCATCATTTCATACAACCTTATTCTTGCTGAACTAGTGGTAAAAGCTGCTATATAAACATTTGTATTGAAATTATCTTTAGCATATTCATCTTTTATCTTATAATTCATTTCTACACAATCATCATTCAAAAATACCATATTCAAATCTTTAATATTATCATTTATTATAATTCTGTAAAAGTCTTCCAATTCCATCGTATATTCAGTTTGTTGCATATTTTTTCTTTGTCCAAACTTACCCCATAGGGAATTTAAACATATCTTAGCTATAAATCTCAATCCTGGATTTTTCTCAATTTTTCCTAATTCTATATCTAATTTCTCCTTTACATACCTACTATATTCTTCAGTTTTCCATTTATCATCTATTTCTAGTTTAATTTTCATAAACATTTTGACATAATCTCTAAATAAAGTATCAGATCTCATATTAAAAGATTGACTATATAAAATCTAAATTTAGGATATATGGATTCCTTTGTTTAATAAAATTAATAGTGTATTGAATTTTATATATAATGATACGTTTGCAGGGGGAAATGTTCCCCCGACTTTTCTAGTTTTTTACTCAAAATCAGAGGAAGTTCATCTATTTGTATCAAAAGTTTGATGATTCAAATTTGGATGTAAGGTACCCAAACTGGGTACCTTACCAAAATATCTTTTATATATTTTTTAATAACATAATACATCTATTGCCCAAGGATTATTAAAATCCATTATGCAAAATAATTTCAATATTTATTCTAATTAAATAATAAATGTCAGTATTATTTTATATTAGATCCGATAAGTTATAATTAAGATATTAAATATTGATACCGATGTGTTTAAAAACTTTAGATTTAAATATATTTTAATGATATGGTACTTTGATGTATTAATAATGTATGAGTTTTATATATAATGATAATTACTTCACCAAAAAAGCGATTAAAATGGTTTACTAATAAATGTAGGAAAATGGAAGCCTCTCTGAGAGATGTTTACTATGAACAAATCAAAGATAATTACTATTATGGTTTATTTGGAGATTTTAAACTCATTATAGATAAAAATACAGGCTATTTTAAAACTAGTAAGCTCTGTAGAGAAGGAGGTAAGAGATTTAAAAATTGGATAAGAAATAAAGAATCTAAGCAATATTTAGAATACTTAGAGAAAATTTTAGACTCAGATTCTCAGGGCTCGTATACGAGCTCTGAGAATAAGTGTAAAGTACTATATAAAGTAAGTGGTAGTAGTTCAATTAAATATGATATAAATGGAGTATATGTCAATGAAGATTTAATATAGCTTGTTGGATATCCCCTGAATTTAGATTAAAAGTTAATAGAATTATAAAAGACTATTATATAGAATATTTTAATAAAGAATATAAAAATAATAATGATAAACTAGCTGAAAAAGTAAATGAAAATGAAATGAAAGAGATAGAAGATAAAAATATTGAATTAAATAATAAATTTAAACAAGTAGAAGACATAACCCCAAAGACAATAAATCCTAAAAAATTAAGTATATTTACTCTGATCAAGAAAAATAAAAATGAAGCTAAACGTCCTTATTATGCAATGAGAACTCAGAGATTAAATTATCATAACTTGAAAAGACTTAAGGAAATGTATCCAAATTTAGAGATTTTTTATGAATTGAAATATGATCATAATGCTATAAATTTATATAACAGAATTAAAGAGCAATTAGAACATATAGATGTATATTATAATGGAATTAAATTTTATTATTATACAGAAGAACAGTTTATAAATGATATTAGAGAAATAGCCAAATTAAAGTTTTCGATAGCTGTGTCTCATTTTTTTAAATATAATATAATTTTTTAATATTTTTCAATCTTTTTTATTTCAACCTTTTTTCCAAGGTCACTCTTATCTATCCAAGAATTAAATTCATCTGGATAACCTAACCACTTCACCAAGTATTTATTTTCTTTCTTTTTTATTATTTTTTCAATCTTATATACTTTATCTGTTTTATTATATTTAACCAATTCCTTTTCATAATAAGTTCCTTTTATTTCTTCTCCATAAATCTTTGATTCTATAAGTGATTGGATCTGTTTTCAATACTTCTGAAGTTATAAATATTTCTTCCGTAAATGTAGGGTCATATCCTCTCGTGAACGTTGATTTATATTTAGAGATTCTAACTCTGTCTCCAATTTTAAAGCGATTAGACAGCGAAGTTTTTAATTTAGTGTGTAAATTCTTATAATCCTCATTATCTTTTTTACTTGCTTCTACAGGTGTCATTTTTATTGATCTGTGATAGGAATTATTATAATTTTTAACTATTTTATCTAACACATCTATATATCTTAGAGTACTATTAGCTGCTAAATATTTTCTTATTTTATTATTAATTGTACGATAAAAACGTTCAACTATAGAACATTTAATTTCAACATTTTCGGTTGTAAACCAATGTATATTATTATTTTTAAATAATTTTTGAGTATGTTTATTAATAAACTCAGTTCCTTTATATGACTGTAAGTTGAGAGGTTTTCTCTCTTTAAACACATTTTTAAACGCTTCTGTCACTTCCTCTCTCGTTTTTCTTTTAATTGGTACAACTCAAGCATATTTGCTACATATATCTATAACTGTTAATAAATAATTAAAACCTTCATTATATTTACTAAATGGTTTGATAAATAATAAATCAGCTTGCCACTGACTACATGAGATACATATACTCTTCTTCTTTTAAATTTACGGTTAAAGGTTTATATCTAGTATATACATCTTGAGAATGTAAAAAATCTGTAATTTCTTTCTGAGATAAACCTGTCTTCCTCTTCAACTCATTTATACCATAATATCCTGTTTCTGGATCATAATATACCTTTTCAAGGCTATTGCTTTTTAACCCCCGCGTTTCACGGGGTTTAGACAGCGGAGCTGACGCTCCTAATTTCCTAAAGAACGAGCCGTTTTTTTTTATTGCAAATGGTACAAGTACCTAATAAATAACGTCTATTATTTTCAGAAGTTTTTTACTCGATATCCTTAAATTTGGTTTCTTTTTTACATAATAAACATTTCATTCCCAGTCCAAATTTCTTTTTGACTTTAATAATAGGTTTAACGATAGCTCTATCTATTTTTTCTCTAACCGTTGGATTTTCAATACCATCTAATTCTTGAATCATATTTTTATCACACACTTCATTTCTTGTTTTTGTATCTTTATTTTTTAAATAACAAACATCATGACTATAGGCTGTCTCATCAACTTTATTAATAGGTTTTGACCATTCTTTATAAGTTAAATCAGGATTTAATCTCGTACCCCAGAAAAGTTGAGTTCCAGGACCTGTAAATTGATGGCCAGGCAAATGCATTTCAAAGGGTAAATTGTTAATGGCTTTATTGATAAAACCTGTTCCATATTTAATTATTTTTCGTTCATTCAATTCAGATATTAATTTGATTATATTTGGTAATAATTTAATGAAACCTGTTTCAAATACACCTGAACCCATTTGATTGCATTTCTTACAACATCCTTTAAATTTTGCTTTTTTAGATAAGGAATCAATAATAAACTTTTTACTCTTACAAATCATACTTATTAGTATCAAAATTCAGTGATTTGCATATTTATATCCATTCAATAGTGTTTGTTTAACATATTTTTCTACAGGAAAGTACTTTAAATTTTGAATGAATTCGTCTTCTCACTTGTATACCTCTTGATCCGATAAAGTATTAGATTTTAATAAATTTAATAGCTGTTTATAAAATTTAAAAGCTTGTCTGTACTCTTCTTTTCTTTCTGAAATATTTAAAGATTTATCTATTATTTCAACGATTCCTGCAGTTAGACTTAAAGCAGCTAAAGGAATGTAAACAAACAGACAAACCTGTTCCGCTCAGAATGAACTTACTGATAAAGATATGCTTATCTTATGAAAACAATTAAAACTTTTTCTGTAAATATATACTCTTTTTTCTAAATATTCTTCCATCATTTATATAGGATTAAAGTTCTTTCTCTATATCTCTGGTCAGTTTTCAAATCCAAAACTAAGAAATCATACATCTTTTGAACAGCCTTATTGTAATTTTTTTTAAATTCTTCAACATCTAACATTCCATCGATATCTCTGACTATATTGGTTATTTCTCTATTATGAATTTTAAAAAATATAAAGTAATTACAATATAATGCTTGAATATAATTTACAAAAATTTCATAAACCTGTTACGGAAAAGATTGAAAAAGCTGAATTAGCTAGGAAAAATTAATTACATGAAATTGCTGACAAAATTGAGGATTTATCTTTTCTTGGTCAAACCTCTACACCATTAGCTCTAGAAGCAATTGAAAGCAAAAAATTCACTATTGATACAGTCACAGAACTTGATGTGTAATTTTTAAATGAGAATAACCTTCCTCTCCATTCTGAATTATTTAACATACTTGATGAAATTGAGAAAATATTGCAACTTACAACTGAAAAGAATAAGCAATTAGGCAATTTAAAATCTCAAATCACTCGTGGCGTGAAAGTCACTGAAACTATAGATGAAATCAATTATAAATTGAAAATGTTGAGACTATATAAAACTAAAATAAGAGGCCTTAATGTTACAAAAATATATAAAATAACAGGTACAGGGTTGATATCTAACTTGGAAATTTTAACAAATAAATTTATGAAATCAAATAAAAATAAAAATATATAAAATGAAATTGTAAGTATATTAGATATTCTACTAAAGGATGGTGATTTAACCAATGATGAAATCAAGGCTTATTATGAAAAGCTTTTGCTATAAAGATTTTCATCTTTAATAAATGAGTTATATTAATAAAAAAGTGTATTTGAGTGAATCACAGCAGAACAAATTGAAATTTGCTTTGAAAAATGAAGAAGAAATATCATTGCAAATCGAAAACAGTAAACCACCTAACTATGATATGTATCTAACTAAAACTCAAATTAATAAAGGAAAAAGAATTAAAATCAGTAAGACTCAATTGAATAAAAATGGTGGATTTTTACCATTTTTAATACCTATTTTAACCAGTTTGGGATTGGGTGCTGCCAGTGGCGCTGCAGGTTGGGGTGCCAAAAAGATTTTGGATAAAATTTCAAGTTCTGGCAAAAATAAACCTCGTGGAAAGGGAGTATTACAGAATTGGGAATTTCCAACGAAATTATTGAAAAAATTTTGAATAAGAGAGGATTTAGGTATTTTTACTTCAGATTTATTACCTAAAAAGATGAGAAAATTTGAAAATGGAATAATTAATTTAGATATTTCTACAGGTCCTGGAACTCACTGGGTTTGCTATTATAACGATCCAAAATATAAGTTAGTTGAATATTTTGATTCTTTATATATAAAAATTCTTGGTAATATAGTAGAATATTTAGAAACTTCAAATAAAGAAATTAGATATAATGATAATTTTTTTGCAAAAGCCTACACACACATCTACATCTGGATATTATTGTATGAAATACATAACAGAAAGAAATAAAGGAAAAAAATCCTGTTGAGGTGTTATATTCGTTTACTCAAGAACCTAGTGATTATAATGAAAATTTTGTTAGTTATAAATGAAGTTGATTCTTTTAGATTAAAAAAATTCAGAGAAATCTGAAGATTTTACAATTCATTTTCGAATCCCTATACCTATTAAAAATACGACAATTGCTTTGAAATCCATGTCCATGTGGGTTTCCTGGCATAATATAAATGAAAAATATAACCATATGTTAATATACTACTTTAGTGATCCAGCAGTAACTCATTACATAGCATTTGATGATGGAAACTATACTATAAGAGACTTAAACAATTTTATACGAAACAAGTTTAAAGGTAAAGATCTCCTATCCAGTTTGGAATTAATTTTGCTATATCTCGAATTGTACTTAAATTAAATCCAGGATTTGTGGTTGATTTCACACAGGGAGAATTACATAAAATTCTAGGATTTGAGAAAAAAATATATAATCAACCAGAAGAAACTGCAAAATATTTAGCTAATATTTCGAGAGGAATTAATGATATTCATATCCATTGCAATATCATTCATGGTGCACTATTTAACGATAAAGTAACTGATATATTGTATTCGTTTACTCCGTCAACCCATCCGGGCAGTAAAAATTGATGAAATCAATCCCATATTTATCGATGTGAATAGAAATGATCATATATATAGTATCAGGATGTATATAACTGATCAAGATGATAATATTATAGATTTAAACAAAGAGTAATATATAGATTAATTTTATCCTGATTTTCATCCTCTAATAAATAATGAATTATAATAAGCATAGACTATATTCAAGAGGTAAAAAGTACTACGGAAGAGGTATATTTACAGATGCTTTGAAGGTAATTGGAAAGAAAGGCTTACAGATATTAGCTAAAGAAATTATTATTGAAGACCGAACCTTTATAAGAAATAAAATGAGAGAGATATTAGGATCTGGATTAAAGAAATTTTAAGACTTTATAAATGGAAAGAATTTGGGATTTATCAGCAATACCAAAATATTACGAAAATGATATTGAACATTTCGTGTATAAAGAACATAAAGAAGACGGAGTTATTGTTAATCAGACTGACTCTGCACTGTACACATTTACGATTAAAGATGTAAATGATACTTTTTTATTTTCAAATGGTTACATCTGTGCGGATGTAAAATTAACAAAAACTGATAATAACTCAATTAATGAATATAATGTGTTTCAGTAAATACTGCAAATTTATTCTCCAGAATCACATTATATATAGGTTCAGGTCCAGCCATTGAAAAGATTCAAAAGCCGTGCCTCGTTCATCTGATTAACGGATTAGCAAACTTTACAAAGGATTATGAATCATCTGAAGTAACCAACATGTTTTTCTATAAAGATACTGCAGATTCGGCAGATTGTAATTTTTTGAAATTTGTGGGAAATCATGCAGATGCGGAGAAAATGGATAGTTTAATTAAGAAAATTAAACTAAATGAAAAGTATAATAAAGGCTTTGATGAAAGAAAAAAATTAACAAAAAATAGTAATTTAGTTAAGATATGGATACCTTTGAAACAATTATTTGGATTTTTTTAATGATTATAGAAAATTAATATCAGGTATTAAATTTGAATTTATGAGAAACGAATGTACTAATAATATGTTGTACACAGATTTGCCTAATGTACAATATAAAGTGAATATCCCAAATATGAGCCTGTGGTTACCTCATGCGAAACTAAATCCAGAAGCACAAGCCAGATATCTAAAGTATACTTTGAATTCAGATGCAAGTCAAAGTATAGAATGGATTGCATCCAGATTGAGAGAGGCAAATACATTGAACGATAAATGGTGGTGGAACTATTCACGTAAAAACCACAACAGATGATATTATAAGCATATTTGATATTCCTCAGTATGTAGAAAGAGAAAATGATATCAATAAAAATAATGTGATTTTTGAACATTTAGACTTGACAAGATGCTATATTACTATCAACGAGGAAAAATATCCTCGACATGATTACATTGTACGTTTCAAAGAAGGTGAACTTAATTATTGCAGATGTTATTCAGATTTTTTAACATCTGGTTTAAATACAAACAATACCGAAAGTGGATGTTTGGTTAGGTGTGATAAATATCAAAACCTATATAATATTATTTATTTTGATGTATCCATTCATCCTCCTTATCTAAGTGCTAATAATTTAAATATCGAATTTACTTGGTATTTGAGAACTAATCCAGGCAAACCTTTTAAATTTTACTTTATTTTGAATGAAAAAAGAAAGGGAAATTAACATGTATAGCAAGACATTTGATTGTTTACCTACAATTTGATTATAAATAAATGATTTGGTATCCTTTTGGCATTGACTTGAATGAAAAAAAAGAAGGACCTCCGGGTCCTCCAGGAAGCGGTTTTAAATTGACAGATGATGGTGATTACGATATGGAAAAAAAGAGATTGAAGAATTTGAATGATCCTTTCGATTCAAAGGATTCAACGACTAAATCTTATGTTGATGATATAAAAAAAGATTTGACATCAAAAATTGTAGATTTAAAAGAGGTGAGTTTAATTCACTCTGAGAAGGAAGAATTCAATGCGAAAGGTAAAAAATCATTAATGTAAATGATCTTATACATGATATGAATTCTGCCAATAAACGTTACGTTGACGACACAAGTTTGATATTAAACTCAACAAAATCTAGTTATAATGCTAAACGTTTGTATATCGAAAACGTAAGAGACCCCAAGGACCCACAGGATGTTGCCACAAATAATTATTTTGAAAACATACAGTCAGTAAATCTTATGTAGACTTGAGAACAAAGATCAACGACAAGGAGGAGAATATTTTAAAAAGAGACAAGGATGGACTTTACGTTCTTTCGTTGATTAAATAGGGTATATTTTATTTTCAAAATAAACGATTAACAGGTGTTTCTAATACAATTATAAATAAAGATGCGGTGACTAAAGAATACGTTGATTCTCAAAATTTCTACGCCACTGTAAAAGAAAGGTACATTATTTATACAACTGGTGGATTTAAACCGGTAAATCTCGATTTAACAAGTTCCAATAGTTTGGAACTTGAAACTCGTAACAGATATGCATATGAAAATAACAATATATTTATTATCTTCTTCGTTTGTTAAGCCATTAATTCTGATAGAAATTGGGAAAGAAAGATTTCTACAAAGACCTTTGGAAACAAATATTGATTCGGTAACATGTTTTGCATTTGGCAAAAAAAACCCGATGTTTTTAAATTATCCATTTCCAGTGATGGTCCTTCAAATTCATTGAAACCATACATTCATATTGAAAAAAATCGAATTTATTTAGTGGTATATAAATGATTTGGTATCCTTTTGGTATAGCGTTTGAGGATAAGGGTTTTGAGCTAAAATTAACAGATGATGGTGATTACGACAAGGAAAAAAGAGATTGAAGAATTTGAATGATCCTATTGATAAATACGATGCTGTACATAAAAGGTATGTGGATAAAAAAAACAAAATTAATGAGAAAAACTGATAATATTTTAAGTAGATATCATGATGGGTTTTACGTGCCATCCACTAAAACATTTTTTGCAACTATTCAAGAAGAATATCATATATATATTTTCGAAAATAATATAGTAGATTTTAATGTATTCAGTTCCGATTTACTAACTACTGAAATGCGACTAACTACTAACATTTTTAGTAGTTAGTCGCATGTTATGTCGTTGATGAGAATTACAGTCTATTTAAAAGAGAAATATATAAAAGCATATAATTCAACGATATTTATCTATCTCATGAAGGATAACAAAAAGGATAATGTATATCATGGAAAAATTAAAGAGCAAAATCCATTTGTCGTTATTACATATGGTAAACGTGATTATCAGCTTTCAATGGATATAGAAACTCAGTACAATGATATTGATGAAATGAAACCTTATCTTTATATTGAGAAGTTAGGAGAAATCGATTTATAAAAAATGTTTCCTAATAAATGGCAGTCAACTCGTTAGAAGTTTCTAAAAATCCTGGATTAACAGAGGATGTAATCAGAAGTTTTGAGAATGTAGTTGATTGGGATTCTATTTCAAGATATCAAAAATTATCTGAATAATTCATTTTAGAGTTTAAAGATAAAATTAATTGGGAAAATATTTCAGCTTATCAGACTCTATCTGATAATTTTTTAACTGAAAATGAAACTCTTGTGGATTGGGATATTATATCCAGATGGCAGAAATTATCAGAGCTATTTTTAACCATATACAAGAATAAACAAATTGGGTTTTGATATCCGAATAACAGAGATTGAGTGACAGATTTATTATCAACCATGTTGATCATTTGGATATGAAAGTAATTTTTAAACATCAAAACTATGTCTTTACAAACTATCGAAATGCTCTCAGATAAAGTATATTGGGATGAAATTTTTGAATATTAGAGAAATCTAATTGTTGACTTTGTATTAATTCATTTAGAAAAAGTATCGGATTGTAAAATTTTGAGGAAACTGAAACTGAATGATGAAGAATTTGAGAAATTTTATAAAAGAATAAAATTATATGTTCTATTGAAAAATTGTTAATATAAAAACGTTTATTTGAATGAATTGATATACATATAAGATAAATCAGAGAATTCTTTTTAAAAAATATTAATTTCAGAATATTTAATGGAAATATATAAAAAACTGATGAAAATATTAAAAACAAGGTTTGCATGTTTTATACGATTTAGATAAAACTTTCAAAGAGATATTCACTTTATGACATTAATTTGAAAATCAAAACTTTAATGATTCTTAATTATTCTTATTACTTTCATGAAAAATAAGCACATCTTGTTTTTTCATTTTCTCAACTTATTTTTAATGCTATGGACGGGATATCTCGACGAGATAAAACTGTCCCTTTATTCCAATGAAGAATGAAGATCCAAGTAAGAAACATAAATTGTCCCTTGCCCAGAACGTGATAGTTTAAAACAGGGTTTTGCAGCAGTCTGTCCACTACAGGACAGTTGTCGACGCGAAGATACACCACCAAGAGGATTATCCCTCTGAGCCTCAAGAAATTTACAAGTACTATTATTATCCCTAAGTCATCTTCTGGTTTGTGCTGGAGTGTCAAGTAATTATATCTATGGATGCCTTGATCTAGCTATTTAGGTAGCCATAAAGAATAAGTAGCAAACAGGATAATTGTACTGAAATGTATGAACAAAATAATTTGTTCCAAAAACGTAAACTGTTATATGATGCCAGAGGGTCTGGTTTCACCACCAGATAATTTCCCGGAGAAGGTGTCACTAGAAAGCAGTGGTTTAACTCTTTGGGGTTAGGTGGGTTAAAAACTATCCAGCCTTTTGCTTAGATTTTTATGCATGGTGGGATATTTTTTAACCCACCTAAACAGCAGCGGGTAGGCACAGTCCCCACTGTACCGTAAGGTTTGGTCGGTGAATACTTTTGGGCAGAATACGTGGTAAGTGGGTCGGTGGTGAAATGAAGACTGGGGGTATTTGTTTGACGTTTATTTATTTAACCAGTTTTGGCAATGCTTAGTATTCTATGGCGACCTTATGGATGATGGGTCTGTCAGAGCTAAAGTTCGAGACAAACGGCATGGTGTCGATGCTGATGTTCCTGACAAAGGTAAGGTCGATGGTGGTGTTTCCAAGCGTGGTGGCAGCTTGTTCAGCAGAGGAACCAGCAAAGTCGCCGCGTACGCGCGCCTGCTCCTTTTTGAGTCTTCGGTAAGATCTCTCCGCACTTGTCATAGATTTGCACTTCTTGGTGTCATTTTGTTCGTCTTGAACTGCTATTTCAACCTGTTTACGCTTCCTATGCGGCAATTGAAATTTAGTGTGATATCTTGGCTTCATATTGAAATCTTCGACAAATCGTTAATTTCCACTGCATACAATTTTCACACAAATGGTTTAAACTGTCAACTAGGCATTTGGAATTGTAGAACTCGTTGTTCTCTTCAATTTAAGAACGCACTGCTATTTCAACCTTTTTATGCTTCCTATGCGGCAATTGAAATTTAGTGTGATATCTTGGCTTCATATTGAAATCTTCGACAAATCGTTAATTTCAACTGCATACAATTTTCACACAAATGGTTTAAACTGTCAACTAGGCATTTGGAATTGTAGAACTCGTTGTTCTCTTCAATTTAAGAACGCACTCGCTACGATCCGACGATTAGAACTGAAATTACAGCCGTTAAACAGGCCAGCGTATGCCCAAAATGTGACTCATTTCTCCCACCACGCGGTCAGTGGGGGAGAGGATTAGTAGTCAACCTAGTCGACGCGGCACACCTTCCTCTACACGATGGTAGGTCATTTATCCCTATAGGTTGATTCCCCCTGGAGTTATGGGGCATTGAGATATCAACACTTTTCGTGACGCGAAAGTTTCTGCCGATGACCTCCATACCGATTTTAAAGACGTATTCACGTCAAAAGTTGAAATTACTCAGTCACACTGTTTAATACTTTATTTAAAGTTTTTCATTGAGTTGGCAATGCTATGAACTAAAGCTAAATGTGTAAATAAATGAAAACAGAAATTTACACATGTAAAAACTCATTAGTAAGTTATTGACACTGTTGTGATTAATGTGTGGCGAATTGTGTGGTGCAGTGAATTTTTGTCTTTCATAACGGTAAATGTTTTTTTTCGTAAAAATTTATTATAAGTGAATAAATCGTTTCATAATAAAAAAAACAGGTTATTTGATGTTTTATACTAATTTTGAAGCTGAGTAAGTGAATAAATAATTCTGTGCAACTTGGTTTTTCTTCTTTAAAATATTGTGCCTCAAAGAGTTAATATTCATGACGGTTACATGGCTAGAAGAATATTTAAAAATTTGCATATGAAATACAAAAAATTGCAATCTAAGAAGTGGTAGTAATATTGAAATGTACGCTTTGTAATACACAATCACAAGTAGATAAACAATTTAGATTTGTTAATTTCCTTTCCTATTGTTTGCGTTTCTTGTTAAAAGTTTCTCTTCTTCAGAGATAATCGGAGTATTTGAAAGAAACGTACACGTTAGCATAACTAGAGAATCGATAGGAATAAAATACAAATCCATGTACACTTTCCCATCCGTCGTCTATGTGTTGGACTTCTTTTCAAATCTAAGAACAAAGTATCGATGCTACATTCCTGATGGAACGTTTGGGTCAATACTTAGTCCGAAAGTTTGCCAACAGCCTGAAAACAATTGTAAAGAAATAGGAAGCGATATGTCGAAGTGAAATATACAGTGGATATTTTTAGATGTGGAACAACCTTTTTCTATTGGAGCTGAATAAGAATTCATTTATTTCCAGACAAAACTGAAATATATTTTTCAATTAAAATCATAAATGTTGATGATTAAATAGTGGGTGATTATCGATTGAAGGGCTTCAGGAAATATAATGGTAAACGAAACTTCAGATTTTTCAGGAGAGCAATTTTTAAGTTTTAAAAAATTTCAAATTTTTCCACTATTCAAGTGGAAAAATTTCTACCTTAAACTTTAAAGTATCAAGACCTCATTCCAACAATCATAAATTCTTTGATCTTTCTGAAGATTTATTTTTTAATTTTTCATTACGGAACATATTTCTGTGACTTATCATTATGTTGCCTGGATCCCTCCAATTACTCTTCTATCACAATGGAGAAAATGCTAATTCTCTTGAGATAGTTGCTAAGCTTAGTAAATCAAAGTGTTCAGTCCAGATGCAGTTTAAAATATTTAGAAGGGTGCTTTGGGAAAACGATGAAGAAATGCAATTATTTCAAATATGAATAACATAACCGTTTTCAATAAAATGGCGGTACCAAGGTTTATCTATCATCAAATTCAGAAGCAATCTCACTGATTGCAGATCACAACAAAATCTGCTACAGGTGGTCATACTGGTATTTAATTGGCTCTGCGCCCTTTTATAACCAGGGCCGGTGACTCAGGGCAGGTGAAATTAAGATATATACTGTCTGTATACCCATTCGGCTAAAAACAATGCTGAAATTGGGGACTCGGGAATTCTTTGTTTATTCCAACTGCCTACTTAAATGCTGAATTTCCTGTCGAGGCTTCTGTGTGATTGAATAATAAACACATAACTACTCATTTATGTTTCATGATAGATTTTGTTACACACAAGCACGAACACACACATACATACACATATATAACCAAGCTATCTCTAGCAGAGCAGAAATAACCGTCGAATAACCATCATGCAATCAAGTGGATGTAGAATTGCTGAACAATTTTGTTCTTTTAGTCTTTAAATACACAGTAGAGCCTCGATTATCCGAGCTATGATTTACCGAGTGTCAGCGTTATCTGAGCCGAATTTCGTTGTTTCCTTTATCTTTAAATTAAGCTTCAAGAAGTGTGCGCCTTGTCCAAAGAGACAAAAAAGTTCTATTAAACAGAAGACGGTTAAGGACTTTATCAACAGAACTTAAAATATACGTAATTCAGTCCATATTTATTGTAAAATTATCATAATAAATATATACTGTGACATGAATCCGAGTATCGATTATTCTCAATACTAGTTTTATGAATCTTTCAGTAGTAGTAGTAGTTGTAACATAAAGGGCATTAAGCGTTTTTTGTATTTTGTATGGAGTGTTTTGTGTTACTATTCCGTATTATCCGAGTTTCTGGTTATCCGAGGTGGCGTCGGTTCACATCAAGGTTCTGTGCTTCTAACCATGATTAGGAGTTGTAAGCTGATAACTATGTTCTCTGTTGCTAAAATCTCAGGTTGTCCAGGAATTGCATGATTTTCGATTAAAAAATTATAATTTTATGAAACTTTATTTTACAACTGGAATATATTTCAGTCATACTACCCAGACTTACACCATTATTTTTGACATATCCATTTAGATTTAACTTTATAATAAATATTCTTATTCTGCTAGCAGAAGCGTGTATTGAAATTCAATGCCTGAGATATGATGAAAATGGAGAAGCTTACCAGATCGAATATCTGCGTCAGAGTAATGCCTAGTCGTATGACAATGGCGGTGGAGGCATTTTTCACAGGTCTCACAGTGTTGTCGTAGCCTCTCATCAGTTTGTCCACCAATCGTTTCTCGGCACTGTATTCGATATCCATAAATGGACGTTCCTGGTCGTCCCCTAGAAGAAAAACTAAAAATTTGTATGTTATGAGTAAATATATGTGGGACACAATGACCATAATTCAGTAAAAAAAGATGAATTGAAAGAGATAATTTACAAAAATGAGACATTGACAGGGTTTCAGGCCTTCTTACGCCCAAACAATTAAAGTTTGCCAGATCTTAGCAACCTTCTGCTGCAACGTCTTTCTCATTCGATCGCCAGTTGTGTTCTCGCTATCTTTCCACCGATTTGGCGGGAAGCTCTGCTATTATTAATGGATAAGTCTTGCGTGGGTGTTTAGAGCAAGCAGGCGCTTTTTCGTCTCGACATTTGCGTTCACTGGGCGACGAGGGATTTCCGGTATCCCACATATATATAAAACAACAAAAAGAAAAATAATGAAACAAAGGCATTACAAAAAAGAGAGTAGCAAACGACCTATTGAAGAGCGATTAGAGACACAAGGAACAATAAAGTTGCTCTCACTTTGTTGCCCTTGAAAGAGTAAGTGGCCCCATTTTATTTTCGTTTGTATTCATTTCACCCTCCTGGTGGTTATCCAGATGAAGTATCACCATCTGCTGCTAATCTAGTAATTAAGTGTGCTTATTGAAACGAGCTTTGGAGATTTAGTATTGCTGGTATCAAGTTTGCATTAACCTTCCTGGTGGTTGTCTCGACGGGGTATCTCGCCATTAGCAAAACTGAGATAACCTTGATGAACGAGATATCTCGTCATTAGAAAAAATGACAAAACCTTAATCTCATTATCAAAAAATCGGTAATATCTTGATAAAATATAGTCATTAGCAAAATTGGACAGATCTGGATGGATGCGATATCGCGTCCAAACCACTTGAAGGGTTAATTTAGATGTTTTCGCAGAATTCATAAATACGTTTCTATAAAATACTGGACGCAGAAATCTACATTATTTGTATATTTGCGAGTGGCTATAAACGGATATAAGCAAGAAAAAACCAGCCGCTTCTGAATTTTTTTTTCGCTTAGTTTGAACTTCTTTGATTTTAAGCCACAAAATATTATTAAAACAACACGGAAGAGTTTGCGACTCCAATGTCATTCCTCAGAAGTCTGATTGCTGAAGGCAATGAGAAACCTAGAAGATTGAAATCAATAAACACCAAAAGCGAGTGAACTCGAAAATAGGTTATGTCGAATAATAAAGAATCGCTTTCACGAGTGATTGGGATGTAATTTAAGTTCGTAAGAAGCTAATATGATAACATGACTGAGGTGAGAACTTTTTATCATGTACTTAATTGGAAATACGAATTAAATTCAGTAAGCGTACACGATTATACTCTGTATATTTTTCACTTAACTTATTTCGTTTGAAGGTATGAAATGCACTTCGATGCTTATATTTATTATAAATGGATTTATATAAGGTATAAATCGTGAGAAACGGAGCTGTCATTAACAGATAGATATAAGCAATTAAGGTAGTTGAATTAACGTTTCACTGGAGTAACACAAGGGTTTATTCACTGGAGTAACACAAGGGTTCGGGATCAACCCCGAATGGAAAGTTCCGAGGACACCTCGTAGTTTTGATTCACGGTCAGATGACGAGGTCAATACCTGAGCTGGCAACATACTTTCCAAACTTCCACACCATGCCAACATGATAAACAATTAAGAAACTTTAGTACAGATACTATGCTTGGGTCTGCTAGTTTATACTTTTACATCTGCTATTACTTTTCGAGAAATTGTACCAGAAAATGGACACTTGAAACGTAATAACATTATGAACAAGTGTAGTTTTTTGATTTGCCAAGATACCACAGAATTCCAAAGCTTGCAGAACATCAATCAAATGAAGTAAAAGATCTTTTAAATAAAATAGTTAGTCGCATTTAAATAGTTATTTCCTCAGAATGAAGTTTCCAAAGCTTCAGAACCTTTTGGAATTTAGGTGAAGCTTCGAAAGTTACAAGTTATCGCGGTCATAAGTCTGCCTCGTTTTTATCTGAAAGTCAATAAGCGGTTTTAAAACTTAAAGGGAGCAAGTAAGGTATTTTTGCTCAGAACTTGAGTCGAGTTTGTGTACTTTCACTGTCAGTGAATATTTTGAAAGTAGAATTCGTAACCTCTTCCTGTCACGCTTATTATGTGAGAACTACATTATTTGTGCATTCCTTTGTAGCACACTTGAATAAGTATGGAAATCCTAAAATGTAGCATCGGTGAAAACTTATTCCATAAAGTCAAATACGGCCGTTTACAGAAATCAAGAACATATACTTAGTAATCTGATTTTAAATGAATTTATTGTTGATTAATTAAAATATTTAATTTTAATACTAACAATTGCATAAAAAACTGCATCGTAATTTTATATTGGTTGATTTTGGTTTTATGGCGCAAAGCTTTGTTAAAATTTAAAAAGATGTGGGTGGGGATTTTCTCTAATCAAATCTTGCAAGCTTAAAATTGATTTATTAAAAAAGTTTTGGAAATGACAATTAAAAACAAAACAATTAAAATCCGTAATCTTAGGTAGAATAACCTTTAAAAAATGCCATATACAGGAAAGCATTAAAATGAAGATTTTTCAATAAATTAATCACTGTGCTTAACTAGAAAATAATTGAATACGTCTTCTCTTAATAAATATTTAAAATAACTAAACCAATGTACCAAAAATGTCGATAGTAAAACCAATTTTAATTTTTTTTTAAACTTCAGAATGTATTTTTTGTCTTCAGACCACATCATTAAAATACCATCATAAATAATTTTAATTTCCTTATTTTAGGATAACTGGATTCTCAAATGAATATGAGTGGCATGGCAGACTATTTTTAGTTAAATTATAACTAACATATGAAGAAAATTGTTTTTAACAGAGTAAATATCTCTTGTATACATAATCGATTAGTTTTCTTTCATTTATTCAAATTTCTACATTTGCATTTGAGTCCATCAAGAAAAGTATTCCAGGGTCTTAATTGCAATACTTTGTAATCGTTTAATGCGTGATAATTCAAGCAAATGCAAGTTTTTAAGACAGTAAAAATTTAAAAACCTAAAACTAACGACCTTCTTTAAGTAAATCATTTATTAAATACGTATATTTCATACTATTTTATAATTTTATTGTGTGTTGCTAAAATATGTATTATTTGAACTACTTTATTTGATGCAGACTGATTTTAATTTTTAAATCTTTTCATAAGGCAAAAGCCGTGATTATTTGAAACTACAGGAGCTGTATCGAATAAGCATGAATTACAATGGCACTATCGAATTCATTGGAACATTCACAAATCCACTAAAATATTGTTTTCTAATTATTCTAGCTTGATATATAACGTTTGGGCTCAAGAAATGATAACATGATATATACAAAAAGAAAAGCAATACAAATATAAATTTCTATTGAAAGATAGGTAGATAAGTATTTAATTAACGTCGCACTGGAGAAACACAACGGGCTATTGGCGACAGTCAGAGATCCAATTCAAATTATTGAAAGGAATAAAAACCAATAAGTGTAAAATAAAGTAAAAATGATTCTTTGTTTTTTTGCACAAGTCTTACAAAGCTCTACTTTTTGAAATCCTTTCGCTCTGAAGATCAAAAGGGAATGTAATAATGTCGAGTTCTTCATTATAGTCACAATTATTGAATTGTCTTGAATTTCAAATTGAGAAAAATTATTTTAAGTTTTCTACTTTGTCTGGTATAACTCTACCTGGTCTAGCTCTATGTGAATGAATTAACAAGATTGTAATATGGTTGGTTTGATTCTGTCCACTCCATTAAACACAACCACTATTCAATGAAAAGTTCAGAAATAATTTTTTTCAATTTTTATCTATTGACAGTGCGTTTAATAATGCGACAGTGCGATGAATAAAACTGATAAGAATATATTTTTACACAGTTGTTGGCGCTACTCCTTAATTGGCGTAATTTTTTGTGTACTTGGCGAGCGCCAAGAACAATGATAACTTCTCAATTTGTGCCTGATCTCTTGAACTCATGTCGATATTACCAGCATTCCGTTCCAGGAATCATTCTTTGTGTGCTACTTTGTGAACTAGGGTAGTACAATTTTGAATCAATGTAAATAAATATTGTTACAGTCCACTAAAGTTTTTATTTTTATGTGAAACCCATCAACAGCATTTTCTGCTTGATACACAAGTATAAAAAGTGAAAAACCCCACGCGTTATGCATCCCCTATTAAGAGTAATACGAAGAATTATTTAAATTCGGGTTTTCTAGTTGTTTCTTTTGATCTTGGTGATGATTCACATCTCTTTCCATCCAAATAGCTGTAGACTAGTTTTATCATTTTGTTTTTATCGTTATTAGTCATTTTTTGAAGCTCTTGGATTTTGACTAGCTTTATTTCGTCTAAAACAGAAAAAATCAACAAACTTTAATCGGAACTTTTGCTAGTTATTATTTTATTTTTAAACATTAAGCAAATCCAAACAAAACACAAACATCTACTCTGTTCTTATTACTTTAAATATTCTAAAAATCAAAAAAACTTATGAGGGATCAAAAGATTAGTTGACGTATTACTGAATTTTTCAATATCTTATGCCCAGAGAAACAAATATTTTACAAACGTAATCGGAAATGCTTTAGTTCAACTAATAGTGAGCAATAAATTTTACGGCAAACGACCCTGTATTAAACTAATAGGTTGACTATTATAAAAGAAAATAATTGTTGAAAATACCCATTATTTTCAGAATTTATAACTCGTAATTTTTCTTTCTTTTAGAGAATATTAGGGTTAAATAACTCTTCAACGTCATTTATTTAAATCGCAATTATAATAATTAGACGAAGTGCAATTCTCTCTTGACTTCTAAAACGATATAGCTTTAATTTATTCACTGCAACCCACATTCTTTATTTGTGAAGTCTGAAAGTTATCCAAGAAATAAAAATATACGTCAGAACGGAAAACGTAATTTGAATCCACGGCATTTTGGAACTTACTATCTGGCTTAACAAATTAGTTGCTTTATTCACGTTCCGTATTATGACTGTTTATTTAGTCGAATGACTCGAAACGAAGTACTTATTCATTCGCTAAAGACCAGTTATTTAAACTGCTTAAACCAACGATTAAAATTGTTGAAAAAAGGTATTTAAATCGTTAGATAAGAGATCTAATGAGTTATATACCTACTGCAAATACTGACTACATTTTCTATATGGTGAAAAACCTAATTAAGAGTTCAGATAGTTGTCTTTCAGTGATCTGAAGTTATTTGAAATAAATTCTGTAAAACATTTTCTACGAGACTTCTGTCAAGGTAAAAGTAGGGGCGATATTGTTTCTGTGGCGAAACGTGTTTCCTGTAAGTATTCCTAATGTGAAGTCAGTTGACTTGTTTTTCTAATACGATTTCCGCACTTCACCAATAAAAATTCCAAAGAATAAATTCGAAATTGAAATATTATAGTTGATTGATTGCTCAAATGTCAATTAGACTAAATATCAAAACGGCTATAAACTGTATTTTAAGCTAACTCATTAAAGAATTTGAGTAGGTGAAGTAATATCTTCGCATTCCGAGAAGTTTAAACTGAAAATCCTTCTCATTGTATTCATTTGCAATAAGTTCTATGTATATGAGACATTTTCTATGCAAATTTATAATTGTATGCTAATTAACAATATCGTCGATTTATGAAAACGGTGAAGATTCGGTTTTTATGTAATCTATTCGAATGAAGATATGCTTGCATCAGTATTGCAATATTTAATTTTAAAATATTTTTCTTTATTGTATCATTCCATGTGAAAATGTCATTAAATGCCTGAATACTGATTAAAATAAGACATTTAGTTTGGAATGAATTAGGAATTATAGTATTTAATTAGGAATAATTGATAGTAATCAAATTAGCTTCTTTTAGACTCATAAAATTACATGAATCTGAAGTAGTAATACGTTTTAATATGAAACTTTTGTTGGCAAATACGGAGCATTTGGCTATGATGCCATTAGCTCAAGGGTTATTCAGTCTTTTTGCACACAAGTCCATTATAGTCTTTAAGTGCTGGGCACACATCCAAACGAACAGCATTGAAAACAACTTGCCTGGCTTCGAATAAGAAACAGAAGAGGGAACATAGGTCAAGTCAATCCGACAGAGATGGACAACAGCCATGACCCGTTAAAAGTCTAGGTTAAAATCTAGTTGCCGGTACGGCCTTGAACTCGGCATTATTTTAGCGATAGTACGGGTAATACACTCTCGATTCTGATAACCTTGCTCTTTCCGATTACCAAGCGGGTTTACAGAATGAAAGTTTGCTATCGCCTTTTTCCAACTTGGCGACGAAAACCTAACGCCAAGCTCAACTAGATTTTAATTAATGTCAATAAATGGGTAAGTCATCATTTCTGATATCGGAAAATCTAGATTTTGCAGCTAAGTTAGAACTCCTAGCGGTAAGTAATTTGGCGAAATGAAAGGACAAAAGTCTTGAAGGCTTTTATAGGACAAAAGTTTCTTTTTTTGCCAAGACGTAAGCCCTTTCGCTGCCCCAGATGCCGCAATGGACGGAAATCCATTGTAAAGCAACTATTCAACCGGGGATTTCATTGTTCTACAATCCATGATGCGATTGGTGCAGTCTGTTGCCTTGCCATTTGTGATGTGATGGAGTGAGGAGCGGTCTTTGAATCTAAAAGGATCAGTCTTCTAAAAACCTTTACAACGTTTTCGTGTAGAAAATCTTATAAAAGAAGTTACAATACACTACAATTACGATATTGGTACTGTTACCAAGCTTAAAAAGAACTTTTTAATACGTCATTACATGGGCAGAAACCATTCATATTAATGCAATTTGTTAAAAGTTTTATACTTATTTGTGCTTATTCAATTTCTTTGCTATAGTGCCTGTTTGATTACCGTTCAAAGCGCAGTGAAATCATTTTATTTTGCAAAGTTATTTTCTTCAAACACTACGAGAAACGATTTAGCGTCTCAAGAAATCAACATTCAGAATTTAGATTCTTACTTGATTCTCTTTGCTTAAAATATAGAAAAAGATAGATCTCCTCATCTTCGGAACCTGTTGGTCGAAGACAATAGTCGCTCGTCATTTTGCATCAATTGTTTGATGTTGCTAGTTATTTTCTTATTTAATATCTACTAACATATTAACTAAGCAGATATCTGCTAACGTTTTAACCATTCAGCACTACGACTAACTAGTGCATACTGTTGCTAGTATGCACTAATTAGCATACTAGCAACGGTAGTAACATATGTATCATGGGAGAGATGAAACTAGAGGGAATTCCGAGTACTGGAATGGACAATTAATTCAAACTATATTTTAGGCGTAGAGAGATTTGCAATTACATGAAACAGCAAATCACGTCTCGCAGCTGAGGGAACAAATCAAAATCATCAGGAATAGATGAACTACTCAATCCATACGACCTACGCATGGAGTTTATATTGTGTTGGGCTATATACTATGTATAATTCAGCATGCTCACAGACGATTTTGAGCAAAGCTCAATTATTTTGTCCGGAATGAGGCAATAGTATTCAGTTCGCGTTCGATGTAGCTCTAAGTAATTATTACCATGCTGAGATGAACGTCATAATGCAGGGTTTTAGTTTAGTCCAGGAGATATTCCACGTCTGTCCTTTATGCACTATCCATAGGTTCAATGGTTTCTCCTGTGAATAGAAAATGCCATCTTTATTAAATTCCCCCACAAAGCACATGACCCTTTGATCCCATGCAATCAATTTTTTTCTCAATTTTTCTTTATGATTTGTTACAGTTGGTTGATTAGGTTTTATGGCACAAGGGCCATATCTAGCCAATAGGCACAAAGTAGCAGACAACGTCAAGTAAAGGACATATACACACAAGGAAAGTTTTACTGACATAAGAGAGAAATACGGGTTGCCAGCTCAGGTGTTGACTTCGTCATATAACCGCGGTTCAAAACTACGAAGTGAAGCGAAAAATTACGTGGTGTTGTCCTCGGTCTTTCCGTTCGGGATCGATCCCGTACATTCACCAATAGCCCGAGTGTTGCTCCAGTGCGACGTAAACTCAACTATCTTCTTACATTGTTACAAATTGAGTGAATAATTTTCAAAATCATGAAAAAATATAAAAATAGCGAAATTAAACGTTGAGGGAATTGCTTTCGAAGTTATATGTATCAGTGGATAAGGAGATAATTGCACAGAGAAGAATACGGATGTTCATTATGTTATCAGCTATTAATCGCCTGTTCGAAGTTGTATTCCGATTTATATCTCTTGTTTGAATGAAATATCTCCATTGAGAAAATATTATCTTTAAAATTTCTCTTTGCTTTGTCTCTTTTATGTTAACTATAAATCTTCTGAATATATATTAGGATCTGATCCTCGCAAGTCAATGGAACATATGCAGGGTAGGTAAGTAGTTGAATTTATGTCGCTTGGAGCACCCCAACGGGTGACGGTCCGGGATCAATCCCGAAGGGAAAGATCAAAAGATGACGCCTTATAATTTTGAACCACGGAATGAAGAGGTTAACACCTGAGCTGGCACCCCACTCTCCAAACTTCCCACGCCAAAATGAGGACATTTGAGGCCACGAGAGATTTAACTTGCACCAGCTCTCACGTACACTATTCAGCGATAAAATAAAATTTCAGGGCTAAAACCACCAAACTACCTTTTTGAAGTCCCTAGGGTAGCCGATTCCTAAGAGAATATGGAGACACACATACGAAAATAAATCTCCAGATGGATACGTAAATGTGAAAGAGTGCTTTAAACTGTCGATTGCGGATACCATGTGCAATCAGAATGTCACTGCCAATCGAAAAACGGACGAAACCTTTTTTTAGTTGGTTTTCGACAAAAAAGTGAGTTGTATCATTCTGTTTACCTTGTACATGGCAACCAGATAAACTTTCATAACAGCAATATTGGAACGCTAAGCTATTATATACTGGTCTTAATTGTTAGCCTGACAATATATTAATGTTGTAACGGGAGGAACGAACACTTTTAGGGGTTGGTTTTCGACAAGGAATCGCGCGTTCCATTCTGAGCACTCTGTATTTGATATCCATATAAACATTCCTAACGCTATTATAATATTCCTAACGCTACACTACACTATACTATTCTTAATTGCTTGCTTGTCAATAGATAGTGTTAATGTTTATTAATTTTTGATTAATCTATGTTCTAAGTACGTACCTTTTAGTAGAATCGACAATAACGCTAATCTACCCAGCTTTGTACATTTGTAATTCAATTCTAACTATTTTCTATCAACCCTCCAAGTGGCTTCTCTGAGGTGTCTCGTCCATCAAGATCTGACCTATCTTGGTAATGACGAGACATTTCATCAAGATATTGCCCTTTTTTTGAAGAGATCAAGATCTGGTCAGTTTTTTTTCTGATGATGAGATATCTCGTCCTTAAAGAACTGGTCAGTTTTGCTAAGGACGAGAAACCTCATCGAGGAGGTTTCTCATCACCAGGAGGGTTTGCTTAGTTGGTGTTTGGTTTTATGGCGCAAGGGCCATATTCGGGTAAGCCACATCAAACACAAGACAACTACGAGGTAGGAAAAAGAGCAAATAAAAGGATATGCCAAGGTAAAACAGAAGGGACAGATCACTTAGGTACCTAGGGATTGTGAGGTCCATACACACCTAAAGAAGGTGTGCCCCTGAAGGCACCACCAGGAGGGTTAACAAAATATAATTCTATCCACAACCACCCATATAGTATATTCTGGTTTAAAACAATGAATTTTATTTTTTATTAGAATGAATCTACAAAACAATAGCGGATGCCAGAGTGAAAACTAGCCTATTTTAGGAGCAATGGAGGACTTCTGGTCGAATCCAATAAATAAAACATTCCTCGAGATCTTATTTCTCGTTCCATCTTCATCCGTTCTTGTTGTTTGATATGAAAGACAATCACTCAAGAAACGGCAGTGTTCCCCCTTTATTAGTCTCTTATTGACTGATCATTGCAGTTCCGTTTTCTCCCACTCCAATATCCGCCAATAAGTTCCACCCTTTCCGTCTTAATCAAAGGATCAGGTTCTTAAAAATCGATTTGAGGGATGTAATAGGTTTCCAACATCCGATTTCCAAAGAATCGATGAAATAGACGGTCAACTTGTTTGAAAGTTTGATTAAGTTAGTTTCCCTCTTATATATTTTGAAATGGTTTCCGAATTTACATTGCCGAGATCCAGTTCCTTTGATTTATGTAAGCCAGAAATTAGTATAAGGTTCTGAGGTATGGTTTTGGATTTGAAAACAACCGAAATTGTCCATACCGTTAAGTTACCAGTGGAAATTGATGCATCCCCAATGAATCCCTTCACATATTGGTCTTCAAGGAATCGAAGTCGCCGAACTTGAGACCAAGGACTTAAGACTTTCGCGTTTGAAAACTACCGAAATTCTCAATACCGCTGCCAGAGGGAATCAATGGATCCCTTTACATATTGGTCTGCAAAGAAACGAAGCAGCAGATCTTGAGACTAAGGAGGGATGTCTAGATACGTTATAATCTTTCAGTAGACTTATCTATGAAGAAAGGGGTCGCTGAAGCTCGGTTGGAAGAGTAGCGGATCAACAAGGATTGCACGTTCGAAACTCGATCCAATCAAAGACTCGAGTACGTGGGGTTGGTGCACATTAAATCCGTCGTGACCTCAAATGTTCCATGTTGGTATGGTATGGGAGTTTGGAGATTGGGGTGCCAGCTCAGGTGTAACCTCGTCTTCTGACTATGGTTCAAAATTACAAGGTGGTGTACTCGGTGCGATTACGTGGAGCTGTACTCGGATCTTTCGCTTCGGCATTGATCCCGGACCGTCTCCAATAGCCCGTTGCATTGCTCCAGTGCGACGTTAATTCAATTACCTACCTACCTGGTAATCTTATATACCAGTAACATACAGTGCTTCAGAGAAGTGTGACGATCTTTTGATAACAAATCGTTGCAAATCAGCTTTGTAAAATTTACATGTAGTGACATACACTCCAAATTCTAATTCTGCGAGTCAAGTCTGTTAATGGCTTATAACAATGCCAATTTTGCGAATATCGATTTGAAATTTGTGTTTATTTAATTTGCTTGAGTTTTTGAAATTGTGTTATTTTGAATTTGCACACATGTTTTTTAGACCCTAAAGAATAAAATTACTTAAAAAAATACAAAATCGATTTCTCGTTTATTCAAAATAATGAAAATCCCCCTTAAGATCCCGAAAATCTCTTGTTTTTATCTTCTAATAGTAAATAGCGTAAAAGTTTTGTTAACTTTTCCAAGGTTCTAAGCTTCCATTGGCCATGGCCATTCCATCAAATTTCTAGTTAAGACAATCAAAAGAAGGCAAGAGGGAGCTCTCAAAGATTTCATTTCAAAAATGAAATCAGAAGTCCATCACTTTCACTTATTAAATTAGTGAATTAACTTAGCCAAGAGAAAACAAGTAAAAATTTATAAATCCCCCAATGAAAGAAGGACAATCAAATTTATATCGGAAAGGAATAATGGAATTTTAAATATGATTGTTTTCAATGCTTTCAAAAAAGTAAATAGGTTTTTCCCATCAAAAGATAATAAAATAAAAAATACTGTTAAGCTATTCACTTTATAGGCGATAGTATTTTATATTCTTAGTTTCATGGGCAGTTTACGTACGTTTTCGAAGGTTTGCGTATTCATAATACATTAGAAGGAACCAACTCGTAGAGAAGCTATTATATTCATGATAAATGAAAGAAAAGGATTGCTTTTCCAGTTACAACTAATTTGAGTTTTCTTTTTGCAGTTTATATACGTATAAATTTCCAGAAAAAAATTCTACTTCATGTTGTAAAATACATTGGCATGTTTGATACTTCTGTATACAGTACACAAAATGCGAGAGTTTTTCATTGAATGTCATATAACAGAACTAGTACTTGATTTAAGTCCTATAATCAAAGCCTCCAGCTAAGGAACGAAATACTAAAAAGGTATTAAGAATTTTTGTCCATAATTTATCGGTGTTGAGAATTTAGGTAATTTTCAAACTCTACTGAATACTGTTGGCTTTAAGTTTGTAAGAAGTTTCATTTTTAAAGGACTAAAATAATCCCTGAGAATTGGTCACATATTTGAGTCTAATAGTGTATGGAAATCTAAAAACGATGCAAAACAGAGAAATACTGTCGGAACTTTAGACTTCAGTAGGCATCTTTAAAAATATAACGACCTACCAAATCCCGGACCTCATGTTAGGTCGAGCTAACTCTCATCTGAGAAGACTAAGTTATATGGACATCAATGCCAGCTTCATAGAAGCCATACATAGATGTTGGAAAGTGAATGCATTGACGTTCAGTTGTGTGTGGATAGATCTCTTGACGTATATACTGCCCACACATGATCATAGATAGAGGATCTCCAAGAATATGTGGGGAGTAAATATTAAGGGATAGTATTGTAATGTACAAGCCACTGATGTCGTTGATAATCTAGTAGAATTTATGTACTACTAGATTGTATTATGTACTACTAGAATTATGTACTACTGCCCTAACGCCACATTTATACTTGGGGTGCTTTACAATACGTTTACAATACGTTATATATATTTACACTTTATAATACGTTTTCTGCTAACTCGTGTGGCAGTGTATACATCAATGCCAGCCTCATTAAAGCCAGAAGTAAATGCATGCTCGTGAAGATCAGGGAAGTATTAAAACGTATTGAAATAGACAAACCACCAGATCTTGTTAATCGAGTAGAATTTATCCAAGCATAGCACTACATTTATACTTTCAGCAACTACACCATTGGCCGAGCGGTTAACCCTCTAAATGATTTAGACGAAATATCCCGTCAATAAATATCCGTCCAATTTTGCTAATGACGAGATATCTCGTCATCCGGATATTATCGACTTTTTATGATGACGAGATATCTCGTCCATCAGGATCTGGTCACTTTTGCTAATGACGAGAGATGCCTCGTCGAGACAACTACAAGGAGAGTTAAAGGGGTAGCCCGCACAAAACTGGTAGACTGAAGCACTTGGATACGAGTTCGAATCACGTATGTGACGAAGTCGGGTTGGCTGCTTGAAGTTTACTGGTTTCTTCAAGACGATACGTAAATGTGAGACAGCTCCTCCAAAGTATAAGCCTAGTCTCCATCCAGTTCAATGAGGGAGACTAGGCCCCTTCAGTTCATTGTTAGCGCTATGTGGCAGGACTTCCATTGGGTGTCCAGGATTTGGTTGGTTGGGTTGGGTTTTGTGGCGCAAGGGCCATATTTGGCCATGGATACTTCGAGGTAACGTAGAGAATAACACTTTCTCACCAATTAGTGATTGAAGGATGATATGATCCATAAGCTGGCATAAGAAATAAAATTATCACTTTTCACATTTTTTAACCTAACAGCTTTACCACATTACCCTTAGGGGCACATCTTTAGGTGTGAGGGGGCATCACAACCCCGAGGTACCCGAGTGGTGTCCTCCCTTCTGTTTAACCCTCGCTTACCATTCTGCTTCTTGTTTTTTCCCTCCCTCGTTGCATTGTGTTTGGCACAGCTTAGCCAAATATGGTCTTTGTGCCATAAAACCCCAAATCAACCAACCTTCACTATTGTTATTTCTCGGGTTGCATTGGACCCCAGAGGTAATCATACACTACAGTGAATTATCGCACAATCCTGCACAGAACCCAATGCTAAAGGAATGCAAGACACTGAAATTTTATTCGAAAATGACATCTTCAAAGAATTTTCTGTACGTAGATTAAATCTGGTATTCAAACTGTGTTCCCCGGAAATCCGGAATTCAGTACAATATTTTCATTGATTCCGAAGCTTCTTTTAGTAAAATTTTAGATTCTGTTGTAGCATTCCATCTTATTTTTTTTATAACTTTTTGGTGTTATTTTCGACTATTCATTTTAAAATCACATATCGTTATTCTCATTTTAGCTTCATAAAAAGCACTAAATTCCGTAAATCAACATGACTTGTCATTCCAGCTTATGGCTATACTTGAATGAATAAGGAGTTATCATTTAGACTCGCTGGATTTTACAGTTCATTACATACAGTTAACATTTGAATGAAAAGGGAGTTATCATTACATTTTAAACCAAAGATTCACGTGTTAGTGTGGTGCATAAGGGTTGGCCGAAAGTTCAATGGGACAGCTCAATTATACTTCAGAGTTGAAAATGCGTTTGAATTCATATTATTGATATCGGATACAAGTTTTACTTATGATTAAATTAGTAAGATTAGATAATAAAAATTTATATAATTAAATTAGTGCTATTAATAATTTGTAATATGCATTACAAATTATCGTACCACGTTGCTTAAAAGCTATAAACACTGCAAATATAAAGTATGTTAATTTAGTGAGCAATAAAAATCAAGTTCGATTATTGCTAAATTCAACTGTTTTTGTCTAAAATTTTACTTTAGTAAGGTTGATTGGTTGCTTTGAGTTATATGGTTTTGGTGCAAATTTGTAACAGAGTTAAGAAATCAAATTTAATGAGTGGTTTCAAAAGTGTAACCACACTGGAGTCAATCGAAGAAAGTTTGAATTTCAAGCAAAAGCAACCTTTAAGAGAATTACATTTTGTCAACAATTTATTATATAAAAGAAAAGGAAAACGTAGATGGTATATACTCAAATTAGACGTTCCAAGCAAAAACTGCTTCAAACAGTTGAAAACGCACTAAATGTTACGCTAAGCTTTTCATTTATTTCTTGAAACATTGTAATTAATTAAATTACTGTGGGAAATCTTATTAAGTGAGAAATTCATTAATTCAATCAACAGCGTTTGTTATTCAGGTGAAAAAAAGATGACCCTGAAAAACATCCGGAAAAGGTATTTTATGTTTGAACTAATGAGTGACTGGTAATTAATAATGAGGTAATTCAGCTTATTTGAGATCAGAAAATATTCATAAGTTTTGGTTTTAATAAGTGGCTTAAGTGCTCATCCATGTCAAGTGTATTTGGTGTGTTTAAGCTTATAGTTAATTTTTTTATTATAACTCTTTTCCCGAATTTTTATATCACTACTCCATTACTAATATAATAATTTTTCCTTATCCTTCCTACTTTTATGCATATTTACATCCTCTACAACACTCTTTAACTATTAACATCTAACAACTATTCCTTATAATAGCTTATTTTCTTTACAAATTACTTAACAAAAGAATAGTTCGGGATTATTTAAGTGTTTCTTAAATGCTAAATTTTATTTAAAAACTTAAGTAGAATTGTAATTATTAAAATTTAATAATGCTTAATTTTAATATATAAGTAAAATGTAATTAACTAAATAAAGTTAAATAAATAAAAATTTCATACAAGAGTGTTTTGAGTAAATCTATCCAAAATGTAATTAATATCTGAAAATTTGTTGCTAATATAGGATTCTAATTGTTATCAGTGATTGCCTGGTTGTTAGACTTAAAGAATAATCAATTCCTTTTTAATGGTCTTTAAGGACTAAGTACCTAATTCCTGTCGGGTGTTTACCTGTTAGAATAGGTGTGGTCAGAAACATACATCTTAATTTTGATCAAGTTTCGCAGGGACAGTACTGTGGGATCGTACCTATACACCCACCTATCAGGGAGACTCTGTCTAGGATGTTATTTTGCATAAGTCTATTATAGTCTTTATGTGCTATACACGTCTAAATGATCAGTGTTGGGAACAATCTACCTGAAGTAACATAGGAAATAAGCGGTCCTACTATCCGAAAGATATGGATGACCCGTCATAAAATAATCTCATCCCATTATTATAACCACTGCCACCTTTTAAGTCAGCAGTGTGTAGACAATGAAATAAAGCACGTGTTTGGAGCTGGCTTGGTGTATATATAATTTCAGATGTAGAAATTTTGTAAACTGTTGTTGAAACAACTGTTTGAAACAATTGTTGTCATGGATAAAACGTGCGATTTATCAGACTTTGAAAAGGTAATGATCATTGACTTTCGGGCCAAATGTGGCAGTATTTCTGAAACAGCGCAGTTGGTGAAATATTCGCGTGCTGCTGTGGTTAAAGTATAGTGATTGGACAAACGGTACCCCTGCAAATAAACGGCGTGAAAACTGCGGAGTATTGGAGTACCATTGATGTCAGAGGTGAACGTAAGCTGCGAAGGTGTGAGAGCAAACTGATTCCCAACCAGCTACGGACCCCATAAGAACCCTGTTGCATATGGGGCCCCGCAGCAAATGCCTTGTTAATGCACACATGTTGACGAAAGTTCAGCGAGCTAGAAAACGGCTGCAATTTGCAAGACAGTACAGAAATTGGACCTCTTCGGATTGGCAAAGGGTTTGCTTTCTCTGATGAGTCACGTTTTCTACTCCATCGAATGGACGGACGTTGGCGTGTCAGGCGAGACACCTCCCAGAAGAAACACTTTACGACCACTGTTGGTAGGTAGTCAATTAACTGGAGCAACACAATGGGCTATTGGCGACGACCCGGGATCAATCCCTAAGGAAAAGATCCTAGGACAGCGTCACTTAATTTTGAACCATGGCCAGATTATGAGAACAAAACCTGAGCTGGCACTCACTCTTCAAACTTCCACACCACGCCGACGTGAGGACATTTGATGCCATGACAGATTTAGCATGCACCAGACCCCATACACACGACGGTTTTTGGTTGGATTCGAAATCGCAACTCTCTAGTTGCTAATCCGTTACTCTTCCAACTGAGCTACCGCGGCCCGTCAACCACTATTGAAGAACTGAAGCTGGTGGTGGCAGCGTTATGGTTTCGGGGAATGTTTTCTTGGCATTGTCAGATTCCCTTGCCAACCTTCCAGAATCTTGACACTCACTACCACGCCGGTGGTTATTTTGGATATTAGATGGTAGTCGTAATGATATGACTCGACTGTGTATACCTTAGTGCTTATGCAAACTATTTCTCTCCCCCAAATCACTCAAGTAAGGAAAAACTCATCGCCCATTTTTATTTAACGAGCCCGTGTGCAGTCAGAACCATCAGACGTTTTCAGGATGAATGAATCCAAAGATATTCCTAATTAAATTAAGGAATCGAATCCCTATTGGAAACTTTTGGCAGGAAGACGGCCCATTAATTTCCCAGTGGGAAATGATAATCAAAGTCACGTACGTATCAAACGTCAAAATGACGTCAGAGACGAAAATAGTTTTATTGCATTCAATGATGAACTTATCGATAATTCTCGTTGGAAGGAATCTTGGCGAAGAAAAGAATTAGTCTTGAGCTGCTGCGATCCGAGGAATCGAGAACGGATAATATTTTCCCTTTCAGATGATGGATGCGGTCTAATTAAAGGAGATTGGCACTGATTGTTTCTGGACGGAATGGGAGAGCTTCCATTATTATTTCAGGGGAGATGGTAAATCAACGAATGTTTATTCGTTGAAGGATTTTTTTCATATGGAGAGGAGGGTGCTATCCCAGGTGCTGACCTCTTCATCTGACCGTGATTCGAAATTACGAAGTGTTGTCCTCGGATATTTCCCTTCAGGTTTGACTCCGAATCGTCGTCAATAGCTAGTTGTGTTTGTTGCTCGAGATGTAAATTCTACTACCTATCTACCAAATAAATGGTACTTTTTATACAAAGCATGGGGATGGTAGATATTTAGGTATTCTATATGGTATTCTTAAGGTAGGATATTTAGGTATTCTTAAAATGGTAGATAAGGATATTCAAGTATTCTCAAGATGGTAGATATTTAGGTCGCCAATAGCCAGTTGTGTTGCTTCAGTACGACGTAAATTACACTGGAGCAACACAACTGGATATTGGCGAAGGTCCGGGATCAACCCCGAAGGGAAGATCCGAGGACAACACCACGTAATTTCGAACCACGGTCAGATGACGAGGTCACACCTGAGCTGGCACCCCACTCTCTAAACTTCCACATCACGCCATCGTGATGACATTTGAGGCCACGGCATATTTAGCGTGCTCGAGTCCCCTTTGTACACGACGGTCTTTGGTTGGATTCGAACTCCTTTGCTAGTCCGTTACTCTTCCAACCGGGCTTCCACGGCCCCAAAGCATGAGTGAAAGAGTCATTGAGCGACCAATGACTGGTTGATGGAAGCTAGGGAAAGTCGAATAGGATAACTAGTAAAAACCACTTGTAACTGGAGTTATTTCGAGAAATTGAACAATAAGCTACAGTATATAATAAAGTAAGAACAATATGCAAGAGGTATCAAAGCATCATTTTAAGATAACTTGAATTGATAATTTTATATTGATTGAAAAAGCAAATAGTTATGCCAAAGCGTTTAAAGTTTAGGTAGATGAAAATTTTATGAAAATCACACAGTAAGCGAAATATCTGAAAATATGTCCCATTCCCATAAGTCTCCAGTAAATCAAAAACATTTAAGAAAAATAAAATGCTCAACAAAAACATTTTACTAACCTAAAACAAACCAATTTTTTTATTGGAGATATCTCAAAATTGTATATAGTATATATTGTATCTCGTAAAGATCAAACGTGAATAACATTGCCCCTTGCAAAACCGTATTTTGTAAAAACGCGTTAATAAAGATTATTTCTTCAGGCAAGATCTCAAGCGAGACGATAGCAAACCAACCGGTAGAGGATGGTTCAATGGTCTATAAATTCTGCAATATCTTCTTGGAGGATTAATCTCTATGCATTGAACTTATAACTGATATAGTTAATAATATTTTTTCTTTTTTTAATGCCAACCTGAATGGATCTTATGATCCTTCAAGTACTGAAGTGGCGAGAACGTGACAGACTGCGTTACTCCTAGGAGGTTCTGACATATCGTACCCACAATGAACTATTGGGGGGAGATCATGCCTGGAGGACTTTGGGAGAGCTGGCTCGTATTTACGTGTCGTCTTGAAGAAAACAGGGGGAAAGTAGAGGATTAGCGACCAGAGGGTCATGAGTTCGAAACTCGATCCAACAAAAGACAGTCGTTTACGTGGGGGCTGGCGATCGTTAAATCCGATGTGGCCTCAAATGTCCTCACGTCGGTGTAGTGTGGAAGTTTGGAGACGGGTGCCAGTTATATGGTGCTGATCTTGTCATCTTAACGTGATTCATAAATACGAGGTGTCCACGAATCCTTCCATTGGGAATTGATCCCGGACCGTTGCGAATAGCCCGTCGTGCTGCTCCAGTGCTACGTTAATTGAACTACCTACCCTCTTGAAGAAAACGTAACTTCAAGCAGCCAACCCGTTTTTGGCACACGAGTTTCGAATTCGTAATCAAGTGCTTTCAATCTAATAGTTTTTTAAGAACTGCATTAGCCGTTCAGTCGCTGGTGAGGCACACTTTATTAACATTAAAATTGAAATATTACTCTTAAAACCAATTGCATAGAAATGTTTCTAATATCTTCAATCTGTCTGCAAATTTTGAACAGAATATTTATTAAAATAAACGCTGCAATCTTGTTTGTAACATGAATTGCTTTCTATAAAACTGTTCCACTTCATCCCGTCACGCAATATCATAAATTCAGATTTCAGCTTCAGAGGAAACTTAATCCCATCTGATAAAGTACAAACGAAATACTTTAATAACAGTTTATACACAAGTATAACATAACATAAATTAATCCAAAACTCGATTTATCTCGACATTCGAGACGTTTCCAAACAGAAGGGGAAGTACAATTTTCAAGTTTAAGACCATAAACTTGCTTATTTTGAAATTTCATTTTCACACAAATAAATTGTAGATGTATTCTCAAATAAAGAGTACATTTCTAACAGTCTTTTGGCAACAGCATCGAAAACTTCAAATTACGTGCTTGGAATTTCGTCTAGAGTTTTCCCAATTTAAATCGGGGGCTTAAATTAGAGAGAATGGAAACAAACAAGCTTCGTTTCATTCGGAACACAAAGCGTCGCTCTATTACGAGGATTCTCAACGGACACTGCGATCGCGAAAACGGCGATTTAATCAGCAAAATTAAAGTTCAATGGAAGATTCCATTCTAAGCAGTAAATCAGTTTGTGAGTGTATGTGAAATATCAGAAATGGGATCACAGCCAGGAACTAATTGCAAGAGTGGATAATATTTAGGTTTGCACGTTAGTAAACGGCTCGTTTCTGGTGCGTATTTTTAATTAACGTCGCACTGGAGCAATACAACGGGCTATTGGCGACGGTCCGGGATCAAACCCGAAGGGACACACTTGAGCTGGCACCCTACTCTCCAAACTTCCACACCACGCCGACGTGAGAACATTTGAGGCCCCGACAGATTTAACGTGCACCAGCACCCTTTGAACACGACGGTCTTTGGTTGGATTCCAACTCGCGACCCTCCGGTTGCTAATCCGTTACTCTTCCAACCGGGCTACCACGGCCCGGCGTGTTTCTGGAATTTACTTTCAACGTAAAATTTGAGAAACGCCGAAATTCTTTTCGATTCAAGACGCCTCAATTGGAATTAAACGTAAGTTACAAATACACTCTTCATGTATATACCTACTAACTACTATATAAATACACTATTATGAACATCCGAATAATTTTAACTGTTTCAACCAGGCGATCTCCAAACTAAAAAGTTCACTTAAAACGGCCCCATCCAAACACTATAACTATTTCCACAGCTCTTGCGTTTCTACACCTTTCTTTGTTCCCCTTTTTAAATACAATTGATATTGAAATGCTATTTAATATATATATATATATATATATATATATATTCATTCATGAATTTTACATTTTATTCTATGACAAATTGCATTCGTTTTTCCCTGAAACACTACTTTTTTTATATACAGGGTTAGTCTAAATTGTTTTAACAAAATAAGAGGGGTGATAGTACCCATCCATACGAGCAATAATTGCCATGGAACATAGGGTCGCATTCCACTCTGAGAGGCAGAAAAAAGGCCAACACTTTCATCAATGCCCCTTTCCTTGAGGCCGTGGTAGCCCACCCGTGGATGGTTGGTTTTGGAGTTTCATGGCGCTGGGCCATGTTTGGCCATGCTGCGCCAGACACAAGATATACAACATCAAGTAACAGACAGACAGGCACGCAATGAAAGTTTTACTGACACGGAAGAGAGAAATGCACCCAGGGAGGAATGCATCTGACAGGAATCGAACCTGCGCCACCTACAACTCGAAGGTTGCTAGTGCAGTGGGCATAACCACTGAGCCACGACGGCCCCTAGCCCGGCTGGAAGATTAACGGATTAGCAACCGGAGGGTTGCGAGTTCGAATACAACCAAAGTCTGTCATGTACAAAGGGGGCTGGTGTGCGTTAAATCTGTCGTCGTCTCAAATGGCCTCACGTTCGCGTGGAAGTTTGGAGAGTGGGGTGCCAGCTCAGGTGTTGCCTCGTCATCTGACCGTGGTTGAAAATTACGTGGCGTTGTCCTAGGATCTTCCCTGTGGGATTGATCCCAGACCGCTGCTAATAGCCCGTTGTGGCGTTCCAGTGCGACGTTAATTGAAATACCTATCTACCTGGTATAAACGGTGTTATACCAGGACGCAGTGTGAGATATACATGTTTGATTTCTGACTTATACAAGATATTTTATCTTAAATTGTCTTTTGATAGAGCATTCATTTTTAATTCAAGAAACATACTATTAAAATTAGACAATTTAAATTACTTTATGCTTTTCATTGTATAGGTTGTGGCAGTCTTCACAAGGCAACATTCATTTCCATTTATATAAAACTGATAACTTTTTACGTCAAACACTAATATTGTACTTCGACTTTCGCAACACGAATGAATTCATTCAATTATATGTTGGGGAATAAAGCCTCCCTAAATCCAAGCAGCGGCCACGTCTTTCGCTTAAAAAATAGGTTGGGCCCACAAAAAATAGCCCACATAAATCTATTTTCTACGTACTCCAAAACACTTCGAGGAGCATCAGTAAAGCTCGTAAAAATCCGAATAGCAAGAAACTCAATTTTTCTCTTACATGAATACTCTCTTAAGCTCTTATGGATTCCGTTTTTAGAGAGAAGGCCGGAGAGCGACATAAATCCGTAAAGATAGGGAAGAATACATTACTCTGGGAGAAATATCCCGCACAAATAGCTTCTTGTAACATTACATGTGGAGTGTTAAGGACGTATTTTGTCATCTTTGTTAGACCCGGATTGCAAATGGTGAGATTTGGATAACTCCTAATGGTTCTTTCGGTCATAGTTTCACGAGACATAAATATTGTTAAAAGTTAAATTTTCCAGATGGACGGTGCTGCATCTTGAAAGGGAGTTGTGGTTTATTATTAGTAGGGTTAAGTACCGGTAAAATCCAGTTTTGGTGAGAATTATCGTGACTGAAACATCGTTAGCGATTCACAATATTACTAAACTTTAGCTTTGTTTGTGTTTTTTGGCTCTTCAAAGATCAATCTATGCCAGCTATTTTCAACCGGTGTGCCGCAAGAAATGCACTGGCGTGCTTCAGGGATGGTGAAACGGTTTAAATTGTGTAAGATTTATTATACTTCAACGGTTTCTTTTAATCTTTTGACAGGACTGCCGCAACCAAACCACTTGTGAAATAGTAGTATAAATACCTCTAGTCACCAAGGTTAAAAAGTGGTGGGAAAATGTCGATTTTTAGTCGCCTGTGGCAGACCTGCAAGTGTGTTTACAAATAGTTCCGAGAAATATTTTTATTACAATGTGACAAAATAAAATGCTTCGAAGAGTTTTTAAAAAGCCACTTTCGAGCGAAATGAGAAGGCAATTACTATTATTTTCTGCAAATCAAAATTATACCTAATTTTTATCTGATCGGCAAAAATAAAAAAAAATGGGTATGTGCCACAGAATTTGAATAATTAGCTTACGTGTGCCATTTAATGAAAAAGTTCATCGTTTATCTTTACGATGACTGTAACGGCAAATACTATCGGTATGGAATGTATTATGTCGAGTCATAAGTAACTTCCGTTTTTTTATCAGACATTTATTTTGCTTTCATTAAATAACAAAGTTATATTAATTTATTATGTATTCACCACTATTATGGATGACCTTCTCCCATCTTCCTGGCAGCTTATCAATTCCTTCCATGTAAAATGTGGTTGGTTGGTTTGTATCGGAAGAAATTTTCGACAGCCTGACTGACTTGCTCTTCAGAATTGAAGGTTTTTCCATTCAAAAAGTTTTGCAAGGAACAGAAACGGCGATAGTCTGTTGGGGCAAGGTCCGTAGAGTAAGGTGGGTGTAGTAAAACTGACCATCCAAGTTCAAGAATTTTTTCTTGAGTCACCCTTGCTGTATGTGGACGCGCAAAGAATGGTTTTTGCGATTGACGAGTGCAGGACGCTTTTCATAGAGTTTTTCTTTCACTCTTTGCAGCTACTGAACGTATGTATCCGCAATAATAGTTAAATTTGACTTCAAAAACTCGTGATGAATTATACCTCGACAATCCCACCATACACACAATAAAATCTTTTTTCCATGGATGTTGCTTTCAGATCTGGTAGGGGTGGTTGATCCTTATCAAGCCACTGTCTTTTACGGACGATATTGTCATAGGTAACCCATTTTTCATCGCCTGTTATAATCCTGTCTAAAAAAGGCTCTATTTTTACCCGTGATAGTAGACTTGTGACTATTGACATGCGATCTTCTTTATTCCGTTCACTGAGATTGTGAGGTACCCATACATACATCCTAACTTGTTGACTTTCCCTAATTTCTCCAGGTGGCGGCAAACAGTTGATAGTGACGTATTCAACCTTCCTGCTACATCTCTTGTTGATTGACGTGGATTTTGCTCCAATATTGCCTTTAAAATGTTGTCGTCAAGGTTGGAAGGTTCCGTCCTCGGTTCGTCCTTTAAAGTTGTATCTCCAGAACGGAATTCGGCAAACCAATTTCCAACTGCCCGATCGCTTATTAGACCTTCACCGTATACACTGCATATTTTTTCAGCTGTCGCCTTAGCACTATTGCCTTGTTTAAATTCCCAAGGCATCATATGACGAATATGCACTTTTTCACTCTCCATTTTAGGGGTTATAAACAGCAGTTTAATGAAACGTGCACCACACAAACCAGTTGTCAGAAGACTAACTGAACCCTTATCTATTTAGTGAAAGCAAAAACTCGTTTGTCCCGGGCAGATACGAACATAGATTCTACCTAGATGCATCGGAAGTTATTTATGACTCGACCTAATAATGTCGACAGAAATCGTCTCTGTACGGCCAACTTTGCCATGAGGTCGAAGGTTATATTAACATTTTAGTTGGGAAATGCTACATCCACAAAAAGCAATTCTATTTATTTTATTGATTGCATGATGTTTGGGAAAATGAATCACAATATATCAGGAAAAAAGTGCTGTCTGTCTGCTATAAGAACTGCTCCCAATACCAAGTCCGTGGTGACAGTCGCTATAGAAACAGGGCTCGCTCATTTTGAGTAGGAGTTAATCTCGGGGATGACTTCATTTAATTCTTTTTCACGAATGTAGTTGGCGGAAAGAGGTAGTTTACTAATATGGCGACAAAATCCTGACAAATATATTTCCAACTGTAGCCAAGTGCACCAATGTGACCTTCATCACATTTCTTCAAACATCCTCTATGGAAAATACGATAAGGTCCGTTTCTCTATGGTGAGACGGGAAGATATTGTGTGTTGTCTATCTACCACGAGAACTGCACAACTGGTGTATGACGATGTTTGAAATTTTGTCGTGATGATGCTCCTGTAGGCAGTACGCAGAGTACCTTGAATTATTTTCCATTTACCCTTTTCCATTGGACATATTTTTATTCTGTGTTGTATTATGAAATTAGCGCTGAAGAACGATAGAATAGTTCGAAAATCACGCCCAATCTGTGCCTGCTCTGTCAGAAAAAGTAAAAATAAGAACCGGTATTGAAAATTCCCGTGCATAATGTACCGGATTTGAGAAGCGCATAATTCGCAAACCCTAATTTTTAGTATCCATGACTTCGTTTGAAAATAAATCCAGCTTCAATCTCATGGTTATCTTTAGTGAAACGGTATCGATCGGATGTGAGCTTGAAATGTTGAATGCGAATTTATATCTGTGAAAATTGAAACTCGATTTTATTCGTTCAATATGAGTTCCTCATATGTTTAAGAGTTAAATAAACATTTGGTTTTAAGAAAACAATAAATTCGAGGAAAGCAGAATGGATGTTTGATGTTTTTGTTTTCTAAGATCAAACTAAGATTCAGACTTGTAGAGAAATCTTTATTCTTAAAAATGTAATTATATTGGACAAAATTTATTTTTTCAATGAAATATTTAATTAATGATTTAAATAATTCTATGTACGTAGTACTTTTATAACTACTTAGAATTTAGTCCCACTTCAAAATTTGCAGGTTCTTAAAATTTCCGAAATTATAATGGTTGATCCATTGTTCAAGAGGTCATTTTATCTAAAACTTTCAAGTATTATTTACTAATTTAAATAATCAAAAGTTCTTTAGATCTTTAATAATCTGTTTTCAATTTTTTTACGGAACATATATTTTGAGAGTTATAACTGTGTATTGCCTGGGGCCCACAATTTTATTATAATTCTTTCTTTACAGCACTTCGAAGTATATGTACCAGGGTTTATTGTTTTATGACACACCTGTTTCAACTCATATTTTATTTTTCATCTTGATACATGAGACCGGAGAATTAACATCGATTTCACGATGTCTTCAAAAAACCAGCGAAGCTATATACATAAAATGAACATTAGAAAACAGAAATAGAAGATGAATAACAAATTTTCTGTAAAAGAATTCTAAAAATGTTCTCTCAGGTGAAATCGAACAAGATGCTCCAAAATCTCTTTCTCATCAAGACAGATAAGGCACTTGTTGGAGTCATCCAGGTGAAAACGATTCAAGAAGGCCTGAGTTACAATGTGGCTTATTCTGGCTTTAGCAGAAAAGTGGCAATTGCTCTGAAGATTTTTTTTGAAGTAATGGAGGTCATTAAGCTCAGTCTGGAATTGAAAAAGATTTCGAATCACTCCAGCGTTCCCCCATAAAGTACACCAATGAGATCGAGCCTCTTGTCCTACCTACACACCTAGAATGTAATTGCTGACAAAGTAACTGGGTCTATTGTGGTTGACAATTTAGGTAACTTATCAGCCATTTCATTGCCATACGCTTCGAAATGCTCAAGAACTAACTGCAAAGTATAAGCAATGTTTTAGTCTTTCAATTTGACAAGAAGCTATGATTTCCTCAATTCAAAAAAGTAGTTGCCTGGTCTATGTTGGCAAGGACAGTGAAGGGCAGCCATGAAGTCTACAATTTTTTTATATAAGTAATATGGTTTTGCATGTTTGTAGACTTTCCATCAAAATTGTTCTTAATTTTTGAATAAAAATGAAAACGTTACTCGTCTGTATGACTTCTACATAATTCACATTTCAATCGGTTTTATTTTATTTCACAAAAACGCGATTGAGTTTCTGTGATTTCTTTATTAGGTGTCTGACTTCGGACTTTGCATCAAAACTGGTTTATGTATAGAAAGACAAGTAAAAAAGAAATGGTTAATGGAACAGGGCGAAAAACAAAGGAAGAAACAAAAACACATGACGAACAAGCCGACAAAACAGACCAAAAGACTCAACTTTAAACATGCACGAAAACACGACCGAAATATTGGATGTTTAAAGTACTGAATGTATCTAGCAGAAATATGTACATCCGAGAGGCCTAAAGCAAGATTAATGTTTCTTCAAAGCTATAGAATATAGCTAACCATAGAATATAACTGCCGAATCCAAAGCTTTTGTATCCTTAGCAAACAACACTGTGTCAGAGAATTTGATACAGCAACATTATAACTATAAGAGTTATATATTATTTTATTGGACTTCGATCCTATCCAATTGAATAGAGTAGATACTTGTGTGGTAGATATTGAGAATATATAATAGAATAGAAGAAATATTTTCTCTTGAAAAATTATACAATAGTGGAGTCGAAACTTTCTGTGGTAAAACGAGTAGTGTAGCAAGGAAAATATGCGTTTTCCCTTTATCAACTTTTGTAAAGAATATTTGTGTGAAAATGTATATTTCGGCATTCATTCTTAAAATTCTTGAAGTATTAACTTTCTGAGCGTCACGAGATAACTGAGTAGAGTAGTATTGCTTTTATCTCTTTTTCCTATGACTAAATATCCACAGCTATTGGTTGAAAGAATCGTATAAAAGATTCTATGCTCAAGAAAGTTAAAATTGTTTAAAAATCTAAAAGGGAAACCTGCAGGTTGTAGAACGGATATATGCATATGAACCCCTCAGAGGGTTGATAGAAAGTTCATATATTAATGGATTATAAAGATTTTCAATTTGCTGTGGCTGACTCCAAGATTTTAGATAAATAAACGAGTTCAGGAAATTCATTCCACAAAATAACAACCCATAATAACTGTATAACTCATTTTAAATTACCACGCTCGCAAGACAACATTCACACTGTTTCGCGCATTTCAATAGTCCTCATCTCTAGGTGTCGGAAGTGACTCATAGAGGAAATATAAAAGGTACACTGAGGAATGGTAGCTTTTTACATTCCCAGGATCATGTGACCAACACAAGTAGTAACGTGACCCTTAGACTACTTTCGTCTGCCGAGTGGAAACGAACATTCATCACCTGATTGGTCCACGGGATAGTAGAAACGCCCATTCATTGATTCATAATCTGATTGGTCCACGCGACAGAGTTTGGCAATTTCACCATTTGTGTCGTCCCTTTATAGAATTGAGCAATCACACATCTGCAGTATCATAAGATGTTATATCGCCAAGCGAGGCGATATGAAAAATCGGCCAACCAAATCAATTTTTCAGAGCAGTCACATGACTACTAGAGGTTGGTCACTTTTTGAAGCTCCCCAATAGCACACAATGCAAAGTCTACTTATTACTTAGTTACTTGTTTTGTTGATCGCTTGATGTGTATTGTTTTCTTTTCTGTTTATAAATGACATGTCCCGTCCAGAGATTTTATTTTACCAAGAGCTTACATAATGAACTGCCATAGTTGTTGATATAAAGGCAAGCCATCAAAATTCCGAAAAAAAAAATGAATTTCGATGTTTCCGGAATGAAAGAAAATCCATGCAAACATATTTCTTCACTTTTAAGTTCTTTAGAAAGGTTTTTATATACTATTATAACTCGGAAGTATTGAAGTTAGAAAGCTTACGACCCACCAGAGTATTGGAAAATCGGAATATTCCCACACATTTACTTTTTATTCTCATAACACTTTCGTTGCTTTCTCAGTTCCTATATTTTTATTCTGAAGAATATTTTTCTCCTTGTGTAGGTTCTTTCATGAAACGGGTAATATGTCTCTGTAATATATCGCGTTTCAAATTGTACAAATTTGCGATTCTAAATCCGGTAAAGCCCTTTATCTAAACTCTCCTGTGCATACAACCATTCAGGACAGAATTTCCCTTTCCCCGCGTTGAAATACGCTCTTAAGCTCTTTCGAGACATTTTTTTCCACGTTAGTTCTCTGTAAACTTACGTAGTTGAAATTGCACCGAAATGGACTTTATTTCTTGCATTGACACACGAAAAAAGATATGAATGAAACTGAATACGGAAGAGACGGAATTGAATCATTTATCAGGAAGAGAACATCCATGGCTGCACCTAAAGCTCTTAAGGTGCATGAAACTGATGTCGAGGAAATCTTCCCATGTGAAACTGATTCCATTTTCCAAAATTCTTCCAGTAGGTAGGTCTCAACAAATTAAAATGTTTCCGAAAATCTCCAAAATTTGCATCCATGGCAATATGAGTCATTTCGAACTTTGGAATAAAATATTCTTTAGAGATTCAGATACGCTGTTTTCAATCTGAATTATGTAAAATCCTATGGAATCATATTTTATAAGCAGTTTATGATAGCTTGTGAATGTGTAAAATGGGATATTTTGACTATCATTTTCTTTCTTATGTACAGTATAATAAAGTACTACTGCATTTTAGGATCGCTGTCCCCGTATATAAAGTTTTCCTTGTTGTCTTACAATTTGTACATTAATAAATAAAAGAGATTTAAATTTAAATTATTGATATTTTTAAAAAATTGAAAAAATCTTTTTCATGACAAAAATATAAGAAAATTGTTCATATACCACCCTAATAGATATTCCATAGAAAATTTCGTGCTGCTTTATTGTAGGTAATAAAGACGCGAGAAATTGTTTATGGAATATATACTAAAGAGTATGTATCAACCATTTTCTGACATTTTAAGTTCAAAATATATATTGTCGGCTTGGAACAGAAACTCATAAACTGCCAATTATTGAAAGTGCTTTTTTTACACTAAATGCTAGTTTTCATTACGATGATAAATACATTGGTATATTGCAATCTGTTTGAAAAAAATATAGTACTATCAAAATGTTTAGAATTTTTATATTTGACCTAAAAACTAACTTGATCGTCAAAAGGAGGAACTCTAGAAAATTTTTGTTGTCAGTTAATGAGTTTTTAGTCTGAGCCGACGTTATTTTTAATCTTTTGATAGCTTAGGATCATTCAACATCTGTATTTAGATAGTTGATATTGAACAAAATAAAAATTAAAGAAATATAAGTGAAAAAATTAGAAATACATTTATTTGAGGGCCGTGTATTGGGAAGAGAATGGCACTCCCTTTTTCATATTGCCACAAGTGGTTCGTGGAAATTTCAGTTCATTTTGTGTGTTGTAAGATATTCAATACATGGTTTAACGTTGGGTCACGATATCATATAAGACCTTTACTTAATCTTAGATACCTGTTACGGCATCTTTAAGTTTATTCACATGAACTCAATTGACTACTTAGACTTCATAATCTTCAATTAAATTTTATTCATTTAACTTTATTTCCATTTAGTTATTTTTAATTAAAATTTTGGTCTTAAACTTAAGCATAGCATCTATAATTCATTGAATCTCGTTAAATTCTAGAAAAATTCAGTTTCTAAGTTAATTCCTTGGTTAATTCCTTGGTTAACTCCTCCAATTCAATTGAATTGGAGGAGCGCAAGGAGCTATGTGGCCAAGCTGAGCCAAACACAAGACAACATCAAGGAAAAAATGTCGTGAAAGGGGAAAAAGGCATTGGGGAACAGAATAGTGGGATGAAAGCAGAAAAAGTTCGCTTTTGTATCCCGGGAGCGCTACCCTAGTGTTTACTAAAGACAGTAAATCTCATTCCCTACAAGGGAAAAGAAAGGATCACTAGAGTACCTCAGGTTCGTGAAGCCCGTACACACCCAAAGGAGATGTGCCCTTGACGGCTCATTCACTAAAGACATGTATTCACACTAGAAATTGTGAGCTAAAATAAAAAACGCCTATACCAGAGAAAAATTTTGTAATAAAATCCAAAGAATTACATTACTAGAAAGTATATTTACGTTTACTCATCATTTATATCAACAGTTGCAAATATTTATATTTCGATGGAAATGTAATGATACCACTTGTCTTTCAGGTTTTGAGAAATCACTTCAAATGCACTTGCATAGCTTAAAAGAGTATTCGTTGGAATTGTGAACGTTTCCTGAGGTAGACTCGTATTTGTCGGGAAGAGGAATGGCAGCTCAGACTTAATCGTACTCCTGAAAGGCGAAAGTAATAGATTGATTGACAGTTCTAAAGATGATATAGAAATGCCAGTCTGTGTACGTTATTCTATACAAAAATTCAGCCAAGTCACAATGGAAAAGGCTATGCATTCTTCTTTTGAATGAGCTATGTACTCCCTACCTTACGTCTTGCCAATTTGGATGTCACAAAGAGTTTCAAAAGTGCCCATTTCCTTCGCTATTTGAAAGACCTATTCGTTACTGCCAGTTGGATATATCACTCATCGGTAAACACGACCCAATAAAACTTGAGGCTTTTGTAATTTTCCCATTTTGTTAGCATTCATGGTCTTCTGTTCAATTAGTTAACAGTAATATTCTGTATTGCTAACCTTTTGAGAATCCACATTGAAACCTGCAGTCTTCCCTGTATGATTTCTGAGAAGTTTTGGCCTTCTTGGACCAACAGAATCTTTGGATTCTATTCTAAAGAAAGAACCTATCGAATCTTTCCAAAGGATTCTATTCTAAGCAAAATACGAATAGAATCTTTCCAAGGGATTCTGTTCCCAGAATGGGCCAATAGAATCATTCCGAAGGATTTTATTCCAAGGAAAGAACTAATAGAATATTTTCAAGGGATTCTATTCTACAGAATGGGCTAATAGAAACTTTACGAAGTATTCTAATCCAAGGAAAGAACGAATACAATCTTTCGAAATAAAGATTCTATTCTAAGGAAAGGACCAATGGAGTCTTTTTAAAGGTTGAAAGAAAACATGATTTAGAAAGATGGGATTATTTAATTTAATCATTACGTGAATTATGGAGTAAAAGCAGCACTACAGTACTCAGAAATATCGCAAAGGGTTAAAGATAGGGTTAAAGCCCTTAGAGGGTTAAAGAGGGGTTAAAGCAATTAGTTTATATTTCGGTTTCCAACACTTGGGTTTCGTCTTTAGCCCCTTCATTCTACCATCTATAACTTTTCCACAAATTTTTCTCTCTGCATGATATTAAAAATGAAGTTGGAATAAAATATTAGATCAGAATAACTAACACCAATACACACCACTATATTTAGTGCCACGTAATATTGCATCAAGCGAGATTAGGACAAACGTCTGCCCTCGTACCTAGAACTATTACAAGTTTGAGAAACAGGGCTACTTAAGAACTAACTCAGATTAGGATAAAAACTTTTACTGATGTGTACATAATTTTGCAATGAATAAATGAAAATTACCTTTTACTTTTAACAACGCCTGTACACCTCTATCACATAGACTGTAATGGGCATCAGTCCGCCCCAAATCTAAAGTACGTTACAACATAAAATATCTTCGTAAGGACAAATAGAATTCATGCAAGAAATACATCATGTCTTTCCTTTCTAGAAAGTCATTTTCGATCCTATCTCATTTGTAAGATTCAGAACGAATTGATTACCACATGTATTAACAATGAAAGATCCAATCGATCTTGTGGGAAAAAGTCAGTATCTGTCTCAGAGAATCGATTCGGAGCTTTTAAATTTGTAAGCACCTTGTCAGTAACTAAACCAAAGAACGGGTAATAGATACGGAATGTGTTATTTAATCCTTTATGGAGTTCTTGAAACATCTTCCTCTTAGGATCAGTGGATCTATGCCTCTATTTTCTAGTTCTAAAAAAATATACTATGCTGAAATAGTCACGTATTTATTTTAGTTCAAACTTCCGCTTGGTAAACAATTTTATTTAATATAATTATATACGGGCCTGTGGGAGAGCTAATGATTTCAAGAGTTCATATCCTGTTTCAAAGTCAGGTTGCAAATTTTCATGTCGAGAGTCAAGATTTATGAATCCAATTTCAATAAGTTCACTGAGAATAAAACTTAACAAAATTTAATAAGGTGACATTTAAAATTACAATACAATTTCGCTTCATAATGCGGCCAAGATATTTAAGCGCGTCATTGCACTTCCATTGTTACAGTTCAACTGATTGGCGCAAGAGCGCCACCTACTGTCATTACGGAACAGGGCCCTTTTAAGAGGAATTTTTAGTGCAAGCAAAGAAACCAGAGGGTTTGCGAAGATTTTACTTCCACTGTCTAAATGCTCTCGCATGATACATATCAGGGCTACATTAAAATGTAGTGTTGAGTATTTTCCTACGAGATGGCGCACGGACAACCCGACCTCCCGGGGATGTCACCGCGCATGCATGTTTATGTTCAAAGGGGCTGCTTAACCACCCCCTGTTTTCTTGTTTATCTGTCACTTGCGAGGGGACTGCCTGCCGAGAACCAACCTCGCAGCTTCGCTCTCCGTTGTTACTTGTTAATAAATCTGTTATTTGTTAATCGTGAGTTCTATTCTGTTAACTCACAAAGCACAGAACGGGATCGATTGACGTGTCCAAACATGTAGTTTATCATCGTTTTGCAACCTCTGACGTTTAATGTAATTGGTGACCGATTAACTATCATATATCAATTCCAAATTTATTCTTTGAAATTTTTATTGGCTAAGAGCTGAAATCGTATTCTCAAAACAAGCCGACTGACGTCACGGTTAGGATGCTTACAGGAAACACGTATCTCCGCAGAAACACTACCGCCAGCTATATTTAGATTGATATGAAATACCTCTAATAGGATCGGGTATATTTAGGGAATAACATTTCATTACGTGAGATCAATCCTTAAGCATTTTGCAGGCAGAAAATAATAATTTATATATTAAACTATCACGAAAGTTTACCATAAAAAGTTGTAAATTAGTATTAAAAATACATCGTCCGCACGCTACTTTGGATATCACTTAACTCGTTTTTCAAATACTATTTCAGCATGCTGCCAATTAAAATTCCAAATAATTGATTCCGAATTGAAATATGGTAATTGATTGTTCAACACCAATTAAACACCAAGAGGCGCCAAAACGACAGCAAAGTTAGATTTTAAGGTAATACCGATATATATCATGTCCCTGAGCATTTGGGTAGCGGAAGTAACCAGCATTCAGTCTGGTTTGTATATTTACACCGAAAACGTTATTCTATCATATAACATTACATAACATTTATAATTTGAAAAAGATTATAGATTACTGGAAAGCATTTGGTGGCGATATGGCTGTATTTTTGGTGTTCAGGACCAATCACTCAATCAATGCTCGTTCACTACCCTAGGTAGGTATTTTAATTATCGTCGCACTGGAGCAACACAACAGGTTATTGGCTATTGGCGACGTAATTTTGAGCCACGGTCAGATGGCGAGACCACACCTGAGCTGGCACCCCAAAACTTCCAAACAAAGTCAACGTCAGGACACTTGAGGCCACGACAGAGTTGACGTGCACCAGCCCCTTTGTACACGATTTTTTTTGGTTGGATTCAAATTCACAACCTTCCAGTTGCTAATCCGTTACCCTTCCATCCGGGCTTCCGAGGCCCCTCACTACCCTAAGAAGATTGCTGACGAGTTCTTACAAGTGTGATTAAATATACAAAGTGTACCAAAAGCTGGCTTACCTAAATTATAACACTACTCTTCTCTTTCTTCACTACTTAACTCTCTGTAAATTGGAGTAGTGTAGTATTGCTTTTACCCCGCACTACATTTGAAGACTAAATAACTACATCTATTGATTGAAAGAATCCTAGGAAGGATTATATTGGTTAAGATCAAATAGGTTAGACGTCATGCGGGAAAGATTACAGGTTGCCGAACATATAGTATATGTGTGTACGACCATTAATGTTAAGACCATCTGCTATCAGATCAGAAACGTTATTGGAAAACTATTAGCTACGGGATGAGAGGCTTAACGTATAACCCATTAGTAATCATGTGTTCTTATGAACGCGAAGATGCTAATTTATTAGTTGATAAAACAAGTAAGATCTACAGCCTACCTGGGAGGATCTTTGCTTTGTTGTACCACATACCCAGCAGCTGTGGCTTGGGTTATGTTGATCCATTTGAAATGAATAAAATTGGAATTGTTCAACAATGGTGTGTGAGAACATTCACGTGATTAAATTTTTGAAAGATATCTGAATAAACAGCTTAATGTTGTTAGGACACTGATGATAAGGATTAGAGTAAAAAAAACTCATGCCAAATAATTATTAATAATTATAATTATCTGTAATGATTTATTTGTTCCATAACTATGCGTTTAATAAAGGATCTTTCCCTTCGGGATGGATCCGAGGACGACACCCCGTCTTTTTGAACCGCGGTCAGATGATGTGGTCACATCTGAGCTAGCACCCCACTCCCCAAACTTCCACAACAAGCCAACGTGAGGACATTTTAGGCCACGGCGGATTTAACTTGCACCAGTTCTGCATCCACGACGGTCTTTGGTTAGACCGAGTTTGGAATTCTCAACCCTCCGGCTGCTAGTCTGTTACTCTTCCAACCGGGCTACCGCGGCGCACTATTCATTGGGATTGACATGTCATTTTTATGTACACAGATTGATATATGAATGCTTTACTTGCCAAATCGATTAACTCCACTTTCTGAATTTTATTAAATTTTAATGTCAAAGCACTTGATTGACTCCTAACTGTATATATTCAAAACAAATTTCTCTAATAATAAGTATTAACACCACTAAATGACAAAATTTTTTTAGCCATTGAATAATAAATAATTTATTTCAGAAGGCCAATCTGATTAACTCCATACTCTAATGTAAATCGTACTAAAAATTTAGTTAAAACACTTTTTACCAAAGCAATTGACTACTTCTTATATACAGTGAGTCAAAGTAAAAACCGAACATCAAAGAAAATGAAAGGAATTTGTACGTATAGTCCGAACAAACACAAAAATGACGGGAGCTCAAATACAGCTAACGAAGAAGACATCATTTATATTGCTGATGAATCAATTTAAACAAAGCAATAATACTCGTAATATATGTAACAGTAACAGAACAGTTATTATTCATTTTTGCTAAAATCTTTAATAAAAAATGTATAGAATGAAATTTTTTTGTAATAAAAAATAATTTTGAAGACTGAATTTGAATTAATAATTTTCTTTCACTTGCCAAATCGTTTAACTCCCTTAATCACTCAAAAATTGTAGTAATAATAACGATTACTCCAAGGATATTCTATCTTATACTTTCTATATGTCGTTAGATAAAAGATACATCTGCAGTAATAATCTACATCGTTTATTTGAATTTATAATTTAAAAGGAATTTTAAAAAGCAATGTATACTATTTTATCATTTTTCTCAACTTTTTGTTCTATGGAGTTAATCGATTTGGCAAGTGAGGCATTCATATATATGAATGATATATTTTTTTCAAAATTCCGTATTTTTTAAATTAGAATAGACGTCATTTTCAATCCTGGATTGATACAATACATCAAACTAATATAGGCTGCAGTTTCGCTTAGGTTTACTGGTCAGTATCTGAACCGGAATAAGAATTCTGCCTCGGGAGCAGTTTGGATCTATATTTTGCACCTTAATAACAATTAGCACGTCTCATCCTATTAATTTAGACAAAACAGTTTCGTAGGATTAAGCGTCGGGTAATAAAAGAGCAAGCGTAAGGGAAGCTGCGTGTGGCGATGCCGAAACTTGGAGAGTGTTATCGGAAAGATACTTTAATGGCTAACGGAAGGAAGGCCTTAATGAATTCCAGCAATTCTGATAGGGTAATTTCTCTTATGTTAGTCCTCTCGTTTAGCTGAGGAAGGAGCTGTTTGGAGTCTTGGATACAGTCAGAAGTGAGTCTACATCTCGATATGCATAGGATACTGTTTTAAAATACATGTTCCTATTTTTGAGTAAATAATGTTTTTTCTGACATAAAATGTATTGTTTACGAATCAATTCCACTTACGGACCTCAACAATCCGCCGTAAGCATTTCAGAATTTCATATAACACCCAAAAGTGGGTATATTAACCCTCCAAGTGGTTTCGACAAGATCGCTCGTCCATCAAGATCTGAACAATTTTGCTAATGAAACTATATCTCGTCGTTAAAATATTGCCGATTTTTTTATGATGACGAGATCAAGATCTGGTCGGTTTTCTTCTAATAACGATATATCTCATCCATTAAGATATGGTCAGTTAGGATAATTAGGAGGTACCTAGTCGAGACATCCTGAGGTGGGTTAATGTGAGATAGGTATTTTAATTAACGTCGCATTGGAGCAATACACACAACGGGCTATTCAATAACGTGGGGATTTTGCCGAAAAGGATTACCAAGAAGGTGGAACAAATAGTTCAAATTTTCACCGAAAGAGAGCGCAGCACCAAGTTTCATGTAAAATAAAGACAAAACAATTTTAGTATTGAAGGTGGAAATCTTACTATCTTTCAAGCAGTGGACTCGCGTAAAATCATCTGGCTTCTTACTAGGATCGTACTATGCTCGAGATGTTTGGAAAGAAGTAAATAAAATTCGGAACAACAAATGTTTGTTTCGTGTACTGTGTTTCGGTAAAATACGATTTTTCAAGAATTTTTAAAAGTAAGCATTTTCAGTATTACCTATCCTATGAAGTTAGAAAAGAAGAATTATGTTTAGAATTGATCTTCCATCTTTAAAATAACCTTGGAAACTAATATTTATGACGATTTTTATCTAGGTCAGCTAACATTTTCCAATTCCCGAAATTGTATTTTAATCAATGTTCTCCCATCCCTCTTGCTTGAATTACATTTTATGTGATTATTCAACAAACCAGTCAAGCTCTTTTAATGGCTGGCAGTCAAGAAAATACGAAAAGAAGCGTCAAGACTTCGGAATAATTTCGTTGCCTTAATTTCTCCAGGAGGCAACACCTACTATAAAAAACCACTAATGGGAAGAAGGAGAAGACTGATGAGCACGGAAGCTTGAATTGCATGCAGTTTTGTTTTATGGTTGTTTACGATGGCAGCGTTGAGTGTTTTGATTGCATTTGCATATTAAGCTGCGTTAAAAATAATTCTAGCGAATACCTGCAAATATTTGCGCAACTGTTCGCACCGTCCAATAAAGCGCATTGTTCTGTTATGTAAAATCGATATCAAGGCTAGAAAATAACTAACAATATGCTTGGAATTCAATAATTTCCAAGAAGCAAGATTATTTTGGATAACAAGAAAGCACGTGGCTCTACAAAAGAAATAATTCCGTGTGTGAACATTTCTCTTTAAATATAATTTCTTTCATAATTACTGCACTGAGTGTGTCGTCTTGAAATTGATTTTAAAAATTACTTTTATAACACTTAAATTTCCATAGATGTTCACAAGAGAGTATAAAAAAAATTCATCGATTGCATTATATAAGACATTATATTCTTATGCATTACATAAGATATATTTATTTTATAAACCTTCTTACACAAATACCATTCCTAACACAAATTTCCCTGATCAACAGAATGTTATGGCACACAGAATTAATATGTTAGTTAGATTGAGAATGAATAAGGCTAAGATAGTTTTAACTTATATTCTAATGAAGCACAATAAACTAAAATGTGTATCAACTACGTACGAGTAGTCTATATTCCTGAGTTAAAAGAAGAATCTATATTGTTTCTGTATTGATATTCTAATGATATTCTAATGAAGATTAAGTAAAAAATATGTTGAGACGTAAAAATATTAAACGGCTAGAGTGTGCGAGAATGTTTTAAAACTCAATTATCACATCATCCAAAACATTTCAATCAAGTATTTTAATTCATGTTCATTTAAATTGATTCACTCAGAATATTATTTACCGTCTTTGGAGCGATGTACAATAGGATACATGAAAATTTATTGTAGTAGAATTTATCTTGTGTTTAGCTATTTTTAGCATTTCTATGCATGACAATTAAGATTAAAATTGTTTTTGTGCCCTTAGGATAGTTTCGTAATTTGAGGCACATCCTTTGCGTGTGAGAACTGCCAAGTCGATTTTTTGTTGATTCTTACGTAGGACAAATTTCAAATTACGAACTAAGCTTTATTTTGGATATCTTATCTATATAAGCCGTCTAAATTATCAACAAAGGGGAAATAATTGCTACCTAATGGTATTTAAGAATTGCGTTTAAAAAGTATGTTTTAGATACAAAACCGTACGCATATTATTGGCATGAATTTTAATCAGATTTATCTCGTAATTTGAAGATCTTACTGTAACAATGGGTTAACCCACAATTGCTCAATTTTGGGCGAAGGCGACCCAATTAGTCATACAATTTGGGCTAACCCATAGTTATCACTTGTCAATAAGTTTTCAGAGTGAGTCATGAAAGTCTTCGGGATTTCAACAAACCATAAAACAGTAACAGAAATAACATGAAGGCTGCGCGCACATGCTGTCTATTTCATTAAAAGGTAGATGGTCATTGTGATTGAACAATACAAAACATTAGACTTAAAATTTAGAAGATTGAAAATTATTTCCTACTAGATAAAAATTGCCCGACCTCACTCGAGTTGAATTGATTAACTGTATACTGAAAGCGACCAGAAAATCACTTTCCTCTTTCGCAAAAAAATGCCAAATCATTTAAATGTGAGTAAAATATTTTTTTAACACCTTTTCGACATTTTTATAATTTCTACAACCTACTTTGCTCACAAATGTTATACATGCCATCCATGTAATACGTTTCACATATATCGCACCCCTACTAAAGGTACAAATTGGCCAAAGGTGAGACACTAAGGTAACTACTACAAAGACGATTTGAGGGAGGATTCCCTTTCTTAAGTGCTATTCCTGTAAAATTGCTCAATTCGTAAAAATGACGAATCTACAGCAGTCTCACATAATGTACCTGCCAATGTTTTTATTTGTGGCACTCTTTTCGAATTTCGCTACCATTAAGGGGAGATGACTAATTTGATATTTATCACTAAGTTTGTTTTAAAAGCGAATACGTTTTTCTTGAAAATTCCGTTTCGTGGAACGTGCAATAAAAGAACGTGTTAAAATTTAATATCTTCAGTAGTGATAAAGCAAATGTAACATATTACCATTTTTTTAAATGGCAAATCAATTTGACAGCTTTGCTTCTAAAGAAAATCATTGTTTTAAACAAACTTCCCCTATATGTTGCTTATATAGTTTCTATTCGTAAAATAAGCCACCTTGGCCATCTGTTGCCATGGCAAAGAATTTGTAATATTTCAAAAGTCCTAGTTCGGATATTTTTTATCATGAACGTTTTTTTCAATAATGGCAAAAATCAACTTAAAATTTGCTTTATTCTAACGTACATGCCGTTTTAAACAGATTACTTTGCGGTGGTGTTGCGTGTGATGAAAAGGAATTATAATTTATTAAAATAATAAATATTTAAAACAGAAAAATGGAAAACAGAAAATTAAAACAAAAGTTGGAGGGAAAAAGTTTTAAAGATATAAATTCAAGATTCCTTTTATCTCTTGATCTCGCAGTTGCCAATAGAACATTTTTTTTAAATTTTGACTTAAAGAATCCAGTTTTTTCACAATAGGTCATTGGTTTGTGCTTAAACTCATTTTAATGTAAAAAATTCTGATTAAACTACTTATTAATTATCTAATTTAGATATAATTAGCTAATTAGCGTATTTTTTGAACAGTGATATCTCAAATTCTAATGTGTTCAGAAAGACAATTCCTGTTGGAAATTATTCCTAATATTATTCTTCATGTTTTGACCCTCCATCAAGTTGCTAGAGGGAATACGTTCTTTTTAACAATTTTTTTCACGAAGGAAGTCTAAAAAAATCAAGATTTTTTCAGGAATTTCAACATTTAAAAATCAACTAAAAATTCATTTCTTAACCAATAACTTTCGCCTGAGGGTCAAAACATTCACTGTTTTACACAAAAGTAATTATAATAGATCAATTCATTGTTGAGTTATCACTGTTCGAAAGAAGTATCCTATTGCAAAAACATAGTTCTTCAGAAATCGAGTTTCAAGTTTTGGAAACGTGTTTGTCTATGGTGACAATACCTAACCCAAACCCTTGTAACTTGAAAACCATTTCGAATATTTACAAGATCATGGTATCGTTTGAAAGCTAAGGGGTTGGACAATATTCTAAATTATTAAAAAATAGATCGATATTTTAGTCAATTTTCGTGATTTCTAGTGTATACATATACCTTAAGTAATTGCAATGCTCAATAAGCATTCCAGCTTCTCCGAAACTACCAAATTATGGTTGATTTAAGTAGAGTTACTCAGATGTTTTAACATGAAACTTGCTTAAATATGTATGTAAACAAAGGAATTTCAAATAATGCATTTATACTAAAATATGGTTTATCAAATGTAGGACATTGCACTAAAATGTTTTGAATAAATATTATGCAATACTTGTACAAACACACAGACACACAAAATCGAACATAGAACTGGAAGACGGACAGACAGACTTACGCAACCACGTTCAGTCACTAAATGAATGTAAGAACTCACAGTATGCAAAGTTTCATGAAAATATGTTCAACCGTTTGGACGTAGCATGGGCACACACATACATACAGACAGACAGATGAACAGACAGACACCAAACGCGTCAGAGACGGATTTTGCATCTGAAGGGTCCAAAACCGATAGAAAACTTGAAATGGGTCGAAAATACTCAATGTACGAACAAACACTCCATTCTTATTTATATAGATTAAGTCCTATTGCAACAGCGGGCTTATTTTTTAGGTATGTAATTAATAAATGTCACAATCGAGCAACATAATCGGCTATTGGCTATAGTCCTGGATTAATCCCCGAGGGAAAGATCCAAGGACAACACCACGTCATTTTGAACCATGGTCTGATGAAGAGGTGAACAATTGAGCTAGCACCCCACTCTCCAAACTTCCAAACCATGCCAACGTGAGGACATTTGAGGTCACGACAGATTTAACGTGCACCAGCATCTGTGTACACGACTGCTTATGTTGTAGAAATAAAAGCTTTCAGTAATTAAGGACCACATTTAGGAATCTATCACATATCAACATATCGCACCCTGACTGCAATACCCCATAACTCAAAAAGTGAATTCCTAGTCTTATGTGTTAAAAGAATGAATGCACAGTGCAAAACTGCTACAACTGTAGATTCCAGTAGAAGACAGTTGAACCTTAACTTATTTTCAATCTCCTAAATTTAAAGTCTAATATCTTGTATTTCCTCTTCAAATTTATAATCGAATTGTATCCCAAAGTTTATTAGAGATAAAAGAATAAATCGAGACATTTTTGAATGCAAAAATTATCTTTTATATAACACGAGGGAAGAATATAATTGCTTTCCTTTTTTCAAAAGAAATAGTTTCTTTTCTAACGACTAATTACTTCGGTGAGTTTTTCTAACGTCCAATTACCTCCTTATTAGGGTATGTAAAATCAATTAATAAGGGAATAGTTTCATTAAAAAGATTCAGAGGAACTCTAATGGCATTTTTATCGTAGAAATTAATTCGCGTGCTTAATTCACCTAGAAGGCAATTCCATTTGAAAAACTCTTGGTAGAGTTTTTATAGAATCTTTAAAAACGAAACTTAGCGAGGATTTTTGTTAGTTGTCACAGGCATCTTAAAAGAGGTGTGAGGCAGTTGTAATAAAATCGAAGAATTAAATAAAGCACTGAAATTAAGTTCAAAATAAAAATGTTCATATCTTTAGTAATGTTTAAAAAAAAGCTTTGGTAACATTGCGAGTAAACTGTCTGCAATCATTCTGAGAACCAGTCTGTGATCTTTACATTTGCATGTAACTCGTAGTTTTCGGCCTCGAATTTTTGTTAATTCGCTTCTATTATCTTAAATCCAATGTACGCTAATTTTTAGTAAGAGCCCGTTGCTCTATCGCGACGTTAATTAATTACCTACCACAAATTTCTAGTGTTTTTAAATACACTTTTAGCATGTGATTGGTCTGACGTCACTATCGACATTTCCCAACTTTTCAAAATGCTCTAAGAATGTGGCAAGTTCTACGCTTAGAATACAATCATTTCGTAATAGATGGCTCATATTTAACTCATCTTATAAAAATAAAATTGAACTTTTCCGAAAAGAATAAATGTATCGTACAAACACGAATAATCTCTAGTTGAAGCAACTAAAATCCAAAACTTTCGTTTTTCTCACTAGTAACACATACAAGCACTGCATCCTACATATGAGTCAATTCCCTTTACAACTAAAATACGTATCACGACGACCTTGATGAATCACTGAATTGTTATTGTATTCTTTTCACCCTTGCTACTCTCCCAAGTGTTTCGCGAGATATCTCGTTCATGTAGATCTTGTCAGTTTGGTACTGGTTGAGTTTGGAACAGGTTTTTACACCAGAGGCTTGCCACTACAGGGCAGTTTTCGAAGCAGATAAATCACCAGGAGGATAAAACAAAGCGTCTACAACAACTACAGAAACACTCCTTTTTGTTTTTCCCCTGATAATATTAAATTCTAATTTAAAGATCGCAAAACCATGATTTTTCGTCGTTGCTAAATAATTTTTAGATAAATTTCGCATCAATTTGTTAACACATAAAATGACATTTATTTTTCAATTCTTTAACACTCTGAGCTCCACGAGATTTCCGAGTAACGAAGATACTTTTTCCCCCAAAGCACACATAATGGCTCAATAATCATATCTGTTTGTTGAAAGAATCACTGGTTAAAAGTCATGCAAGGAAGATTACAGATTGAAGAATGGATACATGTGTGTCAATCCTTCAGAGGATTCAGTAAACATCGTTTCGCCTACCTCCAGATTCAGTTAAACTTTTCTTTACAGAGGGCTGTTAAACCTCGTGGTGGTTGTCTCGACTAGGTATGTCGTCATTAGCAAATCTGACCAGATCTTGTGGACGAGATATCTCGTCAGAAGAGCAAAAATACCTAACCAGATCTTGATCTTGCCATCACCGAAAACTCTGCAATATCTCGCCATTAGTAAAATTGGTCAGATACTGATGGACAAAATATCTCGTCGAAACCACTTGGAGGGTCAAAGAATTTGAAAGTAGTTCATTTTGCTATGCACTATCAAATTGAGAGCTAAACACATACAATTTCGATCGGGATAGTAAGACGGCTGATAATTACTTCATCTAAACAATAGTCAACATGAAATTCGAAATAGCGGAGTGATTAATTTGAAATAATTGCAATGATACAGCAAGGGCGAGGTTTCACAATAACACCCTTGGTGGTTGTCTCCATAAGTATCTCTTCATTAGCCAAACTGACCAAATCTTGATGGGCGAAATATCTCGTCCATCAAGGGGTTAAACAAAGCAACGATTACCATCCTGAACAGCTGTTGGAAATGCTCTATTTTAATCTCCTTTTTGAAAGAAAAGATCTTCAACAAGCTATTAGGGCATTCCAAACACTTCTTGATGCGTAGAATTAACTCGACTCTTTAAACTCGGCGCATTCTTTGAATAGTTGGGTATACCTACAGAACAAATGGCGCATCAAAGTGAAAAAATCGGGTGAGATTTTAGAATCCTTTCTGGGTAATCATTACACGATTTGCCGTTTTCAAAACTGTCTCGGAAACTTTTACTCTGGCGTAAAAGAGTAACCTGGAAAGACATCAAAGATGATAGATCACCTTCTAAATAGCAGTAGACCAAAAAATATTACACCGACGAAGTATGGAGGGTTTATTGTGGCTAACATTTTCGAAACGTAAGAATCTGGCTTATGCTCCTTTTTCTTGTTACGTCTACATGAATATAAAAGGTATTTCATGCAGCGTATTTCATATTTAGTTAAATTTGATTTTAATGCGTTTAAGCATGCATACATTTTTTTTTTGCTAACTGACTCATTGAATTTTGTGATTGATGTATTGCAGCGATTATTCTAAATTCTTCTGCGGTAAAAGAATCATGTCATATAGAATTTTTATAGTGGACTTCAGTTTCTCTCCATTATTCCGGTCACCTGTTACTATAACGCCATTCGGTAGGCAAGGCTACCTTGCATTGTTATGTATCGTCGACTTACAAGTAAAACAGACGAAGTAAAAAACATAGTTGAGAAAACGAAGGGGGAAAATTCTACACGATAGCTAAACACACCAAGTGAGTTCTTCAAGAAGAAATCTAGCTTTCATGCAAAGAAAGTGATTTTGTGGGCTAGTAGGTAGGTATTTTATTTCCCGTCGCACTGGAGCAACACAGCGCTCTATTGGCTACGGTCCGGGAGCAAACCCGAATGGAAAGATCCGAGGACAACACCGCGTAATTTTGAACCACGGTCGGATGACGATGTCACACCTGAGCTACCCAAATCTCCAAACGAGCTAAATAATTTCAGCAATACTTCGAGAACAAAATGTTAACAGCAAGATTTCGATAGACTTTCAGTTTTTAGTTATTGGTTTATGATTAAAATATTGTGACATACTATCCATCAATAATTTCGAGCCAGATATTAATATATTGTGTAGAATGCTAAAACATTTATATCAATGTGCAATGGAGAAGTTTTGACGTGAATACGACTTTAAAATCGGAACAGTACTGGGGACATGTATGAAAAGCTGAGTGTTACAAAAAAGCGTTACACGGTTTTTGGTTTCACCACGAAGACACTTTTTCTAAGCTACTTGTATAGCGGTTTTTTCGGGTAACCAAGCGCGCGCCTTGTACTTTATAGTACCGTAACAGCGTAGATAAACAAATTTGTTTAAATACGTTAAACAACTAATCGAACAGAAATTTTAGCGGTACTTCACCAAGTTGATTGAATAGAAGTTGTTGATTGAAAAAATCTGATAAAAATCTGATCTCCCTAAGTTGTGTCGCTTTGGACGGAAAGGTGCTATGCATCAATTATGTATCAAACTACTCCAAACTTTTTGAAGTGAATACGCTTTAAAGTCGGAACAGTATTGGGGGCATGCATGACAAGTCGAGCGTTACAAATTAGGCTAGAACTAGAAGAAACATCCAGAAGGTAAATATAGCGTCGTGTAGATAAAGGACGTCCGTATCTGACATGATCAGTCCGAGTGTACAGAAGCACTGAGCGTGGGGAGGGGGTTCGCAATATGTCGAGATTCTACGGTGTTGGACGAGATTTGGGCCAGTGTAGCTTTGAATTGCGTGTAGTGAGGACTGTGTAAGTGGTGTCATTAGAAAACTACCAAACTAAGCACCAATAAATATTAAACAACAATTTCTCAAAAATTAATATCAAACACTACTTTAGTCGTTCAAACGGTAGATTAATTGTTGAATATTCACACAAACAATCGTTCAAACTTCCTATGTCCGCTTCATTAATTCCGTAATTTACCATCACGTCTGAGTATTCACGTTAAAAACTACGGTTTGTGTCCTCGACACAGCCTACCAATTTTTTTTATCTTTGCTGAATTATAACTGTAAACTTATAGGTACACGGAAATGAGTGAAATTCAACAATAATGTGACAAAAATTAAAGCTGTACAGAGAGCAAAGAATAAAATATTGAAGCATTCTTGCAACGACCCAGTTCACTGTCAAATGTTAGTTATCAAAATCTATGAAAATAATAGTTAATCAAAAGTTAGAAGATAGCAAGATGCCGCAAAGCACTACTTGATATACGAACGGGAATAACATACTTTCAGAAATGATGCCGAAAAGAATATTTCAAAGAACTAATCATACTTACCATCTCTGCTTTTAAGTACTTTTGTTGATCAGTGTGTGGATGCACATAATTAGTCCGAATGTCACGACTAATATTATGCAAAACTAGCTGTAAGTCCCTTTGGAATAAGAGTACGAAACTAGAAATCGCTTGTTGCTATTCAAGTGCTTATTATCTTGCGGAGTAATCGTAAATAATGACTATGCATCGAAACATACTTGATATTCTTTATTGTTTATGGATAGAAATTCAGAAACGTAATACAATTCAAAGTACTTAGAAAATGTATGTCAATTAATTAATCTCAACTCAAAAATGCATCCCAGTCTCAGTAATAATCTCACAAAAAATGCAAAATTCCAAACCTCAGTTAACCTCACAGTCAAAACTATATTTTGTATTTATAATTCTAAATCGAACTCAAAAATTACTGGTGTTGCCAGATATAGAAAATTCCATCTTATTAATAGTTTAATTTTCTATCTCATGCGCGTTTCCACCAAGTTTCTGTAAATATCGCTTGCGCTTTCTCTGCTATTTTACCACAAATATTATCGCTTGCATTACTACTCTTGTATTTACATCATGATTTAATATTTCTTATGGTGCGCACAAGCAATTTCTCGTCAACGTATTTGAACCAAGGAAAGAGCGAGGATTATTTTAAGCAATTTTTACAGATGAGAGAGCTAGTATAAAAAATGATCCAGGCATGTGTTGGCCAAATTTGCGTCGATGAAAATTTGTCTTATGTAAAGGTACTTGCGGTTCAATTTTATTCCAATTAGAGATAGTCTAATTTTTAAGATTAAAACTCTAACTTTGTGTGATTACGTCATGTGTTTCACAATTTCAATCAGAATAAAGTTTCATGGCTTAAAATTTTAATCAGATTTTCATAACTTAATATTGCAATTTCAAGTTTATATCTATATCAATATATTATTACCAAAATAATTTCAATGAGTTTTCTGGAACAATAGAAGGAAAGCCAGCCCCACTGCTGTAGCATAATCTTCAAATGTACATACGAAATAAATAAATTTCAATGCCGACATGCATTTTTTCGACATTTAGCCATCATACAGCCTCATACAGACGGTGAAAAATATTGTTGCAATTATGACGTTGCACTTTCCCCATCAACTTGTTTCAGAATTTTAGAACATAATTTGATAGTTCAGAATTTAGACTAGAAATTATTTTCGTAGTTCAGAGTTTTAATCAGAATTTCAGAAATTATTTAAAAGTTTAGGCCTAGTGTCAACAAATAAATATACCATTGTTCAAATAATTTCTTGACAATATTCCATTCAATATTGACGCTTTGTCGTTCACCATCCTAAAATCTCATGCAGACGAGAGTATCGTAATTTCCCAGTTGACTTATTTCAGAATTTCAGAACTTAATTTTAGTATAGAATTTTAATCCGAACCAACGAGAGTACGAGTATAAAAAGCAATCCACTTACGTTATAGCTAAGTTTGCCTTATGTAAGCGAGGGTACATCATTGACCTTCTAATGAAAAAGGAGAAAATGGGTGAGTCGCTGTCGTAAGATCTCTGAAGGGTAAATCACAAATCGACTTAGCCGATTAGCTATGGAAGCGCAGACTAGTGTTTTTCATCATTGTGGATAATCACTTTAACCAATCAATAATTTTGGATTCATGCTTTTACCCAAACCACGAGACAGTTCTTCAAACTGAGCAACTGGAAGAAATAACATGAAGCTAAGAGCACATGCTAAGTCTATATTTCATTTTAAGGTCGATGGTATATATGAATCGAATAGAGTAATAGATTGCTATTTCAATCTCAGTGTTCTTTTTGGTATCAGGTTAACAGTGTACTTGTTCTTATGCTTCAAGTACTCATGTACTTGAAGCATAAGAACATTTCAATCCTCTGATATACTGCCGTTCTATCAAGAAGCCAGTACCTTCAAGTTTGGTCTTTAATGTCACCAGTTGTTGAATTGCTGGATATGAAAGTATCTGATGCACTAGAAAACAAATGGGACACACTCGATGAACAGTTGTTTGTGATCATGTTATCTAGTGCTGAGAAATATTAGATATTTATATACACTGCTTATGACAATCATCAACTCGTAAAAGCCACACTTGGAGATTCTGTTTTTGACGTAGGATTGTGTCTAACTCTGCGTTTAGGTTGGAGTGACTTACAGCTTGTGAGACAGAAATAGGTCCCAATTTAAACCTGCGAGTTCTAATCCAACCAAAGACCGTCGTGTACAAATGGAGATGGTGGCTGGTGCATTTTAAATCTGTCGTGGCCTCAAATGTCCTCACATTGGCGTGGTGTATAAGTTTGGAGAGTGGGTTGCCAGCTCAGGTGTGACCTCGTCATCCGAACGTGATTCAAAATTACGTGGTGTTGCCCTCGTATCTTTCAGTTGGGGATTGATCCCGGACCATCGCCAATGGCCCGTTGTGTTGCTCTACTGCGACCTTAATTAAAATACCCCAACTTAAACCTTTATATCGTTAAAAATACGTGCCAATGAGCAATCGTGTTAGCATATTCGTAAACAGCATGAGTCCAATTTACATACTGCGCAATACGTCGTGCGTGTGATTCCCTCCTCGTGCACGGAAGAAAAGATGCAATATTTCTGGGTGTGGTAACACGTTTGATGCAGTCTATCCCGGAAACCGTGAGCGTAACACGACTGGTTCTGGGCATAATTTTGAAGCTCACGTCGCGATCAATTCAAATACAAGAAAAATATTTCGCAGTGGTTTGAACTGAACAAGCTTTACCCTAAACCACAAGACAGATCTTCAAACTGAGCAACTGGAAGAAATAACATGAAGCTGCGGGCACATGCTCCGTCTGTTTCATTATAAGGTCGATGGCTGCAGACTGAAGGCTCATTCAGAATTCAGGATATTCGTTTTTTTATTTGCAAGTCAGTTGAATTAATGTCACACTGGAGCAACATGTATTGACAACGGTCCAGGATTCATCCCGATGGGAAAAATCCCAGGATAACACTTCTTAATTTTGAATCTCTCTCAGATGACGAGGTCAACACCTGAGCTGGCAACCCACTCTCCAAAATTCCACACCACGCCAACGTGAGGACATTTCAGGCCACGGCAGATTTACCCTGCACCAGCCCCATGTACACGACGGTCACCTGTTGCATAGAGTTTCGAACTAGCAACTCTCTGGTTGCTAATCCGCTACGTTTCCAACCATTCTACCGCGGTCCTTAAGCATATAGGACGTAGGTATTTTTAATTAACGTCGCACTGGAGAAACACAACGGGCTATTGGCGACGGTCCGGGATCAAACACAAAGGGAAAGAACGCCACGTAATTTTGAATCACGGTCAGATGACGAGGTCACACTTGAGACGGCACCCCATTCTGCAAACTTCCACACCACGCCAACGTGAGGACATTTGAGGCCACGAGAGATTTAAAGTGCAACAGACCCCTTTGTACACGACGGTCTTAGGTTGGATTCGAACTTGCAACCCTCCGATTGCTAATCCGCTACTCTTCCAACCGGGCTACCGCGGCCCTTAAGCATACAGGAACTTCCACATTAACCAAAGGGAAAGCTAATTAATTCCTTCCTCCTTTTTTGTAAATTTATCACCTCTTGAACACACTGACATTGTACCGGAAGATGGGAAGAGAAAAGTATTTTACGAACTTGGTGATTGATATAAATATCATCCCCGTGACTTATTACTTTCAGCCTTTTCCCTAAGAAAAACGATGTTTACATCTTAGCGCCAGCCAATAAGCCTCGAATAGGGCCATCGCCTAAAAGTAATTTTGAAAAGCTTTTCACGATCCTTCAAAATTCCCTCCTATCGTGAAGCGATGCGTGTGTTATATTAAGTTGCGAAGCAAGGCAACACCGTGTCTGTTGAGATCATTAACATATATATTAACCGTACTGGTTGTGGAAACGGAAGTTGAAAGGGAGAAACAAAATCTCGGGGTTTGTACTGAGGAAAGAGGATGGTTAGGACATGCTTTCAAGTGTGTGTTGATCCGTATTTTATTCTTCGAAGGTGTCAAGATCATGGCACAGAAGGAATGGCTAATGGTATTCGAATATCCGGAATGGTTTTCTTTTCGCATTTTATCAAATACCACTGAGTATGATTTATTCTTTGTGTAATTAGTAAGCTTTTTGTCAATACAAATCTGGGATCATAGTTAAGCCTCCAAATGGTTTCGACGAGATATCTCGTCTATCAAGATCAGACAATTTTTGCTAATGACGAGATACCTCGTCTATCAAGATCAGACAACTCTTGCTAATGACGAGATACCTCGTCTATCAAGATCAGACAACTCTTGCTAATGACGAGATACCTCGTCTATCAAGATCAGACAACTCTTGCTAATGACGAGATACTCGTCTATCACGATAAGACAACTCTTGCTAATGATGAGATACCTCGTCTATCACGATAAGACAACTCTTGCTAATGATGAGATACCTCGTCTATCACGATCAGACAACTCTTGCTAATGACGAGATACCTCGTCTATCAAGATCAGACAACTCTTGCTAATGACGAGATACCTCGTCTATCACGATAAGACAACTCTTGCTAATGATGAGATACCTCGTCTATCACGATCAGACAACTCTTGCTAGTGATGAGATACCTCGTCTATCAAGATCAGACAACTCTTGCTAATGACGAGATACCTCGTCTATCACGATCAGACAACTCTTGCTAATGACGAGATACCTCATATATCACGATCAGACAACTCTTGCTAATGACGAGATACCTCGTCTATCAAGATCAGACAACTCTTGCTAATGACGAGATACCTCATCTATCACGATCAGACAACTCTTGCTAATGACGAGATACCTCGTCTATCACGATCAGACAACTCTTGCTAATGACGAGATACCTCGTCTATCACGATCAGACAACTCTTGCTAATGACGAGATACCTCGTCTATCACGATCAGACAACTCTTGCTAATGACGAGATACCTCGTCTATCAAGATCAGACAACTCTTGCTAACGACGAGATACCTCGTCTATCACGATCAGACAACTCTTGCTAATGACGAGATACCTCATCTATCACGATCAGACAACTCTTGCTAATGACGAGATACCTCGTCTATCAAGATCAGACAACTCTTGCTAATGACGAGATACCTCGTCTATCAAGATCAGACAACTCTTGCTAATGACGAGATACCTCGTCTATCAAGATCAGACAATTTTGCTAATGACAAGATATCGTCTATCAAGATATTGCCGTGTTTTTTTATGATGACGAGATCAAAATCTGATCAGTTTTCTTCTAATGACGAGATATCTCATTTGATCTGGTCACTTTTACTAATTGACGAGATACCTCGTCGAGACAACTACCAGGAGGGTTAAAACTCTACTAGGAAGATACTAGGAACTAGCAGCATCTGTACTAAATTTTCTCTCTTGCTCATGGAGCCGTCATTGCTCATGGGGGCCCAATGCATTTGCTACCTGATAGTTTCGGTGGGCGCAGGTTTTATTCCTCCCTGGTTGTATTTCTGTTTTGTGTCAGTAAAATTTTCATTGTGTGTGTCTTTTACTTGATATTATATGTCTTGTGTATGTCGTAGCATGGACGAATATAGTCCTTGCGCAATTAAACCCCAACAAACTAACCAACTCAATTGCTCATATATATAGATGACAAAGAGTAGTTACTCCCATTTCATATCTTGCCATTATCATAATCCATTTATAATGAATATAGCATCCATATTAATTATTGCATTTCGTATCTCTGAATGAAATGAAATCATCCAAAAATACGTAACAGCATTTCTTTTAATTTTACTGATTTTTATTATTTGTACTGATTATTGATTAAGTTTTATTTCCAATAACATTTATGAGAAAAAAAAATACACATCAGTCATGTTACCACGATTAGATTCTGAACGTCTTCAAATGCATTCCGTTCCGTTGTTTCGTCCTTTTTGACGTTGAATCTATATTAGCTCTCATATATCTTCTTTTCTCGTTCATTTCTATCTTCCATATTTCTCATTGCTTTGCGTTGTCAATGGCTAAAGAATTTCATTAGAGTGGCGAGTTTTTTTCCGTGTAATTTATCATTATACTTCTCCACAGATCAAATCAAGCATATTTAAACGAAGCGGTAAAACTGACGAATGAATCCAGTTACAGTTGATTTTATATTGTTAAAAAACGCTGTAGCCATTTGACAACAAATAACGGGAAATGGCTGGATATAATTCTGTCACTGAAGTACTGTTCCAACAAACGTTTGACACGTCTCAACATGTGGGCATCTTGCATCTTCACGTCAGACACATCATTTAGCTGATGCAACTCAGGAATGACGTAATTAGTCAACAATGCAGCGTAGAGAGCACCTGTGAGTACACGTCATTAAGGACCAGATTCAACTGCAACATTTCTCAATAATTTCGTCTAGAAACTTGATTGGTCGTGACTTAACACCGATGTTTCGCTGCATCTGAGACAACTCGATCGTGTATACTCGATCGAGTTCGTCGAGTCACGGACCACGGTAAGGAATATCGTCGATTCACTGATCGACGATATTCCTCTCCGCGTCGCGAGTACGCTCGATGCGATCATTTTCTGTTTACATTTCTTCTGGACATGGCGGATATCATTCATCTATCAAGAGGGAGAATTCCACGATATTTACTAGTTCGAGGAAATTCTTTGGATTCGCCCAGACCCGCAAGCATTTAGATCGACGGCCACCTCGTTCCATCCTTGCCCCTGTTCGGCTAAATTGGCATAAGCACCGCAGAGTTTTCCTCTCAAAAGATCCGGACGGACTTCCAAGGCGGCAACCAAGACTTCGCTTCCTTTGCTCATTCCATAATTGTTAAAGGAAGATGGATTGAAATTAGGAGATTGTGAAAAGATAGTTAATGCTTACAATTGGGAGAGTGGAATTAAGGAATTGGGTTTACCAACTTACACAATGTCGTTCTTAGAACTTTCAGAGCGACAAACTGAACCGCCAAAAAATAGGTAAACAAACATAACGCAACTTCACGTTCTCTTATGGGTCAATTGACGATCATGTGACGTCACAACAATTTGAGCAATCATCTTGCTACTGTGGTAACCTTAACATCCTCGATCGTATTTAAACGGGGAAATGAATTTCAAAATAAGACTCGTTCGTAGTGCTTTCAGTCCATCGAAGAGATCGATCACGTTTCAGTTGAATCTGGCCTTTACCTTGGGGAATCACGTATTCCAAAAAGTTGGGGCGGAAATCATAGATGCTTGTGATGCCGCACCAGTTACTTTGATTTCGTCCAAGAATTGATGTAACAAATCATGGAGTTTGTGTCCGCCCAGTGGAAACAGTTCTTAGAGTTCACGTTGTCAATTAACGATAAATGTGCTTCGTCAGTCCACAGTATGGGTAGAGACCAGCTGTTATCACGAATGATAAATTCATTCAAATTTAAACGTAGCTGTTCGTCACTCGCTTTTATCATTTGGACTCGATACAGAAACAAATGGAGTACAAGTCACAGAATCTTTAAGATCGCAGTTTTCGGAACATCGAGAATGCGAGAAACACCTCGTGGAGTTATTTAACGATTTAGACGCAAATGTGATGCGCTTCCGCTATACGTTCGACAGAAGAGGATGGTTGTCTCAACTCCAGGTCAAAGGTGAAATCTCAAGGTCATGTTTGGTCTCACTGTGTCACTGATCACAGCGAAAAAAGTGGATGTTGCTATTCGAAATTTGTTATTTGATTTGTATACGTAATCATGAGAACTCGATTCTTGTTATTTATATAATTATGGAGTGCGCATATCTTGAAATCTCAAATTTCATTCTGATTTCCTTCTGACCGTGGTTCAAATATACATGATGTCCTCGGATCTTTCTCTCTTCGGACGGTCCAATGCGACTAAAAAAACAGCCGACCTACCATTCTGATTTCAGATTCTCGTGACGATTCTTCTCGAAGCAAAATACATGTTTGGATCATGTATCTGAATCAAACAAGCAAAAGAAAAATTAATTGTACTATATTTGATAGTCCAAGAAAATTTGTTCTACTATTCTAAAACAGTTAAAATCAATGAATTATTTGTTATTATATTAGTTTTTCGTTATATTTAATTTCTCTTATATTGAAGCCTAGGTGAATAAGGAATTTTATTCAAAACTCTAAAACTGTTCATCTCCATTAATAAAATAGGTACTTTCGTATTAACCGCATGCCAGCGATTAATTGCCAAATCTGTTGGAAGGGGTATAAGACGGAAGAACTGGAACAATCTGTGGTTATATTCACTGCCAAGTGAACCACAAATACAATTTCATTGATTCTGAAACTGGCACGCACACAGAATATAGAACGCATCTGGGGAAATGCAAAATGGCGGAATAAAAAACATCTCGCCACCACCTCGAGTCCTACCTCGTGGAGTTTATGTAGAGGAAAAACAAGCTTCAATGATAATGATGTCTGATGCCATCCTAAGGGCAATTGCTAAACATTTTCCGCCCGAAACAAAACTTGGTTGATATTCGCCAATGGGCATGCGATTAATACTAAAGTACCGTAAGATATTTAACCGAAATTAAGAGAATCAGTCAAACCTGCAACAAAATCAATACAATGATTTTGCTGTAACAATAACTCAACCGGGAAACCCAAACCGTGGATCAGAAATAGATTTAGATCTGAAAAGCTGCATCTATTTTAAATAATTTAGTATCCGGGGAACGATATACTATATCAAAGTGTATGAAGTCATAAGAGAACAAGAAAAATTTCGAGTTAGAGAACCATAATATGTACCCGCTTCATATTTGTTTTTTATAGATAAACTATATTTTCATATCATGGTAAAATGCTTTTATCTTGTTACATTTAAGCACATACAATCGATATTCCAATAACACATGTTTCTGGAAGATAAAAACAAGTAATGCACAATACAATCTACCTATGCCCCACTGTTTAATGATTACTACTTCCTGATTTAACCCTTATAAAAATATAATGCATTGTTTGGGATTTTACAACCTTTTCAACTTCACAGTATAGCAAATCAAGAATTGCAAAAGCTTTAATTTCGGCTCACAGTTGAAATGATTAGTTTGCTTTGACACTAACTTATTGGTAAGCTAACATGCATTTATATTTACAAATGCTTTAATCATATCGGGCCGCAGTAGCCCAGTTGGAAGAGCAACGGATTCGAGAGGTGTGAGTTCGAAACTAGGTCCAATCCAAGACCGTTGTGTAAGCGGGAGCTGGTGCACGTTAAATCTGTCGTGGCCTGAAATGTCTGGCGTGGTGTGGAACTTTGGAGTGGGGTGCCAGCCCAGGAGTTGTCCTCGTCATCTGACCGTGGTTCAAAATTACAAGGTGTCCTTTGGGATTGATCCCGGATCGTAACTAGCTGCCCGTTGTGTTCCTCCAGTGTGACGCTAATTACCTACCTGCCATGCTTTAATTATATCTAAAATAAAGCTTTCTTACAAAAATCCTACATTTTGCATTGCATGTGCAGTGTTTTCTAGATGCTCAAGATATATATGAAACTTCAGCGCAATATTTATTTCATACATTTATAATGAAATCACAGCAAACTGTGTTTTTTTATGAATTGACTATTATTGTTTTGCAAGCTTTGTACTTTTACTATTAGCATCGCAAAGATTTTAAATATATCTTGAGCACAGTTTTACAAGATTTTATGTATTTATTGATGTAATTAATTGTATCATTAAATTGTGAACTTAATATCTGATTGATAAAATCTGTAAATTCATATTATTTCTTACATTCTAATAACTAACTTTCAATTTTGCAATTTCTTTGATGCATTTATACATGATCAAAGCAATTTTACGATGTATTTAGTGGACCTCCCACTTGTAGAGATAGGTAGTTGAATTTACGTAGCACTGGAGCTACGGGCTATTGGCGACGGTCAGGGATCAATCCCGAAGGGAAAGATTAGAACAAATGAGAGGAATTTTCAGTGCAAACAAACCCGACGGAAATTGAAGATTTTACTTCAGCTACCCGATTGCCCTCGTGACACATATAGGGTTTACCTTAAAATGTAGTTTAACGCCGTTTTAGAAATGTTTGGCATTCAATGGTGTTGTCCAATCATATTATTCGGTTGGTTGTTTAGGGTTTTTATGGCGCAAGGGCCATATTTGGCCATGCCGCCATAAAAGGGAGGAATGCGCCTGACAGGAATCGAACCGTCGCCACATACAACTCGAAGATTGCTAGCGCAGTGGACATACGCACTGAGCCACGACGGCTCATATATCATTCAGAATTTATTCTTTAGAATATCTATTATCGAAGTACTAAAATTGTATTCAGAAAAAAATATAAGTGACGTTACATTCGGAATACGTACATGAAACACGTTCCACTGTAAATACACTATAGCCACCTATATTTATCTTGACAGAAAATGCCTCTTACATGAATTGATTTTTCACCGTTGATTTTATTATTTTTCAGAATGATTTGAAGTCACTTATTTTCAAAATATAAAAAGCCTACTATTGTTTATATCACCGGCTTAGAGAAACTATTAACCGACATTTTTTACGGGACACACTAGGTGCTTATTTTCATGGTGATGACAAATACATTGGCGTAGTGTTATCTGCCTAAAAGTCGTATAACATTATCAAAATTAACATAATTTTTATTTTTTAACTTAAAAACTGTCTTAAACAGCTGTATAGTAAAAAGTTTATTTTGTCAATGTGTGCCTGTTAGTGTGCCTGTTAAAAATAAGAAAATTGTTCTTATTTATAATATAGACATCACACATTTTCATTGGATTTTAAATAAACCCTCCGTGGGTCATGCAAGCTTTATTCCATCATGCAATTTGCAGTTCTCCCTGCATGACTTCTAACAAGTTGTGAACTTCGTCCTCAATAAAATATTTCCTAAGAACTCTTTCAATAGATGTGGATATTTAGTCAGCAAGCGTTGTTGCTGACTAAAACAAATGCATGCATGTAGGATAAAAACAATAACATGCTTCTAGGAAATATTTTAATCTCAGAGGATTAAATCTTTATAAGCTTTATTTTATATCAGGAGAAACCTATAGGTATCTTTTATTACCATCATAAGCTAACAAAATCAATCTTTAATGTCATAAAGTATAAAATATTTTATAGATTATCAATTTTAAGATAAAAGTGCTGAGTTAGGGAAGTGACTCAAGTACTATGCGTAAAAAATAAGTTGACAGGTGAATTGTGACTGATTATTTAACTTTGATAACAATTTCATAAATAAGGTTTGAGTTTTGCCACTTAAAAAAGGAAGATGGAATACACCGATAGATCTTCGAAAATTTTGAAGAAATTTGATAGAAATTTTGGCTTTAAACTTAAGTGAGATTCAATATTATCAGTTAGGTTAGCTTAGTTACTGTGAATTTTACGTTTTGGAGAAATATTGATTTGTACTTTATGCTTTATATTTTGACTTAAACCTCTAGTAACTGCTTCGTAGTTTCGTAAATGTCATGTGATTGATGAACATGTGTTTACACGAAAGAGTTCTAATGTTCAACGCTTGAGAAATTCATTTAGTTATTGAAAAATCATTTTTGCAGTGGAAGACATAAGATTGAAGAGTTAAGGCGATGTCTTTAAAAATAAGTAGCAAGCTCATCACAAGAATTTATAAGTCACTTAATCACCAGTGTTGTCACTTCTCTTTTGGGCGTGGAAAGTGTATCATGAAGATAAATGTTAAAATATATGAGGGAAAGAAGATTGAAATACTATTAAACTGGCTTCACAATCTTATATCTCACGGAGTTTATTTTTCCAAGGGTTTTTGCGAAACTTAATACAAGAACTTTCAACAGCAGTACATGACGAAAAGGAACAAAGTTCTGTTGACGACACGTACCTCATATTTCATAAAATACTCGGAACTAACCGAGCCCTTAAGAGTTTGAGTCTAAAAACAATAATAGTTTCCAGGAAAGGAGCTTATGCTAGACAGAAGCGACGCAGAGATATGATCACTGCCAAAAATTATAGTTGTTTTACGTTTAATAACTTGCAATTTTAGCATTTAAATGCATTTTGCAGCTTGGTGGGTGATGGCACAACTCATATTTCACCAGAATTTAGTTTGCTCAGTTTTACTACTCAGTTTCGAAAATAAACACTAAAACGCGTGTTTTAAAGGAACAAGGACAGAAAGGATCTGCAAGATCGGACTCGTACTTGGATAGCGTACTGAACGTACGGTATCCAAGTCCGAGGTAAGGAAAGGTAATTGAATTAACGTCGCACTAGGGAGGGGGGAGAAACACACCGACCTATTGTCGATGATTCGCGATCAATCCCGAAAGGAAAGATCCAAGGACACCTCGTAATTTTGAACCACGTAAGATAACGAATCAAGTGCGAAGAAACATCTCAAATCCAATCGGAGCAATAAATTGGTGACATAGCTAGTCTGAAGCATAGGATAAAGATGATCTCCCATAATGCTTAGATAATCCGCTGCTTTGATATTCCTATGCAGGATTACAAGTGGTCCCTGGCCACGTCAAGATATCGCATCCCACAGAGAATCTCCTATGCTTAAGAGTAGGAAGGAAGCAGATAGAGTCAACACAAAAGGCTTCTGCGGACATTTTCCAGACGTAAAAACGTCCGGTGGTCTAGAAAAATGTAAATGGAGATTCGTCTGACCAGATGATTTGTCCCTACTGATTTGTGTCGTCTTTGTGTTCGCTGAATCATTGTCGTCGCTTAAAGCATTACACGGTGTCATCAATGGTTTTGGAATATCCGCTCCGCTATGAATGTTCCCAGAATATAATTCCCGTTGGATAATTTTGGTTGATACAGGTCCTGGAGATGAGTGTTCATCTCGGAAGTCACCCGGGACACCGTTGTGTTGTACTTTCAGGTCATTGTCCTCTACAACACCAAAATATCCTCGTCAGCGAGTTTTGACTTTTGTCCAATTTTCTGCATCGAAGGTAACGTCTTACCACATTTGGGGTAGGTTGTCATAATGGATGACACAGTTATCCTTAAAGCAGCTACAAGGTTGAGTGTTTTCGTTATTGATGCTCCAGCTATACACGAGTTCCAATGATCTGAAGTCTGAGAGGTGAGGACATAACGGTGTCTTCTGTTAGCTACGTGATGTATGTGAACATTCTGCTAGTTTTTAATGCTAACAGATTGTTCATATACATCCCGTACGACTTCTGCTGATAGACTAACACTTCTGCCTTCACGGCCACTAGATGGCAGACTTCTATGCTACGTCGCGTGGCTATACTGCAGAAGTGAGATGTAAGTAGACTGAGCATTGCTATTGAGAAGAACAAAAAGTGTAGCCAACTTGTCAACTGCTACTGGACGTGACTGCTCTGTGAAAGATTGACTTGGTGGGACGATTTGGCATCTTGTAGCCTAGTTTGGCGATATAACATCCAACGACAGGGTAGGTATTTGAATGCGGATTTCTATAGAGTGGTGACAAAATTGGTGAAATCGCGTAGGTCTACTATGTCGCGCGACCAATCAGATGATGAATCAATAGATGGGCGCTTCCCCCGTCCCGTGGACAAATTAGATAAATAATATTTGGTTCCACCCAGCTGACAAAAGTAGTTTAAGGGTCACGTTATTACTAGTTTTGGTCACATGATCCTGGGCACATAAGAGATTGACATTGCTCACTCTACTTTTACATTTCCTCTACGGTACTCATTTTTCTATGGCTACTTTTACATTTCCTCTGTACTGCAAGGACGATTTACTGCTCTCTTTCATGTGTGTTCATAATATTTTGTCCGCCACGTATATAATTCGTAGGGTAAAATAGGAAAATTCCAAACATATGACAATAAACGAATGCACATTTTTTAAAAAACAGAGACGATACCAACTACTTCTAACTCAAAAATTGAATGTAACTTTTTAAATTCGTTCAAAATTCCTTTCTCTTACTGCCCCCAAGATACCAAAATACTTTCCTGTTAAGCTGCATACATTCGTCATGAAATAAATTCTTTTCTTTGCAATAATCCCCGTCGTGTTGCTCCAGTGCGACGTTAATTCAACTACGCGACCCTCTTTTCTTTGTGAAGGACATAAAACTGAAATATACGTACTTGGTTCTTATAATATTATAGGCAAGAAAGTACGCTTGAAGTGCTTTCTCTTTGGGTTTTAAATCAAAATTTCCGTAAGGCCTTTCTACTATGTTGCTATTCTTCATCGAAAATTATTTTTATTTAACGGCATCGCGTGTGAGCTAGCGTTGAAGAATGTACCAATTCAGCTTTGAATAGTCAGCATATTTTATATAGAGAATAAACTACCATTAAACTAAAATAAAAGAAATTATTTCATTCCCGAAATGAGTTATTGTATTACTTATAATATCCAAACAACCCCAAGGTCATTTTTGTAATTTGAAAAGAATATACGAGTTTATTCAGCTAATTAAATAATAAAAAGCAGGAGAATTGTCATTTACATAGGTCTATTATTCAATACTTTTACGGTAATCTGATTTTTCATTGCATAACTGTATTTTGACATGAAATACGTCTTTGAAATCGGAACAGTGCTGAGGGCATGCATGAAAAGTCGAGCGTTACAACTGTTTTGTCTTATTATTACAAAATTAGAATAAACATCCAGAAGGTAAATATAATATAATTTAAACAAAGGATGTTCGTACCAGCATTAGGAGGCTCACTTTACATGTGCTGGTAACACTTTTGACTTTCATTGGAGCCCAAACTATAATTTGCGTATCTGATACAGAAGATTTTGAATACAATATTTCATGGTTGTCGATGAATGTTTCTGGGTGTTTCGATTTTTTTTGTCAGTGTACCATGCAGACATTTTTCAAAAAGAAATTAACCCTCCTGGTAGTTTTAACTTGACTCGGTATCTCGTCATTAGCAAAACCATTAACAGATCCAGATGGACGAGATAGCCATTAGAAGAAAACTGACCGATCTTAATCTTTTCAAAAATCGTCAATATCTGATGACGACGTACCACGTCATTAGCAAAATTGGTCAGATCTTGATGGACGAGAAATCTCGTCGAAACCACTTGGAGGGCTAATAAGAAAATGGCTGATGATAAAAATTAGGTATATTTGAAATCAGCCTTGATGAATGGGAAACAAAACAATATTTGAAGTCAACCCAATAAAAATTATAATAAATGGCATTTATTTGTTATAAGTCAAAATACCCTTTGAAATACTATATTCTAGCAAAAATAATATACTGAAATATCTATGTGAATTTGATTTGAAAAGAATTTCTTTGATAAAAAGGATGAACGAATTCTTTCAACGTACATCAAAAGAATAACAGAGTGGCTTAGATATTCAAAAGGCATTTTTAGTACAGGGATTTAGTGTTTGTTTTCTATTGAATGAATATTGAAGCTATACATTTTAGACTATTCTATTTGTAGAAAAGTCAACAAATCAACAAGTGCTTTTACAGAGCATCACTTGAAAACTCATGAATATTTGGGAGTTGAGAACTATTCATTTGATTGAATTCAATTTCAACAATGAACCTGAAGCAATTTAAAAATTTAAAAAATTATCAGTTATGTGTTTTTTTAGAGGTAAGCATGTAATTAGCTCTATTGAAAAAATTTTGTATATTTTATTAGGTTTAAAATATGGATTGAAACTGCTTGAAGAGAACGTAGGGGCAATATTTTTTAAATTTAAATTTATTTTTATTTATATGTGATATACTGAAGATGCTTAATGCACCAATATAATTGCCCGCTTTGTTATATTTTGTAGAATAACGATAAAATTTATGCTTTAAAATTTGATTCAAAAATGCACTGTTGATTTCAGATCAGGAGGCGTTTTCCACTGATTCCCGTTTCTAACAATTTTCATGCAGTATTTTGTAAGGCCTACTAGTTAAAATTTAAATTTAATCAAATAAAAGTTGTCTTTTTATGCTCTCATCAAAATTATCGTGTTTTGCAAAAAATACTTAAAATGCAGCGAATATATACGGGCTAGCGAACCCTGATTTAAGCTTCCGTCTTGCCCCTTTCATCATAAAACCTAATCAAACGACTAAACTTCAAACGAAATATAGGATTTTTGTGTAAGGGTGTCATTTTGTTTTGGAATAACTTTTAACAAAAACATTTTTTTTATCTTTGTCTTTACATATTGTTTACACAATTAATGATAATTTATGGACTATATAGCATCGGCCAAACCAGTTTGTGACCAAGCTGCAAACGTGGGCTCAGTCAACCACATTTTTATTACGTTTGAGCACATTTTCAGAGTGACCTTTACAATTTATTCGCAATTGTTTTCCAAAAAGCTGTTGAATCGTTGCCGACTTGTTAGTGTAGGATTGTTCCTTTAAGTTACTCTATGAAAGATCCACCGTCAGATCAGGGGAATGAGGGAACCAATTGACATACCCAGGTTTTGACATTATTCGATCAGGCAATGGGTTCTTAAGAATTCGCATGGTTGCACGAGCTGTATCTTATGTTCCTTTATTTTGTTGATACCACATGCGCTATAAATCGTTCATCAATCAATTTCAGACAAAATAAGTTTTGTATCACACGCCAAGCAGTTGCTGTGCGGTGATGAAGAGGTAGTGTAAGAGTTAACCTTGGATTTTTCCGGTTGGAAGTGTTCTGGATTAGCAACCCGAGGATTACGAGTTCGAAATTGGATACAACCAAAGATCGTCGTGTACGTAGGGCTGGTGCACATTGAATCTATCATGACCTCAAATGTCTGTCCCATTGGCGTGGAGTTTGGAGAGTTGATTTCAGCTAGGTGACCTCTCCATCTAGTCATGGTCCAAAATTGCGAGGTGTTGTCATAGGTCTTTCCCTTCGGGATTCATCGCCATTGTCCCAATGCCCATTGTCGCCAATAGACAGTCGCCAATAGCCCATTGTGTTGCTCTAGTGCGACAACAAATATAATAGCCGATAACGGCTGTTACGTATCCACACTGAAGTTGAAATGAAGCGCGAACAAAGGTGACCGAATCACGTGGTCATAAGAACCCGTATTTGCGGAACGACCAGAGGCTGTGGTTTGAGCGATGCCGCATTCCATAAATTGTCAGTGAGTAAACACTATGTAAAAGAAAACGAATAAAAATATTTTTTTAAATTACTCCCAAACACACACAACACACACAAAATGATGCCTTCCCATAAGAAAGTCACCTTGTATAAAAAAATTCAAATTATGTTATAGAAAACTATAAATGGGAAATTTAAAATACTAGTATGGGAAAATTAAATTATGAAATTTATATAATACACTTGAACAAATCACATGGTCAAAAGAGCCTGTATTTGCAGCCTACCACGAGCCGTGACTTGGGCGATGTAACTCCCTAAATTGTCATTAATTGACTAAACACTATGTAACAAATTAAAAAATATGTTTTATTTGAAATGTATTCCAAAACAAAGTGGTGTCCTTGCGTAAATAAACATTATATTACGCACTTGTACTTCTCAGAGGCCGAAAATCGATCAAGATACCAAAATAAAACATACTCCTCTCTGTCCATCTGAAGACCATAAGAGAATTAAACATCCATACTTCCGCACAAAGCTACCCAATTTCAACAAAATGCGGCAGAAACTAAATTACAAAAAACTGTCCTTCCTCTACTCCTTCCACGGGAATATTAAATCCTTGCTCCGAACTTCCTTTGTGTGCATAGACTTTCTTCCTAAATCTTCGAGAGAGGGGGAAAAATCCCTCAAACTTCCAGTTTCCTAATGGAAAAGGGAGGACAGCATAATAATAAATCCAAATCCTTCTTGTTAGAAACATTTTTTTCTCGAACGAGGAATTGAAATGCGAATTCATAAGACCATAATCTCCGGTTCCGCCTTGTACCTTTTCCGCCCTTTGGTTCTATTTGTAGGGGACTGCCCTTCCTATTTCGGAGGATACTTAAAATAGGTCCGCCAGCAAAGATTTCTAATGACCGTTTTCGATCGCCTTTCGATTCAGGGTTTCGAGGCTAAGCTTTTCGATATTGCTTCACCCGATATCGATTCCCGAATGCGCATATCGATACATAAAAACTCGCACAATTGAAGATGCGTTTTCGAAAAGCGAATTTCTGGAATTTCCGTGATTCAAACTGTAAAAGTGAGTAATGAAAAAACATGTTTTTAGGATTCTGGAGCAAACGGGTGTATTTCATCAATAGAACTTTTGATCGTTCTGCGTGCCTTCGGTTATTTGTTTTTTGATCTCTGGCCTTCATATATTTTCGTTCTGCCTTGTATTGAATTTAAATATCTAAGTCACAAACAATAGGAAAATTAAATAATAACCTGTTATATAAAGTAGATTTACTTGCATTAGCGTTGCACATGAGCAACATTGGTGACGGTCCGGGATCAATCCCGATGGTAAGATCCAAGGGCAGCACCTCGTAACTTTGAACAACGGTAAAATAACGAATTGAACACCTGAGGTGGCACCCCACTCTCCAAACTTCCACACCACGCCAACGTGAGAACATTTGAGGCCATGACGACCTCCGCGTACAGGACGGTCTTTGGTTGGACCGAGTTTCGAACTTGCAACCCTTCCGCTATTCTATGGAGAGCAGGGTGCCAGTTCAGGTGTTGACCTCGTCATCTGACCTTGGTTAAAAATTACGTGGTGTTATCCTCGGATCTTTTCCTTCGTTACTGATCCCGGACAGTCGCCAATACTCCGCTGTGTTGCTCCAGTGTGTGACGTTAATTCAACTACCTACCTCTCCACCTACTCATCCAGTTGTTCAAAGGCGATTCCGCATTGTTTGACACTAAACTTATGCTTGCGCTCGCTCACATTTTCGTTTCTGTGCTATTTTCTATCTTCCAGATTTCTTATTACATTCTGCCATCAGACTGCTGAAGAATTTCATTAGAATGCTGAGCCCCTCTTCAGTGTAGTTTTAGCATTATTATGCACCTCCATAACTCAAAAGCATATTTAAACTGCGGCAAAATCATCGGCGAATGAATCCCGCAGCGGTTGATTTTCTATTGTTTATATCAGTTTTGGTCATTCGACAATAAACAATGTCGATTTCTGTACCACGTACGTTAGTAATACATGTGTGTGTGTGTGCGTGCGTGCGTGCGTGCGTGCGTGCGTGCGTGCGTGCGTGCGTGCGTGCGTGCGTATGTATGTATGTATGTATGTATGTATGTATATATATATATATATATAATTACATTTATTCCATATTTTAGTGGAATAAACGTACTTGTCCCTAACACTGTGGTGGTTCCGACGAGGTATCTCGTCCAAGATCTGGTCAATTTTGCAAATGACGAAATATGTCGGACAGACAAAACTGCCCAATTACTCCAAGGAAATGAAGAGATACAAGTAGGGAAAACAAATTGTACCTTTCCTGTACCTGGTGAGTTAAGAACAGTTTTTGCATCAGAGTCTGACCACATTAATTATACCATATCACATTTAATAATGTAATTCGCATTAACACTTTGACATGTTAAATGTTAAAATTACGAACTTGAAGAATCGCATTCTCTAAGCTGTTGACAACATTAAAAAAAACATTCAATTATAGCATCCAAATTGAGACGTAATCTCTTTTCGGTTCGCAGTGTTTTGTTTCTAAGTGAATTTAAAGAAGACATATTCCTCAAAAATTGACAGCTATATGTGAAGTGCAGAAAGCAAGTCACAAAGGATGGGAAAGAAAAAAAGTGACACCTGTCAACTTAGCATAAAGCTTTTTGACTGCAGATGTTCTTTTTTTATTTCTACGCATGCGCAGTTCAGAAATGCACGTTTCAAGAACTGTCAGTAGAATCTTGTCAAAGTACAGTGCTTTATATTTCACCTCAGAATCCTAACTGAATCTCTAACTAACTGGATCACTAATCTCTAACTCTCCATCCAAACATAACACGGACGTGGAATGTGTACTTTAAAATCGAACATTTGAAAAATTCATTTGAATCCATAAAGTTATCAGCATGTTTTTTAATAGAGGTGATTCTACTGTAGTACTTTGAAATCAAGTGATAGTCGAAAGGCTTGTCAATTGAGATTGCAATTACTGAACTTCTTGGAATGCATGACAAGTATTGAAAAGTTTCAGATAGTTAACAAATAAGATGAAAATGAATGACGTATGGTATTTAGGAACTCGCCCAGACTATGCTTTGGAGGTGTATGCGATCGAAAATCACAGATGGCCTTGTCAAGATTCAGAAGTGGCCATACTAACACTCAATTCTTTTCAAAATGGACATAAAATTTTTCTGTTTGTCCTAATTGCAACAACTTACAGGCTTCTCCGGCTCACATACTTTCGTGTGTCGGTTTGGATTCCAATGATCTTTTTGAGAATCCTTTGATGGTTTTCGACTTTTTGAAGACGAAACGTTTCATTGCCATGGACTAGAATGTGCTAGGCTAAGATTAATTAGAAACAACAGCACGAATGTCATTAATGGATTATATATAAATTAAAGAATAAATCAAAATGTCAATAGTGCAGTTTTTTCTCAAATATGTGATCATTTGAACTAGAATATTGAAAAATAAAACAAGATAATAAGCAGTGAGATTTACGAATTAAATATTTAGTGCGAATTTTTCGGAAATGTCCATAATAGTTATTAATTAAAGAACACAAAACTAAACTGATGTTTCATCAGATAATTCTAAAATAGTTTCACTTAAACATTCCTTTAAAATACGTGATACAAAATAGTACGCATCCTTGGCAGTGACATTAACACTCACTGTTTCCAAAATAGTCTGACATAATTATTTCAATAAATTATGAAACCGTGTATTTGATGAATAAAATACGCGTTGCGCCATTTCGTTCCAAGAGAAGTTAACAGTTAAATGATTAAGCTACAGATATGTTTTTATTGATGATCCCACTTGAAACCTCGTGTAAGTTAAATACCAGAACTACTCGCTGCATTAATAAACCTCAGTAGGGGTATATTAAACTTTAAATATCTATTCAAATAAGTAGATGGGTAATTTAATCTACGTTGCACTGGCCACCCAAATAGGAAACAGGCTTCTAGTTATGAAACTTCTAGCTTTTCCCTTTTATCAAGTGCACCTAGAATATTTATGATTATGACTCTCATGAGAGTAATATCAAAATAAATGTAATCAATAAATGTAATAAAATTATATTTTCTAATTTATTACACATCGTTCGTGACTAAATTTACTAACCAACTTGTTATTAAAGTCGTTTGCATAAAAACATCTAAAATTTGGAAATTCTAAATTTTATAGCTAAAAATAAAGTAATAAATAAAAGTGAAACATCTAAAAAATAATTAAATGGTTGAACGACCTTTCATAATGCTAATATCAAGTAATGAAAAAAATAGCATTTAAAACTAAATAGACTGCAGGAATATTTCTTTGCTTTCATCTCTAACTCTAACATGTCCAAAACAAAAATTTTAAATCGATCCTTCAAAGCATCTTGAGTTTATTTACTGAGGGAGGTAATTTAATTAATGTCGCACTGGAGCAACACAACTGGTTATTGGAGACGGTCTGGGATCAATCCCGAAGGGAAAAACGAGAACACCTCGTAATTCTGAACCACAGTCAGATGAAGAGATCAACACCTGAACTGTGGGATCCCACTCATAAATCTTCCTCAACACTCCAACGTGAGGTCATTTAAGGCCACGACAGATTTAACATGCACCACCCCCACGCACACGATGGTCTTTGGTTGGACAGAGTTCCGAATTCGCTACGCTCGGTTCTTAAAACGCTAAATTTGCAACCGGGCTAGGATTTTACGGACCGCGGTTGCCCGGTTGGAAGAGTAGCGGATTAGCAACGGGAGGGTTGCGAGTTCGAATTCAACCAAAGATCGTCGTGTACAAAGGGGCTGGTGCACGTTAAATCAGTCGTGGCTTCAAATATCCTCACGTTTGCGTGGTGTGGAAATTTGGGCAGTGGTGCACCGGCTCAGGTGTTGACCTCGTCATCTGACCGCGGTTCAAAATTACCTGGTATTGTCCTCGATTTTTCCCTTCGGGTTTGATCGTCAATAGCCCGCTGTGTTGCTCCAGTGCGACGTTAATTAAATACCTACATGCCATAGGATTTTACATAATTCAGAATGAAAAGATCGTATCTGTATCTCTGAAGAATATTGTATTCCAATGTTTGAAATAACGTGACCTCTTTCTTCATGCGTAGGTCTGCCGGTCTTTGATTGAATCCAGTTACGAACTCGCAGACCTCCGGTTGCTATTACGTTACTCTTCCAACTGGGCTATCTCTGCCCTTATTTACCGAGTAAAGTTGAATAACATAAAATTCAGTTTAAACAATAACGAGCTTCAAATTCGTATTTCATGATCAAATTATACGAAAATAATCGGAATATTAAATAAAACTGGAAAATATATTTTTCACCCACGTTTAGAAACGACTTCTACAGTATAGTAGGTATTGTATTCAACAGTTCCAATGGAATGAAACGATTGAAATTATAAACCGATACAGAGTCATTGCTGCAGCATCGATTAATCATATCAGACACTCAACCCATGTCCAGGAATCTGAACATAATTTTAGCTCATGCTGTGATGACTCTCCATCGGATGTCGTTCAACATGATCAATGACCGACCATTTGTTACCCGTTGGTACCATTCTGGTGGTGAGTGTTCTAATGCTGTATCCAACGAGCCGTGATCCGAACTAATGCCACAATTTCTAGTGTCGTTTTAGTCCGCCAGTTCTACTGTTTTCCAATTGGGTAAAATAATGGCTTTTAAATTGGTTTGAAAGCATGGAAGACTAGATTGCCGTTGGAGTTTCGCAAATAAGCCTATTTTGTTAGCATTTGAGTTACCCAATGAAATAATTGTAGAATGTACACTTGCGAAAATAGAATTTACCTAATTTGATTCATGACTCTACGGTAGTAATGGTAATTAATTACTGTCGCACTCGAGGAACACAATGGGCTATTGGCGACGGTCCGGGATCAATCTCCAAGGGAAATATCCGAGGAAAACACCACGTAATTTTGAACCACGATCAGATGACGAGGTCAAAACCCTCTTTCCGAACTTCCATACGACGCCAAATTGGACATTTGAGGCCATGAGATTTGAAGTGCACTATCCCCGTGTACACGACGGTCTTTGGTTGGATCGAGTTTCGAACTCGGAACCTCCGATTGCTAATCCGTTACTCTTCCAACCGGATTACCGCGTCGCCTCATGACTCTACGGATATGTTTTGTTGCACTAGTACTAAATAGACTGGGGCGTGAGGCTTAAAGTACATACCGAACCACAACGAACATCCATGCCGTGACCGGGATTCGAACCCAACCTGTTGTTTTCCTTTCATGTCACTTTTTCAAGGGACTATTTACCAGCATAACTCCCAGCCATATGCGCCTCACCCAGGAGTTTCTTCGAGGGGTTGAAACCCTTCTTTGGCCAACGAGTTCCCAGATCTATTTCTCATTCAGTATGTCTGGAATATATTAGGCCATCGCTTGCACCACCCCTGGAATATAAGTGATCTGCAACACCTGAAAAATGATTGGCATAATTTGCCGCAGGATGTTATAAGGGTTTTGCTCAATTCCATGTCATAACCCACCTTTAATATGGAATCAGTGATGGCATTGAATAGGTGTCATTATTAAAAATTCAAGATGGAAAAACAAGAACGAATGTAAATAAATATATTTGTTATTAATTTTACATTTATCCTAGTTATTTTTCGCTCTATCCTTTTTGTTCACCACTGTAAATGCTGATCAATTGGTGGGACATTGGCTTTCTTAGCGTTTATGTTTTTTAATTTTTTTTTCATAGATGTTGGAATATAAGTATTTCACATTGAAAAAACTATAAGTCGGTATCCTTTAATTCTGTAAGTATTTTACGTTTGTATCATAAATATTATATTGTGTCTCTTGAGCAATGTCGTTCTTAAAAGCAACCATAAACCACGTACCTTATATGTGCAATGCTAACTATTATTTTATTGTACATCGATGGATTATACAACTGGAAGACTCTTCACTGGAAACATTTACATTTAAACCATCATTTCCTGCAGGATATGTATGACTTTCCTCCGACCATGTAGAAACATTCATGAGCTATACAGCAAAAAAAATTGATACAGTGCTACATTATTTATTACGTATTCTTTCTAGTGTCACGGACATATGTCACCCGACATAAGGGTACTCAGATGTCAGAGCAATAGATCTATGAAAAAAGGAAAATCTTTTATCCCTACTTCCAGCTTCTGAGAAGACAGCATCGATTCCATAAAAAGGAGCCAAGTCATTTTGACTCAATGAATTCGAAGCCATCTTATTATCCGGTAAAAAAAACTAGAATTAAATATTGAACGTCGTACCCAATTGCAGCGATTTGTGATGTACGGCATAATCATTTGACAGCAAGTGCTTCCTGTCGATATATTTCTTGTCTTTTGGAGTTCGCGATTATATCCAATTTAGTTACGATAGCAGAAGATATGATTTAAGGATCCAAATTTATACAAATAGGTCCGAGAGGGTGTAAAAAGACAATTGCTTTCTCTAGGGTGATATTTCACTCGATGATTCAAGGGTTTTTTATATCCTTTTAATTAAGCGTGAAAAGTTCTTCGTCAAGTAAATACAGCGTAGCCCAAAAGTCACTACACCATTTTAAAATATGACTTTTTTGCTTTTAATTTTTTGTATTTTGTTTGGATTATATGCAGGGTGAGTCTGAATTGTTTTTACAAAATAAGAGGGGTGATAGTACCCATCCAGACGAGCAATAATTACCATGGAACATTGGGTCGCATTCCACTCCGAGAGGCAGAAAATAATGAAATTAGAATTTCAACATGAACTTACAACAGTGTTGGGAAAGCGAATGAACGATACCAAAAGTTGCACAATCTGATTTATTGATAAGAGAAAAACTCACAGCAAGTGCTCAAAGTGGCGGCCACGCGTGGCGTTGCACAGTTCACACCGGCGAAGGAATAACTGGCGCACCCTCTCGAAGATTCCTGGTGTTGTGTTAATTTTGTCTGCGGCAACACCCCGATTCTCGCTACGAGATCTTCAGCCGAGTCCACAGGCGTCTGGTACACTAAAGATTTCATGTGCCCCCAGACCAGGCCATCTTGCTTAGGAGAAATGCTACGTAGGCAGGTACAAAACGACGTCAGAGGCGATGACTTGTTCATGCTCGACGCGTTTCGACTTTACTCTTTTCTGCCTCTCAGAGCGGAATGCGACCCTATGTTCCATGGTAATTATGGCTCGTCTGGATGGGTACTATCACCCCTCTTATTTTGTAAAAACAATTTAGACTCACTCTGTATAATCCTTGGAAAATAGTTATGGAGAAATTCACAAGAGCAAGGAGTAAAAATAATCTAATTTTATCTACAAAATCAACGGTCAATTGTGCTAACCCAAAGAGCTTACATTCGTCATTTCGTGTCTTGCAGTTGAGAACACACCAGAGGTAAGGTGGCAGCAAGATGGGGCTACTCCACATACAGATCGTCTGACTATGGAGCTCGTAAGACAAATTTTTGGACGGCGGATAAATTTCGCGAAACTCTGAATTCAATTGGCCTCCACGCTCACCTGACCTTATGGCTCCAGACTTTCTTGAGGGGATATCTAAAAGAAAGAGTGTACCGTAACAATCCTTGGACCATCCAGCAATTGAAGGCCTACATCCGTGAAGAAATTGAAGGAATAAGCAAAGAAACATTACGAGAGGTGATGGAGCACCCTTTAGAAAGAGGCCGCCACTGTCAAGAACAAAATGGTGGTCCATTTGAAGGACATAATCTACAAAACTAATTAAAAATAATTTCCAAGTATGTTTATTGTTTATAAAAGAATAAATGTGAATTTTTAATACATAAAAGAGCTATTCTATTTTTAAATGGTCTAGTGACTTTTACATTCTTTATTTTAATAATTACGTAAATATTTTGCTTTAGTTGAATCTGTTCAAGTATTATTCGAAATGAGGTGTTAACCCCCAAAGTGTTTTCGACGATATACCTTGTTCATAAAGATCTGACCAATTTTGCTAATGAGGGGCGAGGAAGTTTGGTGAGTGAGGTGTCAGCTCAAGTGTTGATCTGGTCATCTGACCGTGGTTCACAATTACGAGGTGTCCTCGGATCCTTCGCTTCGAAATCGAATAACCCATTGTGTTGCTCCAATGCGACGCTAATCCTAGAAGAGATTTCGATGAGATATCTTGTTCATAAAGGTTTGACCAATTCTGCTAATGACGAAATATCTCGTCATCAAGTTCTTACCGATTTTTTTATGATGGCGAGATAAAGATCTGATCAGTTTTCTTCTATGGACGAAATATCTCGTCCATTAATATTTGACCAAATTTACGAAATATCTTGTTCGAAACATCAAGTTCTTGCCGATATTTTTATGATGGCGAGATAAATATGTGGTCAGTTTTCTTCTATTGACGAGATATCTCGTCCGTTAAGATCTGGTCAGTTTTGCTAATGACGAGATACCCCCGTCGAGACAACCACCAGAAGGGTTAAGGCAAACTTAATATCAGCAATATTAAAACTATAAAGCTCGTTTCAATAAGCACTCTTAATTACTAGATTAGCAACAGATGGTGTTTATGTTTGTTTTGGGATAAATCTGTTTAATGCGGACTTTTTAGAAGACTACGATAACGCTAACCGACTAAGCTTTTAAATAATTCACTTCTAATAAATGTCTGTTGAATTGTGAGGTAATTATACTCTCAAACAAAAACACAACTGGATGCTACCGGTATTAACATTGTAACTTGAATTTATTAATTTGTTTTCCTCCATTTACGGTGATTATACACGGAAGCTTTTAAACAATTAAATTGTAAGAAATAAATCATGCATGTTTAAAAATTTTTTAAATGTGGTTATAAGAGACAAACAAAATGTAATAAAATATTAATTAAAAACATTTGACGTTCTAGATAATACCTTAAGGTACATTAATTTTGCGATTAATTAATAATGATGTTTACATAAGTATTCAATTCATCAGAAATAATTAGGTAACAGTTTATTCTTTCATAAAACAAAATTAATTATTTTATTAAAAAACTAATGTCATCAGCGGCTTACTCACTAGGTAGTCAGTCACAAATAGCCCCCAGTTCGACCCTTGTCCCGAAAGGCCGAAGAGGTCGGGCAATGAAAATAAATGAAATAAACTAATGTTTATATACATTGGTATCTTATTGTTAGCCAATGCTTTAATTCATTTTACTCGTAAATACTATATAATACAAATATACATATACATATATAAGAAAAATGCATGCGAAAGAAATAAGGTAGGTATGTTGAATTTATGTTCGTTTCGAAGCAATGTATCTGTTACCGTTAAAGTTCGCAAGCCGTTAATGTGCACATTACCTAGGTAATCTGCAGATTAGCTGATTTGTTCCGTTAAAGTGCGGAATCATCTACAAAATAAGAGTTTTCCGCACTTTACCTAGGTAATATGCACATTAACGGCTTTCGAATCGTTAAAGTGCAAAAGTTTGTTTTTCTAATTTCCTTTCCCTCCTCCTTCCCTTTCTCCTTACGCTTCTGCTTTCTACCGCTCGTGTCGTCGGCTATTTTCACTGCGAGTGCTTAGCATAGCTAATTCCGTTTTCAAATTCGTTCATTGATTGATTCTATCAACTTGATTCTTTAGATATCGAAAAATAAATAAATAACATTGTTTCAACAAATGTCAGTATATTTTATTTATATCTACTCATTATTATATGAAATTACTTTTAACTTCATGGGATAAAAGTATAGCGTGTTTTTCAATTAGTAATACTGAGTTGTTTGTCTGAGTTATTATCTTATTTAAGAGTACAAAAACGTTACTGTTGTTCGAGCAAAGATCTTATTTTCACTTTAAGGAGTGACTGGTATGTAATGTGCAGATTATCTGTGATCTGCAGATTACCTAGGTAATTGGAGAAATGAAACAATTTTCCGCACTTTAACGGATCGGCGTAGTTAATCTGCACATTACCTGATTTCCGTACTTTAGCGGTAATATATCCACTGATAAATAGCTTACGGAGTCTGAGCCTTTTGCAATAACCTTCGTGTTCGTCACAAAAACCACACACATAGCAGCTAGCCTGATAATTCCAAGTGAGTGTTCGTGAGCCTTGTTGGCAAAGCGTAGATACAAGATAATTTAGTTGCAATAACTTTTCCATTATATGTTCACTGGTAAGTGGCTTTGGAATTCATTCATTACAACTTATCGCGTCTCTCGCTGTAACTGAGTAATTATATTTTCTGATTTTTAGTGTTCCTGTTTGGGAACCGTGAATGATCTTTCACTTTGTATTTGGTATATGAGAGGTTTCCTGTTAAGCTAAATGTGGTTGACGATTGTGTTTTTGTGTTAAAAGGTGTTTCTCTCTCTCTCCTCTAGTATGTATTCTGAACGTGACGTCATTTGGCTTGATTTTCGGATAAGATTTGATCACCTCGCTACTGGCAAAGCCAAAGAATGAATTCGGAATTGATTTTGATAGTTGAATCAAAGGCAATTACATTAACCTTCAAAGGTTGCTCAAAACAGCGATAAACTACATTTTGACCCTCCTCGACGAGGTACCTCGTCATTAGCAAAATCGATCAGATCTTAATGAACGAGATATCTCGCCATTGGAAAAAACTGACCAGATCTTGATCTTGTAGTCATAAAATAATTAGCAATATCTTGATGAGGAGATAGCTCATCGTTAATTAAATGGGCCAGATCTCGATGAACGAGGTATCTCCTGGTTTCAGGTTGGTTTGTTTATTGACACTGAAAATCCCTCTTTGATTTCTAAAGCCGTTTAATTTGTTATCAATGAATTCCAGTTTATTCAATCGTTCTATCTTTTTCTAAGATTCACTCAACAGCTATCAAAACACCAACAGTGTTCAAATTGTTTAGCCCTCCAAGCGGTTAAGACGAGATATCTCGTCCATCAAGATCTCTGTCATCAAGATTTTACAGATTTATGATCAAGATCTGGTCAGTCTTTTTCTAATGACGACATATCTCATGCATTCAGATCTGGTCAGCTTCGTTAATGACAAGATACATCATCGAGACAACCACCAGGAGGGTTAATTGCTTTCTTCAGATAAAAGTACTAACAAAGTTTTAAGATTCTACAATTTTTAAGAACTCAGAGCTCATTGAATATATTTTATATTCAAATTCTTTTATCCTAACCACATAGGTCGTGGTTTTTTCAAGATTACCGCTTAAAAATCAGATTTGGATTTCAGATCATATTCTTATCTTCCATCAAGAACTGACTAATTTTGCTAATGACGAGATATCTCGTCATATAGATTTTGCCAATTTTTATGATCAAGATCTGGTAAATTTTTCTAATGACGAAATACCTCATCCATCAAGATCTGGTCACTTTTGCTAATGACGAGATACCTCATCCATCAAGATCTGGTCAGTTTTGCTAATGACGAGATACCTCATCCATCAAGATCTGGTCACTTTTGCTAATGACGAGATACCTCATCCATCAAGATCTGGTCAGTTTTGCTAATGACGAGATACCTCATCCATCAAGATCTGGTCACTTTTGCTAATGACGAGATACCTCATCCATCAAGATCTGGTCACTTTTGCTAATGACGAGATACATCATCCATCAAGATCTGGTCAGTTTTGCTAATGACAAGATACCTCATCGAGACAACCACCAGGAGAGGTAAGTCTTACTTCAAATAAAAGTACTGCTAAAGTTTTAAGCTTCGACAATTTTTCAGACTTCATTGAGTATTTTAAGATTCAAATTCTTTTATCCTAACCCCAAAGGTCGTGGGGGTTTTAAGATTACCGGTTTAAAATCAAAGATTTTGATTTATCATATTCTTATCAAAATATCGATCACTTTCCCTATTCTTGCACTTTTCAACCTTCGAAGAAGTAAAATGCAAATATCGATCACTTGCTTTCACTCAGCCCTTCTGAAGTCTTTAGATCCATTGTTTGCTAACAAACGCTCCCTAATTATGTCTTCGACAACCACTCATTGCTCTTATCAGCTTAAAGTTTTTAAAAATCTTGGCAACACATCCTCTTTTCTTGGGTAGGACCACTAAATTTTTTATTGCTTTCTCTTACGATTTGAATAAGGCGAAAACTTATAAGAGGTCGTCTTTTTAATATTGAATATTTCTTGCAAAACCCATCACCTTTTTTATGAAGAGGTCTGAGTGAAATGTAGTGGAGATGAATAGTAGGAAGGGTATAAAAAAACGCCATTTTCTTATATTTAGATCTTGATAAAATAACAGACATATTTGCGTGGGAGTCATCATTCAGCTTTCTCCTTTGTATTTTAGATTTTATGTATTACGTAGTTGAATTATTTCATAAATCTGTTGTAGAAATGTATTTTAGCGTTAAATTTTAAAAAATTGATAATATTTTGCTGTATGCGTGGAGAACTTTGAGTGTAAACGAAAACAAACTACCCAAAAAATTACTTCTGATTAATTTGATTCATCTCCTTTCTAAAGATTTTTAGCGTTAATTATCGCTTTAGCTTAAGTATTCTTAGAGTAAAATTTTCTGTTTAGGCAATAAACAAAATTACCTATCTGTTTTAGATTTGAGCTTTTAAGCAACATTATTTTCATAACTCAAAGTGAATACTGAATAATATAAGATTAAAATTTAAATAAATATAGCAGAATTATTTCATTGCTATTAAGTTAATGCTTTATTTTAATGTAATTTAGCATAGTTCAAAAAGGACGGGAGTACTATGCATTACCATAGAAATGAAACAAAATCTTTCTATAAACCCTCCAAGTGGTTTCGACGATATATCTGGTCCAAGATCAGATTAATTTTTATAACGACAAGATATCTCTTCTACAAGATCTGGTAGTTTTTGCAAATGACGAGATATCTCGTCGAGACGAAATTGTTCCCAGGGGGTTTGAAGATCCAAGTAGGCAAAACAAATTGTTCCTTTCCTAGAACATGTGACAGTTTGGAACAAGTTTTTGCATCAAAAGCTGGCCACTATTGGGCAGTTTTCAACGTGAAAACTATTCATCTTACTATTAATCCTACTATTAATCTCCGGCTGAAGGAGTTCATGCCGGAGATTAATACTGCAACTCTCGTCGAGGACAGATACCTCGTCTGGTACCTGATAAGTCATGGTCCTTTCCCAGCTTACTTACATAGATTCAAAATTAAAACTTCTGACCTTTGTGAATGTGGAAGGGTGGGAGATGCTGACCACTATCTCTTTGAATGTCAACACACAAAACCAAACCATGTAACTAAACCAAAATCAAGTAATAAACCTATCTGGCTAAACGCTATCATTAAAAATTATTTATCTAGATATAAAATTAAGGCTTGTGTGTTGGCTGCAAAGGAGATAGTTGGAAGGCTTCCTCCACCTTGAATTCATATGTAAATAATTGAACTCTTTCTATCTCACTTTAACTTTTTAATATAGTTAAAATATTTAACATTGTACACTTCAACATACTTTGAATGTTTAAATTACATTTCATCTATATTGTTACATTTATATTAATAAATATTAAATAAAATTAATATAGATGAAACTATATAAACTAATTTGTTATACAATTCTCTCATGCAATGTTTGCTGATTTATTCACCAACATTTGTTGGATTTTTTTGTATTAAAAAATGTATCATTTTATGTAAATATGCAAAATTTAAAGATAATAAATGTTTCCCCATCCTACCATTAAATGCTCTAAACCTCACGGTGAGTAGGTAGGAGGTGGGTCTACTACTACTACTACCTTAACAGTAAAGTAAAAAAGAAGCCACTCAAAAATCAAGAGGTAAGAAATGGAGAAATGTGCAAAAAAGTGACAGGACAAAAGAAATAAACCAAGAAAAGAAACTGGTATCTTTAAGATTTAGAACTGAACATGCCTTGCAGAATACCTGGACAAAATTGGAATATATTCCACCAGGGAACGCACAATTTGCAGAACTTCCAATTCCAGCATAGATGAGGATCACCTAGTCTGCCTCTCGACATGTCCGGAACCTCTCCAAGCACTACTTGGATGCCCGAGATGAAATTATGAGGTGAGCCTCTACATTTGTCGTCATCGGAACAAATCTCTCAACACAAATGTCTTTAAAAGTATTCACTTTCTTTTTTTCTCGACACACTTTAGCAGCTCTAAGTATTCAGTTTTACCCTTAGAAAGTTTAAGAGAAGTTAACTGCGCGAAACGATAATAGATTACCCCCAAACCCTCATTGAGATAAAACACTTCCGGAATAAAAAAGCTCGACATCTCACTCAAATAACCACCCCTTATAAACTTCCACACAAGAATGGGAATAGAATGAGATGTAATCCTTACTCACACACCCTCAAAAACACTCAATCCTATAACTTCCTCGCACCTCGTCAGTAAACCACTTCACATACACCTCTTGCAAATTGCCCAGAGCATGATAGATCTCTTTAGTCTGCCTCCTGAATCCACTTTTATGCTGAAAAAGAAATTCGTGATTTCCCTATAGAGCATGCTACTCCAAACCTCCTCCAACATAAAAAAGCTGCTTGCAAAGACGCTGTCGAAACAACTCGACTTTCAATGAACATATCCTTTGACGTGTTCTCGAGATAAAATGGATTGAAGATGCACGTGTTTAGTTTGGAAATAGGGATTTAAAGTTATGAGAAAACGCGGAAGATTCGGTGTTTTTCCTGGAAATTTCCTCATCGAAAACTTATTAAAGTTTTGATTGTATAAGATTTCAAATTTTAAACGTTGTGCTTGGGGAAAATACAATTACAGAAGTTATACTCAGCTATATTTTCAGATGAACAAGTGGAAAACAGAATTGGTGCTTGAAATTATACTTAACAATATGAATATTTTCGTGATGTTGCATAGAATTCTACATTTCGCTAAGACTGCATTATTGAACAGAGTTGATTATTTTATGTAATGTATTTATTCTGTGGTTATAATTTTCATTACTTTCTAAAAGATGTTTAATTTTGTTTACGTTGTTTCTGTGAATGAGGACTGCTAAGTGGTGTCATTTGAAAGCTACCAGATTATGCTACAATCACCAGGCCTTTAATCAATTCAATTATTTTTCAATATTAATTTCAAACTGCACTTTGATAGTTCAAACTGTAAACTAATTATTGAATATTCACACTAAACAATCGTTCAAACTTCCTATGCCCGCTTCCTTCATTCCGCAATCCGACATCAGCCCAGAGTATTCACGTCAAAACTAGGGTTTGTGTCCTCGACACAGCCTAACAATTTTTATATGGATACTTATGGCCGTGGTAGCCCTGTTGGAAGAGTAACGGATTAGCAACCGGAGGTTTGCGTGTTCGAATCCAACCAAAGACCGCCGGGTACAAAGGGGGCTGGTGCACGTTCAATCTGTCGTGGCCTCAGATGTCCCCACGTTGGCGTGGTGTGGAAGTTTGGAGAGGAGGTTCCAGGTCAGGTGTGACCTCGTCATCTGACCGTGGTTCAAAATTACGTGGCGCGGCCCTCGAATCTTTCCTTTCGGATTTGATCCCGGACTGTAGCCAATAATTCTGTTGCTCCAGTGCGACGTTAATTAAAATACCTACCTATATGGATACTGAAAGGAATGAGTCTATGCTTATAATTGGACAAGTATTTCAACAGCTTATTGAAAACATTCGTGGAAGAATTGAACAAATCACGAACTCGAAAGAGTCCGTATTTGCAATGCGAGCAGAGGCTGTTGATTGTTATAAACTGAGTAAACAGTACGAAGACAAAAATTTAATAAAGATATTTCATTAGAAGTTGTTCCGAAACAAAATGGTGCCCTTACATAAAAATACCCTGACTTGTAATCAAAATAAATTCATGATTGTTCACAAACGAACGCATTAGAAAAAAATCGATTGAAAAAAGGAAATAAGTTTTCACAATATTAAAATACAAAGTAGGCAGATCTGTTACGAAATCAAACTCTAGTTTTTACCAAACACTGTGGAAACCTAAAAATGCTTTTCCATTCTTTACTAATAAACATTAGTTAGTCTGGAAACTTAACGATATACAATGCATTGAAAAGTATTTTCCATTATTTTAAAAATGTGAGTTTGGAGGGAAATTTTATAATCAACTCCGTGTTTTCTTGGCAAGCACCTTTCGTTATCGAGCGTTGCATTTTTAGCTCATATCCAGCTTTAATTAATTATGGAGGTAAAAAAACGCCTCGGATAATGAGATTGCACTTTACACGTTTTCGCTTTCTGTTAAGCTCTTGAAAATTTGATTACAAATTACATTTTTCTTCTCATGACCCTGGTCTGGTCATTGATTACAAAAAGGAAACGAGCATGCTGCATTAAGTCTTATTTACTTTTAAAGTAACCAAAATAGTTTACAAATTATTCTCAGGACTATTGCGTTTCCCAACCAGTGACTAAAAAGTGCATCGATAATTTACCGGGGGAAGTTTATGCTTTTCTTTTGCACCGTAAAGATTGTGAATTAGATACCTCTCTAACATTCTGACGCTCTAAGTGATATAAAATTCTTTGCTGCCCAACGTCTCAAATAATGAACATGCACAAATGGAAAGGTTTCCTGACTAATAAAAGGGCCACGGTGGCCCAGTTGGAAGAGTAACGGATTAGCAACCGATTGATTGTTGGGTTTTATGGCGCAAGGTCCGGAGAACAAGCAGCGCCAAGCGCAAGATAAAATCAATAAATCAATATAAAAATATTAAAAGTAGTGTTTAAGAGAAATGAGCGCAAGAAATTTATCATAGAATACAATGTAAAATTCCTGAAATAAATAAATATATATTGTCCGGTTCTCCATGGTCCATCTCTTCCACACACGCATCACTGCTGTGGCATTACGCCCCGTGCAAGTGGCGATTTCACGATACGAAAGTCCACCCTCACGAAGGCCGATCATGCGGCCCCGTTCGTTGCTCGTATGGCAATCTGCGTTTTTGGCGAGGCATATTGACTTCTAATCAATCATTTACAGCAGTCAAACGACGATACACACATTTTAACGCACCTTTACAGCGCTTTATATACACGGCTCACTTGGAAGTTTAGAGGGTGTTTCTCTGCCCACACATGCGTGATCGCTTTGTAGTTCTAATCATTTGCATATCCTAACCTGTTTTGCATTTCCTGCAAGTTTAGTTTAATTTGCATGATTCCTTCATGGTGTTGCATTTTCACAAACAGTAGTGTATATATTAAATAGCATTTAAAAAAACCAATTGTATTTAAAAAAGGGAAAAGATTCGGGTGTGGGTTTTCCCCTATCAAATCCTGCATAGTTAAAATAGAGCTATTAAAATATATCTACGACGATGATTAAGATCAGGGCAAACTATCAAAATGTGATGAACGGTAAAAGGAGTAAAGCAAGTGTGGCACGAAGGATCACTTTCTCCAAGTAATAAATGACGATGAGTAAATCTGGTATGTCCAATGCGAAGGCAGGTCAATTTGACATCAATCCTCCGCACTGGAGCAACTGGTTAATGAGAGGTTTAATGAGATGGAGTCTGTTGTGGACTTGCAGGTTCCAGGACTCTTGCATAGACTATGAATAAAATCCTTCATGAACCTCTTGACGTCCGAAAAGGGTACAGCCAGGGACAATGGGGTAGAGGCGGTTTTTCCAGCATTCATTGCCCTCGATACCCACATGGCTGGGGACCCAACAAAAGAGAATATCGAGTCCCTTGCTTTTTAATGTTTGAAAGATGTTAAAAATGTCTGACACAAAAGGATGACAATTATGATCGTACTGCTCCAGCTGTTGCAGTATGCTCATGCTATCAGTGTATATACAATAATTACTACGATGGGTACTAAGGGATATTTGCTGAAGAGCACGACAAATGGCTACTACTTCAGCAGTGTAAGCAGAAGAGGAAGGATGGAGGCTGTAACTGGATGTAGTATTGTTCAAAACTATACAACAGCCCACCTGTCTTACTGTTTTCAATTATCAACCGGAGGGTGGTCAGTTCGAAATTCAGCACAATGAAAGACCGTCGTGTGCGTCGGGACTGGTGCACGTTAAATTTGTCGTGGCCTCAAATGTCGTCTCGTTGGCGTGGGGTGCAGAAGTTTGGAGAGTGTAGTGCCAGCTCAGTTGTTGACCTCGTCATTTGACCGTGGTTCAAAATGACGAAGTGTTACCTTCGGATCTTTTCCTTCAGAATTAATACCGTACCGTCGCCAATTGTTGCTCCAGAATCACGTTAATTAACTACCTATCTGACTTATAGAGAAATACACTCATGAAAAGTTACAGGAATCGAACCTGCTCCGCCTACAACTCGAAGGTTTCTAGCGCAGTGGACTACCCCTGTGAGCCACGGCGACCCCCGAGTATATTAGAGTCACTTTTGAAATGGTTTCACCGCGATGTCACTTTCTCTAAGCTACTTGTTTAGCGGTTTTTTGTGTACCCAAGCGACTGGTACTTTATAGTACCATAACAGCGTAGATCAACAGAGTAAAATGTGTTTAAATACGTTCAACTAATCAAGAAGAAATTTTAGCGGTACTTCACCAGTCGATTGAATAGAATTTGATTGAAAAAACCTGATATCCCTTCTTTGAGTCGCTTTTGACGAAAAGATGCTAGGCATCAATTAAGTATCAAACTACTTCAAACTTCTTGAAGAGTGAATACGTCTTTAAAATCGGAACAGTGTTGGGGGCGTGCACGAAAAGTCGAGCGTTATAAATTAGGCTTATGTTTTCAGAACTAGAAACATCCAGAAGAATATACAGGGTGAGTCTAAATTGTTTTTACAAAATAAGAGGGATGATAGTGCCCATCCAGACGAGCAATAATTACCATGGAACATAGGGTCGCATTCCACTCTGAGAGGCAGAAAAGAGTCAAATTAGAATTTCAACATGAACTTACAACAGTGTTGGAAAAGCGAATGAACGATATCAAAAGTTGCATAATCTGATTCAGTGATCAGAGAAACACTCACAGCAAGTGCTCAAAGTGGCGGCCACGCGTGTCGTTGCACAGTTCACACCGGCGAAGGAATGACTGGCGCCCCCTCTCGAAGATTCCTGGTGTTGTGTTAATTTTGTCTGCGGCAGCACCCCGATTCTCGCTACGAGATCTTCAGCCGAGTCCACAGGCGTCTGGTACACTAAAGATTTCATGTGCCCCCAGAAGAAAAAGTCCAGTGGGTTGAGGTGCGGTGAGCGAGGAGGTCAAGCCACAGGTCCGCCACGTCCGATCCATCGTGCGGGATATGCTTGCTTATCCATCCGTCGTTTTGTACCTATCTAAGTAGCATATCGTGAGATATGCTACGTAGGCAGGTACAAAACTACGTCAGAGGCGATGACTTGTTCATGCTCGGCGCGTTTCGACTTTAACCTTTTCTGCCTCTCAGAGTGGAATGCGACCCTATATTCCATGGTAATTATTGCTCGTCTGGATGGGTACTATCACCCCTCTTATTTTGTAAAAACAATTTAGACTCACCCTGTATAGCGTTGTGTAAACGAAGGATGTCCGTTACTGAACTCAGCGTATAGGTGAACTGAGCGTGGGAGGTCCACAATATGCCGAAATTCTACGGTGCTGGGCGAGCTTTGGCCAGTGTAATTTCAGATTGCGTGGCGTGTAGACTGCGTAAGTGGTGTCATTCGAATGATACTAAACTACGCTGCAATCACAGGTTTTTCAATCAATAAAATTATCCTTCAATATTTTCCCAAACTGTGCTTTAATCGTTCAAACTGTAAATTAACTATTGAATATTCACAATAAATAATCGTTTAAACTTCCTACGACTGCTTCATTCAGTCCACATTCCAACAGACCCGAGTATTCACGTCAAAACTGCGGTTTGCGTCCTGGTTTGTGTTGACTTATGGAGCTTTGAAATATTATTACTAGGCGCAGTACTGGGCATGCACGAAAAGACGAGCGTTACAATTGTTTTGTCTTATGGTTTCAGAACTAGAAGAAACATCCAGAAGATAAACCTGACATAACCTTCTTGCCGAGGGCGCATGCGCAGAGGGCAGGGAGGAGGTTCACAATGTCAAAATTCTACGGTGCTTGGCGAGCTTTGGGCCAGTGTAACCTTAGGTTGCGGGGAGTGAGGTTTCCGTAAGTGGTGTCATTCGAAAGCTAGCAAACAACGCTACCAATCACAAGCCTTTAATCTATAAAATTATCCTTCAATATTAATATCAAACTGCACTTTAATCGTTCAAACTGTAAATTAATTGTTGAATACTCACTCAAACAATAAACAATCGTTCAAACTTGTTGTCTGCTTCATTCATTCCACAATCCAACATCCAGCCCGAGTATTCACGTCAAAACTACGGTTTGTGTCCTCGGCACTGCCAATTTTTTTTAACGTTTTAAGACTTTCGATAATCTCATTTAATGAAAATCGAGCGAATTCATCAGAAGCCAGGCTTAGATTAATTGCGCAGAGCAAATGATCCCATTTAAATTAGCACCGGAGAATTTAATTCGTCATTTTCCCCTCCTGTGGACTTCGTACGAAGATTCCTAAGACTCCTTAACTGTAAATATCGAAACCGTCGGACCGGTTGCGTATTTACCGGTTAAGAGTTTCATTAAGACAAAATTTACCGTCCAATTCCGAGCGATCAGAGCTCGAACTTGAGTCGGTATGTTGATTGGGTATGTAAATTAGCCATTATTGTGTGCCCTGGACTTGGTTACCTTCGTAATTAGCCCACAGCTCAAGACTGGCCTTTCAGAACCAGCCGTACCGGGAGCTAGAACCGACCAAGTATGCATATATTCATTACAGCATGTCGCAGTAGGCGATATTGCCCCTCTAGTGGATCTATTCCCACTAAAAATGGAGGGCAGCTCGCGATATTGCATACGTTCGCCTTACGGTGACAATAAGCGGTTGACCCGCCGCTTATAATATTGACGGGGAGTTATTGTCGCCATCATGCACGTGAAGGCAGATGCGGGTATATGAACCACCAATGCAGAAATGTCTGGTATTTATATAATTCGGTTTCCATATCAGGATGCCTGACTCAATAATGCTGGGAATGAGTCGAGGCCTAAAGCTCGTCGGCAGTCATTAGATAATATCTGCCAGATACTGGTTAATTAAATTGCCATTGTACTATCTAAGATTTCTTGAAGTCATCAGGAGCGCATCTGTTAGGAGTGTACGGCTTCAAGGACTCGTACTCTAGTGATCTTCTTTTCCGGTGGGGTTTACTGTCTTTAGTAAACACTGGTGTCGTCCTCCTGGGATAGCGATCTTTATGTTCGTCCCACTACTTTCTTCCCCAATACCTCCTTTCCATCCCTTTCGCGACATTTTTACTTGAAGTTGTGTTTGGCGCAGCCTGACCAAATATGGCCCTTGCGCCATAAAACAACAACCAAACCATTTCTCGAAAGAATTTTATAATATGCTTGTGTTTCTGCCCCTGTGGCGTCTTGAGCGATGCTCCGGACCGCTATGCGTTCGCCTGTGGTTATTCTAAGGCTGATTGGTTCGTTGTTTGGTTGTTTTTAGGTTTTATGGCGCAAGGGACATGTTTGGCCAATCTCTGTCACTCGCAAGACAAGGTCAGGTAAAAAAATGTGTAAGAGGAAAAATGATTGGGACAGACTAGTGGGATGAAAGCAGGGTATCCCTAGAGCGCATCCCCATGTTTACTACAGTAAACACCGTAGGAAAAGAAAAGATCCCTAAAGTACCTCAGTAAGGACATTTGAGGCCACGAGAGCTTTAACGTACACCAGCACCCACGTATATCATGGTTTTGGGTTGGATTTAATCTCGAAATCGCTACCGGTTACTAATCCGCGACTATCAATTGGACTACTGCGGCCACTTTATTTTTGGACATTCTTGTAAGAGTACTTTTGACACAAAAAGAATACATTAAAAATTATTTTTGAAAACACTAATTTCAAAATGGGCTGAAAATACACTTTTCTTCAGCACAATTTTTCAAACACATGACTAAAAATAAAAGAAAATGGTGCTTATTTTAAATAAAGTTTAGTATTTAGAAACTCATCATGCAATATCCATCACTGACGGCGAATTCGTTCTAGTAAATTTCTAGATCTAAGATTATATTGGAGGCCAACTATGGGAGATTTGCAAGTTACGATGTTAACGTTATTGGATCGAGTGAAAAACGCACTCTTATTTTTAGTCATGTATGTGAAAGTTCTTTTTAAGTTCCGAAAAAATATTTCTTTTTAATGCATTTTGAAATAAAAACATGATTTTAAGAAAGATTTCAAAAATTTAGTTTCAGACATTTTAGAAAATATTCATTTTGATGTTAGTGATGTATCCAACCACGTGTAATGTCCTATGTCCAATATACACTGCTGGCCACCCAAATTGCAACACCAAGAAAGATAAGAGATATCACAACAAAATTTATTTTGTAGATAACATGTTGACCAAGTATCAAATGATTAAATTTATAGACTTCTGTGAAGTGTGGTTCCTGCCAAAATCAGTAGCCAGAGTAGCCGCCATTGTTGTAGATCACCGCTGCCACACGCCTCGGCATTGATTCAAAGAGACTTTGAATGTGTTCTTGGGGTACAGCAGACCAAGCAGCTTCCACACGTTGCCAAAGTTGATCTGGTGTGGCAGCTGGGGATGTATTCTGGGTCAATCGTTGAGCAACCATGGACCACATGTTTTCTATCGGCGAAAGATCCGGAGAGCGAGCTGGCCAGGGAAGCAATTCAATCTGGCGATTGACGAAGAACCCTTGGACAATGCGTGCCACGTGTGGTCACGCATTATCCTGTTGAAATATGGCTGTGGGCAAGCCCTGAAGGTAAGGAAGGACAACTGGCTCCAACACCTCGGAGATGTAGCCCTGGCTGTTTAAAGTACCGGCAATGCGTGCTAGAGGAGTGCGAGAGTGATATCCAATACCGCCCCATACCATAATACCCGGTGCAGGACCAGTGGGGCGGTGCATAACGCAGCTGTTCAGCATCCTCTCTCCACGGTGTCTCCAGACTCGAATCCGACCATCGTGGTGTTGCAGACAGAAGCGTGACTCGTCAGTAAAGACAATTTCATTCCATTCTGCCGTCCACATCCTTCTTTCATCGCACCATTGGTGGCGGAAACGTCTGTGGTTCTGCGTCAAGGGTAGACGAAGCAATGGACGTCTTGCGGACAGACCACTCTGCTGTAAACGGCGTCGAATGGTACACGCAGACACTGGATGATGCGGTACAGACTGAATGTGCTGTGCTATGGTTCGTGATGTGGCTGAGCGATCCGTCACTGCCATACGCACAATATGCCTGTCATCACGTGAAGTGGTGCACTGAGGTGGATGCGATCGAACACGTCGGTCCGTCGTACCCTCCTGCATCCAACGATCACATATCCGCATTACAGTTGTTTGGTTTCGTCCAACACGACTACCGATTTCCCTGAAAGATAATCCACAATCTCGGTAGGCCACTATCCTTCCTCTGTCGAACTCGGATACTTGATCAAAAGATGATCGCTGTTTTCTACGAGGCATAATTGATCGTTTTTTTGAAAAAACCACAAGAAAAACACAATTGCCGTACTTGAAATCGTCGAAATCTCCAAGCCTTAAATAGCGCTTTGAAGTGGCGCCACAGGCGCGCGTGATGTGCATCTGCGCTGAAATTCTAATCATTTGCATATCTCACCTCCGCTAATGCATGTTGTAAATTTCATGTTATTTGCATGCTTCCTTCAGGGTGTTGCATTTACGGTGGCCAGCAGTGTATAAACCGAGCTTTACCATGTAATACGCGTTACACCTATAGACCCCTGGGCACCTCTAGTTGTAATTAGGACCTCTATCCCCCTGTGCGACCACTAGAGGAACGGACTGTCATTTGTCGCCGCTTGGGAGCTCCAATGAGGTCACCAACCAGACAAAAAACCTCGGAACAAAAGGCATCGACTAGCATAAAATGGTTAATGGGTTATTTCAGCAGATTCTTTTAAGTGCCCCATGTTACTAGCCTTCTAACAATTTCACCCAAAATATCAATGATCTTTTTAACCCTCCAAGAGGTTTTGATGAGATATCTCGTCCATCAAGATCTGACCATTTCCGCTAATGACATCTCGTCAAGATAGCGCCGACTTTTTATGACTAGATTAGATCTGGTTAGTTTTTTCCAAAGACGAGATATCTCGTTCTATATCAAGATCTGGTCAGTTTTTGCTAGTGTTGAGACAACCAACCAACAGGAAGGTTAACGTACTTTGTTAATCGTTCAGTTGGGTCCCTTCAAGTGCCTTTTTAACAATTATGGCGTTCTGCTTTGTTTGATGTGTAGAATCACATCTTACAGGCAACATATACAACAAAGGAATGCTCTAACTTTTAGTATTTTATGTGTCAGAATCGGGTAATTAAACGTTGCCATAATATGATGAATGATTAGATATGAAATAAGATTGTATTTGAATTCATAGCTGTGTCAGCAGGGACACGTTCATTTTTACGTCCTCTAATTCATTATTCAGAAAAAAAGAAAAATCTCCCAAATTATATCAATTTTAACATATTTGCAGCTATGAAGGGCGCATGAGATTTTCAGTGTAAACAAACCACCGGAAGACGAGGATTTCACTTCCGGTAGTCCATGCTCTCACTCGCTTTAAATGTACGAGGGGAGTCCGATATTAAAGGTACAAGTCAAAATTACTCTAACATTTATAATTAAAGAAATTATTTAATATATTCCACAAAAAACTACATACTTTTGTTTATTTCTCGATATAATCTCCGTAAACGTTGAGACATTTATCCCAGCATGACTCTAGTTTGAACATCCCTTCACGGTACTGCTGCTTGTAAAGTTGCTTGAAGTAGTACACAACGGTGTCTTGCAATTCCTCCTGATCCGCAAAGCGTTTCTCCGCCAAAAATTTCTTTAAAGGTCCGAATAAATGAAAATCCGAGGGGGGCTAAATCTGGACTATCCGGAGGATGTTGTAGGACCTCCCAATTCCGCGAATGTGTGAAGTGAAGCACACATACGATTGGTTTTTGTTCATCGGAGAGCATTTTCGACACCCAGCGAGCCGAAACTTTGCGGAACTTTAGATCGCATATGATTTCATGAATACAACTCTTAGGAATACCAGCAATTTCACGAATTTTAATGCGACGATCTTCCCTAATCAAACGCTCGACAATTGTGCAGTTGTCATCCGTATGTGAGGTCCTTGGTCTGCCTCTTTTCTTCTCCGGATCATCGTTCAGCTCCGTTCGTCCATCTTTAAATTTTTGGCACCAGACGCTGACTTCTTTTCGGCTTAAAACGTTCGGTCCATAAACGCCCTGTAAACTGCGATGAATTTCGCTCTGAATAACTCCTTCGGCTTGCAAAAATCTGATAACTCCACATACCTCACACTTCGAACACTCTGCGATTACACAAGCCATGTTTGTTTGCTTCCCGGAAGCTAAATTGAGACTTGAACAAAACAACGCTCCAGACTCTACTATTACATGCATTAACGTGTCTAGTCATGCATATGGCGCCAATATTGCGCATGCGCAGTTTGTATAACATCCATCTGTACCTTTAACATCGGATTCCCCTCGTAGATTAGTGACATCATTTCAAGAATGCTTAGAGGAAACACGTTTTACCACAAAACACTTGCGTCATATATGTGTGAATGTAATATATGTATAATGTAAGCTATGAGCTTTACAGAAAATCTCACAGCTTACATTAAAAATTTAAATTACGTCATTTTAATGTTTCGCGTTTATAGCGAGGAAGTTGAATTTACGTCTCGCTGGATCAATACAACGGGATTTTGGCAATTTCGCGATCAATTTCGAAGGGAAAGATCCGAAGGCACGTCGTAATTTTGAACCACGGTCAGATGACGAGGCTGGCACCCCGCTCTCCAAACTTCCACACCACGTCAACGTGAGGACATTTGAAACCAGGAACAGATTACAAGTGCACCTTCCTCCAAGAACACGGTGGTCATTGGTTGGAACGAGTTTCAAACTCGGTTTCTATTCCGCGATTCTACCAACTGGGCTACCGGGTCTCCCAATTTTTCACGTTCAATTACAAGTCAAATTTATGACATATAGACTATTACACCCAAGATAATTTCTTTGGATTCAAAACCTCGTTTGAAAAATTAACGCAAAACTTGCGAGTTGTCGTATAACTCAATTAGCTAGTTTAATTAACAACGAACTCATAAATATTTCTAAATATTTTCAGACGCTCATTATGTTTGATAAATAAGCCACTTTGGGGTGTTTGATTTATAATCTGTAATCTACCCTTGTCTAAATGGATTTTGGTCACGCTTCAATAACTTCTGCTCCCCAAATAGTCCAAACTTAAATTATATCATAGCTTGAAACGTGCACTTTTCTAATGCTTTGGAAACTACTAAAACTCAATTATGTGGCCACATTTGTCCTAAATTGTATTTCTGCAGAGCATAATGAACTTTAGATCTCATACGTCTTAATATGTTTACATTTTGTGAGATATAATTTGACAAAAGTAACTGAAATCGCAAAAAGTTTTAAAACTGATTTTTAATCGCTAAAAAGAAACTTTTTGGCAAGTCACAAAAACAATTTATCATTTGAATTATTACTTACATGTGATTACAAAATCGTACACTCGTACTGGGCTTTTAAAAATGCGGCTGAAAGGTAGGTAGGTATTTTAATTAACGTCAAACTGGAGCAACACAACGGGCTATTGGTGAGGGTCCGAGATCAATCCCCAATGGAAACATTCGAGGACAAGTCCACGCAATTTTGAATCAAGGTCATATGACGAGGTCAACACCTAGCTAGCACCCCACTCTCCAGACTTCCACAACACGTCAACGTGAGGATATTTGAGGCCACGACAAATTTAACGTGCACCAGTCCCCTTGTACGATGGTCTTTGGCTGAACCGAGTTTCGAACTCGCAACCCAACGGTTGCTAATCTATTGCTCTTCCAACTGGGCTACCGCGGTCCAAAGGAATGCAAGAATCATTTTCTGTCTGCAATAAAGTTCTTTTATGGTGATACCAGTGTATTTATATCTAATGACTAGTCACACTAAATATATATTATATGACTTATTTCATCACTTTAGTTAAATCAGGTTACTTACCATTAACCCTCCAAATGATTTAGACGAGTTATGTCTTTCATCAATATCTGACGAATTTTGCTAATGACGAGATATCTCGTCATCAAGATATTGCGAAATTTTTATGATAACGAGATCTAGTCAGTTTTCTTATAATGACGAGATATCTCCTCCATCAAGGATCAGGTCAGTTTTTCTTGTGACGAGAAACCTCGACAAGGGAGGATTAATATCATTAACATAAACAGATGTACCTATGGGAGGCACCACTAGGAGGATTAATGTCATTAACATAAACAGATGTACCTATGGGAGGCACCACTAGGAGGATTAATGTCATTAACATTAACAGATGTGCCTATGGGAGGCACCACTAGGAGGATTAATGTCATTAACATTAACAGATGTACCTATGGGAGGCACCACTAGGAGGATTAATGTCATTAACATTAACAGATGTACCTATGGGAGGCACCACTAGGAGGATTAATGTCATTAACATTAACAGATGTACCTATGGGAGGCACCACTAGGAGGATTAATGTCATTAACATTAACAGATGTGCCTATGGGAGGCACCACTAGGAGGATTAATGTCATTAACATTAACAGATGCACCACGACATTCAGAATTGGATAATCTTGATAGTGACTTAACAAAACAGCCCATACATCTAATGGATCTGTCGTGTCTCAATGCGAGTACCTCGTTATTCTGAACCACGGTGAGATGGCGAGTTGAACACCTGAGCTTGCACCACCCTCTCCAAACTTACACAGCGCTCCAACGTGAGGACATTTGAGGCCTCGACAGATTTAGCGTGCCCCACGGACACGACGGTCTTTGGTTGGATCGAGTTTCGAATTCGCAACCCTCCGGTTACTAATCCGCTACTCTTACAACTGTGTCAAAAAACTTTCCTTGTGTTTGTCGATTAACTTGACGTTTTCTTGCGTTTGGCTTGTTCAAATATGGTTCTTGCCCATAAAATCTCAATCAACTATACATCTAACACAAAACGTTAGGATTGGATGCTGAATCTCTTGCTGAAGCAAGGTCTTCTTCTCAAGAAACTCTTTCAAATGCATTTGAAATGAATAAGCAGCTAGCTTCGGTATACTACCGATTATTTATCAAAAACAAATGGTTTTTGATAATAAATTACAAACGGTAAATTGTCTGCTCTGAGCAAGATGACTTCCCAAATTATATTATAGATCCTCCTCCGCGAGGGATATTAGAGAATTATAACATATCTTTATATAAATCACGCTAAATTGCTGGAATCCAGATTGAGCTTTTTGTCTGAGAATACCATACTCAACTATAAGTCATTACTTCGTCTGAATTTCTCTAGTTCGCTTGATTGTAATTTTAGTTTCATTCTTGCACAACTTACATTTGCGTTGCATAATAGTAGTTTGTAAAATGTCTCTTACGGCCCCAATGTCTAGATTCAGAATAAAGAATCAGTTGTTCAGCATTATTTTCTCATAATCGTAAACGTTGGGATAGATTGGTTTGTTTGGGTTTTATGGCGCAAGGCCCATAGACGGATAGATAATGCAAACCAGAAAAAATAAGTAAAAGGTTTAAACAGTCTAACATAAAACGTATATTAAAATTATATTTACTGTATAGATATTATGATGTTTAGATTATATAAAAAGTGCCGGATATAAAAGATGTAATACAAGTAGGTCACCATTTGTAAAACAAATTATGAAGGCTGAATATATAACTGGAGGTTAGGTATCAAATTAACGTCGCACTGGAGCTACACAACGGGGTATTAGTGATGGTCCGTGATCAATCCCGAAGATATATAACTGGAGAAAATTGAAGTTTGATTGGAATTTCAACCGATAGAATTTCTTATCTTTGACAAGTATTTTAGTTTATAGGATTTTCTACTGAATTAATTATTTTTGAATTTATTAAAAAGAATTGCTTTTGCAAAAACAAACCATGCTCAAGGGCAGATCTTTAGCTGTGTACGGTCAACAGAACCCCGAAGTTCCGAAGTGATCTTTACTCCCTTTTATTTTTACCCTGGCCTACCCTTCTGCCTTTTGCTTTTACTTTCTGCCTCATTGTTATCTGCTTTATGTTTGGCACAGCTTGGCCAAATATGGCCCTTGAGGCATAAAACTCGAAAACCAAAAAAATTGCTTCTAGAAATATTTTGTAAAAAACATTTTCCTCCGTTGTCTATTACCTCTAAGGATGAAAGATGTCTTTTTTGTTTAAATAACGTTCGAAATTAAGGATTACTTTAGTTGAGTTGTTAATATCAAGAATAATGTAAGGCTAATACTTCGCATGTTTCCAGTTTATATAATCGAAGAACAAACATCGATCTTCTTAGAGAGCATATTGAACAAACATTTTCTAATAAAAAGCCCCTTTTAATTAAACATCTCGGTAGAAGCTTCTATTTGTTTTCCTCGATATTAACCTGCTTAGAGTTTGTTATTATCAGTTTCGTTAATTAATCAGAAGGACGCGATATGAAAACGATCACTCCAAAAGCAGTTAGGCTTTTCTCTGCAAAACTAGTGCAAGTAAGTAAACTGGAATGCGAAGTGAGCACATCGCCTGGAGACAATATGTTAAAGCGTGACTTCTTAAAAAGTCTTCTTATCCAATATTTCTTATCCAACTTTACGTATACCATACATTGAAATTTTAATTGGACTTTGCAAGCCGTCGAACACGAGATTTTGCTTGGGGTAATATTTCTTCGTGAACTTGAAAAAGCTTTATACAGAGAAATATTTCTCAAAGAATTCATGAAATGATTTCGTATGATGGTAAAAAGTATTTTTTAATTAATATTACGTAATGTATTAATGTACGTGCATCGTTCTACAAGAATTTTAGACTTCCAATCTGAAAAGGATTTAAGAGTGCATATAAAAAACGATCCATACAATTAATTTAATTTGCATTTTATGACTAATCTTTTTCAAAGCACCATCAAGAGCCTATTTAATGCAGTGTAACAGATACGTTCTTGTACGAGAGGCATCTTCTGCCAAGCTAAATGTAAATGGCGCTAGTGTTTCTGCAGCGGAACGCGTTTCCTGTGCTTATTCCGAAGGTGTTGTCAATTGGCTTATTTTTGGAATACGATTTCAGCACTTCGCCAATAAAAATTCCAAAGAACAAATTCAGAATTTATATACAGGGTGATTCTACGGTCATGGGACAAACTACAGGGGGTGTTAGAACACAAAGAAACAAACACTTTTCCCCATAGAATGTATGGTCGTAAGTGCAGCGGTTGACCGTTAGAGAGCGCAGTCAAACGCTTGTATAAAAGATAGAATATAGATATTTGGTATTTTTGGTATTTTCAATTAACGTCACACTGGAGCAACACAACGGGCTATTTAGAATATAGAAGCCCATAGAATGTCTATTGGGTGAATCTAAACTAATGCGACAAACTTATTATTTCGTTCTCTGTAAATTAAGCAAATTTTGTAATCCTTTTCTTACATCATAGTGTATTCTGTGCTTATATCTTTTGCCCTTCACTTATCTTATGTTTTTATGTACTATAGTGGATTTTCTCAGCTTTCCTCAATCCCCGAAACTCCTTCGTTAGGCCTGCCTATACAGGGTGATTCTACGGTCATGGGACAAACTTCAGGGGGGTGATAGAACACAACGAAACAAACACTTTTCCCCATAGAATGTATGGTCGCAAGTGCAGCGGTTGACCGCTAGAGGGCGCAGTTAAACGCTTGTATAAAAGCCCATGGAATGTCTATTGGATGAGTCTAAACTAATACGACAAAATTGAGGGGGTGATAGAACACAACGAAACAAACACTTTTCACCATAGAATGTATGGTCGCTAGAGGGCGCTTTCCATTTCGGCACAAGCACACGGTTCGACGCAAGTTGAAAAGAAGAGGCATGAAATATGGAAACAACGCTTTAATGTCAAATAAACATCAATAACTGCTTGACAAAACGAAATAACACAATTAGATTTTCATAAATTGAAGATAAGTACAAGGAACAACGGGTAAGAAAGAAATGACATGTACAAAACATGAGACTTTTCACATGGAAATGAAACGACATGTACAAACATCAGTCGGTAAATACAACGCAAATGCACAATTACAGAAACTGTTCAAAATGTCGACCACCACAGGCCTCGCACACACACACACACACACACACACATCGCCGACGTAACGCTTTTATACAAGCGTTTAACTGCGCTCTCCAGCGGCCAACCGCTGCACTTGCGACCCTACATTCTATGGGGAAAAGTGTTTGTTTCGTTGTGTTCTATCAACCCCTGAAGTTTGTCCCATGACCGTAGAATCACCCTATATAATAGTTGATTGGTCAACGGCAATTAGATTAAAACCGAACGTAGCCAAAATGGTGATAAACTACATTTTAAACTAACCCCGTTATATATCATGCGATAACACTTGGGCAGAAGTAAATTCTTCTGTTTTCGTCTTTACACTGAAAATCCGTCATACATGTTAGAGACCAGACCCTGATAATACCTTTAATAGATTGATTATTGGGAATATTATTTTGCACTCATGAATATTACATTAAGAAAATAAATCAGTATTTGAATCTAAATCAAAGATTGCTTTGGAGTTTATGGCGCAAGGGCCATATTAGGCCATGCTGCTCCAGACACAATACAATATCAAGTAATTGACAAAAGACACAATATCAAGTAATTGACACACACAGTGAAAGCTTTAACACAGAAGAGAGAGATACAACCGAAGAGGAATGCATCTTGCAGGAACCTGAGCTGCCTACAACTGAAAAGTTGCTAACGCAGTGGACATACCAACTGCTCCACGACGACCCCCTAAATCGAAGGATATGTTCAGAAAAAGTAAATCATATTTTTGGCTGATAATCCATTTAAAATACTTGTTCTAAAAACTGCTTTCCACCTATCGAGTTGATAGAATTCAGAAGTAAAATACCATTTTCGAATGAAAAAGTACTGAGTTGTTATTCACTCTTTCTAAATTTTAAAATTCTTCAGAATTAAAAGACGTAAATTTACGATTTCGACGAAATATTTGACGTGAAAAAGATTCAAAAAGTATTCTATGGATAAACAAATCTCAGTTAAGTTAGAAACAAGGTAAATAAAATTGAGTCAATTAGCTGGATAAATTTTAAAAGGCTTTAATTTAACTGAGGACTGAACACAAAAGGAAAGCATATTATTTTTTAAATCTATTGTTTTGAATAACGTATTTAAATTTTTCTGAAATAGTCCACAATTAATTGCAAGTGCAGCTATAAATAAACACATTTGACTTTAAATGGTTATGAAGCATTTCTAGAACTGAAAGCCAAAAATATGAGACTTCTAAGAATTAACTTGGTGTGAACTATGTAAGATTTCTAATCTATGGAAGGTACTATTTAAGGACGAAAAATTACAATTCTCGTGAAATCGTTCTATAAATAAAAGCGGAGCTCTGATAGCCCGGTTGGGAGAGTAAAGGATTAGCAACCGGAGGGTTGTGAGTTCGAATCCAACCAAAGACCGTCGTGTACAAAGGGGGTTGGTGCACGTTGAATCTGTCGTGGCCGCAGATGTCCTCACGTTGACATGGTGTGGAAGTTTGGAGAGTGGTGTGCCAGCTCAGGTGTGACCTCGTCATCTGACCGTGGTTCTAACTTACGGATCTTTCCTTTTGGATTTGATTCCGGACCGTCGCCAATAGACCGCTGTTTTGCTCCAATGCGACGTTAATTTAAATATCTATTTAATACCATCTATAAATAACTGCAAGATATCGCAGTCAGGCGTGCTGTTGATTTATGTAAATATTGGTCAATACTAATTTTAATGCATTCTTTTAATAATGGTTAACTTTTTATGTAACTTTTCGAATCAAATAAAATGCTGTTACGTTTATCAGAAAATCGCCTTTATCATATCATGCCAACTTTTCCTTTTTCTCCGGATGTAAAACATATTTTCCAGATTTTACTTTAAGGAGAAAATTTTCAAGTGACTCCAATTTCGAAGTTTTGCCGCCAAGCAGTGGCAACCATGGGCACGGGCACCGCAGGTGACCACTTACCTCCCGACATGAATCAGGTTTAAGTGGTGTCTAGGTCACCTACGGGAAAGTAGTCTGAATTCACCTATTGGGAGGCGACAGTCATGGCTGTGACCGAAGTCACCACCGTGGCCAGACGTCTCGGCTTCATTCCTTAAAGCATAATTGCATAAATTTCAATTTTAGATTAATGTACAAAAATATTTACAAGATAAACCATTAGCAAGTACAGGTATACAAAGGCACAACACAATAATTTACAATTTTTCCTTAGCACAATCTTATATGCTGTGTTTGCATTGTTCACATTCACTTCTATCACTCATAGATTGTTCGCCCCTAAGTTTAATAGCTCATATTTTTATATTATCGGCGCCATTTTGCGAAAAATAACCAAATCGGTTGAAACAAGTTTGAACTACTGCCAAATATTACAAGGTAGTTAATTAACGTCGCACTGGTGCAACACAACTGGCTATTGACGAAGGTCCGGGATCAATATCGAAGGAAAGGATCAAGATCAACGCATCGTAATTTTAAACCATGGTCAGATGACGAGAACAACACTTGAGCTGGCACCCCACTCTCCAAACTTCCACACCACGCCAACGTGAGGACATTAGAGGCACAGTTTTAACGTACACCAACCTCCGTGTACATGACGGTCTTTGGCTGGATCACGTTTCGATCACTTCGGCTGTTAATCCGTTGCTCTTCCAACTGGGTTACCGGGCTACCAAATATTATAACAGTAGTAGAAATGGTTACATTTTCTACTTTAGAATTCCTTTCATAAAGCCCGATTTGTGCATTTGTCGCTAATTTTTTGGTGCTTTTAAATATTTTTTATTTTAAGAATTATTTTAAGCGTTTCTTTTCTGACGGTTCCCATTGTATTTTATGTCGCAAAAATTTTCCGGATATTTTCCCTCGATGTTGTTAGGTATTTAGTGTATTTTGATCGTCTTACGGGCATGTGTTTGTGAAGATTGAGTTCCTACTTAAGATATTGTGGATTTTTTAATTAAAAACGGAACATGCATTTCTTGAAATCGTCTATTAGCATCAAAATTTATTCGTAGACAACAGTCCGATTCATGAATAGAATAAATAGGGTTCTCTCTTTTTTTATCGTTCACTAGCTGAATTACCCTTCGTTGCTAGAGTTGAATTGTTTATAATTCATCGTAATGTACTCAATATTATTCCTATGGAAATTTCGAATTGATTTTAGCCCCCTGCAGATCCAGGACAAATCGAACGGGGTTAATATATAGCCTATGCGTCCCCCGTAGAATTCTACAGGATGAATGTACCAAATTCAGAAAGATTGGTCTGACATTGATCGTATAAATACGCAATGTTATTCCTATGAGGATTTCGAATTGCCTTTAGCCCCCATCGACGATAAAAAAGACCACTTTCTATGAAAATAATCTTATATTATCATAAAAATTTACATTTCAATAATAAAGCTACAGTTTAAGAATTTACAGACGGGATACATAAACGATACTGAGCGATTTTCAATGCAACCGCACCCATCTGCCCATTGCACCATACTCTAAGATTCTAAAAAAAAACTCCAAAGTCATCTTGTGAGTAGCGACTCCTGTAGATGTTCTGACGTCATCTTCACAACCAGACCGGGAGAGAGAGCCCTCCTACAAGTACTCTGTCCAGGATGACGGGACGTTACACCCCTCTGCACACCCAAGACAAATAGAACGGGGTTTAATATATAGCCTACGTTACCCGCAGGATTCCAAAGAATAAGTGTACCGAATTTGGTGTAGATTGGTCAAACAGTGTAGATTTGTATAGAGAACAGACAGATGCCAACTCTGCTTTATATGTACAGATTGCCATTTTATTTTAGCTATTTTCAACGTCTGTGGCTGAAAGATGTGCACTTAAGGGAAAGGTAACGCGAATATTGATTCGTGTCTAACACGCAATCCGTAATTTATTGTGATTATTTTTAGCTGTCTGGGGTCAATAGGTTTGTCGACACTAAAAAGCTCCTTTGTAGCAGCGGAACTCTACTCTAAGCGGATGTGTGAAGTTAATTACCCAGTATGGTATTGAAAATGCATCTGAATAAAACTGTCTTGACTGGTTAAATTGTTAAATTGAGACAGTAATTTCCAGTACACAATGCATGTATACCAGGACAATATGGATGCTTTTGACGTGAATGTCTTTAATATCGGCACAGTACTGGGCGCATGCATGAGAAGTCTAGCATTTCGAAAAAGCCTTACAATTGTTTTGTCTTATGATTTCAGAACCAGAAGAAATATCCAGGAGATACATACAACGGCGTGTAGACAAAGGATCTCCGTACTTCATATGACCTTAAGATCGAATGCCTAGGGGAGGGGTTCCGCAATATGTCGAAATTCTACGTGCTGGGCCAGCTTTGAGCCAGTGTAACTTTGGGTTACGTAGAGTAAAGACTGCGAAATGGTGTCATTCAAAAGCTACCGAACTAAGCTACAATTAATATTGGACAACAGTCTCTCAGCAACAATTGATATCAAACTGCACTTTAATTTTTCTACTGTAAATTAATTGTTGAATATTCACAATAAACAATCGTTCAAACTGTAAATTAATTGTTGAATATTCACAATAAACAGTCGTTCAAACTGTAAATTAATTGTTGAATATTCACAATAAACAATCGTTCAAACTGTAAATTAATTGTTGAATATTCACAATAAACAATCGTTCAAACTGTAAATTAATTGTTGAATATTCACAATAAACAATCGTTCAAACTGTAATTTAATTGTTGAATATTCACAATAAACAACTGTTTAAACTTCCTATGTCTTCATTCCGAAATCCAACATCAGGCCCGAGTATTCACGTTAAAACTGCGGTCTATGTCCTGAACACAACCAACCAATTTTTTACCTCTCATGTTTCCTAGTAAACACACGGAGGACACTTGCGCTGACTATGAAAAGTCGTGGGATTATAATAAAAGTTTACTAAATTAATGAACTTGGTGGTATTTACCATATTCAGACCTAAAATGTGACTTTTTCTTGAATGTAGAATAACATCTACTATAAAGTATGCCTCAGAGCCTGCATTTAGACAAGCATTTTATTATTCATGAAATATTTCTCTATAGAATGCAAGATTAGCCATTTGTCTATCAAGTATCTTCAGTAAATGGAAAGGAAAAGTGTCCAATTTCCTAAATCGAAGAGATTCTCCGCACCCTATTCTGTTTGTTCTGATATTGAGACATTAGTCTGACATAAACCTAAACATGAACCAGACATTATTTTCGATACAATTGCAACTATATTCGCATTTTCTTTAAGACTTTTTTCGGTAAAATTCCTTTCTGCTTACTACGAAACATTGTGTACGAAAGAAAATGTGAAACCTTGCAACGCAGACAACGGATATCGTATTCGCTTCCCTTCTTTTCCTTTTCTTCAATTGTTCAAATGGGTTTCGTTGATGTCGAAATGTTTCATACAAATAACGAAAAATTGAGCTTCCTATTACTTGTGTATATGAAAATTCATCTCTAGCAATTAATATATTCCTAAAGAATGTGTCGCGCTGTCTGAAATGCAATTATGCAAGAATAAAAGGGATTTTCACTGATTCTATAGTTTTCACACATCAATGGCAAAGATGCAAAACGACATAACGCATTTAACCAATGTAGACGCATTGAACCCATTAAACCAAGTGAATGGTAATTCACTTGGTTTAATGGGTTGCAATTGTTACTGATAGGATAATTTCGCCAACCGTGAAGGCGGATCCTAGTTTCCACTAGATATAGATGTCATGACAAATTTCATTATAACGATGTGTATTATTTTATGTAAGCATAAATTGCTTAATAGATGCTTTGTATGGGGAAAATATACATTATATACTTAAGAATAATGGGCACTCATCACTCTTGAAAGTTTAGATGGCTCACAAGACGAGCTTCCATTCAATTTTGTCTTTTGTATAAATTTTCTAACCACATTACACAAGCTCCTTACACATTATCCGAACTCGCTCTGAGGATTATAGGTTTATGACGAATAATTTTAGCACAAAATGGATGTGTATGATCAAATGGCGCAATGTTCTTTAAAGTCCATTAACTAAGAGCGTCTTTGGCCGTGTTTTTAATAACAGGCTTTGATCTTCTAAAGAGTTACGTATATTAGTTTCCCTTCAAGATAAATCAGCAATTCCAAGTCGATTAATTTTAGATTTTATGCACAACAAAGAAAGGAGGTGCGTTGAACTAATGACAACTGGATTTCATTTAAAATAAATAATTAGAACACTAAAGATGCAGTTTTTGAAATCAAATTAAAAGTATTCAGATAAATAAATGAATACCTGGAGATGTGATTAGATTGCTTACGTTATATGTTCTAAACTGAAATATATATTTTTCTTTTGCAGCACAAATTTTAGTTCCATTTGCTGTAGAATATTTCAGCTGCTGAATTAACGTTTTTCGTTGAGTATGAGACAGATATTTTCTGAGTAAACATAAACCAACTTCCCCAGACAAGTTACTTCCGGTGAAGAACTAATTTGATTTATATCCATTCTGACGATGTTTGGCGTTAATTTTCAGCAAAAGCGACATGCTGAAATTGCATTCGACTAACAAGTCAAATTACATCGTAAGTTCTGAAAGATGTTACCAAACCACTAGCTTTACAGGAAAACTCATTTTTACTATGCAAATTAAGCAGTGGGATAAAGAAACTTTTCGAAATTCGAATGAAAGCTATTAACATAAAAAACTGTATTAACTTAAAATATTTATAATTAGTTTAAATATTAGTCTGTTATATCATCATTATTATTCATTCATAATAATAGGGATTTTCAGTACAAAAGAACAGACGAAGAGAGGAAATTTTACTTTACCCAAATGCGTCGCATGATTTATAACGGGGTTACCTTAAAATGCAGTTTATCGCCGCTTGGCGAGGTCTAGCGTTTAATCTAATTGGCGTTGATCAATCAACTGATTGTTATCAATTCGAAATTAACTTTTTGGAATTTTTACTGTCGAAGTGTTGAAAACGTGTTAAAAAACAAGCCAAGTGACGTCACGTTCGAATTACCTACAGGAAACAAGTGCTCCAGAAGCACTTCTGCCACCTACCTGCATTTAGCTTGACAGGAAATGTCTCTTTATTTAAAGTTTTAATTTAGAAGAAATAGGATGATTGTGTGTGTGAATTTTCGTTGCATTTCGTTTGGCTTTCGTTCCATCATATTGAACCCTTTTCGTTAATTATATTTTGTAAAGGCAATGATAAAATAGAAATCGCTTAGAATACAAATGTTAAAAATTCTTTAGATGTATTCATTCCGTTTGTTTGAAGACGAAAACAACTATTTCTTCGTTTTATGTACTTAGATTTACGAGTGTATAAAAAATGCTTCGGAGAACATTTATCAGACCAAATGCAAACAATTCTTACGAATCGCAATTTCGAAGTGAATTTTAGCTCAACTGAATTATAATTCATTTTAAAGTACCCTGAAGTAAATGTGAGTGTAACTAGCTTTTCACTCTATTTTAAATACTCGTTACAGTTGTTTCGAAGGAAATGTTCTTCATTTGCATTTCTTCGCGTGAAACGTTATTTTTTAAGAGCGATAACGACAGTTGTTTTCAAACAGAATATTTAACAAGAGCGTTTAGTGCATTTGAATGTATGAATAATCCTGTTATTTTTCAAGTCACGGCGAAGTGAACTCGTTAGAGTATATGTATTTTATAAGCATAAGTGAACTTTCCTCATTTGATTTCCAAAAATTCTAACGCTATTGCTTTGGATTACAAATACTATATTCATAAGGGAAAAGAAATCATTTCAGTGGATATTTATGTGTTTACTTTTATGCCACTAATTCTAGAAGATAGTCAGTTTACTCTGAAATTTATTTAAATTTTTGAATTCTTGTGTATTTGAATGTTTAATGAAGAAAGTAGTGTAATAAAAATTGGTTGAATTTATAATTAATACAAACCCATTAAGTTTAACTTATTGACTCCACGAAGGTCATTAGAGTTTTATATGAACTCATTTTCTTATTCTCTTCAAATAAAAGTATATTTAAAGAGAATAAGAAAACGAGTTCATATATAAAACGAACACCACAAAAATTATTCCCTAACATCACAGATGAAGGCCAAAAATGCGTGCAAAATAATATATTTGCTTAATATGAAGGTATAACATTATTCAGTATGCCTGTAGTTTTACATTTATAGTATAATAGTAATTCTACGATGAAGATGGATACGCGATTGGATTCTATGATTTTGAGTACCGATTCAATGTTTTATCAGCATATGCATGTATACGAATTGTGTCCAAAGTAATTTGCAGAATTATAAAAATGCCGAAAAGCAGTTAATACTTATTTTCCTGACACTTAAATGATGTTGGCATTCTTCTACGCAAGTGTAAAGTGATTATTCTGGTCACTTTTTCATTTTACATTTAATCAATTAAATCCGAGTAGGGGTAATTCTGCTAGTAATACATAAGTTTATAAATTACAATGTAATCTAATAAATTAATTAATAAGTTTTCCTTAACGACATTTACACCAATGCTATTACTGTCCCTACGTACCTTTCCCCTTAGGCTAAAGGATGGAAAAGGAGCAAGTCTATCAAGGGACCTCAGCTCCTAACTATAAAGCAATAAGAACATCTTCAATGGACTACATTTGGCCTTATTTTTCATCTTCGTTTGGGTTTTATGAAGCTACTGCAATGAATACAAGATGAAGGAACTGCTGGATTCCTGGTTTATGTTGTCTTGCTGGCTTATTTTTATCATTTTGATGCTTCTCGTAGGTTTAAGGGTGTTTATAGCATCCTTATCCTACATGACAGTCGTAGTTTGGTTTTCTGCGCTTCATGACCGCATTGCTTATGAATACATGTCCGATCGGCGTAAATTTAGGAACATACCAAAAAAGATAGCTTTGGATTTCGTAGTTGAATGTTAGAGTAGGGGATCTGTTCGTAGATGTTTCAAATGTATGGGTATTTATAAACTGTTTAGAAAAAAAAGACCTTTTGATAATATACCAGTTAAATTTATGTTGTCTTGCTAGCTTATTTTCATCATTTTGACGCTTCACGTAGGGTTTAAGGGTGTTTATAACATCCTTATGATAAATAATAATCGCAGATTGGTTTTTAATGCTTCGTGATCGCATTGTTTATGAATGCATGTTAAATTAACAAAAATCTAAGAACATACCAAATATGTTTTGGATTTAGTAGTTGTAAGCTTGAGTACAGGATCTGTTCATAGATGTTCTTCGATGTATGGGCATTTATAAAACTGTTCAGAAAAACTTACCTTTTGGTAGGACGCTGGTTGAATTAATGTTGTCTTGCTAGTTTATTTTCGTCATTTTGACACTTCTCATAGGTTTTAAAGGTGTTTATGGCATCCTTATGCTATATAACAGTCGCAGTTTGGTTTTCAATGCTTCATGACCACATTGTTTAAGAACACATGTATAAACGGCATAAATCTAAGACCATACGAAATAATATCTTTGGATTTAGTAGTTGAACATTTGAGTAGAGGATCTGTTCGTAGATGGTTTTCCATGTATGGGCATTTATAAACTGTCTAGAAAAGAAATATTTACCTTTATTACCTTTGGTAGTATACTAGTTGAGTTTATCTTGAAGCGAACATTTTTCATACTTGAATTTTAACTTTCAAAAAACTATTTCGGCTCTTTGCATAGCTCGAAAGTAAATTCTGTGAAAAATGCAACCTCCTAAAATAAATGGTGCTTATTCTATTAGCATAGAGAGGGCATTTTAAAAGATCAAGCATCCTTTCCTTCAGCTTCTCAGGGATTTAGAGCGGTCAGTGTTTTTTACATTTTCTTTTCCTGAATATGCTTTTGAAATGATTCCTGTATCCATTTTCAACAGTTTTAAGCTTCTTAAAATATGATGTTGTTTATCACTTCACTTCAGTTTCGCTTTAGGTTACTCAATTTTTTTATATTAAGTAGTTCGAATTTTTCAAACTGAACAGTCATTGGAACATTGGTGATAGACCGGAAGTATTAAAGATGATTATATATAGTAGTGTATTTTTAGTTTACTGAATCATTCACTATCTTTCGAGGGATGCCTTAAATCTTATAAAAATATTTTTATTAGTTAACTGTTGCGGATAAAATGTGTAGTTTTGAATTGTAGGATTGTTATTAGCTTAAAAGTATTCGTGGTGCCAAAATATTGAAACTGACGTAATATCTTTTCACAAATAATGCGTATTGCTTGTTTTATTTTGATTTTGTTTGTCTTGTACATTCTGGTGTGAATTTTTAGAGAAAGTCTGTTTGATATGGTATGGTAATCCAATATTCAAGTTCGAAGCAATTTCGAATATCGTTTGGAAGAAATTCGTTTTCGAATGAATTGATCGCTTTCCCAATCAATTAAATAGTAAAGATTTAATTTTTTATAAATTATTATATTGTTAAGACTAAAATGGACTCCTAAGCTCTCTATTGCATTTTAAAAATCAAAACTAACAGCAAAACTACGATTTTGCATGACTCCATTTTATGCAAAATCAGTACTCACCTGAAACTTAATATATCGACTAGATAGGGACCGATCCTTTTCTTGAAGTAGTGTATTTTCAGTGATGAAATCTAATTAATGCTAAAAAATACCGTACCATATGTGCAAAAAACGTGCATTTCTCGCAAACTTTCGTTAGTTACCTAAAAAATTAGTACTGTGTGTGGCATTATACACAATCGCGCTTTTGTTTCAGTTTTCTTGTCAACGAAAAGATTCATCAACACCATATATGCTGTAAAGTTTTCCTATATATTGAGATAACTTGCAAGATCCTCCATAAAATGGGGCGTAAACCCAATGAGTTGGTAGGGTTTCATGGCGCAAGGGCCATATTTGGTCAAGCTGCACCAAACACGACAGATAACGTCAAGGAATGGTCATACACAAACAAGTCTTACTGATACAGAAGAGTGAAATACACTTGGGGTAAGTGTATTTCACACAGGAATCAAACCTGCACCATGTACAATTCGCAGGTTGTCAGCTGAGAGGGCCACTGAACTGTCCCAAATCCCAATGGGAAACAGACTCAAATAGACGCCTTATCATGGTGTCAGTGAATAGTGTTCTCAAAATGTTGTATCCGTCAAGATGACCGCCCTCAGGAGAACATCTTTAGGTATGTACTGTAGGTAGGCTTCACGGATCAGAGGTACTCTTGCCATATTTTCTTTTCCCATGGAGTTTACTGTCTTTAGTAAACACATGGCGCTCCCAGGATATCCAAGCGATTTTTTTTCTGCTTTCATCCCACTATTTCGTCCCTCGATTCCTCTTTTTCCCCTTTCTCGACATATTTTTCTTGATGTTGTCTTGTGTTTGGCACAGCTTGCCCAAATATGGTCCTTGTGCCATAAAATTACAAAGCAACCAACCATCAAGATTACAAGTCTCTGGTAAACCCATTCACCCAATAAAAACCCTCTTGATTTTTATTTTCCTTTGAAGGTTTACTTTGAAGCGAGAGTATAAGACAAACGTGAAAACTTCAAAGGATCAATATATGATCCTGGACGTCTGATGATGGTAATATTGATGCTGAGTAATGGATAGAAAGACACGTGGGTGTAATGCGATCACGCGTTCAACACGATAGAACTGTCCGACTCCGAATCGAAACTTTTTCCATCTCCTTAGGAGAGAGAAGGGTGACGTTACGGGGTCATTCTTGGAACGTGAGTTGTTGACAGGCGAGGGTTCACCCTCGCCAATCTATTAAATTTTCTGACCTATTGACATTAGTTAATCTCTTACACATTCATGACTTCTGACATATTTCTGTCATGTCTCAAGTGTTTAATTAAATCCGTTTGGTATTACATTCTGGAGTTGTCATTTTATGTGCCCTAGTTCACCCAGTATTCGTCTAGCCTTTTGAGACGAACAGGGGAATAGGGGTAAATACCTAATTTCAATGGTTTCATCTTCGGAAATTGGTTTATTATTCCTATTCAAAATTCGTGTGCTCATTCAAGTTGCATGATTTTGGTTCCAACCTGAACCCTCCTGGCGGTTGTCTCGACAAGGCACCTCGTCATCAGCAAAACTGACCAGATCTTAATGGACGAGATATCTCGTCATTAGAAAAATGACCAGATCTTAATGGACGAGATATCTCGTCATTAGAAAACTGACCCGATCTTAATGGACGAGATATCTCGTCATTAGAAAAGTGACCCGATCTTAATGGACGAGATATCTCGTCATTAGAAAACTGACCAGATCTTAATGGACGAGATATTTCGTCATTAGAAAACTGACCAGATCTTGATCCCGTCATCATCATGGAATCGGCAATATCATGATGAAGTATCTCGTCATTAGCAAAATTAATTAGATCTTGAGGGAGGCGATATCTCGTCGAAACTTGGAGGGTTAAGGAACAGACTTTTACAATGAACACGATAGTGTTCTTTTCCCTTGGTCAAGGTATAAACTAGACCAAATTCAAGGGACTATGTTTTACAAGGCACATAGTGATTAACTGTTCATCCAGGAGCTATTTCATAGGGACATTGATGTAATATAAAACGTGGGATGGAGTTGCGGAAAAGGGAAAAGTTAGAAATTTCTTAATTCCCCTCCCGAAAAGGTGATACACCATGTGTGCCCATGTCTAAATCTTGTCAGAGCAGTCTGGTGCAGTCTCGAACCTTAAAAGTGAAACGACAGTCCAGGGAGCTTTGCAAGATACCAAGAATGCGGGGAGAAGGACATGATAGTGGCATGTCCTATGGTTCGATATTTGAACAGGTTTCGAATGCGTACTTTATCTACTCGAAATATGCATACGTTGATCGTATTCAAATCTACCTCGAAAGGCAACTTAAAAGTTTACCTTTCGTGTGTTTGGTTGGTTTGTTGGGTTTTATACGGCGCAAGATCTTAGTTCGTAGGTTTGGTTTGGAGCATATTTGGCCAAGCTGCTCCAAACACGAGACAACGACGAGGGGTAGAGCTGAAGGGGGGTTCGCGAGGAGAAAACAGAAGGGAACAGACTATTCGGGTGCCTTGGGGTTGTGATGTTCGTTCACAACTAAGGGCCAGATTCAACTGCAACATTTCTCGATCATTTCGCCTTGAAACTCGATTGGTCGTGGCTTAAAGCCGATGTTTCGATGCAACTGAAACGACTCGATCGTGATCGAGGATATTCTACTCCGAGTCGCGAGTACGCTCGATGCGATCATTTTCTGATTACATTTCTTCTGGACATGGCGGATATGATTCATCTATCAAGAGGGAGAATTCCACGATATTTACTAGTTCGAGGAAATCCTTTGGATTCGACCAGACCCGCAAGCATTTAGATCGACGGCCACCTCGTTCCATCCTTGCCGCTGTTCGGCTAAAGTGGCATAAGCATCGCAGAGTTCTCCTCTTGAAAGATCCGGGCGGACTTCTAAAGACTTCGCTTCCTTTGCTCATTCCATAATTGTTAAGGGAAGGTGGGTTGAAATTAGGAGATTGTGAAAAGATAGTTAATGCTTACAATTGGGAGGGTGAAATTAAGGAATTGAGTTTATCAACTTACACAATGTCGTTCGTAGAACTTCCAGAGCGACAAACTGAACCGCCAAAAAATAGGTATACAAACATGACGCAACTTCACGTTCTCTTATGGGTCAATTGACGATCATGTGACGTCACAACCATTTGAGCAATCTTGCTACTGGTAACCCTAACAGCCTCTATCGTATTTAGACACGGGAAATGAATTCCAAAATAAGTCTCGATCGTAGTGCTTTCAGTCGATCGAAGAGATCGATCACGTTTCAGTTGAATCCGGCCCTAAATTAGATGTGAACCTGTGGTCAATTTAGTGAGGAAAAAATATTATTTCCGCAAGTACTTAGTTATTCTGCAGCATTGTTTTAAAACGGAACTTGTTTTTCCAATCTCACCCTGTATGTCCAACAACTTGCTACAAATAAATATGCCAAGGTAGGTATTTAATTAACGTCACACTGGAAAAACACAACGGACTATTGGCGACGGTCTCGAATCAATCCCAAAGAGAAAGAGAAAAGGACAAAATTCACGTAATTTTGAACCAGTCAGATGATGAGGTTACACTTGACCTGGCACCCCACTCTCCAAACATTCCACACCACTCCAACGTGAGGACATTTGAGACCATGACAGATTCAACGTGTACCAGCCCCTTTGTACACGGTCTTTGGTTGGATTGGAACTCGCAACCCTCCGGTTACTAATCCGTTACTCTTCCAACCAGGCTACCGCGGCCCATAAATATACCAAATGCTACGTAGTGATAGTAACACAATTTGAAAACAAATTTATTCTACTTCAGTAGTAAAGTTCACCTTTCTGAGATCTTTGCATGGAAGCAAACATTTTTTCGTCCCAAGTTAGAAAAAGGTTTCCCAGGGCGTATCGATCCACATCTCCTGAATGAAACTGAGTGGGCAATCAAACTCCATGCTTCGATGCTCCATAAAATCTGCTTTACAAAGCTATGACTTGAACCAAGGTATTTCGAGCAGTACAAACCGACATGCTTGGACTGATAAAAATAATTCGCAAAAGTGACAACTCAAGAGGAAGATCGTACATTTTTTTCAATTACCGAAGGAATTTATTAAGCTCAAATGAACCATGAAATCAAGAAATATGCTACACATTTTTAATAAAGATCTGAAGGAATTCTAAAAATTTCAATTTCAGAAATGAAAATTCGTTTGGATTTTTGGCTCCTTTGTCTCTTTTGAAAAATATATTTTGGACTTGGGTCACTTTTGGAGGAAGTGCGATGTGCTGTAAACTTCGAGAATAAAATTTAGATTCATATATTTTTTAATACTTACGCATTGGACTGATACCAATTTTTAATTCGTTATGTTTATTTAAAATTGTAGTTTTATGCTTGATTGTACAGAAATGAATAATTCCTGAAATTTAAAATAAATTGTTTAGGGGATGAATATATGGGTGGTTAAATCTTGATCCTTTGTGGGGCCGTGGTAGCACAGTTGATAAGAGTCGGGGTGATTCAACCGGAGGGTTGCAAGTTCGAGACTCGATCCAAACAAAGACCATCGTGTAGGTGGGGCCTGGTACACCCTAAATCTGTCGTGGTCTCAAATGTCCTCTCGTTGACGTGGTGTGGAAGTTAGGTCAATGGAGTGTCAGTTTAGGTGTTGACCTCGTCATCTGACCGTGGTTAAAAATTACGAGGTGTTGTCCTCGGATCTTTCCCTTCGTCATTCAAAGAATCAAATAGTAATTGCTAATTAATTATCGTCGCACTGAAACAACACGATGGGTTATTGGCGACGGTCCGGGATCAATCCCCAAGGTGAAATATCCGAGGACAACACCACCTAATTTTGAACCACGGTGAGATGACGAGGTCAACACCTGAACTGGCACCCCACTCTCCAAACTTTCACACCACTCCGACATGAGGACTTTTGAGGTCACGACAGGTTTAACGTGCACCATCCCCAGTTTATACGACGGTCTTTGGTTGGACCTAGTTTCGAACTCGCAACTCTCCAATGACTAATCTGTTACTCTTCCAGCCCTTCAAGAAAATAAAAAAAAGGGTTAACCTGACCCATGCCCTCACAATTACAGCTGGATTTAAATCCAGGCAGATATTTTACTGTCATTTTTCCTAGTTTCTGTTCTAAACTACAATTTTAGAAGACAATTTACAATTTTATAGTAGTCTTTTAAGACGTTTAGCTCTTACACTTTTTTGAATGTGTGTATCCTTGTTCATTGTGTAGTATTCCCCTAAATTGTATATAGTTTGTATTATTATTTCGTTCTCTGTAAATTAAGCAAATTTTGTAATCCTTTTCTTACATCATAGTGTATTCTGTGCTTATATCTTTTGCCCTTCACTTATCTTATGTTTTTATGTACTATAGTGGATTTTCTCAGCTTTCCTCAATCCCCGAAACTCCTTCGTTAGGCCTGCCTATACAGGGTGATTCTACGGTCATGGGACAAACTTCAGGGGGGTGATAGAACACAACGAAACAAACACTTTTCCCCATAGAATGTATGGTCGCAAGTGCAGCGGTTGACCGCTAGAGGGCGCAGTCAAACGCTTGTATAAAAGCCCATGGAATGTCTATTGGATGAGTCTAAACTAATACGACAAATTTGAGGGGGTGATAGAACACAACGAAACAAACACTTTTCACCATAGAATGTATGGTCGCTAGAGGGCGCTTTCCATTTCGGCACAAACACACGGTCCGACGCAAGTTAGAAAGGAGAAGAGGCATGAAATATGGAAACAACGCTTTATTGTCAAATAAACATCAATAACTGCTTGGCAAAACGAAATAATACAATTAGATTTGCATAAATTAAAGATAAGTACAAGGAACAACGGGTAAGAAAGAAATGACTTGTACAAAACATGAGAAACTTTTCACATGGAAATGAAACGACATGCACAAACATCAGTCGGTAAGTACAACGCAAATGCACAATTACAGAAGCTGTTCAAAATGTCGACTACCACACCTGACGCAGGCCTCGCATCGCCCACGTAACGCTTTTATACAAGAGTTTGACTGCGCTCTCTAGCGGCCAACCGCTGCAATTGCGACCATACATTCTATGGGGAAAAGTGTTTGTTTCGTTGTGTTCTATCACCCCATGAAGTTTGTTCCATGACCGTAGAATCACCCCGTATAGCTTAAAGCCGCAAAGATGAAACAATGTCCATCTATGGCCAAATCCAATCCAAAGTGACGTCACGTCCGGAATACGTACAGGAAGGGAGCACTACAGCCACCTATATTTAACTTGGCCAGAAAAACTTCTCACAAGCGGAAAAAGCACACAATTTACATAAAATATATTTAATCTCATTTTACTCCTCCAAATCGTCTAGCTCATTCACCTACGACCTATCCGTACCTTCTCCTTATTCTCGCAACACACTTTTTCCACGCGTAATTAGGAAACTAATCTCATTGGTCTTCTTTCATTTCTGCAGAATACTTCACTTGGAATTCATAAGAGAAAAAAAGGAATTTCCGTAAGACAGCCAATAAACAAAATTAAATTGGTGGAATGAATCCATTAAGATGTCATTCCTCTAATGATCCTCTTCATATTTATCTGAAAGGAACCATTAATTTCGTGTTTCATTAAAGGCATTTTGATTAATATCGATCTGGTCACGCGAATAAATTGCGGAATCAATAGAAACAATCGGTAAAACTGTTATGAAAGCACAACACGTACTAAAAGTTAGAATAGGTTCCTTAATTTAATCACCTTTTGATAACTTTCGTTTCTCAATATTCTTACTTTTATTATTAATTGAGATAAGTTTCGTAGAAATACTTCTATGAAAACTAATAATTTTATTGAAATAAAGATAATATTCATATGTTGTGTTTGTAATTAATTCTTTTATTACATTAACCGTGATGGCATCAGTCCAAACATGAAAATAACTCGCTTGACTCTGGCAACGGATTATATTCAAATTATCGTTTTCTTTCAGTTGTGGTGCGCGTGCAAGCTGCGCATGGGAATATCGTTTGCTTACGTCAATGAAAAGACTGAGATTTTTAGAACAAGGCTCTTCATTTTGAGATAAACGACGTTATGCTGGTAGACTAATCAGTATTATGTTTATTTGCTGTCTGAATTTTTATTGAAGGTACTGCTTTTACCTCCTTCGTTATTCATTGAACCAGTCCCAATAGCCCGTTGTGTTGCTCCAATGTAACGTTAATTAACTACCTACCTCATTGAACCAGTCAACATCTTCATATGGGATATGAGAATTAACATCCCCATACACCCTTAAATCTTATATCTATCTATAAAGCATACGATATGCGTTTGTTGTTTTAAGTTATTATGAACTATGCAATTATTATTAGTAAACTAAGTGATTTCTTATAGCAAACTAAATAATTAGTACAGGTAAATTAAGTAATGAAGAACTTTTTATTGCTATGCAGACATCCAGGCAAATGATGAAACGTAGTTATTCTACTTTATTTTTAGTAATAGTTGACTAAGTAATTAGTAAATGCAGACTATTAATAGTAGATTAAGTAGAAAACATTTTATCACTGGCAAATCAGGCATGTAAATTCTGTTCGTCACATGACAAACTGTCTATTTTCTTTATTGCATTGAAATATGCAAGTTTAAAATTTGGAAAAATCGTAATATTCTCTCTTCCTTTATCGTATAAGAGGGTTTTTCTGTGAATCTAAATATACAGGGCGCGAGTGTTTTATAGGAGGGCATACTTTCGTGCAGTACTTTTATATAATAACTTCCACACGCAACTTAATATTTGAGTCAAAACATTATATAGGTTATTTAGTAGAAAACAGTTTGCGCAAATTTTTTAACAGATAAAAGTTTGTTGTGAAAGCACACTATCCACTTAAGGAAATATTTGGTTTAAAATTAAGGGTAAATAGTAAATACTATAGAAATCATTCGAAGCTTGAAAGTAGTAAAGTTTGTTGACGTAAAGGAAGCTTGTTGGTGTTGAGAAATGTAACGAATATTTCATATATCCATTACTAAGTTTAACCTTTATCAGTGAGAATGGAGGCTCATTTTTTTAATCCTCGGGCAACTTATTTCGAAGTTTTCTTTTTGTCACAACTAGAATTTTTAATGGGGGCTCTGGGTTTTTTATGTGATGATCCTTGACTCAAGTACTATAACTTTATGATCAAGATCAATGCTATTTTCAACGAAATTTATATTTTTAGAATCTTTGTGGTCATGTTTTTCTTTTGAGAGCAGGAGAGTAAAAAGGATAATCCAAAAGCATTGATAGGTAGACAGGTAATTGGTTTAACGTCTCACTAGAGCGTCGTAACGGGCTATCGGTGACGGTGCGGGATCAGTCCAGAGGCGAAAGGTCCGAGGACAATACCTCGCAATCTTAAATCACGATCAGATGACGAGGTCAACACCTAATCGGGCAACAGACTCTCCAAACTTCCACACCACACCAACGTAAGAACATTTGAGTCCACGACAAATTTAACGTGCACCAGCCAACACGACGGTGTTTGGTAGGATCTAGTTTCGAACTCGCAACCCTTCGGTTGCTAATCCGCGACTCTACCAACTGGGTTACCGCGGCCAGCCCCAAAACTTTTCAATTCAAACCATTCCAATGACCAATTGTTGTTCATTGCCTTTTTCCTCACTTGTATGCTGCAACAAGTCAGTATCTGTTATGTTTTAAGACATTTGACCTTTGAATTTAAGACTTGAATATAATGTGACCCTTGATACTAAATTAAAATGTGAGATATTTCATTTCTACATAGAAAGTGTTTCAGTAGATGACAGATTTCGGTGTTTGTTGTTTTAATATAATGAAATCACTTTAATGACGTACTGAGTGAGAAAGTTAGCCGCAAAGTATTTTAAGGGGACACGGTACCCTTAAAATGACCAAAATATAGAAAAAAATTATTGCTTTATTTTAACTATACAACCCTTCTGAATATGTGTGCAAAATTTCATAGCTCTAGCAACATTATTTTAGGAGTTATTTAAGTTTTTTCTCTTGGATGTAAGAAACCGAAACCAAAAATTAAAACTTTAAATGGCTTTTTCTCAGCTTTCTGTTTTTGATGACTATGAAGTACTCAAATTGCTAAGGCTTTTTTAAAATTTAATTTATAGGTTTGAAACTTTTTGTAGTTGTTCACAATAGTATATTTGACAATTCTGTGCATGGGATAAGAATTTGGATGAAAAGTTTTTTTTTTTAAATTGACAAACTAAAATGTTCTTGTTTTTTAGTTTTTCACAGTATTTTTTAGAAAAAAATTGTAGAAAAATAAATAATCAGAATACATGCAAACCCATACATAGAATTGTGTAAAATACTGCAATGAATAGAAAAGTGTAAAAAAAATTTAAAAGATGATATTTAAAAAAGTAGTAGGGATTTTAAAACGTTGATTTTTTTTTAAATTAAATTTCTGAATTATTACTTTTGTAAAATTAAATTTTTTCGCCTGAAATATTCATTTTATGTGCATTTCAGTATAGTATACTAAAAAATTTTGCTACACATATGAAAACAAAAAAAATTGTTCAAAGGGTACCGTGTCCCATAAAGAAAAACTGAGTTTTAAATGTACTTTAATTATGAATACGTTTTTTACTTATTTTTCCTTTTGGGGACAAGTTTCCACTTAACCTTAAGATTAGAGTTTCTTGTACCAGTGTGTACGACTCCAACAGAAGATAATTAATCTTCGGAGTTCAACATATAAATACAAATTCAAAGAACTTTGCTTAATTGTACATTGGTGCCCACTTGTTAATATTAATTGCTAAGTTTAAGTAAAAAGCTTTTTCTTTCTAATATTCATTCCCTAACAAAAATTATAAGGAATGTTTTCTTCTCACACACAATTGAATTAAAAATTATTTATTTTCTTAAATCTAGAATTTAAGGTATATCGTGAACCAGTGAGATACAAAACTTAGAAACCTGCAGCAATGTCTGACTACATACTGTTAATATGCAAAAGTGTCTAATACTTTTTAGGTAATTGGAAAATAAAAACTTTTATGCTTGATTACGGCAAGGGTGATTTACAAACACGAGATTCTTAACCCATCCAAAAACAAATCCCTCCATACTTTCCAAACATCACAAATAGTGTTCTGAATTAAGAACTATAATAGTCGTCATATTAATATTTGAGGGCGCATTCAAATATCTTAAGGTTGATGGGGTTGGATTTTATGGCACCAGGGCCATATTTGACCAAGTTGTGCCAAACCAAGTCAAGTAAATAGACATAAACACACAAGGAAAGCTTTATTGGCACAAAAGATAATTATACCCAGACGAATCTCACCTGCGCTGCCAGTAACGCGCAGTTTGTTAGAGCAGTGACAAACTCATTGAGCCTCGGCTACCCCCCCCCACATTCCAAGGATATCTTCAATGGTAAATCTCTCATGATTAAAAAATAACACACTACACGTCTTAAATATATTGTTTCTTTAAATCCTATCATATCCATTAAATAATATCATAGCCATTAAATAATATATCCATTAAATAATATCTAAATTGGTATCACAAACTCAATTGTCTTTTATTAAAGTTGCATTTTTTATCCATGTTATGCTTTCGTATTGTTTTTAATATACTTTTATAGTTGGTTTGGCTGAATATTTTTAAATTTCCATCTATATTTATTTACATTTCGTCTTGCTTTTGGCGCAGCTTGTCCTTTACTGGACCTTACATCATAAAACCCTAACCAATCCCAAATTCAATGGAAGTAAATTTGCTGTTTCTGAAAAGGTCGTATGAATCTTAGTTTCATGTGACCGTTCGGATACTTTAACACTTTGAATACTGCATTTTCCAATTTTCAAGTTACCAGCATTTGCTGTGATATGTCTAAGAGCAAATACTAGTTTTCCATCGCATCGGTAAAGAAATTCTTTTCTTGTTTTTCTACCAGTCTTTCTATCCGCAAACAATTGGTTCAGAAAAAGCATTTCCAGCATGTGTTGACACTATTTGCTATAAATCACAAGTTAAATCTACTGAAAATAATCGTGCACATCTATCTTATTCTTCTGAAGTCGAAGTATTTCAAGCCAGTATTTAAACCTTTAGAAGTACACTTTTATGTTTCAGAGTAAGCACCTAGAGCATGTGTGAGGGATTTGTAAGAATGTATAGTCTTCAACGTACAGGCTTTTCTAACCAATAGATGGCCTTAAAAAGCATTTATGGTCTCCATGCAAGAACATTACTGGTGTGGTGTAGAAGTTTGAAGTGTGGGGTGCCAATAGCCCGTTGCTCCAGTGCGACGTTAATTAGCTATCTACCTATCAAGGACATTACAGTCGGAAGCCGTTTGACTGAATCCTTTAAGTGTATAGAAAATTAAGTTTTCTTGCGATGTTTTTAGCTGTCTGGTACAAATGAATCTATCTATAAAACATTAAAGTTCCCACTGCGAATTTAAATCTACTGGATTATAAATTCTCGTAGCAGGTTTTTAATAGGCTGTGTACAAAGTCATCTAGGGTAATGAAGTTTTTTGTTTAGAGATTATAAATATGAGTTTCATAATCTTTTCAAAACTGGTATTTTAAAATATGAATCCTAGTAAAAAAAACACCGTGATTTTTCTATCTCAAGATTAATTCATATTAAAAATTGAGATATTAACAATTGAATTATTGAGTTCTGATTAAAATTGATACTTTATCGCTGACTATATTGAAATATTTTTTTTTACATTTGTATTGTTCATAATTTTTAAGATGTACTAAGTTATATTGAATAGCACTTGTATGCAATTCAAATTTGTATATTATTTAAGTGCAGTTGAACTTTTAAGACTATTTATAGACCACTGTTTAAAATGCAAATATCTGTACTTTTCCATCGTAGCTCCTTGTGCAAATATAATCTTTTTACCCACCTTATCCACTAACCAATCAAGAGTTATTTGCCATAAAGAGTTCAAATTATAAAATTTGTAGTCCAGAAAATATATAATTGGTTGGTTTTGAGTTTTGCGGCTCAAGGTCGATATTTGGACAAGCTGTGCCAAACGCAAAATAGACAACACCAAGTAATAGATAAGTGTTGAACTTTTTGAGTATGTTCGGATTCATGTACTTGGTCTACCTGTTTAGCTAGATCTAAAGGAATAAGAAACATGCAGACTAGAGTTCTACATCAAATCAGGCTTCAATGTCAAACATCACTTTTCTAGATAAATATGCTTTAAAGATGATAAATGTTTCGAGTTAGAACAGTTACTCTCATTAGTATATAACACGTTTTGAATACATTTGTTTGTGTATGGAACCTGTTACTCTAAGCATACTTTTCTTTTTCGAAAAATGCATATTTACTAAATTCAACTTACTAATGTTTAACGTTCTGTGATACGACGTTATTATATAACTTTCAACTTTGAAAATCTTCTAGACTTCCAGAAAACATTAGTGCATTATATATAAAGCAATCTATATAATATACAAACACCTCTGGTACATATCATGTAACACTTTTTAATATAACATTTAATTTTATAAGTAGGAATTAGGGAATTAGTTAACCCTAGTCGCGAGCATACTTTTATGCTTAAAAATGTCCAAATTCAGTACATAGCGTTCAACTAAGCTCAACGTTGCATGACAAAGTAATTATGCAAGTTTAACTTAATGAAGCTAATGTATAGTTTCAAAACAGTACGTTGCTATAATACGATAACATTGTGTAACATTATAACTTGTACAGTCTTATTAGCTCAATGATTAAAACACTGGGTATTTATTTTCATTTCAAAACTATGGCGCAGTTAAAATATCATACTAATTCATATATATAGAAGACAAAACTGCCTTATTAAGTAAAATAAAATAACTGCGTAGCCATCAAGGCTTAAAATGCTTTATGAAAGATCCCAAAACTATGTCAGTTAAAATATTATATTAATTCATATATAGAAGACATAGCTGTCTTATGTGAAAAATAGCTGTAGCCATAAGGGCTTAAAATACTTTATAACAGTACTTCCCTTACTTTTAAATAAAAGTAAAGACCATAAAATTTTAAAGCATAAGGTGGAATAAGCCAATAATACATCTCAAGCAATATCATAACTCACTGTTAATGTTTGATGTTTCTGAAAAACATGCTGCAACGTGTCTTTAAAAAAAGCAGTGTTCGACACTCCTCTGGCATTTATTGCCTCGGCCATTTATGGAACATTCCTCCCTATAGCTCGATTTTTTTTTGTTCTTTGCTTCTCCAAGAATCTAATGGATCTGTGATAAGTGATTCCACCATCAGCCGGCAATGGGACGTGTTGAGAATTTTCTCTCGATTTAGGAATAGAATTTTTTCGAAATTATTAGCAACCATTGTGGCTTTTCGTCTTTTTAATTTATGTTCCCTTCAAAATTTTTATTACTGTTTATCATCCTTTCCTGATATTGAAAAGTCGCCATTGTAAAAGAGTAAATGAAAAGAAAGTGTGCCGAAAACATTCCAATAAATCCTGAATGGTTTTATCGAATGGAGTTTTCTTTACTTGTCAGTCTTCTGTGAAGTAAAGAAAGGCAACTAAAGTTAATTTTGGAACTCATTAATTTGTTTCGGTTTTCTTTGACAATGTTATGCTTCCATAAAACTGACCCATTATAGAAAACTCAACTGAGTACAGAATTCCAGAAGTACCAAATTAAGTATTTATTGACCACTTATACATTAAAGGCATCCCACTGAAAAGTTATCAATTTAATTTCTTTTGGTACTTTTATCCGTTTTATTATTAATCATTGTTGGAGAAAATAATTTGTTTATGTTAATAGATTGCTTGTGATTAGTGCTTATGTTGATAGATCACTTGAATTATTAACGTAAAAAAGAAACGGAAAAGAAATCGCATCTTTTAGTAGAGCATTATGCGTGATTGAGATCTAGGTCAACAAATGTGATACAAAATTTTATAACGCAATGGTTCAGTTTCGCCAAAACATTTCTAGGTTTCGCCAACAGTTTGCAATGATCTGGGACTACCAAACTTAAGGGAAAGTCCAGCGCATTTAACTAGATACCAATGATGAGTAAGAGACCGAGGACTTTTAGTTTTCACCAAGGTCCTTATACAGTGAGCTCTATGTCCAAGGGAGAATTCTGTTCACTGTTCTCATTGAGAAACGAATCGGCCGTTTCGTTTCCAAACACGCCAACATGGGAAGGAATCCATTGCAACTATAGTGGTTTTGATGTCTCCATGGATCAGTGCTAATTCTATGTCACATGGTGGGTAGATAGGTATTTGAATTAGCATACTGGGAGCATCTCAACGGGCTAATGGCGATGGTTCGGGAACAATACCGAAGGAAAAGGTCCAAGGATCACACTTCTGTAATTTTCAAACACGGTCAGATGACAAGGTCAATACCTGAGCTGGCACCCCACTCTCCAAACTTCCACACCATGCGACGTGGGGATATTTGAGGCCACGACAGATTTAACGTGCACCAGCCTGCACGTACACTACTGTCCTTGGTTGAATCGAGTTCTGAACTCGCAACCCTCCGATTGCTAATCCGCTATTCTTCCAATCGGGTTACCACGGTCCCATGTTGTCTTCAATTGCCGGCTTTTCAAGCAAAGTTATAAAGAAAAACAATATTGTACGAATACTTTTGTAGTCATTGTATATCAGATATACGAAATATTTCCCACTGAATTTCGTCAGTGTTAATGGAACACGTTCTATTACATTTATTCCTGTTTCCAGTCAAACATGAAGACTGATTATCTAGAGATTTCTCAAACATTGTTCTGACCGTATTTTTTTATTTTCCTCCATATGTATGGAATGTAATCCCCAGGTTAAGTGCCCAGAATATGGAACTTTTGTTTGATTGCAAGTATTCAAGCACCTGCTGATATTCTACTATGCAGTCCTTTCTTCTCTTAATCTTTTGGCACAAGTAGAATCCAGTCACTTCTCAGAGTTCATAACTGTCTCGTCAATAATGGAGGTAAAGGTAGATAATATTCTCTTATTCCATACAGTCCATCTCTTTTACAGATCCTCATCTGAAACAAGCCGTTAACTTTTAATCTGATTCTTTATTTAACAGAAGAAATATTCATTATCTTACTCTAAGTCTGTAATTTTGATACGATTGCATATTTGGTAAAACTTTGTCACAATCACGTCAGTTATGAATTCCATAACTTTTTCTAATATTTCTGTCTAAACACCTTTTTTCTCTTATAATAATTTTCTTCCTATCTAGCTTACTTTCTATATCAGTTAATCCTTTCTGATAATTATTCCAGTAAAATTTTTCCAGCAACATCAGTTTTAATTAAAACTACAAAAGGATCTTTGAGTTGCTCTTTTTGGCTCATTAAACTAAATGGCGTTATAGAATTCGAGTTCTCAATCCAGAGAATCTTCCATATAAGTTACAAAAGGGATATCATTCCAAACATGTCCTGGTTTATTGTAAAAGAATTTTGCGTTACTACTTTTTTGCAAACAAAATGGTGTTTTGAATTTGAGTTCTGAATCCAGATAATCTGCCTTAAGTTACGAAAGGAATGTCATCCCAAATCTTTTCCTGGTCATTGCATCTGCAGAGGACATGTTCTTATTGGGGTTACTAAAATTTTATTATTTGAATTAGCATGCTCTTTAGAAGTAAAGATTTTTGTAATAATTTCATCATTATTTGAAACATAACTCACTGCAATCGAATATAATCGTCAACAATTCAATCTTATGCCTCGATTTCCATAAAAGCTAAAAGGCTTCTCAGTTTCACTTAACCCTCAAATGGTTTCGCCAAGATATCTCGTCCATCAAGATCTGACCAAGTTTGCTAATGACGAATACATCGTCATCAAGAAATTGCTAATTTTTTTATGATGACGAGATCAAGATCTGGTCAGTTTTCATCTAACGACGAGATATCTCGTCCATCAAAAAATGGGTTTGCTAATGACGAGACACCTCGTCAAGATAACCACCAGCAGGATTAAGCTTTGTCTCAGGCTTCAGAAAAACACATGAATAAATTGATTAATATATTTCATTTACTTTGAGATTTCTGAAAACAGTTATCTTCTAATTTCCTCAAGTATTCTTCAGAACATACTATATTAAAACATTTCTTGAGAAGTTAAATATTTCGTTGAAGAGAAACCTTGCATGTCCAAATTTCAACAATATTTTCGAATATGCCATGTTTCTATCTCTGCTGCGTGAATATGTAATTATGTAATGAAAATAAATTTATGTTATCTTGAGGTTAATAACTCCTTGTATAGTGATGTTTTAATTCATTGTTGAAAGTACTTTATGTTCTTTATACACCAAATTTTTCTTGAAATCTTTTGACTGTTAATTGTTGAGTTCTATCAGGACACATTCCACTTTATCAAGTAGTTCTAAGCTAAACTCAGAATAATATTATGAAATGATTTTTTTGTAATTTTCAACAAACTTTCAACGAGTATCCATGATCGCTTAACAGGTAAAATATTTATCTTTGACCCTTGAAAACTATTATTGAAAGAGTATCCTAATTAATTATGCCTTGATCCTAAATTATTATTTGGTATTTATGTTCTCATTACGTGACTGGAAGCTCCATTCACTGCCAAATAGCAATAAGTCGCTTCAAATTAATGATCACTAATATTCGACGACAGTCGTATTATCTGAAATGTTTATTAAAAGGATCCTGCCGCATATATATTTCCGAATAATATCATGGTCGTTGATTCGGCTGCATAATTCATTTCGTATCTAATGAATCGAACAACTGTTAATTCAGGCTCCACCATTAAAATTCTCGATGATTTCCATCAAGTTCTAATGTATGAGTTTTAAGATGGACAAATGGAACGATTAGGTGATGGAGTGTGTTCGGATAGATTCACTTTTGAAGATTTAGGAGTTCAGAGAATTTATAGCTGCTTTATCATCAATAGTATTCGATTCCTTTGATAGGAAACTGGATTGTATCGATACCGACTAGGGGAAAGTCAGACACGCATGTGACGTCACGCTCGAAGAGTCCGTGATAGATGTGATTGGCTGCTAGGCTTCAGTCTGACTGTTAAATGAAGCAAACGATAAATTCAGTGCACCAAAAATTTTAATTGTATTGCGTTTAATTATTCTTTTATCGTCTAATACTTCATAACTGGATTATTTTTAATGGTAGAACTTTTATTATTTAACATAGAGATTCTCTGGTTTTAGACAACTACATAAACAAAATAATATAGACAAAGTAAATATGAGCTGAAAATTACATAATTTAATAGGTAGGTATTTAAATTAACGTCATAGTGTAGCAACACAATGGGCTATTGGTTACGGTCCAGGATCAACCCTCAAGAGAAATACCCGAGGACAACATCTCGTAATTTTGAAGCTGGCAACCCACTCTCCAAACTTCCACACCACGCCAACGTGAGGACATTAGAGGCCACGACAGATTTAACGTGCACCAGCCCCTTCGTACTCGACGGTCTTTGACTGAACCTGATTTCGAACTCGCAACCCTCTGGTTGCTAATCCGACATGACTGAAATATGAACTTTTTACCCTGCGTTTTTATTGAAAATAAGAATTAATACTAGCTGTGCACAAAACGCTGTTTTATACTTTTGACTAATTCATCTCATTTGGAGGTTTGAACATTGTATATCAATGCTTATATTCCATAATAGAATTATTATTCTATTCTTCCTGCTTATATTCAGTAATATAATTCTTATTCTATTCTTGTTTGTATTCATAAGAATTTGAATAATGTATGAAAAGTGAGAAACGACACTGTCCTAAGCAACAAAAAAACAAACGCAGATGCTATGCGAAGTCTGCAAGCATGAAGAAATTGTCAAAACATCTCATATGTTACGTATTTGCCATTTAACTTCTGAAATCATTTACTAGAATAGATAAACTGGAAACAATCGTACAGCACTCCCACATTTCCCCATACACGTCGTTCCAATCTGTTGAACAATAAGCGTTGCACAAACACATGTTTGATTTCATTTATACTATCCCAACATCCTTTGTTATGAAAGTTTATTGGTCTTATATGGGATCCCTTAGAGAAAGCTTTCCACTCGTTCAAGAAAACGAATCACTTTAGAGAAAATGCAAATACCAAATGCCATTTAAATATTTGTCGTTTTCATAAAGGAAAACTTTATCCATTCGCATTTTAAATCTATTGTTCGTTTTGCGTTTGTAGTATGGGGAAATTCATTTATAATAAAATACAAGATTTTATTCGTTCTTTTATTCAACTTCATTCTTGCTAATGAAGCTTATTCTTTTCAGGATAAGCTGTTTTTACAAAATAAATCCATCGTCTCAAGTTCTGTCAAATGCATTTTGATTAGGTTAATCTACAAAGCAAATTGTCCAATCGTTTTAGGGAAATCATTTATGTATTTTTGTATCAGCAAACAATGATTGGATATGGTCCTTTTACATAAACGCTTGAGCATTCCAGCAAGCAGAATAAGAAAAGACAGACATTTCAAATTCTGCTTACTTGAACACTATTTTCCTTGCAATTTTTTAACACGGAATGTTTCACCCCGTCTATTCGAAAAAGCTTCGTTACGATAAAGTAAAATCCAATTTATTTATCGAAGGAAAAACTTCCTCGCGCTTATCATAATATTTGACAAATGTCTTTTTAACTTTTTTGGGTTCCTCAAAAACGTTATTGGAAATTGGGACGCATTCCAAAAAAAAAGAGAATAGCATAATAAACTTATGATTTCATTGCAAGCAAGTGACAGTTCACTGGGCTTGAACAATCTGATATAGGGTGAAAAAAACTTCAAAAGAACTTTTTCAAGAATTGGACGAAAGCATTCCAGTATCAAAATAAATCCCATGTCTGTTCACAGTTCTTTTATCTTTCACGTGGCAACATTACGAAGATTACAACTATTGTAACAAATAAAACTTGTATTCGAAGCAACAGCATTATTAAATTAAAATACGAAAGCATGACAAATTTTGAAATACGAATAAAGTAAATATGAGTAATGATGGCGAGAGAAACATATATTTTCTAAGCAAGCAAAAGTTTAAAAAAGTTATGCTGACGTACCAGCAACTTCATTTGCTATTCACCGCCATTTTCTTTTTTCTTCCGGTTAGTGAATATGAAAGTTAGTAATTTTAGTCAAATAATTCATATTAATTCATTTGGATTTATGATCCAAGCATACTAATTATATATGCGAGTGAGAATTTTTTTAATAATTTCTGTTTTCTAACTTTCCTGGGTTACATGTCTTTTGGATTATACATATGAACATGGTTTATTTTATAATTCATCTTTTCATTCCACCTTATTCATTATTTATAAAGGGAACTTTACTTATCTAAATTTATATAAATAATGACTTTTCTCATGTGGTTTCCAAATGTAATCTTTCTGCATTCAACAGCGTGAAAATATTGCATAAAATGAAAAAGGAGTAAGATAGAAATGAAAAATATTTCGTCTTTGTTACCTTTTCTGGGTAGAAAAATCTTTTCGGGAATTTTATGTTTGAGCTGATGTGATCTGACTCAAATCATGTATTTTTTACCACTGACCACTGTATGACCACTGACCACACTTCGACCTTCGCTTTTGCGAGGGATGAACTGGCGGCTACTTATGAAGGAGGACAATCACCAACATCCATGTGCTTACTGAGGTTCGAATCCGGGTCCCACAGGATGACAGACAAACGCCAATCCCACTACACCAGTGAGGCGACTCAAGTTACGTATCTAACATGATAGAGCTTTAAACAAATCTCGATATGTTTTGTTGCTGTATTGCCATTTCATGATTCACAATATCTAATTAAAACGAGGTACTTAAGGCGTAACCATCCTGGTGGTTTATCTTCGTGTCGAAAACTATCCTGTAACCATACTATGGCGCAAAAACCTGTTCCAAACTCATCGGTTCTGGGCAAGGCACAATTTGTTTTTCCTACTTAGATCTTCATTCCCTTGGAGTAATAGAACAGTTTAATATCGACGAGGCATTTGCAAAACTGACCAGATCTACATGGACGTGATATCTCGTCCTTACTAAAATTGACCAGATCTTGAAGGTTAAGCCTTTATATAAGTTATTGTGTTTTATAATGTTTCACTGGAAACGTCTTTGAAAAGTATGCATCACTGTAACCGTGAAACGAACGAATTATGTATTTTATTGAATATTTTTGAATAAAAAATGTTTTAATTGAATACTTAAATCTGAAGACGTATAACTTATCTTGATAATTTTCAATAGCTTTAGGAATGCACAATGGATTCAAGTTAAGATATTGGGTTGAAAAACCTGTCTAAAAAGACATATTTCTAAATTTAAAAACCTCGCAGCACACACATTATTTTAAGCTTGTAATATGAGCTTAGAATCTTTTCTTTTGTCATAAAATTTTAATACATGAAATATAAAAGGTTTCGTAAAAAGAATTATAAAAGGTATTGTAAATATTCGACTGACAGTTTACAAAAATTGCACATTGATTGCATGCTATAAGTACACAGATTAAATGTTATGAGTTTAAAAAGAAAAAAATGGCATATTAAAATAAAATAAATGTTCTATACGTTAATTTCATATTTTGCATGAGAAATTTCAATTGCGTTGAGAATTTTGGAAGATTTTTCATAGTTATGCTCCATTTTTTATACATTATATAAAAAATAATAAAAGTTACATTGATTTACTGCCATATTCAAACAGGAATGGATGCACAAAAGAAAACTTACAAATTTGGTTTTCATTAGAGGGATTTTCATTGTAAACAAATCAGACGGAAACCGAGGATTTTACTTCCTGTTCCCCAAATACTCTAGCATGATACATATCGTGGTTACCTTAAATATAGTTTATCACCGTTTTGGCAACATTTGGCATTTAATCTAATAGGCGTTGACCAATAAACCTTTATACATCAGTTCGGAATTCATTATTTGGAATTTTTGTTGATGAAGTGCTGAAATCGTATTCCAAAAACAAGTCAAGTGACGTCACGTCCGGAATACGTACAGAAAGCACGTTCCAAAACAAAAAACTACCACCACTTATATTAAGCTTGATCGAAAGTCTCTCATATGTTTGCCAAGTTTAAAACTTCGAATTTAAATATTTCGAAACGATTCGTTTTTCTCCCTATAGAATCTTTTTAAATAACAAAGAATGATAACACTTGTTAGTTGGCAATCAAACACACGAATATGTAGAAAGATCAGTAGTGTTCAGCGCAACAACACTAATGTCGAAACGATAAAAGTAAGAACAAAAATGATTTACTGTTGATAAGCTAGAGTTAAAAATTCTTAAAACAAATCTGAGCATAATTTATAATGTTGCCATTTATCAAATCAAAATATTTAATAATTTTGTGTTGCCTGTCTTTACAAAAAGAACACTTAAAGAACAGAAACGTTAAATAATCTTCTTGCTAAACGATATTTAAAAAATTGTTTCGTAAAAGAATTCTTTTTGCGAATGCACGATTTATGACATTCGATAGACGATTTAACTCATTTCCGATAGACAACTTTGCCAGTACTAAAAATATTTCAAGCTGTGTTTGCACTGATCAAGGAATTATACAGCTAGTTTGAAAAGACATTTAAAACCGCATGTTACAAACCTTTCAATGCTAAATTCTTATTTATAAAATTGAAATCAATGCGAAATATTTACGATACATGCTGTTATGACACATGTACTGTTTATGATACACATTTGTACTTTATATATTATTATATATATATATATACTTTATTACAAGAGAAACATACGGTCCAAAAAACTACATTCTGAGAAAGCGAAGGGTAAACATTCTATTCCCTAATCTAAATTCAGAGTGTGCTTCCAAGAAGAAATCTAACCCTCGTGCAAAGAAAAAATGACTTAGTAGACTTCACCAGTCTAAGGATCACACTTCTGGTCTAGTGAAGCCAAAAAACTCATTTCTTGACATTTTTGAGTGTTTCACTTGAGAGCCAACGATATCAAAACATATCTCAGTTAAACTGATGATACTCTGTCACCATTTTTCACAGATCTAAAACAACGTCTCTTTTTAGTATATTTATTAGTACGTGGATGTTAATTCCCATAGAAACATATGAAGATGTCGACTGCTTCAATGAATAACGAGACAGGTAAAAAAAGTAACTTCAATAAAAATTCATCAAAAATTAAATAAAAATACGCTGACTTGTCTAATGTCTTTTTTCAAAATAAAAAGGCTTAACAATTTATTCTAATACCTCAATCTTTGTGATCGTTGCATTCTAAAGATATTTTAATTCACAGCCATCACAACTCAAAGAAAAACTGATTTAATTTGATCCATTGCCAGATCCATACGTCTTATTTTCATACGTAGACCGATGCCATCACATAAAAAATAATTTATTTCTCCACCAAGTAAAGAAATCCAAAAATGCATTTCTATCGCTTGATATTTTTAGAATCCATTACATTCTAAATTTTAGTAATTTTGGAATATAACACTATGATATGTTTAAAAAGGTAAATGCGACTTTTATGTCAATGTTATTTCAACTGAAACTCAGAACTTAGAAGACAAAGAGAAAAGTCTCTTCTTTTGTATCCCTATCTCAGACGTATATAAAATTTGACCATAGGACAGACGTCTTCGACTACTGGCCTCAAGTTTATTAAGCCCAAATGTTTACTTTAAACCGTAGCCAAGCAGAAGATTTTCTCCATTCCAACTCCGTTTTTTCTTACACCGTTTTCAACCGGAGGTCTTTTCTGAGTGGTTTTTTCTCCCTTATCGATTTAAGCTCTTGTATGGGAAAGGATGTGACACTGAAGACATATTTCAGCCTCGGACAATATTGCTTCGAAGACTTTTTTTATGTGCACTTACGTAAACATTAGGTTCTTATTTCATACTCCGGAATTGTTCGTGGGTGTGGTGATAGCTTGTTGGAAATTTCTCTCTTGAAGTTATCCACACAAGAGGAAGGAGAGTTTACTTGTTGTTAAAGTAGATTGGGAAGGTAAACAATGTTATTCGAGCAAGATCCTGTTATCGTGTACATGAGCAAATTTTGTATGGAAGTTTAATTACATGAGTAATGTAACAGAAGGAATTTTCGTGACTTTTTAACGCTCTAAGTGGTTTCGGCAAGACATCTGACGTCTTATTAATGATGTGATATCTCGTCGAGAAAAAACTGTTCCGTTACTCCAAGGGAATGAAGATCTAAGTGGGGAAAACTAAGTGCCTCTAGCCAGAACTGGTGACAATTTGGAACAGGTTTTTGCAACAGAGGCTGGTCACGACAGGGCAGTTTTCGATGCGAAGATAAACTACCAGGATGGTTAAATGCTCGACCACTGACCACTTCAGCCTACAATGAGCTAACTGGCGGCTTTTTGTGTAGGAACACTTAATGGGTAAGCTGCCGTTACTCTTAACTGGGATAATCACCATCATCCATGCGCCTACAAACCGAGATTTGAACTGAGTGGAAGACAGACGTTATGCCCTCAAATTTTTATGACTTTAAGGAAATTAAATGGTTCAGTATTTGTCCTTTTCCAAGTTTTTGAGAATTTGGGTGAAGACGTATAGAAAAGCGTGGTCGGATAGCGGTATCGACTTACTTTTTATCAATGGGAAATGGTTAGGTCAATTGAATGGCTCTGATCCAGGATTTTAATCTTTTTTCCAATCTTCTATTTCCTTAAATAAATAACGACCGCGGTAAAACTTAGAAGAGTTGCGGATTAGAAACCGGAGGATTGCGAAGTCCAAACTCGATCCAACCAAAGAGTGTTGTGTACGTGGGGGCAGGTGAACATTGAATCTGTCGTGGCCTCAAATGTCCTCACTTTGGCGTGGTGTAGAAGTTTGGAGAGTGGGGTGAGAGCTCAGATGCTAACCTCGTCATCTGACCGTGGCTGAAAATTACGAGGTGTTGTCCTCGGAGCTTTTCCTTCGGGATTGACTTCGGACAATTCAACTACCTACTTTAAAAAAATTTCGAGAAAGCTTGGCTTTTACTTTATGAATACATGACTTTTAATTATTTTTCAACATCTATTCCTACTTCGTTCAAATGGTTGTTTTTTTTAGCAATGGAACTACGAAATGTTATTTAAAACGTGGAGATCGCAGTTTTAAGCAAAGGAAGGGTGAATATAAAAAAATTATAAGGTTCAGGCAGAGATCAGGCGTATAACAGAAAATTTAAGTGAATTCACTACATTTTTCAGGACGTTGCAAAATAGTGAATAGTCGACCAAGAGAGTGATGAAATTATGGTAGACAATCGGAAGCAAAATTGTGATTTTTTTTCTCCAAGCCCGACCACTGACCTCTCGGCCTTCGGTACTACAAAGGGGTGAAATGACGGCCATTTGTGAGGGAGCACCCAATGGGCGAGCCGCTACACCTAACAAGGACAGTCGCTATCATCCATGCGCTTACAAACCGGGATTCGAATCCGCGACCTAATGGGTGGCAGACAAGCACTATGACCACTATACCAGTGTTAGGCGGCTAAATTGTAAAACTATGACACAGTTGTGCACGTTTTGTCGTACTTCACCAGAAAACAAGAGTTAAGCCCGGCTAAAAATACATGAAATGCTCTTTGTTTTCTATTTCTGATCAATTTGCATTTTATTTTTCATTAGGAAATATGAAATGCAAAATAAAAACATGCTCGAATCCATTATGAATGGTTAGGTGATTAGAATACGGGGTGAAATCAACTAATTATGTTATAGAATTATTTCATAATTTAAAAATAATCATGTAATAATAATTATACGAGGAATGGTTATAAAAAAAACCGAACGGATCGTTCTGCAGGCAATCGGTGAGCATGTCAAGGTCTAATGGCACACGAGCGTGTCACGTGATATCCCCCTCCCTATTGCTGTCGTCGTCAAGGTTGTGCGCCACTCAATTGGGCCGAGTCCTTCGTTCGACGTGGACCTTGCGTTTGTGTTCCTTCGGGAAAATGTCAAGTGTTCAAGTAGAGTAACGCGTCAAGTAGAGCAATGTGAAATTCCTTGTGAAACTCGGAAAATCCTCCAGAAACTTATACTTTATTGAAAGGAGTATACGGAGATGAGTGTTTGTCATGCACTCAGGTTTATGGGTGGTTCAAAGAGGGACGAGCAGAGATCGCAGACGACCCGCACCCAGGACGACCTTGCAGGTCAAAAACGGACACAAACATTAAAAAAGTCGGTTAAGTATTCACGCTGTTGCTGAATTCATAGGAATCGACCAAGAAAGTGCTCGGCAGATTTTACACGAAAGTTTTAACATGAAGAAAGTGTGTCCGAAAATGGTACCGAAAAACCTCACTCGAACAAAAGGAATCTCGAATGAACACTTGTGCTGACACTTTGCAAAACATTCAAAGGGACCCTAAATTCTTAGAGTGGTAACTTGTGATGAATTCTGGTTTTTTACGTACGATCCCGAAACTAAGCCCCAATCAATGCATTGGAGGAGCCCCAGTTCACCAAGACAAAAGAAATATCGAATGAGCAAATCAAAATTCAAAGCAATGATGATTGTTTTTTGAGATTCATGGGATTGTGTATGTTAATTGGGTACCTGAAGGTCAAACTGTGAACCAACATTACTACATTGAGGTCCTGACTACCCTTCGTGAGCAAATAAGACAACCTGAATTGTGGAAAAACAAGTCATGGTTTCTTCATCAGGACAACGCTCCGACCCACACTGCACTGTCTGTCAGGAGGTTTTTGGCCAAGCATGGGATCCCTGTGTTTGAACATCCACCCTATTCACCGAATCTCGCCCCGTGTGACTTTTCTATTTCCCAAGGTCAAATCAGGACTGAAAGGAACCAGATTTGAGAGAGCACAAGCCGTGTAAGAAAAAGCGACGGAGACCATGAACACGCTTTCAGAAAATGATTTACAGCACTGCTTTGACCAATGGAAAATCCGCATGGAGCGTTGTAGGGATCGTGTATGGGAGTATATTGAGGCGGATAATGTTAAAATTGTGAAAGAAAACCAATAAAAGATTTTATAGCACTAATCCGGTTTTTAATAGCCACACCTCGTATATTATGCCACAATTTTTTGCTATTGGGTTTTTAAATTCACACTGCTAGTCCACTGTGTTGACGTTAATGACATACCAAAATCGTTGTTCCTTTAGTTCAGACTAAAGCCAAAAACAAAAGTATACTCGTGATTCTGAGCACAAAAATGACCATCCACTTCCACACTTTGTCTCTGCTTTGGTACTCCAGCTCTCCCTCGGAGTTATTGCAAGTTGAAATCGATTGTACAATTATGCTGCGTCCAACGCTAATCGCTATCGTACCATAAGACTAAGTTCTATCCCCAAATTGTTTTTAAAGATCGCAATCCTAAGGGATTGATTTCCCCCAGTCTCTTTTAACTAAATCCAAAACTAATTTATATCAGATTAAACATGTTTGATCCTACAAGTGGTTTCGACGAAATATCTCGTCCATCAAACCAATTTTACTTATAACGAGATATCTCATCAAGATACTGCCTTTCTTTTATGAGATGAAGATCTGGTCAGCAAACTGCTAGTTGTAGGCGGCGCAGGGTTCGATTCTTCCTTGGGTGTATTTCTCTCTTCCTCGTTAGTAAAACTTTATGTGTGTATTTCCTTTACTTGACGTTATCAGTCTTATGTCTGGCGCAGCATGGCCAAATATGGCCTTGGCGCCAACCAAGATCTGGTCAGTTTTCTTCTAATGGCGAGATATCTCGACCATCAAGATAGGGGCGGCTTCTTGCTAATGACGACATATCTGGACGATACACTCACTGCCAAAAGTTAAGCACGAAGCGGTAAAATGCGAAAAAATCGACAAGTACAGATTTTTTAATTGACACTAAATGCGGCAGGAAAGTAGCAAATATGTTTATGCATGAAAGAAAACAAAGAATTACATACAAAGAGGAAAACAATATTGAATTTTCATAAATTATAAGATGAAGTCATATTGGAGTCATTAACAAATGATGTTTAAATCCAAAACAAACAAAACCGACAATAATTGGGTACGTGACCACCTCTCATCCTCATACAAAGTTTACAGCGTGCGACCATGCTTTCCATGAGGTGATCAACCACCCCAGAGTCAAGTAATTGCCATTCCTCCTGTACAGCAATTTGCAAATCTGTGAAAGTGACTGAGGGTGGGAAACATGCAGACACAGCACGGCCGAGGGCATCCCAAAGATTTTCAATGGGATTAAGGTCGGGCGAGTACGCCGGCCAATCCATACGCGCAATCCCCTCACTCTCCAGGCAGTCGTCGACGATGTTGGCTCGATGGGGACGCGCATTATCATCCATTAAAACGAAAGCAGTACCAACTGCTGCAGCGTACAATCTCACAGTGGGTTCTAGGACTTCATCCGTTACCGGACAGCCGTCACAGAACCCCGTCTATAGATATGCAGGTCGGTGCGATATCCCAACGAAATCCCTTCCCACATCATGATACTTCCACCTCGGAATGCGTGATGCTCGATGATGTTCAGGGGTCGATTGCGTGTGCCTTGTTCTCTTCAGACCATTACATGCTTGTCATCTGGCTCCAGGGCAAATCTCGTCTCATCCATGAACATAATATTGGCCCAATCAGACACAGTCCAATTCCCATGTTGTCGACACCACTTTAATCGTGCCCCTCTGGATTGGACGGATCGAGGAACACAAACTCGTGGTACCCGGGCGTACAGTCCATTCATGTGTAGCCTTCGGCGAACAGCAGTGGCAGATATCGTCTTGCCAATGGACACTGCAACCATAGAAGTCACACGTGTGGAGGTCGCCCTTCGATTCCGCTTGGCTAAAACAGCAATATATCGATCTTCCACGGGAGTCGTAACCCTTGGGCGACCGGCCACAGGTCTTCGGACAACTGCTTGGCTTGTTTGGAATTGCTTCCATAATCGTGAAATGACGGAATGATGAACGCCGAAGAAAAGAGCAACATCTGCGATTGATTGTCCGGCTTCAAGGCGTCCCACAGAACGCCAGCGCTCACTATCTGCCATTCGTCTTCTGGAAGCCATAGAAACCCATCTGTCTTGAAAACTAATTGTACGAAAGTTCTAAACACTTTTTATCAGCACTTATATGAAACTCCTCTAACCCTTCACAATGCTGGCTTCTTATAAGACTGCCTTTTTTGCATATTTCTCGACACGAAACCGTGATTGGCTGTTACAGAACATATTTGCATACTTCCATGTACCTCTTTAGCGAAATGCAGCCTCTCAAATTCAGATTGGCTTCCGGAAATTAACATTTTCCTCTCCATGCTTAACTTTTGGCAGTGAGTGTACAACCCCTGATACCGTCATTAATTTATATAACCCCAGACCCTTCAGTGCAGATGCTCTGTGCACGTTAAATAGTTATGTGAATCTATTAATTTTACAAAACGTCAATTGGAAAAATATCAATGAAAATTTTCCCGAACTATTGTTGATATCTTGGTATTTTAATTAACGTCACACTGGAGCAACACCGGGCGACGGTCCGGGAACAAACCCGAAAGGAAAGATCCAAGGACAACACGTAATTTTGAAACACGATCAGATGACGAGGTCACACCTGAGCTGGCACCCCACACTCCAAACTTCCACACCACGCCAACATGAGGACATGTGATGCCACGAGATTAATCGTGCACCAGCCCCCTTTGTACACTACGGTCTTTGGTTGGATTCAAACTTGCAACCCTGCAGTTGCTAATCCGTTTATTGATCCGCCCTATTGATACCTTGAGGAAATCACTAAACATAACTAACACTATATAATATTCAGTGAATTGTTAAAAATATCCATACACCAAGTCCTTTTATGTCTGCCTTTATACACCAGTAATATGAAATATACACAGTGCGTCAAATAAGTTTTAAGACTCGTCCCAGAGCGCTGGTTGTAATGGCGCTATGAGTGTAAATGCGCATGCGTCATAACGTCCATCGTCTGCTGGCACACTGGTAACAAGTTGTGCGCATTTCGTTAAGTAGCTGAGAGAATGCGAGCGTTCATTGCAGAAGTGAATTTTTTTCATGTTGATTTTTTAAGATGGAGCAAAAAGCTGTAATTAAATTCAACGCAAAACTTGGTAAAAGTGCTTCGGAAACATACCAACTCATGAAACAAGTTTACGGTGACTGTTGTTTAAGTAGATCAAATGTTTTCGTGTGGCACAAACGTTTTTTGGACGGAAGAGATACGGTAGAAGATGATCAGCGTAGTGGAAGACCAATTTCATCTAGGACACCTGAAGTTATTGAAAAATACGAAATTTCGTAACAAACGATCGCTGTGCGTCACTGAGAATGATGGAAGACTCTTTAAACATGAACAAAGAAACAATTCGAACCATCCTGCATGAAGATTTGGGCAAAAACAAAAGTGTGTGCTAAATTTGTTCCACACACTTTAACCCCTGAACAAAAAGCAATGAGAAGTGCACATTGCAGAGACATCATTTCAGCCGCTGAAAACAATCCAAACTTCTTGAAGTCCACCGTATTCACCTGATTTAGCACCCTGTGACTACTTCTTATTCCCAAAACTTAAAATGAAGTTAAAAGGGTGTTATTTTGAGGATATTTCGACCATACAAGAAGCTTCGACGCGTGCTTTGCAGGCCATTCCGCAAAGTGATTTACAACAGGCGTTCGATTCATTAATAAATCGCTGTAAAAAGTGCATTGAAACCGGAGGGTCCTATTTTGAATAAAAAACCAAAACAGGTATTAATTTCTTGTTTCCATTTCTTTTTACAGACCCAGTCTTAAAACTTATTTGACGCACTGTGTATAACATCTCGAAAAAACATTAAGTCGGTATATTCTTTTATTTACTTTGTCAACTCCATCAGTCCAAGTTGTGTTCAGTACTCCAAATCTAGGCTTATGGATGGCGTTTTTTAAGTACCAAGTGGCTCTGTTCTTAAGTCTCCAATAATGCGGAGGCTTTTCAAGAGAACGTCTTACCGTCTTCTTTAGAAATGGGGAAATAAAGTGGGTATATAGACGTGGATTTAAGAATATCTGGAAGATGTTTGCGTATGTTTAGAGCTCTTTTTGAAATTTTTTGGATAGAATAACAGATCTTCTCTCAAGATGGACTGTAATACAAATTCCAGTGTTTGCAGTTTGTAAATATTGCGTGTTTATTTAATTTGTTCGTTGTTTATGGATTTTGTAGCGACATGGGAACATTTGTCGAAGCTGCACCTAACACAACACAGCGTTAAATAATGTGTGAATTCGGGTAGAGATAGAAAATTTGTAAATATTTACTACAAATGTGATTGTATCTAGCTACAAGCACAAAAGTTCCTGCATTTTAATTTAATAAATATTTTTGCGAAATAAAATAGTATTAAAATGTCGCTTATTTTGATGCTGTTTTGAAAACTATCCATTTGCTATGAAACCTGTAGAGTAAAAGGAAGGTAGGTATGCAGATAGGTAGTTATTTAACATCGCACTGGAGCAATACGACGGGCTATTGGCGATGGTCCGGGATCAATCCCGAAGGGAAATATCCGACGAAAACACCACGTAATTTTAAACAGCGGTCAGATGACGAGACAAAACCTGAGCTGGCACCCCACTCTCCAAACTTCCACACCACGCCAACGTGAGGACATCTGAGGCCACGACAGATTTAACGTGCACCAGCCTCACGTACACGACGGCCTTTGGTTGGACCGAGTTTCGAACTCGCAACCTTCCGGTTGCTAATCCGTTGCTCTTCCAACTGGGCCACCACGTCCCTGAAATAACTATAAATGAATAAATGGTATCATAGCATTAAACCTTCTTCGTGTTTCTCCTTTGTTAATTTTCTTAGATTTTTAAATTTTTATTTTAATAAGATTTTTCTAGTAAGATTTTAATTTGAAAGACTTCCAAGATTTTAATTTAAGAGGCTAAGTCGATAAATCCTTACATTTACTTTTAATTTCAACTTCGTTGAGTTCGATACAATCAAATTACATTCACTTTGTTATTAAGCTTGTGAGTAAAGTAATTAGTCAACGTCATACTAGGAAAGTCTTATATGTAAAAAGCTCAGATTTAATGTTGGATGAACCCCGAAACCTTTCTTCAAAAGTCTCCGTCTGGTAAGATCAAAGGACGCCCTTTTGTCCTTAAAATTATTTTGAATAACTTATGAAGTGATACTTTTAGGATAATAGTTTTAACATTTCCTATTCCTTGATAATGTAATTCTTAATTTCGATCTTTCCGAAACCTTTGATTCCTACCCGTGTCGTATTTTTGTTATAATTGTTCCCCAAGCATTTATGTCGTTTTTAGTTACCAGTATTTGTAATTATATTTTTTAAGGTTTTTACAATGGAATAATTTTATTGTTTTCCCTAGAGTTTTTTCTCTTTGCAAGTCCGCTTTAGTTTGCAGGTAATTTTTAATTATTTCAGCTTTATAATATTTTAACTTACATCTGTAAACTTCTTGGTATACTCTGTGATACCATGGAGATTTTGACTAAATTTGTAATTAAAAATAATATGAAACGCTTGGAAAACGCTGCTCCGAACACTTCTTAACCTTCCTGGTTGTTGTCTCAACGAAGTATCTCGTCATTAGCAAAATTTACCAGTTCTTGATGGATGCGGAATATCACTTCATTAGAAAAAACTAACCAGACCTCGATCTCGTGGTTGTCAAAAAGTCGGCAATATCTTGATGACGATTTAACTCGTCATTAGCAAAATTGATCATATGTTTGATGGATGAGATATCTCGTTGAAACCACTTGAAGGATTAATTAATTCGATACGATAGGCCTAACTGCAGTTATAGTAATTAGATCGCTTTGTGTGGACGAGTATTGTCCTTCGAAAGAAAACTCAAATCGGTCAGATGCATTAAATTTGATATTAGAATCAAGTGACACTGCAACCTTTTAATTAAAAGAAACATTACATTAGAATGCTACCATGACTGAAACCTTGTTAATAGATTGCGTTTCTGTGTACTCTTACGAGTTTCTTTTCACATTCAAATATACTTCTAGAATCTGATTTCAAGATAAATTTATCTTATCCGCGAACTACGCATAAAACTAAACTATCTGTGACTAAGGCATAAAACTGAGCTATAATCCGAATTATATGCTAATTACATAGAATCTCGGTAAATGAGTCGAGTACGTTATCAACGACAGAACCATCTTTCCTATCAAAATAAAAGAATAAGGATTGGAAAATCTTCAAAACAATGACTAATTACGATTTAAAACATCTCAAAGCAAAAAATGCTTCGTCAATGGTCATTTCGGTTGGATCAAGACGTACACCATCATCAGGACAGAAGCATCCACCTTCTAATGAAATAGGTGGACCGTGTGGGCGGAGTCGCTGTCGTAAGACCTCTGAAGGGTAAATCACGTGGACTTACGAATCGCCTTCGATTGGCTGTCGAATTGCAGACTAGTGTTTTTGATCACGGTGGATAATTACTTTAACCAATCAATAATTTAGGATTCTTGCTTTTACCCACAACCACGTGATAGTTCTTCAAACCGAGCAACTGGAAGAAATGACATGAAGCTGCTGGCACATGTTCCTTCTATTTCATTTTAAGGTCGATGGACAGAAGTCACAAGAAAAGCGAGTTTAAATATGTTGTTCTAGAGGAGTTTTACTGCCAACACACTTTTTTAACTAATCCTTTCCCAGACCACGTGTAAAGATGGGGAAGCACTAGCGTCATTCAATAGTGAGTTCGACAACCCTAGATAGTGACGTTAGTGACGAATCTATAGTTCACAGGTGACATATTTAAAATCGTGTTTCTTCTGGTGACTTCTTTCTTGATGATGGTAGACGTCTTGCAACACCAAAATGTCCATTGACGATCTTTTACATTGACGAAGCATTTTTTTGCATTATCCCTCCAAGTGCGAGACATCTCGTCTATCAAAATCTGACCAGTTTTACTAATGACGATATATCTCGTCATCAAGATATTGTAGATTTTTTGATGATGACGAGATTAAGATCTGGTCAGATTTTTTCTAATAGTGAGATTCCTTGTTTATTGAGATGTGGTCCGTTTTTCTGATGACGAGATGCTTCGTCGAGACAACCACCAGGAGGGTTAATAAAGTTTTTAAATCGCGATATTAGTCATTATTTAGAAGTGTTTTTAATTTTGCTATGAAATTTGACTAAGGTTGCATCCGTTTATCTATATGAAACGCGATATACAAAAGGAAAAAAGGATTTACAAAAACAGAAACAATATATTGTTAAATCAGTCTCCCGTTAAAATTTCCCTAAAACAATTCTCTCCAGTACATAAGAACACGATGTGGTCCAGTCTCTTCAGGCAAACAATACATTTATATGAATAAAGCGAGGTGGAATCTACCAGTAGGTCAAAGTGACAATATGGCCATTTCTAGCTTAGGCAGCAAAAGTAGCAACATTTCTGGAGACGTTTCTGATATAAACTCATTCGGCTCCTATTGAAAAAAAAGATGCCGATGTGCAACAGCGTAATTCCAAGATTTGCACCATTATGCTCTACCTTCTCTTTTGGCCATTCTCAAGCATTTTGAGGTGATCCAAGGCAGAGGAACTGTACTTATTTTTTGATGACAATTGAGTCCAGTTCTCAGTGCTCGTATGCTCATTACAACCACTATAAACCTGCCAATCTGTTTGGGACACTGGACGTATAAGACTGGACAAGCCTCCAAAAGTCACCTTCTAGCTTGTTTTTGGATTGTCAAGGGAGGATCTTTACGTAAATACTCATCTAGTTCTAAACAGTTTTAGCATTTTTGGACTCATGGACATGGTCCAAAAGTAGTTGTCCTGTTTAGTAGGCCTTCGGGAATAAGTAACATTTATTTCTGAAAGTGATTAAGTACATCTCGCCGATGAAAACATGGCCATTGAAAGATGTTGTGAACCTAGGGTTTTCGAATAAGATTTTCTGATGGCCACACACATTCTTTTGTGTGAACAGACAAGTTGTACAATGGTGCACTCAGTGAAGAAATTCTGTATCTTGCTTACACTTTCAATTCTTAAAACATTTGTTAGGCTATGTCAAGGTCACAAACCATAGTTTGGACGTGAATGCTCGGGCCTGATGTTGCATTGTGGAACGAATGAAGCAGTTATAGGAAGTTTGAACAATTGTTTTCTGTGTGAATATTCAATAATCAATTTACACTTTAAAAGACTAAAGTGCAGTTTTATGTTAATATTGAACTATAATTGTATTGATTAAAGACTTGTGATTGCAGTGTAGTTCGGTAGGTTTCGAATGACACCACTTACGCAGTCATCGCTTCACACAATCCAAAATTACTCAGGCCCAAATTTCGCCCACCACCGTAGAATTTTGACATATTGTGGACCTCCTCATTGCGCATGCGCACTCGGCCCGAAGGTTATGTCAGGTACGGACATCCTTTGTCCATACGACACTATATTCGTTTTCTAGATGTTTCATCCTAGTTCTAAAATAAGACAAAACAGCTGTAACGCTTTTTTTAAGCTTGACTTTTTATGGATGTCTCCAGTTTTTTTCCGATTTCAAAGACGTATTTCACGTCAATAATAGCACTAAACTGACCATTACCATTCTTTGGACCATAGATAACTATTCTAAATATTTCCGCACTTATTTTTATTACTATGAAAATCTCAGGCAGGAAACCATCACATTCACCAAATGTCTAGTATGCATATTTATATTGAAACCAAATGCTATTCGGCCATGTGTTTCGGTACTAACATATTCCTCCCGACCATACAAGTTTCGCTCAATAAAACCAACATGAGTGCTCTTTATCTGAGAATTTACATTTCACGCTCAACTTTTAGTGCGTAATTTGTATATTTTATGGCTTTTATTGTTTTGAAGCTGAAGTTATAAAACGATCCAGTCAACTCAAAGTTTTACATAATACAATTCAATGTCTCGGCCAGACTAAAATATAGAGATTGAGTCTTACAAAAGTATTCCTTCGCTGTTTTTCTGACCAATGTCCACATCGCTTTCCTTGAAGGAAAGTGTCACAACTCAAAAAACTTAAATCTGAAGTCCGCAACATCTGGAATGAAGAATAATGTCACAAGTCCGTCTTAAACCTAAAAATTGCAATTTTTGCTATAGCTACTTCACAACGCAGTGTAATTAGAGTTTGGTTTCCTTTTTCCCCATAAAATGGTAATTTTAGAATTGCAACGAAGCTCTTCTAATGTATACTTGATACTTTCGCAAGATATATTGTCATGTTACAAGTGAAACACACAAAGTCAAAATTTTCAAGATATGAGTTTTTCATCCTTTCTAATCCCGAATGTGGTGGTCTTTACACTGTTGAAGTCCACTGTTATATTTTCTTTTCGTGATGGTTAGATTTCCTCTTGAAGTAGGTAGGTAGTTGAATTAACGTCGCACTGGAGCAACACAACAATTGGCGACGGTCCGGGATCAATTCCGAAGGGAAAGACCCGAGGACAACACCTCGTAATTTTGAACCATGGTCAAATGACGAGGCCAACACCTCATCTGGCATAACACTCTCCAAACATCCACGCCAATGTGAGAATATTTGAGGCCACGGCAGATCTAACGTGGGGGATGCCCCATGTACGCAACGGTCTTTGGTTGGATCGAGTTTCGAACTCGCAACACTCCGGTTGATAATCAGCGACTCTACCAACTGGGCTACCGCTGCCCGATTTCTCCTTGAGAAGCACACTGAGTGGAGCTTATGGAGAACTCCCCTTTCGTTTTCTCTGAACTCTTTTTTGACTTAATGTTTCACTTGTAGGTAGTAGTTAATTAACGTTGCACTGGAGCAACACAACGGGCTATTAACGACGTTCCGGGACACATCCCAAGTAGTTATTATTAAGTCTGAATAATTCTAAATTGCATGTTACCCTCTTCAAGATGCATTTCCTTTTTCATATCACTGTATAAAACTTTTCAGAATTAAATTACTCTATAATTCTATTACATTTTTCTACATGAACAGTCATTGTGTATACATATATTCATATCGAAGCTTTGACGTAGAGAATTTAGTCATGCAATTCACATTGTTGCCGACCCTTTTATGCATTGAAATGAATGAATTAAATTTCAAAACCTCATCAGAGGTAAATAAAGTTTCGAAACCTCATTTTGTCACTGCGGTATTCACTGTACATTCTGCCAGGTATAATACTTTAATATATACCTAAGACAGGCTTATAATGTAGTTCTAAACTCTCTCTCTCTCATTTCTTACTAGGTATAATATATTTGTAAGAACGAAGAATTCTTTGAAAGCATCATTACTGACAAAGCTAGTTAGCTTTAAGTTAGACATATAACTGCCATAGTTGGTATTGCGTGTCATAATATGGTGTATATTCAAGTAATATTTTCTTGACAAACGAGACGCTATTGTAATGCCAGAGTAAGTTTGGAATACCATACAAATCTTCACAAAAGCTCCAGTTTATCATTCCGTTTATATTTCACAAGATTAAAACTGAAAATATTTTTCTGTTTCCAAACGTTGTTACTTTTTCTCGTAATTTTAAAATAAAATAGTTCAAGAAATAAATATCTCGCTTTTGAATCATACGGGAAAATGTTTACTAATTATTTATTTAATTCAAAATTGTCTTCATATCAAATTGAATAACGATGAAAGTACTGAATTTTCAACATAACTTAACTAAGCGGCAGCTATTCGTTAATTCTTGTGAAGAAAAAATGGTCTTAGAGCAACTAATCAAACATTCATTAATTAAAATATTTTATCACATTTTAAACGAGAACTTTACGGAAGTAAAAGATAAACTTAAATCCATTTTCAGTTCCTCGTTCATGTACAACGATTTTAATATTGGAATTTCAAGATCAGCTTCAAAACTAGATTTGTCTTAATAATTAGGTTAGTTGAGTTGATTAGAGCGGACATTTCCAGTACTTAGTTTCCAGTAAAGAGGAAAGTCATTTCATTTGCACTCCTTCAGCAAATATTATTTCCCATCCGTCTTTTATTTGATTTCAAGATAAGTAAATATTTTTCACCCAAATCATTCTCTAAAAGGGGAAATAATTCAGTTTGCGTTTGTTTAGAGGATGACACTTTGAGCTCTAAGTACTTTCATCTCGATTTGAATAGTCTATAAAACATTTCTTGGTAATATACTCAAATATTTCTTGATGAATGTTATACCATTTCAACTAAATTTTCTGCGGCAGAGGTTGGTTTTGGGTTTTATTTTTAAGGGCCGTTTTTGGCCAATTCTGCGACCAAGAAATAATAGGCTATTGTGATAGACTTTAAGCAATAGTTAACACTGAAAGAACTAATTTGGATTACATTAATTCTCCCACTACTTTTCGTGAGATTTTTCCTGAGAAATCTTAATTTTATACTTAAGAGTGAACTATATAAATGACTTTCCATCGCTAAGAACAAATATACCATAAATTAGGGTTAGATTAAAAACGTTGACTTATTTTGGTGTTTACAGCAAAAATATTGTCACATAAATAAACCTAAATGCTAGGCAAAACATTTAAAGAAGGTTTTTTATAATAAAAGCAGAGATCAGCAAAACGGAGCTACAGAATATTAAAATAAAATAAATATTGTGAGAAGTTTCTGGAATAATCTGTTGCCAATACGAGAGGATTTTTTGTTACAATTACATACAGAGGGGGCAAGTATTTTGGTAACCTAGTTCTTAACTTTGGGGGTAACTTCTCCCAAAGTATGTTGTGAGTCTTATCGTATCATTTGTAGTGCTATTGCTTATTCCTCCTTGGCTAGCTAGATGCTATATCAGCAAGTTCTCAAAGAAATTATTATGTTATCAGTATTCTCTGGAGTAAGATTGTTGTTGCTTATTCCTCCTGGTCCATCCGCCTGCTGGACCAAGTCCAACAAGTCACTCGTCCTCGAAGAAATTATGTCATCAGAATTCTGGAACAAGATTATTGCTAATTCCTCTTAGCCTAGGCGCCTGTTATGCCAAGTCCAACAAGTCACTCGTCCTCGAAGGAATTAAGTCATCAGGATTCTGGAACAAGATTGTTGTTTATTCCTCTTAGACTAGGCGCCTGTTATACCAAGTCCAACAAGTCACTCGTCCTCAAAGAAATTAAGTCATCAGGATTCTGGAACAAGATTGTTGCTTATTCCTCTTAGTCTAGGCGTCTGTTATACCAAGTCCAACAAGTCACTCGTCCTCGAAGAAATTAAGTCATCAGGATTCTGGAACTAGATTGTTGCTAATTCCTCCTAGTCTAGGCGCCTGTTATACCAAGTCCAACAAGTCACTCGTCCTCGAAGGAATTAAGTCATCAGGATTCTGGAACAAGATTGTTGCTTATTCCTCTTAGTCTAGGCGCCTGTTATACCAAGTCCAACAAGTCACTCGTCCTCAAAGAAATTAAGTCATCAGGATTCTGGAACAAGATTATTGCTAATTCCTCTTAGCCTAGGCGCCTGTTATACCAAGTCCAACAAGTCACTCGTCCTCAAAGAAATTAAGTCATCAGGAATCTGGAACAAGATTATTGCTAATTCCTCTTAGTCTAGGCGCCTGTTATACCAAGTCCAACAAATCACTCGTCCTCAAAGAAATTAAGTCATCAGGATTCTGGAACAAGATTATTGCTAATTCCTCTTAGTCTAGGCGCCTGTTATACCAAGTCCAACAAGTCACTCGTCCTCAAAGAAATTAAGTCATCAGGAATCTGGAACAAGATTATTGCTAATTCCTCTTAGTCTAGGCGCCTGTTATACCAAGTCCAACAAGTCACTCGTCCTCGAAGAAATTAAGTCATCAGGATTCTGGAACTAGATTGTTGCTAATTCCTCCTAGTCTAGGCGCCTGTTATACCAAGTCCAACAAGTCACTCGTCCTCAAAGAAATTAAGTCATCAGGAGTCTGGAATAAGTCTGATCGGCTCATTCCAATACAGGAAAGAATGTGATTTCTAGAGACGAACTCCCCCTTTCACGTAAAACGAATTGGAAAATTTTTTGACCATTCAGGAATTCTATGCTTCTAAGGTATTTAGCACGTGTATGAACTAAGCACACCACCTTTCCTAATCATGAATAATTTGAGTTTATAACATCGAAGTACGTGAACATGTTTCAAATTTAATTATGAAATATCTTACCTTAAAGAATTTATTTAAAGATAATGCGTTTTCCTCGAAATGTGCTATAGGTGAGAATAAGATACACTTATTCTACAACTCAAAGATAAAAAATGTATAATTAGAAATAATTGCTATTTCAACCCAGTTTGAGTTCAAAGGCTGTTTCGTTGTTTTGGAGCGCGAGGGCCGAATTTGGCCAAGCTGCGCCAAACATAAGACAAACGAATGTCTTGAAAAATGTCGCGAATAAGGAAAAAAAGAGGGATTGGGGAACATAGTAGGATGAAAGCAGAAAAGATCGCTTCGATATTCCGGGAGCGCGAATCTCGTGTTTACTAAAGACAGTAAACCCCATGGGAGAAGAAAAGATCACTAGAGTACCTAGGGTCTGTACACACCTCAAGATGTGTCTGAGGGCTTGAGTTCAAAGGATGAAAATTTGTGGTAACACGTCCTGGAAGTAGTGTGGATCGTCAACCATTCTGAGGAGGGCAACTTTTTACTTGCCCCCAAAGCACCACTGGTCAAAATTACACGGCTTCCACTAAAAGTCTTGAAAGTTTTTGTTGCTAATAAATTATCCAATTAGTTCCCGTATAACAAAAAAGGGCCCAAAGTTTGACAAACCAGACTCAATAATTGCGACATCTGTCATTTGTCTTAATGAGGGTCGGTAGTTTATAATCAGTCCTAAACTCCTGAGGGAACAGAATTTCGTGTCTCATAGGTTGATTGTGAAAGCAATTGAATGTCACTACGACTCAGACTTCGAAGCTCAACTAGTAGATTTTGAAGGTTTCTACCTAGTATAAGCGGAGTGCAATTAGAAAGAAAGTCATTTCATCGGAGATTGATCGAGAATTTTACTTTTTTGTCCAGCATTAACTGTGCAATCCAACTTTAAGCATAGTCCTTAATAGATAGCAAAACTGACTGACATAGTGAGCAGTTTGTTTTAAAAATTTCTTTTCAGCACATGAAAGTTTAAATTTTAAATATAATTGGTATTGAATATTTGGAATTGTAAATTACAGCTTTCATTTTACTTTTAAACTTGCTGTTCTTAGAACCTCTTTTTCATCGATGTTGTTTCGTTCTAAACTGATAAATAGCAGGGTAAATTTCATGACAAGTGCAGCTTGTAGTAAACATTTTAACACGAAGTCACATATTTTTGAATAATAATCATATAGCAATTGTTATCTATTGTTATAAGAAACGTTTAACATTTAAAACGCATGAAAATACTTTTGAAACAGCTTACTAGAAGCATTGCGCATTCATGTCAGCTTTACTTAATTAAAGTAGAAATACAAAGTCCTGACCAAGTCAGTATCGATCTTCAAAAATTACCATATGTAACAACGTACGGGCCTTATTTGAATGTTTTGTTCTCCTTATCTATTGCTTAAACACTTAAAATTGTTGATTTGATTTGATTGAGATGACTAAAAAGTGACACTACTCAAAATGAACATTTTTTCTTTAAACCTCCTAGTGTTTGTCCCAATGAAATATCTCGTCATTGGCAAAACTAATCAGATCTTTATGGACTATATACCTTGTCATTAGAAAAAAACTTCCCAGATTTTGATCACGTCATCAAAAATTCGGCGATATCTTAATGACGAGATATCTCGTCATTAGCAAAATTGGTCAGATCTGGATGGACGAGATATTTCGTCGAGCCCACTTGGAGAGTTAAACATACGTTTCTGTTAAATTTGAGCAAACAATGAAAACCAAATCAGGAAATATGCTATACATTTTCAAAACATGAATTCTATAAATTTCAAAATGAGAAGTAAAATATGCTTAAAGACTTTACATTTCTATTTTAGCTTGCCTTTAAAATTTACTTTTTTGCCCATGCCATTTTCCACGTACATCTGTTTTATTGATGTTAATTTTGTACATCATCAATGAAATAAATTTAGTTTTGAAAATATGTTATATTTGTTACATACTATATATAGTAAGTTCTAATAGAAACATACCCCAAATCCAAAACCAAAAAGATTCATGTTCTTTTCATTTCTTATTTCAACCAATCACTTAATATCTTTTCATTCGATCTATCCACATTGTTAAAATATCGTTCCTCCCAATAATAGAAAGAAGGTTCCAGTAAAGTAGCATAAGGGTTAATGAATGTTACTTTTATTCAATACTGTGGTTTGATTTACTAAAAATTCAATTCAAACATCTCCTTTACGATTCAAGTTTCAAAAAATGCGAAACAAACAACTCTTTTGATTCACTTTACAAAACATTCGAAACATACAAGTCTTGTGATTCGATTAACAACAAATTCGTTACAAAAAAAATCTTTTACTATTCAATTTTCAAAAAATTCCAAGCAAATAACTCTACAATTTATAAAACATTCGAAATAAGCACACAGTCTGAGAAACATTTTTAAACAAAGAACACTTGCGATTCAATTCACGAAAAATTCGAATCAAGCAACTCGTTGCAAAAACGACAATTAACACAAATATAATTCAGTTTTCCATAAAGTTATGAAATTTTTTCCATCCTCCCAAAACCATGCATTTCAAACCTTTCTATCCAACCAAAGGTACAAAACACCATTTCTCCTCACCAATAGAAAACCGTTTCAGTAAAATAACATATGGGCGTGCTGATGTACATCGCTTTTCTATCTGCAGTTCCCTCCACTGCAGACAATTCACAAAAAATTTCAAAACAAAGAACACTTACGATTCAATTCTCGGAAAATTCTAATCAGCAATCCTCCCAAAAACCACAATTAACACAAAGCTAATTCAGTTTTTCCATAAATCTATTAGAATGTTTTTCCATCCTCCCAAAACCATGCATTTTAGATCTATCTATTTAACCGAAGGTCCGAAACACCATTCCTTCTCACCAATAGACCTTTCCAATAGAATAACAGCGTATGTCGCTTTTCTCTCTGCAGTTCCTCTCCACTCTTGCGATTCAATTCACAAAAAAATTCAAAACAAAAAACACTTGCGATTCTATTCTCGAAAAATTCTAATCAGCAACTCCTCCAGAAAACACAATTATCACAAATGTAATTCAGTTTTCCCATTAAGGTATGAAAATGTTATTCCATCCTCCCAAAACCATGCATTTCAGATCTTTCGATTCAACCGAAGGTCCGAAGCACTATTTCTTCTCACTAATAGAAGACCGTTCCAATAGAGTAACATATGGGCGTGCTGATGGATGTCATTCTTCTGCAGTTCCCCTCCACTCTTGCGATTCAATTTACCAGAAGTGGACAGCACGAGAAGTTCAATTAGCTGGGAAGACGTGGCTGATCTGTGGATACTACGAAAATCCCTACCTCCTGCCATCGGTCAATTCCCGTAAGATCCTAATTGTGCCACCATGCCTGCCTATCGATTTAACAGAACCCCCCAGCAGCCTCTGATTGATTTCATCGATGGTCCGGGAAGGGATAAGATTGGCGATATTCGTTTCTTCCTCCCAAAGAATGGCGGTTATGTTTCTTTGTCTTGGACAAAGAAACAGCGGAGGAAACGAGCTATGTCCGGTGTTGTTCGACCTGGATTTTCTACCAATCACTAATCTGAAAGGAAGTGTGTTTGTTTTGGAACATGGTATATTGGATCGGAATTGTCTTCTGTGGATGGAGTTCTCGAATTTCGATCCTAAATCTAATCTCAACTAATGGTAAAAATTTCGTTTTGTGAAATCTTTTGGGGGGCGAAATTTAAAGCTCGCCTGTGTTCATTTTATTTGTTTTGTTTTTAGAACAGTGTGTAAGAAACGATACGCTTTGATTTCGAGCTTAATTCTTTTTATCAAATTTCGTACTTTGAGTTGCATTGGGCTCCAGTGTAGATCAATTTGTAATACAATTCTAGTTTACGAATAAGAAATTGCCTCTGAAAAATTCGCTTAAAAATATCGATTCTTTTCGTATCTTAAAAAATAAAGCCTAGTTTTGATAAACTTATAAGTTTTGTTTTAAAATACATGGCACCAATTGATTTTATCGTTGTCGTTAACAGAAACTTGGGAACTTAAGCGTTCTATCAAACAGCGGATTGCGCGATTTTAACTCTATTGAAAAGTTATTGAATTCGCTGAATAAATCAAATTATTTCATTCTAATTGATTAATAAAAAATTCTTGGTTGTAGCTTCAATCCAAAGGGTACCGAAATAGTTTTACATGAATAAAGTTTTATCAAATTAAACACAATTTTTTGTTGTTCTTTGTTTCGTATGCAAATGGTCTGTAAATGGTCCAATAAGACTTAATAATTAACTTGCAAGCATTATAAAAATAAATGTTTTTTCGAAATTCCTAATTACTACTAATTTTTACCATTAAAAAAGCTTGCAATGCTACAGTACTTAATTAAATTTCTGAAATCGTAACAAAGCGCAAATAGCTGAAGGACATTAACCTTAATTGTAAAATAAATATTCCATTGTTTACCAATTATTTCGCTCATTTAAGTTCAAATTATCACTGATAATATTAATTAGTTAAAAAAGCAAAAGTATTGTAAAGGTATTTCTAAAGGAAGAGGCAATATTTTTCACAGTACTAGGACTAAAATGACAAATTTCCAATACAGTTTGTTGACCAGTCCTAGATGAAGGAAAATTTTGTAGAAGTGCACCCGAAGAGAATTAAACTATTCTTGAGGAAATTAATTTTCTATAATAAATGCATTGAACATTTTTAAATCATAGAAAACTATTGTTACAAATTTTACTCAAATTTTTTCAATTCCAACATTTTTATTCCTACCTAGCATCTGTTTTAAACTTTCCAAATCGCTTATATAAATTGATGGCAGTGTCGTTACTGACATATCATGCCTTTTTTAAATCCATTTATAATATCCATATTCACATAAATGGATTTAATACCTCAAAATAAAATAAAATTAATCAAAAAATATGTAACACCATTTCGTTTACTTTTACTGGTGTTAGTTCTTATTTCCAATTAAATGCACGACGAAAAGCAAGACTCAGTCATATTATAACAATTACATTTTGAACGTCAATGTTATCCCATTCCCTTGTTCCAAACGATGTATTCTCCCATTGTGTCAGTAAAACTTTCCTTGTTTGTGTATGTACATTTATTCGACGTTGCTGTCTTATATTTGGTGCAACTTGGCCAAATATGGACTTTGCGACATGTAAAACAAAATCAACCATCTCTCTAGAATCTTAGTAGAGTGCAAGTACGAAAGGAAATTTTTGCATATTCTACATCAGTCATAATTTATATATTTAACACCTATACCCAATTTTTATATGAATGACCCTTGCACCATGAAACCCAAAAAAACAATCGAATCCAACCAAAGACCGTCGTGCACAAAGGTGGCAGGTGCACGTAAAATCTGTCGTGGCCTCATATGTCCTCACGTTGGCGCAGTGTGGAAGTTTGGAGAGTGGAGTGCCAGCTTAAGTGTGACCTCGTCATTTGACCGTGGTTGAAAATTACGTGTTGTCCTCCGATTTTTCCCTTCGGGTTTGATCCCGGACCGTCGCCAATAGCCCGTTGTGTTGTTCCAGTGTGACGTTAATTAAAATACCTACCTACCCAAAACCACAACCAACCTATACCCCATTTATCCCCACCAGGTGGTTGTCGCGGTTATCTCGTCATTAGCAAAACTGACCAGATTTTGATCTCGTCATCATCAAAAAATCGGCACTATCTAAATCCTCCTGGTGGGTATCTCGTTATAAGAAAACTGACCAGATCATGTTGGACGAGATACCTCACCATTAAAAAAAACTGACCAGATCTTGATCTCGTCATCATCAAAAAATCGGCACTATCTAAATCCTCCTGGTGGGTATCTCCTTATAAGAAAACTGACCAGATCATGTTGGACGAGATACCTCGCCATTAGAAAAAAAACTGACCAGATCTTGATCTCGTCATCATCAAAAAATCGGCACTATCTAAATCCTCCTGGTGGGTATCTCGTTATAAGAAAACTGACCAGATCATGTTGGACGAGATACCTCGCCATTAGAAAAAAAACTGACCAGATCTTGATCTCGTCATCATCAAAAAATCGGCACTATCTAAATCCTCCTGGTGGGTATCTCGTTATAAGAAAACTGACCAGATCATGTTGGACGAGATACCTCGCCATTAGAAAAAAAACTGACCAGATCTTGATCTCGTCATCATCAAAAAATCGGCAATATCTAAATCCTCATGGTGGGTATCTCGTTATAAGAAAACTGACCAGATCATGTTAGACGAGATACCTCGCCATTAGAAAAAAAACTGACCAGATCTTGATCTCGTCATCATCAAAAAATCGGCAATATCTAAATCCTCCTGGTGGGTATCTCGTTATAAGAAAACTGACCAGATCATGTTGGACGAGATACCTCGGCATTAGAAAAAAAACTGACCAGATCTTGATCTCGTCATCATCAAAAAATCGGCAATATCTAAATCCTCATGGTGGGTATCTCGTTATAAGAAAACTGACCAGATCATGTTGGACGAGATACCTCGCCATTAGAAAAAAAACTGACCAGATCTTGATCTCGTCATCATCAAAAAATCGGCAATATCTAAATCCTCATGGTGGGTATCTCGTTATAAGGAAACTGACCAGATCATGTTGGACGAGATACCTCGGCATTAGAAAAAAACTGACCAGATATTGATCTCGTCATCATAAAAAAATTGGCAATACCTTGGATGACGAGATATCTCGTCATCCAAGCAAAACGGGTTAGCAAAATGGGTTAGATCTTGATGGACGAGATATCTCGTTGAAACTACTTGAAGGGTTAAGCACTTTCTTTAAAATTAGAAATATTTCTATGACTAACATTTAAAATTATAACCACCGTAGCATCCATTCTGAGGAGAAATAAAAAATTGACAGGGTGTTTGATATCCGAAATGCACAGCGTATAACACAGGGGTGGCACAGTGCCATTGTGAAGCTCTCAAAATTTTCTAGATACGTTTCAGACCAGTGAAAGGACCGCCGGCTTAAATATTTTACGGCTTTGTAAAAATGAAACCAAGCATGTCTTCTAATGAACAATTCATTGTACAAAACTGAAAGGAAACTTCCGTATTCAGGTATCGATCTGCAAGCGCAACATAACGCATCCAGTCTCGTCTTCGAAATTTAAGTCTTACTTTTCCAATAGCCAACCTACAGTCTCAAGATCGTTGAAAGCAGAAGCAACTCGGAGTATTAGATTAGACCTGCTTTCGAGACATTTCACTTGAAAAGTTTTAATTTATTCCCATACCTCACCTCTTACGTTTCACACTTTTCCACGGCAGCTTCACCGAACAAACAAGTAAAATTCTTCGAGACGTAAGATAAAAGTTTAGGGTCGTTTCTGAACAGAATCCGCTTCGTAAAAGCCGATATCTTGCAACCTCAAGTATAGAAGACTGGAAAAAGCTATTCAAGAATAACTTAGAAATTTAAAAAATTTTAGTATTTTGATTCTACAATCAAAATACTAAAATTTTAAGTTGCGCCAATATTAATCTTTATTCTATAATTCATCTTAAACCGGTTTCGACGAAGTATCTCGTCACTAGCAAAACTGATTAGATCTTGATGAACGAGATATCTCGTCATTAGAAGAAAACTGACCAGATCTTGATCTCGTTAACATCAAAGCATCGGCAATATCTTGATGACGAGATATCTCGTCATTAAAAAACTGACCAACTTGATGGACGAGATATCTCGTCATTGGAGGAAAACTGGCCAGATCGGGATCTCGTTATCAACAAAAAATCGGCAATGCCTTGATGACTAGGTATTTTGATTGTATGATTCAAGTTGTGCAACATTCAACTTTATTCCATAATTCTTTTTAAACCTCCTGGTGGTTCTTTCTACGAGGTATCTCGTCATTAGCAAAACTGATTAGATCTTGATGAACGAGATATCTTGTCATTAGAAGAAAACTGACCAGATCTTGATCTCGTTATCATCAAAGCATCGGCAATATCTTGATGACGAGATATCTCGTCATTAAAAAACTGACCAACTTGATGGACGAGATATCTCGTCATTGGAGGAAAACTGGCCAGATCGGGATCTCGTTATCAACAAAAAATCGGCAATGCCTTGATGACTAGGTATTTTGATTGTATGATTCAAGTTGTGCAACATTCAACTTTATTCCATAATTCTTTTTAAACCTCCTAGTGGTTCTTTCTACGAGGTATCTCGTCATTAGCAAAACTGATTAGATCTTGATGAACGAGATATCTCGTCAATAGAAGAAAACTCGCCAGATCTTGATGAACGAGATATCTCGTCAATAGAAGAAAACTCGCCAGATCTTGATGTCATCAAATAATCAGCAATATCTTCGTAACGACATATCTTAGGAAAATTGGCCAGATCTTAATGAACGAGATATATCATCGAAACATCGATCGAGATATATCATCGATCATATATCATTTATTTCGAATCCGATGATCATGGAATTATATTTCTACAGAAGCAGACTTCAAGTATAAGTGGGCCGCAGTAGCCCAATTGGTAGAGATTCACAACCGAAGGGTTGCGAGTTCGAAACTCGGTTCAGCCAATGACTGTCGTGTACAAGGGGGCTGGAGCACGTTAAATCGGTCGTGGCCTCAAATGTACTCACGTTGGCATGGTGTGAAAGTTTGGAAAGTGGGATGCCAGCTCAGGTGTTCTCGATCATCTGGCCGTGGTTCAAAATTACGAGGCGTTGTCTTTTGATCTTTCCTTTCGAGATTGATCTCGAACCGTCGCCAATAACCCCTTGAGTTGCTCCAGTGCAATGTTAATTCAACTACCTACCTACCTTCAAATAGGCGTATCAAGATAAAATATATAAAACTGATCCTTTATTCTTACTTTCTTTCGAAGTTCATTTATAAACGAGATTATAAATAAAAACATTTTGAATAATGAAAATTTTCATTCCTTTCCTCCAAGCAGAAGTTAATTATTTCTTGGGAAAAAAAATGGGTTTAAATAGCAAATATTAAATTTATTCTATTGGAAAGACTTATTAAGAGCAAAAAGCTGAATTTTGCAGTCATAAAAAGTCCTTATGAATCGATTTCCATCAAAATAATGAAGGTTGCAATTCATAGTTTTTTCGAAAATTAATTTCATAATTAATATTACATTCTGAAAATTAACGTGAAAAGAAACATTGGGTACATAAATTTTGTTTGCATGACGTTCTTTAATACAAACATTTTTTTTAAATGTCAGCGTAATAAGGTTATTTTGGAATAGAAAATAAAATTAATATGATTAAAAATTAAATTAATCTAAATAAGAGTCCGGGAAACTAATGTAAAATTGTATGCTCCAAATTTTTCAGTCATAAAAAATGGCGGAACGAAATGAGTTGAGGTTAAATTTTCAGATTTGAAATTTGGCATCAAAATTGGGTGTTTTCTTTGAAATTTAAGATTTGTACGCTATTTAATATGAAAATACTAATCTTTAAGCAAACTTCATGCATATGGATCTTTAGAATTTTTTATTCCCTATTGAATGGTACCTTTGAATTTGCTCTATGAACGACGCGCGAACAGGAGGGGATCGATTTTTTTTCGGCAGCTGCATATATTTGCTGCTCTGTTTTTGGATACATTTCTTCATTAATTTCCTTCCTCTATCCTAAGTCCCTTCAAATATTATTCTATCCTTCATTGCGTAACATGCACTATGGCATCGACCAAACCATTTGTAAAGACGTTTTAGTAAGTTTTTCTGTTGAATGCCAGGTTACAATTATAATGTTAAAAGCATCAGTTTATTTATTAAATTACGTATTATTTAAATCATAAATTGCCATATTCACCTCTCAAAAATTCGAGGAAAACTCTTCCTCGTATTCTGCCCAATATGCTTAAAAATGCATAAAAAAGAAGTTGGTTGGTTATTTGGCGCAAGGGCCATATTTGGCCATGCTGAACCAGACATACAGATGATACGAATCGAACCTGCGCCGCCTACATATCGAAGGTTGCTAGCGCAGCGGGCATACCCACTAGGCCACGACGGGCTCCATAAAAATAAAAGAGTTTGTTTTCCCTTTGGGGAGATGTTTCCTTTTATGAAAATACGTTAATTTATATAATAGGTTTTTGACGAATTTACGTATTTTACACAGCCAAAAATCACTAGCCTGATCACCCTAATTTAATCACCACCTACGATTCCTAGATAGGACTCCTACCTGTCCTACAGTGATTTTTCCATACACCTATCATAGATCTAACTGTTCGAAACTACAGTAAATAAACCTCGAAAAATGGCTTTATTCCCTTCCACGATCTTTCTAGCCTCAATTTCGAAAAGTTCTACACCGATACTAATTTAACTCGACCTATCTACAATTCACAGTAATAAAATCATTTACTAAATCCGGTTGCCTGATTGGAAGAGTTGCGGATTGGTAAACGGAGGGTTACAAGTTCGAAACTCGATCCAACCAAAGACCGCCGTGTACGTGTGGGGGGGTGGGGGGTATTTCAATTAACGTCACACTAGAGCAACACAACGGGCTATTGGTGACGGTCCGGGATCGTGTACGTGTGGACTGGTGCACATTAAATATCCCCACATTGGTGTGGAAGTTTTGAGAGCGGGGTGCCAGCTAAAGTAGTTGACCTCGTCACCTGACCGTGGTTCAAAATTACAAGGTGTTGTCCTGGGTTCTTTCCCATCGGGGTTGATCCCGGACCGTCGCCAATAGACCGATGTGCTGGTCCAGTGCGACGTTCATTTACTACCAACCCAAACAGTCGCCAATATCCCGTTGCGTTGCACCTGTGTGACGTCAATTAACTACCTACTAAATTTATCATATTTTTAAACGCTCTTTAAGTCGCGTTCATATTTGTTTAGTTCGAATTATACGTATGTAAAATGCCAAATGAGATTCCATTATAAAAATAAGTTCAACTCACATTTCATTTCTCCAGCCCCTTACGCCATAAAACCCCACAAAACCAATCAATCATTTTGCCAGCCTTCTACCACGAACTCCCCATGTAAATAATGCATCTAGAACTAACCAATCTAAGCTAACTTAAGTGAAATGTGTGAAGGCTGTGACAATTTACACATATTGATTGACAAACAGCGCATCACCGAACATGTACGTGGACGGAGTATATTACAAATTATCAAGCATTAAACCTTTAAGACCAACAGAGATTACCAATTGTACCATCTATTCCTGTTGAAACACTAGTTTCATAACTTGTAATGTAAATAGAAAATAGATTTTGTCGTTACATAGAGGCATATCTTTCAGTCTATTTTATTGAATAGAGATTAAATAATATTCCGATATGAATATTTCTGTTTTGGACAATACTTTCTGTAAAAGGTTTCGTTACTTGCAAGTTGTGTGTGTGCATCCTCTTTAAGTTATTAAGAATGCGGTTGAACCTCATCCTAAATAGTTTTAAGTATAAATTTTCTTTCTTCTTGGCATTAAAATTAAATTAATCATCCTCCTGCTTTCCGAAAAGCAATCCAAAATTATGTGATGTCCTCGAATCTTTTCTTTCGGAGGTTGATCCCGGACGTCGCCAACAGCCCGTTGTGTTGCTCCAGTGTGACGTTAATTAAATACTTATCTACCTACAGAAAAGCAATCGTGTCTGGTTATAAAATACTTTTTCTGTCAAACTAAATGCAGGTGGCAGCAGTGTTTTGCGATGGAAAGTGCTTCCTTTACGTATTCCGGACGTGATGTCATTTGGCCTGTTTTTCGAATACGATTTCAGCTCGTCCCTACTGAAAATTCCAAAGAATGAATTCCAAATTAATATATGATAACAGATTGGTCAAAGACAATTAGATTAAACTTCTAATGTTTCCAAAACAGCGATAAACAGCATTTTAAGATAACCCTGATATGTATCACTCGAGCATTTGTGTAACAGGAAGTAAAATCTCCGGTTTCCGTCTAGTTTGTTTACGTTGAAAATCCCTCATTGGACATTAAACTCAAGCAATAATGTATGAAACATTTTGTTTTTTAATCACTTATTCGAACTATTTACATATTGAAATTAATCACGTGACTAATTGCATCAAACACGTGAACTGTCACGGGTCTTTCATGGAAAAGTGATTTATCGGCTCCAATAGCGTGAGAGTATGTCTCGTTTAAGAAAGCTGACCACACCAAAAAAAATTTTCCTACTATTCAGCAGATTTAACTCGGAATTATTTTCTTCGCGAACTTCAAAATTACCCAACTTTTATCTGGCAATTTAGCTAAATATCTATATAGGTTTCATTTTCGGACTAATGATATGTGAGAGTGTTCAAAAAAGCAGCCATGAGATGTGGATCATTTGCTTTTCAGTGATCCTGCATTTGAAAATTCAAGAATGGGCCTTCAAAATGATTTGAGAAGATTGGGTAAAACATGGCCAGTGAAACGCAATGTTTTTGCTAAACCTAATCTGCTTTTCTACTCATTTGTCAAGTTCATCAAATCTTGTAATTTTAGTTAAATTTTTTCCACCGTTTCTTTGTTAAATCAACTTACTTCTGTAAGTCCCGTGTTGTACTTCTGTGATGCACGGGGAGTTTCTTTTGTTCAATAAAAAAAATATTGTGACAAAAATGTGGCTGCATTATCTGTCTATAAAGGTCAGCAGTCAAAATCTTTAATTTTTTACGAAACACAGAAATGCAATTTTAAATTATTTTAAAAGTAAACTATAAATAAATTAATTAAGTATTTTATCATGTTTTTCAACCTATTGAAAACAGTAACAATTTAGTTTCTGTAGTGTTTCAAATAATTCCTATAATGGTAACCCGGTTTACAGTACTTTAGGTTTTTGAACAGTATCAGGAACATGTTAAACATCATTTATAGTGTTTAACATGTATTTAATATAAATCTTTAGCTCTCCTTCAAGTGGACTCAAGAACCTGTATATCATCTTTTGAAATCGAGTCTTTTTCATACATTCGACAAAAAGTAACATCTGGTTTAATTCATCTAATTTAAAACAGTCAGAAAATTTGAGAAATAGTTCTCACCTTGATGTCCCTTAAGGGACAATGTCAAAATTTGCAGATTTTGAGTTCTGTTCACAAATAACTTCAAGGAAATGAAAGTTATAATGGCCCTTCGGTCATCATGAACGTTCATTATGAACGAATCAAAACATTCTAAAGTGTTTTTGTATGCTGTATTAAAAATTTTAAAAATAAAAATTTCTAAATTAGCTTATGCCAAAAACTTGAAAATGGACATTGATCACTTTCCTACCAAGATAGAGTTAAAATGGTGTTTTCACTTAGAACGCTACTATTTAATATAAAATGTTAACGAATCATATCATTTTATTTAACCCTCCAAGTGGTTTCGACGAGATATCTCGTCATCAAGATATTGGCGAATTTTTATGATGACGAGATCAAGATCGGGACAGTTTTTCCCTAATGACAAGATATCTCGTTCATCGAGATCAGGTCAGTTTTGCTAATGACGAGATACTCCGTCGCGACAACCAATATGAAGGTTGAAATATGTAGTTTAAGTTTGTTTTGTAAGTATAACGCATCACAATATTCTGCAAGGATCAAAATATTGGGAAAAGGAAATTTATTTACAAATTAAAGAGGCAAGCTCTACGTTTTACAACGTGATAATGCCTCAGCTCAATAATCTATGTAGCTATTATTTTTCCAAAATAATTTAATAAATTGAAGTTTTGAAGCTGATTTAGAAGGGTTTCAAATTAATTTATCGGTGTCCGTTATCGAATTTTATCTATAGCCCTATGCTTACTCAAGTTTCAAAATTTGAAGAGGATTGGATGAAATAGAATCACATCATTGTCCTTAAGTTTTAAAGCTGAGTTGACGTTTTAAATGGCACACAAACAATTAGTACCTCGTTCAGATAAGCCAAAGGTTGTAAAAGGGGGACGTGATGACGTAACATTATTTAAATGAGAATGAGAGAAGTGGAGATAGTTTAACGAAAGGCTTTGAAGGTTTGTAAGGAAAAGATTGTAGGCATATACGTATGTTTTCATAAGTGAATTAGAGAAGTGGAGATAGTTCAACGAAGTACTTAGAAAGTTTGTAAGGAAAATATTGTAAGCATATATAGGGAGTTTTCAAGGGAGCAGTGGAGATAGTTTAACGAAAGGCTTGGAAAGTTTGTAAGGAAAAGATTGCAAGCATATATAGGGGGTTTTCATAAGATAGAAGAATGAGAGGGAAGGGGAGATAGTTTATCTAAAGGCTTTGGAAAGTTTGTAAGGAAAATGTTATAAATATATATAGGGTATTTTCGTAAGATACCGAAGACTCAAAACTTATGCAATACAATCTAGACTTCGAATTTCAGTAAAACTTACTATGTACAATCGTACATATAAAGAAAACCTAAAAGAATAAGGAAGGAGACCAATTCGTTCAATTTTTTACAACCAGGTGGATATTTCAGAGCATAAACTACAAGGATTTATAAACAATTTTGTCACTTATAAATCATGTTTCTGAACTACTTTTTTCTTCAATATTTCTATTTCTCATTCGTTTTTCATATATCCTGCAAGTTTCAATGTAATTCGACTGCTCGATCGTATGCTATAACGCTTTACGTAGTTCCAGTTATTTTATAGATCCCTGCATGAGTCTATAAGATAACAAATCCAAGATTCTTTCCTATTAATTTGCAGAAAACATTTCATGCGTTATTCTTTGGTAGAACACTAGAAGTGTGGGTCAACTCTCTATTCTTACATTTTAACTTCTTTACATTTTAAGAGAGAGAAAAATATTTTTCTTATAATACATTTTTGAACTAAAAGTTTCAGAGTCCCCTATTACAAGACAAAAAGAATAAGTATTTTTTCTCGTAATACATCCTAGATCTACACGTTTTAGAGTTCTTTGCATATGGTGCTTCACTACAAAAATAAATACTTCACGTAATAAATTCGTGAACTACAAGTTTCAGAGTTCTTTGCAGGTGTGTACAGAAAGAATAAATATTTTTTCTCATTCCCCATTTAGAAGTTTTATAATTATTCGCATGGTGCGTACAGAAAGAATAAATACGTTTTCTCATGATTCATTCTCCAATTTTATAGCTTTTTACATGATACGTATACAGAAAGAAATATTTTTTTCTCAATACATTGTCAATCAACAAGTTTTAGAGTTCTTTGCAATCATGGGAAAGAAATACTTTTTTCATTAGCGTTCAATTTACAAGTTTGAGTTCTTTAAAACACAAAGAATAAATGCTTTTCTTATATATATTCTCAATCTACTAAGGTAAGAATTCTTTGCATATGGCAGAAAAAGAAATACGTGTTTATCATAATGCATTCTTGAACTTCAAGTTTTATTGCAGGATGCACACAGAAAGAAGAAATGCTTCAAGTTTCAGAATTCTTCACATGCGTTGAGAGGAAATAATATATTTTTTCAAAATGGCGTTCTCTATTTCCAAGTTTCCTAGTTCTTCACATGCTACTGCTTACAGAAAGAATAAATACTTTTTCATTTATTCATTCATTCATCTACGGGGCTACAGATGTAACCAAAGAACCTGTGAAGGAAGTAATTCGATTCAATAATCGCGAACAGACCGATTTGGTATTATGGAGAAGTGACATTTATATTAAGATACGAGCATTCAAATTAGAGGATCAAACTGAGCGTGAGAAAGAAAAAACAGTTTCAACATGAAAGGATTTCAATTGAATAAAAGGGGAAGATTTTACGCAGGACATATATTCATTATTAAAAGTCGTATGTAATAAATACAGGTGGATACATGGGTATTCAAGCGTTAGATGAATCATTTTCATGAAGGAAAAGTTCTTGAAGAATATTTTTAGCCATTTTATTAGCTGTTAGTAGGAACTAGAAAGTCGTTTATCTTCAAGCGAAATTGAAGTGAGCTCATGAGTTTCTGATGAGCGCTCTTAGAAATTTTTTTCCTGCTCTGCGCGGTATATCAGTCATTAACTCCACAATTTTCTCCTGCATCTTATCGTATCTTTATCTCGCGATTTTTAGCTCGAAGTTTTGCGTATAGCGTTAAGGCGTTCTTAAACGCCACTCATGTTTGAATTTCTCTTATGATAGTAAAATTAATGGTAATAAAAACTGAGATTTCATGCTTTTAAACAGAATTCACGGTAAATAATTTGTTAACAATGTGCTTGTATGAGAACGAAAAGCCATTTAGGACTTGAACAATCTCGTGATCACCCTCATCATTGAAAGAAAACATGTATAACATGTTGGTGCAACATGACTTTAAAACACATGTCTCTGCTCATCAAACCTAGAAAGGGGCTAAAATTTGACAGAGGATTATACATTTAGAGATAGCGTCAAATATCCCTAGTTGGTTGGTTTTGGGGTTTTATGTCCCAAGGGCCATATTTGGCCATGCTTGCGCCAGACACGGCATACAACATCAAGTAATAGACATACACAATGAAAGTTTTACTGACACAGAAAAGAGAAATACACACAGAAATGAATGTACTTTACAGGACCTACAACTCGAAGGTTGCTTGCGCAGTGGGCATACCTAATGACCCACTAAGGCCCCTCAAATATCCCTAAGGGAACGATAGTGACGAATCCTGGTCTAAATATTTGTCAGTACGGAACGATCAAGGTATTATATAATGTTATATTAATGATTTCTTATGCATCTTTGCTCATCAAGCCTATAAACATGTTAAAATTTGACAGGTTGAAACTTATAAAGTTGGTTGGTTGATTTGGAGTTTTATGGCGGAATGGACATATTTGGCCAATCTGCAAACACAAGGCAGACAACTTCAAGCCAAAAATGTCATGAAAGGGAAAAAAGGGATCGGGAAATAGAATTGGACAAAAGCAGAAAAAGCCGCTATTCCGGGAGTGCGTCACTCGTGTTTACTAAAGACAGTATACCTCGGGAAAAAAGAAAAGATCACTAGAGTACCTCGGGACTATGAAGCCCGTAAACACGTAAAGATATTCCCCCGAGGGCTGAAACTTTTAAAGATAAAGGCAGAGATCCTTATGGGTTCGTCAGTGACGAATGAATCCTGATCTAAGTATTTAGTAGTGTAGAAAGATCAAACATTGAACAATCAATTGCGTTATTCCTTTTTTTCAAACAAATTTATTTGGATTCAAATTTTTCATCATGTATGTTACTTTTTCGCGAACGTTCATTTTGAAGTATCATACATCTTGAAAAATAGTTCGGACTTCTCTGATTATTTAAAAGATGCTGATTATTCATTTAAATTAGGTTGAAATACTTTAATTGAAGTGAACTGTATCAACTACTTAGATTGTTGAACTCTGCTTTGGCCATAGTTTGTGACGCAAAAGTTCTATCCATCATCAGAATCATTAAATTCGATCGCGGTTCGTTGGGTTTTATGACTCAAGGGTCATATTTGCCAACACAAGACATACAACGTCAAGTAATGAACATACACATACAATGAAAGTTTTTACTGACACAGAAGGGAGAAATACATCCAAGGGTAAGAAATTCGACAATTATCTCTTGCAACAAAATACCTCTACGAATACTCACGACTATGTATTAACATCTCTGTGGGATCAATCCCGAAAGGAAACACCGAGGACACCTTGTAATTTTAAACCATGGCCAAATGACGACAATCTTTTCCCAGACCTTCATTACTATTAAAGCACACTGCCTTTAAAAGTTTTGTATCTGCAATGCTTTTGAAATAAATGTACGAAAATAAAAATTCTCAAAACCCCAACACTTAGGCATTTTCAACTAACTCTGCGTCTTACTTTTTGGTTTCGAATATACTGTGGGTCTTTTTATAATTTGGATAAACACTACGGGTGTAACGTGTGACAGATGTTAGTACCGAGCTTTTTCCCACTTCGTTTTTTACTCTAAAATTTTTTACCATAATTCAGCGTATTTAAGAAAACGTGACATTTTTTTAAGCCCTCAAAATGTGAGATATCGCTTTTCTACTTTTTATTCCACCGAATAGTTCTTCTGATGTGTAACCCACCATACGCATACTTTAAATACCCCAGAAAGTAGAATTCAGTGGCGCAATCATAAAAACACAAAAGACAGAATGCAAAAATAATGAATTCAGGGTTTCTTTGTTCATAGAACTGATGGGGAAAAGGCAGGCGTCGTAGAAAAAAAATTGCGTCATAAAAATTTTCGTTCTAAAAACCTGCTACAGAAATATTTATTTTATTGCTTTTTAAAAACGACTATTGTAATTTTAGCAATGAGAAAAAAGAAATACAAATATAAAAGGTTTTTTTATGAATTGTGGATGTTTTTTAAAATTATGGTGTGGTTGGTTGGTAGGATTTTAGGCGCAAGGGCCATATTTGATCAAGCTTGGCCAAACACAAGATAGAGACAACGTCACATAAACGACACATACAAAAAAGGAAATTTTACTGACACAAATGAGAGAAGTAAATCCGAGGTGAGTTACAGGAATCGAACTGCGACGTCTACACCTCACTCGTTGCTTCCTCATGGACAAACTCACGGAGACACGGTATCCCCTTCTCTAATGTATAGATTTATATATAAAAAATATATACAGGGTGAGACTAAAATGTTTTTACAAAATAAAAGGGCTGATAGTACCCATCCAGACGAGCAATAATTACCATGGAACATAGGGTCGCATTCCACTCTGAGAGGCAGAAAAGAGTAAAGTCGAAACGCGTCGAACATGAACAAGTCATCGCTTCTCACGTCATTTTGTACCTGCTTGCGTAGCATATCTCCTAAGCAAGATGGATCGGACGTGGCGGACCTGTGGCTTGGCCTCCTCGCTCACCGGACCTCAACCCACTGGACTTTTTCTTCTGGGGGCACATGAAATCTTAAGTGTACCAGACGCTTGTGGACTCGGCTGGAGATCTCGTAGCGAGAATCGGTGTTGCCGCAGACAAAATTAACACAACACCAGGAATCTTCGAGAGGGTGCGCCAGTCATTCCTTCGCCGGTGTGAACTGTGCAACGACACGCGTGGCCGCCACTTTGAGCACTTGCTGTGAGTTTTTCTCTGATCAATAAATCAGATCGTTCATTCGCTTTCCCAACACTGTTCACGTTGAAATTCTAATTTTACTCTTTTCTGCCTCTCAGAGTGGAATGCGACCCTATGTTCCATGGTAATTATGGATGGGTACTATACTCTTATTTTGTAAAAACAATTCAGACTCACCCTGTATAATGCTCTTAAGGTGTAAAGGTTAAGGCGTATCTTAAGGTGCTCTTAAGGTTAAGGCGTATCTTACATACGCTAAAATTAGAGAGGTAATCAAACCAGACGGAAAGCGGAGATATTACTTCCTGCTACATAATTGCTCTCACATGATATAGAACGAGGTTAACTTAAAGTGTAGTTTATCTCCGCTTTCACAACATTTGGGGCTTAATCTACTTGGTGTTAACCAATCATTTATGTTTTCATATATCAATACAGAAATTATTAATTGGAGTTTTTATTAGCGATGTGTTGAAATCGTACTCGAAAAGCAAGCCAAGTGACGTCACGTTCGGAATACGTTCAGGGTTGGTTGATTGTTTTCTGGTTTTATGGCCCAAGGGCCGTATTTGGCTAAGCTGCGCCAATCACAAGACAGACAACACAATGAGGGATGGAGGAAGAGCTAAAAGCAAAAGGGTAGTCGAGTAATACGTACAGGAAACACGTTTTACAGTAAAACACTACCGCCACCTGCATTTATCTTCATAGAAAAAGCATCTTATACCTATGTTGAACAATTAATTATTATCTTGTTATGATATCACCTAATTAATTATTATTTCTAACTCTTGGAATATTCTATTATTTTGCTTTTGATCCTCAAGATTTCTTTTTGGTTAACCTAAATCAGTTAATCGAATTCACAGTTTTGGAACTATTTATGAGGGATTTCACAATGTAAACAAATCAGACGGAAGACGGATAGTTTACTTCCTGTTACCCAAATGCTCTCGAATGATCAATCCTTTTGAGGTTACCTTAAAAGGTTGCTGATCGTCGTTTTGGCACCGTTCGCCGTTGTGCAATTGGTATTGGTCGGTAGTTGAAGTTACGCACTGGAACAACCTGATTGGTGTAGACCAATCAACTATCATATATCGATTCGGAATTATTTCTTTGGAACTTCTGTTGGTGAGGAGCTCAAATCGTATTCGATAAACAAGCCAAATGACGTTACATCCAGAATTTTAAAGAAACACCTTCCAGCTGAAAAATACTACTATCATCTCTTTATTTAGCTTCGCAGAAAAACCTCTTACATAAGTAAGATTTTTTTCTTCTTTTTGTTATTGTGAAACGTTATTATTTCTAACAATGACTTTAAATAATTTTTAACTTTACTGCCAAAGCAGAAATAAAAATCATATTTCAAATTAGTGTTAACTATTGGCATGTTTTAGAGTTTCCATCCCAGTTTCTGTAAAGGCCGAAAGGTTATCCAATTAACGTCTACTGGAGCATATTTTACGTATGAGTGGAAGCAAATGAATACTCTTATGATAAGAGACAGTCTAAGAGTATTCCCTAAGACGCACAAATTATCTGCATAAAAATATCGCATCAGTCAATAGACATTTTTAATTTGTAGCTTCTCTGTTGTGTTCTGAAAAAGTTACGTTCGAAACTGTTTCAGCAGGAAATAAATCGCACAAAGTACTGTTTGTACTTCAAGGTGATGCAACATAAGCTTGACATGCGAGGAGCAAATGCATCCAAATCATACTCAGAGAATAGTTGCGCAGCTTGTCCTTTGGGCCTTGCGCCATAAAACCCTAACATCCAGAGAGAATAGTTCGAATTGTTATATAGCAACCATAAGAAATTCATAATTTCTGCGTTTCAAAATCTGCGTGTAATTATAAATTAATATTAATTCAAAATAACTTAAATAATATTGAAGAAGTTATGGGTTAGGTTGGTATTTGAATTAGCTTCACACTGAAGCAGCACAATGAGCTTTTGGCGACAGTTAGGGATCAATCCTGAAGGGAAAGAACCGACAACATTTCGTCATTTTAAACCAAGGTTAGATGACGAGGTTAGCACCTGAGTTGACACCCCACTCTCCGAACCACGCCAACGTGAAGACATTTTGTCCGCAACAGATTTAACATAAACAAGATCCCACGTACATGATCTTTGGATCGAGTTTTGAACTCGCAACCCTCTGGATGCTAATCCGCTACTCTTCCAACCGGGCTATCGCAGCCTTGAAGAAAGTTATGAAAAACCAAATGCTTCAATATTCAGAACTTTTTGAGTTACTTTCGATTTCTTGATAAGTTAGCATATCTAACATAACTCTGGAGACAAAGTGGACATCTATTACAAACACTAATTATCCTTTTAGATATCTTATGTTTCCATCACTTTGTCTTGATGCAAAATAATCACAATGCGATGTCTTTGACTCTTTAAATGTAAAATTAATTACTCTGACAGACAAATGACAAAGCAACAAACAATCGTTAATTTTTCATAAAGCAATGTGTTAAAGCTAGTCTCTTTGAACTTATTAGATATGGTTAAGCCTCATGTGTATAATACTTTGCATCTGTTTCTCAATTCTCAAAGAAATGACATCTACTCTGCTCTTTTGACTGCAATAACCTATTATTTGAATTTCTAGATTTGTTGAACAGTTTTCAATTTGATATTAAAATAAGATTGGAAAATAAAAATAGAGACAAGTCTGAATTTGTGATTGATTTATTTAATTTTCCGCGTGAGCCTAAATGTCGCTAATTTGTATCAAAAACAGATTACAATTTAATTTTCATCAAACGAATAAACATTAAATCTGATTTGAATTAAATCGAGTAACAAGTGAATTGCTTTTATATTTAACTTGATTGGCTATGCATTTTACTACTTAGATGTGTTTTGTATTCAACAAAACATTAATACAGCTTTAGTTTTAATTCATGTAATTTTATTTCTAAATAATCCCCAAGTACACGATTGTCTTTTGTGGATCTAATTTCTAACTCGCAACCGGTTGCTATTCTACGACTCTTCCAACAGGGCTACCGTGGCCCCATAATGAGATGGAGATTACTATCTCACTCATTATACTTAGTTTAAAAGCAGAATAAAGGCATCTGAAACTTCCAAGTAATCTAAGTGTTATGTAAGGAGTTTTAGAATTAATCTAAGCAATCTCGAAATGCCTCCAATATGCTTATTTAGGGATTACATCTAATCACGAGAGCTGGAGATAATGCCACGGACTTAGAATAATCCACATCTACCCGTCGTGACTGCTACATTTCATCGGCATAACATTATTCAACGAGTTAAATTTCCTCGGTCACCTAACAATCAGTGATTTAATGCGCGTCATTCAACTTTAAAGTAAATCTTCATGATTCATGCTAAAATGTCCATTCTCTTCCCATTCCTTACAGGAATTGGCAAATTGTGTGCATTTAACAACTATTGATCTACCACGAAAGACGCCGACTTGTTCCAGTGGACGAATCCAAATTGGTATTTTTTTAATTAACGTCACACTGGAGCAACACAACGGGATTAATCCAAACTGGTATTTGGTATTTTTTCAATTAACGTCACACTGGAGCAACACAACGGAATGAATCCAAATTGGTATTTGGTATTTTTTTAATTAACGTCACACTGGAACAACACAACGGGATGAATCCAAATTGGTACTTTGGTATTTCTTTTAATTAACGTCCCACTGGAGGAACACAACGGACTGAATCCAAATTGGTATTTGGTATTTTTTTTAATTAACGTCACATGGAGCAACACGACGGGATGAATACAAATTGGTATTTGGTATTGTTTTTAATTGACGTCACACTGGAGCAACACAACGGGATGAATCCAAATTGGTATTTGGTATTGTTTTTAATTAACGTCACACTGGAGCAACACAACGGGATGAATCCAAATTGGTACTTTGGTATTTCTTTTAATTAACGTCCCACTGGAGGAACACAACGGACTGAATCCAAATTGGTATTTGGTATTTTTTTTAATTAACGTCACACTGGAGCAACACAACGGGCTGAATCCAAATTGGAAAAGGGGCCGCGGTAGGCCCGGTTGGAAGAGTAACGGGCGTGCAATCGGAGGGTTGTGAGTTTGAATCCAACCAAAGACCGACGTGTACAAAGGGGGTTGGTGCACGTTAAACCTGTCGAGGCCTCAAATGTCATCGCGTTGGCGTGGTGTGGAAGTTTGTAGACTGGTTTGTAGCTCAGGAGTAACCTCGTCATCTGACCGTGGTTCAAAATTACGTGGTGTCCTTGGATCTTTTCCTTCGGGGATGATCCGGGATCGTCGCCAATAGACCGTTGTTTCTTCATTGCGACGTTAATGAAATACCTACCTACCTATCCAAACTGGAAAGGGGTGAAGAAAGGAACATGCCTTTTGATAAGTAGTTAATTGTGCCTTTTGATAAGTAGTAAAATCCGAGGACACATCGAAATTTTGAATAGTGGTCAGATTACGAGGTCAACACCTGGGCTGGCACCCCACTCTCCAAGCTTCCACACCACGCCAACGTGAAGACATTTGAGGCCACGACAGATTTAACCTGCATCAGCTCCCTTTGTACACGACGGTGTTTGGCTGAATTCGAACTCTCAACCCTCCGGTTGCTAATCCGTTGCTTTCCAACCGGATCACCGCGGCCAAAAGTAATTCTAAGTAAATCAACAGAAACCTAATGCGTTCGAAATTAGAAGTTAAAAAAATCGTAATCGGATGGAAACGTGTTTTTGTGGCTGTTACTGTTATTTTCTGTGTTGTAACGTCCATAGCAACGGCTCCGGATCTGAGGTCAACATCAACGACCGAAACTCCCGAAAGATCTATCGGGGTGGTCTCCTTAACGTCCAGGTGGTCCTTAGGGGTGAAGGACACCTCCTGTTATTCAACCCAATGAAACTATCGGGACGAGATAGAGAATTAATTCTTGCAGACCCTGAACTGAGCATGTGGGTTTTTTGGTGGTCGTTCGAGCCGGCCGTTTTCCAATAGATCCCTACTAGGAGAGAGCACACCCATTTGCAACTCATGCTCTACCCCATTTTCTGTTTATCCCATTTTAATTGTCTGTCCTGTTTTTAATCGTTAACGTATCAACTTTTTTTAAGTACAATTTTAAATCTACGAGATTTGATTGGGGAAAATCCCCATTCAAGCCTTTTCACGTTTTTGCGTTCAGTTGGTTTTTAAACCTCATCTAATTTTTTTCCATCTTTCAAATTTCACACTCAAAATTTTATAAATATCTAAATTAAATTTAAATTCTTCAGTTTCATTCGTTATGCTGCAGACGATTATCTTGTTTTATCATCTGTGACTATTGTTTGAATATTTTTATTCTCATCTATACGTTTTACGTGTTTTAAATCTACCTTTTATCTTTCTCTTAAGACTATTAATCTTTAAATATTTTAATAGCCCGTTGTGTTGCTCCAGTGTGACGTTAATTAAAATACCTACCTACCTATCAATTTTTTATACTTTTATTGGGTATTGATATTTTAATTAACGGTCACTGGAGCAACACAACGGGCTATTGTACTTTTATTGGGTCATATTCTGTCTTGTATTCAGCAAAGCTTATCCGCTTTTACTTGGTTGGTTTTAGGGTTTTATGGCGCAAGTGCCATATTTGACCCCGCTGCGCCAGACACGACATACAATATCAAGTAATAGACACACAATGACACACACATAAGAGAGAAATACACCCAGTAAGTATTCACCTGACAGGAATTGAACCTGCGCCGACTACACCTTGAAGGTTGCTAGCGCAATGGGCATACCATCTGAGCCACGACGGCCCCTGTTCGCTATTGGACGTTGCGCCATAAAACCTCAACATCCTATCCAATCCGGCCGTTTTCGAATCGATCCCATTTTTTCCCTTTTTGCAGCGTCCACATCCAAGGGCCACAAATTCCTGATTGTAGACGGTGTAAATACCTGCGTGTTTCAAGTAAATAAATAGTTTAATTGTAATTTTGACTGTGTCTTCGTGTTTACTGGCACACCACTGGGCCCACTACTTTATAGTATGCGTGTGTTTCCTGTTGTTGCGTATGTAACTTCGTCAAAAATCAACTGAAACATCCTTTCCCTACCTACAGAGTTTAATATCAATTAATTTTTAACGTTAAAAATTAAAACATCGATTTTGAGGATTTTGGAAGTCTACCTTCCCTTTCAAAAGGCACATCTCTCTTTACACATGAACAGAAAGGTACTCCTCTACACTACCCAAGCCGGTTGAAGAGTAACGGATTAGCTACTGGAGGGTTGCGAGTTCGAATCCAACCAAAGACCGTCGTGTACAAAGAGATTGCGCTTAAATCTGTCGTGGCCTCAAATGTCCTCACGTTGGCGTGGAGTGCAAGTTTGGAGAGTGGGGTGCCAGCTCAGGTGTTGCCTCGTCATCTGACCATGGTTCAAAATTACTTGGTGTTGTCCTCTGATCTTTTCATTCGGGATTGATCCCGTACCGTCGCCAATAGCCCGTTGCGTTTCTCCAGCCAGGTTAATTAAAATACCTACCTCCACTACCCAACCCAAAGCGGTATTCCGAAATCTCTCCTCATCAGACATCCTTCAGAGCATCTGGACCAGGAGTGGAGGAAATTAATCTTCATACATAAAAGCTTGCGTAAGACTAATAGGAAAACGACTCGCCTTCTACAGTTACGGCCACGAAATGGGAGTGGTAGAACAATCTGGACCCTCTCAAGCGGTCAGTTCCTCCCACCAGAGGGTCTGTGATGCCACGATGACCTTTTAGGGTCCAATTTGCGATTGCTCGCATTTTTGGGTATTTTCTAATAAAATCACGGGGATTCCCGTCTACCAATCTATCCTATTTTAGATAGGTAGGTAGGTATTTTAATTAAAGTCACACTGGAGCAACACAACGGGCTATTGGTGATTGTTCAGGATCAAACCCAAAGGGAAAGATCCGAGGACAACACCACGTAATTTTGAACCACGGTCAGATGACGAGGCAACACCTGAGCTGGCACCCCACTCTCCAAACTTCCACATCATGCCAACGTGAGGACATTTGAGGCCACGACAGATTTAACGTGCCTCAGCCCCCTTTGTACACGACGGTGTTTGGCTGGATTCGAACTGGCAGCCCTCCAGTTGCTAATCCGTTACTCTTCCAACAGGGCCACCGTGGCCCCGAGGTTAAATACGACGTGTTGACCTCGGATCTTTCCCTTCGGGATTAATTCCGGTTGCCAATAGCCCGTTGTGTTGCCCCTGTGCGACTTTAATCAGCTACCGACCTACCTTTCAGAAAAGAACGAAGATGATCTTGTGCAACATAATCGATATATGGGTAATTGCACGTGACTCAAGTTGCAATCAGAACAATCAGACATCAATTTTGTATAAATAAAGAATGGATTAAGATTACTAAACAAAAATTGTTTTGTAAACTCATTGATATGTCCCTAAAGCATCTGTGTCATGATTTTGAACTTTAGTGGGAATTAAGTTTCCTCAATGGCAACATTTCGGACTGTGACTCGCTTTACAAAATAAAGGACATCAATTTTTTAGACTTTCAAAAATGACAGTTTTTCTCTTCTAAAACAAGTTAATAGGAAAAAAATTTGGATGCTTCACTGAGAGTACCAGGCCATGTCAAACTTAAGAAAAATGAAATTGTTGCATTAATTAATAAAATACGTTGATTTTTTTGTGACTCACGTTACATTTGTGAATTCTTAGGACTGAATGCTTATTAATGACGTTTTTGAAATTCTAATCCCTGCTAAAATAAACTTTTTATATTTTTTAGAATAATTCCCTATTAATGAAAGAAATTGCAATTAAAAAAATTAATTAATTCTCTATAAACATATTTATGTGGATTAAAATTGCGAAGTAAATTATCATTTTGATTCAAAATTGTTTTTAACCTTAAATAAAAAATGTATAGGTCTATGAAAAATCCAGTTTAATATATAGTTACGATATTTTTAATAACGAACAGTATACTAAAGACATTTCGAGACAAATGGTAATGAATAATAATCAAAGAAATATTTTCCAGCTGGGGCCATAGCAACTACTTCAATTTTTATTATTACGGCAATGGTGGTTAACTCAATAATATTGTAAAATTAGGTTATCTTATTCGCTTCATTAAGATACGTGTCGGATCATTACATATTTTACTTCAACTCAGCTTCGATTTTATAACAACTTATAGGTGTGGTACAGGAGATGTTACTTTATAGGAGATACCCTTTTGGTAACATTAAATCTTTTATTCCTATTATTGAAAGTATTTTGGACCAAATATACTGTAATTGAAGATCTGAATTTCTCTGTTATTTCTTATCTTAGAATTTAACTGTCTTCACTATTTTTTGGCAGCTTCTACGAATTTGTGCGCATTATTTACTAAACACTTCCTTCTTATCGACGTCTTTAGGTTCAGGAGCCATTCGGCTAATATAATTTCGTCCACAAATTGTATAATTTTGTCTACTATATCTCCACTCAAAGCTGATGATTTCGAATGATTACTAACTCAATTGAAACTTGCATTTAAACCCGCTATTATAAATGCTGCTAAACAATTTCCTGATCACAAATTCTTTACGGCATTGTTGTGTTAGATAAACCACGTTTAGCTGGGGTCATAACTTTGCCAAAAGTATTCGCATTTTTTTGTACAATTGAGATGTTTCTTTTAAGTTTTTTTTTTTTAAAGGCGATACTTTTAAGCTTTATTTTTAACTTTTTTACTTTCTTTCGATTTTAAATCCTTTTTTACAGCTACTGGCATTTTCATTGATTTTTTTCCTTCTGCACCGGTATTATTTCATGGTATAAGACGGTGTTTACTTTATAATCATCATAATTTCCTTCTTGATTTAGTTTTTCTCTGCTCTTTCTTTGCCTTTCTGTAGCTGTTTTAGGTACCGAAATTTTTATATTGTATAAAGAAAAGGACAAGTTTTAATAAAAATAAATCTATCATAAATTTTATTGAAAAATGAAAGCCAATAGTTTATGTGTAACATTTAATCTAATGGCAGGATATGTGTGATTCACGTTACAAAATTAAATATGTTCTATCTTTTAAAAAAAGCATGAATTAAAATAAAGTTTTTCAGTTACTCTTAGGCTTCATACTAAGCAAGAGGAAAAGTAAAAGTTTTTATTTTAAACATAGAATTTTATAAAAGAATTTTAAATTTTTGCGACACGTTACATTATATTAAGCCCTTTTTCGAAGTCATTCCATAAATATAGTTATTGATATCTGTTACAAAATTAGACATAATTTCCTCTACTTAAATAGCTTTCTATTATGCATGAAAAATAAACAAAAATATACAATATTAGAAACAATTGCCTGCAAAGACAGACAAGTTCACAGTAAAAAATCTTCATACCTCTGATTTTAGAAAAGTTGACCATGTACTGATAAAATAAATTCCTAAAAAAAGTGTTGACGAAACTATCTAGAAAAGAACTAAAGAAAAGTTGAGGTAATTTTCGAAAATATTTTTTGTTACTTCATGTCTCATGTTTCGGAGAATTGCCCATTAATGTACGGGGCACAGAAACCTATATTAATTGTTTCTTATTGAATGGCAACAACGGTTTTGAACAATGTAAAATCAACCGCTACGGGATTCATTCTTCAATTTTGCCTTAGTTTAAATGCTTTATTTGAACTGTTTTTTCTAACTTTTTAATTTCTTTCATTGTAAAACAGTTGTTTCTCGTTGCATTTATCGCTTTTATTTAATTATGAAACCATCCTTAACGTGCACATTAACTATCACATCTAGTTATACACTGGAATTTTCAGTCAGCCGTTTCAATAAGTGAAGCCTTCATTGGTATATTATACGAGCAAGTCGAATATCATAACAATATGCATTAGTCAAAGAATAGATATTCAACAAAAAAATAAACGGAGTAAATGAAACATTGCCATTCTCGAATTCTCTATAATCTTATACACTGCAGGGTGAAATTCGAACGTTGCAATCTTACGATTTCAGAACAAGAAACATCTTGAAGATAAATATAGCGTCGCGTAGACAAACGATGTCCGTACTGAACGCGGGGTGGAGGTCCGCAATATGTCGAAATTCTGCTGTGCCGGGCGAGCTTTGGAACAATGTAACCTTGGATTGAATGGAGTGAGGACTGCGTAAGTGATGTCATTCGAAAGCTGCTGAATTACGCTACACAATCACAAGTCTTTAATCAAAAAAAATATCCCTTAGTATTATTATCAAGCTGTGCTTTAATCGTTCAAACTGTAAATTAATTTTTGAATATTCACAATAAACAATCGTTCAAACTCTCCCTAGCAACCTTTGAGTTGTGGGCGGCGCAAGTTTGATTCCTGTCAAGTGTATTCCTCCCTGGGTGTATTTCTCTTCTGTGTCAGTAAAACTTTCATTGTGCGTGACTATTACTTGATGTGTATGGCGCAGCATGGCCATTGTGCCATAAAACCCCAAACCAACCAAGGCTCAAATTTTCTATGTCTACTTCATTCATTCCACAATCCAATATCAGGCCCGAGTATACACGTCAAAACTACGTTTTTTTTTGTCCTCGACACAACCAATTGTTTTCAATGTATTTACAGCAAATACACCCAGAGTACTTCAGTGAGAGTTAAAATTCCACTGCTTTACTTACAAAATACATTAATTAAATTCGTATTGATATATTAATGTAATACTCTCCAATACAATCTGATCACTAGATTTTTGAATAACTGATCGTCTCTCCTTTCAACGCTCACAGACGAGCCGTCTGTTTCAAATTCAAACAACGCGGGAATCACCCGTATGGATAAAATAGCAGGTCCATAAAAGTCGAAGAAAGTTCCTCAAGCCTGAGTAATGTGATTGCATTAGTCTCCCGACTCTTCTCGCTTCGGCATAATGTAACTTGGGCCAGACAGCAAATGAGTCTACATAATCCCGGGCCATTTTCAAGATAAAGCTAAAATGCGATGGTGCGTTTAGAATAGAGCGGATTAGAAAATCAGTGCGCGGCCGTAGAAAGCACACATAAATTCGGTAGTATAATTACTGTTGATATATATTCGAATTCCTCAGAAGATATTGGGCGTATGGTCCTCAATTTCCTTCAAACGAACATCAACAAACAGGAGTTAAAGGTCTGTCTGGAAGGTATGCCATAATATGAAACAAGATGAATTTCACCTAGGACTTTTGGTGTCTAGTCTCCTTCAAAGTAGGCTTCTAGGGTTGGTTGTTTTGGGGTTTTATGGCGCAAGGGTCATTTGGCCAAGCTGCGCCAAACACAAGATATACAACTTCAAGTAATCAATGAAGGGGAAAGCAAAAAGTAGGAGGGCAGGCGAATGTAAAAGGAAGGGTAGGGCTAGGATATCCCGAGGTTGGGATGCTGGCTTACTTAACCCTCTGGAAACGGGGACCGGCCAAACAGGCCGAAAGTTTCGAGTCCCCCTAATTACGAAAGGCTCGGATTCTTTCGGACCTCAAATTCCTGAATAATCGCCAAAGCCCATTACGATTTCCATCCCCTATTTTCTGTGCTACAAAGAGACCCGCGCGTAAATAGCCTTATCCTCCCGTTGACAAAGATGTCAAGGTTATCGACGGGGAGCCTCGCAAATTGTTTATCCTCGAGCACCTAGTCTGTGAGAGGTTGAGTATATGAAAAGAGATACACCTAAAAAGTCACCACCGCCCTTTCAGTTTACCCGGAAAGAATCTGTCCCTTCTAGGCATACCCACGACCCGATAATAGAAACAGGCACATTAAGGTGATAATGGGATGACATATTTTCCCTCTCCTTCTGGGGGAAAGCATTGTAAAGGCCGTTTCGGCCGGTTTCAGTAAGTTGCCTGTAAAGCCGTTGGACCGGCCGTAATCAAAGAAGAAAACGATATTTTGCCCCGACATATGCAGAGGGTTAAAGAACTTAAAGAAAGTAAACCCTATAAAGGGGTACAATATAAGATTTGAAATTGCAAAAGAATGTGTGAAAGCATGGGTAACGCTAACCACTTCATGCTTAGTGTGTACGAAGAAACATACTTGTACTTGAAATTAACCCTGATCTCAAGCAAATCGCGAAACATCCGTTCAAGAAGTAGACCCGACCAAGGTCATCTGCCTTCCTTTCACGACCCAAGACAAGTAAAAAATGTCGTGAAAGAGGGAGAAAAGGGATTGAGGAACAGAGTAGTGGGAATGAAAACAAAAAAGATCGCTTGGGTATCCCGGAAGCGCGATACCCGTGTTTACTAAAGATAGTAAACCCCATGGGAAAGAAAAGATCACTAGAAGGCTTCGGGACCATGACACCCGTACACACCTAAGGGAGATAGGTTCCAAGGTGTCTACGCTCTCAGGCGCACAGCACACTTATCCCAGTGCCTCTTCCACATTTCAAACTCTGCAAAGCCCATGCTGCTTCGTCATGTTTTCCTGAATCTCAGCCACCCACTGTCTGAAATCTCTTCTCTTCCAGAGGTGGTTTTAATTTAGGAAAAGCCAGAAGTCGCAGGGTGCCAAATCTGGACTGTAAGGGTGCAGAGCCATCTGGGGAATTTGATATTTTGCCAAAAAAATCTGCTCGAAAGTGATGAATAGGCGGGCACGTTCACGTAAGCAATCTGCCAATCACCGCAAATCATCTGCAAAACAGCCTACAGTTGTGCGGCTGTTTTCTTCGTATTGTATCTACCAGCCAGCGATAACCCAGTTGGATAACCCAGTTGGATAACCCAGTTGGAAGAGTAACGTATTAGCAACCCGAGGGTTGCGAGTTCGAAACTGTCGTAGCCTCAAATTTCCTCACGTTGGCGTGGTGTAGTAGTTTGGAGAGTGAGGTGCCAGCCTCGTCATCTGACCGTGATTCAAAATTACGAGGTGTTGTCCTCGTATCTTTCCCTTCAGAACTGATCCCGGACCGTCACCAATAGCCCGTTGTGTTGCGTCAATGCGACGTTAATTCTCTATCAGCCAGCGTAGAACATCGAGATGGTACTTCTTAAGTGTTTGACCTGAAGGAGCGTATTCGTGATGGACATCTTCGTAATAAAAAAGCAGTCGACATGGTCTTGACGTACTTGCAACATTGTAGCGCCTTTTTGGGTGAGAATAACTAGACGTCTTTCAGTGGGAAGACTTAATGAACTGAATAGTTTCTAGGACAAATTTTCAAGTTTAACGCAAATTTTTATGCAAATTCGCTGCTCTACTCACTCGGTCATTGCAAATGCGACGGTCTCACTGAACATACACTCACTCAAAGGCGTCTAGTACCCAACTCATTAGTCCAATGGGTTCGTAACTGTTCACTCATGTGCATCAATGCACAGCTGTAACGAGATAAAGACTTATTTGGCACACACTTCCATCGAGTACACATAAACAAATGGCAATATTAACTCTAAAAGGTTTCATTGTAAAATGGCTGAACAATAAAATGTAGTGCAAGCAGCGCACTAATATTAGTCGTAGTTTCCAATATTATGTCCCAATTTCAAGAACTGCGTTGAGAACTCAGCCACAGCTACAATAATTGGCTCATTATAAAGTAATATATATACCAGTGCAACGAATCTCATCCATTAAGTACTTTTGGGCTTACCGAAGTTGCACTGCCTTGCCACTCTCTGCTACATTGGTGACTGGTAGACGTGATGAACGCGCGCACTTTCTAGCAAACCAGATGGCGCTTCGAACAAATTCCAGATGGCCCTCACCATACTTCGATGCATGGTCCAGGATGAACTGTTGAAGGACCAATGTGATGCCAATCACTTCTAATAGCTGTCTTAAACACTGTGATAACAGGCACGATTTCTAATCCAACCACAGCTTCACTCTTCGTCTTAACTCAGCCTTCTCTTTACACGGCCCTCACATTTAGTTGGCTGCTAAAGACAACACGTCAAAATCATCCTTAGCACAACCAAGCATATGAAAGTACATAGCCTTGTACATTGCATTGCCTTGTCACCCTTTACTACATTGGTAACTGGTAGACATAATGAACTCGCGCACTTTCAAGCAAACCAGGTGTCGCTTCGGACAAAGTTTAGATGGACCTCGCCACAATTGGCACACACTTTGATGGATGGTCCGCGATAAACTGTTGAAGTGCCAATGTGGTGTCTGAGGCACTGTGATAACACACTATTTCTACTCCTAACAGTTTCACTCTTCGTCGTCACTCAGCCTTCTCTTTACACGGCCCTCATATTTACTCGGTTGCTCTAAACGCAACCTGTCAAAAATCATCCATAGCACGATACATAGCATACGTGATTTTAAAACAGCTCAGTTTTGCACAATTGACATTCAGTCAACTAGTGGTAGCATCTATCAAATTCAAACACGGCTAAATTTAGAAGGGAGTACTGTGTTGAACTTGGCCACCACTACTGTAGTCAATTTACAAAAATATAGTACATATAGCAATGCAACGCGAATATTAACCCCGAAGTACTTTTTTAGTAGACTGAAATTGCTGTCTTGCACACTGTTAAAACTTTTATCGAAGATAACATCCTTCCTGTTCGCGCGTGGGTATATCCGTGACAGTTGTTGGTGTAACTTTTCTGTACTTGGCGAGCGCCAAGAATATTACTAACTTCTCAGTGCCTGATCTCTTAAAGTGTTAAGTCGATATAGGCCAGCGTTCCGTTCCAGAAACCTCTTTGTGTACTTAGGATATTGCACAACTCTTTGTACACTTTGAATACAATTCGAATCAATGTAAATAAATAAAGGTTCAGTCAACTGGAAGTTTGCAGTTTGTGTGAACCCCCGACACATTTCCCATCGACTTAAAAATGGTAACATTTATTCTAAATTCATTAAAATGCAACTTTTATCAAAGTAAAATGCAACTGATTTAATACAATTGAATCGATAGTTTATTAAAAAAGGTTTTGAATGTTTTAATAATTTAATTCTAATTCAATTAATTAAATATTTAATTTAGTTAAAATGCAATTTCTACACAAAGAACTGTAAAGGTTTAAGTTTAGGTAGAGGCGTTGACCTAAAAAGTTTGAAAAGAACCGATTTAGAATCTTTTCGTGCTGTCAATTTACAATCTTCTACAAACAATTTTCGGTTCAACAAGCAATCAACGCTTATTTAAGTACTTCAAAGTAACCAACAATGCTAAAAAGAAAATACCGGAAATCACCTAGTAAAGAAAATCATCAGTGGCTCAAAGTGTAATTTCATCAGTATTGATTAGTTTAATTAAAGTGCCTTATTTAATTCAGCACCTTATAATTACATATAAGAAACTCAATGAAGAAATATCGATTCATCGACTTTATATCACGCAACGAGAATGCTACAGACGATAAAATGAGAAGCATGACATTTCGAAGAATAATTAATCTTGACGATAATTGACATTGATCAATAAATCGTGAATGAAAATTAAAATATGATTTTCAATGTGAATAAACAAACCAGACGATCTGCAAATATTTTACTTTTTCTGTTCAAATGCTATCGTATGATAGCATTTGAACAGAAAAAGTAAAGATTAATAGAGATTTTAAAGGTAAAGATTTTAAGGTATCGGGGTTACCTTAAAATGTACTTTATCGTCGTTTTAGCAACGTTTGTCGTTTAATCTAATTGATGTTGACCAGTCATGTATCAATTTTGAATTCATTCTTTGTAAATTTTATTGGCGAAGTGCTTAAATCGTACACTAAAAACAAACTGATGTGAAGTTCAGAATACGTCACAGGAAATAAGTACACGTATCAGAAACATAACCGCCACCTATATATATCTTGACAGAAAATGGTTCTCATAGTTGATAAATAGTCGAGCAAAAAATTTGTTTTAGTTTTAAAACTGCAATCATCCAAAACTATTCACTTTAAAACGCTTTTTACTATAAAAATCAGTTGTATTTATGCGCTTAAAAATATCGTAATTCCAATTATCAGCTTTATAATTTACAATTAAAGCAGTCATAAGATGAACTGTGGTAAACAGAATACAACTGAAAATCGACTGTGTCTATGTACAGTGAATACAAAAAGTTTCCGTACGCACTTACTATTTCAATTAAATTGCTTTATTATTTGCAGAATATAAATATTGAAGAAATAAAAATGGAAAACAGATAAGCATAATTGCATAGACAGCTTCTATTGTATTTAAACAAAAAATATTAATATAATTTAACGCATAATTCACAATAACACAAAAATGTGGCAAATATAAAGCAAAAAAGTCTCCGTATGGTGAAAAATATTTCATTAAATGTTATTCCCCCATGTTGCATTATTTAATGGTCAGTTGAACCTGTTTTTGCTTTAATGACCTCTCTCAGAAGTTTAGGCAGGACTCCCACAAGTTTTTTCGTTGTTTCTGGAGTAATTTTGTTCCAGACGTCCAGAATGACAATTTTCAGGTTATCTTTGCTGGTGGTGACATAATTTTTCAGTTCACGTCCGATTTCTTCCCACAAGTGTTCCATTGGGTTAAAATCACGAGACTGGTGGTGTGAAGTTGCTGCGACATATGGTAAAAGCATCACTCTTTACAGAACGCTGCAGTATGTTTTGAATCGTTGTCCTGTTGGAAGATAAATGGTCTTCCAAGATAGATTTGTTCCTTTACAAGGACATTTTGTTTCAAAATGTCTAGGTACACATAGCTATCCCATGTTACCTTCAACAAAACAAATTATATACACCAGAAGAATTTATGTAACCCCATACCTTTACATTTCCTTCGCTGTGTTTTACAGTTCTACATAAGTTTTCTATTTGCATTTGATATTTTGTTTTTCTCCATGCCATAATTCGTCCATCTGAACCATAGATATAAAATTTTAATTCATCCCTGAAAAGTACAGAATCCCAAAAGTTAAGGGCTTACTTACATGCTTTTTTACAAACTCAAGACGTTCTTCTGTTAAGTTTGCTAATGAATGGCTTCTTTTACGTGCAACATTCCCATTGTAGCCATCTTTTTTAATTACTTTTCTTATAGTCTGAGGGTTATATTTCAAGATTGTAATCAGTTGTCAACAAGGATGTAAGTTATGGTGCACTAAGATCGATTATCGAGAACTTTTCGCAGAATGTTCCTGGTGTACATGGCTCAATTTCTGAGGTCTTCCGGATCTGTTCCTATTTTCCAGTTTCTACCTCATTATATCTCAATAATTTTTACCGTAGATTTAGATGTTTGCGATTTCGCCAATATTTTCCCCATTGATAAACCATCATTTCTCAACTTATCACAAACACGCCAATAGCTTTTGTAATTCCCATTTTAGGCCGTAACACTGGTTTAAAAATCACTTGAAATAATTACTTACATTATGCTGAAGTTCTTTTTCATTCGATAGTTATGATAATTGAATGCGGGACAGCTGGACGGTACGTTCTAATCAATTTTCATAGTTCGTACGGAAACTTTTTTTGCCTTTCATTTTGTATGTTTTTCTCAGTTTTAATTAATTACTTTTTATTTGTGAAAATTAAGGAATATTTATTCCGAACGTATTCTCTAATATGAAATAAGTTTCCTGTGCAGTTTCTGAATCTTTGGTAACATTTCTTTAGAAATTATAATAATTTATACGCCGTTTTCGTTTCCGTACGGAAACTTTTTTATACACTGTATGTCCATTTATTCTTTGAAATTCAAAACCTTTAAGGCGAAGATTGTTTCATTTCTTTGAAAAAAACTTTCATTGAAATATTTCTGAGCGTTAGTCTTTCAAAACAAATCTGAGGTCTAATGAAAATGGGGAATGTATATTTTTGTGTCGAAATGAGATACATTTCCTTCCATATCTAGATGATATGAAGTTTGTAAATATACCATGGCATATAAATATTTATATCGTGTAATTTGTGATAAAATAGAGAGAGCATGAAAATTTTTATGATAATATCAAATTGCTTTACGGAAAAGTTAAAGAAACCAGACATGTTTTGCGATCTGATCATAGATGAACATAATTACGCAAAACAGTAGGTATAGCATACACAGAATAAATAACTAATTTTATTATTTTGATTTAACTAAAAATTTAACTAAAATAAAAATTTACGCATAATAAAATTTATATACATAAAAAATAAAATATTTTAAATAAAAAATAAAACTGTCTCTAACCATGGCTGCAGATATTGTGTGTGTGTGTGAGATAGATAGGGAGAGAGAGAGAGGGGAGAGAGAGGGAGAGAGAGGGGGAGAGAGACTTCGAAGCAAAAAGCTACTTCGAAGCAAAAAGAATCGAAAACGAAGAGAAATTTCTAAATAAATACTAATAACACACTCGACAAAAGCTATACATTAATAAGTAACCAAAGTCAAAATGTTACAAGGATGTAGATAAAATATATATAAATAAAAATACTTTGAAGAAAACGAAATAGTTTCTATATAAATTATATAAATAATAAGCTACAGAAGTATAAATATCGATATAAATCAGGTATAGATATGTATATAAATCAAGTATGAACATGGGAATAAATCAAGCATAAATAACACTCAACAAAATGTTATACTTGAAAATAAGTAACCAAAAATTAAAATGTGTGTTCATAATGATATAGATAAAACATACAAGTAAAAATACTTCGAAGCAAACGAAATAGTTTCTGTACAAATTATATAAATAATACAACTACTGACGTATAAAGCAAGTACAAATAAGGGTATAATCAGGTTTTATATGGGTATAAATAATACTCTGCAAACATAGTTATCAAATTCTTTAGAATGTTAAATCACAAAAATCATGATTCATTTTAACCATCTTCAATAAACACGGGTATAAAGTAAAGTGTGGCTAAAAAATTTACTATAGTGTAACTTATGCAAGTGCAATGGTTAAGTGCTCCATAGTATTTCCTCTATGGAATTTATGCGTTGCTGAATTCCATACTACCACTAGTTAATTGCCTTGCATGAGACCACGTGTTAAATTGAGATCACGTACGTACTCCTAAATGCATGATCTTTGCAATTGATAATTGCCACCAGATTTATTGTCTCGCTGTTAATGTAAGCAGTCATGCAGTATGCTGATACATAAGATATGAACTAGTGTAAAGGTTAAGTGGCAACGCATTTGGAGCCATGATTGTGAGGGAAGGATTGGATTTGCAATTTAATGTCCACGTTGACTTTTAAGTACGACAGTAAGCTAAGTTTTGTTGAAAGAAATAATCATACTACCATAAATCTTTGGACGTTGGCTCCATAAACCATATCAACTCTTTCTTGGACGACAAAGTCACCAAATTTAAACCCAATTGAGAATTTATAGGGAATAATAAAGACTTCAAGAAATTGCGCCAGCAAAAAGGATATTATATCCAGTATAAAATCCGTACCAGCACGTCTGGCCGAAAAAGACTGACAGCTGATAATTAACATGCCAAATCGATTGCGAGCTGTTAAAATACTAAATTCTATAAAAATTATTTTCCGAATTTTGTTAAAACCTTTTGTCCGGACATAGTGTGGTGATCCGAGTCTAATTTACTTGGAGATGAAAACTCACTTTATTCACTTTTTGGATGATCAGAGTATCAGTTCGCGACCAAAAGCCTATCTGCAATTATTGCATCAAATAATTGCAAATAGGCTTACTGGTTACCTAGATGAAGATGAAAGCTTATTAAAAAATTTAAAGATTTAGATAATTAAAGACGATACAAAATTACAAAGGACAAAGATCAACTCTTTCTTACTCCGTCTCGAATTCTAAATTCATTTTTTATCGCATTCCATATCATGGTTACAGTTTGCGCGAGCATAATTAAAAAATGTATGCACAATATCATCTTTTGCGCTTGCATAATAAATATAATGATAAAATATTTCTCGTATAGCTTGCACGTGCTCACATCTTTGTATGTATCATGGAATATTTTAACATTTTGACAGGAAAAATTTTGTTCTAATATTTTTTATTCAACTGTCAATTTTGTCTCATTTTAATTTATAATATATTTTCATAACTTTTGTGTAAAAATGTTCTGCAAACTGTAGATTTATCATTAAATTTTATGCTATGAAAATTTCATTCAAAGTTGATTTCTTCGATTATGCTAATATTTTGACTTGGAGCTATACTGGCATATTTCCAGGTATAACGTAGAAATAAATTTTTGTCGAAAATGTTAAAAGAATTTATTACATGTGCAATCTAATTTTAAATTATCTTGCATTAATGTATTTTATTTTAAAAAGTAGTGACTTTTTTACTTGAAAAGCTTTTGGTTTAATAATATTTCATTTTAGTAAAAACTTTTTTTTTAAATACTAAAGTAATAACTTTGATTTTAAAAGTTATGATTCGGTTATAATATGTGCTTGAGTTTCTCTCACAGTGACTTAAATTTATGTTTCTGAGTGACTTCAGAATAACAGTAGACTATGTATCGTTTTAAAATTATCTGTCCTATTTTTTATGAGAATTAGATAAATTCAAAGTTTGGTAATACAATTTTTCTATCTCAATTGGAAGTTTAATAGCAGATATAAGTGCTGATATTTTCACTGAATTGCTAAATATCTGTACTTCCTGTTCAAATCTATAACTATAAATGTATAAGACAATGTACCTATAATTTTGGATGACAAATAAAAAAGAATCTGCAATTGAAAGTCATTTAAAATTGGGTTAAAAATTTCTTCAGAAAGGAAAGAGATATATAACGGTACTATACTGAAACTTTATAGCAAAATTTGAACTTTCATAAATAGTTTAACTCCAGGCTGATTGTGTATTCAGTGTATTGAATACTAATGGTGAGTTACTATTATCTGAGCATCTCATTTATTTTATAAATGCTCTTACCACACGTAGTAAGCATAAAGATTTCTGTATTTAGTTTATTACTGTTGTATTGGATAAATTTTCCGATGTAAATGATTTCGAATTGATTTCTCTTTAATAAAAAAATCTAAACAGGAAGTGATTTCAGTTTGGTTAATGCGAAGTGTTTCAACGTTGCAATTGGCGTATGTGTTGTAGACATCTATTAGAAACCTAGTCTGAAAATATACTTAATTCAACTTTTTAAAGTACATTTTTGCAGCATCCAATAAAACGTTCTTTAGAGAGTTTTCTCTGAGATGAATTTTCAGTATAAACAAACCAGACGATCTGAAAAGATTTTACTTCTGCTGTCCAAATGCCTCAAATGTATTTTACATCCGTTTAGATTAACCGCTAAACGTTTTGGCAACGGTTCATCTAATTGATATTGAACAATCAACTATCTTTCTTCAATTCAGAATTCATTCTTTGGAATTTTTATTGGTGCTGAAGTCGTATTCGAAAAATAAACCAAGACATCACATTCGGAATACGTTTAGGAAGCACGTATCTCCGCAGAAACACTACTGCCACCTACATTTAGCTTAACAGAAAATGCCTCATACTCAAAATGCAATGGTTGAAATCCAGTTTTATCTTCAATCTTCGGTAATAGTTGAGTACATTTCAGCACTTGGTGCCAAAAAAAAATTTTATTCTAACCCAATCTTACTGTGGCTCTTTCGAAATTCGCTTTAATTGATTACGTATGTATAAAAAATATATATAGTATAGTAGCTAACTATAAAAATAATTCAAATTAATCTTGGTAAATCAGTTTTTTTTTGCCGATGAAATAGAATGGTATAAAAACATCCAGAATAGTTAATTTGAACTTTACTATCATATAAAACAGTTAAATTACATGAAATGTTTATTCAATGGAAGTTTTAAAAAACTACGAAAAATCGCAAAAAGTTTTGAACATTTAATTTTTATGCTTGCTTTTTTTTCCGTAAAGGAGGAAGAAACAAAAAGCAGATCTGTATGCCAGTTAAAATCAATTTAAAACCATTCAGTATTGGTTCGTTTTCATTCAGAGATTGAAGTTCCACATACTTAAATTAATTATTTTTTAAACTAAATTAATCAAATTAAATTACCTATACTAAAGTAATTTAGGAGCATTGAATGAATTGCTACTGAATAACTTGAAATTTCAAGCTGATAGGATTTAAAACCATCCATATAACATCTTTTCTTTGCAGTAAAATTAGTTTTATCTGATGTCTAGACTTTGATGCATTGCGTTCATGAAGCTATCACGAGAAAGACCTACATAAACAAAACTGAAATCAATTAAAATCTAACAAAAAACAAATAAAATTTAGTAATTAACACCACCTGATCAACAAAACTGAAAATGCGTAACACTACCATAAAAACGAAGCGTTTATTTTAAAGTCATCCACAAAAAGTTTAAAAAAAACATATTAATAATTAATTATCTTGTTATCGAATCAGCCAATTTATTAATTCCCCCCTTATAATAGTTAATCGGTCGTAACCTGATTAAACTAAACGCTAAACGTCACCAAAACGGCGATAAACTACATTTTAAGGTAACTCCAATTTGTGTATTATTGAGACCATTTGTGCACCAGGAAGTAAAACCGTCTTTTGTATGCGATTTTAAAATCTCATCTCGCGCGCAATAGAAAAAATATATCCTATTGGAAACTTAAAGAGATATACTACCAGTTTTCTCCTCCGACATATTGCTGAGATACAAGGGTTTTCCCAATCTTAAAGCCTAAGCAGGTAATCAGTTATTACTGCTAATGATCCCACAGTCGAAAATGATCGGTAAGCTCGCATTGTGTCATGAGACATCGGTTGCACCAATTGCCGTCGACGTCTCCAAGCTATGTCCGATGATTCATCAGTAGGTGATTAGATTCCATAACTTCTCATTACTAAACGTGATTAGAGGTATTTGAAACATGCTAGGACTGGGGCCTAATAACCTTGATGTGGAATTTTTCTTTGTAAGACTATTGAAAACAGCTTTTTTAATTAATGAATATCTTTCCATAGATATGGTCAGTTTTGTTCCATCGTCGAGACAACCACCAGGAGGGCTAGTGTGTTCTTAATTTGTGGCCTAATTTGTCGTGTTAGTCAAATACGATTTCAGTATATCGCTTATATTGAAAATTAACGCCAAAAATGCGATGAATCAAATTAATAAGTAGCTTTCCTTGGTAGTTGGTAATGACTCCCAAATAGGCTAGCCCTCAGGGGCACATCTTTAGGTGTGTACTTGCTTCACGGACCAGAAGTACCCGAGTTATCTTTTCTTTTCCCATGGGGTTTATTGTCTTTACTAAACAGGGGATCGCGTTCCTGGAGTACACCCAAGTAATCTTTTCCTACTTTCATCCCACTACTCTCCCCTTTTTCTGCTTTGATCTCAGTCGGCATTGCGAATTCGAAACTAGGTCCAACCAAAAGATCGTCGTATACGCTGGTGCACGTTAAATCGGTCGTGGCCCCAAATGTCCTCACGTTGGATTCATGTCGAAGTTTGGAGAGTGTGGTGCCAGCTCAAGTGTGACCTCGTCATCTGACCGTGGTTCAAAATTGCGTGGTGGTGTCCTTGGATCTTTTCCTTCGGGTTTGATCCCGGAAAGTCGCCAATAGCCTGTTGTGTTGCTCCAGAGCGACGTTAATTAAAATACCTACCCTGTTATATTATGTTAATAAATTAGATTTTAATCTGGCCACTAGGCCCATGGTCGCTTCTTTTAAACGTGACAATATTTTGATGTTATTGTTATTGTTATTTCAATTAACGTCACACTGGAGCAACACAACGGGCTATTGGTGACGGTCCGGGATCAATCCCAAAGGGAAAGATCCGAGGACAACACCACGTAATTTTGAACCACGGTCAGATGACGAGGCAACACCTGAGCTGGCACCCCACTCTCCAAACTTCCACACCACGCCAACGTGAGGACATTTGAGGCCACGACAGATTTAACGTGCACCAGCCCCCTTTGTACACGACGGTGTTTGGCTGGATTCGAACTCGCAACCCTTCGGTTGCTAGTCCGTTACTCTTCCAACCGGGCCACCGCGGCCCTGACAATATTTTGAATGGAGCGTGCTTTGAAAGATTTACTCTAAAATGATAATTCCAATTTGATGAAGAAAAATGGTTCAAACAATTGGAACGAAGAAAAGAAATTCAAGATGGAAGACATTTTTTTGATTAATTGTTTTACTGTACACAATTGCAACCGCCCATGTGTGCTTCTAAATGTATGCAGTAAATTTCTACACTGCAGTGTGAGACTTCTGAAGGTTAAGTGCAAAAGTTTGGTTGGTTTAGGGATTTTATGGCGCAAGGGCCATATTTGGCCATCCTGCACCAGACACGACATACAATATCAAGACAGACACACACACACAATGAAGTTTTACTGACGCAAAAGAGAGAAATGCACCCAAGAAGGAATGCACCCGACAGAGGAGAGTGAGGTGCCATCTCAGGTGTTGACTCAGTCATCTGACCGTGGTTCAAAATGAAGAGGTGTCCTCGATCTTTCCCTTCGGAATTGATCCCGTACCGTCGTCAATAGTTGTGTTGCTTCAGTGTGACGTTAATTAACTACTCTACATCAACACAATATTTTATAAACATAAAAAAAAAACATTTTGAATTTGACGTTTTTTGGGCAAAATTCAACAATAGTCCTGATTTAATTCGGTTATACAGCAAAAATGGGAAGTCAAAAGACATTTAACAAGAAAAAGTCTCACAGGCTTCATGAAATAAACTGTAATTTGAATTATAGAAGAAAATATTTGTACTCTATCTGTCCTTTCAGTCGTTCCTTTCTTTTCTGTTTTATTTTTTTAAGGCACGGGAAAAACGTGCTTTTAGCAGATGGGATAAGAAGGCTTTCAGGCATTTCTTTTCAGATTTCTGGCCTCTTAAGATTTATTTTTACTTCCTAACACGATAAGATTGGAAAATAGCAGAAATGAACCTTGTTGATTTCGATTACTTAAAAAACAGCTATATTTGGAAGTTAGTCTTTTTTACGGTCTCATTGTCTTCGAAACGTGTTTTTCACCTGAGGCTGTTTTCTCAAAAGTTAATCAAGTTATTCCGAGGTACGATATTTATAAGTCCGGTCTTTAAATAAGTTGAATCAATGTATTCATGATGATAAAAATAAATTCTTGTTACGGCTGACTAGAATGGTACTTTAAACTCAAAATTTCTGGAGACCCCATTTGGAACCCCTCTTCCTTTTAATCCTCAAAGGGGGTGGTGCACGTTAAATCTATCGTGGCCTCAAATGTCCTCACGTTGGCGTGGTGTGGAAGTTCGTAGAATGGGGTGCAAGCTCAGGTATGACCTCGTCATCTGACCGTGGTTCAAAATTGCGGTGTCCTCGATCTTTCCCTTCGGGTTTGATCCCGAACCGTCGTCAATAGCCCGTTGTGTTGCTCCAGTGCGACGTTAATTAAAATACCTACCTACCTTTTAATCCCCATCTAATTGAATGTTCTCAAAAATTTTGGGGGCGTGGTAGCGAGGTTGGAAGAGTAGCGGATTAACAGGGGGTTGCGAGTTCGAAACTCGATCCAACCAGACCGTCGTGTGCGTGGGGGATGGTGCGCGTTAAATACGTCATGGCGATTTAGTATTTTAAGTGACAATCAGTAGCATACCATTGAAATTAAATCAGAAATTTGCTACAAGTTTTATATACTGAATTAATACACTATACGAAACTAAAAATTCCAAAATAAGAAATAAAAAACGCTTAGTTGCGTTCCGTCTTTAGACTATCCTGTATAAAATTCCCTTTCTCAATAATATCACTCCTCTTGAGAAAGTGAAAATTTAATAACTGAAAAAAGAGTAATATGAATTAAATTTATTAATGAAATTTTTAGTTATTGCTTTTCATCATGATTTTCGATGCAAGGTTTTGAAATTTATCCGTTTGTCTCCCACATTCAAAATAAGTCATTTCAAGATAATTCATTAAGAAACATTTTCACTTATTGATAAAACCGATAATTTGACCTCCGTCTTACACCGATTTCTTCCCCGAAAAATCATGATATTAAGGTTGATTAGGTTAAGTACATATAGCAAATCGTCCTCTAAATGCAAGAACTTGGAAACTCGAAAATTTATGTATTCTGAGTTAGATTCAAATTAGTAGAACTGAAATCACGTACAGAATTTAATGAATGCTCTAAGTAACTTTTGATTATTTAAGATCTATCTGTTAATGAAAAATGTAGATTTATATATGAAATTTGGATTGGGAGCTGAAAACTGTCTCCTTTTATTTCAAAATAAAAAATTGAGATAGACAGTTCTTGCATTCAGGTGGTCGATATATATTCTATTCTCATACATCATTATTTCTTTTTTGAATCTGTCGAATAAATGTAAATAAAATAAAGAATCACAAGAAATGTAATACTATAGACACTGAAAAGGTACACCAATCAATTTACCTGATTTGCTGTACCTAAAAGAAATCCTTAATTCAATTCAATTACAACCCAAAAATATATTTCCACTGGTCACAATTCTTGTAATCCAAACAGATCAAAAGTACCAGACATCGCAAACTTGTCTATATAACACAAACTGAAAAACTCGAAATATTTAAAACTTTGAGTAACCAACAAGTGGAATCAGAAAAGAATTTTTATTGCTTTTCGCCTGTATTTTCGATGAGCGGTTTTGAAATTTGTCACATGCATGCAAAATAAATCAACACAAAATTTAGATATGAAATACTTGTAATGCTTTCTAAAACCACTAATTTTTCCTGTCTCTCACAAATTTTTTCCCCTAAAGAACATGATATTAACGATTGATAAGGTAAAGTACATATAGAACAATTTTACATTCTTTCATACACTCTTTTTTGAAGAATTTAAATAAACGCAAACTAATAAAAGAATCGCTGCACTGAAAATAATCACCAGTCAACTTACCAGATATGTTGTAACCATACGAAATCTTTCCCTACAATTATAACCCAAAAATATATTTCCACAGGTCGCAATTCTAATAATCCAAACTGATCAAAAAAGTACCAGACATCTCACAAATTCAGTCCAATACAAACTAAAAAACTCGAAATTTTTCCGACTATTTATAATCAATTCGAATTTAAAATTGCCTTCGAGGAACTTTGTTCAGGATTTTCTCTACGAGCGTTTCTGAAATTTATTTTGTCACATACATTCAAAAATAAGTCAACCAAAGATTTAGATATGAAACATTTCTAAACTGTGATTCTTCACAATTCTGATATTTTCACAAAAAGAGCAAGATATTAACGGCTGATATATACAGCATTTAGAAAGTACATATATTTTCCATTCTCATGCATTCATTTCTTTTTTAATCTTTCACATATATGTAAATTTAATAAAGAATCACAACAAACATAAAACACTGAAAAGAAACATCAATCAACTTACCCGATATATTGTAACCGTACGAAATCTTACCACACAACAATCCAACTACAACCCAAAAATACATTCCCACAGGTCATACAAGTCCAGTAATCCAGATCAAAAAGTATCAGCACAAACTTTACACACAGTTTAGCTAACACACACAAAACTCGAAACAAAAACGAAAGATTAAAAACTTTCTCTCAACAAGAAGTAGAATCGGAGGAGAAATTTTCCCAAGTGAGTCCTTCCAGTGAATGGTTTTTGTGGATTTCGCTCTACGGAAGCGCAAGATGAGAGGCGATGGACAAACTGCGGTGATCCGGACAAACTCTTCGCGGCGGAGAATTTCCGGGTTTGACCACCAGGGGGCGCTCCGTCGTTGGTGGGAAGAACGGACTGGGCAAAGTTTTATCGGAGATGGGATGGGATAAAAAAACTTTGGGTTTGTACTTGATGCAATCAATCCATGGAGTGTTAATTATTGGGCTTTCTTCCACTCTTCCGTTAAGGGCTGCGGTAGCCCGGTTGGAAGAGTACCGGACTAGCAACCGGAGGGCTGCGAGTTCAAATCCAACCAAAGACCTTGTGTACACGGGTCTGGTGCGCTTTAAATCTGTCATGGCCTCAAATATCCTCACATTGGCGTGATGTGGAAGTTTGGAGAGTCAGGTGTGACCTCGTCATCTGACCGTGATTCAAAAGTATGTGGTGTTGTCCTCTGATTATTCCATTCGGGTGTTGGTCCCACGGATTATCGTCACTAGCCCGTTATGTTTCCCTCCAGTGCGAGGTTAATTAAATATCTACCTACCTACCTTTCCACTCTTCGGTTAGAGGTCGCGGTAGCCCGGTTGGAAGAGCACCGGATTAGCAATAGGAGGGTTGCGAGTTCGAAACTCGGTCCAACCAAAGACCGTTATGTACACGAGGGCTGGGGCGCGTTAAATCTGTCATGGCCTCAAATATCCTCACGTTGGTGTGGTGTGGAAGTTTGGAAGGTGGAGTTCATCTCCCGCGTTGACCTCGTCATCTGACTGGTTCCAAATGACGAGGCGTTATCCTAGGATCTTTCCCTTGGGATTGATCCCGAACCGCCGCCAGACATTGGTTCAAAATTACGTGTTATCCTTCCCTCGGGATTGATCTCGGACGATAGCCCGTTGTGTTGCTTCAGAGCGACGATAATAAATTACCATTACCAACACTCTTCGGTTAAATTTCGCAGGAATGGTGATTGTTGTGGAGGTCAGCAATGCGTTGTAAGTTTTGATATTAATGTATTTAACCGTTTGTAATTATTCATAAACATGTACGTACAGAAGATTGTCATTACATCGAATAAAGATGCCGTATGCAAATCTGATTAGAGGTCCACACTGATCACTCATTCATTGGTTGCATCATGGTTATAGACAGGTATGGTGAGGGGTCAAATATGTGTGTAGATGGGAAGTTCAAGAGAGTGGTACCCACCGATTGGTTTCAGGTCATTTTGTGTGTCGCTGATGCAGGGCACACTGAGATGAGGACGAAGCTACGGGCCAGGAATCACCTTTTACCTTTCACTTTGGTTTGTCGAGGAGGTCGTTCTTTTCCCGTCATCCACTCAGCATTTTTCACATGAACTCCTCCGAGAGATTTTCAATTTTGTCTACCCCCAATAAAATCCACCTTCATACCCAATGCTCTGACCAATGCCAGCAAGTCCACTCATCCTATATACGATCACAGTGGCTGTTTGACCCCTCACGATTCACAATGCTGCAAATCGCTGCATTTCGTAATTTCGGTTGCTTTTATCTCACTATGGTGGCAGGAATGGGGGTGAATGTTTTGCCCTGAAATCATTATTTCGGTGATATTTCGGAGTTAGGCATTGTGATCCCGATTCCGTCTTTAACTAGGAATATCTTGAACATTCGCATTGGTAGAAAAAGGCGGCCGGCCTTATTAATCTATGGAATTGTAATATAAGGTGATTCAAAAGGTCTCAGACAAACATTAAAGGTAAGTCAGGAATACAAAAATAAGCCATATTTAGGAACATATAGTTGTAAACTCCGCGCTAGTGTTCTAGTGGGTGTTGTTTGCTAGAAATTGAGTTGGGCAGCGCGAATGTTGGTCATTCTAGTCGTTGACATCGCAGGAGTAAAGTGCATCGTTGCAGTAACTCTGAGACAGCAGATATGCACTTAGCATATTGGGCAGCGAATGGAAACGTGCGAGCCGTGCATGAACGGTTCCCAAACAAGCGTGTGCCCTATCATCAAACGTTTGTGCGTTTGCACCGCAGACGATGTGAAAGGGGGTCATTCTCAGTAAACAGCCATTGTGGTCGGCACCGGATGACGCCCAACCCTACCATGGAAGAAGCGTTATATAGACATGTTGGTATACCTCACTTGTATTCCTTTATTTTTTATTCTCACCTTACTTCCAGAAATTCCGTGGGTCGTTTGCAGGGCCGTGGTAGCCCTGTTAGAAGAGTAACGGATTAGCAACCGGAGAGTTGCGAGTTCGAATCCAACCAAAGACCGTAGTGTACAAATGGGGCTGGTACCCGTTAAATCTGTCGTGGCCTGAAATGTCCTCAAGTTGGCTTGGTGTGGAAGTTTGGATAGTTGGGTGCCAGCTCAGGTGTGAACACGTCATCTGACCATAGCTCAGAATTACGCGGTGTCCTGGGATCCTTTCCCTTCGGGTTTGATCCCGGACTGTCGCCAATAGCCCGTTGTATTGCTCCAGTGTGACGTTAATTAAATACCTACCTACCGGAGTTCGCTTGCGACTGTTCCTATGAAAAATTGGTTTGTTTTGGTATTCCTGACCTACCTATAAAGTTTGTCTAAGACCTTTTGAATCACCTTCTATTAATTCAATAACAATCTACATATAAACTACTTCGTTTACTACTTAGAACAAAACTGTTTTAATTGATCCTACCTAAGTAAGCTTCTTAGTTCTCATGTAATTAAGTACGGGTCCCTGCCGAAGATCAAGATTTTAGATGAGGCCTTTTTAAAACTGTCTGTATAAAATTCACTTTTCTCTCAACAAAATATTTAATTCCCTTTGCATTCCAATTTTTAAACATACAAAGAGCAGTAATTTTTCTAAAACGCGTGATCCTATGAGGATATCTGCTATTTCTATCAAGAACTTAAAGAGTATTTTTTAATGATATTAAACTTTGTTGACAATTTATTCTCATTTTTAAAGACAGCCCTCCAATCGAGCCCATAAACACTGAAAACTATTTCTGTGCATGTTATCATTTTGTTTGCTCTCATGCAACAAAAACTAAGACCAAACTTAGATTTTAAAAAAAAATTATTTTCCCAGTGCAATCAAGATCGGCCCTCTAGGTAGGCCTTAAGGTGTTACCAAATTTTTAATTAAGGCCGAAGATTTGTCACCTAATTTAAAGTTAGCAAATAGTAGCTTAGCCAGGAATTCATTTCGGCCCGTTGGTTGAGTTTTTTAGCGCAAAGACCATATTTAACCCAACGTAAGACAGAAAACGTAAGAAAATAAATTTTTTTCGAGGGGGTCCCAAAATTCGATATTTATGCCAAATGAAGTTTTGGATCTTTTCTCAAAGTCCAATCAATTGCCTCTTTGGTAATGCAAGAGACGAATAGGTGGTTATTCGTGAGGTAGCATTCAGTAGGCAGAATAGGTAAGTAATTGAATTAACGTCGCACTGGGAGCAACACAATGGCCTGTTGGTGACATTCCTGGATCAATTCCGAAGGGAAAGATCCGAGAACAGCACCTCCTATCTTTAAACCACGGTCAGATGACAAAGTCACACCTGAGCTGGCACCCCACTCTCCACTCTCCAAACTTCACACCACACCAAAGTGAGGACACTTGAGGCCACGACATATTTAACGGGCACCAGACCCCTTTGTACAGGACGGTCTTTGGCTTTGCGGTGAGATTTGACGGTCTTTGGAGGGGGCGACCGCCCCGAAAGCCAAAAAAAAATATGTTTAGCAAGATATGATCAGAGAAGATTTCATAGGTTTTATCAATCCTCATGAGCCTGAAAAAAATCTGTGGAAACAAAATCTCAAAGTTGACCACAAACATAATGAAAATGAAGATTTATCTTCAGCTTCTGAAAGTGACAGTGATGAATACGATTCTTTTGAAGATGATTCCACTATGAATGACAAAGATAAACCAGATGAAGAGAGTAAAAATCCCCGAATGACGAGAAGAATTAGGTATAACTGTGTTAAACACTCTGAAAAGCCTTAATCTCGATCTTGGTAAATGCATCGGTGTTGCAACAGATGGATGCTCTGTGATGACTTCAGAGATTGTGGGATCTGTCACTACAATATAAAAAGAGTGTAATAACGCCGAACGAACTCCTTATTTGAATCATTGTTTGAATTTGTCTATTTCTAAGTGTTCTGATGTGCAATCAGTGCGAAACTCAAATGGAATCATTAAAGAGGATGTATCTTTTTTTAAAGCTTCACCGAAAAGAAATGCTGTACTCATTAAGCATGTAGGCAGTCAGCTTGTTTCCACGTGTGAAACAAGATGGGTAGAAAGGCATCTGCCTGTAGCGTCTTTTCTAAAAAACATTGAAAAATCGTGACGTGCTTGAGCAAATTTCACAATGGTCACATTTTTCAAGTGACAACTCCAGCGTAACAGCTAGGACCCTTTTATGTGCAATCACTAATAGATAATTCATCTTAATTTTCGTGTGCCTTGCTGATGTACTTAGCCAAACATTGCCTCTCAGTAGGTTTTTCAAAAAGAGACTATTGAAGTTACCAAGGCAACTGAGGTCTTGACCGATACTTTCTCTGTCTTAAAAAAAGCGAGAAAAATCTGATGCAGAATTCAGTCAACTGTAGGATCAAGCCAAAAAAGTGGCAGAAACTGTAGGAAGCACTATTTAAACACCCAGGATCCCATCTAGACAAGTCAACAGACCCCTAACACTGCTCTATCAAGTACTGAAAGTTACTTTAGGGTGAATGCCTTTATCCCTATTCTTGACTCAATAAACAGTGATCTTGAAAACAGGTTCTCGAAAGATGTTCTCAATCTCTACAAGCTCAACTCACTTCTACCAAAAGTCTGCTCATCTTCAACAACGTCTATGGAGTCAGTGATTAGGGATGCAGAAACACTGGTTAAAAGTACTACAGAGTAATTGGAGTTGGAGAGGATAAAAGTGACTGCATTTCTAATCTGAAAGCAAAAATCAAGCTGTGGGTGGCAAAGTGGAAAAAGGAAGATGCAAACAAAACCCCTTTACCAGGCTATGAAGTTGAGTTTGCACCCCAGAAAATTTCCCCTCAATTAGATCTTTAATTTTTTCTTCTCTTCCTGTGTCATCTGCAACATCAGAAAGATCTTTCTACAGTAAAACAGATCAAAACTTAGTTGAGAAACCATTGTGGGCAAAACCGCTTAACTAGACTTGCTTTGCTATATGGTCATAGAAACATTCTTATTGACAAAGAGAAAATTATAGATAGGTTTATTGAAAAGGGGAGAAAGAAGAGAAAAAACATGTTTTCTTAAGTACAGGTAGTTTAAAACCAGTTGTTCTTTTGTGATGTAAAAAAGTTTAAGTAATAGAACTCAACATTCATACACTTAGGTTACTCTCCTCTTTTAATTTTATATCAAAACTGTAAAAAGTGCAAACCGCCTTCTAATATACATAAAGCAGACCAAATATGTACTATGCGAGTATAGTGCTAATATAAACTCAATAATTTTTTGTATACAGAATTTTTATTTCAAAACGTTAACTACTCAGAATATAAAAAATATAATATTACATTCAAAACTACAGTTTTATGCACCTTAAGTACGTTTTTGAGTTACCGTAACGACGTAATATCATTCTTACTGTTTACAGAGGCTGTTCGGACATTTTTTGAACGATTTTAATGGACTGAAGCTCAATTTTTTACATGAAATTTTTGTCTTTTAAATGTTCCATTCGATAGCCCTTATTGTTGACTATCTTTCTACACCTTAATTTCCATGATAATAATGACTTTTGTAGTATCGACAGTGGTATTTTGTCCCATTCTTGTTCCACAGTTTTCCAGTCCTTGAATGGTTTTCGATCGACGTTTCGATAATGCCCTTTTTAAAAGTCCAAAAGCACAAAAGTCCATGGGTTAAACATGTGAAGATTTAGCAGGAATATCAGTAAAAGGTATTGACTTGATACCAATTTCTTGTTCCATTTTTTCCAAGAATTTAATAGTGGATTTGGATGTGTGGCTGCTTGCTTTACCCTGATGCAGTTCTACTGATTGTTGGCACTGGGGTAAAGATATGGTATTTCTTTTTTGAATATTGGGAATAAAATAGGGTCTTGATAATATGTGGGAGTTGATTTTTACATTTTTCCCCTCTTTTTACTTTTAATTTTCCATTATATGCAAGACCGGCAACAATCATAAATCTCTTAGAGAAAGTTTTCACGTTCACTTTGCTATAGTCTTGATTTGGCGGATTCTCTTTTAAAATTAAAGATCTTACCTTACAAATATTCTCAGAAATTCTTTTCTTTTTGGATACGTATTTGGAAGTATTTTTCCACTTTTACGCGTTTTTTCCTCTCTCATTAATAATATTACTTATCGTACCTTTAGATATCGAAAAACCATGACTTTTACAGCGTTTATGAATAATTGAATAATCATAATTATCTTCGGAAAGAGGAAACATAGCCTTCCATCCCATTGCTTATTTAAAAGCGTCATTTTGAAAGGAAACAAAACTCTGAGTTAGCAGACGATAAGTTATACTTTAACTATTTAACTGCTGTGAAAATAAAATTCTTTCGTAGCATACAATTTTTTACAGCTCATCAAAATAGTTCAAAAAATGTTCGAACAGCCTCTGTACATTGTACTTCTTTGGAGATAATGACTAATGAGACATTAGTCTAAAATAATTCTTGCAATAATACAATTAACATGTATATCGTTTTTTTTATTCATACAACTTTTGTTTCAAAATTAGTGTCATTGTAAATTGTATTGAGAAAAATAAAAGAATTTGTGTAGAATATTTAAATTTCTATTTATTACACTTTCCTAATGTTATTTTTAAAATAAAAGTATGTATATTTAGGAATTAAAAGCTATCAAAAACATAACAACCTACAAAATACTATTTTAAAAGTATTTTCATGCGAATTTCAATGTTTTATCTTTTAATTTGCTTATATAAGTTAACAAAAGGCTTATAGAATTTGTGGTTTTTGTGTTAACAATTATGTAAATGGAACCAGTTTTGCAAAGGTTTTAAAAGCTACGCATTGCAAGAAATTTAAAGTGATTATTTGTCTAAAATAAAGTACATTTTTACACTGATTTCATACCAGTTTTAAGTCTCAAAACAGCTTAAAAATGCTAGTTTTTGAAGGTATTTTTTCAAAGTTTTCAGGGGAGGACCCCCGGTTAGTTGCATCTTCCAGCCAACCGCCCCACCCACAAAATTGCATTAATCAGTCACTGCTATCGACGACGGTCTGGGTTCAAACCCGAAGCTTGTATGTACGGGAACCGCTCGAGTTCCATGCAAATTCCCTGGATAAAACGCAGCCAGTCTGAATCTAATCACGCAACGACACCTTGTTCACGTCAAATCTTGATAGATTTTCTTTGCTTTTGAGCCAGACACGCATCTACGTCAGCGAGTGACGGATGTGAAGCTGTGGATGAAAGGAACCATGCGGACAATAGACTCCAGATTTTCCCTCGAGTATTCTCTCGCACGACGTGTCAAACTGGCAGCAGGGTTGCCATCTTCGCTTATTTTTCTGTTGAACTGGTGTTGAGCATTAGTGGGGCTTATTCTTAACTCTATTGTTAAAATAGTGTATCAGTCCCACGCATTGACACATTGTTTTAACAATAGAGTTGCATGCACGTGAGAGGGATTTTCAGAGTGAACTATACGGAAGGCGGAGATTTTACTTCCCAATGCTCCGGCATGATGAATGCCGAGGATACCTGATCGCCGTTTTGGCGACGTTTGGCGTTTAATTTAATTGGCGGTGACCAATTTGAATTCCATACACACGTCCAAAAATAAGATGAATTCGTGTCAAGCGAGGTCACCTGATCTCAATTCAATAGAGCATGCTTGAGGTGTTCTGGACGTTGCATTGCAGCCCCTACACCCTCTTCAAATTAAATAGACAGATCATGTGAGAAGAGTACGTCACGTGGGCTTACGAATCGATTTTGGCCATCCCTTATGATTGGCTATCGAAACGCAGAGTCATGTTTATAATCACTCTAGACCAGCGGTTCCCAACCTGGGGTACGCGTACCCCTGGGGGTACGTGGCTGTCCGGTTGGGGGTACGCAAAAATAATATTAGTAATTGCGGAAAACACCTTAAAAAAGAAAAAAGGAAGTAATAGGCTTAAATCACCTACCACCAATCATATCACGAGATTACGCATGTGTCCTCCCCTCTCTTATTGTTTCTTTCGTTTCTAGTAATTCTTCTCTAGAAAAATATTAAATCGTCTCAAAGCTTCCGGCATCGTTATTTTTATTTAAAACGCGATTGAAAGTAGTCCACCATTTTAGTGTTCGATTGGGCGCCATTGAGTAACGTGAATTAATAGGCCTAGCTTCGTTCCTTTTTTATGAGTGCTTGATTTGAAGTGGTTAGCTATTACTTAACTGTCTTCATTTGAATCTGATTTTAAAAAACTTAGATCCATGAAACCAGCTCAAGGATCACGTTGAAATTCTTGAAGGCCACTTTTGAAAACTTGCCTATCAAGTTGAAAAATTGTGAACTTTCATCATAAGGTGATGTGATTGAAAATTACTATTTCTTCTGATGTTAGGCTGCTATTTTAAAAATTTGTAAAATGTAAAATAAAAAATTAAAGCCAATAAGTGTCATCAATTTGAGTCGTTTGATTAATTTGCTGGCTAACCTTAGAACATTACTACCTAACTAAAACAAACTTTTTTGCGTAGAGTGTAGAGGAATGGGTGAGAAGGGGATACTCAGAAATGGAAAGTTTTATCAAGGGGTACGGGAGAGAAAAAAGGTTGGGACACACTGCTCTAGACAATCACCTTTAACCAATCAATAATTTGACGCATATTAAGATTCATGCTTTTTCCCACAACCACGTGACCGATCTACAAACCGAGCGACTGTAAGGAATAGCATGTAGTTGCGTGCACATGCTCTATTTCTTTAGAAGGTCGTTTATCATCGAGGACAGCAGAAAAGCAGACTTACTCTAGTGCACGAATGGGACTACTTGCTACAAGAACTCTTCGATATCCTAGGGAAGTATATCTGCACATTGTGAGTCCTGCATAAAGAGGCAGCACATTCCCTATTAGGTTGCCTTCTAACAGAACAAAAATGCCTCTTTAGCAATAACAAAACCTACAATGTGTTCCTCACCTAAGCCATTTTATTTTCATTTCTTTAGTTCCCAGTAGCACCACGAAGCATGTGGATGTTCTAATTTTATCCTACATAACTTGGGGAATATTTATTTATAATTTGTGGTATTTCAGTGCATGTACTTGGCATAGGATTTCATCTCGGATAGTATTATACTTAATATTTGGACATGCGTGTATATAAATTCAGAATTCGTTCTTTAGAATTTCTATTGGTGACGCGCTGAAATCGTATTTGAAAAGCAAGCCAAATGACGTCACATCCGGAATACATAGAGGAAGCACGTTTCACCACAAAAACACCACCACCACCAATATTTAGCCTGGCACAAGTCTTTTTATATATGCAATGTTCGAGATTAACAAAAGTCGTCGGGTCTTGAAAATTGCCTTGACTGCTTCGCATTGAATTAAGTTGTGGTTGTGTTTTCATCCTCGTTAAATTCCGTTGCAATCCCTTATGCATGGTTATTATCATTATGCTTTACCATGTTCATGATCTTGTCTACTTTTTTGCTTCGATTTCAACTTTTTAAAAGTTCAGTCTGCTGAATGGGACCTTTTGTAAACGACTGATCTCTTGGTCTTTGCCAAGGTTTATAGAATTGTACAATGGGAGGTATAGAGGGGAATGGACAACCTGTTAATGTTCCATTTACCTTGGATATTAGACTACTCAGTTCTTCACTAGCTACTCGTCCAGCTATTGGCCAAGGAAATCGCTCCCTTTGTATTGACATCACCACTATACCGTACGTTAGTAATGGAGCCAGCGTATAATATGCTACACCGTATACCTGGAAAAGTGCTTACAGGGCTTTTCTGCCACCGAGTAGATTTCTGGTTCCCAGTCTCTAAGTGCATACATGTTGGTGATTAGGCGTAATGGCGGCTCCCCAGTGGGTGTTCTCTCATAAATAACCGCCAGTTCATCCCTTGCAGTGTCAATGGACCGGCTTAAAACATAATAAATAATATGTGAAACCAAAACTTCCGGGGGGACTCTTGCCTTCAGAGGTCTCCTCTCTAGGGTCTTCAGAGGTTGCCTCTTTGGCTACACCACTGGGTATAGCGTCATACCCAGTTCTGTAACCAGAGCGGGGCAGCCTCTGTAGACCTCAGGAAGACCTCTGAATGCAAGGAGCCATGCCTCCGAAGTGTTGGCGTCGCATAGTGTCATACCCAGTCGTGTAGCCTGAGAAATCAACCTCTGAAGATCTCAGAGATCTCTGAAGGGAAGATCCCTCCCATTCGGAAGTGTTGGTTCCTGATTTTTAAAATATATCTACACAAACACGAAATACTTTTCATATTCTCCAAATTAAATAGTCGTCAAAAATTAGCCCATTTCCCTTTACACGGGGATCACTCTCTCAAAATGCTAACTATGACCAAAAGAGAGGTTCAAGTTAAATGAGACGAATCTTGGAGTTACACAGATTTGCATCGAATGATCTTATATACTTCAGAAAAGTCCCCAGACTCAGTGCTACTTTTACTACCAAAAGCTAGAATTTTGTTATTCAGGCCTACTTTCACAAATTCCACCTTGTTGATTCAGCTAGGTATCTTGTTTGGCTGAAAAAGAACGATACTTTGGAGCGCATCTTGTTCTAAAGAGAACTGTTTTAAAGAAATTTTGACTGGACTATGTGGACAGGACACAATCCATCGTTCTTGTTTTTGTTTGGGGCCCGGTAATCCGGTTGGAAAAGTAGAGGATTAGCAACCGGAGGGCTGCGAGTTCGAAACTCGATCCAACCAAAGACCTCAGTGTACGTGGGGGCTGGTGTATGTTAAATCTGACGCTGCCTCAAATGTCCTCACATTGGCGTGGTGTGTTCGGAGAGTGGGGTGCCAGCTCAGGTGTTGTTCTCGTCATCTGACAGTGATTTAAAATTACCAGGTGTTCTCCTTGGATCATTTCTTTCGGGATTCATCCCAAACCGTCATCAATAGCCCGTTGTGTTGCTCCAGTGCAAAATTAATTCAACTATCAGTTTTTATTTATCCTTTTTTACCTTTCATGTGTATAGAAGACATTGGGATGTCAATGTCAAAGAACCGGATTCCTATACCAAGTTGTAAATGTTTCATTTGCACATCACTCAATATATTTGCATCTCTTCTGAAAATATCGAACTTTCGTATAAAAAGTTATTGAAAACTTCCAGAAATTTACAATTTTGGTGATTCCTTCCATTAACTGTGTAATAGCTTAAACTTTTTTTAAAACTGTTTAATTTTTTAGACTATTCACAGTAAAATCTTTGAAAAAAAGGAATTTTATGTATATATAGCATTACCGCAGAACTCTTTCACTATCAAAGTAAAAAATATTCTAAGGCTAAACATCCATCGCATACTTAAAAAATCCTAGGTGCCGTGTGGTTTTTTTCAACAGAATGAAGATGTCTGATTAAATCTTCTTTTCATACAACTTCGCAATCGATTCTGCTGATAGTTAAGCAAACAAGAGAAATGTACGGCTACAATAAAAGGGGTTTCCCGACTAATCAAAGAAAATTTCCGTGTCTTTGATATAGATTTTTTTAGAAATTTAAAACTCCACTCTAAACTGCGAATTTTTTCCTTCGGTATTTCTAAATCAATGCAGTGTAGTTTTTTACAATCCAAGTTCGCAAGAGTTATAATTAAACTTTTAAATGGAATTCTTTCAGTCGGCATATGTAAAATCAGGCTCTACGTTTCCTTGTCATCAGTTACTGAATAACATATGTTCCATTTCGCAGTAACGGCTAATCTTTTCTGGTCGGATATCAATATTATTCATCAATACCAGTACTGTGGAAAGTCACAGATGATAGAAAATGTTGATCATGTTATGTGAATGCTACATTCTTCTACTGAAGAATGCATTGCTGGTTATATTCAGTAGAAATTTCTTCAATTTCGTATGACCTTCCATCGACCTTCTAATGAAATAGAGTATGTGGGCGTAGCTTTATGTTATTTCTTCCGGTAGCTAGATTTGAATATGTATCATTTGGTTGTGAGAAAAACCATGAATCCTAAATTATTGATTGGTTAAAGTGATCATCCACTGTGATCGAAAGAACTTGTCTGCGCTTCGATAGCCAATCAGCTAAGTCAATTCGTAAACCCTTTGATTTACCTTTCAGAGATCTTGCGACGGCGACTCAACCCACATGTTCTGCCTATTTCATTGTTGATCGATGTGAATTTTGCAATGACGTCAGCATTTTGTTGTTTTCTCATTGATGATTAACAATAGCATGCTGGTCCCAATAAGCGTCGTTGCAAATATATCAGCTAAGTATGGTTTGAGTTTGTTGTAATCCCTACTCCTACATTGAATTGCTTAATGCTGACTAACATTAGTGCTATGCTGTAAGTATGTAAAATGTGCAAAAATTCGTGAAAATGAGAGCATGGCGTGATACTTGCACAAACATTCAGACAGATTCGAAACGCGGAAACTATGTATTTACTAAAAAATGACACAAAACAAATAATTAAATTAAAAGGGACGAAATATTCATTTATAAACACTTCATTTTTGCTTATATACGATAGAATACATACCAATTTAAAGTTCCCATTCTAAAAGCAATATCGCCTTCAAATTTTTATGAAGACAGATAGACAGACAGATGGACAAATAGATAGATGCGGATATAGATATTAATATATAGATAATATATAGCCTCAATAATATAATGGTTCACGTACCTGTGTTCGGATTTATATGTTAGATTTGCCATCGTAATCGTTTCCTTTTCTTCAAAATGAAATTGGGAAAAAAACGAAAGAAATCGAAAAAAAAACATTTTTGTACACGTTGTCTGATTCCTTCTATTGTATTAATCACAATTAATATTAATTGTCAAAATCAGTTTCCACAAAATAATTAAAGAGCAAAACGAAGAATATCACTCTACAGAAAAATATACAAACTGTCAAGTACAGATGAGAAAAATAAACAGCATAAATCTTTCTTCATTGAAAGAAATCTAGGCTAAATACAGTTGCTTTGAAATTTTCGAAGTCTAAAAAGTAAAAGTTTTTAAAGTAGAATGAGAGAGAAAAGGTCTCTCTCTCTCTCTCTCTCTCTCTCTCTCTCTCTCTCTCACAGCAAGGAGACATTTCATTTATCTATAACTTTTTCATGAATTTTTCCAAAGGCCTTATTTTTATTACCAAGTTTCAAATGGAATCTAATATCATCCCATCCATTTAATACATTTTAAGTTTCTGTTATCAATTGACATAACGGTTTAATTTTATTTCAGAAATAATTTCACACTCCTATAGCCATTTTTGTATCATTTTTAAAATAAAGATTTAGAATGAAGTACCAATTTAGAACGTCCGAATGAAGAATTCGTAACCTTTTAGATTTTGAACCCCTTCAGCAAATCGAAAGAGGCGTGCACAACAGAAAAATGTATCATAACTGGTATATAATCAAAATTACGATTATCAAAACTTAAACAGAATCCATAGTGGTCTTAAAAATGTGCATGCTACATTATTTTTCCTAATGCCAGGCCAATTGAACATTAATCATCATGGCACTACAAGGGCAAAATTGTGAACCACTATCGTTCCTCTGTTTCATGTATCATCAGTTTACTACCTTAGTTTTAAACTTATTAAATGTATTCATGTTTTGTTTCATACTAGTGACACGAATTATTTTTCATCTCGAAATTTAAATATTTAAATCTTTGAAAATAACAAAATATAAACTAATCGTTGAATTAAATGTTTAAGTTTCACTTTTATTGGTACATCTATTTAAAAAATCAAATGTTTTCGGCGAGAGTACATTGAAGAGTGCATTACTGGTATGTACGAGTATCACCTACTTAAGTATGGTGTAATATTGTAATCGGCTGCCTTATTTATTCCTTTTATGCATTTATTTTAGATTGATTGGAAAATAGTAATGTCTATTTTTAAAAAATCAAATGTGTTGTCGGCGAGAGTATATTGAAGTGCGTATTACTAATATGCACTACCTACTTTTTAAGTATGGTGTAATATTATAATCGGGGCTATTCCTTTTATGCATTTATTTTACAGATTGATTGGAAAAAAGTAATGTCTATTTTTAAAAATCAAACGTTGTCGGCGAGAGTATATTGAAGAGTGTATTACTGATATGTACCACCTACTTCTTAAATATAGTGTAATATTGTAATCGGGTGCTTTATTTATTCCTTTTATGCATTTATTTTACAGATTGGTTGGAAAAAAGTAATGAAATTTACAATCTTCAAAAATTTATGAACACTTTTTACACACTGCTTCTACTTTGATTATGAAAAGACAATGACAAATTAGTCGGTACAGTGCTGGTACTTGTGTACAATATTTAATTTTATTCTCCGCTATATGTTGGAATGCAGCTATCCCTTCGAAACTCAAAGTTCGTCCGATTGTTGAACATTTACCACATCATTCGACGAAATCTTTCTCCGAATCTCTCAGGGGTTGAATAAAGTGCTCATAATTTATCACCCTTATGAAGCTACAACAAAAAACTCACAGAAGAGAACTCGTGTTCTTTTTGAATCATAAATTTTATAACTTTTCATGATACTAAGCACCGCTATGGAGTTTTCCTTATGAACTTCGAGTCCTAAGACTTATTAACACTACAAATTATTCTTTATTCCATGCCAGTTTCATTTTAGTTGAAATGAAACGTTACGTTCCAATTTTCGATAAAAATACGTCTTTAAAATTGGAACACTATTGGGGGCATGTATTAAAAGTCTAGCATTCAAAAAAGCGCTACAACTGTCTCTGTCTTATGATTTCAGAACTAGAAGAAACCAGAAGATAAGTATAGTGTCGTGTAGACAAAGGAGGTCCGTACCAGACATGACCTTCGGACCGGGTGCGCAGACACACTGAATGCACGGAGGGGGTCAGCAATGTGTCGAAATTCTACGGTGCTGGGCGAACTTTGCGCCAGTGTCATTTTGAATTGCGGGGAGTGAGAACTTCGTAAGTGGTGTCATTCGAAAGCTACCAAATTACGCTACGATCACAGGCCTTCAATCAGTAAATTTATCCTTCAATATTAATATCAAACTGCACTTTAATCGTTTATATATATATATATATATATATATATATATATATATACAATAAACAATCGTTCAAACTTCCTATGTCTGCTTCATTCATTCCATAATTCAACATCAGGCCCGAGTATTCACATCAAAACTTACAATTTGTGTCCTTGACAGAACCTACCAATTTTTTAACTTTACATTTCAATTATTTTTTAATCATTAGGTTCCCATTTAGATAAAATGTTCAATTTTTCTCGCGCTTCTAAAGAGTCTAATATTGAGAGAGTAATAACTTCGCGAGTGAAATGTTCCTTCCTCTCCTTTTAGTGCAAATCAATAAAAATGAAATACGTTAGAGGGTGGGAAAGCTGCAATGCAATAAAAATTAATAAATAAGTAGATGAAACTATAAAATAATAAAAAATCAAAAGATAAATATGCTGGAAGTTCTTGTGATAAAAATAGGGTAGTTAGAAAGCTTTTTCGCAGTAAATAGTATTAACTAAATTGGCATCAACACTGGATACAAAGTAAATAGATAAACCACACACCAGTCGCTCAAATTAACATATCAGTTAATATTCTAATCTCTAGTCTAGACTGTTATTGACAAGCTTCAGCTAACGGTTTAAAGTTCACAGAGAATTTTGATTGCATCCCAAACTTACAGATGTATACACAGGGATATATTGAAAGGGGACATCTGGGTACCCCCAAATGTTCTTAGTATTACAAAAATAACCGCCGGCATTAGCCTAATTGATGAAATCGAAGTTTTATTCAGTCCATAAGTAGAAATAGATAGTATTGATAGGTCTGAAAATAGTTAAATATGTTTGCAAACGAAGTGTTCATTTAATCATCGACCTTCTAGTGAAATGGAGGATGTGGATCGCAGCTTCATGTTATTCCTTCCCATCGCTTGATTTGAAGATCTATCAGGTGGTTGCGGAAAAAGCATGAATCCAAATGTGGGACAAATTTTTGATTGATTAAATTGATTATCCAGCGTGATTAAAAACAGTAGTCAGCTTCGATAGCCCAAGTGATTTACTCTTCTGAGATCTTTCGACAGAGACTCAGCCCACATGCTCTGTCTGTTTCATTTAAGGGTCGATGCATTTAGTATTCGGTTGTTGACCCCCTGAGTGCCACGAGATTTCCGAATAGTGCATATTGCTCAAAACCTCACAATGCTCATAATGAATCACATCTCTTGGTTGGAAGAATCGGAGGAAAGATTCGATTGGTCTAGAGCAGGGGTGTCAAACTCAATTAAAACACGGGCCATTTAATGCAACTGGTAAGATTCACGCGGGCCACATCACATTTACAAATTTTCTTAAAATTGTATTTCGAAGTGAGGATACAGGAATATGGATACGATAATTAAAACACATTATGTAATTAACTGAATTTAGGGTAATAATTTATAATATTTCTATATTATTGCCTTTATTTAATTTAATGTATTTATAAAACTAAAATTAATTTTTTTTTTTACCAGAAACCTTGCCAGCGCTTTCCTCCTACTAGTTTTCCAATATCTGGATTCAAAGACTGAGAACAGACAATCTTCATTATGGCAGATGTTTATCAGTTAATCTTGATCTGTAGGCCGTTTTATTTAATTTCATGAACGAAAATAGTTGCTCACATTTGTAACATGACGAAATTGTGTGTACGGTATTGCCTCGATCTCCCCTAAGTGCTATTTCCTTCATAACATATTGTCCTGTTTTCATTTTATTTCAGAGCATCATGGGCCACAAAAAGTTACCTCAGGGGCCAAAAACGCGGCCCTCGGGCCGCCAGTTTGACACCCCTGGTCTAGAGGATCCAAATTGGTTGGAAGTCATGCACGGACGATTGAGGGTTGTAGAACCAATATATACGTATAAATCCCTCAGAGGGTTAAAGCAAGCGAAGGATCCATTCATCCATATCCTAGGGGACTGAGTGGTATGGGATTAAACCAAGACAAGAAAAATCTCCTGACCATTCGCCAAGACATGAGTGATCAAGAACCACGTATTGACACGACTCGAAATATTTCAAATGTTAAAAACAATGAAAAATACGCAATGAATTCAATTTAATCAGAGTAAATCAGTTCCATTTAGTGTAAAGGTAAATACACGAAGATGTGTCTGAAATCAATCGAAAAGAATCAACGAACGCAATACTCATTTATTATCGTGGCCTTTCGATTTGAATCGAAAACCGGGTGAGAACGTTAGGTCCCTGGGAAATTATTTTCTGAATGCGTGTCGGAGATATTAGGCAATGCAATAACAAAATGATATAGTGTTGGACCCCCTCGGGAAGGCCTGTGTATGTTCATTACTTAATGTTGGACTTGGCGCAGGTTGGCCAAATATAGCCCTTGCGCCATAAAGCCCAACCAACCAGTGAGAAGGCTAGTAGGTATTTTAATTAACGTCGCACTGGAGCAGCACAATGGGCTATTAGCGACGGTCTGGGAACACCCGAGGGGAAAGATCCGAGTACAACACCACGTAATTTTGAACCACGGTCAGATGACGAGGTCACACCTGAGCTGGCACCTCACTCTCCGAACTTCCACACCACGCCAACGTGAGGGCGTTTGAGGCCACGATTAACGTGCACCTGCCCCCTTTGTACACGACGGTCCTTGGTTGGATTCTAACTCGCAACCCTCCGGTTGTTAATCCATTACTCTTCCAACCGAGCTACCGTGGTCCCCGGAGAAGACTGTCGAGACATGTGGTTTTTCTTTTTTTTGGAGGGGGTAGTTGAGTTACGGTCGCACTGGACAACACAACGGACTATTGGAGATGATCTGGGGAAAATCCTGAAGGGACAGATCCCAGAACACAACAACTCATCATTTTGAACCACGGTCAGATGACGAGGTCAACACCCGAGCTGGCAGCTCGTTGTCCAAACCTCCCCACCACGCCAAACTGAGTATATTTGAGAGCACGAGATTTAGCGCGTACTATCCTCTACGTACACGACGTTGGATCCAATTTTGACCTCCCTCCCACCTGTTGCTATTCCACGACTATCCCTACTGGGGGATAGATACGGTCCCCACGTTGTTTTGGATGAGTATTCTTTAAATAAGGTGATAGGTTGGATCACATATAAGAAGAGTTTCGCAACTGACGTCTTTTAGCTTGGATTCTGGTTCTAAGTTCATTTTCCGTTGCCGGAAGCGATAGTTGTGAAAAAGTCGGCGGAAAACCTCCAATGGTGATCTCCGTTCATGCTTTTGAGTGACAAGCCTAGCTCCTAACGACCTTTCATACCTATTCAAAAATAGACTGAACCAAGGTCGACTGCCTTCTCGTTGAAGTAGCACTGTACCACATTAACAAAACTGTAAACAATTGTAGAGAGCCTGTGTAGAACATTTTCTGTACAATTGTGGAGCATTGTAGATCAAATATTGTTGAGCGCGTATTTAATTTTGTAATCTTTCGTGGCAAATGCGCGAAATAATGAGCTTTTTACAAAATCAAACCAACTTCTTATTTTTACACCTGAAAGGCCTAAAATACCGGTTACGGCATCGAATTCATTCGTTCAGATTAACTGAGCGTGTCTTCGAAATGCACAAAATCCGTATAAATGGTATTTTAAGGCCATTAACCATTAAATGGTATTTTTAGGCGAAACACAACACAGAAAAGGAAACTTCGAAGCCTTTTCTGGTTGTAATGGAAATGGAAATGTGCCGAATAAAATGTTTTAATATTTATATCGTAGTGTGTTTTTACAGTTTTGCAAGTAAAAAAAAAACCAAAGACATTGCTCAAAGTATCACTTTTACTTCGTTCAAATGCAAGTTGCAAAGCATTAGAAGAGTGTTTTTCCAAATGACATGGTCAGGTATTACATTAAAGGAATATGCATCTATAAGACTTGTTTTCCAAAAATGAAAGGATTTAATGATCTAACTAAATCTGACAATTATAGCTTTCAACCTTTCATTCTTCAATCACTTTTCAATCAGTACTGTTTTACTTACAAGGGGGTATCTGTTATCTCTATCGCCTCTCATCGAATTCAACTACCTCATCCCCTTGTTGTATGGAAGCCGGTGTATCTTGTGTGTTTTAGTATTATTTTGTGAGGGTGTAGTTGAATTTACGTCTCACTGATATAAGACAACGGGCCATTAGTGACAGACCGGGATCAATTTCGAAGAGAAAGAACTGAGGACACCGTAATTTTAAACCAGTCAGACAGATCAATACCTGTGCTTGCACCCCATTTCCACACCACACCAACGTGAGGACGTTTGAGGCCAAGACAGATTTTACGTGCACCAGCCGTAGCGTCTTTAATTGGACTGAGCTTCGAACTCGGAACCTTCCGTTTGTTACTCCGCTTCTCTTAGTTTTGGAGCTATGGTATTAGTTTCATTTCTTCTTGAATGACCATCGAATAAAACTTAGAAGCGTCTCTCATGAACAAGTCACGCCTTCCACCTGAAAAAAATGGACATGAATAACTGTGTTCTCTCCTCTTCCTTGTTCTGTTGAAAACGACTTTACACTCCGATCTGTTACTTGTCTAAAGTGAATACAAATAAACTCTTGTGAAACACTGAAAAAATGACCATCGACCAACCAACCAAAACAAAACTAGAGAATCAGCCATTTGGCATTTAGATCTTTGTCGCAACTGAATAAATAGGTCACGCCCGATATAAACCAGCCGTAACTATGCCTCTAAGAGATTTATAAGTCATCGGACAAAGATTTTCCAAGGTATTGGTATTTTTAATTAACGTCACACTGGAACAACACAACGGGCTATTGGTGACGGTCCGGGATCAATCCCAAAGGGAAAGATCCGAGATTTTTCAAGGCACAGGTGTTATATATATATATATATATATATATATATATATATATATATATATATATATATATATACCTGTGCATTGCATGTAATGGGAAGTATTCTCAAAATACTTCCCATTACATGCAATGCACTTATCCCACCTTTTTTCCAGTCTTCGAACACATGCTAGAAGCCATTTTTTGACAGGTCCTTCAAAATCGCCTCCGTAGCTTTCACCACTGCCTGTGATGATGAAAAACGCTTTCCCCGGAGCTGTTTCTTCAAATTTGGGAAAAGAAAAAAAATCGCATGGTGCTAAATCAGGACTATATGGAGGATGGGGAACACACGTGACGTTGATTTTTGAAAGATGCTCAACAACATTGGCAATATGCGGCCTTGCGTTATCATGGTGTAGCATCCATCCTGTTGCTTTCAAATGGGGCCTTTTGCGATGGATGTGGCCTTGGAGGGTTTTCAGTACATCTCTATAGTATTCTCCAGTTACAGTTGTATGTGGTGGTACATGCTGATACACCATTCCTCGAAAATCGAAAAATGATATGATCATAACTTTCCCAGCAAAAGCAACCACTCTCGCCTCCTCGGTGTTGGTGAAGAAGGAGACTTCCACACAGAGCTGTTGCTTGGACTCAGGGTCATAATGATGAAGCCAATTTTCATCACCAGTGATAATTTTCGAAAGAAACATTCCATTATTTTGTAGCCTTGATTTCAACTCCGAACAAACCTCCACACGCACATCCTTTTGTTCGGGAATGAGCAGTCTCGGAACCCACAGAGTACAACCATTTTTCCATTTTTGCCGTGGGCGGAAGTAAAACTAGGCGTACTTGGCCGGCTGCCAAGGCCGCAGCAGTGACGTCATGACCGTGAAACTCGCGCCATCTATTCTCCATTTATAATACTTCCAATGCTGTATATTTCATTGCTCAATATTTTGCTTGAAAATAGACTTCACTAATTTTTTGCATTCAAATTATTTTTTACTCTTGAATATTGTTATTGTTATTGTTATTTCAATTAACGTCACACTGGAGCAACACAACGGGCTATTGGTGACGGTCCGGGATCAATCCCAAAGGGAAAGATCCGAGGACAACACCACGTAATTTTGAACCACGGTCAGATGACGAGGTCACACCCGAGATGGCACCCCACTCTCCAAACTTCCACACCACGCCAACGTAAGGACATTTGAGGCCACGACATATTTAACGTGCATCAGCCCCCTTGTACACGATAGTCTTTGGTTGGATTCGAACTCGCAACCCTCCGGTTGCAAATCCGTTACTCTTCCTACCGCCCTGAATAACCTCGGATCAAAATAAGCATGGTGTTGGAAATTTCTATTGTCCTAAGGAATGAAACGGGGAGCTGGTGCACGTTAAATCGGTCGTGGCCTCAAATGTCCTCACGTTGGCGTAGTGTGGAAGTTTGGAGTGGGGTGCGAGCACAGGTGTTGTTCTCGTCATTTCACCGTGGTTCAAAATTACGAGCCGTTGTCCTTGATCTTTTCCTTGGGGATTGATCCCGGACCGTCACCAATAGCCCGTTGTGTTGCTCCAGCGTGACGTTAATTGAAATACCCCTCCTTATTTTCACCTCAACCCAAAAGTAGGTAGGTAGGTATTTCAATTAACGTCACACTGGAGCAACACAACGGGCTAAGACATTTACTTGTAGTGTTTGCCCCTTTTACTAAGATTCCTGTTCTTCATAACACAAAAAGCTTGAAGAAATACATTATCTAAAAGTCACTACAATATGAAAATAAATCCCTTTATACTCTAAAGAAAAATCTATAAATCTAGGGACACTTTAATAATATGTGTAATTTACCACACCTGACATTCATCAATATCTTGGCAACATTTCTGGTCCTCAACTGGATAAAGGTCAAATTACAAAAAATTCTTTCCAATTCCATACAAATCCATCTTAAAAATACTTTAAACAATGTTACAAACACAAATTTCTCCCCTGATCATGTTAGAATCAATCACTACTTCCATCCATCACTTCCATCTCATCGATTCACCATTCTGTAATTGTAACAATTCTGCTGTTCAAGACATGGATCACATCCTCTTTCATTGTCCATTACTTAACCCTGAAAGAAGATATCTCTTTCAACTAGCTTCTCTTGGGGATTCATAGCCACTCCAGTACAATCTGCTCCTTACTAATAAGTGTTTCTCTGCATTTCAGAACTTTTTCTCCAGAATAACTTTTTATAAAAATTTGGTCACTTAGTAATTTATCTGATCTATATATGTGGAATACCGGAAATCCCTCGTCGACCAGTAAACAAAGACGTTTGGAGGTAAAGACGCCATGCGTGCCCGAAACACCCACATGACGCACCCAGAATAGCAGTTTCCTGCCAAAATCAGCAGAAGGATGAAGACAACTGGCGGATGAGGAGGAAAGACGTTGCAGCAGATGGCTGCTAAGATGTGAACTCTAATTGTTAGGGCATAAGACGGCCCCAAACCCTGTTAATTCATCTCACTTTTAAATACTCAATGTAGCTTATATTAAATTTCTCTTCTTAATTTTAATTCATCTCATCATTTACTAGATTATGGTCATTGTGTCTCACATGAGTGCTCGGCGCTATCCCACATATATGTAATACTTTTATGGTGCATGTAGAAATAAAATTATTTAAGAAATCTAGTGACTTCTAAATGTGGTAGGTGATGTAAAATGGGAAGTAGCATTTAAATTTTAAAATTACATCAATTCCCCAGACCCAGCTAGGGTAGCTCAGAATGCTTCCCCAAGCCACAGTAGTTCGTTTGGTTCTTGTCTTGTTTTCGACTAGCTTTTCCAAGTATGAGTCACCACTAATTGGTAGTTTTGATCTGCTATCCTGTTTCTCGCTCTTTGAAATCACATTAATCATACACTAGTAAATGTAACTCTGTACCAAGTACAAATTAACTGCAATGAATGCACTAAAAACCACAAAAGAACAAATTTATAAAACAAAATAATTTATTCTACTACCAGCTTATATCAAAGAGCACCAATTTTATCTACATTTCCAATGATTTCCTTGGGATCATTTTTATAAAACATAAAAAGACCTTGAACTTCGGCCATACTAATAGGTTTATTCAGATTTCTAATAGCAACTGCAAAATCATCAGCTAAATTAGTAGATGAAGCTACTTCAGGATAAAATCTCTTGTACATCCTCCTCATTTGATAATCTGAAGCATGTCCAATAAATTCTTTCACATCCACTCGACCAGGCCTTATTAAAGCAGCATCTAACCTACATTGCAAGATAAATTGACCTTCCATTAAACACTGAATACGATTTTGGCATATTACAATTCAAAGTCTTCACAAACTTAAATATACAACAAGTTCATAGCATAAAAGTATTTTCTTGGATTTTCTGCCTAATTACAGCCAGCAATAGCAGTTCAGTCTGAATAAAAATCAATTTTTTAGAACAAATTTTAATTTTAAATTTGTAAGTTTTATTAATTTGAAACACATAACATTTTTGTACAATGGTAATCAAAACTTAAAAGCTTCAAGAAATGACTAATAAAGATGAAATGAAAATAAGATGATAAAAATGGCTTATAGCTATTCCGATGGAATGAAACTTGCATCATCAGGACATAAGTAAATAAGAGAAAAATCACTAAACCTTCATATTGTTTTTACCTTTATTGGTGAATGATACTAGTGCTTCCCTGACTAGGACTTAATTAGAAAAGCAAGTGGTGGCAACACTATTCAAAGATAACATTTAAACTAGTTCTGTTGCTTACTTTAGCCTTGATGGTGAATGTTTGTTCCTGAAATATCATTAGCTCTCGTTAGAAGGCAGTTGTATCACATGGTTTTGGACGAATCTATTCTTTAAATAAGGTGATAGAGGTTGGAATGTAAACAAAGCGCCTCCACAACTGGCATTTTCAGTGTAGATTCTGGTTCTAAATTTATCCTTTGACGCAAAAAGCAATAACAGTGGTAATGAGTTGGCAGGGGGAAACATTCAGTGTGATCACCATTCATGCTTTTGCATGAGGCAGCCCTCCTCCTATTGACCTTTCACACCTATTCAAAAATCGAGTGACCCAAAAGTTTACTGCCTTCTTGTCGATTGATAGTTGAATTAACATCACACTGGAGAAACACAAAGGAGAAAGGCAACGATCCTGAATCAATCCCGAAGGACAACACCTTGTAATTTTGATAATAAACCCCGGTGAGATAAGGTCAACACCTGAGCTTGCCTTTTTGTCAGAGCTGTACTACAGCTATACATCATGTTTATATCCAGTTTTCATCTCTAATGATCATTTTTAAGTTTTTAGATTTTGACTACCAGTTTGGTTAAGGGGTTCTTATCTTTTACTACATTAGTACAATAAGACAGATGAAAGAATTGATGAATATTAAATCTTAGATAAAAGAATTAACGAACAATAAGGCTTAGAGATAGAAGAAAGAATTAATAAATAATAAAGTTTAGGGAAAGAAAGAATTAATGAAATATAAAGCTTAGGGACCATAGAAAGAATTAATGAATAATAAAGTTTACAGACAAGAAAATGAATAATAAAGCTTCTACTGCAATGGCATACTTCTTATTTTATAGCAATTAAGTAATGAATTAAAAGGTAATTCAATAAGTCTCATTTAAATAACTTTTCACAAACACATAACACAAATATAAATTTCTAAAAGCTCTGACCTCTCTAAATAGTTTGTCGTCATGAACAAAATGCGGGCCTCAGCTGAGACAACTCCATCTAACATATTTAATAAGCCACTAAAAGTCACTTGATTCAGTCCTTCATAAGCAACTTTAGCTGGAAACAAAATCACAAATATTAGTAATCATACGATAATTGAATCCTATTTCTATTCAAGAGGGCTACTAATCTACAAATAAATGTTAAAATCCTGAAAAACATGTAAGAAAATAAATTCATGTAATCTCTTCATGAAGAAAAACAACACTCAAATTCAACTTCACAATGAAACAAATACAGTAGGATGTTTTAAGTTGAAGTAGATAATTTATGAAATATATTATGTGAATACTGTTACAAGATGATACTGTTATGATATTGTTTAGGTATTTTTTATCAAAATAAAGTTGAAACTCATAAGAGATTTTTTTAAGAAATAGAATACACTTGTTTATTACTCATTAATAAAATTATTAATAACTCAAACACTAAAAATAAAACCTGTTTAAAATCAAATTTTGCATCAATTTTTGTACTGAAAGAGAATCACTTATTCTTTGATTTTAAAAATATTGTATAAAATGTTTCTTCCCAAACTTGGCACATAAGTTTAAGAATTTTGGTTAGTATATTACTTATGTCAGAAATTTTTAACCAATGTGCTGCAAGAATGGCACTGATGTGCCTTACGGGTGGTGAAACTGTTTAAATTCTGCAAGAGTTATTTCACTTCAAAGGTTTAATTTTCAACTTTTGACAGGCGCATTTAAAAATAATTTCAGGTAATAGCTATATAAATAATTTTGAATATTATTTTTCATTACAAAGTATCAAATAAATTGTCTCAAAAATATTTTTTAGATATTTTGGAACAAAAAGAGTAGGTAATATATAAATTTAAATCAAGCAAAATGTACATTAAAAAATAAGCAGAACAATATGCAAAGTCATGATAGCTATTTTTTTGTTTTTGCAAATCGTGTTGTTTGGTGTGATGTAATTAGATTATATGTGCCATGAGATGAAAAAGGTTGAACAACGCTACTTAATGCAATTTCAACTACCCGTTATTATGTTATAAATTTCAAGCAAATTCATATGAAATACATTAGTATTTAAGCAAAAGGATTACAAGATAATGAAGACATACTTGCTGGTGATTCTTCTCTCTTAACAAAAGCTGCATCAATGTCTTCAAGCAAGATGATACTTTGCTGTGGTGCCACACTCATTAAGTGTTGCAAACGATCATCTGACAATCCTCTTTCACTCAAATTCAAGATACAAATGCTGTATTCGAGTTCACCTGCTAAAGCTGTACTGTTGAGCAAAAGAGGCAAAATACTTAATTCCTTCAAAGAATATAAATATATTGTATAAACAGCTTTTTATATAGTAAAAAATAATATAGTCTATAGCAAAGTATATTGTGTCAATAGCTTTTTCATCAATAAAGATTTCAAATAGAATTTAATCCTCTAAGCATTACAAGATTTCCAAGAACAGTACTATTTATAGACAGATATAGACATATACAACAGTACTTTTACCATTATATTTAATGACTAAGCAGCCATTTATAGGTTCCAAGCCTAAGAAATTTTTACATTACATTATTACATCTTGGTACACAGGACCAGTATGTTAACCCTAATTTCACTATGTCTTCTATAAACCAGTGAAACAACACATAAAATGAACATAAGAAAAAATAGTACGACAAAAGATGGATCGTAAATTTTCTTTCAGAAAATTCGAAAAATGCTCTCAGGTGCAATCAAGCAAGATATGCTCCAAAGCCTGTTCCTCATCAAGACAAATAAGGCACTTGTTGGAGTCAGCCAGGCGAAAACTATTCATGTAGGCCTGAGTTACAATGTGGCCTATTGACTTTTGCAGAAAAAGTGACAACTGCTCTAGGGATTTTTTTTGAAGTAATGGAGATCATTAGGCTCACTCTGAAATTGAAAAAGATGCTGATTCATTCCAGTGTTCCTCCATAAAGTACATCAAGTGATTTCTCCTGACACTATCCTGGTACCTACAGATGGAAGTTGCTGACAAAGGAACTGGGTCTATTAATCTAAAAAGCTTTTAATTGGCAAAGAAAGCTTATAATGCTCAGAGTATTGAAATATATTTTTTGGCATTACTTACATAAAACTACTTTTACCACAACCAGGAGGACCATGTAATAAATAACCTCGTCTATATGGTATTCCTGTAGTAAAACAGAAGATAAAATTTAAAGAAAAATAAATGCGACAAATTTAGCATACAAGGTATAATTCTGAGTATAGACAAATGGCAATTTTTTAGAGATTCGTGGAAGGCAATAATCAAAAGGATTTTAAGAAAATTGCAAAAAATTTAAGAAAAATGCCTGCAGAACAAACCCTGGGGACCTTCCTCCTTATAGCATTATTTTCATATTTTACAGATAAATTAACATTTTTATCAGACATTTAACTTTAATTAAATTACCAAAGCACTACACTATAAATATACTAACATCTTAGATAACAGTTGACTTAAGGTTGTATAGGTCTTAAAACATTGAAGAAAAATCTTTTTATTTATTTATATACTTTTTTCTTTAATTTTACCCTGATTAATGCATGATATTTTAAAGATGTAATTTATGTTCATGTCTAGTTAAAAATTTGAAAGCAGCCACCAAAAAGTAGATCTAAAAACAGATTAATAGCTGCATAATAGGAAGGTTTACTTTTTAAGTGTGATTTTTTTTTAATTATAACATAGATTAAGTAAAAACTTTCAAAGAAAAATGGTATAACGATGAAATCCTGTTATTGACAATTTGAATTTACTTTAAAATGCTCCCTAAGGTTTCTCATAACATACTTTCCAGAGTTTAAAAAAGCACATCCATAATCAAATCAGTTAGTACTCAAAATTGTTTTTTTTAAATACTTTGGTACAGCTTTGATTTAGACTTTTTTGTGGCAACCCATTTGGCAAGCTTTTTGTAGAGAATTGTGGCAGGCAGGGTATGAAAAAAATCATGATCTTTTTAAAAAATCAAAAACATCGGATTTATTTGATTTAAATCAGATTTTTTTTATTTAAATCGGATTTTTATGATTCTAATTAATTCCATCCCCATACAAGTTTAAATTTATTGGACATGAAGCACACAAATTACAGTGAAGTTTCTAGATAGTTTTGATTTATTTAAACCATTAATATTTTTATTTAAACATTAACATATTAGGAAATATAGCTGGGTAAATTTTTGAAAAATTAAAACACAACATAGGAGTTAGCAAAGTGAATCACATGACAGAGTAAATAGAACAAGGCCCCAAATGTCAAACATAAGCAATACTTTCCCACCTGGTTCTAAAGTGGTTTAGATTACTTTGAGTTTAAGCCATAACCAGTGACGTGAAAGTTTTGGACCCAGATAAATAAAGTTGCAGGATCCCACTAACATCATATTAAAAAAAAAATTCAATCATACAAATTTCAGAATTTTTTTGCATTATATATTTATCATATGAATAAAATGTTTTGAATTACTTTAATTATTATGATACAAAATAATTAATTGGTTCAAGATTTGCTTGAGAAAAAATCATGTCACCAATAGCAAATAAAATAAAAAGGAGCTTGCATCATGAAAAAATTCTTACTTCACATTCATATTTAGCTTGAAAAAATAACTTATTGGTTATTTTTCTAAGTTAACAGTAAAAAACAAGACGACATGGAAATACATAAATTTGAAATCACGTATGCCTAATTTTCAAATTTTTTTAGCCATTGACAAGTATTTCATAGATATATTCCTAGCACACAAAAATGCTTAGGAACAAGACTGATAGTTAAAGAACTAAACTCCAATTTGATCATTGCGGTACTCACAGGTTCAGCATGTGGTAAAATTATTTTTATTTGGCTAATTGACCTCGCACCTATTAATATTGACCTCTTATTTATATTTATACGACTGATAAGAATCAAGATAGAAATCATTGCTGAAAATAAAATGTCAGAGAACTTGAAAATAAGTCAACTTCAAGAAATACAGAATCGCCTTTGAACAAGTGAATGGGATGAAATTGAAGTGAACGTTCCGAAGCTTATTGAAACAACACAAGAAAATGAAGCTTTTCTCTATGAACAGCATAGAACAAGCATAATAGATCCCAGAGCATGCCAATTCTGTGGAATTTTCAGCTTGCAATAAAAAATTTATCATTCCAATTAGCTTTCCACTTCAATCCATAATCTTTTCTCAACATACTCACTCAATTATCAGATAAGTGAATTAACTTTCACATGCCAAATTTCAATTTCATAAATATTGAAGAGTGCTAGCAGTTATTCTAGCAGTGCGAATTCTGGGAGCAATGCATAAAATTTCCCAATAAATTCAAATAAAAATTAATCAATATACTACACAAAACAAAATGAAACTATTAAAATTGCCAATTATAAAGATTTATGTGCAGAATTGGAATGCTTTTGTGATACTGCAGAAAGTCTATTCATTGTAAGTAAGCGTCTTTATTTTTCATGAGCAGACTACAATACTAAATAAATAACTAGATTACCTTAAAAAAGAAAGAAAGTTGCCACAATTTTAATAATTTGAGTGAATATATTTCGAGCGTCTTCACTCTTCACATGGAGAATAGTTTAAAATTGACCATGGTGCGATTTAGTCACATGGAATGTTTAAAACAAAACATCCTGATGAGCAGGCTTGTGAGTGACACCTATTGGTCAATGGCCTAAGATGAAAATACATACTTGCTGGTAATTATGATCCCCAATCAACAAATACGATTATTTAGTGTCTTTAAAGGGAGGATGATTTTCAATGTAGTTTTTGAGGTGAACTCAGCACGAGCAAAGTACTTAACTTATTTGAATAAAATAACATGCATCTTGTTCAGTTATTTCATTTTCAATATTATTAAACATAACAGAAAGACAAATGAAATTTAAAAATTTGATTTAAATAAATGATTTTTTAATAAAAATCACTTGATTTAAATCAAGCTGATTTAAATTGGCATACCCTGATGGCAGGCAAAGGCAACCCTGCCTAAATAACTCTAGTTTGCTAGAATTAAAGTGATCTTTTATAACATTCATAGTCTGGTTCTATTCAACTCAAAACTAATGAAATAATAACCTTGGACAAACTTCTATAACAATATTTCAGAAAAAGCAAGGATTTTTTTCATTAAAGTAAATACACTGCTGGCCACCGTAAATGCAACACCCTGAAGGAAGCATGCAAATAATATGAAATTTACAACATGCATTAGCGGAGGTGAGATATGCAAATGATTAGAATTTCAGCACAGACGCACATCACGCGCGCCTGTGGCGCCACTTCAAAACGCTATTTAAGGCTTGGAGATTTCGACGATTTCAAGTATGGCAATTGTGTTTTTCTTGTGGTTTTTTCAAAAAAACGATCAATTATGCCTCGTAGAAAACAGCGATCATCTTTTGATCAAGTATCCGAGTTCGACAGAGGAAGGATAGTGGCTTACTGAGATTGTGGATTATCTTTCAGGGAAATCGGTAGTCGTGTTAGACGAAACCAAACAACTGTAATGCGGATATGTGATCGTTGGATGCAGGAGGGTACGATGGACCGACGTGTTCGATCGCATCCACCTCAGTGCACCACTTCACGTGATGACAGGCATATTGTGCGTATGGCAGTGACGGATCGCTCAGCCACATCACGAACCATAGCACAGCACATTCAGTCTGTACCGCATCATCCAGTGTCTGCGCGTACCATTCGACGCCGTTTACAGCAGAGTGGTCTGTCCGCAAGACGTCCATTGCTTCCTCTACCCTTGACGCAGAACCACAGACGTTTCCGCTGCCAATGGTGCGATGAAAGAAGGATGTGGACGGCAGAATGGAATGAAATTGTCTTTACTGACGAGTCACGCTTCTGTCTGCAACACCACGATGGTCGGATTCGAGTCTGGAGACACCGTGGAGAGAGGATGCTGAACAGCTGCGTTATGCACCGCCACACTGGTCCTGCACCGGGTATTATGGTATGGGGCGGTATTGGATATCACTCTCGCACTCCTCTAGTACGCATTGCCGGTACTTTAAACAGCCAGCGCTACATCTCCGAGGTGTTGGAGCCAGTTGTCCTTCCTTACCTTCAGGGCTTGCCCACAGCCATATTTCAACAGGAAAATGCGCGACCACACGTGGCACGCATTGTCCAAGGGTTCTTCATCAATCGCCAGATTGAATTGCTTCCCTGGCCAGCTAGCTCTCCGGATCTTTCGCCGATAGAAAACATGTGGTCCATGGTTGCTCAACGATTGACCCAGAATACATCCCCAGCTGCCACACCAGATCAACTTTGGCAACGTGTGGAAGCTGCTTGGTCTGCTGTACCCCAAGAACACATCCAAAGTCTCTTTGAATCAATGCCGAGGCGTGTGGCAGCGGTGATCTCCAACAATGGCGGTTACTCTGGCTACTGATTTTGGCAGGAACCACACTTCACAGAAGTCTATAAATTTAATCATTTGATACTTGGTCAACATGTTATCTACAAAATAAATTTTGTTGTGATATCTCTTGTCTTTCTTGGTGTTGCAATTTGGGTGGCCAGCGGTGTACTTACCTATTCGTAGTAAGAATAATCAGTTATGTGGAATTTTTTCTATTTTTGAAATTATTTTCGTTATTTTTTTAATTATTTTCCACTAAGCCTCAAATAGTGTTTTCTTCTTTGGCAACAAAAAATGCCCCAAAAGAGTTGACAAAAGTCTTTATATTAAAGCTGTACCAATACTTTTTGATTGTTACAAAACATGGTTGGATCATAACAATTAGACATATTATAATATAGATCAAAATATCTCAAATTTATCAAAAATAAATTTATCTTGATGAAACATGCAAGAATAAAAATATGGTAGACCCAAGAACAAAGTTACCTCGCTCAGTATACCATTGAGGTGTGCTGATGAATTCTTTTACATCAGAAAGGATGCGTTCAGCAATGCCTTCATCTAAAATAACAGATGAAATCGGCCTTCGTTTGCGTGGGTGTCCAAATGGACGCCACTCGGATCCCATTGCTGTATACATGATAGTCTTTCCTTCTTCATGCGTTAAGGCTAGCTTTCTAGCTTTAAGACAAGATTATTTTGAATTAATTACCAAAGAAAATTCAAGAATTAAAATCACTAGTATCAATCATGGTTTCCAGATTACATAAAAAAGAAAAGACATGATATTTTTGTCCTTGTGACATACCTTCATCTAACATCTGAAAATAGAGGGCTTTATTCCTTCCTAATGCTGTTAAAGTAACATTTTCCCAAGGAATACCCATGTGCAAGTCTAAAGTGTGTTGTTCTCGGTTTCTTTCTACTTTTATCCATGTTTTATTATAACTGTAAGAGATAGAGTAAATTATTAAAATTTTATAGGAGTATTTTTAAAAATATTTATTTCATAAAATATATTTTACATATCTATCCAAGAAGCAAAGTCATAACCCTAATTTTGTCAATCTATCTGTATCACACTCTATATATAGATTGACAAAATTGAGTTATATATCAGTACACTAGAGTTAAACATTCATAACTCCAATTTTGTCAACCTTTCTTTCTTCCTACATATATAGATAGAAGTTGGTTGGGTTTTATGGTACAAAGGCCATATTTAACCATGCTGTGCCAAACACAACAGACAACATCAAGTAATGGAGACATACAAGGAAAGTTTTAATAATAAATACTCCCAGAGAGGAATCGAGCCTACGTCACCTACAACTTGCAGATTGTTAGCACAGTGGCATACCCACTGAGCCATGATGGCCCCATAGATAGGAAATGACAAAATTATATATAGGGAGATATCTTTCTCTATAAATATATAGATTGACAAAATTGGAGTTACGATTGTTTACCTCTAGAATACAGATATACAATAGAACCTTGATTATCCTAGTGTTCATGTTATCCTAGTCAAATTTGATATTGAGTTTTTTAAAGCTTTAAATAATGCTTTGAGCATGTGTGCACACTTTGACCTTGAGCAGTCTGGTTTAGTGGGCTGTCTGTCCCATGAGGTTCTTGTAATCAATGCTCTTTCAGTAGCAGTAATACTAACATGCAGTATGGGAAATTTTTTTTGATTTGATATATGCTGCTCTTTGCATTGCTACATCTGTATTATCAGAGTTACTGATTATCCGAGATGGTCCTGTCCCCATCACCCAAGATAATCAAGGTTTTACTGTACTTTATAAATTACGCAGAATTACTTGATTCCAAATTATGAAGTAGAAAATAGTCAATTATGCACTTGAACCTGTGCAAAACATTTTAATTTATGTATGCACCAATAAACTGAAAAATTAAAAAGCATAGCCTAAATAAATTTCTTGCTGCATTATTGAGGGCTCCCACTCTTCAAGCAAAAGAAAAGTTAGGCCCTTTTCAATGCAATTTTTCATTTTTTAAGGCTACCTTTCACATTGGCCACAATAGATTAACCAGTGAGAACATGTGAAGAAACTTGTATTGAACTACGCTTGGGTCTCAAGGACCCAGTTTTTAAAAAATATATCAATTTTTAGCTAACCTATAAACAAGCCAACAATTTTTGACACTTGACCTTGGATGAGTATCATTGACCTTGATTTTGAATGCAGGTGAAATGAAATATGCAGTGTTCTTGCAAAAACTCGCTGGTTGATCACAGTAAAAGGTCACCCTTGTTAAACATATATTACACTAGATTAACCAGTGAATACATGTGAAGAAACTTGTGAATGCTATGTCTGGATATCTCTTGGACTCAGTATTAAAAACCAATTTTTAACTTACCTATAAAAATTATGCTACTGGGTGACACTTGCACTAGTATTATTGTCCTTGATTTTTGAATGTAGATGAAATACTATATGCAATGTTCTTTTAAAACTAAGGCTTTTTTAATTTTTAATGACTTTCAGCAAATACAGGCTTTTAAAGTAATTTTTCATTATTAACACTTTTTAAGAGTCCTTAAAAACTAAAATGAAAAATCAGGCCTTCGTTCAAGCCCTATTAATGCCAAAGTGATTTAAAGTACCAAAAATATCTATATGATTGTCTCAAATATTCTAGGGTAGATTTCACAAATTGAAAACTCATAAAATACCCAATTTCCTTTTTGCAGGGTCACCATTAAGAAATTTAGAGATTTTATTTCTAACTTTGGGAAAAGTTTGATGCTTTTGAAAAAGCAAGTTCACCAAAGCATAGCAAAATATCTTTATTTACAAGGCAACCATGGAAATATCCTTACTAGAAAAAGTGAGTTCCTACACTTGGCACAAAATCAAAAGATGTTGAAATTTTCCCAGTTTCGTGTTGCATGAATTTGGTCTCAACACTAATATGCTGTGTATTCCTAGCATTCATAGTTATCCATTGTAACAGCCATTGGTAACTTTTATCTCGGCATGGCACTTCGAGAGTCATCATACAATGACGGCGGAAGAGGATCATCCCAACCATTGATGCTTTCCTGAGGACTGCAAGGCCTGCTCCTACACCAAAAAGTCCAAATCCAGCCCCGAAATATGGGTTATCCTGGAGTGCTGAGAGAAAATCAGGCAGTGGCATACTGGTATCAAGTAGTTTTCACTTATCTAAAAATAGAAAAAATCGATTTGCATAGAATTAATTTAATTGGAAAACTTAATTTAAATCATAGGAACAATGCATGCAGGTTTCACACATTTTAATAAAATAATTAAAGGGTACTTAAAACTGAAAGAAATAATTAATTTTTCCTTATTGGTGAATACAAGGGCCATCCAATTCTAAATTAAAATCTTCTAATTAAATCTTAGTAAAATTCATTTACATTTCATGTTCAATATGGTAAATAAAATTTTTTATGAATTTAAATTTTATTGTCTTCAATTATAAATGTAATACAAGTCTGGCATTAAGAATTTCACATTTTACGATACACATTTTTAATGATTGCTTCTACTATTTAACAAAAGAAAATAAACAGTGAATAACATAGTAATGAAAAACAAATTCATAAATCTTTTTCCAAATCCTTCCTCATAATTTAACCACTTTTAAAAGTACTGTTAAACAAAGTGCTTGACTCATTAAATGCAGTTTTCAACAAAATATTCTTCCTGCTAAGCATTAAGCTTCTGGGAACAGCTGCAGTATAGACCCCCAATCCGTTTGGCGACTTTATTCGTCACCAACCCTCGATTGATGTTGTTTTTGGTAACCCCTCACTTTTTTCCACTCCATTCTAGCAACCCTACAGAAAAAGTAGTGAAATTGAGGAAGAATATTCCTTTGCTACTAACACCTTGGCCGATTGGCGGCAGATCGTCAACGAACAAATTCTAAATTTCATTGAGACGACGTCAGAGAAGATTGGTGGGGTAAATAAAATAATCGAAATTGTGATGACAATTTTTTCATTTCCATTCAATCGTTTTCCATTTTAAAAAAAATCGAATGGGGTGTGACTGAGGGTTCAGTTCACGACTGGCAGCCCCGTTTAAACAGGAAACCCTTATTTAGAGTGAAATCTGTTAAAAGATTAGAATAACTTATATTCAACTTATGTACATTTATTTGTAATACGTCTGTTAAAAAAAGTCGCCAAGTAACGTCAGGGTTGGCGACAAAAAAAGTCGCCAAATGGATTGGGGGGTCTATACTGCAGCTGTTCTAGCTTCTGTGTAGCTGTTTCAAAGACAAGGCATATTGCCTATTTTATGATACTGAAAACTTTTATCATTTGCAGGAAAAGTCATACCTAATTTTTCTGATGCAAGATGTGCTTTCGTTAAGTATTAAATGCAAGCACAAAAATTTCGTTCATAAAGATTCAACTACAGTGTAAAATAAAATTTAGCACAATATTAGACACCTCAAAGATAACATACTCATGCTCGAGTTTTCAAACACCAGTTCAGAAGCATATATGCACTAAATTTAAATACTGATTGCATAACAGTAGACGGCACAAAGAAATAGCTATAATACAAGGTGGAAATTTGTTGAAAAGTCTAAAACTTTTGCATTTTTGATACATTTTACTGCACATCTGCACCTTTCATTTCCGCTGGTAGCCTTTATTGTTCATTACATTTCAGATTAATTTTAGTGGGTAGTTTTCAAAGCCTATAATATTGAATAATCAGCAGATAATAACCAAGTTTGCGAGGGACTGGTACCGTGTTCATGAGTTTTTACGAACAAATATGAATACCTATAGTATAAAAATCCTGTTACCTATGAAGTCTGAAATTTAAATCGTAAAGCATTAAAAAACACAAATAGAATCCAAAAATTTATCATAACAAAGGTAACGATGGCATTTCAAAATGTAGATAGATGTATATTGGTTAAAGATTGTAGAAAATATCAGATTGAAAATTAAAATTTAAACTTTTCTATTTGAAAGTCACATTTTTCAAACACAGGATGATGAAATGCTCATTGTTTATTTTGATATGGACCGGCTATTTTACGTTGCCAACGAAAGGAAATTCAATTTTTTATTAAACTATTAAACTTGTTTTTGCAAAACGTCATAAAATTACGAATTTGTTTGAAAAGAAAAGAAATTATTTAAGGGAGAAAACAAAATAGTTTAGTTTAAGTAGCACATATGCAACTACCTACCCTTCGGGATTGATCTCAGTCTGCCTCCAATAGCCTGTTATGTTGATCCAGTACGACGCAAATTCACCTACCAACCTGACCGTGGTTCAAAATTACAAGGCGTTGTCTTTTTCAGGTAGTTACATAGTTCATTAGCGTTGCACTGGAGTAACCAACGTGCTATCGGTGACGGTCCAGGATTAATCCCGAAGGGAAAGATACAAGGACAGCGCTCGTAATTTAGAACTACGGTTAGATGACGAGATCAACACCTGAGCAGGTGCTCCACTCTTCTATCGACCTTCGTAAATTAGAAGGTCGATGTGACCACAGAGTAAATAGCTAGCTAAATCTTTTACTCTGTGGATGTGACCAAGGCGAGACGTCCGAACTGAATGGAAGAAAAAGTCAGAAGAGCCAGTCTTCTGACCGTGGTTCAAAATTACGTGGTGTTGTCCTCGGGTCTTTCCTTTTGGGTTTGATCGCGGACTGTCGCCAATAGCCTGTTGTGTTGCTCCAGTGTGACGTTAATTAAAATACCTACCTACCAGAAGAGCATGTGTGAGAATGGAGCACAAGCAGCAAGTTTTTCGTTAAAACACCTATGAATACATTTTTTGAAAACAAATTAGTCTTTGAGATATTAATTTAGTAATGTTCGGTACAGTTTGATTTAGGTAGCTATTGTAATTAACGTCACACTGGAGAAACACAACGGGCTATTGGTGATGATCCGGGATCAATCCGAAAGGGAAAGACCAGAGGACAACACCACGTAATTTTGAACCACGGTCAGATGACGAAGCAGCACCTGAGCTGGCACCCCACTCTCCAAATTTCTACGCTATATCAACGTGAAAACATTTGAGGCCACAACGGATTTAACATGCACCTGCCCACTTTGAACACGACGGTTTTGGGGTGGATTCAAACACGCAACCCTCCGGTTGGTAATCCGTTACTCTTCCAAACGGGCCAGCGTCATATGACCGTGGTTCAAAATTACGTGGTATTGTCCTCGATCTTTCCCTTTGGGATTGATCCCGACCGTCAAAAATAGCCTGCTGTGTTGCTGCAGTCTGACGTTAATTAAAATACCTGCGTACCTACCCTCCAACCGTGCCAGAACCAGTTTGATTTAGAAATTTTGTTCTGTTGAGTGGAACAAAAGCTTGGACATCAAATTATTTACTAACATAGCATGACTAAACTTTTTAATTGTTAAATCTGTAGATGGCAAAATCCTATCTTCATCTCATTTCAATTCAGTTATAAGGAATTAGCATCCACATTCACACAAATGAATTTCATACATCTAAATTAAATGAAATTAAAAAATATATAAAAGCATTTCGTTTTCTTTTACTGGTGTTAATTCTTATTTCCAATAGAGTGCATGGCGAAAAACGCCCTCAAACATGTTACCATAATCAGATTATGAATGTCTACTTCAATTTCATCCCATTCCCTTGTTCAAAGTTATTCCACTTTCTGATGCTGAACTATTTTCTGTTTCTATCTGTGTTTTGATCTCTATCTTCCAGATTGATCCTGGCTTTCAGTAATCAATCAGCTGAAGCATTTCTGTAGTTTTAACAATATTATGCAGCTTCAAAGCTTAAATCAAGCATACTAAAAGTAAGTGGCAAAAGGTAGGTAAGGTATTTTAATTAACGTCACACTGGGAGCAACACAATGAGCTATTAGCGACGGTTCAGGATCAACCCCCAAATCGAAAGATCTGAGAACACCATGTATTTTTGAATCACTGTCAGATGACGAGGTCACACCTCACCCCACTCCAAGCTTCCACACCATGTCAACATGAGGACATTTGAGACCATGACCGATTTAACTTGCACCAGCCCCCTTTGTATACAATGGTCTTTGGTTGGATTCGAACTTGCAACCCTCCGGTTGCTAATCTGTTACTCTTCCAACCAGGCTACTGAGGCCCAGTGACAAAAGGATCCAGTAATGGTCAATTTTACATCGTTTATACCTGTTGTTGCCATTCGACAAAGAACAACCTCGATTTCTGTGCTAGTGTTAGTGAGAAATATATAGAAATAATTTTTTAAATATTCAAGAGTTAAAAATGAAGTTTATTTCTCCAATTCTCTCATCTATATTGCTTTATTAAAATTTAAAATGTAATTTCCTGTATACAGCACATTAATTCACATTCTTGTGCTTTCCAAGATATTGAATTTCACTTATAACTAAACTAAAAATAACTCATTTCAAGACCAAATGGAATCCTTCATTTCCATATCATCAATGTAATCAGTTTTGAGGTAATACAACTTCCTTTCCATTACATATGAGTTCATCATATTAATAAAATATAATTGACAAAGTTAAACATAATTTTAAAAGGTTAATAAATTTCTAATAGATGTTCCAAAAAACGCAAAGGAAGATAACATACAAGATTTCATTGATTTTATTACATAAAAATACCAAATCCCTTTACACAATGTTGTAATTAAATAGCGACATTTTATTATTAAATGGAAAGATGACATTTGGTTGGCTTTAAACAAATTTCATAAAGTTAACATTACAAAGCAAAATAATGAATTCTTCCATTTAATAGACAAAACTTTGCTGTAATAAGTGATACAAAATTATACAAGGTATCACTTTTATTTATAAATAAGCGTTTAATAAAGTTCTTAGGTAGATATAATAGTTACAGCAGTAAATATATATTATTATTGTAGCTATCGCTACTCACATAAGAACCACATGAAAACTACTTTTATAAAAAATGATAACATGTTATCATTTTTATGTATTTTTACTTATATAAATAAGTAAAAATAATGTAATGCAGATGTAATGTTTATTTCATTCCGCAGATGATAAAGGTGGGAAAGCATTCTGTTTGCTTAAAACAACTTTCATGTGCTGCAGAGAAATATATCCTTTTAATTTATTCTGAAAATAGAAACAAATCCATATGTAATTAAAATACTTTTCAAATAGAATATTTTATAACTAAATTTGTCTTCTCTTAATGTGATTATCAAATGTTGATGTCAAAATGTTTTACATACAAATATAATTATGTTATAAAACAATACTAGTACACCATGTATTACTAAAAATGAGACAAAAGTAAAGAGTAGCAATGGGACATTTTTAGAAAGTTAATTTCAAAAGTAGTTTAATGTATAAAACTACTTATACTTCTTACTAGTTTTGTTATATCTCCTACTACTTCCTACTAGTTGTTATAAGACTAGAATGGTTGGCCCCTAACTGACAGGAAATGAAATGCACTCTTAATTGGAATCTGAGTATATGTGTGCCTGTGATTATGAAAGTGGTCAAAGTCATATTTTTCGTTTCGAGATATTTGAAGTTTGGCATTTCAATAAATGTTTTTTAATTTGCAATATAACAATATACACTGCTGGCCACCGTAAATGCAACACCCTGAAGGAAGCATGCAAATAATATGAAATTTACAACATGCATTAGCGGAGGTGAGATATGCAAATGATTAGAATTTCAGCGCAGACGCACATCACGCGCGCCTGTGGCGCCACTTCAAAGCGCTATTTAAGGCTTGGAGATTTCGATGATTTCAAGTACGGCAATTGTGTTTTTCTTGTGGTTTTTTCAAAAAAACGATCAATTATGCCTCGTAGAAAACAGCAATCATCTTTTGATCAAGTATCCGAGTTCGACAGAGGAAGGATAGTGGCCTACCGAGATTGTGGATTATCTTTCAGGGAAATCGGTAGTCGTGTTGGACGAAACCAAACAACTGTAATGCGGATATGTGATCGTTGGATGCAGGAGGGTACGACGGACCGACGTGTTCGATCGCATCCACCTCAGTGCACCACTTCACGTGATGACAGGCATATTGTGCGTATGGCAGTGACGGATCGCTCAGCCACATCACGAACCATAGCACAGCACATTCAGTCTGTACCGCATCATCCAGTGTCTGCGCGTACCATTCGACGCCGTTTACAGCAGAGTGGTCTGTCCGCAAGACGTCCATTGCTTCGTCTACCCTTGACGCAGAACCACAGACGTTTCCGCCGCCAATGGTGCGATGAAAGAAGGATGTGGACGGCAGAATGGAATGAAATTGTCTTTACTGACGAGTCACGCTTATGTCTGCAACACCACGATGGTCGGATTTGAGTCTGGAGACACCGTGGAGAGAGGATGCTGAACAGCTGCGTTATGCACCGCCACACTGGTCCTGCACCGGGTATTATGGTATGGGGCGGTATTGGATATCACTCTCGCACTCCTCTAGTACGCATTGCCGGTACTTTAAACAGCCAGCGCTACATCTCCGAGGTGTTGGAGCCAGTTGTCCTTCCTTACCTTCAGGGCTTGCCCACAGCCATATTTCAACAGGATAATGCGCGACCACACGTGGCACGCATTGTTCAAGGGTTCTTCGTCAATCGCCAGATTGAATTGCTTCCCTGGCCAGCTCGCTCTCCGGATCTTTCGCCGATAGAAAACATGTGGTCCATGGTTGCTCAACGATTGACCCAGAATACATCTCCAGCTGCCACACCAGATCAACTTTGGCAACGTGTGGAAGCTGCTTGGTCTGCTGTACCCCAAGAACACATCCAAAGTCTCTTTGAATCAATGCCGAGGCGTGTGGCAGCGGTGATCTCCAACAATGGCGGCTACTCTGGCTACTGATTTTGGCAGGAACCACACTTCACAGAAGTCTATAAATTTAATCATTTGATACTTGGTCAACATGTTATCTACAAAATAAATTTTGTTGTGATATCTCTTGTCTTTCTTGGTGTTGCAATTTGGGTGGCCAGCAGTGTATTTCAGAAAATATTTGCTTTTACTTTTTAGATATAATTTTTCAAATTCGATTTGTTAATGACAATTTTTCGATATGAATTAAGTAATAAACTAAATACTTTTAAATTTTTGACTTGGACTGCTTTCATAACCCCTGCATATATATATATCTCCAACTATGAAGTTTAAAGAAAAATGTTTCTAGTCAACAATTTTTCAATATTATTTCCAATCTATCCATGACAAAAGAAAACAAATATTTTATCTCATGATAAATTATCTACAAAACATTCCTTCTAGTATTCATAAGTGAGGCATCTCAAACACATGCATTAAGATGTTCCTTGAAGAAATTTTTAAATGCTTAAAAATCCCAATTCTCTTCAGTTACACTTTCAAGTCACACAAGCATCTTTCTTCGATTACTCCAACTTGTTTCTGTCTTTTCAAAACGGCTATTTAATCAGATATTTTATTCACTTATTAAATGAACATCTGTTTTACTTAACTCCTTGTAGTAGCAATTCAAAGTAATTAAAAATCTATTCATGAAATATTTTCATTAAGATTTATTAGGTTGATTTCATTTTTAACTTAACAAGCATTTAACTTTTAGCTTGTAAAATGACAGTTAAATTTAATTGATAATTAAGGAATTTTTTGTACAGAGAGTTTCCTTTTGTACTTTTAATCTAAAAATACAAATTTTTCTTACTTCATTTATTAAATTTGATAAGATACACATGACTTCATCCTCTTCGATATCTTCAGGCACGTCCTCTTCCTAGAACAATGCCAAATTGTTAATTCAGAATAAATTCAAAAACACACTAAATGGACTTTTATCAATTTGATTACAATCAAGAGAAAGGCATATTTAAAACACTCCTGAAATTCACTTTGTAAAAAGGGAAAATTCAGTTTTGAGAACAAGCGAGTGTGAGTTTTGTAACTTTTACTTCCCATTTGTACTTGCTGCCATATGCTAATGCAGTTCAAAAGCTTTTAAAAGTGGGGATTTGTTCATTGTCTATTCAGTGGAATTTGCATGATTAAAACAACTGAATTCAACTTTTCTGAGGTTTTCTAGGTGAATTCTAATAAAATTCCTCAGAAATATCAAAACGATTTATAAAATAGCTTAAAATATGCATTTAGGAAGTTTTTATGTAATATTTGAAGGAATCTGCAAAATATCAAAATAAATCAGATCAATAAATTTACCTTTCTCAAATAAAATTTTTAAAAATTCTGTAAAAGCCATTCTAATACAATTTTTCCTGAAATTCTAAGTTTTACTGTTCTCTGGGAGAGAATATGACAACTCTTTGGAAACCATGACTAAAATTGTAGATTTTATCATTCTTTCATAACTTTCTAAGCAGTGCAGAAACTGACAAGTCTTAATAGGAAAGAGACACTAAATTTTCTTTGTTGTTCATATACTTTTTAAGCAACATAATATATCCTCAGAAGGTATGTAAATAAGCATTAATTATTTAGTCATATTGTGATGAATCAAATACATTCATTTTATAAATGCTATTTTTCTTCTGTGTGGTTGACCTTCAAAAGCCTATAAATAACTACTATAACAAATATAAAATCTCACCTTTTTAAAATTCATAGCAGCTATGAAAGCACTGATAGGAATGATATGAGTCTGAAACAACAGATATCTGAAAAATTAAACAGAAATTAAATTTCAACCAAAACCATCAATTTAACATAAAGAATTTAGCATGTTTTTGAATAAATTTTTAAAGAATTAAAATCTATACTAAACACTTCACTGATACTCTATTGGATAGCACAAAAAAGTTCTTGAGTTTAATTTCCATTAAAACTTCCAAGCAATTAACAACTCTACATGATCTACCTTCCTTTGTGTGATAAAATACTCAAATCTCAGATACAAAAAATTATCTGCTTTTTTAAATTAAGAAAGCATACTAATATATTTTTATTAATAAACTCTCTAGAACTTACTTAAGAGGAAAGCAGACAATTTTTTGTGTTCTATTAAAATATGATAACCATTTAAAAGTTAATATTACATAGTACTAATCTAGAAAGTAATATTACATAAACTTACACTTTCTTGAAAAGATTCCGATATAAAATGATCCTTAGTTTTTCTAATACTAAACGAATTCCCCATTTGATGAAAAAGTCTTCATTCGATAAAATTGCTCTTTTGAATCTCTGTATGTTGCCATCTCTGAAAACCAAAAACTTTAAAATCCCACAAAAACATGAAACACACTACAACTACACCTATTTTCAATATAAAATTTCTTTACTGCATAAAACACTTAATAAATCTTATACTCCTTGAAATGCATATAGCATATATTGAGCTTAAACACAGGTATATAAACATGTATACATGCAAAAATCTGTATATAGTAGAAGAGGTTATTTTGTAGATTACTGAATGCAATTACGAACTTAACAAGAGTGAGTCATGTATTACCTCAAGGTCATTTATAACCAGCTGCATTTTTAAGAAGCTCCACTTAAATTTTTTAAAATTTATCTTTATATTCAATAACTACAGAACATTAGGAGCATTTTAAATTTAAGAATACTTTTGGGTGATTTAATAGCAATTCAAGCAAAGGAAATTAAATATTAGATAAAATGTGAAAATATTTCTTTACAGATGAAAAAGTTCCAATGATTTGAGAACAGCACAAAAGTACATTTAAAGTGATGCAAACATTTTTGAAATATGCAGTTTTCAATGGTTCTACGAGTATTTATGATAGCATCGTTTAATAATGTACATACAAATTAATATTTTAATAGACTAAACAAGTCATTAAATTAGTGTTTTAATAATTGACACTTGTGCATTCCATTAAATGTTTTAAAATAAAACATAAGTACCTAACAGCTATCACAAGTTCTGCAAATTGCATAAGATCATATTTTTGTAAAAGACCCATGGAAGGCATAGTTCCCTAAAAAGAAAAATAAGGAGAATTACAAATAATTCAGGAAAAGATAGAACATGAAAAATAAATTTTGAAATAAAACCTTTACTTTGGAAACACACACATTTTTAACTTATTTAATTCATAACACATACCATTATTTCAATATCATATCCAATTACACTGGAATAACTCATCGCATAAATTAATATATAACACTACAATGTTTTAATGCTGGTCATACTATTTGCACAGGGATTTATTCAGAGGGTAGGGGGAGGATCAGGCAAACCTGGAATGTTATTGATATTACAAAAAATGTCAAAGTTTAGCTTACTCAATGTAAACTGAAGTTAAACTAAGCTCACAAGAAAAATCATGGACAGATCTAAACATGATCAAATACATTTGCAAACAAAACTATCATTTAGTATTTTAGCAATTCGTTTGGTTGCTAAAGCAACCAAAGAATCCATCTATGTGCTAGATAACTTTAAATGAGAAGGGACTGGACAAGATGAGAAAAATATCTTGTCTACTACTAAGACCTACCCCAGGATGGCCGAAACCTAGCACTAAAACATGAAGTGAGAGAAACATGAAGAGAATATATGCAAAATTATCGATATCCTGGCCATGACCAATACTTTTATAGCAACAATATAAACAGTTACCATATAACCATCAGATATCTGACAATTAAAGACAGGAATGATTCAGTGCATTGATCAAGTCCCAAGAGAAACCACTAAACCGGTTATTCCTTACAAGGATAAGCACAGGGTCTACCCTGGTGGAATGTCAGAATGAAGCCCTATGATAATTTAAGGATGCACATGTAATATTTCACCCTCAAATGAAATTGTAATAGCATGCACAATAGACAAAAGTAGGTAGTTTAACTTACCAGCACCATTTTAACAGTGATTAAGAAAATGAGGATGAGCTGCTTGTTCTTCTTAGACTCTTTATGACAATGGAGAAATGCAAATGCAAGATTTTGTTCAGCTGTAAATGATAAAAAAATCAATCATGTTAAAATAACTTCATAAGTAAATGATAATGGTAAGTAATAATAATATTGTAATAAGATAAAAATAATAAATAAATAATATTGAAATACAAATACATGAAAACATTTTAAGGAATGCAATGAAAAAAAAACAGGTAATATATTCTCAATTTACTGTGAATTAAAACTAATATTTGGTGCTTTTAAACTGGTACAGTAAATAGCTGAAACATCAAGTTTTGTATAATGCTAACTTGATAGAAGAAATTTTAAAGTAAATTGGATAAAATTGATATTTCTATATGTGTGACAATTTGTTGCTCCATAAAAAATTATTACACTTATCTTAGACTTGGAGTATGAACTGAAATCTGAGAATATATTGCATAGTGTTCCTAAATTCCTTTTTACCCAATTAAACTTATTTGGAATATTCCTTTAACAGTACTGATTGCATGATCTTTTTATTGAACTGATTATTTTAGTTTGGTTATCTTCACTAGAATATTTGTTTCTTAGATAGCAATTCATTCAGAAGAATGATCTGTCTTGCACTCAGACTTTCTTTGGAATGTTTTGAAAGATTTCGACTTTTGGTCTAGTGGATCCTTCTGTCTGCATAACCTATTCCTGTACTTAGTAGCCAAGAGGTTAGTGCCAAGGCACTCGATTCAACAAGCTCTGGGTTTGAATTCCAGTCTTGGCATGGATTTTTGTAATGGTTTGGAATACACTTCAAGCTGGAAGTTCCAATCTAATTATTCCTCATGCAGCAAAAATTGACCAGAGCAACAAACCATATTCCTTCACTAAAACCTATTCCATATTGGAATACTAATTCTGAAAATTGGTGAATACTTTTTCCCTTGTTACACTTTCTCCTACCTACTTAATCTGTAACATTATGAATAAGTGAACTGTACATAAATTTTACTTGGCTTACCAATTTAGGTATAATCGTGTGTAACACCTAAACATATGGATCATTGTCTTCCCTCTTAAGTCCAAAAAATAACTTGTTGTATCTCCCCATACTCTCCATCAAAGGAGCAATTTTCTACACGTCTCACTCAATCAGAAGATAGTTTCGTATTTTCATGATGATCTACAGATTTAGATCTTGGTGTATTTGTTTTGATAGATAAGGAACTTCAAAACTTGTTACTCTAACAATTTAGCTGTTTCGTGTGATTTTTTAATCAAACAAACACTTAACATATCTAAATCATTGTCTACAGATATATGTTCATAAGAATTATATACTGTTTTAGAATCACAGAATTATATACTATTAAGAAAACTCAATAAAAATAACAAATAAATTAACATAATCAACATATTACTTATGAGTAAAGAATATTTACCAGCTTTAAAGTTGCTTTGAAACATCTGCTGTTGGCCAACAAAGTACCTGGAACAAATTTAATAAAATAAATGCAATCAACACAAATGAAGATCAAAATAGTGTAAGGTAAACTTACATAAATAACTAAAAAACTTGGCAAATTATTTGCATCATGTCAAATTCTCAAATTAATGATGCAATATCATTGAATTGCAGTACCTAACATAGTGTTGGCACCTCACAAAAACCCAAGAATCTGTATTTTGGTTGTTTTTACCTAAATATTAGGATGTTAAATAAATTCTCGCTGTTTTTTTGTGAAAATTAATGTTTTATTTTAAAAAATCATTAAAAACATGTTACTGAAAGTATTGTCCATCGCTAGCCACTACTTTTTCCCATCTTTCTGGCAACATTTGAATTCCACGTCGGAAAAACGACACGTCTTTTGAGGCTATCCAAGAGTCGACCCAATTTTTGGCATCTTCATAAGAACGGAAGTGCTGCTCAGCCAGGCCATGCGTCTTCGACCGGAACAAGTGGTAGTCGGAAGGGGCAATGTCCGGTGAATACGGCGGGTGGGGTAGGACTTCCCACTTAAGCGTTTCCAAGTAGGTTTTTGCCGGTTTTGCAACATGTGGCCGAGCGTTGTCATGCTGCAAATGACCTTGTCATGTCTCTGCTTATTTAGCGGCCGTTTTTCCTTCAATGCTCGGCTTAATCGCATCAATTGTAGTCTGTAGCGATCTCCCGTGATGGTTTCATTTGGTTTGAGCAGCTCATAATAAACTATACCCAGCTGATCCCACCAAATGCAGAGCAGAAGCTTGGAACAATGGATATTCGGCTTTGCTGAAGATGTTGATGGATGGCCGGGTTTACCCCACGATTTTCTACGCTTAGGGTTATCGTAGTGTATCCATTTTTCATCGCCAGTTACGATACGATGCAAAAATCCTTTCCTTTTCTGCCGTTGAAGCAGTTCGACGTCTCTCGGTTTCAACTGGTATGGCACCCAATGACCTTGCTTTTGAATCATTCCTAATGCTTTCAAACGTTTCGAAACTGTTGTGTGATCAACTTCTAATGATTCTGCAAGTTCAGCTAGCGTTTGACATGAGTCTTCATGAAGTAATGCTTCCAATTGTTCGTCTTCAAACTTCTTCGGTGCGCCAGAGCGTTCTTTATCTTCAAGATCAAAATCATTATTTTTAAAGCGTTTAAACCAATCTCTACAAGTTGTTTCAGACAGAGCATGGTCGCCGTAAGTCTCAACAAGAATTCTGTGAGCTTCAACTGCAGATTTTTTTTGAATAAAATAGTGCAGTAAAATTCCCCGCAAATACTCTTTTTTTGGCACGAAATTTGACATATTTAACGCAATGAAAAATAAAGTTGTTTACACTTCCGCGAAATAACATACACTGGATTTCAAGCTTGCTTATAGTACTTGTAAATAGATGCGTCACTATCATAAACTAACGCAACCAGTTCCGGTAACGCCATTTGTTGGAAAACAGCGAGAACTTATTCAACATCCCAATACATTTTCTGGATTGTTATTTGATATTTTAAGGTAAAGGCATGAAATTCTGATAAGTAGCCTAAATAACCTAAATTGTTACCAATACACACACTTAGAATTCAACTGCTTTTCCAAACAAATCCCTTTGATTTGGCAAAGTAATGGTATAAGCACAGTGTCAACAATATATTGAATTGAATATTGATTTTTATGACAATTGCAACTGAGGATGATTTCATGCATTTTGTCCTGTACTTTTAAAAGACACAAATGACATGATATCAAAGCAATTACACAGGGATTAAAGTAAAGTAAAACTAATACCACATACTTATATGTCACTCTTTGGGAAATAGGATACTGATCTTTAAGATTTGAACTTTCAATGACTCTAATTAAAGGTTTCAGAAGGTGTAATTTGTTTACCTGAAAAAGCCAATATCATCTATTTTACTTCACTACAAACTACAACAAAAAATTGAGAAAATAGAAAGAGAAATTATCCTTCTTTTCAAAAGATTTCAAATTTAGCACCTTGAAATATTTTTTCTTTTAAAACATATTTGATAAAGAAATAATAACTTAAAAATTATGCTAGCACACAGAATATACATCTATATCCAAGACAAATAAACCTTTTGCCAAAACTAAAAAGACAAAACATACTATTAACAGCAAGCACAGTATTTTACAAAATATTATTAACAGCATATTTTACAAAATATATGATTAAAATGGCCATATTTCTCAGCATATACAACAATGTTGTCACATATACATCATGAAAGCTAAAGTGATTTGTGATGTTCGCTATATGCATAGTTGTCAAACCAATCTTGGCTTAACACATATTAATATTAATTTAACTGATAAAAATGAAGTCTTACTTTAAAGTAGATCTTGAACAGTTGATTGGTTAAATATAAAATTCCCCATCTCTTACTATCCTCTGTGGAGCAACGACTGAAACAAAATTGTACTGAAATATTAAATACCACTACTTTGAAATAACAATTTAGACACCACTGGACTTTTAAGGTTAAAATAATAACTACTAAACAATCAAACGATGGAACTTTAGAAAACTCACTTATCACCAACACATATACGAAAGAAACCCATGAGCAGATCAGCTCCTTTTTCTAACATTCCATTAGGCTTTTCTTTTTTATCTAACTGCTGGTCTGCCTAGTAGAGAAAAGTTGAAGGTGAAACTTATAAGTCACTGATAAAGTTTTGTCACTGCATAGAATATTTAGAATGTGAAAATAATTCAACTTTGTAATTTTAACTTTTCATGGAAGATAAAAGTACAATAAACCAGTAATTAAGTAGAAAAACTATTCTCTTAAGTTAAAAATTTTAAATTGAATTCATGTTCAAAGCATTCTCCCCATAAATTGTACTTGTGATAACTTCAAATAAAGTCTTTGTAAACTTCACACATATAAATATACTTCTTAATTCAAAATAAAAATTATGTTTCTCATATTGTAATCATGCATCGTAAATGGAAGATTAGAATTTCCTAAATACAAAATGGAGCAAATCTCTACATTGACACTGTGAATATTTAGGAAACCTTTTCTTATTCAACTTATATGTAAAAAATTTAAAAACACTTAATCGGATTTAAAAGTGATTTACTTAATAGGTCTAAACATATTATAGAGACACTTATACTTTGAACAGGAATTGTCTCACCTTTATGGCAATTTTCCTCAGATCCAAACACAAGGTGTACATGATTGGAAGAGCCCAATTTTCATCTTTTTGACTTTGTAAAATTTTAGTGAATGTCATAGTAACAAGTTAAGTAAACATAAGTTTTATGATCAACCAGATAGTTTTATATACTTAAAATACAAACAACTACTTGAATAAATAGCAGGGCTGGAACAAATATATAAAGCTATAAAAAATTTTAACTTTGTAATAAAAAACGAACATTTCCAATATCAGAACATTCAAAAAATTACTAACTTTGATGTAATTCATAAAACCTCATTTTGTTAGCTCAAAAAGAACTTATCACGGGCAGACGAAATTTTTTTGCCAGTTTAATTTATGTATATGTTAACGTGAAAAACCGAAATTAGAGAATGTCAATATTCTCTGGTGAATGTTGACACATACCAAATACGTTGGTGAAAGACCGAATATTTGGTTATATCCTTATACATTCGGATCATCGCCGGTGTATGTCGACAAGCACAGATAAACTCTGGTGGGGGTCAAAACGAGAAGGTGAAGAGGCTACAGCCAGAGAGGCCTCTCCACCTTCAGTTTAAGTTGTTGCAATAAATAAGATTGTATAACGTTAATCACATAACTTATGTGTAAGTTTATTATTGGTATTATTTTCTTTTCTCATTTAGAATTTACTGTTCGTTTTAGGTTCAACAATTTATTTACATGCGCTGTTACTTAAGCTTTCTCCTATTTTGACATATATCATAATATGTTTTAATAATAAAGTATGATTTAAAAAGTTGCATTTTTGTCTTAACGTAACAAAGCTATTTTTATTCACGATTAACCATCAGTGCATGCTGAATGTCGACATTTGCTGGTGTAAGTGAGAAATAATGATATTTAGCAAATATTTTGGACATACACCAAGTGACTATGTGAATGCTGACATTCACCAGAGAATATCGACATTTGTCAGACATTGGTCTTTCACAGTAACATATACATTCCATTTTGTGTCAATTTACAGCAAAATTAACAGGTTTTGCATCTTGTCTATCTGCATGTATGTTTGAGCAAGCATAATGCCAAAAATGCTGCATTAATCTTCATTAAATTTTGTAAATTGTACACATTTACAGTAACTTAGTGAATAAGTTATTCAGCATCATTGTAATTCATTGCATTTCTACTTTTTACAACATGAATAACCTTCAGAATAACAACATGAATAACTTTTACTAAATCAAAGATTTAGACCATGAAAAAAAGTCAACAAACCTTTATATTGTAACATTTATTATTTTAAAAATCAAGTTCAGCTCAGTGGTAAATATTTATTGTACTTTAGAAACAGCAAATTCATGTTCATTAAAATCATAAGTTTTAAAGGATACTGTACGAGAACAAAATGGTGTTTGAAGGCTTCCACATGATTATCTTTATCTATTTCCTGCAGACATCTATAAATATATTAGATTATAGATACAAAAACTGTTCAAAATGTGTACTAAACATATGCATTAAATTGCAGAACATTTTGCTTCTCATTGGGAAATATTCCACAAATGAACAGAAGTCATTTGCAAGCATGATGCAGGTGTACCTACAAATCTTTTTAAGGACAAAAGCGTTCAATAATTTGACTAACATATCAACAGGTTAAATAACAAACAAAACTTTTCAGTTAATTAACCTTAACCTAAAATATTAATTTGAAATGTACTAAATTTATTGGTATTAATTTCCAATGTACTAAATTCATTTGTATTAATTTGCAATGAATTGCATTTATTTGAAATGTACTACAAAATATGTTCCTGCTTTTCCTATAATTGGCAGGAAGTTAATGCCTAAAATGTATGTGGCAAGTTATACAGGGATCATTAAAGTATTGCCTTTCTGGTATAAAAAGGTATGTGTAGAGTAGCTTCACCACAGTATGTAATTGAGGATGACATATATCAAATTTATTCAAATTCATTCTATTAATCCTCAGTTTGTTGCACTGGTCCTGGCAGGAGACTTTTCAATGTTATTCAATGAAAATAATAACTAAACTTCATATTGCTTATGAATTTAAATACATTTTTTCTCAGGTATCTCTGTTTCAATGTCCTAATATGCAACACATATTTTTTAATGAATAATTAATGTGTGTAACTCGGAAAGAAAATTGCAACATCAAATGGACATGCACCTCACAGATGCAGTGCGATCTCATATGTTTATTAAGAGACACAACTAATGGAAGGTTAATTAAGTGTATAAACACCCCATAAGTCTCATACTTAATGTGAGCAATTATCAAGTCATCCCACGGAGGCTCAAAGATCCTTTTCACATGTGAATCTGCACTTGAAGAAAGAATTCTGGAGCTTGTAGCATGGGAATCTTGAATGGAAAGGTACTCCTAAAAATAATAAAGAATTGCATTAAATTGTGAATATGCAAAATATACAAAATGAAATATATTACATATTATTCAAAGTGTACATCAACAATCTTTATAGTAACTACTCAATTAAGTACATTCCATTGAAATAAAAAATTCAAACAATTTGTTTGAGTAAATTTATAATTATTTAGAGTGAAAATGACAAAACCTAAAGAATTTGTGCCTGTGCATATAAAGAAACCTGTGCACATAAAATATAGCTCTTGAAAACATCATTAAGAATAATACTGCTTTATTAGATAAAAATGGTTACAATATGAATGTATTTCTCAACATTCAGTTCAAAATTATTTTTTATTGAAATAAAATTAAAGTTCTAAAACAAATTTATTTTACTATACAAAGTAATAAGCATTTAAGTTTGTGTTTCAGAGCAGATAAGATGTTTCATGTTCAATCAGTGGCCAAAATTTCTCATCCAAGCAAATTAATCTTTTACACAGACAATGCAATTTTTCTTTACAATTTAAACTGTCTAGACTTTTAACAAAAATAAGTCCTACTATGGTGAAAATCAGTTGTGAATAAAAACTAATGATACAAAACTGAATCAAGTTAAATTAGGGAAGTCATTATTGTCACTTGACAATACTATGACCATACATGCCTTTTGAATGGAACAGTAGTTTTATACATATATTTCCAGGCTGTCTCATTGCTTAAAAAAATGGTAATTTTGTGCTGTGTTTAATAAAAAAAGTATTAATTTTAATTAATTTTGTATTTTATAAAGTGTTTTCACCAGCAATCAACTAACTTTAGTATAGAATCCTATTTAAATATAGGAGTGACTTCATGTCGGAAGAGTTCCTTAGAATCACATCCTCTTAAAAAATTACAATAGTACATGTTCCATCATTGCAAACAAGCGTCAATTGCCAGTTTTACCATGTAAATTATTAAAAAGTTCTAATACATCAATAATAAAGAAGTTCTATTGCTCAATTATCTCAAAAAAATTTAAATTTTATATTTACTTACCGCAGCCAGTTTTCCATTTCCACGTCTGAGGGAATTTTCCAACTAAGAGAAAGAGTTATATTTTAATCATAATTTCAAAGGCAGTAAATATGTAACTGAAATATCATTAACCTTATAAGCCCTGAACACTTGAAGCCTTATCTAACATTAGTTGCACATCACTAACAAAGGACATTGTTGTTCAGCACACACATAGAAACACATGCTGCACTTGTTCACATATGTATGCACCAGAATAATTACATATAGTACGTACTATACAAATGAGCATTTGCTAATGAGAATTAAGGCAATGTTAAATAAGGCTCCAAGTGTTGTCATAATGGACATTGTCATAATGGAGAAATACTTGTTAACAAATTTCCCTAAAATGTGTATGCACACTTATCTGCAGGCACTATGAATTTAGCAAGCCTTAAACAACAAAAAATTGATAAAAATTTTAATGATTTCTTAACTATGAAAGTTATATTGAAACAGAACACTTTGGCACAGCTGTACCAATACTTTTCGACTACATTTCTCAAGTTTTGATAATGGTTAATAAATTCAACACTTATAATAGATAAAGATGGAGAATCGAAAGAATGGATTGAAGCCAAGCAACATTTTGCCAACTCAGTTTAACAAAACGGTACGAAAATCTTTGAACGGATTCATAATTGATCAAACTTATCTTTCTAGTTATAAATGGCGAGAAAAAGTTGCTCATTTATTTTTGCACCGATGTACAGTAAAACACGGAAAAGTTGCTTATTTACGTCTGGTCTCATTTACAATATAACTTAAAATGAATTCTTCTTACTTCATCAAGGTACTGGTTTAGCGATATAGATGTCATGCTCATACTGGAAGTGGATGGTCCTCCAAAAGAACTCATTACAAGCTTCTGTGGATTAAAATCCTCAAAATTCTTAGCAAAAGTGAAACAGTGTTTGAAAACAGTAATGCAGGTTTTTGCTAACGCTTATCTAATTTTATACCTGTACTGTACGATATCAAAGAAATAAAAATCAAAAGCATTTATTATCAAAAGCATTGAATAGATCAGTCACAAAACAGTTTTTCTCAAACCAATTTTTTCGACATCTGACTGGTTCAAAACTATATGGTGTTGTCCTCGGATCTTCCCCTTCGGATTTGATCCCGGACCGACACCAATAGCCCGTCACTAAACTCAAGTTTGACGTTAATCAAATACCCCATTCCTCAAACCAATTTTTAATTCTAAATTTATGTATTCGGATACAAGCGGTGATAGGTAGCGTACTGTACCAACGGAAAAGGCTATTCTCAGTTGAGAAGGAAGCTTTTTGAAAGATGAAAAGGACGAATTTGTAGCCCTTGAAAACTGCACCAGCCCCTGCGTACAAGTTGGTCTTTGGTTGGTCCGAGTTTCGAACTCACAACCCTCCGGTTGATAATACGTTACTCTTCCAACTGAGCTTGATCCAACCAAAGACCGTCGTGTACGTGAGGGACTGGTGCACGTTAAATCTGTAGTGGCCTCACGTTCGCTTGGTGTGGAAGTTTGGAGAGTGGCGTACCAACTCAGGTGTTGCCCTCGTCATCTGACCGAATCTATTCAAATAACGAAGATGTTGTCCTCGGATCTTTTCCGTCGGGATGGATCCCGGACGGTCCCCAATAGTTGCTCCAATGCGACGTTATTCAACTACCTATCTATCCAAACGGAGGACGGCAGTCCGAAAACTAGCATATCCAATTTAAACCAAGGCTCATAGGTGCCGCTCTGTAGATTCATATCTTCCTCATTTGCCAAATCAGGAAAACTTTCTGGTGTACGTATTAAACGTGCACATGTCGTATGTGTATTCTAGAGCGGAGGACCAACGCTTCGTGGATTTAACAAGTGAATATCCACTCCCAGATACTTACAGCACTCAATGGGGCTTAATTTCGGTAAAACCATAAAAAGATTCCACGATTACAGAAAAAAAGTCAAGGATAAAGCACCTCAAGCCGTTTTTGTCCACTGTCTAGCACATCGTTTCAATCTTGTATTGCAGCAAAGTTTTGTCGAATTTTTTTTGGAAGCCTCAGCGGCATTCCTTCGTTTTTTCATTACTCGGCGAAGCGATCTTATGCTCTTACATCAAATTGCGCAAGACGCATACCAAGCATAACACAAACTCGATGGTCCTCCAATTCGAAATTAGTGAAGGTGATTGTTGAAGATTGGGATAAATTAAAAGAAATATTCGAATTTATGACAAACAGCGAACATTCAGACAAAACAACAATTCAACTTGCAAAGGGATTTTTAAATATGAACGATTTTGAATTTACATTTTTGGCAGTAGTATTCAGCGAAATTTTTGACCTTACTGATATATTATTCGAAATTCTCCAGAAAAAATCACTGGATTTAAACTATTGTGTATCTCAAATCAAATACATTCGTAAGTTATTGAACCGTAAAAGGGACGATGATGTTTTTGAAACTGTTTGAAAACACGCGTAAAATCACAGAAATAGTCCAATCTAAACGGGAATATGCCAGACAGATTTGCAGCATTAAAGGACAGAAGAATTGATTTAATTTACAGAAAATAGGTAAATCCTCATTAACTAATCTTCGGAACTGCTATCTTTTCATATCACTGGCATAGCCAGGATTTAATTTCGGAGGGGGGGGGGTGATTTCGAGGAGGCCCTTCTCCTATTTTTCCAACCACGAGCCGCTGCTGCTTTGTAAGATGCATGTGCTTGGTCGTATCTCTACAGCTTTATTCTTATCTACACATCTGGAAAATAATAGATGTCTTTACGTAACAACTTCCATTAAAAAGTCGGGAAAGTTTATCATTTTTATTCAGTATCGGTAGTAAACGTAAAATAAGTAATTTCGCTCTGTTCTCACTTTCGCAACCTAAAATGAATCGTTTAATTTATGCGCTCGTATTGACCCTCGTCCTCGCTGGAGATGCAAAAGCTCAGAAGTTCTCTATAGGTGGTTGTGTCGATGTACCAGTCAAGGAGAATCTTGATATTCAAAAGGTAAGGGTGCTTTCTTTTAAATTGTTGCTTAGTGCTTTATTCGTGAACTAGAAGACCCGTTCATAGCATCAGCGCTAAATTTTCTTAATTGCTTACATCTATTAATAGCGAATAGTAGTTACTTGCATTTCATATTTTATTTCAATATATTTAAAATGAATTGTAGGATCCATATTCATCTAAATGGATTTCATGCTTCTAAATGAAATAAAATTTTCCAAAAATATACAACAGCATTTCCGTGTACTTTTACTGTTGTTATTTCTAATTTCCAATAAAATGCTTGGCAAAAAGCACAACTTAGTCATGTTACCACAATCCGATCCTGAACTTCTTCAATTTCATCACATTCCCTTTTTCAAAAGCAATTCGGCAAACCTATTTTCGCTCGTGTTTTCTTTACTGCGTTGATTTCTATCTTCTAGATTTCTCTCATTGCTTTCTGTAATCAGCTGAAGAATTTCTCTGGAGTAGCGAGATCTTCCGTGAAAGTTTAGCAATATTATGTTGATCCATAGCTCAAATTAAGAATATTTAAGCTAAGTTGCAACATTGGGGAATGAATCCCGTAACTGTCGATTTTGTATTGTTTATATACGTTGTTGCTGTTGGAAAATAAACAAATAACGTCGATTTCTGTGCCACGTGCGTTGTAAAATATATATAGAGAGATATTTCTTGAATGTGATATTTTAAATGTTGGAGAAAAGAAATGTATACTACTGAGAACGGTTTGAACTTACGATTGTTATAATTTTATTTAAAGTTAATTATTATTTACTGTGAAATTAAACAAATCAATGTGGAAGCTTAAAATTGAAATATGTATTTTGGGGGACAAAGCATGTCTATACCATTTCACTAACGTACTTCATAAAACAACGTTATTTGTTTATTGTCGAATAGCCATAATGGATATAAACAATATAAATTCGACCGTTACCGAATTCATTCGCCAATTTTGCCGCTTTGTTTAAATATTCTTGATTTCAGCTGTGCAGCTACATAAAAATTGTTAATCTACATGGAAGAGTTCGCCACTCTACCGCCGATATATCCCGAGTTTACGAGGCTGAGGTGATAACCAATGTAAAGAGAATGGAAGTGATTCCAAGATAGTTCAAGTTCACCGAACGAAGAAACAGAAACAAAATAAAACCACGTAGAAATTGATGAAATAGTGATAGTGCAAATAAAAGACAGTCACAAATGCCATGAAACGATCAATATTTTTCGTTTTTCTTCTCAGATTTTTTTAAATTATACTGAGAATCCTAAGACTGTGATAAATGGGTTATCAGTACCAAAGAATGTGAATCTAAAATTTCCAGTAAATTTTTAAAACTAAAATTTTACAGATATTACGCAAAAACAAGAAACAATTAAAATTGCCAATTATAAAGATTGGTTGAGTTTTATGGCACAAGGGCTATATTTGGTTATGCTGCGCCTAACAACGAGACAGAAAACAAGAAATGAACATTCACATACACGAGAAAAGTTTTACTGACATTAATTGTTATAAATATTTGGGGGTACAACCAGTGTAAAGTTATCTATGTTGTTAAATCAGGTAGATACGTCACTTTTGAAACATACAGTAATCCTTTACTTTAAAATTTAGTCTGGTGAAAGGCTTAATGAATCTTTTTTAAAAGCGCAATGACAACTTAATTTGGCAAAACAAAACTGGGTTTAGAACCAGGTCCAGTACAAAATAAAGTCCTGGCTACCCAATCCTGGGGAAAAGATTACCGCTCTACGATGTCTAAAATTAATTCTTCAAGTTTTTCAAAAGGAAAAATGATTATTTAGAACATACTCGTACTACTTTTTCTATCCTATTACAAGATGAAAATTTGTCTCATAAAAAATTACAATTACATAAGTGGATATTTTAAGTCATTGGATAGCTGTTGTGGGACACCAATGTTTAGAAAAATAAACAATTCAATATTTGTTGTTTCTAGGGAACGTATGTTTTTTAATCAAATATTTATAAAACTGGATTAACAAATTTGCTCTTCATTATTTTTTCAGTACACAGGCCATTGGTATGAAATAGAAAAGAACCCGGCTTCATTTGAAGCTGGATTAAAATGCAGCCAGGCCAACTATGGGTATGAAGGAGACTACGTTTCTGTCGTTAACAAAGGAGTCAGTGAAAGGTAAGGTGGTAATTTAAAACTTTGTTTTGAAAAATAGTGAATAGTGAGCACCGTGTAGTGGCAGATTATGTCTCTCAAGGATCCAGCTACCAAATACTTTCGTACTCACAAAAACACAAATTTTATTTATGTCGCATACAGTTTACAAGGAAATGGTAATTAATTAAATTTTCACTGGATCACCACAAAGGGCTATTGGCGACGGTACGGGATCAATCCATAAGGGAAAGATCGGAGGACAACATCACGTACAGTTTACACGGAATTATAGCAAGGCCCAACAAGGCCGATGGAAAATAATTATTCTCCCACAGACAACTGACTTAGCCCTCTCTTGTGTCAGACGTTAATCCCCTTCTTTTTTCTATCAAGTGGCTCGAATCTTAGATATTATCTGGCGAGAGAATATCTAACGCTACACGCCATGTTACTTTTCCAAATTTCAAAATTGTTAATGGAGGGATGAAATCAAATTACACCATTACGTGGAAAATATATCCTTAAAGAATCGATATGCTTCAATGAATGCTACATGAATAAATTTGGAAAAATATTTTTCCATTAGGTAGGTACTTAATTAACGTCGCACTGGAGCAATACAACGGGCTATTGGCGACGGTCCGGGATCAATCCCGAAGGGAAAGATCCAATGACAACGCTTCGTAATTTCGAGCCGAGGTCAGATGACGAGAACAACACCTGATCTGACACCCTACTCTCCACATTTCCACACCAGGCCAACTTGACCACGACCGATTTTACGTGCACCAGTCCCCGTGTACACGAGGTTGGTTGGATCTTTTTCCCTGAAAATTTAAAGCTAGCTCTCTTATTTTTTCAGATTTTTCTTGGGGAGATTTGATTTTAAAATCGGATCTTTATGCATCATGAAGCGTTTCTAACTTACGAAATGCGTATGACCAAGCTCGAATTCAAAAAAAATTTTGAGGAGCCTCAGTCTTCTGTCTCATACAGTCTGTTTTGCTTGAATGATTAGTTTATCTACATATGGTAGATAGGTATTTTAATTAACGCACTGGAGCAACACAGCGAGCTATTGGCGACTATTTACATGTGTTTTGCTTGTATTGTATAATTTACGTATCCCATGTTTTACATGCATAATTAACCAAACTCGATTTATTCAGTGAAACATGCGCATATTTTTTAAATGCAAAGTCCCTAATTAAATAATATATATATTTATTTTATATTAATTTAGGTAACTGTAACACATATACTTTATTCCACACTTCAAGAATCAAAACGAATAGAGGTTGTAGGGGTAGCGGTATTAATAAAAAAATAAAAAACTCTGAAAGCAATAAACAATTTGCAGACATTACAAAATATCTAAAAACTTTAGAAAAAATTTTTATTGAGAGTTTTAACTTTAAACCCTTAAAAAGATTTATTTTTTCCTTGAATGACAAAACTTGTCTCAAATTTAAAAATTTTTTCACAACACTAGACTCTCTTAATCCTCATTTTCTACTTTTACTACATGATATTTACAAAGCTCGACTCTCTAAAATTAATATGAAAAAAACTATTAATAATGATAATTTAATTTACTTGAAAATAGGATTTAAACACCCAATCTTTGATAAATTTAATTTCAATAAAATTATAAATAATTTAATGAATATTTTTCCTATAAAATTTCATACCATAAAAAAATGCTTTAAATATGATATACCATTGGGTAGAAAAATATTTAATTATAATCATTTTTGCAGTAAGATTAATTTATATAGGGATAAATGTGAATGCTTTTGCAACGATATAAATTATAGGCCTTATTTAAATGATAGTCTAGGACATATTGCAACTGGCAATCTTGGAATTATTGATAATGAACAATTAAGGGAATTAATGTATAAAGGTACTAAATTCAGACCTATTTATAGTATTAAAAAAAGTTATATACTTAAAAGTTTCCTCGAAGACATTGATAATTTTTGTATTTTGACTTCTACTAAATTTAATACCCCAATTTACCTCTTCACAGAATGGAAATGGAAACTTTACAATGACTTTAAAATTTTTATAAATGAAAATCCCCCACTTTCTGGAAAAAACACTGATTACTACAAAGCAATAATGCTAGCTATAAAAGACTTACAAAATAAATTCATAATAACACCGGTAGATAAAGCATCAGGTAACTATGCTATTATCTGTAAAAAACTATACTTAAATTTGCTAGATACTGAGCTTAAAAATTCTGATACCTATAAGTTCTGCAAATCCACATATACAACTATTGTTAAAAAAATTATTTCTTCAAATAAAAGATTAAAAATTTCTAATCATCACATTATTTTACCTTACATAACTGTTGTACCTAAATTTCATAAAAATCCTTTGAAATTCCGATTTATTACTTGTGGTACAAATTCTTATATGATTAAACCCGGTATCTTACTTTGTAAATATCTAAAAATTATCCTTAATACCATTATTGAAGAAGGTTTCACTTGGATTACTAGTGATAATAATAACGTTTTAAATTATATAAATAAAAATATTATTAATAATATACTTACCTACGACTTTAAAGACCTATTTACTAGCATACCTTTGGACAAACTTAAAGATGTACTTAACTACTATTATCATGACTTTAAAAATCTGATTACTATTGATTTTGAGGATTGGGAATTTTTGGTAAACTTCTGTATCTATAATAATTTTATTTTTAACGGTGAGCATTTATTTATTCAAGTTAAGGGTATACCCCAAGGCTCCAATTTTTCTTCCATTCTTGCTAATTTATTTCTTCATTATTATGAAAAAAATTTTTGCCTACAAATTAATTCTGCCTTTAGATATATTGATGATTTAATTGTTTTCAATGATACCAATTTTGCTAACCTTTGGAATTCGATTTACCCTGATGAATTATATTTATTGAAAACCAATTCAGATAGCAATAAAGCCGTCTTTCTAGACTTGAATATATATACTTTAAATAATAAAACTGATATTAATATTTATGATAAGAGAGATGATTTTGAATTTCCGGTTTTTAAATTGATATATTGGGATTCTAACATTTCTAAAAAAATTTATTACAATACAATCGCTGGTCAACTGATACGTTTCAATAAAATTTGCAACTCTAAATCTAACCTTCTTTTGCAATGTAATAATCTCATTAACACACTTCTTAATAATAAATACCCTCACTCTTTTTATAGGATTATTTTTGAAAGATTTAAGATAACTAATATTATTTAATAGCTTATTTCGGAGACTATCCTGTTGACTATCAATTTTAAAAAACTGGATTTGAACACTATTTTTTCGACTTCCGATTCCGATGTTCCGGTTCGGAATTCCGAGTCGGAATTTCGAGTCGGGGTTCCGTGTCGGAATTGCGGTTCCGATTTCTGATATACGGCGTTATGAATGGCATTTGTTGGCGGTCCTCATGTAGTTTGCGGCGGGTTGTTGTCGATCTTAGGTCAATCTATTTGGGTAGGTTTGTTTTCTCCTTTTAAATTTTAAATTTTAATTTAATTTTTAATTTTAATTTAATTTTAATTTTGTATTATATTATCTTTGGTATGTGTCCTTGGTTGTCCCTGGTTTTGTTTTTCTAATTTTTGTTTTTCTAATTTATTTTCTTATGGTGTTTGGAGGGGTGTGTGAGCTACTTTTGGTATACTGCCGCTCACACGCAGAAAACACCATATTGTGTTGACTGGGTGAGGCTCCTCCCTGATGACGCCCTGATCCACCAACACTTCCATCATTTTTTTCAAAATTTTCTTAAATTTCTTGATTTTAAAATTTTTGGATTTCTCTTTGTTTTGGTTTGTAATTTTGAATTATGTATATATATATGTATAAATATGTATATATAAATATATATATATATATATATTGTAGCGTCTTCACACTATGTGGTGGGAAATCGTATAAATGAGTACTAATGGTTGTACTGCTTTCTGGATTATTTAATAACAAAGAAATATCTCCAGTTACATGAAATATGTACAGTACAGAAAACAAATTTGCCCGCAACGGGACTTAAAGGCGGTACCCTTTCTGGGACCTCTGAGAGACACTCCCAACACCGTTGAAGTTCTAGCGTCGTCTGCCTTCATCCTCCCCGGACTCGGGTCGGCAAAAGGCGGTGGGGGACGTCCTCTCGTACCCCATTGGTCAAAGTTCTCCTCCTGGTGGATTTTTCTTTTTTTTCTCATGAGTTCCAGAATGTTCGGGCGCCGCCGAGACGAACTGTCCCCGAATTCCTTCAAAACCCTGGGAGCGTCGGCAGAGATGAAGGGGCTTCGGTTCCCATTCCCCTTTTGTGCCCCGGCACCGAACCATGGCTGCTGGGCTGATCGGCGCCTCCATAGTCTGAAAAGGGGAGAGGAACACCTCCGGGAAAAGGAGTGTAAGATGCTTCGTCACAACTCCTCCCCCCATAAAGACGAAGTTTCCAAGGTAACCTGGAAACTTCGGCTAAACCTGAAAGTAAGCCCATCTTAAGATAGTCCCCTGAGAGGCATTCACCCGAATCCCCGGAATCCTCAACTCATACTAAACATTGAGTTTTAACCAAAATAACATGCTTCGGAAATACAAATTTGGGTTCCGAAATTAAATCTCAGTTGTGCGATCTAGTGACAAATCTTTACATACCAACTAACAAATATTTACATTACGTAATATTAACGAAAATAACACCTAAAAATACAAGTAAAAATAAAATTGATGATGTCTTGGTTTTGGACACCTTCCTAAATTTTCTGATTTCCAGCTCTACTGAGACCATCCGCGTTGCCATTTTTGCTCCCCGGCTTATGTCTTACCTCAAATCGGTACTGTTGTAGAAACAGGGCCCATCGAGTTAAACGACCATTCGTCCCAATCATTTTATTCAGGTAGGTCAGGGGGTCGTGGTCCGTCTCTATAACAAAAAGTTGACCGTCCAGATAGTAGTGGAGTTTCCTTACGCCATATACGATGGCTGCGAGCTCGCGTTCGACCACTGCGTAGTTTCGCTCTGCTCTCGAAAACTTCGTACTGAGATAAATTATGGGGTGCTCATCCTCCTCGATCTTTTGGGACAAAACAACACCCACACCGGAATCGCTGGCATCCGTTTGCATCGTGAACTCTCTCGAATAATCCGGAGCATACAAGACGGGCTTGGTTACTAAAGCATTCTTCAGTGCCTCGAAAGCCGCCTGACACTCCTCATTCCAATCTACCTTCTCTTTCCGGGTTTTCCCTTTCAACGCATTTGTTAAGGGGACCGCGATGACGCTGTAATTTTGGACGTACTTGGCATAATAACCACTCAACCCTAAAAACGACCTAATTTGCGTCTTCGTTGTTGGGCTGGGGAATTCATGAATGGCCCTAATTTTTGCTTCACTAGGGGAGCGTTTGCCACTTCCCACTTCGTGACCCAAAAACCTAACATGGTCTTGCGCAAATTTGCACTTAGAAGGCTTTACAGTAAGCCGTGCCTCTAACAACCTATCCAATACCGAACTCACATCCTTAACGTGCTCTTCGAATGTTTTTGAATAAATTGCAATGTCATCAATATAAGGAGATGCAATTCTCTCCAAACCTCCCAAAACCTGAGCCATTAGCTTGCAAAAATAAAAGGGAGCGTTCACCAGCCCAAACATCATCTTTTTGGGAATAAACGCTCCAAATGGCGTCACAAAAGCGGCGTACCTCTGCGCACTTTTTTTTCAAAGGAATTTGAAAGTAACCTTTCGTTAAATCCATCACCGTTATATAAGGTGCGGCACTAACCCGCTCTACTACCTCTTCTATATTGGGGAGAGGAAACGACTGGATTCTGGTAATGGCATTCAATCGCCGGTAGTCCACACAAGGACGTGGTGGTTTTCCCTGACTTTCTACCAGAATCATGGGCGATGCGTAATCGGACTGCCCACTTCTATCACCCCTAAATCCAAGAGTCTTGTAATCTCCTCCCTCAAAATTTCTGTTTGTCTAGGAGACATGCGGTAGGGCCTAGCTCTAACGGGCTCACTACTGGTAAGCTCGATATCCATCTCTAACAGGGGCGTAGAACCCGGGTCCGAGGAGAACACCTTGCTATGATTTCGCAACATGCACCCAAAACTCCCTATCTGTTCCACCGTTAACCTTTCCACCAAAGCGCTCTCTCTTATCATCTCCTGGAGATCAAATTGGGTAGGATCGGGTAAGGGGTAAGGTATTTCTGCCTCCTGCTCCACCTCTTCACTCTCCTCGTCCATTATCAAATTAACACATTCGGGTCGCTTGAAATAGGGCTTAATGAGGTTCACATGGTATATTGTGGATTTGTCCCTTTTCTCTGAGAGGTCCACCAGATAATTTGTATCGGAGATTTTACTGGTCACAGTCCCTGGCCCTATCCAGTTCACTGCCATCTTGTTTAACTTCGACGTGGACAATACCAGCACCTGATCTCCAACCCTAAAAACCCGCGATACGGCATTCCTGTCATACCACAATTTTCGTTTGCTCTGCTTGTCGGTCATTTGTTCGGCCGCAAGCTCCATCCATTTTTTTAGCCTATTGGTTATTCCCAAAATATATTCGACTACATTTGGATCCGAGTTATCCGGCTCTAACCAATTTTCAAAAATCAAAGTCTGGGGGGTACGAAGATTCCGTCCGTGCACTAATTCTGCCGGGCTAAACCCCGTACTTTCGTGAGTAACAGTTCGAAGAGCAAACAAAGCCGCTGGCAAATTATGCTCCCAGTCCTCTCCCGTCTCCAAACACAACACTTTGAGAACCCTCTTAACCGAGGAATGAAATCTCTCAACAGGGTTGCTTTGGGGATGGCACACTGAACTGTGAGTCACATGAATCCCGAATCTTTTAAAAAACTCTGATGATAGAACACTGGTGAAGGACCTTCCCAAGTCGCTTTGGACTTCTTTAGGAAATCCCATGCGTGAAAAAACCATAATTAGAGCGTTAATTACATTCGCCGACGTAATATCCGGAACGGGAATAGCTTCGGGATATTTAGAGGCTAAACAAATCGCTGTGATTATGTATTTATTTTGTTTTGTGCTCTCTGGAAGGGGACCCACCGCGTCAATATTTATTTTGGAGAAAATCTCCGAAATAACGGGAACCAGCTTCATAGGGGCCTTTCTCTTATCGTTGTTTTTGCCGACTTTCTGGCATTCGTGACAATTTTTTACCCAGGACTCTAACTCGGGGTAACACCGGGGCCAGTAAGATTGCCTTAAAACCCTATCCTTCGTTTTGGTCGCCCCCAAATGACCAGCTACATCCTCGTGGCACAATGCCATAATTTTCTCCCGATACTTTAAGGGAATGCATAACTGTACTCTTTTTTCTCCCCGCTTCGACTCCACCACACGCGTTAATTTTCCCTTCAATACCTGGAATTCCTCCCCTTTCTCGGAAAGTTCCCAACACGATTTCAAAGAATCACAGTTCCTCTGTGCCGATTCGAACTCCCGGGACGATACTCCAGCCAAACTATTATTCTCCTGCATGGACAACTCCGGGGGAAAGGGTAGTTCTTCCTCCTCAGGGCTCTGTGACGAATTATGAATGGAAGCTCTCGTTTCATTTGCGCCTTCGACTACTTGAGCTCGCTGCTCTTCCCTCGCCCTACTTCGCGTAATGGCATTAATAGGGGTTGGGTTTTTCCTATTATCTTCTAAAAGTTGGGCAGTTTTGTTCCCTAATAAGTAGTAACCCTGATCCAAAGCATCCGATTTCACGGCGACCTTCGTTACAACTTTCCCGAAATCCCCTTCTAGTTCAACTCTCGCTAACGGCAGACACTTGCATTCGGGGTCTAAAGGTTGGCGTAACCAAATTACTTCACCCGTAAAATCCTCTGGATCAATCCAACTCCTCACGCATACATCAATGCCGCTTCCACTGTCACGCAAACAACTTCGTTCTATTCCATTTACAGATATAGTGCTGATGAAAGGTCTAAAACTCTCGCTTAACCCACTCAGATTATTCAACCCTTCTAATCTTTTTTTTGCTAACTGAGGACAGAGGGGCCTAATGTGACCTGGCTCATTGCACAAAAAACAGACTACTGGCTTTTTCCTATCAAAACCCTTATTTTCCGTGATTAAAGCATCTCCTTTTCCTCGCTCTTTCTCCCTGGGCTTTCCTTCCCCGTTTTTAAACTCGCGCCTGTCCTTCACGGAGGCATAGTCATTCCTTTCTTTACCAAAGGGACGTTTTTCCCATGTTCTGACTTCCTTCATTTTATAATTACGCCGGACGCTCTCGTAATGGTCAAGTTTAACCGCCAAATCCGACGCCTTTTTGAATTCTTCCCATTGATCTAGATAATGGTCTCGGGCTGCGGGCGACGCTCTCCTTTTAAGTTGCTCTACCAGCATTAACTCCTTAAGTGAATCAAAATCAGTCACCTCAACCGACTCCAGCCAATTGTCTAAATACCCTTTTAATTCAAACACAAGATCTGACCATGACGCCCCAACCTTTCTTCCATGTTCTTCGAATTTAATTCTCAGGTCTCCGGAGCTGAGTCTAAATCTCTTTAATAATACCTTTTTAACATGATAATAATCATCATTCCATTCCCTTGGTATTTTAACTATAATTTCAGAAACATCCGCAGGCAATAAAGGAATTAATTGGGACACCCACTTGTTTTCTGGCACACTTTCTTTGTTCGCTTGCCGCTCAAAAATCATGAAAAATAGGGCGATGTCCAACACCTTTGGATCAAATTTAGGCACTAAGTCCTTTAAATTTACGCGCCTAACAATTTCCTCAGCTGGCGTAGTAGTTGACGCCAAACTTGCGTTCCCAAATGAAGCATTAATTTTTAATTTCTCCAACTCATGCGCGCGCTCTGCTAAACTATCAAGACGTTCTTGTTCTGCTACTTTATCAAGACGTTCTTATTCTAATTCATCCAAAATCCTATCCACAAAAGCTATTTCGGTCTCCTCATCATAATCCGGTGCACTCAATATGGACCGAATGATATTTTTAACAACATCTGAGCTAGATACGCTAACTTCAAATTCTGCCGCTAATAATAATAAGACCTGCTTTTTCTGCTTTTTTAAATAAGCCATATTTTACCCTAAATGAATTAATATTACCTAAAGGGTACTCTCAACGATACACACTAAACTTCTACAATTTCTTACTAGATCAAAAATAAATTCTCTACTCCGAAGAAAAGTTGTCAACTAGATTTCAAAACTGAGTTCTTATCATCTACTAATCACACAATGCACAATAATAAACCTTATTTTCTTAGATGTACAAATTCCCACACTAGGTATCACTCTGAAGTAAATTTAACTTTAACAAAATACACTGAAAACACAATTGCTAATGCCATTAAATTAAATTAAACACTAAAGTTTTACCCTACTTTCACTGAATATAAACTCTCTCGCTAACAATTTTGAAAACTACATAGAATTATGCCTCTCAAAAGAAAAATCTCCAAATAGGCCTACCTTTTCCCACATCAGAACATCAGGCTCCCTTGTCATCAATCTCGCAAGGTCGGGTCCAAGATTCCACTCCGTCGCTTTGCTCACGCTGAAGTCGACTGCTCTCCTTCAAACGTCTGGGACGCGGCTTACGCTGTAGTTGACTATAGAGTTCAGTACAGTAACGACGAACGGGTCCGCAGATTTGATTTAACGAAAATCTGCATCCGATAAGCTGCCACCAATAGAAATATAATTAATAGCTGTAGCGTCTTCACACTATGTGGTGGGAAATCGTATAAATGAGTACTAATGGTTGTACTGCTTTCTGGATTATTTAATAACAAAGAAATATCTCCAGTTACATGAAATATGTACAGTACAGAAAACAAATTTGCCCGCAACGGGACTTAAAGGCGGTACCCTTTCTGGGACCTCTGAGAGACACTCCCAACACCGTTGAAGTTCTAGCGTCGTCTGCCTTCATCCTCCCCGGACTCGGGTCGGCAAAAGGCGGTGGGGGACGTCCTCTCGTACCCCATTGGTCAAAGTTCTCCTCCTGGTGGATTTTTCTTTTTTTTCTCATGAGTTCCAGAATGTTCGGGCGCCGCCGAGACGAACTGTCCCCGAATTCCTTCAAAACCCTGGGAGCGTCGGCAGAGATGAAGGGGCTTCGGTTCCCATTCACCTTTTGTGCCCCGGCACCGAACCATGGCTGCTGGGCTGATCGGCGCCTCCATAGTCTGAAAAGGGGAGAGGAACACCTCCGGGAAAAGGAGTGTAAGATGCTTCGTCACAATATATATATATATATATATATATATATATATATATATATATATTATTTAATTAGGGACTTTGCATTTAAAAAATATGCGCATGTTTCACTGAATAAATCGAGGAAAATTCCCTAAAATGTTAAAACGATTTCTCCCAAAGCGTTCCTTACCTATGTATAGTGATGTTAACTCTTTTCATTTTCATCATTTCCTTTTCTTTTATTTCAAAGCACTGGTAAAGAGATTTCCGTTCAGGGCAAGGCTACTATTCCAGATAAAAATGTACCTGCAAAACTGAAAGTGAAATTCGATAACAGTAAGTATACTTCCGATTTTGATTTTATTCTATAGAAGTTACATGCAATTGAATAAGGTAATTTGAAGATTAAACCAATAAAAATATATAACTTTAAAACAGGTGCTCAAGGGGGGGGGGGGTGCTGAGATATTAAAAAGGTTACAGTATAATTGACCCTCATACAGCAAAAAAAATCTAACCGTATAGCGACCAATCGAACTCTAAATAAAGTAATAAAAGTTTTATGAATGTGTTGGCAAATGCCGAGCGTTTGACTGCCAATAGCTCATCGGCTCTCCAGTACTTTCGCACTAGTGATTGCAAAACCGGTTTCGGGGAAACCGGTTAACCGCGAAACCGACCCAAATTTCGAAACCGAAAAACCGGTTTTATGAAAGACGAAAACCGGGTTTTCGGTTTTATACATTGGCAACCCATGAGAGAAACTCACCACAACAAAGTATACCATACTACGCACACTGATGCAAACAACTAAATGTTTAGTGTTTACTACCCTATCAGAATAAAAATTCAACATTACATGTCTGTGGTATTAATGCCACATGAGTCACACATCACTCGTATGACACAACATGACCTATTTCTCCGCTGACCAATCATAATAACATGTAGACGGATTCTCAGCATCACTACCAATGAGCCAGACAGTGAATCCTCATTGGTACCAATAAAATGTAAAAATATAAATAGAGAAGAAATTTATATCATATGTCATTTAGGAAGCAGCTCAACTCGGCACCACTGCCGCAAACAATAAAAAATCATACTATCAAAACCCTTCCTACTCCACAAGGACCAACGTAGTAGAAGACTTTCTACGCCTCGATCGGCTCCCTGCGCGTAATGCCACAATGTCATTGTAAATTACTGTTGTTCCTTAACTAATTCTTATTTAAAGAATTATTAGTTTTTTGCTCAACCTTTTGTAGTTTATAATATGATCATTTTTATTCAGAAATAAGTGGTAGATGTACTTCACAAACTTGATTTCGCAATCGTTCACTGGCTAGAAATGAAAATAAAATAATATTTTGTTATTTCAACCCATAATAGAGCATGGCCAGTCATAATTTCGAGGAGTTTAAACGTAGCAGCGGTGATGATTATTCCATTTGGTGTCATTAACTTCGTGAAAGAAATGGTCAACTAGCCAAATGCAAAAAAATGTTCTAAAGAAATAAAATGTGTTGGCTTCTCAACAGGTGCATTACATACACACCTAAAAAAGATGCATAGTATTTCCATTTTGAAAAGAAAAGAAGTACCTATTTCGGAAGAAAGTCCAGCAATATCATCTTAGACAAAAGTAACAAAATATTTTAATAATCTAGTTGATGACACGTTGCCAGCAGTTTTATCAAGAATGACCACGTTGGATGGACTCCCTTTTTCCGTATTTTGCACTTCAACTGATCTTCGTAAATCTCTCATTGCAAGGGGATTTCAAAATATTCCAAAATCCTCAAATACCATTCAGAAATTAGTGGTCGCCTATTCACACAAAGTACGGGCAACTGTTGTTAGTGAATTTAATGGGCTAAAGTTAAAAGGATACAGAGCGAGTCTAACTCTTGACGAATGGACATCAGTAAGGAATCGACGATTTTTGAACATCAATGTACGTTGTCAAAAACAATTTTGGAGTCTAGGTCTGTTTCGTGTACATGGAAGTCTACCAGCTGAGAGATGTGTCGAAGTAATTAGAAGAAAATTGGAAGTTTTTGGTCTGTGCCTTAATAAAGATATAGTATGTATCACTACAGACGGAGCGTCGGTCATGAAAAAAGTAGGCAAATTGATTAAAGCTGAGCAACAGCTGCCTAGCGCATGCCATTCAGCTTGGTGTAATCAAAGTGCTATACAAAAAAGTACCTGTCGAAGTTGAAAAAAATAAGTCACAATCGGATAATGAACCTGAATCTGAATATGACTGTCTCAGAATCTGAAGGAGAGAATATTGAATTGGATATTGACAATGATGACGATTCGGAATTGGAAGATGAAAATTCATTTGAATGTGGGTTCAGTATTGCTTACTCAGATGATGTAGATAGAAATTCTGCTTCAGATGTTAAACATGAAACCATCTTACCACTTATTACAAGAATTAGAGTGGTGGTACGATTGTTCCGCAATTACCCGACGAAAAACGATGACATACTGCAAAAATATGTGAAATTGGAATTTGGTAGAGTACTCATTGATTTGAGATTCAAAAACACGATGGAATAGTTTACTCACCATGTTGGAAAGGTTCAACAAATTAAAATCATGTGTTCAGAAAGCCCTAATTGATTTGTCATCGAAAATTTCACTCTCTAAACAGGACTTTAATCTATTAGTGGATACTATTTCTTGTGGATTATTGCCAGTAAAACTTACAGTGGAAGCATTATGTAGAGCAGATGAAAATCTATTGACTACTGACGCTGCTTTAAATTTCATGTTGACGTCTTTAAATGTTATCTTCATACTACACTCTGTAATGAACTGAAAGAATCCCTAGAATTAAGAATTCAAGAAAGACGCACTAACGCGTCAGAAGTACTTCAACTTCTACATAATGGGTATCGAACCGGTGATAAAAGATCGGAATATGTGTTAAAAAAGTTGTGGAAACCGGTTATCTATCGGTTTATAAATAACCTGATAAAACGTTTATCGCAATCTTCTTTAACACCAGCACAATCCGATACAAGGGATATCAACTTCGATGACAAAGACGATGATGTGGATGAATCTTCTGTTTTATACATGGGACAATTGCTGCAGAGGGCAATTGACAAGGAGTTTGCTGATTCGGCATCACTGGATAATTGCACAAGTAGTGATTTTGAAACGTAAATTGAAAAAGGTTGCAGTATTGAAAGGAGGGGAGCCAAAAGCACAATTATGGCGCTGTGCTACAAATATTTGCTCACTATTCCACCGACAAGCGTGGAGTCGGAACGGACATTCTCATCGTCAGGTGAATTCGTAACCAAAATAAGATCGAGGTTGAATGATGTCTCCATAAATTCACTGTTTCCTGTGAGCACATTTTAATACCGAAAAAAATGTTAACTGTACTGGCAGGTGATTTTATAGCTCTCAATGTTAGATAATAATCGTTTTATGTATGTATATAAGTTACATACTTAAGAAATAAATTTATTTAATGTTTGTTGCACACAAATATAGCGTTTTTCGTATTTTTAACAAAACCAGTTTTCGAGTTTTGGAAAAAATGAAAAACCGGTTTTGCATTTTACTAAAACCGTGCAATCACTACTCTGAACTATTTGCTTCCATTTTGGTACAGGGAAAATGATGCACCACTGTATCTAAGCCGTCAGCTTCAATTTACACTTGTGCGTGAAAACATACGAAGAGAATCTTCTTTTTTTACGAAGTCCTTGATATATATATTCAGGATGGTTATTTCGAGATGTTTCGATTTAATTCTGTACCTAGTACTCCTTACTTCCTGTATATGCACTCAGTAGATAAAAGTTTTAGACTTCCTTCATTTCTTGGGGCTGCGGTATCCCGGTTGGAAGAGCAATACAGGTGTTGACCTTGTCATCTGATCGCGGTTCAAAATGACGAGGTGTTGTGTTCGGATGCCCGTTAAATTTGTTGGCCTCAAATGTTCTCACATTGGAGTGGTGTGGGGTACTGGCTCAGGTGTTGATCTCGTCATCCGACCGTGGCTCAAAATTAAGAGGCGTTGTCCTTGGATCTTTGCCTTGGGGATTGATCCCGGACAGTCGCCAATATCCCGTTTTGTTGCTCTAGTGCGACGTTAATTAACTACCTCCTATCCTTTGTTACTTCCTGTATATCATGGATGCGCAAACTCGTTAAGATGGTAAGTAGGTAACTTAATTAATGTCACACTGGAGTAACACAACGGGTTATTGGCGACGGGAAAAACCCAATGGGAAAGATCCGAGGACTGCACGACGATGTTTTGAACTACGATCAGATGACGAGGTCAACATCTGAGCTGGCACCCCACTCTCCAAACTTCTTCACCCGCTAACGTGAGGACATTTGAGGCCACGACAGATTTAATATCAATCAGCCCCATCTACGTATACACGACGGTCTTTGGTTGGATTAGAAAGCAACCCTCCGGTTGCTAATCCGTTACTCTACTAACCGAGCTACCGCGACCCATTACTTATATAGTTGCGGAAAGGTATTATATTCTCACCACTTTCTGAAAAAAGCTACTGAGACACAAAGTTGGATACCTATGAAGTTCAAATATGTCTTAAAGATATAAGATAAAAACATTGCACACAAAATGGAGGGAGATTAAACTATTTTTATTGATTTTAAAATTCAAAATTTCATGGATTGTGGTTTTTTTTCCAAAAAGAAAAGTTAAAAGGAATAGCTGTATGAGGTTCTCGTTGAGCTAAATGAAATTTCCAAAAGTCAGTTTGAAGTTTTGAAAACGGATTTCAGTCAAACATGGTTATGTACTTTTTGTTGATTCTCGTTAATGAAGATATGGAGTGCTGAAGCAACGTTGAACTTGATTGTTTCCAAAGAAAGCATTGTCTTCCCATGGCTTGTAGTTGGATCGCCTGTGATTCTGCTTTCTACGAAGATGTCAAAGCCATCGCCATCTCCATTGAGATCTGTGGCAGATTCTGCACCTTCAGCTTCGTCGGTTTTGTCGATGGAAATCTCTTACCCCTCGAGTAGAGCCCTATCCGCCATTTCGTCTTCGATGATTCGCAGACGCAAGTCCATGAATTCCTCGGGATGTTCGGCATTCCACTCTGCGAGGTAGTCGCGCTCGACGTACGGCTCTTCTGCTTTCTGTTTCTTTGCCTCTTTCTTGGCTTGCTTCTTTTTGCTACGCTTTTCTCGAAACTTCTTTCTGAAATAGCAAGTTAGAATCAATTATTTTTCCAGGCAACACACAGTAAAGGGAAATAAAATTAGATTTATGTAAAACAGAGTAAATAATATTTAAAGACTAAAATGTATGTAAAATAAATTAAATTCGAAAAAAGTACGAGGCACACTTACACTTGTTTCCTGCACCAGTCCAGCATCTTGAAAGGTAGATAAGTCGTCGGTAATAATGACGTAAATAGCACTAAAAAGTACTGTTTGTAGGTAGCACTAAAAAGTACTGTTTGTTTGTAGATAGCACTAAAAAGTACTGTTTGTTTGCAAAAAGCACAAAAAAGTACTGTTTGCAAATGAGTTGCAGCGGAAGATTCCTTTACAACAAAAATCGCTTTAATCAAACGTTTATAATCTCACTTGACCAGAGCTTTAAAAATCGCCAGTTAGCAGTTTTACAGACAGAACATGAATGAAGAAATCTTTTTGTAAGCGCTACTGTTTACCTACAACAATGTTTGATTAACAATTGAAAAGTAAAACACTGCTTTCAAACTATTTGTTTAAAAGCGTTCAGAAAAAAATGTATTGTTATAATTAAAATTAATTTATTGTTACCAAAAAAGACTGCTTATATTTCCATTATTGCATTTTATACGTGCGAATTTTGCTGCTCGTTAATGTGATGAAGAAAAATATAATTTAATACCATGATATTTAAATGTTTATGGGCGTCATTAAATTCCAATTAATATAGAATCATTGTTATTATGTTTGCGTTAGTCTCATTTGTTTCACTTTATACTAATTCTATCCACTTTTACGCCATAAAATCACTTTGAATTGGTAATACAAATAAAATCTGCAATTGAGCATTAGTATCCAATCGACTGAAGAAATGCTTTTAACCCTCCTGATGGTTGTCTTGACGAGGAATCTCGTCATTGGAAAACTGACCAGACCTTGATTTTATCGTCATAAAAAAATCAGCAATACCTTGATGTTAATCCATCTCGTCATTAGCAAAATTGGTCAGATCTTGATGGACGAGATATCTTGTTGAAACCACTTGGAGGTTTAAGTAAATCTCATTAAAAATTACATTGCACTATCAAACGTCAGGGACATGCTGTGGGGGTTTGGGAGCCCAGGCACCTCCGAAATATTCTTTATGTTATAAAAATAAATGCTGTGAGATTAGATTAAAACTATGCAAATCGAAATTTTGTCAAGTTCATAAATAGAAAAATCGTAAACAGGTTAGCGATTATAGCGATTTGATTTGTTGTTAAAGCAAGGAAAGATTCCACTTGGTCTGAAAATACTCAAGTCCAGTAATTGCAAACGAAATAGCTATTTTGTATCGAATTATAGCGATTTGATTTGTTGTTAAAGCAAGGAAAGATTCCGCATTTAATTTATTCTTTATCGTAATTATATTTTTAACAGTCTAGTAAAATGTTTTCGTTTCCTATCAATGAGATGCGTTTGAAATTGCAAGAAAATTTTGGTATTATAAGTGATAAAGGATTTTTACAAATTTAGGAGTTACAATAGATATTTCTGTAACTTGAAGCAATCTATAAAGTTGACAAAACTTAAGGATATGATAGGTTGAATTTACGTCGCACACTGGAGCAATACAACCGGGTATTTACTATAAACTAAAGGTTTTTGTCGCACAGTTAGATTTCTTAAGAGTACTTGAGCAGCAATAGCTCTGTTGGAGGAGTAGTAAATTAGCAACCGGAGGGTTGGGAGTTCGAAACTAGATTTAACCAAAGACTGTCGTGTACGTGACGGCTGGTGCACGTTACATCTGCCATGGCCTCAAATGTCCTTACGTTGGCATGGTGTGGAAGTTTGGATAATGGGGTGCCAGCTCAGGTGTGATCTCGTCATCTGACCGTGTTCAAAATGACGAGGTTTGTCATCGGATCTTTCCGTGAGGGATTGATGCCGGACCGTCGCCAATAGAGCGTTGTTGTTCCTGTGCGGCGTTTACATTCCCAACCTCAAGAGTACTCAGGCTTACAACGGCTCATTTTTGTCGTTCACCTTTCCTCGTCCTACTTCTTTGTCCGAATTACGTAACCTAGACAGACGACTGTTAAAAACGTTTTGGTGCAATTTTAATATTTGATGGAAATGTTTTATACTAAATTCTTGAAATGTAATTCAAAAAGTTATCGCAAAAGATTAAATAAAAATAAATATAAAAACTGATTTCTCATTGAATACGACCTAAGATACAATATTTTATATACTTTAATGCACAGTATTTTCAGCATGGAATAAGTAAATTCGGGAAATATCTAATTCTTTTTTACTTCTTTCAGTTCCTTTCTCGGCAGATTATTGGGTTTTGGACACAGACTATGAACAATATTCTGTTGTGTATTCGTGTTTAACCATCTACAAATTCTTCACTGCAGGTAAATCATATTATGTTTTGCTGCAGGTAAAAAGAAAATTTAGAAGATTATAGTTAGCTCAGAGAAAATTCTTGTCATGTAGAAATCAATAATTATTTTACTTTAGAGAGTATTTATAGAAGTGAATTGGATGTGTTCGTTAATAATTATCATAAAATAAATATAATTCTATGATACGTAATTATTCAACACAAATGACAGTTTTTTAACTTGCGCAGTTGCTGGAAAATTATGAATTCGTTTAACTCTCAAAAGTGGTTTTGACGAGATATCTCGTCCATCAAGATATTGCTGATTTTTCGATGATGACGAGATCAAGATATGGTCAGTTTTCTCCTAATGATCGTGATCGTGTTTCTTCTAATGACGAGATATCTCGTCCGAAAAGATCTAGTCAGTTGTGCTAATGACTAGATACCTGGTCGAGAAAACCACCAGGAGGGCTAACCAAGGATAAAGCAGTTTTTTTTTCAAATAGTTAAAATTGCATTTTCTACAATTTTCAATGGTAAACTTGCATTTTCATGCATAAAATACACATTTTGTGTAGCAATTAATGTCTTTTTACGCAAAACTCATCTTGTACAACTAAAAATTATGTTTATTTGAAATTATAAGGAAATTTAAATAATTTTATGTGTAAGAAAAAGTGCTATTATGCTTTATTTCAACGTGCATGCGCTGTCATGTTTTAGTTTTTAGGGTGCTCTACCCCTGATTAAAAATGAAACAGGAATTGTCTTTCAGACCTAAGACATTTTGCATTACATTCCTCTTCATATTCGTATTGAAACGAAATTCCTGCACATTGTCAATTCACATTTGAATATTATGATTTTTGTGTGTTTTGAAATGGAGTATTTTAATTATTTTATTCCGTATATTTTAGAACACTTATGGATTCTATCTCGAACCCCTACTCTGGATGACAACATCAAGCAGAACATTTACAAGCTTTTGGATAACAATAAAATTTCCCGCACTCGACTCTTTCCAACAAAACAAGATTGTTAAGATTGTATACATTTGATTTATGCAAATAAAACAAGTTATGTGTCCTTATTTTACTTTCTTTGCTTGTAATAATTGGAATGAAAAATAAAGCTGTAGTTGGTAGGTAGTTGAATTAACGTCGCATTGGAGCAACGCAACGGTTTTGGCGACTGTCGGGAATCAATCCCGAAGGGAAAGACCTAAAGACAACACCTCACACTGGCCCAAAGCTCGCCCAGAACCGTAGAATTTCGACATGATGCGGACCCCTCCACGCGCTATGTGCACCTGCGCACTCGTTCCGAAGGTCATGTCAGGTACGGACTTCTTTGGTCTACTCGACGCTTGATTTTTCTTCTGGATGTTTCTTTTAGCTCTGAAATAAAACAAAACAGTTGTAAAGCTTTTTTGTAACCTTGGACTTTTTATGCATGTCCCCCAGTACTGTTCCCATTTTAAAGACATTCACGCCAAAAAATTATCCAATAATGCCTCCACTTCAAATTGCATACCAAAAATTTGCTCTATTGGGATGAAGAGGTCGTTCATGAATTCATCTTGGATTTTCTGATCCCAATAACGGCTGTTCTGTTTGTTTAAATATTCACTGAATCCTGAAATGAAGCGCGAAGAAATTGAACAAGTCATGTGGTTGAAAGAACTAGTATTTGCAGCGCGATCAGAGGTGGTGGCTTGGCAGATGGCATAGTCCATAAACTGTCATTAGTTGAGTAAACTAAATGCAAAAACAAAATTAATAAAAAATGCTTTATTTAAAAGTTGTTCCAAAACGAAATTTCTCACTTTCATAACAAAACACCCTTTATTTCTATTTCTGGTTCAATACTCGATTTTAGATGTCAATACAAATATTTTTCACAAGCTGCTCAAGAATAAAATTCAATTTATGCAGATGTGTATCAGGGTGGTAAGTAGTTAATTAATGTCGCATAACTGGCTAATGGAGACTGTCCGGGATTAATCTAAAATGGGAAAGATCCCAGGATGAGTCATTTTGAACCCCTGGATGATGACGAGTTCAATACCTGAGCTAGTACCCCACTCTCCAAACTTCCACGCCATGCCACCGTGAGGACGTTTGAGACCTCAACAAATTTAACGTACACCAGCCTCCGTGTACACGACGGTCTTTGGCTGGATCGAGTTACGAACTCGCAACAAATCCGTTGCTCTTCCAACTGGGCTACTACGGCTCTATGTATATCAGGAGTTATGTGTTTTCTAAGTAATAATGAAATAAAAATAATCAAAAGAATTGGCAACGCATTCCTTGAACAAGACGAATTCCTTTCAATTCCAATCTGATGTCAATTAACCAGTGTTTATGTTCCAAAACTGTAAACATTATCACCTCATTCGTTTGAATAAGACGAGTGGACAGCTTAATAACTAAACAAAAGCACTTACGCAACCATTGTCTAAATCTCGCACAGGACTGATCATTCAAGATGTCGTTACATAATTTATGAACAATAGTAATCAAATTGCCACACGTGCCTGCAAATATCGACTGAAGTTTATTTATATAAGATGTATTCCATGTGCTTGGTCGTATCTCTAAGGCTTTATCCTTATCTACACATCTGGCAAACAATAGATGTCTTTACGTAACAACTTCCCTTAAAAGTCAAAAAAGTCTCATTTTTATTGAGGATCGGTAGTAAACGTAAAACAAGTCATTTCGCTCTATTCTCTTTCTCAACTCAAAATGAATCGTTTACTTTATGCGTTCGTAGTGGCTCTCGTCCTCGCTGGAGATGCAACAGCTCAGAAAATCTCTACAGGTGGTTGCGCCGATGTACCAGTCAAGGAGAATCTTGATGTTCAAAAGGTAAGTGCTTTCTTTTAAATTGTTGCTTAGTGTTTTATTCGTGAACTAGAAGACTTGTTCATAGCATCAGCGCTAAATTTTTTTAGTTGCTTATATCTATTAATGGCGAGGAGTAGTTACTTCGTCGGTATTAAGTAAAAAGGGCGAATCAACCAATTTAACATTTTTCAGGAAAGCTGTTTAAAATGTTTAACATTTCAAACAAATTAAAAAATACTTTTCAAAATTTATGAAACTTTTCATTTAGATTAACAACACTATTTTAAAAGTCTTCCCCAAGTTTTAAATCTGTACGCAATTTCTTTAAAATATTATTATTATTATTATGGATTGTTGTAGCATATTTGCCCTTTTTACATAGCTATAATAAAACATCAAGTTGGAAATTTTCCTTTTCAAATCTAAAACTAATAAAGTTAATGTACAGACTATGGTTAGTATGTGAATTTTAGTTGGAAAGCAAGAAAAATAACTTCGAATAAGTAAAATTATTTTTTAGTGTGAACACAATTTCTTAAGACATTTTTTAATAAGACAGAATTTCTTGAGTTGTTTTCCTTTTTAGTTTTATTTCCCCTTTTTGGTTTCTTTTTCCTCTCCCATTTCCCCTTTTCTCTCCTTTAAATTAGTGACCTTAGACAGTTTCTCATAAAAACTATGGTGGTGTAATGGAATGACTCTAGTTTTACGAAGATCAATTAAGTCCTTGTGTTTTGGGGCCGATATTGGCAGACGTTTTTTAATGCCTTAGGGAGGTTGTCCACACTTAGCTGATGTGGTCTGCCAACACTTCATCATTTTTATTTCATTAAATATCTCATCATATTGATACTTGAAAAAAATAGAATCTGGTTTAGGCTTCACGTACCGAAACCATTTAATTTTTCTCCACTCAACAACATTACCAGAAACATCATGGTATCTTTGAGTGTCTTTGTTGCTACTTGCTAGTGAAACCCAACCAATAAAACACTCATGGTTCAAATGAACCACTTTGTAAGGTTTTGGTGACTTTCTTGCAGTTTGGCAAATGACACCCCATTCTGAAGGCATGTTAACCTGCATGTTTCTTGCCACCCTTTCTATAGTAGAGTGCATTGCGTCACCTTGCTGAGAATGGCCTGGTTCGTAAAAAATGTGATCTATAACTTCACAGCTTGTCAGTCGAGCAGCATGCAGGGGCGCTGTTGAAAAATATTAATTTAAGATTTGACCGTCACAGCTATCGCTCATAAAAATAAATTCTGTATTTGGGTGGTCAATGATGTATTTGGAAATACAGGTTCCTATTTCAGTTGATCCCCTGTTCCCTTCAGTCTCTCCCACAAGTTACATGTCCCTTCTTTAGATATAAGATCAAATACTATTCGTCCTCTTAACACAGCTGATAGTACGTTCGCCTTTTCCTCACATGCTATTTCCTTGGCAACCATCAATCCTACAGATACACCGTTTTTACATACTGATAGCTCTTAATATCGGCAAGTCAAAAAGGAGAAAATCAGAAAGTCATATATGGCGGATTCGCCCTTTTTACATAACACCGACGACTTATACTATTTCACATTTTATTTCAATACATTTAAAATGAATTATAGGATTCATATTCACATAAATGGATTTCATACTTTTGGATCTTTCCCGGTTAACTTATAACGTAGTTTATTACCGTTTTGGCAACGTTTAGCATTTGATCTAACTGGTGTTGATCAATCAACTATCATATACAGGGTGAGTCTAAATTTTTTTTACAAAATAAGAGGGTGATTGTACCCATCCAGACGAGGAATAATTACCATGGAACATAGGGTCGCATTCCACTCTGAGGGGCAGAAAAGAGTAAAGTCGAAAAGCGTTGAGCATGAACAAGTCATCTCCTCTGACGTCAACACACTTTTCCAGCACGGTCCGGCACTTCTTGAATGCCATATATCCCGCACGATGGATCGGACGTAGCGGACCTGTGGCTTGGCCTCCTCGCTCACCGGACCTCAACCCACTGGACTTTTTCTTCTGGGGGCACATGAATTCTTTAGTGTACTAGACGACTGTGGACTCGGCTGAAGATCTCGTAGCGAAAATCGGTGTTGCCGCAAACAAAACTAACACAACACCAGGAATCTTCGAGAGGGTGCGCCAGTCATTCCTTCGCCGGTGTGAACTGTGCAACGACACGCGTGGCCGCAGCTTTGAGCACTTGCTGTGAGTTTTTCTCCGATCAATAAATCAGATTGTGCAACTTTTGGTATCGTTCATTCGCTTTCCCAACACTGTTGTAAGTTCATGTTGAAATTCTAATTTGACTCTTTTCTGCCACTCAGAGTGGAATGCGACCCTATGTTCCATGGTAATTATTGCTCGTCTGGATGGGTACTATCACCCCTTTTATTTTGTAAAAACAATTTAGACTCACCCTGTATAAATTCGAAATTCATTCTGTGGAATTAAAATTGGCGAAGGGCCGATATCGTATTCGATTCAGGAAACACCTATAGCATTGAAACACTACCGCCAACTACATTTAGCTTGACAGAAAATGCCTCCCATAGTCAGACACCGACGAGTTAGCATTCGAATCACGGGCTTGATCGAGTCTTCTCCTAAAGTAAGGGAACAGCATAAGGTTTAAACGTAAACCAGCGTTCTTACAGTTGACGTCTCTGACTCCGAGGTAGCACTTCATTAGTAAAACTGAGGAGATATTGATGGACGAGATATCTCGTCATTAGAAGAAAACTAAGATCTTGATCTCGTCATAAATAATATTGGCAATATCTTGATGAGATTATTGACTAACATCAGCACACATTCCTGTGCTTAGTGTCGTGTACCAGTTTAGGTTTGGTTGGGATGAATAGAACATGCAACAGAAGTGGCATGTCTATCCAGAATGTTTACGGGCATTACATCTAAACCTTTTTACATTTATATATAATTACATCTGTACATTGTTACATCTGCACAGTAATTACATATCGTTAGTACCACGCCAAAGGCATGAATCCGCATTTTGGGCTATTTTCATCTAACTGCATTTTTCGAGTCACCATTTCATGTTTTATACTATGACAATGTCACGAATCATCTTGATTCTTAGTGGAAATGCCGATTTTCATGAGAAAACAACCTTTGGGTCTTAACTCGATTTTTCCCGAAGCATCAAAACTTTGAACGCGTTTTCGTAGAAACGTCAATTTTGCAGATTCGTGCCCTTGACGTGGTGGTAACGATATATACCATCATACACTATATACAACATGTGGGAAAATATATATGGGGAAAGTTAATTTCTTGAGATAATCAAATCCTAATGAGTTTCTATGAATCTCACCATACCAATAATTTTGACCCTCAAGCCTTTGGTATAAGGAGTGTTCCTGAGCCATGCGATTTTAAGGTGGTCGGCAGGTGTCCTCATATGCCGTGATGTTGGAAGGGGGTGGAAGTGGTATAGTGCATAGGTGTGCATCGACCTTAAAAGGAAATAGACGGAGCATGTGCCCGCAGCTTCATGTTATGCTCGGTTTGAAGATCAGTCACGTGATTGTGGGTAAAAGCATGAATCCTAAATTATTGATCGGATAAAGTGATTATCCACTGTGATCAGAAACATTAGTCTGCGTTTCCATAACCAATCGGCTAAGATTTGTGATTTACCCTTCAGAGATCTTGCTACTCCTTCCATATGATTCGTTTGTTTCATTAGAAGGTCGATGGAGATGTATCGATTTCACCACAGCAGCAATTTTCCGAATCGATTTTCTTAAACCTCGTTAGGTAAAATGGAAATTAGGCCATGTCCAGGTGAAGAAGCCTGTCTCTTTGATGATGAGATATCTCGTCATAAGCAAAATTGATCAGATCTTGATAGACGAGATATCTCGCCTATGGCGGTTCGTCATGCATAATTTTGCGTAGGGTAGCCCTTTTCCATGGCGAACTTACCATTTTTCTACAAATGGACTTTCCCAACAGACTTTTGAGGATAGATTTCGGCAGTGAAGCAGAATCCAGAGCATCTGATGGGACTGCGGATGTCGAAAGTTATTTCGATGTTCTCATGTCAGTGTCAACAGTAATTTACAAGTTATTTCTTGTAAATTACTGTATGTAACATTAGTGTTTTTGTGATTCTATTTCAACTATCGTGTCCTACGAGGTCAGTGATAAAACTATCTAGCTATGTAGTATGGAACAAGATACGTAACAGTTAATAAATTAATTAATAGTTTATCATATTAATCGTTCACAGCGAAATATTCAGTAGTGTAATGGAATGAACATGAGTCCCTCTATCCATTTACAAAAGTTTACTTTAGAAGTTAAAACAAAACTTACACAGGTACAGACACAAACATTAAAATATCTCGGGGGAAAAGGTTACAAGCGTGTGTTCATGATAGTAGTGGGCGTGAAACTGTTTTTGTTCTCACTTTTAGTTCGGTAACAGTTCTGAGGTTTATAGCTCTGCACCTGGCGCTGCGCTCGTAGTTCACTCGTTAGTGTAGGAAGATTATAAATTTTTTTACCTCGATTGACGTAATATCTCACATATGTATTGCCTCAATGCTTCGAAAGTGACAGAAAAACAAATTTTGGGGAATATTTGAATAGTATTTTACCGTTATTTAACCCACTGAGCGTCACAAAATTTCCGAGTAGTGTAGAACTGCTTTTTTTCCCATAGCACACATAATTAAATATCCACATCTATTGGTTGAAAGAATCCTAGGAAAAATTCTATTGGTCAAAAAGGTCAAAACTGGTTTGACTACATGCAGGGGAGACTGCAGGTTGTAGAGCGGATGTATGGCGAGTGAACCCCCTATAGGGTTAATTGTTATAAATATTTGGGGAGCATAACCACACAAGCGACTTGTGATGTTAAATCAATGGAGATATATGCGTCACTTTTGTATGCACATACAGTAATCCTTTAATTTAAAATTTAGTCTGCTGAAAGGCTTGGAGAATCTTTATATAAAAGTGCAATGACAACTTAATTTGGCAAAACAAAACTGGATCTGTTCGATTGTATTAAATCATTGCAGATAGGCTTTCTGGTTGCATGCATGGAGACGAAACACTTATTAAAAAATTAACATTTATAAAGAAATCTAAAGACGATACAAAATCACAAAGAACAACCACACACCATCCACATTCTTTCTCACTCCGTCTCCCGTTCTTCTCAATTCCAAATTCCTTTTTTATCACATTCCAATCATGGTTACAGTTCACAATATTATAGTTCACGCTTGTGCATGATATGTAAATATAATACAACAATTCTCGGATCGTTTGCACTTGAATAAGTATAATTCTTGGATCGTTTGCATTGTATAATAAATATAATGATTCTCGGATCGTTTACACGCTTGCAATAAAAATTAAATTTTCGGATCACTTGCACGCTCTAACAGAGAGGGGATATGTATCTTTTTCTAATCAAATATTCCTAAGAACCTGATTAACAAATTCGTTCTTCATTATTTTTCCAGTACGCAGGCCAATGGTATGAAATAGAAAAAAACCCTGTTCCATTTGAATCTGGATTGAAATGCAACCAGGCCAACTATGGATATGAAGGAGACTACGTTTCTGTTGTTAACAAAGGAGTCAATGAAAGGTAAGGTGGTAATATAAAAACTTGTTTGGAAATATAGTAGATAGTATGGCACCTTATTATTTTTCCCAATTTTAAAATTGGTAATGGAACTAATATTAGAAAAGAAATCAAATTACAGCATCATGGAGAAAATGTCTAAAGAATATACATGCTTGAATGAATACTACAAGAATAAATTTTGAAAAATCTTTTTCTGGGAAGATTCAAAGCTAGCTCTTATTTTTTTTTCAGATTTTTGTTGGAGAGATTTGATTTTAAAATCAGTTCTTTATGCAAAATGAAACGTTTCTAACTTACGAAATGAATATGCCAGGTTCGTATCCAGAAAATAATTTTGGGAGTGATGCAGTCTTCTCTCACATACAGTTTGTTTTGCTTGTATGATTAGCTTATCTACATATATTTTGCTTGCATTGTATAATTTACGCATGTTTTTTATGCATGATTAACCAAACTTCGATTTATTGAATGAATCATGCATATATTTTTTAAATACGAGGTCCCTAATTAGATATGCATGCATTCGAAGTTTGAAACTATTTGAGGAGAAAAGTAATTATGAAATCATCTTTGGAAGACTTTCTAAAATGTAAAGCTGATTTATCCCATAGTTTCCCTTACATATGTATAGTGATGTGACCTTTTTTTAATCCTTACATCATTTCCCTTTCTTTTATTTTAAAGGACTGGTAAAGAGAGTTCCGTTCAGGGCAAGGCTACCATTCCAGATAAAAATGTACCTGCAAAACTGAAAGTGAAGTTCAATGGCAGTAAGTACACTTTCTATTTTGTTTTTATTCTGTAGAAGTTATTTATTATATTATATTTAATTGAATAAGTTAATTATATTAAACCAATAAAAATATTTCTTAACTAGATGCTCAATGTGGGGATATCTTAAATAAAGCAAGGTATAATTGACCTTCCAATAGCAAAAATATAGCCGTAGAAAGGCAAATCAAACCCTAAATTAAAGTAATAAAACAACTGCGAAAGTGTTGGCAAATTCCGAGTGTTTGGCTATGATACCATTAGCTCACGGACTCACCAGTACATTTGCACAAATCCGTTACAATCTATAAGTGCTTGAGACAAGTCCAGATAATCAGCGTTTAACACAACTTGTCCGAGTCATATCTATATAAATAAAAATGGAGTGTTTGTTTGTACATCGAATATTTTCGACCCATTTCAAGTTTTCTATCCGTTTTTGGTCCTTCTGATGCAAAATTCATCTCTTGCGCGTTTGGTGTTTGTCTGTATGTGTGTGCCCGTACTACGCCCAAACGGTTGCATATATTTCCATGAAAGTTTGCATACTGTGAGTACTTACATTCATTTGGTGACTGAACTTGGTGCGCCTGTTTGTCCGTCTTCCTGCTCTATGTCTGATTTTGTGTCTTTGTACACATCAAATTTATTCAATATATTTTAATGCAATGTTCTATATTTGATAAACAATATTTTAGTTTAGTGAATACGTTATTTGAAATCCCTTTGCTTACATATTTAGGTAAGTTTCATGCTAAAACATTTGAGTTAGTCAATTCAAACCGAGTGAGATCGGGTAATTTTGCTAGTAGGAAATATAAGGGAGCATTGCCCAAGTTCATTCGAAAGAGATGAGCAGATAAACAGTCATGACCCGTTAAAAGTCTGGAATTTGCAATTAAGGCAGATCTTGGGGAATCCGGAGCGAGATTCCTGTTGTCAACGTGTGACATTCATCTCTTACCATCTGTGACTTGGGAAAGGGAGTATGAAGTGAGGGGCCCATTTCAAATCAATCTCTGAGAGACCTCATGAAATATTAAAACAAAAAATAATTAATTGAATTAAAATTAAATCAAGCGAATTGGGTAGTTGATTGCAGTTGATTGAATATTAGTAACGAATTTTTAAAGAAGAAATATAAATTGTTAAATAATTTAGGAATAAAATTATTTAATATGAAATGCATCTTTTTCCTATGAAATTCATTACGGTGGAGTGCAAAGTTAGATGACAGGCCCCTCGTTAGTTTAAAATGTGCATTCCAAGTACTCAATGTTTAACTTACACCAAAAGAATTTTTTTATTTCCCTTTGTACACTTGTACAGCTTGCAAATATAATGCTGGTTCATAAATTTTAAGCTTAGTAAATAGATTGCGCTTTACAGTACACACAAAAATGTTTCACATTTTCGGGAACTCCAGTTCCAGTACCATGGTATAGTTTGGATTCATCACAATTTTGATTTTGCTTTAATCGTTCTAGTAATTTTTTCAATAGTACTAGAAAAATGTTTTCGTTTTCAGCCAATGAGATATGTATGAAGTTATAAGGAAATTTTAGTATTTTAAGTGATAAAGGATTTTTACAAAACTACAAAGACATTTCTGTAACTTGAAGCAATCTATAAATTGCTTGGATAAACTTAAGGATAGGTTGGTTGGTTGATTGGGTTTTCATGGCGCAAGGGCCACATATGGCCAAGACAAAATAAAGACTGATGTAAAATTTATTTACAATTTTGAATGGGAACCAATCAATGCATAAAATCTAAATAAAATTCACAAAACCGATGTCAGAGATAAATAAAAACAAATTTTTATTGTAAGGATTTCCCAAAAGGTCTTTTAGGGTTGGATTTGAAACTCCAAATCGGATTTGTCTATGGATATTAAAAGCTCTACATTCAATCAAAATGTGTCGAACAGTAAAAACACAATGGCAAGTTGAACATAACGGAGCAGGTTCTATCAATTTGTGTCTATATGTAAAATGGGTATGGCCAATGAGAAGTCTTGTCAGTTCTTAAGGATAGTATAGGAAGTTGAATTGATGTCGTACTGGAGCAATATAAAGGGCTATTTACTATAAATATAAGTTTTCGTCGCAGTTTGGTTTCTTAAGAGTTCTTTCTTAAGAGAATTTTTGTCGTTTACCATTCCTTGCCCTTTGTCTTTGTCAGAATTAAGCTATCCTATTAATATTTAAAATTTAATTCGAAAAGTTAACCTATAAGATTAGATTAAAATAAAAACATAAAAATTGATTTCTTATTGAATATAACTTAAGTCACAATATTTTCGATATTTTAATGCGCAATATTTTCAGCGTGAAATAAATAAATTCGGAGAAATACCTAATTAACTTTTTCACTTCTTCTTTCAGTGCCCTTCTCTGCCGATTATTGGGTTTTGGACACCGACTACGAACAATATTCTGTTGTGTATTCCTGTTTCAGCATTTTCAAAATCTTCAACGCAGGTAAATCATATAATATTTTTTCTGAAAACCAAAAGAAAATTTTGAAGAGTGGTGTTAGCTTAGAAAAAAATTCTTGTCATGTTGAAACCAAGAATTATACTACTTTAGAGAGTATTTTATAGGAATGAAGGGGATATGTTCATTAATAATTATCATAAAATAGATACGGTTGTATGATGCGTATTTTTTCAACCCTTTTTAACTTGCGTTTTTGCTGGAAAATTATGAATTCGTTTAACCCTCCAAGTGGTTTTGACGAGATATTTCGTCCATCAAAATCTGACCAATTTTGCTATTGTCGAAATATCTCGTTATTTGCTGCGTTATTGCTAATTTTTCTATGAAGACGAGATCAAGATCCGGACAGTTTTCTTCTAATGATAGCGATCGTGTTTCCTTCTAATGACGAGATATCTCGTCCAACAAGATCTGGTCAGTTGTGTCAGACGAGATACTTCATTGGGGTGGATAAAGCAGTTTTGTTTTCAAACAGTTAAAATTACTTTTCCTGCAATTTTCAACGGCAAACTTTAATTTTCATGCATAAAATACAAATCTTGTGTAATCGTTAATGTCATTTTACGTAATATTGATTTTGTACTACAAAACTATATGCATTTCAAATTATAAATAAATTTAAATTAGTTTATGTGTACAAAACGTGCTATTACGCTTAATTTAATCGTGCAGGCTGTCATGTTTTAGTTTTTAGGGCGCTCTACCACTGATAACCAATAATAAAACAACAGTAACTGTCTTTCAGACCTAAGACATATTTTACATTACATTCTTCTTCATATTTGCATTGGAAACTAAATTCATGTACACTGTCAATTCAATTGTATATTATGATTTTTTTGTGTGTTTTGGAAGTGAGTATTTTAATTATTTTATTCCGTATATTTTAGAATATTTATGGATTCTATCTCGAACCTCTACCCTGGATGACAACATCAAGCAGAACATTTACAAGCTTTTGGATAACAATCAAATTGACCGTTCTCGACTCTCTCCAACAAAACAAGATTGTTAAGATTGTATACATTTGATTTATGCAAATAAAACTAGTTACTGTTTCCTTATTTTACTTTCTTTGCGTGTAATGACACACCATCTATAACTTAAGCTGATTCTTCAGGAAAAGCTGCAAGTGTGAAACCCTCTTATTCTTGACTCTTGATTGGAATGAAAAAATAAATCTTTGGTTGGTAGGTAGTTGAATTAACGTCGCACTGGAGCAACACAGTGGACTATTGGAGACAGTCCTGGATCAATCCCGAAGGGAAAGATCAAAGACAACACCTGGCAATTTTGAATCATCGGTCACCACGGTCAGATGATGAAGTCAGCACCTGAGCTGAGCTCTTCAAACTTCCACACGAAGCCAACGTGAGGGCATTTGAGGCCAAGACAGATTTAACATGTACCAGCCCCCGTGTACATGACAGTCTTTGGCTGGACCTAGTTTCGAACTCGAAACCCTCCGATTACTAATTGGTTGCTCTTCCAACAGGGGCCCATTAAAAGTTATAGAACAATTGAAGGAATTAACTTTGTCCATTGCGAAATCAAAATACAATTTTTATTCAAATTCAAATAAGTTTTTCCTTGTATACTATTTTCTTGGATGTAAATCATATTTTTGTTACGATTATACGATAAAAAAATTATTTAAAAAGCCCCACTTATATATCTACATACCACTCTAGATTTTCCAGTGCTATCGTACTTCCCATTCACATTGCCGTGGTGTGGAAGTTTGGAGAGGGTGCCAGCTCAGGTGTTGACCTCGCATTTGCTAGTTGTTCAGAATTACGAGGTGTTGTCCTCGGAGTTTCCCTTCGGGATTGATCCCGGGACGTCACCAATAGACCGTTGTGTAGCTCCAGTGCGACGTAAATTCAACTAACTAATCTACTTACTGTATAAATAAACATAAGTCGCCATCTCTTCAAATATTATCATTTGTGATGAAACAAAAAAGATTTCATAATGTTATTCCCGTTTTGTATTTAAAATCTTAAGGGGATAGCAGATTATGAGGTAGTAGTAGTTTTAATTAACGTCACACTGGAGCAACAGAACGGGCTATTGGTGACGGCAGATTATGAGGATCTGAAAACTACATATTATTTTTATAAATTCAATTTCACGTTCTAAGTTTAAGACGGTTTTGCAACATATTTTGATCCTATTTTTGTAGCCATTTCGAAACATTATTTCTATTAAAAGCGTGTATTTGACCGTTCAGAACGAAATGAACTGGACAAGATAATGCAGATACAATGATAAGTTAAATACCGAATATAATACGTTTGGAAGAACTAAAATTCCGTCAATCTTATAAATACCATTTTGCCATATTACAGGAACAAAAGAAAATAAAATCAACACAATTTTTTCAACAATTTTTATTAAGTCTGCCAGCAGACTTATAAGACACGTACAAAATAATTTAATGAAATAAAGACAATACATTCACATGGCTAAAATCGTTTCGACAGTCAAATAAATAGTTTGGAATTTCCATCAAGAATTATGAATATTTCTATGGTGTTGTGGCAGCGGCTTGACAGTTGTCTTGAGGAACTGGCCTTAAACTACGTCTTGTAATGGCATTGGTATCTAGAAAAGTGTAGATTTGTTCCTTGATAGCTGGATCAAGAGTTCGTTTTCTAGAAAGTATCCACAAGTTTTCTGAAAGAATAAGAATTGTTTAGAACAAGGACTCTTTAAATGAATTTAGTGTAGGATTTAGAATAGCTATTCAACATGATATTTTCTTTGGAAAAATTTAGTTTGTTAAAAGAGCTTTTCAATTGTTTTAATTAGTGGTCAGTTTAAATTCGAGTAGCCATGTTTTTCGTTACAATTCCATCTTCTGTGAATCAATTCATCGAAGATGTACCACATTAAGAACATCCTAAATCGATGCTATTTCGAGTTCATGTTCAACTACTTATATACGATTCCCCATTTAATGGTATCTTTGAATCTGTTCTACTATACGCGATACGCAGAAATAAAGATGAGTTTATTTCTTTACAACGGCTATACACAGGATTCTTGCATGCCATACAGCAATGTACAAAATTTAAGAATTATCTTAAATTTATCACCTTAATTATCAGTATTTTCGACACTATAAAACATTGTAAAACTATAATGAGGCTAATTATTATAACCGATTATTTCAAATTTAGATATTATAAGAAGTCAGGCATTACTTTCCATAACAACATACACCAAATCAAAGTATTTAACAATGATACGAAAGGAAACTCAGTGATTAAAAGAGTTTCATTTTCAAATAAATAACAATGTAACTAATTATGAAATTGATTATGATGATAATATATATAAAATGCTGCTGATGTCATGTGACGTTATTTTCCTTTGCATATGGGTAAATATTGAGGAACCATTGTGGAAAATCGTTTCTAAATTTCGGTCCCTCATCCCCCAAACTATAGCTACTTTTAACCGGAGAGCTACAGATAAATTCCACGAAAAGAACAATAAACTTCTGATTTTGATCCTATGTATGGACTTTGTAAGACTATGTATGGGTATGTTCTGGACATTGTCAGATAGAAAATATTTCTATTTTTATAATCGGAGGAGTTAATTTTGTTAACCGGCTATTTTACAATGGATAGTACATTGATTTGAATCCATTCGTGGCGATTCGATTCCATTAAGGCCTGATTTTATTAACACTAACACTATATTTTTTCGCCTTCAAGGTGTTTGAATTAAATCCTATTTTTTCTGCACAGGAATACTTTTATACTATTTGTTGCCAATTAAATTCTAAGTTTAAAAACAAAATTTAATTAGTTCAATAACAGCACTTAAGGACATTTGTTGCTGATATCTGTTCATTAAACGTTATTCCTTATAAATTTTTATCTTCATGAGATATTATCTTTCGATCAAGCAACTATTATCATGGGCTCGAATATTTTTCCGTATGCTATTTCTTCCGCAATAGGATTCTAAGATTTAGAGTTCCGATTCAGTGTTCCATAAGTGTTGGCCAAAGGGGATATCTAAAGAATGTTTTTCTTTCCTAGTAATAAATGATTCGGGATTCTTTTTAAAAAAATATTTTAGAAACAAATAGAACATTTTATTTTGTTTAACCATTTGTTATTTGTTAGTTCGCAACAAAACTTAATAAAGAACAAGAACCGATTAACAATATTTGTAATGTCTTAAGGGTATCAAAAATATCCCGCTATTCTGATAATTTGCATTTTTTCTTTGAATTTCCATACATCTGAACTAGAAAGTAGCATTAACGTGATTCCCAACTTTCTTATAAGTTGTCAATAAGAAAAGTTCTTTACTTACCAGTATGGGACAAATTCCGTAGGAAATCCAGACCAGATATGGGAATGGGTGGCTCAACATTTCTGCAGGACCACACAACAGCCGCATTTTCGTAATCAGTGAATAAAACGTAATTCGTGCTTTGAGTGGGAAGAGCTAAAATATTAAGAAACGGAAGAATTTGAAGACATGTATTTAGCTTAAGACAAGTCATTCTTTTAAACAAATAAACATGATTTCTAAATAGGGGGTTTAAGTGCACCAATAATGAATCCATATCACTGAATGCATTATGATTTAGACATTAACACACATGTTAATAAATTTATCTTATAACCAATAAGGAGAAAGAACTCAGTTGTATAGTTCTTTGTTTGATTTCATAAGAGAATCAGCAAAATGATTCTACGATCGATCTTTTATAAGCTACATTTTCATTTAAAAAGAGTTTAGTTCATTTTAAAAAGAAGTTGTCAATTGGATCATCAAAACTATCAGTTTCCTGATTTTCTGAGTTCGTCAACGTTCTGTTAAAAATGTCGTTACTGTTTATAGGCTTAACGAATACTTCCATCATAAAATTATGATATTTTTAGTGACATAGACGTTGGGGCAAGAGTGTCTTTACAGTGTTAAATGATCGTTTCGTTAAACAAAGTGAAATGTTATAAATTTCTAGTCAAAAAATGTGATTTGAATTCAGAAAATCAAGCCTGTACATTGAGCCTTCGTGTGTTGTGGTCTGAATATTTGAAAAGTTGTATTTAATCGGAATGATTTCACTTTATTCGATATGCAAATACGATTTTCTTTTGCTCTTCTATGAGACATTTTGAGATTTTAAAGGTCTAATAATGTGTTTTATCTGATCACATTAATTAGGGATAAATATTTAATTACTTACATCCTTCTCCTCTCAAAATGATTCGTGCCGGAGTATTGGGCGTGAATGTTGCCTGGGCAGACATAGCTCTTCTTACCCTAAAGAAAATAAATTATAAGGAATATAAATTTAATTTGAGTGTTATAAATTCTTTTTTTTTCAATAAGTCAGTATCTTATTACAAAGGTTATTAATTATCAAACTATCTTATATAACTATCAATAATTAATCTAACTACTTATTAAAACCTTTGCCAACAAAGGCTCGACTTTTGTCCATATTCAAAGTGACGTAACCTCGCCCATGAATACATTTTAACTTCAAAACATTCTTTCCCTTTTCAAAACTTTTAAAATTGATCAAAGAAAAAATATGCTTCATTTAAGAACTTTTAGAATGAAATACTTTTTGTATAAATATTTTTTAATGAAATCTGAAATACCACCCAACATTTTCTATGCATAAGACGTTTTCCCCAACTATCCCTTACAAATAGTTTTCTTTCTTCAAATCGAAAAATGTAATATGTGCTGAATAAGTGTATACGGTAAAAGATATCGTATAGATGCATATTCAGGTTTATCATCCAAAGTACGAGGATATTCCTCTTAGAACATCTGGAATTTTTTCCTTTTTCTGCAATTTCAAGTCTTCTAAATTCGCTCAAACATTTCTTTCGAAAACGATGCACAATTTAAAGTTGTCTGTACTGGAAAGCAAAATAAATTGTGAGTTTTTAAAAAAGGAAACTTCTTAAACACTCGCTTCCAAAATGAATAGCCGGTAAGGCGTTTAAGAGGCAAACAAATCATGCTGATATGAAGAGAACATTTTGATTTCTAAAACCTGTTCCAATTCGTCGATGCTATATCACGTGTTTTGACGCATAATTGTCATCTCATATTCCTCGGAGCTACAACACGTGCATTGACGTATTTACGCAGGAAAGCATAAGCAAAGCAATACCTCAGTGGGTAAAATTAAGTGCTGGCCATCCTTTTTCTGAACAACTCCATCTAATAAACAAATGGTAAAATAGTGAAACAAAAATGATTTTTCATTATCCAAACAAATTCCTAGACCGTCGTGTATGTATGTGGAAGGTGCACGTTATATCTGTCGTGGACCCAAATGTTCTCACGTTGGCGTGGTGTGGAAGTTTGGAGAGTTGGGTGTCAGCTCACGTGTTGAACTCGTCTTCTGACCGTGGTTCAAAATTACGAGGTGTTGTCCTCGGACCTTTCCCTTCGAAGTTGATCCTGGACCGTCGCCTGTTGTGGTGCTCCAGTGCGACGTTAATTCAACTACCTACCAAACAGATTGCTCAATGCTTAGTTGAACAATGCTTTCTATAGTTTGCCAGCTACCAGAAACAGTAAGGTTAGGGACTTTAAGTAATATTTGGCAGGTATGTAATATATGTTAGGAACTTTATTTCGATATTTTAAAATGAATATATATAAAGGCGTTAACCTCCATATTTATAAACACGATAAAAAGCATAAGACCTAGATGCTCTACATCAGGGGTGTCAAACTGGCGGCCCGCGGGCCGCATGTGGCCCCGAGGTAATTTTTTGTGGCCCACTATGCTCTGAAATAAAATGAAAACAGGACAATATGTTATGAAGAAAATAGCACTTAGGGGAGATCGAGGCAATACCGTACACATAATTTCGTCATGTTACAAATGTGAGCAACTATTTTCGTCCATGAAATTAAATAATGCGGCCTACAAATCAAGATTAACTGATAAACATCTATCTGCCATAATGAAGATTGTCTGTTCTCAGTCTTTGAATCCAGATGTTGGCAAATTAGTAGGAGGAAAGCGCTGGAAGGTTCTGGTAAAAAAATAATTTTAGTTTTACAAATACATTAAATTAAATAAACGTTTAAATAAAAGCAATTAAGTAGCAATATTATAAATTATTACCCTAAATTCACTTAATTACATAATGTGTTTTAAATATCCTATCCAAATTCCTGAATCCTCACTTCAAAATCTAATTTTAAGAAAATTTGTAAATGTGATGTGGCCCGCGTGAATCTTACCAGTTGCATTAAATGGCCCGTGTTTTAATCGAGTTTGACACCCCTGCTCTACATAAATGATTATCATCACTCACCGTACGCAGCTGGTTGTAACTTCTCATGTTGATTACATTCAACAATAAATGCAACTGTTTTACCTTTCCTAACAGACTATATGTGGCACTTCATGATATATGTTCCATACTTTTACCTCCCAGAGACCGACGATTATAGCCGTTCTTGTAAGGAAGAAAGACGAGAGAGAAAGGGAAGATTCCATTAAAATATCGTACAAAACGGGCTGCTAATAATATTTGAAGGATCATTTTAATTGCAATATCGGTACGAAAAGAAAACTAATACCACTTACAAACGTGCAGAAATCATTAAAACAGGCTGAATCCGGCCTCGTAATGCTTTATCCGGCCCACCGATGTGGTCTTAAAGGTAGTTGGTAATTAAATTTACGTCGCAGTGGAGCAACATAAAGGGCTATTGGCAACGGTCCGGGATCAATCCCGAAAGGAAAGATCCGTGGACAACATCTCGAAATTTTGAACCACTGTCAAATGACGGGGCGAACACCTGCTGGCATCACATTTTCCGAGCATATGCACCAAAACATGCCTTGGTGTAGTTGGGCTTCGGTAACCCAGTTGTAAGAGTAACGGATTAGCAAATGGAGGATTGCGAGTTCGAAATACGGTCCAACCAAAGACTATCGTGTACGCAGGTGCAGGTTAAATCTGTGATGGCCTAAAATGTCTTCACATTGGAGTGGTGTGGAATTTTGCAAAGTGTGGTGCCAACTGACGTGTTGATCTCGTCATCTGACCATGGTTTAAAATTATATGGTGTTCGGATCTTTCCCCTCTGGATTGATCCCAGACTGTCGCCAGCAGTCCATTGTATTGCTCCAATGAGACGTTAATTAACTACCTACTTTCCTTGGTGTAGTTAGTTTGTTAGAGATATGTTTGATCAATTATATACTTACACAGCTTGTCCAACCGTCTCTACTCGAATTTTTCCGTTCTCTTCTCTGTAATCTACAGAGATGCACCTCCACCCCACTTCCGCCATCACGAACGTCCTCTCCACCTCATACCATCGTCCGAGGAACTGAAAAATACGCACTTTAGTAAACACATTCCTTCACACTTCAAAAGCTGTAAAACAACCTTTTGAATATTTTAAAATCAGACTTAAATCTTTTTGAATTTTCACAAGACGTGACCGGTTAAAGCCTGCCTATACTTATGATATAAGGTTGACTATTTTGGGTTTTATGGCGCAAGGACCATATTTGGCCAAGCTTCGCCAAGCACAAGACAGACAATGTCAAGTAATCAACGAAGGGGAAAAGCAAAAAGTAGGAGGGCATGCGAATGGAAAACGAAGGGTAGGAGACAGATCACTAAGGTACCCGAGGTTGGGATGCCCTTGTTTACTTAAGGAAAGTAAACCCCTAAAGGGTTATAATATAAGATTTGATAGATATAGCAAAAAAATGTATGAAAGAACGGGTAACACTAACCACCTCATGCTCAATATACGCGAAGACTCAGAAACATACTTGTACTTGAGATTAACTACAACCTGATCTCAAGCAAATTGCGAAGCATTTGCTCAAGAAGTAGATACGATCATCTGCCTTCTTTTCAGAGCTGTACTCTTATTGGAATCTTGTCTAATACCTAATATAAGGCACAATTTATAAGAGAGGACAAAGTTCAAATCAAAGTTTCAATGCATTTTCTCACATTTGTTAAGTAAAACTTTTTATTTCTACTTTACTTAGATTACTTTTTACATTGTGGGTCATCCATTTTTAAGAAAGCATTATGAAATAATCTTCAATTTTGTTTTATTTTTAACATTTAAATGTGTATTTTGCTCCCAAAATTTGTCGCCCTAGAGCCTGCTCAGTAGGCCACTCAATTTGTTAGGAAATGGTGGCCATGTTAATTCATTAAGTTTTTAGTACTTGAGTTTTTAAAACACACAAACGCCCTGAAACATCAAAACCCAGAAAAATGCTATAATTCACTGAAATTGGTTTTAAATTGTCTCAAAAATATTACTTAATGCTTTTCCGAAGTAATTTCCCACGGACGGAGAAGCTCTCAAATATTTCCCCCCAAAATCTTTCTAACTGTTTCAGTTAAACATAATTTCAAATGAAATCTGATTATATAAGGCTTTTATAAATGGATGGGCGAAGCAATTTCTGTAGGAAGCGCGTCATGGAAAGAATTATATAATTCAAACACTAGACAGATTTTTGTGTCAGGCTACCTGTGGCCTTGAGATAACAGATAATTTCAGTTATTCCTGTAACACATTTCCTGTTACGATAGCTGAATTTACGACATGATTCACTTCCGTCTCTGCCTCTCCTCAACTTGTTATTTTTGTCTTCTATTTCAAAAAAGAACAAGGAAAAGTCAGAGAAAGCCTCAACGTCCAACATGCCTAATATAGGCTGTTATGGTGTCTGGTACTTACCGTACCAGACACCATAACAGACACACTTCCTCTTAATTCCTGGTACCGTACTATTAATTTTCCGCATCTTCCTGACTCAAATAACTTCAATGATTTCAGCTTCAAAAGAGACAAATTTTTAAAAATAAAAATGAAATATTCGTTACTGATGGAAGAACACACAGTAAAATGACATTTTCGATTAGAAACTAGCATTTTGCATGTTTTAAGCACTGAATTTTCAGACACACAGAATTTTTAGTGTTACAGCACCTAAGTATTCTTCGAATACTGCAGTCAAATTGGTGACACCGAAAAGTTATCATTAGGAATATTTATATGCCTATTTACAGAAATATATTTATGCCAATAATTCGATTTAAACTTTTTCTTTTATTATGCAACAATATTAATTACCGTAGACTTCTATGTGTTGATTCGTTCGTTTGGTTTGTTTCGTAACTCTACGGTAATTTTTTGCAGCACGAGAGCAATTTATACAGGGATTAAAGTGGATTCCGAACCACTACCACTATGAATATCCATGCCAAGACCGGGATTCGAACCCAGAGCCTGTTAAACCAAGGGGCAGAGCGCTGTTTCATATACCTTCATGGAAGGGTACGTAAAAATAATCTTTAAAGAAACTTTTTACATCAAAGAGTTATTCAAAAAATAAACTTAATTTCCAATTTATGAATATCAAATAGTTTACACCAAATCACATTTTCTTTGGCATTGATTTCACCAGACTTTAAGAACTAAACTTTTGTTTCTCGAATTTTAAATGCTTTGTTACTTGATACCTTTATAAATGAATTGTGTTTCGGCTTTCTGTTATATCTAGACTTTATTTCCTGTCATATAAATAGATTGATCTACATATCAGTTCGGGGGAGAATAAATAAACGAAAAGTTTATGGATATTGACAAAGAACACGGAAATCTAATTTTTTATCAGAAATTCAAAGAAAACTCATCGATATTGAAAATATCACCTCACAAAAAACTTCTCCCACTTCTCAACTGACCGGATAAAAGAGTTTTGATATAAAATTTTATATATATATATATATATATATATATATATATATATATATATATATATATATATATATATATATATATATATATATATATATATAGTCTATTCGAAAGAAAAACTATAAAATAAAAACTGTCCTCAAAAAAGAGTCTATTCACAAGAAAACAATCCGCACAAAATTACTCACGGTTTCAGCAGAGAAATTCTGCTGCATCGGCGGATTCGGACATGCTCCAAGCAGCAGCGTCTGGGAGCGGACAGTAGTAATGCAGACCATCGCAAGGACAGCTGCTCCGATCACAAAACAGTTCCTGCTCCCTCCCATGATCCTCTGAGTAGTTTCCGAGTAAATCCTCTCCCTGGTTCGACCCTCGGTTATATACCCAGGAAGTGTCGATTACCCCGGGCGAACTTCTGACCGATTTTGAGCACCAGCAAGGGTCACTTGCGATATAACTCTGCTACCGCGCATAATGTCATGGAGATTCTCCCGCCTGATAGTCTTGGAATAACTTAGAAGTTTCGGTTGCTCCACTGGAGTTGTCCCGTCCATTTTCCTGGGGTGTCTAGGATTATCTTAAAGAATACTTCTAGTGAGTACTAATACCTCTTTGCTAGAGGTATTCTTTATGATAATCCTAAGCATTGATATCTCGACATTATGTGTAATGCAAAACATGTTGGACACAAAAATAAGAAAAAATTACCAGCATCGTATTTATTAGGATTATTACTTATTTATAAGGATCGGGGTATCTTATTTATTGAGATTATCTTAAAGAATACCTCTAGTGAGTATTTATATTTGGACATGTGTGTAAAGCAAAACATGTTGGACACCAAAATAAAAAATTTACCAGCATCGTATTTGTTAGGATTATTACTTATTTATAAGGATCAGGGTATCTTATTTATTAAGATTATCTGAAAGAATACCTCTAGTGAGTATTTATATTTGGACATGTGTGCAAAGCAAGCCATGTTTGACACCAAAATAAAAAAAAATTACCAGCATCTTATAAGGATTATAACTTATTTATCAGGACCAGTGCTTAGTTATTAAGATTATCTTAAAGATGTAGGTAAGTAGGTATATTTAATTAACGTCGCACTGGAGCAACCCAAAGGGCTATTGGGGACGATCCGGGATCAAACCCGAAGAAAAAGATCCAAGGACAACGCAACGTAATTTTGAATCACGGTCAGATGACGAGGCAACACCTGAGCTGACACCCCACTCTCCAAACTTCCACAACACGCCAACGTGAGGACATTTGAGGCCACGACAGATTTAACATGCACCAGCCCCCTTTTTACTCGATTGTCTTTGACTGAATTCGAACTCGCAACCCTCCGGTTGCCTATCCGTTGCTCTTCCAAATGGGAAATCACGGCTCTAGAAAACTATTGGGAAAAAATGTCCAGTTGTTTTCAGATAAATTTCTTTTTACGTTTTTTATTAAACAAATGCGATAACCAGCGTCAATTCGTTATGCTGTATAGATGAATCTCAATATCATATACACAACCGTAACCAAGGCATCAAGTAAATATTCTTAGCGACAAAAAGTACACTCGATTGCATAACCTTTGTTGACGCTGTGTGTACGGATAAGAAACTTGAGAGTCACTTCAAGGAGGGTCAATTGTCTGCATTTGTGACTTCATAACCTGGAGATACCTTTCCGCTGACCTTGAGAGTCATGACGACCGCCGAGGATATCGAATTAATGTAGCCGCTATCAGTCGCATCCTCGGGCCTCTTACCCGTAAGAGCAAATGGATTCTGAAACCTGTCTACAAAGAAAGGTCAACGTCTAAGTTGCAACGACATAAAGGAAATAAGTTATCTCTAATTGGAATAAAATGGAAACTTGGTGCCGTCTGCGTGAGATTTTATGACGGTGAAAGACAGAACATCAATAAATTATTTCAATAATGATATTTCCAGGTGCTGAACTGTGCAGACGAAAAATAACTGAAAGAAAACAGAGTTCCAGATTCAAAAATGTCAATGGACTTTGAGGGCAGACTGAATAACTGAAAGAAAATAAAAAGTTCTAAATTCAAAAATGCCAATAGACTGATTGGCAGACGATATTTTCCCTCAGTATTTTTTTTTTTTAATTATTTCTACGCCCCCGAAAATATTTATATATTAAAACTAAACCTGAAACTTTTAAATAAGTTCTGAAATTCTGATTAAAACTCGGAACTGTGAAAATAATTCTGAACAAAACTGTTCTGCGAAAATAATGTCAAATTTTGAAATTCTGAAACAAGTCTATGGGGAAATTATAACGATACTTTGTATAGTCTGCATGAGATTTTATGATAATGAACGACAGAAAGTCAATATTGGCAAAATTTGTATGTTAACACTTTACCTGAAACTTTTAAATAATTTCTGAAATTCTGATTAAAACTCAGAACTATGAAAACAATTTCTGGTCCAAATTATGCACTATCAAATTATGTTCTGAAATTCTGATTAAAATTCTGAAACAAGTCGATGTGGAAAGCACAGCGTCAAAATTGCAACGATATTTTGTACCGTCTGCGTAAGACTGTATGACGGTTAATGATGGAAAAATACAAATCGACATTACAATTATTTTAGCAAAAATATCTATCTAGAAATAAATCTGAAATTTCAAAATTAATTTCTGAAATTCTGATTAAAATTTTGAACTAAAAAATTTTATTCTGATTGAAATTGTGAAACATGTTGAGGCATAGACGTAAAATATTCCTCTTATCAATATATCTCCTCTATGGTTGACACAGTCAAAGTTTGAGTTTTAATATTGATAATTAAAGACTATCTCTAATTGGAATAAAATTGAATCGCTAGTACCTTTGCATCTTAATATAAAAGCATATAATATAGCATCTTAATAATAATCAGCACCTTAATATAAAAGCACATAAAAGGCAAATTTGCATCGATGCAAATTTGGCCAAGACATTCGTGGATCTCTTTTTATACTAGCTTTCATTGGTTCAAGTTACTTTTAAATAATATTGGCTCCTTCATTGGTTAAAGTCATATTTAAATACTTTTCACGAGAAAATTGCTCATGCACAATGAATAAATATTAAATCATGATATAGATGTAAGGAAACGAGTAATAAAAGCCATAATTACGGTAAAATATATTAAAAGTCAAGCCATATTTACACGAAAACACGCATGCGATAGCATAATTGGATTATTAATAAATGTAATTTTCTACATATGGGCAACTCTCAGTAATATGCTTAATCTTTTACTTCCATTTAGAATTGAGATGTAATTTTGAGCTGTGAGTTTAATTGAGTTATAGGGTATTACTGAGTTTTTGATTGAGATGTATCTTTTCCTTAAAAGCGCAAAACTCTGATAAATAATTATTTTTATAAGAATGATTAAGTACACATTTAAAATATGTTAAGATAAAAACAATTTCTCTTATGCACTATATTTTAAAAATAGGTTTTAAATGTCAAATTACAAAAATCCTAGTTCACAAAATTGAGTATACACCCAGCCAATTTCGTCCAGAAACAAACACTGGAAAAAATTTAGCACATACTTTTGCATGTAGCCGAGAGGCATTAACAAGAATTTATGTTGTTTTCCATAATATATCTGCCTATTTGTCTCAGAATCATTCTTACGTTGAGTTCTGAATATTGTGATTTTTAACTACTTTTTATGCTAGGACCACAAGTTTACGTCCCCAGTGAGGTTCTGAAATTTTAGTGGGGTGTATAGTTACTGTTTAAGGTGGTAAAGAAGCTTTAACTGAAGTATTTTTCTCTGTACTTCTGTGTTGAGACATTAACTGCAGACATGAAAATTCGACTCTGAGTACAAATTTTGAGCACTTTTTGAAAAACGTTGTTATTCAATAGTTAAATAATTCACTTTTTCATGATTTCATTAATGAAAACTAAATTTCCAATCTCTCCAGCCAGCATACTACCCCATACAAGAAACGAAACATTCCCATGTTTAGGAGTAGGTATAGCGTACTGTGGAAACGGTTCACTTTTAGGGTTCTGATAAACATATCATCGTTTATTACAGCCAAAAACACAAAACATTTTAGCTAAGAAAGCAAATTCAATGATTCTCCAGGTGATGGCCGATCCAGTGGTTCTCCAGACAGGAAAAAAATGTTAAGTTAAAGTTTCTTTGCCACTTTAAACAGTATCTATACACCCCATCACAACCTCAGGACCACAAAGGGCTTTTAAACGAGTGGTTCTAGTTGAAAAAGTGGTTAAAAATTATAGCGAATAAGGAATTGTGTTTAGCTTAGTGTTTTATATCTGTGCTTAACCATTCTTATAAAAATAAAGTTCAAATCATCATTCATAACAGAGATTTGGGTTTACAAAGATATCTCTTTAGAGTGGATACTTAATTTTGTATGTTTGACACTGCATATTTGAACATTGCTTATAATGTTCTGCTACTTAATACTGCTACTGAATACACAGCCATCCACCACATGCACACTTTTCTTTAAGCCCTTGAAAATACCTGCTTAGTTCAAATAATAGACAGCATTACTAAAATATGTCAAATTTAAAATATTATAGTTTCTTGACCATTTTTAAAATTCTAAAGTTAGAATCTAAATTAAAGATCTAATTCTAAAGTTAGCTACTAAAACAGAAAATGAAATTCATTAAAGAACTCTATTAACCACTCTGTGTAAGCTAGTTATCGATCAATTTAAATTTTATTTCTTTAGTCAAAGTTTCATTCATTTCAAAATTTTGATTACGATATAAAATGCAGACTATTAGTGAAAGGAATGGAGTCGATGGAAAATCGAGTTCCACTATCCAATGAATAATAAAATTTTTACAATTTAATTACACATTGTCAAAATATGAACAAATAAAAGAAAGTTGTTTATGACTTCATGAAAGTTTGGTTATCAATTTCAAGTTACTGTTCAGTCAAATTTTACTTCAATCAAAAAGCAATTACCGTTGCATTTGTTTTGCTATAGAATTTGATAACCATCAATCATGTTTAACGATTGATTTTCTAATTAATTAAGTGTTTTTATTTGCTTACTGCTTTGTCAAGTCATAATTAGAAAGATAATTACATGTCCGCTCAGTAAACTTCTTGGCATGTATCTGAAGAAATAAAACTGCTGCATCACAAAATTACCAAACACTAATATTTATTTTTTTATTTTCCATAGTAAAGCAACTCGGGAGTTTGTAGAAAATGGATGATTCAGAAAACTGATTTTTGTATAGAGAATTCATAGTAATTATGTGAAACTTCTAAATAAATAAAATAGTATAATAAATGAAACAATAATGAAAAAAACAGTAAGAAGGAAAATATAGATGTATGGCCATGCATATATAAAACCTTTCCTTTTTGTTCAGATAAAATCCTTTAGTACTATATCTATTTTCACCTCCCCCACTTTCTCACTCTAGTTTTACAATCCTTTCATTTCAATATTGATATCTTGAACGTCACTGTATAGAATGTTAATTGTTACTTCTTCATTGTCAAATAAGGAGATCGCGATATCAAATCCACGCCAAGAGTATTTTCCCAGGCTCTCTTCGATAGCACCTTCAGATCATAGAGGAAATATAAAAATAGAGGGAGCAGGATCATGTGACCAAAACTAGTAATAACGTGACCCTGAAACTGATTTCGTCTTCCGGATGGAACCTAATATTGATCATTTGATTGGACCACGGGACGAGAGAAGACGCCCACCCATTTCTCCATCATCTGATTGGTCCGATCGTCATAGGTAGGTAGGTATTTCACCACTTTTATCACCAATCGATAGAAATGCAGATTCACACATCTACCCTGTCATAAGATGTTACATCGCCAAATGAGGCGATTTGATACCAAATCGATCAACCACGTTAATTTTTCACAGAGCAGTCACGTGACTACTAGTAGACATGTTGGTCACACTTTTTGAAGCTCCTCGGAATAGCAATGCTCAGTCTACTTGTTTAAGCCGCGTTTAAGTGCTTAAACAAAATCGGGTGTGATGTGTCGGAGCACGGCAGCAAGGTTTTACGTGAATACGACTCGTTAGCGCATAGTATTTATTTGGGTATAGTAAATGAAAAAAGACAATTCAGTATAGTGAATTCAGTGTTTATCGAAGGCTGACGAGTTGCTCTTCAGTGTAAACTGAGTTTGATGTAATTTTGATTGTCTTTTAGACGAGTATATGCCGACGTTGTGAAATTAAAAAAAAAATTTTATCTGCGATCCAAAGTTTCACAACCAAAACTGCATTCGATTTCACTTCGAATGCCTTTAATCGACAGATCTTGGCATTCGTTTGAGACCAAATAAGACATCGTAGCGCTTCGAAGTCCTGAGTAATACTGATTTGAAGTATGCGCGGCGCAGTAGAAAGTCCCCTAAACACCCCCCTCTCCCCATTTATAGTGGTGGTCGAATTCAAGGTCACAAACAAGTCTTTGTTACTTCATGCAGTTGTAGCTGGAAATGAACATACAATTCCAATGTTTGATTCCGAATACAAAGCTAATTTCCTTAATAAAATTATATATTTAAAACGAATTTGTGTCCTATGTATTTAAGCATTATATATATGTTCTATTAGATTTTAATTGAAAATTTGGAAACAAGACACCTCTGTTTACAAATTGTGCATTCGTCGTGATATATGACAAATACATGTTATCTATGCAACAGACGTCAAAACTGCGTGAGAAACATCACGTATTTAATTATACAAGGATTGGTCTTTCTTAATATTTTGAAAAACATTCAGGCCAAACTTTCCCAGTAATTAGTTAATTACAACGAAAGGGATTTTCAGTGTAAACGAACAAACCAGACTTAATGATAAAATTTTACTTCATTCCAATTCACTATCCAATTGCTCTAGCACGATATATATCGGGTTAACTTTAAAATGTAATTCATCGCCATCTTTGGGAAATTTGTCGTTTAGTCTAATTGGCATTGACCAATCAACTATCATATACCAATTCGGAATTCATTCTTTGGTATATTTAGTGGCGATGTGCCGAAAGAGTATTCGAAAAACAAGCCAAGTGACGTCACGTTCGAAATACGAATGAGAAACAATTTCCGCCGCAGAAACACTACCGCCACCTAGATTTAACTTGAAAGAAAATATTAGGGGATCAAAAAGTAATGTCGTTTTTTTTACATTAAATTAAAACAAATAAATTTTTAACAAGTTTTTGTTTTTAATCAATGATGTAATCACCCTCGTTATCAACAACCTTTTGCCATCTAGAGTGCAAATTTTCAATGCCGGATCGATAAAAATCAATTGGTTTTTGAGCAAAATATCTGGAGATGGCATTTTGGATATCATCCAAATTTTCAAATTTTTTGTCGCATAGAAAGTGTTGTATACATGGAAATTGTTGGAATAAATGGAAATCCGATGGTGCAATGTCGGGAGAGTATGGTGGGTGGGGCAGTACTTCCCACCCCAATTCATTAATTTCTTCCAGGGTTCGTCTTGCGCAGTTCGGTCTTGCATTATCATGTTGCAGAATAAAGCCTTTTCTATTGAGAGAGAGACAATCGCAACTTTTCAATTAAAGATTGATTTACTCGATCCAATTATTCACAGTAAAGGTCTGCATTCACAGTTTGTCCAGGTTTCAACACTTCAAAATGAACGATTCCGCGAATACTCCACCAAACACACAAAAGTGCCTTTTTGGGATGTAAGCCACTGTCTTTTGCTTTCTGGATTATCATAGAGGACCTATTTTTCATCTCCTGTGATCAAGTGATCAAAAAACGCTTCTGTATTGTGCCATTGAAGCAATAAGTTACATGTGATGGATCGGTTAGCTTTGTTTTCTTCGGACAGATTATGCCGAACCCAAACACCTGCTCTACTTACTTTACCAATCTGCTGCAAATGTTCTTGGATGGTCGACCAAGGGTGGTTAAGAGTGTTTGACAGTTCCTCGATTGTCTGACAAGGATTTGCTTCCACTTCCGCCTTTAACACGTCATTGTCTAAAGTTGGTCGTCTTCCTAATCGATACGAGTCGGAAAGATCAAAATTACCGGATCTGAACTTAGAAAACCACCTTTGGCATTTACGAACGTCTAAAGCACTTGGATAAACATCGCGCAAATGTTTTTGATAGCAACTGTTGCGTTACTACCCTTGTGAAACTCAAAAAGCATACAATGCCGGATATGTACCTCTTCTGGTATTTGGCTGGCCATTTCGCCGAAAATTGCAAAAAAAAATTTAAGACTTAATTATTTACAAGTAAACAAGTCACTTTAACCTTAAAATGTCTTTGGCACGACTTTGAAGTACACAATGAGCTAATAAATGGTAAACAAATATTGACATGAGCAGAAACGAGATTACTTTCCGGTCCCCCTAATACTTCTCGCATCAAAATTCAAGGAAACTACTGATAAATAAATTTTGAAAAAGCTGTAAACAATCGGAAAAGCTTCCAGGCTTATCGTGCGCCTTGTGTGTGTTCTGGCAGCTGCTACCCTGTTGCACCTTGCAATTTTTTCGTGTGACAGTGATTGAGGAAAATATTTTCATAGGGAAAAACTTTGATAACAAGAGATTTTGATACCTTACTATGTGTTTTCTACACGAGCAATGAAATGTTATATAAAATGAAAATAAAAATTATGTTTTATTAGATATTGATGGGGATGAAGATTTCAAAGTACAAAACAGCTTAACTGTCTATGCATGCTCTATTAATATAAATAAATATAGCAGGTGGTTTTTATTTTTCATAAAATCTTCTCTTAGATCAGATATTTTCAACCGGTGTACCGTGACACACTGGTATGCCTTACGGATGGTGAACCGGTTTAAAGTAAGATCTGCATTTCAACTGTTTAGTTTTGAACTTTTGACTAGCGCCCGTATAAATAATTATTTTTCATTACACTGTATAAATAAATTGTTTCCAAAATATTTTTTAGAAAGTCTGAAGCAAAGAGTAGGTAATTACTATTATTCTTTTGTAAATCAATCAAAATTATACCCTTTTTGTCAAATACAAATAGTCCAAACATATAATTTTTGGTGTGCTGCAAAATTTTAGCGATTAATTTATGTGCCATAGATGAATGTTTAAAATCTCTGCCTTAGATCATTGATTCTCAACTGAGTAGCATACAATTTCTCTCTCTCGAAATTAAATTTCTATCACATTTAAAACATATCTAAATTGTGTTACTCGATTTAATTTATATATACTTTTTAAAATGAATTGAAATTTTATCGGCACTAGTTTTATTTTCGAACTCAATAGTTTTAAATTTTCGAAGTAATTAATTTTGTGATCAATTTAGTCCATTTTTATTAACGATTAGAAATATGAATAAGATGCGTAGCATTCCATGAAATGAAATTACGAAACATTACTTTATATACATTATTTAACGCAAATGTGAGACTGATTTAATTTTAATTTAAAATAATTAATTTTTATTTCGAAAAACGTCATATATACTTGGACAATCTACTATATTTCAGGCTAAATTAAAAATGTATTATAAACTAGAAAAACTTCATAAAATGCTGTTTTATTCATTCTGCAGACTCCACATCTTGTTCTAGCATACGACATTACGAAATATAACGAAGCATGAATCATTTTTTATTTAGGCATTTGAAGTCATATCTGAATATGACGCTCTAGTTTTTTGTAAAATATAGCTAAGAATACTAGTTTTGTAGAAATAACATTGTTTAAACAAAAAAATTTGGTTATATGCTTGATGAATCCTTGAGAGCGGTCGTTGTTGGTAAAAACAACTGAAAACACCCGACTTTCAACCGTAATATAATAAATTTATATTCATAGCATTTCTATCATTTTTCTTGCCCTTGTCGTAGAAGTCAGACTAAGATGATTAATGTAGTCAGCAATTACTTTGTTAAAATGATTTTATTTTTTAAGCTCCGGACTTAGGTTTGTGTTAACAAGTACAATATTGAAACAATATGTTTGGTCGTTCTCCCTAATATAAAAGGACAGCAAATACACGAGTTGTTCCATGCACGATTCAAGCTTTTTTTAAGTGAATACGTCTTTAAAATCGGAACAGTACTGGGAAGAGGCATACAAGAAAAGTCTAGTGTTACAAAAAATGTAACAACTGTTTCGTCTTACGATTTCAGAACTAGAAGAAATATCCAGAAGATAAATATAGCGTCGTGTAAACAAAGGATGTCCGTACCTGATATGACCTTCCGACCACGAGGAGAGGATGCTCAATATGTCAAAATTCTACGATGCTGGGCAAGCTTTGGACCAGTGTAACTTTGGATTGCTTGGATTGAGTAATGCGTAAGTGGTGTCATTCGAAAGCTACCGAACAACGCTACAATTAATTTTGGATAATAATCCCTCAACAGCAATTAATATCAAACTGCACTTTAATTGTTCAAACTGCAAATGAATTGTTGAATATTCACAATATTGCGCGCGGTGCTTCGCGCGACGGATCGACCGAATAAGTATACAACCAATCGTTCAAACCTACTGTATCTGTTTCATTTCATTTCTCAATCCAACAAGCCCGTGTATTCACATCAAAGCTACGACTTGTTTCCTCGACACAACCGTAGTTTTTTATCTACTTTTTACGACCTATCACTTTTTTCATCCTACGCTAGACCTCAGCCTTTCAACAGAAGTCTCTGTTTGACAATCCAATATAGTCCTGAAACAGAAATAAAGTATTGTAGCGGCAGCTAGGGAAACTGAAAATCTTGCCGACTCAAGTGTCGAGAGGAAAAGGCCACACCGAAGCGACCACCCGAAACATCTTTTTAACGACAGCCAACCAGCAGGGGTCAGAAATCGTTGTGGCTTCGAAACAAAAGGCAGGCGCCTTTCTGTCGTTCTCTATGACATTTCGAGACAAAGAGGACGGAGATGAATTACGATGACCATTGCCGACAGGGTTTTATGGTCCCCTTTCAAGTCCGCCGAAGACTGTCGTAAGAGTTAAGGGGAGAGGCCAACGTGAGAGAGCCATTCGGGAAGGTCCGAAGATGATGAGAATATTCAACAGCCAACCAGCACCGACTAAAAGGCGGACCCGAAACGAAAAGGAGGAGTCGAGAAGCACCCAATATATATAGAGTTTTTGAGATCTTGAGAAGGAGAGAGAGGAGCAGACAGAAGAGAGAGAGAGCTGAAAGAGCAGAGAGAGAGGCGGTCGGCAGAGAGACCGTTTTGGAGATAGAAGTGAACACCGTTCACTGTCGGCGCATTTATCCCGCCTTGGGATTCTATACTCGCCAGAGTATTTCATTGAGAAGGGCTCGCCGTAGCCGTGAAGAAGACCCCTCCGAGAAACCTGTGTCGCTACTCGCCCGAGTAGTGGAGACTTTACCGAGATCTAAAGTTCACCAGAACTGATAAGGCTGATTTATCCCACCTTGGGATTCTATACCTGAGTATTTTATTGAGAAAGGCTCGACCGTAGCCGTGAAGGAGAAGCCTCCTAGAGATCTGTGCAACTGCTCATCCTAGTAGTGGAGATTGATCTGATCCTATCTGGAAAGACTGAGATATCCTGCCTTGGGACTCTATGCTCATCTGAGTATTTTTGTTGAGAAAAGGCTTCACCCGTAGCCGTGAATTAGACTCCCCCGAGCGAATTGTGAGAGGCTCGCCAGCAGCCTTAAGAAGCGCCTCGATAGAACTTTGGACTTTCCAACGAACTAACCTTAAATGAACTCTTCTATCTGTGACGTCAGTAAGTTCAGGGTAACTATTGAGGTGGGTTCTTGTCATATCTGAAAGGCCAGACAGAGGAAAAGTCTGACAAGTCAATTCGGTAGAGATGATTTTGGAGGTGGTCGTGTCCAGTGAGAAACCCAAAACAAGTGACCCTATAGTTCTCAGTACTTCAGGTGGCAACTGAGACCTTAGCAAGGAGTTCGCCTTTCTCTTTAGTTGTATCGTTGTAAATATTAATTCGGGAGTGTTTGATTAATTCTCTTTACTGTATGGTATTCAATGGGAGGGCATGACTGGAGTAATTCAGAACCGGCCTTAGCTAAGCCATCCCCCAATTCATTGCCATGAACACTACAGTAACTTGGGACCCGTTGCAATGAGATACGTCGGCCACTGACCATAGTAGAATTTTGCACCTGGAAATCGAGGCAGAGTAACTGCGAGAGGCAGATATAGTTGCCTTGATTGTGGCTTGATACTCAACAAATATGACAGCATTTGGTTCGTTTATAACCTCTAGAACCCCATGGAATTGACCCTAGATGTTTCATAGTGTTGGAAGCCCGAAATGCAGAAAGTTTTTACACTTTAATGTGTAGTATATTTTCTGAAATTAAAAAATTAAATCTTCATTGCATTCATAATAAAGCTATACAATAAGTGTGTTGAATAATACAGCAAAATTTTGGCATTTGAGCAAACAATCAATGGATACGTATTGTTGGTTGGTTTGGTGTTTTATGGCACAAGGGCCATATTTGGCCATGCTAACGCCAGACACAAGACATACAATATCAAGTAATAGATAGATACAATATCAAGTAATGAAAGTTTCACTGACAGAGAGGAGAGAAATACACCCAGGGAAGAATGCACCTGACAGAAATCGAACCTGCGCCTACAACTCGAAAGTTGCTTTTCAGCGGGCATACCCACAGAGCCATGACGGTCCCGTATTTCATGGGGAGTCCATCATGTAAACCTAGTACCTGGACCCGTCATCTAACCTGGTACTGGGTTCCGGAGCGTAGATGGATTGGATTGGATCGGATTTGGGGTTTTACGGCGCAAGGTCCTGAAAAGGACAAGTTGAACCATAGACCCAGATGGAAGGATGTCTATATTATTAAATATTGATTTCATAATAATAGGGGCATCGTGGCTCAATGAGTATGTCCACTGCGCTAGCAACCTTCAAGCTGTAGGTGGCGCAGGTTGGATTCCTGTCAGGTGCATTCCTCCCTGAGTGAATTTCTCTCTTCTATGTCAGTAAAACTTTCACTATGTGTGTATGTCTATTACTTGATATTGTATGTCTTGTGTGTAGCATGGTCAAATATGGCCCTTGCGCCATAAAACCCCCAAAACCAACCAACCATGACAGTAGAAATTGATCAATCAAGAGAATGATCCCATTCTCTTGATTGATTGACACAAAATAACGTTTATAATTATCTTCATAATAATTATCCACTAATATTACTTGCGTAGAAAAAGAAATGGCTCTCAATCCTGACCTAAATTTGACCTTAAAACCTTACGAATTGACCATGATGTCAATTGAATGGCTCTAACCTGAAACCAACTATAGAATTTTTATAATTGAACTGATAAAGAAATAATTAGATCCAAAATTTAAGATTACCAAAAAATAAGATACTTCTTAAAATACAAAAACAATTTATTAAGAAATAAAATGGTAGGTAGTTAATTAACGTCACACTGGAGCAACACAACGGCTATTGGTGACAGTCCGGTATAAATCCCGTAGGGAACGATCCAAAAGAAACAAAATGGAGACACACCATGTCACATTTGAATATTTTTGTGCCTTTTCTCCTGAACTGAACGGTAGATTGGGATCTACCGTTCAGTTTATTTTCAAGATCATGGACTTTTAAATTCAACTTGAAGTGCTTTATTGTTTCAATGCATCCATACACATTGCATCAACTTTGATTTCAATAAGAACTTTCAGGAACTGTTCTATTTCGAGAATAATAGAAGGGGGAACTATACTAGCAAATGAATGGCATTTCGTGATCGAAAATACAGCTGAAATCTATAAAATTCCCAACCAACAAGGAGTCATCCATCATCTCTGTATTTGCGCCTTGCCTCTATAAATCTCCGAACACCATGCAAATGGAGTAGTAATAGGACTTATGCTGTCTTACCATGACGTTTGTATTAATAACGCTTTTATTAACACTGTCGTGGTATGAAAATTGTATTGCATCGATGTCACCAGTACCTGGAGAATGTGAAGCATCATTTACGAATATATTTCCACCAAGAGTGAGTTAATATAGTTAATAATTGTCTAATTAAATGATAATTTTGAAACGAAGTATATTTTTATAATTTGTTGATGTTATTTCTTTTAACATAAATTCTTCGACTGATTGCTTGATGGTATTTGTAATATTTATCTTTTAAAACAAGATAGGTAGTTAATTAGCAACTAATAGGTATATAGTTAATTAGTAGTTAGAGCAACACAGCGGGTTATTGGCGACAGTTCGAGATCAATCCCGAAGTGGAAATCCAAGGACAACGCCTCGTAATTTTGTACCATGGTCAGATGATAAGAACAACACCTGAGCTGGCACCCCACTCTCCAAGCGTCACCAACGTTGAGGCCACGACAGATTTAACATGCACTAGCCCCCGTGTACACGACAGTCTTCGGCTGGACCTAGTTTCGAACTCGCAATCCTCCGGTTGCTAATCCGCTCCTTCCGCTCTTCCAACTGGCCCTCTTCTAACAAATCTGTATTCTTTTTAACTCAGCTTAACTAATAAAATTTTTTGAGTTTTCGACTAGGTAGGTAGGTAGCTATTTAATTAACGTCACACTGAAGCAACACAACGGGCTATTGGCGAAGGTCCGGGATCAATCCCCGAAGGGAAAGATCCCGAGGACAACACTATGTAATTTTGAACCACGGTCAGATGACGAGGTCACACCTGACCCCACTCTCCAAACTTCCACACCACGCCAACATGAGGACATTTGAGGCACGACGGATTTAACGTGCACCAGTCCCCTTTGTACATTGATTGGTCTTAGGTTGGATTCGAATTCGCAACCCTCCGGTTGCGAATGCGTTACTCTTCCAACCGGGCTACCGGGGCCCGAGTTTTCGACTATCCTTGAAATTATGTCTAAGATAACGATGCATTTTATAATTATTTGAAAACAGTGAAAATATCAGTACGTTCTAAAATTACTTTCGAGTATAAAATATAAATATTATGAGTTTCAGCTTCGTTTTGGGATATTTATAATGAAATCTTTATTGTTGAATTCCAGTAATGACACCGAATCTTTCTTCTAGATTATGGACACATGGTATGTGATAAAACATACGGATAGCATACAAATTCGACCTAAGCCGGATTGCCTTATCATGACATTTGGTCGAAGAATGAGCTTTAACTCTCAAATGAGGATGGACATAATTCAAGCTGACTCGTAAGTATCAACTGAGGTACTTAATTATATTCACCAATTTCCAACAGTAATGGGAATAGTAGTGCTTAAAATTAGTAAGATTCTAAGCCATGGATAAGCAGATTCGTTAAGACCTAGGACCACATAGATTCACTGTGACTTATGGGTGGCCAAAAAACCATGAAAGTTATGTATCATATATTATCTATTTCATTCATATTTATTATTTACATCAGGGGTGTCAAACTCAATTAAAACACGGGCCATTTAATGCAACTGGTAAGATTCACGCGGGCCACATCACATTTACAAATTTTCTTAAAATTAGATTTTGAAGTGAGGATTCAGGAATATGGATAGGATAATTAAAACACTATGTAATTAATTGAATTTAGGGTAATAATTTATAATATTGCTATATAATTGATTTTATTTAAACGTTTATTGAATTTAATGTATTTATAAAACTAAAATTATTTTTTTTTACCGGAAACTGCCAGCGCTTTCCTCCTACTAGTTTTCCAATATCTGGATTCAAAGACTGGAGAACAGACAATCTTCATTATGGCAGATAGATGTTTATCAGTTAATCTTGATCTGTAGGCCGTTTTATTTAATTTCATGGACGAAAACAGTTGCTCACACAAATACGTACTCCCAAACTAGCATAAAATTTGTGCAGCAAACTTTTTAATTTCCGGGTATTTTTCATCTAAATAACAATATATTTTGGGAATTCCTACTTCTCGATATTTGTCTTTTAAAACCGAATCTTTCTAGAAATCAATTAATTCCAGTTGTATCGAAGTAGGAGCATTTTCAACTTCAAAGGAAAAAGGCCCGATGAAAAGAGAAAAATTTTTTTGTAACTCTTTGGAATCATTAAAACGTTTATCGAATTCGTTTTTGATTTCTTCAGTTTTACAACAATATTGAGAAAGGGAGCAACATTTGAACTAGAGCATCGTAGGCCACAAAAAATTACCTCGGGGCCGCCAGTTTGGCACCCCTAATTTACATTATTTATATTTTATATTATTACAAATACAATATAATAAAAAGTAAATAAAGAATTTAATTTGATGCGCGACATTTCAGCGATTTAACAATTGTTTTAATATTTGGTTCTACTTTTGTTGTAGCCAAGCGCAAAATTGATTATAAATTTTATTAGTCAAGCGGTTCCTACACTGCTGGCCACCCAAATTGCAACACCAAGAAAGACAAGAGATATCACAACAAAATTTATTTTGTAGATAACATGTTGACCAAGTATCAAATGATTAAATTTATAGACTTCTGTGAAGTGTGGTTCCTGCCAAAATCAGTAGCCAGAGTAGCCGCCATTGTTGGAGATCACCGCTGCCACACGCCTCGGCATTGATTCAAAGAGACTTTGGATGTGTTCTTGGGGTACAGCAGACCAAGCAGCTTCCACACGTTGCCAAAGTTGATCTGGTGTGGCAGCTGGGGATGTATTCTGGGTCAATCGTTGAGCAACCATGGACCACATGTTTTCTATCGGCGAAAGATCCGGAGAGCGAGCTGGCCAGGGAAGCAATTCAATCTGGCGATTGACGAAGAACCCTTGGACAATGCGTGCCACGTGTGGTCGCGCATTATCCTGTTGAAATATGGCTGTGGGCAAGCCCTGAAGGTAAGGAAGGACAACTGGCTCCAACACCTCGGAGATGTAGCGTAGGGCTGTTTAAAGTACCGGCAATGCGTACTAGAGGAGTGCGAGAGTGATATCCAATACCGCCCCATACCATAATACCCGGTGCAGGACCAGTGTGGCGGTGCATAACGCAGCTGTTCAGTATCCTCTCTCCACGGTGTCTCCAGACTCGAATCCGACCATCGTGGTGTTGCAGACAGAAGCGTGACTCGTCAGTAAAGACAATTTCATTCCATTCTGCCGTCCACATCCTTCTTTCATCGCACCATTAGCGGCGGAAACGTCTGTGGTTCTGCGTCAAGGGTAGACGAAGCAATGGACGTCTTGCAGACAGACCACTCTGCTGTAAACGGCGTCGAATGGTACGCGCAGACACTGGATGATGCGGTACAGACTGAATGTGCTGTGCTATGGTTCGTGATGTGGCTGAGCAATCCGTCACTGCCATACGCACAATATGCCTGTCATCACGTGAAGTGGTGCACTGAGGTGGATGCGATCGAACACGTCGGTCCGTCGTACCCTCCTGCATCCAACGATCACATATCCGCATTACAGTTGTTTGGTTTCGTCCAACACGACTACCGATTTCCCTGAAAGATAATCCACAATCTCGGTAGGCCACTATCCTTCCTCTGTCGAACTCGGATACTTGATCAAAAGATGATCGCTGTTTTCTACGAGGCATAATTGATCGTTTTTTTGAAAAAACCACAAGAAAAACACAATTGCCGCACTTGAAATCGTCGAAATCTCCAAGCCTTAAATAGCGCTTTGAAGTGGCGCCACAGGCGCGCGTGATGTGCGTCTGCGCTGAAATTCTAATCATTTGCATATCTCACCTCCGCTAATGCATGTTGTAAATTTCATATTATTTGCATGCTTCCTTCAGGATGTTGCATTTACGGTGGCCAGCAGTGTATTTTTCGATTTGCTAATATTCATGACTGAAAAAATTTGTTCACAGATATGTTAACCCAAAGAAACTTGCACATTTAATGCATTATCTAGCAACGAAGATTTAACCTAATTTATATATAGAGTGACTTGTAAAAGTTGAAATTACAGCTGGTTAGGCGTGCCGCCAGCAAATCAACGGAGGGCCGTATGAGATCCGCGGGTCGTTGTCTGTGCATCCTGTTCTAGGCAGATCTTTGCTATAATTTTCATGTTGTATAAAGGCACTAATTTCAAATCACAGATACTTTTCATCTATATAAAATTCTAGGATCCCTTCAATTTAAAAAAAGTTAGTCATTGTTAAGTATTTCTTCATGCTATTTCTTCCGGTTACTGGGTTTGAAGATCTTTCATGTGGGAAAGTATGGGAAGAAGTATTAATCATAATGTGGGATAAATTATTGGTTAAAGGGATTATCCAGAATGAATAAAAACACAAGTCTGCGCTGATAGAAAATCGGCGCAAGTTGATTCATAAACCCTACTGAGATCTTACGACAGCGACTACGTCCACATGCTCTGTCTATTTCATTAGAAGGTTTAACTAGGAGTTGGCGAACTCTAGATAATACACTTCTAAGATGCCGCCATACAGGATTGATAAAAATATTCCAGGCTGTTAGAAATAATGAAAATTCCAGGTCGTTAGAAAAAATATGTCCCCGAACTTGTTTGCTTAACAAATTACTTTTTTAGAATTCGTGACTCGAGCGAATCGGTTGATCTACCTCCTCTTAGGGGAGCTGTAACCATTCAACCCGAAGAACCTTTCAACGTCTCCATTCCTTTAAGTAAGTTGGTTAAAAGAGAAATTTATGTTCGAGTCAGTTGTAAGAATTTTTTGTATTTTAAGTAGCTGAAAGTTTGAAAATTTCTTCTGAAATTACAAAAGTAACCCGAAATCCTGTTTCTTCAAACAATAATAAACAAACTTGGAAAACAAATAATTTTCTTTTCCAAGATTTTTTAAATTATTGTTTTATTTTCTTGAAATTGGTGTGTGGAAATGAAAAAGTGGAAATTACTTAATATTTCCTTAAGTTTTCGTAATCATTCTCATTTTTAAACCTCTTGGTGGTTTATCTTCGCATCGAAAACCACCCAGTAGCTTCCAGCCCCTGGTACAAAAACCTGTTCTAAACTGTTACCAGTTCTAGGCAAGGAAAATTTGTTTTTCCTGCTTGGATCTTCATTCCCTTTGGAGTAATTGGGCAATTTTGTCACGACGAGGTATCTCGTCATTAGCGAAACTGTCCAGATCTTGATGGACGAAATATCTCGTTATTAGCAAAATTGACCAGATCTTGAACGAGATATCTCGCCAAAAACCACTTGGGGGTTGAGTGTTAAGCATTTAATTTTAAACGTTTCGACGTAAAAACATTTCTAAATATATTTTTATAGAGAGCAAGAAACAGGAACTCTACTTCTAGGGGGTAAAATGGGGATAGACCAATTTAATTACTGGTATTTCACTTTAGATCATATAAAAAAGAACAGATGCGATCACAATACTGAATAAAACTCTTTAAAAAACCCAAATCTCCTTTACATAACACTTGAAATTAATGATTGTATTTCGTAAGCGAGTATATCTCTTCTTATTAAAGTTTTCAAAGAAAATAATTCATTCTGTGAATTGCAGGTATCATCTAAACTGCTAATTAACGTAGTTAAATGCTTCCTATGCAATGCGAATTTGTAAAGTATCTAATTGGATATTTTAAAGCATGGTATTGTCAGATTTCGGTTTTAGTGACATTTATAAATTTTTAGAGTCGAATGTGCTGGTAATCTGATGAATTTCCATAAAATTGCACTTAGAACACATTTTCCTTGTCCATTATCAAGGGTACTGGTGCACTTTAAATCTGCCATGATCTCAGATGTTCTCACGTTGGCGTGGTGTGGAAGTTTGGAGGGAGTGGAGAGAGCAACACCTGGCGAGGAACCATGTGTTGCCTCGTCATCTGACCGTGGTTCAAAATTACGTGGTGCTAATCTCGGATCTTTCTCTTGAGGGATTGATCCCGGACCATCGCCAGTAGCCGGTTGAGTTGTTCCAGTGCGATGTTAATTAAAATACCTTCCTTGTCCATTATCTGAGCACAGAATTTAAAAAGCTTTCAATCAACTGTATTTTGTAATGTTTAAAGTTGTCTTCCACACTGATATTGAAGTGCAAATGCAACACATTGATCATTAATTCATCATTTGGTTTATACAAAATCAATCATCTCGGTGCTTTTATTAATGGATGCTCTTAGTAAATAATTCCTTCCATTTCAGGTTTATATTTTCCGAAGAATATAATGATAACCGATTTTGATGACGACGACACTTGCATGGCATTCTGGTCTTGCACACAGATAGGACCAACCATGATGCAGAGTAAGAATTAATTTTCGTGCATTTTTGACGCATTTCCCATGTTGACGGTTGTGAGAAGTTCTTTCTTGATCCAATCTGTAAAGCCGTGATGAAATATTAAGTGCGACGGGCAAAGCGACACACGCGGACCAATCAGAGCGTTTTCACCGCTCTCACCGACACGTCTGACTGGTCTACGCGTTTCCCTTTGCGCGTCCTAACTGACCACGGCCTTAGTTTTCTAAAAATTTCTATCAGTCTTTAAGTATATTAGACAGCTTAACTATAACCTTGAATTTTCCCCATCTTCTGTTCTCTTTCGTAGTAAGCGCGGATACTAAACCAATGCGTAAAAACGAGTCAAATTAAAATTCTGTTCAGTTTAATACTGCACTAAATTCGTGTAATTACTTTCACTAACTTTCAGCGTTGTAAGCATTACGTAAAATTATCTTTGCATTAAGAAAATTAATATATTTTGTGGACCTTGCGCAAATATTTGGTTGATACTTTTTGTAGTGATATTAACCCTCCTGGTGATTGTCTCGACGTGGTATCTCGTCATAAGCAAAACCCTTATCAGATTTTGATGGACGAGACATCTCGTCGTTAGAAGAAAACTGACCAGATTTTGATCCCGTTATCATCGAAAACTCGGCAACGTCTTGATGGCGTGATATCTCGTTATTAGCAAAATTGTTCAGATGGATGGACGAGATATCTCGTCGAAACCACTTGTAGGGTTAAGTGGTAGATGACATTAAAAAATGTTTTTAAAGGGTTTGAGCTCTGGTACAATAATTCCAAGCACTTTGCTTTTATCTGTGACATTAAGACAGTATTAAACTAAATTTTACAATGCGGCAAGTAAAATTAAATTTGATAATTTCGATTGCATCGGTGACACATCGACCCATTTTAGCACCAGACTTTTGGACATTTGCCCATATCGCCAGATGGCCAGTCCGTCTCTTAAAAGCAATTATAAGCAATAAAAATCTTTAGGCCTCCAATAAGTTAGAATTATAGTTGACAGGTCTCAACCTCCATCCTGTTTTGTTGTACTGCAGTTAAAATTTTAAGATTTTAGCATCGGTAGCACTCCACACACACATACAACTAGCGTTGCAGACAGAAGTGCTACTGGCCAATGTTTTTTAAAAGGTGTTTTAAGATTAGCATCACCGGTCATTAAAATTTCAAATAAAAACGATTTTTGCTAACAAAATTGTCGTAACTGCATGGGAAAAAAGTTGTGAAGAAGTCATTTCTGCAATTTTAAATCATTTTGACAAAAATTCAGATTATTTTTTGTGATATGCAAAATTTAATTAGAAAAAAAGGGGCGATTATGTTGAAAAAATGTCTGATTTTTCTTCTTTAATACCCTTGGGCCGGAAACCTTTGGACGTAAATTTTCTCAAAATATGCCGATCTATGTAGAATGTACCACATAGCCAGTTCGCTCCTGCTCCACAGTGACCGAGCAGTTCGAGCACTCCTAAAGGCCCCCTTCACACCAACAGAACCCGGGTCAACCCAAATCCAGTAGAAACTGATTAAAGAAGATTCGGGAAAGCTGCCTCCTTTCTTAAACCTCTGCATAACACGCATAATTCCACCTTGCAACCAGCAGTCTTTGCAGCATGACTTATAACCAATTTTGACCACCACGATCAACAGAATCTTTTCAAAGGATTCTATTATAAGGAAATAAGCAATAGAATCTTTCCAAATAATTCTAATCGAAGAGGAAAGAAAGACTATAATCTTTCCAATTGATTGAATTCCAAGGAAAGGAACAATAGAATCTTCCCAAAGGATTCTAGTAGAAAGAAAGGTCCAATAGAATCGTCCCAAAGGATTCTATTCTAAGGAAATGAGCAATGGAATATTTCCAAAGCATTCTATTCTACAGAAAGGAGCAACCTAATCGTTCCAAAGGATTTATTCTAAAGAAAAGAGCAATAGAATATTTTCACAGGATTTTATTCAAGAAATGGGGTCCTCGGTAACCCCGTTGGAAGAGTAACGGATTAGCAACCGGAGGGTCGAATCCAGCCAAAGACCGTCGTGTACAAAGGGGGCTGGTGCTCATTAAATATCTCATTGCCTCAAATGTCTTCACGTTGGCGTGGTGTGGAAGTTTGGAGAGTGGGGTGTCAACTCAGGTGTTACCTCGTCATCTGACCGTGGTTCAAAATTACGTGGTGGTGTCCTCGATCTTTCCTTAGAGGATTGATCCCGGACCGTCACCAATAGCCTGTTGTGTTGCTCCAGTGAGACGTTAATTAAAATACCCCTCAAAAGAAAAGAGCAATAGAATCTTTCCAAAGGATTTTATTCTAAGGAAACGAGAAACAGAATCTTTCTAAAGGAATCTAATCGAAAGAAAGAATCAACTCAATTTTTCTAAAGGTTGAAAGAACCATGGATTATTTGAACCTACAGATGTGGTTATTTAGTGTGTTGTGGAGTTCAAGCACTACTCGCAAATATCGCGACCGTTCAGAGGGTTAAAACCTTTCACACTGCCTGAATACGAAGCGTTCCACTTCAATGTACCCGAATCTACAGTAATCAGCTTCTACTAGATTGATTTGGATAGAACCCATATTTTATTGGTGTGTAGGGCTCTTAGGAGACAAGTAGAGAAGAGCTTGTACACATTTCGATCGACGTATGCATCTTAGAATTCCCCGATTTCTTCTCTTGAATTCGACGTAATTATAATCAGTTCCCCTAAACTTCCAGGAAGGCATTTGGATCCCAGTACAGTGGTACCTTGAGATACGAGTGCCCCAACATACGAGTTTTCTGAGATACGACACACCATTTCAATGCGAGGGGTGTTTTTAGGGAAGAGATAGCATGCGTGATAAGTATGTCAGATCGGTCTGCGCAGATACGTCATAGTGGAGAAGGGGCTACACGCGCAGCATAAAATATTAATTTTAAAAAATTCTAGATTAAATTTTAAAATTTGGGCTTCGAGGGATATTCAGTCACCTTTCGGACTACGTGTGTGCTGAATTTCATGGCTGCAAGTGCTATAGATTCGTCTGGACACCGCACACACACAAACACTTCCTTTTATAATAGATTAAAATTGTAACAAATTAGTTTCAACGTGAATGGAAATCGATTGCTATTAGCACTATAATCTGATGAGGATACAAGAAATCGATTTCCCATAACTCTGCTTAAATTATTCATTTACAGGGAGTTTGGCACTAGTTATAAGTAGAGTGTTTTAGTTGTTTCTTTCTAAACGTATTATGTAATATTGAAAAATTTTCTTATAACTGATAAATCTTTATTTTTGCAGAAGGTGCTTGGGTTCTGTGTCGATCCTTGGAAGTGGATGAAGACATAGTAGAGAATCTGGTACAAAAGGTTTCAACTGCAAGTGACATAGATCAAAGCTTTTTCATCAGTACCAAGTACGAAGCATGCCCTTGATGAAAACACTGTTCATGAAAGATTTGTACCAAGGAACTTGGTACAAATCTTTCCAAGGAACTTGGTACATTATTGAAAATGAAAACAAAAAAATTCATTCATTTCAATAAATCAGAAAACAAAAATTTTTTTCTCAATGTATATCATAAATTTGATTCTTATAAACATCAAGCAATTAAATCCAGTTATGGAAAAAATTGGTCTTATCCTTCATTAAATAATCTCAAAGTCCATATCACTTTCATTAAAAGAAAATTAAATCTAGAATACTTGGATAATTTCTTTCTTGCGCATTACAGACATTAATGTCTGTAAGTGCTAAGTTATGATTATGGGCAGTAGATGAGTAACAAAAACAGCTCCAATATCCACTGCACACCATCACCAAAATACATACTAGATTCAAAAACAGTTAGATAGCTCAATTTCTTCAACCTATGCCTATTTCTAAAACTATAGATATTAAACCTGCAAAAATAAAAGCAATAAATACATAATTTATAAACCTAACTTTAGTAGAATTAGCAACAAATAAAACTAAATTTTAATCTGAGTCATAAAGTTAAAGATGGAATAATTCTTACAACTATAAGTTACTTCTGTCTCTAGTTTATATAGATGTGATTAATAAAATGCTTCATACCAATTCAAAAAGTTGCTTATATAGGATTAAAAGTTACACGTGTCAACTAATTTCTTTATCATACAGCCTATGAATTCACCAATTTCTAGAAAGGAAATTATTTCAAAATTTAACAATTTGTTTGCAAATGAATGAGTTAAGCATTTTTAATATTATAAAACATTGAATTTTGCGTTTCAAATTTTGTAATGGAAAACCACAAACGAATGTATACAGCAGATATAATACAACTTTATTGAACATACAAGTATCTAAAATATATATATTTATATTTTTATACAAAATATCACAAAATATTTTCATGCGGAATGACGAACAAATCAATAATTTCTTTCAGAGAAGCTTCAATGTACTAAATTACATAGCATTGCTTTGAATTTGGAAATTTAATTCAGTTTAAAATTTTTGCACAAACACGAACAGAAACTGAACAGAAATTGTGCAAAAGGAAAACAATTACAATAATTACACTTAATGAAAAATCAAGTTTAGCTGTGATTTTAGCTTCAAACAATACTGCAAAAAATACACATCATTCCCAGTCGTCGTCGTCATTGTTGTTAGCTGATTGGCTTTCCGATGGTTTAGGCAATGGTGGAGGAGGTATCATTGAAGATATTTTTTGTAAAGCTGTACTAGGGTTGAGAGCAGGAGGGTTTCCTTCAGAAACACTACCAGTTCGATTAGCACCTATTAAAGAGAAAAACAATCACTTTAGCTCAATGATTTCAAACTCGGACCCTTGGCAGGGCACTTCTTAGGTTTGAAGGAAGTTAGGGGCGGAGCTGCATAAACTTAAAATTTCTCGCAAATATCAACAAAAACAAATTTGAAACAATGGCTTGGCACTTGAATGGGATATTCTTAATTAAAGGTAAATAGCAAACAAAATGCTAACAAATACTTTTATTTCCGTCACACTGTAAAACTGGAAACTCATGTTTACATAACAATGTATTTTAATTTAAATCTAAAAACAATTACATTTTACCAATGGGTTGGTTGGTATTGGGTTTTATGGCACAAGGACCATATTTGGCCAAGCTGCACCAAACACAAGGCAATGTCAAGGAATTGTGAAAAGAAAGGATGGTGAGAAGAAAGTAGAGAAAGATAGCTTGGGCAACCTGGGGTCATGACCCCCCAATTTTACCAGAGGCAGTAAACAGCATGGGAAAAGAATAGATCACTAGGACACCTTGGATTTGTGAAACCCATACATACCTAAAGATGTGCCCCTGAGGGATTTTTACCAATGGGACACAATAAAGTATTACATTTTTTTATTAGAAATTGGTGCTTTTTCAATCACTAATGCTTCAATATTTGGAATACTGTTCTTTGAACAGACTGCATTTAAAAGCACGTTATGGTTGGTTTTGGGGTTTTATGGCACAAGGGCCATATTTGACCATGCTGCACCAGATACAAGACATACAATATCAAGTAATACACACACAATGAAAGTTTTACTGACACAGAAGAGAAATACACCAAGGGTGGAATTCACCTGACAGGAATTGAACCTGTGCCGCTTACAACTCAAAGGTTGCTAGCACAGTGGACATACTCACTAAGCCACGCCGACCCAAAAGCACAACTTATGGTCACCACTTATTTCTTACAAGATCTTTTATTTAAGTCATTCTTGAAAACTACTCACATATGTATGTTGTTCTGAAGAAGTTTCTGTGACCTAACAATAAGCATGCTCACAGGGATCACTCTTCAAGTAAAAGAAAATGAGGGCCGTATTAAAATTAACCTGCGAGTGCACGAGCGAAGAAACTAGGTTGGGGTCTCACAGACAGTTTGAAAAACATTGATTTTTAGTTAACCTTTAAATAATATGCCATCAATTTTTGGAGATTATTGACGAGAATCCTTGACCTTGGTTTTTGAATGCAGGTGAAATAAAATAAATATAGAGCTCTTTAATAAATAAAAGCCTTTAAAATATTTTCAGGACTTTCAGCAAATTTTGTCTTTTTAAGTACCCTTAAAAACTAAAATAGCTTTCTAAGACTTTTTAAAGCCTGCCATGGCTTAACTCTTTGGGGTTAAGGGGTTAAAAACTGTCCCTCCTTTTGCTTAGCTTTTCATGCATGGTGGGATATTTTTTAACCCACCTCAAAAAGTCTAAATTACTCAGTCATACAGTTTAATATTTTATTTAAAGTTTTACATTGAGTTGGCAATGCTGTGAACCAACGTTAAACGTGTAAATAACTGAAAACAAAAATTTACACATGTCAAAATGAATTAGTAAGGTGTTGACGCTGTTGTGATTAAGGTTGGCAAATTGTGTGGTGCAGTGAATTTTTGTCTTTCGTAATGACAAATGTTGTTTTTTCATAAAAAATTATTATGAATAATAAATTGTTTTATAATAAAAAACATGTTACTTGATGTTTTATATTAATTTTGAAACTGAATAAGTAAATAAACAATTCTGTGAAACTTGTTTTTTTTTTATTCTTTAAAATCATGTGCCTCAAAGAGTAAATACAGCTGCATTCTTTCTAAATAAACTAGTAGCATATAAAGAGGATTGCTTTGCTAAACATTACTAGGTTTAAACTACACTGCTGGCCACCCAAATTGCAACACCAAGAAAGACAAGAGATATCACAACAAAATTTATTTTGTAGATAACATGTTGACCAAGTATCAAATGATTAAATTTATAGACTTCTGTGAAGTGTGGTTCCTGCCAAAATCAGTAGCCAGAGTAGCCGCCATCGTTGGAGATCACCGCTGCCACACGCCTCGGCATTGATTCAAAGAGTCTTTGGATGTGTTCTTGGGGTACAGCAGACCAAGCAGCTTCCACACGTTGCCAAAGTTGATCTGGTGTGGCAGCTGGGGATGTATTCTGGGTCAATCGTTGAGCAACCATGGACCACATGTTTTCTATCGGCGAAAGATCCGGAGAGCGAGCTGGCTAGGGAAGCAATTCAATCTGGCGATTGACGAAGAACCCTTGGACAATGCGTGCCACGTGTGGTCGCGCATTATCCTGTTGAAATATGGCTGTGGGCAAGCCCTGAAGGTAAGGAAGGACAACTGGCTCCAACACCTCGGAGATGTAGCGCTGGCTGTTTAAAGTACCGGCAATGCGTACTAGAGGAGTGAGAGAGTGATATCCAATACCGCCCCATACCATAATACCCGGTGCAGGACCAGTGTGGCGGTGCATAACGCAGCTGTTCAGCATCCTCTCTCCACGGTGTCTCCAGACTCGAATCCGACCATCGTGGTGTTGCAGACAGAAGCGTGACTCGTCAGTAAAGACAATTTCATTCCATTCTGCCGTCCACATCCTTCTTTCATCGCACCATTGGCGGCGGAAACGTCTGTGGTTCTGCGTCAAGGGTAGACGAAGCAATGGACGTCTTGCGGACAGACCATTCTGCTGTAATCGGCGTCGAATGGTACGCGCAGACACTGGATGATGCGGTACAGACTGAATGTGCTGCGCTATGGTTCGTGATGTGGCTGAGCGATCCATCACTGCCATACGCACAATATGCCTGTCATCACGTGAAGTGATGCACTGAGGTGGATGCGATCGAACACGTCGGTCCGTCGTACCCTCCTGCATCCAACGATCACATATCCGCATTACAGTTGTTTGGTTTCGTCCAACACGACTACCGATTTCCCTGAAAGATAATCCACAATCTCGGTAGGCCACTATCCTTCCTCTGTCGAACTCCGATACTTGATCAAAAGATGATCGCTGTTTTCTACGAGGCATAATTGATCGTTTTTTTGAAAAAACCACAAGAAAAACACAATTGCCGTACTTGAAATCGTCGAAATCTCCAAGCCTTAAATAGCGCTTTGAAGTGGCGCCACTGGCGCGCGTGATGTGCGTCTGCGCTGAAATTCTAATCATTTGCATATCTCACCTCCGCTAATGCATGTTGTAAATTTCATATTATTTGCATGCTTCCTTCAGGGTGTTGCATTTACGGTGGCCAGCAGTGTATATTTAATGTATCACAATTTACTTGTGGGAAAAGGATAATTCGTTTTTATTTTGTTATTGATGATGTTGGAAAACATGTGATATCAGGCTGCAAGTGGTCCATTGGTCATGAATTTGAGATCATAGCTTGAACTCAATTTTGCTAAAACATACTAGAGTCCAAAATATTTATTTTTATGCGATTTTTAATGGATATAATATACGCATTATTATATCCATAGTGGTTCGTATAAAATACGAAATAGAACATGATTCAATACCAGATGCTTAATGTAACTCGAAAAGCTTAGTTTGACAACTGCAAAATGAGACTGGATTCTAAAAATCCATAATTTGGTACCACTTTCCATCACTTAATCCTTAATGGCTTACTTAAATATGACCCAAAATTTAGAGATAAAACTTATGAGATAAGATTAATGAACAAATAATTTTAGAACATAATGCTCTAAAATTATTTATTAAAAAATTTGACAGATGAATGCAAAATAGGCTAAGGTGTGATTAAATATATTCCATACCAGAAATTCCTTTTCTTCTCATTTGTAACTTGGAAAACAAATCACTCATCAAGTCACCTCCACCACTTGCAGCAACTGTTTTCTCTTCCTGAAAATTTCAAATTAATCTATTTACAAGCCACTTCAATCTCTAAGAAAAGTCAAAACTTTGGGATAGCTTTTAAAGTGAGCTACCAAAGGATGAGACAAAACCTGAAGAAAATTAAATAAAATCTAGCACATTCCATATAGATTATATTCACAAATTTTTATTGCACAATATCAAACTCTTTTACACACAATTTTTTATCTAACATTTGCTGAACAATCTGTTAAACGTTATTAACAAATTGATATTCATTAGTCACAAATATAAAGTTGACTAATTTGAATTACAAATAGTAGAAGAATTCCATATTCAACATTAATTTTGGTTGTAATTCTATAATTGTTTTTAAAAATGATTAGGGGAATTAAACTTGTATAGAAAGTATAAAAGTACTCTCCAATTACATATATCATTATAAAAAAGTGTTTTTGAGAAACATTGTGCCCCTCAAAGGTTTAGCAATTCTTTTTCACAGCTTTAGCACATTATCTTTTCAACTGGATTATCAATAGCGAAAATCAATTTTATAACTTTGAGTATTGTTAAACCAGAATTACTCAGTATTTTGTTACTTCCTTAAACCACAAAAAAACTAGATATAAATCAATATTTTAAGTGGTTTGAGCATTTTAGTCCATTTAATAACAGGTTTTACAAAGTATCTCTAAGTATTGAGACTAGCTATATCTTTTGAACTGTTAATCTAAACATTTAAGAAATTGATGCTTTTTTTTAAAACATAAGGAATTAAATGTTTGATGGTAAATATACTACAGTAATCCCTTGTTACACAACAATTAATGTATCGTGCATTTAGTAACATTATTCTTCTCTAATTGCCCCTTGATGAATTTTCGATTATCAGACAGCAGAAGAAATCTCAATCTGCCTCTGAAGAATTGGCAATTCCATAGATGTTCATAATCTAATTGTGGTCATGACTGAAGTGTTCTTTTTGACAATCATATTACTGGAAATAAGAATTAACACCAGTAAAAGTAATGAAATGCTGATACGTATTTTTGGATAGTTTTATTTCATTTAGAGGCTTGAATTCCAATTTTGTGAATATGGATGCTATATTCATGAAAATGTAGTGAAATATAATATGAAATGAGAGCAATGACACTTTGCAAGTAATAGATATAAGCAATTAACCCTCCAATGGTTTCAAAGAGATATCCCGTCCATCAAGACCTGACCAGTTTTGCTAATGACAAGATTTGTTGTAATTAAGATATTGCCGATGTTTTGATGGTATCAAGATCATGATCTGGTCTGTTTTCTTCAAATGACGAGAAGTCTCGTTCATCAAGATCTGGTCAGTTTTAACCTAATCTAAGGAATGACGAGATACCTTGTCAAGACAACCATCAGGAGGGTTAAGAAAGTTTAGCACAGATGCTATGTGCCGGTCTGCTAGTGACATTTATCTAGAAAAAATTATTTTCAAACCACCAACCTCTTTTTTCTTCTTCGCCTCAATTTTCCTTTCTTTTACGCTTTTCAAATTCGCCTTGCCACTGCCTCCGGCCTTCCTGATCGATTCCAGTAAGTTGGCTCGTGCGTCCCCTGTCTGGGGTTTGGGTGCTGGAGCCTGACTGGGTTTGGGCATGGATTGGTCTCCGTCACTTTCATCCACGACAGCAGTTGTTGGGGCAGAAGTAGGGGTCACTGGAGGAGGGGGTGGTGGAGGTGGCGGGGGAGGAGGTGGAGGAGGAGGAGGAACAGCAACGTTCTGAGGTGTAGGCGGCAATGAAATGCTACTGGGTATGTTAATGGCAGAAACAGCCACAGCAGGAACTTCAGATGGAACCTCTGGCATCACTGTAGGAAGTTCTGGCAATGCTGTGCTGTGGATGATGGGCACAGAAGAAGGTGCTATGGAAGGTCCCATGTCTGCATTGTAAAGTAAGTCATCGGCAATACCTAAAAGATGGGAAAGAATTAAACGCTGGGGTAGCCCAAAATTTTAAAATACAACAGGGAAAATATTTTACAGGGGACTATAGTTCAAGTTTTTAAGAACATGTTGAATTGCTTCATTTTGAGAAAATTGAAATGATGCAAGTGTCTTCTGGTGGTTTAAAGTTTCAATGTACATACCAAATTTCTACAAGAATTGAGTTACTTCCATTTGAAGCTGTATGTGCTCAGATTCTTAACTTTCACTTTTATCTTATGCGTAGAAAATGCTATAAAGCTGTAATAAAAACACAATTCAAACTTGTGTTTCGATCTACTTATCTCACTTGGCACAAATAAATCACTCCTAGTCTGTTAGCCCATGAGACACTCAAGAACTAGATCAGGATGGTGAATAAGATAACCTGAGACAACCAAGACAGTAGATGATGTGCTCGGGCAAAGCCTGAGGATTGGATTGGATGTTGGGGTTTAATGGCGCAAGGTCCAAAAGTGGACAAGCTGCACCAAGGGCGAAGCCTGAACTGAGTTGCATTTAGAGCATAGAGGGAAAAGCTTCCAACCCAATTCGATATTCATTGGTTTCAAGTGCCCATTATGAGGCCTAGAGAGAGAGCAGTCTGGTCTACTCTGCTGCCTACTTTACCCAGGGAGGTACTGGGCTGACTGCAGACATACCTGTCATGAGTTGGAGGCATTCTACAAATTCTGTTCATAGATACAAAACCATCACTTTGAAAATTAAAGTAAGGATAGTTATGAAACAATATGAAAAATAGACAACAGATAGATATTTTCCCAAGTATCCATCATATTTAACTGTTCAAGATCATACATATGAATTTATCTTAGATTTATTCCACTGTTTAACAAATAAATTTTCAAATTTAAAAAGACATACAATAAATAATTCATTTACTCAGCTTTAAATGATGTTACAAGAACATAATATATAGACCGTGGAAATCGTTAAAGCTTATGAAATCATGGTACTTTTAAAATATTAAAATTATCTTCTAAAGACAAATTTCTATAAAATGTTGAATGGAAAAGAAAGTAAAAACATCACATAAACTTATACAAAATTTTAACTCCCAATTTTTATTTTAGGCCTGCAATAAACAATTTCCAAAAGAATTTCAGTATTTTTGCCATTTAAAATTTAAAACAAATTTCATTATAAAAACACAATAAATGATATCTGCTAACCTCCAAGGAAAAAATCCAAAAGATTTTTGCAGTATAAAAACTAACATAAAACTGCTGCAAATAAAAAATGCCTAAAAATAATTAATAAAATTTAAAATAATTAAAAACACCAAATTAATTACAATTGTGAAAATCTGGGCTTTGAGAAAACAATTCTAAACAGAAAAAGTAATCCTGCTCTCCCTGTAAAGTAACCATTATATGCTTGGCAGTAATACAAACTTGGTGAAACGATTTGGTGATATTTTACACAAAATGCCAATATGCAAAATATATAAACAATTCAAACTTTTTCTCAGGTGTTTTAGAGGTATATTTGTAGGTTTTCTTGAAAATTAGTGCCAAAGAAGTTTTTACAACAATCTAGCAATCACTGATTCGGATGTTTTTCTTTCATGGTTGTCACAGCTGTCTCGAAACTTTGAAATTTTCTCCATAGATATCAGTACTTGCGTATTAACCGCATGCCAGCGATTAATCGCCAAATCTGTTGCAAGGGGTATGACGGAAGAACTGGAACAATCTGGTTATATTCACTGCCAAGTGAATCACAAATACAATTTCAATGATTCTGAAACTGGCACACACTGAATATAGAACGCATCTGGGGAAGTGTAAAATGGCGAAATAAAAAAAATTGAGGAACATCTCACCACCACCTAGAGTCCTACCTCACGAAGTTATGTGGAGGAAAAAACAAGCCTCAAATGATAATGATATGTTTGATGCCATCCTAGGACAATTGATAAACATTTTCTGCCCGAAACAAAACTTGGTTGATATTCGCCAATGGCATGCGGTTAATATGAAAGTACCTAAATATCAAATATTCTGGAAAATACTCGTTCTATCGGGAAGAGCAAAAAACAAGTGTTTTTTCGAAAGACTTCCAGAAAAGTTGACAGGTATGAATAATTTGTTGAATTTTATAATTTTTAATGCAAATATCTTTCAAACACAAAATTTGGTCCAAACCTGGTAAATCAGGTAGAGCCAATGGAACATCCATTTCAGGAACCACGCCAAGACCTGGATTATAGAAATAGTTAATTTTTTCAACAGCATCCATTGATTCTCTTTGACTTATAGATATAGGTGCTGCTCCTATTTCTTCAGTTGTTTCTTCTTCTAAGCTCTTTCTAGTTTTTGTTACAGCTCCTAATGGATCCAGTATGACATATTTTTTATAGCTATAAAAAATACAAGCCAAATTTTTACAAAGAATTCATCCCAATAAAATCAAGATATTTAAGTCTAGTTAACACCCCAGATCTTATTTATAATGCCTTAATTTTTTGTAGAAATTACAGATAGACAAATCATTTGTCATATTTAACAGATAAATTATATATCAATTTTATAGTTTATGAGTTCATTTTTTATATAATTAATAGCTTATATGTGCAGGTGATTATAAAAGTAGTCATAGTAATATTTTTCATTTAGAAATATTTCAAGTTTTACACTTTAATAAATTTAAATAAAAATATATAATATAATATAATATATATATATATATAAAATAAATTAAATATTTTTCTGCAATATAAAATATTTGCTTTTATAATGAAAAAAAATCTTTGTAAAAACAATTTTGGTAGTTCCTACACAAATTAAGCAATAATCTAAATATTTTTAAATGTTTCACTTGGATCACTTGCATAATCACCTGCACACATATGCTTTCACTTAGCTTTTTATTGAAGCAGTTTTCTCAAATTGTGTTCTATGAACTTTAGGGTTTGCAATACATAATTAAAACCAGTCAAGGAAAAAGGTGAAAGTACCAAAAAGAAAACCTTTCAGCACAAGCGAATTATTCCCATGCTATTCAGCATTTCAAATCGTGGCTACCTACCGACCTATCCATGAGCAAAAAGATGTTTTTCCTACTATTCCAATTCACCCTCATATACCTGAGGCCTGCCTTATATCTCTTAAACCCCAAATAAAGAATTTCTGATATTTTAGCATTTTCCATCAATTAGAATGTTATAAAAGATCACATTAATTCCAGCAAACAGAGAAATAAAAGACATGGTAAAATCAAAACAGAATGATTTACAAAAATGAATAAGATATTCAAATAATTCCAAGGTTGCCATAATCGTAATAAAGCAGCGTGGCTTTTGCCTGCCACAACTTGCAACAAAAAGCATGTTATAAACCACACCAAAATAGCAACCATAAAAGGGGTCTTTTTCAAAGCTGTACTCAATAGTCAAAGGGATAAAACTCTTTCTGAGGTGGTTTAGAAATATTTGACTTCGTTTTTGTTACTTTAAGTAAAGAGAGAGCATATAAAGTGTCTTAAAATAAACTTACGGATTTTCAGATGTATTGAAAAGTAAAAGAGTACTCAGAGAATCTAACTGCTTTGGTAGACTACCTAAACCTTCTTCCAATAACTGGGTTTTTTCTCTCTGACGCTCTGGCACTCTAACGTTGTAAAATTGGAGTTTTTGCTTCAGTATCTTTTCATCGGGCGTGATGTGTTTGGACTTCACATGATAATTAGAAGTTTGTTTTCCAGAAACTTCATGATCAGCGGTAAACAAAGCTTTATAATCATCCAATTTCTCATCACCAGGATATTTGCAACTAGAAAAAACCTATATAAAGAGAGTAAACACAGAAGTTAATTCCAATTAAATATTTACATTGAGTACAGTATGCAAAAAAAGAGATGTCATTTCAAGTTTTATAAAACATGCAAAAACATTTAGAAACTTTGTCATACTCCACTTTTCGGAATGATCAGTTGAAAATACTTATATTTATAGTGAAATATGGTAATAACTTCGACACTTGCAAAAACTGGTTACTCAGAATCAAATTTTAGAGATTTTGATTGTGCCAGTAAGTTGCCCACATGGATCAATGGATATAAACATATCAATATTGACAAATTTGATTCCTCTATTTTCTGTCCTCACACCTATTAAAGTTTTTGTAGTCATTAGTCGCAATTGTGTGTTTACATTTTGTTTTGATGACCAAGATTTTAGGCCCAGTCATCATTTCTGACAAGTTCTATGAATACTTTCACAAAAAGGATGCAAATTCCAATCAATCCACAACCTAATCTTCTGTCTAATAGCCTGTGGTTCAAACTATCTGTAAAAACGATACATTGGCCCCAAACTAAAAGGGAAAAGACCTGTAAATGTAAATAGTGATTAAGTCCAGGCCTTAGTCATTAATTACACTGTGTTTATATACATACAGAAAACAAAATATTCTTTGAAATTACACCCAAGTAGAGCATTTTGGCAAATGATAGAAAAAATACCATTGACACCCGGCTTTCTACTGTTGATTTCTAACCCTGTGTAACATCTATATCAAATCATAACATGATTGGTATTTTTATACACATGCTATTTCTAACATTTCTATGTAAACATTTCAGAAGCAGCAGGGCCAAATCAAAGGAGCTGGAACCAATAGGGGCCTTCTCTACATTGGGGACATGACAGGTGCATGCATACTTAAGTATGCGTTTGTACACATAAATGTGTGTGCAAGTGTAGTTCAAAATTCCTTTTGCTAAATCTTCTTTTTCTCATAAACTTGAAAAACATCCATAACTAAAACCAATGTTTTTAGCGAGCTGACAAGACCCTCATTAAAGAGAGCACCATAAGTGATATGGAAATTGGAAACAATCGGAATTACAGATCCTGCAGAGTCTAGAAAGAAGTCTGAAATTCACATAGACTTTGGAGCATTTCCGAAGCACACTAACGATTGATGAAGAAGGCAGATACGAAGTCGCTTTGCCGTGGATCTTGGAATCTTCCCAACTACAACAGAGAAATGACTGATAAATTCTTGCTTCTATTTATGAAAGGCTATTGGAATCTCAGAAAGTCGAAGCATATCAAGAGGTTTTCGACAAGTGGAAAAAGCATGGCTGCATACTTTTCGGTGGTTACACCAAGTCTCTATTGATCTCAATTGCATTTCAATGCGATCATAAACTGTTGAAAATTTCACTTGTTTCTCTTTCAGGTTGAACATCAAAGTCTGTTTCAAAAGCTCTCGAACATAGTATTCAACTAAGAGATCATCTCTGACAAAGCAAGATTTCAAGCAGTCAACTGCTTTGCAATAGTTTCCTGTGGATGGCGGAAAACTTTCGACGAGTTCTGTCTCTGGAGCTCGGTATAGTGGCTTGAACCAAGTATTGGAACTTGTCATCCTCATTGATGTCGAGGTCTTCATCAATTTTTTTAAATTGCCCCCAAAATTTATGCCAATCTTTAATTCCTCTGCCAAATTTCTTTAATTCCAATCGAGGTAGTTTAAAGCTTTGTTTAGAAACACTGGCTTCTGAATGAGCATCAATATGACCCAAGGAAGCAAACTTAATGAAACAAAATATACATCTGAGCTGAGTTCACAGATAAAACCTGAAAGTACCTGTGCATTACAGAAAAAGGAGTTGATTCCCTGTGTTATGTGTTCAATGTATCATTCTGCCCAAAATAGTAGTCTCTAATAACCAGTTTCTTACACCAGACCTTAAAAGAACTATAAGCACAGAATCTTCAAGACAACTATCAAGGACAATTTTAAAATAACAAAATTTTAAAAGTAATAAGACAAATTGAGACAAATCACATTACCTTTGTAGCTTTACTACTGCCTCTAATTTTATCAATTTTCTTTTGAGCAACATCAGCCCGGTCACAAACAGACTGTAAACGTTTACTATAATCACCAACACGGTCAAGTATCTTTTTGAAAATGCTATCTGTAATTTTTTGCATGTAGTCAAGTGAGTCTGCAATCTGAATCATAGCCTCCTCCCGACGTAAATCAGGAGGAATTAGTCTCAATTCGTGGGCTTGCATCCTCATAATGACTTAATATAAACTATGAAGATAAAATATTTTCATTTTAATTGAAAGCTTGATTATAGGTATCGGTCGAATTGTAAAAAAGGTTCAATGAATCAGTGTGAATTGACAGATAATCTGAAACAAAGAATGTTGAAATTACTTGACATTCCCTTTCTTGAAACCCATTATGAATCCCAAGATTTAATTCGAAAACATAAACAAAACTATCAACAAATTAGTTATTTACGCCTCCTTTCATCATAAATTTCAGTACATACTAAAAATTCAAGGTTCCATAACAATAACACAAAAAATATATTAAACAATTATACTACATCTTTGTAATATTTTACACTTTCTAAATTCTTAAATAATATATTCCCATTTCTATATTGATTTTTAATTTTCTTTTTGAGTAAAATATAATTCGAAAGATAGAGGCATCTCATTGGCTAAAATGTCATATACTGGAACCATTTGTACTTGCTCGCATTGATAAAGCCATGTTAATACATCCAAACTATTTGTTCATATAAAAATCTTTAGAATTAATAGGATATCAAGCAATAACATATTACAGACAATTCTAACAAAAATAAATTAACCAAAATTTTTAATTTGAACCAAAGACATAGTGAAGTGAAGTGCGACGCACTTCTACTTAGGTCTTGGATCGGTAAATTTTGCAATCGTATCAAAACAGTAATTTTATATAATCACGTGTAAAATCTATCCCTGAAAATGGCTCTTCGCGTCCAATTTGAAAATAATAATGAAGTGGGTGTTTTCTCTAAATTGACCAATACATATTGCCTTACTGCGATTGGAGGCTCCGAAAATTTTTATAGTGTTTTCGAAGGCGAACTTTCCGACTCTATACCTGTGGTCCACACTTCAATTGCCGGTTGCCGCATTATCGGAAGATTGTGCGTCGGAAACAGAAATGGTCTTCTCGTTCCCAGTTCTACAACAGACCAAGAACTGCAGCACCTCAGAAATTCACTGCCAGAAAATGTGAAAATCCAAAGAGTGGAAGAACGACTCTCGGCCTTGGGTAATGTAATTGCCTGTAATGATTATGTAGCCCTAACTCATCCCGATTTAGATAAAGAAACCGAAGAAATCCTATCTGATACGTTAAAAGTCGAAATTTTTCGCCAGTCTATCGCTACTAATGTTTTGGTGGGAAGCTATTGCGCACTGAGCAATCAAGGTGGGCTTGTTCATCCAAGAACGTCCGTTGAAGATCAGCATGAGTTGTCATCACTGCTTCAAGTACCAATTGTTGCAGGCTCTATAAATCGTGGTAGTGATGTCATTGGAGCAGGAATGGTGGTAAATGACTGGTGTGCATTTTGTGGAATGGATACAACCAGTACGGAGATATCTGTTATTGAAAGTATCTTTAAATTGGGTGATGCTCTTCCTTCGGCTATTTCATCTGTTATGAGATCCTCTCTTATTGAAAGTATGGCATAAATCATGTTTGAATTTGTTGCAGTTACAATAAATGTTTTTATGAAAATGCATTCTATCTTGTAATATAATTAGATAAGACGAAACTGCAACAACTTTTTCTTTTTATTCCTACTAATTTCAAAGCTTATGCGATGGAAATGACACATGAATAGAATTCATACCAAAAGTACTACTGCCACCAATATCCTGTGTACACTCAAAAATTGCTCAAAGCTTCATTCCTGTGCCAGTTCATTTTCAGTGAATCCTGATTGGTTTCTAATAGCCTGTTGTGTTGCTCCAGTGATGTTAATTAAAATACCTACCTGGTTGGTTTCTTTAAATACTGATATTTAATTAAATGTATCTATTGAAGTTAAATTTGTGATTAAAAAATCATACTTTAAGAGTGGAATTTTTATCGAACTATACATATTTAAAATTAAAGTGCTTATCATGTAACTCATCTTAAAAAGGCACTTGGCCAAAAAAATTATTGGGAAAGTAGATTTGCATTGTCATCTTGTATGTTAGGATGCAGATTAAATAATGTGTTCCCACAATTAAATGTCTAGCTTGGAATCTGGTTATGAATTATCCTGTGCTGGAAAAGGCATTTAAAATAACAAAACGAAAACCTTGGGGGAAAATGTCATTTATACTTTGACCTATGTATTGGTATGTTTAAAAAAAGTCAAGATTATGTATTGCAAAGAATAGGTTTAATTTTATTTCTGGTACAGATGTATTCTACGCCACGCGGTGTGGCAACGACGGAAATCGTCCAAAATTGAATATATACTGCATATACATATGGATTAAATGTATAAATCTTGATAAAAACATTTTGACTAGTAAAACACTGCAAATCTGGATTAAATATACGCAAAATATTTTTTAACGGAAGTCGCATCTTGACTAATGAAACATTGCAAAACTGAATTAAATGTACCAAAAAATTTTTAACGGAAATTTGGATTAAACATATAAATTTAAACATGGATTAATATAATAAAAACCTTGAATAAATTTGTGAGGTGATTCCTACAAATCGAATTGTAACCATCGCTAACCGAATTCCTCACAGAAAACGTCATTGCATTTATCACTAGAAATTTCTGATAAAACTCCAAAAAAGCTCTTTATCGTGACAACTCTTAACAAAATAAACGATACTTTAAGTTTCGAGAAAAATAAAAACTAGGCATCTTAAGAAATAAGACAAAATAGCCAGGAAAAATACAACCTGATGCAACAGCACTGGACCTTGTCGAACGTGAAAAGAACAATATGCCATAAAACCAGAGAAAAATTTGAGCTAAAGATGGGTTACCATCACCCAGCATTAGTCGCTTAAAAGTTGCCACTCTGCGCAGTGTAGAATACATCTGTACCTTATTTCTTAGTATTACACATTGTTTTTTTCTACATGGCTTTTAACCTTTAGACTACAGGCGGTACAACAGTTGTAGTGGAATAAAAACTCTGTAGTGTAAGGGTTAATCATAGTATCAATGTACCTAAAATATCAGACATAAAGTATTGATATTTTGATAGCATAACATTTTTTGTTTCACAGTTCGCGTCACCTTGCTATCGGACTAGCATCTGCTGGGAAATGTATTGGAGCTGACCCGATATCTGCACAGGGGCTGCTGTAGCTCGGTTGGAAGAGTAACAATCGGCTACCAGCGTGTTACGAGTTCAAAACTCGGTCCAACTAGACCAGGGGTCGGGAACCTTTCGCCATTTCAACAATAAACGTTCAAAAAAATAACATTTAGGGAGCTGCAATTTTAACTCAATTTATTTTTTATTTATTTCGTTATTTACAAACATGTTTTATACAGACGCAAGTTTCCAAAAAATTCTCACGTTTATCTATAATACTTATTGTTTTTGTGCGTATATAAATAAAATGACATTTATTTTGTAAATTTTTATTTATTCATGTAAATGCAACAATTATTTATTTCAATATTCAGTTCACATTCAATGAATTTTTGGACTTGGATTTTCTCTGCCAATTTAGTCAAATTTGGAGTACTTGGTGCATATTAGTTCTGCTTTTAAACTTGCATCTATTAGTCTGCTTCTGTTTGCTTTTAATGTAGTTAGTTCATCATAGAGAAAAAATGTTCACAATTGTATGTGGACCCAAATAAGGTCAAAAGTTTATCTCCTGACATTTGAATAATTGGAAAGGAGTTCCAGCATTTAAATGTCCTGTGGTGCTTCCTCCAGTTGTCTCACTTTTTTCAACCTGTGCTACCATTTCCTGAAATTTTTGCACCAGATACTTTTATTCTGAATCTCCATTTGTAGATATTCCAGGAAAAGTTTTGACGTCTATTAATTTTAAATCACTTCAGTGGATGTAATATAAATTTCACCATCTGATGTTTTCTAAAATCTAAAAATGAAACTAAAATAACATTAATAATTTCAACGAATATTTTGCAATAAATATTTTCTTGATTTAAAACTCAATCTATAATTTCTTAGATTTTCAAAAATACAAATTCATCTTTAGTAATGTCTTCTAAAATCATTTAATTTCTGCTCAAATGTATGACTTCTAATAAGTGTGAAGCTGTATTTTATTTTCCTTGTAACTTCAGATTCAACTTAAAATGTTCTGTCATATCAACCAAAAGCAAAAATTTTGAAATTAAGAAAGTTATTACTGCTTTCACACTTGAAAAACCGTTTTAATGCTTTTTCCTTGATAACCATCTTATGGATGTAAATGTAACCAAATCTGTATATTGACTACCTACTTGTAACAATGCATCAAAAAGTATGATTCAAAGCTTTAAATCAGATGAAATTAATCATTGGTACAACATCCATCACTTTTTTCAGCTGAGGTAATGACCCTAAAGATTTTGTAACTAAAACTTGATGCAAAATACAATGAAATGAAATAATTTCATAAGAAATATGAGTGGAAAATAATTTAACAAACCCATTGTTTTTTGCAATCATGGCAAGCGCTCCGTCGGTCGCAATGCATACTATATTATCAATATTTTTATTCTGTAAACATGTTAGGTTGTCTGAAATATCTACCTGTAGTATGTTTTTCAAATGAAAAGATCAAAGAGTTCCTCTTGAATACTGGAAGATGTGATATATTTAACCATAATACAGCTCTATCAGTTGATTCATCAACGGCGATATAAATTCAGCAGAATTAATATCCATAATTAGCATATCTGGTACTTCCTCAGGAATAGTTAGGATTCGTTCCTTTACAATTCTAGCTGAGAGGGGTAAATCTTTTATTTTCTTACATATATCATCCTTATGTTTCATATCTTTAAACAGAATTTGAGAGACATTGTACATGCAATTTTTTAGAAATTCACCATCAGTAAAAAATTTTCCCACTTTTGCTATTTTCAGGGATAACAAAAACTTGCTTCAATGGTATTTGACGAAGATTTCGTCCAAGATGACAAACTTTGCTGAAGTTGGTTTTCTTTTGTAATTCTTCAACAACTTTTCTTCTATCACCATCAGGATACTTTTCACTAAATTCTAAATGTTTTCTGAGAAAATGTTCTATAGTACTTGATTTATGATTTTAAAATCGCAAGTGGCAAATTAAACATTGAGGACTTCCATTTACTTCTATAAATGCAAATTTCTGTCCACATTTTATTGAAGCCCCTGTTTTCTTCAGATGTTTTTCTTTTTTTTAACTCGTTTTATAAGAGTTGTTATCACGAATTTAAAGTAATTTAATATAACTAGTCATAAAATACTAACTAAACTACTGTCAATATAATACAAATTAAATTGTGCATAACATTCTGGCACTATATTGACACACTCGTACCCAAAGCATAATTTCAACTGACAATTCTGGTGCAGTTTGTATAAAAGTATCTCTTACGCTTGCTACACCGATGCGTCGTCTTGTGTCTTAATGCGCTGAGATGGTGAGTGTCGCGAACATTACATTGCTAGCGGCGTTTTCTATACGTACCTACTTTTTTCTTAATTTACTTTACTGCCGCATTATAGATTTTTTGGGGGGTAAGGTGTCTGTTCTGTGGTGGACACAGCAGATTTTTACTAAACATTTAAGAGCCACAGGTCCCCAACCCCTGAACTAGATCATTGTATATGTAAGGGCTGGTCCACATTAAATCTGTCGTGGCCTCAAATGTCCACATTGGAGGGGGTGCCAGCTCAGTAGACCTTGTCATCTGACCATGGTTCAAAATTTTCTTGGATATTTTCCTTCAGGGTTGATCCTGAACCATTACCAATAGCCGGCACATCCATGTATTGGAGCCACATTAACAGTATTACTTTTAGAGTGTCCCTGTACTAGTACAAATTGCCTAGTATCAGATTGGATCAACTTTGTATTGGACTAGCATCTCCTGGGAAATGCTTCGATACAATCACGGAATGTCTGCAACAATATTCACCTAAGTGTATCGATCCTCCTTTGGGGATCAATCCAAAATATCGATATTAACCATCTCTACTTTTAACCGATAGAATCTTTCCCAAGATTCTATCAACCAAAGTGGTTATTACGTTATCAAAAGTGTAGTGAAAGCAATGGTACACCTTGGAAATTTAAACATTCAACACAATAAAAAGGAATCCACAATGAAGTTATAAAAATACTTTTATTTTCAGAACATACAAAATAACATTGAATAGAAAAATATTTGTCAAATTTTGTGAGATTTTATTCTTGTTGTATTAAGTATTAAAGAAGGATAGGATATAATTCTTTTAAATAACAAAATCTTTGGTTTTAGAAATACTTGAATTGGTGGGAACATTGAAAAATCGATGCCCCAATGGGAATAACCATGGGTAATATTTTTAACAGAATGTGTATGAAGATAAAGGGATTCTGAATTGCCAATGTGTTCAGTCCATTCAACTAATAGATGAGTAAATTGCATAATTTCTAGACTTTTTAGGGATAAATTCTCAGATTTGTTGTACCTGAAAATAAAGTGTTTATATTTACAATATAAAATGTAGCATACATGATATTGAAAAATTCATTCTAGGACAATCATTAATTTGTAGATATTATTTTGCAAGGTTATTTAAAAAAATTGTAAATTTATCAAGATCTGGATTTTATGTATGCATTAATAAGCATGTTTTCCACCTAAAATTATGAAGTAGCTATAAACTTTCAAAAAATGAAATAAGACCATAAGCTGAAAAAAATTAAAAATAACATTTTTACAAAGATCAGAGAAACATCTAAAATAAGATTTTTAAAAGGACTAAATATACAAGATTACTTTCTGCTTTGAACAATACAATTAATAAATAACTTAGCAACAGAAGCATTCTGTACTATAAAAATATTTTTAGCTGTTTTTTACAATTCAAATCACAGCCATTAAGGGTGGCTCAACACAATACTTCAAGAAATATACAAAAGGAAAAGCCTCATTTTATAAACAATGTATTAGCATAGTCAAAAACTTTTCAAATGCCACAGTTCAGAAGGATGAACGAGAAACATTTTTTAGCTTATGAAATATTAGTACTTACTTCCAATCTGGGTTTAATTCTGTAAAACGAGATACTCCAGTCTGAGCACTATACACATCTATGTGTATGCTCAAATCTGAAAAATAATTTTGATAAATTGAGATGTTTTAACAGATTTATCTCAATATTATATTCAAATAAACATCCTAAAAATACAATGTACTATAATGTAAAGACACTGAGCCTGTGAACATTAAAATATTGCATTAAAAGAAAACCATGACTAAATATTGGGTCATCCAGAAAGTTCTGCGGTTTTTTATGATAAATACTAACGAAGCAGTACAAAAACTTAAGAAAATGTTATTGAATCACATAGCACCATTTTGTTGTATGACTTTTTGCCATCTTTCCAGCAGCTAGAAAATTCCTTTTTTAAAAGTCATTAGGCTTATTTGTAAAGAAGTTATCGAGGTGCTGTTTGACAGTCTCCAAAGAATTGAACTCCAGGCTGTTCAGAGAATTTAGAAGTGACCTAAAGAGGTGAAAATCTGATGGGGCGAGGTCTGGTGTATATGGGGGGTGACACAAAATATCTCAGCCATAATATAAGCCTTTATCTGACATTCATTGTCATGATGGAAGACAACACCTCGACGATTGGTCAGTTCTGGCAGCTTTGCTTCGATTTTGCTTTTAATACTGCCATTTGAGAACAGTATTTTTCCGAATTTATTGCCTCATTTTGTGGCAACAATTCATAATGAACAATTCCTTTTTAGTCCCACCATACACTACTTTTTTGGGAGGTTCATTTGGCTTACCCCATGATCTTTTTCTTATAACATTATTGTATAGTATCCACTTCTCATCTCCAGTATTGAGCCGTTTCAAAAAAGGAGCGTCTTCATTTCGTCTCAGCAAAGAATCACATGCCGAAATTCGAGCAAGCATATTCTGTTGTGTTAAAGTATGGGGTACCCATACATCGTAGCGGTTTACATACCCAATCTTCTTCAGATAGTCATGAACTGTACTTATTGGAATATTTAGTATGTGTGATAGTTCCTGAACTGTGTAACGTGGATTTTCAGCGATGGCATCTTTTAATAGGTCCTCGTTTAAAGAGGATGGTCGTCCAGAGCGGGCATCATCTTCAAAGCTGAAATTTCTGCGCTTAAATTTATCAAAGCACTTTCGAACTGTGTCATCAGAAACAGCACTTTGTCCATATACAGCACAAATTTCACGAGCAGTCTGACTAGCATTTTTTCCTTTATTAAAATAAAAGAGCATATGACGAAAATGAACTTTTTGGTTCTCCATTCTTACACTGCAGTGAAACAAAAATTGTGCCACAACACAAGCTAGAATTATGCAGCGAAAGCAGAAAAGACCAAATTTACACATCTGCTTCAATCAATGTCACTCCTTATCAGCGGTAGCAAAATAGAAATAAGAAAGCGCACTTCGATTTGAAAAACCGCAGAACTTTCCGGATGACCTAATGCATAAAAACTTGCATACAATTAGATATTTTTGATATTAAACTAACAGCAGGTAATAAAATGGTAGTGCTGACATTAAAACCTAGGGAGCCAATGTATCCCAGAAATCTCATTTGAAAGGGGAAACTCATTCAGATTAGTGCTTTTGTAGAAGACAAAGTCATTGCCATCTGGGTAAAGAAAATGTAACTGATTTATAAAAATTTAAAATTGAATAATCTCCCTTTATTAAAATAATAAGTGTTATGAATTTGTGTCATAAAATAAAATAGAATTTAAATGAAATAATAAATGCTACAGGGCCCAAAAATAATTTTAATTGTTTTAATCTTTCAAAAATGTGCCCTGCTGCATTTTTTCAACCATCACATTATATTAATATTTAACATAAATCAGTACTATCTAGAACTACATAGATTTGCATGTCTCCTGTATAACAAGATTAAACCGCGTGTGTGATAGGGGTAATAAATTAATTAAAATCATAAAAAAATCGCTTTAAATAAAAAAAATTCGGAATTATTAAATCATGATTTTTTCACATTTTGAATAGCACTAAATTACTTCAGCTTCAATTATTTTTGCATAGTATTGAGTAATACAGTAAGCGAATTGCATATGAATTTGACTTATAATTCTTTTTTAATTGTAACTAACCAAACTAAAAAACTACCTGATTCTCCTGCTTCAATTTCATGGAGTTTAGCCATTGCAACTCCACCGGGATAATTATGATAAGAAATATTCATTATAAAAACAGTTGCACATAGGTTAATCATGAGGTGAAGTCCTGCAAATTGCACCAAGATATTGTGCGGTATAGATTTCAACCTGTTGTTCCATCTAGAAAACAAAAAATACATTAAAGGAGCAAAATTCCAAACCCTCATTTTGACCACTTGACTCTTATGAGATTTACTACTCATACATTCACAATACTAATTTTGCCCTCATTAAAAGATCAATTTTCCTTTTGCCATCAGTTAAAAACCACAAATCTGTTCTTCAAAGTATAAAATATCACATTTTACTATGAATTGTTTGTGTGTATCTGGTTCTCCCAGAATTCACAATAAGAATTGTTTCACGTACATGCACATATAAATCATGGAATAAGTCACCCCAGCAGTTGAATGTGGTGGCAAATGAAGGGTATTAGTTCAGCACTGCCCCTAAAACCACAAAATTGCGACTTGAAAAACATAGACTTGGTCTAGGTTTCACCTTGACTAAGGGGATTAATTAGTAACACACACAAAAGTATTAAAATAAAAAAGCTTAGGAGACTTAGCTATGAGATTGTTTGTTTAAACTACGTTTGGTCCAAAAGTGTCCCTGGCCAGTACTATTAAGAATTAATATTAAAAATATTAATTCTTATCTAAACATATTGGGTTGATGCAAAAGTTCGTCCCATTTTTGGCACAAGATAGCATTGCATCGCAAAACCGAAGTGTTATCTACTTTACACATGTAAAGTTTTTATGTTTGAAAAAACAACCAACTAAAACAATTTTTTTCCCAAGTACTCACTGAAATTCCGTACTTGGGAAAAAAATTGTTTTAGTTGGTTGTTTTTTAAATTTTGTTAAGCATTAAAAATGTCAGAAAATAAGGAGCATTTTCGACATATTATGCTTTTTTATTTCCGAAAAGGTAAGAATGCTTCACAGATGCAAAAGATGTGTGTTGTGTATGGTGAGGGGTTCCGAAAGTTTCGTCACCTGGATCAGTTCTTTAGCCAGAAACCTCAGAACTTGGATTGTGCAGCACTACCAGAGAAAGGTTATCGAACAGAATGGCACATACTAATTGATTGAATTTTATTTTTTAGGAAGTAAAATTTTTCTTCAATTTTTGTCAAAAAACAGGAGGTGAACTTTTGCATTAACCTAATAAAATTAAGATTCTTGCCATAGAAACATACTTACATGTGTGCACATGTTCTAGCAGCTGCAACATTCAATAGTGGAACAGTATATATAATAAATCGCAATTCTTTATGTGGTAAAAATGAATATAAAACAATGAAGCCAAGAGCTGGATATATTAAAGCTCTCACTCGATAATCTAATTTAAAAGCATATGGAATGAAAACAATGGATAAAAATAAAGCTCGAGGTAGGGCAGAGTAAAAATACCATGCCCATGGTGATACCTGGAAAGGGTAAAGGAATTTCACACAAATGTAACAAAAAATTACTACTACAATCAAACGCTATGAAATGTCAGTGATTTTGATGGATTCCAAAGTTTGAAAATAAAACACGATAACTTTTTAAAACTAGTTTTTAAAAATTTCAGCTTAATTAAAGAATTTGTTTTAAATAATATATTCTTGTAACAGTAACTTAGTAAAGCCATCAGATGGCTTGTAATTGTGACTGTTAACTTTTACACTGGCAAAGGTAGACAGTCAACAGGTAGAATGATGGATGCAACCTCAAGTGGCATTATGTATTGATTCTTCCTTTATTTGTCCTTAGTGTATAACCTTCAACAATAACTGTGTTTTCTCCCATCTGGAGTATGTTTCTTATTGGGGATTGAGTCACATTCTAAAATTACAGTATAATCAAACTATAACTAAGAACAATTTTTTAGCTTTCGCAAATGGGAAAGATATTTAAAAAATTATTCACTTTTCTATTGGTAACCAAAAACAATTTCAAAGGGAAATATTTGATAAATATTATCTGGTATTTTATTAAAACTTGCCATTCATTGAATGGGTGAAAGTAGGGTTGATTATTTGTTAGTGTGATACTGCAGACTCAAGTTTACCATGTTGTCCAGATGCATATAGCTTCAACTAAAAAAATTATAAATTCAACACAATTTACCTACTCAGTTTCAGTATGAAGAAAATTAATAATTTCATTGAACAAATTGTATGCCTACATGGTAATTTTTTCAATTAAAAAAATATAGGGATTGATATTTTTAAAGGTAAACTCACTTAATTCTCTGAAATTTTAGAAATTTTAATTCACATCATTTCATTAATACTTCAAGTTATTTAGTTGTAAATTATATATATAAAGGATACACCCCACTCAGAACTTTTATTTAGAAATATGTTAAACCATAACACTTCTCCTTCTGGCCAAACAGGGCGCATCCAATAATAAGAATCAACTGTCACAGTCAGACCTGGTAAAAGAACACAATGCCAATTTTTTATCTAAATTTTGAAACAAAAGGTAATGTAGGATAACGTACTGATTTGGAAGAGAAAATATATTACAAAAACAGTACAATCATTTCCTCCTTTCAATTGATTTATGTTAACTAGCAGAGAAAAATCCATTAGTAAAACAAGAGCTGTATAACAAAACAAATGCATGCATGAAATATAATACTTTATAGAAAAATCAAGAACTAATGCTAAAGGTTTCCTTTATAAAATATAAGTAATAATTAAGACCCATTCATTTTCATTTTATGCTAGCTAAATAAAGTTGGTTGGTTGATTTAGGTTATATATCACAAGGTCCAAAAGTGGACAAGCTCTGCCAAACACAAGATGGAACGTAACCAAATCAATTACAGACAAAGTATTATAAGATAAATTTTCTAACCAACAATAAATGACAGATTTAAAACATATAAGACTTGAAATACATTTAACGTGAAAATATTTAAACACCATGATCAAACAGGAAAATACAAGATTATCGTCATCTTCAATATAAAAATAGTGAGTGACAGCAAAAACCTTCTCAAGGGGAGCACTCACCTCTGAAGAGGCAACCACAACAGGGAGGAAGAAAAAGGAGGTTAGGGGAGGGTAAAAATGAAAGAGGGAAGATCACTCAGGTACCTAAGGATTGTGATGCCTCTATACACCTAAAGAAGATATGCCCCTGAGGGCACTAAATAAAGATAGTACTCGATATAATTACATAAATGGACTAACTAGGTCATTTTTACTCACCTAACATCCATAAACCTGCTGGTAGGCCCCAGCAAACTATTTGGAAGATTTTTAATCGCCCTGATATAATTTCTTCTAAAGCTATTAAGCCTAAGAGAATGGACAATTCAGCTCGGAAAACTATAACTGCAGCTGCCGAAGTTAAAATAAACATCCTTTGATTTCTACTCATCCAGTAGTAAAATGCAAACAATGCTGGAATAGAATATTTCAAAAATTATCAGACCAAATATTTTAAACATTTTACATTCAGATAAAATAATTTAATATAATATATACATGGTTCTCACTAGCAAAAAAAACGAGAAAATTTATATCAACAGAAAATTGAGGAAGGTTTTCAAAATTCAAAAGAAAATTGTGTTATTTCCAATGCATATATTATACACATAAAAAATATTTGTGTTTGGAAAATAAGTTTGCTCTGACTTTTTAACCTCGGGTAGCAGTAAAAACCTGCAAAAGCAATAAACAATTCAAAACTTGCTTTTAAAAAATGTGTCAGTTTTTACAATAATTATCCATTTGCAATAAACTACATCATTATGCTTTTGAAAATTCATCTGTGTGCCTTTTTAAATACATGTTTTGTATATAATTACCCTCTTATATATGCTGATTCAGTATTTAGTTTCTGTTACCTACTGTATACCATAAATATACAAAAATGTTCATATTAAATATGCTCACTCAGAATTTTAATAGAAAAGAATGTTTTTTACTGTTCTGTGGTCGATTAAAACTACATCATACTGTTTAGTACAGGTACTATACTTTATCATTGCTCTATCAACCTTCGTGGATTAGTCTAAAACATCAGGATTCTTCACTTTTTTAGATATGAGAAAGTATTGTAAATACTGTGTTGTACAGTATACTCTATTATTTAAAGTTAATGTTTTATTGTGTGTGTAATATATTAATTAAACAGCACAGAATTTATGCAAATCATATGAATAGCATTATGTTCCAAAAACTTTGGAAAGTAATAACCTAAGATGGGAGCGCTCTACTGTATTTATAGAAATTATGTAATTACATTGATAGAAATTATTATAAAGTATATTACATAAACAGAAATTATGAAATTAATATATTTAGACATATACATAGTAAAGTTATTATATAATCGAAATTATAAATTAAGAACTTTCAATTTCCAACACTTTTGTTCATCTGTGTTTCAATATAAGTCACAATAAAATTAATAACATAATTGACATTTCTAGATTCATTGCAAATTAAGAAATAGATTAAGTATGGGTAATAATGAATAGGAAAATCAATGTAGAATGATGAAAGACTGAAATATTTTAACAATTTCATAAAATTGAAATCATGAAAACATTGAATCAAATCTCAATTTTCCATACATTAATTCCCTATTTTCAAAAAGCTCATAGATAGATTCACCCTGGTGTCATTCAAAATTATTATCAAAAAATTTTAAGATGCTCAAATTATTAATTAAAAGAAAGCACTAATATTACCCAGAATTAATGCAAAAGTGTTAGGTAAAGGTCTAGACATGTAGTACATGAAGTGGAACTGAGAAGCCGTAATTAACTGTAACCATACAGCAACTGTGGTACCAAACTGCTTCTCCACGGCCTCCTTGAATTTGTAAAAAGCTATCAACACCAAGGATCCCAATATGAATCGAACTGAAATGAAATAAGAGATGTTTAATGCATTAAAATAAAACCATTTCTTCTGTATGTATATACTGAAATATCTTTGTAGCAATCACCTTGAAGAATGAAATTTAAAGTACAATACATAATTCTTTATTGTGTGATCACTATTTACCTATCATCTTTGAGAACCAATTTGATCCTTTGTCCATCACAAAGGAAAATGTCAATTTGGTCAACTTTCATAAAAATTGAATCATTAACCCAGACGTATTACTTTCCTACTTTAATTCTGTAATACCCAAATTGATATTATCACCATGATTTATTATGTTCTGAAGTATACTGGGATTACGTCTGTTATGTTCCTTCAGTCAGTGTCAAAGTTCTGATGTTGCAAGTCAGAAGTAATCAAAAGGGCCAGAAGATTAGCCTATGTAGAGAACCAGATATCATGCATATGAACATTAAGAGCATGTATGCAAACCAGATATGTATATTTGTCTACTTAGTCAATGGAAAACTCCTGAATCAAGTGATCAAAATGAGCTGAAGAAAGATTGGATTCATTTCATCAAGAAAAAAGATTTGCAATTGTGGTTTCAATTGGTCACATATCAACCACAGTATGGTTGCATAATTGGATGAGAATTAGCAGTGAACTGGGAGCTGAATACTGTGCACTAGCTACATGCTTTGGAGCACAAAGGTCCAACCTGTTTTATAACATTAACCCAGAGGTTATGCATGTCCTCAGAAATCTTAAGAATGGTCAGAGGGTTAAACGACTGCACATGATCTTGACTCGGAGAAAGGACAATATCAATTTTAAAGTGGTTTTGCTACAATTCATAATTACATTTTTGACTAGAAAAATGAATGAAATTTTCATAATTCAAAAAAAAACATTTCATTAAAGTTTATGTGAAAAGTCAAACTAAGATTTTTCAAACTATTTGGAACAAATAAAGATTGCCAGTAAATCCATTCTCTTTGTTGTTAATAGGTTATCCTAGTAAAAATGCACCAAACAAAAAATGAAAAAATTTAGAAAAATGCAATATTTTGCAGTGAATTTCAGAGTAATAGAAATAAAACAAACTAAACCATAATAAACTAAGCCATACAAAATATATTTTGTCTATTAATAAATAGAACAGAAAAATAGTATGGAAGATTCACAAGACAGGAATCCAGGCTTTCTTTGGATTGTGATATTTCCAGCTAATTTTAATTCATGAAGGGTAAAAATCAAATGAAAATTGAAATCCTGAAGACTAAATTAAGATTAAATTCCTTTAAATCCTTTTGAAGAATGTATGTTTCACTGAATTAAAAAGCACTATAAACTACAGAATTTCCATTCAATATAGATATTCATAATGAGGGGGACAAAAATATACACATATTGAGACACATTTCAGATAAAAATAAAAAATATTTACCAACATACTGCATGGTAAATTTATCCAACCCCAAAAGCATATTCACATATAAAAAAGGATAAGATAGCCCAGCTATAACCAGTGGTCCAAGAAATGTTCGTGGAACAACACCAGGAAATTCTAGGTGATCGAACTAAAATTACAAGAGCATCAGCTATCACAACAAAACTGGAAACATACTGTGATTTGATGAACTGTTGTTATACAATACAATTTGCATCCAAATTTCACTTAACAGCACATTTTAGGATACATTTAATTGTTTCATTAGATACCATACATGTATTTAGATTTTTTAAATGGCATATAATCTATATATTTTCCTAATATGACACAGAAATTGTTGCTATTTGTTGATTGTCGAATTGCAACAACAGATATAATATAAAACCGACTGTAACTGAATTCATTTGCCAATTTGCTTGAATATGTTTAATTTGAGCTATGGAGCTACATAATGTTAAAATTACACATAAAAGCTCTCGCAACTCTAAAGAAGTTTTAGCAACAGTCTGATAACAGAAAGCAATGAGAAATCTGGAAGATTAGTGCAAAGAAACTGAGCAAACATGGGTTCAATGTCAAAAAAAGACTATCGCCTTAGAACAAGGGAAAGGGGGAAATTGAAGTGGACGTTCAGGTCTAATTGTAGTAATATAACTGAGGTGTGCTTTTTCCATATATTTGATTGGACATCAGAAATAAAATTATCCAATAATATATAACAAAATGTTGTTATATATTATTGGATAATTTTATTTCATTTGTAGATATCTAATCCATTTATGTAAACATAGATTCTATATTCATTATAAATGGATTAAAATATGATATGAAACATGAATGATACTTTTCCATGAATAGATGTAAGCAATTTTAAAAAAGTTTAGCACAGATGCTATGTGTAGATCTGCTAGCATTTAAAATATTTCTATTCGTCAGAGTGCTATATATAAATAACCTACATTAATGTTGAGAATCAGTTTTATCAGTAAATATTTATAAAAAGCTTTTATTTACACCATTTACAAATATAATACTAATTACAATTGACATTTTTCCAGAATATAAAGCTTACCTGTGATAGATTTGTTCCATGATATAATAGATCATGAATTGCTTGAAGGTTAAAACTTTCTTCAACTTTGGTGAACGGACAAAATATTAAATGCCAACTCATACAAGAATAAAGGACTAATTCTAAAATCTATAGTAAAAAACATACCAATTAAACAAAATTTTGGAAGAAAAATAGTCAAGTCAGAAACACATAGAATTACAACTTCATGCATATTAAAAGATAATTTTTAGAGAAATAAATCAATGAACTATAGATACTAAAGAAAATTAAAATACTTTTTAAGTTTCTTGAAATGGTGTCAAAAATCTTAAAAACAGTTTTATTAGTGTTATAAAGATCATAACATAAATTCTGTAACTATTCTGGTGGTACATGTCTTATATTTGTAGCAATAAGAATCAAAGTATTGTTGATGAGTAAACATTTCATAATCACTTTCTGACAATAAAATTTCTTATTTCTTCGTGAAAAGAATCACAATACCATTTGGGATTGAATTAATAATGATGATGTATAATTTAGTAATAAATTTTTTAACATTAAAACAATTTAGAAAATGAGCAATAAAATAAAATTTGATCAAAGCTATTTTTGAGTTGGTTGCAAAAGTTTGATGTTACATGAAATCAGATACAATTTTTTTTTTCAAATTGAACAGAATGCAATAAAATTGGTTTATTTATTAAAATTAGTAATTTTTAATTTCAATTTTAGAAATATAGACTATAAAGCTATCATCATTACAAATGATTTGTGAAAAGCATGCACTTGAAAATTTCTCAATTCAGAAAAACACTAGCATAAAGTAATGAGAATTTATTTTGCTGTGAAAATACTTATCAGAACTTATTTTAAAAACATCTCTAATTAAACTGTTCTTTTTTTTTAATTTGATAATTTTGTTTAGTGTTTACTATAGCACTGCTAGATACTAAAGTTGTCATATTTTTACATAAATCGTGATAATTTTTCAGGTCATTACCTGAAAAAGTATCACTTTTTATGTTTTATGAATTATTCTCAACATAAAAAATAAAATGTCTCCTTTCTTTAAAACAAAAATGCAATTTTTACACAGTAAAAATATAAGAAAATTCATGCTTGAATCATTTTCATTGCATAAAATGTTGTTCGAGTCACTGAACGAATTGAGATTTTTGGTTTAATTCAACTAATAACATTAATGAAAACTCAAGATAGTCTGCAAAACATTAGTTTTGTTTCCGAAACTGAGCCATTTAAACTGAAGAAAGTGGTCTTATAATAAACAGAAAGTAGATGTTAAATTTTTTAAAATTGAATTGTAAAGATATAAGAGTGAAATAATTTTGAACTTACAAAGTCATATGGAGACTTTCGATTCTTTTGAATTTTGGACTCACTCACTAGATTCTTAGCATCTGCTTGTTCCATTCTCACAAAATTATGCTTCCTAGACGTAAAAAACAATTCAGTATATTATAAAAAACTAGTACATTAGTTTTTATATTTTGACATTAACAAGTGTTTCATATAATTAACTTAAGAGAATATGTATTTAAAACCCAAAAAGTTATAGCTTTTAATATTCATTTCATGCAAATGATTTTAGAAAGAGAACTGAACTGAAAGAATCGGTCTATGCAATATTAATAAAAAAGGGATAAATTTAATAATGCAGAAAAATGCTGGAATACAGTTTATTTTGTTGATACAAAATAGTTAAAGAACAATTAATCTTTTGCTAAAATTGTTTCACTATTTTTAAAAATTTAGCCTCAATTCGTATATGATACAAATCAAATTCAAATATTTTATTAAAGAATACCTTAGGAAAGAAAACAATTTTATTTTGACAAGTGTTATTAAAAAAGGAAACAAAACTAATCCATGCAGAAAAATTTATAATACACAAAAACAAAACTGAAACATCCAATGAAACACCTTGAGATACACCTCTTGATCACATTTTCTTGGAACTGATTTTTGTCTATGAAATCAATACTAATCTTTTCCCAATCAAGGGCCATCAAAAATCACTACCTTCCAGACTGACACTTTGGAGACTAAGTTGTTAAAAAGTTACCATTTTGTTTGTGGATTGTGCAAATTGGAACATTTTATCCTTTAAAAATATGAATAGCAAAACAGTTATTAAAATGCTCAGGGTAACAAGTTAATTACAGTTCAAGACATAATTAATCTTAATCCTAGAATAAGTCATGTCAAATAATTGCAAAAAATTATATTAAAAAAATGTCAAATAGGAAATAAATTATATAAAAAAAATGTCAAATAGCTGGAAATAATCCGTTTTTGATACGTTTAAAAAAATTAATTCAGGAAGTAAATAATTTTTAAATATGCAGGGACACAACATGGCTAAGGTGAAATGCAAATCAAAATCAAAGAAACGATCAATTCCAAAAGTTGATTTTAAAATATTTGGTGAACATGGATGCTAATAGAATGACAGAAAATTGATGGGTATATTTTAACACAAGAGTTAACTTATGCGTAAACTATACTTTAGTAAATGTAGTAAAATATCACAGGGTTTTAATTTTTCTTTTCATCAAATACCTAGAATACATATTACCATATGGGAAAATGTTCGCCTATTTTTACTTTCACATTTAGGAAATTCTATAGATAACGAGAAGTTGTAAAACAGTATTCTTAGTATTATTGAGAACATGATTCGATATTACTGCATTTTCTCACACTAAATATTGTCAGATCATATGATTTTTATCATAAGTAACTAGTGTTTTGTTTTTATTTACTTTAGTTCAAACAAGGTGTTAATTAAAATGTACCTTCAAAATGATGTTATACGGTAAGCATAAGAAATCTTAAAACGATTAGCGTGTAATCACATCCTCATGTCACTTCAAAAGATTATAAATTTACAAAATCTTGCAAACTTAGCAAGAATCCAAATAATGTTTTATTTATTATTTCGCCGGCATTTACCATTGCCATTTCTTAATTTTAATTATAAAACTTATTCTTGATTTTAATTTGCGAATCATGTTAAAATGTCATCCCCCATAAAAGCCACATTTTAAAATGCGCTGTATAGAAAAAAATTCGAAACCAAGAATATTCAGACACTTGAAAATAAATAAATCTTAGTGCAGGTTCACAAGCTCAATTCCGATAGTTCCTTGCCGTTAATTAAAATACCTACCCACCTTTTTGTGTATGAAGGTAAGTAGGTATTTAATTAACGTCACACTGGAGCAACACAATGGGCTATTAATGATGGTACGGGATCAACTCCCAAAGTGAATGATCCGAGGACAACACCACGCAATTTTGAACCACGGTCAGATGACGAGGTCACACCTGAGCTTCCACCCCACTCTCCAAACTTCCACACCGCTCCAACCATACACAAAAAGGAAAATGCGAAAATATCACATACACCTTCAACTGTGGGGAGCTCAGGTGTTGCCTCGTCATCTGACCGTGGTTCAAAATTACGTGGTGTTGTCCTCGGATCTTTCCCTTTGGGATTGATCCCGGACCGTCACCAATAGCCCATTGTGTTGCTCCAGTGTGACGTTAATTGAAATACCCCCCCCCCAACCATACACAAAAAGGAAAATGCGAAAATATCACATACACCTTCAACTGTGGGGAGCTCAGGTGTTGCCTCGTCATCTGACCGTGGTTCAAAATTACGTGGTGTTGTCCTCGGATCTTTCCCTTTGGGATTGATCCCGGACCGTCACCAATAGCCCATTGTGTTGCTCCAGTGTGACGTTAATTGAAAAATACCAAATACCAAATCAACTGTGGGGAGGGGCAATACCTTCCTGGAGGACTTTGAAGAAGCTGGCCCGCATTTATGTGTAACGCCTAAAAAACTAGGAAACTTAAAGCAGGATCCCAACTTCAATAGGGGGTCGCGGTAGCCCGGTTGGTAGAGTAACGGGTTAGCAGCCGGAGCGTTGCGTGTTTGAATCCAATCAAAGATCGCCGTGTACAAAAGGGGATGGCGCACGTTGAATCTGTCATGACTTCAAATGTCCTAACGTTGGGGTGGTGTGGAGAGTGGGGTGCCAGTTCAGGTGTGACCTCGTTATCTGACCGTGGTTCAAATTTACGTAGTGTTGTCCTCGGATCTTTCAATCCGGGATTTATCAATAGCCCGTTGTGTTGCTCCAGTGCGACGTTAATTTATATTCCTACCTACCCAACTTCGATATTGACGAGATTGAAACTCGCAACCAAGCGCTTCAGTACCAGTTTCTTAAAAGCGATGCAATAGCCCGTTGTGTTGCTGCAGTGTGATGTTAATTGAAATACCTGCCTACCTTAAAAGCAACGCTTTTAGACGCTCGACCACTGTTTTGCAATTGTTCAATTTATTTTATACAAAAAATTCAACCGAGGAACTGCAATGAATAGTTTCGCGATTTTAGATACAATAATTAAGATATACTGACTTAATACTATTATCAGTATTGATCTATTAGGACATGTTTGAACCCTGAAGTTGGAACAATAAAAAACTTTGAAAGAAACGAAAAGAAAAACTACAAGGAGCTGAAGGGGGGGGGGGGGTATTTCAATTAACGTCACACTGGAGCAACACAACGGGCTATTGGTGACGGTCCGGGATCAATCCCAAAGGGAAAGATCCGAGGACAACACCACGTAATTTTGAACCATGGTCAGATGACGAGGCAACACCTGAGCTGGCACCCCACTCTCCAAACTTCCACACCACGCCAACGTGAACAAGGAGCTGAAAATAAAGATACAAAATTGCATTAGAATTTCATAAGGAGGTGTTATATTTTAATACACTACTTTTGTTCATACGAAAGAATCCGTAGCTATAAAAAGAAAGCAAAAAGCAACCAAAATAATCATCAGATCAAAATTATGTTGTATTTAAACTGTTGAATAACCTAAACAAAATGAATGCCTTATTTTAAATTTCACGGTAAATTTTTTTAATTGTTATTAATTCATTCATTTATAGTTGAAAGATATTATTTGAATTCAAAATGAAAGGCGTATAGATTTTGAAAAAATTATAATTATTATCAATTAATTAATAATTGAAAGATAATTGAATTCATAATGAAAGGTATAAATTTTAAGTAGTCGACTCAGGGTGTCTCAAACCAGGTGTGCAATATTTTACCTCATTCCTTTCGGAAGATTTTTAGATATAGTCCTCTACTTAAAATATTATAATTTTAAGTAAAGGACTATATCTCAAAGATTTCTATCTTTGACTTAGAGGCCGTGGTAGCCCAGTTGGTAGAGTCACTTATTAGCGGCTGGAGGGTTGCTAATTCGAAACTGGATCCACCCAAAGACTGTCATGTACGTGGGGTCTAGTGCACGTTAAATCTATCGCAGGTTCAAATGTCCTCACGTTTTTCTCTTGCATTCCAAGCAATTGTGGTACGATTTTCACTAGAATTTATACATAGCGTAATTTTGATATGGGAAATCGTTTACAGGCATTAAAAAAGGGTGTTGCTATATTTGAAGTTTTGGAAATAATTTCAAAATAAATATGATGAGATGGACCCTTATACAAATGAAATGCACATTCATTTTTAGTACTCATTATTCAAACTCTAATGACATGTTTTGTTTAATTGTGAGATTCCAGGGACGGAAGTTGTTTGTCTACTTTTTGACCGTGCACATAGCTTTACTATGCTCCATATCTTTACGAGTAGATAGTGCGAGACATGAATCGAAGTTGTGCATGCAATCCTCATTTCTTGGACGACAAATCACGGCACTCTACATATTGAATAGAATCATATGCGGTAAGCATAGGGCGATGTTGTGAGAAGTATCAAGTGTTTCTCCATCCTCCCGTTGAACGCATAATCGTAGTCCAGCTGGTGAGGTAGCTGCATCACCATAACGTCAACATCGACGATCACATTGATTAATTTCTCGATTATCTTGTAAGTGCTGGTCTCCTGTCACTTCAGTCACTAAGTGATGAGATTTAGGGCTATGGCTAGAGACATATATGATGGCGAGTTTATAGTAAGAGTATGCTACCTGAGTATTGCTATTAAGCGGCGTCTCAGAAAATGTGACCAACATGTTTCTAGTAGTCACGTGACTGCTATGAAAAATTGACTTGGTTGGCCGATCTGGCATCTTATCGTTAGTTTGGCGATGTAATATGACAGGCCAAGTGTGTGAATGAGCATTTCTATGGAGTGGGTACAAAAATGATGAAAACTCCAGTCTACTACGATATCGCCTGATCAGATGATGAATCCATGGATGGTTGTCCCATGTACCAGATGAATATTCATCACCTCCCGGCTGACGAGAGTAGTCTGAGGATCACGTTATTACTAGTTTTGGTCGCATGATCATGGGCACATGAAAAGGTTATATTACTCACTCTACTTTTACATTTCTTCTATGAGGACACCCAATGCAGGAAACTAACCAGATATTGATCTGGTTGTTATGTTTCATCATCAAAATTGGCAATATCTTGATGACGAGATATCTCGTCATTAGCAAAATTGGTCAGATCTTGATGGACTCGATATCTCGTCGAAACCACATGGAGTTTTATTTATCTTTCCAGGGACCGAAAAATGAACACAAAGACTATCTTCAATGGCTTGCGGTAATGAATTCCAGGACAGCGAATATAATAATTCATACTAGAAGACATTGACCGACATTGGCAGTTACATCCGTGTTAATTAATTTTATTTTAAAGGGAAAGCGAGGAGTTTGTGGCGTGTAAAAAGAGCGTCAACAAATACCTTGCAGTGTATGTCCAGCAATTTTTTATTATAATTTGTGCTGCAGTATTCAATTTTAGAAAAAAATATTTAGATAGTATCATTTCGGATGAAAAGGACACTCGATGCTCGATTCACACTGGCAAAACCAGTTTTTCTCCCACGACGGCGAAACACGTTCGACCCTTCATGCTCTATTCACACTCGAAAGACAGAAAAGCGTAACTCAAGGAACGCTGACCGACCAACCAATCAGCGATGAGAAGAGCAGTGTTTGCGGGACGCTGGGATGGAATGTCCCCTGTCGTGACACGGCAGAAAGACGATTCGGGTTCAATTCAAAACCACCTGCGTACTTTGCGTCGGTCACGTGATACTCATTTCCTAGAAAACCAACTTTCCTCTCCCTTTTTATGATATCGAAGAGAAAGGACACTCGATGCTCGATTCAAGGCGGATTCACACTGGCAAAACCGTTACCACCGAGATAACAAGGCCAGACCGCTGTGACGTTTCGATCACGTGACTCGCTTACTAGTAGTCATAACAAACATCGCCGCATGGCCGGCTACTTGTGGATTACCTTTAATGTAGCGTAAGAAATTAGGGTTTTTTATACTATTTTACCGGAAAGCAAGTGCAGCTGCCAGTTAAATATTGTTATATAACATTTGTGGAACATTACAGTGTCAAGGTGTTAAAGGCTTTCATCAAATAACACGTTTAACGTGTGTCCAGACCGATTTCTTTAGGCTTAACCACGAGGCTATCCAAAATGCCCTTTCGATGCTGTGTACCTACTTGCTCTGGAAATTATAGATATGGTGATGCACCAAAAGTGGCAGTTTTCTCCTTTCCAGAGGATAAAAATATTAGAAAAAGATGGCTCAGGGCGATTCCACGAGCCGACTTTACACCATCAAAACGCAGCAAAGTCTGCGAACTTCATTTTCAAAACGATGATATCGTCCGGAATGTATCGAAATTCAACAAAAAAACTGGTGAGTGTTCTACCTTTTCCATGAAACGTCTCCGTTTAAAAGTTGGTGCTATACCAAGTATATTTCCATATTGCCGTAAATATCTCTCGAAAACTTGTCCCACCGTTCGTAAAAACTGGGAAGATAAAATTCGTGAAACTGAGGAATCCAATTTATTGAGAGCTATCAACGAAAGCAAATATGAGTTCATTGCTCATCATGAATCTATTTCTTTTCAAAATTTTAATAGGCTACTAGAAATTCTGGATTCATTACCCCATAAACACAATTGGTTTAAACTAATTGAGGAGTCAAAAGTTACTTTTTTCAAAATTTATTTTAATCTAGGACCTGCAACAAATTAGACTGTTGTAATACATTCAAATCTGAAAATGGAAACATTTATGTGGCCAAGAAATTTCTGTAGATAACAATCAAATAAAAACACCCTGTCACGTTAATAATTTGGAAGTTATTGAAAATTGTTTGAATTTTATAAATGAAATATCAATGAAAAATTCTTCAGCCAACTATGATAATAATCGCTTCAGTTGCTTTTACAGTTCAATTGCTTTGATTTCCCATTTTTACAGATTTAATGATGAAGAAAACATTAATTCGATTTCTTTAGACTATGAGAAAGGGTTTTCTTTTCGATTTATGGTCGCATTTGAGAAACTATGATATTGGGCGGTATTAAGCTTGATTGACGTGTGTATTTTAATTAATAAAAGTCATAAGCGAGTTTTTCGCTATATTTTAATTGAATTTACGATATAATTTTGGCTGGTTTTTAATAAGTTATTGCTTTTACTATTTACGCACACTCTCTGTTATCGTTAGTAAATAAGGAAGAAAGACGCGAGGGTGTGGAAGTTTCATTCTGAGATTATCATAGTTTTGACTAGGGAAAAACCATATTTACAAACTGCTATAATAATTTGCAATAACGTATAACAATATTTTCCTGTGGTCTCGACGTATATAGAATATATTATGTATCGTTGTAGACAGATTTCACTGTATTAGGCTTTGAATATTCCAATACGGCGGTGGTCGTTCGTATCGCACGTATGACTACTAGGGAAACGCCATGACGGCAGCGGTCAGGCCTTGTTATCTCGGTGGTAACTGCAAAACCCGTTTTCACCCGCGACGGTGAAACACGTTCGACACTTCAGAAAGTTACTTTTGGGAGCGAAAATGCAGCACTGGGTTACTCTAGATTTTCGGAGGTTGCTATAGATTTCGCCGTCTTGGCTCGAAAACCTTTCTGGCGTGGAAGCCAATTCGATTTCAGCCAATTTTGATTTTGGAATGCGTTGCAGTGGTCAATCACGCCAGTAGCTCAGTGTAACCTTGCTTGATATCAGTGCTGTCAGTGGGCTTGATTACTCTCCTTGGTATTGCGAAGCTTGTTTGGGAATCGCTTATCCTTTTTCTTGCATATTTCGTTATTTTGTTTTTGATATTCATTTTTGTACTAATTGCGTTTGTCAGTTCTCAAATATTTTTTACTGTTTGTTTAGCGCTTTTTTGTATTCCCATTCATTTGTTGTATTTCCATTTGTTTTCATGATTTTTACTATTTGTTGAATGTTTTAAGAGTTCATTTTGCATTTTTAAATTGAATGATTGCATTTGTGCTGTAATCTTATTTGTTTGATTGTTTTCTGTGACCAGTTTCTATTTTTTTAATTACTTTTCTTGTCTGTAAATTATCTAATAATTGTAAAGTATAACTATGAAGGTTTTAATTACTGGCGATTCTATGGTTAAATATTTAGATCAGTATTTACCATCGCAATTACATGGTAGTGTAATACATGTTCTAGCTTTTCCAGGAATCACCATTGAACGTTTAACGGAAAAGATTTCATCTTTAAAGAATCATTATGACTTGATTCTGTTGCATGTAGGTACCAATAACACCTACGATAGCCTTGATGGATGCTTCTCAAAATTTGAGGACCTGTTTCAAACTACTTTAAGCCGAAATCAAGGGACACGTATTGTGATTTCAGCTTTATTGTCTCGGGATCAGGATAAATACCTCTCCCTTGAAGAACAAGCTGTAATGAGACCTTTTCTTCAGAAAATTAATCAACAAATTATCTTCTAAACTAACGGATATTTTCCTACTGCCAAAAGGAGCAAAATGTTTCTTTTTGTAGATCCCAAGTCACTTGGAAAGGTTGTATGGCAAGGGATGGCCTTCATTTAAACAGGAAAGGGAACCTTCAACTAGCTCAACTCTTTATTGCAATGCTAAAGGAAGCTCTGGCGAGCATTCAAGCTTGTGATGTAGAAAAACAACAGGTTTTCCATGACCTACCTGCTCAGTTTCCCTCTCTCAATTTTTCAACTGAGAGTTCGAATCGACCTGTAGTTCCCCTGAGACTAAGGCTGTTGAACTGTATTCTGCTATTGTTACCAAAGGTTCTGTTCAATGCAGGTATTAATATCCATTATGTTGTACATCAAATATTACTTTTAAATGTGTAACGTTGTTTCCATATTCAAGCTTTAGTTGAGGCTTGGCTAATAAGTTCCCTTATTTTCACTAGACATCCTAGTCCAACTTTCAGTAGTAAGAACTCTGGAGGGAGAATCGCTGTTTTGTCAAAGCGTCAACAGCATCCCAGGATTGAGCAGTCTCAAAACAAAAAGTAAGAATAACTTTTTCTAAGATCGGAAGTTTATTTTTCAAAAAATATTAATCACAACTAGTATTTGAAATATATAACTAACAGTTGCAGCGTATTAAAAGCCAATTATTTTTATTTTCACTTAGACATCCCAAACCTCAACTATCCAACTACTCTATTACTAACAAGGATAATGATGGCTGGATCACTGTTTTGCCGAAGGAGAAACAGAGGCGAAGAGTTAAGCAGCCACAAATTAAGAGGTAAGGATGCTTTCTTTTTCTGGAATTATGACTTGATTATGTTAAATGTAGGTACCACGGATGCTTCTCAAAATTTGAGGACCTGTTGCAAACCATTTTAAACCAAAATCAAGAGACATGCATTGTGATTTCAGCTTTGTTGTCTTGGGATCAGGATAAATACCTCTCCCCTGAAGAATAAGCTGTAATGAGACCTTTACTTCAGAAATAAAAAATAACTTTTTCTAATAACTGAAGTTTATTTTTCAAAAAAATATTAATCACAACTAGGGGGGTATTTGAAATATATGACTAACAGTTCCAGCATAATAAAAGCCAATTCTTTTTATTTTCACTTAGACATCCAAAGCCTCAACTATCCGACTACTCTATTACTAACGATGGCTGGATCACTGTTTTGCCGAAGGAGAAACAGAGACGAAGAGTTAAGCAGCCACAGATTAAGATGTAAGGATTCTTTCTTTTTCTGGAATTCAGAAATGAAATTTCTCTTCAAAAATACATGAATCACAACCTGTATTTTTAAAAAATGCAATGAATATCATCACAGTATATAAAAATGTTATTTTTCCCATAGACATCCTAAACTTCAATCTGACTCTCCTAAGACCAGTTGTGAGGGCCATAATGGTTGCATCTCTGTTTCCCAACGAGTGAACAAAAATCAAAGCCTGTGGAGTACAAGAGATGTGGTGGTGGTAGCTGTGACGATATGGTGAATGGTAAGGATAATGAGGGAAGTGGTCTATGTTCTATTAATTTTTCCAAAACTTGCAAATCTAAAGTTTCCAAATCTGCAGAATTTGTTTGTAATAAGTGCCAAAAGGTATATAAACATCGAGGTAGTCTATTTAGGCATCAAAGAATTTGCCAAATTTCTGATAATAATAGTGATGGATATTATCCTTGTGTGTTTCCTGAATGTGATAAAGCTTTCCATTCGAAAAGTGTACGTGATAAACATATAGTTGATGTCCATGACAGTAACATAAAATTACACGAATACCAGTTTGATTCTATGGAGCAGTTTCAGGCATGGTTAGATGAAGAAAGCTCCAAAACTTACAGTTACTTTAAAAAAAATCTAGAAACAAATGTGTTGCTGGTAAAACTTACCATTATTATGTATGTCAGTTTTATTCATCTGAGTCTGAAATTCAACGTCTTGAACAAAGAAAAAATTTAAAGCATAATATGCTTCCTAACTGCAACTGTCCATCAAGAATATCTATGTGAAGAAGTGGATCAAGTTAAAGTCAGTTTTTTCCCTGGACACAATCATGAATTAAATTTTGATAACACTAAATTTCAACCTTTGAGACAAAGTTATCGAGATCAAATTAAAGCTTATGTGGAATTGGGAATATCAACTTCCAAAATTCAAGCCATTTTACGAGATGGAACAGGATCACGAAATAACAGAGATTGCTTCAATGTGAAGAAGTCATTCGTATCTCGAAAAACAATAAATTACTATATGAAACAAAATAAATCATTTTTATACCCCAATGATAATGACGCCCTTTCAGTAGCTGCTGTAGTTGAAAAACTTAGCAAAGAGTCTTATAATCCCATACTTATATATAAACCACAAGGGCAGCCTACTGTATATGGACCCAAAGGTCTTGATAAACTGCCCTCATCTCATGAGTCTTTTGCTCTTGGTTTACAAACTAGAGAACAAAAAAGTTTGATGATTGAAGGAAGCACTAGGGTGTTGTGTATTGATTCGACACATCAAACCAATCAATATATGGTTTTTATTTATTAAATTTGATTGTTCCAGATGAATTTGGTTCTGGATACCCTGTAGCCCACTTCATTGTAAACCATCTAGACCAGGATACATTGTACCATTTGTTTAAGAGCATTAAAATAGTAATTCCTGATTTGAAAGTCAATTGTGTAATGACAGATGATGACCATGTAACAGGGCCTGTATTCAAAAAAGTATTTGGTGAAAATGTTCCTCATTTATTATGTAAGTGGCATATTTTAAGAGCTTGGCAGCGTCAATTGTTGGCCAAAGTTTCCAATTGTAAATTGAAAGAAGAGTTATATTGTGCTCTATTAACATTGCTTGAAGAAAGAAATTCAATTAAGTTTCAAACAATGATGGACAATTTTTTGCAGAAGTTTCAGACAATTGCACCATCATTTATTGAGTATTTTGAAGAATATTATTACAGCAGAGCAAGTCTTTGGGCAATGGATTATAGGGATTTTCCTCATGCCTTCACTGAAACGAACATGTATTGTGAATCATTTCACAACAAACTTAAAACGACTTATTTACAACGAAAATTTAACAGGCGATTAGATCAGCTGATTAAAACCCTCTTACAAATTGAAGAAGATATATTTATGACCCACAAGTATAATATTTTAACTAACTGCCCAAAGAGCATATATCCACCAACTTATCAAAGACGACATTTATCAGCAATGAAAATTCCTGATCATCACTTACTTGAAATAAATTGTCAATCATGGATAATAAAATCTGCATCTAATGATCACACTGAATACATCGTAGAGCAGATTTACAAAGCATGTCCTCAAGAAGATCATTGTTTTTTAAAGTGCTTAGATGGGAAATGTTTAAGTCTATGCAGTCACTTGTATATTTGTTATTGTCCTGATAAAAACCCATTATGCAAGCATATCCATAAAATTCATTCAATTTCCTGTAGAGAGGCTTTGTCTATAGGTGATAATTCTATCGAAAAGATGGAAATTTGCTCCTTGTTAGAATTAGTAGCAAAACCCAAGATTTCTCCAAATGCTATGCCACATTTTGTTGAAGACAAGCTTGAGTCATGCAGAAATTTAATGTCTGAGCTACTTGCTCTTATTCATGATCCAACTGTTAAAAAAGTGTTATTGCCTAACATTACCAAAACGTTAAAAAATCTTGTATCTGAATGCAAAGGTGCGGTTAAATCAAAGACTTTGGAAGAGCTTAGTAATAAAATGCCAATTGTACCTACTTATATCTCCAAATCAGAAGTTGACACGCCAAAGCTTCTTTAAAACAAGACACCAAAGCTTCCAAACGCAAAGCAGGTAATTATCCTAAATTTACTCAAAAAAAACATGCAAGACAATTTGCTAGATTTGACTCAGAGTTCTTTAAGTAAAGACAATAGCTTATTATGTCAAAAAGCATTTAATAATGAAAATACTACTGAAAATTACAAAACTTTTACTCTGAAACTTGATTTAAACAATATGACTAAAGCCCATATTCTACACTGATGACATTTCCATTAGCTTGCTAGAAATTAAATCTCTTGATCCCTATATTCCAAACGAAGAAATTTTGACCTTAACAACTGCAGCATCTGATTTCAAATGTGGCTGGCTTTATGACAGTGTTATTGATGGATTTTTAAGTAAGATCCTTTATGGTACTAATTCCTTGGCTGCCAGGTGCTTTGAAACGAATTATATCAGTAACACTAATGAAATATTGAATCGATTGGCTGGAGTGCAATTTGCTCGTAGTGAATATTTATTTATACCTTTAAATAAAAATTATCATTGGGTTCTACTGGTTGGAAAAATTCAAGAGAAAAAATTTGATTTCTATGGTCCCCTGGGTACAACTTCTACTGAAAATTACAAAGATTCCATTCAATTTTGGAAAAATCAGAACTGTAAAGCTTTAAATCTTCATGAAGATTGGTTAATTTCATGCCCTCCTCACTTTAACCAGACATATAGCACTAGTTGTGGTGTCTTTGTATCATACTTTGTACATCAGATTGTTAAGAATTTAGATGTTAGAAAGGAATTTAATACTTTTGACTTTAGGAAATTTATTTTTGAAACTCTGTAGCTACTGACTATCCATGTAGCAATAAATTAGTTTTATTAAATGTTGAGAAGACAAGACAGCTACAGGTTTTGAAGATTTACTTCAATCATTTTGCATTGTCAAGATTATAAGATGTAATGAAAGATCCAGATTGTTGAATTAAATTGTCAAGAAATATTTTAGATAAGTAGCAAATAAATACAGGATGATTCTAAAGTAACCTCACATATTCATAAGACTAGTTACTGCTAAGATTTTAGTGGGAAATTCGAGATGTAGCCATTTCAAGATATACCCTTGAGATTTATGTAGGTCAAAAGCATGGTAACTACTTGAGGGTAAATATAAGCCAGTGTATCGAAAGAAATGATTAATTTTGTTTCCAGAGTGCTACACAAGAGGTTTGTATCATTGTACTTTTATGTAAAAAGAAACAGAATTAATTTTTCTTTTTCAGGATGCCTCGAGAGGTTTTATCATTGTATTTTTATGTAAAAAGAAACAATTTTATTTTTCAGGATGCAACTCGAGGTTTCTATCAATGTATTTTTATGTAAGAGGACACAGAATTAATTTTTCTTTTTCAGGATGCAACTCAAGGTTTTATTGTATTTTTATGTAAAAAGAAACAATTTTACTTTTCAGGATGCAACTCAAGGTTTCTATCATTGTATTTGTATGTATGAGAACACAGAATTAATTTTTCTTTTTCAGGATACAACTCAAGAGGTTTCTATCATTGTATTGAAATTGATCTTTGCATGCAAATAGAAATACTGGTTTTCTTTTCTAGCTCGAATTTGCATTTTGTTTGAATCTAACTGAATATGGAAAGCTAAAATAATGCTGCAATTTGATGTCTCTTGATCATCCAGTATTCTGCTGTAAATAACTAGATGATGTTTGTTTTTGGTGACCATTTTATATGGCATCAATAATAAATTTCTTTTAGTTAAGATAATCAGTAGATTATAGAAGTGCAACATTGGAAAGATGCAATAAACTCGTTAGAATTGAAATATATTCTTAGTGTTGCAAAGTTGTGATTTTTTTCTCAGTCATGAGTAAGATTTAATTTTAGACTTTATATGGTGTTAGGCTCAGCTTTTCAGAACTTTTATTTTACTATAATTTTAAAAAATCGCAATGGTATTTCCACAGCTTTTCTGAAAACGACCCAAAATATACTAGAAACTTCCTCAAAGGAAAACATTTTATAAACTTCCCCAAACATACCAAACGCAATGTTTTAAAAATAAGTTATTCGAGTTTACCAGAATTTCAGGAAACAATTTTTTTTTAATTTTACATTTTAGAAATTCTAGCTGCACTCAGGTAATTTTATCCTTTGCAAGGAAAAGTAAATGATAAGCGTCTGAAAAATAAAGGATGAAAGTTGAAAGTACCTGTTTATAATTGAAAATCTACAAGGCGAGGGATGCATGATGTACGCATACAAAGCGGGCTTAAGCCCTCTGCCCCCCCCCCCCCCCCATCCATTCAGTGGTCTTAGCAGCATGCGAAAATTTGGCAAAGGAAATGTCCACAGTCTGGTTTTCATTGAGATTAACGAGTTTTTCTCAGTGGGGAGTCAATAGAAAAGACATTCGATGGGGTGTGGAATAAAAAAGACCATTCGATCGTATTCTCCTTTACGGCGCACATTTTTTTTTCAATGAGTAGCAACGGCTCGTCACTTAAATTGCGCAGACCATCAACACAATAAGAATCTGGATAACTGGAAAACATAATGACTAAATCCATCCATCACACTGACAGGTCATTTAACTAAGGAAACAACACAGCAGGAATCTTCTGATCAGTGAAACCTTTCTCAATAAGATGGGGTATGGAAGATTTCTCAGAAAAGTGTCGTATGTGGGGAGAAATAGGGGTCTGGATGCGGCCTTTTTTATCAAGACAGTCTCGGACCTCGCCTTTGGCTATATAGCTGGTTTTTCTAGTGTGGGAAAAATACCTCATTCTCGCACCGTAGGGGACTATAGAGAAGGAATAATCTTTAACCTCTTCTGTCGTAGGCGTCATGAGTGGTGAAGAAAATGTGGAGGTTGCTTCTACAGTTTTGATTCAAATAACAAATTCCAGATACATGATATATATCCGGGATATGACAAAATATTCTCACTTTTAAAATCCCTAGAGCAAAAATGTTGCCGTTTTAAAGCAAACTCGTACCTTTTTTAGATAAAAGCAATTTATTGTGAAAGGAAAACGTTTTCTTTCAGTATGAAAAAAATCATGTAGCCTTTAATTTTGTTAAGATATTAATGATTCAAAAACACTAAATACAATTCCTATTTCTGGGTACCTTGCATAATCCACGAAAACATCACACATTTTGTGTGAGAGGGGAATACTTTGGTTTATATCTTTATTACAATGATAAATTGCCAACTCGATAACTTAACTCAGTACTAGATTATTTAGATTTAGGCATTCGAAAAATTATTCAATGCAATGCTCATAGAGTGTTAGCTCAATTCTATTGGATTGAGGAAACGGTAGAGGGAAGACCTAGTTATTCCGAAATTGTTTTCTGGTTATGTACCTGGGTTTGGGTTTACTTTTGTTTGGTCGCTCTATAGTAATTTTTTCCTAAATGAAGGCTAATTAGACTGGAACCTACGACTTAAAGTGGATTGCAAACCAATAGATATATTCTTTCTCAGATCAAGAATCGAACCCAGAGCTTTTTCAACCAAGGGTCAGGAATTCGTGTGTCTGGATAAGGAAATATTCCCGTTTCAGATAGACTCCGCTCATTCATTCTAATTCACTCGTTTAGTTCTAGGTTATCCAGAATTACAAAGGATAGTGAAATTTTTCGGGAGCTTGAGAATTACTTTTGTTGAATTGTGTAAAATTCAGTGCGGTTGTTTGACATTCCGGAAAGTTAAGTTAACTCATATATTAACATGTCAGTTTAAGCTTTATTTTGTGAAGTTCCATGAACATAAGTTCAATCTCATTTAAAAGTGAGACTGAACTAAATAATTAATAAAAATTAAAAATAAGGCATGGGTAACCTCAATGTCGAAAATAAGTTATGCATAATCAGGAAAATAAAATGTATTAAACCTGAACCTATAAACTTAATATGAATCAAGTTACAAATAGTAAGATCTCGATAACTTTTTAATCTATGTTACCGGCAAAGTTTGAAACGCCGGCATTTTATAGAATGCCCGGCGTTTTTAGGCAAAGTATGAAATATGAGAATTATTATATACTTTCCCTAAGCATTGTATATAATACCTAGGCATTCTATAGAATGACAAATGCTATTTAGGCAAAGTATGAAAAAGGTCATGATAAGACTATTATTTAAAAACCGTTCATTCCTCAAAAATACAAATGTTATTGAAGTTTCATGAGTACGTGAAATAACTCAGTGTCCGTGACGTAATACTGTACAGTACTGACGCCTTCTTTAACAGGATAAATGAGTTTACTTTCGTTTTCCACAAACATCACATCATAGCGATTTAGCAACCAATAGTCCCGTGGTTCCTTCTTAGTAGTCATTTTGGCTTTTTTTACATCATTTATTAACTTCTGGTAAGTAGTTTCGGTTAAGAACAAACTGTTTTTTGCAGCATTAACTCGAAGCTTAGACAGTTCATCTTCGAATCGTCGTTGCATGTCTATTGACTGTGACTCCTTCTCCAACACTATATCTTGCTCTTCCATTTTCATACAGCACAGTATAAAACTAATTTTTTGTTGAACAAATTTAAGTAAAATCGCGTATTTTGACACTCCCGAACAAAGCGCAAAATGCAAATGTGTGACCGCGATTTCGCCGTTAAAAAAATTGTTCGCATCTGCACTGTCGACAAATGTGCCACTTTTATTAAGTCTTCTGTTTGAGGTGATAAGGAAAAGTTGTTATTGATCTGAAAATATGGTGGCCCAAACATTATAAGACGATGCTTTCCCATTGAATTTATCTTCCATTCCTTACAAATGAGCCAGCATATCGAATTCCTATCAAGGGGATAATTCCCCTAGAAAAAAATTGAAGACATAATTAGATATTACTCCAAAGCTAAGATTTCGATGGCATCTATAATTTTATGAAAACTGAATGAATAAAGCCCATGTGCATCTTCAAAAGAGAATGATTTTGTGTGGTCCACCAACAAATTTTAAAGATCCTTTTAGGAAAAATATTTTTTTTTCGTCTATTACCAGTGTTCAAGAAAGAGGTGAAACATGCAATTCAAGTTGAAAAATCATCTTTACAATTCTAGTGATGAACTACCCACTAGACGTGCGACAAAGATGTTTTATGCAGATGGGCCTCACAACGGAAAAATATTGTATAAATAAGCATTTTTCATATTTCCAGCAAGAAAGAAAACTTTTTTAAATTTTACTTTTTGCTGCTTTCGTCGGACCGCTCCCAAATTTCTAAGGGGAAGGGACTGATAACTCAAAAATGTCTCTTCTCAATGGATCAGATAGTCATTTTTGTTATCATATGTACGAAATATTCATACTGTGCTGATACTCCTAACCAGTGGTCGATATAGACCCCAGGGGCGATAGAAAAATAGAAAACATCATTGTATGGGTAATATTAATTCGGTTCATATTTTCTACTTGGCTACCTTATTTTCAAAATTTAATGACATACCGACCCGTTTACAAGATAAACTATCACGATTATTCAAGCTTGGACGATTCTTTTAGATTTCCAAGCTAAATTAGCCTTATTTAAATCATCATTGTTACGAAAAGATTTTCAGAACTTTTCGAATCTACGGCAATTAAAAGTAAAAGAGGAAGACTTAGAAATATACAAAAATATCTTCAAAATGTGAGCGATGATTTTAAAATGCGCTTTGCAGATTTTGAAAACATGCACATTCCAGATTGGGTTATCATTCCATTTTCTGCAGATATTGAAAACATCGAATGTAACAAACAAGATGAACTTATCGAATTGTCAGTTGATCTTGAAGCTAAGACGCTTTTTAAAAAAAAGACTTTAAGTTACTTTTGGAAGAATATGAAAGTTGTAGAAAAATATCCAAAACTTTTGCTTGCATTTCCGAACAATGCTTGAAGCTGGTTTCAGCCATGTTAATTCCATTTTAATAGAACAAAGAAATAAGCTATATATAGAATTCCGTGGTGTAACGAAATGAACATGAGTCGCTCTAGTTACAGTGGCGCCTTTAAGTCTGAAACTTACTAATTTTGAATCCAGCATTGCTCATCTTGTCAAGAGTCACGAAGCACACCCTTTACATTGACAACGTTAGTAAATTGTATACTAAGTTAATAAGTTGGCAAGAAAGAGCATTTTTATTTCTAGTTTTGAGAGTATTCGTGAAAATATCCTATATATAGCTTATATGAATTGATTACGTGACTCCGATTTTTGGTGGGGCAATGATAGCCCGGTTGGAAGAGTAGCGGATTAGCAATAGGAGGGTTGTGAGTTCGAAACTAGGTCTAACCAAAGACCGTCGTGTACGTGGGTGCTGGTGTGTGTTAAATCCGTCGTAACCTCAAATGTCCTCACGTTGACGTGGTGTGGATGTTTGGAGAGTAGTGTGCTAGCCAGGTGTTGCCTCGTCATCTGACCGTGGTTTAAAATTACGAGGTATTGACCTCGGATCTTTCCCTTCAAGATTCAACTACCCATCCCCCGGTTTTGGAAGTGCTGTTCGTTTCACAGTTCATACTTAATAAACCATTAATGTAGTCAGGAATTATTTTTGGAGGTACAAAAGAGAGATTGAATTTTTATGCTAATTGAAGATTTGGACTTATTACATTAAAAAAGTATTTTTTATTTTGTACTTTGAACCAACTTAGGAATACAACTTTTTATGCAAAATGAATATCTGAACTTTATTATATTAAAAAAAGATATTGGGTCGCTAAATTTTTGTATAATATAATATATCAAATTTAGTCCTGACTATGAATTGAAAAAAAGACATACAGTGTTAAAATTGTTACACCTCAGTTGTTTTAGTACAGAAATGATTTTACGAGGGTTTTTCAACAAATATTTATTGTTGGTTAAATACATACAATTTTCTATGCGAAGTACAATAAACAACAATTATTTTCATAATTCTTTTTTTTTTTTTTTTTATTTCAATTAACGTCACACTGGAGCAACACAATGGGCTATTGGTGACGGTCCGGGATCAATCCCAAAGGGAAAGATCCGAGGACAACACCACGTAATTTTGAACCACGGTCAGATGACGAGGCAACACCTGAGCTGGCACCCCACTCTCCAAACTTCCACACCACGCCAACGTGAGGACATTTGAGGCCACGACAGATTTAACGTGCACCAGCCCCCTTTGTACACGACGGTGTTTGGCTGGATTCGAACTCGCAACCCTTCGGTTGCAAGTCCGTTACTCTTCCAACCGGGCCACCGCGGCCCTTTTCATAATTCAATAACTATGTTAAAGAAATCCATGAATTTGTATCGTATTTTATCTTGAAAACATTTTAAAAAGCCGATTCCAACGCTTTCGAAGTCAGCTCAGGACCCCATTGCCCGTCACCCGGGCCAAGAATATATGCTTATTATATAGACCAAAAATATATGCTTTTTATATTTTTTTATATAGATGAGATATCATATAACTTTTTTTATAAGGTAAATGCCAGACATTTAAATTATTAAAAAAATTTCTTCTCAAGTTTTGAAAATAGATATTTATAAAATTATTCTATGTAGGCACTGAAAATTGTATCTGGGAATTTGTCAAAAAATTCGAATAAATTTAAAACGTCGTAAAAGCTAATTATCCGAACCCCTAGTACATTTTTCAATGAATGGAGGTTTGACACATTTCAGTCTGAAAAATGACTATCTCCTTAATTAGTTATATTTACGGAAAATGTTTATGAAATAAAACCCAACTTTTGATACATTAAATTTAGCTATTTTATGCTAAATTTATCTATACCTAATTTCAAAATTTATGACTAATTATACTTAATAATATTTGAAATTTATTATATGACCAGCTAATGCTATAATACTATGCAATATTTGAGCAACACATTTGATATTGTCATTGCTCATTCATCAATTCAGTTTAACCAGTTTTGTTCTGCTATATAGAACCATTGTGACAGATTTTGTGTTTTGATCCTTTCAAGCCTTTCCAAGATTTGTCCACAAAAAATGGGAAATTTTGAAATTCCATTTCTTTAGTGGATGCTCGTGGAGTACGTTGAAAAATCTAAATTTGTACTAAGGGCTTCTCTGTAACATCTTAATAATTTGAACACTTTATTGTTTTGCCTAAAAAAGTTTAAGAGAAATCATAATTTATAGTTGTGAAAAAATTCATTTTTCTATATTTACCAAAATTATGTATTAGGGAGACTAAAAATTTTCTTGAGCTTGCTTTCTTGATCTTAGGAGGGTTTGAGGAGAATCGATTTACCAACTCCCTGAGCCACCATGAGACACTTTATGTAGATGTATTCTACAGATACAAAATGATGATTCTGTGTTGTGTATGGTTTATCATCTTAGCAAAGGAAAAACGTATTTCAAGAAGTCTGTTGAAGCAACATCAATTTGAATTCCCTACAGTAAATAGACGCCCTTTACATTTTCTTTACAAAAGCAAGCAGCTCACGAGATTTATCTCTACAATGTTTTCTTTTCGAATTAAAGTCTACAACATTCAACAAGATCTATCGTCATTTTATAAACTTTAAAAAGGTGTTAAACAAGTAATAAACAGGAAAAAAGATAATGAATTGTCCTTAAAAAGAAATAAAGCGAAGAAAGTTTTCATAACTTTGAACTGGCATTTCTTTATTACTCAAAACAAAGTGACCACATTTTTAATGATATAACTAAACATTTTGATAAATTCAACTTTTAGTGTAGTGGTATAATTTTACTTTCACTCTTCAGTAAAATATTTTTCAAGAGTCCCCAAATTGAAATAGATCCATAGTTATTAATTGCAATGAAAAATGTAACAGGTATGTAATAAACTGTAAAAGCGTATTAAATTGCCTTTAAATATAAATAGTAAAAGTGGATTTATCATTTTAAACTTAAATATTTCCTTAATTCGCAAAACAAAGTGATCCAATTTTTTATGTCAGAACTGAGTAGAAGCCATGAAAAATTCAGATTTTGGTTGTGTGTACACCATATATACCCAGTAGCTACTAGATTAAAATTTATTTTTATCAGTGATAAAATCTTGCAAATGTTCGAAATATTCCTGTTTTCTTACTCATGACAAAATATACTGTCATTGGTTCTTGCAAAAAATATTATTTTAGTGCTTTTCCCTTCATGTAAATTTGTCTTTGAAATTAAAAAAAGAAATCTCAATTTTCAATCAGGAAAGTTTTTGAATACCTAACAATCAAAATTAAGCCAAAGTTCTATCAGTAATTTATTAATTTATTCTGAGTAAAGTGGGTTTCGTATTTTGTGATTTGCTCAATCAGGGGGAGTCATAGCATTTTGTGTACTCCTTAATTGCAAAAATCGAGAGCTTCGCAGTTTCTTAAATTCCAAATGGTAAAGAAATCTCAAAAATAAAATTGATTTTTAATTTTCAAAACATGTACACACACAATTGTACAAAAAATGAAGATGCTTATAAATGATGAACCACCCTTTGTTAAGATGGCGTCCCACTCTCCTTGTAGCAGATTTCTAGACAATTCTATTCAACGGCAATTCTTCGAAAGACGGGGAAAAGATGACTTCAGTGAGAAAATGTCTCAAAGAAGCCAAAGCCAAAAAAAGCGCCAAAGCATTTGCCAAGAAAGCGATAACTAGTGAAATGTGACAGTTGCAAAGTACGATAACCTGCCAAATATGATTACCCTGAATACACCCTAATTACCCGCCTCGGGCGCTGCATTTTCGCTCCCATTTGACAGACTAGACACTTCATGCTCGATTCACACTAGAAAGACAGAAAAACGTCCGTGATCGAAATTGAAAAATTCACTCTCATAATGAAATAAATAAAAAAACTTACGGATACCGTAGTGCTACCATATACGAAGAACCTAGAAAACGTCTTTATTCATAATTAGCATAATGTAAAAACATCCCTTGCTCTTTAACCCTTACAACTAATCAACTTAAATATTAAGAATTCTGCGACAATGGCGAAAGTCCATTTTTAATTTTGAGGTAAACACACGGTTTGTTTTTCTTTTCTCATAAATTATTTTTAAAAATTGTGAATGCTAGAATTGAAAAGTATAATAAATTACCTTAAAGATCACATTGTTAAGAAAGGGTTTGGTGGAGTATTTGCTTCTGACCGTCTACCAAACTTACGAAAAAATACAATTATTTCATTGTAAACCTAGACCCAAGTTACAAATCAAGTTCAAAAACATTGTTTGTTATTACTTTTGTAGTTATGGGACATCTCCATCAAATAAAAATATAATTAAGTTTATGAAAAGGAACTGTAAAATCGTTGAATAGAACACTAGTCTTTTCCAAAGTTTAACTTCTCAAACTTGTGAAAAAAATTGTATTTTTTTAATCGAATTAGTCGTTTGAAACATTTGGATTTGATTCCTAATTAAATAATTTAGAATGAAAGTGTAACTAAATGTTTCTTGAAGAGCTTTATTCATTTCCTGAAAAGTCTAAAAAATGCTTAAAATTAACCAAAATTGTAGAAGTTGTTTATGATGCATGGAAATATGAAGTCTAGAGGTACTGAAGAATATCAAGTGTTTTCTCAGAAATGTTTTGCTCCACAGATTTTAAGAACTTGAAATTTTGTTTGATTTTATCATGTATACAAGGAATGAAAAAGAAATTTATATTTAAACTTCACTTCACAAAAGACGTTTCAACGATGGAAAAATTTGGTTTTGTGTATTTGCATAAATACTATAAAGAAGATTCGTATTCTCTTCACAATTCAAAGAGAATCCATCACTATGAGCCAGAATCCAAAAAGCAACGTATGGAGTGGAAACATCCAAGATCGGCAACGAAGAAATTCGACTCAACTTTCCGCGGGAAAGGTGATGCTTTTTGGAGCTCTCAAAGGCCTATACTGGAAGACTACCTAGAAAAGGGGCGTACGATCAACAGTGCAAGATACAGTGATTTGCTGGGCAACAATCTGAAGCCAGCAATTCGCACCAAACGCCGATGCCTATTGTCGAAGAAAGTGTTGTAGAATGACAATGCACGCACACACACTACCGTCCAGATCGTTGAAACCATTACCCATTTGGGTTTCGAGGGGCTGAAACACCCTGCCTACAGCCCAGATCTCGCCCCACCGACTATCATCTTTGGGCCGCTCATCAATCGACGACCGTTAAGCTTCAAAGATGCTTAGAGGTCGTCGATTTTCCACGGACAAAGTGCGGGAAGCGGTGCATTAATGGATTGGCGACAATACAATCCGAAAACCTTGCAGCCAATACGCAAGCTTGTGGACCTCTGGACCAGGTGCATTGAAAAGAAAGGAGACTAGAAAAATGACGTACTTGTTCAACCCCTACATTTGTATAAATAATTTTAAAAAATAAAATGCGGATAAATTTTGACTTTCCCTCTTATGATTAGTTCATTGTATGAATGTTTGATTTATCCATGAAGTTTTACAATTTTATTTTCTACTCCAGGTTAGCACCTCCTGTTTCAGTTGCTGAGACAGATGAAAGATCATTTCTGAGTATTTACTTTGAAGTATTTTCATGCGTTTTATTCAGTATTGAAGAACACACAAGCATTTTGAAAGAACGTAAAAGAAGTCCTTTTGAAACGGGAAAATACAGCATTTGTAGTTCTTTCCCGTTTAAAAAGAATATTCAAATTGGTAGAGAATGACGAAAAGCAACCGAACATTTTTCAATAGAGGTCAACATTGAATCGTAAGAATACAATAAAAACAATGTTTTGTGTTCCAAAACTTGCTGATGAAGTTTTTGAGTTCTTGGGGAAAGAAAACTGTCCAAGGAATAATTAGTTATCACTAGAAAATACGAGAAAACGGAAGAAACCTTATATCATCGATCTCAACAAGACACGATAAATTAGCAAAATAAGTGAAGTACACAATTCTGTCATATCTTGTACTTTCGTACTTCTGTGGTTTCTCTCTCCTAAAAAGAAGAGGGGATAGTCGGTTTTCTTCGAAATGGGCATCATATGACCGACGCAAAGTACGCAGGGATTTTTCAATTGAGTCCTAATAGTCTTTTTGCCATGTCACGACGAGGGGACTTTCTACCTCAAGGTCCTTTGTTAGTCACTGCTTTTCTCATCTTTGATTGACTGGTCGGTCAGCGATCCTTACGTTATATTTTTCTGTCTTTCTAGTATGAATCCAGCATGAAGCTGGATCTACACTGGCAAAGTTCATTTTTCTCCCGCTGTGGCGAAACACTGTCGACCTTTCACATAGCCATCGTTACTCGCTTAAGACCCGCGCAGTTGTAAAGTTGGACCACTCAAAATATTGAAAAAAGTTGTATCCTATATTAAAGATAATTTATTGTACTTTTTAATTTTAGCATTCCCAATTCTTAAAAATAATTTAAGAAAAGAAAAACAATCTGTGTGTTTACCTCAAAATAAAGTCGCCTTTTTCTCAGAATTCCTAGTATTAAAAAGTTACTTGTGATTGTAAGAGCAAGGACTAAAAACAACGAAAGGGTTTTTAGATTATGATAATTAAGGATTTAGACGTTTTCTAGGTTCTTCGTATATCCACCACGGTATCCGTAAGGTTTTTTTTATTTATTTCACTGGGGGTAAGTGTAGAAAAAAAATGTTTGAAATATTAACAAAATTATTTATATAAAGTCCACCTACAGTATTTGCAGTCCTTTCCCGTTTAAAAAGATATTCAAATTGATAGAAGAATGACGAAAAGCAGCCCAACATTTTTCAATCTATATCAACATTGAATCGCAAGAATACAATAAAACTTACGTGTTCCAAAACTTGCTGATGAAGCTTAAGTTCTTGGGAAAGAAAACTCTCCCGGAAATAATTAGAATTACCATTAGAAAATACGAGAAAATGGAAGTAACCTTACTTCAGCGAGGCCAACAGAAATTAGCAAAAGAAGTGAATGCACAAAATTCTTTCATGTGTCCTGTACTTTCGTATCCTTCCTGTGGTTTCTTTCTCCAAAAAAAGAGAGGGGATAGTCGGTTTTCTTCGAAATAGGCACCACGTGACCGAAGCAAAGTACTACCCAGAGGTTTTCAATTGAGTCCCCATCGTCTTTTCCTCGTGTTGTGACGGAGGGACTTTCTTCCCCATCCTCTCTTGTCAATCACTGGTTTTCTCATCTCTGATTGGCTGGTGGATCAGCGTTCTTTTCATCGCATTTTTCGGTCTTTCTGGTGTGAATCGAGCATGATCCTCGCACTAGAAAGGCGGGAAAACGTAACTCAAGGAACGATGACCGATCAGCGATGAAAAAGGCAGTGATTGACAGCTATTTTATAATAGGAAGCGTTAGCATAAGTGCATAGTTTTAATACCAGAAGGCAAAGGAAATTTTGGTTAAATCCTACACAATACTATCTTCAGCTTGGATAATTAATTAAAAAACAGTAACTGTTACCCCAAAACTAAATGCTTTTTCATTTCAGTCAGCATCTTAGAACTATTCGTTATGGGCTATGAATTTAAACATTAAATTAAAATAATTTGTATTCACGGTTTAAGTAAGTTTGGGTACGCGTGAAAAAATGCACAATAAATAAGCAAATTTCTAAAAAAAACTATCTATTAAACTGTACTTTAAAAAATACTTTACATACGAAAATAGTAATTTCAAGTAATCACAACAAATTTGATGGTAGGTATTTTACTTAACGTCACACTGGAACAACACAACGGGCTATTGGTGACGGTCCGGGATCAATCCCAAAGGGAAAGATCCCGAGGACAACGTAATTTTGAACCACGGTCAGATTACGAGGGCAACACCTGAGCTGACACCCACTCTCCACACCACGTCAACGTGAGGACATTTGAGGCCACGACAGATTTAACGTGCACCATCCTCCACTTAAACGACTGTCTTTCGATCGAGTTATGAACGCACAACCCTCCAGTTGCTAATCCACACCTCTTCCAATCAGGCTACCCCAGAATCCATTCGAATCTCTGGTATTTTGCTTGGTGTTTGTTCAAACTGGTTGATGTTTTGCACACTTTTCGGATATGTTCCTCGTTTATTGCTATTTCGCGCGAGTCTTGGATTCAACTTATAGAATTTTATTTCAGATAGGTAGGAAGGTATTTTAATTAACGTCGCACTGGAGCAACACAACGAGCTATTGGCAACGAATTTCATTTCAGATGCCTTCTCTGCTAAAATTTTTATATTCGTGCGATTCGTCAGAAAGCCAATTGAAGCATGGGACAAATGTGTTTTCTGTGGAGATTCGGAAAGCGATTCAAAATTGACATTTGTATTTTATGACAAATATTAATGTTTTAATAATTTGGAATTATCCACATTGAACATAATAGCCCGTTGTGTTGCTCCAGTGTGACACGCTAATTAAAAATACCATACCACATTGAATAGTTATTGCAAATTAATAGTTTCTCACAATTCACATAATTCGGAAAATTATATTAGGACAATTCAAATTTTCCTGATTTTCTCTCAATCAACTGATTAGGTGCATTGCTTCGTTGACAAATTTAACGAACGCAATATTTTTGGTTGACAGATTATTTTTTGAATTATTACAATTGTAATATTTTCATACTTTTTATGCGAGTAAAGTTTCATGTTTTTATATTTCAAATGTAGTAGGTAGGTAGTGTAAAGACTTCAGACTAAGATAGATGGCGCTCTTGCGCATGCCCAGAAGGACTTTGAGAAAGGAAAGAGTTGAGAACGAGTGTGGCGAGAGACGTGTGGGTTGTGTTTTTTGGAGAGTGATCGAGACTGTGTGAGATGTTTCGTTTTTGATATTTACTACCTTTATTATTTTGTGTTGTGTGTCGTGCCTGTACTGTGTCCTGTGAGTTCATTAAAATGGTTTGAACCAAAAAAAGGAGTATTCCTTGTGATGATAATTTAAAATTTTGAGCAAGTCAGTACAGACGACGAAGAAATGGTGGCAGCCGTTTGGATACGATCCTGGTATTGCTGATATCTCCAGTGCAAATTATTGGGTGAGTACCAGATTTCATTAGCAACAGTGCCTTTTTAATTGTAATTTGTAAAGTTTTGCATGTTGAGTTTTGGTTCATTGAAGAATCGTTGTTTTGGTTTCATGCAGTTTTGGTTTTGTAAAAGGCAGTTGTAATATGCAAAAATGCTCTCTTATTTTAACTAGGCTGATATAGTTAAAATTTTGTTTGGTAAAAGGAGTGATAATTTTGAAAAGTGTTCTTATTTTAACTAGGCTGATATAGTTAAAACTTTGTTTGGTGAAAGGTAGTTGTAATTTTGCAAGTGTTCTTATTTTAACTAGGCTGATATAGTTAAAATTTTGTTTGGTAAAAGGAGTGATAATTTTGAAAAGTGTTCTTATTTTAACTAGGCTGATATAGTTAAAACTTTGTTTGGTGAAAGGTAGTTGTAATTTTGCAAGTGTTCTTATTTTAACTAGGCTGATATAGTTAAAATTTTGTTTGGTAAAATTGAGTGGTAATTTTGAAAAAGTGTTCTTATTTTAACTAGGTTGATATAGTTAAAATTTTGTCTGATTTTGAAAGGCAAATTTATTCTGTTGATTTGCAAAACTATTCTTATTTTAGCTAGACTGATATAGTTAAAATTTTGTTTGATTGTAAAAAAAAAAAATTAGGACACTCATGTGGTATATAAAAAAGAATTTTCTGTTCTGAATGGTTAGAATTAGAACTATTCAAATGGTCAGTTTGAGTTTTGTTTTCTGAGAAAAGAGAATTATTTTAAAATTTTAAATTGAAATAGCCTAGTTTGTTTTGTGTTCTTTTGTATGATGCTATCTGATGACAATTGAAGTGTTGTTAAAATTTGATTTGATTCTGTTGTATGATTCAAAATAGAATTACAAATTTGGTGTAGAAGTATATAGTTTGAATTACAAGTATAATTCTTTTTGATGAGTGTTGTCAACAGCACCAAATGCCTAGAATTTTCAATATTTAGTGCGTCTTGGGTTATTTTGCTTTGGAAAATATTTTGTTATATTTCTGAATGAATCGGAAATTCATTTAAAAGAGTTTTGGAGTGTTTTGAAATTGTCATTTTCATTTGTTGCTCATTTAAATAACTAAGAAACCCCTTAGAATTGTTTATTTATTTTGCGGAATTTTGAATGTCTAACTTGTGTACTTAAGGAAATTTTTGTTAGTAATTTGAAATTGCTTTGTGTAACTAATTTGGCAAATGTGAGACCATTTTGTGTTCAGAAAAAGAACTCGAAAAAAAAAAATAATCTGAAAGTGTGGATTTGAATTATTCACTTCCTGTGTTTGTTGACGAAAAAAAAGAAAAGGAAAAGAATGATATTCTGTTTTATATTTTTGTGTGTGCATTTATGCTTCTGAGTGTGAATCAATTGTTCATAGAGAAAAGGGAATTCTTTTGAACTGAAAATACCTTTTCTTGATTAGACAGGAAAGTTGAGTTTATATTCTGAATTGTATTTTAATTGTAGTATTATTTTCAAAACAGCTGTTCTTTAGTTGAACTTTTCTTTAACTGTTTATTTTCTTCTCAATTTGAAAACATCTTTAAAAAAAGATATTGTTTTAATGAATGAAAATTTTAATTTGTTTATGTGTTCGAAAATTATTTCTATTGATTTTTGGTTGTTCGGTAAGAAAGTTGTAACGTAGAATTAGCGAATTTAATTCTTTGATAAAGTCTTGTGAATTCTGTTGGAATTTAATACCTTAATATAGGTTTTTGATAGTGTTTCCCCTGGCCCTTAATCATGGCATTTCTTGCAATTGGTAGAAAGCAGGACTTAATTGCTGTTGCGGAAGAAATTGGTGAGAAGGTACCAACTTCGTGCAAGGTTGCGGATATTAAACAAATAATTTTAAAAAGCCCAAATTTCGATCGGGAGGAGGTAACGATAATCATGGAACGAGTCATAAAAGATAGACTGGAAGAGGAAGAATTAGCTAGGCAAGAAGAAGAACGACAAGAGCGGGAAAGGGTCAGACAACATGAACTCGAAATTAAAAAACTAGAAATGGCTCAGAAGGAATTTCGCCGGTCTGAAGAGGAATCTGAAAATGGGGCGGATAGAAACAGAAAAATCCAACTTACCCAAATCACTCCCAAATTTGACGAAAAAGGGGATGAAATGGGATTGTATTTGATCAATTTCGAGAGGAAAGCAGAGATGGCTCGAGTGCCGAAGGAGGACTGGGTGGCTTATTTGCTGGCCGTTTTGCCAGCCGAGTTATCTAACATGCTTGCCCGAGAACCTCCTGAAGTGGCCAACAATTATGATGTTGTGAAAAATCTCATTCTGAAACGATACAAAATGAACGCTGAAAAATTGAAACAGTGTTTCTACAGACATCAGAAAACAGCAGAGAAAACATGGAGAAATTATGCTCATGAACTGTACAGCTACTTCACTGAATGGCTTGCTGAATTGGAAATTGAAACCTTTCAGCAACTAAAAGATTTAATCGTTGCCGAGCAATTGAAGTATCGTGTACCAGATCAAATCAAGGAGCATTTTCTTGACAAATGGATGAAGTTGAAGACACCTTTTGAATTGGCAGAAGTGATCGAGGAGTACGAAACCATCAGGCAGAGTTTCAGGAAGAAGGAATTTCCAAAGAAGTATGGCTATCAAGGTTCAAAGGGACATTTTAGTGGAAGTAGACCCAAAGTACCATTCAAGGATGACAAGAACAAACATCCGGTCAAAACCGAACCCGCAAGCAATGAAAACCGTGAAAGAGAGTTTGAAAAGAGAAGACAGCTCCGATGCTATGAATGCGGTTCGTTATCACATCTGAGACCCCAATGCCCAAAGCTCAAGAGATCTGAAGTAGTAGCTGCCAATGAAGTCTTTGGAAGACACGTGCCTGAGTTGATGTCTCCTTATACTAGTGCTGGGACAGTAAATGGAGCCCAAATGTCTATCTTGAGAGATACTGGTGCCAGCATCGATCTTATACCCAGAAAATTTATCAAACCACATATGTACACAGGTGAGCATGTGTGGCTCGCTTCTCCATTAGTAGACAGCCCGGTCTGCTTGCCCATTGCAGAAGTTGATTTGAACTGCGAGTTGGGACATGTCCTTACCAAAGCTGCTGTAAGAGACAGTTTTCTGGATCAAGAGCATTACCTACTAAGTAACAAAACCGTTGCTCTGATCGAGAGTATGAAAAAGGATAAGGAGCTGGAGCTCCAAGTTATTAATGCAGTTCAGACGAGAGCTCAGAAAAGTCTTTTGACAGCCGAAGTTGAAGAGTATCCAGTTGAGTCGAGTCCTGGAGAAGAGAATGACAGTACCGTGTTAACAGAGGAAGACGGAGAGGTATTGCCTATGGCGGAAGAAGCCTCACTTCCAGATCTGATTAAAGCCTCACGGAATGATTTTGTCGAAGAGCAGCGCAGGAGTAAAGAGTTGAAACCACTTTTCCTAGAAGCTGAGAAAGAGTTAGAAAAAGAATCCAAGTATGCAGTCGTTAATCAAATGCTGTTCTATCTGAAAAGTGACAAGGATGGTACGCAGAGAAAACTGCTGATTGTTCCAGAGAAGTTTCGGGACCAATTAAAGAAACTGTCTCATGAAGGAACAGCGGCTCACTTAGGAGTGACCAAGACTAAAGATGCTCTTTTTAAAACTTTTTTTTGGCCGAATTGTTACAAAGATGTTGAAGAATTTGTCAGATCTTGTGACCAATGTCAGCGAGTCGGGAAACCTCGGGATAAGAAGAAGGCACCCATGAAGATCGTTCCTGTCATCTCGGAGATCTTCACAAAGATTAATGTGGATGCTTGTGGTCCTTTACCTACTACACCATCTGGAAACCGGTATCTCATCACTGCAATTTGCATGTCTTCCAAATATCCCGATGCAGTTCCTGTCCCAAATCTTAGTTCTTCAACCGTGGTCGATAGTTTCCTGCAAATCTTTAGTCGGATGGGTTTCCCGAGGGAGCTGCAAAGCGATCAAGGAACGTCGTTTACAAGTGCACTCACAACGGAGTTCCTGGAGAAATTTGGAGTTAAAGTAGTGCGAAGTTCCGTACATCATCCCCAGAGCAATCCTGTGGAGAGACTACATAGAACTTTGAAGAGAATTCTTCGAGTCCTGTGTCTGGAGTCAGGACCTGATTGGGAGAAAATCTTGCCTCATGCCCTGTTTGCTCTACGAGTTGTTACTCATGACAGTACTGGATATACTCCAGCTGAGCTGGTTCATGGACAGAATTTGAGGACTCCCATGACTCTACTGTACGAGAACTTGACGGAAAGCGAGGAAGAGAAGACTAGCGTAGTATCATATGTCTTCAAGCTACTAAACCGCATGAAAAGGTGTCAAGAATTAGCCGTCCAAAACATGGAGAACGCCAAAGACAAACAAAAACTATGGTATGATCGCAAGGCTGTGAAGCGTAAATTTTGTGAAGGCGACCTTGTGCTGGTTGTCGCTACATCTAGGCCTAACAAAATGGCAGTTCATTGGATCGGCCCAGGGAAAGTCGTTAAACAGCTTTCCGAAACCAACTACATTGTGCAGTTTCCAGAAAAAGACAAATCCCATGTGTACCATGTGAACATGCTCAAGCCATATTTCCAGAGACCCGAAAATGTGAATTTAATCTGTCTAAAAGAGATTAGGAACTGTGACAACGAGGAGGACATTCCAAGTCTCGAGCAGAAGCCTGAAGTCTCGGAAATGACACAAATTTGGCAAGACATAGAACAAAATGGTCGCTTGTCAGAAGATCAGAAGGAGCAGCTGAGAGAGTTGCTATCAAAATACTCTAGCTCATTCTCAAACCAGCCGGGGTGTACTGATCTTACTGAACATGACATTGAGCTTGAATCTGAGAGGCCCATCTGTGCCAAACCTTACAAGATGTCTCCACGCCAAACAGAAATTTTGAAGATGGAAGTGGAGAAGATGCTGTCGCTCAAAGTCATTGAGCCAGGAGAATCTGATTTTACTTCTCCTCTTATTCTGGTAGAAGTACCAGGAAAGGATGCAAGACCGTGCATCGACTATCGAAGACTCAACAAGGTCACTAGAACCCAGTACTTTCCTCTGCCAAACATTGAGCAGCTTGTTGAAAAAGTGTCAGCTGCCAAGTATATCACCGTTCTAGATTTGACCCGAGGTTATTGGCAAATACCTCTGAGTAAACGAGCCCAAAGATATTCAGCTTTTGTAACCAGTTTTGGGACATTTCGACCGTTGAGATTGCCATTCGGTTTGAAAAATGCCCCTTATGACTTTAGTCGTTTGATGGCCGAACTGTTGAAAGACTGTGGAGAATTTGCATGCCCTTACTTGGATGATGTAGCCATCTATTCCCTAAGTTGGGAAGATCATTTACAACATTTGAAAACCGTCTTAGAAAAGATGAATGCAGCTCATCTGCACATCAAGCCTTCTAAGTGCCAGTTTGCTCGTGCGTACGTAAAGTATCTTGGGCACTTGGTTGGTCAGGGCCAGAGAACACCTGGAGAATTGAAGATCCAAACTGTAAAGGACTTTCCGACCCCTGCGACTAAGACGCAGATCCGATCTTTCTTAGGACTTGCGGGGTATTATCGAAAATACATTCCTGACTTTTCAGTCCTCTCAGCACCAATTACAGATCTGCTGAAAGGAAAAAATCGTCGTGCTGCTGTCATATGGACTGATGCTTGTCAAGAGGCGTTTGACAATTTAAAGAAACGGTTGTCGGAGAATCCGGTGTTGTACAGTCCAGATTTCTCGAGACAGTTTCTCGTCCAATGTGACGCGTCAAATCTTGGGATTGGCATCGTTTTGTCCCAAATTAATGACATTGGTGAGGAACATCCTGTCATGTACTTGAGTCGGAAGTTCTCAAATGCAGAACAAAAGTACAGTACCATCGAGAGAGAGTGCGCAGCTATCGTGTTCGCCATCCAAAAGCTGCGATGTTATTTGGATGGACACCAGAAGTTCATCATCCAGACGGACCATAATCCCCTTGTTTGGCTGGACAAAAATACGGGAACCAACCCTAGACTTTTACGTTGGGCTTTGATCCTGCAGCCATTCAATTATGAGGTTGTCCATAAGAGGGGGAAACAGCATCAAAATGCTGATTCATTAAGTCGCATCCCATAAACCTCATATCCTTTTATTTTATATTAGTAAGTTTATTGTTTATTTTGATATTTGTATTATGTGTGAAAATTTTAAATTTTTCTTATCATTAGTGTAAATTGTTTTCCTAAATTTTTAATAAGTATATAATTTTTTGTATAATATTTTTGAGTTCAAGGCACTGATTGCTATAATCTGGTACATGTGCAGTGTATTTTGTGTACTTGAACTCTTGAACTTTTCCAATGACTGCACCTATCTGGAGACTTTTTCAGGCAGTGGAGTCATCAAAACTTTTCCCTCATTCTTCGAGAAAAGTTTCCTCCTTGTGGGGAGGAGTTTATAAGTCTGTAAAGACTTCAGACTAAGATAGATGGCGCTCTTGCGCATGCCCAGAAGGACTTTGAGAAAGGAAAGAGTTGAGAACGAGTGTGGCGAGAGACGTGTGGGTTGTGTTTTTTGGAGAGTGATCGAGACTGTGTGAGATGTTTCGTTTTTGATATTTACTACCTTTATTATTTTGTGTTGTGTGTCGTGCCTGTACTGTGTCCTGTGAGTTCATTAAAATGGTTTGAACCAAAAAAAGGAGTATTCCTTGTGATGATAATTTAAAATTTTGAGCAAGTCAGTACAGTAGGTATTTTAATTAACGTCACACTGGCGCAACGCAACTGGCTATTGGTGGCGGTCCAGGATCAGTCCCAAAGGTCGGTTAGTTGATTTGGGTTATATGGCGCAAGGTATCAAATCCCAAAGATATTTCACTCATCATCTGACTGTGGTTCAAAATTACGAGGTGTTGTCCTCGGATCTTTCCCTTCGGTGGTTGATCCCTGGTCGTTAATAGCCCGAAGCATTGCTCCAGTGCGACGTTATTTAAAATATCAATACCAAAAATATTTGTACTGTGACTTGAATTATTCTAAAAAATGTTTCGGTGTTAGCAACATTGAGACTACTCGGTTCTGGATATTTCAAGTCGGACCACCTTTTTAACCGTCCTCCCTTTTTTGTTTTCCTGTTTTTCCACTACCCCCATGCTTTCCTCTGGTCGTAAAATACAAAATAAACCTATTTATCTTGGAGCCAGCTGACTAATATGGTTTCTTGTAGGTCCATTCTCTTTTATGGAGCCTATACAAATTAAGATTTTTTCGCATATTCGATGTAGAAGTAAGATGCTTCGCAGCAAGCACTTCGTAAGTGATACATCCTTTCCTTTTATGGAGTACGTTATTCTGATTTAGTTGCATCGAACTTAAAATGAAAGACGGAGCATGTGCCAGTAGCTTCATGTTATTTCTTCCTGTTGCTCGGTTTGAAGGTTGTCAGGGCTCGGTCAGGTGGTTGTGGGTAAAAGCATGAATCCTAAATTATTGATTTATAAAGTGATTATCCACTGTGGTCAAAAACACTAGTCTGCTTCCTTAGCCAATCGGCTAAGAGTTGAAGATGATGTCAAGTTTCTTCAGTACTTTCGTATAACCCAAGCTTTATTTAAAGTAGTACTTGATTATGATTGACATCTTGTGTGTGGAGAGAGATCACATTTAAATAGAGAACACATCATTCAGGGAGTTAGGAAGGATCTCAAGAAAGACTCACACTGTGTATAAGGTAAGGATGAGTCATCCACATTGTATGGACGGAACGGATTTTATTCTCCCTCCGAAATCTTTTCGGGATTGCCGATGTGGATGTGTGAGCGCAGTCTCATTTAAAACAATGTAAATAATTCTAAAATCCGTTGAGTGCCGTCCGTGCGATGCGTAATAGCACGATTTCGGTATTAAATTTTGATCCTCCGAAATCGACGGTTCAACATTCGGTTGAGGGTTAACGCATGCGCAGTACTATTTTTTTGCGTAGTGAGCGAGATTGATTGTAAAAAAATGGACGACACACTTCATTCTGTGCTAAGTTACAGTATTCTTGTTGTGACGCGCTTTCAACTGATCTGAATCAAAACAAGAACTTGATAACATTTCTTACTAAATAGATATGCCCAGATGTGATGTTCTGGTTCGCACGATATTCTGGTTCACCAGAGTATCCCCCAGTGACAAAGCGAACGTTAGAATTTGAAAATAAAAAAAGCACCAATAAGAATAAACATTCTGATTTTTGACATTAGAGTACAAGAAAAAAAATCGCACGATATTTTAAAAGTGACCAATACTTGTGAGTATCGTTGTTTTCCCGTCGTAATATAAATTTTTGTATTAAAGTTCCCTTTTCTTCACAACGACGCCTACATTCTAAGGATTCTCAACTATAAGGTATGGTAGGTGAGATTGATTCCAAATTTATAAAATGTATTCGTGTGATGAAACTGTTGATGTTATTAGCTTTCGGAATCGCTAGGAATTGTTCGTAATATAGGTTGCTCCAGCCAGTAATTGATCGAATATAATAACCAAGTAAATATGATAATGGTTAGTACTAATATTAAACAAGTAAATTAATCAAAATATATAACAAACTAATATTAATAATTAATATTCAAACAAGTAAAATAAATATTGCAATATTTAAGATTTTTTTGGCATTAATTATAACAAAGTAAAGTCAATCCCTGCAAATTCTATCAATTGCTGGAAAACAAATCGATATCGTAATTGTCATCAGACAAAAATCATCCAATCCAAACTGCAAAGCATGTCTTTTCGAAATGTATTTTATATGTTTTGGAGCAACTATCACATTTGCAGCACCTGCTTTTATATTCATTTTACCAATACCTTCACACACACATTTTTCAAATTCGTTACATTCCCAATTACATGTTTGGGATTATTTCTTCTTTTTATATTATCAGTTTGATATTATTCTCTCTTTTGGTTTGATGTAACCTGCATTGATTTTTATTTCCTCTTTGAACTTTTTCTTATTTCATCCTTTCTTTCATACTATAACTAACTACCTTTTGTCCCAGCAGCTGGACTTTAACTATTAGGGAAGATCTTTATTTTCATTTTGAACCTTTCTTTTGAGGTGACTGACTTACGGGAGGGCTTCCCAAAAAACCATGAAAGTATCTATCACATTTTATTTATATTTATTATTTATACTTTACATTACAAAAGTGAAAGATAATATAAAGTAAATAGACTAATTTGATTCGCGACATTGCATTGATTTAACAATTGTTTTAATATTTGGTTCGATTTTTCTAGTAGCCAATTGATTCTACATTTTCATTAGTCAAGCAGTTCCGATTTTTCACTTGCTGCTTCATGACTGAAAAAGTTTGTTCAGATATAATCAAAGGTTGCCTAAAAATCTAGTCATTGACCACCTTGGTCAATTACTGGAACATATGCAGTTTTGCTCCATTAGAGGATTGCCCATAATATTTGACTTAAAATTAATTTAGATATGAAAAATTACTATATCAAAATTAGTGATATTTTTTACCTTTATGTCGGAATTTAGTTCAAAATAAGAAATTATTGAGACAAATTGAGATTGAGACATCACTCCTCAGAACAAGTCCACTATATTGTTATTTCATAGATCCCAATGATAATAAAAAGACAAATTAGTGAGCTTCAGATTTGATATCGTTCATTTCAGTAGTCCATTGGCAATCAAAATATAAATTTAATTTGTTGTGGAATAAAATAGTTTGCTTGTTTTATAATTAGAAATGTGCGGAAATGGTCAACTACTGGTAGGTGATCAGCGACTGGCTGGTTCACCCTAGATGGTTCATAAACATACAGCTGCGTTGACCACTGCAGATGCAAATTTGTCGCGGAATAAAAACGCTTTTCTTGATTTATTATTGTATGAAAGAAAAATGACAATGCAAGTTACTTCACTGCCCCACACAGACGAGAACAAAAAGTAATCGGATTGCAATAGATTTGTCATAGGATTGTGTATAATCCTTTCTTGATTAAGTTTCCATAGGGCCGCGGTGGCCCGGTTGGAAGAGTAACGAACTAGCAACCGAAGGGTTGCGAGTTCGAATCCAGCCAAACACCGTCGTGTACAAAGGGGGCTGGTGCACGTTAAATCTGTCGTGGCCTCAAATGTCCTCACGTTGGCGTGGTGTGGAAGTTTGGAGAGTGGGGTGCCAGCTCAGGTGTTGCCTCGTCATCTGACCATGGTTCAAAATTACGTGGTGTTGTCCTCGGATCTTTCCCTTTGGGATTGATCCCGGACCGTCACCAATAGCCCATTGTGTTGCTCCAGTGTGACGTTAATTGAAATACCCCCCCACCCTAAGTTTCCATAAAAATCCTAGGATCTTTCCCTTTGGGATTGATCCCGGACCGTCTCCGATAGCCCGTTGTGTTGATCCAGTGCGACGTAAATTAAAATACCTACCTCCTCTATGGCCTGCGATGCCCATCCCGCTTACGTGGCCCTAGGGTGCGGAGTGGCATTTTTTGTGCCTGTCAGGTGGTCGGCTTGACGCGGAGACCCCCAGTGTTTAGTTCCCAAGCACGCTCAAAGGGATGAAAGGCTGAGTCGACCTTGACCAGTCCGAGGATCGAACCCCGGACCGAAGCGCTACCATTAGACTACAAAATACCTACCTACCAACCATAAAAATTCAATGTGAAATTAAATACCTTTACATTTCTCTATTTCCAAACCCGAATTAAAATGTATTTTTAAAGCTATCCCGTATGCACTTTTATAAAATCACGATTTGGAATTAATTCTGCCGGAAAAATATTTGACCAGTATGAATGCTTTGAATTTTTTATTTCGTATGTATATTTGAAGGTTTATGCTAGAGTTTTGATTCGGTCGTCGTAAGAAATGTAAACAATGTCACGTGATCGAGAGAAACGGTAGTAGCCAATCACAGCGAGCTTGTCGTTTTAATTAGTGGATAACTTAATTTCGATTTTTGTAAATACGGTTCTTGGATAATCCGTGGTTTTTCCTTGACCCGCGGGTTTACTGATCCAAGGATTTACTCGAGACTTGTAAAACAACCAAATTTAAGTCCCGTTCATTTAAAATATTGAGACGGATCGGAAAAACAAATACGAAACTGAATCGCGGATCACATTTCTCCTTATAGCTCGAGCTTGACCAGATTTGGTCACCCTTTACCTCATAAAACATCGACCAACCCAATGACTCGCGGGATTTGTCAAATCCCTTTTTAATTGTCACTTGCAGTTTTTTCCATGTGAAAGAAACACTGGCAGTGCTTGCACATCTTTAAGATGACTATTTTTGGAGGGCTTTTTAAACATGGCCTTTGAATCACGTTGCTTTGAACGAGTCTTCCTTCAATTCGGTGATAGCAGGTTGAAGAGTAAACAAAACACGCTTCCTCTTGGCGTCTTTAGCGCAGATTCTGGCTTTGCGTAGTTTTTTTTGGGTTAGTGACCGATGCGAAAGGCTAAAATCGTTCTTCTGCCAATTAATCGCTAGATTCCTTTCGAATTTGTTTCACTGGCGCGGTTTATTTTCGTGTGTTAGCTACACACCGCAATGTGATCAGTAATCATTCGCTCTTTCTTCAGGATGATGATTTTGTTATTGTAGTTCTGTGGTAGCATGATGCATTTGTCACGAGGTATTGAACGAGTTCATTCGATCAATTCGGTGACCGCCTTAAACGTAAACAAACGCGCTTCCACAATTGGCGCCTTATCGCGGATTCGGGCTTTACATTTGTCGTTAGTTTAATTTAGGATTAGTGACAAGGGTAAGTAGTTGAATTAACGTCACTGGAGCAACACAACGGGCTATTGGTGACGGTTCGGGATCAATCCCAAAGGGATAGATCCGAAGAAAGGGTTTAAGAAACGAAAATAAATAGGAAAAAATCCACGAAGTCCTCAATTGGAGTCATGACAATTCGAATGGGTTAAAAATATGAAAAAATTTGCTTGATCTACCATCGAGGTATTTTCCTGAACATGTATCTGATTAGTAACGAGCAAGTTTGAACTCAATTCAGTCTGTTGAATTTGAGCTCGTGAAGTAAAATTTTAATGAAATAATAAATGGAAATATTAATGGAAAAAATAATAAAAGTAATTTTTATCAGATAAATAAAATTTTTGGAAATAATCAAAAGTGTTAGATCTGTTCAAAATATTTCTTTTAAAACTTAACAGTATTTTCAGATATGAGGAAATTAATAATTTTTTCCTTAGGGGAATTGCTGGCGTCTGGAAGAGATTACTTTTTCTTATCTAGACTTCCTCTTTTTAGAAAACTGTACAATGAACAAAACATTATTCTGCTAAAATTAGCTAAAAAAAGTACGAAAGGTGTACAGTTAACTTTGCAAACCCGAAACACTGGTGGGAAAAAATGGCGTGTGGCGATAGCCTTGCATGCTGCGTATGGCAGTCTTTTCTTCTGGCGCGCTTTGTACCTATGTAGAAATGAACTATCTGTCTACCACCAGAACTGCACAATACACAGTCTGTCCCTGTCTGTTGCCGTAGAAACAGACCTAATCCTATTTCCCATTGGGGATACATTTGTTAAGAAATTAAATTTTCGCCGAGATCAAAACAAGAAAACTACCTTTGTCCGTCGCTAACATTCGCGAAAAACAAAATAAAATAAAGCTATCCCCTAAGTTACCCTTACTCAAAATGAACGATCCCTGTTTCTATAGGGACAGAAACCACCCAAACTTGGTGTCGGGGTCAGTTCTCATGGTAGACAGACAGTAGTTCAACTTACCAGAGTTGGACCATACCAGTCGTTTTCGTGACAAGCGTGTGTCATATGTATTACTAAACTACAAAAACACCGCATTACTCTAGGATAGACTGAATATTGAGAAGTACTGTTTTACGATAACAAAGTTTAACAAGTAAATCCCTACACATTGTATCAAATGTTTTCAATGAAAAGTTTGTAAATTAGCATTTTGATTATTAATAAAATTTTTAATGAGAAAATACAATTTTTTTAAATAAAGAATTCTTGATAACACTTAATTACGAATTGATTTCCTTCATTAATGGTTGTGTTGCTCCAGTGCGACGTTAATTAAAATACCTTCCTACCTACCTTTGATTAAAGTTGTCTAATTAGCCCTCGTGTAACAAAATCTGATCTTAGAGTGACAAACTAAATCTTACACAAATTTTATGTGTACGAGTTTGTAGAAGACGTTATCCATCAAATGGTTCTTTTGAATTGGCCCTGCTGTAAACTTGTTCAGGATGAAGAAGTGGGATTATGTTTTTGCCCCACAGCTGTTTAAACTGCTATTACAAAAATAGCACATTTTTGCAGTCCAGTAGGCATTTCTTCTGACATATGCTTCAATTCAATTGTGAACTATTCGAGACATTGAAGATTAATTTTCTGGAAAGGCTCAGATGGTGGCATGACGAATACAAATACTGGAAAGACCTTGGACTAAAAAATTAGAAGCTTTAATCTTCTATCCGACTAGACAGTGTCTTCACAGCAAAGTGCTTCCAACAAAATTGTTCCCTGAAAACTAATTATTCAATACCCCGAGTTAATTAAAAATTGAATTGAAGCATGTTTCAGAAGAAACGTCTACTGGATTGCAAAAAAATCAAATAATTTTTATATAGCGCTTTACTGTCCTTGCAAAATGCTTCATCTAAAAAGTACAATGCCAAAAAACACCATTTCCATACAATCTCTCGGTTATCCGAAATCATCGCCATGTTTTCAATACACCAACTAATGATGTCTTGTCGATGCTTGAGCAAATTGCGATTTCCTAAATGGTGACTGCACATCGATCCTTCACCAGACACAAGCATGCACGTTCCGAGAAGTTCGGAGAAAGGCGTTGATATCGGGCTGTTTAAAAACGACTACGTTTTATTTATTTTTCATTCTCTTACTTTCCTTTCCAGTTTTGAAAAAAATATACCACAGTCATTCAACATACATAAAAGCATAACGCATTTCACAGTCCAGTAGGCGTTTCCGTCAGAATTGGATTTCATTTCAATTTTATAGTTTGAGAGAAATTATTGAACAATTCGTTAAAAGCAATGAAAGTTATTCCAATGTGGAAGTGAACTGCTGTCTGTCTACCACGAGAATTGCTCCAAACACAAATTCTGCCCCTGTCTGTTGCCGTAGGAAAAGCAGTTAAAAGTAAGGAATGTAGATGGCAGCACGAGCGACTGATGAGATATCTTGCCAAATAGAAGAAATACAGTATATTTTCGCGCTCTCGTGTCATCTATATTCCTCTGATTATTAAAAAGTTTAGGCGAAGAAAAACAAAATGTTGTCTCTCAAAATTCTCTGAGTTTATTTTATCTCTCTTAATTTTCTGTAAAGAAAATACCCGAAAGTGACCGTCGGTATTTGAGTTCTCTGCCCACTAATAAGGAAAATTCGTTCTTGATGGGTTGAAATACACCTATATATTACAAGGAAATGTAATATATAGGTGTATTATTACCATTCAAAAATTGTCTCCTTTAAGGAGGAGTGTTCGTTAAAGGTTCGCTGGTATTTGCACAATAACGCCTGCTGCAGAAAAGAATTATGAGTCAAAATATGACATACCTTGTTCAGAATGTAACTCCTAATATATGTATAGTTTTACTTGTTTAATTATTTCCACGACGTCCTGCAAAGAATTTCAACACGTCTATCATGTTATGCCGGGACAATTTCCTGAAAATTCAAGTTTACTTCATGTTGAGACCGATATTTCGCACCTGTTAGAGATGACTCAATTCGAAATTCGCGGCTTTATTTTCTCAACGAACAATATTAAAATCGAACAAACCCTGAAAATATCCATTTTTAATAAAGATATGAGCGAATTCTAGAAATTTCAAATTGTGAAGTAAACTACTTACAGATCTTCAATCTTTGGATTCTACTGTGAAGAGTTTACTTTTAGGAGTTGTGTCGTTTATGCAGGGACGTAACTAGGGGGGGGGGGCAGACGGGGCATGTGCCCCTGGCGCCGGATTTGGGGGGGGGGGTCGCCAAGGCGAGTTCTTGCCCCGGGTAGTTACGTCCCTGCATTTATGCAATATTTAAATCACGTTTCAGATCATTAGCACATCGAATATTTTCCCTTAAGACAAGTAGGGTGAAATACGAATCATTTACAAAGCATGTTATTTTAGCCATAATCCATCCTCGAAAGCAGTTTTCTAAATCAAAAATATTTTGAGGGTAGTATTGGATCATCTTAGGAGCTATTGTGTAAAGCCTCAAAATATTATTAAAATTTGCACTTCTAAGCTAAAATAAACATCCGTAATCGATTAAGCTTTCGTTAAAAAAAATTCTGAATTTTTGTGTGCATGCGTGTTTGTATTTCGCAAGAGGAAAGACCAAGCATTGGCATGATAGTTATCATTCTTCTATTTGTCGGCCTGGCCCGACTTTAACGATGGCTCTGTTTCCAAAATTCTTAAATGGAAAAACATCAAATTTTAAGTTTTGGGAATATCAAGATACAATTTTTGGTTTGTCCAGATTCAACACCGCATTTCACTAAAGTCAGACAGCTAGACTGGTGCATTTTTCATTTGCATTTCAGGAGTTACGCCATCTTTTCTCTGGAATACTGCTTGTTTTTTACCTCCCATTATCGATTAATTCTTATTTTGTTTATTCTTTTAACCAGTTTCCTTTTGGCAGTAGAAATAGTTTCTCAAACCACATTTCGCGGTTGTGATAAGTCGGTGATAAGCTGATGTGATATCCACATAGTGAATCTATCATTATTAAGATTTCAGAAGCTTTCTCAGTCCACACAATTTTACATAAATGGTTCTTATAAATGATTTTCAAAGGGATAAGCAAGGAGGTGTCCCAATTTCTCACATGGGGTAGGGATATTAACTGTTTTGGTCTCCCGAATTGGGATTTTTGGGTCTCTGGTAGTATGGGTATTAAGGTGCCCGAAAAATAAAGTAGAATAGAAAATTTATATATTTGTATAAAGCACTTAGTATTTTTGGAATACAAAATTTTTTAAATTCATAAAGGGCTCGTCATAAATCTAGTGTTGGGAGTCCAGAGTGCAATTCTAAAGCGTCTAGATGATGACTATGTCTGTTGAAGATGCTTGATGCTTCAATAACTTTCACTAGTACACCTAGATCTGCTACTGGTAAAGTATAATTAATGGAATTTTTATAAACCTCTCCCGCTGCGATGCACAATTTGATCTCAAGCATTTTACGCGAAGAATGTGCAAGAAAAACCTGTAGATGGTAAAATCCACTTTCTTCAGCTTGCGAGGAGTATGGACATGGTATTTTTTTTTCGCTATGGTACTCGGTATCTGAGCTCCTTTTTTTTATTGAAATATTTATTTTATGTTGCTGATGGTTAGTTGTTGGACGACATGAAATTCTCAGTCATTGCCTTATTACGGCACATACCTGATACAGTTTATTTATAGAATTTTTTTATGCTTTCTCATTTTCGTGCAGAAAGCGGAGAATTGCAAATTTGTAGTGATTTATTGTTATTTATCACGGTATTTTGAAAAGTAAATTTGATTTTGAAAACGAGTTAATATATGAAAAGGAAGAAAAACAATTTCTATACATTGTTTAAAATATTTTCAATTTCCCTTAATATTTCTTTTTTTTCGAAATTTGTATTGTTTGAATGATCTTGTGCAAGGGATGCAAGATGTGAGTGCACTCATAAAAAACACATAGACGAGACCTACAGCTTTCAGTACATTCCGAACTCTTAAGCCGACTCATTTTTGCGTGTGTCTGACAAATTCTTTCCTTCGTTGCTTGTTGATTTTTCGGATTGACTCATTTCATTCAAATTAAAATTTTTTTATTTCTTGGTACTCCAAGACATTTCCAGAACAATCCTTTCTTGTTCCATTCATCTTCTCGCAGTTTTCTCTGCACAAATTGAAAGGCGTTGTTCAAAGCTGACCTACTTTCAAGTTTGTTTACTTTTAAATACATTTACTAAAAGAAAGAATCATAACAGTTCTCGAAAAAATTGTGAAGTTCTGTTTCGTGTTATCAATTCATAATCATGCGTACAGCATGTGCAATTTCGTTTGACAATAAGTTTTGATATTTTAACTATTTGTTCCATAGGTTTAGCAACAGTACAGCCGTTTTCGTTCTTCATTCGTTCCGACATTCGACTCCATTACACTCTTCACTAAATTTATGTGTGTGTTCTGAAGTGTTCTCGCTTTTGGAAGTTATTGATTGAACTAGATGTAAAATTCTTAAAAATCTCCTTCCTTTTTGTTCCGAAATTTTCGTTATATCGATTGTAAACGTGTCGAACGACGAGCTCGCATGCATCATGTCCTTCATGGGTGAAAATGGATGAAGCAATGTTTCACTCGGCAGTGGACTATGTTATGGAAATACTTAACGCGCGTGTGTAAGATATTTTTAAAGCCGATTGTGATATTTATAGAAATGGTGATGTTGTAAACAACTTAAAGTTTGTAGAGTGCTGTATTTTTCATCCACCATGCATTTGGATTATTAAATTTCTACTATCACTGATTAAAATTGAAACGGATTTGGCAAAGATGGCGCACGGTCTTTTATTGAGAATGCAGGAAATGATTGAACATAAGTCTGGCGAACTGAATCTTGGCATGAAGGTTTGTGTTTTTTCCTTTTTATCTGATGATTGAAATCATACATATCTTAAATTGTTTTACAAAATCAGTGATTATATTTGAGTGTTCTTGTACATTTGCTAGGGGTAGGTAATGTACCTAGTTATTAAGTGATTTTTTTATTTCGTTATAAGTTTCGTTACTCTTAAAAGTATTCTTATATTTTGCGGAAGTATTTTTGATTTGCATGTTATTTTAATTAAGATTTTGCATTGAATAATTCTGGTGTAGTATGTTTCTACGTATGGTATGCCATTCAAGTAGGCTTATTGTTTAGGGCAACTTTTTAGACCGAGATTCTAAATATAAAATTTTTTCTTTGGTGTTTATGTCTGCTTTGTTGTATTTTCGAGCAAGATTTTTATTCTGATTTGAAACAATATTGTTGAAGTAAAGATCTACACAAATGTATAATTACATAGGTTTGGAGTCGGGTGATTTCTCGCCAATTGTGGCCAACCTTTCCATATATATACAAGTGAAATATTTTTCCGATACTGTATAAAAATATTAACATTGTAATTTAGAACAAATTGGAAATATAGATAGTTTCAAACCAAATGTTTTCCCTTCTTTCACATTCTGGAAGTTCAAAGAAATATGGACACACCCTTGCGAAACTGCAGTTTTGCTAGGGTAATCCCGGTTTGTTTTATTGATACATTTTAAGAATTTGTATCTGAAATGCATATACTCAAACGGTTCTTGATTTCCTAGAGTTAGTCAAAGAACAATATATAAATAAATTGGAAAGATAGGAATAGTTGATATTCTGTTTCGATTTTTACACTTAGTAAACAATCGATCCATGTGTAGCTAGCTAACTGCTGAATGTTTTGTGATTAATGTCTTATAAATGTGCAAATTGAAATTTTCATGCTCATCTTTATCAAATAGATTCCTGTAAGTCCATGTGCAATCTTAATAAGCACTATAAAAATACTCATTTGTTTCATACAATTTAATAAATTATGGATGAATTTCAGTAGATTGATAATACACTGCATTTTTCAATGTTTCTGGAATTTCAGCAAGGCAACTGTATCAGATTATTACCTAATTTTATGATAGATTTGGTTATTTTATTCGCTTGTACAATACAAAATCAAGGTTAAAAATTAGCAGAAAGTCAGGTGTCAATAGAACCCAAACGTTTCCTCGGTTTCAAAATACTTTACTTGGGTTCTATAAAAATATTTTGTTGATGAGTGTACGGGCATGCATGGTTATTTGCAGTTTGGATTTTTCTCTTTAAAACCTCATTCTGGATCAATTTTACGTTTATGGGACAAATTGTTAAATTCACATAGGTTGGTAATACAAAATTGGTTGGTACAATGGTAAATGGTAGATTGGTAAGTTTGACTTTGCTTGAACCAAAAGTTTTAAATTGCACTTAAAACTGCTTACTTGCCATCCTAAACTTTTTGAATTGCTGTAGGATAAGTCTTGTCAAAATGTACAACAGAAACTGTTCAAATCTGTTCCCAGGAAATTCCATGACATAATTTTTCAAAGAATTCTCACATTTCATGCGAGTGCTTTTTATTATAGGAACCTAGCTGTGTTGGGTATTAAAGTTGGTTATCTTCAGTAGGAGATACTACATTTTTAATTGTAGTATCTCCTACAGGTTTTTAATTAATAAACATTGTTCTTATTTCATTAATGGTATCCATGTATATAATAAGAATGGTCGAGAAGGAATTTCATGAACTTAAAATGCAGGTTTATGTATTGCATGCAGATCACAAAAGTTTTTATGTGTTAGATGTAAAACATGGTCATAACGAGTTTGATATTCAGCAAACATTTTTAAATTACTTTGAAATTTGTTGCTGTAATTTGTAAAAGTTGTGAAGACATTAGACACTTAGAAAAAAGACAGCATGTATCTTAGTCGCCTTTGAAAGAGTTCCACTAAACTAAATTAAAAGATACATATGTCAAAAGCATGGACGAGAAGAAACTTGTTTCTAAAAATTTACTAATTTTGAGATTTTACTATTGATATTTTGTAGTTTTACATAGCATTAATTTTTTCATAAAATATGAAAAAGTGATTTAATGTATTGTGTGTGCCTTTCTATTTCTAATCAGCAAGTTTTCAGGCCTTTCTCTATATCATGCTTTTTTTTGTATTCCAAGAAGCATGGTAAAACACAGGATTAGGGTTAACTTGTCCCTCTTGCCCTCAAATGGTTGCCTGCCTATCTGTGTTTTCATGAAAAGATGCACACTGCCCAAGTTTCCGTTACAGGAACATAATTGGGAGATGATACTAGTGATATTCATTAATGTTTCATTTTTGTAATATAATTTCAAAGGTAAAAATGAAATGTAAAAATAAAAACCATGTAAGAAACAAGAAAATGTTTCTAAATTCTACTGGGGAAGAATTATTTAAAAGGACACACATATACTCAATTTCTCCTCTTTTCTTCATTTTTAAAAATAAATTAAAAAACAAGGGATCAAAGAAGGGAATTGGAATAAAATAGAAAGTGGAAGAATCAGATTTTAACCTCAGGCAATGAAATTGAACTTTGTGCTTTCACTTCGGAACCAAGCTAACAAAAACTATTGTTTTTTGAGAAAATGTTAAATTTGGCACTCAATTTAAAGTATTATGTATTGCTATCTACTGTTGAACATAAAAGCTGAAATGAATATTTAATCAGACCACAAAATGGCATAATTCCAATTTCCGAGAATTGACTATTTTTGTTTCATTCTGCGAACAGTAATTCCAAATACTTTCTGATTTAAAACATTGTTGGAAAGTGTCATGTAAACTTGAAAGCCAACGAATAAATCTGTTAAATATCCCACACAGTATAAAACATGTATGCCACCCTTTACAATTTCAGCTGGAGTTAACAGGAAGTTTTGCTATATAGTACTAAAACATTATGATATATGTCAATAGAAAAATTGTATACAGCCAAGTAGAAAGCAGAACTATATTTTATTAGAGGCAATTCATCAATACACAGATAGACAAAGGCATATCAATTTTATTATTTCTGAGAAGCTAGTATAATATCTGGCCATATATTGACTTAATTCTAATCTTATTTGTTTTATAATAATCATTGAAGTCTATTTTTCATTTTCAAATGTTTGATTGTGAGTCTGAGCTATTCAAAGGTTAGGTAATGGCCATGCTCTCTTTGACTTGTCTAAAACTTTCACAAAAAATCTTAAAATTCTAAGCATTTTTGAAATTGGTGGGATTTTAATAGAAATTTAACTTTGATTCACTTAACTGAAATAAAACCATTGAATACCCTGTCCAGTAGCTTTATAATTCAGGGTTCATGACAACTTAGGACAAGAGAACAAATGAGAGAGATTGAAAATAAAAAATTCTGCTGGCTTCATGAATAAATTTGTAGTGATATTAAAAGAGCATATATTAAAAATTCTTGTGTGTAGAATTGAAAATTTAATATTTCCAAGAGCTTCATACCTAATTACCCAAGCACACTTACTGTAATTTAATTTTAATAACTGGAATTCAGAAAACAATTTGGAACTTTTGGGTTTGGATATTTTAAGTCATAACTAACATAAATTGTTTCTTATCCTTCCTGGTTCTTATGGACATAAGATCCTCCTGGATTTTGTGGATCTGGTCTAGCATTTGCTAGACTAGGTTCATAAGATACTGTCATCTGAGCAAGAGAGAGAAACTGCCTCTTGGTCTATCTGACCGTGGTGAGGGGGGTGACGCTGGGAGGAATGGTCGAAGTATGTCATGAGACATTCTCTTGGCAGGGTCATCCTAGGTGTGAAGACCATTCCACTTTTCCCAGCTAAATGCTAACCAGCATCCTTTCAGGACACCCTTCAGGGGCATATCTTGAGGTGTGTACGGGCTTCACGAACCCAAGGTATCCTAGTGATCTATTCTTTTCCCATGAGGTTTAAGACTGGTAAACATGGGTGTCATGATCACAGGATGCCCAAGCGATCTTCCTCCTCTCCTCCCCATTTCTTTCCTTTTCACAATTACTTGTAGTCTGTCTTGCGTTTGGTACAGCTTGGCAGTTATAAAACCCCAACGCAACCAACCTTTCAGGACAAGACAGACTTCAGCCTTTTCAAGTGCCTCTTAAAATGAAGGTGAACTTTTTCCCATTGCCATTAAATATAATGATAAAATAAATTTACTGTGCATTTTTGAGAATGATGAGTTGATTGAGACCTTTGCTTCTGTTAGAGTTTTGTTTAAAGAATAATTATATGCGATTTTAGAATTCTGAATATTTAATTTATTCCAGATAAATGGAAATTTGACTGAAACACCTGATGTGAGGATCATTAAATCGTGGATAGGTGCAGTGACACATCCCCACGATTCCAAGATGGAATTTTACACCCTTCTAAGGTATGAAATGTTGTATCTATCAAATCTAATATCTGTTCTATATTTGCTGTACATTTTGTAAGTGCATTATTTCATGCGTATTGTGAATGCTGGCAAGATTGCATCTGAACCCTTGCTTGGAGCATAAAAGTTAAAACTACATTTTAAAATCTTACAATGACTAAATTTCAATAATAAACTAATAAAATGCTTTTTCATGTCTACATTTATCATTTATCATGCAAAATGAAATAATTTGTTTGTATTTTTCTTTTGATTAAATTTGTACTAACTGTATCGTTTGTGAAGATAATTGTATTTTTATTAGCATATGTTTGTTTAAAAAGTTTTTATAATCACACTTTTCTTTTTAGGCAAACATTGCTTCTGATTCTTTCTCCACAGTGGATAAAATCAAACACTCAAAAAGATTTGCTTTATGCTTTTAAACATCACAACAGGCGCTTTTCATCCATCGTTAGAAACTGCACTGACATCTATAATTGTGTTCTGCAAATTTCAATTGATCCATGGCAAAATACATATTTTGAGTGGGATGACTTATTTGATGGGAAATTAACAATTGAAGACAAATGTGGTAAGTATTTTTATTATCATTTATACAAATTTATAAGTTAACCTCAAATATCCGGGATAATGCAGATGTAACTAGGATTTACTGCATTTCTGATTTCAATGTCTCCTTGTCGTATGCATTGCTGTGTGAGAAAATAAAACTAATTTCTTGTCTTTATATTGAAGATAATTTGAATCTTGTTTTCTTACATTCATCTGCAGTTTCAAATTTTGTTATCCTGGTTTATCATCTTTATTTGGTTAATAGGACAATGATCACATTTTTAGAATTTAAAACACCTTAACCAAGTAAATATTTCTGTGTGCTGAGTCGCAGAGTAACTAGTACAGATTTGCACTCTTTGTTATGACATTGCTGAGAATGGTGAATGTATCATGGTAAAGTTCATTTGATAAAGATGATGTAATCTCAAAGTCTGAGGTAGCAACTTTCCATATGCTTTTACAAAAAGGTTGCCTTGTGAGCACCATATGACAATCTGAAAATTCCAATCCATATTTTACCTGTATTGCAAAATGACATTCTTTTCAACCTGTTATTATTTGGCAGTGGCTTGAAAATACTGAAATTGTGCCTAGGCATTACATTAAGTAAGACTACAAAAATTGAAAAAATAAAAAAAAAATTTATTTGGTGACTAACTGAAGTAATATATGCTTGTATGTACTTATGCTTGTAGTGCTATGCATACAAATATTTATTAATATGCATAACTATGAGCACAATATTTAACTACAGTGAGAGAAAAAATTATTGCTGTTTCGATTTTTTGAAATGCAAGCAATTTTTTTACATTAGAACCATAAGCTATTGCACAAATGCAACACCTATTGGAAATACATGCATTCACTACGAATATGAAAGCATGTGAACAGCCTGATTTGTTCAGAAGATTATAGGCAGCTATTGGATTGTGTTTTTGACTAAGTGATTTCACATTGTGAGAAATGATAATGATGGAAAAAGAGTGCAGGACTTGGTTTGTAATTCTTTAGTCAATTTTGGCAGCACAAAAAAAGAATGCCCAGAAAAAGGGTTAGATACATTTTCCATTTTAGCAAGCCTTTTTCTTGGGTGGTGTATTGAATGCTGCAAAATGCATAAGAATCTTGTTACTTCTAAAGCGGACAGAATACGCTACTTGTTTGAATATGTCGTGCAATAATATTTTCCTCTTGCTGTACATAACAATATTGAATAGTTCTTTAGAAGAATATGTATTAAAAGAACTTTATTATTTCATTTTATAAATGTTACTTTTTTTGTTTCAGTTCAAGATTATTTTTATTCGGAGCCCGAGGAGGTAGTATTAGCAAGGGTTAATTTCCTTGCACTGAGCAGCGAGTTCCATTACAAAGCATTGACTCTTGCCAAACAGTTGTTCTTGTACCACTATCGAATTACAAAGTATGCAGTGTTTTATTCTAAACCAGCCTTACGTGAAAGGAACCGTTTCATCAAAGAAAGAAGTCGAAGAGGACATGCATCAATTGATTGGATTGCACTTTTGCTGCAGAAGATAAAATCACTCCCACAAATAATGAACGAGGTAAGTTTTGATATTTTTTATCATATTTATGTGTGCTATCATAATTACAAAAATTTTCTTATAATTCAGTGCTTTAAACTTCAAGGTGAAATGTTTTGGATGATTTTGTTTGAAAATATTTGAAAAGTTTCAGGTGCCTAATATGCTGTCTTATTAAAAATGTGAAATTAAAGTTTCAATATTTATCTTATCAATCTCTTTGGCCAATGCCTTTTTTCAACATTAGCTTCAGGTTAGGCATTTCGGTATTAAAATAATTTTGCAATTTTTACTTTAATTTGTCAACTGAAACAAAATGTTTTAAAAACTAAATTCTCTGCTAAGACAGTAATAAAAATGACAATTTTGTTTGGCGTTTACCCAAATATTACAAAAACACTTTATTTTTTAACACATATAAGATGCTGTTGAAATATTTTCTTAAATTTCAATATAGCCAAGGATTTTTATTGTGTTTTCTACTTTTAGGTAGATGGTGTATTTTGATTTATGGAGACTAGTTAAATAATCAAGTTGTTTCACCCATATTAATACTTTTTCATAAAAATATTTGATAGAATATTGATAGCTTGCTTTTGAAAAGTTGAAATACTTGTACTCTGTGATACAAAATAGAATAATAAATAACTTGTCCCAAGCATTGTATGATCCACAACAAAGTGATTTTTTTACTTAAAAAGTTGCATCTTTGTACTTTCATACAATTAAAGCAATAAAATTTTCTGAATAAAAAATGTTTATTGCAAAAAATTAAAATATTTTCTTGTTGGGTCTTACAAAGTGAAAACTCCTAATTCTTGCTATTCTAAAATAGTAATGAAATTTGTTTTTCATTTTTTGATACATTTAAGAATGAAACGTGTTTTTTATTTTTGCAGCTGCAACAACTTACTTGTCATGAAGGAATTGAAATAATTGGTAGAATGAGAGAAAATCCAAACAATAAAAGATTTTCATATGATGTGATACAGATATTGTTAGTTCAAGATTTAACAAACCCTTCACAATATTGTTGCACCAAGGTTTGTAGCTTTTTGATTGCACATTTTCCTGAAATATTAATTTCGTACTCTGATTTAGTGTGGTGTGCTTAAGTACTTTGAAAAAATTCCTCACTTCCAGTTATTGAAGTGTTAAGATTTACATGTTTTAAATTAATGGTTACTATAAATCGTTCTAAATAAATTTGTAATTTTCTGAAACATTTTTAACTGAATAACTATCTGACACTTTTCCATCCAATATTCAAATGTATTCTGAAAATGACTAATCACACATTGTTGCAGATACAAGTTAGCTATTCGAATTAATGTATTCTCCAATTTATATGAAAATAAAGTAATTAAAGTACAGAAGAACAAAAATTATTTTAGTTGAGGCCAATCTGACGAGCCATTACTGCATGCCTGTAAAACTGTTAATCAAATACCTGGCACCTGAAAACTGTTACCCCACAATTATAGTGAAGGAAAGTTTTAAGTCATAACTTGCATTTTTTCAGTTGTATAAAATATGCAATAATTTTTCTGAATTTATAACATTCAACTGGCTTGTATATTAGGAACAGTGTTATGTTTTCCCTTGAAAGGTGTTAAAATTCCCAAAAATTATAACCACAGTTCATTGTTTTGTGTACAACTTTAAAACCATAAACTGTTTCAATATCCTCTATTGCATGCCAGAAACTGTCTCAATTCATTGGGTTTCCAAGTGAACTTTCATCTTTTGTAGTTGATCTTAATCTTAAGTTGATAAATCCTCTTATCCTGAAGTACATTGTACAATATTTTAAATTTATCTTGGTTCCTTGGATAATTTTTTAATTGTTTTTGTTAATTTATCTTTTTCAAATTACTTCAATATAATTTTTTCTTGTTCCACAGAAATTGTTTGTCTTATTTTGTATCATGCATAAAGAACAGAATTCGGGTCCAAAAGAAATAGCTGTAAGTGCTGTAAAGATTTTAGCAAGATTTGCACCATCTAGTGCTCATTTTTATTTGTTTGTTGATGCTGCATATGAAGAAGTAAGTTTAATTTCTTTTATATTTTTGTAATATCTGTCATTAATTATCTTTTCATAACTCGGTAGTCTAGAAATTCTTATTTTATTATGTTTAGCAGCTGGGGTTTTTAGAAATTACATAACTGGAACCATCAGTAGTCCTTGTAATTTATTGTTTGGTTCAGTTAAATATAATTTTTGTCTTGGGAATCCAAAATATGCACTCTATTCAAACCAAAACAATAAAGAACTGACCTTAGACACTAAAATGGATAGGGAAAAGTTTTTTGCAGCGAGGATGTGCAATCTAGATAACATTGCAATAAAATTTCAAAAGTGAAATAATTCTTAATGTCAATTTAAGCATCCGTACCCATGCAGTGCTTGGAAACATTTCTTTTGATGTTGCAAGACTTCCCTCAAGAGCCTTAATTATTTTAGTCCTTCAAACCTCTTAAACACTTTTTGTTGACTTTTGCTTTTGCACCTACTCTCAGAAACCTTGAGTTATTGTACACTTTTAGAAATGTAAATTAAGTATAGACACCTTGGTTCTTACTACTAGCTATAAAGCCCGTTGAGATAAGAATACAACAGGCTTTGGAAGTCTATTACTTGCTATTCAATTTCTTATTATCTTTTGTGGAGCAATCATAAGTAATGAAGCATACCCCTTATGTTTCATTGTTCATAAATGTTTATAAATGAAAATAACCAGAATAATAGATCAATTGATAACTGAAAAATACATGTCTAATAATCTCACAATAACGCAGTAATACAGACTTATAACTCTATTAAACTCATAGTTCAAAAATTCATTCATCAATGAAGAAAGGGTGAATTTGTATGCATGATATGTGTATATTTAAATTCATCTGACCTTTTTTATCATATTTTGTGCCTACACTTTTATTGCTAACATTTGTATTGTGTATTATATTTTTACTGCTGGCAATTGGAAATAATTAAAAAAAAAATGTTCATATTTTATTCTGCAACATTTAAAATTTCTTGCATGAATGGAAAGTAATCATGAATATTTGAATTTTGAAATTGGTATTATATAATGAATTCAACTGTCATTTTCACAAACGAAGGTTGGAAAACTCAAAGCTAAAGGAAACAGAGTTTTGAATTTCTTTTAAACCCTTATTATGGCCTTATTCCTTTTGAACTACTAATTTCTGAGTTCTTTGAACTTCTGAGCTCTCATTAGCTTAGATAGTATATCAGGATTAAAATGGATACATTTTCTTGCAAACAGGCCAAAACTGTGAAGTCTTCCCACTATTTTCCACATTTTTTTTTATCAAATCCCATAAATTTTTATCATTGTTTGAGCCTTTCATCCAATTATAGAATTTAGTATTAACTTTTAAACTGTCATTAAAGAATTTTTCTGATGTTAATAGCAATGATTGTAAGCATCGATATGATAATAAATTGTACGCAACATTTTTTAATCATTGGAAACACTTAAATCCTTATTTAATGATCCTTTTTCCAATTTTAGTCCTCCAGCTGACATGCAATCATAACTGCTTACGTTACATAAATTTATGCATAAATTAGCATTAAAATTGCACTTCATTTAAATAACTTCCAAATTCTGTAATGATGTTGAAATTCCTCAAAATTAGAATCAGAAATGTTATTATCTTATGAAATATTAGTTACTAAATGTGCTAATTTGCGATTTAAAATGGAGTATTTAATTTTAACTGCTTTTTTTTCAGTTTGGAACAAGATGTATTGATCTGTATGTGGATCTCTATGTTAGAGGATTAACAGCAGACTTAAATCATCTTGAAATTAAGAAACAAGCAGGTGCAACTGATGACGTAAATAATTTGGAAACTCACATAGCTACGACTTTCGCAAAGCTATCATCGTTATTTATTAATCTTCATGAAGAAGCAGCCAGAGAATGTATGTTCAGTGCCTTCTCGTTACGACCATCTAAAGAAAGGCTCCTTGAATTGCAAAGGTTGACTCAAAGTTTAAGTAATACTAACAAAGCACAACTGAATTTTACCTCTTCCAGTAGTTCTTTATTTCCTGTAAAAGATTGCACCCATGGCTTAAAATGTGATGGATCTTGCAATGCTACAACAAATAACAGTATTGATTTAGCTCATCCTTTGTTAAATAAGGGCATTAGGAATATTTCGTATAATGTGATCAAAGATTTTGTTTCTCTTCTTGAAAGTGCTCGCTGCATCACATTTCAGTACAATGTCTTTGATTGGCGAAGAACATTTTCTGATCTAAGTGATTACTTGATTGCCTTCAACGTGAAGAAACCTGTTCTGAGAGATTGGGGTTCTGATACTGAAGTTGGTAGTGATGGAAGTATGAAAAGTGACTCAGAGGAAAGTGAATCGAAGTTTGAAGGCAATGCCTCTAAGTTAGTGGTGAAAAAAGTAGTGCCTCCCATTAAAAGGAAAAGCGATTCTGATATTTCCCAAGAAATTTGCCCACTCGATGTTGGAGCAAACATTGAAGTCGGAAGTAATGACATCTCACATAAAAGAATCAAATTACAGAAATCCAATTTGGATGGAAATCCTTCTGTAATGTCTGAATTAAGTAAACCATCTGAGGATCCTTTGCACAGTGCCATCGAAAAAGTGATCAGAAAAACCCTGAATGATAAGATTCCTAAAGGCCAGTCTGTAATTTATTCTGTTCCTACAAAATATGGCCAGTTAAATAACTCTGCTCAAAGCTCTATCACTCCTGGAATATGCAAGGGGCCCAGTGAAAACCTTGCAGCTTATGCACATGCTAAACAAATCAATTCTGTGCAAGAACATTGTCATCCTTTGACGAGTGGAAGTAAAAATACTTTACCAAACCACAAACCCAAAGTTAGTATTGAAAATAGTTACTTTAGCCAAGTTGCATCAGTTCCTTTAGTTTCGAAACACAATGTTGTCAGGCAGAGTGTTGTTGTTACTCCTGTTAGCAATTCATCAGCTAAGCAAACAGATTTCTCCCAGCAACAAGAACCACCAAAATTATCTTATCCTGTACAGAAAAGTATAGTAAAGACCGTTAACTTTCCTGTGCAAAAAGTTTGGAAGGATTCTAATTTTAAAAGTACTGAAGCTAGCAAGAGTGAATTAAATAGAAACAATCAAGGGGCTTTGAATTTGAGTTCAGGTAGAAGCAATTCCGGGAAAAATAAGCATTTTCAGAGTTATCTTTCAAAAGCATCTGTGTTTGCTCCAGAACCAGTTGCTACATCATCTTCTCCATTTATATATGATTCAGCTTATACCCCTCATCCAAAGAAACAAAATCACGTTATTCCATTTGATCAGAAAATGCAAATTTCATGTGATAGAAACTCTGTCATTCAGCATACTATGCAACACATAAGTCAAAAGACATCTGCATTATCAAATCAACTAGCTGTTTCTGTTGATTCTAGTACATTGCAGCACGTCAAAGAAAGATCTTCTCCGATATTAAATCAACTGTCTGTATCAGCTGATTCTAGTGCCATGCAGCATGTTAGAAACAATTCACGAAAAGATGGATCGGCTTTATCTCCTTTCCAAATTAATATCTCCAATGCAATGGTCTCCAAACCTAATCTTCCTGTGCCTGCAGTTTCAGTTATGTCTCACAAACCTAGTCTTGCTGGGATATCTACTCAATCAATCCTGAATGATAAGTCTAGTCTTAATAGATGCAATACCGCAACATTGTCCAGAAAACTTCCACCTTCTGTGTCTTCCATAGTCGTGCCATCATGGGGAAAAAACTATCTTTTACAAACTGCTACCACAAAGATTACAAACGCCAGTAACACTTCATCTGTTCAAAAATCATACCCTAAACCATATAAAAAGCCATTAGGCGTAACATCACAGTTGCAGGCTCAATTGCTTAAGCATGGATGTGCCATCGAACCCAGTAAAGTCACTATTCCACTGATAAAACCAGCACAGTTGGTTAATAAAAATTTTACCCCAAGTAGCCAACAGTGGGCATCTGCGAGTGATGTTTCAAGTTCCATTAATAATCAGCATCTGAAGACCACCAGTAGCCCAACAAACAATTCTCAATGGTCGCTATCAAGCTCTCAGTACGATTTGACTTTTAGGACTAAGAACACGTTTTCGCACTCTCTTCAACCTAGCAGCTCACCAACTATACCACTAAGTGTTAGCAGCCAGTCGTGGTATTCTTCTCCTTACCCAAAAAATATTATATCAAGCCATGTTACCAAGCCTAATTTCGTCTCTAGTGTCAAACCTACAGAAACTTCTGGGGTTATGCAGAAGTTCAACCAGGATACGTGGACAGTTGACCATGGCTTGAAGTATGCAATAGTAGAAGCTCCGTTACATTCTCTGAATGATAATTTGACTCAACAGACTTCATCTGAAAAGTTTTTGTTCAAGCCTAGACCCACATCAGTGAACAGTTTCACCTCGGGCTCAAACGCTAAAATGAATTTGAGTTTTAAGGATGTTAAAGTTTCTGCTTTTGAGAACAAAGCTTATGGACCCAGCAGGCAGCTTTCAGAAATGCCAACTGACCTGTCAAGTGCTCCATCATCTTCGGTTACGAGTTCAATTTCTAACTCTCGTCTCATCTGTGATAGACTTGCCAAGAGCTCGCCTCATCACTACAACTCAAACTCGTGTGATGATTCAGTTTTAGTGAGGGATGACAAAGGTGTTGTAGTTTTTCGTGCAGCAAATGCGGTACCTGCCTCTCAATATTCGCATGCTCAAGGTGGTGGCAATTTCGTAAAAACTTGTTGCTCCCCGCTGGAAGTTCAACCCTGCGAAAGCTGTTCATCTTTGAGTGAAAGTAAAACCTACCCAACACCCATACAATTAGAAGTGCAAGAAAGTAATTCATCTCAAGCAATTAATCTGAGTAATCAGGTAAGTTGCAGATTTTAACAAAATAACAATTTTAGTAAATTGACTGAAAAATACCCTATAATTTTGGAAATATTTTAAAGCTCATTTTCAGTGTAACTATTGTTTATGAGAATTTACAGTTACTAGTTAGTTAAAATGCTGAAAAAGATGTATGAGAGCAGATAGGAAACACTGAATGCTTTAAGTTTTTCATTACATTATCTATTTTCTGTTAAGTTTAAGCTGAACTGGGCTTAAAAGTTCATTTCACATACCTTTCTGACCTCTTGCTATAAGTTAAGCTCAGCAAATTTTCTGTAGAGCAGATCACATACAAGGAACTACCAAGTTTATAAAAACAACTTGGACAGTGATGTACTGATCCACCAGGAAATTCCAGAGACTGGTTCTTCTAGGAGGCCAATACTGCTTTCAATAGAAAAAATAGTGTGGCCTTAAACAAGGAAACACAGTTTAAAACAGAAGTTTAATTTTTTCAAATAGAATGACTAAACTTTTTAGACAATTGATGAAGTCAAGCTACTACAGAATTGATTTTTTGTTGTATTTGAAAGCAAGGCTAATCACGGTTGAATTAACCCTCCAAGTGGTTTCTGTGAGGTATCTATTCATCAAGATCTGACCAAGAAAACTCATCACTAGAAAACTGACCATACCTTGATCTCATCATAAAAAGAATCTGCAATATCTTGATGAGATATCTTGTCATTACTAATGACGATATATCTCATCAAGATATTGCAGATTCTTTTTATGATGAGATCAAGGTATGGTCAGTTTTCTAATGATGAGTTCTCTTGTCCTTAAAGATCTGTTCACTTTTGCTAATGACAAGATGCCTCATCTAAACAACCACCAGGAGGGTTGGGTTCAGTGGTCGGGCAATGCCAGAAGCTTAGAGGCATCGGTCCAGAAAATGTATGAACACAGTAGTGATATGGTCAATATAGTAGTGATATGAATAATCACTACTATATTGATAAAGGATGTAGCATGTCTCCTTTTTTTAGTTCAAAAGAAAAGAGTATAAATTAAGCATAGACAGTGGCAGTTTCTTGGAATCAATTCTTATTTCATAATCCTACTAGTCTTAAAAATCTCATTTGAATCAATTTCATATTGTCTTCCGATTTTAATGAATCATTATATTTGACTCTAATAAAAACCTTTATTTCAAGATGACAATCGAAAAAGAGTTATTTCCTTGAATTATGTTAAAATCATTGCCTAATTTAAAAAGTATCAAAAAGTTTAAAATCACACTTTTCATTTAACAATTCAGTCTACCCCACCTGAGGCCAGTAGATGGTTAAATTTTTCTGGGTAGATTATTCAAGCCAGTCCATTACTGAACTTGAATTCTCATGTTAATTTTAATCTCAATTAAGACCGTTGCTAATTTTTTGCTGAATTTATTCATGAATGCATCAAAACTATCGAAACGAGAATAATTCATTTTAACCAATGTTTTTATTTTTGTTAATCACAAGTGTGCTTGACATGTACGTGAGATTGCGTAAAATGTTTGAAATCTTCAGAATCTGCTTTTTCTGTATGCATTGGATTATTTTGATAGTATTTTCTACTTCATCCATTAAGATTTTTCAATAATTACTTAGATGAGTTTATAGTATCTAAGTATTTAAAAATTGGATGTTGAAACTGTTATAATTTTTTAGGATGACAAAACACTACTATCAATGAATGGAAATTAAATTATATACCATTGAATGAAACTACGCATGACTGTTAAAACTCATGATTTATTTATTGAAAGTTCAATGCAAAGAAGTGGCTTCATTAATGCTCTCCTTATTGAGAATATATTTTTTATATTTAATTTACATTTGTATAATGCTGCAAAGTTGTAATGGCATATATTTTGTCAGGTACACATGAATTCCCTTTTCTATTCATGTTTTATAAATAAAATAATTTTAGTAATTTTTCTATTGTCTTCCGTTATAATTAGTTTTTGTAAAAGAAAGCTTTTTGTGTCATCAATTTTTTCATTGTGTTTCCGCTGCTGTTAATCGCTATTAGATGCTGTACACTAAACAACCTAGCAGTATATTTAATTGTAGATATTTGTTTTGATGAGTAATTTCCTTCAAGTCAATGCGATATTTTAAATAGCTTCTCAATAATAGTTTATGAAATTTGTAGATATTTGCTTTGAGTATTCACATAAGTCAATATGCACATTATCAATGTGCAATGTTTATGTTAATGTGTTAGATGACTACTTTGATGTGTACCCAATATTTTATTCTCTTCAAAATTATTCTTTGCCATTGATGCAAAATAATTACATATTTATGCTTCTATTGCATTATCTAGAAGCAATAACTTAATGGGATAAATAGATATTTCAAAATACTGTTATTGATATCATTTAAAGAAATCAGTCAAAGCTTTTTATTTTTTCTGCTTCACTTTTTGGTGTGAATTTTGAGCAACTTGTTTTAAGATTATAAATGCATATCATAATTAAACTCCATCAAATTGAAGAATATTGGGCAATTTATAGAACCCTATCTATATTCAATCAATTTGAACAAATTTTAATACCAATTACTGTAATGATTGACAAAATCTAAGAAATTGCAATTTTAGAATACTACAATTAAGTATACAATACTTCAGCAATACAACCATCAGTTTGTGAATTTCCAACATATTTCGTTTTACTCAACCACTTTATGCAGGTTTTATGAAGAAAGGTATCCAAGTTGATTCTGTGTGCACTTCAATTTTTTTCAACATTACAATGACTTGACTATTTTAATCACTTAAGTTATAAAAAGTCCTTACATGAAAATTTTGGTTTTAGATATCTAATTCTTCCCTGTACAATAATATTATGTGGTATGTTTAGTGTATTACATTTTCAATGTTACCATTTTTACCTGATTTGGGCTGCAAAAACTTATAAATAACCTTGCTACCAATCAATGGCAGCTATTTAAAGTACAGGTAACCCCCGTATAACATGGGAGTTATGTTCCAAAAAATTGCTGTGTTATGCGAATCTGTTATACGAAACAAAGAACTAGTACGAAAAGGGGGGTTAGGTTCCAAAAAAATTAAAAAATATGCTATTATATTTTCATAATTAAGATAAATATCTTTATTAAAATTTTCTTAAAAAGTAATACATATTAATACGAATTAAACAATGTTTTCTTCGTCATCACTTAAGCACTATTAACCGAGGGTGTTTTCTTTTTGGCAAGATATCCCCATCCTTTGAGTGACAGCCATGAGATCAGTGATGCCATTTATTTTTTAAGTCCTTTATTTCTCAATTCCGTTTTCTCACTCGCTCCAGTGACACTCATTAACTATGCTAAGAATCTTCCAGAAAGTTACGTCATGCCATGTCATGTGTGTCCGTCTAACAAATTACAGATCAGCTAGTTTAAAACAGCGAATCAGGAAGTCCAGCTCCCTTGATTGACAAGACCATCTCCCCTGATTTGCGACCCCCTGAAAAACTGATAAAAAGCGTGGAGAGGAAGAATACACTCTTTTTTTCGCCTCAGTCCAACGACCTTGCAGTTTTGTGAGAAAGAAACGCGTTAAGCGTTCTTGCCATTTTTCTTTTTGATGATGAGCAGGGATCCCCAAGAGAAGCCATGTCTCTTCTAAGCTAAGTTACTTTTTATTTAATTTATCTCGAGATAATATCCGCGTGTGTAGTTCTTAGGATATTCCATGCTACACCATTTAAATTAAACTTTCATAATGCCGTCCTTTTCGCATCGTTCCAATCATTCCATAAAAGCACCGTGTTATATGGGGATGTTCCCAATTCTCGAACTGTGTTAGAGTGAATCCGTGCTATAGAAGTACCGTGTTATACAGGGGTTACCTGTATATGTTTAATAACGTCAAGTAGTTTACAGTAAATAATTCAATGTTTTATAATGTTAGTAAAAATTTAAAATATGTTTTGAATTAATTATCCCTTGAAAATTAAAAGTAAATTAGTTTCCCTTTCAATTTATTATTTTTATTTAAAGTGCTCTTTTGCAGTCATTTTTTATGTTGAAAAAATGTTTTTGTACTTGCACATGGTAATCACAATGAGAAAAATAAACTGCTCTTACCAATGAAAATTTACAAAATTCACGAACTTTAACTGTAATTATGAAATTTTGCTTATTTTCTTTCACATGCATACATCTCAAGCAGAAAACTTAAAAGTATGGGCTGTATTAATTTAGCTCTAATCTGTCGGAATTCTAAAAGTGTAATAACGACCAACTTGTAAGTTTTCGAATTTTTAAAAAATGTGTCACTTTCAGTCAGTCAAGTGTTTTTACAAAACATCTTGACCAGAGAAATATGAGATGGAATTGTAAATATCATGAGTACTGAAAAAGTATGATAGCATTTTTTCAAGAATGAAAAACCACTATTATAAAAAATCAAATAACATGCGATTGTTAACGTTCCTTAAAAAAATCTATTTAATGACTAAGAGAAAATTGCTTATATACATATGAATGCTTTCATCCAGAAGTCCTCTTTAAGTATTGAATTAAATATATTTATTGCTGTTATTAAAGGAATAAAAATTGGGGTTTTTTGAAAGTTGGCAACCGAAAATTTGAAAGAACTTCAGAATATCTTTAACTGCTATTGTCAAATGGAGAAAATGTTTTAAAACCATTTTTAGGAAGTCCAGAACTTAAAGTAAAGCCTTAAAGTAAACTTAGACTTAAAGTAAAGCACACAAAATTCATTAAAATCATGTCAAATAAAGCTTTATGAATGTAGTTTATTGTTTAAAAAAAAAATTGCTGCAGTTATGGCAACTTTTTTACTGCTTTGCATGTACTAAATTTTAAATGAATAAAAATACTTTCATGTGCTTATATGCTAAATTTGTATTCAAGCTTGTTATAGATTTACTTTTGTTTAAAATTTTTATCTCTTCGGCTAATACTTCAGTTCCATAATTATTTGTAAGTTTGCTTTAATTATTTTTGCTGCTTCTTGCTTTGCTCCTTTTTTGTGTGTATACTCTATTTTGCAATTATTAGCTTTGTGTTTGTGGAAAACTCTTAAATTCTCATAAAATGTAGGATTTAATAAACATAATTTCCCATGTAGCATTTCCCACATAGTTGTCAATGTAAAGTATTTGGGAAAGCTTTAAATATATTTACCCTAATGATAAATGATTTTCTCAAAACAATGTTAATTGCAATCCTTTATAAAATTTTACACAAGATAGCAGAAATTTACTATTTGTGCTTCAATAAATTTCTGTGAGAATGAAATTCATATCTATCCACTGCTACAAAATATCCAGTGTAATTTATGGAAATGTACATATTAGCAGAAAGTTAGTAAAACCACAATCATTTTCTTTTTTTTGTTACAAAAATAATTCCACTCTTAAAATGCACTTTTATTTGAGTTTTATTGATTGAATTCTAGTAAACTTTCCTTGTCAGTCCCATTTCATCATATAAATATATTTTATTGCTATCCTTCCTATTTTCTGTCTTGTAGAATTGCTAATATTAATTGGAAAAAAGTACTCAGGTTTATAGATTTCAATAATGGGTAAAGTACTTTTGTTTTCTCCTTTTATCAGGAAAAAATATCCCAGTTATGTTTGCCTTGAAAGATAAATTCAAAGTAATTTTTTCGTTGGTGTGATGCATATGATATATATTGTAGAACCAAAATGGTTGGCAGATACAGAAATCATGTGTAAATCGACATTACTCAAAACTAAGTTGACCATTTGTACTGGATTTACCAGGACTGTACTTGTTTTGGGGTCACCCGTCCTGGTAAGCCGTGAGATGTAACCAGTACTTTTAAGAATTTGAAGTCAAAATAGTTAATTTATCAAAATAAATAGTAATATGAATATTATTTTACAACGTCGTTTAATTTTGTTTGGCTTTCGGGAACACTCGAGATTTGGCAAGTGTCGTACTCCCCACTCCTTTGCACCTTGCACATCAAGTCAGTCACGTTCGGTGGCTCAAGTGTTGATCTCTTTCCCTCCCACTCCTCGTTGCTTTGTATTTGAGTGAGCGAGCGAGGAATAATTCAAATTTATCTGTTGTCATTCGTTTGTAAATTGTAACACTCCTCTGCTTTGACACATAGCGAAGCCCAGTTTGTCCAATATTTCATTATTTATTTATTTTTCACACTCATCACTCATGGCTTCAAAACGACGAAAATGCGTATTCCATGATGAGTTAAAATAAAAAAACACTCCTCAAATTATTCAATGATAACAATAGCGAGGTGGAATGTATGAAATGTAAAAGTGTATTTTCTATTGCAAACAGTGGAAAAACCGACATTAGAAACCACATACATACAGTCAAACACAAAAAGGCCCTGTTTGCGGCAATTGCAAGTACAAGTGTGACATATTTCAAGAAAAAACATTTGAAGATGCTGAAAGAAAACTAGCTGCAACTGAAGGTTTATGTGTGTATCACACTGTAGTACATAATCACATATTCCGATTAATGGATTGCACCTGCAAACTGATCAAATCATGTTTTGATCCAAAGTTTACATGTTGTCGAACAAAATGCGAGGCAATTGTTACGGATGTGCTGGTGCCCTAGGCAAAACAATTGTTGGAAGAGAATTTAAATGCTGCACACTTTATTTCCATATATTCGGATGCATCAAATCACAAGGAAATAAAATTGATGCCCATAATTATTAGATATTTTTCATATAAGTCTGGAATACAAGTAAAAGTTTTGGAAGTGAGAGATGTTCCAGGTGAAACCTCTGACAGTCACTAATTATGTTTGGAAATCTTGAAAAAACATTGTTTAGAAACCAAGATACTTGGTTTTTGTGCTGATAACACGTACTAATTTCGGAGGATCACGAAGAAGAGGAGAAAATAATGTTTTTAGCAAGCTCAAATTACGTTTGGGTGGCAGAGAGCTTCTTGGAATAGGTTGTGTGGCACATCTTGAACAATGCTATACAAACTGCTGCTGACTGTATACCAATTGATGTGCAAGCTTTCATTAACAAAATTTATTCATACTTTTATATTATACAGTGCACGTTCATGGATTGAAAGAATTTTGTGAATTCATGGACATTGAATATAAAAAAGTTTGGGGATATGGTGTCACACGATGGTTATCGTTACGACCCGCGCAATTGAACGTGTCCTACAAATATATCCCACATTCAAATCATATTTTAGATAATCATAATCATAGATCTTAAACGAGAAGTGCCCCTCAATTATCAAGTTATTTTGAAAATTGAGAGACAGTCATGGCTTTACTTTTTGCATAAAGTTTCAACAATGCAATATTGAAAATGGAGGGACAAGAGATTTTTATTATAGAAACAAACCTTATTTACAGTGACTTAAAAATGAAATTGGCTGACAGAAAAGCCAACGTTTTCTAACCGTTACAACTGCAACAAAATTTAAAACAGCTTGAGGAAGGAGTATTAAAATTTGCTATTTTCGAAGAAAGAGTGGAGTTCTGACTCATGTATTCAATAATTAGAGTAGTGGAAAGGATCTGTTGAGCAACTGAAAAATCCAATTGGATTTTAGTAAACACAAAACCCACCCATGACAACATTCAAATTTCTAGTGATTTTATTCTTCAGCACTTTCCTGAAGTTAATATATCAGAAGATGAATTATTTGATGAAACTTGGGTTTTGTTCTACACTACATCACAGACGAAAAAATATCACATTGGAAGCAAAATTCCGTATCACTATCGTGCAGACGGATCGAAACATTCAAAGCTTTCAGCGACAATGATGTACCTTGCAAAAATATTGGCAAATTAGTAGAATATTGTCTCTGGTCTTTTTCTTTGACCAATATTTGGTCCAGTAATAAAACGCAATTAAATATTGAAACTTTGAAATGTTTACTAATAACTAAGTATAATTTTAGCCCGTCTCGTGTGGAATTTTATAAAATTCAAGAAAACGAACTATTGTAATCAATCCACTCATCTCGAAAATATAAAAAACAAAATTAAAATGTAGATTAGACATGTCACAAATTTTTTTATTTTCATAGTGTGTCCATGACTGTCTAATGTTTTTAATAATTGAAATATTTAGAAATACAGTGCAACTTGGATAAAACGGACGTCTCTAATTCAAAATCGTCGTTAATTCGAAGATTTCTCTTAGTCCCTTGAACTTCTTATTAAATCAATGTTAAAAAATCGTGGATAATTCGAAGTATTTTATAAATACTTTCGAACCATAACGACTTTTCGGCCTTTCATTGTTAAGAAATCATTGCCGGAATACCCCACCTGTTCGACACGTGAAAGCTGAAATCCCCTTCCTTCAACACGTAACAGCTGAGACCCCCTTCCTGCCACCTGTTACGTAAGCTACAGTACATGTAATATGTACTGTAGCTTACGTAATGTAAATCTTATTTTGTTTACATACATACAATGTTTAAGTCTTTCATACCATGATCTTTCTGAATAAATATATACTTATTGACAGAATAATCTTTTCAAGCATTTAGAGTGGACATGAAATTAAAGTTAAAGGTGTAACTTTTTAAATTCAAAGTTTTGGATAATTCGAATTTTTTTAGTGGTCCCTTCAGCTTCGAATTATCCAAGTTGCACTGTATATATATTTTAAAAAAATGTCCTGGTTTTGAGTTTCGACAAAATGGTCACCTTACTCAAAACAAATGTTACTGGAATCCTAGACTTCAATTCTTTCTCTATTCTTTTCATCCATTCAGTCCAATCTACTTCAATCTTATTCTGTCTTGTAGAAATTTCACAGCAAAACCTTGTAATCAAGAAATCTGAACATATGGAAAAACATGATAATATCACAATTAAAAGATAGGTTAATTTGATCAAATGTAAGATTGATTGATCTTTGAGAACACTGCTGTTTCCTCAAATTTATTGTAATGGTCATGCAACTCATAGAAAAACAAATAGCAATTGATATGAATTAATGTATTTTTAGATCTAGTTATAAATTATTATAAACTCTAGTTTCAACTATAAAGTATTCCATTTAATGATTTTCTTAAATATGAGTTTAAAATCCTATACAGTAAATATATTTGAAGAATTAAGCTGATTTAAATTTGACGAATCTTAGTCAGCCTTAAATGTTAATTGCTTTCAACCAACTGTATTCCACTTCTGAACATGATACACATTATGTGATTATATTTTTATTTACTGATAGATTTACGAAATTGTTTATCCAGATGTTTACCAAAATCTTTTAAAATTTTCCTCGAATGGAATGAAGATTTTGCAAAATCAATAATTTGATAGAAAAGTTATTTGAATTTTGGGTACATAGGAATAAAATAGCTTGAGTAAACATTGAGTTTTTAATCTTCTCCCACTGTGATATTCATGCAAATGCGATGGTGGATCAACTGGTCAGAAAGGGGACGAATCCTTCAAACCTGTCAACAAGCTATACCCATGAGACCTGCAGTTTAAATAATAAGAAATAAATTAAAAGATAAATTCAGAGTGGCCCTGCAGCTCTCACTGTATAACAGTAGCGACTTTCAGATTACTGACAGTATAATTGCCTGGTCAAGCATCTGGTTGTCCAAAATACCCTTATTCAGAGGGTTGGCTGACATAAATTGACCACCTTTTGGAATGTTTGGCATTAACAAGGGAAGGCGTCCATGCATGTTATTGGAAGACTTAAGAACTTTTGAAGTAGCTGGATTCTTGATCTTTTTCTACCTTTCTTTTCATTCTATGCTTTCAACTTCATGTGTCATAGTGGCACATGGGGTTAATTGATTTTTAAGTGCCTTTGCAATAGAAAAAAAATAAAATAAGTTTTTTTTAGAAAGGACAGCTAATAATGACAGCTCTAATTAACCATAAACATTTCTTTCCTACATCTTATTCTTCTTTTCTCTTCTAGACTGATGTGTTATAAATCATAAATATTAATTGGGAAATCCCTTTCACAATTTTTAATTCCATGATTTAATTTTTTTGTATGTGTGTTATATTTTAATTATTTTGTTTTTGTGTTTTTTCTTTCTGCTCTATCCCTGTTTTCAACATTTGTCCTATGCAGATATTAAAATATGCATCTCCTGCTGAAATATACAATTTGTAACTTATTTTTCTGCGTTTATCATTCCCCATTGAGGGCTTCAAAATTTTTTTCTTTTCATTTCAAATATAGTTATATTTCAGTAGTATTAAAATTTGTGTACCCATCTGTATAGGGCACATGCGCTGAAAGATGTTGATATAAATTAAATTCTTTATTACTTAAAAGTAAAATTGTAAACTTTATGTCGTATTATAATAAAAAAATTGAGGCAATAATAATTTTAGGCTAACATCTTGTACATATCAAGTGCAAACAGATGGATACACAGATCGTAAGAAATTTGTTTGTTCCATAATCCTCATCATTTTTTCAGGTGAGTTATTTTGATTTCATTGGATCAGCTTAAGTGCTAAAAAGAATTTATTTTAAACACTAGTTGAAGTACCCACTTTTCATTATCGTTTGCATGAATTTGCTTTTTAATGCATGCTTAAGGTTTGCATTGTTTTGTTTTACTTAAAGTGCTTGTAAAAATGTCACTCCCAAAATTGAGTTCTGCAAAATACAAAATTGTCATTACGTTTTCTTGATATTTAATTTGTAAATTATGTAAAACTTAGCAAGAGAGAGGAAACTATTGCATTATTTCTGTATTTTTTAGATTATTAACTATACAGTAATATCCCGAAGTCTGACGAAAATCATGTAAGTCGGGGTACAACTTTGCATATAAATACATAAATTTTGTTCAATTGGGACCAAGGACTAGCAAAAACACTAGTTTAGAAGCAAAATATTTAATAGAATTGCAGTTCTTTATACATATTAATACAAAATATTGAAAAAAATAAATGAGTTACGTAAAAAAGTTATTTTGGTGTCGATGGCTTCATAAAATCAGCAAATTCGTCTGACGACATAATCCGTTCTCTTTTCACGCAGAATTTCTTCGTAGGAAGTTAATTTTTTTATTCCTTGCTTTGTAGCTATAACTCATTCTTTGTTGGAGTCTGTTTTCTAAAATTTGTACGCTATTTTCAATTGAGCTGAGACCTGCCAAGCTTGTAATCGGCATGTCCTTTTCTGGTGGAACTGGATCTGATACTTCAGTGACGTTTTGCTCACACATCTCTATGAGCTTGTCAATTGTCAGCTCCTGACTGAATCCAACAGCTTGTAGACATCATCACCATTGACTTCCAAATCTAATTGCCTTGCAAGATTAACAACTTCTTTTATCATATGAGCGACATGATTAGTTTCTTATGTTGTTTCGATCTCGTTTTTGAAAAAAATGGACAAAGTTTCTTCCAGGCACCATTCAATGTTTTTTGTAAATTTCATCCCAAGATTTTCCAATTCTTATGGCATCTAAAACATTGAATTGTTTCCAAAAGTCTAACAGAATCTCACTGTTTTGCCCCATAGCTTCATTCAGACGTGCAAACGAATGCCTCGTGTAGTAAGCCTTGAATGTTTTGATGACTCCCTAGTCCATTGGTTGAAACAAGCTGGTTGTGTTTGGAGGTAAAAACACAACTTTCACATTGCAAGAGAATCAGATTTACTTCATTTGGACAACAGTTTTTTAAGGGTTTAGAAAACGTATAACAAAACAATCTTAACTTTCATCGATAGTAGAATCGTAATCGCGCACATAGAGTTCGCGCGAAACGCGTCCAATGCATATCACAGCAAGAGAAACGCTGAAGATAGTGGGCAGCAGTAAAGCCAAATGCAAAAATCAAGAACCACGTAACTCTGAGTTCGCGTAAGTCGGGGTATTACTGTACTATACTATTTTTTACATAAATCTGTTATATATATAAGCCATTTCTATTTGTTTTTTCTTTACTTCCCCTTTTATGTTACCCAACCCACAAGCAAGTGTTACAGAATTTGGTTTTCAAGATTCTAATATCCAACATTGTAAATGATTTTGTTGTGCCATAACCATCTTTTCTACAATATGTCACATTCCATTCTATGAAGTTACTCTTTATATCTTATTTCATATAAATATTCCTCTTCCTAAAAAGGATAGAACTTTGTTCTATCCTTCCTAAAAGTTCTATTCAATCATTCTATTGGTGTTTTGAATTTCTGTAGGAAACTGATAAAATGGTTCCCTTCTTGGTGTTAATTTAATGCAATTTTCTTTGTTCAATTTCTTTTACTCTTTAAATGTATTGCTCACAATGGTTGTCATGTATTATTATCACTAGCCAGTTAATTTTAAACTATATAATCAGAAATATATATATTACCTGGGTTTGTACATTCCTTAGAAACCTACAAGTCTTATAAAATGAATTGATGAGGTTAAAGGATATTCATTGGAAAAGAAGTAGAACTATATACATCCCAAGACATTTAATGCAATATGAACTCTTACTTTTCTAAAAGCCACTACAAAACGCAATAAGTTTTTCTTGTTATTGCAATTGCGAGAGATAAAGCAGCAACTCATTTTTATTAAGCCACAACAATTTATGTACTAGTGTATATACACACACTCAAAGAAAAAGATTAAAAATACGAATTTAAAAAAATACTTACCTGTAAAAATTCTTTTTATGAAGCATTTGTTTTTGTTATACCATCAAACCTTTGGCTGGTTGAAATCCTATTCCTTATGCTGTTTTTAAAATAGAAGCTTGATTCTATTAATTTTAGTTCGAAAACAAGGACAAATGAAGTTAAATAACTTATCTCATTTTTGCAATCTGAATGTAACTTGAACATATATGTAGTGACAAGAGCCAAATATTGCCCAGTTATTTACTATTTTGCCTACGCTTGGTACAAAATTTTGGCCGAATGTTTACTTAACCATTTTGTTTTAATAAAATTTGCTGTGTGACAATACAATTTTACTGCAGTTACTTTCAAGACAAAGTTTACAAATTATAAAAATATATTTTGGTTACATTGAAATATCTCGTCTCCTAGGCTTGAGCTTATTGAAACACTTTTTTCCATTAATCAAAAAGTTATCTAGTGTGAAGTGGGGTAAGTGCAACTGGGTTTATTTTTTTTTCTCATTTTTAAACTGTTACTTTGAGATAACTGAGAAATACAGAAATAAAACTCAGCACATGTCATTTGGGGTTATTTAACAACAAGAACTTGCAATTAGATTTTTTCTATCATCTATCATTGATTTTCTACAATTTTTTTTTAATGTCAGCTGGTTGCACTTGCCCCTGGTAACCGGGGAAGTGCAACCCCGACTCTCAAACCTCCATAGGACTGCACACAAATAATAATGGGGCAAGTGTGTTATACCTTGAATTTTACCGATTCTGCTAGTTTTTGTTTTGTATTCTTATCTCAAACCATTATGCAGCTACGAACTTTTTCGTAAGTAAAAGCGGGGCGATTGGAAAAATGAGCAAAATTTAGAAGGTAGGTTTTTTGTTTTAATGAATAAATAAAAATATATATTGGTTGGATTTTCTGGCTCAAGGTGCAATAGTAGGACAAGCTGCGCCAAACACAAGACCAAATAAAAGTAATAGGCATGGAAAAGGTATAAAATTGTGCATAAATCTAAATCGATGTCACATTAAAAAATTTAAAATAAGTAATCGAAATAACAACTAAACTTCAAATATTTTAGTCAATTGTTAAAAAGCAATAAATATATTGATCAAAAATATAAAAATGATTGAATTTTTAATGAAGATGATAGGATGTTCATGGAATGAATAATACAAAATTATATAGAATTTAAAAAGTTGATTTTGCGTAAAAATTAAAAAGATTTGAATGAGGATTTTCCCCAATCAAATCCTTCAAAGTTAAAATAGAGTTGTTAAAAAAGTATCGGCGATGGGGATTAAAAACTGGACGATCAATTAAAATATGTTGTATGGTAAAAGGAATAAGACATGCCCCCCATACAGAGGAAATATATATTGTACTTACATGATTTGCACATGGTTGACACATGTTTTCCAAACCTTTTCATATAGTTTTTGAAGTTTTTAGGGACAATTTTATTTCCCAGTCTTTGAAGCACTTTACATGAAATTTGAATATTAGGTTTTCTTAAAAAGCTTGTTTTTTTCTTATTAGGTTATTTAACTAAACATACTTAAGTCTAAATCAAAACTTATACCTAGGCTAAAAAACACTATTTACATGAGTCAGACTTTTTTTAGACTTACTGAACGTTGTACGAGGTGAAAGCGACTGGAAATGTCAAATCTCCTCGCCTGCCAATAGCTGGTTCAGGGATTACTGTAATAATGTCATCAGCATCAACAGGAGTGACATCCTTGTTTTCAGGCCAAGTAAAAGTTGAACCACCACTTGTCCCAACTACAATGGTTGGGACAAGTGGTGGTGGCACTTGCCCCATGTGCAAAAATGACAGGGCAAGTGTAACCATTGCTGCCAATTCTAAACCATTAGTTCAATGCCAAAATAAAGTGCATGGCTGAAAGCTACACATTAAACTTGATAAGATGCAAAGTTTTGATATTCTAGGTAGCAGGACAAAAATATGAAAATGCCAAACTTCCATTGAGTGCCAAAATGTAAACATTTTTTAAAAATTAAAAAAACACTTTAAAGATAGTAATTGCCTGACTTTTTGGTGAACACCAAAAGAGAAGATTTCAAAATTGTATACCCAGTGGATTTTTTACAGAAATATCAATGTTTTAAAAAATAACCAGCCATGGCCACACTTGCCCCGTGTTGCACTTACCCACTTCACCCTAATTCTTCTGAAGTTCATAATGACATTCATTTTCACCCTTTTTAAAACTTTAAGAACTTGTTTGGGCAATAGGTGACTGCACACTTGTCTTCCTAATGAAATTTTCAAAAAATATTTATATGCTTATTTTCATTTCTTTTTTTAATGTGTCAATTTGAAATGGCAACAAGTATGAGTTCACATTGGTGCAAGGTAAAATAACTTGATTTGAGAAAGTGATTTTTATTGATTGAAATGTCAGTTTAGTGAGTCTCTCATCTATTAAGTTTTCAGAAAGTGATAATTCTAGCTGCTTGAATGGCAATGACAAAATTGAAATCAAATATCAATTGTAAGTATTAGCAAAAAAGAATGAAAAAGAAAATATATTTTGCTGTAATGTTTTCAATAAATGGGAAAAGTCTTATTGTGGCGAAAAGACCAAAATTGATTAATCTATTTACCCTTTTTAAAAAGTATGTTGAGAAATTTCTTTCTTAACAGTGTGGGGATATTTACACATTCCATTAAAATTTGTTTTCTTCATTTATTTGGAATGAATTAATTTGATTAAAATATAAAATAAGTCATAATGTTATGCAATGTTTAGAAAATGCTAACAAATTATGTTGACTAATTCTAGCATGGTTGTTTATTTTAGTGTGTTAAAAATTACTTAATTTAGATTTTTATGTATCAATATTTATTTCAACACAAAATGTTTAAGCAATGATCTTTGTACATTTTTGATGGAAATATTTAAAGTTAATAGTTATATGTGTTGCAATTCTACAATTCTCTGTTGCAACTTTATTGCTGTCTTAACAAGATCTTTGTCTTTTTTGAAAAAGAATTTATTTCATGTCTGTAGAACTGCAAGTTCAATTGTAAACAAATGATTTGGGTAATGGGTCTTGCTATGAAGTAACGAATTATTTACTGAAATGTTGTATTTTTCAAAAGTTATATTGTGTTTCTTTAACTGACCTTTGTTTATATTAAGCAAATAATTACAATACCGTTATTTTCAGGTACCTAAAAATCATTTGCCCGACTATACAGAAAAGAACCAGAGCTCAAGAGCCCCAATTGCCTCTGATTCTGATGAAGATTCTGTGATAGCTTGCAAGTTTTGCTCCTTTGAATATCCAGTTTCCCTCATGATGAAGCATATGGAGATGTCCCACCATAATGAATTAAAAGAAAAAGAATATAGTTTCACGAAGAATGATTCTGTTGAAAAAACTTCTCTCATTGTTTACTCCCACTCCAATCTTCAAAACCCCTCTACTTCAGCCAAGCATGATCCAGGTGGAGGAAATGCATGTACTACTGGTGAGGATGATGAAAGTCTCCTTAACCTGTGTTACAACTTATTTAGCAATCAACAGAATTTGTCAAAACTTGTTAATAACGCAAGTTCCTTAGATCAAATGGATAACTCTCTGCCTTTAATACAATACAATGAAGCCCCTTTGAATATAAATGAAATGGCAAGAAATGTAGCGAATACTTTGCTGTCCAATCTTCGCAGCATATCTAAAGACGGAGTGATGAAGAACACTACTACTGAAAGTGCATATCCCAATTTGGCTTCTTATGTCCGTAATGCCGAGAATACCGAAAAGTCTGATCTCCTTTCTAATTTTGGAAAGAATTGCAAAGATGTTCTGGCATATAATTCTGCAAATAATTTATCTTCATACAATTCCATGAGTGATAGTGAGGCAACCAAAGAATTAAAAGTGTTAAATTTTATGAACAGTAGTAATCTTCAATTCCCCATCTCTTCAGAATCTTCTGACAGTGATCCAAATCATGTTGATATGAAATTATCATCTTCCAGTTGCACTGATATCAGCCCCAGGGCAGACATGTATCAAAGTGAAGGCAATTTCTTCAATTGTGGCATATGTAAAGAAAAATTGCAGTCCCATACAGCCCTGCAGAAGCATATTGCTGACTGTTTCAAGAAGTTTGCTGATGAAGAATTTAAGAGTTCCTCCCCTGATCATGAAATGAAACCAATGACATTCGATGAAAGTGACAGAGATGCATACAATGAATCTATGTTCGATAGCATCAGTAAAACCTCTGAAGATTCGAGGAAGGATAATCTTGCTCACCCGTCTGAAGTATTCGACTTTGATCCACGGGGATCTGATAACGTGGTTCAAGAAACCTACCGGCCTGTACAGAAAGGAAAATTGAAACTGAATGTAAATCAGACGAATCTCACACCCTCTGAACAGAAGTTGAAGGGAAATTCAAAAGCCTCTTGCAAGAAAATTAAAAAAGAACTTAAAACTCCTTCAAAACCTTGTCAGTACTGTGGGAAAATGTTGACTGTATTGTACATGAAACAGCATTTCTTAAAGAAACATAGAGACAAGTACCTTGCTATGAACTCTCAACAAAGTGCTAATTTATCATCAGCCCATGAAAATAAAGTATTTCCTTCTGTTTCTAATTTGCTTGAGGAGGATATAGACTCAAATGCGTGTTTATCTCCATCCGATGCTCTGAACTCAAAAGTAGGGATTGATGTGACTGATCATTTAAAAAAATTGCCAGGTTGTAATAACGGTGATAGGGTTTCTCCTATTAAAGAAAATGAAATACAGGTATCCTTAAAATCAAAATTAAAATTAAAGATTTTTAGCAAATCTGACTCATTTGCATCGAAAGCAGGTGAGAATTCTCGTACAGAATCTGGTATAAGTGATTTAACTTTGAAAGATAGTCAGGAATCATACAAGTGCCATATTTGCCTCAGAACTTTAACTACTGAGTTTTTTTTGAGAAAACACCTTAAAAATTTACATGATTTTCATGGCCCACTGCCTGAAAATGAAAGTGATTATCAACAAGATGATAAACCAGTTTCTAGTCTTCAGTCTTTTGGAAATGTAAAACCAGAAATTGATAAAGAAGAAAAATATCTCTTGAAAACAAGTGTGGAATTTATTCAGCGAGCACCTTGCAAACCATCCTCAAGTATTGAAGAGAATAGCCAACACCGATCTGGTCAAATGGGTTTTGCAAACAATGACATCTATGGTGCATTAGAATTAATGCAGTCAGATGGTAGTTCAAATTTAGATCCCAGTACTGAAAGTGCATTGGTTGTCTCATCCAGTGACAAGTCTCAGAAGATGGAAGGCAATTTAAATTTAGCATCTGAAAACAATACGAGTAAGACCAATGGAATTGTAAGAAAGTGTATTGAAAAGAAATTTAAATGCCATCTGTGTCGAAAAGCATTTGCGTACAATCGGAATTTAGTAAAACATATTGAAACGTACCACTCAAGTCAATCGCCTGCATCAGGCAAGTGTCCAGGTGATGAATTAGTTTCTAAAAGTAGTTTGATCCATTTGGAAAATAATTATTCAACAATACACAATGTAAACAAACCTGATGAAATAAAGCTTTTACATTTGACGGAATCTTATTCTAAGGAAGCACAGCCAGGTATAAAATCGATTTCTTCAAGTGGATGTGGGTCTTATTCTACTGTTTCTAAAGATAAGTTTACAGCATCAGTAGCAAATCAAATGATATCTTCTCAAGTGTCTCCTATAAATTTAAGTCATCAGAATATGCCAATTTTTGTAGACAATGAAAGTAATCCAAGATCAGATTTGGAAATATTCATTAAATCTGAAAATGAGCTAATATCGAATGAAGAAACTGAAATTATCGATTACGTTTGTCGCTTTTGTTGGTTAAAGCACTCTAATGAAAGAGATTTAGACAGACATTATGAAGAAAAACATTCTTTCAATTCAACTTTGGTTAATTTTAAACCATCTCCTCACAAATTTACGCAAATCTTCAATGCCAGTGGTACAGCTGATGAAAATATCAACACAAGCAAAAATGCAATACTTCCATCTGAATTGCCCAATAACTTCAATAGAAGTAAAAATGTACCCTCAACAAGCTATAGCAACAATGTATTTGAAAACTGTACTGATAAAACAAACTTTGTTACTATCAAAAATGAAGCTGCTTATCCTGAAATATCTTCCATGCAAAATAATGGACTTCATGAATTTAAAAGACCATATCAACAAGAGCATTACGGGAGTAAATTTCAACTTTCTCATCAGAATGAGTGCTCAACATATCCCAAAGAACTACCACTTGAAGAAAAGAATGAGGTGGCTTCTGCTAGTGAATATAGTGAAACAGCTAATGTAATTAATCAGAACAGTGCAATAGTGGATAAAAATGGAAATATCATCAAAAAAGTGTACATTTCAAAAAGAGATTACAAGTGTGACCTATGTTTGAAAACATTGAGCACCCAAGGTAATTTGGTAAGACATAAAAAGGCTGTGCATTCGAAAAAGAATTCTGATAAATCGACCATTCAGAAAAGTGTGTCTCCAAAATTAACACAATTTTCGGCCCTGATTCATCCAGGAAATAAATTTGTGGAACAAAAAAGAGTAACTGAAAATGCCAAACTGCTTCCTAACTCTGATAAATGTGCTCCTTTTGTATCTAACCCAGATATCTTTTTTGATGAACACTTTAAAATACCTGATTATGTTACACCACCTGTCGATCAAATAATTTCTACCAATGAAGGGAAAAGTGCCGAAATCTTTAACAAACTGCTCTCTGAATTGTTTACTGCCACAGAAGAAAGGGACGAATCCCTCAGGACCTTCAGTAATGCCTTGACATTCGACGTAGCAGATGAAATTGAGTGTACCATTCCAAGAGCAATGGATGAGAGCTACAAAGCAAACAACATCTATGAAATGAAACCCAAACAGGTAAAAGTGATTTCTAACATGAATGTGGAACTACCCAACCAACCAACTATCGAGTCACTGGTAACTTCTAAATTTGAATCACCTCTTATCATTCAAGGTAACTCTGCAAACAATCAGATGACTGAACAACTTCAACTCAGTCACAATGTCAACAGCTACTGTGGAGAATTGGAGAAAAATGAAAAAGAATTCAGCAAACAATCTTTTATTGGTGATATTAAAAACTGCTACCAGGCTCCCTCCGATGCTGCTAAAAGTGATACTCTCAAAGGTATTGGTCATAATGACTATGAAGTGAAACTTTGTTTGGCAATAGATAATTTAGACAAAAGTATCCAGTCTTCCAATACATTAAGTCCTCCTGTAGCACGACCAAGAAAAGACGAGGCTGACAATGAGAGAGAATCAGAAATTGCTGAGCAGATTGCTTTTTATTGTAGACCTAATAATGAATGTGGTATATGTTTGAAATCATACTCCAGTAAATATGCTTTACAAGTCCATATAAGAAGAATCCACATAAGAAGAATCCATAGAAAAGATAGTACTCGGAACAATTCGGCAGAGAAGAAAACTAAACTGAAAAATTCTGTTCGTTCATTGAAAAAGGTTAACACATCAGATTCTTCTGGTACAAATTTTTGTCAAGAATCCAAAAGGAAAGTAGAGTGCCCTGTGTGCCAGAAAGTAATGACCAAAAATAGTTTACTTAGGCACCTTAGGAAACTTCATGGGAATGATATTGACATTAACAAATACAAAACTAAGACAGTCTCATCAAATGCCTGTCAGCCTTCTGTTCACTGTCAAGATGATATAAAAAAATTTGATGAATTAGTCCTCAAGTACGAGCAGGATTATTCCCCACAAACAAAACATATTTCTGTGCATTCTGAAAGTTCTTCAAATGCACATTCTTGGGCATTGATTCCACAAGAAAATGATTCGAAGCAGCAGAATGGTCATTCCATCAACTTGACGGAAAATCCTGTTAATAGTTTAATTGGAAACAACAAAGGTGGAGGTGTTTTTTCTCAGGATGTACCAAGTAGTCAAAGACGACATAAAAATGTATCACAAAGCATTTCCACTGTGCCTGCCGGGGAAAGTTTTAGTTCCCTTCATACTCTGGAAGTCTTAGATTCTGAGGAGAAGAGCATGCCACACTTAGTGCCAGAATGTAAATTCCCTGTTGAGAATGAATCAAGACAGCTCGACAACAGTAAAAATCGAGCTCAAAGTTTGAAAAACTCTGAAATAAACCCTACTTTTGAAGCGAATAATGGCAATATGAATGCTAAACAATGTAAAAATCAGTCTCAGATGAATGAATGTTTTCAAGTGATTCGTAGCTTTCCGGATTCTACAGGAAATATCTCTCGGAGACTTTCAGCAGATAACTTCGATGTGCCAAGTGTTGAGTTTCACTTCACTACTATAGAGCCAGCTTTGAAGTTACCAGGTGATAGTAGTCCATTAATACCCTTATTAATAGGAGATGCATCCATTGAGGACAAATCAAAAAACTTTTTTGAAACTATCGATGAGCCATGCAATAAAACTACCACATCACCAACTAGTGCTTTCCATTCAAAAATAAAGCAAGAGAACAGTTATCCATTAGATTTATTGAGCAGTGATACATCCATGCAGGAAACCTCTGTCAAAATGTCATCGAATCTCTTTTATGATGTAAAACCACATGCAAATGCACTTCTATCCAGATCTAGCTCAGATTTAAATCAAGCTATAAGTTCCAAAAAAGATGGATGTGCTCATGAAAATCTTGGTGAAAAGGAAATAGATTTAAATGAATGCTTTGATACTTCAAGCCTAAGCACAGATTTCTCCCAGACAGCAATAAAGCTAACACCCAAATCTATCAAAGCTTTAGATTGCAATTCTAATTTAAGTAATCAACAGCTTTTAACTCCTGCTACTATGTCTCTTGTCATAGACAGCAATGATGGTTTTTTAAATAATTTAGGAGAGCAAAAGCATGTTTACAGTTATAACCACAACTTTGTTCTATCAGTATTGCAAGATCTTGGAGTCTCACGTGACAGCAAAACAGAATGTGATCAAATTACTCTACCTGAAAGTGTTATGAAATCAACTGATAGCCATGTGAATGAAAAAATCAAACCACTCTCAGCAATGTTCAACATTTCCTCAAATAAAATACACTTGAATGATAGTGAAAACCAGAAGAATCCTGATTTAAATGAAACCCTGGATCCATTGTATAAATGTAGCCCAAATCTTCTGTATGACTCTAATTTAAAAGAAAACTCAATTTCTGTTGGACCATCAGGAATATTAGGAGAGGTCCAACAGACATTAGCAGCTTGTTTAGATAAAGTTTGCAAAAATGAAGATTTGTTTAGTTCAATTTGTGTGAGGTCAAATAGTACTGTGAGCATTGATGCTAAGATACAAGGTAGTACGTGCCACCGTCCATTCTCAGCAAAATCAAAAACGGCTTCTACAACAAATAGCAAAAATAAGAGAAAATGGTCATCTCTGAAAGCAAGATGCAATCAGACCATGTCTATGACTGGGAAAGATAAATCTGTGATCAAAAAGTCATTAAAGACCTCATATTCAGTTTTGCAAAGATCAAAGAGCAACAGATGTCAACTGTGTCAAAAAGGGTTCAAGTCAATGACATCACTTTCAAAGCACTTAAAAGATGTACACAGTGTTCCAGTTTTAAAGAAACAAATTTCTAGTTCTAGGGTAAAGTGTTGTCCAGATGATAATAAATTATCCCCTCCAAATTTGTCCCTCATTTCAACTTATGACTCCGAATCTGCAATCAGTGTTAGTATTATCCCAAGTATAATTTGTGGAAGCATTTCTACAAATTCCAGTGTCAGAGAAGTTGTGGATGATGTTACACAATTGGATCAATCACGCTCCTTTGATTGTAGACCATCGGAGAACAAATCTTTCATTGAAAATTCACCTACGACAGAGACCACACAATCAGATACCTCTCATAAAATATCTTTGAAACTGAAAACTTTATGCAAACCATCATACCTGAAGAAACGTTCCCTGTGCAGAATTACTAAGACAAAATCCAGACCAACTAGTTCGAGTGTGAAAGAAATTATGGATGAAGGAGTGCAATTGGATTCCATTGAATGTAAGCCATCAAATCAATTTTATCCTCATGAAAATTCATCTGCAATACAGGCCACACAATCAAATCTTTCTTTTGAAGTCCCTTCGAAACTGAAAACTGTAGATGAGCCATCTTTCCCAAGAAAGCATTCCATGATCCAAGTTGCTGATTCGGCGCCTAGAAATTCTAACCCCCCGATTTCAACCAGTAGAATTGAGCCTGTTTGTAACTCCATAGTTAATACATCTGTTAGTAATAAAAACACAATTGATAAAGGTAGCAATATGGCTCTTGTTGAAAGTATTGCTAGTAACGAAAGCTCTTTGGAGCTTGATCAAAATTCCATTAATCAAAAGTCCGCCCTTCCGAAGTGTATTATAAAAGTGTGTAAAGATGACCAGAACTCAGTGTTTTACCAAATTGATAATTCACAAAAAAAATCTGATATTACACAATTATCTGTGTCCATGCCATTGAAAAATAACTTTGACAAACCTATGCTGAGAAAACGAAGTTTTGGGGAATTGAATGATGACTGCATAATATTATCATCTGACTCGGAACTTTCTGATGATAGAGAATCGAAAAGGCGAGTTAAAAGATGTTTTCGTTCCAACTTTTCTAAATTTCCTAATTCTGTGAATTGTGCTCTGAATTTTAAATCGAGATTATCAAAATCTCAATTCAACAAAAAGACTACTGTGAAATCTAAACAGACTACAAATTTGTCTGCTAGAAAATGTACCAAGGCAGTTCGTCAAACGTTTAAGGAATCCATAAACATTAAACAGTTTTTAAAAGAACATAAGCAGCCGGTGGTGCAATTGATGCGTATTGAAAACATGCATGTGCATGATCTTGAGAAGGTGGTTCACAAAGCAGCCTTCAGCTCATCCCTGCAGCATAATAGCAAGAGCACAAAGAAACCTGTTGAACCTGTAGTAGTATTAGAAAGGATCAATTTTAAAACCGTTACTACCAACAATTTTGGCAAAATACATCTTAACACTGTTGCTGACAGCTCATCACCTCAAAAATCTTCAGACATCTGTAGCAAAAATGCAATCTGTTTTAAAAAGAAAAAAATGTACAAGAGCCCCGTCAAATCCTCGGACGGCATTACCAGTGAAAAAGTAACTTTACGAGAAAAAAGTAATGTAACGGTTGATATTCATACATCACCTAATGATGTAGGTTTGAAGGGAGAAGGCTCAAAAAAGCCAGATTCTCAAGATCCAAAATACTGTGCCCCAGGTGACGAAGAGAATTGTGTTCTATTACCTTCAATCAAAGAGTGTTCTGTTGTTTTAAAGAAGTTGCCAGTATGAGAATGATTTTTGGTGTTTTGTATATAAGACATCTATAAATTCACATTTGTGTTTATTATGAACATTGTTAGTGGTATCAAGTTTAATTTTATTGTAAAAAACTCATTCTGATACCAGTGCAATTATCATTTGTATAAAATGCAATTGTATATTTGATTTATATATATTTTTCTACGCACAAACATTTTCTGAAATGAATTCTTTTAAGATTTTAGATTCCTAATGCTCCTTGCATTGTGTAAAAAGTGAAACCTCAAGTGCTTTTCATGTGATGCTCATTTTCAACTTTGTAGAGCATTTGACTTACGGATTATAGTTTCACTGGTTAATTTTTGTATGCAGTATTCTTTTCCTTTCCGAGACATGTAAATATTCGTTTTTGTTTTTTTGAAAATCGGGTATGTGCTATGATTTCTTTGTTTTCAAAATTATCATGACATGCTTGCAAAAGAAACTGCAATATCATTTATGAATTATTCATACTTTTGTTCTATTTAATGAATGTTCCAATTTTTGTTTGTAAAATTGTAAATAAAAATACATTTATATTGTTTCAAAAAGGTGTGTTTTAATCCTTTTTACTTTTTAAGAAGTATTAAAGATCACTTAGATGAGTCACTAAAGTATTTGGCTACCTCAAGTTAAATGTTTTCATGTACTTTATAAAGATGTTACACTTGACCTTAAAATTAACCATTTTAAATGTCTGAAATTTTTACTAAAAATATTTACAATTGTTAAATACACAATTTCACAAATGCAAATAAGTGTCATATTTTGCATTTTTGTAGAATTTAAATTTTTTAGTAAGAAAGAAGTCGAGTGGTTCCAATGTTACCCAGAATGCATAGAATAGTTCAGAGTATGCATATATAATGCCTTGTGTCATTTAAAAACAAGCATTTCCCAAAATTATCATACAATGATTAACATGTTTTTAAAATGATTAAACCATTACTTACCTTGCTTAGATCAAATTGAAAATACAGAGATACATCTTAAAACATTTAAAAAAAACTTCGAACGAAAAGTAATTAATGTATCCGTTTTTCACTACAAAATAGATTCTTGGAATATAACGGACACAAATTAAAAAAAGCAAACGATTGAAAAAATACCAAGGTTGCCATATTAGTTACCAGTCCTATTTTAAGTGGTTTTGTTCTGTATAGTTTTCTCTATCGTCTGTCCCAAATATTCAGAATTTTTTATATTTGTTAAAGAAAAAAATAAGGCTCGAAATAAACTATTAGAATTTAAATTCCATAAAATTGGTTTTGGAAAAATAATTGATATTTCAGCAGCACTGGTAAAACAATCCAATTGCAATGCTCAATTTACCCCATCTACTCCAAAACTACCAAATTATGGTTGATTTAAGTATAATTACTCATGTTTTAACGTGAAACTTGTCTAAATATCTAATCAAAAATTTTTTTTAAATAATTCGTTCACTAAACTAAAATATGGTGTATCAAATGTAGGACATTGCATTAAAATGTTTTGAATAAATCTTATGTGATACTTGTACGGACACAAAATCGAACATAGAACCGGAAGACGGACAGACTTATGCAACCAAGTTCAATCACTAAATGAATCTAAGAACTCACAGTATGCACAGTTTTATGAGAATGTTCAACCGTTTGGACGTAGCACGGGCACACACGTACAGATGGACCAAACGCGCAAGAGACGGGTTATGCATCAGAAGGGTCCAAAACGGATAGAAAACTTGAAATGGATCGAAAATACTCAAACACTCCATTCTTATTTATTATATAGATTTGCGATATACGAACAGGCTGTTTTGGGGTTTTATGGCGCAAGGGCCGTACTTGGCTAAGCTGCGCCAAACACAACATACAAAGCAATGAGGGAGGAAGAAAAAGGTTATGCGAGGGTAAAAATGAAAGGAAGGAAAGATCACTCCGGTACCTCAGATTTGTGATGCCCTTTCAAACCTCCCCTGATTGCTATTTAAGGCATGAAAGTTAGTAACGACACTGCAATTAATTGATATTCGTAGAAATTTCAGCTCAGATGCTATATGTGGATCGTCTATATAGTAAAGATTAATACTTCACCCCTTCAGAGAATTTTTTCATCGCGTGATGTTTTCTCCACTGCGTCGACATTTTTTAACCTTTTCCCCAAAGCACCTCCAATCGCACTTTCTCCCTCCAGAATAATTACATTAATTCATCCCCGAACAAAACGAACAGGAGCTCCTTAAAAAGGGGGAAAGGCAGGACGAAAGTGACTGAAAAAGCACACACACAAACAAGAGTCTGCGCGAATTGAATAAAACTCCCCACTGCACAATAAACCCTTCGTTCGAGATAAAACTAGCATCAAAACTGAGCAAACACTTGAATGGAACTCTCGGGCGAAGTTTTATGAATGGTCTTTAAAAACCCTTCCCCCCAGATGGTCATAAAGATAAAGTGATTTTTGTGCACTGGTGCTTTTCTTTTCAAAATCATAAAACCACGCACTTTCGAAATCCTCTCCGATCTCGATGTGTTGAAGTGTTAATATTGTAATTTTGGGGGAATTTTTTTCACTCCGCCCACTCCTGCTCGTCTGAGTGCGATTGGCTGGCGGATGTTTGTTGTGAGGTTCGAGAGGAAATCAATAAAACCAGAGGGAAAGTGATAATTTTTTTTTGAAATTTTAATCCTGATAAGTGAGCGCTTCTGTTTATACGTTACTTCAAGTTGAGATAATGTCTTGGAGGTGAAGAAAATCGCCATGGAACACACAGGTGATTCCTAGTCGGGGATTATCAGAGCCCCTAGCGAGCTTCCCCTGGAGGTACTGCGGCAGTTCGGGGCTGGACTCCACGGACACAGGATACTGCCGGAGCATCCTGTTCTCCCAGGTGTCCAGTCCCACGACCAGGCAGGACTCTCAGAACTCCTTCATCTGCTTCCGGAAGTCGTTGATCTCGGGGTCCTTCTGCTCGTCGAATTTGCGCAGGTCTGGAAGATGAAACAAGATTATGGTTAGTTTGGGGTTTTTATGACGCAAGGGCCATCTGCGCCAGACACGACACACAATATCAAGTAAGACACACACAATGAATGTTTTACTGACACAGAAGAGAGAAATACACCCAGGGAGGAATGCAACACACAAGATCAGGAAACAGGCACTGTTAGTTTTAGGTTTATTTTTTATCATTAAATTTGGAATTGGTATTTCTGAGTGCATGAGAAACATTTTCAGACAAGCTAAATATAGGCGGTTGTAGGTGCTTCTGCTGAGATTCATGTTTCCTGTACGAATTTTGAACGTGACACCACTTGGTTTGTATTCGATTGGTTGGTGTGGGGTTTTATGGCGCAAGGGCCATATTTGGACAAGCTACTCCAAACACAGGGCAAAGTCATGTAGAAATGTGAAAGGGGGGGGTATTTCAATTAACGTCACACTGGAGCAACACAACGGGCTATTGGTGACGGTCCGGGATCAATCCCAAAGGGAAAGATCCGAGGACAGGACCACGTAATGTGAAAGGAGAAAAAGAGGGATTTGTGGAACATAGTGGTTTGATTGGTTGGGGTTTTGTGGCACAAAGCCATATTTGGCCATGCTACACCAAACACAAGACATACAATATCAAGTAATAGACATACACATACAATGAAATTTTTTACTGACACAGACGAAATAGTCGGAGGAATCGAACCTGTGCCTCCCACAACTCGAAGGTTGCTAGTGCAGTGGGCATACCCACTGAGCCACGGCTCAATGGGTCTTAAGGGCCATATTTGGCCAAGCTACTCCAAACACAGGACAAAGTGAATAGAGTAGCAGGATGAAAGGAAAGGATTGTTTACTAAAGACAATAAACCGTATTGTGGGAAAGAAAGATCACTAGGGTAACTCAGATCCGTGAAGCCCGTGCACAACTAAAGGAGATGAGCCCCTGAGGATGGCTTGCTTTTTGAATACGATTTCAGTACTTCGCCAATAAAATTCCAAAGAATTAATCCGAATTGATTTATAAGTTGATTGGTAAATTAACACAATTAACTTTCCACCTAATTTCACTGATGGAAACACTCCTTGGATTAAGCAAGACTTGAAAAATAAATTGTATGTGAAATTTTGCACGTGCACCGTAATAATTGTTATATTTCTTTTTTATATCGCATTTTTTTTATATTATCGGAGGTTATAACTCATTATCAGCTGCGATAAAAAAAAGTAAAATTTACGTCTAATTAAAAATTTTCCTGAGACAAAAATAATCAAATTAAAATTATGAAAATTTCAGGACATAATAGACATATTGCTCTTCTATGTTGAAAAGTTTTGATGTTCTTGGAGCTTTCCCTCACAGTGAAATATGCATTTTTAAAAATCGCTATTTTTCCATAATTTTTACTTTTAAATGTTTTTTCTTTATAAAGGAGTAGAAATAAAATCACCAAATTACGCCACGCTATTTGTTAGGAAAGGCTCTTCATTAAGAATAATTTTTAATATTGTCTTTCCATTTATAGAAGATACCAGAGCAATTTGAAATTTGTAACAAATTGGCAAAATTTCTATTTTCGTCGACCCCTCAGATTCAGCAATGAAGACCATTAAATTATATTCTGACGTTTCCTAAGAGACCCTTTTCTGAAGAATGCAACGATATAAAAAATTTTAATTTGTGTTAATAACTTATTGCCTTCCCAGGGGCTCCGCCATAGAAATTGATTCTAAAAGGGCTCCGCGAGTCGAAAAGGTTGGTAACCTCTGCTTTAGAGGAACCACCCTGTACATTTTGTCGTTAGGCTTTATTTTAGTGTTGTAGGTACATCTGATAATTTGAATAAAGCCTTCTCGGCGCATCGCACTGTATGCTAGATCATTTCGAAAATACGGTGTTTTTTTTGTCTGAGAGTATTGTACCTACAAAGAATGGGGATATCCATGAAATCGTTCATCTCCCCTCAACTGCTTGTTTTCCGTAAGACTTCAACTTGGGCACGTAACTGGTACCCAAACAAATCCATAAAACCACCTTCGTTTTCTTCTGTTGAGTCCTCGTCTGATATCACTGCGACATCAGGAGGTTCAACGTAGGTATCTATCTCTGAATACATCTCATCAAATCGTACAAGAGCCTCCTAGTGCATTAAACTGAAAAATGAAACTTTTGTTCAGTATACACTGATTTAAACCTAATTTCTCACAAGAAAGCTGACTGAGTCAAAAATAGCTAGGAGGCGCAAAAATTTAGAAGCAAAAAACAGAATTTTTGTCTCTTAAAGTGCAATCATTCCATGTTACACCTATAAAATGTTCTACATTTTATCAAATTATATGTGTAGATTTGTTCATTGACGTTATCAGCATATTTTATCTATCACAAGCACTAAAATCAGCAAAATTAAAAATATGACTAAACGGCACTGTCAAAGCTTAGCGGTACCATTGTTTCTCTCTGAATGGATACTCGTGTCAACATGAGATAAATATCACGCTATATATGTGGGGGTGCTGGTTTGTGGGCGATTGGCAACATGACGAAACTCTTAAAGAATAATTAAATTTAATGATGAGATTTATGAATATTTTTTACAATGAATTTGGCGAAGACAATTAAAGTTCAGTGCACAGAACAGACATCATAAACTCCATCGCCCGTCAACATCGCACCGTTTAAAGCTACGTCCGTCTGTTAGCTTCGTCGTCTTCCTTCTGCGTCGCTTTTGACTGCGTTCTCCAATGCGCGGAATGGCTGCGCAGTGGTCGGAGATGACATCAGCGCGGAGGTGCCCTCTAGTAGCAATCTGGGCACCACAGATCGGCCATCCTGGGTTCGACTGATCCACCAGGCGTTTCTGAAAATATGCAAAAAAGCAGAAGCAAAAGTTCCAAAATCTGTCAGTCTCTGTAAAGCAAATGTATCTAGGTTATAGAGCTCTGAATCGTCCTTCAGCTCTGAAAATGATTAAAGGAGCCAAATTGTCTTCTAGCTTCATTTGCCGTCTTTAAACGTCGTTTCTCCTCGTCTTTCTTTATATATATATATATATATATATATATATATATATATATATATATATATATATATATATATATATATATATATATATACATCTTCCGTCTTCTTCAGCTTCTTTCGTCGTCTTCGTCTTTCAACGTCTTAGCAAACCCTTAAATCCAATTCCACGGTTTAAGAAATTCAGCGCATGTTGTAGTGAGGTTGGGTCCTTCATGACATCCCTCTTTTACAACGTCGTATATATTTCCTCCTTTAATTCTGGTGATTCTATAGGGTCCAAGGTACTTTGGTTTTAACTTCAAGTGCGGACCAAACTGAGTTCTCTTGATGGCAACAAAATCATTAACTGCATAAGGTTTTGGTTCCTTTCTTAAACTGTACGTCTTATTCTCTTCTTGAATTTTAAAAATTTGTTGTTTTGCATGCTTCCTGAGTTCTCTACGTTTCAAAATGTGCTTCAAATTCAACTTCGATAATTTCTTTGAACATCCAGACCCTTTACATTCATCTTCGTACCGAAAAGTAATTCGAACGGTGTTGTATCTATGCTTCATTGAAAGGTCGAATTTATCGCTTGCTGTAATTCACTTATGTATTTGTACCATTGGGCTGGATTTTCTAAGGATAGCTTTGCCTGAATTGATATGATCGTCTGGTTAATTCGTTCGACTTGTCCGTTTGCCCTCGGCAAGCCAGTAGTTATTAAATGGTGTTTAATGTTTTCTTTAGAACAATAATCAGCAAACTCGCTAGATGTAAAAGTTGCACCTCTATCGGAGATTATTTGAGGACTCCTAAATACAGCCTTTTGAATCTCCAATTTTGCAATAGCTTCAACGGATGTAGTGGTTTTTGTTGGATAAATCCATACAAATTTGGTAAATGCATCGATTATCGCTAGAATGTACTTATAAGTTCTTATGGGTGCTCTCTCTAAAGGTCCTAAGTGATCAATATGGTACGTCTTTAATGGAATATCTTCTTTTTGTAAGGGGTGCAAAAGAGACCTTTCTTTCTTTCCCCTTTTTGTGATTCACTAAAATGCAATGTACACAATTGGCTATGGTTTTTTCTATCTTCTGCCTAAGCTTGGGGATGAAATAATACTATTCGATGTTCTTTTCAGTATATTAACTCCTACATGTCCTTTCATGGGCATCCCTTATTATTTCTGTTTGCATACCCTCAGGCACGACCACTAATTCCTTACCATTAGCGAATTTATACAAAATTCCATGTTTCTCGCAATTTTCTTCATAATTAGAAATTTTCAGTAGCTCTTTAATTGTTTTTATTTCGTTATCTTTATCCTGAGCCGCTTTAAATTTTGGTAAGATGTTATCGACTGAAATACAAAACATATTTATCGGAGATCTACTAATTGCGTCTACATGAACCATTTTAGAACCGGGTCGATGCTCAATGACATAATTAAATTCTTGTAGTAATAAAACCCAACGAGCTACACGGGTAGACAAATCTTGCTTTGCAATTGTCTTTTCGAACGCGGAACAGTCAGTGACAATTTTGAATGGAATTCCCAAAAGGTACACACGAAATTTATTTAAAGCTTCTATGATGACAAGAGTCTCAAACTCATAACTAGAATATTTCTGTCGTATCTGGTTCTATTTAATGGGTTATCAGCGAATCTCAGGCAATGCAGACAGCACAAACATTTATTATATAACAAAATATTTACAATTTACCAAGGAGCGTCCTACACGACCACTCCATGACCATATCATCCGAATATCTGCTTGTTCGATCGTAACACACTCTGACGGTGCTTTTAGCGCCATCTGTAGGGTGATTGAATCCCTAATACGACATCTCCCCCGCAAGATATGGGTTTGGGGTTTTCTCAAAACATAAACACAGATCTGAATTTAAATATTATGGACTCAATCACCTAAATATTATTACACCATATCAACAGTAAAGAAAAATGCAAAATAAAAATATATATACATATAAGAATAATAATGCTAATAAAATACGAAAGCATATAATAACAGACATTATGCTTAAAGTCACAATAATAAATTTGTCACTACTTCTCTTCAGAAAATAGTCTGGATAATGCATCAGCATGAGGCATTTTGACTCCTGGACAATGTTTTATTGTTAAGTTATATCTTTGAAGAGCAAAAACCCACCGCTGTAGTCGTGAAGATTGTGGAGCACATTTTGTAAGGTATGACAAAGGGTTGTGATCAGTGTACAGTTCTATTTTGGACCCGAAAACTAGAGTTTCAAACTTCTTCAAACTCCACACAATAGCGTACGCTTCTCTCTCTATTGTAGACCAAGCTTGTTGAGTTTTATTCAACTTCTGGCTCACATATGCAATAGGTCGGAGTAATCCTTCGATTCCTTGGGACAGACAAGCGGCGATACCATACTGGGATGCATCACTGTGTATTATGAACGGTTCACTCATAACTGGAGTGTACAAAGCTGGAGCTTTCATTAGAGCAGATTTCAGTTTGTTGAAGGCAACTTCGTGTATATCCAGCCAAGGTAAATTTTCAGGAATCCTCTTTTTTGTTAACTCTGTAAGAGGTAAGGCAATCTCTGCATAGCAAGGTATATATTCCCGATAATAATTGCACAATCCAAGCATGCTTCTAAGTTGTTTCTTGGTCTCAGGTACAGGTATTTGAGCAATTGCTTTTATTTTGTCTGGATCTGCTTGATGCCTTCCAGATCCGATAACATGACCTAAATATTTGATTTCAGGTCTTGCAAATGTACATTTGTGTAAATTCGCAGTAAACTGTAGTTCTTTTAATTTTGAAAGAATAAGATCCAAGTGTTTTAGATGATCACTCATGTTGTTAGAAAATATAGCTATGTCGTCAATATATGCACGACTAAAATCTCTGTATGGTGCTAACGCTTTGTTCATTTCTCGTTGAAAAGTCGCAGCAGCATTTCTCAAACCAAATGGCATTACTTTGAATCTATACTGTGCTCTGTGAGTCTTGAAAGAAGTAAAATCACGACATTTTTCTTCCATTGGGATAGCCCAATATCCCTTCAACAAGTCAAGTGTAGAAATAACATTTGCTTTCCCTATGCTGTGAAGTAATTGAATGGCATCTTCCATAGGAAAATCATCAGCCTTTGTGACAGCATTGAGGGATCGATAATCAACACATAAACGCATGCCTCCATCCTTTTTGTTTACACACACAACAGGATGAGCGATTTCTGCAGAACTTTCTTCTATTAAGTCCAATTCAAGTAGCTCTTCAATTTGGGTATCTACTTGTGATTTCAAAGATTCTGGTATCCTATAAACATATGGTTTTGTCCTTTCTTTGCCTTCCTCAAGTCTTATTTTGTGTTCACCAACTTGTGCAACTTTCAATTTTCCACTAAATAAATCTTTATGCTTCTGTAATATCTGAATCAGTTGACTTCTTTCTTTCTCATGTAAATCGTATAAATTTATTTTCCGAATTTTATCAGACAGTTCTTGTTGATATACAGTTCTAGGAGAGGCATGAATTTCACCAAATTCTTCATCATCTTCAAAAACAATACCAACTGCATTCATTCTTGGGTAATATCTCCTTATCTTATTTACATGGCAGTGTCGTACTTTTCCTTCAGGAAGTTTCACTTTGTAAGAATGTGGCGATGGATGCTCGACTATCTCCCCAGGTCCGGTCCATCGTGCATATAACTTGTTGGAAGAATCTGGAATTAGTAAGTAAACCTGCTCTCCTAATTTAAATTCTTTGGATCTTGTGCGGCGATTAAAATAATCCGTGTAGGCTTGTTGTTTTCCCGATACGATAAGTAAGGCTTGGTCGGTTGCTCGTTCGAGATTTATTTTGAGTTCCTGGAGATAATCTACGACTGATTTGTCCATATTCAAAGGTATAGGAATTTCTCCACACTCAGAGGACCTCTTGCTTCTCGGCCATACATCAACTTGAATGGAGATACTCCGGTAGTACAGTTAGGAACTTCTCTATAAGCAAATAACAGAAACGGAATGTATTTATCCCAATTACTAGGATCTGTTCGGATAACATGATGAAGTGCATTTTTAAGAACTTGATTATATCTTTCTACAAGTCCATTACTGGCTGCATATCCTGGTACTGAAAATCTAGGAGAGGATCCTAAGCGATTCATGAATTCTTGAGTAAGTTTCGATATAAAGTTCGTACCTTGATCACTTGCTATAGTATTTGGTATTCCAGTTCTCATGAAAATTTCCAACAGTGCGTCACATGTCGCCTTAGCAGTTAAGGAACGCAAAGGAATTGCTTCCGGCCAGCGAGAATGTTGATCAACTAAACATAACACATATTTATGACGACGAGCTGAGGGAGGCTCAATAGGGCCTATAATGTCCACATTAACACATTCAAATGGTAATTCCGGTCTGAGAACAGGAGTAATGGGAATTTTATCAATCATTTTCTCCGGGCTTCGGAGTTGGCATTCTTTACATGTTTTACAAAATTCGGCGATTTCACTAGTCATGTAAGGCCAATAAAAACTATATCGTATTCTTTCATTCGTCTTTTTCATTCCCATGTGACTTCCAAAAACAGATTCATGAGCTAATTTTAAAACTTGAGCTCTTCTCTTTTGCGGTAAAACCAGTTGCTGAACGGTCTCTCCTAATATTTTATCTTTGTGGAATATTAATCCATCGATAAAAAAGAAGTTTCCCTTTCGAAGTGATAAATTTTTTCTTATTTCTTTTAACGTATCACAACTGTTTTGTTCTTCACGAAGTCGAAAGCTTTCACTTTTGCACGATAGTATTCCGCTTTCTGGTGATTCTTGTTCTGATTCATCATTTCCGGTTTCAGCGCAGACTAAATAATCCTTTTCTTTCACTGGAAAAACACAATCCAATCTGTTACATTTAGGAATACATGTTTCTTTTCCATCTTCTGTTGAGCATTTTAGTAATTCATAAATATTTGGGGGTATAATGCACTGACCATGAACTTTGTCCGTTACTGCTGCAAGTATTTCAATCGGACGGCAAAGTCTATTTTCATCTTCGTTTTTTAATGAAACTTGGAATTTTGCTAATCCAGCTTCAATTTTTTCTCCGAAAGTACTAGTTAAAATTATTTTTCCCTTTTCAGTTTTTGATTCGGAAATAAAATTTGAATTGAAAACTGGGATTTGAGCTCCAGAATCGATTAGGCTTTTCAGTTCTCGTTTGTTTTTTTACATATTGAAGAGAGTTCATAGGAACATTTATTTTTTCTTTCACCAGATGCTCCGATCGTATTTCAGCAGTTAATATTTCATCTTCTGGTTTCTTTTCTTTCTTGCTAATATTTGTTGATCTGCTGTATCTTTTAGGACAATCTCTTGCGAAGTGCGATAAACCACATATGTAGCATTCCCTTGAAGTTGTATTTCTAGTGCTTTGGTAATCTTCTCTCGTCTTGAATCGATGTTCTCTGATGTGAGGGGGTGCATATTTCCGGTCTATGGAATTTTTCGTTTCTTCTCTGTTGTAATTAAAATTCTGATGTTTGAACGTATTCGTTTGATTCTCCTTCCAAAATGTTTCCTTCACTTTTTTGTTTACGCAATTTCGAACGTTTTCGTAATCTAGTTTATTTGCAATTTCTTCTGGTATTTTGAATCGAGACCATTCGTCGATGAAATGATCACGGATTTCCGATGGCACTTTACGCTTAATCTGATCAGTAATAATTAAATCAGACAGTTCTTCAAAAGTCTTTACATCCAGTCCTCTTATCCATTCTTGATAATAATTTTTAAGTTCATAGGCGAAGTCACACCACGTAATTTCGGGTTTCTTGTAGTGTTTCGTAAACAATTGGTGGAACCTTTCAGGAGTAAGTTTATATCTTTTTAGTAAGAGTTCTTTCACTTTTTCATAATCATCCGTCACTTCTTCGTTTTCTCTGGCAATTATTTGCGCAACGTCATAGGGTAGGAATCCTATTAGGTATGACACCCAATTTTCTTTCTTGATTTCCGTTCGTTTCACTTGACGCTCGAAGAGAACTAAGTAGAGGCTTATATCGTTAGTTTTGGGATCAAACTTCTGTAAAATACTTTGCAAGTCAAACCTCGGCTTCATGTTTACATCAGTTTGTTGAATTTCAGATCCATTCTTCAATCTTTCGTTTTCTAGACGCATCTTCTGCAACTCGAATTCCATTTCTTCTTTCCTTCGTCTTTCTTCAACTTCTTCTTTCCTTCGTCTTTCTTCAACTTCTAATTCTTCTTTCCTTCGTCTTTCTTCAACTTCTAATTTTTCTTTTCTCCTTCTTTCTTCTATAATAGTATTTAAGAGTTCCTTCACGAACGGTTCATCATAGTTTTTATTTTCGGTTATAACTTTCTTTAGCTCAATTACAACCATGTTTTCGGTATTCAATATCCCCATTTCGGTAGCAACAGTCTTTAGAACTTCCTTTCGCCAAGAACGCCATAATGGGATCACGAAACAAAACTGTTCGATTTAAAACGAAAGTTCCACAATAAAGTTCCGAAAATCAAATTCAAAATTCACTTTGAAGCATTTCAACAAAAATCTTTACACCATTCTTCAATGTTCTTCAAAAGTAGTATTTAGCAGGAAACAAATATAAAAGTTCACAACAAGGAGCAGGACTCACCATGAAAACGAAAGCATATTTCCTCATTAAAATCCTGTCGACTGCGCCAATGTCGTATCTGGTTCTATTTAATGGGTTATCAGCGAATCTCAGGCAATGCAGACAGCACAAACATTTATTATATAACAAAATATTTACAATTTACCAAGGAGCGTCCTACACGACCACTCCATGACCATATCATCCGAATATCTGCTTGTTCGATCGTAAAACACTCTGACGGTGCTTTTAGCGCCATCTGTAGGGTGATTGAATCCCTAATACGACAATTTCTTTTCGGCATCAGATGTTTTTCTACTCATGAAATAGGTAGGATGAAAATTTCTGTCGTTAGGGGACCTCTGCATCAAAATGGATCCATACCCTTCCAAACTCGCATCACAATGCAATTCAGTCTCATAATTAGGGTTGTATATTCCCACGACAGGCTTTTCGGCCAACAATGTCTTCAATCGGTTAAAAGAGTTTCTTCTGGTCCAAATTTAAAATTACGATCCTTTTTCAAAAGATCACTCAAAGGTTTAGTGATAATAGAATATCCAGGCATGAACTTTCTAAAATATCCACTAAGTCCCAAAAAACTTTGAACCTGCTTCAAATTGGTTGGTTCGGGAAAATTAAGAACAGCTTTGGTTTTCAGAGTTGATGGAAAAATTCTACCCTCTTCGATTACGTGGCCCAAAAATTCAATTAGCTTTTTCAAAAAATGGTATTTCTTAAAATTTATTTCCAATCCATATTCACTAGCTAGATCTAAGACTCGTTCAAGCCGTCGATTCCTTCTTCAAGTGAGGAGGACAAAATTATTATATCGTCCATATACTGCAAAACAACACCATCATTAATCAATGGTCGAAAAATGGTGTTGATATATTTCTGAAATACGGCAGGAGAGAATGTTTGGAATTACATAAACCAAATGGAACCTTAAGAAAATTATACTGCCCTTCATGGGTAACGAATAAAGTATACTTTCTACTATCCTTGACGACATCAACATGGAAAAATCCATTTCTGAGATCAATAGTACTAAAAATTTGTGATTCTTGCAATCGGTCTAAAATATCTTCAATTAATGGTAGGGAAAACCTGTCCTTTACAATCACTTTATTTAATCTTCTATAGTCTATGCACACACGAGGGGTTCCATCCTTTTTCTTTACAATTACAACGGGGCTACAATATTCTGAAGAACTTGGTTCTACTATCCCTTGATCTAACCATTCAGTAACTTGAGTCTCGACGATCTTTTTCTCTGAAAATGGTAACCTACGTGGCTGATGAGGTACGGGTTCATTATTTTTTACCAAAATATTTAATTCAACATTTGTTGTTTTTGTTTTGTGTGGTACATAATTCGAAACTAACTGTTGTACCTTATCCTTTAAGATATTTGGAACGTCAGGTTCAATATTTACATCAACATCGTCTTCAGTTGACAAATCAATTGGCAAAATAGACAAAGTATTTATTTCCTCAACACACTAGGATTTATTTTTCAGAGTAATTCCGTTTTCATTAATTAGTGTTTCACCTAACATTAACACATTTAGTCCTATAATAGCGTCATAAGTCATAACATCGTTTCCTACAACGCATATATCTGCATCTCCCTCAAAATTATCTATTTGAACGTTTCCTTTAAAATAGCTTAACGGTTTTACTCGGCATTTTCCAAAACCAGTCAAAGTAGAATTCAACGGGCATAATTCCTTAACATTTAATTTGACAAAAGCAGATTTATGAATCAAAATAGCTTGACTTCCAGTATCTATCAATAAATTAACACTTAAACCATTAATCATGACCATTTTCCTTACTTTCGATTCTACGCCAACATCAAAAATGGCTACTTCCGGTTTCGAATTCATTCCGCATTCCGAAGCCTTGTGACCAAACGTGCCACATCGAAAACATTTAAGTCTCTTATCTTTATGAATACAAAATCTAGAAATATGATCTTTTGATCCACAATTAAAACAAATCTTATTGTTACGATTTTCTGAACCACTGTATTTCATTCTATCAAACTTGACTATCTCTGTTTACAGATTCTTATTATCATAATTAATCCTATCGAATTTTTTTCTGTCGAAAGCACTTTTACCATATGCAGAATCAGCTTTCATTATTTCATACACTTTCAGTTTTTCTTTAAACTCAAACACATTTTTACAACCGTACAGAATAGTTTTGTTTCCATGTTTGTCATTTATTCCTTTAATCACATATTGCATCAAAGCAGCGTCATCGATTTTTCCGCAACTGTACAATTCTTTCAATTTTAAAAAATATTCCTGAGTGGATTCAGAATCCCTCATTTTCCTTTTACTCAAAAGTTCATGTAAATTAGCAGAGTTTATCTCAAAAGAGAATTCGTCGATCAAGGCCTGTTTCAATTTTGACCATGAATTTATTTCTGGTTCTGTTCTAACAAAGCAGCGTTACCACTAAGCGATCTCTTGCCAAAAACAAATTTTTGTAAATCTGACAAACAAAACAACTGAGAAATATTCTCGAAATGTTAGATCCAATGAAAAACATTTTTTTGCGGTTCTGCATTGAACTTAGTAAGGGTACTTTCGATATCCGAGTAATTTATACTGACATTTTGAATAGCATAGTTACTATTAATCTTATTTCTACTTGTATATGCATCATCATACTGAGAAATATGAGTATTACTTTTAAAATTATAATCACCACATTGCATAGAAAAATTATTACTATCAATCTTATTTCTACTACTATGCATATAATCACACTGAGAGTTATGAGTATTACTTTCAACATCACATTCATTGCACTGCATTGAAAAATCGTTTGTTTTGCTTATGTCTTCTAATTCGGATTCAGACAGATCGGCACGTTCGTTCTCGAAGCTTTCAAGGTTACATAACATAGATAGAATTCTTTTTGCTAGTTCCGTTTTCGTGCCTTCGAAAGAAATGCTTAGCAAATAAGATATTGTAACAAATTCGGGTAAAGATGTAGAATCCGAGACATGTTTGTCGCCAAATCAAGATGGCGTCCAAAGCCAGGATGTTCTTAAAAAAACGCGGACTTTCCTACGCGAACAACCTTTTGTATAGGGCAATAATAAATGAGGAATGCACAAATAAGCAATAATAAGTAAAACAATAAAACTTACGGTCTAATTAATCCTATGGATGTTCTTAAAAAAAACGCGGACTTTCCTACGCGAACAACCTTTTGAATAAGGCAATAATAAATCAATCACCTTCAAGCTCTCCGGTTTTGCTAGATTCATCATACATTTTTGCAAAAAAAAAAAACCCGCATTTATACGTCCAGTCAAACCATCCACTGCCATACCTAATCAAGGGTAAGTGAGCGGCTAATAAATCTATAATATCACCAAAAATAAATAATTTAATTACAATATCACGAAAAATAATTAATTTAATTTCTAATTAAAAAAAACTCAAAAATATCAATAGCCACTTACTTTTAAAGATAGAAATCGCAATTTCGGAAACCCAACGGCAAGTACGGAAGTTAAAGCTGCACTAATATATTCCGTTGCGACCCGGTTAAGCGGTAACCAATTACAATCATTCTTAAAAGCTAAGACATCAACAAACACAAAAATAATTCAAATTTTAAAACGGTAACCAATCATAGAACGCAATACATCGATATTTTGTTTAAAAAAATGCGTTCGTTAAAAAAAAAGAAGCGCTCTTCCGAAAAACCAACCTTTTCCATAGGGTTGCCATAAATTTGGAGCAAAACTGCATGTTTACCATACTTGGCGATAAATCGCCACGGTCTCGGATTCGACATCTCACCCGCAAAATTCGTTTAGAGAAAAGCTATCTTTATTTTTCAATTTCTCGTTAAATTCTTCGCTATCCGTTCCGAAATTAAAGCCAGAAAAATTTCTAACGTGTGTTCTATTCGATCGATTGCCGTCATTTTCGAAAATGAATCTGTGCAAAATTTTTATTTTGTCTGTCTTGCAATTTTTCAATGCAACGCTGACTGACTTCTTTAATATCATTTTGTATTATGGAATGTTCACGTACCTTTAAGAAGCTTGGCAACAAGGAGCAGCTTGGAGACTGGAGAACATAGTTCGGTTGTTTTTTTTATATGTCCTTTCGAAAATACTGGCTGGAATCTTCCAAGGCGTCTATCCCGCTTCTGAGATGTGGGGTGCTGGTTTGTGGGCGATTGGCAACATGACGAAACTTTTAAAGAATAATTAAATTTAATGATGAGATTTATGAATATTTACAATGAATTTGGCGAAGACGATTAAAGTTAAGTGCACAGCACAGACATCATAAACTCAATCGGCGTTCATCGCCCGTCAACATCGCACAGTCTAACGCTACGTCCGTCTGGTAGCTTCGTCGTCTTCCTTCTGCGTAGGGATGGGGAAAAAAAGAACGAACTATTCTTTTTCACCTGTTCTTCAAAAAGAACGGGAACAGCCTGTTCCCACTTTTTACAAAAACCTGTTCTCGGTTCTTTTTGTTAAAAGAGACATTGCAATTTTTTTTACTTCGATTTTAAACAGGTGGGAATTTTGCAAAGTTCTCTTTTCTCGAATTTTCTAAGTTCGCATAAATTTTCGCATATTCTAAATTATGATAAGTCCGAAACACAGCTGTTCATCCTACAGTTCGTGACTCACTGTTTCCTGTTGATTCATTCATCCGTTCTCTGTCCATAAACCTACTCCCTGCTCTGAGACTACTTCCTGTTTGAGAGCAGGAATCAAATTTACCGAAGGAATCGATTCCTGCTCTCAAACTGATCCGACCCTGTTCTCCGTTCTCGGAGCTGTTTTACTTCCTGTTCGGAAAATGATTCCTGCTCTCAAATTGTTCCGACCCTGTTCTCCGTTCTCAAAGCAGTTCTCTGATCTCGGAGCTGTTCTCCGTTTTCAAAGCAGTTGTCTGATCTCGGAGCTGTTCTCCGTTCTCAAAGCAGTTCTCTGTTCTCGATGAACGGTTCGCGGAGCTGATCTCGATGACTGATCCAGGAACTGTTCTCGACAGAACCAAGCCCCGACATCTGATGAATTTGCGAGGAGATTAGCGTAATAATTGTGAAATTTTATAATTGTTAGGCAATGACATGATGATGAATTTTTAGTTTTAAACAAATTAAAATTTTTTTTAAGTATTGCTGATCAAGATTTTGTTGTCCAGCTTTCTCTCTGGTGGTGACGCCTCTACTCGTTCTTAGGATTTGCAATGCTTTTATATAACTTTATTTTAAAACCAAATTTTACAAAATGGAAAGAAAATTTTCAAATGTGTGGACATATTTCACTGTGAAAAGGAAATTCGGATCGGGTGTGTCATGCTCTTCTATAAGTTGAAAAGGGATATCATTAAGTCAGGTATTACGATTTTAAAGACATCTCGGAAATAAGAATCCCACCATAAAACTAATGTGTTGAAAAGCGAAAGTGATTTTTTGACTTGCATTTTTTATGTTTTAAACGTGTTTAGATAGATCATATAATATTAACCTGTTTTTCAAACCAATTTTACTTTCCAAGTGGTAATCCCGGTATGCGTTTTTTGTGTTTGTAATCTTTTATAAAGGGCAACTCCCTATTGCATAACGTGATTCAAAATTACCTGGTGTTGGATCTTTCGGATCTTTCTCTTCGGGATGGATCACGGACCGTCGTTTTATTGACTTAAATGACCATTTGGTTGACTTAAAAATGACGTTAAAATCTAAAAAAATTATTTCTTTCGCTTGCGTATTTGTTTTGTCCTAGGCACCTCATATCTGTTTGGGAAACTACTTGAGATGGTTCAGATGTGGGACATTATTAGTTGCCACTGGGGAGAGAATTTAAGCGTTTCGATTTGCAAGAACGTTTTCCAATTTACGGAAAAATTCTGATTTTCTTTTCTCAATTACTGATAGTTTGGCGCAGCTTGACTAGACTTGCCCCTTTTTTTCGCCATAAAAAAAATCAATCAACCGATAACAATACGAAGACTCCGAGTCATTTGTATTTTTTTATATATGCACGCCTATACAAAGTACTAACAAAGATGACGTCAACAAAATTCGGCCATTATCTATCACGAAAACTGCTGACGCCACATAGTCTACGAGGAGTAACAGGGCTTGCACATTCCGAGTAGAGACATTTGAGAACAGAAGAACAGGTTAAAGAACAGTTCTTTTAAAAAGAACGGAACATCAAAGAACTGTTTGCCGAAAAGAACAGTATTTCCCATCCCTACTTCTGCGTCGCTTTTGACTGCGTTCCTCGAATGCGCGGAATGGCTGCGCAGTGGTCGGAGATGACATCAGCGCGGAGGTGCCCTCTAGTAGCAGTCTGGGCACCACATATATACATAAAAAGGAAATGTCTACTTTTAGCGGCGTGTCATATTGCAAAGGAAAAACGCCAATAGATCTGGCATATATGGAGAAGATAAGAGAGTGGCTAAACAGAAGATTATGGAAAAGAAAAGTGACCGCACTTTTCGCGCCCAAATCAACACCAACATCTTGTATGAATCGGTAAGCACCTGGTCTTCCTTCACTCTCATAAAATGACATCTGCTATAAAACTTTGAAAAAAATTTATATTCATGTAGGGTTTTTGCCCCCGAACGCGCTCAACAGATGGCAGCACTGGAGACCGCGAGTTATGACGTCACGTCATGACTAACATCTAAGGAAGTTTTTTCCCGCCTTTTTCAATGAAGCTTCTCCCATGTTCCTGTAAAAGACGTGTCGCGCTGTGCCCTCGGAGCTTCTGTTTTCGTTTATGTCCATCTAATACTATCCCCTGTCCCTAGATATTTATCTAAAATCTCTCTTGTTAAAATCCCCTTGCTACTGTAATTTATCCACTGTAAATAAATAATTTCAAAGAGTACTACTGCTTCGTCATTGACTGAGTTTGATGGCCTTTCCCACAAAAAATGGGCACCACGGCCTGGATGTGATCCCATGGATTTAATACTGCAATCCTGTGACCAAGAAATGATAGAAGAGATACACCATCGTAGAACTACAACGTCTTAAAGACTCGAGGACAGAAACGCAACCCAGAAGTGACGTGTCGTCTATCTCAGATAAGCTAAACTTATATTAATTGTTTTAATTCTACTTAGTGTTTATTCGGAAAAATGTGTTCATTCTACTAAATTGTATTATTTTTTAATCACTGCATTCCAAAACCAAAAGTGTTCTTGTTCCCATGAAACGGTATTTCTTTAAAATGTTTTCAAAAATAAGTGTTGCAAAATATGATTTCATGTATTAAGGTTTAAAAGGAAAACGAATTGAAATTTTTTCTTTTTGGCGAATGATTCGCAAAGAATTTTAAAGGCGAAACGAAACGCAAGTGTTCTCATTTAAAAATTTATTCTTCGAATTACCTCTGAATCATATTTGTTTCGCTAAATGCTAAAGACTAAAGTTATGGTTTTCTTCATGTGTTTTTTTTCTGTTGGGGTAGATGTTGAATGATAGCTCGAAGTATATTTTTTTGCCACGTCATATTTTTATTGTGTTATATGCTCGTGTGAACATGGAAGAAGTGTGGTGGTCACTGTGTTCCCCGTTATTTGAATTTAATAATTTGTTTTAATTGACTCAAAAAGTTGAGTTGTGGGTGGAAAGGTGATCTTCCCGAAGTGCGAAGTGAATGAAAAATTTTGTTTTTGTGACTCGGAATAATAGAGTCGTGGGTGAAAAATGTTTCCCCGTTGAAAATTACATTATTGTATTGTTGACTCGGAATAATTGAGTCTTGGGTGAAAAGAGTTTTCCCAGTGTGATAATTTGGCTATTAATTTTCTTTTGACTCCGGAATCGAGTCATGAGTAAAAGTGTTTTCCCCGGTGTGCGAACTGTATTCTTTTTTCTCGACTCCACAATTGGGTCGTTGTGGACCGTGTGTTTCCCGGTATTTTTTTTTGGGGACTAGTTCAAATTGAGTTCCATCGAGGATTGTAAATCATCCTTGTGACGGTACGGCGATTTTTTTTAAAAGTCGATTATTGACGCCTGGTATTGTTATTTTATTTTGTACTTTGCAGACACAATCGTCATGGCTTACTTGACCAAAGCAGATTTATTAGAAGTTGTTGATGAATTAGACTTGACGTCGACGGAAAATAGCAAGGTCGCCGACCTTAGAAAACTCATTTTAGAAAGTGACGGCTGCGACGAGGAGAAATTGTTTCTGGTATTCTGAGCCGAATCAGTGAAGATCGAAAGACAGAGGAAGAAAGAGAGAGGACAATTGAAAAGATCGGGGGAAAGGAAGAAAGAAGAGAGAGAGGACAGCTCAAGGAGCTACGCCTTCAACTAGAAGTAGCTCGAGCTAGCCAACCTGTTGCGGCTCCTGCGCGCACAGAAGAAACTCAGTCTGAATTAACTCCTCGCTCAGTTAATAGCCAAGTTTGATGAAAGAAAAGGCGAAATGGGATTTTTTCTCATAAACTTTGAGAGACGTGCGGAAATGGCGAAGGTGCCTAAGCGAGACTGAGTAGCCTATTTGTTGCACGTAATGCCGTCGGACATCTCAAATATGCTTGTTAGAGAATCCGTTGAAAATGCCAACAATTTCGATTACGTCAAAAACATTTTAAAGAATTACAAAGTAACCTCTGAAAAACTTGTTTTATCGTCACACCAAAACTACAGATAAAACATGGAGGAACTATGCCCTTGAACTGAGCTGCTACTTCCGTGAGTGGATAGCAGACTTGCAGGTCGACACTCTCGACGATCTGGTAGATTTACTTATAACTGAACAGCTCAAATTCCGAGCTCCTGAGGAAATCGAGGAAAATTTCTTCATGGAATGGCTGAAGTTCAAAAAGCCAGATGAACTAGCAGAAAAGTTCGACGAATACGAAAGTCAGAGAGAGCCTCTCGAGGTGGAATTTCCATAGATACTATAGGGGATACGCCAGAAGTTATGGCAATCATCAAAGCAAAGAAAATCCTGGTAGTGAAGGGGCGAAAAACATCAAGCCTGAGCCTGCATGGGCGAAAAACATCAAGCTTGAGCCTGCGTGGAACAGACCAGCGACTGGCCAGAACAGGAATCCTGGACAGAGGAGACCCTGATGTTATGACTGTGGTTCTCCAGATCATCTTCGTCCTGCTTGCCCCAGAAAGAACCAGCAAAGGATCCCAGAAACATACTAAGATCCCTAAACCTGAGAAAACCCCTGATAGTCACATGATCCATGCAGTTGCAGTAGGAGCTGACATGCCAGAAGTTTACTTGGACGCGGAACTAGACAAGTTCATGAAAGAAGTGAACCTAGGCGAGTTGACGGTTGTTGCACTCTTTGACTCCGGTAGTAAACGTAATATCTTAAGGGAGGATGTTTACAAGAAAATGAAGAAACCACCCACCCTGACAAGCAACAACACCTCTGTATTGTCTGGAATCGGCAACAGCCTGGTAAAGACGAAAGGATCTTTTCGACATGTTGCTGACATAAACGGGCATGTTTGTCAACTTGACTTCCAGGTTATCCCTGTCAAAGACATATGCTATGAAGCTATCATTGGATCAGCATTTTTGAGTCGAGTACCGTTTCCTTTCCTCGATGAAGCTGAGGTTCCAAAGAAGGAAGCTGTTCACTGGATACTACAAATCGCAGAATGCAGTGAACCAGGAAATGAATTGGAGCTTCGTCACATCCAGAACGGCTGTCTTCGGAAAAGTGTAGAAGACCTGGTATCTAGTTATTAGCCGAGGAAGACGAAGTCTACTGACGTTTCGATGAAACTAATTTTGGAAGATGAAATTCCAGTGTATCAAAGAGCCCGTCGGGTATCACCTCCCGAAAGGCAAGAGGTTAACAAACAGATAGACGAGTGGGTAAGGGATGGAATCGTTCGTCCCAGTTCTTCGGACTATGCTAGTCAAGAAGAGAGACCTTTCAACACGGATTTGTGTTGATTACCGAAAATTAAATCGTAAACGGGTCAAAGATAGGTTTCCATTATCTCTCATTGAAGATGTCTTGGACCGGTTGCAAGAAGCCAATCTTCACCACATTGGATCTCAAAAAATGGTTTCTTTCATGTCCCTGTGGAAGAGGGCAGTCGCAAGTATACTTCATTCATCGTATCAGATGGTCAGTACGAATTTCTAAAAGTACCCTTTGGACTCAGTACAAGTCCGAATGTTTTTCGAAGGTACGTTTACAGCATCTTTAGAGATCTGATGAGGGAGGGCATCGTTATCATCTACATGGATGATTTGATCATTCCGTCGTCTGACAAGACGGAAGGTATCGAGAAGTTGTACATTGTTCTCCAAAGAGCTTCTGATTACGGACTCGGAAATAAAAACAAAGAAATGCCAATTCTTAAAACGCTCTGTGGAATTTTTGGGTTATATCGTGGAAGATGGGACGGTTCGTCCGTCAAATGCAAAGACGCTTGCAGTTCAAAAGTTTCCAATTCCAACCAACATAAAACAAGTGCAAAGTTTCCTTGGCCTCACAGGCTACTTCAGAAAGTTCATTCCACATTACTCAAACGTTGCAAAACCGTTGAGTGATCTCAGAAAAGGTGGTTCGTTTGAGTTTAGGAATGAACAGAAGGGAACCTACCAGAAACTCAAGGATCTATTCGCCGAAGGTCCAGTTTTACATCTCTTTAAGCCAGGAAGAAAGACCGAATTGCACACTGACGCCAGTATGCACGAACTCAATAACAAGTTTGTTGAAGTGCAAAATAATCGTGCAATGTTGGTATTGGAGCTCAAAAACCTTGAAAAGAAATATGAGCTGGAACGGGCAGCACATAGACAATACATTGATAGTCTTACTGCTGATAAAAAGAGACTTATCGACAACGGAAGAAGCTAATCTTGTGGCAATGCAAGCTCTGCAAACTAAGCTTTGTGAAGAAAAGAGTATGCAAAAGTCAGAAGCAATCCGGGAGGACAAAGAAAAGGAGATGTCGATGCTCACTGTGGATTACAGGCAGTTGGAGTTGGAATTCCAAAATCTAAAAGGCGAATATAAAAAAGAAGTAGAGAAGGTTAAAGCTTTAGCTGCTGATGCTGAAGAAGCTTCAAAACGAAAAATGTTGCAATCTGATATTTCACATCAGCTGAATGAAATCACTAATCTAAAAGTTAAAGAAAGGCAGCTGATAAAGAATATAGGCGATCTGCGTGAGACTAATAACAGTTTAGAAATGGCCTCTACAAATTAAGAACGATGAAATCTCTAGATGATTTACAAATGAAAGAGTTACAAGACCAATTAGAAGCTGAACAATATTTTTAAACACTGTACAAAACACAAGTCAAAGAACTCAAAGAGGAGGTTGAAAAGAAACAGCAAATGATAATAGATTTAGGAAATGAAAGAAATAAAACATGTCTCACCAGCTTCAATTAAGAATTGCATGTTCTTCAGCTGAAGAAATCATAGCCGATCTAGAGATAGAAAGGAGCTATGAAAGAACTGGAACTGAAAAACCTATTGTCCCGTCATAGATCTGAATTATCAAACGAGGAAGCCATTCTTTCAAATCTCAAGGAGAAAGAAAGTGAATACGAAACAATTGAAATGTTAACTCAGAAGAAAGAAGGGCTGATTGCTAAAAATTTGTCTCTACAGGATGAAATCAACAATACTAGAAATGAATCTAAATATTGATGATCAAATTAATCAACTGAGTAAGCAAGTGCAACAAGAACGGTTACTGAAATTACAGGTTAATATAATGGGCTGAAATTTTGAACAGAAAGGATTGGTCTGGTAAGAATAAGTTCAGTGCTACTGATCTCAGGAAGGATGTATGGCAGGAAACGCAAAAAAGCTACTATCTGTAAAATGGACGATCTCGTAGCAATCCAGCGAACCCAGTTCGGCACAGGGTTAAAGCTGCGACTTAAATTTTTTGACCCGTATGAAGTTACGAAAGTTAATTCAAAGAACAGGTACGAAGTGACCAAAGTAGGGTGCACCGGTCCTAATCAAACCACCACTTCGGCTGACCTCATGAAACCATTTTCTTTGTCAGACTGATTTTGAGTGTTATTTTTTCTTTATAAGTATCAATTTAATTTTATTCTTGTTCGTATCATACATTTGTTTATTTTATATTTTGCATATTACAACGATTTTGTGTATTTTTGTGTTATTATAGTGTACCAAAAACTGTTGTACAATAATTTGTAATTGTTTTCACATTAATTGAATACTGTAATTTTGCTGATATTTCTGATTACTCATATACTTCTCTTGTTTAAGGGCTACCATCCAGAATGTGATGTCTGAAAAACTGTCAAGATGGACCCTTTAACTAGCTGAATTTGTAAGCGATGTTCAGTGATGTCTCAGTTGGTACATTTTCCTAAATTTTTTTTCTTTTACCGCCTTGGGGTTTCCTGGCGCGCCGCTGTGGTCAGCGACAGTGTCTGGACGGCCGATCTGTAGGATTTTTGTCCCCGCACGCGCTCAGCAGATGACAGCACTGGAGACCGCGAGTTATGACGTCACGTCATGACTAACATCTAAGGGAGTTTTTTTACCGCCTTTTCAATGAAGCTTCTCCCATGTTCCTGTAAAGACGTGTCGCGCTGTCCTCCTCGGAGCTTCTGTTTTTGTTTATGTCCATCTAACATCACCCCCTGTCCCTAGATATTTTCCTAAAATCTCTCTTGTTAAAATCCCCTTGCTACTGTAATTTATCCACTGTAAATAAATAATTTCAAAGAGTACTACTGCTTCGTCATTGACTGAGTTTGATGGCCTTTACCACATTCATAGGAGGAAATCGTAAATTTCTGAAGATGTTCACAACGGGGTAATTTTTTGAAAATGGCTGGGTTGTACTGGATCGTTCCTGTAGCATTGGTCTCATTTAAATAAGCCGCTCCATCTTCACAAAAACATGGATTTTCCACACACAAAAAGTTGCCCTTGATGAGAAATGGCCTTTTTAATATTCTATGTGAGGCATTTTTTGTCAAGAAGGCGGTTGCGTTTTCAACGATACATGTTTTTTGTCCGTATTCTGTATATGCCTTCACTTGGTTTGTTTTTCGAAAATTATTTTAGCACTTTGCCTATAAAAATTCCGAATTGATACATGGCAGTTGATTGGTTAACATCAATTCAATTAAACGGTGATTGGCTATTTTAAGGCATTCCCGGTATGTATCCTGCGAGAACATTTGGACAGAAGTAAAATCGCATACTGTCTGGTTTGTTTACACAGAAAATACCTCTTATTGTATTGCGTAAATGTCTTCTATCAAACAGAAAAGAACCTAGCACTCTAAAGCGATCCTGGAATTTACAGGGGGTTGCGAGTTCGAAACTCGATCCAACCTAAGACCGTCGAGAACATTGGTTATATCTGTCGTGGTGTGTATGCCAGATCAGGTTTTGGCCTCGTCATCCGACCGTGGTTCAAAATGACGAGGTGTCCTCTGATGTTTCCCTTCGGGATTGATCCTAGATCATCGCCAATAGACTGTCCTGTTGCTCCAGTGTAGCGTTAATTCAACTACCACCACTTCGAATTACACGTATAGGTCAAATTTCCCCTTTCACCGTGTCTGAAAATTTCAAATATCTGCATTTTATAATATGAAGTTTAATACGCGCTTTGACCTCACGAAATGTTTGGGGTGCCATCTAGTGGTCAAATATACAATTAAATGGTAAATACGGATAGGTATGTATGTATATATTATATATATATAATTAATGTTGCACTGGAGCAACACAACGGGGTATTGGCGAAAGATCCAAGGACAACACGTAATTTTGAATCACGGTCAGATGAAGAGGTCTCAGCTGAGCTGTCACTCCACTCTCCAAACTTCCACACCCCGCCAACGTGAGAACATTTGAGGTCACGGCAGATTTAACGTGAAACAGCCGACGTGAACACGACGGTCTTTGGTTGGACCGAATTTCGAGCTCCCAACCCTCTGGTTGCTCATCCGTTACTCTTCCAACAGACTACCGAGGCCTCAAGTATTTCAATTTGGAATTTTTATAGGCGAAGTACTGAAATCGTGTTCGAAAAACACTCCAAATGACGTCACGTTCAGAATACTAACAAGAAAAACGTATCGTCGCAAAAACACTACTGCCACCTACCTTTAGCTTGATAAAAATGCCTCGCCTAGCTATCGTTAAACTTTTCTCAAATCCGTTCTATGCTCGGGGCCGCCCAGTTGGGTAGGTAGGTAATTTAATTAACGTCGCACCATTGGAGCAACACAACGGGCTATTGGAGACGGTCCGGGATCAAAACCCAAAGGGATCCGAGAACACCATGTAATTTTGAAACACGGTCATATGACGAGTAGCGGATTAGCAACCGGGAGGTTGCAAGTTTGAATCCAACCAAAGACCATTGTATGCAAAGGGGGCTGGTGCAAGTTAAATCGGTCATGTTCTCAAATGTCCTCACGTTGACATGGTGTGGATGAGGTGTGACCTCGTCATCTGATCTGATTCAAAATTACGTGGTGTTCTCAGATCTTTCCATTTGGGGGTTGATCCCGGACCGTCCCCAATAGCCCATTGTGTTGCTCCAGTGTGACGTTAATTAAAACGCCTACCTACCTTCCATGCTCTGGGACCGAAAGCCACGACATTACGCTGCCATCACTCAAATCAGTTGTGAACTTTATTGCATTGAAAAGTTTGCTGGAGTTCTTGGTTTCAAGTGTCGCAGACTGAAACGAGCGGGTTGTCATGCACAATGACATTCCAGAGCAGATGTCCGGCCGACCTATGCTTCAAGGTCGAGTCGCTCCACCTTCGCAGCAGGCGCATTGCTCGCATTTGATCGTGGTCCTCGGCTGGAGAGACTAGTTGCGTGAGCTGCGGATTGTTCTTTTCCAGGTAATCCAAAATGTTTTCGTTCAGGTACTTCAGCCAGATGATGTTGGTGGCTGGCATGTACGTTTCCCAACTGCCCCTGCGGTGAAGAAGGAAATATATTTAATGCTAGGTAGGTAATTAATTAACGTCGCACAAGGGCTATTGGAAACGGGCCGGGATCAATCCCGAATGAAAAGATCCAAGGATCCTCGTCATTTTGAGCCACGGTCGGATGACGAGACCAACACCTGAACTGGCATCCCTCTCTCCGAACTTACACACCACGCCAACGTGGGGACATTTGAGACCACGATAGATTTAACGTGCACCCCTTGTGTACACGACGGTCTTTGGCTGGACCGAGTTTCGAACTCGCAACCCTCGGATTGCTCTTCCAACTGGGCTACCGCGGTCCGTAATTTTAGATGGAAGGGATTAAGGGCCTTATAAAAGTTGGGGCAGCTTTTAACTGAGAGAATGACTACAGCAGGAATCTTTGGATCAGTGGAACCTTTCATGGAACCATGCATATTCATTCTTGGAATCTTGTACATCGATCATAGGAATCTTGCACATTCTTTTCTACCCCTCAAAAGATGAGAAGTAGAAAACAATTATCAGAAACGGGTCCAACAAGAGATGGTGGGGTGCAGCTTTGATACAAAATCTTTTTTGTGGCAATGCTTTTGGCACGATTTTTGACGTACTTTTTGTAGCGAGTTGTGGCAGGCAAAGGCAACCCCTCTTTATAAGGATTATGGAAACCTCGCGATTACTTGAATCTTATTAATTTTTGTAAATCATAATTTTTTTTTACCACGCCTAAATAATTCTAGTTTGCTAGAATAAATGTGATCTTTTACAACATTCATATTATACAGCCTGGTTCTCCATTAGAATTGGAACTAATAAATTATTTAACTTGGACAAACTTCTATAACAATATTTTAGAAAAAGGAAATATTTTTTTCATCAAAGTAAATACTTATCTAGTAGTATTAAGAATAATCAGTTTTTTCCATTTTTTAAATTCTTTTCGATAATTTTTAATTACTTTCCGCCAAACCTAAAGGGGTGTTTTTGAAAAGAAATTCTTCCTTGGCGACATAAAAATCACGCTAAAAGTGTTGCCACAAAAATTTTATATAAAACCTGCAACCGGCATCTCGATTTCTGGTTTTCTTCAGGTGAGGGTATTTCAGTAGACCTACGACCCCAATTCATAGGACAAATTTTCAGGAAAAGAAAGTTTTCAGAACTGAAGAATTCTATTCTGTGCAAAATGTTTCAGCAAAGATAGTTCACAGGTAACATTTTTTCGGCTTTGAGGCCCTTCTGCAAAAAATACCTTAAGCGAACGACTAGTGGGTGATCCAGTACTGGTTCTCTGTCATGAACGTCTCTGAAAATGATTTTGCGTTCTTATTTTTTAATTAACTATATAACATCTTAAAGAACTCAATTCACAGAAAATGAGTTATGTTGGGATTTGTTTTAGGCTCTTTTTTGCATCCAAGCATGATAATTTTTTATAATTGGGCTGAACTGTCCAAATATGTTCTAATAAAAGAAAGGATTTAAGTAAAACATTTCACACCCACAAACAAGACTGATTATACCACCATTTATTTCTGAGAGACTTTCATGTCGATAATACCTACAAGGCTACCACAGTCAAAGCACTTGTGAAATAGGAGCACAAGTAGCATAAATTAAAAAAAAAATAGAAGCAAAAAAGTCCTTTAAAACCCTATTTTAGAATTAGTTTTAGTTGTTCAAGATAGGTAGTTAATTAACGTAGTATGAAGCACACAACTGGCTATTTTTAGTTCAAATACAAAATGAATCGCCTAAAACACAAAATGTGTTTATTAAGTATGAAACAGACGTCGAAGATCCTCGCCATTAATTTAATAATTTAAATTTAAAAATTAAAAAACTAAATATTTTCTAAAAGGGGTTTCATAACAATCTAGCAACCACAGATTCCGATGATTTTTTTTCCACAGCTTGGCGCCAAAACTTAGAAATTGGCATCCCTTGGAAGATTTTCTCCCGAAAGAAAAATCCTAAAAATCTAAAATTTTTTGCCCATCCGCTATAAGAAAAAAAGGGAATAAATTTTCGTTGACCTTCGGATAATTTTCAAAATAAGTCGCCAAAATTTTGAAACTGGGAGCTTTCGAGACGATTTTGCTTAAACCCTTAGTCGCCAAGGTTGAAAATAAGTAGCAAAAATAACGATTGTGGCAGTCCTGTAACTTGGAGCAAATTCTGTCAACAATAGAATATCTTTCAACTGCTTTTACGATAAAAAAAACATTGTAAACCCTTTCCTTAATTCTTTTCTGGAAATGTTTTGCTCACTTAATAGCAAATTTTTATCACTCACTTATTTCCTTTTTTAAAGCCGAATTACTCCTCTAGAGTAAGTCAAGTGGAATGAGGCTTAAAATAGAAATTTATTTCTTCTAAACGTTAACAATTGTTACGGATACAAAGTATGATTTGAGGAACATTGCGGTCTATTCGTAATTTGATTCACATGTTGAGAGAAAACTCACACACTCAAATCCGTTCTTATGGAATGTCCTATGTAAATGCCTGGTGACAGAAAAAGATGAAAGGAAAATAATTTTGAAGTCGATAAAGGAAAATATTTGAAAAGTTAAAGAACACGTAAAGGCATTCCAACACTGAAACTACAAACTAACTGATTCCCTTTGTTGAATTGAATTTCTGTCTTCGTAGCATTCTCAAAGGCAGGTCAGTCTGCATCAGTCCTCCGCGTTGGAGATACACCACTGATGAATTAATGATATAAATAACTGAGACACAACTCATAGAGTGTATACTAGAAGATCTCTCAGTACAATTCTTTGGCGTACTCATCGCATCGCATCCAGAATTTTCTTTAGCCAAATACGATTTTGCACAGGAACAGTAGTCAGTGACGGGCAGAGATAGATAGATAGATAATCGAATTAACTTTGCACTGGAGCAACCAACGGGCTGTTGGCGACGGTCCGGGATCAGTCCCGAAGGAAAAGATCGGAGGACAACATCTCGCAATTTTGAGCCACGGTCAGATGACGCGTAACGGGCAGAGACACCAGGAATTCGGGAAATTCGCGCGTTTGTGGTTGCCGGTAGATCTCACAGAAAAAAAGTATAAAAGTACTATCTGTTTTAACATGAAGTGTTTAATGTGAACAGGTATTTAGATATTTCAATTAGAAAAGCAGGAAAAAGAAAATAATAAGTAAACAATGGAATTCAACAGCTTGTTGCAAAGCTAATTGTGATTGGATTTAAGAGTACATCACAGTCAAGCAGTGTCTTAGAGTCCCTGAAGAGTAAAATAGAACAAATAGTAACGATATATAGTCGTCTACTACTTTTAGTAGTTTAGAACTGTCAACGCTTCTGGTGGTTGTCTCTTCCAGGTATCTCGTCGTTAGGAAAATTGATCAGATCTCGATCGACGAGATATCTCGTCGAAATCGCTTGGAGGGTTAAAACTTGTCTCTTATTTTTGATTCTCAGCAAGTGCAAACTGGGTGAAAAAAACGGAAAATGTTTAATTTAATTCAAAAATATAGAATCAATTAATAATTATACACTTCGAAAGTGTTATTTGCTTTCGGAATTGATCCCGGACTGTCGCCAATAACCAGTTGTGTTGCCCCAGTGCGACGTTAATTAACTACTTACCTGGTATTATTTACTTTTGAATAAATATACTATACCCAAAGTTAACTCAGTTATAAGGTGTCAAATTCCTTAACGAAGCATAATTTACTTTCAACATTTTCAAAACACCTAAGGCCTGTGGATGATTTACATTTCCCGGGCCTAACTAACGATCCAATCCATCTCTGACAGTAGTCCTTCCCACACATGGTTCCATGCGACTCGACAAATTCCCAGGCTGGAGGTGACATTAATCCTCCAAGTGGTTTCAACATATTTCGTCCATCGAGATCTGACCTATTTTGCTAATGACGAGAAATCTCGCAGCAAGATATTGGCGATATTTTTATGATGATGACATCAAGATCTGGTCAGTTTTCTGCTAATGACGAGATGCCTCGTCGTGAGACAACCACCAGAAGGGTTAAACAAGGCCAAGATATCAAAGAATAGAAGAAATAAGAACATAAGCTGAGCACAAAGAGCCTGAGAAAATCCAAAAAGTAACGCTGGAAGATATGTACCGACTCAGAAGATGCCTATTTTAAAAAACTTGCATTAAGAATGTATTAGTTTTCAGACCAAAACTTGGATACTTTTTTATCAGACCTCATAAGTTTAATGAGCTAGAACAGTCACATGTCCTTCTTAAGACAATCCTGCTAACACTAAACGTCTAGCTAGTTCTAGATCTAAAGCCTATCTAGGGCATTAACTAACCTGAGTGAAATTTCTCCTTATAAGTTTCTCCATGCATCGGCGTTCATACGCAGGACTCGTGTATCAAGATGTAAAATGCATCATTGATCATAATCCTTAAAACGCTTGCGTCAATAGATAAAGAATGTTTAGCATTCTCTAGCACCGAATCTAAGTAACTGGGGGAAAATGGCAGAACTGACAATAGGAGAAGCGCATTTAAAAGTCATCCTTTTTTATGCTTTGTCTTTTTCACGTCTAGTCTTTCATATGCTGTGCGCTACTTCCTAACGAGAATTTAATACAAATTTTGGATATCTTACTTGCTGTATTCCGCCATTATCTTGTACATATTTCTGTGATCTAACCAAAAATTCTCTGTCGATTCTTTGCATTCACAACTTCTTCGAACTATTTCGTCTAGTCCGACGCAGTATACATTATTATCTGAAAAATATTATTCATGATAAGTGTTCTGCAAATGGATTTCTTTCTCCAATTTTTTTCTTCGCGAAATAAGGAAAGGAAAGGGATGGAAAAATTAATGAAAAACAGTTAAAACTAATAAAACAGGGTGATTTTCGAACTATCCGAATTAAAAATATTTCCTTTATTTAATTTTCAAATCGGAGAAACATTAAAATAAAACTTATTTAATAATGAAAGTTTCACCTAGGGGTCTTTAACCTTTCAGTACAAAGGGCCACAATAATTTAGTAGGCTTCCCAGCCGCAAAAACTTCCAGTCATTGCAAATATGCCTCTAATTGTAGATGTTGGGGAACATTTTAAATGTCAACCAAGAAAGGGAGAACAAGGCTGTATAAATTTCAATCTTACAAAAGTCAGATAATCTGCTTTTGAAAACTCCCTCTCAGATTTGAACAGTATTGCACATTATCATCTGAACTCCATGTTTATGAGTTTTCATTCACCAATCTCTAATGTTGAAAAGAGAATGTTGGTTTTCATTTTGCAGTTGACATTCCGCCGGCTAGTTCTGTTTCAAAAACTTTTCAGCTTATGCCAGGAAGATTTTAAAGAAAGCAGTCATCCTTTAAGCATTCCTTCCTCTTAATAGGACAACGAGATATTTTGGAAATAGAATGCTAAACCTAGTTAACTGGTTCGACGAGTACGGATTGAAGACACCTAGTTCAACCCAAAAAGTTATTAGTTATTAAACATTTTTTAAGACCCTGACCGTCCAGCTTACCCAGAGGGTGTAAAGCTACACGAGAGGCGGTCGGGTGGACCTTTGCCAGGCTCCATAAGATCCCCAAGGCCCTTAACCTAACCGGTCAATCGAAAAACAATTGATTCCTATGTAACAAATACAAGCTACAAAAAACAAGCAGGATCCAAAGACCACTGCTAACTACTTGTTCAATAATATATATGTATATATTTCTCGGATAATTTTAAAACTGAAATGGAGCTTAATTCTGAGCCTATAGAACTCAGTAAAACGGGCTTTTGTTCGATCAATTGACTGAAAAATTATAGTTTCTACGTATTTTTCCAAATAAGATGTTAAAAGCTGTGTTTTTCGTACTTCCTCAGAATACGCATGCGCTTATCCAAGTGTCTTAAAACAAGTTTGGTCGATGAGCGACTTGCTTTAAGTGGACGACGCAAACGCAATAAATTCAAATCAAATGGAATTATGGAAAGAGAAATACCGTTATAGATTCTGGATAACGAGAAATCAATGACGAAGACGTGGTACCCCACTGTATTGACAGAGAAGTTGCAGCTCTGGATCGTGTACTTCAGCGATGTCGCATGGGTGTTTTGCATGAGAATATTGCCCAAATGCAGATCCCTGTGTTCGAAGTTATAAGCAGCCTCCGCTACCGAGAGAGCCGACACGATTTGCGTCATGATGCTGACGCCCACCCATGCGTTTTGAAGAGCCTGAAAACCAGAGAAAACTGAATGATTCAGATTTATGAAACAGGTTATTTACAAAAGTATCAAATTTATCATAAGTAAAGCCCGTATTCAGTGTAAGAAATCAAAGTGCATCATGGATTATTTAAAAAGACTGCATCATTAACCTTCCAAGTATTTCGACGTCCTTCATTTGACCAATTTTGCCAATAACCAGTTATCTCGTCTTCAAGATTTGTCTGTCTATGATTCTTTCTACCAATAGATGTGGTTATTTAGTCTTTACGTGTATTGTTGGTAAAAGCAATACAACACTACTCAGAAATCTCGTGACATTCAGAGGGCTAGGAAAGATTCTATTTGTCAAGAGGTGCAGGTTACAAAACGGATATATGCGTATGAACCACTCAGAGGATATTCTAAAGATTCATGCAGAAAAGATTCACCTGATTTGTCTTCTTAAATACAACTTATTTCAAAATAAAACAAACTCGTGTGTGCTCGAATCATTAAAACTCAAATATTTTTTTGTCGCGATTTCATTACTTTAAATAATATTTTTTAAACAAAATTCAAAGTATTCATAAAGTATCTGTAGAAACTGAGATTTCAGTCTGAAAGCGAAAAATGTTCTTATTGGTAAAATCAATTCTTTTAATCTGTTCTTTCGTTTCTTCCTTAAAAATGGAATAGTAAAAGTACTATACTGTAGGTATAAGAATGTTACTTTAATTAAATAGGAACAAAAAATGATGGAAATGTTTTTTAAGATATATCAGAGAACAAGTACTATTTTACCTTTGTTGTCAAAGGAATTCCACAGAAAGAACTTTCAATTGTGAGATATGCTTGAGCATCTGAGTACAGATCTGGTAAGGAAAATACAGTTCAGCATTCGTTAAATATTCATCTCATTTCATTATGAAAAAAAACCTGGTAATCTCAAATAATCCTTACATAAAAATTACTGACTTAAGAATTACTCTTTAGTTGTTGAAAACCTACATTTAAACTGATGATGCTCCATTCTTGGCCACGCACGCAACATTAACGAATTTTAATTTCGGGATATCGGTAGATATACATCCCCTCCAATTCAGAAGAAAGCTTACAATGCCAGAGATGAAACACTCAAGTGTGCACCGTTTAAGAGGACAAATCAGGCAAATAGAACCAATCGAATAAAATCTAGTGACAATCAGGAGCGACCAGCACTGACATTTTATGGCTGTGGAAAAGTCGGATTCATTAAAGCCAACTGTCAGCTTCCACAAAATCTGCCTCAGCTCGTTTTGAGAAGATTCAAATTGATAGACCAACCATGTCTAATAAAGTTCCAGTAATGAATGTTACGATAAATAGAATATTTGGCACAGTATGTGCAGACAGTGGAGCAAGTCACTCTATCGCTGGCGAAAGATTTACCATATACTTCAAGATGAAGGGGTAGTATTCGAGAAGTCCTATCGCACAGTAACCCTCGCTGATGGAAGTCAGATAGAGAAGGAAGTTCACACAGCATGTGTAATTCTATGTCTAGAAGGACACTCCTTCCAATTAATCCCTTTTGCCCTCCCAGAAGCTAAAGGAAACCGTACCATCCTAGGAGCAGATTTTTTGAAGAAAGCAGGTATTGTTCTGAATCTTCGATACCACTTCTGGTTCTTCACCGATAAGCCAAATGAACGTTTCCCATTCGTTTCGAGTGCTCAAGTCCAATCCTGTGATATTAAAGAAAGTGATAGACCAGAAAATTCATGCCTTCGTCCCGATGAAGGTGAACATTTAACTCAAGATCAGCGCAGAAGATTAAATGCATTGACTCACTATGAAACTAACTTCAGTCCCGGGGAGAACTAACACCTTACATCGAGCATCAGATCGACACAGGTGATGCTCCTCCAGTTGCTACTGCTCCTTACTGGTTATTTCCTGCGGGGAAAGAAATTTTGAAGAAAGAGATTGATGCACTTCTCTCATCGGGAGTAATAGAAGTAGACCCTGCTAAGATGGAGGCCATTGTACAGATCCCTTCTCCCAAGAACGTGAAGCAAGTGCAGAGTTTTCTACAGACATCTAGTTGGTATCGTCGCTTCATTCCCAGTTTGCTGAGATCTCAAGGCCTTTGAGCAATCGCACCAAGAAGCGAACACCTTGGAAGTGGACAAGAGGAACAGACAGCATTCGAGTCGTTGAAGAAGAGCTTAGTTTCACCGCCCGTGCTGAAACAAGTTGATGAGGATAAACCATTTATCCTCACAACTGACGCGTCAAATTATATTTTGGGTGCAGTCCTTATCCAAGGAAAAGGCCCAAAAGAACATCCGATCGAGTATGCTAGTCGTCTGCTAACCTCAGCATCAGAGGAACTACTCTACTACAGAATGCGAAGCCTTATCAGAAGTTTGGGCACTGGACAAAGGAAGGGAAGGCAAATTTCGAGGAAGAAGCGTTCCCCAATACTCACTTGGAGATCAAGTAGGGGTAACCTCACACCCTGTGAGTAACAAAGCTAAGAGCTAACTTTTAAGAGGAGGTTAGCGAAATTTGCACCTTGTCGAGACGGACAATATTTGATTTTGACCCAGTGTTCTCCAACGAGTTATGTTGTTGCAAAACCTGCATCTCCTGATGTTCCCGTCGGAACATATCACACGTCTGCCCTCCATCCATGCCTTAACACCCCTCAAAATGGAAATGTACCCATCACCCCACTGCGAAGGAGAGGCCGACCCCGAAAGACTAGTCCGCCAGTGCAGCAAAATTGACAACCATCTGACACTTCTCCTGGCTACTCGCCGAGACGTCTTTGTAGCCAGGGGGAGACTGTAACGAGTAAACTACGAGTGCAGCACTAGCTGCGGAGCTGTAAACCTCAGAACGGTTGCCGAACTAAAAGTGAGAACGAAAACAGTATCACGCCGGCTGCGATCATGAACATACCCCTGTAACCTTTTCCCCCGAGATATTTTAAATGTATGCGTCTGTACTTGGGTGCATGTAAATTTTATGTTTTAATTTCTGAATTAAACATTTATCAATGGTTAGAGCTACTCCAGGTTCAATCAATTACAATATTAATAAGTAATTTTAATTGCAATTAACAGAACCTATAACGACTTTTGATTTTTGGAAATGTACTTCATTTGTACCTGGCTGTGGGTGTTCTGCAGGATCTTTTAATCTTTCTGGACTTTTGTGGTAATCCCACCAAGCTTTCGTCAGAAGTTCGGGAAAGAAGTCTCTCACAAGACTTACACTAGAACACACAGAAATTAAGTGTCAGTCTACGTATGTACCATTATGAGCAATAACTTTTACGATTAGAAATGATAAATAATGATACTATGTCCATGTATTAAACTTGAAATTTTCTCATCAATTTTAAAATAGTACATTTTATATTGATACTCTTGACCTTAAGTTAAAAAAGCTTTGAAGCTACATCTTTGCTTACACATAACCACTACACATTGAATTACAGTTCTTGTGAGTATATGATGTAACTTGTTTCCTAGTATTATTGAGATCAGAGACAGTGCGTATGTGAATTATCGTAAACACGTTAAAAATTATAGTAAAAGGTACGTGAGACAAAAGCACAAGAATTAAATACCATTTTGTTTCTTTTGCAGAATTAGAGGTCTGACATAAAAAAATAAGTGATTGCTTTGTGTAAGCTATTTTTAGAATGTGTACATTTAGCAAATCTCTCATTTTTGTGTATAGTTTTTCCCCCTTTAAGGACTCTAACTTTAATGTTTTGTCTGTCTCAAAGTAACTTCTGTTAAAATAGGGAAACGATAAAATTCAATAACCTTTAATTTATCATTTTATTACAAGCAATTCTTCAAGACATTTAAGGCTTAATACAGACATCTAATGATTTGACAAAAATTATTAAAAATTCAAAAATTCAGAACGATTAACCAATGGAATAATTTTCAACCGAGAAGGTTAGGTGAACTGTCGATTTCGAAATTTATAAAAAACTAGTTTTGTAACAGGTATAGTTCTTCCCACAGACGTGAATATAAGTAGACTGAGCATTGCTATTGAGAGGAGCTTCAAAAAGTGTGACCAACATGTCAACTAGTAGTCACGTGACTGCTCTAGATAAATTGACTTGGTTGGCCGATTTGGTATCACATTGCCTCGTTTGGCGATATAACATCTTATAGGGTTGACATCTGACAGGGTAGGTGTGTGAATCCTCATTTGCGACAAAAATGCTGAAATCACCCGTCTACTACTATCAGATGATCAATCAGTGGACCAATCAAATGATGAATAAATGGATGGACGTCTCCTGTCCCATGGACCGATCAGATGATGAATGCTAGGTTCCATGCAGAAGACGAAAGCAGTCAAGGATCACGTTACTACTAGTTTTGGTCACATGATCCTGGGCCACCCATAGCATGGTTACCATTACTCACTACTTTTATATTTCCTCTATGGTTCATTCTAGTCTACTTCCCCAATAGGAAGCGCTAGCATATCACAGAAATGTACCGGTTTTCACCCCACCCCCTTGAGAGTTGTTCATATTTTTTACTTTACGCGCTTTACTTCTGGACATATGAACTATATATAGTAAATATTTTCAATATTGTTACCTTAGTAAATATTTTCAATATTGTTACCTTAGCAAATATTTTCAATATATCCTTAGTGGATATTTTGATCGCACAAATACATTTATATGATGCTGGGAGTGGTCATTTGGGTTAAAATTTTCACTTTGTATCAAAACATTTGGCATTCCGTATGAATAAAACAATTTACTCAAATCAAAACGGGCTGATCGTAAATTTATATTTTGAGCACACAACTAACACCTCCTGGGTGGTGCAGACTCAACCTAATCTTATAAATTCTCATAAAAAGAAACATTTTGGTCAAATATGGGAGGCTTTTTCTGTAGAGCTAAATGAAGATGGCGCTAGAGATTTTGCTGTGGAACTCGTGTCCTGTACGTTCCAGAAATGACGTCACTTGACTGCATTTTAAGGCAACTCCATTGTCTACCATAGAGGAAATATAAAAGTAGAGTGAGCAATGGTAACCTTTTCTTGTGCCCAGGATCAAGTGACCAAAACTAGTAGTAACGTGACCCTTAAGGTGTGATTCCAATGTGACGACTGAAACGACTACAGCAGCGAGCCAGTAAACGCTCCATGAATGTCCCATTCATGGAGCGTCCTTTAAGGTAAATGAATGGAACCCTTTCCAATGGCGTGTCAGTGGCCGTGCGACAGTAGCGACTCCAGTGAGACGGCTCGAAACGTACGACTCGACTGCCTTGTCGAGCAGTCGAGTCGTAACAGCCGACGCGATTGGAAGTGTTTTTGTTGTAGTTTGCCTTTTTCAGCTTGAAATGGATGATTCGATACTGATTTTTTTTCTTCTCAAACCTCACCGGTTTCCCTGCCTGACAATGAATTGCAGTTAATGACAAACACATCTGGCCATAATTTTAATTGAGTGTTCTATGTTCTCTTATTCTATGTAATTTGAAAAACAAGCTACCTATTATCTTTGCTTTGTAGTATTTTTGAAAATATATTAATTATTATTATTGCGATTAAATTGTTTACCTGAGCGTTAGTCCCAGTTTTTCAGCAAGGCTTATAGGCTGTTTCACTTTACCACAAGACTCTTATTAGTTCACTTTCAATGATTGACAAAACGTAATCGAACGGAAACATTTTCTAATCACTGAATCATCTTTCAAAAGATGGTTCTGTATAAGAATATTTTGAAAACCCTCTCTGTCCCTCGCCAAGTACATTGGATTAGTTAAATATTTTAGCTGCCTTTGTACAGTTAATAACTCTTCTTAACAAGCGACTCGGATCGTGCGGCTCTAATCGCGCAGCTGTAGTCGTTTCAGTCGCCACATTGGAATCGCACCTTTAGACTACTTTCGTCTACCGAGTGAAATCGAACTTTCATCATCTGATTGATTGACGGGACGGGAGAAGACAACCATTCATTGATTCATCATTTGATTGGTCCACTGATTGATCATCTGATCGCAGTAATAGACTTTGGCGATTTCACCACTTTTGTCGCCACTCTAGAAATGCGCGTTCACACACCTACCCTGGCGTAAGATTTATATCGCCAAAGGAGGCGATAAGATGCCAAATCGGACAACCAAGTCAATTTCTCACAGAGCAGTCACGTGACTACGAGTCGACATTTGGTCACACATTTTAAAGCTCAATAGCAATGCTCAGTCTACTTATATTTTCAGTTTATGTTATCTATCAAACGAGAGTACTGGATAACAAAGTAAAATCTTGCTTACACTAAAAAATCCCTTTCATAGCCACATCAGCATCGATGAAAATGAAAATAACTGTCTATTGATTGCATCCAAACCCCACTCGACATTAAACATGCTGATTCACTGAAGTTAGAACTGAAATATTTTCATTTAAGAAATAAGTAAATAAGAGTCTAAATTTTATTACCTGTATATAATTGGATAATTGGGTGCTATGTAATAAGAACCTTCATTTAAATCACTGAGGCACCTGTAATTGACAGAACTTGGCTTCAGTTCAATTCATTTTAAGGCACCATTTCATTAATTTAGATTTGCAGTTAGAATGCGTATATGCAAAAGGTTTAATCTTTTAAAGCAAAGAATAAAATAGGTGTTCAACAGTTTGTTTTGTTCTCTTGATAGAGAAGGACCTTGATCATCCTGTAACGAGTGAACTACGAGCGCACCGCCAGCTGTGGAGCTATAAACCGCAGAACTGTTGCCGAACTAAAAGTGAAAACGAACACAGTGTCATGCCGGCTGCAATCATGAACACCACCCCTGTATATAACCTTTTCCCCCGAGATATTTTTAATGTATGTGTCTACTTGTGTATGCAAATTTTATGTTTTAACTTCTTTATTAAACATTTGTCAATGGTTAGATCGACTCCAGGTTCACTCCATTACACATTTGACGACCAAAACGTTGGGCCAGGGTTTTAGTGCTCTGCATCAGCGTCGAACTCACAATTTTAGGTGGAAATCCCTTCCACGGATCATCCTTATGCTCGAATCCCCGAGTGGTGATGAAGAATGAGATAAGTTTGTTTTAATTTTGTTTAAAATTATTCTTGTCTAAGTACTTTTGATTTGACCAACACGTGCCTAGCAACGGAATTTTGAATTTTCAATTTTGTGTAAATTGTATTGCATAGAATATAGAGTGAATTTAGGATCATCCGATTACAAGTTTGACTCCACCTTAGAACTGTTTCCGTACTAAAAGTGAAATTTATGTTTTAACTTCTTAATTAAACATTTGTTAATGGTTAGAGCGACTCCAGGTTCATTCCATTACAATCCTAGTTTCGTGTTATCAGAGTTGAATTTTATACCTAGTTTTTTAGAGCTTTAAATAAAGTTTCGATCTCGAGTGGGCGCACTTTGTCCTAGTCTGGTTTTAGCGGACAGATGGTTGGTTTGGGTTTTATGGCACAAGATCCAAATTGGATAAGCTGCGCCAAATGCAAGACACAAAATAAAATTCAATATAGACTTAAAAATACCAGATCAGCAACCAGGCCAACATTAAAAGCCCGATAGAACATTTAAGTAAACAACAGGAAACAAAAAAAAACATTTCAAAAGTGTGAAAACAGTAAATATATATTACAAATATCCCATCAACATGGAACAATAAAATGTAGTTTAAAAGGCATTGATGTGAAAGATGAAATGATGCTGTTTGCGTGTGAAAATGCTACGTAACGAAGACCGTTAAGAATTTTTTCAGGATAATTTAAAATGTACGTAATTCAAGTACAGATTTATCGAAAAATTATCACAAGAAATACATGTGACTAAAATCCAGATACAGACTATTCTCAATTCCTGCTGTATTGATTTTTCCAGTAGAGTAGTAACATGTAGTACAATAAGTTTTTCTGTATTTCGTATAATCTGTTTTGAGTTACTACGCCCCTATTATCCAAGTTTCTGGTTATCCGAATTGGCCTCGGTCCGCATTACCTTGGATAATCAAGATTATATTGTACATAAATTCAGATTTGTGTAGTCTGAGAAGCAAATATAGTAATAGAAATGCGACTAACTTTGAAGAAACAATATCAGGTACGGCCATAACTAATGGGATGTTCGGTTGTGTACACATAGGATGTTGACCGTCCACTGGAACGCACTTGAAGATTCGATAGCTTCCATCCACATGTCTAAAGCTATAGATTTCGCCGTAGGAGCCTTCTGCGATTTTTCTTGCAGATTTCTGCTTCCTAATGAGACAGAATCATTTATTTTTTTGGATACGCTAAGTTGTACAAAGCACTGCCACTTGAATTTCTTTCATTTGTTTTCATCCTAGCACAAATGAGGTTGTTGAATTTACGTCGCACACTGGAGCAACACAACGGGCTATTAACGACGATCCGGGAACAATCCCGAAAGGAAAGATCAGAGGATAACATCTTGTGAATTTGAACCATGGTGTCAGTTGACGAGGTCGACACATGAGCTGGCACTCCCCGCTCCAAACTTCCACACCACGCCAACATGAGGACATTTGAGGCCAAGACAGATTTTACGTGCACCAGCCCCACGTACACGACGGTCCGAGTTTCAAACTAGCAACCCTCCAGTTGCTAATCCGCGATTCTACCAACTGGGCTACCGTGGCCCCTAGCACATATAAGATGGTCATCCATGCTTTTATGGTGGATGTTACAATTCATATTGTCAATGATAAACTTAACAACATAAGCTTGTAAAATTTCCCCTACAATTAGTATTTGCATTCCCTCAAAGTAAGCAAAATTAATCCGACTATATCAAAATATAAAGACCGTTTGAGCTTTCTTCACGCTTTTCTGACAAACTGTTAATATTGCAAATAATGTTGCCGTTTCATTTAACCCTCCAAACGGTTTCGGCGAGATATCTCTTCCAAGATCTGACCAATTTTGCTAATGACGATAAATCTCGTCAACACTATTTTTCAACTATCTCGTCAACAGCCGATTTTTTTATGACGACATCAAGATCTGGTCAGTTTTTTTTAATGACGAGATATTTTGTCCATCGAGATCTAGCCAATTTTGCTTAATGACGAGATACCATGTCGAGACAAACACCAGAAGGGTTAACAGAAAATTTTCCTCTTCACCATTCCTTCCACCAATATCTGGTGCCAGAGAAAACATCCGGGAGGTGCCCTCAAATACGGGGAAAGTCAGCAGCCTGCCATTTCTGGACTGGGCAGTGGGCATTTGAGAATCAATTTTATTTAACAGTGGTATTAATGTTTGCCCTACTTGTCGAAAATGCAATGTAGAACAAACATCTGGTCACCTCCTCATCTGATCATGGTTCAAAATTGCGAGCTGTTGTCCTTGAATCTTTTCCCTAGGGATTGATACCGGACCATCGCCAATAACCTATTATGTTGTTCCAGTGCGAAGTCAATTATCTACCTACCTATGCTCGTTTTGGACTTGAGCATGGAGCATGAACTCACGGACTTGGTCTAGCTTATCTACACTAACTAGGTAGGTAGTTAATAAGCGTCGCACTGGAGCAACCCACAGGCTATTGGCGTACGGTCCGGGATCAATCCAGAAGAGACTGATCCGGAGGTAATATTTGAAAAGGAACTTACCGTGTATTACGCCATAGAAAATGGTCAGATGACGAGGTCAACAACTGAGCTCGCACCCCACTCTCCAAACTTCCATGCCAAAGTGAGGATATTTTAGGCCAGCACAGATTTAAAGTGCACCCGCCCCCGCGTACCTGACTGTCTTTGTTTGGACCTATTTTTGAACTCGAAACCCTGCAGCTGCGAATCCGTTACTCTTCTAATTGGCCTACCACGGAACCTGGACCAAGTAGGATAAGAAACAAGAAAATAAAGACATACTTGCAGGATGTTGCACTTCCGTGGTGTTTGAATTATCTTAATCGATTCAGCAATTTCGGATTTCTTTCAGTCTGATGAAAAGTACGTGAGACTTGCAAGTAACGCTCTGATGTGAGGTAAAGTATTAAACATAAACACAAGCAGAAGAAGTGAAGAAGCTGGTGTCAAGAAATAAGGACTGCTACTCACCAAAAAGGAATGGCACACTCAAACTTCACGCCATTTCTGACTTTGCAGAAGTTGAAAACTCTCTCGATGTTATTGACCATTTCGAAGTTATCAAGGTAGCGGAAATCCTTGAAATAGAATATAACGGTTTTAAACGCTGTCAGCATACTAGTCTCGATTGAATTGCCAACCTCCGAACCCTTATAAAGTAATTCAGTCCACTCATGTCAAACATCAAGTTACAAGTTGCCAATGTGGTTTTTACCCACGAGAAATATTTTCGGATTGAATGCCAAGTATCATCATTTCTCGCTGACAACTGTTTGGTTGGTTGTTTTGGCGGTTTTATGGCGCATGGGCCCTATTTGGCCAAACTGCGCCAAACACAAGACAGACAATGTCAAGTAAAAAATGTCGTGAGAGGGAAGAAAAGAGGGTTTAGGGAATAAAATAATGGGATGAAAGCAGAAAAGATCGCTTAGGTGTATCCCTGGAGCGCGACACCCGTGTTTACTAAAGACAGTAAACTGTATGGAAAAGTAAAGATTACTAGAGTACCTCGGATCCATGAAGCCCGTACACACCTGAAGATGTACCTCTGAGGGCAACATGAGATTGATATTAGAAAACGAGAATGATATAATTTCCAGCTTTTTAAGCTCATAAAATAGATTACACTATACAGTACAAAACTTTTTCACGTTTCAAGAGGCTCCTCTAGTCCTTGGATATAGGCTCTCTAGGAGATCCTGTCTTTACGTACCTTAAGTTGTATTTGTGTGCAGTTAAAATTTAATCAAGAATATTATTCAATTACAATGTATTTTCTTATTCAAACAAAATATATCTCTAGATTAAAATGTATAGTTTTCTAAAATTAAACCATGGCGATCTTTTAAAAACCTACATAAATCATAATTAGGTAGGAAAACAACCTGTGGATGAAAAGACGATTCTGTTACATCTTCGTGACGTTTTAATATTCTTCTCAGTGATACCTTTTTGTCAACTTTAGCCACTGTAGGATCTTTTGTCTGGGATCTTTGAGTTTTTCTTTTACAATTACTTCTTATACGAACAGCACTTTTTCGTTTATTTATAATTGTCCATCTTGTCAAAATTTTACGGGTTTCTAGGAAAAGATAAGAGTTATAGTTAGTTATACGCCCGTTTTCGGGTAAAATTTAAGAACACGTTACAGGCCTCTCGCGACAAGCGGCTATTTGGATAACATGCATCCATGTTGGATGCACTTCCGCTTGATCGCATGTGTAAGGGTGTTCAGCAAACCTATTACGAGTCACCGTTATCCAAAATTATCGCCAATTGGCGATGGTAATTATTACCATTTTGCGAGGTACCGTGTTCTTGAGTCTTCCCTATTTTCGCTTGCAAAATGGCGTTTGTTATCAAACTCTTTTTTCTGATATTTTATATTTTAACATTCTGAATGACATCTCTGTGGATAGTGACAAGCATAATTTTGTACAACTTTTAAGTCATAATTAATGTAACTTTAATTTGTCTTTGAAACTGACAATCGTGTCAGACTAATCATACACGTTTGAAGACAGCTTTTCCTAAGTTACTTCTATGATAAATTTCCTTTGTTTCTTTTTTATTCGGACTATTGTAACAGCTTTGCATCAAATACCTAATAACATTGCTCATTCCTGGATATTTCTACAGGAAACAAATCGATTAAAAAATTATCGAATGTTTCCAACAGAAACATGTTTGAATGAATCTTCAAGAAATAATCGATAATTTATTCGATAAGAGATAGAGTATAATTACTAAATCAGATGTTATAAAAAACTTGCAAAATGGACGTTGGTTTTTTTCTACTAAGGTACAGATATATTTTAACCAATGGTATCCTTAAATTGCAGTACCTATTTGCATAAAAAATGGGTGAAGATATATTCACTTACTTTCAATCATTTCGAAATGTCCAGCAGATCCAAACAGAAGCCCCGCAATTACAGGTAACGGAAGATTTAGTAGTGGTACACCTATGAACATGATGCGTGGACTTGATCTCTGTTATAGCTTGAAGCGATTTTCAATCTGAAAAGTGCAATTTCAGTTTGAATAATACAGGCGTAGCTTCACAAGTAATACATTCAAGCATCAACAATACTTTTCTACATTTTCTTACATATAATTACTTGCCTTTTAATCAGTTATGAAAGTACTACAATCGCTAAAAATGAACATCATTTGCTTATTTATTTTTATAGTGAACTTTGTGCAAATTTTAGAGTATAACGTATCTCAAAGAGTAAAATATTGTAGGTATCAAAAAGAAAAAATTGAACTGCTTGAAACAAAAAGCACAAGTATTTGAAATTTTAAATAGTGTTATTTACCAAGTATTTATCTCGAATAAATTATTTTCTTTAAAAGTGGATAAAAGGCTACTGGTGTTTGTTTGAGTTGAGGTTAAAATGGAGTTTGTTAATGAATTTTTTTTAATTTACAGTTACGTGAACGAGTACATTTCTGAAGAAATTATAATACAGTATTTGTTTGCTTTTACCAGTATTGTTTCATTTACTACAAATATAAGTTTCAGAAAAATGAAATTTAAAAACTCCCATGCTTTTGCTGTTCAAACAATTGTTATGGATGTAACTATAGAGAGAGCACAAAATAAGATTTTTATTCTGTACTAGCAGAATAACCCGGCGATACTCGGGTGAATTGATTAACTAATTTCTGTTTTCGTTGATAAATTGTAATTCCCATTTATCACATGTAACAACATCACATGTATGCGTAGCTATTTACTCTGGAAAAAATAAGGCTCAAAATAAAGCATTATAATTTAAATTCCGTAAAAATAGTTTTGGAAAAATAATTGATTTTTCAGCAGCACTGGTAAAACAATCCAGGCAATTGCAATGCTCAATCTACCTTCCAGTTACTCCAAAATTACCAAATTAAGATTGATTTAAGCATAGTTACTCGGATGTTTTAGCATGAAACTTGTCTAAATATGTAAGCAAAGGAATGTAAAATAAAGTATTCACTAAACTAAAATACAATGTATAAAATATAGAACATTACATCAAAACATGTTGGATAAATTTTATGTGATACTTATGCAAACACAGACACAAAATCAGACATAGAACGGGAAGACGGACAGACAGAATAACGAAACCAAGTTCAGTCACTAAATGAATGTAAGTACTCACAGTATGCAAAGTTTCATGAAAATATATTCAACCGTTTGGACGTAGCACGGGCACACACATACAAACAGACGGATGGACAGACGGACAGACAGACACCAAATGCGCAAGAAACGGATTTTGCATCAGAAGGGCCCAGAACGGATAGAAAACTTGAAATGGGTCGAACATTCAATGTACAAACACTCCATTCTTATTTACATAGATAATGCATTCGATTGCATTGAAAATGCAATATTTTTATACAAGACCCAATTAGATTTGACGTTGTCTAACTAGCCTCAACTTGAATTTTGTAATATGTTTCATTACTTTAGTTTAGTAATGATTAAATAAATTATTTAGCTGTTTATTCGTGACCAACGAGAATAAGATTGTTCTCGCAATTCCGACTACTATCTTAAAACATCGACCTTTTAATGAAATAGGCAGATCTTGTTGGTGGGGTCGCTGTCGTGAGATCTCAGAAGTGAGTCACGTGGGCTTATGAATCGACTTAGACTTTCTGGCTATCGAAGCGCAGACTTAAGTTTTCAATCACGCTGAATAATCACTTTAACCAACCAATAATTTGTCCCACATTAGGATTCATGCTTTCCCCCACAACCATGTGACAGATCTGTAAACCGAGCTACCGGAAGAAATAGCATGAAGCTGATCGCACATGCTCCGTCTATTTCATTAGAAGATAGAAGCTTAAAAAGGTGTTCTTGTTGGTTTCATTCTATCTGCTTTGACATAGACCTATCCAATCGAACCATCCGGCAGAGTGATTCAAGAACACAATTCGATGACTAGCAGATTACTGTCTGTTTACCTCGAGAACCGCTTAAGCCAGTAAGTTTGCGCCTCTCTGTTGCCGTAGAAAAGTATCTAATCCCATTTTCCATTAGAAGAAATGCATCAAAGTTTGTCACGTTGGCGCAGTAAATGACCTTAATGATTTAATTGGAAAAATATATTTATCATGTTTTCTTGTTGTCAAAATGATTTACACTAGTAAGCTACCTCTTTTCGCTGCCTAACACTTTCCAAAAACAAATAAAATTCTGACATGCATCAATCATCCCTATTCAAAATGTACGAGCCTTGTTCCTATAGCGATCACTACCGCTCAGACTTTGTGGCGGGTGTCGTTCTAATGGTACACCGTAAAACTATGTTGCTCGAGTCTAATTTTTGTTGCTCCAATCAGACTGGTTGAACTTTCTTGTTTCCCTTTTTAATATCCGATTGTTTCGACGTAACACTACCCCACCAGGAATGGGGGAGTAATTTGGGAACTGACCGTCACATAAAAATGCAATTCATTCTCTCCGCAACTGCTCGTAAATGAAGACTCAGACGTATAGTGCATATACTATTGGATAGAGGAAGGGACAACGCATCAAATGAGACATGAACGGATGCTGCCGGTTGAAAATTCTCTACCACTTCTGCAGTATAATCTAGCAAGCTCAGAGCCACAACCACCGATTTCATTTGCACTCGACATAGCCTTGCAACACGAACCTAGCATCTACCGACCTGGCTTTTGGAAAGAGTAGGTCAGGGCAGCAGAGTGCTAAAACAACGGCTATGCGTATCTTGAGTACCCAACACAACTGCCACCTCTGAATCCCATCACCGAGCGGCTCATCTGTCTCTGACTGATTTTCATGCAGATTCGTCAGTTGCAACAAGAGACTGGACTGGCATACATAATCAGGTAAGTAAACGTGTAATTCGATGTCGACACCAAGATGAGGCAGCTGCCCTATCAGCTGGATGACGATCATGGTTTTCCCATGAGTATAAAGAAGCACTTGGTTCACAAGTCGCCCTACCTCAGCGAGCAAGTGAAAGCGTGTCGTGATCGCCGGCGATTTCAACATAGTCCGGACATAGTGGAATTTTCATTGACGAGGTGGTGAAATTGTATTAAAAAACAAGTCAAGTAACGTAACTTTCAGAATACGTACAGGCAGAGACGTAACTAAAAGGGGCAGATGGGGCATGTGCCGCGGGCGCCGGATTGGGGGGGGGGCGCTAAATTGGCCGAGTATTTTCTTTTACTATAGATATTTACGCATGATAAAAATGAAGAGGAAAACTTATTACTAGACTACAAAAACCGAAAACTATAAAAGGAGCTAAATGCAGAATGTGTGAAGAAATAGCAGGAAAACAATCTAGATCCTCATTTTAAAGAAGTACGGAGGAGAAACAGGCGGATATTTGATGAGAAGGGTGAAGTCGAAAGCCATGAAATCTCAGAGGTAAAGGTTTCAAGTCATTCAAAACATGAATAGTTTATTTGGTTTCCTCAATGGAGCTCGGTTTGAAACAATGAATGGAGAAGAATTGAAGAACCAGGCACTTGAGTTAGCTACCACATATAAAGAGGACAAGGACTAGCTGGCTATAGAAGTGGAGAGTTTTAAGTGTCATGCCTTGGTTTAAGCCCTAATATGAAAACGGCTACACCATCAGGTCTTCTGACGTTAATATACAAGAACGGACTTGAAGACTCGTCCAGCAATATAACGACAGCGTTGAGAATTTTACTCACAATACCAGTCTCAGTCGCCTCAAATGAAAGTAGTTTCAGCAAACTAAAGATCATAAAAAATTACCTCAGAAACTTAACAGGACAACACGACTAACCAACTTGAGCATCATATCAATAGAGCACAAGTTAGTTTCAAAGCTATCTTTTGAGGACATTGTAAAAATGTTTGCAGCCGAAAAAGCCCGTAAAAATAAAGCTAAGTTTTAGTTCAAACTTTCAGCGTTTAAATTAATTTCTTTCACATTTTGTCAATGAGATTGTGAAAAATGTCTAAGTGTAATACTCAAGATAATAACTTGAGTAAAATCTGTTATTATTAATTCCTGTTTTTCCCACAGTTTCCAAAATCCTTGTTTAGCAGGAATATCAGTAAAGGGTGTTTATTGACTTGATACCAGTTTCTTGTTCCATTTTTTCCATGAATTTAATTGTGGATTTAGATGTGTGGCTGCTTGCTTTATCCTGATGCAGTTCTACTGATTGTTTGCACTTTGGGTAAAGATATAGTATTTCTTTTTTGAATATTGGGGATAAAATAGGGTCTTGATAATATGTGGGAGTTGATTTTTACATTTCCCCCCTCCTTTTTACTTTTAATTTTCCATTATATGCAAAACCGGCAACAGCTGTAAATCTTAGAAATTTCTCACGTTAAAGTTACAAAGTTGAACCACGTTTTAAGATTTTTCTTTTATAATAAATTGTTCTTTTTTATTGCAATCTTTTAAATACACCCACGTCTCGTCTATTGTCACAACATTTTTCCATCTTTCTCCAACTAAATACTTCTCATACAGAATTCTGCAGCGAGTTCTGCTTTTTGCAATATGGCGTGGAGATAGACGATGAACATTGTATTTTTTGGCATTTTTAAGATTCAGATCACTGATTATTTTTTTACACAGGTGAAACTGAACTTTTAATGACTTTGTAATAATCCTTTGACTTGGCGGATTCTCTTTTAAAATTAAGGATCTTGCCTTACAAATATTCTCAGAAATTCTTTTCTTTTTTGGATACGTATTTGGAAGTATTTTTCCACTTTTACGCGGGCCGCGGTGGCCCGGTTGGAAGAGTAACGGACTTGCAACCGAAGGGTTGCGAGTTCGAATCCAGCCAAACACCGTCGTGTACAAAGGGGGCTGGTGCACGTTAAATCTGTCGTGGCCTCAAATGTCCTCACGTTGGCGTGGTGTGGAAATTTGGAGAGTGGGGTGCCAGCTCAGGTGTTGCCTCGTCATCTGAACGTGGTTCAAAATTACGTGGTGTTGTCCTCGGATCTTTCCCTTTGGGATTGATCCCGGACCGTCACCAATAGCCCGTTGTGTTGCTCCAGTGTGACGTTAATTGAAATACCCCCCCCCCACATTTTCGTCTCTCATTAATAATATTACTTATCATACCTTTAGATATCGAAAAACCATGACTTTTACAGCGTTTTTGAATAATTGAATAAGCCTAATTCTCTTCGGAAAGAGGAAACATAGCCTTCCATCCATTGCTTATTTAAAAGCGCCATTTTGAAAGTAAACAAAACTCTGAGTTTGCAGACGATAAGTTATACTTTAACTATTTAACTGCTGCGAAAATAAAATTATTTCGTAGCATACAATTTTTTACAGCTCATCAAAATGATTCAAAAAATGTCCGAACAGCCTCTGTATTTATCATAATTAAATATCCTATTCTAAAGCAACAGTGTTGATTTTGATGCAGCCCACACATATCCCGATATCATTTGATAAAACCTTTTCATTTCATTTTAGCGATTATAAGTGTGAAAGAATTTACCATACATACTACTCTTAGATTATTTGTCAATGAAATATCTTAGAATTAATTAGGGGTGGGTGGGTTTCAATTAACGTCACACTGGGGCAACACAACGGGCTATTGGTGACGAGAATTAATTAGGTATTTTATCTTGTACTAAAAATCAAAGTACTGCAAATTAATCCATTTACCTTTGAAATCCAGCATTTGCCGTCTAAGTTGAATAAAAAGAATCTGGACTAGTGAAATTAATGGTGGGGCGATATCAGATGTTGTCGGGGAGGGTTTTGATTTGATTGGTCGGTGGGGGGGGCGCCAGGGCGTGTTTTGACAGATAAAGCCACTCATACGGAATACGTACAGGAATCACGTTCTATAACTAAAATACTAATTCCAACTACCTTTAACTTCGCAGACAAAATCTCTTGTAGCATTTCAACACAATAGCTAACAACAGTACAAATTTAAATATATTGGTAAAAGTATCATTGACGAGCTTTAGCAAAGCCATATTCAATATTTGTCTGCACACGCTCTTAACTACAACCGACAATTTAAAATGAAAATGCTTGAATTGCGTGTATTTTTCTTCGTTGAATTACTTCGAAAGGTCTCTAGCTTGAGATTGAGGAGAGCGTGCTTTGTGGAGTGGAAGCTGAAACTCAAGTTTTCTTGAAGTGCAAACACTTTACGAACCAGATATTTGAAATTGGAATTACACCGCAAGAAGATATCCTATTACAATGTTGAAGAATGAACTTATAGAACATCTTCACAAATTTCTTTATTTTTGCTGTCGGACTTAGCAGCATAGTACGGACGACATTTTTTTTTTTTTTTCCCTTCAAGCAACGAAAGTCTCGTTCATTTTTCATATACAACTTTTCCTCATTTCTCACTTTCCTGAAGAGAAGGTAAGTGACTTTATATTACCTAATTTCGAAAAAAAGGGGCCTGGACCCGAATACAACTTTAAAAAGATGTAGCAAGATGACGTCTTCAATATTTAGGGTTACCGAAGAAATGAGTAACATTATGGAAGAACCCGACGTAGATCCGACAATATCGTTCAACCCTAAATTCCTAAAAACCAACGATAAAATTGAAAACTCAATAAACTATGCATTTCAAAAAGGAGCTACCTCCTGCAAACTATTTCTCAACCCATCTAACACCAATACTATCCCAAGAAACAATCCAAAAAAAATCAAAGAGATTATTTACAAAACTTCAGATTATAAAAAAATCACAGACTTAAATTTCACAAGATCCGGAAAATTATTTATTTCAACAAACGATCCCACAGTAGCAAGTAACCTTGTTAACATAACAGAAATACAAGGAGTACCGGTAATCCCCCAAGTCATATGGGAAAGCCTAACTACGAAATTCTTAATATTTGATATTCACACCTCAACCACTTTAAAAGAAATTGCAGAAGAACTCACTACAGAAAATGACATCTGTATTTTGGAACTAAGAAGATTTCAAAAAGGCTCCAAAGAAGGACTATATCCAATACTAATAACTTGCTTGGGAACAACTATTCCCAAATCAATTAAAATATTTCTAACAAATCAAAAAATAAATCAATTCATAGACAAACCAAGACAATGCACTACATGCTTCAAATTCTCCCACAATAATTCTCCCCATTGTAAAACCGAAAATATATGCGTAACCTGTGGAGAAACAAAACATACGGATCCATGTCAAAAACCAATAAAATGCATAAACTGTGGACAAAACCACAGAGCTGACTATAACAACTGCCCTTATAAAATAAGAGAAGCAGATTTCCTTCAATATAAAGCATCAAACAGGTTAACTTACAGCGAAGCCAGAAGAAAATATTTCACAAAAAAAAACACATACTCGACAAAAATATCATCAAATCAAAACAATGAAATAAGCCAAATTGAAAAATCCCTTGATCAGCTGACAAAAAAGCTTTACGAAACATTCTCGGATAAATTAGACCAAATGCTAGAAAAAATATCTGATATGTTCATGTCAATGGCAGAAATGAACATAAGCAACATGAAATCTCAAACCAATGATAAAACAAATACAAGCCCACCAAGGGAGAAAAAAAAGAAAACGGATAATGGAACAAAAAATAAAACAATTACACCCCCATCGATACTCAACAGTGATAATTCCCTGAACTTTAGCAACAAGGAAGGTCGAATAGATAAATCAAAAAGAAAAAGCTAAAAAAAAAAAAAGCATGCACATCATACAATGGAATGCAAGAGGGATTCAAAATAAAAAATGGGTCCTGGACACAGAAATCTTTAAGACAGCTCAAATAATAGTAATTCAGGAAACCTTTTTAAAACCTCATCAAAATTTCCATATTCCACATAAAATAATTTACAGAAGAGATAGACCACACAAAATTGGAGGAGGCCTAATAATTGCAATATCTGAGAAAATTCAATCAAAAATAATTGACAATTCAACTGATAACAATGAAAATGAAATAATGGCTGTCCAATACATACAAAAAAATAGACCTTTTATGATCATTAATTTCTACTCCTCTAATGGCAAAATTAAATATAAAACTTTAAACAATATCTCAAATAACATAAAAAATAATAGTTTCCTCCTCGGAGACTTTAACATAAAACATGACCTCTGGGGAGGCAATTCACACTCCACTGCAGGCCAAACCTTGTTCATTGGAAAAAAACCTTTGCCTTATCAATCACAATAAACCAACCCACATTGCCCCAAACGGAACCTTTACTCTTATCGATCTATCTTTTTGTTCTTCTGAAATATTTCCTATCTGCAATTTCCATATCGAAGATGACAATTATGAAAGTGATCACTTCCCAATCATAATAAACATCGAAAATGAAACTTACTCACCATCTAAAAAAATTTTCTACAAATGGAACAGAGTCATAGAACAACTTAATTCTAACATCACCAAAGAAAACTGTAACAACTATGACCAACTACAAAATCTGATAGAAGAGACCAAATCAAGAAATAGATTCACGAAAATAAATTGCGAAAAGATAACACCATGGTGGAACACTAAATGCAATCAATTACTTTTCTTAAAAAAGCATTATCTAAAAAAGGCTAGAATCTCTCTCAAGGATGACCATTGGATCAAATACAAAAAGTTCTCTGCAAAACTCAAACAAGCTATTCGAGACAGCAAAAAAAAATACTGGGATGAGGTCTGCAAAATGCAGCAAAATTCTTACTTTCTCTTTCGTATATTCAACATATTAAATCGAAGAAAGAATGAAAAGCAGAAATCCAACATTATTCTACAACTCAACGGCAAAGAAATCTTGTCAATAAAAGACCAAACCAATACCTTCGCCAAATTCTTTGCTACAAACGATAATCACAACCCTATTCCTATCGACTATAATAATATAGAAAATTTTGATTTAAACAAACCAATAACATCAACAGAACTAAATAATGCAATAAAAAATACTCGAATTTCAACACCTGGAGAAGATGGCATCTCAGCACAAATTTTCAAAGGATTAAACCAAGAATCAACTACAATAATAAAATCTATTTTTAATGATATCTGGCTTAACTTCAAAATACCAAATAGCTGGAAAACAGCACTAATAATTCCTATTCATAAACCACAGAAACCAAAAAATAATGTCACTTCTTACCGTCCAATATCTCTTACTTCAGTACCTGCAAAAATATTCGAAAGAATTTTATCCCGAAGAATCTCCTCTTTCTTAATTAAACATAATAAAATTGAACCTACTCATCTTGGCTTCTTACCTTTCAGAGACAGTCAAACAGCAATCCAAACACTATTTTCGACAATAAAAAACGCCCATTCTCAAAAAAAATTCTTAATTGCAATATCTCTAGACATAAAATCTGCATATGACTCAATTTATATAGATGGCCTAATAATGAAATGTCTCAATATAGGACTCTCAGGAAATATCTCCAAATGGCTTCATAACTTCCTTCAAGATCGGACAATAAGGGTAAAATGGGAAAACACCATATCAAACCCAATTGAAATGAGAAGAGGAGTTCCTCAGGGTAGTGTTCTCTCCCCAATTCTTTTCACAATATTCATGGCAGATTTTCATGAAACAATACCAATGGGTGTTAACTACATAATCTATGCAGACGATATCCTTTTTTATTGTACCCACGACAATCCAGATTACATAAAAAAAAAATTACAAAACACAATAGAAAATATCAGTAGATGGTGCAACTATTGGAATCTTAAAATATCCCATAATAAAAGTTCAATTATAAACCTATCAAAAAAAAGAACTACTTTTGACTGGTGCTTTTCTATGAATGGCAACGTGATCGAATGGACAGATGAACTAAAATTCCTCGGCATCACAATCTCCAAATATGGTAATCTTAATTACTTCATCAAACAACTTAAAATAAAAGCATATAAACGCATAAATATCCTTAAAGCCCTAGCAAATAAAAATTACGGTGCTCGCACACATCACTTAATACACCTAGCAAAAACATCAATATGTAATCTCTTCCATTATAGCAGTACAATTCTAAACTTATGCAAAAAAACAAACATAAATCATTTAGAAATATGTCAAAACATGGCATTGAGAACTGCATGCGGACTCCCCAACTGGACTCCAAATATTATTCTCCACAAAATCACAGACACAATCCAAATTAAAACCCAAATAAAAAAAATAAGTAATAAATTCTGGATAAAGCACATTTCTTTGGGAACTTTCTCCCCCTTGCATTCCATTATTCAAGATAATATTAATTTACTCGAACAAAATAGTTCGTCACTTATCTCTTGTTTTGAATTACTTGAAGAAGACTTCAAGACAGATCATCTCATCATGTTCATCTTTCCAGTGGAATCATTCCCATCTAACATCTCGTTTTTTATCGAAAATTTGGATTTCCAAACAAAATCCCTACCAAATAATTGCATCCAGGCTCTCTTTAAAAATGTGACTGATCAACTACTCTTTAATCATCACCTAATAGCAACAGATGCATCTAAATCAAGCAATATTACAGCAATTGCAGGATATTCAAACAAATTAATAATCAAATACAGAATCAGCAACATCAACTCAATCTTTACTGCGGAAGCCTTAGCCCTATGCCAAGCATTAGATGAACTTATTGACTTTAACACAAATAACTGTATCTTCACCGATAGTAAATCTGTATTACTGGCTCTACAAAACTGTTCCATCAAGTCATCGAAAGTAATCCTACGACTTAAAAACAAACTAATCAACACCGCAAAACTCGTTACAAATTTAAAATTAATCTGGGTTCCAGCACATAAAGACATTGAAATAAACGAAAAAGCAGATCAACTCGCCAAATCAGTAAAAGAAGAAGACATCTTTCTTGAATGGATATCGCCGGAAGATACGACAAAATACATAGGAAACAAGTTGGACTTCTCTGATCGATCAATATTCAATCATAGCAAATACTACCAAATCTCAGGCAACCTTCCAAACATATATGACGTAAAAAACACTCTGAAGTCAAGAAAAGAAGATGTTTATTTTTCAAGATTTTTATCCCGAATGCTAATCACTCCAGATCTCCTATTTAGATTCAAACTAGCAGACACAAATCTCTGCGACAGCTGTAAAACTATCGACTCATTTCAACATATCATCTTCGTCTGCAAAAAATATTCACGCCCTAGAAAAAAACTCATCGAAAAAATAAAATTCCAATCTCAAAATTTCACCTTCAAAAATCTCATAAAAAGCATCATAAATAAACCACAACAAGCTAGAGACATAACTAGATTTCTCATATCAATTGAAAAGTTCTAATCTCGTATTTTTCTCTTAAATTTAGATCAATTAGGAAGATTGGAGACAAAAGCCTGATTCTGCAGCTAAAAGTCTCAAGAAGAAACCAACCAACCAATTTTTCTTCGTTTTGAATCGACTGAATATTAGCTGAAAATTTGAATTAAACTCCATCAAGATGAAGTTAACTCACAAATATGTGGAAAAAGATGGTAGTGGGTATGTGTTTTGATCATGTCCAAAGGATTTTTTTAAAAATCTTCAATGGAACATTTATTTAGGGTGAACCAGCCAGTAATGGACCAGTTAATGCTCATTTTTCATAAATTTTTTTTCCAAGAGCTAGTTTGCGATTGCAGTTTTTGGATTTTTTGTACATCGTATCTTGTAAAGATGATGATTAATATGAGCTATAGTACAATTTTTAATATTTGATAGTTTTTTAGAATTTTTAACGCAAGTTCAGAACAGCGATTGAACCAGTAATTGACCACCACTCATCCAGTAGTTAACTACTACTCCAAAACACAGCACAAAAATCATCCCAAGTTATAAATAAGTCATTGCCAAGTTAAATAATTTATTAGTCTTAAGTCTCATGGAACCAGGATAAAATATGAATGTTATAAAAGATCATATTAATTCTAGCAAAGGCAAGGCAAGGCAAAATGAAAAAGATAACAATTTACAAAAATTAATAAAAGATTGATATAATTGCAAGGTTGCCATAATCCTAAAAAAGCTTTTGCCTTTGCCTCAATTTGCATAAAAACACCAAAAATGTGCCAAAAGCATTGCCACAGTAAAGCCTATATCAAAGCTGTACTGAATATTGTATTTAGTTCACCATGAATTTGCTTGTTTTAAAAATTTGCACTTTTATATATTTAAATTATTTTTAAAGGTCTGTGACCCTGATACCAGAGGAACCAGAAGATATGTGGCATGTGTATAATCTCTTAACACAAGGAGATACTTTAAGAAGCACTACAATCAGGTAAATATGTGATATCTATTTTTGTCTGTATGTAATGCAATTAAGTTTGGTAAATTGAATTACTTATGTATGTTCTATCTATTATGAAGGCAGTTATCAATATCGATGCATATTCACTAATTTAAAATTATATTTTTCATTTTCTTTTATACTTACCAAAATCTATTTATGAACTAAATTATATTATTTCAAATATTCCTTAATTTGAAGGCATCTATATATATTAGTAACATCAATGATAATTGATTTCAATGTTCCTTGAAATGGTATCTGAATTAATTCTGGTACTTAAAAAAGTAGTTTAAGTACATTTTAAGCCATTCTGTAAGTAAAAATCTGATAATTTTCTGCAGGAAAGTGACTACAGAATCTGCTACTGGTAGTGCTAGTAGCAATAGAGTTCGTACTATGCTGACTGTGCGAATTGAAGATATAGATTTTGATACACAAGCATGCATGCTTCGCGTGAAAGGAAGGAATATACAGGAAAATCAGTATGTAAAGGTATGAAGATTTTTAATTAGTAAAGAGAATTAATTTAAACAGCTTTTATTTGAATTTGGAGAGGAATGTATGTATTTTTATTTTAACAGTTGGGTGCATATCACACACTAGATTTGGAACTCAATCGAAAATTCACTCTATCGAAAGCTTGTTGGGATACAATAGCTTTGGAAAGAATAGGTGAGAATGCATAATTTTGATACTTAATGCATGAATAATTTCCTTTGAATATGCAATTTTCATTAAAAACTAAGAAAACTGGAAATGTCATTTCTTTACTTATAGCTGACAATTCTATTTTTTTACTGTATAGAATCTATTGTATGCCATTACAAGGTTGCCACAGATAACTAAAAGGCAACTGCTTGCTACTATTTTTTAATCTTGGTGACTCAAGGTATCTTTTAAAGCAAAATCATAAAAATATTTTTGAAAATTTTGTTAATTTTTTTAAAATTTACCAGTGATCAACAAAAATGTAGTCTGTTCTAAACTAATAGCAGCAAAAAATATTTTCTTTAGGGAGGGAAATTTTCGAAAGGACTCTAATTTCAAAATTTTGGTGACAAGCCATGGCAGCCATGAAAAAAAACCTGGAAACTGTGCTGACTACATTGTCATGAAAGAATGAATCATAGAAAATATGTAGTTTTTTAATTTTAAAATTTAAATGTCATGGCAAGATCTGCAACGTCTGTTTACTTTATCAGCACTTTCGTGCTTTAGCCGATTCATTTTGTATCGGAGCAACTAAAATTGCTCCTAAAATAGGGTTTAAAAGGAGACTTTTTGCTACTATTTTTTAAAATTTATGCTACTATTTCAAAAGCGCACTCATAGCAAATCAAATCTCATTTATGTTCATGAGACTACCGATCCATGTCGTATTGTGCATATCCAAGTCAAGTTGACCTCAAGTAGTGTTAGATTCTTTGTATGGAGATTTGAAATTTTCTTATCAGATATGGCTTGCGATCCTGCCCAGCATGCCGACTTAGCAGCCGTCGTGATGCAAGAGGGACTTGCCCACATTTGCTTAGTGACCTCCAGTATGACATTAGTACGTGCCAAAATAGACGTAAGCATTCCTCGTAAAAGAAAAGGAATGTGTGCCCAGCATGACAAGGTTAGAATTAATTTATTTAAATAATGAATGTAAAATTTGATATGTATTACTATAAAATATTTTATATTTTCTTTATTGATTTCACTTGGTGCTAATCTTGAAAGTAAAATACATGTTATTGAAAGAAACATGATTCTGCTGAAGGCTTTCTACAAGGATAATTGTTTAGTTCACCCCTTAAGTTATCCTCTAAAGCTTGGTTGGGGAAAATGCTGATTAGTTTAGTTATTTTTAATTGACAGTGGTGGTTAAAGGGTCGTATCACAAATGAAATTATGTTGTATATTTACATTACATTAATATGATGGAATATAAATATATGATATCAGGTCTCCTAGGGGGCACATCTTTAGGTGTGTACAGGCTTCACGAACCTGATGTATCCTAGTGATCTACTCTTTTTCCATGGGGTTTACTGCCTTTGGTAAACATGGGGTCATGACCCCAGAATTCCTAAGCAGTCTTTCTTTGCTTTCCTCTCTCCATCCTTTCTTTTCACAATTACTTGGCATTGTCTGTCTTGTGTTTGGCACGGCTTGGCCAAATGTGGCCCTTACACTACAAAACCCAAAGCCAACCAATAATTTGAAAAATGACTACTCTTAAATTTAAATGCACACTGCCTTTTAAATCTATATTAAACATTTCTATCACATCTTGACTCCCTTTAAAATTCTTGGGATGAGGAAATAACTAGCACTCTTTATATTTTAAAACCAATTTTAGAATAATGGTGTTTAGTTTTACCTAGAAGACAAGAAGTTGTTCAAACTCACTTGAAAATAGAACCTAGTCATTTTACTCATCAACATTCGTTACAGTGAACCGAGTGTCGTACATGCCACTGCCTCATTACAGTAAGACACATCCTTAAAGAATATCCTGCTTTTTAATATTTAAAAAAAATTTTAATTCATATTTTCAAACTTATCTGATATAGGAAAAATTTATGATCTCAACGTTTTTAACATCTTATAAGAAATCAATGCTTGTAATCTAATCTGAATTATTTGACATAATTCAAAATGTTATTTTATTTTCTGATATAGATTTTGCCTTTAAAAGCAATTTTTACCTTCCATTATAGTTTATTAAAATTTGTTTCAGCATATCTTAGGTCAAAGTTGGCTCTGGTGCCAGATAAATCTTATTCCCTTTAAAGTTCTTTTGGATTTACCCCGGTTGATGATCCGGATTTTCATTTTGTATGTAGTAGGTCAATGGACTTGTATTTCCTCGTGCCAACATCATATTCATATTGAGAATTTAGCTTTATTGTGTTTTATAAGATTGGTTAATTTATTTGATAATTCTTGCTTATCTAACTTTGAAATTAGAATTCTAGTATTTAATTAATGTCATATGATGAGGTTTGTAACCAAATATCTAGATAAACAATCAGTCATCACTATTTATGAATCAAAAAGTGTACAGCTTTGGTAAAGACTTTTTGTGGCAATGCATTTGGCTTTCTTTGGTGTGCGTTTAATGTTGCCAAGGAAGAACATCTTAGATAAAACTGTCTTCGGCTAAGCGGAAAATAATTAAAAATTAATGGAAATAATTTTAAAAATAGAAAAAAATCCACACAACTGATTATTCTTTTTAAAGTTTTTCGACTATTAATCCCGATGCGATTCCTAAAGGAAATCCAAAAAGGCTGCTTATCCTGACAAATGTATACAAAATAAACGATTAGTAACTCCCTCATTTCCTAAAGTTGCCCTACCAACAGAAAAATTTAACTTCAAATTGTGTGAAAGATCACTTTGAAACTTATCTACAATGCTAAATGCAGAAGGCATGATAAAATAAAAAAAGGTAATGATTTACAAAAATTAATGAGATTCAAATAAAGCAAGAAACGATACAACCTTATACAACTGCACTGTGCCATGTTAAAAATACAAATTAAAAGTTTTAATTCTTCAAATTTACAAGAAATGGAAAAATTCCAAAGGACCACTGAAATCATAGGACGTTGTAATGGTAAAATAATTAAAAAGAACCAATGAAATCAAAGAACAATAAAATAGAAATGAAAAGAACGTTCCAAGATATTCAGGAATGAAAAAAATGTCGAAAATGAAAATTTTAACTCTGAGGTTGCTATAATTCTAATAAAGTGGGGTTGCCTTTGCCTGCCAACAAAAAGCATTCCAAAAGCGTTTGCCACAAAAGTCTATATTAAAGCTGTACCACAAAAATTGAATTGGAATATAGTTCATTTGTCATGGAATGATTCACTCTTAAGTATCATGGAATTTAAGTGACTCTGAATTTCCAATGACCCTTTAGTCTCATTGAAAACCAAAGTTGTCTATACCCTTTGAGTTCTATCTTGTGCAATAAGCTATTTTGAGTATCAATCTATGGAATAAAAGTTGTAACTTATGAGGCTTTTGTCATTCATGTGGTATATTTTACCAGTAGAGAATCTTTTCATTAGTTTTACCTTTAACTCTGTTAAACAGTTCACCCAATATTACTAATAAAAACTACAATTAAAAAGACTGGGAACTTAATCCCATTGTATTATATACACAATTTTAAAAGATTCTTGCAGTTTTATTTAATTGAAGCTAAGCTCAAACAGAATTAGAAATGTCTCTTTTAGCAGTATCTAAATTTACTTCATCAGATAAATTTAATGTTTTCTAATATGTGGCTGAAATTCTATAATCGGTTAATACATATCTTTATTGTCTAAATAGAATCACATAGTTTTTAATTGTCAGATCCTGAGCAAGTTTTTAAAGTGTCATTTCTGTTTTGGCTTCATATTTTATTTAAATTAATTATTGTCATTGTCTTTTTATTGTAGGGTTTAGAACGATTTTTCGATGCTGTTTATCAAGGAGTCAATAGGCATATTAATTTTGATGGTGAGTATATTGAATTTAGATTTTGTATATTTCTTCAAAATAGTTATATTGCAATGGTTTCATATTTTCAAATTTTACTTTTATAGTTGTGAAATGTGTTCTGATAGCTAGTCCAGGATTTGTTAAGGTATGTTTTGAATTTTTTAAATTTCTTTTTCAATATATTGGCAGTGCATTCTAAAAATGTTCTATGTGTTTATAGGGTAGGTTTCAATCTTATATTACAAGGCTCTTGTATAAACTCAAATAGAATCACTAATTTTTTACCATTGTATAGTTCAAACATACTTAGGAATTCAAGAAGCAAACAACACTGACACAAAATTGAAAATTGCCTTTTCTATATATTTTACTCTAGTGTTTTTACTTTACAAGTGTTTCTGAATAGATGTTTCAGTCTATCACTATTTATGTTGGTTGTGGAAACATCTATTCAATACAAATAATTTGAAAACTTTTCTTGTTGCAAATGTTTTTAATGAACAGTTTAAAGAATATTCATTGTAATATAAATTGTGATCACACTGTATATAATGCCACTCAGAAATATAAATTGCTCTTGAAATTTTTTGAAACTTGGTTTATTTTATTCTAATTAATGTTTTTTATACGAGTGGTTTATGTGCGAGTCTGAAGTTCACTCTGACCCTGCCATTCATATTGGCACCCTTTATCTAAATGTCCCTTGATCAAAATATACACTGAATAGTTAGTGTAAAGTTATATGATAAATGTTCTTTTGGGTAGAATTTTACCATCTGAATCATATGTGTTGTCAAACAAGTGAATATTTTTCTTCAAGTTTTGGTATGAATACAGCTTTGAATAAATGTTTGAAAAACAAATTTACAATATTGCATAAATATAATTTAAATAATTTTATATGAAAATGGAAATATGTATTTACATGCCTTTGCTTGCAAATGGTGGCATGAAAATTACCTTCGCTGACATCTTGACCTTGAATTCGTTTTAATGTATTACTTTATTCTAGAAAGGTACATCAAAGTGAAATCTGATTTGATGAATACATATTAGGTCACAAGTATACACTTACATTATATCAGCTTTCAATAAGCCACACGTGTTTGTTCAATCAAAACTTCCTTACCAATGTAAGATTAAAATAGTAATCAAGTGTTATAAACTACTCTACTGACTTGTAGTGTAGAGTCAAAGGTAGATCCCTGCATTAGACATCTTAAAAAAATTCCCTACTACTGCAGATGACAAATTGTTGTGCAACACATCCTAGTTCTTGATGTTGCAGTTTGGTCCGTAGTAGCCATGCACACAAGATGTCTGTTCTCTTTTGGTGGTGTGACAAGACTGCTGCAAGCAATCAGGCTAATCATTTTGTCCCTCTGCACCCACCGATTCCATAATCACATCACTAGCTTGATTTCATTCAAACACCAATTTCTCGGATGGATAATCCATTCTTTTGATAAGCTACAATTTTTCCTGCCAAACTCAGAAACAAGCTCGTGTGACTGCCATATTTTTCGATGAGGTACAATTAAGCTTCCTATACACAGGAACACTGAGAAAACACTATTCCATAACTTAAATCTGGCTCTCTGTTCTCTTTTTATACTACTTACAGGGGCGTTACATAATTTGCATATATGCTGTAGTGTTACTTATTTGCATATCCTTCCATGATCTATGCATTCTGCACATTTCAAGACTATTGGATGCTTCCTTCATGGTGTTGCATTTTCGATGGCCTGAAGTGTATTAATTATTGTAAATTTTAATTTCTTCAATAGCATAGGAATTTTGTGATAGATTTTTATTTAAACAAGGCAATAGAATTGAATGCACACTTCAGTAAAATTATTCTTTTTCTTTTTAATCTTAGTTGGATTTAAAGTTTTCAGTGAAGAAATCAATACATTTGTGCGATTGATGATACACCAATATTGAAATACTTTATAAACACTATAAGGTGTTTGATAAATATTTAAAAACTTCTATTAGAAATCTTGTCATGAAATTACTCGTATCACTGCTGCAATTACTATAACACAATTTGATTTAATTGTTCTTGTTATTTTAAAATTAATTTGAATGTGATTCATTTTTTAACTATCATAATATTTATAGGATCAGTTTTATGAATATGTGTTCCAACAAGCTGTAAAGACTGACAACAAAAAACTAATAGATAATAAAGGTCTATTCGTTTTAGTCCACTCATCATCTGGTTTCAAGCATGCATTGAAAGGTAATATTTAGTTTGAAAATTTTTATTTTAGTAAATGAAACATTTTTAGTTCAATATTTAGTTTGAGTGAGATGTGTTTTGTGAGACCATTAAAACGATTTTACAATGTTTCTATGATAAATTAATTTATTACAGTTCTTGACTACAAAATTTTTCGTCTTTTATACTAGTTTCTTTTTACTTTATTTTATTTGTACAATCAGCATATTAATCTTTTCAAATTTCATGATAAAGAATAAATTCAGTTGAGGGGCCTAGTTCCCAAGTTACATCTTGGTCTAATTACACCTTGGGTAACAAAAAACAGGGCTGTCAACTTTTTGCTACTATTTTTCAACCTTCGTGACTAGGGGTATCTTTAAGACAAAATCGTCTCAAAAACTCCATTTTCACAATTTTGTGGAAAGTATTGAATTTAAGATTTCTAATGTAAAGATAATCTGTTATTATTTAGATAGTCAAGTCCAATAGTGAACAATATACTCAAATTTATGAAAAATAGAATTGTAAGTCTGCTGCATGCTCCATACAACTTTTAACATCCTGGTTTTTAGAAAGCCTGTCAATTTCACATTCTAGTTATAGTAGGCTTTCTAAAATGCATGTTGATCCCAGTCTAACTAGCCTTCAAGTAATAAAAAGTGACTAAAGCAACAAACCAATTTGAAATACTTGGTCACTTGTAGCAAGATGACAGTAACTAATCAAACACTAAATTATTTTTAAATGCTAAATGTTTTCTAAACTGGTAAAATGTAAAATTTTATGTAGGTGCAGTTTATGCATTAATCAGTAATACTTATTTACCAAATTTCTGCTGATTACTTTGGTGAATTAAAAGCTTATCTTCTCTTTTAAAACTTTTTAAAGTAGAGTGAAAAATCTGTTTTAAGTGCAATTTTATTTCATTCTTGCAAATGAAGATGAAACTATCCTGTATTCTAAAATATCCATTGCAACTACTTTGACTGTTTGTTTTTTAGTATTTGTTTTGTTTTCAGAAGTTTTAGCTGATCCTGGAATTGCAAATAAATTAGCAGATACAAAGGCTGCTGGGGAAGTCAAATGTCTTGAACAGTTTTATTCATTACTTATGAATGAACCAAATAAGGCATTTTATGGAGTCAGACATGTCATGAAAGCTAATGAAGCGCAAGCTATTGACACATTACTTATAAGTGATAAACTATTCCGGTAATCTACTGTTTTTTACATAAATATAGATTAAGGCTATGAAATGGCAGTCCTGTTTAGTTAAAATTATTGAAAATATTATATATTTACATACGAGGTCTGTCCAGAAAGTATTCACCTATGTAATATAGAACAAGATGAATTGCACCTAGGTTTTTAGCAACTAGTCTTCAAAATAGGCTCCTTGGGACTTTGGGCATTTCTCCTAGTGTTTCTCCTTTTTTTCAAAACACTGCAATGTTTGTTGGAATCGCCATCAGCTGAATACTCCTGTTCTCCTGAATTCCATCCATTGTCTGAAATCTCCCCTTTCAGCGGTGATTTTAACTTCAGGAAAAGCTAGAAGTCCTAGGATACTAAATTTGGGTTGTAGGAGGGCTGAGCCACCTGGGTGATTTGCTGGATGATGTTTTACCCCTCAAAACCCTGGGGGCTGCGGTTGGAAGAGTAGTGGATTAGCAACTGGAGAGTACAAACTTCGATTCCTGACGTTTCCGTGGATGAATTTTTGAGTTTAATGCAAAATTTAATGCTTTACTAACTTCGTGATTGCGAATGCAATTGTCGCACTAATGAAACATGTGCTCACTCCAGGGTCTAGCACCCAACTCATTAGTCCAATGGGTTCGTGATTTTTCATGCATGCACATCAATGTCTCCTCTTGGCTGCTAAGCCAAGAGGAGAGTTACACCAGTGCTGTGCAAACTGTTGTTACATTAAAAATGGCTGAATATTTTGTAGACAGACCTCATATGTAGGGTGAGACTTTCATTTGTCTGCTCATTCAAAATTTTGGAATTAACATTTGTATGCTTGTTATTTTGTGAGAAGCTATATTAAATAAGTTTATTAAAAATTAGTTCCTCTTGTAGCTATATCAGGGGAATTCTGTTTTTTAAAATTAAACTTAAGTACATAAAAGTAATAATTGTTTTTCAGTAATTTAAGACAATGTGTTTCTTCAATGTCATCACCTTCCATTTCCAGACATCATTCAAGACGGTGTGATTGCTCAGTTTATTCTAAAGTACTGTGAAATTTTAAATAGAAATGCACAAAATTAATTAATAATTGTGTGCAAACCAAACACGCATGTTCTGCACAAGTTTATAAATTGTTAAGTTGCTTTACATATATGAAGATATCACTACTATACTTTTGAGAACATTTGATTTGCTGTCCAAACCACCATTGTCTTTCTCTACTGTTTGTTTAGAGATATTTTATTTCTTCTAGTTTGAACTTTTGAGTTTTTTTTAATTTTAAAATGTTTTAGAATCATGTAGCAAACATGAACCTTTGTTTTCTCAAATGATTCAAACTGCTTTTATGCAATAGTTCAACAAGCAGTGCTTAATCTTGTGAAATCTAATCTTTTACACCTAACTACTGGACAAAACACTAAATGAGTACGGGCAGTGTTCTCTAGTATTGTAAAAGGAAGTGCTTGTGTGTGTGCAGTGTCCAGACAAATCTATAGCACTTACAGCCATGAAATTCAGCACACAGGTAATCTTAAAGGTGACTGAATATCCCTCGAAGCCCAAATTTTGAAATTTAATCTAGAAAATTTTATAGTTAAGTTATTGGCATATTTTTGTATTATTTGGTTTCCTAAGAATGGCAACAGTGTGAAAGGGATACCACAACGTCTGCTCTTGGCAATAAGCCTAGACTGTTTTGAAAATGTTCACCATCGGACGTATTCAAAGCGCTCTGGAATCACGAATTTTATTTCAGTAGTGGTTATTTCATAACTCGATTTTTACTTCAGTAGTGGTTATTTCATAACTTAATTTTGAATTTGTTTAATCTCATTTTTATTTCAGGCAGAGGTTGACGATCATCAATTGTGAGTACAAACTATTAACCCTAATTACATTAAACTTTTGTTTGGGTATTTTTCGCAAATAATATAATGTTTGTGTTAATAAATTACATGAAATGAAGTAACAGTGTTTATTACTGTTTAATTTCGCTGACATTGTGATTCATTTAGGTTATTTTTTGGAATCAGTGAGGTGACATACAAGACTTTAAAAGTATAGCGTTATATTTAAAGATTCAATCACATTTTTTTTCAGTAGTGGTTATTTCATAACTTACTTTTGAATTTGTATAATTTCTGTAATTTTAATCTCAGACAATTAACTACATTATTTTGGTTTAGCTTTAAATTTAAAGTACTCCAGCTTCCCAGAAAAATAAACGTCTTCAAACAAAACAGCCCGATAACAGAGAAAGAAATCAAAGAGAAGCTGAATCCACCCCAGAACACCCAAGACAAGCAAGAGGACAGAGAAAGACAACAAAGAAACAAAGGATCTGACATGGCTGTTTGAATTGACCAGTGGAGGGAATAACCTTAATGAAATTCGTCAGTATCAAATGGGAAGATATATCATCAGCAACGAAGCAGTATGAAGAATACTCAACTTCCCAATTCACGAGCGCCACCCCACAGTTATTCATCTAAGCATCCACCTTGAGAATGGCCAGAGTACTTCACGACAGAAAATGCTGCTCAACGTGCCCAAGCACCTCAGGAAACAACACTGACTTCTTTCTTCAGACTTTGTACCCAAGATGAGTTTGCATGCACCCTATTGTACAACCAAGTAACGAAGTATTACACTTGGAACAATGGAAACAAGACATGGAACCGTCGAAAACAAGGACAAGTTGTACCAGAACAAGCAGGAATAAGGTCCAGCGATGCACTAGGCCGTGTGTACACTGTCCATCTGACCAACTCCAAATGCTTTCACATGCAACTCTTGCTGCATGAAGTACGAGGCCCGATGTCGTTTATAGATTTGAGAACATTTGAAGGAAAGGTTTGCGGAACTTACAAAGAGGCTTGCCAGCTTAGAGGACTTCTGGAGAACGATAAACACTGGAAGAAAGCATTGGAAGAAGCAGCTGCATTTCGATCGCCAAACATTTTACGTAATCTGTTTGCTGTTATACTACAAACATGCTCAATGTCTTCTCCCGATCAGTTATGGATGAACCACAAGGAGAACCTGTCTGAAGACATACTGCACCAAGCATGCATACAACAGCAGAATATGGATCTGGACTACAGTGATGACATCTTCAACATAGCTCTAATCTACATTGAAGATAAGATTATATTGTTGGGTGGATCGGACCTAAAAAGCTTTGGACTACCGCAACCCAATCGAAACTGCGATTCATTTGTACAGAGTGAAGAACTTATGGAAGGAAACTGACGCAAATGTACTTGCAACACAGATAGAGGAGAATGAGCCAAAAGGAAGCATTTGACAATATTACAAGCAGTTTTTGATAGGCGTGGTGGCATATTCTTTGGATGCTCCTGCGGTACAGGGAAGACTTTTCTCATCAATCTTTTGGCTAAAGTGCGACACAGAAACGAGATTGCCTTGGCTGTTGCTTCATCAGGCATTGCCACAACTATTGACAGGAAGGAGGACAGCTCACTCGGCTTTCAAGTTACCCTTATATCTGGTAAACGTGGAAACTTCTACATGTAACATTTCATGAAATTCAGGAAGGGCAAAGGTTCTACAGGATTGCAAGCTCATTGTCTGGGATGAATATACTATGTACCAAAAGCCCCATTCGAAGCACTTGATGTCACGTTGAAAGACATCAGACATAACAATGACAGAATGGGAGGCATCACTATTGTGTTGACTGGCGACTTTCGACAGACACTTCCGGTTATTCCCTGTAGAACCATGGTGGATGAAATGCAGGCCTGCTTAAAATCATATTACGTTTGGAATGGCATTCATACATTTGTACTATCAACAAACATGCGAGTTCATGTCAATGGTGATCCCTCTGCTCAGCAATTTGCAGATAACACCTACTTCAACTAGGAAATGGTGCCGTTACTTCAGCTAATCAAGATGGATGTATAGCAATGCAAAGCATTGGAAGGATTGTGAAAACTCAACGAGAGCTGAAAGAGATGGTGTTTCCAAATATGGCGCAGCACTTAACCGATCACGCATGGCTGTGCCAAAGAGCAATTCTTGCCCCAGAAACGAAGATGTCAATGTCATCAATAATCAACTTTTACGAGAATTGCCCTGTAATGTTCAAATTTATAAATCTATCGACACTACATGTGACACAGATGAGGCTGAATTACGCAACAGTTTTTGAACACATTGGAGCCATCTGGAGTACCCTCGCACATATTAGAGCTGAAGATTGGGGCACCGATTATGCTTCTCAGAAATCTGCATCCACCTTCACTGCAATGGAACAGGACTCTTATCAAGAAACTTATGCTGAATATTGAAGCCACCATCATGACGATATGCCGCAGGCGAATACGTATTCATTCGTAGGATCCCAATCAACCCTTCGGATCTCCCATTCGAATTTAAACGACTTCAGTTTCCTGTTCGTTTAAGTTTCGCCAATAGCATCAACAAGGCACAAGGACAATCGCTGAAAGTTGTAGGACTCGATCTCATTAAACCGTGTTTCTCACGATCAACTGTATGTGGGTTGTTCAAGAGTTGGAAAAGCCGATAATTTTTACATCCTAACTCCAAATGGAACATTGAACATAGTGTCTCATGAAGTTCTCTAAGCAAGAATTAGTGAGATGGAAGGAATGAGGCGACATGCCCGTGTCATATCGGGTGGTGGTGGGACTCATTCTTAAAATTGTTTTTTCTTTTGAATGTTTTTAGAATCAGTGAGGACATAACAAGATGATATCACAGGCAACTTCGTGCAGGTACTGCTAGTATATAATAAACACATGTTATTAAATTATTAGATTTAAATATTGTTTTACTATCAGAACTTTGCAAGTCCAATTTTTTAACGGTTTTAACATAATTTGATTACAAATATGCTTATCAATCTTGTTTCAAAAGCTCCTAAGTCTACATCATTTACAAAGCTCTCTATTGTTGAATTTTTAAATCTTGTATCTCATAGATGGTTTTTAATTGAGTAACCAGTTTTTTATTGCTGAAAATTTTTGATGGTAAAATGACGATGATAATATACAAAATTGTTACATTCATGGTTATTTTTGGATACAAATTTTCTCGAGTATAAGACCCCTACATGTATTAACCCTTATCCCGGCTTTCTCCTAGTAAGAAATAAAGGGGAAAAATCTGCATATAAAATCTGATTGTTTTGGTCAATAGCCAACCTACTAATTTATTCATGTGATGACTGCAAAGTGCATCAAGTGTGTTAGTGAAAACCAGTGACTCCGAAAAGCCAAGATGTATCATAATCGGAATTGCAGCTGATGATAAAAACTTCCTCCTTATGTTATTTTTGGACAAGACTCTTAAGGGTAACTTTCCTAACAGAATTCAAGTATGAAAATAAAGGTTTGATGTCAGCTGATTTAATGGCCAATTGGATAAAATCTGTATGGAATAAATGCCAGGTATTACTAAAGAAAGCCATGCTTGTATTGGACAGTTTTTGCAGCCATCCTTCTGATTATGTAAAATAACTTTTCAGAGTTTTGAAAATAGATATTGCAATAATCCTGCTTTCCATGGACTTCTGATTTTTTAAAATATGTAATTTACAAGACTGAGTATTAACTTAATATTTTAGATGCAGTAATGTTGCCAAGAGAAAATCTTTTGTACAACTGGTTGATAGTGTCAGGGAAAGCGGCGGTGAAGTAAAACTCTTTTCAAGTTTGCATCCCTCTGGTGAACGTAAGTATGCTTGTAATGTATACTCGAATTTTTGTTTTATTTATGTGATTTAATTAAAATTTTGAAATATTAAAAACCTTCAAAATAGTTTAATCCTCCAAGTGGTTTTGACGCTATATCTCGTCCATGAAGATCTGACCAATGACTACTAATGAAGATATTTTGTCAAGATATTGTTAAGATCATGATGAGATTAAGATTTGATCAGTTTCTTCTAATGAGATATCTTGTCCATCAAGATTTGGCCAGCTGCTAATGAGGAACCCTCTTGATAGGTATATCGACGAGATACACATTGTAGACAACCACCTGGAGGTTTACATAGGCTTAAAAATTTAATTATTCGGGGATATCTATCTTGAACATTTGAAAATGTCTTGTAAAACCAATGTTGTAACTTATTATCTATATATCTGCAGTGTAGTAGTTATGAACACATTTTTATCAAGATTATAGGCTGTGGCCTCTTCTCCATATCATTACAAAAGTATAATATGGTGGTGGGTGATAATTAAAAATATATGTAGACATTAAACAGTTTTTGTTTTTGCTGGACTACACCTAGACATGTGGTGGATGTTTTTATATTTAGTGACAATAATTAAAACACATACCCTATATGGCATTAATTAGTTGTAAATGGCACAAGAGCTTCCAACTAGGTAGTTAGCATGCAACTGAATTTCAATGGGATAGACTTAATATGGACTTGGGTTCACTAAATGGTTGATAACTCATTCAAGAATCAACTATGTTTTAATAGCTTTTTGAACTTTTAAATGTTTAATTGTGTGATAAATGCCAGTACTAGGATGGGGCAGCTCAGATTAATTTTGTGATGCAGACTAAATAATTTAGAATCCAAATGTGTCAAAAGATGTTAATGACAAAAATATACTGAATTTAGGAATGTTACTGAACTTTTGGGAACATACTGATCACTAATTTTAACTATTAAAATATGAGCCAAAAAAGGGATGAAATTAAAAGAATAAACATGTGTCAATGACATTTGAAAATTGAGATTGTTATGAGATTGGATATGAATTGGTACATAAAAACAGAAAAGATGAAAATTTTTATATTGAGTGAGAAAGCAAATGCTTTGTCGTTCTTTGCAGAAAGTCGACACATGGTGACTAATTTCTCGAATCCTGGCCTTAATTTAGTGAACAAGTTTGTTGCATCCAACCATCATTTTATTTTATTAAAGTCCTAAAGATGTCATTAAAAAGTAACTTTGGGGACTAAAGTAAATTGTACAAGTTTTAGACTAGTTTCATATTCAAGACTAAACCGTTGACTCTTTTAAGAGAACAAGAAAGTATAGGAAAAGTTTCTAGTTACAAGCATTCATGTAAAAAATTAAAACATCTAAGCAGCTGAATCCATAAATATCCATCGTATAAAAATTGAACAATGTACCAGATCACAAATTGCAAACATTGACGAATGGTAATTGAAATGTTTGAAAGCCTTGCTCTTTTGATGAATATTCATTGCAGACAATTGAATTTTAAATATCTACTTGAATTTTACAATTTGTTTCATCTCTAGAGCTGGATCAACTATCTGGTATTGCAGCATTACTTAGATTTCCTATGGAAGAATTGGATGAAGAGGAAGATGACTCCAGTGATGAAAACTGAAAGAATTGTGATAAATTTTAATACTTTCCAAGACCCATTTTCAGGCAGCAATGATGGTTGCATTTATTTATTAACTGTACATATTTTTGTCTTTATTTATTTTTGCAGCCTTGGAATGAGATTGTAAAATTGCTATTTAATGAATTAAAACAAGATTTGATTAAAAATGTTTTAAAATCAAAATCTAATATAATTAAACCACGTTAAAATCAGTTTATATGTTCTGTATGACAACCAATCTCTAAGGACTTTTTAAAGAGTTTGTATTTTAAATATGTTTTAATTTACAAGTATATTTTACATTCGTTTTTTAATTTGAATTTAAACTGATGTGTATTCTCTCATATCTTGGACACTTTCATTTCACAAGAAATTATTTCAATTTTCTCTAGTCCTTGAAAACACCTTTTGAATTTGATTCTTCCAATGTTTACAACGTATTAATTGTTACAGAAGCATAGCCAAGAATTCATTTCAGTGTTCAAAATCCAATACTTATGCCAAATAAATATTTGGTTATATTACATTTAAAAAAATTCTAAGTCTTTAAACCAAAGATAAAGTGGGGAACTATTAAAGCATAAAAAGTTGTGCAGTTAGGTTGATTCAAATACAGAATTCTCTTTACATTGGTTTCTGGTTATGGTTTACAATAGTTAGTTTATAATAGCAAACATTCAACTCTGGTTTTCTGAAATAAATATCTTTTTGTCACTTTTAAAGCATTGATGCAATATTAAAAAAATGTATGATTAAGTCAATGCGAAATAAACAAATTTCATATTAGTGTTGAATGATTAATTTAATAGTGTTCATTTATGAAAGATAAATAAGTTTTAGAAACAAGACTTTGGGAAGGCCCCTGTAGCTAACCACTGAATTGTAATACCTATGTGAAAGTTGTTTTATGATTAAATGGATATTTTTTAAAAGTTATGTTGATTTACAATTAGAAAATGGCTTTCTAATCAGATAATTCTGTTATATTTTTGTAGTTTCAAATTAATAGTTACTGCTTCATTGCGTAGAGGATAATTAAATTACATTGTTTCTTAAAACTTCTATATTCTAAGACATGAAAATCTTTTCTAAAAATTTATTTGACATAGAATATACATACAATATATTTAAAAATTGTTTTACGTTTTTAACTTGTGTATATGATTTGGACCTCTTTTATTTGTCCTCCAAGCTTCTACCATCCATATAATTGAAAATATCAAGAAATTAAAACCTAAGAAGTGAAACATCCAGTCGTAAGACCCAATCACATCACGGAATAGACCTGTTGGTGAAACAAAAGGGAATTCATTGTTATGCACAGTCGCATTCATACATTTTTATGGTTTCTTATACCATGGCTAAACGGATTGAGAAAAACTTCTGGCAATGGCTGTTCGGATTTGAAAATTCCTTACTACAGTTCGAGTTTTATTTTTATGCCACAAGCTGTCTGCCAACCCTATTTTGTTGTTGCCACTCAGAGAATGGTAAGTATTTTAATTAACGTCGCACTAGAGCAACACAATGGGCTAGTGACGATGGTCCGGGAGCAATCCCCAAGGGAAAGGCAGGGAACACCACGTAATTTTGAACCACAGTCAGATGACGAGGTAACACCTGAGCTGGCACCCCACTCCAAACTTTCGCATCACAGCAACATGAGACCATGACAGATTTAATGTGCACCAGCCCCCTTTGTACAGGATAGTCTTTGGTTGGATTTGAACTCGCAACCCTCCTGTTGCTAATCCGTTACTCTTCCAATCAGGCTACCTCAGCCCTGCCACTCAGGGGAAAGTTGAATTAAAACATTTGCATTATAAATGCATCATGCAATTATTTTTGCAATCAAAGTCTAAAATATTATTTTAATCAAATGACTATAAAATTAGTTTTAAAATGAAACAGACTAGTTTCCTCTCGTAAAATACTTGCAGAAAAGACATGCTCCTTAGAAACAACACATCTTTTCGCCTCGATCCAAGCGTCGTTACTGTGTTTCGTTTTTGAACCCTGAAGTTGGACTTCCAATTCTGCTTAATTTCCCTCCTGCAAAGTAAATTGCAATATTTTTTTGTGGACTGCGTTTTAATGTTACCTTTAGGTTGGGAATAAGACTCAACTGAACACCTAATTGTATCACAACCCTCAATAATTATCCTACATTTATTAAGTTACAGCTTTTCTTTTAACTTCCCTTCCATTAATTGAGGCTATCAAAGCAAGAGTGGCCTAACCCACAAAAACCCGAAAATGCCAAACTAATTATTTTGGCACCTACTGTGCACTCTTGGCATTTAATACGTTTGCAATATAGATTTTAACCCTCCTCAAAACATATGGATATATAAAAATGGTGCCAAGATCGCATTTATCTCCATTGGATATATTGGTGGGTTAAACCACTCTTGCTGTGATAGCCTCAATTAATATCTGATTCTTACATTCAAAGCAACTCAAACAGAAGTGCAGGGGATAGTCACCCAGCCCTGAATTGATCATTTAAGTTTAAGCACCTCTGATCGTGGTCAGTACTTGGGAGGTTGACTTCTGTCCTGACTCCGAGGTGAAATTAACTTTTGCACCGCTGATAAATTTATGCTATCCAGCCCCTTTCTCATAAATTTTAATTTGAAGCACTTTATTTTATGTTTACTGTTTATGAGGAAATAAGCTGCGCCTAGCAGCGAGTGCTCTGTAACTGGACATATGCCCAGTCCTCTTATACAACGAAGTGTGGAAAACAAAGGACTGTTGCTTATCTGCCATCCAGATAGGCAAAAAAGCAGTAGGTCGCGGGTTCGAATCCCGGTTTGTAAGAGCATGGATGTTAGTGATTGTCCTTGCTAGGAGTAGCGGTGGCTCACTCATTGGGTGCTCCTTTACAAGTAGCCATCATTCCGCCCCTTGAAATGTCGAAGGCTGTGTGGCCAGGCTTAAAAAAAGGAGTCAGGGAAACTGTGAAATGTACACTTTTTAAAAGCCCATTCAGTCGACAGAGGGGCTGCAGTAGCCCGGTTGGAAGAATACCGGATTTGGATCCAGTTGCGAGTTCGAAACTGGATCCAAAGACCGTCGTGTACGTTTGGGCTCGTTAAATCTGTCGTGGCTTCAAATGTCATCACGTTGGCGTGGTGTGAAAGTTCGGAGAGTGGGGTGTAGACCTCGTCATCTGACTGTGGTTCAAAATTACAAGGTGTCCTTTGATCTTTCCGATTGATCCCGGGCCGTTGCATAATGGCCCGTTGTGTCGCTCCAATGCGACGTTAATTCAACTACCTGCATGTCAACAGAATAGAATTTTCAAAACATAATTGAACGGCTTTTGCATCTTTCAGTGGAGGTCGGCGGACAGCCCCAAGTAACCATTCTACTTACTACATCCTGTAACACAACTCCCACAGACATCGGACAGCCGATACTAGAAGTTTTCATCAATCCATTTAACCATGCTTATACTAAGATATTTTCAGCAATATTGAGTAACTTGAATTAAAACATCAGATAAACAAAAATGTGCTGTTTTTGTAGTTGATTGCTAGTTTCATTTCTTGTGTGCGTCATAAAACAGATCTGCTGCAGTCAAACTATGTACTTTCTGTAGCGATTATGCAGCCTTTTAAAATGCCTATTGGACTTGGGTGATATATATTTGCTTGCTTTGTGAATTTGTGCTCAGTTTGAAAGCTGCAGAAGCATCGCATGATACAGTATTTGGAAATGATGTGGCAAAAGGGCATGCTGTACAGAAATGCTTTAAATAATTTGAGGGAGCTGAATTGCTTAAAGATGCATCTCATTCATGTTCGTTGGATTTTATGGAGTAGGGCCATATTTGGCCAAGTTGCGCCAAACAAGACAACATCATGTAATGGACATACATATACAAGGACAGTTTTTTTTGACACAGGACGAGAAATACATTCAGGGAGGGATCGAACAATTGACAGGTTGTTAGCGCAGTTGGCAAAATCCACTGACCCACGGTGGCCCTGCATTTCAGGAAAACCCGCCATATAGCAAACTGCTGTTGAAACAATCCTAGATTAATATCAAGGATTTAAAAAAAATTGTGCGATCAAATATTTTTGCTCCAGTTTAATTTTCGTGATGCAAGCGCCATACCTTATCCAACTATTCCAAACATGTACTTGTATGACAATGTATAGTTTGTGCCGCTATAAAAATGTCAAAATTTTGTACCTGATAGACAGTAAAACTGTTGATTCAGTAAGTAAGATATTGAAATAAGTCTTAGCAGCATTCTGTACCGTTTTGCTTACATATACACAGGTTGTATGATTCGTAGTCCATTTGACTTGAGATTGTTGTGCTTTTATATCAAATATTAGATCTTCCATTAGGTTGGTTTTGGATTTTATGGGTCATATTTGGCCAAGCTGCGCCAAACACGAGACAATGTCAAGCAGTTGTGAAAAGAAAGGTTAGATAGGAGAAAGATCGCTTGGGCATCCTGGGGTCGCGGCCCCATGTTTATTAGAGGCAGTAAACCCCATGGGAAAAGAATATATCACTAGGATACCTCAGTTTCGTGAAGAACGTACACACCTGAGATGTACCCCGAGGGAATTTCTAAGGGTAAAGTTGAATTTTTGCAGCTTGATGGAATTGGTTTCATAGTTTAGCTCAGACATTAGTATCTAAACTGTTGAATATGAAAATAAGAAAAGTTCAAACTTACCTATGATACCCGGTCTCAGCAAGGACAACATACCATTTATAAAGCCAATTAAACCAACCACTAGAGTCAACTCCTTCATACCGAAGCATTCCGCCTCAAGCACGAAAAACAGCGTAATGGAGGATCCGACCGCCAATCCACTGAATGCCGCTATCACAAGTATGCCAGACAAAGAATCAATCAGAGGATAAAGTTGGTAAAGAACACCCAGGACACCTAGATCAAGCGCCACCATAGTCCTCCTGCTGATGAAATTCCGATCTGTGACCCAGCCTAGTCCTGCCCTCCCGAACAAGTCTGTGAGAGAAAACATGGATATGATATAGATGCCTTTGTGCTCAGGAATGCCTTTGTCCTTGGCGAAATCAACGATGACCATGAAAAAAGAGTGGACCCCAAGGAAATAAATAAACATTGTGAATGTCAGCAAGTAAAACGTAGGCTGCTTCAAAATGTCCCTGATGGAATGCCCAACGCTGCTTCTGTAAGGCAAGGATTCGTGCTCCTCTTTCCCGAGGTTCTTTGGTACGATGTGGATTTTAACAATCGCCATGAGCGGCTCCTTGACCTCGGGTTCGCTTTTGCCAAAGTCGTCGCTCTTCAAGTTCACGGTGGTGTCTTCCGAATCGCACTTGAGATTGGGCTCGTCGAACAGGACGCTGTCGTTGTTGCTGTACACCGTGTCCGAGTAGGGGCAGTCAGACAGGTCCTGCCGCGACTCGTTCGTGATTTCGCTGATCTGGTACAGGGTCTTGTCCGTCTCCGAACTGTCCTTGCTGATCGACGACTCCCGATAAGCCGCGTCGCATCTGTTGTCGACCATCCCGTCGACTGTCGGGACGGTGGATTCCTTGGCGGAGGAGGACACGCCGGAGTCTTTTGCTTCGGAACCGTCTTCGATGGACTTGGTGTCCACGGAGCTGGACTTCATCCACGGTGGCGCGCGCAGCAGGGACGAGGCGACCAGCGTGTTCATCACGACGCCGCTGAGCAGCAGGAAGCTGTCCTTCAGTGTGTAGTTTTCGAGCAGCCATTCCATGGCGGTTGGGAAAATGAGGGAACTCATGGTGCCACCAGAGAAAGCCATCCCAATGGCAGTGGCTCGGTGCTTCACGAAGTATTGGTTCAGTGTCACCGGGATCAGTGTTACCACTAATCCAAATCCCAGACCTATAAAAGAATACGTTTTCAATAATAAGCAGTTTGCAGTTGATTATTGTTTTGACAAAAATATCTTTCTAACCCCATGAAGAATAATAAGATTTCAAACTTTATCAGTGGTACTGTTGCCTTATGTGTATTTTGCAGTTTTAGTCTTTTTAGTTACAAAGTTTTAAATTTAGTTTTTAAAGGAGCGGTGTGGGGCTCTTTTTCTCACTGTCCATCTAGTGCACTTCTAGACATCATAATATCAAATGGGAATATTTATATACCAGCCTTAACCCTCCTGATGGTTGTTTCGACGAGGTATCTCGTCATTAGAAATCTGACCAGATCTTGATGGACGAGATATCTAGCCGTTAGAAGAAAAACTGACCAGATCTATCCAAATTCAGAGATCAAATCATAAAATCTCATAAAAAATCAGCAATATCTTGAATCTCGAATTTTATGAACGGTTGGTTGATTTTGGTTTTATGGTACAAGGTCCGATAGCAAGACGAAGTTTGATCCAATATAGTGTATAAAATATTCAGATAGTCTATCCTGCAGTAAAAGTGTATTGAAAATAAATAGGTTAGCTAAAAAATATTTAGATCATAAAAAATAATAGCATTTAAATATTGAATAAACACGAAAGTATGACTGTCCCCTCATCATGATCATAGATATAAAAGTTTTGATGAGGTGATGTAGTTTAAGAAAGAAGATAAAAACAGATGGAATTAAAAAAATGTGATGTTTTGTAAGAATCTAAATAGGTTTCGTTGGGTATTTCCCCCTATCTACCAAACCCTGCAAATTGCACAAGTTTAAAATTGTGTTATTAAAAAAATACTGGCGGTGACGATTAAAACCAAGACAATAAATTTAGATATGGTGAATGGTAACAGGGACCATCACACACGCATTACACACAGGGGCACTTTCTCGTAATAAAAGATGCCTGTGAGTAAATCGCGTGTCCGATACGAAGACAAGTTAAAAGAACATCGGAGTGTCGTATTTGTAACGCAGGCCAGAATGAAACGATTCAACTGATGCTGAGCTTATTGTGAATGCATGCTTCAGTCTTTGCGGTAGTCCACACGATGTAACGGACAACTTATCGGAGATCATCGTATGGAACGGGCATATTTAGGGAGTCACGTAATCTTATGAACGAGAAGTATGAATCATAATGTGGCATAAATTATTGGTTAAAGGGATTACCCAGCGTGAATAAAAACACTAGTCTGCTCTTCGATAGCCAAGTCGATTCGTAAACAAACGTGACATACCCTTCTGGAAATCTTATGACAGCGACTTCGCCCTCATGCTCAGCCTATTTCATTAGAAAGTCGTTGTGTTTAGCCGAGACTCGTATGATTAGCGCACTTGCGTCGAGTACTGACTAAAGCAGACGGACAATGGTTTCAAATTAAGAGGGTAAACAAAATCAAATTAAAGACTGAAATTAAATGTCAGTAGGTAGGTATTTGAACTAACGTCGCATTAGAGCAACACAACGGGCTATTGGCATCGGTTCAGTGCGACCCCGAAGCGAAAAATTCGAGGACAACTCCTCGTCATTTTGAACTTCCACACCACGCCAACGTGGCGAACGAGGTCATTTGAGGCCACGACAGATTTAACGAGCACCAGCCTCCACGAACACGGCGGTCTTTGGTTGAATCGAGTTTCTAATCCCAAATGTCAGTAAGCCCAGGTAATTATGATAGATGACTGTCATGGTTCATGGGTTGAAGAAACTTCAAGATTCCATTTCCCTTACTGCAAAAAAGTGGACGCCTCAAACCTTTCAGTTTGATTCGCATTCTTAATTCAGCTCATCATTCTGCATCAACGAATTTCTAAAATTGTTGGAAATCAGAGATTTCCTTTGGGACAATCGCCATTGCTTTCTTGAAGAAAATCCTCTTATAAGATTGAGTCGATTTTCGGAAGGTATTAATCTGTGATCATTATATTCAGTCATATGGTGCATTTCAACGAAGGGTAGTTAGCATAATAGCTCAGATTTAGATGTGTCTTCACAAATAACGCTCGTATTAAGGCTCAGGCTTTGAAGAGGACTGTGATTTTGTTCCTCTCATTTAGTGTCCAGCGAACCGGAGCTATTTCCTTAGTATATTACGCTTGGAGTGGGGTGCCAGCTCAGGTGTTGACCTCGTCATCTGACCGTGGTTCAAAATTACAATGTGAGCTTTCCCTATGGGATTGATCCCGGTCAATACTCCGTTGTGTTGTTCCAGTGCGACGTTAATTAACTACCGTCTCAGAGTACATATGGGAGGGATTTTTAGTGTAAGCAAATCAGACGGCCTTCAAAGATTTTACTTCCATTGTTCAAATGCTTTCGTATGATAAATGCAGTTTATCGCGGCTTTGGCGATGTTTGGCGATTAATCTAATTGGTGTAATCAATTATCATATATTAGTTCTTACGAATTTATTATCAAACTTGATCTGGAACCTGTCTCCAAACTTCCATACCACGCCAACGGGAGGACATTTGAGGCCACGACAGATTTAACGAGCACCAGTCTCCGCGTACACGAAGATTGAATTGAGTTTCGAACTCGTAACCCTCCGCTTGTTAAACCTGCTTCAGCGAAGGTTCAATACTACTTTAGTTGGCAGGGATCACATTTGCTATCTAACGTGCGGCATCTGGTGTGAAAAAGGGCAGCGGTGATCCGGTTGGAAGGTTAACGGATTAACAACCGGAGGGTTGCGAGTTCGAATCCAGCCAAACACCATCGTGTTCAAAGGGGGCTGGTTGCACGTTAAATCTGTCGTGGCCTCAAATGTCCTCACGTTGGCGTGGTATAGAAGTTTGAAGATTAGGGTGCCAGCTCAGGTGTGACCTCGTCATCTGACCGCGGTTCAAAATTACGTGGTGTTGTCCTAGGATCTCTCCCTCCTTTCGGATTGATCCCGGACCGTCGCCAACAGCCCGTTGTGTTGCTCTAGTGCGACGTTAATTGAAATGCCTCCCGCCCTATCTGAGATAGTTCAGTGGATCAATTGATCCAGGAATCTTCTTTAAGCCCAACACACGCGATACCACATCAAATCACTCTTGTATATCCAATTATTCTGACTTATCGTTGCTGCTTTGTGCTCTTGAATGTTAATATTTGGAAAGGTAGGACGGGGATGAAACTCGAAGGAAAAAAATCCGAGAATACCACGTAATTTTGAACCACGGTCAGATGACGAGGTCACACCAGTTAATATTTGAGGTAGGTAGGTATTTGAATTGAATTAACGTCGCACTGAGTAGCAACACATGGGCAGCGGTCCGGGATCAAACCCGAAGGGAAAGATCCGGAGCTAATATTTGAAAAGGAACTTGCCGTGTATTACGCCAAAGAAAATGTTTATCCACATCACACTATCCGCAAAATAGCAGCCAGCTATTCCAAAGGTTGCAATAGCAGATCCTAGAAGACATGCTTTCCGTTGGGAAATGTAATGAGTAATGACGCTGGCGACTGGACCTAAAAAAGAAAACGAAATTGAGTTTATTATAGAAGTTGGAATCCATGTTTTAACTTCAGTGATAGATGTACACTGTGAAACACGAGTATAGTGTTCGTTAAGTGGTCACTTATATGCATGTCCATTATAAACAACCGTGCCACTTAAGGAACACCATTATTTTTAACTTCTGATGGTTTATCTTCGCGGCGAAAACTGCCTTGAAGTGGCCAGCCTCTGCTGCAGAAACCTGTTCCAAACTCACCAGTTCTGGACACACACAAGGGACAATTTGTTTCTCTTACTTGGATCTTCATTCCCTTGGAGTAATAGGGCAGTTTTGCTCGACGAGGTATCCAGCAAAATTGACCAGATATTGGACATATCTCGTCGAAACATTTGGAGGGTTCAAGGTTACATCCTCAAAATTAAACGGAACGGATTTGCATAACTGAGGATATTCAATGGAAAGCTGACTATTCAAATTTTGGTTTGAGGTCCCTTACACAAATGAGGGGCTATCGCTCCCCTCATTTGTGTAAGGGATCTTCTCACCTGTCATTCTGGAAACTAAACGCAGCATACCTTTGAAGTCCTTTGTCTGAATTTCCCAATTTCTTTTGTTCCTAGAGAAAAGCCCTTTCATTCAATGTCTTAGATAGGCAGTTTTAAAAGTCTTCGACTTACAGACAGTAAAACGACAATAGCTGGGGAATAAATCATAAGAAATTTCGACTCAAAGATCCAAACTACGGGTAGTAAATACTTGCACCTACGTTGCAGATCTTATGGATGAACAGTTTTTGAGGAGGAACGCAGCTTTTTACTATCCTTCTAGAAATCGCGGGCAATAATTTCAAACTTTAAACAATGAATAGCCATTATACTAAACTCAAAAGTTGAAGTTGGCTGGCTTACAATATATAATTTATGGTAAAGGTCTGTTTTCGAAAGCCATAAGCGCTCAATAGGAAAATTATACACAAAATGGTTTCTGACCTCTAGTCTACGAATGAGTTATAAATTTACTTTTCGTTTATTTACAACATCTTTCAGATAACCTTTATTGTTTTATAACTGCTCAAAACTTGTTTTTTAAATGACAAATGTGAAATTTAATTTTACCGTTATTCTCTATTAAAAAATCAAGATACATTACTTTTTCTAAACAATTATTGCCGTAGTTTCTATGTGCAATTAGTTAGCACACGTATCAGCTTTTTCCAAATCTGTCTTATTAATGGTATACATAGTTTTCGATTGAAAAGTACTATTTGGTATTATTTTAAGATGAAAAGATAATTTGCATTTCGAATCCATTTTACTCTCCCAAGCTGTTCATGGATGGTAGGGGACAGAGGGGCCACAACTATTAATTATCACTAAAATATTTAACTTTCTGTTCGTTTATATTGAAGTGAAATAACTAAGTTTTATACAGTACAGTAATCCCTCAGTAATCCGACAGATATCAGACCAGAGGACTGTCGGATTAACGAAAACGCCGGATTAGTGGAGGTTCATTTAAAAAAACGCAACAAAACCTATGTTTATTGAACAAAATATTACAAAAAACTGCATTTTTGGCAAAAGCCGCCAAAACAAACCGCTCTCGTCCGCTTTAGACTTGATCAGGAGTTAATGCCAGTTCCTAAATAATGTTTTGAAATGTTTCTTTGTATGGTTCGACCGCGTCAACATCACACGACATCTTTTCACCAGTCTTACTCAATAGTTGAATACCGAAACGTTTTTTAAACTTTTCTAGCCAGCCCTCACTAGCCTGAAAATCATCTTTGTTCCTGATTTTTCTGTAGTAAAACTTAGCTTTCTCCTTTCAAATTTCTCCAGAAATAGGAGTATGCCTATTACACTCTTGTAAAAACCAAAGATACAGGGTATCTTCAACTTCAGAAAACTCACCAGGTTTTAATGTTTTGCGTGAACTTTTCACATTTTCATTGTTTTTAAAGAAAGATTTAATCTTTTCACTTCTCTCTTATGACGTGTATTGTAGCACGGCCTACTCCAAATTCATTAGCAAGGTTCACAAACTTTTTCAAGTCGAGTTAGAATTGTATGTTTCTCAACTAGAGATAAAGTTTTATGTTTTCGTTTGCTCTGTAGGGACATTTTTCACTCACAGCAATAACTAACACTGAGACAAAAAACGGTGCACGTGTGCAATGACGCGTACAGGTCGCTAGACTGAGCCTAGTGTTTACGTTGTGCTAAGATCACTGACACCGACATGCAGTGACTTATTTCCCTTTCCCGCTCCGCTCGTCTCTAAACGACGGACTAGTGCCGGATTATAGAGGGACCACTGTATTATAAATCCAAAAAAAATCTCGCCAAACAATTCATATTTACTAATGTAGCAAAGGTTGGTTGTTTTTTTGTGGCACAAGCGCCATATTTAGCCAAGCGGAGCCAAACAATGTCAAGTAAATGGCTATACACACAAGGAAAGGTTTTGCTGACAGAACAGAGAAACACACTCAGTGAGAAATCGAACCTGCACCACCTCAACTCGCAAACCCAGTGCTTATTAAAACTACTTTTCCATTTATTTACTGGTTTATAAATTAAATTTACGCATTAAAACATTTAATTAAACTACTCATTACATTTATTTTACTTATTAATTAAATTTATCGAAACATTTAACTAAACCCACTGCTCATTAAAACATTTAATGCTTATTAACCCTCCAAGTGCCTTCGAGCTGATATCTCGACCATCAAGAATTTTGACCAATTTTGTTAATTACGAGATATCCCGTAAGGAGGTATACTAGGAAGGTTTAAAACATTGAATAAAGGCATCTTTTATCGCAGGGTCATTCATTATTTAAGGCCAAGTCTTCGACGAAGAACTGTAATGTATTCCAGATGTTTGTTTCGCCCAGTTCTTGGAACTAAAAGCAATTCCTGTTCATCCAATTACTAACTGCATCTTGCGTCTTCTCCCTGCCATCGTTGTATGAGACAGTTGTTACTCTTAAAAAAAATCGTATCCGTTTCTCCCATCTCTCAACTTAAGGTGCGGTTTGACTAGACACCATGAAAGGGTCTCCGAAACAAGCACACTTCATCACAAACGCGTTCCATTTTTCCTCAAGAAAACCCTAAATACATACATGTTAAGAAATGAATCCCGTGATATTTCAAGAAAGAAACCACACATCGCCTTTCGATCCAAGTTCAGGGTGTTTTCCCAAGATGTTTGCACTGGGTGAAAACGAAGCAAATCCAAGGGCGAGAAATAGGTCAAAAGGAGTTTCTTTCACCCCATATCCGGTTGGAATTTCTCTAACCCAGCAATCCTAACCCAATGGTAATTACGGTACGGAAGACGAAAGCGCTCGAAGATCCGTAGAAATCTTGCGGTTTCGTTGCGAAAGTGTTAATGTCATTTGAATATCCCAGGAAAGAAACAAGCTAAGTGATGTCATTAAATTTTATACTTTTTCTTCATCGATGAAGTAGGGAAAGTGACTATCCGCAACATATATTGTTGGTTTTAGGTTTTTATGGCGCAAGGTCTATATGAGTGGTGTCATTCGAAAGCGACCGAACTACGCTACAATCAGACCTTAATCAATAAAATTATTCTTCAATATTAATATCAAACTGCACTTTAATCGCTCAAACTGTAAATTATAAACTTCATGTCTACTTCATTCCACAATCCAGCATCAGGCCCGAGTATTCGCATCAAAACTAGTTTGTGTAATCGACATAACCTATCATTTATTAAAGTATGGAATGGTAGAACAAATTTTGCTTTTGGAAGCTTTTACTATTCTTATGTATTCGAGATTGAGTTGTTCAATGTATTTTGATCTTGGACTTAACTCTCATCTTCTACAGTAGCAATTTTTAGCTGCTGTGCTATATGGATGGTAAAATGGTTTAATTGGGCAAGATTTATTCCCTTTAAATGGTTTAATTTTGAACTTTTGACAAGTGCTCACAAATAATTTCCAATTTGCTTTACTGTATTATTTTTTTTATTTCCCCGAATAAATACTACGGAGTTATATACTTAATGAAAAATAATATCCAGATATATTTTTATACACTCGAATATTTTTTTATTAAAATATAATTCTTCCGCGTCAGGGCAAAAGGGGTTAAGTAAAAATGGCTACTTCTCAGAATCTTAAGTCGAATATTTCTTTCTCACAAATAGTCAGGAAGGAAAAGAAGCATGCATTTTAATTTAAATTCGTAGATTAATTTAGTTTCGATTTTAAGCATAGATTATTTTTTAAATTATACTCGACTCCTTTAGACCCATCAAAAGTCAGACAATCCCTTTTGCCTTGACGCGGAAGAATTAATAAATGGTTTAAAATTTTTAAAGCCACTGTTGGAGCGTGCGATTGATGTTTAATTTATTTTCCTTTTGCTATTTATTGCGCGTGCAGCTTTCCTGCGCAATTTTGATTTTATCTAGAACCGGAATTGCAATTCTGATTTGGAAGAACGATGAAGTTGGTTTTTAGAAGAGTTCAACGGTCGGCATGATGTAAATATGCCGTTGTTATAAATGTCTTATGTGTGTTTTGGTAGTTTTGAATTCCAGTGTAACTTTTACATGCCCATTCGCAATACAGTCGACTATAGAAATTTTTATGATACTTAGGTCCTTTCCATAGACAGGAAGCCACTTTATTATTAATTTTTATAAATCAATCACAATTATCTATTTTTTTGTCATATAGGTAGAAAATATATTTTAGATTATTTTTTATTTTAGTAATTTTTTAGTAATTAGCTTATGTGTGCTGGTATGAAAAAGGTTAAAAACCAGTTCTACAGCATTTTTCAAATATACTTAATATTCTTGTTCCGAATCAAATGGATCGAATAACACCTACCTTCCATCACCTTTTATTGAGACATGTATTGAAATTCTGGTTGGTTGGAATTTATGGCGCAAGGGCCATATTTGGCCATGCTGCGCAAAACACAAGGCAGACAACGTCAAGTGAACATACACACATACGATTTTATTGATACAGTAGAAATACACACAGGGAGGACTCGAACCTGCGACGCCTTCAGCTCGCAGGTTGTTAGTGAAGTGGGCAAACCCACTGTCACCACGGCCCCTTGAAATTCTGGGATTGGATGTTGGGGCAAGGTCCAAAAGCGGACAAGCTGTGCCAAATAGAAGACAGTATATGATCCAATAAAAATATAAAATATTTAAAAATTAATAGTCTAAGATAAAGATAAAAGGTAGATTTAAAACATGTAAAATGTATAGATGAGAATAAAAATATTCAAATAATAGTCAGATGATAAAACAAGATAATCGTCTACAGTATAACTAATGAAACTGAAGAATTTACTTTACATATGTATAAAATTTTGAGCGTGAAATTTAAGATGGAAAAAAATTAGATCAAGCTTAAAAAACCAACTGAACGTAGAAACGCGAAAAGGTTTGAGTGGGGATTTTCTCCAATCAAATCTCGCAGATTTAAAATTGTACTTTAAAAAAATTTGATGCATTGATGATTAAAAACAGGACAGACATTTAAAGTGTGATGAACAGAAAATGGAGTAGAGCATGAGTTGCAAATGGGTGAGCTCTCTAATAAAAGATGACGATGGGCGAATCTTAGATTCTTGGGAACAAACTCCCAGAATTTCATGTCTCAATACATTTTGAACATGCTTAGAAATCTGCGATGTTAACGACGTACTATCCATTTGAGTCGTAAGTAACGTTCTTGGCAGGAGAAAATCTTGGCATGCTACACCTAAGACAGACGTAACTTGAGGTTTGTTGAATATCGGGGAAACTCTTTACTCTGATGTCGCTACAACAATCTCCTGACATTTTCATTCGCCCTTAGACAAATTCGTGAGCAAAGATTTTTAGTTAAAATCATTTTTAACTTATTAAAGTTGTAGCCGTCTCTATGTATATCTTTCTTTTTGGCGAAGAAATACTATTTAGTTATCGTGTGGCAACGAGAATATTCACGTATTTATTATTTTAAAAAAGAACGTAACCAGGCAGTCGCTTGTTTTTTGTTGTTGCATGCTTAAGATGAAAATAAACTAATTCTTTTGTAAAGGAGTTAGTGATTTTTTTATTGTTTTGTAACTCCAAAGAGAGTTACATATTGGTGACCCAGAATACCAGATTTTCTGAAGTAGCAGAACGAGCGATAATGGAAGAGACTGATGCCGGCTGTAAAAGCAAAATGGAAACGAAATTGGATAAAACTGACCTAAAACTGGAAACAAACCGAGTGAGCATCAAAATCCCTCCATTTTGGGAAAAAAAGCCTGAAATTTGGTTTTATCAAGTCGAGGCCCAGTTTGCTATCGCAAATATTGTGACTGAGGAAACGAAATTCAATTTCCTGGTTGCATAGATGGAACCGAAAGTGGTTGAAAATATTTGGGACATAATCCAAAGAGGTAGAAGTGACAAGTATTCTTCAGCAAAAGAAAGACTTAAATACGTTTCAGGAAAGTGAAGAAAAAAGTATCGAGCGATTACTTACTGGAATTTCATTAGGTGATTTAAAACCTATCAATTGTGCTACGCGAAATAAAATCGCTTGGCGGGATGAACATTTCTGACAAGGTTTTACATACGTTATGGCTTGAAAAATTACCAGAATCCATTGAAAGCATTTTGATAGTGAGGGTGGGAAGTTACGTTAAAGGCTCAGTGCGAATTTTCGTTATTGAGTTAAGTTGGTTTCATGGCGCAAGGATCATATTTGGCCAAACTGCGCCAAATCAAGACAAAAAGAATTTTAAGTAAAACCAAGACACGATTTAGCACAACTCGCCATTTCAAATTTAAATTAGTCAAAGATTAAAAGTCCAAATAAAGCTTATTAAAATGGATGTTAGAAACGAATAAAAATAAACGTTTACTGTGAAGATCTCCTAAAAGGTCTTTACGGATTGAATTTGAAATCGGATTTGTCTATGGTTATTAAAGCTCTACATTTAGTAAAAACGAGTTGAAAAAAAAATGACAAAGTTGAACACAATGAAGCGGGTTCTCCGATCAATAAGTGTCTGTAAAATGGGTGTGGTTTATGCGACGTCCTATATATAGTTGTACCTCATTTTTCCTATTCAAATTTGCATTGCGGAATTCTGTAGATTTGTTTTCATTGGAGCATATTTTGTATTTATTCCAAGAATCTCACTAGTTTGATTATATTGCTCTTTAACAATGGTTCAATGTCTTCAATAGGGATTGTTAAGCCAAGTTCTCTATCTGCTGAAAAGTCTGCCCTCTTGTTTCCGGGAATGCTACAGTATTGGTCACGGCTTTTTTGCTACAGCCGTTGTAAGAAAACTAATGTGTATGTATAAGAACTTAATTTGTCCCTTCAGAAAATTAGGGCATCTTTTCTCCTTAAGCCAGAAAAAGAATGCTTATGCGAAGAACCGATTACTGAAGTGTTTACTTTGTCTAGACTAGGGTTATTTGATCGATGCTGACATTTCGATGTTCGAAGGGGATATAGTGCGGCTCAAACGGGCAACAAACCTTGGTTCAGTCGATTTTTGAAAGGGGTGGTTGGGAAAAGGTTAGGAGGAGGCTGTCATACGCAAAAGCATGAATGACAATTGACGTGGCTGTTTTCCCCCGACAGCGCGTTATAACTGCTGGTGCATTCGGTGAGAATGACGAAGATAAAAACAATAAAGAACGATTTGAGAACATGCCAAACAACTCTCTTTGCAAGTACGCGCAACAATTACGGACATATACAGCAAAAAAGGTTTGCGATGTACTCTACTACTCTTCAAAGTTAGGCCAGGGAATTGTGAAGGGCGACTATATTATAGATTCTTAGGGATTTTCTGGTCTGTTTAAAAAACCATCAACCTCCTTCAAACTCATTATCCATACAATATAATTCTCCTATTCCCTTAAATTATTATACCATCAACTTCAATGAAAATCTAATTCAACCTCTCGAAGTCGCCACGATCTGATTGAGATCATAGTAACATTTCACAAGAGATGTGGACATTGAAGGGGCATATCGCGTTGGATATTCAGAGGGTGTTTCCTCCCATTCTTTTTGCTACAATGCGGTGAGTGACGTATCTATTGTCTTTTCCCTGCTGCGACCTGTTGAAGATCAATCAATAAGCATCGCACGTGCGCCGTTATCGACTTTCGGATGGAATGAAGGCTCCGACCTTCGCCATGATCTTGTCTTCGCATAACAAGAACGCAGCTGAGCTATTTCTATTAATAAACGATGGAAAATGAGAATGTCTCCACTTTTCGTTTGTGGGGTGACGTATTGAATGGATTTAACTTTTAAGAGTGGAAGTGCGTAAATTGTACAGTTTGATCTTTGGGATTGGGGAAGATTTGCTTGGTCAGATTTACCCGAAATTTAAAGTTTATATTTTTTCAACTATCTTGGTAAAAATTGCCTTCCTATTCATTAAGTCCTCAGGGGCACATCGCCTTGAGGTGTGTACGGGTTTCACGAACTCGAGGTAATCTTTTCTTTTCCCATGGTGTTTAGTCTTTAGTAAACATGGGGTTGCACTCCCGGGATACCTAAGCGATCTTTTTCTGCTTTCAACCCACCTACTTCTGTTCTCCAATTCTTCTTTATTTCCCTTTCACATTCTTTTACTTGACATTTGTGTTGTTTGACGCAGCTTGACCAAATTTTTGGCCATTCGCCATAAAACGCCAAAAACACCTTATTCATTCCAATAAATACAGGATGCATCAGCTCAGGTCGACCTCGCTTTTTTTACTTCGGTAATTGGTTTTAGATCATGCTTTCAATCAGACGTATTCATAGGCGGTCGGCTCAAGTGGTCTGAATAGCCCCCGCAATATCATTGACGAAAAAATAAATAAATGCTGAATTGGCTTAATCAATTAAATCGTTGTTAATTCCACGAGCAGAAAAATCGAGAATAGGTCTGAAAGCATTTCAAACGAGAGGGTAGGTAGGTATTTTAACTAACGTCGCACTGGGGCAACACAACGGGCTATTGGCGACGGTCCGGGATCAATCCGAAAGGAGGGAGAGATGCTAGGACAACGCCACGTAACTTTGAGCCACGGTCAGATGACGAGATAACACCTGAGCTGGCACCCCACTCTTCAAACTTCCAAACCACGCCAACGTAAGGACATTTTTGAGGCCACGACAGATTTAGCATGCGCCAGTCCCCTTTGTACACGACGGTCTTTGGTTGGATTCGAACTCGCAACCCTCCGGTTGCTAATCCGTTACTCTTCCAACAGGGCTACTGCGGCCCTTCAAACGAGTAGTAGTATTATAGCAATGATAGGTTGCTAAGGCGACCAATCTGCAATCCATGTGCTACGTAACTGTTGAAATTGGAAGGGATTTGACTAGAGGTAGTAGGTAATTAACGTCGCACTGGAGCAACACGACGGGCTATGATTGGGCGAGAGAAGATCGATTGACTTTTTATGGCGCAAGGGCCAGGTTTGGCCAAGCTGCGCCAAACTTTGGACGAGGAAAAAAATCTCTTGTTGCCTAGATATGAGTGACCTAGGAAAAATTTAGTCCACAAGGATCGAGCCACCCCTGAAATATTTTAAATACTAAAACAAAATTAATAATGCATAATGAAACTCATTTAATTTTTATTTGAATAGACGTCGCACTTTAGCATCACAAGGGATTATTGGCGACGGTTCTGGATCAATCCCGAAGGGAAAGATCAGAGGACATCACCACACCATTTTGGAGCACGGTCAGATGACGAGGTCAACAATTCAGCTGGCACTCCACTCTTCAAACTTCCACGCCAAAGTGAGGACATACAAGACCACGAGAGATTTAACGTGCATCAGCTCCCACGAACACGAAGGTCTTTGGTTGGACCGAGTTTCGACCTCAAAACCCTCCGGTTGCTAATCCGCGACTCTACCAACTGGGATACCGCGGCCCTATTTTCGATGGTTGGTAATTAAAAAAGCAGGGAGTCTAATTTTTATACAATCCCTAAAGCAAGAGATAGAGTAGAAAAAAACTGAGCAGAACAATAGTTTGTCACAAGAATAAGAAAAACGTTGCTTTCGTCTGTTTGTCGCTCAGGACATGCACTTCTTCCATTCATTGACCAGCTTCCACCCCCTCCTTCCCCATTATTTGGCCTTGGCAATGCCCGAAATAGATTAAAACTTGTTTTAGGTGACAAAAAACTACATCTCTTTTTTCTCCAACGAAAGTAACATTTTCCTCGATCCGTTTCGTTCATAAAAAAGAATGTTCTTACATCTACTTATACGGAAAGTGGAACAAAAATTAACAGTTGTTCTATGATTTAAGGGGGGGGGGTAGTACTTGAATAAAAGTTCGCAAAATTTCGAGTTTCCAACAAAGGGGTTTCGTTAAGGTGTCCGACTACCTTCGGAAAGGATTTTTTGAAATAATTTGAAATTTGACTTTTTTTGTGCATTATATTATAGAATATGGTTAAAAACTTAGAGAATAACATATAAAAAAAATAATTAATAATTTTTTTAAAATTTAAACCCCAAAAAGGGGTGAAAAATAGACAAAAACTAGCACCACCGCAAAACATGATAACTTAAATTTAAATTAAGATATTCTTATTTTGTAAATTTTATTTTGAAGATTGAAACCTCCTTTAGGGAATGTACCTCTCACATCATTGTAAACCAGTTCTTTTAAAAACTGGAGAGAGGTTCAAGTACAACCAAGAAGAAAATCTTCCATAAATTATAGCAACGCATAACTTTTATAATTAAAAATAAAAAAACTAATTAATGCACAATTACAGAAGTGGTACATTCCCTTTATAAACTCTTTGAAAGTATTCCTACCAAATTTCATAACATTTGAAGCATAACTTTTTGAGTTTTCATGTTTTGCGTAAAAGCAAAATTCTAAAATGTCAATTTCAAGAAAAAGCTAAAAACAAAATTCAATAATGAATCTTACCTTTAAATGGAAAATGTAGCTCTAAAATGATCCTGATTTATAAAGATCACCTTCTATAGAAGTTAAATCAACTACTTTTTTTTTCCTAATTGCCCTCAAAACCTTCCTGCGCTTCTTTGAAACGGGTGTTGTATGGCGCTTGGAATCACTGATTCTAATGCGATCCAAACTTTGGTAACCTTTTAATGTGAAGTAACCAAGATTTTCAATGTTCATCTTGCTTAAAACACTGGTGCAACCCTCAAATCCATCATTATATTGTATTACTGCATCATAAGCCCCTAATTTTACAGTTTTTAGGCTGACGAAAACCTCCTTCGGAACTCTCTGCCAAATAACACCATTGAAACTTTCATTGGCATTTTGAGTTTTGCCATGCAGACACTTATTCAAAAGTTCTCTGGTGCAAAGCTCTAAATACACTGGTTTGACTACATTTAAAATATTGTTGGGCAAACCAGAATGCTTGAGCTTTTCTGGTTCTTTCCCTTCGCTTACAGCTCGCTGGTAATAGCACCAACTGTCTACACCAATAGGGCACTGGCCATGCATCGGTTTCTTTGGTGATGAAGCACAATGAAACAAAGCTGCAATTACATTTTGCTGCATCATTTGTAAGTTGCCCACGTTAGAGCGAATCGCAATGCCATAATAATTTTGTAGTCTGTCGATAAAGACATCTGATAACTTGCCTTTACCAGACAGACCTTTGGTTTTGCTTTTCAATTTTCGCAGACGTGTACCCACCCGTTTTTGAATGTGCCCAATGCATTCCAGTTTTGAAACACTTTTTTCGCCATATGTGTTTTGGACGCACAAATAGCCTTTAGAATCCCCATCACCGTAGTATTTCGTGTACTTCAGCTTCCGAGTGCTCACTGACCTCTTGAAAATTCTGTCGACACCAACAGTTTCCATCTTTGCTGATGACCCTTTAAAATTGCACTGGCATATATGGTCAGCTTCCTGTGATTCAAATGACGGGTTTCTCTTCAGTTTCTGTAATCTTTTGCAAATTCTGCAGTATGAGGACATGACTTCTAAATCGAGAACCTTTCCCGTGTCAATTGAAATGGCAGCAACACAACCATTCAAAGAAGTGTACCCTCTACGCTGCCACGTTCCATCTACAGACACGCCGCATTCACTGTCTTCTCCCTTTGAACCAACTTCATCAGCTGCTTTTAACATTGAAGATTCAGCAACCTCGGACACAACTTTCAAGAGTTTCTCTTCATGGATGTTATACGCAGCTTTAGAAATTGGTGGCAAATTCAGCGTGGTGCACAGTTTATACGCTGAAGAAAATCCCTTTCCAATCTGCCTCATCCCATAAACTATTCTAGAGTTCACTTCAGGTACATTTTTGTTCTTTTTGGAGGAGGCAAAGCCTTTTACAAAATCACAATTGTGACATTTCAAAGAGAAGTGTGAGCACAATCCATACCTGGAGTCTTCAACTAAATGCAAACCAGAAGCAAAGCATTTGGGACATGGAAGCACCAAAAATATATTTATTAAAGTTTCCAGGTCGAAAATCCGATTACCACACAGTTCCTCATTCAAAACTTCGAATTTGGAAGAGCTAGATGCTTGCAGTTTTGAAGCACTGGCTGTGCACACTGGATCTTCAAGACTGTTAGTCTTCAGTGTTTTAGAGTGTTGATTACCTTTGAAGTGGTGTTTCTTCTTCCTGGCAATACTCTTTCCCATTTTGTAAAGAAAAATCACTTTATGCAAGAAGAATTATCAAGTTGTAGAACTTTTTGAACGCACGATCGAAAATCACGAGTTCAAATTGTGTACAAACTGAAACTCAAGTTTGATGCCAGATTGTGAAGTTAAACATGATTGCCAGATGTATTTTTGTGTAAAAAGTAGTTTTTTAATTAATTTTTTTTAATTAATAAAAAAAAATCCACACTTCAGAGCAAATTTTAACGCTTTAATTTGTTAAAATAAGAATGTAAACAAACTTTTACGTTCACTTCCTGTTTGCAGAAAGGCACTTCCGGTTTTAAAAAGTGTCGACTATGTAGTATTAAAAGACCTGTATCTTACGTTCTATGCATGGTAGGAACAAAATTTAAACAGATTTGGAAAGATAAGAAATCGGGCTTTCATATTATATCAAATTTGGAAAATCGCAATTTCCGCCGAAAATCGCGTTTTAAAGGTAGTCGGATACCTTAAAAAGAATCATTGGCCTGTGCTGTCATATTTTCTTTTATCCTTTACTCGTCTTATCCTTCAGTCTTGCCTTTGTTCCCTTAATTCCAATAGTGCTTTCGCTCATCATTTTATGATATACGAACCTCGATGTCACAACCCTAATGCTGGAACCCTGACAATATAACTCTAACGCCGGAAACATGATACCATAACCATGATGCAGTAACCCGGGACATGTGTTAAGTTCTTGTTCTGTAATGAGCAGTGTTTTCGAAATTAAAAGTTAGAGCTGTTTTCACAGGTGCTGTACAAAAAGTGTGCAAAGGAAAACAGAAAAACGACATATTTGCGAAAGAAATATTGAATTTTTTCAGCCCTTCCCTACATTTGCATTCCGATTCCCAGTACCAAAGATGACAAGCCCCTAATGGAAATACCTCCCCCCAAACAAACCGTAACCATCTCGCATTCGCATACACATTAGAAAGTGACAAAAAAATAGGTGATAATTTTGAGGAACAAAATTTGGATACTTGTTTAATGCTACTTGATTGTCGGAATTAAATATTCGGCAAACACAACCATTGAGAAATTACTCATATTTTCGGATCGGAGATTTGTCACTTTCTATGCTTAAATTATTTTTCTTCCGGGGTATCTAAAAGAAAGAGTATACCGTAACAAATCTCGGGCCATCCAGCAATTGAAGGTCGACATCCGCGAAGAAATTGAAGGAATAAGACAAGAAACATTACGAGAGGAGATGGAGCACACTAGAAAGACCCAGCCACTGTCAAGAACAAAATGGTGGCCATTTGAAGGACATAATCTACAAAACAAATTAAAAATAATTTCCAAGTATGTTTAGTGTTTAAAAGAATAAATGTAAATTTTTAATACATGAAAGAGATTCTATTTTTAAATGGTCTAGTGATTTTTGGGCCAACCTGTACATTTATAAAAAGTCTGCTAAGCCCAGGATAGTCATTTGACAAAAAAAATGGTATACCTCAGCGTTTGTTTGGTGTCGGACAAAAAAAAGTAGCTGTCTCCCCCTGTTGGCCAATATTCTGCCACCCCATTGCACAACACAAACAACCTACACTTCACCTACTCACCCAGATTTCACTCGTACAAAACACATGCTTTCTCTGCAACAAAAACAAAACCCCGACACTAAAAACAAAAGAAAACAAGAAAAACTCACCGACAAGCTGAAAGACAGCGGCGCACAGGGCAAACGGCCACGAGGCCTCCTCCCTCGTGACGTCATAGTTCTGGAGCATCGCCACATAGATGACTCCAGCAGATCTGAAGAGGCCGAACAGAGCGAAGTGGATGTAGGCAGAGCACAGCACGATGACCCAGCTGTAGCCGCTGTCCGGTCCGTGCACGGCCATCGGAGAGTATGGTAATCAGCCGGCGTCTTGTCTGCTACGACGAGGAAATACGTTCACTGAGTTTATCCCATGGTGGGAACCGAGCTGTGGAGGCCAAGGTTAGGATCGCGTCCAAGTTTCCACCTGCTTGCATAAGAATCGCTCTTTTCTTTCGGAGTGACTGGCACACCCTTCACTCGGGCCTGCAAAACAGAAGGGAAAGTGCATCACACTCTGTTGGGAGACTGTTATATGAATGAAACTTTTTGTCACTGAAGATCTCATTTATTAACTTCTAGACCATTTCCATAAGGGGATGGCAATGGGGTCTGAAGGCGGAGAATGTAAATTTTGTGCACTGTAAGGAACAGGTTTTAAGTATAAAAGTAGTTTTTTTCAGCTCCCATCTCTTGGCTCAGTACCAAGTTAAATGACAGAACTGGTACTAGTAACATTAAGGTTGGTTGGGTTTTATGGCGCAAGAACCATATTTGGCCCAGCATATAGGTCAACCAAGCAACAACATTGTAACATAAAGGTTGGTTGGGTTTTATCACGCAAAGTCTATATTTGGCCAAGCAATATAGGTCAACCAGTCAAAGTATATGTAAACCAATTAATTACCTTGTAGCATAAAGATTGGTTGGGTAGTATTATGGCGCAAGAGCCATATTTGGCCCAGCATATAGGTCAACCAAGCAACAACATCATAACATAAAGGTTGGTTGGGTTTTATCACGCAAAGTCTATATTTGGCCAAGCAATATATGTCAACCAGTCAAGGTATAGGCAAACCAATCACTTATCTCGTAATATAAAAGTTGGTGGGGTTTTATTGCTCAAGGGCATATTTGGCAAAGCATAGAGGTAACCTACCTTGTAACAGAGGTAAATACCTCGTAACATAAAACTTTGTAACACAAAGGTAAGATGGATGTCTTTTCAAGTTGGTTGGTCGGGTTTGGATTTTATGGCACAAAGGCCATACTTGTCCAAGCTGCGACAAACACAAGGCAGACTACATCAAGTAATGCACATATACTCACAAGGAAAGTCCTGAAGGAAGTTTTACTGACACTGAATACACAAATACACCAGGGAGGAATCGAAACAGCCGCCTACCAACTAGCAGACCTTTCAGAAAAATACGAGGCCTAATTACGTCTCGGTCTAATTAGCTCTCATGTAACAAAAAGCGATCGTAGAGGAATAAACTAAATTTGAAAATTAATGGCTTAAAGTATTTATACCGCTTTATCACTAAACCTGATGCACGTAAAATCTGATGGTTTGAGAAGGTGAAATAGTTTTTATTGCGCTACCAGTTACGTAGAAAATTTAAATCATGTCGAGTAAGAACGTATACTTAAATTAAACGATTCCACTTTTAACGAGGACTTTTCTTCAACTTGAGTTGTTTTTCAACAGCTAACAAAAAAAATCCTGCAACCTCATCTACATTTACATAAGGATGCGTTGTAAATCACCCACAAGAAACAAACCAAGGATCTTCACAAATTTATATCTTTACCACATGATTACACTTGCTTGACATTACAAGAAAAAGTTGCACTTCCGCGATTCATCAGTTGCAAAGACAAAAAATTCAAACCAGGATTTAACGCCGTACGTTCAGTAGCCTCTGAAAATAGTTCCCAGGCGACACACATTGAAATTGTGATGGGATCCATTGAAAATTTTATTTATTATGCATACGGAATTTATATTTATTATGCAAGCGCAAATGATTATATTGTAAACTGCAACCTTGATTGGAATGCGATAAAAAATTATTTTGAATTTTAAAATTGGAGTCAGAGTGAGAACGAGTTGATCGATGTTCTTTATAATTTTGTATTGTCTTTAGATTTCTGAATAAATGTTTCAGTTTTTTAATAAGTTCATTTTTTAATACTCGTCTCCACGTATGCAACCAAAAACCCAATTATATAATACCAATCGAACTGATATTCTGATAATCTCCAATAGCAGACTTGAAATATAAGTAGACTGAGCACATTGCTTATGCCTCTGAAACATGGTCATTGACAGCATGGAAAGAGAGCTTTGGCAATTTTTGAAAGGAGTTTTGAGGACCATCTTTGGTGCTGTCCTTGAAAATGCTATTTGGCGAAGGAGATACAATTTTGAATTATACAAACTTTTTGAAAATGAAGACAGTAAAATTGAGCAGAATGAGATGGGCCTGTCATATTTTGAGACTTTTATGGGATATCTTCCTAAATTATATTTCTATAGTGCTGATATTTGTACCATGTTACTGTTAAGCAACCCAAACAAAATCCACCTAATATTTTATTTTAAAAATAGTTTTTAGTATGCAATAATTATTAAATTAATTTTTGAAAAAATTATGAATTGGAACCTTACTATATTTTGAAGGGAATCGATTCAGGACTTCTATGCCCATGCAAAATTTCAGTTCATTAAAATAATTAGTTTTTGAGTTACATTAAATTTTCCTAATTATGACGATTTTAGGGGGCAACCAAAAGTTTAAAAAATGTCTAACAAACCTAAGGAATGTTTAAATTTTTGAAAATTTCATTTCTGTTTTTTTTTTTATCTAAAATACATATTGTCTTTTACTAGCTATGTGTCGTATAGATGAACTCTACTAATAAATGATCAATTGAATGAATCAATCTACTCACCTTTTGGATGATCTGAATATCAGTTTGATTGTATTAAATTGTAGGTAGGCTTTTTGGTTGCTTATATGGAGACGAACGCTAATTAACAAAAATTAACATTTATTAAGAACGCTAAAGGCGATACAAAATTATACAGAACATCGATCAACACTTGCTGCGTTTCGAATTGTCCCCAATTCCAAAATCCTTATCTTATCGCATTTTACTCATTGTTATAGTTCACAATATAATTGTTTGAGCTCGTATAATAAATATAAAAATTCTCGGATTGTTTGCACTTGCATAATAAATGTAATAACATAATTCTCGAATCGTTTTCACATGCATAATAAATATAATAATTCTCGGATCGTTTGCACGAGCTGACAAACATGTTTGAAAGTGTTCAAATTTGAAATTCGGGTAGCTACAACTACAGTTAATCTCGACTACGAATAGCGATTTTCAATGTGGAGAGGATCCCTGAATTTGACAGCAACTTTAACATTGTATATCTCCGGATATAGACAGTAAAGTCATGACATTTCATATTTAGATTAATTTAACGATACAGATTGAGGCTGAATAGAAGAGGCTCGGTAAAATACTTTGATATATTTTTGAATAATTAGTTACTTTCTTAAAGCAATAGTAATTTTATGAATATTCCAACACCTTAATGACTCAATATTAAGTACAAATACAATGATTACACATCGTATTTTCTGCTGTCTAACCATCAGATTTATTGAAACATCATATGTCACTTTCTCAGCAGTAACTCAAGGGTAAAAAAAATCAATTTCCAGAAGTAATGTTTAGAATTTCCAGAAGCAGGTAGCAACTTTTCAGGAGAGCAAAGTTTTCATTTCGAATTGAAAAGTATTCATACTCGACTCTTTTCCATAGTCGTTTCTAGACTTCTAGAAATGGACATGGAATGGCCATTTCTAACTCCTATTTCTTCAGAAGTTTGTAGGGCCGCGGTAGTCCAGAGCAACGAATTAGGAACAAGGGGGTTGCAAGTTCGTAACTAGGTCCAACCAAAGACCGTCGTGTACGTGGAGACCTGGTGCACGTTAAGTCTGTCATGGCCTCAAATATCCTCACGTTGGCGTGAGGATATTTGACGCTAATTCAAATACCAAGATAACAACAATAGTTCGGGAAACTTTTCATTGATATTTTTACAATTGATGTTCAAAATTAAGGTGTCGCCTCGAATCTTTCACTTCGGGATTGATCCCGGAACGTCGCCAATAACCCGTTGTGTTGCTCCAGTGCGACATTAATTCAACTAGCTACGTAGCTAATGCCCTTAGCTGCCCCGTAAGCCACAAAATGAAACCGTATTCACGAAGGGATGTATGGATGAGCTAGAGGATAATCTTAATGGTGCAGAAATAAGCATGTAAAATTTTTTATACTCCAACTTTATGGTTTGATAGCCAGTTCTACACTTAAAATTTCACTGTGGATCAAAGTTACGACCACTAACTGTATGTGTTGCTCCAATGCGATGTTAAATCACCTACCGAATTTTGTAATTCTCTTTTACTTTCAACCTCAGGGGCACATCTTTAGGTGTGTACGTGCATCACAACTCCGAGGTACTCGAGTGATCTTAACTAGCTTTCATTTTTATCCTCACCTACCCTGCTGGTTTTTCTTCCTTCCTCAATGCGTTTGTCATGTTTGGCGCAGCTTGATCAAATGACCCTTACGCCATAAAACCCAAAAACCAATCAACCCTTTTACACATAAAAAAGTGTGAGAAGTGGAAACTCTTTTTCGGTTCGTCTAACTTTCAAAAGGTAGGTAGCTGAATTAATGTAGCACTGGAAAAACAACGGGCTATTGGCAAGGATCCTGGATCAATCCGGAAGTTGATTGATTGTTGTTGGGTTTTATGGCGCAAGGTCCAAAAAAGGACAAGCTGCGCCAAGCGCAAGATAAAATTATTGTATTATACAGGGTGAGTCTAAATTGTTTTTACAAAATAAGAGGGGTGATAGTACCCATCCATAATTACCATGGAACATAGGGTCGCATTCCACTCTGAGAGACAGAAAAGAGTCAAATTAGAATTTCAACATGAACTTACAACAGTGTTGGGAAAGCGAATGAACGATACCAAAAGTTGCACAATCTGATTTAATGATCGGAGAAAAACTCACAGCAAGTGCTCAAAGTAGCGGCCACGCGTGTCGTTGCACAGTTCACACCGGCGAAGGAATGACTGGCGCACCCTCTCAAAGATTCCTGGTGTTGTGTTAATTTTGTCTGCGGCAATTCTCGCTACGAGATCTTCAGCCGAGTCCACAGGCGTCTGGTACACTACAGATTTCATGTGTCCCAGAAGAAAAAGTCCAGTGGGTTGAGGTCCGGTGAGCGAGGAGGCCAAGCAACAGGTCCGCCACGTCCGATCCATCGTGCGGGATATGTGGCATTCAAGGAGTGCTACGTAGGCAGGAACAAAACGACGTCAGAGGCGATGACTTGTTCATGCCTCGACGCATTTCGACTTTACTCTTTTCTACCTCTCAGAGTGGAATGCGAGCCTATGTTCCATGGTAATTATTGCTCGTCTGGATGGGTACTATCATCCCTCTTATTTTGTAAAAACAATTTAGACTCACCCTGTATATAAAAATATTAAAAAGTAGTGTTTAAGAGAAACCAGCGCAAGAAATTTGTCATAGAATAAAATGTAAAATTCATGAATAAATATATATATTAAATAGCTTTTAAAAACCAATTGTATTTAAAAAAGGGAAGATTCGGGTGTGGGTTTCCCCTATCAAATCCTGCATAGTTAGAATAGAGCTATTAAAATATCTACGACGACGATGATCAAAATCAGGGCAAACTATTAAAATGCGATGAATGGTAAAAGGAGTAAAGCAAGTGTGGCACGAAGGAGCGCTTTCTCCAAGTGATAAATGACGATGTGTAAATCTGGTATGTCCAATGCGGAGACGAGTCAATTTGACATCAATCCTCCGCACTGGAGCAACTGGTTAATGAGATGGAGTTTGTTGTCGACTTGCAGGTTCCAGGACTCTTGACAAACTATGAATAAAATCTTTCATGGACCACTTGACGTCTGAAAAGGGTACAACCAGGGACAATGGGGGTAGAGGCGGTTTTTGCAGCATTCATTGCCCTCGATACCCACATGGCTGGAGACGATCAATCTGGAAGGGTAGGTAGGTAGTTAATTAACGTCGCACTGGAGAAACACAACGGGCTATTGGCGATGGCCGGGGATCTATCCCGATGGAAAAGATCCGAGGACAACACCACGTAATTTTGAATCATGGTCAGATGACATCTGACAACAACTGAACTGGCATCCCCACTCTCCAAACTTCCACACCACGCCAACGTGAGGACATTTGAGGCCAAGACAGATTTAACGCGCACCAGCCCCCGCGTACATGACGGTCTTTGGCTGAACCGAGTTTCGATCTCGCAACCCTCCGATTGCTATCCCGTTGCTCTTCCAACTGGGCTACCACGGCCTTATAAAAAGTGGAAGTGATAATACTTTGTATTCACACTTCGAATGTTGCAATTCCCTTTTACTTTCTTTAAACATCAAAGAGTACGAAATGGAAATTCTCCGTTTGACTTTCAAAAGAAACTGCTTAATTAGTGGTCCTATGACGTGTAGCTCCGGGGCAAGCTCCCTGCCCTAGATACGTCACTGCACGAGACTGCCTTCTTTGGAACAGCGCAGGTGGAACAATCGGGTTCATGCTAATCAAAGGGAAAACGAATAAAATATTCCACCGAACACAGGAGGGTCCCGGCGAGGCACGGTGGTTCTTAAATTTATTATCAAATTCGGAACTGTCATGAAACCGGTTGTATCGGATGCGCAGATGGCTGGCGATTCCAGGAATGGTTCGATTTATACTTCGGGCAGGATGTCCGGATCGGCGAAGCCGCACGCTCGTGTGGAAGACGAGGTTGTTGCTTCAGAGAAATTGTTTTTATTTCGGTTCTGTTTCTTGCATCGAGGAAGGGCGGAAAGAATGAAAGTTGATAACAGATTGTGGAACCTCAGCAATGGGTGAATGGATTAAAGGTGGGTTTTATTTTGGTTGAAATGAAATTATCATTCGATAATTATGGCACTTGGAAAATAGGATGTAAAATAAAACTTCATGTATAAACTTCTTTTGGGTCTCCTATAGCGCAAGGGCCATATTTAGTCAAACTGCGCCAAACAACGTCAAGTAAATGGACATACCCACAAATAGGTAGGTTGGGGTTTTTATGGCGCAAGAGCCATAGTTGGCCAAACACAAGACAAATAACGTTCAGTAATGAACATATACGCTCACAAAGAAAGTTTGACTGACACAGAAGAGGGAAATACACCCGGGAGGAATCGAATGTGCTCCACTCGCAGGTTGCTAGTGCAGTGGGCAAAACTACTGAGCCACGAGAGCACCCAAGGTAGGTAGTTGAATTAATGGAGTAACACAAGAAGCTATTGGCAAAGGTCAATCCCGAAGGGAAAGATCCGAGCATGAAAAGGGAAAACAATGACTAAAAAATGCACTGCCCTTCGAGGGAAAAGGACGAAAGGTGTAAAATATGGAAATGTCGGAATCTAGGCCCAACGGGATTAATTTTTTTCACTGAAAGAAGTCCAACGATGAATTGTGCGGTTTCCTCTCCTAGTCATCATCAGATCTGAAAAATGGCACCAACGACCTTTGGGTTTAGTTTGTCGCTCTTGTCAATCTGCTACGGTGTTCTATTAGAGGCTTTCTCTGTCAAGCTAAATGTAGATGGCGGTAGTACTTCCGTTGCGGAAGGTGTTTCCGTGACGTCACCAGTCTTATTTTTTGATACGATTTTAGCACTTTGCAAATAAAAATTCCTAAGAATGAATTCCGAAATGTTAACTGATAGTTGATCGGTCGACACCAATTAAAGTAAACGCCAAACGTAGCCAAAAAGACGATAAACTACAGTTTGAGGTAATCCCGATATGTACCATTCAAGAGCATTTGGGTAGCGGAAGTAGAATTGCTTTCCGCCTGGATTGATACTGAAAATCTCTCACTGAGCGATTCCGGTGAGAAAGGACATGAAGTCCATTGGTATAAAGGTGCTCAATATTGCAGGGGAAAGGGATGCTAATCTCAAAAATCATGTATGACGATCGCCATAGGTGATTATTTGTTTCTAAATATTTCAAATAAATATTTCTAAAAATTCTAATTTGTTTCGTAATAACTGCTTTGGCTTCCGCCATCGAACTATGAACTTGGAATCAGAAACCACCCTAAAGACACAAATTGTGGGAACACATAGTTTGCGTTCCAACCCATCACTGAATTTAATAGGCTCATCCAAAACCACGTGACTCAAATGCCACCTCGCCAAACCCGGACTATTAGTGCCACACTTTATGTTTGTATTAGTATCAGACCTTAGTACCATAATCTTGGCCGCAGTACCATGTTAGTTGAGACCCTATGAAATAAAATATGCATTCCAAAGACTCAATGATTAATTTGCACAAATCTAGTATTGCAACGAAAGAAACGTGAAATCAGCTGCCCAAATTTTAATCTGCAGCAGGTGAGGGACCAGTGCTGCGCCGACAGCGGAGCTATAAACCTCTGCTGTCTGTCGAACTTGGAAATTTAAAACATGAGTTATGTTCACCAGCTGCGAGACTGAAACTTCGAACCGTAAATTTTCCCCGAGATGATTTTATTCGTTGGTGTCCCGATTGGGCGTTTATGTATTGTGTTTTAAATTGTTTCAGTAAACCTTTGTAATTGGACTGAGCGACTCAGTATTCCTTCAGAGGGCACCGGTAGCATGCTTGGTTTCGGTTTTATGGCACAAGATTCATTAGGGTAGCCTGCTTGGAAGAGTAACGGATTAGCAACCGGAGGTTTGCAAGTTCGAAACTCGATCGAACCAAAGACCGTCGTGTACATGGAGACTGCTACACGTTAAATCTATCGTGGCTTCAAATATCCTAACGTTGGCGTGGTGTGCAAGTTTGGAGAGTGGGGTGCCAGCTCAGATGTTGACGTCGTCATTTGAACGTGTACAAAATGACGTTCTCGAATCTTTTCCTTTTGGATTGATCCCTGTCCGTCGACAAAGCCCGTGTGTTCCACCAATACGACGTTAATTCAACTACCTACCGTGTTTCTTCAATTACTGTGAACATCATTTGGGCAGATGTACACAACTTCGAGAAAAACCAATGAACATTCTTTAAACTTTTCAACTTCGCAGACAGAAAATTGCGGTATCAAAGTTTTTCACATCGCGTGGGCTCCTCAAATCTCAGGCCCCGTTACTAAGATACCCGTATACTTCCCCTATATGGGGGAACAATGGGATTACTCACTATAGTTTTATTTAGATTAATCTCTACGGTTATTTTTTGCTTTATGAAGGCTAACCCATGTTTTGAACTCTGGTTAACTCCAATAACAAATTTTCATAACACTTTTTCGAGTACTAAATTACATCCGAACTTGAAACGAAGGGACCATATCTCACTCAGAAAAGCGAATGTAATCTTCTCATAAGCACGCAATCGCGTGATATACTTCTCCTGTACTACTCATACATTTGCTGACTAAACAAAAAGGTTCACCGAAAATCATAATGTATATAAAGAATTTCTCTTCAAATACATGAACACCTTTTCGATTCTTCTTGTGCCGTCCGCTAAGCTTCATTTGTTCAAGTTGAATATTCAAAAGTGATGCATTTTGGCGCAGAAGGTCTAGTTTAACTGCTATATTGATTGATAAACCGCCAAGTGTTTCACCGAGATATCTCGTCCTGATCTGGTAAATTTAAGACGAAATATCTCGTCGAGACAAAACTGCTCTATTACTCCAAGAGGAATGAAGATCCAAGTAGGAAAAACAAATTGTCCCTTGACCAGAACTGGTGACAGTTTGCAACAGGTTTTTGCATCAGGGGCTGGCCACTTTCGGACACGAAGGTAAACCACCAGGAGAATTAAGTTGTGTATAGTCTTAAACCCAACTTAACCCTCCAAGTAATTTCGCTGATATATCTCGTCCTAAGCAAAACTGACCAGATCTTGGACGAAATATCTCGTCGAGACAAAACTGCTCTTACTCCACACGGGGAATAAAGATCCAGGAAAAACAAATTGTCCCTTGCCCAGAATTGGTGACAGTTTGGAACAGGTTTTTGCATCAAAGGTTGGCCAATTTTGGGCAGTTTTCGACACGAAGATACATCACCAGGAGAATTAAGTTGTGCATATTTCTAAACCCAGTTGCTTAACCCTTCAAGTAATTTTTCTTCCCCAAAAGGGCTCTACACCATTTGGTGAGTCGGAGAGGCGAGGGTCTGGAAGTAATTTCGCCGATATATCTCGTCCTAAGCAAAACTGACCAGATCTTGGACGAGATATCTCGTCGAGACAACTGTTCTCACTCCAAGGGGAATAAAGATACAAGGAGGAAAAACAAATTGTGACTTGCCCAGAACTGGTGACAGTTTGGAACAGGTTTTGCATCAGGGGCTGGCCCACTTTTGGACACTAAGATAAACCACCAGGAGAATTAAGTTGTATATAGTCTTACACCCAGTTGCCTAACCCTCTAAGGGGTCTCACCGAGACATCTCGTCCAAGATCTGGTCAATTTTGCTTAGGACGAGATACCATTGTGCTACATTACTCCAAGGGGAATGAAGATCCAAGTAGGAAAAACAAATTGTCCTTACCTAGTACTGGGGACGGTTTGAAATAGGTTTTTGCACCAGAGGCTGGCCACTCTGGGGCAGTTCTCGAAGCGAAGATAAACCACCAGGAGGTTTGAGCACATTTATCCCAAATGGGAATGGGGAATCAAAACACTATGAATTTTAGAAATTCGATACTCGATATCAGTGGATTAGCTGGAAAGAGGGATGTATGGTGACTCACGCTGCGCCCTCCCGTAAGTATTGTTTTTGATTTTTAAAACATCTATTACCACTATTGAATACTTTATAACAAAGTATAAGTTACTTTTATTCTTAAAAATGTTCGATTCATGGTATAATGCAAATTTATGACAATATTCATCGCTAAGAATGAAAGCAAAGATTGTAGATATTGTTTTTTGACGTTGACTCAATCAAATTCTCACCTATCTGTGTTTTATCGATTCTCCAACAATGACACATAAGTCATTTTCCAGAAACAATGCTTGGTTATTTGCTTAATGCTATTCAATGCAATTTATTTTGTAAGTGATGCGGAGAAACTATTGTAGCCATTCATGAGCTTAGACCGAAATGTCCCTTTTCAAGCTGTCTGGTAAAGCCAAACAAAGACCTTTATGAAAAAGAATCTGATAGTCTTAACTTTGCATACAAGTTCAATTTTGAACTTTGAATCCCAATGTTATGCAACTATACTTTATCGCTGATCATATCCAATGGATTCCATCTCATAACGTCATAAAATTTAATCCTCCGAGGGGTTTCGACGAGATACCTCGTCCATCTGACCAATTTTGCAAATGACGAGATACCTCGTCATCAAGATCCTGCCGATTTTTTGATGACGAGATTAAGATCTTGTCTGTATATTTTTCTAATGACGAGATATCTCGTCCATCAAGATCTGGTCAGTGTTGTTTGTCTGGTCAATACCTTGTTGAGACAACCACCAGGAGGGTTAATGAAATTGCATATATATTTTCCAAGGAGGCCATGGCCAAGTATTTTCACACTTTACCCACTATCAATTGTTATTCACCATAATGAAGAGCACAAACAGTAAAATTTGGAGCCCCGACAACTCAGTTCTGGTAATATAGAGAAAACCCTAGAGTTTCTCAAATATACGAGTGGTGAAAAATGTCACTATCCATCATCTCTATCCTTCGCGTTTACAGCCGTTGGATTTTCCAAATCGCCTAAAATGTACTAGAGAAGCTCCCCAAATCATCTTTTAGCCTGCGTTGGTCTGGCAAGGGAGGATCTCTATGGAAGTTCTGATCCAGTGTTGAACTTGTTGAGTACGTTCGGACCCATGAACTTGGTCTAGACGTTTAGCTAGACCTTAACCTACCTGGTGGTTGTCTCAATGAGGTATCTCGTCATTAGCAAAACTGACCATATCTTGATCTTGTTATCATCAAAAAGTCGGCAATATCTCGTCATTATCAAAATTGGTCTGATCTTGATGGACGAGTTATCTAGTCGAAACCACTTGTTTGGTTGGTTTGTTTAAGTTTTGGCGCAGCTTGTCCAATAATGGACAAGCCGAACGCAAGTTCAAATAAAATTTCAAATCGATTATTTTATTAAATACATCACGTAAACAAACAAATCAACATTAAAAAGTAGAATATAATAGGATTACGTAATATCTGAACCGATTAAAAATTATGTATGAGATGAAAATGAAATTCAAAATTGACCACGTCGATCACAACGACAGGACAAAACTAGAATATGAAAACATGATTTAAAACATTATGGTCGACAATATGACGCAAAATATTAAAAGTATGAGTTATGTATTTAAAAGTTATGATGGTAAAATATTATAACATGTAAAAAGCCAATAGCATTTAAAAAGGAAAAAGATTTGGATGGACATTTTCACCCACCAAATCTTTCAAGTTCGAAATTGAATTATTAAAAAATCTGTTGCGATGAGAGTTAAAAACAGGACATGCAATTAAAATGTGAACAGTAAAAGGTACTATACCACGTCACACATAAGGCCCCTTCTCCGAAACCACTTGAAGGATTATGGAATTGATAACTACTATATCGCCGGGTTTATCAACCAGAGGTCTGCTCGAATCACAAGACAAGTAAAAAGTATATTAATAAAATGAGTAATTAAACAACAAAATCACTTAGTACAGACAGATTTTCAATCATACATAAATGAAACTTAACAGTTTTATTTTTAAACCTATTCGTATTCTACTTTGGTGCAAGAACGGAAAGAATACTCATTTATTGAAAGCACTGGTTTAATAAACGGCGATGTTTCGCAAGTTACAGTAATTGTGTACTGCTTTACAAACGAAAGTAGTTTGCAGAAGTCGAAAGGGATGTCTCTTTTCCTTCCATAAAACATTGTTCCTAATTTGTCAGGATTTTTATCTTTTCCTACTTTTCAAAAATGTTTTTTAATGTCCAAAGAAAAATGTTAATTCAGGAATTATTGAAGTGGAACGAAAAATTAGTAACCGCGAAAGAAAGCAAACATCTCACTAATGCATTCAATGAATGAATGAAAACAATTTGGTTCTTTTACATGCAAATTTGGTTCTTTTGAAAGAAAAAGAATTACATTTAATGTAAATTTTATTCTTTTTTAAAAGGATTATTTTATGCGTGACCCGCAAAGCGATTTAGGTTGTGCAAGCATGTTGCATTGAAATTTAATAGGAACAACTTCAGAATTGGGTTGTAACTTTCTAGGTTTCTATGGAAATGTCAAGATACAGAACCTAAAAATAAAAGTCTCAAATCTCTCCTTCATTTTGAATTCTCAATTTTACACCTCCATATATTACAGGAATTTTGCGTTGTGTAACTAATTGGAATTTTGGCCATGAATCCGGAATTGCAGAAGTAACCGATTCTAATTTTATGCAATTTAGGCACGTTCAGATCGGAACATGCTTGAAATATCAAGGCTGAAAAAGTAGGAAAAAGGATAAGGCACGTCTTTCTTAAGTGTTTTTAAATATATTCACGATTCAAATTAGTTTTGATAGCATGGAAAGTCGAATTTTTTTAACACAAAGTAAAAAATGAGGGTAGTAAACAACAATGTGTTAACTTCATGCTCAGTATCAAATGGTAATTAATTAACGTGGCACTGGAGCAACACAATGGGCGATTGGCGACGGTCCGGGATTAATTCCCAAAGGAAATGTCCGAGGACAACACCACGTAATTTTGAATCAAGGTTAGATGACGAGGCAAACACCTGAACTGGCACCCCACTCTCCAAACTTCCACACCACGCCAACGTGAGGACATTAGAGGTCACGACAGATTTGAAGCACACCATTCTCCGCTCGAATTTTCAACGGCAAGCTCCGAATTCGTGTAGTTGTTGAAACTGAGCAGGGAATGATCAGAAACGATGTTATTAAATGACCTAAACAGCCCCCTCCGTCATCTAAACGCAGCATTTCCGGACACACATTCTTAGGTAAAAATTTTCATAGATATTTTCGAAACACCCTGGGTAAATTATATATGAGACATTTTCTGTCAAGCTAAGTGCAGATGGCGGTAGTGTTTCTGTGGCGATGTGTTTCCTGTACGTGACGTCAGTCACGTTGTTTGAATATAAATTCAGCATTCGCCAATAAAAATTCCAAAGAATGAATTCCGAATTAACCTGATAGTTGATTGATCAACTCCAGCAAACACCAAAAGTTACCAAAAAGGCTGCAAACAATATTTTAAAGTAACCTCGGTATACATCATGAGAGGATTCGTGTGGCGAAAGTAAAACATTCACTTTCCATCTGGTTTATTTACACTGAAAATCCCTCTCACCGCTTATAATGTTGATCAATATTCAAATAAAACCACTGTAAATGTAGTAAGGAAATTTCTTCATACTTATTTCAATCAAACATTTATGTAATATAGTTAGTTTTATGTTTTTACTTGAAGTTCAACTTTATAAAACCACTAGCAGTCGGCGATGCTCGGGTTGAATTGAATGCAAGCATCATTTGAGTGTACAGAAAATATTAACATCGTTTTAACTTTTTCATAGCTTCTACAATTTGCTTCGGACGCAAATATGTATATATAATATATCCATCCATATAATCCATTTCATATTCATCACTCTTGCTGTAAGACAAACTACAAAAGCTTTTTCTGAGGACTTCTTCAGAAGTCGATTTTGAGTTTTGGAGTGATTACGAATGTCAATTAAATTCATTTTCAGTAAAAATGAGGAACTTTCAGCGTATAGTCTAGCACTCAGCTTTCTAATCAATATTTATTATTTGTGGTACCCTTGCACCATGGATTCGATGTTTTCGAATTACATCATTGTGAGAGGGTGGCAAATTAAACTGTTACGGCATTCGTGGTTAATTTATTTTGAAGCACGCATTGTTTTCTTGAAAATTCTATTCAGCCGCACGTGGAATAACGGAGCTTGTTTTTAAAACAAATGTCGTCAGTGTAGACAAAGCAAACTCAATCGATTACACTTTTTACAAAATCACTGCTTTCAATGAATGTTTCACAGGTACCCAAGTTGTACACGAACAGTTTCAACTTCAAGTAAGCAACCTCGACCTTCTGCCACTTAAGACAAAAAATTTCTACTTTTCAAGTCCCAGTTTACATACTTCTTTACTATATTATTCCAAGATCAGCAAAGTCTTATTTAAAATTAGCTTTCCTCCAACAGAAAAATTTAGTTTTAAATCGAATCTTTAAGGTACTTTTTCAATTGAGATTCAGTTTCTATATGGAAACCATGTACCTATTTAGAATGATAGATGTAGTTACTTGACTATGGAGTACAGCTTTCAATAATATCCATAAAACATGAAAAACAAATGTAAATTAAATTGATTTTAATCGTCTTGTAATGAAAATATGTCAAAATTTAGAATGAACTACAACGTATGGCTACTCTTTTTGATTTAACGTAACATATCTTATTTTAGAATAACTTTATTTTAACTTTACCAGTCATTTTAAAATAAGAAGTTATACACCTTACTTAAAAAGCTTTTCATTTATTTTTATAAAACAGAATTCTACAAACTATAACGTATTTAACCAAAGACTTAAGGAAAGTTCGTCGAAATATGCCTATACCACCAAGAAATTACCCATGTCTAGTGGTATTTGTCAGAAAATAAAAATAATTTATTACAATTTAACTCCTAAATAATATATATGTAATATGAAAAGTAATGGAACACATAAATATAAACAGAAATGAAATTCTGGTCTGAAATAGAGAAATTCGAAAAATACGCTTGAAAAATACTGATAGACAATAGTGAATTATTTACAAAAAGAACAGAAACATAATTTAGAAAAAGAACATAAATTTACAAGACTTAGAAATGCTCAAATATGAACGCAACATTTGTCTTGACTCAAATACACAAACACGGAATTCTAAATCTAATGTATAAAATACAACATTAATTCTGGCGTTGCAGATACCGAATTACAAAATTACGCTTTTATGATCAATGAGTTCCTTGTTTTGGCTTTTCGTGTTCCATTACGAAATGCAAGTTGAGTAAAATTAAGTATTCTAAATATCCATTTTTCATCATTCAAATATTCCCAAATTATTTATATAGTGGAAAGAAATAAAAAATCAGTTCAAACATAATTAGAATTTTAAATTGTTTAAATATAATAACGTTTCGGAAAAAAATAGTTTTTCGAGCAATACTGGTAAAACAATTTTATTAGAAAATCTGATTTTCGATCAATACTGGTAAAACAAACTGAGTTGCGCACCGCAATCGTTTTATGCTCAATGTTTTTCCTATGGGAATTTCGAATTGATTTAACCCCTCTGCACACCTAGGTTAAAGAGAACAGGTTAAAATGTAGCTTGCGTTACTCGCAGGGTTCCAAAGCATAAGTATACCAAATTTGGTGTGGATTGGTCAAACGGTGTAGATTTGTAGAGAACAGACAGACGCCAACGATTAACATATAAAACCACATTTTACAAAATGATGTAATATGATTGCGTCTATAAGCTTTGTTCCAAACTTAGCTATGGAGAATAAAAATATTCTGTATACTCTAGTTCCTTAACTCTTCAGGTGGTTGTCTCGACAAAATAATAATTTTGTCTTGATGAGGTTGACCTCGTCATTAGCAAAACTGACCAGATCTTGATGGACGAGATATCTCGTCTGACCAGATCTGATCACGTCATCATAAAAAATCGCCAGTACCTTGATGACGAGATATCGCATCATGAGCAAAATTGGCCAGATCTTAAAGGATGAGATATCCCGTCGTAACCACTTGAAGGGTTAATTATGCCAATGTTATCAATTTCGAAAAAGCAATGAAATGAAACACCCTTTTCCTTTTTATTACTCACAATATTTTGCTCAATAGTCGGTCAATAGCCATTAAAACAAAAAAAAAATCTTTCTAGATGTATAATTTCTTAAAAATCACTCAATGTAAAACGATTCTTATTTAAACTATTACAAAACAAAATATAATACTTTGCAGACTTAATGTTAGTCATTTTGCTGCACTCCAAGAACCATTCCGCACTTTAATCCAGCAATGCGGCCGAAAACGATTTTCCAAACACCTGTTAACACATTTCCAGGAAACGAAACAAACCATCAAGGCATTGATTGACCATCGACAGTCAAGCACGAGTTTTGAAAATTGAAATCCAAACACTCACCTAAAACAGGAAGCTGGCGACACTAGTCTCAAATTAGGAAGGTCAAGGTCAAGGGTACTGACTCTTAAAACCCAGATGCATCATTCGAAAACCCTTCTCTGTAAACCGAGGAATCATGATCTATTCTCCTCAGAAAACTCTGGAAGGAGTCAGTGGGAAAGGATGGTCCGTGCTTTTGAATGAAAACGGCATCTCCCTTCGTGCTGTGTGGAGACTGGAAAGACTGGTGACGTCACGTCTCCATAGTAACCATTCGTGTTTCCAGAAGTTGAAAAAAATATCGTCTGTTGTGGGAGACGCAATGGTGTTTGATCTATTTGACTGACCTACTGCAATTTCGCTGAATGGGGAATGTTTATTAAAGACTGCAAACAATAAAACTTCTTTAGTTTAAAAATTTACTTATGTAGATTTGGTTGGTTGGTCTAGGTTTTATGGCACAAGGTCCAGAAATGGACAAGCTGCGCCAAACGCCAGATAAAATAAAATCATTGCAAATATATAAACATTAAAAAAATAGTGGGAAAGATTCCAGCACAGTTTTTAGAGAATAAAATATTGGAAAGAGTTAAATAACGTGAGATTAAAATACAAAGTTCAAATATGTTGATCAGCATGTAGGTAATTAGAAAAACATGAATTTAACATTTAAAAAATGTTGAGATCAGTAATATGCAGATATAAAATGGATGAGAATGATATTTACAAGTAATGAGTATGGTATAAAAAGGTACAAAAATATTACATAGAATTTAAAAATCGAATGCTATGTAAGAAGTTAAAAATGTTTGGATGGGGTTTCTTCCCAATTAATTCCCGTAAAGTTAAAACAGAAGTACTAGAAAAGTGATTGCGATGATAGTTGAAAACGGGACAATGAATTAAAATATATTGAATGGTGAAGGGAACTCCACACACACTCTCCTAAAAGATGCCTGTGAGTAAAGCATAGACGAGTCAGAACTACATCGGAATGTCGAGAAGAATGAGGAAGTCATAGTAATATATCACTGAATACTGTGGAGCTCATTGTTTGAGTGTTCCAGTCGGTGTGCCACTCGTTCCACAATGTCCCGGACAATTATGTAGATTTGGAGGCGCCGAGAGAAATTTTAAACCAAACGATCAGAGTAAACAAAATTTTAGAACTTTTGGAATTTCGTGAAAATGCAATTTATATTCAGGGTGGAAAAATTTTAAATTGCTGGTCACTTGGAAATTTGGGGGAAATCTAAAGTTGATTACTTTTCCCTCATATATTCAATCTTACGAACTGAGGTAAATACACAAATTTAAGAAAGGAACAATTCATAGAATGAGGAAATGTCTTGTTTGATTGGGTAGGGTTTTATAGCGCCAGGGCTATATTTGACCAAGCTGCGAAAAACAAGACAGACGTCAAGTAATGGACATAGACACAATGAAAGTTTTACCAATACAGAAGAGAGAAATGCACACAGCGTAAATTACAGGAATCGAACCTGCACCGCTTACAACTCGCGGAAAGTATTTCAGTTGGTTGGGTATTGTGATGCAAGGGCTATATTTGGCCAGGCTGCGCCAAATGCAAGATAGACGTCAAGTAATTGATATACACACAATGAAGGTTTTACTTACACAGAAGAGAAATACGCCCAGGATAAGAAAACAAGTCGAATCTACACCGCCGTCAACGTGCAGATTGCTAGCGCAGCGGGCAAACCCACTAAAATGTCTCGAAAAATGAGGGTAAAAGAATGAAATCAAAGGTAGGTAGGTATTTTAATTAATGTCACACTGGAACAACACAACGGGATATTGTTGACGGTCCGGGATCAATCCCAAAAGGGAAACATCCGAGGACAACACCACGTAATTTTGAATCACGGTCAGATGACGAATGAAATTAAAGGAAAGAGATGGGATACCAAGAAAGAAAAAGAGCGAAAGAGTTGATAAGAAAAAAGAAAGAAGATATCCCAAGAATAATATGGCAAGAAAATGAAACGCAGAGTTAGATTAAGGGAAAGAGTAATGATTGGAAAAAGATGAATAAAACCTCCTGAGATCGACTGCTAAGAAACTGAGCAAAACGTTCATTTGCAGCAATTTTTGAAATATTTATAGCATTTAGAAATTCAATATTTGTAATTACATTAAAAACAATGCTATTTGAGAGCACCTGTACGCATAACAAGCAATTGCGCAAAACACTCCACAATTATCAGTGAAATGCATAAAATATGAAGCAATAGTAGGATTGAGTAATTGTCTTTTGAACACCGATGAATGTTTCATGGAGAAGTATAATGCATTTTCTCTTAAAAACCGAACAAATTATCACAAAATCTGCATTGAAGTTTTATTAGATCAGCTGTTCTAGAATATGCTACTCTTTTCTCAGAACAAAAAAATTAATCATCGAACATTCCAAGTTAGAATTATAATCTATTTTTAATGATAATGAAATAAAACGGAATACATTACATGGATAAAAATGGTTTCGAACATTTGCTTTTCGTTCCTTTCGTAGCTTATCTTGTGTCGTTTAACTCTCTAAATGGTTCCGAAGGGATATCTCGTCTATCAAGATATTGCCAATTTTTTTATGACGAAATCAAGATTTGGTCAGTTTTCTTCTAATGATCGTGATCATGTTTTTTTTAATGACGAGATTTCTCATCCAACAAGATCTGGTCTGGTTTTGCTAACGACGAAATACCCCGTCGACCAGGATAGTTAAAACTGCAAATTAACATGACTCCACATTCGCATCATAAAAAAAATAAGAAAAATTAAAAGGATACGAAAACTTGGCGTTTAATTCTAAACAATAAGGCGTGGAAATAAAATGACTAAAAAATAATCGACATTTTCTCATGCAACGACATTTTATTCTTGAATTTTTCCATTCCTAGAAATATCTTGTTAGTAATTATGAGTGGTTTTTCACAGCCACAATTTATCATCAAAGATCACGCACAGAAACGTATGAACTTAAGTTCTTCCTCCAACAGAGTTGAGTACTAATTTTATTATGAAATAACACGTATTCCAGTCGTTAGTTATTCTTTCCACTCGTGTTTTTTCCCACTGCAAGAGCGGCTTTTTTCGAAATAGTCAGCATAAGTAATCACGATTCGGAAGACCTTTATGAAAAAGCAAATTTTATTTGACTTTTGGAAGACCTATCGTTTTTAATTGAAACAAGAAACTCAGCAGCGTCGTAGTTTTGAGCAAAGCGTGTTTATTTCAACGCAGTACGTTTGAGAAAAGAGTGTTTTATTTTCATAGTTGTAGGTGACCTTTATTTAACGAAATGAATTAGTGTTTCATCTTTGGGGCTTTTGACTTTAGTAAATAACTTATGTAACGAAACAAATTATTTCAGAGTAATGTAATGTGAAACATATATATATATATGATTAGCACTGATTGGTTAAGTGATTAGTATTGATTAATTTATGGTAAGTACAAACAAAATCCAATTAAACAAATGCTATAATCCAGCTAGAGGTAAAGTATTTCATCTCTCAGAAATATTAACTTTCATAAACAGGGTATTTTTTAAATTTAAAAATATTTTTAAAATAAATAATCTTTCGTTTTCATTCGCAGTCCCATACAACAGACGCATATCTGCGAGCTTCGAATTCATGTAGCGATGCATGCTGTTGAAAATCGCCGCGGGTAATGACGCCTTACGACACAGGAACGATGCTATCGACTAATCTAAACAGCACCCTCCACACCTAAACGCGGCATTTCCTACGTGAGAAATGCATTCTTTACTTGGATGCTTCTGTCATCGTAATTATTGTTTAATTTGAAATTTTGTAACCCAAGGAATTTCCGCTTTATGCAACGATTGCTATTTACTTGTTTTAGCAACCACACTAAAACGGAAATGATTAGAGAAAGATGAGAGTAGGTAGGTAGTTGAATCAACGTCGCGCTGGAGCGATACACCGGGCTATTGGCGAAGGTCCGGGATCAATCCAGAAGGGAAAGATCCTAGGATACTTCGGTAATTTTGAACCACGGTCAGATGACGAGATCAACACTCGAGCTGAGAAAGGTGAGGGACTAATTCTAAACGAGGGACTAATAGATTAATCGACTTTTTTAATTTATTTTTAGGAAGATTTTTTATATATTTTAAAATTGGTCTGTAGGTTGATTGGTTGTTTAGGAGTTTTATGGCGCAATGGCTATATCTGGCCAAACACAAGACAACGTCAAGTAAAAAATGTAGTGAAAAGGAAAAAGTATCGGGGAACATAACAGTTGGATTAAAATAGAAAAGGTTTGCTTGGATATCTCGGGAGCTTGACCCCCGAGTTTACTATAGACAGTAAGCCCCATGTGAATAGAAATGATCACTAGAGTGCCTCGGAACCGGGAAGCCCGTACACCAGAGGTTCCCAACCTTTTCTAGACCACCCCCTTTACAAGAAAAAAATTTTCAACGCCCCCTCTCCCATAATAGTTAGACAATGTGCAACAATATTTTAATATTTGGTATATCTATTAAGAATCACAAAGTAGAAGTTAAAAAGACCATCAAAAGTAGAAAATAGTTTATTAAAAATTTAAAAATTAACACAAAAATAGTAATAAAAAATTAATGAGATGGTTGAGGCTGGTGGAGTTTTATCAATTTGTTAACGTCGGATTCCAATTTTGTCAACATCAGTCGCAAATCGCCACGCTCAGTGATCTGCAGTCTGTTCCTTTTCTTAGAAAGCAAATTTGCTACTGCACTGAACCCACGCTCAGCCAAATACGATGAAGGAAATGTAATTAAAAATTTCTGTACTATTTCCCACAATCCAGGGTAGAGTGCTGATATTGATTTTTGAAGCCAGAACTCTGGGTATCCATTTCTGAATTTTACTTTTAGTTCTTCGTTAGTTGTGAGTTCTACTAGTTCCTCTTCTAAATTTGATGATTCTGCTGTATCTGCATTTGCGAAAGGATCTAAAACCGAACTCGGTATATTCATGCCTAAAATATCCTGGAATCGCTCTCTTCAAATCAGCATGAAGAACGACCAAGTGTTGGCAGTAAGTAAATCTTCCTGTGAAAACTGCTGATAACGGGAAAAGTGACTGTATTCTCCTCTGCCTAAATTTCGTTTAAACAGAAGTTTCCCCACAAAAACAGCTGTGACGTTTTTTGTTTTAATTAAATTCAACTCATCACCTTGCAGTTGTAAATTTACTTCATTAAACATTTTAAACAGGTCTGTCAAATAAGCAATCTGATGTAATCCGGTTTGCGCGCAGTTTTTCGTCTGTTTTCAAGGAAATCTAGTAGTCAAATAGATTGTAAAAACGATTCAGACAAGTACCTTTTGAGAGCCAACGAACTTCTGTGTGCAGCAGCAAGCGATAATAATTTTCATCATTTTCACTACAAAGTTGGCCAAATAGTCTGTCACTCAATGAATAGCTTCTAATCTTATTGACTGCTCTAATAACGTAATCAAGCGACGTACGCAGGCGTTCATTCAGATTTTTTGCAACCAAATGCTGATGATGAATAACACAATGTACAGCGAGTACATTTGGTACTGCTTGTTTCAAATGCGCTAAGAAACTTTTATTTCTTGAAAAAACTTGTTCATGGTATTAAATATCGATTCTCCCTTTGTATCGGTTTCTAATTTTTAGCAAATAATAACTCTTGACAAATATTTTCTTTTATGAATCGTACGTATGATACGAGTAGTGCTTCGTTATTTAGTAGAGTTGATTCATCGAGTTGAATGGAAAAAATTGTAAATCTTCAAGTAATCGCATAATGATATTTCAACGTCTTTAGCCATTTCATCTATTCTTCTTTGCGCTGAATTATTACTCAGAAGTATTTTCCTGATTATATCTGATAGTGTCTATGATGAAGAACAGCTTTTATTACTTCTTTGACTGCCGGCAAGATTAATTCCTCGCCAATTGTGTGTGGTTTTCCCCTTTTGCGATTAATGAAATATTATATGAAGCTTGTAGTCCATCATCTTGTTTAGACGACGCAACAAGGTTTAATATACGTAGTTGGCTGTTTTAAATATTTCTTTTCCAGTCCTTGAGAATAGGATAATTCTTTGTCCTTTTTATCAGCATGCATTTTATATATAGATAAAGCCTAGCCTTATAGCCTAGAAGGCCTCATGGCTTCATTTGAAAATACTTTGGCAAATTAAACACATAGGTAATGATTGATTCGTAGGAGATTGCATAAATCCATATTTCAAATACTCAATTCTATACTGCCGGCATTTCTTCTTAGCAGATTCAGACATGTTGAAAGAAAAAATTTGCCACGATTTCAATAAATTAACTTTTAAATAGATTTGTAGATATAATCTAATGGCTAATGACTTCTATCACTTATCACTCACAAATAAGGATTATTGGCGAAGCACACAAAAATAATGACATTCCTAGCTATCCATGTCTTTTTTAGATTTGATGTGCTCGCATCAACTCATTCGCTTGTTCTGTAAACAAGTCATAACAAACTCTCATATTTTTGTCGAAACATGCTTGATTGCATGAATCGCGTCGTTGCTTACCAACTTGCAAAACTTGTCACCGACAATACTAAAACCGAATTAGGTATACGTATACCTAATGCTAATTTAATTTTTTAATGCTTATTTACGCGATAACAATAAGATGAAAATTTTAGAAAGTTAAAATATTTTTTCATGAAAACAGTATTTTCAAGGTATTTTTATCCACTGCCGCCCCTTTGACTGCCTTAACGCCCCCATTTGCCTCTGGGCCCGCTACCGCCCCATGGAGGGAGACTCCAGCGCCCACTGGGGGGCGGTACCCGTTGGGAACCTCACCCTTAAAGGACGTGTCCCTGAGGGCTGTGAGGGGTGGGAAAACTGATGGTTAAGCAATATCAAAATGGCACTAGTATTCATTCAATGTTTTCCTTCCCATTGTGTTAGATTCATTTCCTCTATCAGCGATGAAACTTTCCAAGCACTGCCGATAATTTTTTTTTGAAAACATAAGTAATCAATCTTTCCTGGTCTTGTAAAAATTTCTGCTCAACAACTTTTAAAATTTACTTTCTCTAAACTCCTTATCCTGCTAACTTTCGTCTCTTTTATGCCAAAAAAATGGGAATTGGGTTCGGTTAATTGAGTTTTATGGCGCAAGGGACATATTTGACCATGCTGCATCAGACACAAGACAGACAATATCGAGTAATGGACACCCTCTAAAGGAGGTAGGTAGTTAATTAACGTGGAGCAACACAACGGGCTATTGGCGGCGGTGTGGGATCCATTCCAAGGGAAGGATCCGAGCACAATACCTCGTAATTTCGAACCACGGTCAGATGACGTGGTCAATACATTAGCTGCCACCCCATTCTCCAAACTTCCACATCACGCCAATGTGAGAACATTTAAGTCCACGACGGATTTAACGTGCACCAGCCCCCATGTACACGAGGGTCTTTGTCTGGACCTAGTTTCGAACTAGCAACCCTCTGGTTGCGAATCTGTTGTGCTCTTCCAACTGGGTTACCGCTGCCCTCTCCTAGACTAGAAACATTTGAAAAGCCTGTCAGACTTCAGAGCTCGAATTTTTCCTGTTGTAGTATTGACTTCCTATTAAGAGATTGATTGTTAAGTGAGTCAGAGAATTCTCACGGGATTTCCAAAGTAATTTTTTTTTGTGAGCATTCGTCACAAAAACTTAATCCTTTTATCGTGCTTTTAACGGTTTTCAAACAAAAGAAATGGAAAACTTTCGTGCTCTCTTCGCATGTTAAGATGCATTAACCAAACGTGAAGGCTTTTGGAACAAAAAGCTTTTTTGTACATTGCGCACGCGGATTCGAATGACTTACTTTGCACGACAAGATATAACTGAGAAAACAAGCATCTTGTAAGGCAATGAAAAACTAAAGCTTCTATTTGACTAAAATATTCGGGAAATATTTTTTTAACAAACTCCTTAGAAACCAAGGCTATAAGAAAATGAGATAGGCAAATGATATTTCAAAGTTTTCAGATTGCAAATTTTGGTACAGCCTTGATAGACTTTCGGTGGCAACACTTTTGGCGTGTTTTTTATTTCGCCAATGAAGAGTTTCTTGGAAAAAACATTTTAGGTTTAGCTGAAAATAATTAAAAAATTAACGAAAGTAATTTTAAAAACAGAAAAAATCCGCACAACTGATTTTTAAACTCCGTCATTTCCTAAAGTTTCCAATACCACCAATAAAATTAAACTTCAAATTTCGCGAAAGAACACCCTACAACACTAAATACAGATGGCATGGTAAAATGAAAATAATAATTTACAAAAATTCACGAGATTAAAGAAAAGCAAGAAACGATACAACCTGATGCCACTGCAGTGCCGTGTTCAAAATACAAATTAAAAGTGTAATTCTTCAAATTTACAGGAAAAACGTAAAGTAATTGGAGGAATGAAATTTTAGGACGTTAATAACGGAAAAACTGAATAACAAAATTTAAAAGGACCAATGAAATCAAAGGACAATAAAAAGATTCCAAAATATGCAAGATCGAAAAAGGGTAGGAAATGAAAATTTTAACTTCATGAGGTTGCCATAATCCTAATAAAGCGGGGTTGCCTTTACCTGACACAACTCGCTACAAAAAGCATGCCAAAAGCGCTGACAAAGTCTTAGTATCAAAAGCTGTGCCGAAGCTTTTTTAATTTAGTAAATTGTATCAGTGGAGGTAAGGTTTAGACAAAAATAACTATTCATATTCCTTTTCATTTAGGTAGGTATTTTAATTAACGTCGCGCTGGAGCAACACACCGGGCTATTGCCAACGGTCCGGGATCAATCCCAAATCCTTTTCATTCAATACATCCCCAAAAAGCAAATTATAATCAAAATTATCTTCAAACAAGCTCTGATGTCAATGGGCAACAAAAACGAATAGTCGCGTGGGTCACTCGAGTAGAACGCGAACTTGACCACAAAATGTTTTATTCTGCGCTTTGAAGATGCACCTGTGGTCCGTAATATAGTGATACGTAATGCACATGAAAAGATTACTTGAAAATATTTCAAAATATTGTCATTCATACGCACCCATGTTCATGGACCTTTGCAATATTTCAGTGGAGTTGAATCGAGACGTCGGAAGTGGCAGTTCCATGTGAGAAAATCACTAATCACAAGGCCTGGATCTGTAAGCTTTGGAAAGTATGCCAGATATTTCGCAGTTGGTTAGTTAAGCCTCAATGATATAGGAAGTGCAAGACTCAAAGCGACGCGTGAAGATCAATCAGCGTTTTCACCTCTCGAGCCGGTATCCGATTAATCTGCGTGTCGCTTTGTGACTTGCACTTCCTATTTCATTGTGGCTTTGGTTTTTTTTATGGCGAAAGGGTTAGATCTGGCCAAGCAATATTTTGACGTGAATAAATCTTTAGAATCAGTACTACTTGGCCAGTACGGAAAGTTGAGCGAAACGAAAAAATAGGCATCGAGTTGTCTAATAATTTCACGACGGCAAAATCGCCGAAAAACTACGGTTGGTCGCCGTGCACCAGGTAAAGTTGACGTTACTTGGAGTTCCACCGGGTCAAGCCCACGAGAGTCGGTCTATGAAATTCAGGGTCCTCTCCGGACTATGGGAAGTTCTCTTTACAAGGGTACCTCCTGGTGTGCGGTGGCCTTCCGGAGCAGAACTAGGCCTCGTCCCTGTGGGAGTGGCTGGCGGTCTTCCAAACTTCGATTGGCGCGTTCGGTGATGGGTTCCACCGAGAGCATACCTAGTGTCCCTGTTCGCCCGACCATGGAAGGTTTTGCTGGTTTTTCCTTTCCACGTAATGCAAATGCAGGTCGGTTTTTAAAAGTCCTTCCAGCAAAGGCAGCCCCCTTAGGAGACTGGTTATTTATCGGCTCCCATTCTACGAGATGCCAGACCAGTATGTCTCATATATTCAAAATTACTTAAGCCAGCACGCATTTTTGCATGTTAGGTTATTATTAAAATGATAGGTGCATATTTGCAACAGTCCACCCTGTATACTTCGGTATAACACTTGGTGTCGGTCTGTTCGCACGAGGTACCGTTTTGGCGCAGAAGGTTCCGATTGGAGTCGGTTTGGGGAGGGAACTCCTGCCGCTCTCCCGCAGTGCAGGATTTACGTATAAGCTACACAAGCTATAGCTTAGGGCCCCCACTTTCTTGGGGGCCCCCCAAAAAATTGTCCGAGTGAGCAATTGTCATATATACTTAAACATACTGCAGCATTATTTGTCCCAATGCCCCACTTTCGGATTTTGTTAAAGGCTCCAGGGATATGTTCGATCATTTTGAAGAAAAAGCAAAGGAAAAATTGCCTGATGTTGATTACAAGAAAAGCAGGTATAGAAGAAGGCATATCAATGATGATGAAAATGATGCTTTAGAGAACGTTGAGCCAAGAGACAAGTTCAGAATCAAAACATTTATACCTGTGATGGATGCATAAGAGTCAAGTCTGGCACATAGGGCCTCAGTATACAATGACGCTACAAAAAAGTTTTCATTCTTAACAGAATTAGAAGATACAGAAGAAGAGATTCGTGAAGGAGTTAGTGCTTTATGCCAAACATATCCTGAAGATGTGGACATGAATCTTGTAGAAGTCAAGCATTTTCATCAATATGTTAGACATAGTCAAGCCTATGGTTCAGCGGAACATGATAGTCTAACACATCAGGATCTGTATAGGGTAATATGTAACGATCGTGTCCAATCAGCATTCCCTAATGTAGAAGCAATTTTGAGATTGTTTCTTAGTATGATGGTTGCAAATTGCTCTGGAGGAAGATCTTTTTCTCAGAGAAGTTTTCTGAAGAGGATGAAAAATGAATTTAGAACAATGACTCCAGATACATTATGTTCCCTCAGTCTCATGTGCATAGAAAGTGACAAACTACGCAGTTTATCATTTGATGATGTCATCAGTGACTTTGCTCTGGCAAAGGCAAGAAAGAAAATATTTTAGTTTAATATAATTCCTTAACCCTTATAACACGTTTCAAGAGATTAGATAATAAGCCTTTGTAAATTGTGCCTTTTAAAAGAATTTTTGGTTTCTTTTTACCAGAGTTTGCATTTTTAAGTGATAAAATGATTTTGTTAAAGATTCATTATTTCACTATCTATATACCTCTTAATTGTATTTCAGTTTAACTCTCTAGGTATCCGAAAATCATATTTTGCACTGACATATAATATCTGGACTTATAAAGGGCCTCATATCTCAAATAGCTTAGGGCCTTATCAAGTCTAAATCCGGCCCTGCTCTCCCGTTACTAGTTTATATAAAAGGTGCCGACCTACGGTTGGCTCTATATTGACCCTCGGGTCAAATTTTCGATACGAGTTTGTGCTCCCGCTTGTCGAGACCACTAACGCTATATTCTGGGGCGGCTCCTGACAATCTACATAATGGCAAATGTCGGGGTAGAGGGAGCTGCGCCCCAACTAGTAGTAGTCTAATAATTTCATTATTATCGATGCGAGTCTAACCAACCTAGCGTCAATTGATAGCTGAGGGAACAAAGACTTGTCAGTGACCTTGAGCTCACGCGCTGCGATTGGTGGAGAGGGGGGGGGGGAGGTGCTTTGAGGGACTTTCGGCTGCACGGTGCAAACTTCAAATCAGCATAACTCGGGACTGCAAAGCGCTACGACGTCGAAATGGGTCGCAAACAAAAGCTAACGTCGAGATCTATCCATTTAAGACATTAGAAGTGAAGTCGAATAGTGTTGGTTGTGAATTTTTGGATCGCATTTGAAAAATTTAAAAAATTTCAATGTTGGTGCATATTCGGTGAAAAATCAAACAAAAATACGAATGTAGTCTTCGCGGAAGCATCGACCTTCTAATGAAATGGACATATGTGGGCGGTGTTTCTGTCGTATCTCTGAAGGGTAAGTCGCGTGGACATGCGAATCGACTTAGTCACCGAAGCGCAAATTGACGCCCTATGATGACGCCCTATCTTGTCATTAGCAAAATTGGTCAGATCTTGATGGACGAGATATTTTGTCGTAATCACTTGGAGTTCATCCACCATCCAATATTTCTGAATGTAATTGTAGGAGAAAATACATTTAATTTTAAAGTTTTTTTTCACTGTTTCACAGAAAATTTTATGGTAATGGTGATTAATTAACCTCGCACTGGACAAACACAACGGGCTATTGAAAGTGTTATGCAGATTTTTATAGTTCCTTCGATCCCGATTACATATGGATTTTCCAGATTCCGCGCGTAAAATACTCAACACACATTTGTTCGTAATTTCACGCGTTTAAATTGATAGTACCAGTGGACTCCCTCTTAACCGGCCACCTTTTAACCGGCTTCCACTTTAACCAGCCGCCACTGGCTAATTATGTACTGTAAATACAGTAACATGTTTAGTTTATTTCCCAACAAAAGTTCTTCCAGGGTAAGTTTTCTTAATTATATATATAAGCTATATAGGATGATGTATGTATAGGATGTGTGTATATATATGTATATTTTCTATACAAATCTACACCGTTTGACCAATCCACACCAAATTTGGTACACTTCTACTTTAGAACACTGCGGTCAGCATAGGCTAACTCTTAACCCACGTTCTATTGTCCCTAGGGGGCTAAAAACTATTCGAAATCTCAATAGAAATAACATTGAGCATAGATTGATTGCTTTAGGCAGCTATGGTTGCTTTACCAGTGTTGATCGAAAAACAATTTTTTCCGAAACAAATTAAACTACAATATTTATGTTTGAACTGACTTAGTTCATCCCATGATGTTAATAAATTATAGATATTTTATTGATGAAGGGAAAGAATATTTTAAAATATTTACTTTTGTAAGGAAATTCAAGGAAAGGTTTTCAGGAGTTCAAGGATTATTTTCAAGGAAAGTTGGTGTATATTTCGACCAACTTTCCTTAAATAATTCATTGAATACATAATGATTTGTAGAATTCTGTTTCACAAGGCTTTTTAGGTAAGGCGTGTAACTTATTTTAAAATGTCCGGAACAGATACATGTGAATCCTCCGTTGAAAGCAGTGATTTTCTTCAGTTTAATTTGTCTACACCGATTACATTTATTTCTAACCCAAGCACCGTTATTCCGAAAAGCACAAACGAAAAACTCATTGATCATAAAAGCGTAATTTTGCTACTCGGTATCTGGCAGCACCAGAATTAATGTTTACTTTTTTATAAAACTTTGTAGAAAGCATATTTTCGTCGAAATTTCGTTTTTGTTTGTATTTATGTCTTGATCTTTTACATATTGCAATATATTCAGGAATTAAATGTATATATTTGCGTCCGAAGTATATTGTAGAATCTATGAAAAAGTTAAAATGTATTTTCCGTACAACTTAAATGATTGCATTTTTCTGTGAAAGAAAAAGTGATTATTCTAATTCATTTTTCAAGCAACATTTAACCATTTCAACCTGAGCAACGCCGGGTAATTCAGCTAGTATTACAATAAAGTAGGCTATATACTTAGTTTTATACTAATAAAAATGATTTCGGGAGTGTATTTTAATGCTATTAAGGGAACAACGGTTTAACCGGCCAAATCGTTATCCGGTCTGGGTTCTGGTCCCGAAGTGGCCGGTTAAGAGCGAGTCCACTGTAATATTAATTCAATGTTTCTGTAGAAAAGTATATTGATTCTAATATGATTTACAGATAGGATTAGAGGTTGAGAACATACCTGAAAGTAGTCACCGCATCCAATCTCTGGCATTGCTAGTCATGAATTTCTAAGCTCAAATGCTTAACCTGTCATCCTCTATCTATTGACTTCTTCAACGGAAGGGGGGGGGGGTATTTCAATTAACGTCACACTAGAGCAACACAACGGGCTATTGGTGACGGTCCGGGATCAATCCCAAAGGGAAAGATCCGAGGACAACACCACGTAATTTTGAACCACGGTCAGATGACGAGGCAACACCTGAGCTGGCACCCCACTCTCCAAACTTCCACACCACGCCAACGTGAGGACATTTGAGGCCACGACAGATTTAACGTGCACCAGCCCCCTTTGTACACGACGGTGTTTTGGCTGGATTCGAACTCGCAACCCTTCGGTTGCAAGTCCGTTACTCTTCCAACCGGGCCACCGCGGCCTCTTCAACGGAAGGAAGGTCTTAAAAGGAATAAAAGATGTCGTGGGTAAAAGCACTTCCGATCCGGAAGTTGGGTTGGGTTGGGTATTTCAATTAACGTCACACTGGAGCAACACAATGGGCTATTGGTGACGGTCCGGGATCAATCCCAAAGGGAAAGATCCGAGGACAACACCACGTAATTTTGAACCACGGTCAGATGACGAGGCAACACCTGAGCTGGCACCCCACTCTCCAAACTTCCACACCACGCCAACGTGAGGACATTTGAGGCCACGACAGATTTAACGTGCACCAGCCCCCTTTGTACACGACGGTGTTTGGCTGGATTCGAACTCGCAACCCTTCGGTTGCTAGTTCGTTACTCTTCCAACCGGGCCAGATCCGGAAGTTGAAGACACCAGTGGCTCAACTGGTTCCGTAAACATTGTCTGGAACTCTCATAGTAAAATGTTTTCGTGAAACAACGTAATCGATACTCAGGTTGTAGGTAGGTATTTAATTAGTGTTGCACTGGAGCAACACAACGGGCTATTGATTACGGTCTGGGATCAATCCCAAAGGAAAGACCGAGGACAACACGTAATTTTGAACCACGGTCAGATGACGAGGCAACACCTGAGCTGGCACCACACTCTCCAAACTTCCACACCTCAGGTTGTAGGAACAATTATGAATGGAGTTAATTCTCAGATTCTTCCCAAAATCTGGTTTATATATATCGATAGGTAGGTAGTCGAATTAATGTCGCACTGGAGCAGCACAGCGGACTACTGGCGACGGTATTTTTCCGAAGGGAAAGATCCGTGGTCCGCTTCGTCATTTTGAACTACGGTCAGATTTCTAGGACAAAACATGAGCTGGCCAACCCACTCTCCAAAATTCCACTCCATACCAACATGATGACATTTGAGGTCACGACAGACTTAACGTACACCAGCCTCCAATTACGAGGGTCTTGGGTTGGATCGAGTTTCGAACGAGGAACCCGCTGGTTGCTAATCCTCTACTCTTCGGCTACCATTGTCTCGCTTTATGGATAGTTAGGTAGTTAATTAATGTAGCACTGGAGCAACACAACGGGCTATTCTTTATCGATAGGAAAAAGAATTACTCTTACAAGACGTGTGGCTAGCTTTCAAATAAAATTGTATACGAAAGTTTGGAAAATTTAAGATTTCAAGAATAAAAATAAATGCAAAGGCAGGTAGGTATTTAATTAACGTCACACTGGAGCAATACACCGGGCTATTGGTGACTGTCCGGGATCAATCCCAAAGATAAATTCAAAGGCGTATTACAAATTTTTTAAAATCAAAATTGAATTAAGGCTTATAGATGTTAGAAAAATCAAACCATTTCGCTTTATTAGCGCATCATTCGTTGTAAAACACATTCAAAGCTACCACTCGATATAGAAAATAACATCTATAAACTCATGCATAAAATTTGATAAAGAGCAATTACATCGAAATTATCGGCTTACTTCAGCAAACCAAACATGACTGAATATGTATTTATTTCAAAATAATATGAACAATCAGATAAAAGTATTTAAAATAATTTTTATTTTCAAAATAAAATTTGATCGAAGATGTAATAAGTCTAAGCAGTTAACTTCTGTGGAATCTGCATTACCTGGTTCAGTTTGAAAAATTAAAATTTTCCATTTTGAGCAAATGGCAAAAACAAATCAATTCGAAAATTTAAATGTTTGTCGAAAATACTATCCGACAAACTTCAGTTATGCATTAAATTTTCAGTTACAATATACAGAACTAATCCTATATTAGAATTTTAAATCTATTGATTTTGATAAAATTTTCAATGAAATCGAAGCTTTTTTGGCTCAAAAGCCATTACTTTCCTAAAAGATTGATTCAATCAAACATTGGGATAAAAATTGACATGTACATTGACTGAACAAATTATAACAGCAATTAATTTGGCCACAAAATATATACTTGCATGGTACAATGACATAAAAATATAAAACATTCATTTTGATCCAAAAATACTTAATATTTTGAGTCAAATTGTAATACTATATCAGGTTGGAGAGTTCTTTCGATAAAAATTTTTGTGACTTTGAATTTATAAATGTATAACCACTTTGCCCCCAAAACTATCCGTTTCATTTCTTTCATAGCGAATCAAACAATTAGTTTCTTTTGACAGATGCAACTGGATAATTTTCAATACCTGCTTTTATGATGGTTGATTGGGTTTTGACCATCAACCATCAACAACAACCATATTTGATTAACAACCATATTGCAACAGTCAACCATATTTGATCAAGTGTGTTTATGAAAGAAAATTAAAAATTCATCACAATGTCTATCCCGTTAGCATATTTTTCTGCCATCCTATTACTAATGCAGTCAACAAAAATGACTTCAAATATGGATATATTAGTGATGATCTTGCAAATGATCACCATGGGGTTTTATGGTGCAAAGACAATATTTGGCCAAGCTTCGCCAAACAATATCAAGTAAATTGACAGATACATAAGGAGTTTTACCGACACAGGAGAAATATCGGAGAGGAATCAAACCAGCACCGAGAACTCGCAGGTTGCAAGCGCAGTAGAACTCACTGAGTCATGGCGGCCCCTGATCGTAGTTGTTATATGCTGTGTTTATAAGTATATATAAGTAAATACCTTATATCTCTAAACTACAATGTGACTTGAAACTCAAACTATAGTTGGGTACTGTTGCCTGGAGTTATGAGGTAACAGATACTATTCTGTACAGCAACAGTCAACCCAAACTGAGCAAACTTGGAGAAACTACTTTATTCATTAGCAGCATTAGAAGTATGTCGAATAACAAACATAAAAGTACATCATTTTGTCACTTGAATGATTACGTTTGTATAAGAACTTTCTTAGGACGAAATTCGACATGATTGCATTCGCAGGATGATGATCATGACTTCCTATAAGCAAAGATAGGTAGTTGAATTAACAGCGCACTGGAGCAACACAAGGGATTATTGGCGTCGGTCCAAGATAATTCGCGAAGGGAAAGATCCGAGGAAAGCACCTCGTGATTCTGAATCACGGTCGGATGATGAGAACATCCGAGCTGGCATCCCACTCTCCAAACTTCCACACCATACCAACATCAGGACATTCGAGGCTACGAGATTTAACGTGCACCATTTGGAAGCAAAACATTCCAGCAATTGTTGAACAGAAGTATAAATACGTAACAATACCGCGATGAATTCAGATTAACGGCGATTTCAAAATCGAGTATCTTACAGCTGAAATATTAAAAAGCAAGACTCAGAAATGTTACTTACGTAGAAATCGGAGAGGATCGAGTGGTAAATTAAAAATCAGTACAAGCAAGATTACCGCTTTTATACTTTCGTCAAAGAAAACAGCTCACTAAAAGGAACATCTGCAGACCATTCAAATTCATTTCTAAAAATCTCTTGATTGTATAATATAAAAAACCGCATGGATTCAATAGACGTAACACATTTTCCCGACCTAAAACTGTTCCACTCATCAGACTTCATTAACGGTCACAGTTAGATTAATCTCAAATTCGAAATATTAGATTCATACTAGAAATTATATCCTTTTCTCTTCCAAAAGAAGGGGCCGTTCTATTTGCATCTGTCACAGCTCAGTTATTCAGTTACATCGTCGCCTTGCATCAAAGGCATCACGTGCGATTTATTTCAAAAAATGTTTTTATACTCAAATTCAGTGTTTTTATACTCAAATTCAGAAGATCACTGTTGAGTGTAAATACCGCACCCTATCGTTGTGCCTGAATTGTATAACTATGTTTTTAAATTTTAAATTGAATAAGGTGGAACGAAATGAAAATATTTAGGTATTTTAGATACTTTAATTAACGTCGCACTCCAGCGACACAACGGGCTACTGCCGGCGGTCATGAATCAATCCAAAAGGAAAGATCCCAGGACAACACTAGGTTATTTTGAATCAAAGTCAGATGACGAGGCAACACCTGAAACTGGCACACCACGCTCCAAACTTTCACTCCACGCCAACATGAGGACATTTGAAGCCACGACAGATTTAACGTGCACAGCCCCCTTAGTATACTATGGTCTCTGGTTGGATTCGAACTCGCAACCCTCAGGTTGCTATTCCGCTGCTCTTCCAACCGGGACACAGCGGCCCTCAAAATTTGAAAATGATAGGTGAAACGAAATGAAAAACTGATGGACTCTCAAAAGTGTGTAGCTCAGTTGGTAGAGGGCTGCGAGTTCAAAACTAGGTTCAACCAAAGACCATTGTGTATGCGGGGGCTGGTGCACGTTAAATCTGTCACGGGCCTCACGTTAACGGGGTGTGGAAGTTTGGAGAGTGGGGTGCCATCTCAGGTGTTGACCAAGTCATCTGACTGTGGTTCAAAATTACGCGGATCTTTCCCTTGGGGATTGATCCCGGACCGTCGCCAATAGCCCGTTGCGTTGCTGCTACGTTAATTAACTACCAGCCTACCTCGTTCTATTTGCATCTGTCACAGTTCACGGGCCGAGGTAGCCCGGGTCAGAAGAGTTACGGGTTCGCAACCGCAGGGTTGCAAGTTTGAAACTAACCAATGTCGTGCACATGGGGGCTGAAATGAAACTAAGACGTCGTGTACATGGGGGCTGGTACATGTTAAGCCTGTCGTGGTCTCAAATAGCCTCACATTGGCTTGACGTCGAAGTTTGGGGTGCCAGCTCAGGTGTGACTTCGTCGTCAACACAACTGGCTATTGGCGACGGTCAAGGATCAATCCCTAAGGGAAAGATCCGCGTAACTTTGAACCACAGTCAGATGTCTTGAACGATATCTGAGCTGGCACCCCACTGTTGAAAATTCCATACCACGCCAACGTGAGGATACTTGAGGCCACGACAGATTTAACGTGCAACAGCCCCCGTGTACACGACGGTCTTTGGCTGGTCCGAGTATCGAACTCGCAAACCTCGAGTTGCTAATCCGTTGCTCTTCCAACTTGGCTACCGGGGCCCTGTAACATAATGGTAGGACGTTCATTTCGAGGTTTATTTTCAATTAAATAATTGTCTTCTGATATTGAAAAATTATATCACGATTAATATAGACTTGATTGTATTCTACATTTCTGTTTCTCAGATTTTCCACTATTCCAAGGGAAAATAAGTTTCTATGAACGAAAGAAATTTGTTCCATTTTCGGACAATTCAAATTTGCTGTGACTGCTTTAAATTACCAATTTCGTATTTAAAGTACACTTTAATCGATAGTTCGTTGAAGTTTGCCTATTGCATTTTTTCCAGACTGCCTCAATACGTTTTGACTATTACTTTCACTATGAATACAAGTGTCAAATATAATATTTGTTTGTTATTTTAATTTAATTTTGTTGTGTCATAGCCCATTTGAAATAGTTCTAAGATATTGAATGAAGCGAAAAATACCGCTTAGTTTTGGTGTAATAGTTGCTGATTTTTAATTAAAACGTTTGAATATTTGTAGTGCTCCAACACTTTTTGAGTCATTGTATATTATACAATAAAACGGGAAAAGTTGATCATCCTCTCTGTTTGAATCTAGTGTAATAGGATACAGGATAATGCATTCGAGATAACTATTTGCCTTGTTGACAATTATAAGGTCCTATTTTACATAACAGCATCTGGAAAAAGCATTCTTGAATGGATGTCACTTTTAAGGAAGTATAGAACTTTTCCGTTTTGTAAAATTGTCACCCATAAAGGAAATATAAAAGTAGAGTGAGCAATGGTAACCTTTCTATGTGCCCAGAATCATGTGACCATAGCTAATCGTAACGTGACCCTTACACTGCTTTCGTCTTCCGGGTGAAAACGAACTTTGATCATCTGATTGGTCCATTGGATGGGATAAGACGCTCATCCATTGATTCATCACCTGATTGGTCCACGCGACATAGTAGACTTCGGCGATTTCATCATTCTTTCATCAGCTTATAGAAAGGCGCATTCACACATCTACCCTATCAAAAGATATACCTCCAAACGAGGAGATACGATGCCGAACCAAGTCAATTTTTCACATAGCAATCATGGGAGTCGACATGTTGGTCACACGTTTTGAAGCTCCTCTCAATAGTGATGCTCAGTCAACTTAAATTTCACATCTATGCTGTCATCACTGTAGAAGCACATTCAATGTAGACAGTAGATTATAATATGTGCGTGCGAAAATATGTAGTTTTTTGGTTCCAGCACTAAAAAGTAATTTAATAATAATTTTAAATACTTGTTTTCAAAATTTTTAAACAAAGCTACTTACCCAAATGAACCAATTGTGCTTCCTGAAGTTAGACGAGTCTAATGTTCATAACAAAGTACAGAACATTTATGAAATCGGCTTATTAAATATAGGATCTAGTGAAAGGCAAACAGCTGTGCCTCATACAAACTAAACAAAACGTATTCCTTTACTTCTTTGTCATCTGACAGTTGCAGTTTAGCAGAGCCGTTTGACAGACTTCGGTTACTTCTTTGTTCCATGAAAAAATAAATACATAAGGCAACAAGCTGGTGATTTCCAACTCATTAGAGTGCGGAAGAAACTGTTTAACTATGATGCGTTCATCTTTATATGTATGTACTCATAGAATCAAAGTAACATGAAAAGGTTACAGATAAAAGATTGTCATGGTACATAAAATGTATGAGACAAAGACACAACTGGTTGCTTCACCTTACAATTGAAATGATTTGCTACAAATTAATTGCAGTGCCACTAGTCTTTTTACGAGCACATAACTGTCTTGATAGAAATTATACTTCCCCTTCTCATACCATCCTTTCCTCTCTAGAATTCTATTGTTCTTATATAACAGAGAAAACTCTATTTCATCATAACATACTTCTGTTTGACAGACTGGGAAAGTATTTTAATTTATTGTTTCCTGTACTTTCAATGCTGGCAATCACGTTTTAGGAACTTTTGGGATGCTAAATTCAAATATGATTAGACATGTGATCATATTTGAATTTAGCAGCACATAGGCCATAGACCTTACTTCTCTAGTACATTGGAGTAAACAGAAAAAAGTCTTGAGTTACAGAAATTTCATTTATAGTATAATTGGGACTTGGAAGTCGGAGGTGGGTATCCGTTATGGCGAACAAACCTTTTGGATGAACAAACCTTTATGGGAGCAAAGTCATTACTGAGTACATGTTTAAGCTTTTGCAAGTACTCGATTTATCAGGCGCTGGCTCTACGAGGACGATGTCCGATGTTAGCAAGATGTCATCCGTTGGTAAACTGTCACTGAAAGAGAAGGATAAACAAGAAAGGCAAGGCATACTCTCAACTCTACGACTTTGGAGTGGGTGGTTTAAGGAATTGCAATATATACAAGTCAATATTTTAGATATTTAAGAAAAGGAAGGAAATTTCATTGTTTAAAAGAGAAAATTGAAAAAAATTTAAAACTCTTCATCACGTGCAATATTTTGCATATTAACATTTGATATATTTCGAAACATGCATATGCAATGCAATATTTACACAATGGAGAAAAATTCCCAAGCTAGGAAGGCAGAAGAAATGAAAGATAAAGATTGGAGGGATAGACTCTAAAATTCCGGCTACGCCTCGTCGAGATGCTATTACTGCCTTCAGATTGGAGACTGGACATGACTGCCTAGCCAAACACCTATATAGATTTAAAATTTTCAAGAGTTCAAATTGCGTCCTGTGTGGAGGTAGTGATGAAATGGACTCCACACACTTTGGGGTTTGCCCAAAATTGTCGGGTGACAATTTTCAGAGATATTGGAAGGCAGATTTACTTCAAAGCCTACAGACTCATTAACTTCTGTTTATTTATATATATACTAGCTGAATTACCCGGCGTTTCTATGGTTTAATTGTTTATAATTAATCGTAATATTACTCAATATTATTCCTAGGAGATCTCGAATTGTTTGTAGCCCCCATGCAGACCCAGGACAAGTCGAACGGGGTAATATATAGCCTACGGAGTTAATATATAGCCTGTGTCCCGCAGCATTCTACAGGTTGAATGTACCAAATTTAGTGCGAATTGGTCTGACATCGATCGTATAAATACGCAATGTTATTCCTATGAGGATTTCGAATTGTCTTTAGCCCCTGTACCATATCGACGATAAAAAGACCACTTTCTATAAAAATAATCTTTTATTATCATAAAAATTTAAATTCCAATGATAAAGCTACAGTGTTTAAGAATTTACAGATGGCATTCATAAACGATATGATACTGAGCGATTTTCAGCCGCACCCGCACTCTAATATTCTAAAAAATCCTTCAAGGTCATCTTGAGAGGCGACTCCTGTAGATGTTAACTCTGACGTCATCTGCACAGTCAGACCGGGAGAGGGCGCCCCCTAGCAAATGCTCTGTCCACGATGACAGGACGTTACACCCCTCTGCACACCAAAGACAAATAGAACGGAAGTTAATATGTAGCCTACGTTACCCGCAGGGTTCCAAAGAATAAGTGTACCAAATTTGGTGTAGATTCGTCAAACGATGTAGATTTGTATAGAGAACAGAGAGACAGATGCCAACTCTGCTTTATATGTATAGATTTTTATCTCGTTTTGCTGTTTCTTCCTTTTGTTCTTTGTGTCCATGTTTTTGTGATGAGTGTTTACTCTAGTGAATGAATGTATTTCAAGTGCTACACTGCAAATTTTTTTTTCACGTCTTGGAAGTGAAAGTAAATGTCATATTTTATTAAGTTCCAAGTTAAAGCTGAGCTTCAAATGGTTATTTATTGCAGGATTTCATTTTCTTGTTAGCAATAAAATTACAGTGTTAACAATTATACTGCGTGAGACAGCTAAAAATGAAGTAAACATGTATAAATACAAAGTTAAATTGATACATTTACTTACATACCCGTTGAAGTAGTGCATTTTTTCTCTTTATGTGTAGTGTCGCCCTCTTTCAGCAAAAAGCAGCAGTAATCATTCGTCATTGAGATATTTCACCTGCCTTGATACCTCTCCTCCACTGTTCAGATATCTTGGTGGAATCTATCTTGTTCATCGCTAACGGGTCAGAAAGGAAATCCAGAGGAGAATCTAGGTTCGTGGTTGGATTGAGTTTTATTTATGGCGCAAGGGCCATAGAGAATATAGGTAATGTATTTGTAAGGAAAATTGGCAGCTTATGTTTTTATAATTCTTGAGGTCTTGAATGGCTGTTGGTATTTTTCTCTTTGCGGGTTCCCCAGACGTCCCTTGCCGACCGATGATTACCATGCGGTAAGCACCTTACTGTTTAGCTTTTATATGAAAATAGAATCATTCAGAATTTTCGTTTTCTGTGGTCCCACAAAGATTCTGGGGGTCGCGACTCCAGGATGCCCAAAAGATGTTTCGATACATCTCTTCATCTTTTCTTTTCACAATTACTTTTCATTGCCTTGTGTTTGGGGAAGCTTGGTCAAATATGGCCCTTATGCTAAAACCAACCCAGAAAGATCTCTTGTTAGAGTTTTGCTTCACTTAACCCTCCAAGTGTTTCGACGAGGTATCTCGTTCAAAACGTGATACGTTTTGCTAAGGACGAGGTATCTCGTTGAGACAAAACTGCCTCATAACTCCAAGGGGAATGAAGATCTAAGTAGTAAAAACAAATTGTCCCTTGCCCAGAAGTGGTGAAAATTTGGAATTGGTTTCTACCAGAGGCTGAATAGTACAGGGCAGTTTTCGACGCGAAGATAAACCACCAAAAGTGTTAATTTTGGAAACTTTTCTTTCAAGTGCAAGGAACCTGGACCAAATTTGCTCAGTCTTCGCAAAGTTTTTCATAAACACCAGTTTGATATGAAGGGTGGATATAAACATCAGAGATTAAACTAAAGGCTAGGGAAGAACATTACTCTCTCCAGGAGTGAAAACATTTTGTTGAGGTCAGTCTTTTCTTTCACAGTATTCTGCTGTAACCCTACTAATAAACGAACTTCTAATCCCGCATACGAAGAAAACAACAAAATTTGTAGAATCCATTTTGCAGTCCGTGCAAGAATGATATCTATTCCAGATCACCGCATATTGACCACTTAAAATGATCATTTTACCGCAGTGAAAAGTTTTCCAATGCTTTTATGTCTCTTTCATTCCAAAAGCATGTGTTATTGGAATGGAAGTCTTTTGGTTTCCATTGTACAAAAGGACAGCTTTTAAACTAACTTTGGATGATGTGATAATTAGACACCATTTCTTATGATCGAAAGATATTCCCAAATCTGTCATCTACCCTGGAATATTTGAACGAAAGCACATACCATTTTGCATTTCATAAAAATATTTTATTTTTAGCAGTAGCACTTGAAATACATTCATTTTCACTACAGTGAACATTCAGTACAAAAACCTGGAGACTTAAAAACAAAGAGACAAAACATCACACCGAGACAAAAAGCATAAATACACAGCGGTTAATCAGTATGCAGACTTTGAAGTAGATCTCTTGCCTTCCAATATCTTTGAAAAATGTCTCCCGACAATTTTGGGCAAACTCCAAGGTAGCTGGAATCCATTTCGTCAATACACAGGACACAATTTCGCCTCCACACAGGACACAATTTGGACTCTTGAAAATTTTGAATCTGTACAGGTGTTTGACTAGGCAGTCATTTCCAGTCTCCAATCTGAAGACAGCAACAGAATCTCGACGAGGGGTAGCTGGAATTTTAGAAAATGTATGTTTCACGCTTTATCTTTGATTTCTTTTGCCTGCCTAGCTTGGGAATTTTTCTCCGTTGTGTGTTTTATAATTCGTGTAATAGATGAAAAAGGTATTGCACTTTGTGAAGTTGCAAAATACCTGTCCCTTTTCTGCCAATATGTCAATTTCATAAAAAGAAGATAGAAGTAAATTTATTTTTCTGAACACAGAAAAACATCACATGTACTCTTAGTTAGCAGGTCTTGAAGTCAGGAACCTAAAAATTCAGCTTGTTTGGAAAGACGTAGGTCTCGAACAAGGTTATTAATTTCTTTATGCCGACTCAAGTGGGACGACTAAGTGCTTAGGTAGGTAGGTATTTTAATTAACGTCACACTGGAGCAACACAACGGGCTATTGGTGACGGTCCGGGATCAATCCCAAAGAGAAAGATCCGAAAACAACACCACGTAATTTTGAACCACAGTCAGATGACGATCTAAGTGTTTGGGAGTGTGTAGGATCAGGACATTCACGTGCCTCCATATATTCCTCACAAATATGCAGTATGTGTTTGCCTTTCAATAAAATTCAATGATTTGATTTCTGTTAAGTATATTCTACCAGCGAAAAAATTAATGTTGCAGTTGGTAAAATGTCACGTGGTGAAACATAAAGATAAAAAAATCTAGTTTCGTTTTACATGCCTAAAAGCGCTAATTTTAAAAGATAGTAAATACAAAATGCCCAATAAAAATAACTTGATTTGGTGGTCAATTTTTGAGGTCAGATCTGAAATGAGTTCCCCAAAATTAGTGAAAATCACCCAAATGTGTCTAGGTTATAAAATCTTGTAAACTAGTGAATTACAGTTCAAGAATAAAATAATTAAAAACTATTTAACGGTTTCACTAAGCTATTTGTAAGGCACTGCTTTCTTTGAAATATATACAGGATATTTCAAGTTTCAAGTATAAATTTTAAGGGGAGGTTAGGAACACAAAATTAAACCGTATTGTCATGGGATGTATTACCGGAAGCGCCACCTAGATTTGCAGCGTGTCATGTAGGAGGTTTGTACGGCAATTCTTGCGTCGACGCTGTAAGACGCGCATTACTATTGATGCTCGCAACTTTGAGCACTGATTATGAAACTAAGTGTGCAACTACTGTCAAACTGTAAAAATAAGGCTGATAAAAATATTGTTCACATACAACTGTCTTTCATTTCTGCATCTTAGCGTACCCACTAGATATACCAGGTGGCGCTTCAGGACATACATCCTTCTATGACTAAGGTTTAATTTTTTTTGTTTCCTATCTCTTGTTTCCTATTTTTTTGTTTGTTTTGTTGTACCTCAAGGGACGGTAGACTTAGAATCACTAAAATCTATTTTTTAATTTTAACGTTGAAAACTGATAGATATCGAATTCTGTAGATAGCAAAATTAATTTTTCAATTACGATAATTTTCCATGGAGTTATACATATATACAACATAAAACATATAATAGGTATATGTTATAAGTCTTACAAAAACGTGTTTTTCTCCTATTCAATTTTTTGACATTTTTCTGATTTCGAAATGTTTTCTGGTATGAATTAATTTCTTTGAAATTGTTTTTGAACAATTCTTGAAAACTGCTGTACTTATCTAAGCGCAAAAGAGAAATTCATTGTGCTTCCAAATTTTGGTTTAAAATGTTGTTTAACCTATGCCCTTTTTGCAAAATTTCAGGCTTTTTAGTACAATTATCTTTGATTTACAATTGAGTGATACACTCATCAAATGGAGTTTATTTGATTTATATGTATACAAAACATTATGTGAATTAAAAGTTTGACAATACATGGAAAATCAATGCTTATGGAATCTATCAATTTTTGCTAATTCATCAAAATTTTGACCACGTTTTAAGTAATAATTTTTAAATGACTTAATAACTTTTTGAACCAAACTTTACACATAAGTTTCTTAGTAGAAAACAGTCTGCAGATTTCATAACAATCAGATAGTACCTGCAAAAGTTTGCTTTGAAAGTCCACTGTCCCCTTAAAGTTTTACACAGGAAATTTTTAAATACCCTGTATATACAGGATACCCCAAAAGTCACTAGACCATTCAAAAATAGAAGAACTCTTTTATGTATTAAAAATCCCATTTATTCTTTTATAAACAATAAATATACTTCTTGGTAGTTATTTTTAATTAGTTTTGTAGATCATGTCCTTCAAATGGCCACAATTTTGTTCTTGACAGTGGCGGGCTCTTTCTAAAGTGTGCTCCATCACCTCTCGTAATGTTTCTTGTCTTATTCCTTCAATTTCTTCACGGATGTTGGCCTTCAATTGGTGGATGATCCGAGGTTTGTTACAGTACACGCTTTCTTTTAGATATCCCCACAAGAAAAGTCTGGAGCCGTAAGGTCAGGTGAGCGTGGAGGCCTATTGAATTCAGAGTTTCGCGAAATTATCAGCCGTCCAAAAATTTTCCTTACGAGCTCCGTCATCAGACGATTTGTATGGGGAGTAGCCCCATCTTGCTGCCCCCATAATTATATTTGGTGTATTCTCAACTGCCGAATGACGAATGTAAGCTCTTTGGGTTAGCACAATTGACCGTTGATTTTGTAGATAAAATTCGATTATTTTTACTCGTTGCTCTGTCGTGAATTTCTCCATAATTTTTCCCCAAGGATTACATATAATCTGAAAAAATCAAAAGCAAAAAGTTATATTTTAAAATGTTTTAAGTGACTTTTGGGCCGCCCTGTATATATCGAAAATTGGTAAGTAAGCGGTACTATGGACCAATGAAAAAGATCTTGCGTGTGACCATAAAGAACTCTAACTTGTAATAACCTAGGTAAAATTCAAATCCAGGTGCATCGATGTAGAACTTATTGTCAGCATTATTCCAAAAATATGGATTTGTAATTTGGGGTGTTTTCAGCTAAATGCATTTTCTAGAGAATGTTATTGCTTTATACCATGCCAAAAATTGCTAGTTCTTATTCGTAGCCTAAGCAACCTAAATCGATAACTGAACATAAACCATAATACTAGCAGCGTTGAACCTTAAAGTGTGTACTTACCGAAACAACGATTTTGCTGAGTTGTTCCTTTGGCACGATACCGACGATTCGATTTATTTTTATTTAAGTTAAAGAATTAGATCACACACATATCATCGATGCAAAAATAAAACCACATTTTTATCTATTGAAGCTTTTCCACATTTATTCGCCGAAAAGCTAGCCTTTCTTTGAAAATTTCTTTTTAAACATTTTTTCTTTTCGACTGTTGTACGGTTTTTCTGATTTTTGCTTCAAAATGGAGATAATCCAGAGAGAAAGTGTAACATTTTCAGCTCAACCGTGAAGTTCCTCGCATCATTAAGCTTGAATCCGTTAAGATAATTACTTCGAAAACAAACCTTTGCAAATAAGTTGGAAATTTTCTCACGTAAGCACATAAGACTCATCGTTTCTTCAACCTTAAAATGAAAGACGGAGCATGTGCCCGCAGCTTCATGCTATTTCTTGACTAAATCTTGATCTCGTCATCATCAAAGAAACGGTAATATCTGACATAGAAAGAAACTGATCAGATCTGATGACGAGGTATCTCGTCATTAGAAAAATTGATCAGATCCTGATGGACGAGATATCTCGTCATGAGAAAAAATTGACTAAATCTTGATCTCGTCATCATCAAAGAATCGGCAATATCTGACATAGAAAGAAACTGTCCAGATCTGATGACGAGGTATCTCGTCATTAGAAAAATTGGTCAGATCCTGATGGACGAGATATCTCGTCATGAGGAAAAACTGACTAAATCTTGATCTCGTCATCATCAAAGAATCGGCAATATCTGACATAGAAAGAAACTTTCCAGATCTGATGACGAGGTATCTCGTCATTAGAAAAATTGGTCAGATCCTGATGGACGAGATATCTCGTCATGAGAAAAACTGACTAAATCTTGATCTCGTCATCATCAAAGAATCGGCATTATCTGACATAGAAAGAACCGACCAGATCTGATGACGAGGTATCTCGTCATTAGCAATATTGGTCAGATCCTGATGGACGAAATATCTTGTCGAAACAACTTTTCCACTCAAAATTTTTACCCTAAAAATGAATGCCTCACTTGCCAAATCGATTAACTCCATAAAACGAAAAATTGAGAAAAATGATAAAATAGTATACATTGTTTTTTAAAATTCCTTTTAAATTATAAATTCAAATAAACGATGTAGACTGTATTACTGCAGATGTATCTTTTATCTAACGACATATAGAAAGCATGAGATAGAATATCCTGGGAGTAATCGTTATTATTACTACAATTTTTGCGTGATTAAGGGAGTTAATCGATTTGGCAAGTGAAAGAAAATTATTAATTCAAATTCAGTCTTCAAATTATTTTTTTATTACAGAAAAACTTCATTATATACATTTTTTATTAAAGATTTTAGCAAAAATGAATAACTGTTCTGTTACTGTTGCATATATTACGAGTATTGTTACTTTGTTTAAATTGATTCATCAGCAATATAAATGATGTCTTCTTCGTTAGCTGTATTTGCGCTCCCGTCATTTTTGTGTTTGTTCGGACTGTGCGTACAAATTCCTTTAATTTTCTTTGATGTTCGGTTTTTACTTTGACTCACTGTATATAAGAAGTAGTCAATTGCTTTGTTAAAAAGTGTTTTAACTAAATTTTTATTACGATTTACATTAGAGTATGGAGTTAATCAGATTGGCTTCTGAAATAAATTATTTATTATTCAATGGCTAAAAAAATTTTGTCATTTAGTGGTGTTAATACTTATTATTAGAGAAATTTGTTTTGAATATATACAGTTAGGAGTCAATCAAGTGCTTTGACATTAAAATTTAATAAAATTCAGAAAGTGGAGTTAATCGATTTGGCAGGTGAAGCATTCATATAATACTATCAAAATGCTTATAATTATTATTCTTTTTACCTGAAAGCTAATAGTCTTTAAACAGCTGCACTGTCAAAGGTATAAAGAATAGATATTTGCAAGTTTTCACGTTTAATTTTAATAATATTGAACTTCCTTTATCCATTGGGAACGGTTTGGAATGTTTTCGAGTACGGATCTTTTCCTGAAAACTCTTTCTCTTTCCTCCTACTAACCATATATTCAACTAGATTTGATTCCGAAATCTTTGGCATATTGATTGATCAATGTTTTTCGTCCGATCTTTTTAATCATACTTCGCTCGATGATTTCATTTTGTAGGTTCTGTTTAACTTTCATATGAGTAAACAATAACTACATAACATATATGTTTTAGAATAAAAAATACAGTGTAATCCACATCAGTAGCGCAGCCCGGATCGCATTTTGGAAGAGACCAAAATTTAGCGAGGGCATGGTAACCCAGTTGGCAGAGAAGAGGATTAGCAGTTTTTGTGTTGCGAGTTCGAAATTCGATCCAACCAAAAACGATTGTGCATGTGGGGATGGTGCATGTTAAATCTGTCGAGGCCTCAAGTCATCACGTTGGCGTGTTGAAGTTTGGAGAGTGGGTAGTGTATTGTCTTTTTGCCATTTTAAAAAGAGAGTGGTCTTAGTTTCGAAATTACTGATCGTTGCATCAGTATATTCGTTTTAAAGAGAATTTACTCTTATAGCACTTTATGAACATAGATGATTTCAATTTCAAATTACTTATCAACTATTCAAACTCTTCAAGTGACTGCTTTTTTGGTTTTTCAGGAATAGTATACAACGGAAAGTTATTGAACGCGTCGAGTTTCCAGGGAAAATTCTAAGCACAAGTCAATCCAATGAAGACGAAAAGGCAATGATGACATTTGAGCATTAGACATGGTTCAGTCTTCATGGACCTCACACCGACTGGTTGTTTATTTAACCTCAATCGAAGCGCGAAGCATTCTATTCAGCGATTAAGGATGAAGCGAACTGAATGGACGCTTTGTGAGACTTTACATTAACCAGAGGGCAACGCCTAATCTCTGACGCGATTTTCGCATTCACGGTTTTCTTCCGCATTAAGGAAAAACAAACTGGTACTTCTCTATATGATTTCATTAACGTACATGGGGCAGAAATCGACGTTATTTGCTTATTGTCGAATGGCAACGACGGATATAAACAATACAAAATCGACCGTCCTCGTTGTAATACCTTCTCTTCCAGCACCATCTGCACCCCCTACTAGCTCTAGATCTAAGTCCCTGTTCTTACCTACGAAAGATTCAGGAAACTCAAATTTATTCTGAACTCAAGATTATTATCACCTGGAGACAAAGGACCTTTGGCCCAAGTGCTTCATGAAATATCCACCTACGTCGGATTCATTCCCTAATTTTACTGCTTCGTTTAAATATGATATATTTGGGGCTATGGAGCTGGATGATATTGCTAAAACGATACGGAAGAGCCTCGCCATTCTAAAGACATTTTTCAGCAGTCTGATCACAGAAAGCAATCTGGTAGATAGAAACCAAAGCGGAAAAGAAAATATGAGTGAAAATAGGGTTAATGGTAAAAAAAGTTGGTAGTTTGTGTCGAGGACGCAAACCTGGCGTGAATACCCAGGCCTTCTTTCTTATACCAGTTTAAATAAAACAAATTACACTAAGTCATTGAGTCTGTGCAAAAAAAGGTTTTGTGAAATGGCAGATGGGTCCATAAAAATGTCTTCATGTATGGCTCGAATGCAATTCAGGATGTGTGATGGAGAGGCTAGTAATAAGCCGCACTTTATACAGGTGGTAAAGGATTTCTGGCTATCAATTTATATTATCTTTTTCAAATGGCCAGATCGGAGCCTGGCAAGCATAGAGAAAGTTTTCCGAGGAAAATTTAATGCAAGCAGCTCTCCTATTGTTCCACTGAGGTACCAGTGATGAAAGGGTACTGGAGATGATCTGCACAATTTCTTTTTTTAATACGGACATGTGATCATCCTTTGAGAGCAGGACGGTACTTTCTCTTGTATCAGGTTGTTTATTTGTCATGGACTTGTGCAAAAATTCTCCGGGCCTGATGTTGGATTTTGCAATGAATGAAGCAGACATAGGAAGTTTGAACGATTGTTTAGAGTGAACATTCAAGAATTAATTTACAGTTTGAACGATTAAAGTGCAGAATTAATTGTTGCTGAGAGGTTGTTGTTGTTCAATATTAATTATACCGCAGTTCGGTGACTTTAAAATGACATCAATTACGCAGTCCTTACTCCAGGCAATCCAGAGTTACACTAGTCCAAAGCTCGCCCCAAACCGTATAATTTCGACATATTGCGACCTCCCCGTACTCAGTGTACTCGGTCCGAAGGTCATGTCAGGTACGGACATTCTTTGTCTACATGACACTTATACTTATCTTCTGAGTGTTTCTTCTAGTTCTGAAATCATAAGACAGAGACAGTTGTAGCGCTTTTTGTAATGCTAGACTTTTCATGGGTGCTCCCCCCAGTTCTGTTCCGATTTTAAATACGTATTCATGTCAAAAATGCTGAGTCTTTGAACAAGGGAATGGGATGAAATCGATGTTGACGATCAGAATCTTATTGTGATACCTTTTTGCTATACGTTCGGAAATAAGAATTGTATCACTAAAAGTAAACGAAATGCCGTTTCATATTTTTGGATAACTATATTTCATTTAGAGGTATGAAATCCATTTATATGAATATGGAAGCCATATTCATTAAAATGGGTTGAAATAAGGAATGAAATGTGAAACACCACTTTGCCATCAATAGGTATAAGAAATTAAGAAAGTTTAGTGCAGGTGCTATGCGCGGGTCTGCTGGTATTTTAATTAACATCGCACTGGAGCAACACAACGGGCTGTTGGTGACAGTCGAGGATCAATCCCAAAGGGAAAGATCGAGGACAACACCACGTAATTTTGAACCTCGGTCAGATGACGATGGGTCCGCTAGTTTATAGACTTCCACACAAAATATTACAATAGCCAGGTATTTACGAGAACTAGAACAATATCACTGGATTTAGACTCTTGAATATACCAGAATAAATATTTTAACCACAGTTTTATCCTATTGCATATTTTGTGTTATTCATTTTTATTAAACTGAATATTTGTTTCCTTTTTATATCGAGTTGTAGCGGCTCAGGTTCAATTTCTATAACTTACTTTTGGTGTATTTCTCTCTTCTGGGTCAGTAAAATTTTGCTTGTTTGTGTATGTCCAATGCTTGACGTTACCCATCTCGCTTGTGACGCAGTTTGGCCAAATATAGCTCTTGTGCCATAAAACCCAATCAACATTTTGTACATTTTACGTTTTTAGATTCTATTCTTTATAAACATTCATTAACTTTTATTTAGGTTATGGGAAAAATGAGTTAGAACGCACTAATTTTGTCCCAACTGTATTTCTTGCCGAATCATACTTGAAGTGAAACTTTTTGCACTCTAGTTCTGTGAAATTTGTGACGTCGGCTTAATTCTTTCATTTTAAAGGGGAGCAATATCATTACTCTCGAAAATGCTTGTGTATTCGAATGGATTTTCACTGAGGAATTTGAAGTTGTTGAGAGGTTACGTAAAAGTTTATTTTATACACCAAGAGGATTTTAAAACCTTATCACACACACAGATGAAATCCTTTTTTCCCAACTTAGGTATTGTATGTGTTAAATATTCTGTAAATTAAGTGTTTTCTTTTTTACTCTTTTTAATGGAAAGTGCGTCATTTCCGGTTATTCCGAGGGTTAGGACTTTGATGATCTATAAAATACTGGAAAATGCTCTATCAAAATGCATTTGTCTCAAAAGCTGCAAAAAATGCCCTAGAAATCGAAAGTGCTGGCCTAAAAATTATATTTGTTTAAACTTTTTTCAAACACAAAATAAACTATAATATTTATTTTTTCAAGTCTCTAAATAAAGGGTTAAATTAGGGGTCGCCAAACTTCTTTGACTGTCGACCCCCTTCAAAAGTTTCTTCACTTTTTATAGACCCCTCTATTTTCTTATTACGTAATTATAATAGGACTAGCTAAAAAGACGCTTATGTGGGTTTTTAGATTGTTTATTTTATAGTTACGGTATTTATTGTATGTATAATATAGTATATAGCATTGTATTGATATACGAGGGCTGTCTAAAAAGTATCCGACCTTTGGCCAGGAAAAATATATTACTTAAGTGAGGAAATTGGGACCCTAATCCCCTTCAAAGTAGGCCCCTTGCGCCTTCACACACTTAGCCCACCGATCCTTCCACTGCCGAAAACACTCCTGGAAGGCTTCTTTTGGAATGGTGTTCATCTCCGTTGTCGCGTTCTGCATTATCTCTTCTCTACTCAAAACGGGATCCTTTCAACGGCATCTTCAATTTCGAAAACAACCAGAAGTCGCAAGGAGCCATATCTGGAGAGTAGGGAGGTTGGGAGACGACTGGAATTCCGTATTTCGCCAAGAAAGTCTGGATCAGGTGTGACAAATGAGCCGGAGCATTGTCATGCTGCAACTGCCAGTTTTTCGTCGTCCAGAGGTGTGGTCTTTTGCGCCGAACAGCATCTCTGAGTCGGCGTAGAACTTGTTGATAGTACTCTTTTGTCACTGTTTGTCCTTCCGGTGCGTATTCGTGATGCACAATTCCACAGATATCAAAGAACACAGTTAGCATCACCTTGATTTTGCTTCGCACCTGTCGCGCTTTTCTCGGCCTTGGAGACTCGGGATGCTTCCATTGCGACGACTGTGCTTTTGTTTCTGGGTCGTACCCGTATACCCATGACTCATCCCCAGTAATCACAGTGTTCAGAAACTGAGGATCAGTGTTGGTAGTGTCCAGAAGGTCCTGTGCAATCTCAATACGGAGTTCTTTTTGTTGTGCCGACAGCAGCTTGGGCACAAATTTTGCAGCCACTCTGCGCATGTTCAAATCATCACGAAAAATTGCATGTGCGGAATCTTTACTGATCCCAACCTCTTCGGCAATCTCTCGTACGGTCAAACGACGATCTCCCTTTACCAGATTTTCCACCCTCTCAACAACGGCTGCATTCCGAGCGGTTTGAGGCCTCCGGACGCTGATCACTCGCCACCGATGTGCGGCCATTTTTGAATCGGTTAAACCATTCCTTCACTTGTGTTACCCCCATAGCATCGTCTCCAAAAACTTGCTGAATCTTACGAATTGTTTCGTTTTGAGAATCACCAAGCTTTTGACAAAATTTGATGCAGTATCTTTGCTCAACTCGTTCATTCATTTTGAGAGAAATCAAAAATCCGACGAACACTTATAACAGCACCTTACTCAGCGGCCAGCAGGCAGCGACTGACACACTCGAACACGGAGAAAAAATTCAAGCATACGCATTAAGTTGTCTTCTTCCATTGTGCACAATGGCGCCGCTCTAGCATCATTACCGTAAACAGGAAAATTCAAGGTCGGATACTTTTTAGACAAACCTCGTACAGGGTGATTCTACGGTCATGGGACAAACTTCAGGGGGTGATAGAACACAACGAAACAAACACTTTTCACCATAGAATGTATGGTCGTTAGAGGGCGCTTTCCATTTCGGCACAGACACACGGTCCGGCGCAAGTTGGAAAGAAGAGGAATGAAATATGGAAACAACGCTTTAATGTCAAATAAACATCAATAACTGCTTGACAAAACGAAATAATACAATTAGATTTGCATAAATTAAAGATAAGTACAAGGAACAACGGGTAAGAAAGAAATGACATGTATAAAACATGATAAACTTTTCACATGGAAATGAAACGACATGTACAAACATCAGTCGCTAAGTACAACGCAAATGCACAATTGCAGAAGCTGTTCAAAATGTCGACCACCACACCTGATGCAGGCCTCGCGTGTGTTGATATATTTATGGAGCACATGGCCCCGCAGGGGCCTAAATCTCCGGTGTTGAACATAGAGCTTGACTTATTGGAATTTGTCTTGTTGAGTTGAGTGTTGAAATTAAAAGCTGGCTAATAATAAAAAAGAATCCGGTAAAATTTAGGAGTTAGGAAGAATAAGGATCAATTTTAATTAGGTAAGTCAGTGATCTCTGTTGCCCAGTGTGAGGCTGCGCCTAGGTCAGGATTTATTTTGAGGAAGGGTTGGGTCGTAGATTTCTATTTCCTGCACTGCTGCATTGTGACTATTATTAATTTGGAAGAAGAATTTGTGAGAGATTTTATAGATAAATTTTCTTATGGTTGGGATATTGAGGGCTCTGGTGATATCGCTATTGCGATAATACCATCTTGCATTCGATATTTGCCTAAGAAAGATGTTTTGAAGCTGTTCGATGCGCTTTAGATTCACATCACACATTAGTCCCACCCCAGATTGGGCAAGCATATGTTATGATTGGCCTGACAAATGAAAGGTATATGATTTTCTTGTTCTGTATAGAAAGTGTTGAACTCCGGGATGTGAGAGGGTAAACAGTGGCAGTGATTTTACGAAATTTATCCTGTATATGTTGTATGTGTGGCTTCCAGTTTAATTTTGAGTCTAGGATAAGTCCTAGATATTTGGTTTGAGATGCAGGCCTCGCATCGCCGACGTAACGCTTTTATACAAGCGTTTGACTGCGCTCTCTAGCGGCCAACCGCTGCACTTGCGACCCTACATTCTATGGGGAAAAGTGTTTGTTTCGTTGTGTTCTATCACCCCCTGAAGTTTGTCCCATGACCGTAGAATCACCCTGTATATTTATAGACAGATATATAGACATATTTGATAGGAGGGATAAATAATATATAAAATATAAAAATTAATTTGGGTGACAAAATATTTGATAGGAGGTATAAATAATGTATAAAATATAAAATTTAATTTAGACAACAAAATAACAATAATACAATCTTCCTAATATATATGAAAATAATACTTTTTTTACTTAGTATACAATTTACTAACGTTGTCAATGTGAAGGGTGTGCTTCGTGACTCTTGACAAGATTAGCAATGTTGGGTTCAAAATAAGTAAGTTTCAGCCTTCAATCGCCACGGAATTCTTATTCACTCTTAATTGCGTTGTCATTCAGGGTGGAGGTAATCCAAGTTAACCGAATTAAATATTATCCTTACAATGATATCATATTGTTCTATTAACCCCTGAGCCTGAATCGACCCCTAACAATGTTATATCAACCCCTGGGGGTCGATATCGACCACTTTGGCAACCACTGGGTTAAATGCTTGAGTCTTTGTGTTCCCCTCCCCTACACAGACCTACATGTCACAATTTAATTAGGTTTATCAGATAGATATGGTAGGTAGGTAGGTATTTAATTAACGTCGTACTGGAGCAATTAAACGGGCTATTGACGACGGTCTGGGATCAAACCCGAAGGGAAGAAACTGAGGACAACACCACGTAATTTTGAACCACGGTCAGATGACGAGGCAAAACCTGAGCTGGCACCCCACTCTCCAAATAGATTGATTTCGTGAAATCCGTTCATTCTTTTAAATTGATAGATATTTCTTACTTTTTGCACTTCAAAATATACGAATAGATTTTTTTCATTATCTTCATAAATATAGGAACATATACATAGGAATGAATCTATAGTTTCCAATTCCTATGTGATATTTTTAATTACGTGTATTGTTTTTAATTAAGAGATTGCTCATGTAAAATTTATTGAAATTCGGGTAAACGTTTAACAACTTTTGCAACTAAAAGGAACTTTTGAATCGCTAAATACAGGGTGAAATGCTTGAACCTCAGTGTTCTCTACACCCTTTTACACAGACCTGTATGTTACAATTAAATAGTGTTTAGTAATTCATAAGAAAATCTACAAACGATGACAATAATAGAAAAGGGGATGAATAAGACCATAAGATCCAATAATTCATAAGAAAATACAAACATAAAATCAAAATAAACAATAATTCATAAGAAAATACAGACATAAGGTTACAATAAACAATAATTCATAAGAAAATACGAACATTAGATCATAGTGTATATTAATTCATAAAAAATACAAGCAATAACAATCATAAAATAAAAAAAATATACATCAGCCCTTAATCTTTAAAAATTTAATGGATGATTTTAAAATATAATATATTTGTGATTTTAATGCTTAGCTTTATTTATATATGTTTTTGTATGCTGTACAATCTCAGAACCGAGACAATTTTGTATTACAAATTATGCTCACAAGATGGCAGTACCAAGCACTAAGCGCTTCTGTTGATCAGTTTATATTTCTTGTTGAGACCACGTGATCCTATAGAACATACAAATGATACTAAGTTGGATTCCAAATTCCTCGTTTGAAATTTTCGTTCGTCATTTGTTTTAATTTATAAAACTGTGTCATTGTCCCCAAACGTTGTCTGTCCAATTTTGTTTTGTTTTGGAATTTTGAGTGCTCTTGCACAATTCAGAAATATCACTGATTAATTGGGTTTTGCTTTCCGTCACTTTACTGTTAAATAACGCGGTTAGATACTTAAATATTTATCTAGACGAAATTCACGAATCGCCAGAGAGAAACAAAATTAAAATCCCTTTTAGTGGTTATAATCAAAATTTAATGAATCGTCAAATAAATATAGACTTCCTCTGTCTCAAACAAGTGGTCACATGTAACACAAATTTTATCCCGAAATCCTCACATTTTTTGAAAGACGGAAAAGGTAGGTAGTTGAATGAATTGAGCAATACAACAAGCTATTGGCGACGCTCCAGTATCAATCCCGAAGGGAAAGATCCGAGGACAACACTTCGTCATTTTGAACCTAGGTCAGGTGACGAGGACAACACCTCTAGCTGGCACCTCACTCTCCCAACTTCCACACCAAATCAACGTAAGGACATTTGAGGCTCCGGCAGATTTAACGTGCACCAGCTCCCTTATACATGATCTTTGGTTGGATCGAGTTTCGAAATAGCACCTCTCCGGTTGCCAATCCACTGCTCTACCCACCGGTTTAAGACGGAAAAGAAAAAAAAGTTAATTTTAGGGTTAAGAAAAGGTAAACTAAAGGGTTTATTTTTTAACATGGTTAAATATTACATATATGAAGACAATGTTTGACTTTTAATATAGCTTCAGGATTGCAATCTATATTACTTTGGAGGCGGTTTTCACGTATCTCGGTTTTTCTTTCTAATGTGTATAATTTTGTAGACTCCAAGAAAACTTGCAATGTTAACAAAGTGTTTTCTGACTTTAAATGTTTTCTGGTTGCACTTTCAAAAAAGTTCATTTGTTTTACCAGCCTTTGATTTCAAAATAAAAAATACCAAGTGACATTCTTAGATTGCTTTATACCGTTAGAAATGTTGTCTTCGTGGTACAGTTCACTTCAAAATTGAAGAAAAACTATTTATATTCGAAAAAAGTTGTGTAAATGGAACACTTTCATGGAACAGAAGGCGTATTATGAAGCATTATTATTGACTTCTGTTACTTTCTTCCATCTAGTCTTTTATTATTTCAGCCATTAATAATTACATTTATTGACTTTTAGTATTAGGTTGATGCAAAAGTCGTCTCAATTTTTTGGACGAAAATTGAAGAACAATTTTATTTACTAAACATTACATTTTTCAATATAGTATGTGCCGTTCTGTTCCATGACATTTCTCCATCTGTCTGAGCTGCATAATTCAGTACTTATAGAAGTTCTGAGGTTCCTGGCTAAAGAACTGATCCAGATGACGAAACTTTCTGAACCATTTACGGCACGTGGAGTAAATCGTCAACGATTACCCTCACCCTACACAACACATCTTTTGCGTCTGCGAAACATTCTTGCCTTTTCGGAAATAAAAAGCATGTCTAAAGAGCTCCTTATTTTCTTAGCCTGTTTCTGCCATTTTTAATGCTTAACAAAATTTAAAAACACAACCAAATAACACAATTTATTTCCCAATTACTCGCTGGAACTCCTTTCAAATATCAAAACTTTACATGTGTGAAGTAGATTAGATAACATTTCGGTTTTGCGATGCAATGCCATCTAGCGTCTAAAACGGGAAGAACTTTTGCATCAACCCAATACTTTTAGTTTTAAATAGACACTACCGTTGTCACCAGTCACTGTTGGAAACTATATACATTCCGTATAAGGTCAAAAGGGGTTAAGTCTGACTTTTCACGGATCCAAAGGAGTCACGTGCATCATTATTTTAAAATTAATATAATATGCTTAGAATCAATATTAAATGATTCTGCGAATCTTCATTGCAATGATTTATATCATGACACTTCTTTTTCTTCCTGAATATGTGAGGAAGAGCGAAATATTAAATTTAAGATTCTGAGAAGTAGCCAATTTGTGTGACTTGACTCCTTTTACCTGATACGGAAGATTTTAGATTCCTTATTTTTGTTTATACTTGAAACTAATTTTGTAAAATATAAAATAATTCATTTTCAAGTGTGCCAGATTAGCAAAATATTAGTTCTGTGTTGTTCTTCTGTTCTTTAATTTTATTGGTTCGTTATATCTCAATTTCATGTAAACCGATGTACAAAGGATTTGAAGTGCTAATGTAGATGAGGTATGTGGAAAATATGTAAATAATAAATTGGGAGTTTGATTATAAACCAACCGCATATTTCAGTGGGCTTTAATGATTACATCGTTAGAACTTGAACGTGGTGGTCTATAAACGTTATCACTTGGATCCAAGTTCAGAGAAAGTGAATGCAAAAATATAAAAGTTCTACTTCAAAAATGTGTTTAATCGTACACTCCCAACTTGTAGTGTACCATCAAGGGGGTAATTAACCCTCCTGGTGGTTCTCTTGAAAAGGTGTCTCGCCATTAGCGAAACTGACCAGTCTTAATGGACGAGGTATCTTGTCATTAGAAGAAAAATGACCAAATCTTGATCTGGTCGTCATAAAAAAATTGACAGTATCTTGATGACGAGATATCTCGTCATCAAGATATTGCCAATTTTTTAGTCATTAGCCAAATTGGTCATATCTTGATGGACGAGATATCTCGTCGAAACCATTTGGAGGGTTAAAAACCTTCGACAAGTTTTTCAATTTACCCATTGTATCCACTATAATCACGCAATTATAAATGTCATCGAAGGAAAAATGAATGAAAGGGTAACTCAACTAAAAATATAATGGTCGTGAAACGCAAGAAAATATTGGATTTGGATTGCAATTCCTAAGCAAAAGTTATAAATGTTAAAATCAGTTCCCATGTCTATTATCGATTCAATATGCTGCCAATGGAATCGATAAGACATAAGAGCTGATTAAAAAATTTATGAAGTGACTTGCCATCTGCTGTCGTTGGAATCGATAACGGACGTGAGAGCTGATCCCCAAACATTTATAACTTTTATAAAGATTTCAATCCAAATTCACGATTTTCTTGCATTTCATGGGCATTACATTTTTTGGTGGAGTTACCTTTCCGTGTATTTTGCTTTTGATGATTTTCATTATTACATGATTATATTGGATACAATGGGTAATTTTAAAAATTTGTCGAAGTATTTTTTGTGTGCTACAAGTTGTGTACTAATAAACACCTTTTTGAAACAGAGAAACAAAATTTCCAAACACCTATGACAGTTAGGTATTCTTTTACTTTTTACCACTTTCGTATTTTGTTCGCATCTCCATCTTGCGACAGAAATAGGAACTAAAATAAATCAGTTTGATCTCGCAGTTTTCTGCAGAATTCAGCATTAATTTTACTCCTTTATCACTAAAAATACGAACTAAATTTTTTGTTTGAAAAAATTTAATTCTTAATATTCAACTACTAAATAAAGGGATACAAAACTATACCTCAACGCATAGCTTTAAAAAATCTTCCAAATAAATGCTGCTATCAATTTTTTGCTGCTATCAATGGAAGTTTGACCTCACATAGTGCATTTTTAACTCTATAAGGACCATACTTCTTGGGTGTTCTTACACGGGGGTAAGAGGACTTCATCCCTTCAAGACCAAAAAGAAAACGTCTCATTAATTAATTGAACGACCTGTTCTTTAAAAACAGCGGGTAGGCACAGTCCCTACTTTACCGTAAGGTTTGGTTCGTGATTACTTTTGGGCGGAATACCTGGTAAGTGGGTCGCTGGTGAATTGAAGACGGGGGTATTGGGGATTTGGTTGACATTTATTTATTTAGCCAGTTTTGATTGATACATAACATGGTGTTAGAGTGTGGGCAATGCTTAGTATTCTATGGCGACCTTATGGATGATGGGTCTGTGATAACTAAAGTACGAGACTAACGGCATGGTGTCGATGCTGATGTTCCTGACAAAGGTAAGGTCGATGGTGGTGTTCCCAACGTGGTGGCAGCTCGTTGGATGGTCCAGCATACGCGCGCCTGCACCTTGTTTCTTTGGTAAGCTCTAGATCTCCTCACTTGTCATAGGTTTAGACTTCTTGGCATCATTTTGTTCGTCTTGAACTGCTTTTTCAAAATATTTACCTTTCCTATACCGCAATTGAAATTTAGTGTGATATTTTGGCTTCATAGTAATATCTTTGACAAATCGTCACTTTCCATTGCACACAATTTTCACACAAATGGTTTAAACTGGCAACTAGTCAAATGTCATAGTAAAACTCGTCATTCTCTTCAATTTAAGCACACGCACTCGCCACGACCCGTCGATTAGAACTGAAGTTACAGCGGTTAAACAGGCCCGAAATGTGACTCATTTTCCCCATCACGCAGTACAAAGGTCAGATGGGGTAGTGGATTAGTGGTCGACCTGTTCGACGCGGCCCACCTTCCTCTACACGATGGTAGTTCATTATCCCTATAGGCTGATTCCCCCTGGAGTTATGGGATTTGAGATATCAACACTTTTCGTAACGAGCAAGTTTCTGCCGATGACCACCATACCGATTTTAAAGACGTATTCACGTCAAAAATCGTGTATTTAGGTGTTTTCCACATTTCCTCCTCATTCATTCAATCATTAAATAAATATCCATTATTTTTATACCACTTACAAACGCATCTCATTATTTATTTACATCATCATATAAATTCTTTAGTGACTAGGGGCACATAAGGCCTTCAATCTAGATCGCCAAAGTTTCCTGATCGATGCAGCAAGTCTAGCTTCACACTAGAACTCCCATCCAGCCTCACTTCTCTCTTGTTCCATCATACGTCGCCAGGTCAAACGGGGAATTTATTTACATGGCTGGATAAAATAGTAGACCATATTCTTTATTAATATGAGAAATTAGATCTTCTTTTGTCTTAAATACGGCTCGATACGTCTTGAAAGAGTACCTCTAAAACGTCTCTTAAAAAAAAACGCTCTATCCCTACTCTCTTAAAAGTAAAAAGTTCGAATTTAAAAATCACACGTCCCTGCATTGCCTATTGCCCTAATATAGAGGTCGCCAATAGAGCCCGTTGGATTACTCCAGTGCGACATTAATTAAATACCTACCCCTAAAATAGAGAGCTTGCGATACCAATATCGCCTCGTCTAGATTACGATGCTTCACTTCAGGGGACCATGGTAATCATGTTAGTCAAGTAATTTAATGCTTGTTTGTTAACGAATCTGCAATTAATGCATGGATACCAAAGTAAACCCCACAGTAATGCTTTGTTTTCTTGTATTTTTACTGTTTATCTCAGAAAAATAATTTTAATTCATTTCCGAAATAAGTTGTCTTCATTTAAATCTAAGTTAAAAAAATAAAATCAGATCATTTTACTGAATAATAGACCATTTTACTGAAATGAGTGAGTGTCACTTTTTTGAACGAGTGTGGAGTGGTCATTTTAAGTAATGTAATTGGCTCCTGTGTTACTTGAATATAACCTGAAATCATCAAGGCTAATTAGGATTATGTTAATAAGTTTAAGTTCAGAACTTTTCCTTAGGAGGTAGGAGTATTTATACCAGCTGAGTAGCGTAGCATTATAACTGGAGATGCCAAGATTGAATCGAAAGCAAAGAAATTGGTAGTTTGTGTCGAGGACACAAACCGTAGTTTTGACGTGAATGCTCGTGTCTGATTTTGGATTGTGGAATGAATGAAACACACTTAGGAAGTTTGAACGATTGTTTATTGTGAAGATTCAACAAGCAGCACGTAGAATTTCGACATTTTGCGGACCCCCTCATCGTGCTCAGTGCTCCTGCGCACACGCTCGAAGGTCATGTCAGGTACGGCCATCCTTTGTCTGCACCGACTCTATATTTATCTTCTGGTTCTGAAATCACAAGAAAAAACAGTTGCAACGCTTTTTATAACGCTAGACTTTTCATGCATGACCCCCAGTACAGTTCCGATTTTAAAGAAGTACCCAAGTAAAAAATCTTGTTTTGCGTTTGATAATTTTATTCTTTTTATATCTCGAAGACAATATAATATAAATAATTTTTATCCAAAGTTGAAAGAGTCCAAAATTCTCAATTGCGTCCAATCCAGAAAATTCTATGTAGATGATTCAAGCGCACTAGAGGTTGTCATTTACATTAAAAATGATATAACAGAGAGAGATAGAGACTGATAGAACCATGTGCAAAGACCCACTGCGTACATTATCTGTACTGGCCGTTGAACTCAGTAGGAAGCATGAGGTAGTAAGAAGATTCTGTGCTGAACATCGACTTTCTAATGAAATAGAGGGAGCATGCGCCCAGCTTTATGCTTCTTCTGGTCGCAAAGTTTGAAAATCTGTCTCGTGGTTGTGGGAAAAAGCACGGATTCTAAATTAGCGATTAAAGTGATTATCCACAGTGATCAAGAGCACTAGTCTGCGCTTCGATTGCCAATGGGCTAAGGCGATTCGTAAGCCCTTCAGAGATTTTTCGACAGCGACTTCGCCCATATATTCTCTGTCCATCTCATTGGAAGGTCGATGGTACTGAAGCGTATGACAAATGCTTCAATTGACCAATCATGGTAAGAAACTCTTTGAGGCTGAATGTATGGTGCATCGGCACTCCCTGGTTGGCTTTTAGCGATGAAAATCAATGATGTTAAAATAAAAGATGAAGTCTCAGATTTGATTTAAAAATTGTTAAATTTTTGATTCAGGTATTGTCGATTATTTTTTAAAATTTTAATTTCCTTCTATTAGGGGAAAAAGACTTCAACAGACACTACGTCACTGGGTATTTATTAATCTTTAGGTAGTTTGATTGTATATATATATATTGTTTCGAAAATATCTGTTCAAATTGTAAAGGTTAGTAGAGGGCCTCAATATAAACATTATTTGTCAAAGAATGTGTGTTCGGAAATGCCAAATTTAGATAGTAGAGAGCGCTGCTTGGATCAGTCGATAACATCATTTGAGTGGCGTAGGGTGTTATTCCCGTTCGGATTTTCAACGGCATGATTCGCTACACAAATTCGAAGCTCGCAGATATGCATCTGATGTACGGGGTCACAGAAGCCATGCTATCGACTGACCTAAACGTCACCCTCTATCACCTAAACGCGGCATTTCCGTACACACATTCTTTGACAAATAATGTTTATTTTGTGCCCCTCTACCAACCTATACAAAATGGCCAGATATTTTCGAAACATCCTGTATAATACTCGCTTTAATGTAGACTCAACTTCATCAAATGGTGTTGAGAAATGAAACTTGCTGGTAAGATCTTTTGAGGTGCGACATATATAAGCATGCCTAAAGTGGTATGCTTATTTTGGGTCACTAAACAATAGAACACGTCATGTTTTCTTACGTAGAAAATGTCATTGCTTCCTCATTTCAATTACTTTATTCATTCATTTGGTGTTGTGCTTTTCACACAGCGTGATCCCTGGCGAGTCGAAAAGGAAAACAAACCACGGGACGTGACCTTTTGGTTGCCCTAAGTGATTAAAGTTGATTTAAGCCATTCTGATAGTTACTTGTTACTCAAATCCCAGAGGAATTTTCAGTGAAAACAAACAAACCAGACGGAAAGGGAAGATTTTACTTCCGATACCCAAATGATCTTGCATGATACATATCGGGGTTATCTTAAAATGTAGTTTGTCGTCGTTTCGGCAGCATTTGACCCTCCAAGTGGTTTCGATGATTATATCTCGTCCAAGATTTGGTCAATTTTGTTAATGACGAGATATTTCGTTCATCAAGATCTGGTCGGTTTTGAAAAGGACGAAATATCTTGCCGAGACAAAACTGCCCTATTAACCCAAGGGAATGGAGGTCCAAGTAGGAATAACAAATTGTCCTTTTCCTAGAGCTATGGACAGTTTGGAACAAGTTGTTGCATCAATCCTAATTGACGTTCAACAATCAACTACATTTTAATCGTAATTTATTCTTTGGAACTTTAATTGACGAAGTACTGAAATCATACTTTCTTTATTCACTCAAAAGGCTTATTAGTCAAGAATAAAACTAATGATAACAATACGAATGTTGAGTTTCTATATATTGGTAAAAAATAACTTATTCATGATGAAAATACAAGACTTCAATCTTTCAAAAACTTTTCCATGTGTAATAAATAAAAAAACTGTTGGTAGGCTGTGTCGAGGACACAAACCATAGTTTTGACGTGAATACTCGGACCTGATGTTGGATTGTGAAATAAATGAAGCTGACATAGGAAGTTTGTACGATTGTTTATTGTGAATATTCAACACTTAATTTACAATTTGTGACTATAAATTAATTGCTGTAGCATAAAATACTCTAGAAAAAAAGAGAAGAGCATTGTAAAACATCTAACAAAATATTACAAAGAAATCTGAAATTTCAAAATGTATATAAACAAAACATTTACATTAAAACAAAACATTTGACGTCATAATGACATCAAAACACGTTATTATTTATTTGACTATTAATTTGTTTATTATTGTATAGCGTATGGTACATTTCATTTTATAGTTATATAAAAGTTTTCATCCCTTATTATCTCATGCTGCGGTACATTTTTTAAATCCTTTAATTGTAAATTCTTAAGATGTACATGGCAGTCACGGAAAAAAACCGAACCACCCCTCTTCATTCGAATAATTTTAACAGAGAGAAAATTCAAAGATGGCATTCGACAGGAACTGACTTCTATAAATTCAAATACATAAAATTTGCATAAAGGGCCGTCTTCATATTAAATTAAGCACGAACGTCATAATTTCCAATGGAAACCTCTATATTGATACACAATTTCAAATCTATATAAAAATTTAACTTCAGTTACCAAATTTCATGTCATCAAGTCTTACCGTTTAGAAGTTATGAGTATAGAAAAATTGGGGAGGGGGGGGGGGAGCTCCTAATGTTTAATCAGTTTCTCAGACTTTTATAGATATATTCCTAAATAATATTTCTATAGAGGTGATATTTTGTTATTTTGTACCATGTTACTGTTAAGCGAAAATCCACCTAATATTTTATTTTAAAAATAGATTTTAGTATACAATAATAATTATTAAATTAATGTTTAAAAAAATTATGAATTGGAACCTTACTATATTTTGATGGAATTGATTCAGAAGGACTTCTAATATGACCATACAAAATTTCAGTTCATTAAAATAATTAGTTTTTGAGTTACATTAAATTTTCCTCATTATGACGATTTTAGGGGGCAACCAAAAGTTTAAAAAATGTCTAACAAACCTGAGGAATGTTTAAATTTTTGAAAATTTCATTTATGTTTTTTTTATCTAAAATACATATTGTCTTTTACCAGTTATGTGTCGTATAGATAAACTCTACTAATAAATGATCAATTGAATGAATCAATCTACTCACCTTTTGGATGATCGGAATATGAGTTCGATTGTATTAAATGTATGTAAGCTTTTTGGTTGCATACATAGAAGGGAACGCTAATTAAAAAAATGACATTTATTAAGAATACTAAAGACAATACAAAATTATACAGAACATCGATCAACACTTTCTCCGTTTTGAATTGTTTTCAATTCCAAAATACTTTTATCACATTTTAATCATGGTTACAATTCACAATATTATCGTTTGAGCTCGTATAATAAATATAATTCTCGGATCGTTTGCACGTGCTGACAAATACGTTTGAAATAGTGTTTAAATTTGAAATTCGGGTAGCTATATTTACAACTAATCTCGTTCTACGAATAGCAATTTTCATTGTGGAGATGATCCCTAAAATTGACAGCAACTTTAACATTGAATATCTCCGGATATAAAGATAGTAAAGTCATGAAATTTTTATATTTAGCCTAATTTAACGATGCAGAATTTGATTAAGGCATCAAAAAAGGGTGTTTGCATTGGAAATTCTGTTTGTGGAAATTTATTATGAAGACGTCCCCTTATGCATTTTTTGCATTTTGAATTCGTAGAGGACGTTATTCCCTATTGAATGATATTTTTGAATTTGCTCTACTATGAATAGTGCTGGAAATAAAGAGGGTAGTTTTTTTTTCCGCGACTGTACATCAAAGTATTTTCAAATATACTCTTTTTATTTCTATCTTTATATATTATTATTATATAATATTTATTTCACATTTTGAGGTTAAAAAAATGGATTTGAATATAAAATTTACACTTCGTAATTCAAAATAAACTTTCTCAATATCAAAATAAATATTCTTCAAAAAATTTTTAAAACACAGCAATATAAATTCTATAAAAATTTTAACTTTTAATTTCTTTGAAAATATTTTTATTCTTTAAATATTTCTTTGTTGAGTTATCAAAATAACCTTTCTGAACGTCACGAGATTTCGAGCGATGTAGTATTGCTTTTTAAACACACCAGACATAATGACTAAATTATTGCTTAAAATTGGTTGAAAGAATTCTAGGAAATATTCTATTGACCGAGGTGGTTAAAATTTGTTAAGTCATGTAAGGAAAACTCCAGGTTACAGAAGGGATTTATGTGAACGCCTCAGAGGGTTAAATTCAACGTTATTTCAATATTTTATATTTTCATTATAAAGTACAAAATGGTTTCAAAACATATGTTTGTGTAAAAACGTTGGAAGATGCGTAATACCTGTATGAAGTGTTTATAAAATTTGATGTGAAGATAATAAGTGTGAGCAATTCATGATTTGATGAATGAATTGTAGAAAGAAAAATGAATTTGAATGAATTGTAGAGAAAAAAACCCGAAACTTTTCAAGCAATAGCTCTGCTAAAACACAAATAATTTCTCCGAATGTTTCATTTTAAGCAAAACATCTTTTCCTCATTGATGTGTTTCGCTGAGACAGAATGAATTTTGATTTTTAAAAAAGACAGTTTTGATTGAACAGTATAAATGTTTTGAAACGCTTTAGAAAATATTTTGAAACTACCAGTGAACAGATAAAAACCAATTGGAAGATATTTTTACTTTTAATTATTTTGCTTATATTCACATTATGTTTTTGCTTTAAATTTATTTCTAACGAACTTTAAAAATGGAAGCAGGTGTATAAAATCAATTGCCAAAGAACGAAAATCTAGGTCAAGCGTGCTGAAACACCTTCTAGTGCCACCTGTCAAAACTAATAAATTAATTTCAAAATGAAACTCATTGTCGGGCTCTCGGGAGCTGTCAGTTGGCGACATGCCCGTGGTTATGAACGAGTCTATTAGTTAAATTAGGGGCAACGTAAGCAAATCGCTTCTACAATCAACGTCTTTAGCGTGGATTCTGCTTATAAATTAATCGTTCGATGCTGAAAGCGATTGCTGTGTCGGGAGGTAAACCAGTCAAGGCGATCACCATTTTTTTCAAATGCTAGCCTCCTAATATTTCCCCAACCACCCCTTTCAAAAATCAACTGACCTAAGGTAGACTGCTTTCTCGTCGGAGTCGCATTATAAAAAGTAATGTACAGTTTGTTATTTGGATGTTGCAGTCACTGTGCACAAGTGCAGTCTTTCGTTGAAGTCCAAAGGGAAACCTTATTAAATTTTTTGCATACTGTAACTGAGCTTAAAACGTCAATTGCGACTTCCACCTGCAACTCGTAATTGACGTCCATCTCATACGATATTCAAAACCCAATCATTCGTGTGTCCGGGACTTGAGTTAAGGGTTGAAATTGTTGGTTTCAACCACTGACGTAGGAACCAAATGATTTGCTTCCGCCCCAGTCGGTAGCGGCGAGATGTTTCTTTCACCCACTGCTCAAAGTGGCAACTCGCCGTAAGTTGGATGACGTTCTGCTACCGTTGAGCTCTGGTGATAATGAATGACGTTGGTATGATCTCAAACGCTCTGAAATTTCATATTGATACTGCGTTATAAATATATCACATTACCGCCCCCTTTCCTGTTTCTTCACAAAAACAAATTACATTAAACTTTGTTTCAAATCCGGTAATGAAATGTGAGCGGAAAAACAATTAGTGATGATGGCTTATTTTTAGATGAACTTTTATCTCTTAGAGAAGATATCTCTCATATATCTTCTCTTCTCTAATAGTCTGTGTGTGTCTCTTATTAAGAGATATTTTCTCTCTTATCTTAAGAGTATCTTTTTTTCTAAGAGATATATTCTTTAAAAGATATCTTCTGTACTGAAACGTAAACGAAAAGAACTCTATAATGATGGCTTGTTTTTAGCTGAACTTTGATTTCTTAGAGAAGATATCTCTTAAAGTACCTTCTCTTCTCTAGTAGTCTCTCCGTTATTAAGAGATATTATCTATCTCTTAATAAGAGATAGAATATCTCTTAGAGTACCTTCTCTTAGAGTATCTTATCTCTCTCTTAATAAGAGATAGAATATATCTTAGAGTATCTTATCTCTCTCTTAATAAGAGATAGAATATCTCTTAGAGTATCTTCTCTTAGAGTATCTTCTCCTAGAGTATCTTCTCTTAGAGTACCTTCTCTTAGAGTATCTTCTCTTAGAGTATCTTCTCTAAGAGATATCTTCGCTAAGAAAGAGATATCTCTTGATATCTCCTGTACTGAAATCTGAACGAAACAAAATCAGTGATGATGGCTTGTTTTAGCTGAACTTTGGTCTCTAAGAGGTATCTTCTTGTTGATGTAGCTATATCTTTTTTCTCAAATTAGATATTCAAGAATGATCCTTTTATAAATGAAAAAGTTCAAGCACAGAGTTTTTAATATTAGAAGAGTTAAGTATTATTATAAAAATTGGTGTAATAACATGTGGTCACCTTACAAGTGAAACACGAAGTCGAAAACATAGTCCTGAGAAAACAAAGAGGAAAAAATTATGTTCGGGAGCTAAGCTAAAATCTAACTTTCATGCAAAGAAAATGACTTGCTGAACATCACCAGTCTAAAGATAATCACATTCTGGCTTAGAAAAGCCGAAAAACTCATATATTGAAAACTAAATGTGTCTCACTTGCAAGTCGGCGATATATGACTCATATAGTGTTTATAGAATATTTCTTGAAATCCAGCGATATATAACTCACATACTGCTTCTATAAAATTTTCCATTTCCATCTAGTGTTTTTATCCTGCACCACCTTTTAAACTCATCAGTTCCTTTAAAAATTTTAATTCACTATTTATGCTGCAGACGATGATCTTTTTTTACTTGTTTGTTCATCTGTGATTAGGAGTTTAAATATTTATTTTAATTCAATGTTAGCAGTTTTTATGTTTTTAAATCTACCTCTTATCATTGTTTGGACAGTTAATTTTTAAGTACTTTATTTTATAACTAGGTTATATTCTTGTGTTTGGAGCAGCTTGTCCGCATTTGTACCTTGGGCCATAAAATCCAAACCAACCAACCATATACTGCTTATTAAATATTTCTTGTAAGTAGACGAATGATATTGCTTCAAAAACAACACGAATCGGAACATATTTAATCATTAAAAAAATGAGCGTATATATTTTTAAAAAGTTAATGATGGAGTGAAATGAAGTATGAAGGTATATTGTAAAAGAAAGATGACTTACGGGAATTGCTTCCCTCTTTTATGAAATACTTATTTACTTACGATAACGTACCATACACAAACGACTAAACGTACCTCTCACGAAATAATTATTTTTTTCTGACATTCAGTTAGTATTTAATCTTTAAAAACAACGAAATAAAATGTTTAAAAATGTACTGGAGTAAAATTAAATATACAGATTTATTATAAAGATATATGTATGAAAGGTGTGGGACATAATCGAATTGCTTCCTCTTTTATGAAATATTTATTTGTGGCACGTTAACACGTACCACACATAAACTGTTAAACGCACCTCTCATTCATCCTCACGTTTCCCGACAATCCAGTTGTAAGGCAGCGTAAATAGTTTTGGAATTGTGCCCAGCAGTATTTCAAATTAGAGAAAGTTACGTTTGAATGTAAGAGATCGGAAAGACTGAATTATTTTTTATGGCCGACCACTCACCACTCGGCCTTCGGCACTATAAGGGTCGAAATGATAGCTAGTTGTGAAGCACCCAATGGGAGAGCAGCCGCTACTGCTAACAAGGACAATTACTCACATCCATGAGCATATGAAACGTAATTTTACTGAATCTGTACCTCAAAAAGAACCGATATATGCATTACTTGAAATAGTTTATACATTTTATTCCAGGGATGGGGACTTGTTAAGACCAAGGGCCACATAGATTTACTGCAAATAAAGAAATAAAGAAGGTAAAATGTAAATGAAGAATTTAATTTGATCCGTGACATTGCATTGATCTAACAATTGTTTTAATGTTTGGTTCGATTTTTATAGTAACCAGGCGCAAAATTTTCATTAGTCAAGCGGTTCCTATTTTTTGTTTTGTTAATATTCATGACTGAAAACATATGTTCTCAGATATATGTTGACCCAAAGAGGCTTGCTCATTTTAATGCATTATCTAGCAACGTTTTTACCTAAGTTACCAATCCTGTGACTTGTTAAAGTTAAAATAACATGGGTGTGGCGGACCTCCAGCAAATAAACGAAGGGCAGCGGTCAGTGTATCCCTGCTTTATACTTATACTCTTTAACGAACCCCTTTTTCCGAACTCGAAATTACGAAATCTATCAATTTTCGCTCAGATCGCAGAAGCTGTGAGTTTTCATTTCATATTCAGAACAATAGGCTTTAGAATATTGTTTATTAACCAAATGGAAGAGGGAAAAATCTTTCTTAGAAAATAATTATTTGAGAAACAGAGAAGCAGAAATCTGCCTTACCCAAAACGAGCGGCAATCTATTTCGGGTCTTGCCAAGGCCAAAACGCGTGGGTTTTGTTATTGTAAGAAGCTAATAGTCAATGAGAGGGAGAAAAAGCGCCGGCGATCCAGCAGGACACTCAAGTTTTAGACAGACAGAAAATATTCAGAAAAATGTTATTCAATCTACGGGGCCGTGTCAGCCCGGTGTGAAGAGTCGCAGATTTGGACCGGAAAGTTGCGAGTTCGAAACTAGATCCAACCTAAGATCGTAGTGCACGTGGGGGCTGATGCCCGTTAAATCTGTCGTGGCTTCGAATGTCCTCACGTTGGTGTTGGATGTTTGGAGAGTGAGGTGTCAGCTCAGGTGTCGACCTCGTCATCTGACCGAGGTTTGAAATTACGAGACATTATCCTCGGATCTTTCCTTTCGAGATTGATCCCGGACCGTCACCAGTAGCACCAGTGCGACGTAAATTCAACTACTTACCTACCTTGCATTGCATTTGGAACAAAGGTAAAGTATTTGAATACATACCTTCCGTTAAAGGACTTAAGTCGAATTGGCTACTTCTCAGAATCTTAAGTTGAATACTTACTCACTTTTTCTCGTAACTATTCAGGAAGAATAAGGAGCATGCCATGATTCAAATAATTGTAATTTAGATTCGTGGATTCATTTAGCTTCGATGTCAAGCATATTATACAGGGTAGCCCAAAATTCAATAGACCATTTAAAAATAGAATAACTCTTTTATGTATTAAAAATTCACATTTATTCTTTTATAAGCAATAAATATACTTTTCGTTAGCTATTTTTAATTAGTTTTGTAGATTATGTCCTTCAAATGGCCACCATTTTGTTCTTGACAGTGGCTGGCTCTTTCTAAAGTGTGCTCCATCACTTTTCGCTGTTTCTTGTCTTATTCCTTCAATTTCTTCACAGATGTTGGCCTTCAATTGCTGGATGGTCCGAGGTTTGTTACGGTATACTCTGTCCTTTAGATATCCCCACAAGAAAAGTCTAAAGCCGTAAGGTCAGGTGAGCGTGGAGGCCAATTGAATTCAGTTTCGCGAAATTATCCACCGTCCAAAAATTTGCCTTACGAGCTCCGTTGTAGGACGAGTTGTATGGGGAGTAGCACTATCTTGCTGCCACCATACCTCTTGTGTGTTCTCAACTGCCGAATGTAAGCTCTTTGTTAGCACAATTGACCGATGATTTTGTAGATAAAATTGGATTATTTTTACTCGTTGCTCTGTCGTGAATTTCTCCATAATTTTTTCCCCAAGGATTACATATAATCTGAAAAATTTCTTCATAACTATTTTCCAAGGATTACATATAATAATCTGAAAAAAATTGAAAAAATTAATAGCAAAAGTTATTACATTTTAAAATGGTTTGGTGTCTTTTGGGCCACCCTGTATTTTAAATTACTGAAGCACTTGACTCCTTCGGACTCATCAAAAGTCAGAATTAACCCCTTTTGCCCTGACATGGAAGATATAATTAAAAACAAATATCAATATGCAGAATCTTGAAAAGAAAGCTACTAGACACCCATTTCACAAACGGCCAAATATGGCTCTTGTGCCATAAACCCCCAAAACCAACAAACTAACCCATTTCACAAGTGGAGTACAGAGTTTCTAACTAACCAATGATATTCTTTAAAAAATGATTTTTTTAAACAATGAACTTTCCCGAACTGTCCCGAGGGAATCAAAATTAGGGTCTGCTCTTTGCTAGTTACAAACTCTTCGCACGTACGCCTTACTCGGAACTCCATTCAAACTTTTAATTCAGACTGTTTTAGCATCCATAAAGCAAAGCCTCTTGACATCGGAACCCGTAATCCTCAGATTTGTAACGTAACAGCGCAATGCGAGACGTTAAAAGCGACGTTACTCTTGATTTGCGAGTACCCTGTTGAGACGACGTATTGGTGAGCTCTTTTTCTGTCTCGTTCAGTTTTTTTTTCGTTTCTCGTGTTCTTTTCGCAGAGGATGTTGTGTTGGAGTGCACGCGGACGTTGCGTAGAAGAGAGAAGGTCAAAGAAGGCGTGCCAATTTTCGAATTTAATCCAACGTCCAGGCATTGAGAGAGAGAGAATATGGAAGGGAGAAACAAGGACTGAGGTGGTGACTACCCACATGCAAATCTCCACGAGTCGACTTTCTCAAAATCCTTTAATGACCCAAGTAAATCATTCTTGATAAATAATAGGTAATTGAAATAAAACTTGAGATGTAACCACTCATAAATTCCCATTTGCCCAACTGCAGCAAAAAAATGATTTGAGCGACAAAGGATTTTCATAAATGCCTGCTCTCCTTCATAATATTGGGGTATAGGAAGCCCAGTTGGTAAAATGGCAGATTAGCAACCGGAGTGTTCGAAACTCGATCCAACCAGACCATCGTGTACGTGAGGGATGGTGCATGTTAAATCTGTCTTGGCCTTAAATGTCTTCAAAATGACGTCGTGTGGAAGTTTGGAGAGTGGGGTGCCAGCTCAGGTGTTGACCTCGTCATCTGACCTTGGTGCAAAATTACGGCGTGTTGTCTTTGAATGTCTTCCTTTGGGACTGATCCCGGACCGTCACCAATACCCCGTATGTTGCCTCTCATATTGCGACGCAAAATCAACTACCTACATATTTGCCTAATATTTTAGTTTGTAATATTTGCCGTGCCTAGTGGTATAGAGGCTAAAGGCGTCGCTCTTAGGCAAGCCACATATCGGTCCAACATCAGTCCTGCGACACTAAATTGGCTGATCTACGCTTGCGTGTCGACATGTTTTCAGTACAGAAACGGAGAGTGTGTGGGTATGTCGCTTATTGCTCCAGTGTGTGGTCAGGCTTAAGAAACTGGTAGACTTCAAACATAAATTAATAGGGGAGGGGAGAAAAATTTGTGATTGACACTTTGCATTTATTTTTCATGAAACCGTCAAAGCTTAGAACTATTGTTAACTATCTTCCTATACCTTAATTTTCATGATAATAATGACTTTTGTAGTATCGACAGTGGTATTTTGTCTCATTCTTGCTCCACAGTTTTTCAGTCCTTGAATGGTTTTCGGTCGACGTTTCGATAATGCCCTTTTTATGTCCAAAAGCACAAAAGTCCATGGGTGAAACATCTGGAGATTTAGCAGGAATATCAGTAAAAGGTATTGACTTGATACCAGTTTCTTGTTCCATTTTTTCCAAGAATTTAATAGTCGATTTAGATGTGTGGCTGCTTGCTTTACCCTGATGCAGTTCTATTGATTGTTGGCACTGTGGGTAAAGATATGGTATTTCTTTTTTGAATATTGGGGATAAAATAGGGTCTTGATATTATGTGGGATTGATTTTTACATTTCCCCCCTCTTTTTACTCTTAATTTTCCATTGCATGCAAAACCGGCAACAATCATAAATCTCTTAGAGAAAGTTTTTACGTTCACTTTGCTATAGTCCTTTGACTTGGCGGATTCTCTTTTAAAATTAAAGATCTTACCTTACTCAGAAATTTTTCTTTTTTGGAAGCATTTTTTTACTTTTACGTTTTTTTCCTTTCTCATTAATAATATTATTTATCGTACTTTTAGATATCGAAAAACCATGACTTTTACAGCGTTTTTGAATAATTGAATAAGCATAATTCTCTTCGGAAAGAGCGGAAACATAGCCTTCCATCCATTGCTTATTTAAAAGCGCCATTTTGAAAGCAAACAAAACTCTGAGTTAGCAGACGATAAGTTATACTTTAACTATTTAACTGCCGTGAAAATAAAATTCTTTCGCAGCATACAATTTTTTTTACAACTCATCAAAATCGTTCAAAAAATGTCCGAACAGCCTCTAGTGATCTTGATTTTACGCTGTTTTATTTTGCGTTGCTTGACTATGATTTTTCTGTGGCACCATCAAATGCCATGAATTCAACAACGATAATTTAGGACAAGGGTCCCCAAACTTATTGAGCGGATTGCGACACTGGGTTTTTTAAACTATTTTACGCTTCCGTATCGAAAAAGAGTTCAATTTTACATATTTAAAACCCATAATAAGCAAAATTTTAAATTACGTACGTTTTAGAATGGGCTGTGCTGGAATTTTTTTTATCTATTGTGCAATTTACGTCAACCAAAAATTTGTGCAAAATAAGGTTTCAAATTTCTGTCCCTTTTGACCGAGAAAATCATTAAAAATAGTACGAAAAGAGCGTTCCTTCACAAAAGAAATAAACCTAGCCGCTTCCTACCCTCGGATTTTCCTTATTTGACCATAACGAACGACATGAAGTTTCTAACAAACACCAGAAAAAGTTTCTAATTTGCCCCTTTAGTAAACTTAATTTTTGCTTTATTATTTTATCAACATGTCTGGCCAGATGACTTTATGCAGAGGGCAAGATCTGGAACTCGGGTCGTACTTATTGCTTTCAAGAAAACATTTTTTTCTTCTGAAAATCTCAAATTTTGTTACATGTTGTAGAGCAGGTAGGTAGTGGGTAGTTGAATTAAAATCGCGCTGGAGCAACACAACGGGCTATTGGCGACTGTCCGGGATTAATCCCGAAGGTAAAGATCCAAGGAGACCTCTTAATTTTGAATCACTGTCAGATGACGTTTGTAGACAGTTTCGTTTGGGAGGAGCTAAGGAAGTAGTCATCATGGAACTGAAATCGTTCTCTTTTTGGGGAGAACTCTTTCCCCAAAAAATCAATCTGCCCGATTCAGTAGTCATTCACTCACTTAGGGCAAAAAGATGAATAAATTATGAAAATTTAAAAAAGAGAATTGAAACCTTATTTGGGTACATGAAATTTGTATACCAATTATCAAATATTGATCTGAATAAAATCAATTTTTGCTTAGAATTCTTGAACTTCAAACCAAATAACTGATAATTCTTCTGAACCGATTCCAAAAGAAGAAATGATTCCCACATCCCTGGCTTTCAAACGAGTAAAAATTACTAACTGAAATTTATTTTATGGAATATAGTTTAAAGTTGGGTTGTTTTCTTTTGTCTCAAAAAGTTTCGCTAAAAGGATAATTTAATTTTTCTATTGCTTTGATGATGTGCTTCAGTCTCTGAGAATGTCACGTGGTAGGGTTTTGAAAGTGTTAAAAAATGGCTTACGCTTTCGAATTACCCGTTTGAAGCAAGAGACCACATTATCTGAAGTTCACGATTCAAGATAAATCAACCTGAAGCTGAACATCAATGCTACTTTCAGATAAAAAAGCTTCTCGTCTCGAAATTATCTTTAAATGGTGGTGATACAATAGCTCTTGATACAATAGATCAGTAGAGTTTTAATGGAAAAGGCCAATTCGCAAACGTATTTCGTTGACACAAAAAGTATAAGTACGAAAGGGTTTTTTAATGAAATGGAGAACTGTGCAAATATTTGAGTGTCCTAAGGTTGATAGGTAGTTAATTAACGTCGCACTGGAGCTACACAAAGGGCTATTTTGAGTGTCCTAAATTAATTTGTTGTATTTGATGCCTTTTTTTTTAGAAACTCCAATTTTACGAACTTTTATCGAATTCCACCCAAATATCATAGAAAATATTTTCATTCCCTTTCATAGAACTATATATTTTTTACGAATAGTTTTCTCGATCGCTTAGGGTTTGTAGAAAGGAGCGTCGAGTGTATATTGCCAACTCAATTTTAACTTAGACAATTATTTATGGACGTTCATATGAGAGGCTTTTTCTGTAAAATTAAATGGGGGTAGATGGCGCTAGTGTTTTGTGTCAAAACGAGCTTCCTGAACGAGGATTTTCAGCGTAAGCAAACCCGACGTAAAGTGAAGATTTTACTACCACTACCCAAATGCTTTCTCATGATTCATATCTGGGTTACTTTAAAATGCAGTTTATCGCCGTTTTGGTGAAGTTTGGCTTTTAATCTAATTGGTGTAGACCAATCAACTATAATATATCATTTCGGAATTCATTGTTTGGAATGTTTTATTGGCGAAGTGCTGAAATCGTATTGGAAAAACAAGCAAAGTGACGTCACACCAGAATACGTACAGGGAGCACGTATCGTCACAAAAGCACTACCGCCACCTACCTTTAGCTTGACAAAAAATGCCTCTCGTTCGCTATTGGGTAACAGGTTGTAAAATCCTCGTATTCCAATGGTTTGTATGACAATTTTTCTCTTGAAAAAAGAGAAAACACAAGGTTCACATTTCATAAACTTGAATCTTAAGTTAGTCAAAGTTAATACTTTACCATTCTTAACAATGTGTCTTGCTCGAAATTTGTTACCCAGAATTTAAACTGTTCGTTTAAGTGAAATACCAAAGACCATAAATATAGAAAAAATTAGTTGCATTATACATCAATTTGGAGTTTTACCCTTTTAAACTTAAAAAAAATTCTATTACCAAATCGCTTATTTGGGTAAAATATTAATACGCCAACTATGTTGGTGTGTTGGAATGATTACTACATTTGGAATGGTAACAGTGTATGATTTAGTGTAAATGTCTAATTGTTTTTATGCAATATTGCTCTATTTAACGTATTATGTTACAGCTTAAGAAAAGCATTTCCTACCAGATTATTTATGGGATAAAATTTCGTGAGTCTAGTGAAGCTAACATGACTAGCCTGGCAAACGATTGCAGAAGTTCTACTGTTTTGTTCTTTAGAATGTTAAATAGTAGTCATTGGGCATCTATTCTTGTACTTCAATAACATGTTGAGGTTTAATTTGTTACTGTTGAGTATTTATTTGTACAATTTAATTTTTTTAATGAACGTTGATTTGCAGAATGATAGTTTTCGTTCTTAGAATTTACAGTCCACAAAATGGCGTGACACATTGCATTTTTCATAATTTATTGTCCTTTAGTGTAACTTATGGATATCTTACTTTACGAAATGATTTAGTTGCTCTCTTTTCTACTTCCTTTCACAAAGAAAAGTTTATTATAAACTTTGTAAAATGGGTGTTTTAAAATTTTTTTCTTCAAGCATATATTCAACATAGCGTACTTAAAAAAGGTTTTAATATTTAATTATTGAAACATTTTTCAAATCGTAGTGCTATATTACCTTGATCTCAATTACAATTAAATTGTTGAAGCAAATATCTTACAAGTAGTGAAGGTTCCTCTAACATTGAAGAAGAAACAATTTTTCACTTCCAACACTTTTAAGAAAGGCAACATACATTTGTATTTGATCAGAGAGAAGGACAGTGTAGAGTACAGTATTTCTCACACTGAAAATTTGAATCCACGAGGTGTTTTCAACCTTTAATCCATGATTTGACTGCCCTCAAAATCTTTAGTCACAAGAAATCATGCAACCTGCCCTTAGGGTGAATGACCTGTGATGCAGTTTTTAATCTTAACATAAATGATAATCTCTGGAACGATAATAGTATATGCTTCTCTGTAAGTGTCTGATTGTATAATTCTATAAGCGCTCTCTCTCTCTCTTCTGTAAATTTGTATCACTAGTACACCTTTGATTTTCGCTTTCAGTCTATCGTTCTGTTTCAGTATTATAGATTAATTTTTTTTCAAAACGTAGTTTATGGGGGTTAATCGATGCGATGCTTTCTTTAATTTATGGTTTAAGTTCAGAAGTTGGACGCTAACTTATTTTTCTGGGAAGTTGTTAACATTTGAAATTATTTTTTGTTGTCTCACTAACACGTGAAGCAAATCAATCTGTTTATTGTCTGGATTAGTTTGAATAGCACAAGAGAAGTTTTCTTTAAATATATCATTGCGTCAATGGTATGAATATGCAATTTAGATGTTTTCATTAAATGCATTTTCTAGATTATATTTGGTTACGGGGGGCACGACTTCTAATTTCCAGATTAATTTATACTTAACCTTCCTGGTGATTGTCTAGACGAGGTATCTCGTCATTAGTAAAACTGACCAGATCTTGATCTCGTCATCATCAAAAACTCTGCAATATCTTGATGACATTTCATTAGAAAGATTGATACCCCAACATTAAACTGGTAGCATGATAATTTTATTAATTATTAGAAAAATTACCCGGAGTTACTTGGGTTTAATTGTTTAACTAACTTTCCTTTTCGTTAATAAATTGTAATTCCTATTCATCACATCTAACTACCACACTGTAATAAAGGTACACAATTGGTAAATACACAAATGTAAATAAAGGTCAAATTTAACATTTTACATTTTTCTAGAATTTAAATTTTTAGTAAGAAAAGTTTCTAGTTGCCGATGTTACCCAGAATGCATGGAATAATTAAGAGTATGAATTTAAATGCCTTGTATGCCATTTAAGAACAAAAGTGTTTACCAAAATTATACAATGATTCGAAATTTTTAAAAACAAATAAAACATTTACTTACCTTGATTACAGATATTCAACAAAAACATCGAATTGAAAATTCAGAAATACATCTAAAAACAGATTTTAAAAAGCTTCTAACGTAAAGCTTCTAACGTAAAGCTTCTACGTTAAACAATGAATGTATCTGTTTTTTCACTACAAAATGGATTCCTGGAATATAGCTAACGGATTACAGAAATTAAAAAAAAGCAAACGATTTTAATGATTGTTTCGAATTAATTCAGTTACGCATGCCAAAAATAATTTCTAAAAATACCAAGGTTGCCATATTAGCTACCAGTGCCATTTTAAAAGGTTTTGTGCTACATATTTTATTCTCTTTATCGCCTGTGACAATTATTTAGAATTTTTTATATTTAGTAAAGAAAAAATGAGGCTCACAATAAATAAAGTATTAGAATTTAAATTCCGTAAAAATAATTTTTGAAAAAACAATTGCTTTACAGCAGTACTGGCAAAACAATACAGGTAATGGCAATGCTCAATGTACTTTCCAGCTTCTTCAAAATTACCAAATTATGGTTGATTTAAGTATAGTTACTTAAATGTTTTAGCATGAAACTTTTCTAAATATGTAAGCAAAGGAAATTCAAATAATATATTCACTAAACTAAAATATGATTTGTAAAATTTAGAACGTTGTTTTAAAAATGTTGAATAAATTTTTTGTGATACTTGAACAAACACACAGACACAAAACAAACATAAAACGGGAAGACAGGCAGACAGACAAACGAATCTAAGTTCAGCCACTAAATGAAAGTAAATACTCAGTATGGCAAAGTTTCATGAAAATGCATCCAGTCATTTGGACGTAGTACGGGTACACACATACTGATGGACAGACACCAAAATGCACAAGACACCGATTTTGCATTAACAGGGCCCAAAACGAATAACTTGAAATGGGTCGAAAATATTCAATGTTCAAGCAGACTCCGTTTTTATTTGCATAGATGAAGTCATTATTAGTTTTTATTCGAATCTTTACGAATATATTTACTCTTCGTTTGATGTTCGTTTTATAAGTAATTCATTCAACATCACAAATTTATGTCCTGTTTGTTATGCACACACATAACGAATATTGGAAAATAAATGTTCGTTTAAGTAGAATTTTTAATGTTAACAAACAAATCACTGGAAGACAACGATTTTACTTGCAGTTACTCAATACGCACAGAAATCCACAAAAAATATCGTCATTTACAATTAGCTTACTTCCTTTAAATAGAGAATTACCTTTAAAGCTAAAATTTAATTAAAGAATTTTATGTTTTTTAGTCTTATTTAAGATTTTTCATACTTTGTTCGATTTTTTATATTTATGCGATGTGTTAACGATTTTTTAAATAATTTTATACTTTATATTTGTACCAATTTGCGTGACTACTTTATTCCATTGCAAGAATAAAACCGCAAACGATTCTATCATACTACTTGACAAGATTAGGTAGGTAGTTATTTTAATTAACGTCGCACTGGAGCAACAGAACGGGGTATTGGCGACTGTCCGCGATCAAACCCGAAGGGAAAGATCCGAGGAGGACGCCACGTAATTTTGAATCACGGTCAGATGACGAGGTCACACCTGAGCTGGCAACCCACTCTCCAAACTTGCACTCCACGCCAACGTGAGGACATTTGAGGCCACGACAGATTTAAGCGCAATCTCTTTGTACACGACGGTCTTTGGTTGGATTCGAACTCGCAACCCTCAGGTTGTTAATCCGTTACTCTTCCAACCGGGCTACCGCGGTCCTCGTGACAAGAACAAGAAGCAAGTTATGGCATATATGGAAGAGACTTCAATTTTTTAAAAATTATTTATTATGCAGAAGTGTATATGATCTGCTCGAAGACCCATGGATAAGAATAGTTTATTTAAACGTTTCCGATATAAAAACGTAACCTTGTAAAGTTTTTATCAATGCATAAGTTTTTTCACATTAGAATAAAAAATAAATAAATTTGAGAACGCAAATTCGAGTCAAGGACAGAACAATTTTTATCTTTTACATGACAGGTGATTTTTGAAGTCCTTAATGCTTATCTCAAAAGCATTATCGGTTAAAAATGGAAGACTATTCTTTAAAAAGGATGATATGTGTGATAAAGGATTAAATTTTTAGGTTATATCGTAGTAGAATTCTTTACAATGTTCGATTGAAACACGAACAGATTCTAGTTGACTGGTTATTTCAATTTTTATTTAGTGAGTGAAATTTAAAGATTATTCGTATGGGGAGGGAAGTTTTAAACTTTCACTTGAAAGACATCTACCTGAAAAAATACTGCCAAGCAGATACAATTGGTATTTTTTCATGAAATTTTGATGACAATTTCGATAGGATTTAAGTGACTGATAAAAGCGTAACAAAGGGATTTTCAATTGGTATTCATTTTGGAACATTTTTAGGTCAGCAGCTAGGTAGTTGAATTAACGTCGCACTGGGACTACACGACGGGCTATTGGCGACGGTCTGGGATCAATCCCAAAGAGAAAGATCCTTACACCACGTAATTTTGAACGACGGTTAGATGACGAGGTCAACACTTGTGCTGGCACCCTCTCCAAACTTCCACACCACGCCAACGTGAGGACATTTGGGACCACGATAAATTGAACGCGCACCAGCCCCCTCGTACACGACGGTCTTTGGTTGGATCGAGTTTCGAACTCGCAACCCTCCTGTTGTTAATCCGCTGCTCTTCCAACCGGGCTACCGCAGCCTGAATACTTTATGGATTGATGTTTTAAGCCTAAAAGTTTCATACAATTGATGAAGTTTGAAATCTGTATTGCTCTATCGTATTTTGTAATTTAGGTCAAAAGAGAGCAATCATGTAAATACTAATGTTCATGCAGTACTAAAAGACAAATGCAACGCACCTCTGTATTTCAACACCATGTGAATTCTCAGCTGCTGAGATAACTTTCTCAAGATAGTTATAATTCATTTCGACATCGTGCACAGTAGTTAAATTGTTATATTAAGAGTTAACCAGAATTTCGATGCATGCGTTTTATGGGGAAATCGGTACTGGGAAGAGAGTATGTGCTATACAGGTAATTCCATGTCTAGTCGGTTTCTTCCTCTTTTTTCCTGGAGCCATATCTAAGCTATCCTAAAAATCTACTCAAGCTTTTGGGACTCCTTTCTAATTGGTCGCAGGATTCGTCTGTACTGAAAAACCAGCGAATCAGTTTCTTTGATCCACCTCTAAAATTTCGTATTGGATCTCAGTGGTTACTTTATATTTAAGGTTGGTTAAATGTTTTTTTTGAGTACTTCCGTACTTTTACTTATTACGTACTTGAGTACCCTTGCGCCATAAATGGCGCAAGGGCCATATTTGTGAAGCTGTGCCAATGATTTTGAGAAGAATAGATGCAAATAAAATTATAAATAGATTACGGGGCGAAAAAGGCTCATTATAGATAGACATAATATTTTCTTTTTAACTGCCTGACTTTCGAGATAAAACCAGAGAAAAACAATTGACTTTGAAACTTAAAAAATAACTTCTCACTCTTTATCTACATGTTCCCAAATTTATTTCATTGAAATGCATATGCAATTTAGCTTTGAAAGCACAAGGAAAGTGTTACACAGAAGAGTGAAATACACCTAGGGCAAGTCACAGAAATCGATCCTGCGCCGCCTAGGGCTCGCAGGCTGCTAGCGTAGTGGGCAAACCACCTGAGCCAAGGCTGTCCCTCATATTCAAGGGAAAAAATAATTATTACAAAAATTCAAGGAAACACTTTGTTTAACTTTATGGTGGGGGATTTAGGAGATAAGGGATACCGTTCTAAGCTCCACCAACACGACCCCAAATAAGATAGGTATGTATTTCAATTAACGTCGCACTGGAGAAACGCAACGGGCTATTGGCGACGGTCCGGTATCAAACCCGAAGGAAAAGATCCGAGGACAACACTACGTAATTTTGAACCACGGTCAGATGATGAGGTCACACCTAAGCTGGCACCCCAATCTCCAAACTTCCACATCACACCAATGTGAGGACATTTTAGGCTACGACAGAATTAACGTACACCGACCCCCTTTGTACACGACTGTCTTGGTTGGATTGGAACTAGCACCCCTCAAATAAGGAGAGGGAGTTATCGATATCATGGTGCCGGGGCCGAAGTCCAAGGAGCATGGGAGAATGTGTTTCTTCTTGTACTAACAGTTATCATACAGTGTCCAACAGTTATTTGCCATAAGAGTGGTTACGGCGGATTTGTTCTCAGCTGTAGCATAGTGTCCCTTGCGCTGGGATAAAGGAGTTTCCTTTAGATTGGCAAAACTGTTATTTTACCATTACCAGTGTTGACGGGTATTGCTAATTTTCAATAACAATTTTTATCTACGGTTGATTCAACACTTTTGTTATCAGTTACCATCTAAATTTAATGGTTATTATTGTAGAAATTGAGAAAAATGGTTAATTTTAAGGTATTAACTGTTTAAATTAACCATTATAAGGGATTTCTTTTAGAAATTCAACTATTTCTGTCAAATATTTAATTAATCTACTTATGAATTAGCGGTGAATTATTTATTTAATATTCTAGAAAAGCAATAATTTAGGGTATTTGAGTATGAACCTATTTGAGCCACCTCCATAATTTTTGAATTGTAATTCCCTTGAAAACGTTACCGTTATAAAATCTATAAACTATTAAAAAGTAAAGCAGTTTAATGATATTGCGAATAGGAACTAAGACCTTTTCAAAAGTTGCTTGGCGCAGTTTGTCCAGGACTGGCTTTATTGATCTTAAAGGATGAAGAATGTTTATTTTCAGTTGTTCCCTCCACATATCAAAATCATTTTTATTCCATAATTTCTAAAGCACATATTTATATTTTACTAAAAATACTTTCGTCAAGTAAATCGCCTGAGAGTAATTGTTCCTTTTATGAAAATAACGTTATCGCGTTTCAAGCATCGTTATCTGACTTTCGTGCAATACGTGTATGAAAAAAGCAGTGTTTAAAGGTCAATGTAAAATAAGTGCCAAAAAGATAACGCGACATGACAAAGCGGAAAGGGACCTTTCAGTGGTTATGATTAGGTGGTTCTAAGGAAAGAATATGGTGTTGAGTTTAGGTATAGATGAATATTTTAACCCTTTTTCAATAAAATTCTTTTAAAATATTGCACTTAACCCTCCTAGTGGTTGGCTGGTTGGCTACGAAGTGTCTCATCATTGACAAAACTGACCAGATCTTGATGAACGAGGTATTTTGTTATTAGAAAAACTGACCATATCTATATACCTTGATCTCGTCATCATCAAAAAATGGGCAAAATCGTGAAGACGAGGTAACTCGTCATTAGCAAAATTGATCAAATCCTGATGAACGAGATATCTCGTCGAAACCACTTAGAGCGCTACGTGTATTCTGGTTCTTCTTCCCTTGAAATTTATTAGCACATTTTTTATGGATTACCCTTATTTTTTTATTCCCGATTCTGATTATTTGGATCAAAATGAATTCATATAAAATATATTTATTTTAGACAAATTTTATGATCAGTTAAGAGCAGTTGAAATTCAGAGTTCCTAATGTTGAAAGGGTGTTTCAGTCTTTTTCTTATGCTTTCTACAATAATATGATTAAAATAAAGTTTATATTATATTAAATTATTTAATAACCCAAAACAAAAAGGATGCGTTTTTTCTTTTCAAAGTGATATTTTCTAATTATTATTATAAATTAGTTAATTCATAACTGAAACAATTATGAATTGAAATGACTATTAATTTCATGTGCAATTGACTCAGCGGTGTCACAAATCTAGGTGTGAAAAATTTTAGTTTATTCTTTTTTCTGAGTTTTTGAGTTGCAATCCTTTTTTCGAAACTGAATCATTTTGCTTTCAATGGAATAGTCTAAAATAGAATTTTGTATTTCAATGAAATGTGTTTTTCTTTGCGAAATTTATGCTTCAAAATATTACTCGTCTATCTGTTTTTCGAGGTCAAATGCTCTATGAAGTGCCAATGCTCCTCTGGAGAGTACGTCCATGCCGCTCGAATGAGATATAATGAAGGCCACATTATAGAACTTCATAGAAGTCCTACCTTATTATACAGGGTCATGGGACAAACTTCAGGGAGTGATAGAATACAACGAAACAAACACTTATCCCCATAGAATGTATGGTCGGTAGTGCAGCGGTTGGCCGCTAAAGAGCGCAGTCAAATGCTTGTAAAAAGCCCATAGAACGTCAATTGGGCGAGTCTTAACTAATGCGACAAACTTCAGGGGGTGATAGAACACAACCAAACAAACACTTTTCACCATAGAATGTATGGTCGCTAGGGGGCGCTTTCCATTTCGGCACAAACACACGGTCCGACGCAAGTTGGAATGAAGAGGCATGAAATATGGAAACAACGTTTTAATGTCAAATAAACATCAATAACTGCTTGACAAAACGAAATAATACAATTAGATTTGCATCAATTAAAGATAAGTACAAAGAACAACGGGTAAGAAAGAAATGACATGTACAAAACACGAGAAACTTTTCACATGGAAATGGTAAGTACAACGCAAATACACAATTACAGAAGCTGTTCAAATGTCGACCACCACACCTGATGTAGGCCTCGCATCGCCGACGTGACGCTTTTGTGCAAGCGTTTGACTGCGCTCTCTAGCGGCCAACCGCTGCACTTGCGACCATACATTCTATGGGGAAAAGTGTTTGTTTCGTTGTGTTCTATCACATCCTGAAGTTTGTCCCATGACCGTAGAATCACCCTGTATATTATAGGATAGGATGAAGGCCACATACGAATTCGGCAGGAGCTAGACAAATTAGCCGTGTATTTCAAGTCGATATTTCAACAGTATCCCTAGTGGGTGAACAAGTGAATATAGGATTATTACTAAACGGGCCAGTTTAGGCAAATATTATAATTCAGCTTTCAAAATTAAGTATGTTTTATTCTAACTTTAAAACTATCGAAGAGCTGGGAATGTTGGACGTCGACATCGTAGTAGCCGTCCTAGAATAGGGAACGATCAGGATGCACGTAGGTAGGTATTTTAGGTATTTTAATTAACGCCACACTGGATATTGGTGACGGGATATTGGTGACGGTCCGGGATGAATCCCAAAGGGAAAGAACCGAGGACAGCACCACGTAATTTTGAGCCACGGTCAGATGACGAGGCAACACCTGAGCTGGCACCCCGCTCTCCAAACTTCCACACCACGCCAACGTGAAGACATTTGAGGCCACGAGTCCCTTTGTACACGACGGTGTTTGGTTGGATTCCAACTCGCAACCCTCCTGTTGCTAATCCGTTACTTTTCCAACCGGGCTACCGCGGACACGTGGGGTCATAGCGATGTTTACAATGAATCCTACCTGCAGATTAGAAATGCAACGCATTTCTATCCAATCAAAAACATTGGATCAATATTATAATGGCATATTGATGTGACCAGAACTTCCTCTGATTATCCACCTTTGAGCATTAGTTTGCTATTGTGACTCATGTGGTTTCTGTACTCAACACATTATTTTTTCATGGTTTCCTATTTACTAACTGAAGTCACGGATTAATGGGATTCTTTCATACAAAATGTGCCGACCCTAGACAAGAACATTCATGCAATAAAGTCAATTTCCAAAATGTTTCGACTCGTGTTGTTTCTGCACTCACCGATTGAATTCATTAGACGTTATCGAGACCTTGAGTGAAGTTTGATTGTATGGATCCCAAAAATAGATAGTCCGATAACTTTAGCTCAATTTTTCCAACGTGATTACCAATTGATTGTATATTTTTCCAGCGAATTATTATATGTATTGTAAAAGATTACAGGGAATTTATTAATAAAAGTAAACTATTTCGATGTTTTAGTGCTCAACATTTTATTACATTGTTCATTTTAAAATATAATGTAATCAATTTTGATATTTTTATTAAAATATCGTTCACTCTGTAATCGTAAGAGGAATTTGTATTGATAAAAATAGAACTTTAAACGTCAAAGAAACTGAAAAATCTCGGCAGTAAATTAAAAAATATGTCTACATTCTACTTGACCTTTATTCGATAACTATGCATATTGAGAATAAATCCTAAATCCCGAATAGTTTTTCGCCTAATCCTCGAGCAATAATAACTTTGCGCTATAAAACCCCAACATCCAATCCAATCCAGCAATTATAGTCAAATTTACACAAAAACGTACATGGATTGTTTTAATAATGTTGAAAATGGGTGTTGCTATTTGAAATTTTGAAAATATCATCTAATTAGAAATGAAAAGGCAGACTCTTATGCAAATAAAATGAACATACAGAGTGAGTCTAAATTGTTTTTACAAAATAAGAGGGGTGATAGTACCCATCCAGACAAGCAATAATTACCATGGAACATAGGGTCGCATTCCACTCTGAGAGGCAGAAAAGAGTAAAGTCGAAACGCGTCGAACATGAACAAGTCATCGCTTCTCACGTCATTTTGTACCTGCTTGCGTAGCATATCTCCTAAGCAAGATGGATCGGACGTGGCGGACCTGTGGCTTGGCCTCCTCGCCCACCGGACCTCAACCCACTGGACTTTTTCTTCTGGGGGGCACATGAAATCTTTAGTGTACCAGACGCCTGTGGACTCGGCTGAAGATCTCGTAGCGAGAATCGGTGTTGCCGCAGACAAAATTAACCTAACACCAGGAATCTTCTAGAGGGTGCGCCAGTCATTCCTTCGCCGATGTGAACTGTGCAACGACACGCGTGGCCGCCACTTTGAGCACTTGCTGTGAGTTTTTCTCCGATCAATAAATCAGATTGTGCAATTTTTGGTATCGTTCATTCGCTTTTCTAACACTATTGTAAGTTCATATTGAAATTCTAATTTTACTTTTTTCTAACTCTCAGAGTGGAATGCAACCCTATGTTCCATGGTAATTATTTCTCATCTGGATGGGTACTACCACCCCTCTTATTTTGTAAAAACAATTTAGACTCACCCTGTATATTTATAATAGGCATTACTACAAATTTAATGACTTTTTGTTTATCCCCGCTATTCCAGAGTCGTGAATAACAAGAGAGGGTAGGGGTGTTGAGAACTTTCTTGACTGAATACACAATATGAGCTTAAGTATTTTATTTTAAATCAGCGATTTTCAACCAGTGTTGCCTTACGGATGGTGAAACGGTTTAAATTGAGTGGTAATGGTAATTAATTAACGCCGCACTGGAACAACACAACGGGATATTGGGGACGGTTCGACCACGTCAGATGACGAGGTCAACACCCAAGTTGGCACCCCACTCTCCAAATTTCCACACCACGTCATCTTGAGGATATTTGAAGCCACGACAGATTTAAAGTGTACCGGCTCGTACGTATTCAACGGTCGTTCCCTCCGGTTACTAATCCGCTACTCTTCCACCCGAGCTACCGCATCCCCGCAGAATTTTAGTAATTAGTTTATGAGTGCCATGAGAAGAAAAAGGTTGAAAATCGCTGGTTTGAATCATTTCGGAAAGGGCCTATCGCCTTTCTTAACATTTCAGACACGCATGATTGTTCATTACCCACATAATTCATTAACTAACCACAATAAATAACGAGTTCATTCATAATTTAAACACCCGGGTTAAGAACTGTGAATTTTAACCTAATCAAACTTAAGCTGCTTAGTTCGATAAGGAGCCTAATCGAAATGCGCATCGATTTATTTTTCTGATTGCTTTGATTTCACGGATGCTATGTGACACGTTTTGAAGTGTTACCGAGGGAAAACTTTCAAGCAGCTTGAATTTGAAATTAAAAAATGTCCAAAGCGTACTCTTTCTCGCTCTGTTAGGATCGATTTGCATCCTTGTTTACGGATGCATTGGCACTTTATCGCCTGGCTTCTCAAGTCTCATAATTTAAAAAAGAGTTGACGCTATTTGCAGTAAAACGCTGCTAGCACATTAAGTCTGACTTTTGATTGGAAGAAAAAGTTGGTAGGTCGTGTCGAGGACACAAACCGTAGTTTTGACGTGAATACTCGTACTTAATGTTGGATTGTGGAATGTATGAAGTACACATAGGAAGTTGGAACCACTGTTTATTGCGAATATTCAACTACTAATTTACAGTTTGAACGATTGAAGCGCAGTTTCATATTAATTGTTGAGGGATTGTTTTCGTCTGGTATTAATTATAAAGTAGTTCTTTAGCTTTCGAATGACACTACTTACGCGCAGTCCTCATTCCACGCAATTCAAAGTTAAACTGGCAACTCGTCCATCCTTAGAATTTTCACATATTGAGGATCCCCTTCTCAGTGCAAATGTCAGTGACCAATCACCAAGTGTAAAAAAAATTTCCCACTGAAATTGGACATCAAGACAGTTTGTATCAGATTCTCAAATCTAATAATGTTGAATACTGTTTTGTCATGCAAGTTACCATTTCTGTAAGTGTGTTTCTAAACCAGGTAGGTAGGTATTTTAATTAGCGTCGCACTGGGAGCAACACAACGGGCTATTGGCGACGGTCCGGGATCAACCCCGAAAGGGAATATCCGAAGACCACGTAATTTTGAACCACGGTCAGATGACGTATTTCTAAACCAGAGCGAAGTGATTTTTCAAAAAGTAATAGGCCTACAGATTTAAATTTTAATATGAATAATTGATACAAGACTGTTTAATTTCGACGTTAAGAAATCTTGTATTGTTGGTGTTAATGACACAACAAGTATAATTTTTTGGTGATCTAAAGGTCAATAAAAATCAACACAAATTAATTTAATGATGTTGGCTGGGGAAACTACAATACATTACGAGATTCCATAAGTCCAGGATTGATAACTAATTTATACAAATGTAATTTTATATTTTTAATAAGAAATCTAATTATTATTGGATATTATTACATGCCACACCGAAAACACCAAATGTAACCTAATATTCTTCATGATTATGCCATAATTAATACTTATATTAGTTTAATGTAACTTTAAACAATTGGTAAGGTATTTATGAGTAAATTTGTTGGAATCGGGCTCTCGTCTTACAGAACAGCACTTACTGGGCCGTGGTCTCACGAAGGTTGAGAATCACTTATATAAATGATCAAAGCTATACGTCTAAACTTCTTGAATCCTTAACTCAAATACAAGACTATGGTTTTTACTTTCCACATACATCATGAGCAACTATCTGTTTTTCTCTGGGACTCTTTTTTTGCAGCAGATTACTAAGGACTGGACTGGACGTATCATTACGGAGTACCTACTGCAAGCAGCTTATCTCCTTATCATAATTAAGTACATAAATGAAATCAGAAAAGAACTTTATTGGAATAGGAAAGAAGAGAGCTAGATAATCCTAAAAGAGAAAAGTTAGTTAGTCAAAAGATAGATGGTGCCCTTAAGTACAGATAACAGCTTAGGGGTCAGTGTTTACCTTCCTAGTGTTGTCCGTGGTCAATAGATGGCGTTGCTAAGGGTCATGCTTTTGGTGGTCCATTGGTTTGGTATAGTCACCACAGCACCGTTTAATTCTGGAAAACATATTTTCATAAGGTTAAAATATATATTTACAGAAATTTAGGAAGAAGAATAGATAGCGAAACTATTGAGTTTTATGATACAATTAGGGGTCCAGTCGAGCCTACCTAACTGCCCGACTCTACGAGTGATCCGATGCTATCCAATAATGGGATATTGCAGATTAATTTGCAGGGGAGATAGAATTGTTGGAATTGAAGTCAGAGACATCAGGATCCAAACGAAACACTCCGCAGCGACGCTTGAGTCTCAGTGGAAAGGTCTGCAGTTGTTGATGCAGTAAAGCTCTAGGTCTTTTCTGTGTGCTTTTGACCGCAGGATCATATGGTGGTAATGATTGCAGTGCCTCGTTTGGCACCTGAGGTAGTTTTTGAAAGAAGGTATTCGAAATGTGCTGTAGGAATTCAGCAATGGGCTTCATTTTGGTATCCGAATGTATGACTTCATTCCGGACATAATAAGGGGCTCCAGTGATTATCCGCAATGTGCGGTTCTGAAAGGTCTGCAGTTTTTTCATGTTTTGGGTACTAGTCGATGCCCAGGTTTGGGAACCGTAAGTGAGGGTAGGCCGAATAATGACTTTGTAGAGGAGAAAAGGTATAATAGAAGTCTGCTACATAGCATATTGAAAGTAAATTATTGTGGTGGGTAAGTTAACACACAACATACATCAAACTGTTATTTTCAAGCATTAAACATTTGACTGAATGTTGCTGTAGACATTTTTATATCCCTCAAGTTAAAGTTCAGTACACAAATAAACTACACTATTTCGTAAATAATTGTAACAATTGGACACAGAAGATGCTAATGAAATTATTTGATATGCACATAACCAAATCAGCAACACGACCTTTGAATTGAGAGTATACATAGATAGAACTTTTCCCAACCATCCCTTTCGGCTTTACTTAATTCTTCATTCTTTATGGGGTTAGAAAAGTTTTGTAGCAAAGCACATATATTCTAAGGATGGTGTCTCAAACTACTCGGTTGGAAGAAACTATGATTCTGTTGGAGAATTTATAAATTAATAGTCCAGGATTATGATACCAATAGAACAATAGAATACCTAATACAATCCTCAAACTAACTGCAAATAGCATTTAGAAGCATCATATATAAATATTCATTGTTTTAACACGAGAAATAAAACTACTTAAATTGGACAGATTGATTAACTTACTTTCCTCTAATTTCTTTTTCTTCTTATTTTAATCCTCCTGGTGGTTCTCGTCTAGACAACCACCAGGAGAGTTCGTCATTAGCAAAACTGACCAGATCTTGATGGACGAGATATCTCGTCATTAGAAGAAAACTGACCACATATTAATCTTGACATCATAAAAAAACAGTAATATCTTGACGATGAGATATCTCGTCATTAACAAAACTGACCAGATCTTGATGGATGAGATGTCTTGCCATTAGAAGAAAACTGACCACATATTGATCTTGCCATCATAAAAAACCCAGCAATATCTTGACGATGAGATATCTCGTCATTAACAAAATTGATCATATCTTGATGGACGAGATATCTCATCTAAACCACTTGGAGGGTTAAGTCGTATCAGGACATTGCTATGGTCATCAGTATTTATTACTTCGAGACAACGATTATAAACATTTTCAAGTGGAACCCTATAGCAAACTGTCCTTAGAATATTATTCTTAGAGCTTTATCATTACATCTCAGACTGACGACTGTTGAAAATTCAAATTTATTTATTCTTCCATTCTTCACACTTTTAAATTCATACTTCAAATCAGATTTCAGCTACGTATTATCCTTGTACATTTGGGGTGGGGCGTGGTGGCTCGTGAGTATGCCCACTGCGCTAGAAACTTGCAAGTTGTGGGCGGCGTAGGTTCGATTCCTCCATGGGAGTATCTCTCTTTTGTGTTAGTAAAACTTTCCTTGTGTGTGTATGTCCATTGCTTGTCTCTCTTTATGTTTGGCGCAGCATTGACAAATATGGCCTTTACGCCATAAAACCCATTCCAACCAACCGACATTGTACTTGTGGTGAACCAGAACATCGCATATTGAATACACACGTGGCTGTATTTCTGCTTATATTTATTTTGTATTAATTGTCGAGCTACTTTTGCTCATAATCACATCATGGCTAGCGTTCGTTTAGAAGAGTAATTGTAAATAATTTAATTGTAAATAATTGTAAATAATTTAAACATGGTAACCATACACCTACATCACCACTCTTTCCTATGTTCAATTGCCTGTATCAGATTTTAAATATAAATGAACATTTTTTCCTTAACGCGAAGCCATCGTTGATACTTGGACATAATATTCAGTCAAGCGTCTGATATTCAGTTTCCTGGTAATGTGTAACTTCAGTGTACCAAAATTACCTTTACTATTAGGAATCCCGTAGACCTCAACACATCCTTTTGCTTAAGCCAAACGTCACTACCAATTTTCCAGTTCTTTTCCAATCAAATGAACTACTACTGCTTAGGGATGAAACTATGCCATGTACACTTTAATCGGCATAGGGAAAGGTCAGAAATTAAGTTGCAGTAACTATCAAAAATTGGAAACACGAAAATTGCTGCATTACGATCATAAAGGAATAAACTCGTTTTCTTCGCGATTTTCTTAGTTTTCCTCACGCCGTTTCCTGATCTGCAGAATTGCAGTTGCGTGACGAATGATCTTAAGCAAATGCGCGTTTAACACAATGAGGCGTTGGAAATCGATTAAAAAGATGTTACTTCCGACTTAACCTGAATATCTCAGCTTGGTTGAGCTTCACGAGGATTGACATTTGAGGCGTGACATATGAGGCTTAGGCGGCAACTAGAGAAATGTCTTTCAGCATGGCCTGTTGACAGAGTCGTTTCCATCTGGTCGAAACGGGCGGTCGACCAAGTAAATTGAACGTGCTTGCGAATATATAAAGCAAGTTTATTGCATGCACAAATAAAGGACTCCGTGATTACTCACAGAATGAAAATTCCGAAATGAAAAGAATTAAGAAGAGGATCAAAATAATTTATGATTGGTTAAATTAGCGTCGCTTGTCCGTATTTGGACCTCGCTCCATAAACTCCAGTAACAAATCAACCTGATTGAATGAGTGCGTAGTACTTGAAAGCCGAAACGAATTCAAGAAATTCAAAAATGATCGGTAGCCCGGTTGGAAGATTAACAGATTACGACCGTAGGGTTACAAGTTGGAAGCTCGATCCAACCAAAGACCGTCGTGTACGTGGGGGCTGGTGCGCGTTCAATCTATCGTGGCCTCATATGTCCTCATGTTGGCGTGGTGTGGAAGTTTGGAGAGTGGGGTGCCAGCTCAAGTGTTGACCTCGCCATTTGACCTACGTTCAAAATGACAACATCGGATCTTTCTCCTCGGGATTGATCCCAGACCGTCGCCAATACCCCGTTGTGTTGCTCCAGTGCAACATTATAATTCAACTACCCTAAAAAGGATAAATTGAATTTGCTTACTCGTAGAATCGTAGTTCAAAATTCTAAAATCAGTGTTGCACATTTATCTGTCGTTATTAAAATGCAAATTTTAATAAAAGTTGCACATTTCATTTATGATTCATTAAAGACTTTTGTAGTTTAATGAGTCTATGGCATACCTACATGATCTCTTGAAAAGTGAATAAATCATTATAATTTTGAAATTATTTAAAACTCAGATATTTTTCTGAAAAATTTGAAAAGTGACTACGTTGCCTTGGGCCCTTAAAATATTTTTCCATGGAAAAAAATATAGTAACGAAATAATTTTATTACTTTTCATGTACTCTATTTTGAAAACACTGCAAATTATTCATCAATATTCGTTTGTATGATCCATAATCAAACGCGAATACAAATAATTCTTGACTAATTTGGGTGTAATAGTTGGTTTGCTTTAATAGTCGGTGAAAAGGTCTTTTTCCTAAAGTTTTAAAACAGAATGTCAAGAAAAGATAATGTTATGATATTCATTCACTAACGATTAATTTTTATTCTTTGTTCTTTTAAAAATTTTCTACTACTTTTTAATGATACTTAAGCATCCCTTTGCATTAGTCTTATCGCCACAGCAACCTTATGTAACAATAGTAATCGCTCTTTCGGCCTTCAAGGTTGACAGCTAGCCAGCCGTATTCCCCAAGGTCTCATCCCCGAAAAGCTACGAGTGATTTGATAAGCGGTCTGTCTCGTCTAGAAACGCTCGTATGAAATAACTGTATTTTAACGCTTGTATCAAATAATGTAACGCTTTCGGAAAAGAGGCACAATTTTGCATTTATTTTGTGAGTTAAGTTATGTAAACAATTTCCTATTAACTTAACCCACCAAGTGGTTTCGACGAGATATCTCGTCCATCAAGATCTGACCAATTTCGCAACTGACGAGATATATCGTCATCAAGATATTCCCGATTTCTTTATGATGACGAAATCAGATCTGGTCCGTTTCCCTCTGATGACGAGATATCTCGTCCATCCAGATTAAGTCTGTCTTGCTAATAACGAGATGCCTCGTCGAGATAACCAGCAAGAGGGTTAACCCTCCAAGTGTTATGACGTCAGTTGAAACACAATTGGTCAGTTGAAACCTAACTGTATGAGAGGGATTTTCAGTGACGCTAGTGCTTTGAGGTCAAACATCTCCTTCCTTGCGTATGACAGGGATTTTCAATGTTCACAAGCAATTTCATTTCCATGTTAATGTGTATTTTATACTTGTGTTTTGTTTCTTATGAGGAACTGAGAGATGCATAAATTTGTATCTCGTTTTCTGTTTGTCCTGAAGCTTTCTCTCAGTCTGGCAGTGATAAAAGCATAAAAGAAATTTAACCTTTGACCCGGAGAATTGGAGAATTGACGCCCAATCGCTTAAATTTTTTTTGGCGAAATTGGCATTTTTGGGTGATTTTCGTCTAAGTACGTGTGTTTCGTTTGGACTTTTTGACTAGGAATAGGGAGACCGATGGCTGACTGCTATATGCTCTTGTTTCGCGAGGGATTACCGTTAAATGGGGTTCGTTCGTCTGAGCTGGTAAGAGGATAAAAAGAGCCTTACATGCAAATTTTTGACACTTTTTTGTTGCGAGAGATTGCTCGAACCACCTACGCGAATCTAATCTCATCAGACACCCAGTAGACACCGCCGCTGCTGCATCCAGGTGTTTATTTCGAATGCTGGTATTTTCTATTCTAACCGATTTTCTTGAGATTTCGGAACTCCGCCATAACTATTTCCAGCAGATGATATCTCGGTCAACCATAAACTCTGATCGGCTCCCGACTACATGCTCTACTGACTGACTAAACATTCGTTAGCAGTTGACCCTTCAAGTGTTTTCGACGAGATATCTTGTCCATCAAAATCTGATCAATTTTGCTAGTGACATCTCGTCATCGCCGATTTTTTTATGATGACAAGATCAAGATCTGGTCAGTTTTCTTCTAATGACGAGATATCTCGTCCATGAAGATCCGGTCTGTTTTCTAATATGACGAGATACCTCGCCGAAGCAACCCACAAGGAGGGCGATTCCAATAGATTTCCCTGAAAGATTTCGGAGCTCTACTACCACAACTATTTCTAGCAGATGATATCTGGGTGAACCATAAACGCTGATCGGCTCCCGACTAGATGTTCTACAGACTGACTAAACTTTCGTTAGCAGTTAAATTGGTTCTGCAAGAGTTGTGAGGCGATTCTGGAGTGAAAGGATTTGGTATTTCAACTCTTTGGACGGTGCTTGGACTCAACATGTTATTGATAAAAGACTGACTCTTTTAATGGTTCGTTCCCTGACACCTTCATGAAAACTGTATCTAACAGTGGATTAACCGTACATCCCGTCCCAGGAAGTTGACTCCCCATCGAACGTGACCGATGACAACTCCGACGCCTTGTCTGTTCGTGAACCTATAATTGCCAATTACTTTTGATGTGTATGTGTCACCACAGCCTCCTTTTCTGTAGGGTAAGTCCTTTTTATTGTCAGCCATCATTTTCTTTCTTCACAAAATATAAAAAATAAACGATTAATCCTGTGCTTAAAATAACGAAAAACTTAACGCAATGCTAATTTTTTTTATTGGGGCCCCATATAATGTTTAATTTATATAACATATCCCAATTAAATTTTTTTTAATATACATGTGTTTAGTGCATTAAATCACTCGTCATAAGAGAGGTATTTAAATAATATTGGCAAGAGCTTTGGATTATTTAAATATATCCCTATCCTTAGTTTTGAATCACTATACGATCAATTAAATCATCGTGATATTTTAGGGTTATTATATATATGTATAAAGGAGAAAAGGCACTTTTAAATAAAATAACCACACAAATATTGAAATCTTTTCAACGCTCGTGGTGGCGAGTTCGAATCTCATATGTTCCGAAGTCTGCTCGATCTATACTTTCTTCAAGATGATACGCAAATGCGGGCCAGCTTCTCCAAAGTCCTCAGGAAAGCATGTCTCCTTCACCGCAGTTCACGGTGAGTGCGTTGTAGCAGCACCACCCATGATGCTCCGTGTTAACACTGAGAGACTACCACGTTCTCGCCAACTAATATTTGAGACATTATGCATCCACAAGATGGCATAGAAAAAAATGAGAGAATTTTAGTGTTGTGAACCTCCCCCCATTTTAAGAAACGTTAGATCCTCCAATGATAACAATTAAAGTAGGTAGTTAATTAACGACACACTGGAGCAACGCAACGGGCTGTTGGCGAAGGTCTGGGATCCATCCCGAAGGGCAAGATCCGAGGGCAACACCTCTTAATTCTACATCACTCGTCCATTTATCACCACTCATCCATTTTAAACCACTGTCAGATGACCGTGGTAGACACAGTTTTTTGGGAGGAGCTAAGTAAAGAGTTACCACGTTAAGAAAGTTAAACCACTGTAAGATGACGAGGACAACACTTGAGCTGGCACCTCATTTTCCAAACTTCCACACCACGTCAAAGTGAGGATATTTGAGGCCACGACAGATTTACCGTGTACCAGCCCCGTGTACACAACGGTCTTATGTTGGACCGAGTTTCGAACCCGCAACCCTCCGGTTACTAATCCGTTACTCTTCCAACTGGGCTACTGCGGCCCGATAACAATGCAACCGGGGAAAAACGTGCAAGAAAGTCTTTTGCATAAACGCAACTGAAGGCTTCGTCAAACTTAATCAGCAACATCAGTCAAATATTTAAAAAAGCAAAATACCAAAAATAGCGCTTTCAGCAAAATCAAGACGACCTAGCCATATCCTTTTTCGAAAAACGCCAGCGAAAAAATATAATGGCGTTACATAATCCACGAACGACTCGTTACATCTTTTACAACAAGGAAGTAAAAAGAAATCCGTCTCCGCGTTGTCGTGATAGCAGTAACTTTTATTTTTACCTCTGGTGCATGAAACGAGATACTACCTCTCTCTGCTTCAGTTAGTCCTCGAACTTAAATTCGACTACGATCTCCTGGCATTCATCCTTAATCAATAAATCGCTTTCTCCGATTTTCTCTCATTTCCTGCAAAAGCGAGACTGAAAATTCGTCAAGGTATGCTGCATTCATTAAACGGGAATGATGACTAGAAATACCACGACCTACATTCGAAATAGCCTGTAGCACTGCGATTCGTCAGTAGGCCAGTTACGGTCGCAGCCTGCTGTTTTGACCCACAAAAAAAATCGAAAAGTGAATAGCAGGATTCCAGCTTGCCGATGGAATTCCCGAAGAGATTTTGAAGACGCTTTCTCTACGATAGAAGTTATTTATAGTTAAATTCACTATGGAACGTTCTCTTTTCTTTCCACGAATTCGGTTTCGATAATTATATATAAAAGTGAGAGACTGACTTCCGCGTCTGCACTGCTTTTAAGTTCACCAGTGGATAAGTTATATTGGAATTTCTCTCTCATAGATTAGATCAGTGATGGTCAAATGTGCCTTGCTAGCAGGACCATTCCTGAGGTGATCACGTGCAAGCCTCAGCAAGTCGACCACCCTCTAAATAACGCTTTTATTTTTAAAAGAAAGTTCATATCAAGCATGTATTCAGAAAATAATGGCCCAATCTACCTCCGTTTCCAACATACCGTAATGTAAAATGACCATTGCGTTTAACGATTTTTTCGGCCGTCAGATTATTGACGACTGACTTTTCGATTATTGTTTCGATTGTCAGTTCATTGACGCGAATCGACTATTAGATTATTTAACGAATTGACTTAGATTATTGTTTGGACTGTCGCATTATTGACTACTAGATTATTGTTTCGACTATCATATCGTTGACAAATGTTATTGCTACTTACTTCCCTGGAGCTTACTATATTGTTACTTACTTCCTTGGAGCTTACTATATTGTTACCTCCTTGGAGTTTACTTTTAGAGCAGACGACACACCCACTGCGCTAGACACCTTCGAGTTGTAGGGGGTGCAGTGTCAATTCCTATCAGGTGCAGTCCTCCCTGGGTGTACTTCTCTCTTCTGTCAATAAAACTTTCATTTTGTGTGTATGTCTATTACTTGATATAGTATGTTTTATGTCTGGCGCAGCATGGCCAAATATGGCCCTTGCGCCATATAACCCCCAAACCAACCAACCAACCTTGTTACTCTTGTTTTATTCAGCTCATACTACCTTCTCATTTCACCATGTCAGTGAAACGAGAATTCTATTTTAGACATGCGAATATTTTAGTCAGTGTATTTTACTCACGGGAGAACAGACACTCTTGTGAGGGTCTTATCTATTCGTCTCTCTTCTAGGCATAGATATGATCCTTTTTAACCCTTCTTGTGGTTATCTCGATGAGGTGTCTCGTAGTTAGCAAAATTGGTCAGATCTTGATGGACAAGATATCTCGTCCTTAGAAAAACTGACCTGATCTTGATTTCGTAATCATCAAAAAACGGCGATATCTTCATCGTTTGGAATTGAACCGGCATTCTTGATGACGAGATATATCGTCATTAGCAAAATTGTTCAGATCTTGATGGACGAGATATCTCATCGAAACCACTTGGAGAGTTACAGCCATCCGCCTTGTTTTGGTTCAAGGTCAAAAGGAGTTCCTATTGAGAACACTACAATCGGTACAGTTAGGCGAGGCAAATTTCTAAATATACTAGATATAGTACCCCAACCGTTTAGTGCAGAGTATGTTCTTTGAAATAACAACATACTCCTACAAACTTGATATTCTGCGAGTAGACAATGTTTAAAACAATAAATTAGAAAGGTAAGTTATCAGTCAAAAATGGAGTGATTATTATGCGGTTGCGCTTCAGAAAAATTAAGGTCAATTACGCATCACTTTTGATAGTTTACATGTTTCTGAGATATATTTATCTTTTGATCTTGTGAGGAAGTGATCACTGAGAGGTAAAATGTTTGAAGTGAAATGGAATCACAGGCGAATAGGTTTTAATTGAAAAAGCAAAGCAACTAAAATGTGTTTGATGACTTTAATAACAGTAGCTCATGTAGCGTGCTTTGCAGAAATATTGTAAAAAAGTGTTCGACTTTGAGCAAAACAAAAGCATTCGCCCAAAATTTCGCAGCGATCAAAATCTCCAGTCGCGTGATGCAAAAAGGATTTAATAAAAACGTTCAAAAGTGTATTGTATTCTTCACACTCCGAGGGAAATTAAAACCTATAAAGAATTTGTAACACGCTTGTGAGAGAGATCGAAAGAAATATTGTCTTCGACATGTTCAGAATTCATTGACGTTCACCTCCGCAATCTAATGTATATTTGGAAATATTTTCTTATTGGTTCTAACTACCGGTTTGACATTATTCAAAATTTGTAGTTCTTAAGCAATATTGAACAATCGGTTACAAATGTGCAGAAAAATGTTTACGGATGTGTAGGTTTTTGCGTGCAAGTATTGTTTGGGAGAAGAACAAGAAAGCGTGTTAAAAGTTAATAATTTTTATTTAGAGATTGCTAATATTCCATTAACAAGTTCCAATAATATTTTTGTATTACATATTTGTGGAACTCTATTGATTGTTTTTTATCTCTTTTCTACTGCCAAAGAATATAAAAAAAGATAAATATATATAAATTAAAACAAAAAATCGTTTGTAAAACACATATCAAATTTGTTCTTTAAATGAGGAAAATCGTCTGATAAAATATAAATCAGAATTTTTACATTTCAATCAATATTCTTTGGTAAAATATATTTCTGGTATTTTATTCAGAGCAGATGAGAGCTGGTGAAACATGTTTGTGCAATAAATATGAATCTCACAACAAACTCCTATTTTATTTCTTTAAATCCCCTAATTAAAGCAATCTGAAAAATAATATATTTGGAATACATCTACATTCTTTTCTGAATATTTTCCTAATTAGCAGCTTCAATTTCTTTAGCTTCTGATATGCTGATAAATACATCTAACCACTTATTAAATCACCTTAAATATCGTCTTCATCTTCAAATATGTATGAGAAGTAGAAAATGTTTGTGCGGATTGTGTAAACACATTGCCCCTTTTATCAACAACTGAAGTTATCAAAAATTACACTCTATTCCAAATTTTGCCAGCTACCAATACATAATCAAATTTTTAACAAGATAATAGCTTTTATAACAAGGAAAGAACGTGCATAAAATGTGCCAGTCACACAGACTACACTGAATTTCGCCAGTAAGAACTTCTACCAATTGACGGATTGTTATCATGTTTCATTGTCTAGGGAGGTGATGTCCTTGATGTGACAAGATGATATTTTAAACCAAATATCGTTGACTATTATGTATTAAATTTAACCAGAGGCGAAGCTAGGTTTTTTGGAATCTGGGGGAAATGAAGCTGATGCAACCCTCTGTCCAAAACAAAATGTTCCCATTTAAGGGGACAGTGGACTTTCAAAATAAGCGTTTGCAGCTATTACCCGATTGTTATGCAATTTGCACAGACTATTTGTTTCTACTAAAAGCTACATAAAGTTTGGTCCAAAAATATTAAGTAATTCGGAAGTTATTACATAAAACGTGGTAAAGTTTTTTTAATAAATTAGCAAACAATTGATGGCCCATAAGCATTAGCTTTCAGTGTATTGCCAAAATTTTAATTCACACATATTTGGTATACATGTAAATCAAATTAATTCCATTTGGTAAGTCTTGCTCACTGTAAAGTAAAAGTAATGTAGTAAACCGCCTAAAATGTTGCAATAAGAGCATAGGTTAAGAAGCATTTTAAACCAAATTTCAAAATTCGGAAGCATGATGAATTTCTCATTTGTACTTAGATATATACAACGGATTTTAAAGCTTACCCCCAAAAATTTTAAGAAAATCAATTGAAACCAAATACGCAGGGAACATTTTGAAATCAGAAGAATGTCAGAAAATCTCAATTCGAGTAAAACGATTTTTGTAGTAGACTTACTATACTTATTTACTATATCTTTGATGTTGCTTGGGAGGAGGGGTTAACTGTCTAAAATGATCGTGATTGAAATGTTTTTTATGTCCACAGAATTTTATATCAATTTATTTTTAACTCTAACATTTAACAAAATTCGATTTTCGATCGATTTTGGTGATTAAGTCTACTGCCCCTTAAAAGAATGGTAAGGTGTGATTATTTAAATAATTAGATTGAAATTTATTAGTGCTACATTAATTTTTTATTAATTTGTTCCTAACATTAATTTTGTATTGCAATTGAATGATGCAATACTATGCGTGTATGAAAACTAGCAAAAGAACGAACTTTGTTAATGGATCACCAGGAAAGTCTTTCCGTTTAGTTTGTGCTTCTCAGAAATTACTTATGGAAAGATAATTTTATCATGTCTTATCTCTTTTCTGAATAGTAATGCGATTGCAAGAGGCTCTAGCAAGGCGCGTGAAAGACAGTGCAACTTTGTCTTCCATAAAGTACCTCAATGTGGAGTAGGGTTACACTGCTATATATACTACTGTATTGTAATTTAATTTTTGTAGTTGTGGCTCTTTACCACAAAACTCCCCTTCCAGAATTTGGAGTGGCTGAATTCGACAGATGCTATCATCCGTTGCTTGATTGGCAATTGCGGGAGACCGTGAGAGTTGTAGTACGATCACGGGTATACTTCCTTATACGTGGTCATGGAGTGGATGATTGTGACTGTGGACTGTCCTGTGTTGCCTTTAGCAGCTGACTGATCAGAAGGCTGAATCGCAACTAAAAGTGAAGTCGTGATAGGAATAGAAGCAACGTCTGTTTATCACAGGGCCTTAAGGCAGTTGTTGGATGTGGATGGCATCGCATTGGAAATTTAATTGTTCATCGTGGACATCCAACTGAGGTTGAGCCGATTTTTGCTAGCTCCATTTGGTATTTGCCATAAGAGCATTCAGGCTCGTTTATGAAAGTACAAATGGTTGTTATCACGTTCGTCTGTCACCAATTTACAAGACGCGCGAAAGGCAGTGCAACTTTGTCTATCAAGAAGGACAGTTGAGTTGGTTACGCTGCTATATATACTAATGTATTGTAAATTAATTTTTGCGATGGTGGCTACGTTCACCACGAGGCTACACGAAAGTATATAGTTGAAAAGCGGACTGCATCAAAAAAGCAGTCACTTCGCACATATTTCACTGGTTGGTTTTGGGTTTTATGGCGCAAGGGCCATATTTGTCCAAGATGCGCTAAACACAAGAGAGACGATGTCAAGTAATTGTGAAAAGAAAGGATGGAGAAGAAAGTAGAGAAAGATCATCGGGCATCCTAGTGTCGCGACCCCCATGTTTACTGAGGCAATAAACCCAATGGGAATTGAATAGATCATTAGGGTACCTCGGATTAGTGAATCCTGTACACACCTAAAATGTTCCCCCGAGGGCACATTGCGCTGGAAAACACTTGGGACAAGGACTAAAATTATGCTTAAAATTATAAAATATTTTTTCCAAAACGGTAACCATCCTTTACAAGTACCCGTCAGTTCGCTCCTTGTAATGCCGAAGAGGCCAATGGTCGGGTATTAGAAACAAAAAATATTTATGTATATAATGATGTTATACATATATATTTTAAGTACTAAATGCTATATCGTGTCGAGATACTTATAACACAGAAAATCCTATAAAAATGTAGACGATAAAGTATGAAAACTAACAAGTGTGAAAAATATAATAACTGGATATTTTGTTAAAATATCTAGTTATTACATTTATACATTGGCCCTACATACTATGGCTACCCCTACTTTTATCCGACAACGTGCAATTGAAAACAACTTAGGAACGGCTCTGAACTTAGTGTCCTTCAAAGATTTAAATTGACCACGAGAGATCATACAGCGAGATTTCGTAATGAAATTAAGTTTGATTGTGTCTTCTAAAAAGTGAAAGATTTTATTTTACGTTTTAGATGCAAAATACGCATTGAAAGCTTCACTTGAACAACAGAGTTTGCGACATGAATGGATCAGACAAGAAGGTAAATAATTTAGTAATTTCCATACGAATGTAGCAATTTTCATGAGCGACTCCGGAATGCACAATGAGTTCCTGTCACTGAAATTGAAAGGATGTTTTGTATTTATCGAATTGTTTAATTATGCTTTACACGTACTCTGTAGCTTTTCTTTAAGGAAACGGAAAACATCTCCATAAATCAAATACGGTAACATGAGGACCTAAGCTTCGACATCTGAGATAAAAGCTGGCATTAGAGAGCTTTTTAGCATGCCAAGAATCCTAATGAGACACTTAGAAAAGAATTTTATCTTAATTTTTATCGACGCTCATTTCAAGATATTTTTTGATGGTTTACTCCTAGTGTTTTAGCGGTAGTCCAGTTGAGAGTAACGGATTAGCAACCGGAAGGTTTTGTGTTCGAAACAAGGTCCAACCAAAGATCGCCGTGTACGCAGGGGTTGGTGCACGTTAAATCTGTCGTGATCTCAAATGTACTTACGTTGGCGTGGTGTGGAAATTTGGAGAGGGGGTGCCAGCTCAGGCGTGGACGTTGTCATCTCACCGTGGTTCATAATTACAAGGTGTTGTCTGAACTTTCCCTTCGGGATTGATCCCGGCCCATCGCCAATAGCCCTTTCTGTTGCTCCAGTGCAACTTTAATTAACTACCTATCGAGTGTTTTAGAAGTGTAACACATGTTTTAAAATTTAATAAGGGCGAAAATGCATTAAAGTCCTCTCTCATTTTCTGCATTGGAAACATTTTATATTTCTAGGTGTCATAAAAAAGAAAATTGGATAAATATAACTAAAGTCATTGGAGTAACTATTCAAATTACAGACAGGTATAAACATTTCAAAAGGGCGCACAATTAATAATTGGAGATCTCTATTGGATAGGGTAGAGGCACGTAATATGGGATATCTGATTTTAAAATATTGTAAAAAGTAGGAATGGGTTTTTAATGAATCAAACCTGAAATCCTCATGAAATTAACGAGGATTAATTTTTGAGCAGATAATTTATCAAGCTAAAAAATATTGTGAGTTATTACACTTAAAAGTTTAAAAAGGACGGAGTAGTCGATCTGAAAAATGGTTTATAATATAGAACATTTAAAGAATTTGTCACAAGCACAAAACACTTTTAAAAAATTTATATTAAGTAGGTGCTTAAGTACAAAGAAGCAAATTGCATTTACTTTTATTTATATTCAATCTTTGGAATCAAATGTAGAAAGTTCGGAATACTTTCCATACGCATTGTCTCCATAATCCTTTCCTCCTAAAAAACCTGTTTTCCAAATCAACATTACATTCAACTAGTTTGGCACCTAAAATCTAAGGCTATGTGACCTAATAGTGTATTTACCAATTTTCACCGGTACTAATTTCTCCGGGAACTACTTGCGTGGGTTTGCCCACTAACCTTCGAGATGTAGGCGACGCAAATTTGATTCCTGTAACCTACCTTGTGAGTATTTCTGTATTATGTGTCCGTAAAACTTTCCTCGTGTGTATATGTCCATTACTTGACGTTGTTTCGTGTTTGGCACAACTTGGACAAAAATGACCCTTTACAACCCAACCAATATTCCCGTCCGATCTTAGCCAGCACCACAGTAATTATACTTGTCTCTTGATTTTCTTTTCCCAAGTCAAGCTGAGATTTCGTATGCGCTAACAATAATATCAAGTAACGCTAAACTACATGATATATAATAGTAAAAAACACTAAACTACATACACTACTACATACTACATAAATACACATACAAACTACATAAACAACAAACACTAACAGAAACACTAAATTACATAATATAATAGCAGCACTAAACTAAATAATATATTTTAATTGAACTAGCTGTAAAGCCGTTGAGATAAGGGGTCCGGGCTCTGGAAATCATTCATTGCTATTCAAGTGCTTATTATTATCTTCCGCGGAATAATCGTAAATAGTGAATGCGCATTGAAATATATCCTTGATATGCTTCATTGTTCACGAATATTTACAACTCAAAAATACTCAGAATTGTCTGTCAATTAATAAATCTCGCAATTCAAAAATTCTTGCCTCAGTAATCTCACAAAAATTCAGTAACCCACATAAATAATTCGATTTAACTCATAGCTTAAAAACAACACACACATCTCATTTAATAATTTTAAATGGAACTAAAAAAATTAAACATGCTATGGCGCTGCCAAATACAGAAAATTTCATACTTGTAATTTTATTCATACTTAATAATTTAATTAAACTATCGCATGCGGAATTTCATCAAAATTCTATATAAATATCTTTTGCGCTTTCTACTATTTCATCAGAAGTATTATAGCTTGCATTATTCGTTTCCCTATATCTATATCATAATTTAACATTTATTTATTGTGCTCGAGTACTATGTGTTGATGGCTTATGGAGCACAACACAAGAGATAATGGCCCCGAAGAGGCCTTAATCTCAAGTGTTGAATTTGAGGCTTGACATTTTGATTTTGCCCTGGTAGTTAAATAATAAGAAAATTGGGTGAAGCAATTGGTCATTGGAGTCTAATGTTAGTGTTGTTATCAGCAACACATTGCAGAAAGACAATAAAAAGTAATCGGAAGAAGTTAAATAAATCATGCACGAGTTCTGGTGTGTATAATTTATGTTTTGTTGAAGGTAACATGAATAGCTATGTGTACCTAGACATTTCGAAACAAAATATCCTTGCTAGTACTACGAAACTGTCTCTGGAAAGACCATTTATCTTCCAACAGGACAACGATTCAAAATACACTGCAACGTTCTGTAAAGAATAATGCCTTTACCATACGTCGCAGCAATTTCACACACCTCTAGTCTCCTGATTTAAACCCCATGTAACACTTATGGGAAAGAAATCGGTCGTGAACTGAAAAATTATGATACCAGCAGCAAAGATAACCTGAAAAGTGCCATTCTGGACGTCTAGAACAAAATTACTCTAGGAATAACAAAAAATCTTGTAGGAGTCATGCCTAAACTTCTGAGAGAGGTCATTAAGAGTAAAGCAAGTTCAATTGACCATTAAATGATGAAACATGTCGGGGGAAATAACATTTAATGAAATATTTTTCCCCGTACGGAAACTTCTTTGCTTTATATTTGCTATATTTTTATGTTATGAATTACGCTTTAAATTGTGTTAATATTTTTCTTTAAATGCAATTGAAACTTTCTATGCAATTATGCTCATCTGTTTTTCCATTTTTATTTCTTCAATAATTATATTCTACAAATAATAAAGCCATTTATTTCAAATAGTTGGTGCGTACGGAAATTTTTTTTACACACTGTACATCAGAATTTAACATTTATTTACTGTGCGCGAGTGATGATGTGTTGAATGATTATGGAGCACATGGCCCGAATGGGCCTTAATCGCCGGTATTGACAATTGGAGCTTGACAGATGGAATTTCATGAAGTTAAAAAGGTTTTAAATTAAGACAGATCAGGAGTATTTGTTTTGTTCAAACAAGAGAGTTTAGTTACTGTTTGTGGTAAAAATATCAATGAGTGAAAGAAATTTTTCCAGCGGGAATTTATTTGTTTATTCTGTCCATGACAGCGGAGATACCTCCGACTGACTTAAATATTTTGGCAACTTCCTTAAGTATCTGGAGGACTTCTGAGATGCCCTCCAATGGGCAATGGGCAATTAGGGGGATCGGCATCTGAATATCTGAGTAGGGCAAGTTGGGTGTTGGATGTTTGGATTGCTATTGGGATTGTTGGTAGATTTATCAACGGTGATATTAGCGTAGGTTATATTATTTTTTATTCAATTGCTGGTCAAGGGTTTTGGTGGGATCTTAGGTTTATGGGTTTTACGAAGGAACAACTTGCATCCCATCCAGGATGCAATATGTCCGGTTTCTGAGCAGTTAATACATGTCCAGGTTTCAGGTTTCGGGTTATTGGAGCTGTGGTCGAAGCCATTACAATTAAAGCATTGGATAGGTCGGGCTGTTCCTCTGTACTTTTCAACTGTAATTTTCATGTACAAACATTCTTTCACATTATAGATCTGGGAGGTTGTTACGTTATTTATGATTTCAATAAGAAAAAGCGGATAAGGTTGTTTATTTCTGTTGTTTTTTAGTTGGGAGATTTTATTAATGGTGATATCTTTTGCTTTAAGATCTTCAAGGATGTCAGAAATCTCGGTGTTTTTAGGTAGGCCTTTAATCACAACTTTTAGGGATCGATCGTAGTAAGGGGAAATTAAGTATCCTTCAATTTTGTTAGTTTTAATATAATCTGAGATTTTTTAGTGTTGATCAAGGTTATTCGAAAAAACTTTAATATAATCTTTGGCAAGTTGGCTATTGATGTCATTACCATACAATATACGGATTTCTTTTAAAATTTGGGATAAATCACTAGTTGATTTAATCATAATGGGTTCAAATTTTTGGTATTTAGGCTGGGGTTGTTAAGCGGCCTGAATCTGGGTAGCAATGTTATTGGAGGGAGAAGACATAGTGTGTTTAGATCTAAGTTTCTTCCTAGGAGTTTGAAAAGGTAATTCGGTTGTATTAGGGCATGTCGGGAGTGGAGGAAATTCATCATCAACGAAGTCAGGATGGGGATGTCTAGTATATCTAAAGTAACAGCAAGCGCCAAGAGATTTGCACTGTCCCTTCTATCTTGGCTAGCTCGAGGCTGTGAATATTCAATTGTTCCAGTAGAAGTGGAGCTTCTTCGTTAGGGACCGCATTGAGCATTTTTTGCATAAAATCGTCGATTGCCTTGGTGATTTCGGCGGTCCTCATTTTGGGTATCTTGTGAGTTTCTTCCGCAAGGGTGAGTTGCTAACATCTTTCTTCATCATCTAGCTCACTGCAGCTCAGGGTTATTCATAACTTCCGGTATGGCCGGATTTGATTTGGCTGAAGCCATGATCAAGGGGGTTCTCAACTTGGTTGAGGTGAGTTAGTCTTGAGAAAGACTGTTTTTGCTCTTGGTTCAAGGTACTTATTGTCACAACGTAAAGGTCGCGACGCAGCGAAATGCGAGCTTTTGCTTAAATGGCTGAGTGAGTGAGTGCTTGTCATGAAGTTCCTTAATTCCAATTAAGCATATTTAAACTACGCGGCAAAATTGGCGAAGAATCCTTATACCAGTTGATTTTAAATGTTGTTCAATTGGCGAATGAATGACGAGTATCACAAAACCGTTGTTGGGAAGATGACTTCTTCAAGCTATCAGGAAAAAAGTTGCCGAGAAAGAATTATGCAGTTTATTTGTGCAGATGATGTTCTGACTCTGCGAGAGTAATTTCTTGTGAAAGTATATAAATATAACTTTAACCAATGAGAGAGCGAGGGTAATTTAAATATAACTTGAACCAATGATAGAGGGAGTATAAAAAGACATCCACATACGTCATGGACAATAGAAGGTCGATGCAAGTTTATCTTTTATATATTACTAGCAGAATTACCTGGCGTTGCTCGGGTTGAATTGGTTAAATGTTGATTGAAAAGTGATTAGACAAACATTTCTTTCATGGAAAAATACAAAAATCAAAATGTACGGGAAATAATTCTTTTACATCGTTTTCACTTTTTTAATAGCTTCTACAATTTACTTCAGAAGCAAATATGTATTTATGATATATCCATCCATATAATCCATTTCATGTTCGTCGCATTTCTGCTGTAAGACAAACTACAAGGATTTTTTCTCAAGTGACTTCAGAAGTCGATTTAGAAATATCTTTGAACTGCAATGTGTGGCTACCCGTTTTAATTTAAGGTAACCTATCTTATTTTAAAGTAATTTGATTTTAACTTTACCGGTCATTTCAAAATACGAAGTTACACACCTTACTTAAAAGGTTTTGTTTTGTATATATATTTATTTTTAGGAAACAGAATTCTACAAAGCACTACGTATTCAACCAAAGACTTAAGGAAACTGGGTCAAAATATACATATACCGCTAAGAAATTACCCATCCCTAATGATATTTTGCAGAAAATAAACAATTCATTAAAATTTCTCCTAAATAATATATCTGCAATATGTACTGGAACATCTAAATGCAAACAGGAACGAAATTCCGATCATTGAAAATATGCAGAATTCTGAAAATCGAATGATATGAGCAAGCATGTCGAATTTCGATTTCCCGAGTATATTCGAAAATAGAGAAATTCGAAAAAAGATATTTGAAAAACATTGGTAACGACAATGATTTATTTACAAAAAAAGAACACAAATTTATAAAACTTATAAATGCTCAAATATGACCGCAACATTTCTGTCTTAACTCAAATACACAAACACGGAATTCTAAATCTAATTTATAAAATAAAACATTAATTCTAACGTTGCCAGATACCGAATAGCAAAATTACGCTCTTATGATAAATGAGTGTTTCGTTTGGACGTTTTGTGTTCCATTACAAAATGTAAGTTGTGTAAGATTAAGTATTTTAATTGTCCTTTTTTGATCAATCAAATATTCATAAATTATTTATATTATGGGAAGAAATAAAAAAAAATAGTTCAAACTAAATATTAGAATTTAATTTGTTTCGGAAAAAATTGTTTTTCGAGCAATACTGCTAAAAGAATTTAATCGGAAAAGTTATTTTTCCATCAATACTAGTAAAACAAACTGAGTTGCGCGCCGCAATCGTTTTACACTCAATGTTATTCTTATGGAGATTTCGAATTGTTTTTAGCCCCTCTGCACACTTAGGACAAAGAGAATGGGGTTAATATATAGCCTACGTTGAAATTTCACAATGTTCCATATTACGTGCGCTTACCTTATACGTAAGTATCTGGAAAAAACAAACTTAAATACACTAATTTACATATATATTAGATACCGCATTCATTTGATACAACTGTGATTATCAAAACAAGGGGGCGCCATACCCCGGTTGGAAGAGTAGCGGATTAGCAGCCTGCGAGTTCGAAACTCGATCCGAAACACAATATCGTCCTGTACGAGAGGTTGGTTCAAGTTAAATCTGTCGTGGCCTCAAATGTCCTCGCGTTGGTTTAGTGTGTATTTGGAGAGTGGGGTGCCAGTTCAGGTGTTGACTTCGTCATCTGACTGAGGTTCAAAATTATAAGGGGTTGTTCTCGGACCCTGTCCCTTCGAGATCGATCCTGGACCATCGCCAATAGAACGTTGTATTGTTCCAGTGAGTCGTTAGTTTATATACCCAGAAATATTTAAAAATTTTAATCTAAAGCATCGGTTTCGAATAAAATATCTTGATTTATCTAGTTTTTCGCCAATGTAAATATTTTAATTTTAAGCTAAAATAAAAAAAACTAAACATTTTGTTTGTTTAGGGACAAAAGATGTAACGTGGGGAACACATAAAAAGAGTTGGTGAACTCATCCTATTAATCTATGAGCGACAATGACAAAGGTATAAGAAGTGTTTAGGTAGATCGGAGTAATTATATACAGAGAATGTCACACATGACTTCATCAGTTCATGCGATACTATTGTTTTATCAAAAACAACGTTGCATTTTATTTCTTTAGTGAGTTGTTTACGGATAGGACCGTATCATTATTAGATTGGATCAGTAAACAAGGCAAATAATTTATTAATTCAGGCTGCTGCAATTATTGGTTGTTTCGCAATGTATGGCACACGGACTTGCAATGATCGCTAAACTATTGATTAGATTGTGCAAGACTACGCACGTAATTTTCGCTATCACATAAGCTTTCTAATCTAGACAATGAATGAAGGCTGTATAGTGATTAGAGGACATATCTGTGCACTTTTTTTGTTCTGCGTTTCCTTTTTTGCACTACTTTTTCTTTTTGTTACGATAACTGCAAGCCTGTATCTTCCAAGATCTCTTACGTATGAGTTTTGTTACTTACGTAATAACGCATACATCTTCTGTAATAATGGAAACGTCAGCTTTTCGTGCAGATTCGGCTTTTACTTTTGCATTCTCTCAGCTATTTTAAATCGATTACAGTTTTTTAGATAGATCTGACCGATATTGTTACAAGTTTAATGGCACGTGTACACTATTTTTTGCATACATAGAGCTTTTGAATATAGCGTATTCTCTAGAGGGTACTCCAAAGAAAGTATATTTTTAGAAGCCGCCGTGCACCCATTCCCTTGGGACCGTCGTGGTTCAGTGGGTATGCCACTGCGCTAGCAACCTGCGAGTTGTAGGAGTCGCAGGTTAGATTCCTCCCTGAATGTATTTCTCTTTTCTGTGTCAGTAAAACTTTCCTTGTGAGTGTATATCCATTACTTGATATTGTCTGCCTTGTGTCTGGTACAGCATGGTCAAATATCACTAGAGGCAAAAAACATTAATGGTTTTTAAAAATTAAAACTCTGGGTTGTGTAAGTGGAATTTGTGTAATACATTTATAAAAAATTAAAAATAAGTATATAAAAAATTTATTTGAATTTTATTTGAGAATTCTTCAACAACAGAACATGCAAACAAAAGACTTTTCCTTCAGGCTTCAGAGACACGCAATTTACAATGACCATTCTTCTACACTGATTTCAAGGACAAAGGACAAATCATTTCCATATTCCTGCTTTCAATCACGCATTTAAAATTATCAGATGAAAAATATAATAATAGAACAACTTAAAATGGGCAGCAGACTGTGTTCTACGGCAAAAAATACCGCAGAACCTTTAATTTAGTAATTGAATTTATTTCAGATGCTCTCTCTCTCTTCGGTAAGTTCCAAAAGCAATCTCCCTTCATGCTTTATGACCGCGGTAGCCCGGTTGGTAGAATAGCGGATTAGCAACCGGAGGGATACGAGTTCGAAATTAGATCCAACCTAAGACCGTCGTGTTCGTGGGGGCTGATGTACGTTAAATCTGTCGTGGCCTCGTATGCCCTCACTTTGGCGTGGTATGGAATTTGGAGAGAGGAGTGCCATCTGAATCGTTGACCTTGTCATCTGACCGTGGTTCAAAATTGTGAGTTGTCTTCGGATCTTTCTTTTCGGAATTGATCCTGGACTGTCGCCAATAGTCCGTTATGTGATCCAGTGCGGTATTAATTACCTACTAACCTACCAGCCGCTTTTATTGCGCTTTATTTTAAATAACTAAATTTTAGTTATGTCGTTAAGTTGGAAAATTAAAGAAACACTTTCCACTCAAACACGGAATATATAAATCGAAATGAGTCATTAATTCATAACCCAAGCTGATTAACCAACTCAAAGGGGTTAATGTTTGTTCAGGTGGAATATTGGGAGACATGTATCCGATATAATAATAGTTGCCAGAAAAGAAATGGAGTTAATATTAAATGAGTATACACATGTTGCTGTGTTTTGTTACAGAATCTATTATTCAAACACGGAAAAGTCTAGACAAAGAAGGAAACCAAATATCCATTTGCTTACTCAGACGCTTAACGGTAGGAGAAAAATCGAGTATCAGTTAACGAAAATTTATTTTGTGGTTGGTTGGTAGGTGAATTTAAGGCGCACAACGGGCTATTGGCGACGGTCCGGGATCAATTCCGAAGGGAAAGATCCGAGGACAACACCTCGCAATTTGAACCGCGGTCGGATGACGAGGTCAGCACCTGAGCTGGCACCCCACTCTCCAAACTTCCACACCACGCCAACGTGAGGAAATTTGAGGCCACGACAGATTTAAAGTGCATCATTCCCCACATACACATTGATTTTTGTTTGGATTTGGTTCGATTAGCAATCTACGACTCTACCAACTGGGCTACCGCGTCCAACTTTACTTTATGGACATGTATAAGATGTATGGACTCAAAACTACGTAAATTAATTACTTATATTCTTGATTCACTGCTTGAATAGTCATTTCGGATTGTTAGGTGTACGAGACACGAATGTCAACCACCCGACATCGACCTTCCAGCTAGAATTATGACAAAAATTGAAATGGAAGTGTTGGTATATGTGAAAGGAAAGAATAACATTTGCATAATTTCACTTTTAAAATCCGGTTTAATTAAATATTATTTTATAGAGAGAAACATAATAGCATCACAATAAATATTTCATCGAGCCACTATGTGTGAAAAAATAAGAATAGAACATAAGAGAACGGTGTATCTATTTAACTCTTATTAAAATAAATTTTTAGAGTTGTTTCTCTAAAAGATTTTAATCATTTCCTGCAATCTACCTCTCTTTTATTGTCGTCATTTGACCGTGGTTCAAAATTACGTGGTGTTGTCCTCGGATCTTTCCCTTCGGGGGATGATCCCGGACCGCCGCCAATAGCCCGTTGTGTTGCTCCAGTGCGATGTTAATGAAATACCTACCTCTCTTTTATTGCATTTGATTTTTAATAAGTGAGATATCATTATGTTGAAAAATAAAGAAACTATCACTAGTAAATCACAATTTTAGAATTCTCTTAAAGAAAATTTGTGAATCATCTTTTATTCTTACCGTTTCTTCAAATGTTCATTTTTTGTATATTGCTTCACTGGTTTATAGAAGACATCGTGAAATCGGAGGAAAAACACCGGATTCATGTATGAAGATGTTTTCTACCACTGAAGCACGAAAAATAAACAGCAAACTGGTTCATTCATTCATAACACAGGCTGACTAACCTGCAAGGGTGTTAAGTTTCGTTCAAGGGACGAGGTTGGACATCTACCCGATGTCATAGCTGTCAGGAAAGAAATGGAGTTAATATTAAATTAAAGAATTTATTTACATTTATATATATCTTTTTTCATTGGTGTGTGTGTTATCTCATGATCGTTCATAATATATAGTTTAGTTCATGTACAAACTTTGCATAGGTATTCTTCAGAAGGTATGGTGACGCAAAACGTTTCCTTTTGATAAGTTCACAGCAGTTAAGTTCTTTGACGAAACATATTTGTTTAAAAAAAGATGTAACATATATCTTCAATCGCTGTTTCCAGCCTGGTATCCAAGAGTCTTCTAACAGGTTCTGGATTCGGAGGAAAAACCTGAAAGTTTTTATAGAAAATTGAAAGTTTGAAATGCTTGTTTTATATATTAATAAAACAACAATTAAATTTCATTTTTTAAATATCATATTTTTAATCTTTGTAAATCATCTCCAAATGTACAACTAATTCTTTGAGTACTTAATTTTTATTTACTAGAAGTTAAATGTTGATTTTCTGAGTTGGCGAACGGAACTGTAGGAGCTACATAAGTCCACTGTATAGCTACATAGTTCATTTGATAATTTTATTTAAACTTTTTTCAAATTCTGAAATGCCATTTGGAACGAGGCACATTTACCAAACATTTTTTTGCAAAATACTTAAATGAATACTTCATACACATTACAACATAAGATAAAATTTGTAGCCTTTTGGGATGTGGAAGTAGGATTTGCAGGAAAATGGAAAATATTTTTGGTGGAAGGAAACCCCTTCTAAGCATCTATTGATACAATTAAAATGTGCCTAGTAGTAAATAGTAATAAACTTATCTTTTGATGTCTTTCCAAGTGGAAATACTAGGATGCAATGGTTGTATTTTAGAAAATCTTGAAATTCATGGCATCATTTGTCTTGAAAGGGTTGAGCGAAACTTTGCAAACAACGGATTGATTAATAAAAAAGTTAATAAACATTTCCACGTGTAAAAATTCTTTCTCCCCACACTGCTCATTTATCACTCCTGAGATGTTTGGCAAAATAATAATTTTATGTACATCAAAAGCTGAAACATTTCTTTCGCATGCGAAATAGCCGACAAAAAAACAGCTAACTTCATTTTCGTGATATTTCAACACATTGATTCCTGCTTTATCACCATATTATCTACAATTTTGCTCCAAACTGTCGCAATGGGCAAACAATAACACGGGAAGGAGGAATAGGAAGTACGGAAATAAAAAGGGCTAAAGATGTCGCTGCAATCGCAAGGACGAAACATCGCTATCGCACAACTTTTTTTTCCTGGCGTCGGAATTGTTACGTTCTCCGGACTGCCAGCGTTTTGCTCACATCGTCTTTTTAGCGAGTGGGGTGTCATCCATAAGAACTGAGGAGCTTTTGCACCCCCAAATTTTTAGCTGTGATTGAAACGGTGTGTTAACGACTTGATTGCATTGAATTCCAATCGCATTTTTATTTTATTCGTAAAAGGACCAGGAGAATTCTGCGGAATTGGTAAGTAAATTTGAACAAATTTATGTCTGGAATACGTGTTCCAATAATGTTATAACCGGATTTCTCATTTGATCATTTACTTAATTTTTTGTTTTTATCCTGCTGATCAAATTGTGCAATGCAAGTGAATTTGCTTATGTTTATGCATATTTACCAAAATTAAATGTTATCCGCATTTCTTTTTACATCATATATGGAAAAATTTCCTTCATTAATGTGTGCGAAAAAACAATTTAGTGTAAAATGTCTTTCTTCAAGCATTATGACGCATCGTAATTCGTTACCTCTGAAACGCAACAAGGAAAGTAAATTCTATTGCCAAGTTCTTTAATCACTAAAATTCATATCTTCCTATTGCATATATTTAGGAGTTTTTCGTTTTTCCCTGAACGCTATTCAAGGAATCAACATTTAAAGTTGTGATCCCTGTAAAATACATGAATTATAAAATTCCGTAATTCTCGGTTATAATTGTTTTGCATTTAAAAATATATATCTTGAATGGCAGTAAATTTGGTAACTGAAAGAATGATAAACACCCTTAGAAATGTTAAAAGGCAAATGTAATATTACTAATCTGTTATTAATTATGTTATGTAGGTTATTACTTAGCATGTTTATTAAATTGTCATACTTTACTGATCAATTTTAAAGTAAAATAGAAAAAATTACCTATTTTGGAGAAGACAATTCACTTACATAGTAAGAAAAATAAAACTGCACCATCAAATTTTTGTCATCCCATTAAATTAAACATGCAAATATTTACATGCATATGGTTTCTTATATGTAAATTAGTCCCAATGTCATTTATGTTGAAGGATGTATAAAATGACAACCAAAGATGTGTATAAATTGGAAAATATAAATGTATAAATTGGAAGGATGTATAAAATGACTTTGCATCATTATTTACCATAAGGCTTGGTATAAAGTTAGCATTTATGTACTCAACTGATATTTCTATCCATTATTGTCTGAGTAGTTTTACAGATTATAATTTAATCCACAAACAGTTTATTGCATTAAATATTTTGCTACTGCATTTTATTCAAGTATTTTGTTAGTGGTTAATCGTATATGAAAAACAACCTTTTCTTCATTTGATTAGATTGAATGATATGAAATTATCTGCGTTCTGAAATTCTGGATCAAGGCATTTTATCATTTATATGTTGAATCCAGTAAATCCAATAGTTATGGGACAAAAGGATCAGTAGGAAGTTTTTGAAAACAGGCACCACAAGAACTTATCTTGATATTGTAGTCTCATGGTTTCCCTTCTTTGGGGGCCTGAAATTCCACCCTAACAAGAACTGACCATTGATGTATAAATCCTCCTGATTGGAAATTTCTGGTGAGTTCATGACTAGATGGAATTAAAGGGTGTTCAGCAGCCCCATTTTTAGGGAACTGCCCCCTTCGTTAAAGACTAACTGAGGAACTATGACCTTCATGCCTGACCCCTCAACAGAGACCTGTTGAAGTTTTGGAAGAGGATGGACTCACAGAGCTCGTCTGTCATATTGCTCTGATGGAACTGAAGGAATGAAATAATTTTGTATTAACTTTCATTTAGCCTCAAACTTGCCTTGAGTTTAAACTGTAAATACTGTACATTTAATCAAATCTGTTTCTATGTCTAAATCCATTTGTCAACTTAAATTCATTTCACATTACAGTATGCTGTGAAAGGCTCGTTTGAGTGTGTTTGAGCAGATTTGAAAAGGAAAATCAAGAAAAATGATTTTAACCATTCACTGTATATTAATAATTTATTGTTTGTACTATTCAAGAGAAGTTTGTATATTCTAAGTATTAGCAACAATAGCATCTTAATTTAGGCTCATACAAAAAGATAAACTTTTATGGAATTGTTTAATGTATCAAAATTGGTGTCACGTGCACCCCTTCAGCAAATAGATTCCAAGTCGACTACTTTTTAAAAATCTTATGAATGATTCTGTTTAATGAGTATAACCTGTGAGCTTTCAGTTGTAAAAGATAAATACTACAAATATTTTCTTTTATTTCCAATGGCTGGCAGTAAAAAAAATACACAATACAAAGTTTGTAATAAAAATACACCCAGAAATTTGAAAAACAAAGCAAGACAAGAAAAATTGAAAAATCAGCTGCACATCCATATAGAATCTCAGTAATGGCTACACAGGTCCATGCTAGAGATCACAGTACAAATTTCTAGAAAGAAATGTTAAACTTCTTTATTTGCATGAAATTATTGATAATTTAATTAAAACCATCTTTATATTTTAGGTAAATATGGCGGAAAAAGTAGAAATTCACAAAGTGCCAGACAGTGCTACAGAAGAAAGTATAATAACCCAACAGCATTTCGGAAGCCTCGATGTCATTATTCTGATAGCATTGTTCAGTTTAGCCATTTACTGGTTCTTTTTTAGGAACAAGAAGGTTGTAAAGGAAATTGTACTTCAGTACGTATGATGCATTAAATTATCTTATTTCATCAAATGAATTTGTAAATTTCTATTTTAAAATTTTTAACAGTGAAAGTTAATTTTTAAAATTGCTGTTTTGTTTATACAGAATCAAGCAGAAATCATATATAATAAAACTACATTATTATTTTTATAAACTGCAAATATTAGCTTATGCTTTCTCAATCAACATGGCTTTCGCAATCAATGTGGTAACTGTTGATACAGAAATATTTATTAATTTTATTTTATAAACCTTACTCATTTTTGGAATACCTGTTTAATTTACGAGTGTAACGAATGATTTTGACTTATGGATACAACTATCACAGTAAAAAAGTCGCAATGTTATTTAAGTGAAGGGTTTCCTATCTGCTGATGCTAAAAACTCATTTGAATGTCTTTTAATGTGCTCCCTGCTGCATGTACGATTTTCAGGCCAGGTAATGTATGATTTTTGTATACTGTAGTGTGAGATAAATGTAATTTGTTATTGTGCATTTTGTAATTATACCAAAATTTTTTTAACAAATACCTTCCAGCTCACTCCCTAAAAAGATGATTTTTACTTATTTATCAAACTATTGTGTGCAGTTTGTTGAACACATGGCCTGAAAATGATACTCGAAAATCTCTTGGAAGGGAATGGGGTAATCTGATTGAATTTTCTAACTTACATTCAAAGTAAATATAACCACAGTAATATAATTCAAAAACATGTTAATCAACATACCTATTTATATTGCTTGAATACTTTATACATTTGTATTGTCTGAATTAAATGATTGTTCAGGTTTATATGTGACAAAATTTATCTTATCACTTGTAAGTTAAACAAAGCATATATGTATACCTTATACCAGCAAATATCTAAACTGTAATTACAAATGCGTTGTAAATACTGATATTTAGGATGTAAATAATTGAAATTATTTTTTAGTTGAAAGAATTAATGAAAGACTTATTCATTCTGATTCAATGCTTTTTTTCAGGCGACAACCATCATTTGCTGCATCAGATTCAAGTTTCATCAACAAGATGATGTTAACAGTAAGTTTGTTGTAATGCTGTTTTTCACAATATTTAGCTAATTTTATATATGAATCTCAATTTATGTATAGTGCAGCTCTGGTAAGAAGGCAGGTGACCTTAAGGAATTCATTTATAGAAAGGTTGTAGGCTTGCCTGAGCCATATTCTAAATTATTTCTGTCATAAGTGCTATTTTTTTCGCACCTCAGTGATCACTACTATCACACTTGAATCCACCTTAAATATGGCATGCATGGAAATCCAGTATAACTTGTCCTAACATTTAAGGAATAGCTTGTTTAAAACCACATGATTTAAGTACCAACTTGCCAGAGAAAAGCTATTTTAAATTCCAACTCCCGTGAATTGGTTGTTGAGTCATGTGGTTTTGAACAAATCTATTCTTTAAATTAGGTGATGGTTGGAACATAAACAAAGCACTTCCACAAGGTGGTTGCAGCTTCCATGCTTTTGCTTATGGCAGTCTTACGAGCTTTCACTTTTCAAAATTCTACTGACCTAGGGTTGATTGCCTTCTCATTGGAACAGCACCATAAAAAACAATGCTGTATATTGTTAGATTGTATAATGTTCAAGAATGTTTGTAAAATGACAAATATGAAAGTTGCTCAGATGTGAGTCATTTAAAATGTCATTTTTGTTAGGTACGTTCTTGAGATATTCACTTTCCTATCATTTTGTATTTGTTTGATCTTGAAGATCTTTATGAAGATGGTAATTTGACGCCATGGACCAGCAAGACATGTCCAGCAACATGTTGATGACATAGACCAGTAAAACTCTTTCTAAAAAATGTTTTATGGATACAGTTTTATTTTCTGAAAGGAAGTCTTGTGTGTGTCATTTGGAGGCTGCAGCAATTTTGCACCCTTTTTTACTATATTTTTTCTCATTTCCTTAAAGATTACAATGCCTTGGTGTAAAAATTCATTGTTGGCTGCACTTGTGAGAGCTAGTCTTGGATACTTTAACATTTAAACTTGTATGTATGATACAGGCTCTTGTGATAATATTTCTGGTAGATTTTATTTGAATAACCAACATGTCTAGCATGTGTTGTAAACTGATGATATGCACTGTTCATGTTTAGTTAATGATTTATGTTTCTTCAAATGAAATGATTGGATTGGTTTTTATTCACAAATTCGAAATCTGTTATAGGGTAGGAATATTGTGATATTTTATGGCTCTCAAACTGGAACTGCTGAAGAGTTTGGAACTCGTTTAGCTAAGGAAGCAAATCGATATGGAATGAAAGCCATGGTTGCAGATCCAGAAGAATATGATATGGTAAGCTTTTTTATTCAAATTATATTAGTTATATCGATGTATTGTGTAAAGTCATTAATGGTTTAAAAAGAATTTGAAATACTCTGGGTTGTGTGAACCTTTTCAAAAAGTATTTTCGGCTTTTAAATATTTTTTAGGTATATATTCATATTAACCTTTACACTACGGCGCTTTTATTCCGCTATCTGAATTTGGGATGACTGTTGTCCCGCCCATAGTCAAAAGGTTAATTGGTTTATTCTGCTTTTCAATTCTGTGAGGGATTGCTTTGATAATCTGGGTAATAGCTAGTAAAAGATTATCCAGTTTAGAAGTGTTATTTAATAGAACTAACCTGTTTTTTGAATCAGAAATAACAATGTCTAGGTGTGACATTTTCATTTCAGAATTGAGCATACCACAAATCATTTACTTGGCAGCTATACAATTCTAATGATGCAAGGAAAACTCAAAATATCTTAGTATAGAAAATTCAAAGCTAATTAAATGTAATTAATTTTTTATGTAAAGCATATTATAGGAAATATGAGTAAGTAATATATTTAATACATAATTATTAGTAAATAATATATTTAAAATATAATTAATTGCTGTTTGTAATTTTCTTATACCAGATAGTGAATTTAAAATTTAAATTCTTCCTTTTAATAGTTACAACATGTGTAACTACGTTTCTCTTTATTAAAGTAAAATATAGGAATTATTTTAGTTTCTTGATATTTATGCAAAAATATTATGCAAATGTATAATTAAGAAACAATTGTTTTCTCTTTTGCTGTTATTTCCTTAGTAGCTCAACTTTGATTTGAATGGTAGTAATATAGAAAGTGTGAAAGCCTAGATAATTTTAAACTTTGAATATATGTGAAATTATCTTTATTAAAATTGATTAGCCGTGATAGCTAAAATTGTAAGATTATATAAATATTTCCATTTTACGTCCTAGTTCATCAATAGTGCTAATGTTTAGTGAATAAAAGTACTTTTGTTGAATTGTTATAAATAAAATTTCTATTTCAGGAAGACTTATCTAAAGTGTCGGAGATTGAAAATTCTCTTGCAATATTTTGTGTAGCCACATATGGTGAAGGTGATCCTACAGATAATGCTCAAGAATTTTATCAATGGCTACAAAGTGGAGATGCTGATTTGAATGGATTAAACTATGCTGTAAGTGTTTTTGTTCTTTGAAGTTTATCTCACTTTCCTATCAGTGATGATTGTGCTTTGTGCTTTTGAATTGATAGATTTAATATAATCAGTTTTGCTTGGAATTGGGACACCATCACCTTAACCTAACAAGCGACATGCCATGTGCAGTTTAAAGGGGTTTATGTGCACTGAACGACACTTGTGTGCAGGCATACAAACCAACATGTTCCTCAAGGGCACATCTTTAGGTGTGTATGGGCTTCATGAACCTGAGGTACCCTAGTGATATATTCTTTTCCCATGGGGTTCAATGCCTGGTAAACATGGGAATCACAGTCCTAGGATGCCCAAGTGATCTTTCTCTACTTCTCTCCATCCTTTTTTTTCATAATTTCTAGATATTGTCTGTCTGGTGTTTGGTGCAGCTTGGCCAAATATGGCCCTTGCACCATAAAACCCCAAACCTACCAACCAAACCAACATGATTCAATCGCCTGGACATGATCTGATGTGATCATGGCCCCTGTGCTTGCCTGAAGCTCTCGTGCTAATCTTCCAGCAGTTATGCGGCAAGATCTTTTCACCCATTACTGTCATATAACGATCTTCCTCTGGGGTTGTTTTGAGTGATCGCCCACTGCTGTATCATCTGGCAGCAGTTCCACTTTCAGAAAAATGTTTCCACTGCCTTGCGACTATGCTTTAGCCCACTCTGAACTTCTTGGCTGCATCTCACTTTGAATGCCCTTCTAATTTTCCTACAATTCTTCCATGAGTAAAATCATCCAGATGTGTCCTTAGTTGTATTGTGTTACTCATCATAATATTGACATGGATAGTTAAACATGAAAAATCATTCAATCACCACATGCATCAACTTTTATCATATTTAGTAACCTTGTGACATCACATGACTCCAGATATGTTAATTATAGTCAACCAATTGGTTTTTTATATTTTATGTCTTGCTACTGTCAATGCCATGAAAGATCAATTTCTGCATCGGCAAATTTACATTTTGATTCTGACCCTTAATTTATGGACATCAGTATATTTTGGAAAGCAGGATGTCCGAATATTTCGTGTCTGCTGCTTATTGTACTGGGATGGTTGCAGGCTGTATTCAAACTGAATTTCCCGTTCAGGTATGGTGCTTGGAGGGTTAAATTAATTACTTTAGATCAGTGGTTCCCAACCTGTACTCCGCGGAGTCCTAAGGACTCCGTGTGCCTTCCCAAGGGCTCTGCAGCCTCTCCAGGAAAATAAAATAAATGATAATTAAATTAAATAAAGAATAAGACAAAAAGTAGAATCAAAATAGGAAAACTAGAAACTACATTCTGAATGTATGAAATTTCATTCTATCTATCCCACTCTTCCTCTCCCCTGTAGGGGACAATCGTGGCTCAATGGGTATGTCCACTGCGCTAGCAACTTTCGAGTTGTAGGCAGCGCAGGTTCAATTCCTGTCAAGTGCATTCCTCCCTGGGTGTGCTTCTCCCTTCTGTGTCAGTAAAACTTTCATTGTGTGCGTCTATTACTTGATATTGTATGTCGTGTCTGGCGCAGCACGGCCAAATATGGCCCTTGCGCCATAAAACCCCAAACCAAAAATTCTTCTCCTGTAACACTACTCCTAAACACCATTAACTTGTAAAACATAGGATAAACCTAAGGGGCACCACCATAGAAATTGAATCTAAAAAGGGCTCTGCGAGTCGAAAAGGTTGGGAATCTTTGCTTTGCTTTTTACTGTTGAACCTTCCAGTAGTGGATTGAAAATAAGTCGTTTGTTTGTTTTCTAGGGGTGTAGCGTCTGGAGTCGAAATCAATTTGCCATGTAAGAGGTTTGTTTATAAACTCGCATAAATGTTCTATCGAACGGAACCATGAAAATCAATTAAAAACAAACATACTGAATATGAGTGAACAAATTTGTATATGAATTAATGGGAAATCTCATGTCTCAGTGAGTATACCCACTGCACTACAACTTGCGAGTTGTAGATGGTGCAGGTTCGATTCCTTCCTGGATGTATTTCTCTCTTCTCTGTTAGTAAAACTTTCCTTGTTGTGTGTATATCCATTACTTGATGTTGTCTGTCTTGTTTGGTGCAGCTTGGTCAAATATGGCATACCATAAAACTCCAAAACGACCAACCAATTATAAGTTACTAAATGAATTAAATAACATTTCAGTTTGCATGTGTCTTCCGATCATAGTTTTTAAGCAATCTGCAATGCAGATTTATCCTTGGCCTTGTAATTAACTGTGCTAGCACAAATTAAGAGTTCTTGTGATTTTAAATTTAATTTTCAAAATATTTATAGATGAAATTGTATTATGTACAGGTATTTGGACTTGGTAACAAGACATACGAGCATTACAACTCGATGGGTAAATATGTGGATACTCGACTCGAAGAACTGGGTGGAACAAGAGTATTTGAATTGGGTCTTGGAGATGACGATTCTAAGTAAATCTCCTTTTTTTATTTTTAACGGATATGATTTTTACATTTAAAAAAATTAATTTACCTTGCCTTAAATAATGAATCTTAAATCGTAAGGATGTTATAAGTGGATTTATTTATTTTTTGCAACTTTCAAAAATAACTCTAAACTACATACATATTCTCTAAAGGATATGTCTTGAGTATGATTTGGACTTAATTTACTCCACAATTTGCATAACATGTTGTTTGACCCACCATTTTTGAGAAATGAGTTTTTTATGGCCAAATGGGAATTTGAAGAAAAAATATTACTGAATTAGCTTTCTTATCAGGCCCTTTACGATTATCATAGTTGTACAAGCACAGTACATTATAATAGGTATGGATTCTATATATACGTTAAAATAAAATTAACAGTGGTTGCTAAACAAAATGGTTTAAAAACAAAATAATAGTATTAAAAAAAATTTGATTTATGTGAATATACTTATATATATACAAATTTATTTACAATTTTAGCATTTACAATTTATTTATTTATGTACAAATACACTTACGATCAATTAAAATTGTCATACAATTTAACTAAAATTCAATTTAAATGTTTTAATATTCTTATGCTCAAACCCATCTAAATATTTAAGAAATGTTTTAGTTTTTTTATATACATTCTCTTGTGCCCTGAAAATTGGTTGGTGATAATGAAAAATAATCATCATATATTGAAGAAATCCAGCAGTGTTCTATAAAACCACCCCAAAAAGTTATAGGAAGGAGAAAGATTTTTAAATGCAGATTCGTTTAATCTTGAGTATTTCCAACCATTATGTTTCCAATAGGAAAAAGAGTTAACTTCCTCTGGTTCCTCAAAAATTGTCTAATAAAGTCTTGTTTTTCATAGCAGTCAAGCATGCAAGAGATTAAACTGAATGTTTCTGTACCTTTGTAGTTGGTGCAGCTTGTCCACTTTTGGGCCTTGGGCCATAAAACCCCAATATCCAATCCCCTGTACCTTGGTAGAAAAAGGCCAATGTTCAAATTCACCAATTTTGAGTTACATCCACTCATCACTTCAAGGAAATAAATGGATGTATAATAGAAAAAGTGTCAGTGTCTTATCAAGACATGAAATAATCAAAACATTTGAAAATATTTTTTGTACAATATCTAAAAAAATAATAATGAAAATTAAAAAAGTCAAAATCTTGCCAAACGGACATTGCTCTCCCCCCCCTTTTTTTTTATCAAGGTACAGATTTGTCTTAGTTAAAAATATCTTGCAATCAAAGCTATATTTAGTGAATTCTATATCATGTTTCCAAAGTAACAAAGTAAGGTTTATCCATATAAATTGATTTTAGTCTTAAATTTTTCAATATTTGTTTTTATAAATTTGATTTTTCATTCTATTCTTTTACATATTATATTATAATTCTGGAAAATATACAAGTAAACTTGTAAAATTGAAATTTGTGAAGGGTTCATAAAATTGTATTGGCATTTTATGTGATAATATTTTTAAGATGTGTATAAAAATGAATTTCATGCTCTTTCGAATAACTTTTTAAGCAAATTGAACATGGCTTTCAATTATTGTTCTTATATGAATGTATATTCATTGTGATCATTTTATTAATAGCATTGAAGAAGATTTCATAACTTGGAAAGAAAGATTTTGGGGTGCAGTGTGTGAATTCTTCAGCATCGAAACTCTTGGTGAGGACATCAATTTGCGACAGTATGAACTCGACCTTTCTGATACTCCTCCCGAAAAAATATTTACTGGAGAAATCGCTCGCTTAAATTCGTACAGAAACCAAAGGCCGTAAGTGGTATTTTGTTTGATTTGATCATCTTATTGCTTTTAATATGTGGTGTAGAGTCTCATGGTTCCAGGACTTAGCGGGGCCTGAAATTCCTCCTTAACATGACTGCCAGTGTATGAATCCGCCTGAGCAGATATGTCCAGTTGGGTTCTGACCAGATTTCAGTTAAGCAATGTCTGTCCAGTGGAACTCTGAGATAATGTCCCTCTTTGGTGAATAACTGGAGGAGTGGTCACCTGGAATCTTGACCCCTCAAAGAACCTTGACCCATCATAACATTTTTAGTTGACATTATTTTGTGTTTGGCTCAGCTTGGCCAAATATGATACTTGTGCCATAAAACAGCAAACCTGACCCCTCACCAGTGAAACCAGCTGAAGTTTTGGAAGTGAATGGACACTTCTTGTCTGATCCGATGGAACTGAGGGACTGAAACCATTTCAGCTTAACCTTCATTTAGCCTCAAATTCTATCTTAAATTATTTAACCTATGTATATATAAATGATACAAATTTAATTTTATTAAATATGTTTGGTTTAAAGCTTTTTCCATGCCTAAATCCACTTGTCACAATTTAGAGTTATTTCATGTTTCAGTGGAATTAAACTGTAAAGATGGTTTTGAGATTTATATTTTAATTTTTAGTTTAGAAAGCTTAAATAAAGTTTTAACTTTGAAATTGATTCCTTCGATCTTTTCTTGTTTTTGTAGGCCTTTTGATCAGAAAAATCCCTACTTAAGCTCTATTGTTGTCAACAAAGAACTCTACACAGGATCGCGCTCTTGCATGCACATTGAACTCGACATATCTGGAGCCAAATTACGGTAATTTTTATATATTTAGTTATATTATAAGTGAATAGCCGATTTATACGTTGTTTATAAATTGTTTAGGTTAATAAACAATTTTAATTGTTCTATAAAACATTTTCAAGGGTTCTGCTTTTTACAATTTTAATTTTCTACATGGAAATATTACTTATTTTGTATTTTATTGCTTATTGATCTTATTTTTATTGCGTATTTAGTGTTTGATAAACCATACTTCATCTTGAATTGCTGAAATATGTTTTCTAATGCCCGGCCAATTGAGCATTATTCGCTGTGGCACTACAAGAGCAAACCACTTTGTGTTACCCTGATGCACCATGGGGGGGGGGGGGTTCACATTACACCTCACATACATACTACACACATTCTAGGCACAGCTAGTTTATAGAGAGGCCACACATTCATACCAGACAAACATCCATGCCGTACTCCAGATTTGATTGCTTGATTCGAATTGTTAAAAGTTGGAGCTTAAAATTTTTTGCTGTAAATATAAACATTTTCAACAGTAAAAATATTCAAAGCTTAGCATAGGCTTCAAGATTTCATTCTATGAAACTTTATTTCTGTAACTATAGAACCATTGCATCTTTTTTGCCAGAAAACCTCATTATGTGTGAAATTGATGTAATTTTATGATTTTATTTGTATTTTGATTTTGCTACACAAAGCTATAATTGCAAAAATTAAATTATATTTTAAATAGTTATCAATCCAAATTTGTTACTTAAAATGTATGAAAGGCAATGGCCTATATTTGTATGCTTTATGCCACAAGTTGTAGTGTGGCTCTAACAAGAAGGCAGATGACCTTTGGGAAGTCCATTTCTAGATAGGCCTTCGAATTGTAGGTTCGATTCCTGTCAGGTGCATTCCTCCCTGGGTGTAATTCTCTCTTCTGTGTCAATAAAACTTTCATTATGTGTGTATCTGTCTATTACTTGATGTATATCTTGTGTCTGGCACAGCATGGTCAAATATGGCCCTTGTGCCGTTAAAACCCCAAACCAACCATTTCTAGATAGACAGTAAACTCACCAGAGGAAAGGACTGCCACATGCAAACACATGTATGGTGATACCTATAGATGATTATTTGTTTCATCACCTAGGAATCCGAACTATGGTTATAGTCTCAATCCTGACTAGATATGTCAATTGTGGAAGCACATTTGTGCTTAACCTGTTACCTACTCTGACAAGAAGACTCGTCTAAAACCATGCAAATCAAATGTCAACTTGTCAGAGCTGCACTATAATTCTTGATTGTGGTTTTATTTACAATTTATTTGCATTTCAAGACTCTTATTGCTCTCAAATACTATGTTTTTTATTTTTATAGAAAATAATGATTTCAGTTCTTAACTCTTATGCTAACATCTCATTATTTTGTAGATATGAAACTGGTGACCATGTTGCCGTTTTCCCTACTAACAATCCAGAGCTTGTTGAAAAAATCGGAAAACTGTTGGATGTTGATTTGGACACTGTATTCAGCCTCAACAATTTAGATGGTATGCATTTTCCAAATGACTTTTTGTATGCTTTTAAATACAGTCATACAGGGCAAACCATGAAAAAGCAGCCCTTGGTCTTGTTACTATAATGTGGAATATCATATGAACTGTGGTCTAAAGATGTATCTGTTGGGAAATTTGAAAGGGAAAGTGTATGCTATTGTCTTGGGAATGTAGGCATACTCTTTTTTTTTCTTTTTAAATTTCCCAACACTCACATCTTTAGACCATATTTTGTGTGATATTCCACATACAGTACAGCGACAGGCTGTTTTTCATGGTCCAACCTGTCTATTGATATAAAGTATTTAAATTGTATTTTAATTGTTATAAAGCCTAATTCCAAAGTCAAATTAGTTTTCTTTTTGAAAATATTGTTTTTTTGTGGTATATATTTAAACATTTATATTCCAATCAATTGCTATGAGTGCTATACTTGAAGAGCTTGTGCTCAATTTATAAATTACATAATCGTAATCATACTTTATCTCAAACTTCATTTGCAGTTAGACTGATCTATGCTCGGTAACAGAGGGCTGAGTGATAAATTTGCTTTGCATTAAAAATGTGTATTTTGCTGTTATTTCCAAAAATTGATATACTAAGTCAAAATCCTCAAGATAAGAAATGTTGGACATTAGACAAATTATGAACTAACATCAATCAAAAAAGAATGATCAGGGTTTTCTTTTTATTATAGTAAAAACTTTTGTTTATATGAACTTTTGTGTTATAGTAAGAACAAAGTTTTATATTTTCACATAACAAAACTCAATAAACATAATTATTATTAAATGATCAATTATGTATCCAATACTGCTCTAATATATTGTGGTTATATTAGGGATATTCTGTTCCCTTCTACAGATATTAGGTGTGGTATTGAAATTTGTGATGCCAAATGTTTTCTCTACTGACATTAATATAGTCTTCAGGGTTATTAATGCTTTTAAATATATTGCTGATGATAATCTAAGTATCTTCTCTTATATATCATGTCTTAAAGAATCAAATTTTAAAATAAGTTAAAAATAGTCTACTCACCAAGTACTTGGTTTCTTTCTCTAATGAATGCTTCTTTTGCCAATCTTTAAAATATTTGTTTCAAAATAGTGAAACTTATTTATAGAGGACAGTACCAAGAAGCATCCATTTCCCTGCCCTACTACGTACCGTACTGCGCTGCTGCATTACGTTGATATTACAAGTGTACCACGTACTCATGTACTGAAAGAACTTGCGGAATTTGCTACTGATGAAGAAGAAAAAAAGAGACTGAAAATGATGGGTACCTCATCTGAAGAAGGAAAAGTATGAAATTGAGTTATTTTGTACCATACAGTAATTCCTCAATATATCACACTTGGGAGATGAGAAAAAGTCGAGGGGGGGGGGCAAATAGCAAGGGCAGAGAACAATTTATAGAAACAAAAAGGTTAATCCTCCGAGGGTTCACATGCAAAATTTCCCCTTTCAACCTAGTCTTCTCAGCTAACCAGTTTTGATCTTCATGTCCAATAGAATCTCCTAGCATTCTTCCTACCAATAGGTAAACGAGTTTTCCCAAAGTTGAGATTTAAAACAATATACTGACAGCCGCGTGCTGGAGGTGATATTTGATTACAAGAGTAAGCAAGAAATTAAGCGCACTCGGAGTTGGGTTTCATTATTCATTAATTTTTATAACATACATAGAGATTTTCACTTCAAAGTTGGATTTGTCCGATCTTTCCATCATGACTGGTGTTTTGGGGAGAAGTACAAATACAAAGCAGTCATAGTTAATCAGTTGTCATGTGTTTTGTGGAGAAAGCAATACTACTCTACTCAGACTACTTGGAAGTCTCACGATGCTCGAAGGGTTAGTTATACATTTAATTGCAGGTTTTGTTGCAATAGTGTAAAACTAAGATAAACACAAATGAAACTTGAAATAATAACAAATACTGTAAAATATTATTGGAGACATTTAATCTCACATTTTTGAGACACCCAAACGTTTTTTTACAAGTTTAGTTGAGCCTCTTCACAGGGCTTGGGATATATGCACTCCCTCAACTACTGTTCTAACAGGCTCGGAATGCCTTAGGCTGCTGGTGGCGGAGTGTAGAGGAGTTGACCTATCTATTTGAATCCTATTGTTTCTTCAAGAATCTCCTGGTCCTAGTCCTTGGGTTTTGACTCTTATCAGTCTTTTCGGAATCTGCTGATAAACCTCAAACCTCCCTCTCTTGGGTATCCTTGATAAATTTCATATCATGTGAGCAATCTTTAGGAAAAGGTGATTAAGAGAACTGCTTGAAGCATTTAACTTATAGCTGCCAATTTCAAAGAAACCCATTTGAGAATTCCTCTTCCACAAACAGAAAATTCATCAAGGACTAGTAAAAAGTGATGTATAGCTGCAAAGTGATATATAGTGGTGATACATTGATGCACAATGTAACAAGGGGTTGCTGTAAATAGATTCAGGGAGGTAGAATTTATGTGCTAGAACACCATTACTGCACTTTCTGAAACAAATTCTAATTTTTTTTATCATAAATGAGCACTTTAGTATTAAAGACACCAAATTTCAGTAATGCTTGTTTTGAGTAGAAAGTTAGGCTGAATTATCAATAAAATACTTAGTTAATTTGGTTTAGGGTTTAAGAAATGCTTTCTGTAAATCTGTTGAATTTTAAAACTTGCATGCACTGAAATTCAAATAGACTATTTAGTGTTTATTGTACATTCTTTGTTGACATGAACTTAAAAAATGTAAATTCATACTTGTGCATGTTCTTGGAATTATGTGTTGAATTTATAATTTAATCTATTTTCTTCTCAAGTATGTGGTTTAAGAAATTGTAAGGTTTTTTAAAAGATTCTCTTTATATTAAACAATTGATGCTTTCCCTAAGTTGTGTTACGTTATTTTTATTTCTTTGATAGAATATGTATTTGACATGGGTTGTGAAAGATCACCGTAGTATTATTCATATACTGGAAGATATACCTTCTTTAAAGCCACCTTTGGATCATGTTTTGGAGTTATTACCTAGATTGCAAGCTAGGTATTATTCTATCTCATCCTCTCCTAAAGTAAGTATTGTTAATTATAAATTATTTCTTACATGATAATTACATTATTAATTAGCATGTGTTATTTCATGTCAAATCGACAGTCTTAAAATCCCAACCTATTCCAATTTTTTTTAAACTTGGCTATTTTGTTTTCCTGTCACATGTAAGGAAATCTGGAAATCTTTAGCTTCCCACTTGCAATAGCCTTTTATTTTGAATGAAAACTAGTAAATTTTCGTGATTCTAGACTCACTACAATGCCTGTATCTTTTGGTCTGATCAGGCACAAATTGTGTTTAATTTGTTGATAAATGTGTTGACTTTCTTTTGAATACTATACAAACTTATGAATGGCAGTTTTAATTTCAAAGTCATTAAATTTGACCTAGAAAATGTGTTGCTTTCTTTAAAAAACATGTTAAAGGTATACAACTCGTCTTTGTTGCATGAAATTTCCAAGTTGGTCGACAGGTTCATAGTAAAAAATATTCCAAATTAATATAGGTGTTCATGAGTATTGTTTGCATTATTGTATCTATTGATGTAATTGTCCAAATGGGCTCAAATAGGATAAATTTTGTAGATAAATGAAATTATATTTTGTTATGGTATATTATGCATGACCATGTGAGTGTTATCTTTTCATTTTGATCTTACTCCATTTGATCATTTCCCTGAAATTCGAAAAACATAGTTTTTGCTTTTTTCTAAAGTATCAGGTTATATTTTAAAATATTTTTTTAGATAAACAAATAACAAATGTTTTTTCAATCAAATTGAGTAATGGTGATATTAAATTGGCAGGGGTTGGATTTAAAATGCCACTTTTTCGATCAATTTGACATGGAATATTCGCATATTGCACATTTTGAATTAACTGTGTCCATGTATTGTAATTAATAGTTTCTCTACAAAATATGATCAATAGAAGTTGTATGATTTTTCATTTACTTGTAAGATTTTGTGAGAGTACCTATATATTTCTAAGATAAAAAAACTTTTTTTATGAATGATAATAGAAAGACTGAGCTAATAGTAGCCATAAAAGAGGTTACCATTAATTTATTCTTATACCTAGTTATTAGAATAAGTGTTTTAGGCATAAACCATTACAATTTGGACTATTTTCGTACTAACAAATAGAAAATAATTCTTTGTAGGATTATTTTTTATTCTTCAATAATCATCACCTAATCTAAATTGGAATTAAATATTAAGTGAAACATTTATCTTGCATGATTCTACCATCTTGGAACTATCAGATTGCCATTTTATTTCAAAGTGGGCCCAAGATATCAACAACCTCCTGTATAACTTTGGTTACTAAAACATGGTAATGGTTCATTTGGTAAAAAAGGAATAGACTGGCTTGTGCAATTTCCACTTCTGAAACAAGGAAACAGATTATTGTCAATTAACTGTTGCAATACAGGAGGAATTGCAAATTTTTTGGTCAAAGAAATCTCAAGGTATAGATCCTCAAAAAATATCATTAGTAATAGACTAATGCATTGTAGCAAATCTTGCAAAAGTAAATGATTTACATAAGACTTACCATTTGTTAACTTTGGTATGCCTTCCATAAATAGATGGTCTACCAAAATATTTCAATGGAACACTCACAAATATGCTATTTGATGTTTGTTACATTTGCATGTAAGCCAAATAGGGTATGGGATTTAATCCTTTGTTTCATAGGGGCTGCCATGACACAGTTTGTTCATTGCACTAGCAGCTTGTGAGCTAGAAGAGGCACAGACCTGTAACTACCTTGGGTTGTTTTCTCTTCTGTGTTAGTAAAAATTTCTCTGTATTTGTCCGTTTACTTGTCGATAGAAATATTGCTTGGTGGGATATGGCCCTTGCATCATAAAAACATCCAACTTTTCTCGTGCATAGATGAGATGTGAATATATTCCTGGATGCCTTTGGTTAGTATTCAGTCAAATTCATGACTAATTTAGGAGTTAAAAGTTGGTCAAAATTATGCTTCATTGAAACACCTGCAAAAGAAGTTGATCTGAGATTTTAGCTACGTAATTTTTGATCAGATTGGGGTAATGTCACTTGTAGGAAGTCTGGTTAGATTCTTTGAAAAGGTATGATTCCAGGTTCAAAACCTGTTAGTAAATTTTGAGTTCAGGTCTAAGTTTTCAAGAAGCTTTTTTGTGTAAAAAATTATATTGCAAAAATGGTCACAGAATATGCTAAAATTTTTTTTGGGTATTTGAGACTAATAATTATGATTCAGTTATTACTGTTTTGCTGAACTGGCTTCTAAATATAAACCTTTTATAGTGTTTTTTGCATCTTTTTTTCAACTATCTGACACATAAGAAAAGCTTTTGCTCATGTTTTATTTGGAACCAAATTAACCCTCCTGGTGGTTGTCTTGACGAACTATTTCATCATTAGCAGATCTTGTTGGATGAGGCATCTTTCCATCAGAAGGAAACTGACCCGATCTTGATCTTCTTAGTTTTCTTCACCTCATGATCGATCATCCAAAAATTGGCAATATCTTGACGACGACATCGTCAAACAAAATTGGTCTGTTCTTCATGGACGAGATATCTCGTTGAAACCACTTGGAGGGTTAAATTAGTTTGGTTGCCGTTTTGAGGAAATATTTAGCTAAGCCACCTCTAAAATAGTACTATATTTTTATGTAATAAGGTGATGCAATCTTGAAATCTGGAAACTGATTATGGACACTTAAATTGTTTTATATATTTTTTGAAAGTTTGCAGTAAACACTATTGACTAGCTTTGTGTATAGTACATGTTCGGATATAAATATATTTTGCATGCAAGTAAATTGGTTTATTTAATTTGTAGGTGTATCCTTCTTCAGTACATATTACAGCTGTTTTGGTTGATTATGAGACACCCACCAAACGTACAAACAAGGGAGTGGCTACTGGATGGCTAAAAGATCTACTGCCGTCTGAAGAAAGCACCCACCAAGTCCCAATCTTTGTTAGACGGTCACAATTCAGATTGCCAAGCAAACCACAAACACCTATTATATTGATTGGCCCAGGCACAGGGTTAGCCCCCTTCAGGGGTTTTATCCAGGAACGGTCATTCCTCAAAAGTCAAGGTAAGTGGAATAAATTTACCCAATGTCATTTTGATATTTATACTTGAAATGCTGTTGATGTTTATATGATCTTTAGTTTCCATTTTATTTATTTTCTTTTACTTTGTCAAATTTCATTATACCTTCTACTGATTCTGACAATCTTTTAAGCCATTACAGGTGGTAGATATTTAAATATAGTTGCATTGATTGGCAGAAAATATGAAATCGTACAATTCATATAACACTCGAATTTTTCTTGAGATTTGAAGTTAATGTTTAAATTTTATATGCAAGCATTACCTATAAGATTATTTAACTGATCGCAGTTGATTTTAAGAATATTAAAATGCATATCTAAGTCGAATTTATAAATTTAGGTATATCTCATTTTTATTTAAAAATTCCATTTTTTATCATGATCTATGAATTCACATTCCAAATTTTATAAATCTGTTATGCAAAAATACAAATTATCTTCAGTCAATAATTTTTTTGGTTAACAATTTGAGAATGTTTATTAATTTTAAAAGTAAAAGAAAAAAATGTTCTTAAATAATCTCTATTAAATTTTTTTAACACATATATTTTTAAAAAAATTGTTAAAAAATATTTCCAAACTTTATTGTGCACAAATTTTCATGAAAATCTGATTTACTGACTGTCTTATGGTAAATTCTAAAAATCTTATGTGTATCTTTCTTTCACATACTTAAAAACAATTAAAGTGAAAATTTTCAATGACACAATTTCTCTTCATAAGGAGCTCAGGTATCGTCATCTGACCATGGTTCAAAATTACATGGGTGTCTTTGGATCTTTCCCTTGAGGATTGATCCTGGACCCTATCACCAATAGCCCATTGTGGTACTCCAGTGCAACATTATCTACCCCCTTCATAATGAGTTGCTGTGGTTCAGTGGGTTGTGATGGCAACCAGCAAGTTGTAGATAGTGCAGGTTCAATTACATCCTGGGTGTATTTCTTTGTCCTTGTGTCTGTAAGACTTTCTTTGTGCAAGTCCATTTCTTGATATTATCTTGTCTATAGTGCAGTTTGGCCAAATGTGGCCCTTGTGCCATAACCCCCCCCCCCAAAACAAACAACCCCTTCATAAATTTACCTATGAATTTAAGAAACACATAATTGTACTCATGCAAGTTTTAGATTAGTGCTTTTGTGTGTGTTTTGATTAAAATAGGCTGTGTCCCCAAAAGAGCTGAATTCACTTTTACATGTCCAATAAAAGTTGAATTATGACTAACCACCTAAAAACTGTTTTTATTCAAACCATTCAAAGGTAAAATTCAATTATTTAAATAAGAGAACCCTAAATCATAACAAATTATTAAAATCAGTAAATATAAATGTTATAAGGTTCCTATTGAAAAATGTTATTAATGTTAACATTTAAAGAGGATTGTTACAAAGGACTTCATTTCTATAATTAAAGTGAAATGTTCTTTATTAACAGCTGTCAAGTTCTTACAATCTGTATATTGTAATCTACTGATTTCTTCTAACTCTGCTTTATGCTTATTAAAATTCCTTAAATCTGTTTTTAGGAAAACCAATTGGAGACACTATACTGTACTTTGGATGTCGTAAAGCAAGTGAAGACTTCCTCTATGAAGATGAACTAAGAGCTTTCCAAGAGGAAGGAACTCTTACAAAGCTGCATTTAGCTTTCTCAAGAGATCAAGCGGATAAAGTTTACGTGACACATTTATTGCGTCAAAATAAGGAAGAAATTTGGAGAGTTATTGGTGTTGAAAATGGTCACATATATGTTTGTGGGTAGGTAACATAAGCTGTTTTCTTTATACATGCTGAATATTATTTTAATTTATATGAAATATGTTTTTATCTTACAAATACAACATTACAGTTGTGTTAAAAGAATGTCATGACAATTGCCTTCAGTCATGCCATCAGATTTCATTTAAATGCCCGATGAAAATGTATGAGGACTCTTTGCTGGTGAAAAATAGTCGACCTATAACTTAAATATTTACTTACAATATATACAAATTAGCTAAATTAAATATAGGCTGTGGCTCTTAAACTAAGGCCGTATCATTGCCACCACGCCAAAGGCACCAATCTGCAAAATTGACATTTCTACAAAATACGTTCAAAGTTTTGATGCTTCGGGAAATCGAGTTAGGAGTCAAAGGTTGTTTTCTCATGTGAAAATCCGCATTTCCACTAGGAAACAAGATGATTAGTGCTTTGTCATAGTATAAAACATGAAATGGTGACTCAAAAAATGCAATTGGGTGAAAATCGCCAAAATGCAGATTGGTGCCTTTGCGTGGTGGTAACAATGTGTCCACAATGAATCGCATCACTTGATTCAAACCCTCAGGGGCACATCTCCCTTAGGTGTCTATGGTTTCACTTAGGTGTCTATGGTTTCACGAGGTACTCTTTTATCTCCCCATGGGGTTTACTGTCTTTAGTGAACACTGGGGTCCCGCTACCTGGATACCCAAGTGATCATTTTCTGCTTTCATCCCATTACTCTATTCCGATCATTCTTTTCTTCCTTTACATGACATTTTGTACTTGATGTAGTGTCGTATTTGGCACAGCTTGGCCAAATATGGCCCTTTTATCATAGAACCAAAAAACAACTAACCACTAGGTTCAAGTTCTAAGATAAAAAATATCTGGTTTGGATCTGATCTGTTTGAAAACAATGTGTTCTAAAAATATCGAAAAGTGTTTCCACTTGTGATGTTGAAAGTCAAACTAGTATAATGTATGTCTAATCTAGGATGCCTGGTGGAACAAGTTTGGAAAATTTTACTTATCAGGTTAAAGTTTTTTTCTAATGTCCATCCAAACATGGCACTACAAGGGTGGATTTATAAACCACTTTGCGTTATCCTGGTGCACCACAGGGGTGGGTTCACATCCCACCTCACATACATTCTAGATGAACAAACATTATTTCCTTTCCCCAGATATAAACTACTAATCTTTCAATCTAGAAGCCAGCATCCTGACCACTAATCTGATTGGTCAGCTAAGTTAAAGTAATTACTGAGGAAAGGTACCTCGAAGGTAGAAATTATTCAATTTGAGGTATGAGTTTGAAGATCAAAATGTGAATTTATTTTTACTGAGTTTATTGTCAATGTGACTTATATTTTAAGTAAGCTCGTAAACCTATTCCAGTAAAAACGTACCTCATGACTAAAATATTATTATTTAAGTAAGTTCCAACCCTAATGGCAACACAAACTTATTAGTAACCTACTTTCCAACTCGTAAACCTTTTCCCGTAAAAATGTACCTCATGACTTAAAATTTAAGTGAGCTCCAACCCTAATGGTGGGCTGCGGTAGCCCGGTTGGAAGAGTAACTGATTAGCAACTGGAGAGTTGCGAGTTCAAATCCAACCAAAAATCTTGCATACAAAAGGGATAGTGTACATTAAATCTATCATGGCCTCAAATGTCCTCCCATTGGCATGGTGTGGAAATTTGGAGAGTGGGGTGCCAGCTCAGGTGTGACCTCGTCATCTGACTTGTTCAAAATTACTTGATGTTGTCCTCGGGTCTTTCCCTTTGGGTTTGATCTCGGACCATCGCCAATAGCCCATTGTGTTGCTCCAGTGTGACAATAGTTAAAATACCTACCAACTCAAATGGCAATACAAATGTACCTTGTAACCTACTCACCAGCTCGTAACCTATTCCTGTACCTCATGATTTAAAATTATTCCTGTATGTTTTTTGATTAAGCTTTGAAATTTTCTAACCTTTATTTATCCAACAGTGATGCACGTAACATGGCAAAGGATGTTCACAACCTAATTTGGGAAACCATTCAGGAGTACGGCAAAATGTCGAAGAACGACGCTGAAGCGTATCTGAAGAAGATGGAATCGCAACGCCGATACTCAGCGGATGTGTGGAGTTAACCATTTACTTCATCTCTTAGACTATTTACATATTGTAAAAATGTTATTAACGATATTTTCATAATGTATATGAAATTATATTGTGAGAGAAGGAGATTTATTCATGTTGGTCTATGTATCTGTTTATTCAAAGCATATATTTATTTTTATACTTTATACTTAGTTTAGTTTCAATCATTGATACTGAAAAACTTTATTGAAGCCATAAATTGCATTGGTTGCTGGTTTTAAAGTGTTGAAAGACTTTCAATCTTGTTTTATTTGAAATTAATGTGGCTGTATGTCTGACCACAAGAGTTTATTAAGGATGTGTGTATAATGTGGTAAAATATGTTAATGTGCGTACAATCTTCAATTTTAAATACTTAACCTAGGTTCTGATGAACCTTAAAAAATTTGTTGTCCTTTAATTTTTAATTGGATCTTGTTTTTAGAATTTTGCCTGCAAACTGAAACTTTTTCCAATTCATTTTCGCCTATCCTTCATTTCTCCTTTTTATTGCATTCTGTTAATTTTAATAATATTTAATAAAGTTTGTGTTTTTAATTAAATTTACGTCACTTTTGTATACTGTTTTTAATGTTTGAAGGTGCTAGTGATGTATGTTTCGTTTTGTTATGCAGTGCCTTATAAGCAAGTTTTCATGATCACTCGTGTTTTAGTAATTGAATTATATATTTGAAAATATTTTTGGCCTTATATTTTAATTTCCTGTTTCACATCTGTTGCATTGAGTCTGAATGGAAAATGAATGCTTATCATTTATCGAAACGTAATCCTTGCGAAATTTTTTCAACCTTGACAATTAAATTTTTTTACATGAAAAGGAGGAAATATGTATATTGATTTACATTTAGGAATAAATTTATCATGAATTCATAGTATATAATATTTACTGTTTGTCTTGTTCTCTAAATTTTTAAAGGAAATGTACTTTCTCACTTAAAAATCAAAATCATTTGTACATATGTAATTAATATAATTAATGAAATATTATATATTTACCGACCCTCTTGATTTTAAAGCCTCATAATTTTGAATGAACTTTTAAAAATTATGAATGTCTTGTTTTGATGTCATGACTACATGGATGGGTAGTATAATTATTCTTAATTTAATACTTTTAAAATTATAATTTTGAAATTTATCACACGTATTCAAGTAAATCTGGCCTAGACGGTTAAAAGTTTTATGTTCATATACAATAAATGTTACATTTAAAAAATAAATTATTGAAAGTTTAAAAGTTTTCAGTTATGTAATGTTTTATCAGGGTACCTATTATACTATTATGTGTATTATATCTTAATATGGGTCTTTCTGACCACTTTTTGAATCATTTGTTTTGATTTTCTTTTTACAATTTTAAGTGTATTTATTTTCTGATACAAATCATACATTGTAAATTTTAAATCCTAATTTTTCTTTGTAAGACTCCAGGAAAAGCTTTGGTTGACAGGGTTTTAAATATTCTACCTTTGAAGCAATGGTGAATCGATTTTACTCCTTCATCAGACCATGTGCTTGACATGTCATTTTAATTTTTCTATTATATTTTTAATTCTAAATTTTTAAAAGTTATGTCTACTTCATATGTTCCCTAGTCCTTTATCATTGTATAGATCTACTTAACTGTTGTCATTTGCAATAAACAAACTGTTAAAAAATGCTAGTATGCTTTTGCCTGAAACACATTTGGCATCTATTTCCAATATGTAAATATCTTTTAATTTTATACACAAATTTGTTGATCTGTAAATAAAGGATACTTTTATATGACTATTGTGATATTCTGTAGTTCATTCATTTTGAAGTATTTATAAATACAGTTGAGTGATTCGAATCACTTAAATTTGAGATCAGCAACATTTTTCAAGTTTTTATAGGGTTGCAGGATTCTCAAGGTAATACAAACTGAAACACCGAAGTCGTAACATATCAGGTTAAGATTTTTGATTTGAGTGCCTTTCTGTTTATTTCTTATGTCATGGATTGATAAATTAGTTTTTCAAAACTCAAAACTTTGAAAGGTTTCGGAAGAAATTGATTGTTTTGAAATTATTTTTTTTGCGAGAATAAGGGATAAGCTTCAACAAGTAGTGTTTGAAAATATGTCTGTTTCTAATATATCTTAAAAATTTATTTATAAAACAATATTTTCACTTGCATGTAACATAATAGAACTATTCGTAACATTTCAGAAATATTTCATTTAATAACTTTAAATGGAAAGAATTTTCTAGTGGTAGTTTCACCTATATTTCGAAACTAAACTTAGGAAAATCAAAAATGTATTGTTTCTAAAAAGTGGTTAAAATTGTATTACTAAGTGAAAATGAAAGCTTCAGAAAAATATTTATTGGTTCAAATTCTATCATAATATACTTTTATATTTACAAGGACACGTTTTGGGGAGTAATTCAGAAATGCGTGTCATGTGAAAATTATGAATGTAGTTTGATACAAAGAAAAGTTATCTTACACTTTTACAATAATTTTTTGGCAGTATTTTTAAAAAACTAGAATACTTTTATTCGACGATCTGAATAAATGAGAAATATCACAAATTATGAAAAGTGAATGAGAACTATATGCGTTGGAAGGTTTTACTCAAGTAGATGCAAGACCAAGTAATTAACATTAAGAGATGAAAGTTTCAATTTGCATAGATCAGGTATACGTAACTACCTGGACAATAACAAACGCATCCAATAACATGTTTCAAATTATTGGAGTTCTGTGTGATGTCTTGTGATTGATTAAACACACCTACGATGTGGACTCGAATTAAGCAACTCAAATCAACAATTTTCGGGGTTAACGTTTTGGAAAAAAAATTCCAGGGGTTTTTGTTTCTCAGGAGGCTCATTTCACACTTAAACTTGTGTGCTTAATTTCACCCTTTAACCGCACCGTTTTTTTTTACCGGCGATGGATGTATGCATGGAAAGTTTTACTGACACAAGAAATACTCGTCTTAAGTTATAAGAACCGAACCTGCGTCGCCTACAGATCGCATGCTAACGCAGTGGGCAAACCCATGGAGGCCCCTTTCCCAGGAGGTATCGCGATTTAATTTAAGTCACTTAATAAAATTTCCATTGCACAAATTAATTTATTTCAGTTTAAAGCAGGGGTAGTCGACCTTTTCATACCTACCGCCCACTTTTGTATCTTTGTTGTAGTAAAATTTTCTTACCGCCTACGGTTCCGCAGTAACTTAATTTAGCACAACTGCAAAGTACTCGTAATTTTTGAGTGGAGGTTTAGTAAAAATATGTAGTTAAATTTATCTTTATTCTTGTTTAAATACATAGAAAATTTAATTTGATGCTGCATTTCAGCATCTCCATTGATACAGCGCCTACTAGTGCTGAAACTGCTTACATTGAAGAAAAATAAAATTAAATATAAAAACTATAAAAGTGCAAAGTCTATTAAATGAGATCCTTGAGGCTGAGGCTGTGAAACTAAATATTTGATATCTGGTTCAATTTTCGTAAGGAACAAACGAAGGTATCCATCTTTCGGAAATATTCAGACGGTTTCTCTGTTTGGTGATAATATGATTAACTGCACTAAGTCTGATTCTATAAGATATGAGGTAGGGAAAGGATATCAATAAATTGAATATCATTTTCAACATATTTGGATATAACGCAGGCATTTTTTATTTAGCCATAGGTTTTCATATCCACCACTCGAAATTATATTTACTATCATATCAGTTCTTGGCAAGTTGTACCAGCCTCCTCAATATTTGCAGTAAAAGGATTTTTCATCCAGTCATATACCTTCAAGTTCAAAATATCTTCAAATCGTTTTTTCATATCCAATTTAAGTTCGTTAAGGTGGCTACTGAATCTTTCAATCTCCTGGAGTTACATCATCTTTTATAGATGATAATTCGGGAAACTGATGAAATTCTCTCTTCAATAGATTATAACGAAGATCAAGTTTGTCGATAAATAATGACACAATATTTTGTCAATTGATAAGAATTTTATTAGCTTTTGAAGCTGCAAATTTATTTCATTAAATCTCTGAAAATATCTGCCAAATAAAAGGCATTCTTTACTTGTTTAATTGTTGACAGAGATTGGTCTCATTAATACTTTAAAAAAATGTATGACACTCATAATGCTACAAAACGAGACAAACATGTACCCTTTGACATGTTTCGGTGGCTACCGAACTTCTGTGTGAAAAGTAACCTAATAAATTCCTCATTATTGTCCTGGCACAGCTTTCGAAACATTCCATCATGTTTGGCTTTGGATTTGATCTTATTTACAGCTCTAATTATTATAGTTAATGATGAATGGAAATTTGTACTTAAATGTTTTCATACAAGATATTATCTGTGCACCACACAATGAATACGTAAAACATTTGGCACTTCTTAAATAAGCAACAAATCCACGATAGCGACCTACCATTGATGGTGCTCCATCAATAGCGCATGCAACAATATTGTTCAAAGGATATTATTTTTGCAAAGTATTTCACACCATTAAACATTGATAATCCTCTTGTATCTGTAATGAGATTTATTGCGAATAGCATTTCTTCTCGTAATGTATTGTTTTCATCAATATAACGTACATATGTCGTCAATAAAACATTATTATCTGCAATAGTAGGCTCGTCCAATTGTATAGAAAATGAAGAGTTTTGGAGAATACCTATAAGTTTATTTTCAACATTAAATGCCATTTCTTCAATTCGTTGCTTTACTGTGCTGTCGGTTAGGTGCAACGTTTTTAAAGCTTCAAGTATATCCTGATGCATTACTGTTGAGATAAATTCTTTTATGGAGGGTATTATTAAAGTTTCTGCAATATTATAGCTTTTACCACTTTTTGCAATTATTTGTGAAATGCGATAAGTGGCAGTTAATCCATCTTCGTTTGTTGCATGTTGTTTCTTAAATGATGCAAGGATTGTTGGACGATTTTGAAATTTTTTATACATGGCCGCTGGTACATTCCGCCCTCGTCATGCTCACCACAGTGCAGTACAATCTGCTCTGTCGTTGAGTCATAGATGCGCTGTGATAACGGAAAGTAGCTTCAGCATCGGACAAAAACCCTACCGCCCACCATGAATGCTTGAATCGCCCACTAGTGGGCGGTAAGGACCAGGTTGATTACCACTGGTTTAAAGTATCAAAATATTTATATTCACCTCTGAAATGTTTGGATTTCCTGTCATGATATAGTTTCCAACTTCCTCAATGATTATATTTGCTGCAAGTTGCTGATATCGTAGCACGAAAATCTCAAGTGAATCTAAAAAGGCTTAGAAAATTGGGATGAATTCAGTAGAAAATCACGATTCAGGTAGGTATTTTAATTAGCGTCGAAATGGAGCAACACAGCGGACTATTTGCGACTGTCCAGGATCAGAACCCGAAAGGAAAGATCGAGGACAACACCACATTACGATTCAGGTAGATATGGTAGGTAGTTTTCATTAACGTCACACTGAAGCAACACAACGGGCTATCAGTGACGGTCCGGGATCAATCCCAGAAGGAAAGTCCGAGGACAACACCATGTAATTTTGAAACACGATCAGATGACGAGGCAACACCTGAGCTGGAACCCCACTCTCCAAGCTTCCACACCACGCCAACGTGAGGACATTTGAAGCCACTTCACATTAAACGTGCACCAGCCCCCTTTGTACACGACGGTCTTTGGCTGGATTTGAATTAGCAACCCTCCGGTTGCTAATCCATTGCTCTTCCAACAGGGCTATCGCGGCCTCAATTACGATTCAGAGTGTAGCCGCCTTTGCAAGTGCAAAATATCCTAGGGATGTCAATACCCCGTTTGATGCTCCAGTGCCGACGCTAACTAAAATACCTACTTACCTTCAGGAAGGGTAGATAGGTAGTTGAATTTACGTCGCAGTGGAACAACACAACGGGCTATTGGCGACGGTTCGAAATCAATTCCCAAGGAAAAGATATTAGGACAACGCCGTCATTCTGAACCATGGTCAGATGACAGATCAACACCTGAGCTGGCACCCAATTCTCCAAACTTCCACACCACGCCAACATGAAGACATTTGAGGCCACGACAGATATAACGTGCACCAGACCCCCCCGATCTTTGGATGGATCGAGTTTCGATCCCGTAACTCTCCGGTTCTAATTCTGCGACTCTACCAAATGGGCTGCCACCGCCCCATTCTGTAAGGGATGGTTTCAGTTTTCAATAACAATGATTGAAGCCTCTTCCCAATCAATGAAAGCTGGTGTGAAGAAAAAGATGAAATTTTAGCCTAAGCACCAAACGAGACAATCGCGAATGCTGCAGAATTTATTGTGAGATCAAATGCGAATTGGGGAGACAAAACGTCTTTGTTCCGAGAAGAATTGGAAAGTATGATTTATGAATGAACTTGGCTCATTTGTAAGACTGGAAGCATGACAAAGAATGGCAGTTTAAGAAAAGGCACTCAAGCTTACTGTCTTAAGTGAAGGTAACATAACTTTGCATTTACACCATTAAAATTCTGTTTGAAAAATGTCTGAAAGAAGAAATGTTCGTCTTTATTATTTTGTGTGACAGACGATTTTTCGTTCCATACTTTCACCCAACTAAACTCATACATTTAAATATCCTTTCATCATTGCCCAAATTTATGAGCTCCATAGGAATTTTTACAATAAATTAAGCATTTATACAATTCAATTAAAGACAGGGTTGACATCAGTTTTAATATACTATGTTGAGGCTAAAATATTAGTTTATTGGGTATTGGAAAATCTGAACTGTTAAAAGTACTCATTACCATAGCGCCTGATCAAGACGTTTACGGGTAATTAAGATGGAATTTTTGTTTTCTTTTTGGGCAAAGTCAATGGAAAGAGTCGTGGATTAGCAACGGGAGGGTTGACAGTTCGAAACTCGATCCAACCAAAGACCGTCGTGTACGTGGGGGCTGGTGCGTGTTAAATATGGGTGGCCTCAAGTCTGTGTGTTGTGGAAGTTTGGAGAGTGGGGTGTCAGCTCAGGTGTTGACCTCGCCATTTGACCACCGAAATTACGAGGTGTTGTCCTCGGATCTTTCCCTTCGGGATTTATCCCAGACCCTCACCAATAGCACGTCGTTTTGCTTCAGTGAGTAGTAAATTTAACTACATACCATTTCTAATATAATTTTCAAAAGATTGTTTTAATAAGAGTTAGATGAATAGAACTCTTGTAATTCTATTTATAGCGAAATTTATAATTCAGTGGTAAATCTATTTATAGCGATAGTCAAACATTTTTGAATTCTTTACAACCATCTGTACGTGAAAGGATATCCAGCCATAAGCCTTTGAAGGTCGTTATGCTACAAATATTTTCCCCCCTAAAAAAGAAACTTCACAGGTAAAGACGAAAAGTAAAGATGAATGCACAGTCGCGGAAAAAACGAACCACCCTTTATTTCGAGTCCTATTCATAGTCGAGAAAATTCAAAGATATCATTCAATAGGGAATGACATCCTCTACAAACTCGGCCGGATTCATATTAAATTTTGCACAAACAAAATTTCCAATGGAAACGCCAATTCCTTAATCCGATTCTGCATCGCTAAATTAGTCTAAATAGGAATGACTTTACTATCTTTATATCTGGAGATATTCAACGTTGAAGTCGTTGTCAATTTCAGGGATCATCTCCATATTGAAAATCGCGATCGAGATTAATTGTAGTTTTTCAAAAACTGTTGATTTGATGCCTGACTGAAAGAAGTCTACAAAGAACCTTAAAAGAAATGTTCATTCTTGGCATACTCGTCTGCAAATACAAAATGTATGCAACCAAAAGGCCTACGTACAATTATTTAATAGAATCGAACTGATATTCCAATCACCCAAAAAATGAATAGTAAGTCTTTCATCATTGATTTGTAGAATTCATCTATACGGCACATAACTGGCAAAAGGCAATGCATTTAAGATTACATAAATGAAATTTACAACCATTTTTTTTTAATTTACACATTTCTCAGGATTGTCAGGCGTTTTTCAAACTTTTGGTTGCCGCCTAAAATCGCCATGATGAGGAAAATTTAATGGAATGCAAAAACTAACCATTGAATGGGCTGACATTTTACATAGTCATATTAGAAGCCCTTAGTCGATTCATATCAAAATATAAGTTTCCAATTCATAATTTTTCAAACATTAATTTAATAATTATTATTGCATACTAAAGATTATTTTAAATTAAAATATTAGAAGGATTTTGTTTGGGTTCTTTAGCAGTAACATGATACCAAATATCAGCACTGTAGAAATATTATTTAGAAAGATATCCATAAAAGTCTGCGAGACTGATTTAACATTAGGATCTCCAATTTTTCTGTAACTTCGAAACGGTAGGATCTAATGACAACAAATTTGGTATCTGAAGTTAAATTACGATATAAATTCGAAATTATGTGTCTCAAAATAGGGGGTTTCTATTGGAAATTAAGAAGTTGATGCTCAATTTAATATGAAGTCTGCCCCTTATGCAAATTTTATGCATTTGAATTTATAGAAGACGTTAGTTCCTGTCGAATGCCATCGATGAATTTCCTCTACTGTTAAAATTGCCCGAATGAAGAGGGGTGGTTCGTTTTTTTCCGCGACTGTACATTTCATGCAACAAAATTTAACACAGATTATTTTGAGGGTGATGTTTTACTTAGATTGTTTTGGTACGGTGTCTGATTATTTTTGGTTCGATATGATGAATTGTCGTCATTAAAGAGAGCTTTCCGAGGTAGAACACGTTTATTTTTACAGCGGACGATGGCGTTACAAGTCAAACACAATTAAAATTTGCAAAACGAAAACGAAAGAATGACATAACGGAATAGGAGATTGCACATCCACCTGCCTCACGCACAAACATAAAGTATCTTCCTTTCCTCCGCACCTTTTCCATCTAGAGCACTCAGAACAACAAACAAAAGGATATTTATATATCTTAACCCCTTTAATATACCTAGAATACTAATACACGTCAACCTTAATCCTCTCATGAGCGGTAGCCCAGTTGGAAGAGCAAGGGATTAGCAACCGGAGGGTTGGAGTACGAAAATCGGTCCAGCCAAAGACCGTCGTGTAAACGGAGGCTGGTACACATTAAATATGTCGTGGCCTTAAATGTCCTCACGTTGGCTTGGGGTGCCAGCTCAGGTGTTGTTCTCGTCATATGACCGTGGCTCAAAATTACAAGGTGTTATCCTTGGATCTTTCCGTTCGGGAATGATCCAAGGATCCCGGACAATTGCCAGTAGCCCGTTGCGTTGCTCCAGTGCGGCGTTAGTTGACTATCCCTGCCTTTCACGGGCGATGGGATGTCTGGAGCGTCACAACTTCTGAAAGGGTTTGAAACAAACTTGATTCCTCCGTCTTGTAAGCTGTAAAGTACTCTGCTGCAGTTAATGCTGCCTAGTACCTTGTGAATTATGCAACACATTTTCATCCCAAATCTATAAATTAAGGTAGTAGGGTAGTTGAATTAACATCCCACTGGAGCGCCACAACGGGATACTGGCGGCGGTCGGGATCAAACCCGGAGGGAAAGAACCGAGGATAACATCACGTAATTTTGAACCGCGGTTTGATGACGAGGTCACACCTGAACTGGCACTCCACTCTCCGAACTTCCACACGACGCCAACATGAGGACATTTGAGGCCACGATAGATTTAACGAGCACCAGTCCCCTTTGTACATGACGGTCATTGGTTGGATTCGGTTGCTAATCCATTACTCTGCCAACCGGGCTACCGCGGCCACAAATGAAAGGATATTTATATGTATGCCTTTTAGCCTCAAAGTACTTCATATACGTATACACATCAACCTTAATCCTTTCATGGGCGATGGGGTGTTTGGAGCATCAAGCTCCTGAAGGGATTTATAACTAACTTATAACTTGAGTCTTCTGTCTTGTAAGCTATAAAATACTCTGCTGCAGTTAAAGCTGTCTAGTACCTTATAAATTATGTAACACGTTTTCGGCCCAAATCTCTGTATTAAGACCTGATTAGTTTCATATTGTCCTTGATATACCTTATAGTATTCAGTACATGGACTATGGAAATCCTAGATATACATTGTCAAAGGTGTATTTAAGATAAGCATTATTACATTACAGCCATTGGTTAGTATAGTTAGAGGCTTACTACTGATTTATAACGTGTAACTAGAAAGTATGTACGTTCCAGTTTCATCGTAGCTGGTTATGCAGAAAATTCTGTTCTGTTCCTTAGGTATCGACTGCCCACGGACGGACATGAACCAGCCTCCCTAATGTAAAATTTTTTTTTCAAAATAAATCTCCTGACAAGCTATTTTTGATGAATGAAACATGATCAAAATACTCATCAAGATGTGTATCATTTGAGCCTCCTGCTAGTTGATCTTCGCATTGAAAACTACCTTGCGGTGGCCAATCCCTGATGCAAAAGAGCCTCGGTTCCCAGCTGGAAGAGCAACGGATTAGCACCATAGACGTGAAATATAAGTAGACTGAGCATCGTATTGAGAAAAGCTTCAAAAAGGGGGAGCAACATATCTCTAGTATTCACATGACTGCTACGCGAAAATTCAGCTTGGTTGATTGATTTGATTTTTTATCGCTTCACTTGGCGACATGACATTTACTTATATAAAGTTAGCGATGCGAATGTGTATAATACTGAATAGTTCTTGAATTTTAGCTACTTTTTAATATAGTTAGGCGATACGAATGTGCATGCTACTGAATATTTATTGAATTTGTGACTTTTTAATGTTTTTTGCTATTTGAGTTGTTATATGTATAATTAGCTGAAGTACTCGTTAGGATCAAGTTTAACTAGCAAGTATGCAAAAAACGTACGCGTAAGATATATAGATTGATCTCAGGCTGAGTCCAGATACAGTCTACCAAATATTTTTATCAGGCCCGCAGAATAGGCCGGGCCTTCTAGATCAGATTAACCAACCCGCAGTTCAGATACGGTCTTGCGGACAGATTTGGACCCGGTTTCTGGTATGCAGACCTGGACCCGATCCTCATACCCGATACGGCCCTCCAAATTTTTACCGTAGTTCAAACAAGACTCTTCGAACAGGTTTACCTGGCCCACAGTCCACATACGATTATCCAAATATTTTTATTAGGACCGCATACCAGATATACCCGAAAGGTTTAACCTGCCCGCTATCCAAATACGGTCCTCAGGATAGTTTTACCTAGCCCGCAATCCAGATACAGTCCTCCAAATATTTTTATCAGATCCAAATCAGTTTAACCAGCCTGCAGTTCAGATACGATCCTCCGCACAGGTTTACCAGGCCCGCATTTGAGATAGGCCCAGTAGTACCGGTTTGATTTATCACTCGACTATTACCTTTGCTATTGTATATTAAGAGCACATGTCAAAGGGGCTAGGGGATGTTCACAAGTATTTTGTCACTAATTAAAATTTTGTATAAGATAGTTGTCCTAAACCTGACGTTCTTTAATTAATTCAGTATATTATATATTTTTTCTTTTACCTGTATTAGATGTTGGGGAAATTAACTAAAAGATTTAATAGCTGAAAATAATTCACAAACTTCCTTGTTTAAATTTAATGAGGTTAACACAAGTTGGAATAAATTGAAAAATAAATGCATGTTTGGAAATAACTGCTTAAATAATTATTTTACTGATGCAGTCATAATCAATAATAAATGTAGTGAAATCATAAATAAAAATAATGTAAACAGATAAAGTTGCATGCTCAAATCAATTTAAGGTCACCATGAAAGCTTTCATTTGTATTATGGATACTTAATTGCTTATGTTTTCGAAAACGCAAATTTCTTTTAGGACAGTTACGCATAAAAATATTAACATGGAAAATTATACATAAATCTTTACAAGATGGAAGGTAATTTTTTTTAACCATATACTTAAAATTCTTAGCTATTTTGCCCAATTTTAAATTTCTGGTTCAAAAACTAAATAAGTTACACCTGTGTGTCTATATCTATATTTTAAATTTATCAAAGTGATCATGTAAATAACTCTTGACAATTTTTATGATTTTAAGTGTGTGCAAAAGTACTGTGCAGGACTTTTAATATTAAATTTCTATTACTTATTGTGTGTGTGAAATCAATATTTTATAAACACGAAAGAGAAATAAGAAACGGTAAACTTGTAAAATTTATTGTCACATTCATCACACTTTAAATCCACTGAATAAAACTCATAGAAGCATGTAGCCATCTTTCTTCATCTTTGGGAAAACTAGTAAACGGATCAAAATAATAATTTTAAAAACATAAGAACTGAATAAATGAATTTTTAGCAGGTACACATCTTTACAAGCTCTTATTACAAGTAAATATAAATTGTTTTACTTGTAGTTCTAAAAATCATAAATACAAAATTATGTCTATTGTTTGAAGGACAATACCTTAAGAGTTTAAGTTATTACAAATTAATGCTTTAAAAAATAGCTTATTTTTCAGCTTAATTGTAAGAAATAAATGTTTCGCTCGATTGAGGAGCATGGTTTATGTGTGCATAACTTTTCACAAATATATTTAATTCGTTCAAATACTCTACTTAGAGAGAAGAAATCAGTGTCCCCTTTTGAGGTCGAAAACAAGAGTGAAGGATTTCATTTCGCTGAAGAATGTGTTTTTATCACCATACCAAGCTTATTTATCTGGTTAAAGAACGATATAAACATTGAAATGTTCACAAATATTCTTCGAAATAATCTAATTCAGTATGATTTTTCTCAAGATCAAGACATAAAAGGAAGAAAGATGAAACTGGTTTAAAGTGGAAAATAATTAAATTTTAATGTTAGGTTTATTTAAACACTAAGCAAAAAAATCAGGATGTCAAGCAGATGTTTCTACAAAAGGAACTTTTCCAGCTGCGTGGATTGTTTGGAATTACTACAAAAGAAGTTTCTTTTCGTTCTTTATTTTTGTTTTCCCAATTTGCTATATTATATGATTCATTAACAAAAATAAAAATACACCAAAATAGATACAATATTTCAATTTCCGTTCAAGCACTCTTTTTGTTTTTCGCATAAGAGAACGGCAATTTGTTTTTCGTCATTCCAGTAGAAAGTAATAGGTTCAAGGAAAATTATTTGAAAGAAAAGCCCTTTTATCAAATGCATTCTCATAATGAAAGATTTTACATATATTTTAAGGTTCCATAAAGCGCAGAAATGTGGTTCACATTTATAATAAGGTTTATGAAATGATTTAATCCTACTTTTAAATCGATTTTATTTAATTTATAATTCTTAAAAGTTTCAAACGTTATCTTTTATTTTAATTATTATTATTATGTAATTACACAGATGGGTGGATACAAAACAATTTTATTCAGCAAGAAATAACAATTTAAATGATGTACTTAAATTCATGTTATCAATTCATAATATTTTTATCGTGTAAGATACGAAAGAATATAGTGCTCCTAGTTGGCGACGAAAAAGTCATCGCCAAGACAAAGAACTATTTCGCACAAATTTTTAAAGTTCGATTTATTATTTTTAATATTTTTAGCCCTTATAGATGTACAATTTATAATAGCAAACACACTCGAACACCAGTTATTTTATTTTAAGCATTATTTTAGATATATATTGATTGCAAATGTATGAAATCTTTTTATTAGAACGGGAAATGGCTAGCAGGTTGTATTTATTAATTCTAAAGTTAGAATATTATTTTTATCATACTTTTGAAAATACAAAAATCAAATATAAAATACACGTAAATTGCTCACCTGTGAAATGTAATGTTTCCACCTTTGATAAATTTGGAATTACATCCATATACACAGCATGATAGAACTATATTACTTTTCAATTTCAATGCATTTGCTATGGAAGAAGGAATGTGCAAACTATATGCGCGTTGGAGAGAAGAGTCTAAGGATCACGTGACTACTGTTTTTGGTCATATGATCATGTGGACATAAAAGGATTACCATATCTCACTCTACTTTTATATCTCCTCTATGATTAGCACCCGAAAGGTTGCGATGTTGACCTCGTCATCTGACCGTGTTTCAAAATTACGTGGTGTTGCCCTCGGGTCTTTTCCTTCGGGTTTGAACCCAGATCATAGCCAATAGCCCGTTGTGTTGCTCTAGTGCGACGTTAATTGACTGCCTATCTACCTACTCAGATGCAAAAACCTGTTATAAACTGCCACCAAATTTAGGCAAGAGATAATTTGTTTCCTTCATTCCCTTGGACTAATAGGGAAGTTTTGTATCGAGACGAAGCATACCCTCATTAGCAAAATCAACCAGATCTTGGACGAGATATCTCGTCGAAACCCCATGGGGGTTAACTCAACAAGCAGGAAATTTCAAAATATTGACTTTCATAACTACTTGCGGCAATAACGCGCAACAATATTTTAGCTCTAAAATGTTGGTCTCACCACAGAAGTCACATTTATTCTCGTTTAGTGAGCGTCTATTCAAAGTTGACCGCCTCTAATTTTGCTCCACTTCCTTTGCGCGAGGTCAGCAAAGCACTCAGAAACGGCTCTGAGGGGGTCAGGCAGATGACGATTCCATAGTTCTACGCGTTTGGCAATAATTCGCCTTCAGCTCGGCATTCTTTTCATTGAGTAGCGAGAACTGTCTTGACGTAGATACCTTGTCATTAGCAAAACCATTAGTAGATCTTGATGGACGACCCATCAGACAACTGACCTGATCTTGGTCTCGTTATCAACTTCAGGTTCGATCGCCAATAGCTCGTTCTGTTGCTTCAGTGCGACGTTAATTAAAATACCTACCTACCACGTTATCATACAAAAATCTGCAATATCTTGACAACGATATCTCGCCATAAGTAAAACAGGTGAACTATTGATGGAGGAGATATCCTGTCGAAACCACTTGGGTATGGTAGGTATTTAATTAACGTCGCGCTGGAGCAACACAAGGGGCTATTGTCGACTATCCGGAATCAAACCCAAATCGATCCCAGGACAACCACCACGTAATTTTGAATCACGGTCAGATGACGAGGTCACACCTGAGCTGGCACCCCATTCTCCAAATATCCATACAGCGCCAGCATGAGGACATTTGGGGAAACGATAGATTTAACGTGCAACCCTCTGGTTGGTAGTCCGTTACTCTTCCAACTGGGTTACCGCTGTTCCGAGAGTCATAGGTGTAGTTTCTTTCGTATTCTCGACACGACTACCTGCAAAATCCTCTCCACCGAATTGGTTTATCAGTTTATTGGTTTATCCAATTTGCCCTTTGTGTAACCTTTCAGACATGACAGGTAGGTATTTTAATTAACGTCGCACTGGAGCAACACAACGGGCAATTGGCGACGGTCCGGGAGCAAACCGGAAGCAGACATGACAGGAACCCATCTCAATAGTTGCTCTGATCTTACTGACCTTGCAGTGAATAATACTGCTGATAGAGTTCCATATTTACTTTCTGATACTATACTATATTGGGCTGCCAGACTTATGACGAAAAGGCTGAGGTCTGGCGTAGGATTAACAAAATCCCCTTAGAATTTTTTTCCGGGTGCTAAGTTGGTAGAGAAGCGGATTTGCAACCGGAGGGTTGCGATTTCGAAACTCGATCCAACCAAACCCGATCCATCGTGTACATAGAGGCTGGTACACGTTGAATCTGCCATGGCCTCAAATGTTCTCACGTTGGCGTAGTGTGGAAGTTTGGAGAGAGGGGTACAAGCTCAGGTGTTGAACTCGTCATCTGATCATGGTTCAAAATTATGAGGTTTTGTCCTCGTGTCTTGTCCTTCTGATCGTCGCTAATAGCCCGTTATGTTGCTCCAGTGCGATGTTAATTCAACTACCCTCTCTTGTTTTTGTTTCATTTGTATAAAACAATATCTACGATTCAAATTTGATGACTGACATGGCTGATTTCTAGTAGATGCCTTTTCCAAAACCACTTTGTTGCTCTTTTCAAAAGCACAAATGGACATTTTATCAAATAATTTTCAATTTTACCTTAATTGCTTTCAATCTTATTAAATACCTAGGAAGTTACTCCGACTGTTTAATCATGTCTTGTGGATAGCCACTATACATTAAATTCAACACATTTCGTGGAATGGATTGCAAGTTCGTGCAACTGTGGCGAAATCGGATTTCGGGATTTGGAATGAGTGACTATCTCCGACTCTCATTATAATTCAACAGTCCTAGTATGCGGCTTTTAACTCACCAAAAGGCCACTCAGTGCATGTTCGTAACAGGAGCAAACTCACCGAGAAGATAAATGAGTGTTTGGGGGGAAAACAGAGTGTTTAGAGTGTCCATAATATTATACAAGGAAACATTTTCGAAATGTACATAGCATTGTCTCAACATTTCATTATCCCTGACCCTAGTTTCATGCTTTCAGCTTTATACCCTCTTCATGGCTTAACACGTTGGCGAATCAAGTTACTTCAGCAAAATTAAGATGAAAAATATTTAAGCATAAAAATATTTAATGGATGCGAGACGTTTGTTAGTGTTAATTCTTTCACGCGAAAATTACTGTTGGTGTAGTTTAAAGTTGTGATGCGATTAAGGTACATAAAAAGTCTAAATTATAAACTAACTTTGTGAGATAAGAACAGCTGACCCATGAGCATCGGCGGATCACCCACTAGACCTACTACCTACCACGCAGTAGGTAGGTAGTTAGTTAACGTCGCACTGGAACAACACAACAGGCTATTGGTGACGGTCCGGGATCAATCCCGAGGAGAAAGATACGAGGAAAAACCACGTAATTTTGTACAGTGGTCAGATGAAGAGATCAACACCTGAGTTGGCACTCCGCTCTCCAAACTTCCACACCACGCCAACGCGAGGACATTTGTGGCCACGACGGATTTAACGTACATCAGTCCCCGTGTACACGGCGGTCTTTGGTCGGACCGAGTTTTGAACGTCCAACCCTCCGTTGCTAATCCGTCTGGGTAGTTGACAACTAGGCTAGTTGATCCCGAACCGTAGCCAATAGCCTGTTGTGTTACTCCAGTGCGACTTCAATTAACTACCTACCTCCAACTGGGCTAGGCGCAGTTGATGCGCGCCTACAATGTTTTAGGATAGAAGAGCTTCAAAACAAGGGAAATATTGATGTCAAATAAGCAGCTTACAGAAAATTTCCATATAAATTCATATGATGCTTCACTTTGTACAATTATTTATTTACAATTAATTATTAATTATTGTGGTTTTATAATTTATATAATTATAAAAATTCGTGGTACGATTTTTTATAATTTATATAATTACAAAAATTCGTGGTACGATTTTTAAATAAAATTATCTAAATATATTTTGGTCAACAAACCTGAGACCAATCAGAGCCTACAGTCCCAAAATGACTTGATTCGCCTCTGGCCATGAGAACACCATTTGCAGTAACATTTTGAATTGAAACTTGAGGAATGTTGATTCCTCTATTAAAATGAATTAACCCTCGCGGTGGTTGTCTCGAAGAAGTATCTCGTCATTGTTGAAACTGACCAGATCTTAACGGACGAAATATCTCGTCACAAGAAAAAACCTGACCAGATTTTAACCTTGTCTTCATTAAAAAATCGGCAATATAGTGATGACGAGGTATATGGTCATTAAAACAAAATGGGTCAGTTCTTTATGGACGAGATATTTTGTCTAAACCACTTGGAGGGTTAAGTCTCCATAAAACTTATTCAAAAACTGTTGTAACATGTTGAAGAATAGCATGTGGCATATAGTTGCCAAGCCTGGATCTTTCCGGGAGAAGAAGATGAAGAATTTGGAAATTGTTAACAGTGAAGTTTTAGTTTGAAACTATATATATACACTATCTTGCCATTCGTCACCGGACACCCCTCGAAAAGTGCTTAGTATCATCCGTACACGTCGTACAACTTATAAAAGACGTGGAACGGTTAGAATATTCCTCTAGCAGCTACAGTTCTGGACAGTTCTGCGCTACCGACATTGTGGCAACACTTTGGTATTGGTCCATACCTGTTTCAGCAGACAATGCTCCATGTCATACAGCAGGTGTTATTAACACGTGGTTTGAGGAAATGGGTGTGGAAAAACTTCATTGGTAGCCCAAAGTCCAGATCTCAACCCCTTGGAACACCTTTGGGATGAGTTATAGCGCCAGTTGAGAGCCAGGCCAACTCGGCCAAAAAAAACCACCGAGTTATTTGCCAATTTGAAGGATGAATGGAGCAAGATTCTTTCAGAAACGTATCGAAAGTTGGTGGAAAGTCTTCCTCGAAGAGGAGTTACAGATGTCATATCGGCGAAAGATGGCCCCACACGATACTGATGTGCTGGGTATATATATAACACCCATTCATTCGAAAAGAAGCGGTTATTTTATCTGACTCCATCTGCAATACAAACGGTTTCTTCAAATTCAGATTGTCCACGAGTTATGCAATGCAGACAATCCTTGATAAATTGGCTAATGTATTAGTGCTTCAATGGGTTCCAGCTCATTGTGGCGTACCTGGAAATGAGAGAGCGGACTATCTCTTCAAGAAGGGAACCAAGATCACCCAAACGCAATTAAACCCTGTTTTTCACACTTCGAAACTTTAGATAGAATAGTTGTTCAAACACCGCCTAAAAGAGACATCAATGCTGTTAAGGATAAATTTTAGGAATGCTTCTTTCCTCCAGTGACGTACGTGGTATTGTCCTCGTTGAAAATTACGTGGTGTTGTCCTCGGACCTTTCCCTTCGGGTTTGATATCGGACCGTCGCCAATAGCCCGTTGTGTTGCTCCAGTGCGACGTTAATTAAATACCCTTAACATCACCACCTAACAGGATTCAAAATTTTCGATTAAAATTTAGAATACAATCGAGGATTTACAATTTTTAATCGTAGTTCGATTAACAGAACATCTCTGATTACATTATTCAGAGACGTTCTTTTAATCGAATCACTTCTGATTGATACTTCATTAGTTTGCTGGTAATATTGTACAAAAGATCTAAGAAATAACTACACTCATAACTAAAAGGAACTCCCAGGTAATTCAGGTTTAAAAATTTTTGATGAATGGTTATCAAAACTTTTCCAATCGAAATGATTTTTGCTCCAGAGCTCAGTTCTTTCCAAAAGTTTTCGGAAGTTATCTTTCTTTAAAAATCGAATAAAACAAAACAGTTTTCAAGTTTCGCCAATCGTGGAGTCTCAAACTTTTTCGGATGCAATGGGATGTGTGATCTGCGACAAAAATAAAACAATCGCCCTGTTCTGAATATACGTTAGGCAGCTTTGCCGCGCCGAAAGTATTGGTTTCCATCGTTTCCCGATTCACTTGTCACTAGAGCGGAATTTTCTACGAAAAAAATGAACGCTAGTTTCTGAGAAAGGAAACGAGAAATATCGTATTAAATAAATTTGTCATATGTCTGTCTGAGCAGTGATGTTGAAAGAATTCGGTATAGCGGAATGGATTATGAGCGGATAAACATGTATACGTATTGGTTACCATGTTATTTTGGTATTTTTGGCTAAGTACAGACCGGGATACTGTTATGCCAGTGGTGGGTATCTACAAAACATCCTTTGTCCTGTGATATTCCTTAACCCTCCAAGTGGTTTCGACGAGATATCTCGTACATCAAAATCTGACCAATTTTGTTAATGGCGAGATATCTCGTCATCAAGATATTGTCAATTTTTTGATGAAGACGAGATCAAGATCTGGTGTGTTCTATTTTTCTTCCTAAGACGAGACATGACGAGAACTTGATGAACGAGATATCTCGTCCATCAAGATCTGATCAGTTTTGCTAATGATGAGATACCTTGTCGAGACACCCACCAGGAGGGTTAAATAACGCCATTTTAACCCTACAAGTGTTTCGACGAGATATCTCGTGCAAGATCTGGTCATTTGCTAAGGACGAGATATCTCGTCGAGAAAAACTGCCCTATTTCTCTAAGGAGAATGAAGATCCAAGTAGAAAAAACAAATTGCCCCTGGTCAAGAACTGGTGAGTTTGGAACAGGTTTCTGCACCAAAGGCTAGCCATTACAGGGAGTTATGAACACGATAAACCACCACGAAGGTTAAAACAAAACAACTTTTTATCTTATGCCAGAAAACGGAAGATTATCCATTTCTCTTTTTGCGGTCCAGAAGACTCGAGTTTACAGCTCATTTGGAAGGAAAGGTGGTCTTAGCAATAGCAGATAATTTCACACAGTCTAAATGACTGAGTGATCGGATTTCATAACTATATTGGAGTTGCATAGTGGATAGGATTCAATGTCCTTTATTCAGGTTTTATTTAGATATGTCTGCAAATTGTTGTGACCTGTCATCAATCCAAACTTGGATATACTCTTCTTGAGATCTCGGTTGGAATTGGACGCTTCAGCAGTTGCCCCAAAATTTTGCAAGAGCTTTTGTCTGTGTTTCACTCTTTACAATGAAATTAATTGCACTGTATAACTCCACTTTAGCTAGTTGGCAAGCTACAGGTTTCTCATCCAGGGCCATACCACGTCCCTCTTTCACTTGTTGGTTGGCACTTTTATTTCCAGGGATTCTACAATGGCTTTGAACCCATTGTCACTCAACATTCCAGCCTTTTAGTGCTATTGACTCTACAATTATCGCTAAACTAGCATAGAAATAAACCTTTACATACAAATTTTAAAGCGAGTTAGAGGAACTAATAATTTAAGGTTTTAATTCAGCTATACATATAATTATATAATAATGTGTATGATTATTTCAACAGGAATTGTTTTCTGGCGTACAGTTCCATTGTTCTAGCCACTAAGATACCCAAGAAAAATTGTCACCTAAAATTATGAATGCCACCATAACGTTACTGGATCGAATAGAAAATGGGACTTTCGTCATTGCATCTACAAGAAAATGGCAGGGATCAAACACTCACAATAATCGACTATGGAATGAGCGGACTTGCTGGAATCGGTCAGAACATTGATTATGAAGCTGGGTTTTAAACTGGTTTGCACTATATAACTCCACTTTAGCTGGTTGGTATGTTAACACAATCCTTAAAACGACCATCAGAAAGCTGCAAAACTGTAACGTCATATCTAGTTTTACTTTGAATTGAAATAACAGTAATTATTAAATAAATAAAGGAGGGAATAAATTTCATTCCAATAGGTCTTTGGTTTTCATTTAGTTGAAGCAAAAATGTAGTTTTAAAAATTAGCTGTTTACATAAGTAACGTTATTGGTTTTTAAATATACTAATTACCCTATTAATAAGTGAAATAAGGATTTAAATTCCATATTTTAGTTAATGAGTTACATTAAAACGCGTATATTAGTGTTAATAAGAATAAAATTCAATAGAATAATGTATATTTTAGAATGACATCGTATTTGAAGTTTAACATACGTAAAAGCTTATCCAATAAATTTTCTAAATCTAATTATGAAAATATCGTTTCCTTCTTAATAAAAATAGAAATAACGAAGAGTACATATATAACAAAGGTAATTTATAAAATTTAGATTCAAATCCCCGAATTTGTTAAAATCTTTTTTCAGACTACTATTATTTTCTTTCATTAAAATCTAATGAGATTTCCCTTTTCTGAATTACCAGAGCTTAATTATGGTTAGCAATTTATTTACAATGTAAAAAATAAAATTTTTGCATAAAAGAAATAACATTAATTGCACTTGAAAATTAACAGTGCAGTGATTCATAACCTTTCGAACTTAATAATTTTTCTCCCCCTAGTTTTGGTCTCTTCCTCATCAACAATCTGAGTTAAAATGATAAGAAATTTTGAAATACATTAATTTTGCACTTATTGAATTTATTTTTCTCTATGCTAGAGAATAATAAATTAACCACAGTTTGCAATATGTAGGGAAAACCTTATTCCACTCATAAACATAAATGTTTAAGAAAGATAGTTTCAACGGGATGATTTTTGTGTGTTAGAAAGGAGGATCATCATGTAAATTGGTAAATTACCATAGATAGGAGCACAATCTCCAAGGGTTTTGATATCTACCTTCTCAGGTTTGGGGCCTGGTTCCACAAACCTGAGAGGTAGATATTTACTTGAACTGTCAACTCTGTGTATTCAATAACATCGAGACATCTGGTGTATAAAATATGTTTCCTTTACAATGAATAACCACACTATGAACTCATTTTGTCATATATCCTTGATTTTTATATAATTTTCTCGCGTGACTTTATGTAAAACAGGAACTACTCTTGAACCATCAACTTCCTAAAAGGATAAAATCACAGAAAACTAAAACCAATATGTTTTCTTTCCAATGAATAACAGGGCCACGGTGGCACGGTTGAAAGAGTAAAGAATTAGCAACCGGGGGGTTGCGAGTTCGAATCCAGCCAAACATCGTCGTGTACAAAGGGGGCTGGTGCACATCTGTCGTGGCCTCAAATGTTCTCACGTTGGTATGGTGTGGAAGTTTGGAGAGTGGGGTGCCAGCTCAGGTGTTGCCTCGTCATCTGACCGTAGTGTTGTCCTCGATCTTTCCCTTTGGGGTTGATCCCTGACTGTCACAAATAGCCCGTTTTGTTGCTCCAGTGTGACGCTAATTGAAATACCTACCAATGAATAACAATCGCATTATGAGATAAATTTTGTCACATATGCTTGATTTATGAAGTTTTAATTTTTCTTGCGTGACATTATGTAAAATAGAAACTACTCTTAAACCATCAACTTCCTAAAAGGATAAAATCACAGAAAACTAGAACCAATATATTTTCTTCCCAGTGAATAACAACCACATAATAAACTCATTTGTCATAGAAGCTTGATTTGCGAAGTTTTAATTTTCTTGCGTGACATTATGTAAAATGGAAACTACTCTTAAACCATCAACTTCCTAAAAGGATAAAATCACAGAAAACTAGAACCAATATATTTTCTTCCCAGTGAATAACAACCACACAATAAACTCATTTTGTCATAGAAGCTTGATTTGCGAAGTTTTAATTTTTTTTTGCGTGACATTATGTAAAATGAAAACTACACTTAAACCATCAACTTCCTAAAAGGATAAAATCACAGAAAACTAGAACCAATATATTTTCTTCCCAGTGAATAACAACCACATTATAAACTCATTTTGTCATAGAAGCTTGATTTAGGAACTTTCAATTTTCTTGCGTGATATTATGTAAAATGAAAACCACAAAGCCATGAACTTCCTGAAAGGATAAAATCACAGAAACCTGATATATAGTGGTGTTTTCAATGAAGTGAGAAAAAATATAAGGAATTTACCCCCATCCAATTTTTAGAGAACAAACAATTCAATACATCGAATTCCCCGAAAGTCACTGGCGCAACTCCAATATCAGTCTTTTGGTGTGGTTCTATGAAACTAAGTAATTATTGACAGTCAGGGCTTTTCGTAGAAATATATATTGTTTTTATCCCACTTCGTCCGGACAAGCTGAACCAAGCCCGTGAGTTCGTACACTTTCAAAAAGTACAAGAGGAGCATAGGATTAAAATACAGATCCCCTTGGACAGCCTTGGGCAAGCAAAGAGTTGCACCGGAGAAGCTTGCCTCCGTACTAAAATATATAAACTTATTTTATCCACATATTGGTTCTATTGAAAACATTTCTTCACGATTCAATAAAAATGGAATAAAAACGTTTCATCCTATCATAAGAGTTCGGTACATTTTAGTTTCCATAGCACTTTTTTCGAGAACCAGTGTTTGAAGTATCTACCGTTTAACTTTAGATAAAAATATTACCCTCGACCAAAAAAAAAACGCATGGAAGCTTTTATAGGTAAAATTCTTCAATACTTCTACAAAATAAATATTTAAAAATAAATGCCCACCTGAGCGTTTGGATTCAATTTTCTTTGTAACAGTGCGCTTCTGAGATATTCGACCGTTTTTCCAAGTAGCTTCGAAAAGTCAGAAATGCAAGAGGAAAAAAGAACACTGACCATATTTCAGAATTACACTAAACTTCCGGATTCCCATTTTTTTATTTCCCCTATGAACTGTATGGAATAATACAAGAGCCAGGTTTCTCACGGAAATGCCTGGGTGTCCAATTTTTCTTTCGAAAGCGAAACCTGAAAAAAATCCCTTTTTTCATTAATCCTTTTCCGTTGGTGGCAGAGCATTTTGTCGCGGAGGATAAAAAGCAACATTTCGGGAAGTCTGAAAGTATTCTGCCCACACACCAATAATAATCATATGAAAAAGGTTTGAGACGTATGTTGGAAATTTTATTTCTAGCACTTATGGGCTTGAGATTTGTCTTCGTAGTATTGCTTAACGTTTCGTAGTCTACGAGGACTCGCAGAGAGGTTTATATTATATATTTAGAATGTTCCACGAGGGGAACATTCTGACACTTTTGACCATGTTTTCGCATGTGTTAGCTTGACATAAAAATCACTGAGATTTCTCGAAACGTCTTAAAAAATGCTTTGGAGAAATCTCAGTGGATTTGGTGTGCTACTCGATGGAATCACAACTTTAAAAGTATGAACATTTTTGGAAAGTATTCTTTTGTTTTTCTGTAGATGTATTTTTATGCCTATAATTCATAAACACTAAAGAAATGAAGCCACTGTCTTTTATTTGAGTATGTTTACATACAGAGCCATTGCCCTGCTCTTTCTCACATGAAGATCAATCATGAACAGTTATTGTATCTTTTTGTGTTCTTTTATTATAAGAAAAATCTTTTCAAGAAGAAAGTAGGAAAACAGTAAAACAAAATATCAAAGCCAAAAAATTTAAAGATAATACTTATCGCTATCTTGTCGAATGCATAAAATTAATTCGAATAAAGTACTGTGCATTGAAATTATTACAAAATGAAGCTTAGTATCAATATTAATAAAAATGGAGTGCTTGTACATTGAGTATTTTCGGACCATTTCAAGTTATTTATCCGTTTTGGGCCCTTCTAATGCAAATCGGTGTTTTGCGCGTTTGGTGTCTGTCTATCTGCCTGTTTGTGCCCGAACTACGTCCAAACGACTTGGTGTATTTTCATGAAACTTTGCATACTGTGAGTATTTACATTCATTTAGAGACTGAACTTGGTTGCATTGGTCTGTCTGCCTTTACGTTTTAAGTCTGTTTTGTGTCTGTGAGTTCACAAAAATTTTATTCAACATATTTTAATACAATGTTCTATATTTTACAAATATATTTAAGTTTAGTGAATACATTATCTGAATTTCTGGTTATATATTTAGACAATTTCATGCTAAAATATCTGAATAACCATATTTAAATCAACCATAATTTGGTAGTTTTTGAGAAGCTTTAAGGTACATTGAGCATTACGATTACTTGGATGTTTAACCAGTACTGCTGAAAAAGCAATTATTTTTCCAAAAATTATTTTTCAATTCTAATAAATTCGTAATTTAAATTCTAATATTTTAATTATTTTGAGCCTCATTTTTTTTTCTTTACGAAGTATAAAAAAATTCCGAATATTTGGACAGACAATAAAGAGAATAAAATATTATAACTAAAATATACAGCACAAAACTTTTTAAAATAGGACTGGGAGCTGATATGACAACCTTGGTATTTTTAGAAAATACTTTTGGCTTGCGCAACTGAATTAGTTCTCGGCAATCATTATTAATCGTTTTTTTTTAATTTCTGTAATCCGTTAGCTTAAATTCCAGGAATTCAATTTCTGGTAAAAAATACATTCATTGCTTTTTGTTAGAAGCTCTTTTTTACGTCTGTTTTAAGATGTATCTCTGGATTTTCAATTTGATGTTTTTCGTTGAATGTCTGTAATCAAGGTAAGTAAATGTTCGATTAGTTAAAAATTTTTTTAATCATTGTTTAATAATTTTTATAAACGCTTTTGCTTCTAAATGATATACAAAGAATTTATATGCTTACTCTTAATTATTCTATGCATTCTGGGTAATATTGACATACTCTAGATTTTGTTTCTTACTAAAAACTTAAATTCTACAAAAATGTTAAATTTGACATTTATTTGCAGTTGTGAAATTGTGTATTTAACAATTGTGTACCTTTATTAGAGTGCGGTAACTGTTTCATATGATGGATAGGAATTGCAACTTATTAACGAAAACGAAGTTAGTTAACCAATTCATCCCGATTAACGCCGGGTGATTCTGCTAGTTAATTCTATAACCAAAAGTTGAAAAAGTGGTAAAATAACAATATATCACTTCTATTTTATTATCGATACATTTACTTTAGTAAACTCGAGCATTAAAATATAAAAAGATTCTGAGAGGAAGTAATGACTTCTATTCGGAATGATGTATCAGCCTATGGATTTAACGTACACATTACTGTCACATAATACTTGAAGGCGTCTTAGTAATAACCAGATAAAACCTACCAAAAATCTAGACAAACATCTTGTGTATACATTTATGAAAAATCAATGACTCTCATTAACTAGTCGAGATGTTATTCTACTCTTGTCTGAATTGGCTCAAACGGGTTCTATTAGCTTGCAGTGGATAGCAAATCCCGTTGGTGTAGCTGTTACTAAGATAGCTGATTTGCCAGCAAAGATGATTGAAAGCAGATCAACCCATCAACATCGACCTTCTACTGAAATAGACAGAGCATGTGGGCTGTTGTAGGATCTCAGAAGGGCAAGTCACTAGGGCTAACGAATCGACTTGTGGCGATAGACTATCGAAACGCAGAATAGTGCTTTTAATACCTTCTGGATAATTACATGAACTAATCTATAATTTGTACCACATTAGAATTCGTGCCTTTTCTCAATAACTATGTCACAGATTTTCAAACATCGACCTTAAAATGAAATAGACGGAGCATATGTCCTCAACTTCATGTTATTTCGTCCAGTTGCTCTGTTTGAAGATCTGTCGCGTGGTTGTGGGTAAAAGCTTGATTCTTAAATTATTGATTGCTTAAAGTGATTATCCACCGTGATCAAAAACACTATTCTGCGATTCGACATACAATTGGCGAAGTCCATTCGTAAGTCCACGTGAGAGTATCTTCAGAGACCTTTCGACAGAGATTCCACCCACATGGTTCGTCTATTTCATTAGAAGGTCGTTGTTTTCAAACCGAGCGATCGGCAGAAATAACACGAAGCTACGCGCACATGCCCCGTCTATTTCATTAAGTATATGCCCAGCAATTAGTGATCTCATCGCAGCGGAAATTTATTACTTGGACAAATCGAAAAACCACAAAACGTGTTCTCTTCCTCCGTACATTCTAAGTGTCCCGCGAAGCGGCATGGACTATCATTTCATTTTACAGGTTCAAGACTGAATCAGAATGCTCTGGCAAGACTTAGAATGGATGGGTGAGTTTTTATGGCAAAAGGGCCTGCTACAACCAAACTGCGCCAAACACCTGACAAGACTTAGAAGAGAGAATGCAAGATATTTGACTTGTGAGAAGAAAGAACTTTCAAACTTGTCCATGCTCTGCCTTACCTTATTGCCCTACTTACCTTACTTGGTTACCTTGCCCATCTCTTGTCCTTACCGCATTGTAGATTATATCGATGTCTATGAGTCAGCTCCTTGATGAACAGGCAATGGTCACCGTGCTACTTTTGGACTTGGTCTAGATTATACCTTAATTTTTGTGAGAGGAGTAACGAGCTTTCAAACTTATCCATGCTCCACAACCCTTGCAACTCCTTCCCATATTTTAGATTACATCGGTGTCTCTTTGGGACAGCTCCTGGATGATCAGACATTGGTCGCTGTGCGAATTTTGGACTTGGTCTATGTTATACCTTGACTTTTGTTTGAGGAGTAAAGAACTTTCCAACTTGCCCAGGCTCTGCATCCACAACTCTTTCCCATAGATATCTGGATTATTATCTTTTAGATTGTATATATCAATGTATCTGCATCTGGATGAACAGGAGTTGGTCGCTGTGAAACTTTTGGACTTGGTTTAGGTCGTACCTTTACCAAGGGAATCAGTAACAACACTTTTTATACTCTAAGAAATAAAATGTATGTAAGATATATATTTTGTTAAAATTTAATTCAGTGGTCTTAAAGGCTCCCTAGACTATTCGCCTCCCTTATTCAAGTAATCAGTATGGTGTGAATAAGAATCATGAATGCATTAAATAAAAGGATTTTTAGCCGTTTTGACAATTGTGACGTTAATCAAAGCCAAGCCTTTCAATGACAGAGCTTATCCCGCCTGATTGAATTCTAATAAAACACAAAACCGAAACGAAAAGACAAAGGAAAAGTATTTCGTTTCGGTACGAGTTCTTGATAGAATTAGAGGGATCACTGAACTATTAGAAGTGATTGGAACTACATAAGAAAAATAGTGCCATGACGTTTTTAATTCTTTATTTGGAAGTACAGTATCAAGGAATGTAAAGGCTGCCTCTGCCATTTTTTTACAATATTGCAGAAGTTTTAAAAAGGTCTTTACTGAATCAATGGATCCTAGTCTCAAAACTACGGGAGCGTAATATTCTTCAGCTTTCTTTTTTAGAAACGCTAATGACAATTAATTAATTAATTTACAGCAATACGTGCTTCTGACAAGACAACTTAGATGAAAGAAGTGGATATTGATCGTTACACCAGATGGAGAGATTTTCTATTATAGCAGTTTTCTTATCTAACTTTCAACTTAATAAATTTATTTTTAAATGTACTTAATTGAATAAAATTATCTGAAGACTAAGTAGTTAAGTAAAATATTGATGAGTTAAACTTTGAATTACACAGACTTTAAAATTTGATTTCGCTAATCCTAAAAACAGAATTAAATTTGTATATTATCAAAAGATTGGGTTGGTGTTACGAAATAGGAATGGGCTTTAATCAATTAACAAATTAATTAATTAAATTACAGCAATACTGGTTTCTAACAAGACAAATTTACTCTCTCTTTTAAATGCACATAACTTTGTATTATTGTTACTAACTTTTTAACTTATAATTATTATTTACTTTAAAAATTATTAATTTGAATAAAATGAAGACTAAATAGAATTAATAAACAAGTTAAAAGTATTGATGAATGAATTATTGATTACAGATCTAAGATTTTCATAGCGTTGATCCTAAAAGCGAAATTTAATATGCATACTATCGACAGAGTTGGTGTCAAGAAATAGAAATGTGCTTTCACCAATTTCTGAATCTTGAAGAAAAATGATGGTTTTAGTTTATGTATTTAATTTTAAATTCATAAACTAAAACATATTCATATGAGTTACACTAGTTTCAACAATCTTGGTTTATAATTTAACGCGCACACACATGTTTTTTTTGTAACATACTGTTAAAAAATACTCGGAAGAACTTCTAATGATATTTATTCAGCCGTCTGACAACAGAGGTAATGAGAAATCTGGAAGATAGAAAAGATAATTTGAGCGAATGAGATAATAGGTTTAGATGTTAAAAAAATATAATCGCTTTTCAAGTAGATGAAATGCAATTGAAGTGGATGTCCAGAAACTAATTAAGGTTAATATGACTGAGGTATGAACTTTTTGCCACATACTGTTTCGGAAATAAGAATTAACTCCAGAAAAAGTTCACGAAATGCTGTTATATCGTTGATTAAGTTTATTCCATTCGGAGGGGTGAATTGTGCATATCGATGCTTATATTGATTATAAATGGATTTAAAAAAGGCATGAAAAGTGAGAAATGACATTGCCATTAATTAATATAAATAGAAATTTCAGTTCAGATGCTAAACGCGATGTCTTCTAATTTGCTTATAATGTTGGTATCAAAATCACATTTCCAAAGAACGTTGATATTAATTAAGCTTATAAAATCTGGTAATAATCTGGTAATAAGCTTATAAATCTGGTCTTCACTATTAAAATTGTCATTGCTTGTAAAGAAATGTGAAACAAAACACCCTGAGTTGAAATACTCTGCTATAATCTTAAAATAAAGCATGTATTTACACCAAAAACTTTTAAAAATAACTGCTTTGAAAAATTTTGCAATGAAGTAATTTAATTTATTATCACGAAAATTTAGTGTGTATGAGGATGTTAATGATGCGTCTACGGAAAATAACACACTTTAAAGAAAACTATATTTTTAATACAGATTGCATAAATTCCTTTTTCGATTTTTTACAGGCTTTGTTTTTTATCTGTCACTTTTTATGCACGAAATTTACAAGCTTTTTCATTTATTTTACTTTACATACTTCTTTATTTTTATTGATTTATATATGGTGGTTGTGTTAGAAATATTATATTTTTGGAGATGGATTTTTGGATAGATGGACTCAGAAAAGGCGAAAAGGAGGAAATTAATTGGAAATAAAATTTTTTCGACAGAAATTTTAGGAAATTTTATATTTTGGGGATTGACAATCCTGCATAAAGACAGATATATTAAAGTATTCTGATTGCAACATATTTTTAAATTACTTCACTCTTGTGGTAGTATTTTATGATTTATTATTCGGTATTTATTCTTTAACGTCCGTTTATTTATTTTATTTATTCATTAAATTTTATACTTAACACTCCAAGTGGTTTCGACCAGATATCTCGTTCCTCAAGATCTGACCAATTATGCTAATGACGAGATTTCTCGTCATCAAGATCCGACCAATTATGCTAATGACGAGGTATCTCGTCATCAAGATCTGACCAATTATGCTAATGACGAGATATCTCGTCATCAAGATCTGACCAATTATGCTAATGACGAGATATCTCGTCATCAAGATATTGCCGATTTTTGATGATGACGAGATCAAGATCTGGTCAATTTTTACTAATGATCGTATCTCGTCCATCAAGATATCTGGCTAGTTTTTCTAATGACTAGATACCTTGTCAAGACAACCACCAGGAGGGTTAAATACTATGTTACCAAAATCATGTAATCAGATGTTACAAGTTGGAGCAGTTACACATGCAGTTAATGTTTTCTGGTTGCAAGATATTAATTTTTATTGAACAGATTTCATACACGTATACGAAATATGTACTTTTAACTACAGACACAAAAAATCTTAAGCTGTATGACATAATTTGATTATCTTAATCCAATCAACTCTACAACTTCTCTGAGAAAATCATGGTACCATCAAACGTTGGAAGACACCTTCTGCTTGTGATGATTGAGTTATAGCGTCCAATAGCTTTTCCAGATCCCTTTTGGGGCTCTAATATAACCACCTGCAAAACTATAACTGACAACCAATGCACTACCGTACGTGGTACAGAAATCAACATTATTTCGAATGATTTCATTAATTGAAAAGGTTTTCCTTTAAGCAAGACTTTTTAACAGCATTTTATACCTCAAATCCATACCTCAAATCAAGCACATTTAAACGAATCGTGTCAAATATGGAACACCTAAAGTAATTTCCCGTTGGCGTGGAAATTTGGAGAGTGGGGTGCCAGCTCAGGTGTGACCTCGTCATCTGAACGAGGTTCAAAATTAAGAGGTTGTCCTCGGTCCCTTCGGGATTGATCCCGGAAGGTCGTTAATGGCCCGATGCGTTGCTGCAGTGCGACGTTAATTCAACTACCTACTGTTTCCATTCGACGATTTTCATTTTTTCACTTATCAAATATAACTCGCAGCATGTATGCAACTCAACTTGCGACTGATGATCCGAAGCCGCGCACACACACGCTCATGTTTCTTGCTAAAAAACAAAAGCGTTTTCCGACCTTGAGTTGTTTGAAAGATATTTTGACTGACGTAGTTGTTTTGTGTAAATTATGAGTCTACGTCTTTAATTTATGTTTGAGAAAAATGCTCTAAAAAGAAATAAATGTGTCTGGTGAAATCTCGAGCACGAAAGGTTTGTGGTATCTTACTTTATTGTTTATCTCCAACAAGTGGTAGTCCGGACGTGATCTGAAAAGGCAATAATTTAAGACTAAAATTAATTTATATGGATAACCCATACTTTACTACCCTTGGGAAAGCATTCTATAGATTTCACTAAATGTAGATTAAATTGCAAGAGATCTTTAACTAGGACTAAATTCTTTACCCTTGGTATAAAAAGGACTAATATGCATTTTGCAAGTTCTGGTAACAGCTGATTAAGAAAATTTAATTTCTTTAATTTTTAATACATCGTACAAAAATACTTTCCAATTTTTAAATTCATTCATAATGCTTATTGACAGGAGGACATTGGAACTTTTTCCTATTATAACTTTCATCACCATGAAGTTATTTGCGGACATAACTCAAAATCAGTGAATTCGGACATTGGATACCTTTCTACCAAGATACAAATATAATGAAGCCTATTTGCGAGTCGACTAATTTTTAAAGATTATTTTAATTAATGTCGCACTGGAGCAACACAACCGGCTATTGGCGACGGTCCGGGATCAACCCCGAACGGAAAGATTCGAGGACAACACCACGTAATTTTGAACCATACTCAGATGACGAGGTCACATACGAACTGGCACGCTACTCTCCAAACTTCCACACCACGCCAACATGAGGACATTTAGGACCATGATAGATTTTACGTGCACCAGCCGCCTTTGTACACGACTGTCTTTGGTTGGATTCGAACTCGCAACCCATTTTTAAGGAAGGACTGGAATTCGCGAAAAGAATTTTATTTTGCATATCAGTTCAAAATAATTTTAGAATGATCGACACTGTAATACTTGGTGTTTATTTTAAACGGTAGTGCTTTTATGATACAGTACAAGACAAAAGAAGTGCGGAAATAAATCAATCGTTCCATAACCATTTCAAAGCTTTCCTTACAAGAGTATTCATTGGTGTAAAATGATCTTTTAATTATATTGTCCACAACACCAACCACAGCATCAGAACGTTGTTTCAAAATGCAGCATTGTTGACAGTAACTAAGAAGCTGCTGCCTCTACAAGAGCATCATTCATTCTTCTATCTCAACCACCTTCACCCCCCCCCCCCAACATCTTAAAATTGTGCCGGCATTAAAATAAAAGCTGCTTGGCATGAAGCGAAGGATCCTCGGAATTTAAGTTCAGCACTCAATAAGAAGGTGCCTTTATTGTTCCTTGTATACTTGAAAACAAAGTAAGGTCATTAATTAACAAGTTCACAGCAACAAAAAAGCTTTTCTTGCAGAAAATAAATGTAATAAAAGTTCCGATTACTATGGTAATCAGGAAGAACAGATAGATACGCGTAAATTACAGGGATTCGCATTCTGATTCTACATAATTTGGAAAACTTTTGATAGAAGCAAAGTACTTAGGTTCAAAGTTCTAAACTTTTCTTCTCACTCTTCTTGTAGCTTTGTCAATACTAAAGAAACTGAACTATGCAGCTCATTACAGCGTATCTTTCCTTCCATGTGCTCAGTTAGGTAGTTGAATTTACGTCGTACCTGGGCAACACAACGGGCTATTTGCAACTGTCCGGGATCAATACTGAAGGAGTCGAGAACAACGCCTCGTAATTTTGCACTACTGTCAGATGACGAGGTCAACACCTGAGCTATCACCCACTCTCCAAACTTCCATACACGTGACATGAAGATATTTGAGGCCAAGGCAGATTTAACGTGTACTAGTCACGCCGGTCACTAGCAACTTGCAAACTGTAGGCGACGCAGGTTAGATTCCTCGTTGGCATATTTCTCTTTTCTGTGTCAGTAAAACTTTCCTTGTTTGTGCATGCCCATTTACTTGACGTTGTTTGGTACAGCTTGGCCAAATATGAACCTTGCGCCATAAAACCCAACCAACCTTTTCCTTCATTTTTCCAAGTAATTCGAACTTGGATTTGACAACAGATTTCCAAGGATGAGGTTACCTTCAGTTAAAAGCCTTTTTTTAATGTTCCTTCTGTTTTTGTGATGGTTTATGTTTATTGATCGTTAACTCCCGACGCATCTTTTGTATAATTTTTCCACATCCCAGGCACTTCACCCATAGAACTTCTAATGAAATATACGAAGAATATGAGGGCAGTTTTATGTTGTTTCTTCCGGTCGCTCGGTTTGAAGACAAATTATTGATTGGTTAAATTGATATCCAGCTTGATCAAAAACACTAGTCTGAGCTTCAATAGCCAATCGGCTAAGTTGATTCGTAAGTCCACGTGATTTACCCTTCAGAGATCTTACGACAGCGACCCCCCCCCATGCCCTGTCTATTTCATTAGAAGGCATCAACCTACCAATGAAATAGACGGATCATGTGGGCGAAGTCGCTGCAGTAAGATCTCTGAAGGGTAAATCACAAATCGACTTAGCCGATTGGCTATGGAGCGGAGACTAGTGATTTTGATCACAGTGGATAATCACTTTAACCAATCAATAATTTAGGATTCATGCTTTTACCCACAACCACGTGACAGATATTCAAACAGAGCAACTGGAAGAAATAACATGAAGCAGCTGCTATGCTCCGTCTATTTCATTTTTTAAGGTCGATGACTTCACGAAAATATCATCTTAGTGTTCTTTAAGTTTTGCGCACCAGTGTACTTTGTTGACGCTCTAACGGATACGAACACAATATTTGGATGCTAACGTTATTCAAAACAATGCGAAATGGGAATATGGCAATATAAATTAGTTTCGATGATTTGAATGTCTAGACAAAAGATAATGGAATTCAATGCATGAAAATTAATATTGCTGGAAACAGAGAATTAAATATATTCTCTTAGGATTTGCATTGATTTATGGAATTCTAAATCTTTACGAAAAATGTTAATAATTGGTATGCATCTCTATCTATACATTTAAGTGAAAAATATACAGTCGAATGCACTTTTGTCAATAAATGGAATGCATGGTACTATGCATATGAGCAAGTGTCTCTGAGGCACGTTCTGAAAGTAATCGAATGTACAAGAGATAGCCCACTCACGGTTGTCGAAGTGATTTCGCACATTCTTCTCAGGATTGGAGTTAAGTATTATTGAATTTAAACTTTCTGATCTGCTGAATCAGTCAATTTAACTTCCAGAGGCACTGTTCAATGAAGCCGCAATTGCAAGCTTCGAGTATGGATGATTTAGTTTATGCATTTCTCTAGAGACTTTGATGAAGTGCTCAAGGATCTCAACCCTCTCATACACTTTTTTTGTTGCCAAGACCGGTTTCAGTATTTCAACTGCTGTAGGGGGTCTGCGAAAACAAACGTTCGGAATTGATTTTAACCCTCCCAGTGATTTCGACGAGATATCTCGCCCATGAAGATCTGACCAATTTTGCTCATGACGAGACACCTTATCATCAAGGTATTGCCGATTTTTTTATGACAACGAGATCAAGATCTGGTCAGTTTTCTTCTGATGACGAGATATCTCGTCCATCAAAATCAAGTTAATTTTACCTCAATACCTCGTCAACTTCACCATGAGGGTTAAAGGGAAAAGCTAATATTACCAGTTCCTGTAAAGAATATTAATTCACGAAAACGAATTTCAATAAATTGTTGAGTGATAATATTGTTCATTAGTGTTGTAGATACTTATTGCCATGAGTAGAATGTATCAAGTATCAAAATGACCCAACTTGGAGATACTGACTTCTTGACTAACATAGAGGTTTTTTTTACCCTAGGCCAGGAGACGGGGTCCAGGTTATTCATTACTATCCTTGCTTGCAGCCCATTTTATACAAAGGTAGTCTCAGCAATATAGATGGTAACTTCTCAGTCTGAAATGATCTAGTCTTAGAGTTGCAGAATGGATATGACTCAATGATCTTTATTCTGGTTTGATCTAGATGTGCCTGTAAATTATCGTGACCTGTCATCAATCCACAAAGTCTCTGATAGGAATCTCGACTGGAATTTGACTCTTCACAGCAGTTGCTCTTAAGATTTTCTAGTAGCTTTACTCTGGGTGTCCACTTTATTTACATTGAAATTAATTGTATGGAATGACTCCACTTTAACTGGTTGGTAAGTTATAGATTTCTCATCCTGGAACATAGTACTGCTCTCTTTCGCCAGTTAGTCGACACATTCATTTCCAGGCTATAGAACCGCTGGTACAGAATATTCCAGCCTTTTAGTGTTATTGGCTCTACAATTATCAGACTAGCATAGAAATAAACACTCTCTAAACTTCCATGACAACATAAGGACATTTGAGGCCACGACAGATTTAGCATGCCCCAAACCCCGTATACACTACGGTGTTTGTTAGACCGAGTTTCGAAATTCGCAACCCTCCGGTTGCTAATATGTTGCTTTTCCAAAAGGCCCTTCTAAATTACGAGATGTTATCCTCGTATCGTTCCTTTCGGGCTTGAGGGCCGCGGTGGCCCGGTTGGAAGAGCAACGGACTAGCAACCGAAGGGTTGCGAGTTCGAATCCAGCCAAACACCGTCGTGTACAAAGGGGGCTGGTGCACGTTAAATCTGTCGTGGCCTCAAATGTCCTCACGTTGGCGTGGTGTGGAAGTTTGGAGAGTGGGGTGCCAGCTCAGGTGTTGCCTCGTCATCTGACCGTGGTTCAAAATTACGTGGTGTTGTCCTCGGATCTTTCCCTTTGGGAATGATCCCGGACCGTCACCAATAGCCCGTTGTGTTGCTCCAGTGTGACGTTAATTGAACTACCCCCCCCCCTTTCGGGCTTGATCCCGGACAGTCGGCAATAGCCTGTTGTGTTGCACTAGTGCGACGTTGATTCAACTACCTACCTACCTGTCTACTTTAATGTTACTGAACAATTTAATAATATGTATTATTTTGTAGTGAATAATAAAGATTCACCTTTAACTATTCACAACGTCTGAGCACCTCTATGACAATGAGATATTTTAGAGAAAGGTAGAGGTAGGTATTTTAGTTAACTTCGGCACTGGAGGGAACACAACCGGCTATTGGCGATGGTCCGGGATCAAACCCGACGGAAAGATTCGAGAACAACACCACGTAATTTTGAAAACCCGTAGTGGAACTAAAATCTTTTTACTTCTATAAACAAGACTTAATATTTAAATAGTAATTACATTAATTATTCTGGTAGAATTATTATAACTGGGTTACTTACAAGTTATTTTAGACTTAAAAAAGTGCAATTTTTATCTCTACTTATACTCCGGAAGCTTTAATTTGCGGAACCCATTACAACGAAAAATAAGTCTGGGCTTTAGAAAAAATTTCAATTTCGAAAATCGCCCAACATAGAATAATCAGAACTTTTTATTAATCCAACTGTGTAATATTCCGGATTATAGCTTGTTTCTGTTTTTTTAATGACGTGGATTTCACCTTCATTTGAGAGATTTGAAAAAGAGAGCAATTAATCGCGGCGTAATACAATGTTAATTAACAAAGTTTCCAAGCTGCTTCATCTCCAAACCTCGAACTCCAGTTGAATGCCGAGTACTAATTACTTTATTTCACGGAGCAGGTTTCAGTGCGTTGTTTTTAAAAGGTTAGAAAGTTCTGCGATTTTACAGCTTTTTACTTTCGGGAGATTAACTAGGACACTTTTTCCTGCTGTTGGATCTGGTGCAATGTATGAAACATTAACTCTGCGATTTTTATAAATATGGGTTAATTCCAATAGTTTCGCTTTTAATGACGTGATGGATTTGTTTAATTTTATATTGAAAGAAATTGTTACGTCGATGCAATTTTTTAAAAATTTCATATGTCTAGACCGATTTTATTGCTTTTGATTTAGGATTCGGTTTACAATGCGCGAAAAACAAATATAGTTGTCTATAGCGAGCCAGGGCTTATTTCGGCAGAGCATTCAATATAAAAAATATAATTTTCATATAAAGTTAAGACTTAATCACATTTAGAAGTGCTGTTACAAAAAGGTATTTGTATGTTATTTTTCGTTGCCAAACTATGAACTTGAAAAGAAAGCATAAAAATGATTAATATACTTTTATTGACTGATTTAATTGCACGAATGACTGACTTTGCGTTCCGTAAATAGTTACGGAAAAATATATTAAATAGCATTAAGAAAATATTAAAACCATGGTTTGGGGCCGCGGTAGCCAAGTTGGAAGAGTAACGGATTAACCACCGGAGGGTTGTGAGCTCGAATCCAACCAAAGAACACCGTCGTGTACAAAGGGGGCTGGTACACGTTAAATCTGTCATGGCCTCAAATGTCTTCACATTGGCGTGCACGTTTGGAGAGTGGGGTGCCAGCTCAGGTGTGACCTCGTCATCTGACCGTGGTTCGAAATTTCATGGAGTTGTCCTCGGATCTTTGTCTTCGGGTTTGATCCCGGACCGTCGCCAGTAGCCCGTTGTGTAGCTCCAGTGCGATGTTAATTAAAATACATACCTACCTCAAACCATGGCTCTGGCAATTCACTCTACTTTTGCGTCATAGTGGGAAGATTGATACGATACTAGTGTTTGTAGGTAGGTAGGCAGTTGAATTTACGTCCCACTGGAGGCGACAGAACGGGCTGTTGGCGACGGTTGGGATCAGTTCCGAAGGGAAAGATCAGGGGACAACACCTCATAATTTTTAACCTCAGTCAGATGACGACTTCAACAAATGGACGTATAAACAAGAAATGATTCACTGTATGGAAAGCGATTGGACAAGATGAAAAAGTATGCAGTTTATTCTCTTAACCCCTTGGCTGTCTTGACGAGATATCTTATCATCAAGAAAACTGACCAGAGCTTGATGGACAAGATATCTTGTCATCAACAAAACTGACCAGAGCTTGATGGACAAGATATCTTGTCATCAACAAAACTGACCAGACCTTGATGGACGAGATATCTTGTCATCAACAAAACTGACCAGACCTTGATGGACGAGATATCGTGTCATCAACAAAACTGACCAGACCTTGATGGACGAGATATCTTGTCATCAACAAGACTGACCAGACCTTGATGGACGAGATATCTTGTCATCAACAAAACTGACCAGACCTTGATGGACGAGATATCTTGTCATCAACAAAACTGACCAGACCTTGATGGACGAGATATCTTGTCATCAGAAAAAAGCTTATCCGATCTTGATCGCATCATCATCAAAAAACGGCAACACCTTTATAATTGGGATTTTAATCAACATTCTCGATGAAGATTGAATTTCGTCATTAGCAAAAGATTTCAAAAAGTCCACAACATTTAACCTGCACCAGCCCCCGTGTACACGACTGTGTTTGAGTAAAGTAAGAAGAGTTGATATGCAAAGCAAGAGTAGGTAGATCTGAAAACAACAGTAAAGTCATTTCACGTGATGTTCATTTATTATTACGACCTTCGGATTCCATCTCATCTGGTCTCCTCCGGAATTGCTTTCCTTAAACGTGCCTGGAATAGAAGTAGGTAGGTAGTTAATTAACGTCGCACTGGAGCAACACAACGGATGGTTGAGCGACGGTCCGGAATCAATCCCCAAGGTTAAGATCCAAGGACAGCGCTAATTTTGAGTCACGGTCAGATGACGAGATCACTTGAGCTGGGATCACATTCTCCCTACTGCCACACCCCGCCAACAGTGAGGACATTTGAGGTCACGGCAGATTTAACGTGCACCAACCCCCGTGTACACGACGGTCTTTGTCTGGTCCGAGTTTCGAACTAGCAATCCTCCGGTTGCTAATCCGATGCTCTTCCGCTGCCACAGCATAGAAGTGAAAAAGTGAGGAAATAAGAGAAAAGGAGTTAAATACGTAGAGAAAATATAAACAAAATCGAGAAATGGATATGGAAGTAGTTGGACACAGAGAGTAAAATAGAGGAAACGAGAAAGTTAAGAATAAGACAGGGATATATTTATAAGAACAGAATACCCGAAAGAATACAAAAGACATGGGAAAATAAAGACGAATAGAGAAAAGAAGAGAATGAGATATAAAGGATATAAGTGGAAAGATATACATGAGATAAAAAGATTAAAAGTGAGATAGATAGTAGATAAGAGTTGTTAAAGTAAAAATGCGAGCCATGGAAAGAAGGATAGCTTACTGCGAATGCGAGAAAAAAGATAAGTGGCAAGGAAAAGAAAAGGACAGATATAGACAAGATATAAAAAAGGTTGCTGAGAGTATGTTGAATGTAGAATATTTGTAATACTTCAAAGACAATAATTTTCACATAAAACTTTAAAACTAGGCTAGCTTCATCAACATTTCGTAAAAAATAAATGTATCGAAGGTTTTTGCATTTATTTCCATGCATCTATTGAGTAATTTTTAAAAAATATATAAGTACGTTTTTATTTCAAAACGTATAAAAAGTAAGACAAGAGTGATGCACAGAAACATTTCTTGAATTGGTGCATCCACAATGACTAAAAGCTTCAATGTTTACCATTAGTCTTCAAAATACATAAAGTAATTATATTTTTACGTCTACTACCCATAGAAATATGTCTATTTCAAAGAAGGAATTCGTTTTACGGCAGACTGAGCGATTACGAACTGCTTAACTCTTAGAAGGCGTTTTCCTCTGATTTTGAAGGTTTTCAGTGTTTGAAATACCATATCTCCCCAAGTAATCTTGTATGTCGGATATTTTTAAGAAGTCCCGAGTGAGTTAAAGAAACAACGCGACTATAAACACATTTTAAACCGACTTTGAAGTGGTTAAGCGTGCTCATCTTGGCATGAAATACGTCGGAATTGTAAAAATCCCCATTTCGCTAGACAAAAACCACTGTTTAAACATCCATAGCAGGCATGATTGTGATATTTTGACTTATTAATAAAAGTTATTTCGAATTTTTGAAAATTTTATTCAGTAAGAGAAGCAATGTGCTTTATTAATTTCATGCTTGAGTTTAGTAACAATTGAAATGTTTAATATTGTATTTACATACAGTCCTAAATCCTAGATTTACTATGGTGAGTTGTTTAGTGCTTGAAATTGAATTTTTACAGCCATCAACTTATCGTTTGCACAAAGCCTGAACTCGAAACAGCACTTCATGTAAACACACATTAGATATGAACAAATCATTCTTTAGAACTTATTCCTTTAGACATTTCTTTCACTGAATGTGTAACTTTTCTGTGGGTTTTTCTCACCTCGCCTAAGTGATTTTGTAAGTGTGACATTTGTGATGTGTAAATTCTGTAAGTAATGAACACGAAGTAATGAACACAAGATTTTTCATTTCCTTAATATCCCTCTGAAGCCAATAACAAACTAAGGAATTTTAATATATTTTTCATGAATAAACTTTAAATTCCAGTTTCCTTACGATAGAAACAACACAATGCGTTATATTTTCATTTAAAAGTTTCCAACCGTGCTTATGATGTTTCCTAGTTCTTCACGCTAGATTAATTACCACCTTTTAGTCAGAACTAGTGTGCCTTATTCTTGGAATTATACAGTGGAATTAATGTGTGGCTTCGTTCTAAGGATAAGAGAGGATGATGTGCATGTTAAATATATCATGGCCTCAAATGTTCTCGCGTTGGCGGGGTGTGGAAGTTTGATGAGGGGGTGCCAGCTCAAGCGTTGACCTCGTCATCTGACCGTGGTTCAAAATTACGAGATGTTGTCCGGATAATTCCTTCCGGGACTACACTAGGACAGCTACAATAACCCGTCGTTTTTCTCCAGTGCACAGCACTCAGTTAACCTGCATGATTTGTGATCAACAACGTTGAAGTCTGACCAAAGAGTATTCGAGATGAGAAATGAAAACATTTTACATATTTAGTGCAAATCGAGTCCCAAACGAAATACAGCTCATGCGTTGACCTCGTCATCTGACCGTGGTTCAAAATTGCGAGATGTTGTCCGGATAATTCCTTCCGGGACTACACTAGGACAGCTACAATATCCCGTCGTTTTTCTCCAGTGCGCAGCGCTCAGTTAACCTGCATGATTTGTGATCAACAACGTCGAACGAAGTCTGACCAAAGAGTATTCGAGATGAGAAATGAAAACATTTTACATGTTTAGTGCTAATCGAGTCCCAAACGAAATAGAGCTCATGCGTTGTCCTCGTCATCTGACCTTCGTTCAAAATGACGAGTTGTGGTCATCGGGACCTCGTAGTAATCCCACCCTCCAAACTTCCACACTACGGGAATGCGAGGACATTTGGGGCCACGACGGATTTGACGCGCATCAGCCTCACATACACGACGGTATCTGGTTCGATCGAGTTTCGAACTAGGAACACTCCGGTTGCTATTATAACTCTGGGGCACATCTCCTTTAAGTCTTTACGGGCTTCAGGAACACAAGGTACTATAGTGGTCTTTTATTTTCCCATGATCTTGACTGTCTTTAGTAAACACGGGATACCCAAGCTATCTTCTGTCGCTTTCACCGCACTACTATATTTCCCAATCCCTATTTCCCCCCTTTCATGACATTATTTACTTGACGTTGCCTTCTGTTTGACAGACCTTGGCCAAATCTGTGCTCCATAAAACCTAAATACAATCAACCCGTAACTAATCCCCTACTCTTCCAAACAGGCTACGGCGGCTCAATATAGCTAGGTCGAAAAATATAAATTATTCAATACACCCAGTTTTGTACAAGTGAAATTGTTAATTTATAAAGGTGGTTTTGTTAATATAACCACCCACTGTTCCTCACTTATAAACAGAGTGTGATTCCGACCCCATCTATAACTCGAGTAAGATTACCCCAAAATACTTAATGCATTAACTATGTAATTTAGGCGCTTAGAAGTAATCGTTGCTACCACGTATTTAAGCGTGAACCTCACGATGCTACCACTCTGATTGCAAGCTTACTTTAGTCACTCTTGCCTACTGGTTTGCATAGAATCCTCCATGGCTCATCAATCATAGGATCCTGTGCAACACGAGGATCAAATACAATGAAGATTTATGAGATGAATGGCCTGTTTCTTCAAAAACGTATCACAATATATGTTTTTAAATAATAAATTAGTAGATTTTTGAAGATTTTTTTTATCTCCAACGAGAAGGTTTTCACGTTACAATGTGATTCCATTACATTGGTGACAGATGCCGCGATTTATTTTAAGGCAAAATGTTTCAATCTGCTAAGCCATTTGATGCATTTTGGTGTGATTGATATGAACATTTTAGTGAAATTTCTCGAATGTTTCATCTACGTATTATCGGGTTAAAGTCCACAACAAGTAGGTATTTTCCCTTGAGGGGAATAAATGAGAATAGTCGACCATAGCTTGTTCTTAGAGAAGATTATAATTAAAGCATATCAGGACCAAGAACTTCAAAAATATAATAGATACGCCAAATCTGAAACTTATCAAAAATAAAAAATATCAAAGAAATCGTGAAACAAATGGGCTATGTATTTGAAAAGAGCGGGTAGATTTATTAATCGAATATGTATTGTGTATTTTTAACTGATAGTATTTTAGGCATATATTTTTTGAAAATTTGTAAAAACTAGGAGTCGTCTGACAAAATGGAGATGTTAACATCCACGTCCTTAATGCTTCATAAGTTTGTTATAATAATTTGATAAAAATATCTGCAAATTATATAAACTATATTAAATGCAATTACTGAATATTTCTTTTAATTAAAAATTATTCGTACCGTCATAAATGTGAATTTATTTACATGACATTGTAAAGCATGGAAAGTACAACAGAAAAATCGTAATCCAATCAAACCAAACCAATGCAATTACAAAATTTTACAAATACAATACACTTTCACAGAACATAGATGCTAGGAAAATGAATATCCTGAAAAAAATAAATTTATGCGACTTAAAGTATAACATTTAGTTTTGAATATCCATATATCTAAAACTTCGGAGCTTTTAAGAAATGTTTAGAGTTGAAGTAAACTGTCTATTTTATCATTAGTTTTAGCTTTTGTGTGGTACTATTTTGTCTTTCATTGTTCTACATTATCCAAGGAAAGTTTCAATATTGAATACTGTAGGATAAAAAGTATAACTTTTTACTTTCTTTTAAAATGATTCATTCATATGTTTGATTTTGTCACTACGATAATCTTGATACACGAGGGTTAGTTGGACAGGCACCTACGGCTTAAATTGGGTATAAAAAATTACGATTATTCATGAGAAGACAGGGATTTGAATCCAGAGCCTGTTTTACAAAGGCCACAGCTCTAACAGCTCGGCTAGTAGGCCCGCCCATACATTAGGGTTTATGGAATTAGAACTAGAGGCGTATTAAAAAAACCCTGCTAAAATACAATAATAAATGCAACAATATATGATTTTTGTCTAAAAACTCAATTTCTTTCTTACAAAATTCGAAATTCAAAAATTATCTATAATTGTAAGCTATATTATGAAATATCAGTTTTCGATGAATAAAAATATAAGCTAGTCAATTTTAATTAAAACCTTTCAAACCATATCAACTCGAGGACATTTGAGGCCACGAGAGATTTAACATGCACCAGCCCCCACGTACACGAACATCTTTGTTTGGATCGAGTTTCAAACTCGCAATCATCCGGTTGCTCATCCGCGACTAAACCAACTGGGATACCGTGGTCATAGAAAATTAAGAATAAAAAGCTAATGTAAAAAGTGCCACTTCAAATTGAGGTCAAGTTTATTTCAGTTATAGTCAGATTCTGAATAAAGCCATGAAATGAGTTAATATAAAAATGGAGTAAGCTTTTGTTTCAGCTTGAAATGTAAGACATATTTTATGCAAACACTAGAAGATTGAATAGAAGATTATCACATCTAAGAGTTACCCATGACTGAACATAATGACCCTTTTTCAACTGACTTTGAAATACCAGACTCTGATAATAAGCACAAAAGTTTGGCTTTGAAGTTGTGCATCAACCACAATGAATGAAGATTTCGAAGATAGAAATACCTCAGACACATGAAACTTTTATATGCCTGCCTTTGATTCTTTTTGAAACTTGTTCAGCAAGATGACGGAAAAGAACTCGAAAAGATGCTTTAATGGAAGAAGGGCAATTTATTTATTAAATTCACCATTTTGAAAACAAAAGAAGAAAAGTTCTCCGATTCCGTGCCCATTGAAGAGTGAGCCGGTAACAATTCATATGTTTTATCTCTCCTTTTTATAGCTGCCATTATAAATTCTAAAGAGTAGATAAGAGTATTTTAATACTCCATTCAAATTGATATACATTTTTAGTGTATCTTTAGACAGGTATAACAAAACCTTTATATCGAAAGAATGAAATTTGTAATAAACTATCTTGGCAATGCATTTTCAATTGTTTAACGAGATCATATAGAGAATTTTTTAGAAATTGATAGATTTATTGTGTGTAAAAGATATGAAATCACTTTCAATTTACACTCAAATAAAATTAAAGTAGAAATAAACAACGAATGGATTTACAAATCTTATTTTATTATGGTTTCATTTATTATTTTGTCCCAAACAAGCTTTATAACTAAAACGTATTTCAAAAATATTGCTTAGAAATTCACCGTATCATTATCTGCTGGTAAATAAAATATAGTGTTATGACGCACTTTTCTTACATAATAAAGTTATAAATATTATGAAGATGTATTAGAATTCATTTAAGGTTAAGTAAAATTACTGAAATTAAATAAATATGTTTATTAATCTTACTGTACCACAGTATGGTTAACGGAAAAACTTCTATGGCGAAGTGATAGCAAAATAAGTAAAAATATCAAATGATGACTAATAAACGAAATCCAGGAATCCAAAACCACCAAGGGACTGTGGTAGCCCAGTTGGAAGAGCAACCGGAGGGTTGCGAGTTCGAAACTCAGTTCAGCCAGTCAAGTGTGCTGGTGCATGTTAAATCTGTCGTGGCCTCAAATGTCTTCACGTTGACGTGGTGTAGAAGTTTGGAGAGTGGGGTGCAGGCTCGAGTGTTGACCTCGTCATCTGACCGTGGTTCAAAATTACGAGGCGTTGTCGTTGCGGAATCTTTCCCTTCGGGATTGATCCCAAACCGTCGCCAATAGCCTGTTGTGTTGCTCCACCCACAGTGCGATATTAATTACCTACCTAGCTACCAAAATAGACAAATCCCAAATATTGAATGCAATAACTAAGCCTCGGATTTTTAGGTTTTTAAAATTTTAGTTTTTCAACTTGTGTTTTAGGCTTTCTAGGTTTTTGTAGGTTTTAACAAAAATATCACTTTAGATCGTGAGATTAACGCACATTTTCATTGATATAATGATAATTTTTAAGCAATGTACTCGTTTTTTTTAAATGACGTAAAATTAGCAATTTGTCACAGAGATCTAATGGAATGACGATCAATTGTACGAATTTAAATCGATTATTAATTAACTAACAATAACTCAATGCACATAAAAACAGGTTGAGAATTTACAATAACAGTTAGGGTTAGGTTTTATTTTCGAAATAGAGCAAGGCTCATCAAATACTATTATTGACGTTGTTAACCGAATAAAAATTTCGGTTCAACATCTGAAACAGGATTCAGATTAGAATTATCTATTAGACGATGTGTGTCAACAAATCCATCTCTATGTCCATCCCTGTTCATGTGATTGGTGAAAAATTATCCCATTCAAACCCTCTCTATTCTAACTATTAAGTTAAAACTGCACAGATCTAATTTAGCCCTCGTGTAGCAAAAAATATGCCAAACTAAACTTTATATAAACGAAATTTTTTTTTACACCTATTTGTGGTATTGTACAATCAAATACATTGATAAATTTTTATTGGTAAGGACCGTGCGATCTTCAGATGGAATTCATTTCAGTCCTGAAAAATCATTTGAGAAATTTGTAGTTGTTCACCTTAGATCGCTATCCACATTCCCACGCGAATTTTGGGACACATTATTAATTATTTTGAAGATAAGGCTTCTTGCTAGGACAGCCTCTAACTTCCTGGTTACAGCTATGCCAAACGGCCCACGCATAAGTGTGTATTTCTCTCTTCTGTGTCAGTAAAACTTTTATTATGTGTGTGTGTCTATTGCTTGATGTTGTATATCTTGTGTCTGGCGCAGCATGGCCAAATATTGCCCTTGCACCATAAAACCCCAAACCAATCACCACGCATAAGGGATTTCCTTTGCTCCCGCATCAAATCTATCGCTTCGGTCAGAGGGGCAATGATGCTATTGTCCATTCTTGTAATGGAAGAATCTAAGTTGCTGTGGTGTGCTTTTATTATGGAGCCGGAGTATTAATAAGGTAAGGGACATCCAAAGCCTCTTTAGCAGCAGTGATGGCCGCTTCCTCCCCTTCTGAAAGCGACTCCAATACCTTCTAATGTCCACATGGTAATCGGTTGAATACAATGTTGCATACAAGCACGTTACCCACCTTAATAATGATAGGTTTCGGTGGAAGAGAAAGGAAGAACCTCTCGAAAAACAGCCACACTATTTGGCGCTTTAAAAGACATCTTTTTTTACAGAAGTTACGAAAGCATTTACCATTGCATGTAGGGCCTTATGTTATCACCAATGCGGCGGAGACCACGATCTATGTAAATGATATGCAGCATCTTCGGATACAATGTCTTCCAGCTTTTAGCATATAGGCTGTACTACAAGCCACAAGCAGCCTACGCTTGTGTATCATCTCTGTTACACTGTTCTGACAGGGCCGCGTTAGCACGGTTGGAAGAGTAACGGACTAGGAACCGGAAGGTTGCGAATTCGAATCCAACCAAAGATCGTCTACAAAGGGGGCTGGTGCATGTTAAATCTGTCGTGGTCTCAAATGTCCCCGCGTTGGCGTGGTGTGGAAGCTTGGAGAGTGGGGTGCCAGCTCAGGTGTTGACCTCTTCATCTGACTGGTTCCAAATTACGTGGTGTTGTCCTCGGATCTTTCGCTCTGGGAGTTGATCCCAGATCGTCACGTTGTGTTGCTCCAGTGTGACGTTAATCAAAATACCAAACCTCCACTGTTGTGACAATATGCGAAGAAATCCTCTCCTAAAAATCCTATTTGCCAGAGGAATTCAAGAAAGACAAATACACCCTTGAAAGATTAATACGAGAGATGTTTTTACTGTTGCCGTATTACATTTTTATAGATGCTCTGACTGATTTTTTAAAATGGACGACTGAATTGGTTTTAATAACGGCGATTTTACAATGGTACTGCATTGATCTGAATCGTTCATTGAAATTTGTTTACATTAACTATGGCATCGTGCATGAAACGATTCAGGTGATGATTTTCGAGTTTAGGTTCTCTAACTCAGCTGTTTCAAAGGCTAGATTGCAATTATGGGACTTATTTTTATATTATCGACGATTACTTGTCTTGGCTTTATGTATTTTTAGTTAGTTTAGTATATTTAGTGTTTTCGAGGAAAGATAGCACTAGTCCACAGCAAAACTGAACCATCATAGCAATACGATTTTGCATGTGAAACTTAACAAATTAAAAATTAGATTTTAAATTTTCTTTAGCTCAATTTTTATACAAAATACTTATTTTTTAGCCCTCCTGTTGGTTGGCTCGACGTGGTATCTCATCAAACTGACAAGATCTTGATGGATGAGATATCATTAGGCAAAATTGATCAGATCTAGATATACGAAATACCTCGTCGAAAACACTTAAATTTGATGCAGCTTTGATATAAAGACTTTCGTATCAACGCTTTTGGCGTCCTTTTCGTAGCGAGTTGTGACAGGCAAAGGAAACCTCACTTTATTAGAATTAAGGCAACCTCGGATTATTTGAATAACTCTCTTATTAATTTTTGTTTTGCATGGTAAAATAAAAACATATCTACAGGAAAGGCTTACTTAAGAAAAGTGTTATCACTTAGAACTGATTGAATGAAGTCGGTTAAACTTCAGTTTCCCACTCAAATTTGGGCCGCTGTAGCCCAATTGGAATAGTAACGGAGGGTTGCGAGTTCGAATCCAACCAAGGACCGTCGGTATTAAGGGGGCTGGTTTACGTTAAATCTGGTGTGGCCTCATATGTCTTCACGTTGGTGTGGTGTGGAATGTTGAAGTGTGGGGTGCCAGCTCAGGTGTGACCTCGTCGTCTGACAATGGTTCAAAATTACGTGTTGTACTCGGATCATCGCCAATAGCCCGGAGTAGTGCTTCAGTGAGACGTTAATTAAATACCTACCTAGTCAAATTAACTTTCGTTCTGAATGGTGGTAGTCGCGTAGTCCTACCTTAATGGTCATATACCACTATTTTGGAATTTCTGAATTTTCATTTATTTGTAATCATTTTATGCTTTTACTTACTTGCCTAGATTACCAGTGCTTCGAATACTTTTCAATCTGGACTACTCCCCAATGGCATTGAAGAATGTAAGTCCTATTATTGCTACCATCTAAGCACTATTATTGAGAGTGAGTATAATATAACATAAATGAAAATCGGGAGCAATTGAAAGCCCATTAGCCGTCAGGATGTGAAATGTATTTTTGATCTCGCAAACAAAACCTGAAATTGCAAAATAGGAATATTTGGTATAAGCTCTCGGAGGGTTTTAAGGTGATTAAATGTAATATTCTTCTCGTTCAATGAAATGCCGCAGACATATTTCCGAGAGGGAAAATATTTAACCAGAGTGCATAGCTTCGCACAGCTTATTAGACATTTATGATTCACGACACAAACTATCACTTCGTTCTCAGAAGTTTAAATTTAATTTCATCTTTCATGACATTTCATGAAATAGCCCCATGTGCCCAGACGGGATTTATCGGTATAATTTGAAATGTAATAAAAAGCAGTAAAAACAGACTGCAACACACAGGGGATTGTGAAGGATAGTTGAATGCAATAAAGGAAATCCAAAAAGGATGCAGTAATGTTTCAGACAAATATAGCGTGATATATGATTTAACAGCTGCAAAACAGAGTCGAATTCCGGAGCAGAAAAGAATTATCTACATGCTGCAAAATATTCAAGTCTCATTGTAGTATGTCACAAAATCAATTTGCTCAACGAGAATTCAATATCTTCTTAAACAGGGCGCCCAGAATAACAAAGGGGCATCCAATGCACTTCGGTTATCCTGCGCATTTGAAGTTTGTTTGACTGCCTTTGGACAGCCGGGAAGGTTCTTATTAGATTTTAGGTTTCTCAGAAGTTCCCTGGAAGAAAGATCATTCTATTTTAATATTCCAAATGCTGCATTATGTCTCTGTTGCCATACTCCATCATAAATGGCCATCGTGGGAGCGACTGACAATGATATGCGGAAAATCCCGGAGAAATATCGCCGATCACAAAAGCAGATTGCGATGTGCATGGTCGTCTTTCGTTTCCAATTTTAACGTCTTTAATGCTGACTGCGTCATTGTCGCCATTTCAATTAATGGTGGTTGTTTGTTCCACGTTCTTTTCACCCGGCATGTTGCGTAAAGTCGAGTCTGATGTTTCATGAAATTTTCTTGGAAATTGTTTTACTTTTTCAGTTGCCTTGTTGTTTATCGAAAGCAGAGACTGCATACATTTTGTGAGACGCCCCTCGAAGCTTATCTTAACTAAATTTAAACTACAATACTGCTTGTGAAAACTGCAACACTGTGGAAGAACCATAAGAAATAAATGAAATTTATTCCACGTATTACTTAGAGTGGTTTAAATAAACGATCAAATTTACAGAGCAATGAAAGAAAATAATGCCAAAAACCAATATCTTGTGCAGCCGCCACGCTCAGCGATGAGAGCCTGTACACGTCGTGGCATCGAATCATACAGATTCTGAATGTCATGCTGAGGAATGGCATTCCAGATGGCCTCTATCTGATGCCGAAGTTCAGCCATACTCTGCCTGACGAGCGGTACGAGCGAGTCGCCGTTCGATGTAATCCCAGGCATGCACAATGGGTGACATATCCGGGGAACGTGCAGGCCATGGAAGAAGCGGAACCTGTCGTGTACTGAAGAAGGCTTGTATATTCCGAGCAACATGTGGACGGGCATTGTCTTGCTGAAATACAGCTCCGGGAATGCGTTGCAGGAGGGGTAGGACCTCGGGCTCCACAACTTCCCTGATGGAGCGCCCGCTGTTCAGAGTCACCACAATTTGGAGTAGGCGGGATCGCGCCCCAGACCATAACTCCAGGCAATCGTCCAGTATGCCGCTGAATAAGACACTCCGGGAGAAGGCGTTCACCTCTGTAGTGTCTGACGAGTACGCGTCCATCGTTATAGTCCAGATTGTAGCGGGACGCATCTGAGAAGACGACATGTTGCCAATCGGCTGTGTTGGTGAACCCATTGTAGCCGGAGGCGTCGGTGGTCCAGCGTCAAGGGAATCCTGTGCAGGGGAATCCTTGCACGTAGCCCATGGCGCAGCAGACGTAGACGAACCGTGGGGGCATACAATGACACACCTGTAGACGTGCTCCAACGTTGTGCCAACGCACGAGAGGACGCTGTATGGTCCGTCACCGCCATGCGGATGACCATGTGTCTGTCGTCCCCTGGTGACGTCATATTGCGTGGCTCACTGCCGGGGTTTCGACTTATCCGGTTCTTCATGGCCCATCTATTCCACTCACGCATCACTGTCGTGGCATTACGCACCGTGCGAGTGGTGATTTCACGTTACGAAAGTCCACCCTCGCGGAGGCCGATCATGCGGCCCCGTTCGAACTCCGTTAGTTGATCGTATGGCCCTCTGCGTTTTTGGCGAGGCATATTGACTTCTAATCAATAATTTACATCAGTCAAACGACGATACACACATTTTAACGCATCTTTACAGTGCTTTTTATGCACGGCTCACTTGGAGGTTTAGAGGGTGTTTCTTGGCCCACACATGCGTGATCGCTTTGCAATTCTAATCATTTGCATATCCTAACCTGTTTTGCATTTCCTGCAAGTTTCGTTTAATTTGCATGATTCCTTCATGGTGTTGCAATTTTCACAAACAGTAGTGTAATTTATGGATTCCTTCAACACTCAGAGGGTTAATTGTTGGTAGGGGGGGGTCGTCCAGAAATTCAAAAACGTGTTCTCCGGTGTTATGCAGTTTTTCTTTCCAGATTTTACCCCTCTCGATTTCTTCCTCTGGAGTTAGTTAGATCAAAGATCGTGTGTATGAAGATCCGTCGACAATTTTGCTGGATCTGCGGCAGCGTATCATAGATAGCTGCGCAACTGTCACACCACAGATAAGGAATATGCATGCCGGTGTGCTTGATCGAATATAAATGTGTATTGTGGCCGATGGTGATCTTTTTGAACACACTCGCCATGTTTTTGTTTAGCAATAAATTTTTTGCTTTTGCTCATCTGTCTTTTACTTTTCCAATGTGTCACACTAAATAACGAGCATTTGTTTTTGACATTTTCGCATCTGCTCAAAGTTTATCAGGATAAAATTATTAAATAATAAATCTGCGTTCGTGGCTGTATAGCCGAGAGTTGTTGAGCGAAATTTGTGATTTCGGATCGTCAGGTTTTTTATTTTCCGGAATGCGCTTCAGAATTTTTTTATTTATCTTTTTTTACTTTCTTTGTTTGAATTTAAATTCGTCGTTGCTTAACTCAGAAAACTGTATAACACCGGAGAACACGTTTTTGAATTTCTGGACGACCCCCTTTTCAAGGCATGGAATAGTTCAAATTTCAATCACGAATATCTCCGCGAATTTTACAGATAACTCCATGAATCTTTTTCTGTGCTTTTATTATGGTATTGCGCACATTTTTCTAATTGAACTTTTTGCCCGATCTTCTTTAGTTTTCGAATTATTTTTTTTAACTTTCTTATTTCGCCGCTAGGAGAGCTGTAAGCTGTCTCAGTAAATTCAGCATGGTCACTTTACTATAGGTACATGTTACTTTCTTGACTATATGAGAAGCTGTTTCAAATTTAAAGAACTTAAAGGGACTTTACAGGTCACCCTGTATTTGCTTTTGTAGAGAAAAAAAGGAAAACCACAAAGGGTCCTACATTAACCATTTTCGAGGACTCTGTAACTCGATTACGTTTGCAGATGGATTTAAATTCAATCTTTTTTAAAGTGATGGTAGCGCAATAAGCAGACACAAACTGAAAACTCTTACTCCCGCAATATGATGGTAGCAGATGGTCTTGAGTTGTATTAGTGCTTTCTGGTAAAGTGACATGTGACTGACTGCAAAATGGTCAAATTTATGTTGGTAAATATTTTGAAAGAAAGGTTTAGTGTTGAAAATAGTTAAGTGATTGTCAGCTTTCAAGCATTATCTGAATAACTATTCAACGTATGTCCATATTTATTCGTGGGCCGCGGTGGCCCGGTTGGAAGAATAACGGACTTGCAACCGAAGGGTTGCGAGTTCGAATCCAGCCAAACACCGTCGTGTACAAAGGGGGCTGGTGCACGTTAAATCTGTCGTGGCCTCAAATGTCCTCACGTTGGCGTGGTGTGGAAGTTTGGAGAGTGGGGTGCCAGCTCAGGTGTTGCCTCGTCATCTGACCGTGGTTCAAAATTACGTGGTGTTGTCCTCGGATCTTTCCCTTTGGGATTGATCCCGGACCGTCACCAATAGCCCATTGTGTTGCTCCAGTGTGACGTTAATTGAAATTCCCCCCCCATATTTATTCGTAGATTATTTGTCCATATTTGTAAATTATTTGTAGATTATTATACCACATGTAAAGTCTACCTGAATAACTATTCAGCGTATGTCCATATTTATTCGTAGATTATTTGTCCATATTTATAAATTATATGTAGATTATTATACCACATGTAAAGTCGTCATTGCTTCTGTACAAATTCAACTTCAACCCTATTGTGCGATTACTTGGGATTATTTGCATTTTCGAATTAGCATATCGTCGGTTTAGAGCACTCATTAATTGATATTATTTCGGAGACTCAATCCTTATTTTCGTAATGATGAGGAATACGTTGTCGTATTGCAATCTGTTTAACAGAAACCTAACACGAGCAAACGCTTATAATTCACATACTTTTGCCTGAAATCTAATAATTAGTCTTTAAACAGCTGACAGTTAAAAATTCGATTAGTCAGTTAATGGTTGGTTTGGGGATTTTATGGAGCAAGGGCCATATTTGGCCATGCTGAGCCAGACACGACATACAATATCAAGTAAAAGACATTCACACAATGAACGTTTTACTGACACAGAAGAGAGAAATACATCCAGGGAGGAATGCACTTGACAGGAATCGAACCTGCTCCGCCTACAACTCGAAGGTTGCTAGCGCAGTGGACATTCCCACTGAGCCACGACAGCCCCATTCAATTAATGAATTTCTGGTCTTAGCCGACGATATGTAAAATTTCATATAAATATTAACTTTAACCCTCCTGTGGTTTATCTTCGAGTTGAAAACCTGCTCTGTTGTATCCAGTCTATAGAACAGGTTCTACTCATAGAACAGGTACAAAACCTGTTCTATGAGTTTGGAACAGATTTTTGTTCCAGAGTTTCCAGTCCCATCAATTCTGGGCAAGGAATAATGTTTCCCTACTTACTGGATCTTTATTCCCTTGAGTAATAGGACAGTTTTGATGAGATATGTCGTTCTTAGCAAAAATGCTCAGATCTTGGACGTGATATCTCGTCGAAACTCCCCATCTAAACAGGGTTATAACCAATAACTTGTGAAAATCATTTAAAACCAATGCCAAATAGATTGAGAGACGTAAATCAAATATAAATTAGATCCCAAAAGGGCATTAATTTCATCATTACACTGAGAAAAGCTTATTAAATCCATAGAGCCCAATACTTGTTTGAGATTTATTTTCATAATGATGTACAAAAGTTCGTATTTCTTTATTATTATTTTTACTTAGATTTGGTTTAGTCTGAAGATGTTTTATGTAACGAAAAAAATCGGTCTAAAGGAAAATCTGTTTGTTCTTCATGAAATTATCGCAAGTTTGTAGAGCCCCAATGCTTCTTTGACTCGCTGTATTCCAAATCGCAAGTTTCTGAAGCTAGAATGCAAATGCAAGATTTACATTAATATTCTGAACAATGCCTTCTTTCTAAATCTTTTAAAAACATCTAGACGATAAAAATCCAGAATCTAACTCTGTATTTCTTATTTGAAAATACTTAAATGGATCAAGAAACTAATATCTCAACTCGTGTTTCGATTTAAATATGCTGGAACATACAAGTCGTGGGGAACGCTGTGAATAACATTCTTTTCAAGTCGTTTTTCACAAAATTATTTATGATATGCATATCTCGGATAAAGGGAAAGAATAAAAAATTTACGTTCCAGAGACGCTGCCTGTAATTCCCAATAGAAGTTTTTGGAAAAAATACATCTAATAGCTTCAACAGATATTTTATCCATTTAAAAAAATGTTTAAGAATTTTCAAGATCAAAATTGAAATGTAATTTGGGAAAATTGTCGATTACGTAGTCGGAGCTAAACATTACTCTTTTTTCCTTCTTAATTGAAATCTCATAGGAGTAAATTAGACAAATTTATCAGGAAAATCCTTTATAATTATTTACTGCCTAAACTTTAATAATAGGATTACTGGTAAAATAGTGTATTACGTACAAACTTCAAACAATACAAAAGTTTTCTGCAGTTGAATCGTTTGTTACATTTTATATTGGGAAAAAAACGTTTTAATTGTATTTTTGTTTTCTAACTAAAATTCTTCGAGGGATATTGTTGACTAACACATTAATGACCTATCAAATACATCCAACAAACTCCCTTAGTTCCATTTCTCCGCAAAAATGTTGAAAACGCACTGTAATCTTTAACATCAGCTTCCCTGCTCCTTCACCAAATCAATGTCGGAAACTGAAAAATTATCTTAATTATCTTATTGGATAATAAACTAATTAAAATCCTTCCACTTACACATTAAAAAATGTGGCACATGTATGAATTGATTGTAAAGTTTAGGTTAATTAAGTAAAGAAAATTTATTTTGGTTGTCAATACTTTCAACACAATTCTCGCTTAATTAGTATATAGTCACGAAAACCACAATTTGCGTCTTGAATAATGGGTTGGAATGCAACATTATTGATCTGTCTTTAATGCAATGTACTAACCGTATCCGTAGCGTTGAATTTTTAGTTTTAATTATATGTTACAGCATCTGGAAAACAAAACTATGCCAACAATGCACGAGGATGAATTTTTAAGTTTAACTTGTTTTCAAAACTATTTTAATTCGAAAGAAATTCTTATTAAATATGAATAAAGTAAAATGTTAACATTTTTCATGTAGTGTGAGAATTGTTTTCAACTATTTTTCAATCCTCAGTGAGATTTTTCCCTTTCAAGATTTTTATGCTCAGAAGGGACATAACGTGACTAACAGATAGCTTCGATTTTTGACGTCTTTAAAATTAGACCAGTACCAGGCAACCAGTACGGAAAGTTGAACGTTATGAACATCCAGTTTGGTCTTATAACCTATAATATCAACGCGAACCATACCAACCTAGTGTCGATATCTGAGGTAGGTAGGTGAATTAATGTCGCAATGGAGCAACAGAACGGGCTACTGGCGACAAGCTAGGATCAAATCCGAAATCAATAGCTGAGGGAACAATGACTTGTCAGTGACCTTGAGTTCGCGCGCCGCGCTAAGCGGGGAGAGGGAGAGGAAGGGGCGGCGTTTCGGGGACTTTCCGCAAACTCCATATCGGTATAATTCGGGATTATAAGTTGCTACGACGTCGATATTGGTCTCAAGCTAAAAGCAACCGAACTACGCTACAATCACAGGCCTTTAACCCTCTGCATACGTCTGGGCAGAATAGCGTTTCCTTCTTTGGTTACGGTAGCCGGCCCAACGGCTTTACAGGCAACTTACCGAAACCGGCCGAAACGGCCTTTACAATGCTTTCCCCCAGGAGGAGAAGGAATATGTGTCGTCCCATGTGCCTGTTTCTATTGTCGGGTCGTAGGTATGCCTAGAAGGGACAGATTCTTCTCGGGTAAACTGAAAGGGCGAAAGTGACTTTTTAATTGTATATCTTTTCATTTACTCAACCTCTCGCAGACTAGATGCTCGAGGATAAACAATTTGCGAGGCTCCCCGTCGATAACCCTGACATCTTTGTCAACGGGGAGATAAGGTTATTCACGCGCGGGTCTCTTTGTAGCACAGAAAAGAGGGGATGGAAATCATAATGGGCTTCGGCGATTCTTCAGGAGTTTGAGGTCTGAAAGAATCCGAGCCTTTCGTATCGAGGGAACTTGAAACCTTCGGCCGGTCCCCGTATCCAGAGGGTTAATCGAGACCTGTCAATTTAAGACATTGGAAGTGAAGCTGAATTCAGTGTTGATTGTGAAGCTGTGTATCTCAGTTGACACAATTTTAAAATTGCACCATATCGGCATATATTAGTCGAAAAGTCAAGCAGAAATACATTGAACGTAGTCTACGTGGAAGCAAAACTCGTTAACTTTCGATAAAGACTGAATTGACTACTGAGTTCTTTCATTTACTATACCCAAATAAGTGCTATACTCTAGAGACGTATTCACGTAAAATGTTGGGGTCGCGCTCCGATAGTCTACCCGATTTTTTTGTGTTGGTGAAGAGATAAGGATTCAACCTAAAAGTAACATAAACTCATTCCGTTTTTTGTTGGAGAACACATCGGTATTAGTTCTTATTCAAAAAACACACTTATAAGGAATCTTAAAATGTCCTGAATGTAATGACCCGTGGACGATCAATGGTTTAAATAAGTTTTCGAAAAATGCTCTGCAAAAAAATTGATTGAAATTTTCTGTTTGTGTTGCTATTCGCACGTGGTTTTAAGCATATATCGTATTCCGAAACGAAACCTGTTTTACTAGTACGAATCGCATTGATTGAATATACTTGGCATATTGTGTAAATAGCATTCAATTGATCTGCACAAATATGTTATGTCAAACAAAATTTTAAAAAAATTATGGTTTGTTGCATACATTAACTAACTTCACTAGTACTGACAGAAACATTTCCATTACTGTGTGAGTAGTCTTGTTTGCATAAAAATATTCTTATTGCATAAATTTGTCTTTTTCATTTTTCCGTCGTTTAAGTTCTATGTAGATAATAGTATTGTATTTATATAGAGTACTAAATGTTGCTGCATAGTTTTGCTTTATAGCTTATCTGTTGCATGTTATTTTAACACAGTCATGTAATTTGATTAATACGTATAACAGTCTATACAAATAAATGAATAAATGAACTTAGAAAATTTATTACACATGGTAAGAATTAAAGGAAAAGCCCACAAGAGATTAAGCAATAAGCACGTTTTACGTCTTCTAGAGAGTTGACCCGCTTGATATCAGAAACCACTACAATTAACCAAGGGATTTAGAAGAGCATGGGACTTAGAATTTAACAGCCCTTAGAGTTTTCCACACCACTTTTAAAATTTTCAGGTATGTAGGTAGTTGAATTAACGTCGCACTGGAACCCCAGAATTTCTGAGGAGCCATAAAGAGCAGTTGGGGCTTCCATTTCCACTGCAAACTACTCTCTACCATTGTGATTCTTGACGTAGTGTTCACGATCCACGGAGGTATTTTAGAGTAGAAGAATAAAAGAAACTTCATTTGGTGTTTAGATTCCGTGACTCAAAATTGAAACATTCGATATCTTGCATTTGTTATTTAATGCCAGTGAATGCAGGGCCACGACAGCCCGGTCGGAAGAGTAGCGGATTAAACAACGTGAGGTTTGCCAGTTCAAAACTCGATCTAATCAAAGACAGTTGTGTACATCAGGTCTGGTGCCCGTCGTGGCCTCAAATGTCCTCACATTGGCGTGGTGTGGAAGAGTGGGGTGCCGGATGAGGTGCTGACCTCGTCATCTCACCGTGGTTCAGAATTACAATGTCTTCTTGGGATCTTTTCCTTCCGGATTGATCCCGGACAGTCACCAATACCCCATTGTGTTGCTCCAGTTGCAACGTTAATACAACTACCTACCCAGTAATAATTAAATTAGACGATTTTTTTTCCATAGTCTGAGTTAGAGCTACTAAGTTTACTACAACTAATTTGTATATTTGACTGCTTTTACACAACATTACAGTGGTGTTTTTAAAATTGAAATGTTTCTATTTGGTTTGTTGTTCACTTTCTTATTTGTTTGTGGGGTCATCACATTTTGAAGCATCCGGCAGGACACTGCGATGAAAAGGGGAAAAACAACTTTAACAACCAGTAGATGTCACCAAAGAAATCATAATTTAATTATTTGGGAATACATTTGCCACTACCATAGATTGACTTTAAAGCCACCAACCTTCAAATGAAATAGACAACATGTGGGGGTAGTTGATGTCGTAATATCTCAGAAGAATGAGTCACATGCCCTTAAGAATCGACTTGAGTCGATTGGTTATCGAAGCACAGACTGGCGTTTTAAATCACCCAGGATTACCCCTTTAATCCTCCTTTTGACGAGATATCTCGTCCATAAAGATCTCACCAATTTTGCAAATCATCAAATAATCGGCAATATCTTGACCAGATATCTCGTCATCAAGATATTGCCTTTTTTATGACGACGAGAGCAAGATCTGGTCAGTTTTCTTCTAATGACGAGATATCTCGTCCATAAAGATCTGGTTAATTTTGCTAGTGACGAGATACGTCATCGAGACAACCACCACCACATCCTATTTTCCGTCATTAGTAAAACTGACAAGATCCTTGATTGTCAGAATATCTCATCCATCAAGATCTCACCACCTCTCGTCATCAGAAGAAAACTGACCAGATCTTAATCTAATCATCAGAAAACGGCAATATCTTGATTACGAGACATCTCGTCATTAGCGAAATTGGTCAGAACTTGACGGACGAGAAATCTAGTCGAAACCATTTAGAGGGTTAACCAATCGATAATTTGTCCCACTTTAGGACGCATGCTATTTCCCACAATCACGTGACAGATCTTCAAACCGAGCTACTGGAAGAAATAGCAAGAAACTGAGCACACGTTCTCCATCTATTTCATTAAAAGGTCGTTAGTGCTCGCCTACGTAAGTAGATCAATAGAAAGGATCATCAATAGATTCAAAGAATAATATATAGGATGAAACCCACACTATATATAGAATTTAACGACTGTCGTCCACGTGAACTTTCCCATTGCGACGATGACCCTACAGTGGGGTCGCTGATCTTAAGGAACTGACAGCTCGTGACTATCCAGTAACTTGAAACTGAAGGTTTCAGAATAGCACTCTTCGTGATGAGAAGTTCTACAGTAAACACTTTTTCCTGTATTGACTTGGTGCTTCCATCTAGTTGGTGCAGCGAGAAAAGTAGACCCATGAGATATCCTTCCGTTTGTAACCTAAACCTGATAGTCCTTTGAGTGTGTGTCCTTACTCCAGTCGATATCCTTACTCTAAGAGAGGGAAGTGGGCATTTGGGTTTCGCGTTGATGTCTTATTGATCCACTTTAAAATGAAAGGAAAGAGGAAAGGAAATTTGCTTTGCTCTCGATATCGAGACTGATATAATGATTGTTGATTCTTGTTATTTATCTAATCTTTAGTATTCTATAGTAGAAATGATGTAAAAAGTGATGCTAACAATTGAAAGGTTTATTTTTAGAATAAATACAAATACTATTATGCTTAGATAGGCACAGCATTACAGAAGTATTTGGTTGGTTGGTTCTGAGTTTAATGGCGCAAGGACAAGACATTGTCACGTACTTGTGAAAAGAAAGGATGGAAAGAAGAAAGGGAAAGATCGCTTGGATCTGAGAGAGGGAAGTGGGCATTTGGGTTTCGCGTTGATGTCTTATTGATCCACTTTAAAATGAAAGGAAAGAGGAAAGGAAATTTGCTTTTCTCTCGATATCGAGACTGTGATATAATGATTGTTGATTCTTGTTATTTATCTAATCTTTAGTATTCTATAGTAGAAATGATGTAAAAAGAGATGCGAACAATTGAAAGGTTTATTTTTAGAATAAATACAAATACTATTATGCTTAGATGGGCACAGCATAACAGAAATATTTGATTGGTTGGTTCTGAGTTTAATGGCGCAAGGACAAGACATTGTCACGTACTAGTGAAAAGAAAGGATGGAAAGAAGAAAGGGAAAGATCGCTTCTATCTGAGAGAGGGAAGTGGGCATTTGGATTTCGCGTTGATGTATGATTGATCCACTTTAAAATGAAAGGAAAGAGGAAAGGAAATTTGCTTTGCTCTCGATATCGAGACTGATATAATAATTGTTGATTCTTGTTATTTATCTAATCTTTAGAATTCTATAGTAGAAATGATGTAAAAAGTGATGTGAACAATTGAAAGGTTTATTTTTAGAATAAATACAAATACTATTATGCTTAGATAGGCACAGCATAACAGAAGTATTTGGTTGGTTGGTTCTGAGTTTAATGGCGCAAGGACAAGACATTGTCACGTACTTGTGAAAAGAAAGGACGGAAAGAAGAAAGGGAAAGATCGCTTGGATCTGAGAGAGGGAAGTGGGCATTTGGGTTTCGCGTTGATGTCTTATTGATCCACTTTAAAATGAAAGGAAAGAGGAAAGGAAATTTGCTTTGCTCTCGATATCGAGACTGATATAATGATTGTTGATTCTTGTTATTTATCTAATCTTTAGTATTCTATAGTAGAAATGATGTAAAAAGTGATGCTAACAATTGAAAGGTTTATTTTTAGAATAAATACAAATACTATTATGCTTAGATAGGCACAGCATAACAGAAGTATTTGGTTGGTTGGTTCTGAGTTTAATGGCGCAAGGACAAGACATTGTCACGTACTAGTGAAAAGAAAGGATAGAAAGAAGAAAGGGAAAGATCGCTTGGATCTGAGAGAGGGAAGTGGGCATTTGGGTTTCGCGTTGATGTATGATTGATCCACTTTAAAATGAAAGGAAAGAGGAAAGGAAATTTGCTTTGCTCTCGATATCGAGACTGATATAATGATTGTTGATTCTTGTTATTTATCTAATCTTTAGTATTCTATAGTAGAAATGATGTAAAAAGTGATGCTAACAATTGAAAGGTTTATTTTTAGAATAAATACAAATACTATTATGCTTAGATAGGCACAGCATTACAGAAGTATTTGGTTGGTTGGTTCTGAGTTTAATGGCGCAAGGACAAGACATTGTCACGTACTTGTGAAAAGAAAGGATGGAAAGAAGAAAGGGAAAGATCGCTTGGATCTGAGAGAGGGAAGTGGGCATTTGGGTTTCGCGTTGATGTCTTATTGATCCACTTTAAAATGAAAGGAAAGAGGAAAGGAAATTTGCTTTTCTCTCGATATCGAGACTGTGATATAATGATTGTTGATTCTTGTTATTTATCTAATCTTTAGTATTCTATAGTAGAAATGATGTAAAAAGTGATGCGAACAATTGAAAGGTTTATTTTTAGAATAAATACAAATACTATTATGCTTAGATGGGCACAGCATAACAGAAATATTTGATTGGTTGGTTCTGAGTTTAATGGCGCAAGGACAAGACATTGTCACGTACTAGTGAAAAGAAAGGATGGAAAGAAGAAAGGGAAAGATCGCTTCTATCTGAGAGAGGGAAGTGGGCATTTGGATTTCGCGTTGATGTATGATTGATCCACTTTAAAATGAAAGGAAAGAGGAAAGGAAATTTGCTTTGCTCTCGATATCGAGACTGATATAATAATTGTTGATTCTTGTTATTTATCTAATCTTTAGAATTCTATAGTAGAAATGATGTAAAAAGTGATGTGAACAATTGAAAGGTTTATTTTTAGAATAAATACAAATACTATTATGCTTAGATAGGCACAGCATAACAGAAGTATTTGGTTGGTTGGTTCTGAGTTTAATGGCGCAAGGACAAGACATTGTCACGTACTTGTGAAAAGAAAGGACGGAAAGAAGAAAGGGAAAGATCGCTTGGATCTGAGAGAGGGAAGTGGGCATTTGGGTTTCGCGTTGATGTCTTATTGATCCACTTTAAAATGAAAGGAAAGAGGAAAGGAAATTTGCTTTGCTCTCGATATCGAGACTGATATAATGATTGTTGATTCTTGTTATTTATCTAATCTTTAGTATTCTATAGTAGAAATGATGTAAAAAGTGATGCTAACAATTGAAAGGTTTATTTTTAGAATAAATACAAATACTATTATGCTTAGATAGGCACAGCATAACAGAAATATTTGATTGGTTGGTTCTGAGTTTAATGGCGCAAGGACAAGACATTGTCACGTACTAGTGAAAAGAAAGGATGGAAAGAAGAAAGGGAAAGATCGCTTCTATCTGAGAGAGGGAAGTGGGCATTTTGATTTCGCGTTGATGTATGATTGATCCACTTTAAAATGAAAGGAAAGAGGAAAGGAAATTTGCTTTGTTCTCGATATCGAGACTGATATAATAATTGTTGATTCTTGTTATTTATCTAATCTTTAGAATTCTATAGTAGAAATGATGTAAAAAGTGATGCTAACAATTGAAAGGTTTATTTTTAGAATAAATACAAATACTATTATGCTTAGATAGGCACAGCATAACAGAAGTATTTGGTTGGTTGGTTCTGAGTTTAATGGCGCAAGGACAAGACATTGTCACGTACTTGTGAAAAGAAAGGATGGAAAGAATAAAGGGAAAGATCGCTTGGGCATTCTGGGGTCGTGATCCTCATGTTTACTAGAGGCATGGGAAAAGAATAGATCACTAGGGGACCTCGGGTCAATGAAGTCCCTACACACCTAAAGAATATGTGCCCCGAAGGGTCCAAACTATCAGAGTTATCAAGAATTACACACCATAAAATATAAAAATTCTGGATTGTTTCATATCGCCATTTCAATAAAACCAGTGTTTGTGGTAGTCCGTTAGAAAAAGTAGCGGATTACTAACCGGAGGGTTGCTTGTTCGAAATTCGATCCAACCAAAGACCATCATGTGCGTAGGAGCTTGTTGATGTTAAATATGTCGTGGCGTCAAATGTACTCACGTTGACCTGGTGTGGAAATTCGGAGAGTGGGGTTGCCAGTTCAGGTGTACACCTGACAGTGTCGCAATGGTTCAAAATTATGAGGTGTTGTCCTCGGATCCTTTGGGATTGCTCCTGGACCGTCGGCAATAAAGTTTAGCAATCCTCCAGAGAAACAAATTGCTTCCACTCAAGAATAATTTGATTTTTCTCCTTTTTTGATATGTTTGGCGTCAATGTTTAATAAAAGCAACATGCTTGCATTCGAGAGCTAAATTAGAAAGAGCGCTAGAGCCTTCTGAATTTAGCTCTACAGAAAAACCCTTTCTTAGACTGAATAATTAATTTAATAATTAATGAGCTTTTTTTTCTCATTTAAGTGGAAACATGACCAAACATGTTTTGCAAACGGCTGCTCTATGAAGTCTGGCTCTAGTTATTCTACACGAATTACTTAGTGTCTGAAGGGGATGCGGTAGGCCAGATGGTAGAGTCAGTGACAGTAGGGTTGCTATTTCGAAACTCGTTCCAACTAAAGACCGTCGCGTACGTGGAAGATGGAACATGTTAAATCCGTCGGGGCCTCAGTTGCTTTCAAGTTGGCGTGGTGTAGAAGTTTGGAAAGAAGAGTGTCAGCTCAGGTGTTGACCTCGTCATCTGACTGTGGTTCAAAATTACGAGGTGTCCTTCTCGAATCTATCTTTCTTTTCGGAACTGATTCCACAACGTCGGAAAAGCTATTTGTACTGCTCCAGTGTGACGTGAGTTCCACTACCTACCTTGTGTCTGAGGGAATTAATGCTAAACGGTTGTGACCGTTTATTCCCAAACAGCGATAAAGCAAATTTTAAAATTATGTTCTAAAAGCAAGGTTCTTTGGGTAGTTTGGTTACGTTGAAAACTCTCTAGATATATCCCTTATTTTAAAGAGCCACTGTAGCCCAGATGGAAGAGTAAAGGACCAGCAACTGAAGTTGTGCGAGTTCGAATCCATCCAAAGACCGTCGTGTTCAAAGAGATTGTTCTTAAATCTGTCGTGGCCTCAAATGTCCTCACGTTGGCGTGGTGCGAAAGTTTGGAGAGTGGGGTACCAACTCAAGTATTGCCTTGTCATCTGACTGTGGTTCAAAATTACGTGGTGTTGTCCTGGGTTCTTTCCCTTTCGGGTCTGATCCCGGACCTTCGCCAATAGCCCGCTGTGTTGCTCCAGTGAGATGGTAATTAAAATACCTACCATACCACCTTCCGTGAGAACTGCTCTGTCACATTGGGGATGCATGAAGAAATGTGTCCAAGTTTTTCACATTGATGGACTTAATGAAGAATTAGAAATACATTCCTTTTTTGCTTCCTTCCTGAAAGGATCTATTTAAATAATTATCCCCTTCCATATCCACCATTCACTAAAAGAGAAATATGTCTCCATATCGTGACAAGTTGAAAGTCCATATCCACCATTCACTAAAAGAGAAATATGTCTCCATATCGTGACAAGTTGAAAGTCCATATCCACCATTCACTAAAAGAGAAATATGTCTCCATATCGTGACAAGTTGAAAGTCCATATCCACCATTCACTAAAAGAGAAATATGTCTCCATATCGTGACAAGTTGAAAGTCCATATCCACCATTCACTAAAAGAGAAATATGTCTCCATATCGTGACAAGTTGAAAGTCTATATCCACCATTCACTAAAAGAGAAATATGTCTCCATATCGTGACAAGTTGAAAGTCCATATCCACCATTCCTAAAAGAGAAATATGTCTCCATATCGTGACAAGTTGAAAGTCCATATCCACCATTCACTAAAAGAGAAATATGTCTCCATATCGTGACAAGTTGAAAGTCCATAACCACCATTCACTAAAAGAGAAATATGTCTCCATATCGTGACAAGTTGAAAGGCGAAGGACTACAAATAAAAGAAACAAACAATACGAAATCGAAATATTTACGACATAGTGAATATAAGGTAGGTGATTAACGTCACACTGGAAAAACACAACGCGCGATTGGTGACGGACCGGCAACAATCCCGAAGGGAAAGATCAAGGACAACTCATAATTTTGAACCACGGTCAGATAACGAGACCAACACCTATCTCCATTCTTCCGCACCACGCCAACGTAAGGATATTTGAGGCCACGACAGATTTAACGTACACCAGCCCTCGTGTATACGACGGTCTTTGGCTGGACCGTGTTTCGAATTCGCAACCCTCCGGTTGCTAATCCGTTGCTCTTCCAAATGGGCAACCACAGTTCAGTGAATATAAGGAAAAAGTAGGAGAATAATATATTAAAACCGATACTAAATAATTTATAAAATACTAGCTGAATTACCCGGCGTTGCTCGGGTTGAAATGGTTAAATGTTGTTCGAAAAGTGAATTAGAATAATCACTTTTCTTTCACAGAAAATCATTTAAGTTGTACGGAAAATGCGTTTTAACTTTTTCATAGCTTTACCGAGTTAGCTTCCTTTAAATAGACCAGCTAAGATTCGAGTAGGTACTGGAATGTTCTCCATCATGAGTCCAGGAAGTTTCCGTTTACCCAACTTTTTAGAAAGTTCTGCAAAAAAGTAAACATTAATTCTGGTGCTGCCAGATACCGAGTAGCAAAATTACGCTTTTATGATCAATGAGTTTTTCGTTTGTGCTTTTCGGAATAACGGTGATTGGGTTAGAAATAAATGTAATCGGTGTTGACAAATTAAACTGAATAGATAGAAATTTTTCAAAAAGCAGAAGGTCGATTTTAGAGAATTTTTAAGAAAGAAAATCACTGCTTTCAACGGAGGATTCACATGTATCTATTCCGGACATTTTAAAATAAGTTATACGCCTTACCTAAAAAGCCTTATGAAACAGAATTCTACAAATCATTACGTATTCAATAGATTATTTAAGGAAAGTTGGTCGAAATATGCACCAACTTTCCTTGAAGATAATCCTTGAACTCCTGAAAACCTTTCCTTGAATTTCCTTGCAAAAATAAATATTTTAAAATATTCTTTCTTCTTCAATAAAATATCTATAATTTATTAACATCATGGGAAGAACTAAAAAGTCAGTTCAAACAAATATTGTAATTTAATTTGTTTCGGAAAAAATTGTTTTTCGATTCAACACTGGTAAAGCAACCATAGCTGCCTAAAGCAATCAATCTATGCTCAATGTTATTTCTATGGCGATTTCGAATAGTTTTTTCAAAACGGGGGTTGAGTTAGCCTATGCTGACCACAGGGTTCTAAAGTATAAGTGTACCAAATTTGGTGTGGATTGGTCAAACGGTGTAGATTTCTATAGAAAAGATACACACATCCTATTTTATATACATATAAATGTTTTAAACCAATACAGTGTCATACATTTCTTTTGTCTTTGGTCAAGTAAAGAAATAAAAAATAAACTCTTTCACACATCGCTACGCACTAAAAAAATCTTGAAGGGTTATTGTTATTTTACACTGAAAAACTCTTCTCCCCCAAACTACTTTGAAAGGTTTCAAAATAGTTTTGAAATTTAGAAGATGGTTAAATAAATTGGTGATGGCTTCACCTGCTTATAGTATCTCAATTTTAGGTAACCTGAGCATTCTTAGAGCTTCTGAAATTCTTTAAGATCTATTGAGTCCATAAATATCAATAAAAACTATTCGGAACTGTTTTCCAGGTCATTATTTTTACGGTTTTCTTCCAGTAAGAAAAGGAAAACAATAAGCTTCATTTTTAACAATACGACGATATAAAATCTCTGAAATCAGTTATAAATCATTTCTTTCTAACCCAGAAAGCAATTTTTCGTGTTTAAAACGTTAGATCCTATTGAGTTATAAGAATTATATGTTATGCCAATGGATGATATCAAACTAGTCATAAAGAATTCAAAGATTGAAAACATATTTTGGGTTAATATATTTATTATCTAAAGTTAAAAGGATTCTAAAATCAAATAGTTTAGTTTTATTTCATATTTGTCTTCTGAATCCATTTAATTGACAGATTTCAAAAAGATTGAAAACATATTTTGGTTTAATATATTTATTAGCTAAACTTAAAAGGATCCTAAAAAGCAAATAGTTAAGTGCTTTATTTCATTTGTCTTCTAATTCCATTTAAATAAAAAACATAACTTTACTATCAATATTGAATTGAATGTATCAGCGTATCATTAAAGTTATTTTGTTAGAATACTGAAATGTTGTCTTATTGATCAACCAAAACATACTTTAATTAGTATCACCAATTATAAAGGGCTGAATTAACCTGGCAGGAAGAGTAAGGGATTAGAAACAGGAGAGTTGCGAGTTCGAATCCAACCAAAGACCGTCGTGTACAAGGGGGCTGGTGCACGTTAAACCTGCCGTGGCCTCACATGTCCTCCCATTGGCGTGGTGTAGAAGTTTGGAGAGTGGGGTGCCAGCTCAGGTGTGACCTCGTCATCTGACCGTGGTTCAAAATTACGTGGTGTTGTCCTTGGATCTTTCTCTTTTTGTTTGATCCCGGATCGCGGCCATTATCCCTTTGCGTTGCTCCAGTGCGACGCTAATTAAATACCTACCTACTAATTTTATTCTGCATTTAAAATTTATAGATCTTGACATGATGTGTATATTATAAGTATAGATAATTTTCAGTGAAAAGTGTAAATTAAAAATTTGGTTTAACCTTCTTGAAGGTTGCTCTATGAGGTACATCGTCATTAGAAGAAAACTTACCAAATCTTGATCTCATCATCATAAAAAAATCGGCAATATTTTGATGACGAGATATCTCGTCATTAGCAAAATTGGTCAGATCTTGATGGACGAGATATCTCGTCGAAACCCCTATAAGGGTTAAGTGTGTTTTATTTATCGTGTGTTGAGTTAAAATTAGATTTAAAAATGAAATTCATTGATGTGTGAAAATTTGTATAATGAAGTGAGGTATTTTTATATACATAATAGAAAGTATACATTACAAGTGATTTCGGATGTCATTTACAAATAGTTTACTTTAAATTTTATTTGTTTTCACATTATCTGCAAAAAGTTCGAGTCTGATATATTCGAATTGGGACACATCTTGTTTCTTGAAATGAAAGATTTAATCGATATTCCAAAGATTTAGATGACAATTTTAAATGTCGGCCCACCAAAGCATATTCAATCAACCAAAGAAACACAAAATAACACTTGATCGCTTTATCATGCATGTTAACAGCGTTAAATTTTCAAATTCATTTTTTACCATCAAAAGAAAATCGGTATTTTTAAGTTGTATAAACAATAATAAATGGAAGCATTCGATAAAAACTTAAAGAAATTTCATATCCCCCCATAGCAATAAATTATTTATCAAAACACCTTAAAAGAAAATTTATATATAAATTTTATTGTTCTTTTCGAAACGTATTGAGGGGCAATAGGGTTTATATGAGGCAGTAAAAAGTTTTTATGTGCAATAATTCGGTTTTGATGTTTCTAAAATTAAATCAACCTGAAGAACTTCAGACATTGGACAGTATCTGAAGTATTCCAAAGGATATTCTCTATCCGGGAAACAATTGCTTTCTGGAATTACTTTCTACAACTAAATAGACAATTAATTGTCGACAAACTAATTCATCAGTTAAAACATTTAACCCTCCAAGTGGTTTCGACGACATATTTTATCCATCAAGTTCTGACCAATTTTTAAAATGATGAGATATCTCGTCGTCAAGAAATTGCTGATTTTTTTAATGACTAGGAAAATTGCTGGTTAGTTTTTCTTTCAATGACGGGATACTCGTCCATTAATGTAGGTAGTTAAAAAACTTCGCACTGGAGAGACACACTGAGCTTTTGGCGACGGTGCAGGATCAAGTAATTTTGGACCTTGTAAGGACTCCGCTTTGTAATTTTGAACCATGGTCAGGTGACGAGGTGAACACCTGAGCTGCCACCCCACGCCAACGTGAGGACATTTGAGGCCACGACAGATTTGATATGCACCATTCCCCGTCTACACGATGGTCTTTGGCTGGACCAAGTTTCGAACTCGCAACCCTCCGTTTGCTAATCAGTTGCTCTTCTAATTGGTCTACCGCAGCTCTATTGTCCACCACGGTCCGATCAGCTTTGCTAATGACGAGATACCTCGTCATTAGCAAAGGAGCAACCACCAGGAGGACCAAAGATTTAACTTATAAAGCTATGTCCAGATAACAATACAATCCCTTTCATATTTAAATTAAATATAATCACTCTAAACTGATACGTGATTAAATGGTTCCTTTCGTGTCCTGTTTTACTGATGTTTAAGGTATGGATCTCAAGGCTAAAATTACTGTACAGACTACATTTCTGATGGCATTATGAGTCACACTGACAGTATTAACCACTCCTGACGTCATATAAATTTAATCCTGTGGTTGTATTTAAAACGTTTTGGCTTCACCAAATACGATGCGTCAGCAATTAATTGTGCTGGGTTTAGTACAAATGTCAACCCGCTGCAAATAGATTACAATTTTGATTGCTACATAGTTATTACAATTCTGGATTAACATTCCTTATAAATCTACATATTCATTAGAAATCAGACTGTACGGATGAATGCTTCATAGTGTTGCTGGTATGAGGATATGTCAATTCGTAGTTTTCAAGATAAATATTGAATTTGGTAGGGTCGAGGGGGTTTTAAGTTACTGGTGTTTTAAAGGAAAGTGGTACACACAGTCATGGATGAGTTGAGTAACAACCTGTGAGCTGTAGGCGGCGCAGGCTCAATTCCGCTCTAGATTTCTCTCTTCTTTCATTAAAAACATTCCTTGTGGGTGGGTGTCCGTTACTTGACGTTGTCTCTCTTGACTAACCTCCTCACGACTAACCCGATGCCACAGAGAATCCATTCCATTATTGAAGCTGCAGCTCCATCGACGTGCATATGTCTCTTGGGTCAGAGGTCATTGCGGTGTTGAAGGAAACGAAGCTGCAGATCATCTTGCAAGAAGTGCTACCGGTAATGCGTCCATTCGCCTACACCCCCTTCCTCTCCCGGCATCTCATCTGAAGCATCCATTAACAGCTGGCAAGAGAGATGACTAAACTCCACCAAAGGTCGGAAAACTTTCGGGTTTTTCCCCATGGTCTGTACGAAGCGCCTCATCTCCACCCCAGAGCTCACACACTTTTACACGGGCCACGGACCGTTCCTGCAGTATTTATTTCGTATGAATATTCATTGTAGTGACCTCTGCATCTGTGGCATGGAAGCAGACCCAGACCACTATGTTACCACCTGTCCCATCACAACTCATCTACACATCAAGGAACCAGCACCACAGCACTATGACGCCTGGCTGTCCACCCCTTACTACAAAGAAGAAATCATACAAAACGTGCGATTTGTGGCCTCCAGGGAGTTTGAACTGAAGGAAGCGGTTTAAATTTTGTCGACTTTGATGTGTATAATTTTCCTTGGGCATAACCACTTTTCACCTAAAGATAATAGCCCTCAAATTCAGTCTCTGTCCTCTTAAACCCTCGCAGAAAAATATATTTAGAGCTGCGCCTGCATGTGCATTTCATCGCTTTAAATTTCTGGTTTGCTTCACAAAAAATATTATTCCTCATCCTCATCTAGTCATCTTTCACGTTACGGGAATTTTTTTTTACCGTTTTTCTCCGTAGGATCGGTATCCCATGATGGAGTTGAGTTGAGTCTTCCTTGTGTTTAGAGCAGCTAGGCCAAATATGGCCCTTGTGCCATAAAACAACCAAATCAACCATCACAGAATTTCGTACACACATTCTTGATATTGTAGAAAGTTTGAAAAGAAACACGCATTTTACTTGTCTCATATTGTACTTACCATGAGATAAAAAGAGAAGCTACTAGAAGGTCTGATCATAATATAGATTGAATTCTCTATAAGCTCAAATCAATATGTACCCGCCAAGCAAGCATCATTTGAGCTGTAGGTGGTATGCTTATTGACTGAGATGTAAGTAGACTAAGCATTGCTATTGAGCGGAGTTTCAAAAAGTGGGACCAACGCGTCGACTAGTAGTCACGTGACTGTTATGTGAAATATTAACTTGTTTGAACAATTTGATATTATCGCCTCGTTTGGCGATATAACATCGTATGACAGGCTAGGTGTGTGAATGCACAGTCACGGAAAGAAACCCGAACCACCCCTCTTCATTCGAGCAAATTTTAAGAGTAGAGAAAATTCAAAGAGTGTCTTCGATAGCAACTAACGTCTTCTATAAATTGAAATGAATAAAATTTTCATAGGGGTAGTCTTCAGATTAAATTGAACACCAACTTCATAATTTTCAATAGAATGTATAAATTTTTGAAAAATGGTTGGAAATTTTTTATATAACCTAAAAAACATTGCCTTTTACCAGTTATGTGTCGTATAGATTAACTCTACTACCCAGAAATCAATTGAAAGACTCACTCTATTCCTTTTTGGAGATCGGAATATTAGTTACATTGTATTAAATTGTAGGTAGGCTTTTTGGTTGCATACATGGAGACGAACGCTAATTAAAAAAATTAACATTTATTAGAACACTAAAGACAATACAAAATTATACAGAACATCAATCAACACTTTCTCTGTTTCGAATTGTTCTAAATCCCAAAATCCTTCTTATATTACATTTTGATCATGGTTACAATTCACAATATTATCGCCTGAGCTTGTATAATAAATATAACAATTCTCGGATCGTTTGCACGTGCTGACAAATACGTTCGAAATAGTGTTCAAATTTGAAATTCGGATAGCTAGAACTACAGTTAATCTCGATCTACGAATGTGATTTTCAATGTGGAGATGATCCCTGAAATTGGCAGCAACTCTGACATTAAATATCTCTGGATATAAAGATAGTAGTCATGAAATTTGATGTTGACTTTTCTCATATTGTACTTGCCATGAGATTAACACATTGACTGCCGATCCCGCGCCAGCGCGTGATTTGGCGTTACCGGTGAAGGGCCAATCACGCGCAGGCGCGTTGTGTGGGGTGATGTCTCAGGTGCCAGTCACGCTCGGGCGCGTGAAAAGCTACGCTTCATTGTTTGTTCTCCAGTTCAATCGGCATTGCGTTTTGGGTATGTATGCTGGTATTGGCGTGGAGTGAAGGTTGGAAACTAGTTGTAAAGGTGTGTGGTTTCTGATTTATTGCTTTGTAATAGAATCTTGTAACATGAGTTGTACAGATGATAGTTCTGCAGCAACTTCACGTGCAAAGAAAAGAAAGTTGCAAAATAATAAGCTAACGGCTGATGAAATTGCAAGTTTGTTGGCTGAGCTATCGGACGAGTACCCGAGTAAATTTAGTTATGACAGTGACGAGGAATTCTTTCCTCCCAAAGATGCCCAAGTGTCGGATTCAGAAGATTTCATGACAATTCCCGTCCACACACGGCCAATCGAACTCAAGAGCTGATCGGATCATTTGGCTGGGAACAACTTGATCACCCTCCGTACAGCCCCGATCTAGCGCCCAGTGACTACCACGTGTTCCTGCATTTGAAGAGGCATCTGGGTGGTCAGCGCCTCAACGACGATGTCAAAACGACCGTGTTGCAGTAGTTGTCTAATCAGGCGGCAGATTTCTACGAGGATGGTATTCAAAAGCTGGTTGTACGATACGATAAGTGCCTTAATATTGGTGGGAATTATGCAGGAAAGTAGATTAAAGTACAGGCTTTCATATAAAAATAAAATTGTTAAGAAAAGTGTACTTGTTTTAATTTTATTTCAAAACAGTACTTAAAAACCCGCCTCGTATAAAAAAACGTAATTCCTCCTTCAGTAATTTCCTCCAGATTACGTTTTTAGGGAACGGGCGCGAGCGAGCAGGGGCGGAACCCCCTAGTATACATATATGTTTGTTTGTGATAGTTTCATACAAAAATAATGCATATTGTTACTTATTTTGATTTATTTTTACATGTCACGCGCCAGCGCGTAATGTGGCATTTGGGAAATAATTTTACCTCTAGTGCCAATCACGCGCTGGCGCGTAGTGATAAAATTTTATAATTAAAGGCTTACATAATGCTTAGCTATCAGTGTGATACACATAACCATCTTTTATTACCACTTTTAAATCATATTTCTTATAATAAGTAAGTTGGCATATGGGTAAAACCTTGCTTCAATGTTATGGCAATAACTATTAACACAACCTCGCGTGACCGGCAGTCAATGTGTTAAAAGAGTAGCTACTGGAAGGTCTGATCACAATATACATAGATTGAATTCTCTAAGCTCAAATCAATATGCACCCGTCAAGAAAGCATCATTTGAGCTGAAGGTGGTATGTCTATAGACTGAGATGTAAGTAGACTAAGCATTGCTATTGAGCGGAGTTTCAAAAAGTGTCGCCAACGCGTCACACTTTTTAACGATGCGGGATCTTGTTAAAGCATCAAAACAGGGTGTTTCCATTGGAAAGTTCGCGAAATTTGTGCGAAATTTTATATGAAGACGGGCCCTTCATGCATTTTTTTTTGCATTTGAATTTGTAGAGGACGTTATTCCTTTTGAATGATATCTTTGAAAATAGTGCTGGAAATAAAGGGGGTGGTTCGTTTGTTTTCTCCGCGACTGTACATTTCTATAGTTGAGACAAAAGTGGTGAAATCGCGGAAGTCTACTAGTATCAGATGACCAATCAATGGACGAGTCAGATGAATTATCGTCTTTTCTCGTCCCGTTAATGAATGTTGTTTCCACCCGCAGAAGAAAGTAGTCTAAGAGTCACGTTACTACTAGTTTTGGTCACATAACTGTTACATATACTAGTCGGTCTACATAAAAAGATTACCATTGCTCAATCTACTTTTATACTTCCTCTATGGGCATGCCAGGCTGCCTGAGAATTAGGCGGCCCAGGTTAGATTCCTGTAACATACCCTGGATAAAACTTTCTCTGCTGTGCCTGTAAAACTTTCCATGCTTCTGTGTGTCCATTACTTGACATTGTGTGTTTGGTGCAGCTTGGTCTTTGCGCCCTAAAACCCAACCAGTAAACATTATTCATCAATTTGGCTCTACTTTACCAATCAAGGAGAAAAATACGACCAAGAGGAACTTCAGATACCATAATTATCTGGATGCAATAATCAATCTCTAAGCAAGTATCGCATACCAGTTTAGCTCATAAGTTAACTAATTCAGTAATTAAATCAGTTTACCATGCATTGTACATTTTTTCTTGAACAAAAGAAACACGAACTTCAACACGTTTTTTGGATACTTTGCCCTCTGGGAATTTCCCAAACAAAAAAAAATATCTCTCTAAATAGTAAGTGTCAGTTTTTATAAATAGGAGGGGTAAACTTTTCGAGCCTTTTGAAAGCTTTTTTTGAAACAGCAAGAAGTCGATCATTTTTTTGGTTTCTTAATTAGATCGTCTTTTTCAGGCGACAGAGATTAAATAAAATGAATTATTTCATCATTAATATTTCACATAAATCTTTTTAATAAGCACGGGAATTGAAAACGAGAAAAAGAGGAACTAAATAGAGATTGGTAATTGGTAGTTAAAACTCGCATTGGAGCAACAGAACGGGCGACAGGGTTCAATCCCGAAGGGAAAAAATCCGAGGGCAAAATCTTGATCCATGATCGGATGACGAGGTCAACACTTGAGCTGGCACCCCACTCTCCAAATTTCCACACCACTCCAATGTGAGGACATTTGAGGCCACGACAGATTTAGCGTGCATCAACTCCCACGTAAATGATGGTGTTTGGACAAAGTTTGGAACTCTCAATCCTCGGGGTTCGTTCTCTGCCACCCGGACTACTACGGCCTGCACTTTTTTCGTACTTTAATTCATGGGACTTTTAGTTGTGTGAACACTTGAAAGGTTTGGTTAGTGTAGGCCATGTAGCCAATTTGGTAGATTTGAAGGGTAGCGTCCAACAAGATGAATTATGGTAAAGTGATTTGCAGTACTAATGATATACATTTGCCTAGATTGGGTGACTTTTGGGGCTACATTTTTAATTGCTAGAAATGGCTTATAAGGCTGAATAAGACTTGAGGGCGAATGGAATTGACATAAGGCTGTCTAAAGCTAAGCATAAGACTTTTGACGAGAATACGTCTTTAAAATCGGAACAGTACTAAGGGCATACGTGAAAAGTCGCGTTACAAAAAGGTCACAACTGTTCTTTATGATTTCAGAACTAGAAAAAACAGTCAGGAGATAAATATGGCGTCGTGCAGTCAAAGGATGTCCGTATTCGACATGACCTTTGGACTGAGTGCGCAGGTACACTGAGAGCGAGGAGGGATTCCACAATGTGTCAAAATTCTATACTGTTGGGAGAGATTTGGGCCAGTGTAACTTTGGAATGCGTGAAGTAAAGACTGCGTAAGTGATATCATTCGAAAGCTACCAAACTACGCTACAATCACAGGCCTTTAATCAATAAAATTATTCTTCAATATTAATATCAAACTGCAGTTCAATCGTTCAATTTGTAAATTAATTGTTGAATTTTCACAGTAAATAATCGTTCAAACTTCCTATATCTGCTTCATTCATTCCACTATCCAACATCAGGCCTGTATTCACGCAGAAACTACGATTTGTGTCCTCGAAACAACCTACGAATCATTTTTGCTATCTATCAAATCTTAGTATACTCAGTTATCAATGTTACTTTTCGCTACTGACAATTACGATGACTTAATGGTCTCCAAACAAATAATGGTCACTCCATTGTTCGAGGGTAATTAAGAATTTAGTACGATACAGCGGAACCTATATCTCGAGAATTCTCGGTTTTTACACAAAGCACTAAAATTAGTTACTCTACCGAGACTGAGAACAAGTAACGCATCACGATCCACAAAGCGGAAATCCAAAAAGAATCCCACAAGAGCACTTGAAAAAGGAATTCCTGCCTCTTCAACCCATTACAAACTTTCTGTTTCATTTCAGTCCTGATGTGTTCCACAATCTCCCTTGTGAGGTCAGAGAATTACTTTTACCCGCCGTTACTTTTTGGAAATAGTGAAAACACTTTCGGCTTTTCCAGGAAACCAGCAGAGCACTTTTGTCTAAGGACAAACAAGTGCCGGAACTTTCCTGAGTAAATTCCGTGAAAAGATCAATAGAATCACATTCCCTTTTACTTTAGACTATGTGAACTGATAGATTGTATGTCTGTTCATCTAATGTTTCGAACATATGGAACTGATTTAGGATTTTACATTTATTTTCTTATGGTAGAATATTATCCCGTATATATGTCCATTATAAGCTACTTTTTCGAAGGCGTGTTGTATTTATTAGATGACAATGTTGAAATGCATGTAAATACGTTTAATTTAGGTTTTAATTGAGACTTAAATAATTGAACTTATTTGAGTTAAAACGTATTATAGTACTAAATAATGGCGTTAATCTCAGTACGAAGATTCTTATTTTGTTACTATTGTAACGTACTCAGGCAAAATAAACAGCTTGGTAACAAATCGAACTATTAGCATGTTGAAAGCGAACTGAACTAGTGACATGTTGACAATCAACTACGCCATGAACACCCAACCCCTTTTTGGCACGTTGCCAATTGCGTCATGGAACTGATAACCTTTTACCTCCTTATAGGAAGGAGTTCTGTCGATTATTTCCAGGCGCGCTGTGGTTCAGTCTAACTAAATGCTTTCTCGTAATATGTAAATAAATTGTGTTAATTTTACCCCGAGATGCTTACTTCTACAAAACTCCACTCACCCACCTGTTACAACTTTTAATAAAACCTTGTTTATTAAACAAAGTACGGATATCTGCGAGGCTGAGAAGTCGAAAGTTTTCGAAATAACCTTAGCTTTTCTTACGAAACTAGTATATCTGTCTTTTACAGTTGTCTTTTTAAACATTTTGCTCATAGATTTGTTTCTTGAATTTGTATCCTTGTTCATTGTGTATTGTTCCCGTTTATTGTATATGGTTTATATTATTATTAATTGTTTTATGTAAATTAACAAATTTTGTAATTCTTTTCTTACTTCATATTGTATTTTTGTGCTTACATCTCCGCCCTTCTGTCTTTTTATGTACTATTTTAAATGTTTTATATGTACAGTGGATCGCTCGGCTCTCCCTAATCCCGGAAACTCCTCCGTAAGGCAGACTACATACACTGGTGTTCAAAATTAAGAGAATTTTCCCTTTTGGGTATTATCTCCAGAACTACTGGATATATTTTAATGAAATTAGTTATGTACATAGGTTGAAATATTACAAAATAAATAACAATACAACAGTTATGGTACACACGCATGATCGTGCATAAAACTCATCAGCGCAGGAAGGTCTAAAACAGAGGTTGCAATATTGACGCAAAAAGGGGTTAACAGGGGGGATGGTCCCCTCTTACAGTTATACAGCTCTCACAACGTGAATTCATTCTGGAAATGCGGCAGTTTATGAGTCCCTGTGGCAGTCGGTCCCATTCCTCCAGCAACGCTGTTTTCACGTCCTGGATGGTTCTGGGAGGGGAAGTCGAGATGCAATTGCCCTCCCAAGAGCGTCCCAGATATGATCTATAGGGCTTAGATCTGGAGATCTGGCTGGCCAATCCATCCGGCGAATACCCTCACTTTCCAGATATTCGTCAACCAGATGAGCTCTATTGGGATGAGCGTTGTCGTCCATAAAAATGAAATCAGGGCCAACTGCACCCCTGAAAAGGCAAACATAGGGCTCCAAGATCTCATCCCTATACCTCACAGCAGTCGCAGAGCCTCTGTCAAAGACATGGAGGTCTGTGCACCTATTGAACGTGATGCCTGCCCAGACCATCAAACCTCTGTTGCCCTAGTGGTCTCTTTCTCGGGTGTTGGAGGACAGGTAGCGCGTCCCTGGTTCTCTCTAGATGAACGTACGTCGAGAATCAGTGGTTAGGCTGAACAGGGATTCATCAGTGAATAGAACAGTTCCCCACTCCAAATGCACCTCCCACACGCACGTATGCTTACGTATGCACGTGTATGCTTACGTATTCGACACTAAAAATATGCCACCTTTGTTTGGAAACATTAGTTTTTCCTTTCGTTCAGTGCTTTTCGAGAAATTCGACAAAATATGAAAATTCTCTTAATTTTGAACACCAGTGTAGTTGAAAACCACACAGGTAAAACAGTGTCGCCTACGGCGTCCAATCCAAAGTACGGCTTTTGAACAGATCAGGCTTTAGAACAGATATGCAAAAGAACCTAATATTTCAAAATCAACGCGAACTTCAAAATTCATTCCTCTACCTTTCACAAACCAACACTGCATCTCCCGATTCATGAACCGTCCTAAAGCAGGCGTGTCAGCAAAAATCGAGAACTCAGTCTTTTCAGTCAGTATCCTCCCTGAAGACCCCGCCAACACAATACATTAATATACATATTAAAGAGCAGATGTTTTCACATCAACTCAATTGCTAGGTACGTGGGTATTTTAATTAACATCTCACTGGAGCAACACAACCGGCTATTGGCAACGGTCCTGGATCAACCCCCGAAGGGAAAAACCCGAGGACAACACCACGTAAGTTTGAACCACGGTCAGATAACGAGGTCACACCTGAGCTGGCACCCCACTCTCCAAACCTACACCACGCCAACGTGAGGACATTTGAGGCCACGATAAATTTAACGTGCACCAGCCTCCTTTGTATACGACGGTTTTTGGTTGGTTCTAGTACGCTACTCTTCCAATCGGGCTAACGTGGTCCATCAATTGAATTGAAGTGAGTTCGTTGAACTGAAAATTCCTATGCAATAGTTCTTACTGCATTTATTGAGTTACATGGTTCAGTTTGTATTTCCAACGGAAATTACGGATTCTACGTGGGTGCATAAAATATTGCATAATATGAGAAATATGGATTCAGTATAAAAACAAAGATTGTACTCGAATGACTACTTATATACAATTGTTCTGATAATCCTATTTTTTCCGTCATCGATTTCTCTTTTTGGGAAGCACTTGCCGAACTTCGCACAGTGACTAATGCATGACCGATACGAGAGCAATACAGATATTGTTTAGTTTGTAGTGTGAGGCTAACTGGAGATATAGATTATACTTTCTGCTACTAGAACATGTTCCTTTCTTCTGTATTCTCCACACTGTATTATTCCACACTGTTGCTAGAAGTTGTTTCGCAGGATTTTCTAGCATCTCTAGGCATTGTTTGTAAGATTCTTTTATAATTCTTGTTATAGTCTGAAAATTTAGATCTTTCGTGTCATATTGCTGAAACTAAAAATATTATAGATCTATTCACTAAGAATTATTTTCCCCAAATCATAAGAAAACACTTCTTTGACATCTGTGCGTTCGTTGTTAATCTCATTCATATTGATACTTGACGTAATAAAAAAAGAATTAGAAAATACTCCAAATCGATGTCGCTCATTTCGAAGATATCCCCCTACCTCATAGAATTATTATTTCAAAATTCTACCATTTTTCGTAACATTGTTTTGCTAAACTGATGGACTTGTATTTCGTACCTTTTAAATAAATATGAACCCTTAGTATAAAATTTTATCAGTACTTTTGTAAAACAGGGGTCATTTTTAAAGTTTTTAGTAGCAGTTGATTTAGTAATTTTTACTTTTGAATTTTAAATTTAAAGCGTACAAAAATCCTACCTAATGTGTTGATCCTTTCAGAATGTATTGATAGGAGGATATTGACCCTTTTACAATTATAACTTTCATTACCTTAAAGTAATTAGTGGGTATAACTCAAAATCAGCGAATTTACATTGGTTTTTCTACCAATGTATACGAATGGACGGATGAAAATTTGCTCCCAATACTCTTCACTTTGTTTTCGTCATCAGTTGTCATCACGACGAGGTGTTCTCCTCGTATCTTTCCCTTCGGGATTGATCCCAGACCGTCTCCAATAGCCCATTGCATTGCTCCAGTAGTACGTAATTCAACTACCTATCTATTATTATTGTGAAGAAGTCGAATGATCATTTTATGTTCTAAGTTTTATGTATCATGCTGACTACTGAAGAAATAATATACATGGTTGCAGTGTTTAAGGTGTACGTATTGTGAGGATTCATTGATGGACCCCTCAATTAACCCTCCTAAGGCAAACTCGCCTACAAGAGTCGTTAAAACACGGACAAAGCGTTTCCATCTCTCTGGCACCAGACGGTCTGGACTTGTAGCGAAGATGGACAAAGGCAATTCGTTCCGGACCGCCCAGGTGATTAGGTTCCACCTGCCTGGTAATCCAGCCCACCTGCGCTAAGTAGCTGATCCCATTTGACGTCAGACAGTCGTCGCCAGATCAGCAACCAATTAAAAGCAACAATGAATCAAACACCACCAGCGAACAAAGGCTGCGAGGTTTCGAAGGAAAACGAAGGGAGTCGAATCGTCAGTTCTTGCCGGTGTTCTCGTTCGAGAGGCTTGACTCAGCGACCCTTTGAGCGGTCACTCCTTAGGGAGAAAAGCATTTTTAGAAGACGGTTCTCTCACCCTGAGAGTACGCGTTCTTGTAGCCTGGCGTAGGCTGCCCATCTCGAGTCTTGCTTGTGTTCTCGTTGGAGCGGCTTGACTCAGCGACCCTTTGAGCGATCAACCTCATTAGGGAGCTCTTATTAACTTGGAAGACGGTTCTCTCACCCCGAGAGGACGCGCTCTTGTAGCCTGGCGTAGGCTGCCTATCTCGAGTTCCTGCTTTGGTTTTATCCGAGAGGCTCGATCCAGCGACCCTGCGAGTGGTCTAACTCTTTAGCCAGTAAATAGCTTGGAGTTGGTTTCTCACCCTGAGAAACCGAAGGAACGTACTGGAGTTCCGGAAAGATACCGTGCCTGTCTTGTGCTGACCCGACGACCTCAGCGGAGCCGTGCCTGTCTTGTGCTGACCCGACGACCCCAGCGGAGTTGTGCCTGTCTTGTGCTGACCCGACGACTCTAGCGGAGCCGTGCCTGTCTTGTGCTGACCCGACGACCCCAGCGGAGTTGTGCCTGTCTTGTGCTGACCCGACGACACAAGCGGAGCCGTGCCTGTCTTGTGCTGACCCGACGACCCCAGCGGAGTTGTGCCTGTCTTGTGCTGACCCGACGACTCTAGCGGAGCCGTGCCTGTCTTGTGCTGACCCGACGACCCCAGTGGAGTTGTGCCTGTCTTGTGCTGACCCGACGACTCTAGCGGAGCCGTGCCTGTCTTGTGCTGACCCGACGACCCCAGTGGATTTGTGCCTGTCTTGTGCTGACCCGACGACTCTAGCGGAGCCGTGCCTGTCTTGTGCTGACCCGACGACCCCAGCGGAGTTGTGCCTGTCTTGTGCTGACCCGACGACTCTAGCGGAGCCGTGCCTGTCTTGTGCTGACCCGACCACCCCAGTGGAGTTGTGCCTGTCTTGTGCTGACCCGACGACCCCAGCGGAGTTGTGCCTGTCTTGTGCTGACCCGACGACTCTAGCGGAGCCATGCCTGTCTTGTGCTGACCCGACGACCCCAGTGGAGTTGTGCCTGTCTTGTGCTGACCCGACGACTCTAGCGGAGCCGTGCCTGTCTTGTGCTGACCCGACGACCCCAGCGGAGTTGTGCCTGTCTTGTGCTGACCCGACGACTCTAGCGGAGCCGTGCCTGTCTTGTGCTGACCCGACGACCCCAGTGGAGTTGTGCCTGTCTTGTGCTGACCCGACGACTCTAGCGGAGCCGTGCCTGTCTTGTGCTGACCCGACGACCCCAGTGGATTTGTGCCTGTCTTGTGCTGACCCGACGACTCTAGCGGAGCCGTGCCTGTCTTGTGCTGACCCGACGACCCCAGCGGAGTTGTGCCTGTCTTGTGCTGACCCGACGACTCTAGCGGAGCCGTGCCTGTCTTGTGCTGACCCGACCACCCCAGTGGAGTTGTGCCTGTCTTGTGCTGACCCGACGACCCCAGCGGAGTTGTGCCTGTCTTGTGCTGACCCGACGACTCTAGCGGAGCCATGCCTGTCTTGTGCTGACCCGACGACCCCAGTGGAGTTGTGCCTGTCTTGTGCTGACCCGACGACTCTAGCGGAGCCGTGCCTGTCTTGTGCTGACCCGACGACCCCAGTGGAGTTGTGCCTGTCTTGTGCTGACCCGACGACCCCAGCGGAGTTGTGCCTGTCTTGTGCTGACCCGACGACCCCAGTGGAGTTGTGCCTGTCTTGTGCTGACCCGACGACTCTAGCGGAGCCGTGCCTGTCTTGTGCTGACCCGACGACCCCAGTGGAGCCGTCCCCTGATTGTGCCGAACCGACGACCTGCGAAGAGTCCGGTGCCGACTTCTCGTCCGGCAGGGAACTTGAATCGACCCGTCATCCCGTGAGGATCGGGTGCTGATCTTGTATAATCGTCACCCGACGAGTAGAGTCTCACCCCGAGACCATTGAGAGACCTTTCTCCCACTCAGAGACTTTCGTGCGTACCTGAGATTACGACAACCTGTCGCATCCAGTTAGCAGAGGCATCGAATTAGTGAAAGTGCCTTGTATATAGATTAAAATATAGTCAAGAAATTGTTCTCAATAAAATTAATGTTTATTATTTAAGCTAGACTGTTCTCTGTAGATTTGAATCTACCACGCTACCCAGATAAGTCGTTACAGTATACACAGAAGATATTTTTTTAAATTTTGACTTTAAAAATAAAATATATTCGTACAATAGGTCAGTAGTTTGCACTTAAACTCATTTCAATGTGAAGAATTTAGATTAAGCTAATCATTAATTATCTAATTTATATATAACCATCTAATTAGACTGTTTTTTGAATAGTGATATGTCAAATTATAATTTGCCCAGAAAGACAATTCCCGTTGGAAATTATTCCTTACATTATTATTCATGTTTTGACCCTCCATCAAATTGCTAGAGAGAGTAGGTTTTTTTAACAATTTTTTTCACCAAGGAAGTAAAGATTTTTTCAGGACTTTTAGGATTTCAAAAACAAATAAAAATTTATTTCATTACTAATAACTGAGGATGTTTGAGGGTCAAAACATCCACTGTATTATGTAGATTATAATGACACAAAAATAATTATAATAGATCATTTCATGGTCGAGTTAAAACACGTTGAGAGAATTAAAACAAAGTTTTTAAAACATATTGGTATATGGTAACCCTTGTAACTAGAAAATTATTTCGAATATTTACAAGATCTTAATAACATTTGAAAGCTAAGGAGTTGGAAAATATTTTGAATTAATAAAAAGCATCGATATTCTTGTCGATTTTCGTGATTTCTAGTGTATACATACACCTTTCCAACAAGAGTTGAAGAAAGAGCAAACTAGAAAATTCCAAATGCTACCTCCAAGATTCACGTGACCTCACACCACCTCTGGATCTTTTATGTGGGATTTTGTCTAAACAGAGGTGCACAAAATTAAGATTAACAACATTAATTAGCTTAAGGAGCGGAAACAACCTCACATTGGGTAAGATACCTGATGTTATGGAAAAGGTTTTCCAAGATACCATTGAACTTTGGAATCTGTGAGTTGAAATGCAAGGTGGTCATATGGAATTTGAATTAATATTTGCTGTTTTCATTTGTTTATTTGCAACCCCAAAATATGCAGTAAAATGTTTCTTAACAGAAGTGAATACTTACTTTAGAAAGACATCCTGTATAATATCGAAAGAATGTAATAAATACACTTTTGCAATACGAAGTGTCTTATTGTCTTTTATGCACAATCTTTGTGACATGACTTGCTCTAAACCGTTTAATCACATTGGATCATTCATTTGGCATACAAATCTACATATTTAAAGAAAACTCGAATCCAACTTCATTAAAACTAAAACCAAACGAACAGTAAGACAAACGAAGAGGACCCTAAAACTCGTTCATTAGATAAATAAAACTGTTGTGATGATCTCGTATCTGTAATTGCGTTCTCTTCGCATAGGAATAAAATAATTGAATTGGTGGAGATCTGCGAATCGTGGAGCATCGAATTTCATCTTCCTTCAGTTCGGCGTTAAACAACATCGTAAGAAAAGCGTAATTACGACGAAGTTGAGAAAAGGTTCCTAAGCCTAAGGATGGAGGATGGAGTAATAAATCACGTGCGAGATTCTAAAGCTTTCAATTTCGAAACCCCGATACACTGGGAAGTTTGAAAACAAATTTGTTTCTCAATTTAAGTACTTATTTGTTGGAGAGCTATAAAGAAGTTTTGCTTTTGTGCTTTTCTCCTTAAACTTATAAATGCCAAGGTAAATAAAATAACGCCCGGGGCAATAATCTGTCCTTTCGAATTATGTAGATCAAGGAACAAGGATTTCTCTTTTCTTTGTTTAAACGAAGAAATTAAGTGCCTTTAAAATGAAGAAAATTGAGTTTGCTTGATTTCACCTTCTTCTCATTTGTGAAATGCCATAGGGTTGTGGCTTGCGACAATGTTTTATTCATTCTGAAATGAAAATAAAAAAAAATGCTTTATTTAAAAGCTTGTATGTACTTTCGCTAAATTTCTGAGATAGCAGTTGTAATTAACTCTTTGTTTTGCTAGCAAACATTCCGTGATGTTTACAGACGAAGATTCAACAACTAAACTAATATAAATCTACTACCTGAACTTATTCATTAGTTGTGTGGACTCAGGCCTAATCATTTGCAATTACATAAAGAAAAAAGCATGTCAAGACTTACTGAAAGGTACACTGTGTTTAACCCTCCAGGTGGTTGTATCGACGAGCTATCTCGTCATTAAAAGAAATTGACAAAAGATCTAGTTGTCGAATTTAGCATACGACCTCCGGAGAGTCGGAGAGAGGGTCGATCTCGAACCGATTGAACCGATCCGCCTCCTTTTGCACGCCACTTCACACCTCAAAGCAAATACAAATTTAGACACACCTCACTACTAATGATGGGCAGAATCGAGTACTTTTGAGAATCGAATACTTTGTATTTGAGTTCTTTCGTGTCGAGTAAGTATTCGAATACACACATATACAAAAAGATTCAGAACTTTGGTATTCGACTATATAGGGTAAACTAGACAGTTATTGGCACCATAATCTTTAATTTAAAAAATAGGCTTTCATGTCAATGTTCAATTTCAAATAAGGGAGGGAAAAATTCCTTGTGAATCATAGAAGTCAGTTGTGTCAAAAGATTTTCAAACTGTAAACATCAAGAAAGGTAATATAACCGTAATCAAGAAGTATACTAACAAGGTACTACTTAAGAAGACAGTTTCTTCTGTTATTGCTAAGAAAAGAGCTAGAGACATAATTTGCTAAGAAAAGAGCAAGAGCATGTTTGTCAGATAGTGTGACATCTTAGCGCCTAAGAATCTAGGATGGCGGGCTGCAGACCCGGAAGTTTCCAGTTAAGAGTCACTATTGCGCTTGCGCATGTGAAGAGGATGAAAAACAGTTAGCTCAAGGACTCCGTCTAGTGGAGACGTCTTCGTAGCAATTCAGATCAACTTAAATATAAAATTAAGCATTTTTGTTTCGCTCGTCCATTGTAAACCCATGTTTTGTCTGTGTAAAAATAAATGATATTTTTTAATGTCCAACAAAATTTTGGATTAATTCGTCACAATAGATTACCCAAAGTTTCCTTTGTATAAGTCCACCTATACAGCAAAAATAAACTAAATAAGAATGAAGGGATAATAATAACTGTGGTGTCAATTGAGGACTAAAAGTGTTAAGCGTAGTAAGTGCCAAAAGCGAAAATGTTGAGAAATCGCAAAAAAAAACCAGTTTTTGCACATGTCTGGCACTTACAACGTTTGCGTTTTTAACTCACCCTCGACATGAAACCTCTTTTGGTACCTGAAATAATGAATTAAGTTCATTATTTTGAAATTTTCATTTCGTATGGGAAAACATGTTTCATTACCTGTTCCTGTTATTATTTTTTTTTATCTTTTTAATATTGTTTATTTAAATTACACAGTGTTCTTTCTTTTATATTTTATTTCAATTTATTATTTTGAATTTTAGTAACATACTACTAACCTACAGTTACTGAAATTCAAAAACAATAAATTAATAGTTTAATAGTATTATTATTATTTTCAACACTACAAATAAAAGTGACGAGATTATCATAAATAAAAAGCAATTTCCAAAATATTATTTTTAATGAAAACGAAGAGTGAGTGCAAATGTGGACAATATTCTTACTTAATAAAAATGTATAAGTAGGGTCTTTATTAGATGAATACAATGCAAAAATTAAAAATTCTAGAAACAACGTCGAACTAAACCGAATATACCTATATAAAAATGAGTAGAACGGTAATACCTATCGAAATGAAAAAAGTAATAATCATAACACAAAAATACGAAAGTTTAGAAAACACTTTGTGAAGAGTTACCACACTAATTCATATCATCGTCAGCATTGCCGATATTCATATCGATGTCCCCCATAGGTCATGGTAAAATTCACGGTGTTCTTGCTCCTTCAAGTAGTCGCAGAGGTGGCAGGTCTTTTTTCTTCTCCACACTTATGGGCATTCTTTTTGGACAATCGAGTAAACCTGAGTACTGGAGGTAAGTTTTGAATGGGGATTTATTTTTCTTGAAAACTTCGTGTGTAGAAAACGGGAAAAGATCATTGAAATCCTCCTTGAGACTTATCTCGTTCAAATTTGATCTCTAAACATGAATCTGCGACACTTTAGAGATGCCCAATTTGGTCGTGTTGTATACTCATCTGCAATAGCGGCAAAATCGAAGTTCTCATTTTCCATGTGAACCACTTTGAACAGCTTAGAAGGACGTGAACTTGTGATTATGCCATATAAATCCGATGGAACCATCGGATTTATATGCAGTTCCTTTTCCTTCGGCCCTGCAGTTCCTTTTCCTCTTCTCAATCAGACCAAAGTCACGGTAACATGGTATAAAGCTGCGACCGCTTATAAAAAATTTTAATGTGATCTCGTCAAGTGTGTTTTTCGCAACGAGATATATCAAAACAATCAAGATCATCCTATTCTTGTTTTGGCCTACACACACACACAAATTAATCGGCCCATACAATCACACGACGTGTTGCCACTTTGTTGGTGATAATCTTGAAGAAAAGACTAGAAGCTACCTCATTTCCCCACGACCAGCTATACCCTCATGCTACATATTCAAGTAACTTTCATTATTCGTCGAATAAAGTATACACAGATTGTAACAAGAAAGCTCCTTGAATAGAATATTCTTGAGCGTGTGAGGGAGGGAACAAAAAGCGTTTGCTGTAAGTCCATAGCAAAGATTGTGACATTGCTTCCTGGCATTTGAGAGCGAACTGTATCCTCTCTCATATTATCTTGGGCTTTATCACTTTTACGGACGTGAAACTAGCTGAGTGCTAGCTTTCAGTTTTTCTGCTGGGGAAGTACTTACTGCGACAGAAGCAGTCAACTTGTGGCATTTATTACATGTGTCCGTACGAGGGCGGGCGAATTTTAACACGGGGAACTTAAAAACAGATACGTAGTACTTTCGTGTGATATTCGATTGAGAGTACATCTTTGTGAATGCCGTGTGTAGTCGAGAAAGAATGATTAATATCAGGGCTCAGATACTCTTTCTTTAACTTTTTCCTCGAGTAGTGACTAACCTCGTGTGGGAATGACAAAATGTGACATCGGACAAGGTTCCTGTCATCATCAATGAACGTTTTTATGGACATTGCATCCAGGTGCTTTTCCTCGTCTGTCTTCGTACACGAGTTTCCCTTGTTTCTTGAGGTGCTGCAAAGTTTGCAGACGTCTTGCTGACAAACCAAATATGTTTTTAAATGTATTACTTGGACATGTTCTCCCTTCCCATTGGGTACTGTATAAAACAGTACTCTGTCACCTGCCTTCAGAAGGGTCTCCATACTTCCCATGCCGTCGACGAGAAATTTCGGCTACTTGCATGCAGTTAAGAAGGTAGGTACCATGATACTTGTCACGGATTTAATAAAACTACTTAAAAAGTTCGTCTCGGTACTCCTTGGACAAAGTTTTACAACTGTAGCGGCATTTGCAAGTGACTGTCTCTGAAGAGAACTGCTTACCTTCAACAGCTTTCCCTGCTGACGTCGTATATGGCTTGCCAGAGTGCTTCAAACGCCTTCTTTCTTGAATCACTTTGATTTTTGCCACCTTCACGGGAGAGGGATTAATATTTGAACAGTTTGGCTCATTGGACATGATTAAAACAAGAGAAAAACACTGACTCACGCGAGTGGATACCACAGCTACAAACGTAAACAAAGACTGCTTTGACACTGTTCACGAGGAAAGTATGGCTGCAGCCTAGCTTGGCACTTCCATCGTTCACCAAATCAATCCGCAGGGACGTTCACACTAGCGACCTCTTTACACGGTCTTTTGAACTATTTAGGGGACTATCAGGCACTTTTCACGTTTACCACATTATAAAGCATTGCTCATTTGACACTAACGTGAAAAACGGTGTTTGAATTTTTTGGCACTTACGTCGTTTACCACTTTTAGTCTTCAATTACTCATCCATAGGGTGTCAACCGATTTTGCATTATTTATTCTCAATATATTGCAAAACACCTTCCAGGGATAATTTTTTGTATGAAACCCTTTATTCAGTTTAAAGTAGAGTAATTAGAGTAGAGTAAAGTAAGAAAAAAAGTTACAAGGAATTTCAACTTGATAGAACTATTTTTACTATTTTTACCATGAATTTATATTATAAATATTGCCTTAAGGGTGTCAATAACTGTCTTGTTTACCCTTGGTTGAGTACCTTTGTATCCGATACCTAGGATGAGTACTTTTGAATCCGATTACTCTTGTATCCGAATAATTTGATAACCGAATAATTTTGTAGCTGAATACCTTGGTAGCTGAATACCTTGGTATCCGAATACCTCGGTTGGTATCCGAGTATCATGGTATCCGAGTACTTTGGTGTCCGAGTGCTTTGGTGTTCGAGTACTTTGGTGTCCGAATATTTTGATATCCGGATACCTTGGTGTTCGAGTACTTTGGTGTCCGAATATTTTGGAATCCGAATACCTCGGTTGGTATCCGAGTACCTTGGTATTCGAGTACTTTGGTGTCCAAATATTTTGGTGTCCGAATACCTCGGTTGGTATCCGAGTACCTTGGTGTTCGAGTACTTTGGTGTCCAAATATTTTGGTGCCCGAATACCTTGGTTGGTATCCGAGTACCTTGGTGTTCGAGTACTTTGGTGTCCAAATATTTTGGTGTCCGAATACCTCGGTTGATATCCGAATAGCTTGGTGTCCGAGTACTTTGGTGTCCGAGTACTTTGGTGCCCGAATATTTTGGTGTCCGAGTACTTTGGTGTCCGAATATTTTGGTATCCGAATACCTCGGTTGGTATCCGAGTACCTTGGTGTTCGAGTACTTTGGTGTCCAAATATTTTGGTGTCCGAGCACTTTGGTAAAGAATCGAGGACAAGGAATTCTTTTAAGTATCGAGTACACAAGTACTTTCGTATTAGAATACTCAAATCACTACTTTCAACAAAAAATTTAAAACATCAAATTGAGTCGATTTGGAATAAATTTCATCTATACCATTGGAAAATTTCTATTTCGATGCAGCTGTAGATGTCTGGCTGCCTTTATTGTAACAAGGGTTGTTCGATGCAAAGTGTTTGCCTTCTTTTGTTTTAATGTAATTTCTTCTTGTGTAAATTATGTGCTTTTTGTCCATTTGTTAGTGATTTTGTAGTATTTTTACATATGGCATGCCATGCATGCAATCCTTGGTAATATGGTCATCCGGGTGGCCACCTTGAACGAACCTTAAGCCCCTCGGGATTGTGTTTTATGACACAAGTGAGGCCATATTTGGCCATACTGCGCCAAACACAAGACAGTAGGTAGGTATTTAATTAACGTCGCACTGGCGCAACACACGGGCTATTGGCGATGGTCCGGGATCATTCCCCAAGGGAAAGATGAGAGGACAACACCAAGTAATTTTGAACCACGGTCAGATGACGAGGTCACACCTAAGATGGCACCCCATTCTCCAAACTTCCACACCACGCCAATGTGAGGACATTGGACGCCACGGCAGATTTAACGTGCACCATCTCCCTTTGTACACGACGGTCTTTGGTTGGATTCGGACTCGCAATCCTCCGGTTGCTAATCCGTTATCTTCCAACCGGGATACCGCGGCCCCATATTTCAAAAAAATCCATGGATTCTATCAACCTTTAGATTTTATTGGTTCGTTCCTTAGAGAATATTTCTTTGGAACGGTTCTATTGTTTCTCTCCTTGAAATAAGATGCTTTGAAACGATTCTATCAGTCCTTTCTTTTAGATCAGAATCATTTGCAAAGACTATTGGTTCTTTCCTTAGTTGATAATCCTTTGGAATGATTATATTGGTCGAGAAAGACAAAATTGGTTAGAAGTCATGCAGGGAAGACTGCAGGTTGCAAGGTGGAATTATGCGTGTGGACCCACTTCAGAGGATTGAACAGTCCAGGCAAGTATTTAGAAAATTGCTATGCTTACACAATAGTGAATGAGTATTTCTCGTGCAAGAACTGTATTTGACCTTTACAAACCTTTTCACGATTTTCCTGCTTATGTGCTTAACAAAATTTCGATTTTCACCGATTAAAGTAATTCCAGTTTTTATTTTCATAACACCAAGAACAATTCGGGAGGGTGTTTCGGCCCCCGACCCCCCCCCCCTCTGCATACGTCACTGACATAGGATAGAGCAGTTGCAATTGCAATTGAGATCTAATTTAAAGCTTTCGTTGATCGGGTATTAATGCTCAGTTGCATATTTTATTTGCAGTGTCAGTTTTAAGTGATTTAAAGTGTAAAAGCGGGTGGATAGACAGCATAAAATAAAACAAGTGAGGCTATCAAATATTACAATAATTCTCGTTTAATATGAATTTCTGAATCTACCAAAAGTATCGAATTATTAATTTCTATATATCAAATTTTCTATTAAAATTACATTTCTTCACCACATTAACGAGCAGCAAAATTTGTAAATATCAAACGCAACAATGGGAATAAAAAAACCTCTTTCAATTGGTAACAATAAATTGCTTTCAAATATAACAATACGTATTTCTCTGAATGCTTTTAAACAAATAGGTTTAAAGTATTGTGTTATTTTTCGATTGTTAATCAAGCATTGTAGCTAAACAGTATCGCTTACAAAACTATTCCTTCATTCATGTTATGTCTGTCAAGTTGTTAACTGGCGATTTTTAAAACTTTGATCAAGTGATATTCCAAACGTTTGATTAAAACGAATTTTTTGTTGTAAAGGAATCTTCCTCTGCAATTTATTTGCAAACAGTACTTTTTAGTGCTTTTTGCAAACAAACAGTACTTTTTAGTGCTTTTTGCAAACAAACAGTACTTTTTAGTGCTATCTACAAACAAACAGTACTTTTCAGTGCTATCTACAAAGAAACAGTACTTTTTAGTGCTATTTTCGTCATTATTACAGACTTTTATCTACCTTTCAAGATGGACTGGTGCAGGAAACAAATGTAAGTATGCCTAGTACTCTAAGAGAATTTATTATTTTTTATGCATTTTAGTCTTTAAAACTTTATTTACTCTGTTTTAACATAAATGCAAATTTTGTTTCCCTTTGCTGCGTCGTAACAACTGAAAAAATAATTGATTATCACCTGCTATTTTAGAAAGAAGTTTCGAGAAAAGCGAAGCAAAAAGAAGCAAGCCAAGAAAGAGGCAAAGAAACAGAAAGCTGAAGAGCAGTACGTCGAGCGCGACTACCTCGCAGAGTGGAATGCCGAACATCCCGAGGAATTTATGGAATTGCGTCTGCGTACCATCGAAGACGAAATGGCGGATAGGGCTCTACTGGAGGCTCAAAAGACTTCCATCGACAAAACCATATCGGATGGAGCTGACGAATCTGCCGTAGATCTCAATGGAGAAGACGATGGCTTTGACATCTTCGTAAAAAGCAGAATCACGACGATCGTCAACATCAACTGTGGACTTAACAATTTTGGATGAAATGATGTCATCACAGTTAACATCAACCTGGGATGCTTCATTCTTTACGATACTTTATTGGGATTAGAAGTAAAACAGACAACGAGTTATACAAGCCATGTGAAGACAATGCTTTTCTTGGAAATAATGAAACTCAGTTTTGCTTCAGCACTCCATATCTTCATTAATAAGAATCAACAGGAACATAACTATATTTCACCGAAACCGTTTTTAAAACTTTCTTACGAAACCTTTATAAGCCGACTTTTGAAAATCTTATTTGTCTGATCGAGAACCATACCTTTTAACTTTTGTATTTGAAAAAAATTAATAGCACAATCCATGAAATTTGAATTTTGGAATCAATAAAAATTTTAATTACTCTCCATTTTGTGTGTATTTCTTTTTGATCGTTATATCTTTAAGACATATTTGAACTTCATCGGTATCCAATTTTGCATCAGGGGCCTTTTGCAGGCAATGTTAAGAATGTAATACCTTTCTTCATCTATTCAAATATTGTATTTTAATAGAGGTTGCCGTATGAGATAACTTACTGCGCCAAACGTGAATCGTGTTTCTTTTTATTCGTTGTTGCTCTAGTAGTAAGTTCTCTGTCCCTCAGTTCAAAACGCTTTGGGTTCGAATTCCGGTCAGGGCAAGGATATTCGTAGTGGTTCAGATATATATTAAGCTGTAGGTACTGGTCTAACACCACACGACATCACCTAGTCACATTATTGGTTGAAAGAATCATGAAAGGGGTCCTATTGGTCAAGAAATCTGAGAGTGGTTAGAACTCATACAGAGAAAACTACAGGCTTCATGGTGGAATAATGAGTGCTCGGACGGTTTAAAATTATGTTGCCAAAGGCACTAGACATCGAGCCTTTAAGAGGAAATTGATATTTTTCTTTATTTATGCATTTAAAGTCAAGCTTACACGAGAATTCCGACTTGTTTATTGTAGAGGGTTTAGGATCGATCCGAGCACAACACCTCGTCATTCTGAACCACTGTAAGGCGACGAGGTTAACACCTGTGCTGGCACCACTCTCCAAACGTCCACACCACGCCAATGTGAGTACACGATAGATTGAACATGATGGTCGAGATATTTCGTCATTACGAAACAAAACCAGATTCCTTATCATTAAAAAATTGGCACTATCTTCGTTACCAGATATCTCGTCGTTAGCAAAATTGGTCATATCTTGATGGATGAGATATCTCGTCAAAACCGCTCGGAGGGTTAATAATATTTAACGTATATAAACAGAAATATACCCTCATACTTTAATTCAGTTGAATATTCTGGCGGTAAGTTAATTAGTAGAAAGGTGGCACTGTTTCATTATTTCAGCTGAAATATTTGCTGACTCTGAATATATGGTGCCAGTGTTTACTATATGGTTAACCGAAACGTCAAGTAGTTACATCGTTTGCCCACAAACATGCGGATTCGGTTGAACTATTCTAGAGTTTCCGTACCTCAAAGGTTTAATATATGAGGTACTTCAATGTTTAGTGATCGATCATCCCCTGTATGCTTGGTAAAATATTAAACTTTTCGTAAGAAGGAAGTTAATTTCATCGATGAATTTCCACGGATATATAGGTATGATGTACGGCCTTTTATATGAACAGTGACAGTATACAATACACGACACAATAAAAGGTGCGTTTAACGTGTAGTAGGGTAGTTTAATAAGAAAATAACTGCGATCAAATTAAAATAAAATTATTAATTTATTGGCTCTTATTTAAATCAATCACATGGTTATACTGTTTCTGACATAACTCCAGGCATTAATCCTTCTCAAAAATGAAAAAGTGTTAGTTTAACCTTCCAGGTGTTTTCGACGAGGTATCTCTTCCATCAAGATGTGACTAATTATGCTAATGCGACGAGATATCTCGTCAACAAGGTATTGCCGATTTTTTATGATGGCGAGATACAGATCTGGTCAGTTTTTTCTAATGATTAGTCCATCAAAGTCTGATCAGTTTTGCTAGTAATGATACACCTAGCGTGGACAGCCACCAAGAGACTTAAAAGAAAAATGGTTTATATTTTCATGTTCCCTTTGAATTTCCACATTTAGTTTAACAGTTAATTTGAAAAGATAACTTGAAGACCGAAGACTTGATTACATAGACTGTCTATTTGATGAAACAGAATCTGTCAGTCCCTCATATCGTTACCTGAATGCAAGAACTTAGTAATTCAAATTTTCAGCTAAAAGGAAAAGCCGTTCCCACCGATAATGCCGATAAAAGAAATGTTACCGTGAAAGACCGAAATTAGAGAATGTCGATATTCTCCGGTGAATGTCGATACATACCAAATACGTCGGTGAAAGACCGAATATTTGGTTATATTCTTATACATTCGGACCATCTGTGCGACAAGCACAGATAAGCTCTGGTGGTGGGGGTCGAAACAAGAAGCCGGAGAGGCCACAGCCTTCAATTTAAGTTGTTGCACTAAATAAGATTGTATAACGTTAATCACATAATTCATATGTGTTTATTTTTGGTATTATTTTCTTTTCTCATTTAGAATGTACTGTTCGTTTTAGGTTCAACAGTTTATTTACATGTGCTGTTACTTAAGCTTTCTCCTATTTTGACATATATTATATTTTAATAATAAAATATGATTTAAAAAGTTGCATTTTTGTCTCAACGTAACAAAAATATTTTATTCAACATTCAACATCAGTGCGTGCTGAATGTCGACATTTGCCGGTGTAAGTGAGAAATAATAATATTTAGTAAATATTTCAGACATACACCAAGCGACTATGTGAATGCTGACATTCATCAGAGAATATCGACATTTGCCAGATATCGGTCTTTCACAGTAACATACATAGTATATGCAGGGTGCAACGCAAAGTCCGTACCCGGACTTTATTTCCGCAACCGTTGGTCGTAGACATATACTTCCAATTACAAAAATGTTTTAAATGTGGTAAACATCCATGTTATGGCATTTGAAATTTAAAAACTGAGTTTTGTAAAAATTACAAAATCTAACTTTTTATACAGTCCCCCGTTCCTTATAGTGATACTTAGTAAAAGTTTGCACTCATCCTAACAAATATAACACAAAAAGTTTCACTTCTGTGTGACAAAAATTGACCGAGATATTTAATTTCAAAGTTTGGGATTTTTTCAGATTTGTTTTGCCTTTGTTGAGGGGTCGGTTAAAATATAAATTAGAATAATTCGAGATTGAAATCAGGGTGCAACGCCCCTTTTACGGCGAAAGGGGGATTCCCCGACCATAAACGATGGGTGCATGTATAGTAAAGTGGACATGCGCGATTCACTGAAAGCGGTCGCAGCGCCCCTAGTGGCGAAACACGGAAGTTTGGAAATCTAACTCGCACAAGTTACAGACAAGCATACAGCGGAAAACAATACATAAAGTGGAGAAATCTACTGGAGATACTGCTGAAAGTGTTCCCCATTGGTGGCAATGAAAAATTGAAGGCGTGACAGTACTGAATCGTGGACTCGTTGGAGCGTAGCTGGTGTAACTGTGCGACAAGCAAGGCTTATACGCTGTTTCAGATCATCCAGAGAGGTTGACTCAGTCGCATAGACCTGTTCCTTGACGTAATCCCAGAGGTAGAAGTCCATGGGTGTCAAGTCCGGCGAACGCGGTGACCACTCAACCCGACCACCATATCCGAAGATTTGTTGGCCGAATTCGGTGGCTAGATACGCACGAACGTTTGCTGCTTTATGCGGAGGGGCCCCATCACGTTGGAACCACACGCGACATGCATCTCGGAGAGGCAGTTGTTCATACCAGTCACGTACCGTGTCTTGTACCAGGTGCAGGTAACGTTTGCCCGTTAAGGTCCCGTCGTAGAAGATGGGTCCAACAATCTGGGTTCCCCATATACCGCACCACACATTCGTTGACCAGCGTACCTGGTGTCGTCCTATGCGTCCCATGTGAGAGTTGTCCAGAGCCCAGTAACGCACATTGTGGGTGTTGACGATGCCATCCCATGTGAATTGCGACTCATCACAGTATGTCGGAAAACAACGACGGAATGTCGTGCAACGTGTTGAGCAGGAAATTACAAAAGTCAAATCTTCGTGCGTCGTCACCCGGCATCAATGCTTTCACCAGTAGTGGACGGTATGGATGTGCAACCATGCGCATGTAACAATCACCAAATATGTTGATGCGTGTATCCACATGCCTCGCTTATTTCCGCCGTGCTTAGGTGTGGATTTGCACGGGCGTATCCCAGCATTCCCTCCGGTGTCACTCGAATGCCCGATCTTGTCAGTCTGCCTGATCTGGGCCGTGGTGAGAAGCCGCAGGTCTCTCTGAGACGGCAAAGTACAGTAGCTATAGTTCGATGCGATGGACGTCGATCCATAAGAAAACGTTCGCCATAAACCCTCGCAGCAGCTCTGGCATTCCGTTGACATTCGCCATAAATCACTATCATTTCGGCATATTACGCGGATGTAATCACGACATCACGATCTCCGCGGACTAGTTTGCCCACTACTGGATGGCTAGTCTTTTATCCCGAGTATGTGGCTGCGGTACTATCCTATTTGCATAATCACGATTTGCATGGGGGTTATAGCCCCGCTGGTAGTTTGCATTCCGCTGTCATTTATCCAGTTCTTTTTGTGCATTTTTCATTTTCAGGGTGACGATTCTACATAACTCGACGATGGTCTACAACTTTCTGATTGTCATCTTTTGTCTATCTTGCTTAGTTTCGGAGTTACATTTCCAAACTTCCGTGTTTCGGAACTAGGGGCGCTGCGACCGCTTTCAGTGAATCGGGCATGTCCACTTTACTATACATGCACCCATCGTTTATGGTCGGAGAACCTCCCTTTCGTCGTAAAAGGGGCGTTGCACCCTGATTTCAATCTCGAATTATTCTAATTTATATTTTAACCGACCCCTCAATAAAGGCAAAACAAATCTGAAAAATCCCAAACTTTGAAATTAAATATCTCGGTCAATTTTTGTCACACAGAAGTGAAACTTTTTGTATTACATTTGTTAGGATGAGTGCAAACCTTTACTAAGTATCACTATAAGGAACGGGGGACTGTATAAAAAGTTAGATTTTGTAATTTTTACAAAACTGAGTTTTTAAATTTCAAAATATCATAACATGAATGTTTACCTCATTTGAAACATTTTTGTAATTGAAAGTATATGTCTACGACCAACGGTTGCGAAAATAAAGGCCTGGTACGGACTTTGCGTTGCACCCTGCATACATTTTTTATTAGCCGATAGATCGAGCTTAAGGATTGAAAAAAGTTACTTAGGTATTGCCTTAAATTCTGTATGATCTCAGCTTTAATAATTTAAAAATTAGGTAACTCAAAATACACAATTTGAGTTACCAAAATCTTGCATTCAGATGAGGATATGGTTTCTATCAATATATAATATAAAGCAGGTTGGCGTCTGTCTGTATGTTATCTATTCAAATCTACACCGTTTGACCAATCCACACCAAATTTGTTTCTCTTATTCTTTAGAACCCTGCGGGTAACCTGTATATTAACCCCAGTCCTATTTGTCTTGGGTATGCAGAGCGCCCCCTAGCAAGTGCTCAGTCATTCTGGACAGAGCACTTGCTAGGGGGCGCTCTCTCCCGGTCTGGGTGGGCAGATGACGTCAGAGTTAACAACTACAGGAGTCGCCTCTCAAGATGACCTTGGAAGTTTTTAGAATCCCATTCTATATTTTTCCTAGGTGTCTAGAGGGGGCTGAAACAATTAGAAATCCCCATAGGAATAACATTGTGTGTTATTACGAGTGTGCAGTAAGCAACTCGTCAGTAGCGTACTGCACACTCGTAATAACACTCAATGATCAGATCTTGATGAACGAGATATCTCGTCATAACTACACGGAGAGTTACAACTAGTAAAATGAACAAAATAGTCTATATACATCAACATGAAAGTGAGTACTTTATGTGTGTGAGTTCATACTTTAGATGTAAATTGCATTGCAGTATTAAAGCTATGGGGATATTTATTCGTTTGTTTATCAATTCACACACACATTCCCGATTCCTGTAAACAACATCAACTATCTCCTTAAACTTTTAAAAATGAGTTTCATGGATATTGTCTGACACGTAATAAACAAAAGAGGTGCTACATATAGAATGCTATATATTAATATACTACATATTAATATACTGAATATTAATATGTAACGTATATACAGGCTGAGTCTAAATTGTTTTTACAAAATAAGAGGGGTGATAGTATCCATCTATACGAGCAATAATTACCATGGAACATAGGGTCGCATTCCACTCTAAGACAGAAAAGAGTAAAATCGAAACGCGTCGAGCATGAACAAGTCATTTCCTCTGACGTCGTTTTGTACCTGCCTACATAGCATATCTCCTCAACCCACTGGGCTTTTTCCTCTTGGGGCACATGAAATCTTTAGTGTACCAGACGCCTGTGGACTCGGCTGAAGATCTCGTAGCGAGAATCGGTATTGCCGCAGACAAAATTAACACAACACCAGGAATCTTCGAGAGGGTGCGCCAGTCATTCCTTCGCCGCAGTGAACTGTGCAACGACACGAGACGAGTGGCCGCCACTTTGAGCACTTGCTGTGAGTTTTTCTCTCATCAATAAATCTGATTGTGCAACTTTTGGTATCGTTCATTCGCTTTCCCAACACTGTTGTAAGTTCATGTTGAAATTCTAATTTGACTCTTTTCTGCCTCTCAGAGTGGAATGCGACTCTATGTTCCATGGTAATTATTGCTCGTCTGGATGGGTACTATCACACCTCTTATTTTGCAAAAACAATTTAGACTCACCCTGTATATTATACTCTAGATGTTAATATGCACTGTTAAATATACTAAAGCAAAAATAAATTATACGCTACCTATTAAAGCTATGTGGATATTTATTCGTTTGTTTATCAAATCACTCCCGATTCTTGTTACATGAACTATCTCTGCAAACTTTCAAAACAAATGGGTTCCATGGTAATTGTTTAACACTTAATAATCAAGAGAGATGCTACATATTGAATGCTACATATTAATATACTGCATTTTAATATGTAGCGTATACATATTATACTCTACATGTTAACATGAACTGTTAAACATACTACTGCGAAATTAAATTATACGCTATATAATAAAGGTATGTGGATATTTATTCATTTGTTTATCAATTCACTCCCGATTCTTGAAACAACATGAACTATCACCGTAAACTTTTAAAACAAATGGGTTTCATGGGTATTATCTAACACTTAATAATCAAAAGAGATGCTACATATTGAATGCTATACATTAATATACTACATATTAATATACTGCATATTAATATGTAGCGTATACATATACTCTACATGTTAATACGAATTGTTAAATATACTCTAGCAAAAATAGGTTATACGCTACATAATAAAGCTATGTGAATATTTATTCGTTTGTTTATCAAATCACTCCCGATTCTTGTAAACAACCTGAGCTCTCTCCGTAAATTTTCAACATAAATGGGTTTCATGAGTATTGCTTGACACCTAATAAGCGAAAGTGCTACATATTAAATGCAACACGAATCCACGGCGGAAGCAATGCGCTGTTAAATGCATGGAAATGTAAAAGGGATGACATATAGGTTAAACCATGTAGAAAAATTACAGCAGATGTTGCTGTCATATAACAAAACATTTCAAACGCTTGATGGCCTAGAATGAAGAACAGGACGTAAGACGGTTTCCGACACACTTGAGTTTCAGAAATACTACTTACGCAAACATTGAAGTAACAATTTATAGGGATAAAATAGCAAGTTGATTTCGAAATATCTCACATTCATGGACTGAAATCGTCCTTGACCCTCGGAAGGTCGTGAGGTTTTCAAGTAACGTAGTGTTGCTTTTGTCCCACAACCCATAACTAACTAAACACATCTTTCTAAAGATTCCATGAATTCTTTCAAATTTTAGAAAAATTCTATTTAGAATAGAATTTTTATTTAGAGCAATTCTACTAGTCCTTTCCTTCCACTCTTAATGACTAAATAAACACATTTTTCCAAAGAATCCATCGATTCTTTCAAATTTTAGGACAATTCTATTGGTTCTTTCTTTAGAGAAGAATCCTTCTTTCGAACGATTCTACTGGTCCTTTCTTTGGAACGATTCTACTGGTCCTTTCTTTGGAACGATTCTATTGGCACATTCTATAGAGTAACATTTTTGGAAAAAGATTCTGTTGCTCTTCTCCTTGGAATAGAATCCTTTAGAACGACGTTATTAAAAAATCATTTCATAGAATAGAATATTTTGAAAATATTCTATTACTCCATTCCTTAGAATATAATCCATTGGAAATATTTCATGCTCCATTCCTTAAAATATAATCCATTGGAAATATTGCATTGCTCCTTTCCTTAAAAAAATCCTACATTCAATTGAAAATAGTCTATTGCTCTTTTTCTTAGAATAGACTCCCTTGGATGAGTTTTATTGGCCAAGAAGTTCAAAATTGTTTAAATGTCATGTACTAAAGACTGCAGGTTACAGGGGGAAATTATGTGTCTGAACCCCTGACTGGGATAAATTTTATTTCTAACCATTATGCTTCTACAGTACACAAAATGCAAATTTGAATTGTAATTGAGGTTCCAATTACCTATGAGTGATTTAATTACATATTTACCATTTTAATTTATGCTATTTACATTATTAACTTATATATTTAATATCATAATCCAAATAGAGAGAAACGGACAGAGATTTATTTCACTTACTATCTGTATTCCACTAATTTTAACTAATTAATTCCACTAATTAATAACATTTTATTTCTCGCCAACGATCAACCTACGGGCATAGCCTTTTAGTAATTGTGTTGCATTATATTTTTTAGAGAAACGCCTCAAAATAATCACCTAGTTAAAGATTTTTATATTCAAAGTTGTTTCCATCTGTATAAAATTAAATTAGTCCATATTTTCGAAAAAACTCAAAATGTTCCAGAATGGAAAATCATTTTCGTTTCTTATGTTGCAATTTATATTAATTTAATAACTTCTCTGTGAGGCACTTAAGACGGTGTTTTTATTGAATTAGATTTAAATTCAAGACCAACGTTATGATTGCAAAAGTTTGTAAAAATTCATCAAATCGCATTTCACTCTTATCTACCTCAGATTAACTGCAATACGAATCAGTTATCATCACGCCATATTTTCATGTGTCTTTCCTTAACAAGTGAACATTTTAACCTTCCAAGTGGCTTCGACGAGATATCTCGTCCATCAGGATCTGCCCAATTCTGCTAATGACGAGATATTTCTTCATCAAGATATTGCCAATTTTCGATGATGACGAGATCAAGATCAGGTCCGTTTTCTCCTAGTGAAGAGATATCTCGTCCATTAAGGTGTGGCCAGTTTTGCTAACGATGAGATATCTCGTTGAGAGGATGCTAGGAGAGTTAAACATTAGTTATCAGGTTGATGCAAAAGTTCGTCCCGCTTTTTTGACAAAAATTGAAGAAAAATTTTATTAATTTTTTAAAATTTTATTCTCGTCCATTAAGGTGTGGTCAGTTTTGCTAACGATGAGATATCTCGTTGAGAGGATGCTAGGAGAGTTAAACATTAGCTATCAGGTTGATGCAAAAGTTCGTCCCGCTTTTTTGACAAAAATTGAAGAAAAATTTTATTAATTTTTAAAATTTTATTCTCGTCCATTAAGGTGTCCATTTTTTAAAATTTTATTCTCGTCCATTAAGGTGTGATCAGTTTTGCTAACGATGAGATATCTCGTTGAGAGGATGCTAGGAGAGTTAAACGTTAGCTATCAGGTTGATGCAAAAGTTCGTCCCGCTTTTTTGACAAAAATTGAAGAAAAATTTTATTAATTTTTTAAAATTTTATTCTCGTCCATTAAGATGTCCATTTTTTAAAATTTTATTCTCGTCCATTAAGGTGTGGCCAGTTTTGCTAACGATGAGATATCTCGTTGAGAGGATGCTAGGAGAGTTAAACATTAGCTATCAGGTTGATGCAAAAGTTCGTCCCGCTTTTTTGACAAAAATTGAAGAAAAATTTTATTAATTTTTTAAAATTTTATTCTCGTCCATTAAGGTGTCCATTTTTTAAAATTTTATTCTCGTTCATTAAGGTGTGGTCAGTTTTGCTAACGATGAGATATCTCGTTGAGAGGATGCTAGGAGAGTTAAACATTAGCTACCAGGTTGATGCAAAAGTTCGTCCCGCGTTTTTGACAAAAATTGAAGAAAAATTTTATTTACTAAAAATTACATTTAATCAATGTATATGCCGTTCTGTTCGATGACCTTTCTCCTTCTCTTCAGTAGCTGCATAATCTCGCGTTCATAGAAGTTCAGAGGTTTCTGGCTAAAGAACTGATCCAGGATTCACGAAACTTTCTGAACCACTTACGGTACTGGAATCGTCAATGGCAACCTTACCCTACTCAACACATATCTTCTTTTGCGTCTGCGAAGCATTCTTGCCTTTTCTGAAATAAAAAAGCATATGTCGAAAATGCTCCTTATTTCTGCCATTTTTAATGCTTAACAAAATTTAAAAAACACAATTTTTTCCCAAGTATTCATTGAAATTTCTTCTTTCAAACAATGCCATATAGCTCCAAAAACGGTTCGAGCTTTTGTATCGACCCAATACCTTTTTCCTGAGTAAGAAATTTATAAATAGAAAACTAGTGATTCAAAAGTAACTATAAGCCATACAAGTTTAAAATAAAAATATTCAAAACTAGGAGTTTTAGTTAGGTTATGAAAGGGCAGAAAGTACATTTTCAAAATACAATCTATGTTGTTATCAGATCTTTACAAACACAATATCACGCTAAAATTCCGATTCTACAACAAAACAAAAATATTTTCTAAGTGCATATATGTATGTTTACTCTCTTTGCGAAGTAAGTATTTTACTTTCTTATGTAGAGTAAATATTTTCCATACTAAGAAATTGAAACACATCTAAGCGTCTACAACTGAATGGCATGTTTGGATATAGTACAGAAAAACGTTAAATTTAAGATTTGATACTTTTCAAAAAGTGCCGAGTCTTCCGGTTTGATTCAGAAAGATCTATAAAGTACAATAACACGTTCTTCTACGCCAGTACTAAGAATCCATCTGTGTTTGGAGATTCTCAAGAGAGAGATCTAACCAGTAACAACGCCACTTTTCCTATTGGTAAACAGATGTGCTATATTCTTGGCATGTGTTTTTGATAGCTTTTTTGGGAAACATACGAGAATAAGTAGCACGAGTGTGTGAAATGGGTTTGCGTTTTTTCTATTTCGATACTGATTTGAATTTTTTAGATGGAGGAATTCGTCTTTTCATGTGGTACCTAACACTGCGCGTCGCCAGATTTACAAGTAGTGTTGCTTTTATCCCCACAACACACTACATGACTAAGTAACCACATCGAGTGGTTGAAAGATTTCAAGGATTCTTCAACCTTTAGAAAGATTGTATTAATCCTTTCTTTAGGAAGAATCCTTTAGAAAGATTCAGTTGCTCCTTTCCATGGAATTGAATCCTTTGAAACTATTCTATTACTCCTCCCTTTAGAATAGAATTCTATTAACACTTTCCTTCAAATAGAACCCTTCGGAAAGATTAAATTGGTCCATTAGTAGAATAGAATCCTTTTGAAGAATTCTATTGCTCAGTTTCGTAGAATAGGATCCTTTGGAAGATTCTATTGGCTCTTTCCTTAGAACAGAATCCTTTGGAAATATTCTATTACTCCTTTCATTCGAATAGAATCCTTTGGAAAGATATTATTGTCCTATTCTGTAGAAAAGAATCCGTTGAAAAGATTCTATTGACTCTCTTCTTAAAATAGAATTCTTTGAAACGATGATTTATTTATACTTTCCTTCGAACAGAATCCTTTGGAAATATTCTATCACTCCTTTCATTCAAATAGAATCCTTTGGAAAGATTATATTGGCCTATTCTATCGAATAGTATCTGTTGGAAATATTCGGTTACTCATTTTCTTATAATAGTATCCTTTGGAAACATTCGATCCGTCAAGATGATCAAAGTTGTATAGAAGACTACAGGTTATAGGATGGAATTGTGCGTGTTAACCTCTCAGAATAAGAGAACCTGTCGGGTTAGGATATTGATGGAGTGCGTTAACTGAATGCATAACTTTGAATGCCCATTTACGCTTTCATGATATAAGAATAAGTAGCAGAAGTGCATTGGGATTGCTACTTCCGTATTTAAGAACTATTTAATCGTTTTCGATGGAAGAGTAAACTGGCCTTTCAGCTTGTACTTAAAAGATTGGTGCAGTGCTTTTTTTTCCAGTTTTTAATGTCTGGACTTATAAAATAAGAATACATAGTACCAATGAAATGGGCTTGTGGGTTTCGTATTCTGATACTGTTTTAAATGTTCTTCAATGGAAAATGAAATAGCTCAAATAAAAGAATTGGTACTGCGCCTGTTTCTTTGTCTTTAATGCCTGATTACACGTCTAAGATTTTAGAAAGGAAATTTTTTTCCCTTCTAAAGATTTCCCAAACCGCATTCTTTCAGGATAAGGGGCTTGTCATAATACATATAGCAGGGACAAAAATATAAAGTATCAGCAAAAATTATTTTAAATGTTAAATTTGAAAACCGTTAGAATTATAAACTTCCACAATCTTCGAAAGACGAATCAAATTATTTTATAATATCCCATTAACTTTAAACTCCCTCGTAATTCATATTATTTTGTAGGTTTTAGATAAGCTTCATAAGGGGTAGGACACTAGAAAAGGCTAATAAGCTTTGACATCATGCATTGAGAAATGGGAAAAATATAACATTTTCCTCCACCATCGTTGTCACACCTTAAAATTGATGAGATTAAACTAAGGTAAGAGGGGTTCTTTAAAAAACGTCAAATTTGAAAATTACAAGTACTTAAATGCTATTAACAATGAGTGAAATAATATTAAAAATTTGGAGCAAATATTAAAGCAAAATTGAAGGAAACTGCCGGTACAAATATTTAATTATAAAATCGAGATTGACAGATTTTAATTAAACTTTTAAAATGGCCTGAAGTTTATCCTTCTAATCATTATTTTCAGAAAATGAATCTATCACAAGTAATTTGCGTTATGATCATGAGCATGATAATGGTGACCCATGCATTTTGATAAAATAAAGCTAGTCTATGTGTTCTTTGTAATTACAGTAATGGTTCTTAAATCAGTGGGAGATTAGTTTTGATTAGGTGATTACGAAAGTACATTTAGAATAAGCTCATACTTTTCTTTTACGCAGAGAATATTTTGCTCTAAGCAGTTGAGAAGGGTAAGTAAGATGTCTTTCGAAAGTAAGTCTACTAATAAGTATCCGCTTTCCCATTTAATTTCGCATAATGATCCCTATACATTTTTCTAATAACTTCCAAAAGGACTAAGATCGTTTTCAAAATATTTGAAAGTACACGATCTTGGCAAAGCTTGTCATTTTATGAGTAAAAGAGAAGTGGCATTGTTTTTAAGGATTTCGAATGGTATATTCCAAAATAATTAGGTTGGAAAATTTCTTTACCCCATTAGCGTCATGAAATTTTCGAGTAGTTTAGTATTGCTTTACCCTCACAACACATATAATGATTAAATGACCACATTTACCTGTTGAAAGAATCCTAAGAAATGGTTGTGGGATGAATGAAGCAAACAGAAGTTTGAACGATTGTTTAGTGTGAATATTCCACAATTAATTTACAGTTTGAACGATTAAAGTGCAGTTTGAAAAAAATGTTGAGAGATTGTTGTTGTCTAATATTAATTGTAGCGCAGTTTGGTAGCTTTCGAATGACACCACTTATTCAGCCCTCAATCCAAAGTGACACTGGTCCAAATATCGCCAACCACTGTAGAATTTCGACACATTGAGGACCCCTACGCGCGCTCAGTGCACATGCGCTCTCGGTCCGAAGGTCCTATAAGGTATACATCCCTTGTCTACACGGCACTACATTTATCTTCTGGATTTTTCTTCTAGTTCTGAGACAAAACAGTTGTAATGCTGGGCTTTTCATTTATATTCACTACTGTTCCGATTTTGAAGACATTCACGCCAAAAGATTCGTTCTATTAGTGAAGAGGGTCGAAACTGGTTCGAAGTCGTGCAGGGAAGACTGCAAGTTGTGGAACAGATATATGTGAGTGGACCTCTCACAGGGGTTAATTTCTATTCTGAAAAGTGACCTATTAGAATGATGCGGAAACCTGTTGCATTTCTCGTGATGCTACAACGAATCTATAAAACCAACAATTGGCTGAAATCATTAAGGTTAAAGAAGTTCAAACTATATAAATATTTTTCAATTCCATATATGATATAGGAGACGGCATTTAAATACACAAATTCGTTTCCACGAAAAGAAAAAAATGGAGCCCAACTTGGATTAAAAATAACAACTTTTAATTTGGACATAGCTACAACACACACATATAAACATACAACTTTGAGATGGAGTTAGAATTCAGTTCTAATTTAAAGTCCCGAGAATTCGGTCAAATCTCTTCCGTTCCTTTTCTCCGTCTGGAGTGGATAGGCCACTTTAAACGAAAACGGATATTTCGTTTTTTGTTTTGAAAAATATGGAAGTTTAACAGTTGGTAGTGTCCTTATCCGATGAAACTGTAACCTTGGGAGAAGTAAGAGTTAGCTCCAAGTCCCGGTCATGGTCGTCACGTCTGTAGACGGCTTTACCTACATAAATTTGTTCCCACCAAAAGAATAAATTGAGCACACATAAATTTGCACAACGTGCGCATAAATTCGACTCAACTTATAATTAAAATTAACTTTTAACTAACCCTCCAAGTGGTTTCGACGAGGTATCTCGTTCATCAAGATCTGACCAATTTCGCTAGTGACGAGATATCTCGTCATCAAGAATGCGATTGAATTCCCAATGATGAAGATATTGCCGATTTTTGATGATAACGAGATAAAGATCTGGTCAGTTTTGTTAATGACGAGATACCTCATCAAGGCAACCACCTGGAGGGTTAAGGAATATCTAGAATTGCACTAGGGGGTGTCCAGATAAGTTTAGTTTTTAGAATTTGATCAAATCTTTTATTCTCAGTAGACACAAATCGTTTTTTATTTACCCGAGGTGGTTGTCTCAACGAGGTTCGCGATCTCGTCATCATAAAAAATTGGCAGTATTTTGTTGACGACATATCTCGTCATTAGCAAAATTGGTCAGCTCTTGATGGACGAGAAACCTCGTCTAAACAACTTGGAGGGTTGGATTAGTCCCCGTAGGCGGACACTGTTTCACCTGTGCCGCTTTCAGCTATTTAGTCCACCTTACGGAGGAACTTGGAGGGATAATTAAACAAACGTCTCAGGCTTTCAAAGTAGTATCTTATGCAGAAGCCTAAATTCCTGGTGTAGAGTTAGATTTTGCTACACCAGGAATTCGCCAACGTCCACCAACGTACACCAGGAACGTCGCCAACATTTAATTAATTTATTATACTGTAATGAAACAAATCCTTTTTTTGACAATTGCCTTTCAACTATTTAGTCCACCTTACGGAGGAACTTGGAGAGTTAATTAAACAAACGTCTCAGGCTTTCAAAGTAGTATCTTATGCAGAAGCCTAAATTCCTGGTGTAGAGTTAGATTTTGCTACACCAGGAATTAGCCTACGTACACCAGGAACGTCGCCAACATTTAATTAATTTATTATACTGTAATGAAACAAATCCTTTTTTGACAATTGGCTTTCAGCTATTTAGTCCACCTTACGGAGGAACTTGGAGGGATAATTAAACAAACGTCTCAGGCTTTCAAAGTAGTATCTTATGCAGAAGCCTAAATTCCTGGTGTAGAGTTAGATTTTGCTACACCAGGAATTAGCCAACGTCCACCAACGTACACCAGGAACGTCGCCATCATTTAATTAATTTATTATACTGTAATGAAACAAATCCTTTTTTTTGACAATAAAGACAGGGAAAAAGCAGAAAGACGAAGCACAAGCCATTGTTACCAAGCAAATATCGAAGTATACAATAAATATTAAAATCAAAAATGAAATTAAGTTTTAAAATTAATGATTCTAATTACTTAAAAGGATATTACTTTCAAGGATATTGTTTGGTTTAAATAATTATTAATATGAATAGTTTCTATACAAATAAAATTCTTACCTAATTATATGAAGCTACATGAAAATTGATTCCTCTAAGAATTATCAAGTAATGTGTTTTTACGTAATACAATATTAAAAATCATGAAACGCATAGTTTTACTTTTCAAAGACGATATTTTGAACATAAATTGCTGAAAAGAATCAGATGGTAAATACTTGTAATTCGATGGGTATTTGAAAGAAATAAGAAGTAAAAATTTTCTAGAAATTTTTGATATAACTTTTAATAAATGCATTTATCAGATTGATTATAGACTAAGTAATTATATTCTAAAATGGATCTCATAAATAATTGATAAAGAAGTACAATCGTAATTGAATTTTTTCTATAGATAAGAAGCCCATCATTCCAAATGGACCTTGAGCCAAAAACAATATCAACTTTCCATTTGCAATAGAACGTCGAAAACTCTTTAGTTTCGAATCTTTAAGATTTCCAATAGAACTTAAACACTTTGAAACTGAATAGGTCTAATAAATAATTGAAAAAGATAATAAGTACAGTCGTATGACATTCTTTCTACAGATGTGAAGCCGGACATTACAAATAGACCTTGAGCCAAAAACAATACCTACACTTGCATTAGAACTTTGAACACTCAAGTTTCCTGTAGGCGAAAATAAAGAACCTATGAGGTGGAAACTATAGCATTTTCCACATAATGGAAGAGAATGTTTTGTTGAAGAACACAAACAAGCCATATAAGGTTTGTTTGTTTGGGTTTTATGGCGCAAAGTTCACACACACACACACGCACGCACGCACACACACACAAACGCGGAAAGCTGCGCCAAACACACGCAGAAAATACACATATATAAATTATTTAAAAATTAAAAGTCCAAACAACGTTAAAGTAGATTTAAAAACTTGAGAATAAAAATTAGTCAAATTCTTCATCAGATGAATAAATAATCAAGGGAAAACAAGATTGTTTTCGTTTCATTATAAATAGTGAATTAGGATTTTTAATGAAATGATGAATCTAAAAGGTGAAACATAAGAACGCTAGATTGAATTAGAAAATCTTGTAGCATGTACAAATTTAAAAAGATTGGAGTGGTGATTTTCCCCAATCAAATCCTGTAAGTTTAAAATCAATTTACTAAAAAATATTGGCGATAATGATTGAAAACAGGCCGATCAATTGAAATATGGCGAATAGTAAAAGGAATTACACACGCATTACACACAGGAAGTCTCTCTTATAAAATAGCCATATAGGAAGAGATCGAGTTAATATTTCATCATGTTTGTCATACATGCCGATTGATACGATAAATTTTCTGATGAAAAAAGTGTCGCTATAGCCCGGTTGGAAGAATAACGGATTAGGGGGCTGGTCCACGTTAAATCTGTCGCGGCCACAAATGGCCTCACGTTGGCGTGCTGTGTAAGTTTGGAGAGTGGAGTGCCAGCTCAGGTGTGACCTCGTCATCTGACCGTTGTTCAAAATTACGAGGTGTTGTCCTTGAATCGTTCGCTTTGGGACTGATCACGGACCTTCGCCAATAGCCCGTTCTGTTGCTCCAGTTTGATGTTAATTAAGATACCTACCTAGCAATCTAATAAGAAAACGGTGCCCTTCCCAGAGACAATGGGACTTAAGAAAATACATTACGTTCAAGACGAGAGCTATTTTATAAACACCATGATTATAATAGAAACCGATTTTTATCATGAACGTCAAACGTCAACGAAACGACGATGAACTGCATTTTAAAACAACTCCGATATGTCCTATGCGAGAGCATTTGGACAGCGGAAGTAAAATCTTCATTTTTCGTCTCGTTTTCTAAAACTGAAAATACCTCCCTTAGGAGGAACCAGAAAATTTCAAGAAGTCTATCCCAAACATCGTCACATTAAGAATCCAACTTCAATGCAATCATTCCAGTTTACCACTCTCCAATACGAGTACTCTAAACACTCAACCTCTGCCATGGTTTAATTACTGTGGACAGGAGATTAAGTCTAATAGCAAGCTACTTATAAGATGCAAGATGCAGCAAAATTCCGAATTAAATGAATAACTTAAAACTTTTGCCATAGAGGTAACATGTAAGAGGAAGGGGATATTGATTTGAGGCTGGTTTTAAATTGCTTTCATAAGAGGATTTATTACCAAATACTTACTCCTATCCCTCCAAAGTTTACTCCCACTTTATTTGCAAGCATACGTTAAATAAAACATGGTAGGTAGATAAATTTTCGTCGAACAGGAGTAACACGACAGGCTGTAGGCGACTGTCCGGGATCAAACCTGAAGGGAAAGAACCGAGGACAACATCACGTAATCTTGAACCACGGTTAGATGACGAGGTCACACCTGAGCTTAAACCCCACTCTCCAAACTTCCACACCACGCCAACGTGAGGATATTTGAGGTCACGACAAATTTAAAGTGCGTCAACCCCCTTTTGTACACGACGGTCTTTGGTTGGATTCGAACTCGCATCCCACCTGTAACTCTACCAACTGGGTTACAGCGAGCCAAACTTTCCATAGGATTCTTTCAATCAATAGATGTGATTATTTAGTCATTATGTGCTGTTATGGTGTGAAAGCAACACTACACAACTTTGAAATTTCGTGACGCTTAGATGGTCAATAAAAATGATAAAAATGGAGTCTTATTGCCTTCACAACAGCAATTGCTGACGCCTCGGAAGTGTTTTTAAAAACAGCTTTGAAAAGGAAAACCTAGTAAAGGTAAAAACCAGTAATGAGAATGAAGGCAATTTTCAGACCCTAATAGTGTCTTTAGGATTTATTCCTTCTCTTTATGTAACGAAGTGATCGAAATGCAACACCAAAACTACGCGTTAATCTTTCAAATCACTAAATATCACAGAACGGGGATATGACTAGTAATTTGTATGTTTGGTATAAACAAGCGAAACTATTTATCCAAAGTAGTTTTACAGAGACGTAAATTGTATCAGTAATAAGTTGTGTTGTATATTGTAATTGTATTATTACCAGCTGCGCACATTGTTTTCGTAATGTTTAACACTTTCTGATTGTTCCATCATACGATCGGTAAATGTTTGTTTGATTATTAACATTTACTTGAAATGAATATAATTCCGACGTATTTCATCACTTTATAATGAGAAACTTGCGCATTAAACATAATTAGCATTTATGTTAAATGTCGTGAGTTAGCGGAATTGTTAATGAGATGGATAATTGAATGAACGTTTGAGACGGACTTAACGAGACACCGGTGTTTAATATCTTTCAAAATTTCACAACGTTATTAATATGCAGTCTTAGACAGCGTAACAAACAGTATGCATCGCTAAATAGAGGAGCTGCAATAAGTGTAATAATGCTTTATCCAGTCTTTTCATGATTAGCTAAAAAACATGCTCCAGATATTTTCTAAATGTATTAATAAAAGTCAGATATCCGTAAGTGGTTTCTCTTCATCTGACCGTGGTTCAAAATTACTGTTTTCCTGGTTTCTTTCCCTTTGGTATTGATCCCGTACAGTCACCAATGCCCGTTGTGTTGCTACAGTGTGACGTTAATTAAAATACCTACCTACCTAAGTTGTTTCGGATAAATTTTATAAATATTTTTCGTTCCCAAAAGTTGAGGAAGTTAGAGCAGTTTTAAATAAAATTGATTAAAAATCAGCATAATTCAACATCCAGGTTATACGATGAATAAAGCAATAAGGTGACACTTAATGTGGATGGAAAGGTAATGGTAGCTAATTATCGTCGTACTAGAGCAACACAACGGGCTATTGACGACGGTCCGAGATCAATCCCGAAGGGAAAGATCCAAGGACAACACCTCGTAATTTTGAACCACGGTCAGATGACGAGGTTTTGTCCTCGGATCTTTCTCTATTCGATTGATCCCGGACCGTCACGAATAGTCCGCTGTGTTGCTCCAGTACGATTAAATATCTACCTACCATCAAGTTAATTCAATAGTAGTTTTTGGGGATAAAAGTCAGCAAAAGACCGTTTCAGGTGACTTTTTTTTGCATGAATCTGTTGACTATGTTCTTAAATGAGCACCTCTTAAAATAGTTTAAAACGTTTTGAATTATTTTCCCAAAATTACGTGGTTTCCCACCAATAACCATACACCAATTTTATCCGTAAAAGCGACGAATACCTTCCATTTAAGTCACATCAAGCATATACACAAAATTTCATAAAATTGAAGATTTTGATATTCTGGGCTTGAAGGGGTTAGCTAAAAAGACACCTAATTTCTATTAAAAAGCTGCAGCTCTAAAAATCAATATTAAAATAATATTCGTGTTTTTGTCCTCTTCTGAGAATTTGTTGAGAATAAGCAGAACGATAATTTTCTAATTGTTTTTGCAATTAGCAGAAAAACTACCCCAAAAAAGGAAATAATCGGCCTTGAAGGAAAAATCCTGATGGCACAAAGCAGTCAGCAGTTTCTTAATCTAAGAACCAACGTTGCGATGCTAATTTGATGAATAAGCTGAGCTTTGAAAATCCTGCATTTGCTGTGAAAATGAATGGGCGGTTACCTACTGTTTCTTCAGAACAGATAACCTGACGAATGAGCACAATTCTGAAACTGCTCTTGCATTGGATTTCGAAACTAAATAAAAGGGTCTCACAGTTTGTTGCATCACAACAATAAACTAATTGTGCTTATTCATGCACATTATTAAATACTCAGTTTAATAATTAACACTGGAATCTCAACATTTAGTATTTTCTGCGCTTGCTTAAAACAGCATGGTGGTAGGGAAAATTCAAAAGACGAAGTTTGATTTGTTTTTATGGTGCAAAGTCTTAAACAGGAGCTCTCAAAGGCACATCTTCGTTAGGTGTGTACGGGCATCAAAACCCCGAGTGATCTTTCCTCCCTTTCACTTTCATTCTCGTCTACCCTTTAGCTTTTTGCTTTTACTTCCTTCCTCATTGTGTTTGTCTTTTGTCTGGCCCTTGCGCCATAAAGCCCGGAAACAACCAACCAACGTAAACAGGACAAGCAGCTTTAAATTCAAGATAAAATGCAATCCAATAAAACTGGCAGGTAGGTAATTAATTAACGTCGCACTGGAACAACACAACGGGCTATTGGCGTCGGTCCTGGTTCCTTCCCGAAGGGAAACACCTCGTCATTTTGAACCACGTTCAGATGACGAGGTTACACCTGAGCTGGCACCTCACTCTCCAAACTTTATGATCTTTTCATTCGTTGTTTACTAGAGTTGCATGTAGGTACTTGAATTAACGTCACACTGGAGAAACACAATGGGCTGTTGACGACATGCCGGGATCCATTCCGAAGGGAAAGATCCAGGGACAACGCCTCGTTATTTTGAACCACGGTCAGATTACGAGAACAAAACCTGAGCTGGCATCCCACTCTCCAAATTTCCACACCTATAGAATCCTGGTCAATCCCAATCCATCTGAATCCAGAAAAACTGGATAACGAAGATTCGGGAAAACCGCTTCCATAAGATCTTGTTCGACAAAACCATTCACACTGTCTTAATCCAGAGCGTTCTGCTTCAGTGCACCAGAATCAGTGAGTCAGTTTCTACTGGAATCAGATTGATTCCGATTCTGTTGGCGTGAAGTGACCTATCTGTATCCGAATGTATTGGTGTGCATATGTCTTTTTTGCTTTGATCATGTATTTTTTATTCTCTGTTTAATTATGTATTTCTTTGCAGAGAAACAACAATTAGATAAATAAATAACGTTAAGCAGACTAACAACCATCAACGAGCAAAGATAAAATTAAGATGTATTTCCTTTTTAGCAGTCACTGTAATACAAGTACTCAAAGATTAAGTTTTAGTTATTCCTACTGGTGGTTGTTTCGACGAGGTACCTGGCCATTAGCAAAAGTGACCAGACCTTTATGGACGAGATATCTCAAAGAAAACCGTCCAGATCTTCATAGCGTCATCACTAAAATATCGGCAATATTTATCGATGACGTGGTATCTTATCATTAGAAAAATTAATCAGATCTTGATGGAGGAGATATCTCATAGAAAACCGATCAGATATTCATCTCGTCAGTACTAAAATATCGGCAATATTTATCGATGACGTGGTATCTTATCATTAGAAAAATTAATCAGATCTTGATGGAGGAGATATCTCATAGAAAACCGATCAGATATTCATCTCGTCAGCACTAAAATATCGGCAATATTTATCGATGACGTGGTATCTTATTAGAAAAATTAATCAGATCTTGATGGAGGAGATATCTCATAGAAAACCGATCAATCTTCATCTCGTCAGCACTAAAATATCGGCAATATTTATCGATGACGTGGTATCTTATCATTAGAAAAATTAATCAGATCTTGATGGAGGAGATATCTCATAGAAAACCGATCAGATCTTCATCTCGTCAGCACTAAAATATCGGCAATATTTATCGATGACGTGGTATCTTATCATTAGAAAAATTAATCAGATCTTGATGTGGAGGAGATATCTCGTCAAAACCACTTGGATGGTTAAACAGAGGGTTCATTTACTTGTACCAACTATATCACAGGGACAAACATATACTACCTTCCTCTTGATGAGTTTGTCCATTTTGCCAGCCATGCACTAAGAATTTCACTTAAATTTTAATCAATTAAGCCCCTACGAATTTAACACAGCAGCAAAATTCATCTCACTCATTCTTAAATCCTGACAGAACATCGACCGTGATTACATAATGTCGATATTAATTATCGCTTAAGGCATGTCAAAGAAAATAAAGAGCATGTCATAGGGCAACCTGTCTCTTAAGCAGTTCCAGATTATGATGGGGAAGAGGATTATAAAGCAACACTAATTAAGCAACAGGAATCGAATGAGGTACTTTGCGTCGAAGTCCTCATAAAATGTGCAGCTAATTACAATAAGTGTTTTGTAAAAATGAACGAATTAAAAGGATCGTCGCCTTTAATAGCAACATTTGAATTTGCGTCAGATTTATGTCTCTGCTGTTCCTCTGACTTGCAATGCTTGAAATACTTTAATAATTAATGCCTCTTATTTCCCTGGACTAGGTTCATAGAAGACGGAGGAAAAGTTGATTTATGGGAAAAGTTGGTTACGAAAGTGCTAACTAAAGGAAATGATCGTCATTGATGGTTACGCATTGTGTAGCATAATTTATGAAGTTTTCTTTTCTGACGTAATCGTCGTTCGACAGATATTTCCTAGTTGAAGTATTATGGCTCCGTTGATTAATTTAACTGCTTGTTTGCTTTATGACTTTCGATAAATATATTTATGCGATTCGGTAATATATTCCACGAGAAACGAACGTTTAAACAGGTCCTGTTCAAAACTTTTGGAATAGGATTATAGTTATGGATTAAGAAAGAAAGGACTATAGTATGGAAAGACGTTTTGTATATTTGCGTGTTTTCAGAAATTATGTAATTTTAATATTGCCTGGTATTTTTGTCTTTTGTTCAACACATATATGAAGTTGCAAAAGTCTGCATTCGTGGAAGTATGACACACACAGATTGCTTATGTTTTGAAATGTAAAGTTATTCATTCATTGCAACACATTTTCCAGCTATATGTTTTAAATACGATAATAGACTTTCAAATTTAAAAGGAACTGAAATATTTCGTTTGTTAATTTTTTATGCTGCGTATATTTTACTCTTCACCGACAGGAAAAGCTTTTCACTAGATCTACTTTCATAAAGTTTTTGAATAAATTTAGTCTCTTTTCTTAAGTCTTAACTTCTACATTTATATAGAAACTTTCTCAGTTTCAGTTTTAGCTTATTGTATGTCTTATTTATAGCACTTTGAAATTAACGGATGACAAAAATTCTTGCCAAATGTACAAAAGTAGTAGTGTAACCGTTACAGATGGATCTGCTTAGAAAAGAAAGACTTTTTCTGAAATCACATGCATTTGAAGTCCACAACATAGAAGACTCTTTTACGTCTCATTAGGAAAAGTTAAACTTTGGGAAAATTAATTAAGGGCTTAAAAAGAAAGGAAAAAGCTCATCCGGAAAGAAGAAACTTTAAAGTTATATTTACATAACACATTTATTGCATGAAATTCAGTTGTACTTTTTGTAGGGATATTTATGTTGTAACGGATAAGAAAGAAAATTGAGTTGGGGTCACTGGAGTTGAGGTCGGTGACGTTGTCAAATCGGCTACAGAGCACTTGTGATGGGAAGAAAAACTCAAAAATCAGTTGATCCGAGAAGCGACATTAGACTTGCTGAAAAATATGTTCAATGCTTTCAGCTTGAAACAAGAAAGATAGCAAATCGCTAAAATTTTTGTTAAACGATTTAATCCTTCGTTACACTTGCTATAGTTTGAGACAAGTAAGGATGAGTGATCACGTGTGAGAGTATTTCGCATATGACATTAGCCTAATAATTAAATCCTCTTAGGAGTACACATACATAATTCCACCTTTCAACTTGCAGTCTGATATACAAACATGTCCAAAAGTTAAGCATAATTACTGGTTATATGAATATTTTAGAAAATCTACATCGGAATGGAAGGGAACGAAGTATGCTGGTGTAATAGGGTTAAAGAAGAACAATACAAAACAAGGATAACAATGACTTTTATAATCCAAAGGGTTGAAAGAAAAAGGTTCTCATACGAGTGTCAACTTTAGTGAAACAGATTGATTAAAACAATGTGATGTGAAGTTTAATACATTGTGTGAGAACCTCTGGTAGCCACGTATGCTGCACAACAATTTCCCATAATTTCGATGAGGGTAAGGATGAGTTGTGTGCTCGAAGAGTTCCAAGCCTCACGGAGAGCAGTTTTCAATTCCGGAACGGAGCTTGGTGGGTGGAGGAGGGCTGCAATATATCTCCCGAGCATATCCCACACATGCTGTATAGGATTCAGACCAGGAGAATTGGCAGGCCACTGTATGTGGTGGATATCTTCACTTTGAAGGAAGGCGTCGACCAAGGCTGCACGGTGAGGAGGCGTGTTATTATCCATGAATGTGAAACCAGGACCAACAGCATCTCGAAATAGCTAACGGTAGGCTCAAGGACTTCGTCTTTGTATCTTTTATACCTGTAATAGACCCTGTGTCAAAGATGTGGACGTCTGTGCGGCCGTCCAGCATGATGCCTGCCCAGACTATGACTCCCCCTGAAGGAAAACTATGTCTTTCCGTGATGTTTTTCGGGTGAAAACGCGTTCCACGTTCTCTCCAGATCATGGTACGACGAGAATCAGTTTGCAGCTTAAATCTGGATTCGTCACTGAACATGAAATTGCCCCACTGTTGTCGACTCCACATCCGATGTTCCAAACTCCACTGTAAACGCGCGCGTGTCTGTGCAGACATCAGAGGAAAGCAAACTGCTGGTCGTGTGGCATAGAGACCAAAGTGTCTGAGTCTCTTGTAAACAGTTTGTCTCGAAACTATGACTCCTGTGGCGGCTGTCAGGGCTGAACTCAGTTGTCTGAAAGGACGGTTCCTCTGGCATCGCGCAGTTATCATCAAATATCGGTCTTGTCGAGCGGTTGTTACCCTTGGCCGACCTGGTACTGGTCGTCGGGTAGCATCTCCACTGGTTTGAAACTTCTGCCACAATCTGGAGATCACACTTTGGAACCTTCAGAATTCGAGACGCTTCGGTTTGGGATCGACCGGATTTCAACAATTCGTCTCTTCACAAACATATCCAGTTGGCATCTTTGTGACATTTTTCATCCTTATTGGTCGTTAACGCTCCGTACCACAGCAAATGAGAAATTTCTTTCGCAGGTGCTTTGCGCATGTCGACGTCGACTGAATTGTTTTGCATATGCACAGTTTTTTACCTTCGTTCCACGGTTCTCCACAAGTGATGTTGAACCATTGTATCCATATTTACTCCGATTTTTCGCATTTTACGAATTATGCTTACTTTTGGACGTGATTGTACATGACTTCTAACCAGTTTAATATCCTTGACCAATAAAATCTTTCCAAAGGATTCGTTTCTAAAGAAAGGACCAATAGAATCTTCCCTAAGGATTATATTCTGAAGAAAAGGCCAATATATCTGTTGCGCCGGTAGCTCTGGTAGTGGACTGTATTCTAATTGACACAATTCATCGTAATAAAAACAAGTTTATTAACAACAAATATAACATCGTTGTGGAAGGACCACTTTCTCGTTAGGCTAAGGAAACCTTGTAGTTCATTTGAAAAATATCTCGTTCCGATTCCGCTCAGCTCGTAGCCTCGTTCCCATTCGGCTCAGGTCGCCTCGTTTCCGTAGTCTCGTGGAGACTTAACACTCCCCGCGATTGAAATTTCAATTTCAATATAAACATATTATACACAAATGATAATTATACAACTCTACAAATTAATACACAGTAAAGTACTTTCAAATACTAAATGAACTTAACACTTGAAACACAATAACAATCAATTATTCAATTGGAAGAATAGCAATATTCCTAACACTTCTTTTCAATGTCTTACCATTAGGTAGACACAAATTTACAACTCGAACTTTTTTATCTGCACCATAAAACACTTCAGTAATCCTACCAGTCATCCACTGTGTGCCTGTAATATTCTCATCCTTTATTAGTACTAGGGAACCAACTTTTACATTATCTTTACAAAAACGCCATTTGCTACGTTCCTGCAAACTATTTAAATAGTTCCGCTTCCATAATTTCCAAATGCGTTGAGTAATTTTCGTAACTCTTTGCCATTTCGAAAGTCTATTCTCATTTATTTCATTAAGTTGAGGCTCTACAATGGATGCTATAGGTCTGCCTATTAAAAAATGACCTGGTGTTAAGGTCTCAAAATTGTCGATATCTGATGATAAAGGAGTTAGGGGTCTGGAATTTAACACTCCTTCAATTTCTGAAATTATGGTCAGAAATTCCTCAAGAGTTAGGCTTGAGTTTCCAATGACCCTCCTCAAATGAAATTTAAATGACTTGACCCCGGCTTCCCAAAGACCACCGAAGTTCGGCGATTTTGGAGGGATAAATTTCCATTCTATGCATTCATCAGTAAAGTAATTTGCTAAGGTTTCATCTGGACAATGCGCAATTTTGTGTAATTTTTTAATCTCTTCACTAGCTCCAACAAAATTTTTGGCATTATCGCTAAATATTTTAGAGCATTTGCCTCTTCGGCCAAAGAATCTTTTTAAGCTGGCAATGAAAGCTGTTGAAGTTAAATCAGTTACAAAATCTAAATGTATAGCTTTAGTACACAAACAAACATATATTGCAACATATACTTTGTTAAATATATCCTTTCTTTGATTTTTGAATTTTATACAGAAGGGTCCACAAAAATCTATTCCGACAATATTGAACGGATAATTGGTTGTTACCCTTTCTTTGGGAAGATCTCCCATTATTTGGCTTCCCATAACAGGTTTATTTTTGAAGCACGTTACACAATTATATACGATTTTTCTACAAATATTTCTGCCATTTAATGGCCAGAACCTTTGACGAACATTATACAGTAGTGTTTGCGGCCCAGCATGTAAAAACTTTAAATGCATATGCTTCACTATAATGGATGTAAGTTGATGATTTGTAGGCAATATGGCAGGATGTTTTTGATTGAAATTTAGGTCTGAATTGTTCAACCTACCTCCTACTCTTATTATACCTTTATCATCTAAAATGGGGGAAAGATTTTTTTAGTTTACTACTGGGTGGTATTGGCAGCTATTTCCTTAGATTTCTCATCTCGGTGGAGAACTCCGCTTCTTGAACACCTCGTATGAGGAAGTCCTCAGAATCCCTCATCTCCGAGTAGGTTATTGGGCCAACTCGTCTATTCGTTCTTACGTTGTTGCTAAACCTAAAAATAAAACTAACAACACGAACGATAGTACTGAAATTGTTACTGACATTCAAAATACTCTCTAAAAAGGTATGGGATTCAGTCAAAGTAAAGTTCTGTGATGTTTCTCTAAGATCACTCACTGACTGTCTTTTAAGTTCATGCGAACAGTCCTCTGAGTCCAAAGTGGCAACATCAAGGAGAATGTCTTCTTGGACAAAGTCTTTTTCCTCCAAAAAGGCAGGACCATTCCACCACTTCTCGCTGCTCAGCATAATCTCGATGCTAACTCCGCGGGTCACAAGATCGGCAGGATTGTCTTTGCCGGCGCAATGGATCCAAAAATTTTGATCAGTCAAGCACTGTATTTCTTTCACTCGGTTGGCGACGAAGGGTTTCCACTTGGTGACTGAACCCTTTATCCAAAATAAAGCTATTTTGGAATCAGTCCAAAAGTAGGCAGTGGAAGGTTTTTTCCGGTCTACAACTTTCTGAACTTCTACTCCTAAACGAGCAGCAAGCAATGCACCGAGTAACTCCATCCTTGGCAGGGTTATCTTCTTCAGAGGAGCAACACGACTCTTTGAAGCAACGAGATTCACCAACACCTGATTTTCGGATTTTACTCTCAAGTAAACTGCCGCACCATATGCCTTTTTACTGGCATCTGAAAATGTGTGTATTTCAATTTCACTGGGATTGTCTACCGAGAGCTCTAGTATATTCCTTGACACATTCACCTCAGAAAGTCTTTGAAGTTCCGAACACCACTTTTGGAACGTCTCAGTAATATCTGCTGGAAGTTCAGAGTCCCATGGTACCTTTCTAAGCCACAGTTCTTGAAAAAGGCACTTGATTCTGATGGTGAATGGAGATAGCAATCCGAGGGGATCAAAGATTTTCCCTGCCGTTTGTAACAGGAAGCGTTTAGTTTTCTTATTCTGACTCAAGAAATTCAGCAAACTTTCGATTTCCATTGTGAGAATGTCTCTATTAGGATCCCAAGACATCCCTAAAACCTTGAGCAGGTTTACTTCTGAAGTAGTTGAATGATGAGGATGAGTAAGGAACTCCTCATTTTCCCATTCGCGCATGAGAAGAGCATCATTCGAAACCCACTTCCTCAAGTTCATACTGGCGGACTTCATTATGTTTTGTGCCTCACGTGATAATTCCAAGGCGGAAGTCACATTGTTTGCACCTGATACTAGATCGTCTACATAAACACATGTATCGAGCATTTGTGAAGCAGCAGGATGTAGCTCTCGAAAATTTTGGATGTGCTTTTTTATTGTAGCCGACAGCAAGAATGGGCTTGCGTTAACCCCAAAAAGAACACGCTTAAATCTGTATACTTGTGGGTTGACGCCAGTTATGTTATCTACTGATTTATCACAAGTGAACAGAAATCTGACAGCGTCTCTGTCGTTTTCTGCCAACGAAATTTGCAGAAAGGCCTTCTCAACATCTGCTAAGATTGCTATTCTATTTAGACGGAAATATAGTAATAGCTGGAAAATGTTAGGATTCAGATTTTCACCTGTCCAGAGACAGTCATTCAGTGATAATTCTCCAGATTCATGGGAACTGGCATCAAATACTAATCTCATTTTTGTGGTTACGCTTTCCTTTCTGAATACTGCCTGGTGTGGCAAATAATACACAGGTCTGTCTACCGGTTGGGTCTTTACAAGCACCTTCTCTATAATGCCCTGCTTTAAGTAATCTTCAATGACCTCGTGATACTGTGTAAAGAGAGTTTTGTTTTGGTTCAACCTCTTGGTGAGGGACTTAAACCGCGTTTCCGCAACACACAAGTTATCTTTTAATTCTCTCCAATCCCTTTTCCAAGGTAAACTGACCTCATAACGTCCCTCTTTGAAACGGACTGTTTTATTGAAGATGCTCAGTGCTTCATCTTTCTCGTGACGATTAGGATCGTCTCTAATACCCAAAGATTCAAGTTCCCAAAAGTTTCTTAGGTCCATTTCCATTTGATTTTTAGTGAAATGACAGTGTAAATTGTTTGAAATCCCTACATCTTTGAGTGTTCCCGTTACGATCCACCCAAATACCGATTCTTGTAGGATTATTGATTCATCTTTTAATTTAATTTGATTACCTTGTAATAATTGATAGAAAAGTTCTGCTCCTAACAATGCGTCAATTCTCCCCGGTTTATTGAATTTGGGATCCGCATATGTTATATTACTTGGAAATTTAATCTTAGACACATCAAGAGGTTTTGAAGGAGTAAGATCTGTAACCTTTGGAACGATTAGTAGTTCAATTTCTTCATAAAAGTCTTCATTTATGTTAGATATTAACGCTGAGGTTTTTCTTTTTACCGTTGAAAAGGAACCGTTCAAACCCGTGATAGGAGCATTTACTGTTCGTTTCGTTAAGCCCAAGGAATCAACTAGGTCATTACGAATGAAGTTAGTCTGTGATCCAGCGTCAAGCAAAGTTCGGATGGGAAAGGAATTACCATCAACACCCTTAACGTAAACTATCGCAGTAGACAGGAATACGTATCTTTTTTCATCCCCCGTGTAAAAACACCCAGTATTGGTATTCTCTTCCGACCCTCTTGGCCTTGAAAAGGTTCCTGATGGTGACTCATAACTTCCTTCTCTCGTGGCGTCAGAGTTCTGTTCCCTCATGTTATAAACACTTTGCTTGGGAACATTGATTTGGACTTTTCGATTCTCGCTGTTTTCGAAATCCGTTCTATGGATCAGAGAATGATGACCTCTTCCACAGAACTTACATTTTTTAGAATTAGTACATTGAGATACTCGATGAGGTTCTAGGCAATTAAAACAAAGTTGTTTCTTTTTTATTTCACTAATTCTTTCTTGTACGGATAAATCGTGAAACATTTTACATTTATATATCGGGTGATTATCTTTACAGATTGGGCAGGCACTTTTAGAGTTAGATTTTATCATAAGCCCTTTAAGCTTGGGTTTGAAAGCTATATCTATTTTAGGCTTAGCGAAAGGAATGCGTTGGATATTTTCTAACACTTGACTTCTTTTTTGCAGGAAGTTGACGAATTCTTCCCAGTCGGGAAACTCGGTTGTTTTTAATGACATCTCGTACTGTTTACGTGATTCACGATCTAATTTCGAAGAAATTATATTAATCAACATTAACTCGGTCAATTTATTAGTCTCAAGATTTAGAAGTTTTAATCCTCGCAAATGTTTTAACATGGTATTGAGAAATGTATGAAGTTCCGTTCCTGACTCATGAGTTATTTTTTCCAGATTCATTATGGCATTTATATGGACATCCGCGATGAATCGCTTATTTTCGTACCTTTTCTCGAGTTCAGTAAACAAGGACTGAAAAGTATCATCTGCAGTTTGAATTAGTTTACTTTCTCCTTTCAGAGAAGCTTGTAGATAATGAAGTTTTTGGGAATCACTTAAGCCATCATTTAAAGTAATTAGAGTATTAAATTGAGCTTTAAATGTACTCCAGTCTTCATAAGTGCCCGAGAACTGAGGAAGTGGAATCTCGGGTATCTTAAAAGAAGTTCGGTTCATTTTAGAGTTTATCTGAGCATCATTAGCAGGTAACGTCAATTTCGAAAGAAGGTATTTCAGACGTACCTCTATATCTTCAGCTGTTGCCTCCAAATCCTGAAGCTGGTCAAGATTGTCTTCTAGATTAACTTCTTCAGGTAGCTCACAATATCCAGTGGAAAGTTCTGTAATTGCAGATTTGATTTCTACAATTTTGCTCGCCTGTTGCTGAAGTGCAATCTTCGTTCTGCATGGATCTCCGCTACCATCCTCTTTACTTTCAAGTTCGAGGAAGTCCTCCATACGTTGCACTTTGGCTTTAATGGTTCCGCGCTTTCGATTCAGTTTCGTAAGCTGGCTCATTTTGCGTTATTTTATTTTTACTCCGGCTCGACGGACCACATGTTGCGCCGGTAGCTCTGGTAGTGGACTGTATTCTAATTGACACAATTCATCGTAATAAAAACAAGTTTATTAACAACAAATATAACATCGTTGTGGAAGGACCACTTTCTCGTTAGGCTAAGGAAACCTTGTAGTTCATTTGAAAAATATCTCGTTCCGATTCCGCTCAGCTCGTAGCCTCGTTCCCATTCGGCTCAGGTCGCCTCGTTTCCGTAGTCTCGTGGAGACTTAACAATATCCTTTCAAATACATCTGGTTTAAGAAAAGGATAAAAAGAATATTAATATAGAATTAATGAAGGAATCATGGATTCTTTCATCCAATAGATTTGATTACTTGGTCATTTTGTGTGTTGTGGGGTGAAACAATACTACATGACCAGGAAATTTCGTGACGCTCAGAGGGGTATGCAGTCAACCAATACTAACACCAGCTATTTTTCTAAAAGGATTGTATACCATCTCCCGCGAGTTGACATTTGAGTTACGTGGTTTTTAATGGTTACCAGAATTGGTGTCTTTGGCAGGGTTTTTGACTCTGATGGTAAAATGTTTAAGAGTTATCAACTACGAGTCTCATTCCGAAACAATAATCACCTACGGAGATTATCATACATGATTTTGAGTACCCTTCACACTGAGAGCTTAAATACCTGATTAATATTATATTAAATACCTGATTATAAATTCCCCAAGGTCATGTGTTTTCTCTCCGGAACCGCACTATGACGACACTAGGGGCCTTCACCCTCTTCCCAATACAACTCAACCCCGAAGATTGCAAGGTAAACGTCACTGGTTCACTCGCAGTGAACCCCAGTTTCAAAATATTTGACAAGTATTTTGTTAAATAAAAAGTATAAATTAAAGATTGGTTGAATTTACGTCGCACTGGATTGGCTGCTATTGGCTATGGTCCGGGATCAACCACGAAAGGAAAGATCCGAGGACAACACCTCGCAATTTTGAACCACGGTCAGATGACGAGATCGACACCTGAGCTGGCACCCCATTCTCCAAAATTATCAATCGAAGAAACATAATTTAATAAGATAAGTAGGTAGTCGAGTTTATGTTCCACTGGAGCAATACAACGTGCTATTGACAACGATCCGGGACTAGTCCAGAAGGAAAAGATCCGAGGATAACACATCGTCAATTTGAACAACGGTCAGATGACGAGGTCAACACCTAAGCCAACATAATGCTTCCTCCGTAGTTTCGCGTTTTTACAACAAAACACGTTACAAATTCCTCATTTTTTGGATTCACCAACTGCCGCACAAGTCTATACACGCCAAATTATGTTTAGAGGAATTCTCATTTGAGTTTCGTGGTCACGAGTTCTCAACGTTATCGATAGCATATGGAATGCCATATAATGACTGGGACTTTCAGAAATCCTACCTTATAATAATACAACAGGAATTGTGGATTGGATTGGATGTTGGGGTTTTATGGCGCAAGGTCAAAAGAATTTTGGACCGCTCCTGTAGGAAGTATGGTGTTCAATAGCAACAGAATACATTCGCAAACTCATAGAGTTCATGCCTGCGTAGAACAGCAGAAGTACGACGAAGCTGAGGGCCTACCAGTTGTAGAACTCTGGTGTAGAGAACCTCTTCAGCAGTTTTTCAAATAAAGCACGCTTCAAATCAAAATCAGATAGCATAAAGACTAAAAAGTTAAGGCCAAATAATGATATAAAACTGTTTATTCTAACAATCTAAATCTCAACTACAGTAGAATTCTAAGGATTTATCATATGTCTACCTACCTAAACTAATAGCTCTGGCACAATTACGAATTCGCAATTTATCAGTTGAGTTTCCTGAATTAAATTTACAATCTCAGAGCTCTATTAAAATATATTTCAAGCAACTAGTTGGATTAGGCGCGGAGTCTAAACAGTTGAAAGTTCGGATTCTGATTACGGATTCTGAAAATTTAGTTTGCGGAATACTTCCTTTTAAAAGCATATAACAATGGAGTATGATCGATTTTCGAAATCCCTTGTATCCGAAAGGAGATGCGGCTCATTTGGTCTTGGCCTCTTGTGATTCATGGCAGCTCCAAGGGAAATTTAGACTCGGTGCAAAGTTAAACTTGGTTAAATCGAAAACTTCATGGCATGTTTCGGATTTAGACTCATAACGGTTGCATATTTCTGCGATGTTATATTAAATACAATGGACTGTTTAGCTTCAAACTTGGAAGAGATAGACTGCATATATAAAAGTACCTTTTTAACGGGACTAGTTTACCGGGTTAGTTACTAGTTTCCTTGCTTACCGGGTCTAGTACCATGGTTGGTTGGGGGGTTTTATGACAAAAAAAAACAAAAGCAGAAAGGGTAGGAAAGGATAAAAATGAAAGGCAGGACAGATCACTAGAGTACTTTGGGGTTGTGATTCCCGTGCACACCTTAAAGAAGTACCCTTGAGGGCACTTGTACCATGGTATCGATGAATGTGGGATACTGTTCCATTGAGTATTGGTAAAGCGCTGTTGTAGAATCAGCTGCTAACCGTGTTATGTTTCGATCAACGGCGGTCACCAGCTTGGTGAGTTGTGTCAAGGTTTCGCCCCTATATGGTGAGCAATTGAGGATTTCCTCTGGATTGACGAAAATCGAGGTGAAAAGGGGCTCTTCTGCCTTGTCCTAACGACGGCAGGAGAGACAGGAAGGACCTCATTGAATTGTCGGAGGGAAAGAAGGAGGAAATTCTACCCCTATGATAGCTCCTGACACAAACCAGCGTCCTTTGACCATACAACAGCAAATTTCGGACAAGACATCCGAGAAGAAGCCCCACACGTTTCTCCTTCGCGACGGAGACTGCCACCAAGTAATCCCGCTTTGTAAAAGCATAGGTTATCCCTATTAGGAGTAGGAGGGATTCCCCATTGGGTGCTCAATCAGACTGTCATCAGTTCGCCCCTTGTGGAAAGAGAGATCAGTGATCGGTTGAAGAGAAGAATACTTATGTTACCGTGAAAGACCGAAATTAGAGAATGTCAATATTCTCCGGTGAATGTCGACACATACCAAATACGTCGGTGAAAGACCGAATATTTGGTTACATTCTTATACATTCGGACCATCGCCGGTGTATGTCGACAAGCACAGATAAGCTCTGGTGGGGGTCGAAACGAGAAGGCGGAGAGGACACAGCCAGAGAGGCCTCTCCGCCTTCAGTTTAAGTTAAATAAGATTGTATAACGTTAATCACATAATTTATGTGTGTAAGTTTATTATTGGTATTATTTCCTTTTCTCATTTAGAATGTACTGTTCGTTTTAGGTTCAACAGTTTATTTACATGTGCTGTTACTTAAGCTTTCTCCTATTTTGTCATATATCATAATATGTTTTAACAATAAAGTATAATTTAAAAAGTTGCATTTTTGTCTTAACGTAACAAAACTATTTTTATTCAACATTCACCATCAGTACATGCTGAATGTCGACATTTGCCGGTGTAAGTGAGAAATAATGATATTTAGCAAATATTTCGGATATACACCAAGAGACAATGTGAATGCTGACATTCACAGGAGAATATCGACATTTGCCAGATATCGGTCTTTCACAGAAACAGATACATTAAAAGATTAATACTCCTCCTGTGTGTTTAACCCTCCTGGTGGATGTCTCGACGAATATTCACGTTGTTATAAAAACTGACCAGATCTTGATGACCTTTTTTTCCCAAGGACGAGATATCTCGTCCTTGGAAAAAAAGGTGCTCGTGAAAAGCTGGAGCGGTCGTGCACTCTGTACAAGATGGAACATTCTTTTCCCATTTTACCTCCGCTCTGAAGGTTTACTTTTAAAGTAAACGCAGCCATTACAATACCCAAGTACCCAGTGATCTATTCTACTTTTCGTTTTTCCCTCACCTCTTCATTTACTTTTGTCTTTTTTTCCCTCTCTCGATGTATTTACTCTCTCCTGATGAAGAGATATCTTGTTATCAGGATATTGCCTATTTGTTGATGATGAGGAGATCAAGATCTGGTCAGTTTTCTTCTAATGTTGGAATATCTCGTCCATCAAGGTCTTGTAGTCTCTTGTCATTACAAGAAAACTAACCAGATTTTGACCTCGTCATCATAAAAATATCGGCAATATCTTGATGACGAGATATCTCGTCGAAACCACTTGGAGGGTTAAGCCTTTAATACTAGAATACCCGTTGGTGTATTATTTCGACACAGGAGTAACTCTCTTTTTATATAGAATCTTTTTGTGTGGCTCAATTTATAAATATTCTACTGCTAAATTTACCTAGAAATCTGTTTTGTCTATTCTATGGTTACGAGATATTTTTATGATGACGAGGTCAAAATCTGGTTAGTTTTCTTGTAATGACAAGAGACTACAAGACCTTGATGGACGAGATATTCCAACATTAGAAGAAAACTGACCAGATCTTGATGGACGAGATATCCTGTTAGAAGGAAACAGCCCAGATCATGATCTCGTCATTAATAAACTGACCAGATCTTGACGGACGAGATATCCTGTTAGAAGAAAACAGACCAGATCATGATCTCGTTATTAATAAACTGACCAGACCTCGGCCGTAGAAATTTATGAATAAAAAGCTAATGTAAAAAGAGTACCACATCAAATTCAGGTAAAGTTTATTTTAGTTGTACAAACATTTAGTATAAGCACGCCATGATGTAAGTTAACATGAAAATGAGTAAACTTTTATGTCAGCTTGAAATATAAAGACGTATCTTATGCAAACACTGGAAAATTGAATTGAAGATCGCTACTCCCATCAGTTCGCCGTGACAGCATAATAATCCCTTTTCAACAGACTTCTTTAAAACGTCAGACATTCGGCCAACAAGCATACAAGTTTTGCTTTGAAATTCTGCATCAGTTGCGATGAATGAAGTTTCGAAGTCAGAAATACCTCAGACACATGAAACTTGCTTATGCCTGCTTTTGATTCCTTTTGAAACTTGTTCGGCAGAATAAAGTAAAAGAATAAATAATGCTACTTTGCGTTGGCGGAAGATCCTGAGCGTGACTCTATCTCCAATGAAGTTGTCTTGTGAACTGAATTGCGATGAGTTGTCAGAACGTTTTGATGTAGAGTAGGTCTTGTTGGTGGCGTCCAATGAGAATGCAAGTAGTGTCACTTGATGATACTACTTATCTAATGAGTCAAGGGAGTAGGATGGAACTAAAAAGGGGGTGTGAACTTAGAGAATGTACACAAAAACTATTTGGGCGGAGTTATATTAAGAAATCTAAAAGCGATGATTTAGAGTTAAAATTTAACAATTAAGAATGGCTCTTGGCTGTTTGCTACTAATTCTCCAACGAAAGTCACATCTGGGGATTTAAAAACGCTACTTTTTCAACTGAGCTACCGCGGCCACTATGTAAGCTTATAAATGCTTAACTTAGAAAGATGCATGGTTAATAGATTTAAAACTGGATTCTTCTCCCTGTGTTCTTTTGGCTCATGGAGCTTGGTGAAATTAGGAGAGTGGTTTTCGCGCTGTTTCAGCGAAGATACAAGAGTGGTTTGGCGAAATATGATCTGACGACATGGATCTTCCAATTCATCAGTATGGACTAAGGCAAAATAAGCATTTGCCTCAACTCTTAAAATTGGTGGAAATCAAAAACAATGAGCATGAATCTACGGGCGGCAGGTTGACCCAAAAGGAAAATTATGTAACGAAAAGAAAAACGAAGTGATTCTGAGTTTGATTTGAGACGCCATGTTTCTATTATTAAGATATTTTCATTGACTTGACTTCAGCTAAAAAGGAGAAAGGTTAATATAAATAAGGTACATACGATTGGCCATATAAGATTGAAATAAATTATAAATTACGTCTCTTTAATCAGAAAATACATACAAGATAATACATCATGTTTCGAAATAAATATTCTACTGCTAAATTTACCTAGAATGATCGTTGGTGTGTTTTAGACACCAAGTGCATTTTCCAGTCTAAACAGCTTTCGTTCTGCAAAAAGTAACCATAGAATAGACAAAACAGATTTCTAGACCACTATTAATTTAAGGTATGTGTACGCTAGAAGATTTTGTTTTTTAATTTTGACTTAAAAAATCCAATTTTTTACAATAGGTCATTGGTTTGTGCTTAAACTCATTTCAGAGCGAAAAATTCAGATTAAGCTAGAACTATACGATAATGAATCGGATAGTGCTGAGTTTCCTTTTCCTTAAATCCGGATAAAAGTGCGGATTAAGTGAAAATAAATTAGTAGACCCTGAAGAAAGTAGCAGATTGCTTGCTGACATTATCTAAAATAATTTTGATTTTTTTCTTCCGGAAGGCACAGTATGAAAAAAATATTTTCAAGCGTCAGGGCAAAAAGAGTTAAATTAAAATGGCAACTTCTCAGAATCTTGAAATATTTCTCTTTTTCACAAATATTCAGGATGAAAGGTATAAGAAAGATCATAATACAAATAATTATAATTTAGATTCGTGTGTTAGATTTTGTGTTTAATTATATTTATCACATTGCTACTACATGTCACATTTTCTTTATTTCTACTTAGACTCATTTCCTTATACTAAAATATTTCTTAAGCAGCTTCTAAAATACATACAAAACACACTAAATAAGAAAGAATTAATAGACGAAATTCTTATGCGACCTTTTTAGTATCATAAGCTGCTTTTCCTATCTTCTGTATCTAAGATAAATTAGTAACTTATTACAGAATGAATTTACTACAAAAGAAAGTATTCGCATCCCATGCAATTATTACATTTCCAGGTGATTCCATCACATGCAATTGTTGCAGCTCCCAGTGATGCAACGAAACTGAATTTTCATTCTGCCAGTTTTCATTACCTTAGTTCAGGGATGGGCAAACTACGGCCCGCCGGAAGGTTTTATGCGGCCCGCGGATAGAATTTTAATTTGCCGGTCCGACGGAAATTAAAAGAAAATATGATTTATATATTATATATCCATCTCCTTTTCTACTTTGTTTAAATATTTTTTTTCTTCCTTTTTTCAAAGGACTGATGATCTTTTTACTTTCTCTATTTTTGTTCTACAAAACATAAATCGACGGAAATAGCAAGCACAGACAGCTTTCAATCGGTAAAGTGTTAAAAGCTGAAGTTCTTTGTTAGTTATAGCTGTAGACTGGCGCCAACAAGCGTTATCTCTTTCTCGGGGAGCAGACATATGGGAATCCAATATAGGTGAATTAGACCTCACATGTGGCAGACTGTGCATTTTAAGCTCCAGCCTGGGCTTTTTCTTTTGGCGCGAGTTTTAATATTATTGATTGCGTATGGAAAGATTGCGGACATATAGCATCATTGTGAATAGTGGTGAAAGTATAAAAAGTATAGCGTAGCTAGTGCTTGTTTGGGTTATTCGTAAAATATTTCAACCCCAAAATGGCTACTAAAAAACGTAAAGTTGATTCAGAGTGCCGTGTTTTTAATGATGAATGGACCTGGAAATATTTTTTTACAGTTGTTAAAGATAAACCAGTGTGTCTCATCTGCAATGAAGCTGTAGCAGTCATCAAAGAATATAACATTTCCCGTCATTTCACATCTAAGCATAAGAATTCCAATTACGAAGCAATGTCCGAATATGAAAGAAAACAAAATGTAGAAAGTCTTTGTAAAAAATTATCAGGCCGACAAAATTTTTTCAAGAAGGTAAACACTATCCAAGAAGCAGCTACACATGCAAGTTACATTGTAGCATACAATATTGCTAACAATAATAAAGCTCTCAGTGATGGGGAGTTCGTTAAACAATGCATGCTCCAAGTTTGTGATGTTTTATGTCCAGACAAGAAAAATAATTTTGAGACTGTAAGCTTATCTCGAAAAACGGTGACTTCTAGAATCGAAGCCATCGATAAAAATTTGACATCACAATTAGAGTCAAAGATTGGCCAGTTTAAATTTTGCTCCATAGCTATGGATGAAAGCACTGATATAAATGATACTGCTCAATTAGTATTATTTATAAAAGAGGTGTTGATGAGAACTTTGAAATTACCGAGGAACTGGCGTGCATGCGTTCTTTAAAGGGAACTACAACGGGATGTGATATTTTTCGTGAATTTCAGGAAGGGCTTTTAACTTTGAAAGTTCCTATAACAAATATATGTAATATTACGACCGATGGAGCACCAAATATGACAGGAAAAAAATCTGGATTTCTTGGACTCTTTAATCAAAACTATCCCGGGAACAATGTTGTTTTTCTACATTGTGTTATACATCAAGATGCTCTGTGTAAATCTGCATTGAATATGAAACCCGTGCTTGATGCAGTCGTGAAGCTTGTAAATACTATTCGATCTCGTGGGCTACTCACAGGCAATTTCAAGATTTTCTTCAGTCCGTGCAATCTGAATACTCTGATGTACTGTATTACACGAAAGTAAGGTGGCTTAGTGCAGGATGTGTTTTCGAGCGAGTTTGGCAGCTGAAAGACGACATAGTGTCGTTCTTCCATGAGAAACAGTGTTCTGTGGAGTGCGAAATGTTAGAAGATACAGAATGGCTTTCGGACTTTGCATTTTTCACAGATCTTCTTTGTCATATGAGCAACTTGAATGTCAAGATGCAAGGGAAAAATCAATTTATCAACGATATCTGGGCACATCTCAAAGCTTTTAAACTAAAACCTAATCTGTTTGCTGGGCAGCTAGCTAAGAATGACTTGTCTCATTTCTCGAGGTTAAATTCAATACCCTCAGTAAATGAAGAGAAGCTTAAGAATTATGAAGATGGCTTGAAAAAACTGCATTTTGAGTTTCAAGATTTCAGTGCCATTCAAACAGAATTGGATATTTTTACCATGCCTTTCAACGTAAATTGTGAAGCAGTGAGGTCAGATTTGCAGCTTGAATTAATTGAGTTGCAAACTAACAATCATCTCAAGCAGCTGTTTCTAAATATGCCAAAGTTAGAGTTTTACAAATCATTATCGAAAGTAAGTTTCCCAAATTTAATATCTCACGCCCAGAAAATCAGTGCTATGTTTGCTTCATCTTATATATGTGAACAAGTGTTTTCAACTATGAGCCTTAGAAAGAATTATTTCAGAAGTAGACTGACAGATGAGCATTTAGCCTCGTTCCTTAGAATCAGTACATCTCACTTCGAACCTCAATATAAGGAACTTTTAAAAATGAAATCGCAATTTCATTCATCTCATTAACATATTTAAATCGTAATACTTGTATATTGTTTTTAAAATTTTAGAAAAATTTATCTTGGCCCGCCAAACTTTTTTTTTCGATTTTTGGCCCGCGACCGAAAAAGTTTGCCCATCCCTGCCTTAGTTCATCTACACAAATATTTTGCAGACTAAATAGGAAAGCTGCAATTTTTATATCAATACAAACCCATGGGCTGGTACTTTATGCGTTATTATCACATTCTTATAAGCCTAAGGGGATCTAAATATACACAATTGAATCAAGCGAACCTATCACTTAGATAAAGAACCCACGAATAAAATAAATATATTTTTGGGTTCACTGCGTTCTCTTAATTACATTTCTATAAGGCAAGGAAGAAAAAGTTTATTCATATGCTTATGAGTGTAATATAATTATGGGGATAGAACCCTAATATATAGTTGTGTGGCAAACATTCCATCTAGTCTTAATCTAACTTTGTTTTCTAATAGGATGCAAATCACAAAACTAATCAGAATATAAATATTCGAAATTAAGCAAAGAGCCATGAGTACCCCATTAGCGATATTAGTTTAGTTTGAATATCTTAAAATGGAGTGAGAAAAATTGAGATGTTTTTTGCGAATAACAAGCGTATTTTTTCATTGCTAATTTTAGATTGTTCTTAACCATAAAAACAGAGAAAAAGTAAAATGCAAAAGCAATAACTGGTACTGCACAGTAAAAGTGCTTCTAATTAATTATAGTTCTAAAATTTAGTTTTAATATGTTCAAATTCAACCTGACCATCGTGTACAAAGGGACTAGTGCACGTTAAATCTGTAGGTGCCTCAAATATCCTCACGTTGGCATGGTGTGGAAGTTTGGAGAGTGGGGTGCCAGCTCAGGTGCGACCTCGTCGTATGACCATGGTTGAAAATTACTTTGTGTTGTCCTCGGATTTTTCCCTTCTGGTTTCATCCCAGACCGTCGCCAATAGCAATACAATGGGCTATTGGCGACAGTCCGGGATCAATACCGAAGGGACAGATCCTATGACAACACCTCGTAATTTTGAATGTCAGATGACGAGGTCAACACCTGAGCTACTCCTATTCAACTGCTAAATAAGAGAGGGTATTGCAGCAAAGTAGGTATTGAGGATATACGTGGAGGACTCAGACAGATACATCATAACGGATCATATTTAATACAGCAATAAACATTTTACAAAAGCCCGGTTGACATTTCCTATTTGCATAATGTATGAGACAGCAAGCCTAAGCTCTTAGTGAATCGTCTTCCCATCTCTCTTCGTCTGTCTCTGTGCGATGCGCTGCATCATCTTTTCTATAAGCTTCAAGAAGTCTGTGCAAGCTGTTGGAATCCACGATACAGGTCTACATCAAAGCATCCACTTGAAGTGGAATATATCTTAAAATCTGCATCTGCTGTAGCTGTATTTTTGACAACGAAATAAGAATTCCTAATCCGAATTCCGCCGCATCTCTCCATTAAGCAACGCATGAAAATACCTTAAATGCAATTTATCCTCGACTAATTTAGGTGAGAGTATGTGTTTGCGTTACGCGCAATTCAAAGGTAATGGTTATTAATTAACGTCGTACTAGAGCAACGCAACGGGCTATTGACGATGGTCCGGGATCAATCCCGAAGAGAAAGGTCGAAGGACAACACCACGTAATTTTGAACCACGTTCAGATGACAAGGCAACACTTGATCTGGCTCCCCACTCCCCAAACTTCAACACCACGCCAAACTTCCACAACATCTGAGGCCACGATAGATTCAACGTGCATCAGCTCCCTTTACCATAATTCAACAGGAAACACCTTGTAAAATTGTAATCAACAACTCAGGCAATAAGAGTTCAAAAAAAGAGTGGTTTGCAAGTCATTATTGTTTTATTGTAATGGAGAAAAATTGTTTGTGCTTGATCTTTTGAAGTGTCTTCCTACTTATCACAGTTGGCATGGACAAATTACACCAAGTCTAATAGTCCGTGAGATTTGAGGCCCACAAGAACCAGCTTAGAATGGTGTATAAGCTGGCTTGAGGAACAGCCGAGACAGTAGATGATGTACTCTGGAGAATACTGAACTGAGTTGCAGAGAGTGGTTACAGGTCATTAATGCTTTTTTGCATAAAAATTAGTTGTTCTTTATCTTTTGAAGTGTGTTCTTACTTATCTCGGTTGACATAAGTAAATTATATCATTTTTTTAGTCTGAGTTTTATTATCATTGTTGACTGGATCATAACAACTTTTAGAAATCAAAGAACAGGAATAAGATGGAATTTTGCATCTGTTTTGGTGGATCTTCATTTTGCAGACGATATCGTCACGTTGTCGTCCAAGTTAAGAGATTTACAAAATAAAACCGATGTCTTTTCAGGAAATGCTAAACTAGTGGGACTAAAAATAAATTAGAATAAAACAAAAGTCCTCAGAATTAACGAAAAATCTAGCACTCCCATTAAGGTGCAAAGTAACTCAATAGAAGATGTAAGCACCTTTTCATATCTGAGAGCAACAATAAACAAAAAAGGTGGTACTGGTGAAGATATTGATCTTAGAATTTGAAAACCTCGCAACTGTTTTAAGAAACTTAATAAATTGTGGAGAGCAACTAATATACATGTAAAAACCAAGTTAAATCTATACAAATCACTAGTACTTTCAGTTCTCTTATATGGTTCTGAAACATGGAAAATTACCAAAACACAGCGCAATAAACTAAATGTTTTTCAAAATAAATGTTTAAGAATTATCTTAAAGATATTTTGGCCATACTACATTTCAAATGAAGAATTGTTAAATAAAGCAAAATTTAATGAAGTAGGAAATGAAATCAAATTTAGACGTTGGAAGTTTACAGGACACATTTAAAGAATGAACAGGGACAGTATTCCTAATATAGCATTGACTTGGACCCCTGATGGAAGGAGAAAGCGTGGACGTCCCCGTTTGATTTGGCGACGTATGATGGAACAAGAGAGAAGTGAGGCTGGATGGGCGAGCTGGTATGAAGCTAGACTTGCTGCATCGGACAAGAAACTTTGGCGATCTAGATTGAAGGCCTTATGTGCCCCTAGGCACTAAATAATTATGAAAATGACTATTCTCTGAGACTTGAGGTCCTCAAGAACCAGCTCAGGATGGTGTATGAGCTGGCTTGAGGGGCAGCCGAGATTGTAGATGATGTTATCCTGCGAATTCTGATCTGAGTTGCAAAAAGAGTGGTTCATTGTTTTATTGTAATGAAAAAAAATTAGTTGTGCTTTATCTTTCGAAGAATTTTCTTACTTAGTTGGTATGATTAGATTACGTCAAATCTATTTATTAGTCCGTGAGACTTAAGGTCATCAAGAAACATCTGAGGATGATATATATAATCTGTCCTGAGAAATAACCAAGACAGAAGATGATGTTCTCTGGCGAATCCTGACCTCAGTTGCATAGTTGCATTTAGAGCACTGAGGAAACTGCTTGCAAGCAAATTAAATTTTCTTTGGATTCAAAGCCTAGACAGAGCAGTCTGGTCTCCTTTGCTGTCCATTCTACCCAGGGAGGCACCTGGATGAGTGCAGGTATTCGAAGTATATAAAAATGAGTAGTTGTTTTTTTGCTGATTTGGAAAAGAATATAACTTAAGTGAAGTAAGTAGTTGAATTAGCGTCACACTGGATCAACACAATGGGCTACTGGCGAAGACCCGTATTAATACAGAAGTGAAAGATCCAAGGACACCTGATAATTTTGAACAAGAAAATACGTCCTATTCCATTGTTATACTCATCGTATAATAATGGAATAGGACGCATTTAAACGTAAGTAGATCCGGCAACCTATTTTACAAACCTCTGTTTCTTTGTAAACTGATTATAACGAGAAGATAATGACTCAAAATTTGCTGTGATTTTAATAGCCTGTACTGTTGATGAATAAAAGTATTATATTTCAGACATTATCCAGCCTTTTTTTCTATTAATACCAAATTAGAGAAGTTCCTATTTCATTAAATCTTTTTTAAATTGAAAGCATTTCAATTTATGCAAAAACCCTTTTACATATTCTATATACATTCGCACGATTTTTCTATATTTCATTTTAGTTATTTGAGCTCTAATTTTCCAATTTCAGTTGCAAACGAAACGGTTAATGGAGAAAGGGAGCTCGCAATTCGAGGTAAATAAAATGTTTCAAAACCTACTGATGGGAGTTACAAATGGCATTCAACACACAGAAATTATCTAGTAGCAGTGATTAAGCGCGAGTTGTAAACACGAAAAAGGGAGATTCTGTATTACACCCACTCTTTTTCCTGAACCAGAATTTTAACAGCCTCCTGCCTCTCTTATCTCTTACAGGCACAGATCTCTTACATTTACAAGCGCATAATTGACGGAAGAATTCTTGCGACATAAAACACAAATGACCTACTTACCTACAGAGGAATTTTAGAAAGTTTCCGCTGAATGAAGTTCGCAAAACTATCGAACTATTCAAACAGGCAGTAGTCTCTGAGTTCGGTCTTTAGGGCTAATGCTTCTAAAATATCAATATAAATATCCAGTACTTAGCAACACTAGATAACAGTGTTAATTCTTCCAAACTCCATGCAACTGGCCTTCTCCAGGATACTTTTCAAGTTCCTAAACTTTTATTAGAATCACAATTCCGATTGTAGTTTGATTTGTAATACTAACTCCAATAGAAGACTTGCGGGTTACGATTACTTAAAATTTTTATGGTTAGCGAAAAGTATTGGGTCATTCGGAAAGTTCTGTGTTTTTTTATGATAAATACCAACGAAGCAGTACAAAAATTTAAGAAAATGTTATTGAATCACATAAGTACCATTTTGTTCTACGACATTTTGCCATCTTTCCGGCAGCTGGAAAGTTCCTTTCTTAAAAAGACATTAGGCTTAATCGTAAAGAAGTTATCGAGGTGCTGTTTGGCAGTCTCGAAAGAATTGAACTGCAGGCAGTTCAGAGAATTTTGAAATGACCTGAAGAGGTGAAAATCTGAGGGGGCAAGGTCTTGTATATATGGAGTGTGACACAAAACATCCCAACCATACTCAATAAGTCTTTGTCTGACATTCATTATCATGCTGGAAGACAACACCTCGACGATTGGTCAGTTCTGGTTGCTTTGCTTCGATTTCTGCTTTTAATACTGCCATTTGAGAACAGTATTTTTCCGAATTTATTGTCTGATTTTGTGGCAACAATTCATAATGAACAATTCCTTTGTAATCCCACCATACACAAAGCATTAATTTTTTGAGATGCAGCCCCCTTCTCGATGTTAGTTGGGGAGGTTCATTTGGCTTACCCCATGATCTTTTTCTTGTAACCATTATTGTATAGTATCCACTTCTCATCTCCAGTAATGAGCCGTTTAAAAAAAGGAGCGTCTTCATTTCGTCTCAGCAAAGAATCACATGACGAAATTCGAGCAGGCATATTCTGTTGTGTCAAAGTATGGGGTACCCATACATCATAGCGTCTTACATACCCAATCTTCTTCAGATGATCATGAACTGTACTTTTTGGAATATTTAGTCTGTGTGATAGTTCCTGAACTGTGTAACGTGGATTTTCAGCGATGGCATCTTTTAAAAGGTCCTCGTTTACAGAGGATGGTCGTCCAGAGCGGGCATCATCTTCGAGACTGAAATTTCCGCGCTTAAATTTATCAAACCACCTTCGAACTGTGTCATCAGAAACAGCACATATTTTAGAGCAGTCTGACTAGCATTTTTCCTTTCTTAAAATAAAAGAGCATAATATGACGAAAATGAACTTTTTGGTTCTCCATTCTTAGCACTGCAGTGAAACAAAAATTGTGCCACAACACAAGCTAGAATTATGCAGTGAAAGCAGAAAAGACCGAATTTACACGTCTGGTTCAATCAAGGTCACTCCTTATCGGCGGTAGCAAAATAGTAACAAGAAAGCGCGCTTCGATTTGAAAAACCGGAGAACTTTCCGGATGACCCAATATTTTACATAGTAAAAAACTATTTTAAAACCTAAATTTCTTTTTGCATACCAGACATGAATCTAACACGGAATCGAATAATGAGCCTTCATGGTGTGAATTAAGAAGCTCCTTCAACCAACTTAGGATTATGTTCTATTTTAAAGCTTTATTTTTATACACCTAAAATTCTGTTCAATGCATTTTAAGAAACGCTGCTTAGCATAAAGACGAAACTTGGAGATAACCCCTAATGCGCGCGGTAGCTCTTTTAATTGTTTGAAATCTAACTAGTGAGGAAATTCCCAACTCTTGTCTTGATGATGGTAGACGTCTTGCTCCACCGAAATGACCATTAACGATTTTTGCAAGTGTTTACATTTTATTAGCTGTTTGAAAGTTTTTAATTTTTTCAGTAATTTAACTATTTTCTTACTTATCCCACTCGTATGAGGCAGGCCAGGTCCAAAAGACTGTCAGCCCTGAGTTCATTGATAGGGACACTCTTGACATTTCTGAACCCCCCCCCCCCCCAGTGACTCCAATACAGTAAAAGAAGTGCTCAAGAGAAGCTAGAGCCGTCTTGCTCTTGGTGCAAGCTGGAAAATCCTTTTCTTCGCTTCCAATCTTCATGGTCCTTAAAAGCACGCTTCTGAATCGAACGGGTCGTCTGATCCACTCTGTCCCTAGAGAACTCGATGGTTGCACCGGAATGATGTCTTTGATACCAAAGGATCTACAAGTTGTGCTGTTCGAAACATTGTGTAAATCTCCTCACTATCATCATCTTTGTGTAGGTCTCCTCAAAAGTTAAACTATACGTATATACTATACACTAGCAAACAATACAGCAGAATAATCAAGTTCCCGTATATACTTCAGAATGTGTTGTACCATTTTATGTAAGGGAGCTACACTTATTAATTCACTTCACGAAGGCTCGCTATTAAATTCTTGCGAGATCCATTAAGGTGCCTGGTATGCAAATAAAGTAAATCCATGTGCTAAAATCCTTTTAATACACGTAAATTATATGACTATTAACATTTGAAAGTTTAGTTACAGGTAAGTTTCCTGTTGGAATTACTATTCCAAGTCAAACTCAAGTAGAAATTACAATTCTAATATTAAGTCTAGGAGCTTGGAAAAGTAACCTGGAGAAGACCTGCTGCAAAAGTTTGAAAGAATCAATATACGCTGGCTCGAGTTTAAGCCACACATGTGAAAATACAGGAAGTTTAATTAAACCGCACCGCACACTATCTGGCCATTCTCAAAATGAATATTCAAGAGTAACCTTATAATTTGGATCTATAAAATTCTGGCGTTGTTGCGGTATCTGTGAGTGCAATGCATAGGTGCGTAGATTTCATTAGGTGAAACGTTTCTCCACAGACGAATTCAAATTTTCAAAAGTATCGTAATTTTGTATCTATCGTGAAGTAGTATGCTAATGGATATTGCATTTTTAATAGAATTATAAATTTTCAGATAAGACAGACATTTATATGTATGGGCCTGTTATGAAAATAAAACTTTGTTTTAAAATTTTTGAAACTTTGTTGAAAATTTGAGAAACGAACAAGTTTCAAGTGTTTCAAGTGAAGTGGGGTTTCGCAGCGAAACCACACTTTAAAATTTCCTAGCCTGATTATACAACGGTTTTGTTTGGGCAACCACGCAACAGATGCTCTATAATACCGCCATCTGTAGATCAATAGTATAAAATTTGTCCCAATAACGGTTCTTTCAACGGCCTAATCAAATAGAAATTTCAGTCGGTACTTCAATAAATTGAATAGAAGTGATATTTGTAAACGAAAAGTGTATAAAAGGCCGTGTCTGTTGAGTTTTTTTTGCATGAACCCATTCATTATGTTCTTAAGTACCACTTAAACAGTTTGCAAAACATTTAAAAATATTTTAAACCATAAACTAATTGTATCGCTAAAAACATGAATACCTTCAATTCAAATCGTATTAAGAATGCATACAAAATCTTATAAAACTTTAAGTTTTTATATTCTGTGCTTGGAAAGGTTAAACCATGCAGCTTATAAAAATTCATTCCTTCTCCCAAATAACAGTAATCTTTATGCTCTGTAAAGAAATGCATCAATTTTTTTAAGTTATCAAGGTACCATTTAGATTTGTTGCCATAAGTGTTCCATGTACGTATTCTGGCCGTGACGTCAGTTGGCTTGTTCAAATACGATTTCAGCACATCGTAGCACTGGAGCAACACAATGGACTATTGGCGACGTTCCGGGATCAAACCCGAAAGGACAGATCAAGGACAACACCACGTAATTTCGAACCATGGTCAGATGACGAGGTCACACCTGAGCTGGCTTCCCACTCTCCAAGTTTCCACACCATGCCAAAGGAAGGAAATTTGAGACCATGGCACATTTAACATGCACCCTCAGGAACACGTCGGTCTTTGGCTGGATTCGAACTTGCAACCCTCCGGCTGCTAATCCGTTACTCTTCCAACCGGGCTACCGCTGCCCGACAGAGCATTTGCATACTCAAAAGTAAAATTTTCACTTAACGTCTGGTTTGTTTACACCGCAAATCACAGACAGAGAAAAGTCAGTAACTTTTCTCTTCAACTTAATATTATGTGTTCTTTGAAAATTGTACATTCCGCTGAGACAAGGACGACGTTTTGTTTGGACACTAGAGTGGGAAAAAACACTTTTGCAGGATATTGACTTTGTCCCAATACGCAAAAAGTTGGCTAATGGGTCAAATAGATCTGGCATAAAATTTAATAAATGGAAAAATATATTTAATAAAGAATAGTAAAGTTGCAGTTGCAAAGTCTGACTGTCGGAGTTACAGATATGATGCAAACTTTGAATAAAAAATATCTAATAAAAATACACTTACACCTGTAAAGCTTGCAACACTGTCAACATTGTCGTGAATGGATTTTTCGTTTAATTCGATAGGATTTTTATTTATTTGTCCTTTGTCTTCCAATTTATCCATTTCTATTTCATTTGTCCTCTAATGGAGGTACACCTCGTAATTTTGAACTACTGTCAGATGACGATGTCAACACCCAAGCTGGAAACCCCATTCTCCAAACGTGCACACCACGGCAACTGGAGGACATTTAAGGCAAGATTTTCCTTGCACCAGCCCCCACGTTCACGACGGTCTTTGGTTGTATCGGATTTCGAACTCGTAATAATCCGGTTGCTAATCTGTGACTACCAACTGGACTACCTCGGCCGTAGAAATTTATGAATAAAAAGCTAATGTAAAAAGAGTACCACATCAAATTCAGGTAAAGTTTATTTTAGTTGTACAAACATTTAGTATAAGCACGCCATGATGTAAGTTAACATGAAAATGAGTAAACTTTTATGTCAGCTTGAAATATAAAGACGTATCTTATGCAAACACTGGAAAATTGAATTGAAGATCGCTACTCCCATCAGTTCGCCGTGACAGCATAATAATCCCTTTTCAACAGACTTCTTTAAAACGTCAGACATTCGGCCAACAAGCATACAAGTTTTGCTTTGAAATTCTGCATCAGTTGCGATGAATGAAGTTTCGAAGTCAGAAATACCTCAGACACATGAAACTTGCTTATGCCTGCTTTTGATTCCTTTTGAAACTTGTTCGGCAGAATAAAGTAAAAGAATAAATAATGCTACTTTGCGTTGGCGGAAGATCCTGAGCGTGACTCTATCTCCAATGAAGTTGTCTTGTGAACTGAATTGCGATGAGTTGTCAGAACGTTTTGATGTAGAGTAGGTCTTGTTGGTGGCGTCCAATGAGAATGCAAGTAGTGTCACTTGATGATACTACTTATCTAATGAGTCAAGGGAGTAGGATGGAACTAAAAAGGGGGTGTGAACTTAGAGAATGTACACAAAAACTATTTGGGCGGAGTTATATTAAGAAATCTAAAAGCGATGATTTAGAGTTAAAATTTAACAATTAAGAATGGCTCTTGGCTGTTTGCTACTAATTCTCCAACGAAAGTCACATCTGGGGATTTAAAAACGCTACTTTTTCAACTGAGCTACCGCGGCCACTATGTAAGCTTATAAATGCTTAACTTAGAAAGATGCATGGTTAATAGATTTAAAACTGGATTCTTCTCCCTGTGTTCTTTTGGCTCATGGAGCTTGGTGAAATTAGGAGAGTGGTTTTCGCGCTGTTTCAGCGAAGATACAAGAGTGGTTTGGCGAAATATGATCTGACGACATGGATCTTCCAATTCATCAGTATGGACTAAGGCAAAATAAGCATTTGCCTCAACTCTTAAAATTGGTGGAAATCAAAAACAATGAGCATGAATCTACGGGCGGCAGGTTGACCCAAAAGGAAAATTATGTAACGAAAAGAAAAACGAAGTGATTCTGAGTTTGATTTGAGACGCCATGTTTCTATTATTAAGATATTTTCATTGACTTGACTTCAGCTAAAAAGGAGAAAGGTTAATATAAATAAGGTACATACGATTGGCCATATAAGATTGAAATAAATTATAAATTACGTCTCTTTAATCAGAAAATACATACAAGATAATACATCATGTTTCGAAATAAATATTCTACTGCTAAATTTACCTAGAATGATCGTTGGTGTGTTTTAGACACCAAGTGCATTTTCCAGTCTAAACAGCTTTCGTTCTGCAAAAAGTAACCATAGAATAGACAAAACAGATTTCTAGACCACTATTAATTTAAGGTATGTGTACGCTAGAAGATTTTGTTTTTTAATTTTGACTTAAAAAATCCAATTTTTTACAATAGGTCATTGGTTTGTGCTTAAACTCATTTCAGAGCGAAAAATTCAGATTAAGCTAGAACTATACGATAATGAATCGGATAGTGCTGAGTTTCCTTTTCCTTAAATCCGGATAAAAGTGCGGATTAAGTGAAAATAAATTAGTAGACCCTGAAGAAAGTAGCAGATTGCTTGCTGACATTATCTAAAATAATTTTGATTTTTTTCTTCCGGAAGGCACAGTATGAAAAAAATATTTTCAAGCGTCAGGGCAAAAAGAGTTAAATTAAAATGGCAACTTCTCAGAATCTTGAAATATTTCTCTTTTTCACAAATATTCAGGATGAAAGGTATAAGAAAGATCATAATACAAATAATTATAATTTAGATTCGTGTGTTAGATTTTGTGTTTAATTATATTTATCACATTGCTACTACATGTCACATTTTCTTTATTTCTACTTAGACTCATTTCCTTATACTAAAATATTTCTTAAGCAGCTTCTAAAATACATACAAAACACACTAAATAAGAAAGAATTAATAGACGAAATTCTTATGCGACCTTTTTAGTATCATAAGCTGCTTTTCCTATCTTCTGTATCTAAGATAAATTAGTAACTTATTACAGAATGAATTTACTACAAAAGAAAGTATTCGCATCCCATGCAATTATTACATTTCCAGGTGATTCCATCACATGCAATTGTTGCAGCTCCCAGTGATGCAACGAAACTGAATTTTCATTCTGCCAGTTTTCATTACCTTAGTTCAGGGATGGGCAAACTACGGCCCGCCGGAAGGTTTTATGCGGCCCGCGGATAGAATTTTAATTTGCCGGTCCGACGGAAATTAAAAGAAAATATGATTTATATATTATATATCCATCTCCTTTTCTACTTTGTTTAAATATTTTTTTTCTTCCTTTTTTCAAAGGACTGATGATCTTTTTACTTTCTCTATTTTTGTTCTACAAAACATAAATCGACGGAAATAGCAAGCACAGACAGCTTTCAATCGGTAAAGTGTTAAAAGCTGAAGTTCTTTGTTAGTTATAGCTGTAGACTGGCGCCAACAAGCGTTATCTCTTTCTCGGGGAGCAGACATATGGGAATCCAATATAGGTGAATTAGACCTCACATGTGGCAGACTGTGCATTTTAAGCTCCAGCCTGGGCTTTTTCTTTTGGCGCGAGTTTTAATATTATTGATTGCGTATGGAAAGATTGCGGACATATAGCATCATTGTGAATAGTGGTGAAAGTATAAAAAGTATAGCGTAGCTAGTGCTTGTTTGGGTTATTCGTAAAATATTTCAACCCCAAAATGGCTACTAAAAAACGTAAAGTTGATTCAGAGTGCCGTGTTTTTAATGATGAATGGACCTGGAAATATTTTTTTACAGTTGTTAAAGATAAACCAGTGTGTCTCATCTGCAATGAAGCTGTAGCAGTCATCAAAGAATATAACATTTCCCGTCATTTCACATCTAAGCATAAGAATTCCAATTACGAAGCAATGTCCGAATATGAAAGAAAACAAAATGTAGAAAGTCTTTGTAAAAAATTATCAGGCCGACAAAATTTTTTCAAGAAGGTAAACACTATCCAAGAAGCAGCTACACATGCAAGTTACATTGTAGCATACAATATTGCTAACAATAATAAAGCTCTCAGTGATGGGGAGTTCGTTAAACAATGCATGCTCCAAGTTTGTGATGTTTTATGTCCAGACAAGAAAAATAATTTTGAGACTGTAAGCTTATCTCGAAAAACGGTGACTTCTAGAATCGAAGCCATCGATAAAAATTTGACATCACAATTAGAGTCAAAGATTGGCCAGTTTAAATTTTGCTCCATAGCTATGGATGAAAGCACTGATATAAATGATACTGCTCAATTAGTATTATTTATAAAAGAGGTGTTGATGAGAACTTTGAAATTACCGAGGAACTGGCGTGCATGCGTTCTTTAAAGGGAACTACAACGGGATGTGATATTTTTCGTGAATTTCAGGAAGGGCTTTTAACTTTGAAAGTTCCTATAACAAATATATGTAATATTACGACCGATGGAGCACCAAATATGACAGGAAAAAAATCTGGATTTCTTGGACTCTTTAATCAAAACTATCCCGGGAACAATGTTGTTTTTCTACATTGTGTTATACATCAAGATGCTCTGTGTAAATCTGCATTGAATATGAAACCCGTGCTTGATGCAGTCGTGAAGCTTGTAAATACTATTCGATCTCGTGGGCTACTCACAGGCAATTTCAAGATTTTCTTCAGTCCGTGCAATCTGAATACTCTGATGTACTGTATTACACGAAAGTAAGGTGGCTTAGTGCAGGATGTGTTTTCGAGCGAGTTTGGCAGCTGAAAGACGACATAGTGTCGTTCTTCCATGAGAAACAGTGTTCTGTGGAGTGCGAAATGTTAGAAGATACAGAATGGCTTTCGGACTTTGCATTTTTCACAGATCTTCTTTGTCATATGAGCAACTTGAATGTCAAGATGCAAGGGAAAAATCAATTTATCAACGATATCTGGGCACATCTCAAAGCTTTTAAACTAAAACCTAATCTGTTTGCTGGGCAGCTAGCTAAGAATGACTTGTCTCATTTCTCGAGGTTAAATTCAATACCCTCAGTAAATGAAGAGAAGCTTAAGAATTATGAAGATGGCTTGAAAAAACTGCATTTTGAGTTTCAAGATTTCAGTGCCATTCAAACAGAATTGGATATTTTTACCATGCCTTTCAACGTAAATTGTGAAGCAGTGAGGTCAGATTTGCAGCTTGAATTAATTGAGTTGCAAACTAACAATCATCTCAAGCAGCTGTTTCTAAATATGCCAAAGTTAGAGTTTTACAAATCATTATCGAAAGTAAGTTTCCCAAATTTAATATCTCACGCCCAGAAAATCAGTGCTATGTTTGCTTCATCTTATATATGTGAACAAGTGTTTTCAACTATGAGCCTTAGAAAGAATTATTTCAGAAGTAGACTGACAGATGAGCATTTAGCCTCGTTCCTTAGAATCAGTACATCTCACTTCGAACCTCAATATAAGGAACTTTTAAAAATGAAATCGCAATTTCATTCATCTCATTAACATATTTAAATCGTAATACTTGTATATTGTTTTTAAAATTTTAGAAAAATTTATCTTGGCCCGCCAAACTTTTTTTTTCGATTTTTGGCCCGCGACCGAAAAAGTTTGCCCATCCCTGCCTTAGTTCATCTACACAAATATTTTGCAGACTAAATAGGAAAGCTGCAATTTTTATATCAATACAAACCCATGGGCTGGTACTTTATGCGTTATTATCACATTCTTATAAGCCTAAGGGGATCTAAATATACACAATTGAATCAAGCGAACCTATCACTTAGATAAAGAACCCACGAATAAAATAAATATATTTTTGGGTTCACTGCGTTCTCTTAATTACATTTCTATAAGGCAAGGAAGAAAAAGTTTATTCATATGCTTATGAGTGTAATATAATTATGGGGATAGAACCCTAATATATAGTTGTGTGGCAAACATTCCATCTAGTCTTAATCTAACTTTGTTTTCTAATAGGATGCAAATCACAAAACTAATCAGAATATAAATATTCGAAATTAAGCAAAGAGCCATGAGTACCCCATTAGCGATATTAGTTTAGTTTGAATATCTTAAAATGGAGTGAGAAAAATTGAGATGTTTTTTGCGAATAACAAGCGTATTTTTTCATTGCTAATTTTAGATTGTTCTTAACCATAAAAACAGAGAAAAAGTAAAATGCAAAAGCAATAACTGGTACTGCACAGTAAAAGTGCTTCTAATTAATTATAGTTCTAAAATTTAGTTTTAATATGTTCAAATTCAACCTGACCATCGTGTACAAAGGGACTAGTGCACGTTAAATCTGTAGGTGCCTCAAATATCCTCACGTTGGCATGGTGTGGAAGTTTGGAGAGTGGGGTGCCAGCTCAGGTGCGACCTCGTCGTATGACCATGGTTGAAAATTACTTTGTGTTGTCCTCGGATTTTTCCCTTCTGGTTTCATCCCAGACCGTCGCCAATAGCAATACAATGGGCTATTGGCGACAGTCCGGGATCAATACCGAAGGGACAGATCCTATGACAACACCTCGTAATTTTGAATGTCAGATGACGAGGTCAACACCTGAGCTACTCCTATTCAACTGCTAAATAAGAGAGGGTATTGCAGCAAAGTAGGTATTGAGGATATACGTGGAGGACTCAGACAGATACATCATAACGGATCATATTTAATACAGCAATAAACATTTTACAAAAGCCCGGTTGACATTTCCTATTTGCATAATGTATGAGACAGCAAGCCTAAGCTCTTAGTGAATCGTCTTCCCATCTCTCTTCGTCTGTCTCTGTGCGATGCGCTGCATCATCTTTTCTATAAGCTTCAAGAAGTCTGTGCAAGCTGTTGGAATCCACGATACAGGTCTACATCAAAGCATCCACTTGAAGTGGAATATATCTTAAAATCTGCATCTGCTGTAGCTGTATTTTTGACAACGAAATAAGAATTCCTAATCCGAATTCCGCCGCATCTCTCTAGTAAGCAACGCATGAAAATACCTTAAATGCAATTTATCCTCGACTAATTTAGGTGAGAGTATGTGTTTGCGTTACGCGCAATTCAAAGGTAATGGTTATTAATTAACGTCGTACTAGAGCAACGCAACGGGCTATTGACGATGGTCCGGGATCAATCCCGAAGAGAAAGGTCGAAGGACAACACCACGTAATTTTGAACCACGTTCAGATGACAAGGCAACACTTGATCTGGCTCCCCACTCCCCAAACTTCAACACCACGCCAAACTTCCACAACATCTGAGGCCACGATAGATTCAACGTGCATCAGCTCCCTTTACCATAATTCAACAGGAAACACCTTGTAAAATTGTAATCAACAACTCAGGCAATAAGAGTTCAAAAAAAGAGTGGTTTGCAAGTCATTATTGTTTTATTGTAATGGAGAAAAATTGTTTGTGCTTGATCTTTTGAAGTGTCTTCCTACTTATCACAGTTGGCATGGACAAATTACACCAAGTCTAATAGTCCGTGAGATTTGAGGCCCACAAGAACCAGCTTAGAATGGTGTATAAGCTGGCTTGAGGAACAGCCGAGACAGTAGATGATGTACTCTGGAGAATACTGAACTGAGTTGCAGAGAGTGGTTACAGGTCATTAATGCTTTTTTGCATAAAAATTAGTTGTTCTTTATCTTTTGAAGTGTGTTCTTACTTATCTCGGTTGACATAAGTAAATTATATCATTTTTTTAGTCTGAGTTTTATTATCATTGTTGACTGGATCATAACAACTTTTAGAAATCAAAGAACAGGAATAAGATGGAATTTTGCATCTGTTTTGGTGGATCTTCATTTTGCAGACGATATCGTCACGTTGTCGTCCAAGTTAAGAGATTTACAAAATAAAACCGATGTCTTTTCAGGAAATGCTAAACTAGTGGGACTAAAAATAAATTAGAATAAAACAAAAGTCCTCAGAATTAACGAAAAATCTAGCACTCCCATTAAGGTGCAAAGTAACTCAATAGAAGATGTAAGCACCTTTTCATATCTGAGAGCAACAATAAACAAAAAAGGTGGTACTGGTGAAGATATTGATCTTAGAATTTGAAAACCTCGCAACTGTTTTAAGAAACTTAATAAATTGTGGAGAGCAACTAATATACATGTAAAAACCAAGTTAAATCTATACAAATCACTAGTACTTTCAGTTCTCTTATATGGTTCTGAAACATGGAAAATTACCAAAACACAGCGCAATAAACTAAATGTTTTTCAAAATAAATGTTTAAGAATTATCTTAAAGATATTTTGGCCATACTACATTTCAAATGAAGAATTGTTAAATAAAGCAAAATTTAATGAAGTAGGAAATGAAATCAAATTTAGACGTTGGAAGTTTACAGGACACATTTAAAGAATGAACAGGGACAGTATTCCTAATATAGCATTGACTTGGACCCCTGATGGAAGGAGAAAGCGTGGACGTCCCCGTTTGATTTGGCGACGTATGATGGAACAAGAGAGAAGTGAGGCTGGATGGGCGAGCTGGTATGAAGCTAGACTTGCTGCATCGGACAAGAAACTTTGGCGATCTAGATTGAAGGCCTTATGTGCCCCTAGGCACTAAATAATTATGAAAATGACTATTCTCTGAGACTTGAGGTCCTCAAGAACCAGCTCAGGATGGTGTATGAGCTGGCTTGAGGGGCAGCCGAGATTGTAGATGATGTTATCCTGCGAATTCTGATCTGAGTTGCAAAAAGAGTGGTTCATTGTTTTATTGTAATGAAAAAAAATTAGTTGTGCTTTATCTTTCGAAGAATTTTCTTACTTAGTTGGTATGATTAGATTACGTCAAATCTATTTATTAGTCCGTGAGACTTAAGGTCATCAAGAAACATCTGAGGATGATATATATAATCTGTCCTGAGAAATAACCAAGACAGAAGATGATGTTCTCTGGCGAATCCTGACCTCAGTTGCATAGTTGCATTTAGAGCACTGAGGAAACTGCTTGCAAGCAAATTAAATTTTCTTTGGATTCAAAGCCTAGACAGAGCAGTCTGGTCTCCTTTGCTGTCCATTCTACCCAGGGAGGCACCTGGATGAGTGCAGGTATTCGAAGTATATAAAAATGAGTAGTTGTTTTTTTGCTGATTTGGAAAAGAATATAACTTAAGTGAAGTAAGTAGTTGAATTAGCGTCACACTGGATCAACACAATGGGCTACTGGCGAAGACCCGTATTAATACAGAAGTGAAAGATCCAAGGACACCTGATAATTTTGAACAAGAAAATACGTCCTATTCCATTGTTATACTCATCGTATAATAATGGAATAGGACGCATTTAAACGTAAGTAGATCCGGCAACCTATTTTACAAACCTCTGTTTCTTTGTAAACTGATTATAACGAGAAGATAATGACTCAAAATTTGCTGTGATTTTAATAGCCTGTACTGTTGATGAATAAAAGTATTATATTTCAGACATTATCCAGCCTTTTTTTCTATTAATACCAAATTAGAGAAGTTCCTATTTCATTAAATCTTTTTTAAATTGAAAGCATTTCAATTTATGCAAAAACCCTTTTACATATTCTATATACATTCGCACGATTTTTCTATATTTCATTTTAGTTATTTGAGCTCTAATTTTCCAATTTCAGTTGCAAACGAAACGGTTAATGGAGAAAGGGAGCTCGCAATTCGAGGTAAATAAAATGTTTCAAAACCTACTGATGGGAGTTACAAATGGCATTCAACACACAGAAATTATCTAGTAGCAGTGATTAAGCGCGAGTTGTAAACACGAAAAAGGGAGATTCTGTATTACACCCACTCTTTTTCCTGAACCAGAATTTTAACAGCCTCCTGCCTCTCTTATCTCTTACAGGCACAGATCTCTTACATTTACAAGCGCATAATTGACGGAAGAATTCTTGCGACATAAAACACAAATGACCTACTTACCTACAGAGGAATTTTAGAAAGTTTCCGCTGAATGAAGTTCGCAAAACTATCGAACTATTCAAACAGGCAGTAGTCTCTGAGTTCGGTCTTTAGGGCTAATGCTTCTAAAATATCAATATAAATATCCAGTACTTAGCAACACTAGATAACAGTGTTAATTCTTCCAAACTCCATGCAACTGGCCTTCTCCAGGATACTTTTCAAGTTCCTAAACTTTTATTAGAATCACAATTCCGATTGTAGTTTGATTTGTAATACTAACTCCAATAGAAGACTTGCGGGTTACGATTACTTAAAATTTTTATGGTTAGCGAAAAGTATTGGGTCATTCGGAAAGTTCTGTGTTTTTTTATGATAAATACCAACGAAGCAGTACAAAAATTTAAGAAAATGTTATTGAATCACATAAGTACCATTTTGTTCTACGACATTTTGCCATCTTTCCGGCAGCTGGAAAGTTCCTTTCTTAAAAAGACATTAGGCTTAATCGTAAAGAAGTTATCGAGGTGCTGTTTGGCAGTCTCGAAAGAATTGAACTGCAGGCAGTTCAGAGAATTTTGAAATGACCTGAAGAGGTGAAAATCTGAGGGGGCAAGGTCTTGTATATATGGAGTGTGACACAAAACATCCCAACCATACTCAATAAGTCTTTGTCTGACATTCATTATCATGCTGGAAGACAACACCTCGACGATTGGTCAGTTCTGGTTGCTTTGCTTCGATTTCTGCTTTTAATACTGCCATTTGAGAACAGTATTTTTCCGAATTTATTGTCTGATTTTGTGGCAACAATTCATAATGAACAATTCCTTTGTAATCCCACCATACACAAAGCATTAATTTTTTGAGATGCAGCCCCCTTCTCGATGTTAGTTGGGGAGGTTCATTTGGCTTACCCCATGATCTTTTTCTTGTAACCATTATTGTATAGTATCCACTTCTCATCTCCAGTAATGAGCCGTTTAAAAAAAGGAGCGTCTTCATTTCGTCTCAGCAAAGAATCACATGACGAAATTCGAGCAGGCATATTCTGTTGTGTCAAAGTATGGGGTACCCATACATCATAGCGTCTTACATACCCAATCTTCTTCAGATGATCATGAACTGTACTTTTTGGAATATTTAGTCTGTGTGATAGTTCCTGAACTGTGTAACGTGGATTTTCAGCGATGGCATCTTTTAAAAGGTCCTCGTTTACAGAGGATGGTCGTCCAGAGCGGGCATCATCTTCGAGACTGAAATTTCCGCGCTTAAATTTATCAAACCACCTTCGAACTGTGTCATCAGAAACAGCACATATTTTAGAGCAGTCTGACTAGCATTTTTCCTTTCTTAAAATAAAAGAGCATAATATGACGAAAATGAACTTTTTGGTTCTCCATTCTTAGCACTGCAGTGAAACAAAAATTGTGCCACAACACAAGCTAGAATTATGCAGTGAAAGCAGAAAAGACCGAATTTACACGTCTGGTTCAATCAAGGTCACTCCTTATCGGCGGTAGCAAAATAGTAACAAGAAAGCGCGCTTCGATTTGAAAAACCGGAGAACTTTCCGGATGACCCAATATTTTACATAGTAAAAAACTATTTTAAAACCTAAATTTCTTTTTGCATACCAGACATGAATCTAACACGGAATCGAATAATGAGCCTTCATGGTGTGAATTAAGAAGCTCCTTCAACCAACTTAGGATTATGTTCTATTTTAAAGCTTTATTTTTATACACCTAAAATTCTGTTCAATGCATTTTAAGAAACGCTGCTTAGCATAAAGACGAAACTTGGAGATAACCCCTAATGCGCGCGGTAGCTCTTTTAATTGTTTGAAATCTAACTAGTGAGGAAATTCCCAACTCTTGTCTTGATGATGGTAGACGTCTTGCTCCACCGAAATGACCATTAACGATTTTTGCAAGTGTTTACATTTTATTAGCTGTTTGAAAGTTTTTAATTTTTTCAGTAATTTAACTATTTTCTTACTTATCCCACTCGTATGAGGCAGGCCAGGTCCAAAAGACTGTCAGCCCTGAGTTCATTGATAGGGACACTCTTGACATTTCTGAACCCCCCCCCCCCCCAGTGACTCCAATACAGTAAAAGAAGTGCTCAAGAGAAGCTAGAGCCGTCTTGCTCTTGGTGCAAGCTGGAAAATCCTTTTCTTCGCTTCCAATCTTCATGGTCCTTAAAAGCACGCTTCTGAATCGAACGGGTCGTCTGATCCACTCTGTCCCTAGAGAACTCGATGGTTGCACCGGAATGATGTCTTTGATACCAAAGGATCTACAAGTTGTGCTGTTCGAAACATTGTGTAAATCTCCTCACTATCATCATCTTTGTGTAGGTCTCCTCAAAAGTTAAACTATACGTATATACTATACACTAGCAAACAATACAGCAGAATAATCAAGTTCCCGTATATACTTCAGAATGTGTTGTACCATTTTATGTAAGGGAGCTACACTTATTAATTCACTTCACGAAGGCTCGCTATTAAATTCTTGCGAGATCCATTAAGGTGCCTGGTATGCAAATAAAGTAAATCCATGTGCTAAAATCCTTTTAATACACGTAAATTATATGACTATTAACATTTGAAAGTTTAGTTACAGGTAAGTTTCCTGTTGGAATTACTATTCCAAGTCAAACTCAAGTAGAAATTACAATTCTAATATTAAGTCTAGGAGCTTGGAAAAGTAACCTGGAGAAGACCTGCTGCAAAAGTTTGAAAGAATCAATATACGCTGGCTCGAGTTTAAGCCACACATGTGAAAATACAGGAAGTTTAATTAAACCGCACCGCACACTATCTGGCCATTCTCAAAATGAATATTCAAGAGTAACCTTATAATTTGGATCTATAAAATTCTGGCGTTGTTGCGGTATCTGTGAGTGCAATGCATAGGTGCGTAGATTTCATTAGGTGAAACGTTTCTCCACAGACGAATTCAAATTTTCAAAAGTATCGTAATTTTGTATCTATCGTGAAGTAGTATGCTAATGGATATTGCATTTTTAATAGAATTATAAATTTTCAGATAAGACAGACATTTATATGTATGGGCCTGTTATGAAAATAAAACTTTGTTTTAAAATTTTTGAAACTTTGTTGAAAATTTGAGAAACGAACAAGTTTCAAGTGTTTCAAGTGAAGTGGGGTTTCGCAGCGAAACCACACTTTAAAATTTCCTAGCCTGATTATACAACGGTTTTGTTTGGGCAACCACGCAACAGATGCTCTATAATACCGCCATCTGTAGATCAATAGTATAAAATTTGTCCCAATAACGGTTCTTTCAACGGCCTAATCAAATAGAAATTTCAGTCGGTACTTCAATAAATTGAATAGAAGTGATATTTGTAAACGAAAAGTGTATAAAAGGCCGTGTCTGTTGAGTTTTTTTTGCATGAACCCATTCATTATGTTCTTAAGTACCACTTAAACAGTTTGCAAAACATTTAAAAATATTTTAAACCATAAACTAATTGTATCGCTAAAAACATGAATACCTTCAATTCAAATCGTATTAAGAATGCATACAAAATCTTATAAAACTTTAAGTTTTTATATTCTGTGCTTGGAAAGGTTAAACCATGCAGCTTATAAAAATTCATTCCTTCTCCCAAATAACAGTAATCTTTATGCTCTGTAAAGAAATGCATCAATTTTTTTAAGTTATCAAGGTACCATTTAGATTTGTTGCCATAAGTGTTCCATGTACGTATTCTGGCCGTGACGTCAGTTGGCTTGTTCAAATACGATTTCAGCACATCGTAGCACTGGAGCAACACAATGGACTATTGGCGACGTTCCGGGATCAAACCCGAAAGGACAGATCAAGGACAACACCACGTAATTTCGAACCATGGTCAGATGACGAGGTCACACCTGAGCTGGCTTCCCACTCTCCAAGTTTCCACACCATGCCAAAGGAAGGAAATTTGAGACCATGGCACATTTAACATGCACCCTCAGGAACACGTCGGTCTTTGGCTGGATTCGAACTTGCAACCCTCCGGCTGCTAATCCGTTACTCTTCCAACCGGGCTACCGCTGCCCGACAGAGCATTTGCATACTCAAAAGTAAAATTTTCACTTAACGTCTGGTTTGTTTACACCGCAAATCACAGACAGAGAAAAGTCAGTAACTTTTCTCTTCAACTTAATATTATGTGTTCTTTGAAAATTGTACATTCCGCTGAGACAAGGACGACGTTTTGTTTGGACACTAGAGTGGGAAAAAACACTTTTGCAGGATATTGACTTTGTCCCAATACGCAAAAAGTTGGCTAATGGGTCAAATAGATCTGGCATAAAATTTAATAAATGGAAAAATATATTTAATAAAGAATAGTAAAGTTGCAGTTGCAAAGTCTGACTGTCGGAGTTACAGATATGATGCAAACTTTGAATAAAAAATATCTAATAAAAATACACTTACACCTGTAAAGCTTGCAACACTGTCAACATTGTCGTGAATGGATTTTTCGTTTAATTCGATAGGATTTTTATTTATTTGTCCTTTGTCTTCCAATTTATCCATTTCTATTTCATTTGTCCTCTAATGGAGGTACACCTCGTAATTTTGAACTACTGTCAGATGACGATGTCAACACCCAAGCTGGAAACCCCATTCTCCAAACGTGCACACCACGGCAACTGGAGGACATTTAAGGCAAGATTTTCCTTGCACCAGCCCCCACGTTCACGACGGTCTTTGGTTGTATCGGATTTCGAACTCGTAATAATCCGGTTGCTAATCTGTGACTACCAACTGGACTACCTCGGCCGTAGAAATTTATGAATAAAAAGCTAATGTAAAAAGAGTACCACATCAAATTCAGGTAAAGTTTATTTTAGTTGTACAAACATTTAGTATAAGCACGCCATGATGTAAGTTAACATGAAAATGAGTAAACTTTTATGTCAGCTTGAAATATAAAGACGTATCTTATGCAAACACTGGAAAATTGAATTGAAGATCGCTACTCCCATCAGTTCGCCGTGACAGCATAATAATCCCTTTTCAACAGACTTCTTTAAAACGTCAGACATTCGGCCAACAAGCATACAAGTTTTGCTTTGAAATTCTGCATCAGTTGCGATGAATGAAGTTTCGAAGTCAGAAATACCTCAGACACATGAAACTTGCTTATGCCTGCTTTTGATTCCTTTTGAAACTTGTTCGGCAGAATAAAGTAAAAGAATAAATAATGCTACTTTGCGTTGGCGGAAGATCCTGAGCGTGACTCTATCTCCAATGAAGTTGTCTTGTGAACTGAATTGCGATGAGTTGTCAGAACGTTTTGATGTAGAGTAGGTCTTGTTGGTGGCGTCCAATGAGAATGCAAGTAGTGTCACTTGATGATACTACTTATCTAATGAGTCAAGGGAGTAGGATGGAACTAAAAAGGGGGTGTGAACTTAGAGAATGTACACAAAAACTATTTGGGCGGAGTTATATTAAGAAATCTAAAAGCGATGATTTAGAGTTAAAATTTAACAATTAAGAATGGCTCTTGGCTGTTTGCTACTAATTCTCCAACGAAAGTCACATCTGGGGATTTAAAAACGCTACTTTTTCAACTGAGCTACCGCGGCCACTATGTAAGCTTATAAATGCTTAACTTAGAAAGATGCATGGTTAATAGATTTAAAACTGGATTCTTCTCCCTGTGTTCTTTTGGCTCATGGAGCTTGGTGAAATTAGGAGAGTGGTTTTCGCGCTGTTTCAGCGAAGATACAAGAGTGGTTTGGCGAAATATGATCTGACGACATGGATCTTCCAATTCATCAGTATGGACTAAGGCAAAATAAGCATTTGCCTCAACTCTTAAAATTGGTGGAAATCAAAAACAATGAGCATGAATCTACGGGCGGCAGGTTGACCCAAAAGGAAAATTATGTAACGAAAAGAAAAACGAAGTGATTCTGAGTTTGATTTGAGACGCCATGTTTCTATTATTAAGATATTTTCATTGACTTGACTTCAGCTAAAAAGGAGAAAGGTTAATATAAATAAGGTACATACGATTGGCCATATAAGATTGAAATAAATTATAAATTACGTCTCTTTAATCAGAAAATACATACAAGATAATACATCATGTTTCGAAAGAAAGATTCGCACAGAAACGATTTAATACTTAAACACATTTATTTACAAACTGGATGAAAAGTTTTTGTATTCTTAGGCCTGTCGAGTCTTCGTTATTTTAATGCATAAATTAATCAGACGACAGAGCAAACCAAGCAATTCTAGCAACATATTATTTAGTAATGGTAAGTTCAATCATCAGTAAAAGCTCTTGATATATTATTAGTAACTAAATCATCGCCTCCTCAGAAAAAGAGACTTTACTTAGCTGTTTTCAATATTATTTCCATTTATAACTTAAACCAAAGACAGCGATCCACGCAAACTATGCAACAGATAGTTCAGTAAGTCAAAGTAAATCCAGTCATCATTAAAACTACCAGTAGCTATACCATCTCTATCTTCAAGAAAAATAGACGTTATTTAGCTATTTTCGATATTATTTTAATACGTAACTTAACGCAAAGACAAAGCAAACCAAGCAAACTAGCAACAGATGGTTCATTAAGTCATGGTAAGTCCAATCATCAGTAAAAGTTCTAGATATAGTATCAGTAAACACACCCATCTGCAAGAAAAGTAAACATTACTTAGCTACTTTTAACACTATTTTAATACAGAACTTAACCCAATCGAAACGTATGGTTCTAGAAACGAATGATTCAGTATGTCAAGATCAGTTCAGTCGTCAGTAAAAACTCCGAATATAATATCAGTAACTTTTCCAGCGTCATCTGTAAGTACAACAAACCTTTCTTAACAACATGTATTAACCCTCCTGGTGGTTGTCTTGTCGAGGTATCTCATCATTAGAAGACAACTTACCAGATATTGATATCTTCATCAAGCAATCGGCAATATCTTAATGACGAGATATCTGGTCATTAGCAAAATTGGTCAGACCCTGATGGATGAGATATTGTATCTAAATCCCTTGGATGGTTAAAGTGATGTACTACAAATGTACAAGCGTATTTTTATTGCCGGAAGCCAACAACGTTCTTTGAGAACACTGATCTAGCTACTAACACGATCAATGCTATTTTGAAACAAACATTCATTTATTGTACAATATGATTGAAAACGTAGAATGTTCAGTACAGCACGAAGCAAAAAGTGTTTTCAATAATAAAACCGAAAGTCATATCTCATCGGCCTACAGCAGAAACTCATTAACAGATATTTTTTCGAAGATATTAAATGGATGAGAAATATACTGTCAGATTGTAACATATTTAAGATACATTACACTATCGAAAAGCTTTGTTCTTATTTTTGACCTAGAAATTAATAGTTAATTTTGAAACAACTGTACAGTAACAATTTTTCTTTTGTCAGTTAAAGAGTTTTAAAGAGTTTCTGCTCTAAGCCAACGTGTGGACTCTAAGTATGTATTTACGCTGATGATAACATGGAGATAGGCATGATTTATTATTGAAAGTAAGTGATATACACCTGTTGAAGTAGCAGTGATTAATGCTTCGATAGGCAGCTATCAAAAACGCTATCGACAGCAAACAAGACGGGAATTTCCCTTAAAATGACTTCCCTCTCACATGCCTCTAATCATCGTTGTAAATGATCTCTGGAAACTAAGAGTCTACTTTATTCTGCGCCACACGTAATTAAGCAATTTGTTGTAATTTATGATGAGTTTCAACGAGAACTGAAGGAGATAGAAGGCATGTATTTTATCCACGGACTAATTGGTTTAGATTGATTATTTGTCATTGCCAGAACAGAAGGCGATTGCTGTTTTTATTGCGAGAGGATGAGGCTCTAACATGAAAACATAGAGCCCCAAATGAAAGCTAAGGCGGAATATACATCAGAATTCCGACCTGCTCTACGGCTCTTTTAGGAGCCATAGCTTTCTTTCAAGAGGGAAGCGCAGAAATTTGCAGTTGAAATATTTAACACGAACGTGTGTTTGGTTATGAAAATAATGTCGTTGGTTATGTTCACTGTCGGGATAATCCGAGACGGATAAGGACTGGTGTTTTAACCTAGTAGAATTGCGATGAGTTGTCCTGGGATTTTCCCTTAGGGATTGATTCAGGTCCGTCGCCAATAGTTCGTTGTGTTGCTCCAATGCGACGTAATATAAACTATCTGCTTACCTGAACTCTGTGCAGTCTTAAAGCTGTCAAGCCATGTCTACAGACTTCCGAGAAAAAAAGTTATTGTGTTCAAAAACTGAATATTGTGAAACAAAGAAAATAATTTTTCTTTGTTTCAGTATTTTTTCAGTAACATTATAATTAACGTTAAAACTGTTAGAAAATAATTATAAGAATGTAGTTATAAAAATTAAAATGTAAATATTTAATTCCTTAAAATTAAAATGTCATTTGTTTAAATACTCTATTCAATAAACAAGCAATTCATTTAAATGCGTAATGCATTAAAAATGCAATCTAATTGAATATTTAATTCAATTGAAATGTGATTTATTCATAGGCGAATTTTTATACAAAGGAGATTCTGAGATTTTTAACAAATACGCGCTTTTTAACTGAGACGATTTCTAACTTAACGCTAAGGTCTTAGCGATACGTATGAAAGACTGCAACTTTCTCGACTACAAAGTACTGCATGGTGGAGATGGGTTAAACTGTATTTTATGGTTACATATACCATCGTTTTGTAAGTTACTTCTTGTAGTGGTGGCTAAGTTTGCTATCACCATATTGTGACAAAGTGAAAAGCAACAAATAATACGAAATGAAACTATTCGCATCATAGTGAATTGGTAGGGATCAAGCAGCAACAGCGATTGAATATGGGATGGTTGTTTGTCATTGCCAGAATAGAAGAACGATTGCCGTTTTTTTGCTAGAGGATGACATTATAACATACAAAGTGGACTCGCTGGCATTGGTCAGAGCATTGGATAGGAAGCTGGGTTTAATTAGAGATGGAAAAACCAACAAGGGACTAAACTGGGAATCTCTCGGGGAGCACAAGATATACAGGGTGAGTCTAAATTGTTTTAACAAAATAAGAGGGGTGATAGTACCCATTCAGAAGAGCAATAATTACCATGGAACATAGAGTCGAATTCCACTCTGAGAGGCAGAAAACAGTACAATATGAATTTCAACATGAACTTACAACAGTGTTGAGAAAGCGAATGAACGATACCAAAAGTTGCACAATCTGATTGATTGATCAGAGAAAAACTCACAACAAGTGCTCAAAGTGGAATCTACGCGTGTCGTTGCACAGTTCACACCGGCGAAGGAATGACTGGCTCTCGAAGATTCCTGGTGTTGTGTTAATTTTGTCTGCGGCAACACCGATTCTCGCTACGAGATCTTCAGCCGAGTTCACAAGCGTCTGGTACACTAAAGATTTCATGCTACCGACCAGGCCATCTTGCTTAGGAGATATGCTACGTAGGTATGTACAAAACGATGTCAGAGGCGATGACTTGTTCATGCTCAACGCGTTTCGACTTTACTCTTTTCTGTCTCAGAGTGGAATGCGACCCTATGTTCCATGGTAATTATTGCTCGTCTGGATGGGTACTATCACCCCTCTTATTTTGTAAAAACATTTTGGACTCACCCTGTATATCGGGAGGAGGAGGAGTTCCTCGGTAAACCAAAGGAAAAGCTTAAAAGTTGATTCCTGACCCCGTAGCATCGTCCTTATCTCAGCGTGTCCTGCATCAGCCATACCCCAGCGGCCAGAGCCAAAGACCAGCTGTGGTGAGTACCACTCACTTGAACTTCCCATCTATTTATATTTGCTCTCTCATTAGGCTGCAACGTAATGGTCCGAGTGATGCTAAGGAAAAATTGTAAATTATTGTGTTGTGCCTTTGTATACCTGTACTTGCTACTGGTCTATCTTGTAAATATTTTTGTACAAATTAATCTAATATTGAAATTTATGCAATTATGCTTTAAGGAATGAAGCCGAGACGCCTGGCCACGGTAGTGACTTCGGTCACAGCCGTGACTGTCGCCTCCCAATAGGTGAATTCAGACTATTTTCCCGTAGGTGACCTAGACACCACTTAAACCTGACTCCTGTTGGGAGGTAAGTGGTCACCTGCGGTGCCCATGCCCATGGTCCGAGTGATGTGCCAATGAACACAACGAAACAGCCTAAATTATAAATAAAGAGGTTTATTTTACAATAACAAAATGTACAATATCTTACAATAGAGATTTGTATCCCTAGGCTGTGGGCGATGCAAAACAGGCAAAAATGAATCTACTCAACCAGTTCAATCACCTGCACCCCTAAAAACCATCTGGATGGCTGTCGAAGACCATCTGGAAGGCCCGACAGATGTTTCGGGAATTTTCGGCTCGAGGTCAGTGGTGTTGACCTCTAATGCCGAGCTGTTAGGGACTTTACACCATACCTGTTGTGGTTGTTGCTAATCTCCACTTCCAGCTCAGCTAGACCAAATCAACAAGTTCTTTCACCTGAACAAAGTCATACACCAAAAGAGATTCAGAAAACAGGTCGTATCGGGACAACTCCAGGCAGTCGAGAATGTGTGCTGGAGAGGCCTGGACAGACTGGCATTTAAGACAAACAGGATGAATCTTGCGACCACAGCAAAATGTGAGACTCCTCACATGGCCACTGAAAATGCGGGAGAGCCCTGTCTGAATATGTCTGTCGCAATCGAGAGCAAGAGATCTTCCGGGACGATCCCCACGATACCAAGAGTGTACCGGGGAACGATCCATGCCTTCTTATCAAGATGTTTCTAATGGAGTAAAGCTCAAGAACCGTCAATGAGTGGGTATAGGACATTGGTTCATCGACACCCGCCTTCGTCAAATCATCAGCTACTTCACTTCCCTTGAGGTCCACGTGTGAAGGGAGCCTCTGTAGGTTCACCTCAAAGAAGGACGAAACATGCTTGATTTTATTAAGGATAGCTATGACAGTTCTATCTACAACACTGCTACAATTAGATGTTGGATGAATACGTGTCTATAACCATGATACTACCTCCACACTACTACTACATATGGCGTGAAATATTCATGAACTTAGTGCTTGTATAATCACTGTGGAGTTCAAATCATTTGTGTACGTTAACTTTATTAGATGAAATGACACAATATGCATAATTGCAAAGGATTAAATACATTTTAATATCTAAATTTACACTTAGATATTAATAAACAGGCATTGAACGCCTCTTTAACTTTCACCACAAGATAAAATGAACCATGCAACAAAAAAGTTTGAAGAAGGCTGATCTACATCACTATTTAATATTGCTACCTGTTGAATTTAACATTCAATTTGACTCCTTTAAATAGAAATATGTAGGAGACATCTATGTTACATTCTGATGCCATCGAAAATAGCTAAATTATGGAAGTAATCCTTCTAACTTTAAAACAAGGAATACACATAACATGAATTTCATAGTTGTCTACTGTATCATAATCTCACTGGGTGATTGCTATATTGCATAAATGGAACAACAGAGCAGTTTGAAGTATTAATTTTTTTATCCGGTGTCAAATGAGAAATTTTGAACGTTTCATACAAATAAAACTAACGCCAATATTATACATATTAATTAATCTGTAATAAATGTAAATTGATGCAATAAGTTTTTTGACCTGGTGGGGAAATGAGCTTCTGGAACTGAAGTCTCAATATATCTTTATTAAAACCAAATAACTGACTTGAGGCAGGTAATTGAATTAACATCGCACTGGAGCAACACAAAGGGCTATTGGCGACCTTTCGGTTGCTATTCCGCTATTCTTCGATCAGGGCTTCTGCAGCCCCATCTAACTTTTGGTTAACATTGAGAAGTTTTGAAAACCTTGAAAATTTATTGAAATTCCAGTTTTACTGCGAAAATATTTTTCGCGAAAGGAGGAAGTACGATAAAGATTATTTAGAGAATTTTTCTGTCCAGAGTTATAAAATACTAGGATACTCGAGTGCTAGCTGTGTTCTTGCTCTGAAGTTTCTGAAAAATCGATGTACATATATTTTTCCTATTTCCGTTCGCATGGTCCATAAAAGAACGGCAGTAGAAAAAATATGGTTTACTCTGAGATTCACTAAAGGCAGGAATGATTTCCAAATTTTGTTATCGGTTCTAAAAGGAAGTGCTGTGCACTAGATACGAGTTCACATGTCCTTGATAAGTAAGTAAATTTCCTTGATCACCGAAGTTAAGAACCATGCGCTACCCTGTATTTTACTTCTGTGATCTGACAGGTGTTTTCATCATGGTATGCCTTTGGTGCAATGCCACTATTATTGTAAAGTTGTATAAATTTTATAAATACACTTTGCTAATTCTGACATTGCACAGTCGAATGTCAGATAAGGGATAATTATTAATGAGAGAACATAAAATACTTTGTTTCTTTATTAAATCTAGTTCCCTGTATGTAGCATCAATAGGTTATAAACATATTTATGAAACATAAGAAAGTTATAAACATATTTATGAAACATAAGTAAGTTGTATAAATGTCAGATGTATCGAATATTTATGGAACATAAGTTATAAATATTATATTTATGAAACATAAGTAAGTTATAAATATGTAAGTAAAAACCGCGTCTAGTACTGATGGTACCACGCTGTATCATTTACTTATATCAGCGTTGTGACTTCGAAAAAACTCATTAATTTTTGTCTGCTCAGTCGGATAATTGAAAGGCCATATTAAAAGAGTCGCATTCGCAAGAGAATACGGCATATATTTTGAAGCTTAAGATCAGGTATGTGTTCTTACATTTTGAAACAAAGTCATACGTTCATCCGAGCACATATACTCAAGAATTGAGCATGTGTAATGATTCCAAGAGTGCAAGCTAGTTTCAGTTTGATACTGGTTTGTCATTCTAAGTCATTCTTTTCAAAGCGAGGGATGACTTCGAAGGTTATGAGAAAATGTATTCTCTCACAGAATGGTGAGTTGGTACCCCATCCCAGATAAAACCGAAGATTCATGAATTTAAATCCTCCTGATGGTTTATTTTCAAGTCTAAAACCATTCTGTAGTGGCCAGCCTAGGGTGCAGAAACCTGTTCCATACTCTCACCAGTTCTAGGATAAGTACAATTTGTTTTTCCTACTTGGATCTTCATTTCACTTAACCAGATCTTAGACGATATCGATATATATTCATACCATTTTGGATAGTCAATAATTTTATGAAGGGGCACCAGCACAGTTCGGGATAATAGAGAGAATGCTACTTCAGCGTTCAGATTTTGATACACGACATTTGCATGTTTCTATAGAACATTCCTGCCTTAAATTTCAGCCTTTACTCACTAGTAGTTAGCTCTGTGGTTGCCCATGTGGACTCTGAAACTAAAAATTTAAATTTATAGTGTTGAATTTCATGCATCATTTCATAAATGTGAAGATGGCTCGGATGCACATAGCATATGGAGAAGCCAAAGAAAAAGGACGAGCCACCGTGAGATGATATCCTAATTGGTATATATACGTATATATACGTGAGTATTTTTGTACTTAAGGAATTCCCAAGCCAAATCTTAGTTTTTGTATTTTCTAGACAGTGGATGAAAAAGTTGTTTAGAAGTTATCCGAGCTCGAAAAGGGAAAAATAAATTTATAAGCTTAAAAAAATAAGCAATGAGATGGGAATAAAAGCTTAACTACGGTTTTAATAGAAAATAATTTTTTTTTCATTTGAACGCAGTAAAAAAGTAATTTTCCTCTTTATCTGACGTATTCTATGGTAGTACAGTTTCTTTGTAAATCCCTAAAGTATTTCATAAAAGGTTTCAACGAAAAAAATCTCCTTACTTTCCGCTTTTATTTATTATCTTCAGACTACCGAATTTCTACCATTTCGCCCAAATGAAATAGTTCGTTATCCCAAGAGTTTGAAAACATCGTTTTACAGATGTTCAGCAATATTCTGATTACTGTTAGTTGTAATGTTTATTTATAATGATACACACATATTCAATTCCAATCTCTTGTCCATTTAATTCTATATTTTCACCGGTATAGAAATGCTAAATACGTTTCTCTTACAAAAATTTAAATCAGTATTCCTTCGTCTTGCAATAGTGAGAATAATTTTAATCTTTATTTTGTGAAAGCAGGGGAATAAATTTGTTGAAAATAGGTTTTAAATGTACGCAAATAAAGTATCCAATTCTAAAAGCAGTAATTGAATATTTTGAGAAGACAAATCATCTACTTAAAGCAGTAAAAATAATTCCATCATCATTTTGAAATAACTAATCCGGAAAGGTATTTCCTAGAAACAATGCTTCTATTAAATATCAGCAGAAATTACTAAATATTAGCAATAATTACTAAATATTAACAAGAATTACTAAATATTAGCAAGAATTACTAAATATTAGCAAGAATTGCTAAATGTTAGCAAGAATTGCTAAATGTTAGCAAGAATAGCAAAATATTAACAAGAATTAATAAATATTAGCAAGAATTACTAAATATAAGTAAGATCCATGCAAGCAAACGGGTAAGTTGTAGATGGTAGGCAATTGAATTAACGTAGCACTGGAACGACCCAACGGGCTGTTGGCGACGGTCCGGGAATAATCTCGAAGGGAAAGGTCGGAGGACACCGTCATTTTGAACAACGGTCAGATGACGAGGTTACACCTAAGCTGGAATCACACTCTCCAAGCTTCCTTACCATGCCAACGTGAGGTCATGACAGATTTAACGTGCACCAACCTCCACGCAGAACACGGTCTTTGTTTGGATTCGAACTCGCAACCCTCCTGTTGCTAATCCGCTACTGTTCCAACCGGATGTTGTAGATGGGGTTACGTAATTTAAAATGGCCGAGAATTATTCAATATTTTCAATATTTCATATTTGAAACTAAACTTTGAAATATTGATGTGACAAATACAGAAAAAAGCTTGTAAGTGACCATCTATCGCTATATTGGACATTATTACGGGCATCAAACGAATTGTGTGTGTAATTGAGATTCTAGATTACTCAATAATAAATCTAATTATATTTCTTGGATTTGTATAACCTGATTGTTCGTATTCTAAATTGTTATATCAGGATTATCAATGTATTAAATGTTTACTTCAATTTTAAAATAAAATAAAAATACCAATCAGCGCTTAATTTTTATTACAAGTAAATTAATTTGAGTTAATTAATTTCATAAATAAATATAAAGTTTATCAAATGATGTGGATTGCGTTTGTATGTTTTCTGAATTAATTAAATTGTTAAGCCATTGTCCCTCTGGTCAAAATGACAGTGTAGCAAAAATTGACCGTAGTGACCAAACTAAAGGGAATAATGTTATACGCTTGTAAAACTTGAGCGTTCAGGATGAAATATTTAAATTTTAGTATCACTGTGTGGGTTCACATTAAAATGATATTTTCAAATTTAATCAATAATTCTGGAGAGAATTTCAAAGAACTTTATAAAGCATGTTGTACAAAGACAAAAACATACGTAAACGTCTAAAAATAATTTTCAAAAGTACTTGTAACAAAATTATTATGTTGCATGACTAATATTTTTAAAATTTCATCATTTCAATCATTTTTACATTTATAGATTTTTCAATATAGTATTTTATCATAGGACGGTAGGAAGTTATTGAATTAATGTCACACTGGAGCCACAGAATGGGCTTTTGGTGACGGTATGGGATCTATCCCGAGGAGAAAGATCCGAGGACCACACCTCGTAATTTTGAACCACGGTCAGATGACGAGGTCAACAACCTGAAATGTCACCCCCTCTCCAAACTTCCACACCAAGCTAACGTAAGAACATTTGAGGCCATGACAGGTTTAATGTGCACCAGCCACCACGAACACGACGGTCTTAGTTGGATCACTCGCAACACTCTCGGTTGCTATTCGGCGATTCTACAACTTGGTTACGCGGCCCCATTGTTCATAAGATTATTTAACGCTAAGATCTTCTTAAGTAAACTTAAGCCCTCGAAAATAATCTGCATGTTCTTACTTATTCCTTAAGGCATACCTCAACAAGTCCGTGAGTCAAAACACGGTAAACAACCTAATCACAAGCTTGGGATCTAATAATACTATATACTTTTTTTAATCTCCCTTCCCGTTTTTTGAAAGTATTACGCATGTGAACATTGCGCAGGACTCATTGTTGAACATCTTAAGCTTAGCTCGCGTGTCGGAACTCAATACATAAATCCTTCTAGGAAGTGTGCTACCGAAAAATGATACAGTCCAAAACAAAGATGCAGCTCAGGGGAAATTTATCTGAAAGGCGAGCCTTATTCAGAAAGCACGACGACCATTTCAGTTCGTTGGATCAGAGCAGCATGCCTCCATTTCAACGCTCATATAACTGTGTTGAAAAGTGTGGGAGGCATATGATAAATTACATAAATTCAAGACAAACTTGCCCTTGGAGTGTTGTGTAAGTAGAATCTATTTTGTTGATGGCAAAAGCAAAAATAAGTTGATGTCAGTTTCGTTTCCGACGAAAATTCGACGGTTTGGTTTTAATTAAGGTATTTAGTTTGATCGTGGCATTATGGTTGGTGAACTGTCATATTATTTCCATTAGTTTCATGAAATTAATTAGCGGGAAACTTTGCAGTGATTAAATTATTTCGATAAGTGTGGCATTTTCTCTAAGAAAAATTCAATTCAATTTATTATGATCAAAGCTCAACATGGAAATGATTTCATGCACCATCTTTTGAAGTTGCGGAATTCATTAATGGGGATGCTTTTTGAGGTATGATTGATTGGTTTGGGTTTTACGGCGAAAAATCCATAAGAGGACAAGCAGCGGCAAAACGCAAGACAGAGTATGACCAAATGAAAATAAATTAATACCTAAATTACTTAACCAACAATAAAATCAGATTTAAAACAAGACACACAAGGCATTTATAAGCATGGGGTAAACCCATTTAAACATTTAATCAGATGAAAAGTAAGGAAAATCCCAGATTATTGTCTTCAGAGCAACATAAAAATAATGAATGATAATTAACACTCCTGGTGGTTGTCTCGATGAGGTATCTCGTCATTGACAAAACTGACCAGATCTTGATGGACGAGATATCCTGTTAGAAGAAAACAGACCAGATCATGATCTCGTCATTAATAAACTGACCAGATCTTGATGGACGAGATATCCTGTTAGAAGGAAACAGCCCAGATCATGATCTCGTCATTAATAAACTGACCAGATCTTGACGGACGAGATATCCTGTTAGAAGAAAACAGACCAGATCATGATCTCGTTATTAATAAACTGACCAGACCTTGACGGACGAGATATCCTGTTAGAAGAAAACAGACCAGATCATGATCTCGTCATTAATAAACTGACCAGACCTTGACGGACGAGATATCTTGTTAGAAGAAAACAGACCAGATCATGATCTCGTCATTAATAAACTGACCAGATCTTGACGGACGAGATATCTTGTTAGAAGAAAACAGACCAGATCATGATCTCGTCATTAATAAACTGACCAGATCTTGACGGACGAGATATCTTGTTAGAAGAAAACAGACCAGATCATGTTCTCGTCATTAATAAACTGACCAGATCTTGACGGACGAGATATCTTGTTAGAAGAAAACAGACCAGATCATGATCTCGTCATTAATAAACTGACCAGATCTTGACGGACGAGATATCTTGTTAGAAGAAAACAGACCAGATCATGATCTCGTCATTAATAAACTGACCAGATCTTGACGGACGAGATATCTTGTCATTAGAAGAAAACAGACCAGATCATGATCTCGTCATTAATAAACTGACCAGATCTTGACGGACGAGATATCTTGTTAGAAGAAAACAGACCAGATCATGTTCTCGTCATTAATAAACTGACCAGATCTTGACGGACGAGATATCTTGTTAGAAGAAAACAGACCAGATCATGATCTCGTCATTAATAAACTGACCAGATCTTGACGGACGAGATATCTTGTTAGAAGAAAACAGACCAGATCATGATCTCGTCATTAATAAACTGACCAGATCTTGATGGACGAGATATCTTGTTAGAAGAAAACAGACCAGATCATGATCTCGTCATTAATAAACTGACCAGATCTTGATGGACGAGATATCTTGTCATTAGAAGAAAACAGACCAGATCATGATTATCAAAAGTCGACAATATTACAGGATGACGAGACACCTTGTCATTAACAAAATTGGTCAAATCTTGAAGGACGAGATATCTCGTCGAAACCATTTGGAGGGTTAAACAATTTCTCATGTATGATAGCACAAATTAGATGAAATGAAGCAGTTTGAAACCATGACAGATGAAAACACTATATGGAATTTGAAAATGTAATGCTATGTTGAAATTTGAAGATTTGAGTAGGGATTTCCCCCGATCAAGTCTTGCAAGTTTAAAATTGTGCTTATGAAAAAAGCATAGACGGTTACGACAAAAAACTGCTCTGTAGATTAGAATATTAGAAACGATAAATTTAAGACTCCCAAGATAAAAGGAGGAAACACATTTATATAATTAAGAGTATCTCTCAAATGGTCTATGGTTAGATCGAGTTTCAAACTTGTAAGTCCGGTTCCTAATCCGCTGTTCTTACAACCGGGTGACCGCGGTCCCACAGGTGGTTTGGATAAAAATTCATATTTGTTTCAACACCACAGTTCTTTCTCAACAACTGATAATAAACATTCTCATCTGAGACAGACTTGGCAAAGATACTATTTCGACAGCACAACAAATCAATACTAAAGGACAAATGTCGATTATGTGGTAACTCTCCATTTATATAAGCTTGTTTTGCAATGTCTCCGCTTGGCACAAAGGTGCGGAAATCCAGGCCAGCATCGCTATAATTCGGGATATAGAGCACAGACTGTAAGGTCTTTGGAAACATTCTAGACTGTGGTATAATAGGCACGTTATCTTGTCTGTCGAGATCTTTAGCTAAGATTTATGTAGCCAATACTATATCATCCGAAGCTGGAAATTGCCATGATCCCGTTGCTAGGTAACAAAAGCCCTGTTTCCCAAAAGTAAACGCATAAATCTTCCGACAGAGTTTGATCTTCTCATCGAAACAAACATGGATGCAACCGAAAGTCAGTGCCCAAAACGGAAGATATCCCCCAAAGGTATCTCTGATAAAATATTCATTTGAAGAATTTGAAAGATTGATTTTAAAATAATCGATGGATTAGAGAGATAAACTATTCCAATTTTTGAAGTTGGTGTGTCTTTAACTCCAAAGAAATCACATCTAAACTAGGTGAATACTGACATCAGGTCATCTTCATTATATTGCATTGAATATAAATTTGAGCTTTCCAATCTAAATTAATTTCTTTTACTTTTCGTGAATTGTAGACCGTCATTATTAACGATACCTTACTTACAAAATATTGGTTTGTGTAGAAATGTAAATAGGCTTCTAAATTTTTTTCATCAAGAAATTGGTAGGTTGCGTCGAGGACACAAACGGTAGTTTTGACTTGAATACGCGAGTTTGATGTGTTGGGTTGTGGAATGAATGAAGCAGACATGGGAAGTCTGTACGATTGTTTATTGTGGGAATACTCAACAATTAATTTACGGTTTGAACGATTAAAGTGCAGTATGATATTGATTGTTGTTATCCAACATTAATTGTAGCGTAGTAGTTCGGTCGCCTTCGAATGTTACCACTTAACGGAGTTCTCACTCCAAGTAATCCAAAGTTACACTGCCCCAAAGCTAGCCCAGCACCGTTGAAATTCGACATATTGCGGACTCCTCCTCGCGGTTAGTGGGTCTGCGTACTCGGTCCGAAAGTCATATCAGATATGGATATCCTTTGTCTACATTTATCTTCTGGACGTTTTTTCTAGTTCTGAAATCATGAAACAAAACAGTTGTAAAGCTTTTTTGTAACGCTTTACTTATGCATGCCCCCAGTACTGTTTCAATTTTAAAAACGTGTTCCCGTCAAAAATTCCTATAACATTTTCATATTACTGATTTAAAATTCCAACACTCTTGTCATGGTTATATATGTATCACTCACTCACCAATTGTAAATTCTAGTGATATAAACAGTTTTATCTAAATTAGTAATTGAGCACAACAAATGTTTATACTAGAGCAGAATTAGTTTTACGTTACGAAGTTTTCGTAGTGGTAAGGTTTCAACCTCTGTGTGGCATGCTATTGCTGTAACACTGTAACTTCGTATGGCATAATTTTGTTTAATAGCATTTGTAATAACAGTATTCTTACAATACGTAGCTATACAAAATGGAGATGCTTTTTTCTTCAAATGTTATCGTTATTAAAATGTGAAACCAATAAAAAATTTATTTAAAAGGGAAAGTTTGAGACGAAGACTCATTCTAATTACTAAAACATTATTTAATAAATTCTGAGAAAAACGGCATCTCATTGTATAAAATTGAGTTTTTAATACAATGTGCTTTTACACGAAATATTTTAATACACTTACATCAAATAACATTTAAAATTAAAAACACGTTCGATTTTGTATACTATTAAGTTCTACTTTGGGCCAAACTTTAGGAAATAGTATGTGGCGTGATAAATTGCTTTATATTTCGAAAACCTAGAATCAGGGAACATGTATTTTAATAAAAATGTAAAGCATTTTCAACAAAGTAGAAAACAATGCAAACATTAGAAGGAGCACTAATATTTCTTCTAAATTATATTTTCCCCTCCTTAAAGTTTTCAAGAAAATACGAGAACTTCAGCGCTTGAGAACGAGAATAGAAATGAGTACGAGAATAGAAATTTCGAAGTGTACAATTATTCCCAGGTATCGCTATTATTTCTAAACATGGAACTTACAGTAAAAGAGAAAATGAAAACAACTTGAAGTAATTTTCTTCGTTAATTGTTTTTATTTTTTAAATTGAAAATTCTTTTTCAAGGTGATACTATTTTTGAGAATCGTGAAAAGAACATTCCATTGGAAAACTATTTTTAAATCTATGGGTTTGATGCAAAAGTTGGTCCCATTTTTTTGACAAAAATTGCAGAAAATTATTATTTACCAAAAATATGCTCCTTTCTGTTGGATGACCTTTCTCTTTCTCTCCGGTAGCTGCATATCCCCGCGTTCATACAAGTTCCGAGGTTTCTGGTTAAAGAACTGATCCAGAATCCACGGAACACACACACACAACGGCACCCTCACTATACTCAACACATATCTTCTTTTGCGTCTGCGAAACATTCTTGCCTTTTCGGATATAAAAAAGTATAATTTGTCGAAAATGCTCCTTATTTTCTGCCATTTTTGATGCTTAACAAAATTTAGAAAACACAACCCAATAACACAATTTTTTCACAAGTACTCTCTGAAATTCCATCTTTCAAACGACATCGAAACTTTATAAATGTGAAGTGGATAACAAACACTTCGGTTTTGCGATGCAATTCCATCTAGCCGCAAAAACGGGACGAACTTTTGCATCAACGCAATATTTCTAAGAACTTCATATTTCCTTATTATACCATTTTAACCACTGAGTATCCATTGAAACCATATAGCTCGGAAAAGGTAGTAGGGGTAAAAAATTGCGGGCCTGGCCGAGCCCGGAGTCTATACATAACTGAGAGAGGTACACAACATCATAACATCTGAAGGACTAAATATATTTATTTACAGTTAGAAATTACATCTGAACAAGATATCTTATCGTATGAGAGTACGTCCCACAAGGACATGTTAGTAGCTACGCTCAACAGAGGGCGCTAGTGTGTGCCACTTTGATTGGTCGAGAGAATAATATCCTACATTATGCAATGACGACATTTATGGTAAAATATTTTGATTCTTATAGTATTCTTGAATATTGTTTTAAGCACTCCTGATGGCTGTTTCTACGAGGTATCTCGTGATTACCAAAAGTGACCTGATCTTGATGGACGAGATGTCTCGATCTTGGAAAAAACCTGTCCTTTATCTCGTGATCATAAAAAGTTGGAAATATCCTGATTACGAGATATCTCGTCATTCGCAAAATTGGTTTGATCTCTATTGACTAGATATCTCGTAGAAACCACTTGAAGTATTAAAAAGCAAAATATTGAGGGAATGGTGGAGAAACGTATCATATCTCACTTGTAATCCATCTTGGTTTTCCTTTTCTTCTAGAGCCAATGTCTTCTACTTGCTGATTTGTAGATTTTGGATTATGTCCAACCATCACCTCAAGATAATGAAAGTTTTCCTAGGAAGAAGTGCCTATGTTCCCTGCGAATACATTCCGAGCTCGGCCTTTTTCAAAAAGGCCAATGTCAACTGTTCACAAATTTTAAATACCACAACCAATCGTGCTTTGGTTTTATATTTGCGTCCGAAACTGGTTTCGTGACCTAGTGATGGTTATATAATTAACTAATGGGTCAGGTCAAATGGATTCGAGCCGTTTCTTCTGAGGTACACAGCAATCTGACCCACCCGTAGCGTAAAATTGACCGTTTGATCCACTTCAGTAACCAGAGTGTTAGGTAAAAGTAATGACACTTAAATTCAGCCCCTTATCTATAAAACCCTCACAGTAAAAAAATTTTAAGTGCAACTCCTGTCTGTACTTTATAACCCAAAATTTCTGCTTTGAGAACAAAAAAGTTATTCCTCATCCACGTTTATTCATCTTACACGTTGTGGGATTTTTTTACGGTAAACCTTTCGTAGGGTTGGTATCATATGATGGAGTCGAGTTTAGTGTACCTGGAAGGGTTTGATATTTTTGAAGCTACCGAAAAGACCTTGATGACTCTTCAAAGCAGTGCTCTTTACACTTGAAGGCCCTCGAATTTCCTTCAAGGCCGTTAGTACAGAGATATATACAGGGTGAGTCTAAATTGTTTTTACAAAATAAGAGGGGTGATAGTACCGATCCAGACAAGCAATAATTACTATGGAACATGGGGTCGCATTCCACTCTGAGAGAAAGAAAAGAGTAAAATTAGAATTTCAACATGAACTGACAACAGTGTTGGGAAAGCGAATGAACGATACCAAAAGTTGCACAATCTGATTTATTGATCAGAGAAAAACTCACAGCAAGTGCTCAAAGTGGCGGCCACGCGTGTCGTTGCACAGTTCACACCGGCGATGACTGGCGCACCCTCTCGAAGATTCCTGGTGTTGTGTTAATTTTGTCTGCGGCAACACCGATTCTCGCTACGAGATCTTCAGCCGAGTCCACAGGCGTCTGGTTCACTAAAGATCTCATGTGGCCCCCAGAAGAAAAAGTCCAGTGGGTTGAGGTCCGGTGAGCGAGGAGGCGAAGCCACAGGTCCGCCACGTCCGATCCAACGTGCGGAATATGTGGCATTAAAGAAGTGCCGGACCGTCCTGGAAAAGTGTGCTGACTTCAGAGACGATGACTTGTTCATGCTCGATGCGTTTCGACTTTACTCTTTTCTGCCTCTCAGAGTGGAATGCAACCCTATGTTCCATGGTAATTATTACTCGTCTGGATGGGTACTATCACTACTATGGGTACCCTCTTATTTTGTAAAAACAATTTGGACTCATCCTGTATATATGCGAGTCACATCTCACAAAATCTAGTAGCCTGAATAGTAGCGATTAGCGTGGACCGAGCACCGGCCTTGATCACTATCTCCTGACATCCAAGATGAGACTCTCCACACTCAAATCTCTTTGTCGCATCGATAAGAGAGGGTAGAAACCATAATGGATTCGAGCCGTTTCGTCAGGATTCTGAGGTACCAACAAACTAACACACCTGTAGCGAGTGGACGGGAAAATCTCAGCAGTTTAGGCCGTTTCGGTAACCAGAGGATTAACACTCCAAGTGGTTTCGACGAGATATCTTGTCCATCAATATCTAATCAATTTTGCTATTGACTAGATACCTCGTCATCAAAATATTGAGTATTTTTCGATGATGACGCGATCAAGATGTGATGAGATACCTCGTCGATCAAGATCTGATCAGTTTGACCAATGACGAGAGAGCAATTAAAGGGGTTAAGTTGTCTGTGTGTGTGATTCGAATACACAAATCAATGCATTAATTTCATTTGATTGAAAAATAAAATATAAAACTTCCCTCTCAGGTTGAAATAGGATGCTCCTCTAAATTGCATATTTTTCTTTGCTTACCTGAAAAAAGAAAGACATTCCATTCAGTTTGCATCTCCTAAACAATATGAAGCAAACTTGCTTCAATGTATCCAGACGGAAAACACCAGACCTGAATTGTATTTGAACAACTCCAGGAGAAAACACATCTCGGTAAACATTGTCTGCATAAATATTGTTGCACAACGACACTCTAAAGAAGATTTAAAATTTTTTAATGCTCCAGCAAACTTTGTGAAAGGAGAATCCAGACGTTGCAATCCTTGGAGACACACTTGCAAGTTCCCACATTTAAGTCTAGACGGTGGAAATAATCTCGAAAGGTACTTGTTTTTAGAATGGTAGAATTAACTATGCTATTAAGAAAAAACGTGTAATTTAAAGAAGTTTGACAGATGTTTTGGGCTTTTGCATTCAAGGTGATTGAATTTGTTTTCTATCCCTTTTAGATTTCATGAAGCAGATGCATTACAAATATTTAGACTTGTGGTCTAGTAAGGTTTCCGACTTATGTATACAATGCTAAGTTTATTTGTTAGTTTATTGTCAAAGTGTAATGGTTTTTCTTACCATCTTAGTGACCTTACACTTGTTTTCAAATCAGTTTCACTCGATTTCAGTATGCCAATATTTGGGAGCTATGAGTGGCTTACTGTTAGGATTAAAGCATTTTATTTTAGAAATTTAGCAACTTTTAACTGCAACTGCTTCAGTTTTGCAGCTTTTTCTATAAATAACCAATGTGTTTGGTTAACCCTCCAAGTGGTTTCGACGAGATATCTCGTCCATCAAGGTCTGATCAATTTTGCTGTTGACGAAATACATCGCTCAAGATATTGCCGATTTTTTGATGATGCCGATAAGATCTGATCAGTTTTTTCTAATGACGAGATATCTCGTCCATCAAGAACTGGTAAATTTGGTGGTTGTCAATTTAGATACTTGAATGGTTGTCAATTGTTCGACGATTGTCAATTGAGAACCGTCGTGACAGCCAAGAGGAGGATTAATAACCATCCTTTAATATTTACAAAAATGTCACTACATTAACAATCCAAGTGTTTCGATTGGTGTGGTGTAGTTTGGAGAGTGGGGTGCCAGCTCAGGTGTGGCCTCGTCATCTGACCGTGGTTTAAAATGACGAGGTGTGGTCCTCGTCTCTTTCCCCTCGGGATGGATCCCGGACCTTTGTCAATAATCCATTGTGTTGCTCCATTAACTACCCACCAAGTGTTTCGACGAGATATCTCGTCCAAGATCTGAAGAAATTTCATTCTCTTGCTATTTGAAGGTCTTCGTACTCAATATCTGGCAGCTAGATATAATAATGCAGCTAACATAAGGGTTTAGACTCAGGCAGTGTCAGAGGCAATCAGAAAAGTAAAAACGCATGGAACGAAGATCTTACAAACGAACAAACACAAAACATGCACCCCGGATTGTAAAACAGCAGTTAACGGTAAATGTGCCTTGAGAGAAGCGAGATGGTATTGATTGTTTCATCGAAAGTAAAAACTAAATTACTACAATTCAATAATAAAGCAAGTTAACGTGATGTAAATTTTGAATTTGGATAACAACCTATCACCTCTGTAACCTCTAATAATCTGTCTAATTTGAACCAGAGCTCTATACGAATGTGAAGCCACAATGGCCCCTTCCGTCTTTCTAGGTATGTATGTATGTATGCATTTTAATTAGCGTCGCACTGGAGCAACACAATGGACTATTGGCGACGGTCTGGGATCAAAACCCAAGGGAAAAATCCGAGGAAACCAAGTAATTCGAAACCACGGTCAGATGACGAGGACAACGAGCTGGAACCCCAATCTCCAAGCTTCCATACCACGCCAACGTGAGGACATTTGAGGCCACGACACAGATTTAATATGCACCTGCTCCCGTATACACGACGATCTTTGGCTGGGCCGAGTTTCGAACTCGCAACCCTCCAGTTGTTAATCCATTACTCTTAAACCGGGCTAACGCTGTCAAAATTACGTGATGTTGTCCTCGATTTTTCCCTTGGGGTTTGATCCCGGACCTTCACCAATTATCCGTTGTATTGCTCCAGTGCGACGTTAATTAACTAACCTACGCGTTTCTTTACTAATATGCTGTACTAGTGTTCTAGTATTTTGTGATACTACACATTCCATGTGTCTGATACTACACATGGAATGTGTAGTATCAGACACAAAAATACCTCCATCTCAGTCGTTATTAGGAGCCAAGAAGTTAACAGGGAACGTTGAACAGATCAATCAAATGCACATTGCACAATCTAGTGCGATTAAAGCAGATTAACGTTCAAAGGGATTTGACGACTAAAAGCCTGTGTACCAGTGTGAGGCAGAAGAGTACCAGTGTTAGGCAGTCTTAGAAACTATCTAAAAGTCTGAATCACTTGGCATAACGATAAGACACAAATTTTAGCTCTTGGCGTTTTGATTAATTACTTCATCCGATCATATTTTACTTTTCAGATACCTTATTAAATATTTATTAATACATAGAATTTTCTTCTAAAACTACGATGCAAAAAAATCGTCTTTTAATAAATCGCCCATATTTGTATAAGTTATTTAGAAACTAAAGAATAAAACTATCGATCATCTATTCTTGAAATTGTAATTTTTCAATATTTATGAACATTAAAAAAATCAATATTTTATCGTATACGTTTCGTTGTTTTGGTAAAAAGTGAAGTCATTTGAAAGTCAAACATCTTAATTCCACATAGATTATATTTTCCGGGGATATATATTTGGAAATTCTTAGTCGATCTATGAAAGGCAGAAGCAATAAAGTTTCTCAAGAAACAATGCCACGCCCGAAAGATTCTTAATCAGCAAGAAGAATTTAATCGTTAAAGTCAACAAAGCTTCATTAGCGGAAGTGTTTACTTTATAGGGGCGTTTCATGGGACGAATAATCAAAGATACTTTTTAAAAAATATTCCAGAGTTAAGTGTATTTTGTCTTGTGCATTATCTTAAAAGATTCGCTTTTCGTCATTGTGGGATGGTAGGTAGGCATTTTAATTAACGTCGCGCTGGAACAACACAACTGGCTATCGGAGACGATCCGGGACCTGTTGGTCACACTTTTTGAAGCTACTCTCGATAGCACTGTTGAGTCTATTATATTTCACGTCTACAGGGTGAGTCTAAATTGTTTTTACAAAATAAGAGGGGTGATAGTACCCATCCAGACGAGCAATAATTACCATGGAACATAGGGTCACATTCCACTCTGAGAGGCAGAAAACAGTACAATAAGAATTTCATCATGAACTTACAACAGTGTTGGGAAAGCGAACGAACGATACTAAAAGTTGCACAATCTGATTGATCAGAGAAAAACTCACAGCAAGTGCTCAAAGTGGCGGCCACGCGTGTCGTTGCACAGTTCACACCGGCGAAGGAATGACTGGCGCACCCTCTCGAAGATTCCTGGTTTGTTCATTTTGTCTGCGGCAACACCGATTCTCGCTACGAGATCTTCAGCCGAGTCCACAGGCGTCTGGTACACTAAAGATTTCATGTTACCGACCAGGCCATCTTGCTTAGGAGATATGCTACGTAGGCAGGTAAAATACGACGTCAGAGGCGATGACTTGTTCATGCCTCGACGCGTTTCGACTTTACTCTTTTCTGCCTTTCAGAGTGGAATGCGACCCTATGTTCCATGGTAATTATTGCTCGTATGGATGGGTACTATCACCCCTCTTATTTTGTAAAAACAATTTAGACTCACCCTGTATATGCGCCATGAGGGGCTCATCTCCTCTAAGTCTGTACGGGATTCATGGATCGAGGTACTCTAAATCTTTTCTTTTCACATGGTTTACTGTCTTTAGTAAACACGGGGTTTGCGCTCCCGTGATACCTACTGTTTTTGGAGCGTGTTCCTTTTACCATCCGGGGTCTCGCTATCCCGGTTGGAAGAGTAACGGATTAGCAACCGGAGGGTTGCGAGTTAGAATACCACCAAAGACCGTCGTGTACAAAGGGGATGGTGCACATTAAATCTGTCGGGCCTCAAATGTCCTCACGTTGGCTTGGTGTGGAAGTTGCCTTGTCATCTGAGCGTGATTCAAAATTAGGTGTTGTCCTCCGGGATCTTTCCCTTTGGGATTGATCCCGGACCGTCACCAATAGCCCTTTGTGTTGTTCCAGTATGACGTTAATTCAAATACCTACCTACCTTTTATCATCAATCATATTGTAATAGAATTCCTTCTTTTAATCATCTTGGCGTGGTGTGGAAGTTTGGAGAGTGGGGTGCCAGCTCAGGTGTTGCCTCGTCATCTGACCGTGGTTCAAAATTACGTGGTGTTGTCCTCGGATCTTTCCCTTTGGGATTGATCCCGGACCGTCACCAATAGCCCATTGTGTTGCTCCAGTGTGACGTTAATTGAAATACCCCCCCCCCTTTTAATCATCATCTCTGAAACGTTTTTAGTATTTCTAATTGAACGTTACGGGATTTGATTGGGGAAAAACTCCATTCAAATATTTAAAAATTTGACTTTTTAAATTAGGTCATTAAGTATGAAATGTCCGATTACCTCAAGTAACAAGTTTGATACCCGATATCTCTGATCTTTCATTTTGAAATTTGTTTTTTTTTTTTGTGAAGGTACGTCATCACACACACACACACACACACACACACACACACACACACACACACACACACAGCCTTTCAGACGCACGCTTTGGTTTGTGATTATGTGTCGAATTGCCTTTTGCAGATTAAATCTTACAAACCATGGATCAGTCAAAAATTCGCGTTATTTTCGAATATGAGTTCCGTCGTAGAACTAATGCAGCGCAGAAAACTTGAAATATCAACGAAGTGTTTGGCAGGGATGTGGCTAATGAATGCACAGTACGTAGATGGTTTGAGAAGTTTCGATCTGGCGATTTTGATCTTCAAAATGAACCACGTGGGCGAAGTGAGAGCAAGGTGGAGAATGATGAGCTGAAAGCTGCAGTGTAAGCGGATACATCTCAAACTTCGTGTGAATTAGCAGAAAGGTTTGAATTTACTATTCCAACAATATTAAACCATTTGAAACAAATCGGTAAGGTTAAGAAGCTGGATAGATGGGGGTTCCGCATGAATTAAAAGAGCGTCAGAAGAGAAATCGTTTCGAAGCTTGCCTTTCCTTGCTGTCGTGACATAAAGGCGATCCGTTTTTACACCGTATTGTTGCATGTGATGAAAAATGGATTCTTTTCGACAATCGCAAGCGTTCGACACAATGGTTGGATAAAGATGAAGTGCCAAAACACACTCCGAAAACGGAATATTCACCAAAAATAGCTAATGGTGTCTATTTGGTGGTCCAGAGCTGGTGTTTTCCACTATAGCTTCATGAGATCTAGTCAATCGATTACGGCGGATATCTTCTGTAACCAATTAGATAAAATGATGAGGGAACTTGGAATTAAGGAGCCGAGATTGGTGAATAGAGACAGGTCAATCCTCTTGCAGGACCACATGTCGCACAAATATCGTAGCTCAAACTACAGGAGCTGGACTTGGAAACTCTCTGTCACCCACTGTATTCCCCAGACCTTGTACCAACTGACTACCATTTCTTTCAGGCATTGGACCACTTCCACCAAGGAAAATATTTAATTCCCAACAAGCTGTAGAAAACGCCTTTCGCGATTTTATTACCACTTGCTCTCCAGGCTTCTTTGCTGCCGGCATTAACAAGCTACCGTTAAGATGGCAAAACTGTATTGATAGTTTAGGCGCATACTTTGATTAATTGTATTGTTTCTTGCTTGAGATATAATAAACCAAACCTTCAGTTCGGTATCGGACATTTCATACTTAATGACCTAATATATAAATTTTACATTATAATACTTGCATCATAAAATACTTCGTATATAGTGTATATGTAAATATTCACTTCATTTATATATTATACAACATGTTGCTTGACCGCTATATTAAACTATCATCACACTGAATACAGTTTTAATATAACTTAATTAATCATTTATCATACATTTAGTGTTGGTCTGGTGATTAATATACTTTGAATTGATCTTAACTCATCTTACGTTTGGTGTAGCTTATCCATGTCTGGATCTTGCGCCATAAAACCCAGGATACCCAGACAATCTTTTCCTGTTTTTATCCCACTACTCTGTTCCCACATCCATCTTTTCTCCAATCACATTTTTCATTTGTTTTGATAGGAAAACTTTTGTCTTGTGTTTGGGGCAGCTTGGCGAAATATGGCCCTTGCACCATAAAACCCAAAATCAACCAATCGACAATCCGCTATATATAATGCATATCAGCTTTGTATTTTACAAAATAAACTATTTCATGTTTTATAAGTGGTTTCTTATTTCTTCTAATTTTACTATATTCATGACATCAGCACGTGAAGCAGAGTCAATGGATCTAATGATAATTATACCCAGTTGTAATACAGTATAAAAAATCGGTGCTTGCTTAGAATGTTAGAAATGTTTAGAAATCGAAATCTGAATCATTTCATGAATAAACAGGTTAATGTAAATGAAAAACAAAAGATTTAAAGAAATAGACAATTACAAGATTGTTTTGTAAAAAATGTGAAAACAAAATTATTTTGGAACTGTATGTTGATAAAATAGATCTGATAAACAATTTCCCTTTCAAAAACTTGTCATTTGACCATGGTTCAAAATTACGTGGTGTTGTCCTTGGACCTTTCCATTGGGGATTGATCCCGTACCGTCAATAGCCCGTAGTGTTGCTCCAGTGGGACTTTTATTAAATCTACCTTTCAAAAACTTGTTAATATCTGTATTAAAACTGCACATTGTTTAGTGTCACATGAATAGTAAGTTTGTGGACATAAAATTAAAAGTTGTTACTTAAAATTTTTGTATATCTCTTTAAGGGGAATTATTAAATATACAGGTCTGAATTTTATTGTGTTTTAAGTAAATACACTGCTGGCCACCGTAAATGCAACACCCTGAAGGAAGCATGCAAATAATATGAAATTTACAACATGCATTAGCGGAGGTGAGATATGCAAATGATTAGAATTTCAGCGCAGACGCACATCACGCGCGCCTGTGGCGCCACTTCAAAGCGCTATTTAAGGCTTGGAGATTTCGACGATTTCAAGTACGGCAATTGTGTTTTTCTTGTGGTTCTTTCAAAAAAACGATCAATTATGCCTCGTAGAAAACAGCGATCATCTTTTGATCAAGTATCCGAGTTCGACAGAGGAAGGATAGTGGCCTACCGAGATTGTGGATTATCTTTCAGGGAAATCGGTAGTCGTGTTGGACGACACCAAACAACTGTAATGCGGATATGTGATCGTTGGATGCAGGAGGGTACGACGGACCGACGTGTTCGATCGCATCCACCTCAGTGCACCACTTCACGTGATGACAGGCATATTGTGCGTATGGCAGTGACGGATCGCTCAGCCACATCACGAACCATAGCACAGCACATTCAGTCTGTATCGCATCATCCAGTGTCTGCGCGTACCATTCGACGCCGTTTACAGCAGAGTGGTCTGTCCGCAAGACGTCCATTGCTTCGTCTACCCTTGACGCAGAACCACAGACGTTTCCGCCGCCAATGGTGCGATGAAAGAAGGATGTGGACGGCAGAATGGAATGAAATTGTCTTTACTGACGAGTCACGCTTCTGTCTGCAACACCACGATGGTCGGATTCGAGTCTGGAGACACCGTGGAGAGAGGATGCTGAACAGCTGCGTTATGCACCGCCACACTGGTCCTGCACCGGGTATTATGGTATGGGGCGGTATTGGATATCACTCTCGCGCTCCTCTAGTACGCATTGCCGGTACTTTAAACAGCCAGCGCTACATCTCCGAGGTGTTGGAGCCAGTTGTCCTTCCTTACCTTCAGGGCTTGCCCACAGCCATATTTCAACAGGATAATGCGCGACCACACGTGGCACGCATTGTCCAAGGGTTCTTCGTCAATCGCCAGATTGAATTGCTTCCCTGTCCAGCTCGCTCTCCGGATCTTTCGCCGATAGAAAACATGTGGTCCATGGTTGCTCAACGATCGACCCAGAATACATCCCCAGCTGTCACACCAGATCAACTTTGGCAACGTGTGGAAGCTGCTTGGTCTGCTGTACCCCAAGAACACATCCAAAGTCTCTTTGAATCAATGCCGAGGCGTGTGGCAGCGGTGATCTCCAACAATGGCGGCTACTCTGGCTACTGATTTTGGCAGGAACCACACTTCACAGAAGTCTATAAATTTAATCATTTGATACTTGGTCAACATGTTATCTACAAAATAAATTTTGTTGTGATATCTCTTGTCTTTCTTGGTGTTGCAATTTGGGTGGCCAGCAGTGTACTTATATACAAAAGTAAGGATTTAGTATTATAATTCATAACACACACATTAAAAAAATTACAAAACTCAATAGAAAATCACAAAGTTCTTCATTATTTTGTCCCTACAAATTCAAAAAACAATCTATCTACAAAGTTATCACTCCAGTATAATCTATTATGCTTGTTGAACCATCTTGGGAAAATATTATTTCTCAGTATATAGTAGCTTCTCAAGACAACATAGAGGATATTCAAAATCAATCGAAATATTATTAATATAAAATGAATATTTTGAAAGGAATAAAAAATAAATAAATTTCAAAAAATTTTCAAAACATGTTCCAAATGAATGAAATAAATAAATTTTAAAAGTTTCATATGAAAAAAATAAATAAAAGTTCAGTAGAAACTATTTATCCTGAGAAAATAGGGTTTAAATTTCGAAGTCTGAATTTTATTTAAATGAGCTTATTCCTATTTTTATTTTTAAAACAGCTAATAAGAGTTGAAACAAAAATGCGAAATCATTTCAAGAGCATATAATTAATACATTACCTAAATATCGCAGAATATCGATATTTTTGGAACTTTTAGGGTTCCAAATCTTTAAAGTTAAAAGGGCCGCGGTAGCTCGGTTGGGAGAATAGCTGATTAGCAACCGAAAGGTTTCGAATTCAAATCCAACCAAAGACCGTCGTGTACAAAGGGGTCTGGCGCACGTTAAATTATTCGTGGTCTCAAATGTCCTCACGTTGGCGTGGTGTGAAAGTTTGGAGAGTGGGGTGCCAGCTCAGGTATTGGGATCGATCCCGGACCGTCGCCAATAGCCCGTAGTGTTGCTCCAGTGCGACGTTATTAAAAATACCTACCTTTAAAATTAAAAGTAGTAAATATATTGATGCAACGTCATATTCAAGTTGTTGTGGCATTGATAAGTGACCTCTTTGGTTGGTTTGAGTTATATAATTTTATAGATTAGGTATTTTCACAGAGCGAAGTTTTCAAAATTTGTTTAAAATTTAAAATAACCATGCTTTCACTAAAGGTAATTTCCCACGCTTAGCCGAAAACTGAAACACCGATTGATTTTTATTAGAGAAACAAAATTTTTCATTTTTTTATTGCTTTGATACCACCCTTCGCTAAGAAATAGTTAAATGCTAATTTAATATCGAATAATTAACTAAACAAATTTGAAATGCACACAGGTCCGAAAAGTCATTCCTTGAATCTATGTAATTATTTAACTATGGATTCTAACAGTAATTAAATAGAAGCAACTCTCAGGAAATAATTAATTTCTATTTAATTAGCTACTTCCTGCGAGTAGAAATTAAAAAGCAATTAAAAAAGTCTGTATTGAGAAAATATTAAAAAAACAAATTTGAGAATAAATGAAAATCTAAGTTCTTTTTTATGATGAAATTTAAAATAGATAAGTAACGCTAGGTGAATTATATCTTAGTTTGCTGATTAGGTTTTGAGGATTGGGTATGCATAAAGTTGGTTGGCCCAAAACATGTTTTCTTTTGAAATCTCTTTTAGAATAGGATAGAGAAGTTGGATCTTACCTTTAAAAATAAATACCTGAATTTCTTAATGTTTTATTTAACATCCTTAGTCCTAAACTGAACGTTAAGGAATTGTTAAAAATGGGGAAAATGCACTTTTTAACGCAATTCTTAAAATGACACCATTTTAATTTGTAATACCCAATCACTATATTTTAGAGAATGAAAAGGCATGTACAACACTAACTATGTTAACCATGTTTACAAAGATCGAAGTAATTACATCAGACGTCAGGAACTATATTGCTTACGTTTAGAGATTGGGCCGCAGTAGCCTGGTTGGAGTAGTAACGAATTAGCAACCTGAAAGTTGCGACTTCAAATCCAACCAAAGATCGTCGTGTACAAAGGAGGCTGGTACACGTTAAATGTATCGTGACCTCAAATGTCCTCACTTTGGCGTGTTGAGGAAGTTTGGAAAATGGGGTACCAGCTCAGGTGTGATCTCGTCATCTTTTTTTTTGGTTGGTTGATTTCCTTGAGACTTATAGCTGCAGAATCAGACTTTTGTCTCCATTCTTCCTAATTACAATATCCAATAAACGACACAATACAATAACAAGTAATTGACACACACACAGTGAAAGCTTTACTGACACAGAGGAGAGAAATACACCCAGGGAGGAATGCACCTGGCAGGAATCGAACCTGCGTCGCCTACAACTCGAAGGTTGCTAGCGCAATGGGCATACCCACTGAGCCACGACGGCCCCATTTCGTCATCTGATCGTGGTTCAAAATTACGTGATGTTTCCCTTCAGGATCCCTGACCGTTACCAGTAGTCCGTTGTGTTGAATCAGTGTGACATTAATTAAATACCAACCTACCTGTTTCTGCAGACATCCGTAGATCCATTTAAGCATTTTGAATCAATGCTGTAACCGCAAATACTTCAATAACTAACACCAGCTTCCAATCCTGAACCCTAAATCCTAATACCTTTTATGAATTAAATCTGAGAGTAATGCACACACACTCTACATTAGAATGAGGGACTTTTGTTTTGCTAACAATTAAAATAAGAATGACATTCCAAAATTAAATGCGAGGCATCAAGTACCCTTATTTGTTATTGATGACTGTGAGTAAACTTGTACCCTCAGGTTACCAACAATCGAGGAAATCTTAGAAGCTTTATTTGCTTTTTAATCACGAACTAAAATAGTATTCTGTCAAAGAATTTAGTATTCGTAAAATATCAGATAGGTAGGTATTTTAATTGCCGTCGCACTGGAGCAAAGCAACATGACATTGGCGACGGTCCGGGATCAATCCCGAAGGGAAAGACCCGAGGACAACACCAAGGTCTTTTTGAACCACGGTCAGATTCACACTTGAGCTGGCACCCCACTCTCCAAACTTCCACACGGGATTACATTTGAGGCCACGGCAGATTTAACGTGCACCAGCCCCCTTGGTACACGACCTATGGATTTAAAGCTCTTTAAGCTTCTTCTATTAAAATACACCTATATCACATTGTTTGACATAGCGTCACGGAAATTGTCTTATATATTCCATTATTCTCTATATATTCCATTAACTCTAAATAATATATTCTTATTTAAATAACAACTGACTAAAGGTCGAGGATGTGAAGAACTTTACTGTGACTGATGCAAAGTTCCAGTTGATTTAACTTTCCCGTCACTATATAAATCAATTGAATAGACACCATTTTAGTTAATTGAAAGCAATATCTATATTTGCGCATCTTGGGAAACGGCGATTAAATTTAATCATTCAAAAATCTGTGTATTGTGCATTATTATGTGTTTTGTTTGCTATTAAAATCAAAATATTAGTCTTCAGCAATGTGATGCTTATAACTTAATTCAAGACGTACAATTTCTAAACCATATATAATTCATTGAAACTAAAGGTACAATAGAATTTTAACATCTAGGAAGAACAGCTTTTCCATTCGTAATTCGCACATACAACTGAAATCATTATTAGAATAAACAACTTGGAACTTTAGATGTTTGTTCCATACACATCATAGAATGAAATTGTTACGTTTTAAAAATTTCGTACATCTAAATGTTGACTCGGCTTTAATTGTTTAATTAATAGTACCATTAGGGAAGTTTTAAAACTATTTAGCACGTGGTTGGAAAGATTCATTTAGTAGCATTAATACTTATTCTCTAACTATTCGAATTTTTCTCTGGTGAAGATTCACGAACTAGAGAAAACAAACACAAAAATGCATTCTCTCAACTTTAAAAGCATAAAGTATGTTTTAAGGAGACAATTCTCGTGGGAAATTAGGTACTGTCAAAATTTTGCATTAGACATATCTCACCTAGGTTTATGGTGCAAAAATCTTTTCTCATTTCTTTCTGTAAACCTATAAACCACATCAAAACAAACAACTTATAGCTGATCCTTACTTATAGAACAACATGTGAACACCGAATATTTTTAAACTTCTTTTAAGGAGTTTGATAAGTCACTGAAAATTCCAACAGAATTATAATCGATGCTTGGTTGCTAGTTCGAATCCAACCAAAGATCGTCATGTACAAGAGGGCTGGTGCACGTTAAATTTGTCATGGCCTCAAATGTCCTCACGTTGGCATGGTGTGAAAGTTTGGAGAGTAGGGTGCCAGCTCAGGTGTGATCACGTCATCTGACCGTGATTCAAAATTACGTGGTGTTGTCAGGATCTTTTCCTCCGGATTGATCCTAGACCGTCGCCAATAGCCCACTGTGTTGCTCCAAGGCGACTTAAAATAAAATACCTACCTTCCTCAAGCTTGGATTTTGATAAGTAATTTGTGCAGTTAAAGCTCTACCACTGTTGTTTAGGATTCCAATTACAAAATCGCCTTATAGTAGTCAGTTTTGAATACTTTATTAATGTTGTAGATAAATTGTATGATATAGCCTATACTCCAAGGTACAATATTTGAGAATTGCTTACGATCATGATAATCAATGACATTCAATTCAGTTTAATTTAAAGCAAACCATATGCGACTCGAGATAAAGACGATGCACCATTAAACTGCATTCCTAAAACCTCCATTATACTTGCAATTAAACAGAGGACACAGAAATTATAAAGTGGTAGAAGTTCCTGTTAAAATGGTCCAATATGTCATCAATCTCTAAACAAACTTTAAAGTAAGAAACATTTTTCAACTAATGGGGGAGAATTTTTCATTACGTATAGTTACTTTTAAGTGTAAATATAAGTAATTATCTTAGTAAGTAGTTATCTTAGTAGTTACCTTATAAGTAATCTTAGTAAGTAGTTATCTTAGTAAGTAGTTATCTTAGTAAGTAATTATCTTAGTAAGTAGTTATCTTAGTAAGTAATTATCTTAGTAAGTAATTATCTTAGTAAGTAATTATCTTAGTAAGTAGTTATCTTTAGTGTAGTTTAACTGGTGATTCTTGTAAGAAGCTTTAATATCAGTGTTTGGTATTTCAGTCTGTGTACTAAAAATGCAAAACATAAGTAAGGCATACAGTATATAGCAATCTGTGAATTGATCAAATCAGATTGTCCAGTTTAAATTAAAGCAAACTGAGGATACATATCACGTAAATGCACCATTTCACTACGCTTTCTCAAAGAAACTCAGTTACACTTCTAATAAAAGAGAATGTATCCAAGTGTAAGAAATAAAAAGATGATACAAGAAAATAATACTGGTATATAATTAATCAATTTCCAAACATAATTTAGGGCCGTTTGGAAGAGTAGCGGTTTACTAAACGGAGGGCTGTGAGTTCGGAACCAGATCCAACCAAAGACCGTCGTATACGTGGGGGCTGGTGCACGTTAAATATGCCGTGGCCTCTAATAGCATTGGTTTTGTGGGGAAGTTTCAAGAGTGGTGTGGCACAGCTCCGGTATTCAACTCGTCATCTGACCGTGGTTCAAAGTTATGAGGCTTTGTCCTGGATCTTTCCATTCAGGGTTGATCCCGGACGTCGCCAATATCCCGTTGTGTTGCTCCAGTGCTACGTTAATTCAACTACTCCCCCAAACATAAGTTAAAGTAAAAAGAAAATTATTTGCAATTAATGGGAGAGAAGAATGTTAAGAACAGGCGTCTACCTTCCACTTCTCAATCTCTGAAAGACAAATTCTATTCAAAGTTTCTAGAAACAATTCACCCAAACCATCTCACCAAAAGAAAACTTCAATCCATAAGAGTTAGCAATCACAGGTAAAAAAAGAAGTAATCTAGTATTTCAACAAGTTCCGTCTTTACCCCTTCCCAAATAACACAGATCACTCAAAGTAGATAGGACAAGAATACTACGTTTCTGAGGAGTAAACGAAGCTTTTTAGTTCAGTATGAAGAGCAGCATTTCTACTATTCCCATCTCTGACAAACATGACATACAAAGAGATTTCCCATCCCCAATAGATGATCACTAAACTTTTATTGTTTTCAATTCTCCCTTGAGGTATAACTTCGGAATGATGTCCCTTTTCATAGCAGGAAATGTTCCATAAACTATAGGACAGAAAAGAATTTCCTGCATAGTTTTGCCTTTATACTTTTCTTACTGTACCAGGGGTTTTGATGGGAGAGATAAAAATAACACGGTTTCACATTCGGCGGTACATATCCTCTTACACACCGAAAAGACTGTCTCTGTTCGCGATTTATTTTTATCGTGATTGCGTTTCGAGGGAAACTTTCCGAGCAAATAACGCTCACCTCTTTGACGGGGTAGATTTATTATGAAACATGAAAACATGAAATAGCAACGACTGTGTTAACTCCAAAAAATATTTTTAAACGTGGATTTTTTTGGAGGGTAGTGAGTTTTATGTGGGATGTTTCTGAATGCACTACCGTGATTATATTTCAAGGTATTTGGGTTTGAGAGAAAATCACAAATTCTTATGATCGAAATATTTTTCCTGATCATGAAAGAAGCCCGTTGTGGTACGGATTAACAACCGGATGTTTGCCAACCAATCGTCGTGCACTTGGGGATTGGGGCACTTTAAATATGTCGTGACCCCAAATGTACTGACTTCGGCTTGGTGTAGAAATTTTGAGAGTGGGGTGCCGGCTTAGTAATTGACCTCGTCATCTCACTGTGGTTCAAACTTACAAGGTGCTGTGCTAGGATCTTTCCCTTCGGGATTGATCCCGGACCGTCGCCAACAGCCCGTTGTGTTGCTCCAGTGCGTCTTAACCATTCTGGTGGTTGTCTCTAAGAGGCATCCCATCATTCGCAAAAGTGACCAGAAATTCATGGGCGAAATGTATCGCCATCGGAAGAAAACTGACCAGATCTTGATCTCACCATAAAGAAAAGGGGTTACATATATCTTGATGGCGAGATACTTCGCCATTAGCAAAATTGGATAGATCTTAATGGATGAGATATCTCGTCGAAACCACTTGGAGGGTTAAAGTTCCTAAAAGCAAACTACAAACTTCGATGCGTAAAACCGTCTCACCAAAAGAAAAACTTCAATCCATAAGGGTTAGTCAAGCTAAAAAAAGCAATAATTTAGAATATCCACTAGTTCAAAGTCCCTACCAAAATAACACAGATTACTCAAAGCAAAAAGGACAAGAGCACCAGGTTTCTGAAGAGCAAACGGAAGCGCTTTAGTTTAGTATAAAGAGCAGCATTTCTGCTATTCCCCTTTCCTGACAAACATGACATTCAAAGAGATTTTCCCATCCCCTATAGATGAGCACTAAACTTTTATTGTTTTCAGTTCTCCCTTGAGATATAACTTCGGAATGATGTTTCTTTTCATAGCAGGAAATGTGCCATAAACTATAGGACGGGACAGAAAAGAATTTCTTGCATAGTTTTGTCTTTACACTTTCCTGACTGTACCAAGGGGTTTTGATGGGAGAGAAAAATAACACGGTTTCCGATTAAATAACGTTCACCTCTTTCAGGGAGTAGATTTATTATGAAATATGAAAACATAAAATAGCAATGACTGTTAACTTTGAAAAATATATTTAAAATTGGAATTTTGATTATTTGGGGCCGTGAGGTTTATGTAGGATATTCCTGAACGCCTTACAATGATTACATTTTACTGTAATTGTTTTTGCGAGTGTATTAAAACTTGTGATCGAAATTTTTTCCTGATCATGAAAAAGGCCCAGTTGGTACATTCGCGGATTAGCAACCGGATGGTTGCGACAATAAAACCAATCGTCGTGTACGTGGAGGCTGGTGCACGTTTTATCTATAGTGACCTCAAATATACTCAAGTTGGCGTGGTGTGGAAGTTTGGAGAGTGGGTTGCTAGTTCAGGTGTTGACCTTGCCATGTGAACGCGGTTGGAAATTCCGAGGCGTTGTTCGGGATTAATCCCGGACCGTCGCCAATTACCAGGCTCCAGTGAGAATTAAACTTAAATTCAACTACCTACTTACAAGTTAATATATACAAATGAATTAAATATATTAGAATATTCGAAGCTTCCGTAAGCTTAAACATTTTAAGTTGCACAGATTGGTCTTCCAACACTTTCTGACATTCATATCTGTCTCTACAAATGTGAATAACCGCATTTCTACTTGAGGATTGGATGATTATGTAATGGATTAATTACATAATCATTCCAATCAGTCAGTAATGGATTCATTGCTCAGAAGCGTAACCTTCGAACAAGCAGTCTGCAACATTTCCCATAATTCTCTACCATATTCGGAGTTCTCTGTGAGATGATTTACCCTAAACACTGGAAAATTCTATTTTGACTGATTCAAAATTATGAGATGTCATAAGTAGGTATTTTAATTAACGTCACACTGGAGCAACACAACGGTCTATTGGTGACAGTCCGGGATCAATCCCCAGGGGAAATACCGAGGACAACACCACGTAATTTCGAATCACGGTCAGATGGTGGATGTTGTCATAGGATCGTTCCCTTCGAGATTGATTATGGACCAATAGCCTATTGTGTTGCACCAATGTGACATTAATTTGTACCAATTTCAGCATGTTGTGGAAAATCTAAACTACTCGGAAACCTCAAGATACTCAGAGCTTCAATGTCATGGCAAATTAAGTTCCTGCTATAAAAATACTTAAATGCAGATCACACCGAAACTATAAATAAAAGTTCCGAATGGTATGGAATCTTAAATAAATAACTATATGGGGTTTATTTCGCATATAATTAATGAGTCTTCAGTGGTTACTAGACCGTGGGATTTATGAGAATACTCATAAATCATCATTTGAAATGCTGTATTATGTGGAACGAATTTATAACATTGTATCGCTTAAAATCGTTACGGTTGATGCGTAAATGGTTATTTCTAATACCAGAGTACATTAAGTATGGAAATGAAAATTTTCGCATTATGAAGTTCACAAATCACTTTATTTTGGATCTGCTTTGTAAACTTACACAAGTAATAATTATTTTAGTCTCAATATAATATCCGGAAAATGAGAGTGAGTGCTTAACACAGTTTAATGAACTTTGTGTCGTACATAAACGAGATGGACAGGTTTCAGCATAGTATTTTCTCATGAAATTGATATTCTCCAAAAGCAAAGGTTATGGTTAACCTTGAATGAATAAACGACTAATTTCATGGTACGCTGCATAAAAAGTGCACAGCTTAAATCACGGATGAAATGTCAATCATTCCTAAGCCTGTATCTTTCCTAAAAGCTTGGAATTTGTGTTACTTTCCATCTTTGCATGCCTTTAAACCAAAAGCTTCTTTATCGTAATTGATGTACATGATGTGAATCGCTTAACCCTCTCGCTACGTAATTTTTTTATCAAAATAGGTTCAAAAATTGCGTATTTTTTTATTACATATTTCAAATCTACATATATTTTAGAGTTAAAATATACAAAAATTTTTTGTAAAAGAGTTTTTTTCAATATAGAATTAGATCATAAAAAAAGGTTGTCGGAATATTGAAATTGAAGAATAATCATATAAAAGCAAAATTTTGAAAATTAATCTTGGTTAAATTATGATTTATTTTATGAAATACAAAGGTAAAACGCATATACTAATGAAAATATGCAAAACACTTACAAAACATTTATTAGAAATGAAGAATTATTGGAAATCACTATCCGCAGAGGAATCCGAGAAATTCTCATCAGTTTCGCTATAACTATCTTCAATATACTTGATATCAGAGTCAGAACTGCTATCAGTGTCGGAAATATTGTCAGGAATGTAGGTTCTATCACTCGCGAAACGCTTCCTGCCAGACATCAGTGAGCTTTGAAAAGAGCGCAGAAATGTGGACATCTAAAGCCATCTGTTAACCCAGATTTGAATAAACAATTAAACATCACAGAAAAGCCAAAATGAAACCATGAACGGGAAAGAGCGGGTTGCACAGTTAAATAGACGGCAAAAATGCATCCCCGCGGAAATCGCGGGCTGCGCAAATTTTGCTACTTCTAGGTTGCCCGCGGAAATCGCGGGATGCGCAGCGAGAGTGTTAATAACAGACAATCAAGTTTACAATTACAGCTGCTTTTGTACCAGAGTTTCTATGACAGGTATAACTGCCATGTCAGTGTTGCAGCATTCTAATGTCAGTCCCTTGTGGTGCATCAATGTACTGATGTATACCTGTAATGGAGCATACGAGTAAGATTTGATATGAAGAATGCCCCAGGTCTCCGTTATTCTCATTACATTTGAACAACAGACCTCCTCGAGAAAATTAGCTCCTGACCGGGAAAAATCAAGAAATATGCATATCTAATTATGTCAGAATCATCTATACATATAAAGCAGAGTTGGCGCATGCCAGTTCTTTGTCTGTTCTTTATACTAATCTACACCGTTTGGCCAATCCACACCAAATGTGTTACACTTATTCTTCGAAACCCTGCGGGTAACGTAGGCTACATATTAACCTTCGTTCTATTTGTCTTGGGTAGCAGACAAAGCAGCTGCAGAAGGGGCGAAAAACACTATTCGAAATCTTCATAGAAATAACATTGAGTATTTTTACGATCACTGTCGTACCAATTTACACCAAATTTAATACATTCATTCTTTAGAATCCTGCGGGAAACATAGACTATGTATTAACCTCGTTTAATTTGTCCTTTGTCTGCAGCGGGGGCTAAAATTCGAAATCCACATAGGAATAACAATGATAATTTTTACGATCACTGTCAGACCGAATTTGTTAGTCATTCTTTAGACGACTGCTGGTAATTCAGGTTATATATTAACTCCTGTTCGGGGAATTTGTCCTAAGTTTGCAGAAGGGGCTTAATACAATTCGAAATTCCCATAAATATAACATTATTTTTACGATCACTCAGACCAATTAACACCAAATTTGTCGCATTCATTCTTTAGAATCCGGCGGGAAACATAATCTAGATATTAAACCCCGTTCTATTTTTCCTGATTCTGTAGACGAGGCTAAAAGCAATTTGAAATCCCATAAGAATAACTTCGAGTAATATTACGATGGATTGCGAACAATTCAACCAGAGCAACGCAGGGTAATTCCGCTAGTTAATAATATAATTTTTATGAAAAATCTAGTTATAAAACTTTTAAATTATGAAGTTACAATTTTGGATAGTCTAATGTCTGGTGAGGGAAATATCGAATTACTGGAAAGGGATATAGATTAATAAATACATGACGTTATGAAGAAAGTTAACGAACTACAGATAAAGGCGGTCGCTGGAGAACGGTATCTTTTGAAGGATAAATTAATGAGTATCACTTGTAATTGAGTTTCAGAGACATTTTTGTACAGTACTAATATTTTTCATAAATTTACACGGATCATGCGGAAATGTCTAATTACGAACCGCTCCTTGAACATAATGAAATGCTAAAATAAAATAATTATATTACAACTCTTTTGCCAGAATTTCTCTGATATAAAGAGAGAGGTAACTTCAAATCAGGTGTCGCTCTACTACACGCAGACAAGCTATGAATTATTTAACTATGCTCCAGCAAGAATTTTGCTTTAATAAGAGTATTACTACAAGTAGTTATCAAAAAATAATTGTCTTCGAAAAGGGCGGGGTCGTGGAAGCCCTGTTGGAAGAGTAACGGATTAGCAACCGGAGGGTTGCGAGTTCGAATCCAACCAAAGACTGTCGTGTTCAAAGGGGGCTGCTGCATGTTAAATATGTCGGGACTTCAAATGTCCTCACGTTGGCGTGGTGTGAAAGTTTGGAAAACGGAGTGGCAGCTTAGGTGTCACGGCGTCATCTGACTGTGGTTCAAAATTGGCGTGTCTCGTCAATCTCGTGGCGTTGTCATCGGATCTTACTCTTGGGATTGGTCCCCAAGGGTAAGATCCCCGTCGCCAATAGCCTGTTGTGTTGCTTCAGCGTGGCATTGCATCACTGCACTTGAAACCTAGGAGTTGTAGGAGGCGTAGTTTCAATTCCTGTAACTTGCTCTGGGTGTATTTCTTTCCTGTATCAGTAAAACTTTCCGTATGTGTATGTCCATTACTTGACGTCCTCTGTCTTGTGTTTGGCGCATCTTGGTTCTTGTGCCATAAAATTCAACCAACCAAATCAAACCTCTTATGGCCTATAATTGCTCCAGAATCCTATGAATAATATGTATCATTGTGGTCATATGTATGTAATGAAAGAAGTTCAGATTACGTAGCCTGTCTAGCAATATGGCTCTTGTGTTATGAAATTCAACCAACCAAGTAAAACTTCCTGTGGCCTATAATAGCTCCTAAATTCTATAAGTAATATGTAATCGAAGAAAAAAGTTAAGAGTAAGTAGTCTGTCTGTCGTTATATTATGCATTAAACGATGACAAATGATTTATAAATATGCATAAACAATTGGACTAAAATAGAAACACAGAAATACTGATCAAACTTATAACGAACACTATTGTCACATTATATTGACATTTTAAGACCTTTATTGCACATTAAACTATCAGCTAACTATTAAACATTTATCAAGTGCATAAAATGTATTTATTCTAGCCTCATTGAGAATTGTTACGTCAACTCAGACCCATTTGCGATGCATTATACACGCAAGAAAAATAATTGTTCGATCTAACGGTCCATTAATTCTTTTTCTATCTGATTTGCTGAACGGAAAACGGAAAAAGAGGAGAAAATTCCCATAAACAGGAGTATAAATAACGGAAATTTCAGCTACGGCAGGAAGGAATAGAAATGGCAATTATGTGTAATAGAAATCATCAAGGAGGACAGAGCCATTTTTTTTTATTAGGGCGTCGTAATTGGAGACAGGAGGTATTCCAATAGTTCAAATAGTCATTGGTAATCGCAACACAATGGTTATTTGAAGCTAAAGTAAACAAATCGTTATATCCTGAGTCGTAATAATGTCCTACGATAAAAGAATGACAGCCTTTTATTTATATGAGATGCCGCAGTCTCATCGGTTTCCTTAACTGAATAATCAAACGAAATGTGCGTAAAGGGTACGAGATAAATGCTTTCCCTGATTCTGATAATGATCCTCAATTGTAAGAGTCTTCCGAAATTAAGCGTCATTGTCAAAACGGGAAAAACAAATGGTTGAGACTCAGAGAACACCGTGCATTCTTATGCAGATTAGTCAAGCTTAAAAAAGTTCTCTGCACTTTCAGCTGTGTCTGGATGACTTCAAATATGCTAATGAACCGAAGTCAAAGAAGTGTGGTTTGTCGTATCTTCCCATCCTTCTTCATATTTTCAGGATCTTATTACATTTTCGTGTAATTCCCGTGACAAAAGTTGCCATTTTCATCAGGATCTTTATTTCGAACTACTTTGTTTTGAAAGTAGATTAGTAGGAACTTAGTTTCGGATGATTTTTAAGGCTAAAGAAGGTTCCAAGATCCGATAACAAATTAGCCGAAACTGTTTGATAAGGAGTAACAATCTTTCAACAAAGAAGTCATAAACTCAGCGACATCTTTAGTCGATTGTTGTAGACATTTTTGCAGAACATGTAGCTCTTTCAAATGAAAGCACCAAAGCATCCAACAAAAAATCCTGCGATTTTAGGCAAATGCTTGGAGGATAATGTCCTTTCTGAATACCTTAGATAACGATACTTGTGTACAAAGTTGAGATCGAATGAAATAGTTTATTGAAATACGAAATTCAACTTATTCATTAGTATATGTATGAAGGAATTCTTTTCTTAACGTTATAAATCAATGCTTCAAAACTCCTTCAAAAGGAGCAACCTGTGAGTTTTAGACGGCACAGGTTCGATTTCTACCCGGGTGTATTCCAGTAAGGATTTCTTTGTGTGTATATTTCCAATTACTTGACGTTGTTTGACACAGATTGGAAAAATGTGGCCTTTGTGTACTAAAACCGAAACAATCAATCTTCAAAAGGAATTTATTTAAAAATATTTATTCATAATATCAAGTGATAATACCAATGCATTATATATCGTTAGAAGACACATTCAGATAAAAATGTCAAAATGTATGTTACAGAATGTAAGTCTTATATTTAAAATCGTCAAGTTCGTATGAAATAGATCAACCAGCAGTAACGCCCATTTCTTTATTAAGAATTCATAGGATCATAAATCAGGTGTTGGACTGGTTCAAAATCTGCCAACACATTTCCATAGAAATTTGGCAATTAATACCATCTGCCTCATTCTGGCTGAGATTGGTGCTATTACAGAAGTTATAACAGGTGTTAAACAATTTGCTGAAGTTACCTCCACCCTTTTCGAAGAAAATTTTCTTACGAATCGTGGAAACAAAATTAATAAAGAAATAATAACATTTTTTATATACCCAGGTAAATATAAGGTGATTGCTTTTTGAAACTTGGAGGACATTCTTCTAACCTCACCAAGTGAAGATCATGAGATAAAAAGCAGCTTTTCTAGTTTATAATTGAGAAAGTAAATTTTAGTTCTTTTGAGTCTTGAATATAGTCAACACTAAAAAAATGTCCATGATTGAAAATACTCTATTTTTAACACTTTTACGTAGGAATCACTTATTTTTAATTTTATTACTAAAAAACCCTTCAAACTCCATCATGATAATCTCGCATGTTTTGATATAAGATTAAAATTTGCGAATGTTGTATGGCTATTTTAAAGAACAGCAAGAGTGTAAAACTTTCTATAAGAGGTAACCTTCAATTACCTGATATCTCGAAAATTTTAAATTCTGAGACATTAATTTATCTTCCTAAATATATTTAGTCATAAAGCTTTCTTCTTTAAGCAGTATAAAGCTTGTGTTTATATAAATAAACTAAAATTTAGTCATCTTTAACACTTATTTCCAATTTACCATTTTACCATTCTGTATTGGGGCCGAGGTAGCCCGGTTAAGAAAGTAGCGGATTAGCAACGGGAGGGTTGCGAGTTTGAAACTCGGCCCAACCAAAGCGTCGCGTACATGGGAGCTGGTGCCCGTTAAATCTGTCGTGGCCTCAAATGTCCTCACGTTGGCATGGTGTGGAAGTTTGGGGTGCCAGCTCAGATGTTGACTTCGTCATCTGACCGTGGTTCAAAAATACGAGGTATTGTCCTTGGATATATCCCCTTCGGGATAGATCCCTGTCCGTCGCCAATAGCCCGATGTGTTACTGCAGTGTGACGTAAAAATTCGACTACCTATATATCTTATTAAATTATGTTTCTTAAATTGATACTTTTGGAGGTGGGAATCCCATTCTGTATTTATTACTCAAAATAATCCACAAATTCATCGTTGAGAAATTTATTAAGTTTTAAATTAATTATTTAAATGTAATAATAAATTTATTTGTATAAGTTTCGGAGTTTTTAGATTAAATGAGCGCACTAAAATATGAAAAAAATTAATTCCGAAGATTGGAAAACCTTTGCTGAAACATTTATATTTCCATGTCCTTTAATTAGCAACGTCTGCCAATGTCTGAAGTAAGTTATTATAAGATTTATGATACCTAAACTTAATCGTCTTTCGGAAAAAAAAATTTCGTTAGAAGTTTTATTTGAATTTAATCATAAAAGTGTTGCAGCATTCTAATGTCAGTCCCTTGTGGTCCACCAATGTATTGATGTATACCTGTAGAGGAGCATGAGTAAGGTTTGATATGAAGAATGATCAGCCAACTCGTTATTGTAATTACATTTAAAATATACTTCCTCTCGAGAAAATTAGCTCCTCACGGGGAAAAAGCAAGAAATATGAAAGTCTAATTACGTCAGAATCATTAATAATGTATTTTTTATTGAAAAATCTAGTTGTAAAGCTTTAATTATGAAGTTAAAATTTTGGATGGTATAATGAATGAAATAACGAATTAATACCAGCGCAAATATTGGAAAGGGATACTGATGAATAAATACGTGGCATTTTGCTGAAAGTTAACGAATTACAGATGTAGGAGGTCGATGATGAATGGAATCTTTTAAAGGATAAATTAATGAGTATCACTTGTTCTGAGATTTTCAGAAATAGTTTCGTGTCGCATTTTTCTTACATTTGCCCGGATGATGCGGAAATGTGTAATTACACTGTTCAACAATTTTTCATTTTTTGTTTTTTACCAAAATGAAAGTAGCCATCTTTTATAAATTTTGGGTCGCTGAACACGAAAATCACCCTTAAAATTCTCTCCTGGTTTAGAGTTTTGAGTAATTGTACTGTTTACATTTTACATATAACGCTATGGGACGTTATAATTACGATACGTGAAATAAAATAAATAAGGGAAAAGAAATAAAATAGGCACTGTCGTTCTTGATAAAGCTGCTATCGACTCGGCTGCCTTCGTCTCATGAATCACGTGATCGAGCGGTTAAAACCGGTTCCATCCAACGGCCTCAGTCTTGTACGTGGCAGCGCGTGAAGTTCATATTGCGCCATATGTTTCTGAACTTTTTTTACTGATCTGCTTAATTAGTGACTTACTGCATTAGTGACTTTGTACATTTTAACAATTTACATAAATACATTTTACACAAATTTTGTGGTCCACTGAATGTGCAGCAATTCCCCTCTCCTGTATAAATTCACCGCTCACGTGATTTGTGGTTCCAGCAAGCGGCCATTGACTTCTGCAGTGAAAAAGACATATGTACTGTACTTTGGGTGTCGCGTCGGAGACCAGTATAAATCGTGGGCTCCCCACGTTTGTTGTACGACTTGTTCATCCACCCTGAATGCTTGGATGCTCGGAAAAAAGTTTCTATGCGTTTTGGTGTGCCCGCCGTTTGGCGTGAATCAACAAACCATGCCACCGATTGCTATTTCTGCATGGTACCGCTCTTGAAGAAAGGAATTAATACGAAGAAGATTGCATACCCTGTGATACCATCTGTCATTCGCCCAGTAGTTCATGGAGAAGGATTGCCAGTCCCCGATCCCCCAGCTAACGTTCCGACAGACAGTGATATGGAGGATGATGGAAGTGAACTTGAAGTGTTAGAAAGTGTTCCAAGCACCAGTGATGCAGATCCAACATTTCAACCGACCAGTACCTCCTGTAACGTACACAGAATCACACAATGTGAACTTCATGACCTGGTTAGGGATTTAGAACTGCCAAAGAATAAAGCTGAACTCTTAGCATCCAGATTGCAACAGTGGAACCTCCTGGCGGATACAGTTAGAGTATATACTCTTCGCGATCGTCAAAAAGAACTGTCAACATTTTTCAGCAGTGACAACGATTTAGTATTTTGCAATGATGTTGAAGGTTTGATGCTGGAACTGAACATTCCGTACAAAACAGACGATTGGAGACTGTTTATAGATGCCTCAAAAACAAACCTGAAGGCTGTGCTATTGCATAATAGTAATGAAATATCACCATCATTCCCTATTGCTTATGCAGCCCTAGGTAAAGAAAGTTATCCCATGTTTCGACGCTTCTGGATGTTATAAATTACAATCAACATAAGTGGTTAGTATGTCTTGATTTCAAAATGATAGCAATTGTGCTCGGTCTACAAGGTGGATACACAAAGTACTGTTGCTATATATGCTAGTGGGATAGCCGCGCGAGGCATGCCCATTACAAACAGAAGGAATGGCCTCTACGAACAGCTTTGTTGCCTGGCTCTATAAACGTTTCATACGAACCTCTAGTGAAAGCTAACAGCATTTTCCTACCACCGTCGCACATAAAACTGGGACATATGAAGGTATTTGCGAAGGCCGTTAACAAATAAACATGCATTTTGAATACTTATTCCAAAAGTTTCCACGTCTAAGTACGGAAAAGGTAAAACAGGGAGTATTTATAGGTCCCCAGATACGCAAGCTTTTTCAAGACAAACATTTTGAATCTAATCTCAATCCTGATGAGCTACATGCCTGGCATTATTTCCGGAATGTTAGTACACAATTTTTGGGCAACATTCGTGCTGAAAATTACAAAGATCTAGTGGAAGAACTTATATCTGCCTACGAGAAAATTGGATGCAACATGTCACTGAAAATGCACTTCTGCATTCACATATTGATGCGTTCCCAGCGAATTGTGACGCTTTCAGTGACGAAAAAGGAGAGCGATTCCATCAGGACATTTCTGCAATGAAACAGCATTACAAAGGAAAGTGGTCAGTTGCAATGTTAGCAGATTTCTGCTGGATGATCCAGAGAGATGCTCCGGATGTTCCCCACAAGCGACAGGCAAATATAAAAAGGAAAGTTTGTTAACTGTCATTCGTACTATTGTTTTCCCATAGCGTTATATGTAAAATGTAAACAGTGAAATTACTCAGAAACCTGAGCCAGGAGGCAATTTTAAGCGCAATTTTCGTGTTCAGCGACCCGAAATCTATAAAGGACGGACATTTTCACCTCTGTAAAATTTTCACTGTTGAACAGTGTTACACATCGCTTTTTGAGTATAATTAACACTCCTGGTGGTTGTCTCGACGGTGGATGTCTCGTCATTAGCAAAACTGACCACATTTTGATGGACGAAATATCTCGTCATCATAAAAAAACTGACCAGATCTTGATATCGTCATCATAAAAAAATCGGACAAGTTTGCTAATGACAAGATATCTCGTCATTAGCAAACTTGGTCATATCTTGATGGACGATATATCTCGTCTTTTGCAAAAGTGGTCAAATATTGATGGCTGAGATGTCTAATCGAAACCACTTGGAGGGTTGAAACGAATTAGACAAGTTGAGAAAAAATAATGGTAAAAGAAAAGTAATTTTACCGTGAGAATGCTAAAATAAAATAAATATGCTATTACAACTGCATTTATTGACATTCTGACATAGGTAAGTAATGATTTTTTCAAATTATGATTCATAATATTGTAGTTGTTTGGCAAGATGACGATTTCTGACAAAGAAATGCGAGAAAATGCGTCTGAAACCTATAAGCAAAATTCGTTTTTGTGAATTTATAAGTTAAACTTTTTTAACCTTCTAACGACCGTATTCACAAGTCTCGAGTTAATCTGTGGATCAGAAAATCCTCGGGTCAGAGTTAAAAAAGGGATTAACCAAGAACCGTATTCACAAAACACGAATTAAGTGACCCACCGATTAAAGAGGTAAGCTCGCTGTGATTGGCTAATATCTCCTCTCTCCACAACGTGACGTTGTTTACATTTCTGATGACACCCGGAACTCTAACATCATTTATACTGGCCAAATACTTCATCGGTAGAATTGAATTCCGATTACTTTTTTCTCGTCAGTATTGGCGTGTTGATGCAAAGAGTGAAGTAACTCGCATTGTCATTTTTCTTTTACACGTAATAAATCAAGAAAAGCATTTTTGTTCTGCGACGAATTTGCATCTGCCGTGGTCAACGAAGCTGCATGTTTACGAATCAACTATATTCCGAACTATTCGTAGCTATTCCGAAAGCTGATAACATCAAAGTTTTATCACACGAATAAATTTAATAAATTCGTTACCAATCTCAGCTACCAAACGTAATATCTGAGAATCCTTAGTCAGAATTCAGAATTCTGTAGTTTAGCACAGAAGGAAGTGTGTCGTCCATTTTGTTTTGTTGAAGGATGGTTTCCGCTTCGCAAAACTTCCGCTTCCTAGCACTGCGCATGCGTTAACCCTCAACCGAGTGTTAAACCTCCGATTTCGGAGGATCAAAATTTAACACCAATACGGCAATTTAAACCTCGTATCAGATATTGTGAATACTGTTTCTTCGATAATCGGGCGATCATAGTTGATCCGCAGTTTAATTCAGACTTGTGAATGCTACCGTAAGCGTCACAAGATTTCTGAGTAGAGTAGTATCGTTTTGTACCTCAACGTGCATAATGATTAAGCTAGCACATCTATTGCTTGAAAGAATACTAGGGAAGATTTTGTTTATGAAGGTCAAAACCTGGTAAGAAGTTACACAGGGAACATTGCAAGTAGCTCGACGGATATATATGCGTCTGAACCCCTCAGATCATTTTTATTATACGTGTATATTTCTAATATACTTTGTACAAACACTGTTTCAACATGAAATTTTTTTCTAAAAGCTTGTTTCATCCTAACTGGAGTTTCAAAGATATTTAACTCTCCAAGTGGTTTCGACGAGATATCTCGTCCATCAAGATCTGGTTCAGTTTTATTAATGACAAGATATCTCCTCTAGACAATCACCAGAAGGGGCCAGAAATGTTGAAAAATAATGCAATTAGTAATGTTGCAAGCAATGTTGAAAATGAATGTAAATAGTTCAAACGAAATGCTGGAAAACATTGTTTATCGCAAACTTTGTGTTTACTTAGTTCCTCCCACATGAATAAAATTTGGAGTAATGAACTTCTTCGTGTACTTCGACTTACAAAAAACCACAATTGTAATCTCTAAAACCCAGAAAAGCAATTCCAATAATTCATTCGAAATCTTATGCAAGGTAATTCAAAACTTCCTGTTCCAAGTTTCTGACGAGCACATTTCTAGGTGGGAAACACAACATTCCGTGAATTAAATTCAAAAGCGATTATTTATGCTGGGTGTTTCAAAACTCCCTGCAAAAACTTTATAGGAGGTAAGGAAACCAAATTAAACTGTATGCCCGCACAAGCACCATTCGGTTCAAAGGTGCAGAAAGAAAATCAGTAAGATCAGGAACAGCATTTTTACCACCTTAAAACGTGATACTTTTTACATAGTTCGGCTTCCGCTAGGCGTTGGGTCACGTGGTTTTGAACGAGTCCTCAATCGGTGTCTTGAGCGCTGATTCTGGCGCCCTGTTTATTGTTCGATTCCAAAGTTGGAGAAAGATAAATCATCTATGGCGATCGTCACACATGTTTTCTTTGGTATTTGCGTATGGCAGCCTTTATCTGAGACAACCTCTCACATCTATTCAGAAATGAACTGACCCTAGATTGACCGCCTTCTCGCAGGAGCCGCACTATAGCATTCCGTGGAATGTTCTAGTTTCGTACAAAGTCTGATGCAGAGGCACAAAGTTCAGTGATTTTACACCATAGAGGGAGTATAAGAGTACAGTGAGCAATGGTAACCTTTTTTGTGTGCCCAGGATCATGTGACCAAAACTAAAGTAACATGGCCGTTAGACTACTCTTGTCTGCAGGGTGGAAAAGAACATTCATCATCTGATTGGTCCACGGAACGGGAGAAGAAGCCTTCTATCGATCCATCATCTGATTTGTTTGCGAGACGTAGTATACTTTGGCGATTTTCCCAATTTTGTCCCCACTCCATACAAATGTGAATTCACACATCTACTCTTACGTAAGATTTTATATCGCCAAACGAGGCGATAACATGACAAATCAATTTTCCACATAGAAATCACATTTCTTCTAGTCGCCTTGTCGGTCACACGTTTTAAAGCTCCTCTTAAAAGCAATAAAATTTACTTATATTTCACGTCTATGTTCGGCACACGTCTTTCAGGGTACCGTCCAAGATGCAATCTCACACGATGGCTCATCTATTGGCTTCTCCGTAAGTTATGTTTTCCGCCATCTCAGCATTCTTGAAATAATACATGTCACCAATACGAAGTTGGCGTCCAAAATGACGATTGCCCAAACACCTCAACATCCACTCTGACTCTATTTTCTCGTTCTTTCTAGCAAATCCAAGTGGCGCTGGCGGACATACATTCCTTATGTTTCCGAACTCCCCTAAAGTTTGTACAGGACGTATTGAAACACTCCGTATTTATACCTGTGAGTTCAATTCAAGGAAATATTTGTTCATAGTTTTAGAAAACATAAAAGTGCCTGACAGTTCAACGCATTTTTCTATTTAATGTTAAATAATGGTTTAAATATTTTTGTTTTTTAATCTTACCTGATATAAGCTGCACCCGGTTACACAACTAGATTAGACACACTTAACAGCTGTATTAAATATAATCTATTTGTATTTACAATTTCAATGCAGACAAGTAATACATCGTAACTGAAAAAACAGTTTATGAATTGCGATTCAACTTTATGAAGATATTCTTCGCATCACAGAATTTTAGTTTTCAATTCTAAGTTTTCGTTGGTTAATTCTTTTTGCTTCTCTAATGCATCTTTTCCTGCATAGGGACTAATTGGATCGTTATCTAGGATGGGATATGTTTTCTATTTTATTGAAATTGTGGAATTGTTTTCATTTTTATAATTAAATGCTTAACTTGTTTCTATAATTAAATGCTTAAAATGAACTTCTGAGTGTGGAACAGTGCGACGGTAATCAATTACCGATTACCAATTACCAAATGAGTGTGGAGCTTATTTCTCCAATAACTATTTCTCGATCTGATCCCTATTCACTCGGGAATTGTTAGCTTGGAAAGCAAAAGAACCACGAAAATGAACCTCCAAACAATTCGAGTCATTTCCTTTCCAAACTGGTCGATTCAACGAATTGGGCATTCAGATCATAGATATGAAAAATAAATAGGCTGAGCATTGTTATTTAGAGGAGCCTCAAAACGCGTGATCAACATGTCGACTAGTAGTCAAGTGATTGTTCTGTGAAAAATTGACTCGGTTGTCCGGTTTGACGTTTTATTGATTCATTTGGTGATGTAACATGATATGACAGGGTAGATGTGTGAATGCGTGTAAGATTGATTAGTTCTTAGGGTTGGCCAAACACATTTGCACTTAAATTATATTTTTTCAACCATTAAATCATCAATCATCAGTAATTTGGCTCTAACTTTGAAACGTTTATTTAACTATGGATGCTTAATATTGTTGTATGAAATCTTTATAAAATTAAAAATTTAAAAATATAGGTTTTAAACACAAAAATTTTGAAATAGTTGTCCATATGATTAAAATGTTTTCATTAGATTCGTGCTAACCTGTTTCCTTAAGAAGGTGGAGACAAAAATAAGGTAAATAATTGTTAAGGTGGAGACAAAAATATCAAATATCTTTACATTAAATAGCAGCAAAAATTCAGATTTCTTTTTAAAATTTCATAGGTTAAATTTGAGTTTAAGTCCATTGAAAAATAACATGTCTGACAGTGACAATTTCGATAAACATTTTCGCACTAATGATGCATAAACTTAAAAAAATATTTTAAAAAATTGGACGAGTTTCAAAGGTTAGTTTAAGAGTTTCTAAATTATAACTTTCTACATAGGGAATATAAATAATGATCACCCATTAAACATATATTAGTTTTAGGAAGCCTTATTGTGTACACTAAGATCGTTCAGCAATTTTGTGGAATGAATGGAGAAGGTGTAATGGGGTGTGTATATCTAAATTTTGAAATTTATCAAAGCAAAAAATGTTAATTGCCTTTCTAAATTTGTCTGACTAAGGTTTTGTGAAAACGCTCTGTGTAGTTTTTTATATTAAATTTGTAGTTACTTGCAATTCAGTACTTTTTATAAATACAAAAGACAAATAATAAACAAGTTCTTGTAAACTTACTTTATTGTCCCATTTATATTATACTATTCATCTCTACTATTATAAAAGGAAGTGTGTCTTTCTGAGATGTCCAGACGAATATACAGCACTTACGGCAATGTTATTTGGCACACAGGTAGTTCTAAAGGTGACTGATTATCCCTCGAAGCCCGAATTTTAAAATTTAATCTAGAAATTTTTTTAATTAATATTTTGTGCTGCTCGCGTAGCCCCTCCTCCACTATGACGTATCTGCGCAGACCGATCTGACTTGCATGACGCGCATTCTAACTTCTCTCTCTCTCTCTATTAATGTTCTGAAACAGCGGATCCATCCAACGTATTGAAAGCTCTCTTGATTAACTTTGTTAATTTTTTGTATTGGTTTTTAAAGATTTAATCACATTTTTATTTCAGTAGTGGTTATTTCATAACTTACTTTTGAATTTGTATCATTTATGCAATTTTGTTTATTACTGTTTAATTTGGTTTTGATTTCGCTGACATTATAGTGCTTTTTCATAACTCACTTTTGAATTTGTATAATTTTTGTATTTGTAGAATACAAATCTATCAGCAGTACATGTAACACAGATGATGCTGTGAGCTACACAACAGAGTTTTGAACACATTGGAGCCATCTGGATTACCCTCTCACATATTAGAGCTGAAGATTGGGGCACCGATTATGCTTCTCACAAATCTGCATCCACTTCACTCTGCAATGGAACAAGACTCTATCAAGAAACTGATGCCGAACATTATTGAAGCCACCTTCATGACTGGACATGCCGCATGCCAAACCGGACATGTCAAATGGAAGAGCATTCAACATAGTGTATCATGAAGCACTCTAAACAGGAATCAGTAAGGTGGAAGGAAAGAAGCGACATGGCTGTGTCAAGTCGGGTGGTGGTGGGACTCATTCTGAAAATGATTGTTTTTTCTTTTTAATGTTTTCAGAATCAGTGAGGACATAACAAGAATGATGTCACGGGCAACGTCGTGCTGGTACTGCTAGTATTATTTAACCAGCAATCTGTATACATGAAACTTGGCACATGTGTACATCACATATAAAATATGTGAAAATAAAATATATAGAAAATCCACAGAAAGAATAAAAGAAAAGTATTTAAAAGTGCTGAATGAAATATTTTTAACAAAACAATTCTCCTTTGAGTGCTTTTTCAGTTCTCTTTTGTCCTCAAAGCAGTTCTCTTTAGCTTTGTTTCCCAAAAAGTTTCTCCTTTCATCATCAATGGGAAATTGGAGCACATATTGTTCGGCTGCATAAGAAAGAAGATTTTTAGAACTATCTCCAAGAAAAATTGTTATTCATCTGCTATTCTTATAGTTTTTTTATGTTAATTTTACGTATGCTGCTCGGTGGCTCATAGAAGATACCGTGAAATCGGAGATCAAGACGTAATGTAATCATCAATGTGAATAGTAATAAATCTGATATGATAAAAGTTATAAATTCATACAAACTGAATAAAAGAATTTTCACCAGATATACCCATCGTTAATAAACCTTATCAGATAAATATATTTTATTTAAAGTTACATATTTCATAAAAACAAAACTATTTTGAGTCATTCGAGTGGCAGTGGCTTTAAACTTTGTTTTTGGAAAAGTTAACACAAATTCAAGGCTTTAAAAAACTAAATCTTAACGTAAGAAAATTGCATGAATGCTAAAAAAGTCGTTTAATGGAAGAGCATGTTTCGTATATGCATACAGTTTTACTATTTTAATTTTTCCAATGTGCTATATTTAGAAGCAAAAATTAAGAAGTGCTCCCCCATACCAGAAGGATTATTCATTTAGGGATTTAATTTCGTATTATCGCTGTCATGATTTTTACGCGAATTATAAAAAACGATGTCAAAGACAAACTTTTTCAGAAATTACTCGGAGTTAATTAATTTTATACAATTTATCACAAAGTTACTACAATTGAAGGAAGAAAAACATAAATGATTTGGAATTCGAAAGGAATTAATTGTTGCAAAATCAGGAATGTCAAGCAGATGTTTTCGAAAAGAACATTTCCAGCTGCCCGGAATGTTTAGAATTTGGTCGAAAGAAATTATATTTTGTTGTCTGTTTTATTGCTATTTCAGTAAAAAGCTGTATTGTATTCTTCTCTTTTTGTTGTGAACAATTTTATGTAAAAAATAAATATCTCAAAATAGCTAGGCAATATTAGTTCAATATTTGTTCACCACTGCTTTGATTTTGCACTAAAAATGACATGTTAAAAGAAATTCCAGTATATAGTTATATTAAGGAAAGACTTCAACAAACGCAATATTTTTTCCAAAATTTAAGTAAACAATTCTACGAATATTTTAAAACATCACAAAGTTATCTGAAGCGTTATCAATATGGATCATATTTATATACGGTCAACCGAAATTTTAACTGATAAATTTTATACTGTACATAATAGTTGGGTTTGAAACTTATATTTTATTTATTCGCAATTCGCATTCTTCTACAGATGGTTGATGTTAAACATTTTGTTCAGCAAGAAATATTTTTTAAATAAATATTTAAGTTTATTTTATCATTTCATAACATTATTTATCGTATAACATGATAGACAAAATAATGATTCGAGTTGGGGTAAGAAATTATCATCAAGACAGAAAGAGGTTCAACACATTTTTAGAAAGTTCGGTTTATTATTATTACTTAAACCTTTATCGATGCACAGTTTATAACACACCACTACCTGAATAAATTATTTTATTAAATTATTTATTATTTCGGATTTACATTGATTACAAAGCTAGGAAATGTTTTATAGAACGGGAAATGTTCGCAAGTATATTAATTCCATAGTCAGAAAATCTACTTTTATTATACGAATATTAAAACACTTTATTGTGTAAAATTATATTTTTAAATAAATGTAAATCGTTCACTTCTGAAAAGTAATGTTATCACCTTTAAAAAAATTGGAAATACATCCATATACACAGCAGGATGGAATAATTTTTGAGCTTTCACTTTCAATGCATTTGCTATGAAAGAAAGAATGCTGTTCCTATATGCGGGTGGGAAAATAGTCTAAGGATCATGTTACACGTTAGTTTTGTTCACACGATCATGGGCACATGAAAGGTTACCATAGCTCACTCTACTTTTATATCTTCTCTCTGATTCAGATGGATATTTGAGCGACTGTAGGAGTGATGTAAATTCGTAAAATGAGTTGGTACACAACAAGCGGCTGTTTCCGCAGAATTCAGCCATAGGAAGCGTGGAGCAAATAACTATCCATCTTGATATTACAATCTTTAATGCTCACAACAATGGGTTTCCATTTCTCATCTGCAAATCCTCGCATTTTGGCACAATAGTCCGCATACTTATTGGTATTTATCCTGATGCGTTTGCATATCTCATTAACAATTTTAGATAGTTCAACGCTGAAGAGCCAGATGGTAACATGTGAATGAGACCAGAAAAATTAGTGAATTGGGGGGCGTTCATACGCTCGTTCTTATCCACTTCTGAATCCCCCATTCGATGGTACTACCAATTTTCTGTTTTTTCTTACATTTTCTTTATTTCCGGATTCACTATCCACACGGATCGAATTGTTTCCCAATTCTCCTTTAGTTGGCATTTCCAATTCATCATCTTCATCATTCATATCCATATCCGATTCATCGGTATCTTCTCGGGTCAAAGTTCTTATACACCGAGGCATTTTAGAAGTAAAATATCTCACAGGAAGTTGTCCAATCCGCAGACAGACTGAAGGAACAGATGTATGTAGTTAAAAATCGATCCCCTAACACCTGATGATCATTTAACACTGATTCAGGTGTCAATGAACAGGGAAGTTTTGTAGAGTGGGGATGACGGATCACTGGAAGGGGAGAAATAACAGAGAGGAATCTCGGGCGGCTCGGCTGGGTTTCTATATTAACGGCCTTTTCGGGCGGTATAGGTGTCAAAAGGTTAAGCATGCATTATTTGCTGGATTTGTTCAGTTGTTGAATTGAGCAATTGTGAATTTTGAACACAGTTGAAGACAATGGCCATGTTGGAATTGGTTATAATGTTTGTCTGCCACTCTATAGATCCGAGGTTCGTATCCCGGTTTGTAGGCGCATGGGTGCTGGTGATTGTCCATGTTAAGATTAGCGGCGATTGTCCGCTGGGATTACCCTCACGATTAACAGTGTTCGCCCCTTGTAGTGCCGACAACCGAAGAGGTTTGAGTAAAAAGGCATTAAGAAAGTAGTCATATCACTCTGTTGATCCCGGGTTCGAATCCTGGTTTGTAGACGCATGTATATTGGGGTTATCCTTGTTAGGAGAAGCGGTGGTTGTCCACTAGGATTGCCCTCACAAATAATCAGTTCGCCCCTTATAATGCTGACGGTCGAAGAGGTCTGCGAGGGTATTAAAAGGCTTTCGATAAATTCATTTCACCGCGGGTTGTTATCTTAAAACTCTGAGGGATTCTCACTCATTATTCTACCTTGAAACCTACAGTCTTTCCTTGTACCTTGAATGACTCCTAACCAGATTTGACCTTCTTGACCAATAGAATCTTTAAAACGGTTTATATTCTAAGGCAAGGACCAGTGCTACTTTTCCAAAGACCCTAATATATAAACTAGACCAATAGCATCATTCCAAAGAATTCTTCAAGTACACTGCTGGCCACCCAAATTGCAACACCAAGAAAGACAAGAGATATCACAACAAAATTTATTTTGTAGATAACATGTTGACCAAGTATCAAATGATTAAATTTATAGACTTCTGTGAAGTGTGGTTCTTGCCAAAATCAGTAGCCAGAGTAGCCGCCATTGTTGGAGATCACCGCTGCCACACGCCTCGGCATTGATTCAAAGAGACTTTGGATGTGTTCTTGGGGTACAGCAGACCAAGCAGCTTCCACACGTTGCCAAAGTTGATCTGGTGTGGCAGCTGGGGATGTATTCTGGGTCGATCGTTGAGCAACCATGGACCATATGTTTTCTATCGGCGAAAGATCCGGAGAGCGAGCTGGCCAGGGAAGCAATTCAATCTGGCGATTGACGAAGAACCCTTGGACAATGCGTGCCACGTGTGGTCGCGCATTATCCTGTTGAAATATGGCTGTGGGCAAGCCCTGAAGGTAAGGAAGGACAACTGGCTCCAACACCTCGGAGATGTAGCGCTGGCTGTTTAAAGTACCGGCAATGCGTACTAGAGGAGTGCGAGAGTGATATCCAATACCGCCCCATACCATAATACCCGGTACAGGACCAGTGTGGCGGTGCATAACGCAGCTGTTCAGCATCCTCTCTCCACGGTGTCTCCAGACTCGAATCCGACCATCGTGGTGTTGCAGACAGAAGCGTGACTCGTCAGTAAAGACAATTTCATTCCATTCTGCCGTCCACATCCTTCTTTCATCGCACCATTGGCGGCGGAAACGTCTGTGGTTCTGCGTCAAGGGTAGACGAAGCAATGGACGTCTTGCGGACAGACCACTCTGCTGTAAACGGCGTCGAAAGGTACGCGCAGACACTGGATGATGCGGTACAGACTGAATGTGCTGTGCTATGGTTCGTGATGTGGCTGAGCGATCCGTCACTGCCATACGCACAATATGCCTGTCATCACGTGAAGTGGTGCATTGAGGTGGATGCGATCGAACACGTCGGTCCGTCGTACCCTCCTGCATCCAACGATCACATATCCGCATTACAGTTGTTTGGTTTCGTCCAACACGACTACCGATTTCCCTGAAAGATAATCCACAATCTCGGTAGGCCACTATCCTTCCTCTGTCGAACTCGGATACTTGATCAAAAGGTGATCGCTGTTTTCTACGAGGCATAATTGATCGTTTTTTTGAAACAACCACAAGAAAAACACAATTGCCGTACTTGAAATCGTCGAAATCTCCAAGCCTTAAATAGCGCTTTGAAGTGGCGCCACAGGCGCGCGTGATGTGCGTCTGCGCTGAAATTCTAATCATTTGCATATCTCACCTCCGCTAATGCATGTTGTAAATTTCATATTATTTGCATGCTTCCTTCAGGGTGTTGCATTTACGGTGGCCAGCAGTGTATTTGAGTTGACACTACGGTTTGTGTCCTCGACACAACCTACCAATTTTTTGTTCCTTTCCGGGCTGTATTTTTCTCCCAGACAGATGGATCTTATTCTAAAGGTGGCCTTTCAGATCTGGAAAAGATTCCAAGGGGCGAAGGAAATATTTTGCTCAAAAAGCGAGATGAAAAATCAAGATTCCAAACGTTTCTTGTTTACATCTGTTACTAGCAGAATAAGATTTGGAATAGCAATTCCGTTGGCTACTTTGACTGTGAAATAAGGTGCGCTGTGTTGATCCGCGTCACAGTAAACTGTTGCAGGAAAGAATTCAGAGACACATCGTGCAGCCCAGGCTTAGAATTCCAAGCCAAGGAGTCAATTTAGAAGTAACTATGGTAACGTACCGTAAAATAAAAAAAAATCGGCAAATTTGTTTTTGAGCACATCGCAAAGTATTACGTGAATATATCTCGTTAGTGCATATTACTTATTTGGGTGTAATAAATGAAAGAAAGTCAAATTTAGTAGTAAATTAAGCGTTTATTAAACGATGACGTGTTATTGTGCCGCTTAGACTACGTTCGATGCATTTTTGCTTTGTTTTCGGCAAGTATATGCCGATATGGTGAAATTTAAAAAACATTTTAACTGCGATCCAATGATTCACCAAATATTGTATTAAACTCCACTTCTATTACCTTAAATCGACAAATTTAGGCTTCGCTTGAGATTAATTTCGACGTCGTCGCGCTTTGCAGTCCTCAAGTCACTGCGAAGTCTTTGTTCCCTTAGCTATCGAATGACACTAGCTTGTTTTGATTCGAGTCGACAAAAAAGAAAATATTAGACGGAAATCGATGTCCATTTTTTCGTAACGCTCCATTTTCCGGACTGGCTGCCTAGTACTGGTCAGATTTTAAAGACGTATTCACTTCGAAAATTGCGTATGGCCATTATTTATCAATTTCTTTAATGCTAAAAAAGTGAATGATCTGTTAGACTAAGTATCAAGTAATGCTGACAAATTAATTAGAATTACAGCGATTGGTTTCGACTTCTCTTCTGGAAACGCTTCTCATAGATTTGATTTGTCGTTCAAGATTTCTTTTAATTACATCATAGTCTAAGTAGACCAGAACGGCGAAAATTAGATTCTAAACCGCTACGAACATCCATGCAGTGGGACCAAAAAAAAATTGCTAGGTTTGTCGAGGACACAAACCTCAGTTTGACGTGAATACTAGGGCCTGATATTGGATTGCGGAATGAATGAAACAGGTATAAGAAGTTTGAACGATTATTTACTGTGAGCATTCAACAATTAAATTATAATTTGAACGATTAAAGTGAGTTTGCTATTAATATTGAAGGATAAATTTATTGATTAAAGGCATATGATTGTAGCGTTCAGTCGCTTTTGAGCGACACCATTGTGCAGTCCTCACTCCACGTAATCCAAAGTTACACTGGCCCAAAGCTTGCCCAACATCGTAGAGTTTCGACATATTGGGGACTCCTTCCCGCGCTTAGTGCGCCTGCGCACTGAGTTCGAAAGTCATGTCAAGTACGGACATCCTTTGTCTACGCGACGCTATATTTATATTCTAAATGTCTCTTCCAGTTCAGAAATCATAAGACAAAACAGTTGTAACATTTGTTTTGTAACCCTCGAGTTTTAATGCATCTCTCCAAGTACTATTCCAATTTAAAGACGTATTCACATGAAAATTCAAAAGCGCGTGGTATTAAAACTTAAATTAGATTAGTTCAAAACTTCCTGAAAATTTTGAAATTCATCAGCAAACCACCCTACTTAATGAGATCCTAAATTTCCAATCTTGGTCGTTAATGTCCTTCACAAATTATGATTTACGTGATACGGAAATTTAGGATTTATCACTGCTTTTAGTATAGCCTTTAGCACATTCAGACGCTTGCATACGCTTGTTGAAAAATCAATTATCTTTCCAATGTTATATAACTTTTGATGGTAGAATGTAATGTGCAATTAGCATTCAGTGCTTTTCTGGGTTCTCTGTGTATATTACTTCACTTCCATTTCTAATTCACGGCTGAATATATGTAATGATTACTATACATTTAATGAATTTCTCTGAATTGGACACATATTTTACACAGTATTGAGGAAGTTAAGACTAAGCTTACAAAGAAATAGTGTGGTATTGATAATTAAGGTTTGTTATGGAATTATGTCTAGACTTTTAGATATACATATTTAAAGACTTTACATTGACATTAGACTTTTACATTGTACATATTTAAAGTATCGAAGAATTTGTGGATTTAATTGGACACCCCACTGTCCTTCAGCCATACAGAGAATAAAAATTCATTAACTATGCACATTAAGCATATTACGTAGGTATTCGTTTGCAACTGATGTTGTTAACTTAATTAGAAATGCGAGTTGTGTATCAAGTTATGAATAGCTTGAGAAATCTCCCCTCAATTTCATTTTAACATAGTTGTTTGAAAAATTTAATATACAAGGCGAGTAAAAAATGTTATGACTTAAGTCGGCAAGAAATATTATTTATTCAGTTTAAATTAATATGGTGGCATGACTTAGTTTGTAAAAAGAAAGATTACGTGGAAATCTTTCAGTCTTAAGACTCACCATTCTTAAAACTTATTTCTTACTACTGATGGTGATCAGTAATAAGGAATATGTTTTAAGAATGGTACAACAAGGATCTTCTAAACCGTTTAACTGTCTGCCGAACTTATGAGAAATGTGTGCGTGTATGATCAGCTTTGCAATTAATGTTGCAATAAAATAACCTGCTTTATCAAATAAATAATTAAGTCATACCGATATGTGAAACTTTTTTGACCTCATCCAATATTAAAATCTAAGTTTCAATTCTAACGAATCTCATTACGGAAGTGTGTCTTTTTCTAACTAAAAAACGTGTTTTTTATTACGTAAGGTAAGGTAGTTAATTGAGCAGCACAACGGTCTATTGGCGACGGTCCGGGATTAGTCCCCAAGGGAAAGATCCGAGAACCACGTTATTTTGAACCACGGTCCGATGCCGAGGACAACACCTGAGCTAGCACCCCACTCTCCAAACTTCCCCGGCATGCACACGTGAGGGCATTTGAAATCACTAGAGATTTAACGTGCACCAGCTCCCTTGTACACAACGGTCTTTGGTTGGATTCGAACTCGCAACCCTCCAGTTGCTAATCTGACACTCTTCCAACTAGGATACCGCGGCCCGTTTTGTATTAGTGAGGTTAGTAAGTAGATTATTGTGACTCAAAATTAATTGAAACCTGTTTCATTTTTCAATTACTTAAAACATCAAACAGCGTCTCATAGCCCGACATGCACTATATTGGAGAAAACTGCCTGGAAACCTCATTAGCCAATGGGAAAAATGTAATTTCTGGCCACGTTATTTTTAGGATATGAGTTTTGACATAGTGTAGACTTCAGTGCAGATCGGAGTGCAAATTGTACTGGCGGACAATTATGGACCGGCATCTAAATGAAATTGCAATAAAAGCCCTTAGAGATTCTCTTGTGTTTGTTTACTTTCAACGTTGTGTACACACTGTATCATGGGTCATTACCTGCTCTTCAAACACGATGTTTGTTCATTAGGTTTATAGGAACTGTTCAATAAGATACACACATTATGTTTTCACAAATAGACAATTGGTGTAGAATGACATGTCATGTTAGTAAAAAAATGAACAACTAATGAAGCATGTAACAAACAATCAAATTAATGAATGTATTTGACTATACTTTTAGGATTTTTCTTATCAGAGTCCTTGGCAAACATTCTTGTTACCCGCTTCTAATTTTAGAACTCATTTGACACATTTCCCGTCTAATAGAAACAAACACAAGAGAAACTCTTAATTGCTTAATAAAGGAATCGGGTCTTTTCTTGGAATTGAACTGGTGCTTACAGTACCACGAAATCCGCATTCAAAACAATATCTTTTCCTTGTTTCGCGTTCATAATACACATATTAAATTTCCAAGCAATTCGTATTCCAGAATAATTTAATTCGGAATTAGAGTAGCGATGATTTATTACGCTTGTACTGTTGCGTTAGATTTAATTATTAGCATTGCGTTTCCGTTAAATGCATCCGTTAAAAAGATAATGCTTAAACTCATAAATTCCAATTAAAAGGGTCTTTTGTAAGTGTGACGAGGGGTGCTTTTATTTCCTGTTTTTGGGAATTGGAAAATTCATTTTGTTCTATGTTTGCGACATGGGGCTTAATGCATTCTTTCAGTGAATTTCGAAATTAAACTTCCGATTCGGTTAAGGCAGTGTGTGTATGAAAGAAATACGGGAATTAAAGATTGTAAGGTAACGAAATGTTAGCGTTAGTCTCATTAATTGCAATTCAACATCTCTCATGAGTAGATTTAAGTGGTTTAAATGAACAATGAGCTCACTTGAAACTTTCGTTCCGATCTGTCACTCATACATAGACTGGGGGTCTTTGTTGGATGTTCCAAATTAGGTTGCTAAGATTTTTGAATTGTACGGATGTGTTTAGATGTAAGGAATCTAAAGGAAATGGATTTCTCTTTTGGTACTGGAAAATGCGAAAATCGGTGTTGCTCAAACTGAAAATTTTCCTTCTTCGAGAAGGGTAATTAATTTATTAAGTAATAAATATATATAACATTTAAACAGCAACAATTAAAAAATATTTTTTCGAGAGGCTTATATTTAACCTCCTGGTGGTTTATCTCTGCTTCGAAACCTGTACTACACCAACCTCTGGTGCGAAAACCTGTTCCAAATTCACCAGTTTTGCGTAAGGAACAATTAGTTCTTCCTGCTTGGTTATTCATTCCCTTGGAGTAATGGGACAGTTTTGTCTCAACGAGATATTTCGTTCTTTGCAAAACTGACCAGATTTTGAACGAGATATCTCGTCGAAACACTTGGAGGGTTAAAAAGTATTTTTAATTTATCTTTTTAGATCGAAGAATTAATGCTTCGAGGGTTCTATGCTAAAAACTTCTTTTTTAACGTAAATTTGTATGCGAAAACCATCACTTTATATAGGTGAATTTTGCGCATAACAAAAAATCGTGTACTTTTAATTTTTACAGAAGAGGGAACACCGTATGCGCCGCCGCACATTTTAAATACTTCTTGACATCAAAATAGTAAATTAAAGATTATTTATATTAGCCTTAACCCTCTGATCGTCATGAGATTATCAAGAAATGTACAGTGTCCTAAAAGTTCCCGTACTGACGATTCGTGAATTTGTTATACAAAAGCAACAAACTTTAAAACAATTATTTTTATGTTAATGGTGAAAAGCACTTTTAACATAACGTTGGAAAAAAATCTGAACTCACATTTACAATAAATGTTCAAAATGTCCACCCCTTTCTTGGAGGCAAAGTTGAAGTCGTTTGCGCATATTTTTAGAAACGCGTTTCAAGATGCTGGGAGTGACTTCTTGTATCCCTTGAGTAATGGCAATTTTTAGGTCATCTATTGTTTGGGGATTATCTTCATAAACTTTGTTCTTTAAATATCCCCACAGAAAAAAGTCAGGGATGCTCAGATCAGGGGAACGAGGTGGTCAAATATTTCTAGAGATGAGTCGATCGCCAAAAGAATCTTGAAGCATGCCCATGGTTTCATAACTTGTATGGCAGGTTGCACCGTCTTGTTGGAACCAAGAATCTCGTTCATTCACTTCTAATAATGCAACAAATTGTTGGATGAGTTCTCTGTATACAGTGCCATCAACAGTTGACTGGAAAAACAGAAGCCCAACAATCCCTTTGCGTGATACGGCACACCAAACGCCAATTTTTTTGAGAATGTAAAGGTTTTTGCATTAATGAATGGGGAATTAAAGAACAAAGTTTATGAAGATAATCCCCAAACAATAGATGATCTGAAAATTGCCATTACTCAAAGGATACAAGAAATCACTCCCAGCATCTTGAAACGCGTTTCTAAAAATATGCGCAAACGACTTAAGCTTTGCCTCCAAGAAAGGGGCGGACATTTGTTATAAATGTGAGTTCACATTTTTTTCCTACGTTATGTTAAAGGTGCTTTTCACTATTAGCATAAAAATAATTGTTTTAAAGTTTTTTGTTTTTGTATAATAAATTCACGAATCGTCAGTATGGGAACTTTTAGGACACTCTGTAGTATTGCTTTTTATCCACAACTCATAATGACTAAATAACTACATCTATTGGTTGAAAGAATCCTAGGAAATATGTCATTGGTCAATAAGTTCAAAACTGGTTAGAAGTCATGCAGGAAGACTAGGTTTCAGAACGGATATATACGTGAGCCCCTCAGAGAGTTAATGTACCTAAAATATTTATGTATATTAGACTTAATCCTTTTAGTTAAGATATAAAGTGCATGATAGTTAGGCAAAATATGAATCATACAAATCTTGATGTATTTGAAACAATACACTTAGTTCGATGTCTTTTACTCCGCAAAGCTTGTTCAAATTTTATAAAGTAAACTGAAACTATAAAATCGCCAGTGTGTTATTTATTTATACCTTAATGTTGCTAGAATCATCTTATAGGAACAAGAACTAGCATGGTTTTATACTTTTGTAGTTATTTTACTCATTGGCTTGGTGAAGTTTATACTCTTAGTTACTTTACTCATTGGCTTGAAGTTTTACTCTTTAACTGTTTTACTTATCGGCAGTGAAGTTTATACTCTTTTAGTTATTTTACTAAATGGCATGGTGAAGTTTATACTTGTTTAGTTATTTTACTCATTGGCTTGACGGTTTATACTCTTTTAGTTATTTTACTCATTGGCATGATGGAGTTTATGCTATTTTTTTAGTTATTTTACTCATTGACTTGGTGAAGTTTTACTATTTTAGATATTTTACTCATTGACATGGTGAAATTTATACACTTTTAGTTATTTTACTCAATGGCATGATGAAGTTAATACTTGTTTAGTTATTTTACTCATTGGCATGGTGAAGGTACTTCTTAAATGAATTGATAATGTAATAGATTGTGAGAGTGTATAATAGCAACATTTATTGGAAGAGGTTATCGCAGCATGTCAAAAATTACACTTAACAGAAAACCATAAAATAATTAGAAAACAGTCACATGAATTTTGCCGCCTTTACAGATCTAATTTCGCAAGCAACAAATAAAAACCAAATCTACTTCAAATACTTCGTAGGATCGGGGAAAAATTTCAACTATCAATTGTTTCAACTAACCTAATTTTCTTTCTCGATGTCGATAAAAAGATGATTGGTTTGCCATTAAACGCTAATTTTTTGTTTGTAAATAGAAGAAAAAGGGCAGTAAAGGCAACACCCATGAAATTAGATGACAGTCGAAAAAGCAAAATCTATCAAAGTGACTTTTTCCAAACTCCGATACCAAAAAAAGTTTCTTAAGTAAAACATTTTGACAGATTTCGGTTTGCCTTTAACACTGTTGTTATACCCTCTAGAGTATAGAAAAGGCGGGAAAATGTGCATCTGTGAAAATTCTGTTTGATTGCGGTGACAAGCCGGAAGCATTGCTGCGGATAAATTATTTCGGGATGTTTCTTTCGTTCCATGAGGTTGATCCAAACAAGTGGTAGTGATTTTTTCCGACACTTTATTTTCTGCAAGTTTACGCAGTTTATGGAATGCATGAGTATCCTTGTGTGTTGATGTTAGCGTTGTTATTAGATTGTTGCATTTTGAAAATACCCAAATAATAAAATGGATTCTTATTTATAGCAATTTATCAGGCCAGCTATATAAAAATCAAATCAAATCTCAGGACGAGACACGACATTTATTTAGACAAGAAGCGAAAACTGTACACATCTCCGAACGGACAACATAATGATTGTACTCTCGCTTCTCAACAGAAACAGACGCTAGCACATTCAAACGGGGTCCATGCGCAGAAAGCACGATCATGCGTCTCTGCATAGTGTTAGTCCTCGTCCCACATGCTTATGTTTCTCTGTTCAATGCGAATGTGGTCAACGCAAGTGTGAACATTTCACTGATCGAGTATTAGTTGCCCATCTACCATTTCCTCCTGTGCCAACGTATTTTGGCGACAAGTGTGCAAATGTGTAAACACTGCTTAACCTCCAAATGGTTTCGACGATATATCTCGTCCATCAAGATCTGAAGAAGTTTGCTAATGACGAGATACCACATCCAAACGATCACCAGGAGTGTTAACAGCGATATTATTCTGCTATTTGCATGTCATCTCTTGGATAAAGGTCCTGCCTCCGTGTCTATAAATAAATGTCTTGAAAAAAAATGTTCTGCACTAATTTACTTTAAATTGACCATTATAGTAATAAGGCGATAGCTCAAGAACCTAAAGATTGGGGGACAAAGATCGGTTAATATCAAACTTTGCAGAATTAAATTTTGGCATTTAAGCTAATGCAGCAAAATGTGTAATGTAGAAGATGAGTTGTGAGTTCGACAGCTTTAAGTGTGTCTGCAGTAAAAAAAATAAAACTCGAACGTAAGATTTAGAACATGCGCTTTTAACTTAGTTACAGGCCATTTCTTAAGAGGAGCAGTTTAAAGTTTTAATAGTTAAACTAAAAGTGTACATTAATATTTTCTTGTGTGTCGATGTATCAGTCGCTTTTATGCGATTCCGACACCATACGTAACTTTTAAACACCCCTTATCTTTAAAACATTCTTTGCCCCTGAACTTTAGTTATAATTAGACTATGCTCACTAGCGTAGATTAGGCCATCTACTCTAATGTGCATTATAATATTATAGTGCAATAAGGACAAGTATGTTCATTATAATACGATAGTACAACAAGGACAAGCTTGTAATACGATAGTGCAATAAGGATAGGGCAATAATTTGCTCCAGTCTATATACTGAGATTGCTTCGAACAGATGTGCATACGGAGCAAGAAAGCCACGCGATGGCCATCATCAGTCCTGAGATACTAAATTGGTTGAAATACGCGTGTACACAGGCATGTTTTCTGTATAAAAATGAACCACGCATGCGCACAAACATCTTTTTTATAGAGAAACTGACTACGCGTGCGTACAGACATGTTTTGTTGAGAAATTGATTACGCATGCGTACATATTCTTTCAGCACAATCACGGACTACGCATGAGTACAGACATGTTTTCTATTCGGAAACATAAATGTTCTCGCATGCTCGATCGACGTGTTGTTTTCTTAAAAGAAACTCAGATTTATACGTCAGTATACCAGGAAGTATTAAGGATATCCTAAGTTATATCAACAACAGACGGAATGGAAACATAGGAAACACTGAAGAATTATAAACACGTTTACCTGAACTAGTATAGATGTTAAACAAGACTAGCAATTGAAACACCAAATGCTTGTAATCTTCATTAAAATGATTTTGGAGGACGTCACACTTTGCTGATGTATAACACTCGTAATGTGTCACTCTAGTATTGTGTGATAGTTGATTTTGTCGTATTCAACAATCCTTATTCATTACCTTGTAAGCCCCAAAACATGATACTCCTAGGTCGGATTTATCATAATACACAATGTCTGAAATAGATCCATTTAAAGAATAACAAATTTAATTGCTTCAAGTGAGTATTGTGGTTGATAGAAATTGAAGGAAATCTCCGAGGAAAAATTTCCAGTAACAGTCCTCAATTAGGTTTTTGTTATATACATGCAATCATCTCATTCGGTGGTACGAGATTATAGTTGTTATCAGCAAAGGAAAAATTATTGCAGAATTAAAGCTTACAAAAAATTGGATTCGCATAGTAATTATTGTTGGAAAGTTATTGAGAAAGAAGCATTAACAATTCGGTGGTTTTTTTTATCAGAAAGTTAGTTAAAACGTATGTATACGCAATAATCAGAACATTTATGTATAGAAAAATATATAGTTGGTACCAAAAATTAAGTAAAGGTTTGAGAAATAACGACTGGTACAGCAATAATCAGTTAAGCTACTTTATCATTACAGAAAAACACCTTGGAAACACAAGGGAATGATTCGCCAACATGGGAAAAGAGATTATCCAAGCTCTTCCATTATAGTACAGATTTATTCATTGCCTAGTGTAGTTCTAATGTAGCTTTATTAATACTTATATCTTTTACTTACACATTGTTATCTTATATTTACGAATGTTTTCTCAAAGCATTGTCATGGGAATATGGGATATTCTTTGTTTTTCGGCTAAAGAAAGAATTTCTTTTTAAAAATTCCATACTAACTTTAAAGTATATTTATTTGTCGAAGTACTGTATTTTGCTGTTTGTTGGTGGTTAAATGTTTGCACTTTTCTCTGAATAAGACGTTATGAACGTGTGAGTAAAATTCCAGTTTTGTAAAATCTAATTACAGATAGTTTGCTTTGATATATAATTTCAGAATTTTGGGATATACATTTGACGTTTCTATGTAAATAGCTAATCATAATGGCATGCATTTGAATGCTGTAGAAAATGACTTTATTCCAATTGCAAACAACTCGATATTCCAGTGAATAGTCCATCACCAGAACTAACTCATATCAACTGTGGTCGACTACAAAATTGCAAACTCGAAAATGGTTGTAAATTCAATTTGAATCTTCAAAATCGATAACTGAATTTAAAATAGAGCCACAGTAGCCAAGTTGGAAGAGTAGCGGATTATCAACTGGAGGATTGGCAGTTTGAACTCGATCCAACCAAAGATCATCGTATACGTGAGAGCTGGTACACGTTAAATCTGACATGGTCTCAAATATTCTCATGTTGACTTGGAAGCTAGGTGAGTGAGGTGCTCAGGTGTTGACCTCGTCATCTGACTGTGGTTCGAAATTACGAGGTATGTCCTCGGGTAGGTAATTAGTTAATTAACGTCGCACTGGAGCAACACAACTGGAGCAACAACGGTTCGGATTTAATCCCGAATGGAAAGATCCAAGGACAACGCTTCGTAATTTTGAAGTATAGTCAGGTGAAGAGAACAACACCTGAGCTGGCACCTGACTCTCTAAACTTCAGGTATGTATTCGAATCTTTCCCTTCGGGATTGATCCCGGACCGTCGCCAATACTTAGTTGTATTGATCCAATTACCAACCTACCTGAATATAGGTTTTATAATCTTATAGTTATAAAATTTTAACCTTATAGAATAATAATAGTTTAAATAAATTAGATTTTATGCAAGATCAAGAGATACTATGTTCACAAGAGATTTATGAAAAACATTTACTAGTAATTAACAATATTGGATTCACATCAAGAGAAATAGATGTAATAGCATGCATTATGCATGGGAAAAACATAAAAGGAGTAGCTAATTTTTTATCAAATGAGGAGAAACAGGTCGAGACAAGAACTATTGAAAATCATATTTCTAATATCAAACGGAAAATAGGAACAAATGCCCGAGAGAGCATTATAAACTTTATGGAAAAATCCGATGAATAAGTAAATGTGTTCTATACGTTTCAAATATACTTCGCCACCCTTTTCTGAAACAGTGGTTTCTCTAAGCATGCATCTAATGTATTAGTTACCATAAAATGATTGTTTGTGAAATCAAAAATGATTATTTTCTGCTGTTTAATGGTAAAAGACATGGTATGTTTGGCTAAAAGTATTATCACTGACGAAAATGATATCGTCACTATTAACCCTCCAAGTGGTTTCGACGAGATATCTCGTCCATCAAGATCTGACCAATTTTGCTAATGATGAGATATCTCATCATTAAGTTATTGCCTTTTTTATACAATAACCCAGTGTGTTGCTCCAGTTGGATGTTAAATTAAAAATACTAATACCTATTTTTATGATGATGAGATCAAGATCTGGTCAGTTTTGTTCTAATGGCGAGATGATAACCACCAGGAGTGTTAAAGTTAGATTTATTGTTAAGCGATTTGGTTATGTTAACGTTCTGTTTTTAAAACAAATGATCCGTTATAATGCTGATTTGACTTAGAAGTTATGGACATCAAATCAGATTAATGATATGTTTAAGATAGTGAATTTTAGAACAGAATCGATGAAAATATAATACGAATTTAAAACTCACTGAGTGTTGGGTGGAATTAGTACGGAATTGTGATGTTCCACCCCAACGAGGATACTAGACTTAAAAGATTATATCTATAGTTGAGGATTTCACAAGAAAAGTACATTAAAGGCGATACGGAAATTTTCAATTTCCTTCTATGATTAGTTACATAATCAAGAACGGACATCTATACTAAATTAAAATACGGGAGAACGAATCAGGGATTAGAAATTTCTTATAAAATTTTGAAAGATATTTGCTTGATTTAGGGATTAAAATTGATCAATCCTCTTAGTATACGGTAGAGTAAACAGGGATTTTTAAGTTTCATCGATATAGTATATGAATTATGTTAAGTACAGTAAATTGAAAGTTTTAGTGTTTATTTATTTTAGTTCTCCATAAATACCTGTCTTCATGAAGCCTGTATATCGGGCTAATTATTAGTAAGCCCTTTTAAGCTCATATCATTTCTGTGTCTTAATGATTGTCTACCTTTTCAAGTGTCGTGTTTTATGGGGTGAATTTGAAATAACGGTATCTAAAAAAAGGTTTGTCTCTATTGTCTCTAAATTATCTTTTATAATTTAGAGAGCTAGACAACGAGTGAATTAAAGTGATGACTTATTTGGAGATAAGAGTTATCGAGGCTTTACTCTATTAAATTCAGATGTTGAAAATATTGCTATAACAATGATATGGAAATAATTTAGGAAATAATCTCTAAAAGATTATTATCATATAACTATGAAAGCATCTTTTGCGAAATGTTTCAACATAGTGAGCTAAATGTTCATAGTCAATGCAAGAATATTTTGTTTCTTCTATGTTCTTTCATATTTCAAAGATTGGCTGTTACAGAAATCGTGCTACGAAACTTCTCTGTACATCATTGCTGCAAAGCGAAATCTAGGTTCATATTGCGATCAAACATCTACGAAATACTTTCTATATATGAAGATATGTACTGAACAAATAATACTTATATTTCACAATAAAGTCAAAAAATACACTTGCTTCTAGAAGAGTAACTTATGTAACTGCAGAGAAAGTTGAGAGTACTCTTGTGTTTCATCCATTAATAAAGATGATGCACATATATTTCAGCAAACGTCTGGAACCGACCCCCAGATAAGAAATTTATTTTTCATCTTTCAAATGTAATTTCAAAAGGTTATTGATCGATCTGTATTTCTTTCCCATATTTATATTTTAATTTTTGATGTGTATTTTACAACAGTAAAAGTGATCAGCTGTCAATCACTGCTGTTTGGGTCCATACAAAAAGTGGCACATCTAATTGCAGTTGGTGACCAAAATATACTTGCAAAATTATTCAGGAAATAAGTCTTGATATTCAGATATGCATAACTTGTTCAATTTAGCTATGATTTTGCATGATATAAGGATGGAAGAAAATCTATTTTTTTCACTTTGTGCGCAGTCTGAACATCGCTTGTTCATGCTGTCCCTTCGCAATCCAGAATAAAATTCCACTCCAGTCTTAATTTTTTTTAATTTGTGAGTAATTAAAATTGATATAACAGGAAATGCAGAGGATCTATAGGAATTAAGATTAATTTTTTTCTTGTCTTTCTATATGGGATTAGAAAGCGAGTAGCCAGACACGTTTGCAAAGTTTGTTCACACCCATATCATCCTACAAACCTCCAAATGATTTCGACGAGATATCTCGTCATTAGCAAAAGTTGTCGAATCTTGAAATAGGACCGTCATTAGCAAGTGGTCGGATCTTGTCATCAAAATTCAACCACTTTTGCTTATGACGAGATATCTTGTCATCCAGATACTGCTGATATTATGATGACTAGATCGAAATCTGGGAAGGTTTCTTCCAATGACGAAACATTTCGTCCGTCAAGATCTACCTAATGTAACTAATGACGATATACCACGTCTAGACAACCACTAGGAAGGTTAATTTTATGCAAAATAAATTTAGTAATAGAATATGTGCTGTTTGTTCAGTGAGTTTCACTTATTCCGAGAGCTCCGAAGAATGAAAGTTGCTTTCAATACTTTTTGAGGTGATTCAAAGGCTCAAATGTCCAGGGTCCTCTTAAGATCTAGGAAAATGAATTTCTGTATATTTGGTATCTGCCTGCCTTTAAAACATGAATTTTGGTCAAAATATCGAAGTTTCAATTTTGGTCTAGTATTGGTAGTCTGAACGTTTCCTTTCAAATTCTGTTAAAATTTTGTTTCTAAGTAATTTAGAACTGGAGTTATGGGTGTTTTTATATTACTACACAGCTGTAGTTCTTCATGTACATAAAGTTATTTTTCCATTTTTCTCAAAATTGATGTTTACATGTTTTTGCTTTACGCAAATTAGCATAACTCAAAAAGTTAAAGTTCAAATGCTTTGAAATTTTGTAGGCATGTTGCACAAATATATATACAGGGAATAGACTACAGCTATGGTTAAATATTGATTATTTTCTGATTTAGTCTTTTAATTCATGACTTGCGCAAAAGTTTAGGGAAATTTTCAAAATGTTGTGATCAAGTTACCATAACTTCAGAGATATATGTGTGATCACCATAATAATAGTCTATTCCCTAAAGAAGTTCATTATAAACATTATCAAATTTACAAAACAGAGATATAATGATTACTTTTGGAGTTATATTATTCTGCGTATCGGCATATTTTACTGTAATTTTTACTTTATTTTTCTATCTGAGGAATGAACGAATTATCAGATGCTTTTATTTTACATGTTGTTTCTAGTTTTATATTGTGCTTAATCATAAAATTTAAGTTAGAAGTATAAGTAATTTCAAAAAATGACTCCCGAAGGCAGGCAGATACCTTAAAGAAGTTATCTGAATGTTGGAAACAGTGGATATAGTTGATTGGGATATGCAGGTGAGCATACTTTGTGTATATCAAAAAGTTCCATAACAGGAACTATGTGCCAGAATGACATTTCTCATGAATACTCGTAAAACAATGGAACCTTTAAGCTAAGGAAAAACGTTCACAAGTGTTCCGCTAGGTGGTGCAGTGATGCGCTGCCAAAATATGCAAATTACTTGATATACTTGACATGCTACAAACATTTGAAATAAAAACAAACATCGGAATGCATTTCTCGAGGCATGCAAGGAACTAAGACGGTAACATCGTGTTGTAAACTGTGTTACCAAAATATCGCTCTCTTGTAAATTGTTCTATCGAAATTATAGCTCTGAATTTATAGCTCGGAGAGGAAGTTCGGAACGTTTAAAGGAAATTCGAAGAAGGTTGCATTGTGAAGCTTGTCAAGCATCGTATTAGCTCCATGATCTGGTCAGTCATCAGCTATCGGAGATGTAAACGCAGAACCTATCGGAGATGTAAACGCAGAGCTATAGGCAGGACTCATCAAGGTGTAGACCAGGATACAAAGCTAAGTTTAGGTATTTTAACTAACGTCGGCACTGGAGTAACACAACGGACTATTCGCCAAGTTTAGGAGTGGTTCCCAAACCACGATATTTAAAATTCATGCATGATTTTATTCCCTGTCATAGGACAAAAAAAATTAATCAGGTAGGCTGTGTTTGAGCACGGCCGAAATGTTTTACCAGAATGCGTCTCGTTAGCTCAGAGTATTTATTTGGGTGAAGTAAATAAATGCAAGAAAGGCAAACTAAGTCAATTCAGTGTTTATAGAAAGCTGAAGCGTTCCTCTTGCGCGTATACTACGTTCGATATACTTCTACTTGGCGTTTTGACGAGTATGTGAAATTTTAAAGTTTTCAACTGCGATCCAAAGTTTCACAATCAACTCTGTACTCAATTTCGCTTCCAATGTCTTCAATCGACAGATCTCGACGTTACCCTTCGTTTAAGACCAACTTCAAAGTAGTAGCGCTTCGCAGTTCGGAGATACTGATTTGAAGTTGCCCAGCGGAAAGCCCCCAAATGATGCCCCCTCCTCTTGCACCCCGCTTATCACAGAACGGGAACTCAGGGTCACTAACAAATCTTTGTTTCCTTAGCTATTGAATTCGGTTTCGATCCTAGATCGACGCTAGCAGCCCGTTTGTTCCATTGCGACGTTAATTCAACTACCTAAATATCTTAGTTGGGGCCGCGGTTGTAATAGGAACGAAATTAGCAACCGGAGGGTTGCGAGTTCGAAATTCGGTCCAGGCAAAGACCGTCGTGTACAAGGGGGCTGGTGCGCGTTAAATCTGCCGTGGCTTCAAATGTCCTCACGTTGGCGTGGCGTAGAAGTTGGCGCAAGGGCCATATTTGGCCATGCTGCGCCGGACAAGACATACAATATGAAGTAATAGACACACACACAATGAAAGTTTTACTACAAAGAGAAATACACCCAGGGAGAAATGCACCTGATAGGAATCGAACCTGCCCCGCCTATAACTCGAAGGTTGCTAGCGCAGTGGACATACCCACTGAGCCACGACGGCTTCCGTAGAAGTTTGGAGACTGGGTGCTAGTTAATGTGTTACCTGGTCATTTAACCGTGGTTCAAAATTACGTGGTGTTGTCCTCGGATCTTTCCCTTGGGGGATTGATCCCGGACCGTCGCCATATCCCGTCGTGTTGCTCCAGTGCGACATTACCTACCTACCTCAGGTATCGAATCGGCTAATCAACTACTCACCGCAGCTATCGACACTAGGTTGGTTTGGTTCCAGTTGATAATATAGAAATTATTAGCCCGAACATGATGCCCAATTTTTCGTAACGTCCAACTTTCCGTACTGGCCACCTAGTACTGGTCTGATTTTAAAGACGTACTGACGTCGCAAGTAGCAAATTCCTGAATGACAAAAAAAGTGAAGGTTCTTGACTGGCCAGGAAATTCTCCGTACCACAACCCCATCGAGAATGTTTGGGAACTGCTGAAATGGGAAATTTCCAAGGAATTTGTCACCCCCAAACGCTGATTAATAGTGTTTGATTGATATATTGCACATTAATGACTAAAATTGAACTGCTCCAAATTCATAGAAATCATACCCAAAAGAATTGAAGCAGTAATTGCAGCAAAAGGAATGAAACGAGTAATTGCAGCGAAAGGAATTTAACGAATAATTACAGCAAAAGGAATTGAATGAGTAATTGCAGCAAAAGGAATGAACTGAGTAATTGCAGCAAAAGGAATTGAACGAATAATTACAACAAAAGGAATTGAACGAGTAATTGCAGCAAAAGGAATGAACCGAGTATTTACAGCAAAAGGAATTGAACGAGTAATTGTAGCAAAAGGAATTGAACGAGTAATTGCAGCAAAAGGAATGAAACGAGTAATTACAGCAAAAGGAATTGAACGAATCATTACAGCAAAAGGAATGAACCGAGTAATTACAGCAAAAGGAATTGAACGAGTAATTGCAGTAAAAGGAATGAAACGAGTAATTAGAGAAAAAGGAATAGAACCAGATATTACAGCAAAAGGAGATGTTATGAAATATTTATATTTCTTAAAACTTTTTAAGTGTAGTTTCATGGGACTAATTATAATAAATGGAATGAGAAGTAAAAGCCTTAAAAATGTTGGTTTTATTTTTACTCAGAAAATACCATTTCTTGCACTGCATTAATAATAATTTGATCACAATTACTGTATTTAAATTCCTTGTTGTATTACATGTATTAAATTTATATTAGTTTTTAAATTTTTGTTTTAGACTTAGATTATATTATTCATCGGGAGGTAGCATTGGCAACTGTTGCTTCTAGGAAATTCTTATAATTCATTATATGTAAGAAAAGGAAAAGCATTTTCATCTCAGGAATAAAGAGCAGGTGGAGTAATTAAGTTTATAGAATTACTCAAAAAAAAATGCCAGGGAAATTGTAACGACCTAAAATCCCTACCCTAGAAAAACAAAGCGACAGAGAACAATTAAAATTTTAAATACCTGCAATATATCTATGTACAAGTTATATACAAATTTAATCAGGATATTGTAAACTAGAAGTTTCTTAAGTTCGACCGTACACTTAAGTTGTCACAGTTACATCAGTCCTATTTCGTAGTTTTCAGGTGCATTCCTCACTGGGTATCAGTAAAAACTTTCAGTGTGTGTGTATGTCACATGATATTGTATGTCTTGTGTCTGACGCAGCATGGCCAAATATGGCCCTTGCGCCATAAAACCCACAAAGGAGCTGGTGCAAGTTAAATCTGTCGGCGCCTCAAATGTCCACACGTTGGCATGGTGTGGAAGTTTAGAGAGTAGGGTGCCAGTTCAGGTGGTGACCTTGTTATCTGACCGTGGCTCAAAATTACAGGGTGTTATCCTCGCATCCTTTTCTTCGGGATTGATCTTGGACCGTCGTCAATAGCCTGTTGTGTTATTCCAGTTCAACATTAATTAACTATCTACCTACCCAAAACCCCAATCAACATATGTCTTAGTAGATTTGCTTGTAGGATTTCAGTGACAATATACTGTCACACTTCTGGTCACTTCTGTCACACTTCTGACACTGTTGGTCAGCGCATTATTTATGAAGATGGGGTCAGTGCGCCAGCAAGTCCACTGAAGCCACAGTCAATTATTTTGGATTTCGACTCCTCTATTTTCTAATATACAAAATGACGTTAGTAAAACATCGGTCTTCAAAACCTATCTATTTGAAACGTCGTTAAAAGAAAGTGCAAATAATCACCAGAGCCCCAAGAACTAATTCATTCCTGACAAATAATATTGTACCGTCGAATACGGAAACAGCTTTGTTACGTATTTCTCAACGACATACAGGTTCGATAACTTCCTGAGCGTATTTCTATCTTCCGTGTCAGTAAAACTATCCTTGTGTTTCTATGTCCGTTACTTGACATTGTCTTATGTCTCGGGCAACGTACCCAAATATGGCCCGTGCGCCATAATAAACCCAACTAACTCAATAACATGCAATACACATAGTAAGAAACAATATTTGATTATTTGAAAATCAATTAACCAAAAGATGCAATACTAGACAGATGTATTTTAATCAAAATGTTAATTCGCTTAGTCGCGTTGTATGATAAACTATCATACAGGGCACAACGAATTTACATTATAGTCCTGGTCATACGAGTCGGAAATCTAATCGAGGTTTTGAACGACTTATTAAATTAAATTAAGCGACTGGTGGTAACGTAAACAAAGGACTTCCACAATAGGTTTAACAACGCAGATTCTGGTTCTAATTTAGTCTTTCGGTGCCGAAAGCGATAGCAGTGGAAACGAGTTGCTAGTGGGAAAACCATCCTCCGTGATTGCAATATATGCTTTTACGTATGACACCCTTCTCCTTATGCTCTTTCACACCTTTTCTAGAATCGACTGACTCAAGATTAACCCACACTATATCATGAAATTATATCCTAAATTTAATGGATCAATTCTGAGAAGGTAGGTAGTTAATTAAGGTTGAACTGGACAACACAACGGTCTATTGGCCGAGATCAATCCCGAAGGAAAGGATGCGAGGATAACACCCCGTAATCTTGAGCCACGGTCAGATAACGAGGTCAGCACCTGAACTGGCATCCCACTCTCCAAACTTCCACCCCCAGCCTACGAGAGGGCATTTGAGGCGACGACAGATTTAAAGTGCAAAATAACTCCGTGTACACGCCGGTCTTCCGTTGGACCGAGTTTGAAACTTGCAGCCGTTGCTCTTCCAACTGGGCTACTGCGGCCCCGTAACGGATTAGCAATCGCAAGGTTGTGAGTTCGAAACTCTGTCCAACCAAAGATCTTCGTTACCCTTTCAACTGGACTACCTCAGCCGTCACTTCTGTGGACTAGAATTGGCAACTTTACTAAGAACTTATGGCACTCATAAAACTATACACTTATAAAATTACACCCATTAAAGTAAACAGAATACACAATTGACATGTATGAATTGACATTACATATCTTAAAAGGATTCCCTTTGATGCGCATGTTAAATTCGGTGTAAAGGGAGTTTAGTGGTTCGGTTTCAACCTCTATTTGTATATCTTTCAGCGATTAATATTATCATTATAGGATGACGAATTATGTTTGCCCATACATCACGTCAAATGGTAGTCATAGGAGAGTTATATTCTGGTCAAATGGAGAAATTAGGATATTAGACTAGAATCGGATATACAAAGCATTAGTTCCTTTTAAGGTAAACTTATCAAGTACCATTTATCTCAGCGATTTTCATTATGGTTAAGTGAAGTTTGCAACAGTTAATTTTCATGTGAAGTACCATTCTATTGACATCCATGTTTGTCAGCTAATCTAACTAATCATACAACGGAGTAACTGTGAAGTAATTTACGTAATATTCATGAGTCTTTCATGAATATTTCTAGGATGGTTATTGGACATTTGAGTACTGATAACTCAATGTCCTAAGGACCTTAAAAAGCCTATTTAAATTGAAGCTATTCTTGAGGACATTAAATGGTTAATGGTATCCTGGAAAACTATAAACTCCTTTTGATCAAAATCACAAACAAATCGCAAAAGTATAAAAAATACTGAACCGTACAAACCATTTTTTAAATTACATAGTATGAGAGTCGTATTCATTTGGAGAATATTTTTCTTGGACAGTTTTCCTAATTATGCGTAATGATTATTATCCTTTGGGGAAACACGTATGATGTCATTACGCATAATATCACCATTAAAAGGATTTCTAGTGGAAAAGTTATTACAAATCTTCTTCGATTTAGAATTGAGATGGATCGTTAATGAAACATTATAATTTAGTTTCAACTCTCCAAGTGGTTTCGACAATATATTTTGTCCATCGAGACTCGACCAATATTGCTAATGACGAGATACCTCGTCTTAAAGATATTGTCGATTTTTTTACCCATCAAGATGTTCAGTTTTGCTAATGACTAGATACCTCGTCGACAACCAGGAAGGTTAAAAAAGCTGACCTGCTAAATTCCTAGGTTTTTCAATTCCAAATTATAATCTATTACTTACAAATACTGAGATATATATAAATCCTGCTAAGTACTACGAATTTGAAACCGATTTTGTCACTAGAAAACTCATCCTGTGATGTTTCGATCAAATTTCAGTTACTTGGATACCTCTAGTTATATATGACATCGTTTGTATTACTATTAACCCTCATGGTGGTTGTCTCGAAGATGTCTCTCGTCATTGGAAAAATATTGACCAGATCTTGATGGACGAGATATCTCGTCATTAGAAGAAAACTGACCAGGTCTTGATCTCGTCATCTTAAAAAAATCGGCAATATCTTGATGACGAGATATCTCGTCATTAGCACAATTGACCAGATCTTGATGGACGAGATATCTCGTCATTAGAGGAAAACTGACCAGGTCTTTATCTCGTCATCTTAAAAAAATCGGCATTATCTTGACGACGAGATATCTCGTCATTAGCACAATTGGTCAGATCATACTGGACGAGATATCCCGTCGAAATCACTTGGAGGTGCTACGTTGGATTAATCTAACTCAATTTAACCTCCTTTCGATACAATTGATAATGGAATACCGAATTTTATATACCTATATAGGTCGAAAAACAGCACGCCGATTAAGTATAAGTTCTATGTTCCAGGAGTATACACAGCTGACCGACAAGGTTAAAAACAATGATTAAGAAATAAAAATAATATTAAATATAAATAATAATGAATAATAATAATATATAAATAGTAATAAAAACCTTATAATAGGCCTAGTAATGTCTAAGATGTCTCACTTGACAGTGAGATATCTGTAGCTGCTCCAAAACTCAAAAGATACAGCACTGGGTAGAAAAGTTTTCCTTAAACGTAAACGATCCTTCGATATATCGAGTTCCTTAAAAACTCGGTTACTCGAAATAAAAAGGCACACACATTTATAATATTTAAGCTATTTTATGAAGCACATTTTTATTTAAAGCTTTTTAAAACTGCACATTAAACGCAAAATCGATGGTAAAACCTTTCAAAATAATTCTCAGCGCGGAAAATAGGTTTGAAAATTAATTATTTTCTACTACTAACTCATCCTGGCTCAGCGGGTATGTCCACTGTGCTAGCAACCTTCGAGTTGTAGGCTGCGCATGTTCGATTCCTGACAGGTGCATTCCACCCTGGGTGTGTTTCTCTCTCCTGTGTCAGTAAAACTTTTATTGTGTCTATTACTTGATATTGTATGTCTTATGTCTGGCACAGCATAGCCAAATATGACCCTTGTGCCATAAAACCCCCAAAACCAACCAACCTTATGTGGTGTTATAGACTAAAAGGAATAGTCTACTCAAAAATCTCGTGACGCTCGGAGAATTAAGATTATTTTGAAAGATAAAGTGCAACTTGCACAAAATCCAGATGTTTACGTGACAGTTGTATGAAGTTGTACACTGAGATGTATGAAAAATGTGTTGGAGGTATTAAATACGCACTGATAACAAAATAAGTTTGATTTATCGCTCTACACTCATTTTTGTGCTAGACGAGGCTAATTAGAGCGGGACATAAACTTTAAATTAATTCCGAACCACTACGAATGTATCGTCACCAATAGCTCAGTGTGTTGCTCCAGTGTGACGCTAATTCAACTACACCCCACACACTACGAATATCCTTGCCCAGAACATCCCGAACCCAGCCTATTGAACTGAGGAACAGAGAAGTTACCACTCGAGCAACGATAACACTAAAAGAAACAGGATTCACATTTGGTGGAGGAGCCGTGATAGCCCAGTTGGAGGAGTAATGGATTAGCAATCGGAGGGGTGCGAGTTCGAAACTAGGTCCAGCCAAAGACCATCGTGTGCACGGGGGCTGGTGCACGTTGCATCCATCGTGGCTTCAAATGTCCATTATGTTGGCGTGCTGTGAAAGTTTGGAATGGGGTTCCAGTTCAGGTGTTGACCTCGTCATCTGACTGGTTTCAAATTACGTGATGTTGTCCGCGGTTCTATCCTTCGGGGATTTATCTTGGACCATCGCCCATTGTATTTGCTCCAGTGTGACGTTAATTAATTGCAATTACCCTTTGCACAGATAGTTATCTCACATACGGCAACATTATCTTAAAATGTATTATTTTAATGGGATATAAATAAAGGTATTATATTCTTATCATTACATAAAAAAGGCCGCTGACACACAATTAGATACCTGTGAAGTTCAAATGTCTTAAAGATATAACTATCAGAGAAATGCACACAAAATGGAGGGTAATTAAAATTTTATTGACTTCAAAATTCAAAATTTCATGGATTATTAATTATGTTAGTTTTTTTCAAATACAAAAGTTAATAGGTATGGTTCTCGATCAGCCAAAATTTTCAAAAGTCGTCTTATAAAGGTTTCGTAAGAAAGTTTTGAAAACGGTTTCGGTGAAATATACTTATGTTCTTGTTGATTCTTATTCATGAAGATATGGAGCGCAGAGAAGCAAAGTTGAATTTCATTATTCCCAAGGAAAGCATTGTCATCACATGGCTTGTATAACTCGTTGTCTGTTTTTACTTCTAATCCCAAGAAAGAGTCGTAAAGAATGAAGCATCCCAGGTTGATGTTGACTGTGATGACATCATTTCGTCCAAAATTATTAAGTCCACAGTTGATATTTATTCATGGAGATGTGGAGTGCTGAAGCAACGTCGAATTTGCTTATTTCCAAGAAAAGCATTTTCTTCCCATGGCTTGTATAACTCTTTGTCTGTTTTGATTTCTAGTCCCAAGAAATTGTCGTAAAGGATGATGTATCCCATGTCGGTGTTGTTGACTACGATGGCATCATTTCGTCCGAAAATGAGAAGTCCACGGTTCATTCGATTCAGAATTGGATCCTGTTCAGAGTCTCCTCTTGTGAGACGGACAGAATCACTGCGCTTCATCAGGACAACATTTGATGTCTTGCCACTGCGAGGCTTTTGAATTGAGCAGGACTTCTCAGCATCTGGTGCTCCGGTGATATCATCCAACAGTTGAAGGGGTTGGGCCAAAATTCCGTCACTTTCGGTGCCGTCAGGAGTCTTGTTTCCAGAGGCCATATTATCAAGGCTGTCCGATCCCGTCTTCTGCGCAACAGGGCAAGTTAGATCGCCTGTGATTCTGTTTTTCACGAACATGCCAAAGCCATCGTCTTTTCCATTGAGATCTGCGGGAGATTCGTCTGCTCCGTCCGATACGGTTTTGTCGATGGAAGTTTTTTGAGCCTCCAGTAGAGCCCTGTCCGCCATTTCGTCTTCGATGGTTCGCAGACGCAAGTCCATAAATTCCTCGGGATGTTCGGCATTCCACACTGCGAGGTAGTCGCGCTCGACGTACTGCTCTTCTCCTTTCTCTTTCTTTGTCTCTTTCTTGGCTTGCTTCTTTTTGCTTCGCTTTTCTCGAAACTTCTTTCTGAAATAGCAAATTAGAATTAGTTATTTTTTCAGGCAAAACACAGCAATGGGAAATCAAATTAGATTTATGTTAAAACAGTAAATAATATTTAAAGACTAAAATGTATATAAAATAATAAATTCCAAAATAGTACGAGGCACACTTACATTTGTTTTCTGCACCAGTCTAGCATCTTGAAAGGTAGATAAGACGTCTGTAATAAGGATGTAAATAGCACTAAAAAGTACTGTTTGTAAGTAGCACTAAAAAGTACTGTTTGTTTGTAGATAGCACTAAAAAGTACTGTTTGCAAATAAGTTGCAGCGGAAGATTCCTCTACAACAAAAAACTCGCTTCAATCAAACGTTTATAATCTCACTTGATCAAAGCTTTAAAAATCGCCAGTTAGCAGTTTGACAGAGGTAACATGAATGAAGAGATCTTTTTGTGAGCGATACTGTTTATTTTTACAACAATGCTGGATAAATAATCGAAAAGTAATACGATGCTTTAAACCTATTTGTTTAAAAGCATTCTGAAAAATATGCATTGTTATAATTAAAAGCAATTTATTGTTCCCAATTAAAAGATTTTTTTTCTATTTCCATTGTTGCATTTGATACTTGCAAATTTTTCTGCTCGTTAATGTGATGAAGAAATACATAATTTTAATAAAATTTTGATTTGACACATAAATATTGCGTCATTAAATTAACAAGATTCATCAATTAAACAAGAATCATTATTATGTTTACATAGCCCCATTTGTTTGATTATACGCGATTACAATTATCAAAATATACACAGCTTATCCGATTAGGATTATAAATTGCGAAGAGGAGATATCTTGAGTAAAAATTTATTTAAAAGATTTGTTCGGTCAATATTTATAAATCTTTTGTAATATTCTTCTTTTATAATATTAACATATACACTTATCTGTTTTATAGTAGTGTAATACATATAAAGCAGAGTTGGCATCTGTCTATGTTCTCTAAAGAAATCTACACCAAATTTGTAGACTTAATACTTTAGAACCGTGCGGGTAACGTAGGCTACATATTAACCCTCTTTCTTTCCGTCGTAGGGGGCTAAAAACAATTCGAAATCCCCATTGAGTATTGCTAGGGGGCGCTCTCTCCCGATCTGGATGTGCAGATGACGTCAGAGTTAACATCTACAGGAGTCGCCTCTCAAGATGACCTTGGAGGTTTTTAGAATCTTAGAGTATGATGCAATAGCAGATGGGTCGGTTGCGATGAAAATCGCTGTGTATCATATCGTTTATATATCCTGTCTGTAATGCGGGATGGAATTTTCAAGCATTAAGCTTGAAACGTTAATTATATCATTTCAATATGATTTGTCAGCCTTTCATAATGATGGTGGAATTCCGAAATCCAAATTCCTGGTGCAAGGTGCTACAAATAAAAAATATTGATAAGAAAAGAGCTGACTGAAATAATACGATGTATGTCATTCTTTTAGAAAATGAACTTAAAGAGCATTCACAATCACTCCAAAACTCAAAATCGACTTTTGTATATAGTCATCTCAGTATCAGTTTTTATAGGTTTGTCTAACCTATCGTATGTGAAATGGATTTAAAGTAAATTGTAGAAGCTATAAAAATTTGTTTTAAAAATTATTTTGCGCTCGCTTATTTTTTCTCTATATTTGCATTTTCTATGACAGAAAAGTGATTTTTGGATCACTTTCAAAATGGTTTAATCAATTAAACCCGAGCAACGTCGGGTAAATTCAGCTAGTATATATAAGCATATCACATAGCCTATATACATTCGTGTCCAAAGGTTAAGCATAATTCGTAAAATGCAAAAAAATCGGAGTTAATATGTATACAATGGTTCAAAATCACATGTGGAGAACATGAGACTAAGGTGAAACATTGTGTATACGCAAAACTGTTCAGTTGACATGCGCAAAGCACCGGAGCACGTCGGAACGAGTATAAAACTGCCTCGAGCGGCATGGCCAGTTTAGACAGAATTTTCGCAATTGCTGTGGTACGGAGCGTTGTTAACAATCAATAAGCACGAAAGATGTTACAAAGATGTCAATTGGACATGCTTGTGAAGGGACGAATTATTGGAATGCTGGAATGTGGTCGATCCCAAACCGAAGCGTCTCGAATTCTGAATGTGCCTGAGTGTGTGATCTCCAAACTATGGAGAGGTTTCAAACCACTGGAGATGTTACTCGATGACCAGTACCAGGTCGGTCGAGGGTAACAACCACTCAGCAAGGCCGGTATTTGGCGATAATTGCGTGACGTCAAAGGAACCGTTCTGCCAGACAACTAGTGTTCTTCAAGTTTAAACAACTCAAAGACAAATATGAATCGAATGTGCATACGATTTGGAATACGAATAGATTGGGAATTGAATTGGGTACTTACTCCTATTTCCCAGATGAATGATATGGAGGCAAGAATTGAATACTGGAAGCAAAAGAATACAAACTCCTGACAACAATTTAAAACTGGTTTAATTGTATCCTTTACAAGAGATTTGATTCAGCGATTTAGAGTTTAGTTTGTAGTGGGTGTACGAATCCCACCGCCCGACCTCCTTCAGCGTCCGAGCAAGAATGTGCCTCCGTAGCGTCTTCCTTCGCGTTGACCCCTCCGGATGGGGTGGAAAAAAATTTCGGTTTGAAATCGGGAAGAGTTTTTTGCTTCTTTTGTTGACCTCTAGCTTCCTCCCGCGTCTCTCTCTGGCGTTACTCCACATCCTGCGGGGGGCGGCAAGATGAAATCGGCAACACCACTAGCCGATTGAGTGGACGAATGACATCTCCGGATTTTGTCTTAATTGACACAACACGAGTCAGCTGGTTGGTTCCCGAGAACAACTGGGTGACTCTTCCAAGGTTTCAATGGAGAGGAGGTTGCTGGCCATCTTTAGCGCTAGATCTCCGAAGTTGATGGATCTCCGCTAGATCTCCGAAGTTTGCGAGTCGTCACTTGGGAAGGCGATTGAAGAGCATGCAGATAATCTCGATTCCAACGCCTCCAGAAGCAGTCTGTCACCTGTAACAATATCTACCACCTGGAAGAAAGACTCAAAGATGGATTAGGTTGGCGGTTGGATTCATTCTACCTCAGCGACTTGATTTCAGATGAGAATCCTACACTCATGTCCAAATTTATCTTTACATATCCAAAAATAATGATATTCCATGAAATATCCAATCGATGTAATCCATTTTTGCAGGGAATGTGTGAAAAACAAGCCTAATTATCATTATCCAATCGAAAGTGATCAAACTGTTTCTGATATGCAAATCAAGGCGTTACGTGACGGTGAATCAAGCGCTTTGCGCAAAGTGAATTTCTGCAATACAGCTTTTGATTTCAGTGTGTAAGGACTCAAAACGGTTTGTTATGGCTCCGAAGTATCATTTGGAAGAATCTGTGAAGTGGAGAATTATCGGCTGTTTAGAAGCAGGGCAGACAATCATGGAAGCAGGGAGATGTGTGAATATTTTAAGACAGTCTCTACGCTGTGGAAACAATTTCAGAAATCTGAAACTGTTGTAAGGAGGCCTGGACAAGGACGTAAACGAATAACAACTGCTTCTCAAGATCGATATCTGGCAATAACTGCCCGTCGTAACAGGAAGTCGCTCGGCAGTTAAGTTCAGAGGTTGAAGCCGCCACTGGAACTGTTGTATCACGGCAAACTGTATACAGAAGGCTTAATAAAAAAGGCATTTGTCCTGAAAGCCAAGGGTATGTGTTTCACTGTCTTCAAAACAAAAGAGGGATCGCTTTAATTGGTGCAAAGAACATCAGAACTGGAGTGAACACCAATGGTCCCATTTTATCTTTACTGATGAGTCGAGGTTTAGTTTAACATCTGATTCTAAATGTGTTTACATCTGGAGGGAGTAAGGAACGCGAAATCTTCCTTCGAACATTATGGAACGTTGTCGTTTCTGTAGTGCAGGTGGTGATGGTATGGGGAGGAATAATGATCGATGGACGTACGCCCCTACACGTTTTCAACAGCGGATCTGTGACCGGCCAGAGATATTGGGATGAGGTCTTAGAACCTTATGTAAGACTTTTCAGAGGTGCATATGGATGTGGCATTTTATTTATGGACGATAATGCTCGTCCACATCGAGCAAACCTCTTTTACGAATTCCTTGAAAGTGAAGCCATTGAGCGAATACCGTGGCCAGCTAAATCTCTTGATCTGAACCCGATAGAGAAATTATGGGACTACCTTGGGAAAGCAGTTGCACGAAGACATCCTACTCCTAGAGATATAAATGCCCTGAAGACCGCATTGCTGGAGGAGTGGAACTTAATTTTCCAAACTGTGGTTAACAACATTATTGCCAGTATTAAAATACGTTGTGATATGTGTGTACACGTCAGGGCAGATCACATTCGATATTAAATTCATAAGCCTGAATTTTTTTCGGAGTTATTCTTTTTTCTGAACTCTCCTTGTCAGATATTACTCCCATTTTTATTGTTTCATGCTACAGTTTTATATCATATGCAGTGCTCTTAAATTTTTTCCTTTGTATCTATGTGTTATGATGTTATGTATCATTTCACAAATTCATAAACTTATAGTTCACAGTTTCTGAGAAATCCGTGATTTTATGCATGTAAAGATAATTTTGGACACGAGTGTAGTTCTTGAATTACTTTGACTATTCGTTTACTTGAATTGTCTAGTTCGAGGATTTTAAAGCCCCTGTTGATGATATGTTATTTTGTTTGTAATTTTGCATTATGAGCGAAACGCAAGGCCCATGCAATTACGCGTACTAATTTTGTGTGGGATTAGAATTTGCTGAGGATATCATGAGAGTTATCAATTTGCGTGACGAAGCAATGATCCTCATCAGATGAAGCACTGTCCACCATAGGTAGGTAGTCATTTGGGGAGGATAGGAAATCGATTTCACTGAACCACTTTGACCCATTCCACCATTCCAAATAGGCCCTTAGTTCTCCCGGAAAAAGGCCACGAGTAGCGTAGTTAGCCGGATTTTCTTTGACAGGAATGTGGTGCCCTGACAGTTGAAGTTAGTGACCGAATTTTTGCCACTTTGTTGCACAAACTGGTTACCCTTTTCAGGGAGATTTGAAATCCAACTCAGTGTGATGGTTGAATCAGACCACAGAAATATTTCGTGGATTGGAAAAGTGATTGATTTCACAATAGCATTTATGAGCTCGGATAAGAGAAGAGCTCCACTTAGTTCTAATCGAGGCAAGATTACAGGTTGCATTGGTGCCACTCTGGTTGTGGCTGCTATTAAACATACGTGAATACTATCTGATATCACGCGGTAAAACACTACTGCAGCGTATGCCTTAGCAGAGGCATCACAAAAACCATGCAGCTATATCTTACTGGCCTTTGAGGTATGGATATATCTAGGAATTTGTATTTCCATAAAAAGGCTTATTTCTAAGGATATCTGTAGGAAGTGGATCATCCCATTTTAACTTCGCTTTCCACAACTCTTGCAGCAGAATCTTAAGAATGATCGTTGTTGGGGAAATGTGACTCAAAGGATCAAAGATACGGCTATCACGGACAAAAATTGTCGTTTAGTAGAGATTTTATCCGAGGTTACACCCCTGACTTGAAGGGTATCTGTTTTGAGATCCAAATTAGACTCAGTACCTTTTGAGAGGATTCATCTTGGAACGAATGAGAGAAAGAGTTGACTTTAACAAATCTGGTAGGTCTGAGAGAACTTCTGCCTGATTGGAAGTCCCCTTTCCGAGTGAAGATCCACCTGCAGCCATCAACTGATTCATCTCTTTGACGATTGATTTTGCGGAATATACTGAATCTACACCTGCCAACAGGTCATCTACGTAAAAATGTTCCCTTGCAATATCAGAAGAAGTGGGGAAATTCCGATATTCATCCCTGCACAGTTGTTGCAAAGTACGATGGGCTAAGAAAGGATCACATGGTGTTCCATATGTGACAATCATAAGTTTGTAGATGATGAACAGATCAGATGGATTTTTTTGCCAAAACATTCTTTGGAAAGGCAGATCTTCATGTCCAATTAATATTTGTCTATACACTTTTGCGATATCCACGGTGAAGGCTATCTGGTGTGATCGGAAGCGGATTAAATTTGCCATTTCAGATATATTTTTTACTTACTTATGTAAGCGGTTTAATTGTGTTAAATTTCTCAGTTAAAGCTTTAACGGTAATGAAAATAAACTATTGTTCAATATTCCTAGTTTTCATATCAATATCTTGGCTAATCTTGGAATGAATGAGTAACCGAAATACTATTGTATGGATTTTTGCATTATCATCAAAGGTGTTGACATGTAAAGGATATTAAGTTATATTTTTATTAAAATTATAATGGTAGGTAGATTGTTAAATTTACGTCGCACTGAAAGAACACAACGGGCTGTTTCTCACGGTCTATCATCAATCTCGAAGGAAGAGATCTGATGACCACATCAAAATTATAATACGGTTTGTTAATGTGATAAAAATAATAGAATTAATAAAAACATAATTTAATTTGTCTCTACTTATCAGCTAAAGTAATTATGTTAACTGTCTATTAAATTTGTGAATAATGTGCGTATTGATCTAATCCCATGGATGTAGTAGGTTTAAATAGGTGAACTGTATATTTAAAGAAACTTATTTATTTACAAAATTCTCTGTAGTCGCGGAAAAAACGATCCACCATCTCCATTCGAGCAATTTTATCAGTAGACTAAATTCAAAGATGGAATTCGACAGGAACTAGCGTCATCCATAAATTCAAATGCGCAAAATTTGCATAAGGGGCCGTCTTCATATTAAATTGAGCACCAACTTCATAATTTCCAGAAGAAACCCCTATTTCGACACACAATTTCGAATTTTGTACCGTAATTTAATTTCAGATACCAAATTAGATGTCATTAAGTCTTGCCATTTCGAAGTTATGAGTTCAAAAATATTGGAGCTCCTAATGTTAAATCAGTTTCTCAGACTTTTATGGATATCTTCCTAAATAATATTTATATAACGCTGATATTTTGTACGATGTTATTGTTAAGCAACCCAAAAAATTAATCTAATATTTTATTTAAAAATAGTTTTTAGTGTGCAATTATAATTATTAAATTAATGTTTGAAAGAATGATGAATTGGATTCTTATTATATTTTGATAGCAATCGATTCAGGACTTCTAATATGACCATGGTAAACTTTCGGCTCATTTCAACGGTCAGTTTTATGGTTATATTAAATTTTCTTCAATATGGCGATTTTAGGTTGCAACCAAAAGTTTAAAAAACGTCTGAAAAACCTGAGGAATGCTTAACCTTTTGAAAAATGGTTGGAAATTTCATTTATGTAATCTAAAATACATTGCTTTTTACCAGTTATGTGCCGTATAGATGAAATATGCTAATCAGTGATCAATTGAATGACTCACTATTCACTTTGGATGATCGAAATATCAGTTGAATTGGTACTAAGTAATTGTAGGTAGGCTTTTTGGTTGCATACATTTTGTATGCAACCAAAAAGCCTGTATTGTATTGAAACGAATTTTCCAAGAATGAACACTTCTTTTAAGGTTCTTAGTAGACTTTTTACATTCAAGCATCAAATGAACAGTTCCTGAAGAACTACAATTAATCACGATTTAGGAATAGCTATTTTCAGTGTAGGGATGATACCATAAATGGGCAACAACTTAAATATTGAATATCTAAGATTATAAAAATAGTAGTCATGAAATTTATTTAACTAATTTAACGATGCAAAATCTGATTGCTACATAAAACATTGTGTTTCTATTGGAAATTTTGTTGTTTATGCAAAATTTGATATGAAGACTGCCCCGAACGCATTTTTTTGCATTTGAATTTGTAGAGGACATTATTCCCTATTGAATGACATCTTTGAATTTGCTATACTATGAATAGTGCGCTCGAAATAAAGGGGTCGGTTCTTTTTTTCCGCGACTACATTAACAGCTGGCGTCTAAAAAATTGAAATAAAAATAAAAAATTACAAACTATTATTTTTCTATAGTCAAGATATCAATGCGACAGCACAAACGATAGTTCTGCACGCGTGCAAAAACAACTTTCAGCTATCTAACTTTTTCCACGCGAAAATGAGAACCGTTTTACAATAGCTGCTTCCATCTGAAACGCAAAATTTGTAATAAATGTAGCCTCTTGACAGGAACCATGACGAAGTACATCGACTGAGCATAAAATAGTTCCGAACAGGTTATCATTATGGTACCAGAGTTATCGGGTGTAAGCCTTTTGAAAGAAAAAGCACAAAATTCTTTATCACTGTGGTGTAAGCTAATACTTCAACATAGTAGATACCACACAACATAGATATATAGTGACAGTGTAGAAAAATGAAAAATTCACGACGAGCTTTACAAAAAGAGCAATTTTCTTTTCTTATTTTTAGTCAAAATGATAATACTACCCCTGTAATGCTAAAACGACTAAAAATTGCGATAGTTTCACAGCGGAAGCATTTTTTTCCAATACGAAAATGTTGATTTTTCATTTAAAATAAACGTTTGTGAGATTGGGAAAATAGTTGAACTTCAACAAGAATTGATAACTAAATATTTATTGATCGAGGGGTATTATAGGTTGTATGCTGTATATTTGAAAACGGATCCCAACTATTATTCGAAATATAGATTTCAGATAACGGAGTTGAAAAATAGAAAAGACAAGAATATCTTTAATTTTATATTACCTTCAATGTTGGGTAAATAACAGGTTTTGAAATACTCTTTATGTTAAGGTTTCAAATTCGAAAAAGTGTGAAGTGGGTTAAATTAAAAAGCATACCATTTATTCATAATATAGCTATATTATTCTTAACCCTCCAAGAGATTTCGACGAGATATCTCGTCCATCAAGATTTGATAAACCTTGCTAATGAAGAGATATCTCGTCATTAAAATATAGACGATTTTTTAATGACGCGAGATCCAAGATCTGGTAAGTTTTTCCTAATGACGAGATATCTCGTCCATCATAGATCTGCTCAGTTTTGCTAGTGACTAGATACCATCAAGAGGGTTAACAGAAGCATCATAGAGACAATTCAGACATTTGAATTTAACTAAGCAGAGGAAATCGCTTGATTATAAAACTTCTAAATTAATTTATATTAACAACACTGAGACAATTTTGGTATGAAAATGAAAATATAATTGTTCTTATAGATCAAAACTACGTGGCCGTTTTTCTTTATAAAGTAGAATTTTAGTCATATCAAACCTTTTAAAAGTGTGTTTATGGAGCATGTAAAAAATCGTATTTTGCAATTACCTTGTCCAAACATTTAATCTGTAGTACTTCACAAAGAATCCTTTGTTCCTTAGAATATATTAACTTAAGGTGGGATTAAACAGTCGATATATAGACAACCATCAATAATCAGTCTGGAGCTATAGCATATTAAATCTGCCTCGCATCTTGTAAACGGGCAAACACATTTTCGACAGTCAATAATACGTAGTGAGGTCATGATACACATTTACAAATATACCAAATACGGTTTCATGGGTCACCCATTGTTTCATTAATGTCCCCTGTTTATGAGATGTTATATACGTATAAAGGTGCTAGCTAGTATCAGATATGTAGATAAATGGTTTGCTTTCAGGTTTATTTCATATGTCATACTACCATTCAGTTTACACACATTTCTGAATCACTCTCTAAACATTGATGGCGTAAACCAGACGTTCCCAGACTTTATGCAATAGCAACCGGAGGATTGCGAGTTCGAATACAACCGAAGACCGTTGTGTACACGGGGGCTGGTGCACGTTAAATCTCCGTGGCCACAAATGTCCTCACGTTGGCGTGGTGTGTAATTTTGGGGAGTGGGGTGCCAGTTCAGGTGTTTGCCTCGTCATCTGACCGTGGATCAAAATTACGAGGCGTTTCCTCGGATCTTTCCCTTAGGGATTGATCCCGGACTATCGCCAATTGCCCGTTGTGTTGCTCCAGGGCGACGTTAATTAACTACCTAACTACCCAACATTTTTGCCTCGCGGAGCCATTTTTAGAATCAATTTCAATGTGAAGCTCCTTAGGCCTACCTTATGTTTTAGAAGCTAATGGTGTTTAGGAGTTGTGTTCAGGAGGGGATACATAGTAAAGAGATATTTAAACAATTGCGCATTGTCGATGCAATGAAATTACATTTTAACATCTTTGAAATTTACCATTATATCACAATTAAAGCGGATGGCTCCACGAAGCACAGGCTAGGAACCACAGGAGTAAACGATTAGCATGATGTTTCTACAGAAAATATTAGTGCAGATTCTAGAATGCTTCAATATGTAACGATAGGGCCGCGGTGGCCCGGTTGGAAGAGTAACGGACTAGCAACCGAAGGGTTGCGAGTTCGAATCCAGCCAAACACCGTCGTGTACAAAGGGGGCTGGTGCACGTTAAATCTGTCGTGGCCTCAAATGTCCTCACGTTGGCGTGGTGTGGAAGTTTGGAGAGTGGGGTGCCAGCTCAGGTGTTGCCTCGTCATCTGACCGTGGTTCAAAATTACGTGGTGTTGTCCTCGGATCTTTCCCTTTGGGATTGATCCCGGACCGTCACCAATAGCCCGTTGTGTTGCTCTAGTGTGACGTTAATTGAAATACCCCCCCCCCCCGTAACGACACATTTCACGAATATGAATATTCATTTCCGCCTTTAATTTAATTTGCTGTACCAATGAATCAGATACATTAATTCGCAATCGATTCGCATATAGTGAGTTTTTATGCTTAATAATCACCTTACGGTAGGAAGGTATTTTAATAAACGTCGCACTGGAGAAACACAACGGGCTACTGGCGACGGTCCGGGATCAAACCCGAAGGGAAAGATCCAATACCATGTAATTTTGAACCACGGTCAGATTACGAGGTCACATCTGAGCTGGTACCCCACTCTCCAAACTTCCACACCCCGCCAACATGAGGACATTTGAGGCCACGCAGATTTGACGTGCAGCCTCCTTCGTACATGATGATCTTCGGTTGGATTCGATCTCGCAACCTTCCAATTGCAAGTCCGTTACTCTCCGGGCTTCCGCGACCCTACAACTTGAAGGTTGCTAGCGCAGTGGGCGTACCCACTGAGCAACAACGGTTCCTCTCTTCCGACAAGATCTCACCGATTTTGTTAATGATGAGATGGATCGTCATCAAGATATTGCCGATTTTCATAATGACGAGATCAAGATCTGATCAGGCTCATCGTCTTTTTAATTCAAGTTAAGATGTACCTTGTATCCACGATGTCATCTTGTACTCAGAAGTGGAATACTAAGAAAAATGGTGAAAAAAGTTTTAAGATGCATATTCTTCCACCGATTGTTTTATGCTCTCAAAACATTCTTGCTTCAAATGTTTTAGTGAAAATAAATTACGTTTACTTACATGAACGCGGTGAAAAAAATAAAGCGTTAAGCATTTGTTAAAACATGCGTTGAGAAATGCATTGAAGGTATTTCTTTTGGCTCCTTAATTTAGTTCAAAGCAAATTTTCTTTTATGCAGAGAAAACATTTGAGAATTAATGATACAGAAAGGGAATTTTTAAAAAATTACTTTTAATTCACTTAAGTAATTTAGCATTTTACCCATTGCGCTGTTCGCATGTTGAAAATTTTCAATTAACGTACCATGTACCCGAAGGTATCATTTCAAAACTCTTAAATTCATAAAGCTCCTTATTAAAACTCGGTGAAATATGGTAATTACCTCTTTAGAAAATTAGTTATAAAGGTTACAAAATTGTTGAATATGGGAGGGGGATTTCGGTGTTTCATATTACACCTTTACAAAATTTAGTTAAATTTTCTGAATAGCTGTTTAAACATTTTAATTTGTGTAGCATTGTGCATGCTTAGAATAAAAATAACCAAATGAGTTTTCTGCAGAATTGTTTAATTGCATTCTTTAGTTACTGAGCAGTTATATTTTTATTGAAATGAACTAACTGCGCTACGATCATAAATATAAAGAGCATTTTAATTTATCATAAATATTTGCAATGAAATAGTTAGACACACGAAGGAAATAATTATATAGCTACCATATTTATTTTCCATAAATTAATTAGACTCAGTTAAAATCAATTCGATCAGTGATAAAGTGTATACCATAATAATACGTATTTTCTTCGTGGTAATAAAATAACATAATTAAAACGTCGGACTTAAAATTAGCAGTTTGTATTTTAGCACTATCGAAATTGAGTACCTCTCAATACTTAAGAGTTTAAAGTCATATATGGTGGTTCAAAGAACAATAAAGTGTTGAAGCTATTTTGAATTGTATAGACTCTGACTTTACTACATACTATCACTTTAAAGTAACATGTTTTAATTGAAATGAAACGTTTAATCATTTTGTCGGCATTGTTTCATACAGAAAACGACAATTTCAAATCGAACAACGCATATACTCTTTAAGGTTGGAATATAAATCAGAAAGAAGTCGAATACACCCGAATTGTAATCTCTACACGAATTCGGAGCTTGCCGTTGAAAATCAGAAAGGGGAATGGCGCCTTACGCCGTTATCGATTGACCTAAACGACGCTTTCCGTCACATAAATGCGGCATTTCCGGACGGACATTCTTTGACAATAATGCTTATTTTGGGCCCCTCTTCCACTCTACAAGTTGGTCAGACATTTTCGAAACTCCCTGTATGAGCCAAGAAATAAACAAGAAGTGTTAATGTATGAAATGAGCTTTTGAATATCAAGTAATTTTATGGAATATCTATAATGGTGTTATAAGCTACACAATGAAATCTACGATTCGCATGCAACGCCACACAATATACATGTATTGATGTAGATCAGATTTCCTCATGAGAATTCAACGTTGCTTACTTTAATTATTGTATTTTATCTTTATTTCCATGTAAAGTATATTTTAAATGCTTTCATTTTTAATTTAAAAACCATCTCTATTCAAATTCTTAACGCGTAATCATCTGCCTTAAGCTTAAGGTACAACATGCCATAAATTTCCAGGAGCCTTGAAAACTTACATTTTAACAATACTTTACTGCCGTTCCCAAACAGGGAACACAGACAAGCTTATACATTATTCATATTAGTTCCCGGTAAAAAAAACCGAATTTTATATAGAACCGTGCTGTTATCAGGGAAAATTATAAATCTTAGGAAAAGAAAGTTGAAGTTCTGAATTTTTTTAAAAATTCTTCGTTGCAGTGAACAGGTTGTTAACATTATCCTTTAAAACTGGTTTTTCCAACGCACATTATGGGCCGTAGTAGCCCGGTTGGGAGAGTAACGGATTAGCAATCGGAGGATTGTGAGATCGAATTTAACAGAAGACCGTCATGTACAAAGAGGGCTGGTGTACGTTAAACCTGCCGTGGCTTCAAATCTCCTCACGTTGGTGTGGTGTGGAAGTTTGGAGAGTGGGGTGCTAGCTAAGGTGTGACCTCGTCATCTGACCGTGGTTAGGAATTGCGTGGTGTTGTCCTCAATCTTTCCCTTTGGTATTGATCCCGGACCGTCACCAGTGGCCCGTTGTGTTGCTCCAATGCGACGGTAATTAAATCACCTACCTAAGCACTTTATTTGAATTTTTTTTCCAATTCGTTTCTAAGTGGAAAACGTTTTAACCAATAAAAATGCAAATTTTAATTTTTAAATATGTCATTACTTGTTACTCAAACAAATTTGTTGTATTTGCGAAACGCAGATAATATTGATGAATTATCGATAGTAGATATAGCATGCGTATACTTATTTCCATGAAGAAATTAACTTTGCAAACATAATATAAATAATGTTAAAAAATAATAATTTGGTAGGTATTTTAATTAGCGTCACACTGGAGCAACACAACGGACTATTGGTGATTCAGGATCAATCCCAAAGGGAAGGATCCGGACACCACTTAATTTCGAACCACGGTCAGTTGACGAGTCAACACCTAACCAAACTTCCACACCACGACGCCAACGTGAGGACATTTCAGGCCACGACGGATTTAACATGCACCATTTCCCTTTGCACACGATGGTCTTTGGATTCGAACTCGCAACCCTCCAACCGGGCCACCGCGGCCCTTTTCTAGTAGAGAGAAGCAAAGCAATACTCTGGTTGCTTTCAATCTTCATAGAAAATATTTTATCGAAACCTACGTTAAGTAATGATCGCACAGAATAAAATAAACTAAGCTTCAGAAACTGAGTCATTTAAATTCGAATTTAAAAAAAGAATGAACGCAATGTGAAACAAGAAAGATATCGTGCTGATCTAATTTCGAATGAAAAAGATAGTAAAGCAATTTAAATAAATGGTTTGTAGATTGACCGAACTCCCTTGTTTAAGTTAGGACTCAAGTTTTAATCAAAAAATCTTTTCTTACTGGAAAATAGAAAAGTCAATCCCAGTACCAACTGTTAAAATTAATGTTGATCTATCACGACATTCCACTTAATTTCACCTTTTTCCATACCACTTCAGTGTTTATATTTTAAATTAAATCCATGAAAATTCTAAGATATAACTTGTTTTATAAAGTTCTAAATGTATAATACAAATGCATGGTGGTTAATTTAGCTAAACCTTCAAATCAACCACACTACTTTCATTCGTTTCTACAGGGTGATTCAACGGTCATGGGACAAACTTCAGGGGAAGATAGAACACAACGAAACAAACACTTTTCCCCATAGCATGTAGGGTCGCAAGTTCAGCGGTTGGCCGCTAGAGAGCGCAGTCAAACGCTTGTATAAAAGCGTTACGTCGGCGATGCGTGGCCTGCATCAGGTGTGGTGGTCGACATTTTGAATAGCTTCTGTAATTATGCATTTGCGTTGTACTTACCGACTGATGTTTGTACAGGTCGTTTCATTTCCATGTGAAAGGTTTCTCATGTTTTGTACATGTCATTTCTTTCTTACCCGTTGTTCCTTGTACTTATCTTTAATTTATGCAAATCTACTTGTATTATTTCGTTTTGTCAAGCAGTTATTGATGTTTATTTGACATTAAAGCGTTGTTTCCATATTTCATGCCTCTTCTTTCCAACTTGCGTTGGACCGTGTGTTTGTGCCGAAATGGAAAGCGCCCATAGCGACCCTACATTCTATGGTGAAAGGTGTTTGTTTCGTTGTGTTCTATCACCCCCTGAAGTTTGTCGTATTAGTTTAGACTCACCCAATAGACATTCTATGGGCTTTTATACAAGCGTTTGACTGAGCTCTCTAGCGGCCAACTGCTGCACTTGTGACCATACATTCTACAGGGAAAAAGTGTTTGTTTCGTTGTGTTCTATCACCCCCATGAAGTGTGTCCCATGACCGTAGAATCACCCTGTATATAATGAGGTAAGTATTTTAAGCAACGTCGCTCTGGGAGCAACAGAACGATCTATTGGTGATCATCCGGGATCAAACCCGAAGGCAAAGATCCGAGGACAACACGTTATTTTAAACCACGGTCAGATGACGACGTCATGCCTCAACTGGCACCTCACTCTCCAAACTTCCACACCATGCCAACGTGAGGATATTTGAGTCCACGACATGCTTAACGTGTACCACACCCTTCATACACGACTCTCTTTGGTTAGATTCGAACTCGCAACACTTCGGTTGCTAATACGTTACTCTTCCAACTGGGCTACCAATGCCCTTATAAAGAAGCCCTTATAAAGACATTTATGCTTTATTAATCGAATAGCACTATTTTAATCCTCCTGGCCGTTGACTCGACAATGTATGCATCGGAATTAGTAAAATTGGCGGGATATTATGAGTAGTATTACCGTGCTAACAACTGGATCACTTGGATAGACTGCTAACAACTGGATCACTTGGATAGACTGCTAACAACTGGATCACTTGGATAGGCTGCTAACAACTGGATCACGATACAATACAGAACGTGTTAGCATGGTAATACTACTGATATTTAAAAAGTAACAGCGAACATTGTACGGTCTTATATCCAGAAGGAACTTGCTTGCATCCATTGGTGTTGATACAACGCTTGAGGAACACTACACAGAACGAATCAAATATCGAAAACACGATTCGCACTGTGTAGTGTTCTTCAGGCCTCCTATAGGAGTAACCTGATCTTTATTTGCTAAATTAAAAAACTACAATACAGTACATAATAATGTACAAAATATTTTTAAAAAATGATTTCACGCGGAGCATGTTAAACACATATGCTTTGCACAAAATATGAAAAATCATGTTACACAAACAGGATACACATTTTTAAAATGTTTACATGCGAAACATGTTCAAACATGTCTCAGTCAGTATTAGTTTCTATTGAGAAGTGTCCATATGATACGGAATGAATGCCATCCTCTGCGACATGCTTTTTATCTAAGTATGCTGACAACCCAATTTTGTTTTGTATTACCGTGTGCAGCTCGTGCTTTCTTGATATGATCGAACACTGTTTTTGTCTCGATAGGGATTCTTCTTCCAAAATCGTTCGATAGTTTTCTAATGTAAAGTTACACAGAGAGGATTTTTTATACCTTTAGCTGTTTTTTTATAGCTAGAACCAAAGGAATATGCGTACATTTTAGCTTTTAAACCCACGAATTCTCTTATCGGTTGGATGGCTTCGCTTTTCAAATACCCTAGTTTTCCTTTGTTGGAATTGTTGTACAAAAAGTGCTTTTCAGGATAATTACTGAAATCGAATATGTCGGGAAAAATTGTCTTCATATCTAAAAATGCATCCTCGGTTTGAATTGAGAGATACAATGAGTCCGTATCCATGTAAAGAAGCTCACTTCGATCTCCATACAATCTTTTAAAGTTTCGATAAATAATTTATACATATGCAGTTTCGAAAGTTCAAGAATACAAAACCCTCCATAAATCGGTTTGTCAAGAATTAAATTGGGTTTGCGCATTTTGAAAATCGTTAAAGTCTCGTTTATTGGTTCAAAATATTCTAACAGAGGATTAGAAAGATTATTTTGACAATTTTCCTTGGTGCACGATGCTCGGACAGATATTTTTTTTCGCTGGTTGAGCATTAGACGACCAAAGAAAGAATTGTTCAACTTTTTACAAAATGCGCGAGTAAAGTCATCTTTAGCCTCTTTTCGTTTTTCGTTGTTCAAGTTTATGTATTCTCTCAGCCAAGGTCGCTGTCTGAATGCTAAAATTTTGTGGTATTTCTCAACAATCATACCTTCTTCAATATAAAATTGTAAATTTAAGTAATGTGCTATATAATTTTTCTTAGGATAAAAATTTGGTGTAAGTTTTTTACTAGGGAGGGTATGCTTGAGATTGAATTTATCGCATAGCCTTTTAGAATACGCAGATAACATGTCATACGTTATAGTTAAGTGTTCCGGGGCGAGTGGCAGATCATTTGTTTTTAGCTGGGTGCTCTTCGGACATCGTAAATCCACCTCTATAATGAATCCCACCTCCGAATTTCTATCATAATCAAAAACATCGAAATCGAGAATTTCTTCCGGAGACAGCCACGAAAAGTTTCCGACGGGTAGCGGCTCACTCATGGCATGTCCATATAAATTATTCGCGTCCAAGGCTAAAATATAAGTTTTCTCCTCTCGTCCATCATAAGCCTCCGGTACATAAAGATTGTTAGCTTTCGCATGGCGTTTCCCTAAAAAACAAATTCCCCCACGCATCTGCGACTCGAACCAAATGTAATCAGTTACGTTTGTTAAAAGCTGTAATTCTACTTTGCTGAATTTTAATCCCGCGTTCCAAGTTAATTGTGCGCTGGTCACAAAATGAATAGGGTCAAGTTCATAATATCGCATCGAAGTTCTTCTGAATGACGTAAAGACCTCTGCGAGCATTATTGTGTCGACATTTTGGTACAATTCTAAGTAATCCGCCAAAGTTTTACATCTGAAAGTTTTATAGACTAAAAGAGCGTTTGCATAATCTTTTTCGGTAATTTCACAATTGGTTAAGACGTTGTAAAACGCATTGCGAGAGGGGAGACTTGGTTTCTTTAATTTTTCTATTGAATCAAAATAAGAATATGGGAAAATACCTTTTTGTTTCAATAAATGTTTGTTCTCCTCGTTTCCAAAAAAATGTTTCGAAGATTTTGAACTCGTGATCGGATGTTTTTAAATTGTTTACTAGCACATCGAGAGAGGAATCCAAAAATTGGAATGAATCAATAAACTTGATAGCCTCTAGAGAAAACATCGTAAACTTCTCCATGTTAACGGGGATAATATTTATAATTTTGGCAAAATCCGGGGGTAAATTTTTTAAAATTAAATGGGTGTCGTAGTTCCGAGAGTTATGAATAACAACAGGAATAAAATACGTTGCACGATAATTAAGATTGCAGGCCTGATGCGCCAATCCGTTAATATATCCACTACCCCAGTGATAGTGATCTCGCACACGTATGTCTCCTGTTTTAAAGTGTTGTTTACAAATGTGGCAAATGTTTGGGTCGTATTTTGTGTTAGGATTTTCTGACATTGGCATTATGTCGTGCATTTTCTTTAGTAGTTTTTGAGATATGTATTTTAAAGTGTTTAAAAAATTTTGTATAGCATTTTCTCCGACATAATATTCATGGAAAAGTATGCGGTCTTCGACATCGGTAGCAATAATCGCATAGCTAACAGCCTCGTGTCTTTCAATTATTGAATTATAACTAGCAGACGGAGAAGGTAGGACAGTGTGTATTTTTTTGATAAGATATTCAAAATCTGCGAATACACGAAATGGGTGATAAAGCATTTTGGACAGGTTGGTAAATTTTAAGGTTGTGTTTTTGGGCATTGAGACCTTTTGAGGCTTCATATCTTGGCATAACACCATGTGAGAAGATATAATGTATCCCGTCTAGAAAACCCACACAAACACTTGCGACAGTAAAAATGAGTTCCGTTCTTTTGGTGCATAAATCTATTAAAATTTTTTATTAAAAAAAAGTGTTTTTGATGATAGAACAAATCAATGGACCTATATTCTTTTGTCTTTTTGCTGACGTACACGGGAAAAGCTTCATTTTCCTCCCATCCATATACATTAATATTTAGGTCATTAAGTTTTTCAAACTTGGACACTTTTGAAATTGGCATCGGAAATTTTATATCTCCGGTTTTAAGATATTTTAGATACGTTTGATACTTAAAAACCCGATTACAATTGATTCTAGAAGGATACAATTTTGCTAGTATGCAATAGAGAAAACATTTATTATCATTGCATCTGATATTAAGAAGTGCCTTCTTGTTCTTTAATTTAGTAGGTATGCAAACATTATTACACCCCCTCTAGGATTGCGATAATTGCCGATATGGAGATCTATATGGGAAATATTTTTTATTTGCCACCCGCTGCCGTTTCTTATGAAATTATCTATTGCGGTGAAAATCTTTGTGAAAGCAGAATCAACAGCAGGAAAAATCTGGATATGGGACAGGATCCTTTGGGCAGTACTACAAAAATAAAAGGTATTTGTAATTTCCTCATCTTGCTCATTCTTTTTCGAAAATAGGACACTTAAACAAGTGATTAAACGAAGGCGTAAAGCTAGTGTGTTTAAGTTTAGAGTATCGTAAATAACCTGTCTCGAATCACGAAAAAGAGTATGCTGATCTGGGTAATTAATTACAGCGCGGTACGATCTTGTATATCCTTGAAACGAGGATCTGTAATTTTGAAAATTAATCATGCCGATGATGCGATAAGAGAAAACAGGGGTTTAATATAAGCTAATGGAATGGTGGGGTGGGTATTTCAATTAACGTCACACTAGAGCAACACAACGGGCTATTGGTGACGGTCCGGGATCAATCCCAAAGGGAAAGATCCGAGGACAACACCACGTAATTTTGAACCACGGTCAGATGATAATGGAATGAATTCCTCTTTACCATACAATTGCGAGTTAGTAATAAAACTCACAATCTATATGAAAAGACAATGACAACAATATGTCGTAAGGAATAAACACCACATGCAGTATAACACGATTCTAGCATGAAAAGTACAATCTACAATTTGAAGATATACATGGTATCCATATAAAGATAACATTTATAAATTCAACAAAATATGTTATTAAGTATAAACACTATTTAAAAACATGCGACAATTCTAATCGAAAAAAGTCCATTCTGGGTTATACACAACATCGGTTTAATGCTAGCTATAAAACACATGAAAAAGCCAACTAGCACACCTTGCGATCGTATGCAGCTCACAAACTCAATTTATTTACATTTAGTGACATATAATTGCATTGCCTCACAACTCTTCTTTAGAGTATCTAATTGCTGTAATGGAATGTTAAAACGATTGCGCACCTCGTTGCTTCCTTCTGCGGTTTTGCTTAACCCAATGTAGTACGCAGATCGGTACTCTTTTAACTCCATCACAAGTCCTTTGCCAAGATGAATGTTGAAAGGTGGGATATGTTTTTCATTCCCGGAATCATTCGACGACAGGTCCAGGTTATATTTCGATTTTTCCGCCCCTTTTTTCGTCTTTTTATTAGACACCGGGTTGATTAAGAAGTCATCCTCATCGTTGTCGGGGAAATCAAAAGATCGCTTTCTATCTATGAAATACAATTTTAAAAATTTAGTATTTTGTTTCTAATCGATACCTTGTGTTTTGCTTTTGTAACTTTAGGAGGGAGGAACATAGAGAGAAATCGTAAATTAATTTTAAAATGCTATATTTTTAGTATTTTATTTTTTAACATTGCCTGTCGTTTGACTCTTGCAGCTTAGAAAAACCACATGTCTTTTATTCAAAAACGCTACAATTAACCCCAAAAATTTCAAGGAGGGTTTTTAGAATTAAAAATAAAATAATTCTTACCGCAAGTCATCTTGGCTATCTCTTCACGAGAGTAATGGAGACAGAGGGAACTTGGTGGATACTGACGAGGTGCACAATGAGTAACTCTTCGATATGAAACTATTTTTATACCTACTAAGCTCTGCCTAAGACAATAAGAGATTTCCTCATATGGTGGTATCTTCAAATAACACCCACCCCATAAAACACGCATCTAGAAATTTAGAGGAGTCGCAAGAATGAGACCTTGACTTTGCCCTTTGGATTTCACATCTCCAATTAATGTGTGCAAAAACCGTGGGGGTATGGGGTCTTTTACCTTCGAATGATATCCAAGAAACTGCGCAATTTTTTTGCATTAATGAATGGAGATTTGTTGTAACCCAAATGCGAGAGTTTTGAGTGTTTACGAAATCGCATAAATGAAACCATGCCTTTTCGGAGGAAAATGTTTTGTGCAAAATGTCGGTGTTGCGAATAAATCACCGGGACTATCAACAATAATAAAGTCGCTTCTCATTGTTGCGATAAACGCATCACGGAGTAATGAGGAGATTGCAATACCCTTCGTATAGTTTCTTGCGCTAAGTCTGGGGTATCGACTTTCGGTCTTCCACTCCTGCGTTTGTCGTACACCGAACCTGTCTCACGAAATCACCGAACGAGTTGATATAACATATTTTTACTTGGTATTGCAACATCTGAATATTTATGTCACTAAAATTCTTTGCATCTTTCATATGATTTACATTCGAAATAAACCTCAAGCAGCGCAATTCTCTGAATGCTATAAACTCATTTTTCATTATCCGAAATAAAATGATTGTGCAGCAGTGTTAATATGCAGGATCGCGCGAACCTGAAACTTAAATAAACATTGGTCGAATTGTTCATGGTTTAGACAACTCGGCCAATGTTTACTTGCATGACAATGTCTAAATAAATGTAATGAAGGTTTTTTGTAAAACTGTGAGAAGTTACAAAAAAAAGAAATTTGATTACGGAGTTTTTGCGTTCTTATATAAATACATATTGCTATCATCATTTTGCCATTTTAGAATGAACATTAGAAGAGTAAAGTTGATAGATTTAGAGGAGAATAAGTAATATACAACTTATTTGTCACTGATATTTTAAAATAATTACAAAGGATGAATGATAGTAAGAGAATAACCAAATTAAAAGTTATAAGTGTTTCCATTGTGGCTTTGATCATCACATCAGTACTTTTAGTAATATTGATAAAACAATATCATAGAAATACAAATGAGGACATAGATTTGAGTAATTCTACGTGTTTTTACTCAGAACATTTAGGAAGACGTTTATATTTTCATGTTTGCTTTAAAGATAAACTCAAAGTGTATGACATCAGATATTTTTGGAAGGAAACACAAGCTAATATAAAACCAATGGTTATTGGAGTACAGTTGACTGAAGACGAGTTTAAACAAGTTTGTAGACAATGTACAAGTTAATTCATCCGAGTTCGTGTATTGTAGCAGCTCCAAGCCAATCAGGAAAATCAAACCTCGTTAGACTAATGATAGAGCGAAATGTTTATGATTATGATTTTAAATGTGTAAAATGGTGTTATTCTGTGTTCCAACCGTGGTTTCTTGAAGAGAAGAAAATTGATTTCATTCAAGGTTTACCAGAAACTTATCCGAGTGGATCGTTAATAGTAATTGATGATTTGATGAATAACTTAAATGAGAAAATTTCCGAGTTGTTTACAGTAGGTTCTCATCATCGGAATACCAGTGTTATTTTAATCTTACAAAATCTCTTCCCACGAAATAAAGTAATGCGTGATATAAGTCTAAACACACATTACATTATACTATTTAAAAATAATCGAGATTTGAATCAAGTTTGTTGTTTTTCTAGACAAATTTATGGAAACAAATCATCGTTCTTTATGGATGCATATAAAAGAGTAACTTCAAGGCCTTATGGTTATTTAGTGATAGATCTTCATCCACGAACACCAGAAGAACATCGTCTGCGAGAGAATTTGTTTCCCGATTCCAATGGTCTTTATTGGGTGTATTTACCTATAAAATGAAGAATATTACCAAACATTATCATTTGTTGAAATTATTGGCCACTGCAACTCCTACACAAAAGAGAGCTATTTTACAAACTGCTGACAAAAGCCAGATACAGTGTTTGTGCGAAATTTGCTTGAACGTGCTAGCAGGGAATTTACCTGTTAATATTAACAAATTACGTAAATTTAAAACATCTATCCGAAAAATAGCTAACAAAAAACTGTCCTTGAATAATAAAAGAAAGGAACTCGTAAATCAAACAGGAGGTTTTCTACCCATAATTTTACCAGCTATTCTCTCAGCCTTAGCTGGTTTTGCAGGGAAAGCGATAGGGAAACGAATTTAAATTCGTGGAATATACAACTCGAAGAATGGCTCGAAGAATGGCTCTTGTTCCTGAAGAATTAGCTGCAGCGTACCGTCCTAAAGTACCAGAAGTGCAAATAGAAGATGACATAACGAGTTTGCTTGAACGAAGTCATTTACCAGATGATATGAAAGCAAAATTATTAAGTCAACTTCTTATGAAATATCAACATGTTGTAAATGAACCTAAAAAACCATTACGTGTTGCAATTGAAGAACAGAAAGAAAAGACACAATCATTGGAAAATAGTAATGACAAAAATATCGTGTCTCATATCATTTTATCTGTTCCTCGGAATTTTCAAAAATTCATTCCTCCTATTGTCGAGAAACTAAGTACACGTAATTACACTTGGAATGAACAAGGTGAATTGGTTAAAGATGGTGAGATTATCAAAAATACGAATGTTGTTGATTTATTTTCATACCTAATGAGAAATGTCAAAAGGAGTGTGGAACCAGATAATTTTCCTATTTTTTGGAAGGCAATAAAAGAAATAAATATTCCGAGTCAATGGATCGGCAATCAAAAATTATTTCAGAATTCTGAATCAGAGCTAGACATCGATAAAGCGCAAAGTAAAATACATCTGGAATCTTTAGATTCAGATTTTTTGTCTGAAAATAAAAAGAAAAAACTACGTGGGAAGAAAACATGGAAAAAATATTAGAATCAACTTATTACGATTTCAAAAATCCGGCTTCATTTGGTGGAGTGAAAAAACTTTCATCAATAACCAAAGTACCAGATCAGAAAACAAAACGCTGGTTAATGAGTCAAGACGTACACTTTGCACAAACCGATTCGGAATAAATTTTTTCGAAGATCAACGATTTCATATGGTATAAATGATTTATGGCAATGTGACCTTGTTGATTTACAGCATTTTGCTAAAAGTAACAATGGTATAAAGTACTTACTCACCATAATTGATGTATTTTCGAAATATAGATATGTAATACCCCTCAAAAGTAAAACTGGTATTGCTGTTAAAATAGCTTTCGAAGATCTATTGAAAAGAGTTAAACCGAAAAATATTCAAAGTGATAAAGGAAAGGAGTTTTACAACAACCAACTTCAATCTCTGTTTAAAAATCAGAATATTAATCATTACTCTGCTGAAGGTGACCATAAGGCTAGTGTTGTCGAGAGGTTTAACAGAACATTGAAAAATAAAATGTTCAGAGTTTTTACATATAGAAAATCTTATAAATACGAAGATGTTTTACAATCACTTGTGAAGTCATATAATAACAGCAAACATCGCAGTATTGGCATTGCACCGTCGGAAGTCACTCGTGGATTAGAACCACAAATATTTAAAAAATTGTATGGTTATACAGTTAAGAACTCAAAATATTCTTTTAATGAGGGTGATTTAGTGAGAATTTCGAAAACAAAGAAGCCTTTTCATCGAGGTTATTTTCCCGGTTGGTCAAATGAAGTTTTTAAAATAAAGAAACGTGTTTTATCTTTCCCGAACACGTATGAACTAGAAGATCTGAAAGGAGACCCTATAAAAGGAGGATTTTATGTTGAGGAGCTTCAAAAAGTCATCAAAGAATTACACGACTTTTGGAGCGTAGAAAAATTGCTCAAAACTAAAGGTTCGGGAAGCAAGAAAGAGTATTTCGTGAAGTGGCAAGGATTTGATGATCGATTTAATTCGTGGGTTAAATCATCATGGATGAAATGATGTCTGATTTCTACGTTACGTTACCGAGCAACTCAAGTATGCATTACTTTCCACAAAATACTCAAGCATCATTTCGAACAAAACTTGCTAGACCTATAATACTTAGTGGTATGTGGGAAGTGGGTTTATCAGAAATTTTTGTTCCTCGAACATGGTTTAACATTGGAAATCATGATAATAAGTATACAGTAACTTATGAAGAAATAGAACCTGAAGAGAAAGCTTTTCTTGAATATAATATCACATTTAAAATTGAACAAGGAAAGCAAAATAATCGAGTAATAGATATGATCAATGAAAATATTGAAGATAAATGTGGAAAAAATGTTGTTTTAACATTGGACAAAAAAAATATTAACATAAATCTTGCTCGCGATTATGAACTTCATATTAAGGCAGAGGAGGCTCCGAAATTGCTGCATATGTTAAGTTTACCAATCGAAGATAGAATAATAAAATTTTCGGAAAGCTTTTTATTTAGAAAGCCATCGAAGACCTTAAACGATAATTTTTTCAAAATTATACACAATCATCCAAAAAGACATTTTATAATACGAATAACAAAATTTTCTCATAACTATCAAGACCTAAATTCTATGCATCTCGAACTCTTTCAACATATTAATTATAATCTAATACAGACCGGAATTGGAGGAGCAGCGGAATTCATATTCAATTTTAAGGAAAATAAAGTAGAAATCATAGTTCAAAAAAATGTTGAACTTGAGTTTCGATTAATCTATGCTCCAAATTTCATGAGAATGTTGAATATGACTAAAGATACTGTTTTAACGGGTAAAACCTTTCATGATTTTCAAAAACTTGATAGACCTCCATTGAACGAATACTTCCGCGTAAGCATTGAAGATAAGACTATAGTTATAAAAAAAGTTAGAAAAACCGCTCACTTAAATCTAGAAGTTGGATTGTATAAAAACGCACAAGAATTGTTTGATGCTTTCAAACATCTTAAATTTAATTATTTGCCGAATAATAAAGTAAAACTTCATGTACCTAACACTTCAAACGTACATTTTCAAGATGGATTGAAAGATATGTTAGGTTTTAAAAATTCTATGATGCACGGAGGAACACATATCGCTGATTATCCCTTAGAATTAGATGGCGGAATAACTGAAATATATGTTTATTCTGATATTATCGAGTCGCATTTTGTGGGGGATACGATTGCTCCTTTGCTCCGCATCATTCCAGTGTTATCAACAAAGGCGGATCAAATAGTGATCAATTATCAAAGACCTCTATATTTTCCACTTCGTAAAAATTATATAGATTGTATTGAAATCGAATTAAAAAGCAGTTCTGGAGATGGAATAATATTTACTGGAGGAAAATCACTGTTAGTACTTTCGTTCAGACGCAGAACAATATAAGAAAGCTTGGTAATGCAACTGAGATCACATTTGGTTACCGGCTTTAAACGAAGATGCATTTAGATCAAGAAGCTTGTGATAACTACTATTGTCAGCAAGTAGGTGGTGGTGGATTACATTTTCAAGGTGTAGGTCATCAAAGAGGATATGGACTCTTTTCAAATTTAATCAGATTCATAACTCCCATGGCAATTAAAGCTGGAAAATATTTAGGGAAACATTTACTAACTACCGGATCAAAAGTGATGACAGATGTAGCTTCAGGCTCGCGATTTAAAGATTCTGCGAAATCTAGATTTCTTAAACATCTAAACAAATCAAGGATGATATTATCCAAAAAATTCAAAGCGGTTCGGGTATAAAAAGAACGAAATTCCACAGTAACAATCATTCAAAACGTGTGAAGCGTAGTCGGCAGAAGGTTATAGAATCTGACATTTTTTCATAATGGATCCTCGAGCATGTGCCTGCGTAAAAAGCGAGTTGTGGACCTATTTTCCGTTTCACCAGTACAACTTGCAGTAGATGATGCTTCGTTTACTGAAATTCATCCTGTTGCAGCGTTGAGTGAAAAATCGCCAATAGAATTTTATGTAACTGGTAGTGGAGAGCATTATATTGATCTAGCACATACGCTTCTTCATTTACAAGTGAAAGTTAAAAAGAAAAATGGAAGCTCACTGTTACCTGCAGATAAAGTTACACCTATCAATTATATTCTTAATACACTGTTTTCTGAATGTGCAGTAACACTGAATGATAAACAAGTCTCATCTCAAGCTAATTATGCATACCGATGTATTTTGGATGCATTACTTTTTTCGCCTAACTCAGTACAAAAGTCAATGCTGACTTCCAGTCTGTTCTACAAAGACACAGGGTCTAAACACGATGTAACTGACCCAGAGGGAGACAACGTTGGTTTGAAAACTAGAAATAGCCTTTCTAAAGAGAATAAAATTATGGATTTAATAGGTCCGTTACATTTTGATTTAGCGACTCAACCTAAATTGCTCCTTAATGGTGTAAATATACGAATCTAACTTGAAAGAAACAAAGATTCTTTTGCGTTAATGTCAACGAGTCAAGACTACAAAGTTGTTATACAACACGCATCGTTGTTTATCAGAAAAGTTAAAGTGGCTCCGTCAATAGTAATTGCTCATGAAGTCGCATTAGGTAAAGGAGTCGCAAAAATTCCAATTCACCGAACAGAAGTGAAATCCTTTGCACTATCTTCTGGTCTTCAATCACTAACGCTTTCTAATGCATTCATAGGACAATTGCCAACTCGACTTATCATGGGTTTGGTATCCAATAATGCATTTAACGGGGATTTTGCTAAAAATCCTTTCAATTTTAATCATTATGATTTATCGTATCTATCTGTTTTAGAGGGGAATCGAATGATTCCATCAAAACCTCTTCAACCAAAATTTGATCATACAAATAGTTACTCTCGAAGTTATATGAGCTTGTTTACTGATTTAGGTCGGTACCATAAGGATCAAGATATCAACATCAGTTATAGTGAATATAAAGAAGGATACACTTTATATTCTTTTGATTTGACTCCCGATTTTAGTGCAGATGATATGCATGCGAGTATCTTAAAGAATGGTAATTTAACTATTGATATGAAATTTAGCAAATCGTTACCTGAAACCGTGAATCTAATAGTCTATGCTGAATACAGAAACATCATAGAAATCGATAAAGCTAGAGGTGTTTATACAGATTACTAATGGATAGCATAACCTTATGTAGATTAGCATGCAGTGATTCTGTCCTTCGCACAAAATTCGGAGGAGTTTATGCTTCTGATGAACTTCCTCCAAACCGTGAGGAATATTCAAGTTTCATTGTAAATTTAGATCCTAAATCAAAGCCAGGAAGTCATTGGGTAGCAATAACATTTAGAAATAATAAATGTTATTATTTTTGTAGCTATGCATCAGCTCCTGTGAACAAAGATATTTTAAACTTTATTCAGAATAATTCAAATGATTTTGAATGGAACAGAAATCGGTATCAAAGTCTGTTATCATATACATGCGGTCACTTTTGTCTTTTCTTTTTGTATAAATTCGCAAGAAATCAATTGTTATCACCTCTGCTCTCTAATAAAATCGAGACTAACGAAAAGTTTATTAAAATATTTATCGGGAAAACGTTTAAGTTACAGAACTGTTGTTTTTTACCATCTTCACTGCAATCGTGTCAAGCATATAACTTCAAGAGAAATATAAAAACACTATCAAACCACAAGTAAAGTCATTCATCTGTTCACCATGGAACGATATGGTTATCTCATTCTGAGCACATGTGATAAAAAGATTAAAAGTGTGAATAAAGTATTATTCGATGATATCGTAAATTGTGTACAGAGCGGAATACTACAAAAGACCAACGAAGATGAACTGCTCGTTTATTTTCAAATCTTAGAAAATTCAGAAACGATTAAATTGATGCACATATATTCGATTAGTTTTAGGTATGGATACATGTACTTGTATCAACCTGGTGATTCTGAGCAATATGTGATTCTTGAAACTGCATCAGATATTTTGTTTTCTAACTTACTGGATTGCATTATCAGTGCGAAAGCTTACGGTTTGGAAGTTCCTCGTATATCCAATCGGAAAGTAAAAATTGGATATTACAAAATTTTTGACAGTGATGAACTCATGAAAGAGCTTCATTCGCCTACCGTATGGAAAGAGCACAATGAATGCTTGTAAAATGGGGGAAAATCATGTCAGAACACGTTTCTAACTTTATGAGCTATAAGTACATTCTCTAGTAGGAATTTCATCATTTGAATTCCAACATGGAACGGTATGGATATCTCGTTCAAAGCTCACCGAAAACGTATGATTATATTCATCACGAATTGTACAATACTGTGCTTGATTGTGTCCAAAGTGCCTGGTCTTGGACACAATCAAGCACAGTCTTGCTTGGCTTGTGTCTTGCCTGGGACTAAATCAAGAAAACAAAAAAAATGTGCACTATTTTAAAATCCTCACTAATGAAGAAATAGTGATCCATGAGGATGACAAAGAACATGGATTTGGAGTGTGCCATTTACATCGTATGACTCCGAATAAAAAACTTTCCCTGTATGGAAGTGGACTTATTTTATACTCGAATATTTTACGATGTATTGAAGCTACGAACGATTGTCTTTGCCGGCTAGAAATGAACTTTCCAGACTGCACACTCAAGTATGGGTACTTTCAAATTTTAAATGAGGATGAGCTTGTTAACCTGTTAAAAATGTGAACAATGCCTGCGAGCTTGTCGACAACTGAAACTGTAAGATAAAAAATGTACTCACCACTGGTTTCTGTTTGAAATAAAAATGTGTTCAACAAACTGTGTTTTGTCTTCTTTTAGAATAAGTACACACCTATAGTAAAATAATACAAAATAGTAATGAACTTACCCAAAATGATCCGGGTCTTATGTTGTTACATCTCTGCTGAAAGTTCATTATCGAAAGATGATTTCTACTGTGTTTACTCAAACGATTTAATTTCACCTCTTACAACGGTAGAGATAATCCTTGGTAAATTTCCTTATCATTAGGATCCAGTTGTTAGCAGTCTATCCAAGTGATCCAGTTGTTAGCAGTCTATCCAAGTGATCCAGTTGTTAGCACGGTAATACTACTATTATGGACGAGATATCTCGTCATTAGGAAAAATTTAACAGATCTGGATCTCATCATAAAAGAAATCAGGAATGTCACGATGACGAGATATCTCGTCATTAGCAAAATTGGTTAGTTATTGATGGACGAGATATCTCGTCGAAACCGCTTGAAGGGTTAAGGTACATGCCGAATTTTATGTCAACTGCTCTATTAATAAAATAGAAACTATTAATAATATAGAAATATTTCATAAGGATTATACGGTAAGGAGTAACGGTTGGAGGAGTAACGGATTAGCAACCGGAGGTTTAGAGTTCGAATACGGCCAGTTGTGTACAAGGGGTTGGTGCACGTTAAATCTGTTGTGGCCTCAAATGTCCTCACGTTGACGTGGTGTGGAAATTTGGAGAGTGGGATACCATCTTAGGTGTGACTTTGTCATCTGACCGTGGTTCAGAATCACGTGGTGTTTTCCTCGGATCTTTCCCTTCGGTTTGATCCCGGACCGTCGCCAATAGCCCGTTGTGTTGCGCCAGCTCAAATCAAAAGAATTCTAAGTGCAAAATTTTATTTTTTTTAATTTCTTGGAACCAAATTGTTTTTGGACTAGTACCTGATAACAAAATGAGTAAACAACCAGCCTAAGTAAAAGATACGTGAACATAACCAGAATTTAAACGCGTGTATTTCTCTTAATAGAGCTAAAAATAGAACTTTCGCGTTGCATTTTACACATTTGTTGTATTACAATGACTGGATCCAGCATTACGCCTATCCCGTTCAAAAAGGAAACACAAGAGCTTTTTTGAACATGTAATGTTTTGTTTTAAAATGATTGCGAAATATATTCATACCGAAAAATAAATTAATTTAGAAAATTAGAAATAACTGCAAATTCCAAAAATTCCAAACCGCATCGTTCTGATATTTTCATAAATTTAATTTAGCAGATGGAAAATTTTGAAAACATATATCAAGTAATACCTCTGTAGTCTGTCTTTTACCTCTGCTATCGGAATGTATCCTTTCAGGTTCAGTTCCCTCCTTGGGTGCATTTCTCTATTCTGTAAAACTTTCCTTGTATGTGCATGGTCATTACTGGACGTTGTCTGTGTTGAGTTTTGGCAAATATGGACCTTGCACCAAAACACCCAATCAACCTCAATTGGTTTCTTCTGGATTGGATTGGATGTTTGGGTTTTATGGCGCAACCAAAAGCGGACAAGCTGCGCCAAACACAAGACAGATTATACCCAATAAAAATAGAAAATATTTAAAAATTAATAGTTCAAGAAGATAAAAGGTAGATTCAAAATATGACAAATGCGATGAGAATTAAAATATTCAAACAATAGTCAGATGATAAAACAAGACCACCATCGTCTGAAGCCTACTTAACAGAACAGTAGAATTTAATATACGTATGTATAAAATCTTGAAAGAGTGAAGTTTAAAGGATTGAACTATAAAAGAATTTGATAAAATAGATTTATGAGTCATTTTGAATTTTGAAAAAAATTAAATGAGATTTAAAAAAACCATCCGAATGTAAAAATGCGAAAATGTTTGAATGGGGATTTTCCCCAATCAAACTTTGCAGATGGGTTTTCCTGGGGTCTTTCAGTATATCATCGGCTTGGAGCAGAAACGCATTAACTGATAAGAACAAAATTTACAGTACAGCTTTTAAAGTAAAACTTATTAATTCTTAGGTAAAAAATATTAAAAATTATAAGCATTATGATTGTTAAATTTTTAACTTTCTGAGGGTCAGGCAACCTGTTGTTTTCCCTGCTTGACTTCTAACCAATCTAACGTTTTGATCAATAGAATCCTTCTGAGAATTCTCTCAACCAATAGATGTATCAATTTAGTCATTACGTGGTGGTGTGTTGCAGGTTAAAAACACTAGTATACGACTCGAAAATCTCATAGGTTAAAAAATGCCATCAAGATCTCACAAATTTTGTTTCTGACGCGATATCTCGTCATCAATGTACTGCCAGTTTTTTGATGATGACGAGATCGAGGTCTGGTCAGTTTTCTTCTAATGACGAGATATCTCGTCCATCAAGATCTGGTCAGTTTCCTCCTGATGACGAGATGCCTGTCGAGACAACCGAGAAGAGGAAGCGATTCAATCTTCCGAATTTGATAGAAAATAATACCAAAGAATGTATTCCAGTTGTATATAAACTAAATAAGCTTGTTGAAAAGTAAAAAAGTTATTCAATTTTTAAAATGGGGCGGCTTTTGGACTACCCTGTTCATGCAAAATTAATCGCTTGAATATGGTTTTCTTTACAATTGATGTCAGCCAATTTTCGACGTCATCTTAGACTCCCACACACAAAATTTGCTACATTCTAAAATGAATCACTAGAGACACACGAGAGATACAACGATAGCAAACATTTGGCTCCAATCCGTCAAAATTATACAATCAGCGTATTTGCCGCTGTCGCATATCCACATAATCAAACATAATTGTCTCTTCGCGGTCACCGCAGATACAGGATCCGCTTAGTTGTGCATCCTACACCTAATTGCAGATATTATCAGTGCAAATGTACTCGCAAAATGACTCATGCACATTACTATGGCTGGATCCAACCGTGGCATTAGAATCGAAATAGAATTGTCATGATCTTGTTTCTCCCCTTATGAAGCTGTACATTGTAGTGCTTTAACCAATTGACTGGGAGAAGTGTCCATGAATACTTGTAATCATTGTGTATTAATGCTTGTAAGCTCTGTGTATGAATACTTATAAACGTTGGTATACATATTTGTAAACTTGTTTATGAATACTTGTAATCATAAACAAGAATACTTATAATCCCGAGTTTGAATATTCGTAATTCTTGTGTATGAATACTTGCAATCGTTGTACATAACTAATCGTCGTGTATGAATACTTGTGATCGTTGTGTGTGAATACTTGTAATCGTTGTGTGAGAACATTTGTAATAGTAGTTTATGAATCCCTGTACAGGAATACATGTTGTTTCTAAATTATCATTATGTGTATATATTTGTAATCGTTGTCTATGAATACTTGTAATCGTTGTATAAAAATACTTGTGTTAATAATGTATGAATACATGTAATCGTTGTTTCTAAATTATCATTGTGTGTGAATACTTGTAATTGTGTTGTGTATACCTACTTGTAATCCTTGCGCATGTAATCGTTTCTTACAAATTATTCTGTGTGTATATTTGTAATTATTGTGTATGGATACTTGTAGTAGTAGTATATGAATACTCCTAGTAATAGTATATGAATACTTGTAGTAGTAGTAGTATATGAATACTTGTAATCGTTGTGTATGAATACTTGTAATCATTGTGCATGAATATGCGTAATAGTTATGTACAAATAAATAAAACCGTAATGTATAAATACTTGTAACCATTGTGTATGAAATATCATTTTTAGAATACTTGTAATAGCTTTGTTTATCAATTATCGTTGTGTATGAATAGTTACAATCACTGTGTATTGTTAAGATAAAATTTGAGTGTCTGGTGTAACGTTAATTTCTTTAAATATGCAACATAACAAAAAAGTGATTTAACCGTTTGCTTCGTAGGATTCTTTAAACCAGTAGATGCGGCTATTTTGTCATTAAATATGATGTAAGGGGAAAACAATATTACGCAATTCGGAAATATCACAATGCTCAGAGGGTCAAGTCTCCAAATGGTTTCGACGAGATATCTCGTCTATCACGATTTGACCAATTTTACCAATGACGAGATAGTTCGTTATCAAGAAGTTGCCAATGTTTGATGACGATGAAATCCCAAGATCTGGTCAGTTTCCTTATGACGAGATAGTTCGTTATCAAGAAGTTGCCAATGTTTGATGATGATGAGATCCCAAGATCTGGCGAGTTTCCTTATGACGAGATAGTTCGTTATCAAGAAGTTGCCAATGTTTGATGATGATGAGATCCCAAGATCTGGTCAGTTTCCTTATGACGAGATAGTTCGTTATCAAGAAGTTGCCAATGTTTGATGATGATGAGATCCCAAGATCTGGTCAGTTTCCTTATGACGAGATAGTTCGTTATCAAGAAGTTGCCAATGTTTGATGATGATGAGATCCCAAGATCTGGTCAGTTTCCTTATGACGAGACAGTTCGTTATCAAGAAGTTGCCAATGTTTGATGATGATGAGATCCCAAGATCTGGTCAGTTTCCTTATGACGAGATAGTTCGTTATCAAGAAGTTGCCAATGTTTGATGATGATGAGATCCCAAGATCTGGTCAGTTTCCTTATGACGAGATAGTTCGTTCATCAAAATCAGGTCAGTTTTGCTAGGTAGCTGCCACCAGAAGACACTTCGTCAAGACAACCACTTGGAGGGTTAAGAGATTGGAGGAAAGTTTCCTTCAAATAACAGATTTCACTTTCAGTGATAAATTCTTCAATCTTGTGTGTTGTCTAAGAAATAAGTTTGTAGAAGTTTTAATCAAAATAATATTTTCCGTACTTTGACTCTTGAAAAGTGAAATGAAAAGGAAATAAAGGTTGACAGATATCTCTTATATCCCAAGTGAGTAAAACTGACTTAATATACTTAGAACATTTTCTGATACTTCGCGTAAACCTACTATATTTCACCTATACAACAAACACATAATTTACATTCCCTTTCTGCCTCTTTGGTAAATTCAAAAAGTTATTCCTCGAAGTAACCCATTTCCACGTGAAAGAAACCCATCAATAAGAAAATAAGACACAGCTCAAAAGCGAGTTTCTTAAATTCTCTAGAATATTGGGAATAGATACTGATTCAAAGTACCAAGTGTCAACTGCAATGCAAGTGCTTCATGCAGGTATTGAGTTCTAAGAAGCAGAAGTCCTGTACCTTCCTCAGAAACAGCTGCGCCAATTACCCTTATTGATTACATTTTGTCGTGCTGATAAATTTATTTTAAGAGTCATCCAATCAGCAGCCCCATGTGAGATATTCTTTTCTTGGATGGGAGAACTTTGCACTAACTCAAGGTGGACCCATTTGCTGCCCTTGTTACGGAGTTGGCGTTAATAAATAATAAACTCTCGATGAATCGCTCCTTTCCTATAGGAATGGATTATTTCGTTATACCACGAAGAAAGAGTTTATTAACGGGATATGTCGAGGGTGTTGTGATAAGCTCAACGCATGCCTCACAACTTATCAACAGAACATGCAAAAATGAGTTTAAATCGTAAATTGTTGGGCAGCGGTTGCCCAGTTGGAAGAGTAATTGGTTAGCAAACCGGAGGATTCCGAGTTCGACCTCGGTCCAAACAAAGACCATCGTGTGTGGGGGGTTGTTGCACGTTACATCTGGCGTGGCCGTAAATCTCTTCAAGTTGGCGTGGTGTGGAAGTTTGGAGATTGGGGTGCCAGCTTAGGTGTTGACCTTGTCATTTAACAGTGGTTCAAAATTAATAGGTGTCCTCGGTCTTTCCCTTCGGGATGGATACTCGATCGTCGCCAATAGCCAGTGTGTTGCTCCAGTGCGACATTAATTCAACCACCTACCATAAAATATAATAGCTTCGAGTCAAAACAACATAATTTGCTATAACAACACACTTGTAGGATCGTAGTTGGAATTTAAAATACTGTAGTTCAATCTGAAAAATATTTTAGGGATGAACACACCCTTGAAAGTTACTGTAGTCACAAATTCCGTATAGCGAATTGGTAACCCAATTCGCTATACGGAAATGACTACAAAAAGAAAGAAAGCTTTCGATATTGCGCTTTCTAAATCTATGTAGCAAAGTATTTTCTCTGTTAAAATATAATAAAAATGTAACTTTTAAATAGTATTAAATTATCTATGCGAAAAATATACAAATGACGAATTGAAATGTTTTCGGAAAGTGCCGCTACTAGGAATTTGGGTCACTCGTTCTTTTTAAGGGTAATTGACTGGATTCCATTCACAAGTAGTCGTGTTAAAGTGTGTATTTAGGGTTAGTTGAAAAACGCAAAAGACTTAGAATATTTTCGCAAAGTATGTTAGGAGCCACTGCTAGAAATTTGGGTCATTCATTCATTTCAAGGGGCTGGTTGTCTTAGGGTTTCATGGTGCAAGAGCCATATTTGGCATACAAATAAAATATGTAATACACACAGTACATAATAGTCTCGTTTGGTTAGCCAATACTGTAAAAGTATTGGTTTTCAGAGAATCAATATCAGTATTGGAAGCATTTGTGCAGTTCCTAATTATAATTATGCATCCTTCTCAAAAACTCTTAGTTGAAATTGTTTTAAACATAGAAATTATTCATTGGTAGAAATGGGGAAATTTAGAAATGGAGCAGAATTTTGAAATTTTGAGCATTCAAATAGAAATAAGCTTCTATTAATTGCTGTATATTTCATAGGTCATCGTAAAGTATAGAAATATGTTTCGTGACAGATAAAGAGAGAAAAAAGCAATTTAAACTTCTTTTAAAAGCGTTTAGGGGTTGATGTCACACACAAACCCATATCTCTTATTTTATAACTACATTAAGGACATTAAGCTAATTTAATGTGCAGATTTAAATAGTTCTGTGAAAATATATTACCATCGTGCATTTAAATGGCCTCATAATAAGATTAGGTGATTAAATTCATGCCGTACGTAAAAACAAATAACGAATGCCTTAAATAGTATCAAAGGTGGGAAGATAATTAGTTAAATTAATAGTCGTGGGCATTTTTCCATTTTTAAAGCCATTACATCACCTTTTTCTTTCAAGTTAAAGAAAGCAAAACATCCTTGAACGAATTGAAATTTTAGTTTTCGTGTTGAATTCATCATCATTTCGTGTTGAATTTCATACCGCAATGATTAAAATGTTATTCGCATTCATAAAACTCACGAGACCGTTTGGCTAGCCAAAATATTTGTTTTAGTACGTTTATAACTTTGTCAAAGAGAAAATGTTTATAACGAGGCTAATTTCCCCTTGTTTATTTACATTTTGCTGGATAGTAACTATAGTTATATTTTCGCTACCATTATGTGGAAAGAAAACGCATAAGAAATATAGCTATACGATTTGAATAAAAGATACTTTCCCATCATCTGTATACTGAAAATAAAAAAGTTACGCAAGTCTGATGTTAAGAAAGGCACTAAACAATAAACTATAATCCTATTAAGTTTAATGTGGTTTCATTCCTACTTTTGATAGATGTCTGATTTAGCGGATAGCTTGTCTGTGACTTGACACTTCTGACAGATAATTTTGAAGCCAATTCCTTCTTTTAGGATCATAACAAAAATTTCTATAAGTCGTATTAAAACGGACCAGTCATGTTAAGATTTCAAAAAGGTGATTTATTGAGACATGACAAGATATTAAACGTGCAAGTGGTTTCGACAAGTTATTTTGTCCATCAAGACCTAGTCAAGTTTGCTAATGACGAGCTATTTCGTCGTCAAGATAATGTCGATTTGTTTTATGAGACGAGATAAAGATCTGGTCACATTTCTTCGAATGACGAGATATCTCGTCCATCAATTATCTGATCAGTTTTGCTAGTGACGAGTTGCCGACTCGTCGAGACAACCACCAGGAGAGTTAAGTATAATTTAATTTTAAGAAATTAGGGAACTCTTTGGAATGGATAAAACCAACTAATAATCTAAAAAATATATTTAATGAAAACACCTAAATTGCAGATTCGTACCTTTGACGTATAGAGTTAATTAACGTCGCATTGGACTAACACAAAGGGGCTATTGGCGACGGTCTAGGATCAATCCCTAAAGGAAAGATCCTAGGACAACGCCTCGTCATTTTGGACCATGGTCAGATTACGAGGTCAACACCTAAGATGACACCCCTCTCTCCAAACTTCCACACTACGCCAACGTAAGGGCATTTGAAGCCACAGATTTAACTTGAAACCAGCCTCCGTTTACTCGACTGTCTTTGGCCAGACGTAATTTCCAACATGCAACCCTCCGGTTGCTAATCCAGTGCTCTTCCAACTGGGCTAACACGGCCCCATACCTTTGACGTAATGACCCGGCCTGTTTTCTTCTAATGACGAGATATCTTGTACATCAAGGTCTGGTCAGCTTTGCTTATGATGAGATATCTCGTTAAGACAACCACTAGGAGGATTAAGAATATGAATTACGTTCAAAGGACATCGGACCCAAGGATGAAACGTCTGAGTTTGGTAGAAGTTAAAGTGAGCAGAGAGAAAGGGATGTGCGAAAGGACCAGCAGAGCGGAGGAAAGGTGCTGGAAGACCACATTCAGGGGTTGGTTCACAGGTTTTAGAGGGGAAAAAATCAATAACATTGAATTAATGATTGGATGTTATTGCGTTATTCTCTCCAAAGCTTGTTAATAGGTTTGTGCCTGGGAATTCGACGGAGAAATGGATAGTAAAGTTATATATGGTGATTTAACCCTCCAAGTGGTTTCAACGAGATATCTCGCCCATCAAGATCTCACCAGTTTTGCTAATGACGAGATATCTCGTCATCAAGATTTTGCAGAGTTTTTTTATGATGACTAGATCAAGATCGTTGCAGCATTCTTTCAATGACGAGAAGCTCGTCCACCAAGATCTGGTTAGTTTTTGCTAATGAAGAGATACCTACCTCATCGAGACAACCACCAGAAGAGTTGGTTGGTTGGTTTTGAGGTTTTATGGCGCAAAGCCCCTATTTGGCCATGCTGCGCCAGACACAATACAATATCAAGTAATTGACTCAAGGCATACAATGTCACGTAATTGACACAAGGCATACAATGTCAAGTAATTGACAATACACAGTGAAAGCTTTACTGACACAGAAGAGAGAAATACACCAAGGGAGGAATCCACCAGAAGGATTAAAAGAAAAGGGTTTTGGGATTTCAGCACATTTATGCACTTGGTATAAAGAGGTAATTAAACCTGGACTGCCACTAATCACTTTGTTGACTTTTATATGACTATAATCAGGCATGCGTTCGCTGCAACGTTCTCTGGCTAGGGTTCAGTTCTTGTGCACTATCTTCACACATGAAGACTTCAGTTCCTCTGGGTCTCACCTGGTACACTTTCTTCACATCAACAAGGTAGTGGGATTAACATCCCTTCGAGCGACCCAACGGGTTATTGGTGACGGTCCGGGATCAAATGCCAAGGAAAAGATCCGCGGACGGAACCTCGAAATTTTGAACTACGGTCAGATGACGAGATCAACACCGGAGCTGACATCCCGCTGTCCAAACGTCCACGCCACGCCAATGTGAAGATATTTGAGGCCACGACAGATTCAACGAGCATCAGCGCACACGATCTTTGGTTGGATCGAGTTTCGAACTCCGGTTGCTAATTTATTACTCTTCAAACCGAGCAACCACGGCCCACATCAAGAAGCTCCATTTGTACTGACAACGTGGGTCTTCGCCACCATCACCAAAGAAGTGACCCATGGTCACACGGAACCGGTGTTTACTAAGGAGTTGTGGACGTTGGCTAACGTAGACGCCGTGGTATCTGTCCAGTGATCTTGACAAGAGACGAAAGTCCACCTTGACAGTATCCTGGAGAACATTATAGCAGCTTCCGCAAAAAAATGAGTTCTGAGCAGTGATAAAACATTTTTATTTGAAGAAGGTAGGTAAGTAGTTAAAGGACCGGTAATCTAGTGGTGACGCTTTGCCCTGTCGCACTACAGGTCCGGGGTTCCATCCTCGGACTCGGCAAGGTCGACTCAGCCTTCCTTCCCTTTGAGGGTCGATAAAATGAGTACCAAGCGTGCTTGGGAACAAAACACTGGGAGTCCCCGCGTCAGGCCGACCACCTGACAGGGATAAAAAATGGCACTAGGCACCCCAGGACCACCAAGGTCTCGTAAGCGGGATGGGCACCTCCGGCCATGGTTCTTCGAGGACTGTAGAGCCACGGAGTTTAGTTTAGTTTAGGTAAGTAGTTAATTAACTCCGCACTGAAGCAGCACAACGGGCTATTAGCGACGGTCTGGGATGATTCCCGAAGGGGGAACGATTCGAATTTGAAGAAGTGGGTGTCCACATCCTATTCTTCAGACTTGGCCCCATGAGACTTCTCCTTGTTCCCAAATTTGAAAATTTGGTTCGGTGGGAAGAATTTTTCGTCAAGTAAGGACGTCATTACCGCCGTCAATTCGCAGGTTTTGAGAAAGGTACTCTTCCAACGGGATGGAACATTTAGAAACTTTCTGGACCAAATGCGAAATCCTGAATGGTGACTATGTAAAGAAACAAAATCGATTTCCCCCAGAAATCGGTGTTTAACTTTTTTCTTACCATACTTATCAAACGACTCTCGTATTCTTCTGTATTATAAATTAGTTTTTGTAGTGGTGGCTAAATACTATAAAAGTGTGGGGTTTGTTTCCTGTGCATTTCTTATTTATCATAGAGCTATGAAGCCTATAAGATCAATACCGTATTTTCTTTTTTTACCCTGGAGTCGTTGGTCCTATTCGATAAACATTCTTTTCTAGTACTAGCGTTATCTAGGCCTAAGGGAGTGTCCAGAGATTGTGTAACCCCATAAACGACATGGCGTGGGTTTTTGTTTGTTATCCCTGCATTTAACAAGTCTTAGTTGATTTTATCGCTACTCATAAATTTCTGCTTTATTACATCATTTTCGCTCAATATTGTATTAAATCACTCATTGGAAAGACTGCAAATGTAAATTGACGAATTTCGTTTAAATGTTTACATTACAAAAAGATTAGACTAAACAGGGTTTATATTTATAAGGTAAAGAGAACTTGCGGATTTGTTCAATAATGAATTTATAAGAGAGTACTTATTTACTGAATTCAAGTGTTAAGCATTTAAAGCATACATTTTAATTTTTCCCAACTGTAAATTTGGTGCCAAATTTACATTGAAAAAAATCAGGTAGGCTGTGTTGGAGCACGGCTGCAAGGTTTTACGTGAATACACCTCGTTCATCGACCTTAAAATGAAATAGACAGAGCGTGTACCCGCAGCTTCATGTTATTTCTTCCAGTTGCTTGGTTTGAAGATCTGTCACGTGTGGGTAAAAGCATGAATCTTAAATTATTGATTGGTTAAAGTGATTATCCACCGTGATCAAAATCACTAGTCTGCGCTTCCATAGCCAATTGGCCAAGCAAATTTGTGATTTACCCTTCAGAGACTCCGCCCACATGATCCATTTATTTCATTAGAAGGTCAATGATATCGTTAGCGCATAGTACTTATTTGGCTGTAGAAAATAAAAGGACGAATTCAGTAATCAATTCAGTGATTATCGATAGCTGACGAGTTGCTCTTACGTTCGATGTATTTATGCTTGGCATTTCGACGTTGCCGCCAATATTGTGGAAATTAAAAAAAAATTAACTGCGATCAATTGAATTCAGTTGTGGTTGGCTGCAAATTTCATATTTTAATTGAATACAGTTGTGGTTGTGTGGATCGCAGGTCCACACAACCACAACTGTATTCAATTTAACTTCAAATATCTTCAATAGACAGATCTCGACGTTAACTTTAGTTTGAGCCTAATTTCTCGACGCCGTTGCGTTTCGCAGTCGCGAGGAATACTAATTTGAAGTTTGTGAGGATCAGCAGAAAGTCCCCAAAACGTCACCCCTCCCTCCCCTCTCCGCTTATAGCGACGCTCGAATTCAAGATCACTAAAAAGTCTTTGTACCCTCAGCTATCGAATGATACTAGATTGGTTTGATTACCTTTGATAGTATAGAAATTATTTAACCGAACTCGATGCCAATTTTTTCGTAACCCTCAACTTTCCGTACTGGCCACCTAGCCACCTGGTCTGATTTTAAAAACTACTCTCTTCAAAATGGCTCTAAATATACGATACATTCAAAACTTGCCTAATTTGTTGTAGTGTATCAGCGGAAAGAATTTTATTTACCTCTTGACAATTTTTAAGACTCATTAAGGGAATCTGAATTTTGAGACACTTAAGAACTTTGATGATAAGAGAAATGTGGAAATCACGAATGGAATAAAATCACGAATCTTTGATGAGTTTTGAAACAGAATGCTGACAGTATATGTTTACTTTAAAGAATTACAGTGTTTCCACTAGAACAAACGCAACAGTTGATCGACAGAAATGGTAGGTATTTAATTAACGACGCACTGGAGCAACACAACGGGCTATAAAAATGGTAAGGTATTCGGAAGATATAATTTTCTCCGACTTCATGAAAAGTGTTCGTGGCAAATTCCAGTCGTTGAACCGCAAGTCCATAAGACCATCTTAATAAAAAATAACTTAGTAAAAAGTATAGTTGGCGCAATACTTTAAATTTAACTTTAATTAAGTATAAAAGTTAATAAATTTAAGTAAAAGATCCAAAAATTACTTTCTGAACCTCTGAATACCATTACTCATAAATTCCCCTTTACAGAACTAAAAGAATGAAAAAACTAAGGGATTTAATAGTTTTCAAAGACCTATGGTTACAAAAATCTTTGAGGAATTAATGAAAGAAATTATGTCAGTTCTTATTGTAATATGAAAAAGGAAACCTTAAATATATCTATATGAAATTAAACGATAATCTACCTCATATGTATTGTTCCAGAGACTATTCAAAAAGAAACAGAAATTCACGAAAAAAATTGAGTTAAAAAGAAAATAATTTTTAATTTACGGACCTCAAAAAACATTAAGGACATAAAGTTACTTAAAATAAAGTTAAATAAAATTAATAATTATAACAATTTTTACTGTTTTTACTGCTTTGGTGATATCATTTGTCAAAAAGGCTGTAGAGTTCAACGATCTTATTTCAATACTATCTTTAGGGGCCGGACGAATGAGAATATTTTTTGATGATTAAAGTTTTAATTTAATTTTTTCGTTCGAAATTAATTTTACGCTGAAAGCATTTTAGAATATATTGAATATAAATAAGACTATTAAGGTTAAGAAATGGGTGTTTCTCCATCTTTTATACATGAACTTATAATAAAGTAAAACTTGTGAATAAAAATGTAAGCATTTACAAAAGAAAACTGCATGCTTGATTGAAGGCGGAAACTGAAAGCAAATATTTCCTATTGGGAATTAAAGAAAAAGAATTCACAAAATGGATGACATTGTTTATATCAAATTTCAATTTCTGAACTTTTATATTGCATTAGTTCATAATTTTATATTGTTTAGCGTATGGAGCTTATATTTTGGGTATTGATTCAAAAAATTATTCCACACTATAAAAAAAGATAGAAGAATATATATATACGCCGCACTGTAGCAACACAACGGGCTGTTGGTGACTATCCGGGATCAATTCCGGAGATCTGAGGATAACATCTAATGATTTTGAACTACGTTCAGATGACGAAATCAACACCTGAGCTTCCTCCCATTCTCCAAACTTCCACACCATACCCCAGGACGACATTGGATGTCACAATACATCTAACGTTCACTAGCCTCCTTGGTCTTTGGATCGAGTTTCAGACTAGTAACTCTCCACGACTCTTCTAACTGGGCTACCGTGGCCCCAATTAAATTTGGAACTTGTCTTTTGGGTGAAAATAAAATACAGCATACTTTAAGAAAATCATTGCACTAAAGCATTAATTAAACAAAGAATTGCTACATTCTGCCTCCAGAGCGTGACGAGTTGAAAGGTGAAAGAAAACGCATAAAGCATTAACCAATACCAAGCGGAACGTCTTACGTCATTGTGAACATTAGGAACAGGTAAAGGCCAAGCAACCACAGCGATTGAATATGGGATGAGTCGACTTGCTGGCATTGGTCAGATCATTGGGTATGAGGCTGGATTTTATTGGGGTGGGGCAACCGGAAAAGGAAAGAAATTGGGAATCCCTCGGGGGGCTCTGGGATATGAAAAATGCTGAAAGTCGAGTGGAAAAGAGCGAGCTCATCGACAACCCCAGAAGTTATATCATCCAAAGTTAAACCGGCACCTTAGAATCTTCGTAACAACAGCGTTCCCTGTATCAGAGACACTTCAGCGTCCAATGCCAGAGGCCATTCAATGAGTACCACACTCTTGAACTCCCCATCTATTCTTATTTCATCCCTCACTCATCTCTCAATAACCATGACACTCCAATGACACCAATAGGGTCACTCTAGTTCGGTTGGAAGAGTAGCTAATGAGCAACCGAAAAGGTGCTAGTTTGAAACTCGATCCAAACAAAGACCATCGTGTGCTTGGGGTTGTTGCGCGTAACATCTGTCGTGGCCGTAAATGTCCTCACATTGGGTGGTATGGAAGTTTGAAGAATGGGGTGCCAGCTTAGGTGTTGACCTTGTCATTTAGCAGTGGTTCAAAATTACGTGGTGTCCCTGGATCTTTCTCATTGGGATTGATCCCGGACCGTCGCCAATAGCCCGGTAGGTTGCTCCAGTGTTACATTAATTCAACTCCTCATGGACACCAATACGTCGTATGACACAAACTATTTATAGACTTGGTACTTTTACGATCATATATATCTTGATGGATGAGAAATCCCGTCATTAAAAGAAAACTGACAACATCCTGTCATGATAAAAAAATCGGCAATATCTTGAAGACGAGATATCTCTTCATTAGAAAAATTGCCCAGATCTTGTTGGACGAGATATCTCTTCGAAATCCCTTGTAGGTTTAAATTCCAGTCTCTTAATTTAAAATATTGTGTAATAATTCAGTGTGAATTTCAATTAATTGTTTTCCAACCTTCTCATAGGTTCGTCTTATTTTTGGGAAGTGCTAGTGAATTTGTAGGTGTGTTGCTCTTATTTTATTTTAAACGTTAATATTTCTTAATACCTAAAGCAGAAAACGAAAAATATTACGAAGAACCGTTCAATCTGTTAATAAATAACATAAATACCATGGTAAATAGCTTCGTATAACCCAACTCTTGACTGTCAGCTCCAAAACTAGAAAGTTTCGAATCATGCATCACAGATGGTATAATGTTGAAATGATCCTTAATTAAACCACCTCCATAAATTATATCTTTCATATGCGTTGCATATCCCTTATTTGCATTTCGATTATTCTTTTATCTTATGAATGTTGCGGTTGAATTATTTGGGAAGAAAATATTAAGAATGGAACAGAATGGGCAATTTCAAACACAATAAATGTGTTGACTTTCTGCTGACTGGAAATTAAAATTCTTCGGTACTTTAACAAAACATTAATAAGTAATCTTAGAGTCAGATTTTGTTGAATGCTGTTTCTTTATTAAAATAATAACTGGTGCCACGGTGGCCCGGTTGGAAGAGTAACAGATTAGCAACCAGAGGGTTAGGAGTTCGAATCTAATCAAAGACCGTCGTGTACAAAGAGAGCTGCTGCACGTTAAATCTGTCGTGGCCTCAAATGTCCTCACGTTGGCGTGGTGTGGAAGTTTGGAGTGTGGGGTGCCAGCTCAGGTGCCTCGTCATCTGACCTTGGTTCAAAATTAAGTGATGATGTCCTCGGGTCTTTCCATTCGGGATTAATCCAGGACCGTCGTCAATAGCCCGTTGCGTTGCACCAGTAGGGCGTTAATTAAGTACCTAAATACCTGAAATAATATTCAATATTTTCTTATCCTATTTACTCTACTGATAAAAACTTGTTTCATACAGTGTATATAATTTCTATTAAGCATTGTATTGTTCAATTAGGGTCTTGTGGCAGAAGGTTCAATAATGGACAAGCTAATCCAAACTTAAGACCAAATAATTTAAAATTCAACGGACGGATTGAAATTCAAACGGACAACCAAACTAACTTTAAAATGTTGTGAAAGCATGTATCTTGGGCATTTGGAGGTTTCCACAATTTTTATTTATTGAATTGAAGGAAGAAACAAATGCTCAAAAGAGGAATTTAGTTTCTATCTTTTGTACTTAGTCCTCATTAAATGTATCCAACGAAAATACATTAACCTATGTTTTAATTTTGTTAGCCTAATATGAGATTAATAAGGCAATTCTTGAACATAGAATACTTGAATTTATTAAATATACTTATCGATGAGATTGTTTACTACTAAGGTTTATTTGTGGACAGCTATAAAATCGTGGTACTATATTACCGCCTATGTAATAACATGCTAGAAAAGAAATCATCAGCACAGGCACGTTTTATCGACAATAACATCGCTAAACTATCAGACTTTATGTGGACTAGGGTGAGAACTAGTTTATAATGCATTAGGGGATTACTTAGGGTTAGTATGCAATAAGAATACGAAGAGATGTACAAGGACTAATTCAAACACTTTGGATAGTTTATTTTCAAAAGATTACATGCTCATATTTTCATATCCTGTCGATTCAATTTAAGCTTTTCATTAAAGCGTTTTTTTAGTTTTTGTAAAAAATCATAGCTAATTCCTCTCTTGTCCAAAACTACTTCCTTACAATATTTAATCTAATTTTATTTTAACTATTGTATGCATTTAGTGATAAGCTTTTTGAAGTTGGTAAAAAAATTTCTGGATAAATCATCTTTTTAAAATAAATTATTTTTGGTCGAGCCATGACATAAGACTGAAAGTTTCTGATACTAAAAATGAGATTGCTTTTATTATCCACACTGAAAAAATTAAGGAATTCCGTAATACAATATGACAAAACCAAAATAACATCAAAATCTTATCAAAAATTAGGAAATACAGTGCGTCAGACAGTTGTGTATCCAATATTTTATTTCGCTAAGGTCCAAATTTAAAATGATATTTTATGAAAATATATTAAAATTATATATATATATATATATATATATATATATATATATATATATATATATATATATATATATATATATATATATATATATATATATATATATATATATATATATATATATATATATATACTAAGGTGTTCAAATGAAAAGGTACGAAACGACACTGTGGGTATAATTGAAGTCTTTATTCAAAAGTAATCACCAGAGGACTGAGCACAACTATAGTACTGTTTCACGAGCCGAAGGATTCCCTGTTCCCAGAATTCCTGTGGCTGTGGTAAGAGCCAGTCCTCCACTGTGTCCTTCAGTTCGTCGTCCGAGTTGAAGCGCTTCCTTTTGAGATGTTTTTTAGCGGACAAAACAGATGGAAGTTGTAGGGCGATATGTCCGGGCTGCAGGGCGGATGCTCAAGCTGCTCCCTCTTGAACTTGGCCAGTACAGTTTGTGTGACCCTGGAGACGTGTGGACTCGCGTCATCGTGGAGCAGAATCACTCCCTCCGTGAGCAGCCCAGGCCGTTTGCTCTTGATGGACTTGCGTAGGCTACGGAGTGTCTCACCTACCGGTTTAACACTTTCCACAATCAGAAATCTGATAACACCTCGCTGCTCCTCAATCGTCGAATTTTGCAATGTGAACGCCATGATGTCCTCACACGCACTGCCGCGTCAATTGGACGGAACACACAACTGCATGCTTCTCTTCTGCGTCATGTGCGGGCGCCCGCGCATGCGCACAACCACGCCGGTACTCGTGCATTCGCTTCCTTAGATGTCTCACTACGTTATCCCAAAGCGGCATATTCAAATTTCAACCGGTTTGGTTTTTACGACGTTTCGTACCTTTTCATTTGAACACTCCTCGTGTATGTATATATATATATATATATATATATATATATATATATATATATATATATATATATATATATACCTAAATTGTCTGTAGGTGCATCAAAAGTGAGGCATCTCCGTTGATCTAAGTAATTTTTTGACTGTAAAATATTTACTCCTCAAAATTTGCAAATTAAATTACATTGACATATGATATTGACTAATATATTACCAATAATAACTAATAATAATTCTAATAATAATATATTACTAAATATATTATTAATAATATATTACTAAATATTATTTTGACTATATAATTTTTTTTAGTATGACTACTATAGAGCAGGTATCTAAACCTATTTCTGGAAAATTGTATCAGTTGTAGGATTGATACGATATGTATATATTTGAATGTGCAAAAAAGATAGTTGGGATTCAAAGTGGAAATAACAATGACAATAAGCATTGCTTTCATCTTTGTAACGAATATTATGTTATTAACTTGTTATGTTTTATACCTAATATTAATTCCTTAAATATAGTTATTTTAAGTTATTTAACAGCTAATAACTGAAAAATATTTATTTCCTTTATGGTATTTCATTTGTTGATATTTTAGAAATCAGAAGCAAATATTTTGGGCTTGAGCCCTAGATTCTTTGTTGAATTGAATAAAATAGGATATCTTCCTAAGCAGCAATAATTTTCCTATAGCTAAACAATTTTACATCAAACTACAATAGAAATATTCATATATAGAGAGATAAGAAACAAAATATGAGAATTAGACATGGATTTCTAAGCGGATATAAATATTTATAAGAGGAATTTGGCTACTTAGTTTCACCATCATTTAATTTTATCAGTGTATAAATTGTTCCACAAATTTATAAGGTTATACGTATAACCATTGGTATCTTTTAATTTATTTTTAATTTTACTTAGAAAAATGCCGCTGAAATGGAATGGTATGATTTATTTGTCTACATAAATTTCAATATTTTCTTCCCAACTGAAACTTACTTTAAAAGATTTTAAGACAAATGAAGAAAATCTATGTTAAAAAATACATTAGTTATTTTAATCATTATCCTATAATAAAATAATTGAATATTATTTCAGTTTTACCATACTAATAATTTCAATAAGGAATTACTTCTATCTCAAGTTCCGTCATCTGACCATGATTCAAAATTTCGTGGTGTTATTCTCTACTCTTTCCCTTCAGTATTGATCCCGCACAGTTATAAAATAAATACCTTCCTCTATCTAAAGTTGTTTGAAGTGGATATGCCTTAACAAATGAATTTGTTACTTGAATAGCAGAGATACGTATCACTCAAGCCAAGAGATAGTTTTTCTTCTTTGCATAAGTTCTGATTAACCCTATTTACCTTCTGAGGGGTTCGCACGCATTATTCCACCATCCAATCTACAGTCCTCCCTGCATGACTTCTAACCAATTTCGACCTTCTTGACCAAAAGAATCTTTCGAAGGTATCCTATTCTAATTAAATGAGCTATATAATTTTTCCAAAGGATTCTTTTCTAACGAAATGAACAATATAATCGTTCCAAATGATTCTGTTCCAAGGAAATTACCAATAAAATCATTCCAAAGGATTATTTTCCGAGAAAAGGACCAACAGAATCTTTTTAAAGTTTGAAAGAATCAACGGATTCTTTACAAGTTGCTTATGTGTGTTTATTTAATCATTAAGTGTGTAGTGGTGTAAAAGCAACAGCACACAACTAACAAATCTTCCGACAATTAGAGGGTTAAGCCTTATGTTAACATGTCCTTTTAGATTAACATTTTTATCTATATTTTTTATTAAACGCGTCTATTTTCTTCTGAATCCGATGATCCTCAAGCAATATCCTTGCAAGGAGATGCATAGAAGAGAAAACATCGTTGTTTTAAGAAAATATCGTTGTTTTAAGAAAACATCGGATGTGTAGTTTACATCCTTATTAGTCTATAATCTCGAAGCTTTCGGCGATCTAAACTGAGGCTACAAGTTTCAATCCTCCAATGTATTTGTACATGCCTGCTACCGCCGAAAAGTTTTTCTAGTCCTCTGCAAATCCAGCTGCCATATTCTTGGATTACGTTTTAGGAGTTTGTAATGACGAAGGATTACGATGCGTTTAACGTTGAAAAGAAAATACGATGCAAAGAATTCAGAGAAAAATGATTTTGTACGAGAAGACTCAAAGAAATAAACTGACCACGATTGTTTTTCTTTAGATTACCAGCAACATTGCATCATATATCTTGGTCAATAAATGTATCTTGTACCCAAACTATATTTCAGACTTTGAAATTTTGATTTTATTCAATGGAAGGAAAGTTATTTTCCTATTATTGTTATTTTTATAACGTTTCAGTTCATTTAGATGATTTTCCAAATGTACTAGTGTTCAAGATAATTGAGGAGCTGCATTGAAAATACTTGACAAAAATAGGAAATGTCCAAAGATTGCGTTTCGATCGAAATTAAATTTAGCATACGTGATGTGCACGAAGAGAAAGAAATAATAATCGCACTATTTAATTTTGACTACCCTACTATTTTAGAATATTACATCAGAAATATCATAAATTAGTGAGTTGCAAAGCTTCCTCTGGCAGCATGGCTTCATGGTCACACCTCCTTTAGATGTGTACGGGATTCAGCGACCCGAAGTATTCTAAAGATCTTTTCTTTTCCCATGGGGATTACTGTTTTTAGTAAACACGGGAATTGCTTGGTTATCCCACTCCCGGGATAACCAAGCAATATTTTTCTGTTTTCATCCCACTACTCTATAACTCAATCCCGGTCTCTCAACTCGAGATATCTCGTCCATCGAGATCTGCTATATTTTGAAAATGAAGAGATATCTCGTCTTCAAGTTATTGCCGTTTTTATATGATGACGAGATCAAGATCTGGTCAGTTTTCTTCTAATGAGAAAATATCTCGTCCATCAAGATATGGTCAGCTCTGCTAATGACGAGATACCTCGTCAAGACAACCACCAGGAGGGTTAAGAACGCCAACCAAACATCGCCGACTGCGTTTGGCGTGGTGTCCTATTGAAGAGTCGTGGACAGGCATGACAATATATTACGTTTAGTGACGAATCTCGCTTCTACTTTGAAGCTGATGATCACCGCATTCACGGGTGGCGGAGACTCGGCCAGCGCTCCCAGTCTCAGTTTACTGTCGAACAGCACACTACTATAACTATTAGTGTAATGCTGTTGAGAATCATCCCTAACGACAGCCGTTCCTCTCTACGAAGGTTGGGAGTAGTTTGACAGCACAGACCATCAGATCCTACAACCTATTATTTTGCCTTTCATGCCACGTGTCCAAGGGCTATTTACCACCACGATAACGCCCAGCCACACATGGATCACGTCTGAAATAGCTATCAATGTAACCAATGACAGATATTAGATCCATCCAAATCGAATAAGGCGATTACATTATAACACCTGCCCTTAATCGCATTTCAAACAAATTTTCATTATTCATACAATTCAAATTAAGGTAATTCCTTAGTAAACACATCAGCTAAATGAACAGTTGAACATGCATACTTAAGGTTAATGTTATGTGAACATAAGCGCATCACGAATAAATTTTAATATCTAAATGCTTTAATCTACCTTTATTGCGTAAATGCATTACAAATTTTATAGCATATTGATTATCCTGGAATACTATCATATTATATCTACTTATTGAATTTCACAAAATCATATTTGTAACCCATAACAGATCCTGGATTGCTTTACTAAGAGCAATTAGTTCTACCTCTGTAGATGACAACGTTATACAGGGCGAGTCTAAATTGTTTTTACAAAATAAGAGGGGTGATAGTACCCATCCAGACGAGCAATAATTACCATGGAACATAGGGTTGCATTCCACTCTGAGAGGCAGAAAAGAGTAAGATTAGAATTTCGACATGAACTTACAACAGTGTTGGGAAAGCGAATGAACGTTACCAAAAGTTGCATAATCTGATTTATTGATCAGAGAAAAACTCACAAGTGCTCAAAGTTGCGGCCACTCGTGTCGTTGTACAGTTCACACCGGCGAAGGAATGACTGGCGCACCCTTTCGAAAATTCCTGGTGTGTTAATTTTGTCTGCGGCAACACCGATTCTCGCTACGAGATCTTCAGCTGAGTCCACAGGCGTCTGGTACACTAAAGATTTCATGTGCCCCCAGAAGAAAAAGTCCAGTGGGTTGAGGTCCGGTGAGCGAGGAGGCCAAGCCACAGGTCCGCCACGTCCGATCCATCGTGCGGGATGTGTGGCATTAAAGAAGTGCCGGACCGTGCTGGAAAAGTGTGCGACGTCAGAGACGATGACTTGTTCATGCTCGACGTGTTTCGACTTTACTCTTTTCTGCCTCTCAGAGTGGAATGCGACCCTATGTTCCATGGTAATTATTGCTCATCTGGATGGGTACTATCACCCCTCTTATTTTGTAAAAACAATTTAGACTCACCCTGTATAGTGCTGCTTTTATACGAATAACAAAAGGAAAAAGTATTAAATAAAATTACATAACCAGATATATACTTTCTCTTCCAAGTATTAGCCACCAATTAGCATCAACATACATTGTTAAATTTGATTATTCTAAATTATATGTTCTACATTCTTCAAATTTGACAGTCAGTCCTTCAAATACCTAAGTATTTTCTTAAGACCAAACCATGCAGACTCGGTGGGAAATTCTTGAAGCTGACTTGAGTAATTCACAGCAAACATGATATCTGGTTTAATTTTATAAGCTACATACATTAAAGAACCAATATGTTCACTGTACGAGCCATTAATCCTCCTGATTAATGGCATTATAAAAACTGACCAGATCTTGATCTCGTCATCATCAAAAAATCGTCAATTTCTTGATTACAATGTTTCCTCATTTGCAAAATTGGTCAGATTTTGATGGACGAGATATCTCGTCGAAACAACTTGGATGATAAAGGATTTCCATTCTCAGAATTTGCAGAAGCAGATTTAGGGTTAATGGATGTACTACGGGGTTAACAATCTGGTAGTTTACATTTTTCTGAATTTCATAATGTGTGTTGATCGAATAGTAATGAATTCTCGATAAATTTTATTTTAAAATACCTTAAAATTAAGAAGAAATTTCTAAGACACTTGAAATTTTCTCTTTAACAAATCAGTAATCAATTAAATTTCGTACATATTTTACCAGGAATACTTAAATCTTCAACACAATTAGCCAAAATAATTGCATCCCCATTACACGCTCATAAAAATGCATGGTTGAGCTAAGTTGCTTAAAATTTAAATTCTGTTCAAAATTAAGAAACTATTCATAGCATTGTCGGAGCAAATTTCAATCCACAAATATTTTTTTCAGTTTGCTCACACGTCCTCTCTTATCATTATATTACCTTTAGGTTATTCCATAAAAATATCAGTTCTTTCAAATCAATGTTGCTGTTTTAACATCCGTCATATGCACTTTTAAATTATCCCTAAAATTTAACACACACAAACCTTAAAGTAGGCATATGAATTACAGGTGAATAGGTTTCAGTGTAATTGATACCTTCACGTTGCATAAATCCTCGAGCAACAAACTAGCTTCGTATTTTCCATTTCTTTTGTTACACAGCACCCTCTTGCGGGGATATAGCTTTCTTCCTTAGGCAGTTGCACAATGTTCGTTCGATTTCGAATGTTGCTATCCTTTATAGATTGTAGTTCGTCGTCCACAGCTTTCCAGCACTGGATTTGTTCTTCATCTGTAGAAGAGCTAATTTTTTCACATAACATGGCCTATTGAGTGGTCAATATTTTGCTTCACAAATTTCAGAATTTGGGTCACTGGAAGCTTTTCCTCTCTTTCGAATCATCTCAAATTTATGTCAGTTTGATTTCAATCTAGAATATCTTCATCTTCCTTCGTATCATCAGGACTTACGGTTCCTTCAGTTATTTCCCCGCATTCGGTCTCTGAACAAATCGAATCCAAATCCAGGGGTGCACATCTTTACCATCGTCAATGGATTTATCTTTCTTTGCTAGTTTTTCTTAATATTGCGATACGATTCGAGTTTGTATCATGAAATCAATATCCGAAACCGGCGTAGCCTAAAAATACAATTTTCCTTGATTTCACATCAAATTTATTTCGTTGACTATGGGATATTCTATGGGATACAAGTATGTACTCTTATTTTGCTTAAGTCAGGTCTTTCCTCAAATTTCTGAAAGTACGGGGTCTGTTTTCAACACTGTTGTTCAGTATTCCGTTTTTCAAATGTGCTGCAGTTGGAACTGTGTATCCCAAAACTCTTACATAAGCTTTATTCGTAAATTAGAGTCCGATCTTTTACGAGCAAGGTTCTATTTGTTCTTCCCACACAACCGTTTAATGAAGGTGTATACGGAGGTGATGGATTCTAGCCCCAGCTTTACTGGAACATTGAATCAGTTCACCGCTGGTAAATTCCTTGGCACTATCACATCGATTTTCTTTATGGATAGATTTTCCTTAAAGATAAATTATAATTCTACTACGTCACTTTTCTGTTTCAGCAGTGGTACTTCACAAAACCTAGAATATCCATACATAATGGACATAATGTAAAGATGCCCAATTTTTGTTGTGGGATTTATCAGCCCATAAATGTAAGCATGAATCAAAGTCGTTGTCATATTTTTACCATGTCTTGGACCTGTGCCCATCGGTGTAGCTATTTGGATAACACACAAATTTCACAAAATTTGTCTGTTATAAATAGTTCTGTCTTTTAACATTTGACTAGAGGAATTCCCATTCGTCTATGCCGACGAAGCAGAATCCCCATCATTACAACAAATAGAAATCTTCATCTAAGTATAACCGTTGCAATTACCAATAAGACAGTAGTGATTGAAATTGAAAATATTAAAGTGTGTCTAATGTTTATTTCCAGCGTACTCATCACCTCAAGAGGACATTAACGTAGCTCTCCATGAACTCAGCGAAAACATTAGGAAAAGTGAAAATTAATGTTTCACGGTGTCTAGATGTGAAGCTGGATGACAAGGACATGAGGACCGACACAACATTTAATTATTCTAGCAATTATGTGCAGAAAAGGTTACATCGATCATGGTACAGCCTACACGCTGACACATGCATAAATTGTATAGATGGCGCTCCAACTGCACGTGGAAGCGTAAACAGTCACTCCAACTGTGTTAGGAAAGTAAAGTTACAGTTCTGCTCCGCCCATTGGGCACGAACCCTGATGGCGGTATGGGGAATGGATTCCACATTAATACTTTTTAATTGGCGATGATGTAAATGCTCATAGCATCAACTGGTAATACGACCTATTAGAGTTCATAAACGAACATAAATTGCAGATACTCAAACCACCTCCAACCCTTAACAACAACTTGAATGTGGGTTAGTCGGACATTGCTCTGATTTCTCGACAGAACTAGTGTGGCTGAAAAGTACTGGATGTGGAAGCATTGAATGACCACATGTACGTGAGAACATCAATCTCGTCTGTAAAAATGTCATCGACGTACACGATGTATTAAACAATCTTTGGAGGACACAAAAATTCGCACTCAACTCGAATAGGATTTTAGCCGGATTATATTGATACGTTGCCAAATGTTCAGAACCAGAAACATTGGATAACATAAATGAGGACTTGCAAAACTATTACCACAGCCTGCAATAACGAATTCAAGAAAAGGAAGATATCCTACAATACCAAACCTATTTGGTGGAACCAGGATCTACAAATCAGAAAGAGGGAAGTAAATGCTTTTAGAAGATGAGCTCAAAGGGCACAGGGTGAAGGAAAAGCACGAGCTAGAGAAACTTCCACGGAAAAGAGCTCTTTTCGTTAAAGATGTAAATAAAGTCAAAAAGGAAGCTTGAAGAAAATGCTATACAGATGCTGGTTCTCCTTACGGTAAACAGTAGAAGGCAGTGTTTTGAAAAGGAACGATACCAGATGCAATTTTCAAAATAGCAGGTGAAGGAAACGCAGGTTCTGTCAACGAACTCGTGGATAAAATTCTGGAATCACTTTACCAATGTAACAACTGCAGTAGTATAATGGCTGAAGATTTCACTAATACGTCAAGGGACACAGACGTCTCCAAAGTCGAGAAAAATAGACTTGTAAATAATTTTTCCTGAGAATTATCAAGTCTTCTAAAGTTTTGAAATCTTTCCTAGTCCCTAAAAATTGGAAGAAAACAATGAAATAAAATCAAACGAAACAATTTCCCTTCCTCCAGCTCTAGGTGGGGTCATCGTGGCTCAGTGGGTATGCCAACTGCGCTAGCAACCTTCGAGTTGTAGGCGGTGCAGGTTCGATTCCTGTCGGATGTATTCCTCCCTGGGTGTATTTCTTTCTTTTGTGTCAGTAAAAACTTTCATTATGTGTGTGTATTACTTGATATTGTATGTCTTGCGTCTGGCGCAGCATGGCCAAATATGACCCTTGTGCCATAAAACCCCCAAAATCAAGCAACCAACTCTGGATAAAGCTTTGGAAAGGTTGCTTGTGCAAAGGTTGACATATTATCAAGTTGAAAACAAAGAAAGACATGCACTTCAATTTGGATTAAAAAAAGATCATCTGTTGACAATGCTCTAGAAACCCTTCTAAACAAAATTAATGAAGAGAAAAAGAAAAATTTGCATGCTGCTGTGTGTCGGTTGATATTAAGGTTGCATTCACCAATCATCACTACAATATCATCAAAACCAGATTAGCGAAATCTAAATGCCTTTCCAACAGCAAAAGTACTCTTGATAAAGTCCTTGAGGACAGAAAAAATATACTTATGACTAGCGACAGTTCGGGCAATCAAGAAACAAGAATTTACCATTGTCTACATGCAAGTATTTGTTGAAGACTTCGCCTTTACTATAGCGACAAAATCAGAGCGCAAATTAGGTTCGTTAGCCACAAGTGCACCGGACCTGTTAAAAACCTGGACAGCTCAGCAAGGACTGATTGTATTCGAAGAAAGAACTAAGTACCTATTCCTTAGTAATTTCTCAAGAGGACCTTACATATACTAGAATAAAAGAAGGATAAAACGAACCAGTACTTTAATTACCAAGGACTTATAACGGATGATAAGCTACATTGGGCGTCTCATGATCAGACTTTGGTATAAAAAACAATTTCAAAAGCTACAAAGAATGGCTGAAACAAGATGAGGATTAGGACAGAAATTCCGAAAGCTGCTATACAAAACAGTGACGGAAAGAATTTTGAGTCATGGTACAGTGGTCTGGTATCACAATTCAACTATAAGAAAGCTAAATAGAATACAAAGACAATTTCTGATTTCAATTACAGACAGTTACAGAGCGGCACACTCATTGGACCTTCAAACAATTGTGGAAATTCCACCACTACATCTTACACTTCAAAAAGAAGCAGTCAAGATGAGAATGAGAAGTACAAAGGAAATGCAGATTTCGACAAAGATGACTTCGAGGAAATGGCAATAGGATGGTTTACACATCCAGCTAAAACCCTTTCAAATGACAGGATAACCTAGCCTCATTCCCGCATGGCTACTTTGCCTTCATTCCGGCATAAGCTACTTTACCGATGACTCCAAAATAAAAATGGTGGCGAGTGCTTTTTGGTTTTTTCGAGAAGGGTGTATAACCCAGCAGTGGTACACGAGGATGCAGGACAACTCCGTTTTCCAGACGGAGCTCTTATGGGTTCTAACAGCCATAAAAGCAGCTAAAGCAAGAGCTGAAAAAATGCCAACATCTGGTCAGACACTCGAGCTGATCTCCTGGAACTTAAAAATCCTAACATGCCTAGTCGACTGGCGGGAACAATACAGCGCTTATTAACAAGGAAATTTGTCTAGGCTGGATTAAATTCCATGCTGATCATGATGATAACAAAGAAGCAGATAGGTTAGCAAAAGAGGTAGTTACAGCGGATTGCATAAATTAAGGGATGAAATGGCCCAGAAGTCATTGCAGGAGGGAAACCACTCATTGATTACTTGGTGCTAGGCAGATTAAATGGGAAGGAGAAACAGGAAGGTTGGTTCATGATGTGTTACGAAGAGTGTCACCGAAATCAGCAAGTTGTACCGGTGAAGAGACAATCTTCTTCACAGGACATGACCCATTCCCATCTTACCAAAAGAGGTTTAAAAATCAATTCGAAAATCGCTTCTGTGGTGAAATCAACACACCTCTGCACTACTTCACAGTCCGTTACTTTATAGCACCATGGCATATGAAAATTACTACCTTAAAATCGCGTGACTCAAGAAATTTGCTTATAACAAGAACTCGAGGGTCAAAATCATTGGCATGGTGAGATAAACTCCATCAGGACTTGATAATCCCAAGAGATTTACTTTTTTCATGTTGAATATACAGTGTAATATAGTATGATGTATAGATGTAATTACTGTAGAGATGTAACATGTACAAATGTAACAATGTATAAATGTAAATAATGTGGATATTTGGGTATAAAGTATCAGAAAACCTGCCATTTCTTGATCTAGGAATTGATCAAGCACCAGGATGAGGATGGAGATAGAGACGTACCGTAGAACGAGTCAGATCTCAGAGAGGGAGAGACTTTAAAGAACCCTAAGAACAGACGGTCACGCACGAAGAGCATGTGATGTAACGATGAAAGTTTACTTCCATTGTAAATAGTTTCCTTCTCATCCATTTTAATTAGACATATTAATAAAAAACGTTTCTTCTCATTCCTTTACCAACAAAAGAGAATTCTACATTAATATGCAAAAAAACCTAACATTCTGGATACACCTGCCACCTCGATGGCATGCTCTATTCTCACCTAAACCACACTTATTTAAATTAGTACCGTGTCTCATTATACTAGGAACGGGAGTGTGTTGGTGTTAGTAAACAGGCAGAGGATTTTTAATCTAAACTCATGTCCAAAAGTTAAGCATAATTGCTGTTTATGTGAATATTTCAGAAAATCTACATCGAAATGGAAGGAAACGCGGTAATCGGGTGTAATAGGGTTAAAAAAGAAAACAATGCAAACCAAGCGTAATAATGACTTTTATTATCTAAAGAAAATGGTTGAAAGAAAAAGGTTTACAATACGAGTGTCCACTTTAATGAAACAAAATTATTAAAATTTTGCAATATATATATAATAAGTAAAACTACCCTAAGAATAGAATAGATTTCCCCGAGAAACAAGATGAAATAAAATATGTAAATGTTAAGTGAGCCTGCCTACTAATTATTGAATCATTGAAAATTTCGAAAAAAAATAATGCTGGTGGATCAGGGAGGAGCCTGACCCAGCCAACATAATATGGTACTTTATGCGTTTGGACGGCAGTTCGCCCACACACCCCTCCAAAAACCACAAGTAGAAAGGCATAACTAGGAAAGCAAAACAGGTAGAGAACAGGCACAGGCAACACGGAACATCCAAGGACACTCACCAAAGACAATCACAATACAAAATTACACAAAACTATAGAAGAAACAAACTTACCCACTTTAACAAACCCCAAACCGACAACAATCTGCCGCAACTCACATGATGACCGCCAGCAAATGTCCTTTACAACATCCGTAAAAGTTATACTACGCATCACAGTCAAGAAATCGGAATTGGAATTCCTATTCTGAATTCCGAACCGGTTTACTGGAACCGGAATTCCGATTCGGAAAACGATAAAAAGTGTTCAATTACAGCCTTTTAATAAATTGACAGAGTTCGATTATTTTTTGCTAATAGAATAGATAGTCAACAGACGCATCCTCAAAGTAATGAATCATTATGGTTAGTCATTAGTTAAATAAATATTAGTATTTTTAAATCTTTAAAAAATAATCCTATAAAAGAGTGAAGGTACTTATTATTAAGAAGTGTGTTAATGAGATGATTACATTGAAATAGAAAGTTAGATTTAGAGTTACAAATTTTACTGAAACGTACCAGCTGGCCATCCAATTGTATTATAATATGCTTTTGTAGAAATATTAGAATCCCAAAATATTAATTTTAAAACCGGAAATTCAAAATCATCTCTTATCATAAATATTAGTATCAGTTTTATTACACTCACTGCCAAAAGTTAAGCACGGAACGGAAAACGTTAATTTCCGGAAGCCAATCTGAATTTGAGAGGCTGCATTTCGCTGCAGAGGTAGATGGAAGTATGCAAATATGTTCTGTAACAGTCAAACACGTTTTGGCGTCGAGAAATATGCAAAAAAGGCAGTCGTATAAGAAGCCAGTATTGTGAAGGATTAGAGGAGTTTCACATATAAGTGCTGATAAAAAGTGTTTAGAACTTTCGTATGATTAGTTTTCAGGACATACGTGTTTCTATGGCTTCCAGAAGACGAATGGTAGATAGTGAGCGCTGGCGTTCTGTGGGACGCCTTGAAGCAGGACAATCAATCACAGATGTTGCTCTTTTCTTCGGCGTTCATCATTCCGTCATTTCACGATTATGGAAACAATTCCAAACAAGCCATAAAGTTGTCCGAAGACGTGTGACATCTATGGTTGCAGCGTCCATTGGTAAGACGATATCTGCCACTAATGTTCGCCGAAGGCTACATATAAATGGACTGTACGCCCGGGTACCACGAGTTTGTGTTCCTCTATCCGTCCAATCCAGAGGGCACGATTAAAGTGGTATCGGCAACATGTGAATTGGACTGTGTCTGATTGGGCCAACGTTATGTTCACGGATGAGTCGAGATTTATCCTGGAGCCAGATGACTAGCGTGTTCGTTGGGATATCGCACCGACCTGCATATCTATAAACGGGGTTCTGTGACGGCTGTCCGGTATCGGGATGAAGTCCTAGAACCCACTGTGAGATTGTACGTTGCAGCAGTTGGTCCTGCTTTCGTTTTAATGGATGATAATGCGCGTCCCCATCGAGCCAACATCGTCGACGACTACCTGGAGAGTGAGGGGACTGCGCGTATGGATTGGCCGGCGTACTCGCCCGACCTTAATCCCTTTGAAAATCTTTGGGATGCTCTATACCGTGCTGTGTCTGCAGGTTTCCCCCCTCAGTCACTCTCACAGAGTTGTAAAGTGCTCTACAGGAGGAATGCCGATTACTTAACTCTGGGGTGGTTGATTACCTCATGGAAAGCATGGTCACACGCTGTAAACTTTGTATGAGTATGAGGGGTGGTCACATACCCTATTAATGTCGGTTTGTTTGTTTGGGATTTAAACATCATTTTGTTAATGACTCCAATATGACTTCATCTTATAATTTATGAAAATTCAATATTGTTTTCATCTTTGTATGTAATTCTTTGTTTTGTTTCATGCATAAACATATTGCTACTTTCCTGCCGCATTTGTGTCAATCAAAGCTGTATTTGTCGATTTTTTCGCATTTTACCGCTTCGTGCTTAACTTTTGGCAGAGTGTATGTAATATAGATACATCCAAGTCTTGAAGGACGGCTTTATTATTATCTGAATTAGTTTTTAATGAGTATAATTCATCAGGGTGTATTGATTTCCATAAGTTAACAAAATTACTATCATTAAAAACAATCAAATCATCAATATATCTAAAGGCAGAATTAATTTCAAGGCCAAAATTTTTTCATAATAATGTAGAAATAATTAATTAGCAAGAATGGATGAAAAATTGGAACCCTGGGGTATAAATACCCTTAATTCGAAAAATTAATGCTCACCTTAAAAAATTATTAAAAATACGATAGAACCAAAAATTCCCAATCCTCAAAATCAATAGTAATTAGAATTTCAAAATCATAATAGGTAATTTTGTACGTCTTTAAGTTTGACCAGTGGTATGCTAGTAAATAGGTTTTAAAGTCGTAAAATATTATGTTATTAATAACATATTTATTTATATAATTTAAAACGTTATTATTATCACTAGTAATCCAGGCGTAACCTTCTTTAATTATGGCATTTAGGATAATTTTTAAATATTTACAAATCTAAGATACCGGTTTTAATCATATTTGTACCACAGGTACTAAATAGGAATTTAATTGGATTTTTATGAAATTTAGGAATAATAGTTATGTATGGTAAAATAATATGATGATTAGAAATGTTTAATCTTTTATTTAAAGAAATAACTTTTTTAACAATAGTATTATACTCGTATATACATTTGCAGAACTTATAAGTATCCGAATTTTTAAGCTCAGTATCTAGCAAATTTAAATAATTAATTTATAATTATAATAATTAAAGATCTTAGACCTTTTCAAAGCAAATAGAGCGATTAAATTATAACATTCACGAAGCAAGGAAATCAAATATTCATTGAGTTTAGCTTTGAAGCCGAGCTGAGAAAGAAAAGGCTTCTTGTCTTATGGGGAAGTTTAAAATTAAATTTTAATTTTTCCGTACGCTTCTGATAAGTATATTTGTATAAACGCGATTCACTTTATCTTTATTAAATGGGCATTTTCAAAACTCTGAACATCCATCCATGTTGGAACCCGAAAAGGACAGAGCAAATATTTGTTTACACTAATGAAATTAAAAAGCAGAACATTCTGATGGAATACTTTTTCTAGGATAGGGAAGGGGGAAGATTCACCTGTTCTACAAGAAAAACGAGAACGACCTTCTCTTTAAAGTAAAGTTCTTTCCACTCAATTTTTAAGAAAGAATCGTTTGATAAGGTTTAAACCTCTTATTTTGATCAAAATTTAATATTTACACTTTATGTACTCGGTTTAATGAAACATAGATAACTTATTCTAAAGAGCAACGCAGCTAACAACACGCCACTGCCATTTCCCCCATAATTCACACACGCTATCCTTTTCCCGCCTTCTCTAGGTTTTGGGGAGAGTTATGTCCGGCACCAAAATGACAGCTCCTCACTGACGGCGTGAAATCATCTTGTCCAAATATGTCTTTGCTTTATAAATTACGGAACAAAATTTAAATTTTAAAAGGAAAGTATTTCCTCTCTGCCCGATTTTTCTTTGTTACAACTTGCGCCATATTCATTTTGTTCATTTACTCATAGTTCGAAACAGAGCTGTTTCTCATACTGTTCTTGATTCTCTCCGTTTTCTGTTCTTGTTTTGTTTCCCATTCTTCTATGAACACCGTTCTCTGTTCCTGATCTGTCCATTATTCCCAGCCTGTTCACAGTTCCCAACCTATCCACTGCTCTATATCTGCTCTTATTATATTCTCTGCTCTTTATGTGACTCAACTCTCGTTCCATTCTATGTTGTTCTTGAAATATTTTCAATTGATCATAAATCCAAATTTTGGAGCGGCGTTGTATTTGTGAGAAGACTAGGGCAGAAACGGTGAAATGTTTAAAGATATTCACATGGAGATGAATTTTATGCTTTGAACAAATTACGCATTTTTAAAACCAATTTTATTTTATTATTTAGGTTTTTGTCGTTGCTTTTACTATTAATCATATCGCGATGGTTTTTTGTATAATTATTTACATTTTCAAATGAAACTTTTAAGATTATATTTCCCGATTCAATAATATAGTTTTAAGCATACTTTATACTTTTTATTATTTAATTTTGCAATGCCATGTAAGAATTAGTCTAAAAATAATTCAGTTCTTTTTAAATGCAAAGAAGTTAGGACATAAATTTTATTTACGTAAGTTTTGGACTTTTAAAAAAAGTGTTATTGAAAGTAAGAGAAAACATTTTGAACTAATTATATGTAAATTAACAAAACTTATGAACCAACGGTTTTGACTGAAGTGAAAGATTTCATATCATAAATCACTCTTGAGTACAATACTTTTTAAAAAGACCTGTTGTTATCCAAACGATTTTTTCACATAAAATGTTTCTATATTTCATAAGTTTTGTCTTTTACATAAATATAATTTTTCAGCAAGGGAGAGGTTTCCTCTGACGTTTTACAAATTCCATAAAAGGATATATATTGCACTTTCTCGAGTAGTGACAACTAAAAAGTATATCTTACTGGAGAGCCAAAAAAGATAAAAAAAAATCTTGGAAGCATATTTGACTTTTTGGTGGGAAATTCGTAAAATATGCCCATATCTTTAGAGAATTTGTAGCAGGCTTCCTGATTGCCCATGTTGGTTTAGAGTTTATGTCAGACAATTGAGGCAAAGCATGTAAGTCACAAAAAATGAAAAGTTAGTTTTTGCCGGATAAGATAGTAAGAACCCATGCCAGTGTCATGGTAAAGCCAGTAAGTCGCTAGAAGAAATAGTTTAATTTCTGCAGCTCTTTTAGTTTATACAAATACAATTCCTTTTTAACAGGCTCACGAACAATTTTTGCTTGTCCTTTAAAATTTGGTTTTGTGACTTGAAAGCTTTTCCATGTCAACGCCTCAATTGTGATTAAATGAAAAAAATTTGTAGAAATATGTTTTAGATATGTTTTTAAATACTCTCCTCGCGTATGCTCAACTACAGGCTTTTAAATACTCTCCTTTCGTATACTCAATTGTAGGCTTTTAAATAGTTGCCTCGCGTCAACTCTGGGAGCCACTGTAGAAAATATATATTGGCTTATCTCATTACTATCCAAAGAAAAGCTTTCAAAATAAAAATGCTCATTTTCCATTTTAATCTTAGATACCCAATTGATGACTTAAACGAACTCACGAAAGAAATACATCGTAACCGTGTCATCAATTTTTTCAGCTGATGTTTGCTTAGTGGGTGTATTCAGTGTAACTAATCAAAATAGTTAATTTCTTTTCTCTGACTCAGTGATCTTAAGTCAACACCACTCGTCCTTCAAGAAACATCTGAAATTCATGTTTCGAAGGCTTCGAAGGAAGATCGAATTTATGATGAGATGTGTAAAATATCTTGTCTCCCCTCTGAAAGTTTCCTTCTGTTCCACTAGTTGGAAATGCGGGTATGGCTTATATAATGGAATAGAAAGATACATAATTCATGTTGTTTTTAAGAGGTAATGGTTGGTTCTCGTGACTATGATCCCAGAGTTGATATCGATTTAGCAATAAAAATCAATCGAGAGGATGAACCTTAAGCTGTATTTACAGCCCTGTGGGAGGTCATTATGTTATATAACGTATCATATTTCGTGAGTTTGTGTTTACTTCGTCCAGCATTTCTAATTATATACCTGAAATTAGAGCGTATTGAATAGTCACAGCATTGCTGTATTATTGTCCTTGTAAATTTCGGAAAACAAAACAGTTCGAAGATCCATAAATAGAGTTGTTTATGAGTATTATTCCATCTGGAACACATACTTTATTAACCGTCCCAGTGGTTGTCTTGACGAGGTATCTCGGCATTAGCGAAACAGACTAGATCTTGATGGACGAGATATCTCGTCATAAGAAGATAACTGACCAGATCTTGATCTCGTCATCATCAAAAAGATGACGAGAAACCTCGTCATTAGCAAAATTGTCCAGATCCTGATGGACGAAAATACTCTTCGAAACCTCTTTAAGGGTAGAACCTCGTGTTGATTGTCTTGACTAGGTAAATTGTTATTAGCAAGACAGACCAAATCTTGACGAGATATCTCGTCATTAGAGGAAAGATTGGCCGGATCTTGAACTTATCACCATCAAACAATCGGATGACGGGATATCTCGTCATTAGCAAAATTCATTAGATACTGATGGATGAGATATCTCGCCATTAGCAAAATTAATCGCATTCTGATTGACGAGATATCTCGTCAAAACCACTTGGACGGGAAAGTAAACAAACAAATTATCGTATTTGCTTTCGAAAAAACAATATTGATCACAGTATTTAATTACCAAAATGGACGCTAATGCCAAGTTGTGATTTTTTATTCAGTATGAAATATTTTTGTCTCACGTATTGTTTTTTATATTTAAAGCTATTAAATTAGTGCTTAGATTCATCAGTTTACGATTTATTATCAGCATAGAAGTGAATAATTATTTTTTTATGAATCATAAACTGATAGTTGTTTTGAATCAAACTATAAAGAGAATGTCTACTTAAATATCTACACATTGTAAGCAATCGTATTAGCCATATATTAAGTTTGTCAGATTAGTTATCAACCATGTAATGCTTAACAAGATATATTGCACCTAGGGCTTTTTACAATGCGTCTCCATCGAAGTAGGCGCCTTGGAACTTGACAGTTTGCATAGTTCATTTTATCTGTATTTAATGCAAATGTTCGTTATTTTCGACTCCTGCGTTAAATTTCCCCCTATAGGTGACTTTTGGTACTAAACCTTTTCTTTTTACGTAACACATCTCCCCCCATGTCTACATCCCCCATATAATATTTTCACAAATATTATAAACATTAGATATTCAACATAAAAATTGAAACCATAATTGCAGTGAGATGTGATAAATTTGATTTGAAAATAATTATTTGTACTTTCATATGAGAAAAGTAGTTAACTTTCATAAAGAAAAACTATAGTTACAATACTAAATTCTATAGATCCTATGACTATCACCATTACCATAAATTACCACTTTTTAACAAATTTTGCGGTAAAATTATTAAAATATGGTAATTCGAACATAGCCTATAGCTTACCTTTCTATGTTTAACTCATATTTACTAGAGGAATATTTAAAGCAGTCTATAGTTATATATGTGCATTAATAACTTTCAAATTAGCGACATTTTTAAAACTTGGGTTTCTATACGTTTTTGTTCATAACGTGGAATGCACATTTGCATTTTGTCACTTTTTGCTTTCAGGTATCTGATCCTGAACTAAAAGGTTTTCCCTTCACTAAAGCAGCTTCAGCTTTCAAAATAAGTTTTTATTAATTTCTTGAATAATTCAAGAAACCACATCAAAAGTTCTTTCATTTACCATTTAAATGATGAAAGTCAAAAAATGGATGTGAATGATGCAAATATATTTCTAACATGGATTCTATAGAGAGTAAAAACAATATAAGGGTCATTCGATGTGAAACCGCACAGAAAGGGGTAATTTTCGATATGACCCTCCGATTCTTTTAAAACTCGACAAATTTGTTTCCCAGTCATATATTAGAAATTCCGGAAATTTTTAGCTTCCAATTTGCAATAATCTTTTTTTGTATATTAATTTTAAGTTTGAAAACTTGGGCAACTTTTCATGATTTTAGACTTACTAAATATCCCATACCTCTGTACCTAATTGTCCAATCATACTAACGAAAGCTTATTTTGTAGAAAAATGTACAACCTTTCTAATGACGTATCACATGACCTTTAAAGTGACCTTTTCAATTTCAAGGTCATTCAATTTGACCTTTGACTTACAATTACAAAAAAGTGTACTTTTTACTACCGGAAACAATTTATAAATGGTTTCCGGTACTTATCAGGTTCCTTAGAAAGTTCTACTTTATTAAGCTGATTGATTAGTAGTTGAATTTACGTTGCACCGGAGCAACACAACGAGCTATAGAAAACGGTCCGGGATCAATTTCGAGGGAAAGAACCGAGGATTGCACCTCGCTGCTGCAGCTGCAACATTCTGCTTAATAGACGATTGCCTTTAACTGCTGCTGAATATGGAACCTCTGCTGCAAAGTGAGCCATGTTTATATTGAATCTATACTTTTCCATTTGCACCCAATACATGGTGCATTTGGAAGATTCACTTTTGCCTACAACTTTTTTATGTGGAACAGAACAATGAGCACAGTATGTTTTGTGAGTATGTCAATTCTTCTTGAGTGTGGCCATATATCAGGCACTTATAGTACCTCTTGATCCTAAAATGTTCTTTAACATGGTATGTTGACCACCGAATGCTGATCTTCCTCCTTGATTTGAGTGCTTCAATTGTGGGTTTGGTAACGACACTATGCAATGAATTTTTATCTTTGCTCATTTTAGTTTTGAATTTAATCTATTCGTTTCTGTACAAATAGATGCGACTTTCTTGTTTCTTTCGGTAATCCGGATATGTTTAATCTTGATGTTCTAACGGTACGTTTCTTGGTAGGTAGTTGAACTAACGTCACACTGGAGCGATACACGGACTATTGGCAACGGTCTAAAGGGAATGAACCAAGGACAACACCTCGTCATTTGGAATCACAGACAAGGAGATATAATATCAGATGATAAGATACAATATCAGATGACAAGGTCAACACCTGAGTCGGCACCCTACTCTTCAAACTTCCATACCATGCCAACGTGTGGAAATTTGAGGCCCATACAGATGTAAGGTGTACCAGTTCCCAAGTATGTGACGGTCTTTGTTTGGATTGAGTTTTGAACTTGCAACCCTCCAGTTGCCAATCAGCGGCTCTACCAACTGGGCCTACCTCGCCACATTTTATTAAGCATTCGGTCTCACTATATTTTAGAAATGCAACCAAATGAGACATAACGGTGCAGTTTATTGCAAAGTTTTCCACGGCTCTGAAACTTTGTTTTCTCGATTTTATGCCTAAAATGCATTCCAGAATTTAAGGCAATAATTCTATTCTTGTCGGTGTGCAGTCAAGCATTTCGGCACTAAATGTCGAAATGGCTTGAGTTATATGAACCTGATAGACCCAATGTCATCAACCCAAGTTCAGCGCACGATGTCTTTAACGTTATCTCACAGTAAAAGTTCAGGAGATGTTTTAAGAGCGTTGGAGTAGTCGATTAAAATTATCCATAACATCTGTCCTCTGATGTTGAACTGCACAATCTGGATGAAAAACGTGAAATGGATGCAACTATTTCTCCTGAGAGAGCCTACACTATTTGAACATGTCGAAGTAAATGACCCGAAGCGATTTATTTATAGAAATGAAGAAAAATGGACTTATCCTGCACTAATATTCAATCGATGACTTGATCTTAACAAAACACTTATCGCATTTTGATATCTTTTGCTGTCTTCGGATCTTGAACCACTTGAATCCTGAATGTAGTATCAGAGGTGCTGAATTAACATTGCCCTGGAGCAACACAACGGGCTATTGGTAACGGTCCGGATTAATTCCGAAGGGAAAGATACAAGTACATGGATGAAGTATAAAAGCAGAGTAAGCAATGGTAACCTTTTTACGTGCCCAGGATCATGTGACCAAAACTAGTAGTAACGTGACCCTCAGACTACTTTATTCTGCCAGGTGGAAAACATACATTCATCATATGATTGGGCCACGGAACAGGATAACACGCCCATCCATTAATTCGTAATCTGATTGGTTCAGTGATTATTATCTTATACTTTGTGCAAATTTACCTCTTTTGACGCCACTCTAAAGAAATGCACATTCATACACCTATCCTGTCATAAGATGTTATATAGCCAAGCGAAGAGAAGATACCAAATCGGCCAAACAAGTAAATTTTCCCCAAACAGTCAAGTGACTACTATTCGACATGTTGGTCACACTTTTTGAAGCTACTCTCGATAGCACTGTTGAGTCTACTTTTATTTCACGCCTATATCCGAGGACAACACCTCTTAATATCGAACCACGGTCAGATGACGAGGTTAGCACCTGAGTTGGCCCCCACATTCTCCAAAGTTCCACACCAAGCCAACGTAATGTAGTATCAGAACATCGAAAAAAAGCATATCGATATAACTCGTATGGTTACCATAATGATATATTTAAAAGGTAACCGGGGGATATTCCAATTGAGGAATTTATTATTTGTTGAAGTAATACTACAATCGTTTTCAAAACAATCTGAATCAAAATGAGGACTGGTTATCCGTATGGAAATAATATTTTGTTGTCAAAACTATCCAAAATAAATGCTTCAAGATCCCTCTCTTATCCATTTATTTCTCAAGTCGAAATTAGATTGTCAATAAGCAATAACAGCAGAGTCGGGGCCTTCTGTAAAGAAGATTGCTTTTATCATTCTTCGCAAGAGTTTTTCAAATAATTTATTATCTTCGCAGCATAAAATCGAAGATATATCCTCTTGAGAAGTGAAATCATCTGTTATTTGCATTCAAAGCGACATGATTACCTGATAGGGTATACTTTTTCCTAGTTTGTTTTATGAGACAGAACTTTTTTTCTTACAGTTCAAGGCTCTTACTAGGATTTATTAGTCCGGTCAAATATGTATAACCATAATTCTTTTATACATTTGCTTATAACAACAGGCGGTGTAGAAATAAGTTATGCCCATAACTTCTTTTTACTGTGTATGAAGGGAAACAACTTTCATTATTTGATCATGCAAAATATATTAAACTAACTGTAAGGCCGGTTGAAATAAGAATATAACGGACTTTAGAAATCACTGATTGCTATTATCTTATTCAGAGTAAGAATAAACAATGTGTGGGGTATTGAAACATTTCCTTGAAGTTCTTTATAAATGAATAGAAATTAGGAAGCGTATTAGAATTAAAAGTATTCAGAGAATGTAAATCTTTTAATAAATCTCACAATTCAAAAATACATCTGTCTCAATAATATCTTCATAAAAATTCAAGATTAAGTAAAACACACATCAAAACTACATCTCAGTAATTCCAAACAAAACTAAAACTTAAACATATTACTGGCGTTGCCAGATCTAAAAAATAATAATGTTTATTCTTATTAATCACTAGCAGAATTACCCGGTGTTGCTCGGGTTGAATTAGTTAAATGTTGAATGAAAAGTTATTCGAATAATCACTTTTCTTTCATAGAAAAATGCAAACATCATTTAAATGTATGGAAAATAACTTTATAACATCGTTTTAACTTTTTCATAGCTTCTACAATTTACTTCGGACGCAAATATGTATACATGATATATTCATCCATATAATCCATTTTACACTGCTGGCCACCGTAAATGCAACACCCTGAAGGAAGCATGCAAATAATATGAAATTTACAACATGCATTAGCGGAGGTGAGATATGCAAATGATTAGAATTTCAGCGCAGACGCACATCACGCGCGCCTGTGGCGCCACTTCAAAGCGCTATTTAAGGCTTGGAGATTTCGACGATTTCAAGTACGGCAATTGTGTTTTTCTTGTGGTTTTTAAAAAAAAACCGATCAATTATGCCTCGTAGAAAACAGCGATCATCTTTTGATCAAGTATCCGAGTTCGACAGAGGAAGGATAGTGGTCTACCGAGATTGTGGATTATCTTTCATGGAAATCGGTAGTCGTGTTGGACGAAACCAAACAACTGTAATGCGGATATGTGATCGTTGGATGCAGGAGGGTACGACGGACCGACGTGTTCGATCGCATCCACCTCAGTGCACCACTTCACGTGATGACAGGCATATTGTGCGTATGGCAGTGACGGATCGCTCAGCCACATCACGAACCATAGCACAGCACATTCAGTCTGTACCGCATCATACAGTGTCTGCGCGTACCATTCGACGCCGTTTACAGCAGAGTGGTCTGTCCGCAAGACGTCCATTGCTTCGTCTACCCTTGACGCAGAACCACAGACGTTTCCGCCGCCAATGGTGCGATGAAAGAAGGATGTGGACGGCAGAATGGAATGAAATTGTCTTTACTGAGGAGTCACGCTTCTGTCTGCAACACCACGATGGTCGGATTCGAGTCTGGAGACACCGTGGAGAGAGGATGCTGAACAGCTGCGTTATGCACCGCCACACTGGTCCTGCACCGGGTATTATGGTATGGGGCGGTATTGGATATCACTCTCGCACTCCTCTAGTACGCATTGCCGGTACTTTAAACAGCCAGCGCTACATCTCCGAGGTGTTGGAGCCAGTTGTCCTTCCTTACCTTCAGGGCTTGCCCACAGCCATATTTCAACAGGATAATGCGCGACCACACGTGGCACGCATTGTCCAAGGGTTCTTCGTCAATCGCCAGATTGAATTGCTTCCCTGGCCAGCTCGCTCTCCGGATCTTTCGCCGATAGAAAACATGTGGTCCATGGTTGCTCAACGATTGACCCAGAATACATCCCCAGCTGCCACACCAGATCAACTTTGGCAACGTGTGGAAGCTGCTTGGTCTGCTGTACCCCAAGAACACATCCAAAGTCTCTTTGAATCAATGCCGAGGCGTGTGGCAGCGGTGATCTCCAACAATGGCGGCTACTCTGGCTACTGATTTTGGCAGGAACCACACTTCACAGAAGTCTATAAATTTAATCATTTGATACTTGGTCAACATGTTATCTACAAAATAAATTTTGTTGTGATATCTCTTGTCTTTCTTGGTGTTGCAATTTGGGTGGCCAGCAGTGTATAATCATCACACTTCTGCTGTAAGATAAACTAGAAAACTTTTTTTAAGGTGACTACTTCCAAAAGTCGATTTAGAAAAATATCTTTGAACTACAGCGTATGGCTACCCGTTTTAATTTAATGTAACCTATCTTATTTTAAAATAATTTTATTTTAACTTTCCTGTTATTTTAAAATAATAAGTTACACATCTTGCTTTAAAGGGTTTTGTTTTATATATTTATTTGTTTTTATGAAACAGAATTCTACAAACCATTACATATTCAACCAAAGACTTAAGGAAAGTTGGTTGAAATATACACATATACCAAGAAGAAATTACTCATGTCTAGTGATATTTTGCAGAAAATAAAACAATAATGTAATGAGATTATGATTTATGTGCAAAATTGGAATGCTTTTGTGATACGAGCGCAGAGTCAGCTGCGGGGCTATAAACCTCAGAACTGTTGCTTAACTAACGAAAACAGTTAGAAACGAAAACAGTGAGAAACGAAAACAGTTTCACGCCGGCTGCGATCATGAACACACCCCTGTAACCTTTTCCCCGAGATATTTTATATGTTTGTGTCTGTACTTGTGTATGTAAATTTTATGTTATTAAACTGTTGTAAATGATTAGAGCAACTCCAGGTTCATTCCATTACAAGTTTGAGTGCCCCAGATGTGGAGCCAGGGTTTTAGTGTTCTGCAGCGGTGTCGAACTCGCGATTTTAGGAAGCCTCATCCCACGGATCATCCTCATGCTCGTATCGAGATAAGCTTATTTTAATTTGTTTAAAATCATTCTTGTATAGCAGTACTTTCGATTTGGCCAACACATGCCCAGAAACGGAATTTTGAAGTTTCATTTTGTGTTTGAATAGTATTGTTGGTAAAGATATCGAATCCGGGGCATGTTTGTCGCCAAGCAATTTTTATCGCCAAATCAAGATGGCGTCCAAAGCCAGTATGTTCGTTAAAAAAAACCGCGGACTTTCCTACGCGAAAAACCTTTTGCATAGGGTTGCCATAAAGCTGGATCAAAACACCAAGGTTACCATATTTGGCGATAAATCGCTAGTGCCCCGGATTCGACATCTCCACCGTATTGTTTATAGAATATAGAGTGAAATTATTTTTCAAGTGTTATTAATCCTTTGGATCACAAGTGCTTAGTAAAGTTTTATGTGTTATAAATTCAGTTTTCTTAAGTTATGTGTTACCGTTTCTATTTGAAATTGAAAAAAAAAAACGAGCCAAAGAGTGTCATCAGGGCGCGATTGTGCCCAGACAAATCATAACTTCCTCGTTCCGCTGTTTCGATATTTTATTTTTTCTTTTAATTGATGAGTCAGAATATATATATATATATATATATATATATATATATATATATATATATATATATATATATATATATATATATATATATATATATATATATATATATATATATATATTATTCTGATTCCTTTTTTCTGTCATGAGTATTCATTTTGCCATATATATGTTTATTGGTGAATCTTAATTATTCCTTTTGTGATTTATTATGTCTCTCTTTTGATGCATCCTAATTCTTTATTTTGTGATATACATGTATACTTTTAATTCATTTTATTGTGTTGAATTAGAAACAGGGATTAGGTTGTAAGGAATAATATATTTCACAGTAATTTGGAACATGGTGATTGTGTTAAAAATTAACCAATTTTTAATTTGAGAACATTTAATCTCAGTAAATACATACGCAGGACTTATATAAACTGTATATGTATTAATTAAATCATAAAACAATTAACTTTAAAAAGTGAATTATATTCAAATCAAGGACTTAACTCTAACAAAGATGGCCTTTCTTGGAAAAGGGCAAAAAGATCTAAAACTCCTTAAGCAGGAAGTGGGATAGGACAGGGCAGAGACTCTTAAGGTGATAGAGCTAAAATATTTAATAAAAAGTAGTGCCGGAAACTATGAAGAACTAGTAAAAAATATGTTTATCAACATTATCGAAGAACGGATAAAAATAGAGAAGACAGCTGAAGAAGCCAAAGAAAGAGCTTTTGAATTAGAACGCTTGAAGTTGCAACTCGAAGACCAGAAGACTGCCCAGTCCTCAACGGCAACTTCCGTTCTGGAAACTGAGCAACCCAGATGGGAATTAAAAAGGATTCTTCCCCAATACGATTCTAAAGAAAACGACATGGCGTTGTTTCTGAACCTGTTTGAGCGTCAACTGAAGTTTTTAAGGGTGCCTGAAGCAACTTGAGTCCCATATTTGATTGGTTGATTGGTTTGGGTTTTATGGCACAAGGTCCAAAAGCTGACAAGCTGCGCCACCATATTTTATTGGATCACTACCATCTGAGATAGAAAGGCTTATCGCCAGGGAACCTGAAGAAGAATATCAAGATTACCAAAAGTTGAAAGACATGCTTCTTAGAAGATACAAGCTCACTGCTGATAAATTCAAGTAACTGTTTTCTCTACACCGCAAGAGTCTAACACGTACATGGCGTGATTTCCATTTTGAACTGACCAGTTATTTTGAAGGTTGGCTCTCAGAGCTGAAAATTAATGATTTTGACAAATTAAAAGAACTCATCATAGCTGACCAGATAAAGAAAAGAGTACCTCAAGATATCAGATCAGTTCATCGATAATTGGCCAGATCTAAATTCACCCATAGATCTAGCCAGAAGCTTGACGCTTATGACTGTCTCAGAAACAATCAAAAGAGAAGCCCATCCCCTCCAATTCAGAAGAAAGCTTACTATACCAGAGATCAAATTCTCAAGCCTGTACCGTTCAAGAAGACAAATCAGGCAAACAGAACCAGTCAAATAAAATCTGGTGACAATCAGGAGCGACCAGCATTGACTTGTTATGACTGTGGCAGAGTTGGATTCATTAAAGCCAACTGTTCAGTTTGCAATCCTTCCACGATATTTGCTTCAGCTCGTTTTGAGAAGATTCAAATTGATAGACTAACCATGTCTAATGAAGTTCCAGTTATGAATGTACGATAAATGGAATATTTGGCACATCGTGTTCAGACAGTGGAGCAAGTCACTCTATCGCTGGCGAAAGATTTACCATATACTTCAAGATGAAGGGGTAGTATTCGAGAAGTACTTTCGCACAGTAACCTTTGCTGATGGAAGTCAGACAGAGAAAGAAGTACACACAACCTGTGTAATTCTATGTCTAGAAGGACGTTCCTTCCAATTAACCCTTTTTGTCACCCCAGAGGCTAAAGGAAACCGTATCATCCTAGGAGCGGATTTTCTGAAGAAAGCAGGTGTTCTGAATCTTCGAGATCACGTCTGGTTCTACACCGATAAGCCAAATGACGGTTTCCCATTCGTTGCGATTGTTCAAGTTCAATCCTGTGATACTAAAGAATGCGATAGACCAGAAAATCCATGCCTTCCTCGGCCCACAATGAAAGTAAACATTTAACTCGATCAGTGCAGAAGATTGCTCTCACTATGAAACTAACTTCAGTCCGGGGGAGAACCAACACCTTACATTGAACACCGGATCCACACAGGTGATGCTCTTCCAGTTGCTACCGCTCATTACTGGTTATCCCCTGCGAGAAAAGAAATTTTGAACAGCTTAGTTTCTCTGCCCGTGCTGAAACAGGTGGATGAGGCTAAACCATTTGGCCTCAGAACTGACGCGTCAAGTTATGCTTTGAATGCAGTCCTTATCCAAGGAGAGGACCCAGAAGAACATCTGATAGAGTACTCTAGTCGTCTGCTAACCCCAGCAGAGAGGAACTATTCTACTACAGAAAGCGACGCCTTATCAGTGGTTTGGGCACTGGACACATTTCGAGGATGAAGGAGCGTTCCCCAATACACACCTGGAGATCAAGCGTGGGTAATCTCACACCCTGTGAGTAACAAAGCTAAGAGGAGGCCAGCGGAATTTGCACCTCGTCGAGACGGATCCTATTTGATTTGACACAGCGTTCTCCAACGAGTTATGTTGTTGCAAATCCTGCATCTCCTGATATTCCTGTAGGAACATATCACACGTCTGCCCTACGCCCATGCCTTAACACCCCTCAAAATGGAAATGTACCCATAGCCCCACTGCGAAGAAGAGTCTGTAACGTCTTGATTCACGGGTAGCTAGACTAGTTACCATTGAAAATATCCGATTCTGGACTAAATTGGTTTATTTTACAATTTGTACAAAAAGTCGGAAAATGAATGTAAAGTTCATTAATATTAGTTCCTTGGAAGGTCCAAAGTTCTATCGAGGCGCTTAGGGCTGCTGGCGAGCCTCACAATTTCGCTCGGGGAAATCTAACGCACGGCTACGGGTGAGCCTATTCTCAACACAAAATTACTCGAGTGAGTACAGAGTTCCAAGGCAGGAAATCTCAGTCTTTCTGGACAGGATCACTACTAGGATGAACAGTTACACGGATCTCTAGGAGGGTTATCCTTTACGGCTACGGTCGAGCCTTTCTCACTAAAATACTCCGGCGAGTATCGGATCCCAAGGTGGGATAAATGCACAACAGTGAACGGATATTCACTTCAAGCTCCAAAAACGGTCTCTGCTGTCCGCCTCTCCAAGCTCTCTCTCTGATCCTCTGTGATCCTCTGTCTCCGTCTCTCCTCTCGTCCTCTTCTCTCTCTCTTGATCTCTCTCTCTGATGATATCTCCAAAAACTCTATATGTTGGGTGCTTATCGACTCCTCCTTTCCGTTTCTGGTCCGCCTTTTAGTCGGTGCTGGATTGGGTGTTGAAGATTTCTCACGTTCTTGATTGGCTGTCTCACGTTGGTCTTTCCCCTCAACTTTTACGACAGACTTCGGCGGACTTGAAAAGGGTCCATCAAACCCTGTCGGAAACTCATCATCATTTATATCAATCTTCTTGGTCTCGAAATGTCGAAGAGAGCGACAGAAAGGCGCCTGCTCTTTGTTTTGAAACCACAGCGATTTCCGACCCCTGCTGGCTGGCTGTCGTTAAGAAATCATTAAGATGTTTTCGGGTGGTCGTTATGGAGTGTGGGCTTTTCCTCTCGACACCTGAGTCAACAAGACTTTTCATTTTCCCACGTTGTCGTGGTGATCGTTTCTCTAGCCGCCGTTACAAGGCCTACACCGAGACTAGTAGTGCAGCAAAACTCAAGACAACCATCTGACACTTCTACTCGCCGAGCCGTCTTCTTAGCCAGGGGAAAGAAGTATCTACAGACGCGTAAACTACGAGCGCAGCGCCAGCTGCGGAGCTATAAACCTCAGAATTGTTGCCGAACTAAAAGTGAGAACGAAAACAGTGTCACGCTGGTTGCGACCATGAACCCCCTTATAACCTTTCCCCCGAAATATTTAAACGTAAGTGTCTATACTTGCGTATGTAAATTTTATTTTTTAACTTCTTAAACTATTGTTAATGGTTAGAGCTACTCCAGGTTCATTCCATTACAATAATTGATTTTTATTCAAATCTTAAATAATATATCTGCACTATATTATATACTGAACAACTAAATACAAACAGAAACGAAATTCTAATCATTGAAAAATGCTGAATTCTGAAAAACGTAAGATATGAGCAAGCGTGTCGAATTTCGACTTCTTGAGTATATTCTGAAATAGAGCTATTCGAAAAAGACGTTTTAAAAGTATTGATAAAGACAATATTGATTTATTTATAAAAAAGAACGCATATTTATAAAACAGATATGCTCAAATATGACCACAACATTTCGCTTTTCTTAACTCAAATACGCAAACAAATTCTTGAATTCTGAATTCATTGAATTGAATTCTAAATCAAATTTATAAAATAAAACCTTAATTCTGGCGTTGCCAAATACCGAATAGCAAAAGTACTCTTTTATAATCAATAAGTTTTTCGTTTGGGCTTTCCGAGTTCCATTACAAAATGTAAGCTATGTAAAATTAAATATTTTAAATATCCTTTTTTCATCAATCAAATATTCATAATTTATTTATATTATGGAATGAAATAAAAAAATCAGTTGGAGTTAAAACTTAAATTGTTTAAATATGTTTGGAAAAAAAGTTGTTTTTTGAGCAATACTGATAAAATAATTTTATTGGAAAAATTGTTTCCATCGTACTGGTAAAACAAAGTGAGCTGAGTGCCGCAATAGTTTTATACTCAATGTTACTCCTATGGGGATTTCGAATTGTCCTAGCCCCCTCTGATAGGACAACGGAACTGAGTTTAATATTTAGCCTACGTTACCCGCAAGGTTCTAAAGTATATGTGTACCAAATTTGGTGTGGTCAGACCGGGTAGATTTGCATAGAGAACAGACAGACAGATGCCAACTCTGCTTTATATATGTAGATTTAATTGTGTGTGTTACCTCTTGCGCGTTTGGTTCCAGAATAAATATAGCTTTCCATTATTTTATCGCAAATATTATCCCTTGTATACTCTTTCTTACGTCTATATGTCATGAATTAATGTTTATTTTGTGCGCGAGTAATTTCTCGTTAAAGTATTTAAATATAACTTTAGTCGATGAGAGAACGAGGATAGTTTAAACATAATTGAATCAATGAGAGAGATAGTATAAAAGTGACCATGACCAAGTTTGCTTCGAACCTTGTAATGAAATAGACTGGGCATGTGCGTTCAGCTTCATGTTATTTTTTCAGGTTGCTCGGTTTGAAGATTTGTCACGTGGTTATGGGGAAAAGCATGAATCCTAAATTATTGATTGGTTAAAGTGATTGTCCACCGTGATCAAAAACACTAGTCTGCGTTTCAATAGCCAATCGACTGTCTATTCGTAAGACCACGCGATTTACCCTTCAGAGATCTTACGACAGTGACCTCGCCAACATGCTCCGTCTATTTCATTAGAAGGTCGATGCAAGTTTGATGACAGAGCTCTCACTTCGGGCTTTAGAACGGCGGTTATAGTATATTGTTTCCGAAGCAGCTTTACAGACATTTCAATCAGCCATTATGAACATTCCCTTGTTTTGAAATGCAGATTAATGTTAAAGGGCCTGACATATAGGATTTCTACATGAAGACTCATTAGTTCTGAATCTACAAGCAGTTCGAGCACGAGATGAATTTTCAGCGAACAAATACTTCTTGTACCTCAAATGCTCTCACGTGCTGCATATCGGTGTTACCTTAACATGTAATTTATCACCGTTTTGCCTTTTGAACCTCCAAGTAATTTCGACGAGATATCTCCTCCATCAAGATCTGACCTAATTTGCTTATGACGAAACATCTTGTCATCAAGACATTGCCAATATTTTGATGATGAGGAGATCGAGATCTGGTCAATTTTTTCTCATGACGAGATATCTTGTTCATCAAGATCTGGCCAGTTATGCTAATAACGAGATACCTCGTCGAAAACACAGCAGGAAGGTTAACGCTCTGCATTCGTCGGGGCAGAATATCGTTTCCCTCTTTGGTTACGGCCCAACGGCTTTACAGGCAACTTACTGAAACCGGCCGAAACGGCCCTTACAATGCTTTCCCCCAGGAGGAGAGGGAAAATATATCGTCCCATTATCACCTAATGTGCAGGTTTCTATTGTCGGGTCGTGAGTATGCCTAGAAGGGACAGATTCTTCCCGTATAAACTGAAAGAGTGGCGGTGACTTTTTAAGTGTATCCCTTTTCATTTACTCACAACCTTCACAGACTAGATGCTCAAGGATAAACAATTTGCGAGGCTCCCCGTCGATAACCCTGACATCTTTGCCAACGGGGAGACAAAACTATTCACGCGCGTGTCTCTTTGTAGCACAGAAAAGGGGAAGGAAATCGGAATGGGCTTCGGCGATTCTTCAGGAATTTTAGGTCTGAAAGAATCCGAGCCTTTCATAACGAGGGGACTCGAAACTTTCGGTTGGTTCGGCCGGTCCCCGTACAAAGGGTTAATCTAATGGGCGATGTTCAATCAATTGTCATACATCAATTCGGAATTCGGTCTTTGGAATTTTTATTGGCAAAGCTCTGAAATCGTGATCGGAAAACAAGTGACGTCACGTTCGGAGTACCTACATGAAGACTGTCTTTCCACAACTAAAAGGTAGTGATTGCCCAGTTAGAAGAGCAACGGATTAGCAACAGTGCGAATTCGAAACTAGGTCCAGCGAAAGACAGTCGTGTACGTGGGAGACTGGTGTACGTTAAATCTATCGTGGTCTCAAATGTCCTCACATTGGCGTGGAGTGGAGTGCCAGCTCACGTGTTCTTCTCGTCATCTGACCGTGATTCAAAATTACGAAGCGTTGTCCAGTTTGGAGAGTGGGTTTCCAGTTCGGGTGTGACCTCGCCATCTGACCGTGGCTCAAAATTACGTGGTGTTATCCTCGGATTTTTTCCTTCGGGATTGATCCCAGACCGTCGGAAATAGCCCGTTGTGTTGCTCCAGTGCACGCTAATCAACTACCTACCACTATAAGTAATACACCGCCTCCCTCAACCGCCTCACATACAAATTTGAAATAATTTGTTATATTTTATCGATGTGGCCCCAAGTGTGTATTATTTCTACTCGCAGCCAACTGCTTCCTACCTTGCTAGCATGTAATTAATTGTAACCTTAGTCATCAATGAATCTTAATCTCATGTATAATGCATGAAAACTATTTTTATTTTTGGAAATTAAGATGATGAATACGTGCTTTGTCTGTCAATCATTTAAGAAATGTTTTAGCCCAGTTGCAAGAGCAACGGATTATTAACCAGAAGTTGCGAGGTCGAAGATTGGTCCAGCCATACTGTCGTACACACGGGGCGGGTGCATGTTAAATCTATCATAGCCCCAAATGTCCTCACGTTGGCATCGTGTGGAGGTTTGTAGAATGGGGTCCAGCTCAGGTGTTGACCTCGTCATCTTACCACGATTCAAAATGTCGATGTATTGTCCTTGGATCAGTCCATTAGGGACTGATCCCTGAACGTCGCCAATAGCCCGTTGTGTTGCTCCAGTGCTAATTAACTACCTACCTTAAAAAGAAATCTGGTTTTTATTTTTCAAATAAATTAATTCAGTTGTATTTAAGGGTTTTAGTTTGAGCTGACATCGTTGGCATTACAAATGAAATAAAATAAGTTAAAACTTTCAAATATAATTTTTTTAGTTTTTCTAGACCAGAATGTGGTGCTGTTTAGAAAGGTGAAGTGTGTATGTACCAAGTCCCTTTTTCTTTGCACGAAGGTTGGATTTCTTTAAAAACACACTTTGAAAACCACTTGACGAACACATAAATGAATCAATGCAGTTACGGAAAAAACGAACCACCCTTTTCATTCGAGCAATTTTAACAATAGAGATTCAAATATGGCGTTCGACAGGAACTAACGTCTTCTATAAATTGAAATGCATAAAATTTACATAAGGGACCGTCTTCATATTACATTGAGTAAGAATTTCATAATTTCCAATAGACACCTATTTTGACACACAATTTCGAATCTATATCATAATTGAACTTCAGATACTAAATTTCATGTCATTAGGTCTTGCCGTTTCGAAGTCATGAGTACAGAAAATTGGATCTCCTAATGTCAAATCAGTTTCTTAGACTTTATGGATATCTTCATAAGAAATATTTCTATAGCGCTGATATTTTGTACCATGTTACTGTTAAAGAAACGGAACCAAATACTTAATATGTTATTTTAAAAATAGTTTTTAGTCTGCAATAATAATTATTATATTAATGTTTGAAAAAATTATGAATTGCATTCTTATTATACACTGCTGGCCACCGTAAATGCAACACCCTGAAGGAAGCATGCAAATAATATGAAATTTACAACATGCATTAGCGGAGGTGAGATATGCAAATGATTAGAATTTCAGCGCAGACGCACATCACGCGCGCCTGTGGCGCCACTTCAAAGCGCTATTTAAGGCTTGGAGATTTCGACTTCAAGTACGGCAATTGTGTTTTTCTTGTGGTTTTTTCAAAAAAAAAAAAAAAACGATCAATTATGCCTCGTAGAAAACAGCGATCATCTTTTGATCAAGTATCCGAGTTCGACAGAGGAAGGATAGTGGCCTACCGAGATTGTGGATTATCTTTCAGGGAAATCGGTAGTCGTGTTGGACGAAACCAAACAACTGTAATACGGATATGTGATCGTTGGATGCAGGAGGATACGACGGACCGACGTGTTCGATCGCATCCACCTCAGTGCACCACTTCACGTGATGACAGGCATATTGTGCGTATGGCAGTGACGGATCGCTCAGCCACATCACGAACCATAGCACAGCACATTCAGTCTGTACCGCATCATCCAGTGTCTGCGCGTACCATTCGACGCCGTTTACAGCAGAGTGGTCTGTCCGCAAGACGACCATTGCTTCGTCTACCCTTGACACAGAACCACAGACGTTTCCGCCGCCAATGGTGCGATGAAAGAAGGATGTGGACGGCAGAATGGAATGAAATTGTCTTTACTGACGAGTCACGCTTCTGTGCAACACCACGATGGTCGGATTCGAGTCTGGAGACACCGTGGAGAGAGGATGCTGAAGAGCTGCGTTATGCACCGCCACACTGGTCCTGCACCGGGTATTATGGTATGGGGCAGTATTGGATATCACTCTCGCACTCCTCTAGTACGCATTGCCGGCACTTTAAACAGCCAGCGCTACATCTCCGAGGTGTTGGAGCCAGTTGTCCTTCCTTACCTTCAGGGCTTGCCCACAGCCATATTTCAACAGGATAATGCGCGACCACACGTGGCACGCATTGTCCAAGGGTTCTTCGTCAATCGCCAGATTGAATTGCTTCCCTGGCCAGCTCACTCTCCGGATCTTTCGCCGATAGAAAACATGTGGTCCATGGTTGCTCAACGATTGACCCAGAATACATCCCCAGCTGCCACACCAGATCAACTTTGGCAACGTGTGGAAGCTGCTTGGTCTGCTGTACCCCAAGAACACATCCAAAGTCTCTTTGAATCAATGCCGAGGCGTGTGGCAGCGGTGATCTCCAACAATGGCGGCTACTCTGGCTACTGATTTTGGCAGGAACCACACTTAACAGAAGTCTATAAATTTAATCATTTGATACTTGGTCAACATGTTATCTACAAAATAAATTTTGTTGTGATATCTCTTGTCTTTCTTGGTGTTGCAATTTGGGTGGCCAGCAGTGTAATTTGATGAGAACCGATTCAGAAGGATTTCTAATATGACTATGCAAAATTTCAGTTCATTCCAATGGTTATATTTAGCGCTACATTAAATTATCTCCACAATGGCGATTTTTTGGGGCAACCAAAAGTTTAAAAAACGTCTGACAAACGTCTGAAGAATGTTTAAATTTTTGAAAAATGGTTAGAAATTTCATTTATACAATCTAAAATACATGACGTTTTACCAGTTATGTGTCATATAGATGAACTCTACTAATAAATAATCAATTGAATGACTCACTAATCACTTTCTGGAAGATCTGAATTCGAATGTATTGAATAATTGTAGGTAGGCTTTTTGTTTGCATACATTTTGTATTTTCAAATGATTATGCAAAGAATGAACATTTCTAAGGTTCTGTGTAAACTTCTTTCGTTCAAGCATCAAATGAACAGTTCCTGAATAAGTACGATTAATCTCGATTTACCAATAGTATTTTTAATGTGGAGTGATTCCTGAAATTGACAGCAACTTTGAAATTGAATATCGCCGGATATAAAGATAGTAAAGTCATGAAATTTCATATTTAGATATTTTAATGATGCAGAATCTGATTAAAAGAAATCAAAAATGGTGTTTCCATTGGACATTTTATTGTTTATGCAAAATCTGATATGAAGACGGCCCCTAATGTAATTGTTTTGTATTTGAATTTGTAAAGGACGTTATTCCTTTTTAATTCGCTCTACTATGAATAGTGCTTGAAGTGAAGAGGATTATTCGTTTTTCCCCACGACTGTACATAATTTATTATAAATTTTATGAGTTTCTATGGAAATACAAAGTTATAATGATATAGTGGACTTCCTCTTAACCGGCCACTTCCGGACCGGGACCCAGACTGGATAACGATTTGACCGGTTAAACCGTCGTTCCCTTAAAAGCATTAAAATACACTCCCGAAATCGTTTTTATTAGAATAAAACTAAGTATATAGCCTACTTTATTGTAATATATGTATAATTAAGAAAACGTAACCTGAAAGAACTTCCTTTATTGGAAAAAACTAAACACATGTTACTGTAGGCTACTGTATTTACAGAACACAATTGGTCAGTGGCGGCCGGTTAAAAGGTGGCCGGTTAAGAGGAATCCACTGTAGTACTATTCTCTTAATAACTGATAAACTGAGTAACTACAAAATGTTATAAAGAATGTCAAAATATTAATATAACAATTTTCTCATTCCTAGAAAGTTATAATTTTTCTCCTTCATTTTATCAACACTATGTTTTTTAACTTAGTGTGTTTCTTTCGCAGGACGACGATATTTACTTAGAACATTCTATCATTTGAAATGGCTGAATACATACTTAGATTATATTTGAGTAAATAGAAGTGTTACAAGACAATGTGCATTTATCATGTTTATGTATGAAGTAAATCAACATTTTTTTCTATTTCCAATGTTAACACAAGCTAATTAAAAGCCATAAATAGGAACTCAATGTTTGAATAAATATTACAAATCGTACTAAAACATTCGCAGCTTATTCGTTGTTGTATACTACGGCATAAATGCCAAATCCCTCAAGAAAAACCTTAATTAAATTCCTAGCGACTTACGGTATTTTTATTTGATAAAAATAAATTAAGTTAAAAAAATTAATGACTTAAAAGTAGTTCCTATAAACCAAGATATCAGAGTTTGGATTTTATTAAACCAAAGCATATTGTGTGAGCTTACACTTTTCTACGTAATTGCTACTTATATTATTACAACATGCTAAGATTATGGTTTTTGGTCATTGTGTTTATATTATTTACATTTATTAATACGAGTTAAATTATAAAATAATCCCATTTAAAGTTTAATTTTAAAAATATGACACCAGGTATGACCAGATTGTTGTCATTTTATACTATTTTTAAAAACATGCTTAAGAATACATGATAGAAAAGTGTTTGATTTTATTTCATCGTATCGGGTTACAATCTTTTATCATTCTTAAAAAATTTATACCCTATCACCTTTTTGATTTCAAATCACTTGACTTTTTTTAAACATCGAAGCTTGAATATCCATTTCATCCTCTACAATCCAACTTACGTTTCCTATCCAACTTCAATTCCTACTTGGAGATTTTCGTGTGTCTCATATTGGAAAGCCAGGATTTCATTTCGGATGTGTTCATAGTTAATGGAATTTTATTTGACCTTATATAACTTTAAAAATAGAATTGGGTTCTACAAAGTTATTTTATGTAACTGTCATGTCTTCTGTCGATATGAGAACCGAAATTACTTTAAAACGGATGTTTCATAAAATAGTGGCACTAAGCAAATGTTTAAGCATTGTTACAAAATTCAATTTTACTTTTTGTATCACATTTTCAAACGAAAAGTTGAAAGTAAATATACGAAGTCCTTGTATCAGCGATGAGAAACCAAGTTCCACAATCATAACATCCGTTTTTTTGTAAAGAAAGTTAATTTATTACGAAATATACAAGTGTTTATACGGAGAGATGCAATTGGAGTACAAATTTTACAATACATTTATTATGCAAAGGAACATGCAAAGATATGAAATGTGAAATAGAACAAGTTAACAACATCACGTCATCGCCATCGACCTTCTAATCAAACATGCTGAGTCGCTGTCGTAAGATCACAGAAGGGTAAGTCAAGTTGGCTTTAGAATCGACCTGGGACGATTGAATATCGAAGCGCAGTATCTTTAATCACTCTGGATAATCACTTAAACCCATCAATAATGTGTTCCACATTGGGATTCATGCTGTTTCCCATCATCACGTGATAGATCTTCAAACCGAGCGACTGGAAGAAATAGCATGAAACTGTGCCTCATGCTCCGTCTATTTCATTAAAAGGTCGATGGCCGTCGCTGCTGCTCGTCATATATAAATCACACCAATCATAGTAACGTTAGATGCGCCATCTAGTGGTGGAAAGGCGGACTTATTTAACATATCGTGGAATAAATAATACCAAGGCCATCCAAAGAGACTTGATGCAGGATTGATCCCGGATCGTCGCCAATAGCCTGTCGTGCTGCTTCAATGCGATGTTAATTCAATTACATACCCACCAAAGAGCCTTGATTATATAGTTATTTTATTAGCAAGGTAGATAGGTCATGCTCATTAAAAATAATAATATAGGAACCTCCTGACTTCAACTTACTACTACGCTGAACCGACTGATCAATGAATGCACTATTTGCTCAAGGCTGACTCGGTAAAATGTTCATTTTTATTTCAAAACAGATAACTATCCACAAAGTACCTTTCCTCCGGCATTAACAATTATAAACTGGGCATTTTTATTTCAAAACGGATAAATATGTACAAAATGCATTGATAATTTTAAATTAACCTTTCTCCGACATTAACTGTAATCAGGTAAGTATCCTAGAAAATAAAAGTTGTAGTGCGGCGTTGCATCACTTATTATCATAAAATACATTTAAAACATCTGTCCCTCTTTTTTGTATTTTCGACGACAAAAATGACGCGATTGGTGTTGGTGAGTCAAGGCGTCATCAGGGAGGAGCCTGATTCAGGCAATACAAAGTGATGTTTCCTTCCTACGTATGAACAACAAGAATGCTGAAAATTGCCCATACTCTCCCCAAACACTGCTGTGACGATGAAAGATAAGGAAAGTAGCCATTATGATACGAAAAGTTAACACATCCAGAACTTAAGAAAGACAAGTAGTAGTAGTAGACCCACCTCCTACCTACTCACCGTGAGGTTTAGATCATTTAATGGTAGGAGGGGGAACCATTTATTATCTTTAAATTTTGCATATTTACATAAAATGATACATTTTTTAATACAAAAAAATCCAACAAATGTTGGTGAATAAATCAGGCAAACATTGCCTGAGAGTAATTGTATAATAAATTAGTTTATATAGAACTATTTATTAATAAATGTAACAATATAGATGAAATGTAATTTAAACATTCAAAGTATGTTGAAGTGTACAATGTTAAATATTTTAACTATATTAAAAAGTTAAAGTGAGATAGAAAGAGTTCAATTATTTACATATGAATTCAAGGTGGAGGAAGCCTTCCAACTATCTCCTTTGCAGCCAACACACAAGCCTTAATTTTATATCTAGATAAATATTTTTTAATGATAGCGTTTAGCCAGATAGGTTTATTACTTGATTTTGGTTTAGTTATATGGTTTGGTTTTGTGTGTTGACATTCAAAGAGATAGAGGTCAGCATCTCCCACCCTTCCACATTCACAAAGGTCAGAAGTTTTAATTTTGAATCTATGTAAGTAAGCTGGAAAAGGACCATGACCTATCAGGTACCAGACGAGGTATCTGTCCTCGACGAGAGTTGCAGAATTAATCTCCGGCATGAACTCCTTCAGCCGGAGACCCTTAACTGAGTTGGAATGATGCACCTGCCACTCCTCCAAAATATAGGTTTTCAATTTTCTTTTCAAAAAGGAGAGTGGAACAGGTACATCCAACGTCTCGCCATCATAGGCCGCAAGTTTGGCATGCTGGTCTGCCAACTCATTCCCGGCTATTCCCACGTGTGCCCGAACCCAGTCCAGGACAAAAATGTTAGTATATGGAGCTATTTTCTTATTAATATTATTAATATAGGTGGATTTACTATTGGGAGATTTGAGTGCCTGAACAGAGCTTAGACTGTCACTAAAAATATTAATTTTTTTATTAGCTGTAATAGCAAATAGAATAGCTTGAAAAATAGCAGATAACTCTGCCTGAAAGACAGAGTTATTATTTTTAAGTTTGAATTTAAGAATTTTAAAAGGGGAGCTTTTGAAAAGACAAGTAAGTAAGATAGGGTAGAATAGAAATAAAAACCAAGCATATACCACACGACACAGAGTTGTTGCGAAATAATAGTCGTCAAACGCTCGCTGGTTTAATTTCTTGTAAGAGTTTCCTTTGTTACGAGCTTTAACCCTCCTAGTGGTTAAGGTGTACGCATATACTAGAAGATTTTTTTAATTTTGGCTTTAAAAATCCAATTTTTTTACAATAGTTCTTTGGTTTGTGCTCAAACTAATTTCAGTGTGAAAAATTTAGATTAAGCTAATCATTAATTATCTAATTTAGATATAATAAGCTAATTAACATGCCTTTTGAACAGTGATAACTCAAATTCCAATTTGTTCAGAGAGTCAATTTCTGTTGGAATTTATTCCTAATATTATTCTTCATGTTTAGACCCTCAATCAAGTTAGAGTGAAAAGATTTTTTCCAAGGAAGTCTAAAAAAGTCAAGATTTTTCAGGAATTTTAACATTTAAAAAAACAACTAAAAATTCATTTCTTAACTAATAACTCTGAGGGTCAGAACATCCACTTATGATACTAAAATAATTATAATAGATCAATTTATTGTTGAGTTATCACTGTTTGAACAAAGCATCACATTGCAAAAGCACGGTTCTTCAGAAATTGAGTTTAAAGTTTTGGAAACATGTTTGTATATGGTGACAGTACCTAACAAAAACCGTTGTAACTAAAAAACAATTCCGAATATATACAAGATCTTAGTATCATTTGAAAGATAAGGAGTAGGAACACATTTTAACTTAATAAAAATACATCGATATTCTGATCGACAGTCTAACCATTAGCAAAACTGACCAGATATTTATGGACGAGATATCTTGCCATTAGAAAAACTGACCTATATATACAGGATTCATTCGCCAATTATTTGAATATGCTTGATTTGAGCTATACAGCAGCAAAATATTGATAAAACTACACGAAAATACTCGCCACTCTAATGAAAAACTGTAATAGTCTGTTTATAGAAATGTGGAAGATGGAAAGCAGTGTACAAAAGAAGAGCGAAATTGGCTAAATCGGCTTTGAACAAGGGCAATGGGATGAAAGTGAAGTAAACGTTCACAATCTAATTATGGTAACGATTCTTTTACCGTGTTTTTATTGGAAATAAGTCAACTTCAGTAAAAGTAAACGAAAAACCGCTATATAATTTTGGATAATTTTATTTCATCTAGAACAGTAGTTCTTAACCCGGGGTGTTTGCACCCCTGGGGGTGCGAGAGAGGTTTCGAGCGATTTAATGAAAGACGATCTTATTGAAATACGAGCCAATGCACGTATTCACAGAATTCGAAAAACTGGACAATTCTGGTGTACACAGTTAGAACTTTATCCACAGCTGGCAAAAGCAGCATTGCAGACACTTACCATTTGCCACTACCTACCTGTGTGAAATGGGATTTTCATCATTGTTGCACATGAAAAGAAGAGCCAGAAATCGCTTAAATGCAAGTGATGATTTACGCGTTGGTTTCAAAAAAGGAGCCTCGTTTTAAAAGTATTATAAATAAACAACGCAGCCATTAAAAATTGAGATATTATTTCGTATGTATATGTAAATGTATGTGTTATTTTTCAATAAATAAAATATCTTGAAATAGAAGTAATTTCCTAAATAAAAAATTGAAAAACATTTTTCAAGGGGGTGAGAGAAATTATTTTTAGATTCAAGGTTGTGCCGATCACTAAAAAGGTTAAGAACCACTGATCTAGAGGTATGAAATCTATGTATCAGAATATGGATGCTATATCAATTATAAATAGATTGAAATAAGATATTAAATATCAGTAAGGACTCCGATAAAAGCATTTAAAATAAAGTTTAGCGTAGATGTGATAGTTTATCCTAATCCGTTATTACGGTCGTTTTATTTTGGTTTTGTGTTTCTCTACGTAAAATAAAAATGCTATGAAATTGAAATAAACGTTCAGAATCTAATTGTGGTGACAAAAATTGTGCTTTCTGCCATTTATTTAATTGGAAATAAGAGTTAACATCAATAAAATCAACCGAAATACCGCTATATATTTTTAGGATAATTTATTTCATCTTAGAGGTTTGCAATCTATGCATTAGAATATGGATGCTATATCCATTATAAAAATATTAAAAAATAAAGTATGGAATCTGAGTAACGAGACACTATGATATAAGTAATTAATTAAGTTTATCAGAGATGCTATGCGTAGGTGTGGAAGTACATCTTTAATCCATAATTATACTAATTTTATTTTGGTTTAGTGTTTCTCTATGTAAACACAAATTATATGAAAAATTGAAATAGACGCTCATATATAATCTAATTACAGTAACATAACTGATTGTGCTTTCAGCCATGTATTTTATTGGAAATAAGTCAACATCAGTAAGAGTAAACGACATACTGCGAAATGTTTTTTAATAATTTTATTTCATCTTTTAGGATTATGAAATCTCTGTATTAGAATATGGATGCTGTATTCATTATAAATAGATTAAAAAAGAAAGTACGTAATCTGAGTAACGAAACTCTGATATAAGTAATTAATAAAATTTAACAGAGATGCTATGCGTAGGTGTGGAAGCGCATCCTAATCTATAATTATACTCATTTTAATTTGGTTTAGCGTTTCGCTATGTAAAACAAAAATTGAATATCTTTGAGATGAAATTCTAGTTGAATATAAAATAAAGAAACCTCACCGGGTAAACACAATTCTCATTAACTATTAATCCTTTCGTGGTTTTTTTAATTTTCAACTATCATAATGACGACATCAGCATTTCCTATCTGTTGCTTCTTTTTTAATAAGCCAACACCCATTTAAAATACCTGGGCTCACGGGAAGTAAACAGCAGTTTTTTTATTTGGATGGTTCCCCGTGGAATACTGAGAAATTCCTAAGCGTTTTGCAGTTCCAGATGCATTATGCATGCAATTTTAATGCGCGAGGTGGTAAAAAACAGGACTCGAAACACTTCTTTTTTTGAGATAAGAAGATTACTCTTTACGGTCGATCCGTAGATATATTCCTCGGAATAAGACAGTTCCTCAAACAGTCACTTCCTTTAAAGAGCTTACTTTTCGAGCAAAAAGAATTAGTTTGAATTATGCTTGGAGATTATTGTAATTCTAGTTTCAATTTAATACACTTCACAATGGTGATAACTGGTATGGCATGTAAAATACTTCTTTCAAATTTATTATGTGTAGTGAAATTATTGATATCTTTTGATGGTTTTTTATTTATTTGAATAAAATATTGCATTAACACATTCAGTCAGATAATTATTTTCGCGAATTATATGTTCAAATATTACTATCAACCTCATCACACACAGGTGGTAAATTGAAAAGAATTGTCTCAGCGATGTCTTAGCTATGATATCTCGCCATATTTTAATAATAAATATAAATATTATATAAATATAATTATTAATAATTAATATTAATATTACATAATTAATATTAATATTACATAATTAATATTAATATTACATAATTACTATTAATACTACATAATTAATATTAATATTACATAATTAATATTAATATTACATAATTAATGTTTTTAATAATAAACATTATATAAATAAAAATGGAATGCTTGTTTGTGCATTGAATAATTTCGATCCATTTCAAGTTATTTACCCGTTTTGGGCCCTTCTAATGCAAATTCAAGGGTATATTTCTGGTCTTTGTATGTGCATGCCCGTCCGAATGGCTGAGTACATTTTCATGAAACTTTGCATACTGCGATTACTGACACTTATTCAGTGACTGAAATTTTTTACCTCAGTCTGTCTTTCCAGTTTTATGTCTGTTTTTGTGTATGTGTGTCTGTGCAATCCCCCTAAACTCAAAGTCGACTTTTGTAATAGCTACTGTATAGTGTCACCTTTCATACTTTTGCCATACAACAAGGATGCGATGTATGTGAAATGCATTATAGACGGATATGAAAGTGGATTCAATTTGTGCCAAAGTAAGTTGTAGAAATTATAAAACTGTCGATACGAGCTTCAAAAATTAATTTCCAAACACTTAAATGATTTTAGCGTTTTTCTACGAAAGAGAAAAATGATAAATCTGGTCACTTTTCCAATCTATAGTTCATAAACTCAACCCTAGTTCGGTAGGATAATTCTGTTAGTGAATTATAAAACTACAAAACAAAGCATATAAGTGGTAAAAATAACATACATTTGAAAGGTAATAATATGATAAAACGAAACTAACATCTTTGTATCAATTTCAGGCGAAACGTTTTTTTAAATACAATTCAAACCACCATTTCAAGTTTTTTTGTCTCACTATTTATAAAACACTCAAGTAGCTAAATTAAATTCTGCGCTCAGTTTTCTTTACCTTCATCTGTTTGAACCCATCATCGATTTAAAAGCAACGACGATGTCTTTAAAAGAATAGAAGAGTAGAAGGAAATTGAATTCCGATGCATCTTTTATTGGAGGCAATCTTATCCACTTTACATTAGAGATGGTTTCTTTTAAATTCATTAAAATTAACATGCCTCGTTCATGTTTTGTGTCTGCTTTCTAATGATTTTAGGATAACAGTCAGTTCCAGTGAGATTAATGACTTATATCCAGCAATTTTGTCAGGTTATGAAAATAATCAATTTTATTAAATTTTTAGGAAGTTATAGGATTTCGATATTTGTCAATCATTCTTGTAGCTGATGAGTGTTAGCTTAGATATTACCTTAAAATCTATGGTTTACTAGCAAAATTCATCACTTTTTTTAAGTGAATTAGACTTTGATTGGCACAGTGGTAAGGAATGCTTTTCATCTTAAAAAGAATCCAGAACGTTACCAAATGAATACGAGAAATGTCCATTCGAAACTACTGCAAAATAGTTTTGCAACCAACAATTCAAAACGTGTGGTAACTATTGAAATATGATTTTATTATGCTAAGGGGCAGTTTTTTCTCAAACTAAGTTGTGCTCTTTTGTAAAATTGATTCTCATTTCCCCTTAACCCTCCGAGTGGTTCCGACGATATATATTGTCCATCAAGATCTGATCTATTTTGTAAATGACGAGATAACTCGTCACCAGATATTGTCGATTATTTTATGATGACGACGAGGTGAAGATATGGTCAGTTTTGCTAATGACGACATACCTTGTCGAGACAACCACCAGGAGGACCCTCTGAGAGTCTTGAATTGGTTGGATTTTCTGACGCAAGGTCCAAAAATTGGACAAATTGCGCTAAACGCAAGACCTGAGCGTATCGAGATTTTTGAGTAATGTAGTGTTGCTTTTACCTCACAACCCGCATGACAACACATACCACATAACAAATTAAATAACCACATCTATGGGTTGAAAGAATCCTAGGAAAGATTCTATTGGTGAACAAGGTCAAGGCAGGTTCGAAGTTATCCATGAAAGACAGTTGGTTATCGAGTTGTAAATGCGTGTGACCCACACTGAAGGTTAAATAACACCATTGGCCCCTTGCATGCCACATTTTTCTCTCACTATGTGCTAGCAATATGAAGAATATTCAGTGAGAATTACTATTCGCGTTACAGTTCTGGTAATTTTATTGTGATACGAACTTTAATTAACTGTCGAAGTGGTTTCGACGAGATATGTCGTTCATCGAGATCTAATCAATTTTGCAAATGACGAGATATCTCGCCATCACGATATTGCCGATTGTTTGACGATAACAAGATCAAGATCTCGTCCGCTTCCTTCTAGCGACGGGATATCTCGGCCGTCAAGATCTGGACAGTTTGCTAATAACGAGATAGGAAGATGACGATCTGGTCCATTTTGCTAATGAGATATCTTATCATAAAAATAAAGATTGTCTATTTGATGATGTCGAGATCAAGATCTTTCAACCGGGCTTCCGCGGCCCCAACTGAATAATGGAACTTTAAACATACGAGAAGACCACTGTATCAAATGGTATAAAGAATCTTCGGAATTCACTTCTTTTGAGGTGAATACATCGAGGGCTTTTCACTACATTGGTTGCCATAAAAACGAAGTGGCAAGTAAATGGTGTCATTTTTGTCCAAGAAGCCTTTCTGCCATCTAACGGGCTTCATTGATAAGTGAAATAGAATTGAAGGAAGCAAGATAAAGTTACGCCGACTGCAGCTGAACGTGCTTCGATTTGTGGCGCCACAATCATGGCTGTCAACAACGACGATGTCGCTATAGTGACAACAGACCTACATTTTTACGTATTAATATGAGCTCCTGCTTATATAAGTACCGTATTTATTTTTACTTATTTTTCTGGTTTATTTTATCCGATCTGATGTGATTCGTATGACACATGATCATAGATAGGAATGGGAGAGAGCGAATACAAATAAGTAACATTAGTAGCGGCACAACAAGTAACCAGAGAAAAGCCTTATAACTCCTTTTCTAAAGCATATACTATATATTGACGTAGTAAGACCTTTGAAAATATTATTTTAAAATAACAAGCATTAAAAAAATTCACTTTATTTTTCCTCAGAATAGATTCTGAACTAGATATTCAGAATATATTTCTAAAGTTATAATGCAATACAATTTTGCTACATGCTTATTATCAGTGCTACTTAAATCTAGATCGACGCAATGCTTTCAATGAGTCTTGTGAAAGATTGATTGAGTACACATATAATCGGACTTGAGAACTTGATCTCAAGGATCCGCATATAAATCGTCGTCCACCAATGGACATGCACGCGAAGAAAGCGTGTTAACTGACACACAAGATAGAAATGCACCCAAGGAGGAATGGAACCAGGCAGGAATCGAACTTGTGCCTCCAACAAGTTGAAGGTAGCTAGAGTAGTAGGCATAACCCATTGAGCCACGACGCTCCCCTTGTGAAAGATACGAGAGTTTAAATACCAAGTTTTGCTTCGTCAAGCAAAAAAAAATGACATTAGAACAGCATATTAAATGAAGCGTTAATTGTACATTATGTGGCACATTAACTAGGGCAGCGGTAGACCAGTTGGAAGAGCAACGGATTAGCAACAGGAGGTTGCGAGTTCGGAACAGTCCAGCCAAAGACCGTGTTGTATACGGGGACTAGTGCTCGTTAAATCTGTCGTGGTCGCAATTGTCCTCACGTTGAGGTGGTGTGGAACTTTCGTGAGTGGAGTGCTATCTCATATGTGACCTCGTCATCTGAAAGAGTAATGGATTAGCAACCGGAGCGTTGCGAGTTCGAAACTCGGTCTAGCCAAAGACCGTCGTGTACACGGAGGCAGGTGAACGTTAAATATATCGTGGCCTCAAATGTCCTCACGTTGGATTGGTGTGGAAGTTTGGAGAGTGGGGTGCCATTTCATGTGTTCTCGTCATCTGATCGTGTTCCCAAATCACGAGGCGTTTCCCTTGGATCTTTCCTTTCCGGATTGATCCCGGATCGTCGCCAATAGCCTGTTGTGTCGCTCCAGTGCGACGCTAATTAACTACCTACCTAGGTGGCATGTTAACTTTAATAAAGCATGGTAGGTAATTTAAGTAACGTCGCACTTTAGAAACACGACGGGCAATTGGTGACGGTCAGGGACCAATCACAAAGGGAAAGATCGAGGACACCACGTAATTTGAACTACGATCAGATGACGAGGCAATACCTGGGATGGCACCCCACTCTCCAAACTTCCGCACCGCGCCAACGTGAGGACATTTGAGACCACGACAGATTTAACGTGCACCAGCCCCCTTTGTACAGGACGGTGTTTGGTTGGATTCGAACTCGCATCCCTCCGGGCTCTCTAATTTCCGCTAGTGCACAAAGTCGTTCACAAATCATGCCATAATGAATAATGTCGACATTGGCCGGGCATTATAAGAAAAACTGTGCTCTTAATGTAATGCTATGGGGTACATTAACTTTGGTCTCAATGCGATGTTATTGAGTGCATTAACTTTGGCCTTAATGCGATGTTATGGGCTACATTAACTTTGGCCTTAATGCGATGTTATGGGCTACATTAACTTTGGTCTCAATGCGATGTTATGGGGTACATTAACTTTGGTCTCAATGCGATGTTATGGGGTGCATTAACTTTGGTCTCAATGCGATGTTATGGGGTGCATTAACTTTGGTCTCAATGCGATGTTATGGGGTGCATTAACTTTGGTCTCAATGCGATGTTATGGGGTGCATTAACTTTAGTCTCAATGCGATGTTATGGGGTGCATTAACTTTGGTCTCAATGCGATGTTATGGGGTGCATTAACTTTGGTCTCAATGCGATGTTATGGGGTGCATTAACTTTGGTCTCAATGCGATGTTATGGGGTGCATTAACTTTGGTCTCAATGCGATGTTATGGGGTGCATTAACTTTGGTCTCAATGCGATGTTATGGGGTGCATTAACTTTGGCCTCAATGCGATGTTATGGGGTGCATTAACTTTGGCCTCAATGCGATGTTATGGGGTGCATTAACTTTGGTCTCAATGCGATGTTATGGGGTACATTAACTTTGGTCTCAATGCGATGTTATGGGGTGCATTAACTTTGGTCTCAATGCGATGTTATGGGGTGCATTAACTTTGGTCTCAATGCGATGTTATGGGGTGCATTAACTTTGGTCTCAATGCGATGTTATGGGGTGCATTAACTTTGGTCTCAATGCGATGTTATGGGGTGCATTAACTTTGGTCTCAATGCGATGTTATGGGGTGCATTAACTTTGGCCTCAATGCGATGTTATGGGGTGCATTAATTTTGGCCTCAATGCGATGTTATGGGGTGCATTAACTTTGGTCTCAATGCGATGTTATGGGGTACATTAACTTTGGTCTCGATGCGATGTTATTGAGTACATTAACTTTGGTCTCGATGCGATGTTATGGGGTGCATTAACTTTGGTCTCAATGCGATGTTATGGGCTACATTAACTTTGGTCTCGATGCGATGTTATTGAGTACATTAATTTTGGTCTCAATGGTATGCTATGGAGCTTATTAACTTTGGTTTCAATGGTATGCTATGGAGCTTATTAACTTTGGTTTCAATGGTATGCTATGGAGCTTATTAACTTCGATCTCAATGGGATGTCATGTGGAATATTGACTTTTAAATCAATGGAATATTATGTGGTATGTTAACTTTAGTGTGAAATGGATATTATGTGGTATGTTAACTTTAGTGTGAAATGGATATTATGTGGTATGTTAACTTTAGTGTGAAATGGATATTATGTGGCTTAATAACTTTGTTCTCAATAAGATATCGGGGCCGTTGTGCCTCAGTGGGTATGTCCACTGCTCTAACAACCTTCGATTTGCAGGCGGCGCATGTTCGATTCCTGTCAGGTACATTCCTCTCTGGGTGTATTTCTCTCTTCTGTGTCAGTAAAACTTTCGCTGGGTGTGTGTTTATTGTTTTATATTGTAAGTCTTGTGTATCTGGCGCAGCATGGTCAAATATGGCCTTTGCGCCATTTAACTCCAACAAACCAACTCAATAACTCAACTTAAGTCCCAATGGGATACTATTGTGTATATTAATATTGGTTTCAATTAATTGTGGACATATTAACTTTAATCCCAATGGGATATTATCCACAGATTAACTTTGGTATCAATATGATACTATTGGATTGGATTTAACTACAGATTCAATAAATTTTGGTCACATTAACTTTGGTTTCAATTTATTTTGGTCATATTAACTTCGGTCAATTTAATTTCGCTTACATGGTTACGATAGAAGTAGAGAATGATATGAAACTATTGGTATGTGGCGACCCATCCAGAACAAGGAAGTTTTGTTTTTAAACATTAAACATTCGTTGCGTTTCCACCATTTTTCATATGATTCCTTTTCCAGTGTCATCATAATAATTTAGCGATGAATATCTGAGATCCATTAGTTACTTCATAGAGAAACCCAATGGCTTCGATAGAAAATTATATTTGCTACTTCGAATAAATTGCACGTACTCAGGGAAATTACGGATGTACATGATTAACGATGTTGAATTAACTAGAACCACGACCTTCAAAGCTGAATTCCTTGAATTAAGAATCTCCATATACTTGATTGCTACGTCATTATAAAACCACAAGACTTCCTTAACTAAATCATCTTGCCGGGCCGTTAAAGCCCGGTTGAAAGAGAAACGGATTTGCAACCGGAGGTTTGCGAATTCGAATCCAACCAAAGACCGTCGTGTTACAAAGGGGGCTGGCACACGTTAAACCTGTCGCGGATTCAAATGTTCTCACGTTGGCGTGATGTGGAAGTTTGGAGAGTGGGGTGCCAGCTCAGGTGTTCACGTCGTCATATGACGGTGGGTCAAAATTACGTGGTGTTGCCCAGTGTGACGTTAATTAAAAATACCTACCTAAATCTTGCCTGCGAGTTGTAGGTGGCGCAGGTTCAATTTCTACAACTTTCCCTGGGTCTATTTCTTTCTTTTGGGCCAATGAAACATGCCGCGTGCGTGTATGTTCAATACTTAGCGTTGTCCGTCTTGTTTTTGGTTTAACTTAGATAAATATGATTTTTGCGCTATAAAGCCCTACGCAGTCAACATGGACCTTAATTGCCGTGGAGAACAATTTTGAGAGGATAGAAATAATCAATGGTCATCGCTGGAAAATTATGTTTGCATTCATACATTGCCTGTGCTCAGAAGAGCTTACAGATGCATCTGATTAACGATGCTAAATTAATCTGAGCTTCAGACTTGAAAGCTGAATTCCATGAATTAAGAATACATATATCCTGAAAATTGTTGTAGTTTTAAATATTTTATTTCCTGAATCATCTACAATGAAGAATATATGTATTTCGAGAGGAATGAGTGAATAAATGGTAACTGGATAGAAAATCATGCTCACTAGTTTTTGACCACTACTTATTCAAGTACATACTACTTATTCAAGAAAATTACAGATGCATCGAATTTATGTTGAATTCATGAGCCTTGAAAGTTGAATTTAGTGAATTAAGGAGTTTACATATTCTGTGAAAAGAACTATACATTTTAAAACTTCAAGAGGATTTCATAAACCTTATCTACCCTTGAGAAAAAATTCGGAATAGGGAGAATCAATGGCCATTGGTAATAAACAATGCTATTTCATATTGCACAAATTCAAGGAACTTACAAATGCATAGTATGAATTATGTCGAATTAATTAGAACAGCCTTGAAATCTGAATTCCGTGAATTCAGAATCTACATATCTTGAAAATTATTTCCTTTTAGAACGTCAGGAATATTTCTGCAACCTCATCTACGCTGTAGAAAAACGAAAAGAGAAGAATAGGGAGAATCAATGGGTATTGATAAAAAACATGTTCCCGACTTCAAATTCAAACATTTGAACGCACTTATGACCTTAAAGATGCATCTGATAAACGATCTTGAATTAATTACAACCACAGCCCCACAGCCTTCGAAGCTTAATTCCACGAACTAAGAGTCTACATTTCCTGAAAATTATCATGTTTTTTTTAAACTTCAAGGCTTAATTTCCTCCATTTAAGCTACGCTGGACTTCGCTGGATAAAAACCTTCGGGTATTTTAAATTCGGTAGTTGTGGTATTCGTTAAGTTTTTCATAAAACTTCACTACAGACAGCGATAAGCATAGTCAGGTACAGAATTTCAGAATCTGCGCATAAAAACACCAAAACTGCATTCTTTTCTCGGTTGATATGGAAAACACCATCTCGCCATTTCGTCGAACGAATGTCTTATAAAGCTTTTCCTTCCATAACGGGCTGTTATTTTTATTTCCTATTGTAAAAGCGGGTCTCGACTGCTATTTAGAGAAAGTCTCGTGAATTATTTAGTTTGGCATTGCGTCTGGTGGAAGACTATGGGAGTATTTTCTCGATTCTTCTTTATGGGATTTATCTTTTGAAAGTCATTTAACACTCCAAATGGTTTCGACGAGATGTCTCATCAATCAAGATCCGACCAATTGTGCTAATGATAAGATCAAGATCTCATCACGATATTTTCGAATTTTGATGATGAGAACAAGATCTGCTCATTTTTTAATGACGGAATATCCCGTCTATCAAGATCTGATCATTTTTGCTAATGACGATATATTTCATCATAAAGAAATTGCTGATTTTTTATCATCTCTAGACCAAGATCTGGTGAGTTTTCTTCTAGACAAGATATCTCGTCCATCAAGATTTGGTCATTTTTTTTCTAAAGATAAGATATCTCGTCCATCAAAATCTGGTTAGCTTTGTTAGCTGGCCAGATATCTCGTCATCAAGATGTTGCCAATTTTTTAATAATGACGAGATCAAGTTCTGGTCAGTTTTTCTAATGACGATATATCTCGTCATTAGAAATACTGACCAGAACAATAACTTGATGATGAGATATCTCGTCTTCAAGATATTGCCAATTTTTGATAATGACGAGATCAGGATCTGGTCGGTTTTCCTAATGACGAGATATCTTATCACGATATTGCCGATTTTTGATAATGACGAGAACATGATCTGGTCAGTTTTGCTAATGTCGATATACCTCGTCGATAGAACCACCAGGAGGGTTAAGTAGCTACCTAACTCATCTTTTTCTTGAGTGACATACAATTTTGCTTAGAGAAGAAAATAGCATTTACTCTAAAAGGGAAATTAACTAATTTTATGGCAACTCCAAAGATTCTTCCTTGAATTGTAACCATTCCAACTCCAAACATTCTTCCTTGAATTGTAACCATTCCAACTCCAAACATTATTCTGCAAGTAAACCCAACCAAACCAACCAAACATTCTACTTAATTGAAGGTTTCGCTTATGTAAAATCTGTTATCTATATTGAAAGTACACACAGATAGATAGATAGACGTAAAAAACTAGGAAGGAAAAATTAGTTTCCTTTACCCTCTGGGAGGCTAGCTAGCATTTATCCGTTCCGTAACTTCCAGTTTTCCCATCAAGACTTCTAACCTGTTTTGATCTTCTTGACCAATAGCATCTGTTCTAGGATTCTTTGAATCAATAGATGTGGTTTTTTAATCATCATGTATACTGTAAAAGTTAAAAGCCATACTTAAGTGCCACCGTTCAGAGGTTTAAGAGGTCTTTTTCTTTACAGATCTACACAGGGAGACTGTGGACCCTAACCTACGAGTTTGCTGGGAAACTGAGATCTTAGTCCATTTCTTGAAAGTTAGGATGAAGAAAATACAGAAATATAAGAATGGTTCTTGCCTAATAAATTATTCATAAATTGATTTGTTTTACACTTATCTCAATATTGTTTTACAACTACAATTCTTTTAATAGATACACGCATAATTCCACCTTACAACCTGCAGTCTTTCCTGCAGGATTTTTCAAACCAGTTCTGATCTTCTCAACAACATAATCTTTCCACAGATTTTATTGTAAGGAAAGAACCAATGTAATACAGATTCTGTTCGGACATTTTTTGAACGATTTTAATGGACCGAAGATCAATTTTTTACATGAAATTTTTGTGCTTTAAATGTTCTATTTGATAGCCCTTATTGCTAACTATCTTTCTACACCTTAATTTCCATGATAATAATGACTTTTGTAGTATCGACAGAGATATTTTGTCCCATTCTTGTTCCACAGTTTTCCAAAGTCCTTGAATGGTTTTCGGTCGATGTTTCGATAACACTCTTTTTAAAAGTCCATGAGTGAGGTATCTAGAGATTTAGCAGGAATATCAGTATAGGTTATTGACTTGATACCAGTTTCTTGTTCCAATTTTTCGAAGAATTTAACAATGGATTTAGGTGTGTGACTGCTTGCTTTATCCTGATGCAGCTCTACTGATTGTTGGCACTGTGGGTAAAGATATGGTATTTCTTTTTTGAATATTGGGGATAAAATAGGGTCTTGATAGTATGTGGGAGTTGATTTTTACATTTTTTTCCACTCTCATTACTTTTAATTTTCCATTATATGCAAAACCGGCAACAATCATAAATCCCTTAGAGAAAGTTCCTTTAGATTCTTTGAACCGCGTTCTAAGATTTTTCTTCTCTTTTATGATAATAAATTGTTCTTTTTTTTATTTCAATCATTTAAATACACCCACGCCTCGTCTATTGCCACAACATTTTTCCATCTTTCTCCAACTAAATGCTTCTCATACAGAATTCTGCAGCAAGTTCTGCGTTCTGTAATATGTCGTGGAGATACATGATGAATATTTTAATGACTTTGCAATAGTCCTCTAACTTGGCGGATTCTCTTTTAAAAGTAAAGATCTTATCTTAAAAATATTCTCATAAATTCTTTTCTCTTTTGGATACGTATTTGGAAGTATTTTTCCACCTTTACATTTTTTTCCTTTCTCATTAATAATATTACTTATCGTACCTTTAGATATTGAAAAACCATGACTTACAGCGTTTTTGAATAATTGAACAAGCATAATTCTCTTCGGAAAGAGCGGAAACATAACCTTCCACCCATTGCTTATTTAAAAGCTCCATTTTGAAAGTAAACAAAACTCTGAGTTAGCAGACGATAAGTTATACTTTAACTATTTAACTGCCGCGAAAATAAAATTCTTTCGTAGCATACACTTTTTTTTTACTTTCATCAAAATCATTCAAAATATGTCCGAACAGCCTCTGTATTTCACTGTATTTTATTCTGAGATAAACCAATATAATATAGCCAAAGGATTTTATTCTAAGGATAGATCAACAGAATATTTTCACAGGATTCTATTCTACCGAAAAGATCAACATGATTTTTCTAAAAGCTGATATACACTACTGTTTGTGAAAATTGTAACACTATGAAAGAATCACCACAGAAATAAATGAAATTTATTCCACGTATTACTTATAGTGGTTTAAATAAACGATCAAATTTACAGAGCAATAAAACAAAAATAATGCCGAAAATCAATATCTTGTGCAGCCGCCACGCGCATCGATGAGAGCCTGTACACGTCGTGGCATCGAATCATACAGATTCTGAATGTCATGCTGAGGAATGGCATTGCAGATGGCCTCTATCTGATGCCAAAGTTTAGCCGTACTCTCTGCCCGACGGGCAGTACGAGCGAGTCGCGGTCCGATGTAATATTCCCAGATATTCTCAATGGGTGACATATCCGGGGAACGTGCAGGCGACGGAAGAAGCGGAATCTGTCGTACACTGAAGAAGGCTTGTACATTCCGAGAAACATGTGGACTGGCATTGTCTTGCTGAAAAGCAGCTCCGGGAATGCGTTGCAGGAGGGGTAGGACCTCCACAACTTCCCTGATATAATGCCCGCTGTTCAGGGTACCCACAATTTGGATTAGGCGGGATCGCCCATGATATCCAATAGCGCCCCAGACCATAACGGCAGGCATTCGTCCAGTATGACGCTAAATAAGACACTCCGGGAGAGAGCGTACACCTCTTTAGCGTCTGACGAGTACGCGTCCATCGTTATAGTTCAGACTGTAGCTGGACTCATCTGAGAAGACGACTTGTTGCCAATCGGCACGCCATTGGCTCTGTTGGTGAGCCCATTGTAGCCGGAGGCGTCGGTGGTTCAGCGTCAAGGGAATCCTGCGCAGGGGAATCCTTGCACGTAGCCCATGGCGCAGCAGACGTCGACGAACCGTGGGGGCAGACAATGACACACCTGTGGACGTGCGCCAATGTTGTGCCAATGCACGAGAGGACGCTGTACGATCAATCACCGCCATGCGGATGAGGTGTTTGTCGTCCCGTGGCGACGTCATATTGCGTGGTCCACTGCCGGAGTTTCGACTTGTCCGGTTCTCCATGGTCCATCTCTTCCACACACGCATCACTGTTGTGGCATTACACCCCTTGCGAGTGGCAATTTCACGATACGAAAGTTCACCCTCACGGAGGCCGATCATGCGGCCCCGTTCGAACTCCGTTAGTTGCTCGTATGGCACTCTGCGTTTTTGACGAGGCATATTGACTTCTAATCAATCATTTACAGCAGTCAAACGACGATGCACACATTTTAACGCACCTTTACAGTGCTTTTTATACACGGCTCACTTGGAAGTTTAGAGAGTGTTTCTCGGCCCACACATGCGTGATCGCTTTGTAGTTCTAATCATTTGCATATCCTAACCTGTTTTTCATTTCCTGCAAGCTTCGTCTAATTTTGCATGATTCCTTCATGGTGTTGCAATTTTCACAAACAGTAGTGTAATTTATGGATTCCTTCAACACTCAGAGGGTTAATTGTTGACTACTTGTTCACAGACATGGTACACGCCAAGAAATGTGTTATCCAAGATCTTGCTAGTTACGCGCGTTGCTTAATAATCCAATCAATCCTGAAAATGTTTTCGACGATATACCTCGTCCATCAGGATCTGACCAATTTTTCTAATGACGAGATCTCGTCATCAAGATATTGAAGATTTTATGATGACGAGATCAAGTGTGTGTGTCCTGATTAGTTTTATTATAATGACGCGATTTCTCGTCCATCAAGATGTGGACAGTTTTTAATGGTGATATACCTCGTCGAGACAACCACCAGAAGGTTTAGGAGGGCTACACCTCACTGCTACTAGGTGGTTGATGCAGGTATAGACCATGATTTTAAAAGAACGTTCTCTGATTTATATAAAAAAGCTGTACACTCAATGAAAACAATAGATACAAAATTATCGCTCTTATATTATTAATTACTTTTACAAAGATGGCTCCAACTATTTTCCGAACAAACTCCCAAAGGGACCAAACGCTCCAAAGCTAATTAACTTATATTGATTACTAAAAGTAATTATGTCCATCTCTCCTTAGATTGATTTTAATCTAATTTAAAAGGACATTGTTTGAGTACTGCATACTTTTGCGGTTTCGAAACTTTTGTACGTAGGGTTTCTAATATGTGAAGTGATCAAAAATTACGAAAATAATTAAATATACCAAGCGTTATATTCGTATAACCATAATTTTTGAACATTTTCACAGTAAAATTAGATGTCAATTAGCTGTACTCAATAGTCAAGAAACAACATCTATCATTCTACATAGGTACGTAGTTTCCATTAAGATACCGGATCTCTGAATTTAAAAAAATGTGCCACGGAGGCCCCATTATTTACTCTATGCTTAGCTGGTGTAAATCGAATTTCAGATAAAACTGCTTGTCTTGGAATATTATTACGGTTATAACATATTCCAACTATGAATTTTGAGAATTTGAACTCGTTCTTTTCTTAAATGACAGAAGATTGACGTTTACTTTACCAGTTGAAGATTTTCTGATGCAACTTTGCTATCTCAAATATTCGTTGAGAACGTTAAAATTCTTTTTAAATCCGCTGTGAAATCGACCTAACGTTGTTTCTTTAAATTGTAGTAGATTAACTTTGTTTCGACTTTACTGAAGATATTTAATTTCAAAACAAGCTGTTATTTCACATGCGGAATTGAATTTTCAAGCAAAACACTTATTCGTTTGAAAAGGAATTAATCGTGAATATCCTTTCAATATGATTTATCATCCTTTCATAACGATGGTGGAATTAAGAGATATCGCGTTCTTGGTGCAAGAGTGCAACAATTAAGGAAAATATTGATAGAAAACTGGCTGCAATAATATGCTGTAAGTTTGCGATTTTTATAGGAAATGAACATAAAAGGCATTCACAATTCTTCTATAACTGTCTAATTCGACTTCTGTAATATTCATCTAACTATCACATTTTGTAGTTTTGTTTTACACAATAGTGCGATGTATGGAAAATGTGTTATATGATGAATAACAAGCAAGCGTATTTTGTCAAAGTAAATTGTAGAGGATATGAAAATGTCAAAGTGGAGTTTATAAATTATTTTGCTGTCACTTATTTTTTCTAAATTTGCATTTTCTATGATATTTGCTTTTTTTGCATATGATAGACAAGTGTGATTTTTCCAATTACTTTCAATAAATGTTTGAACAATTCGAACCGAGCAACGCTAGTTAATCATAATAATTCCGCTAGTTAGTCATAATTGTAACTAAATCAATTAGTCATTAATCATTGAATCATTAGTTTTATTGAACTAACTGAATTACTATAATAGAGTTTACAAAATTCTTTGACGATATTTTTAACTCTCAATTTGCATAATTCTCTCTATTAGCAAATGAGAAGGGTTACAAACATCAGCATTCTGCCATCTGATGTGTAGAAAGAATGTTTTTCTTTGCAACAATAACCAATCAACCTAAATCTCATAAAAATTAACAGACGATATATTTAAGAAATGATGTATTATGAAAACCAACTCAAATTATTTCAAGAAATGATTTCATTACCTAAAACAACCTAAACCACCTAATTTAATCAACATATTTGTTTCTTTATTTTATTTGTGTTTTGAAATTGGATTATTCTTTGTGTTACGGAATTTTTCCCCAGTAAAATATAAACCAATAAATAGTTTTATCTAGTTATCCTCATTTTTATTTATTTTATTGTAATTTTCCTCTTCAACATGTAGGTAAATAGGTACTTTTGTTGGAAAACTTCATAGTCATACACACGCTGCTTTTAATGAATTCAGAATATTGAATGGAGGCAAAATTTAAATCATAATATTTAGTCAATCAATTATTATTTAACGTGGATGGACCAAGCATCATCATCAATCGTTACTCATTTGTCATGATTAATTTGTTAGTCATTACTTTTCAATCATTAGTCAGATTGAATGTTAACTACCGCTGTCACAACCACAATTCACCACTCATCATTATCTATCTGATTAATATATTTTATTCCTCTTACACTAAAAGCACTCTAGAGACAAAAGGAAACTACAATGGCGGTCAATACGTAATTTCTCATTGCAGCAATAAACACCACTTAGTATTCTGTAATGGGTATTAACCAGTTGCAGTGTACTGAGGATTTGCTTGAGTATATCCTCTAATTCTGTTCCATCTAACATTAAGTTAATTTATCCTTGACAAATTCTTTTCTTACACGCAACTCCATAATGGCCATCAGCAGCTTGTGTCAGTTTTAATATGGATTACTCCATAAAAGCTTTTCGTGATCTCTTACATACAGCATTGAAAAATGTAAGCGCGTAATAACTTAAGTTGCGATACGTTTGTTTCATTTTATATTGTTAAACATTTATTCCCCCGACACTTCGAAGCTGGTGCAAATTTATAAAAAACGCCCGTGGAAATAATCCGCGTCGTGACGCATCACTTACCGATGGAAAACAATCCGATTCAGGCGATTCAGCAAAGCCTCATTGTGTTTCCCTCAGATACACATTCGGTCATAAAACATTTATCATATGAAGCTTTTATGCCCGATCTTGTTAGTGTTTCTAATCCACTGAATACGAGTATTGCGCACTTGAAACTATTGAAGTGCACTGCACGTCGCTGGTTAAAAACGTAATTTATTTATTCTCATATATAACACCGGATTTAAATATTCAGTGAAAGACGTCCAGAAAAAATATAAAACCGTCGTACGCTTCTCAAATAGAAAAGTAGTTAAAGAAGTGTTGTGCGTGACTTATATTCGTCTGAGAACACGATATGTGGAAATAGTTTTCGTAATAGCTGCATGGACTTTATTTGTGATTTTCTGTTATTTTAACGTTCCGTAAGGTGTTATTTCCTACTATTTCTAGCGTCTTATTTCGTGTCCTTGCACGATATATGCTTAGGACATGTTTGCAGAATGCGTAAGAGGAGTTTGCGAAATATTATTGAACTGTACCGTCTGAAATGTCTTCTTTGGAGTTTCCTTTCGGTTTTCGTTGAAACGGGACTGCGCAGTTTTGAAGATGAAAATAGAAACGGAACTAGTTTGAATCCCGATCCCGCTGAGTTTAATAAAATTACTTTACATGCAAAATTTTAAGAATGTTTATTTTGTGAGTTAAAGATGTGTGCTTTAGTTATATCAACCCTTCAAACAGATCTCTGGTTGCTTTGGGGGGTTTTATGGCGCAAGAGCCACATTTGGCCATGTTGCGCCAGACACGAGACATACAATATCAAGTAATAGACACACACAATAAAAGTTTTATTGACAGAGAAGAGAGAAATACACTCAGGGAGGAATGCACTGAACAGGAATCGAACCGCTCCAAGTGAGAAGTGTTGTTTCTAACTATTCCAAAGAGCTTATGGTGTCTCTCTTTCTTATTTCGGGCCGTGGAGGCCCAATTGGAAGAGTAGCGGATTAGAAACCTGAGGATTGCGAGTTTGAATCCCACCAAAGACCATCATGTACAAAGGGAACTGGTGCACGTTAAATCTGTCGGGACCTCAAATGTCCTCACGCTGGTGTGGTATTTTAGAGAGTGGGATCAGGTGTGACCTCAGGTGTGCTCAGGTGTGACCTCGTCACCTGACTGTGATGCGAAATTACTTGGTGTTGTCCTCGGATATTTCGGTTCGGAATTGATCCCAGATCGTCGCCAATAGCTCGTTGTTTTGCTGAAGTGCGACGCCAATTAAAATACCTACCCCTTTCACACTGTGATAACTCGAACAAATCAACTGTTCCTCAAGATTCGATAAAAAAATTAAGAAAACATAATACGAAGCACTGCTGATTTACTAACCAATCGATGTATTAACAGGAAGGTTATTTAAAGGACCGAATTAAGCTGCATGTGCCATACATCATAGGCAGTAGCTGCAGTTAGGGGTTGAACACACTGCTCATTGCCTTAAAATTTTACATTGAGTAATATTTTTTACACCGTAAAACAGCTTGCAGTAGGCATGTCCCATGCGGAACGAATAAATGCATTGTCATTGTTTTTTTTGTTGGGGTATTGTTTGCTGCGTATTTTGCTGAAAATCTCTCCCCTAGTCGACGATTTTAGATTTTTTTGCAGAACCATCCTTTCCCACTCCCTTTGTATAGTCTGGATGTATATTTTGGTACCAATCTGCTTATTAGCTAGAGGCAAACGGGCATCGGTAGTCCGGTTGGAAAAGTAGCAGATTAGCAACCAGACGGTTACGAATTCGAAACTTGATCCAACGAAAGACAGTTGTGTAAGTGGGTGCTGGGGACATTAAATCTGCCGAGGCTTTAAATGTCCTCATATTGGCTTAGTGTGGAAATTTGGAGAGTGGGGTTCCAGCTCAGATGTTGTCTCGTCATCTGGCCGTGGCTCAAAATTATGAGGTGTTGTCCTCGGATCTTTCCCTAAGGGATTAGTCCCGGACCGTTGCCAATGGCCCGTTGTGTTGCTCCAGTGTGACGTTAATTCAACTACTTACCTTCCTACCTTTAGGTTCGATAATTTGCGAAGTAATATTTGGAGTTGAAACTGGAAATATTCGTATTTAGAAATAAAGGTTTCAGAAAAATATCTATTGTGAAGAAGTTTTAAGTTCACAAGTTTCTCTTCTGTGACATAATTTTTAACTTGAAACATTATGATAGTTCAAACACCATTCACAGACGCCATGCAGGACAGTAATTCAGAATGTATTTCGGAATGACGTATCGACCCAACTATAATACTTGGCGTTTGTCAAGTAATATTGTCTGGGATATCTGATTCCTCGCCTGTTACGAATTCATAGACCTCTGATTAGACATAGACACATCAAAGATATTCTAGAAATAATGTGGATACGCTTTCTCCAAGAAGTCCCCGATCTATAATCTAATCTAAGATAGTGCTCACTCAAAGTGTCAGAAACACTCCAAGAACTCCTACATTAGCAAGTGTAATTTTATCTGGGACAAATAAGTCCAAGAGAGAAGATTTTGGGGATATGATAAGTAAATAAGCAGTGGAAACTCAAGCGCATTTGTCATCTGCAACATTTGAAATAGGGCAACATGTAGGACTACAAAACTTAAATGTATTGGAAGTCTTATACGAACTTTTCTGCAGCATAAAATGTTACATAATTCCATGAATACGTTAATCATTTGCTCCATCATAGGAAATATAAGGTGAGCTTATGGCCACGGTGTAGAAACAGTCCAAGAACTCTCCCCACATTAGCAGATACAATTTTATCTGAGACAGATACGTCCCAGGTAGATTTTTGGGGATATAAGTAATAAACGGGAAACTCACGCGTCTGTCATGAAACATGAAATAAGGATTTGCATAGAAACTGACTGTCAGGCACAAAACTAAACTGACTGTCCACAAAACTAAAATTAAAACTTCCCCAGCTTTTCAGGAGGCCTAAAAGCTTCCAGAGTAAACTTTAAGGGTGGGTAACGAACACGAAATTTAGCAATATTCACATCGAAATATATGTCTTTAAGCGCCATCTTGTTAACAAACTAAAATTACTAATAAATATGTCATTCATTCTTCATACATTTCTTCATCTTAGGGTATCCTCTAGTACATCTGGGTGACGTTTGAAGAAATGCTTGGCCGAGGTAGCCAGGTTAGAAGAGTAGTGGATTAGAAACCGGAGGGTTTGGAGTTCGAATCCAACCAAAGACCGTCGTATACAAAGGGGGCTAGTGCATTTTAAATCTGTCGTGGTCTCAAATGTCCTCACATTGGCGTGGTGGGGAGGTTTGGAGAGTGGGGTGCCACTCAGGTGGAACCTCGTCATCTGACCGTGGTCCGTCACCAATAGCCCGTCGTGTTGCTCCAGTGCGACGCTAATTGAAATACCTACCTACCTACGTTGAAGAAATCTTTCACCATGAATACTGTTTGCCTTAACGTTCACTACTTCCCTTTAAATTTGTACAGGAATTTCCGAAACAGTCCGTATTTAAGCTACTATTTTCTGTTCGAAATAGCATTATGGCGAACTTTTGTACATCATAAAATGTTACATGATTCCGTAAATACGTCAGTCATTTCCTCCAACATGGGAAGGTAGATGATTAGCATCGCACTGGAGCAACACAACGGGCCATTGGTGAAGATCTGGGATCAACCCCGAAGAGAAACATCCGAGGACAAGATCTCGTCATTTTGAGCCACGGTTAGATGATAAGGTCAACACAGGAGCTGGCACCCCACTCTCCTAACTTCCACACCATGCCAACCTAATGTCATTTGGGGCCACGACAGATTTAACATACATCTGCCACGTACACCACGGTCTTTGGTTGAAGCGAGGTTGTTGTCTTGTCGCACCAGGATCATATTTTTCCGCACGAGGACGAATAAAATCGGGTACGTATTTTAATTAACGTTGCACTGGAGCAATACAACGAGATATTTGAATTAGATCGGGTTAAGTGACTTTCATACTACCATGAGCTTCCATGGCCGCATAGGAATTCGATCCCATCACCTTTTGAACTAAGGGTCAGAGCGATGACCGCTCGGTTATCAGGCTAGCTCTCTTGATGTTAACAAATTAAATACGCATTAACGAAATTTTTCTCAAGAACAAATTAAACATATTGTAACGATTCTCTGGGTAGCGTGGTAGATTCAAATCTACAGAGAACAGTCTAGCTTAAATAATAAACATTAATTTTATTCAGAACAATTTCTTTACTATATTTAAATCTACTTACAAGGCACTTTCACGAATTCGATGCCTCTGCTAACGGGATGCGACAGGTTGTCGTAATCTCAGGTACGCACGAAAGTCTCTGAGTGGGAGAAAGGTCTCTCAATTGTCATGAGTTGAGACTCTACTCGTCGGATGACGATTACACAAGATCAGCACCGGATCCTCACGGGATGACGGGTCGATTCAGGTTCCCTGCCGGAGGAGAAGTCAGCACCGGATTCCTCGCAGGTCGTCGGTTCGGCACAATCAGGGGACGGCTCCATTGGGGTCTCTCAGGGTGAGAGAACCGTCTTCTAAAAATGCTTTTCTCTCTAAGGAGTGACCGCTCAAAGGGTCGTTGAGTCAAGCCTCTCGAACGAGAACACCGGCAAGAACTGACGATTCGACTCCCTTCGTTTTCCTTCGAAACCTCGCAGCCTTTGTTCGCTGGCGGTTTTTGATTGGTTGTTGCTTTTAATTGGTTACTGATATGGCGACGACTGTCTGACGTAAAATGGGATCAGCTACTTGGCGCAGGTGGGCTTGATTACCTGGCAGGTGGAACCTAATCACCTGGGCGGTCCGGAACGAATTCCCTTTGTCCATCTTCGCTATAAGTCCAGACCGTCTGGTGCCAGAGAGATGGAAACGCATTGTCCGTGTTTTATGACTCTGTCGGCAAGTTTGCCTTAGGAGGGTTAATTGAGGGGTCCATCAATGAATCCTCACAATATTTAGGAAGTACATGAAATATCCTTCAAAAATACTTGGATTTATTTCAGGTGAAATAATTTGGCAGGGAGATGAATTGACGCTGTACTGGATCAACACATCCGTCTACTGGCGACGGTACAGATAGGTAGGTATGTATTTTAATTAACGTCGCACTGGAGGAAGACAACGGGCTATTGGCGACGGTCCGGGATCAAACCCCAAGGGAAAGAACCGAGGACAACACCATTTAATTTTGGACCACGTCCAGATGATGAGGTCACCAACTGAGCTGGCAATCCACTCTCCAAACTTCCACACAACGCCAACGTGAGGACATTTGAGGCCACGACATATATAACGTGCATCAACTCCCTTGTACTGGTCTTTGGTTGGATTCAAACTCGCAATCCTCAGATTGTTAATCCTTTACTCTTCCTCCGAGGTCCGAGGACAACATCGCGTAATTTTGAACCACGGTCAGATGAGGATAATATCTGAACTGGCATCCCACTCTTCAAACTTCTACACCACGCCAACGTGAGGACATTTGAGACCACGACAAATATAACGTGCTTCAGCCGCCACTTACACGGCGGTCTTTGGTTGGATTGAGTTTTGAACTCGCAATACAATAATGTGAACACTATCTGAGATATCGTAAGAGGGTAATAATAGCTCGATAGGGACAAACAACCATTACCGAAAAGAAATTGAGTCTACCTTTACTTTCAAAGTTTTAATGGTCTATTGGAGAAGTTACGTTGGTTGACAATAAACATGTCAATAAGAAAAAGAAAGAGTACTGGTAAAGTGGAAAAGCTTGTACTTTTCAAATGATTAGATTGAATAGCAAGCACACTTTAAACGGAAACAGTTATCGCTTACGAACTCACGCTCAGAAATAATATATACGGAATGCAAATTATTATGCAAAGAATAACAAATTATTAATTCAATTCCTATACAAAAAAACACTTAGCAACGCATTGTGGATTTATCAACACTTGTGGTTACGAATTCAATTGACTGGGCTGCTATTAGTATTATTCTTTAACTTGTGACTAATATATATTGATTACGAATTCAATTGTCTGGGCTGTCATTAGTAGCTAATACATTTATTCCTTTATCTGATCTTGTATTATAATATGCATATGAATACCTCGTTTCTTATTTCTTTCTAGTTAGTATTTTTCCTTTACCTTTCAGCATTGAGTATAATTATTTCTATACCTTTTGCCTGTGTTTAATTTTTACGCTTTTATTCATCTACAAGTAATAACTTGTGGCATAATAAGAATAATAATCGTTTTTTTTTATATCAGCAAAAATATATCACAAAAATAATTCTTGCTGGCGTAAGAATAAATCGCACGGAAGACAATAAAATAATGTTAATTTCGTTTTTATTGAAAGGTTTTGGAAATGTAGAATTTGGGTCTAATGTCTATGGCTGGCTTAGCATTTACAATCAGGTAAAGTTGAAATGCGACTTCTTAATGACACAACAAATGAAATAATTTGACTAACTAATGATACAATGACAATAATGAAATAAGGGATAATCATACACACTTTTGAGGCTATACCACTAATTTCTCTGCCTAATTTATTCTGTGCACAGATTAGCCCAATGACAATATTTTTTGTATTCATAGATATATATCAATTAAATAATTTCTTTCGACATAAAATTGGGTCTTCTTTTGTCAATTGAAACAGTTTTGGCCTATCGAAACAGTTGCATTTTCGAGTGTTGAACTCTGGCAAGGTGGTTTTGCCCTCTGAGGTAGAAACTTGCGGCACTGTTTTGATTCTTGTCAGTTCAATTCCTACCTGGGTGTGTTTTACTCTTCTGTGTCAGTAAAACTCTCCTTCTTTATGTATGTCATCGCCTGACGTTGCGTGTTTGGTGCATTTAGGCCAAATATGGCCCGTGTTCCATAAAAACACCAACCAACAGACCATCGAGTTTTCAACATAGACGTGAAATATGAGCAGACAGACCATTGCTATTGAAAGGAGCTTAAAAACACGCGATCGACATGTCGACTAGTAGTCACGTGACTGCTGTATGATAAATTGATTTAGTTGGCCATTTATCGCCTCGTTTGGAGATACAGTTTATGAACTGGTAGATGTGTGAATGCGCATTTGTATAAAGTATTGACAAAAATGGTTTGTCGCCCGGATCAATTAGATCATGAATCAATGGAGGGTAGTATTCTGTCGCATGGAACAATCAGATTATGAATGTTCGTTTCCTCCGAGCAGACGAAAATAGTCTAAGGGTGATGTTACTACTAATTTTGGTCACGTGATCATGGACCCTAAAAAGATTACTTTTACTCACTTTACTTTTATTTTTCTTCTATTGTGTTAAATTCTTGACATAGCAACGTATAAAGGACTATAGGTAAATACGGAATTTGGTAAAAAATTCGCTACTACTTATTGCCTCATTAGATAGCTGCATCAAATACGGGGAAATATACCCAATTCGAAATTTACAATTTGAAATTTCGGAATATTTGGATATAACATTTATCATGAAATTTCAGAATATTCTAGAATTTCATTGTAAAATGAAATAGAAATGAAATTTTCAGAATATTCTAGAATTTCATTGTAAGTTTAAGTAATTGAATCTCCCAACTTTCCAGAACATTCCAGACGCTTCTAATATTCTTGGAACATTCCAAAGAATTGTAGAATTTTTGCTGGAATTTCCTGAAACATTCTAGAATTTTCTAGCAGTTTCAGGAATTTGGTAATGGTCGTACTTAATAAATTGATGGATTTCAATGAAAATCGCCACTAACCCTTTGCGTTGCTCCAGTGCATTGTAAGTCCAGCTACTTATATTTGGTCAAACTGCGCCAACACATGACAACGTCAAGCAAAATATGTCGTAGAGATGGAAACAGAGAAGGATTGGGGAACAGTGCGGCTGAAAAAGAGGAAAAGATCGCTTGAACATCCCGTGTTTTCTAAAGACAGTAAATCCCTTGTGACTAGAAACGATCAATAGAGTACATCGGATTCATGAAGCCCGTACACACCAGGGCCCCGTAAAAGAGATGTGCCCTGTTTGCTTTTTAGACAGCTATAGTATACATACATCGGAGCCATAATCGATAGGAGAATGATCATTACACGCGTTTCCTTGTCGAAAACCAATCCAAAAAAGTGTTGTCCGTTTCTCATTTGGAAGGGGCACTTCGTAGATGCATACACGTGCACCTATAACTGATAGTTTAACGCAAGCGTTCGTATTCGCATATCTCTGGTGCTTCATTTTCGAACGTATGTCTTCCCTTCACTCTCAGGTACCAGGACACCATCGAAGTACTTTGGTGTTTCTAGAGCAGATCATTCGAATGACCAGAATTCCTCCCTGGATGTATTTCTCTCTTCTGTATTAGTAAAACTTTCCTTGTGTATGTCCATTATTTGATATTGCCTGCCTTGTGTTTGGTGTCATGGCCAAATATGGCCATCAAGCCAAAACACCAACCATCGAAGGACCAGAAGTGACGTCATCCTACTTCTGACCAGAAAATCTCCGGATTTCTACAACAAATCGAAAAACGGACCCTTTTTCGGCATGAAATCGGGACTGGTATTGCAATCTTGGTATGATTGTTGCACTGTCGCGATTCCGACTAAAGTGCACAACACACTATTTTGTAATTATGATACTTTTTATTTTTTTACCCATCCACTGGCTCGGATAGTACAAACGGCTTAGGGAGACAGGTGGTCCCAAAAATCGTGAATGGGATGTCGTACTGTAATGAACAGTTTGTGTACTGCTATAACTATTTCATTTTATTTTTATAGGCATATAGAGCCACCTGCGACCGCTCCCATCGTGTCTGAGAGGGGCGGTCGCTATAGAAACAGGGCTCGTTCATTTTGAACTGGAGTGACCTCAAGAGGACGTTTTATTTTTTTCCCGAAAGCTGATGGTGAAAAGAGGCGGTTTGCAAGTTGCTATATTCCCGGTGACAAGTAAAAATCTTAAACATACTTTCGAATTGCCACCTCCAATATGACAAACATGAATACATTTTTTCAATTATCCCTGCGAAAAGTAGGATAAGGCCCGTTTCCGTGCCAACAGATAGTAGGCTTTGTGTCTGGATCAGCTCTCGTGGTAGACAGAATGAAATATGAATGTCGAATGAAACAAATGCCAGAATCGACTTAACGTCAACAAACTTGTACTGGTTTGACAAACCAGGTACTTGGCTTTACGTCATTCGCCATCTGGCTTCCCAATACTTCTGTACTCTATTAGTAAAATTATTACGTAGTCCACGTGTCTGTGTTGAGCCGTTATAGGTTGTCTACTATTGCATAAAATAGTCAGGAGAGTCAACAATAGTACAGTAAGATAAGTGTGCATGCAGACAGGTCATGCCCAGTCACGAAACTCATTAACTGAAACCTTCCTTGGAGTGTCTGGGACGACGTCACTGCAGAAAAGAGGCCATTCTCAAGATTTATCCTCGGCAGTATTGACAAGTCTTTCTTTTTTTGGCGGTGTTTGAACAAATCTTCTATCCAAAGTTTCGAAGCGTGAAAAGACAGGGTTTAACGGCTTTTGGGTGATCGTGGTTCACTTTTCGGCATTAGTCCGCTTTCTCATTTTCAGGTACGTCACAATGTGCAGCGACCCATTGAAGCAGCAATACACCGCTATCAAAGAGTTATCTGCATTGTATAACTCGTGGGCATCTGTGACTGAATTTAAAGAGAACGCTTGTATTGCAGATTTAGAGTCAGATAAAGTAATCGCTTTTTCGAATGAATCTTTTCTCAGAAGAAGCTGTTTTAATGCCACACAAATTGTTTCGACCACTCCATCAAAATGAGTATAATGAGTAGAATAGCTCTCCAACGTCTTTGTAGAAAGAGAATAGTTTACAGTGAACACCAGAGTCAGTCCCCTCAAACCTGTCAAACAGAGAACCATTGATTTTTAATATGCAACTAATTATTTTGAAGGTGATTTTCAATCATTTAGGCAGAGTACTTTGAATACACATTTGTATTCATGAGAGGCTCCTTGTCCTACATTGTGTTGCTTCCTCGAGTGCAATTCTAGGGTCCTTGAGCGCATCACTGGTTATATTACGGTAATATAACCAGTGATGCGTGAAAGAAATGATTCTAACTTAAACGACGTGTCATTGTGTTGCATAACTTAAAAATAAACCAAAGCTAAATTGCTGTGTGAAAACAACTAACCATTTGTTCTTAAATGCTTCGTACATGAGGAAGTTTTCACGAGTACATTCCATTTACATAAATCATGTTAGAGGACGATGGACTTTTTTCGTATTTAAAATTGTCATCCAAGGACAACTTCATTTTCAAAGTATTAGTATGTTCCTTGTATAATTAAGGTATGTGACCGCAGCATGTTTTAGTTGCTGTAATTGCTATTGAGATTAGAGCACAGATATTTCCTTATTATCAATGATTGCAGTGCTTTTCCCGAAATCGATTATGTGGTGGCAATTTACATATCATTAAATAAAGCAAATATCATATAAGAAACAATTACGAAATCAAATCTTTTGATCCTTACCAAGAGTGCTTAGAAAGACAGAATGCATACCTTAACCAGGTCATTTTCCTGGAATTCACTTTGAAAATCGTATTATTACCATAAATGCTATTAATATAAGAGCAAATGTATGCTTTGTCTAGTCATTCGGCAACTACATTATGCAATCAATTTTCACTAAAACCAAACATAAAACACTGTATACACTTCAGAAATTGCCGGTTTTGGTTTTAGTGAAATGAAAACCAGTATATTTGAACTTTACTCTGAATTTCAGTCTTGTAAACTATCGAATTCAACACTGATAAATACTAGAGTACTGTTGTGAACTTGTCCACAATACTACAATAATTAAATTTCCAAACAGTACTATATGAAACATAGAGTAGATTTTAACCATAAAAATTATTGGTAGACTAAAGTTATTTTTCTGAAGTAAGCTACATCTAGTCTGTAGTCTAGTCTTTCAGAAGTAAGCTGTCTAGTCTCTTAATATAAGACCGACACCAAGCTCTATGAACGAGTGATTCGGCATTACTAACTGCATATTAAGCCTTGTTTGCTGTTATTTTGAGATAAGTTATACCCCTTGACTAGTCTCTCAAGACCGACACCGAACCCTTTGACCGAGTAGTTCGACATTACTTACTAGATATTAAGACTGCCTTGTTTGCTGTTATTTTGAGATAAGTTACACCCCTTGATTAGTCTCTCAAGACTGACACCAAACCCTTTGACCGAGTGGTTCGGCATTACTTACTAGATATTGCTTTGATGTTAATGTATTTGCTCAGCATAGTGGAGATTACAAAATATTGCAATATGCACCATCAGGAGGCTGTGGAAAGGCAAAGTAAGGAAAGGTGGGCAAAGTAAAATTAAGCCTTACTCAGAGAGATGTGTCTGCAAGCATTACCTGGTGTTCAGAGATGACGATGTTCGGTATTGAAAATCTATCTTCATCTTAAATTAACCCTTCAAGTGTGATTTAGACGAGATATCTCGTCCATCATCTTAACAATTTTGCAAATGACAAGATATCTCATTATTAAGATATTGCGATACTGTGACGATGACGAGATCAAAAGAAAACTGACCAGATCAAGATCTGGTCAGTTTTCTGTTAATGACGAGGTATCTTGTCCATCAAGATATGGTCAGTTTTGCTAATGACGAGATACCTCGTCGAGACAGCCACCAGGATGGTTAACCCTCCAAGTAGTTTCGACGAGATATCTCGTCCACCAAGATCTGACCAATTTTGTAAATGATTCGTTTGTCTGTTTTCGTATCTAGCTACAAAGCATTCTCGACTTTTTGATGATGGCGAGATTAAGATTTGGTTAATTTTGCTAATGACGAGATACTTTGCCGAGACAACCACCAGGAGGGTCTGTGTCTGGATCCATACTTTCATACTAGATATTAAGATTGCTTTGATGTTAATGTATTCGCTCATGCATGGTGGAGATTACAAAGATATTGCACTATGCACCATCAGGAGGCTGTGGAAAGGCAAAGTAAGGAAAGGTAACTGAAATTCTGAAAGTACTGAAATTCACTGCACAGCTGAAGTTATAAGTTACGAGTAAATGATTAAATTGTAATTTTAAGATTTAAATAACTATATTTACTGTCATGTTCCTCTGGTGTGTTCTTCATGTTAATAAAGAGAATACAATGAAATTAAAGCTGGCGCGAAGACAAGGAAAAGCAAATGTTACAGTTTAGTAATCTTCATATATTAAATTTGTTTCTTGGTTACTTGAATCTCTTTCTTATCGAATCGTGTTGGTAATTAATGAATTCACTTCCACCCAGCCTTATTGAAACCTTTTGCGCATCACTTGAATGCCCAACCATTCGTGTAATCCAGCTCCTCATGCAGAATTGACGCCTTATCCCTTATTCAACAGCAACGTATCCTGAACAATGAAGCAGCTTAAGTTTGATTAATATCAACGTTTCATATAGAGAACGCAACTTCATTATGTTATTAAAAATTTCCGTGACCTTACTGTACTGTTGGTATATTATTGAATACAAACGCATATTTCCGTCTTCTGGGTTGTCTATTATAATATTGTCTAGATTTTTGAATGAAATAAATGTCCCTGAACTGATTTAAAAGTGCCAATGTTTATATACATACGTAAAATAACTTACATAGGAAAGTAAGTAGTTAATTAACGTCACACTGGAGCAACACAACGGACTTGTGGTGACGGTCCGCGATCAATCCCAAAGGGATCCGAGGAAAACACCACGTAATTTTGAACCACGGTCAGATGACGAGGTCACACCTGAGCTGGCACCCCACTCTCCAAACTTCCACATCACGCCAATGGGAGGACATTTGAGGCCACGACAGATTTCACATATGCCAGCCCACCTGTACGACTGTCTTTTGGTTGGATTCGAACTCGCAACCCTCCGGTTGCTAATCCGTTACTCTTCCAACCGGGCTACCGCGGCTCCACCACAAGAATGGCGCTGGTGGATGGTGAATTGTGTAAGATTGTTTTAATTTCTGTGGTTTAGTTTTGAACTTTTTTGCGATGTTTACAAATGTCAAGTACTACCCTTATAAATAAGTTTAAGTTTCGTTTTTAGTACAAAGTATCATAAATAAATAGTTTCAAAAATATTTTAAACCCTGAAAGTGGTTTGATCAGTGGTAACAGGACCGAGATCTGGTCAGTTCCTAAGGACGAGATGTTTCGTTCATCAAGATCTGGTCACTTTGAGTAATGACCAGATACCTCGACGGGACAACCACCAGGAGAGAAAAACTTTAAAAGATAAAATTCATAAACACACACTTTTAAATACCGACATTAAAACGTCCACTTTTAAAATAAAGCAAAGCATTATGGATTCCGGCATAAGGCCTAACTAGCCGAAAATCCACAAACTTTCAACTTTTCTGCTGACATAAACAGAACTCGTGTGGATTATGTACCCAAAATTTCCCACAAACTGCTGAGAGATTAGATTCTAACGTTCGCTTCGGGCTGAAAGTAATGTTTCTAAAAATACGCCAAAGTTGGAGAATTGGAACTATTGAACTGAAGAGACAAGCAGCAGGATAAATGAACTGTGTTTCCCATAAGCTTCAGTTTGATGTCAAGAAAAATCTAACCACCCTGGAGTGTAATCTGCGAAAAAAAAATCAAATATTTAAGCATGGATCGAGACTCAGAAAGAAATAAAATTGAGTTATTTTGAGCTTATGAAAATGCTGAACAAACGTGTACAAAGAAGGATGTTGAAACTATTCGATATCACTCAGCTATCAGTTATTTATGAATAAAAATCCTTCTCTTTTTTTATTTTATTTAGCACAAATTCAGAAAATAATCGTCATTTCTTCCGCCTGGCACTGTTGGAGAATGTGTAATGTTTCAAAAAGTAAATGTGCTTTAGAGTACAACTGTATTTGAATGATTTTGTCACAATGGAAACAAGATTTTGTTTTATACTTTTTGAATATAGGGTTTAAGCAATTGAACGGTATTACTACATGCAGTTTTCACCAATTTTAGAACGGAATGAAATAGGTCAGACACATTTACAATGTAGTGCATAAATAAAAAAAAGCAATTATATTTCCTTAATATCTGATGAGAAATGTGAATATCATTATATAATGAAAATCCCAGTATAAAATTTTTTTAACTCTTGGTAATTGGCTCGACGAGGTTGATGGTACTTAGCAAAACTGACCAGATTTTGATGGACGATATATCTCGTCACTACAAGAAAACTGACCAGATCATGATCTAGCCCCCCTTTACAAATCGGTAATACCTTGATGAGGAAATATCTCGTCCTTTGCAAAATTGTTCTGATCTTGATGGACGAAATATCTCGTCGAGATCAGAAGGGTTAATAAAGCATTAGTGAATAAAGGACGTTTAAATCGGGAGAAGGCATACTGGGTGTCTCACACAAAACCATTTACCGTACTTTAACCTTCTGCATACGTCGGGACAGAATAGAGTTTCCTTCTTTGGTTGCGGCCTAACGGCTTTACAGGAAACTTACTGAAACCGGCCGAAACGGCCTTTGCAATGCTTTGCCCCAAGAGGAGAGGGAATATGTATCGTCCCATTATCACCTAATGTGCCGGTTTCTATTGTCTGGTCGTGAGTATGCCTAGAAGGGACATATTCTTCCCGTGGAAACTGAAAGAGTGGCGGTGACTTTTAAGTGTATCTCCTTTTCATTTACTCAACCACTCACAGACAAGATGCTCGAGGATAAACAATTTGCGAGGTTTCCCGTCGATAACCCTGACATCTTTGTCAACGGGGAGATAAGGCTATTCACGCTCGGGTCTCTTTGAAGCACAGAAAAGAGGGGATGGAAATCGTAATGGACTTCGGCGATTCTTCAGGAGTTTGAGGTCTGAAAGAATCCGAGCCTTCCGTAACGAGGGGATTCGAAACTTTCGCCCGGTTGGGCCAGTCCCCGTATCTAGAGGGCTAAAAGACAAATATCAATACAATAATTTCTGGTGCGCATAAAATCTGTTACGGCATAAAATTTCATCATGTTGGAGTGCAGTGGAAGTTTGGAATATTGTCGTAGTAGGGAGAGTGGCATATATGCAAAATGTACACTGAGCATTGCTATCAGAGGAACTTCAAAAAGTGTTACCAGCCTGTCTCCAAGTTGTCGCGCGAATGATTCGGGGAAAATTGACTTGGTGGCACGATTTGGCATCGTATCTCGTTTGGAGGTATATCTTATGATAGAATGATGTGTGAATATTGCATTTCTTTATAACGGCGCCAATTTGGGTAGGTAGGTATTTAATTAATATCACACTGAAGCAACACAACGGGCTATTGGGGACAGTCCGGGATCAAACCTGAAGGGAAGGATACAAAGACAGCACCACGTAAATTTGAACCACGGTCAGATGACGAGGTCACACCTGAGCTGGCAGCCAACTCTCCAAACTTCCACACCACGCCAACGTGATTTGGGGCCTCACAAGATTTAAAGTGCACCAGTCCCCCATGTAAACGCGGTCTTTCGTTCGACAATTTGGGTGAGTGTTCAACTTCTTTTACAAACAATGAATTATGTTATCCTGCCTCGTTTACTATGAATTTTGTGAAAATTTTCCACTTAAGCCCTTTACCTTCATGATGTTTTCTCTTTTTTTGAAAAGGTATATAGGTAGGTATATATTTTAATTACCGTCGCACTGGAGTAACACAAGGGGGTATTGGCGACGGTCCGGGACCAAACTCGAATGGAAGGATCGAGGAGAAAACCGGGCAGTGGTAGCCTGGTTGGAAGAGTAACGGATTAACAACCGGAGGGTTGCGAGTTCCAATCCAACCAAAGTCCGTCGTGCACAAAGGGGGCTGGTGCACGCTAAATCCATCGCGGCCTCAAATGTCCTCACGTTGACATGGTTCGGAAGTTTGGAGAGCGGGGTGCCTACTCAGGTGTGACTTCGTCATCTGACCGTGGTTCAAAATTATGTGGCGTTGTCTTCGGTTCTTTCCCTTTGGGATTGATACAGGACCGTCACCAATGGCCTGTTGCGTGGCTCCAATGTGACGTTAAGTAAAATACCTACCTTCCGATTATAATACCACGTAATTTGGAACCACGGTCAGATGACGAGGTCACACCTGAGCGGGCAGCCAAATCTCCAAACTTCCCCTCCACGCCAACGGGCACATTTGAAGCTAGGTGTCGCTAAGTGGGTCGCTGGTGAAATGAAGACGGGGTATTTGTTTGTCATTTATTTATTTAGCTAGTTTTGGTGGATACATAACAGTGGTGTTAGAGTGTGGACAGTGCTTAGTATTCTATGGCGACCTTATGGATGATGGATCTGTGATAGCTAACGTACGAGACAAACGGCACGGTGACAATGGTGTTCCTGACAAAGGTAAGGTCGATGGTGGTGTTTCCAAGCGTGGTGGCAGCTCGTTCAGCAGATGGTCCAACAAAGTAACCGCGTACGCGCGCCTGCTCCTTTTTGCGTCTTCGGTAAGATCTCTCCGCACTTGTCATAGATTTGCACTTCTTGGTGTCATTTTGTTTGTCTTGAACTGCTCTTTCAAACTGTTTACGTTTCCTATGCCGCAATTGAAATTCAGTGTGATATTTTGGCTTCATATTGACATCTTCGACAAATCGTCACTTTCCACTGCACACAATTTTCACACAAATAGTTTAAACTATCAACTAGTCAAATGGAACTGTAGTACTTGTCGTTCTCTTCAATTTAAGCACGCACTCGCCAAAACCCGTCGATTAGAACTGAAGTTACACCGGTTAAACTGGCCAGCGTATGCCCAAAAGTGACTCATTTCCCCCACCACGCGGTACAAAGGTCAGAGGGGGGAGTGGATTAGTGGCCAACCTGTTCGAAGCGGCCCACCTTCCTCTACATGGTGGTAGGTCACTTTTCCCCATAGGCTGATTCCCCCTGGAGTTATGGGGCTCTGAGACACTTTTCGTGAAACGCAAGTTTCTGCCGATGACCTCCATATCGATTTTAAAGACGTATTCACGTCAAAATGTGTCAAGATCCATTCGAGCCAGAGCTAATAGAAAGCGAAGCGGTGTAGTCGTTTACGCCAAGAACCAAACCTCGATCGGAGGTGTTTCCAAATTAGGACACGTGCGTTTGTGTTCATGTAGTATATCGAGAAAAATGACACACTACAATATGGTACGATAAGCCATACTCGACCCTCGAAGAAATCTTGGACGCTGTGGAAGAAATCGTTGATCGAGAGTGATGATTACCCTCAGGACAATCCTAAAATGAGATTTTAATCTAAGCTTGGCTGTGGAGGACGGTAAAGAGATTTGCGAAGTGCTCAGTCAAGGCTATTAACCCGAGCTTAAGACTAATCCTTGGATATTGGACGACTTAAGGCCGATTGTCGATTGATGGGGTCTTGCGACGTACGGTCTTAAACGTTGCGGAGTCTATCCGAAATCACATTCAGTTATTTTCCGCTATACATTGTGACTAAACGATATATACACACTAAACAATTAACAAATCAATTAAAAATGATGGCTCCCATAGGTAACATGTACATCGGCGTTAGACGATCACATGTTACCTATGGGACACGTTGGCGGCGTGTGGACGTTTGGAGAGTGGGTTGCCAGCTCGGGTGTGACCTCGTCATCTGACCGTGGCTCAAAATTACGTGGTGTTACCCTCGGATTTTTCCCTTCGGGTTTGATCCCGGACCGTAGTCAATAGGCGGTTGTGTTGCACCAGTGAGACCTACCTATCTCCAACTGATTTCCACGAGATTTCTCGTCGATCAAGATCTGACTAATTTTGCTAACGACGAGATGTACCGTCGTCAAGATATGGCCGGCCTTTTGATAGTGACGAATGTTAAGATCACCACTTAACTGCAACCTGAAGGCTGCAGTGCTGATGAAAGGGAGATACTTCCTGTTTGCGCTCAAGGCATGGTTAGTGTTGTTCCCTCCACCTTTGTGTTATTCTTACGTTTTAGTTGTAAATAGTAAATGTTGATCGATTTTTAATGTCCTCGACTAGTGTTAAAATAAACACGGTCGTCCTTGGATAGCTCTTTTTAATCTGTCGCCAGTGCAACAAATATAGAACCAAAAATATTTACCAACAATAGGATCAAGATCTGGTCAGTTTTGCTAATGACGAGATACCTTGTCGAGACAACCACAGTAGGGTTAAATAATTAGATTTTACCTATCATCAAAATACTTTTACAAGTGTATTTTTATACAGATGTCTGGGTTATTATAATCTCTTTTCTTTTTTGCATTCTGCCAGCATTTATACTTTTTCAAGGTTCGTGATTATTATCAGGTGACGTGTTTAATCTTAATGGAAGAATCAATTAGAGGAGCATTTATCCTTTTCGTTCAAGGTTCGTGATTATTATCAGGTGACGAGTGTTTCTTTAATCTTAATGAATGAAACAAAGCCAACAATTATTGTTGACTTTGTTTCGTGTACTCTTCTAAGATTTTGAGTCCCAAGTATTTCAGAAAAATAACTGCTCCGAAATTCGATTAGCGATTCTACACATACTTATATAATGGAGTTCTACATTAATGGCCAGTTATGTTTAATAATAAAACCTATCACCCAGGGACATCGCTCCGAAATTCTAGCACCGTACCTATCTATATTCCTTTAGTTTGAACATCTACTTATTTCCGCAATTAGTAGAATGAAATGATTTCAGGCTTTTAGGATAGTTCTATCGATTCGTCAATTTTGCCATCGTTATGCGTTGTCGAGACAACAGCACAACATTCTTTTCTTTGGTACCTAAAAGCAATGGCTGTTTATATTTGAAAGTCCGATTGACGGAAGAAGGCGATCGGATATAATACACACCTGCGACGTTATTGGATGCTATTGGGTTGATGCAAACGTTCGTCCCGTTTTGGCGCTAGATGGCACTGCATCGCAAAACCGAAGTGTTATCTTCTTCACATGTGTAAAGTTTTGATGTTTGCAAGAAGAAATTTCAGCGAGCACTTGGGGGAAAAATGTGTTATCTGGTTGTGTTTTTTAAATTTTGTTAAGCATTAAAAATGGCAGAAAATAAGGAGCACTTTGAGACAAAGTATGCTTTTTATTTCCGAAAAGTTAAGAATGCTTAGCAGACGCGAAAGAAGATAAGTATTGTGCATGGTGTTGGTGCCGTTGACGATTCCACGTGCCGTAAGTGGTTCAGAAAGTTTCGTCACCTGGATCTTTAGCCAGAAACTCAAAACTATCAGCACGGGATTATGCAGCTACTGGAGAGATGGATAAAGGTCATCGAACAGAAAGGCACATATTATATTGATAAAATGCGATTTTTAGTAAATTAAATTTTCCTTCAATTTTTGTCAAAAAACGGGACGAGCTTTTGCATCAATCCAATATTACGAAAATAGTATTTCCCTATTAATTCAGGTGACTGCGGCAGCACAGTTGGTAGAGTCGCGGATCAGCAACCGGAGTTCGAAACTCGATACAACCAAAGAGTGTCGTGTACGTGAGGGTTGCTTCACGTTAAATCTGTCGTGGCACCACGTTGGTGTGGTGAGATGTTTGGAGAGTGGGGTGTCAACCTAGGTGTTGACGTCGCCTTCTGCAGTTCAAAATTGAAAGGTGGTGCCATTGGATCTGAATTAGTCCTTTGTTCGCTGAGTTGCTTCAGTGCGTAACTTAAACTATACCCAAACAATTCATAAATTTGGCCCGAAAAAGATGACCCTGGAATTAACTACATGAGGTTCTGTCCATTTCCAAGCCATGGGGTGTGAGATTAATAGTAATGAACATGGCCTTTGGTAAAACACGCTGGTAAAAACAAATTTCAAATAGAAAATTTCATTTCCTTGCATATTTAGTAAGCATTGAGATGAAAATATTTCCATACCTTATAATTCCATAAGACAAGGGTCACGGTAGTTCCGTTAATGGGTTATCAACCGGGGTGTTGCGAATTTGATGCTCGATAGACCGTCGTGTACGTGGGACGGCGCAGGTTGAATCTGTCGGGGCCTAAACCGCCACGCTGGCTTTGTGTGTGAGTTTGGAGAGGGAGGGGATGCCAGTTGAGGTGTTGACCTCGCCATCTGACCGCGATTCAAAATGACTAGGGGTTATCCTCAGATCTTTCCATTCGGAACTGATCCTAGACCGTCGCCAATACTTTTATTAACTACCTACTTAAATACAACAATTAAATTTGTGTGAATTGAGTGTGGGTTGTAGGTTCAGTTTTTACGGCTCAAAAGGTCTTATTCGAAAATTCTGTACCAAATTCAAGGTAGGTATTTTAATTTACGTCATGGCAGGAGCAACACAACGGGATATTGGCGACGTTCCGGGATCAAAAACGAAGGGAAAGACCCGAGGACAACACCACGTAATTTTGATTAACTTCATACTTTAGAATATTTCCTTTAGTAATATTGATATTTTGCGCTTTTCATAGTTTAGAATTTTTCGTTTAGAAATTGATATTTTATGCTTTCTATACTTTAGAATATTTCCTTTAAGCATCGATGTTTCAGCTTTTCATAGATCTTAGCAGGATTTAAAGTACAAAAAGCACATCATTCAAGAAAAAATTAACCAGGCCATTCTGTCTAAACTTGACATCATTTAATGACACGTAACACACTTCCGTACATTCCGTCAGGTGACGGGGTCACACCTGAGCTGGCACCCCACTCTTCTAACTTCCACACCACGCCAACGTGAGGAAATTTGAGGCCTCGACCGATTTTAAGTGCACCCCCCCCCATGTACACGACGGTATTTGTTTGAATTCGAACTCGCAACCCTCCGGCTTTTAATCCGTTAATCTTACAACCGGGTTACAGCGGTCCCCCAAATACAAGACAGAGGACATCAAGTAATAGGCATACACACAAGGGCATTTTACTGACATCGAAGAGAGGTATATACAATGGTAGATTGTAGGAATCGGTCTTCATTGTCTATAACTCAGATTTTGTACGAAAAAGAAGGCATTTGCAGTACCTTCCTCACTGCATCAAATGAACTTAATTGAGAATTCATAGGAATCTTGAAACCAGACACGCGCTATTGCTTGTTCAGTCGTGAATTCCACGCTATCCTGCAGCGATAAACTATCTTCCTCTGCCGGATTGAACTGGAAACGATCCAGTTGTCTCTAGTCGCGTTATCGTCTTTTGGACATCTTGAGGAAGCGTTGGTCTGCTGCGACATTTCTAACGACGACGAAATTCGCGAACAGCAGTTATGGTATTACCCTTGATTTCGCAAGACACATCTTAGTAATGAAATCACGCTTCGGTAATGCGATAGCCATCGTAGCAGATAAGAATGACTATCACTCGCTGTCAGCATTTTTGTACCCAGACTTAGTTGCAATCCGATTGGTTATGCAAAACATGTAGCTTTTCCTTTGCTTCATTGGCATACGTGGCATTGATTTTACTGATTTCCTTCGCTTTGTAAATGCAAAAATAAGTTTTAGATTTCAAGTTTTTCAAATAGCCCAGTATGACGTTGCTCCAGTATGACGTTAATTCAATTACCTACCTACTTCCCTACCCCAAATGGTTCATGTATTTTGAAAGAGAACGCTACCCTCTTTTTTAAATTTGTTTTCAGACTCTTCCCGATCTTTTGAAAAAGCTGTACGCATGTCTTTATACCAATCTGCTTATTGTTTCTGAATAGGCTACAGCTCAGTTGTAGCCTCGTCATCTGACCGTGATTCAAAATTACGTAGTGTTGTCCTCGAATCTTTCTCTTGGGAATCGATCCCGGACCGTCAATTGCCCGTTGTGTTCTGCAGTGTGACGTTAATTAACTACATACTGAATAGGCTACAACTACTAGCTGTACTACAAGCTGCTAATGTTCTGATACCCCTACAATTTGGAAACTAACTGCGAAATGTAGGTATATCCAGTGTAAATTACCTTCCTACCATCTATGGTGTTCAAAACTCACGTAAACATATACAAGCTTGTTATGTGTGGCGTAGACACCTTTTACATGGTGAAACTGATGTCGTAAGTGATACAATTATGACGACGATATTGGCGTTGTGGATTTGGCCAATGATGTGTAGCTGTCGAGTTTTGCCCAAACATTAATGTCCTTGTGCCATAAAACCCAAAACGAACCAACCATCCAAACATTCATATGGAATTTTGAAGTGTACAGGCATCTGTCAATAATAGTGCTAAATGTTTTCATTTTTTCTATATTCTAACCTACTTGGTTCTAAGGCTACCAAACGTAATTATTATTATCCGGTTTCCCCTGGTAAGAACCTTAAACCCCATGGATTTAAGCCACCAGTTGCCCAAACTGGATAGTTTGGGCAACTGGTGTTATGAATGAATGATTGGGTTTCTATTTAAGAGGTTTCCTTCTTGTTCCAGCGTACGGCTGTAAGACTTTTAATGTCGAACTTTTCTGTTTGTTTCCTGCCAAATCTTGATCGACGTTCACGATTCAGTATTTCCCTGACAGATGGATATTAAGCGCTCATGGGGTTTAATAATGTTTACAATATGTACAGTAAACATTCTAATCGTCTAAAGTTGGTCCCGTCCAAACGCCGAAAGTTGGTCTCGTCCAATCGACAAAAGTTGGTTCCGCCCAAATGTCGAAAGTTGGTTCCGCCCAAATGTCGAAAGTTGGTTCCGCCCAATCGCCGAAAGTTGGTCTCGTCCAATCGCCGGAAATTGGTCTTGCAAACCTAAGAAAGTTAGAAAGTTCGTCCTGCACAAACGCCGAAAGTTGATCCGTTTCAATCGGCAAAAGTTGGTCGCGTCTTATCGCAGAAAGTTGGTTGCCCCCAATCGCCAAAAGCTGATTCTGCCCAATCGCTGAAAGTTGGTTCCGCAAAATCGCCGAAAGTTGATCTCGTCCAATCGACAAAAGTTGGTTCCGCCCAAATGCCGAAAGTTGGTTCCGCCCAATCGCCGAAAATTGGTCGGTCTTGCAAACCGAAGAAAGTTAGAAAATTGGTCCTGCAGAAACGCCGAAAGTTGGTTGCGCCCATTCGCCAAAGGTTGGTTCTGCCCAATCGCTGAAAGTTGATTCCGCCCAATCGCTGAAAGTTGGTTCCGCCCAATCGCTGAAAGTTGGTTCCGCCCAATCGCCGAAAGTTGGTCCCCTCCAATCGTAGAAAGTTACTCCCCTCCAATCACCGAAAGTTTGTCCCGTCTGATCGCCGAAAGTTGATTCCGTCTAATCACGGAAAGTCGGTTTCGTATTTTCCGTCGTGATTCGTGTCTCCTGAAATACACAATCACGAAGCCGAAGTCCCCAAAAGTCGAGATTTAGCTAAATCGATTTCTCGCGTCCAATAGCGGCAAATCACCCCATTTCATCAAAGTCCATTTTCCGGTTTTCAAGATACAACTCACAAGTTTCTATCCTACTGAGAAGCCAAATGAGTCATGGCTGCCCGGAAAATAAATTGAGATGAACATTAAATGGGGATTTATTAACCGGAAAAACTAACAATGACTTGGGTCAGTATGGGATGTGAAGAGTGTGAGTACTCCTTTTCAATACTGGGAAATGTTTCTGTAGTCATACTCATCATGTATTAGTAAAGTAGTATCATAGATTAATTATAGTTTTATGCGATCAAAAACGTTCACCATCTAGGAAACCTGGGTGTAAATAGAAAAGTTAATTAAAATTAAACACTTGTCAACATAAATCATGTGTGACGAGCCAGGAAATCTTTTCACAATTGGAAAAACATCTTTACACAATTTTAAAGAATCTTTGCCTAATAAACATACTGAATGTTGGATGAAAGCAGTAACCTTTTCACCACCAAGTTGATGAGATATCCCGTCACTCGCAAAACTGGTCAGATCTTGATGGATGGGATATCTCGTCAAAACCACTTGGACGGTTAAGGACAACCACATAACCCCCCGAGCATGTCCTTTTACGGGCTTATCAGTTTTATGGGAACTCCTGGATACTTTATTAATAAGCAAAAAATTATTTATAATAAATGAGTAAATAACTTAAATTACGACGTGGGGATTTTGATTAAATTCAGTGAAAAGGTTGAAAATTAGCAAACAATTTTAAAACAATTAATACATTAAAGTTCAGAAAATTGAAACAATACAAGTGCGTTTTGTGAAGGGGAATTTGTCATCGATTCGAAATCAAGAAAGACCTTTCTCTCCCATTATATACGAAACAAGTCATCGAATCATTAAACGCATTCTAAGATTCGTTTTACGATGTCTTGTCATTTAAGTACCTCTCTATACGTAAGGTCAAAGTCGCCGTTTTTATCTCCCGGAGTTAAGTATCTGCAGTTTTACGCGTTTTCGACACGTCCAGGATATCCTTTTGGTTTTATGATCCAGTTCTCGACCATATGTCTTGGACATTTGAGCTACATCAATTGCTCCATTAGATCCAATATGTCTGAAAGTATATACTTTTGTTGTGTAGAGAATAAGTTCTCTGATTAAGGACCGTCAGAGCTACATCAATTGCTCCATTAGATCCAATATGTCTGAAAGTATATACTTTTGTTGTGTAGAGTCTCTGACTATGGAACGTGTAATTGGTTTATTTGGCCCGATTACGTGTTGACTTAATATAAACAATTAAAAACCATTTTTAAGTATGAAATTTAAAAAATACCAAGTCACAGAAAAACCTACAAAAGGCTCCGACAAAACATAACTGTTCTGTTCAGCTACGAAGCAAATACATTACAAGAGATTGAGGACCTTCGGCCCAGGTTCTCCACCCACTCCAAAACCGTTCTTACAAGAAAAGCAATTGCGTTTGGTCTGGCACGTCTACCTCCTTGTTCAGCAATCCACTACATAACAGTGCCATCACTTCTAAATGGCATTTAAAAACAAACCCAAGTGGTGCTAATTCCAACGGGATTTTTTAGGGTTGCGAGTGACCTCAATGTCCTTACGTTGGCGTGGTGTGGAAATTTGGAGAGTGGGGTGAAAGCTCAGGTGGTTACTTGACCGTGGGTCAAAATTACGTGATGTCCTCGGTCTTTCCCTTGTGAATTGAAACCGGAGCGGCGCCAATAGCCCGTTGTTTTGCTTCAGTGAGACGTTAACTAACTATCTACTTACCATCCAACTGGTTTTTTTGCACATATATTACAAAACACGGAAAAGCACAGAGCTGAATAATATCACGAGATTTCTGAGTACTGCAGTATTGCTTTTTCCCGGCAACACACATAACGATCTAATAGCCACATCTGTTGCTATGTGGAATAATAGGAGCAATTTTGTTGATCATGAAGTTCAAAACTGGTTTGAAGTCATTAAGCGAAAACCGCAAGATGGAATCATGCGTGTGAATCTCTCAGAGAGGTACAAACCACAAATAGTCTTCGCTACAAAATTGATATCAGCAAAACCCTGTGTAGTAATGAACCACCATGATGCCAATTTCAATGTTGGATGTGCGAATATTACACAAGAAATAAGAAAGCACAGAATAATAAAAACCTTAAATTATCTACTCTACAACATAGACAATATCTGTGAAACCACGTAGAACGTGTTTTTCTCATAATGTACCGTCATTCTTAACTCTTCACTCCTAGGTAAAATTATAACACCCCAATTCCAATTTCATATATCTCACTATATAAACCAGCACCTTGCTAAATATATCTCACTTATTATATCGACTGAAATCTGTGACCACTTTGCTTATAATTATTCTCAAACAATAATATAGTCAATAGCGTACTGCATAGCCCGAAAGTCGAATAAGGGAGATTAAAATCCGCAGACGGGTATATGTTTTGATTAGTCTAAGATTAGATCGACGGATATGTCAAGGTTTGCAGTGGTGTCTACGTCTTCATACGTAGTATAGAAGTATAGAAGTACTTCTTAGTATGTTTTCATGTCATTATTAACCTGTGTAAGGGTTCAACAACCCAATTCAGTTTCTTTAACCCTTCAAGTTGTTTCGACGAGATATATCGTCCGTCGAGATCTAAACAATTTTGCTAATGACGAGATATCTCGCCATAAAGTACGCCGATTGATTTCCGTATGATGAAGATAATACCTTATGATGAATATTTGGTCAGTTTTTCTAATGACAAGACATCTCATCCATCACGATCAGGTCAATTTTACTAATGACGAGATGCCTCGTCGAGACAACCACCAGGAGGGTTAAATTGTGTAAGATTTGTTTCATTCTGTTTAGTTTTGAACATTTGATAAGTGTGTTCAAAAACATTTTCAATACCCGATGAATAATTGTGAGCATTATTTTTTTTATTTACAAATCATCATAAATAAAGTATTTCAAAAATCCACTTTGATAAACTATATAAAGATCAAAACTTTGAAAGACTATAAAGATGTGTACATGGTTTTAAATATATCCCTCAATATAGATAAATTGAAATATATGACTACTTTCTTATAAAAATAAATAATAGTAGTCAATCCTATAGAATAGCCCACAAATCGTACAAGGGAGATTGAAATTCGCAGACGAGTATGATTTGATTAGTCTAAGAATAGGCTCAAGAATATGTCGAAGTTCGCCAACGTCTTTCTCATACATCTTAGCATGTTTGCATGTCATTCTTAACCAGGTCTAATTGGTCTAAGAATAGACTGAAGGATATGTCGAAGTTCGCCAATGTCTTTCTCATACATCTTAGCATGCTTTGCCATTCTTAACTAGGCAACACCCAAATCAATTTCATCAAATCGTAGACGGTATAAATATATATGGGGGAATCCATTAAAATCCAGGAAGGATGTTTGCCTCACCATCTTCGAATCGAGTGATATTTTGCATACAGGTACATTTTGGGCCACCTTGAATCAACATATTTTTATAATCTCGAAAAAAATTTTCTCTTCGAGATGCAGGTCTGTGTGACGTCACAAATTAAAAAATATTTTTCTTAGCGTACATTACCTAGTTAAAAAACGATCAACCCAGTTAAAGATCGTCAAATCTGTTGTGTCCTCAAATTTCCTCACGTTGGCGTGGTATGGAAGTTTGGAGAGTAGGATACCAGCTCAGATGTTGATCTCGTTATCTGACCGTGTATCAAAATTACGTGGTGTTGTCCTCGGATCTTTCCGTTTGGGATCGATCCCGGACCGTCACCAATAGCCCGTTGTGTTGCTCTAGTGTGACGTTAATTAAAATATCTACCTATCTAAGGATGCTTGCAATGCTGAATGTTTAGTTTTTGTCGACAATCATTCCTTTTTCTATTCTACCTAGGGATTTTGTCATTGAAAGCTAAATTAGAATATTCTGTTTTCTTTTGACACCAAACTCGTATATTTCTTCCTTGTTTTACGCGAAAGTTTGACTGCAATACATACTACAATACCCCCTGAAGCAATCCTCTTCATTCAACAACATTTACGTGGCTTACAGTCCCATATTAGACCGTCTAAAATCACTTCATTGTGAATGTCTCTTAATTCGACACAAGTAGCATTTTCGACATCCTAATGTGGCATTCTGAATGCATTTTGGGAACCCTAATGTAGAGAGTTATATATATTATTAACGTTGAAAGGCTCTATGTGAATGCAAAATTATGTTCGCCTCAAGCATACTCATGCTAACTGAATGATTGCCTAGAGGTCTATACTATCTGGGTCCTTGATATTACCAAACCCTTACTGTTACTGTATTACAGCATCATTCCAAAATCATGCTTAGCTATATGGAGTTTAGTTTTCAAAATATTGTCAACACTTTGTATTGAGCGGGCCGAGGTAGCACATCTGACCGTGGTTCAAAATTACGTGGTGTTTTCGGCTCTTTCTCTTCGGGTTTGATCCCGGATCGTCGCCAATAGCCCGATGTGTTGCTCCAGTGCGACGTTAATTAATTACCATTACCACCACCTAATAAATGGTATTTTGGGTATTTTTAATTAACGCCGTATTGTAGAAACACAACGGTCTATTGTGATCCTAATAAAAGAGGAAACAAATTAATCCGTTTTGGCTTTGAAATATCCATATGGAGATCTCTATGGACGACATTGTTTCCAAAAAAGCGGAATTCGATGATTTATTTTTTCTTTATTGCCTACTATTTTTGCCTATTTGTTTTCTGAGGCCGGATAAACCCCTTCCTACAAGCGATTCCAATGAGCATATTTAATTACGTTTTACTTCTTGGTTGCACTATGGACAAAAGTATTTGGACAGTGCAGAAAATCGGAGGATCCATCTTAGTGTGGGGTTGTTTTTCCTGGTTAGGACTCGGCCATTGCTTTATGTACCTGGTACCATGAACGCTGACGTGTACCTCGACACTCTGGATAATTCGGCCTTGCCTACACTATGGCAATACTGCGGCGATGATGGTTGTTTCTTCCAACGGGATCGAGCTCCATGTCATACTGCAAAACGTGTGCTGGACTGGTTTCCTCAAAATGAGGTGAATTTGCTTGACTGGCCTGCTCAGAGCCCCGATCTCAATCCGACCGAGCGCCTGTGGGACGAACTGGAGCGATGGGTACGACACCACCACGCATGTCCATCTTCACAACAATCTCTTCTCATAGCCTTGCAAGAGGCATGGTGAGCTATTCCTGCCCAGATTTATAGAGAACTTGTGGAAAGTATGCCTCGACGTGTTGCAGCTGTAATACAAGCAAAAGGAGGGCCTACCCGTTACTGAATAGTATTTTGAATAGCGTTACTGAATAGCATAAAGCATTTTTTCTGAAAAACATGCAATGTCCAAATACTTTTGTCCATATAGTGTATATGTAAGTATCATACACTACTTCTTATACTTCAGAAATATAGAAACTTACTGTTATTCTCCATGAAATAATAAAATGCAAAACAGTCAAGTACTTTAAGGGCTAGGAGCTCACTTGTAAGAGGTAGGTAGGTATTTTATTTAACGCCGCAATGGGAGCAACACAACAGGCTATTGGCGACGGTCCGGGATCAAACCCGAAGGGAAAGAGCAGAAGGCAATACCACGTAATTTTGAACCACGGACAGATGACAAAGCAACACCTGAGTTGGCACCCCACTCTCCAAACTTCCACACCACGCCAAAGTGAGGAGGCCATGACAGATTTAACGTGCACCAGTCCCCTTTGTACACGTTGGCGTGGTGTGGAAGTTTGGAGAGTGGGGTGCCAGCTCAGGTGTTGCCTCGTCATCTGACCGTGGTTCAAAATTACGTGGTGTTGTCCTCGGATCTTTCCCTTTGGGATTGATCCCGGACCGTCACCAATAGCCCATTGTGTTGCTCCAGTGTGACGTTAATTGAAATACCCCCCCTTTGTACACGACGGTCTTTGGTTGGATTTGATCTCGCAACCCTCCGTTACTCTCCCAGCCAAGCTACCGCGGTCTCACTTGAACCACAAATAGAAAGGTTGGGTAGTTTTTACTGTATTTGGTAAAAAGTGGAGAGATCGTACAGATTATACACGAGGTGTTGTCCTCGGATCGTTTCCTTCCGGTTTGATCTCGTATCGTCGCCAATATCCCGTTATGTTTCTCCAGTGCGACGTTAGTTAAATACCTACCTACGTACTGATTCTAAGATTCTAATGGAGAAATTCTATATAGATGCACATCTAATTAACCTCAGGTAGATTAATTAACCTCAGGTAGATTAATTAACCTCAGGTTGATTAACGCAGGTAGATTAGTTAAACTCAGGTAGATTACCGCAGGTAGATTAGTTAAACTCAGGTAAACGTGGTAAATTATAATTTGAAAATAATGGTGAAAGAATTCCGGTACCTAGCAAATTTAGCTATACATATATTCCCCTTACCTACGAGGCACAGAATGTAACGTTATTTGTTTATTGTCGAATGGCAACACCAGATATAAACAATATAAAATCGACCGCTTCGGTATTGATTCGCCAATTCTTCCGCTTAGTTTAAATATATGATTGATTTGAGCTCGTGCGTAAACGTCACGGAAGAGTTCGACAGTCAGATGAAATTCTTCAAGTCTTATAACAGAATTCGATGAGAAATGGGGAAGACAGAAATCAGCGATGAAAAGAAAATAAGAACGAAAATCGGTTTAGTGTAAAAAATGACGAATCGGCTTAGAACAAGAGAATGGAATGAAATTGGAGAAGACGTTTTTTTTTACAGTTCATTTTATTGAAATAAGAACTGACACCGGTAAAAGTAACCGAAATTCTACTGCATATTTTTTGATAATTTTATTTCATCTAGAGGTCTGAAATCCATTTACGCGAATACGGATGTTATATCATTATAGATGGATTAAAATAAAATATGGAAAGTGAGTAGAGAGAGAGCGGCAGTAACGATCAATCGATATAAGCAACAAATGATATTCGCTCGCTTGCAGATTTTATACATCAGAAGGCGGTGCTACAAAATCTCCAGAGTCATTTCGTAATTCCTCACAATCATCACAATTCGGAATATCATTTCTTTTCAAATCAACTCCATCAAATCCCGTAGCCTAGTTGGAAGAACAGTGGTTTAGTAACCGGAGGGTTGCGAGTGCGAAAATGGGTCCAGCAAAAGATCGTCGTGTATAAAAGGGGCTGGTGCACGTTTAATCGTGCCCTCAAATATCCTCACGTTGGCGTAGTGTAGAAGTTTGGAGGGTGGTGTGCTAGCTCAGATGTTATTCTCGTCATCTGACCGTGGTTCAAAATTCCGAGGCGTTGTCCTTGGAACTTCGGGATTGATCCCGGAGCGTCGCCAATACCCCTTTGTGTTGCTCCAGTGCGACGCTAATTAACTACCTACCTACCATCAAATCCCATTGGCCACGAGCATGAACTAAATCACCGTCCTTAAAATGAAACAGACGGAGCATGTGCCCGCGGCTTCATGTTATTTCTCCTAGTTGCTCGGTTTGAAGATCTGTCGCGTGGTTGTGGGTGAAAGCATGAATCCCAAATTATCGATTGGTTAAAGTGATTATTCACCGTGATCAAAAACACTATTATATTTTAAGGTTGATGAACTGAATCAGCTGACGTCATCGATTTGCTTAATGAGATGCTTCTTTCCTCCAAGTCATTGACTGCTTGTGGTTCTATTACCAAACATAACAAACGAGTAACGCAATCGAAGCATGACGATCGTTTCCACCAGGATATACTGGACTACCCAGGACATGCTACCAAGGAAAATATATTGAGAATATGTTATATTAACCCTACTGGAGGTAGTCTTTCAATGAGGTTTCTCGTCATTAGCAAATCTGACCACGTCTCGTCATCGTCAAACAATCGGCAATACCTTGATGACGAGATATCTCATCATTAGCAAAATTGGTTAGATCTTGGCGGACGAAATATCCCATCGCAACCGCTTTTAGGGTTACATTTTTTCTTTTGTGGAGGGGAATGATTCGAACAGTTAAATTCACTATAAACGTAAAATCAATAAAATATACTCTAAAATCTTATGTTTTCAGTTTCGGAGAAATATAACATTGAATAAATGTTACTTTTTTGCTATTCTTTCTGCACATTGTTGCACATTTTTTCTGACCTACGTGAATGTAAAAACGCAAAGGACGCCAACATTCATGTTTATTTTCTCATTGGCATATTCAAAAGCATCGCTGCCTTGGTAACAAAAGTAAAGTTGAGGGGGAATAATAACTTTTTTCTAAAATGTTCAAACATAAAACAATAGAGCTGGTTTGCTGTATTTATGGAGGAGGGTCCATTCGGGCTATGTTGTGCTAAGCACACAAGACAGGCAACGACGAGTAATGGACATACACACGCAAAGAAATGTTTCACTGTCGTAGAAGAGAGAAAAACACGGAGGATAAATTACAAGAATTGAACCTGCGCGCCGACAAATAGCAGGTTGCAAGCTCAGTGGTCACTCACAAGAAATTAAGCTCCTCCCTGGATGCATTTCTCTCTTCTGTGTCAGTAAAACTTTCATTGTGTGTCTGTCTATTATTGATATTCTGTCTTGAGTCTGGCTCAGCATGGCCAAATATGACCCTTGCGCCATAAAACCCTAATAAACCAACCAAAAACCATTAGAAATTAGGTATGATAGTTGATACTAGAATTTATATCGCACTCGAGCTAAAGGATCAATTTTCCCAGGGGAAAGATCCGCGGAGAGCATCTCGTACTTTTGATGGGTCCGTGATACCTAGTGGGTAGAGTCCCATATTATCATTGCGAGTCCGAAACGAGATGCAGTCAAAGATCGTCGTGTACGTGGATCTGATGTCCGTTGACCTTCGAAGTGGTTTCGACAAGATATCTCGTTTACCGAGATCAGAAAAATTTTGCTAATGACGAGATATCTCGTCACCAAGATCTTTGATCCTTTTTGATGATGACAAGATCAAGATCAGGTCAGTTTTCTTCTAATGAAAGGATAATTCATCCATCAAAATTAGGTCAATTTTGCTAATGACCAGTTATTTCGTCAAGGCAAACACCAGGAGAGTTTAATCTGCCTTGACCTCCAATGTCCTCACGTTGGCAGGTGTGGAAGTTTGGGGAGTGGGTTGACAGCTCAGGTATTGACCTCATCTGACCTCGGCTCGAAATTTCGAGGTGTTGTCCTCGGATTTTCCATCCGGTGTTCCCGGATCGGAGTCGGTACATAGTTGAATTAACGTCGCACTGGAGCAACACAACGAGCTACTGTGAACACCAGTCGCGTCCGAGGACCAAAACTCGTCATTTTGAATCACGGTCAAATGACGAGGTCACACCTGAGCCGGCACCGCTCTTTCCAAACTTCCACACCACGTCAACGTAAGTGCATTTGAGGCCACGACATATTTGGCGTGTCCCATCGCCTACGTACACAACGGTCATTGGCTGGATCGAGTTTTGAACTCTCAACCTTCCGGTTGCTAATCCGCTACTTTTCCAACAAATCCAAGAACCCCTCAATGAAAAGAACTTTGTTAGATGATATTTTTAGGCTAAATGATTTGTCCTCTTCTAATTCACTCAATAACAGCACGGCTACGCTTAAGCCAAAAATCAATCTAATAGTTTGCATTTATTGTGAGAATAGTTTGAATGTCGTTCAAACATGTTCTATTCATGTTCGCGAAGGCATTTTTGAATAGAATTGATCAAATCACACAGGGTTCGCCAAATTTGCAAAGCTCAATTCCTATACGCAGTGTGATCAAAGGACTATTTTAAAACTAGAACACTAAGCAGCAATAGCAGTGCGTTTGAATACTAAACAGAGTTCCCATGGAAACGTAGCGATAATAGTAGGCATGACTCCCATTCCCACTTGATAGCAATCATTTGCAGGCAAAGCTTCCAATGCAAATAAAAATGTCCACCCGTCTCCTTTGTACCGTCTGGTTAGCTTAGTGTCGTTAAGAGATAATGACTCCGTTGACTTACCAAACTAAAATATACGCGTATCTAAAGCATGGGCCCGCCGCGTAAGCCCAGAGTTCTAGATACGACGATAATCGTTATGACGACCGAAATGGAAAGACTATTGTCATTTATGAGAAATACCATTAGGTATTTGCATTGAGGGATACACATTTTCCACAAAACTAAATCGCCATATTTAATATTAATGTTACTTTCTGTTACACATATTGGCATAACCCATTGGAAGAGCAACGGATTAGCAACCGGAGGGTTGCGAGAGCGAAACTCGGTCCTGCCAAAGACAGCCGTGTATATGGAGGCTGGTGCACATTAAATCTCTCGTGATCTCAAATGTCCTCACGTTGGCGTGGTGTGGAAGTTTGGAGAGTGGGGTGGGCATGAGTGTGGACTCATGTGTTGCCTCGTCATCAGACTGTGGTTCAAAATTACGTGGTGTCGTCTTCAGATCTTTCCCTTGGGGATTGATCCCGGAACGTCGCCAATAGCCCTTCGTGATGCTCCGGTGAGACGTTGAATAAAATACCTACCTTCCTCGGCTGATCCCTCCAAGTGGTTTCGAAGAGGTATCTCGTCTGTCAAGATCTGACCAATTTTGCTAATGATGGGAAATCTCGTTATATATATATATATGTATATGTATATGTATATGTATATGTATATATGTATATGTATATGTATATGTATATGTATATGTATATATATATATATATATATATATATATATATATATATATATATGCCGATTTTGGATGATGACGAGATCAAGATCTGGTCAATCTTCTTCTAATGACGAGATGTCCCGTCCATAAAGATATGCACAATCTTCTTCTAATGACAGGATATCCCGTCCATAAAGATCTGGTCAATCTTCTTCTAATGACGGGATATCCCGTCCATAAAGATCTGATCAATCTTCTTTTAATGACGGGATATCCCGACCCTAAAGATCTGGCCAATCTTCTAATAACGGGATATCCAGACCCTGAAGATCTGGTCAATCTTCTTCGAATGACGACCCTAAAGATCTGGTCAATCTTCTAATGACGGGATATCCCGACCCTAAAGATCTGGCCAATCTTCTAATGAAGGGATATCCCGTCCATAAAGATCTGGTCAATCTTCTTTTAATGACGGGATATCCCGACCCTGAAGATCTGGTCAATCTTCTTCGAATGTCGACCCTAAAGATCTGGTCAATCTTCTTCTAATGACGAGATATCTCGTCCATAAAGATCTGGTCAATCTTCTAATGACGGGATATCTCGTTCAATACGATCCACTCAATTTTCTTCTAATGACGAGATATCTCGTTCATCAATATCTGGTCACTTTTTTAATAACGAGATACCAGGTCGAAACACTAACGAGGAAGGTTAAATCAAATGAATAATTGAAAGCATTTTTCAAATGAAATTCATTCAAAAAAAATATTTTTACATGGGATTTCGGAATAAAAGATTTTTTCACCATTTATATTCTTATGTTTATTTCTCTTCTCATAAATTAAACTATCAGCCGTTAATTTTGAAATAATTTAATTAATTTTTGTTGTGAAAAAAGTTTGTATCATTTTGTAGGGAAAGAAAAGAAATATTACATAAATTGAAGAGGACAAATTATAAAATATATCTAAGATGCGCTGAATCCTCCATGGACAGATTTACAGTTCGTGAATTTGTTCTTAGTTGTATTGAGTAAGTTTCGTGACAGATGGAACAAAGACGTTTTCCCCTAAAGTATATTTCTATAAAACCAAAATAATAAATATGACAAAACAGAACAAAGAACCAAGAAAAGAATAGAAACGTCTTTCACCCAGGATAATTCCAAACTGAGAGAGCGCACAATAAATTAATATATGCAATTTAGAAATTAATCAACGTTGCACTGGAACAACAAAACAGGCTATTGGCGACCGTTCGGGACCCATCCCAAAGGTAGGTAGGTAAGTATTTTAATTAACGTCACACTGAAGCATCACAAAGGGTTATTGGTGACAATCCGGGATCAATCCGAAAGGGAAAAACCCGAGGACAACACCACGTAATTTTGAACCACGGTCAGATGAGGAGGCAGCACTTAAGCTGGAACCCCACTCTTCCAAACTTCCACACCGCGCCAACGTGAGGACATTTGAGGCGGCCCCGGCGGATTTAACGTGCACCAGCCCCCTTTGTACACGACGGGCTTTGGTTGCATTTGAACTCACAATCCTCCAGTTGCTATTCCGTTACCCTTCGAATCCGACTACCGTGGTCCCACGTGGTTGTGGGTTAAATCATGAATCAAGTTATTGTTAAGGTGATAATCCGCCACGATCAAAAACACTAATCAGCACTTCCATAGCCAATCGGCTAAGTCGGTTTGTGATTTACCCTTCAGAGAACTTACGACAGCGACACCGCCCATACGATCCGCCTATTTCATTAGAAGGTCGACGGCTCATAATAAGGCGACTCGACTGTACTTGTAAGCTCGTGCCAAGCGCTCTCTGAATTTAATTTTTACTACGCGCGTGCAACTGCTACTTGCAAACGTTGTCTTGATTTTATATTTTTTAAGATCGCCGAACTATGATATTAGCGAATGTAATTTTTGCGATGCACGTGCAAACAGTAACCACGATATGGAATGTGACAAACAATTTATTTGGAATTCTGAAGAATTGGAGGAGTGTGAAATAGTTCGATCTGTTCCTTGTACTTTTTATCGTCCTTAGTTTATCAATGAATGCCGAAATGTTTGTAACGAGCCTTCGTTTCCATGTGTGCAACCGAAGATCTAATCTACAACTATTTAATACGTTCTTTCTGACAACCAGATAACCAAATAGGAACCCCAGAGTCTGTCCCTTTAACCCCCTGGATACGGAGACCGGACAAAAGTTTTGAGTCCCTTCGATACGAAAGGCTCGGATTCTTTTAGACCTCAAACTACTGAAGAATCACTCCAACCCATTACGATTTCCATCTCCTCTTTTATGTGCTAGAGACCCGCGCGTGAATAGCCTTATCTCCCGGTTGACAGTGTTATCGACGGGAGCTTCGAAAATTTGTTTATCCTCGAGCATCTGTTCTGTGAGAGGGTGAGTAAATGAAAAGAAATACACTTAAAAAGTCACCGTCCCTCTTTCAGTTTACCCGGGAAGAATCTGTCCCTTCTAGGCCATGCCCACGACCTGACAATAGAAACCGGCACATTAGGTGATAATGAGACGAAATATATTCTCTCTCATCCTGGGGGAAAGCATTGTAAAGGCCGTTTCGGTCGGTTTCAGTAAGTTGCCTGTAAATCTGTTGGGCCGGCTGCCGTAACCAAAGAAGGAAACGATATTTTGGCCCAACGTATGAAGAGGGTTAATGGACTTATATTAATGCTTCACTTGCCAAATCGATTAATTCCACTTTCTGAATTTTATTAAATTTTAATGTCAAAGCACTTGATTGACTCCCTAACTGTATATATTCAAAACAAATTTCTCTAATAATAAGTATTAACACCACTAAATGACAAATTTTTTTAGCCATTGAATAATAAATAATTTATTTCAGAAGTCAATCTGATTAACTCCATACTCTAATGTAAATCGTAATAAAAATTTAGTTAAAACACTTTTTAATAAAGCAATTGACTACTTCTTATATACAGTGAGTCAAAGTAAAAACCGAACACCAAAGAAAATGAAAGGAATTTGTACTCACAGTCCGAACAAACACAACAATGACGGGAGCTCAAATACAGCTAACGAAGAAGACATCATTTATATTGCTGATGAATCAATTTAAACAAAGTAATAATACTCGTAATATATGTAACAGTAACAGAACAGTTATTCATTTTTGCTAAAATCTTTAATAAAAAATGTATATAATGAAGTTTTTCTGTAATAAAAAAAATAATTTGAAGACTGAATTTGAATTAATAATTTTCTTTCACTTGCCAAATCGATGAACTCCCTTAATCACGCAAAAATTGTTGTAATAATAACGATTACTTCAAGGATATTCTATCTTATACTTTCTATATGTCGTTAGATAAAAGATATATCTGCAGTAATATAGTCTACATCGTTTATTTGAATTTATAATTTAAAAAGAATTTTAAAAAACAATGTATACTATTTTATCATTTTTCTCAACTTTTTGTTTTATGGAGTTAATCGATTTGGCAAGTGAGGCATTCATATATCAGTTTGATAGGGGGAGAACTACCGAGCACTTTATTCACAAGCAATGAATAAATAAATGAAAAATAAACAATTAAAAAAGTAATAACTCATTTAAATTAAAAAATAAGGATTTTGAATAAATCGACCACACTGGTAAAATAACCCCTTTAGCAGAGGGGATTGACCACTGTTACTAATTTTCAATAATATTTTGAGTAGCTAAACAGCATTCTTTCTGATAATCGGATCAGGATCACACGAAAAGAGAGAACTAGAGAGCTCCAAGTGAATTGGAACCTTGGTAGTCCAGTTTGAAGTGCAACGGATTAGCAAACGGAGGGTTGCGAGTTCAAAACTCCAGGTCCAGCCAGACCATCGTGTGCACGGGGGTGGTGTACCTTAATGTCTTCACGTTGTCAAATGTCTCCACGTTGGCGTGGTGTGGAAATTTGCAAAACAGGGAGCCAGCTAAGGTGTTGATCACGTCATCTTGACGCGATTCAAAATTGTGCGGCATTGTCCTTGGATCTTTCCTTTAGGATTGATCCCGAACCATCGCCAAGAGCCCGTTGTGTTGCACCAGCAGGACGTTAATTACCTACCAACCTCCAGGTGAATTATTAAGCATCTCGGATGACCACGCTTTCTCACGATATTAAATGCGTCATCTGACCGTGGTTCAAAATTACGTGGTGTTGTCCTTGGATTTTCCCTTTGGGAAGGATCCCGAACCGTCACCAATAGCCCGTTGTGTTGTTCCAGTGTGACGTTAATTAAATTACCTACCTACCTACCCATCCGGGATCAAAGTCGAAGGGACCAAGGAAAACACCACGCAATTTTGAATCACTGTCCGAGCTGAGCTGGCACTCCACTCTCGAAACATCCACACATGCCAGCCTGAGGACATTTGATGCGCGAAAGGATGTAAGCTGCATAAATAACGAAAGATTTCGTGTGTGATTTGTATCGCAACTGAAGTCTACCCTCTCTAAAAAAAGAAAAACACCAACTTTGACCCCATTCTTGACGTCACCCTCCAGAATCTGACACAACGGCCAACTTGAGCAAACGAAACAGTTAGGAAAAGGTACCGTTCCGGTTTCCGTACGCGCGGGGAAACTACAAAAGCGAGGCCAGCGCAGTAGAAACAGTTTCTCCAGCGCACGTGAGGACGGGGTGGAGGTGCCGGGGTGGTGCGGAGGTGGAAAAACTCTCCATTCACTAACCTCAGTCGGTGGCGATACTTCCAAGTATACGGAAGGCGGTCTCCCGGGTTGGTGCTACAGGTGAAACTTAGGATTCCGAACGGACCATGGTTCCTCCGTCTCGAACTGTTTTGCCTCTGATAAATATCCACCGGAGAACTTTTCCGGAGTTTCCCGAGAGGAATGCGTAAGGTCTTTTCGTGAGTTGTGCGCGGACTCATGGCTTCGACGTTTTCTGGACCTGTGTCGTGTGAGCTGTGAATGCCTTTCGAAGTATTGAGTAACGGAGGGGATATCTTTGTGGTGCTTCAAACTATCTGAACTACTTTCGGAGACAGTTTTTTCACAATTTGGATATGAAACATCGGTTTTTAGTGATATGATAAATATTCCAAATAGCAACTTTTGATTCCGCTGGATTTTAGTGCAGGTGATTCCACACTTAATTTACCATCTTCGGTACAAATGCGTATACCTACAACTGCTTTTGTAATTTGAAATGTATTGAATTTTTTCCAAATTCGAATTTGTAAAATTAAGTACAAATATTAAAGTAATTGCATGCGATTCTAAAAAACTCCGAATTAAATGAATGCGTTAAGAGTTCTTCAAACGTTGAATAAATTATAGTTTTACTTACGTTTGATAAATATAATTTATAATTTAATAAATTATAGTTTTACTTACGTTTGATAAATATAATTTATAATTTAATAAATTATAATGTATAACACATTTGAAACGGAATTAAAACGTTAAAAAAACAGAGTATCAGTGTTAATTAAAATAAATACGTATATGATTAGTTTCTATCAGGAGGAATTAAAATTTTAATTTGTATTTTTTTTATCCTATTATTTGGCTTCGACCAAAATATTTTGAACGTCATATTAATTTTTTAAAGTGATAATATACTTGACTTCTGACAAATGAGCTTTTTACTCTAATCCTGTGAATGTCGTCATTTGTACGTATCTGTCATACAAATTTTGCAGAACTTACGATTCCAACACTATTCACCCCCTGAAACTACACACTCACTACTTGAATGACAATACATTTTCAATACATTTCTTGAAGTTGTTGGTTCGGAGGAACGATGACTGGGAGATCACCTTTGTTTGAATCCATTCATAATAAATTGAATTGAGCAAGCATAACTATGGGTAACATTCAACAAAAACAAATAGACCTCCTACAGCTGTATTTGAGGGACCCAACGGTGAAGTTCAATGTGTCCGAATGCATGAACGAAACATACGACAGTGACGATCTAGAAAACGCGGACTGGTCTAACTGCTTAGGGCGCTATGTACCCGGAGCCTTGCTGAGTCGCCCTTACCTGTTGCCCTGGCAGCAACAAGCCCTTTGGGCCATCCTGTTTGCGGCCATGATAACTCTGGCGGTTGCCGGCAATGCGATAGTGGTGTGGATAATTTTGGCCCATAGACGCATGCGGACAATAACCAATCTCTTCTTGTTGAACTTGGCAGTGGCAGACTTTCTCCTCGCTAGTGGAAATGCAGCTTTCAATTTCGTCTTCATGCTGGAGAGCCATTGGCCATTCGGCGAGATCTTCTGTGTCATAAGCAACTTTCTTGCGAATCTTACGGTGTCTACGTCAGTCTTCACGATACTCGCCATGAGCATAGATAGGTGAGTCCACTTTTTTATTACTTAACCTTCCTGGTGGTTGTATCGACAAGGTATCTCGTCATTATCAAAATTGAACAGATCATGTTGGGCGAGATAGAAAAATACTGACCAGATCTTGATATCGTTATCATAGAAAAATCGGCAATATCTTGATGACGATTTATCTCGTCATTAGCAAAATTGGTCGTATCTTGATGGGCGAGATATCTCGTCGAAACCACTAGGAGGGTTAATGGTGATACTTCCTTTCCTAGTAGAGTAGAACCTTGATTATCCGAGGTAATGTGGACCTAGCCACCTTGGATAACTAGAAACACATGTAATACGGACATTGAAACACAACGGCCTATAGGAAATACACACAAATTTTACTATACTACATGTTCATATTACTACTACTGAAAGATTCATGAAGTAAGGATTGGTTTGGATGTTAGGGTTATATGGCGCAAGATCCAAAAGCGGGAATTCCGAGAATTTCAGGTTGTGTGACAGGCAGTATTCTGCCCATACACCAGACCAGTCAAAGTCAAAGTGCGCGCATTCGTGCTCGAAGCTTTAAAGTTAAAAATCTGAGTATTAAACTTAAGTTGGATAATGACGGACACTCGGCACATCGAGCTTCAATAATTAAGGTTCTGTTGTACTTTTCTGTTGCTTAACGCTCCAAGTGGTTTTGACGAGATATCTCGTCCATCAAGATCTGATCAATTTTGATGACGAGATATATCGTTCATCAAGATCTGAACAATTTCGCTAATGACGAGATATCTCGTCATAAAGATACGGTCGATTTTCTTTGCATTTCCTTGGAAATTTCCTTGAATTATGAGAAATTGTTTCCTAATATTTTGTGTATCGCTGTTGCTTTAGCAGTAACTACTGAAGATAAATTTGGCTTACAATCCAATGGAAATTTTCCTTGGATTTCCTTGGGATATTTAAGAAGGAATATTATCTTTCCTAATATTATTCATTGCTGTTGCATTAACAAAAACGGTATTCCAGATGTGTTTGGATTACTATATGATCCAACGAAAATTTTGTGGTTATTGAGATTCAACATCAATTAAATTGAGATTAAAATAAACGACTCAAAAATATTTGTTGATTTTTTTTGTCGAAATTCAAGTGAAATTGTTTCTCTCTGAATGTATTGTGTTTAGTTATTTCTTGACTATCAGTGAATCAGTTTCGTTGGTTACGGGATTCAAGGGCTACATTTATCAGTCAACCACGAAAGAAATGACTCAACTTTAGTATTCCAAGTGAATTAAGGTAGCTCATTATGGAAATTACTTTGGTTGCATTACATAAAGACTAGAGATAATATTTTCCCACTTCTTTACCGCGGTTGCCCACTTGGAAGAGCAATGGATTAGCAACCGGAGGGTTGCGAGTTCGAAACTCGGTCTAGCCAAAGACCGTCGTGTACATGGGGGCAGGTGAACGTTAAATATATCGTGACCTCAAATGTTCTCACGTTGGATTGGTGTGGAAGTTTGGAGAGTGGGATGCCATCTCATGTGTTCTCGTCATCTGATCGTGGTTCAAAATTCCGAGGCGTTATCTTGGATATTTCCCTTCGGAATTGATCCCTGATATTTGCCAATAGCCCTTGGGTTGGTCCAGTGCGACTTTAATTAACTATGTATCTACCATCCGGTAATTAAGAACATGCAAGAGGCCATTTTATAATCTAGTAACACACGTTAATTTAGAATCTCAGATTCGAGAGTCTGATGATCTTTCTTCTCGGACCGTCGCCAATAGACCGTTGTGTTCCACCAGTGTCACATTAATTAAAATACCAACCTCGACAGTCTGATGCAGATACAATTAATGATCATGAAAATATAAACAAAATGGGAAATTTAGAAAACTTGTGTTATTGAAAATCAGTAATGTTTCGAATAGATTTGTTAATTTTTGAAAAGCGTTTGTCAATATTGGCATAAAAAAGCTGCCAAAGAAAAAATAATTTCGGTTGAAAATTAATTTGATTTATCGATGTTTGGTGTTTGTAATCAAAGCAACATGATGATGGCACAAGTTACAAAACAGGTTACCAAAATAACAGCAACCTCTGTATTACGCTTGATAAAAAATCAGGGCCGCGGTGGCCCGGTTGGAAGAGCAACGGACTAGCAACCGAAGGGTTGCGAGTTCGAATCCAGCCAAACACCGTCGTGTACAAAGGGGGCTGGTGCACGTTAAATCTGTCGTGGCCTCAAATGTCCTCACGTTGGCGTGGTGTGGAAGTTTGGAGAGTGGGGTGCCAGCTCAGGTGTTGCCTCGTCATCTGACCGTGGTTCAAAATTACGTGGTGTTGTCCTCGGATCTTTCCCTTTGGGATTGATCCCGGACCGTCACCAATAGCCCATTGTGTTGCTCCAGTGTGACGTTAATTGAAATAAAATAAAATAAATAAAAAATAAAAGATAAAAAATCACAGAAATTGTTTTTCTAAAAACTGTCCACTTAGAATCAGAAATTGAAACGAAACTTTCAGTATTTTTGGCAAAAGTCGATTTGAGTGGTACGCAATGAATGTTCGTTAATTATTATACAACTTTTTTGGCAACAAATGTGTACGTTTTACGACGAATTTAAGGTTAGTTAGTTTATAAACGTCGCATTAAAGCACAAAGAGCTACTGGCTGAGGTCCGGGATCAATACCGAAGGAAAAGATCAAGGGCATCACCTCGTAATTTTGAGCCACGGTTGGATTACGAGGTCAGCAGCTCTCAGCTGACACCTCACTCTCCAAATGTCCACACCAATCCCGTGACCGTCTTCTGACCGTGGCTCAAAATAACGTGGTGGTGTCCTCGGATCTTTTCCCTCCGGTTTCATACCTGACCATCGCCAATAGCCCTTTGAGCTGCTCCAGTGCCGACGTTAATTAAATACCTACCTACCATCCAATCCGACTAAAGCAACCCTGAATGGTACGCAATGAATGCTCGTTAATTATTATACAACTTTTGTGCTGACAATTCTGCACGTTTCTTAACTAAATTAATATCAAATGTTGAAGACGCAGATTTTTTTTCCTCGGTTTAAATTGATATGGTAGGTAGGTATTTAATCAACTTCGTAATGGAGCAACACAACGGGCTATTGGCGACGGTCCAGGATCAAAAAGATCCAAGGACAACGCCTCGTCACTTTGAACTGCGGTCAGATGACGAGGTCACACCTGAGCTGGCACACTGCTCTCCAAACTTCCACACCAAGCCAACGTGAGGACGTTTGAGGCCACGACAGATTTAACGCTCACCAGCCCCCGTGAACACGTCGGTCTTTGCCTGGACCAAAGCCCTCCGGTTCCTAATCCGTTACTCTTCCAATCGTCCCTTATTTACTAAGATACAATAATCAAGTATTACTTCAAAAATTTAAATAAACTATACAGATCTTAAACTCTACACTTGGCCCATATCCTTTAAATATCTTACCCTAAATCGGTAGCTTGGATTCATTCTGACACAAAGCCCTACCAACTCTACGGACTACTTTGAATATAAAGGATTTTCCAAACGTTGATAAAAACCTGCCAAAGCAATCCGTGTTGAATAAATTCAAGCAGTAGTCAATGTTTTCTGTCCAGGCTGTCTCCAACAAAGGCGCTATCTCGGAAATTTCAGCTGTTTTGGATCAAGGGAATACTTTCGATTCTGAAATGCGGGCCGCTTGTAACGGATTTGAAGATTTTGCAATTCAATTGCTTGCTTCAATATATTCCAGGTAATTTTAAATTGTGGGACTTCAAGGTTGTTTTTTATCCAACGATATCGGATTCAAATGAATCACGTGCAAGGCTGTTCGACAATAGGTTATACGTCGACCTTCTAATAAATAGCTGTCGTGAGATCTCTGAAGGGTAAATCACGAATCGACTTAGTCGATTGGCTGTCCAATCGCCGACTAGTGGTTTTGATCAGGGTGGATAATCACTTTAATCAATCAATAATTTAGGATTGATGCTTTTGCACACAACTACGTGGCAGATCTTCAAACCGAGCTGGAAGAAATAACATGAAGCTGCGGGCACATGCTCCGTCTGTTTCATTATAAGGTCGATGAGTTTATAGAGAAGTTATGCTGTGTTAACAGAATACACAATCAAAACATTAGAATTTGAAGGAATTTTTACCTTTTGTCGAGACTAGATCCAGACAAAGGCGGGTCGTGTACACCTAAGCTGCTGCGCGTTGAATCTGTCGTGGCATCCAATGTCCTCATGTTGGGGAATGGAAGTTTGGAGAGTGGGATGCAGGCTCAGATATAGACTTGGTCATCTGACCATGGTTCAAGATTACGAGGCGTTGTCCTTGGGTCTTTCCCTTCGTGATTGATCCCAGACCGTCGCCAATAGTCCGTTGTGTTGCTCCAGAGCGGCGGTAACTACTTACCTAAATTATGAATATTTAGGTGTATACAGATGTACAAAATAATGTATCAAATAGAAATGTTTTAATAGGAGTTTTCTCCGTTTGAGAAAGAAGGATTTTACTATCTGAAAATCAGCTATCAACGCACTTCGAAATTTGTATTATGATTATCTAAAGTTCCCTAACATATGTGGTATATATATCGACGTTATTTGTTTATTGTGAGATGGCAAGTAGTTGAATTAGCGTCGGACTGGAGCATCACAACGGGCTATTGGCGATCCCAAAGGGAAAGATCCGCGGATTTCACCTCGCAATTTTGAACCACTTTCAGATGACGAGGTCACATGAAATAGCACTCCAGTCACGAAAGTTCCACACCACTTCGACGTGAGGAATCTGGCAGATAGAAATCAGCACTGAAAGCAACTGCGAAAATAGGTAAAGGCATAATTTAATTGACCGTGATTCTTAGACAAACAACACAGTTATCTAACACCAGTCCTGTGATACTAAATTGATTGAAATACGCATGCGTGCCGACATGTTAACACAGAAACGGAGTACGCATGCGCATGTCGTAAGTTTTGTGGCATGCCGCTCCAATGTGGGACCAGCTTAGTTGCATATGACGAAAAAGGTTCAGCGTAAAAAATTCCGAATCGCCTTTTACTGCTTTAATATACTATATACCGATATATATGAAATTGAAGTAAGTATTCCGAATCTAATAGTGGTATTGAGATGTGACTGTGGTGTTCTTATCATATATTTTATTGTAAATAAGAATTAATACATACCCGTAAGTAAGCGAAATGCAGTTATACATTTTGGATAATCTTATTTCATCTACAGGCATCAAGTCCATTCATGTGAATATGGATGCTATATTCATTATAAAAGGACTGAAATAAAGTATGAAATATGAAACTTCATATTGCCACCCCAACAATAAGCAATTAAGAAAGTTTCGCGAAGTTGTTATGAGCGAATCTTCTAGTTTATATAAATTACTTATGGTTTCATGTATTAAATTAACTCACTATTTAAAATGAAACAATTCTTGAATAATAAAGTTTCGATTTATTCAAAATAGTTTAATTACTACTAACTATTGAGGCTTTTGTGTGTATTACCTTGATTCAGTTACCTGCGAAATTCTAACATTTATAATATTCGTAACTTTCTGAGGAATTCAGCATGCATGTATCCCTTCTGCAGCTTATGTGTATTACCTTGACTTTACTATCTGTGTAATTCTAAAATATTTACAATATTTTTAATCCTCAAGTTTTAACACGCATGTATCCGTTCAATAACATGCATTCTTTCCTCTATACAATTTATTTGGACCAGTTTTGACCTTGACTTATACAATGTGTTCTAGAGTATTCTTTCAAGCAATCGATGTGGTTATTCGGCAATGTGTAGTGTAGATTAAAAGCAGTATGTATACTGTTCGGAAACCTTGTGACGTTATGAAGAAAATCGAATAACCACTCCAACAATTAACTATTAAATTTATATTTAACCCACACCACGAAAGATTGGGAAACCATGATAATCAGAGAAACAAAACAGTCAGTTAATCAACTAAAACAATGTTTCTGAAGCTTAGGTCTGTAATTTGGCACCAATCTCTTGGGAGAAATATACTGGTCCTCAGAAAATTTTAGAAAAATGTACAATTTCTCGTTACAAATAGAGGGTTGATTGTTCTGATATTCGTCCAACTTTACACTTGTTACGTGTTTCGGACGATTTACCCGGGTACGTCTGGGAATTAAGTAGATTCCTAATCACGACGGTACATTTTGAGTTTTCTGAAGTTAATTTTGGTTAGGTTTTGAATAAATATGAGTTCCCCTAAGTGCCTTTTGAGCATAGAGTGTGTATGCAAAACGAACATAATTTAAACTTAAAACCAAAGTTTATTTCTTATTTTTCTGTCACACACCATCCTGCACACCTGAAGGGTGAAAAAATCTTCTCTTCCAAGTGTGTCGCATTTTTAACCCTCCATTACTCGCGGCTTTTTAACCCTTCTGGTGGTTGTCTCCAAAAGGTATCTCGTCATTAGCAAGATGATCTGAACTTGATGAACGAGATATCTCATCATTAGAGGAAGACTGACCAGATCTTGATCTCGTCATGCTAGGAAAAATAGACAATAAATTGACGAGATATCTCGACATTCACCAAATTTTCACATCTTGATGGACAAGATATCTCTTCGAAACCATTTGGAGGGTTAACAAGAGATCGCGGTACATCTGGCATGTGCGAGGTTTTCTTTCATACATATAAACAATCTTTAAATATATTTTTTAAACAAGTAGAACACTTTAGGACATACTAAAAAAATGTAAAAAATGTGTTGCTTGAAATTTTTCATACTAGATTTTTCTAGTTATTCTTTTCATTGTATAACATAAAAGAAAGTCACAGTGCATTTGTCAGGACCAGTGGACTATTCGAGGGTAAACTTTCTCTAGAAGTGAATAAACATTTAATTTTAGACTAATTACGGCGTTTGTCGAGTTAAATAAAATTTAATTACGCGTTCTTTTTCATTCATTACTAATCCTAAGATTAAAAAATTCGTGAAGATCACGAAAAGTAAGTTATTTTTTCAATTAAGAAGCTAAGGGAGTTTAATGACAGGGTGAGGCACGAAAGATAATCCCCAAAAGTACCAGTCCATACCATGGAAAGTTTGAGAAATGATGATACCTCAAACCAAACCAGTTTGTGTTTGGCGCAGCTTGTCCACTTTTGGACCTTGCGCCATAAAACCCAAACATCCAATTCAATCCAAACCCAGTCTAGTGAAATAAAATAGAATACAACACATCGACACACGTAGAACATACCGTCGACTAAACATACATTGATTCGGCGGAGTTTATTCACTGTTTAAATTTTTAATCACATTACTTCATTATTAATTGCAGGAGTAAATATACTCTGTCTACAGTCCGCAAGGAATAAAATGCAGCTAAGCTTTGAAGCAACTGAAAAATCTGCAATTGAAAAAAGCAAAAATCGTTGAAAGTGAATATTTATATTTCCTGTCTGCCAGGGGCGAAGTAAGAAAAGAATGATTTACTAACTGTTGTTCTTTTTCCGCAAGATGAGCAGCATATCGGAGCACGGAAACCAGTTTAGGTCTGTTAACTCAGCATCGCCAAGGACGTTTACGTCTTTAGATTTTTCTCTTATTCAAAATGCACATTGTATCGATATTATTAACCATATAATTAGATATCATTATGCAGTCTCCGGTTCTAGCCTTCCTTATCTAAGATATGGCAATTCGCACAAAATTACTTAGATGTATTTTGATTCCATTTTCAATAAGTTATGGCATGAGCAGATATCAGTAGACTTTAATCCCCTTTTCAATAATTTGGGCATGAGCAGATGGCAGCACACTTTAATACCATTTTCAATAATTTTAGGCTTAAGCAGATGGCAGCAGACTTCAGTACCATTTTCCATAATTTTGTGTATAAGTTAGATGACGCAGGCTTTAATCTCATTTTCAATAATTTTGAGCATAAATAGATGAGGAATTCCAAATAGTCAAATACAGTTCCTTATTCGTAGAAATTTTGGAGCATGTATATTCAGAGTGTACATATATTCTTCTCCAACTATTTCAAAACGACAGACACGAAGGTACTTATGTAATTATAAGCGTAATAAATTATTGGTTTCGTGATTATGAAAGTATTGTTTTCTGTGTTAAATACATCGATATTGTTCCTACTGTTTGAATTGCGTTCTAAACTATATTTATTTTCCTTTGAGTTTTTATTTTTATCCACATGAGAATACCATTGTTCGCGCTTTTTATCTTGTGGAAGTTTTGAAAATATATTCTTCTGAAAATATGTTTATGCCTGAACATTTCTGGAGTTTATATAAATTGTAGAAATATTATATACATAAAACGGTGATTTTCTGTAGTAGCGTATTTTGTTTCGTTTCTAATCGAAGACCTTATTATATTATTATATAAGTAATACATAATTATTAATAAATATTATAATTACTAAAATTAACTCAATCAAATATCAGATTTCGTAAGAGTAACGCAACTTAGTTTTTTTGACGTCATTCAAATTGAAATTATAACCATTACACCATGTAAAAATTTGCGAAAGTAGAAAGGTACGAACTTAGTCCATTCGTAACCAGTGAGTGTTTCCTTTCATGAAATTTGTTTTCCTCTTTTTCAAACATTTGAGTCCTTCAACCACCTTACTGAAACACATTCTTCCAATTATGTGAAAGTGTTTTGAAACAGTGATGGTTAGTTTTGGGGTTTTATGGCGCAAGGGCCATACTGCACTAGGCACAACATACAATATCAAGTATTAGACAGACACATAATGAAAGTTTTACTGACACAGAAGAGAGAAATACACCCAGGGAGGAATGCACCTGACAGGAATCGAACCTGCACCGCCCACAGCTCGAAGGTTGCTAGCGCAGCGGGCATAACCACTGAGCCACGAAGCCCCCTGAAGCAATTATAGAGAACAGAACATAGAGATACATTTATTACAATAATTGCAGTTGGATGACAGTGAACATTTTAACTGTCAGTATTGACTCAAACGTTGTCAAAATATATCAATAAAAATAATAAATTGCAGTTTATTCGTAATGATTTGATAGAATAATATTCTATATACAGTACTTATTTTTAAATATAAATACACAAAAACTTTAGTTCCGAATGACTCCGTAAAAATTACCTCTACAATTAAATTGAAATTTAAAGGGAACAAAGACAGTCGTGTGCATGTTAAATCTGTCGTGACCTTAAATGTCCCCCATGGCATGGTGTGGAAGTTCCGAGAGCGGGGTGCCAGATCAGGTGTTCACCTCGTCATCTGACCGTGGTTCAAAATTACGAGGTCTTGTCCTCGGATTTTTCCCTTCGTGATTGACCCCGGACCGTTGCCATTAGACCGTTGTGATTATCCAGTGCAACGTAAATTAAACCACATACCTACCAAAATATACAGGGCGTTTCTAATTTCTGTACAAACGTTACAGGGAGATATGAAACACGAAAGTGAACCTCATTCACATGGGATGTGTATCAGCATGTGCCACCTGTTAGAGGCGCTTCTTGACGCTGGGGCAGTTGCCCAGTTTGGGCCATTGCCGTTTTAGATGCTGACTTCCAAATATCATTTCATGATTGCGAAGTTGACTCAAATTGATATAGCAAATGAAGAAGGTAACGGAAGCGAACGAGTTGTGAGATTGTATCGTGAAAGGTACCCCGCAGACGTGTGCCAAATGTCTGACTTTGTGTGAAACTAGAACGTTCCATGGAATACTATAAAATTTTATACATGTGTATACATGATATTTCATATAACATAAAAATAACATTTATATTTCATATAAATTTTATACATGTGTAACATATATATTTCACTAATGTACGTGGCACAGAAATCGATGTTGTTCCTTTAGAGTCGAATGGCAACAACGGATATCTATATAAATAAGAATGGAGTGTTTGTACATTGAATATTTTCGATCCATTTCAAATTTTATATCCGTTTTGGACCCTTCTGTTAAATCCTCTCTTGCGCGTTTGGTGTATGTCTGTCCATCTGTCTGTATGCGTGTGCCCGCACTACGGCCAAACGATTGAATATATTTTCACGAAACTTTGCATACTGTGAGTTATATTCATTTAGTGACTGAACTTGGTTGTGTAAGTCTGACTTTCCGTCTTCCGGTTCTATGTTCGATTTTGTGTTTGTGTGTTTGTACAAGTATCACATAAGATTTGTTCAATATATTTTAAATTTTTGTTTAGTATTTGATACATCACATTTTAATTTAGTGAATGCATTATTTGAAATTTCTCTTAGTACATATTTAGGAAAGTTTCACGTTAAAACATCTGAGTAACTACTTAAATCAACCATAATTTGGTAGTTCAGGAGTAGCTGGGAGGTATATGGAGCATTGCAATTACTTGAATTGTTTTACCAGTGTTGCTGAAAAGTGAATTATTTTGCAGATATGGTAGGTATTTTAATTAACGTCACACTAGAGCAACACAGCGAAATTATTTTAACTAATAGTTTATTTACAATATTTCGACCTTGTATACCTTATTTTCTCTTTACGAAATATAAAAAATTCTGAATATTTGGGACAGACGGTAAAGAGAATAAAACTACAAAACAAAACGTTTTAATGTAGGCCTGGTAGCTAATATGGCAACCTGTGTATTTTTTTAATCGTTTGCTTTTTTGCTTTTTTAAATTTGTGTCCGTTATATTCCAAGAATCTATTTTGTAAGGAAAAATAGATACATTCATTACTTTACGTTCGAAGCTTTTTTAAAATCTGTTTTAAGATGTGTTTCTGGATTTTTAATTTGATGTTTTTCGTTCAATAAATGTAATGAAGGTAAATAATGGTTTAATTAATCTCAAAAACATTTTTAATCATTGTATGATAATTTTGGGAAATTCTTTCGTTTTTAAATGAGCTACAAGGCATTTATATGATACTCTAAACTATTCTATGCATTCTGGGTAACATTGGAACACAGTAGAGACTTCATTCTTACTAAAAATTAAAATTCTACAAAAATGTAAAATGTTAAATATGACATTTATTTATATTTGTGAAATTGAGTGTCTAACCATAACATTTGTGTACTTTTATTAGAGTGTGGTAGTTGTTACCATGGGGTGAATAGGAATTACAATTTATTAACGAAAATGGAAATTAGTTAACCAATTCAACCTGAGTAACGCCGGGTTGTTCTGCTAGTAAATAATAAAAATTGATACTGAAAAACTTTTCCCAGTTAGTGCTTCGCTAAAATACTAATATAAGAATACTAGCAAAGTAATAGTAGAAAAATCGCTGTAAGATACAGGAAATGGAATCTACAAACCTAATAGATTTTCTACTACTTACAGAAAGTTTGTGTTCCTACAAGTGTAAGATGGGAAAGGATTTAGAGATAAAGGGAGCAAATATATCAATACAAATAAGCGTGGACACAATTGTAGAAGTTCCTAAGCAACATGGAATTAATTACCAGCTGACGACTTACACTGCAAATAAAAGTTTGGTAATACCTTCAACGATTGCGAAACCATTTCTAAATATATCTGTACTTTGATAAAAAAAGGACTAATGTTTTCAAGTTTTTTCATTTCATTTGTGAAGTTTTTAGTTACATCCGATTTGATCATTTTGATTTTTTAATTTATAATGCAATGTAGAAAAAATAATTCTCAAATTATTTTATTTTTTCAATGTACAATCATGTACATGTATTTATTAGTACAACCGTGGCTTTCGATTTGTTCGCTTTCCTGAAAATTTTCCTATACCGGGAATTTTCCGTATTAAAAAATTCTATGGAATTTTAAATCGCTCTTTTCAAGAGATCTAAATGTTTGATACACAACTAAATCATTCATTTTGAATGTACAAATATAATTCCCAGATTATTTTATTCTTTTAGTATAGAATCTTCTAAGTATATTTACTAGTACAAAAGTGATAATAAGATTTGTTTGCTTTCCTGGAAATTTCCCTAGACTGGAAACTTTCCCTATAGAAAAATTCCATGCAAGTTAAAATTGCCCCTTTCAAGAGATCTGAATATTAGCTTCACAACGAGATAATTTATTTTGAATTCAATGGAATTTTCAAAATGTAAGGAAGCAGTATAAACTCAGGAAAATCTTAAACCTTGTAAATTATAGGATCAAGGGCAATGCATAAAATAAATTAATACATAAATACCTACAATACATAAATTACGCAGACAACGTTAATAACAAATAGTGGCTTCATCATCACAGCATTTTTCTTATACGTAAGGGATCGTATCGGTTTCTACAGTTGTTGAAATTCATTGAGGATAAAATTGCTTATTATTGTCAGTCTGCAATTGATTATTGGAAATCTGCAATGTATTGCAGACTTCCAAATCTCGTGTTTTTATTCAGCTTGTAGGGCTATTGAGGTGTTTTAGCTTAAAGAGTGAGAAGGCAGAACTCCTTTTCCCAGAAGTGAAATAAGTTTGTGTGGTTTTATCTCCACAATACCTCACCCACCTGGTGGTTGTTTCGATGTGGTATATTGTCATTGGCAAAATTGACCATATCTCAATGAAGATAGCTCATCGTTAGAAGAAACTGACCTGATCGCGGTCTCGTCATCATGAAAAAAATCGGCAATATCTTGATGACGAGTTATTTAGTCAAGAGTAAATTGGTCAGTTCTTGATAGACGAAATATCTCATCATTAGTAGAAAACTGACCAGATCTTGAGGTCAGCACCATAAAAAAATCAGCAGTATATTTATGACGAGATATTTCTTCATTAGCGAAATTGATCCGATCTTGATATCTTGTCGAAACCCCTTGAAAGGTTAACCAATATTATTTATTGGTATCTCAATTAGAAAAAATATGTACTTATAAAAGTAAAATATATAACTTGTAAAAGCACAAAAATAACGTTCATTGTGACCTACGAGCTATTACCAAAACACCATCGTTATATTTTATTTCATATTTTTGTCATTATATGATAGATTTAAACAATTTTTCTACTGTTTAAGCTGCTTGCATAAGTTCTGGTTTAATGTATCAACTACTTAAGTCTTCCAGGAAAGTATTATCACATGTGTGTTTCGAAACTTTTAAGAAATACCTTGAAATTAACGAAACTAATGAATAGTTAGTGTTGCAGCACTCAGCGACACTCACAAATTAATACAAAATAAATACGTGTATAATGGCGCTAAAAATATTCATCTCGAGATATGATTAAATCCTCTTCTCATGCAGTGTCACCAGCTCCATTTAATTCCTAGAACCTGTTCCAAGGATCAAGGTGAGTAGGTTGTACCATAAACCCACCGTTTATCTCAGGCTGCGAATCTTTCATTAGTGCCGGGATGGCCGTAATTAGAATTCACCTTGCAGATAATGCGTTTCGTAATCCTTCTAGAGTCATGACCTTCGACAAACAATCATTCCAAGATCGATCGAGAGAAGGTATCGCTGCTGAGTTTCGTTCGAAAAAAGGCAGCTGTTCAATGGGTTATGTTAACCTGCTAATACTCTAAAGGGATTCCGTTCCAATTAACACCACGTTATTGTGTGTGTGTGTGATTGGAACGGACATTTCACGTGGTTCTTCATCCTTTATTGGAATCATCTGATCAGTATCCTCAAGTTCACGTTTTGAAAATTCGCTGTCCAAGGTCCTCACAAAGTGTGCGGTTTACGATACCATAGTATTGATGTTCTTACATAGGGGAGGTTCGTTGTTCCATGTTTCTTACATAGGGGAGTTTTGAACATAGCTAGGCGCAGCTTGGTCAGATCTGGCCCTTTACCCATAATACCCAATCAACCTTACAAAGGGGAATGCAGGTACCATAGTACCGATGTCCTATCATAGAGGGAAGTTCGCCTGTACCATAAAATCGAGGTCCTTCCGTAGGGGAGGTCCGCCAGTACCATAGTACCAAGGCATTTCACCAGTGCCATAGTACCAAGGCAGTTCTCCAGTACCATAGTACCAAGGCATTTCACCAGTGCCATAGTACTAAGGCAGTTCACCTGTTCCAGAGTACCAAGGCAGTTCGCCTGTACCATAGTACTCAGGCCCTTCCATAAGGGAGGTCCGCCAGTACCATAGTACCAAGGCAGTTCGCCTGTACCATAGTATTAAGGCCTTTCTATAGGGGAGGTTCACTAATACGATAGTACCAAGGCAGTTCGCCAGTACTATAATTCTAAAGCCTTTTCATAGGGGAGGTTCGTCAGTACCACAGTACCAAGGCCCTTCCATATTATAGTATATCTGAGTACCAGTATACCTGAGTAACTTCTATGAGAAGTTATCTGGTACACTTGTTCCGGGGCATAAGAAATGTGTGAAAAGCTTTTGTACTGCTAAATATGCAGTTTGTTCGTAATGTTTTCAATGTTATAAATTTTTCCATGATACATGTAATAATAAAGTTCTATAATAAGTTTACAAAGAAAAATAATATAAGAAATTGTACATTTATGAAAGTTAAATATTGAGTATTTCGAATATATTGTTGTATGTCATAAGTATCAGTCATCTAACATGGAAATGTTACCCAAACTTGAAGATGAGTGGAACCAAATGCAGCCAAGGGACAAGTGCTTTGTCGGCAAACTGATGAAATAAAGTGAGTCTCCAATTGCTTCAAATGTGATTGGAAATGGACACTTTCTTGACATTGCAAACATGTATGGAAAGTGTAATGATATTATCTGGAAGTAATACCTCAGGAATTGTGCACATTAGAAAAAGAAACTCGAGCCGTGATAATCGCATTCCAAGTAATACTAATCCTCCAAGTGGATACGATGAGATATCTCGTTCATCGAGGTATTGCCGATTTTTTGAAGATGGCGAGATCAAGATTTGATCAATTTTTATCTACCGACGAGATATCTCGTCCATCAAGATCTGGTTAGATATTTGTCTAATGACGAGGTTTCTCGTTCATCAAGTTCTGGTCAATTTTTCTAATGAGACGAGATACCTCGTAGTACAACCACATGGAGAATAAACTGTAATGCTGAAGTTATATTAAAATTCAAATACTATCTCAAAATATGTTATATTTAGCCATGTTAGAATTAGATTATATCTCGATCTTTTAATATTCGTTTAAATCTTTATTTTCCATCTATTATACAAATGTAGCCATTACTTTGGAATCAAAATGAATGTGACACTTATTTTGACACAGGAGTATGCTATGAATAATGCATATCCAATAATGAGATTCAAATGACAGTTGTTTTGAATGGTTTGTATAGATAGCGAAATACTCTAAAAGTTACCAGTTAAAAATTCTGGAAATTGGTTTCGAATAGAAAAGTAGAGAAAACGTACATGGGCGAACTTAGTACGAAAAACGTCAAATCCGGACATACAGCGTTTGTTTAAAATGTATGTATTCTCTTAAGGTCTGGTAAGTTATGAATTACCATGGTGGTTTCCACTCTTGAATTTCTTTTTTAATCACCATTAAGAAATTAAAGTACTCTATATTTCTTTAAAAGGTGTCCATATATGTTTACTGATTGTGTTGTTACGAAAAATATTTTATGGCTTTACTGCTCAAAAGTATCAAGGAAATGCAAAATAATGTTAATATTTTACTATCATAAATATTTATTATCTGACTAACTTATGGGAAAGGATACTTTGTAGTTTGCTTTATGACTTTTCGTATGTCACATCATACCATATGTATCAATATTAAGTTCATTTGATTTCTCAATAAAAAAAGCTTTTAGTTAGCTTCTCTTAGATTATAAAGCATAATGCTATGAGAAGCCAATTTTGCTGAAATAAGTTGCTTTAAGTCGTTGATAGTTGAAATATTCATGCTTTGTTTCGAGGCGCATAAAATATCCGTGTAAAAGTATATAATTTGGATTTTTCAGTATTATCCGACGACTGCGGATAAATCCGAAGTATTGTACATAACTAAGATTCAACTGGTGGAAGTAAGTGTCTAGTTGAATTTACGTCATACCGGTACAGCACAACGGGCTATTGGCGACGATCCGTGGATAGCACCTCGTCATTTTGAATCACGGTCAGATGACAAGGTCAATACCTGAACTGGCATCCCGCTCTCCAAACTTTCACACCGCGTCAAAGGACATTTGTATCTGCGACAGATTTAACATTCACCAACCCCGCGTATACGACGGTTTTTGGATCGAATTTCGAAATCGCAATTCTCCGGTTGCTAATCAGCGACTCCATCAACTGGGCTAATGTGACCCAATAGCGATCCGGGATCAATCCCTAAGGGAAGGACATCACCACGTAATTTTGAATCACAGTCAGATGACGAGGTCAACACTTTAACTGACACCTTCCTCTCCAAACTTGCCACCACGCCAACTTGAGGATATTTTAGAGCACGGCAGATTAACTCTACCAGATAAGATTACTGGTAGAGTTGTAGTGTAAGAACTATGATATAATATGGCTCTGGGTTCTGAGTACAGCACTTTTTCGTTGAACATTTATCTAAAAATTTAGTTAAAACTTTAATCACTTCTTACAGTACTCGGGGTTACCGTGTGCTGCTCTAGGAACTTGTGAGTTATAGGGGTTCAGGTTCGATTTCTCACTTCCGTGTGAGTAAAACATTACTAGTCTATGTTGATATAATATATGGTTGTCTGATTAAGACGTTGCCATTACAGATACTATGTGAATGGACTTGAATTTCGGCCTTCTATGACAGAATAAGACTGACATTACCAGAGGCCAAATAATGTATCCCGTCTGTCAAACTTAGATAATTCACATTATCTGGGCTAAGGAAAGTGTCTGGACCTAACACCCTGAGACTGACATGGTCTTATCGTATCCAGGTTCAGAGATTACGACCGACAACTGACAATCAAACTTTCCCTATAATCTTTGCCTCAATCATTCATTGAGGCCGCGGTAGCCCGGTTGGAAGAGAACCTGATTAGTAACCCGGTGGATTGAGTGTTCGAAACTCGATCCAACCAAAGACCGTCGTGTACGTGTGACTGGCGCACTTCAAATCTGTTGTGGCCTTAAATATCCTCACGTTGGCATGGTGTGGAAGTTTGGAGAATGGCGTGCCAAGTCAGGTATTGACCTCATCATCTGACGAGGTCAAAATTACGATCCGCTGTCCTCAGTTCTTTCTCTTCAGATCCTACGCAGTCTCCCAAATCCTGTCTTACGTGGTGTTGTCCTCGGATCTTTCCCTTTGGGATTGATCCCGGACCGTCACCAATGGCCCGTTGTGTTGCTCCAGTGTGACGTTAATTGAAATACCCCCCCCCCAAAATCCTGTTTCGCTCCAGTGCGACGTAAATTCAACTACCTACCTCGATAAATCGCCTAACAGAGTTACTTGCGTATCGAGATATTTTAAATCTATTTAAAATGTTTTCACCCTATAAGTGATCAAGATCCAGGCAATTTTGTAAGCGACGAGATATATCGTCATCAAGGTATCGCTGAATGTTTGACGATGGCGAGAACACGATCGGGTCAGTTCTCTTTTAGTAACGAGATATCTCGTCCATCAAGATCTGGTCAGTTTTGCTGGCGACGAGGTACCGCGTCTAAACAACCAACTCCAGGTGGGTGAATTTCAGTCATGTAAATTGCAGTATTTTGTCAGTTCAGACAAATAAAAGCCATTAAAACTTTGGTAAAATTTTGCCTGTTTTTGTCGGATTCAAAAACAAGTGACATGAGCATTAAACGTATGGCATTGGTATGAGGATTGACATTTTAGCACAAGTTTAAATCTCGTTTATAAATTTACTTTACGGAATCATCGAACTAAATCTTTAAGAGCTCCATTAAGCTCTAATACTGTGAAAGTAGCTTCGCATTGGAGGCTTAGCCAAACTGCTACAATTCTACTATGCAGGATTCACAGCAGCGTTGTGTGCTTAACACATTTCTATAGTCAGTTGGATGACTCGAATGTTGTTACGGACCATTAATTATGCTCTAAAACATATCATTACTATAATTCACTGTCCCGTCACGCAGCAATAATGCTTACACTTTTTCTGCCTTCAGAGTGCATGTAGATAATTGCGCCAGTATTTTACTAAGAATTGCAAGCTATTAGTTTTGCTTAAAATTGTAGAACGTGCTGCTCTGTTACAATGTTTAAAATAATGTACGGAAGTGTGTTACGTGTCATTAAATGATGTCAAGTTTAGACAGAATGGCCTGTTTAATTTTTTCTTGAATAATGTGCTTTTTGCAATTTAAATCCTGCTAAGATCTATGAAAAGCTAAAATATCAATATTTAAAGGAAGTGTTCTAAAGTATAAAAAGCATAAAATATCAATTTCTAAACGAAAAATTCTAAACTATGAAAAGCGTAAAATATCAATTACTAAAGAAAATATTCTAAAGTATGAAGTTATTCAAAATTACGTGGTGTCCTCAATCTTTCCCTTTGAGATTGATCCCGGACCGTCACCAATAGTTTTTTGCTGCTGTGTGACGTTAATTAAAATACCTTCCTACCTCTACATATGAAAGGCATAAAATATAAATTTCTAAACGTAGGAAGGTATTTAATTAACGTCGTACTGGAGCAACACAACGGGCTATTGGCGACGATCCGGGATCGAGCCCGAAGGGAAAGATCTTTGGACAACACCACGCAATTTTGAACCACGGTCAGATAACGAGGTCACACCTGAGATACCATCCAACTTTCCACACCACACTAACGTGAGGACATTAGGGGCCACGACAGATTTAACATGCACCAGACCCCTTTGTACACGACGGTCTTTGGTTGGATTCGAACTCGCAACCCTCCGGTTGCCAGTTCGTTACTCTTCCAACCTGGCTACCAAGGCTCCAATTTCCAAAGGAAATATTCTAAACTACGAAAACCATAAAATATCAATTTCGAAAGGAAATATTCTAAACTAGAAGATCGGCGCAGGAGATCTGCGCTAAACTTTCCGAATTGTTCAATATATTTTGATGGCAAAATGTCGTTTCTCGGATTTCATATCTTCATATGGTGAAGATATTTTATTAAAGTGGGGGTCTCTCTTGTAGTTTTAGTAATATTATGCAGATTTAAGTTGAAATAAGATTTCGTAGAAATGTTTTCGTTCAAAAATAGCATTATATTTTTCGGATACAGTTTAAGTGGAAGGGACATTATTAAACATTTCACGATGAGAGCTTTACAACCTCTCTAATGCTCTTAAGAACTGTAATTCGTGAAATAACCCATTTGACAATCACGGATCTAATTTCAAATGCATAAAAATAAAGGAAAATATAAAAACATTATGGATATGGAGTTTTCTCATTAGTCAGTTTTTCTAATAACGTCTGGAAACTCTAGAAAAAAGATTACTGCAGAAATTGGACATATAGAAGTAACATTCTAAAGGAATTGTTTCATACATTACTGGAAAAATAATAGATGAAATTAAGAATTTTTTGGAATCTAAATTTGGGGAAAATATGTGTAACTTTAATTGTAATAATATCCAGTTAGAAACGGCATAATATGTATATCTTTTATTTTCAATTAATGTTTCTATATGTAGTTTAAAAATTGATAGTTAATATCATTAAATTAATTTGTGCAGAAATAATTAATATATATATATATGTGTGTGTATATATGTGTATATATACATATATTTGAGTGTGCATATATGTATGTATATGTGTATATATATATACATATACATACATATATATATATACATGAAAAATTTAAGAAATATTAGGTTTTTTAATAACGCACACAATTTCTATGGGAGAAACACATTCTTATTTAGAGCAATAATTTCTATAGAATCAAAAAATAATGTGAACGAACGAACATTGAACATTATTTTTTCCTGAGAGGATTTAGTAGCAGTTGGGTATTTTTACGGTGTCAGGCAACGATCTGTAAAACAAATTGTTTCTCAGTTTTATCTTTTGTTAGAATGTTATTGTAATCCTGAATGAGTTTGATACCTTTCTGCAACGTCATTCACAACTGTCTTCTCAAGATTTTCAATTCCACTTTTGTAACCAGGATCATTCTTCCATGTTGAAGTGTCTGTCGAGGAAATCGGTGCTGATGGAAAATCTCGTGAACAAATTTTTTGTACCGGGAGTTACTAAAGACGAAAACTCGATGTTTGTAAAGGAAGAAAAAACTTTTTGGTGCAGAAAGTACCTCTTCAGTTGATTTTTTTTTCTTGTTCCTCTTCTTCACCTTTGTCTGCTTCCAGCATAATTTGAGCCATATTTCTCTTAACCGCTTTTTGGAACATGGTCATCAAATAAGGATGGAGCCACAGTTTCGGGAACTAATTACCAGAGACGGTTGGAAAATTTTTTCGCAGCAGCCTTACTGATTTCTTGATCAATATCCTGATAATTTATCAGTTGACGCATGAATAGGAAATCATGATAAGATGCTTTAATTGCCTCTGATGACAGAAACCAGGCTCGAACGTACACTCGAGGAAGAAAAATACATATTTTCTAAACGAGTTCTCCCTATAAGATAACTGAAATTGATCTTTAAAAAGGCATATCTTGAATGCATAAATTGCCTTTGTCAACCACCTATACGAAACGATATCCCATTCTTCGGAATGCCGCCAATAAAGAGCATCATTAACAATTCTCGGTAATCATCTCTGTTTCTGCGTAGAAAGGTGGTGTTCAAGAAATCCAAGAATGGAAGAGCGGACATCATTGCTACCAGTTATGTAAACGTCCTTGTCGAGTTTCGTCCAGGTTTCTCTAAATCTTTTGAAAAGCGCCATGTCTGGACCAGAAGTTGCACCCATCAGTGAGTCGAAACAGCTCCTCAAAACTAACTCAAAAATGTGATGACGGTAAGGGAGGTACAACAGGTCAGGATTGAACAATTTTTTTAAATTTGTACAGGAAACATTTACTCGACCTGTGTTGTTTACTGTCGTATCACAGCAAAGTGCCTGAATTTTGTCGGTTATGCCCCCTTCTTCACTGCTTTAAACAGCCATGGCTTGCTCTTCTCCTGAAGATGTTGGGATTTCAGGGACTCCCAACAATTGCTCCTTACCTAGAAAAGTTACTATTATTGCCAGTCTATCAACCTTTTCAACACCTATGAGTGCTTGTAGCAGCTTTCCATCCCAGTGCAACACAAATTCTTGGCAGTCGTTTAAGTTAAATTTGTGCTGAATTTCTGTGTGTCTCGCTTCTCTAAATTTTTCTAAGGTGCTGAAAGAAAGTGAGATTTATTACCAGGTTTTCAGTATTACGCCCGAAAGCTTCTGCAGCAGTCATTAATATGTAAACCCCATTTCTATCTGTGATTTTGCTCCTATCAAAAACTTCTGAGAGATGGGGAGTAAGAAACTGCAATGTACCTCGAGTTGCTGGAACTGTTGCTGCGGTTGTTGCTGTTACTGATGTTTGCTGAACGTTGACAGGAATTTTCACTGTCGTCACCATCATCTCTGCTTTGGCTGCTTGATGTTGAATCATCAGTTTTTGATGTAGCAAGCTGATGAGTAGCAAAATGTTGTTCCATTTCTTCGTAAGTACTTTTTTTTCCTGGCAGCTTCCATTGCAGTGCTCTTTCTTCCTTGTGTTTTAGTTTGTGATTTACACCAACCATGGAGCCCGGTCGTCCTTTTTGGCGCTGAAGCATTAAGAAATTCTTATCCTCTTCATTTTTCATCTGTCCCAAAGCATCTGAATGAGCTATGTCAAAGAGATCATCCATAATTTCCACAAAAATATCTTTTTCCTTGCCTGCAGTTCTAGTCAAATTTTTCTGTAAACGTTTCCATTCATCAGAGTTTGAGTAACTTATCAACGCAGTGGTCGTTCTTCTAGTAGGAATTCGAGCGTTTTGCCAAAAAGTGGAAACTTCTTGAATCACCAATGTTGCACTTTCCTTCGTTGTAATATTTACAACTCTTACATTGTAGAAAAAAGCTTAAAACTTGCCGTTTCGTAGGTAGTTTGGCTCCGACGATTTGATTGGAAATGTAGCCAACAAGAGAGACATAAAAATCTTTTCTTAACTTGTGACACGAACTACCTGAAGAAGTTGATGCCATTTTACAAGTCTAAGAAGAACACGTCATAAAAATCGCTTCAAACCGGCAGCACAAACAGTTCTGAAACAATAATTGAAAAATCATTCATCAAAGACAACATCATATTTGGTTACAAAATAAGTAAACGAAGCACATTACATAAAAACGGAGAGGTTATAAAATAAGTTTATTTAAAAATACAAGTTTATCTAATACCAATAATAATAGTATAAGTCTAAATAAGGTTTTGTAATAATATTAATGAAAAATCGCTTAACAATTCACACGGCAAACATTTGATGATTTTTCATATTGACTTAGCAATAGCAAATCACATGCTTTCGAAAAAAATCGCATGCTACTTAAATTAATGAAAACTCGCATTAATTTCCATTACTTGTGTTTACAAGTGATAACAAATAAAATAACTAAAAAAATTTATTTGGAAAAATGACTTTCCGGGAGAAAATTTCAAAACTTCATGGTCGATAAGGGTCTCTTCGCAGTTGTCCGATTGAGCTAAAATTTTGCACAGGTCGTTTTTTTTTTGTTGATTGAAACAAGATAGGGATGGGAGCTAAACTTTTAGAAAGTTGAAAAATAAGGGTCACCCTAATTTAAATACATAATTTTCTATTTGTGATAACAGACCAATATGCCAGCAGAGAACTAACCCAACAGTTTTATTACAGCGATAATGATGAAAATAGAAATATCGATATTGTGCTAAGTTAATAGTCATCTAAAAAGTGATAATGATCTTGCAAGTCATACATAAATTCCTGTCGAAAAAAGCGTCCTTCCACACAGGTTTCATTTGCTTGTTTTTTATTTTTTCGTTTTTATACAAAGTTCTATTTGATATTGGCCTAATCTAATTGTTGGAAGATTTCACTATGATCTAAAATTATTTTTATATTTCTGCGTAAGATTGTAGTCTCTTCATTTGAAAACAGTTTGACCAGTATAATTAATATAGGTATGATAAAGCTTTGAACAATTTTTACCCTTATGAAGTAGAATATTATAACTAAACAAAAATTCTTTTAGGTCATGATTAAAATATATATTTTCAAATTATAATTTAAAGGTTTTGAACTAAACGTAGGTTCCTTAATTTATATTTTATCAGTTTTAATTTTTTCTTCCGCTGCACATTGCAAGCACATTCTTTCATAATTTTCTGAGACAACTTTATAACTTCTTTATTAATAAAATATGTATCAGCAGAAAGTGATTTATTCATGAATATTTTGATCACACAGCAACTGTTTATTATACACTGCTGGCCATCGAAAATACACCATGAAGGAAGCATCCAATAGGCTTGAAATTTGTACGATACGTAGATCATATGCAAATGATTAGTACTGCAACGTATATGCAAATTATATGCGCCAGTAACGCTCCCTGTAATTAGTACATAAAAGAACAGAGAGAGCCGTTTTCAAATATTGGATTTGTGTTTTCTCGATGTCTCTTATAGCAAGCTTAATTAATTCTCGTCGAAATATACTGCAATCTTACGAGTATGTTTCTGAGATTGACAGGAGGATAATTGCGGCTTATCGAGACTTCGAATTATCCTTCCAATATAATATAGGTGCTTGTGTTGGACGAAATAAAGCTACAGTGATGCGGGTTTGGAATCAGTGGGTACAAGAGGGACGAAATGATCGATGTGAACGATTGCCTTGTCCTCTCCTATTTACAGGATTTGCAGGTGGCCAGATTTCGACAGAATAATGCTCGACTGCACGGGGCATGCAACGTACAAGGATTCCTCAATGTCCTCCAGATTTCACTCTTTCCTAACCCTCCCGTTCACCAGATGTGTTGCCCAACGAACACGTCTGATCGATGATCCCCAACGACTGACTACTCAGATGAAACTTCGAAGCGTGTGGAGTAGTAACCATCTAACCTTAAAATGAAATAGACGGAGCATGCGCCCGCAGCTTCATGATATTTCTTCCGGTTGCTCAGTTTGAAGAGCTGTCACGTGGTTGTGGGTGAAAGCAAGAATCCTAAATTATCGATTGGTTAAAGCGATCATCCACCGTGATCAAAACACTAGTCTGCGCTTCCACAGCCAATCGGCTAAGTCGATTTGTGATTTACCCTTCAGAGATCTTACGACAGCGACTCCGTCCATATGGTCCCGCTATTTCATTAGAAGGTCGATGGTGTGTTCTGCAAGTCGAACGGAGTTGTAATTTCAATCATTTCGCGGCGGCTTCTCGATTAGCGCCACTACTTTCAATGGGCTTGTTGGAGTTGACTCGTGTTTTACTATTTACCACGCCTTGGACGTCTACTTGCAAATGAAAATCCCTTACTGGTCTGGCAATTCTGTTTGAAACGTTTAAATGTTTGTGTGTTCAAATGTTTTGCTCACATATCACAATTAATTTTTCGTTTTGTCTCTGTCATGTAACTTGGGGGCGGATGCACGCTAAATATGTCGTGGCCTCTAATGTCCTCACGTTGGCGTGGTGCGGAAGTTTGGAGAGTGGGGTTCCAGTTCAGGTGTTGCCTCGTCTTCTGACCATGGTTCAGAATTACGTGGCGTCCGCGGATCCTTGTCTTTGGGATTGATCCCGGGCCGTCACCAATAGCCCTTTGTGTCGCTCCAGGGTGAAGTTAATTAAAATACCTACCTTCCTACCAAACTTGCCACCAAAGTAATTGATGTTCGGTGTTGAGGGCCCTTCCATATTCGAGAGATTACTGAGGTGAAGCGAACTGCGGTTTCACTTCTCACTCCCATTGCTTAGTTGGAACGCGGTAGCCCGGTTAGAAGAGTAACAGGAGGGTTACGAGTTAGAATCCAACCAAAGTGCGTCGTGTACAAAGGGAGCTGGTGCGCGTTAAATCTGCCGTGTACTCAAATGTCCTAACGTTGCGGGGTGTGGATGTTTGGAGAGCGAGATGTTAGCTCAGGTGTGATCTCGTCATCGAAATTACGTAGTGTCCTCGGTCTTTCCCTTTGGGATTGATCCCGGGCCGTCGCCAATAGCCCGTTGTGTTGCTTCAGTGCGACGTTAATTGAAATACCTACCTACCCATTACTTAGTTTCAGTTCGCAATTTTGAGAGTAGCTTTCACTTCCTTGTCTTGTATGTACTTTTGATTCTGTCCTGTTGTAATGTGTATGCGTTATATCCAATAAAAAACCATCTGATTATGTCCGCCTCAATCTCATCCTTACGTTTTATGTTATTTGACAATAAATATGGCTTTGTGTGATATCTCTTGTCGTCTATGTGCTGCATTTTGGATGGCAAGTAGTGTAGCTTGTTTTATTTTTTCAACTTTAGGTAACTAAGAATGGGATTTTTTTTCATGCCTGATGATTTTAATTTTGGAATTAATTTCCGTTTTGATGGCGCTTTCCTTTCTGTTATTAAACAGAACCAGAAGCTTAATCCTTTATCAAGATAAAATGTTCCGGTTCTTTCGAAATATTCTTTTCCAAATAAAGCAATCTTCATTTCCATGAAATAATCATGCGATCCTTTAGTTGCTTTTTCTAAAATCTAAGTGAAGTCCTAAGTTTAGAACTTTGGGTCATTAATAACCAGACTTGAGTTTTCGAAACAACTTTCAGTAGACGATGAGAACTCATTAGTATAGATTAGGCTCGGAACCTTAGATAGCAGATGACAATTCTTCGAATATTGATTTAAGAATTCTAATACATGTATGTTTCTTTCAATGTACAATTAGTTTTATGACTTGCTTTCTGGTCAAATCATAGAAATTAGAAATTTACTTCTCTACTTTTTTAATATTTTATTTTAATCTTATTAATAAAAATTTTAATTTATAGGGTTTGGTTTCATAGGATAGTTTTGATGTAAGGTCACCATTTTCTTTTGGGCCCTCAAGGACACATTTTATTTGGATGTGTACGGGCTTCACAAACCCGAGGTATCCTAGTGAGATTCTTTTCCCATGGAGGCCCATTGCCTTTGGTAAACAAAGGGGTCGCTATCCCAGTATGCCCAAGAGATCTTTCTCTACCTTCTTCTCTCCATCCTTTCTTTTCACAATTACTTGATGTTTGTCTAGTGTTTGGCGCAGCTTGACCAAATATGGCCCTTGCGCCATAAAACTCAAAACTAACCAACCGTTTTCTTTTTGAATTGAATTTCAAAATTTTTTTTTTACATTATTTTTAATGTTTACTCAATTAATGACATTGTGTATGCAATGTGACATCTACCAAAGAACCATATCTGACCGCACGCCAAATATGGGCTCTTTGACCCCATTTTTCATTACGTTTGATTACATTTCCGGGCGAATTTGTTCGATTTATTCTAGAATGATTTGCTAAACCTGTTGAATCTTTGTCAGCTAGTAAATATGGACTCGTTCCCTTGAGTAGCCGTATAGAACAAAAAATCAAATTAAGGGAATTAGGGGGCCAGTTCTACATCTCGAGATACTTGACATCTTTCACCCAGGAAATGGGTCCGTTAGAATTCGCGAGTTTGCACGAGCTGTTTGACATGTTTGTTCCTCTTGTTGAATAAAAATTAAACCACATGTGATCTTATGTCGATCTATTTCATGCAAAAAGATTTTTCAAAACGAAACCACACATTGTCGTCCACGACTGATAATAACCACATTGTCATCACCATCAGCGATAGAAAAATGATACCTCCATTCCAAATTGTAGTTGTTCTAAGGGAATTAATAGATCGTTCATGCATTGAACTTGGATTTTCTAATCTCTAAAAACTGCTGTTCTGTTGTTTGTTTACATATCCACTGATGTCGAAATGAAGCACGAAGATATTAATGAAATCGCGTGGTCAAAAGAACCCGCATTTGCTGCTCGGCCATAAGCGGTTATTTGACCGATGTCATGCTTCATAAGTTTTCATTAATTGAATAAGCAATACGTACAAACAATTATCAAAAAAATGTTTAATTTGAAAGTCACTTCAAAAACAGAGTCCTGACATAAAAAACCTGTACATACTCTTCGTGAATGTTTTTGTATTAAGACAAAATTGGCAGTTGGAATCTTATTCTGCTATGTCATTTGAAATAACAATTTGGATATGGGGCCAATAACCTTCATGTTGCGCGTACGTATTTGTTAATAGTGTCTGAATGAGAGTACATATTGTGAAAATTCTTGAAATGCATCTCGTAGATTACATCAAAGGTTAGTAGATACAACACGTAGATTAGAAGCTACTAACCTTTTACTACAAATCTACAACTTAAGATCTAAAATGCATATATAACCTACAACGCATAAATCTTATTCCTAATTATGATCAGCACATTGTGTAGGGTATATTATATATAAGTAAGCTTTTATAAGATGAACTTTAGATAATCCACATAATGCTTTAAAATTCCTACCGTTTTCATTAATGTTTTTATTAGTAGTAAAACTTCAACCCATCAAAAAATGTTCATAGGAAATCAGACCTCCACAAAAAGTAAAGAAATACAATACATGATAAGGAAGCGTTTAAAGACTGGATTATTCTTAACCCTCCTGATGGTTGTCTCGACGAGTTATCTCGTCATTAGCAAACTGAGCAGATCTTTATGAACGAGATATGTCGTCATTAGAAGAAAACTGACCAGATCTTGAGCTCGTCATCAGTAAAAAGAATCGGCAATATCTTCATGACGAGATATCTCGCCATTAGCAAAATGGGTCACTTCTTGATGGACGAAATGTCTCGTCGAAACCACTTGGAGGGTTAAATTATTTCCCCAATATTGATTAAGAAAAGTTCGTATAATGTAAACCATAGATATTTAAGTCTTCAAACGATTTGGACGAGATATCTCGTCCATCAAGATCTGACCCATTTTGCTAATGGCGAGATGCCTCGTCATCAAGATATTGCCATTTTTTTTATGATGACGAGATCCATATCGGGTCAGTTTTCTCTTAAAGATAGTATTTTCTTCTAATGACGAGATATCTCGTCCAACAAGATCTGGTAAGTTTTCCTAATGACGAGATACCTTGTCGAGACACCCACCAAATGTGCAAAGGTGTTTACTGGACTCATTAGTGTAATGCAGAAAATTTTCAAATCTATTTATCTTAAGTCAACTTACTTAATACTGCTTTAACATACTTGTATAAAAATGTTTGCTACTGCACAATGATTTTTAAAAAATTGCGAGGTACTTTGGAGAAAGCCAATCGATATGACTATCTTCTACTGTAATAAAAACAATCGCATGAATGCAATCTAAATTTTTATTCCTCTACCTAACTTAGTATGTATCTCTTCAATATTTTGCAGCAGTTTTTACTGCTCCAATTTCTCTCGGAATAAAATATTTCCACCTCGTAACTGTTACTGATTCCAATTTTCGCAACATAAAATACACAATAAAAGTTTTCAAAATGACGAAATTTTCTCCCTATAAAAGTATCCTTATAAGCTTTAAAAAAATTCCAATCTGTAGAATGTCTTGAATCTCACAATAATATGCCATTTTCAGAGAATTTTCAACTTCATTGCATCAATTGAACTAAGGTGCTTGATCAAATAACTGTAGGTAGATTGAAATGTATCACTTTTAAAATTATATCTTCTATATTTTAAAAATACAATGACACGTCTAGCTTTCAAGACATAAAAATTGGACTTAGAGAAAAATGGATGCTATTATTATTTTTATTAAATATATTTTCCCTTTTTAGAACTGGTTAGCTACATTCGAGAAAGAATCACGAAATAAATATTTTAGTATGGATTATTAAAAGGATATTTTAGTATGAATTATGGAAAAGTGTATTTTAGTACTGATCTCTCTTTTTGAATACCATCAATTCTCTTTAACTAAATTATGTGCAGTATGTTAATGTGTATTATTGGAAAGTTTAATTATGTAGCTCCTAAATATACCTAATTTGTATTTCCTCTTTGAAAACGAGTTGAAAAAGCATCACATGATTCCACTGGGAAATGGTATTCTACAGACGGAAGCTATAACCGCACTTTTTCTATAGATTTAGATTAAAACAAATACAAGAATAGTTTTAAATTCGGATTTTTGATAATTCATTTAGGCTGTGCAGTCACGTATTATACAAAGACGTATTCGAGTGGCAAATGGATTCTTAGAGGAAGACGAAGGTGAAAAGTGAACAGAAATTCGGAAGATAAAATGTGCGTGGCCACCTGGCATCATAATGACGTTAATCCTCCAAATGGTTTCGACGAGATATCTCCTCCATCACGATCTGACCTATTGTGTTAATGACGAGATATCTCGTCAATCAAGATCTGGTCAATATTTTCTTATAACAAGATACCTCGTCGAGACAACCACCAGGAAGGTTAACATCAAAATATGATTTGCTTGAAGTTTGTGGGGCTGCAAGATTTAATGAAATTGTTCTAAAATTCTACGATGTGTTGCAATAAGGAACAAAAGCAACTGGGTTGTCCCTATATTTTAATAAAGTTTGATTTGAGAAAAGTAAAATTTGGAAAATTAAATCAAATATTATCGACACTTTAAGGTAGGTGGTATTTTAATTAACGTCACACTGGAGCAACGCGACGGGCTATTGCAACATATTGAGGAATAACATGTTTATAAAGTTTGCACCTCCATAAGATTCTCCCAGGAACGAACTGTACTGTTTCTGGATTTTGTCAGATCATCCACCACAAGCTCAGATCTTCAAGTGCATCTTAAAGTCTTGAATGTGTTTTTGATAAGTTTATTTCTGTACTTATCACAGGATATTCGTTACCCCTTTTGGTGGTAGTCTTGACGAAGTATCTCGTCATTTGAAAGTGACCAGATCTTGATGGACGAGATATTTCTTCATTAGAAGAAAATTCACCCGATCTTGATCTCATTATCGAAAAATCGGCAATGTCCTGATTATGTTTCTTAGTGTGTTACTAATGTCCTCTACTTGATGTCTGTCTTCTGTTTGGAACAGCATGATCAAACATGGCCCTGCGCCATAAAGTTTGACTCAACCAACCTAACAATCTTCTGTGGAAATCCATTCGCTTCCCTCACAGCCTTTAGGGGAAATTTCATTGATATGAGGGAAATTAGAGCTACTGGCTGGTAAATGACGAGAGAATACCACAGAACAAGAGTCAGATCCACGCTCTGATTAAAGAGGACTGTTGCATTGAATTAAAATTGCTTAGTGTGGCAGTAAAAGGGATACCTGGTGGTATTACCATCATAAAGGAACTCGGTAACAGTAGGGATTGCTCCTGGTACGTTCGTAACTGCTAATAGCGGACAAACAAAGAAGCTCAAAAAGGCATCTACAAGAAAGATCTCCTCTAACAAACAGAAGAGCCTCGCCTGTTTTACATTATCCCAGGCGAGGAAGCGTGAGTCCACCATTGCAAGCCTGGAATAAGAGGTGCCTATGCATCATCTTTAGCCCAGTACATTCCAAGAAATGTTCAAAACAGGACATTTGAATATAAAGATGGATATAAAATGGTGGTGATTGAATTTTTTAACATATATCGTCGCTTAGAGCCGAATCTCCTAAACTGACATTTTTTCGGAGACACTACATGCTTACTTTTATGATGATGAGAAATACATTCTCACCTGTTTAGAAGATACGTAACACTCAAAATGCTAAATATTTTTATTTTTCGAACAAAAACTAACAGTTAGTCTAAATAGCTGCACAGTAAAATGTTTGTTTTGTCAGTGAGTTTCTGCTCCAAGCCGACAACATGTTTTACAAATGTTCTGTCAAAATCCATTTGCATATCGGAAATTGGACTAATTTAATTTATTTGAGCAATGGCTCGTAACTGACCACAGAAAAACTGGTAACAAGGGTTAGATCTAAGTGCTGATTAAAAAGGACCGTTGCAATACATTAAAAATGAATTGGTCAGAATGATAGGTATCGGAACACCAGATGGTATTAACATCATCGAAGAACTGGGCTACAGCGGGGCTCTGACTTGATCAACAAATGCTAATAGTAGACAGAAAAGCTCAAAAATAGCTTTGATATAGACTTTTTGCGGCAATGGTTTTGGCGAGCTTTTTATGTCGACAAAAGAATTTCATAGAAAAAATAGTTTTAGGCTTAGCAGAAAATTAAAAAATTAACGAAAAGAATTTTAAGAAAAGAAAAAAATCCACACAACTGATTATTCTTAATACTACAAAGTGTTCTAAAAGTTCCCGTACTGACGATTCGTGATTTTATTATACAAAAACAACAAACTTTAAAACAATTATTTTTATGCTAATGGTGAAAAGCACTTTTAACATAACGTAGGAAAAAAATTTGAACTCACATTTACAATAAATGTTCAAAATGTCCGCCCCTTTCTTGGAGGCAAAGTTGAAGTCGTTTGCGCATATTTTTAGAAACGCGTTTCAAGATGCTGGGAGTGATTTCTTGTATCCTTTGAGTAATGGCAATTTTCAGATCATCTATTGTTTGGGGATTATCTTCATAAACTTTGTTCTTTAAATATCCCCACAGAAAAAAGTCAAGGATGCTCAGATCAGGGGAATGAGGTTTCCAAAGATTTCTTGAGATTAGTCTATCGACAAAAAAAATTTTGAAGCATGCCCATGGTTTCATAACTTGTATGGCAGGTTGCATCGTCTTGTTGGAACCAAGAATTTCGTTCATTTACTTCTAATAATGCAACAAATTGTTGGATAAGTTCTCTGTATACAGTGCCATCAACAGTTGACTCGAAAAACAGAGGCCTAACAATCTTTTGGCGTGATACGGCACACCAAACGCCAATTTATTTGAGAATGTAAAGTTTTTTGCCCTAATGAATGAGGATTTGTCGTCGCCCAAATGCGGGTTCACATAACCGCTTAAATGAAACCATGCCTCATAGGAGAAAAATGTTTTGTCCAAAATGTTGATGTTGCGAATAAATCCCCGGAACCTTCGGCAACAATAAAGCCGCCTCTCATTGTCCGGTGGCTTTAGCTCCTGTAACATTTTTACACGATAAGTACGAAAATGCAAAGCTCTTAAAGCCTTATGTGTCGATCCACGTGATGTGCCCATTTGTTGCGACAAACACCTCATGGATTGATGAGGAGATTGCATTCAAAATAAGCCTCAAGAATCGCAATTCTCTGAATGCGTGATAAACTCATTTTGCAATGAAGAACAAAATTACATGGAACTTTATTATCGCACAACTTGCGCGAGAAGAAAACCAAACGATAAAAATTAAAGAATCCATAAAATTATAAGCAGACGATAAAATTCAATAATTAAAAAAATACACGCGCAAATGATTTTTTTAAAGTTGGAGTACGGGAACTTTTAGGACACTCTGTACTAGATTAGTGTTTACATTATCGAAAAAATCTTTACTTTTTCTAAAATACTGTTATAGAAGTTGTTTAAATTATTAATTTTAAATCTAATGAACCAGGCTATATAATATGAATGTCATAAATGATGGCATTAATTACAACAAACTAAAGTTATTTAGGCATGTCAAAATCAAAAAGATAATAATTTACAGAATTTAATAAAACATTAAAATAATCGCAAGGTTGTCATAATCTTAATAAAGCGGGATTGCCTTTTCCTGCCACAACTCACTACAAAAAGCACACCAAAAGATTTGCTACAAAATGTCTCAAAACTGTATCAAAGTCGTGTCGTAACTTCTATGACAAGATGCAGATTGTCCAATCTACATAAACGCGCAGGTGATGAAGTATGAGTCTACCACGTCTAACTGAAATAAGAGAAGTATTGCCTTTATCCCAATTTCCCCGAAATGCTGAAAGCGGTTCTTATTGCAAGCCGCAGTTTGTCCGTTTTCGGGCCTTACGCCATAAAACCCAAACATCCAATCCAGTTTTTGCTAGAGAATGGACAACGTTTCGAAAAGAAGATGATTTATTGCACATTTCTTGAAGTGGCCGGATGATAAACTACGATTGACGTATGAAAATACTTGAAGTTGAAAACACGTACCATGGTATTCAATCGCATATAAACGTGAAAAATATTTTGCATAAACACGCACAGCTTCGGAGGGGACTGCTCAACCGAGATCCGTTGTTCCTAATCCTGCTTGGAGTCCAAATCCGATTCCTTTATATGCTTTTTGGTCGGTGTAAAGATACATTTCGTCGGTGGTTTTTTCCATATGAGTTAAGGAAACATGTTCTTGTCGCTATCAAGAGTCAAAACAAGAGATATTTTATTTCAGAGGTATTCTGAGACTCATTCACTTGTAAATAAAATTGAAATGAGAATATGGCTGGGTTTTCATGAGACAAGGCCATATTTGGCCAAGATGCGCCAAATACCAGATGGTAACTGGTTACTTGATGTTACGTCAAGTGTATGTCCATTACTTGTATGTCCATTATGTATGTCCATTACTTGATGTTACGTCAAGTAATGGACATACATACAAGAGAGGTTTTACTAAAAAAGTGAAATACACCCAAAGAGGAATCGAACCTGCGCCACTTGCAACTCGCAGGTTGCTAGCACAGGGGGCAAACCCACTAAGCCACATCGGAACCATGCAAATCTGGTTTGGTGGTTGAATTTACGTCGTACTGGAGCAGCACAATGGGCTATCCTATGAAACTATGGAGACTATTTGTGAAAATAACAGTGTATATGTTACCGCTAATACGGAAGTCCGGTAATCTGCAGATCACCTAGATAATCTGCACATTACCTACTAGGCACTCGTTAAAGTGAAAATAAGATCTTTGCTCGAACAGCAACGTTTTTGTACGCTTTAATTAGTGTTCAGACAAACAATTCAGTAATACTAGGTACTGCTAATTGAAAAACACGCTATACTTTTATCCCATAAAGTTATAAGTAATTTCATATAATCAGCGGATGTAAATAAAATATACTGATAATTGTTGAAACATAATGTTATTTATTTTTCGATATCTAAAGAATCAAGTTGATAGAACCAATCAATCAACAGAATAGTTGATAGAATCAATCAATGAACAAAGTATAATGCAAAGAATCAATTAAACGGTTTAAATATAGATAAATAGGACACTAGAGAAACTAACTTTTGCACTTCAACGATTCGAAAGCCGTTAATGTGCACATTACCTAGGTAAAGTGCGGAAAACTTATTTTGTAGAATAATTCGCACTTTAACGGAACAAATAAGCTAATCTGCAGATTACCTAGGTAATGTGCACATTAACGGCTTGCGAGCTTTAACGGTAACATATACGATGAAGATTTGAAGTTACTTCATGTAAAATCAACAGTTTTTGATGTACACAAATGTGAGAAAAATTAGGAATTTTTACTTTTGTACTTACAATTTAACTGCATAATGAATGACAAATGAATAACGCATATTTTAATTTCTAAATAGATTGATCGGTTGGTTTTGGGTTTTATGACGCAATGGCCATATTTGACCAAGCTGTGTCACGCAATACAATAACGAGGGAAGGGGGAAGGGAAAAGCAAAAGGGTAGGCGAAAGTTGAACGAAAGAGGGGGCAGATCACTCGATATATCGGGGTTATGATCCCCGCACACACCTAAATAAGAGATGCCCCGGAGGGCAATATAGAAACAGAATATGTGCATATTGTTTAATATGTAGTACGGATTTTAGGAAGTATACATGTTTTGATTCCAATATATTTTCAAAGTAATATAAACCTAAGGGTTTGCATGTATCAGTTCTGCAAACTGTAGTCTACCGGGTATGATTTCTAAACAGTTTCAATCTTCGAGGTGAATGAAATGATTCCTAGGATTATTTCAACCAATTGATGTAGTTATTTACTCGGTGGAGATGTCGAATCCGGGGCACTAGCGATTTATCGCCAAACAATGGTAATCTTGGTGTTTTGATCCAGCTTTATGGCAACCCTATGCAAAGGTTGTTTCTTACGAAGGAAAGCCCATTTTTTTAACGAAATTGCGATGGCGTCCAAAGCCATACTGGCTTCGGTCGCCATCTTGATTTGGCGACAAAAATTGCTTGGCGACAAACATGCCCCGGATTCGACATCTTTACCATTTACTCTTTACGTATGTTTGTGGGGAGCAGTATTATCACACTACTCGAGAATCTCAAGAGGTTCAGAGGGCTAAGATTTCACACATAAAAACAAAATAAAAAAATGTCTTTGCAAGTAGGTTTTATGTTTTTTTCCTAAATACTCTTTCCGAAGTTACGAGAGTATATATGTAGTGAATACAATCATTATATTCGCTTTTGCTCTAAGAAAATTTCCCTGAAATCTGAATCTAAAAATATAAGAGGGATATTAGTATTCAAATTGAAAAACCAGTTGAGACTTACAAGGCCATTGAAAAAAGTGTGTCGTAGAAAAGGATACACTGTTTTTGTATTGGATCTTATTTTAAGTATTAAGATTTAACGCACAGAGGAATGACACTTTATTTCTAAAAGTTAGAGATTAAAACAAAATATTTATATAAAGTATTACACAAGTTTCAGTATGTTTTGAAAAGTACTAATTAGATCACAGAAAAAATATGTACATTTTCGTAAACTTTGTGTTCTTAAACTTAGGATGTTCCCAACAACTTATTTCTTTAAACGTTTAAACGCTATTCCATATCCTGTTCTGGCTCAGCTTGTCCATTTTTGGACCTTGAGCCATGAAACCCAAAAATCAAAATAAAAAATATGTACATTTCCTTAACTTTTGTGTTTCTTAAACTTACGGTGTTTTAAAATTATCCCTTTAAAGTTGAAATGTTACTCCATATCCTGTTCTGGCACAGGATGTTCTTTCTCTTGACCTTATACGAAAAACCTCCAAAATCCATATCCTATTCACCATACATAACTGCAATATAAACAACCCAAAGTTGTGCAGATATTTTTCATTAAATTTTGAGTTTACCCATTTAGTGCAATGCTGAACGAAGATGAAAGTATTCAAAACCAATTACAAGTGCATTAAAAACAGATTTCGGTTTAAAATCTATTAAAATTGTTTATGGAGCGTCATTGAATTGCAATGCACAAATATTTTTGAAATTTCAAACTATCGGATTATTATGTATTCAAGCATCTCCATTCACTCGATTGAACAATCAAACTCAAGCGGTTCTTACACCGAATCCCGGCTAGATAGGTAAGAGATAAGCCAGTATATTTTATTGGAAAATATCTGGAGGATTTGATGATATTGATGTTTACACAATCATTTTATGGGAGTGAAGCATGAATGCTTTTTATTAGATGATCTGCGTTCAAAATAATATTTGACAGTGAGATTGAATTTTTTAAGCTCAAGAAAATGTATTCTCGTTTTTACTTTCAGTTACCGTATGTTAATTTGGCTTAATATTGGTATTTGTGATAGTCTGTACTTACACATGAGACGGATTTTCAGTGTAAACAAACAAATCAGATCTGCGAATATTTTACAAGTAGAATAATTCGTTATAGAATTACAAAATCGAAATGAGACATCAATTTTGGCGCTGCCAGATACCAAGTCGCAAAATAACATTTTTATTACCAGTGTGTTTTCCGCTTGCGCTTTTCGGATTAAAAAGGTTGGTAGGTAGTTAATTAACATAGCACTGGAGCAACACAAGTGTTAATGCGTTACTCTTCCAACTGGGCTACCGTGGCCCCTGATGCTTAGGAAAGAAATAAATTAGTTCAAAAATAAATACTAGAATTTAAATTCTTAAAAAAGAATTTGGAAAAAGTTGTTTTTTCAGCAATGCTGCGAAAACAATCTGTGTTCCGCCATCACAATAACACTCAATGTTATTCCTACGGAGATTTCTAATTGTTTTTAGCCCACCTGCACACCTGGAACAAATAGAACGTAATATCTAACATATGTTACCCCAGGGTTCTAAAAAATAAGGGTACCAAATTTGTTGATTGGTCCAACGATATAGATTTGTATAGAGAACAGACAGACACCAACACTGCTTTATATATAGATTTACTTGGGAGAAAACCAGTTATTGATTGTTGGGGGATGAATTTTTTGTGTATGAAGATAGTAAAATCAGGAAAGGAATTTCAAAATAACATAAAAAGTTATGTTCTTTACCTACAAAGAAACTTTTAGTAACAACAGCAGCTAAAATAGTTTAGCCTGGACGCAGCATCTTGAAGTAAGAAGTAGTTATGGAAAAACTCGGCGATCTCTATCCTATATATTCCTATCGGAATTCAATAAACCCAAGACTGATCTTCGAAATCATCTCAAACTTCCTGTATAAATATTTAGTATTTTTCTTACTCTGCTTTCTTTACTCCACATCTCATACAATATCACGAATAACTCATAACCTATTCAATGCAACGAATACTTCACTACTTTTGCAATATAACGAATACCTCACAACTTATGCAATAGGACGGTCGCCTCACAACTCATTTTTAATTACTCACATTTTTAAATTTTTCATTTTTATTAACTCATTTTTAATTACACACGTATCGCTTGTATATAACGAGTGAGTCTAAATTGTTTTTACAAAATAAGAGGGTTGATAGTACCCATCCAGACGAGCAATAATTACCATGAAACATAGGGTCGCATTCCACTCTGAGAGGCAGAAGAGAGTAAAGTCGAAACGCGTCGAGCATGAACAAGTCATTGCCTCTGACGTCAGCACGCTTTTCCAGCACGGTCCGGCACTTCTTGAATGCCACATATCGCGCACGATGGATCGGACGTGGCGGACCCGTGGCTTGTCCTTCTCGCTCACCGGACCTCAATCCACTGGAATTTTTCTTCTGGGGGCACATGAAATCTTTAGTGTAACGGACGCCTGAGGACTCGGCTGAAGATCTCGTAGCGAGAATCGGTGTTGCCGCAGACAAAATTAACCCAACACCAGGAATCTTCGAGAGGGTGCGCCAGTCATTCCTTCGCCGGTGTGAACTGTGCAACGACACGCGTGGCCGCCACTTTGAGCACTTGCTGTGAGTTTTTCTCTGATCAATAAATCAGATTGTGCAACTTTTGGTATCGTTCATTCGCTTTCCCAACACTGTTCATGTTGAAATTCTAATTTGACTCTTTTCAGCCTCTCAGAGTGGAATGCGATCCTATGTTCCATGGTAATTATTGCTCGTCTGGATGGGTACTATCACCCCTCTTATTTTGTAAAAACAATTTAGACTCACCCTGTATTTTAGATATATACGTATAAAGCAGAGTTGGCGCCTGTCTGTCTGTTCACTATACAAATCTGCACCTTTCGACCAATCCACACCAAATTCGGTACACTTATACTCCAGAACCCTGCGGGTAACGTAGGCTACATATTAAGCCCTTTCTATTTGACCTAAGGAGCTGAAAACAACTCGAAATCTATATAAGAATAACATTGAGTATAAAACGATTGCGGTACGCAACACATTTTGTTTTATCCCTGTATAGACGGAAAGGAACTTTGCCAATAAAGTTGTTTTACCAGTATTGTTCGAAAAACAGTTTTTCCCAAAACAAATTGGGCTGCGGTGGTCTGGATAGAAAATCAACGGATTGGCAACCGGAGGATTGCGAGTTCGAATCCAACCAAAGATCGTCGCGCACAAAGGGGGCTGGTGCACTTTAAATCCATCGTGGCCTCAAATGTCCCCTCACGTTGGCGTGGTGTGGAAGTTTGGAGAGTGGGGTGCCAGCTCAGGTGTTGCCTTGTCATCTGACCGTGGTTCAAAATTGCGTGGTGTTGTCCTCGGACTTTCCTTTGGGATTGATCCCGGACCGTCACCAATATCCCGTTGAGTTGCTCCAATGCGACGTTAATTAACCTACCTATCTACCAAAACAAATTAAATTCTAATATTTATGTTTGAACTGATTTTTTATTTCTTCCCATAATATAAATAATTTATGAATATTTGATTGATGAAAAAAAGATGTTTAAAAAATATTTGATTTTACATAACTTGCATTCTGTGTCACCAATAGCCCGTTGTGTTGCTCCAGTGTGACGTTAATTAAGAATACCAATACCATACCATAACTTACATTTTGTAATGGAACACGAAAAGCCCAAACGAAAAACTCATTGATCATAAAAGCGTAACTTTGCTATTTAAGATCTGGCAACGCCAGAAATTATGCTTTTAGTGAATCAAATGGGAACGAAAGACAGCGCCCCAAGCGTGTGTAGGTTCTGTTCCGGGTAATCATATTTGACAAGTTATCTAGTATAGTTATAGGACAAGTTATCTAGTATATCTATCTATATATATACTATATAACAACTGCAAATGTATATACTAGAGCGGCTATACTCTACTAGAACGGCTTATATCGTAAGCTTACAAATGAAACATATTAAGTCAAAAACAACCATAGTCCAGTCAGCCGAGACAGGTGGTTTTGAACGAGTCTATTCTTTAAAATCGGTAGTAGGTTGGAACGGAAACAAAGGCACTCAGCAACTAGAATCCTTAGAATGGATTCTGGTTCCAAGTCTCTTTTGGTGCCGAAAGCGATGGTAATGGTAACGAGCTGGTCCGGATAAATCCCGGAGATTGCCATTCATGATTTTGCGTATGGTAACCTTCTCTTAACGAGCTTTCACACCTCTTTAGCAATCGATTGGTTCAAGGTCAACTGCCATCTCGTCGAAGCCACACTATATAAGAAAACGAAAAAATTCTGATCACTAAGCTGAATTCACCAATTCACTCAACTAGAAATCTAACCTCCGATAAGAGAAAAACGACTTAACCTTCTAAGTGACTTAGACGAGATATCTCGTCCATCAAGATTTGATCAATTTTTCTAATGGCGAGATATCTTGTCATCAAGATATCGATTTTTTGATAACGATGAGATCAAGATCTGGCCAGGTTTCTCCTAATGACGAGACACCTCGTCTAAACAACCACCACGATTTAATGGACTTCACTTGTTTAAAACCTGAAGAACTCATATTTGGAAAATTTCCTTTTAATGTGCAGCACTTGTAAGCCGACGTACGTAAATATGCTTTCAATTTCTTGATGTGGTGGGTGCTAAAGTTATAGGGGTTTTCATTAATGATAAGCTCAATGAGAATACATTTAAAATAATTAACTGAGATTCATAACGAATTACAGGGATAAATATTAATGGCTTTCGCTTCAAATATAGATATTAAATAGCTAATGGATAATTAAATATTTAATAGATATTAAATAGCCGTCTCATACACCGTAAAAAAATTCTAAAACTAAGTGTAATAAGTCAAATTATTTTTCTTGTAAGCTCAAAAATAAAACTAATTGGTGTGTAATTTCGTCAATAATTTTTAATGTGCAAGCTAAGCATGTTGGTGCAGCGGTTCTAACATATTTAGGCAGACGAGTTCGAGTCTTCAAATTTAAATATGTTTTTTTATTAAACAAACACCTGCGTATTCGTTAACTGGAGACATAAAACTGCTAAACACGAGCAGGAAGAAAAACAAAAAAAATAATTCCGTATAAAAGGGCCTCCATAAAATATAATATTTATGGCCTCGCTCATCATTATTCAGCATTTTCTTTCATAGTGGATTCTCTTACGCTCTGTGCTTTTTGAAGTATGAATCTGAAAAATAAAACTGAATCGTGTTATTAAATTGAAATCCATTTTTGGTTTCAGGAACCTTTCTTTGCTTCAAATAATTTCTATGTGGTATGTTGGTTCTATTAAAAATTAAGGACGTTTTACATTTGCATAGACCACAGGAGTTGTGAGTGAATAGGAATCCTATATTTTCATGAGGCCGTATTAAAATAGTAAAATGTTCGCTCTTCGCTGAGTTCTTTTTGGAAAAAAAGTATTTTTCCAGACAAAAATGTATTTCGAAATATATTAAGAATAAAATAATTATAATGTATTTTCCAATGAAAATAAAGAAATAGCTTTGAGAATGAATTTATGATTTAATGTATCTTTATACAGTTTTATGATTTTTAACGGATGGATAACAGGATTTTTTGTTGAATTTTATAACCGTATCTATCTTCACATATTTAAACTTAAAAGATAACTCAAACCGTTCAGAGGAAGAATTCCGCTACACTTGGGAATAAAGGAATGTATAAAACGTAGAAATTTTATATGTAAAAGAAGTTGACTTCATTGTAAATGTGATACTTTATAACATAGTGGCAGATATTCTGCACGCTGCAAAGTTCATATGCAGCAATAAAACTGATAGTAAGCAGTTAAAATGAGTTTAAAGACGTGCATCTTTCCGTCCGAGACATAAAATTGGATTGGTTACATTGAGTTGTATGGCGCAAGGGCCATATTTGGCCAAGCTGCGCCAAACACACGATAGACAACGTCAAGATTAGCGACCGGAGGTTTTGCGAGTTCGAATCCAAACAGACCGTCGTGAACAAAGGATGCTGGTGCACGTTAAATCTGTCATGGCCTCAAATGTCTTCACGTTGGTCAGCTCAGGTGTGACCTCGTCATCTGACCGTGGTTTAAAATTACGTGGTGTTGTTCTCTGATCTTTTCCTTGGGGTTTGATCCCAGATCTTCGCCACTAGCGCGTTGTAATGCTCCAGTGCGACTTTAATTAAAATACTTGCCTACATACCTTGTGAAATGGGAAAAACAGAACACATGAATGGCATTAATTTCATGAAATATATAACTAATTTCTATACTTAAAGGATGGTGAACATTTAAAATTTATTTAAACTTTTTCGACAAAATTTGTCACAGTAATTGTTTATACGGGTGAAACATGTATGTAAAGTTTTAGCAAAAAAAATTAAGTAATTTTTCAGATATGCATTTTTTGGTTTTATTGTCACGTTATTAAATTTTTTTAATGCTATTCGAAACTATGTGTTTCAAATAGAAAACTGTATTCTTTCACAATTATCGTACAGTATATGCAAACGAAAGAGTTGGTTTCCTTTTATAAATTTAATTCAGTAATTAAAAAGAGAAATATGTTAATGTACGTAAATTTGTCCTCTGTATTTCATCATTCTAGGAAAATATCCTTTGTTTTAAAAATGTTTTCCGAATTATGTTCTTTGTATCATTGTGAGTGTGTATCGAAAGCTTCATGTCCGGAAAACGCTAGAACGCTAAGAATGTTTTCCGTGATTTAATTGTAAAATACTGAACTAGAAAGTTCACATCTTTGATGTCGTTTGTTTACAAATAAGATACTGATTCTGATGAAAATCTAATAAATATCAGAATTTCAAAGTATTTTGTTAGACAGAAGAAAGTTCGTGAAATTTACATTCGTAAAAAGATGACAATAGATTTAAATCACTTCCCCATATTTCCGATGCATGTGTATAATATATTTACGACATCCTGTAAGTTCCATTTATTAGACTGGCGGTAATTAGATCTTATTTTACCGTGTTGAATCGTTGAATCTACAATAATTCATATGGCACGAAATAAACACATATACAAATATGAATGCACGTATAAACACAAAATTCACGAAACGCCTTTTTGTTTACTGCTTTGAGCAACGAAATAAAAGAAAAAGTACATTGTGTTAAAGAGATTATTTTTTGACGCGTTCATTGCTTAAAAAATAGAAGCATTTTTTAGAAAATCTCAGACCGAATTATGTTTCTAGAATCAATAAAAGTTGTAAAATTCGTTCACAGAAAAGAAAGAACGATAATTAAAATAGGAGGTATTGTATTCAAGAATAACGATACCAAAAATGCTTTATACATGACTAAGTCCTCATTTTGGCTTTAATTGTAAATCAGAAATATTGTTTTCACATGTACCAATTAAAGGTTTTTACCAATTTCATAATAAACCCTTCTAGCAAGTGTTTCCAAGTGGCATCTCGTCATCAGAAGAATATTGACAATTCCGATGGACGAGATATCTCGTCATTAGAAGAAAACTGACCAGATATTGATCTCGTCAGCATAAAAAATCTGTAATATCTTGATGACAAGATATCTCGTAATTCATATATTACCGATTTTGCTTATGACGAGATATCTCGTCATTAGCAAAATTGGTCAGATCTTGATAGACGAGATATCTTGTCTCAAACCACTTGGAGGGTTAATCAAATTAGTTTACGATAGCCACGTAGAACGAAGAGTTAATGAACTAATCAGAGCACATTACTGAATTCAGAAAGCAATTAATCATCATTTTAATTCCCAATATTAGAAATTCTGATGTTTAATTACTGTCAATAGATAATTTTATAAAGAAACGAATATGACAAAATTTCTTTATCGATGTCCATTAGTAAACATTTATGTGTAACAAAATGAGTTTAAAATGCTGTTGCTTATTTTTAAAGAATACAATTGGAATTTCGCGAAAAAGTTCGAGTTCAAAACACCACTATATTAATTAAAATCTGGTAGTCCAGAATACTAAAGACCGCCATATACGTGGGGACTGGTGCACATTAAATCTGTCGTGGCCTCAAATGTCCTCACGTTGGCTTGGCGTAGAAGCTTGGGGAGTAGGGTGCCAGCTGAAGTGTTGACCTCATCATCTGACCATGATTCAGAATTATGAGATGTTGCCCATGAATCTTTCCTTTTGACTTTGTCACCGGATTATCACCAATAGCCCATTGTATTGCTCCAGTGTGACGTAAATTCAAGTACCATCTATTCATGGACTTTATAAGTTATAAATTAAATATGAATACCAAAAATTGCATTTGTAATATTTAGTTAGACACAGCCGAAATATTCAACAATTTGTCTCAACCAATTATTTGCCACGCTGTGCCAAATAACTTTGCGAGTTGATATCTTGTCTCGCGGAGCCTTGTCTGCATTGTAATTAATTTGTTTATTCTTTAGATACCAGTCGTGGCGACAGTCAGCTTACATTTTAATAAATGTTGTTTTATTCTTTAGAAGCTAGTTGTGGCCAACTGTCAGTTTAAATTTTAATTAATTTTTTATTAATCTGATGCAGTTGTGCAACAATTAAAAATTGTCTTTACAATTTTTTTCGTCAGTTAGAATTTTTCAACTCGCTTTCCGTTGACCCTTATGCTTTAACGCAAATTATTGTACATCGATGTATGGAATTATTATTTTAAAGCTACGGTTTCTGTTGGTGTCTATATATTTGTTAACAAATAAGTTTTATCTAAGTATTCCATTTATTTGTATCAACCACGCCACACGAACTAATATTAATTAAACCCAATTCAATCACTTGATGGATGTTCATCGAATATGAAAAAGTTACCTTTGAGAATTTATTGTCAAGATAAATGTAGGTGGTGGTAGCGTTATTGTGATGTACGTTCTTGTCTTAAGTTGGCTAAAGGGTATTTAAATACCTTAAGAATAAACACTGAACCCCTGGACTTAGGCAACACTTATTTTTTCCCTAATAAGAATAAACACTGGAACTCTACGCATTATTACACTTATTCTACTTGAAGCTTAACATTTAAATATTTCACATCTATCCATAGAAACTTGTTGATATGTTTATCTTTAAATGTAACAAATTGTGGATAACGGCTATAATAGTTCTACCTCACTGATTATATGCGTTATTACAACTATAATTTATGCTTAAAATGATGTTAACGAGTGTACGAAAAACGTGGTTGCGTCAAAAGTAATCCTTAAAACTACGGCTAGGAAGTTTGAACACTTTCGCCGCTTCCATTTCGTAATTAGGTCACGAAAGCAATGTACGATAGTATTCAACGCAGAATAATATCAATTTGGAAGTAAACGATTTGAGCGTGAGCAAAGACCATAAATTATTATGTCCGCATTAGATTAAATATGTGACTTACCGTTTCATTCTTGATCTAATTTTTCAGCATGCATGTTTGTGTGAGTTGGAACCCATGTAGTATTCACCGGGTTCTTTTTAGTCATGTGGCTATCACAGTAGTTTGAATCTGGGGTACTATTTAAAAGGAAATAGTTTTCTTGATTTAAATGTTCGTTCTTACACTGTTAAACTTCTTGAAAATAAAATCAAGGGGTATTTTATGTGTTATATTTGAAAACACAGTTATGGAATAATTGTTATATACAGTCATGAAATTCTTTTCAGACAAATTATATTGTGGATAAATTCGAAGTGCACAAATGAAGTAAATATTTTTTACATTCACAAATGGTTATTTAAGAAAATTTAAGTTTTGAAAAATTTAATTCCAATTTGCATCCCAGATGATGAATAGTACAAATAAATACGAGTAGTTTTGAAAAAAAACCGGATTGCATTAGGCTAATAATTTGTTTTGATACCAAAATAATAAAACGCAAATGAAAAATACCAAATTACGTGAAATGCTTCAACGAAAAATTCATTCACTTGTAATTCATATATAGGGTGATTCAAAACTCTTTGAGCACTTGTGAAACTTAACGTGTGCATGTACTGTACTAGTGTAAAGTATCGCTAAATAAAGAGTTTTTCCACCCATTATTGGTTTGTCATTTCTGCATCTTCGTTTTTCCTCCAGCTGATCAGGTTGGGGTTTCCGGTCACACATTCCTATGTGATTCTGTTTTGCTTTTGTGTTTTCTACCTCCCCTAAAAGTTCGTACGTTGAGTTTTGAATCACCCTGTATACCAAGATAAAATAAATACTTCTTTGGTTTCAGTGAGACTATTCAATTACGAAAATTCATCAGATAGGATTTAAATTACATTTAATTTTAAGAAAACTATCGAAAACGTATTTCCAAATTTAACTGCATATCAGAATGTACAAGTTTTTATAAATAATAAAGTTTTATTTGTTTTAGATTTGAGAGAAGGTTGACTTAGATAAACAATCAAATAAGGGAAGTTCCCTATCATGATCAAAAAAGGCTTTTCAATCATTCTCATTAAATTACGCACGCAAAGTATAAGTTTCTTTGAGAAATAGTTGATCACTATTCAGACACCAAAAATTTGAAAGAAGCTCATTAAACTTTAATATTTTTAAGAAAATAAAACGATGGGCATTAATCAGGACCTCCACATAGGGAATCCCCGTACTAGTTTAGAGCCCAAGCCTTCGAGAAATGGGAAAATGTTTTGTACTGTAATGAGCAATCGGATTTCTAAGATAAAAATTTATAAATACTTTCATTGCATTTATAATAAAACGATATGAGTGAGCAAAAGAAATAAAAAAAATTGCAGTTTGAAAATTAAATCTTGAGTACTTGAAAAGTACACATTTTTAACCTTTCCAGTATTTTGACGAGATCTCCCAATATCTAGTCAATTTTGCTAATTATGAGATATCTAGTTGAGACAAAACTGCCGTGTTACTTCAAGGGGTATCAAGATCCAAGTAGGAAAAACAAATTGTCCCTTGCCTAGAATTGGTGACAATTTGGTTGGTTTGGTTTCTTTGGACTTTTATGGCGCAGAGGCCATATTTGCCATGCTGCGCCAGACACAATACAATATCATATAATTTACACAAGACATGCAATATCAAGTAATTGACACCAGGCAGTGAAGGCTTTACTGACCCAGAAGAGAGAAATACACACAGGGAGGAATGCAGTGAAGTTTTGATCAGGTTTTTGCACCAGAGGTTGGCTTCTTCAAGGCCGTTTTGACGCAAAGAGGAGGGTTAATACAATTAGGGTTAAATAACTAGGTATTGGTGTCTGGGAACTAACTTGGTACTGGGTCTATCGACTAACCTGGTATGAGAGTCTATCCTCTAAACTGGTACTGAGGATCAGGCAGTGGATCTAGGAGCTCGGCTTTGATATTTAATATCAAATTAAAAATAAATTTTAAAACAAACTTCTATTAGTATTAATACTGACCAAAGTAGGTCTCACACAATCGGTAATCGAGTCAACTAGAGATAGCATCTATCGAATTCAACCAATTTTATACTGGAAGGGAAGTAATGTGGGTAACCTTTTCCACCACTATAAATAATTTACTTTATTAAAAGTAATTATACAGGGTGATTCTACGGTCATGGGACAAACTACAGGGAAACTACAAACAAACAAAACAAACACTTTTCCCCATAGAATGTACGGTCGCAAGTGCTGCGATTGCCCGCTAGAGAGCGCAGTCAAACGCTTGTATAAAATCCCATAGAATGTCTATTGGGTGAGTCTAAACTAATACGACAAACTTCAGGGGGCGATAGAACACAACGGATCAAACACTTTTCACCATAGAATGTATGGTAGCTAGAGGGCGCTTTTCATTTCGGCACAAACACACGGTCCGACGCAAGTTGGAAAGAGACATGAAATATGGAAGCAACGCTTTAATGTCAAATAAATATCAATAAGTGCTTGACAAAACGAAATAATACAATTAGATTTGCATAAATTAAAGATAAGTACAAGGAGCAACGGGTAAGAAAGAAATGAGTGTACAAAACATGAGAAACTTTTCACATGGAAATGAAACGACATGTACAAACATCAGTCGGTAAGTACAACGCAAATGCACAATTACAGAAGCTGTTCAAAATGTCGACAACCACACCTGATGCAAGCCTCGCATCGCCGACGTAACGCTTTTATACAAGCGTTTGACTGCGCTCTCTAGCGTCCAACCGCTGTACTTGCGACCATACATTCTATGGGGAAAAGTGTTTGTTTCGTTGTGTTCTATCACCCCTGAAGTTTGTCCCATGACCGTAGAATCACCCTGTATAGCGTTGCTTTATATATTACTAACTGTATTATAAGTAGTACTATATAAAGCAGCGCAACAGATATCAACCATGAAGACCACTTCTTAAGGAGATTAAATTGCACGCCTTATCACACAATCTACACTTATCTACGAGTATTTTTTCAAAGCCATCAATATGAGAAATGCGCCCTTGTGCGAGTGTGGCACCCTAGTCCCTAGTAAGGGCCACGATACTCTAGTTTTTCTAGTTGCAGATTAGGAACCGGAGGGTCGGGAGTTTGAAACTCGATGAAAGTAAGCCGAACGGGCTAGTGCGCATTAAATCCGCCGTGGTCTCAAATTTGCTCTCGTTGGCGTGGTGCGGAAATTTGGAGTGAGGTGCCGGGTCAGGTATCTACCTTGTCATCTGACCGTGATTTAAAAGTATGAGGTTGTTGTCCTCTGATCTTTCCCTTCTCGATCGATCCAAGACAGTCACCAATACCACACTGTGTTGCTCCAGTGCAAAGTAAATTTAATTACCTACCTACCTGATGGAATAAAATATGCGTGCACTGGTATTGGATAGGTAGGTATTTCAATTAACGTTAAACTGGAGCAACACAACGGGCTATTGGCGAAGGTCCGGTATCAATCCCGAAGGGAAAGAGATCCCCGAGGACAACACGTAATTTTGAATCACGGTCAGAGGACGAGGTCACACCTGAGATGGCACCCCACTCTCCAAACTTCCACACGACGCCAACGTTAGGATATTTGAGGTCACGACAGATTTAATGTAGGGTAGGCAGGTATTTTAATTAACGTCACACTGGAGCAACACAACGGGCTATTGGTGACGGTCCGGGATCAATCCCAAAAGGAAAGACAGTGTTTGATTGGATTCGAACTCGCAACCTTCCGGTTGTTAATCCGTTACTGTTCCAACAGGCCCACCGTGGCCCTAGATTTAACGTGCACTAGCCCCCTTTGTACACCGTTTTTGACCCTCCGTCAAGTCGTTAAGGAGAATTGTTTTTTTTATGCAATTTTGTTTTGCCAAGGAAGTCTAAAAATCATGATTTTTCAGGAATTTTGACATTTAAAAATTAATTTCTTAACCAATAACTTTGATTGAGGGTCAAAACATCTACTGTATTATATAGAATAGAATGGATATAAAAATAATTATAATAGATCGATTCATTGTTGAGTTATCACTGTTTGAACAAAGTATCCTATTGCAAAAACACAGTTCTTCAGAAATTGAGTTTAAAGTTTTGAAAACATATTCGTACAAGGGGACAGTACCTAATGAAAACCCTTGTAACTAGAAAACTATTGCAAATATTTACAAGAACTAAGTATCGTTTGAAAGCTAAGGTGTTGGAAAATAGTTTGAATTGATAAAAAAAGTATCGATATTCTAGTCAATTTTCGTGATTTCTAGTGTATACACACACCTTAAACTCTGGTTTATATCAAACCAGTCTAAGGGCATCGACACTGTTCTTTAAGTTTAAACAACACAAAGACGAATATGAATCGAATGTGCATACGAATGAATAGATTAGGAATTGCATTGGGTACTTACCCCTATTTCCCAGATAGACGATATGGAGAGGCAAGAATTGAAATACTGGACGCAAAAGAATACCAACTTCAGATAACAATTTAAAACTGGTTTAATTGTATCCTTTAACAAGACATTTGATTGATTCAGCGATTTAAAGAAGTTTGTAACGTGTGGACGGATGCCAACGTCCGACCCCTTTAGCGTCCCAGTGAGATTTGACACGTAGCGTCTTTCTTCCCGTTGACCCCCCGGGAACGGAGAAAAAAGTTTCGGTTCGCATTCGGGGAGAGGTTTTTTTTGCTTCTTCTGTTTATCTTTCGCTTCCTCCAGTGTGACTCACTCTGGCGTTACTCAACATCCTGCGGGGGGCGGCAAGATGAAATCGGCAACACCACTAGCCGATTGAATGGACGAATGACATCTCCGGATTTTGTCTTGACTGACACAACACGAGTCAGCTGGTCGGTTCCCGGGAACAACTGGGTGACTCTGCCAAGGTTCCAATGGAGAGGAGGTTGCTGGCCATCTTTAAGTAGTACTAGATCTCCAACTTTGATGGACGTGTTTGCGAGTCGCCACTTGGGACGGGGTTGAAGAGCATGCAGATAATCCCGATTCCAACGCCTCCAGAAGCTGTCTCTCACCTGTAACAATAACTTCCACCTGGAAGAAAGACTCAAAGATGAATTAGGTTGGTGGTTGAATTCAGGAATTTCCAAGAGTGGGACTCCAATGAGGAAATGGCCAGGAGTCAGAGCCCGAAGATCAGTTGTCTCCGTGGATAGGGGTACTAGAGGTCGAGAGTTGATGCAAGCCTCAATCTGGCCTAATAATGTGCTCAGCTCTTCAAAATTCAAGAGAATTCCTTGACATGTTTTGAGTATGGATGAGAATTTGCTGAGGATATCATGAGATCTATCAATTTGCGTGACGAAGCAATTATCCTCGTCAGATGAAACACTGTTCAATACAGGAAGATAGTCATTTGGGGAGACTGAAACATTCATTTCACTGAGCCATTTTGGCCCATTCCACCATTCCGAATAGGCCCTTAATTGTGCTGGAAAAAGTCCACGAGTGGCGCAGTCAGCCGGGTTTTTTTTTTGCCAGGAATGTGGTGCCACGACTCTGCTGAAGTTAGTGAACGAATTTTTGCTACTCTGTGTTGCACAAATTGGTTACCCCTTTCAGGAGGTTTTGAAATCCAACTCAGTGTGATGGTTGAATCAGACCACAGAAATGTTTTGTGGATTGGAAATGTGATTGATTTCACAATAGCATTTATGAGCTCGGATAAGAGAAGCGCTCCACTTAATTCTAAGTGAGGCAAGGTTACAGGGTGCACTGGTGCCACTCTGGTTTTGGCTGCAATTAAACATACGTGAATGTCGTCTGATATCACGCGAAAATACACCACTGCAGCATATGCCTTAGCAGAGGCATCACAAAACCAATGCAGTTCTATCTTAATGGCCTTTGAGATATGGATATTTCTAGGAACTTGTATTTCCTTGAAATGGCTTATTTCTAAGGAAATTTTATCCCATTTGTTGGAAATATCTGTAGGAAGTGGCTCATCCCATTTCAACTTCGCTTTCCACAACTCTTGCAGCAGAATCTTAAGAATAATCGTTGTGGGTGAAATGAGACCCAAAGGATCGAAGATACGGGCTATCACGGACAACAATTGCCGTTTAGTAGAGATTTTATCCGCGGTTATACCCCTGACTTGAAGGGTATCGGTTTTAAGATTCCAAAATAGACCCAGTACCTTTTGAGAGGATTCATCTTGGAACGAATGAGAGAAAGAGTTGGCTTTTAACGAATCTGGTAAGTCTGAGAGAACTTCTGCATGATTGGAAGCCCACTTTCTGAGTGAGAATCCACCTGCAGCCATCAACTGATTCATCTCTTTTACGATTGATTTGGCGGAATCTACGGAATCTGCCCCTGCCAACAAGTCATCTACATAAAAATGTTCCCTTGCAATATCAGAAGCAACGGGAAAATTCCTATGTTCATCCCTGCACAGTTGTTGCAAAGTGCGAAGGGCTAAGAAAGGGGCACATGATGTTCCATATGTGACAGTCTTAAGTTTGTAGATGACGAGCGGATCAGATGGATTTTTTCGCCAAAATATTCTTTGGAAAGGCAGATCTTCATTTCCAATTAGTATTTGTCTGTACATTTTTGCGATATCCGCAGTGAAGGCTATCGGGTATGATCGGAAGCGGATTAAATTTGCCAAAATTTCAGTTTGAAGTTTAGGCCCTTTGCATAGTATGTCGTTTAATGATTTTCCATTTGAGGTTTGAGCAGAGGCATCGAATACTACCCGAAGTTTTGTAGTGCTACTCGATTCGTTAACAACCCCATGATGAGGTAAATAATAATTTGGAGTTATTTCGTCTTCCTTTCGTGATAATGGGGTCATGTGACCTAGACTTTCATATTCCTCCATGAATTGAGAATACTGATTTCTCAACTGAGAATTTTTAGCTAGTTTTTTCTCTAGCAAGTAAAAACGCTGTAGGGCCCTTGTTTGGCTTTCTCCTAGCGTCTCGTTTTCTTTGAAGGGAAGATTAACGCAATATCGTCCAGTAGTATCTCTTTTGACGGATTTAAGAAACAGTTGTTCACACATCTCATCTTCATCTTTTAACACGTGAGGTTTAGGAATGGACTCAAGCTCCCAAAAGTCTTTAAGCGTTTCATTGATATTGTCCATTGTATGACACACCATTGATGCATGGGAAAGCGTTGTATTCTCTACTTTTCCGGAAAGTAGATAACCAATTTTTGTATTTATCGCAACTGGTGCGCCATGAGATCCAGTGACTGATTGTCCATTGATTAGAGTTCCGAAAAGATCTGCGCCCAGTAAAATATCAATAGGCCTGGAGATGTAAAATTGAGGGTCAGCTAAAACTAAACCTCTTAAATGTGGCCAATCTTGCCTTTCAATATAAAAATTGGGAAGAGGGGAAGTAACCTTGTTAACAACTAGAGCCTCTGCCGAAAAGAAATCTGACGAGAAATGAGGCGAAAACTTGAAATTCGTTACATGCAAAGCAGTTTCTGCTAAAACGCCGTTAATACCCACCAACCTGTGAGTTGTGTTGAGCAAAGGTAGATTCAAACGCTCAGCACATTCCCTACTCATTAGTGAAATTTGGCTGGCATTATCAATAAGTGCCCTGCATTGTATTAATTTTCCAGACTTAGATCTTATGTTTATGAGCGCGGTTGACAATAATACGTTACTTGTCATTGTATGCACACCCGATTCACATTGAATGCTGTTCGCAACTGAGACGATTGAATTCCCCGATTCACTACACGGAAGGTTAACAGCATAAACATGCAAAAGTGTATGATGACGTTCCGAACAGTGTTTGCAGTTCAAAGTCAATTTACATGTCTCAAGTGTATGATTTTGTCGCAAACAGTTAGAGCATAAATTATGTGAATTCACTATTTTCCATCTCTCATTTACTGGCTTGTTATTAAAAGTTGGACACTTAAATAATGGGTGCATTTGTTTGCAAATCACGCATGTATTGCCCTTTACAACAACCGCGTTATGTACTATTGGTTTCTTGAACGAATTGAAATCTGCAGGTTTTCTACCTACATTGAATTTAACTTCGTTTCTAGTAGGTTTTGATTCGTTTGAACTGCGAGCTTCTCTTTCAACAAAAACTCTAAATAATTCAAGGTCTGGAATGCTATCGCTTTCAAGAGAAAGTTCCCAGCGTTGTTTGATTGGCTCATCGAGTTTTGTCAACATGAAATTTATTAAGATTAAGTCACTTAACAAACTGGATTCCAAGCCTAATGTTTTCAAATTATGGACGGCTTCATTACAGGTGTCTAATAATTCTAGTAACGTTTTTGAATTACTCACTTTCGTTAACTTAATAGAAAATATTTTATTTATTTGGCTTAATGCTAATTGCCGTTTATTTTCGAATCTCTGACACAAAAGCTCCCAGCAATGACTCAGATTTTCTTCTTGAAATGCAAAACCACGAATTAGTTTTGATGCATTTCCACGTACCGAAGATTGCAAATACTGGAGCTTTTCAATATCTGATAGTTGCTCATTTTTCAAAACAGATGAATAAAATAACTCCTTAAATGATATCCAATTTTCTGAATCACCATAAAAATTAGGGAGATCGAATTTAGGTAATTTTACCAACGAATGTTTTCTTTCTTGTGTTACGCTTTTTACAGTATGATATTTTTTCTTATCTAATTCTACCAAGAGGTCTAGAATATCATCTTGATACTTCATATATTCCTCAAAGTTATCTTCATTCTCTTTGGGAGAAAAATTTGAAAATATATCTGTCAGTCTTGTATCGTAAGACTGAAGTTTCGTTGTGAGAACTGCGATTCGTGCTGGATCACATAGCTCATCGTCTAAAATTTTCTCCCTTAACCGATTAACTTCCTTACAGACTTGATCGAAACGCAATTGAACGTTCGACACTTTAGGCATTTTAAATCCTAGAAGGAACGAGAATTGTTTCTTAACGACTAAATTGACTTCTTTTCGATTTAGATTTCAACCATAGGTCGCTCCGGCTCGACGGACCACTTTTATGTTCTTTAAACAACACAAAGACGAATATGAATCGAATGTGCATACGAATGAATAGATTAGGAATTGCATTGGGTACTTACCCCTATTTCCCAGATAGACGATATGGAGAGGCAAGAATTGAAATACTGGACGCAAAAGAATACCAACTTCAGATAACAATTTAAAACTGGTTTAATTGTATCCTTTAACAAGACATTTGATTGATTCAGCGATTTAAAGAAGTTTGTAACGTGTGGACGGATGCCAACGTCCGACCCCTTTAGCGTCCCAGTGAGAATTGACACGTAGCGTCTTTCTTCCCGTTGACCCCCCGGGAACGGGGAAAAAAGTTTCGGTTCGCATTCGGGGAGAGGTTTTTTTTGCTTCTTCTGTTTATCTTTCGCTTCCTCCAGTGTGACTCACTCTGGCGTTACTCAACAGACACTAATATCGATGACACGGTGGATGCAGTTCTTTAAAATTCCATGTAAAGTCACTATCACTGCTCTATAAAGAAAGCAATGCAGTTTGTCTTAGACTTTGTCAATATCCCATTTCCCCGTCCCTTCTGTTGACGTCTGGAATTTAAAATGTACAATTTAAATTTCACAGCTTTTTCAATAAGCGGGAACTTAAAAGAAGTTTACTGTACTTTAAATATGTTCTCGACGTTAACCGACGAGCATTGGTATCGAGTCAGCAAAGCAAACTTCAAAAATCGATATTTTGACTTTCAGCTGCGGGTTATATTAAAACATATTGAGTGTGCTTCGATACTATGTAGTACCAATAACACAGAGTGCTGGTGAACCAACCTACCCAAACTCCACATTCAATCAACGCCCTCTAAAGAAATCTATTTAGTTTGCCTTTGGCAATACCAATTCTGTTTTAGAACTCCGGAGTCGAGTGTGAAAGTCAGCTCCCTTTGATGTCTGAAATTTGACAAGAGTAACCAGAGTCATCCCACACTCTCTGAACTTTCCTAACTCGCTGAACTTAGAGCCAGGGGAACCCGCGCCCACGAGGCAAACGCGAATTATCCTCGGGTTCGGATTTCACTCTATTTACACACGAAATGAATCAACATGGGTGGGTTTGGATTTGCTTAAATTAGAAGTCGGTTGGACATGCGTTCGTTCTCTTGTCCGTCAAAACTTTTAAATTGGTTTCGTTCATTTTCGAGTCGATTTCGAACTACTATTTAGGTGCGCTACTATATTTAGCTTATTCCATCTGCGGGTTACTATTTTAGTGCCTTGTATAAAATGTATTAGAATACTTTTAAGTATTAGCGCCATTTCATTGAAATGTAAAAATTTATTTACGCTCTTTAGTTTGTGGTGAACGTAGCCCAGTGATTCTCAACCACTGTGCGGCGGCACTTTTGTGTGCCGCCAAATTCTTAGAGTGTGCCGCCAAATTTTAGAAAATAAAAATTATGATTTTGTTCATTTGTTGGAAGATGAAATATGGTGTGCTAAACTAGCTTACTTATCAGACATTTTTGTTATTTTTAATAACATAAATTCAAGTATGCAAGGGCCGAAAGAAAATATATTAAACTCAACAGATAAACTGGTGGGATTCCAAAAACAAATAATTTTATGGAAGAATAAAGCTCAGGAAGGCAATTTGGAAAAGTTTGAGTCAGTCCCAAAAGATTTTAATAAAACTATTCATAAAATTGTTATTGGCCATTTGACAACATTAGAGGAGAGAATTATTAATTATTTCCCAAATTTAGATATAAAAAAATTTGTGATAACGAATACTTCTGTATTTGAATTAACTTTGGATGAAGAGGAAGAGCTAATTTCGCTTTCTAATAATCGAGATTTGATTTTAAAATATTCGGAAGAATCAATTAATTCATTTTGGATTAACATTAGATGCGATTATCCCATGATAGCCAAGAAAGCTTTAAAAATATTATTACAATTTTCTACATCTTATTTGTGTGAATTCGGATTTTCAGTATTAACTAACATAAAAACGAAAAGAGGATCGAGACTGTTAAATGTAGAAGACGATATGAGAGTAGCATTGTCATTATTACGACCAAATATAAATGAAATTATCAAAAAACATCAAGCTCAAATTTCTCATTAAAAGTATTCTTATTATTACCTTGTAATTAATCCCTTAATAAACGTACTGTTGTTTTTGTAGTACATATTATATTATTTTATTTTACATTCACAATTATTATCATAAACTATTTTACACAGTGTATTATAGGTAAGTAAACAACTTTTAAACTTATCTTTTTCTTTGTGTGCCGCCACATTTTGAAATCGTTAAAGTGTGCCGAGACAAAAGAAAAGGTTGAGAATCACTGACGTAGCCACTACTACAAAATACACAATACAATAGTAGCAGTGCTGCCCAACTCCATCATGAAGTACTTTTTGGTCGAAGTTTCACTCTCTTTCACTTGTCTTGCTGAATCGGTGATTGGTAGACGTGATGTGAGCATTTGTATTAGAACAAACAAGCCAGATGGAAGTTAGCAATCAGCATGTAGTTCGATGGATGGCCCACGATTAACAGTTGATCTGCCGTTGCAATGCTAAACACTTCCAACAACTGTTTGAAGCCATGTGGTATCAGACACTGCTCTTATTTCCTATCACAGCTTCACTATTCGTAGCGGCTCAGCTTCATTTCAACAACAGAGCAATACAGTAGAGTCGTCGGTCGTACATTGTAAAGCATTGGTATGTTCAGTGGTAATAATCATAAGTCAGTTTTATAAATAACCAAATTTTATTTTAACACACACGCACTGTTACTAGTTCAGAGATCAGAGCTATTATATGTGCTCTGTCGTTTGGCTGCCAACAACTTCTTACAATTTGGCGCTTAGTGCCGTCTGGGGTATTTCACACTCCCCACCTGAACTCTTTCAGAGTTCACATAAATTACCTTTTGAGCATATAATAATCCAATATTAATCAGATACAAATTACAAATAAATTCAATATACATTCCATTGCTTGACTATACGGAAGTATACCCGTGATCCTAATACAACTCTCATGGTCTGACGGAAGTGGTGACCCTTCAGCTAGTGGCAACATCGATCGAATTTAGCCGCTTTAAATTCTGTAGAGGGATTATTGTGGTGAATAGTCCCACCACTTCAAAAATTAACTTACAAATCAATAATATACATTACACAATATAAGTGACAGTGTAACACAATTCCATCATGAAGTACTTTTGGTAGAGTTGGGTCATACTGCTACTATTGTATTGTGCGCTGTATGCTATTGTAATGTAGGTTAATTTTTGTTGTGGGTGCTAACTTCACAACGCAAATTCATATAGTACCAGTAGGTGTTTAAAGATTGGTTGATTTGGGTTTTTTGGCGCAAGTTGCAAAGAAGGAACAGGCGCACAAAACGCAAGAGGACATAAAATCCAATAAAAGTAGTAGTAGAAAGGTCTGGCAGAGGCGAAGGCAAACATGTTTCATTAGGATGATGGAAACCTTGCGATTATTTGTATATTTTTATTAATTTTTGTAAATCATTTTTTTATTTTATCACACCTATATAACTCTAATTTGCTGGAATTAATGTGATCTTTTATAACACTCATATTGTATAGCCTGGTCCAATTACACTTAAAACTATTAAATTATTTAACTTGGGCAAACTTCTATAAGACTGAATAACAACCAGAAACTAATATAAAAATGGTAGTAAAACCTTATAGGTTAAACATGAAAAGGAAAGAAAAAAAATTAATCAAGAGTTTGAAAAGGGTAAACGTATTAAAAAATGTCGTCAACAACATGAAAAACAGGGAAAGTGTAGAGTTTGAATGGCATTGATGTGAATGTTGATTTTTAATAGTGATGCAGTTCCAATGGTATAAAAGTGTAAACAAAACATGTGGGTTACTCTTGAAATATTAATGCTAATCTATCAAAAGAAATGAATAAAATGTGGACAGTTTAAAGGGTTTCATATCATCGTCAATATTATCTTTGATATGTTTTTGTTAACTTATAGAATTATCTTCCTGGAGAGAAAGTGCTTTTCATGAAACGTTTTTGTTTTTCATTTTGACTTTGTTTGATATTCAATCTATTGACATCAGTTTTCTATTTCCGTGTATGAAATTTAACAGGTAAAATCAATTTACCCTCTGTATAATTTTAATTGTGGTTAAGTAATGATAAAGTATAGGGTTATTCAAAATGAATCATCCGATTTCAAAATGCTATATTTTCATAAATAAACGACACAGAATGATAATTAATACATGAAAACAAAGGAAAAATATGGAAGTTTTTTTACAAGTGTTCGATATAACTTCCTTTAGTTACACGTATAATGTCAAGACGGTATGTAAATTCCTGCCAAAACACGTTGTAAAGTGTCAGTGGTAATTGATTGTACAGCAGCAGAAATCCGTTGTTTAAGTTCACATAAATTTGTGGGTAATAGTGGCACATACACTTTATCTTCTACAAACCCCCAAAGGAAGAAATCGCATGGGGTCATATCAGGTGACCTAGGTGGCCAGCTATGTAACATCCGCTGCTCTCAAACCGATACCACCTTCGAATACTCTGAGTCGTAGGTGAATTAATTCGGTACTTTTTACGGAATTCACGCTGAACGGTGATTACAGATCCACATCGCGCAAACGACAGCACACAAAAAGCTTTCTGCTCCGAGGACGCCATTATCACTTCTGCCGCTGAAAAGCTTCTAAAACAGCTTTCGTGAAATAGCTTCACGAAGAACACACGAGCGCCATCTATTCTTCACAATATAAAACTTCCATATCTTTCCTTTGTATTACTTATTCTGTGTCGTGAATTTTGAAAATATGGAATTTTGAAATCGGATGATTCATTTTGAATAACCCTGTAGTTTGTCGATTGCAACTCTTTTCGAACATACATTATTGTATTCGATAGTGTATTTGAACAAAAGAAGTATATTTCAACTATTATCAAGACCTGAATAGTGTTCGTAATACTATTTTAAACACATATGGTAGTCTAACTTAATTTTTCTTCAAAATTCGGATGATCAGTAAATTTTAAAATCCACTTTTCTTGTGCCACATATTACCACAATCGGTACAAATAGGCTGAGTGCAACATATTTAAGTTCCCAATATTTGCTTCTAAAATAGCAACAATACGTGACAAGAATATAATATAAGTGCATGAACTCAAGAATAAATTATTCAGAACTCACAAAGCTCCTTTTAGTTTTTGAGTTCTAAGACGAAATCCATTTTGGGATGAATATCGCTCTTGAATAGTTTATTCGGGTCAGTGAACGATTGCATTTTCATTCTCCCACTTGCCTTTTTCGTACTTCAATTGAACATTGCGTGAGACGGAGAATGACATTTCGATTAAAGTTTGACTTTTGAAGTGTAGTTTCTGGGTTTTAGTTTTTAGCCTGCGATTTAAACACTTTAATGGGCTTATTTAATCAAATATCTTTTGCTGCTTTTTCAACATTTTTTCCTGTGTTCGATAGTGCTATTTATTAGTCATTTGGGAAGTAGTCGTTCTCGTTAATGTGTGAGGTCTAAATCCGTCAACAAAAGAAACCGCATCGTAATATAAATCTGTTATAGCGAATAGATTGATCTCAGATACGGGCCTGCCAATAATTTTATCAGGCCCACATAATAGATATGATTCTCTAAATATATTTTATCTAAACTAGATGTCTCAAAATATTTTTATCAGCCCACACATTAGATATGATTTTAAATATATTTTACCTGAACCGCAAATCAGATGTATCTCTATATTTTATCAAGCCATTAAAATCAGATATGGTTCTCTAATTTTTTTTATCAGATCCACAGACTATATATTGCCTTCTAAATATTTTTATCAGGCCTGTAATCCATATATGGCTGTCTAACTATTTTTTATCGGATCCACAGACCAGGTATGGCCCTACAGTTATTGTTGCTAGGTCCATAGACCAAATTCGGCCCTCTAAATATTTTTATCAAGCCCACATACCAGGTATGTATGTAATTAATTAACGTAGCACTGGAGCAACACAACGGGCTATTGGTGACGGTCTGGAATCAATCCCGGAGCGTAAGACCCCCCGAGCCCACGTACTAGGTTTAGCCTTCCAAACACGTTTACCCGGCCCGTAGACAAGATACTACCCTCCAAATATGCTTAAAGGTTCCACAGTTCAAATACTACCCGTCCGCCGACCCGATACGGTCCTCCGGACAGGTTTATTCGGTCTGCAGACCAGATACGATCCTCGATATGCTTTTATCAGGCCCTCAGACGAGATACGATACTCCAAATAAGTTTTCCCGACCCTCTGGCCAGATACGGCCCTCTGAATAGTTTTATCCGGCATGAAGACCAGACATTGATACCAGATATTCCTATAGGATACACATGCATAAAAAATAAATATTTAAAAAGTAGCAATCGGAGCCTAGTGTTATTTTGCAAATAGTTGAAGTTGAGCAAGACGATTTATATATATATACTCTTGTTTTTTATTTTATTGAAAAAATTAGTTATATATATAGAGGCTGTTCGGACATTTTTTGAACGATTTTAATGGACTGAAGCTCAAATTTTTACATAATATTTTTGTGTTTTAAATGTTCCACTTGATAATCCTTATTGTTAACTATCTACACCTTAATTTCCATGATAATAATGACTTTTGTAGTATCGACAGTGGTATTTTATCCCATTCTTGCTCCACAGTTTTCCAGTCCTTGAATGGTTTTCGGTCGACGTTTCGATAATGCCCTTTTTGAAAGTCCAAAAGCAAAAAAGTCCATCTGGAGATTTAGCAGGAATATCAGTAAAGGGACTTGATACCAGTTTCTTGTTCCATTTTTCCAAGAATTTAATAGTCGATTTAGATGTGTGGCTGCTTGCTTTACCCTGATGCAGTTCTACTGATAGTTGGCACTGTGAGTAAAGATATGGTATTTCTTTTTTGAATATTGGGGATAAAATAGGGTCTTGATAATATGTGGGAGTTGATTTTTACATTCCCCCCTCTTTCTGCTTTTAATTTTTCATTTTAAGCGAAACCGGGAACAATTATAAATCTCTTAGAGAAAGTTCTCACGTTTACTTTGCTATAGTCCTTTGACTTGGCGGATTCTTTTAAAATTAAAGATCTTACCTTATAAATATGCTCAGAAATTTTTTGGATACTTTTTTGGAAGTATTTTTCCACTTTTACGTTTTTTCCTTTCTCATTAATAATATTATTTATCGTACCTTTAGATATCGAAAAACCATAACTTTTACAGCGTTTTTGAATAATTGAATAAGCATATTTCTCTTCGGAAAGAGGAAACATAACCTTCCATCCATTGCTTATTTAAAAGCGCCATTTTGAAAGTAAACAAAACTCTGAGTTAGCAGACGATAAGTTATACTTTAACTATTTAACTGCTTTGAAAATAAAATTCTTTCGTTGCATGCAATTTTTTACAGCTCATCAAAATCGTTCGAAAAATGTCCGACCACCCTCTGTATATATGCTTTAAACAATCCGTTTACTTTTTAACCGTTTGTAAATGAGATTGGGGTCTTTTGTTCTTTTGCATGCAAGTGTTCGTGGTTGATAACGCTTTCATACACATAATGACCAAGCATTAAATTTATTTAATTTTTCACGCCTCGTAATCTAACATTCAATATGAAGAACATTGTTTGGATTTTTGACATTCAGTGAGGTAGCCTTAAATTTAACTAACGATCACACCTTATCGGTTTACGGTTACTTAAATTGTGTTTATTACTTTGCTTAAGTGAAGGGGGGTCGGGAACACAAACCCCTTTAAATTGAAAAAGTAATTCACGACTCGGGATATTTATTTACTACGAATTGTTTTACAGAATGGTGCTATGCAGGTTAATGTATATTTAATGTTCTTGGTAAGTGAATGTTAGCTTAAATCATGGGAAATGGTAACCATTCCAAAGTCTGAAAGAAAATGTCTTGTTATTTGAGTATACGTAACAAATAGAGGCTATTAGTCGCTTCTGAAATTTTTTCAGTTTGAAACTGTTTATATAGTTCTTTTCAATCTAATTTAGCGTATTTTCTTTCCTTCAACCGATTCAATTATTCTTACGCATTTGTACTTACATTAAACATTTGTCACAATAACAGGAAATTAAGGCAATATTTGAAACTAATCTAGAATCGCTTATGATGAGTGTTTTCCGAATGATGGTTTACTTAGTAGGAAATGAAGTATGTAAGGAATCACACACAGGGCAATGAATTGTTCAGACAAAAGTGTAATAGAGAAATTCCAGAAAGGTCCTCCCTTTCACCGAGTTATATTAATTCATTCTTAAATACGAAACCAGAGAATGTTTCCAAAAAAGATGAAATGTAAAAGATCCATGCCAATATCTTTTACATATTCTACTTAATTTTAATAACATCTACTTACTTTCAAAATTGTCCACGAATTTTCGAAATTCGAAGCTTCAATCAAACAAATTAATTACAAGATTATTGAACAGAGTAATCTTTTTTTCGTAGAAAATTACCATTATTTAAGTGTTTGGATAATATTTTTAACTGCTTTTCAACACTTATAATTTCTACTTTGGACACAATTATCGTATACATATATGTACATCAAATAATTCATTTCACATACATAACATCCCTGTTCTAAGACAAAATGAAAGGTAATACTAAGATGCTAATGTGATACTGCACCGGTGCCACACAACGGGCTATTTTCAAATCTATTCAGGTGTCGTGCGAAGCAATCACATCCATTTCTGTCTGAAAAGGGCCCACTGAATCATTTCCTAGTTTGTTTTTGTTGTCCTGTCAAATTTTTGTATATTAATCCATTAATTATTATTTTATTTTTGAGTGGATTCCTTTTTGACTACCTCGGATGTTTTTTCTGAGCAGGAGCCATTAATCGTAACCGTGGAAAGTGGTTTCCCATCAATTTTAGTACTATTACAGGTGGGTGAGCGAAGTTTAGTCGAGTAAGCATCTCGGGGGTAAAATTAACACAATTTATTTACATTTTGGGTACAAACTACGAGAAAACATAAAGAGAGGACCACAGCGCAAACGTTCGTTTGGAAGGAAGGGCAGAACTTCTCTTTTGTTTGCAAGGAGGAAAAAAATGTTATTAGTTCGATGACGTTCTTGGCGACGTACCAAGAAGGGGTTGAGTTATTATGGGGTAATTAGGCTGTCAATAGTTCAGTTCACTTTTTCAATGCACTAACAGTTTGATCCGCTACAGTACTCATTTCGTCCATTCTGTCTTCCGACTTGTTTCTTTCTAACCCTATGCGTGACGATTATATATACAAATCTGCATACCGCGAACAGTATCTCAACTAACCTATCCAAGCCCGTACAGATTGGGGAGGCAAGAGATGGAAAATGTTTCCAGCTTTTTTATAAGGAGTGTTCTTTGTTCGTCAGGTTCAAGCAGACAAAAAGCAGGACATTCGAGCTACTCCCCTGGCACATAAAATTCCCCAAATGCCGAGTCTACTGCCATATACACTACATTGCCTACTATTGAACAACAAAGAAATTAACCTAGGCTAGATTAACCCTCCTGGTGATTGGTATTCACGTCGAAAGCTGTCCTGTAGCGTCTAGCATCCGATGCACAAACCTGTTCAAATTGACACCAGTTCTGTGCAAGGGACAATTTGCTTTTCTTACTTGGGTTAACAGGGCAGTTTTTATTTGGATGAGATAGCTCGTCATTAGCAAAGTCGGTCAGATCATTATGGACGAGATACCTCGTCATTAGCAAAATCGGTCAGATCATTATAGACGAGATACCTCGTCATTAGCAAAGTCGGTCAGATCATTATAGACGAGATACCTCGTCATTAGCGAAGTCGATCAGATCTTGATAGATGGGAAATCTCCTCGAACCCAAGGATCATTATGGAAACGAAGAAGCAGATGCATTAGCAAAAGAGGGAACCGCAACGGAGCAAATGCATGGAGATTTGAACTGCACCACTCTTTGGCTACTTGGCGCTGTAACGTAGTGGCTCCAGTGGCGCACCAAAAAATAAAAAGACGACAGTCAAAATAAAATTAAAGGAGTTATTTATTTTAAAAGGTAGGTATATAATTAACGTTGCACTGGAGCAACACAACGGGCTATCGGCGACGGTCCGGGATCAAACCCTAAGGGAAAGAACCGAGGACACCACGTAATTTTGAATCACGGCCAGGTTACAAGAACAACACCTGAGCCGGCACCCCACTCTCCAAACTTCCACACCACGCCAACGTGAAGACATTTCAGGCCAAGACCGATTTAACGTGCAACAGCCCCCCCCCCTTGTACACAAACTTCGTTCGGATTTGAACTCTTCCAACCGGGCTACTGCGGCTCTTATTTTAACAGCAAGGTACACTATATACGCAATTAATTTAGGATTTCAGATCCTCAGGTTGTCAGCTCTTCAAAAATGGGAAAATGGATTTCACTCTAACGGTCGGTGACCGCGCACAAAGAATGTGTCTACCCAGTTCAAGTTCTTGAAATGGTCTCCTTTGTTTGGTCCTTCTAATTGACACTGGAGAACAGTAGTTATGAGGGAGACATTTTATGGTCCTTAACCCTCTGGATACGGGGACCGGCCGAACGGGCCGAAAGTTTCAAGCTCCCTTGATACGAAAGGCTCGGATTCTTTCAGACCTCAAACTCCTGAAGAATCGCCGAAGCCCATTATGATTTCTATCCCCTCTTTTCTGTGCAACAAAGAGACCCGCGCGTGAATAACCTTATCTCCCCGTTGACAAAGATGTCAGGGTTATCGACGGGGAGCCTCACAAATTGTTTAGCCTTGAGCATCTAATCTGTGAGAGGTTGAGTGAATGAAAAGAGATACAATTAAAAAGTCACTGCCGCCCTTTCAGTTTACCCGAGAAGAATCTGTCCCTTCTAGGCATACCCACGACCCTACAATAGAAACAAGCACATGGGACGACACATATTCCTTCTCCTCCTGGGGGAAAGCATTGCTAAGGCCGTTTCGGCCGGTTTCAGTAAGTTGCCTGTAAAGCCGTTGGGCGGGCTACCGTAACCAAAGAAGGAAACGATATTCTACCCAGACGTATGCAGAGGGTTAAAACCATCTTGACAGGAAGAAGTAGCTTCTGTAGGCATCGAACACCATATTTCCTGCTGACCGGTCCACAATTCTGCCGCATTTCGGGGTGTAGGTTTTCTGGGATCCACAGCGTGTTGCATGGCATCCCAGATGTGTTGGATAAATTTGATATCTGGTGACTTAGTTACCTAAATTAGGGTTAGCTGAACGCTCAGAGCAGTGTTCCTTTAACCATAATTTGGCGTGTCTAGACTTGTGTGGCGACGCATTGTTCTGTTGGAAGAGACCAAACCCATCAGAATGAACTCAGGAACGAGTGTATCGTGAGAAAAGATGCATACATACACTATATGGACAAAAGTATTTGGGCACTTCAGAAAATCGGCAAATATGCCAATACCGAGTTTGCCGAACGGTATACCGTGAAGGGCATGGCTAAAATAAAAAGCAGCTCGTTTTGTATTAACTATTCATTCACTCTTGTGGAGTTATACCGCGTGGACCTGAACTTACCACCGAGTTCCAAAAGCGGGCTCGTCATAGGATGTCATTTCTATAATCTTTCTGTACGAGCTATTGCATCCAAACTGGATATTCCAAAATCGAGTGTAGCGTATGTTATCAAGCGATGGAAACAAGACGGAACAACAACAGCAAAAAACCGTCCATGACGACCGCATAAACTGACAGAATGTGACAGAAAATGCTTGGAACGCCATGTCAAGAAGTCGCGCACTTCTGCCGCTGCGATCGCTGTAGAGGTTGGAAATGCATCTAGAAGTTCCGTTAGTGTCAAAATTATCCGCCAAAGGAGGGCCTACCCGTTACTAAATAGAATAATAAAGCACTTTTGTGAAAAACATGAAGTGTCCAAATACTTTTGTCCATATATTGTATCTTTCACCTGTTAGAGACGTTTCTAGACGCACCAGGGTCCCACTGAATTCCAGCCCATATCATTATGAAACCATCACTAGCCTGCCCAATCCCTTGTTGACATGTCGGATCCTTGGCTTCATGGGGTTTCTTCCACACACGTATCCTTTCATCTCACCGAACACTTGGAAATGCGACTTGGCAATCCAGGCTATTTGCATTTAGTCGCCCAGTGGCAGTGTTCCCGTGTCCAGGCGAGACGCATGGCTGTGTGTCGAGTGTTTATCAAGGGTACTCGAGATGGGAGTCGGCTCATAACTCGAGGGGAATTTTATACTTAGAGGAAACTTTTCAAACTCCTCACTTTAATGTTTGAGTAAATTCGAATTGAGCGAACAGTAAATTCAGATGTTATTTGAGACAGTGTTGCAAGCCTAACCCGTGAAACGATTCTTGCTAGCCGACTTGGTCACGTTCACGCAGTCATTTAACGACCACACTACAGTCGTAAGTTACAGGTTTTGCCTGAATTCTTGCAGTCACGATACGCCCTTCAACCGGTAATACGAGAAAATCCAAACTTCTCTACCTTCGATGAGCTCTAACTATTAAACCATGTTGAAAATCGCTTAAATCGTGGTAACGTATCATTCTGACGGCAGAAACACATCTAGTACCAGGTATTTTCACTTCAGTATATGATGTGTCCAACTATAGGATGACATAACTTGTTCATTCATTGAGGTTTCAATCAGTTTTGCAGTTTTCGACCAATGGAATCTTTCCTACGATTCCTACAACCTATTAAATGTGGTTATTAGTCGTTATGTGTGTTGTGGGGTAAAGACAATACTACACTATTCGGAGACATCGTGATGGTTAAAAGGTTAATATTATTTTTAGTGCAAGCGCAAACCATGTCATCCAATTGTAAAATTTCAGTCACAATGAAATTAAATACTTCCGAATTCAGCTCATTCTATTTAACGTATCATTTAACGTGTCTCCTAATTTTACAAACATTACCCGGCAATCACGTATACGAAAGTACATACCACAAAGAGCTAATTTTTGCTAAACTCTTTACATTACCTGGTAGATGACTTTCCCTTTGAAGTTAACTGCTCTTCTTCTACAGACATCAGCCTTTTCTGGGATTTCGAGAAATCCGATGTATCTTTAATGATAACTTTAATGGCTGTTTTGTAGATCACGTACTCAATATCTCCCCAAACGTGCTTCGCAGTGTTCTAGTATCTGTTAGCTAAAGTTGAATTCTCTAAGGCAAGAAGAGAGAGGAATCTGGTTGTAAAGTCTTTTGGGGTGAAAACTATTGAAAGGCGCGTATATGTATTTACGTAGTCTTTGGTTGCTACATAGGAAGATGAAATACATACATGGAAAAGATGCTTGCCAGTCATGTTCTCATGTCAACACAAAGAACAGGTCGTTATGCCGGAAAGGTACCATATCATTTTACCCTTCAAGTGGTTTCAACGAGATATCTCGTCCATCAAGATCTGGCAAATTTTGCTAATGCCGAGATATCATGTCATCTAGATATTGACGACTTTTTATCATGACGACATCAAAATCTTGTCAGTTTTATTCTAATTACGAGATATCTCCATCAAAATCTGGACAGTTTTATTCTAATCAGGAGATATCTCCATCAAGATCTGGTCAGTTTTATTCTAATCTCGAGATATCTCCATCAAGATCTGGTCAGTTTTATTCTAATGACTAGATAATTCGTCGATACAACCACCAGGGGGGTTAAGACAGACAAGAAAATGGAGGGAGGATATTGTACTAGCGTACCCGATATACACCGCTTGAAGGCCTTGGTACTCTCCGCCACGTTGGCGTGATGTTGAAGTTTGGAGAGTGGGGTGCCAGCTCAGGTGTGACCTCGTCATCTGACCGTATGTGGTGTTGTCCTCGAATCTTTCCCTTCGGGTTTGATTCCGGATCGTCGCCAGTAGCCCGTTGTGTTGCTCCAGTGGGACGCTAATTAAAATTCCTACCTACCATCACTAGATAGAAAATTAAACATATCTCTGAATCTTGTATTTTAGTAATTAACTACGGTATAACTAGGCAATAAGATGATGTCGATTGGTTTTGGGATTCATAGCGCAAGGGACATATTTAGCCAAGCTGTGCCAAACATCAAACAACGAGGAGGGAAAAAAGCAGAAGGGTAGGCGAGGGTAAGATGAACGGAAGACAGATCAGTTTGGTACCTCGGTGTGCTGTAAATGTATTCATTGTATAAATATTAAAATTACTTGTTCTTTTTATTTATCACATTTGGCATACATAAATTATTACTCCAAGTCCCGACAATTTATCAGAGATTCGAGGTTCTCAAAAACCAACTCAGAATGATAATATTATTTGCTAGTTTTTACCTTTCTTAAACTTGGAGTCGTACTCTGTTTTAGCAAAGTGTGGGTGGAATCAATATGGAATTTGTATGAAATACGTACTTGTGTGTGTTATAGATCCATTTAAAGTTCACATTTCGAATAAATACATATTGCAGAGCTGAAAACTATTCCCATGTCTTGCTAGGATTCAACCCACTTCTGTTAGCGTTTGTTTGAATTCTAATTTTATCAGTTATGCTAGAAAAAATTGAATTTATAGTTGCTAGGAAAGGAAATAATTACTTGTTTCACAAGCTGTTATTTTTCTAAAAGTTGCCTTTGTGTGATATGACAAAATAGTTCAAAATAGCACACGATTGATGTCTAAAATGTAAGTGCCTATGTTCGATTTCCCATCTCCTATTGGGTTGTAATAAAAGTCTTGTACGTTTGCTTTACCTTCAAAATTGCAAAAAAAAATTCAATTAAATGTATTTAATTTTGTATTTATACATGACTACTCTACTTATTTGCTATCTAATGCAGTGATATGTGAATACGATACCTACAATTGTTAACACTAATTTTATTGCTAGAAAGTAAAATAGATGCCGTAATAAATTACAATTTGAATATCAGCTTTAACTTGGAATTTAATAAATATGACATTTACTTCCACTTCCAAGACGTGTAAATATTGTAATGTATATACGCGTTTTGAACTATATCAATTGTTAATATACAAAGAACTACAAGTGATTTAGATTTTTTACAATCGTATTCAATTCAGCACCCCAAAATTAACCAGAAAACCTTATTTCAGCCATTTAATAAAACAAAAGTTTAAAATTGTTGACCAGTGTAATAGGGCAGTGCAACCTTAATTAGGCTATTGATGAGGCACAATTATAGTTAAACCTGCAGTACAGCGACAAGACTAAGGATTTCATAGTGGTTTTCTATTTAATCGGTATAGCTGTCTTTTTCTGGTTTTGGTAATTGGTTTCAACCTTGTCTAGAGCAGGCTCAGGAAATAATTCCATGCAGCCTCAAAAAATAAGAATCGAACTCTATATCTTTAAATTCGTCGTTCAACCAGAGCCTCACAGGAGACTTGGATCTATTTGGCTTTAGCCTCAGCTGTCAGAGACTCCAAATTTCCACTTTTAACATTGCTACAAGTAATACAACACAATTATATTACTATTGAAGCAATGTTAATTGCATACAATACAATTGAATTACTCATGTACGAATGTTGGCTGCATGCAAGACAATTGTATTGTATGAAAGTTAATTGCTTTCAATACCATTGTATTACAGTAACGTTAATTGTATAAGACAAAGTTTGTTGCAGTAATGTTAATTATGTACAACACAATTATATTGCAGAAATGCCAATTGTATACAATTCAATTTTATTGAAGTATCGCTAATTGTATACAATACACTTGTATTATTTGTAGCAATGTTAATTGTTTTCAACAGTAGTTTTGTATCGTTGCCTACAAGTGTATTACATTAGTTTCGTATCATTATGTTCTCATTTCTTTCTGAGTGCCTCAAAACTTGAAATGATTCGGGACTACGAATCGTGGCATTTACTGGAGAGCATGACAATTAAAAACGGGAACTTTTATTACTAAAACTAAGCTCAGAAGACAATTAACGGTATTTAACTAATAAACTCGCCAGAATTGTACAGTTCTAATTCCTCGGTGAACTTCAGTCCTCATAATCGCTTTTAAGTACTACAAACAGCAAGCAAAGCTTCACCCAAATGCCCCACTGGACAATGACCAATTACTTGGTCATAACATCATAAAGTTGGACGCTCTCTAAATACAATATGCTCCTCCAAAACTTAAGCAGCGTTTTACTTAAAAAAGATGCGCATTCCTTTTAACCAGCGGCAATTCCTTTTAATTTGAAACCAAATGACTCTTTTCTTTTAATTAAAAACTCCGCATGACTGAAAAGTTTCCGTCTCCTTAAAACTTTTGCATCTCCGGGTTTTAATATCCAGGAATAGCTGAGGAGCGTAAACTCTACATTGAATTTCTAATAACTCTAGTTTCAGGGAGGATTGAATGAGATGGTAATTTAGTTAACAGAATCTTTCAAGTTAAAAAATGATTTTGCACAGAAAAGACTTAACTGATCCGAATAAATAGAGCGATCCTTTTCCACCAGTAAACGTCATAAATCCACATTCCCGGGTAGCTAATTGAATCTTGAGTGTACAAAGAACTATAAAAATATTAAAAATTGGGCACAAAGTGTATGCGATTCGCGTTTCTTTATAATGCACTTAAAATAATTAAGATGTAACTGCATTTTTGAAAAACAACAGCGTCGCCTTTTTAAGCTATTTTAAAGAGGACTTAATTTCAAATGTTATTACTCAGATTCGGAAAAGTGGAAGGCAGAAAGGATAATTTAATTCCAGGTTTATTTATATTTTACAAATAGCTTTAATTTCGTTATTCGAACTAGGAAAATATTCTTTTCAATGAAACTGCGAAGCATAACATAATTTTTCGATGCGGTCATCAGTAACATGAAGCGCAAGTACCAAAATTTTCCACCAATAGGCAATTTGAATCCCTCGATATCCATTAGGAACTTTTTAATTATCATTATGTCTGAGCTAATTAGCAATTAAAGTTAATTCTTTCTGAAAAGCTTTAATACAATTGAGGGTAGGAATGTTTCTTTATTAAAATATTTTAGATTCGATATTGATCTCTTTTTTACAGGAATTAGAATTTGAAATTGTAAGTTTTACCATTAAGTAAAAGTGTAATAATTTGTTTTTAGTATACTTTCAGTTTCGCGTAGAATTGCCAGATTTTAACATTTTTTTCAGAATCGCATTTTAAAATAGTAAACCCGCGCATAGCATCTGTTATAAACTGTCGTAATTGCTAATAACTATTGATAGCAAAATAACACTCTATTAGGTATTTTAATTAATGTCGCACTGAAGCAACACAACGGGCTATTGGTCACGTACCGGGATGAGACTCGAAGGGAACGATCTGAGGAAAATGACGAAGATGACGAAGTCACACCAGAGTTGGCACCACACTCTCCAAACTTCCACACCACGCCAACGGGAGGACTTTTGAGGCTACGACAGATTTAACATGCACCAGCCCCCTTTGTACACAACGGTCTTTGGTTGAATTCGAACTCGCAACCCTCCTGTTACTAATACGTTACTCTTCCAACCGGGCTACCAAAGCCCAGCAAAATGACGTTGCTCAGATTTCACATCTTGTTTAAAGCCAGGTATTGAAAGTGAATATAGCATCCATATTCGTATTTCTATAAAATTCCCCAAAAATGAAATAACTACATTTCTTCTAAAAAAGGGATTTTCTAGAAACAACGTTTTTGCAGAGCTGTGTTTTTCGCGCAGTATCGACAATGCATTGCATCTTTCGTTCGATATATTTTGTCCATGTTATTTTTTTATCATTACTATGCAATTTAACAAAATATGGTATAATATGATTGCAAAATATGCACATTTTTCTGCATTGGATTGGACCCATACGATATTTATATCCATATTATATCCACAAATATCCATACACTGATATAAAATATTTAGGCTAGGATTTTATATCCACGCCAAATATTTGTTCTGCTCAAATGTTTTGTCAGATTTTGAAAGTTTCACGGGAATTTTCCTTCTAACTATTTAGCTCTTATTTCATCGAACAGAGAAACAGAATGAAATCCAGAATACCTCCAAGTAAGGGAACGAATTTAAGAGAAGAAATTCTTGAGAGAATTTCTCTTTAATAGTTTCTCAAGCATATTATAAAAAAGAACGTTCTTTTTACAATCACAAAGATGGTGACATTAAAGCTTAAAAGAATTTCTTGCAGAAAAATACTTAGAAAGCTCTTTTACAAATATATTTCACGTATATTTTTAATTGTGGCTTTTTTTTCGTGATTGAATTTAAATTAGGCAAGACGTAACCAAATTAAGCAAATTGAAATATCTATTTTGTTTCTAATACATACTTCAGATGTCTTTAAAAATGCATGAAATGCACATCAAATAAATTCGTTCTTAATTTGATTCCATTTGCTCATAATTTTTTTTCTGCATCGCATATTTTCTAGAAAAAGTGGGAAAACTGAAAAAATAACTTTAATAAAAGATCCAAAAGAAAACTTAATATTTTGTATCTAATTTGGGTTTTGCGCAATATGTCCTATCCATTCCATAAATTGAAATAATTTAATATATTTCCTGATTGGCATAATAGTATTGATTGCTAAATGAAAAATAAAATATTTATTTTGAGTTGCTTCACTTTTCTCTAGAAATTGAGATAAAAATAAAGCCGTTGAAAGTATATTTATTTTCAAGTACAGTAGAATCATTTGATAATTGAATATTATCGTTATTTTGAGTTGCTTCACTTTTCTCTAGAAATTTATGAAAAAATAAAACTAAAAAACCTTTTTTTCTGACTCGAGTATAGTAGAATTGTTTGATAATTAAAGAAATAAAATCTTTATTTTGAGTTACTTCACTTTTCGCTACAAATTATTATAAAATAAATCAGTTGAGAATACTTTCCTGATTCGAGTATAGTTGAACGATTTTTAATTGAATAAATAAAATCTAAATTTTGAGTTGCACTTTTTCTAGAAATAGTGGTAAAAATATATATTTAAAAAAATCGAATACCTTATACAAGCATTTATAAAAATAAACGCAAACATTTATAAATGCAGTCGAATATATTTTCTTGGCAAAACAACGGTTTGCTCTTAATAAATTTGAATGGATTACATGTTGTATATCGACTGCAATTCTAAGAGCGCGAAATGCTTCTTTATCCCGCTGCTTTACAAACCTCAAAGGATATAAAATACATTTCCTTTCGTTTGAGAATAGATCTGGAAGTGTTTTGTATTCGGCTTATGATTTTGAGGTAGTCACTGAACACATAATAATCTCTCCGCTCCTTTATATACCTTTAAATATAAAGAAAGCAACTTGAAATTGCTTTGAATTTAATTTTTTGTTCTCTAACAAATATATTACTCGTTTTTTTCTCCAATGCACTACTTAAGCGGATTACGTGTGATTGATTGGCTTCTTTTGTTTTCAGTAACAGGCTGTATTTTACTGTTATGCGCTCACTGCGTTCTTTAAGGTGAATAAGTTGAATGAATCCTTAAGATTTGCTATGCGCTTAAGATATACTTACCTCGAATAAATAAAATGTATCAGATGGGAAAAGAGGAATAATTCTTTTCTAGGGAAAAGCAAAATAACTTTCGTTTCTTGGTTGTCGGATCAGCAAGCTGTCTGAACTAATATTCTTACCATGTTTCCTGAGAACTTGCATAGAGGAAAACTTGGAATTGTCATGCTAGCTCAGCAGATGTAAAAGCACAAGGCGACTGTTGCAAACCTTTTGATTTTTAACAGTTCTATTTTTTCATCCACTCAATCGAAAATTAAAGAATTTTAGGACATTTTATACTGGTAATAAAAGTAAGCAAAAATGTTCTACAATGTCTTGAAAAGACATGTTTGGTAATGACAAAAAAATTGATAATTGTGTCGAGGTCACATCGAAGTTTTGACGCGAATACTCGGGTTTGATATTAAATTGTGGAATGAATGAAGCCGACTTAGGAAGTTTGAGCGATTGTTTATTGTGAGTATTCAACAACTAATCTAGTTTGAACGATTAAAGTGCAGTTAGAAATTAATTGTTGAGAGATTTTCCCATATTAATTGTAGCGCAGTTCTCTCTGTAGCTTTCGAATGACACCCTTTAAGTCCCCACTCAACGCAATTCTAAGTTACACTGGCCCAAAGTTCGCCCAGCATCGTAGAATTTCGACATACTTCAAACCCCCTCACTTCACTTAATGAACCTACGCGCTCGGTCTAAAAGTCAAGTCAGGTACTGACGACTCTATTAATCTTCTGGGTGTTACTTCCAGTTTTAAGAAAGTTAAGTGTTCAAATGTCCAGTGTTAAGGGCGAATTAAGGAAAAGTATGTGAGAGTTCTTTGAAACTCAATTATTGAAATCAGGTACAGATTTAAATATATGTATATCAAGCTCGAAACGGCTCCTACTTGGGACCAATGCAGTCGTATAATTTTCAATTAATAATTCAAGTATTCGCATTTCAAAAACTATTTATTAACGATGATGAGATGAAATGTATAACAGATGGAATATTTACAAAATTGATAACCAACATGGTCTGCCTACTACATGCGAAAATTCCGATGTTCTCAAGTTAGAATTTATTATTTCTCCGCACTGATTTGAGCGTTACCATCGTGACCAGAACGCACGGAACCCCAACCAATTAGAAAATCTCTCTCGGAATGTGAAAACGATTGAGTGATCTAAGAAGAATGGGGAAAGGCTTTTGCTTCTCTGCCTCACATGCATATCTAACATCATCCTTCTTTTAACCCTTCTGATGGTTTTCTTCAAGGTCTAATAGTCAGGAAAACCATTAGATCCATCAAGATTTAATGGTTTTGTTTATGACACCTCGTCAAGACAGCCACCAGGAGGGTGAAATGATGTTCCACAAACATACAAAAACTGAGTTTTGCACTTAGCATAAATAAATGCAATACTAACGCTCTTTCTATGTATGACTCCTGCTTTGTTTATCTTAAAAATACATTTCTACCACAATTTCACTTCCACGCCATTATCTTCACAACATTCCTTTAATTAATATCATGACACAATTTCAGGTATAAGCGCTTCAAGTAATCTGGACAGCCGAAATAATTAAACAACTGCAGTATTTAATACAGAATGAGGATTCGGAAATGGATTTGATTAACAACTTAGCCAAATTTTAATGATAAATTTTGAACCTGCCTCAATGTCTTGTGTGACCGTTTTAATAGTAGCTGTCTCAGGGCCCAGAGCTGGAGATTCAATTATTTAAACTACATTATGAACTGGATTCACTTTATGAAACACCCTTAACTTAGAGATACCGGTGTAAATGTTTGGGGAAATTGGATTCTGCGGTCTCGATTTGTGAATTAAAATGTTCTTGATTTAGCTGTCGTAGATGTTTCGTGAAGATTTTGATACTGAATAGTACAGAATTGAAAATTTATGATTGAGAAATCAAATAGTTTGAATACTATTGGTAAGTTTTGTCTCGGTATAGAGCAATTTCACATACATAAAATAAAAGATTGTGGTGTTTTCAAAGCACCCTCAGTAAATAGATGATCTTGGTGAAAGAATTCCAAAATTGTTTCTTTAAATGAGGAATTTGTTAGAGGACTTAAGGAAAAAGTCAGAACGCATTTGGAATTTCTTAAACCGTCCTGGTAGTTGTCTCGACTAAGTATATAGTTCTTAGCAAATCTTACCAGATCTTGATGGACGAGAAATCCCATCCTTTAAAAAGAAACTGAGCAGATCTTGATGGACGAGAAATCTCATCCTTTAAAAAGAAACTGAGCAGATCTTGATGGACGAGAAATCTCATCCTTTAAAAAGAAACTGAGCAGATCTTAATGAACGAGAAATCTCATCCTTTTAAAAAGAAACTGAGCAGATCTTGATGGACGAGAAATCTCATCCTTTAAAAAGAAACTGAGCAGATCTTGATCTCGTCAACATCAAAAATTCGGTATTATTTTGATGACGTGATGTATCGTCAATTATTAACAAAAATGGCCAGATCGTGATGGACGAAATATTTCGTCGAAACATGTATGAGGGTTAATTAAAGATAAATAATACTTACTTAGAATTATATAACCCTTAGTAGGCTATGGAAACATGACAAGGAGTATAGGTTGATCTACATTGAACCGCATAAACAAAGAGGAGAGTAGTACTTTGTCTACGTATTAGATCATTGATGGTCAACGGGAACGTGATCCAAATTAAAGGCAGTTATATAGCTAAAAAGTTTTGCATTTGGTGCGAAGTGTTTTGTAGTAGGAAGACTTAGCAGAAACTGATTGGTTGAAAGGTAGTCTAGTTGAATTTGGTTTACGTCTATTAGCAATAGGTTGATGATGGTCAACCATAATGTGATAAAAATTAAAGGCAGCTACATAGTTCAAAAGTTTTGCATATGATGCGACAATGTTTTTGGTTCGGAAGACTTAGCAGAAACTGATTGGTTGAAAGGTGCTGATGCCGATTGCAGATGTCAAACATGGTTGATTGGTTGAGATTAACTAATGACGTAGTCGGGCTATTGATACGCATTGGGTTCCACATGCGAAGATTGCTCGTTTTGTTGCTCCAGCGCGACGTTAATTATTTACCATTACCATTCACATGCCACGAGTTCGATGTGCCGAATGTGTCACACAGGTGGTTCGAGTCTGATTCCCGGCGGTATAGGAACAACCCCGATGATCCTAAAAGATATGCCGAAATAATATTTGAAAGAAACATTGAAAAACGATCATCATGTAGATAAAAACATATTGATAAAAAAAGACCAAACGCACTTATATTACTTATCTTTCCAAATATTCAAATATTGCATTAATAGGGTAGGTAAGTAGTTGAGTTAGCGTCATACTGGAGCAACATAATGGCTGTTGGCGCCTGACCGGCACCATATCCGAGGACGCCTCGTAATTTTGAATCACGGTCAGATGACAAGGTGAACACCAGATCTGACTCTACCTATACGTGAAATATAGATAGACTAAGCATTGCTGTTGAGAGTAACTTCAAAACATGTTACCAACATGTCGACTAGTAGTCATGTGATAGCTCTGCGGAAGAATTGAGTTGTTTGGCCGATTTGGCATTTCATACAACTTTGTTAATGAATCAAAATTAGTTATATTCTATAAATGCTTATACGTGGGATACAATAATCAATGGAAGGATGTAATTACATAAATCTGCCCCCGAGGGGTCCCATCTTCCATAGGTGTGTACGGGTTTCACGAACTGGGGGTACCTTAGTGGTCTATTCTTTTCCCATGGGGTTTACTGCTTCTGGTAAACAGGGGGCCGAGACCCCAAGATACCCAAGTGATCTTTCTATTTCTTCTCTCCATCCTTTCGTTTCACAATTACTTGACATCGTCTGTCTTGTGTTTGGCACAGCTTGACCAAATATGGTCCTTGCGCCATAAAACCCAACCAATCTAATCTGCTCAGTTAGAGAAAGACGCAGTGTCTTCTATTTGGGAATAGAGTAGCAATAGTGTTCATGAGGTTTCGTGTTGAAAAACTGATACAGCATAAAAAAATTCTATGAAATAATAAAGGAAAAATTTATTTATGTAACAAATTGACTACAATATAGCTAAGGGTTAATCATAATTCAAAACTTCTTATACAAACTTTGCAGGAAACAAGGAACACAAAATTAATAAATGTCAACGAAAGCAAACAGTAAAATTGAAATGATTTAAAATTAGTACTGTAAGGAATCAATTTGCGTTTTGACAATTCGGTTTCATTTGTAATCATACATACTCTCAGAAGATACAATAAGCGCTACATCCTCCGTATACTATTTTTTTCTTATTTGAAATGTGATTACCGCTTACTTGTTAGAATAGATAGATATCGTTTACGCGCACTCATTGTTATTTTGGCACGCGAAGGATTAAAAATCGTTTGCAGTATAATTATTTTCGATTTTGTTCTTTTGACGCCAGTTGTGGCAACATTTAAAAAGATATCTTTAGAATTTTGTTCTTGTTATCGTTAGAATCTCTCGTTAAGAATTTGTCGACTAGTACGTCGATCTCTGAATTAGCGCAAATTTTGTACGGGCGCATAGAAGCATTGTTTTAGAACCACGGCCTCTGTTAACGTACGTGCAATTTTGTAAATAAATACTTTTTTAATTATACAGTCCACTAACTTGAATCTACTACATCGATCTTAACAAACAGAAAAACTGCTTCTAACTAGTACTTCTGGATATTTTATAATTCCTCACATTCATTGTATTATTCAACAAATGCGGAGACGGATAATAAAATACAGAAAAACTACTTCTAACTAGTACTTCTGGATATATTATAATTCCTCACATTCATCGTATAGTTAAACAAATGCGGAGACGGATAATAAAATAGAGAAAAACTGCTTCAAACCAGTACAATTTGAGAAAATTTTATAAATTCTCATATTCATCAAATGGGGTAAAATTTCAGATTACCAGTCTTTCTAATGCCCTTTATCTCTTGGGCTCCCACTTATTATCAAGTCTTGTCTGCGCTCTACACACACTGTAAAGAACACACTAGCTTAATTTAACTATGCAATTTTATTTACTTAAGCATTTCCCAGTTAGGAGACATAAATCAGAAATTAAAATTAAACATCCTTGAAATGAAATCAAGATTTAAGCGATACTAAAACATACAAAACACCTTAACAATTTAAAACAACATCTATCTAATTGGCACATTTCAAGTCCAACAAGATCTGGTCAATTTTGCTAATGACGAGATATCTCGTCCAAGATCTGGCCAGTTTTCTTCTGATGACCGTGATTGGGTTTACTTCTAATACCGAGATTTCTAGTTCAAGAAGATGTCAGTTTTGCTAAGAGATATCTCGCCCAACAAGATCTGGCCACTTTTCTTCCAATGATCGGTTTTCTTCTAATACCGAGATTTCTAGATCTGGTTAGTTTTGCTAATGACGAGATATCTCGTCCAACAAGATCTGGCCAGTTTTGCTAATGACAAGATACCTCGTAGAGACAGATACCAGGAGGGTTAAGTGTGGCTGGGTTGAACAGAACATTCCCGCGAGGACGCATGTCTATCAGGAATTTTATGTTATATTTAATATTACATCCTATACATATACTAGGGGATTAGTGCACATCAAATTTGTCGTGGTCTCAAATGTCCTCACGTTGGCGTGGAAATTTGGAGATTGGGGTACCAGCACTTGTGTGACCTCGTCATCTGGCCGTAGTTCAAAATTAGGTGGTGTTGTCCTCGGTCTTTCCTTTCGGGTTTGATCCCGGACATCACCAATTGCCCGTTGTGTAGCTCCAGTGCGACGTCAATTAAACACCTACCTATAGATATGCCATACTATCTACACATACAACCATGCATAGTAAAAGTCAATCTCTATATTATGTCCTGATGAGTATAAATCTCATCAGGACATAATATAGAGATGATGTCCTGATGAGTATAAATCTCATCATGCCAATAATTTCGCCCCTCGAGGTCTGATGTTCCAGAGTCACGCGATTTTAAGGTGATCGGCAGGTGTTTTCATATGCACTGGCTGTAATGGGGTAGACTGTGATGAAGTGCAGAGGTGTGACAGTTTTATCACAGGACAATTATCCGAATTGATTTTTAAAACATCTTCAGGTAGGATGGTATTTTAAATTCCAGGAGACAAGCACGACCGTCTTGGTCTTTGATTGCTTGAACCTGACGGAACAGAGAACTCTCGAACTAAAGTGTTGGAAAAATTTTCAGCTCTTACCTCCTTCCCTCCCCAATCTCTTCGGACTTGGATAGGTCAGTTGAGGCACTGTTCGTCATCTTTAAATTTGCATAATATTACATAATATTGCTCACGTAGAGCTGGAAGGAAACGAGTTGGAAAACAAAATGGCGAAATTGGGTACTAAAATCGATACCAATGAGGAAAAACTTTTCATAGATGCTATTAACCCTCCTGCTGGTTGTCTCGAGGAGGTATTTTAGGTATTGAGGTAAAATTGACCAGATCTTGATGGACGAAACATCTCGCCAAAATCACGTGGAGGGTTAAAGACTTCTGACCAGATAAAAACAACTCAGATAGTCAAAAAAGCCTCTCAAAAAGAAAAATATAAAAAACGACAGGACAACAAAAACGAACCAGGAAAAGAGGAAGCGGCCATTTTCAGAATTTTAGAACTTTATATGATTGCCTTGCAGAATATCTATTGGAACATTTTCCTCCATAAAATACTCAAAATTCAGAACTTTCAATTCCATCATGAGTGAGGATAACCTCATAGTCTCCCGGCCTAGACACCTCTCAACCACAAGTCAAGAACCTCTTCAAGTTCTAAATGTCAAATGCAAAATGATGAGCTTCATAGTCATTGAAACAACAACTAAAAGCAATCGCGCTTTTGTTTTATAGTTTAATTATAATTTTTTGAAAATTATTTTATCTAGGTATTGTATCTGTGTTGGCCTATTACTGTATCTGATACGCGATAAAAACATTTTGACCACAAATTTAAAAGTTATGGGGATAGGAGAAATTATGCGAATAGGATGTTATTTAACCAGAATTGTAGTCACTCTAAGTAGACATAAAAGTTAATGTCCTCCGATAGCTAATTGTTGACGTTTAGTTTGGAGAGTTGGGTGTCGACTCAGATGTTGACCTCGTCATTGGACCGTGGTTCCAAATTACGAGTTCTCGAATTTACCCTTCGGGATTGATATCCCGAACCTTCGCCAATAGCCCGTTGCATTGCTCCAGTGCGACGTGCATTAAATTCAATTACTTATCAATTATCTACTAAAACTATATACGAGAGTTAAAACTCTCCAAGCGGTATGCTCTAGTACAATTTGGGGGGTTCCTGGCGGCAGGATGCGAACTCGAAATATTTCGATGTGTTTGATGGTGGGGAATTGATCCCGGACCGTCGCCAATAGCCCGTTGTGTTGCTCCAGTGCGTTGTTAATTCGAATACCTACCTACCTATGGCCTGGGCAAGGTGTGCGAATATTTCAGGTTTGTCGCTTATTGTGTAGGATTTTTTCCGTGCTGTATTCTAACTGAATTTTCTGAGCTATGTTCATGAAGGGTTAAACTTTATTTTATAAATAAAAAATAAATTCACTCGGTTTTACCAAACTTAATTTTTCCATACGAGTTACGCTTAGGGATTCTCGTCATCTGCGTGTGATTCAAATTTACGAGGCGTTTTCCTTGGACCTTTCCCTTAGGGATTGTTACCAGGCCTTCTTCTGTGTCAGCAAAACGTTACCTGTGTGTATATCTTTCATTTCGGGATCGATCAAGGATCTTTGCCCTAGCCCATCGTGTTGCTCCAGTGCGACGTTATTTCAGTTACCAACGACAACTAATTGCCCACTGTTTCTCGTATCTACTGATAACTTTGTTCTTGAAAATAAAATTTCGTGAAAATCCAGTGGACCAACAAGGCGCAGATTCCCTCTTCCGCTTTCTTAAGATCGGCGAATGCATCCCTTTGTAAACCAAACCTCACCATATAATTAATGAGTGTACGCTCATTGCTATTCTGGAAAGATACCCAAGACACTCAGAAACAGAACGAAGGCCTAAGCTATAAATTGATCGCTTTCAGTGTGCGCTTGTTTGTGTTCTCGCAGTCACCCACCCTCTTTGAGTGGCCCAAATGGCACCATTTGTTTCGGAGGAATCGTTCCAGGATATTTATTACTCCAGTTTTAGGGTGCAGGAGAAGGAATGAATATGAACACCAGCTCCGAAATTTCATAAGCGCTGGTCTGAGGGGTTTGCATTGCAGATTTGTAAAGTGAAACTTATCACATAACGTAGAATCGGTGTTGGTGAAGGGGTTTGTTCCCTGTGGAGATAGTAAGTTCAAAAAAATAACTCACATGATCTACGTGAACGGAAATAGGGAAAATTCGTAAGCTCGCCATCACTGTAAAAAACCCTACGTTTTTTAACAGGTTTAATTTAATTTAATTAACATTTAATTCAATAATTCCAACTCAATATTTAACCTATTTAATGGTAATTATTTTCTTATTATAAGAATTCATTTCACTTAGGAGACTTATTTAAACCTCCAAGTGGCTTCGACGAGATATCTCGTCAATAAAGATCTAACCAATTTTGCTAATAACGAGATATCTCGTCATTAGGATATTGCCGATTTTTTTATGATGGTGAGATCAAGATGTGGTCAGCTTTTCCTTTGGACAAGATATCTCGTCCATGAAGATCTGGTCAGTTTTTTCTGAGGACGAAATATCTCGTTCATCAAGATCTGGTCAGTTTTTCTATAATGAGATACCTCGTCGAGACGATCATTTGGAGGGTTAAATATGTCTATCAAACCATTTATATGAATAATTTGCTAGGATTATTCTGCAAATATATTATTCGACTGTATCATACACACTGAATATAGATTTAAAGGATGAGTAACATATAAAAGCTTTTAGTTCATTTTTAGTGCTGCCGAACTCGTACGGTGATCATTGAGTTTGTCTGCCACCCAGTGGGTCACATGTTCAAATCCCGGTTTGTAAGCGCATGGATATTGGTTAGTGTCGCTGTCAGAATTAAAAGCTGCATTACTATAGAGGAAATATAAAATTAGAGTGAGCAATGGTAAACTTTTCATGCGCCCAGGCTCATGTGACCAACCAGTAGTAACGTGACAGACTACTTTCTCGCCTGCGGGTGGAAACGAGCATTCTGATTGGTCGACAGGGCAGTAGAACCCGTCCATCCATTCATTCATTTTCACCCCTACTCTATAGAAATGCGCATTCACACATATCCTGTTATACGATGTAATATCGTCAAACAAGGTGATAAGATGTCAAATAGGCCAACCAACTCGATTATTTCCAGCAGTCACGTGTCTACTAGTCGAGTATGGGTCTTACCCACTGAAAATTCCTTCATATAGACGCCAGTTCGTCCGTTTTCGTGCCGAAGGCGGAAAAGGTTAGTTGTTGGTATAATAAAAATAAGTTAATTTTTAGACATTAGCAATAGTTTACAGTCGTATAACCTCAAAAGAAAATTTAAAATACATTATTTTAGAAAAATAATTTTAAATATTCCCCAGAAAAATAGCATAACTTTAATAAAGTAAGAATAATTGTGTTTATAGTTAATTCTGTCTTAAAAATAATTTATTCTCATACACATTTTTGTGGGTAGTTGAACTTACATCGCATTGTAGCAACCCAACGGGTTATTTGCGACTATCCGGGTTCAATACCGAAGGGAAAATTTCGAAGACACCTCTGAATTTGAAACCACGGTCAGATTACGAGGTCAACATCTGAGCCGGCACCCCACTCTCCAAACATCCACACCACACCGAAGTGAGGACGTTTCAGGCCACGAGAGACTTAACATGCACCAGACCCCACGAATATGACGGTTTTCGGTTGGATCGAGTTTCGAACTCGCAACCCTCCGGTTGCTCATCCATGACTCTACGTAATGGGCTACCGCGGCCCTATATTAAAATGTTGTTTTATGTGATTGAAACGCTTATAAGATACACGATCCAACTCAAAATCGCGCAACTAACTCAAAAACGCTTATAAGATACACGATCCAACTGACTAAAATCGTGATATTCGTGGGGACTGGTGCACATTAAATCTCGTGGCCTGAAATCTTCTCACTTTGGCGTGGTGTGTATGTTTGAAGAGTGGAGTGCCAAGTTCAGGAAGAAGTAGATTAACGATATACACTTTGGAAAGTTTGCAGTCTTCATAAAAGCTCTTGTTATTTCCCAAATCCTTATCATTCGCTTACAAGTCCACATTTATGAAAGAATTTCCGATAATAGAATCACTGAGCAAAAACAGATAATTTGCTAGCAAATAGAGCTCCCTCCGTTGGAAAAAAACTCGGAAAGTTAATATCCTGTTTCTTCTTGAAAAGGACATTGTCGAATCATGCTGGTTTTGCTCCTTAGGAGGAACAAAATTAATTTCTTCCACTGCCGATAACTTTCTACTTACTTCAGAAGGCATTAATAATCAAAAAAGGGTTTAAAAGCGCAAGAAAGCTTGAAACTCGTCAAACATGAGAAAAGAATATTTATCATAGAAGAATGGCAACAATGATTGATGAGTCTTGAAACAATTCCCGAAAAGTAAAAACTAATTCCGATCCCAGAAATATTAATGACACGTAGGGAATACGTGAATTCGTGTGGATATTTCTGTTTTATTTTAGTTTTAGTAGTTATTGCAGTTCATATTTTGCGTTGATTTCCAACCCTACATTTATTTTGCGAAGATATCCGTGTGGTGGACCTTGAATATTATAAACGAACTGACTAGTATATGACGATTTTGTTTTCGAAACTAATGATTGTGGGTTCTAACTATCACCAGCTGAAAGCCGACTTCGATTATTTTAACTTTTATGACAGGTTAACGATTATGGATTTAAAACAATTCACAAAACTGTTACACGCACACGGTAGAATAATCTGATAGATTACCTATACCCCATGCCAAACAATCAGTGTGAGGTTCATGGAAAAAAATATATCTTGAAGCTAGAAAATTAAAACAAAATTATATATATACATATATATATATAGACCATCACCACAAATCAAAAAGGAGAAACCAAATAAAAACAAAAACAAAATGCAAATAATAACAAGAACAAAAATAAGAATAAAAATGGAGCAAAATAACAACAATAATATTGACCCTTTAGATGAACAGCGCTGAAAGCCGCAGAGAACAAATAAAGGGAAATAATAAGTAAAACTACCCTAAGAATAGAATAGATTTCCCCGAGAAACAAGATGAAATAAAATATGTAAATGTTAAGTGAGCCTGCCTACTTTTTCAAGGGGAGCAAGGCCAGGTTGTCACTTAAAAATGCGATGCTTTGAGTTTTTTCTGTACTTATGTGAGGCCAGGCCGAAGAGATCAACAAAAGTTACCCCCGAAAACTCAAAGTACTACCAGAGAGAAAAAAATCATAAAGCAATACCTGTTACCAAGGTTAGGAATCAAAAGAACATAGCCAACGTAATACCTTACCGAAAGTTGCCGCCCAAGCTAGGAGAGCAAAACATTGCCAGATCCGTATTATGTAGAATAACGGATTTAAAAACGAAAGAGGGTGGCTTGGAGATAATGTGAACAAATTAGTGCAAATGAAAGGGAGGGAAGAAAGGTAAATTTTAACAAGAAAATAAAATTGTGACAAAGAGTAAAGATTGTGGGCAGAGTGATGAAATTGAAAGAAAAAAACGAGGGCAAAAGTGAAAAAAATTATATAATTATATTTTTTGGCTCCATCTGTCCGAGGAGAAAGAAAGTAAAGTCGAGAAAAAGAAAATCATTTTTAAGGAAAAAACTTTTTAAGAAAATTGTTGGGGAAGTTGTTATTTAAGAGGGTGGTTTTAAGAGTTTTGAGCTGATTATCAATAGTAGTTTGGTCCCTGCAAATATGATGAATTCTATAGATTTGATTATAAATTAAGTTTCTGTAGATGTTGAAAGAAATATTAGAATTCCAGGGAACAAGTCTGTTAATATTAAATTGAAAGTCATTTCTTTTGTCATAGATATCGGTTGAAGATTTAGAACTGACATCAATATGAATGTCAAGGAAGTTAGTAGATAAATGTAAGCTATTTGTTTTTTTGAGGATGAGTTCAGTGGGATAAATACTTTTCCAAAAATCAGTGAACTCTGGTGAGTTAAAAATGATTAAATCATCTATGTAGCGATAGGAGTTAATAAATTTAAAAGTGTGTGATCTTTCATAGAAATGGAGGTAGAGGTTAGCAAGAATACTGGAGAAAGTGGTACCTTGTGGTATTCCTTGTACTTGTTGGAAAAGATGTTCACCATTAAAGATAAAATTGTTGAGGACACAAAGATTGATAAGACTGTTCCAATATTGTTGAGAAATATTAAGAAGAAGGTTAAATTCAGTGTAGTAGGAGTTAAGAACATCTATAAGGTTATGGAGCGGGATGCTAGTGAAGAGGTCTTTAAAATCGAAAGAGTCAATTTGTGAGATATTGTTATTAGAGGAAAGAAAATTAAGAACTGGAGTGTTATTATTAATGATCCAACAGTTTTCTTTAACCGTGATAGCTTTAAGAATGATTTTTAAAAATTTAAAAAAGATTTTGCCTGGTTTATGCATGTAATTTTGGCTAGTGCCACAAGTGATGAATCTAAAAGCTATGGGGTTTTTGTGAAATTTAGGGGTGATGGTAATGTAGGGGAAGAGTATATTGTAGTTCTTAAGCTTAAGAATTTTGTTGAATGCAGTGATTTTTTTAACAATAATATTATGAGTAGCATGTGGTTTTTTGTAGGTGATGGAATTTTTAAGTTCTGAATCAAGTAGGTCAAGATATAGTTTTTTGCAGAAGAAACCGAAATTGCTGTTGGCTTTGTCAATTGGTGCAATAATAAAAAGAGATTGTAGGTTTTTAATAGAATTTTTAATTTCTGCCAAATTGAAAGTGCCAGTTTTAAAAGAAGTAGAGGAGATGAATTTTTTAAAGAAACTGTAGAGGCACCACTTCCATTCAGTGAAGGAAAATTCCAGGGCTAAAGAAAATTTGTTTGAAATTTTGAGGCAGAAGAGGTCTATGTCGTTAAGAAAAGATTTGAGTGCAAAGGATTTTTTAATTTTAATAAGAGGTCGGAATTTAGTGCCTTTTGCCATGAGTTGTCTAAGTGAAGCATTTTTGACAATATCGAGGTTACCAGTGATTATGTGTTTATGGTGGGGATCGATAAAATTGGAGTAGTTTTGGTCTTCACAGATACAGATGGAGGTGTCTCGGAAAAGATTGGTGGAATTGCAAAATTTGTTGTAATTAAAGATCAACCTACCGAGTGTGGTGTGATATTTGAAACTTTTGAAAATGTTGACATTTTTAATGGGGAAGAGATGAAGTAATTGATGAAGTACTGAAGAGAATTTGAAATTATCATAAGTAGGGTTTAGAAAGTTAATAGTTAAGTAGAGAGTGTCCCGATTCTTATTGAAGTTGAAGGAAGGTATGCGAGAGCGAAAAAGGTCATAGATTAGGATTTTAAAGTGAGTACTTTTGAAAGCAATGGTGTCAAGCATATTAAGGAATTCAAGACCTTCTTTTTTATTTAGATAGAAAATGTAGTTTTTAACCTTTTTCCAGTTAAAAGATGTGTTAAAGTGTGATTCCAAATCTTCCAGATCTAATATGAGATTTTTACAGGGTGTAGAGTGACAGGTTTTACTTCTATCTTTATTTCTTTTTCTACCACCTCTACAACCACGTTTAGTTTTATTTTCAGTGGTGTGAAAGATTTGGGATGTGTTGCAGTTTGAAGGATTGATATGTGTGCCATTAAAGGCATCATTGAGTCCATATGGCAAGATAGTTTTAAATTTGGAAATATAGAAGTTTTCTAATTCGAGTCTTTTGTTGAGGTCAGGACAAATATTTAAGATGGAGATTTTAACATTGGTGAAGGAGTGAATTTGAAAATGGTTGAATTCAGCATTAAAGGATTGAGTTTTACTGTAATTTTTAATGTTGGATCTGTGTAAATTGATGCGGATATTTAAGGAGTTGGAAGTTTGGCCAATGTATTTCATGTTACAGAGCTGACTTTCAAGAAGGTAAATACAATTGCTGCATTTGCAGGCAATATTATCGCAGTCACTATTGATTTGGATGGGGTTAAAGTTAGGACAGGTTTTACATCTGGAGTCTTTACAAATTGAAAATTTAAGAGGTTTGGCTACGTTTGCAAATGAATTATTCTTATAAAATTTTTGAGAGGATGAAACGGAAGTATTACAATGTTTCTCGTGGAAAGAATTACCAGTAGGTAGAGAAGAGGACGTGGAAAAAGGGGCAGGGTCACTTGATGACGATCCAAGACTACCCCCTGAAGTAGTCAAGTACCGAGCACTGTCGCAACCTGACCAGACTTTTTGCTGAGAAGCCTTTCGGAGTTGATCCTATACCTTTGCCAGTGGACTGTGTTTATATTATTCGGCGCCGGCGAGGCGCGCAAATCTGTTGCGCTTCGAGATGTATATACTTTCTTTGGGAGGCGAAACCAGACGCTCGTGTGATCGGTTCAAGTGTAGAACATTAAAATCTTTTGTGGACTAACTATGCTTTTCGTTTGACATGTCGGGAGCCATATGTAAGTTTCTATTATTAAATTATTTTTGATATAATTAGCTGTACTTTACTCTCTCCAAAAAGTAACTAGGAAACAAATTCCAAGTATTAAGAAGCAGATAAAAAAGACTGGTAGTTTTTTAACGTTGAGGATCTGCTATATAAAATGGCGTCCGTGACAGGACTTGGAATTTGTTATTGATAATTTGTTATTGTGAATTTGTGATTGATAAGAAATTAATTCATGTGCTTTAATTTTATGATGGAGAGTTTAAAGAAAATGCGTACTCCTCTAAGAAGTGGTTTCACTAGAATCGCTAATGCGTTATATCAATGTTTAGAAGAGGAGGAACGTGATATTGATGAAATTGAAATTTTAATGGCTCAGTTAAACGAAAAATGGTTAGAACTTGAATCGAAAGAAAAAGAAATTATTGCTTTGTTATCAGATAAAGATGAGTGTTCTCAAGAAAGTTTTAATCAGGCTTACGAAGTTTTTGAAGAGTATAAGGAAAGATATATACGACTTAAAACTAAAGTTAAGAAGAGTATTAATGACGATGTTAAAAACACTAATGACGATAATAAAAGCGTGCTTAGTGAAACAGTATCGAAACGAAAGTTCCAACTTCCTAAAATTGAGCTTAAGAAGTTCAATGGTGATGTTAAGGAATGGCTTGGTTTCTGGGGTCAATTTCGGAAAATTCACGAAGACTTGGACATCGCGCCAGAGGATAAATTACAATATTTGTCCCAGTCTACTGTAGAAGGATCTCGTGCCAGAGATATTGTAGATTCCTTTCCCGCATCTGCTGAGAATTATGAGCAAGCAGTTGAGTGTCTAAAAGCTAGATTCGGAAGACAAGATTTACTCATAGAAGTGTATGTGAGAGAATTGCTAAACTTAATTTTGAATAATTCTTTGCATCAAGCTAAAGTTACATATCTCGCCAAATTGTATGATAAAATTGAAGCACATCTCCGTGCTCTTGAAACATTAGGTGTAACTTCCGATAAGTATGCTTCTATGCTGTATCCCTTAGTTGAAAGCTGTTTACCAGAAGACATGATTCGAGTATGGGAAAGAAGTATTAGTTTAACAAATGAAACTAAGAAAATGCCAAATAAACTGACCGCTCTTATGAGTTTTCTAAAATCAGAAGTTGAAGGGGAAGAACGAATTTCAATAGCAAAAGAGGGGTTTGGTTTAGAGGCAAAACGTAAAGGGAAATATTCCTATTCCACATCTCCTAATAATGATAAACAATTTCCAACCGCAATCGGACTTTTTGACAATGCTGAGACTCGTCGGAATAAACAAGCACTGTGCTCATTTTGTGAGAAAGCGCATGATTCACAAGCTTGCAGAATCGCGTTAAAAATGAGTTGGGGTGATAAAAGGAAAATCTTAGCAAAAAAGGGTTGTTGTTTTTTATGCCTAAAAATCGGTCATAGAGCTCGTGATTGCAGATGCAAGATTAATTGTGAAAAGTGTAGGAGTAGACATTATGCTATAATGTGTAATGAAGGTAAATTTAAAGAACCTAAATCGAAAGCGAACGCTGGTGAAAGTGATAGTCAAAATATGATCAATGATGCAGTTTTAAGCAATCGCACATGTTGTACAGTTCTTTTACAAACATTGTATGTACGATTACGAGGTGCAGGAAATAAGGGGAAAATAGTTCGTGCACTCGTCGACTCAGGGAGTCAACGATCTTATTTGAGTAAACGTGTAGCGAAAGAAATGAAATATGATTTTACTAAAGAAGAAAGTGTTATTCATAATTTATTTGGGGGCAGAGAACATCCCGAGAAACATTTTAAATACAGAGTATTCATTAGCAGTTTGAAAGGTGATTATAATTGTAACTTTGAGGTCCTTGACCAACAAACCATTTGTTCGGCTGTACCCATTCCAACATTAAAACCATTCGCTGAGGAGCTTAAATATCATAAAATTACTGTAACTGATCAATTAATCTCTGAACAAGAAGAATCGTTAGAAATTGATCTATTAATTGGGGCTGATGTTGCGGGTAAACTCTTTAATGGAAAGATTATTCATCTGCCGTGTGGACCTGTTGCTGTGGGAACATATTTAGGTTGGACCTTGATGGGAAAGATGCCATATCAAACTTCTGATGACAATTCTACGATGGTAGTTACAAATATGTTAGTTAAGGATGTAGCTATTACCGAACTCTGGAATCTTGATATAATTGGAATAATTGATCCGGCCACACAAAAGGCCAGAGTGGAAAGAGATTTACAAACAAAGATGCGATTTCAACATTCTGTGTCCGTGAACAGTGAAGGGCGCTATGAAATTGTTTTGCCCTGGTCTGAAGATCACCTACCGCTACCCACCAATAAGGATTTAGCCGTGAAGCGTTTAGAATCTACAACGCAGAAACTTCGCTCACAAAACCTGCTTACATTGTACGAGGAGGTTTTTGACAGTTGGCTCGATTTAGGTATAATCGAAGAAGTCAAACAAAGTGAGGTTATTGATGATGGACACTATTTGCCACACCGACCAGTTATAAAAGAAAATAGTTCCACCCCAATAAGACCAGTATTCGACGCTTCTGCGAGAGTAAAGCATTCTCCGTCTCTAAATCAGTGCTTAGAATGTGGTCCGAATTTAATAGAGTTAATACCTTCCATTCTTTTAAGATTTCGGGAGGGTAAATTTGCAGCCATAGCAGACATAGAAAAGGCATTTTTACAAATTAGTGTAAAACCCGATGATCGAGATTATCTTAGATTCTTTTGGTGGAAGGATGTGAATAAAAAGGAGCTAAAAATATTTCGTCATACCCGAGTAGTGTTTGGTGTGAAAAGTAGCCCTTTTCTTTTGGCAGCTGTAATAGAATTTCATTTGCAGAAATATATAGAAAATTCTCACTATGATAAAAACATGTTGCATAAACTTATTCACTCTTTCTATGCAGATAACGTTTTTACCAGTTTTGAAGATGAGCTTGAAATGACACTGTTTATTGAAGAATCTCAAAAAGTAATGAATGAAGGAAAGTTTAATCTCCGAGGTTGGTTACGTACTGGGGATGACTTACAAACAGGTGTTGAGTCACCGGTATTGGGATTATTATGGGATTACCAGAAAGATCTTTTAACTGTGAACCTGACATGGTTGGAAAACTTCAAATTGATGGAAGTAACTAAGAGGACTATTTTGTCTATAGCCCACAGAGTATATGACCCGATTGGTCTTGTAAGCCCTGTTCTCTTGCTTCCTAAGCTATTGTTGCAAAGCTTATGGAAAATGGGAATTTCTTGGGATACTGAAGTTGATGAAAATACGAAAGAAAAGTTTCTAAGTTGGTTCAGAGATCTGAGTCTCTTAAAAGAAATTTCTATACCCCGATGGTTACACACTAACAGAGATAACAAAAATTTGTGTAGCATTCACACCTTCTGCGATGCCAGTAGTAATGCATATGCTGCTGCAGTGTTCGCGAGAATTCAGACTTCTTATGGAGTTGAAGTTCATTTATTAGCTTCTAAGTCCAGAGTAGCTCCGGTGAAATCCATCACGATTCCACGTCTTGAGTTGATAGCTGCAACGGTGGGAGCGAGACTCTGCACTTCAGTTTTAGAAGGTTTACAATGGCAAAATGTTGAATTATATTTTTGGACTGATTCAACCACTGTTTTGACCTGGATCCAAAAGGAAGAAATCTGGACTGTTTTTGTGTTGAACCGAGTACGAGAAATCAGGAAATTAACAAACACGAATGCATGGAGACATGTATCAGGAACCGACAATCCTGCTGACCTTCCATCCAGAGGCTGTACTGCCAAACAGCTTTTGTCAGTTAGATGGTGGGAGGGACCCGCATGGTTAAAGAAAAATGAAGGTGAATGGCCAACACCAAAATTGGAATATAATCAGGAAAACATTATCCAAGAAATCAGAAAAGGTGCTGTAGCTAACACACATGTAAATCTAGAAACAGAGGAAATCTTCCATAGAATATCTTCGTATGTCAAACTTGTTAGAGTAATTGCTTGGATTTATAGATTTTTCTCTAATGCAAAATTCAAAACATCACGTTACTTTGGGGATCTAACTTTGAAAGAAATAAATCATTCAGAATTAGTTTTGTTAAAAATTATCCAACGCGAAGCATTTCCTGTTGGCGTAAATGATCAACAAATAAAACCTCTTTACCCTGTACTCGACGAAAAGGGGTTATTGAGAGTAAAAACGCGCATTTTTAACCGAAGAGACAAAAAGAACTTTAGATTACCCATAATCTTACCATCGAAACATAGAATAGTGCATATGCTTATAGACAATAAGCATAAAGAACTAGGACATCCTGGAGTCCAAATATTGATGAACCAGCTCAGAGAAAATTATTGGATATTGCGTAGCAGAAAAACGATTAGACAAGTTATATTGAAATGTGTTCGATGCAAACGATTCACTGTGACCCATCCAGAACCAAGAGCCTCTTCCTTACTTGAAGATAGAGTAAGAGAAGCTACGATATTCGAAGTCGTGGGTGTAGATCTCGCCGGACCGCTGTATTTGAAAGATGGGACAAAATCCTGGATAGTTCTGTTCACTTGTGCAGTATATCGCGCAGTGCACATGGAATTAATAACATCCTTGACAGCGGAAGCCTTCCTGCAGTCACTAAGAAGATTTATAGCTCGTAGAGGGCGACCCACTATTATTTATTGTGATAATGGCAGTAATTTCGTTAAAGCTCACAGCGAACTTTGCAAAGTGGACTGGCTTAAAATAAAGTCTGAATCCATGATGAAGAAGATAACTTGGAAATTCATTCCTCCATCTGCACCATGGTGGGGCGGATGGTGGGAGAGACTGATTGGCATGGTCAAACAAGTTTTACGCAGAATATTAGGGCAGGCTTTGTTAAATTACGAAGAACTAAACACAGTATTGTGCGACACCGAAAGCCTAATAAACTCTAGACCCTTAACTTACTTATCTGAAGATGTAAACGATTTGATTGCTTTGACGCCTTCTATGTTTCTACAGGAAACGATAGAAAGTGGCGTACCGGATATCGATAGTATAGATGTCGCCTATATGCGCAAAAGATACCGGTACGTACAAAAAATACGTGAAGATTTACGAAAAAGGTTCCTCAGAAGCAAAGTTCCCAAAGATAAAGATAACCCAGGTGCCACAAATATTGACTATGAACTTGTTCCTGCCAAAGAACATCAGAAGTCACCCAAATCGACAATCAGAGTGGGAGAGCAGTGAAACCTATCCAAAGACTCGACTTGTGAGACGCGACAATTGGTTGAGTTCTTCCAAGTTACGAACTCAAGGTGGGAGGATGTCGCAACCTGACCAGACTTTTTGCTGAGAAGCCTTTCGGAGTTGATCCTATACCTTTGCCAGTGGACTGTGTTTATATTATTCGGCGCCGGCGAGGCGCGCAAATCTGTTGCGCTTCGAGATGTATATACTTTCTTTGGGAGGCGAAACCAGACGCTCGTGTGATCGGTTCAAGTGTAGAACATTAAAATCTTTTGTGGACTAACTATGCTTTTCGTTTGACATGTCGGGAGCCATATGTAAGTTTCTATTATTAAATTATTTTTGATATAATTAGCTGTACTTTACTCTCTCCAAAAAGTAACTAGGAAAAAAATTCCAAGTATTAAGAAGCAGATAAAAAAGACTGGTAGTTTTTTAACGTTGAGGATCTGCTATAAGCACAGCTGTTAAGCTTATTGCCAGTCGCTAGGGTAAGATTGTGTGCAATATTCATTAGAGAAAGGAAGGAGACAATATACCATAAAGAGCGCTAGAGCTGCATCATAAATAGTATATTAAATAGACCATCACCACAAATCAAAAAGGAGAAACCAAATAAAAACAAAAACAAAATGCAAATAATAACAAGAACAAAAATAAGAATAAAAATGGAGCAAAATAACAACAATAATATTGACAATAATATTGACCCTTTAGATGATTACATATATATATATATATATATATATATATATATATATTATATATATTATATATATATATATATTATATATATGTATTATATATATTATATATATATATATATATATATATATATATATATATTATATATATTATATATATATATATATATATTATATATATGTATTATATATATTATATATATATTATATATATTATATATATGTATTATATATATTATATATATATTATATATATTATATATATATATTATATTATATATATATTATATATATTATATATATATATATATTATATATATATATATATTTGTATTATTTGAGTATATTGAGATATTGATATAAAACTGATTAGATCTTGTTGGACGAGATATCTCGTCACTAGAAGAAAACAGATTTCGTCATCGTAAAAAATTCGGCAATATCTTGATGCCGAGGTATCTCATCATTAGCAAAATAGGTCGAATCTTTAGGTACGAGATATCTCGTCGAAACCATTGGAGGGTTATATGACAATGCATTATATGTTAAGAGATATAGTATGTGGGCTCATATATGTTAGTATATGACGCGATGATATGTTTAGGTGTGATTTATAACCGGTTATATATCACACCTTATATACGATTTATACATTTAACTTTTCAGGTAGAATTTATTTTGGAAGTTGTTACAAATTAAATCTGGTTTTAATTAGATTGCCCAGATGTGATATAAATGTTACATTAAATTGACTCTGACTAAGGCGGAACTACTAAGGAATAACTAAGGCAGCATTCTTAAATAATACCTTTAAATAATTGTAAAAATTTTGTGTGTATAGAATTTTATAAAAGCCTATTAGATTGACCATAGTGACATTATATTTACATATACCACACCCAAAAATTAACATAAGAGAGATTTTCTGGGTAAAAAATTCACTGGAATACTAAGATTGTACTTCAGGTTATACAATACCCTCGCTCAGAAGATAATGTAGATAACTAAGGCAGCTAAGTGACATATTTTCCCGTATACACCCCCTGAAACACGTCTACTACAAAAACCCTAACACCATCTACATTCAACTTTATAATAGAAAATTATTTCGTATGGGTCCTTTTACTATAATAAACTGTAGTACTTATTTTACCTACCTTATAAAATTAATTTGTTTTAATAAAAAGGCTTTTTAAACTCATTATAAAAACACAATTAAAATACGTTTTTATTTAAAATAATCGGCGAATTTCTTACAATTTTGTACGATATTTTTCGATTTATTTTTACATGATTCACATCTTGAAATAATCTTCGCCTACGATTATACTTGACCGTTTCCACCGCTACAACTGTTTCCGAACATATCTGAAAATAATTATTTTCTGTCCAATTACATATTAAGGAAGGATGCTCTTATGGAGAAATTGAATCCTCTCCCTCAGGCCCATTTTGGTGGACAAGTTGAGTGATTGTAACCGCCGGACAACAGGCATCCAGTAAAGATTGATTCATTGTTATTTACATCTTTCAAAGCTGTATGAGACAAATGAGAACTGAGGATTGAATTCACTGAACTGTTTTCAATTTAAAGTATGCTCATGTAGTACATTCAGCTTTACATACAGGGATTTTGGAAATGTTTTTGGTCAAATTGTAAAGGGTGTAGAGAGGCCCGAAATAAACATTCTTTTTGGCAAAGAACGTGTGTTCGGAAATACCCACATCATGCATCGCTACACGATTTCGGAGCTTGCCGCTGTAAATCTGGGCGAGGAATGAAGCTTTACGCTACAGAAACAATGTTATCGACTGACCTAAACAACGCCCTCTACAACATAAATGCGGAATTTCCGGACACGCATTCTTCGACATAAGTGCTTATTTTTTCTGGGGCTTTCTACCACACTTGAGAAGTTGGCCAGACATTCTCGAAACACTAACATATACACTCTGTAAAGTACTCGACAGAAATTCTCAAAAGCGTAAAATAATTCATTTAAAGGAATAACTGTACAAACGGATATGATTATTTTTTATTCAAAGAGACTTGAAAATAACAATAAAACAAATAAATATCACATAATTTAATTTAGAGATCAAACAAGGTTGTTTGAGTTTATTAAGGTTCATACTTAATGAAAAAGGTTTTTGTAAGCCATTCCAGGTCTAATTAATTTAGTAGATTAATACAAATCTAATTTGATTTGAATTACCTTTCTGCAATGTGATAAATGATTCATGAGATAAAGTAACAACTACAGTTTTTATAATAAAGTTTCCTTTTCACGTACCCTAATTCTTCCTATTTAAAAACGGGCCGCGGTGGCCCGGTTGGAAGAGCAACGGACTAGCAACCGAAGGGTTGCGAGTTCGAATCCAGCCAAACACCGTCGTGTACAAAGGGGGCTGGTGCACGTTAAATCTGTCGTGGCCTCAAATGTCCTCACGTTGGCGTGGTGTGGAAGTTTGGAGAGTGGGGTGCCAGCTCAGGTGTTGCCTCGTCATCTGACCGTGGTTCAAAATTACGTGGTGTTGTCCTCGGATCTTTCCCTTTGGGATTGATCCCGGACCGTCACCAATAGCCCGTTGTGTTGCTCCAGTGTGACGTTAATTGAACTACCCCCCCTATTTAAAAACAAAACAATTCACTCATCAATTTACAGCAAAAATTTAAATAAGTTAATTTTGGGGGGGGTTTCGATTCACTATACTAAGTCCCTCCCTGGTTACCCTAAATCTAAAATGGTCGATCTTTTAAAATATTATATATTTACCATTCCTTATATGTGCTGATATTAATATTAGACTTAACGTAACTAGTAATATTAATGTAACGTATTAAAATTCAATTTCTAAAATGCATGGGCTTAGTTTTGTACCGGTTTAATGACGCAAAAGCCATATGTAGCCAAAATAAAGACAGGTCAATTTCCTATTTAAAAACAAAACCATTCATTCATCAATTTACAGCAAAAATTTAAATAAGTTAAATACGTTTTGGGGGTTTACGATTGACTATAAGTCCATGGGTACCTTAAATCTAAAATGGCCGGAATAAGGATAGTTTTACTAACGCGAGAAAAATACAACCAGAGTTTTTCGCACACTCGAGTTCGTCATATTTAAAAACGAAACCATTCACTCATCAATTTGGAGCAAAAATTTAAATAAGATGCATATGATTTAATTTACGATTCACTATAAGTCTATGGGTAACTTAAATCTGAGATAGCTGAACTTTTAAAAGCCTAGCATATGTGTGCCGATATAAATGAGTACTTAAAGTAACTGGAGAAATTAATGTATCTTATGAAAATTCTATTTTCTAAAATTCAGGGACAGTTTTGGGTACAGTGCTCATCAGAAATTTTATGTCCCACTTAGATTAGTTGGTTGATTTGGGTTTAATGGGCCATATGTGGCCAAGCTGCGCCAAACACAAAGTAGGTCAAGTAAAAGATGATCAAACACAAGGAAAGATTTACTGATGGAGAACATAAATACATCCGACGAGGTTCGAGAGATTCCTGTCTCTTGCCCAGGTCAAGTTACAGGAATCGATCCTGCGCCGGAACTTGTGGATCGCTGTGGCTTAGTGGGCAAACACACTGGGTTTGCCCACTGAACCACAGCGACCCTTGAAGTCCCACTTAACCTCACGTAACATCGTTTCAAAAAATAGATTATGAGAGCCTCATCAGAGATCGATTAATATGTACTCTCAATTTTATTTTGTCGAGATCAATACTGATGATGATTGCCTTTGGAAGACTGCCAACAATTCATCTGTTGCATTCTTTCCCCTCGGTTATCGCTCCCGCCATTGGCCGCAAAGGGCCGATCTCATCAATCCGCCCACGAAAAAGCCCACATTCCAGCCACAATGCCAATCTATTAAGCTTAAGGTCACGAGTGAGCAGTAGACGTGGTACACGCTCATAAATATTACAATGCGTCCCCAAACTCTTGTAATTCCGCGTTGCCGTTGTGATAAGCTTCAATATGCTAATGGCCAGACCCGATATGCGTGTTTGAACGTGTCGTCTTCGCGATTAATGCACTATAATTCAAATGGTGGTTGTGGGCTCTGGAGGATCCAATTAGCAAACGTTTCGTGACTAAAAATTGGACATGTCCGGGTATTTTTACCAGGAGTAGTCACATTCAGCGGAAATATAGCCCACTCTCTTATTAATACCTAGATTAAAACACTCGCTTCTAATAATACCGCATACTCTGGTATTTATAGAAACAGCATGTATTCCGGGGTAAATGCTTGCTTTTAAAAATTAAGGCATTATGGATGTATAAGCTTAATCTGATAAACGCTTAAACGAAGAATTAAGTGCTCTTCATATGTATAAATTGGAACCTCATCTCCCTGAATTTGCATGATTACACATCTTATCGTACGATCTAAGTAAATGAGCGTAAAAGATACTCCTTAAGAAGACTGGTATTTTTTCTCAGATATTACAATTCATTGTAAGTCTGATCAACTGAACCATCCTAATCACCCATTTCAGTTCTGCGATTAAATATTAAATGTGATGTATGCATATTTTATATGTATCACACGTTTTTCCTGAATATGGAACCTGCGTGCTTACATATTTCATGATCGTGGCATTCTTGATGCATACAGTCCTAATCTGAGAGAAGTTCATTACCAATATGAGAATGAAACCCACGTATGTATACATACAAATTCTATAGATCTCATGTGAGCGGCATATTCATTGTTGCTATAATTAAGTGGATATTTTTATCATAAGAGACACTTCCTGTATTAGCATCTGATAGATAATTAAAAGTACTAATGGAAAGAAAGTTTTTGGCTAATACCGCATGCCATTTGGAAGGTTTGCATATCTATAGATCCCGCCTAAAATCTTTCTATTTTTTATATTTCAGCGTAATTCACTTAGTTTTTCTTGACATCGCCCTTCTGTTTAATTTCTTATACTACATTTGAACCTTTCATCTGAATATTGCTGTCTCAGAGTTAAACTCATGAATCAGTGAAAAGCTATTGCTAAGCTTCCTTTAGAAATAACATTTTTTTAATTGCACAATGGCACTTTTAAGGTGCAATTCTAATGTGACGACTGAAACGACTACAGTCGCACGACTGTTACAGCGCGTCTGTAAACGCTGCATGAATGGGACTCCTTTAAGGTAAATGAATGGAACCCTTTCCAATGGCGCATCAGTGGCCGTGCGACAGTAGCGACTCCACTGAGGGCTCGAAACGTACGACTCGACTGCTCTGTTGAACAGTCTAGTCGTAACAGCCGACGCGATTGGACGTGTTTTTGTTGTAGTTTGGCCTTTTTTCAGCTTGAAATCGATGATATGTCAGATTGTTGACTAACACGAATTAGATGAAATCTCTTCCCGATCTTCATCAGCTTTGGTGTCAACCAACTACGATCTACATGCGACCAGACCAACTACATTTTTTACTTCTCAAACCTCACCGGCTTTCCTGCCTAACTAAGAATTACAGTTCATGACAAACACATGTCCATAATTTTAGTTGAGTGTTCTACGTTCTCTTATTCTATGTAATTGGAAAAATAAGCTACCTATTACCTATCTAGTATTTTTGAAAATATGTTAATTATTATTACTATTAAATTGCTTGCCTGAGCGTTAATCCCGGGGGTTACAAGCTGTCTGGTTTTACCACAAGACTATCTTATTAGTTCACTTTCAATGATTGACAAAACGTAATTAAACTGGTCAATATTCGAACGGAAAATTTTTCTAAACACTGAATCATCCTTCAAAAGATGCGTCTGTATAAGAATGTTTCGAGAATCCTCTCTGGTCCCTCGCCAAGTACATCGGATTAGGTTTAATTCTTTGTAACTGCTTTAGCACAGTTAATAACACTTCCTCGAAAAGATAAGATACCAACAGCGGTGTATTCTCCATGACGTTCAACGCAGCGACTGAAACTCGTGGAATTGGAAGTTGAACAAGCGACTCGGATCGTCCGGCTCTGATCGCACACCTCTAATCGCGTGACTATAGTCGTTTCAGTCGTCACATTTGAATCGCGCCTTTAGACACGTGTAATGCTGTCTTAACTTCAACGATATTGCGTCCTACCTCAAGGCGTCCAACTATTCGTCCGCGATCATACACACCCAAATGATGTCTAAAGGTACGCGCACACTATTCCGCATCGGACGGACGACACGCATCGGACGGACGACACGCATCGGACGGACGGCACGCATCGGACAGACGGCACGCATCGGACAGACGGCACGCATCGGACGGACGGCACGCATCGCACGGATCGGGTTTTAGAATTACTTACATTGTTTTGAATGGGACTGCACACACCTATCCTCATCGTACGTTTCGGACGTCGGCAATTCCGGAGAGAGAATAAAATCCGTTCAATCCGTACAATACGGATGACTCATCTGAAATTTCCGAGTAGTGTGGGCACCGGATGTTGACGTCATACATTAAATTGTGTTTTTTATTCCCCTAATCCATGTTTCTATCTTTGCGATGGTTAAAGATGGATGAAATTTCAAATCTGCGTAAAATGTTACGTATAATCAAAATCAAAAACATACTTTTCTTAAACAATTGTCGTTTTTCAATAGTCGTAACTAATCTTTTTGTAGACGTTCCTTTTAAATTAAACAAAATCGGAAGTATTGCCTCTGGAATGTCGAAGTGGCCAGCATTTTCCGTCATTTTCTAAGTGAAATGCCGATGCTCCGAATGCAGTGTGGGCAGTACACCAAATCAATCCTATCCGTGCAATCCTCCTATGCGGAGAATAGTGTGCCCTTACCTTTAGAGACATTCTGTAACCAATATTTGGGGCGAAGAGTGAAAAGTTACTGCACTATCTTCAAAAACCTACATGATTTCACTGCTTCTGATTTAGATTGAAAAACTTCACGTGAGGCACTGCCTTTCGTACAGAGAAAGCTTGCCTAACAGCGCCCTCTTCAGATATTTTGTCTGCGTCTGTGTTCCCCTTAAGGGTACTGGATGTCAAAAAAAGTTGTTTCTTGGCACTTGGCGAGAAGTGTATATCATAGGCCTGCGGTATCGTAATAAATCTGTAATTTCAATCATTTCACCCCTGTGCACCTGATGTTATTTGTGTAATAAATATTGCTGCCCCACATAATCTGAATAATATATGCAAAATTATCATGCATAGTCACTGCATGTATCAGAACTATTGTTAGTCAAGGGCTTCCATAGAATTAATATTGCGCCATATGTGCGAAATGTATTACTGACAGACATAGTAACATATACATAACATTGAGGGAAACTGAAGATCATAGCAGTATCTAAACATTTTAAAATGAATCTTACTCTAAAAAAGACTTTCAGTCGAATGCGAAGAGATTATGTGCAAACAATAAGTCTGAGAAGCTAGTCGCTAGACATTTGGACACTGTAGGTAGGTATGTAGTTAACTAGCGTCGTACTGAAGCAACACAGCGGGCTATTGGTGGCGGTTCGGGTTCAATCCCTACGGTAAAGATACGAGGACAGCGCTTCGTAATTTGAACCACGATCAGATGACGAAGTCAACACCTGAGGGGGCACCCCACTCTCCAAACCCCCACACCACGCCAACGTGGGGACATTTGAGGCCATAGCAGACTTAACGTCCAGCAGCCACCGCGTACACCACGGTCTATGGTCGGACCTAGTTTCGAAATCACAACCCATCCGTTCCTAATCCTACTCTTCTAAATGGGCTAAAGCGGCTCAGGACACTTTATAGTGAGTTCTCATGAATTGAATTGTTTCCGAAATTGAAGAAATATAAATTCTCAAAAAGGTCTTCAAGACAGAATGCAAGTGCTTTAAAAGGCAGAGATGCATACACAAAACAGCAATATGAAATATTCATGTTGCTAAGAAACTTGTTATTGTGTGATATTGAAAGATTTTTCTTTGAAAGGATCCATACATTAAACATTGTGAACCTGGTGGAACTTAGCCACGTATACAAAGGGCAATGGGAAAAATGAAATTATGAATTTTCTATCGTTTTATCAGCATTAAAATAATGCATCTATCTATGGGTACCGCAGACATCAAGACATCAGAAGCTTATAAGTCATCCAAAAGTATTCGGTTGCCCATAAAAAAAGGAAAAATCAATGAGCATGTCAATCAAACTCTGTCATTCGATAAGTTAAGTACAATATAAAAATTATAGCCCCATAACCACGAGACAATAACTAGATTTTATTGCACGAAACTTGCTTGGTGGTTTACTAAGCACTAGAAATTCGCACACAATAGCGATTGGCTTCATGCTAAGCATTTAAATGAGACGTTCAGTACGAACAACGCAATAGAAAATGTATAATAGAGACGACATGTTATGTTACCCATTCGTCTCTTGTTTGTTTGCGGGCACAATTTCGAATGGGTAAATGTGATCAAAATTGTTACGAGCTGCTCTGGAACAGTGGTTCTCAACTTATATAAAACCGCATCTAGGTAAATTCTGTTTGATAGCTACAGGGCCCGGTTCCAACAAATTTGCTCGTAAATTCCTTTCCAATTTTTTAAAAGTTCATACTTTCATAAGCATTACTTATGATATAATATAGTATTAGTACACTTATTCAAACGGTATATACATTTAAATTAGTTATCAATCACAGGACTTGTGAAATCTTGTAGGGTGCAATTTCCTCAGGCCTTTCTGATCACCAAAAATTCATATTTGTTAGGTCATAAAATCCTACACTCACTCGCATTAATAGTTTTCTTTATACCAAAATAAAAGAGAGTTCCCTTTCCTCTTACTCATATCGAAATTGAACAATCTGTAGGCTTATTACATTAAAAAAGTAGCGCAATTATGTATCTATACGAACATTTACACACTGCAATGCGAAGAAATAATATTCATTATCATTAGATTTGAGAATCGGATAGACTGCTTTGATTTTAAATTTAACCCGCAAAAACGCGCGCTGGGCCTATCAGGCCCGAGCATTATAAAAACTTAGCACAGAAAACCATCCCCTTATTGGAATAATTCGAGTTTCACAGTAGCTGCTTTTCGTTTAAGATCGCGAAGGGGAACAGACGGATTGAAAGTTTCTCGCTATTTGAGCTATGGCGATGAAATGAAGGACGCTGTTAGCTGAAGTGTCAACTGATGAAGAATCCATTAATGAAGATGGAGAAATTGTTGTTAAAGAGCAGTTTAGTGATCACTCGAATTCGTAAGAAGGTATTGATTCAAGCAATGAATCAGATATTTTTGAATCTATGGATCACTGTCTTGGTAAAGATAAATTAACAAAATGGAATAAAAAAAAAACAAGAAACATGTGAGAACTCTTGCTCACAACATCATGAAAAAATTGCCCGGAAATGTTGGAGAAGCAAAAGCTGTATCCTCGCTGTAAATTATTGGCAATTTCTTACCGACGAAACAATGTCAACTATTGTGGAGTGTACGAATATTTATATTCAATCGATTGCTGGTAATTTTGAACGGGAAAGAGATGCTCGCCCCACAAGTACCTCAGAAGTAAGGCATTCATCGGAGTTCTTTATTTTGGAGGACTCTACAAAACTTCTCTTGTAAATGTTCGTGATCTTTGGGCTACTGATGGTACTGGGCTTGACATTTTTCACAGAACTACGTCGTATAAACTTTTTTTTATTTCTAATGTTTCTAATAACATTTTATAATCCAACAAAGTGTGCTGTAGATGTAGTGGATGAAATGTCATCTACATATTCTACTGCTAGAATAAGCAAAAGATGGCCCATGGTTGTATTTTCTGCATATTAAATATTGCAACCAGAAATGCCCGAGTACTGCTGTTGTCAACAAAAACACCGGCGATTCAATACAGAAAACGAAGTTTATTTATCAAAGAACTTTCGATAGAACCTTTGAGGGAGAAGTTTCAAGAAAGAAGTTTGCAATCAATGCTTCCACGTGAAATGCGAGAAAAACTAAACTCTAGCCAGAGTGAAAATTGTGAAGCACCCCCAGCAAAAAAAACAAGAGTTCTTCAAGAAAAAGATGCAGTACATGCCCCAGTTCATAGGACAGGAAATCACAAATTTACTGTGCTAAGTGTGGAAAAAATGTATGTGAAGAATATAGCAGTGTCCTCTGCAATAAATGTCAGTGTTTATTAGTGTAACAATAATTTAATTTTTCATAAATGAATACTATTTCTAATTTAGGTCTTAAATTTCGTTTTTCAGTATCAATGTGACATAATTATAAATTTAAAACGTAGAATTTTAAAAGCGATATTTATCTGAAAATATTTTTTAATATTTTCCATATTGTGTTTTGATTAACTAAATTAATTTTTAACGGTAAAATAGATTTTGTTCGTGTTTTATTAAGAAAAAATTGCTTCGGGCCTACTAAGCCCAGTTTGTCTTCATGAAACAGCAAGTAGCACGCCGTCTCTGCGGGTTAAGTTTAAAATTTTTCATTATGCTTTCGTGATTGGTTCTTAGTATTTGCTACACAGATTTATGCGTTCTGAGTCTGAGAATTTCACCGTATAACAAAAATTATTCCCCTCAGAATTTTCCTCTATGAAATATTTAATTCCCAAAAATGCTTAGATAATAATGACAAATCCCAGGATAATCTCTAACTCCCCGGTGTAATTGATCTCAAGGCCCAGTACATGACCGCTGCCCGGCGGTTGAGAAACAATTATCTAGAGCAGTAGTCTCAAACTCATAGTCTGGTGTCGTTTGTTTTCCGGCTCTCATGCATGATTAGAAAATAAAATAAATATTCCTCTTCTCATGTATACAGGGTGATTCTACAGTCATGGAACAAATTTCAGGGGGTGATAGAACACGACGAAACAAACACTTTTCCCCATAGAATGTATGGTCGCAAGTGCAGCGGTTGGCCTCTAGAGAGTGCAGTCAAACGCTTGTATAAAAGCTTTACGTCGGCGATGCGAGGCCTGCATCAGGTGTGGTGGTCGACATTTTGAACAGCTTCTGTAATTGTGCATTTGCGGTGTACTTACCGACTGATGTTTGTACATGTCGTTTCATTTCCATGTGAAAAGTTTCTCATGTTTTGTACATGTCGTTTCTTTCTTACCCGTCGTTCCTTGTACTTAGCTTCAATTTATGCAAATCTAATTGTATTATTTCGTTTTGTCAAGCAGTTATTGATGTTTATTTGACATTAAAGGGTTGTTTCCATATTTCATGCCTCTTCTTTCCAACTTGCGTCGGACCGTGTGTTTGTGCCGAAATGGAAAGCGCCCTCTAGCGACCATACATTCTATGGTGAAAAGTGTTTGTTTCGTTGTGTTCTATCACCCCCTGAAGTTTGTCCCATGACCGTGGAATCACCCTGTATTGTAATATCTTACAGTAACTTGAGTTTTACCAATTTGTTTCAAAATACAAGGACGTAAATCTCTATAAGATAGGCACATATATCCTATTCTGTGTTCAAAACACAATACTCATGTAGTTGTTGTTCAAGAATGAACATTGGAACAAGGCGATATCTCTTGAAAGGATTAAGAGAAATTGACTGATGCTCACTTTTAAAAGAAGCATGTTCAAAAAGAAGTTATTCCCAATAGATGTTAGTGACAGAAAAGAGACACACTCCTTGCAGAAAATATATTTCCTCTACCTTATCAGTTGGTAAAATGCGATTGTTTTTAATTTTTAGGTGAATATATCTCTCATGGGCAACAATTTTGCCATCCGGCGGTCCAATATTGAAGTAAGAGATTTGCCAGTTTGATGCAGGAAATAATGTAGCTTTCAACACTCAGACAAGTACATCTGCTTACATGGGACATCCATAAACGTTATATTTGCGTCTTTAAAATCGGAAAAGTTTGGGGAGTCATGCAAGAAAAGACGAGCGTTAAAAAGAGTTAACTGTTTTGCTTTAAGATTTCAGAACTAGAAGAAACACCCAGAAGATAAATATAGCGTTGTTGACAAGGGATATTCATACCTGACATGACCTTAGGATAGAGTGCGCAGGCAAACGGAGAGCGGGGAGGGGGTCCACGATATGCCGAAATTATACGGTGCTGTCCAAATTTGGGTTCCGTTCAGTGAGGACTGTGTAAGTGCTATAATTCGAAATCTACCGAACTGCGCTAGAGTTTCTATTGGACAACAATCTCTCAAGGAGAATTAATATCAAATTACGATGTAATCGTTCAAACTGTAAATTAATTGTTGAATATTCATAATAAACAATCGTTTAGACTTCTTATATCTGCTTCATTTATACCACAATACAACATCAGATCCGAGTATTCACGTCAAACTACGGTTTGTGTCTCCTACAAAACCTACCAATTTTTTAAGTTGTGTCACTATTACAACCCATAAGCGATATATTGGTCGTAAAAGTGATTGTGTTCAATGATACAATCCCATCCAAGTAATATTAATTAAAGTAATTGTTTTAAATGTTTGCATGTAGAATAACCCCTCATTAGATTAAACCTACCGCTATATCGGTCTTTTTTCAATTGTCCTCAATGAGTTTAATCCTCCGACGAGATATCTCGTCTATCAAGATCTGACCAACTTTGCGAACGACGAGGACTCGTCGAGACAACCACCAGAAGGGTTAAGTTTGAGAACAGCAATCAATCTGTTTCATGATAATTGGAAGTTCGCTTCTTTCGGGTAGATATACTGAACTGAATTGGTAAAAAAGATTTACCAGTCTCGAAAAGTATGGACAAGAAAAAATATTTTAACGTTCAGCATTTAATCTAATTGGCGTTGTCCAGTTAACTATCATGTATCAATTCGAAATTCATTCTTTATAATTTTTATTGGCGACGTGCTGAAATCGAATTCTAAAAACAAATCAAGTGACTTAACGTCAGCTTCAGAAGCACTACCACCACTTACATTTAGCTAGACAGAAAAAGGCTCTTAGTTCAAAACATGTACTTAAAAGCCCTTAACTTTACCGTCCACTCGTAATCTCTGAGTTGCAGCATCACCACTACAAGCTGTCATTTCCGCAACTCCATTGAAAGTATGCTCTCAACTACCAATACAGCAAAGAGTCAGCTGCATTTGACAGGTCTCTGTGACCGGCCATCGAAAGTACGTGTCCTGTTGCGCTCCAGAGTTGGAAGAGCATGCTTTAAATGATGTAATCTCGTGGTTTCGAAACGAGCACAGTGCTGTAATAGTTGACTGCCCGAATAGAAATTTGCCTTCCACAACAGTAGGAATCTCGAGTGAAATATGTCGGATCATAAAATTACCTAAACCATGTTCAGGAATATCGATGAACATCATATTTTTGCTCATGGATTCTCTATGAATGGCTATCGAAAGTATGTGTCCTGGTGCCCTCCGCGGTCGAAAGAGTGACGATGCTTTCAATGATATCGTGATCAGGCGGTTTTGAATGCTGAGTGGGGTACAATGCATGAATTGTGGAGTACCTGAATAGAAATTTGCCTCCTAACATCAACAGTAGGAATATGGAGTGAATACGTCGTATCTAAAATTTTCACTCATGGCTTTTGTCAATGTCAAAAAAATAATTTCAACCCAAAAGCACTATCTGCCAGTGTGGAATACTGTTTAACTTCTTCCACTGCACCTTTTGGACAGAGCAAAGACCAGGATTTCTACAAACTACAGAGATGGCGATGATATGGCATGAAGGAACCCAGGGGATCATAATAAACAGCCTTTTACAGATTGAATTAGACTCCTCATCCAGCCACTCCAATAACTGTTCAAACCTCCTGGTGGTTGTCTCGACGTGGTATTTCGTCATTGTAATAACTGACCTGATCATGATGAAAGAGATATCTCGTCAGAAGAAAACTTACCAAATCTTTATCTCGTCATCATAAAAAAAATCGGCGATTTCTTGATGACGAGAGGCCTCGTCATCAGGACGAGATATATCGTCGAAACCATTTGGAGGATTGATTTAGATTTGGGAAATAAAGTATAAATAAGGCACAGATGTGTCCTGCATCTTCTCGGACAAGTCAGGTAAAAAATAAAAGAACAGTTTCTCGCCTTGCTTCCCATCTACATAAGCATGGTATTGCTAATGTAGATGCCTCTTGTGCCCTCTTTGTATGAATGATGCACTAATGGCTGCAGAAGACTTACTAATCTATACAGCTCAAACCAAAACAACTCTCATTAGAAGTCACTCGTAGGCGAGCGAGCTTTTGGCTACCCGACATTTTCCCTAGCTGTTTGTATTTTTATTTACTGTATTTACCCTTTAATGTACTTCGTTTTAATTCTGTTTTATATGTGTTCCTTTCGACTGAAGGATGTGTCTGTAATGGCCTTCTCTGTTGGAAGGTTTAAAAAAATTAATAGTTTCTTCAAGATAGTATGTAGAAAGGTATTGGTATTTCATAAAGTCAAACCATGCTACATAGGGTCTAGAGTTCTTATTCCACGTCCAAAGTTATCGAATACATACATCATAAAAAATAACTGATAAAAGTTTTAAATATATATTAATTACAATAAAGTCTTAGCATCGTAGTACATTGTAGTCATGAAAAATAGAAAGCTGAGAATGAGGACTTTATATTTTTAAATTTAGTCGGTTTCACTTGGGATATATTCGATGAAAAAACTTTAACAACTCGCAAAACAATGTAGCTTCATCTACGCAATTTTGCACACATATTCATTAAAGCTGTGAAATTAACCCTCCTTGTGGTTGTCTCGACGAGTTATCTCGTCATTTGCAAAACTGAGCATATCTTGATGGACGAGATATCTCGTCATTAAAAAACTGACTAGACCTTGATGAACGACATATCTCGTCAATAGAAAAATTGATCAGATTTCGATGGACCAGATATCTTGTCCACTTGGAGGATTAATACAACACAATAAAACAAAGTGGCACTTCTACTCAATTTTAGGGTATTGTTTCCGTAACTCAAGGAAGGCTTTGTAAATTATCTGTCTGATAGATGATGAATGACTTAATTTCATAAAGAGGATTTGAAAGTATTATTCAGGATGGAATGACAAAGAAGCTTGAAGTAAATGAGTTTTCTAAGCAAATCCTTTTTATATTTTCGCTTTTTAGAGAGAAACAGGAACGTTATAAATCTAAGTTTTATTGATAGCTTAAAAAAAGAATTAAAAACGGATTTGTTTTCAGGAGTAACAGTAATACCAAGAGATACTCTAGTACTCAGTCTTCCAAGCAGGAACTGTGATTCGAAAACACCCAGCACATCTTTTATTCTAAAAACAACAGAACTATACATCAAAATCAAATGCCGGAGCAGTGAGAAATCCGGAAAAATATCCGTCATTTTGCAGCACCTTATCTGTTTTCAAGATTGATTAAATCCATCCGAACATGTCCTGAAGTTTTCGGGGAAAAGAAGGTCACTTCGATCTTCGTGGGTCGAAATTCCAGGAACCCAATCACTTGAAGTGAAAAATATCTTTTTGAAGTATCTTCACCAAACTGTGGACTTTAGACAGAGTAGATAAGCGTAGAACAGTGTTTCTGCGCTCAACATTGTTTTGGAGATTTTCAATTTGAAACTCTATCTTGTTTTTAACCTAGCTTTATAGTGTTTTTACTTTGTTCGTGAAAGTTTCAAAAGACAACTTCCATTTTTTAAGTAAGAATGTCGCTTTCATGGACATCCAGAAGCCATTCTAGAACTCAACTACTTTCGAGGACTAACAAAATAATTTAATTTTCGAATGTTCTCGCTTAACTATTTAATAAGGTTTCATCTGATTTTTTAGGCAAACTCTCGGATTCCATGTGGCCGCGGTAGCCCGGTTGGCATTAACTGGAGGGTTGTGAGTTATAATCAAGCCAAAGACCGTCGTTTACAAAGGGGACTGTTTCACGTTAAATCCGTCGTTTCTTCAAATGTCCTCACGTTGGCGAGGTGTGGAAGTTTGGTGAGTGGAGTGCCAGCTCTGGTGTTGTTGTCGTCATCTGGCTGTGATACAAAATTACGTGGTGTAGTCCTCGGATCTTTCCCTTCGGGTTTGATCCAGGACCGTCACCAATAGCCCGTTGTGTTGTTCCAGTCCGACGTTAATTAAAATACATACCTACCTCGGATTCTGTTTTGAATATTTCATTGAAAACCATATTGTAATGCTGACTAATTCGAAATAGATGGAAAAAGTTGTCTGCATTCATTTCAAAATATCAGAACTTATATTGACAAATATAACCAACTCAAAGGCGACCAATAGATCTAAAAGTCAGGGTGCTGGTTTCTGGATCGAAAGGCGGCTCCTAATTCAAATGCAGTGTATGGTATTGATGCTTCCCCAACCCGAACTATAGACATGAAATATATGACTGAGCATTGCTATTGAGAGGAGCTTCAAAAAGTGTGACTATCATGTCGACTCGTAGTCACGTGACTTCTCTGAAAAATAGACTTGGTTGACGGATTTGGTATCGTATCACCTCGTTTGGCGATATAACATCTTAATTCAGGGTAGGTGTGTAAATTCGCATTTCTAGAGTGGCGAAATCGCCAAAGTCTATAACGATCAGTTGATCAATCAATGGACCAATCAGATGATGCGTCAATGGATGTGCGTCTTCTCCCGTCCCGTGGACCAATCATATGCTGAATGTTAGGTTCCACCCAGCAGAAGAAAGTAGTCTAAGGCCACGTTACTACTAGTTTTGGTCCCATGATCCTGGTCACATAAAAAGGTTACCATTGCTCAGTCTACTTTTATATTTCTTCTGTGTCCTGAACGAATGTATATAAACGGGATGTGTCTAGAATGGATGGTAATAACGCGAGATGTAAAGTGAATCCATCCAACATGGTACACCAGGTTAACCCAAAATGGCTCACTAATCTGACCTTGCAGTGTCATGATGGAATTGTTCAATTTTTGGTCGGATATTAGAAAAGAAAATATTGTTAAATATGTAAGCTGTTGCCATGTAATATGAATAAACTAGGAAACAATTTTGCAATCGAAAAAACTTCTTTCATCCAAGTATACCTCACTTCCACAGGCATTGCACATTTAAAGTAAAACGACTTTTAAAATCGAAAAAATTTTCAAAACCATCTAATGTAACGTTTCATAGTTTTATTTTTTTTCAAACTGTATATCTTTTACATTGAGTCCACGACGCATTCATTGAGCATTGGATTTTGTGAATTTGTTACAGCAAAACTAGGGAAATAGGTAATAAGAGTTAAAGGAATTTAAATTCAACCGGAAACTAAAGTATTTTAACTGAAATCGATGGTAAGTAAAAATTGATAGTTTCATAGATATATATTTAGTATTATGTGTGTGTTCATAATTGTGCATAGTTTTTAAGGAAATTTTTTCGACGTTGTCTCGACGATGTATCCCGGCATAAGCAAAACTAACCAGATATTGAACACGATATCTCGTCATTAGAAGAAAACTGACCAGATCTTGATCTCGTCATCATTTAAAAAATTGGCAATACCTCGTCATTACAAAATTGGCCAAATCTTGATGGACGAGATATCTTGATGAAACCACGAAATGTTCAATTTATTTAAAAATATTAAATATATTTGGGAACGCTTTTGAAACTCAACTATTAAAGTAGGTGCAGATTTAGAAATATGTATTTCCAAATGTTGGGTAGACGAAATTTGTTTTTTAATGATGTGTTGCACTGGTATAGTATTTGGTTTGGTTCGAATAGAATTCCATTTTTAAGAAATGTCTGAAATCTAACCCCAGGTATCGAATTTTGGATGGTAAAAGTTTGGCGTCATATTTGAAAAGCCATGTATAAATACACTGACTATATAAATGGAAACTTTTAGATTCTGTGCCCTGAGAAATTGGATATTCCTTGAAAAATATACACATCAAATCCATGGAGGATTGAATACGTTTGTTCTCAGTAGCTCAGAACAGGTTTGTGCTTAGAAACATTTTATAGTCTTATAATGTTATTCGTGTGGGAATTCGTTCTTAACGAAATATAGAAAAGGGTAAACTATATAAACCCCAATAGAGGGTACAATTCCATTTCTCCTCTTTAATATTTATATTTATGCAGTTCTAACCTTCACTTCAAGCTAGTTTCTTTTTCGAAGCAGTTGGAAGTGCACAGAAAAGGTCAAACAATAATTGTCTACACTTTTCAATAATAAAAGCCTAAAAAACTTTACAATTTATTTTAATCCTCCAAAGGGTTTTGACGAGATATCTCGTCCATCAAGATCTGACCAATTCTGCTAATGACGAAATGTCTCTTCATCAAGATATTGCCGGGATATTTATGAAAAATCAAGATCTGATCAATTTTCTTTCAAGGACGAGATATTTTGTCAATCTAGATCTGGTTCAGTTTTACTAGGGACGAGTTGCCTCATGAAGACAACCACCAGGCGGGTTAAAATAGACAAGCCTAATTCTATACAAGTGCTACAGCATTATTAAAAGATGTCAATCCCATCTTTACAGGAGTATATTAAATTTAATTGTTCCCGAGGTAAAAATAAATTAATAAAGTGCTAATCAGGTTTGACGGGCAGGTAATAGCAGCTGCCTGTTCACCTTTATGTAATGCATCGCAGATCAATAAGTTAAATATTGAAAGATCCAATTGTCCAAGATAGATTTGTTCTAGAAGCGCTTGCTTAAATATTATACAAAAAGAGTATACCTTCTTTCTCTAGAAAAGTTTACCTCATTGTTCTTTAAATATTTCGATGAAAATAAAAATATGGAAAAGTATCTTCAATTTCTTTTTAAAAATTTATATAATAGAAGAAAAGTTTACCTCTTCTTTGTTCTATAAATATTTCGATAAAAATATGGAAAAATATCTATATCTCTTCAAAATGTATATATTAGAAGAAAAGTTTACCTCTTCTTTGTTATATATTTCGATGAAAATAAAAGTATGGAAAAATATATTCTATTTCTTTTAAAAAACTTATATATTAGAAGAAAAGTTCCTCTTTGTTCTACAAATATTTCGATGAAAGTAAAAATATGGAAAAAAGTATCTTCTATTTCTTTTTAAAAATTTATGTATAGAAGAAAGTTTACCTCTTTGTTCTTTAAATATTTCGATAAAAATATGGAAAAATATCTTCTATTTCTCTTTAAAAATGCATATATTAGAAGAAAAGTTTACCTCTTTGTTCTTTAAATCTTTCGATAAAAATAAAAATTTGGAAAAATATCTTCTATTTCTTTTTAAAAAATAATATATTAGAAGAAAAGTTTATAGATAAGAATTTAAAAAAAAACGAGACGTCTTTTCGGGATCAATTTTTGAGTTTTTCGAGGCGATATATATTTATATATATATCATTTACCTTTTATTTTTGAATTATATATGTGATTCAACGGTATCAAATTACTTTCATTTTTAGCAAGGGCTCATGAATAAATGTACAGAGGATAGAAAAAGTAATTTTTTGAGATAAAAAGGACTTTCTAGTAGGAGGTTATTTCAACTTCCTGGGAAAAAGAACATATCCTTTGGAACAAGTATGTTTCATCTTTATCAAACTCAACCACATTCCAAAAAATATCATTTGGAAAGTCGGTTATTCTTACTGGAACGAGATGTTACGTACATATTTCATAAAAAATCTGAAAATATAGTATTCTTAGAATAGGGGTTTGAGCAATTTTGTTTTACTTTCGATGGGGAAACGACAGAATGAGATTTGGAGAAACGGTAAAATATTACTGTAATCAAAATTTTTCCCTTAAAATTGGAAAGATTGTAGAAAGCGATAAATCTATTTTTCTCCTCCAGTTATTTGAGTTGAAAAATTCCTCTGTTGACAAGAGATCTCAAACATAATTACGATTCCCTGTCAACAATGATTTCTTTTTCATTAAATTTGGGAATATAGTTCTATTATTTATATATTTCTATATATATTTATGATTTTGTGAGCTCTAAGAAAACACGACATCATCATTTGGACGATACCTGTTGATTACGTATTTTTTAATAGATCATTTCTTTTCGATTCAAAATAATACATTTGCTACAACTTTTACTTCAAAACAAACTTCATTTTTGTGTTTAAAACAAAGATCCCTTTCATGTATATTCGTGCCTCAAAAATAAAGAATTGTACGAAGTAATGTTTCTGAAATACAAACCGTACAGAGGATAGCTCATGTGTATTTTTTTATAATCGTAGTCTTATATCTTATCCAGTTAAAGAAGACCAAAAACTTTTCTCACCAATGAAACAGGGAATATGATTCATCGGCTTAGAGAAGAAATTCTTTAACTAACATTTTTTTCGGAGATTTTTAACCTAAAAACCAAGTCTTAAAAATTGTACAGTGAAAACCATTTTTGTCAGTTAACGAGATTCTGCTCTAAGCTATCAATTCTAAAGACGAGTGATTCTGTTATTTATAAATATTTTTTAACAAGTTTAAGTGCATGAAAATAAAAATTCATATGAAACTCATTTTAGTTGGTTAGTTTTGGGATGTTATGGTGCAAGGGCCATATTTGCCCATACTGTGCCAGACAATATGAAGTAATGAGCATGCACACACACAAAGAAAGTTTTACTGGCACAAAAGAGAGAAATACACCCATGAAAGAATCGAGTCTGACAGGAATCGAACCTGCGCCACCTACAACTCGAAGGTTACTAGCGCAGTGGGAATTCGCACTGAGCTACAATGGCTTCCAGCATGTTGTTAATAAAACTCATTTTAAACATTTAACTAATATATATGATTATTAAAGTGCTCAATACTACTTCGTTCTGCTAGATTTTACTTTATTAAGTAACCTAACCTAAAGCATTGAAACTTTTTCTGTCGAGATTTTAGGTGTTTATTTTATTTTAAAACCATATATATGTGTGGGGGGGGGGTGCTGGTTTGTGGGCAAGTAGTGATGAAACGTTTAAAGAATAACTAAATTTAATGATTATTGAGATTTATGAATATTTACAATGAATTTGGTTTAGACAATTAAAGTTAAGTGCACAGCACAAACATCATAAACTCCATCGGCGCTCGTCGCCCGTCAACATTGCACAGTCTAACGCTACGTCCGTCTTGTAGCTTCGTCGTCTTCCGTCTGTGTCGCTTTTGACTGTGTTCCTCCAATGCGCGGAATTGCTGCGCAGTGGTCGGAGATGACATCAGCGCGGAGGTGCCCTCTAGTGGCAGTCTAGGCACCACATATATATATACGTTACCTATTTCTATTTTAAATAATAAGGTAGGCAGGTATTTAATTAACGTCACACTGGAGCAACACAACGGGCTATTGGTGACGGTCCGGGATCAAACCCGAAGGGAAAGAACCGAAGACAACGCCACGTAATTTTGAACCACGGTCAGATGACGAAGTCACACCTGATCTGGCCCCCACTCTCCAAACTTCCACACCACGCCAACGTGAGGACATATGAGCCCACGACAGATTTAACGCGCACCATCCCCTTTTGTACACGACGGTCTTTGGTTGGATTCGAACTCGCAACCCTCCGGTTACTGTTCCGTTACTCTGCCAACCGGGCTACCGCGGTCCTTTAAATGACAAGGAACGAATGTCAAGAATCTAATATATTCTTACCATCTCTATATTCAATTCCTTAAACGGTATTCACAGTTGAATAGAACGTGAAAAGAATCTGTTAACATAAAAAATTTAATGATGAATGATTGTCATTTACCTAATTCCTTTCCCCCTACCTGTGTGTAGTTCTTTCATCTATGTCAGTAAAACTTTCATTGTGTGTGTCTATTACTTGATGTCGTATGTCTTGTGGCTGGCGCAGCATGGCCAAATATGGCCATGCGCCATAAAACTCTCAAAACAACCAACCTAATTCGTTTAACACCCAATAGGGATAATATGTTCTTTTGTATTTCAAATCAATAAAAAATCCTTTCTATAAAATTGAAGGTGACATGGTTTTTTTAATGTAATAATAACGTATTCTTTGATTAAAGTGGAATTTGCAATCAGTGGAGTGAAGGATAAAAACATTTTTTTCCTAACACTTGCGCTTTATAGCCCAAGGCTACGTGACCTTGACTCTTGAACTGCTTTCGTAGAAATGAAAGCAGTTCACTTGCCTGCTTCGCATAACAAAAACCAGTATTTCCCCATTTCACCATTTCCAAAGCATCTATAAACACATTATGGTTTTTCCGCACCACATTAAGGAAAAGTTCGAAACTGATTTTCGTATCAAGAAGAAATGGTACTCTTCAGCTATCCTACAAATGCATTAACTAATTTAGCTCAATTTGGTCATAAATTTAAATGTATGCTGGTTTGCCGAACAGTCTTTTTAAAAAAATTAAAAGAAATTTGCGTGTAATTTTAATGGGAGTTGTGTTCAAATTTGATGTCTGTCGAGTAATGTGTAATTTTCAGTGGTGAAGTCAATGCTCCTGTAGCTAGAGATATTTACGCTAAGGTAGATGTGTTTTATATATTTATATCGTAAACTAGACAAGAATTCTCAGACAGCAGGTTTATGCATTTGTGAACTAACTTAATGAGTCGTAAATGATTTAAAATGACATAATTTAGACTTTATATCGTCGGCTTAAAGCAAAAAACATTTAACCGATATTTTTTCTAAGACAATAAATGATTATTTTATGATGAGGAGCATTGCATTACCATATTACAGTCTATTTAAAAGATGCTTAAATCAAAATGGGAAAAAAAATTTTGACCAAAAAGTAATAGTCTAAAATCTGTACAATAAAAAATTGTCGGTTTGTGAGTTTGTTTTGAGCTGACAAACAGGTATCAAAATTGAAAAAAAACCACGTCTGATAAATAAATTTAAATTATTCATAGTACGTAATTCAACACGCCTTTCAGAAAAGTTTTGATATCCGTCATTAATTAAAACATTTCTCTCATAATTAAATCCTAGACGATTGAATGCTGCAACCATAAGTGAAATTTTAACCATCAAAAGATTTAAGTTGAAATTAAAACTGAATTTAACCCTTCAAGTGGTTTCGACGACCTATTTCGACCATCAAGATCTGACCAATTTTGCTAATGACGAGATATCTCGGCATCAAGATAATGTACATTTTTTTTACGATTACGAGACCACAATCTGGTTAGTTTTCTTCTAATGACGAGATATCTCATCCATAAAGATCTAGTCAGTTTTGCTAATGATAACATACCACGTCGAGACAACCACCAGGTGAAAGTACATGCAAAATCTGATTGAAAAACCTCCTAAGACATACTTCTGAAAATGTAATATCGATCCATAATGGCTCTTAGAATTTAATATAATGCAATCATCCATACATCGCTCACTAACGCTCCCAAGATTAAACACAATCGTCTTTGAAATAATAGTAAGCAACCTCTCTCTCTCTCTTCCAATCATTCTCAACTCCAACAGTCCATACAATAGACAAGTGAGAGAAAGTTTGCAGACTGGTCCGTTGATTCCATTTAATCCAAAAGCTCTCCTTGGGCAGTACTCCAACTTACACGAATCATTTATTACTCTCAAATAATACCAATTTATTCTTATCCCTCATCACCTAAGTGGAAGTATGAAAGACAATGCGAAAACATGTGCGCTGATGTTGTCCAGTACGAGTATTGAATGAGATATACTGTAAATGAAATACAATCTGCCATTACGAGCGTAATACAGTTTACTAATTTGAAACATATGCTGTCTCTAAAATATTCCAACTACATCTGGAACTGGTTCTCGTGATTAGTTGGTTTGGGAATGATAGGAAGTGTAGGATTGGCTTTAATCGTGGCACAAAATGGGAGAATCTATTCGTGAATCCTAGGAGATTTAGATCATTGAAAATTATCTTACTCGCAGAATTGAAATCATTTAATGGATTCCAGACATCAAGGTAAGGTATAACGCAGCATTGATGAAATCTTCAAGATTGTTAATAGTTTTCTTTATCATATGCTACGTTTAAGTAATCAGGTTCATGAATTATACTTAATAGACGAAGCGTTCCTATAAGCACTTGAATAACAATATAGAAATTATAGAATACAAATAGAATTATAATAATTAGTGTGAGTTCTACAATTCATAACTTTTAGGTACACGCTTCCTTACAAAGTAATATCGCATCGTATAGCGAAGTATAATATAAGTAGACGTTTAGCCAATTAATTTCTCCTAGGAAGTTACACGTATGATGTAGCATTGTGTGAAATTGTTACAAAGAACATTATTTATGTTTATACGGTTTTGTGTTAGGCGTTAAATTTTTTCGCCATAAGGAACAAAGAAATAGAAGGAACAGAGACGAAAATAATCACACTGGATTGTCGCAAGTGAAATAGTTATATTCCAGTCCAGCAGATCGCTGTACGGAAGATTATCGGCAGAAATTTGTCTTCCTACCACATTCAATTGGATTAATATTCGATTACCACACAGACCAGTCTATTATCACACCTATTTAAAGCGTCTATCAACCCTGTTCCGTGTGGATATAAATTTTCATGCACACAGCAAACAATTTTCGACTGCAGCAGCATATCAGTTTCTTTCTAGAATGGTTAGTAATCTATACCCTAGTATAACATCCCATCGATTCGTGTTTCAATTTAGATCTTCATGGACAGAGTGGTTTTGAAAACGCTTTTACTCTTCCAGTGGTTTTGACGAGATATCTCGTCCATCAAATCTGACCATATTTGCTAATGCCGAGTTATCTCGTTACCAAGAATGCCGATTAAATTATGAATGGTGAAGATATTGCATTTATTATGACGAGATCAATATCTGGTCAGTTGTTTCTAAATATATCTTGTCTATTAATATCTGTTTAGTTTTGCTGATGACTAGATACTTCGTAAAGACAACCACCAGGAGGGTTAAGCACTAAGTCATGCTCTAATTAGCCCTCAAGTTGCAAAATAAGGATGGCATAACGATGAACAAAACCAACAAACAGGAAATGAAGCATTCCTTTGTAAGAGGGAAGGATTATTAAAGATTCGCATGAGTTCTTTGATTAACCGGTTGTATTAGAAATCTTAATTATGACGAGTCAAATACAGCACCTCCTCAATGTCCTTATGCGGTAGTCCCTTGCCTACAAATCTGTTATAATTCATTAGTTATTAGGTTATCTGTTTTATAAGTAATCAGCTTTGCTTCGAACAAAATGGTGCAGCAAAGCTGGTTACTCATAACAGAATGGCAAACTTCGGCGAATTTTTGTTTCTGTTTAACAGCCCTTCACCTTCAATGACAGTAATTGAATAGTTTTTATCATAACCATTATACTAAGTTACTTTAAATAATTCAATTACAATGAATTGCCGTCTAAGTTTGCTTGGAATCTATTTCAAAATTTGGTGACTGTTAACCAAGGATTTTAAGTTACTTACTAGTTTAATAAAGTATATTAATATACATTATACTCTCCCTCGTTTTACGATGTTACCAATCAGTTCAGTGTTTCAAAGTTAGTTATCTAGAAATGAATAAAAAAGGCTTCATTTGAAAATTTTACCAATTTCCATGAACATGTTCGCCTTAAACATCTTTATATGAATGATAGTACACCTAGATTTTATTTATTATAATTTATGAACGTAAATGCCAATATCTGCCCACGTGTATACACAGAACTCGTACTATGAGAAACAAAATAAAAACCCTAATTTCCTTTTTTGTATAGAAATATCGGAGGATGGCACAAGTCATTTTCAAGCTACCTAGCACCAGTGAGCTTCTGTCAAAGTTTAGTGTTTTTGTTATCTAGTAACTGTTCAAAATAAATTAGAATCTGTAACAAAGACGAAGAATTCTAAATATTGCCGTTACTATGGTTACCTTATCTGGTATTTAGTTTTCCACGACTATTTTCACAACAAAGAATGAAGGTTTACAATATGCATGAAATCTGTTCTTCCGTGCGCCAATATTCAATTGTAGGATCAAAAACAAAAGCAACTTACGGTAAAAATAGAACTAAATTGAAATATTAAATATGCTTTATCGACTATTCCATTGCGAAATGTTTACCTTTCAATTTTTAGACTTCTGCTGTATGATGCTTTTGATACAATTTAATGTTTAAATAACAAAAATTATATATATATTTTGGGAGTTGGAATTGATAATATTCGATATTGTCTATTTTAATATGCAATAGATACACTGTAAGGTTAGAAAAGACGTTCTTTTATATGCTGTTTGAGTTGCTTCGGTTTGAAATAAAATGTATGCAATTTACCACTAAACAGTATGCTAGAATATACAAAATTTTGATGATAATGGGTTTTAAGTGTTCATCCAATCAACAGTAGAGTTCCAAGTTACTTTGTAATAACCCATAAATTAAGCTCTCTATATGGTAGGTATTTTAATTAACGTCGCACTGGAGAAATACAACGGGTTATTTGTGACGCCCTGGATCAAACACGAAATCCCCTTTATATGGATCGTAGTACAAACGAACTTCAACAGCGTGGCAGAACAGTCTCACAACTATTAGCATTAACACTTCGGGTAGCCTGCTTGGTAGAGTAGTTTACCAACCAAATTAGCGAGTTCGAATCCAACCAAAGACCGTCGTGTACAAAGGAGCCTGATACACGTTAAATCTATTGTGGCCACAAATGTCCTCATGTTAAAGTGGCGTGGATTCGGGTTTGATCCCGGACAGTCACCAAAAGCCCATTGTGTTGCTCCAGTGCGACGTTAATTAAAATACCTACCACCAACACTTCAAAAGGATGTATACCATGCTTATAGTCTGCCACTAGGCTATTCAAAATCACTCTATCAAAATCGGTAACCATAGTAACTTTCACCTTGATCAATGGTTTTTACTTTGGGGTCTTAAGTTATTCTGAACTGAAAGGAAGGCGACAAGATTCCTCTAGACTTTCTGTTGATCTTATATTAACATACTATATCTGAAATGCAAACAGTTCCACTAAAATGCTTTACTCATCAGACGTGTGTACATTTCTGCGCTAATGGTGAAATCGGGAAAAAGGACTTTTCGATTGAATATCAAGAGCAAAGTTTATACCATAGAGAATTCTATTCAATAGTGAATTGATAACTGGCATTGGAGAGATTAGTGGTACTTCTCTCTTGACGCTGATCCTTATCGGATGACATTTATATGGATTTTAACAGTAAAGTATCAGTGAATTTGAAATACAATTTGCGAAACCAGTTTGCCGTTCTGTGTTTTATAATCGACCATCTGTTTTTAAAATCGAAAAGGTGTCGGAAAAATACTTTTAATCAATGAATATTCTATATACAGGTTCAGTCTAAATTGTTTTTACAAAATAAGAGGGGTGATAGTACCCATCTAGACGAGCAATAATTATTATGGAACATAGGGTCGCATTCGACTCTGAGAGGCAGAAAAGAGTCAAATTAGAATTTCAACATGAACTTGCAACAGTGTTGGGATAGCGAATGAACGATACCAAAAGTTTCACAATCTGATTGATCAGAGAAAGACTCACAGCAAGTGCTCCAAGTGGCGGCCACGCGTGTCGTTGCACAGTTCACACCGGGAAGGAATGACTGGCGCACCCTCTCGAAGATTCCTGGTGTTGTGTTAATTTTGTCTGTGGCAACACCGATTCTCGCTACAAGATCTTCAGCCGAGTCCACAGGCGTCTGGTACACTAAAGATTTCATGTGCCCCCAGAAGAAAAAGTCCAGTGGGTTGAGGTCCGGTGAACGAGGAGACCAAGCCACAGGTCCACAACGTCCGATCCATCGTGCGGGATACGTGGCATTCAAGAAGTGCCGAACAGTGCTGGAAAAGTGTGTGATGTCAGAGACGATGACTTGTTCATGATCGACGCGTTTCGACTTTAATCTTTTCTGCCTCTCAGAGTGGAATGCGACCATATGCTCCATGGTAATTATTGCTCGTCTGGATGGGTACTAGTACCCCTCTTAATTTGTAAAAACAATTTAGACTCACCCTGTATTTTATATGAGTAATACGTTTCAGTAAACCGCATGTCGAAACAGCATATATTCTTGTCTAGTTAGGGGCTGTCATGTGGGTATGCCCACTGCGCTAGCAACCTTCGCATTGTAGGCGCCGCAGGTTCCATTCCTGTCGGGTGCATTCCTCCTGGGTGTATTTTTCTCTTCTGTGTCAGTAAAAAATTTCATTATGTGTGTTTGTCTATTGCTTGATATTGTATGTCTTGTGTCTGGCGCAGCATGGCCAAATATGGCCTTTGTGCCATAAAACCCAAAACCAACCGACCATACTCTTGTCTACTTACCTTAAAAGATTAATACATATGCATTACATATAAAACGTATGTTTTATTCGATAAATGGGGCTTCGGTAGCCCTGTTGGAAGAGTAACCGATTAGAAACTGGAGGATTGCGAGTTCAAAACCCAATCTATCCAAAGACAATCGTGTACATGGGGGTTAGTGTACGTTAATTCTGCTATGGCATCAAATGTCCTAACGTTAGCGTGGTGTGGAAGTTTGAAGAGTGGGCTGCCAGCTCAAGTGTTGACCTCAACATCTGACCGTGGATCGAAATTACCTCGGATCGAGTCCTCGGTTCTTTCACTTCGGAATTGATTCCAGACCGCCACCAGGCCGATGCAGCCCAGTTGGAAGAGTATCGGATTAGCAAACCGGAAGGTCCGAGTTCGATATTCCGTATTACCAAATACCGTCGTGTATACGGGGGCTATGGCATGTTAAATCTGCCGTGGCCTCAAATGTCCTGACGTTGGCGTGGTGTGGAAGTTTGAAGAGTGGGATGCCAGCGCAGGTGTTGCCTCGTCATCTGACCGTGGTTCAAAATTACGTGGTAGGGTCCTCGGATCTTTCCCGCTTGGTCCTGAACCGTAGCCAATAGCCCGTGTGAAGTTAATTTAACTACCTATGTGCTCTATAAACCTAATGACATTCAATTATACTTTCAAAAAGTGGTTGAAATTCAACTCTAAAATATTTATTATTTTGAAATTATAGAAATAAGAGTAATAAAATAATTTTCGTCAATCTTATCCTCAGCCTTCATGCAAAAGTTATCAACATACAAAGGAACTATAAATAGAAATAAACCCGTCTAATTCACTTCATTATAATTGCTTTCCTTATCTAAGATATTTTTAAAAAACCTTATATCACTCTACCATATTTTCTAATACATGGTATTGAGTAAAATATGACACTAAGCTTTATAGTATCTATCCTGGAGTTATTTATAGAAAAGGATATTTGATGCATGCCCTAATATCTTTATGACGACATTTATCCAGATTGAAAGTACTTAATGTGTACCTTTGCTTTACATAGGAATACCAGGTTACTAGAAATTTAATATCCCTTTGCAAAGGGTCCTTATCCTCTAAACGATTTAAGCTAGACGGCTTGGAGGTTATGCAATGAAAATACTTACTTTGTTTGTTTTGAGGGTATCGACTTGAATTAAATCGACGTTCGGTCTGTGAAAATTATTTATTTTTTCTTTTTAAAAATAGAGAGAAAACTGTCAGTTCTTCGGATAAAAATAACATGCATTATTTGAAGTTCAAAAATTTAGCAGTGTAAAATATATAAATATGTTTGTTACTATTTTCATATTTAATTATATTGTTTTAAATCTCCTAGTGGTTGTCTCGACGAGATACCTCGTCATGAGCAAAACTGACCAGATCTTGAAGGATGAGATATATTGCAATTAGAAGAAACCTTTCCAGATCTTGATCCCGCCATCATAAAAAAAATCGGCAATATCTTGATAACGAGGTATCTTGTCATAAGAAAAAAATTGATCAGATCTTGATGGATGAGATACCTCGCCATTAGCAAAATTGGTCAGATCTTGAGTGACGAGTTATCTCGCCATTAGCAAAATTGGTCAGATCTTGAGTGACGAGATATCTCGCCATTAGCAAAATTGGACAGATCTTGATGGATGAGATATCTCGCCATTAGCAAAATTGGTCAGATCTTGATGGACGAGATCTCTTGCCATTAGCAAAATTGGTCAGATCTTCATGGACGAGATATCTCGCCATTAGCAAAATTGGTCAGATCTTGAGTGACAAGATATGTCGCCATTAGCAAAATTGGTCAGATCTTGAGTGACGAGATATCTCGCCATTAGCAAAATTGGTCAGATCTTGATGGACGAGATATCTCGCCATTAGCAAAATTGGCGAGATATCTCGCCATTAACAAAATGGATCAGATCTTGATGGAAGAGATATCTCGTCATTAGCAAAATTGGTCAGATCTTGAGTGACGAGATATCTCGCCATTAGCAAAATTGGTCAGATCTTGATGGACGAGATCTCTTGCCATTAGCAAAATTGGTCGGATCTTGATGGACGAGATATCTCGCCATTACCAAAATTGGCGAGATATCACGCCATTAACAAAATTGATCAGATCTTGAGAGACGAGATATCTCGCCATTAACAAAATTGGTCACATCTTGATCGAAGAGATATCTCGTCATTAGCAAAATTGGTCAGAACTTGAGTGACGAGATATCTCGCCAATAGCAAAATTGGTCATATCGTGATGGAAGAGATATCTCGTCATTAGCAAAATTGGCGAGATATCTCGCCATTAACAAAATTGATCAGATCTTGAGAGACGAGATATCTCGCCATTAACAAAATTGGTCATATCTTGATGGAAGAGATATCTCGTCATTAGCAAAATTGGTCAGATCTTGAGTGACGAGATATCTCGCCATTAGCAAAATTGGTCAGATCTTGATGGACGAGATCTCTTGCCATTAGCAAAATTGGTCGGATCTTGATGGACGAGATATCTCGCCATTACCAAAATTGGCGAGATATCACGCCATTAACAAAATTGTTCAGATCTTGAGTGACGAGATATCTCGCCATTAGCAAAATTGGTCATATCGTGATGGAAGAGATATCTCGTCATTAGCAAAATTGGTCAGATCTTGAGTGACGAGATATCTCGCCATTAAAAAAATTGGTCATATCTTGATGGAAGAAATATCTCGTCATTAGCAAAATTGGTCAGATCTTGAGTGACGAGATATCTCGCCATTATAAAAATTGGTCATATCTTGATGGAAGAAATATCTCGTCATTAGCAAAATTGGTCAGATCTTGATGGACAAGATATCTCGCCATTAGCAAAATTGGTCAGATCTTGAGTGACAAGATATCTCGCCATTAGCAAAATTGGTCAAATCTTGAGTGACGAGATATCTCGCCATTAGCAAAATTGGTCAGATCTTGAAGGACGAGATCTCTTGCCATTAGCAAAATTGGTCAGATCTTGAGTGACGAGATATCTCGCCATTAACAAAATTGGTCATATCTTGATGGAAGAAATATCTCGTCATTAGCAAAATTGGTCAGATCTTGAGTGACGAGATATCTCGCCATTAAAAAAATTGGTCATATCTTGATGGAAGAAATATCTCGTCATTAGCAAAATTGGTCAGATCTTGATGGACGAGATATCTCGCCATTAGCAAAATTGGTCAGATCTTGAGTGACAAGATATCTCGCCATTAGCAAAATTGGTCAGATCTTGAGTGACGAGATATCTCGCCATTAGCAAAATTGGTCAGATCTTGATGGACGAAATCTCTTGCCATTAGCAAAATTGGTCAGATCTTGAGTGACGAGATCTCTTGCCATTAGCAAAATTGGTCAGATCTATATGGACGAGATATCTCGCCATTAACAATATGGATCAGATCTTGATGGAAGAGATATCTCGTCATTAGCAAAATTGGTCATATCTTGATGGAAGAGATATCTCGTCATTAGAAAATTGGTCAGATCTTGATGGACGAGATCTCTAGCCATTAGCAAAATTGGTCAGATCTTGAGTGACGAGATCTCTTGCCATTAGCAAAAGTGGTCAGATCTATATGGACGAGATATCTCGCCATTAACAAAATTGGTCAGATCTTGATGGACGAGATCTCTTGCCATTAGCAAAATTGGTCATATCTTGATGGAAGAGATATCTCGTCATTAGAAAATTGGTCAGATCTTGATGGACGAGATCTCTAGCCATTAGCAAAATTGGTCATATCTTGATGGAAGAGATATCGCGTCATTAACAAAATTGATCAGATCTTGATGGATGAGATACCTCGCCATTAGCAAAATTGGTCAGATCTTGAGTGACGAGATATCTCGCCATTAGCAAAATTGGTCAGATCTTGATGGACGAGATCTCTTGCCATTAGCAAAATTGGTCAGATCTTGATGGACGAGATATCTCGCCATTAGCAAAATTGGCGAGATATCTCGCCATTAACAAAATTGATCAGATCTTGAGAGACGAGATATCTCGCCATTAGCAAAATTGGTCAGATCTTGATGGACGAGATATCTTGCCATTAGCAAAATTGGTCAGATCTTGATGGACGAGATATCTCGCCATTATCAAAATTGGCGAGATATCTCGCCATTAACAAAATTGATCAGATCTTGTGAGACGAGATATCTCGCCATTAACAAAATTGTTCATATCTTGATGGAGGAGATGTCATTAGCAAAATTGGTCAGATCTTGAGTGACGAGATATCTTTCCATTAGCAAAATTGGTCAGATCTTGATGGACGAGATCTCTTGCCATTAGTAAAATTGGTCGGATCTTGATGGACGAGATATCTCGCCATTACCAAAATTGGCGAGATATCTCGCCATTAACAAAATTAATCAGATCTTGAGAGACGAGATATCTCGCCATTAACAAAATTGGTCACATCTTGATGGAAGAGATATCTCGTCATTAGTAAAATTGGTCAGATCTTGAGTGACGAGATATCTCGCCATTAAAATATTGGTCATATATTGATGGAAGAAATATCTCGTCATTAGCAAAATTGGTCAGATCTTGATGGACGAGATGTCTCGCCATTAGCAAAATTAGTCAGATCTTGAGTGACGAGATCTCTTGCCATTAGTAAAATTGGTCAGATCTATATGGACGAGATATCTCGCCATTAACAAAATGGATCAGATCTTGATGGAAGAGATATCTTGTCATTAGCAAAATTGGTCAGATCTTGAGTGACGAGATATATCGCCATTAGCAAAATTGGTCAGATCTTGATGGACGAGATCTCTTGCCATTAGCAAAATTGGTCATATCTTGATGGAAGAGATATCCCGTCATTAGAAAATTGGTCAGATCTTGATGGACGAGATCTCTAGCCATTAGCAAAATTGGTCATATCGTGATGGAAGAGATATCGCGTCATTAACAAAATTGATCAGATCTTGATGGATGAGATCTCTTGCCATTAGCAAAATTGGTCAGATCTTGATGGACGAGATATCTCGCCATTAACAAAATTGGTCAGATCTTGATGGACGAGATATCTCGCCATTAGCAAAATTAGTCAGATTTTGATGGACGAGATATCTCGCCATTAACAAAATTGGTCAGATCTTGATGGACGAGATATCTCGCCATTAGCAAAATTGGTCAGATCTTGATGGACGAGATATCTTGCCATTGACAAAATTGGTCAGATCTTGTTGACGAGATATCTCGCCATTAGCAAAATTGGTCAGATCTTGATGGAAAATATATATCGCCATTACAAGAAACCTTACCAGATCTTTATCTCGTTATAATAAAAAAAATCGGTCATTAGCAAAATTGGTCAGATCTTGATGGACGAGATATCTCGTCGAAACCACTGTGATGGTTTATTCTTATGACTAATTTGTTCTCCAATTTACTTTTTATAACGGAATGATACATTTAATGAACAATCTTGCATTCTCTAAAAGGAAGAAATAAATGTATTTATTATCCCCTCAATAAGTCTGCTACTATATTTCAACAAAATAAAAATGGTACTGATTCGGGAACAAACTATACGTTTTGCTTTTGAAAACGTTTGCTAAAATATTCTTTTGTCATTAATAAATGGTAAAAAGAGATAAATTTGCACACAAGCATAATAATCAGTCATACGCCTCAATCTGAATTGAAATTAGTCAAATAAGGTAATCTAGTGTCAATAGAATAATAAACATTTTTCAATTTTTGAGTTTTGACAGTATAAGCGAAATTTCATCCTTGTCAATTTTAAAAGGTAACTAATTTTAACATGAAAGGAATTTTATTTGGTTATTCTTCCTGTTTGTTTAATGAGGTAGTTTAATGACTTCAATTATTCTTTGAGGATTAGTCGTGGAAAAGTAAGAGTACTATGCGTTTATTTAATAAGAACGTGTTTAGCACAACTTTCTGCAATTGTGAGCTCAATTAGCTCCAAAAAAATATCACATTTCAGCAACTGTAACAAAAAAGTCGCATCATTGGCACTTCATATTTTAAAACATTTCCATTAAAATAGTCCATTCATTTTACTTGAACGCCTTGGGAATACTTGAACTTGTAAATTATGTTTGTTTTTCAAGACAATCTTTCAATTAATGATAAATTAAATTAAAATAAACTGTCTCAAAAGTAAATACTTCTAAAAATATTTGATACTTTAATACAAAATACTTCGCTAATGTCAGAAGCGAAGTATTTTGTGAAAGGAATTTCCTTTAATGGAATTGATTTCTGAGATTATGAAGTGATTTAAATCATTTTCCCTTCTTTCTTAAATTGTTTTTATTCCATATGCTAGAATTAAAAACTCGCGTCACATCTAGGTGTGAGGTTAATTTTAATTAACCCTTCTGAAAAAGACTGTTTGCTTATCGGGTGTGAAACAGACTGAAGTACACTACTGTTTGTGAAAATTTCAACACCATGAAGGAATCAAGCAAATTAAACGAAACTTGCATAAAATGCAAAACAGGTTAGGATATCCAAATGATTAGAATTACAAAGCGATCACGCATGTGTGGGCCTAGAAACACCCTCTAAACTTCCAAGTGAGCCGTGTATATAAAGCGCTGTAAAGGTGCGTTAAAATGTGTGTATCGTCGTTTGACTGCTGTAAATGATTGAATAGAAGTCAAAATGGTCTCGCCGAAAACGCAGAGTGCCATACGAGCAACTAACGGAGTTCGAATGATCGGCCTCCGTGAGGGTGGAATTTCGTATCGTGAAATCGCCACTCGCACGGGGCGTACTGCCACAATAGTGATGCGTGTGTGGAAGAGATGGACCATGGAGAACCGGACAAGTCGAAACCCTGGCAGTGGGCCTCGGAACATGACGTCACCACGGGACGACATAACCTCATCCGCATGGCGGTGACGGACCGTACAGCGTCCTCTCCTGCGTTGGCACAACATTGGAGCACGTCTACAGGTGTGTCATTGTCTGCCCCACGGTTCGCCGACGTCTGCTGCGCCATGGGCTACATGCAAGGATGCCCCTGCACAGGATTCCCTTGACGCTGAACTACCGACGCCTCCGGCTGCAATGCGCTCACCAACACTGGCAATGGCGTGCCGATTGGCAACAAGTCGTCTTCTCAGATGAGTCCCGCTACAATCTGGACTATAACGATGAACGCATACTTGTCTGACTCTACAGAGGTGAACGCCTTCTCCCAGAGTGTCTTATTCAGCGTCATACTGGACGAACGTCTGGCGTAATGGTCTGGGGTGTTATTGGATATCATGGGCGATCCCGCCTACTCCAAAAAAGCCAACTATAAGTAATACGTGAAATAAATTTCATTTATTTCTAATGATTCTTTCATAGTGTTGCAATTTTCACAAACAATAGTGTATTATCTCTTTAATTTCTAGATACCAGTTCAACTTCGGTAAAAATCGATCCAATTACCATGTTTGATGCAACTTATTGCGTTTTTCTGGTCAAATTCAAATTCTTAAAATTGGTTCTTTTCTGTCACATTTAAAAGTTTAATGAGTAGGTTCTTACGTGCATATATTCTCTTGGGCGACAGCAGAACAATAAAGCGTGGTAAAAAAAGATTTTATTTTAAATATCGGTATAGTATCAACAAATTCCAAAAATATTTCCGTCTGGTAATGGTAATGAATTTACGTCGCACTAGAGCAACGCAACAGGCTATTGACCACTGTCCGTGATCAATCCCCAAGTGAAATGTCCGAGGACAACACCACGTAATTTTGAACTACGGTCAGATGACGAGGCAACACCTGAGCTGGGACCACACTGTTTCAAACCTCAACACAAAGTCAACGTGAGGACATTTCAGGCCCCGATAGATTTAACGAGTACAGGATGGTCTTTGATTGGACTCGAACTCGCAACCCACCGGCTGCTAATCTGTTACTCTTCCAACCGGGCTACTGCTGCACCTCTTTCCACCTTTGGACATTATTTTGGAACATCTATTGATTCGTCATTTTTATCAACTTTTTATTGCCACAGAGAAAAAGACTATCAATAAAGATAAATGCATGAATTTAAACATTAATAAAACTTGTTTACAAAACATGAGACTTTCTTCGTCAAACTAAATATATGTACCAGTCCCTGTTCACTGTCCAATTCCTTTCACTTAACCAATTCCCCAGGTCTACTAGCAATATTAAGCCTACTACTACTAGCTATTTTATACCCACTACTACAAACATTTTTAGCGCCGCGGTAGTCCATTTGGAAGAGCAACGTATTAGCAACCGGAGATTTGCGAGATCGAAGCTCGGTCCAGTCAAAGACCGTCGTGCACAAAGGGGGCTGGTGCATGTTAAAACTGGCGTGGCCTCAAATGTCCTCCCGTTGTTGTGATGTGGAAGTTTGGAGAGTGGGGAGCCAGCTCAGGTGTTGCCTCGTCATCTGACCGTGGTTCAAAATTACGTCTTGTCCTCGGTCTTTCCTTTCGGGATTGATCCCAGAACGTCGCAAAATAGCCCGTTGTATTGCTCCAGTGCGACGTTAACTACCTACCTATTAAACTGTTACCTACCAAAGTATTTTAAAAAGGCTCGAAAATCCGGGCCCGCTTAGGTTCAGTAGGTTTGCGCACTGCTCTAGCAGTCTACCAGTTGTGGACGGAGAGCAAGTTCAGTTTCTGTAACTAAATTACAAACTCACTAAACTTGCAATGGATAAGTAGTTACGAAATTTCATAAACACAATTGAAATATAAAGTACCATAGATATTTCAAAATCAGATAATTGAATTTATATCTAAAACAATTGTTTCGGTAGTTGAATTATGTCGCACTATAGCAGTGGTATTCAACCTGGTCCCTACCGCCCACTAGTGGGCAATTCAAGCCCATGGTGGGCGGTAGGGGTTTTGTCCGATGCTGAAGCTACTCTCCGTTATCACCGCGCATCTATGACTCAATGACAGAGCAGGTTGTACTGCACTGTAGTGCGCATGACGAGGGCGGGGTATACCAGCGGCCATTACTCAAGTTCCATTCATGGTGGGGCCAGTACGTAGTTAGATTTGTGAAAGTAAGCACGTGCCTACAGCTTCAAACAAGTTTTATAAATTGTGTGAAATATTGAGTCCATGTCTCAAAAAAAGAAGCACGTGGCTGTTTACTGGAGTATCTGAAGATGGGTTTCATCGAATCTGTTGTAAATAAACTCCCAATGTGTTTACTGTGTCATAAAACATTATCGAGTATTTTGTAGCGAGAACATCTTGCTACAAAACATCCAAAAGATAAAGGCAAGTCCATTGAATATTTTCGGGAAATATATAAAAAATTTCAAAATTGTCCAACAATCCTTGCATCATTTAAGAAACAGCATGCAACGAAAGAAGATGGATTAACTGCCGCTTATCTGATTTCACAATTAATTGCAAAAAGTGGTAAAATCTATAACATTGCAGAAACTTTAATAATACCATCTATAAAAGAATTTATCTCAACAATAATGCATCAGGATATACCTGAAGCTTTAAAAACGTTGCTCCTAAGCGATAGCACAGTAAAGCGACGAATTGAAGAAATGACCACTTAATATTGAAAATAAACTTAAATAAGTATTCTCCAAAACTCTTCATTTTCTATACAATTGGACGACAATCTACCATTGCAGATAATAATGTTTTATTTATGCCGGTCGTCATTGATTTCTTTTGTTGTTGGCCCTGTTGGCCATGTTTGTAAACGTTTTGAAATAAATAAATGGTGGTGCCCTTGGTGTTTGGGGGAGCACGTGAGAGGTCGGATGTGCTTCCCGTCGATTGGGCTGGGTGGCTCGCTTTCCTCTTCGTGTTCAGTGGTGAAAGTTTCCCCCGCTTCCCATGAAAAGGCTCTAAGCCTTATTTGGCGAGCCGGGAAGCGGTGGGTCTAGAATGTTTTATTGATGACATATGTACGTTATTTTGATGGAAACAATACATTACGAGAAGAAATGCCATTCGCAATAAATCTCATTACAGATACAAGATTATCAATATTTAATGTTCTGAAATCATACTTTGCAAAAAATAATATACCTTTGAACAATATTGTTGCATGCACTACTGATGGAGCACCATCAATGGTAGGTCACTATCGTAGATTTGTTGTTTATTTGAAGGAGGAAGTGCCAAATGTTTTATGTATTCATTGTGTGGTGCACAGACAACATCTTGTAGGAAAACATTTAAGTACACAAGTCTCCACTCATTATTAACTATAATAATTAGAGCTGTAAATAAGATCAAATCCAATGCCAAACATAATAGAATGTTTTCACAGCTGTGCCAGGACAATAATGAGGAATTCATTAGATTACTTTTACACACAGAAGTTCGGTGGTTGTCAAAGGATACATGTTTGTCTCGTTTGTAGCATTATATGATAGTGTCATACATTTTTTCGAAAGTATTAATGAGATCCATCTCTGTCAACAATTAAAAACAGTAAAGAATGATGCCTTTTATTTGGCAGATATTTTCAAGGATTTAATGAAATCTATTTTCTGGTTCAAAGAGCTAATAAAACTCTTATAAATTGCCAAAATAATGTGCCTTTATTTATCGACAAACTTGATCTTCGTTATAATCTATTGAAGAGAGAAATTCATCAGTTTCCCGAATTATCATCTATAAAAGATGATGTAACTCCAGAGGAGATTGAAAGATTCAGTAGCCACCTTAACGAACTTAAATTGGATATGAAAAATAATTTGAAGATATTTTGAACTTGAAGGTGTATGACTGGTGTGTGACTGGATGAAAAATCCTTTTACTGCAAATATTGAGGAGGTTGGTACAACTTGCCAAGAACTGTTAGAACTTAGATATGATGAGTAAATATAATTTAGATAGTGGTGGATATGAAAACCTATGGCTAAATAAAAATAATGCCTGCGTTATATCCAAATATGTGGAAAATTATATTCAATTTATTGATACCTTTCCCTACCTCATATCTTTTAGAATCAGGCTTTAATGCTGTTAATCATATTATCACCAAACAGAGAAACCGTCTGAATATTTCCGAAAGAGACCGTTTGTTCCTTACGAAAATTGAACCAGACATCAAATATTTAGTTTCGCAGCATCAGCCTCAAGGATCTCATTAATAATTAATTAAAGGTCATTTAATAGACTTTATACTTTTATAGTTTTTATATTTAATTTTCTTTTTCTTCAATTTAAGCAGCTTCCGCACTAGTAGGCGTTGAATCGATGGAGATGCAGAATCAAATTAAATTTTCTGTGTATTATAAACATATGCAACGTATAAATAAAAAGATAAATTTAACTACATGTTTTTACTAAACCACCCTCACAAATTACGAGTACTTTGCAGTTGCGCTAAATTAAATTACTGCGGAACCGGTAGGCGGTAAGAAAATATTACTGCCAACAAAGATACAAAAGTGGGCAGTAGTTATAAAAAAGTTGACTACCCCTGCACTATAGCAACACTATAGGCTATGGTGACGGTTGGAATGAAAAAAAGATCGAAAAGAAAGATCTGAAGACAACACCTCGTAATTTTGAACCACGGTGAGACAACAAAGTCAGTATATAAACTGATACCCCAATCTCCAAACTTTCACACCAAGCCAACATGAGGACATTTGAAGATACGAAAGATTTAACTAGCACCAAACCACACGTACACGACAGACTTTAGTTCGACCAATTGGTGTGAAATTGATTACATGAAACGATATAGAATGGTGTATGATACATCGAAACGGTGTTAAATTGTTTTTGGACACTAAGGATATTTGCATTTTTCATTGAAAGAGAAAAGTGATTGTTCTGATCAGTTTTTTTCTCCCAGCAAATTCCACTCGAATAGTCACCAGTTAAAGCTTGTGTATATTGCCACGGCAGACGAAAAGGAGCAAGCTGTGTAAACGATGAATAGCAGAAAAAGAATTAAAGGTGCAAAAATGACATTTGACTAATAACATACGATATGTTTCTTTGATTATTTTTTTCATTTTGATAAAAACTTTTCATTTTATATTTTACTAATGGCATCGAATAAATTACTAGAAGCATCTTGTAGCCAATCCTAAAATATCAAACGATTTTTAATATTGTATTATAACGCTGATTTTTCTTTATTGATGCTTTTTCTGATCCCACTGCTGTTATACCCACCACTGCCTATACGTTTCTGTTTTTATCTTTACTTCAACTAAACGTTAAGGGCCTTGGTAGCTCGTATGGAAGAGAAACGACCTTCGTATATGTAGGGGTTCGTGCACGTTAAACCTATCGTGGCCTCAAATGTCCTCACTTTGGCGTGGTTTGGAAGTTTGTATAGGTCAAGTGTTGACCTCGTCATCTGACCGTGGTTCAAATTTATGAGTTGTCCTCTAATTTTTCCTTTCAGGACTGATCTCAAACCGTTCCCATTGCGTTGCTCCAGTGCGACGCTAAATCGACTTCTATCCTATCAACTAAGTCTTAATTCTATTTCGAATTTTCAATTATTTCTAAGTGAGGATATAACAGCAGACCCAGATAAACATCACATTGCACAATTTATAAACTACACAAACCGTTCATTTAAATGGTTGTTCACACACCCCTTTTCTATATATTTCTGTGATCGGCTACACTCCCAGACCTAGTAAATAGAAATGTCCAGTTGGTGCATTATATCCAATGGCTCAAAACTCATGTTCCAATAATTTCCACAGTTCCCAGTAGCTATTTTAAACCCGCGACAACTCTAAAGCCTTAATAAACGTAACGTCGGACTCACCTCAGGCTACATCCATTCACAATTGATGCAATCAATAGCTTCTGAGTTTCGATCCCTATCTGACACTAAAAGACCTACCATTGCGTGTCTTCATCAGTAGTTACTACCTTCAGAGTTATCTTCAAGTCAAACTTAAACTACATTCATCGGAATTAGACTGGGTAGTAAGCATTTGAGACTGGGCGAAAATTGGATTGTTCGCACGTACCGATTTGGATCAGTTTTTAGACTTAAATGTAATTGTTGATAAGTACTACAGATGTTACAGATCTCGTGTTTCTTTTTGGATGAAGAAATCGATAATATCTGTCAATGTTTTCTAACATAAAATTGAAGTTTCGTTAGAGTTCCAATTCATAAAAGGTCACTTAGTTCATCTGGAATTTTTTCGATTCATTTCTTTACAAATCTGATCGAAATGGGTCGCGGTAATCCGGTTGGAAGAGTAACCGATTAGCAACCGGAGGGTTGTGAGTTCAGATCCAACCAAAGACAGTCATGTACAAGGGGAGCTGGTGCACGTTAAATCTATCTTGGTGTGGAAGTTTGGAGAGTGGGGTACCAGCTCAGATGTGGCCTCGTCATCTGACCGTGGTTCAAAATTTACGAGGTGTTATCCTTGGATCTTTCCTTTCGGGATTGATCCCGGACGTCACTAATAACTCGTTGTGTTGATCCAGTGGGATTTTAATAGAAATATCTACCTACATTTGGCATTTTATGAACTACCAGAAATTTGAATTTTCTTAACGAAAAATTGATTGATTATTTTTTGGATTTAGATTTCAATCATAGGTAGCACCGGCTCGCGGACCACTTTTATGTTTCTTTAGGTAGCTAGGTATTTTAATTAACGTCGCAGCGAAGTAACACAACGGGCTGTCGGCGATGGTCCGGGATCAACCCCGAAGGGAGAGATGTAAGGTCAACACCTCGCAATTTTGATCCAAGGACAGATACGAGGTCAACATCTGAGTTGGCACCTACACTCCGAAGTTCCACACCATGCCAATGCGAAGACATTTGAGACAATGACAGATTAAACATGCACCAGTATGCATTTTTTATTTCTCATGAATTCCATATACTTTCATCTACCATTCTTGGAAATCGATATCAAGTCATTTTCATAATATCTTATACGTTTCCGAATGCCACTCAGGAGCCGCGGTGGCCCGGTTGGAAGAGCAACGGACTTGCAACCGAAGGGTTGCGAGTTCGAATCCAGCCAAACACCGTCGTGTACAAAGGGGGCTGGTGCACGTTAAATCTGTCGTGGCCTCAAATGTCCTCACGTTGGCGTGGTGTGGAAGTTTGGAGAGTGGGGTGCCAGCTCAGGTGTTGCCTCGTCATCTGACCGTGGTTCAAAATTACGTGGTGTTGTCCTCGGATCTTTCCCTTTGGGATTGATCCCGGACCGTCACCAATAGCCCGTTGTGTTGCTCCAGCGTGACGTTAATTGAAATACCCCCACCCCCTTCGGGTTTGATCCTGGACCGCTTCCAAAAACTTGTGTTGCTCCAGTGTGACGTAAATTCAACTATCATGCGACCAATAAACCTCACGCCACTTAACACTTTAAAATAATTTTCTTCCTCATATCACTATAAATGCGTTAATTCAACACCGTATTTGGTTTCCTAATACTCTGTCGAGGTCTTCATTTTTTGAAGGAATCAGTCTCAAATATCTGGCTTATACTGTGTATCTTCTGAAAGTGTGTTATTCTGTGTGTAATGTACTGAAGTTATTTTGTTTAAATAACAGTTAACAACTATATGAGTTCATTTCAGGTATAAATACAAAAGCGAATTTAAATACACTGCTGGCCACCGTAAATGCAACACCCTGAAGGAAGCATGCAAATAATATGAAATTTACAACATGCATTAGCGGAGGTGAGATATGCAAATGATTAGAATTTCAGCGCAGACGCACATCACGCGCGCCTGTGGCGCCACTTCAAAGCGCTATTTAAGGCTTGGAGATTTCGACGATTTCAAGTACGGCAATTGTGTTTTTCTTGTTTTTTTCAAAAAAACGATCAATTATGCCTCGTAGAAAACAGTGATCATCTTTTGATCAAGTATCCGAGTTCGACAGAGGAAGGATAGTGGCCTACCGATATTGTGGATTATCTTTCAGGGAAATCGGTAGTCGTGTTGGACGAAACCAAACAACTGTAATGCGGATATGTGATCGTTGGATGCAGGAGGGTACGACGGACCGACGTGTTCGATCGCATCCACCTCAGTGCACCACTTCACGTGATGACAGGCATATTGTGCGTATGGCAGTGACGGATCGCTCAGCCACGTCACGAACTATAGCACAGCACATTCAGTCTGTACCGCATCATCCAGTGTCTGCGCGTACCATTCGACGCCGTTTACAGCAGAGTGGTCTGTCCGCAAGACGTCCATTGCTTCGTCTACCCTTGACGCAGAACCACAGACGTTTCCGCCGCCAATGGTGCGATGAAAGAAGGATGTGGACGGCAGAATGGAATGAAATTGTCTTTACTGACGAGTCACGCTTCTGTCTGCAACACCACGATGGTCGGATTCGAGTCTGGAGACACCGTGGAGAGAGGATGCTGAACAGCTGCGTTATGCACCGCCACACTGGTCCTGCACCGGGTATTATGGTATGGGGCGGTATTGGATATCACTCTCGCACTCCTCTAGTACGCATTGCCGGTACTTTAAACAGCCAGCGCTACATCTCCGAGGTGTTGGAGCCAGTTGTCCTTCCTTACCTTCAGGGCTTGCCCACAGCCATATTTCAACAGGATAATGCGCGACCACACGTGGCACGCATTGTCCAAGGGTTCTTCGTCAATCGCCAGATTGAATTGCTTCCCTGGCCAGCTCGCTCTCCGGATCTTTCGCCGATAGAAAACATGTGGTCCATGGTTGCTCAACGATTGACCCAGAATACATCCCCAGCTGCCACACCAGATCAACTTTGGCAACGTGTGGAAGCTGCTTGGTCTGCTGTACCCCAAGAACACATCCAAAGTCTCTTTGAATCAATGCCGAGGCGTGTGGCAGCGGTGATCTCCAACAATGGCGGCTACTCTGGCTACTGATTTTGGCAGGAACCACACTTCACAGAAGTCTATAAATTTAATCATTTGATACTTGGTCAACATGTTATCTACAAAATAAATTTTGTTGCGATATCTCTTGTCTTTCTTGGTGTTGCAATTTGGGTGGCCAGCAGTGTACATTAGCGAAATTAGTCAGATCTTGATGGACAAGATAACTCGTTGAAACCACTTGTAGGGTTAAGGGACTCAGCTTCTAAAATTATCCTTTATCATCTGGTACTGTACATTGAGTTTATTATTGATAGTTCGCTGAAAACTAGAAGCTGTATGTTTGATGAAGAAACAGACAATATGTTCTCACCTTTTTAAGTACTCGTAATTAATTATAATATACGAATTTAACTTTCAGATCCCAAAAATTATAAAATATGTAATTAAAAAAATTAAAAATTTTAAAATTACTTTACTCATTTAATGTTCATAAAGGAGGAAGTTGCTTAAGAGTTTTTACGAGTTTCTCGATATGGATATGCGTAAAAATATACAAGTGGAAAATTTTATACTTGTGTACCATCTGTATTTGCCATTAGCACAAAGACCACACATCAGCATAATCATCTACATTGTCTGTGACATGGTACAACTCCCCAGCTGGGACATAGTTTCGCCGATGGGTAATCTCAATATAGACTTTCAATGCTCATAATATTTTAATTCATGAACCAATTGCTCATAAGTGTCAACAAGCGTCTACTTCAAGCTTTAATATAAATTAATAAATATTTGTTTAAACGGAGAAAGTGGAGTGAAAGCCGATTCTGCAAAGCCGGATCAGTAATCAGTTGATATCGACTAAATTAATCATAAGAACGACTTCGTAAAGTCGAAGAGAACGTCGTTTTGTAACGTAAAAGGAAACTTTTTTTCTAAAACTTTCAATAAAGATTTTTTAATGAATACGTTAGTTTATGTAAGCAAAAACGAAAGAAGTGTAAATTAATGGTTTGAATCTATTGTATTTAATATTTTAATTTCATTACAGCGACTTGTTATTTAAAACTAAATTTTAGATAAAGTGTATTCCGTGTTGCTAAAGAGTACCTTACTTTGCACAAAAAGCACAATTTGACTGGAAATTGAAATAAAAGTTTTGTTTACACTTTTAGAAGACGCCGTTTTCAGAAAGCTATTTGCGAATGAATATATGCGAAGGAAATGATTTCTACTGAAGTCGCAAAACTCTTGAATATCAATACCAAAAGAAACTATTCAAAAACTAGAACGAATTTTTAGTCACAGATAGAAATATCTTCTGTAGACGATTTCCTAGTTTCTAGAAATGTTTCTCAAGTTTGTTAGTAAAACATGATATTTCTTTTTACAAATAAAAGTTGAATACTTGATTATTTACAGGAAAATTGAACCTAAAACACGAATCAAAATTTGTTTTGTTTATTTAACAGGTATATGCTGGATGTTTCGAAAATATCTGGCAAAATTGTAAAGGGTGGTAGAGGAACCCAAAATAAATATTTTTTCTTAAAGATTGTGTGTCCGGAAATGCCGTATTTGAGCGGTAGAGTGCGCTGTTTAGGTCAGTCAATAACTTCGTTTCTGTGGCGTAAGACGTCATTCCCTTCTCAGATTTTCAACGGCATGTATCATTACACGAATTCGGATCTCGTAGATACGAATCTGATGTATGGGGCTGTGAACAGAAACAAACAAGCTGCTCAAAGGTTGCACAGTGCACGAAAAAAAAACGCGACATTTCAGGACACACTTCTCTTTGACAATAAATGTTTATTTTTGGCTCTCTATCACCCTTTACAATCTGGCCAGATATTTTCGAAACACCCTGTATACAAATAAAAATATTTCAATACCAATGGGAGTATCTAGAATACCGCTGACACACTTTCAGTTGCAACTAAGTTCAGATAGTTGTGAAATCAAGGCTAAGACTCGCTCCAATATTTATTTGCAGTTTCATTCGGTTATTCGGATTATTACACCCTAAAAAGTCCTCTGCAAAGCACAAATTTCGAAAATATCTGACATAGTTGTTAATCCATAAAAAGACTTTAGATGCTTGGAGATAAGTGATGCTCCCATCAAACTTTGGTAATGGTTTTAGTAAAATTTTATGTTGTCTAAATATGTTATGGCTGCATATCCTGCACTTTCGTAGCACAGCGTAGCAAACTGTGATAAGAGAAGTCTGCCTCCAACCGATTTCGATCGAGCACTTCGAAAACGCTAACCATACAGGAAAGGTTTAGGTCACTACATAAAATTTATGAAAACATCAAGATCGCATATCGTTTTTGCGAATAGAAGTAGCCAATATTTCATTTTGGGCTGAGGGGGCGAGCTAGAAATAATTTTATTTCACAAAATCTGGGCCTTATATTGAGTCTTATATTTAGTCACCAGACTAAATTTTAAAATGAAGAATTAATGTGGTACAAAAGTGACGCATCTTGGTGTTACAGTGGTGTGATTTGATTTCAAATGATGGAACATTTACAGATTACTTCTTTTTTAACCCTTCAAGTGGTTTCGACGAGATATCTCGTCAAATAAGATCCGACCAGGTTTGTTAATGATGAGGTATCTCGTCATCAAGATATTGCGATTTTTTATGATGACGAGATTTTTATGTTAACGACCGGTCCGGTCTTTTTCTAATGACGAGATATCTCGTCCATCAATATCTGATAATGGTTTTGCTAATGACAAGATACCTCGTCGATATAACCACCAGAAGTGTTAATATAATAAAGTAACATAAACATTTGTGAGTATAGATGAATGACAGAGTTATGGCACTAAGTCATATCTTCAAAATGTTCAGTAATTCAAAAAGAAAGACTAATTTTATAAACAAGTTTATTTACTTTTTAGAAGGAAATAAAATAAAATTGAATGAATAAATATAGTAAGCTTGCTGCCGATAGATTCTAAAGAGAAAGGAAGTGCTGTTTCTTAGCGATGGGAAAGAGTTTAGTTACTTGCTCGCGCGGTAGTAATTAAGCTTCTAGTTCGCGTGTCCACAGCGTTGTAAGAACTTTCCAATCATCGGTCCGATATAAACTTTGTGTCTTTCAACCATAGATGTGAAATATAAGTAAACTTAGCATTGACATTAAAAGGAGCTTCAAACAGCGTAACTAATACTATGTCGATTAGAAGTCGCGTGAATGCTCTGAAGCATTTACTTGGGTGGCCAATCTGGAATCTTATCGCCTCGTTTGGCGATATAACATCTTATGACGCTAAATGTGTGAATGCTAATTTCTAGAGGCGACAAATGTGATGAAATCGACAGTCTACTATGTCGCTTCGACCAATCAGATGATAAATCAATGCCGGGGCGTCATACCCTTTCGAATGCCCGATCAGATGATTAATGGTCGTTTCCACCCGCTGACAAAAATAATCTCAGGGCAGGTTACTTCTAGACCTAGTCACATGAAAAGGTTATCGTAGCTTGCTCTACTTTTAAATTTCCTCTATGGAGTGGGGTGCCAGCTGAGGTGTTGACCTCGTCATCTGTCCATGGCTTAAAATTACGAGGTGTTACCCTCGGATCTTTTCCTTGGGGATTGATCCCGGACCGTCGCAAATAGCTCGTGTGTTTCTCCATTGCGACGTCAATTCAGCTAACTACCTGTCTTACCTATACGTGCAAGCACCCTCCAAGTGGTTTCGACGAAATATCCCCTCAATCAAGATCTGACCAATTTGTTAATGGCGAGATATCTCGTCATCAAGATATTACTGATTGTTTAATGATGGACGAGATATCTCATCCATCGAGATCTTGTCAGTTTTCTTGTAATGACGAGATATCTCATCCATCGAGATCTTGTCAGTTTTCTTGTAATGACGAGATATCTCATCCATCGAGATCTTGTCAGTTTTCTTGTAATGACGAGATACCTCATCCATCGAGATCTTGTCAGTTTTCTTGTAATGACGAGATACCTCATCCATCGAGATCTTGTTAGTTTTCTTGTAATGACGAGATACCTCATCCATCGAGATCTTGTCAGTTTTCTTGTAATGACGAGATATCTCATCCATCGAGATCTTGTCAGTTTTCTTGTAATGACGAGATATCTCATCCATCGAGATCTTGTCAGTTTTCTTGTAATGACGAGATATCTCATCCATCGAGATCTTGTCAGTTTTCTTGTAATGACGAGATACCTCATCCATCGAGATCTTGTCAGTTTTCTTGTAATGACGAGATATCTCATCCATCGAGATCTGGTCAGTTGCTAATGGCAGTGCACTTCTTCGAGACAGTACACCCCCAGGAAGGTTAAACGGGTGGCTTTATAGTGACACTACTACATAAAAGTCATTTACCGTGATTATCTTTCCGTAAATGATATAAAAGTCGGTAGAACGCAGTTAACCGTTACTTTTAATCTGCGCTATCTACTCAATTTCGACATCACCATTTAATTTTGATCTCAGACATCATTGTCCGAACTTAACTCCGTAGTTACTGTATAGAAGACAACAGTTAACCAAGTTCGCTTTCGATGCATCGGGACGCTTAATCTAAATTACCGTCGTGCCCCTTGATGAAGGAGGGTTTCTGCTGACTACCGGTAATTTATAGGGAATTGAGAATTCTTGGAATACTGCCCGAGCACCGAAAAGTGTCCTAAAGCAAGGCGGCAGAAGTCGGTATCGAGTAACAATTAGAAATGGATTGCTTTTCAATTAATGAAGGATAGGCTTCATTTAAGAGCAATCTAATTGAAATCGCGGGTACTTGATTGGGTTCACGGAAATCGAAAATCTGTTATAAAGTTGAGTGGATTCGTCGAATCGAGACATTCTTAACATGGAAAATTTAACCTCAAAATTTAAACATTATCCATTACAAACATAACTAAAAATTAGTCTTAAGTAACTGAAAAGCATTAATAAAAATTATTATATAAAAGGCAATTTTTAACCAGTCCCCGAAACATTTCTCCTTTTAGATTTATATAAATTATCGGCATCGGTTAAATTTGTTTGACTTCATCGTGTTGACCAATTTTCTTTACTTTATACCAGTCGTTTGGGAGAGTTCTAGCAATTTGATATGGACCATAAAATTTCGGACGGAGCTTAAATCCAGTTCCAGACTGAGTTCGTTTGACTGCTACTTTGTCGCCGAAGTTGCATGAATGTACTGGTTTACATCGTTTGTTGTACTGCCAGGTATTGAATTTTTAAGATGTTATTTTTAGATTCATCGCGAAGTATGATTTTATAGTTCATCGTCGCTTGGAGATATCCATCTTCTAATATTTGTTTGATTTGGATGTCATCTTTAATTTTCATTTTTACGTGCTTCGGGATGCGGTACTGTTGGTTACGCGTTGTACTGTTGCGACATGTTTGAACCATTTATTGGGTTCATTTATGGACAATTTTGTCAAACCTGGGACAAAAGTTTTGAGATAACGTTCAACTTGGCCGTTGCCTCTGGGTACTCCGGTTGTTATTAACAAATGTTCGATACCTTCTCTACAATGGTTTTTGAAATCTTTTGAGGTAAAAGCACTACATTTGTCAGAAATTATTGGACTAGGGTTTCCGAAAGTGGTTTGCTGAAGTTAGAGCTTTTCGAGAACATCATTTGCTGAAGTTGATTTTGTCGTTTCTGTTTAGTTAGGTTTGTGTAATTACTAATTCTACAATATGGCCTACTTTTACGGGCCCCTTACAGAGCCACGTTTTGATTTTAACCCTCCAAGTGGTTTATTTTATTTTAATTCTCAAATGGGAACGAGATATCTCGTCCATCATGATCTAAAAAATTTTGTTAATGACGAGATATATCGTCATTCCTGATTTCTATTGTGATGACGAGATCAAGATGTAGTCCGTTTTCTTTTATTGACAGGATTCTAGTGCATCACAAGATATGGTCAGTTTTCTCCTTTATTCCTAATATTATCCTTCCTAAAATTATTGCTAATATTATTCTTCATGTTTTGACTCCGTCAAGTTGGTAGAGGGAATAGGTTTTTGACAATTTTTTTCCCCGAACGAATCTAAAAAATCCAGATTTTTTGAAGAATTTCAACACTTAAAAATCAACTAAAAATTCATTTTTTAACTAATAGCTTTGACTGAGGGTCAAATATCCACTGTAATATATAGATTATAATGACACAAAAATAATTATAATAGATCAATTCATTGTTGAACTCGTCAACTTTCGATAAACATTGATTTGACAGCTGAATTTTTGCCTTTCTTTCGTTTACTGTACCCAAATAGATATTATACGCTAACGAGACGGTATTCACATAAAGTTTTGCGGCAGTGCTCCGACACAGCTTCCGGGCCGCGGTGGCCCGGTTGTAAGAACAACAGATTAGAAACCGGAGGGTTATTAGTTCGATTCGAATCCAGACAAAAACCGTCGTTTACATAGGGCATCATATAATTTTCGAGAAGCTTCTATTTTATTCTAAAACATCAAACGATGTTTATGATTATATATAAAGTAGATTAATATTTATTTATGCATCTTTTCCACTTCTCTTATGCTTTGCCTTGACCAAATATAACCCTTGCGCCATAAAACCCAAAGCCATCCAGACAACTTCTTATGCTTCTTATATCGTGTTTCACTTTTCTCCAAATAAACCATTGCATCTGCGTCTTTTAAATATTTTTAATTATTTCTAAGTGACAATAGGTGTCTCCCTTTATTTCTGAAGTCTTCCGAAATTTAAATTTACTCGTAATCTTAAATGACGTTACATCTCCCATTTTAATTAGGAAATACGACGCCTTACGTCCCAAGAAAATAAGTGGCTTAAGAAAGTTTTCGAATCATCGAAACCGTTAAATGAGAATGGATTTCAATTTTTGTTGATTTACGATATCTGTTTCGTGCAAGTAAATTGAGTTAGAACTGCAATAGAATGAGTGCGCCAATTGCTTTCTGAACCCATTTTAATCACCCAACGGTAGTTGAGCTCTTGCACAACTTTTGCACAAAGATTTTGCAACAACTTTTGAGATTGAAAATTGAGCGTTAATGAAAAATTACTAAGAGCAATTCTAGGAAAATATTCCGGTGACTTTATATTAAAATGATTGAAATCTAAATTAAATGTTTTATTTTGATAAATATCAACAACCAAATTACTAGACAGTTTGGAGCTCCAACTATCAGTGACGTAAAAATGTATAATCATATGAAGATTCAGAAATAGTTTACAAAGGTCAGGAAAATGGGACTTCCATTTTGTTTCCTTGCGATTATTTATTAATAGAGAAAAATCAAAAATTATTTTTGCCTGCTTTGAAAAGTGGCAGGATTACCTAAGTGATTGCATGTGATGGTTAACCGTGCATCAAATGCAATCAGTTATTCATATATTACTATTTAATCAGACTTTCATAACATCACAGTTGACCACCATAGTCGTAACTACATGCAACCTTATGACTCCCTCATAAATAACGCTTCGTGTTTGGACAAAAACACGATTAATTTTTAAGTATGTATAAGTAATTATTTGATGACTATACTTCGTTTAGTATTGGGCCGCGGTAGCCTGGTTGAGAGAGTAACGGATTAGCAACTGCAGAGTTGCAAGTTGGAATCCAACCAAAGACCGTCGTATACAAGAAAGGGTTGGTGCACTTTAAATCTGCCATGTCCTCAAATGTACTCACGTTGGGGTGTTGTGGAAGTTTGGAGAGTGGGGATCCAACTCAGCTGTGACCTGGTCATCCGACCGTGTTTGGACCTGACCTTACTTAACGCAGCTTGTTCAGATGACCCTGCCACCATTAAACGCAATCCAATCATCCTTAATTTTCGGACGTGCGTAATTAGAAAGGACAGACGCTAAAAACTGAATTTAAAACAATTGCTACGTGTGTACGTTTATTAACTTAACCCACCTGCTTTTGAAATAAAGGAACCTTCAATAAATCCCGAGAAACAAAGTTGAAAAAGACGTTTCGTACAATTCCGTCCCTTTTCTCGGGAAAGTTGCTTCGTACAATCTCGTGCCGAGGCGCCCCGCTGTTAAAAAACCAGCGGGGCCCGAGTAACTAGAAAACACGAATTATTTCAGCGAGATCGAACGGAGTGGGAATTCCGTTTTCGATCCTAGGGGCTATATTTGGAGGGAAGGATTTCTTTGTGTTGCGAAGTTTCCTTTTTCCGGAACATTTCGCCTGCGTTGGATAACTCTTGCGGAACAAAAGTAAATGTAGAAGAGTACATCTCATCCCCGTGAGAATATTTTGCGCCTTTTCGAGCAGAGTGGCGCAAGTCGGGAGAGTTTTACAGGAAAGCCTGAAAGAGGTGGATAATCTTTAAACAGTTTCCATCTCAATCTGAAATTTGTGAGTAGATCAATCTTCAAATCTTAAAAAAAAGGATTTTTAAAAACAGTGACCGAGATAGCCGGTTGGAAGGGTAACGGATTAGCGACCGGATGATTTCAGGTTCGAATCCAACCAAAGACCGGTTTCAAATGTCCTCACGTTGGCGTGGTGTATAAGTTTGGAGTGTGGAGGCCAGCTCTGGTGTGACCTTTGACTGTGAGGGAGTCTACTGACCGTGGTTCAAAATTACGTGGTGTTGTCATCGGATCTCTCCAGGACCGGGCCGCGGTGGCCCGGTTGGAAGAGTAACGAACTAGCAACCGAAGGGTTGCGAGTTCGAATCCAGCCAAACACCGTCGTGTACAAAGGGGGCTGGTGCACGTTAAATCTGTCGTGGCCTCAAATGTCCTCACGTTGGCGTGGTGTGGAAGTTTGGAGAGTGGGGTGCCAGCTCAGGTGTTGCCTCGTCATCTGACCGTGGTTCAAAATTACGTGGTGTTGTCCTCGGATCTTTCCCTTTGGGATTGATCCCGGACCGTCACCAATAGCCCATTGTGTTGCTCCAGTGTGACGTTAATTGAAATACCCCCCCCCCCTCTCCAGGACCGTCTCCAGTAGCCCGTTGTGTTTTACAGGGCGACGTTAGTTAATATACCTACCTTTTAAAGACATAATACGTTTGAAAAACTGTACTTTTACTTTAAAACTACTTTCCTTAAAAAGATGTAAAGGATGTATTATGCTATATCTTTATACACTCTGATCGTTGCTGGATTGACGAGTAGTGTAGCAGTGATTGAACCCCACAAGACATTTGATAACTAAATAATCGCATCTATTGGTTGAGATAATCCTTGGCTTCTCTAAAACTTTAGAAAGATTCTATTGGTCATTTCCTTAGAATAGAATCCTTTGGAACGAGTTTATTGGTCCTTTCCTTGTAATAGAATCCTTTGGAATGATTCTATTGACAGATTCTGTAGAATAGAACCCTTTGTAATAATTCTTTGATGCATTCTGTAGAATATAATCGTTTGTAAAATTGTATTGGTTATTTCCTTAGAATAGAATCCATTGAAAAGATTCTATTGTTGCTTTCCTTAGAATTATTCTATTTTCCATATTCTGTACAAAAATAACTTTTGGAAAGTTATTCTTGGTTTTGTCCTTGGATTTGAATTATTTCGAATTATTCCATCATTCCTTTTTCTTGGAATAGAACCCTTTGGACATATTACATTGTTCATTTCCTTAGAATATAATCCCTGGAAAGATTCTATTTCTCATTTGCTTGAAATAGAATGTTTTGAAAAGATCCTATTGATCCTTTTTCAAAAGAATAGGATCGTTTGAAAAAATTCTATAGATCAAAAAGTTCAAAATTGGCTAGAAGTCATGCAGGGATTACATTCTATATGCAATATTTCCAGAGATTACATTCTATTGTTCCTTTCCTTAGAATTTAAGCCCTGGAAAAATTATTTGCTCCTTTCCTTGGAATGGAATCTTTTGAAAAGATTCTATTTTTTCTTTCCTTGGAACAGAACTTTTTGAAAAGATTATATATTGCTGCTTTTTCAGAAGAATAGAATCCTTTGGAAAATTTATATTGATCAAACAGTTCAAAACTGCCTAGAAGGCATGAAGGGACAGTTGGTTGCAAGGTGGCATTATGCGTGTAAATACCTCAGTGTTAAAGAGTTGTAGCACATTGTGTTTAATTTGGTTTACTTGGTTGCTTGAATGGTCCGTGAATTGGAGAAAATAAATCTTATTTTTGCATTGCTGCGCTTTTCCCAAGAATTCACGTTATGCTTTTAGAGAGATGAATGAAAATAGCTGTATGTACAAATATGAACTGTATGTAGTATATCTAATAGAAAAAACGCATCTCACTCTTGAGGGACTGCATCATACCATGTTCATATTTTGCTTATGTCTTCAAGATTTCTACTACTGCTCTCTCTTGGTATTTAACAGAACAAGATATGTGTATGCATCTACCTAGGGTATCTACATATGCGAATATATTTTGTATTTCATGTGTAGGCGTATGTGCATTATTTGCAACACTTTCTTAAAGGAAACTTTTGATTTCTCAGAATTAACATACACAGTTGCGTAGGATGATCTTATCGTCTCGGCACTATACTCTGAATGAAAATACCTTCAAACAAAGCTTTATATATGTGTCTGATGCTTAGCAAAACTAGGTAACCGTATGGTCTCTGAATCAGATGCAGGGCCGCGGTATCCCTGTTGCAAGAGCAACGAATTAGCAACCTGAGGGTTGCGAATCCAACCAAAGACCGTCCTGTACAAAGGGGACTAGTGCACGTTGAATCTTTCGTGACCTCAAATATCCTCACGTTAGCATGATGCGGAAGTTTGGATAGGGGGTGCCAGCTCAGGTGTGACCTCGTCATCTGACCGCGGTTCAAAATTACCGGGTGTCGTCCTCGAACCGTCGCCAATAGCCCGCTGTTTTGAGCCTGTGCGACGTTAATTAAAATACCTACCCAGATACGGATTGAGCTCTCTGACGGATTTCTGTCGACACTAGTTGGAGGGTAAGATACAGTTTGGACATACTGATTTCATCTGCTCAGTTTCTCTTGCACTGCAGAGTAAGGTTCTTGATGGTAATCGTAAGTAAAGCGGGCCTATTCCGAGCAACTTTACACTTTTTATTGCTATATTACTTTAGATATGATTTAAAGTATACACAAATACAAGTTTATACCTAATCAAAATGTACCTAAATCATAGTTCCCCAAACTTGTTTGCCTCAACGCTTTTTTATCCTTAAGCGCTACCTTTTTATACTTTAAACGCTATCAACCTTTCAAGTGGTTTGGACGAGAAATCTCGACATATGTATAGCGGTTTCGTCGAGATATCGCGATACTTCGTCATTTTCAAAATTGGTCAAACAATTTTATTAATGACGTATCGCGTCATCAAGATCTATCCGTTTTTTATGATGACGGGATCGAGATCCGGTCAGTTTTCTTCTATTGACGAGATATCTTGTCCATCAAGATCTGCTCTCAGATTTTGGTGATGAAGAGATATATCTGCGAGACTACCACCAGGGGGGTAAAAGATAATTTTCTTTAGTTCCTCTAAGAAAACACCTGTCTCAATTAATAATAAAATGCAAGTGCGTATCTGTGCTTATAATTCTTTAATTTCATCAACATATTTATGTAGTTTTGTGTATAATTTTAGAATTTCAAAAGGGTAGTTTGGAAATAAAACCATTTGGAACAAAATTTATAAAAATATTTATAGAAATAACAAAAGTAAATTGCACATAAATGCACTGGATCGTTCACTATTATTAGTACTTTTTATCAAATTAAAAATATTTACTGAGAAGTATGAGCTTTTGGTTTTGGTATTATTTCGTCAGTACCATTCTTAAGTTTCTATATATGAAGTCTGTTCCTCTCTTCAATTAAGATTTGTTACCGTACTAAATCCGCGTTCAATTAAACAGGGTGACGATTGATTGGTTATTTTTTATGGCGCAAATGCCATATTTGGCCATGTTGAGCCAAACACATGACAGACAACCCCAAGCAATGGGCATACACTCACAAAGAAAGTTTTACTGGCAAAGAGAAGAGATACACCCAGGCAGGAATCGAATCTGCGAAACTACAACTTTCAAGAAATAGGGTTGTGGTAGGTAGGTAGTTAATTTACTTCGCAACTATGGCAACCCAACAGACTGTTGGCGAAGGTCCGGGATCAATCCCGAAGGGAACGATCCGGGGACAACGCCTCGTAGTTTTGAACCACGGTCAGATGACGGGGTCAACACCTCAGTTGATACACCAATCTTCCACACGACTGTAACGTGAGGAGAGTTGAGCCCACGACAGATTTACGGTGCATCAGCCCTCACGATTATTGGTTGAATCGAGTATCAAAAGGTGCTTGCAGATACCTACACTAACACTCGTTTGTTGCGACTTTGGGTAGGCTGGGCGGTCAGGGACTTAAAAAGCATATAATTCTTGCGACAGCGCATCACAATTGTGAGTGTCTGCATGGTCAAGAGAATAAGTGTCTGCTTTAAACATTTTCAGTTTACATATTTTTTCAGCAGCTTATCAGGACAGCTTCATAAAAATCAAATCTCAAGACGAGACACAACATTTATTTGCAGACACGGTATACATCTCCAAACGGACAACAGAACGATTCCCCTCTCGCTTCTGAACAGAAACAGACGCTAGCACTTTCAAACATCACATGCGCAGAAGAGAACACGATCACACGTGCTTGGAAACAGCTGGTAAACAATTCGTTCCGAATGGGGAGGAGAGAAACATTAGTGTTCTACAATCTTAAAACTGTCCAATCTCGCTTTTCAACGACCCCCTAATCCCCTCAGCATTACCCCACCAGGTTCCTCCAACACCCACTTTGGAAAATAATGATCTAAATATAACAGAAACCAGTCATTACTCAAAATTCCTTCAAATCCACGTACTTCTATTGAAATGAAATATCTCTTAATATTGAATCCTGTGCTGGTATTGATTGATGCAACATGAGTTCAACGAACATCGGTATCCGTAGCTTTTTGGATAAGAACATGTACTCCCGATGCTATCTACATCTGGTGCACTAATCTTCAGAGTACGATTAATCTGCCTTCTGAGGCAGCTGTGATTTATTTACTGCCAAGTTAGTTGCTTTCTTTCTTTTCCGTCATTTATTTTCCTTCTCTTTCAATCCGATTACTAGTAAAGCCTCGATTTGTGTAACTAGGATTACACTTCCATTACGGGCCGTGGTAGCTCGGTTGGGAGAGCAGCGGATTAGAAACCGGATGGTTGCGAGTTCGAAACACGATCCAACTAAATGTGCGAATGGCTGGGGCATGTTAAATGTGACGAGGCCTCCAATGACCTCATGTTGGTGTGGTGTGACAGTTTGGATGCCGGCTCAGGTGTTGACCTCGTCATCTGGCCGTGGTTCAAAATTACGAGGTGGTGTTCCCGGGTCGTTTCCTGCGGGATGGATCTCTGTAGGTAGGGGGTTAATTAACGTAGAACTGGAGCAAGACAACGGGCTATTGGCGACGGTCCGGTATCTATCCCGAAAGGAAGGAGAACCCACTCTCCAAACTTCCACACCATGCAATGTGAGAACGTTTGAGGCCACGACAAATTTAATGAGTACACGATGGTCTTTGGGTGGACCGAGTTTTGAACTCGCAACCATCTGGCTGCTAATCCGTTGCCCTTCCACCTGGGGTACCAGGGCCCCCAATGCATCCCGGACCGTCGACAATAGTCCGTTGTGTTGCTCCAGTGTGACGTTGGTTCAATCACCTACCTACCAGGAGGAGCAAATTTGTCATCGATTGCCCCAGTTAGAAATTGGTCATAAAGACGTCAAAGATTTCGAAATTACCAATATTTTATATCAATGTGGTTTGTATATTCATACAATTGGATTCAACAAGTCAGTTTAGTGGTGAAGCATAGGCATGCGTTAAGTTCAGTGAAGCAACGATTCTGCAACTTCACAGACCACAACTACCTGTGTCGTAGTAGTCAAAGTATTCATAATGTGAATAAACTTCAGTCAGGGGTGTATGTTACTTTTAATATCGGTTGGTTGGTAATTGGTAATTAATTAACGTCGCACTAGAGCAACACAACGGGCTATTGACGACGGTCCGGGATCAATCCCGAATTGAAAGGTCCGAGGACACATCACATAATTTTGAACCACAGTCAGATGACAAGGCTACACCTGAGCTGGCATCCCATCTTCAAACTTCCACCCCACGCCAACGTGAGAACATTTGAGGTCGCGACAGATTTAACATGCACCAGTCCCCTGTGTACACAAGGGTCTCTTGGTTGGATTCGAAGATTCGAACTCGCAACCCTCTGGATGATAGTCCGTTACTCTTTCAACAGGGCCACCGCGGCCCTGCTTTCAATATTGGAATAAACGAAAACAATTTCTTAATTTTTTTTCTCCTAAGTGTTCATGTGACGGCTTAATCGATGCGATAAGTAATTCAGTAATGACACAAAAAGCGACCAAGGTATTTAAATGCTTACAAAAAATATCGAATTCTTATGAAGATTTATTTTAAGTACTATAAAAAAGATTAAAATATAAAAGGCTGAATGCAGATTCAGATTTGTTCCTACATCTTAAATCCCTCGATTCTCATTTGAAAAAATTGTGCCTGAAAACTAGTGTACTGATTTGCTCAAAATTTTAAATTATCATCACAAGGAATACTCCTTTTTTTTGGTTCAAACCATTTTAATGAACTCACAGGACACAATACAGGCACGACACACAACACAAAATAATAAAGGTAGTAAATATCAAAAACGAAACATCTCAGTCTCGATCACTCTCCAAAAAACACAACCCACACGTCTCTCGCCACACTCGTTCTTAACTCTTTCCTTTCTCAAAGTCCTTCTGGGCATGCGCAAGAGCGCCATCTATCTTAGTCTGAAGTCTTTACAGACTTATAAACTCCTCCCCACAAGGAGGAAACTTTTCTCGAAGAATGAGGGAAAAGTTTTGATGACTCCACTGCCTGAAAAAGTCTCCAGATAGGTGCAGTCATTGGAAAAGTTCAAGAGTTCAAGTACACAAAATACACTGCACATGTACCAGATTATAGCAATCAGTGCCTTGAACTCAAAAATATTATACAAAAAATTATATACTTATTAAAATTTAGGAAAACAATTTACACTAATGATAAGAAAAATTTAAAATTTTCACACATAATACAAATATCAAAATAAACAATAAACTTACTAATATAAAATAAAAGGATATGAGGTTTATGGGATGCGACTTAATGAATCAGCATTTTGATGCTGTTTTCTGATGTCTGTAGAAACACTGTTTCAATTTTTCAGCGTTCATTTTGTATCGTTTCAGAATGAGATCTTTCACAACATCATAATTGTTGGCCACTTCAGGAGGTTCTCGGGCAAGCATGTTAGATAACTCGGCTGGCAAAACGGCCAGCAAATAAGCCACCCAGTCCTCCTTCGGCACTCGAGCCATCTCTACTTTTCTCTCGAAATTGATCAAATACAATCCCATTTCATCCCCTTTTTCGTCAAATTTGGGAGTGATTTGGGTAAGTTGGATTTTTCTGTTTCTATCCGCCCCATTTTCAGATTCCTCTTCAGACCGGCGAAATTCCTTCTGAGCCATTTCTAGTTTTTTAATTTCGAGTTCATGTTGTCTGACCCTTTCCCGCTCTTGTCGTTCTTCTTCTTGCCTAGCTAATTCTTCCTCACGAATTTTTTCTTGTCTAGCTAATTCTTCCTCACGAATTTTTTCTTGTCTAGCTAATTCTTCCTCTTCCAGTCTATCTTTTATGACTCGTTCCATGATTATCGTTACCTCCTCCCGATCGAAATTTGGGCTTTTTAAAATTATTTGTTTAATATCCGCAACCTTGCACGAAGTTGGTACCTTCTCACCAATTTCTTCCGCAACAGCAATTAAGTCCTGCTTTCTACCAATTGCAAGAAATGCCATGATTAAGGGCCAGGGGAAACACTATCAAAAACCTCTATTAAGGTATTAAATTCCAACAGAATTCACAAGACTTTATCAAAGAATTAAATTCGCTAATTCTACGTTACAACTTTCTTACCGAACAACCAAAAATCAATAGAAATAATTTTCGAACACATAAACAAATTAAAATTTTCATTCATTAAAACAATATCTTTTTTTTAAAGATGTTTTCAAATTGAGAAGAAAATAAACAGTTAAAGAAAAGTTCAACTAAAGAACAGCTGTTTTGAAAATAATACTACAATTAAAATACAATTCAGAATATAAACTCAACTTTCCTGTCTAATCAAGAAAAGGTATTTTCAGTTCAAAAGAATTCCCTTTTCTCTATGAACAATTGATTCACACTCAGAAGCATAAATGCACACACAAAAATATAAAACAGAATATCATTCTTTTCCTTTTCTTTTTTTTCGTCAACAAACACAGGAAGTGAATAATTCAAATCCACACTTTCAGATTATTTTTTTTCGAGTTCTTTTTCTGAACACAAAATGGTCTCACATTTGCCAAATTAGTTACACAAAGCAATTTCAAATTACTAACAAAAATTTCCTTAAGTACACAAGTTAGACATTCAAAATTCCGCAAAATAAATAAACAATTCTAAGGGGTTATTCTTAGTCATTTAAATGAGCAACAAATGAAAATGACAATTTCAAAACACTCCAAAACTCTTTTAAATGAATTTCCGATTCATTCAGAAATATAACAAAATATTTTCCAAAGCAAAATAACCCAAGACGCACTAAATATTGAAAATTCTAGGCATTTGGTGCTGTTGACAACACTCATCAAAAAGAATTATACTTGTAATTCAAACTATATACTTCTACACCAAATTTTTAATTCTATTTTGAATCATACAACAGAATCAAATCAAATTTTAACAACACTTCAATTGTCATCAGATAGCATCATACAAAAGAACACAAAACAAACTAGGCTATCTCAATTTAACATTTTAAAATAATTCTCTTTTCTCAGAAAACAAAACTCAAACTGACCATTTGAATAGTTCTAATTCTAACCATTCAGAACAGAAAATTCTTTTTTATATACCACATGAGTGTCCTAAATTTTCTTTTTTTTTTTTTACAATCAAACAAAATTTTAACTATATCAGTCTAGCTAAAATAAGAATAGTTTTGCAAATCAACAGAATAAATTTGCCTTTCAAAATCAGACAAAATTTTAACTATATCAACCTAGTTAAAATAAGAACACTTTTCAAAATTACCACTCCATTTTACCAAACAAAATTTTAACTATATCAGCCTAGTTAAAATAAGAACACTTGCAAAATTACAACTACCTTTCACCAAACAAAATTTTAACTATATCAGCCTAGTTAAAATAAGAACACTTGCAAAATTACAACTACCTTTCACCAAACAAAATTTTAACTATATCAGCCTAGTTAAAATAAGAACACTTTTGCATATTACAACTGCCTTTTACAAAACAAAACTGCATGAAACCAAAACAACGATTCTTCAATGAACCAAAACTCAACATGCAAAACTTTACAAATTACAATTAAAAAGGCACTGTTGCTAATGAAATCTGGTACTCACCCAATAATTTGCACTGGAGATATCCGTAACACCAGGATCGTATCCAAACGGCTGCCACCATTTCTTCGTCGTCTGTACTGACTTGCTCAAAATTTTAATTACCATCACAAGGAATACTCCCTTTTTGGTTTAAACCATTTTAATGAACTCACAGACACAGTACAAACACGACACACAACACAAAATAATAAAGGTAGTAAATATCAAAAACGAAACATCTCAGTCTCGATCACTCTCCAAAAAACACAACCCACACGTCTCTCGCCACACTCGTTCTTAACTCTTTCCTTTCTCAAAGTCCTTCTGGGCATGCGCAAGAGCGCCATCTATCTTAGTCTGAAGTCTTTACACTAGTTACAAAATCGCTTTAGACACTTGTACTTTATATAAAAGGCACTTTTTAAATGATTTATTAAAATTAATACATTGAATGTGTATTTTCATGGAAGCTTCTATGTCCATATATTTATTTCTCACATACGTGGTGTAGAAATCGACATTATTCGCAAATTACGAACAGCAACAAACGCATATTAATAATATCAAATAAATAGTTATGTGATAAATTCTTCACCAATTTTACCACCTTTTTTTAGATTTAACCCTCCTGGTGGTTATCTCGTCGAGGTACCTCGTCCTTAGAAAACTGACCAGATCTTGATCTCATAAAAAAATCGATCGGCAATATCTTGATGACGAGGTATCGCTTCATTAGCAAAATTGGTCAAATGGATGAGATATCTCGTCGAAACCATTAAGAGGGAAAAATGATTTGAGCGCTAATGCTGCATAATACTGCTGAACGTAGACAGCAGGGTTCGCTTTTCTAATGAAATGTTTCAACAATATAACAGAAGGCATTGAGAAGTTTAGAAAATTGAAAAGAAAGTGCGAGCTAATGCAAGAATAGATTTGAACGTCATAAACAACGAATCACCTTCCAAGAAGTGAGCGGGTGTACAAGTGAATGACCACCTGATGCAATTCAGAAGCTAGTTGTGGTAATTACAACTGGGGGTGTGTCCTTTTTGCCACGCACTGTAACAAAAATAGAAATTAACACCAGTGAGGATACGAAATGCTGCTTTGTATGTTCGGTTGATTTTATTTCATTTCGAGACATGAAGCGTGTATATCGAGGCATGTGTTCATTATCAATTGAGGCGAGTAGAAAAAGACGTGAAATATAAGTATAGATAAATATTGCTAGAGATTCAAGAAGTGTGACCAAAATATCGACTAGTAGTCACGTGACTGAAAACTGAAATGGATGGCTGATTTGGCATCTTATCACCTTATTTTGGCAATATAAAATCGCATGAGATGATAAACGTGTGAATACACATTTCTTTAGAGTGACGACAAAAATGACGAAATTGCGAAACTCTACTACATCGCGTAGACCAATCATATGATGAATCAATGGATAATCGTTTTCTACCGTCTCGTGGATTGATCCGATGATGAATTTTCGTTTCTATCTGCAGAAGAAAGTAGTCTCAGAGTCACTTTACTACTAATTTTGGTTATAAAATCCTGGGCGCAAAAAAATGTTACCATTGATCACCACTTTTATACTTCCTCTATGAAGCCACTGCCCACTTACTGCACTGTGAAAAATTGTTTTGGTTGATGGTGACAAAAGTGATGAATTCATTAGTCTACTACTGTGTCCCCCGAGCGAATCAGATGGTGATTCAATGAATGGGCGTCTTTCCCATGGACCAATCAGATGATGAATGTTCATTTCCACCAGCAGACGAAAGTAGTCTAAGGGTCACGTTACTACTAGTTTTCGTCACATGACCTTGGGCACATGGAAAGTTTACCAGTGCTCACTCTACTTTTTTATTTCCTCTATGTGGCCACTGCCCCTACAGCTCGAGCAACAGTACAGCTATTGGTGATCTTTAGAATGCAACAAGTGGAACTTCAAAGCATGGAACGTTTAATACTTCACACATATCCTAGGACTTGTATGCAATGCGAAAAGGCAAACCAGCAAAGTATAAAATACTCCTGCCAAGGCCTTTTCATGATTATAATTTCATAATTTGCCTAAGTAGTACTTGTCGTTCTGAAATGCCTAGATATTATATACAATTCTTAGAGAAGTATATAGTACATTAAAATTATACAGTTCTACTTTGCCTGAACAGTCAAGCATTCAATAGATTTCCCAGGCATTATATACGACTGCATTTTACACATTGCCGGTATCATACCCCTTTATATAGATATAGATATACACATTTCCTATCTCCAAATGAAATATATTGGGTTGATGCAAAAGTTCGTCCCGTTTATTTGACAAAATGTGAAGAAAAATTTTACTTACTATTAAAAATTACATTTAATCAATATAGTATGTGCCGTTCTGTTCGATGAACTTTCTCCATCTCTCAGGTATCTGCATAATCCCGCGCTCATAGAAGTTCTGAAGTTTCTGGCTAAAGAACTGATCCAGGACACGAAACTTTCTGATCCACTTACGGCACGTGGAGTCGTCAACGGCACCTTTACCATACAAAACACATATCTTTTACGTCTGCGAAACATTCTTGCCTTTTCGGGAAAAAAAACATGTCGAAAATGCTCCTTATTTTCTGCCATTTTTAATGCTTAACAAAATTTAAAAAACACAACCAAATAACACATTTTTTCCCAAGTACTCGTTGAAATTCCTTCTTTTCAAACATCAAAACTTTGCAAATTTGTGAAGTAGATAACACTTTTGCGATGGAATGCCATCTAGTGCCAAAAATGGGACGACCTTTTGCACCAACACAGTAGTTAGTCAAAAATATAAAATAGATTTAGTGTACTTCTAACTGATACTCTCTTATAAAATGTATGAAAAAAGAATTCACACCGCAGTCATACTATCACAATCAGCTTTCGCAGTACTTTAATTTCATCGCATCACTTATTCAAAGGCAATTCAGTGATATTCGAACGCCTAAACTTAGTTTCGTGTTATCTCATTTTATTTTCTGAGCTGATTTCGTTTTCCAGATTTCTTGTTGCCCTCTGTACGTCAGACTGTTGGAGATTTCGATCTATTCCATGTAGTTCGAGCAATATCATGCAATTTCATAACTCAAACCAAGCATATTTAAATGAGCCCGCAAAATTGGCAAGTGAATTCCCCTAGTCGGTTTATTTTATGTTGTTCATACCAGTTTATTTTATGTTGTTTATACCATTTTATTTCTATTGTTTATGTTTTCAACGTTTGCTGACATTCGCCAATATACAAAAAATGTCGATATCTATTCAAAGTACGTTAGTGAAATATATATAGGGATACTTTTATCAATTTTGTAACGTAAATAGCACCTCCAATGAATGTAAAAGATGAGTGAAATTTGCTGACGAAATTACATATTATTTTTCCATGGATTTTTACTGACCGTAGAATAAAATTGAATCCAAAGTAGGTGCCTTCTAACCCTCCTGAAGGTTGTCTTGACGAGATATCTCGTCATTAGAAGAAACCTGACTAGATCTCAATAGACGAGATATCTCATCATTAGAAAAAACTATTCTGATCTTGATATCGTCACCATGAAAAAAATCGGAAATATCCTGATGACGAAATATCTCGTCATTAGCGGAATTGATCAGATCTTGATGTGCGATATATCTCATCGAAACCACTTTGAGAGTTAATTTGATAATGTAAATAAATAATCAATAAATATTTAACCTTCCAAGTGTTTTCATCGTGATATCTCGTCCATCAAGATCTGACCAATTTTGCTAATGACGAAATATCTCGTCCATCAAGATCTGACCAATTTTGCTAATGACGAAATATCTCGTCCATCAAGATCTGACCAATTTTGCTAATGACGAAATATCTCGTCCATCAAGATCTGACCAATTTTGCTAATGACGAAATATCTCGTCATCAAGATTGTCGATTGAATGCCGAATGATGAAGATATTGCCGTTTTTTGATGATGTCGAGATCAAATCTGGTCAGCTTTCTTCTAATGACGAGATCAAATCTGGTCAGCTTTCTTCTAATGACGAGATCAAATCTGGTCAGCTTTCTTCTAATGACGAAGGATCTCGTCGATATAACCACAAGGAGGGTTAATAAGAAGGGTATGAAATTATTACTATACTCTTTGATCTTACTTAACTTTATAGTTTCACTTTTGTAATAACTAAATATTTCGGTTTCAAAAGCGACGAAAGCGAAGGGATAGTTCGGTAGATTAATCAATTACAAATTACTTTAACTTTCTAACGGTCATTTGGATGTAATAGCAGATAATGTCTTGCATAATCAAATCCAAAACCTTGCCATTTCAAAATGAATATTTATTTATTTAAATATCCATCTTCAAAGATAGGAATAGAGGAAAATATGCTCTGAAATGAAAACTAATCCCTTAAATAATCCTCTGGGAATGAGGAATAACCATGCGTGAGTAAATTGATAATCTTTGCACTCAAAGCGCAATTAAGTAATCAATGTTTATTTGAGAAACAATGTTAAATTGGTGTTGGCAGATTGTGAAGCAAATATTAGTAGAAATTAATCCCACTTAAAACCATTAAAACTATTTCCTGCTGTCATAAGGGAAAGTTCTGTATTCGATGTCTTCCACCGACAGGGTACCCCTAATTGAGAATGATTATTCTGCTTAACCGTGGGTTGCTTCTCATGGGATTCACCAATCAGCTATCTCTGTTCAACATTCCGATTTTTAGAACAATACAAGTCTAAGGAAGTTGCTTGTATTGTTCTAGAAACAGGAACGTAAGGAAATTTAATCCTTTGACATTTTTATAGAAAATTAATTGATTTAACTCTGCAAATCATTTACGATCAGGCAGACTTTTCAGTAAATATTTTCTTAACCCTCGTGGTGATCATCACGACGAAGAATCTCGTCATCAGCAAAACTGACCAGATCTTGATGGACGAGATATCTCGTCGTTACAAAATTTGTCGGATCTTAATAGACAAGATATCTCGTCATTTGCAATGTGGCCAGATCTTGATGAATGAGATATCTCATCACTAGAAAAATTTGTCAGACATTTATGTACGAGATATCTCGTCGAAATCACTTGGAGGGTTAAACAACTAACCCTCCGTGGGTGTGCACTTATTACTCCACCATACAATCTGCAGCTTTTACCGATGTCTTGTAATAAGTTTTTGACGTTGTGACCGAGTCTTAGGGATTCTCTTAACCACTTAACGCATATACCCTTGTTTGACACGAGCGAAAGTTACCGGCAAATTTGCACATGCCCGTGTCTCACACGGGCGCTCTTGTATATCGCGTTATTTTATTTCTAATGCCCGTCTGAGATCCGTTCTAGTAAAAATAGATAGGCAAGATTAAACTTATACCATAGATGGCATAAACTTATTTATCATAGATGATTTACCACTTATTTATAGATGGATATTAAACTTATTTACCGTAGATGGCACCACTATGCATCATTTTTCTTGTGTAAACCAAGTGGTGAATTTTGATGATTAGCTATAAGTTTGTTAGGAATTCTTTGTTATAAAGCAGTTGTTTGGTGTGGAAAAGGTAATATATCCATTTTTATTACGTTAAATATCATAAAAGTAAACAGTTAACCATAAATTAATTTTTACTAAGTGTTTTTGTAACTTGTTTAGAAAAAGTTATCTGATAATGAGCGACTCTGACGATTTTGAATATGCCTATTTATCAGAAAGTTTCAGCGATAATCTCTTAAGTGATGGAAGTGAATCTGAAGTTAATATCTTATTATTATTAATATTTTGAAATTCAAAATAAACATGTAATCCAATCGTTTACACTTTGTTTGTATAATAATTTTTTTATAACTTTTACCCCACCCCCCGCAACTGAAATTGCAAAAAATAACTTACACTATACCTATATATATATTCATTTTCTGTCAAAAAAACCTCGATCATTTTTTTACCAGTTTTTCCGAAAAAAACTCGTGCTTTAAGTGGTTAACCAATAGATGTGGCCTACTCAAAAACCTCGCAATTCTCAGAAGCTGAAGTTTCATCAAATTATGTATATTCATTCTACATTATTTCGATAAATCTTTCATGTAATATTTATACGTTTTAAGAAATGATTACAAACAGAAAGTTGTAATATTTGTATAAAAAATTTCACAATTCTGATTTGATATTAGGTTTCTAATTTTACTATCTAATATACACTGCTGGCCACCCAAATTGCAACACCAAGAAAGACAAGAGATATCACAACAAAATTTATTTTGTAGATAACATGTTGACCAAGTATCAAATGATTAAATTTATAGACTTCTGTGAAGTGTGGTTCCTGCCAAAATCAGTAGCCAGAGTAGCCGCCATTGTTGGAGATCACCGCTGCCACACGCCTCGGCATTGATTCAAAGAGACTTTGGATGTGTTCTTGGGGTACAGCAGACCAAGCAGCTTCCACACGTTGCCAAAGTTGATCTGGTGTGGCAGCTGGGGATGTATTCTGGGTCAATCGTTGAGCAACCATGGACCACATGTTTTCTATCGGCGAAAGATCCGGAGAGCGAGCTGGCCAGGGAAGCAATTCAATCTGGCGATTGACGAAGAACCCTTGGACAATGCGTGCCACGTGTGGTCGCGCATTATCCTGTTGAAATATGGCTGTGGGCAAGCCCTGAAGGTAAGGAAGGACAACTGGCTCCAACACCTCGGAGATGTAGCGCTGGCTGTTTAAAGTACCGGCAATGCGTACTAGAGGAGTGCGAGAGTGATATCCAATACCGCCCCATACCATAATACCCGGTGCAGGACCAGTGTGGCGTGCATAACGCAGCTGTTCAGCATCCTCTCTCCACGGTGTCTCCAGACTCGAATCCGACCATCGTGGTGTTGCAGACAGAAGCGTGACTCGTCAGTAAAGACAATTTCATTCCATTCTGCCGTCCACATCCTTCTTTCATCGCACCATTGGCGGCGGAAACGTCTGTGGTTCTGCGTCAAGGGTAGACGAAGCAATGGACGTCTTGCGGACAGACCACTCTGCTGTAAACGGCGTCGAATGGTACGCGCAGACACTGGATGATGCGGTACAGACTGAATGTGCTGTGCTATGGTTCGTGATGTGGCTGAGCGATCCGTCACTGCCATACGCACAATATGCCTGTCATCACGTGAAGTGGTGCACTGAGGTGGATGCGATCGAACACGTCGGTCCGTCGTACCCTCCTGCATCCAACGATCACATATCCGCATTACAGTTGTTTGGTTTCGTCCAACACGACTACCGATTTCCCTGAAAGATAATCCACAATCTCGGTAGGCCACTATCCTTCCTCTGTCGAACTCGGATACTTGATCAAAAGATGATCGCTGTTTTCTACGAGGCATAATTGATCGTTTTTTGAAAAAAACCACAAGAAAAACACAATTGCCATACTTGAAATCGTCGAAATCTCCAAGCCTTAAATAGCGCTTTGAAGTGGCGCCACAGGCGCGCGTGATGTGCGTCTGCGCTGAAATTCTAATCATTTGCATATCTCACCTCCGCTAATGCATGTTGTAAATTTCATATTATTTGCATGCTTCCTTCAGGGTGTTGCATTTACGGTGGCCAGCAGTGTATATTATATATGGTGTCCGAAAATTTCTCTACACATGTTCATGGTGTCATTCCAATTAAATAACAATATAAACTTGAAATAATTCTTTCTTTCAAAACCATGCCTACTTAAATAAATACAGCAATCAACTCTCCAAGTGGTTTGGAAAAGATATTTCAGCTATCGAGATCTGACCAATTTCGATAATGACGAAGCATTATCGAAATTGGTCAGATCCAGATATAGCCGAACTTTTTGCGATGACATCAAGATATGGTCAGTTTTCTTCCAATGACGAGGTATACCTTCCATTAAGTTCTGGTCAATTTCGCTAACGACGAGATTCCTCGTCGATATAGCTACCAGGGTGGTTAAAATAACGTATCATAATTGCTATTTCCCCCAGTGTTTGAATGAAATAACAATATTCACCCAAACAGTTATAATAATGCAAATGTGTGAATGAATGGAAGAGATGTAAATATGAGCCTGCCAATGTTTCCGGATAAGGAACAATTTGGATAACACCCAATCACAATCTTTCGAGGTCTTCGATTCCCTATCGATCGAAACAAAGAGAAGCATCCTCTTTCCATGTTACATTTGTATCACACTTGAGCCCTTTCTCTTCCATCTTGTACTTTCAATCCCAACTGAGAAAAATATCTGCGTCACCTCAGAAAGATGCTTATTTGCTTAGCTTTAAGTAATGCATCTTTTAGCTGTAGTTATTTAACTCTTTCAAAGTAGCGGAAGGATGCAATAAAAATTGCAATCCGAATCTTTGGATTTAACTACACTGCTGGCCACCGTAAATGCAACACCCTGAAGGAAGCATGCAAATAATATGAAATTTACAACATGCATTAGCGGAGGTGAGATATGCAAATGATTAGAATTTCAGCGCAGACGCACATCACGCGCGCCTGTGGCGCCACTTCAAAGCGCTATTTAAGGCTTGGAGATTTCGACGATTTCAAGTACGGCAATTGAGTTTTTCTTGTGGTTTTTTCAAAAAAACGATCAATTATGCCTCGTAGAAAACAGCGATCATCTTTTGATCAAGTATCCGAGTTCGACAGAGGAAGGATAGTGGCCTACCGAGATTGTGGATTATCTTTCAGGGAAATCGGTAGTCGTGTTGGACGAAACCAAACAACTGTAATGCGGATATGTGATCGTTGGATGCAGGAGGGTACGACGGACCGACGTGTTCGATCGCATCCACCTCAGTGCACCACTTCACGTGATGACATACATATTGTGCGTATGGCAGTGACGGATCGCTCAGCCACATCACGAACCATAGCACAGCACATTCAGTCTGTACCGCATCATCCAGTGTCTGCGCGTACCATTCGACGCCGTTTACAGCAGAGTGGTCTGTCCGCAAGACGTCCATTGCTTCGTCTACCCTTGACGCAGAACCACAGACGTTTCCGCCGCCAATGGTGCGATGAAAGAAGGATGTGGACGGCAGAATTGAATGAAATTGTCTTTACTGACGAGTCACGCTTCTGTCTGCAACACCACGATGGTCGGATTCGAGTCTGGAGACACCGTGGAGAGAGGATGCTGAACAGCTGCGTTATGCACCGCCACACTGGTCCTGCACCGGGTATTATGGTATGGGGCGGTATTGGATATCACTCTCGCACTCCTCTAGTACGCATTGCCGGTACTTTAAACAGCCAGCGCTACATCTCCGAGGTGTTGGAGCCAGTTGTCCTTCCTTACCTTCAGGGCTTGCCCACAGCCATATTTCAACAGGATAATGCGCGACCACACGTGGCACGCATTGTCCAAGGGTTCTTCGTCAATCGCTAGATTGAATTGCTTCCCTGGCCAGCTCGCTCTCCGGATCTTTCGCCGATAGAAAACATGTGGTCCATGGTTGCTCAACGATTGACCCAGAATACATCCCCAGCTGCCACACCAGATCAACTTTGGCAACGTGTGGAAGCTGCTTGGTCTGCTGTACCCCAAGAACACATCCAAAGTCTCTTTGAATCAATGCCGAGGCGTGTGGCAGCGGTGATCTCCAACAATGGCGGCTACTCTGGCTACTGATTTTGGCAGGAACCACACTTCACAGAAGTCTATAAATTTAATCATTTGATACTTGGTCAACATGTTATCTACAAAATAAATTTTGTTGTGATATCTCTTGTCTTTCTTGGTGTTGCAATTTGGGTGGCCAGCAGTGTATTTTAAAAGTAAAGAATGGAGTAGTGGAGTGGGTTTTCTGAAAAAGTAACACATGTCTAAACCGTTAGATTAATCATACCTTGATACTTTGTGGTTTTACTATAAGGTAGTTAGTTAATTAACGTCGCACTGGAGCAACACAAAGGGCTATTGACGAGGGTCCTGGATCAAACCAGAAAGGAAAGATCCGAGGACAACACCACGCAATTTTGAACCACTTTACTGTAAAGTAGGTAGGTATTTAATTAACATCGCACTGGAGCAACACAACGGGCAAGTTTGGTGTGGAAGTTTGGAGACTGGGGTGCCAGCTCAGGTGTGACCTCGTCATCTGACCGTGGTTCAAAATTACGTGGTGTTGTCCTCGGATCTTTCCCTTCGGGTTTGATCGCCAGTAGCTCCAGTGTGAAGTTGGTTAAAATACCTACCTACCCAAAAGCTTTCGATCCCAGGTTATATGCGAAAATTCAAACCTATATGGAAAATAATTAAATATTAACCCTCCAAGTTGTCTCGACGAGATATCTCGTCAATGAAGATTTTGCTCAGAACGAGATAACTCGTCACATAAGATATAAGATAGTTACGAGGATAGGTAGTTAATATAGTTATCCTGACGAGTTATCTCGAGATAACTCATCATGATATGTCCGATTTTTTAAGGATATCAAGATCTTGTCAGTTTTTCTAATGTTGAGTTACCTCATAGAGGCAACCACTATGAAGATTAATGTAATATGTGAATATTCACGAGGAGAATGAATTAAGTGAGAATTTTGAATGAGTAAATGACTTTCATGAATAATAAATATCTCTTCACATGAAGACCTGAACTTTTAAGGAAAAAAGTAAAACTCTTTATAGCATATATTCTACATTTTCTAGTAGTGTTGTAGAACTAAAAAAATGTAAAATTAAAGAAGTGCCTCTCAACTAACTGAGGGGATATTTGAAAACCAGGGATTTGGGGGAAACACGAAAATCTATTTTTTCAGTTCTAGTTTCTTGTATTCTGATTACTTGCTATTAATTCATCATATTCAGATTTATATTATGCTTTTAACGTTTACTTATATTTCTTAACACAGAGAAGTAGAAATATTGCAAAAGTGAAAAACAATTCTGTGAAAAGAGTGAAGCAATATTGATTTTATAAAAGTTCTCAGCAAAAAAGAACAACATAAACATACAAACGTATACAGCATTATTTTTCCTTCAGACTAGTAGTGTGTTAATTTTATGAAAGTTTACAACTTTTACAACTGCTTTTTTAAACCTCAATATTTTGTTTGCTGTTTGGCTCGTTGATTTTTTTTATTTTGGCACAAGGGCATATTTGGCCAAGCTAAGCCAAACACAACAATGACAGGAAAAAAGCAAAAAGGAGAAGAGTAGATGAGGATTAAAAAGAAGGCTAGACCAGATCATTCGGTTAAGTCTGGGTATATTGTGTACGATTATAATGTATTAAAGAATTGAATTTCGAATCAGATTAATTGTTAAAAGAAGTTAAAATCCAAATTACGGAACGAAGACATTTTCAAAATATCACATATTTATTTCATTCCTCGTCGTTGTTTGTTTGGAACAAACTATTTACTTAATTCCTTTGAGATATTTATTTCTTTGCTTGAATAGCATCTGAATGTAATCACAAATCATTTTCAAGCAAAATTTATTCAGAGTTTTCGCTGCGCAATATACCTCACGGCAATAAAGAGATCAAACAAGGAATTCCAAATAACGAATAAAAACCTCGCATATCTTTTCATGACTGTTTATTCTCTTTAATGTTATTACCAGAAAAATAGGATTTATTTAATATCATAAAATGAGTATCACGAGTAATAAATCACGCTACATAGATTTTTCATTAAGGGTTTCGAATCTTTTTTAAGATTGCAAGACAAATTCTGAACAAACTCCATGGATCGCTTTCTTTCTATTCATCTATTGGAAAAACAAACCAATGTTGTCTTTTTCTGCAAGGCGTTATTAAAAAAAGGTACAGTAAACTCCGGTACCTATTTTTGTTATGGCGTTTCCAAACATTATGTTCTTTTTTATATAGTCAGCCTACGGAACGGCGTAGTATTTTTAAATGTGTTTTGTCATTGCTATGGTTATCATGGACATTAAATAAAACAAGATCTCCATTCGTTTGCTTTGCAAATTACTCTATACACTGCAGCAATGATGATCACGAAAGATCCTCGTTTGGGTTATTAGAATGGCACGAATACATACCTTTTTTTTCTTTTCTAGAACAAAGTTTGTTGTTTCTAAAGTGAAAGCGATCATTAAGCAGTTTATTTTTCGTTTCTAAACTGGAATAATTTGTATTTAATCGTTTCAAACGTCTACGGTTTAGTTTACATATGTCTTCGCGATTAAATACTTTTTTTATCAGCGTTATAATCTTTCGTGGAATTCGAAATTGATAGAAGGCAATGTTTTCATTTCCATTTTTCAGCATGAAAAGGGCTTTTACTAGTAAGCAATCACTATTGCAGGTAATAGGTTCTGAGGCATCAAATGCATAAATAAATTGATGCATTCTTTTTTCCATTAAGGATTTCTAAAAAACAAAAAATGCCATTACAAGTAATAAAGATCTTCAAATGTGTTTGGACATTCTAAAACAATTCTAAGCTATACAAATTATTTAAATTTATCGAAATGACGAACTTTTTAAATTTCAATCAGTATTTAACCCTACAAGTGGTTTCGACGCGATATCTTCTGCAGTAGAAGTCTACAGGTTAAGATCATCTTATCATTGCTGCTGCTTTTATATATATATATATATATATATATATATATATATATATATATATATATATATATATATATATATATATATATATATATATATATATATATATATATATGTATATGTATATGTATATGTATATATATATATATATATATATTCCTCTAGGCTTTCTGGTAGATCATACTTGTTTTTCGCAAGTTTCTCGAGATTTATGACAAAACCTAATCCGAATTATTTATTTGTTTTTGCGACATGAAAAATCCAATAAGCCTCTTCACTAACGCAAGAACGAGCTGTAATGGACAAAAATGAAAATAAATGATATGGTTCATAAGGGATTTGCTTCTAAGTCCCTCTGTACCAAATCAATTTCTTTTCATATTGTGCGGTTCCAAAGTTAGGTAATCAGTGCGGATAACTTCTGATCACCCCACATGAATAGTAAAACAACAGGTAAAATGGAGATAACGAATATGAATGATGTGAATTATCTCCTATTTATGAAGATCTCAATTCTCTTTATTCAGCTGACCTTTATTCTCAAATTCCGCAACCTTCAATATTTTTTCAGACTACACGAAACAGTCTTCAATACAAGCAAATTTGAGGCATAGGTTTATGCAGCAAACGACCCAATAACCAATCCCAGACATCTGTGCAAACGAAATACACTTTCTCAACAAGCATTCCTTGTCGTGCATCTATATATTTAGTAACAAGCTACGGAGGCTATCGTTATTAGGTTATTTGCTAGAAAGCAGGTGAAAATAGTATCATCGAAGGGCCTATCTCGTCACAGAGGCATCTAGTGGATTTAATATTCAATATAATGTTTTATAAATCTGCTTGAAGTGAAATGCATAAATATATTATCTTCAAATATATATATTTATAACTATATATTTATAATGATATAAACACTTATCAAAACGCGATAAAACAGTTGGACGCTATAAATACTGCTCGTCTTGTTTATGTAGTTGAGTTTATGACGATAAATCCTAGATGTTTCTAAGTATTTTTTGCTGTTACTTATTTTCGAATAAGTAATACAAAGTCACCGGTAAGCATTTCATGTGTTTGAATAGAAGAAATGTCAGGTATATTTTACGAATCAACCCTCCGAATGTTTTCAACGAGATATTTCGTCCATCAAGATTTGGCCAATTTTACTAATGATGAGATATCTCGCCATTAAGATATTGACGATGGTTTGATGATGACGAGATCAAGATTTGGTGAATTTTTTTCAAATGACGAGATTTCTCGTCCATCAAGATATCTGGTCAGTTTTGCTAATAAGGAGATACCTCGTCGAGACAATCACCAGTAGGGTTAAAAAGTGGGACAATCTATCTCAAACTTTTTAAAATAAAATTCCAGATATCAATGCTTTTGGAGAGTATGCTTTCCACAAATAAAATATCTTCTTTGCTAGATATTTTTTCATTCAAGTCTCAAATTAAAACGGGTATTCTCTTCAAATAGTTGATAAGAAAAATCCACAATCGGTCAAAAAAATCGGTCTTAATCGGTCTGTGAAATCATAACACTTGTGTTCGACATAAATAACAAATATTGAAAAGATTGTAATAGACATAGTTGTGTTGTGTGTCCTCAAAGATGGATACAAAATAACTCCCATTGACATATTTATATCTCACCTTTCGTAAACTTTATTTAAAATTCAGTTTGGAAACCGGATATTCTGGAAGTCGTGTAATTTTAAAAAAGGTTAGAAAAAGTGGGGAAAACTCATCGCAAGTCCTTTATTGAACACCTATTTCATTACAGGTGATGATGTATCACATGTTGAAACGTGCCGCGTTAAGTCCAGGTCTTGATCTCGTCATAAAAACGGCAATACCTTGATGACGAGATATCTCATCATTATCATAATTGGTCAAATCTTGATGGACGAGATATCTCGTCGAAACCACTCGGAGGGTTAAGCATGCCGAGCTGTGTGGTGCTGAGCTGTAAAGTCCACTCATAATTGGTTTCCTGCTTAACTCGGCAATAAACATTGGTCCACTCGACTTTTTGCTTCTATATTATCAGTAGTACACTGTATTATCAATAATCCACTAAAAGTTACTTAGATGATTTTAATGAAAAGACGTGGCAATTACAGTCAATGAACACCACAGAGACAATATGGCTCCATATGCACTAATGGGTTAAATTGAGAAAAAGAGGTACCTTATGCTGTTTTATCTCTGAAAGCTAGATCATACTCTTCAGGCATTTTTACCCCAGAAAGAATGAATACTATCCAAGTACACCAATCCAAGAGACAACAACCACTCAATTACGATCATTCTTGCAATATGCCTTTTCTTACAAATACTCTGCACAAATATGTTATAGTATATTGATCAAGAAACGCTTAGTCGGTATTTGTTTTGAATGATAAAGCATATGGAAAGGAGTGTTGCACTACTTTGTAAATACCCTTTCAATTCCTATTCAGAGACATCATCCAATCAACGCAATTGATGAAACTATTTTACTTCTCTTGTTCCTTTCTAAAGTCACTCACCATAGAACCATTTGTAGAGAGTATCTACCAAACTCCGTTTAGCATCTGTATTGTGATAAAAAGAATCAACGTGAAACTGCCGATGAAATTTTCTTTTCAAAGAATCATTACGGTTTAGTCCTCTACATGAATACAAATCGACCATTAGTGCCAAATAGTTATGGCATGTTGACACTGGTTCAGATAGTTAAGTGTAAAGAGACTGACTCTATCTAACCCTGTACACCGGATGTATTGAAGCGAAGTAATTTCGGAGATTTTCGTCATTTGAACTACAGATCACATACCGTTTCGAAGAATTAGGAATTAGTATGAAAGCAGAATTAGTCGCTACTTTAAATAATTGTGGTTAACTTTGCCGTCTTTATCTGATGTTTTTGTAGTAAGGCACTAGTGTTTTGTGGGATGCCTGTTTATTGTATTATCGCGGGAATGGTGAAACTTTGCGAGTCACTCGAATGCAATTCCAGGCTCGTAATTATGTTCTAGAATCCATAAAAAGTTTTATAGACTTGTGAGGTTTTTATTTATTTAACTGAAAGCGTACAAACACATGGGCTGCAAATGGGTGTTCCATGAAGTGTTTGTTCTCAAACATTCTGGTAGCTGTTTCGACGAGGTATCTTGTTATTAGCAAAAGTGATAATATCTTTATGGGACCTCCCTCTCCTCCTCTCAAAAGCTCTACACCTAACGGTGAGTAGGGAGGAGGTGGTTCTAGAATATCTTTATGGAAGTGATATCTCGTCATTAATAGAAAACTGGCCAGATCTTGATCAAGTCATCATCATAAAATCGGTAATATACGCTACTGTTTGTGAAACTTGCAACACTATGAAAGAACCTCATCAGAAACAAATGAAATTTATACCACGTATTACTTATAGTGGTTTAAATATGCGATAAAATTTACAGAGCAATAAAACAAAAATAATGTCGAAAATCAATATCTTGTGCAGCCGCCAAGCGCAGTGATGAGAGCCTGTACACGTCGTGGCATCGAATCATACAGATTCTGAATGTCATGCTGAATAATGGCATTCCAGATGGCCTCTATCTGATGCCTAAGTTCAGCCGTACTCTGTGCCCGACGAGCGGTACGAGCGAGTCGCCGTCCGATGTAATCCCAGACATTCCCGATGGGCGACATATCTGGGGAACGTGCAGGCCATGGAAGAAGCGGAACCTATCGTGCATTGAAGAAAGCTTCTACATTCAGAGCAACATGTGGACGGGCAATGTCTTGCTGAAATACAGCTCCGGGAATGCGTTGCAGGAGGGGTAGGGCCTCGGGCTCCACAACTTCCCTGATGTAGTGCCCGCTGTTCAGGTACCCCACAATTTGGAGTACGCTGGATCGTCCATGATATCCAATAGCGCCCCAGACCATAACGCCAGGCGTTCGTCGACTATGACGCTGAATAAGACATTCCGGGAGAAGGCGTTCACCTCTGTAGCGTCTGACGACTACGCGTCCATCGTTATAGTCTAGATTGTAGCGGGACTCATCTGAGAAGACGATTTGTTGCCAATCGGCACGCCATTCGCTGTGTTGGTGAGCCCATTGTAGCAGGAGGAGTCGGTGGTTCAGTGTCAGGGGAATCCTGCGCAGGCGAATCCTTGCACGTAGCCCATGGCGCAGCAGACGTCAACGAACCGTGGGGGAAGACAATGACACACCTGTAGATGTGCTCCAATGTTGTGCCAACGCACGAGAGGACACTGTACGGTCCGTTACCGCCATGCGGATTAGGTGCCTGTTGTCCCATGATGACGTCATATTGCGTGGCCCACTGCCGGGGTTTAGACTTGTCCGGTTCTCCATGGTCCATCTCTTGCACACACGCATCACTGTTGTGGCATTACGCCCCGTGCGCGTGGCGATTTCACTATACGAAAGTCCACCCTCACGGAGGCGGGTCATACGGCCCCTTTTGAACTCCGTTATTTGCTCGTATGGCACTCTGCGTTTTTGGCGAGGCGTATTGACTTCTAATCAATCATTTACTGCAGTCAAACGACGATACACATATTTTAACGCACCTTTACAGTGCTTTTTATACACAGCTCACTTGGAAGTTTAGAGGGTGTTTCTCGGCCCATACATGCGTGATCGCTTTGTAATTCTAATCCTTTGCATATCCTAACCAGTTTTGTATTTCCTGCAAGTTTCGTTTAATTTGCATGATTCCTTCATGGTGTTGCAATTTTCAAAAAGAGTAGTGTATATCTTGATGAGATATATATCGTCATTAGAAATATTTGTCAGGTCTTGATGGACAAGATATCTCGTCGAAAAAAACCACTTGAAGGGTTAATATTATTCATGAATAATTCTATGTCAGAAGAAATTAACGCCAAACATCATCAAAGCGGCGATAAATCAAATTAGTTCTTAACCAGAAGAATTTTTCTAGCGTTATATTTTTTTACACTCAAAGACTGTCTAATAAGTTCATCTGAAGTATTTTTCTTACAGTTTCTTAAATTTACTTTGAAAATATCATTACTGGCATCTCTTTGAATTAATCCTCCTGGCGGTTGTTTCGACGAGGCATCTCGTCTTTAGCAACATTGATCAGATCTTGATTGACGAGATATCTCGTCATTACAAAACTGAACTGATATTGATCTTATTATCAAAAAACGGCAATATCTTCATCATTCGGATCTCAATCGACAGTATTAATGACGAGATATCTCGTCATTAAAAAAGTGGTCAGATCTTGATGAACGAGATATCTCGTCAAAACCATTTGGAGGGCTAAATGCAGTAAAAAGTAATTTTTCGAATTATTTCCAAGAACATTTTTGAGTTTTTATTTCCAGTTTCGTTAAGCACCTTTAATGCTTTTCAAAATGTTTAATGTTTTTTACATTAATAAAAGAACACCCTCAAATATTTATCTGCCGTCGCTTAGATTACTTTCGCTCCAAAACCTTTAAACGTGCAGAACTGAATCAGGAAATGCGTCAAGTCGCAAGATGGATGCGATCATCCGGTCTCAGATAGATCAAACGTCAGAACTGCGTGATTTTCAATATTGTAAAAGGATTTTAAAATTTATCTGAGTGGTCCGTGAGATAGCTTGATTTATAAAATGCTAGCTGAATTTACCCGACGTTGCTTGGGTTGAATTATTTATTATTCATTGTATTATTACTCATTATAATTCCTATGGAGATTTCGAATTTCTTTTAGCCCCATGCAAACCCAGGATAAATCGAATGGGTTAATATATATCCTATGTGTCCCGCAGAATTCTACATGATGATTGTACCAAATTTAGTGTGAATTGGTCTCTGACATTGATCGTATAAATACGCAATGTTATACCTATGAGGATTTCGAAATGCCTTTAGTCCCCTGTACCATATCGCCGATTAAAAAGACCAAAAATAATCTCATATTATCATAAAAATTTGCATTCCAATAATAAACCTACAGTTTAAGAATTTACCAGACGGGATACATAACGATAGGATACTGAGCGATTTTGAGCGCAACCACAACAATCTGCGATTGCGTGTTATTTTAAGATTCTTAAAACCTCCAAGGTCATCTTGAGAGGCGACTCCTGTAGATGTTAACTCTGAAGTCATCCGCACAGCCAGACAGGAGAGCGCCCCCTAGCAAGTGCTCTGTCCAGGACGACTGGACGTTACACCTCTCTGCCTACCCAAGATAAATAGAACGGGGTATATATGCAGCCTACGTTAATACTTAAAGGATTTGACGGACATTCTGCTTTGGCAAGCGGCGATTTTGCTGGAATTGCCATAGTGTCGGTGATGTCCTAAATCTTCGATAGTACTGCGTTGCACTTGAGCATACGGCAAGTCCCTGCTCACCCAACCATAGAGGGTTTTCGCTGGTTTCCCTTCCACGTAATGCAAATACAGGTTGGTTTAAAAGACCTTCCAGCGGAGGCAACTGTCCCTAGATGACCGTTTTACGGTCGCAAATCTCATTAACTTTTTACATAGCCAGCACGCATTATTATGCATGGTAGTTGAAATTATAGATGCATATTTGCTTGCCCTCCCAGTACCTCTGGTACCACTTAGTGCTGAATACGATGTGCGAACAACGCGCTAAGCCATATTGTACTCCGACTATCCTGTTGGGAGGAGAAATGAGGCAAGGCCCTTTCTACCCTTCGGTCATAACTAGATACGAAATGCAATAATACTCCTCTGCCCATGTGGAGGAACGCCACCGACTGTCTTTAGTGACCTATTGACTTGCGAGTTTCGTCCTTGCTCTGAGACCACCTGCTGTTACTTCTGGGGCCTCTCCCGCTACTCCGTAATGGCAATTGTCGGTGCGGAGGGGGCTGCGCCCCCAACTAGTAGTAGTAGTAGCCTACGTTACCCACAAAGTTCCATAGAATAAGTGTACCAAATTTGGTGTAGATTAATCAAATGGTGGAAATTTGTATAAAGAACAGAAACAGATGCTAACTCTGCTTTATATGTATAGATTTCACAACATAGAAAGTGCAGCTGTTTCTCAAAAATTGGCTGAATTACAAAACAGTATCGAATATTAGATAGATACAGAAGAATATAATGGCGTTGGCTTAAGTGTTAGTTTCACGGTCCGTTGATAATTAAATTTAAGGTTACAATGATTTACTGATGAATATAATAAACTTTTTCGATGAATAGTTGTAAAACTATCGCTAAAACAATTACGTTGCCATGGTAGTTTTACGCAATGAGCAAATTTACTAACTTTTACCGCTTGTTGGAGCAGTATAAGTATATGCTTAAAAATATCGATGAACTTTTATCTTTGTAATTTGAAAAGCATTATGAAGATGAAAGATTATGGCATTTTTGTTTCATTTTGATTTTAATCTCCTGTTATAATCTACGTAACTTTGATTAGTTTTGTAACTATACATACCTTCTTATTCTTTTATTAAAATATTTTAATATATCAAGGTTTTAATCATGTAAGGATGGCAACGAAGCCGTCAAGGGAATGTAAATTGGGGTATTCGGTAGTCAGGGTTACTACAAACAATACCTTAAGTTTCTTTCTTGTATTGCTTATGATTCCAAGTAAATGGCGTCGTAGCTTGTCCTCTTTTGGACCTTGCGCCATAAAGCCCTAACATCCAATCTAATCCAAGTAAATGACACATTTGCATCTGAGTAAATAATTTGTAAAACTGAATTTCAATTATTCTAATTTTCCTACATCATGCTACTACTACAAATATAGAAATTTACTGTACTTTCCTTTAATTAACTATTTTTCAGAATTCATAGAAATCTAGGAGCGCATTAAATGTAATAAGAGTTAGTTTAAAACTGAGCATTCATTGGTGGTAGTTGAATTTACATCGCACTGGAGCAATACCGAGGGCTATGGGTGACTGCTCGGGATCAATCAAGGTTGCCTACTTTACGAGAAGCTTTATTTAAGCAACTTATACCTGTTAGAAGTTGGTTAAATAATGATTACAAGAATCCTTTTAAATCGCCCTACAGTTTTTGACTTATCTGTGCTGCAGAAATTCAACTTTAAAACAAATGCCTTTGATATTGCACGTGCTTCTAAATGGAATTTTCGTGATTAAACGTGCTCGTTTAAAAAACTAGTCGTGAATATCACTATCGAGTTAATTCAACAACATTCCCTTAAAGATGGCGTCTACTTGCAACAAGTCAAAAATATTGATAGAAAAACTATGAGTGGTAGAGTATTTACCATAGATTCCCATTGTTAAGAGGACCGCGGTAGCCCGGTTGGAAGAGTAACGGATTAGCAATCGGATGGTGGTTAGATTGAATCCAATCAAGGACAGTCGTGTACTCGAGAGCTGAAGCGTTAAATCTGCCATGGCCTCAAATATCGTCACGTTGGCGTGGTGTGGAAGTTTAGAGAGTGGGTTTCCAGCTCAGGTGTTGACCTCGTCGTCTGACCATGGTTCAAAATAACGAGGTGTGGTACTCGGTCTTTCCCTTTGGGTTTGATCCCGGACCCGTTGTGTTGCTCCAGTGCAACGTTAATTCATGACCATTGTTACGAATTGAGTTTTGGCAATTTTATGAGAAACGAACTTAAGAAGAAGCATTCCGACCCCCCCCCCCCTCCAAAGAAACTCGCACCGCAAACTCGACTTATGTTGTAGTCATCTTAGTATCACCTTTTTTAGTTTTGTCATGTAACAGGTACGCGATGTATGAGAAATGTATTGCATGGATGAATATGCACGCATTTGATTTGCGTCCAGAGCTTTCAAGGCTCAGGGGGATATGCCCAGTGCGCTAGCAACCTGCGAGTTGCAGGCGGTGCAGGTTCGATTACTCCCTGGGCTCATTTCTCTCTTCTGTGTCAGTAAAACTTTCCTTGTGTGTGTCTATTGACGCTTTCTATATTGTGTTTGGCTGAGCATGGTCAAGTATGGCCGTTGCGTCATAAAAAACCCAACCATACCAGCCAACCATAGATTTGCGACAAAATAGGTGGTAGAAATTGTAAAAATGTCGAAAATCAGTAAAGAATTATTTTCCTGGCACTTAAATGTTGGCATTTTTCTACGAAAGAGAAAATTGATTTTTCTGATCACTTTTTCAATAAAAAGTTTACTTATTTAACCCCAGTGAGGTTGGGTATTTCTGCTAATGTTTAATTAAAACTTATTACCTTTCATCACGCATTCCGGTTCTATCGCCTAAGAGAATATATGCACTCAAGAGCCTACCGATCAATAAATTAGCTGCATGTCCATCAGCTATTGTCTGCTTTTTATTGTAAAATCCTTAAGCGTAGTTTTCCTTCTTAAAGAAATCATGCTGTTCCTTTGGAATGGAAAAATAAACACAAAATGGCAACCTCTTTATTGGTATTCACGTAAATACGTCGCGAGTTCCATTAATGTTGACTTTAAAATTTTTCTCAATCGGTTTGTTCAAACCGATGCAAATGAGGAAAAAGATCAATTGGGACACGAAATTTCATTAAATTCATTAAACGTGAATTCTATGTGGCTAAAATATCTTAAAAGGAACATTTTAAGAGATATCAGTCATCTTGCTTTGAAGTAAATGCAAATCGAGTAGCATGATAAAAGCACAGAACGTAATTTGCAATTCCCACCTTCCTTTTGTGAAATACAGCTCAGTTAGTACTTAACCATTGAAAGACTAATGGCTCAATATAATTCCTAAAGCTCTAAGGAAATATTTGAAAATAAAACAACGTATCAAATTCTAAAGGAATGACACTCGTGGTGAGGAAAGGAATTAGGCGGCACTGTTTTCTGAAGTTGAAAAGCCCTTTACAAACCCAATTTAACTTCAATCGCATTTCAGTATCCCACTAATACCATGAATGCATATTCATTTATTTCGGTGCTTTTGTCTAGCAATGAAAGCTTCACGTGGCCTATCTATTTCAAATGCAAACACAAACAACTATGTTAGAATGTATTTCATGTATCCTAAAACTGTTTACGTCTTTTATCATGTATGCAATATAAGTAATGAATTATTTATATTTAATTACATAGGTATAATTGGACTATTGTGTATTGATTAAACAAATTACTAAACCTTTTGCCTCTATTCTGAACCTAATTGGGTAACTGATACCGATCATAAATCAAAGTGAGAATTATAATCTTATATCCCAGTCACATGAAATGACATTTTATCAAAAAAATATTTAGCATATGTGAATTTCGAAACACTTGATATAGCCCATATGTTGCACTATTTAGAATTATGGGAAGTTTCTGATACTTTATTCCTTAACCCTTCAGGTTATATTCGTTTCGAAAACTGCCCTGTGCTGACCAACCTCTGGTGCAAAAACCTGTTTCCAACTGTCACCAGTTCTGGCCAAGGGACAATTTAGTTTTCTTATTTGGATCTTCATTTCTCCTTGAAGTAATATGGTAGTTTTGTCTCGACGAGATATCTCGTCCTTAGCAAAATTAACCAGATATTATCTCGTGGAAACACTTGAAGTGTTAATGTTTTGTGTTAAATCTTGTGGCAATTAGACGTAACAAAAAAGCCCCACCAGAACCGAGAGGCTAAAAGGTGTCGCATATAAGAAACTAGTATGCAAAAGCGCTTGATAGAGAGTTCAAATCTAGTATGGGACGAAGTCGTGTTGGCTGATTGAAGTTTTCTCATTTCTTCAAGATATGGGGCGGGTAGTTGAATTAACGTCGCATTACTGCAAGAGAACGGGCTACTGGCGACGGTTCGGGGTCAATCCAGATCCAACGAAAACACCTCAAGATTTTGAACCATGGTCTGATGACGAGATCAACACCTGTTCTGGGATCCCACTCTCCAAACTTGCACACCCCACGAACGTGAGAACACGCGAGGCCACGACAAGTTTAACCTGCACCAGCACCCACGTACAAGACGGCTTTGGCTGGATCGACTTTCGAATTCGTAACCCTCCTGTTGCTAATTCGATACATTTCCAACTGGACTACCGCGGCCCTTAAGTATGGGAGAAATGTGCCTGATTTGAGTTAAGGAGCTAAAAAATATCTATAAGAGCTCACAAGTCTAATGAAATTCTTCAGCCTTCTGATAACATAAGGCAATGAGGAATCTGGAGGATGGAAAACAGCACAGAAAAGAAATGTGAGCGAATGAGAAAATATGTTTTAGATGTTACAATATACCGAATCTCTTCAAGTGAAAGGGATACAATTGTAGTGGAGGAGCTCAGAAGCTAATTTTTTTAAAAACACTGATCTTCATATCAATGCTTAGATTGATTATAACTGGATATAAATAAGGCATGAAAAGTTAGTAACGACGCTTCCATCAATTTTGATATAAGTAGAAATTTTAGCTCAGGTGCTATGTGCGAGTTTCTAGTATCTATTAATTTAATAACACGCGTTCACGTAACTTATCACTTGTACACAGAAAAAAAAAACAATTTTCGAACATGTTTCCTCACTTTAATCCTCATGTGGTTGTCTCCACTTGGTATTTCGTCATTAGCAAAACTGATTAGATCTTGATGGACAAAACATCTCGTCATTAGAACAAAACTGATCAGACCTTGATCTCGTCATCATAAAAAGATCGTCAATATCTTGATAACGAGATATCTCGTCACCATCAGGAAATCACCAATGTCTCGTCATTAGCAAAATTGGTCAGATCTTAATGGACGAGACACATCGAAACCACTAGGACGTTAAAAATGAATTTTAATGTTTCAGGCAATTAGCAGAAATTGGGTTTGGTTGGCACTTTGGTCAAATTTAGCTAAATTGCACTATTGTCAGGTAGGTAGTTGAATATACATCGCCCTAGAGCAACACAACGGGCTATTAGTTGCACAAGCGTAAGACGAAATATCAAAAAAAATGATGACCGAAGAAATCGGACTTGCATTGCCCGCTTGAAAACATTCGACCTTTGCTTTTACGCGTCGAAATTACTCTCGGGATCGGATATGAAATCCTTTCCAATGAAGCAAAGAGTATAATGCGAACTTTTCTTTAAATAATACTTTACAATATAATACCCTATACGAAACTGCTTGTTAGGTGCCCTAACCGGTGTGATATTCAATGCTTTTATTTTCGTCCTGTAGCCTATTGATGGAGACAGGAAACTGAAACGGATATTAGATACTTTTAAACTTATAAAATTGCTTTCTCTCTGTGCATATTTAACTTAAAAATGTATATTAACTCTCAGTTTTCTGTTGCTTTCTTTTTGAATCGTTTCCTAAAGTCGGTCATTGGTCCAACTTCAAGTTCATGCATTATTTCGCACTTGGATTGATTTGAAATGCAAATATATAAGTAACTATCGCAGCAAAGGGTCACAGATTTTGGAGACATGCTAACTTTCATGTCCAAGTGATTTCGACGAGATATCTCGTCCATCAAGATCTGACTAAATTTGCTAATGATGGAATAACTCGCCCATCTAAATCTGACCAACTTTGCTTATGGCAAAATATCTCGCAATCAAGATAACGGTGAATTTTTGATGAAGATGAGATCAAGATCTCGACAGTTTTCTTCTAATGACGAGATATCTCGTCCATCAAGGTTTGCTTATAAGAGATAGTTAAGAGAATCCTTAGAACTCTGTCAAAACGTCAAAAACTTATTACAAGATGTAACATTAAAAATGCAGATTAAATGGTGGAATAATGAGTTCATGACCCACGGAGGGATAACGCCGTGCATACGTCTGGGCAGAATATCGTTTCCTTCTTTGGCTACGGCAGCCGACACAACGGCTTTACAGGCAACTTACTGAAACCGGCCGAAACGCCCATTACAATGCTTTCCCCCAGGAGGAGAGGGAATATGTGTCGTCCCGCTATCACCGTCTGTGCCGGCTTTTATTGTCGGGTCATGGGTATTACTCGAAGTTACAGATTCTTCCCAGGGGTGAATGGTCTGAAATTGAAAGGGCGGCGGTGACTTTTTAAGTGTATCTCTTCATTTACTCTACCTCTCACACTAGATGCTAGAGGATAAACAATTTGCGAGACTCCCCGTCGATAACCCTGACATTCTTGTTAATTGGGAGATAAGGCTATCCAGGCGCGGGTCTCTTTGTAGCATAGAAAAGAGGGAATGGAAATCGTAATGGACTTCGGCAATTCTTCAGGAGTTTGAGGTCTGAAAGAATCCGAGAATTTCGTAACGAGGGGACTCGAAACTTTCGGCCGGTCCCGTATTCAGAAGGTTAAAATTGTTTAACCCTCCAAATGGTTTCAACGATATATCTCGTACATAAATATCTGACAAATTTTTCTAATGAAGATATACCTTGTTCATTAAGGTCTGGCCAAATTTCTAATGCAAGATATCTTGTCCATCAAGATCTGATAAATGTTGATAATTATGAGATATCTCGTCCATTAAGATCCAGCAAATTTTGTAAGTGACGAAATATGTCGGCATCAAGATATTAGAGATTTCTTCATGATGAAGAGATCAAAACCTCGTTAGTTTATTCTAATAACGAGATATTTGGTCCATCAGGATCTGGTCCGTTTGCTTCTATTGATGACATACTTTGTCGAGACAACCGCCAGGAGGGTTAAAATAGTTCTGATTGACGAGTGGAGATAGGTATCAAATGTTTGTTCTATTTTATACATCATAGTGTTTGCAATAACTTCTAAACTAACTGTAGAATAATTTATAATTTGCTATATAGCTCTAAAAATCGCAGGGATGCCTAGATGAGTAAAAGACGGCTTTTGCTGCTAGTGTTCAACCTTGGCGAATAGAGGTAGCTTTTTATGCAAAATCGTCTCAAAAGCTCCGATTTTCAAAGTTTTGGTGACTTCGAAAATATTTGTGACTTCAATTAACAATTCGCCATAGGTGAAAGAATCCAGTTCCCCCTTTTGACTTAAATTCGTCTTTGGAATCAGAACGGTATTATGGGCATGCATGAAAAATGCAGATTGCATGGTGTAATAATGAATGCATGACTAACGGTGGGTTAAAAGTTGTTTAACCGCATTACTGGAGCGTTACTAGAGCTCGATCAAGCGTTACCAAAGCGTCAGGTGTGACCTCATCGTCTGACTCTGGTATAAAATTATGTGGTGTTGTCCTCGAGTCTTACCCTTCGGGTTTGATCTCGTATCGTCTCTAATAGCCCGTTGTGTAGCTCCAGTGCGACGTTAATTAAAATACATATCTACCTGAAAGTAAATATAGTGTCGTAGAAAAATGTCCATACCTGACATGACCTCCGTACCGAGTGCGCAGGCGCATTGAGCGCGGGAATTCTTACCAAACTACACTTTAATCGTTCAAACTCTAAATTACTTGTTGAATATTCACAATAAACAATCGTTCAAACTTCCTATGTCTACTTCATTCATTCCACAGTCCAACATCAGGTCCACGTATCCACGTTAAAACTACGATTCGCATCCAATCCTCAAATTTTCATTTCATCAGTGGTAGGTAGTTAATTAAAGTCCACTGGAGCAACACACTGGCTATTGGCGACTATTCCCGATCAATCCCCCAAGGGAAAGACTCGAGGACAGCACCACTTAATTTTGAAACACGGTCAGATGACGAGGCAAAACCTGAGCTATCACCCCACTCTCCAAACTTCCACACCAAGTCAACGTGAGGACAACGTTAGGACAAGTCCTAAATGTTCATTACTTATTTAACGAAATCCATCGTGATCTAAACAGTTTCAGGCTTTATATCAAATAATCGAACGTAGAACTCTCCTCCAGCTCAAATTCATTAATTATTCTTCGACAAACACATTTCACATTATCAAAGCACGTAGTTTTGGAATTGTCTTTACTTATTTAAGTATATGTCATGTAAACCTTCGACTTTTGGACAGTTAAGTGATACAAAGCAGATTGGTGTTCTTAAATTACTTATAAAGCCTCGCTATAGTTCACTAAACAATTCAGTGAAATATATTATCAATGATTCGGAGAAAATCAGTTTAACTTTAAAAACGGACTCATTTTGTTGAATTACGCATTTACTACGAACTTTTGAATAAGGCAATTTGATCCAATTGCGAAAATTCTACTTTACTTAGGAAAAACGTGTCTAATTTAATTTCTTTTAAAAAAGACGTAGAACATTCACTTCCTATTTGACTTTATCAGAAGTGTATCCCATCTTTAATCAGAAGTCAATATGTTTAACTTTCCAACGTTTCGTCGACATATCTCGTCCATCAAGATCTGAGCAATTTTGCTAATGACGACATATATCGTCATCAAAATATTGCTGATTGTTTGATGATGAAGAGATTAAGATCAGTTTTTCTAATGATGAGATATCTTGTCAATCAAGATCTGCTCCGTTTATCTAATGACGAGATACCTCGCGAGAGAACTACCAGGAGGGCTAATCAAATATTTGTACAGAAGTCAACCATGTTTAATAAGTTAATCAGAATGGAATCAGGCTTAATCAGAACTTAATGATATGTGTAACCCTGCAGGTGGTTGTCTCTACGAGGTATCTCGTCACGAGCAAAACTGGACACATCTTGGTAAAAAAGGTACATCTTCATTAGAACAAAACCCACCCTTAATTTCGCCTTCATCAATAGCTGAAACGGTCTCGTCATCATAAAATAATCGGCAATATCTTGACGAAATATCTGGTCATTAACACAAAATTGGTCAGATCTCGTCATCATAAAAATATCGGCATCATATTGACGAAATATCTGGTCATTAACAAAATTGGTCAGATCTCGTCTTCACCAAAAAAATTGGCAATATATTGATTACGAAATATCTGGTCGTTAACAAAATTGGTCAGATCTCGTCATCATCAAAAAAATTGGCAATATATTGATTACGAAATATCTGGTCATTAACAAAATTGTTCAGATCTCGTCTTCACCAAAAAAATTGGCAATATATTGATTACGAAATATCTGGTCGTTAACAAAATTGGTCAGATCTCATCATCATCAAAAAAATTGGCAATATATTGATTACGAAATATCTGGTCATTAACAAAATTGTTCAGATCTCGTCTTCACCAAAAAAATTGGCAATATATTGATTACGAAATATCTGGTCGTTAACAAAATTGGTCAGATCTCGTCATCATCAAAAAAATCGGTAATATTTTGATGACGAAATATCTGGTCATTAACACAAAATTGGTCAGATCTCGTCATCATAAAAAAATCGGCATTATATTGACGAAATATCTGGTCATTAACAAAATTGGTCAGATCTCGTCTTCACCAAAAAAATTGGCAATATACTGATTACGAAATATCTAGTCGTTAACAAAATTGGTCAGATCTCGTCATCATCAAAAAAAATGGGCAATATACTGATGACGAAATATCTGATCATTAATAAAATTGTTCAGATCCCGATAAAACCACTGGAAGGTTTAATCCGATGTGAATAAATTCTTGATTTCACAGAGCCAATGTAACAATCCTACTAGTTTCAACGACACTACATAAAATAACAAAAAGTTAGTAATCTAACTCGACTAAATCATAATAAACATATGCGAGTGAATGAATTTTATAAAACGAAGTTGTTATTCTAAAGAATCTGGTACCGTTTTTCGTAACAGGAACTGATGCCAAAGCAAGATAAAAGAAAACAATCGACGTGATTCTAGAGGCAATTAAAACACTGTTTTCCCTAGATTAATTGAGATAGATGTGGGGATCTATTTTGACTCTAAGTGCTACTAAACCCTTAATTCTAAACACACTGAGAATTCTAATTTTAAAATTAAAAGAATAGTGTTTTTATGTTGTGTACGTTGTCTTAAATAATGTGATAAATATTCGTAGAAGCTATTAGACTCTTTGATCTTTAGGAATTGTTCGACGTGTTTACATTAAAATTGTTTGACAAGACGCGTAATCCCACAAGGTTTGTCGGCACTAGTGTTCTTTGCATACATGATGACTAAACAAGAGAGTTCGGAAAACAACATAACAAAGAAAATTAGTGCTTCAATAGTTCTTTCTTACGAAGTCTTATGTATAATTTTTCTCAACAATTCCTTTAATCTTATGCCTCTCGGGGCTACATCTTCAGTTGTGTACACGTTTCACGAACCTGAGGTACCATGATGATATATTCTTTTACCATGGAGTTTACTCCTCGAGTAAACATGGGGATCGCGACCCCAGGGTGCCCAAGCGATCTTTCCCTTTCTTCTCCCCATACCTCCTTTTCACAATTTCTTGAAATTATCTTGTGTTTGGCGCAGCTTGGCCAAATACGGCCCTTGCCCAAACAAAACCAAACTCTAAATCGATGTATAGATATTTGTCTACGTAGTTTGAAAATCATAGCCAGCTCAAATACTGATATAAATTGTTAGGGTAAGGGTTACCCCTTACCCTAACAATTTATATCAGTATTTGAGCTAGTATCAACGTAGGGCAGTATCAACGTAGGGCATCTTAATTAACGTCGCACAGGAGTAACACAACGGGCTATTGGCGACGGTCCTGTATCAAACCCGAAGGGAAAGAACCGAAGACAACACGACTTAATTTTGAACCACGGTCAGATGGTGAGGTCATATCTGAGCTGGCACCCCACTCTCCAACCTTCCGCACCACACCAACGTGAGGACATTTGAGGCTGCGACAGATTTAACGTGCAGGAGCCTCCTTTCTAGATGACGGTCTTTGATTCGAACTCGCAACCCTCCGGTTGCTAAGCCGTTTCTCTTCCAACCGGCCCAGTTGTGGTTTTGTGAGATAAAAAGAATTTGATCAACAATATGGCATACGTTTAGTTGTTTATTGACGTTCATTTCATAACACAAATGACATATCAACATTGACCTTCCAAGCGGTTCCGACGAGATATTTCTTCTATTAAGATCTGACCACTTTGCTTATGACGAGATATCTCGTCAGCAATATAATGCTGATTTTTTATGATGGCGAGATCAGACCTGGTCAGTTTTCTTCTAATGACCAGATTCCTCTTCGGGACAACCACCTGGGGGATTAATAGACTATTGTAGAAAAAATGTTTGAAGCTGACAGCATTGAATTCCGATTAGTAGTGTAGAAGAGACGATAACACGTGAAGAAAATTTGAAAAATTCTGTCTTAATTAAAGCATAAAACTCATCGATTTTTGGTAAGTGGCCTCAAAAAAATGTTTAAAACAACTGCTCAACAGCCTCAAAAAGTCTTTCAAATGCGTTTCCTAATTATAAATAAAATGACATTGATAGGAAAATCTGTTCATATATCTATTTTCCTTTGGATCATCTTTTATTGTTTGGTTAGACGTAGCTTCTCTTTACTTCTAAGGATTATGAATGCTCTTTTTTCTACATTTCAGTTCTATTTGTAGTAGTTTTTTGTGTGCTAAGGTATATTAATCTGCTGATACGATCATTAAAAAACTTCTGAGTAAAGAAATATATATATATATATCTTAACTAATCTTTGGAAGTTTGGGATTTCTTTCAAAAGCGCTGATTGGAGATTTTTAGTGAAGAAAAGAAGAGAAAACCCTTCTGAAGTACATAATCTGTTCTAATCTTCGGAAGTAGATAATCCCTTTGCTTCTGAAATTCATGACAAATACATGGGCATTACGTTAATTAATATTCAATTGATCGGATTGTACTATAAATACGTTATGTACAACAATAGTATTGGTTAGTAATTACTTTTAAGATCGATGACAACCATATGACTTCAATGAAATATTTTCCTTGTGACGTAAAAATTAATTGGCTTTGGTATTAATTGAATTAATCCACCTGGTGGATGTGTCGACGAGATATATCGCCATTAGCAAAACTATTCAAATCTCCATTGGTGAGATACCTCGTCATTAGAAGAAAACTGACCCTTTGTTTCATTATAATCAAAAACTGAAACGATCTCTCGTTATCATCAAAATTTGGCAATATCTTGATGACGAAATATCACGTCAATAGCGAAATTGGTCAGATCTTGAAGGACGATATATCTCGTCCAAGCCACGGTTGGTAAGGGTTAATATATAAAATGTGTTTGATCCTATTATAAATGAATTGTATCCATTAATTCTGTATTAATTGGTTGTTATTTTCTGACATAAAAAAGCCATTTAAAAAGCAATCTTTTTCTTATAAAAAATAATTGATATTAATAGGATAAGATGATGATTTTTGGATTTTATTTAAATTAGATTTGTTCGAGAATTCCATAAAACAAACTATTGATGAAAATACCCTCAGAATTACATAGGTATCTGAAAATACTTTAATAATAATAATGATGATGAGCTGTATCACACAAACACAACATACTATGTTTAAGATGTTTGTTGAATAGTTTCGGTCTGATTTTAACATTTTCATTTCTACCCTTGTAAAACATGACTGTATACCATTTATCATACTTTAAAACAAAATTTTTGAATACGTTCAAATACATATTCAAAATTGAAAATATTTTCATCCATCGTAAAACTAGAGATTATTCCATAAAGCTAATACATAATTATAATCTTTAAATCATCTTGGATTAATTTACAATTTTCTGTATTTATTAAATAGAAACACAATAAAACATCATTTTAAGATAAGGATTTTGTAGAAATATGGTTAGATAACACATAATAATCTCCATTCTTAAGATATTACTTAGACTACTAAATAATGTTATGAGAATAATGTCCTATTTATCATAATTCCAGCACAAATGGAAATCAAAATAATTTTAATTAATGCCAATAGAGTAATTATTTAACAATAATCCCCCTTAGCTTCCTTGTACATTTAAATCACTTAAAGATAAGGTAAAAACAAACGTATGGGCTGTACTGAATTTTAAGAACATCTATTTTAGAAATTTTTTGATATTAAAACTGCACAGAAAAACAAGAGTTGAGAGAAGAACACAAAATTAAATATTTCAAATATTTGAATACGTTCAAATACATATTCAAAATTGAAAATATTTTCATCCATCGTAAAACTAGAGATTATTCCATAAAGCTAACACATAATTATAATCTTTAAATCATCTTGGATTAATTTACAATTTTCTGTATTTATTAAATAGAAACACAATAAAACATCATTTTAAGATAAGGATTTTGTAGAAATATGGTTAGATAACACATAATAATCTCCATTCTTAAGATATTACTTAGACTACTAAATAATGTTATGAGAATAATGTCCTATTTATCATAATTCCAGCACAAATGGAAATCAAAATAATTTTAATTAATGCCAATAGAGTAATTATTTAACAATAATCCCCCTTAGCTTCTTTGTACATTTAAATCACTTAAAAATAAGGTAAAAACAAACGTATGGGCTGTACTGAATTTTAAGAACATCTATTTTAGAAATTTTTTGACATTAAAACTGCACAGAAAAACAAGAGTTGAGAGAAGAACAAAAAATTAAATATTTCAAAGCTGTTTCATTACATAATCCAACCTGTTTACCATTTAACTTCAAGGACAAGTAATATATAAAAGTTTTGAATTTTGTAATGCTACCCACTCATAAAATGGATTCGAGACAATATAATTGCTTTAACTAAAGCCATTAAAGACGATTACTTTCATGAGTTGAAAAGGAATTAATTCTTCAAGAAAACAAACCATTTAATATAAGCCTTTAATGCTGACGTTGTTAATCTAATGGTCGAATAATCATACTTCAGTTACTTAAATTCTGCATTCCTGTTCTCAAATGTATTATGCAATTTGAAAGACAAATTACCAGTAATTGTATAATATTATACTGCCAAATTCCTAAATACTTTCTTAATGTAAGACCTATTTCTCTTAGTTGACCACGCTAGCAAAATATGAACTTATATCAGAATCCACACACATTTCGTCTCTCCATTTATTTAAACGTAATACCTTCTTTATCCTTAAAATATCTTCAACTTAATCATTTTTACTTCTAAAACATTCCTGGAATCTTCTAATGTTTTTAGAATGTCAATGGCTATTCATGGAAACTTCTATTTTTTTTAGAATTTAATGCTTATTACTAGAATTTTCTAATGTTTTTAGAATGTTAATGTTTATTCTTGAAAACTTCTAACATTTTCAGAGCGTTAATGTTTTATTCTTGGGTAATGTTTATTCTTAGTGTTTTTAGAAAATTGATGTTTATTCTTAGGGTTTTTAGAAAGTTAATGTTTATTCCTTTAATTGTTTAATGTTTTTTAAATGTTTATTAATGTTATTAATGCTTGATTCCTGTTACTACCCTGGGTGTATTTATCTGATCTATGTCAGCAAAGACATTCCTTGTGTATATGTATGTTACTTTGCGGGGAAAAATGGTCGTGTACGGAGACAATCGCAATTCCTTAACCCTCCTGGAGGTTGTCTCGACGAGATATCTCGTCGTTACCAAAACTGACTAGATCTTGATGGACGAGGTATCTCGTCAATAGAAGAAAACTGAACAGATCTGAACAGATCTGATCAGTTTCGATATGACCAGATTTGATCTCGTCTTCCATCAAAAAATCGGCAATATCTTGATGACGAGATATCTCGTCGTTAAAAAATCGGTCAGATCTTAATCGATGATGTCTCGTTGAAACCACTTGGATCGTTAACCCTCCTGGTGGTTGTCTTGACGATGTACCTCGTCAATAGCAAAACTGACCATATTTTGACGGACGAGATATCTCATCATTAGAACACTGACCAGACCTTGTTCTCGTCATCATGAAACAAAGCAATATCTCGATGAACGAGGTATCACGTCATTAGCAAAATTGACCAGATCTTGATGGATGCGGTTGTTGATGAATTAACGTCGCAGTGAAGCGACACAACGGGCTATTGGCGATGGTCCGGGATCAAACCCGTAGGGAAAGATCCGTGGACAACGCCACGTAATTTTGAACCACGGTCAGATGACGAGGCACCACACTCTCCAATCTTCCACGCCATTCCAATGTGAAGACATTTGAGGCCACGACAGATTTAAAATGCATCAGCCCCCTTAGTTCTTGAAGGAAGAGATATCTTATAGAAACCACTTGGAGGGTTAGGCATGAATCCGGCTTTGTGTTATTAAAGGAAGGGTAAGATCTGAATGAATAAAGTCTTGGGTGGTTATAAATGAAGTATAATTTTACTTATCAAATTCCGATAACAGGATAAGTAAGATACATATGGCATACTATTTACATCGAAGTTTCTTAAAAAGGTTAAATCTACGTGCTGCCCAGAGTAGGGGCAGTGTAGAAAGGTACTTCAAGTTGAACTCACGTTACATATAGTCTATAGGCTATTTGTTTTGAGTAACATTTTGACATTGAAGTCACCGGTAAGCGTTATGGGTACACTGGTATCTTGAATCATATCGAGTACAATTTTCCTGTTGAATCTGAATGTTAACATAGCATTTGAAAGTGATACTTAAATCGAAGGTTGTGAAACCCCTGGATGTATGTAGACAGAATCGTGTACGAAACGAGATTCATCGCGAACCCACACATCAACGAGACATATATACCGTCATAATAATCTTCAATCCCCATCCTATATAGTTGATCATAAGAGAGAAAGAGAGGTCGGCAGTCTAGGATGTAGATTATGCTTATGTAGATAGCCATACTACCAGCAGTCCGTTTAACTGGTGACTATCTTGAAAAGGTTGACGAATGCATATTAAAATGTAGCCGACTATGCAACATTAATCTGAAAGAATGTAAAAGATCATAATAAAACCATTTCTTACACTCATCTTTATATTTTTATCACTCGTATTTTACGTAATTACAACTAGAGATATTTATTTTAAAGTTAGCAAAATAGGAGATATGCCAAATTTCCTCATAGTATAGATATTCTAAAACTATTAGTATTCATAACACTTGGTATTGCGTGTCTGATTTCTTATCTATTCACAGTTGTCTTAAATAAATATGCGTTATGCGTTTGACCGAAAGCTCTTGCTTTAAAAAAGAGACAAGATTGTTTTCAGAACCATCTGCTCATAGATGCATTAAGATGACGATAGGTTTAATCGTAAATGCTAGTAAAATTTGGAAATCAAACTTATCGCTAGTGTTTCATGTTACAAGAAAGCATGAAGGAATAAAGAGGATGATCTTTCCTATAGTCTTTTTGCATTATAAAGTTCTTAAAAATCTGTCATTCAAATGCGTTTTAAAGATGTAGAAGGAGCTAAACTAAAACATTTGTCGTCTTTCGTTTTTCATCGTTTGCTCTCCTGTTCAAACTCCTCTTTTGAAAATTAATGACCATACATTCGTAAGAAACAAGAAATTTCTTTGACTTCAGTATGTAAAGTTAAAGCAAAAACGCATTAACTCACGTTTTTTTTAATGTGTTTTTGACACCAAATGCTTATTTTCATAATATGCAATAATCTCAGAAACTCATTACCAGTGATTTCAACTTTTAAAATGATTTTTCAGAGAGCAAAAATATCTAAAAAAATTGAGGACGAAAATCACTGACTCAACTATATGTTTTTGTCTACTCCACATTAATATTCTCTTTAATAGGTCATTGAAATACTTTAATGAACATGTACGTTACGTCAGCATGTGGCACAAAAGCTAAATATCAAAGCACTTAAAGGGATTTTATTTGTAATCAGTTACAAGTTTTCAGATATTATTCGAAAATTGAAATTCATAGTCACTCAAAAATATATTCACGTTTTTTCAAGTGATTTACATAATCGAAAGTCATTTACTCAGTTTAATGAGTAGTTGCACACAAATGAAAAGCCTCAATTCAAAACACTTTACGATACCGCCTTAAAGATATGATACTTTATTCAAAAGTATCATATCGTTAAGGCATACTTATTCCATTTCATTTCGTTCCATTAGAATAAAATTTGAAGTTAGCACCACTACAATCACAATGTTGATGGAAATATTTCGTCATAAGAAGAAAACTGACCAGATCTTGATCTCGTTTTCACAAAAAAATGGGCAATATCTGGACGACGAGATATCTCGTTATTAGCAAAATTGGTTAGATATCGATGAACGAGATAGTACCTCTTTCAAACCATTTGGAGGGTCAAGCAATATGAGATCACATTTCGTTTCGTAAGCCCTACCACAGAGAAAAAATATGCGCGTTACTACTTTATAAAAATCAACAAAATGGAAAGTTCGCTCCAAAAATACTTTGAACGAACCCTTTGTACAAGGCACCTATTAATGCCGATGTCACTATGATCAAGACACACATCGAATCCTTCCATATCCTTGATTCGCATTATTATAAAAAAACCTCTTTCAGAAGATAGACAATAAGCTCTCTATGCAGAAAATGTATGAGTTATGCAAGGAAGGCTCCAGTGAAATGGGAAAGCAGTTGGTCTCTATTGTGCTGACTGAAGAATACTTTGTACAGCATAACTTCTCATTCCAGACCCAGATCTATGCTCAACCAGCTATGCATTGTCTGAAGCTAAAAAGAACTCTATGGTGTTGATTCCAGTCGACTACCAAACTATCACAGGCATATTATTGCAGATAAAAATGCTCCCAAAGAAAGAGAAAATAACAAAATGCAGAATTTGATTTACGGAGTGTTTTTCAAATCCCTTGGGCACATATTTTTACTATATTGTTGTCAAAAACGTGTATTTAACATAGCGATCTGCTAGTCTAGATTTCCAAACGACTGTTATTGCTGTCTGGGCGTTAGATCAATGGAAAAATGGAAGCAATGAAAACGGGGGAGTTGAAATAATGTCGCACTGGAGCAATACAAGGGGCTATTGGCGACGGTCCGAGATCAATCACGAATGGAAAGAACCGAGTACAACACCTTAATTTTGATGCATGGTCGGATGACGAGATCAACATCTGAGCTGGCACTCCATTCTCCAAACTTCCACACCAAGCCAACTCAGCACCATTTGAGGTCACGGCATTTTTAATCTGCACCATCCCCATATACAGGACGATCTTTGGTTGGATCCAGTTTCGAACTCGGTTGCTAATCCGGGACCCTATGAAAAAGGAACATCAATCGACAAGTGGATACCTTCTTTACCATCTTCTGCGGCAGCGATATCCGTTTTCAGTGGCACCTGTTCTGGAGAAAACTAACCAATGCAAAGTTGCTTCGTATATCTGTACTTAGTTCAAACATATCAGTTGAACGTAATATAATTTAAATATTTAAAGACCGGGAATTCATTCATGGACGTACCACGCAACAGAACACATAAAATGTCAACATTGTGTCCATGAGCAACTGGTTGAATTTGATGACATTTTCAAGACCTTAAAAGAAAAGCACGTCTGACCGTCCTTGCATCGTGACAGAAACGAAATATGAAGACTTTTTAGGTAGGTAAGTGAATAATTAACTTCTCACTGGAGCAAACACAACTGACTATAAACGACGGTCCGGGATCCATCCCGAAGGGAAACGTCCGAGGACAACTCGTAATTTTGAATCATGGTCAGATAACGAGGTTAAGACCTGAGAGGGGGACTTTTTAGTCTTGAAACAATTGAGCAATCTTGTTCGAATCTCGAGCATCGACAGTCGAATAAATTGTAAAATGGCTTAATACTAAATGCATGCGGTTTGGACGTAAAATCAAATGCAAATCCTCTATAGGTATGGATGATACAGAATAATTAATTTTACTACCGAAGGTTAACAAAAGAAGCACCGACAAATAAGAACTCAAAATCATCCACCAAGAAAGTACCCGCATAATTCCTTTCATATACCAAGAACATCAGGAAATTACCCACTGTACTACCTACGAAAATAGTAATCCCACTTCGAGGGTAAAAGGGACATATCTAGTTAAACTATGTAAATAGAAAGGTATACCAAGTGAATTTTATCTATGAAATTGAAAGCCCTTACACGGATGACGCCAAATACCGATTGGTAGAACATTTCATAGAAGAGGAACATTTACGACGAGGAGATAGAAGATACAGAGCCGTAATTAAAAATTGAACGAAAAGGGAAAACTTTTCCAACTATTTTCTTCAGTCTTGTTTTATTTCAGTCACATTTATACAATTTCGGGTTTTTCATTAGGAATCTTTGGCGTCGAAATTCAAGAAACTTAATACAACATATCACCTTAGAAATTTAGATACGAATCTATTTGTAGGAAGGTAGGTTCTCATTAACGTCGCACTGGAGCAAAACAACTGGATATTGGCGACGGTCAGGGATCAAACCCGAATTGAATGGTCCGAGGTCAACACCACGTAATTTTGAACTGACGAGGTCACACTTGAGCTGGCAACCCACTCTCCAAACTTCCACACCACGCCAACGTGAGACCCCGACAGTTTAAAGTGCACCAGCCCACATAAACACGATGGTCTTTGGTTGGATTTGAACTCGCAACTGTCCGGTTGCTAATCCGTTATTCTTCCAACCGGGCTACCACGGCCCCGAATCTATTGGAGCTAACTAAGTTAAATAAAAAACATACAGACAACTGTTAACTTTTGAATGGACTATATACGATTAACCCTCCTGATTATTGTCTCCACGAAGTGCCTCGTCACTAGCTAAACTTACTACATCTTGTACGATATATCTCGTCATTAGAAAAAGCTGACCAGATCTTGATATCACCATCACTGGCAACATCTTGATGACGATATATTTAATCGAACCACTCGAAGCGTAAAAATTTGTTAGGAAGAATTTTATTTGTTGGTTACACATAAACTCTAAAAACGAAAAGAGTGGGATGAAAAATCAGTACCATTTTTATACTAAACTGTTTTGTGTTTTAAATAAATACGTAGTGAAGAACCATACTTCGGTCCATCTACCTATTAAAAATATAATTTTACGAAGCTTTCTATTTTACTAAAAACAGCCGAAAAGCTCTAAATATTTCGCATAAAATGTCTCCCAATAGATAAAGCATAAAACGGAGGATGAATCCTTTTTGTGGGATACTCCGAAACGACCTATTTTTAGAAACTCTATCTTGCCTTGGGTGTTTGTTGTAACCTGGGACGAAAAATGAGAACATCTCTTGAAGAGAAAATTACAGTACCTCAAATATTTGACCTGTGCACCTAATTGGAAGACTTCAAGTCCTACGTCCGTTGCTTCTATATGAAGCCCAGAGTATACAACAATACTCGTATTCTTAGACGGATTTTAAATTAAAAGTTCAGACTATTTCATTTTTACTCAATGCAATAACGTACCTTAATATCCTCAACATTTCATAAATTTTTTTTAATAAAAGCCGGAATTCTTGATGCGTAAAGGTAGCCCGGTTGTAAGAGTAGCGGATTAGCCACGGTTGGCATGTTCGAAATTCGATCTAACCAAAGACAGTCGTGTACGTGGAAGTTGGCGCAAGTCGGCCTCATGTTGACGTGCTACTAAATTTGGAGAGTGGGGTGCCAATTGAGATGTCGACCTTGTCATCTGACCATTTCACAATAATGAGTTGTTCTTGACCTTTCCCCTCTGGATTGGTCTCGGCCGTCGTCAATAGCCCATTGTGTTGCTCTGTTGCTCTTGTGCGACGCTAGTCTTTCTCTACTACTCCGTCTTGATTTGTAGAAATTATATTTCATATTTATGAGTGGATAGTGTTTTAGTATTAGAGTGGTACCTTGAGATACGAGTGCCCCAACATACGAGTTTTTTTATACGAGCCGTCACTAGGTCGATTTTTTGCCTTGTGTTACGAGCCTGAATTTAAGATACGAACCTGCTTCGATGACGTCACAACCTCCACTCCAATCAGATTCCCGAGTCTTGCGCGTCGTTAAGTTCACATGTTTACCTCACCTGATGTCAGTTAACGCCTGTCACAAAATCAATCAATTTCTTAAGTTGGTTTGACATTTACTGTCAACTGCCACCGGGAGGCCAGAGTCCCTTTGTTATTTTTTCCCCTTTTATTTTTCTCCGACCAGATGCGTCAATTCCGAAAACGGAAAACGGGGTTATGTAGTTATTTAGCTATTTTTTCCGTATAATCATGAGTCCAAAGAAGTTGAGTGTAAAGACTAGTGATGAGAAAAGGAAAAAGGTAATATCCATGGAATTAAAGAGTGAGATAATAGACAAACATGAGCAAGGCGTAAGAGTAATAGACTTGGCAACGCAGTACAATCGCTCTACTTCTACGATATGTACAATAGTACATAGCAGACATAACGTTAGTACAATAGTACACATAACAGACATAACGTTAATACAATAGTACATAACTGCATAGTACATAACGTACTGAAGCAGAAGGACTAGATAAAGGCTATAACTTCAGCTAAGGCTATAACTCCAGCTACAATATTTGTTCATTATAAATACATTATTATAAAAAAATTGGAGTGGTTTTTGGAGACTGGTACGAATTAATCTCATTTCAGTTAATTTCAATGGGGAAAATTGATTTGAGATACGAGCATTTGGACTTACGAGCTCCAATCGGTCATGGAACGAATTAAACTCGTATCTCAAGGTACCACTGTATTTGCATTCACAATTTGATAATTTTTCTAAGCATTGTAAAAACTTGATATTTCTTACTAAGAACTGGCTGGTTGGGTTTTACAGCATAGGATCATATTTGGCCAAGCTGGGAAAAAGAACGCCAAGTAAATGGACATACACACTCAAGAAAAGTTTTACTGACACAGAAGAGAGAATTACATCGGGGAAGGAATCCAACCTGCGCCGTCTAAAACTTGCCGGTTTTTAACGTAGTGGTCAAATTCACTAAGCCACTTCTTATTAGGGATGAAAGCTTAAATAAAATATAAAAATATGAAGAGAAGTTCAGCAATAAACGATAAAGCAAACTAAAATTTGCAAGGCCATATAAAATACAGGCATATAATTTGACTCTTCAATGTTTCCTTATTCTTAAGACTCCTATAGATTATTATCACTCGTGCATTTAGATATTATGATAACTGCACAAGCACAGCAGATTCACAAATAAGGTACTCTAGTTTGATTCAAAATCAGGTAGGTAGGTAATTAACGTCGCAACGGACAAACACAATGATCTATTGGCGACGGTCTTGGATCAATCCCGATTGGGAAAGATCCAAGGACAACGCCTCGTAGTTTTGAACCACGGTCAGATGAGGAGATCAACACCTGAGCTGGCACCCCACTCTCCGAACTTTCATACCAAGCCAACGTGAGGACGCTTGAGGCCATGACAGATTTAACGTCCACTCGTATACACGACGGTCTTTGTCTGGGCCAAGTTTCGCACTCGCAGCCCTCCGCTTGCTAATCCGATACTCCTCCGACAGTGCTACCGCGTCCCTCAAATAAAGTATCAAATGTGAGCAACGACATAGTGATCAATAGATCTGAACAGTTAACCCTTCAAGTGGCTTCGACGTGATATCTCGTCCATCAAGATCTGATAAATTTTGATAATGACGAGATATCTCGTCACCAAGAATGCCGATTGAATTCCGAATGATATATTGACGTATTTTGATAATGACGAGATAACTCGTCCATCGAGATCTGAACAGTTTCACTAATGATGAGATACCGCGTCGAGACAACCACCAGAAAGGTTAAGAAACTAGAGCAAATCCAATGCCCCAAGTCTGCTGTGTTAAGTATTTCTAAGGAGAATCCAACCATACTTAAGGAGCGCTGTAGCCCGATTGCACCCGACTAAATCCTCTGGATCGAAAATTGTCATTTTTCGATCCAGAGGATTTAGTTATCTGTTCAATTAGCCCTCGCGTTGAAAGAAATGCCAGTAAGGTGGCATACCATCCTTAAGAGGAATTCCATTAAGGTAGAAATAATTGCATTTGTGGTGTGAGTACTTTCGAAAAAAAAGTTCCTTGGTATGAGTGATGGGTCGGATGTTTTAACTTTATCGATTTTCGCACCCCCGACATGTGAAGGTGAAATTAGTTAGTCGTGTGGTGGTAGAAAATCAATCAAAACGGCCCAGGATGGTCAAATAAGTGTCAACTTTAATTTCTCAGAACTTGACATTGTAAGGCGGAGTGAGGAAGGTTGGATGTATTGCCTGCTCGTGTTCTTGGTTTCAGGTGAGAAGCGGGGGAAGGCTGTTCTCCAACAATGTACACTGAAAGCTCAAATCTTCAAAATGATTGGTTGAGTTAGATTTTAAGACGCAAGGGCCTTTTTGGTCCTGTTAGGTTGGTTGGTTCTTTTGCAGTTTTATGGCGCAAGGATCATATTTGGCTAACCTGTTCCAAACACAACACAGGCAACTAATAGAAAAATGTCTTGGAAGGGAAAAAAGAAGGATCGGGAAATAAAATAATGGAACGAAAGCAGAAAGAGATCGCTTGGGTATTCCAAGTGTCCGACACCCGTGTGACGAAAGACAATAAGACCAATGGGAAAAGGAAAGATCATAAGATTGTGTGTCTTCGTTCCGTGAAGCCTTTACACACCTAAATGCGATGTTCTCCTGAGGACTTGGATCAGTCAGATCCTAAAGAAAATTGATCATATGCTGCAGACTCAGATACAGATGCGATGGCGTAATACTCTGCTGCACTTATAATACTTTCTTTGCTTACCTCTAAGTGCTTACACTCTCTTTGGCTAGATTCGTTAATCACTAAATTTCATGTGTCATAACGCGACCAGTATGCATCCACAACGATCATTAATACTTCGAAGATTGTGTTCAGCTTGGCAGTTCTCAATACGTATTACATTAATAACTCACTGACATCCATTCTTCTAACAGAATTTGCCGTGTGCAAGTTTCGTTTGATGGTAAATGTCACTCACCAAAAAGAAAATGAAGCTTCTTTGATCACCAAAAGTAGAGCGATTTCGACTCGCTACAAATTCAGTAATGAGCGGAATTTCTCTCTAAAATGCACAGAACGGGCTGCGAAAAAGCAGCATTATTTCAGTTTCATCAAATATTCTTATTGTATTCAAGTAACAGAAATCTGAATTAGAAACTGTATTATTTTTATAATATTCTGGGTGTTATTTTACATGTCCCTTTAATTGAAGTATGGTCCATTTTCTGTCTTATGGCTCCGTATCAAGCCTTAATAATTTCTATTTGTTTAAGTCAAAGCATAAAAGGATAATAAATTCTACTTTTTATTAATGCTTTTTACTTGTAAATGCATAGATAATTACATATCATATATTGTACTAACCACTATGCGCACTATTATTGCAACTCTCATCATCTGATTAATACCTAATCATAGTAGTTTTGGAATTATATATTGATAATGTATGTGTATATCATAGAAGGAAGATACTTTATTATACTTAAATGGTCAAGTTCTCTTTGTGTTATAAAGAAAAATAGGTGATTCACGTTATATGCGAAACAAAGATTTATAACTTTTTCACATCATAAATGTTGTGCATTTTATTTGAGAATTAATCTTACGGCTGACTAACTTTACTGTCTAAGTAAAATACTTCTCACCCTGTTTCTTAATCTCTGAATTGTAGGTTTTTAATGCATTCTGAATATTTATTTAATTTGAGTCATAATTTCTAAAAGCGATTCTGGAAGAATTCAAGTGTCCTAGTTTTTTCATTATAATTTAAAATTCTAAACTGGAAATCACTTAATCAAACTTATTAATTATTGACCTTGCGGCTATTTTGGTAAAAAAAAATAGCCAAATTTTTCCTTCTACGAGGAAAAAACACAAAAAAATAAACTTCGTTCATTCTCCCATATTTCACAAACTTTTAAGCTGAAACAACAGTTTTTTATCCGAATAACAATTAAAATCGATAGCAAAATTAGTTCTTTGACATATGAATATTTCAAGTGTGATGGTTTCAGTTAATTGATGTCAGGGAAAAGAATTATTTAGTAACATGAATGTTAAAAAATGAATTTTAAAACCTGAGAATTTTATCTATTACGGAATACATTTCCAGAAACGTTTTTTCGTTATGCTCCTAAATTATTAGTTCAATTGGTTTGACATCGTACCAAGAAAGTTTGTGCTAAAAACCGTAATTAGCTTAAGAGAAGTTTTTGTTTTGTTGTATATCCATTTGCTTATATAAATAAGTAAAAAGAAGTGTTCCTTTTCTCATCTGTTTCTCATTTGAGTCATAATTTCTAAAAACGATTCTGGAAGAATTCAAGTGTCCTAGTTTTTTCATTATAATTTAAAATTCTAAACTGGAAATCACTTAATCAAACTTATTAATTATTAATTACTTATTAAAAAGAATTTTTTTGATAATCTCAAAAGTCGCTCTTTTATATACGTTATACACGTGGATGGATCCTTTGAATACTGAAAACTAGACAGTGAATACGAGGATATCAAGATAAAACGTAACTTACTACTTGCGATATAATCTAAGCGTTAAGCTAAATTAGTTTTTATGATTTTAATTCAGTGTAAAATTAGACTATTTATGATTCACACTTTGCATTTGTGAATGAATTGAATGAATGGAATAGTTTTAAAAAGGTTAAAAAAGAGCAAGGTTATAATATAAGATCCACTATATCTCTACACAACCATAGTTAATGAAAATGATTTCCCCTAAATTGGATTACAATAAAGTTATTTTTGTTCCATTTAATTTCTCAGTTAATTAAAACACTAATGTATTTTTTATCCAGAAAAGGATTGAAAATCGTTGCAGTAATTCTTGTGCTGATAGTCCAACGTCGATTACCACCTTCAAAACATGAAGCTTGTCAATTCAGAGCACCTCCGTTTAGAAGTTGTACTATATAGATAAATGTATGCAACAAACAATTTGTTTAACGTTTTTATCTTGTTTCTATACGAAAGAGGCTGCGTATTTACTCAATTTTGTGAATTAGAACTTAGTAAATTTAGTATATAAAACCAATTTTTAAAAATATTACAGTAATTTGGAATTGTGTTTTAGCCTAATATATTTTTAAGTGTGTACTTCACCATTCCTATTAAAATTAAGTTCAAATTATTTACTAATTGTTTTGGACTTTTAATAAATTTCTTTTTGGTGTAGACTCAATTTTAGGAGCCACTGTATATTGAATCTATTCCAAATGCAAATAAATAATTACTTATTCTTCCAAATTCAAATAAATGATTACTTATTCCTCCAAATACAAATAAATAATTCCGAAGAGATTAGTTGAATGAATTAAGGCTCTATCAAATATATTTTACGCTCTTGGATTACTTTTATAAAAAGATCTCTCTCCATAAAATGCATCGTTAATTTCAAATGAAGCTCATTATATGAACTTTCTACGTTTTCGAATAAAAAGTAATTTTATTTAACTTCTTTTAAAAACTTTTTTAGGGTTGTGTAATAAAAGTTAGTTAATTTGTTTAAAGCACTATGAACCGCGTCGAGAACACAAGTCGAGAATAAATGGATTCTTAACCTTACGCTAAAAGTCGTTCCTCCAATCAACTTGTTTGCATCCACTTCAATGAACAAATGAAGCATAGATTAAATTAAGCCAGCTAAAGATAAAAAGGTTACTTTCCGACAGCGATTTAATTGACGAAAATCAGAAATACGGCTCTATTTAACGATAAATTAATCAATACTTAGATATGGATATTTATTTTACGCTAATCAGGCTCAAACTTTACTGTAAGTGAATTACTAGATATTGGAATTTAGCAAATCTCTTCTAAATGCCATGAAATGAATTATTCATTATATGACGTAACTTCTATTTTGAAACAAAGCATGTAATTAGAGCGATAGCAATTAATTACAAGCAAAAGGTAAAAGGAAGATACGGAATAACTAACACAGTTATTGGATAAAAACAAGAATTTTTTATGATGATGTAATATAGCTTTATGCATTAATTTTCATCATAATACACTTTTGGTAAAAAATGTTAATTTAATCTGCTTATAAGATTGAATTCTTGTAAACGAATAACAAACGCATCATACTTCTGTAAACAAATGAAAGATATATCTTACTTTTGAAAAATAAAAACTCTTAACCCTTCAAGTATTTCCACGATTTTATCTCGCCCAAGATTTGGTCAATTTTGCTAAATACGAGATATCTAGTCGAGAAAATTTTTCCGTATTACTCCAAGGGGAATGAAGATATAAGTAAGAAAAATAAATTGTCCTTTGTCCAGACCTGGTGACAGTTTGAAACAAGTTTTTGCATCAGAGACTGGACACTACAGGGCAGGTTTCGACGTGAAGGCAAACCTCCGGGAGGGTTAAAAAGGCAGTTTAGGAAACTCCTAAAATTATCTTTTATGTTAAAAAATAAACAAATCAGTAAAGTATTTGAATGATTGGGCAAGAATTTGTATATATTGAAATACAAAACATTTCTGTTTCCCCATCCAAAAAAGTTATAATCATTTTATGGTGAACTAAATGATACTTCCGTATTGTAACACAACGTTAAATTTAACCCATTGAAATCTTTAAGAATATGCATGCATATTAGTTTGATCTTATATTACATCGACTAAGAAACATGTTCTGAATTAGTGATGATGTACAATCGAACTATATAAAAAGGTATTCTAATAAAATTACCCAATTGAATACATAAATTTTCTTTATATATACTTGCAGTTGCAATTTTTAGACTTCTTTGAACTCCTAAGAAGCAATCGAACTTTCATTCTCATCATAAGCCCTTTTAACAAAATAACGAAATAAATAAAACTTGAAGTACAGGGAAAGGGTTTGAAGGGTATTCAGAAAATAAATCTTATCTCAGAAAATTTTATTGTAGACATTTCCAGACATCGCTACCATCAGGACAGAAAAACTGTCAGTTTTATTCTTACTATAAATTGTCCAAATGAATTCCATTGGAAATCCAGAAAAATGGGAAATACTCAAACCAATGGAAATGCATTGAGACAGTTGGCAATTTCAGAGTGAGAAAAGAACGCTTGTCCATTGCAAAGACCAGAACTGTCTATAATAAATTCTCGCTACAGCGAAGACTGTCTTATTACGAAATTTAACTTCTCTTCAAATAATATTGAGACGATTATACCCTAAATTGACTCAGAAAGTTCCGCATCCTTTAATGACAATATTTGGAGACATGATCTGATATGACGGATGGAGATCTCTGTTCAAGGAAAACACACAAGGTCAAACGTGATTAAAGCAGCAATAAAGATGTCGTTGACGTAGGTTATTGATTTTTTTGATAATATTTACCAACCTATAGTCATTTCCTTGCTACACAAGGGCTAATTATATCGGTAACGGCTTAAAGTGGATTCCGAATTAAAGACAACCACCATGAGGGTTAAGGTTAATATGTATTATAATTACGTTATCAATAGAGATCAATACAGGAAAAACAATATCGCATTTTTGAACTGTTCAGAAACTTTTCAAGATATTATTTATGTACTGAAACACTGCATAGTACAACTTCCATGATATATGAGTCATACTGGAATGGTAGCATCTGATAGAATCTATTCTCAACCCTTTGGGAGACACGAGATTTCCAAAAGGTGTACTATTGCTTTTGTCACACATCCTATTTGATGAATAAGTAACAACTTCCATAGGTTGAAATAATCCTAGTACATATTTTATAGGTCAAGGTGGTAAAAACTGGTTGGAAGTCGTGCAGGGAAGAGAAATACTAGATTATCGGATATATTCACGTAAACCCTTCACAAGGTTAAAGATGTGTCATTTAAAAACTAAATTTGTGTAAAGTTTACTTTCTTTTCTATTTTTAAGTTAATTGAAATTGATGTGCTATACAAACATGAAAGTTTTAGATACATGATTGTACATAAACTTATAAATACTAAACTAACTCAATAGTTTAACAAACTTACATCGTAATTTTAATAAAAGGTTATACAACACGTCAAACGCAATCAGTATATCATTAACTTCCAAGCGCCATGACTGTATTGTTATCCCAATGGCGACAACGCAAACAGATTTCTGTGACTTAACCCCGGGAATAGATATTCTATGGTCCAGTAATGTCGAATTTGTATTCTAAATCCCCTTTCCTGCCCTAAATGGCCGCCGATTAGCACCGAACCAGAACGTGCTTGGACTGTATCTACGTTATCTTCTCTCCAGGGTCCTTTGGGTGTTGGAAAACAAATCACACGTGAAACTTTGACTTCCGTAACTTTAATTTATCTTGCACTATTTTCATCTTCTGCATAGTAAAAAATTCAAACTTTTCTTAGCCTGGTTATTTACAGCATGAAATATAGTTCTGTTGCTGTAATTCACTGAATATTTCAGTTATTGAAGGATAATTATCTTTTAACCACGCGTGAAACTTCGATATTGAGAGATTTGAATTTATTTCAAGTAATTTTCACCTTCTGCAATAGAAGAACATTAGCTACATTAACTATGTATTTCGTTGATTATTTAGTGCCGAAAACATACTATGGTGGCTATACCAGGGCTGCCATAGGCGACCTTTTGCTACTATTTTTCAACCTTGGCGACTAGGGGTATCTTTTAAACAAAATCGTCCCAAAAGATCCTATTTCCTAACTTTTGGCAACTTTTTGAAAATGTTTGCGACTGAAATTTTGACGACTTTTTTTAAAATTCACCAAAGATCAATACAAATGTGGTCCCATTTTTTAACTAATAGTGGACAGATAAAATACTTCGAAGATTTTCCTTTTGGAGAAAAATTTTCCTACGGACGCCGATTTAGAAGTTTTGGAACATAAAAGGAAAACACAGGAATCGATGGTTGCTAGATTGCCTTGAAAACCTTTGATTAATTAAAATTATTTGGTTTGTTTAATTTTAAAATTTAAATTTCTTGAGATCTTCAAGGATTTAATTAGCATAATTTTGTGTTTTAGCCAATTCATTGTGTATCTGAGCAACTGAAGTAACTAAAGCTACTAAAATAGTACTTAAGATAAGACTTTTTTGCTGCTATTTTTAATATTTCACAAGTGTTTAGGCTGCGGAAGCCTTGCTATACGAGTAATCTAAGAAATTTTAATCATGGGGATTATAAAATAATAACAAATTAAATGAATAGGATTACTTCAAGGCTAGCAGTATTTCAAAATACTGAAGATTTCTACACTTTCAGTTATTTTATTCATATTATGCTAGTACGCTTTTGCTTGTGTTTGCTGTGTACAGTTAGCTTTATTAATATCTCTACTCTCATAAATTATAACTCGTAATCTCTCAGTTCCTTTGATATAACATTTTTATCGATAGGGATAACTACCTTTATATTTTAAAAGGACACAATTTTCCGTACGTTTTCTGGAAAACTGCTTAATTTTTTAAGGTGGAAAGGAAATTCTAAACTGGTAGCTTGTTCCAATTTCTCTTTGCCGTTCTTTTACTCAAAAAGGAATCAATAAACTCTGAAGTTTTTACAAGGTACGAACTAAAGTTAAACTTATCACCGATGACTTAATGAAACGTCATTTAAATGCAAGATAATTAAAAACAGTTTGTGTCGGCAATCAATGAAAGGTATCCCTTCAATTCTGCATCCATTTCAATTTTCTTGTCTACCAGATACCTGATCATAACTTCATAGTTATCTAGCTATTTGTATCCTATCCGCTCAAAATTCTTTTCAAATCTACAGAAGTTTGGACTTCATAAATTGGCATTAGCATAGCCCTTATCTAAGGATAAAATTTTTTTTAAACAATGCTCCATGGGGGTTTCTTAGAAAATTAACTATTGATTTTCTCTAGTGGTTTTCATGCAAACACTAAATCTCTATAAATAAGAATGGAGTGTTAGTTCATTGGATATTTTCGACTTGTTTCAAGTTTTCTCTCCGTTTTGGGCCCTTCTGATGCAGAATCCGTCTCTTGCGCGTTTGGTGTCTGTCTGTCCATCCGTCTGTCTGTATGTATGTGTACGTGTAACGTTTGAATATATTTTCATGACACTTTGCATACTGCGAGTTCTTATATTCATTTAGTGACTGAGCTTGGTTGCGTAAGTCTGTCTGTCCGTCTTCCCGTTCTATGTTCGATTTTGTGTCTGTTTTTGTACAAGTACCACATAAGATTTGTTCAACATATTTTAATTTAATGTTTTATATTTGATACACCACATTTAATTTAGTGAATGCATTATTTGAAATTCCTTTGTTTACATATTTAGGCTAGTTTCACGTTAAAACATCTGAGTAACTATACTTAAATCAACCATAATTTAGTAGTTTTGGAGTAGCTGGAATGCACATTGAGCATTGCAACTACTTAAATTGTTTTACTAGTACAGCTGAAAAATTAATTAATTTTAAAAACTATTGCGGAATTTAAATTGTAACAATTTTGTATTTTGAGACTTATTTATTTTCTTTGCGAACTATAAAGTATTTCCGAATATTTGGGGGCAGACGGTAATTTGCAACTAAACAAAAATTTGTGTTCGTTTGCCACGTGCAGTGTTACATATATACGTATGTAGTACATATTTTCTGTTTCTTTCGCTCGGAATTAATTTCGTATTGTTAAGCTTTCTCTAACTTTTAGCTGTAAGTTGTGTTAACTGTGCGAGATTAAGAGGAAAAAAAGAATCACCAATTTATATCTTTAGAACAACTTTTTTTATCATCAACTTTTATTTTCTTTCATTTCGCTGTTTTCTGTTGTTTTTTGTTTTAAATATTTATTATTTCAATAAACTGTAATTTCTTTTCATCACACGCAGGACCACCACAATGTATTTGATTTAAATAGGCATAGTTAGAATAAGCAAATTTTATGTTGAATTTTGTTATTATTGAAAGAACGTTAATGTTAAAAAATCCGAACTAGGACTTTTGAAACATTACAAATTCTTTGTTATATAGTGACAGAAGGTCGAAGTGCTTAATTTTACGAATTGAAGCTATACTTAAGCATCTTATATGAGGAAGGTTTTCTTAAAATAATGTTTTTTTAGAAGAAACTATCAAATCGATTTGCCATTTAAAAAAATGGTAATCGATTACCTTCGTACAGAAGACATTCAATTTTAAAACACGTTCTTTTATTATTGCACGTGCCACAAAACGGAATTTTCAAGAAACAATGTGTATCCACTTTTAAACAGACTTAATAATAAATAACTTATGAAATTAATTCGTTATCTTTCCATTAGTGGCGAAATTCAAAAATGTCGTAAACCTGGTTGAAAAGTGTACCTTTAGCAGAGGTGCGATATATGTTAAATGCATTACATGGACAGATATGCATGTATAGGATTTTTGTCCAAAGTAGGTTGTAGAAATTATAAAAATATCGAAAAGGTGTTAAAAAGTTATTTTGCTCACACTTAAATGATTTGGCATTTTTCTACGAAAGAGGAAAGTGATTACTTTTTGGTCGCTTTCAATATATAGTTAACTACTTGAACCCGAATGAGATCGGGCAATTTTGCTAGTAGCATATAAAGTTGGATTTTTAAGCCTGTGAACCATTTCCCGTCAGAGATGTACGGAAAAATTTTTCTTTCCGATTATGTTAGCGTTTTTTGGAAGCTTACGATAGAAAGGTAAAAGAAAAATGCTTTAATAAAGGAAAGCAAATCGCTAAAAATGGTAATGAATTTCTCCGAGTTTCGTGGCATTTAAAATGTAAATAAAATTCATTGCGCCCCAAAACATAAGTTGAATTCGTTTATTTCTAGCTTTAAAACCGAATGGTCTATTTGCACAATTCTTTTGGGTAAATAAACTTCGAAAGAAGGATCCTCCCTAATGACTTCAAATTTACCAGACTTGTTGGAAGAGAAATATCACTCCCTTGCTTTAAACGCACAATAATTAATTCAAAATATTTGCATGATTCTTCAAAATTCTGGAGCGGTTTATATTGCCAAACATATCAAGGCAAACTGAAATTTTTAAAACGAAATTATACGTTTAAACCATTTATATAGCGAGTTACGTTAATATTATAATTGTGGTGTTCAATTTAATTGATACATTTATCCATTCTTCAAGAACCTTTAATGTAAAACATTTCCGTTTAGTTTGTAATAAACATAGTTCGTGTGTGATTATATATATTCAGCTACAGAAGACCATAATTCTTCAGTTTTGCTAATATGCACCGATAAAGTATTATTTGAATGAAGAATTAGTATTGGCTCGAAGGAAATACCATGGTATGCCTTTAATATGATATTTCATTTCACTGTCGTGGTTCTGCATACTTATTCCCTAACGTCTTCTCCACATTAAAGCGAGGCTAATACATTTGTTACCAATTAAGCATGAAGATAAATCGAAATGTGAAATAAATGTCTCGCAAACCCCTGTTAAATTGCACTGATTAATATGCTTCTTTTATCTATATCTCTAATTTGTGTTTATTCACTTTATCCTATGGTATTTTGCATTTGGGATTTCTCATATGTGAATGAAATACTTAAATACTTTTTCTAAAATAGCTTTAAATATGTTTGACTCTATGTTTGAGTGGAAATACTAATACATATATTTTAGCTTCCAACCACAGGAAAAAATATTTCCTGGACGAAGAGAAATATTTTAAATTAAGTGAAAGCCCATCTTTGTTTCTGAATTCATAATAGAATGTTACATTTTTGTATACATGGTGGATAATTTTAACTAATCAGAACTGGAATAGATCGTATTACATAACCATAAATATTTATAGGGATGATATTTCAATGCGACATGAAAGAAAATTCTTATCCTACAAGAGATTTGAATACGAAAAAGGAATTGTTACAAATTTAAATATGCATTGAAAAATATGCATTGGAATGTCAGTTTTGTGTATGAAGCCATTGTTTGTTTAAATTGATAAGTGATTTTGAGTACATTTTAAAGTAGTCTAAAAAGGAAACACTCCTTCATTAAAATTAAACATTGCTTACTAAGACAATAAATATCTGAATGAATCCTCTCGCTTAACCTTGTTAAGTTAAATATTAAAACAATTGATTGTTGAGAATAAATATTTTGAAATAAGACTAAGCAATCGATTCGGAACACATTGGAGAAGCCTATAACATTTTAAATTCCTTCATTGCTACAGAACAGAAATTGGATTGGTACATATTTCATCTCTATACTCCGCCTTACAGAGGAATTGTGAATGATGAGGGCCAAAGCAATCCACTAAACCAGTGGTCACCAAAGTGGTCTCTATCGACGCCCAGAGATCGATATAACATTGTTAGGGGTCGATTCGGGCTCAGGGGTCAATAAAAAAATATAAGACTACATTGTACTGGTAATATTATCTAAATTAAATTTTAGATTTTAAGTATTATTTTCCCTCCTATCAAATATGCAATGTTAAGGAGGACGTCGTAAGGAGGACGCATCCCTTTGAGGTTAAGCCAATATAATAATATATACCATATTATGCATATAATAAGCAATCTAAAAACTCACATAAGTGTCTTTTTTCCTTGTCCTATTATAATTACATAATAGCAAAATATAGGTGGTCGATAAAAAGTCAAGAAACTTGAAGGGGTCGATGGGCAAAGTTTGGCGGCCCCTGCACTATATATACAACATATAAAACCCCCTTCTGATGGTTTATCTTCTCTTCGTAAACTGCTCTGTAACGTCCAGTCACTGGTGCAAAAGATACATACTCAATCAATGCATATAAAAAGGGGAAATGAAACAAATAGTCAAGATTAGGTATTATGATGCCAGGATATGGAATGATGCCGCCTTTTACGTCGAGACCATAGACTGATGATCCGCATAGGTTCCTAATTCACCTGGAGATGGAGACTCTTTAGTCACTTTTCGGATTATCAGAGTATCTGTAAGATTGCATTAAATAATTGTAGAGTAGCTTTTGATAACTGAGAGAAAATAAATTTGTCAAAATTCTTCCATTCGACACTTTCTCACCAACTTCTCTAACAAGTTATGCAACAGAAAATCATTCTCATTAAGTGACAAAGATTTCCTCGAAAGAAACAATCCTTATAAAAGAATTTTTTTTTCGTGATCGAAATGACTGTAACGAACTCTTCGAAGAAAGAGAGCTAAATTAGTTCCAGAATTGTTTAAGTGTTTTAATATTCTAATATGTGTTTTGTAAAGTTTCAATATTCTAATATGTATTTTGTAAAGTTTCAATATTCTAATATGTATTTTGTAAAATAAAATGAAGTAAATATTTCTATTTTTTTATTCTCCTAGAAATGTGCCCTCAAGGGATACATTAGAATATATTTTTAAAAATTTTGACTTTAAAAATACAGTTTCTTCGCAATAGGTCATTGGTTTGTGCTTAAACTCATTTCAGTGTGATGAATTCAGATTAAGCTAATCATTAATTATTTAATTTAGATTTAATAAGCTAATTAGAATATTTTTAACAGTGATACCTCAAATTCTAATTTGATTAGAAAGACAATTTGTGTTGGAAATTATTCCTAATAATATTCTTCATGTTTCGACCCTCAATCGAATTGCTAGAGCGAATGGGTCCTTTGTTTTACCATTTTTTCACGAAGGAAATCTAAAAAGATCAAGATTTTTTCAGGAATTTTAATGTTTAAAAATAAATTACAAATTCATTTCTTATCTAATAACTGACTGAGGGTCAAAACATCCACTGCATTTTATAGATTATAATGATACAAAAAGTAATTATAATAGCTCAATTCGCTGTTGAGTTATTCCCGTTTGAACAAAGCATCCTATTGCACAAACACAGTTCTTTAGAAATTGAGTTTAAAGTTTGGAAACACGTTTATATATAGCGACAGAACCTAACGAAAACCATTATAACTTGAAAACCATTTCGAATATGTACAAGATCGTGGTATCGTTTGAACGCTAAGAAGTTGGAAAATATTTTGAATAAAAAAAAGTATCGATATTCTGGTCAATTTTCGTGATTTCTAGTGTTGTATAAGTACTGAGCTCGGGTGAAGGGGATTTTTCAATAACTCTCCATCTCGAGCGTTGAGCAACTTACAACATTGTGGGTGTAGGTGGATTGAAAAATAATGACAGATCTGCCTGGATCTAAATAAATGCTATTTATTCAGCATCAATCCTTGACCCTATTTACAACCAAGCCCACGATTGAGTCAGATCGCGTCTTTTACAAAAGTCTAGCTGGTGTGTCTGCAAATTGGTTGCAGAGACGCTAATGTCTCCTCACATACGAGGTCACCCTTGCGCAACTTAACTGCGCAGATTATGTAACAAATGTTTGGTTGAGAAACCTCCTCAATGCCATCTATTGGCCTCTCTCAAAGCCAAGAGTTGGTGTTCAAATTATATATCTCTGTTATAGTGTATTCATACACTTTTGTGTATACGGGCTTCGCAAACCCTAGGTACTCTAGAGACTATTTATTTCCCCATGGGGTTTATCGTCTTCAGTAAACACAGGGGTCACGCTCCCGGTATACCCCAAGTGGTCCTTTCCTGTTTTCATCCCACTACTATATCAACACTACTACATTTTTTACTTGGCGTTGTCTGTCTTGTGTTTGGTGCAGCTTGGCCAAATATGGTAACCTGTACCATAAAACCCAAAACCAACCTAGGAATGTTATGTCGGTTTACATTAGATCTAACTATCTCTTGTCGGTGTCATTGAAATGGAATCATGTTTGTCAAAACACTACAGAAATCAAAGTCGGAGGTCCTTGGAATGTTTTATTCATTGGTTCTGTCAAATGTGGGAGGAGAAATTATTATGACATTTTGTCGTTGAATCGAGTATATTTCAAAAATGTGATAGCTTTTCAAATAAATGCTTCGCTTTGAAACATATTTCAAGTCAGCCTTTTTATTCAAACGTTAAAACTGTCATTCTGGTAGCGAGGTTTTAGTTCTGAAGCAATCGGTTGACGGTCTTAGTAAATACACAAGAAATAAAATATATAGTCAATTTTCTGTTATTATACATAATTTATTTAAGGGTTGTATGTTCTTAAGAATGGGACAGCTTTGGGAATTTCTGTACCCTTTCTCAGAGTCATAATAATGAAGATCTAAGCCTTAAAGTTTAACAAACATTTTTCTTCGAGCACTAAAATTATTTAATAGAAAAGTGTCGGTTATGTATAAATAACTAATCTGTCGTTTTGTACAAAACTTTGAAATTGTACATTTTTAAACTTTTTAAAAGTGAATCGGTGCGTCAAGATTTAGGGTAGTATTAATGAAATTGAAAAGAACCCTATAGACCGGAAAAGCATATAGATGAAAACAATAAAATTCATGTGATTCATTATTTAACCCTCTGAGTGTCACGATATTTTCGAGTAATGTAGTATTGCTTTTATCCCACAACATACGTAATGACTAAATGGCGATATCTATTGGATGAAAGTGTCTATGGACTTTTCCAACCTTTAGAAAGATCCTATTAAATGAAAGTGTCCTTGGACTTTTCCAACCTTTAGAAAGTTCCTATTGGATGAAAGTGTCCATGGACTTTTCCAACCTTCAGAAAGAAACTATTGGATGAAAGTGTCCATAGAGGTGATCTTTTCCAACCTCTAGAAAGATTCTATTGGATGAAAGTGTCCATGGACTTTTCCAACTTCTAGAAAGATCCTATTGGATGAAAGTGTCCATGGACTTTTCCAACCTTTAGAAAGATACTATTGGTTATTTCTTTAGAATAGAAAGTGGAAAGATCCTTCTATTGCTCCTTTCCTTCATTTTTAAAATTTAATCATTTAGAAAGATTATATTGGTCCTTACCCCCTTAGACTAGATTCATTTATTAAGATTCTGCTGATCGCTTCCTTATAATGGAATTCTTTGGAAATAGTCAACTGCTCATTTCCTTAGAATAAAATTATTTGGTCAAGAAGGTCAAAACTGGTTAGAAGTTATGCAGGGAAGACTGCAAGTTACGTGATGGAATTAATCGTGTGAACCCATCACAGGGTTAATTCTCTTGGTTGTTTATCATCGTTTATAAAACTGCTTTGTTATGTCCAGCCACTGGTGCAGAAACCTATTCCAAACTGTCACCAATTCTGGGTAAGGCAGTTTGTTTTTCCTACTTATATCTTCATTCCCCTTCGAGTAATAAGGCAGTTTTGTTTTATCGACATATCTCGTCTTCAAAAAATTGACCAGATCCTGGACGAGATATCTCTTTGAAAAACTTGGAAGGTTAAAACGAGGGTGAAATCACAGCTCAATTCGATACGAAACAAGCGAGACAATTAATCATGTTTTCAACTTTTAAGCATTTTTGATCGAAGTCAATTACTAATTAATGATAAATTATATTGGCGCGTGCTGAAAATACGTATCGTTCGGAAGTAACAAGTCAAGAGATGTCACATCCGGAATATGTACACGAAGTACTTTCCTCCACGAAAACACTACAACCACGTTCATTGATCTTGACGATAGGTAGGTAGGATGTTAACGTTGCACTCGACCAACACAACGGGCTATTGGCGACGGTCTGGGATCAATCCCTAAGAGAAAGGTCCAAGGACAACGCCAGGTAATTTTGCACTACGATCAGATGACGAGAACAACACCTGAGCTGGCAGTCCACTCTCCAAATTTCCATACCACGCCAACGTGAAGGCATTTGAAGCCACGACATATTTAAAGTGAACTAGCCCCCGTGAACGCGGCGGTCTTTGGCTGGACCTAATTTCCAACTCGCAAACCTCCGGTTGGAAATCTATTGCTCTACCAACTGGGCTACCGCGACCCTTATCTTGACGGGAAAGCCTCTCATACATGTAGTATTCTTCTGCAATTTTATTCAAAAGAATTCTCCTTCAAGTCTTCACTTTATCCCTTGTCTTTTAATCCTTTGATAATATAGCTGCTCGTAATCCCACGACATTGTTAAAAAGCAACGCTTGAAAAATCATCTGCAACATTTTCTGGTTTGATCTAAGTTGTAACTTGTTACAACTTTGGCTGGATAGGCAACATAACAGCGGGTAGAACAATTAAAATAAAGACAGTAAACATTGCTATAATTTTCTATAATTTATAGTGAATGGATGTTGATGGCAGTGTGAAACAAAGTACCTACAGTTAAAAGAAAATATACTGAAATTGCTCGAGAAATATATCCACGATACGAAGGATGCCATATTCTCAAACACAAATTACGTTGAAATTTCAATCTAGAGATTGAAAAATAAGCTTCTCGTTTCATAGTGAAGAACTCTGTGTGGAAATAAATAGAAATTTGTTTCTCTAATGGTTTCAGTATATTGTAAAACTTAGCTAAAGAAAGAATTTCTTCTTTGAATAAACTAGATTTCCCAATGGATCTTTTATAATAATAAAGCGTTTCGGAAGAAAATTAATTTTATAGGATTAATTTAAATCCAGGTATAAAATCCATTAATTTTGGGATTTGAATTTTTGTAAAAGGGTAATCGAGCTTTTACATTGTGAATTAGATTTAAGCCATACTCACTTAAAGGAGACAATATTTGCTTTTACAAAGGTAAATATATCATACATCGGTAAAGTGGCATTTTGTTGGTAGGAATTTTTTTTCTCAGCTCCATTTCATAAACGTTTTCTTTTAATTGTAGTTAGCACTTTTAAGAATTTTTTGAAAATATATATGATGAAATATTAAACTGGGAATGGAATTTCTACAAAAAGAAATCAACAACTTAGAAGATAGGTTTTCCAAGAAGAAATTATCATTTTTAATATTTCTAGTATCCTGTCAATTTAAACTAGGCATTTATGAAAAGAAAAACATTTTATGATCAGAGGAAATATGGAATTATAGTTTTAAATTTAAGTAGTTACCTCAGTGATAAGTTCCAAGATCGAAATTCCAAGAACGATTTCGAACAATACGTCCTGATTTCTCGAAAACAGGCGTAGCAATTTAACTAAATTGAAGCTATGATTTAAATTTATTTTCCCTATTGCCTTCATATATTATCAATTTCTTATCCCAAGATTATAAATTATACTTTTTGTGCAGTTAACCTTTTCATAAGGATGGGACGCAAAAGAAATTTCGCATTGTGGGAGCGAAGCCTATGGGTATGTAGGTAGCTGAATAAACGTCGCACTTGAGCAACACACGGGCTATTGGCGACGGTCGGGGATTCATTTGAGGACAACACCTTGCAATTTTGAACCATGGTCAGATGACGATATCAACACCTGAGCTGGCATCCCACTCTCCAAACTTCTACACTCCGCCAATGTGAGGACATTTGAGACCTCGACAGATTTAACGTGCTCCATCCCCACGTTCATGACAGTCTTCGGATATCCAATGGAAAAAAGGTTGACGGTATCACTAGCGAGATATCTATCTATGGAACAGTGTTTCATTTTCGGGGTTCGTAAAGTGATCAGCAACGGAATAATGATATTTCTAACAGATTACAACTTCAAACTATTGCCTGTCTACCATGAGGATTTCTCCCGACGCCAAGTCTGAATGGTTATCGCTATGGAAACGGGCTTGTTCATTTTGAGTAGGGACTTTCGGGGATGGTGTATCTTATTTTGCTTTTCGCGAATGTTGGAGGCGAAACAGGGAGTTAACTAGTATAAATCTTCTTGGCGACAAGTAAAAATCCCAACAATGGGAAAGCGCTCCGTGAATTTGCATTTTATTATGCACGTGCAATTGTAACGAGAGTGCGAGGAAACAATGTTGTCTTGATATTATATTCATTATGCAACTGCTAAGTGTTATGTTGGTGAATGTATTTCTAATCATTCCCTTGTAAATTGTAATCATGATATGGAATGTGATGAAAATAAATATAAAAAATGGAGGAGTATAAAATAGAGTTAAACCGTGCTCTATGTGGTTTTATATCCTGTATAATTTATTAACCCTCCAAGTAGTTTGGAAGAGATATCTCGTCCATCAAGATCTGACCAAATTTTCTAATGATGAGATATCTCGCCATTCAGATATTGCCGATTTTTTTTATGCTGACGAGATTAAGATCTGGTCGGTTTTCTCCTAATGTCGAGATATCTCGTCCATCAAGATCTGGACAGTTCTGTTAATAACAAGATAACTCGTCAAGACAATCACCAGAAGGGTTAATAAATGTCTAAACTTTTCTAACCAGTATTCGTTTCCAATTGAAAACGAGCTTTGGGGTAACTTAAAAGAAGGCAGTCGCAGTATTTCCAATCTAGAACTGTTTAAAACGATCTAACTGATAATCCAATGACCCAAATAGCGACTAGAGAGACATTCAACACCTCTAGGCGAATTAGGAGCCAATTCTGGGACAACGCAATCATCGAGAAAATATATTTCCAAATTGTCGTTAAATGCACTAATGTTGCAAACTTGGATACATATCTTCAAACATCCCCAATGGAATAGAAGTCCGCTTCTACGTCAACAGAGGGTGACTGTCTGGAGCAGTTCTTGTGGTATACAGACAGTACTCAATCTTGATTGTTTGCTAAATCCTTTGGGTTGGTCGGGTTTTTATGACGGAAGAGCCATATTTGGCCTTACTGTGCCAAACACAAGATAGACAGTATCAAGTAATGGACATACACGGAACGTCTTACTGACACAAAAGAAATTCGCCAAAGGCGGAATCAAACTTGACATGAATCTTAAATCATTTGGGATGAAGCATGCTTTTGGGAAATAAGACACGATACCATCTCAGATAACCGGGTTTTATAAAATACTTTACCACATTTATTAATAACCCAAATTCAAGTGTTTTAGGAGAACTCGTTTTATAAAATGTGATCCATCTTAATCGTTTCCTTTCTTTTCAGATTTGTGGCCATTGTCCGACCTCTAAGACCACGCATGTCTAAGTTGTCTGCGTACGCAATCCTGACGACAGTGTGGTTGGCAGGGGCCGTCCTCTCATCTCCCTCCCTCATCTACTCCACCACAATGACCTTCAGGTATGCGGATAGAGGTCACCGCACTATCTGCTACCTGGTGTGGCCCGATGGACCAGCTGGTCATTCTTACTCTGATCACATGTAAGAAAGCGGTTATCTTTTTAAAAACTGTCTTAACCCTCCTGGTGGCTGTCTCGGCGAGTTTCCTCGTCATTAGCAAAACTGACCAGTTCTTGATCTCATAAAAATCGGCAATATCTTCATGACAAGATATCTCGTCATTAGCAAAATTGTCAGATCTTTATGGATGAGATATCTCGTCGAAACCACTTGGAGGGTTAAGATATGATAATTTTTTATCATATTCCAAACTTCAGCCTTTTCGCCATAAGTCTCTGGCAGCCCAATATAGTCTAAAAACAGAAATGAAATGTAGGATTCTACCAGCAGTAGTATTTATTGAGGAGTTAGTAAGATCAGGAAAACCATTCACTTAGGATCTTGTCATGTCTGAAAGCACCCACAGAGGACAAATCTGACAAGCCCATTTGATAGGGATGATATTTCAGATAGTCGTGTCCAGTGGAAACACTAAAGCAAGCGGCTCCTATAGCTCCCTATACATCATGTGGCAAATGAGAATCTAGCAAGGAGATCCAGTATATCTCTTTAGTTATCTTTTTTTAAATATTGAATCAGGTGAGATTTAAGTATTTGATTTTTTCCCCTTTTTAATTTATTATGGCGTACTGGTTCAAAATAAAGAACCTTTAATAAAAACCTTGTTTATTAATCAAAATATGTCTCAGGGTTCAGAACAGACATGCATCAGACACATTAGTTTCAAAAATCAACACGAACTTAAGATGTATATATACACTAGAACATTTTTTAAAATTTTGACTTCAAAAATCCAGTTTTTTCACAATAGGTCATTGGTTTGCGCTTAAACTCATTTTAGTGTGGAAAATTCTGATTAAACTACTTATTAATTATCTAATTTAGATATAATTAGCTAATTAGCACGTTTTTTGAACAGTGTTATCTCAAATTCAAATGTGTTCAGAAAGACAATTCCTGTTAGAAATTATTCCTAATATTATTCTTCATGTTTTGACCCTCCATCAAGTTGCTAGACTGAATACGTTCTTTTTACAATTTTTTTTCACGAAGGAAGTCTAAAAACCCAAGATTTTTTCAGGAATTTCAACATTTAAAAATCAACTAAAAATTCATTTCTTAACCAATAACTTCGACTGAGGGTCAAAACATCCACTGTATTACATAGATTATAATGACACATAAATAATTATAATAGATCAATTCATTGTTGAGTTATCACTGTTCGAAAGAAGCATCCTATTGCAAAATCATAGTTCTTCAGAAATCGAGTTTCAAGTTTTGGAGACGTGTTTGTCTATGGTGACAGTACCTAACCCAAACCCTTGTAACTTGAAAATTATTTCGAATATTTACATGATCTTGGTATCGTTTGAAAGCAAAGGGTTTGGACACTATTTTGAATTATTGAAAAATAGATAGATATTTTAGTCAATTTCCGTGATTTCTAGTGCATACATACACCTTAACCTAAAAGAAAGCGGTCCTTTCGCCATCTTTTTACATTTTTTGTTAACAAGCAGTTTTGTTAATACGAATTGTTTTAATTAGATACAGTCACTAATGGTTCTATCGAACCTACTGCCCTCTTTTTCACGTGCAAAAAAGCGATTTGAGTGTGGAAAGTCTCGTCTACGAAGACAGGGATATTTGTGATATGTTTTCAGGAAAGCACTTGATGAAAGCACAACAATTACTGTCTTGAAGAGAATCATTTCCAAAGCTGAGAACTAAATCCATCCTTTTCACAAAATGCTTGTTGAAATTATTCCTGGAAAAGCGATATTTATTATTGCGCAAGAAGATAAGTGTGGATAAGTAATTCAAATTTTCAAATACCACATTCTTGAATAAATAACAATTTTTTAGGTATACATTTCCAGCACACACTTTGTTTTACATTTCCAGCACTTTGATGAATTTGACATAGACTAGTAAAATGTAGAATGGGAAAGTTAATTAAGTGGGGTTTTTCTTATACTCGTCTCTGTTAAATTCCCTCTAGAAACAAATCCCTGCTCCTTAGCATCTTTATATTACTTTATCCCATCTTTGATCGTTTCTTTGTTCAAAATTAGATTCAATCCATGATGTTCTTGCGAAAAATGTCCAAAAGATATATTGGGCGATCATGAATCTCCTTACATGACAACCCAAAACACTGTAAAATGAGGTCAAGACTAGTCATACAGTAATCTGACTGTTTTAAGAATCAGGATAAATCTTTTTCCTGATACAAATTTCATAGTTTCGGATTGACTAGTTGGGAATCTTGAAAAAGATGTCTATTCTTTAGATAACTTGAAATTTGCTGTTTCCACTGTAATATTTTAAGGGTAAGTAAATGATATACGTGTGTAAAGTGTGAGTACCCGAATAATGTAAGGTATAGAGTTTGAAAATACATTTATATGAAACGCGGGAATGCTTATTCCTGCATTTTAATAACTTTTGTAAATTAACTCATTCATGTGTTGTATTTCTGTTGCATTGTATCTAATTTATGTGTTGTATCTTAGTCTACATTACCGTATTATCCATTAGAAGTCTTGTTTATATTTTCAGGTGACTATATGAATACGACTCAATTGCATTAAATAGTGTATATTTTCTTTCCGTATATAAAAATAAATATATTTCATCTCTCTATACATCTCTATTTGTTACTTTCATCTTTATCATCGGTTTTACTTTTCTTTTATCTTTTTTCTCCATGTTTTCGCTTTTCGTCTTCTCCCAAATCTCGTCTCTGTTAAATTCCCTCTAGAAACAAATCCCTGCTCCTTAGCACCTTTATATCCCTTTATCCCGTCTGTGATCGTTTCTTTGTTCCTGGAAAATCTCCTTTTCCCAAAACAAAATACTTATTTGGCCAATCTTGTTTGGAATCGCTATAAATAAACCCTTTATTTCTTAGTGTTTTACCTATATTATAAACAAGAGAGCTCTATTAAATAACTGATAATGACGTTTATATCCGCACGAGTTTAAGTTTAAGCATACAAAATCCAATCCGTTTTAAGGATGTCTGCGTGTAAAATCGAGCTACATAAATTGAGTGGGAACCATGTATTTGAAGATCAATGTTCATTGAAATTATTAGAATTTTACACTTCTCGAATGCTTAATAAATTAATTAGATACTGTCAATGAGTTTTGTATAGGACAAAAATAGTGATAGTTGTAATCTAACTAATGTTTATTACACAATACCTCATTTTTCTTAAAGAACTGAATGAATTAAGAGCCATAATTTCGTATAAATATTCTAATGAGACTCAATTTTGTTTCTCGCTTATAGTGAGAAGTTTTTACAGCTTTGTAATATAATGAAAGCACTTTTTAACCGGATTCGACTTAATGTATTTTATTGTTGCTACATAAATAAATTAGCATGCCACCTTATAAATAGGTAGAATCGTGAATAAATAGAACAGAATTATTAAATAACATGAAACAAAAGGTTTTCTGAAATTTATTTATATCGCCATACAGAAAAATCCATCTGTATGACAGCGGAGCATAGCATAAAAAATAACGAAATGAAAACTTGATACAAAATAAAACACAGAAAACAAAAAATATAAAACCCCGGAAAGTCAATGGAAAATTTTTTAAAAACTTAGGAACTGTCAAAAGAAAGTGTTCAGAATTGGAGTAAACTAGTTATGATCTTAACAAATAAGAAAATCGATTAATTTTTTGAGTAACCCGAAAAAAGTTTCAATTAAATACCTACGATCATTCATGGTGACAAGTATAAATTCCTCACTTCATGAATAATTTAGTAAGGTAGGTACCTTAATTAACGTCGCAAATGAGCAACACAATGGGCTATTGGAGACGGTCCGGGATCAAACACGAAGGGAAAGATCCGAGAGCAGCACCACGTAATTTTAAACCACAAATAATTTAGAAAGAAAATTACAAGTAAATAAATACCTTATTTCAGTGACGCATTTTATGTAATGTACTGTGTTATTACAACTTAGCGCTCGTTTCTTGCCATCAAACGCGCGTTTTGTAAACCATCATGCTATGAATTAAACATCTGGGTCGAATCGCAATACAAACAAAAGCTGTTCAAATAATCCGTTGTCGATTGGTATAGTGGCATAGCAGAAAGTGAATGCGATCGAGGAAACAAATGCGAGTTCTTTTCTTTTCACATTTATTCCTTAAAAAGTATAGTTTTTTACACAATTAAATAACTACAGGGTGATTCTGCGGTCATGGGACAAACTTCAGAATGTATGGTCGCTAGAGGGCGCTTTCCATTTCGGCACAAACACACGGTCCGACGCAAGTTGGAAGAAAGAGGCATGTAATATGGAAACAACGCTTTAACGTCAAATAAACATCAATAACTGCTTGACAAAACTAAATAATACAATTAGATTTTCATAAATTAAAGATAACTACAAGGAACAACGGGTAAGAAAGAAATGACATGTACAAAATATGAGAAACTTTTCACATGGAAATAAAACGACATGTACAAACATCAGTCGGTAAGTACACCGCAAATGCACAATTACAGAAGCTGTTCGAAATGTCGACCACCACACCTGATGCAGGCCTCGCTTCGCCGACTTAACGCTTTTATACAAGCGTTTGACTGCGCTCTTTAGCGGCCAACCGCTGCACTTGCGACCCTACATTCTATGGCGAAAAGTGTTTGTTTCGTTGTGTTCTATCACCCCCTGAAGTTTGTCCCATGACCTTAGAATCACCCTGTTTAAAATTTTAACTCAATATAATCAAACCCTTTTTACCTCGTGTCTATTTTACAATCTTGTCGCGGTAACCCGGTTCGAAGTGTAACGCTTTAGCAACCGGAAAGTTGCGAGTTCAAATCCAACCAAAGACCATCGCGTAAAAAGGGGCTGGTGTACTTAAATCTGTCGTGGCTTCAAATGACCTCACGTTGACGTGGTGTGGCACTTTGGAGAGTGGGGTGTCAGCTCAGGTGTTGCCTCGTCACCTGACTCGAAACTACGTGGTGTTGTCCTCGGATTTTTCCTTTCGGGTTTAATCCCGGACCGTCACCAATAACCCGTTGCGTTGCTTCAGTGCGACGTTAATTAAAACGCCTACCTACCATTTTACAATCAATTAATAAAAATGCATATTTAGTACAGGGAGAAAATCAGCGGGTTAGGTTAGGTGGATTCAAGTCACACCGGAGCAACACGAGCTACTGGAGACGGTCCGGAGTCCATTCCGAAGGGAAAGATCCGAGGATAATACCTCGTCATTTTGGACCATGGTCAAATTACGAGGTAGACAACTGATCTAGCACCCCACCCTCCGAATTTCCACACCACGCCAACTGGCATTTGTGGCCACGGCATACTTAACGGGCACCAGACCCCATGTACACCACGGTCTGGGATCGGATCGAGTCTGGAACTCGCAACCCTCCGAGATTCTACCAGTTGTGCTACCACCGAGACCTAAATAATTAGCGTAGAGGAGAGATGAAATTTTGCTTATTGATATAAAAAGTCCTAAATGGATATCAATCAAAATATATGAAAGATCAAAATTATAGTATTCGTGGAGTTTTTCGAAGATTAATATCTAAATTCCCACGGCATACTTAACATTATTTTTAAAATGAAACATTTCATATAGTTTGGGTCCTTCAATAATAATATAATAAAATATTTACGTGGTTGGAGTGTTATTAGTTTTATTGATTGGGTTTTATGGTTCATATTTAGCCATGCTGCTCCAAACACAAGGCATACACCATCAAGTAATGGACTCCAACACACCAGGAAAGGTTTAATGACCCCGAAATGACAAATTCACCAACGGAGAAATCGAATCTGTGCCGCCTACAACTTGCAGGGACAGTTAATTTGAAAGACAAATTAAAATTTGGGAAACTAATCTAACATTTAGATTGATTGGTTTAGTTTTATGGCGTAAGAACCATATTTAGTCAAGTTGCGCCAAAGAACGACTTGCAATGGACATACACACACAAGAAAAGTTTTACTGGCCCAGAAGAGACAAATACACGCAGTGAGGAATCATACCTGCTCCGATTATACCTCGCAGGTTGCTAACGCAGTGGTCAAACCCACTAAGCCAGGCAACCCTTTTTAACATTTACGTCCATATTCACAGGTCCGATTAAAACCCAGGAACAGCTATAATCCACCGACATCGAGAATTAAACCGCCGTTTCGGTGAGAAATCTCCAAAATCCGAGATTAAACACTCGGTTGAGCGTAAACGCATGCGCAGTACTAGATTTTGTGATTGAAGCGATATATGTCAACAAAACAAAATGGACTACACTTCATTCTGTGCTAAATTTTACAGTACTGTAACCAAGTATCTGAGTTTGGTAACGAATTAATAAAATTTAATTTGTGTGATGAAATTTTCATGATGTTATCAGATTCGCTAGGAATGGTTCGGAATATAGTTGACTCGTAAATTCACCTCTGAGTATAAAATTAAAATGACAATTTTTTTATGTTGCTTCGCTTTGCACCAACTGATGAACATAAGAGTAATCGGATTACATTGATTTGTCAACTGATTGAGTATAATTATTTCTTGATTAACTTAAATTTCCATAAAACTACGATCTCAAATAAATACTTTACGTAACACTTCTATTTCCAAACCCGAATTCAAATGTCACTAAACCTCTCCCATATGCATTTTATTACGTCAAAGTTTTAAATTAAATGTGCTAGCAAAGTATTTGGTCGGTATGGATTGTTTTAGTTCTCACGTCATAAGAAATGTGAATAACATTACGTGATCGAAAGGTATGGTAATGGTAATTAACGTCGCACTGGAACAACACAGCAGGCTTATGGCAAAGGTCCTGGGTCAATTCCGAAGGGAAATTTTCGAGGACAGCACCTCGTTATTTGGAATCATAATCTGAAGACGAGGTCAATTCCTCAGCTAACACCCCTCTCCCTAAACTTCCACACTACGTCAACGAGAGCCATAAGGAAGATTGAAAACTTCAATCATATTTTGCTTTCCTAAATTTGAAAGGGAAAGATCCAAGGAAAACGCCTCGTAATTTCGAAACAGTCGGATGGCGAGGTCAACGTCTGAGCTGGCACCACATTCTCGAAACTTCTGCACTCCGTCAACGTAAGGACATTTGAGGCCACGACAGATTTAATGTGCACAAGCGCCCGTGCACACGACGGTCTTTGGCTGGACCGAGTTTCGAACTCCCAACCCTACGATTGCAAATCCGCTCTGTTCCGAGTTCCCGCAAACCAGACGTCAACGAAAGGAGTCAGTAGTAATTCCACAGTTTAACCTGACTCGCGGATTTCCCAATCCGCAGTTTAACTCGAGACTTATGAATACGGCAGTTGTAAGCTCAAAATCTTTACATTCTCAGAACTTAGATCTTTACATTCTCAGAACTTGATCTTTACATTCTCAGAACTGGAGGATCGAGTGGTATGAAACTACTTGAAAACCAGGATTAAAATTTTCCGTAGGCCGGGAAATTAAACAAAAAAAGCAATGTGATGTGAATGCGGCCCTATGGAAATATTTTGTATTTGAATTTAAAGATGTCGCGCGAGAGACTCCTTTGTATTTGTTCTTATACGAACGATGCACAAAGGGATATAAATTCAAGCTATTCATGTTCTCTCCCATCTGTGGAAATGAAATTCAGTGAACATTACCAGGCTCTAACTAAATTTAAATTGAGTTTATGTGTAATTAACCCTCCTGATCTTCGAGTCGAAAACTACCGTGTTTCGACTCGATATATTCCTTCCATATATATAGGCCGGGAAATTAAACAAAAAACGCAATGTGATGTGAATGCGGCCCTATGGAAATATTTTGTATTTGAATTTAAAGATGTCGCGCGAGAGACGCCTTTGTATTTGTTCTTATACGAACGATGCACAAAGGGAGATAAATTCAAGCTATTCATGTTCTCTCCCATCTGTGGAAATGAAATTCAGTGAACATTACCAGGCTCTAACTAAATTTAAATTGAGTTTATGTGTAATTAACCCTCCTGATCTTCGAGTCGAAAACTACCGTGTAGTTCCAGCCTTTGGTGTACAAACCAGTTCTGGGGAAGAAAGATCTTTATTCCTTGAAGTAATATGACAGTTTTTTTTGTCTTGACGAAATATCTCTTCATCAAAATTGACCAGATCTCGTCGAAATATTTGAAGGGTTAAACAGTACTATATAAAAGAAATACGAAATTAATCTGTTGTGATTAATGTTGAAAATGCATGTATTCAAAAAAACAGTTTAATCTATTTAATTCATTAAAATTCAATTTGTATTGAAGAAAGCATAACTAGATTAACTGTAAAAATAGGAATAAATATACAGATGCTTTCAATTTCCCCTAAATTTTGGGTGAAAATTACTAAGAGACGTCAAAAACACAAACTGCTAGCATATCTGACTTTATCCAGAATATACCTCTTAATATATGATAGTGAGTTTACAAATGAATTGAATTCGGAACACAATTCATGAATATTAGATGTTCCTAAAATTAAAATTCTTAAGCCGCCAAGCGTCAAAGTGTTACCTTATTGATCGGAACTAACTATAATCTTTAATAACATCACTTTAAAGTTAGGAAAACAAATTTGAAAATATTTGAACAAGCGTTTTTAATGAGTACTCTGCTACGCGATATGTACACAGGTAGGCTGATAAACATTGCGTATATGATGAACTGTTTACACTGCATCCTAATTTACAATGCTTCCATTGCTTTTCTAATCTCCCTACCCTTAGGTAACTACACATCGCAAAAAAGTAAGCGTCTTCTAGGAAATCCTAGTTCTTTTAAGTAAACATGTATACTAAAGAAATCTAATCAAGTGATGATCACACAGACTTGGCTAAAAAAAACTCAGAAGATTAGTGCAAGCAGGGGGAGAGATATATTCTTGTATACCGGTAAATCATTTGCCCAAGATGAGCGAGGTGGAAATTAAATTTTTTTAAATAATTACGTTTTCTATATAATGACCTAATTTTTTTTAGAGACCGCCTCTGAGAGCTTATGTTCACCCCCAAAAAATGAAAATTTTTCAGAAAACGCGCCAAAAACACGCCATGATTTAACTGAAGGAAGTCTTACATAAGGTAGTTTTAAATGTAATGGATTGCAGTAACGCTTTCTCGAAAATTTTTATTTTAAGCCAGGGAGCGACGAGAGATTTCCGAGTATTATAGTGTTACTTTTCCTTACAACACACAATGATTAAATAACCGTATATATTCTGTAGCCTGCGCCATAAAACCCCAACATCCAATTCCAATGCCATATCCGTATACATTGGTTGAAAGAATCCATGGACTGTTTCAACTTTAGAAATATTATATTGGTTCATTCGATTCTAGAATGCACGTTTAATATAGCATTTAAAATACCAGGTCGGTAGGTGGTATTTTAATTAACGTAGCACTGGAGCAATACAGCGGGCTATTGGCGAGGTCCTGGATCAAACCCGAAGGGATAGATCCACCTCGTAATTTTGAACCACGGTCAGATGACGAGGTTACATCTGAGCTGGCACCCCACTCTCCAAACTTCCACACCACGATAATATGAGGATATTTGAAGCCAGGACTGATTTGACGTGCGCCAGCCCCCTTTGTGCACGACGGTCTTTGGTTGGATTCGAACTCCCAACCCTCCTGTTGCTAATCCGTTGCTCTTGCTACCAAACTACCACGGCCGATGAGAAAAATGCTAGGAACAAAATTGAACGCCGATTTTTTCCTAATAAAACACTTAGAGATATAATGCAAAATTAAAAAAATTCATTGGTCAAATTACAAAAATTCTGTGGATAGGATGACGATACAAAAGAATGTTTAATTTTATTGGTTCAAATCCTTCCAAAAACTAATCATGTACCTAGGAGGTTCTGATTAGTCCTACGATAGCATACATTTCATACGGTAATGACTATAGAGGGACAAATTAACCAACCTGGGTTATAGCAGATATCCATGCGCACTTTAACGAATGCATGGCCAAAACGAATTCTAAAGTAAAGGAAATTAGACAAAAATATATTCGAACAGATGAATTCAAATATTACATTAGCACTGTTCTTCAGAAATATATATAAACATATTTTAATGAAATTTGTTGGCATAACTGTTTTCTCAGTATCTTGAAAATATACTGTACAACTTTTTACCATAGCTATAAGTCAAGATTTAAAGAAATCCGGACTGGAGAAATGAAAATATACTTGAAATACTTTGTCAAAAAATATTTTGTAAGAATTCTAATTTGTATCGAATCAGCTTGAGTTCTGTTGACCCGCTCACTCTTGGAATTGATTCCTCGTACATTTGATAAAGGTTAAATTTCTCTGAGTAAAAGGGAAAGAGGCGATGATTTGATTGGTTAACAGGTCACAGCGTAGTGAAAAATCCCTGGGTAGGGAAAAAAGGAGTAATCTCATTGTTTATGGAAGATATTTAAGTTTATACTTTGCCAAAAGGAATTTATGTTTTGGTCAGTTTAGTTTCAGCTATTTGGAAAATATTTCGTATATGGAAAAGATTTATCATCAGACAGGCATGCGGATTGAAAAACTCAAATTGTATTTTTCTTCTATACGTCTGGGAAAAACATTACTGACACAAAAATTTCCTCCATTCCATCCCAACTTTAGCTTTCTTTTTATTCTATCGCCATTCACAGAATAAAATCGGAACCTAACAGTAAGCCAAAAACAATAAGTATCAGGCTGAGAGAATTACAGGGCATATAAGAAAGGGTAGATAGTTTTTCTTTGAAATACCAAACTCAAGATAATAGTTTGTTCTTAGTACCATTGGTGTAATATGTTAGCTCCATTCATATCCTTTGAACTTCAAAACGCATGAATCATCCATGTCCTGCTAACTACATACAAAAGTAAATTCCTTCTTTGCGTGGGATATAATGCTTGGGTTAATCCTTAAACCAAGAAATACAATAAGATTTATAATCTTTCTTTATTAGCCGTACTTTTGTTTTCCCCATTGAGAGTTCCTGATAATCAAGAACCTAAGTGTTCTCTAAGTCGATGGCATTCAAACAGCTTTGTGGAGCTTGAGTAGGCTAATTAACACCTACACAGGTTAAGGGTTCTTATTGTGGAGTAATAAGTTGATGATAAATCCAAGCTCTATGGGGCTTTTTTTCAAATGCTCGCTAGTTATCCTTTATTATTCTAACTAATATAAACTACGTGTTTATTGAATATAAAGTATTTGATAAATTAAAGAAGGTAGATAAATGCTTTAGCTTATTTAGTTCAATGGTTCGTAGGTCTACCGGCGTATGTAAAAGTAATATAAATTTCTCACTTTTACTTAACTCTCCTGGTGGTTGCATCTCTTAATTTGAAAAACTGATTATATCTTGATCTTGTCATTATAAAAAAATGGGCAATATCTTGATGATGAGGTATATCGTCAATAGTAAAATTGGTCGGATCCTGATGGACGAAATATCTCGTCAAAATGACTCGAAGTGTAAACTTTTTTGAAGAATCAACGTGGCTTTTTTCAACTATTCACTAGTCAACTATTCATCTCCTTTATCACACTATCCTAATAGAAATTATATGTTCATTGAATATCAAGAATATTGATGGATGAAAGACGGCATATCAATGCTGCAGCTTATTTAGTTCTATATGCATTGGCGTGTGTGAAAGTAATATGAATTTCTCATTGCTATTTAATACTCCTGGTCTACGAGGTATCTCAATTGGAAAAACTGACCAGATTATAATGTAACAGATATCTCGTCATTAGAAAAAACTGACCAGATCTTGATGGGCGAGATACCACGTCATTACAAACACTGACGAGATCTCGATCTCGTCAGCATAAAAACGATATCGTGATATATGATGATGATATATCTCTTCATCAGTAAAATTTGTCAGATCTTGATGGTCGAAATATCTCATCAAAACCACGTTTAAGCTTAAACCGACTGATTGTGTTGAATGCAATTATACAATACTCTTAAGTACACTTGAACAATTCTCAAAATTTAAAAGGTCTCACGTTCTTTTAAATCCATAAAACCTCTAACGGGTTATTTCACTTCGACGCAGTTTTATTGCTTTCTTGTGTTCCAGCAGTCCCCAATCCCTTTCTGATTGTTGATTCAATCCGCGACAAAGAATGTGCGACCAACATATCAGTTGCCTTTTTATGATAAAATGTCACCCGACGAAGCTATAAACTTTTTGGCGGTGAAACTGCTGTTAAATTGCGAAAATAAAGTCCCCAGTCCAGCATCGCCCTGCAGCTTAAATCTAAAGCTGCCGTCATGTTTTTCAACGATAAACGCCACCTGAAATTTTCAAAGGCTAGGGATTTATGGAAATGATAAGATTGTAGCCCGCTGTAGCTACAGTTGAAGCGAGTGTGGATTTTATTTCGCTGTTGAAGCGGATCTGTTTTTAGCGTTGAATTTTTCTGGAATGCAGGTCCATCAAAATGGACTTTATTCCAAGGTTTTCGTTCGCTAACCGGTAGGGGAAAAATTTATAAACTTTCAGGATAGAGGGAAGAATTTCATGCTTCGCGAATGTTTCCTGGATCCTGTTGCATGTAAATTTATTTCCACGTCTTCGAAATATCCCTATGCTCGCATTCATCTATCACCTTTTGTTAATATGCATTGCGTTTCTTAAATTTATGCATTAACTTTGTTGTCCCGAAAATTATTTTCGCATGCTTTGCAATTCGAAACTTTTTGCTACGATTGCAAATTATAAATTCAAGGAGGAAAAATTATTCAGTTCAGCTCGAGTTCAATAAGTCACGTTAGTTTCTATCTGAAAATATATAATCTAGTTGGTTGGTTATTTGAATTTTCTGGCGTAGTTGTATAATCTGGAAAACGGCAAAAGTTCAAAACTATCGCAGTTATACTTAGGCATTGGATGACGACTCCCGAACTTGGATAGTTTTACTGCAGTGATTTTTCATTCTTCTGGCTACAATTTCCGACATTTTTTTATTGACAGAGAAAACCACAATATGTATGCTAATAAAATCGTAACTCAGAACCTATATCTTTCTTCTTATAACTTTAAACCCATTTTATTTGAAAAATTGAAAAGTTTGTTGTGATAAGGGAACAGCATCTACTGCATGTATCGAAAATTTTCTACATATTTGAGAGTGTAACAGAAATTCAAAAAGAAAACGAGAAGTTTATGCGCATTGGTTTTTTGATATTCATTAACTCAAAAGCTAGCTTATGAAATTCGCTGAAAGCTTTTAAGAAAATTTGATATTTTTTGAAAATATCAACACCAAACTTTACAAGGATGAGTTCTTCCCAGGATGAACATCAAAGAAAACATTTCATATTTGTAAATATTCCATAATTCAAAAGCTACTTTCTTGATTTCAATCTTTTATAAGATTCAGTAAGTTTCTGAAGAGATTAAAGGGTATCAAATTTACTTTACGTAATCTGGAAGCTAAGAAATAAAAAGTATGCAATGTATAAAATATATAAGATTGATTTCAATTTTCTTTTATAAGATTCGGTTAGTTTCTGAAGAGATTAAAGGTATCAAATTTGCTTTACGTAATCTGGAAGCTAAGAAATAAAAGTATGTAATGTATAAAATATATAAACTAAGTTTTATTTGTGAATTCGTTAGATCAGTTCATTCTAATATATTTTTACGTATGTGTCCTTTGAGAATTCTCGAGATAGAGTTAGACGTACAATAGGTTAGGTACCATGTTTGACTTGTTGAGGTTGGTAGGTAGGTAATTGAATTAACCTGGCACTGGTGCAACACGACGGACTATTAGCGACGGTGGGGATCAATCCCAAATGGAAAGATCCAAGGCCAATACCATGTAATTTTGAAATATAATCCGATGACGAGGTCAAAATCTGAGCTGGCACCCCACTTTCCACACTTCCACACCTCGTCAACGTGAGGACATTTGAGGCGACGACAGATATAACGTGCACCTCCACAAGACGCTTTTTGGTTGGATCGAGTTTCAAACTCGTTGCTAATCCGCGACACTAGAGTAGCCCAGTTGGAAGAGCAACGGATTAACAGCCGGATTAGTTCGAAGCTCGGTCCAGCCAAAGACCGTCGTGTACACGGCGGCTGGTGCAAATCAAATCTGTCGTGGCCTCAAATGTCCTCACGTTGGAGTGGTGTGGAAGTTTGGAGAATGGGGTGCCAGCTCAGGTGTTGACCTCCTCATCTGACCGTGGTTCAAAATTATGTTGGGTTGTCCTCGAATTTTTCCCCTTAGGGATTGATCGCGGACTGTTGCCAATATCCCGTTGTGTTGCTTCAGTGCGATGTAAATTCAACTACCTCCTACCTTATTTGATAAGGCCAACGTGGCCATTTAGGTTTGTTCATTGTGCTAGCAACCCGCGAGTTCTAAGAGAAGCAAGTTGAATTTCTATGACTTGCCCTGTGTGTACTTCCCTTCTGTGTCAGTAAAATTTTCTTTGTGTGTATTTGTACTACACTATGGCCTACAGTAGTCGTTATTTAAAAGTACTTTCGCAAACACAGCAAAAGAGGTTGCGTGTAACTTTGAACCTTTACTTAACTGAATATCAACAAAATAAATACATCAAATAAGGCTAAGTTCTTTCAGTTCCTAAATAAAGATGTAGGTTGTTATTAAATTAACGTCGCACTGGAGCAACACAACAGGGGCTATCGGAGACGGTCCGGGATCAGCCACCGAACGGAAATATCCGAGGACAACACGACGTAATTTCGAACCACGGTCAAATGATGAGGCTAGACCTGAGCTGGCACTCCATTCTCCAAACGTCCGCGCCACCGTAACGTGAGGACATTTGAGGCCACTTTAGATTTAGCGTGAACCAGCCACTTTTGGACACGATGGTCTTTGGTTGGACATCCTAAATAAAGAAACGAGCAATCCGTGTGACTTTATTTCTCCTTATTAATCAGGTAAGTATTTCAATTAACGTCACACTGACGCAACACAACGGGCTATTGGCGTCGGTCTGGTATCAATCACCAAGGGGACATGATTCGAGGATGATTCGAGGACAGCACCTCGTAATTTTGAACCACGGTCGGATGAAGAGGGAACACCTGAGCTGGCACTCCACTCTCCAAACTTCCACACCACGCCAGTCTTCCTTATTAAACAGATTACACTCTCATTGAAAACTATCAATGAAATTTTTATTTTGCACGGCAAAGTTTTTATATTAACTTCAGATATTTAGCTTGTTTTAATGTTATTGCCCGATGTTGTTTATAACCCAAATCTCGTTTTGATACCTGTGGTGACAATACTCCTATAAAGGATATTGAATATTGTAAGATTTAACAGAACCAGTAAATCCACTCATAACATGTGCACTACAATTTCTTAAGGGGACAGTAGACTCAAAATTACCAAAATCGATCGAAAAAATAATTTTTAAAAAATTTTGACGTTAAAAATGAATTGATATTAAATTCTGTAGATGGGGCTAAAATAATTTTTCAATTACGATCATTTTTAAAGAGTTACAAAACATCAGGCAGAGTAGATAAGTATTGTCTTACACAACCCGTCTGTCTACCGTCTAAGATTATTTTACCATCGTCCGATTTCAAAATAATCCCTCATCTACTTCTTTTAATTGATTTGCTTGAAGCCTTTTTGAATATTTCTTGAAATATGCTCTATATATCTGAACGCAAATGAGCAATTCGTCCAAATGCTTCCAAATTTTGAAATTGCAGTTTAAAATATTACTTGACGTAAGTTTTTCATGCAGAATTTTAGATGCTTTAGAGTACACAATTTTTTGTTTGCTTTACACTTGAGAAAAAAAAATGGAGTGAATTTGAATTTTATGTACAAATATATGTGAATTAAAGTTTTTACAATACATGGGAAATTAATGCGTATATGAGACCTATCAATATTAACTAATTTACTTGTGACAACGTTTTATTTCATAACTTCCAAATGACTGAATATTTCTAGACCAAACAATACATAGATATTTTAGTAGAAAATAAATTCTGAAAATCTCATAGCAATTGGATAAATGTAAATGTTTGTTTTAAAAATTCAATGTCCCCTTACTTCCTCATATCTCTGAATTTCTGTGTCGTTACTCAAATTTTGTACCTTAATTAACCCTCAAAGTGTTTCGAGGAGATATCTCGAAGATTTGGTAAATTTTGCTAAGAATGATATATCTCGTCGAGACAAAAATGCCCTATTACTCTAAGGGGAATGAAGATCCAAGTAGGAAAAACAAACTGCTCTTGTCCAGAACTGGTGACAGTTTGGAATAGGTCTTTGCACCAGAGGCTGGACACTACAGGGCAGTTTTTGACGCGAAAATAAACCATCAGGAGGTTTAAATCTATTTGCACAATGAATATGTGCATCTCTCAAAATAATCTCGTTTCATACCTTTTGAAATAAAGTAAATTGGAAACACAAAGTAGCATTTCTTGAACTTCTTACTGGACTTAATTATTTTTTCCCAATAAAGTGCTTTGCAAAAGTTGTACGCCTCAGTCATGTTAAACAATTAGCTTCTGAACGTCCACTTCAATTACACCTCATTCACCAACGCGGTTCGGTATTTTTAAACATTTCAAAGCTTCGCTCACATTTTCTTTTCTACTCTGATTTCTATCTCCCAGATTTCTAATTGCCTTGTGTAATCAGACTGATATAGAGCGGCGATTTTCGCCGTGTTCTAGCTATATTATGCAGCTCTGTAGCTCATATCAAGCATATTTAACTCTCCAAGTGGTATCGACAAGATACCTCATCCACCAAGATCTGGTCAAATATGACAATGACTACATATCTTATATAGATCTGGTCAAATATGTCAGTGACGACATATCTTGTCCATAAAGATCTGGTCAGTTTGGTTACTGACGAGATACATCGTCGAGTCAAAACTGCCCTATCACATAAAGAGGTAATGAAGACCCAAATAAGAAAACGTTTTGTACTGGGCACTACAAGGCAGTTTTCGATGCGAAGTTAGATCACCAAGAGGGTTAACCCTCCAAGTGGTTGGACGAGATATCTCGTCCTTCAAGGTCTGATCTATTTTGCTTATGACGAAATATCTCGTCATCCAGGCATTGTCGATTTTTTGATGATGACGAGATCACGATACAGTGCGTTTCCTTCTAATGACAACAAGAGCTTGTTGAACGAGATATCTCGTCCATCAAGATATGGTCAGTTTTGCTAATGGCGACATACCACTTCGAGACAACCCCAACAGGAGGGTTGCGATAATCAGCAAAATTCCATAATGGTTGTTTTTAAATGGTCTACATTCGTTTCTTTTGCCATTATTCAATGCACAATATTGTCGATTTCCGCATCAAGAACGTTACTGAGATACATAAATAAATAGAAGGTCAGTTATTCTTATACCGGTATTGAGCAATTTTGTTTATTTAAGAACAATAACAGACCGATGAATGTTTTCACACGTCTTTCTATTTTGCCAAAGGAAATAAAAAGAAATATGATAGAAAAAAGGAGCTCAAGTCGAGGAAAATGAAAAAAATCTCAGTTCCTCCCAAAGTTAATGATATTTTTGCAGATTTCGAAAACACAATGTCAATCCGGTATTCAGTGTTTTATGCTTACAAGAAATTCCTAGTTTTTCTGACTCAACATTCTTTTCACACCATCGTGTCATTTATTAACTGAATGGAATGGGATAAGGCATTTGCATATTAAATGAAAACATTTCTCACGAAGGCCGTACCGCGCTATTTCGCTGACGTCAATAGATAGAAAAAAAAAATTTTGTAATGTTTTTTTACATGCTTCATTATTATTTTACCCATCCAAAGCAAAAGTCATTGCGATGCGATAATTTGCTTCTTTGTTTGCAGATACAACATTGTTTTTCTCGTCGTGACTTACGTTTTGCCTATGTGTTCCATGGCCATAACCTACAGCTGGGTCGGCTGCGTTTTGTGGGGAAGCAAAGTTATAGGCGAGCATACGGTCATGCAGAATGACGTCATTCGCTCTAAGCAGAGGGTAAGTATGTCACATCTCTCATTATTTCAGGAAATTAGATTTTTAAGGATATGCAGGAATTGATGCAGTTGTATTGATTGAACGTGGTATCGGTGTTGGGTTAGAACCAATGTACATAAACTCGTATAAGTTGAAAAAATAATTTCTGTCGCTCTAAGTAGAGTATGACATATCTCATTATTTCTGGAAATTAGATTTTTAAAAGTATTTGTATGTAGAGATCGGTGCAGTTGTATTGATTAGAAATGTTTTATGTTGGGTTTATGCTAATGAACGTATAGATTGAAGCAAATGTGTTCTATCAAAGGAATTTCTCTCACTCCTACGTCTAAGTGATTGTCGTTGGTTTAGGAACGGGGAGCGTACATTTTGTGTAGGGGTGATTAGAGCGGATACCTTTATTTTGTTTTGCTTTGGGTGAATTTGTAGACAAAAAATGGTAGGTTGTGTCGATGACACTAGGTTTTTGTTTTGACGTGAATATTTGGGCCTGATTTTGGATTGTGGAATGAATGAAGCAGACATAGGAAGTTTGAATGATTATTTATTGTGAATATTCAACAATTAAAACAATTGCAGATTCTGAAACTTAAGAAACTGGGATTCAATATGAGACAATAAAAAAAATTGAGAATTTTGGTCAAAATTACGTTTTAAACGTAGTCGGATATCTTAATTTACAGTTTGAGCGACTAAAGTGCAGTTTGATATTAATACTAAAGGATAACTTTATTGATTAATGACCTGTAATTGGTAGCGTAGTTTGGTTGCTTTTGAACAATACAACTCATGTAGCCATTACCACACGCAATCCAAAGTTATACTGATACCCAAAATTCGTCCATCACCGTAGAATTTCGATATATGGAGGACCGATACCGACCCTGCACACGCGGTCCGAAGGTCATGTCAGGTACGGACATCCTTTGTGTACATGACGCTTTATTTATGTTCTGGAAGTTTCTTCTAGCTCTGAAATCATAAGACAAAACAGTTGTACCCCTCTTTTGTAACGCTCGACTTTTCATGCATGCCCCTGTAGTGTTCCCATTTCAAAGACGTATTCATGTCAAAACATGCCTTTTCTGTTAGCTAGTGAAGGTATGACAGTTAATAATATGGATATTCTGTTTACTACTATTGTCGAGCGGCATACCACCTTAACTGGTAAAATAATGGCGTAGGAAGCCATCACTTACAACCGGGCTCTTCTTGTCGTGGTATGAGGTAGTTTGAAAGTTGAGCCATAAATCCAACAGACCCTTGAACCCGTTGTTTTGAGTGTCATGTTCCGTGTCCAAGAAGATAATTACCAGCACGATAATGCCTTACTACACACGACTCGCCTCTCCAGGAGAGACTCCGTATTGTTGAAACCCTTCCTAGGACAAAAATATTCCCAAATCCATCTCCCATGGAGCATGTGTAGGATGTACAAGGCCAGCAATGACACCACCCCGGGATACAACGAATCTGGAGCTGAATCACAATGTTTGGCATACTTTTCCATACGAAAACAATTAAAATTCATTTAACTCTGCCTCGCCGTATATCGGCACGTATCACCGTAAGAGGGATCTTTACATCTGACTAATTTGTGACCTTTCAGAGGCTGTTCTACCAATAACAAAGAATCCCCAGATTTGATATTGTAGTAATTAACACAAGTTTTTTATGTTTACACATGCTGAGTGAAGAAAGTCAAAGAAAATTGCCTAGCACTCTTGGATTGCTTGAGAGCAGGGAATGGATCCTCCCAGAACCACAAAAAGCATTATCTACAAATATCTGAAATGCAACGATGAACTTTTTTCATAAAATACTTAATTCTCAAAGACGGTTCAATTCTAATTTACGGTACGACCTTGAGCTTGGCGTTAGTTTGGTGATAGTATGGTGATGCACTCACAATTCTTGTAACCCCGCTCTTGTCTTACAAGGCGGGTTACTAGAATGAGGATTGCCCCCAGCCTCATTCAGCTTTTGTGATGCAAAGCTACCGCCAAGTTCAAGACCGCACCGTCTACTAGATTTTAACCAACACTATTTACAGCAATTTGTTTCATAAAGGACAAGTGTATACTCAAACAATTACAAAACAAGGATTGTAATTGTTTGATAGAGTACATTGCTCACGTTTTAAGGGGGTAGGTTCACGAGCCAGATTTTGTATCTCGGTAATGTTAAAAATGCTCATTTTTAAGGAACATTTAAAAAATGTCTACTGAATATTATTCTCCAATTTTTTTACTGTGTATTGTCTGAACTATAATACATACTTTAACCAGAGCTTTTATGATTTTAATGCCTAGTTATTTTTATAAAAATCTAAAACTGCACCCATGTGTGTTTTTTTTCAAAAACACTGAAATTTTTGTAAGTTTTATGTTATAAATGTACTCTGAATTAATTTTCCCCCAAATCCCTTGGTTAAAATATGTAATATAGTGTCAACATTAGGCATGCACAATTTCAAACTCTTAAGATTAGTAGTTTTTGAAAAAATGTTCCTTTTATGGTGGAAAATACTGTTCTGAGAAAATCCAAATTTAGTGAAACACTTACTTGTTCTTAATGCATACCAGCACCATAGCTTGGATTAATTGTTTTATCTGTTAGATTATCTTCTAATCTACATTTGTTCTGTCTTCTTTTAATCCTTGCTTCTTTAGTTTTTTGTAAAATGTCATATTCGGCTTTCCGTAGTCTATCCTGATCAGCTGCTTTCATTGCTCGAGATGTGTAGAAACCTGGAGATATTCCTAATTTTGAAAGAACTTTGCATTTTGTAATGTTCCCTTGATTGTAGGATGCAACAGCTTCCAATACTCCAGTTTTTAATGTTTCTAATTGCACAAAAATATTCTTTGGTATCCGCGACCATATAATGCTGTTCACACTCTCATTGCAATTTTGAGTCTTTCCGTGTAAACATTTAGCAAGCAAATCAGGATTTGATAAGTCCCTGTAAATGTCTTTAATACAATTCAATACTTCTGATGGTAATGTGTTCTTGTGTTTATAGATTTCACCTGAGGCAATTGCTCTGTTGTAACCACACCAAGTGTCTTCATTTGTTGGGCAAAGACCATGTTGTGGGTTTGCGTCCGATGATGCCTTGTGAAAATAAGTGGCCCAAACAGCTTGCTTCATCGACTTGATATCATGGGTGTTGTTTCTGATGGCTAGGCCATAATACCGCTGCAATTTGTCAATTTCTACATCGGTCAATCTTCCACGTCCACCCAATGATTTTTTGTCGCATAGTTTTTTCCCTTTCATTTTGATTTTCAAAGCTCTGAGTCGAGTCCCCATTCGCTTCTCAACATGTCCAATACATTCCAATTTTTCAATACACGTATCACCATATGGCTTCAGTTCCTTTACAGCTTTATAGGCCCTAGAGTCACCGTCACCTAAAAATTTGTCATATCGCAGACCATGCAAAATTTCAGAGCGCTGAAAAATTTTTATGGCACCAGAAACTTCCATGCCACCACTATTTCCAAAATAGTTAGCACCACAATTTTCATGTTTTTTGTTTGGGCATTTGCAGAATCTTGATAAAACTTCTGCATCGATCACTTTGCCTGTGTCAACACTCGTTGCTATCACAGCACCATTCAGTGATGCATGACCACGTCTCTGCCAAGTACCATCAATAGCAACAGGTATGTCAGAATGTCCATTAATATTTTTGGCTTCTTCAGCAGCCACTTGCATACTAAGGGTAGCAACAGTCTCTATTGCTGAGTTCAACCCAGAAACCTTTTCATTATACCTTTGCGGTGGAGTAGGCAAATTCATGACACCACATAAAACGTTTGCAGAAGCTTTACCTTTCCCAATGCATCTCATTGCATATGTTAGCCTGGTATTGACTTCATACACTTTGGTATCCTTGCCATTGCAAGAAGTCAAGGAATAATTCGTGTTTAGAAACGGTTGGTTAACCTTCCTAGACATTTAGACGAGATGTCACGTCCGACAAGATCTAACCAATTTTGCTAATGATAAGATAACTAGTCATCAAGATATTGCCGATTTTTTTATGATGACGAGATCAAGATCTGATACGCTTTCTTCCAATGATGGGATAACTCGTCTATCAAGATCTGGTCAGATTTCCTATTGATGGGATATCTTTTTATCAAGATATTACCGATTTTGATATGATGACGAGATCAAGGTATGATCAGTTGTCTTCTAATGATGTGATATCTAGTCAATCAAGATCTGGTCAGTTTTGCTATTGACGAGATGCCTCGTATAAAAACCAACCACAGGAGGGTTAAATTATAATTAGGCAGTTTTCAAGCTTCCTGCAAGCTATGTAGAGGTGGCGGTGGTGTTTCTGTGGGATACATGCTATTCGTAATCCGAACGTGGTTTGTTTGCCATTTGACTTGGTTTTTTTAATACGATTTCAAAACTTCGACAGTATAAATTCCAAAGAATGAATTACAAATGCGCATATGTGATGATTGATCAACGTCATAATGGAAATAAACTACATCTTAAGATAACTTCAACATGTATCATCTTGCAATTACTTCTGGTTTGTTTGCACTAAAAATCCAACTCATAAGACGTAAAATTTACCAAATGCTAGGACCTTGAGGTTGCGGTAATCTGATACACTTAGAATTCTTGCAACAATGCTCTTCTTTCCTACTATGTGGGTTACCATAATGATTGCTGGCGACCACCTCTTACCTCCTAGGAGGTGCAAAACTAACGTCAAGCTCAAGAAGGCCGTACCATCAACTGGATTTTAACTAAAATGATTTTCAGACAATATTACATCGACGATACTTGTATATGCGAGGTAAAGAAGATTTTTCAACTGCAAAACAAGAAAGGGGTTGATAGGTAATTAACGTCGCACTGGAGCACCACAACGGGCGGTGATCAATCCCAAAGGGAAATATTCAAGGACAACTCTTCGTAATTTAGAACCACGGTCAGATGAAGATAACACCTGAGCTGGCACCTCAGTGTCCAAACTTCCATACTACGCCAACATGAGGACATTTGAGACCATTGATTTAACGTGCACCAGCCCCCGTGTCCACGACGGTCTTTGGCCAGACCGAGTTTCGAACTCGCAACCTTCCGGTTGCCAATCCGTTGCTTTCCCAAATGTGCTTCCGCGGCCCAGAAAACAAGGATTTGAAGTAATAGAAGACATAGCCTATTTTGTAATTTATAATTATGCAGTTCCCAAGCTCTCCCATAAGATTAATTGTTTTCTAAAGGCTAATTGTTTTCCATTCTTATCAATCACACTCTAATTGTAATAGAACAATGTCTAATTACTTACATGTATCAGTCAGAAAAATATGTGCATCTCACCAATCTACATTCACTCAAAAAATTTCTTTGATAGGCAGACATTAATAAAAAGATTCAAGCAATCAGAACCCCTTATCAAGTTAATGCCATACATGGTGAACGTAAAAGTTTTACTTCTTCGGTGTAATTAATGAAGGGATTTCCCCAAAGGCGAAAAGCTCAAATTTAAGTAAATATATGTGATTATTAAGATACCACCGGTCTGTATTACAGAATAAATTACTGCCGGGAATAGTCAATATTAGCGAAGTGGCAAATTCGCTAAAATCATGCTCATAATTAATTGCGCTGTGGTTTTTAATTTTTTCCCTCGGCATTAAGGGAACTTCAGAATTTATTTACCAAACACTTGCAACGTTTAATAACTTCGAATGAATAATTTTTTAGAGTTCCTTTAATCGAAGCCTACTGATTAACAAATTAATTGCTTGCGAATTAAACATGAAATGTATGTGTCATTATTTACCACAGTTTAATTTTATTAAAGCTCTTGATACTTTAACCTGACTTGGAGTATGAAACAAAATTGCTTCTTTTGCAGTAGAATATACTTTTCAGTATGAATTGAGGATTGTACAATAAAATACACGTAAAATCTCGTAGATTATTAAAAATATAATTAAAAGTTTATCGAAAAATTTATTTTGGCTATTGGTATTACGTTAATATACAAACCCTAAATCTTTTATACAATTCTGCGTCAAGAAAAAACGAAATAATCTAGCATTTTTTATCTGCATTCAGTGATTTTCGTAAGTATTTCATCCAATTTTGAAGACTTGAAATTCTGAAAGGTTTAAAACTTCACGAATTTAAAGGAATAAATTGGCAAAACAAAAAATACGGTACCTGTCTTTCCAAATAGGCGACTAAAACGTTTGTTGCTAAATACAGGGTCGCTTCGACTTACGACCTATGCGACTTACTACCATCCGCACTTACGACCACAAAAAATAAATAAATAAAAATAGTAAATAAAGATAACTACATTGGGTAGGCCCAAAAAGATACAGTAGAGTACATATTATGTATTTTTCACATTATGTACAATAATTATAGGTACATAGATTGAATTTTTGTGTTTAATGTACAACTTTTATAACCCGTTTGAATGAAAATAGTGTTGAAAAATATAAATACGACTTACGACCTGTCAGTCGGAACGGAACTCGGTCGTAAGTCGAGGTTATGTACTGTTATTTGGATAAACGCATGACGGGTTACCATATTCCATAATTATCGCCAGTTCGAGATGGTGACCAAGCGCCAACTGACAACACAACGGTATGGTATTCTTGAGTATGACCATCCAATTAAATTCTAATGTGTTGACTATTTTATATTATATGATGTTACATCAGTGCTCGCCAAAGTGATCGATATCAACTCCCAGGGTTCGATATAACATTGTTAGGAGTCGATAGAAAAATATGACATAATTGTACTTGTAATATTTAATTCGAATTACTTCCACCCTTACCCTCCACTCCTCCCTTTTGTTTGACGCAGTTAAGAGTGAATATAGAATTCCGGGGCGATTTAAGGCTGAAACTTACTAACTTTGAACCCAACATTGCTAATCTGGTCAAGAGTCACGAAACACATTGACAACTATAGTAAATTGTATCATATACATATGAAACGATGCCTAAAACTAAACCGCTCAGTACAATTCTCACTGCAGATAAGTCCCTTAACTAAGTGGTCAATATATCTTGCCATCCCCTTTCACCTTTGAACTCAAGCCGTCTCGTTAACTTGGACCTCCCACGGACTCTCCTGCTTTCAAATCGCATATGTAAAATCACATTCCTCCTTCGTTAAACCACCGACTTCTACTAATGAACTTTCTTGTTAAATCCCCTGTTCCAATAATAATTCTCTTAATTCTAATCCCTCTAGCGAGAGATCATTCAAAATTATTCATTCACGAGCCTCTTGGGCTAAGGAGCCCTCAGGGCCGTTCCAAACCCTCAACTACCTCCTCGCCTTATGGTGCAACTACTCGTCTATTGAATTAATAAAGAATTGTTATAGAACTTTCTGCCTCTCCATTTGCGGATCCATCATTATTCAATTCAAATGGATCATTCTCTCCGGTTGCCTTACACCACACTTGCCACTCTCGTCACGACTGCAGGCTTATAAGATGTGTTATTATGACCATATATATATATATATATATATATATATACACGTAAATAAGTAATTTAAAAGCTCACATAAACGTCTTTTTTCTTGCCCTAGGTCAAAAAAGTTTGGCGACACCTGTGTTACAAGGTTAGGGTTACTCAGGCTTTTGCATCATTTTATCTTGGTCACCATATGTGGACCGCGTATCGTAACTTATACCGAGCAATCTCCATGCTTGCTTCTTTAGATCACAATCTATCCCCATTATCAAAACACATTTTTGACAAATATATGTTAAATAAAAGTATGTAAATTTAAGAAATATAATTTTAAAAGTTCGACAGAAACTTATCTAAAATGTATTACTGACCAATTACCCAGGGAGCAGCATATTAAAATATCATGACTATCCAATTATTTCGGGGGGGGGGGGGCACGGTAGCCCGCTAGGCAGAGTAGACGATTAGCAACTGGAGGGTTGAGAGTTCGAATCTTGCTCCAACCATAGACCGTTGTTTACGTGGGGGATGGTGCTCGTTAAATCTCTCGTGGTCTCAAATGTCTTCAAGTTGGCGTGATATTGAAATTTGGTGAGTGGGGTTCGGGATCAACCCCTAAATGCAAGATCCGAGGACAACACCTCATAATTTTGAACCGCGGTCAGATGACGAGGTCAACGACTGTGCTGGCATATTACTCGCAGATTCTTTTAGAATTCAGGATTACCTGTAGAGGGAAATGACCTGGCAAATGCTTTTATTTATGCAGAGCAAAGCTCATAAAATTAATTAAGCGTTTCTTCTGAACATCGCTTGTTTTATTTCATACATCCCATAAACTCTCAGTGTCCCCAAATATAGCCCCTTGCGCCATAAAAATCTAACCAACCAACCATAAATATGATCATATAAATTTCACATATTTTATATCTTTCATTTTCGTTTAAGCAATTCTTAAAGTTATATGATTATCAGTCTATAAATCAGACGGAAACATCCCCTAGTCAAATGTTCTCGCATAATATGCATAGGGGTTACTTTAAAATATAATGTATTGCTATTTTGGTGACGTGTGACATTTAATTGACGTTGACCACTCAACTGTCACATATGAATTTGAAATTTATTCTTTGGAATTTTTATTGTCGACGTACTGAAATCGTATTAAAATATAAGCCAACTAACATCACTTTCGGAATATGTTCGCAGCAGAAGCAATACCTTCAGCACTTATCTTGACAGAAAAAGTCTCTCATAACGCCACTAGTGTTATACTAAAAATATGTTACAATATTTTACTCAATGTGGTACTTTAAACTTAACAACTCGTAGACTTTTTACTTTCAGAACAAACAAAAAATATCTGTCCACAAAAACAGATGCTATGAAGAGGATTATAAATTTAATCTCCAAGCACACTTTAGTCTTCCACAATCTGTTGTCTTTATTCGGACTCGTATAATGAAGTCATAACAGTAATTCAGATTTCGCACCACTGCACAAATGCGGCAACCGTCATTAAACAACTGTTTGTGAGACATCTGGAAAATGTATTTTATGCTCTACCGTCACGACTGGAATAACATCAAAATTTATGATAAACTTTGCGTTGTTTGCTTTTCTGGCGAAGTTCTTTTAATGATAAAACTGCATTCACTTCGGACGCATATATTAAAGTGCTGCATAATTTATCACTTTGTCAACAAATTACCCGAGCAATCCCTTCCGCAAGGCAAAAGATAATTTTTTTTCAAGCGGGAAGCTGCTTTTTTTTTAAATGTGCACTTGTCTCACGAAATAATCGTGTTCTCTCAAATGAATCTTTATGGACGTGGCTATATTTTGTAAGTCACAATTCAGACAACACTTTATTGAAGCAACTATAAATTGTAATCTTGAACGTTTTACTTCCAGTAACAATGAGTATAAGCGTTTGCAATAAAATAAATTACCCAAGCAATGTAACTCTTTATGTATCCATTACTTCTCCATGGCATCTGTATGGTTTCTTGAAAAAGTAGCATGTTCTCAGCGTTTTTTCATCTTGTTTTTTACTTATAATGACAATAAGAATACTGTTTAAAGCAAGATGCAAATTGATCTTCAGATTACCATTGGAATGATTCTCAAATGACATTATTTTCTCGGGAAGTAACATAGGGTGTCATCTAATACACGTACATTTCTTTTATTCTTTTAGTAATTTTTTGTTTTCTTAGCTTTTTAGATCAGCGAATTTTAACCTTTTTCATCATGGCACACTTAAACTAATTTCTAAAGTACTGTGGAATATCCAAAAATATATTATGCTTTGTATATTTAAAAAAAAGGTAAAAATTGCTTTATTCACACAAAACACAAATTGTAATTACCTACCCATTTTGCTACCAATTGCCTTCGAAAAAAATCTTTTTAAAATAATTTATATATGTTATAGCTGAAGTATGAAATCCGTTATTTCATAGAATACCTAGTTATTTCATAAAATAACTGATCAAGTCAGTTGAAGTGTAAAACTCACTTGTATTCTGTGGTTTAACTAGTTATTTCATAAAATAACGATCTACACCCTTTTAAAGTGTAAAATAACCGAGTAAATAAAGTTCCGAATTCAAAAGGCTGTAAAGTGAGAACCACTGGTCAGATATTTTTGTAATTAACGATACTTTGCTGAACTTAATATATAGATATTTGTGTAGCCGAATATTTTTTTGCTCCACATTCTCAGAACATCAACGAAAACCATCATTTACCTTCCACCCCTACTGAATTTATGAACTCTTCCAGACCGTAGGGGGACTTGTTTGGTAGACCGTCATGTAATGTTAATGTAAAACGCAGTGTGCCAACAAAAAATGTATTTGTTTTAGAAATTATGTTCTATGCAATTCCAAATGCCATTTTAGTAATCCCTGTTGAAACAAATGATTTTATTGTGTCTGTATAAATAACATTTTGTATGCTCTATAATTCAGTCAAATTGTTTATTTTACACTTTAACTGTCTATCATTAGTTAATTTATAGAATAACTAGTTATTTCATGGAACAACTAGTTATTTCATGGAACAACTAGTTATTTCATGGAACAACTAGTTATTCTATAAATTAACTAATTATTTCATGGAATAACTAGTTAAAGTGTGGAATTATTAATTTATTACACACTTTAACTGACTTGATCAGTTATTTCATGAAATAACTAGGTATTCTATGAAATAACTGAATTATACACTTTAACGGTAACATATACTTTGTAATAAAAATCAATACTCCAAATTATTCATACGGGTATTTCTTGAAATTATTTGTGAACACGCAAGTCAAAATTTATAAGCTAAACTCTGAAAAGAAATGAACCTTACACATTTTAACCCTCCTGGTGGTTTTCTTGAAGAGGTATCTATCTCATCATTAACAAAACTGACCAGATCTTGATAAAAAAATATCACGTCATTAGAAAAACTGACCTTATACTGATCTTGTCATCACCGAAAAGGGCAGTATCTTCATCATTCAGAATTCAATTGGGCATTCTTCATGACAAGATATCTCGCCATTAGGAAAATTGGTCGGATCTTGATGGATGAGATATATTGTCAAAATCATTTAGACGGTTAAACCGTTTCACCATACGCAAGGCACACCAGTGTTTAAAATCACTAGTAGTTTAAACTATGTAACTAACCAAAATGTTCCGTAACTAATCGTAGCCCGGTTGAAAGCGTAACGGATTAGCACGCGGAGGGTTGCGAGTTTGAATACAACCAAAAACCGTCGTGTACAAGGGAGATTGGTGCACTCTAAATCTGTCGTGACTTCAAATCTCACGTTGACGTGGTGTGGAAGTTTGGAGAGTGGGGTGCCATCTCAGGAGTGACCTCGTCATCTGACCGCGGTTCAAAATTACGTGGCGTTTTCCTTGGATCCTTCGGGATTGATTCCGAACCGTCGCTAATAGCCCGTTGTGTTGCCCCAGTGCGACGTAATTAAACACCTACTTACCATAACTAATCGTTGAAAATTATATACATATAGTATATGCGTGTATGTTAAAATTTGGAAAAAATTACAATTTGCTGTCCCTATCCGACTAGACATTGGTTATTGTTCTATCAGATTCTAAGGTTTAAATCAATGCTGCACTGAAAATGAATCAAGTTATAACACCGTTTAATTATACAATATACACATCGAGGTTAAGTGCTATGCATATAGCCCATGGCTAATCAATCCAATTGACAAGACAGACACTATTGTCCATTCACGATGACTATATTCAACTAGTTTGAATATGTTACATGGTCACGCTTCCATCAAACCGTTATCAAACAGTAATCCATTCTTAACTCATCAGTTACTTCACGAAACCCAGCAAAATGACATCCAATTTTGGTGCAACGTCACCCGAGGTTATAGCATACGTACGAGTAGCAGCAGTTATAAATATTTCGATAAATTAAGAGGCATTGTGAAGCCAAAAATTGATGTCTTAATGCATGTGCCTTCATTTGAAACCATCGTCTTCATAAACTTGCGGATGTATTGCTTCAGAAATTACATTAAAGCTTAACTATAACAAATCACGGGAAGAGGTTTGCAGAAGAAATATGGATTTTCCTACCGAATGGGATGCCAACTGTGTTCAATTTAAATAAAAAGCTATATGAATTTATCCAGTAGGTAACGTCACAGTGAAGCAACACATCGGACTATTGTCAACGGTCTGGGATCAATCCCGAAGGGAAAGATCCATAATTTTGAACCACGGTCAGATGACTAGACACCTGAGCTGGCTCGCCACTCCGAACTTCTACACCATTTCAACGTGAGGAAATTTGAGGCCACGACAGATCTAACGTGCACCATTCCCCGCGTACACGACTGTCTTTGGTTGGACCTAGTTTCGAGTTCACAACCCTCCGGTTGGTAATCCGTTGGGTCTTCCAACTGGGGAACACTGCTCATTCAATTTATCAGGAGTAGAATTATTCAGGTTGAATATACATATATTCTGTTAAAAAGGGCTTTATTTGCAATGTCCCACGTTTGTTTTAAATTAACACGCTTAAATATTATAAACAAATTCAGAGCCTTTATATTTTATAACGGTATGTGAAAAAACAACTTAATTTAAAGAGGTAATCTCAATTAACACGCTTAAATATTATAAACAAATTCATAGCCTTAATATTTTATAACGGTATGTGAAAAAGCAACTTAATTTAAAGAGGTAATCTCAATTAACACGCTTAAATATTATAAACAAATTCAGAGCCTTTATATTTTATAACGGTATGTGAAAAAACAACTTAATTTAAAGAGGTAATCTCAATTAACACGCTTAAATATTATAAACGAATTCAGAGCCTTAATATTTTATAACGGTATGTGAAAAAGCTCAATTTAAAGAAGTAATCTCAATTGTCCACTAGTGTTCATCAACGAGTACCATAAAAGAGCGAATTTTACAAAATAATAACACAGGGTGTTTCAGGAATTAATATTTAACCCTCTAGGTTCACATGCATGACTTGAATCAGTTTTGACCTTCTTGACTAATAGAGTCTTGCCTCAGATTCTTTGAATCAATAGATGTTAATTGGTCATTATGCGAGTTTTGGGGCAAAAGCAATGCCGCGAAACTCAGAAGGTTAAGTTAGCTTTCTATTCAGAGTTCAAAATTTGCGGACGTTAGTCGTATTTTGTACCCTTTCACCCTCTAGGTTTTTCACAAGCATTTATTCCTTCTACAACCTTTAGTCTTCCTTCGAGAACTTTAAATAAGTTTTGGCCTCTATGACCAATAGTACCTTTCCTGTGATTCTTTAAGGTATATGTATACACTAGATATGAAAATTGGCCAGAATATCGATTTTATTTTTATTGCTTCAAAATATTTTCCGATTTCTGAGCTTTTAAAACGAAATCAAAATCTTGTAAATATTTGGATTACTTTTCTAGTTACAAGGGTTTTTCGTGAGGTAATGCCACCAGTGCAAACATGTTTCCGAAACTTCAAACTCAATTTCTGAAGAACTGTTTTTGCAATACGATGCTTTCTCCAAACAGTGATAACTCAACAATGAATTTATATATTATAATTATTTTGTATCATTATAATCTATGTAATACAGTGTATGTTCTGAACCTCAATCAGAGTTTTGTTAGGAAATTAATTTCAAGTTGATTTTTAAATGTTAAAAATCCTGAATACAATCTTGATTATTTTAGACTTCATTGGTGAAATCAATTGTAAAAAATAACCTATTCCCTCTAGCAACTTGATGGAGGGTCAAAACGTGGAGAATAATATTCAGAATAATTTCCAACAGGAATTGTCTTTCTGAACACATTAGAATTTGAGATCACTGTTCAAAAACATTCTAATTAGCTGATTATATCTGAATTAGGTAATTAATAATTAACTTAATACAATTTTTTCTCACTGAAATGATTTTAAGCATAAGCCCATGACTTGTTGAAAAGAAACTGGATTATTTAAAGTCAAAATTTAAAAAAATCTTCTGATGTATACATAAAGCTTAAACCAATAGACGTGGTTATTTAGTCATTATGTGTCTTGTGAGGTAAAAGCAGTACACTCCAATCGGAAATTTTCTGACTCTCAGAGGATTAATTTAGTGGAAATACTGAATAATTATTAAATAAGTCATATTTGATCACTCACAGGTTTCCTATCTCAAAAATCGAGTTTGTGTTCGTGAGAATAAACAAAACTCCAATCTAAGATATTTAAAAAGCTATAATTAAATCAGTTAATTAAAACAATTCTACTCCCTCTAGCTAAAAGATAAATTGAGTAATAATTGAATAACACATTTTCATTGCATGAAAACTAATTAGCTTCTTAGACGTGACATGTGTCTTCAAAAAATACCACCATCAAGTAAAAAATTAATTAAGGGTACGAAAAAAGTTTTAATGAATCTAATAACTCTTTGTTCTGCAATCGATAGTTAAATAGAGAAAAAACCAATTATTAAGACAATCAGATTAGCGTAATGCGCCAACATGTTAAAGGATATGGTATACACTGACATAAGCGGATACTATTACACCTATCTAATGACGTGCTGGTACTACTTCTACAAGCAACCTGTCAATCTACTGACTCAATTGTGTCGCAACCTATACACGGGATACTCATAGCGACTGACAGTCGTTATGAGCATCCCGTGTTAAGGTTCCCCTAATTTATTACACTACCTCCACCTGTCCAAAATACCCATTTTTAGAAAATATACATGCACTGAAATCTCTATGTCAAAATACATTTGCCCATTTATGAGTGAAACCGTGATTTGATGTCCGTGTGTAACAGTGTGAAAACCACTATCTAAACTTTAAAAAGTTCATTGAGACAAAAGGACACAGCTCCGTATAAACAGGCATAGTATGCATATTTATAAAATATGCACTAGGTATATTATTGTAACATTGGTGACTCGGGGTGATGAACTTGGACCAAAAGCAAAAAATGGAATCTAATATCTAGCTTTAGACAACCTTATAAGTCCATTATAGCCAATCGCCGTTGTTTCTCTACAAAGACAATCCAATACAAAAAGTTTTTAGCTCCAAAGTACAAAGTACAATACAAATAATTTTTGTAAAGTACAATACAGTACAATACAAATAACGTTTAGCTTTAAAGTATAATAAACAGTACAATACAAATAATTTTTAACTCTAAAATACAATACAAATAATTTTCCCAGTTTAAATGGACGGGTGTGACCTTGTCATCTGACCGTGGCTCAAAATTATGGTGTGTTGTCATTGGATCTTTCCCTTGGGGACTGATCTCGGGCCGTCGCCGATACCCCAAAGTGTTGCTCCAGTGCGATGCTAGTTAAAATACCTGCCTACTCAGTTTAAATGGATCCCAAACTGTTCAATCCTGGCAACTCTGCCTTGGCTCTTCATGGCAGTCCTTTACAATGGCGGGAAAATAGGAAGAGAATGATATGCCATGCGCAAGGACCAACTGCGCATATCATTTGTACTGGATCCTTATTTCAGTAGGAAGCATGAGGTAGAGAACAAGAGTGTGCTGAAGGTACCCATTGCAATTAAAAAACACCTTTAACCCTCCAAGTAGTTTCGACAAGATGTATAGTCCATCAAGATCTGACTTATTTCGCCAACGACGAGAAATCTCGTCTTCAAGATATTGACGATATTTTTATAACGACGAGATCAAGATCTGGTCAAGTTTTTTCTAATGATGGTCCAGGCCTGGTCAGTTTGCTTCTAATAACTAGATACCTCGTCAAGGCAACCACCAGGAGAGTTAACCAATCAACTGTGGTTGGTTAATGGTGACGGGCAGTATTGAATTATTTTGGTTCGGTGTTACGATGCCATGATGTCAGATTAAAAAGAAAGCTTTTAAAGGACAGATACGTTTATTTTCACAGTAGACGAGACATTTCGATTATTTGACACACGCAATTCGGTATTTGCATGAAAAGAAAAAGAAAGCATAACATGACTTAGCAGGGGACAGCATCTCTACGCTGCCTCGAGATCTAACAGGAAGTCTACTCTTTCTTCCCACACCCCATTTCAACCCTTCAACTATAGTTAGGGTTGGTGATATCACGGACAGGGCACCCACATTTCTTGGTAAACTTCTTGATGTAAGAACCGAGGAAGATACCACAGACACTTCTAACTCAGATTTTCCTTTTAAAAGATCGAAGATTTTGTTTAAGGCTTTATGGGGCAACGGTAGCCCAGTTGGAAGAACAACGGATTAGCAACCGGAGAGTTGCTAGTTCGAAACTCTGTCCAGCCAAAGACCGTCATGTACACGGGGTTGGAGCACGTTAAATCTGCCATAGCCTCAAATGTCCTCACGTTGGCGTGGTGTGGAAGTATGGATAGTTCCTTTCGGGATTGATCCCGGACCGTCGCTAATAGCCAGTTGTGTTGCTCGAGTGTGATGTTAATTAACTATCTACCTATCTGCTTAATTCGGTTTTTATTTTTTTTTTGACATCGCATTCAAATTTTTTTTAGGGAATATGGGGCTGCTATGAATGCTACGTCATTGATAGGTTACATGAATTCTAGAATTCTAGGGTAGTGTTAGGGCAAAAAGAAACTAAACCTATAACTGCGTAAAATAACGTGGTATGTTTTATATGTAAACCTGTTTGTATGCATCTTCAAGACAAAAAACCCCAAACAATTCTTTCTAATAATATGGAAGTCTATCTGGAATATTAATGGTAGGATCACATCCTCTTTAAGCATAAAATTTCTACCGCATTTCACATTTCCTTTGTGGACAAGTGGTTTGAAATGTAAAATCCGATCGCTCCGGGCCAAAAATTATTGAGAAATAGTCGACCTTACATCTACAAATTGTTGTCAAGCTCTCTGGTATGCCTGCTTTTACCTATGATATCATTTGAGTAATTTTTTTCTGATACGCAGAGCGCATCTTTGTTTACGTCATTTTCTGTTTCTACACACATATGACGTTGTGCAAAGAAAGAGAAGAAAGAACATATATTTCAATACAATTGTAATGCATCAGTAGAGTTTTTTAATAATACATCCATTATACTGTAAAGTTATATTAAAATAAAAATGAAAATGGAATTCATTTTTAAAGGGTCTTTAATCTGGTAGATGTAGAAACTTGCAGGTTGATTCGTATGCTTATGACTAAATTATAAGCATACGAATAATCGGATACATAAATGGTTTGGTTAGTTATTCTGGCGTAAGAGCCATATCTGACCAAGCTGTGCTAAGCAATGTTTTATTTGGTCAAATAAATTGACATACACATACAAGGAAAGTTTTAGTGATACCAAAGAGAGAAATATACTCCATAGACTTAAAATATTAGACTGAGCATTACTATTGAGAGGAGCTTCTAAAAGTGTGATCCCGCCGTCTAGTAGACATGTGACTACTCTGTGAAAAATTGCCTTGGCTAACCAATTTGGCATCTTATAGCCTCGTTTGGAGATATGAATGATGTGTATGAATACGCACTTCTATAGTGGCGAAAAAATGGTGAAATCGCCAAAGTCTAATTCTATATTGTGCGGACCAATCGGATGGTGTATCAATGGATATGCATCTCCTCCCGTTCCTTAGACACATCAGATAATGAATATTAATTCCCACCTTTTCAGACGAAAATAGTCTGAGTCCCTTTATTACTAGCATTGATCACATAATCCTGGGTACATAAAAAGTTATCATTGCTCACTCTACTTTTACATTTTTTCTATGATACACCCAGGGAAGTTACAGAAATGGACCTCGTCCACAGCTCGCAGACTGCTAGAGCAATGAGAAAATCCAGAGCCTCACGGGTACAAAAAGGATTTTAAAAATTCATTCCTAAACAAATTCCCAACAGAGAAATGCTAAATAATTTATTCACTAAGTTAGGATATGTTTTATGGAATATTTAATGTTTCATAAAAAGGTAGTGTTTACAAAAATACTTGCTCAAATATACATACAGCTGGAAGACTGATAAACAAACTGACGTTGTAAACTCAGTCACTAAGTTAAAGTACTCACAGGATTCAAAATTTTACGAAAATGTTTCCAGCCGTTTGGACGTAGTGCGGGAACTCACATACCCATAGACAAACACGAAATTCCGAAACCACTTATTTTGTATTGAACTGCAGAAAACAGATAAATAACTTGATATGGGGCAAAACTATTCACTGCACAAAACACTTCATTTTTATTTATATAGATTTGTATAGGGGCAGTGAACTGAAGCTATCCATAGAAATTGAGAAGCATTTTTCAGCAATCGTGGACATTTTTTTATTATTATTAGTCTAAAAATTCATCCACGATATAAGCTATTGCAATTTATCCCTTTCTTTCTTGAGAAAGCAGTTAAAAGTGCCTTGAGGTAACAGAAAAACCTTTGAAGTAGTTAATATTATTTCCACGTATCAATATGAAGAGATGGAGAAATCACCATTGCCTATAACCAATAACTAGAAATTTCAAAACGGGGATTTTTCTATGATATTCTGTTTCTTTGCCAGAATTATTTTATAAATTGCCTTCTAAATTCAGAACTTTTCTAAGTCTAACTATTAGATTTTATGAATTTTTTTCAGATATGTGATATTTGAAAGATTCAAATATTCAGCGTTTCTACGAAATTAATATTCTAAGTCAAGGTGAAGGGAACAGTTTTAACCCTCCAAGGGTTACACACACATAATTCCACTTTGCAAACTGCAGTATTTCCTGTGGTATTTCTAACCATCTTTAATCTTCTTGACCAATAAAATTTTTTCAAAGAAAGTAGCAATAGAATCTTCCCAAAGGATAATGAATTTTATCCTTTGGATACAATTGATTTTATATATAGGTTCACACAGTAAAACCATTTCAAATGATTTTATTCTGAGGAAAAGGATGAATAGAATTCTTTGAGATGATTCGATTCTAAGAAAAGTACCAATAGCATATTTCTAAAACCTGAAAGAATCCATGGATTTTTTTCAGCTAATCAATGTGGTTATTTAGTCATTATGTATGTTGTGGGGTAAAAGAAATACTACACTACTCGGAAAACTTGTGATGCTCAGAGGATTAAATGACTAGAATATTCAAGTTTGATTAATTTATTTTTGTCAGTCAGACTGCATGAGTTACTCATAGAAAATAAATATTGACTTGAAGTTCTACCTAGTAAAAGTATTTATTAAATTCACTGGAGAAACACTGTTTACTTTAAATAAATCAAAAAGTTTTGTTATTCTGCTATATTCAGAAAGTGTCCTTTCAGTTTAGGAAATATATAACCAGTACACGCCACGGTAATTCGTACCTTTTGAGACTAAAAGGTATGGAAAATATTCATCTAACCTAACCATCCATAATGCCCTTCATTTAATATCAATTGATTAATGTTAATGTCACCGGGTTAGTTATGCCAGATAACCAGGTTAGTTGGGAACATCTGGCCATATTTACATGTCGACATGAGAAACGAAGAAGTTTCAAGGCAGCCAGCCTAACATATGCACAAGAATCGAACTCACTACAAGAACTTCAATCTACGCTCACTTGGTTACCAAGACACCAGACCTTCTATTCAAAGCGAGTTAATTGCTTCCAAAATATAGAGACGGTACAAATGCATTTTCAGAGAGCTTGAGGAAAGCTGGTATATTCATATGCCGACTCAAAGAGATCAGGAAGATGGTGCATATTTGCTTCTCGATTCATGAAATCAGGAAGATCGTTCACATTTACATGTTTTCTCGAAGAAACTAGGAAAATAGCTCAACTTTTCATGTCGACTCGCTCAAAGCAGGAAGATGGCACACATTTCCATATCGACTCGAAGAAAGTAGGAAGATGGCCCACATTTACGTGTCGACTCGAAGAAACCAGGAAACTGGCCCACATTTGCAAGTCGACTCGAAGAAATTAAGAGATGGCTCACATTTGCATGTCGACTCGATCAAAGCAGAAAGATGGCTCACAATTAGAAGTTGACTCGAAGTAACCAGAAAATGGCACACATTTACGTGTGGACTCGAAGAAACCAGGAAGATGGCTCACAATTACAAGTTGAATAAAAATAACCTGATAATGACCCACATTTACCTGTCGACTCGAAGAAACCAGGTAGAAGGCTTACATTTACTGTCGACTCGTAGAAACCAGGAATATGGTCCACATTTACATGTCGACTCGAAGAAAGCAAGATGGCCCACAATTACAAGTTGAATCGAAGAAACCAGAATTTCAAACAGGCAGTCTGACATCGGAATGAGGAACGAACCCACATCCAAGCCCTTCAATCGACCGGTAGGACAGTGTTCTAACCACTCGACCGCTGCTCTGGTAGTCGAACTCAACATCGATCTGTACCAGGCAGGGGATACTTAAATTTTAACTATTCCTCATATCCCTGGTCCGACATAGATCCACGACCGCGACAGCCTAGTAGGAAGAGTAACGGGTAACAACCGGAGGGTTGCGAGTTCGAAACTTGGTCCAGCCAAAGACCGTTTTGTACACGGGGGCTGGTGCACATTAAATCTGTCGTGGCTTCAAGTGTCCTCACACTGGCGTGGCATGGAAATTAAGAGAGTGGGGTGCCAGCTCAGGTGTTTACCTCGTCATCTGACCGTGGTTCAAAATTACGATCGTTGACCTCGGATCTTTCCCCTCGGGGTGGTTCCCGGACAGTCACCAATAGCCTTTGGTGTTCCTCCAGTGTAACGTTAATTAACTACTTACCTACCCTATAATATGTTTAAATAGCAGTAACTCTAGACCACCACTGTTCTAATGAAAGACGAAGGGAAGAGCTGCATCATGGACCAGCGACGAACCAGATTGCTAAACAAATTCTCCAACCACTCAGCAACCGTGACGGCGGTGCAGGTTAGAAAATGAGAAATCAACACCGGGTACTTAACCTGACCCCCAAAGGTCCCAAACTACTGTTTGGGGACTACTTCTCTTCCAGTAGACACACGGGATAAGATGAAAGTAGTCCAACCTTAATGGGGTAGGGCGCTAAGAGATTAAGAGGGCGTACGTCTGTAATGAGTGCATTGATCTTTCTGTTTAAAGCAAACTCGCATTTCCTGCACATTACAGGGTGAACACTCTCCTTTGAAGATACCAGATGGGACAGCTTTATGAGAACATGATGTATCGAAAGATTCACGCACGCTTCCTCTTCATTAAAAGGCTATCAATCACATCGTGAATTGCTAGTGTTCTACAAATCGTCAAATGAAGTGCTCTAAATGGATATTTGTACCCGCTGGGTGTTCTCTAATGGCTGTAATAAGAGGGAAAATGCGCCACATATTGATCACGAATGAAAGAAGCTGGATGAATTAACATGAATATTGTAGAAGTTCGATACATTACGCTTGTTATTGACATCTTTTCAGACCTTAGGGTCCGACATTCGGAATTAGATTGTACTAGTTTATTATTTATTAAGCCACGCCATTCTGAACTTTTTTGACGAACTGGGATCTTTAATCGTTTAACACTCCAAGCGGTTTCGACGAGATATCTCGTCCATCAAGATCTGACCAATTTTGATGACACGATGTCTCATCACCATATTGCCGTTCTTTTTATTATGTCGAAATAAAGATCTGGCCAGTCTTCTTCTGAAGACAATATATCTCGTACTTGAAGATCTGATCATTTTTATAGTGACGAAATACCTCGTTGAGACAACCCCCGGGAGAGTTGTCCATTCGAGGTTTCGACGAGATATCTCGTCCATCAAGATTTGATCAACTAAAACAAGATTTGATCAACTAAAACTAGATTTGATCAACTAAAACAAGATTTGGTCAGATTTCTTCTAATGACTTGATATCTCGTCCATCAAGATCTGGTTAATTTTGCTAATGACGAAATATTTGTAAATCACTCAAGTTTGAGAAATTTTACTAAAAGGAACGTCAATTTACTCTTTAAGTAAACATTATACAAATATTTATGCATTCATAACACTTCAATAAGAATTTATTTTATTCCCAACTTTGCTTTCCTTAGATTCAAAAAATGTTTAGAATCTGAAAAATAAAATTATAAATTCACTTTACACACACGTCTTGCATATTGAAACAATGTTTCTTAGCAATCGATAAACTAGAAGTGAACATGAGTTTGGCAGATTATACCTTTTCCTTCGTTCCACGTATTCCGACATTTAATTTTATTGAACCATAAATCCATCTTTCTCTTTTCAGACGAAAACATTTCGAACTTTGAAGCCGTCTCGTTTCATACAAAACCAGATACGGGAGCTGATTTTTCTGTGCATTTTATTGCCCCTTTTACCAGACAGCGTTCCCCAGTAACTTTCCCTTCTTTTATACAGCATTAACATAGAAGTACATTTCTCAGAATATTCGTAGGAATATTCTTTGAAAGCAGCATTACCAGATAGGATACTCAGAAAGGAGACAACATTCGTCGTTCAACTTGCACGTTATGATAATTCTAGGAATTTGGAAAATGTAAAGTATCTTCACTAGAGTACGTATCTTAGAAATTTTATTTCTTGATGGAAAAGGGACATTAGGACATTTATTTTATTTCATAAGTAACCAGAAAGCCACTTTATTTCTACAAGCTCTCTTAAAAATATATGGTAGCCCAGTTGGTATTAGAGATAGGGAGTTGCTAGTTTGAAACTCGATCCAATGACCGTCGCGTGCGTAGGAGTCGGCGCACGGTGAATCTGCTCTTGTCTGAAATGTACTCTCGTTGGCGTGGTGTAGAAGTATTTGGAGTGTGGGATGCCTGTTCAGGTGTTGACCTCGTCATCTGACCGTGATTCAAATCACCATCTGTTACCCCCTTGAATCTTTCACTTCGGTATTGATCCCGAACCGTCGCCGATAGCCGTTGCTCCAGTGCGACGTATATTCAACTACCTATATATATATATATATATATATATATATATATATATATATATATATATATATATATATATATATATATATATATATATATATATATACTTTTGAGCAGTAATTCCAAAGATTTGTGTAACAATTCCTCGAAGAGTAAGTCATCTGACGGAGGATAATAATTACGAGGCTTTAATCTTCTCTTCGGGATGGATACCAGACCGTAGCTAATAGCCCGTTGTGTTGCTCCAGTGCGACGTTAATTAGCTACCTACCTCAAAGAGTAACTCTAAAATTAGAAATCTTTCTAACTAATGTAGTTAAAGTTACTTAAATTTTCGGATTATAACCAGAAATGCAAAGTTCAATATTAGTATTAAAGTAATGTTATAGAACGGCCAGATGATAGTGCGTATAGTTAAATATGAATATACCAAATGCTGCCATGAACCACATTCAATATTATAACAGTCATATTAATTTTTTATAAATACACAAGTTTAACACGATGGCAGATTTTAAATGAAGTGGGGAAACTGCGTAATAAAACCAAATCTGGACCTATTAGCAACATCTTATACTTCATCGTTTTATACGCTTTTGAAAAAGCTTTTAGAGGTTTTCTCTCAGGCTATAAATGTAAGTGGAGGTAGGAATAAGTACAGGGAACATGTCTCCTGTACCAATTCCGGATGTGACGTCACTTGGTTTCCGGACTTGGTTTCCAGTCACTTGGTTTGTTTGTCGAATATGATTTCAGCAAGTCATCAATACAAATTACAAAGAATGAGTTCCTATTTTATTTTTATAGTTGATGGATCAACGCCAATTTGATTAAAAGTGAAAGGTTGCCAAAACGGCAATAATCTGCATTTTAGGGTAATCCCGATTTGTTTTATGCGAGAGCATTTGGGTAAGAGAAATAAAATCTTCGTCTGGTTTGTTTTTACACTGAGAATTCCTCTTATACATCTACTGTATTTGTTTTCTATATGGTAACAAAATCTTAAGTGCCTTGTCGACCACTGTTTTCTGCCAATACTGAATTGTTTTTCGCATCGATTGGGTTATTGCGCGTACACGTACGGTACCTCAATCACACACACCAGGAAACACCTTACAGGGCCCTCTAGGTCATTATCTCAAAATCATAATAAACATTTTTAACAAGGATTTTTTAGTACAACTAGCAGAAACACGCATAACATCTGCTCTAAACATTCTCAACCCTCCTTGTGGTTTATCTTCGCGTCTAAAATTGCCCTGTTGTGTCCAGCTTTTGATGAAAACACCTGTTCCAAACTGTCACCGCTTGTGGGCATGGAACAACCCGTCATTTGCAAAATTTAATAGATCGTGAACGAGATATCTTGTCGAAGCTCTTGGAAGGTTAATTTTTGGTGGTTGTCTCAACGAGTGCGCCTCGTCATTATCAAAGCTCGACAGATCTGTATGCACGAAATATCTCGTCATTAGAAGAAAACTGACCAGATCTTGAATTCGTCACTATTAAAAAAAATGGCTATTACTTTGGTGGACATGATATCTATCTCCTTATTAGCGAAATTGGTCTAATTGTGATGGACGAGATATCTCGTCGAAACCACTTGGAGAAGTAATTGCTTTTATCTATCGATAGCAAAGTGTCGTTTACTCACTTTCATTTCTTATTTCGATCCATTTATAATGAATGTAGTTCTCATGGGCAAAAATTGATTTAATATATGTAAATGAAATAACATTATTAAAAAATCAATAAAAGCATTTTGTTTATTTTACTAGTGTTAAAATGCATGGCAAAAAACACGTCTCAGTCATGTTACGGTAATTGGATTCTGAGCGTCTGCGGAAATTTCATCCATTCCCTTGTTCAAAAGCGATTCGGCATTATTTGACTGATTTTCTATCTTCCGCATTTCTCATTGCTTTATGTTAACAAACTGCTGAAGAATTCCATTAGAGGGTTATTTGTGTAGTCTATTATGCAGCTTCATAGCTCAAACCAAACTTATTTAAACTTTGGGAAAATTTGGCATCTTAATTCTGTAACGGTCAATTTCGTATTGCTTCTACCGTCGTTTTCATTTGACAATAAACAAATAAAATCGATCCCGTGCTACGTAATATATATATATATATATATATATATATATATATATATATATATATATATATATATATATATATATATTCTAGATTGTTTTTTACAATATAAGAGGGGTGATAGTACACCCATCCAGACGAGCAATAATTACCATGGAACATAGGGTCGCATTCCACTCTGAGAGGCAGAAAAGATTAAAATTAGAATTTCAACATGAACTTACAACAGTATTGGGAAAGCGAATGAACGATACCAAAAGTTGCACAATCTGATTTATTGATCAGATAAAAACTCACAGCAAGTGCTCAAACTGGCGGCCACGCGTGTCGTTGCACAGTTCACGCCGGCGAAGGAATGACTGGCGCACCCTCTCGAAGATTCCTGGTGTTGTGTTAATTTTGTCTGCGGCAACACCGATTCTCGCTACGAGATCTTCAGCTGAGTCCACAGGCGTCTGATACACTAAAGATTTCATGTGCCCCCAGAAGAAAAAGTCCAGTGGGTTGAGGTCCGGTGAGGGAGGAGGCCAAGCCACAGGTCCTCCACGTCCGATTCATCTTGCTTAGGAAATATGCTACGTAGGCAGGTACAAAACGACGTCAGAGGCGATGACTTGTTCATGCTCGACGCGTTTCGACACTTTACTCTTTTCTGCCTCTCAGAGTGGAATGCGACCCTATGTTCCACGGTAATTATTGCTCGTCTGGATCTATCTCGTCTGCTACTATCATCCCTCTTATTTTGTAAAAACAATTTAGACTCACCCTGTATATATATATATATATATATATATATATATATATATATATATATATATATATATATATATATATATATATATATATATATATATATATATATATATATATATATATATATATATATATATATATATATATATATCAGTATCTTGATGACGAGGTAGATTGGTATTTGAATCAACATTGCTCTGGGAGCAACGCAACGGGCTATTGGCGGCATTCCGGGATCAAACCCGAAGGGGAAGATCAAGGAAAACACCACGTAATTTTGAACCACGGTCAGACGACGAGGTCACAACTGAGCTGGCACCCCACTCTCCAAACTTCCACATCATGCCAACGTGAGGACATTTGCGGCCACAATCGATTTAACGTGCACAAGCCCCTTTGTACACGACGGTATTTGACTGGATTCCAACTCGCAACCCTCCGGTTGCTAATCTGTTACTCTTTCAACCGGGCTGCAGCCCATACCTTGATGACGAGATATCACGTCATTAGCAAAATTGGTCGATCTTAATGTACGAGATATATCAACGAAACCACTTGGTTAACCATATTTATGTATGTAATGTATATGTCCACCAAGAATAAAACGTTTTCTTTTATTTTCTCTCAGGTTGTGCATATGCTGGTTGCGATAGTGGTCCTTTTTGGAGTGTGCTGGCTGCCCTATCATATCTACTTCCTCTATGTTTATCATCATCAAGAAGCCATTGTTTCCGATTACATTCAGCATGTCTACCTAGCCATATACTGGTTAGCCATGTCAAACTCTTGCTACAATCCCATTGTATATTATTGGATGAATTCCAGGTAATTTCTCTTATATAATGTGTTCAACTGTTCTCAGAAAACTTCATTTCTATATTTGTATTTTTTTATAATTTCATGTATAGACTTTTTCTCTCAATCTAAATGTAGGATAAGGTGGTTTTTCGTAGCGAACTTTCTTCCTATTCGCATTCCGGGCGTGATACCAATTTGATTACTTTTCGAATACGATTGCAGCAATAGGAATTCCAAAGAATGAATCCAAAGAATGGTTTGTTTGCTTACACTGAAAATACCTCTCATCAAGGGAGTATGGATCATACAAAGTACTAGAACACGGCAGAAATAATAGATGAAATCTTGGATGAGTTTTAAACTTTGAAACATAATTTTTGAAAACTACCAAACAATTTAATATCTATTTTAATGTGAGCGTGATACCAAAGTGTGACGCAAAAGCAAAACGTCAACAACAGCAAAAACAAAATGCCACAGTTAGCCAATCATAGCTCACAATTCACGCTGTTTCCATTCCGCTTTATATTTATTTTGGTTAACAATTTTAACGTGAACTTTTTGCACATCTTGAAAACAACTGTAATTTAAAGAGATACCAAAAACTCAGAATTCTTTAGCAAGAGCTAAGAAGCTGGATTCAAGGAGATAAGACATTTACTACTACCGGCATATTTAATATTTTTAGAAGCATATTAGAAGAGGGTAACGCATATTTTATATTTTAAACTGTATATGTAATTTTGAATTATGGAAGAGCTAACGGAAAGCTTAGAATAGATAGAGATCTTATTAAATTACTAGATAGATGCACAAAAAATGTATGCTAGACAGTGAGGTTTAACATTTCTTCCCCTATGGAATAAAGCAAAAACGCAACGCCCAAGTAAATAATTTTATTTTAATTGAACTATTTAAAATAATTTTACTCATTCAGATAAGTAAATTTCAGGGTAATAATTTAGTTTAAGAGTAACTCATAAAGCAATTCCCTCCATATTCTTCAGAAACGGAAAGACTGCGAAATCCTCTTTTCTTTCAAATCTTATAGGAAGCTATGAAAATGTCCTTTAACTTAAAACTAAATAAAAACAATATATTAGCTTAAAAAATCTGTCTCCCAGAAGTATATACAAACGGTCATTACAAGAGTGTATCACGTCGTTTTTACAAAATAGATCAATATCTGTAACCGCTTACCTAATGTGATAATTTAGAAATAAAATTTTACAATTAAGTTCTAGCCAAAAGTAATATGACTGAAACTAAGACACTTTCAGAAATCTGAAGATCTATTCACCGAATGGAGAAACCAGAACTAAGGAATACGTCGTACGAATTGGTTCAGTTAATCACGCATAGTTCATGCATCGAATACACACAAAGAAGGAATGTGTTTCGTATTTTTTAGAAGTTTTGATTGCTAAGATCCTAAGCCGTTGGAATGGTCCCAAAACCAACTACGTATCAATCTATTCTATCAATCTTCAAAAAATAAATTAAACTTAATAAAATTGGGCTACACGGAATTTAAAATATAATCGTCAGTTATAAAGTGTTCAAAAGCATATTGATAAGGTGGTTCAGTTTTGTTGTAGTTAGGTGTTCTCTTTCCTAGACTAATCTAGGGAAAGAGGCTAAATATACTAAAGATACTAAATATACTAAAAGACTAAATATACTTAACTAATGTAACAGGGAGAAACACTAATCTGTGTGCAAGTAATTGTCATTAATACAGATATGTCCCATTATTTCGATCTAGCCATTGAAAAAGCTGAGTTATTGAACGGGAACTCAAAAATCAGAGTTTGAATTAAATATTCTTATGTACTATTTCCATATTTAAAGTGATCAAATTTCTGTGAACAATTCAAATCAATTGAATATCATTTTAAAATTACCGTTATTAAAATCGATAGTTCATTCTTAAAAATCAGTGAAAACGTTTATATAAAATGTAGTACTTCAACTGATCAAAAAGGATCAAGGTTAAAAGTTCCTTGTGCATTGGTCTTTAGAAGAAATTTTTTGAATATTATCAGAGAAGGTGGAATCAAGAAATGATACACACGATTAGGCTGCTTGTGATCGATAGCCTTTTGCTAAAAGCTGGAAAATTCCTTAAGGCATTTTATCCGAAGATTATTTCTTTCGTACGTCTCTTGCATAGCTCATGGTCTTCGCAACCTTCCTGAGGAGATAAGGCACCTACATTTAATAAATGCTTTGATATCTTCTGTAAAAATAGTTTTAAAAGCTCTAAATCATGTGGCTAATTTTAGGGAGGTTCTTTCAGATATCTCTCTACAGCCGAAACATTATTAATCAGTGGGTAACATGGTTGTCTACGGCATTGTATTATGCCGATCCCTATGTGGATATGAAAAGTGTATTGAAGTCGCTTTCAGAAGAGACAGTAGCTATCACTGCTGCAAAAGAGGCTTTAGATGTCTCTTCAACTATTTAGGTTCTAGCTTTCATAAAAGCTCAATATAGCACTTAGATTTAACCATTAGAATATTAGACCAAGCATCATTGCAGAGAGAGAGAGAGATATCCTTTATACCTAAGCCGGTTGGAATAGCTCTATCCAGGAAGTTAGAGGCTGTTCTAGCAATTTACCCTGACTTCAAATAATAGAGAATGTGTGTCTAGTTCTTCAGGGAAAACGATCTATGGTGACGCCACACCGAAATCTCTGAAATAAAATATGCCTCCTGATATCATGTTCCGTTGAACGTGTTTCTCAGGACTGAAATAAATTCTACTTGAAGATAGCAGAGGCTTTACCATGAAAAGTTATCAATGTATTTGATTGTATGTCACGCAAATATGTAAGAAATGATTGTCATTTACATAAATTTTAGTTTGGTATGTAGCTCTATGATCATACTTTCTACACGAGTTAAAAATTAAATCAGTGTAGTTTAATCTAAATGTTAAAGGGTAGGATTGAAATGAATAACCTTTCACCAATCACAAGAACAGGGCTGTACATAGAGATCAACTTGTTGATTACAAAGTCTAATAGAGAATTCTAATCTTATATATTTCAGATCTTGAATCCAAATTTTTATTCGGTTAACAACTTCAATACTAGTATTTGACCGATCTTATACCATTTTGTAAACAAAAAAAACCCTATCAGTCATAGTAAATTCTACACCTGTTTTTAAGTACGTTTAATTATTCATAATTAATTAATTATCAAATTAAAATCGTACGATTGGTTATCATCCCACTGTGCCAAATTGCAAATTTTACAATATTATTTACAAAAACCGAGTGCATGGTTTAAAGATTTTATATAAATTAAAAAAATTACTTTAATATTACGTATTACGATCTAAAGTGATACTTTTGTTAGAATCTATAAAAATCCTAAAATAGCTCCATTTAAAAACCTAAAATGTATGTTCAAAAAACCTAAAAATCCGAGGATTACTAATGAATAACTATCAAAAACTTCTAAAAGAAAGCGACTTTCAACCAAACAGTCCATTAAAAACTGTTTATTGGAATTGATGTGCTTTCGGCAAAAAGTTCTTAACCAGTCTCAGAATCTCAGGTATCAACAAAAGATGATTTTTTTTACTAAATCGCACAAACTATTTTCTCCTGTTGTCTTCCATTTTCAACGTTTCAAGAGTGAGTAAAGCCATTCCAGTTTTTGTACTTCTAGATTAGAGCATTTTTTAAATGCAGTTGAGTCACAGCTCCTCCTAAAAGATGCACTTTTTCTTTGCTTCAATTTTCTGGCCGTCATTGTTTTTCAAAAAAGTGTTTATATAATCCCAAGGAACAGATGGTTGTGTGACGTCTACAAAAACATAAGATTTTCTGTCTCACATTTTGAAGGACTAAATCGTAAATAAAATTTAAAGGCTATAAAACATGGAATTATTTTCAAAATTATTTTCTTCCAGTTATTGATAAAGTAATGTGAGAAATGCGCTATAAAAAGCTATCAAAATTGTTATTAGCTGATACAGTTTAAAAGTTATGTATGAAAGAATGTATGTAAAAATTTGACTTAATTTATCAGATTTATGAAAACAATATAATTTCGTCATTCAATCAAATTATGTTTTTAGATTAACTGACGTTTTGTAGTAACGCATATCATTTTTAAATCAATATAAAAAAACATTTATGCAAACAGTTAGAAAAATTAAATTTTGATATTACAATTTAAAGTTATTTGCAGTCTTTTTAGAAAAATTTGCATGTAAGTGGTTAATGATTTTTGAAATAAGTATAAAATATTTCTTATGCAACCTCTTGAAAACTCTTAACTAAAAATGATGTCATTACTGGTTGTTTTTGTAATTCCTGATCTTTCGCTTGCAAACCTTTCCACAAAGGTAAATAAACTTCACTCAGAATTATCACCAAGGCGGTAAATTCCCCATGCTTGTTTTTTATAGTTTAAATCATGAAGCTATGCATTTATTGCACGGGTAAAATAATTAATTAATTCAGAATCCATTACCTAGGCGAGTGAGATACTCTCAATTACTTTTTATTAGAAATTGAAATGGTGTAATTTCCTACTTTGGTATAAATAGAAATGCCTACTCAAAGAGCAGAAGATCCTTAGAGAAAACAAATAATTAAAATTACTAGCTTAATATATTTTTATTTCATTGTTATTTTTAGCAAAAAAAGAAGTTAATGTTTTTAATAATGCACTCTGGATTTTATGAGTACGTTCAATTATTTCTATTTCATCCATTCTGAATCCTCTGAGGGGTTTACATGCATTATTACAGCAAGCAACCTGAAGCCTATTCTAAATTGTTCTACTCTACTACATGGGACAATACAATAGTTCCAAAGAATTCTATTCCAAGTAAAGGAATCTTTATAAAAGATTCCATTCCAAAGAAAGGAGCAACAGGATCTCTTCCCAAAAGATTCCATTCCAAAGAAAGGAGTAACAGAATGTCTTCCCAAAGGATTCTAATTTAAGGAAAGGACCAGTAGAATCTTTTCAAAGGATTCTATTCTACCGCATTCCTAAGAACTCTATTCCAAGTAAAGGACCAATAGAATCGATCCAAGTTATTAAAATTAATTAAATTAATGTTTTTAATAATGCATTCTGGATTTTATGAGTACGGGCAATTATTTCTATTTTGATCCCTTCTGAGCCCTCTGAGGGGTTTACATGCATAATTCCAACACGCAACCTGAAATCTATTCTAAATTGTTCTACTCTACTACATGGGACAATACAATAGTTCCAAAGAATTCTATTCCAAGTAAAGGAATCTTCATAAAAGATTCCATTCCAAAGAAAGGAGCAACAGAATATCTTCCCAAAAGATTCCATTCCAAAGAAAGGAGTAACAGAATGTCTTCCCAAAGGATTCTAATTTAAGGAAAGGACCAGTAGAATCTTTTCAAAGGATTCTATTCTACCGCATTCCTAAGAACTCTATTCCAAGTAAAGGACCAATAGAATCGATCCAAGTTATTAAAATTAATTAAATTAATGTTTTTAATAATGCACTCTGGATTTTATGAGTACGGGCAATTATTTTTATTTTGATCCCTTCTGAGCCCTCTGAGGGGTTTACATGCATAATTCCAACACGCAACCTGAAATCTATTCTAAATTGTTCTACTCTACTACATGGGACAATACAATAGTTCCAAAGAATTCTATTCCAAGTAAAGGAATCTTTATAAAAGATTCCATTCCAAAGAAAGGAGCAACAGAATATCTTCCCAAAAGATTCCATTCCAAAGAAAGGAGTAACAGAATGTCTTCCCAAAGGATTCTAATTTAAGGAAAGGACCAGTAGAATCTTTTCAAAGGATTCTATTCTACCGCATTCCTAAGAACTCTATTCCAAGTAAAGGACCAATAGAATCGATCCAAGTTATTAAAATTAATTAAATTAATGTTTTTAATAATGCACTCTGGATTTTATGAGCACGGGCAATTATTTCTATTTTGATCCCTTCTGAGCCCTCTGAGGGGTTTACATGCATAATTCCAACACGCAACCTGAAATCTATTCTAAATTGTTCTACTCTACTACATGGGACAATACAATAGTTCCAAAGAATTCTATTCCAAGTAAAGGAATCTTCATAAAAGATTCCATTCCAAAGAAAGGAGCAACAGAATATCTTCCCAAAAGATTCCATTCCAAAGAAAGGAGTAACAGAATGTCTTCCCAAAGGATTCTAATTTAAGGAAAGGACCAGTAGAATCTTTTCAAAGGATTCTATTCTACCGCATTCCTAAGAACTCTATTCCAAGTAAAGGACCAATAGAATCGATCCAAGTTATTAAAATTAATTAAATTAATGTTTTTAATAATGCACTCTGGATTTTATGAGTACGGGCAATTATTTCTATTTTGATCCCTTCTGAGCCCTCTGAGGGGTTTACATGCATAATTCCAACACGCAACCTGAAATCTATTCTAAATTGTTCTACTCTACTACATGGGACAATACAATAGTTCCAAAGAATTCTATTCCAAGTAAAGGAATCTTCATAAAAGATTCCATTCCAAAGAAAGGAGCAACAGAATATCTTCCCAAAAGATTCCATTCCAAAGAAAGGAGTAACAGAATGTCTTCCCAAAGGATTTTAATTTAAGGAAAGGACTAGGAGGATCTTTTCAAAGGATTCTATTCTACCGCATTCCTAAGAACTCTATTCCAAGTAAAGGACCAATAGAATCGATCCAAGTTATTAAAATTAATTAAATTAATGTTTTTAATAATGCATTCTGGATTTTATGAGTACGGGCAATTATTTCTATTTTGATCCCTTCTGAGCCCTCTGAGGGGTTTACATGCATAATTCCAACACGCAACCTGAAATCTATTCTAAATTGTTCTACTCTACTACATGGGACAATACAATAGTTCCAAAGAATTCTATTCCAAGTAAAGGAATCTTCATAAAAGATTCCATTCCAAAGAAAGGAGCAACAGAATATCTTCCCAAAAGATTCCATTCCAAAGAAAGGAGTAACAGAATGTCTTCCCAAAGGATTCTAATTTAAGGAAAGGACCAGTAGAATCTTTTCAAAGGATTCTATTCTACCGCATTCCTAAGAACTCTATTCCAAGTAAAGGACCAATAGAATCGATCCAAGTTATTAAAATTAATTAAATTAATGTTTTTAATAATGCACTCTGGATTTTATGAGTACGGGCAATTATTTTTATTTTGATCCCTTCTGAGCCCTCTGAGGGGTTTACATGCATAATTCCAACACGCAACCTGAAATCTATTCTAAATTGTTCTACTCTACTACATGGGACAATACAATAGTTCCAAAGAATTCTATTCCAAGTAAAGGAATCTTTATAAAAGATTCCATTCCAAAGAAAGGAGCAACAGAATATCTTCCCAAAAGATTCCATTCCAAAGAAAGGAGTAACAGAATGTCTTCCCAAAGGATTCTAATTTAAGGAAAGGACCAGTAGAATCTTTTCAAAGGATTCTATTCTACCGCATTCCTAAGAACTCTATTCCAAGTAAAGGACCAATAGAATCGATCCAAATTATTACAATTAATTAAATTAATGTTTTTAATAATGCACTCTGGATTTTATGAGCACGGGCAATTATTTCTATTTTGATCCCTTCTGAGCCCTCTGAGGGGTTTACATGCATAATTCCAACACGCAACCTGAAATCTATTCTAAATTGTTCTACTCTACTACATGGGACAATACAATAGTTCCAAAGAATTCTATTCCAAGTAAAGGAATCTTCATAAAAGATTCCATTCCAAAGAAAGGAGCAACAGAATATCTTCCCAAAAGATTCCATTCCAAAGAAAGGAGTAACAGAATGTCTTCCCAAAGGATTCTAATTTAAGGAAAGGACCAGTAGAATCTTTTCAAAGGATTCTATTCTACCGCATTCCTAAGAACTCTATTCCAAGTAAAGGACCAATAGAATCGATCCAAGTTATTAAAATTAATTAAATTAATGTTTTTAATAATGCACTCTGGATTTTATGAGTACGGGCAATTATTTCTATTTTGATCCCTTCTGAGCCCTCTGAGGGGTTTACATGCATAATTCCAACACGCAACCTGAAATCTATTCTAAATTGTTCTACTCTACTACATGGGACAATACAATAGTTCCAAAGAATTCTATTCCAAGTAAAGGAATCTTCATAAAAGATTCCATTCCAAAGAAAGGAGCAACAGAATATCTTCCCAAAAGATTCCATTCCAAAGAAAGGAGTAACAGAATGTCTTCCCAAAGGATTTTAATTTAAGGAAAGGACTAGGAGGATCTTTTCAAAGGATTCTATTCTACCGCATTCCTAAGAACTCTATTCCAAGTAAAGGACCAATAGAATCGATCCAAGTTATTAAAATTAATTAAATTAATGTTTTTAATAATGCATTCTGGATTTTATGAGTACGGGCAATTATTTCTATTTTGATCCCTTCTGAGCCCTCTGAGGGGTTTACATGCATAATTCCAACACGCAACCTGAAATCTATTCTAAATTGTTCTACTCTACTACATGGGACAATACAATAGTTCCAAAGAATTCTATTCCAAGTAAAGGAATCTTCATAAAAGATTCCATTCCAAAGAAAGGAGCAACAGAATATCTTCCCAAAAGATTCCATTCCAAAGAAAGGAGTAACAGAATGTCTTCCCAAAGGATTCTAATTTAAGGAAAGGACCAGTAGAATCTTTTCAAAGGATTCTATTCTACCGCATTCCTAAGAACTCTATTCCAAGTAAAGGACCAATAGAATCGATCCAAGTTATTAAAATTAATTAAATTAATGTTTTTAATAATGCACTCTGGATTTTATGAGTACGGGCAATTATTTTTATTTTGATCCCTTCTGAGCCCTCTGAGGGGTTTACATGCATAATTCCAACACGCAACCTGAAATCTATTCTAAATTGTTCTACTCTACTACATGGGACAATACAATAGTTCCAAAGAATTCTATTCCAAGTAAAGGAATCTTTATAAAAGATTCCATTCCAAAGAAAGGAGCAACAGAATATCTTCCCAAAAGATTCCATTCCAAAGAAAGGAGTAACAGAATGTCTTCCCAAAGGATTCTAATTTAAGGAAAGGACCAGTAGAATCTTTTCAAAGGATTCTATTCTACCGCATTCCTAAGAACTCTATTCCAAGTAAAGGACCAATAGAATCGATCCAAGTTATTAAAATTAATTAAATTAATGTTTTTAATAATGCACTCTGGATTTTATGAGCACGGGCAATTATTTCTATTTTGATCCCTTCTGAGCCCTCTGAGGGGTTTACATGCATAATTCCAACACGCAACCTGAAATCTATTCTAAATTGTTCTACTCTACTACATGGGACAATACAATAGTTCCAAAGAATTCTATTCCAAGTAAAGGAATCTTCATAAAAGATTCCATTCCAAAGAAAGGAGCAACAGAATATCTTCCCAAAAGATTCCATTCCAAAGAAAGGAGTAACAGAATGTCTTCCCAAAGGATTCTAATTTAAGGAAAGGACCAGTAGAATCTTTTCAAAGGATTCTATTCTACCGCATTCCTAAGAACTCTATTCCAAGTAAAGGACCAATAGAATCGATCCAAGTTATTAAAATTAATTAAATTAATGTTTTTAATAATGCACTCTGGATTTTATGAGTACGGGCAATTATTTCTATTTTGATCCCTTCTGAGCCCTCTGAGGGGTTTACATGCATAATTCCAACACGCAACCTGAAATCTATTCTAAATTGTTCTACTCTACTACATGGGACAATACAATAGTTCCAAAGAATTCTATTCCAAGTAAAGGAATCTTCATAAAAGATTCCATTCCAAAGAAAGGAGCAACAGAATATCTTCCCAAAAGATTCCATTCCAAAGAAAGGAGTAACAGAATGTCTTCCCAAAGGATTTTAATTTAAGGAAAGGACTAGGAGGATCTTTTCAAAGGATTCTATTCTACCGCATTCCTAAGAACTCTATTCCAAGTAAAGGACCAATAGAATCGATCCAAGTTATTAAAATTAATTAAATTAATGTTTTTAATAATGCACTCTGGATTTTATGAGCACGGGCAATTATTTCTATTTTGATCCCTTCTGAACCCTCTGAGGAGTTTACATGCATAATTCCAACAAGAAACCTGAAGTCTTCCCCCTGCATGTCTCCAAAAATTTTTGACCTTCTTCACAAATAGAATCTTTCCAAAGGATTCTATTCGAAAGAGGATCGTTAAAATGTTACCAAAATATTATATTCTAATTGATGGAAGAATAATATATTTCCAAGGGATTATATTCTAAGGAAATGAACAATAGCATCTTTCCGAAAGATTCTATTATAAAGAAATGAGCGACATAAATCTTCCCAAAGGATTCTAATTTAAGTAATGGACAAACTGAATCTCTTCAATGGCTTCTGTTCGACCGCATGGAACAAATGCAATCTTTCCAAAGAATTCCAAGAGTAAAAAGCATCTTTCAAAAACATTCTATTCTAAACACAGGATCAACAGAATCTCTTCCCAAAAGATTTTAAGCTAAGGAAAGGACTAACAAAATATTTACAAATTGTTCTACTCTACCGCATGGGACAATAGAATAGTTCCAAAAATTCTATTCCAAGTAAAGGAATCTTTCCAAAAGATTCCATTCTAAAGAAAAGAGTCACAGAATCTCTTCCCAAAGGATTCTAATCTAAGGAAAGTACCAACAGAATGTCTTCCTAAAGGATTCCAATTTAAGAAAAGGGCCAGTAGAATCTTTTCAAAGGATTCTATTCTACCGCATTCCTAAGAACTCTATTCCAAGTAAATGGCCAATAGAATCGATCCAAGTGATTTAATTCTAAGGAAAGGACCAATATATTATTTCTAAACGTTGAAAGAATCCATGGATTCTTTAGAAGGATCCGGACATTTAGTTATTAATACGTTGTGGGATAAAACTAACACTACCACTACTCAGAAATCTCAGGACGCCCAAAGGGTTAAATTAGAATACATAGGAAACAACATACCGCTCGAAGTTTTCTCGAAAACATACTATTTCTTATATCCCCGCACTTAAATAAGCACATTTACTTAAAATATATCTTTATTCTGTTGTCAGCCTTTCCTTAGTATAGCTTGCATAACAAACTGAAGAGCTACTTAATGGATTTTACTGAGTGTTATTTTAACCAAATATTTGGAAGAAAATCATTGTGCTTTTCAAGCCAACATAAACTATTCTGTTTAAACCCTGTATACTCAAAACAGAAGTGCACGTAATAGGAGACAATATCTCGGCAGATAATTATAAAAATCTAATGAAATTGTATAAAAAGCTCCTCTGTTAAAGGTACCCGTGTTCTGTTTTGAGCTCCGGTCGAAAATCTGTTTATGATAGAAATATCTTTGTATTTAGAGCTTTGATAGTTTCGAGACCTCGAAAGAGCCAATTAAGCGAAAATAAATTCAAAAATATTTTATAGCTGTATTTATCATAAAATGAGTTTGTTTCTGAATGTTCAATACTAGTTTCTGTTAAATTTATTTTTTCTTAAGGTGTGTACTTAGGAAAAAGGTTATTTTTCCAACATACACTAGAAAACACTGAAATCGAACAGAATATTAATTTTTTATTGCTTCAAAATATTTTGCAATTCCTTAGCTTTAAAACGATATTACGATCTTGTAAAAATATTCTGAATATTTTTCTAGTCACAAGTGTTTTTCGTTATATACTGTTAACTTAGAACTATTAGATACTTAGAACTGTTTTTGCAATGTGATATTTCAAACGGTGATAATTCAACAATGAATGAATACATAATAATTATTTTCGTATCATTATAATCTGTATACGACAGTGGATGTCTTGACTCGCAATCAGAATTATCGGTTAAGAAATAAATTTTCAATTTAATGTTAAATTTCCTGAAAAGAATTGATTAAGCTTCTTTGGTGATAAAATTTTTAAGAAATTATTCCTTGTTACTACTAATAATATTAGGAATAATTTCCAACAGGAATTGTCATTCTGAACAAATTAGAATTTGAGATATCACTATTCAAAAACATGCTAATTAGCTAATCATATCTGTTAGATAATTAATGGTTAGCCTAATATGATTTTTTCGCGCTGAATTTTTTAAAGCAAAAACAGCATAATGACCTATTGTGAAAAAACTGGATTTCTAATTCAAAATGTTAAAAAAAATCTAGTGTATCTTCACTTTAAAAGAAATGTAACCATCGAAGCACAGGTGTACCCAACATGTAACGCACCTACTACACGCAACTTGGGACGTGCTTGAGTGCATTTCCATATATTTTTAGTTGTGTATATGGGGGCTAGTGCACGTTAAATTTGTGATGACATCAAATGTTCTCACTTTGGTGTGGCATGGAAGTTTGGAGAGTGGTGCCAGCAACAGGTATTGCCTTCGTCATTGGACTGTTGTTCAAAATTACGATGTGTTTTTTAGCGATCTCTCCCTTCAGGATTGATCCCGACCGTCGCCAAAAGCCCTTTGCATGCTCCAGTGCGACATAAATTCAACTACCTACATTTTGAAAATAATTTAATTTTCGTGTTATACGCAGAATACATTCTCTATGTGAAATGAGAGTTTTTAACTAATTGAAAATAACTCATAAGTATTTTTTTCAAAACCCTGAAAATTAATTGTCACTATGTTTAGTACCAAAACTTGGGGAAGTAGTTTGGATTAAATACCATATACATGGATGGTATTTTGTTATTTTAATTAACGTCGCACTGGAGAAACCCAACGGGCTATTGGCGACGGTCCGGGATCAAACCCGAAAAGAAAGATCCGAGGACAACACCACTTAATTTTGAACCACGGTCAGATGACGAGGTAACACCTGAACTGGCACACCACTCTCTAAACTTCCACACCGCGCCAGCATGAGGACATTTGAGACCACGACAAATTTAACGTGCACCACCCCTTTGTACACGACGGTCTTTGGTCATTTGCCCTAAGGTTGCCAATCCGCCCCTCTTCCAACCGGGCTACCGCGGCCCCATATTCATGGTAGATTTGAAGACTGTACATTACTCTGTACACATGTGGACTACACAGCTACATATTCAGTGATTCTCTGTATATTATTGAATTATAATCTATACATATAAAGCAGATTTGGCATCTGTCTGTTCTCTATACAAATCTACATCATTTGACCAATCTACAACAAATTTGGTACACTTATTCTTTGGAACACTGGGGGTAACGTAGGCTGCCTATTAACCTCCGTTCTATTTGTCGTGGTTGTGCAGAGGGATGTAACATCTCGTCATCTTGGACAGAGCACTTGCTAGGGGGCGCTCTCTCCTGGTCTGGCAGATGACGTCAGAGTTAACATTTACATGAATCGCCTCTCAAGATGACCTTGGAATTTTTTAGAATCTAACAGCAACGCTCTTGGTGCGTTTTCTGGCGCCTTTTAGTAGCGAGTTATGGCAGGTGAAGGTAACCCATTTTTATTAGGGCTATTCCCGTTCAATCGGTTGACTTTGCCTACCGAAAACATTTGATTATTAATTAAACCCGAGCAACGCCGAGTAAATTCAGCTGGTGCAGTATGTAGTTACGTATTTCTGTTATAATTATTCTTTGCACGCATCGACTTTCAATTGAAGTAGACGGAGAATGTGGGCGGAATGGCTGTCGTAAGATAGCGGAAGTGTCGGTTACGTGGGATTGAGAATCGGCTTCCGCCGATTGGCTATCGAAGCGCAAACAAGTGTTTTTAATCACGCACGAGCAGTCAATAATTAGTCTTCCATTTGGAGAGAGAGCTTTCTCCCAAATGCTCCTTCTGTCTCATTAGAAAGTCGATGTTTGCACATACGGAAGCCCAAGCTGCAATTGTTAAAAATAAAGTAACCAGATAAAGTAGACGTGGAGCTGGGATCGGGACTTGTTCAACAAACATTGGTAAGTACTCCATAAATGGGAAACCAAATCGCCTGAGATATTAGAAGCAAAATTGGTTGACTATAGCATTGATTTAGATAAGAGGTTTTGATTTGAGGAGAAAGAAATCCTTTTGAAATTTTCAGAATGCGGTATCTAAAAAACATTCGGAACCTCCTACCACGTAAAAAAGTGATGCAATTAGAAGTGTGAAAATAAGTGAAACGCATGTGTTTTCGAAAAATCAGCATTATCTTGCTGACGAGATATCTCGTCATAAGCAAAGTGGTCAGATCTTGATAGAAGGAACATCTCGTCGGAACCGCTTGGAGGGTCAATGCTGATGGTTCATCTGTGTTATGAAATGAACTTCAATAAACAACTAAACGTATGCCATAGAGTTGATCAAATTCTTTTTATCTCCCCCTTACCACAACTGGGTCGGTTGGAAGAGTAACGGCTTAGCAACAGGAGGGTTGCTAGTTCGAATCCAACCAAAGACCGTCGTGTACAAAGAGGGCTGTTCCACGTTAAATCTGTCGGGGCGTCAAATGTCCTCACGTTGACGTGGTGTGGAAGTTTGGAGAGTGGGAAGCAAGCGCAGATGTGACCTCCTCATAGGATCTTTCCCTTCGGGTTTGACCGCCGCCAATAGCCCGCTGTGTTGCTGCAGTGCGATGTTAGTTTAATACCTACCTACCTAGAAGTATTTTGTGTGTTTTCGACAAATTCATTGAGTGTTCCAATACAGTTTTTTCAAATCGACAATTCTGACTCCTTTTACTTTTTCAAGTAAAAGTTTGTAATATTTGATAAATTATCTACTCACACATGAATCTCAGTTTTGCCGTTATTTCGCGTTTGATTCATTCAAAAACACTCGTTCCTTTATAAAATTAGGTGTTCCATATTACGTGTGTGTGTATATTCACCTTACATATTCCTTTAAGAACTATTATCATCGAATACAAGTATAAAATTTGCATTTTTATGAAAGCGATAAAAATACCTCGCTTGAAGCCACATTTATTTTATCACAAAGGGGCCCTAAGACAATTGGTAACAACGCAATTTCTTTTACTTTTTCGTGAGTTTTATTTCTTTGGGCTTGTTACTGAATTCCGACTATGCATTCATGCTTCGTGGAAACACATTCCTTTCTGTACTGTAAGGTATATTACTTCGTTATCTCGTGCAATCCGTTGTGTTGCTCCAGTGTGACTTTAATTAAAATACCTACCTACCAAAATACCTCAGCAACATTGTACGAATCATGCTCTTTTTGGATAACATCTATGCGCTTTTTTGAGGTAATGTACGCTATCAAGCTGTTTTGAGGTGAAGACCTGAAGAGTATCTGATACCATTACTCAAATAGTTGTGACGCAGTCTTCTGTTAAGTGCCATACACTAACTAATTCAAGCGAATTTGGTTGGTTAAAAGGAGATTGTTACATCGTGTACCATAAACCAAATATTAATATTTCAAAAAATTCATGTAGTCGCGGAATAAAACGATCCACTCCCGAGCGGTATTTATAGTAGAGCAAATTCAAAGATATCATTCAATAGGGAATACCATCCTCTACAAATTCAAATGCAAAAAAAAAATTCATCAGGGACCGTCTTCATATAAAATTTTGCACAAACAACAAATTTTCCAATGGAAGCACCCTGTTTTGATGCCTTAATCAGATTCTCCATCATTAAATTAGTCTAAATATGAAATTTCATGACTACTACCTTTGTATCGAGATATATTTAGTGTTGTTAAAGTATCTATCAATTTCAGGGATCTTCTCCACATTGAAAATCGCTATTCGTAGATCGAGATTAACTGTAGTTATAACTACCCGAATTTCAAATGTTAAGACTATTTCAATTTATTTTATCGAATTATTATATTTAATATACAAGTTAAAACGATTCGAGAATTATATTGTTATATTTATTATGCAAATGCAAACTATCCGATAATTATTATATTTATTATACGAGCTCAAACGATAGTATTGTGAATTGTAATTGATTGAAATGTGATAAAAGAATTTGGAATTTAGAAAGTGTTGATCGATGTTCTGTATAATTTTGTATCATCTTTAGTGTTCTTAATAAATGTTATTTTTTAAATTAAGGTTCATCTCCATATGTGCGACCAAAAAAACCTACCTACAATTATTTAATACAATCGAACAGATATTCCGATTATCCGTAAAGTTAATAGAGTGAGTCATTCAATTGATCATTGATTAGTATAGTTCATCTATCTATACGACACATAATTGGTAAAAGGCAATGTATATTAGATTAACATAAATGCAATTTCCAACCATTTTTCAAGAATTTAAAAATTTCTCACGTTTGTCAGACGTCTTTTTTTAACTTTTGGTTGCCTCCTAAAATCGCCAAATTGAGGAAAATTTAACGCAAAAATTAACGCTTGGAATGACCTGAATTTTTGCATGGTCATATTAGAAGTTCTGAATCGATTCCTATCAAAATATAGTAAGGTTTCAATTCATAATTTGTTCAAAAAATTAATTTAATAATTATTATTGCATACTAAAAGTGTTTTTAAAATAAAATTTTAGATGAATTTTGTTTGGGTTACTTAACAGTGACATGGTACAAAATATCAGCGCTATAGAATTTAGGAGGATATCCATAAAAGTCTGAGAAACTGATTTAACATTGGGAGCTCTAATCTATCTGTACTCATAACTTCGAAACGGTAAGATCTAATGACATAAAATTTGGTATCTATAGTTAAATGTGTATATGGATTCGAAATTGTGTGTCAAAATAGGGGGTATCCATAGGAAATTATGAAGTTGTTGCCCAATTTAATATGAAGACGGCCCTTTATGCAAATTTTATGCATTTGAATTTATAGAAGACGTTAGTTACTGACGAACGCCATCTGTGAATTTTCTCTATTGTTAAAATTGCTCGAATGATGAAGGGTTGTTCGTTTTTTTTCCGCGGCTGTAGTTTTTTCCAGTTTCTAGTTTTTTCTGACATGAAGATAGTTAGTGTTTCATGCATAAGTCAGCAATTAATTTTTACAATAAAGAAAACAATGAACATATAGATATATCACGTTGCAAAAATATTGTGGTTTGTAATTCTGATGTGTATTGCTGTTATCGTAAAAAAATAACGAAATTATATTTCAATGGAAGTTTTGTTGCGTTTTTTATGCAACGGAAAAGTTACCAAGGTTCCTCATTTTGCACCTGTAACTTATTTCATGTTTATAGGTCCAACCTGCATTTATTTTTAATCATTTGGCCATGAATTATTTCCTAATTTTGCCGTTTAACTGTACTTAAAGATTAACACAAAAATACGTTTAGTAAATGACATTCTTAAAGTCACAGAACAAGCGTTACAGCATTTTCATACAACAAACGAAGCTCGCACCGAAAATAGAAACGCAAATGAAGAGAAATGAAACATCGAATTCATTTAAGGTTTACGAAGAGAAAATACTAAGAATCCAGAACATATTTTGCCTAGGTGCACTCGAGAACTAAAGAGAACTTTTTAAGCGGCCTTTCAAGCAACGAAAATGAAAAATACATAAATTACAAGGGCTATTTAAAACCATGAAAATCAGCTTTTATCAAATGACAGAAATATGCGAGAAAAATGCAAAGTGGTTGGGAAAATATTCTTAGTAGGAAAGTTCAAACCGGAGCCTGACGTATTCTAGCCTCGGTGACAGAACTTGCATAATAAACCCCAATACATTTTATAATATTTGAGAACGACCTGAAATGATTTTGAGAGCTGTCAACTCAGAGTACAGCTAAATTGATATTAAGATATTTATTTCCAGTTCGTAAGAAGAGATACTAAAAACTATGTCGCGTATTCATTTAACTTCGTTTGTGGGCCGGGGTTGCCCAGTAAGTAGAGTAGCGGATTAGCAGCCGGAAAATTTCGAATTTGAAATTCGATCGACCAAAGACGTACGTGGAGGCTGGTCGCTAAATCTGTCATAGCCTCAAATGTTCCACGTTGACGTGATCTGGAAGTGGAGAGTGGGGTGCCAGCTAAGGTGTTGATCTCGCCACTGATCTGACAGTGATTCAAATTCATGAAGTATTGTCCCCGGATCTTTCCCTACGAGATTGATCCTGGATCGTCGTCAATAACCCGTCGGTTACATCCAGTGCGACGTAAATTCAACTATCTACCTGATTTCATTTGAAAATATTTTCAGGCAGGGCCCATGTCCATTCATGTATCAAATGTGTAGTTTTGGATGGCTGTTGATTTTGCAATATATATATTTATCATAACAGAACTTATAAGCCTGCAGTCGTGAAAAGAGTTGTATAAGGCAAACGGAGAGAATGATCCATTGATACTGAATACAATGTTGATTCCATAAATGGAGAGGTAGAAAGTTCTATAAGAACTTTGCTACTTCAACAATAAACAAGTGGAGACATAATACGTGGAGGTGTTGATTGTTGGGTATTTTGGACGGCTCAAAGAGCTCTTTATTCTAAGGGACTCGTGAAAGAATGAGAAGTTTACAATGAACCCGCTTGGGGGATAAGCATTAAGAGAAAGATTATTGAACTAGGGATCTATTAAGAAAGTTCATTTAGTAGAAGTAGGCAGTTTAACAAAGAAGTAATATGATCTCTTGCACAGGCGATTTGAAAAGAAAAGGGTCCGTGAGAAGTGAAGGTTATGACTTGAGTTCAATATATACATATATAGCTTAATGAAAATCGTGAATTATTTGCACAGTAGTGCGTGGATACAATAATACGTAACCTGGATTAAAGATTTAATTTCATCCAGACACAATTCTAAAGTTGAATAGAATGGATTGAATTCAGAAATTAACTTTGTTAAGTGGGACGTATACAATAGGTTCCAATTCTTTGGAATTCTACATTAAATCGATAAAAGTCTTTATTGCGAGTTTTAATCATCATTTACATTTAATTTTCAACTTTTGTAACAACAGCGATGTGAATAGGATGTTACTTTATCTTACGTAAAATCGATTCTCGAACAATCGATTCCTGTTTTCCTCATTATTCTAATTCCTCATCAATTCAGTTGCAATTCGTTCCCCATCTCAATTAAAAGAAAACACTAATGAGAAACCCAAATATGCTCGTTTATTTTTTCGAGGAAAGTAACAGAATGCGAAAATACCTTCGTATTGATTCCCATTCAATATTTTATTTCAACCAACTTGTAACTTAATTTGTAACACTAAATTCCGATCGTGACGTCATTGACTTGTTTTCCAATACAATTTCAGCACTTCGCCGATAAGAATTCTGAAGAATAAATTACGAACTGATATACGATAGTTTATTGGTCAACCCATTGCAACGATTTCTCTGGGTAGCGTGGTAGATTCAAATCTACAGAGAACAGTCTAGCTTAAATAATAAACATTAATTTTATTCAGAACAATTTCTTGGTTATGTGAGGGTCTATGTACAAGGCACTTTCATGAATTCGATGCCTCTGCTAACGGGATGCGACAGGTTGTCGTAATCTCAGGTACGCACGAAAGTCTCTGAGTGGGAGAAAGGTCTCTCAAAGGTCTCTAGATGAGACTCTACTCGTCGGGTGACGATTACATAAGATCAGCACCGGATCCTCACGGGATGACGGGTCAATTCAGGTTCCCTGCCGGACGAGAAGTCGGCACCGGACTCTTCGCATGTCGTCGGTTCGGCACAATCAGGGATCGGCTCCACTGGGGTCGTCGGGTCAGCACAAGACAGGCACGGCTCCGCTGGGGTCGCTGGTTCGAATCTTTCGAACGAGAACAAAGCAGGAACTCAAAATAGGCAGCCTATGCCAGGCTACAAGAACGCGTCCTCTAGGGGTGAGAGAACCGTCTTCCAAATTAATAAGAGCTCCCTAATGAGGTTGACCGCTCAAAGGGTCGCTGAGCCAAGCCGCTCGAACGAGAACACAAGCAAGACTCGAGATTGGCAGCCTACGCCAGGCCGCAAGAACGCGTACTCTCGGGGTGAGAGAACCGTCTCTTAACAATGCTTTTCTCCCTAAGGAGTGACCGCTCAAAGGGTCGCTGAGTCAAGCCTCTCGATCGAGAACACCGGCAAGAACTCTATTCGACTCTCTTCTTTTCCTTTTGAAACCTCGCAGCCTTTGTTCGCTGGTGGTTTTTCTGATTGGTTCTCTCTTGATTGGTTATTGCTTTTAATTTGTTCGCTTTCGATTGGTTCTAATTCGGTGGCGACTGTCTTACGTAAAATGGGATCAGCTACTTCGCGCAGGTGGGCTTGATTACCTAGTAGGTGGACTTAATCACCTGGCAGGTGCACTCCTAAACACCTGGGCGCTTTTCGGAACGAATTCTCTTTTGTCAGTCTTTGATCCAAGTCCCGACCGTCTGGTGCCAGAGAGATGGAAACGCATTGTCCTGTTCTTTTACGACTCTGTCCGCGAGTTCGCCTTAGGAGGGTTAATTGAGGGGTCCATCAATGAATCCTCACACCATGTATATTACTCTAAACGTAACCAAAACGGCGGCAAATTACATTTTAAGGTAGCCCCGATAAGTCATGCGACAGTATTTGGAGAATAGACGTCTAAACTTCAGGGATCGTCTGGTTTGTTTAAAATGAGAATCTCTCATACACTCTCTGTTTTTTTATGATTACTTAAGAAGTTATAGAATGTAATCATAAAGCGCTTTATTAAATCCACTCTGTTAAAAAAAGTTCTACAGCATTTGCGTGATCGGTCAAATTGGTTAGATATATTCAGTAAATGGGATTTTTATAAATAAATCTGTTGATAACTTCCCACCGAAAATTTGCTGTCATTAACTTAATGGTCTTTAGGGAGTGTTCTTTCACTTATTACGAATTCCTTGAAAGGTAATTAGCTCATTCATTTTCCATGCAGCAGCAACAGTTACCTAACTATTCTGAGAATTTTTATGCGTTTGATCTGAGAGCTAATCAGCAAAGTTGCCTAATCACTTAATTCAATTTCCTAAATAGTCAACTACAACCAAAGCGTCAGACGATTGTATTCTTTTGGGTGTTTGAGTTCATTGACTTTGATAAGAGTTGGCTTCCGAATCTATATCGCCAGACATGCATCCTTCAAACTAAAGAGCCCTTAATGATCTTGTCGAAAATAACTGCCACGTTACCAAGAAAGTATAAAAATATCTTTTGTCCAAACAGAAAAACGTCAATAACGATCCAACCGATTTCTGTTACTCCTACGCAGAATGAAAGTAAATCCATCTTGAAACCATGCGTTGTCAAGCTGTCTCTCGTAGTTATGTCATACACAGAGATGGGACTTAAATTAAAGTCTCTCTAAACTTTCTAATATATCGAATATCGTTCAGTCAATTGAAACCTTTGTTGTAAAATTGGTATTCCGGTCAGTATTTTCTAACATCGACACGACAGATGTTTTATAATTTGATCACATCATTTTCCTTCTTTAAAATTTATATTGGGCCGCTGTAGCCACGTTGCAAGAGTAGCGGATAAGCAACCGGAGGGTTGCGATTTCGAAACTCTACCCAACCTGAGATTGCCATGTGCATGGGGGCTGGTGCACGTTCAATAGATTGTGGTCCAAAATGTCCTTACGTTGACTTGGTGTGGAAGTTTGGAGAGTGGGGTTCCAGCTCAGGTGTTGCCTCGTCATCTGAACGTAGTTCAAAATTACTATGTATTGTCCTCAGAACTCCTTTTGGTATTGATCACGGACCGTCACCAATAGCCTATTTTGTTACTCCAGTGCGACGCTATTTCAACTACCTGCCTACCTACAAATAGTGAATTAGATTAAATTTCTTTTAAAATAAAGTTTTTTAAACTACTCTTAATAATATAATTCGTTATCTTAAAGGGTTATTCATGCAAAGAAGCCATCCGATATTTGTATTTTAGGAAATGTCTTCCTTTTATCAGAGTTTGTAATCCTTATTAACGAATTGTTTTCACTCTCTTGAAAATAATGTATATTTTTCTCATTTACATTCTTGTCTTTTTTTTCACTCTTAAAACAAGTTTTCCTTCAGAAAAAGACGTGAATGTCAGAAGCAAAATAATTTCGAATTTACTTCATAAATTCTTATTGTCGTAAACTCATTTCGAGTCTGAGTTCTAAAACAAGTTTTTCATTTCTTTTCACATCGTTTTCAGTACGCCTTACTTTGTCTTAGGTATTCGGTTCTTGAGAATCAGACAAATACTGAAATTATATACACATGAGTGAATTAATTAAAACGCATAATCACAAAACAGAATGAAATTTTGCAATGTAAGGAAATTTTTAGGTTCTATCGATCCATTTTTTCATTTCACAACGTAAAAGTATTAAAATAGCCTCGTTCGCTGTTTGGGGTATATATATTACATTTGTGTGATTTATTTACATATTTATGATTGTGCTTTCTTTTCATTCTTCAACATATGTTCTTTAAACGAGCTTTCCTACTTCGTAATTCCAGCCACGTCTTTTCATCCACTTGATTTTATTTCACTTTTTCAATCAACGGTTCTCAAGAAATTGCGGTTTTGTAAGAACGTTGAATTTTAAAAAAGTGTGGGCGTGTCCATTTTCAACTTTTCTCTTTGTAGTGTTTTGACTCAGACTCTCCTTTTAGGTGGAAATCTAGATCTGTAAAACCTCGAATTCGCTTTACGACTCGAGTCTATCAAATCTACAAACCGTCCTCACAACCCAAAGTCATGAATTTCATTGCAGTTGATCGTAAAATGCCAGAGCGACAAACTTCTAACGCATCCCAAAGATCAATCATTGAAAAGATTGTTTTTATTTCGAATGAATTTCAGTTATTTCTGTTACTGTGCTCCTCATCAAAACCGTGTAGTTGATGTCAAGTAGATGTAGTTGTTAACCAGAGGAATATTTTTAGTGCAACAAACAAACCAGATACAGCAGATCTGCGAAGATTTTACTTCTGCTGTATCTATGATAAGCAGAATGCTATCTCAAGATAAATGCAGGGATATCTTGAAATGTAGTTAATCACTTTCTTTTGGCAACGTTTCGCTTTTAAAACACTCCAAGTGGTTTCGATGAGATATGATATTTTTCCAAAATAACTTTATAAAATTATTTTCTTACTTCATGGTCTAATACCAGTATGTAGCAATGAACTAACCGTAGAACGATAAATTAACCATCGAAAACTTTAATTTCAATAATGGACAAACTGATATTCCCTTTCTGAAAAACTGGATTCCAACTGAGCAGTGTATTTATTGAACACTAACAAATTTACCATTCTTAGCTCGGGGGTTGAATTAGTTAAATGCAGATTGAAAGAGTGATCAAAATAACTTGTTTCTTTCATAGAACATTATAACTAGAATGCAAGCCACCCAAAACTAATTTTACTAAGTAATGTAGATTGATGGAAAAGTACTTTGATGTAGATTGAAAAGAGTGATCGGAATGACGTATTCTATCTTTCATAAAACATAACTATCACGTAATATGGATCATGTAAGCTTACATGATTACGTGATAGTTATTTTATGAAAGATAGAATACGTCATTCCGATCACTCTTTTCAATCTACATCGAAGTACCTTTTCAGTCTCATCAAAGTACCTTTCCCAAAACTGATTTTACTAACTGTGTAATGGAGATTATTGGAAAATGTTAAATGTAGATTTTAGAGTTATCGGGAATAACCTTTCACATAGAACATTATAGCTATCATAAAAGACTCAAAAAAATTTACTAACTCTGTAATGTAGATTGTTCGAAAAGGTAAATGTAGATTTAACCCCATTGCGACGTTAATTAAATACATAACTTCCTATCTCAAACCTAATTCCCATTAATTATGCATCAATAAGTTACTGGATTTCATATTTACGTATTGTCTTGTTAATTGTCCTTCAAATTAAAGTATTTAAATTTCTATTTTAAATAAGCTCTTGCCAAATCCTATAGTAATTTGTCCATTTTTCTGGGAAACCTACCGTATTCTATAAGCACTGGCTTATCGAGAATTTACGATTTTTTTCCCACTAACCATTACACTTACGGTTTCATTAACATGTTATAAGCGACGGGTGGCAAAACAACTGGATTCATGATATCGTTAACATTAAACAATTTTCGGATATAAATTTCAAATCGCGACGCGTGAAATGGAAAGGATATTGGAATTAAATTGCCTTCAGTACTTAAAATATCGATTTCGAAGTTTTTGATAAAAAAGAGCAGTTTTCAATAAACATTTTTTCAGATAATTTATTTTCAAAAGAATAGTTTCGTTTCAACTCATAAGACTAACAACATCTGTTACTACGACAAAGATTTTTTAATTTTTTTCAAAAACGTTATTCAAGCAGACAACCGGGCAGACTTCCAAACTTGCTCCATCTGTATGTAAGTAGATGCTTTCTCGGTAAATGTTCTTACTGCATATGGATATTTCTTGAAGGAGTATATTAAAAGTCCTATTTTTTAAATAAGAAATTTTGATAAGTTTCTATCTACAGTTTTCTAAACTATATTTGCAATACATATTACAAATATAGTTTATAAATATAGACAACTGTATATTGCAATTTTTATTCGGAACTCTCGAAACTGACACTTTAAAGTTTAGTAGTCTAGTCTTGAAATTGAAGGTAATATTTTTTCTTGGATGACTTCTAATCGTTGATTAGGTCACATTTTACTGAAACACTGAAAATGCCGAAAATTTTAACTGTTTAAATTATGATTTTTTCTCTAAACACGAATTCCTATGTTGAGGTCAATTTCTAACTCCTAATTATTTTAATTTTAAGTTAGTTTCCTCCTCGTAATTAGTTATTCTAGTAAAAATGTATACCAATAAAATCCAATTCTTGAAAAGCAATATTTAATATCTTTAAAATATATTCCTCGTTCGCACTAATTTTCCATTATGCGTAGAGAATTCCAGTTTCCATTATGTGCTTTACACTCTTGATGGCTATCTAGATGATGATCTAGTCATTAGAAGAAATCTGACCACATATTTATATCGTCACCATAAAATAGGGATATATTGATGACGAGATATCTCTTTTAAACCATTTGGACGGTTAAAATGTGTATCACTGCCATGATAAAGTTATTTGAATGTCTAAAACGACAAATATTGACACAAACCATTTTAATGGTGCTCAGCAATGAAAATAACTAACAGATCTCGGTTTAATTTGACCTCATTTTACAAAAAGTGACCGTAGGAGACGAACCAATGATTTTCATCCAAGTCCAGTTATATGACCATTGCATTGCAATATTAAAATACGTATTTTGATTCCATATTGTATTTCTGGCCATGGGTCCAGTTGCACCCAATTATGCAACGTCAATAAAGGCTTAAACTTTATGAATCGCTATTTTCTTCTGGTCTATTCATAAGTTGGAATGGCCTATCACACTTTCGAAATAATAGGGAACAAATGAAATATGGCGTTTCAAATTATGATATTCAAAATTCGTAAAACGTAATACATTTTACGAATATCAATTATATGAAAATATATTCGAAGCATATTTTAAAACATGGGAAAAACAACTTGCTTTATGATGTCTTGATTTTCTTGGGAAAAAATTAATGTAAAGGTAGGTAGGTATTTTAATTAATGCTTCACTGGAGCAACACAACAGGCTATTGGCGACGGCCAGGGATCAAACCCAAAGGGAAAGATCCGAGGACAACACCACATAATTGTGAACCATGGTCAGATGACGAAGAAACAGCTGAGCTGGCACCCCACTCTCCAAACTTCCACACCACGCCAACGGGAGGACATTTGAGGCCACGGCAGATTTAACGCGCACCAGCTCCCTTTGTGCTAGATGGTCTTTGGTTTGATTCGAATTCGGAACCCTAAAGGTTGCTAATCCGTTACTCTTCCAACAGGGCTACCATGGCCCAAATTAATGTAACGAAATAATTTTTGCTCACAAGTCGAAATCAGCACAATATGAAATAGCATGATGAAACACACAACACATGATGAAAAAAACATATTCAGTTGAAGTTTGAAAATATTTATTGAACATTTAAAAAGGGAAAGTACATATACTGTATTTTTAAACTTACTTTCATATACGAGAATGCTTAAATCTAAAGAGACAATTTAGCAAATTATTGCGATACTAATTCCTATTATCTACTAATTTTTCACTTAAAAATTTCAAAAAAATTATAAATTTCGAATAAGCTAATAAATGAATGTTCTAATGTGCTATTTCTCTGATTTTGACTCCATATTATTATCGAGTGATGAAGCTACGTTGCAGTTTGCCTACAGTTCCGAAGAAATAATTGTCTTGTTAAGGTTTGTAGAGTTCTTAATGGTTTTCCCGTTCCAGACAATAAAGGACAATTCTCGTATTACAGAGAATAACATCTTCCATACCGTTGTTTGCTACAAAATTGCCTCTTTCAAACCTCCTCAATCCACGGTTGATCCTATTCATAGTCGCTTCTTCGACATTGCATCCACCAATAAAGGCTTGGATCATATGAGAAATTATGCAGCTGAAACAACTGCAAAATCTCTATTCAATAGATTAAGGATAATTAATGAATATTTTACCGTCGTAGAAATGATTAATAGCAGCTTTGCTATAACCTACCATGCTGCCTTATGTAGCTAGACAGAGAATAGACCGTTTAATAGTATAAATGGATAGCTTTCAAGTTAAGGTTGAAATTTCCTCTTGACAAGTTGACTGAAACTCAACAGGTGTAGTTTACTCATTAGTAGTGGCGTCAATTAATGATAAATAGTCGGTTAACAGTGGAAAATTGAAATTTTGATCGAAATAAAGTATTAAATTATGTGAGTGATTTTCAATGAAAGCAAACAAACCAGTTGGAGTGAGAAGATTTTACTTCCGGATAATACTATCGTTGGTCACCTTGAAATTTAGGTTATCGCAGTTTTGGCTACCTTTGACTTTTAATCTAATTGGCGTTGACCAATCAACTATTAAGCATCAATTCGGAATCCATTCTTTGGAATTTCTATTGGCCAAGTGATGAAATCTAATGCGAAAAAATAAGTGACGTCACGTTCAGAATACGTACACGAAACACGCTCCCCAGCAGAAACAATAACGCCACCTACATTTAGATTGATTGAAAATGCCTCGTATGTAGAATCAAATTAAGTACATTAAACTAAAGAAATTAAACCCGAATACAAAACTAATAACTTTAAAAAGTATCTCACTACACTTTTGACATACAGAACTATAAGTACTGTAACTGCTTTTCGAAGTTTAATTTTGTCACAAACTGTCTTGCTCCATAAGATACACAATCTTTGGAAATCAAACACAGCGTACTTTCTTCATCGCGTCTTAGTCATCTTGATCGACTGACCGAATTGCTTTCTTCAGATTGTTGGTATAGAAAAGAACTCGCTGATTCGCTTCATTTCTCTTACAGTTGAAAGTATTTTTATCCTACGCCCACGATATTGACGTTTCGGTTATTACGGTCGGTATAAATGGGAAAATGAAAGATAGAGACGTTTTGAAAGTCGATCTGGGCTTTTACTTTATAGGGAAACCAAAAGCACACAACTGAAACCACCCACCATTTGCAAGTTTCCTACTACATAAAAGGCAAAACTTGCGATGACATGGATTGCTTTTATAATCCCTCTTTACCATGGTTAAGGTTATAAAATATTTAAATACTTTCACAAACATTGCTTCACAGTAAATAAATATTAAATCTTTTCAGGTATGGGGTTGGGGTTTTATGGCGCAAAAGCCATATTTGGCCATGCTGCGCTAGACACAAGTAATAGACACACGCAATGAAAGTTTTACTGACACAGAAGACAGAAATACACATAGAGAGGATTGCACCTGGCAGGAATCGAACCTGCGCCGCCTACAACTCGAAGTGGCCTTACCCACTGAGCCACGACGGTCCCTTTATATGTATGAGGAGACGAGTAATATAAGCGATAATATTTATGTTGAAATAGTGGAAATGCGAGCAATATTTATAGAGAAACTGAAAAAGCTAGTGATAGTATAATTAAATTATTAATACATTTGTAACTTTCTATATCAGACAATGCGTTTGACTTTTAGATCCATCTAGAGATGTAGTTCTGAATGTAAGTTTAATTGAGCTACGAGTTCTGTATTGAGCTTTTGTGGGATCACAACTGAGACAGACGTATTTCTGAATTGCGAGATGTATTAAACGAATTACAATTCCGAGTAATTCGAGTTTGTAGATATTCATGGACAATGAAGCATGTCAAGGGTGTGTTTCGATTTGCACTCATTTGTACGATCACTCCGCATAAGACAATAGTTGGTCGGTTGTTTTTAGGTTTTATGGCGCATTTGGCCAAGCAGCGCCAAACACAAGACAATGCCAAGTAAAACACGTCACGAAAGTGAAAACAAAAGGGACTGGGAACAGAGTAGTGGGATGAAAGCAGAAAAAAGATAGCTTGGGTACCCGGGAGTGCGGCCCCGCGTGTTCACTAAAGGCAATAAACCGCATGTGAAAAGAAAAGACCGTTAGAGTACATCCAGTCATTGGGGAAGCCCGTACAAATCTAAAAGAGATGTGCCCTTGAGAGATATGAGATAATAATAAGCATTTGAATAGTAATAAATGATTTCTGCAGACCGTTGTATTCTTATCTCAACATATAGCTTTACAGCTAATGATGAACAACTATAATAGAAACACTTCGTATGGTAAAACCCTGAAACCACCTGTAATACATGAAATTTATAAAAGTGAGGAAAATTGTAATTTGAATTTGCAGAATGGTTTTCCCCATTTCTGATAACGGGATCAAATTAAATCTGTTCCATGATGTTCCCCTGCATAGAATCTGTGCTCTGAAGTTTCTTAAACCTCAAGGTGGTTGTCGCGATGAGATATCTCGTCATTATAGCAAAACTGACCAGATCTTGATCTAGTCATCATAAAAAATCGGCAATATCCTGATGACGAGTTACCTCGTCTTTAGCATAATTGGTTAGATATTTATAGACGAGATATCTTGTCGAAACCACTTGAAGTGTCAATTCTTCTTCCATGACACCTCTAAACACTGCAGTACATGGTCAGGACTGATCGTTTCCTCCTTATCGATTCACCATTCTGCAATTGTGACAACTATGCTGTTCGAGTCGTTGATCACATTCCCTGCCATTGCCAATTACTTGATTGTGATAGAGGATTTCTTTTTCAACCCGCTCCTTCTCTTGGGAGACTCTTGGCCACTCCAGGGGACCCGGTAGCCTAGTTGAAAGAGCAACGGATTAGCAACCAGAGGGTTACCAGTTCCAAATTTCCGAATCCACCAAAGACCTTCTTGGACAGGGGGCCTGGTGTACGTAAAATTTGTCATGGCCTCAAATGTCCTCACTTTGAAGTAGTGTGGAAGTTTGGAAAGTGTGGTGCCAGCTCAGGCGTTGACCTCGTCATCCAACTGTGGTTCAAATTTTCGAGGCATTGTCCTTTGATCTTTCCCATAGGGATTGATCCCGGATCGTCACCAATAGTCCGATGTGACGCTAACTAACTACCTAGTACCTACCTAGTACCTACCTTGTCCACTCCAGTACGATCTGCTCCTTACTGATAATTACTTCTCTACATTGGAGAACTCTTCAGAATAACTTTTTATCAAAATTTTCACTGTTGGTAATTTATCCGATCCATAAATACCCTGATTGTTGTGATAGTCCTGATAAATAAGTTTCTTGCCACATATTTCTTAACTTTGGTGTGACCAGCTCAAAATCTTGAAAATGATATGCATAATTTGAGAAGTGTTTGTTTAAATTGAATTGTTTGGCAATAAAAACATTTTTCAATACTGTCATATTAATTTAGCTTATGGATAATATGTTTCTTTTATGATGAATTTGCTTCCCTTAATCCCAAATCAAAACATGTCTGCTAACAAACCCACAAATTTGAATGATCTCAAATTCCCTTCTAACAATTCAAAATTTTATAATTATTTAGATTCTTTGTTCTTGATTCACATTTAAATTTTTGCTATTTATTCTTATTGAGAATTTGAAAGCTTCAAAAAGAGACTAATAAATTATAAATCATGTGAGAAAATGTCCAAGAGCTATTTCGTTCATCAGTATGTCCACCGACCATTTTTCCCATTTTTCAACTTCCATTAGTCATGTTATAAAACAATTTCACTCTCAAGGTTTCATCTGTGTATCTATCTATTTACTCTCAGATGGAACTTGGAAAGTCATAAATATTTCATTTTAAAATTTTCTATCGGTACTTAAACCGCAAAGTTTCTCTTTTAGTTTAGTTTAGGTAACTCCTAGCAGAAAGAAGAACCGTAGACATCTTTGATGATACAGAATATCCCTAATGGAAAAATTTCAAAACAGCAAAAATAACTAATGCGGAAGAGTAATATTACCTTCCATTTGTGCTTGCTTAAGCGTAGCATCCGAAATTATGCAAAATTTAAACTTATTCACGTGAAAATATAGCCAAGTTTGTTTTCATATCCCAAAAATAAGAGGAATAAATGGAAATGTTCGAAAAAGGTAAGTGAACAGAAAGATAAATTTTCGTCATCTTCACACATACGAATTTTTAATTTCACAGCCCTTCCGAATACATGTAGCTACAGCGTGTTTAACGTACTTAACTAACTCTCCGTCTAATTGAGCTCGTAGTGAACTTTTTAAAAAAGACAAGTTTGCGGTGAGATATTTCGTGACCAGAATTATGCCGCAGTTTTATATGAAAATTGTTATTCGTCTGGTTTCAGTGACTTTGCTTTCAAAACTTTCTTAATTAAATTAAAACAAAAGATATGCGCGATTACTCATTCCTTTTTACCAAGCTTTCCTGCTAGGCTTTTACCGAAGCTGTACCGCTAATTACAAAACTATTGTAATTAGTGTTTGAATCATCTTGGAATTATGCCCATTTTACCTAGATGGGAAATTTGATTTCGCAATGGCACGCCATTATCATTTCTTGTAGTTTTTCTTGTAGTTCTCTAATTCTGCTATCAGACTCAGCATTATGTGTTAGCACACATAGAAAGTATTTTATGATATGCAAATCTATTCTATTACATATACTCAAATGACGTACTTAATTTTTTAACTAGAAAAACATTTATGTGTCGACTGTAAATTCCTCACTAACTATAAATATTTTCTCTTCTTCGCAGTAGTTAATGCATGGTGCGATCGTACGTTTTGATGTTGAATTTATTTCCTTATTCTGTCTGATAAGTTTCTATACGCATTTTTAGAGATATTTTCTTCATAATAGTTGTAATAAATGGTGGATCTACGTGGAAAATAATAGCAATAAATGACACCCGAAGGCAATGATGTTAATCATTTGCATAGCTCTACTTTCCAACAAGTAATTTCGACTGACAGCTGCAAATTTCAAGGATCTGAAAAAATTACCAATGGGAAAGGATTATTTGCATGAATCAGTGAAATATTTCGCAGATCCAGAAATATACAGTGGGTCATAAAAGTATTCGGCCACCTCGAATTTTCATTTATATGATTTATATTATTTTATGAGGATGTAGTTGAAATTGTTATTTAAAATTTAACCAAAAGGAGATCTAGCTCTTATTTATTCTACACAGAGGAATAACTGTGCAAGTATTTAATATGTAGAAGTACCAACGACAACAGGTGTACTAAAGTAATCGATCACCGTTTTGGAACGCGGCAGCCCAAATGGTGGAGTGGGGAATTTGCAAGCGGGGTTGCGAGTTCGAAACTAGATCCAACCAAAGTCCGTCGTGTACGTGGGAGCTGTTGCACGTTAAATCTGTTGTGGCCTCAAATGTCCTCACCTTCGAGTGGTGTGGAAGTTTGGAGAGTGTGATGCCAGCTAAGGTGTTGGTCTCGTCATCCAACCATGGCTCAAAATTACGAGATGTCGTCCTCGGATTTTTCCATTCGGGATTGATCCCGGACCGTCGACGTTAATACAACTACCTACCTACCAACCGCCTGATCACCATTATCTTCGCAAAATTATGGATTTAGTAATCATGTGTTAATGTCCCTATGAAAATTTGGTGATGTTTATCGATTTTGAGGAATCTGCTGCTTAGATCCGAGAACATTTAGTTTCTCGAGTTCTAGAATGCGAAACAATAATTTAAATACATAATGCTTTGGAAACAAGGGTTTGGTTGATGCATAATATATTAAAATGACTCGAAATCAGACCTCAATCTCTAGATTTGTATCCTATAAAACCTTTATGAAGAAAGTTGAAAAAAAGCATTGAAGATTCTAAAATGATGAAATTCATTGATGAAATATCTTCAAGCACAGCAGGACAAAATTGCTACCAAGCAAAATGACGTCCAAAAGATGCTTATTTGCATTGAAAGTAATTACACGTTCAAAGAGGAAATGTAATACACAATAGATTCCCCTTCATGTTCGTATATTTGTACTTATTACGATAGATAGCCGATTGTGTGTTTCAGCGACTGATTTTAGTGAAATTTCAGTGACTTGTATTTTAGCGAATTTTCTTTAAAGGCATAATGTTAATTTTATGTTTTTATTCGCATTAACTAAATATATAACACCAGAGCACAGATATAAAGTATGAATTTGTTGTTTGATGAAACAGTTTATTTCACCCAAACTTGTGTATTTATTTGGGTCAAATGAACAATCTTGTTACTAACGAGATATCTCGTCATCAAGATATTTCCAAATATTTTATGATGTCAGCAAAATTTGGTTAGTTTTATTCTAATGACAAGATACCTCGTTCATCACGATCTGGTCAGTTTTGTTAAAGAACTTACAGACTACCGAATGCTGTTATGATTCACTCCACACTCTATCAGACTTTCAAAAGTGGTTATACCGTCGTTTTACTATAAAAAACTTTTAATCTCCAAGTGGTTTTAATGAGAGATCTTGTTCATTAAGGTCAGACCAATTTTGTTAATGACGAGATATCTCGCCATCAAGACTTGCCGAGCATTTTATGATGATGTGATCAAGATCTGGTTAGTGGTTAGTTTTCTTCTGACAAGAAACCTCATCAATCACAATCTGGTCAGTTTTGTTAAAGAACTTACAGACTACCGAATGCTGTTATGATTCACTCCACACTCTATCAGACTTTCAAAAGTGGTTATACCGTCGTTTTACTATCAAAAACTTTTAACCCTCCAAGTGGTTTTAATGAGAGATCTTGTTCATTAAGGTCAGACCAATTTTGTTAATGACGAGATATCTCGCCATCAAGACTTGCCAAGCATTTTATGATGATGTGATCAAGATCTGGTTAGTGGTTAGTTTTCTTCTGACAAGATACCTCATCAATCACGATATGGTCAGTTTTGTTAATGATAGATTTTTTGATAATATGCCTCGTCGAAACAACCACCCAAGAGGGTAACGTCAATTTTTATTTTTTGGTTTAGGAGGTTTGACATTATTTGATTACAAATGTGCTTACTAAACTTGTTTCATTAGCTTCTAAGTCTACATCAGTTGGTACAACTGTTGGTTTATCTACAATTTGGTACCTAGTTTCTTATCCTTCCTGAAGAGTTTTGTTAGGAGACTTACGAAGTTGTGATAGCAAAACGACGATATATCGCTTACACACGTTATAATGAGGAAAACTTTCCCCCTCGTTCTGCAAAATCTTCAATCGATAATGCTCACATTGTTAGGAGTTGCAATTCGTTGCGATTCTCTGAGAAATTTAAACAAAAAATGCAGCGAAGGGTTAATGCCTATTTTTACGTCTAACTTCTGAATGCTTGCATCATGAGCAGAATGGAATACGGATTGAACGAAACGAATTGCATTGCAACCATAATGCTAATACAATTCCACTTTTCAAATAGAGTCATTTTTACAAAGAACTGAGCTTAATAATGTCCCACAACCTTCCTAATCCATATATTTGATCTCAATTTGATGGTAATAAGTCTTCATATTCCTATAAATTTAAACTTATTTCGACACCTGCTGAAATGATTTCAGATTATATCATTGAGGAAACTTTGAGATCGGAATATTCTGCTTCAGGATTGTTTATTTTACCTGAGTTGGAAAAACTGAGAATATCCCGTTTTCAATCAAGAGATTATTTGAAACATAGTTGGAAGGTTTTCTGGGTGATTCTAATTTTTGAAAGGGATAGTGGGGGAATCACTCTGATAGGGTGATGCCACTTTCCCTCAACCAAATGGTCATACACTACTGATGGACTACTGATTTTAGAGATACACGAAATAACACTGCATTTCTGCTCAACATTTTTCGAGAAAATGTAATTACATTTTTAACAGCTTTCGATTCGTTTATTATTTTTATGCAGCACGTTTGTTAAGACTGAAATTTAATAATTATATCTAATTATAGTGACTACATATGATTTTCAGTGCAATAAACCAGTGGTAGGCGAGGATTTTACTTCAAGGTTACCCAATAAAAAATACGAACAGGAAGCACGTTCTACCACAAAAACATTAGCACCGAATGCATTTAATTACAAAAGAAATTCATAATGCCTAGAAATGCTCAAATATGAGCCCATTTCGCTGTCTTAAATCAGATGCATAAATTCAGAATTCCCTAAATGGAATTAAAAATATATCATTGATTTTTGAATTACCAGATACTTAGCAAGATTAAACTTTTATCAGTGGGTTTTCTGGCAACGGTAGCCCAGTTGGTAGAATCGGGGTAGGTATTTTAATTAACGTCCCACTGGAGCAACACAACGGACTATTGGTAGATTCGAGGATTAGAAACAGGAGGGTTGTGAGTTCGAAACTATCTAATTGAAAGACCGTCGTATACATGGGAGTTGATCCACTACAACACTCAACACCAATTCAGAAATAATATTTTAATTTGTATTATTTTAAACTTGATTGAGAATTTAGTAGATCAAAAATACACGAAAAATATCAATTTATGAATGACGACTGAAATATCAATCAAGTCAGCCGTAACTTTATACGACCATAAAATTGCTATAGTAACAAAAATATTTAGCATATGACAAACTTTACCTCATTATGAGAACTATATTTTCAGCTATCAAGGACAATTAAGTAATGCATTGAGTGTGAATGAACTTAAATTACTGTAACCTGCTGTTATAATAAATACTGATTTACTTATCACGATTTACATAACCGGAGTCTTACCATGCAATTTTAAACATACGTGACATAATTAACTACATCATTATGGCCTTATGATAAATCTGTTTCATCTCGAAACACGACCTTTGCATGTTTATTCTAGTACGGAGAGAGATGTTTCGAATTCAAATGTACGTTGTAGTCTTTATTTTTCTTTCATTATCCCTTTCTGTTCCTTATTTTAAAACCTTGATTGTGACTAGGTTCATTATTAAAGTGTTTCGCCCAGGAATGCCACGTTTTCTGTGTTCGTTAAGCATATTCGGTGCCCGTCGTTCGAGGTTTGAATCCTAAAATGTTCTTTTATATCTGTTCTAAACACATTAACAAAATTAAACTGTTCTGAAACGTTAGTGATTATAATACTTCATCATTATTCAGTGTTTTAAATATTATGTTTTTGTGAATAGTGTTCTTAATTTCCATAAAAACCTAATTTAGTGTTTGGTGTGGTAAATAATATAAATGGTGTTCTTAATATTGATTTCTGTTCCCATTGTATTCTAGTGTTAATTAAATTTTAACATCATTGATGTAACTATTAACGCTCCTGATGGCTTTCTCGACGAGGTTTCTCACCATAAGAAAACTGACCAGATCCTTGATGGATGAGATATCTCGTTCATCAAAAGAATCTGCATCATCATAAAAAATCGGCAATGTCTTGGTAACGAGATATCTCGTCATTATCAAAATTGGTCAGACCCAATCAACGAGATACCTCGTCATTAGAAAAGTTGGTCAGATCCTGATGGACGAGATATCTCGTCGAAACAACTTGGAAGGTTAATAAATATTCGATATTTTTGCAAAATCATTAATTAAATATTTAAAATATCACCAGCTTACCAGTGAAGCACACTGAGCCAAACATACTTCTAAGAAAAGGAAGAAAAATTTCTATTCACTCTGCTAAATTCACTATTATTTTTCAAGAAATCTAGCCTTTTTGCAAAGAAGGAATGACATACTGGACACACTTCACCAGTTTAAAGATCACCACATTTTGATCTAGAGATAAGTTATCTTGAAAATTTTGCCTATTACTTGTAAAACGGCGATATAATGTTTTAAACACAAATTTGGATTCTGTTCTTAGTTTGAATTTACATTTAATAGAATCCTAATCCAATATATTTTAATTGGAATTCTAAATATTATATTACCCTCCTGGTTGTTGTCTTGACGATAAATCTCATTAGAAGAAAACTGATCAGATCTTAAAATGGAATGGATGTAGCATGTGCCCGCAGCTTCATGTTATTTCTTACAGTTGTTCGGTTTGAAGATCTGTCACGTGGTTGTGGGTAAAAGCATGAATCCTAAATTATTGATTGGTTAATGATTATCCGCCGTGAGCAAAAACACTAGTCTGCGATTCGACAGACAATCGGCTAAGTTAATTCGCATGTCCATGTGATATACCCTTCAGAGATCTTACGACAGCAACTCCGTCCATATGATCCGTCTATTTTATTTGAAGATCTATGGATGGATATCTCGTCATCATCAAAACACGGACAGTATCTTGATCTCGAGATATCTCGTTATCATCAGAATTGGTCAGATCTTGATGGACGAGATATCTCGCCATTAGCAAAATTGGTCAGATCTTTATGGACGAAATATCTTGCCAGTAGTAAAATTGATCGGATCTTGATGGACGAGATATGAAGTCATTAGAAAATTGGTCAGATCTTAACCACTTAACGCATTTGCCCTTGTCTGACACGGACAAAAGTTACCGGCAAATTTGCACATGCCCGTGTCTCACACGGGCACTCTTGTATCTCGCGTTATTTTATTTCTAATGCCTGTCTGAGATCCGTTCTAGTAAAAATAGATAGGCTAGATTATAATTAAACTTATTTACCGGAATTCTTTGTTATAAAGCAGTTGTTTGGTGCGGAAAAGGTAATATATCCATTTTTACTACGCTAAATATCATAAAAGTAAACAGTTAACCAGAAATTAATTTTTACTAAGTGTTTTTGTAACTTGTTTAGAAAAAGTTATCTGATAATGAGCGACTCTGACGATTTTGAATATGCCAATTTATCAGAAAGTTTCAGCGATGAAAGTGATGATCTCTTCAGTGATGGAAGTGGATCTGAAGATAATGATGACGAGATTTTGGCTGTAGCAAGAAATTGGTATCAAATTAGTACAAATCAACCAAATGTTGCACCACCGAGATTTCCATTTGTAGCAAACCCTGGCTGTTCTTTTACTTTGACAGACTGCTATGATGTTTTGTCATACTTTGAATTATTTTTTGATAACTCTCTCATGGACATAATTCTAACTGAAACAAATAGATATGCATTTCAACATTCAGGATCGTCACCGATTACCATGGAAAAATTATATAAATTTTTAGCCATAACTATACTACAAGATATAATTAGAAAAAAACCCACCCACCCCCGCTCCCTAGTCACCCCCCCCACAACTGAAATTGCAAAAAATAACTTACACTATACCTATATATTCATTTTCTGTCAAAAAAACACTCGATCATTTTTTACCAGTTTTTCTAAAAAAAACTCGTGCTTTAAGGAGTTAATGGACGATATATCTCGTCATTAGCAAAATTTATCAGATCTTGATTGACGAGATATTTCGTTATTAACAAAATTTGCCAGTTCTTGATGGACGAGATATTTCGTCGTAACCTTGGGGAGGGTTAATAAACCAGTTCTCTGGGGTTCTGAATATTAGTTTTACTAACAGTGTTTGTCTTTTCACAGGTTCCGTGATTACTTCCGGTCGGTGCTATGTTTACCCAAACGTGGTTTCCGGAGGTCCGGATGGTGCAAAGAACATCCAAAGATCCCCAAAACAGCCACATTTACGTGTTCGACCCGGTCTCGATCCTGTCGAGTCACTTTACCTCTGCCCAGGGCCACAAATGGAGCATTCCAACCACCCCGTTACTTGTGCAGTCGTCTTTAAAACCTCTCAGTACCATCTTCATAATACCTGTATCTCATTTCCTCATAACATTTATATTTGTTTGAATGTATGTGTCGATCACTGATTCTTATGCTGTGCCTCCTGATGTGATTATTGTGAAAGTTCAAAACCAAATTATTTCTTTCTATTTGTGTATATATATTTATGTATATTTATGAAAACATGGCATGGTTGTAAAAGTAACCTATTGTCTGAATATTAAATGTCTTCAACTCAAGCCTTGAAGTATTCTATTTCACTAATGTATTGCCAGATTTGGAACCTTTCTCATCTCGGAACATATTTGTATTCGTATAAATATTCACTGAATACGATCATTCATTTTAAAATATGAAAATACTCGAAATAATTAAGCGTTTGTGCCTTCAGAATATTAAAAAGACACTCATTTTGAGTGAATGATTTGTAAATTTCACAAATTATAATTTATTTACAACATTTTTTAAATTTACACATAAATACAAATACCTAAAGGTAATGGGAATCGAGGTAGCACAGTTGGAAGAGCAACGGATTAGGAACGGGAGGGATGCGAGTTCCACGCCCGGTCCAGCCAAAGATCGTGCTGTACACGGGGGCTGGTGCACGTTAAATGTGCCGTGGCCTCAAATGTTCTCACGTTGGCGCGATGTGGACATTTGGAGAGTGGAGTACCGGCTCAGGCGTTGTTCTCGTCACATGACCTTGATTTAAAATTACGAGACGTTATCCTCGGCTCTTTCCCTTCGGGATTGATCCCGGAAAACCCCTTTGTGTTGCCCCAGTGCGACTATAATTGACCTAAAGATAATAAAGTCAGACACTTAAAACTATAGCCTATTTGTGGTGAATTTTAATAAAAGGAGGAGAAGAGAGTATTCAATTTTGGGGGTGCACCCTCAATGAACAAAAGACAACGCGTAGATTAGGTAGGTAGATATTTAGTTAACGACACACTGGAGGCAACGCAAAGGCTATTGGCAACTGTTTGGGATCTACCCCCGAAAGGAAAGATCCGAGGACAACACCACGTAATTTTGAACCACGGTCAGATGAGATTACACCTGAGCTGCATAGATTAGGAATCATGGTTTGACGTTATTAACAGTAGAATCAATGGGGTCATTTTCACCCCTTTCGAATTCTTTCATATTTTATTTTTTCTTCAGCAAAGATCAAAGCGGGTTTTTGACTTTTCTTGAGTGTAGATATAGGCCTAGAGCCTTCCTTCCTAGGTCTAAAAAATTATCCTAGACTTGTCTTTTGTTGTCATTTTTGTTGACTCTTGATTACATTTGCGTCCCATCTGCTTGCTCTACATCGATTTCCAGGAGCCAAATTACAACAAATTCTATTATGGTCAGTGCCCAACATATCACAAGGCAGAGGATCCTAAATCACTGATACTCATAGGAATGAATTGGTGGATGACTTAGCTACGGGTGGTTCTCAATTACTCTAACCGTGTCATCCCACTCAACAGTAAAAAGGATTATTAATACGAACAATCCTGACAATATTAACGCATAAATACTTGAGCCTTCTGGTGGTTGTCTCGACGAGGTATCTCGTCATTAGTAAAACTGACCAGATCTTGATGGACGAGATATCTCGCTATTAGAAGAAAACTGACCATCTTCGAAAAATCTCGTCACCATCGAAATATCGTTATTATCTTGACGAGATATCTCGTCATTAGGAAAATTGGTCAGATATTGATGGGCCAGATATTCGTCATTAGCAAAGTTGGCCAGCTGTTGATGGACGAGATATCTCGTCCAAACTACATGGAGAGTTAAAGAGAAAGACTGGAGCTCCTTCCTAAGGTATCAGTTGCTACACAACCGAGATCTGAAGGAGATGCTTGTTTCATGTTCCCACAGGAGACATAACGACCTGCACAATCATACCAACCGAATTAGGGCTCGGTCCAGTCTAAGACCGCCGAGTACCCGGGAGCTGGTGCACGTTAAATCTGTCGTGGCCTCAAATGTCCCCCCGTTGGCGTGGTGTGCCAGCTCAGATGTTGCCTAGTCATCTGACTGTGGTTCAAACGTTGTACTGTCCTTGATCTTTCCCTTCAGGATTGATCCCGGACTGCAGTCGATATCCCGCGTTTTGATCCAGTGCGACGTTATTAATCTACCTACCTACCCAACCAAATTAGCTTGTCATATTCTCCAACTTGCCGTCTGTGTGCCCTTCTGGACATGACATGAATCCACCTGAATAGTTACCCCGATGTTATTGACGTCACACTGAATAATACACTGCTGATAGAGTTTCATATTTTATTTCTTTTTCAAGATTATATTGGACTGCCAGACAGAAACTGAGAAAAGGCTAAGGACTAGCTTAGGTAAAAAATATTTTAAGGTATTTCATTCTAGAACCGCCCATGGGCCTTTAAGTAGTCCTCTAATATATATTTTTGTAGTACAGCTATTTTCATTTGCTCTAGGGACTTTCACTCAACGAATCGCGGAAACACCTATTGTGCTTGTGAGTTCTGTCTTAGATAGGCATTTTAATTAACGTCTCACTGGAGCAACACAATGGGATACGTCCCGGATCCAAAGGAAAGATCGGAGGACATCTAGTAATTTTGAACCAGTCAGATGACGAGGTCACACCTGAGCTGGCACCCACTGTCCAAACTTCCACACCACACCAACGTGAGGACATTTGAGGCCATGACAGATTTAACGCCTTTGTACACGACAGTCTTTTGGTTGGTTTGAAACTCTAACCCTTCGGTTGCTAATTCGTTACTCTTCCAACCGGGCCACGGCGACTCCGAGTTCTATCAGGAGCTTTTAGATTATTGACTAAAGAATCACATAAGGCAGGTTAGTGTGTTTGATCGGAATATTTCTCTGAGATGCGTATCAAGTAGATACAAATTGTATAATATTCCATGTCGTAAACTACTGTGAATACTTCAAAAAACCAACACAAGAAAGAAAATGAGCAAAAGTACTTAAATAATGGACTCGAAATCATGAGATATGTGAGAAGTGGTCGGGATATATTGAACTTAAAGAAGTGGGGGTGGGTAGTTAATTAACGTCCTACTGGAGCAACAAACGGGCTATTGGTGAAGGTCCGGGATAAGGGAACGAATCGAGGACATCTAATTTTGAACCGATGATGAGGTCAACAACACCTGAGCTGGCACCCCACTTTCTAAACTCCCCCACCAAGCTGATGTGATATTTGAGGCCACGACAGATTTAATATGCACCCACCAGCCCTCACATACATGACGGCCTTTGGTTGGACCTGGTTTCGAATTCGCAACCCTGCTATTGCTAACGTCACTCTTACAACTCTGCTATCGCGACCCAATCGGAGAAATGGGAAATTTTTACCATCAGAAAAAAATGACAAGCGAGATAGAATAAAAGAAACAAAGCGCAAGGAAGGTATACAAATTTCAAAAAAATACTGAGCAGGAACAATAATTAATACGAATATATGTGTGGACAACATGTAATGTTCGTGTTGCATCTTGAAAATGAAGTAATTTTCATAGTTACTTATTAGATCTCTCACACACACATTGTCATCATTTAAATACAATATACATACTAAGTAAAATTATGAATCTTATGTATTGGATCATCCCAAAAAATGGTGTGGTTTTAGAGTAAGTTTTGAAATAACGCTAAAAAAGCATTCACCTTTCATCTAAACTGTATTTACGATTTTATGCTCAACTTGTACTATTCTTAAAGTTTCTATACTCTGGCAATGAAGCTTTAGTGTTTTAAACCTCCTGGTGGTTGTCTTAACGATGTGTCTCGCCATTAGCAAAACTGACCATATCTTGATGGACGAGATATCTCGTCATTAGAAGAAAACTGGCGAAATCTTGATATCGTCATAACAAAAACGGCAAAATCGTGAAAAGGCGATATCTCGTCATCAGTGAAATCGGTCATACTTGATGGACGAGATATCTCGTCGAAATCACTTGGAGGGTTAATCCAACGCATCAATAGCTTGCTTTGGCTGTCGCAGTTATTCGCAATACAACTATTTAGTGACTGTTAATTTTATTTTTAAACAAATATTTGATAACAGGATGACGTACATTTTTCACTCGAATTCGCGGGTGAAAAATCAAACTGGCACACAATCACTTAAAACAAGTTGCAAATTCTTATAAAACATGCATATTTGTATGATAACGCAGTAAAAACCATCGACGTTGTAATGAAACATGCGGATCACGTGATCGGAGTCGCTGTCGTAAGATCTCTGAAAGGTAAATCCTGTGGACATGCGAATCAACTTAGCCTGCTGGGTAAATAACGTCGGCTTACGAATAGACAAAGCCGATTGGCTGTCGAATCGCTGACTAGTGTTTTCGATCAAGGTGGATAATCACTTTAGCCAATCAATAATTTAGGATTCATTCTTTTACTCACAACTATTTGACAGATCTTCAAACCGAGCAACTGGAAGAAATAACATGAAGCTGCGGGCACATGCTACATCTATTTCATTAGAAGATCCATGTATAAAGCAATGCATCATTGAATTGACCAATAAGAAAAAAATCCGCATTATTTAATGGATGTCCCAATATTTTAATTCTGGAAATTATTAATTATTAAATTTTTTTAATACTGAAAGCATTGAAAACAGCATCGAAGGAGCCAATATAACACTTTCGAGGTTTTAGGTAGTCAAGTTTCCAGCACTTTTCATGTATGTAGTTACGATTACAAAATACAGAAACAAATTCCCAAAACACTCTGATATAAATGTGGAGCAGAACCTATATGTGTTGAGTAACTAGTGTGTCAGCAGTAGTCACACACTCAACATAAATCCACCTGTGAAAAATCCGATGAAAGTACCTAAAAAACAGAATTTCGGAAAGTATGAAAGTGTTGTGTTGAAAATTATCTTGGATCGTATAGTCGATAATTTACTTTACAGTGAATGGCCTCCGTAAGAACAGTAAAGTATCTAGACACAGTTCTTCAAAAATTACATTAGAAAATTTATTAAATTAAAATTTAAGGGTAAACAAAATGCTGATTAACAATTGAACAAGAGGGGCCGACAAGACACAGAAAAATCACCCTTTTACAAATAATGATTCGACACAATACAAAAGTCAATAGTTCAGGGGAAGGAGGTGGGGACCAAAGGCACAACCCGAGGAACAGATGGACTCACCCTCGGCAAAAGATCTCAGGAAAATCGGTGTGGGGTTTCGGTACGTCGGCTTCGGATATGGACTTCAGTATCCTCTCACATCTAGTAGCAGGTCCTATCCATGAAGGAGCGTGGTTGTCGAGATCAATCCAATTCAGCTGGACCGCCAGGTCGCCGGGGAAACTCGTCAGGGCAATCCGTTCTTCGCCGATTCCTTCTCTCCTCCCGATCGTCGTCTCCGCAGAAAAAAAAAGTCAAAGTGCCCTCCTTGTAGGGGTGTACGACTATTTATCGTACTTCGACTTCTGAAGAACCGCCCAATCCATCAACCCTGATCAACGGTAAACCCCGTAAAAGATAAGCCCACCTGCCCCAAGAGGTCATCCATCAAAATCCCCCTCCTCCTAGTGAACAATCCACCCCGACGAAAAATTACAGACAAAACAATTAATACTTACAAATCAACCCAACAATACCCCCCTGTATAAATAAAATTTTTGTACAAAAAAATTTTTTTTTGTGTGAATACTTTTAAGTACTGCAAGACAGAAATCTTAGTAACTTACTGCGCTAGGGCTGCGCAAACGTTATCCTTATGTGCTTATGCCCTATTCTGTGATACCAGTAACTGGAGAGCAAGATTTACACAAAATGACAAACCAAATTATAACTTATTCTAAAAGATGTGCATCCTTATAATTGGCAACTCACAATAAGTCTGTATATTTTCTGCCTTTAAATGTACTCACAATAATGGACAAATTGTCCTCCCTAAAGTATAATCATATTCAGTAATCAATTATTTCCATACTCAAGGTTAAAATAAGATACAAACATACTATGTAATAGAATCAATCGACATGAATATGAAACTGAAATTTGTATACATACAGTACATTATATCGACACATAAATAAACAATTATTAAAATCAAACCTTATACACTTTCACCAAATCATAGGGTTCATTATTACACCCTTCTGAATCTTGTATAATTTAAATATGTGTCTGCATTTGAACGCATTAAGGCAATACCACTCTTCCATTTGAGCGTGGCCTTAAATCGTAACCATGGTTATGCATTCTTGGTACAACCCATTTTCCCCACAAACCAGGGAAATTTCTGAAGTCTGAACCAGGTGCAAAAAGGGACCCATGTCTACTGCCATTATTCACCTCCCTCTGTTCATCCAACTGTTCCTGTGGGATAAGCGTATCTTCCCCTGATTTCTGCGATTCCTGATTTTTCAAATGGTTTCTCCTATTTACAGCCAGGCTCAAGTTCTCTATATGCACAACCCTCTTATAATTGGATTTTTTGAGATGCTGAATCTCCACTGATACAGGAGAGAAAACCCTAGAAACAGTAAATTTCCCCTCATTGGGCCTTGCAAATTTTCTGGAAAGCCCTGCTTTTACCGCTGGGTTGTACCAGTAAACCAGGTCACCCACTTTGAAGATTTTACTATTAGCAATCTTTCCTCGACTGGTTTCCTGCTGTTCAGCTGCCTTAGTTAAATTATTTCTAACTTGCTTAAACGGATCTCTGAAACTTTGTAGAAGTTGGTCGGCATATTCAATATGGTCAGCATAAGAAAAGGTCTGTGCCTGTTTTAAGAATTGGTTAGGCAAATCGAATTCCCTTCCAAATGTTAAAAAAGCAGGTGTAAAGTTCGTAGCCCGATGCTCCACCGTCCGATAGGCAAGCAATGCAAAAGGGAGCTTTGTATCCCAATCATTATGCTGTGAGTTAACCAGGAAACTAAGTGCATTCCCCAAAGTCGCATGAGCTCTCTCCACGCATCCGTTTGATTGTGGCCTCCAAGCAGTGGTATCAATCTTTTTAATACCCAACGACTTGTATATTTTTTGCATAGTAGCACTTAGCAGGTTAACTCCTCTATCTGACACTAGCACCTGAGGTGTTCCGTATCGAGCTATGAATTGCAGTGATATTTCAGCTACCGTATCACTAGTTGTATCTGCTACAGGAAAAGCCTCAAACCAACGAGTAAAATAATCCGTAAACGTAATTATATACTTATTTCCCTTTTCTGTTATAGGCAAAGGCCCTACAATGTCAAAAGCAACCCTTTCAAAAGGACCGTCGGGAATCGGTATTCTTTGCAAATTAGCTAGATGTTTGGGTTTATGAGCTCTCCTAGTCATACACTCATGGCAAGATTTTACATAGTTCATTGTTTGAGCGTACATTCCCGGGAAATAATATAATTTCCTGATTCGATTTAAGGTTTTCTTAATTCCCTGATGACAAGCCATTGGTGAATCATGGCATAACGTAAATACCTTAGGAATTAATTCTTGAGGAATAACTAATTTCGGTTTCCTGCTATCATTTTTTTTTCTGGAATCTGTGCACATCAACACATTATTCTGATCAAAAAATTTAACATATTTGGGGTAGGTTGTTTTTTGTTTCTGAAGATCATCTCTTATTTTTCTGCATTTCGAATCTCTTAATTGAGCCTGCTCTAACTGTTCAATTTCAATTTCTTGACAGATTATTTCACATTCCTGTGCAACTTCGTTAAACATTACTTGTTTAATTGGGCGCTCCGTTCTACCCAAAGGTCTGGACAAAAAGTCACTAATAGTATTCGATTTTCCTTTAATGTACTTAATCTCGTAATTAAATTGGGACAATGACATCGACCAACGGGCTACACGGTGAAAGGAGTCTTTAAATTTCCAAGTTGAAGTTAAGGGGGCATGATCTGTGTAAACAAAGAATTTTCTTCCCAAGAGATATTGCTTGAAATAGTTTGTGAAGTGCACTACGGCCAAAGCTTCTCGTTCCGTGACTGAATAACGAATCTCTGCATCTTTTAATTTCCTACTTGCATAAGCTACAGGTTTGGGAAAATCATTGTTATCTAATTGGCACAAAACCGCTCCAATAGCTATGTTACTAGCATCTGTGAATAAATGAAAATCTTCCTTCATATCAGGTAATTTTAGACAAGGTTGATTAACCAAACAGTCCCTCAAATCCAAAAATTCCTTCTCTGCCTCCGAATTCCAAACAAACCTCTCTTTCTCTTTGGTCAAATTTGTTAAGTGAAAAGAACGTTGGCTTATGTCCGGTATAAACTTTCGATAGTAATTAATACAACCCAAAAAGCTACGCACCTGTTTACGCGAGGAAGGAATCTTGCAGTTTTGAACAGCTTCCACATTTTTGGGATCAGGAAAAACCTTTCCTTTGGTAATTGTAAACCCTAAATAATTAATTTCTTCCGTTAAGAAAGTGCACTTTTGCGGTTTAAGTTTGAGGTTATGAGCTTGTAATCTGTCAAATACCATTTGCAATTTATCTAAATGTGAAGGATTACATTTACTTGCTATTATAATGTCGTCAATATAACATCCTATTTTGAATACTTCCAAACCTGATAATGCTATTTTCATGAGTCTTTGAAAGGAATTCGCACTGGTACTTAAACCAAAAGGTGTGCGCGTGAACTGAAATAAACCTTGTTCAGTAATTATGGCTAATTTATGTTTATCTTCGGGATGAACCATCTGTTGGAAAAATCCACTCGTTAAATCCAATGTGGAAAAATATCGACTACCCTCCAAATCGTCCACCACCTCACTAATATTCGGGATTGGATAAGAGTCAGGAACTACCTTTTTGTTTAATTCTCTAAAATCGGTGACTAATCTAAATTCGCCTGAGGACTTTTTTACCAATAGAACTGGTGCTGAAAAAGCGCTAACTGAAGGTTCCAAAATTCCGGCCTGTAATAATGTATTTATTTGTTCTCCCCTTTTAGGTTATAAGGTACTGTCTTCGTCTGACAGGAATATCATCCGCTAAATCAACTCTATGTAATAGGGGGTCACAGCCAGGAAGACCCTGAACTGAAGTCGCAAATGCCTTGTGATTTTTCCCAATCAATTTACTCTTCGTCTGCTCATCTAGGTGTTCTAAGTTGAACTTCCCCGTCCATTTTAAATCAGCCTCATTACACTCACCGTAATGTTCGTCTGAGTCGATATGAAATACGTCCTCATTATTTTCAACAACCAAATTTTCACATGAAATCAATTTTTTATGCTTTCTAATCTCTATTATTTCATCTGAAGGGTTTAGAATCAAAATTGGTACATTTTCTCTAATTACACTTTTATGCACAGTTCGAGCAACCCAATAATCGTTAGATCCGAATTCTTGGCAAGGTTCTGCCAGGAACAGATCGGATCCCAATTTACCCTTTAAATTTACCCTGACTAACGTTTGTGAAAAGGGGGGTAAAGTTACAGATCTATTAACGTAGCCAAAACAGTTACCAATTTTGTTGGTTCCTTCCTGTTCCACAAACGCCATGCTGTCTCCCTGCGAGAGACGCCAAGGAATGGAATGTTCTCCTAATGCGAAACATTTTTTCTTGAAATCTAAACTTCCTCCGCATTGTTCTAAAAATTTCATGCCCAAAATAATATCAAAAGTTTCTGAAATAGGTGTTTCAGTGATATAAAATAAAGTACTTATTTTTTGGTCAGCAATTTTAACGTTTAAATCTAGTTGTTGCTTTAAATTTATAGATTTGTTAGCTATGGTAGAAATGCATGCATTACACTGTCGAGTTTCCTGATTACTGTCCAAACACTCCCTAGGCATAAGATTTATACTCGCTCCCGAATCAATTAAAGCTGAGAAAACTCTTTGTTTAATCTCTACCTCAATGATTGGTAACCTTTTGTGTTCACCACATGAAAATAGAGAAAAATTCTGTTTCTTGGGGCTTTCTGTCATCAGATCAACAGAGTTATCCAAGACACCCTTTCTTAGTTTAAATTTCTGGGAGGTTGTCTGGCTGAACTGTTCAGTCTACCCTGCATTGTAATATTTACTCGGCAATCCCTCCTAAAATGACCGAATTGCCCACACCTAAAACATCGTCTTCTCCGACCGGCCCCCTCTCTCCCCGATTCCGTTTCATTATTTTGTTTTATTTCCAGGTTCTGTAATCTTTCAGAAAACCCTGCAATCTGCTCAGATAAATCTTTCAAAACACAACTGAGTGCTTGTTCCCGAGTACTTTCCGCTATTTGTTGCATGGAAAAAACTTGGGGCGCTGTTTCCTGACTTTCGGTTAAAAAAGGGTTTGTATTTACCGACCTACAAGCATTTATTGCTCTCTCCTCCATTCTCGCATAGGTTTTAATCTCCTCGACGTTCAATGGATTTTTTACAATAACCCCTTTTAAAATTTCGGGTTTCAAATTCGTCATTAGCATGTTGAAGAGCATTTGTTTCTGGTAATCACGCAGAGTATTCTGGTCTAACCCCTTTCCATAATTTAAATTTTGTGACATACGTGTTGCCTTTGCAATATACCGGTCAACCGACACATGTGATGGTTGGCGAAAAGCCATAAATTCGAATAAAATTTGCTGTTGAGTCCTTTTAGCCCCAAAAGTATCCTCGAGAACCCGAGTTAAGGACTCAACGGTTTGAATGCCCTCCAACTCGCTGACACATTCTCTAGCTTCCCCATAAAGGCCATGCTTCATAGCAAAAACTCGATCAGAATCACTCCAACTCCATTGCTCTGCGGCCTCTTTTACTCTAACAAGAAACTCTCCGACAGAAATGTCTTCGGGTCTTCCGCCAAATTTTGGGATGAAACTTAAATGCATAACGTTAAGTGCCGATGGGACAAATACCCCCGAAGTTTCAATAGGCTGTGTCATTTTGCACCTTCTATCACACTGATTTACACAAAAACAAAACAGGAACGATATAGCATATACACTTCAAAACATGCAAACAAAAATACAATTCAAAATATGAAATATTACTCTGACGACGTATAACCATCAGACATTTTATCAGTGGGGAAAAATTCACAAATATAAGAACCTTGCTAAAAGTTAAACATTACACTAAACAGATACTCCATTGCTCATAGGAGGCACTGGTTACAGCACCATTTGTTGTGTTGAAAATTAGCTTGGATCGTATAGTCGATAATTTACTTTACAGTGAATGGCCTCCGTAGGAACAGTAAAGTATCTAGACACAGTTCTTCAAAAATTACATTAGAAAATTTATTAAATTAAAATTTAAGGGTAAACAAAATGCTGATTAACAATTGAACAAGAGGGGCCGACAAGACACAGAAAAATCACCCTTTTACAAATAATGATTCGACACAATACAAAAGTCAATAGTTCAGGGGAAGGAGGTGGGGACCAAAGGCACAACCCGAGGAACAGATGGACTCACCCTCGGCAAAAGATCTCAGGAAAATCGGTGTGGGGTTTCGGTACGTCGGCTTCGGATATGGACTTCAGTATCCTGTCAAATCTAGTAGCAGGTCCTATCCATGAAGGAGCGTGGTTGTCGAGATCAATCCAATTCAGCTGGACCGCCAGGTCGCCGGGGAAACTCGTCAGGGCAATCCGTTCTTCGCCGATTCCTTCTCTCCTCCCGATCGTCGTCTCCGCAGAAAAAAAAAGTCAAAGTGCCCTCCTTGTAGGGGTGTACGACTATTTATCGTACTTCGACTTCTGAAGAACCGCCCAATCCATCAACCCTGATCAACGGTAAACCCCGTAAAAGATAAGCCCACCTGCCCCAAGAGGTCATCCATCAAAATCCCCCTCCTCCTAGTGAACAATCCACCCCGACGAAAGGGGCCAAGGGGTCAGACATCAAAGACTGCCAAATACGCCGATACTAATGAGCGCTTTCCCCTCAACGGGGACTTACATTCCTTCTCACGGTTAACCCGTGAGAAAAACTACCAAGCGCCCAAAAGGTGGCGCAAAGGCAACATAATATATACAGTCAAAAAATTAGACAAAACAATTAATACTTACAAATCAACCCAACAAAAGGAAAGGACAAATTACATGGAAAAGTCAAAAATTATCCGCACTTTATTTTTAATTTTATTTATACAAATGTAGGGGTTGAACAAGTTCGTCCTTTTTTCTACATAGTCTCCTTCCTTTTCGATGCACTTGGTCCAGCGGTCCACAATCTTGCGTATTCCCTCCAAGAAGGTTTTCGGTTGGTCACTCAACCATTTATGCATCACTTCTCCCGCTTCTTTGTCCATCTAATCTGCAGAAAACATGCTACATTGTCGATAGTAACTTGCCGGTTTGCCAGTACCATTTCTCGAGCTTGCTGAATCTTCTCGCCAATGGTGGAGGTTGACGGGCGTCCTGCTCCTTCTTCGTGCATCACGCTTGTTCTACCTCTCTCAAGATTCTCGATCCACTCATACGCAATTCTACGCCCTGTCCTCGTATTCTGTTGTAAGCCTCCGATGAATTTCAGCCCCTGGTGCACCTTTCGACCATAGAAATGGGATCATGGTTCTTTATTCCTCCTTGGGGCACACTGCTAGCGGAGCGGCCATGCAGAAGCAAGAAAAATGACGCTATCAAGGTCAAACTTCGGTAACGCGACCACAGTAGTATCAACTTTAAGCATGCATGCGCAGATGGCAGTGTGACAAACCTAAAGATGTGTGATCATGATTCTTTATTCCTCCTTGGGGTATACTGCTAGCGGAGCGGCCATGCAGAACAAGAAAAATGACGCTATCGAGGTCGAACTTCGGTAACGTGACCACAGTAGTATCAACTGTAAGCATGCATGCGCAGATGGCAGTGTGACAAACCTAAAGATGTGTGATCATGATTCTTTATTCCTCCTTGGGGCACACTGCTAGTGGAGCGGCCATGCAGAAGCAAGAAAAATGACGCTATCAAGATCGAACTTCGGTAACGTGACCACAGTAGTATCAACTGTAAGCATGCATGCGCAGATGGCAGTGTGACAAACCTAAAGATGTGTGATCATGATTCTTTATTCCTCTTTGGGGTACACTGCTAGCGGAGCGGCCATGCAGAACAAGAAAAATGACGCTATCGAGGTCGAACTTCGGTAACGTGACCACAGTAGTATCAACTGTAAGCATGCATGCGCAGATGGCAGTGTGACAAACCTAAAGATGTGTTGTGAGAGTGCGGATAATTTTTCACTTACCCTTGTACATACTATAGTTATAAGGAATTGCTTCTTATACTCTACAATGTGCTCACTGGTTCAAAGCTAAGTAAAGTAATGCCGTGAGTAAAAACATGGCTTCAATAAAAATAACATATTTAGATGAAATAGTAAATGAAACAGAGCATCATTATAATCGGTTAGCTACCAACAAGTAAAAAGAGTAGCGGATCTATTATAAAACTCGCTTGATCTCAGCTCCCTTTTATTGCTGAAAAAGAAATCACTCTCAGCACAACTGAAGAAACGAATATTAAAATTCAGCATGGACCACTACATCTTTGTGCGCAAATACCCTGCGTCGGCATCGGCATCACGATGTTTTCTATGAACATAAAACACAATATACACAAAAGATTTAAAAGATTGCATGACACTGAATTGTAAGTCACATAATCCAGTGAAAACTTCCCTAAAATAATTTTCTCCAGTTGTTCTCCAAGATGTCCTCCTAAGTTCCTCTCTTCTTCAGATAGGCAGCTATTAGACTTAACGTTGCACTGGAGCAACCTACGGTCAAGTATTAACTCCGAAGGGAAAGATCGAGGACACCTCGTAATTTTGAACCACGGTCAGATGACGAGGTCAACACCTAAACTTGCATTACACTCTCCAAACTTCCAGATCAGGCCAACCTGAGGATATCTGAAGCCACTAGAGATTTAACGTGCACCAGCCCAAATATATATGTCTATGGTTGAATCGAGATTCAATTCGCAATCCTCCTCAGCCAATCGATGCAATTGGTTAGTCGATTGGTAGTTGATAGTTGAATTAACTCAGCACTGGAACAACAATCTATTGGTGACGGTCTGGATAGATCCCGAAAGGACAGATCCGAGGACAACACCTGTAATTTCATAACAACGAAGTATTATCATTGAATGTATCCATTAAAACCAAGAATTCGGTATGTGACTGTTTTGCAGTGTAAGCATAAACTTTCGAAAGAAAAATTTCTCCCGAATAAGAACTAATCCGATGCAGCGTCTTTTTAATGGTGTTTGGCTTTAATTTGTAATCTAAGGGGCAAGTTTATCTCTACAAATGGTTTGTACGAGAATCTCGTCCATCAAGATATGACCAATTTTGCTGATGACGGAATACCTCGCCACCAAGATATTGTCAATTTTGTAATGATTACAAAATTAAAACCTGGTCAGTTTCCTCCCAATGACGAGATATCTCGTACATCAAGTTCAGGTCAGTTTTGTAAATTACGTCGATACAACCATCAGGAGAATTGGATTACATTAGAGTAGCATGCCGAGGTACGAAAATGGTTACCTTTATATTAGCGCTCTTTGTATTAAGCTTTACAGTAAACATCTCATTTAATTTTAAGCAATTCCCTAGTAAAATTAAGATTTAAATAAATTCAATTAATCTTCAATAACAAAGTCACTTTAAAATCCTTTTACCCCAATCAGTACCTGAATTTAATAAATTATCTGTAATGGGATCAGTGACCTCCATTGGTAGAATGTGACATCATTGACATTTTCAAACAGATCGATTTACACCTTATGTTTATCTCCTTGTCTATGTCCTTCTATATTCTAATTGTCTCTAACGTCAACAAGAAATTAGCATCCAGTTTGTGAAAGGTTTTAAAATATAAATTGAAACAGGAACTCGTAACAATTCGCTGTTTAGTTTACCTTCGGACAAGAATGATCCAATTTGCTTTATTTTAAATGTTCCAGTAAATTTCAGTGTACTTAGTATCTAATTCAGTCCCATTCTTGGAAATAGCTCCGTACAATAAGACAATCTTACTCTACGCGTGGATAACGTAAAATTTTATAAACTTCGTCTCCCAGAATTTCCTAATATCATAAATATTAATAGAAAAATAAATTGCTACGCTGAGGATATTAAAAATTACTGGTGCTTTCATATTAAAAGGAACACACATCGTGTAAAAAGGAAGTAATGTATCTTGCTAACATATTGTGCAAGGTTGGTCGAGTTTAACGTTTTCGAGTTTAACGGCCATTTTTGGCCAAGCTGAGCCAAACACAACACAGACAACAAAATGAGAGAGGAATTAAAAGTAAAAACTTGAAAGGGTAGGCTAGGGTAAAAATGAAAGTATGGAAAGATCACTAAGGTACCTAGAATTTGTGTTACCCGTACACACCTAAAGAAGTTGTGCTCCTGAGGGCCATGGAAGCCTGGTTGGAAGAGTAGCGACTTAGCAAATGGAGGTTTGCGAGTTCAAAACCAATCAAAGACCGCGGTGTACGTGGGGGCTTATACATGTTAAATCTCTCGTGGCCTAAAATTTCTTCACGCTGGCGTGGTGTGGAAGTTTGAAGAGTGGGGTGCCGTCTCGCCATCGGACCGTTGTTTAAAATCACGAAGTATTGTCCTCGAAGCTTTCCCTTCAAGATCAATTCTGGGCCCTCGCCAATCGCCCTCTTGTACTCCAGCACGAAGCATATTCAACTATACCTTCCTACCAATTCAATTATTTCATAATTACCACCTACCCTTAAAGGTACGTGATAGCCCAGTTGGTAGTCACGGATTAGCATTCGAGGAGTTGCGAGTTCGAAACTCGATCCAACCAAAACCGTCGTCTGCTTGGGGACGGTGCACGTTTAATCAGTCGTGGCTTCAAATGTCCCCACGTCGGCGTGGTGTGAAAATTTGGAGAGTGGGGTGCCAGCTCAGTGGTTGCCTCGTCATCTGACCGAGGTTCGGAATTACGAGGTTCTGTTCTCGGATCTTGATGGATGCCGGACCGTCACCAATAGCCCTTTGTGTTGCTCCATTGCAACTTTAATTCAACAATCCGACTTTACCCTTAGCATTGTGCAAGAAGTACTTTAAACAACAGACGTGAAATATTCAGCACATGTCATCCATTTTCAGATAGATGATTCCTTCAGTTGGTACAGATTTTTGTGTTTATCCTATACACCCAATGGGTCCCAATGTGTTTGCATGCGTTTGCATTAAATAAAAATTAAAGTTAAAACCAGAACGTATAGTGTAGTTTGTGTGATAGTTTGTTTACATACTTCCATAGCCATAATATACACTGCTGGCCACCGTAAATACAACACCCTGAAGGAAGCATGCAAATAATATGAAATTTACAACATGCATTAGCGGAGGTGAGATATGCAAATGATTAGAATTTCAGCGCAGACGCACATCACGCCCGCCTGTGGCGCCACTTCAAAGCGCTATTTAAGGCTTGGAGATTTCGACGATTTCAAGTACGGCAATTGTGTTTTTCTTGTGGTTTTTTCAAAAAAACGATCAATTATGCCTCGTAGAAAACAGCGATCATCTTTTGATCAAGTATCCGAGTTCGACAGAGGAAGGATAGTGGCCTACCGAGATTGTGGATTATCTTTCAGGGAAATCGGTAGTCGTGTTGGACGAAACCAAACAACTGTAATGCGGATATGTGATCGTTGGATGCAGGAAGGTACGACGGACCGACGTGTTCGATCGCATCCACCTCAGTGCACCACTTCACGTGATGACAGGCATATTGTGCGTATGGCAGTGACGGATCGCTCAGCCACATCACGAACCATAGCACAGCACATTCAGTCTGTACCGCATCATCCAGTGTCTGCGCGTACCATTCGACGCCGTTTACAGCAGAGTGGTCTGTCCGCAAGACGTCAATTGCTTCGTCTACCCTTGACGCAGAACCACAGACGTTTCCGCCGCCAATGGTGCGATGAAAGAAGGATGTGGACGGCAGAATGGAATGAAATTGTCTTTACTGACGAGTCACGCTTCTGTCTGCAACACCACGATGGTCGGATTCGAGTCTGGAGACACCGTGGAGAGAGGATGATGAACAGCTGCGTTATGCACCGCCACACTGGTCCTGCACCGGGTATTATGGTATGGGGCGGTATTGGATATCACTCTCGCACTCCTCTAGTACGCATTGCCGGTACTTTAAACAGCCAGCGCTACATCTCCGAGGTGTTGGAGCCAGTTGTCCTTCCTTACCTTCAGGGCTTGCCCACAGCCATATTTCAACAGGATAATGCGCGACCACACGTGGCACGCATTGTCCAAGGGTTCTTCGTCAATCGCCAGATTGAATTGCTTCCCTGGCCAGCTCGCTCTCCGGATTTTTCGCCGATAGAAAACATGTGGTCCATGGTTGCTCAACGATTGACCCAGAATACATCCCCAGCTGCCACACCAGATCAACTTTGGCAACGTGTGGAAGCTGCTTGGTCTGCTGTACCCCAAGAACACATCCAAAGTCTCTTTGAATCAATGCCGAGGCGTGTGGCAGCGGTGATCTCCAACAATGGCGACTACTCTGGCTACTGATTTTGGCAGGAACCACACTTCACAGAAGTCTATAAATTTAATCATTTGATACTTGGTCAACATGTTATCTACAAAATAAATTTTGTTGTGATATCTCTTGTCTTTCTTGGTGTTGCAATTTGGGTGACCAGCAGTGTATTTCTCGAGGCTTTCAAGACATTTCCCGGTACATCTTATGTGTATTCCTTCTCACGGGTAAAGAAATGGAATGAATGGCAGACTTACGAGGACTGGCTGTAACTTAAATTTGCCCGAGGAAAAACTTCATTCGCTTTAAAAAATAGACTCCTTTTGGACATTTTTCGCAGAAAGGACATTAAGGAGCTGACTTAATTTAAATCGGAGATAGGTAAAACGATTCAAGTGCTTTGGGAATCATAATGACAAGCCGCTTTTCAAAATTTTCAGGTTAGCAATTTTCAAGTTTTAAAAGGTTAAAAACTAATGGTTTATCCTCTATTCAAGAGGTCGCGTTATCTTAAACTTTCAAGTATGACGCACTCATTCAAATAATCAGAAATTCCTTCGATCCTTGTAGATATGTTGTTTTTTATCTTTTTTCAGTTTGGAATTTTCATTCTATAGCTTATCTTTATCACTATGTTGACCCGGAGCCTAAAAATTGTAGTTCTAAAATATTCAATACATAATGGAAATGGTGGGGAATAAATACGTTTATGTTATTTTAATCCACATAATTTTGTTTGAAGTAGCTGCTTTTCTTACCATTTTTTGGAATGTAGGCACACACACACAAAGTAGGTAGAGAAAACTTCATCTACAAGTTCATAGGAATTTTCATGTTGGTTAATGCGATTTCACATCTATCACTTCTGTTATTTTTCACATCCGATAGTATTTTCACGCAAAAATGTAAATCCTATCTTAGAGAAGTGTCCATATCAGAACCCCTTATTATCAGTTTGAGAAGTTAAGACAGTAAAATTAGTTAGCTTTAGAAATAAACCTAGAACATGTTTTAAATCAAGACAGAAATATACGGTAATATCTGAAAATTTTCAAATCAAGCTAAACATTTTGAAACTAAAAAAATAAATAAAAATGAAAGTAACAAGCTAAATAATTTTTGTTGAAGGTGACCAAATTTTTTTAAAGGAGAACAAACTGTTTTCAAAAATTATATTTTTGCTGGAAATAAATTCTTAAAGGAAATTACTCTAAAGTTTGAATTGAGAATTGGATCATTGCTCTTATTGGATCCTTTTTTACATTTTTATTTCCATTTCAGCTAAAGGATGGAAGAGTGGAATAAATAACAGTCAAATTTCGTAATGACATTGAGACAGTTATGCTACTACCGATTAAATAGAAGAATTATCTTTGTGTTTGAATAAGAATATATAAAAACCTTACTCAAACCTTACTCAAACGAAAATACGATGACAAAAATGGTCAAGTGGAACATATTTGTGGAACATAACATTCACCGTCATTTACCATCATCTTGTTCACTTTGTCCCTGACGTTTAAACCGCTGAAATACCTGTAGACGATTTTTTTGTATTTTTTTCATTTTTATTAATCGTTTTTGACTATTTGAATAGTTGAATAGTTATCTTTTTGCTTGATTCATTTTGCTGAATCATTTCCTACTTTAAATCAGACAATTGAAACTCACTTTTGCTTTTTTGTATAAGATTACTCTAGTTTACAGGTAGTTCTTGAAACTTTTCATAGATTTAAGTAAACTATTGTATCTCTCTGTAGTATATTATCTTTGTGATCGGTCACACACTGTTTGTTATACATGGAGTCATAAGTATTAGTTATCCAAATATCTTACAAATTCTGCAAACCAGCTAAGACTACTGTTTTAGTTTTTTCATCTATTGAGAGGGAAATTGAAGAGTTTTCGGTATTCCAATTTGTAATATATACCTTCTGTACCGTTCTGAAATTTTGTTTAATGATATATCACAGTTACTTCAGGGATAATCATAGATGAGGATGAAAATTATGATGCGTATTGAATCATCTCTTTTCCAATAGGATACTATTTGAAGGGTTGCATTCGTTACATGGTTCCTAAATTATGGTATGGAAGTCGAAATCAGTGGTAAAGTAATTCCTATATTTAATCCATTGGTGTTATATTATCACTTTTCTCTTGAACTTGCATGGTTCCTTATTGATGGTATAACATTCGAACTCAGCGTTAAAATAATTTCTCTGTTTAATCCAACAGTGTTATACAATATTACTATTCTATTGAACTTAACATAGTTTCTTTAATTAGTCTGGCATTCGAACTCGGTGTTGAATTTATTTCTATACTTAATCCATTTCTCAGTGTTATAATACTACTATTCTATTGAACTTTCGTAGTACCTTATAGTCGGGCATTCGAAATCGGACTATTGAATTTATAAATATTGAATTTATTTCTATATTTAATCCATCAGTATTATACTATAACTATTCTATTGAACTTATGCGGTTCCTCAATCATGGTGAGTCATTTTCAAAATCAGTGTTAAATTCATTTCCAAATTTCAGTTTTATACTTATAATACAATTCTGATGATAAATCTCTTGAGTAGTAGTGGGAAATTATTCCTTCAGTCTATAGTCGGTCAAGACATAAATACTAGGTCAAGTACTTGCGCATTGGCAGAAAGATTTAAGAGGTAAATTACATAAAAGGTCATTTAGATGCATTAGAGACACTATTCTATTGGAGTTGTCTTCTAAGTATATTTTAAAAATATCCTTTGCGATTTGATTGAATTATTTATTAGAAAACCAGGCAGCCACCAGAGGGAATTAAGAAGGTCTTTACATCCATGTAAATATCGACGTGTAGATATCCCTTTTGTTAACTTTCATCAATTATTGTAATCTCTATACCTAGAGTAATCTTCCCATGGGAGAAGCTAAATTATAAGATTTCCATGAAATTTTGGTTAATGTTATGAAGAGTACTGGTAATCAATTTGTCGAGTCTCAGAACTGTCTGTGCTTACATTGAACGGTACCCTTCTGATGTTCTATGCTCCTTTCCTTTATTAATCGTGACAACCAATTCCGCCTTATTCCCGTTCATCGGTTATGTACATATAGCGAAAATTATTCTGTTTACTCAAGTTGGGTAGTGGTAATTTAGTAATTCCTACCCTGGGAGTCTCCAGTCTCACGATCTTAAGATTCAGAATTAGTTGCAGCTTGTGATAGGTTAGGTCGTATCTATAAGGAATTTCAAGTTAAAATTTTTACTATTCATGCCTTAAGTTGTATGCATACAGTAGAAATCACAAAAATCGACAAGAATATCGATGCTTATTTTATTGCTTCAAAATATTTTCCAACTCGTTAGCTTTGAAACGATACCACGATCTTACAAGCATTCAAAGCAATTTTCTAGTTACAAAGGTTTTTCATTAGGTAATGTCAAAATGTTTCCAAAACTTTGAACTCAATTTCTGAGAACTCTGTTTTTGCAATAGGATGCTTCGTTTAAAACAGTGATAACTCAGCAATCAATAGATCTATTGTAATTATTTTTGCATATTTATAATCTATATGATACAGCGGATATTTTGACCTTCAGGAGAGTTAATAAATGAATTTTTAGTTGCTTTTTTAAATGTTAAAATTCCTGAAACAATCTTGATATTTTATACTTTCTAGGTGAAAATAATTGTAAAAAAATCAATTATTATAATTTGATTGAAGGTCAAAATAACAATAATAATAAGAATAATTTCCAACAGGAATTGTCTTTCTGAACAAATTGGAATTTGAGATAACGCTGTTCAAAAAACATGCTAATCTAATTATATCTAAATTAGTAAATTAACGATTAGCTTAATCTGATGTTTTGACACTGAATTGATACTAAGCACAAACAAATGACCTATTGTAAATAAATGGATTTTAAAGTCCGAATTAAAAAAATCTTCTGATGTATACGTACACCTTAACACTCCTAGTGGTTGTTTTAGCGAAGTAACTCGTTTCCAGCATAATTGGTAAGATTTTGATGGACACGATATCTCGTCATTAGGATGACAAGATGTGTCGCCTTTAGAAAAACTGACATGATCTTCATCTCACCATCCTCAAAAACTGGCAATATCTTGATGACGAGATATCTCGTCATTAGTAAAATTCGTCAGATAATGATGGACGAGATATCTAGTCGAAACTACTTGGAGGGTTAATGCCTTAATGCTTTCAAAGATATTGTATGCAGTATAATAGTTACCATACATTGCTTTGCTTACGTTTCCTATCCGAAAGGTCCGGTTGCAAGAGCAGGGAATTAGCAACAGGAGGGTTGAGTTCAAAACTAGGTCCAACCAAGGGCGAGCGTCGTGTAAGTGGGGACTAGAGTACATTAAATCTGTCGTGACCTCAAATGCCATCGCATTGGAGTGGTGTGAAAATCTGGAGAGTTCATTGGCAGCTCAGATGTGACCTTGTCACCTGACCGTGATTTAAAATTACGAGTTGTTGTATTCGGATCCATAGACGAAATATGGAGTGAGCAATGGTAACCTTTTTATGTGCCCAGGATCATGTGACCAAACTAATAGTAACGTGACCTTCAGATTGCTTTCCTCTGTTTGGTGGAGCCTAACATTCATCCCCTAATTGGTCCACGGGAAGGGAGAAGACGCCCCTCCCTTCGATATTGATCCCAGCAATAGCCCGTTGTGTTGCTCCAGTGTGACGTCAATTTAACTATCTACCCACCTACCTATAGTTGAGTCATCGCTAAGATATGTTTTGATTGCATTTCTGTCTCCTTTTTCGAAATATCGTAATATCGAAACGTATTGCAAATTGAATATTTTACTGCGATATGTGCACCAATAGAAAATATCCATATTTCCGTACAGAACACTCCATGGGACGAAAATCTTGAAATATTCACAGATGGCTTTAAAAGGATGATGAATGAACATAGCAGAGTACGTCTGCATAGCCTTTTCATCAATTCATGAAAAGATCGAAGTTGAATCATATTTCAATACAGATCAGATCTTTCAGAATTATTTTAATCTGAACTTTGTGGATTGTGTAGTTTTGTGTGGATTGGAACCACATATAGCAGTGGTTTTCAAGATTTGTGTGACAGTGGCCCGTTATATTTATCAGACGAGGGCCCGTCCCAACAACTTCACTCGTAAATACTCAATTTTTTTTAAAATTCACATATTAAGCTTACGTAATTATGACGTAACCATAATGAGTATTAGCACATTTATGCATACTCATTATGGAATGTTGACAATAATAAAATTACATTTAAAGTAGACAGCAATCACTAGACTAACGAAATCTGTGGTTTAAAGTTTCGTGGTGTTGTCCTCGGATCTTTCCCTTGGGGAATGATTCCGGACCGACGCCAAATGCCCGTTGTGTTGATCCAGTGCGATGTTGATAAATTACCATTACCTAATGAAATCTTGTAGCTTATTGTACTCAAGTCAACTTATTAAATTAATTTTTGCTGAATTTTATTGATATATCTCATTCTGATCACCAAACATTTATATTCACAAACACCCCAATGTGAAATTTCTCATTAAAACTAAACAAAGGCTTATTCATATTAAAATTTAAATCTAGACTCATCACCTTTAAAATATCATATCAGACTGTTTTAGAAACAATCATTTACACACAGCAATGCGAACTTGCGAAGAAACAGTGTTCAGAAAAAGGTATTTGAGGAATGGATTCTGGTAGTTGGTGAGTATGTAGTTGAATTAACATCGAACCGAAGCAACACAACGGGCTATTGGTGACGGTACGGGATCATACCCGAAAAGAAAGATCCGAAGACACCTCTTATTTTTGAACAAATCGGATTCAGAAGGAATGGGGAATGCCTTGATCTTCAGTTTCAGTGGGAAAATGTTTTTTATTTCCTAGCTGACATTTTGTACACTGATGTTATTTAGGTAGGTTGTCAATTAACGTCGCGCTGGAACAAGACAACAGGCTATTGGCGAAGGTCCAGGATCAATTCCGAAATGAAAGATCCGAGGACAACGCTTCGTACTTTTGAACCACTGTCAGTGGACGAAAAGAACTCCTGATCCAGTCCTGATCCTGATCCTGACTCCAGTCTGGAAACTTCCACACCAAACACCAAAGTGAGGACATTTGAGGCCACGACATATTTAACTTGCATCAGCCCCCGACGACGGTATTTGGCAGGATCGAGTTTCGAACTTATCCGATTCTGTTCCAACTGGGTTACCGCGCCCCCTGGTTTTATTTAGAAGGTCTAGATCTGAGCTTTCCGATACAGTCTCGAATACTATTCTCAGACTATTTGAACTAAAAATATTTATTGGTAAAAATGCTTTAAAACAAAAGTGAAAAATTCGAGAACCTCTCACGGCCCGATGTAACTGATGCCAGGGCCGGTACCGGGCCGGCGATTAAAACTGACATATGATTACATCGGTATTTTATGTTTCATGTCACCACTGAAGATATTGGATGTCTAACTGTAATCAAGAATTACTGGTAAAACAAAAGAAAAAAAATCCCCGCTATATGCAAGAGAGAAAATCAGTGACTACGACCAACGTTTTCTACCAAATTACGCAAAGATAAAATGTCTAACCGTCATCAATAATCACTAGAAAAACAAAAGAAAAAATTCCCTTTATACACAAGAATAAAACCAAAGTGACAATTTGGGCAACGTTTTCTACCAAAAAAATTACTCATTGATAAAATGTCTAACCGTAATCAAGAATTAGTGGAAACACAAAAGAAAAACTTCCCCTTGATATTCAAATTGCAAAATCAAAGTGACTATGGACGTCATCTACCAAAATTAAAGCATAGATGAAATGCTAACTGTAATCAAGAATACGCAAGGGAGAAAATCGAAGTGACTATGGACAACGTTTTCGACCAAATTTTTATATAAATGTACTAAATTTGGTAATGGGGTGGTTACTTACGAAAGGTGATGGAAAATTTGGACAGTTTCTGATTAGAGATTAACTCATTTGCATAATCATATTCTCAAAGGCATTCCACCTTTAATACTACTTTTCTATCTGCATACAAATATGTGTGGTGGACATCATCAATGGGAGACAACGACCATCCACTAACCTACTGGAATTTTTGTATTATCCTATAGGAAATACAAACACCTTTTGCTGATCAATCACTGAACAAATCTCAGTAGAAATCCTCTTTTACCTAGAAATAAATGTGGTTGGTATTTCAGTGTGAAACAAGTTGAAGAAAGATGAACTGCTAAACGAATACAAGTAACTGTTTTGTAAAAGTTAGAGAGATTTACTGAGCGTGATGAGCTGTCTCTTGGGTAGTTCATTGGAAATTATTCCCGCAGAATATCGCTGGAGTTTGTATCAAGAGTTTGTATACCACACTTAAGTATTTGCGGTTTGCAGAAATATTAAGAACTGAATTGTACGAAGGCCTTTTAAATAATTCAGGAACAAAAACTCAAGAAAAAATCAAAGTTTATAATATCTTCCATCCTTGCTATAAGCAGAAAAATTATCAAGATGCTTGGTTCTTCGCAAAAATTTTTGACTGCCGGATTGTTGGTAGCAGTTGACATAACTTACTACACTGGATCTGAATGGAAATAAAAGAAGCAATAAATGTTTACATATAATTTATTTTTGCCGACCAGTTAGTCTATTGGTCAGGGTACTGACTCTGATCGAATCCGATGGAAGTTTATCCATATGGAATGAATGTATGGCCTCTCTATAAATAGGTTATGCCTGTTATGTATGCGAGGAGTAACGTGAACCCACCATATGGTGCACAAGTGCAACTCCAAATTGTTCACAATTCTACCCTTGAAGTGCCATAATGAATGGTATTCAAATGGCTGGGCACAAATCCTCCTTGTGGTTGCCTCGACGAGGTATCTCGTCATTAGCAAAGATAATTATATCTTTGTTGGCGAGATATATCGTCATTTAAAGAACACTGACCAGATCTTGATCTTGTTATCGTTAAATTATTCGTTATCATTAAAAAATCGACAATATCTTGATGACGAGTTACCTCGTCAAGTATTAGCAAAATTGGACAAGTTTTGATGGACTGTATACCTCGTCGAAACCACTTGAAATGTTAAGAGAAGCATAGTTCTGGATATTTATTTCCTTTTAACCCTCCTGGAGGTTATATCGTCAAAGTATCTCGTCTTGAGCAAGACTGACCAGATCTTGATGCACGAGATACCTCGCCATTAGAAAAACATTGACCAGCTCTTGATGGACGAGATATCTCGTCTTAGAAAAAAATTGACCAGATTTTGGACTTGTCATCTTAAAAACATCAATCGGCAATATCTTGATGACGAGATTCTCGACATAGCAAAATTTGTCAGATCTTGATGGACGAGATATAGCGTCGAAACCATTTGGAGGGTTAAGTAATATTTCTGCAATTATTTTCATCTTTCATAATTTTGTAAGCTCTCAATTGATTATGTTGTACGATCAGCTTCTAACTGTCAATTTCCTTATTAATTTTATATTTATCGGACAGATATTATTTTTTTATTCCCAAAATATTTTTTATTCCTCCAATACTAAAGTATCATTCTTACATTTTTCACTTCGATATTCTGTCTTTTATTGGGTAGTTAGTAATCATACCGCATTACGCTGTCATCGCATAAAATTAACAGTGAATGCGATTAAGATGCTCTGTTGGAGACTTATTTCCAGCAATGTAATGTCTAGACTTTACTGTTCATGCTCACCGATACGTGAGTCTGATATGAAGAAAACAGTTGGGGGTAGAACTCGAACACCGGGGTTTAAGACAGTGAATTAAAATGAAAAACATTGTAAGGCATTCGGTCTGACTCAAAGAAATCAGACGAGAAGAAAAAGCATTTAACCCGACCAAAATGAGGACTACCCTCTGAGCTCTGAAAACATTCTTTCCTTTTCGATTACTTTTATTTCCATATTTGTTTTCCCAATGGATCACCCTCTGAGTTTTGGTTTCAAAATAATGTAGGGTTTTCGCATACCTTTTCGTTTACTTCTATCTCCGTTTTCGCATTAATCTATTCTTTTGCATTCTGCAACAAGTTATCCTCTTGTTGTCTCCTGATACTTTTACTTCCTATAATCACTTACTTGGATACATATATTCATTTAGAACTCTTCTGAAAGATAACAAGACCTCTTTTTAAGAAAAGACCAGAAATCGAGGTAGTTTTATTGGTTTCTACTTATGTGGATGCTTTAGGGGTCCTGGTAGCTCGACTGGAAGAGTAACGGACTTGACATAGGAGGGTTGCGAGTTCGAAAATCGATCAAACCAAAGACCGTCGTGAAGGTGGGGCTGGTGCACTTTAAATCTGTCGTGATCTGATGCGTCTTCTCGTTCACGTATGTGGTAGTGGGCAAAGTTGAGTGCCAGCTCACGTATGACCTCTTCATCTGACCGTGGTTCGAAATTACGAGGTGTTGTTCTCGGATCCATAGAGGAAATATAAAGTAGAGTGAGAGCAATGGGTAACTATATTTTATGTGCCCAGGATCATGTGACCAAAACTAGTAGTAACGTGACCTCTAGACTGATTTCGTCTGCTGGGTGAAACCTAATATTCATGATTGTAACGAGTGAACTACGAGCGCAGCGCCAGCTTCGGAGCTATAAACCTCAGAACTGTTGAACTAAAAGTGAGAACGAATACAGTGTCACGCCGGCTGCTATGAACACACCCGTGTAATCTTTTCCCCGAGATGCTTTAATGTTTATGTCTGTACTTGTGTATGTAAATTTTAAGTTATTAAACTGTTGTAAATGATTAGAGCAACTCCAGGTTCATTCCATTACAAGTTTGAGCGCTCCAGACGTGGGACCAGGGTTTTAGTGTTCTGCAGCGGCGTCAAACTCACGATTTTAGGAAGCCTCATCCCAGGTGTATCCTATTGAATATAGATGGAAATCCCTTCCACGGATCATCTTTATGCTCGTATCCCCGAGTGGTGATAAAGAATGAGATAAGTTCATTTTAATTTGTTTAAAAACATTCTTGTCTAGCAGTACTTTCGATTTGGCCAACACGTGCCAGGAACGGAATTTTGAAGTTTTGTATTTAAACAGTATTATTCAGAATATAGAGTGAGATCATTTTTAAATGTTGTTTATCCTTTGGCTCACAAGTGTTTAATAAAGTTTTATATGTGTGATAATTTCAGTTTTCTTAAGTTAGGTGAGTACCGTTTTCATTTGAAATAGAAAGAAACGAGAGACAAAGAGCAGGCATTAGGACGCCAATGCGCCGAGACAAATCATAACTTCCTCCTTGCGCTTTGTTTTGATGTTCTATTATTTCTTTCTATTGATGAGTCAGAATTATTTATTCTATGATTCTTTTTTGGGGGAGGGATGTGTCATGAGTATTCATTTTACCATACATATGTGTATCTGTTTATTGATGAATCTTAATTATCCGTTTTGTGATATACATGTATACTTTTTATTCGCTTTATTGTGTTAAATAGGATATAGGGATTAGGCTGTAAAGAAAAGTATATTTGGCAGATATGGAATATGGTGACTGGTAAAAGATTTTATACATATTTAATTTGAGAACATTTAATCTCAGTAAATAATTCTTATTCAGTAAATACATACTCAAGACGAACATAAACAGTAATATTAATTAAATCACGAAACAACGAACTTTAAAAAGTTAATTGTATTCAAATCAAGGACTTAACTGTGCTCTAACAAAGATGGCCTTTTTTGGAAAAGGGCGAAAAGAAGATCTGAAACACATTGCGCAGGAAATGGGGTTGGATGGGGCAGGTGATGGAACTAAAAGATTTAATTACAAGTGATGAAATCTATGACGAAGAACTAGTAAAGAATATGTTAATCAACATTATCGAAGAACGGATAAAAATAGAGAAGACAGCTGAAGAAACCAAAGAAAGAAATTCTGAATTTGAATTTGAGTGCAGTCCTTATCCAAGAAAATGGCCCAGAAGAACATTCGATCGAGCACGCTAGTATTCTGCTAACCCCAGCAGAGACTCTACTGCAGAATGCGAAGCCTTATCAGTGGTTTGGGCACTGGAGGCATCGAGGAAGAGGAAGAGGCGTTTCCCAATACGCACCTGGAGATCAAGTATGAGTAACAAAGCTAAGAGGAGGTCAGCGAAATTTGCACCTCGTCGAGACGGACCCTATTTTATTTTGACACAGCGTTCTCCAACGAGTTATGTTGTTGCAAATCCTACATCTCCTGATATTCCTATCGGAACATATCACACGTCTGTCCTCCGTCCATGCCTTAACACCCCTCAAAATGCAAATGTACCCATCACCCCACTGCGGAGAGGCCGACCCCGAAAGACTAGTCCAATAGTGCAGCAAAACTGGATACAACCATCTGACACTTCTCCTGGCTACTCGCCAAGACGTCTTCGTGGCCAGGGGGAGACTGTAACAAATGAACTACGATCGCAGCGCTAGCTGCGGAGCTATAAACCTCAGAATTGTTGCCGAATTAAAAGTGTGAACGAAGACAGTGTCACGTCGGCTGCGATCATAAACACCCCCTGTAACATTTTCCCCCGAGATATTTTAATGTCTGTGTCTGTACTTGTGCATGTAAATTTTATGTTTTAACATTTTAATTAAACTATTGTAAATGATTATAGCGATCCAGGTTCATTTCAATTGCATAATCTAATTGTTCCACGGGACGAGAGAAGACGCACATCCATTGATTCATCATCTGATGGATGATTGATTGATCATCTAATAGTAACAGACTTATATAGTAACATGTATATAATTGTAATAATCTAATAGGAACAAGCTATAGAAATGCAGATTCACATACCTAACCTGTCATGAGATGTTACATAGTCGAACAAGGCGATAAGATAGAAAATCGGCCAATCAAGTCAACTTTTCACGGAGCTATCACGTGACTACTAGTCGACATGTTATTCATACTTTTTGAAGCTCTTTGAAGTTAAGTTCAAATAGACTGAAGTTCATAGGTATTCTGAAGTACAAGTTCAGTATACATGCTTTTCACGTCTATGCTCGGTCCTTTCCCTTCGGGATCGATCCCGGATTGTCGCCAATAGCCCTTTGTGTGTTCGCTTCCGTGCGATGCTAATTTAACTACTATCTGGATGACTACGTTTTAATTTTTTCGTGGTTAACATGTACCTTTATGCATTCTCAGGCTAGAATACCTTTAAATTTCCTTCAGAGTTTCTACGTCCTATTCTGATAGCATCGAGATCTTCATTCGTAAAATGATCACTTTAGTTGGTTTATATGGTACAAAGACAAGATCTGAGCAAGTTGTGCGAAGGAACGTATGGATTTAACATTAGGTGAGTCTTTATCATGTTCATACGGTAGTATTGCGTCAAGTGGGGTTTCAACATCACGACCATGGACCAAAAAGAAAGGACTAAACCCTGTTGTTTCCTGCTTTGCCGAGTTGTAGGCGAACGTAACGAAAGGCAGGATCGTGTCCCAATTCTTTTGCTCCACGTCCACGTACATAGCGAGCATGTCTGCAAGTGTTTTATTGAATCGTTCCGTTAAACCATTGGTTTGAGGGTGGTAGGCTGTTGTAAGAAGGTGCCCTGTCCGACACAATATGTTAATTTCGGCGACCAAATGGGAAAGAAACGATCGTCCTCGATCGCTAATCATATTCCTGGGTGAACCATGCTTTAAGATGACATCTTCAACTAGAAACTGAGCTATTTCTTTAGATTCTGCATTCGGGAGGGCTTTGGTTATAGCGAATCTCGTCAAATAATCAGTACATACAAGAATCCACTTATTACCGTCCCTTGTCAGGGGAAATCGACCAAGTAAATCTATTCCCACTTTATGAAATGGTACTGTTGGAGGTTCTATAGGTTGTAATTGTCCCGCTGGAAGGTTGGGTGGCGATTTTCTCCTTTGGCATTCATTACAATGAGAGACATACTGCCGAACACTACGATATAATCCAGGCCAGTAGAATTTACGCCTTACCCTATCGTAGGTCTTGGCAAATCCCAGATGACCAGCCGTAGGAGCGTCATGAAGGGTTCGAAGAATATCCTTTCTGATGGTTTTAGGAACTACCAGAAGCCAAGTCTTACCCATAGGATCGTAATTTCTTCTGTACAATATCCCACCCATTATACTGAAATTCCTGTCATTGCCTTTTTCTGCGACAGTAATTCTTATGGCTGCAAGTTTAGGATCTTTTCTTTGTTCCGCTTCAAATGACGTTAGAGATAACAAACAGTTAATTTCGTCAAGAGAATCCGTGTCCAGGTTCGGCAGTGGGTTTCTTGACAGGCAATCTGCATCCTTATGTTTCCTTCCATTCTTGAATTCCACCGAAAAATCGCAATCCTGTAATTTTAATGACCACCTTGCCAATCTTCCCGAAGGGTCTTTAAGATTAGTCAACCAGCAAAGAGAATGATGGTCCGTGACAACAGTAAGAGGTCGTCCAAAGAGGTAAGGTCTAAATTTGTTGATGGCCCACACGACAGCAAGGCATTCTCTTTCAGTGGTCGAATAATTTTTCTCCGCCATTGTCAGAGATCGAGATGCATAGGCTATCGGTCTCTCCATTCCTTCCTGTACTTGTACAAGAACCGCTCCGATTCCATATCCGCTGGCATCAGTATGGATCCTAGTGTCCGCTTCTGGTTTGAAATGACCAAGAACAGGTGAGGTCGTGAGGGCAAGTTTTAACTTGGCAAAAGATATTTGTTGATCTTCATGCCACTCGAACTTTGCGTCCTTTTTCAAAAGATCATTTAAGGGCCTGGCCAATTCCGAGAATCCCTTCACAAAGCGGCGATAGAATGAACAAAGTCCCAGGAAACTTCTAACGTCAGTTATTGTCTCTGGTACTGGGAATTTCGAAACGGCTTCTATCTTATCAGGGTCGGGGTGAATTCCTTCTTTATCAACCCGGTGACCCAGAACTGTAAGTTTCGTTTTTCCAAAGTGACATTTTTCCGAATTCAGGGTGAGTCCGGCATTACGCATGCATCCCAGAACTTGTCTTAATCGTTCAATGTGATCTTTAAATGAACAGGCGTATACAATGACGTCATCCAAGTAGCATAAACAGATCTTCCACTTGAGTCCCTTTAGCAGGCTGTCATCATCCTTTCAAAAGTTGCCGGAGCATTGCACAGGCCGAAGGGCATGACCTTAAATTCATATAAGCCGTCGGGTGTTACAAAAGCTGTTTTTTCTCTATCTTTCTCATCGACAGATATTTGCCAATATCCGGACTTCATGTCCAATGATGAGTAAATATTGGCTCCTGAAAGACTATCCAGTGCATCGTCAATTCTTGGCAAAGGATACACATCTTTTTTTGTTATTTTGTTTAAGCGACGGTAGTCTACACAGAAACGCCACGTACCATTCTTTTTCTTTACTAGAACTACAGGTGAAGACCAAGGGCTTTCCGAGGGCTGCACGATTCCAAGATTCGTCATACGATCTACTTCATTTTGAATGATATGTCGTTCTGCCAGTGAAACTCGATAGGGTCTGTGTTTGAGCGGTGCGTAGTTTCCGGTATCAATTTTGTGCTCCACAGTATTCGTCGTTTGTAGAGGCTTGTTTCCCAGGTCAAAAATGTCTTCGAACTCTAGCAGCAAATCCAATAACTCCATTTTTTGATGGTCGTTAAGCTCCGGATTGATGAGGGTTTTAAATTTTTCCGTAAGCTCTATGTTACGATGCAGTGTGTCAGTATTCGAGGGCTTAAGGTCCAATGTACAAGTACTACTGGTTTGAACGTCAGTCATTTCGGCTATGCGCATTCCACTCGGGATCAATTGAGGTTTTGTGGAGTAGTTGGTTACCCATATTTTCCCATATACTTCTCCGAAATCGATAATAGAAGCAGGGACACAAAGTTCTCTCTCAAATACCAGGTCATTAACACCTGTGATCATAACTTCACACGGTTCATGATTCTCATTTACGGCGGAGATCTGAATTGTAGACTTGGCGGGAATGATATAATCACTATCAGCATATAGAAAGCAGTTCTTATTTTTCGGCTCTATATCCTGGGGCAAAATTTCTCTCAGTTGGATTTCCTCCCGACCACAATCAATCACGGCTTCAGTAGCTCTGAAAAAGTCCCAGCCGAGGATTATTTCATGGCTGCAGCTGGAAAACACTAAAAATTCAAAACTACTCACTTTGTCGTCAAGACCAATCCTCAACACGCATCGTCCTTTAGGAATCACAACCTTACCACTGGCAGTTCGCAGAACCGGTTTATGTTCTACGAACATTGGCACTCTTAACTTACGTCGAAGACCTTCTGAAATCACTGAATAATCGGCACCAGAGTCTACCAGGGCTCTAGCATGGTATTTTTTTCCTAAAACCACTTGAACAAAGTTCTTATTCAATTTCACAGCAGCGCAACATGGAGGCTTTCTGGTCAGAGCGGCCTCACCTCCGTCATAGGCCGCATTGATCAGTTTTCCTCAGTGGTACGGCGTGGTGAACGACTCGATGGGCGTACAGGTGACAAAGACTGTCGGCGAGCCTGATAGCGTCGAGGATACGGTGAGCCACTGCGATACGATCCAGACTGGTTGATGTTATAGGTTCTGTCAGCATCGATAATGGAGTCATTGTCTGATGGCCGATGTTGACCTAAGTCGGCTTGGGACCTAATATCTGCAAACGCACGTCGTCGGTCACGACAGTATTTGGTAACATGTCCCGGGCGTCCACAGTGGAAGCAGACTGGAACATTTTGAGGAGTTCGCCAAAGATCAGTCTTTCGAGCCGAAGGTGACCAACTGCCCCGATCTCGATGCTCTGCATTCCTAGGGGTTTGATGTGGATTTCTTGGTTGTGGCCTTTTTGCGGACGTGAATTTCCTAGAAAATTGCTCCTCCGGCATAAAATCAGTACGGGCAATTGGTGCTAAGTTATGTTGCACTTCTCTGTGTATTGATTCGAGAGTATTAACATCTTGTATTTTCAACATTCCTGGAAGGACCTTTTGAATCTCCTCTTGTACGATTCTCCGAACTAATGAAGAAATGTCACTTTCCTCACTGAAGGAGGACACAGCTGCAACGTTTGGTAATCGTTCAAATTGCCTTTGTACACGTTTACGTTTCATGGTTTCAATGTCTCGGCAATGGGTGATAAAATCTGCTACAGTCTTATTGTCTTTCATGAGTAAAACTTGGTAAAAGTCTTCGGCGATTCCTTTCATAAGATGTTGTATTTTCTCTAAATCAGACATTCTGGCGTCAGCCTCGCGACACAGAGCTAAGACATCTTGTATATAGGATTCTGAAGATTCGCCCGGGTGCTGCGCTCTTGTTCTCAATGCTTCTTCCGCTCGCCGTTTGACGTCGTCGGTAGGACCAAAAGTTTCGGTAAATGTTTTTTCGAAATCAGTCCAGCTTAAAAAGGAGTCTTCGTTGTTTTCAAACCACTTAAGTGCTGTGCCTCCGAGATAAAAGCTCACGTTTGCGAGGCGGACCATGTCATCCCATCCGTTGCATTTCGAAATTCTCTCATAGTTCTTTTTCCACCGTTGAGGATCCTCATTTGGTATGGCTAAGAACATATAGGGTTCCCGTGGCATCTGGTAAGTAACAAAAAGAGGAGAAGTCATGGTCGAGGCTTCTTCCTTCATCATTCGGGTTTTTAACCTGTTCGGCAGCAATCCAAAAGCAGGCGGCAGTCCCAGAAGGCGCGAACTACGTCGGGGTTCCGTGGTAGTACCCGGCGCCTCCACCAAAATGTCACGTGTAAAAATGGAACGAAGTATAAAACAATGATTAAGTTAAAATATGAATTTATTTAAACACTTGATTAAGTTAGTTAATTGACGAGAAACGATGAACAACATGATAAACTAGAAAGCAATTGGTGAGAAACACGTGAGAGGGCGAGACCGCCACATGGCCACTTGCTACTATTTATACGGGATTAATCACAAATGGTTTGGTCTATCTTCTTCTTTTAAATTTATTAGCTATTTAACTCCTCTGCGGCACTGTAGACTGGAATCGAACACTAAACTAAAGGTTCGAACTGGAATCGAACGCTATCCCACCGGGCCCAGAATAGATACTCTGTTACAATATTTAGAAAACTGGTAACATATTTATAAAGAATTTTCTGCGTTCAGGACGTCTTGTATGGGTCGATACCTGACGTTCCGATGTTTTTCGTTTGCTTGGATATTCTCGCGCCAACTGTATCAATAATTGCTTATAACGCCACTAGAGTACGTTTTGAACAGATAAGTACTCAAACTCAAGAACACTACACCATCGCCAAATGGCGATAATTCTGGAACATGGTAACTCGCTGTAATGACTGTAGAATTGGACGTTTGGCGCTAAAAATTTAGTTGCCAATTTGGCGGGAGACCCTGTACCGTCTTTCTGGTTGGTTCTGAGGTTTTATGGCCCAAGGGCCATTTTTGGCCATGCTGCGCCAGACACAATACAATATCAAATAATTGACACAAGACGTACTATATCAAGTAATTGACCCACACACAGTGAAAGCTTTACTGACACAGAAGAGAGAAATACACCCAGGGAGGAATGCACCTGGCAGGAATCGAGCCTGCGCCGCCTACAACTCGAAGGTTGCTAGCGCAGTGGACATACCCACTGAGCCACGACGGCCCGTATTTCCCCATACCGTGTTTCTGAGTTTAATTAAAATAAAATTTTTACTGATTGCTTTATGATAGAGTGTTCATATGAGACACATAAACTTCAATAGCAGTGTTGTAAAGTAAAAAGGGGTACAGTTCTTTCCAAAACTGATCACACTTTGTTGGAAAGATCCTTAAAGGGAGCTAGAGTGGAGATGACATCTCTAAGATCAATTCCAAAAAAATGGCGCTCGCTTTAAGCTTAGCATGAAATGCTCTTTGTGCCATCAACGATTAATGTTAGTACAGTTTACGTTTGGAGAGTTTCTAAACTGCCAGAAATATCCCGGTCATGTTTAGAAGCTGGATTTGCTTCGAATACTGTGGCGTTTTTCGTATCTGAAACTTTTGGTTCTAGTTTCTTCTGACTTTGCAGGATTAAATAATTAATTAAACTTAAAAAATCGCGAAGAGTCACGATTTATGTCATAAAAACTACTTTACGCCTTCAAGTTTAGTTTCTCGTTGCACTGTTAATGAAGCCTTCTAATTCCTTAAGCTTACTAGAAAGTTACTTTTATTTTGTTAAAATTCCATCGGAAACCTCCACAAAAACCTGCACTTGACATAAGCTTGGAAGTAATTAACAATGACACTTTTTTGCGGTCCGTGTCACAGTATGGCTTATTAATTTCCTTTATTAGCAATATTTAAGTTTTTAATGATGAACTTAGTCCGTTGATGAACTTCATTTAATTAAATAATCTAATGGGTTGATGAGAGATAACTCATTTTGATACAGATTCAATTAGTTTTATGTTCCTGTTTTAAGCATATTTTCTAGTATGTTTTCCAAAATTAAGGCAGCATTTCTATTACGTAAATTGCTTTGTAGAACGTGTTTTCATTTTGCTCAATTGTTTGCTTATAAAGAGCATTTCTTTTATTTAAGTTCCTTATTCATCTTAAACAAATAAAATAATGGAAAAATAATTGAAATAGGACAAAACAATTAAAATATTCTTAAATCAAAATTTAATCCTCTTGGTGTTTGTCTCGACGAGGTATCTCGTCATTAGAAAAACTAACCAGATGTTGATGAACGAGATATATCGTCATTAGAAAAAACTGACCTAATCTTCATCTCGTCATCATCAAAAAACGGCAATATCTTCAGAATTCAATCGACATTCTTGATGACGAGATATCTCGTCAATAGCAAATTTGGTCGGATCTTGATGGACGAGATATCTCAACAAAAATACTTGGAGGATTAAGTGTAGCTCAATATCAAAATCTGTTATTTAATTCAAATACATGTTTTTCTAATGTAAAGGCACTATTTTGTTTTGGATTAACTTTCATGCAAAACATTTTTTAATAATTTTTTGTCACATGTTGTTTATTCAATTAAAGTCAATTCATGGAACATGAGATCGCTCAAATCACTGAATTTGGTCGGGCTGCAAATACGGGCTCTTTCGACAATGTGATTTGCTTACTTGCTTCGCTCTTAATTTCGACTTCTAGAAAATACGTAGACAAATAAACAGCCGTTATTGGGATCAGAAAATCCTAGGTTATTTCGTGAACTGTTCATTCATCCCAGGAGTAAGACTGCTTGGTGTGCAATGCAGAATTTTTTTGACTGAAATTGATTGACAAGAGCACATTACAGCATATGTGCTTTCAACAAGATAGAGGAAGATGCCATAAAGCTCTTGCAATCATGCGAATTCTTAAGGTCGCATATCCTGGCCAAATAATATCCAAATCTGGTGATTGGTTCCCTAGATCCCCTGATTTGACCGGGCTGTATCTTTTTGAGTACATAAATGAACGAATCTATGCCATCAAATCGCCAACGATTTAACAGATTAAGAAAAACAGCGAAGACATTGAACAAATTACTCTGGACAATCGCATCTGCCTGCAAATACAATTCATTGATAGATATTCTTGAATTTCATATAAATGTCAAGAGAAAGTTATTTAAAAACAAGTTCTAAAATTTTATCCTTTTAAATAACTAATCAAGTTAGTGACCAATCCGTTAATAGAATATTTTACTGGAATGTAAGCTAATTTAGAGATCATTTAAGTAATACATTGAAAATTGTTCCCAGATGTTTCAAAAACGTATAACTATCATATTGCAAACAACGCTAAAATTTTATTTAATTCCACTAGTATCTTCCGTTTATCTTCCGTCTATCCCATTTGTAGCATTACAATTTTAAAGCGTGCTCTTTTGAAAATTCCTTGTCTACATTTACATAAGGCATAGCCGATAAAGAATATTAGAAGAATCCTTAGAAGAATCCTCCCACCTCCTATCTACTCACCACTTTATAGAGATTAATATATCTAAATGTAAAGGTATGAATATATAATGAATGGATATATAATTGAATGAAATTTCTTTCATCAGTATGATAAAACGCAGCCTTAGGATACCTTACAGATCTCATTGTGACCAAATGTTATCCAAATCGCAAAGATGAATACTATGGGTTTTTTCTGATTATCGTCTCAAAATAAATGAATTGTCTGTGTCAATGTTTATCATTTGAATATGATTTGATTTATCAAGTATTTCAATATTTTGTCGCAAGCACTTTGGAGTGTATTTTGTTTGAGAAGGAAAATATGAACCATTATTATTTTATAAAGAATGTACCCCAAATGCAATTTAATTCTAACAACCGACTGCCATTAAAATATTTTTCTAACAATGACTAAACTACGTATTCTTTTGAACCAGTACCAATATTATTTCTACTGTACAAAGTGATTTACGTTTCGAATATTATATTCCTTTAATCCAATAAAAAGAATTCCTCCTTTCTCAATTTTCATTTATCAACGAGACGTTATCTCGATTTCTGAGCAAGAAAAAATCGATTTATGCAGATACCTAAGAAATATTTAGAGAAATCAATTTAACAGACGAATCGAAATGCATTCTAGTTCACCCTCCTGGTGGTTTATCTTTGCATCGAAAACTGCCCTGTAGTGTCCAGCCTCTAGTGCAAAACCCTGTTCAAATTGATACCAGTTCTGTGCAAGGGACAATTTGTTTTTCCTGACAATTTGACAATTGATTTTTTTTGACAATTTGTTTGGATCTTCGTTCCCCTTGGAGTAATAGTCAGTTTTGTCTCGCCGAGATACCTCTTCTTTAGCAAAATTGACCAGATGTCTCATTGGGAGTCTCATACTTGGAGGGTTACCTCGGTAAGCTAATTCGAATTGTGAAACGAGTTGCATATAATTTATATGTGGCTGGGAAATAAAATTGCAAAGTTTTGAGGAGGTCGGGTTGTGTCGATTTGATATGAAATGATCCTTTTGCATTCTGAATAAAAACATAAATTAATACTCGGGTCAATTTTTTATCTTACCAATAATTTCTAATAATTTTGCTAGTGAATGATACAAAAATCCATCAAAACTTCGTTTCTGTTTTAGAGCGCGCGTTGGTATCTTGGGGAGAGGTCATTGCCATTTTAAATATCTTTAGAACTTATTTAATTGTTGTGGAATTCTTTAACAAACCTTTACGTTAAACTCTGGCTAATGCTAATTTATTTACAGACGCATCCGACGCATTATTTTATAGCGCCACCGCCTCTAGTTCAGTATAAATATTAATATAAATAAGTAATTTAATCAAATACACTTCAACCGTTTATACACCAGCTACATCACACGGGTATTCTGGTCTTAATCTGAACAGGAACTCTAATCAACGAGCACTTGTGGAAATAATACCGGTTCTAATTAAAAGAGTTCTTTTGGGAGAGTTCCAGGAGGAGTTAAGGATTATAGAATGTTGATGTCCATTGAAGTGAAGTCGAAGAAGCTAATGCAATCCGACAGCAGTCGAGATTAAGCAAATTGCAGTAGCTGATCATTCTTTATGCAACAGTGTATAAGCTTTAAGCCTCTTGGTGGCTCTCTCGATTAAGTATTTCGGTCATTAACAAAACTGCCAGATCTTGATGTACGAAATATCTCGTTGAAACTACTTGGAGGATTAAAGGTGTACAATTAATATAAGACAATAAAAATATATTTTTGGTCATTTTAAGGTTTTTATGTCCTCTTTGCATATCATATTGGATAATTTTCTCGTTTTAAAGTTTAAATTTTAAAAGTTTTGTCAACTGGTTTACATTGTTTAAATTGATGCATATAATTATGGTCGATTAATTGCAAGCAAATTACTAACCTGGACTTAACAGTTAAATGTGCAAAATTCAATTATTAGACCCTCTATGTATATTTAGATCGTACACTCAATAAGAAAATTACAATCTAATCTATTACGCAAATATTTGCTAATATTTTAATAGGTATATCTGCTACTAGATGCATGTATTTACTTCAATTCTCTACCTATGAGTACTGTACTAGGAATACTTTTCCTCTGATGACTGAGAATCAAAAGAATCGATCGGTGACTTCTAATGCTATCTCTATATGTACCACGATCCCAGAAATGTTTACTCCTTCCATTTCCCAGGAAAAAGTACTCAAGAAAAAGTAAATTATCACTCAAACTTTTCACTCTCTCCTGAAGTGTCCACACTAGTTAGGAGATGAGTTCATACTCTTTACGGTCCAATAAACTTTACTCCAAATACAAGGATGACGGAATTTTGAACGATAGTAGCGCAGTAATAAATTGGGAGTTCTGTTGCACTCTGTACTTAAAGTTGACACGAAATTGTTATTTCTTTTCGAAAATGTGTGGAAAAATACGCGAGTTTTTGTTTATATCTTTATCAAATGTTTTCATGGATTACTATTTACAGTATGATGTAAACTAAAAGCTAAAAAAGAAGTATTCACTTTTCAGAGGGAAAGAATATTTTATGACACATAAGAGTTTGTTTACTTACACTGCGTTGGTCTTTATGAACCATGCTTGTTATTCACCATTAAAATTTACTGTCAGAAATGAACATGTTTACCTACAACTGACAGGTTAACTTTAGTTGAACTGGCAGATGAACGTGACACCGTTTGTAATTTGCCATTGGAAGATTATACTTGCCAGTAAATTTATGTTTATCTAAGTCAAATGCAACTTGAACGCAAATTCCTCGATAAAAGCAACTTGAAATATTGAGGGGGGGGGGGGTATTTCAATTAACGTCACACTGGAGCAACACAATGGGCTATTGGTGACGGTCCGGGATCAATCCCAAAGGGAAAGATCCGAGGACAACACCACGTAATTTTGAACCACGGTCAGATGACGAGGCAACACCTGAGCTGGCACCCCACTCTCCAAACTTCCACACCACGCCAGCGTGAGGACATTTGAGGCCACGACAGATTTAACGTGCACCAGCCCCCTTTGTACACGACGGTGTTTGGCTGGATTCGAACCCGCAACCCTTCGGTTGCTAGTCCGTTACTCTTCCAACCGGGCCACCGCAGTGAAATATTGAGGAGGCGAACTTAATCATTTAATAATTTCTTGGTAATAACAAAAACTTTAATTTTAATTATTCTATGCAGTTCTGGAATAATGATACGAATCATATTTAAAAACTAACGAAATATACTTTTAAAAAATATCTTTAATTTCATTTTGTAAAACTAGAATTGAAATGGAAAAGCGTTAAATTTTTCTATAAGAAAGTCTATTGATGAACAATTCAGATACATTAAATAAACCTCATTTATTATTTATACAAATATGCCATATGATGCCTGGATTTATTTATGTCTATATATATATATATATATATATAAAGAAGTAATAAATATGTGTACTATACTTTAGAGCGTAATTCTGTATGAATTCTAATTTAAAATCAACTATTTGTACTAAAGGCAACCTATTAAACTTAAACTTTCCATAACATCCCACAATTGTAAAAACACGGATACATGACGATATTTGGTTGGATCTAGTTTCGAACTTCAACCCTCCTGTTGAACTAACTTGACTAACATTGCTGTACATTCTTTAACTTTGAAACTCAAAAATATATACTTGAAATTATTTTTTTAAGACATTTATTACGCTCAAGTTTCGTCTCCAAGTTTATATTTGGGAATTTAAGTTAACCACAAACACCCACTCACAAAAGTTAATGTCAGTATATATTATGTAAATATTTTTCCATTTTCGCTTACCAAGTGAGTATGTTCAATTCTAAAAATAACCACCTCCTTTTCAAAGACCAGTGGTAGCACAGTTGGAAGAGCATCGGATTAGCACCCAGAGGGTTGCGAGTTCGAGGATTGGTCAAGCCAAAGACCGTCGTGTTCACGGCGGCTGGTGCACGTTAAACCTGTCGCGGCCTCAAATGTCCTCACGTTGGCGTGTTGTGGAATTTTGGAGAGTGGGGTGCCAGCTCAGGTGTGACTTTGTCATCTGATCGTGGTTCAAAATTGCGTCTAGTCGTTCTCGGATCTTTCCCTTGGGATTGATCCCGAACCGTCGCCAATAGCCCGTTGAGGTGCTGCAGTGCAACGTTAATTACCTACCTTCCTACCACATTTTTAATAGTACATTGCCGAAAGCAACATCTATAACACTGGGAAGTTTTGCATTAGATTTCACATCAGTGCATGCGGTATTTTAATTAACGTTACACTGGAACAACACAACGGACTATTGGCGATGGTCAGGGATCAAACCCGAAGGGAAAGATCGAGGACAGCGCCACGTAATTTTGAACTTCGGTCAGATGATGAGGTCACAGCTGAGCTGGCACCCCACTCTCCAAACTTACAGTACATGTGGAAAACATTCTCTTGTGTCACCCACATAAAACATAAATTCACTAAAAGTAGTAACTGAACTGTATTTATAAGGACGAAACGAATTCGAGTGAATTTTCTATTGATCACATCGATTTACTATTTAAATGTAGCACATTTTCCCCTCTGTAGTTTACTATCAATCAGAAATTTGCATTGTAATAAAATGCGTATAAGTTGTTTGGCGGGTTATATTCATTCTCCCCCTCCTTAACCTAGATCTCAGACCGATCTTTGTGTTGATCAACAACAGACTGCGATATGTTTTCGTACTTCTCATGAATATTAATGCAATTTTCACCAGGTTGTGTTTTGTTCTAAAATAATGCAGGAGCAACATTTTATAAAGATACTGAAATAATGCATTTCTGTATGCAAAACCGAAGGTCTAGATCAAAAAGTATGTTGCATTTATGAAAAAAATCAGATGTACATCAGTTGTAAGATCACCAAGGAAATAAATGGATTAAATTCCAAGTAAAATGTTTAATGTAGTTATCGTAATAGTTTTCCGCTTTGATGTGAAGTTTCAGGGAAAATTAATGAATAGAAGTTTCTGTGAATAAAATAGAGTAGGCGAAAGTATAAATTGACGAAATATTCGCAATTGAACGAAATTAATTTTTGTTGTTTACCTCTCCAAGTGGTTTCGACGAGATATCTCGTCCATCAAGATCCGACCAATTTTGCTATGACGAGATATTTCGTCATCGTAATACTGACTATTTTTTTATGATGAGATCGCGATTTGGTCCGTTTTCTTCTAATGACGATATATCTCGTCCGGCAAGATCTGGTCAGTGCAAAATTATATTATATTCATATATGTAAAATAGCCCGTTTTGTTGTTCCAGTGCGACGTTAATTAAAATACCTGCCTCATATGAGTAAGTAGATGAGTTACAAACTAAAAACATGTTTAGGCATACTAAACAATTTACTACAAGAGGAAAAATAATCAGAATGACAGATTTGAAAAAAATTTATCTAGTTATTGGAACGCCTAAAATATTTGTCACAAATACAAAAACATCTTCCTTATTTATTGAAAATGCATATTTAATTGCATGTGCAAAAAATAAATGCATTAAAAGAACATTATATATTTTCTTCTAATTGCAAGATATCGCGTTTAGACAAGCACCAGAAGGATTGAAGAAGTTCAGCCCTTTATGCTTTTGATTATTTATATTCTATTTAGAGGTGTGAAATGTGTATATCGATGAATCATTATGCGGATCATTATTACATCATTATATCGATGGAACTCATTATGAATGGATTTACTTGAGGTATAAAGTGTGAGTTTCAACATTTCCTGTCATGGAAAAAAACAATAGCAGCACATAGCATCTGCTGTAAAGAGAATTCCTACATTACTTTTTTAATATAAAGACACATAACAACATAGACAATGCAATAGCTACGAAGACAACATAGCCACAAGTGCTTCAAGCAAGTTTGATATAAAAATAACTGAATAATATATAATAAGATTACATAGTCTAAATGAGACTTATTAAGATTGGAACAATCAAGTAAAATCTAATTGCAAATAAGAGTATTTAAGACGTAAGAGAAATTCTGAAATATAAATATTTTATGCCCAAAGAACTGTTTCAGTCCTACTGACAGTCTATTTGTATAGTAATTGACTGATTTCAAAATAGTGCAGTAAAATCATACATTCCCTATGTGTTTCTTTTAAACCTGAATCCTTTATTCGAGTTAAGACATTGCCACTTTTATTTGTTATGACAATTCCAAATCGTTAAATTCGCAAGAATGGCAATTGTCATTAAAATTCAAGGGTTAGAATAAGAGTATGATTTAAAAGCGTAATATGAAACCTAGAAAGTACCATTTGTTATCAAGGAAATAAAAAAGTTTCTGAAAAGAAAGTTATACATATATCCTTGTCAAATGTTTGTTCATTGGTACTAAAACTTTTGTGAGGGACATGAAGATATATAGACGTTACATTTGATTTTAAATTAGGATTAGAATACTTTATGATAGCCATTTTATATTCTGTGGTTTAAGGTTTACCGCATAAACTCCAAAACTTTCTAACAACGCACATAACTTTCAAAACGTTTTGCATAATGTATAATACGAACGTTATATAGATTACTGGATGTTTCAGCCACTTGATTTGTGAAACCTTCCATCATAATTAAGTTTGTTGTTCTAAACTTTTATTGACCTCAACTTTAAACCACAAACTATTCCGTGTTTTCTGGTAATGACAGTGAATTTTGAGGAGGAAACTAGTTTATGAATATCAATCATAAATCATAAAATGCTGTAAATTTCTTTAAATACATTACCCCGCCATGTAAAACTTGAAACCATAGACAAATGTTTCGGATATTAGTTTGATTTATGGGCAAAGTACAGGTTGAACTTCTAGAAAAAATTCTGCATGGAACGAAACATGGTCGGTTGAATCTGTTTTATGGTGCGAAGACCATATCATGCCAAACTGAAAGGAGATTAGTTGCAACGTCTATATAACAGCAAGTAAAGCATTTCATAAAATTTAAAATTCGTTGATTCAGTTGCTTTTTCATTTTTAAGTTTTGTATATACACTGGAAATCACGAAAATTGACGATCGATTTTTATTATTTCAAAATATTTTACAACTCCTTAGCTTTCAAACGTTACCAAGGTCTTGTAAGTTTTCGCAATATTTTTCAAGTTACAAGAGTTTTCGTTAGGTACTGTTAGCATGTACGAATATGTTTCCCAAACTTTTAACTCAATTTCTGAAGAACTGTGCTTTTGCAATGTGATGTTTTGTTTGTTCATACGGTGATAACTCAAGAATGAATTGATATATTATAATAATTTTTTGTATCATTATAATCTATGTAATATACAGTGGATGTTTTGTCCCTAAATCAGAGTTATTAGTTACGAAATGAATTTTAGTTGATTTTTAAATGTTAAAATTTCTGAAAGAATCTTGATTTTTTATATGCTTTCTTTATGAAAAAACATTGTAAAAAACCCTATTCCCTCTAGCAACTTAATTGAGAGTCAAATATGAAAAACAGCGTTAGGAATAATTTCCAATAGGATGTCTTTCTGAACAAATTATAATTTGATATCAATGTTCAAAAGACATGCTAATTGGCTAATTATATCTAAATTGGATAACTAATGATTAGCTTAATCTGATTTTTTGACACTAAAATTCTAAACATAAACCAATGACCTATTGTAAAAACTGAATTTTTTAAATCAAAATTTTAAAAAATATCTTCTAGCGTTTAAGTACACCTTAATTTCGTTTCTTACTTTTTCTATAAAAAGTTAAGACCATGTAAAAATTAAAGTATTTTATAATCGAAAAATGAAAACAAACGTTTATGACAGACACAACCTAATTAAATATTACAGCGAGTTTCAACCTTTTCATCTCATGACAGCACACATAAACTAATTACTAAAATTCTGCGGCGCATTCAAAAGGGTATTTTATGTTTCTCCGATCTGACATTAAAAACAGGCATTATTTTGAGTTATTTACAAAACTTTATCGTGATCCTTTATTTACCTACCCTTTAATTGCTCCATAGTGGCTTTTTAAAATATGTTTTCGAAACAATTTATTATGGTACTTTGTAATAAAAAATAATGCTTAAAATTAATTATAGGGGTATTACTTGAAAATTATTTGTGAACACACTTGTCAAAAGTTCAAAACTAAACTCGAGATGAAACAAATCTTTCGCAATTTAAACCACTTCACACTCTAAGGCACACCAGTTCCACTCTAGTATCACATCGGTTGAAAATCGCTGATATATTATGATGTATATGTAACTTTTGGTATATCAAAATCTTTTCTACAAATTCAGTCAATTTTTATGAATGACAAATTGAAATTTCTATGCAAAAATTTTAGAACTTTTCGAATATGTTTCCTAAATACAATTTTCTTTAATCTAAGCAAATTAGATTAGGAATTTATTTTGGTTCTGTATTACGAACGACCTCCAAAATCCAATCTTGTAGACAAAGCGTTCTTTCCATGCAATGTTTTCATGAAGTTCCTGAGAATGGATTACCATCTTTGCAATGCCTCAAAATTTTTAATATTACATAATTTCACCTTCACGGTAAATATGCGTGTCTTTGAAGAATATTTTGCAGCAAATTTGTCTCTTCAGAGTACAATATATGCATGTTATAAGATTTCGACAGAAAATATTACATGCTATTCAAATAAAAATGTAATTTGAATTTTCGCCGTCTCTTAATATGTTATTAGATATTCATTTTTGCTTAAGATTATTTTTATTTCTGTTCAACGACGAATCTTAATAATTAATGTTGAAAAGAGCTTCCAAGAAGAGCTTGACTGCAAAATTTTGAAATTAGAAATTTAGAGGTAAATTTATTTCCTATACATCTTCCTATTATTATTCCTACATCCAAGAGTATATATACTTTATTAATTAACACTTTAACCCTCCAAGTGGTTTCACGAGATATCTCGTCCAACAAGATCTGGGACAGTTGTTATTGACGAGATACCTCGTCGAGACAGCTATCTGAAGGGTTGACTAAACTTTAGCGCAGATTTTGAATATTGTTGAGAACTATAAAGTGAAGAATGGTATTTTATGTACTGCAGTGCTATTATTTCTTAACTATGCAATATTGTTTCTGTCACCATAGTGTGACAAGTTGAAAAGCAACAGACAATACGAAATGGAACGATTTACAGCATTGTGAATTGGGAGGGGTCAAGCAGCCACAGTGATCGATTAAGGGATGAGTGGACTTGCTGACTGGTCAGATAATTGAGTCTGTAGCTGGATTTTATTGGGGTGGAGCAACCTACAGGGTACAAGACTAGGAATCTCTCGGGACACCAGAGATCTAAAATGCTGAGAGTGGATGATGGAAGAGAACTAGCTCCTCGATATATCAAGTAAAACCGTTAAAAGCGATTCCTGGCCCCGTAGCATCGTCTTCATCTCGGCGTGCCCTGCATCAGCAACACTCCAGCGCCTAATGCCAAAGACCAATCGATGAGTACCACTCTATTGAATTTCCTATCCAATCTACATACATATTTGACCCCTCAATATACCTGTCTATATTGGTCTGGAGGACATGCTTAATATACCTGTCTATATTTTCTATATAACCTCAATATACGTGTCTATATTGTCTTTGGGGCCGTCGTGGCTCAGTGGGTATGTCCACTGAGCTAGCAACCTTCAAGTTGTAGGCGGCGTAGGTTCGATTCCTGTCAGGTGCATTCCTCCCTGGGTGTATTTCTCTCTTCTGTGTCAGTAAAACTTTCATTGTGTGTATGTCTATTACTTGATATCGTATGTCTTGTGTGATGCAGCATAGTCAAATATGGCCTTTGCTCCATAAAACCCCAAACCAACCCATATTTTCTTTTAAAGCTCAATATACCTTGTCTCTATAACCTTTTATTTATACTGTAATAAATATGATATTGGTTTAATAAAATAGTTTAGCTTATTATATAAGTAAATTGTAATATACACCTTTTATATTGTCTATATAACTTCAATATACCTGTCTCTGTATACCATCAATATACCTGTCTATATTGGTATGGATGATATGCTATCTCCAGACCCCAATACTACATATTGCATGAAATATTCACGAACTTAGCACGTTTGCATACGGTATTCGATGAAATGAGTCTTCTGTACATACATGTATATGCATAATTGCAAATGATTAAGTAAATTAATATCTAAATTTACAATGCATTGTGCGACTATAACAGTTGCTATATGATTTAACACGAAAAAAAACGAGGTTTGACTAGTCTAAATTAAATTATTTGGCAGAAAGAAGCAATAAGCTTGTGAATCCCGTGCCTGCATAGAAGGACCTCAAATAACAAATGAACATTCTACAAACTAAGTAGAGTAAATTAGAAAATCCAGATGCCTCGTGTTGCTATTGGGAACTAAAGAAATTAAAATAAAATGCTTAGGTAAAATCATTGTAGGTTTTAGTTAATAAGAAAAATTTGATTTGCTGTGGTAATAATAACCTAATAGGGTATGTCTATAATTGCCTCTAACGCTCGCCTCACAATGTGCAAATATACTTTCTACATGTCTCTTCAAGAGTTTCTATGGCAGGGTCCCATTAGTGCAATAGAGAACGTCTTTGTACATTTGCAGTCCTTGCAATGGTGCTTGGTCCGAGAGCATCCTAAGCATGGTATATTGGATTAGATCAGGTGACTTTGTTTTCCACACAGATTCATCATTATTCTTTATTTTTGCCAATGCTTACTGTAAACTCTAAAGTACCAACTACTAAATCTGATTGTTTTCTAATGACAGAAATTTAAATATATCGCATTATTTAATCAATAATAAAAGATGGAACGAACTAATATTAATGATATTTTTAAAGCAAGGCAATATTCATTTTTGTATACTTCGAACCTACTCTTCTAAATCGGTTTGATTCATCTCAACTAAACAAGCAAAATTTAATTATGCAGTACTGTGAGTAAGAATTTTATTATCTGTTCAGGGAATTTTATGTAATTATTAAAATGCTTCAGATTGCTAATACTTTATGATGGCAACTAGCATAAACCATGTTCAATATTATCCCTGTGAGAGTTAATAACCAACACCAGATTAAAACTCCTTCATTATCTCTTTAAAACATCTTGAAACATTTTTCAATAAGCGAAATCAAGTAATATATTATTCATTTACAGGAATGAAATTTGAACTGCTCGAAACAATTTCCATGCACCGTTTTTTTTAAAAGCAACAAAGCTTAAAATTTAATTACAATTTACTAATATAAACAGCTAAACTTAATCAATATCATATTCATTACAGCGTAAATAAAAATAATTCATGGGATTTCAATCGTAAATTTCAAAGAAAATGTTTCTTCCTATGGAGATATACGTAGTTCCAATTAACCATTATCATAGAAACCTTATACTATCTTGAGAGTTAGAACAGCTGTAGGCGTTTAAATTTTGTCTTCCAATTCTCAAAAATAAAACTTTTAAACGGATACTAAGCTATACAAAAAGCTAATTTCAATCCTTTAGTTGATTTTCCCTACTCCTAATTTTATACCAATAATTTGATTTGCAAAAATAAGTGAAAAGGAAACGTAACTGTAAAAGTAGTCTTAAAAGAATTTGTTAATGTGTATTTGTCGAGAAAGCTTTCATAGATTTCAATATTTTATTGTTATTTAACGCAGTTATTAAATAACATGAAAAATTAGTTATTGTAAAGATTATCATGAATCCGTTTTGAGTGTTCTTAACATTTCTAGACAATTTTACATAGATTATATAAATAGAAAAATAGGTTTTATACACAGTAAGTGGTTTAAGAATTCCCAGTAACGTTCATTTGTGAAGAGCCTTCTGAATGTATTCTAAGGAAAAGTAATTATATTTTATTTATGTCAAGTTTTATTAATAGTGAGACTGCTATGAAAGGAAATTTTACTGCACGAGAAGCAGAAACCCTTACATTTGTAAATGTTTTTGTAAAAATGTAGAATCCTGTACCACACAAATTTGTAGCCAACTAAAAATGGCGCCTCTGTTTCTACGGTAGATATTTACGAAACCGCTGTTGTCCTCTGCTTAGGGTCAGGTGCGTTCCCATAAACACATACGAATAAGGTAAAGGACCGTACGAGTGAGGAGTAGACGAGTAAGTTTACCCGGCCAGATACGGTTCTCCAAATTGGTTTAGCAGGCTTGATGATCCGATATGCCCTCCGTATAGATTTAGCTGTCCCGCAGACCAGATAGGCCCTACGAATTGGTTTATTAGGCCCGCAGACCTTATATGGCTTTCTGGATTTTACTGTGCCCACATACCAGATACGGCTTTTTGAATAGATTTACTCTGCCAGTATACCAGATATGGTTTTCCAAATTGGTTTATCGTGTACGTGGGGGCTGATGCACTTTAAACCTTTCGAGGCTACTTTCCCTTCTGGATTGATTGTCGACAATAGCCTGTTGTGTTGCTCCAGTGCGATGTTAATTTAATTACCTACCTACCAAATTGGTTTATGAGGCTTGCAGACCTGATATGGCCCTCTAGATAAGTTTATTAGGCCCATATGCTAAATACGGATGGGTATATCTTGTCAGCGGGCCTAATAAAAACTTTTGGATTGCCGTATTTGGACTGAGGGAACTTTTAACCTATCTAGAGACCCATATTTGGTCACCGGGTGTGAGATCAATCTATTCTCTATAACTGATTTATCTCATACGGTTTTTCACTGTTTGTTTTAGTGATGGGCCGGTTAAATCGCATCCCGACTCAAACAACATGTTGAACATTTGCTATATTTCAAATAGCTAAAGACAGTTTACATGAATAGGCACAAAATCGACCTCCATACAGGGGAATTGCCCGCTCTGTTGCTTCAGTAGAACGTCAATTGAACTAACTTCTACCTTATATCATCCCATCGATTTTCAGTAGAATTAATATTTTAAGGGTTACGAACAATCCTCAGGGATTAACTTTAAAACAGAAACAAATTCGGTATCCATTTATAACTTTAACGTAACTTGCATGTCGGGCACATTCTAAAAGATCAAATCGCGAATGTCGAAACCAATTTAGGGAGTCATTTGTTCCAAATTAGATTTAAAATAAAAATCGCTTCTCAAGTATTTTCTTGGTATTCTACTTAATTCGCCCAATTGATTTTATACACCATTAATTTTCCCTGTCCAATCTTCCAGTAAAGTTCAATAGCTTCAGTTTACTCAGTTTCTTCGTAAGCTTATTGATTAAATGCAAACTCCATGTACCGCACCACGGGTTCCAGTGCTCAATGACAATACAGATGGCACTAGAAATTATCTGTTTTCGAATTATCTCCGGTTGAAAGAATTACTCTTCAAATTGTTGCCGTATTCAGGACCGCTTTTCATGCTTGTAGAGACATCAACAAAGAGCTATGAATTAGCAATAAATTAACTATTCACTGAAACAAATTAACTGTTCAAGCATCTAAGTTGTGGTTTTAGCTATTTGAGAAATAGCTGTTCTCGTCGGGATGAGATTTAACCACCCCGTCACAAAAGGAAACCTTATGTGTAAAATAAATCAGCTGCGGCTAATAGATGGATCAGATTTAGTTATACAAGATGTTTCAAAAGGTCTCAGACAAACTTTAAGGGTGGAGCAGGAATGCAAACACAAACCATATTTGCAAAGCAACATATAGCCCCAAACGCCGTGAGGTCGCTGTTTTCCAGGAATTGAGTTGGACAGCCCGAGCCATCGTCATTCGCGTCGTTGACTTTGAAGGAGTTAGATGCATCGTTACGGTAATTCTGAGATGGAAGATATGCACTTAGCATGTGGAACAGCGAATGGAAACGGGCGGGCCGCCGTACGATTTTACCGTGAACGGTTCCCAAACAAACGCGTGCCCCATCATCAAACATTTGCGCTTTTGCCCCAGATTGTGGGAAAGGAGATCATTCGCAGTAAACAGCCATTGTTAATCGGGACCGTACGACACGCAACCTTGCCATGAAGAAGCGGTCGTAACATGTTGTTATAAACATGTTAAACATATTGTTATATCTTACTTGTATTCCTTTATTTCTTCCTATACGTCTAATAACGTTAGGGAGGCGTGATTCCGTTTACATGTTCCTATGTAAAATTGGTTTGTTTTGGTATTCCTGACCTACCTTTAAAATTTGTCTAAGACTTTTTGAATATGAGTGTTAGGCAAGCAACCCAATATAAATATATCATACAGGGTGGACCAAAAGTCACTAGACCATTTTAAAATAAATAACTTTTTTCTATTAATTGTTTAAATTTTTTTTAGATTATTTATTTGTAATCCTTGGAAAATAGTTATGGAGAAATTCACGACAGAGCAACGAGTAAATCTAATCCAATTTTATCTACAAAATCAACGGCCAATTGTGCTAACCCAAAGTGATTACATTCGTCATTTCGTGCGTCCTACAGTTGAGAACACACCAGAGGTATGGTGGCAGGAAGATGGGGCACTCCCCATACAACTCGTCCGACATAAGGCAAATTTTTGGACGGCGGATACTTTCGCGAAATTCTGAATCCAATTGGCCTCCACGCTCACCTGACCTTACGGCTCCAAACTTTTTTGTGGGGATATCTAAAAGAAAGAGTATACCGTAGCAAACCTCTGATCATCCAGCAATTGAAGGCCCACATCCGTGAAGAAATTAAAGAAATAAGCAAAGAAACATCACGAGAGGTGATGGAGCACAATTTAGAAAGAGTACGCTACTGGCAAGAACAAAATGGTGGCCATTTGAAGGACATAATCTACAAACTAATTAAAATTAATTTCCAAGAAGTATATTTGTTGTTTATAAAAGAATAAATGTGATTTTTTCACGAATAAAAGAGTTATTCTCTTTTTAAATAATCTAGTGACTTTTGGGCCACAATGTACTTTTAATTCAAGTATATATCGTCACCTTAATGCAAGAACTAGATAACTCTTAAAATAGTATATAATAGGCAAGGCTTAAATTAGAAAAGCTAGCGGAATTTAATACAAACGCAAACTTTTTTGACCGCTTAAGCTCTATATATCGGTTAAGGGGAAAGGTTGGTATGAAGATGAAAGTGACGGCAAACTGTTTTCCCCCTCCAACAAAATATATTAAGTTACCTAGATTTTGACAATCAGATGTCGAAATAGAATCATTGTAATTATAAATTAAAGGCGTTGAAACAATTCGCTTACGCTCCTTACAGATAAATTATGCATTGCATAGATGCATTCAGTTGCTAAGTGCGAATTAAGTGAGGATGCGTCAATTAGTTGAGGTCGTGCCTTGACTCATACTGACAGGTGGGTGTTTAAGATGTTATGGTAAGTACTGGAGGGGGAGGATTTCGCAAGTATAGTCGGGTATTGATCAGGTTTGGTGATCTCACGCCTCAATTCCAGAACATAGTTGTCTCTGTCATAGAGGAGTACAACAGTCGTGAAGAGTTAAAGGTGATTTTTTGACGTGAATGCGCCTTTAAAATCGGAACAGTACTGGGGCATGCATGAAAGGTCTATCGTTGACATGACCGAGGGCGCAGGCGCAGTAAGCAAGGGGAGGGGTCCACAATATGTCGAAATTGTACGGTGCTGAGCGAACTTTGGGCCACTGTAACTTCGGATTCATGGAGTGAGGGCTGCGTAAATGGTGACATTCGAAAGCCACCGAGCTAGGCCACAATTAATACTGGACAACAATCTCTCAATAACTATTAATATCAAACTGTACTTTAATCATCTAAACTGAAATTAAATTTTGAGAATTCACAATAAACAATTGTTGAAACTTCCTATGTCTACATAATTCATTCTACAATCCAACATCAGGCCCGAGTATTCGCGTCAAAACTAGGGTTTGTGTCCTCGACACAACCTATCAATTTTTTATTTACTCATTGAAAATTTATATACATGTTATTACATTTCTCAATAGCCTTAAGGGAAGTTTCCTGTGTAGCAATTTATGTTTGACAGAACTCTAAACTGTAATCACATCGATTCATTCAGTTCGATCACAGTCCATATTACATATCATTGTTCGCGCAGTAGGAATGTTAAGGGGATGGATATGCGTTCAAAAGGGTCAAAAGTGAATTAATGGCGTTTTCAGGAGAATTTTGGTAGGGAGTTATAATCGCTGCACCGCTGTTACCATTTAAATGTCAGGATGTAATGTGATGATAAGAATCTAATTTACTTTGGAGATGAAACCTCACTCTATTCACTTTTTGGATGATCGGAACATCAATTGGATTGCATTAAATAGCTGTAGACCAGCTTCCCGGTAGCAAACATAGAGACTAACTCTTTTTGGAAAAGATTATACGCTTATTAAAAAACTAAAGACCATACAAAATTGCAAAGAACATCGATCAACTCTCTTTTCCAATCCGTCTCAAATTCTTCTAAATTCCAAATTGATTTTTCATCACATTCTATACAATGGTTACAGTAATTAAAACATCCATTCACAATATCATACTTTGCGCGTGCATGATAAAAATATACTTACTAATGTTATAGCTTGCATATGCTTCTCTACTATTATAAAAGGAACTGTTTGTGTGTGTGCGGTGTCCAGACGAATCTATAGCACTTACAGCCATGAAATTCGGCACACAGGTAGTCCTAAAGGTGATTATATGTCCCTCGAAGCCCGAATTTTAAAATTTAATCTAGAAAATTTTATAATTAATTTATTGGCGTATTTTTGTATTATTTGGTTTCCTATGAGTGGCACCAGTGTGAAAGGGATCCCACAGCTTCTGCTCTTGGCAATAAGCCAAGAATCTCTGTTTTGAAACTGTTCACTATCGAACGTATTCAAAGCGCTCTGAAATCACGATTTTCATTTTAGTAGTGGTTATTTCATAACTAACTCGATTTTTACTTCAGTATTGGTTATTTCATAACTAAATTTTGAATTTTTTTAATCTCATTTTTATTTCAGGCAAAGAGATGGAGGATCATCAATCGTTAGTACAAACTATTAATTCTAATTACATTAAACACTTGTTTCGGTATTTTTCACAAATAATATAATGTTTGTGTTGATAATTTACATGAAATGAAGTAACCGTGTTTATTATTGTTTAATCAATGTACACCTCATTCTTATTTTCAAAATTAAGGTAATTACGGCCCACTTTCGTTCTTAAATTGGCACTTTCAACCTCCCCTAATTACATTAAACTTTGTTTTTTAAATTTTCTGTATTGCTTTTTGTTTTCGTTTGTGTATCTTTCGCAAATAGTATAATGTTTGTGTTAATAAATTACTTGAAATGTAGTAACAGTGTTTGTTACTGTTTAATTTAGTTTTGATTTCGCTGACATTGTGTTTCATTTAGGTTGTTTGTCGGAATCAGTGAGGTGGCATAACAAGACTTTTTAAAAGCATAGCGTTATATTTAAAGAGTCAATCACATTTTTATTTCAATAGTGGTTATTTCATAACTTACTTTTGAATTTGTATAATTTCTGTAATTTTAATCTCATTTTTATTTTGGGCAGATAACTACATTATTTTGGTTTAGCGTTAATTTTAAAGATGCCCCAGCATTCAGAAAAAAGAAACGTCTTCAAATAAAACAGCGCGATAACAGAGAAAGAAATCAAAGCAGAAGATAAGCTGAATCTACCCCAGAAAGAGAAACAAGACAGCGAGAGAACAGAGAAAGAGAACAAAGAGAAGCTGAATCAACCCCACAAAGAGAAGCAAGACTACAACAAGTTAGAACCGGAAGAAGTGATGCTCGAATACGCATTTGTAGAAATTTAGAGAATGCAGCTTTTAATTACGACCCATCAGCAGATTATGTATCTGATCCTTTGTGCGTGATTGGATCAATGTGTGTAACATGTCAACACTGTGAAGCAAAGAAGTGGAAAGGTGAACTCCCAGGTATGTGCTGCAACGGTTCAACTGCCACGATTAATGGTTCCAGTCGAGTCCCTACGTACTTTACTGATTAGATTCAGCAGAAGCTCAACATTTCCTGGCAAATATTAGAAGGTACAATTCATGTTTCCAGATGACCTCTTTCGGCACAAGAGAAATTAGAGTCCGGATACATGCCGACATTTAGGTTCAGGGTCAGGTTTATCACCGCATCGGGAGTCTACACCCTCTACCCAACGAAGAACCTCAATTTCTGCGAATATATTTTGTTGGAGATGGTACACAACAAGCAGAGCAGCGTTGCAAACACATTCCGCAGACGAGACAAGACAGTACTTCAGTTACAATATATGCTGGATCATCACAACTCTTACATCCACAGCTTCATATCGGCCATGGATAAGATCAGCCCTGAATTCAAAGTGGTAATGTTAGCGGATAAAACCCCACACGGTGAATCTGAATCATGGTGGTGTTTTGAGAGGCGGTTCAATGCACCAACAGGAGAAGTGGCTTTAATCGTGGTGGGAGAACAACATTGGAGCAAGAGATATAGTTTTAGAAGAAAGAAGTGGCACCATCAAGAGAAATCCCGAAACGCACAGGTTCTACGATGCGCTACAGTATCCACTCATGTTTTGACAGGGGAGGATGGATACAATTTTGAACTGCTACAAACAAAGCCAACTACAGGAATGCCGCTAACTAAGAAGATTTCTGCTATGCAGTTCTACCCTCACAGGTTGATGATACGTTCTTCAAATTTCAACATTTTACTGAGAAGCAAAGACCTGTTCCATTAATTTATCGTTGACATATATACCAAGATTGAATTGGAAAGACTGTTGTGCATACGACTAAATCAGAGGACGCTGAGAGTGGAACAGTATGCACGTTTGAGGGATGCGGTCATGAACGATGGAAACGTTCCAGACATTGGCCAGTTGATCATCTTGCTTTTCAGCTTTAATGGGTGTCCCAGGTACATGCACGAGCGTACTCAAGAGCGTACCATGACCTACGTGAGAAACTATGGTAGACCGGACCTCTTCATCACCTTTACATGCAATCCAAACTGGATAGAGATACAGAAAGAACTATTTGTTGGGCAGAAACCACAAGATCGTCATGATTTGTTGGCAAGAGTCTTCATCAAAAGTAAAAAACACTGATGAGTCTCATCACAAAGGCAAAGATTTTTGGAGAAGTTAAGTGTCATATGTGCACGACAGAGTGGGAGAAGCGAGGACTTCCTCATGCCCACATTCTGATTTGTTTCAGACTCATTACACGTTTACAAAGTGGATGACTTTATCAGTGCAGAAATCCCTAATCCATAAGAAGACCCAGAACTTTTCTGCATTATAACGAAGCAAATGGTGCACGGCCCCTGCGGATGCATAAATCTACTCTCTCCATGCATGAAGGATGGAATTTGTACAAAGCGATTCCCACGCCGTTTTCTGAAAGAGACGCAAACAGGAGAAGACGGATATCCACTTCGTCGTAGATCAGCACAAGACGGAGGATTTACTGCAAACATAAATTTTCGAGGATCAGAAGTGTCTGTGGACAATAGGTAGATTGTTCCGTATTGCCCTCTATTAACAAAAATTTTCAATGCGCATATCAACGTAGAGTATTGCAATTCTGTAAAGTCTATAAAGTACGTCTGTAAGTATGTTAACGAAGGATCTTACATGGCTGTGTTTGAATTGACCAGTGGAGAGAATGACCTTAATAAAATTCGACAGTATCAAATTGAAAGATATATCAGTAGCAACGAAGCGGTATGGAGAATACTCAACTTCCCAATTCACGAGAGCCACCCCACAGTTATTCATTTAAGCGTCCACCTTGAGAATGGCCAGACAGTCTACTTCACGACAGAATATGCTGCTCAGCGTGCCCAAGCACCTCAGGAAATAACACTGACGTTTTTCTTCAGACTTTGCACGCAAGATGAGTTTGCACTCACCCTATTGTACAACCAAGTACCAAAGTACTACACTTGGAACAACGGAAGCAAGATATGGAACCGTCGAAAACAAGGACAAATTATACCAGAACAAGCAGGAATAAAGTCCAGCGATGCACTAGGCCGTGTGTACATCGTCCATCCAACCAACTCCGAATGCTTTCACCTGAGACTCTTGCTGCATGAAGTACGAGGCCCGATGTCGTTTATAGATTTGAGAAAATTTGAAAGGAAGGGTTTGCGGAACTTACAAAGAGGCTTTCCAGCTTAGAGGACTTCTGGAGAACGATGAACACTGGAACAAAGCATTGGAAGAAGCAGCTGCATCTCGATCGCCAAAGATTTTACGTATTCTGTTTGCTGTTATGCTACAAACATGCTCGATGTGTTCTCCCGATCGGTTATGGATGAACCACAGGGAGAACTTGTCTGAAGACATACTGCACCAAGCACGCGTACAGCAGTAGAATATGGATCTAGACTACAGTGATGACATCTTAAACATGGCTCTAATCTGCATTGAGGATAATATATTGTTGGGTGGATAGGACCTAGAAATCTTTGGACTACCGCAACCCAATCGAAACTGCGATTCAGTCCTACTGAGTGAAGAACTTATGGAAAGAAACTATGACGCGAATGTACTCGCAACATACCTAGAGGAGAATGAGCCAAAAATTGTCCAAGATCAAAAGGAAGCATTTGACAATATTACAAGAGCAGGTTTTGATAGGCGCGGTGGCATATTCTTTTTGGATGCTCCTGGCGTAAAGGGAAGACTTTTCTCATCAATCTTCTTTTGGCTAAAGTGCGACAGAGAAACGAGATTGCCCTGGCTGTTGCTTCATCAGACATTGCCGCATCTCTATTGACAGGAGGAAGGACAGCTCACTCGGCTTTCAAGTTACCCTTAAATCTGGCAAACACGGAAACAACTACATGTAACATTTCAAGAAATTCAGGAAATGCAAAGGTTCTACAGAATTGCAAGCTCATTGTCTGAGATGAATGTACTATGTCCCACAAAGCCGCATTCGAAGCACTTGATGTCACGTTGAAAGACATCAGACGTAACAATGACAGAATGGGAGGCGTCATTATGGTGTTGACTGGTGACTTTCGACAGACACTTCCGGTTATTCCCCGGGAACCATGGCGGATGAAATGCAGGCCTGCTTAAAATCATCTTACATTTGGAATAGCATTCATACATTTGGACTATTTACAAACATGCAAGTTCATGTAAACGGTGATCCCTCTGCCCAGCAATTTGCAGATAACCTACTTCAACTAGGAACTGGTGCCGTTACTTCGGATAATCAAGATGAATGTATAGCAATGCAAAGCATTGAAGGATTGTGAAAACTCAACAAGAGATGAAAGAGGCAGTGTTTCCAAATGTGGCGTATCACTTTACTGATCACGCATGGCTGTGCCAAAGAGCAATTCTTGCCCCAAGAAACGAATATGTCAATGCCATCTATAATAAACTTTTACAAGAATTGCCCGGTAGTGTTCAAAGTTACAAATCTGTCGACACTACATGTGACAAAGATAAGGCTGTGTTCTACACAACAGAGTTTTTGAACACATTGGAGCCATCTGGAGTACCCTCGCATATATTAGAGCTGAAGATTGGGGCACCGATTATTCTTCTCAGATATCTGCATCCACCTTCACTCTGCAATAGAACAAGACTATCAAGAAACTTATGCCGAATATTATTGAAGATCATGACTGGACATGCCGCAGACAAAGACGAATTCATTCCTAGGATCCCAATCATCCCTTCGGATCTCCCATTCCAATTTAAAAGACTTCAGTTCCCTGTTCGTTTAAGTTTCGCCATGAGCATCAACAAGGCACAAGGACAATTGCTGAAAGTTGTAGGACTCGATCTCATTAAAGAGTGTTTCTCCCACGGTCAACTGTATGTGGGTTGTTCAAGAGTTGGAAAAGCCGAGAATCTTTGCATCCTTAGTCCAAATGGAAGAACATTGAACATAGTGTATCATGAAGTTCTCTAAGCGAGAATCAGTGAGGTGGAAGGAATGGGGCGACATGCCCGTGTCATGTCAGGAGGCGGTGGGACTCATTCTTAAAATTATTGTTTTTCTTTTTAATGCTTTCATAATCAGTGAGGACATAACAAGAATGATGTCATGGGCAACGCCGTGCGGGTACTGCTGGTAATAAATATAATAATAACGTTTATGAATATGATGGTAGCAGTTGCACGCGCGAAATGAAAGTTAAGTTCACGGATGGGGTTTGCAAGTGCTCACACACCACCGCCAAGAGGAAAACAGGCTTTTTGCAAAACTCCGGGATAGCCCGGTTGGAATAATAACAGATTAGCAACCGGAGGGTTGCGTGTTCAAATCCAACAAAAGACCGTCGTGTACAAAGGGGGCTGGTGTGCGTTAAATCTTTTGGGGCCTCAAATGTCCTCACGTTGGCATGGTGTGGAAGTTTGGAGAGTGGGGTGCCAGCTCAAGTTCTACCTCGTCATCTGACCGTTGTTCAAAATTAAGTGGAGTTGTCTCGGATCTCTCACCCTTGGGGATTCCGGACAGTCACCAATAGCCCGTTGTGTTACTGAAGTGCGACCTTAAATAAAATACCTACCTTCCTACCAAAACCCTGTTTTCTTAATAATCAATTCTCCAAGTGGTTTCGACGAGATATCTCGCCCATCAAGATCTGGTCATTTTTATTTTATTGACGAGATATCTCGTTGAGACAACCATCAGGAGGGTTAGCTAGGTTGCAACAAACCTGATTAGAAGTCATACAGGAAGACTAAAGTTTTCAGAACGGATATATGCGTAAGAACCACTGACAGAATTAACACATAAAGTGTTTTCAAAAAGATCTTTTTAACATAGAACCGTTTGAAGGTATACAAAACTTCGACTTAGACCACTACTAGTGGTTTTATTCCACCTTGACTTTTAAATGCATCTTAGTTTTCGGTATAAGTTATTAAAATTATTCCGCTCACACTTCCTCATTAAAAATCAAAACTAGCTTCAAAGATTCCTCGAAGTATTTTATGTAACCCAACCTCAAAGAAACGATGCAAAAAATTTGAATTAAAATTGAATTATTAGAAATGCATACGCAGTTCCTTTCTCTAGGAAATTCAGATATCGCATTCCAATGCTAAACATACCCAGTCGGAAACTAAATATTTTTTTCTTCGTTTTTCGAAATCCAAAGGTCGCAAGGTGACTAAAAGTAAGCTACTATATTCAAAAACAGATAATACCTTAAGTAACGTACTATAAATATGATAAATAAACAACGCGCTATTTTTCCCAAGAACCTTATTTAAGAAAATGCATGTTTAAGACTTCAGCTTAAAACTATATTTCGAAGTTATTCAGTTTCGAATAACAGCATAATTTCTGGAAATGTTTCTGTTTTCTTGAAAACTTTCTCTTGCAATGTTATATAAATATTCGAAATCTAAAGATGAAAAGGTTTTACAAAAACTACTGGGAAATACGAGTTTTTTCTTTTTAATTTTAAAATAGTTGAATTTTAAAGTAACATAGAGTATATAGAGTTGATTCGAAGAAATGATAATACTTAAAATAGTGGGTCTTAATGTATATGCATGTAAATTATATTCCTGTTGAAATAAAATTATTCACAAGAATAATGTATCTTATACTTGTATAATTGTATTTTAATAGGAGGTACGATATATGCATATAGATGTTTATATTCATTGCAAATGGATTTCAATATGAAATTTGAATCTCATTGTGCCATCATAAGACAGACAATTTAGAAACAATCGCAAGGGCTATATGCGGGTCTACGAGTATTTTATATTTTCGTACTTGTACAATTTTTATAGTAAATTTTATAAGACATAGTTATTTGTTTTAATTTTTCTTGGAATAGGAAAGTAGATTTCGATGAAAAAATAAGAATATTTAGAATTGGCCTAACTTTTAGCCATTTTCAAATTTATCAAATATTCTTAACCACAATAAAACACTCAGGCTTTTTAAATAAATATAATAACCATTTCCCAGAAATATGGAATTTCGATTGAAACCCATTGCAATTTCTAACAAAATAAATTAGAACCAGTAACCTGATCTTTTTCATTTCGGTGGCTTTTAAATAAAGCTTTTGCTATTAATTAACAATTTTTGAAATATAAATATGTGTGTTCTGTTCAAATTCATTTAATTAATTTAAAACATTAACTCTATTCAAATATTTGACTTGAGATGAGACATTTATGAACCATTGTGAGAGAAAACAAAAATTCTCCCAATGAGAGAAGTCATCAGTAACACCCGTGCCGTAGTGGTGAAGCAGAAATACGGTTTTTTACGAATATAACGATCTTTAAATAAAGTAGCATACACGGGGGTGACAGTAAGGTACACAGAGTATACAAGATACATTTTTGCTACATTTCCAACGAATGGTGCGATATAAAAAGTTGAAACAAATATTTTGTAAATAAAAAGGCTTGAATTTATATAAATATCTTTATTTTTAAATTCCAAAAATCTTTTTCAGTAAAGCAGAAAACCGAATAAACATAAAAGCTCTTCAAATCCCAAACATTCCTTTTCACAAGAGTTCGGTTCGAAGTAGAAGATATAACCTTCATTAAAGGCCCATTGTTTATTGCTAGGTTAAGTGGGGCATAATTGGCATGATTGTTGCTAGGCAATTACAAAGTATAAAAAGTATGTCTTGAATTTTTAATCGCTCTTTTGGAAACACCTGGAGCGAAAAATAAGTTAATGAAATGGTATTTAACCCTGTGAGTGTGTCATGAGATTTCCGAGTAGTGTAGCATTGCATTAACCCACAACACACACAATAACTAAATAACCATATCTATTGGTTTAAAGAATCCGTGAATTCTTTTATACTTTAAAAAGATTCTATTGATCCTTTTCTAAGATTGGAATCATTTGGAAAGATTCTATTGGTACTTTTCTTCGAAAAGAATCCTTTGGAAAGATTCTATTGATACTTTCCTTCGAAAAGAATCCTTTGGAAATATTCTATTGGTACTTTCCTTTGAAAAGATTCTATTGGTACTTTCCTTCGAAAAGAATCCTTTGGAAAGATTCTATTGATACTTTCCTTCGAAAAGAATCCTTTGGAAATATTCTATTGGTACTTTCCTTTGAAAAGATTCTATTGGTACTTTCCTTCGAAAAGAATCCTTTGGAAATATTCTATTGGTACTTTCCTTTGAAAAGATTCTATTGGTACTTTCCTTCGAAAAGAATCCTTTGGAAAGATTCTATTGGTACTTTCCTTTGAAAAGATTCTTTTGGTACTTTCCTTCGAAAAAGAATCCTTTGGAAAGATTCTATTGGTACTTTCCTTTGAAAAGATTCTTTTGGTACTTTTCTTCGAAAAAGAATCCTTTGGAAAGATTCTATTGGTACTTTCCTTCGGAAAGAATCCTTTGGAAAGATTCTATTGGTACTTTCCTTCGAAAAGAATCCTTTGGAAAGATTCTATTGATACTTTCCTTTGGAAAGATTCTATCGGCACTTTCCTTCGAAAAGAATCCTTTGGAAAGATTCTATTGGTACTTTCCTTCGAAAAGAATCCTTTGGAAAGATTCTATTGGTACTTTCCTTCGAAAAGAATCCTTTGGAAAGATTCTATTGATACTTTCCTTCGAAAAGAATCCTTTGGAAAGATTGCACTGGTTATTTCCTTCAAAAGTCCTTTGGAACGATTATATTTTGTTCCTTCCTTCAAAAATAATCCTATGAAAAGATTCTACTCTTTCTTCCTTTTGTATAGAATCAATTGAAAAGATTCTGTTGTTTAAGATGATCAAAACTAATTTGAAGTCATGCAGGGAAATCTGCAGTTTCCAAGGTGGGATTATGATTGTGAACCCTTCAGAGGGTTAAAAACTTGTGTACATTTTTCATTGTTGCCCGTATGAATGTAATGTATGCAGTCAATTGGTTTATGCAAATTTTTAAAACAATTTAAGGGAGCCGAAGTTCTTTTTCCGAAACCTTTCCCGACACTTATTTCTCTCTCAAAAATGTACACTACATTAATTACATCAATGATTAAATTTACCTTAAACATGGTATTAAAACAGTGAATGAATCTGAATTAAATTTATCTGAAACATGATAAACTTAAAATAGTGAATGAATCAGGTGCCTAAGCTGAAGAAAGCTCTATCAACCCGATTGTTATGTCCCGATCTGAAAATGTCTGCATGATGTTTTGTACTTGTACCTTCCCACGTTTAATTATTCTTGTAACAGATCTGCAATCGGTACTCTAGATATATTGCGGTGAACGTAGAGAGGACCCCAATATTGCCTCAAACAATTTATTTCTATATATAAATACAGAGCATTATTTACCCAGACTGTATGACATCACATAGTCTACTGCAAAACTCAGCTCTGCAGAAAACTTACAAACTACAACCGCCTTCTTTATTTGAGACCAGGCGCTGAAGCACTAGCCGCCATGTTATGTTTATTGAATTTTGTTCAAAGTTACTTTATATTTTTATCTACCCATTCACTCATTGCACTAGTCTCCACATGGAAGAACTTCCGTACAACAGAGTGCATCTTTTTTACAATCTTCCGGTCTGCACTTTTTCCTACACTGTCTCGTCCTTTTCCCTTCCAACTCGTTTTCAAGAGGTTTTCCATTATTGACCGAATCCTCTTGACTCGTGATGTCTCATTGTGAGGAAAAGTGATGTGAAAGTCGCAATTCTCTTTGAAATCAGTGAATATAAAAAAGAGGATATACATTGTTCTATCTTTTTCACCACTCGTTTATTTCGCTTGGTTTTGTTTCCACTAAAATTATCATGTAGGTCCGCTTTCAACGCTTAGCCAATCAGTAATTTCCGCTTTATTGTCTTTGCTACAGGCTGCCCTATAAGTACCTTTTCAGCATAGGAGTCTCCTATTTTACGTTTCCACTTATTAGTCTACTGTATCTTACTTGAACTTATTACATCTTTCTCGTCTTAAACTTTCAACTTAGATTAAGTAATCATTTTCCATTCATTCGTCCGAGTGCTTTAAAATGTTTTCCTTCCGTTATTGTTCTGGTTGGATGTTTCAATGCAGATAGATGCAGATAGATAGATAGATTCTTTTATCAGGAAATGAGCAATAGGATATTTTCAAATGCCTTTATTCTAAGGTAGGTAGGTAGGTATTTTAATTAACGTCACACTGGAGCAACAAAACGGGCTATTTCTATTCTAAGGAAAGAACCAATACAATCTTTCCAAAGGATTCTATTCTACAGAAGGGGCCACAGTAATTGTTCCAAGGTATTCTATTCGACGAATTAGCCAATACAATAGTTTCAATGGACTCTATTCTATACTATAATGAGCAAATACAATAGTTCCAAAGGATTCTATTCTACAGAATGGGCCACTGCAATAGTTCCAAAGAATTATATGCTATAGAATGAGCCAATAAAATAGTTCCAAAGGATTCTATTCTACAGAATGAGCCAATACAATAGTTAAAAAGTATTCTATTCTACAGAATGGGCCAATACAATAGTTTCAAGGGACTCTATTCTATACTATAATGAGCAAATACAATAGTTACAAAGGATTCTATTCTACAGAATGGGCCAATACAATAATTTCAAAGAATTCTCTTCTATAGAATGAGCCAATAAAATAGTTCCAAAGGATTCTATTCTACAGAATGGACCAATACAGCAGTTCCAAAGGTTAAAAGAATTCATGGATTCCCTAGAAAGATGTGGTTATTAGTCCTTAAGAGTGTGTTTAGGGATAAAAGAAACTCTACATTCTCGCGACTCGCAGAGGACTCGGGAACTTTAAAACGTTTTCTTCCTCCCAGATCCGATAACTTAACTATATTTCTTAAAAATGTCTCAAACTTAACCAAGAACGAATTGAAAGGTTTAAATTCATTTCTAACACCAGGGAAAGTAAATAAAGAAAGTCATTTCGAGGTATGAGAAGAAATTTCATAAAGTATCCAGATAACGGCGTTGTCACCGGTCGTTTACTGCTTTCTCTCGCAGAAGTTCGGAAATGAAGCAGAAGTGTGTGGGAACCCATTTTCTTATCGCTATTTGACAAAAAACACTCAACAGCCGAGTCGGGAACAACATCAGAGAATTACCGTATCTAGATCAACAACCTCTAATATGTGTGTCGTTTAGATAGTTCCTAGAACATTAAGATTAAAACAATGGAGTACGTATGTATTGTAGAGCCGTTTTAGGTTTTTTGGCAAAGAAAAAATTAATTTTGCAACGAATATACTTTGCAGTCTCTTTAAATGAAAAATATGAGACAATTACATTATAAAATTGCTTTTTTACGTATCTCCTACTACGTAAGTGAAGGAAAAAAGTTTTTTTTTTAATAGGTTATGGAAGTGAATTAAAATGATTGTACATTTCTTCTGCGGTGTAATCTAATAAAAAGACTGTTTCCGGTAAAAAAACTTCATTGGTTCTGTTTAAAGTCTGAAAACCGGTAACGATTTTCCAGTTGGAGATAAGTGAGAATTACCATTACCAGAGTTTGTTTTAATAAAAAATGTCGTTATTATTTCAACTTTATTTTTTAAATTTCTAATGGCGAGTTACAAAGACAGGTTGCCATAATGCAAAACAAATAAGAACAAAGACTGAAAGAAATAAGAACACAAAACATTAAACATGGTAGCTAGTTGATTGAATTTACGTCGCAATGGAACACCGCAACGGGCTAAGATCCGAGGACACCACCTCCTTATTTTGAAATCACAGTCAGATGACGAGGTCAACATTTGAGCTGACACCCCATTCTCTCAAATTTCACACCACACGATCGTGAGATTTGAGGCCACCAGAGATTTAAAGTACACCATCCCCACATACATGGCAGTCCCTACGTGGAGATGTTTATGAAATTAAAGATTCATGTGTACTGCTTCGCATTTTTAATCTGTCTACGGTTTATTGTAAATGAAACAAATTACACGGGGACTTATTACTTAAAGTGTATTCCTAACATACATGGTCTAATTAGCCTTCGTATAGCAAAAATGACCATAAAGATTCAAACCAAACCTAGCATTCATGTTCCAACTGGGATTATAGTCTATTGAACAAAAGGCCAGAGAGCTGAGCTTCTTTTAAGAGCCATCCATGGCTCTTAAAAGAAGTAATCGAAGAGTCATATGCCATCCTGAAGGAAGAATCACAGTCATCGTTCCAGTGGTAATAATCAATCAACAGGAGGAATCCAACCTATCTTCTTCGATGGACATGGAACTCAAAATCATCATTGCAATACAATATTTTTGCTGTGCTGCATTCTGGGCTGCGGTTGCCCTGTTGGAAGATTAGCGGATTAGCAACCAGAGGGTTGCTAGTTCGAAACACGATTCAATCAAAGACCGTCGTGTATGTGTGAGTTGGTGCACGTTAAATCTGTCGTGGCCCCCAAATGTCTTCACGTTGCCGTGGTGTGGAAGTTTGAAGATTGTGATAACAGTTCAGGTGTTGTCCTCGTCATCTGACCGTGGTTCAAAATTGCGAGGTGTTGTCCTTGCTTCTTTACCTTCGGGATTGATCCCGGACGGTCGCCAATAGTCCGTTGTGTTGCTTCAGTGTGACGTTAATTCAACTGCCAAACATGATGTTACTAATCGATCCACTTGGCTTAGGTGAAACCTAGAACGAGTCCAAAATACTGTTTTTCAAGGCTCAAACCTACTAACTGCTGTTCATCCTGTCCCAGAGACACCATCCCCACCACCTGTCTTGCTGTAGTTTCTTGACCTGCCAAATTAATAGCAGATGTATGAAAAACTGAAGTTATTCTTTTTTCATTGTTGAGAACAGTAACTATGAAACACGTGAGATGCTGTTTAGTTCAAAAACTTGTATTTCTTCACATTGACTAGTTCTTTTCATCTCACCATGTCAAGTGGAGTTTAAAAGAAAGTTTTAAAGCATGCTCCAAACACAAATATAGAGAATCGTACAGATCCTTTGATTTGAGTGAGGGTAACTTTTTCCTCAACTTATCTTCCGAACCGAGAAAGTTTTTATTATGAATGATAAATAACATCGATAGTTATAAAATTGTTTTCGAAGAAAAACCACACAAAGCGTGATAGATGCCTAACAGGAACAAAAACTACTTCCTTTCAACATTTTAAGAAACATTTTTCAATGACTGTTTTTGTTTGTTAAGTTTTTTACATTCAATGAACATTTTTTTGTCTGCTAAATTTTCTTCACTTACGTAGGAAAAGAAAGTATTCGAGAAGTGTGTCTTTTCTTGGTGTCACTACCACCTTCATTTCTGTAGAAGGTTATATTTTTAAAAAGACCTTATCTCTTAAAAAATGGATGGATGCAAACATATAAAATGGCAGACCCGTTTCCAGCGCTTCATTTACTTTTAATGTCATTTTTATTGATGAAGAAATATGTTACAATGTTTATAAAGTATAAAAAGCTTTATAAGTAAAAATTTAAAACGATTGAATACTTAAAATGTCTAAACTTTTCGAATTCCATCGCAACGATTTTCTCAGTTGGTTTTTACTTAACACAATCCTGAAGCAGAATTTTTTTTCACTAAAAAACCTTAACGGTGTAATCTTAGTTTGTTAATGCTCATATGGAATTCAGAATTTTTTCTGGCTCCGGTAGTCTTTGTAATCCTGCCAAGGGAAATTTTGAAAAATTCAGAAAAATTATTAAAGTAGAAAATACATCTATTCTGCACTTGAAATGTCCTGATTCTCCTCTCATCCATTTTTCGCTCAGCTTTCACATTTTCTTTGTGAAACTGTTACTCGAGAACTAGCTGAACAGAAAATAATTCCTTGACAGTGTAAAAAGTTTGATATCAAATAACTAGTTTTGGAAAGAAATAATCAGTTTCAATTGTTTTCTTTTTGCAAATGTGAAAGCTATAAAAGTAAAAGCATAAGTAACTCTAAACGCTGTAAGGTGAGTAGTAACAGGGTATGGGAGCTTGAGCATGAAACAGTCGTAAAACGTAATCTGATTTCCCATGAAAATTATTACTTTTTCAAATATGCAGCGCACGAAATTTCATAAAAATACATATGCACATAAAATTAGAAAAAGACTGGATTTATCCCTCTGAAAGTTGTGAGATTTCCAAGTAATTGATTTTGCCGTATTACATCTATTTGTAACTACAACACAGTTAATGATTAAAGCCATCATTGAGAAAAATAAACACTACGAAATTCATGTTTATTGAGACTGAAACTGCTAAAAACCATACAGGGAATACTATAGTTACAAAGTGGAATAATTCGGCTATGACACTTAGGCTATGTGAAAATATGGACACATTTAGACATATGTTTACCTTTTTAATTTGATATTTTCTTTCTGTGTTTTGTTGAATATGAAGGAAAATTTGCTAATTGACTCTTCAAGTGGTTTGACGAGATATCTCGTCCATCAAGGTATGACTAATTTTTCAAATGACGAGATTTTTCGTCATCGAGATATGACTAATTTTTCAAATGACAAGATATTTCGTCATCAGGATATTTTCGATGTTTTCATAATGACGAGATCAAGATTTGGTCAGTTTTATTCTAATGATGGGATATCTCGTCTACCAAGATCTGGTTAGTTTTCTTCTAATGCTGAGAAACTTCGTCGAGACAACCACAAGGAGGGTTAAACAGTCACAAATACTGACTAATGGGTGAACAGATAGAGATTAAAACTGAATTTGATACCGAAAACAAGCAGTGCTGAAGATACCAAAGAAATATTCAAGAACTAAACATAGAAATTATCTCGAAGATACACGTATAGTGCGACTTCTGTGAGGAAGCAGTCGACCTTGGGTCGATTGACTCTTGAAAGGATGTGAAACCTTGTTCGAAGACTGTCCAGTGCCCAAGAAGATATGGTTACTTCCGTGGCTGGTTTTCAACCCAACTTGTTATCATTGCTATCGCATTCATCACCTAACAATGAACCAGAATCCCTGCTAAGGAAGCCGAATGTGGATACGATTGGTTTACATTACCACCAGTAACCTAATTTAACTAATAAACTCGTTCAAAACTTTGTGGCTCGACTTCCAACTAATAGGACCGCAGTAGTCGCAGATTTGCAAAGGAATAAACGATAATTCGAACCTCGTTACAGCCAGACTTTCGTGTATGTGGGGGCTGGTGCACGTTAAATAATTTATCATGGCGTCAAATGTCCCCATGTTGGCGTGGTGTGGAGATTTGAAGAGTGGGGTGCCAGCTCAGATGTTGACCCCGTCATCTGACCATGATTCCAAATAACGATGTGTTGTCCTCGGATTGATCCCGGATCCTCGGAACCCCTGGATTAGAGGTCTGCCTTTGGGATCAATTCCGGACATTCCCCAGATTCCGGACACTAACCCGTCGCTCCAGTGATACGAAATTTCGGGATCAATCTACCAACTTCCGGGAGCCGGAATATTCAGTCTGGCTCTGATAAGTTGATCATTTAAGTCACGTGTTTTTGAAGGAGTGCATTATAGTATGAGTTCATAGTTTTTTGCTGGTACGTTTGAACTTTAAATGACGCAAATAAGTCCATAACGGAAAGAGATGATAAATTCCTTCGATGGTCTGCCGCCATATCTGGCGAAGGTCGAGATTGTCGATCAAAAGACAGCTCATTATCGATGAAGAAAGAGGCAGTTTAGAGGACTTGGAGTAATTTGAGGCGCTTTTATGAGGTGAATAACCCAGAAATTGCGGCTTCGAGACTCGCTTAACTTGGAAAACAAAGAACTTATTCGAGAAATTGGTGTTCAGAATTCTCTTTCAATGACGAGGAACAAATTTTGTGGGAGAAAGGTATAGTAAGAAAGTCAGGAAGTATAAACTGAAGATCCCTGATGATCATGATTAAATGAACACGGCATTCTCGTATTTGGGTGTGGTACTTTCTCAGTGCCTTGCACTATCCATATTTCTGAGAATTTGACGTTCTCTGCTTTTACTATTTGGGTACATGGGTTAGTATTTGTCATAGAAGTGGTACATGCGTTGTATGATGTGTACCAATTTTTATTATCTTAATTTATCACTTTTCTCTTTTAAACCCTAAGTGGTTTCGACGTGATATCTCTTCCAAGATCTAGTCAGTTTTACTCATGACGAGATGTATGATCCAGATAGAACTGCCATATTATTTCTGGGGGAACGAAGATCTAAGTAGGAAAAACAATTATTCCATGAACAGAACTTTAAGGTTCAGGAACAGGCTTTTGCGTTAGAGGCTGACCAGGGTGGTTTTCGTCGCGAATATAAACCACCAGTAGGGTTAATTCAAGTTCGGGACAGACATTACAATTCGGGTACATAGTAGCATAGAGATTGACGTTCTTTGTACTTTTACTTTTGTATGAGTTAATATTTGTCAGAGAGAGTACATTTAATGTACTCTCTATGCTACTATGTACCAGAATTGTAATGTCTGTCCCGAACTTGAATTAACCCTCCTGGTGGTTTATGTTCACCACAAAAACCACACTGGTCAGCCTCTAAAGCAAACCCCTGTTCCTGAACCTTAAAGTTCTATTCATGGAATAATTTAATGTACAGCTCGTTTTAGTAATTTAATCTTTTAATTAAGATTCAAGACAGTGTTATTACAGTTATGCTACATAGTTGCATAAATAGTTCACGGAACTTGCACATTTACATTTCAAGGCAATAAAGTTCAGTTACTAGTTAAGAGCAGTTACCCCACATAGAAGGAGTTTTTACTGTCTTAGTTCGTTCAATTGTTTCAAGAGGTCAAAGGTAAATACACGACAAGTATTTAGAAGTATGTTGGTACTCACCTGTTTGTGGTCTCTGTCTTTTGGTATTTAGGATGGTATTGGCCACTGTTGTGGGTGCTAAGCTCGATGATATGGGGTCTCAGGTGGTAGCTGCTTCCACTTTTTAGGTTCCTCGTATTTCCCAGGCCTACACGATCCAGCACTTAAAAAGTTACTTTATCTTCAACACGAGATTCTACAATGTTCCTCTTTCGACTGCTCACTGAACTCCAGGTTAATAATAAAATCTGAAAAATGCCAGCACGTACTCATACCAGTCATTTATTCTGGTTTTATGAAATGATTTTTTATTCTGGTTCTATTTCACAATAGACACACCGAGGAAAGTGTGACAGCACTTCCACTTTTAATGCTCCGAACGGTTTCTACGAGATATCTCGTCCATCAAGATCTGATGAATTTCGCAAATGACGAGATATCGCGTCACAAAGTTATCGCCGATTTTTTTTTATGCTGACGAGATCAAGATTTGGTCAGATTTTTTCTAATGACGTCCATCAAAATCTGATCAGTTCTGACGAGGTACTTCTTCAAGAAAACCACTTGGATGGTAAACGTAATTATACATTAACTAGTGGACTAGAAAATCGCCTTTGTCAATTTTGCTAATGAAGAGATATCTCATCATAAATATTGTTGGCCATTTTTTTATGAGGACTACATCAAGATCTGGTCAGTTTTCTTTTATTATGACGGGATACCTTGACTATCAAGATCTGGTCAGTCTTGCTAATGACGAGATACCTCGTAGAGCAACAGCCAGGATGGTGAGCCTGCATTCACGTGTTATTGTTTGATAGCTTCAACAATATACGTATTACACTTCTTCATTAACTTATATCGTACTCTAAGACAGTTTTCCACCTCCTTGCAGCCCTCAGGGGTGCAGCTCCTAAGGGGTGTACGGGCTTCATGGTCTCGAGGTACCCCAGTGGTTCTTTCTTTTCCCATGGGGTTTTCCTGTCTTTAGTAAACATATTCGCGCACCCTGAATCCCGAACGATCTTTTTCTGCTTTCATCACACTATATTTCCAAATCACTCTTTTTCCACTTTCACACATCTTTTACTTGGTGTTACCTTGTGTTTGGCACAGCTTGGCCAAATATGACCCTTCTGACATAAACCCCAAAATCAAACAACCAACAGGTGAATACACTCTTAAAATTTCCATCAATTTACATTTGACCTCACGCAATACCTATCAATCTACTTGATAGGGTAAGGTAGTTAATTAACACGTCATACTGGAGCAACACAACGGGCTGTAGGCAACGGTCGATTCCAAAGATCATCCCTAAGTAATTTTCAACCATGGTCGAAAGATGACGGCAGCATCTGAGCTGGTCTCCAAACTTTCACACCACGCCAACGTGAGGACATTTGATGCCACGACAGATTTAACGAGCACAAGCCCTCGCGCACATGACGGTCTTTGGTTGGACCGAGTTTCGAACTCGCAACCCTCCGTTTTCTAATTTCCAACTGGTTTACCGCGGCTCAGTCAATCTCCTTGATACTGTCACTACGCCATTTGTGACATACGATATGAATTGTTAACGAATTGAGTGCATTTATGACGCGGTGTATTACTGTTTATCTAAGTCATTATACAAAGCATTTTCTTCATTGTTTATTTTTGCAGTTCATATATAATACAATCTACAATGAATATAAATTGACCTTTAACTTTAACAACCGCGTGTAAGCCTTTATATCAATTTATAACCACACGCAATGGAGCCTAAGTTAGCAAACAAGAGAATGAGATGAAAAGACGATTGACGAAAAACTAGAAAAGAAATATGACGTCGTCGTGACGTCAATTGTAGCACAGGAGAAGCTGATGCGAATCACTTGCTCTAATATACTAGAAAAAGAATGTTGCTTGATAGAAATATATATCAGCGGTTAGGAAGGTAGATAGTTGGTACCAGGAAATTCTATCTCCTTAATAGAGTTCTTTGGGAGATGGTTCAAGCCCGGAAAGATATGAAACTTCCAGATAATTTTTTATTACGTAAGATGGTTCTACATTATATTGATATCTTGTTTATGCTGGGAAGAACGTTTGGTGTGATATAACTTTCATAAACAATTTTTTAAATAGTTCTGAGTTTGATTTATACTATACACTCATGTCCAAATTATCTTTACATGCATAAAATCACTGATATCTCAGAAACTGTGATCTATAATTTTATGAATTTGTGTGAAATGATACAAAACACATAAAAACAAAGGAAAAAATTTAAGAGCAATGCATATGATATAAAACTGTAGCATGAAACAATAAAAATGCCAATAATATGTGACAAGAGTTCAGAAAAAAGAATAACTCAGAAAAGAATTAAGGCTTATGAATTTAATATGGAATGTGATCTCCCCTGACGTGTACACACATATCACAACGTGTTTTCAATGCTGGCAATAATGTTGTTAACCACAGTTTGGGGAATTAAGTTCCACTCCTCCTGCAATGCGGTCTTCAGGGCATTTATATCTCTAGGAGGAGGATGTCTCCGAGCAACTGCTTTTCCAAGGTAGTCCCATAAGTTCTCTATAGGGTTCAGATCAGGAGATTTTGCTGGCCACGGTATTCGCTCAATGGCTTCACTTTCAAGGAATTCGTCAACTAGGTTTGCTCGATGTGGACGAGCATTATAGTCCATAAGGTTCTAAGACCTCATCCCGATATCTCTGGGCGGTCACAGATCCGCTGTTGAAAACGTGCAGAGGCGTACGTCCATCCATCATTATTCCTCCCCATACCATCACCACCAGCACTACAGAAACGGCCACGTTCCATAATGTTCGAAGAAAGATTTCGCGTTCCTGACTCCCTCCAGATGTAAACACGTTTAGAATCAGATGTTAAACTAAACCTCGACTCATCAGTAAAGAGAACATGGGACCATTGCTGTTCACTCCAGTTCTGATGTTCTTTGCACCAATTAAAGCGATCCCTCTTTTGTTGTGAAGACAGTGAAACACATACCCTTGGCTTTCTGGCATAAAGACCTTTCTCATTAAGCCTTCTGTATACAGTTTGCCGTGATACAACAGTTCCAGTAGCGGCTACAACCTCTAAACTTAACTGCCGAGCAGTAGACTTCCTGTTACGACGGGCAGTTATTGCCAGATATCGATCTTGAGAAGCAGTTTTTATTCGTTTACGACCTTGTCCAAGCCTCCTTACAACAGTTCCAGAGTTCTGAAATTGTTTGCATAGCGTAGAGACTGTCTGTCTTGAAATATCCACACATCTCGCTGCTTCCATGATTGTCTATCCTGCTTCTAAACGGCCTATAATTAGCCACTTCACAGATTCTTCCAAATGATATTTCGGAGCCATAACAAACCGTTTTGAGTCCTTACACACTGAAATCAAACGCGCTGTATTGCAGAAATTCATATTCACTTTTGCACAAAGCGCTTGATTCACCGTTGGATGACGTAAGGTCTTTATTTGCATATCAAAAAGCGTTTGATCACTTTTGATCAGATAATGCTAATTAAGCTTGTCTTTCACACATTCCCTACAAAAATGGATAACATCAATTGGATATTTCATGGAATATCATTATTTTTGTGTATATAAAGATAAATTTGGACATGAGTGTATATCAAGAATACAATATTAACCTATAAGAAACTGATAAATCAATTTGTGTATAAGGTACGAATTGAGATTTTTCACTCTGAATATGTATTTATTCATATTCAGTAAAATTAATTGGGAATATGTATTTATTTGAATAAATCTGTCACATATGCGGAGGGTTACGAGCTCGACACTCGGTCCAACCAAATACCGTCGTGTACACGGGGGCTGGCGCACGTTAATCTGTCGTGGCCAAAAATGTCCTCATCTTGGCGTGAGGTTTGGAGAGTGGGGGGCCAGCTCAGATGTTGACCTCGTCACTTGACTGTGGTTCGAAATTACGAGGCGTTATCCTTGGACCACGATCGATGGCGAAGTCAACACTGAGCTGGCCCCCACTCTCCAAATTTCCGCGCCACTCCAAATGAGGAGGTCCTTGGCCCTTCGGGATATATCCCGGATCGTCGCCAATAGCACGTTGCTTCAGTGCGACGTTAATTAACAACCTACCTACCGCCGCATACGAAAACCCGGAAATCAAAGTATTGAAATTAAATGTGCTGTAAATCATTGTGTAAATTTGCAAACTATTCGTAATGAGCTTTGGATATTATACTGATTAATCTCCTCTAATTAACTTACAATTAACACTTCAAAACATCAAAGGATTAGACAAGCAATCAGGTTAGTTGCGAATGTGGAATGCTTGTTAAAGGGTTCCATTGCTCGCAGGATGTAAAGTACAAAGTGATTCAAAGGATCTTACGAAGATTGACCTTTAATCTTATAAGTGCCTTGGTGATTGGAAACGTACTTTCAATTAGAGTTGGCTGCGGTAGCCCAGTTGGAAGAGCAACGGATTAGCAACTGGAGTGTTGCGAATTCGAAACTCGATCCATCCAAAGGCAGTCGTGTGCTCTGGGGCTGGTGCATGCTAAATCTGTCGTGGCCTCAAATGTCCTCACGTTGACGGAGTGCAGAAGTTTCGAGAATGGGGTGCCAGTTCAGACGTTGACCTCGCCATCCGACTGGTTCGAAATTATGAGGCGTTTTCTTTGGATCTTTCCCTTTCAAATTTAGGAAAGCAAAATATGATTGAAGTTTTCAATCTTCCTTATGGCTCTCGTACCGCGGTAACGACTTCAAAACTCGGTCCAAGCAAAGACCGTCGGTACATGGGTGCCGGTACATGTTAACTCTCTCGTGGCTTCAAATGTCCTCAAGTCGGAATGGTGTGGAAGTTTGGAGAGTGTGGTGCCAGCTCAGATGTTGATCTAGTCATCTGACAGTAGTTTGAAATTACGAGGCGTTGTCTTTGAATCTTTCCCTTCGCGATTAATACCGGACCGTCGCCAATAGATCGTTGTGTCGCTCCAGTGCGACGTTAATTGACTACCTACCTCAATCAGAAAAGCGTTAGATATTGAATGCATCATTTATTTCGCTAAAGGTCATGCATATCTAAAATTTTAACCCGTTTCGCACTGGTAGGTATGGTATTTTTAATTAACGTCACACTGGAGCAACACAATCGGGCTACCGTGGTCCTGTTTTGTACCTGAAATCTCAAAAAATTTCCAAATTGGAAAGTTTAGTTGTAATACTCCCACACCATATAGAAAAAAAAGTTTCATTTCTGAGAGGAATATTCTCTGAAAGATGTGCAATTAAAATGTTACCATTTATTAGCGATCGGGACTATCTCAAAACTCTGAGAGAAAGTTAATTAAAATTCGCAACTCACTTCAAGGGATGTCTAAAGCAGCATTTATTTTGTCATTAAAAGTCGGTAACTGCGCGGGTGAAATGGTTTAAGTCAAAATGTAAATTTCATAATTGCAAGTATTTCATAAAGCGTTGCGACTTTTCAATTTGAAAATTAGACCTGGAAAACGGTATTCTAATTGAAAAGCTTCTTCAAAAAGAGACCATGTAAAAATTAAGTTTTGCACATATACGTTTTCTGGTTCAACGTATAAGGTAACCGTTGTTTAAACAGGATTTGAACGCTTTTTCTTAGTGGCAGTGCGTTTATAAAATTAATAACTTCAACACATTCATACTTACCTAAACAATATACATATTTCCTTTACACCTACTAATAATAAATGCTTAATTGTTAGAACAGATGACAGTTGCTAAATTTACTTGATTTCTACAAACTTCATCTTTCCTCCATCAGCACAGCTTCTCCAGTTCTTCGTGCCATGTCTGCAACGGAGTTTAAATATCTGAAGGGTTCACACGGATATCTCCGTTCTTCTGCCTGTTATATCCCCTGCTTGATTTGGGCCACGTAGGGACTTGAGTACTTATAAGAGTAAGGAATTAGCAACCGGAGGGTTGCGAGTTCGGAACTCTATCCACGGGAACAGGTGTACGCGAGGACTGGTGTACGTTGAACCTGTCGTGGCCTCAAGTTGGCGTTATATGGAAATTAGGAGAGTGGACTGCCAGCTGAGGTTCAGTCCTCGTCATCCGACCCTATTCAAAATTACGAGGTGTTGTGCTCGGGATTGGTCCAGGACCGTCCCACTATCCCATTTTGTTATTCCAGTCCAACGTTAATTAACTACCTACCTACTCAACCCGCATGGCTTTTAACCAGTTTTGATCCATACAATCCTTATTAAGGATCCATTCAACCAATATATATGGTTATTTAGTCTTTATGTGTGCTGTAGGATCAAGGCAATACTGCACTATTTGGAAATCTCGAGACTCTGATTGATTGATATTGCTATCTAGTTACTTTTTGTGCTGGTCTTGTGTGATGGATGAGAGGGAGTCAGGCTTCTGAGTTTCTCTTCTCAGCGAGTGATGTGTATAGCCTACCTTGATATTATGAAAATATTAGGTTGGTGCAAAAGTTCGTCCCGTTTTTTTGAAAAATATTGAAGAAAAATTTTATTTACTAAAAATTGCATTTAATCAATATAGTAGGTGCCGTTCTGTTCGATAACCTTTCTCCATCTGTCCTGTAGATGCATAATTCCGCGCTCAGAAGTTCTGAGGTTCCTGGCTAAAGCACTGATAAAGGTGACGGAACTTTCTGAACCACTTACGGTACGGCGAATCATCAACGGCATCCTCACCATACACATATCTCCTTTTATGTCTGCGAAGCATTCTTGCCTTTTCGGAAATAAAAAAGCATAATATGTATAAAATTCTCCTTAGTTTCTGCCATTTTTAATGCTTAACAAAATTCAAAAAATGCAACCAAATAACAATTTTTTTCACAAGTACTCGCTGAAATGCCTTCTTTCAAACAACATCAAAACTTCACACGTGTGAAGTAGATAACATTTTGGTTTTGCGATGTAATGCCATCTAGTGCCACAAAAGGGATGAAATTTTGCATCAACCCAATAAAATAGGATGTACAAGCATTGTGAAATCCCAATAGAATCCTAAAATGGGTCAAACATTGCAGATTCTTCATTGCAGTAAAGCTTCTTTAGATCGCTTATTCAACCCTCCAAAGTTTTCGACGAGATATCTCGTACAATATCTGGTAAAATTTGCTAAGGACGAGATATAAGAGACAAAACTGCCCTATTACTCCAAGGAGTGAAGATCCAAGTAGAAAAAGCAGGACTGGTGACAGATTGGAACAGGTTTTGCAATAGAGATCACTGTCGTATTTGGAAACATTAGGTATTATAGATATCATATTTGAATGGCATATAACCCGCGGTTTCTGAACAGTTGATCAAGTAGAAATGCAATCTAAAGTTGTGCGTGTCAAGTATAATCAAGTATGTCAATCACTTTTCAAAGATTGTTAATGCCTTTTTCACATAGACAATGATGTCAAGCAATCATTCGTGGATGGTTTCCGAATTATTGACAAGTTTACCTATGCACTATGGATCACATGCTAATGGTACACTGATGGAAGGACTCTTCCTTATTAATAGCTTTTATTATCAATAGCTACTCTACACGAACCTTAACCCAGAGCAGAATTGATAAGTAAGGTGAACTTAACTTATCAATTCTAGACAATACAAATTTATTTTCTCTATTATGTGTGCTTATACCATAGTATATTCCAGCAAACATTTTTTAATATGCTTTTGTTGGTTGGTAGTAGAATTTACGTCCCACTACAACGGTCTGTTGGCGACGATCTAGGGATTGATCGTCGCCAATATCCGATTGGATTGGATTGGACGTCGCAGGTGGACACTGTTTCACCTGTACGGCTTTTTCGGCTATATATCCGCCTTACAGAGAGATTAGGGAGAGAGAAAGGAGAGCCAGCAATCTACTATACACATAAAACATTCAAGATAATACACATAAAAAAGCAAAAGATAAGTGAAGGGCAAAACATGTAAGTACAAAAACACAGTATGACGTAAGAAAAGGATTACAAAATCAGTTAAATTTAGAGAACAAAATGGTAATAACAAGGATACGTATTCAGACGGATAAGTATTCAGAACAAAAAAATTTCTTAGATCAAACCTCTAAAGAGACAACTAAAAAATACAGATATACTAATTTCGCGTAAGAAAAGCTAGATTATTTGGAGAACTTTCGACTTCTCAGCTCTCACAGATATAATCAATGTTTGAGCTGAGAAATTCCATCATATCAAGGATTTTGTGGTGGCAGTGTCTCTTCTTAGCAGTACTTTGGCACCAACGAGAGTAGTTTTGTAGAGAAGGTCTCGCCAAATGCCACGGAGGGAAATATCCGATGACAACACACCATAATTTTAAACCACAGTTAGATCACGAGGTCAACACCAGAGCGGTCACCCCACTCTCCAAACTTCCACACCACGCCGGCGTGTTTCTATACTTATGAGGCAATGTACCTTAGCTTTATCCGTGACCATCTTATATATGAGCTGTCAAGAGTTTATACCAGATACATCAAATTATTAAGCATCATAAAACTTTGTTTTTCGTGAACGTGTTTTTCGGGTGAATTGCAGTCGTTTGACATAAAAGTATTACTAGGCCAGCTCCTCTATGAAAGATGATATAGGATTTCTTCTTTAAGAGAACTTAACTATTCTCATGAAACTGAAACGGGTTTGGAATATTATGTTTTTGTGAAAAGGAGGGATTGCTGTATGATAGGGCAGATCTCATACTTGGTTCGCTTCTTCCACTTGCAGTAATGTGAAAACATTTAATCCTCCGAAGGTCAAAAGATTTCAGACTAATGTAGTAATGCTTTTACCCCACATGTTACATAATGAATATATAATGAAAAAATCCTAGGAAAGAAAGTTTATATTGTTCAAGAATATCAAATTTGTTTGGTAGTCAAACAGGGAAGAATGCAGATCGTAAATTTGAGTTTGAATCCCCTCAGATAGTTAATGAACTATACCCTAAGTAACCTTAGGATATAAGTAAGCAGGTAAAATCTCACTGGAACAATACAGAGGGATATTGCTACTGTTCGGGATCAATCCCAAAAGGAAAGATCCAAGAGCAACACTTCGTAATTTTGAATCACGGTCAGATGATGAGGTCAACACCTGAAATGACACTCCATTCTCTAAACTTTCACATCGCGCCAACGTCAATACATTTGAGGCAACGGCAGATTTAACCTGTATCCCCCACGTACACGACTGTCTTTAGTTGGATCAAGTTTCGAACACACAACCCTTCGATTGCTAATCCGTTACTCTGTCAATCGGGCTACCTTTGACCTCCCCTTAATATATAGGAGGTGATTCTGTATTCTATGGTATCAAAAGATTACAATAACATTATGTTTAATTAATTCCTGTGATTTGTTCGTTTTCTACCCCACATGAAAAAGTTTTTAGCCATTGTCACCCCCAAATGAAAATGAATTAGCTTTAAACTGCTATAAAACACGTTTCAACTTCGTTAATAAAAGGTAAGATATGTGAAGAATAGTAGAACAAAGAAGCGACCACGAAACTGTTATTTGCCATGCAGTATAGTCGCTATCTTTTATAATGAACATACCAATACTTCCGATCGAAATCCGTATGATTATTACTCTACCTTCTCAATAACTTCCCGGATTCTGGACCTCTAATAGACTTCATAGCACAGTAAATATATTGAAGACGTGACCGTTCCCTATCACTATAGATCAGCGTATATCATCAGAACTAATAGCAGTTACAAATACGTTCTTTGATGCTCTCTGCAAGTGTAACTATAATAAATTAGAGTAGAATTATTCACTGAAACTCTTCCTCTAAGGTACTCAGCATTTCTGTGGATATTTACATCAAAACTCCTGCCAGTTAATGCCACTTGTTGATGCACCAGCATGATTGAGCTAGCATACATCAGCAGATTCTCTATTTCTCTGATTGATGATAGTACTTCTCATTATGTTCGTTGACAGCGTAAATCATCATGGCTAAGAACAGTTATAGGTATATTCTTTGAGTCTTATTTGTGGATACCATATTTACTGGCGATTACTTGCAAGGCTCGGCATTCTAGTGTGTATACAGTATACATCATAAATATGTGTACAGTTCAAGTCTAGATATTTGGCATTTGCGTCACGTAGTTATGAACGAGCCTACACCTTCAAATAGAGGACATATTAAGCGTAAGTGATGCATTTCCGCCATTGGCGTCTTTAGCGCTGATTCTGGTTCCTAGTTCATCACTTGGCGCCGGAAGCGATAGCATCGTTTACGAACAGTCGAAGCAATTAACTTATTCTATCGCCACACATGATTATGCGCATGGCAGCTATTTTCTCTGGTAAGCTTACTACTTTCCATGAAATGGACACCCTCGAAAGGAAGTATGCTTATGGATGAGGAGAATAAAAGGTAATGGATCTTACTCGCTCGTTTCGGATTTCTGTGCGTTTTTGATTCGGTATGAATGTGAATACCTTTAACCCTCCAAATGGTTTCGACGAGATATCTTGTCTATCAAGATCTGACCAATTTTGCTAATGACGGGATCTCTGGTCATCAAGATATTTCCCATTTTTTTATGATGACGAGATCAAGATCTAGTCAGTTTTCTTCTAATGACGAGATATCTCGAGCATCACATCTGATTAGTTTTTCTAACGACGATGAGACAACCAACAGAATGGCTAATACACCGGCCTACAGGCAATTGCATCTTGATTGGAAGTGGCTTGTGCACAATTCTTAAGATTCCAATAGTTAAAAGGAAAGCATGAGACATTGAGTTTCTTCAACCGAATAGGAACTGTTGTATGCTATGGATTTTAATTGACACAGCCTTCATAAAGTTAATTTTGTTTCATAAAAATTTGAAGGGTATCTTACAGCAATAAAATTTGAAATGACAAACCTTATTTAAAAGATGAAGTTAATAAAGAAGTAGAATATATAAAAGTTGAAGAACTATGAAGACTAATAAAAAGAATGATTTGGTTTGTCACTCTACTGGTCATGTTTCGCTACAGGAGGGCTAATTAAATCATGATCTTCGGTTTAAAAAATGAACAGTGATAATATTTCATTAATAATGTGACAGTTTCAATGATAATATTATACGACTTACGATACCTATGCCATTATCCCATGCTAATAAATAAAACACGATAAAAACTCCTGAAAGTTCTTCTATTCACTTAAATCCAGAAACTCAGCATATTATCTTCTTAATCTTATGAGGATCATATAAGCATCATTCCATTGTTCAACCTACAGTTTTCTCTGCATGACTTTGTAATCAATATGAGACTATTTGGCCAATAGAATCTTTCCTGGTATTCTTTCAACCAATAGGGAAGGGGGAAATTTTAACCCCAAAGGTGACAAGATTTACAAAGAAAAGAAGACAACGGCAGGTCGTGGTTCGGAATACTGCTCAAGGCTAAATGAACTAGGGCATTAGGAAAAGCGTTCTGTTCTCCACCAACGAAGTTTGGGTAAATGCATTAGAATTTAGTAGATGCTTTCGTTAATGCATGAATTTAATAAATGTGGGATTAGGCCGGGCTCCCATGTGGGACACAATAACCATAATCCAAGAAATGAAGAGATGAATTAAAATTAAGAGGAATTTAATACGGATTATGTACAAAATGAGAAGAATTGACAGGGTTTTGGACAGTCTTATACAAAAGCAATTAAAGTTTACATCTTAGCATCCGTTGGCTGCAACGTCTTTCTTCCTCGTCCGCCAGTCCTCATCTCTGTCCTGCTGATTTTGAAGGGAATCTGCTATCGCTAAGTGTGCCGTACGTGGGTGTTTCGGGCAATCATGGCGTCCTTTACGTCCAAACATCGGTGTTCACTGGGCGACGAGGGATTTCTGGTATCCCACAAAAATGCATTAGAATATAATAAATGCATACGTTAATCCATGAGTTTATTAAATGCATTTACGAAATACATATTAATATTTTACTTACTTCATTTGCCAAATTTAGACGACGCGGGATTTGAATACTTCGTTCTGCAGGGTTTATAGAAAAGGGAACCATAAAAAAGTATCTTACAGGAAGTACAGTTTATTCTCATTTGAATAAAAGAATTGTCATATTTTACGTAGTATTTTTATCCATTTATTATATTTAAAGAAACTTTGATTTTAATAAACCCCATCCTACTCCAGAAAGCATTTAACGTTTCATTCACTATAAGTAAAGAACCATGGCCATTGTCAATACTTGGCTGTACTGTCATCCTGGAACGAGTCCTCTTTCAAATACTAATTTAAATTTTAATAGAACATATAGCCTCTCAACAACTATTTTAAATCTTCTCATTCTCTAACATAAATTGTAACTTTTTAAAAATTCATTATATGGGCAAAAGGACAGCTTTTAAAATCAATAGCCATTTCCAACCAAAGCAAGTCCATTTTTCATGTGTCACTAATTTCATTACCGGATGTTTAAGCCCCATTGGGGTCAGGTGCTCCATCATCCTCGCAAAACCGGAGCAGAGCTTTTTCTGAACTTAGAATTCCCTGTGTAATTTGTGTCGAAACTCCGATTCGAGTTTAATTTTCGTGCTGTAATCTCCGCTTCAGGAGAAATTGTTAATTAATTGTAGAATAAACTCTAAATTTGAAAAGTGTAACCAAAGTTGTTTTTCGTGTCACTCTCCCATATCGCATTTTCGGGGGAAATTAAAAGATTCGTACACCTCTTGACTTCGGAAGGTATTTATTAGGAAATGTTACGTGATAAATCATTCTCCAGTCTTTAAAATTAAAGAAAGGGGAAGTAATAAAGTTTTGGGGAAGAGAGTGAAGTGTAAACAAATGTTCGGAAATCCGTTAATATGACATTTACCATGAATTGATTCTTAAAATTTTACAATGGCACCAACTATTTTCGCTATCATTCCTTACCCAATACTTGGTGTCCAAAATTCCGTAGTCGGGATGAATGGCGTCAATTTTGTTAACCCCACATGTGGTTTCGACGAGATATCTCGTCCATTAAGATCTCACCAATTTTGATAATGACGAGATGTATCATCATCACGATATAGCCGTTTTTTTATGATGAAAAATTCAAGATCTGGTAATTTTTTTCTAATGACGAGATATCTCGTCTCCAGAATCTAGTCAGATTTGCTAATAACGAGATATCTCGTCGAGACAACCACCATGAGGGTTAAATCTTTTAAGAACCACCCTGTGAATAAATGCATAAAATACTTACATTTCGATATACATATATAAATTTAAAAATTATTAAACAAAACCGGGTCCAAGATAATTTAATCTTACCCTTTGTTATGGGATTAAGACCACTAGGAATTCTTTTTTCCTAATTAAGTGCTTGCATTATCTGAAGCATAAGAAATATTCGGATATATTTTTAATTCCGTCGACAATGACAGTGGTGAGATCCTAATCTCGAACTAGAAATTTAAAATTAGTTTATAAGTTTGAGATATACTGAACGAAAAAAAATGTAAAACTAATTATATATATAGCTACATCTAAAAATGAAATCATCTATTTAAATCTTTCAAATTTACAAAATTATACAATGTTTCCTTTCAATACTTATAAAGTATTTGACTCGGACTTATTGGCGAAAGCGAACACATTTTAATCATTATTCAAATATTTTTGAACTTTTCAAGATTATTGTAAAATATTTTTAACAAGTCTTACGAGAGAGAGAGAGAGAAACTAAGAAGCAAATCATAACTGAAATCAAAAGATTAATAAAGAATATTTTATATAACTTGTCCAGCTTTCCCAAATCCAATTTCTTTAATCAAAAAGAATGAATTAGAAATATGAAGTCTGCATAGAATTCATGCACTAAGGAACGCGGTAGCCCAGTTGGAAGAGCAAAGGATAGCATCAGAAGGGTTGCGAGTTCGAGACTCGATCCAAGCATAGGCTGTCGTGTATATAGGAGCTGGTGCATGTTAAATATGTCATGACATCAAATGAACTCACGTTGGCGGGGTGTGGAAGTTTGGAGAGTGGGGTGCCAGCTCAGGTGTTGACCTCGTCATCTGACCGCGATTCAAAATTACGAGGCGTTGTCCTTTATCTTTCCCTTAGGGATTGATCCCGGACAGTCGCCAATAGCCATTTGTGTTGCTCTAGTACGACGTTAATTAACTACCTATTTACCTCGTCATATACTATATAGTTTCTAAATAGTTTTAAGTAAATAACTACGTAAAATTAAGCAGTTTCAGTACATTTTGAAAAGCAACGAATCAGGTACCAAAGCAAAGAAATCGAATGGCGATAAAACGAACCTAATTTTTAAACTTTAGGAAAAAGATCATTGTTGCGAATTGTTTGTTTCTCTGTATAATGCTTGATGACGCAAAACACACTGTCAAATTTGGTTTCAGTATCATTTATTTTAAAAGACTATTATTATATTATTTTACAACTTTATTCTTTTAACATGTTAGGAATTTCACAGGTATGTTACATGGAGTTATTTAAAAATTTGCCGATAAGTTAAAGCCTAAAATAATCTATTTCAAAATTTGCAAAATTAAATATCCTCAATCTTATCTATCAGTCTTTTTTATACATCAGTAACATGATTAGACCAAAGAAAACGTTAACATCGCCAATTGGCAATAATTATCATCACCTATTGGCTATAATTTCGGGAAAACCACCCCTTCTAGGTTTGCTACATGCACTTCTTGCGCACTAGTGGAATGAATCCAATATATAAATAACCGTTTCGTAACGAAAAGTTTAGTCACCAATTTGCCGAGGAGCCGGTACCATATTTTTGAGTTTTACCAATAACATTTCCGAATGTTCCCTAAACTCATAATCCCTAATATTTTTATAAAGCTTGTCCAAAAATGTTATTGGCACAGCATGTCCGTTTTGAACCTTGCGCCACAAAACGCTAACCACAAACTAACCAAACATGAGCCAGGGTGTAATTGAAACAATGTCATAAGAGTGTTTAGGATGTCATCTGGGTTTTGGTGGTTCCGGTTCTAGCTTCCGGAGAAATCCCAACTCAAAATGCTGGCTAGCAGCATTCAATTATTCTATGTTATTTCTGCGTGTTATCAACTGTGCCATAAGCATCTCAGGAACAAGGAAACTTAATTTATTCAGACAACAATTAAAAACTGGTAAATGAATACAGATCAAATAGTTTGACATGCGTAAGGAGAAAAGATGTCGGTGCACTGTTATTCAGAATTCTTAACGCGAACACTAACGATAAGAACATTCTTAGTGTTGCCACAAAGCGAACACAAATTCTAGAGATGTTTCTAGTGTGGCCACAAGTGCAAGAAAAAATTAATAGTTGTTAGTGCTAACTTTTTTAAAGAAAATTATAAAATTTAAAAGTATATTCTAACCTAAAAAACAATGGCCCGGTTATATTCAAGAACACAATACCATCGCCAATTGGCGATCTTTCTGGAATAAATTAATTCGTCGTAAGCCTTCCCCCAATATCCGTGATAAAAGTTTCAGTCGCCAATTTGTAGATGGGTTGGTACCGGGTTCTCTCTCTCTCTCATTCAGTTATATCCCCAACAGACAGATTTTCAGTTATAAAAAATGTTATACTTATTAAAGTATTTAGTGCTGTTTTATAAGTTGTGTTTGTCCTCAAGTTTCTTCCATTGTCTTACTTCTGTCATAGAAGCGCACAGGCGTTGTGAAGAATGAAAGGTTATTTTTATTCATTTATTCCAAAATTAAGTATACTGTATTAAAACTTTAAATAACGGTATGGAAAATATCGAACAAAGATTTATGTTAAATAGAACTCTAAACAATGATCATTAAAGCTTTCACTCCAACAACATTCCATATTTCTCCAAGCAGTTTGTATTCTTTTGACCACATATTCCCTTGGATTTTAAACAACTACGAATTACATGATAAGAAAGGTTCGCTTGTCTTCCAGTAGATCCTAATGATTGCCTGTTTCGATGCATATCCATTTTACGCTGTTACAGTAAGTTCAAACTTTTACATTGCACCATAATTAATAGCTTCTCAATTATTTCGCTCAGTATGGAAAATTAATTGAAATTAGATAGCAACGCATGGCTATTACTCTCACTAAGATTTATCATTTTGGGATAGAGGAACATTTCAAAAATATGAAAATATATTCCCAAGTATGCATGCAACGATCCTAACCTTCGGAGGAGTTCACACACATATATCCGTCTTACAACCTGGAGTCTTTCCTTCATAACCATAACCAGTTTTGCCCTTCTTGACCAATAAAACCTTTCCTGGAATTATTTCAACCAATCGATGTGGTTCTTGAGTCATTACGTGTTTATGAGGACAAAACAATCTTACACTACTCGGAAATCTCATAATGGTTAGAGGTTCAACCCTTCTGGTGATTTTCTCAACGAGGTATCTCGTCAATTGCACCTCTTCATTTATTAGATCAGGTCAGAACTACCAGAACTGGATGAACGAGGTATCTCGTCATTAGGAGAAAACTGATCATATCTTGATCTTATCATCGTCAAAAAATTAGCAACATCTCGTCATTGCAAAGTTGGTCAAATCTTGATAGACGAGATTTCTCATCCAAATCACGAAGGATTAACGGAGGGTATTTGATAACGCTTTCGAAACAACTATTAAAGGTGCAGATCATAAAAAAATTGGCAATATCTTGATGACGTCATATCTCGTCATTAATAAAATTGGTCAGATCTTGATGGACGAGATACCTCGTCCAAACCACTTGGAGGGTTAATCGATGTTTTCTTTACATACATCACTTAATATTCGCATTAAGATTCTGCTATCTTATCTTTAACATATCTTTCTGGTATCATGCTAAGAAAGTAATATTTGATGTGTATCTATGATTTTGCGACAGGGCTTAAGCATCAATTGATATGCTAACTTCATTGATCTGAACTTTTTGTAGTGTTTTGCAAAAGTACATGATAGTAAAAATAGACCTAAAAAATAGGTCTATTTTTCGTACATATTATCGTACTTTTTAGATTTTATCGTAATCTCTGAATACCATATAATAGAATTCATTGTAAACAAAGTAAATTTGGACAAAAAAAATTACGACCCATCTGGTATAAATTTATAAAATTTTAATTAAGATAAAGGTCGTGTAGAATTGGAAAATTAAATTGGATACAAATATAAACCCCTTTCCGATATCATTTTGATATTAACCCTCCAAGGGGTTTTGATCAAATATATCGTCCAACAAAATCTGATCAATTCTCTTTTAACGACGAGATATCTCGTCCATCAAGATCTGGTCAGTTCTCTTCTAATGATGAGATATCACATCCAACAAGATCTGGTCAGTTCTCTTCTAATGACGAGATATCCCGTCCATCAATATCTGTCCAGTTCTCTTCTAGTGACGAGATATCTCGTCCATCAAGATCTGGTCAGTTCTCTTCTAATGACGAGATATCACATCCATCAAGATGTGGTCAGTTCTCTTCTAATGACGAGATATCCCGTCCATAAATATCTGTTCAGTTCTCTTCTAGTGACGAGATAGCTCGTCCATCAAGATCTGGTCAGTTCTCTTCTAGTGACGAGATATCTCGTCCATCAAGATCTGGTCAGTTCTCTTCTATTGACGAGATATCACATCCATCAAGATCTGGTCAGTTCTCTTCTAATGACGAGATATCCCGTCCATAAATATCTGTTCAGTTCTCTTCTAGTGACGAGATATCCTGTCCATAAATATCTGTTCAATTCTCTTCTAGTGACGAGACAGCTCGTCCATCAAGATCTGGTCAGTTCTCTTCTAGTGACGAGATATCTCGTCCATCAAGATCTGGTCAGTTCTCTTCTAGTGACGAGATATCTCGTCTATCAAGTCTGGTCAGTTCTCTTCTAGTGACGATATATCTCGTCAAAACAACCATCACGTGAGTAAACATAATCAAAATAAAATTATGTGAAAAATGTATTATTTTGAATACTAGTAAATCACTAGGCAGGCTCAATCTCCATGCATTATTATCAAGCATCACTCCTAGGTCATTGAGGACATAATTCTTCAAAACCACTCTCACGGTTCTGTGAACGTGCTTACATAGTAATAACTCATTATATAAGTCGGGTAAGCTGATACATTGTTACTGTCACCGAATTTAGCACATCAGAAGCTGGAAGTGGGTCAGGGCATTAATTAAGCGGAAGGATTCAGCAATAAAATCCGGAGATACGAGAGTGCCAAAGTGACTGATTCCATCAAGAAGACTTAATGAAGAAAGCCCATATTTAATCAAATTGGCGGAGAGGACGGTTAGCTATAAATTTCTTCCAGGGTTTCTTAGCTTAATTGGAGAGGATATGCTTGGTATTTTTTAGAAATACACATATTTGAGTTTCAATTATTTTTTAAGTATCTGTGTGCATAATTCTTCTTCAATAATAACATTTATTCTTTAGCGTAGCAGTATAAAAATAGTGAGGATAGGACATTAATTGTCGTGAGTTTTAAGTTAAAGTGATTCATTAAATCTGGAAATACACCACGCGTTTCGATAGATATAAAGAAGTTATTGAAATTTCAAATTGAGAAAGAAAAAGTACGCTTAAAGATTTTCACTCTAGTCTCTCATGGCTCTCTTTTTAAATTTGCTTTCCTGAGTTGTGTGCCACTTTTAAAGATGGATTATTTTAATTTCTTAATTATAAATTTTATTTGATAACTATATAGGGGCTGGGTTATTACAGTTGGAAAAGCAACGGATTAGCCACCTGAGGGTTGCAAGTTCGAAACTTGGCCCAACCATAGACAGTCGTGTACACGAGGATTGATGGACGTTAAATCTGTCGCAACACCAAATACCCTCGCGTTGGCGTAGTGTGAAAGTTTGAAGAGTGGGGTGCCAACTCAGGTGTTGACCTCGTCATCTGACCGTGATTCAAAAGTACGAGGCGTTGTCCTCGATCCTTCCATTTGGGATTGATCCCTCACAGTCACCATTAGCCCGTTGTCTTGTCTAGTGAGACATTGAGTAACTGCCTGGTCTATCTAACTTGATCTTTCCCTTCGGGATTGATCACGGAACGTTTACAATAGCCCGTTGTGTTGCTGCAGTGGGACGTTAATTAACTACCAACCTCCTATGTTTCTCTTATTGAAATTTTTCGGAGTTGTGTGTCACTTCTCTCGAAGATGTAGCATTTTAATTTACTAATTATAAATTTTTCTCGATTTATAAATACGTTTAAATTAATAATTAGCAATTTAGATCAATATATATTCAGTATGGAATACTATTTTTTTACTTTTTCAGGCAATTAGTTTCTAGAATCATTTTTAAATGGCTAGTTGACTGGTAATCAGAAATTTACCTATTACGCGACAAGGCGTACAGCGTTTCTAAATCGCTAAAATGTGCTAATATCAATTTATGTCCCGAGAACCTTGTGGTGCATGGTTCATTTAATAAACCCTGAATTTATGATCGTTCCAGCAAGTTTTTTCTCACTTGAACAAGTTTTCAAAATATGCAACTTTTTCGTCTTTGATGCAGAGAGGAAATTCAAAAGTTGCGTTTTGCTAAAAAAACTGTGCCTTATTGATTATTTGTTGCAACGTGAAGATCCTTTGAAAGTTTGTATGATGGGAACGAAAAATCACTGACAACACATCAAACAAGTTTTAGATCTAACTTTATGCACAAGTTAAAAAAATCTGAATAAAGCACTTTTCAAAAGAGATTTTCCGAGGCATCTGATGCATTTTGAGCACAAAAAATGCATTTCTTTGTGAATATATTACAGTTTTTCAAAGAACTCCCTCATTCATTGCTATGCATTTGTCTTTGGGCTACCTCAACGGCAATTCATCCGTGAATATGATGATGGCTCGCATTCAAATTTAAATGAAACATTGAAAATTTCTTATATAAGAAATTTGAAAAAACGTTATAATGTTTAATATTAATTTGAAATCTGTGTGAATTACTCGGAGATGCTTGGGAGAGAAGGCTGTTTGGTACAAAAGAAAAACGTCACCACTGCTTTGATTTTGTAGAATAATTTATCATTTTATTTCAATAACTATTCATTGCGTTGTTGCTATCTATTCGCTAACGTACATAGCGCAGAGGGTAGGTAGTTAATTAACGTCGCAATGGAGCAACACACAGGGCTATTGGGGACGGTTCGGGATCAATCCCGAAGAGAAAAGTCACCCCACTCTCCAAACTTCCACACCACGTAAACGTGAGGACATTTGAGGCCACGGCAGTTTTAACGTGCTCCCTCATACACGACGGTCTTCGCTTGGATTCGGACTCGCAACCTTCCGGTTGCTAATCCGTTACTCTTCCAACCGTGTTACCGCAGCCCATAATTGAAGAAAATATTTGTGAACTTTTTCATCAGTTCCCTAATTCAATAGTCTTCTTCAGAAGTACGTGGCCCAATTTCCCTCTTGAGGGAGTCAGACTATACATTTGTCATTAAAACCTTTACCTTTTTTAATTTAAACAAGTCAGTGTAACTGACTGTAACAAATGTCAGAAGTCACTATTTCCATTTCACTTCAAAGAGAAAGTTTTTAGATGTAAGCATAAACAAACCATTGGAAGACGAAGAAAATACTTCCTAACAAGAACTAATTTCATTTATCGCACTTTCGATGAAGTTTGGTGGTAATTGCCTTCGACATTTAAATAATCCGCATGGATCAATTAAAACGAAATAGAGAGGAGTCATTTGCAGTTTATGAATTAGGAGCACAAAAAAATTTTTATGTTCATTTGATTAAAAAATAAATAAATTACAAAATTATAACCAATTCTCAAAACGAGTTGCTAAAAATATAGTATAATAGTTTAAAAGTGTGATACAAAATCTGACTCCGTAACACTACAGTTCATCAAACTATCATTGTAAAGGGCACCAATGTTTCAAATTATTTTTAAATAGGACGGACACTTTTATAGTTAATTACACATTGTGGCTTGCTTATTATTTATATCAAGTCAAAATATGACACAAATACAAACTTATATTGTTAGATTACATATGACCAGAATTGAATGAATATTAGGTAAAAAGCCCTCCAAAAATTATGAATGGATAAATTGACGCTTCTAAACATTTAACTTTATGGAGAACAGGATAAATATTGGCTTAAGCATGTACAGATGTATAAATTATTTTGCCTGGCATATGTTATTCTTACAATTGACGGGGAATCGATATAAGTAAGAATTCTAAAATATCAGTTCTGCAAGATATGCTAATTGTTTAGAGAGATCATACTGCTTCCAATGTCGTTCTTTCCTCTACTATTGATAAAAACCTCTTCAAACACTAGAGAGCGCAGTCAAACGCTTGTATAAAAGCGTTACGTCGGCGATACGAGGCCTGCATCAGGTGTGGTGGTCGACATTTTGAATAGCTTCTGTAATTATGCATTTGCGTTGTACTTACCGACTGATGTTTGTACATGTCGTTTCATTTCCATGTGAAAAGTTTCTCATGTTTTGTACATGTCATTTCTTTCTTACCCGTTGTTCCTTGTACTTATCTTTAATTCATGCAAATCTAATTGAATTATTTCGTTTTTTCAAGCAGTTATTGATGTTTATTTAACATTAAAGCGTTGTTTCCATATTTCATGCCTCTTCTTTCAATTTGCGTCGGACCGTGTGTTTGTGCCGAAATGGATAGCGCCCTCTAGCGATCATACATTCTATGGTGAAAAGTGTTTGTTTCGTTGTGTTCTATCATCCCCTGAAGTTTGTCCTATGACCGTAAAATCACCCTGTATACACAAGGGAAGTTTTACTGATACTGAAAGACGAAAAAGACCCAGGATAAGTTACAGGAATCGAAACTCAATTGGCATTATGATTGGTGAAAAAAAGAATAAAGTACAGTCGAGGAAAAAAAACGCACCCCCCTTTATTTCGAGCACTATTCATAGTAAATCAAATTCAAAGATATCATTCAATAGAGAATAAAGACCTCAACAAAATCAAATGCAAAAAATGCATTAGGGCCTTCATATCAAATTTTGCATAGACAACAAAATTTCCAATAGAAACGTCATGTTTTGATGACTTAAACAGATTCTTCATCGTTAAATTAGTCTAAATATGAAATTTCATGACTCGACTATCTTTATATCCCGAAATATTCAATCTTAAATTGATGTCAATTTCAGGGATCACTCCACCTTGAAAATCGCTATTCGTAGATCGAGATTAATTGTAGTTATAGTTACTAGAATTTCAAATTTAAACCCTATTTCAAACGTATTTGTCAGCGCGTGCAAACGATCCGAGAATTATTATCCGAGATTTGTCACACGTTTTTTAAACTTTTGGTTGCCCCCTAAAATCGCAATAATGAGGAAAATTTAATGTAACTCAAAAATTAATGATTGTAATGAGCTAAAATTTTGCATGATCATATTCGAAGTCCTGAATCAATTCCATCAAAATATAAGGTTCCAATTCATAATTTTCCAAATATTAATTTAATAATTATTATTACTACTAAAAACTATTTTTAAATAAAATATTAGGTGAATTTTGCTTTGATTGTTTAACAATATCATGGTACAAAACATCAGCGCTATAGAAATATTATTCAGGAAGATATCCATAAAAGTCTAAGAAACTGATTTGACATTAGGAGCTCTAATCTTTCTGTACTCATAACTTCGAAATGATAAGACCTAATGACATGAAATTTGGTATCTGAAGTTAAAGTTTGATATAGATTGATTTGAAATTGTGTCAAAACAGGGGTTTCCATTGGAAAATATGAAGTTGGTGCTCAATTTAATATAAAGACGGCCCCTTATGCAAATTTTATGAATTTGAATTTATAGAAGACGTTAGTGCTGTCGAATGCCATCTCTAAATTTTCTCTACTGTAAAAATTGCTCGAATGAAGAGGGGTATTTCTTTTTTTTCGCGACTGTACATACAATTTATTAGGTGAAATGTATCTCCCATTACTTTCCATGAAAGATTGTATGATAATCTAAATAAATATCTACAGGCGAAATCATTAGAAGAGTAACGAATTAGCAACTGGAGGGTCGCGAGTTCGAAACTCGATCCAACCAAAGACCGTCGTGTATACGACACCTATACGTCGTGTATACTTGTATAGGGCTGGTGCACGTTAAATATGTCGTGGCGTCAAATGTCCTCACGTTGGGGTGGTGTAGAAGTTTGGTCTGAAGAGTGAAATGCCAGGCTCTGTTGCGACCTCGTCATTTGGTTCAAAATAATGAGGTGTTGGCTTCGGATCTTTCCCTTCAGGATTGATCTCGGATCGTTGCCAATAGCCCTTCGTGTTGCTCCAGTGCGAGGACAATTTATTTACCTACCTACCAAAGAAACCGCAATAGTTCAAGACAATTCTTTGGCCACCATCCCATGTATCCCCATATAATATAGTTTTGTATTTCACATGAGAAAACAATCCGAATTTTGTCTTGAGTTTTACATAATTCAACAGGTTAGTAGGTAGTTAATTAACGTCACACTGGAGCAACGCAACAGGTGGTCCGGTATCGATCCCCTAGAGAACGATCCGAAGACAAGACCTCATTTTGAACCACAGTCAGATGACGAGATTAATACCTGAGATATTTCAACATAGATAGTATATGTATCAGTTCTTGTAAAAAATTAATTTAAATTAGTCATTAGGGACTGTTGTATATACTATCATTATATATTAATTATTTATTCTATGTATGTATTTACAAACAATCAATTAATACACGAAAAGACCGTTCTTCGTATTGGGCGAGTCATGGCTTTCATATCTGGGAGTTTAATTAAAAACAAATCTGATCCGAAACATCCTTAATTAACACAACCCTCTATAAATCAAGAAATATTCCTTGAGTTTACAAATAACGGAGAAAAAATATCGTTTCGAAATGCTGCATTATTTGTAGGTATAAGATATACACATATATGATATTAAGATATAGATATACTTAGAATTTCAAGTTGTTATATGAAAACCACCTTGTGTGGAATATCCAAAACCAGCATATATTAGTGTGGTACTGCATCAGGTTAATTAAACTTTTAATTATTTAATTAAAAATATTTCTTTGTATTCTGTTAACATTTCAATGCATTTCACTGGATATTATTCAACTTTGGAAAAAGCATTTAATTTCATAATACTGGAATTCATAATGAAATAAAATTTTCTTGATAAATATAATCAGGAAAGGCAGAGAGGAATTGTAATTCTATAACAGATACGTTAGGTTAATATGAGCATAGACTTTTTGTTTCTAAAAACATCTGTTTTTGTTAACGGTGGTTAAAATCAAATCAAATATTCATATCAGGGATTTAATCCGCTTAATTAAATTATCTTTTCTACACAGAAATGTTCGATGTATTCCAATAATAAGAGAATAAGTTTTTCAAAATGTCTGATTTTTAAATTCAATTGAAATAATTTTACTTGGAGAAGCTAAAACAAAGATTCGTCTTTTTTCTTGTAATTAGAAAGAACTATTTTATTAAAGTATTGTACATCGAATCTTTCCCAATAAAATGCTATTATTTAATTACTACATCAAATTTAATTTATATTCAATTACTAAATCAAATTTAATTAATATTCTAATTACAAACCACGTATGGATTTCTATTCATTTTGAAGATCAGCAATTTAAATAATGCAATTAAAACTGTGTGGTGCATGAGGTAATAAAATAAATTTGAAATAGTAAAAGAAAATGGCTACATTTTAAAACTCCTGCATTCCATTAATCTGGAAAAAGCTAACAAGACGACACTACGGTAGCCAAAATAAGTATTTTATTGAACTCAACATTTTTAAATGGTTAAGAAAAGACATTTATAAATGAATGATTAAGCAAAGAAAATGTTTTGAAAGCTCTTAATTAATTCGTTATTCATTCTTAACGAAGCATATAAAAAAGAGCTAAGCCTACCTATATTTGTTTAACAAGTTGCAAAAAATGACTGTAAGATAAAATTAGAATTGTCATTTTTTTGTATGTACTGTTAATTAATTAATATGTCTTAAAAGCAACAATTGGGTTTCTAATTTTGAAAAATGGACGTTTTCTTATAAAAAGTTGAATAAATGCAGTTGGCCTTTTTCCTCTAATAATAGATATGCACATTAAGCTCACAAATAATTGTTTAAAACTTTTTTTCTAGATATATTCGAAGAAACATTTTTCTAGATATATTTGAATAGATATATTCGAAAAAACGTTTTTTCTTCGAAAAACATTTTTTTAGATATATTTGAATAGATATGTTTGAATAGATATATTCGAAAAAACGTTTTTTCTTCGAAAAACATTTTTCTAGATATATTTGAATAGATATGTTTGAATAGATATATTCGAAAAAACGTTTTTTCTTCGAAAAACATTTTTCTAGATATATTAGAAAAATTGTTTTTCAAGATATATTCGAAAACGTTTTTCTATATATATTTGAATAGATATATTCGAAAAAACGTTTTTCTAGATATATTTGAATAGATATGTTCGAAAAACATTTTTCTAGATATATTCGAAAAACATTTTTCCAGTATACTTGAAAAACATTTTTCTAGATATATTTGAAAAACATTTTTCTAGATATATTCGAAAAACATTTTTCTCAATATACTTGAATAGATATATTCGAAAAACATTTTTCTAGATATATTCAAAAAATTGTTTTTCAAAATATATTCGAAATAACGGTTTTCTAAATGTATTCGAAAAACATTTTTTTTATACATTGCAACTGATATATTCGAAGAAACGTTTTTTCTAGATATATTCGGGAAAAAAACGTTTATCTAGATTTATTCGAAAAAACTTTTTTCTAGATATAGTTGAATAGATATATTCGTCAAACAACGTTTTTCTATATATATTCTAATAGATATTTTCGAAAACCTTTTTCTAAATTCAATTGTTTTGATTTATATTCTCTGCCCTCACACCCAAATATTACAGGGTACGGTTTCCAAAGAAAGATTCGTCAGTTAATGGTTTAATATCTGCTCTGGAAGGATTTATTGGCCTTCTTCGCCGTGGCTCAGTTGGTTAGCCCATTGTGTTAGCAACCGGCGAGTTGTAGGCGGATCAGTTTCGATTCCTCCCTTTGTGCATTTTCCATGACAGATTTAACGTGCACCAGCCTTCCTGTACCTTCCTCACTTTGATTGGATCGAGCGTCACTCATGTCATTAAAATTTTGTAATTAATTTCTGCTTTTTTGTTTCAAATTTCGGAATATTCGTCACAATTATTTGTTAATCTGATCGAGTATCGTTCAAAATCTATAATTACATTTGGCAGTACTCTTCACTTTAAAATTCGTATCACCATTAAGCTCCAGCCGCAACTTTCATATTACGACTAACAAGTATTTTAATTCACTTCGATTTCTCGTAATTTTTAATTGTGTCTGAAAAAAGGGATTTAAATATGAATTGAAAGTAAGTTAAAGTTTTATCTTTATTGAAGTCTTCACACTCAAACCAGAGTATAACACATAACATCAACTGTTGCATATCATATATAACTCAGCTACTAAAGTCGCCGATAACAACAACTAATCTCTTTTAGAATCTCTAACCAGATCACTATGGCGAAACCAACCGACATTTCTAATAAGCAGCATACTCTCTTGACCTAATCCAATCAAGAATGTCTGGAATGTTCTTAGGAGACACTTTCATAGCACTTAGTTCCCTCTTACAAAATCCAATAAGAGCTAATAAATGCCTAGAGTTAGACGAATATAGATATTTGGCAGTATTATGTATATATACTATGTGCACACACGCGGATAATGTATTACTCAGACAAAGAGTTTAACCCAAATGGTTTTGTGTAATCTAAAACAATATGTTTCACTGTTTTAAATCTAATTGATTCATTATTTTTCAGCAAATCTACAGCAAAATTTCTGCATCATTTTAATTTTGAACTACTTTACGACTAAATTTATATTAGTAGGTAGGTATTTTAATTAACGTCGCACTGGAGCAACACAGCGGGTTATTGGCGACGGTTCGGGATCAAACCCGAACGGAAAGATCCGAGGACAACACCACGTAATTTGAACCACGGTCAGATTACAAGGTCCCACCTGAGCTGGCACCCCACTCTCCAAACTTCCACACCCCGCCAACGTGAGGACATTTGAGGCCACGACAGTTTTAATGTGCCTTTTGTACACGACGGTCTTTGCTTGGATTTGAACTAGCAACCCTCCGGTTGCTAATCCTTTAGTCTGGACAGGAGAGTTACGAGTTCCAACTCTCCAGTCCAACCAAAGACCGTCATGTACGCTGGGCTGGTGCACGTTAAATCTGTCGTGGTCTCAAATGTTCTCACATTGGCGTGGTGTGGAAGTTTAGAGAGTAGAGTGCCAGCTCAGGTGTTGACCTCGTCACCTGACCGTGGTTTAAAATTACAAGGTTTCCTCAGATCTTTCCCTTCAGGATTGATCTCGGACCGTCCCCAATAGCCCTTGGTATTGATCCAGTGCGACGTTAATTAACTACGTATACCTACCTACAAACAGTTTCAAGCAATATTCTAATGGATAAATTGGTTTCAATACATTTAATTTCAAAAAGAAATAATTTAAAACGTTCTATATATAATTTTTTATCATAGCCCGTTGTGTTGCTCCAGTGTGACGTTTATTGAACTACCATTTACCATATGTATGAATTGTAATTATTAATTTGTTAATTAAGTTAGGATTTTAATTCATTCAGATAAATATTTATTTTCAATTTCAATACCTTTAGAATAGTAAAAATCTAGTTTTTAACTATTATCTAATAAATAGCTTTTCATCTTGTTTTTATCTGTTTTCATATTTTCGCTTACTATTACAGAAGGTGCTACTATATAGCCTTGATCACTGATTTCATTATTATTCATATCGATTACACCCTTACTATCTTTACAGTTTTTCAATTACTGACGAAAGTAAACTAATTTTACCAGCAGCGTTGGACAAACTTTTTGGTGCTTCAAAATTATATCACCTTTATTTCCGAGAATATGCATAAAAGAAATGTATCCGAATAAATTTTAACTTTGTTTTGTAAGGAAACCAACCTCGGTAGCATGTTAAAAAGAAAAATCCAATTAAAATCTATCCCACAGCCTACTTTGTCTTTCAACAGTAAAAGAAAGAAAATATGAATAAAACTTTTGATTTTTTAAAGTGTTCCCTCACAGTGTCGTGTGTGTTCTATGTGTAATGTCAAAGTTTTGCCATAAAATATACGAAAGAATTTGTTTTTTAAATTGCTCTGACTACATCTAAACTCCACTTGATATTCGTGACGAGCAATGCAATTATGGAAGCATTCCATTGATTTAAAGCTCTATTCTAACGCAACCCATAAACAAGTACCCAAATGTATTAAAATGGATAAAAGAAACTCCATGAAATGAAATTATTTACAAGAAATGTTAATTTTAAATTCTGTGTTGGTTTTGTAGTTCTATAGTTTTGTTAATGTACTTCCTTCACAAGTACCACTTAAATATTTATTTATACAGTTTTTTCCATTTATATTAATACATACAAAAGTTTAAAATTATTCTACATAACTATTCATCATTATCGTACCAATGCTTTTTTCTGCTTTACAAGTAGTTACAATTTTATGCCAATTAGTATGACTCTGGTAACACATGATACTACCAACTATGTTAGTACGTATTTATGTGTGCCCTGTATAGATTCTAAAGTGCTTTTGCCTATTTATAATTGCAATGTAACTTTATTACCCCCTGATCAATTTACAAGAACAATAAAACATCTTCCTATTTCGATTATGATTATCTGCGTTTGTTTTATACTATCATTATAAGTTACATAAAAATATTCAAATCATCCAGTGAAAATTTATGTAATTTAAAATTTAAAGAGCTGCAATGGGAAACTATTAAAACAACTGGAATTAGGGTTTGCAAATGTACATGATTTTTGTTTATTAGTATTTCAATACAAATAACGGTCTCTGGGAAATCAAACCTCGCATACATGCGAAAAGTTACCAATCTTTTTTCGTTGAATTAGTATCTTGGCTTCTCTTTATAGCAAACCTTGTATCTTAAATCATATAGATGAATTATAGAATTTGCATCTTAATGGAATTCTCTTCAGGAATATTTAAATACACGATATATTCAGTTGTAATTTCACAATTACTAATAAATAATTTTATTTCCATAAAAAAATTCACATTTTTAAAACTAACTTCATAAGATATTTTACATTAGAGTTCGTATGAGAAGGTCCAGTGTAAGAAAACCACCGTATGACGAGGATTTTACTTCCTGTTATTCAATGCTTTCACTCGGTAGGTAAAGGATTCACTTTAATACTCCTGGTGGTTATCTCGACGATATATCTCGAAATTAGTAAAACTCACCACATCTTGATGGACGCCATATCTCGACATTAGTAAAACTGATGAGCTATTGATTGACGACTAAGACACTTGGATGGTTAAAATGTAGCCAACTTACTTCAGCAAGATGTACAGTAAACGCTTTCTACCCAGAAACACGTGAACCCTTTATATTTAGCTTTACAGAAATTACATCTCATTTTTGGCGGGTACATCAAAATTTGGCGGGTTTAATTATTTACGACCATATTGAATCGGTAACTGAAATAAGTAATATTTTAGACAAGCCTTATTGGTTGCTGAGAAAAAGTGCAGGAAACTGGAAGCCGAAATAATCTAGCCGTACTAAGTAATCCGAAATCGAATTTCCAATAAAGAATCGAGTTCTCTTTTCGTGTAGTGGCTGATGAGTGAACGTCTAAGAGCGGAACCGTAAGGACTTCTATTCGCATTATCATGAGACTGCATACAGTTCAATATTGCCTGCTAATGAGACAGGCTGATGGAATAAAAATAACGTAACGCCACACCATACCAAGCCCGGTCGGTGGAATAAAAATGGCGTAGAGTGACAAACCACAGCAAGGCCGGTGGATTAAAAATGGTGTAGAGTGACAATCCAAATCAAGCCCTGTGGAATAAAAAATATCGTAGTGACACAAACCAAGGCCGGTGAATAAAAATGGCGTAGAGTGACAATCCAAACCAAGCCCTGTGGAATAAAAAGGGCGTAGAGTGACAGACCAAGGCCGGTGGATTAAAAATGACGAACCGAAGCAAGCCTGGTGGAATACTAATCCCAGTCAAGACTCAACACAGGGGCTCGCTGGTAATTTGATACCGGGCCCTCTGTCAAGGAGAATCAGGGAAATGTGAGATAGCTTTATGAGATAGCCATTAGATGAAACTTGGCCATATATTGATCTCGTCATCATAAAAAAAACTGGCAATATCTGGATAATGAGATATCTCGTTATTAGTAAAATTGCTCAGATCTTGATGGAGGAGATATCTCGTCTAAATCACTTGGAGGCTTAATTAAAGTTTAATTGCCCTAGAAAATAGGAATTCGAATACATTAACCTTTGTTGTACTGAATATCGAAATTTGTCAGTGGGTTCCTATACTTCATCTCCTATAAGTGATAGTCCTTTTGCTACATCTCGTTCTACAGTCATCAGTCGTCTTAACATTAGGCAGAATTTTTGACGAGCATTTGTTCATTAAAGTTTGATTGCCGTAAAAAATAGGAATTGGAATACATGAACATTGGAACATTGGAATACATGATGCTGCAGAACTATCTGAATATCGAAATTTGTTAGTAAGTCCCTTACTTAGACTCCTATTAGTGATATTCTTTTTACTACATTTCGCTCTACAGTCATGAATAGTCTTATCATACGCCAGATTTTTTTTCGACAAGCATTTCTTAATTAAAGTATGAACTAGAAAATAGGAATTTTAATACATGAACCATTTATGCTAGTGTACGGACAGCTTGAATATTGAAATATGTCCGTGGGGTTCCTATATTCAGGCTTCTATTAGTGTAATATTCCTTTTGCTACATCTAGTTCTAATCCAATAGTCTACTATTAAAATTAGGCAGAGTACAGGGTGGGCCAAAAGTCTCGAAGAGGTCTGAAGTTTTAATAACTTTTTTAATTAATTTTTATTTATTCTTCCGCAGATCTATACATGTAAAGCAGAGTTGGTATCTGTCTGTCTGTTCTCTATACAAATCTACACCGTTTGCACAATCTACACCAAATTTGATACACTTATTCTTTGGAACCCTGTTGGTAACGTAGGCTACATATTAACCCCCGTTCTATTTGTCTTGGGTTTGCAGAGGGGTATAACGTCCCGTCATCCTGGACAGAGCACTTGCTGGGGGACGCTTTCTCCCGGTCTGGCTGGGCAGATGACGTCAGAACATCTACAGCAGTCTCCTCTCAAGATGACACCTTGGAGTTTTTTTAGAATCTTAAGAGTATGATACAATTGCAGATGGGTGACGGTTGCGCTGAAAATCGCTCAGTATCATATTGTTTATGTATCCCTTCTGTAAATTTTTAAACTGTAGCTTTATTATTATAATGCACATTTTTATGATAATATAAGATTATTTTTTTGAAAGTATTCTTTTTTTACCGTAGATATGGTACAGGGGGCTAAAGACAATTTGAAATCCTCATAGGAATAACATTGCGTATTTATACGATCAATGTCAGACCAATTCACACTATATTTGGTACATTCATCCTGTAGAATTCTGCGGGACACGTAGGCTATATATTAACCCCGTTAGATTTGTCCTGGGTCTGCAGGAGCTAAAAACAATTTAAAATTTCCATAGGAATAACATTATTCCTATGGAAATTTCCATAGGAAGGACAATTCAACCACCCGAGCAATGCCGGGTAATTTAGCTAGTACTTTATAAAGGTAATATGTCATCATGAAACATCAATTATTCAGCATTTATATTTATTAGTTTAAGATTTTTTATGTAAAACTATTATTTATTATTAATTAAAATGCGGAAATTTGTATAAATTTTAAGATTTTTGTTATCACACAGTTGTTTGGAATCAATATACAGAGACAGTTATATAGAAAGCAGTGTATGTCTAACCAATTTCACCATCACTCAGAAGAAACATTTTATTACCCATTTCGTAATCAAGGATTTCCTTCACTAGAATTTTTCTTCTATATGTTTTATTTAATAATGCTTTGGATAGAAAGAGAAGGAGATATTTATATCTTCTCTTCTAAGCAAGTTTTACAGACATACTTGACACAATCTGCACTCCACCCTCCAATTAGTCGGTATTTTAAATTCGATTTATCGGCATCTAATATTCGTCCTTTTCAGACAATCATTTTTTTTATTTTGTGTCTGTGTTCTGGAGTGGATGGATACGAAGTATAATTCTATTCGAGTAGTTTTTGTCAATATCAGACATTAGCTCTAACTTGAAGTTATAAAGAGGCTTATCTCTTTGTCCAGGTTTGTTTGTCAAAAACTGTAGGATATATGCTTCATTTACAGCTGTGACGAGATGAAAGGAAAGCAAATACTTTCAGTATTTTGAAGATTCCTCGAATTTGAGTAGCACTTTATCTTCTCCTTTAATTGATCAAATAAACTCCTGCATATACTTGTATTTGATGTAAGAGGGCAAATAACGTCTCTTTTCAGAGCTTTGTCTTTGTACTTATTTATTTTTGTTCATGTTGACACCATGAATATGAGTTTTTGATCTTTCGAAGCTGTACATAGTAAGTTAGAGTATTGCTGTAAAAATCCTTTGTTATATATCTCCGTAAGTTTCTCAACTTTAATATTATAGTCCTATCTTGATTATCCGAGGTAATGTGGACTGAGGTCACCTTGGATAACCAGAAACTTGGATAATATGGAAGTAGTACAGCAGAAAAGCCTATGCAAAATACAGAACAAAATTACTGTGCTGCATATTAATATTAATGCTGCTGAAAAATTCCCGAAGCAATGATCAACCCTCCTGGCTGTTGCCTTGACGAGGTACCTGGCCATTACAAAATTGGCCCAGATCTTGATGGACGATATACCTCGTCATTAGAAAAAAACTGACCAGATCTTGACCTCTCGTCTTCATAAAAAAATCGTCCCAAAACTCGATTACGAGATAACTCACCATCAGTAAAATTGGCCCAGATCTTGATGGACGATATATCTCGTCATTAGAAAAAAACTGACCAGATCTTGACCTCTCGTCTTCATAAAAAAAATCGTCCCAAAACTCGATTACGAGACCATCAGTAAAATTGGTCAGATCTTGATGGACGAGATACCTCCTCGAAGTCCCACATGGAGTCTATAATACCACGAAAAGTCTGTAATATCTTATCCAGATAATTTTGTAATACATCTGCAAGTGAGTTACGTACCTTTTAAACTCTTTTGAAAAAGTCCTTAAAAGTCATTTATTTCTCAGCTCTTTCTCGCCATTTTGGATACAGTGCGCCCACACTTCCTCGAAGCTTTTTTTTAAGCCAAAAATTTCAGTATCAAATTCGGCTTGGATAACACTAGCACTCGGGTAATCAGATCTAGGATAGTCAACGTTATAATATATGTGACAAATATTTTATAATGGTGTTTAATGTACCAAATCGCAATGTCCCGTTTTCCATAGTCGAAGCATAAGCATAAAAACTGATTAAAACACATTTCATGGCCCTTGCCTTGTAGAATATTTGCCAAGGGAATCACAGCATCAAAATCAATTCCGTTTCCACATATTTGAATGTGCTCCTTTTTCCAGTTTGCAATTTAAAATTTGGAACATACCCAAAATTCGATGAGCAGAGAAGTCAAATTTTTAGGCCCAGCTTTGTAGTTTCCAAAGACTTGTATTGCACAATGCCCACTTGAACTAAAATTGCCTCGTCAGGCAACAAACTTCTTTTCAAGCGTTGAAATGATTGGAAATAGCTCGTCTTCTGCAAAGAAAAAACTAGGTTCAACCATTTGTAAGGTGAATACTTGGGATGTTCTCGACCTACTTTCATCTCTGTCCAAGACATGAGTAGCTTTTAATTTTGAAAAATCAGTTCCCAGACATTAATTATTTATCATCCCATAGGATGATAACGTGAGCTAGACTCATCTCCCAAATAAAACTGCAATTGAAGTCCAAATTTCAGTAATTCTCGGAATAGGATGCTACTACGATTCATCTAACCTCGAGCACAACGAACAGCTTAAATTTTCTTGTTTTCTTGAATCCTTTCATCAGGAATAAAAACTTCCAAATAATCCAGCCTACTATGCTTGCAATCTGCGAGTTAAAGTCGTAGCAGATTCGATTGATGTTTTTCGCTTCTGTATCAGTAAAATTTTCCTTGTGTGTTCCCATTTACTTGACATTGTTTGGCTCAGCTTAGTCAAATATGACCCCCTATAAAAACCCAATCAACGTACCAAATAATACAGTTCAGAAGAACTGAATGGATACTGAGGCATAGGAAAATGACGTCTTTCCAGATCAATAAATAAAATCAAACTCTGAAGTCTCCAGACCATGCTTCCTTCATTACCATCATCTCTTTTTATCATTCTCTTGGCAAATACTAACATCCAAATCAGGTTTTTTCTGATTTAACGGTATTTAGCCAGATTCAACATAAACTGATTGATTCATATCTTGAAACAGAATTAATCTATTTCAACATCTTTCAGTGGGTCAAAGATTTCATAGTTTTTCAGTAATTGGCCATCCGTAATATTTGTAAAATTCAACATAATATGATTCACTCGTCTTTTGAAACAGAATTGTATCTAATTCAGCTTGGGTCAAACGATGTCGAACGATGTCTCACAAAAACACGATTCTTAGAGCTGAAAAAGAGCAAGTAGTCTTGAAAACGACTTTCTTCTAAGTAGAAATCACCAGATAATTAGACAGATATTGAAATCACAATCTGAAAGCAGGGAATAAAGGCAAAGCAGTCTGATCAGTATAGACTGAGTGGAGTCTGGATGCATCCACGAGCATGCAATCTTTTTTTTTATCATTGATGTGTTTTCATCAAAGAAATTTATCCTAGAGGGTATAAGAGGGGAATGTTATGGGTATGACCAAACTTCAACTACCTCTCCCCATGCACACGAAGAAAACTCAAGGATAGGCTAAGTGCTGATTGTCAGATTTGGTTTTGGACCAGAGAGGGAAAGAGTTCCTTCGAGTTTGAAGGTCAGATATTGAAAAGTCATCTTTCAGTAAGTATCATACCAATCCAGGCATACTCACTACCCACAATAGAGATCCCAGGATAGGGTGATAATGGCCATTCACATTCCCGCTTATAGTAAAGTGGAACATAGATTTAAATCTCGACATTTCCATTCTTGGGGAAAAGCATCGCTACAAGTGTTTCGGTCACAGCTTAGCCTGGAAGAAAGGCCGTTTCAGCACCCAAGTGACAAAACGATATTTCGAGACTCCATATGCAGAAGGTTAAATTTAAATATGGGTAGAATCTAATTTTAGCAATCGAATACTTGGTATTCGAGTACTTGCAATCATATTGAAAAAACGACTTATTGATCGTAAGAATGAGTTAACTGTCGATGTAAGGTGTTCTTATAAAAATAAGTTGGATGAATAGTTTGGTATTCGAATTGTTGGTATAAATACTTTGGTATTCGAATTCTTAAGATTCGATTCTATATTCGAGTGTATTGGTCCGATTATGTTGATCTTTGAGTACTCTGGTATCCGAGTACTCTGGTATCCGAGTACTCTGGTATCTGAGTACTCTGGTATCCGAGTACTTTGTATTCAAGTAATTTGGTATTTGAATATTTTAATATTCGATTACTTTTGCATTTGAGTATTTTCGTATTCGAGTACTTTCATATTCGAGAAATTTTGTATTCGAATACTTAGGTATTCATATAATTTGGATGAATACTTTGGTATTCGAATGTTGTGGACGAATACTTTGGATGAATACTATAATAAATACTATAAAGAATCGAGTACAACGATCGAGTACAGTGAATAATTTGTATTCGAATACTGTACATGAAAATAAGTCATCTATTAATCATTATTTTTTAAGTTGTTATAAAAGATTCTAAAATAATCGTGTATCTTGTAACCGAATAAGTTCTCAGAAAGTATACTGAAGTCAATTTTAATTTAAGAAAAAATATCCAGTTTTTAATTCATAAGACTTCAAAACAAAAAAAAATCTAACTTAAAGCTGAAAAGTATTACAATTTTTAACGTGGCACCATTTCTACACTCATCATTGAAAATTAACTCGGTTTCAGAAATTCTTGTGATTATTTTTTATTACAGATTAGTTAAAAAACAGATGGTTTTCTTAGTCCTTTTAATACAGAACCGATAAAAAATTTCAAAACATAGCCCCTGACTAAAATGATTTTTTATCATAATAGCGGTTTCGAAGCTCCCTGTTTTCGAAAATTAATTTGAATTTCTAACACTCACCTAAGGTTTTTTTACAAACTAACTCTACTACATTCTTTCCAACGATTAGTTTCTCTGTGTTTTCGATGCAGTTTAAGCATCGTAAATACATAATCTTTCTGTTTAATAACATCAGTTTAATAATATTCAGCATTTAAGTATTTTGTGGATCCTTTTTTTTTAATTAATTCTCCCAAGTTCTAATTAACTGCGGGAGGCTTTTTTCTGCCGAGCAACTGTAGATGGTGGCGGTGTTATTGTGGTGAAACCATAGAGGAATTTTAAAGTATAGTGAGCAACGGTAATCATTTTATGTGCCCCGAATCATTTGACCAAGACTAATAGTAACGTATCCTTAAACTACTTTCGTTTGCCGGGTGGAAACGAAAACAAACATTTTCATGTGGAACATTCATCATCTGATTGGTCCACATGACGAGAAGAGACACCCATCCAATGATTCATCTGATTCATCAGGAATGATCAATGATCAATTGATCTGGGAGGTCAATGGATGGTCCGGATGATCAATTCTGGGAATGATCAATGATTTATCATCTGAAAGGTAGAAAACATCGATCCATTGAATCAGCATCTTGACAAGATATCTCGCCATTAGCAAAATTGTCCAGATCTTGGTGGACGTGGTATCTCGTCAAACCACTTGGAGTGTAACCTCTGTATACCAAAAATTTTGCCTTAGAGCTGCAAAAGTACAAATAGTCGCTTAAAATCTGCTTCATTATTTCTATACCACATTTCACTGTGTTCAGGTAGAGACTATCGTAATAACAAGGTTACTACAATATTGTCAACGTCTTCCATGTGAATGTTTCGTAATTGGCGATTTTGATAATTTAGTTTGTTTATAAATTTTTATTATACCAGGAATTTTATCATTGCGCTGTTGTGTTTGTATCCTAAAATAAGTTGAAAACCTAATTTAAAATTTTTAGCACAAAAACATCCGGAGCATAGTTATTAACATAAATATTAAAGTAAATTGTTATCGTTCAATCAGCTTTGTTCTAGTTACAATGTTCAGTCTTAATACCTTTTACTTGAAATACGTAATTACCTAAACATCTAATAGTTTATTAATGAAATCGAATTATACTGTAACACGAATCTTTTGAATAATGTATTTTACTGAAGAATAGCAAAGCAAGTTATGTATCGATTTTTATAAATTTCAATCTTCAGAAATATATCGGATTATTATTAAAGTGTAGGATTAATCTTTTTCTGTTAGAGGCATGAGATTTGTACGTTAAGTTCTCTTCAATTTTAACATTTGTTTCTGAAGAATTTCTCAATCTAATAAGAAAAATATTAATTTAGAACATTTTAAATCTGGTGCAAAAAAAAGAGAACGAAGCCGTTATTTTCGATTACGCCTATCTTTTCATGTCCGTTTTCGTATTTGAATTCCTAGAATCAAAAGCTAATACATTCAGTTTCTAACTTGGAATTGAAATTTAAAATTGGAATAGGAGGTTTTATTTGATCAATTACATTACAGTTTCTATTTCATTTTCTGTGTATAATCACACAACCTTTTTCTATAATAATTAGCTAGTTTTTCCATTAAATATTTCTAAACCGAATCTATTATAATCAAATCATTATTTCTGAGAAAAAAACAACTTAACTCCATTTTCAAATTACTTGAATCTATGACATCGCATTAATAAGACTAAAATCTAATCCTAGTTTATCCTATGCTTAATGGAAATTTTCTTTCATTTCTAAGAAACACTTTTTTTGATCTCGTTTTGTATGTTTACAGTTTTACGTTCTTGAACAAAGAGTTTATTGTGCATGTTTTTATTGGGTCCTCTTTTCTCTCGCTTTCATCTCTGCGTCTACATTTCTTCTAGTCCCACACTAGATCAAAAGTCAAAGTCGGAATTATTGCATTCACAAAGCTAAATAGCTACAGATCGTAAATAATCGTCCCAAAAGATTCTCGGAAATTCTTTTCTATTCAAATCAATTTGTTTTTCGCTTACTGAATTTCCAGTTGCATTCAACGATAAATTTCCTTTATATGATGAAATGGAAAGATGATAAACAAAGCGCATTGAAAATTGGACAAACATACAATTATAATGAATGTCTACTGAAAACATGCATTAACCCTCCAAGTGGTTTTGACGAGATATCGCGTCCATCCATCAAGATCTGACCAATTTTGCCAATAACGAGATATCGCGTCCATCAAGATCTGACCAATTTTGCCAATGACGAGATATCTCATCATTGGCAAAATTGGTCAACATCGGCAATCAAAATCTTGATGAAATCTTGAATCAAGATTTTGATTGCCAATTTTTTTATGATGAGATCAAAATCTGGTCAATTTTTCTTCTAATGACAATTTATCTCGTCCATCAAAATCTGGTCAGTTTTACTAATGACGAGATACCTCGTTGTGACAACCACCAAAGAGGGTTGGAAAACCATAGTTAAGCTTATTTGTTTCAATTCAGATGTTCGAAACTATCTATGTACGATGCTGAATGATTGTATTGTTGTAACTGAATATTCCAACAAACATCACAAAGTGGATATTCGGACTTAAATTTATGGAAAATCAACTCAAAGCAAGTCATTTGAAATATTCTTCTTTATAGTTGAGTTCTAGTTAGGAAGAAGTTTGAACATAAAGCAATTTCTAAGAAATTATATATCCTACGTAATTTTCAAACTTGATTAAGATTTAAAAAATGGATAATCCGTTCACGAAATTCTAATTACGATTTCTGAATGTCGTTATTGTTATAAAGTTTTTTTGCTGTGTGCTCTCGAAACTTCTTTTCACGGCATTCTTGTGCCATAGTTAATATTAGTAGATTAAATTTTCCAATCGTCACAACTATTATTTTTAGCATAGTGCCTTGTTTATATCAATTTTATATCTTAGAGTGAGAAAAAATGATATTAACGTAAATAACAATTTCCAAATTAAAAAAGAATGTTGCTCATGAGAAAATTTGAAGAGCGATAATTAATCTCTATCAAAATCTGCGTCATTTTTGTGAATACTTTCAGTAAATCATTGCAGCTATAAACGAACTGAGCGGTAGGATTTCATAAATATTTCTCTAAGTTGGTTGTCCGTATAAAGAGCGTTTTTTAACAATTAATGAAGTAGAATATTTTATAAGACACTTTGTCCCTTATTTAAAATAGTGGCCTGCACATATCCATACATAAGTGAAAGTTTTATTCTTCCAAAACCAAATGATCGATTACTTCCCAAAGAAGCAAATGATTGATTGCTTTGTTTAGTGACACAAGAACCAGTTTGGCACCAGCAAACAAAAGATTCAATCACTTTTTTCAGTAAGCATTAAATAGTTTGTGTGAAGTCTAGCAGTTTTATGCATTCGGAAGGTGTTTTGATTTGTGGTATACGGGCCGTTTCATGCAAACATCAATCTAACACTCAATTTTTCAAATTGTATTGATGCAGATAACATAAGTTGATGGAATTCGCAAATCTACGTCTGGCATCACTTTATATAGCTTGTAGCATGGTTCTTACCCCTCCTAGTGATTGTCTAGACGAGATATGTCGTCATAAGTAAAATTGTTCAGATCTTGATGGACGAGATATCTCGTCATAAGTAAAATTGTTCCGATCTTGAAAGACGAGATATCTCGTCATAAATAAAATTTTCCAGACCTTGATGGACGAGATATCTTGTCATAAGTAAAATTGCTCAGACCTTCATGGACGAGATATCTCGTCAGAACTACTTCGAGGGAGAAAACCGAATGACAGCAAGTTATGTTGCGATGGTATGTGAGCAGCTTCTTACACAGGTTATTTTTGTTATACGGTTATGGTTGATTGAGGTTCATGGCACAATGACTATGTTTGGCCAAGCTACGTCAAACAACATCGAGTAATTGGACATACACAAATAAGAAAGGTTTTACTTTCACAGAAGAGTAAGGGAAGAATCGAACCTGCGCCACCGACACTATACACAAATTCTTTTATAAGGTAAGTAGGTAGGTAGGTATTTTCAATTAACGTCACACTGTTGCAACACAACGGGTTATAGGGACGGTCCGGGATCACACCCGAAGGGAAAGACCGAGGACAACACCACGTAATTTTGAGCCACGGTCAGATGACGAGGTCACACTTGAGCTGGCACCCCACTCCCCAAACTTCCGCACCACGCCAGAGTGAGGACATTTGAAGCCGCGAGATTTAACGTGCACCAGCCCCCCTTGTACACGACGGTCTTTGATTGGGTTCGAACTCGCAACTCTCCGGTTGCTAATCCGTTACTTTTCCAACCAGCCGCAGCTCCACTTTTATAAGGAGTCTACTTTTATTTCGCAAGTTCCGTTTTGTTACTCAGTAATTACTTAAAACTTTCCTAATTAAAACTTATTTCTATGGGGGCTTTTTGGATTCATTTAAAAATGATCAAACATGAAATAAAAAATGTCGAAGTAATTAAAACTGTCATTTTTATTAAAGAAGAGGAAGAAGAGAAATGGAAATGAACTGTGTCCGTTCTGTCACATGAAAATGGCTCATACTTTATTGTGTATGCTTTCTTAACATAGTATAATAAAAAATTAGGTCCCTTTTGGTCTATTTTGGACATTTATGAACCTAAAATTAGTACATGCATTTTCTTAAAAGGTTTCAGTAAGCAACAGTAATAATTTAAATAGATCGTTTCAGGGGAAGGGATAATTCGTTCAAAAGGTTAATTCTTTTTAATAGATTTAAAAAAAGCTATCTTCCAGTACGTTGTTATATACCATCGGTTAGTTGCTGCAGAATTATTATCTATCATAATTTCCCGAAACAAAAAAAAAAGAATTTTTTTAGCTAAAATCTGCTTTTTGTTTTTAGGAGTGATGACCGATGATATATTTAACAGAAACCTAAAAGGTCAGCCACTTCCTCAGCACACTATACACACTCTCAAATATGGAGATGTTAAGGTGATTGTATAGTGCTGCATGTTTTCTGCATACTTAATTTTTATTGATAAAATCATAGAAAAGTGTAAAATAATTCAAAAGGTAGGTATGTACACTGGTGTTCAAAATTAGGAGAATTTGCATATTTTGTTGAATTTCTCGAAAAGTACTGAGCGAAAGGTAAAAATAATGCTTCCAAACAAAGATGCAAATCTTTAGTGTCGAGTAATAAGCCTACACGTGCGTGTTGGCGGTGCATTTAGAGGCACAAGCTTTCTAAGCACACATGATAATTTCGCCGCTTCATTCGCTCGCACACCTCGGTAAATTTCGTGGGTTTTTTGCAACAGTCGGTGCAATTCAGAAGCAAACAGTTAAAATGAGTAACCACCAAAGTTTGAATGATGGAATGAGGTGGCGAATCGTTGGGAGACTGGAAGCAGGCAGTCTCAAGTGCAGATTGCTAGAGACTTGAATGTAACGTTCACCGCCGTGTCCAACTTATGGAAACTGTTTACGGATACAGGATCCGTAGAGAGAAAGCCTGGGCAAGGTCATCCAAGAGTCACAACGACCAACGAAGATCGATTTTTGTCCATTACAGCGAGACGTAACAGGAGTGCAACAGCTTCTCAGATCTTTTGTGACCTTCATGGGGCCACAGGAAGTCGAGTTTCAAGGGTTACTGTTTCCAGAAGCCTACATGAGAGAGGTCTGTTTGCAAGACTTGTTGTATGTGTCCCGCTCGCTTCTGCGCACAGGAGAGCCCATTTAGCATGGTGCAGAGAACATCGACTTTGGACCGGGGATCAGTAGGGGACTGTTCTATTCACTAATGAGTCCTGGTTCAGCCTAACCACTGATTCTCGACGTACGTTCATCTGGAGAGAATCAGGGTCCCACTACTTGTCCTCCAACATCCGAGAAAGAGACCATTATGGCAGGGGAGGTTTGATGGCCTGCGCAGGCATCATGTTGGATGGACGCAAAGACCTCCAAATCTTTGACAAAGGCTCTGTGACTTCTGTAAGATGTTGGGATGAGATCTTGGAGCCCTATGTTCGCCTTTTACGGGGTGCAGTTGGCTCTGATTTCATTTTTATGGACGACAATGCTCGACCACATAGAGTAATCTGGTGAACGAATATCTGGAAAGTGAAGATATTCGCCGGATGCATTGGCCCTCCTCCTGTAAAAGGCTCTAAACCTCTTGGTGAGTTGGGAGGAGGTGGGTCTGGATGGATTGGCCAGCCAGATCTGCAGAGCTAAACTCTATAGAGTATATATAGGATTCTCTTGAGAGGGCAATTGCAACTCGCCTTCGCTCTCCCAGAACCATCCAGGACCTGAAAACAGTGTTGCTGGAGGAGTGGGACCGACTACCGTGAATTTAAACTGCCTCATTTCCAGTATGAATTGACGTTGTGAGAGCTGTATAACTGTAAGAAGGGACCATATTAACCCATTTTTGTGTCGATATTGTAACCTCTGTTTTAGATCTTGCACTGATGAGTCTTACGCACGATCATGCGTGAGTACCATAACTGTTGTATTAGCATTTTTTGTATTACTTCAACCTATGTACATAACTAATTTCATTAAAATATGTCCAGTCGTACTGGAGATAATTGCCTAAAAGTGAAAATTCTCAGAATTTTGAAGTACATTCATAGTTGAATGTACTTCACACTGGAGCAATACAACGGGTTATGGCTGGATCAATCCCGAAGGAAACGATCCGAGGACAAGACCTCGTAATTTTAGACCATGGTCAGATGACGAGGACAACTTCCGTGCTGGCATCATCCTCTCCAAACTTCGGCACCACGCCAACTTGAGGACATATGAGACTACGACAGATTTAACATGCACCTCGCAAAACCCTCGTACACGACGGGATTTGGTTGGATCGAGTTTCAAAGTCTCAACCCTTCGGTTGCTAATCCACGACACTACCAACTGGGCTACCGCGGCCCGAATAATTGAAAAGAAAGTGCTCAAAATTTGGATCAAATGTGTGTCTATAGACAACATCAATACAGAGAGAGTAGAGATTCAGAGAAAAATAGTTATAAGTTGCAGGTTTTTACCACCTTAAGCAGCAACTATATATCCCCCAGAATCTTAAGATCTCAATAGTCTAGAAACTTCGTGAAAATGCACAATATGTGGAGCACAAAACATAATGGTTCTACGAAATAAATGGACAAAAATATCCAGACAAGTAACTCAAATTCTTGTTAATTCAGTATCCCTACATTTCGAAGACACAGGACTGGCAAACTTGAAGAACATGCAAAATTATGTGCAACACAAATTTATATAATGCTTTTATTTGTTTTCAGGACGAAACATGTTGCTTGTATACCCAATTTCGAGACGTACCATTTTTAAAATTCGACAATTGAAATCTATCTTTAAAAGTATTATATTGAATATATGAAATTATATTTTAGACTAATAGTTTTATAAATGTGTGTACTTTATAGTTCCTTTAAAAGTATGTTCAAATTATTATTTACTCCAGAGCCCAAAAGGGCTTTAAAGCCCAAAAGGGCAAAGCCCAAAAGGGCTTTAAAAGAAATTCCTCTTTTTGTGTATATTCAATTTTGGGAACCACAGTATAATCCATAAAAACATTGGGGAGAACAAAATTCTTGTATGATAATGGAACAATTCTTATTTACAGGTAATAAGATATTTTCTGCATCACTCATATCTTGGACTGTCAATTAAAAGGAGGTAGGTATGTAGGTAGGTAGTTCAATTAACGTCACACTGGAGCAACACAACGGGCTATTGACGAGGGTCCTGGATCAATCGCGGAGGGATTCCAAATGGACAATATCTAGTAATTTTTAACCAGTCTGATGACGAGGACATAATCTGAGATGGCACATCACTCTCCAAACTTCTACACCCCGCCAACGTGAGAACGTTTAGGGTCAAGACAAATGGTAACGTACACCAGCCCCCCCCGGTGCACGACGGTCTTTGGTCGGATCGAGGTTCGAACTCGCAAACTTCTGGTTGATAATCCTCAACTCTTCGAACCGGTGCTCAAGTAAAACTAGACAGACAAGTAACGTTCCTTATCTCACGTTATTGATCACTTATTGTTACTTGCAAATATATAAATCTTGACAAAGGCATACTTAATATTACTCTGAAATATCTAAGACTACCGGTATATGTAAATGGAGAATCTAAGGGAAGGTAGGTAGATATTTAATTGATGTTGCACTGGAGCAACACAACGGGCTATTAGCGACAGTCCGGGATCAAACCCGAAGGGAAAGATTTAAGGACAACGCCTAGTAATTTTGAACCACGGTCAGATGACGAGGTCACACCTGAGCTGGCAGCCAACTCTCCACACTTTCACACCACCGCAACGTGAGAGCATTTGAGGCCACAACAGATTTAACGTGCACCAGTCCCCCTTGTACACGACGGTCCTTGATTGGATTCGAATTCGTAACCCTCGATTGCTAATCCTTAACTTTTTTCGACCGGGCTGAATTAAAATTACATAGAGACGAGGAACTTTCCTTATAACTTTATTTATTACTTATTGTTATTTGAAAATACATAAATCTGGACAAAAGCATGCTAAACATTAGGTCTGCAATATCTAAGACAACCGGTAAAACATAGTATATGGAGAATCTGAGATAATAGATTGACCTTTAATGTTGACCAAGAGAATTCAACGTCGCCATTAGAAAACATGCCAGTTCTAGTTTTACCTTGGAATATTTATTAACAAAATCTTCCTCTCCAACACCGTTTCATTGAGTTCCTGCCCTTTTCACTACTCACCTTTTGTAAACTCGAAGGCTAAAAATTACACCCATGGAACTGGATTTCACGCTGTGCTTAGGCTAACAAATGGCTGGTCTTTGAATAGCACTTTCCGGCGAAAAAATGACCATTCTTGGATCGTTCGAAATAATGTTACTCGGAAAAGTTCGAGAATAAATCAAAGCTTAAAAACAGCGCTACAAAGTTATTTTCGAGAAGCAAACCTGAATCTTTTTAAAGAGAACTCGATTCTTAAAATAGATTAATCCGTCTTTTCAAATTGACTACATCTATTTTAACCTTTTAGCTCCGGTGCTACACATATTTGAACATTTGTTTACCTCACAAAACCACCTAAGGGTCTTAGTTCTTATTATAATCACGGTTTTAGAAATAGATGAGAATTACATAAATGTGAAATTAGTAAGATAATTCGTTGTTATATTAGATTTTTGCCCTTCGCTACAATTCAAGAAGCTAGACTAAGCGTAGTTCGTTATTGTAATCACTGTTTCACAGACGCAAATGTCCATTTGTATATTAATTCGGGGTTGCAACACAGAATTCTGCATTTAGTTCGGATGTAAGAGGTGAATTCAAACGTCCACTTATGTGGTGTTGGGTTTGACCTCTTGCAATCCCACTAAGGGATTAATTCTTTATTGTAATAACGACTTCCGAAACACAAGTGTGAATTCGTGGTCACAATACAGAATTTTGCATATTGTTAGGATTCAATGTAGGTCAATTGAAACGTCCACTCACGTGGAGCGTTGGGATTTACCTCTTGCAAGGGCTAATAAGGGCTTAGTTCTTTATTGCAATCACGACTTTACCAACGCAAATGTCCATTCGTATATGAATTCATGGTTACAATACAGAATTTTGTCCTTTGTTAGGATTCAATGTAGGTGAATTGAAACGTCCACTTATGTGGAGCGTTGGGATTTGCCTCTTGCAACCCCTACTAAGGACTTAGTTCTTTATTGCAATCACGGCTTCACAAACGCAAATATTCATTCGTATATGAATTCGTGGTTACAATACAGAATTTTGTCCTTTGTTAGGATTCAATGTAGGTGAATTGAAACGTCCACTTATGTGGAGCGTTGGGATTTGCCTCTTGCAACCCCTACTAAGGACTTAGTTCTTTATTGCAATCACGGCTTCACAAACGCAAATATTCATTCGTATATGAATTCGTGGTTACAATACAGAATTTTGTCCTTTGTTAGGATTCAATGTAGGTGAATTGAAACGTCCACTTATGTGGAGCGTTGCGATTTGCCTCTTGCAACCCCAACTAAGGACTTAGTTCTTTATTGCAATCACGGCTTCACAAACGCAAATATTCATTCGTATATGAATTCGTGGTTACAATACAGAATTTTGTCCTTTGTTAGGATTCAATGTAGGTGAATTGAAACGTCCACTTATGTGGAGCGTTGCGATTTGCCTCTTGCAACCCCAACTAAGGACTTAGTTCTTTATTGCAATCACGGCTTCACAAACGCAAATATTCATTCGTATATGAATTCGTGGTTACAATACAGAATTTCGCCCTTAGTCGGGATTCAAGAGGCGAAATCAAATAGTTCACATATGTGGATCTCGGAACAAAGTTGCCAGCATGTGCCAGTCTTGTGCCAACATGTGCCATGTTGCCAGTCTTGTGCCTAAAACGAGAACTGCTCTTGTCTACTGCTGTAGAAAAACGGAACCATATCCCATTTTTCTGCAGCGAACGGTCCAAGAAATGAATTCAAGTTCTCACATTGACGCACTTCATGATAAAAATTCAAAATATATTTGTAATATTTACTTGTTGCCGATAATAACCATACCAGTGAACTACCTCTTTCTGCAGCCAACATTCTCCAGAAGTAAAATGAAATTGAGGTTCACCAGTAACCCCTTCTCAAAGTGTAGGAGCCCAATTCCTATAGCGTGGCTCACTGGATTTTCCCACTGCGCTATCAAACTACCAGCAGTAGGCGGCGCAGTTTCGATTCCTGTAACTTACTCAGCGTGTATCTCTATTCTGTGACTAAAACCTTCCTTGTTGTATTTGTCCATTACTTGATATTACGTTGTCTGTCTTGTTGGAGCAACTTGGCCAAACATAGCTCCTGCGCCATAAAAATCAAATCAACCATCAATACCGACAGAGGCCATCATCTAAACAGTCGTATTTTTTAAGGTGCTTTTCTTTGAGTGTCTTTACTCGTCATGTGACCGTGATTCCGAAATGCGAGGTGTTGTCCCCGAATCCTTGATTGATCCCAAAACGCCGCCAATAACCCATTCATCCAGTGCGATGTTAAATCAACTACCTACCTACAGTGAGTGTTTTTACAAAAAATAAGGAGGTTTCAAATCTCAATACAAGTGGTGGGTACAATAATATGAATACCTGTGAAACGGCGCGAAATATCTATTAGTAGAATCAACAGTCTGTCCCACCTTGGAATGTATAGTTTGTACCCAGCATGGGTAGGTAGGTAGGTAGATAGTTAATTAACGTCGCACTGGAGCAACGCAACGGCCTATTGGCGACTTCCGGGATCAATCCTGAAGGGAAAGAACTAAGATCAACGCCTCGTAATTTTGAACCACGTTCAGATGACGAGGCAACAGCTGTGAGCTGGCACCCCATTCTCCAAACTTCCACATCACGCCAACGTGAGGACATTTAAGACCACGACAGATTTAACGTGCACTAGCCCCTTGTATACGACGGTCTTTGGTTGGACCGAGCTTCGAACTCGCAACCCCCTGGTTGCTAATCTGTTGCTCTTCCAATTGGCTTCCGTACCCAACGTGGGATGGAGAAATAAAGGTCATCCACACTGTTCAACGAAATGCGCATATTACTCGTGCAGAACGGTCCCTAGTTCAGAAAGTGTGACTGGATGGGGAAACCTTGCACCCTTTTTGACCTCCAAACAATTATGTTAAGATCGCAAGACGAGATGTTTCACACACATTTCCTCGAGCTCATCGAACATTGCTTGGACACACAGAGCAGCATGAATGGGATCATTATCTTCTTGGAACACAGGCCGTTTGCCAGGGAACACAGTCTGGGACATAGGATGGATATGATCGCCCTGAATGCTCTTCCTATGCAGGACTAGAAGTGATCCCAGACATCGCACTCCATATCATCACAGAGCCCCCTCTGTGCTTAACAATTGGAAGGAGGCAGTCAACATGCAAGGCTTCTGCGAGCGCTCTCCAGACACAAACACGTCCGTTGATATGAAATAATGTAAATACAGATTTGTCAGACCAGAAGACCTGTCACCCCTATTCCTGTGTCCAGCATGTGAGCTCTCGGCACCATTGTCATCGCTTCAAAGCATTACCCGGTGTCGTCAATGGTTTCGGAATAGCCAGTCTGCTATGAATGTTCGCGACAAATAGTTTCCATTGGATAGTTTTGGTTGATCCGGGTCCTGGAGAAGAGTGTTTTATTCAGATGTTTTCTGGATTGTGCTTTCGGGCCACTATCCGCTTCAACACCCGTCCATTATTGTCAATGAGCTTTGATTTTCACTCACTGTTCTGTTTCAAAGAATGGCGTCTTACCACCAGAGGCGTACCCACAGAGGGGGCTTTGGCATGGAATTTATTAAAATGTGTGAGGGGCTTCTGGTGAGGTGTGAGCCCCTCTCAGACAGGCAAAAGTAGGAACATCCTTATTCATAGATTTGTTCTTTAAAAAAATCGTGTGTGAAGACGCATGACATTTTCTACAACCAAAAAATTATCCACTATTTTTTCATCTTATTTTACAAAACTGCTGCATTTTGAAAATATTTCACATTATCCACCAATATGAAGTCTTTTGCAAAAATACAGCGTCTAACCGTTTTGGAGTAAAGTCAATTGGAAACTTGTTCAGTATCACCTTCTATAACTATTTTACATTTCAGAGAAATAAATACATTTAAAAATCAAGACCTCCTACAGTAATTTACTTGGGTCCCTCTACTTGAAAGTACATCCCCCCCCAAAAAAAATAGAGTATGTACCCACCAAAGAAATCGATACGGATGCAGACCCCCTATCCTTGATTGGAATGGATTGGACGCTGTAGGCGGACACTGTTTCACCAGTGCGGCTTTCAGCTATACAGGGTGTCCCAAAAAGTTTGTTCCGCAATTTATCTTTTTACCATTTGGAGATAGGTAGGCAACGTAGATTGCAAAAGTGCACCAAATAAGGTAAGTAATTAAGATATGTGAATAAAATTATCACGTGATAACAATTTAAGCGGATACAGTTTTTAATTTTTATACATCCCCTCTAGATAAAAATCCGAGATGGCAGAAATGTTCCTTACCTGCATCCCTATCGTTAGCAGAAAACTGCATTTCTGTATGTTGAACAGTAACGGAGGCATAAGGACGCAAAAAAGTTGACTTATACCGCTTGTGCACAGCTGTTCAAGCAGTCAGATTAGGGACCGCATACACAATGCTAAAAAGCATTTTTTTCGATCAGAAAGTTCAACATTGTGCAAAGTAATGTAGTATTGCAACTGCAGATGAAAATCGCAATGCATAATAGTAAACAATGTAATCTTTAATAAAAATATTGTAGAAAAAATGATTTAAATAAAAGGAAATTTTTCCATCTGCAGCAATGCAGAACTTAGCTCTTCATTCTTAGCCATTGGTCAGTTTCCGTTCTAGATTAGATACGGCCCCCTTAAAATAGAAACTCATGTATCTCCGTTACTATTCAACCTACAGAAATATGGTTTTTACTAACGATAGGGATACAGGTAAGGAACATTTTTGCTATCTCGGATTTTTATCTAGAGGGGTGGTATACAAATTAAAAACTGTATCCGACTTAAATTGTTATCACATGATAATTTAATCACATATCTTAATTACTTACCTTATTTGGTGCACTTTTGCAATTTACACTGCCTACGTATCTCCAAATGGTTACAAATCAGTAAATCGCGGAACAACCCTTTTTGGGACACCCTGTATTATGGTCCGCCTTATGGACGAGTTTCGGGAATTAGGGAGAGCCGAGCAATCTACTATACACATAAAACATTCAAGATAGTAAAGATAAAAACAGAAGGTAAGTGAAGGGCAAAACATATAAGTGCAAAAATACAATATGACGTAAGAAAAGGATAACAAAATTTGTTAAATTTACGGAGAACCAAATGATAGTAATAATATAATTCATATGCAGTAAACGGTAACAATACACAATGAACAATACGTATTAAGAACAAAACAGAAGAAAATCTGAGAACGAAACCTCTAAAAAGACAACTAAAATATACAAATATACTAATTTCGTAAGAAAAGTTAGGTTACTTCGAGAACTTTCGAATTCTCAGCTCTCATAGATATAATCAATGTTGGAGACGAGAAATGCCATAATTTTACGGATTTTGTGGTGGCAGTGTCTATCCTTAGCAGTACTTTGACACCAATGAGAGTAGTTTTGTAGAGAAGATTTTACCAAATGCCCTGCTTATCCCCCCCCCAAAAAAAAAAATATAGTATGTGCCTTCAAAAAGAAATCGATATGAATGTAGACCCCTCTACATAAAAATCCTTGGTGCGCCCCTGCTTTCAACCCCCCACAAAATATAGTATGTGCACCCAAAAGGAAATCGATACGAATGTAGACCCCTCTACATAAAAACCCTGAGCCCCTGCTTACAACCCCCACACAAAATACAGTATGTGCCCTCAAAAAGAAATCGATACGAATGTAGACCCCTCTGCATAAAAATCCTGGGTGCCCCCTGCTTACAACCCCCATAAAATATAGTATGTGCCTTCAAAAAGAAATCGATACGAATGTAGACCCCTCTGAATAAAAATCCTGGGTGCCCCCTGCTTACAACCCCCCACAAAATATAGTATGTGCACCCAAAAGGAAATCGATACGAATGTAGACCCCTCTACATAAAACCCTGCGCTCCTGCTTACAACCCCCACACAAAATACAGTATGTGCCCTCAAAAAGAAATCGATACCAATGTAGACCCCTCTGCATAAAAATCCTGGGTGCACCCCTGCTTACAACCCCCCACAAAATATAGTATGTGTCCCCAAAAGGAAATCGATACGAATGTAGACCCCTCTACATAAAAACCCTGCGCCCCTGCTTACAACCCCCACACAAAATACAGTATGTGCCCTCAAAAAGAAATTGATGCGAATGTAGACCCCCTCAACATAAAATTCCTGGGTGCACCCCTCCACAAAATGCAAGGTATGATTTTATTGAGAATCCTGAACAAAACCCCCTCAGGGGCACATCTTTAGGAGTGTACTGGCTTCCCGAATCGGAGTCACTGTAGTGATTTATTTTCCCGTGGGGTTTACCGTCTGTGGTATAAAAGGGGGTCGCGATCCCAGCATGCCCAAACGATCTTCCTTTTTCCTATCCAACCTTTCTTTCCACAATTACTTGACATTGTCTTTTTTGCGTTTGGAGCGGTATGACCAAATATGGCCCTTGCGCCACAAAACCCCAAACCAATGAACCTGAGCAAAGCAAATACAGAGTTTAGATTTTTATCTTCTGAGCGTCACGAGACATCCATTGCTTGAAGGAATCCTTCGAAAGTTTCTCTTGGTAAATGAGGTCAAAACATGTTAGAAATCATCCAAGGAATACTGCAGGTTGCAGAACGAATATATACGTTTGAGAAGAGGTTAATGTTAAACATACTAAAAATTCCTTTTCAATCTAATATCTTTCGTTTTAGAATGAGGATGCATGTCAAAGGAACTCTCAAAGTTGATATGGTTTATTTATGAAATTTATTGTAAATATAAAATCCTGAAATAAGCTATAATAAAAGACTTAAATATAAAAAATGGCGTTCTTTTATTTTCGTGGTCAGTTGTTAATATTTACATAAATAAGGAAAGAGAAAGTACAGTGGGCCTTGTTCACAAAAATGGTTCTTTATTTGGTATGAAAGCCTATTATCTCATGTGTTACACAGCTGGCGTTTTAATTAAGTACTTCTCGCTTCTTCGAGTATTTTTACGTTGCTTTCGCAATAAATTAGAAAACATTAAACAGTCTTCGCTCGTCAATTAATTGGCGAAACTTATGGAACATTAATTACTAAGTTCATTAATAAGGTTAGGTTTGGGACGCAGCGCTAGATAATGTGTTTTCGATAAATATTTATTCTAATAACATGACTTCATTCCTTTTGAATAATGCGCCCAGTTTCCTTTGTATGAATTTATGAAAGACTAGTGTGAAATATCAAAAGGAATGCCGAAATACTGTTGTTGAAATAAAGACATGTTGCTTACTCTGCGTCAAAATATTCATTGAAACTGTTTTCGAGCTCCACTTTTAGTGTCTGTCTCAATCACCGGCCTAGATTTAATCACATGGGATGATGTCAATCCCAGACTTACCGCATGATAGGCTAAGAAATTTTACCTTCACAATTCTTTCATTCTATAGGAGAAAAACCCACCTTCAAACCTCAACTACCTCCGAATGCTGGAAGCCAATTTTAAATCGTTTGGATATTGTGCAGCATTGGTAAAAGCAGTGGGTTTTAAATCCCACCGTTACAAAATTCGACTCCCAGAAATTCCATTTTTGACCAACACCGTATCTTCAAATACTTTTTCTTTACCATGTAGTAAGGCTTAGTCGGATAGAGACAGGACTGACTTACCCAAAGCCATTGGGCCACATTCAGTCCGCATGTTATTTTGTGACCCGTGAAGTCATACATTCATGAAAAGTAAATAAATATAAAATAAAGAGAAATGTAACAAGAACTACTGTAAAAAATCGCACACCCATTACGGCATACTTCAACCCTCCTGGTGGTTGTCTATCGAGATAGTTTTTAGTAAAACTGACTTTATCTAGGCAGACCATATATCTTGTCATTAGAAGAAATCACACCAGATCTTGAACAATCGGCAGTATCTTGATGACGAGTATCACGTCATTAGCAAAATTGGTCAAATCTGGATGGACGAGATATCTCGTCTCGAAACCTCTAGGAGGGTTGAGACAACAATGCCCAAAATGAATTCATAAAACAAATCCAATTTCTTTTTTAAAACGCATCGCTCATCGTTTATATCACCGTCTTGATATTGTCTCGGCTTCCGACACCAAGTCTGAGTGGTGGCGGTCGCTATAGAAACTGGACTCGTTCATTTTGAATAGGGATGACGAAATTTTATTTTGTATTCCGTGAATGTTGTAATCGGAAAGAATACGATAGATCTCGTTTATGTTAATGTGTCATGAAGTGCGTCAGTGTGACAAATATGAATACATTTCTTCGAGCGTCCCCTATGTAAAGTGCGTTTCCACGGAAACAGACATAGCAGACTTTACGTCTGAAGCTATTCTCGTGGCAGGCAGGCAGTACAAGTACGAGAAAAGAATTTGTTATGAATAATGGTGCTATTTTCAAACGAGGCGTTTAATAACACCGGTGTTTTGCAAGTTAATGTAATATTACTGCTATAGAAACTATACAAGAAATTCACAGATATCGGAAGATAAGTTTCTTTTTCTGCTAAAAAGTTGATTTGATTCTAAATTTTTGCCGTCTTTTGTAGGTTTTTTTCCTTTTCAAAATGTGTTAAGAAAGTTTCTGAACAAAAGGACAGACTCGGCTATATTTTATCTAAAAGTTAGTAATAGCAAAGAAAAAGCAAGCACCTTTCTGACAAAGATATGTAAGATGTGAATGAAATAAATATATATAATTTATAAAATTATGCTAATTATGCTTTATCCTTTTAAAACTATTTCATTTGCGAGGCCACTGTAAAAAACTTTCCTCGGCGAAGTGATCCACAGAACATTTAGGTTGGACAAGCCTATATGAGAAGGATTTTCAGCGCGAAAACAAAACAGACTGAATGTGACTTCCCTCCCAATGATCTCGTATGATACATATCGTAGTCACCCTAATCCTCCTAATGGTTATCTCGATGAGTTACCTCGCCATTAGCTAAGATGACCAGATCTTGATGGACGAAGTATCTCGTCAGTAGAAAATTCACCAGATCTTGATGGACGAGGTATCTCGTCAGAAGAAAACTCACCAGATCTTGATGGACGAGGTATCTCGTCAGAAGAAAACTCACCAGATCTTGATGGACGAGGTATCTCGTCAGAAGAAAACTCACCAGATCTTGATGGACGAGGTATCTCGTCAGAAGAAAACTCACCAGATCTTGATGGACGAGGTATCTCGTCAGAAGAAAACTCACCAGATCTTGATGGACGAGGTATCTCGTCAGAAGAAAACTCACCAGATCTTGATGGACGATGTATCTCGTCAGAAGAAAACTCACCAGATCTTGATCTCGTCATCATAAAAAAATTGGTGTTATCTTGATCACGAGCTACCTCGTAATTAGCATTATATTTGGACAGATCTTGATGAACGAAATATCTCGTCGAAACCACTTGGAGGGTTAAAATGTACCTTATCGCCGTTATGGCGACGTTTTTCGTTTAATCTAGGTAGCTTTAACTAATCAAGTATCATTACATCAATTTGGAGTTCATTCTTTGGAATCTGTACCTGGAAAAGTGCTGATTTCCTGTTAAAAAAACGAGCCGAGTGACGTCACGTATGGAATACGTAGAGGAGATATGTTCCACCGCAGAAACACTTCTGCCGCCTACGTTTAGCTTGGCAGAAATTACCTCTCATATACGTTTCTCAAAATATACTGATAGTTTCATCTACTTCGTGCAATCAATAATTCCTACTTAGCAACCTTTGCTGGTCCACACTTATGGTCGTAACAACGCTCTGATCAAACATGATCGACCCCAATCTTTTCGTGTAATATTAATGATGATTTGACTCCTCAGTTTGCTACAAAATGTAATGCAGTTAAGTAAGTAACATTAGAGAACATTGATCAGGTATGACACATTGTGGCTCATTCATGGAATGGAATATATTTGGTGCCTGTTTTGTGTAAATGAATTTAGCCCGAACGAGATTGATAAGCTCATTTTTTGGTTTTAAATATTTATGCGCTGCGGAGGTTTGAGATATTAGACAGAAATTACGAAGGATGAATTTTTTTATGAAAGTTTTTCTGAGATGGTAAATTGAGATTTAAATCTATGATTTATTCTTTCATAAAGTAATTATGTCTGGAAATATTTCCCTTTAATCTATTTGAAATACTACTTCAAGTGATCGATTAAAAATTGTATTACTCATTTTGTAAACTATAAAACCTTTTACACGTTGCTTGGAACGAAATGTTTTTTTAATTTTATTTAGATGAAATGAAACATTGCCCTGGTCGTCGTCTCCTTGAGAAAGTAAACAATCACAAAAGTTCTGCTAATAATTTATTCAAACTCAACAGACAACGTAATCAATTATAAATTTTTATGAACTTTTTATGAAAAATATTTTACGCATGCCAGACTTCGAGATCAATTTTCATTCGTATGTCATTGTAGTAAATTGCGTTGGGTTCGGTATAATGTTTAACCAAAATAGCCTAGTAGTAGTATGAATGCAGATGCATTTTGTAATTCTATCTATAAAATCCTTACAAATATGGATTAACAATTAATATTCATTGCAAATTGGATGACATGCATTCAATTGCTTATTGTTAATTATATAAGGAGGTGTCAGTTTTTGGATGCCGCGAATTTGCTCACACCCTTAGCTGTCACTCCTATGCCACTGAATCTACGAGAAAATAGGACTTACATCATTGTATCTACCACAAAACGGGAGGGGTCGATTGTTATCGTGACGTCACAGTGATAGAGGTGTTATGTTAACTAATGTAGGATCAATAATGTTCACAGCTTATTAAAATTCCAAGTGCTTTCGAAGAGATACCTCGTCCATAAAGATCTGACCAATTTTGCTAATGATTAGATATCTCATCATCAAGATATTGCCGATGTTTTTCACGATGACGAGAACAAGATCTGGTAAGTTTTCTTCCGATGACGATATATCTCGTCTATCAGTATCTGGTCAGTTTTGCCAATGATGAGATACCTCGTCGAGACAACCACCAAGGGGTTAAAGGAGAATGGTATTCAACGACATCGATGAGTTAGTCTCGAAGGTGGTGCAGTTTGGGGTGATGGTATGAAGCAAAAACTTGTTTTTAGAAAAATACTATAAATTAAAATGTATTAAATTGACACTAAAAATAAAATATGAACTGTAATGAAAAAATTAACTATTATTTCAGCCAAAGAAGCAAGCGTATTAACCTCAACTAAAAGGGTTGAAAGCATATCTTCTTGACTTCAGTTCCGAATGGAAGATAAAAATCAATATTTCAACAACGATTTGAAAAGTAAAATTTATCTTCCATTCCTTAAGTATTTCCATCATTTAAAATGAATAAGCGCTCAGGAAACCCTCGAGGGTATACATACGTCAGTACCTATGAGAAAAGTTCAAGAATTTTGCCTGCACATCGTTTGTAACCCTTCCAACTTCGTATTTGTCTTTTTATTTGAAAATGAGCGCAAAACGCTGCTATATAGTCCAAAAATTTAAAAAGGTTTAACTGCATGATGGATATTTTTCTTATTATCGTTGTGAAATCAGAAATGCTTTAGGGCTTTGTCTAAGAACTCTGTATAAAGCAGAGAAGAAAAAGTATCTTCATAAATTAATAAACGAATTATTTTTTTTTACTCTCAAATGAATCGGTTGCTTAAAATTTAAGTTAAGAAGACTAATTTTAAGGAACACCCACTTGACGTCATTATCAGATGTATATCACCATCCTATATAGAAATATGAGTATAAAACTTGTAAACTTGATACAAAGATGAATGAATAAAATTTACATCAATTAAAGTTACTTGTATAAACAGCTTGTTTGACATGCACATAAATTTTGTTAACTTGTTACACTGCGAACAGTGAATAATTAACTTCATATTTCTTAAACATGTTAAAGACACTTTTTAAAACAAATTATTTCTGTTTATGTTCCTTGTGCGTGTAGAAAAGCTTGTAGTCAACAACTTTTTCTCCCAGTTACAAAGAAGGGAAATGGATAGTACGATGCTTTAAAGAAATATAATTTATTGAATACGAAATATGGCTAAATGAAGTTAATTGATCGAAATTAGCTTAACACACATTCAAATAATATACTGTTTTTAAATTAGATTATTTTAAACGGCATAGTTACTAAAAACGTTAGTATATAGGTTTTTGACGAAAAAAAACCAGGGTACCCATAATAAATAACTGAGATTGTTGAATTAATTTAATTTTCATAAACGTAATCAACCCTCCATGGGGTTTCCACGAGATATCTCGTCCAAGATGGTCAATTTTACTTAATAGTGAGATATCTCATCTATAAAAATATGGTTAATTTTGCTAGAGACGAGGTCATGCGAGACAAAACTGCCCTTATATTCCGTGGGGAATGAAGACACATTTTAACTCCCCTGGTGGTTTATGTTCGTGTCAAAAACTGCCCTGTAGTAGGTTCATAAACCTGTTCAAAACTGCCCCTCTGGTTCAAAAACCTGTTCCAAACAGTCACCAGTTCTGGGAAATGAACAATTTGATTTTTCTATTTGGATCTTCATTCCCCTTGATTCCCTAGATTTGTGTTTACAAGTTATCGTGTTCCTAGCAAAAAATTGACCAGATCTCGGATGAGATATGACGTCGAAACCACTTGGAAAGCTACATTTAACCCTGGTGATAGTCTACGAAGTATCTGGTCATTAGCAAAACTGACCAGATCTCATCATTAGAAGAAAACTGACTCTTGATCTCGTTATCAACAACTAAAATGATCTCGTCATCATCAAACACTTGACAATGTCTTGATCCCGATAATAATAAAATCGGTTAGATCTTGATGGACAAGATGCGTCATCGAAACCACTGGAAGGTTAAAGTAATCCCTGGTGAATATGTTCTCCTGTCTTGGAGGGCTCTAGCTGAACGCTGAGACATGCTGGACCGAACTCCCTTAAAAAAAAGCTTAGGAAGGTTCAAAAACTAAATATTTATTACCTATAAATGCACTCATATGAGAGGGATTTTCAGAATAAACAAACCCGACGAAAAGTGAAGATTTTACCTCCGTTACTAAATTAGGTTATATTAAAATGTAGTTTATTGCCGTTTTTGACGATATTTGACGTTTAATCTAATTGGCGTTGACCAATTAACTCTCATGCATAGATTCGGAATTCAGTATTTTGAATTTCTATTGGGGGGGGGGGTATTTCAATTAACGTCACACTGGAGCAACACAATGGGCTATTGGTGACGGTCCGGGATCAATCCCAAAGGGAAAGATCCGAGGACAACACCACGTAATTTTGAACCATGGTCAGATGACGAATTTCTATTGGAGAAGTGCTGAAATTGTATTCGAAAAACAAGCCAAGGGAGATCAAGTTCGGAATACGTACAGGAAGCACGTTCCACCACAAAAACACTACCGCCACCTACATTTAGCTTGACAGAAAATGACTCATAGTGATACATACTTTCAATCCCATAAGGACCGTATTGTGGGCTCTGTGTTGTAGTGTTAGTTTAACACAATAAGGTTATGTTTTAAATATTTATTGTACCTTTACCAATATATCTAAGCATACAAAAAATTGAAAAAAAATTAATTGTCCCATATCCTTTTCAGTTTAAATAACTAGCAAAAACATGAAATATAAGCAAAATTTAAGCTGTTGGTATTGACGATTGAGGAAAAAACGTTTGAGATACAAGTATTTTGATGACAGAATGTTTTAAACATCTAAGAAGCTTAAAACGGAAAATGTCCCAATTGAAATGCGTATGTTTTATTTAAATAATGCAAATACGTTTTACGAATTTTCTCTATATTTATGGTATTTGGTATTTCAAGTAAACTCATTAATTAATTCTGCGTAACAAATTTGATACAAGACACACTACTGAGAATGACAAAGTATCAACATTAACGAAACTTAAGCTTCAAGTTCATAAAATGTGATTCTTGTTTTTTCCCTACGCGTGAGACGAATTTTTAATCTGAACAAACGAACCACCGGAAGACGAGGATTTTTTTTCGGGAATACTATTTCGGCTCCTGTACTATTCCAATACGGGAATAGTACAGGAGCACATACAGTTCCACCATAAAAACTCTACTACCATCTTCATGTAACTGGACTGAAAATCTTTTATACGGTGATAAGCTTCACCAATTAAGTTCTTTAACCCTCCAAATGGTTTCGACGAGATATCTCGTCCATCAGGATCTGACTAATTTTGCTAATGACGAGATATCGCGTCATGAAGATACCGCCTACTTTTTTATGATGACGATATCAAGATCAGATCAATTTTCTTCAGTGATGAGTGACGACGAGATCTTGATGAACGAGATATCTTGTCCATCAAAATCTGGCCAGTTTTGCTAATGACGAGATATCGCGTCGAGACAACCACCAGAAGGGTAAAGACCGTTTTTAGAGCGTACAGGTTAAGAGTTAAACAAAATTAGAAATGATTTTAGGTTGGTAAGTTCTTCATTAACGTAACACTGAAGCAACACAACGGACTATTGGCGACGGTCCGGGATCAATCCCAAAGGAAATGTCCGAGGACAACACCACATAATTTGAACCACGGTCAGATAACTAGAACAACACCTGAGCTGGCACCCCACTCTCCAAACTTCCACACCACGCCAACGTGAGGACATTTGAGGCCACGACAGATATAACGTGTGAACCAGCCCCCCTTTGAACACGACGGTCTTGGATTGAATTCGAACTCTCAATCCTCCGCTTGCTATTACGTTACTCTTCCAACCGGGCTATTTTAAAGGTAACGAGTAAAAGTATATTTCTACTTTTTGAAACTTGGTGTAGAATGTTGGGTTTTCGTTATTGTAATTATATATGCGTTGCTTTCCTACAATTCTCATACAAACTCATCCCAATCAAAATAAAAATGTCCCATTTGCCTCCAAAGCTTTGGAATTCTCGGGGAGTTCTAAAGTAAAATATATATTACCCAGAAATTTTTACGAGGAACGGAATCAATAGCATTGAAATCCGAAATTCAATACATGCTGGCAAATCCCATCAGGATTTGTAACTCCTATCCCCTTCTTTTCACAGAAAATTCGAAATTGTAGGTTCATTACTTATTTTCACCAGGCAAATATCCGTTCCTTAGACAGAAGATTCCGGTATACCCAGAAATTTTTACCGTATATTTCTATATATATTAAGTAGTATTGTAAGAAGTCCCTTGAAGTAAGCAAAGTTTTGGAGGATTGCATTAGTATTTGCATTCCACGTTCTGGCAATCATTTTGCGTTCCGGAAAACCGAATATGTGTCTTTGCAAATAGTTCCGGAGGATTTAGGAAGGATTGAAATTTGAACATGGTTCTGCCCTTTTAAAATGGTTTACATGACTACTTAGTTCTCAATTAAGAGAATGAGTTCTTTGCTGTAGATATTTTTATTTTCGACTGCGGTGTGCAACCAGCTTTCGATAATTTATTGGAAAATATGCATATTTTTCTTAAAGTTAAATATTTTCGTTAATTAAAGGACTTATCTTAGGACTAAGCAATGCAATATATTAAAAAAATAATAATAAATGTGAAACTATTTATGTACCAGACTTTCACAATTATTATAAATGTCGAAAAGTATTGAGGCACTTGGATTAAATGAGTTTTTAAAACGGTTAAAGATAAAATTAAGATCTTATATAATATATATTATTATAAAACTATTATTATAAAATTCATACTATTATAAAATTAAGTTGAACCTCCTGTACGTTTGAGGACACTCACTATTTCTTATTGGTTTTAAACAATTTTCATAAATTATTAGTTCGATATTTTCCCCTATATTGTAATTAGTTATTTTCAAAGTTAATTTCCATATGAAATTTTAAAAGCGTTAACCCTCAAAGTGATTTCGACGAGATATCTCGTCCATCAAGATCTGACCAATTTTGCTAATGAGAGTTTTCTCGTCATGAAGAGTTTGCCGATTTTTTATGATGACGAGATCAATATATAATCAGTTTTCTTCTAATGACGAAATATCTCGTCCATAGATATCTGGCCAGTTTTACTAATGACGAGATACCTCGTCAAAACAACCAACAGAAGGTTTGATTCTATATAGCAAATATTCCCAATACAATTGATGTCTGAACTTTGGTCGGAAGTTTTAACTTTCGACAGGACTAATAATCCACAAATAGGGACATTATGCATCGGATATTTACCCTCGTAAAACTTTAAATTTGCTAGTATATGCATTTTTAGCGATTTCTCTCAAACTTTTTTCAGAATATTTCAATGCATATATTTGTCTATTTTACAATCAATCAAATATCTATTTCGAGCACCAAGAAAGAGTACTAATGCAGCTAAAGACCATCTCTTATACAGCAAAAGACCATCTGCTATGAACATCACATCCTTTTGTGGAGAAAGAACTTATAGTTCTTGTTCAGTTTTAGTCTTCCATCGCACCATTTGCTTTCCATTACTTTAAAAAATTGTACTTAAATTAATCTACAAGTGCAATTGAGTTACACAATTCTCAAAGCCGAGTAATGCACCTCTCAAGTATTCACACACTAATTGCTTGAAATGTTTCGAATACAATTTTGTTTTCCTTTCGTTTTATTTAAAAAAATAAAATATTAAATAAAAGCCTTAAAATTACTAAATTTTCCATACGTGTGAAGAAGAAAAATATAGTAGCCTTTCCTATTCGTCCCTTTCTGTCACAGAATGATTGTTTTTGTATTTTTCATGCTTTTAAACAGAAACTATTGTTAATACGGAGCACTAAACACTCAAATGAAAGCTACTTTTAATGTGAAACAATAGTGCTTATTTCCAAAACCACCCTTTTCTATGATTGAAGTAAGGAACCTAATAGTGCATACCACTCTTCTTTGGGGAAGAATGTTTATTCTATTATAGAATGATTCAATACTCCATTTTATGGCACACAGATCGGAATATATAAGTCAAAACAGTGATCTCCAAATATAAAACATATAAAAAGAAAGATTTCTTTACTATCATAAATTTCCAAAACTCTTACTTTCATTTGGATTATGGAAGAAAATGTTAAAAATATTTCACATTGATGTTTGAAGTAAATCAAGAATGTTTATCCAATTTCCTGCTGTCAAAACGTATGGATGTTTAAGAAGTGAAAAAAAATGTATTTAAATTCTTCGAATATGATTCATAACACTGCATGTTTTTCAAGAGAAGTCGTTGAATAATATTTTCGGAAATTCACTCTGTAACGAGATTTAAAGCTACGGTAACCTGCAACTACAACGCAAGTCAAACTCAAAATGGGATTCATTGACAGGTGTTGATTATTTTCTCCTTGTGTAAGGAATTGTGTTGTTTATATGACCCATTTTCTAATGTGAATGCCTACTAATAAGAACCTACAGAGCAACCTTATCAATACAGTTATAGACAAAATAAAATCTCCTCATTAGACACAACATTTATTAATAGAAAACGGTACACATTTCAAAATGATCAACATAACACTATTCCTCTTTCTTGCTTTTCAAAATACAAACGCTTCCGTTTTAAACGGCGAGCATGCGCAGATGAGGGCACGATCATACTCATTTCAAATCAATAGGACCAACAATCAATCAACAATCCATGGATGAGAAATCTCGTCTTTTGTTATCTAGTTAGTTTTACTAATGATGAGATGCCTCGTCATAGCAACCAACAGAGGAGTTTATTCTATATTGCAAATATTCCAAATACGATTGATGGCTGAACTTTGCTTGGAAGCTTTCACTTTAGACATGACTAATAACCCAAAAATACGTACATTAGTCATCAGATCGTTACCCTGGTAAAACTTAAAATTTGCGAGTATAGGCATTTTTAACAATTTCTTTCAAACCTTTTTTCAGAATATTTAAATACATATATTTGTCTATTTTACAATCAAATATCAATTTCGAACACCAAGAAAGCATTAATACAGTTGAAGATCATCTGCTACGAACATCACGTCCTTTTGCAGAGAAAGAAGTTTCATTTCTTGTTCAGTTTTTGGCTTTCATCCCACCATTTGCTTTCCATTACTTTAAAAGAAATTGGACTTAATCTACAATTGCAATTGAATTACAAAATCCTGAAAGCCGATTAATGTAGCGCTCAAGTATTCACACAGTAACTGCTTGAAATGTTTCGAACGCAATTTTGTTTTCCTTTCGTTTTATTTAAGAATCATAAAACATTGAATAAAAGCCGTTAAAATTACTAAACTTGTCATACCGTGTAAAGAAAAATATAGAAGCCTTTCCTTTTCGTCTTTTTCTGTCCATAGAATGGTTGTTTTTGTATTTTTTTATGCTATCAAACAGATATTATTGTTAATATGGAGCACTAAATCTACTCAAATAACAGCTACTTTTAATGTGAAACAATAATGCTCATTTCCAAAACCACCTTTTCTGTGACTGAAGGACTGAACCTAATTAGTACATACCACTCTTCTTTAGGGAGGAATGTTTATTCTATAACAGAACGATTCAGTACTCCCTTTTATGGCACACAGCATATGATACAGCAGTGCAATTGTTAATGAGATCTAATTTAAAGCTTCCTTTGATGGGGTATTAATGCTCACTTGCATATTTTATTTGCAGTGTAAATTTTAAGTGATTTTAAGGTGTAAAAGCGGGTAGATAGACAGCTTAAAATCAAACAAATGAGGTTTTCCAAATAAAACAAAAATAATTCTTGTTTAATGAATTTCTGACTCAATAAGTTACCGAATTATAAATTTAAATATCAAATCAAATTTTTTATTAAAATATATTTCTTTATCACATTAACGAGCAGCAAAATGTGTAAATATCAAGCGCAACAATGGAAATAAAAAACATCTTTTTAATCGATAACAATAAATTGCTTTCAAATATAACAATACGTATTTTCTCTGTATGATTTTAAACAAATAGGTTTAAAGCATCGTATTACGTTTCGATTGTTAATCAAGCATTGTTGTAGTTAAACAGTATCACTTACAAAAAGATTTCTTCATTCATGTTATGTCTGTCAAGCTGCTAACTGGCGATTTTTAAAACTTTGATCAAGTGATATTGCAAACGTTTGATTAAAACGATTTTTTTGTTGTAAAGGAATCTTCCTCTGCAATTTAATTGCAAAGAGTACATTTTAGTGCTTTTTGCAAACAAACAGTACTTTTTAGTGCTATCTACAAACAAACAGTACTTTTAAGTGCTATCTACAAACAGTACTTTTTAGTGCTATCTACAAACAAACAGTACTTTTAAGTGCTATCTACAAACAGTACTTTTTAGTGCTATTTACATCATTATTACAGACGTCTAATCAAGATGTTGGACTGGTGCAGGAAACAAATGTAAGTATATCTCGTTCTCTTTGAAAATTTATTATTTTTTATACGTTTTAATCTTTAAAACATTATTAAATGCAGTTTTTTCCCTTTGCTGTATCTTGCCTGGAAAATAATTGATTTTAACTTGCTATTTCAGAAAGAAGTTTCAAGAAAAGCGTAGCAAAAAGAAGCAAGCCAAGAAAGAGGCAAAGAAAGCAGAAGAGCAATACATCGAGCGCGACTACCTCGCAGAATGGAATGCCGAACATCCAGAGGAATTTATGGACTTGCGTCTGCGAACCATCGAAGACGAAATGGCGGATAGGGCTCTACTCGAGGCACAGAAAACTTCCATCGACAAAACCGTATCGGACGGAGATGACGAGCCTGTCGTAGATCTCAATGGAGAACACGATGGCTTTGACATCTTCGTAAAAGGCAGAATCACGGACGATCTAAGTTGCCCTGTTGCCCAGAAGACTGGATTGGATGATCTTGAAAATACGACCTCTGTGAACAAGACTCCGGACGGCACCGAAAGTGGCGGAACGTCGGCCTAACCTCTCCAACTGTTGCTCAACTGCTCAAGTCAAAAGCCTCACAGTGATAAGACACCAAATGTTGTCCTGATGAAGCGCAGTGATTCTGTCCGTCTCACAAGAAGAGACTCTGAACAGGATCCGATTTTGAATCGAATGAACCGTGGACTTCTCATTTTTGGACAAAATGCTGCTATCGTAATCAACAACGCCGACATGAGATACATCACTCTTTACGACAATTTCTTGGGACTAGAAGTCAAAACAGACAAAGAGTTAGTTATACAAGCCATGGGAAGACAATTCTTTGCTTGGAATGAAGAATCAAATCCAACGTTGCTTCAGCACTCCACATCTTCATGAATAAGCATCCACAAAAGACTGTGGGATTCTCAATTTTGGACTTAATAATGTCATCGCAGCAAAGAAAGCCTTATTCTTTCCGACACTTTTTTTAGGATTAGAAGTCGAAACAGATAAATAGTTATACAAGCTGTGGAAAGAGAGAGAGAGACAATGCTTCCTTTGGAAAAATCAAATTGAATTTTGCTTCAGCACTCCATATCTTTATGAATAAAAATCAACAAAAAGTACATAACAATATTTCACCGAAACCGTTTTCAAAACCTTCTTACGAAACCTTTAGAAGCTGACACTTGAAAATCACATTTGTCTGATCCAGAACCATATACAGCCATACCTTTTGACTTTTCTATTTGAAAAAAATAATAGCACAATCCATAAAATATTGAATTTTAAAATCAATAAACATTTTAATTACCACCCATCTTGTGTGTATTTCTTTTTGATCGTTATATCTTTAAGACATTTGAATTTCACCAGTATCCAATTTTGCATCAGTGGCCTTTTGCAGGTAATGGTAAGAATGTAATACCTTTCTTCATCTATTAAAATAATACATTTTAAGATAAGGTTTCCGTATGAAATAACTACCTGCGCTAAACGTGAATCCTATTTCTTTTTGTTCGTTGTTGTTGCTCGAGTGGTAAGTTTTCTGTCCATCAGTTCAACAGACTTTGGGTTCCAGTCTGGGCAAGGAAATTCGTAGTGGTTCAGAATACATATTAAGCTGAAGTCACCGGTCTAACTACCACATGACCCAATAGTCACATCTTTAGGTTGAAAGAATCATATGGAAGGGTTCTATTGGTCTAAAAGTGGTTGGAAGTCATGCAGGGAAAACTGCAGGTTCCATGTTGGTATAATGCTTGATCAGACGGTTTAATTCAATAGTGTGCGATCTCATAATGGATAGAAAATTATATTACCAAGGCACTATATCACGCCTTTAAATGAAACTGATGATTAAGAAAGGTGAATGTCACAGGGGACATCACAAAAAACAAGATTGAAAATGTTCAAGCATTTGTTCCCCATCATGAAATTTGTAGAATTCATGCACGTCTTTATCCAAAATGTGAAGTATATTTCTTCATTTGATTTCCGTGTTTCTGTAACACTTTCTTTTGCGAAATGAAAACAAATCATCGTGAGTTGTGACACTTTTCTTGAGTATAGGACGCATGTTGAGAATTAAAGAACCAATAAATCTGCCGTTGCTCAAACCCCTCGGAAACGATCATATATTGATTTTAGACACGTTAAAATAATAATCTGCTCTCCAAAAAATATTTTCGAATTAAACATTGTTTATTATTTATTTTATTATTTCAATTAACGTCACACTGGAGCAACACAATGGGCTATTGGTGATGGTCCGGGATCAATCCCAAAGGGAAAGATCCGAGGACAACACCACGTAATTTTGAACCACGGTCAGATGACGAGGCAACACCTGAGCTGGCACCCCACTCTCCAAACTTCCACACCATGCCAACGTGAGGACATTTGAGGCCACGACAGATTTAACGTGCACCAGCCCCCTTTGTACACGACGGTGTTTGGTTGGATTCGAACTCGCAACCCTTCGGTTGCTAGTTCGTTACTCTTCCAACCGGGCCACCGCGGCCCCGAATTAAACATTGAGTTGTGTTGGTTGGATTTCTTAAGGCGTCATATTTGGCCATGCTGCATCAGACAGTATCAAGTAATGAACATACACACACAAGGAGAGTTTTCCTGATACTGGATAGAGAAATACACTCAGGGAAGAGTGCCACCTACAACTCGCTGGTTGCGGGCGCAGTGGGCCCACTGCGCCCCGACGGTCTCATTAAATATTAGAAATAAGCCCATACCAATATTTATCACATCTGACAAACTCTTTGGGTAAGCAATTCAATGATCGACTACTACTTATAATGCTCAATAGTGAACTCTGGAGGCCTATTACATAATTTAGAGGAGCTTTATTTGATCGAGACATTTTTATTAACGAGTTTGAAATATTTTTCAAGTGTTTTATCTATGTATACATTATTTAACCCTCTGAGGAATTCACACGCATGTAACCGTTCTGTAAACTGCAGTCTTTTCTACGTGACTTTTAACCAGTTTCAAACTTCGTGGGCAATAGTCTTTTCTATAGTATTCTTTCAACCAATAGGTGTGGTTACTTAGACATCATGTGATGTAGGGAAAAGGCAATATTACCTCACTCGGAAATCACGACTCTAAGAGGGTCAAATACAATCGCCTGTTCTAAACTCTAAGTGAAGTTCTTTAACTTCTGCTTTGTGATATCTTTTGAAAAACCTTTGTGTAAGTTCAACAGCCCAATTTAAATATAGATTAACTGAAATTCTTTTAACTATGAATTAATTGAATTTAAAATTTGTGCTGATGTGTAAAGAAAAAGATCACAATAACATAGAAGCCATGCATTTTGCAATGTTTGTACTTATCGGGAAATCATAGGATTTTTATATTGATTGTGAAACAAAATAAAACAACTATATTAGGGTTTGTTCAAGTAAAGAAGAAACCCAGATCTCTCCTAGGTTTTCGAGGGCCGCGGTAGCCCAGTTGGAAGAGCAATGAATTACCAACGGGAGGGTTGAGAGTTCGAAACTCGGTCTAGCTAAAGACTATCGGGATAAAGGGACTGGTTTATGTTAAATCTGTCATGGCCTCAAATGTCCTCACGTTGGCGTGGTGTGGAAGTTTGGAGAGTGGGGTGCCAGCTCAGGTGTTGTTCTCGGCATCTGACCGTGGTTCAAATTTACGAGGTGTTGTCCTAGGAAATTTTCCTTCTGGATCGATCCCGGACCATCTTCAATAGACCGTTATGTTGCTCCAGTGCGATGTTAATTAACTACCTATCTTGGTATCTAGATCTGGATTGATTGTTATAAACTTGGCTGTGGAGTATTTCACTTCTTCAATCGTAAAGAGAAATTATCTAGATCTTGACAGACAGTCGGTACGAAATTCTAGAACTGTCAGCTTAGACCAGAGGTTCCCAACCTTTTTGAATCATGGAGCCCTTTTTAGAATCAATTTTTAGGGTGGAGTCCTAAGGCCTACCCTGTGTTTCAACTTGGCAAATTTCCACTCAGAATGCAATTTCTAGTTTTCTTATTTCAATTCTACTTTTTGTTTCTTATTCTTTATTTCATTTAATTTTTATTTATTTCGTTTTTCTGAAGCGGAGCCCAGTTGAGAATCACTGGCTTAGACAACTTGTCAACTAAACACGACAAGCTTTAAAATTCTAAGATCAAAACTGTCGAAATATATCTACTTTAAATGGATTCCTTCTCATATTAACATTTATGGAATTGACATAACGGAGCGGCTGGAAAAAAAATTTCCTTCCTAAGGTCAGTGAACCAATTCTACCGCAGTCCCAGGAAATTTTCAAGTCCAAGATCTGTAGTAATATTATATGGAGAACACCTACGCATGATTGGTATAGAACTCACTCAGGCTAAGCTTTGGAGTTGTTATGCGATCGAAAATAACAGACTGCTCTCTCGAGATTAAGAAGTGGCCATATTAACACTCAAATTTCAAAATGGATATAAAGTTTTTCCTGTTTGTCTTAAATGCACAAACTCACAGGCTTCTCCATCTCACATGCTTTATGTACAATAAAGCATGTGAGATGGGAACGGTTTGGATTCCAATGACCTGTTAAGGAATCATTTGATAGTTTTGGACTTTTTAAATACGAGTGGTTTCGTGGACTTGGTCTAGCACGTGTTAGACCTAGAGGAATTAGAAACAAGAAAAAAGATAATTCCTTTTGATGAAAGAGGAATAGATATGAGAGAAACAGAAGTTAAAGAAGGAATATTGTGGGAATGTGTATTTCTATTTACTATAGCATTTCCTTTGCTCATTAGGTACTTTGCAAGTCTCTTATACCCCTATTAAGATTGGGCAGATTCGTATTTTTGCTTTGAGAAATGGACCTGACAGTCTTATTTTGTTACTTCTTGAGATCAAGCAAAACCTCCATGTCTAAAAACAGTTTTTATGAAAAGGAAATGGGCAGAGATTGTTTATAAATAACATTGATAACATATTGATTAAAATACATTTTGAGACCTTCATAATTAAACAGAACATGCACATATCAAGTTTCTTAGTGTTTTTCGCATAGAGATGTAGATGCTTTGTGTAATGCAAACTAGTAAGTGCAATCTCAATTTACCAGTTTAACTTTAAATTCAAAAGTCAAGACAGTGTTATTAATATTCTGGTACATAGTTGCATAGATAATTTATTGTGTACTTACATAATTACAATTCAGAGTAATAAATTTGATTTACACGTTTAACCATCCTGGTGGTTATCTCGACAAGGTATCTCGTCATTAGCAAAACTGACCAGATCTTGATCATCATTTCTGAAATCCTCTTAAATTAAATATGGATAGCGATATACCTGTTGCCACTTTGTCAGTTTATACATTAGAATATATAATGGTAGGTAGGTATATAGTTCAATTTACGTCGCAACGTTTGAGGCCACGACAGATTTAACCCGTTCCAGGTTGGATTGTAAGAAAAACAATGCTTAGCTTAGCTTGGCCAGAGCTGGCCACTTTGCCATAAAAACAACCGTGGTTTTTAACAATGTTTAACATTTATACAAAAACAAACTACTGTTTAGGAATATAGTTTTGATTTCAAATTCGACTAAAATCAGTTTACAGAACGCAAACATTATTTACCTCCGATTTCTCTCCCCACCGTTGTGGGGGTCGCCGTGGCTCGGTGGGTTTACTCACTGTGCTTGCAACCTGTGAGTTATAAGTGACGCAGGTTCGGTTTCTGTCGGTTTAGATTCCTCCCTGGATGTACGTTTTTCTTTGTCAGTAAAATTTCTCTCGTGTGTATGCAGAGACGTAACTAGAGGGGGGCATATGCCCCGGGCGCCGGTTTGGGGGGGGCGCTAAATTGGCCGAGTATTTTTTTACTATAGATATTTACGTATAAAAAATGAAGAGGAAAACTTATTAGTAGACTACTAAAACCAAAAACTATAAAAGGAGCTAAATGCAGAATTTATGAAGAAATAGGAGGAAAGCTTAACCTAGATCCTCTTTTTAAAGAAGTACGGAGGAGGAAGTAGCGGATGTTTGAAGAGAAGGGCGAAGTTGAAAGCTATGAATTCTCAGAAGAAAAAAGTTCAGATTATTGATTATACAAATAATAGATCGGATTCTGAATGATCTGAGGCAAAAGTTTCAAGTTATTCAAAACACGAATAGTTTATTTGGTTTCCTCAATGGAGCTCGGTTTGAAACAATGAATGGAGAAGAATTGAAAAACCAGGCACTTGAGTTAGCTACAACATATAAAGAAGACTTAGACAAGGACTAGCTGACGATAGAAGTGGAGAGTTTTAAGTATCATGCCTTGGATTTAAGCCCTAATATGAAAACGGCTACACCATCAGGTCTTCTGACGTTAATATACAAGAACGGACTTAAAGATCCGTCCACCAACATAACGATAGCGTTGAGAATTTTCCTCACAATACCAGTCTCAGTCGCCTCAAATGAAAGGAGTTTTAGCAAACTAAAGATCATTAAAAATTAGCTCAGAAACTTAACAGGACAACAACGACTTGTGCTCTATTGATATGATGCTCAGTTTGGTTAAACTGAGCACCATATCAATAGAGCACAAGTTAGCTTCAAAGTTATCTTTTGAGGACATTGTAAAAATGTTTGCAGCCGAAAAAGCCCGTAAAGTTAAGTTTTAGTTCAAGCTTTTTGTTTAAATTAATTTTTTTCACATTTTGTCAATGGATTAAGAGATTGTGAAAAATCTAAGTATAATACTCAAGATAATAACTTGAGTAAAATCTGTTAATTCTTGTTCCAGTTTTCCAAAATCCTTGAATGGTTTTCGGTTGACGTTTCGATACTTCTCTTTTTAAAAGTCCAAAAGCACAAAAGTCCATGGGTATTTAGCAGGAATATCAGTAAAGGGTGTTTATTGACTTTATACCAGTTTCTTTTCCATTTTTTCCACTAATTTAATAGTGGATTTAGATGTGTGGCTGCTTGCTTTATCCTGATGCAGTTCTACTGATTGTTTGCACTTTGGGTAAAGATATAGTATTTCTTTTTTGAATATTGGGGATAAAATAGGGTCTTGATAATATGTGGGAGTTGATTTTTACATTTTCCCCCTCCTTTTTACTTTTAATTTTCCATTATATGCAAAACCGGCAACAGTCGTAAATCTTAGAAATTTCTCACGTTAAAGTTACAAAGTTGAACCACGTTTTAAGATTTTTCTTTTATAATAAATTGTTCTTTTTTATTGCAATCTTTTAAATATACCCACGCCTCGTCTATTGTCACAACATTTTTCCATCTTTCTCCAACTAAATACTTCTCATACAGAATTCTGCAGCGAGTTCTGCTTTTTGCAATATGGCGTGGAGATAGACGATAAACATTGTATTTTTTGGCCTTTTTAAGATTCAAATCACTGATTATTTTTTACAGGTGAAACTGAACTTTTAATGACTTTGTAATAATCCTTTGACTTGGCGGATTCTCTTTTAAAATTAAGGATCTTACCTTACAAATATTCTCAGAAATTCTTTTCTTTTTTGGATACGTATTTGGAAGTATTTTTCCACTTTTACGCGTTTATTACTTTCTCATTAATATTATTTATCGTACTTTTAGATATCGAAAAATCATGACTTTTACAGCGTTTTTGAATAATTGAATAAGCGTAATTCTCTTCGGAAAGAACGGAAACAGTCTTCCATCCATTGCTTATTAAAAGCGCCATTTTGAAAAACTGAGTTAGCAGACGATACGTTATACTTTAACTATTTAACTGCTGCGAAAATAAAATTACTTCGTAGCATATAATTTTTTTTTGCTGCTCGTCAAAATCATTCAAAAAATGTCCGAACAGCCTCTGTATCATAATTAAATATCCTATTTTAAGGCAAGTCTTGATTTTGATTCAACCCACACATATCTCGATATAAGATATAACCTTTTCATTTCATTTGAAACGATTTAAGTATGAAAGAATATACCAAACATGCTACTCTTAGATTATTTGTCAATGAAATATCTTAGAATTAATTCGATATTTTATCTTGTACTAAAAATGAAATTGCTGCAAATTAATCTGTTTACCTTTGAAATCAAGAATTTACCTTCTAATTATTCTAAGTTTAATAAAAAAAATTAGACTAGTGGAATTAATGTGTGGTGTCGATATCAGGTATTGTCGGGGAGGGTTTTGGTTTGGTTGGTCGGTGGGGGTGCCAAGGCGAGTACTTGCCCCGGGTGGAAACTAGCCTAGTTTCGTCTCTATGTGTATCTCCATTTTCTTGACGTTGTATTCTTGCGTTCGGCGCAGATTGGCTAAATATGGCCCTTACGCCATGAAAAACAAACCAATCAACCAACTCCACGGTTGTAATAAATTTATAGGTAGGTAGGTAATTGAACCAAAGTCGCACTGGAGCAACACACCAGGCTACTTGTGACGGTCCAAGATCGGTCCCGAAGGGAAAGATACAAGAACAACACCTCGTAATTTTGAACCAAGGTCAGATGATAAAGACAGCATCTGAGCTGGCACAACACCTCGCCAACGCGAGGATATTTGTGTTTTTTAAATTTGGGGGGTTTTATGGCCATATTTGACCAAGCTATGGCCAAACACGAGACAACGTGAAGTAAAAAATGCTGTGAAAGGGAAAAAGGGATTGGTAATTTAGTAGAGATATGAAAGCACAAAAGATGGCTTTGGTATCCTGCTAATGCGACCTGTGTTTACCAAAGACAGCAAACCACATGGGAAAAGAAAAAGGCAATCGGGTACTTCGGGGTACTTAACTACCTACCTACTCACAATTGTAGTAAATTTATAGGTAAGTAGGTAGTTCAACCAACGTCTCACTAGAGCAACATACCGAGTTATTGGCGACTGTCGGGGATCAAGGGAAAGATCAAGGGGGATCAAGGGAGAGACTTATTAGTTAAGTAAGTAGTTGAACCAACGTCGCACTAGAGAAACATACCGGGCAACATACTAGAGCAACATAACGTCCGGGATTAAGGGAGAGATCAAGGGAGAGACTTACTAGGTAAGTAAGTAGTTGAACCAACGTCGCACTAGAGAAACATACCGGGCGACATACTAGAGCAACATAACGTCCGGGATCAAGGGAGAGATCAAGGGGGATCAAGGGAGAGACTTACTAGGTAAGTAAGTAGTTGAACCAACGTCGCACTAGAGAAACATACCGGGCAACATACTAGAGCAACATAACGTCCGGGATCAAGGGAGAGATCAAGGGGATCAAGGGAGAGATCAAGGGGGATCAAGGGAGAGATCAAGGGGATCAAGGGAGAGATCAAGGGGGATCAAGGGAGAGATTTACTAGGTAAGTAAGTAGTTGAACCAACGTCGCACTAGAGAAACACACCAGACAACATACTAGAGCAACATACTAACACATGAGCAACATAACGTCCGGGATCAAGGGAGAGATCAAGGGGATCAAGGGAGAGATCAAGGGGGATCAAGGGAGAGACTTACTAGGTAAGTAAGTAGTTGAACCAACGTCGCACTAGAGCAACACACCAGACAACATACTAGAGCAACATACTAACACATGAGCAACATACTAGAGCAACATAACATCCGGGATCAAGGGAAAGAATTACTAGGTAAGTCAGTAGTTGAACCAACGTCGCACTAGAGCAACATACCGGATTATTAGCGACGGTCCGGGATCAAGGGAGAGATCAGACGACAACACAATGTCATTTTGAACCACGGTCAGATGACGAGGTCACACCTGAGATGGCACCCCACTCGCCAAACTTCCACACCAAACCAACGTGAGAACATTTTAGGCCACGACAGATTTAACCTGCCCCATCCCCTATATACTCGACGGCCTTAGCTGGGATCGAGTCTCGAACTCGCAACCACCCTGTTGATGATCTGCTGCACTTCCAACCGGGTTACCACAGCCCTAACAGCGTATGAAATCTAGCTTTATTAAAACAGTAATTTCTCTAACAATTCCTTACTGTATAAAATAATGAAGGTAGGTAGTTCGGCATTTTAAGTAACCTCGCACTGTCACACGAAAGGCGAAAGCGAAGGTACGGGATGAAACCCAAATGGGAGATCCGAGGACAACACCATGTAATTTTGAACCACGGTCAGATGACGAGGTCACACCTGAGCTGGCACCCACTCTCGAAACTTCCACGCCACTCCAACGGGACATTTGAGGCCACGACTGATTTAAAGTGCACCAGTCCCCCTTGTACACGACGGTCTTAGGTTAGATTCGAACTCGCAACCCTCCAGTTGTCAATCCGTTACTCTTCCAACCTGGCTTCCGCGGCCCCTGTAAAATAATGAAACATAACCATCGAATAATTTAAACGGCAATAATAATAAAAAACTCGGACTTAATATAGCACGTAAATTTAACAAAATGTGTAGCTGAGCAGACTTCTGACCATCCTGACACACTCTTTCATCAGCACCTGCTTATTACACACGCAAAGGAGAATTGGCCGCTCTCCTAAGGAGAACAAAGTTAAATAAGTAGGAAAATTGCTTCAGAGTAGGAGAGGAATATCATCATACTTCGGCCGGTACCGAAGAGAGAGGAGTGAACTAATTCCAGTGCTTGCTTAGGTCCCGCCGAATGGGAAAGGAAAGCAATCTTCATAGAAGTGGTCTTTGATGAAGACAAATGTTTTCTCTGACGCAATCCTCAGATAAGAGCTTAGAGTTATGAGGAATGACATAACGATGCCCCTTCGGATTACTGGAACCTGGGAGGACGGAATCTGAATAGTTTAGTTAAATAGGCACTTGAATGTAGCTATTCAGTACTGCTTGCATAATTCGTGTTACTGAATTCACGTGTTGTGTATGCGCAATTTGTGAAATACCTTTTATTCTACAGAAACACCTTTCTAATCTTAAATTTTCTCCGTGTTTGGCCAAGGTTCTTGTGCCATTAAAGATCATTTATCCATCCAATCAAAGGACCTTATTTCCACGTAAAGTCGTTTATTAAGGATGACTGGTGGCTGCTTAATTCAACTAAACTTGGCTTAGTGATATTGTTAACCATCTTATGATGTTTGAAGTTTTAAAATTTTTGGTCTATTCACACTCCAAAAATGTTACTTTAGAATGAACTTTATTACTTACATCTAACCAAAATGGTTTATTAAACATAATACGTTTATACTTTACACCATATGCACATACTTAAAAGGTTTATGGGTATTTTATGACACACCACACTAAAAATTGTTATATTCAACCAGACCTCCAATTTTTAACGGCCGTGGTAGCCCGGTTGTAAGAGTAGAGGATTAGCCACCGGATTGTTGCGTGTTTGAAACTCGATCCAGCTAAAGACTGTAATGTATGTGGGGGCTGATGCACGTTAAATCCTCAATAAAATAAATCCAATTACATAAATGTCCTCAGTTTGATGTGATGTGGAAGTGTTTTATAGTGGTGTGTCATCTCAGGTGTTCAAACTTATTAGTGGTTTCAGATGTTCAAACATCTGACCGTGGCTCAAACTTACTAGGTGTTGTCCACGAATCTTTCACTTCCGGATTGGTCCCGTACTGTTACCAATAGCCACGTTGTGTTACTCTAGTGCGACGTTAATTCAACTAACCAATCCTATTCTTTTCTATTTGTCTAATTTGTTGCCCAGCTAGATATAAAACGTTCTGGAAGAATTTAGCTTTCTACTGTTTATAGGTTTTTATTTAATTGTATTGTAAATTTGAAAATTTGGGCAATTTTCATGATTCTACAATTGCTAACTAGCCCGTATTTCTTTATTTAATTGTTCGATCGGACTGCAGAGCTTATTTTGCAAATCACTGTAAAGCCTTTATAATGATGTATAACATAACCTTCTGAGTGACCTTTCTAGGTTGATGGTCATATAATTTGACCTTTGATCTAAAATTACAAAAAGGGTATAATTAGTTTTTCTTCCAAAAAGAAATGCATTATAAAGATACGTATTTATCTTTCCTTCCTGAAAGTTTTAAAGTGGGACCGGGTATGAATGTGCAGTAAAAAAACAGAACGGCAATAGGGAAAAAACGAAAGAAACGGCATTCGAAGGAACAGAATAATGTAATCAGGACTTATAAGCATCTCTATCCTTTGACCTAATTGTACGATGGTGCTCTTATATGCCCGTATATACACAGGCATCTCCCCTTTATGTATCTTTTATGTATACGCATCAAGTATACTTAAAATTTGAGATATGGAAACAACGGGATACATGAATGCTGTTTCAAAATCAAGTGAAATCTACCTGAAAATAATTCATATAAACTCACCTTGTTTAGGCATTCATTACTTGCTAAATCACATCTACAACAATGCAGTAAAATAGTACAAATTCAATAACATACTATGCTCCGTGAAAGTGTAATTTAATAGAGATATAAATATTGACATGCCAATTTACACACATGCATATCTTTACATATCTTTATTGTATCTCACACATACATTTAATAAATTGAATAGATCATAAGTTCAAATGAAGAATCCATACTGGCTAAACAGTCGAATTGAATACAATTGCAATAGACTACGTAGATTTCAATTAAACAGTCTAATAAAGAGCCATTCATGTTTATACTAATATGTAGGCAATATCTATTGCATAGCGAAACAATCACTGTTTATTTTGAGAAATATTAACACTGAAATTTAATGATCAGAAAATTGTAGCAATCAAAGCAATGTGTACAGCTGCAGAGAAAATTGATCCCCCTCTATTTGAGGGTTATTCATAGTAAAGCAAATTCAAAGGAATCATGCAGTTGGCAATAATGTTACCTATAAATTTATGTCCATTAAATTTGCATAAAGCACCGTCTTTATATCAAATTGAGCATTAACTTCATAGTTCCGATGACAACACCCAATTTTGATGTCAAATTTCGAATCAATATCACAACTTAACTTTGGTTTCCAAGTTTCGAGTGGCTTTATACAGCCATTTCTGAAATATGAGTTGGGCAGTGGTAGCTCATTTGGGAGAGTAACGGATTAGCAAATGAAGGGTTGCGAGTGCGAGACTCGATTCAACCATAGACCGTCGTGCACATAGGAGTTGGTGCACGTTAAAATCTGTATTGGCCTCAATTGTCACCACGTTGGAGTGACATAGAAATATGAAGAGTGGGGTGTCAACTCAGATGTTGACCTCGTCACCTGACCGTGGTTCACAATTACGAGGTGTTGTCCTCGTGTTTTTCTCCTCATGATAGATCCCACAACTTTCCCAATCGCCCGTTGTGTTGCTCCGGGGCGACCTTAATTAACTATTTACCTGAAATATGAGTAAGGAACATTTTGAGCACTTAATGTTAAACTAGCCTTATCAGACTTTTCTTGGCGTGGTGTGGAAGTTTGGAGAGTGGGGTGCCAGCTCAGGTGTCGCCTCGTCATCTGACCGTGGTTCAAAATTACGTGGTGTTGTCCTCGGATCTTTCCCTTTGGGATTGATCCCGGACCGTCACCAATAGCCCATTGTGTTGCTCCAGTGTGACGTTAATTGAAATTCCCTCCCTCCCTCCCTATCAAACTTTTCTTCACATCTTCCGAAATAATTTGCCCAGTTGGAACTGTAACATATTAGCAACCGGAGGGTTACGAGTTCGAATCCAACCAAAGACCGTCGTGTATAAAGGGGACTGGTGTACGTTAAATCTGTCGTACCATCAAATGTCCTCACCTTGGCGTGGTGTGGAAGTTTGGTGAGTGGGATGCCAGTTCAGGTGTTGCCTCGTCATCTGACCGTGGTTCAAAATTACGTGGTGTTGTCCTCTGATCTTTTTCTTTGGGATTGATCCCGGACCTTCACCAATAGCCCGTTGTGCTGCTCCAGTGTGACGTTAATTAAAATACCTACCTACCAAATAATTTTTCTCATCGGCTTTGGAGCCTAAATAAAACTTAAATAAATCCTTTTTCGAGCTAATTTTGATGGATATCAATTCAGAAGATCCTTTGTACGATAATACAAAATTTAAGCTCTTTCTTCAGGATAGTTTTCCACTACAACAAATTAAAATTCATTATTTTCAATTTTTTTGCAAAATGAAATTTTTAACTGCCAGTTGTAGGAAAAAGCCGAAATTTTACAAGGTTATTTCAAAAATTCTGAATAGATTTTCAAAATATAAAATGCTGCTATTCATTGTTTTTTTGTTAATTGCGCAATCAACATCGCATAGTTAAAATTATGCTGAAAACGACTTGGTAAGTACTTGAATTTACGTCGCATTGGAGCAACACAAATTGCAGAAAAAACAAGAGTTTGAGTTAGTTCATAAGTTGTTTTAGTATTTAATCGAACGAATGTTAAATTTTGATTTTTCCCAAAATGGCGGCTGTCAGAAGATATAGTTTCGATTTTTACGAAAAAAATGTATTTCTTCGCTTATAAAATCCATAAAATTGATCGGGAAAAATCGAACGATTAAAGACTAGTAAATTATGTTAAGAAAAAGCAGTAAAAATTTTGGAATGATTGCTTCAGTGGTTCGCAATATATTTTGATCACCGAATTTAAAATCATGGTTTTGAGAAAAACGCGTTTAAAATTTTAAAAACAGTTTACACATGATTAAAAACGAATTTTTTTTGTCGACTTATATTGAATCATCTATTCTAGGCCCATATAATATGTCTTCTATTCTAGCTTCAGCCTCCAAAACTTCGATTCGACGTTGTCTACGGAGCATTTTTTCCACTTGTGTACATACTTGCGATCTTCTGTTAGCTATTGCAACGCGCACTTCATCCGCTGTCTCAGCATACAAATGGGCATTAGGTCCAACAGACTCACATTACATTCACAATGTAAAGGAGTAATGCGTGGTACCTTCACATTAAACATGCAAGCTGCGATGTATGCTGATATTTCGACGATTTTTGATCCACTAGGACTGATTTTCCAAATCAGTTTATAAAGTTTAAAATTCAATACTGCATCGATGTATATCGTGGAACACTGAACACTTGATGTTTGAAATTTTTCTCAGAAGAGCTGAATCTAGCTTCACTTGTTTCTGCTGGTGTTTGGATTTAAAACAGTTTTCTCTTCCTTGCTCTTGATTTATAAACCTTCTTTGTCCTTTTGGCTTCATATTTCCAACTGACTATTTTCTGGTTTTCGTTGGCAGAGAACGAAAAATCAGTTAAACCCCTAACTCAGGTATACACAGACCTTCCAGCACAAACATATAGCCAACCTGAATACAATACAAAACGGAATACAATACAAACTTACGATACGATACGATAATACGATATCCGATTACGATACGATACGAAAAATACGATATCCGATAGAGAGTGAAAGGTATTCTTAGAACGCAGCCGTGGCTGTTAAGCGTTCTGAGACATCTCCACAAATGTGCGTGTAACTTAAAGAGAATATTTTGATAGGATCAATTAAAACTTCAACTGAACCGTTTCAAGATAATGTACAACCGGAAAATGTAACCTTTGAAAAGTCGATTTTTTGAAAGTCACAACAAGGTATAGCCCCTTAATACGGCGCTTTTATTCCTCTACCCGAATACGGTACCACTGTTGTACTGCTCGTAGTCTAAAGGTTAAATTAAAACCTAAAATGGAGAAATTTGCTAAATATTCATTAGACTTAGTTATTAATTGAGTACAGGATTTTTATTAAGCAGAAATATTAAAATAAGGACTGGTTTTATTTTTCATTTATGTATAAAAATATAAATGAAGTAATCACATATGTCAACAATTTTTAGACTGAACGTACGTTAGCTTAAAATAAATTTTCAAAACTCACAAATCCCAGTTCTTGAATAATGTATGACTCTAGAGAAAAATAATTTAATTTTGTATATGAGTTTTAAAATATTGACTTAATTGAAATCCTCTTAAATTTATTTGTAGTCTTTCAAGCCCAAAGCTTTAATTTTTGTGCTTATATAATGTCTCGTATGGAATTAAAACGGCTGAAATTTTACATAAGGAGACAAACTTCTGAAAACGTTAGTTCATTTATCAAATCATTGAATAATATATTTTAATTTTATGCTGTATATGTGTATATATATATATATATTTATATATATTTATTTAAAAAAGGATTTTATTTAAGCTGTTCACTCCCAATTCTCTCCTACTAAACTTTATTCTCTTTAAGTGTAACGAATAATTCATTTATCTTTAGAATAATCAAACATTTGAAACTACATCAAAACCTTTAATCCTATGTAAATAGTTTTCCCGTTGTGTTTTCCCGTACGATGTAAATTCAACTACCTACCTAACCAGCTTTTATGTACTTCATTTTTGTCATTTTCGTTTCCAGCATGAAATGAATAGTGATACGAAAAGACAATGTTTCGGAAAATCGGTTGAAAGATTCCAAGATCCATTCATCTTTGTAGAACGCAAAGAACAATTTCTAGTTTTCTTTTGATCAATCCTTCGACCACCTTTTTTGTCTTTTATAATTCTATTATAAAATTATGTACTTATATTTTTAAAAAATAGAGGTATAGAATCAGGGGGAGATCATTACTACTGTTCACGATTGATTTTTTTAATCTACATCTAGTAATTCGAACTTTCAAAACTAACAAAAGATTATATATAAAAGTTCCATCCGAGATTGCATCTATGCATACTGTCTTAGAAGGGATTTTTACCAACCTGATACTCCTTAATTTTTTTAGATTTGCTTTTTTTGTACTTTTTATGGGATCAATAAAAACTGCATGAAATATTCATACTCCAAATCATTCCTTGTGAACGAAATGTGTTTCGTATTACTATTCAGTAGTTTCAAAATCTCCATTTTTTTCTCCGTTCACAATATATGTATAAGACACAGAAAAAACGAATTCATATATATATCTGGTGAAATAACGAACCACCCCATTTTTATCAGTAGAGTAAATTTAAAGGTGGCATTTGACTGAGAATAGCTTCTACAAATTGATATACCTGAAATTTACATAGGGGACGTCTTCATATTAAATTGAACATCAACTTTATAATTTTCAATTGCAACCTCCTATTTCAACACCGAATTTTTGAATTTATTTAAAAATATAACTTCAGATACGAAATTCCAGATCATTTGGTCTGTTCGTTTCTGAATTATTCGAGTGGAAAGTTTAGTGTTCCTAATGTTAAATAGGCGGGGGGTTTCCGTTTTTCGTTTATATCTTTCGAAATAATATTCCTATTGCACCGATAACAACATTGATACATTTTAACCATCCTGAGTTTTCTAGCATTAACAAAACTGAAAAGATCGTGATGGACGATATATCTCGTCATTTGAAGAAAACTGATCAGATATTGATATCGCCACCATAAAAAAATTCGCAATATTTTAATGACGAGATATCTCGTTCATAAGCAAATTTGATCTGATCTTGATGGACATGATATCTGGTTCAAACTACTTATAGGGTTAATATAAGGTTGATTCGGAAGACTTGTTATATTATCATGCAAAATATCAACATTTTTCTCGAGAGGTTTTCGGCTGTATTTAAATTTTCGTCTCTACGATGATTATAGAGGTTATCCAAAAGTTGGAAAAACGTATGGCAAACTTGAGGAATACATAAATTTAAAAAATTTTGAATTTCATTTATGTAATCTAATGGATATTGTCATCAATCAGTTAAATGTGGTATGGATGCTCTCTAGTGATCAATATAATTCCTAGAGACAGGTTAAATCTGTTATTTTACGATAACAGTTTCAACGGCAATTGCTAATTTGCGATAACAGTTATTATAAATTGGTAATCTTACAGCTTCGTTAACAGATAATAATTAAATAATTTTTGCAGTTGTTAACTGTTAGAAACTTGTTAATGGTCAATTTTCGAGTATTTGTTTAAATTATCAGTAATTTCAAGTTTTATTCTTGCAAAATTGTTAGACTTTAGTCATTTTAAATCGTAGTTAAATTTAGTTTTTAAACCGATTTTCACCGAAATATATCAAGTTCATATTTGTTTGAAACATTCATTTAGAAATTAATATTGCGCAGTAAAAATCATTTAAGTTTATTAATAAAAATATTGTTACATTACAAAAATATTTATTTAAGAAAGGAACTATAAAGCGTAGATCGTTTGGATGCTTTAATACTTTAACAAAAAAATCAGAATTCTTTAAAGATTATTTTTAAGATAAAAATAAATTTATGAGAAATTAATTTATCATTAGATATCAAAATTTTACACACCCAAAATCCTAAAACGGCTGACCCAAATAACAAAACTTGACCAATGGCGTGTCTTAATTTGCTTTTAATGCAAAACATGATCACTAGCTGGTGTATCGATAATTTTTATTTAATTATGGAACCATCTGTGACTCATGAATATCCAATATTGAATTATAAAACTGATTTTATTACTGAATTTAGGTTATTCTTTGTACCAATGGCTGCTACTGCAAAACTTAAAGGGATCACACCCACATCGACATATTTTAATCCAACATATTAAAACATATTCATTAAAACATATTTAATTCAACACATCAACATATTAAAATTCATATAATACATTTTAAGTTATATTTATACTTTAATATAATACATTTTAGATTTTGTTTACATATTAATATAATGCATTTTAGGTTTTGTTTATATAGTGATATATATTTTCAATTTTGTTCATACATTAATATAATAAATTTAGGTTTTGCTTACATAGGGATATAATACATTTCAGGTTTTGTTTATATAATCCAGTCATAAAAATTAAGTAATTCACTCATTTTCTTGTGTGATGATTCCTGTACTACTAGTTGTTTTGCAGCTTATGTAAACATAAGGTACGCAGGTATTTTAAATGATGTCGCACTGGAGCAATACAACGGGTTCCGGGATCAAACCCGAAGGGAAAGAACCACGATCAGAAGACGAGGTCACACCTGAGCTGGCACCCACTCTCCAAACTACCACACCACGCCAAGGACATTTGGGGCTACGACAGATTTAACGTGCACCAGCCCCCTTTGTACACGACGGTCTTTGATTGGATTCGAACTCGCAACACTCCGGTTGCTAATTCGTTACTCTTCCAATCGTTTTACGTCGACCCTGTAAACACAAAGATCTAATGGATAAATTATTAGGTAATTATTAGCTAATTATAATTAGGGAAAGCCTTATTTTCTGTTTTACGACGTTTGGCAAATAGATTGAAAACTCTGAATGTTAATTAGTTCTTTGTCAATTGTCACTTTTGTCTTTATTCCATCAAGTTTTTACCAAAAGTACTAGGTCTGTCCGTGAATACCCAGCCATGTAATTTGAAAAAGAAATATTGCACTTTGTTATTAGCACCTAGTCTCCTAAAAAGAAGGCACCTTCGGATCTCATACACTTCTCCCAGCTTCCACTTTTTAAAACACTCTGCACCGTAGGTTTTTGCACCCACTTTGGCCCTTCAAACAATTGCGGGAATTCCACCACTACATCTTTCACTTCAAAAAGAAGCAGTGTGCGTCAAAATGAGAATGAGAATAAGTACAAAGCTTGGAAATGCAAATTATGACAAAGATGACTACGAGGAAAGGGCAATAGGTTGGTCTGTACATCCAGCTAAAACTCTTTCATATGACAGAATAAACCCAGCAGTGGGAGTACCTCACTCCGGCATAAGCTACTTCACCGATGGCTCCAAAATGGAAAATAGAGTGGGAAGTGCTTTTTGTTCTATGCAAGGAGGGCGTATAACCCAGCAATGGTTCACGAGAATGCAGGACAGCAACTCCGTTTTCCAGGCGGAACTGTATGGGATTTTAGCAGCCATAAAAGCGGCAGAAGCAAGAGCAGATAAAAATGTAAAGATCTGGTCAGACAGCCGAGCTGGTCTCCTGGCACTTAGAAATCCAAAAACGCCGAGTCCACTGGCACATAGAATACAATGTTTATTAAATAACAACAAGGAAATTTGTCTAGGCTGGATTAAAGCCCATGCGGGCCATGAAGGAAACGAAGAAGCAGATAGGTTAGCAAAAGAGGCAACCACAACGGAGTGCATTGATGAAGGGGTGAAATGGCCCAGAAGTCATTGCAGGAGGGAAACCACTAGCTGGCTACTTGGTGCATGGCAGAAAGAATGGGACGAAGGAGAAACAGGTAGGATGGTACATGACGTGTTGCCTAGAGTGTCACTAAAATCGGCAAGTTGGACCAGGGAAGAGACACTCTTCTTCACAGGGCATGGTCCGTTTCCATCCTACCTAACGAGGTTTAAAAAAATCAGTTCAGAAAATTGCTCCTGTGGTGAAATCGGCACACCTCTACATTACATCACAGTCTGCCCCCTTACAACATCATGGCATATGAGGACGCCTGCCGACCACCTTCAAATCGCATGGCTCAGGAACATTGCTACTACCAAGGGCTCGAGGATCAAAATTATTAACATGATGAGATTCATTGAGAATCATCAGGACTTGATCATCCAAAGAGACTGAAAAACCTACTTTTTTTCTTCTCTCATGTTGTATATATGTATATAGTGTAACTTAGTATAATATAGATGTAATTACTGTATAGATATAATAATGTATAAATGTAACGTGCTCTAAATTCTGGATAGACATGTCACCTCGGTGGCATGCTCTATTCATCCCAACCACATTTATTTAAACTGGTACAGTGTCTCACGACACTAGGCACGGGAATGTGTGTTGGTGTTAGTTAGTTAGTTAGGTACAAAAGTTGAGAATGCATATTTTAACTATTGTTCTTGATATACATTTTGGGATTTGTTTGTATAATCCTGTCTTAAAAATTAAGTAATTCGCTCTTCAGTTGGAATCGCCATCAGCTGCCTCGTCGAATTCTAATGAATCGCATCCATGATCTGAAATCTTTTCTCTTTGAGAGGGGATTTTAGTTTTGGAAAAAAGCTAGGGTGCCAAGTCTGGGCTATTGGGAGGCTGATCCATCTGAGTGATTTGATGTTTATCCAAAACCCTTGTAAAGACTTGATGAATGGGCGGGGGAGTTGTGATGAATCACTAGTCAATCACTAGTTCCCATAGCTGCAGCGGTTTTCGTCGTACTGCATCTCTCAGCCGACGTAGAACATCGAAATAGTACTCCTTAATAGTTGTTTGCCCTCTGTAAGAGCGTATTCTTGATGAGCAATACCTTCACAATACAAAAACAGTTTTGACGTCTGCCGCGCCTTCTTCGGCGAGAAGAACATAATGTACATTGAATGTAATGAACATTGGGTAGATTTCTACATCATCTGAATAGTTTCTGTGGACGAATTTTTAAGTTTAACGCAAAATTAAATTTTTGATGTGAATTCGGGGCTCTACTCTCTGGGTCAGAGCAAATTCAATGGTCTGACAGGACATACGCTTACTCAAAGGTGTCTAGTACCAAACGGATTACATCATCTGAATAGTTTCTGTGGACGAATTTTCAAGTTTAACGCAAAATTAAATTTTTGATGTGAATTCGTGGCTCTACTCTCTGGGTCAGAGCAAATTCAATGGTCTGACAGGACATAAGATTACTCAAAAGTGTCTAGTACCAAACGGATTAGTCCAATGAAATCGCAACTTTTCACACAGGTGCATTAATTCCCCTGTCCTTGATATCCGTCAAGTTACACCAATGATACACAGATCGTTCTCGTTATATTAGCAATGGCTGGATACTTTCCGGAAAAAACTCGTATATAACATTCAAGAGTTCGATGGAAATATTCAATGTAACATAAGCTTCACTTTCTAGTGTAATTTCCAACACCTAGTTGACATACGCAGTTAATATTTTCACAAATATCCAAGAAAACTAACCCGAGGAATAAACGTATCGTCCTATACATGCATCCCCTTTCGCCATTCACCAATACCAGGAACATCTCTGAGTTCTTTGTTTGGCTATTCTAAATATAAAGCATGGTACTATGCCTTTTCTGATTATCACGTTCACGAGTTGTAATGCATAAATATTTTTCGATACCTAGAATTTCATATCCGTTATTAACGCAGAATCAAAACAAGGCTCTTGTTTTGAAAAGCATTCACGACCATACACAACCGATTACGCTTCAACCATAAAATACGTTGTCGTCTTTCCTATTTAGTTATACACGGTTCGCGACCAACATTTCCCTCCTTTTCAGGAAAGTATCCGTAGTAGCATTGAATTTGTTAATTTCCAATTCAATGGACCCATACAGAATAGTACAACCAGAACACATAAGCTACTAGGCAAAATGCGGTCGACATTAAACATTGCATTCGAATATATCTAACGAAATATTCTGTTATGTTATTCTTCCAAGCGTCTCGAGATTTCTGAGTATTGTAATACTGCTTTCACACTACAACACAAACATTGACTTAGAAGTCATGGTCGCAGTCAAGTCGTATTGCACCCTTCCGCCACCCACCAAGCTCCGTTCCGAATTGAAAACTGCTCTCCGTGAGGCTTGGAACTCTTTGAGCGCAAAACTCATCCATATTCTCATCCATGTATGAGAAATCGTTATGCATTATGCGTGGCTACCAGAAGTTCACTGTACCGCACACTTCAAACTTCAAGCATCACATTGTTTTAATCATTATGTTTCACTAAAGTTGACCTTTGAATTGTGAACCTTTTTCTTTCAACCTTTTTCTTTGGATAATAAAAGTCATTATTATCCTCGTTTTTCATTGGTTTCTTCTTCTATAACCTAAACCCGCATACCGCGTTTCCTTCCATTCTGGTATATATTTTCTGAAATATATAAAAAACAATTTTGTTTAACTTTTGGACATGGGTGTATACTACCCCACGGAAGTCTACCAAATTTGGCGAGTCATCATCTGGGGCTACACCTGATGTGAAGGTTGCATTACATCAGGTGTAGCCCTATTCACAGTAGCCGTCACATCTATTGGCTGAAAGAATTCTATAAAGGATTTTATTGGTCAAGAAATCTAGAACTGATTAGAAGTCCTCTACTGAAAGCTGCAGATAGCATGGTGGAATAAAGCATACATTACCTTCAGAGAGTTATGTTTAAAGGTCATTTACTTATTCTTTAATTATCGCTTAGTCAGGGACTACTCCTTTTGACTATTACATATATACAAACCAAACATCACTATAAGGAACCTACATGGATAGAGAATCACTGAACTACGTATTATTCAATGGGAGAACTGTACTTATTTACATTAAGGAAGTCAGACTATCCGTTTTCTTTATGTGTCCATATTTCTGTCCTCTGTAAATAATACCACAGTGTAATATTTTACTCGTATACCATTCGGCAGTTTAGAGATGAAGTACGCCGTCCACATACAAAACAGAATAAACTAACTTGATCCTTTATTGTGTGTTTTACACCTTCAAGTCAATGTTATAATCCATTTTATTTGTTCCACAAAACTTCTTATCCTCAGAAGTTCCTCTGTTATGACTTTCATATTACCAATCCCTTAAAGATTATCACCGATGTCTAAATTAATAAAATAGGAAATCTCAAAAGTTGAAAGTTTTGACTTGACATGCTTCGTTTGTAATGTACTGACATCTTCGAGGCTTGGTTTATGGTATTACGAGTTTCGTTTTCAAACGTGTGTTCATCAAGGATGCAGTTTTCGTATGCTAAAAGTAACACACTACTACGTTTTCTTATATATATGTAAATTTGATGTTGTCTGGTATAAAAAGACATTCCTTTCTGAAGAAAAGGATTGGAATTTTCATCCTGTCTCTGAGCTCTGAGATTCTTGCAGAATGAGGCTTCTTTCCTTCACATGAATTCAACTTCTGGTATTAGTAATTTCAAGTCTGATATAGCTTTTTATTTATAGAATCCTCTCTTGACAACATCATGTTTTGGATCATCCCAAAAGTGATGCAATTTTTTACGGTACGTTTCGAAATTACGCAAAGAACTACATTAAACTAGGATACATTTACCACTATTATTTGCAACTCGTTCCCGTCGTAATTTTAAATTTTCAATATCCTGGCAATCCGGCAGTAGAAGATCTTGTATTTTAATCTATTGAATTAATCGAATTATCTTCGGGCGACATATTCCGAATTAATGTAAAATCCAAGGTGGTTTTAAGGGTTTTTAAAGGATGGTAATCTCTGAGATCAGGAAAACACGAAGGATGAGTCATGATTACCCATTCAAATTTTTTCCATTCAATTTCTGCAGCAGTTCTCGTGCCTTATGAAGTTCTTCGTCATGATAAAAATTGGTAGGACACAAACCGTGGTTTTGACGTCAATACTCGGACTTAACGTTGGATTGTGGAAGGAATGAAGCAAACATAGGAAGTTGGAGCGATTGCTTGTAAATATTCAACAATTAATTTACAGTTTGAACGATTGAAGTTTGATAGTGACTGTTGTTGTCCAATATTAATTTTAGTGTAGTTCGGTAGCTTTCGAATAACACCAATTACGCAGTCCTCTCTCCACACAATAAAAACTGGTGTTAGTTACACTGGTGTGACCTAAGTTACATTCTGAAATCGTCTGCTTTCCTCCCTCCAGTTGACACTGGGGGACAGTTAAACCCCAAACGGTTTCGATGTGATATCTCGTCCATCAAGATCTGACTAATTTTGTAAATGACGAGATATCTCGTAGACAAGATATTGCCGGTTAATTTATGATGACGAGATCAAGATCTAGTCAGTTTTCTTCTCATTATGAGGTATATCGTCCTTCAAAATTTGATCAGTTTTGTTAATGAAGTGATACCTTGTCGAGACAACCAATTGAGAGGAGGCAGTCGTGCACTCCTAAAAAAACTATCTGAACGTGAAGGAGAACTCCGCGATATATAGTTCGAGATTTCGATGATCAGTAGTTCAGGTGTTGACCTCTGACCCCGAGCCGTTATTATGAGCGTTACAGCATCCACAAAGTTCCAGGTTTAGTAACTTAACACGACCTAAATCGTGATGTAAACATCTTCGGCACCTTCGCATGCTTCGTCCCATCTTCAACCACTCATCTTCAGATCGAGCAAGATCTTTTCGTCAACTTATCCACAACTACAATTCCATTCTAGTTGTAATCCAACTTTTATTTTAGCAAATTAAAACTTCAAAATAAGAACCTATCATAATCTTGAAAGAAATTTTCTCACGACTCGATTTCACCGACGCATCTTTTTGCTTATACATCTTTGGTGATTAAAAACTCTCCGCTTCTGTTTCCAACTAGATGTGAGGAAATATTTCTGCACGAATGCGAGACATGTTTACTTTAATAGTTTCCAGACCCGTTTCCCCCACTGCATGCTAATAGTCGATTTCAGAACGCGGGATCATTTCGCTCGAAAGTTAATGAAACAGGGACTATGAAAGATTTTTAATTACTTTATCCCCAGTCTTGATTAAAAACTGACGCCTTAAAAGACATACACGGCGCTCACACGAGCGCAAAAAGTGAGCCTCGTGACGTATTTCCAGTCACGTTATTAGATTAATTTCGGAACAAACATTTGCTCAGTTCATACGCCATTTTCCTGTCTCAAATGAGAAGGAAATCGGTTGAAAATTCGGTGGCCAACCCAGTTATTTCCGTAATTGGATTACTTTTTCACTCTGTTTTTTGCGCCCCTCGGACGATGTTAGTAGCCCCTTGGACGATGTAGAAATAAATAGAATGAGATTCTAGAAACTGTGTTGATTCGTTCACGGTGATTTAGCAGGATTATTTGGTGCTGCACTTTACTCGCAAAGCTTTTTTATCTGTGGGGAGTGAAATAAAATAAAGTTATTCTGCGTAGGTTACTATTCTCATCTATAAAAAGTAATTCAGCTGCTCAAATCCGTAATTTCGAACTATTTTTTATTTGTATGTGTGGCAGAGAAGAAAAAACTCCACCTTAATTACGCTGTATTTTTGTCCTCGTGTAACAAAAATGTTCTAGAGAGATAAACCAGGCCATGAATTCCGTCTAAAAATATAAATAGTATTTTCGTTTTTATTTTTGATTGTTCAACTTGCCTACTGTAGTATCAGTTATTCTGCGCTATTCTTCTATTAACGCTGCTCAAGTCCATAATTTCAAACTGTTTTTCAATTGTATGGTAGAGAAGATAAAACCAGGTAAACGCTCGCCTAGATTCCGCTGTATTATATCCCTCGTGTAACAAGAAATGACCTAGAGTGACAATCCAGGCCATAAATTTCTTCTAAAAATATCAGCAGAAAGTTTTATTTTGATTCAGTTCAAATTTCTTACTGTAGTATCAGGTAGTCTTCACTCTTCTTCTATTTGACTGCTCAAATCCATAATTTCAAACTATTTTTCATTTGTGTGGTGGAGAAGGTGAAATCTAAACGCTCACATAAATTCTGCATTATTTTTGCCTTCGTGTAACAAAAAATGACCCAGAGAGACAATCCAGGTCATAAATTCCTTCTAAAAATATAAATAGTAAGTTGTATTTTCGTCTTTATTTTGGATTGAGTTCAACTTGCCTACTGTAGTATCAAGTAGTCTTCACTATTCTTCTATTGATAGCTCAAATCCATAGTTTCAACTACTTTTCATTTGTATGGTAGATAATATAAAACTAGGTACACGCTCACCTAAATTCCTATATATTTTTGCCCTCGTGTAGGAACAAATGATCTAGAGTGACTATCCAGGCCGTAAATTCCTTCTAAAAATATAAGTAGTAAGCTGTATAACTGTAAGCTGTGTATAACTGTAAGCTGTGTAAACTTAGTCGTGACTCATAGAAACAAACGGTCGTGGATTCTCTAGTATCATAGTTGATGTTGACAATTCGTCTTCCGCGCCAGCCGTCGAGGGAGAGCGGCGTCCTACGTCACCTGTCATCCGCTCGCTGTCCAACACGCCACCTAGCGGGCTTCTCTCTCGGCGTGCCAGGTAAACGCTCCTCCTCGGTGTAACAATACATAAGTTGGCATTCCTGTGTTCCTTGTTTAGTATTTAGTATTCACCATAGTGGTTATATTGTATTAGCCTTCTGGAAAAGTGTCAATTTTTCTTAACACTACTGCTGTACAAAATGTACTTTCCTTCTATGGTACTGGTATGGTTTTAAATTAAAATTGTCTACTTCTTTGCATACTTCTTTGCATTTTAGTGCCCATTAAAATGAGTAGTAAATAAAAAAAAATCGAAGACTTATCATTTTCATGAAGAATGGGAACTTGATTACTTTTTACAATGATGACTGATAAATGTTCTTACTTAATATGCAATGCCTCCGTAGCTGTTACTGAAATGGGTAATCTGGAGAGGCATTTTTTGGCATTACATACCAAATATCAAACAGATTATCCACAAAATAGTGACTTGAGAAAAAATGAAATTAGGTATCTTAAGGCTCAATTAAGAACTCAACAAAATTTTTTTAAAAAGCCCATGTTGAAATCACGTGCAGTGACTATTGCATCATTCAAAGTAAGCCATATTTTAGAAAAAATTGTGAATCATTTTCTGACGGGGAATTTATAAAAGAAACTTTCTTGGAAATGTCAGATTCACTTTTTAATGATTTTAAGAACAAGATTGAAATTATTGCTGCAATTAAAGATCTACAATTGTCTCGAAATACTGTGATGCGGCGGATTGAGAAAATGAATGAAAATATAAGAGAACCGTTATATAACGACATTAATAGATGTTCTTGTTTTCCCTTCAATTTGATGAATAGACAGATATACATGACACAGCTTAATAGCTTATTTTTATTCGTATGCTTTTTAAAGATTATACATCTAAAGAATTGTTGGGTGTGATTTCTTTGAAAGAAAGGACTAGAGGTGTAGATATATTCAACTCTTTTTAAAACTTCCTCACTAATTCGAAACTACCACTTTTTAAATTAGTTTCAATAACATCAGATGAAGCAGGAGTAATGATAGGCTTCATAAATGGATTTATAAATCTATGCCAAAATGATGAGAACTCCCAAGTTTTTGAGCTACCACTGCATAATTCACCAACAAGTGTTAGCCAGCAAAAGATTAAATACAAAAGAAACAATGGACATAGCGTTGAAAATTCTTCATTCCATTCGAGGAAGTTCCCTCAAACGGTGTCTCTTCCAATTGCAACTTGTTGAAGGACAACCAGAATTATTATTACATATCGATGTAAGATGGCTAAGTAGAAGTAAATTTCTGCAACGATTTCGTGATTTATTACTGAGATAAACAATTTTCTCGAAGAGCAAGATCAAGAATGTGCAAATTTAAATGATGAAACTTGGTTCAGTGATTTAGCGTTTCTTCCAGATTTTACATCGAAATTAAGTTATTTATATTTAGAATTGCATGGAAAAAAGAAGACAATAAATGAAATGATCAGTAGCATTAATGCATACAAAATAAAATTTATTATACTAATAGAAGATCATCAACAAAACAACTTGAATCAATTTCCAAATATGTCCGATCACCTACAAAAACATCAAAATTGTAATAATAACATTGAAAATACGTTGCAGAAATTAAAAAGGCGATTGAAGACTTTGAGCTCAGATTTCATGATTTTGAAAAAGTTAAAGTTAGTGTGCAGTATCTGTATTTTCCTTTTAAAAAGGATTTAAATGTAAAACATTGCCAAAACATTTCTGATCCATTTAATATTGAAAGAAAAAAAGCGTTAGAAAATGAAATTGTAACTCTACAAACTGATCTAACCATACAAGCCAGAGAACGCGAGGAAGATTTTTGGAAATACGTCAATCGCTAGAAAAGTATCCCAATATCACCAAATGTAGTGAATATATCTACTTTTGTTTTGGATCTACATACTTATGTAAATCGGCTTTTTCATATTTAAAGTTCACAAAGACTAAACATCGTTCCCTACTTACTGATTCCCATACTGAAGATTCATTATCTTTGTCTGGATACACACCAAATTATGAACGCTTGGTTGGGGACATGAAGACTTCCCATTAATGATAAGATAATAAAATAGAATTTAATCTGTATTTTTCTGTGGCTTCTTTTCAATTAATAAATATTATTAATAAAATATCATGTTGGTTTAATACCCCTTCCCCATTGTCACTTATTAGTACACAAGACACAAGTTTGAATACGTTAAATGTCAAGATTTTAGTGGGTAGATCGCGACACAATTTTCAGAAAAAAAGGTCGATTATATAAATACAGAAGTTGGCCACCCCTGTACTATAGAATCAGTTATTATGCTCTTCAAAGTCAACTGAAAAGCAATGCAGGCTATATTACAATCAAGAGTTGATTTCTATTATTACTATCGTTTGGACACGTCAATCGAACCCATTCTGTGCTTGATTTAATATAATTGAATTCAGGAATAACAAACACTTTTACTAACAACAAATAACGATATAACAGAGACCGAAGCTGCGACCGGCAGTCGACTTGTGAGTAAGAGAAAAACAAAAAACAGGGAGTGGCTTTCATCTTTACATAGGGAATCACTTTACTGCACATTGTTCAAACTAGGATATACTATAGAAACAAGTGTTCAATAGAGAAAAAGTAATTCCACCTCCTATTACTCAGCACAGGATTGTTGTCACAGAACTATTGAATTTCAATTTAGTTCTATCCATGTCTTCTATGCACCAGTTTCAAAATTTACTTCTTCTCCAACCGGAGTATTTCTTTGGAAAAGGGTAATAATTTGGAGCAAGGTCCTAACAGATTTCGTAAAGTTTGTTCACCCTGAAGTAAGCATCGGTGCATTTATGTTCTGCTAGGTTTAAGACTACATCAGTTTCAAGATATTAATCCATTCTGATTGATAAGGTTTTTCGAAACTATGCGTAATTATTTATTCGATACGAAGACTACTGCAGTATTCATCGTGCATTTGAATGTTAGACAGTCTTCATATCCAAAAGTCATGGCAAGCATTTTGTCTCAACAACGGTAAACCTTTCTCTAATGAAAATAATTGTTAGATTTCGGATTTTAATTTTCTCGAGAAGTTTATGACAAATGAGAAAATCGTTTATCTATATTGCGTTTTTATGTTCCCAAGACATCGCAAAAAATTGTAGAAATGTCTATTACGTGTTTTTGTTTGTTATCACAAGCCACCACCAAAACGGTCCGGGTAGGGTCAAGGGCAGGGTAGGGTTTTTGTAATGTAAAAATAATGAACATGTGTCTGAAGAGGTTCCCTTTTCCATCTAACTGAACAGTTTCTGTGAAAAACTTACCAGATTTGTTGCTAAGGCATTGATTGCTTCCTTACAATATCATCTACTGCCACCCACATATTTAGGGCCTTTCTGTTGAAGATGAGAAGTTTTCTTCTGAGCACCTGCTAAAAGTGCTTCCAAGTAAACCACCTGTCATTTGAAAATACTGAGAATGATTCATCAAATCGTTCTTAGAATTGACGAGATGATGCTCTTAGGCTTGTTTCATTGACTTGTTTCATTAGAAAACAATCTGCTGCGTACGAAAAGTGTGAAAACTGTAATCGGTAGTTTAACATGACGTTTGTATCTTCAAGTAATTAACCAAAATGGACCAATACATACTCTATGGGAAGAAGATTACATAAGCGTGGTACCCAAAGAAATCATTTTCTTACATGATATCAAGAGCACATATTTGAAAAACCCTATTTCCTGAGTAGTAAAAGAGACTAAATTCGATCAGCAAAATACGTAATGCAGTTGTGAATAGGGTAGGCACTTATATTAACTCAGATTATAGATGTACCATCATGGGAGAACACAGGCATTGAGGCTTTTGCAAATAAGTATGAGTGTCAAGAGATGGTATAGCTTGCTATACCATCCTCCAACGTTACTGTATAGATCACATGTTTGTTCTCCTAAATCCTCAATAATTTGCCTTTGAAGTGAAATAAAATGGTTTGGCACTTCAAGTGTGTGAATTAGTGGCTGCATTTGTGTAAATTATTCAAAATCTTCATGAATACATAGAGAAAATGAGGTTCATTTCTTTTTCTTCCAGCGTATTTTCTTAAATGGAAAGTAGTCGGACACAGCTTGCAGAAATCCTTTTTGATTTTGGGGCCGTGGTAGCCCGGTTGGAAGAGTAACGGATTAGCAACCGGCGAGTTCGAATCCAACAAATACCGCCGTGTACAAAGGGGCATGTTATATCTCTCGTGCCCTCAAATGTCCTCACGTTAGCGTGGTGTGGAAGTCTGGAGAGTGGGGTGTCAGCTCATGTGTTGCCTCGTCTTCTCACCGTGGTTCAAAATTACGTGGTGTTGTCCTCGTATCTATCCCTTTGGGATTGATTCTGGACCGTCGCCAATAGCCCGTCGTGTTGCTCCAATGCGACGTTTATTAAAATTAAAACCTACCTACCTTTTAATTAACTCTAACATGTTTATAAGACGATTGCATTTTTAAAATATTTATTTCCGACTGCATATCACTTTATTCATTGTAATGTATCGAGAAACCGTTTTCTCGCAGCTTAGAAAAAATGATAAAAAACAATAATTGTAAATAAAACACAAACCATGTATTATCCATCTATTATCCTTATAAATAATAACTGTAACGTATTAACCTAATTTCCATGAAAATCAAGCCACTCAACAGATAGGACGCGTTTCTAATTCGAAAGCTACCATTTTGATAACGTCCTAATCGCAAAATATATCGAATGGCCAAAATCCACACAAGCAAAAAATAGTTAATAGGATATCTACAAAGCATTTCTGAAAGGTTTCATGAAAATACGTCAATTATTAGCTTCGATATAAGCTGTTTAGTGAGAGGGCTGTCGTCATTTTGGATGATGTCATATTCGGAAAACGTCCAGGTTGATGGATATCCAACCAAGTCGAAAATACTTACTAAAGCTTCTGGATTATAAATATTTGTCTGCATTTCAAATAAAATTCAAGATCTACGACAAATACTAATTTGAATGAAGCTGAATAGAGTATTATTGCTTTCATATTGGGAAAGCATTATCTTCAATTGGTCATTTTTCTACAATGTAGTATTTTAAAAGCGCTTCTGCTTAAACAAATCCAGGCACCGTTATTTTACGGACCATTTCATTTATCGACAGAAACAATGGTTAGGACCTGGAAGATATGCTTTAAATTACAAAAAGTACTTTTATTTAAGGACAAAAGAAATATATTTTCTGAAAATAATGTTGGAATCAGAGCTATACAAAAGAAATGTTCTATTGATGAGCTTTCTTTTATAAATCTGAAATCCATATTGTTTCAAGTCACAAATTTTCAAAAGGAATATTTTTACCCTTTGGTTCAGTGAATACCTGCATATCGGGCTTTGTTATTCAAAGAATTTTGCATGAATCTCTAATTAAATACGCATGAAATTGCAAAGGAATAAAATGAATTCCTTCTAATTCCTAAAACTTATCTGTTTTATGTTATTTTTTAAGTTAGTCTATTTTTGTGTACAAATAAAGCCGGTTTATTTATTTTCCAGGAATTCCTCCTTGCGTTATTAAGCTACTACATTGCCTAAAAGGACCCACAAGGGTATTAATTAAGAGAAGAAATTTTTTTCGATAGGGTGAACAGAAAAAAACAAACTCTTTACGTCTTTAAAATTGGAACCGTACTGGGGTGAAAAAGCGTGGGTATGCATGAAAAGTCTAGCGTTTAAAAAAAGCGCTACAACTGTTTTGTCTCATGATTTCAGAACTAGAAGAAACATCGGGAGATAAATATAGAGTCGTGTGAATTTACTTCTTCTCCAACCGGGATATTTCTTTGGAAAAGGATAATAATTTGGAATGAATGCACTATCTTTCAAGCAGAATTGCTTTGTATTAATCTCGCAGTTAAGTGGTTTAAAGAAAATGGAAATTTCTGTTCAAAGTATCTTATTTGTAGCGATTCTCTTTCCTCTTTACATTTACTGAAGAATGTTGTAAACACAGAAAAATTGGTTGTTGAAACGCTTTTAACAATTAGTTCTCTTAAAAATAGAGGAACTGAGATTTTTTTTTTGCCTATGTGCGTGGACACTGTGGAATTTACGGGAATGAAAGAGCTGAATTTTTAGCCAAAGACGCTTTGAATTTAGCAATTGATGTAAATTGTAACATTCCTAAGTGTTACTTTAAAGGCTCATATTATGAAAAGCTTGTTGCTAAGTGGAACGAAGAGTATGTCTCGTCTGAGAAAGCTGGCCACACCAAAAAATTTTTTCCTACTATTAAGCATAGATTGAACTCAGAATTATTTTTCTTCACAAACTTCCAAATTACACAATTTTTATCTGGCCATAGAAATTTTGATAAATATCTATACAGGTTTCATCTTCGGACTAATGATTCGTGCGAGTGTTTTAAAAAACAGCCACAAGATGTAGAGCATTTGCTTTTTAGTTGTCCTGCATTTAAAACTTCAAGAATGTGCCTAAAAAATGATTTGAGAAAATTGTATGAAACATGGCCAATGAAACTCAATGTTTTTGTAAAATCTAATATGCTTTTCTACTCATTTGTCAAGTTCATAAAATCTTGTAATTTCAGTGAAATTGTTTTCCACTGTTTCTTTGTTAAATCAACTTACTTCTGTAAGCCCCGTGTTGTACTTCTGTGGTGCACGGGGAGTTTGCTTTTGTTCAATAAAAAAAATAGTGACCAAAAATTACTCTAATAAGCAGCGCGTAAAATTAAAAAAAAATCTCTACCTTCAAGACTAACAGCTCCAAAGTTTGAAAATTTTCACACTTTAGTAATGAGACGTAACTTCGATAGAGTGTATTTTTAGGATGTAATTGCGAATTTACGTATAGGATGTCATTTGATTACATAATTTAATTTCAAACCCTTTAAAGTGACATGGTTTTCCAAATAATGGATTTAATTTTTTTATACATATGAGAGCGCGTGGTTTTGCCCAATAAATGTCCTAGAAAGTAACCCATGGGAGTGGGTGTTAATTTTAAATTTATGCAGAATCATCAATTGGCAGATGGATCTCTCTGGTCAGGGCCTAATTTATGCTATATTAATTTATGCTAGAATATTCCAGCGTTAAGTGTTTCTCAGATGAATTAAATCTGAAATGGAGTGACAACTATGAGCTTAAGCAAGGTAAGAAGCATGACAAGATTAACTTTCTGCTCTATTTTTGTATCATAATCAGTCTTACGTGATTATTTATAGTCAGCATATGAATACATTATAATGTATGTATTTAATCAGTAACCTAGAGCACTTCGTCTGAGAAAGGTCAATACATGTGTACAGACTAATTCAATGTATTTTTATTTAAGGCACCTGTATATGAGTGTCAGTTTCTATTGATTCTCAAGATTAGGTTTTAGCACTGATTCAAGCAAATCACAGCGCTTAGCTTTGCTTAGTTCAGTTTAGCATCGTATGGCCAAAACAAACGTTAGGAATGAATAATAATTTTAAAAGAAATCAGTTTTAACCTCATACTAACCCTCCTGGTGGCTGTCTCGAGGAGGCATCTCGTCATTATAAGAAAACCGACCAGATCTAGATGGACGAGATATCTCGTCGTAATAGGAAAACTAACCAGATGTAGATGGACGGGATATCTCGTCATTATAAAAAACTGATCATATCTAGATGGACGGGATATCTCGTCATTGTAAGAAAACTGACCAGATTTAGATGGACGAGATATCTCGTCACTATAAAAAACTAACCAGATCCAGATGGACGAGATATCTCGTCATTGTAAAAACTGACCAGATCTAGATGGACGAGATATCCCGTCATTGTAAAAAACTGACCAGATCTAGATGGATGAGATATCTCATCATTATAAGAAAACTGACCAGATCTTGATCTCGCCATTATAAAAAATCGGCAATATCTTGATGACGAGATATCTCGTCATTAACAAAATTGATCACATCTTGGACAAGATATCTCGTTGAAACTACTTGGAAGGTTAAAGGGTTTGAAGTATAATTAAGTAATCTAAATTACATATTTTATGCAGCAATGAAACGTTACATTTTCAAACTTTGAAGCCTGTTAGAGCCCACAAAATAGTGGAATATTTTTTGAATTTCTCGTATTGCCTATCCGACAGAGCAACTTTTGGTCACTATTGTGTGTTTTGAAACAGTCTGTTACGGTCCACTATAATGCACATCTGACTTCTCAAATAACTACATCGATAAGCGACATGAAAGAACTTTTTACATCACTGAAACATTTCCCAGTTTCCTTGGATTGAAAACTTACTTAAGACGCTTATTATCTTTAATCGATCTCTTTCTCGAAAAGAAGGGTTTTTGCCTTTCCTTAATAGAAAAAACGTTTCTCCCCTACTTGAAGAGAGTAATCACCCAGTCTCTGTCAACTAATCCCGGAGAGGTTAATCGAAAAATTAATCAACGCTTTGGTCTCGAATTTCTTTTGAAAATATTTTAGCACCAAGTTCAATTTGGCATCTGATTTCCTAGCTTCAAAGGATTAACTATGAGCACTATACTTTGTTTATAAAACGGTCTATTTTATTAATCTTTAAATAGCTAAACATCGATTTAGCATTGTTTATTTAACCCTACTGGTTGTTGTCTCAACGAGGTTTCTCGTCATTGGCAAAATTAAACAGTCCTTTATTGAGAAAAAAAGATATCACGTTTCTGAAAATTTTTCGTCTTTCGTCATTATAAGAAAACTGCCCAGATCTTGATCTCGTCAACATAAAAAAATCGGCAATATCTTGATGGCGAGATATCTCGTCATTAGCAAAATTGGTCAGATTCTGATGGACGATATATCTCGTCGAAACAGCTTAGAGGGTTAGTGGATTTTAACGCGTCACCAGAATTAGAACCACCGTATAGATGTTAGTTTTATCTTTTGAATGGCAATTGTTTTTTTGCATATTGTGAATCTGTGCTTCACTATTTGACTAACTCCTAACGTAATTCATTTTTAACAATTCGTTTATTTTCAACGGTATTCTTTAGTTTTGTACTTTTAGGATATAGATAATTAAAAAGCTAATTCATGAAAATTAAATACAATGGCATACACAAAATCCTAGTTGAAGACCACCTGCATCTAAGATTACTATTTTTTGGCGTGATTTCAGCTGAATTTGAAAGTAGCTTCTATAAATCTTCATGACGGGCATTCATTGTATTGCAAATATTAATCAGTAAAACAGTGAAAATATAATGACTTAATAGACGATAATGTGTACAGACTTCCAGAATAATAAACAAAATAATAATCATGAATATTTGAAAATTTTCTCTCTATAACAGTTTGGTGTTTGAACATGTATCAGTAAATTCCCTTAAATTAAACTATTCTCTCACTAAACATTAACATTAATGATAAAACCTATAAGAGACAGTTGTAGAAGATACTGCTCGGAAACCTTTTAACCCTCCAAGTGGTTTCAACGAGAAGTCTCGTTCATCAAGATCTGGCCAATTTTGCTAAGATGAGATATCTCGTTATCGAGATATTCCCGATTTTTCGAGGACGACGATATCAATATATGGTCAGTTTTCTTCTACTGATGAGATATCTCATCCATTGATATCTGGTTAGTTTTGCTAACAGCGAGACACCTCTTCGGGACAACCACCAGGAGGGTTAAACCCATGCAGCGAATCAACATTATAGTTTAGGGAGGGGAGTTTATAAATTTTTTTAGGTGTTATTTTCCGGGTGTCTGAACGTCTAAAAATTACGAATCTCACTAAGCGGATGAAGACCAGAAACATCATGTAAAGCTTATTTCTTCTGAAACGGTATTTCTTATTGTTTTTAATTGCAGAATGCGTATTTCATTTTTCTCATTTGTGATTCATCCTGAATGAACAAATAGCCTGTGTGTTGCTCCAGTGCGATGTTAATAAAAATACATACCATACCTACCTGAATGAACAACTTGAATACTTAATCTGCTCAACTAATGCTAACAGAGAATCCTAATTAACGTAATAAATAATCCTAACCTAATATTTTTCGGATGATCTAGCCGAGAGACTAAGAAAAAACCTTTAAAATTGGCATTATAAAAATCATTGTTTTTGTTTCACCAAATTTCAATTTTGTACAGGGTAAAGCCGGGCTTCTGGGTATAAATGGACTCTAGACCACTGATATTTGGTACGCACTTTGGTAAGCCATTGATGTTTGGTATGCCTTTTTGTACGCCACTAGTATTTGGTGCACACTTTTGTTCGTCATTAATATTTGGTACATACTTTTGAATCCCACTGATAATCCGTTGTGGCCTTTATTGGTCGAAGCGGGGAGAATACGCCCTCGAATTAAGAAGGTATGCAACTGATATTAAGGACAAACTTTGATTCGTCACTGATATTTGGTACACACTGGCATGTCACTGATATTTAGTACCTACTTTGGTATGTCATTGATATTTGGTACGCCTCTGATATTTGGTATACAACCTTTTTCGTCAGAGCGTATACCTGAACATACCCATTCATATTTTTAATTGTACAACAGTTTCATCTAAGGGTTGTTAAATAATTTCTTCGGACACATACAGAGGCCCTGATGTCACATTACATATTGATTGAATGATTCTATGAAAGCATTGTAAAAACTTTCATTTATTAATAAGTACCCTATAAGATTTTTCCAGATGTAGATTGCTGTTAAAGGACATAGCACAAAAAAATTGTTTCCAGTGGGTCCCTGCACACTGCAGCATTTTCGGAATTGAAAATTCCGACTTTCTTGCGAAGAAGGTTGCTCTAGTCCTACAAAGACCTATAAGACCATAGAGTAAATATAAAAGTAGAGTGAACTTTTTCATGTGACCAAAACTAGTAGTAAAATTACCCTTAGACTTCTTCCGTTCTGCCGAGTGGAAAAACATTCATCATCTGATTGATTGACAGGACAGGAGAAGACGCCCATCCACGATTCATCATCTGATCGGTCCGTGAGACATAGACTTCGGTAATTTCAACACTTCGTTCGCCATTCTATAGAAATGTGCATTCACCACACCTATCTATCATAAGATCATCAAACGAGGCGATAAGATACCAAATCGGTCAACCAAATAAATTTTTCATCTAGCAGTAACGTGACTACTTGTCGACATGGTGGTCACACTCTTTGAAGCTCCTCTCAATATCAATGCTCAGTTCTACGTATATTTCACATCTGTATAATAGACCACTGACTTCATACGGTGACGTTAATCATACTTAAACAACTCAAGTTTTACAAGAGTGAGTGCTCACAATTATACAATTAATTGTCCATGGGAAAGAGTTGGGCGGTACTTAATGATGGGATTTATGTTATCCCCGACGCCCCCTCCCCGAGATCTGCTGTTGCTCTTAACCTTTTTAGAGATCGGCATCCCTTGAATCTAAAAATAAGTTCTCGCATCCCCTTGAAAAATGCGTTTCTATTTCTTTACTTAGGAAATTACATCTATTGAAAGATAATTTATTTATTGAAAAATAAACTAAAAAAATATCTCAATTTTTAATCGCTAGGTTCTTGTTTATTCAGAACACTTTTGAAGCGAGGCTCCTTTTCTGAAGGAGCCACGCGTAAATCATCACTTGCATTTGAGCTATTTCTGGTTTTTGTTTTTATGTGCAAACATGATGAAAATCCCATTTCACACAGGTAGGTGGTGGCAAATGGCAGTTGATTTTTAAATGTCAAATTTCTGAATGTATCGTGATTTTTTGTGTTTCCTTGATGAAAAAATTGTAAAAACCCTATTCCTTCTGCAACTTGATTGAAGGTCGAAACATGAAGAATGTTATATAGTTATAATTTTTAACAGAATTGTCTTTCTGAAGAAATTAGAATTTAAGATATCACTGATCAAAAACCATGCTAATTGGTTAGTTATATCTAAATTAGAAAATTAATGATTAGCCTAATCTGATTTTTTCACACTGAAATTATTTCATACATAAACCAATGATCTGTTGTAGAAAAACTGAATTTTAAACCAATATTTAAAGGCAAATCTTCTAGTGTATAAACCTTAAATATTTAATGTTTTAAAAACAATAAAAATATGCACTAAAGTGGATTAAATCAGCGTAAATGAAGTTCCGTTTTTCCCACAACTAAAATACCCGCATATATGTTTAAAAATATTTAACGTTATGTTACGACTTTGTATTACAATTGGAAACCGGAAAAGCTGATTGGCCGCTTTTTGAATTGTCCTCTGAATATGTGTCGATTTTTAGCTATTAGCGAAATGTCTACCGATTAATCCTTGTGCATGAAATTTTAATTAGAATTCATTTAAAAAGTTTATAATAGATGGCGCCAGTTGATTGGTCCTTTCAAATAAATCGGATCTGATGTGGCTTTTTTCAAACTTTTTATATCAAATTAGCCTTGACATCACCAAAACTTCCCACGTTATTTTGTTCAAAACTTCTTTTCTTTAAGGGGTTTTGGGAAAACATGTAAAACAGAAGCGTTTCCCTATTCTTCGTCCACAGTTCAAGGTGATCTTAAAATAACTTTTCTTTTCACGAGAATAAGCTACCGCAATTTTCAACGAATCGGAATGAAAGTTGAGATTTAGATTTCCAGGTACGCACTCGAGTCATGCAAATAACAAGAATTGAGCTCTCACTGTTACGGATACAGGAAAGAAATTTTGAATAGCAAAGAAAGAAAAGCAACAAGAAACCATTACAGTTTGCCTTTATTAGAAATGCTAGCGCCGACTGGCGTTTTGTGATACGTGTTTATGATTTATATAAATTACGTGTATTATTTTGCTGTTTCTGGCCTTTCTTTTTGTATAGTAATAGCCCGTTGTGTTGTGCCAGTGTGACGTTAATTAAAATACCTACCTACCTAACTTTTGTGTAGTTCATATCCATCTGTGTTTTCAGAGCACTTTAGCAGTCTTTTTTTAACTAAAAGTGAAATTTTGAAGTCATTATCCCTGTGCCGATCACATTGCGATAAAAAAGTAGCTGTTTCCATACGAAATTTTCAAAATTTTTATTTGTATTGACTGTGAGAGTTAGATTCCTATTATTTATATAATTCTCGAGGGTATGTTGGAAAAAGCTTCCGACATTCAAAGTAGGGGTAAAATCTTGAAAGCAGAAAGTCTTAAGCTAAATAACTTTTCCAATTTGTTCTCTGGTATACATGAAACCCACAAATGTACGCAATTTATTTGTCAACACTAATTTAATTTGCAGTTTCTCGTACAATTACTTGAATCTTCCTGAAACCCAAAGTATCAACAACTTCCGCTGTTGGTAACAGTGGGTGATTCTTTCATTAACTACATCGAGTGAGTTACGTCATTTCAATAACGGAGTTTGTTTTAGCCACATGTTTACGTTTCTCTACAATTCTAAAGGGTTTTAATAACCAGCTGTGTTATTCTACCGCGACGTAAATTCAATTACCTACCAACCGAAAATGTTTTTGCTAATGATAACCAAATAATGGACTGGACAACCTACTCAAATGTTTGGTGTAAAATCAACGAAATTGTGAATTTCGCGTATATACAATTCCCAATTGACAGTTTAACCCTCTGAAGGGTCCACACGCACAATTCCACCTTGCAACCCTGTATGACCTCTAACCAATATTGACCTTCTCGACCGATAGAATCTTTCCAAAGCATTCTATTCGAAGGAAATGAGAAGTATAATTTTCCCAAAACATTCTACTCTAAGCAAAGGAGCAGAATTCTATTCGAAGGAATGGGCTAATAGAACCGTTGCAAAGGATTCTATTCTGAGGAAAATACCGAAAGAATCTTTCTAAAGGTTAAAATAAACATGGATTCTTTAGAAAGATGTGGCCTTCAGTCAGTGTGCTGTGGGATAAATACAAAACTTCACTACTCGTAAATTTCGTGACGTTCAGAGGGTCAATCAAATTAAAAAGGTCGATTGAATTGACTGGAGTCCATCCTTTATTTACATTTAATTGATGGTATGGTTACACTCAAGAACACGTACCATCGCCAATTGGCGAAAAGTTTGGAATATGGTAACCCGCTACATGCTCTCTAAATAACCGTTTCGTTTTGTCAGCAATTTTGCAAGGGACTGATATCGTGTTCTTGAGTTGTATCAGTGGTGTTTATTTTCTTACACACAGTTATAGAGTAAATATAGTTATATTGGGTTGATGCAAAAGTTGGTCCAGTTTTTTTGACAAAAGACGAAAAATTTTATTTACTAAAAATTGCATTTAATCAATGTAGTATGTGCAGTTCTGTCCGATGACTTTCCTCCTTCTCTCCTGTAGCTGCATAATCTCGCGCTCATAGAAGTTTCTGGCTAAAGAACTGATCCAGGTGACGAAACGTTCTGAACCACTTACGGTACGTGGAATCGGCAACTGCACCCTCACTATACACAACACATATCCTCTTTTGCGTCTGCGAATCATTTTTGCCTTTTCGGAAATAAAAAAGCATAATATGCCTGCCATTTTTAATGCTTAAAAACATTTAAAAAACACAACCAACTAACACAGGTTTTTTTTCCAAGTACTCGCTGAAATTCCTTCTTTCAAACAACATAAAAACTTTACACGTGTGAAGTAGATAACACTTCATTTTCGCGATGCAATGCCATCTAGCGAACGCCTAAGACGTCCCGTAATTTAAGACCCAATAATTTAAGACTATAATTGAAGTGGAGATTTCTTTCAGCATGAATCTGTAACAAATATTCTTGTGAATGGATATTATCTTGTGTATCTTAGCTTAATGAATGTATGAATAAGAAAGAATCAACAAGTCTTTATCTTTTAATAGAACAATATCTTACAATTATATCTGGATAATATAAATGGAATTGGTTACATGGGTGTTTGTCACATCAAGTAGTTTCTAACAGAACATCTCAAAATGGCTGAATGTAGTCCAACACTCCTTGGGTAGTACCGGAATGAGACACATTCGCTACTAAAATGCGCAATGGTTAAAAACAAAAAGAATCATCCATTACTTAAAAAACCTTTTAGAGCTATGTTCTCTTTCCTTTTCAATGAAACACGAGTATGGAATCAGAGTTACTCTTCAGCACAAACAGTGATTGTTACTATATCTTAATCAAACGATTAGTACAATAACATGACTGTTGATAACTCCAGGTTTTGCGAGTTTATTTCATCAACTCATTGAACTCAGGGAGGTTATTAAACTCTTTCAGATTATCGATATTTCATTAGGTGGTATCCAAGTTTAAAAGAACCTTTTCTTCCATATGCGTTGTGTACTTTTTATGAACTGCCCCTAACCATAACTTTATATTGAGAGGAAGGTTAAACATAAAACCTGACAATTCAGAATTGATTCTTGAAACTTGATTACCACCATCAAGTTTAAAAAAGATTTCTGGTTTGGTACAAGTGATCAATAACTTCGTAGATGGAAATTGTTTAGCTTTATGCAAGGAGCGAATGTAGCAACTTAAAATATATCCACATACTGTTCATGTAATGTGAGCTATGCCTGATTATTGCCGAGCTATAATATGAATTAAGCATTTGTTTTAGTTTAATAAAAGAAGCAAGCAAAATTTAGAAACCGAGCGCTCATAATTTAAAAGCAATATGCTTCAAATCAGAAAAATTGGCATTATTTTTACCTGTTAGAAGATATTTTTAATCACTCTGGCATAAAATTAATTTCTTACGTACCCTGATCTTAAGCAAATTGATAATGTCATGATGAAATAGCTACTAGGATCGTTAAATCGATTCATTATATTGAAGTATTCTTTTACAAATGGACATCTAGATTTTAAGTTCTCTGATTTTTTTGATTCAATAACTTTTTCGGTTACAAATTGATCAGTCTTTCAATGTTAGAAGCGTTTCCATTTACAATATATGACAATGAAGCAACTGTAGTGTGATATGATAAAATATCATGTACAGAAAGAGATGCTTAGAACAATAATATAACTATATACTTCATGGAATAAAAGCTCATTAAGTCGAATTTTAAATTCTCACTTTTGTGATAACCTACTTAAATGTAAAAGAAATAAATTCGGTATTAGAGGGAAATTAATTTAGATAATAGCAGTAAGATACTACATCGTTTCCCAACAAATACTCAGAAAATTCCTGATACTATTAGTTCAAATAATCTAACATCAATATACTTCGATTGCTATGGAAGCACATAAAAACATTCACCTTTAAAAGGGGTATTTGTAAGGGGAAAAATCCGTTCTAATAATAAGATATCTACTATTGAATTAGAATTGTAAGTGTTATGAAGGCAGAATTTTAATTTGATTTTATAATAAAATGATTCTCAGAAGGATGAGAACAATAGAATTTCGTTCTTTGATATATGCCGTCCAAATCCAAAAGAAACGTATTCAAATTAGAATCAACTGATACAAAACATCTATCAATTATACATATTCATATAAAATTCTACTTTGAATTCTGAAATTTATTTTCACACACACAACAATCAGGGTCGAACAATATTGTAGAACTACTTTTAAATATATTTACAAATTTCTATTTTCTATAGAAAATGAACGGTTTGATCTCGCTCACAAATTGCACTTACAATTTGAATATTTTAATATATTTCGATCTAAATTTTTTCATACTTCAACATTTCACTTGAATTCCTTGATTATCCTATTTGTGATAATTACTCATGAGGATATAAGTTTGAATTGGTTAAATTATAGCTACTCAAATCACAAGTATATTTTTTGTTTGCTTCACACATATGTTAACAGTACCAGCACTAACTAGAATATGAAAGGGGATACATTTTCAACAAATAAAGAAAATGAGCTAAATGCATAGTTTTAGGTAACCAAAGTTTCTTACTCTACGTCAATGCTAAGTTAATGCCACAAGGACTTGATTAATTATAATTATCTTGTTCTAAAATTCGTTGTCTGATTCAAAAAGTGTACAAAAGTTCTTTATTTTTCATATTTATAATTAATGCCAAATCAGAAATATAGGTTCTTGTAAGAGTGACTCTTCTGTATATTGTTTCAGATATTTGATTTGAAGTTTCTGACCCAAGTACATGATAAGATTCATTTCTCTGTGATGGTTTATGAAAACATTATATGCCGAAAAGGACATACTTGTACCAATTTAATTGAATTAACATACATAAGCGCCATAAATGTGAAAAAGTATTACGAACTAGTAATGCCAAATTCAATTTCTTTGATGAGAGAAGAGTTTAATAATGTCATTTGGAGTTCCTGTATGATTTCTACAGTTTTGTTGCAATGCATTCAGTCTAAAATATACCATATCGATGCAAAAAGCTCCTAGAGTCTGTAATCTAGTGGAAAGTGAAACTAATAGTAACAAGAACGTTAACTTCTACTAAAATAACTTGTCATCGTCTAAAATTCGGAGTTACCGACTTATACCAAACCAGAATTCTGATCATTCCCCCAAACAACACTAAACAAAACAGAAACCTGCATTAGAATTTAACTTTACTTACAAGAACAAACACTCTATCGTGACAACACACTCGTTAGAGTCACACAATTCATGGTAAACACTTTGAAAACTCAATAGATGATTTTTCTAACAGGAAATAACGAACTAGGTTTAACAAAGTTGATGCAATCCACAACAATATGTCCTTGGAATTCGTATCACAATCTGCGCTAAAATCTGTGAAATGATATGTCAAAGGAGAAGTCATCGTAATGCAAAACAGAAAAGGCCGAACGAAGAATATGCGGGAACATTTCATTCAAGATACCAGTCCCGGGTCTGGCTCACGGGTCAAGGCAACGAGAAGTCCACTACTTTTGCCAATCCGACGTTGGCGTTTTGTTTTCATAAGCTCGGCCGTGAGATTCAAACCAAACCTTAACCACACAGCTGGCTGTTTATGCTGCCTTTGCTCCAAGGTATTTGCATCTTCAACAAAAATCAGTACCCGCCAGTTTGTGCCACTGCCAGTACCTTTCGCCGCAGACAAAGAAATATTTTCAACGATTATTGATGGAGAGAATTGTATTTATCTGTTTAAAATTCAACGCGTCTGTTTCCCTTTAAAGTGATTTATTAACCATACTTATTATTTAAAATATATTCATTATACTTCAATCTACATTTGTAGAAAAAGTGCCAATGTCCAAATTCGCTGATTCTGAGTCATGTCCACAAATCGCTTCAAGATAATAAAAGTTGTAATAGAATAAAGTGCCAATTTCCTTACCTCAATGTATTTTAAAAGAATCAAAACATTGGAAAGTATTTTAGTAAGATGAATTAAAAATTGAAAAAATAAATATTACTTAATCAGTTGTCACCAAAAACTTGCAAAATGGGCATTGGTTCTTTTTCTACTAAGTTACATAAATGTCAAGAATTGTAATAATTTAAAAGCATTTTTTCATAGATGTATAATCAAGTTTGTCCAAAATAATGATCGATCCCAAACACATGTTACAAATCGAAATACATCATAATGTTTAGCCCTGTTTGAGAAAGTTGGTATCATTTACCAAATAAAAACTTGGATGAAATTAAACAATAGTTAGAGAAAAGTATTGGTATGAATCAACATGCACTCGTATGTTCATATTATATCATTGGCTTACAAATGAAACGCACTAAGACAAAAAACAGCTCTGTGAAAATGAAAGGAAAAATTGTACTCCTAAGTGTGTTTCTCAGGAAGAAATCTTCTTGCGAAACAAAAATGAATTAGTGAACACATACACACTTCACAAGTCTAAAGATCACCCCATTTTGGTCTAGAAAAGCTAAAACACCCATATCTTAAAACTTTTGACTTAGTGTGTTTTACTTGAAAGTCGACGATATGTAATATCGTATATATCGTCTATACCATGTTAAACTTATCGAATGAGAAAGTAGCAACACTTTCAGGAGAACTAAAACACAACTTTTTAAAAATTTGAATTGGAAAGTGCAGATTCGAACTGCCTTAACTATTTGACTTCTAAACCAGCCACAAATATAACGATTTGCCACCAGATGTATCTTTTTAAATGCAACAGTAAGATGAAAAAAGAAATGAATTTTGTGAAAAAAGTATTTTGTTCACATTCGATAGTATAACACAGTGTCGACTGTATATCGTACCGTATATTATGTTGCCTTCACTATAAGTCACATGTTTGAAGAAAGGTATGCGATAAATTGAAACTTATTTTTCTATAATTTTCTGAAGGACGTTTCAGAGAAATAGCCAGATATTAATTTTCTTATGTCGGTTTAAAATGTTCAAACAGAAGATGATCCAATTTTTCATTAGCGGCGACTACAAGTGATCATTATAGATGTATCTACTGCAAATCCTCACACACCATGTACATAATTGTAAACCCTGAGAAAAAATTAGCGAGCGAGGTTTGATAATGTTTTGGCACCCATGTTAGTAACATGCGCGATATTCTTTGGGCCGTACGGATTGGAATCAGAATAGTGAGGTCATCTCTACGAAGATGTCCTATGCCGGGTGCTGTGAACGAAAATGGTCAAGTATATTCCAGAATTTCACCAAAAAGTGTCGCATTAATAGACATTTGACACGAAACAGTGTCCATAAAAAGTAATAAAACATTTATGTCCAAATAAAAATCCATAAAAACACTAAAATAAGGGAGTTTAAATCAAGGACCTCATAACGTATGGACAAGAACTTGCTTTGAAAGTGAGTTTTAAAATTTACGCGTCTATTACAAAAACTCTGGTGGAACTGTGACAGCAATTGTTTCAATTTAAAAATATAAATTATGCGATGTTTATTAGTCTATTCAGAAATTAGATTAAATTTTCATTCTCAACTCAATTGAGCAGTTAACACTGGAGAAACTTTACCAACATTGTTTCAGTTTGAAATGTTAAATAAATGCTTATAATTTTTCAGAAACGAACTGGAAGTTTGCATTTCCATTATCACCTCAATTGAGCAGTTGAAACTGGAGAAAGCTTAACAGCATTAATTCAATTCGGAAAGTTAGGACTATGCGTACTGTTTATTATGTTTTTCAAAAGAGAAATTGAAGGATTTAATTTTCATTCTCAACTTAATTGAGAACTTAACACTGGAGTAAGTTTACCAGAGTTCTTTCAGCTTGAAAAGTTAAATAAATTCTTATTTTTTCAGAAACGAACTGGAGAAGTGCATTTCCATTCCCACCTCAATTGAGCAGTTGAAACTGTAGAAAGTTTACCAGCATTATTTCAATTTAGAAAGTTAGACTACTTAATGTTTATTTTGTCTTTCAGAACAGATATTGAAGGATTAAATTTCCATTCTCAACACAATTGTGCAGTTTACACTGGTAAGTTTACCAGTATTTCATTTTGAAAAGTCAAATAAATTCTTATTATTTTATTGGAAACGAACTGGAGGATTACATTTCCATTCTTACCTCAATTGAGCAGTCGAAACTCGAGATTGTTTATTATTTTTTCCAGAAGAGAATTTTAAGGATTAAATTTTCATTCTCGATTCAACTGAGCAATTGAATCAATTCAACCACTTCTTTTTCAACAATCTAACACGCAACTAATATAAGAGTAACGGTGTTTTCTATAAAATTTGTCCTTTGTCCATTTTATTTAGTCCTTCGTTTAAACACATAACATTTGGTGAACTTCTGAAGAATAAAACGTTTTGCAGTGTCTGTCGTGCAGTGGCTATGGGTGGCCGGCTTACACTAATTCAGCTACCTGGTTTATATCTCTCACAATCTAACATATATAAAACACAGTACGAATAAACAAGTTATCCAAGTGGAAATATACATACAAAAGCCACACGCTAATATCAAAAATGAAAAGATTTTACAAAAGAAAGGCTAAATGTATTTATAAATGAATTTTTCCTTCATAAAATTCGAATTCGTGAAACAATCTATCGTAAACATACCTAGCTCTAAATTTTACAATTGCGCTTGCAGTTGCAAATTGCTCTGCCAGCAGGAAAAACCTGATGGACCAGACTCATATATATTTATATAAATGTCTTTGGGAACATTTTATTTACAAAACTCTTCACGGCTCGTAACCATCTAATAGCATTTATTATAGACATCCATATAACCTTCACATCGAACGTCTTTCCAAATTAAATTTGATGTACTGTACATAATTGATTGATTTTGGTATATATATTTTCACTGATGCATAAATTTTCTACGACAAAACAAATTTATACAAATATTTCATCTAATGTGTGTACATTTATCACCATATGATATTATCATGCACAACTTTTGAAGTTCACTGAGTCCAGATGTATTCTTACTGATATTTAACGAAGACAATGATTAAATAACAAGCGTAATTATATGTTCTTGTAAAAACAGATTTTATCACGTTGAACAGAATTTATCTGAAGGATGCGTAACTTTTGTGAATTCACTTTTGATAACTGTTCTGCAAAAACAGGCACAAAATTCTAAATGAAAGAATAATCTCAAATTTTGGATAAAATAAACAATTTTTAAATCATAGATTTGCCTTTTAGTGCTCAGAATATCAAATCTGTCGACACTGATGAGTTTTGAGATACCAATATAAAGATGATAGTGCGGCTCCAACGAGAAGGCAGTCGACTTTGATTCAGTCTATTTGTTAATAAGTGAAAGGTCACAATGAGAAGGCTACTAGACTCAAAAACATGAATGGTAATATTTGTGGGTGGTTTTCCCTCCTCCAACAAGTTATGACTGCTATCGCTTTCAAGTCCACGGGACGGGAGAAGACGCCCATTCATTGATTCATCATCTGAATATAGCACTAGACTTTGGCGATTTTACCATTTTTGTCGGCCCTGCAATAGAAATGCGCATTCCCACATATGCCCTGTCGAAACATGTTATATCGCCAAACGAAGCGATAAGATGCCAAATCGGCCAACAAAATCGATTTTTCACAGAACTGTCACGTTACTACTAGTCGATATGTTAATTATACGTTTTGAATCTCTTCTCAATAGCAATGCTTAGTATGTGTATATTTCAAGTCGATGATTCAATCGAGATATATGCATTGGTTTGGTGTGAAACTTAGAACCTGATTCCGCGCTGAGGACACCAGTTGTGAAAGCGTTTTGTTCAGTTCCAACCTAATTTAAAGAATAAACTCGTCCAAAACCACGTGACTCGAATGCCAACTCGAGGGTGCCGGACTATAAGTATGGTCAGATAACATTGGATGAAGAAATTTTGACAGGGCTTTTGCATTCTTCGTCAAGATTTGTATATGCCGTTCTCATTAACATTCTTTGCTTTCAGAAATCTCTCATTGATTTTCTCTCACGAAATTGATGCCGATCCATCCTCTTTTATTCCAAAGGCTGCCTGAGGACAAATTCAAACAACGTGCATTGAAAACATCGCCCCGGATGCAAGCTTTCCAAAGCGGGAGTAAGTGGGACCACAAACAACAACTTAGTAAGAATCAGACTCGTTTTCCAGAAGTCGGCGAACGCAAACGTCCTAGTCTAATACGTTGCTGAATATGTCGAATGCACAAGTGATATGTTTAGACTTCTAATTGGTCCACAACGGGGCCTAATCGACAACCAGCAATCAGGCTCGCGAGCACCTCTTTAAGAAAACACATGCACACGTTCAGTCATTTTGTTTTTCTTTTAGGTAATTCTGCTTCTAAAATATATACTACTCGGCACTCTAAGCCGAAAGCAACACCACGATGTGTATGTACATGATACAGAGGAACAGGATGGTACAAGAATGTCACCAATACTCATTCAGAACAAATAAGTTGTTAACTAATAGAAAACAATACTTTAGGTTCTTTTTGACTATATTGTGAGTGTTAGGAGAGAGCATCTCTATGAATTCTGTGGAAATGTTTTGTGCCCATTTGTGCTCTTGATAGTAAAGAATGGTTTTGTCTATCATAATAGTATCATTGGTTTTTATGATATCAAGTTCTTTACGGTTGAATAAGTTAAAAATATGCTTGACTGTTGATTAGGTACTAACATTTGTTCGAACATTATCGTTGGGTTTCTTTTAAAATTTTGTATGAGAAAAGAGATGAAAATATTTCGTTTGTAATCGAAGTTCATAATGTTAAAGCTGTGATTTTCCTTTATTAAGCAAGTTTATAATTTTAATCTATGATTAGTCTATATTGGCTGCTTTTAGCTTTTTCCAAGAAGGTAAGCTCTTCAGTTTCCAATTGTCATTTACACATTGTAAGAGAATGTCAACTGTGCTCAGGTAAAGTATTTTTCCTGAAGTACGAATTCAAGTAACTTAAAATTTAATAAATAAATGTAATTTTTTGGTTATCTATAGGAAACACATGATTTAGTTTCCATGCAATCTCTTCAAGAGTATTGCATTCAAGAAAGTTTGAAAAAGGCATTCTCAACCAATTGATTGTAGAACAGAGAATAGGCCCAACAAGATATAAATATTTCAGAAACACATATTGAATTTTTCCAAAATTTCAAATTTAAGTACAAGATACCTTTAGATCTGATAACCATAACAAAAGTGTTGGGCATATTAATTATACTCAATAAATATCGTATACAAGGAAAATTAAATATTACAATTTAGTAGTTTGTAGACCTTGGTAACCAGGCACTTCGTCCAGATACAAGTGTTGGTGTTAGTCACTGGGATAATTGATCTAAAATATTAAGTGCATATTTTTATTGATTATGCAATGCTGAATACAGCAATGAATAAATATTTCTTCGATCCTGCAATTGACTATTGGCTCTCCGAATTTTTCATGAACGTTTAGATTCTTCAAAGAGAGAAAAACTGTTTTTGAAAAACTGTTTATGATGAAATATTTTCGAGTACATCATGTGAGTTGAAAAGTTTAACAGATTTAAATCAGGAGGGCTTAGACCAACTACTGAGATTTTCTGTTCTCTCATTCACTTGGAGGAGGGGTAGTTTTAAACTTGTATAATTCAAGTCTGATTTGTCTACGTACAAGTGTTTTCTTGCCAAACTTCATGCAATTAATCTATTATGTATGACAACACATTTGATTGAAATCCACAAAAGTACAGGCATTTCTCATAATCTTCATGCATTTGTACAAACACACACGTTATTGATAAACACCTCGACATAAGTATTATAGCTTAACAAGTTGAAAGTAAAATAGTGTTAATTGTAACTTTTAAATAGTAATAATTATAACTTATAAAATAGAGCATATTTGATTAAGCTTTGATTTAAACGTAGATACTATCAACAAAATTAGTGACAAAATTACTTACCAAAATTATCAGAAAAATATTAAAAAAAGGAAATATTTGATTTGAACGTGTAAGTATTTTTTACCTTTACTCTTTATGCTTCAATCCCCTTCAAATTATATAGGCATTTTATTAGTTTATTTCATTTGTATAATGATTGTTTGATTTGAGAAAATGGTACATTAATTAAATTCCTATGTAACCAAGATGATAAATTATAGACATTTTTAATATTTTTAATACCGGAATATATTTCTTAAGGATGTATTAAGCAATTTTGAATGAATGTGTTTTATAATTAACCTTAAGTCTTAAAAACTGCAAACCATGAACAATTACTGGTAATAATAGTTTCCGTTGAAAAAATTCATTCACTTTTATTTACCAGCATAGGTAGGAACTCAGTATTTCTCTGTTCAGAACTTACAATTCTATCAAATTTTAATTAAAGATCTTTAAATAACGTTTTGTCTATTTTTACATGATGGATTTTCATTTAAGTTATGTGCTAAATATTGATGTATAGACAAACAAAAAAAGTCACAAAGGTATAACTAAACAAATGACTCAATCAGAAAAAAATATGTTCCAATCCACTAGGCTTATCATGCAAATAATGGCATTTAAACATGATACGTATAATGATATGTTATCCTTCCATTTAAAAAAATAATCCAACCAAACCAAAGAAAATCGATTGCAAGAGTATACAAAAACTCCAAGATCCAGTCAGAAAATGGAAACCCTCTTCGTTATAAGACAGCATGCATTATTTACAATTTGGTGGATCCAAGAGCTACAACCACAGCTCGCACCACGACAGTTTTAAAATATACTTAGAGAGTATGTGCCAGTCGTTTTTCATTCTGTTGTGTGGCAACAGTTTCAGTCTGCCAAGGCGTTTCGTCCACCACACTGAGTCCCAGTTTCGTCCCCCACCTGGCTGAAGAGATTGCCCAGCTTTTCTCAACAACTGGAAACGCACCCTTGTCGACAGTTGAAATGGTTGCTGACTACGGAGTTGGCGAAAGCTGCTAGTAGGACAAGTTATTCACGTTATATTCGTCCACACTACTAGTGTTTTTTAAATATTTTTACAGGAACTGAGTGTGCCTAATATGTATATATATATATATATAGGTCATTCCAACGCAGAAGCAAAGGGTTGTCGAGCTCTTGTCCTATGTACATAGTGTGACGAAACAGCACGCAGACGACGGGAAGGTGCTAGGTACCATTGGAAGTCGTGGAACCGACCGAACACATCTGAAAGAGGGAAATAATATGTCGGTATCTCAGCTATACATATACACTTAACCCTCCAAGTGGTTTCGTCTATCAAGATTCGACCAATTTTGCTAATGATTTGATATCTCGTCATCAAGATATGGCCGACTTTTTGGTGATGACGAGATCAAGATCTGGTCACTTTTCTTACAATGACGAGATATCTCATCCATCAAGATCTGGTCAGTTTTGTTAATGAAGAGATACTTCGTAAAGACAACAGTCAGGAGGGTTGAATACAAATAAAAAATTGTGTTTCGAACTCATTCAATACACAGAGGAAATACAATAGTTGAGTAAGCAACGATAACCTTTTTATGTACCCAGAATCATGTTTGGGATTGATCCCGGACCGTCACCAATAGCCCGTTGTGTTGCTCTAGTGTGACGTTAATTGAAATACCCCCCCCCCCAGAATCATGTAACCAAAACTATTTATAACATGAATCTTAGACGATTTTCGTCTATCATGTGGAAACGAACATTCATCATCATAACATGGTTCTCCATTGTTGACTTAAAAGTAAGTTTCAATGTAATGAATAAATCCTCAAACAGATCCATTCCAAGGGTCACTTGGAAATGCAGCAGAAATAAGCGAAATATGATTATGTTGGTTGGGTTTTAAAGATCAAGGGTCATATTTAACAAAGCTACGCCAAATATAGGAGTCAAGTAATGGACATACATGCACAAAGAAAGTTATGCTGATGCACCCAGAAAAATACACCCAGAAATACACCCATCGCAAACTACAAGAATTGAACATGCTCAGTCAACAACTGAAATATGAATAAGAAATTCCGAGGTTATTAAGATATTTAGAAACGACGCGAAATTTTTCCTGTAATATGAACTTATAGTGGTACAGCATTATATCTCAATATGTTGCTTTTAACAGTATTGCTGCTTAAAGTAAATAGTATTGCCGTTACCTATACGTACACCACGAGTTAGTTTAATTAATTGTACTTCTTACAACCTCTTGAAGGCTGACAATTTATTCCTAACCGTTTTATAATTATGCTAATAAAACAACTGTCTAGATGGAGTCTTATTTATTCAAATATTCAATGCCAATATGTATTCTCGGTTGGTTAATCCCAAATATTTGAGTGAATAATAAGTAAATTACTAAAGATATTTATTTCATATAAAAATGTATATGATTGTTCGGGTCGTATGGCGCAAGGACCATATTTGTCCAAGCTGCACCAAACATAAGAAAAACAAAGTCATGTAATGAACATATACACATAAGGAAAGTTTTACTGACACAGAAAAGAATATACATCCAGGATAAATTACAGAAATAAATATGCATATAATAAACACACATTATACATGTACTATTGTACCCTTATGAACCATAGAATTTTATGATGGTTGCAGTATCTTACCATTCGGATCTGAGAATATTTACGGGGAGGGGGGTTAAAGGATGACGCAGAACGAACCCCTGCATCCCTTGGGGAGGATGTTGTAGGGGGTGGCTTCAGGACTGGATCCAACGTTCCTCTGCTTCTCTGAGCTTCCGTTCTGGTTATTACTGCTCTTGCTGTTATTGTTGTTGTCGTCGCTTTCTTCGTTTTTTGCCTAAGTGAACAAACAGAATACATGAGATGTAGGTAATATAGTATGCATCTATACCATGGTAGAAAGAAGGACAATGACCAAATTCGCTGATTTTGAGTTATGTCTACTAATTTCAAGGTAATGAAAGTTATTACAGAAAAAGTGCCAATGTCCTTCTGTCAATGGATTATGAAAGAAACGAAACATTACAGTCTTTTTTCTACACATTGTATTGAAAATTACAAAAAAATACGAATTACTAAATAAGCTATTGAAATCTTTCCAAATGGCCTAATTTTTTTCTACCAAGGTACAGGTACATTCATTTACAAGCCCACGCAAGTGAGGAAAACACTACCTGACTCCTGATGTTACCACAACGAGGTATCTTGTCATTTGCAAAACTGACCAGATCTTGATGGACAAGATGCCTCGTCATCAGCAGAAAGCGAACCAGATCTTGATATCGTCATCATCAAGAAATCGGGATTGTCTTGATGACGAGGTATCTTGTCATTAGCAAAATTGATCAGATCTCGTTGACGAGATATCTCGTCGAAACCACTTGGAGGGTTAATGCATTCTAATTATATACGCTTCAATATAAGCAAATTACTTTAAAACATTATAATTATATAAACTAAATACGAAATTTTAGGTAGTTGTGAGATATGAGATCTAAAATTTGGTCAATAAAGGTCTTTATAATTGATGCAAACGTAAGAACTTTTAAATCAAGTTTAGTAAGCAATTTGTAACCAAATAATGTTAAACCATAAATCAAAGCGAAGGTTGAACTTGAGGTTTTTGATAGTAAAATAATCATATTCACAGTTTAAAAAATTGATTGGAAGTTATTTGACATTTTTTTCACAACACGTTTTCACTATAATCAAATTAGAGGAAAACGAATGCTAATTTTTTAAAGTATCTAAGCAATCGCTTCCACTTCTACTCTCTTGAAGATTGATTAGTGACTATTTTTAACCTAACTCTTCTCTTATAAACCCTTGGCGTGGTATCGAAGTTTGGAGAGTGGGGTAATACCTCATTTGTTGACCTCGTCACCTAACCGTGTTTCAAAATAGGAGGTGTTGTCTTCGGATTAAAATCTGTTCCAAGCTGCTGTCACCATTTCTAAGCAAGGAAAATTTGTTTTTCTTATTTGGATCTTCATTCCCGTTGAGTAAAGGGTCAGTTTTATCTCGATGAGTTACCTCATCATTATCAAAGTTGACCAAATCTCGATGGACGAGATATACACTGACATGCCAAAAGTCATGGGCAGCAGAGTGCAAATTTACAAGTGGCGATCGCATTGCTTTAAAAGGGAATAGAGTCAGATGGTTATATCACTTCTGTTTGTTGGACATCATCGGCTTCAGCGACGCCACCAGGGTTCACTAACACATGAATTGGACCCTAGATGACAGGAAGAAGATAGAGTGGTTCGATGGGCCACGTTTTTAGTCAGTACGAGCTGATAGTCGAGTTCGGGTGTGGCACAAACCCCTATGCTATGAATCTATCTTGTCAACAGGGCATTGTGCAAGCTGGTGGTGGTTTATAATGGTGTGGAAAGTGTTTTCTTGGCATGAATTGGGTCCTCTGATCAAATTGAAGCGGTCATTGACAGGAAATAGCTATGTTCAGCTGCTTGGTGACCATTTGCAGCCCTTTATGGATTTCAATTGCCCCCTATTACAATGGGATGATCCAGGATGGTAATGCTCCGTGTCACCGGGCCTATTTTGTTCGCGATTGGTTTGATGAGCATTCTGAAGAATTCCAGTATATGATTTGGCCACCTAGATGACCAAACATGAACCCAGTGGAGCATAATTGGGATATGATCGATTCTTGCACAAGAACCAGCACCTACAACCACGAAATTATGGGCAGCTATCGAGGCAGCATGGCCGAACATCTCTCCTGGGGACTACCACCGACTAGCTGCCACGTCGAGTTGCTGCACTTCGTTGAAGTAAAGAAGGATCCCCACACGATATCAGAAAGGTGTCTCATGACTTTGGCACTTCAGTGTATCGTCAGTAGCAGATCTTGGACGCGAAATCTCGTCGAAACCATTTAGAGCTTTAAACTAAATTATAGCAAAGCATTGAGCCATAACCTTCACAATGAGGTTAGACTAAATTTTCCATAAGAAACGTAGTTTTAACAGAGTAGCTTGCTGTGTGTGCGTGTCATAATCAAGATGGTCACCTTTTTGGGCCTTTTCCAGTCGTTGACGAAGACAGGTCTGAGTCCCGGCAAATCGGAAGGAGCCCGCGGCCTCTCTCTGAGCTCTTCTCTCTCGTCCGACATCCGACACACGCCGTTCTTCTTGTTCAACTCGTACACCTCCGCCTTTTCTGAAAACACCAACAGCGGAATATTAATAATGTCAGCATGCAGCACACAGTTCCATTGAAGCAGGCCACACAGTGGTCCAACACAAGTCCTTTGACACTAAATTGGCAGACGTATTGTCTGTACAGAAACGGAGTACTCATCACATACACGCGTCGTATGTTTTGTTGCATGCTGATCAAGCGTGGGGTCGAGATTACGTTTTCCTCTCTCTTATTGGGAAGTGGACTCTGGGGGTTCGCCTATTGCTCTGGCAACATGCGAGTTGTAGGCAGAGTAGATTCGATTCCTCCCTGATGTATTTCTTTTCTTCTATCAGTAAAACTTTCCTTGTGTGAATGAATGTCTATTTATTTGACGCTGCTTGGCGCTCCTCGGTCAAATACAGCTCTTGCGGCGTTAAACCCAATTCAACCGACGTCTTATTGGGGAACAATTTCTCTGCCCGACTCATTCATGGCATTGCGGGTACGTTTGGTTGGGTTGGGGTTCTTCGTTTTGGGTCAAACTCTGAGACAAACAACGTCAAGTAAATGGACATACACATGCATAGAGGTTTACTGTCATAGAAGAGAGAATACACCCAGGGTGGAATGGATCCGGCCCCACCTACACCCCGCAGGTTGCTAATGCAGTGGGTAAACCCACTTAGCCACGTCGACCACCATTACGGATAAGAAGAGTACCCAAGAGATGACGAATGATACTTTTTAAAGTACGAGACGTTCTTCTGATTTCAAAATGTTCCCTTCGCATCTAGTTTTAATTTGACTCACTTGAAATTGCTTTTTGATTTCTGTTGCACGTATCTAAGAAAAATGAGGAATTTATCATGCTTCCATGTTTTGAAATTTTGACTTAAAATGTTGCTTAACATGCTTTTTTGAAAAAAAATTAGTGCAAATGTTTTTTTCCTTTACAGTTGAGCGATACATTTACCAAATGAAGTTAATTTGATTTATATATATACAAATTATTATGCGAACTGAAAGTTTGGTAATACAAGAAAATTAATGGTCATGAAACTATCAATTTTTCCTAATTTATCAAAAAACATTTGACCACGTTTTATGTAATTACTTCCGAATGACTTTATATTTTAGACTGATCTTTATATGCAAGATTTTTAGTAGAAAACAGTCTGTGTACATTTCATAACAATCGGATCATAACTGCTATAAAGTTTGTCTAAACTGCTTGTTTAGGTTAGTCTCTCGTCTGGGTTTGTCCAAACTGCTTGTTTAGGTTAGTCTGTCTGGGTTTGTCCAAACTGCTTATTCAGCAGTTAAAGTCTTGTCGCAGCTCGTCAAAGTTTGTCATAACTCCTTATTTGTTTTTGTTGCTGAAGAGTCTACTGCCCTTAAATGAATTTAAATAAGATATCAAATATGAGCAAAGACATGACCATAAGTTCGTTAGAAAGTTTAGTGCAGGTGTATGCGCAAATCCATCCTGATGGTTGTCTTGAAGAGGGATCCCATCATTAGCAGATCGTGATGAGCGAGATATCTCGTCAATGGAAGAAAACTGACCAGATCTTGATCTCGTCACCATCAATAAATCGGCAATATCTTGATGACGTGATTAACAAAATTGGTCAGATTTTGATGGACGAGATATCTCGTCGAAACCACCTGAAGGGTTAAATAAATTTGAGTAAATTGTAGTCCAAATGAGCTTGCCTTTGAGGCCATTGAGGTAGAGGCTAACTTTGCCCAGGGAGCTGCGCGGCCTGAGAAGGTCGTAGAAGCCCAAGGCCCTTTCTTCTGTCCGCCAGCTACTCTTCAGCAGAGGTTCGTACTCGTCTATGTGGTCCACGCTAACAAAGAAAGAGAAGGTCAAATAATGTTAAGTTTACGACTACAATTCCTTCAGAATTTCAGCTCTTTCCATCTGATAATTGTTTCTAAAATAAATGTGATTATTTTTCAGCTTTTAATTATACAAAGAAACGACAAACTTTTGGTACGAGGTAAAAGGTAAGATTTTTAAGTCATTCACGAGTCTTTTGGATCAAGGCTGCAATTCATGTTTTTGGAATATTAGTATCATAAATAATAATATATACAGGTTTTTTTAAGGAAACGTTATGTAGATTCTATTTTGGGTTACTTAATAGTTATATAACAAACATATCAGAGTGGTTGGAAGATTGTTTCAGGTGACATGAATAAAACTATGAAACGAGTTTATACCAGTACGAGCTTACTCATAATTATACTCATTTTCCAAAAAAATGTTGAGTTAAGGCCTGCCTTCGGGGATCATTTTTTGAAATTACTTAAATTTTTACTTCTAATTTAAATTTTATGATTAAACACAACATAAAACTAGAAACAGCATATAAAACATAAGTATCTGATAATTCGTTCATTTCTTAGATAGAAAAATAAGGTAAAAATTACAGTAAGATATGCCGATACGCAGAATGATATAACTCCAAAAGTAATCATTATATCTCTGTTTTATAAATTTGATAATGTTTATAATGAACTTCTTCAGGAAATAGACTATTATCATGGTGATCACACATATATCTCTGAAGTTATGGGAACTCGATTACAACATTTTGAAAAGTTCCCTAAACTTTTGCGCAAGTCATGAATTAAAAGACTGTAAATCAGAAAATAATTAATATTTAACCATGGCTGTAGTCTGTTCCCTGTATATATATTTGTGCAACATGCCTACAAAATTTCAAAGCATTTGAACTTTAACTTTTTGAGTTATGCTGATTTGCGTAAAGCAAAAACATATAAGCATCAATTTTGAGAAAAATGGAAAAATAACTTTATGTACATGAACTATAGCTGTGTAGTAATATAAAAACAACCATAACTCCAGTTCTAAATTACTTAGAAATAAAATTTTAACAGAATTTGAAAGAAAAAAGTTCAGACTACCAATACTAGACCAAAATTGAAACTTCGATATTTTGACCAAAATTCATGTTTTAAAGGCAGGAGGGAACACCCAAAATAATTTGAAATTTGCTATCCAATGGGTTAAATTTTGATATACACTTAAAATTTGCCTCCAATCGGGTTTTGATACAGAAAAAAATTGTAAAGTTTGTACGCAATTTGATATGAAAATGGCCTTTTATACAAATCTGGTATATATAGAAGGCGTTATTTCCTATAAAATATTACTCTTGATGTCGCTCTTCTATGTATGATGCACAAACAATGAGCGATGTTTCTTCCGCAGTTGCACATTTATTATATTAACTAATTGTCTAAAAATTTATCATGGTCGTTCTCCCTTTTCAGACCTTATAAAACAGCTTATTTTTTCTTTAGTGTAGTTACTTTGTATATATTAATGTAGCAAATGATATGAGCTAATAGTATTGGATTCCCATATTTTCAAAGTGCTAGTGTTTCTGATAAAATTGCTTAGATCCATATATATAAAAAATGTTTATTATACTTCCATACATGATTTCATACAAAAGGGATTGCGTCGTATAAGAGTTTTGATGGTATAGAGTTTGATTACTTGTACCTCCTTCTAGCAAGGTGATTTCTGTTGAGAATAGCTGGGGCTGCACTCTTCAGCAAAGGCCGGGTTGGGATTATGGGGACATACACAATGGCCGTTCTTGGACCGCAACATACCTGAAGCTGAGAAGCGAGAGTTAAGTAGACTGCATGCAGTGGATTGAGATTCATTAAAAGTTTATGTAAAATAGTTTTTAATTTCTGTTTAAAATAAAATATACAGGCACTAATGGCAAGATATAATGTTTGACAGTTGAGTGCTTTATTAAAAAACTGAAAAGTTGTACATAATTCCTTAATTAGTGAAATATTAATAAATTAGTATGTATAATTCGTGATACGATAGTCTTAGATAGTTGCATATTACAACTGCCGAGGGGAATTGCAACTGAATTGGACTTAACTCTCCAAGTGGTTTTGACGAGATATCTCGTCCATCAAGATCTGATCAATTTAGCTAATGACAAAATATCTCGTCATCAAGGTTTTGCGAATTTTTTATGATGACGAGATCAGGATCTGGTAATTTTTCTTCTAATGACGAGATATTTCGTCCATCAAGATCTGGTCAGTTTCTTAATGGCGAGATAATTCGTTGAGACAACCACCAAGAGGGTTAAATTGTAATAGTTAAGACACCCAAATTCAGCTCCATTATGAAAACAAAGAAAATTATACAAAGCAATATAATTTTTAAATAATTGGATTTAAATTAAAGTGCAGAAGACGCAGTACGCTTAAATATTCTACTTTAAAATATAATGAATTTTAAAGATAAATTGCGATCTTTATGTTTAATATAAATTTATATGGAACTATAGTGAATTTATGTATCTTCGATAGCTAGCAGTCAATCTAGTCGTATAAATCTAAAAACTACTAAATATGAGATACTACTCATTTGTATTAGCTTGTCGTACCAATCAATCACTGACTAAATGCAACATTTTATTATTTGGGATGTCATTATAACTTTAGAAAGCCTAATTCACAGATGTTGCCCCCTGAATATTGTCAGCAGGAACATTGGATGTGTAAAAAAGTAATTTTGATATTCTTTCGAAAAAGCCAACACCAACTTATGTGTTCGTATCATTACATTTAAGTGCAAATGTGATGATGGTGATTCAATATACTTTGTGTAATAAATATTTGTTCCAAGAAGGTATAACATTATATTCCATTTAGTATTAAGATTCAGTATTCTCAAGTATTGGAAATAAGAGCTCTGTGTTGACATTTTAGCAGATTTCATTTTCTTTTATACATTTAATTTTAATTCAAAATTAGAAGTTGTATAAGGGTATGAAAGATTGGACATAATAAATATGTTTAGGAGAGAGATACCTTGGTCATATTGCTAAGTTGGTCAATCATACGGGGTAAGTTGTCAACCTACTTTGTTGTATTGGACAGGTTGGCCCACTGCATTGGTGTATTTAGCACTGTATCAAAACTGCTATTCAATATTTCAAAAGTTCCTTATAATTATCTTATTCTTGAAGAATGATGATATTAATGGAAAGTGACAAAATGAAAACTGCATTAATTATAAAAAAAATAACTTTAAAGGAAAATTGGGCAAAAGGACTCCCCCATACTACTACTTAGGACTATATTTGAGCACACAATAAATGATTCAGAACACAATAAGTGATAAGAAATTAAGATTTAAAGGATTGAATTCGTTTTTTTATCCGTACAGGAAGAAGGGAAATCGTAAACCCATACCTGCACTTGTTCCATTCTACTTTCTTGCCGCCATCGGCTCTGAAAAGAGTTCAAAAACATACATTTAGACGCGCCAATTTTCAAATTTAAATAGCATACTATATAGTACAATATCAAATTTAAAAACTAGTTTGGTCACAAAACTAACATCATGTAAAACATTTTATCTACTATTGTACCAAGTAAATAAATATCAGGAAAAGAGATCCAGAGAGAATCTGTCTTTTGACCAATTAACTTTCATATCAATTAAATCCCCCTTTGTGTTGATCTCTATCAAATCGTCGGATTGCTGCAAAACAAGATAACTCCATTTTTGAATTAAATACACTTCCTCATACATGATTGTGTGTAGCATGTTCTGAGAAAACAAGATAGATTGTACTGTGATATCAATTACATGCAAAGTAGAAATAGTTTACAGCACCTTATTAAATATGAGAAAGTGTACTTAAATCAGAAAAGAAAAAATAGAGTAATCTTGTTTTTGCAGTAACCCGACTCAATAGCGTTTTTAAGATAATATATAACATGTAACAAACTCCAATTAGTAGATGTAAATTCCATAAATGTATGAAAATATTCGTAACAGAAATATGAACAATCGTATAATTTGAACAGTTGGTCATATAATTTGAACAGTTGGTCATATAATTTGAACAGTTGGTCATAATTTGTACAGTAGGTCATATAATTTGAACAGTTGGTCATATAATTTGAATAGTGGTCATATATATTTGGACTTCAATATAAAGTAGTTGTAGGCGGTGCTGCCGCATTGACCTTTCTGCACGTTATTTTATGAAATTATATCCTGAATAACAACTCATTTAGTGGTTTCTGTTGTGAAACTCACAGTATTTATACCGAACCGATAATTGGAAAGTTCTCAGAAACCCTGTGGGCATGCAGACTAGTGGATGAATTACTATTGCACGGACACCTAACAACAAAACTCTTTCCCGTTGCTAAGCAACAGCGCTTCCTGTCTTTAGAATCTCGATCGGTAGCAATCTAATGATATGTATTGATTCGACTTGATATTTGTTCTACTTTCTTGTTAAGATTATCTAAACGTGTTTATAAAATTAGGCATTTGTATATTTGAATTAATTAACCTTGTGTAGATATGGATCGCTGACTAGGTGCCATAACACAGTCCTCCATCTACACGTACAAGTGCCTTTATGTTAATATTAAGCAAGAAATGATTTTAAAATGTCCCGTTATTTGAAATGAAATCATGTCACTATTACAGCCTTGAGAATACAGCCCTCAGAGGCACATATCCTTTAGGTGTGTACTTCACGGTCCAGGGTATCTGAGTGATCTTTTACTTTCACCTGGGGTTTACTGTCTTTACTAGACACCTGGTTCATGCTCCCGGGATACCCAAAGCGATCTTTTTCTGCTTTCATCCCACTACTCTGTTCCCCAATCCTCTCTTTTCTCATTTTTTACTTGACGCTGTCTTGTATTTGGCACAGCTTGAGCAAATATGACCCCTGCGCCACATAACCCAAACCAATCAACCACCTAGAGAATTAACTATAAGAACCGATTTCTAATACTACATAAACCATTATTCCATAAGAATCTCATTTTCGAAAAATTTGCACATAGACCAATATTTATTTGACAAACGATTCAATTGATGACCAAAGTAGCTTTAGGGGTCCAAAAGCTATTTTGGAATACATGATGTATGAGGAACAAATCTATTTCATTCTCATGCATTATCACTAAATGCAGTCCTTTACTCATAATTGAAACAGCAGTTGACAGCTGTTATTTGATAGCAATAACAGTTAATATTAGCAATAGCAGTTAATAGCAGCTGTTTGGGTAGCAACAACATTCAATAACAGCTGTTATGATATTAGCAATAGCAATTAAAAGCTCATTTGAAATTGGCAAATAGCAGTTAATGACAGCTGTTATTTAATATTAGCAACAGCAGTTAATAACAGATGATATTAGCAATATCAGTTAAGAACAGCTGTTGTTTATATATACAGCAGTTAGTTATATTGACAATAGCGATTAAGACACTTATCTCAAAATAAATGACCCACTGACCTGGAATTCGTCTTCGAGGAAGTCGTCTGGAGACGGCGGCGAGGAGTAGAAAGAAGGTTCGTAAAGCTCTGGCCAGTCGGAGGAGATGGGTCCTGGGGCAAAGACACTCACCACACTCCGAGAGGCGTAACCGTTTCGGATCAGGCCATCGCCGACACCTCCACCTCCACCTCGAGGACGACCGAAATCTGAAACACATTCAACGTTAATACCATCGCCGTAATACGAACACTTCATGTCCTGATGACATGGGATCTATTTGCAGCTAAGGTCCAAGGCCATCTAAACTTAGATGGCCTTGGACCTTAGCTGTAAATAGATCCCATGGTTTCGACGAGATCATCCAGATCTGACTAATTTTGCTAATGCCGGGATATCTCGTCATCGAGATATTGATGACGATATGAAGTTCTGGTTAGTTTTTTAATAACGACGAGATATATTGTCCATCAGGACTTGGTCAGTTTTGCTAATGACGAGATTCCTCGTCGAGACAACCACCAGGAGGGTTAGTAATCTGAGCGCCAAGACATTTTCAAATACTGTGGTTATTGCTTTTACCCTACATCACCTTCAATTACTAAACAGCTACATTCACTCTTTGACGTTAACCGTCCTGGTTGTTGTCTCGACGAGGTATCTCGACATTAGCAAAGCTGACCACATCTTGATGGTTTCGTCATTAGAAGCAAAACTGACCAGATCTTTATCTTAACATACAAAAACGGCACTATCTTGATAACGAGATGGTCAAATCATCATGGACGAGATATCTCGTCAAAACCACTAAGAGGGTTAATGAATAAACAACCACGTTTCATATTTATGTTACAAACTTGAAGACAAAGTACGTCATTTGATGTTTATGGCTCGTGAAGTATCAATTTGTTAGCATACTATAGAATAAAAATTCTAATAAAAGTGTAAGACAGCTTAATTTAACCTTCAATAAACCAAACGGGATTTTAACTTTATATAATTGTTGAATCAAATTAGGGATTTGTCATGTATAATAGAAACTACATATACATGGACTATTCAGTGAACAGTGGACTTTCAAATCAAACTTTTGAAGCTATTTGATTATTATAAGCTATTTGATTATTATAAAGTTTACAAATGCTGTTTGGTTTCTACTGGAAAGCCTATATATAAAGTTTGGTTCAAAAATATCGTACTCTTAAGTTATTACATGAAACGTGGTGAAAAGTTTTAATAAATTAGTAAAAATGGATAGTTCCCAGGCGTGTTAATTTTCCATATATAGTTAAATTTTAATTCACGCAATTGTTTGTACACGCGTTGTGTTTGTGATAAATGAAATTAACTTCATTTGATAAGTGTATCGCACAGTAGCAAATCAAAAATATTCTACAAAAACACCTAAAATTTTGCAAAAAAAACCTATATATATATATATATATATATATATATATATATATATATATATATATATATATATATATATATATATATATATATATATATATATATATATATATATATATATAAGTTAAGCAACATTTTAAACAAAAATTTCCAAATTTGAAAGCATGGTGAATTTTCTACTTGCACTTAAATACATGTAACGTATATCAAGGATTATTCAAAGTAAATAACTTAAATCAAGATGCTCAAGGTACATTTGTTAAAGAGAATGTCAAAAATCTCAAGAGGAAAAAGTGCTTTTTTGTAGACTTACTATGCTTATCTCTATATCTGCGATGTTGTTGCATATGTTACTATCAAAAATTATCGTAACTGAAAAATTATTTTTGCTGTCCACAGGATTAAATATCAATTAATGCTTGACACTAAAATAAAAAATTGATTTTTCAATCCCTTTTGGGGATTTTGAAAGTCTACTGTACCCTTAATAAGATAACATGATCCCTATTATATATGCAAAGTTATACAATGGGGGGGGGGTAAGACTGGTCTCAGACAAGCAGTGTATCTTATATTGACCACGATAAACATTATCTATAAATCACTATGTCCAATGGTCCGTCCAATAGGTATAGATTGCTAGAAACATGATCACACACTACGTTCCACAGTGTTGTAAATCGCTTCATGTACGAAACATATGCAGCTGGCGGAGGTCTGTGGACCGAATGACACGCTGGTAAATGCATTTGAAAATGAAGTGTGTTAGGAATAACCTTTGAAATGTACTCTTATAAATGGTAGGAAAATCATTTTAAAATGTTGGGAATATTAGGAAGATCATTTGAAAATGGACTGTTGGGAATATTAGAACGAGTATTTCAAAATGGATTGTTGGGAATATTAGGACGAGCATTTGAAAATGGACTGCTAGGAATGATAGAAATAGCATTTGAAAATAGACTATTAGAAGTGTTAGGAAGAGCATTTGAAAATGGGACTGTTAGGAAGAGCTCTTGAAAATGGAATGTTGGGAATATTAGGAAGATCATTTGAAAATGGACTGTTGGGAATATTAGAACGAATATTTTAAAGTGGATTGTTGGGAATATTAGGACGAGCATTTGAAAATGGACTGTTAGGAATGTTAGTAAGAGCATTTTAAATGGACTTTGAGGAATGTCAATGCATTTGAAATAAACTTTTAGGAACGTTAGGAAGAGCATTTGAAAATGGACTGTTAGAAATGTTATTAAAAGCATTTGAGAATGGACTACTAAGAATGTTAGTAAGAGCATTTGGAAATGAACAATTAGAAACGCAAGGAAGAGCATTTGAAAATGGATTTTTGGAAATGCTCGGAAGCATTTGAATGAAGACTTAAAACTGATCGAATAAATGCGAGCAATGAGTAAAAATCCGAACATATCATGTACAGAAGAAAGTGTTGATCGCACTTGAAGTCGTTTCAACCAGCCATCAGCAAATAAACTCACCTGTGTCCGGATGCAGAGGCGACTGCATGTTCTCGTACGAGGAATGGCGACTCAGGTTGGCCGTAAGGGCGTTGTGCATCGTGTTGCCCATCATGTTTCCACCTCCGCCGCCCATGGCCCGCTTGGTCAATGCGGGGCTGTGGCCCCTGGACGAGCCAGCTGGGGAGTAAGGGCTGTGCGCCGGAGAGCCGCCCCTACCAGGTCCCCCACTGCCGGGCGTGTCAGGTGGCTCCAGACCCCCGCCTCTGGGACCACCTGTTGTGCCCATGCCAGGGCTGCTCCGCCGCTGACGGTTCATCGTTTCCAGCATGTTCAGGTCACTGTAAAAGTAGACACTTCAGGTTGGTTGGGTTTTTTATGGGACCACATTTGGCGAAATACTTGACACTTCAGAATATACTAAGTGTGCATTAGCAATGATTTTAATCTGACGGTCAGCTCTGCCAAGCTAGATGTAGGTGATGGTGCGATTGAACGTGTTTCCTGTGGGAATTTCGAACGTGACGTCACTTTACTTCTTTTAGATTACGATTTCAGACAGTTGCCAGTAAAAATTATAAATTGGTATATGACAATTAATTGGTCGATGCCAAAATGGTGATAAACTACCATGTAAGGTTACCACGCATATCATGCGAGAACGGTATTGGAAGTAAAATCTTCGCATTACGTGTGGTTTGTTTACACATCAGGGTCAGACAGGTGCATAACTCAAGTTGACCGTATTGTTTATCATTCAGAATGTATACTTTCTATGCATCATTTTATGGTGGCAAATTATAGACTTAAAAATTTCTAATTATAAGGTATCATATGCAGCATGGAATTCTAAGCACTCCAGTCCCCTAACAAACATTCACAAACGACGGGGACGTTTTGGGTTGGATGTTTTTATGGTTCCAAGAGTTTTGACCTAGCTGCGCCAAGCAATGTTTTTCCGAGAAGTAAATGGATATACACGTATAAGGAAAGGTTTTACTGACACAGAAGAGACAGAAGATATAAATTTCTCATGGAAAATAGTGCATAAATTTCTGTAATGATTAGTTATGTTCTTAGTTTTATGATATAATTGTATGTCTAATAGCGTTTTCAAGGTTATACTTGTTCATAAAGCTATTTTAAAATTAAAGCTTCAGCTTTGTGTACGTCACAATCTCTAAAGTTTTAAATAAATAATTGTTCTCAATTGTTGATCAATGCATAAATTTTAATAGTTGTTATTAAAATTTCAAGATGTTTCAAGCAAACTTTTACTTCTTACCATCGGATAACAATCTCCACTTCATCTGCTGATGACGCTATAATCCTCTGCACTTCTTCGTAGGTCCGTCCTGTTAGAGGGATTCCATTCCATTCAAGCACTTGATCACCTAGTAGACAAATAATTTTGTTTTATAAGACAGACTATTGTCTTATTTAATTATATTATACTATTTCAAGAGTTATCAATTAAGGTGTACGTAAATACTAGAAGTTTTTATTTTAAATTTTGACTTTAAAAATCCAATTCTTTAACAATAGGTCATTACTTTGTGCTTAAACTCATTTCACTGTGAAAAAATCAGATTAAGGTAATCATTGATTATCTCATTTTAGATATAATTAGTTAATTATCATGTTTTTGAACAGTCATACCTCAAATTCTAATTTGTTCAGAAAGACTGCTGTGGAAATTATTCCTAATAGTATTCTTTATGTTTTAACCCTCCGTAAAGTTGCTAGAGAGAATAGGGTTTTTTGAAAAAAATTTTCTCCTAAAAAGTTAAGATTTTTTCAGGAATTTCAACATTTAAAAATCAATTAAAAATTAATTTCTTAACTAATAACGTTTACTGAAGGTCAAAACATCCACTGTATTATATATTATATCATTAAGTATGAAATGTCCGATTACCTCAAGTACCAAGTTTGATACCCGATATCTCTCATATTTCACTTTGACAGTTATTTGAGATGTTTTTATTGTGAAGGTACATCATCAGCCTTTCAGACGCATGTTTTGGTTTGTGATTATCTGTCGAATTGCCTTTTGCAGATTAAATCTTGTAAACCAAGGATAAGTCAAAAATTTGCGTTATTTTCGAACATGAGTTTCGTCGTGGAACTAATGCAGTACAGACAACTTGAAATGTCAACGAAGTGTTTGGCAAGGATGTAGTTGAACGCACATTACGTCGATGGTTTGAGTTCCGATCTGGCGATTTTGATCTTCAAAATGAACCATGTGGGCGATTTGAGAGCAAGGTAGATAATGATGAGCTGAAAGCTTCAGTGGAAGCGGATACATCTCAAACTACGTGTGAATTAGAAGCAAGGTTTGACGTTACTATTCCAACAATATTAAACCATTTGAAACAAATCAGTAAGGTTAAGAAGCTGGATAGATGGAGTTCCGCATGATTTAAACGAGCGTCAGAAGAGAAATTGCTCCGAAGCTTGCCTTTCTTTACTGTCGCGACATAAGGGCGAACCATTTTTACACCGTATTGTTACATGTGATGAAAAATGGATTCTTTTCGACAATCGCAAGCATTCGGCACAATGGTTGGATAAAGATGAAGTGCCAAAACACACTACGAAACCGGATATTCACCAAAAAAGTTAATGGTGTCTGTTTGGTGGTCCATCACTGGTGTTTTCCTCTTCAGCTTCATGAGACCTGGTCAATCGATTACGTCGGATGTCTACTGTAACCAATTAGATGATGAGGTAGCTTGGGATTAAGCAGCCAAGATTGGTGTATAGAGACAGGCCAATCCTCTTGCAGGGGACAATGCTCGACCACATGTCGCACGAATAACGTTGCTCAAACTACAGGAGCTGGACTTGGACCCACCGTATTCCCACAGACTTGCACCAACTGATTACCATTTCTTCCAGGCACTTCTTGCAAGGAAAAATATTTAATTCCCAACAAACTGTAGAAAACGCCTTTCGCTATTTTATCACTACTGCTCTCCAGGCTTCTTCACTACCAGCATTAACAATCTACCGTTAAGATGGCAAAACTGTATGGATAGTTTAGGCGCATACTTTGATTAATTATACTGCTTCTTGCTTGAGATATAACAAACCAAACTTTCAGTTTGAAATCGGACATTTCATACTTAATGACCCAATAGATTACAATGATACAAATAATTATGATAGATTATTACATTGTTGAGTTATCACTGTTTGAACAAAGCATCTGTGAGATCACCACCCCTAACTGGAACTGTGAGATCACCACCCTTAACTGCAACCGAAAGGCTACAGTGGGGTGTGGGGAGAAAAGCGAGCGGAAAAGAGGGTCTTTTCCTTTTTGTGCTCGAAGCAGGGTGGATGTGTTGTCCCCTGCTCCGTTATGTTAAGCCTACGTGTTCCTTTGTACATATGGAATGTATATATCTGTAATGTCCTCGTCTAGTGCTGTCTCAAAGCTCAGTGTTTTTAATCAGATACCAAGTCATCAAATCGAACCAAAGAAATAATCCTACAGCATCCTATTACAAAAACATAGTTTTTCAGAAATGGAATTTAAATTTTTGAAACATGTCGGTAGATGATGAGAGTACCTAACGAAAATCTTAGTAACTAGAAAATTATTCCGAATATTTACAAGATCTTGGTATCGTTTGAAAGCTAAGGAGATGGAAAATATTTTGAATTAATAAAAAGTATCGATATTCTGGTCGATCTTCGTGATTTCTACATACACCTGGAATGGTTTTGCTGTTTGTAATGATATACAGTCAAATAAATCTATTTGACAAACATCTCCTTTGTGAATTTCTTATTGAGCGAATTTTTTCTAGGACTCTGAATTATCTTTGAATTTCTTTATAAAAATATCTTCAAATAACAAAGTCCTCTCCTGATTAACCCTCCAAGTGGTTTCGACGAGATATCTCGTCCATCAAGAACTGACCAATTTTGTTAATGACGAGATATCTCGTCACCAAGAAAGCCGATTGAATTCCGAAAGATGAAAGTATTGTCGTTTCTTGATGATGACGAGATCAAGACCAGGTCAATGGTCTTTTTCTAATGATGAGATATCTCCTTCATCAAGAGCTGGTCAGTTTTGTAAAGGACGAGATACCACGTCGAGACAACCAGGAGGGTTGGTAAATTTTCTCTTGTAACATAATTATTTTCTCACATTTATATTCCTGAAATGTCTGGACATAACTGTTCTTTCACACAAAGGTATTTCAAGTTTGATGGAAGTAGTCACTTATTCGAAACATGTCGAACAAGGGACTAGTTCCATCAAACTTGAAATATGTTTTTATGAATGAACAATTTGTAATTTTCAGACGTTTCATGAGTATAAATATCATATTAATTTCGCACATTTATACTCCTGAAATATCTGAACATTACTGCAATGCTGCATTTTCATTGATTTCAATCCTTGCAAAGAAAACATAATTTGGACTTGAGTCAAGTTTTAATTGATTCAATATTTGTCGAAAAGGGGTAAAGTTCCATTAAGCTTGAAATACGTCTGCGTGAAAGAACAGTTTGTAATGTTCAGATCTTTCAGGAGTATAAACGTCATTATTTTCGCATATTTATATTCCTGAAATATCTGATCATTACAAACTGTTCTTTTACACAATCGTATTTCACATTTGATGGAGCTAGTTCCTTATTCAACAACTATCGAACAAGGGTCTAGTTCCATTACACTTGAAATGCATTTTTATGAAAGAACAGTTTGTGATTTCCAAGCACTGTATTTGCATTGATTTCAATACTTACAGTGAAAGCATTATAATTTGGACTGAAGGTAGATTTTTTTTATCACTTTGAATAATGAGAAATATAAAAATTCAACAGTAGGTGATAAAAATAAAAATGCAAATGAAGTAGAATTTATCAGGCCATTGAAAGAAGAAATTATGATCACTCTTAATCCTGGAGAAAGAAAGTTTCTATTTGCAAAAAATAAGAAAACGTTTAATTTCTTAAGAAAGATTGTGAGCCTACCAACGAAAAATTATAAAAAAGAATTTTCGAATAGGCAGCATTTCTGCATGTGACTAGGATTTTCAAAGTTAATAGAATAAATTGAATTTCTTATCGCTTCGAAGCACCTAATACACTTATAAAACTTTTGAAATAAAAGTGCTTCACTTATTCATGAAAAAGTTTGAAGATTCTTACGCTTCTTCAGATTTGTATTAAATAGATTAATTTAGTAAATGCTTTTTTACATTTGATAAATTTACTCCCTTCTTTCCTTGAAGTATACGGAGAAAAATTATTACACTAAAACTAGAATTTGTTCATGACACCGAATTTTATAAAATAGGTAGAATTTATTATTGAAATCTGTTATTGGGAACCAATGTCATTTTGAAAAAGTTTTAAAATTTGTGTTTCATAAAACGAATGGAAATTTAAAACAACCATCTTAAATGGAAAAAGACTGTTGAAGAGAGAAAGAAATAAGAATTTTCTGTAATTAGGGTGTTTTTAGGATTGAAGTGCGTCAAATTCTGACTTCGGTTATTTTATCTTGTGTTTGAATAATGACACTGATAAATAATCAAAAGGGCAGTGCTGTATGGAAAAATAATAGAGGTAAAAATTGTGCTGTGGTTCTAAATTGAATGTTCCACATATCAGAAATTCGCTTTTTTCATTCCATATAGCAACAGAAGATACATTGTAGCAAGTTGTAGAATGTTCTTGTTCAATCAAACATCTATTGCAGAAATGTGAGTGCAAAATATTTATTTCTTATAATTTTTAAAACATCCTTTGAAGTTGGAATGTCATCGAGCGACTTATTAAAAAAGGCTTATTCTTAGTGAATAAGAATCTTGGAAGTTTAGAAATGAACTATTTGTGTGTGATTCTTATTGCATTTATTACACTTCAAATGTATCAAGATTTCTTACATGAACTTATTTACATGTTGTAAACGAATCTGGGACAATATGGTGTAATATACTCAAACACAGATGTGTAGAATATTAATTCTTTTAAAAGTTATGATGGGATAGAGTTCTTAGATTGCAAGTTATGGTTGCATGAAAGTTGCACACTATTCTGAACTAATTGTAAGAATTCTGAACGCAAAAGTGTAAGAAAAGGACATTTTGAGATCAAATTCTAAGTTTGACTCTGAATTTTATTAAAATTTCTTTCATTTACTTATAAGGATTTTCAAAAGAAAATTATCCGACCTACTCCCAACTTTTAAGATGGAGAAATCACAAGTGTTTTACGTCACAATTTTTTGGATTGCTATTCTGATATTTATCAAGCACACACTTATGTAATTCTATATACAGTAATGTACTTTTTGATTAAAACAAATATTTTATTTTTTATTTTGCTTTCTGAATTCACAGAAAAATAATTTCTGGAAAATGTGCCATCACTCCCACATTTACTTCCATACAGAAAATTAATTCATGGTAACTATAAAATAAATAAATATTACTTGTGTGTAATTAGGAAACTGCTCCTTGTAATTATTTAAAAGAAGTATTTTGTGCAGTCATTATTATACCACATTTTTCTATATAGCCAGTATATTCAAATATTTACTTAAATGTATAATTGATTTAGATTTTTGAGACATTTTATAAGTAAATATTTGTTAATTAATTGATTAAAAATTTGTCGTACCATATAATTTAATTTTGCTGAGTAATTTTTTTCTTATTTTGAAACACAGATTCTTTGCATTCGATGTACAAAAACCATGTATTTATACATTTACACTTTCAAAATAATTATGTGTGTATGGGAATGAATGTTCTAGACAAGTAAATAAGTAAACATTTTCAGAAAATGAGGTTGATTGAATAAATAAATAGTTCAACTGGTCAGGCTTGGCAATATGAAAATTGAATTAGAGTGAAAATGTATAACATTGCGACCCAAACAATAACGATGCAAATTAAAGTGAGAATCAGCCAGGCGTTTTGAAAAATGTTTGATGACGAAATGCCTGCTTATTGGAGAAAATGGTACAGATCAACAAACGTAAAAGAAGTTGGTAATCAAAAATTGACACATTAACACACAGAGCATTTAATTTGAAACTTTTGTAAAAGAAATATTTTATCAGTATTAGCACGTTTGTTGGACTACATGAAATCCGTCACATTAACCCTCCAAGTGGTTTCAACGAGGCATCTTGTCCATCAAATTCTGACCAATTTTATTAATGACGAAATATCTCATCATCAAGATGTTGCCTATTTTTTATCACGACGAGATAAAAGTTTCCTACCTAGTTTCCTTCTAATGACGAGATATCTCGTCTATCAAGATGTAATCAGTTTTGCTAATGGTGAGATACCGCTTCGAGACAACCCCTAGGAGGATTAATGTATATTTCTATACTAATACATTACCTTCTTTAACTTCCCCAAGGGTTTCTACCACTCCTCCTGGAAAAATTTTTGCGACATAAGCTCCTATCATTCCATTAGAACCAGGCACTTCTTTACCACCAACTACTTTCATGCCCAACCCGTTACCTAAAAAATTAAAAATATCACTTATTTACATTTCACACTAAAAGTAGTCATTAAAAGAAATGAACTTCCAAGAAATGTAATGTAACCTAGTTATTTTAACCTGATAAAACTCTTCACTCTTTCAGATGTGAAATGTGCAGTATTGTGGTAATGGTATGGAAAGTGTAACTGAGAGATATATTACCGTCGCCACCAAGGGCACCAACCTTCAAAATCTTCGTTTCGAGAAAAATGCTTTTAAAGAAGAAATTTTAGGTATATGCAGTGCTACCTTGAGATACGAACTTAATTCGTTCCATGACTCAGCTTGTAAGTCAAAATGCTCGTAGCGCAAATCAATTCTCCCCATTGAAATTAATTGAAATGAGATTAATTCGTACCAGTTTCCAAAGAACCATTAAATTTTTTATGATAATGTATTTAAAATGAACAAATATTATAGCTGGAGTTATAGCCTTTATCGAGTCCTGCTTCAGAATAGTACATATCGTAGAAGTAGTGCGATCGTACTGCGTTGCTAAGTCTATTATTCTTACGCCTTGCTCATGTTTGTCTATTATCTCATTCTTTAATTCCATGGATATTACTTTTTCTTTTTCTTACCACTGTTCTTTACACTCACCTTCTTTGGACTCATGGTTATATGAAAAAGAATTACTTAAATAACTGTACACATCCCGTTTTCAGAATTTACTCATCTGATCGGAGAGAAGAAAAATGAAAGGGACTCGGCCTCCCTGAGGCAGTTGACAATAAATGTCAAACCAAATTAAGAAATTGATTGATTTTTGTGACACACGTTAACTATCGCCGGGTGAGATAACATGTGAACTGAACGACGCACAAGACTGGAATCTAAGCGGAGTGGTGTTGTGGGGGGGGGGCGTCACCGAAGCAGTCCCGTATCTCAAATTCTGGCTCGTAACTCAAGGAAAAAAATCGACATAATGACGGCTCGTATCTAAAAAACTCGTATGTTGGGATACTCGTATCTCAAGGTACCACTGTATTTTGGTTGCATAACCTACGAATTAATGTTCAATGGCAGTGTCACCAAAGTGGTCGATATCGATCCCCAAGAGTCGATATAAAATTGTTAGGGGTCGATAGAAAAATACAAGACAAAAATATCCAAAACTTTCTGAAGTGGTACTCCCGTTTTTGTTGTATTTCCAAGCTCATACATGGTTGAAACTGGTTTCAGCCATGTTAATTCTATTTTTAAAAAACAAAGAAATAAGCTAGATATATAATTCTGTGGCGATGAAACTTACTAATTTTGAACCCAACATTGCTAATCTGGTCAAGAGTCACGAAGCACACCCTTCACATTGACAACGTTAGTAAATTGCATACGAATTTAATAAAAGTCTTATTTTCATATATAAAGGAAGATTGCATTATTGTTATTTTGTTATCTAGATAAATTTTATGTTTTATATAGTATTTATCCCTCTTATCAAATATGTAATGCTAAGAAGGACGTCAAAAACAAAACCGTATCCCTTTGAGGTTGAGCAAATATAATAATATACAGGGTCTCCTCGACTTACGACCGAGTTCCGTTCCGATTGGTCGTAAGTCGAACTGGTTGAAAGTCGGATTTATATTTTTCAACTCTATTTTCATTCAAGCGGGTTATAAAAATTGCCCATAAAACACAAAAATTCAATCTATGCACGTATAATTATTGTACATAATGCGAAAAATACATAATATGTACTATATTGTTTCCTTTTGACCCTACAAATGTAGTTATCTTTCTTTATTTACTATTTTTATTTATTTATTTTCTGGTCGTAAGTGCGAATGGTCGTAAGCCGAGGAGACGGTGTATACTAAATTATATATACAAAATAAACAATCCAAAAACTCACATAGGTGTCATTTTTGCGTGTCCTATTATAATTACGAAATAGTAAAATAAAGGGGGTCGATAAAAAGTCAAAAAACTCTTGAATGGGTCGACGGTCAATGGAGTTTGGCGACCTATGCCGCTACGCCTTCATCCTTTATACAAAGCGTAAAATTATTGTCTGACGCAGCAAAAACTCTCAAACGCTAAATTCTGGCGTCAGGAAACTGGTACACTTTATTCTGTCTGCAATTTCTAGGTCAACGCAGCTATTTCCATCTAGCTGTCATTTCCTTGGAGCCGTAGAAGCAAAACTTAATATGTAACATCAAGCAATATACCAATTTTTAATCAGATTACAATCAGCACGAAACTTCGAAAGCTGTCACGAGCCGAGGAATTTATTATTTCATTTTAAAAGAATTTTTTTAATGTCTCAATATAATGTCGATACGAGAGATGCAAAAGAAGCAAGAAGCCGGTTGTGGTATTTGAATATCGAAAATTGCACCGTACTTGTTTAGGAATGCAAGATGTGTCAAACTAGAAAAGTTGGAAATGGAAGGCGAAAATACATTTATAGTTGACTCACCACTGACTGAACGATCCTTGGGGTCTCTGGTAAGGAGTATCCTCTTCACAGGAAAATCGTATTTTTGGCTGGTTTTAGATACAGGAGTGCGCTGTAAAAGTAGATTATCCTTTAAATTTGAGATTCGCACGCATTTTAACAATACATGATTAGGAATGAGTGTGTATCTACTTGTTTGAGACTTTCTGTTTACTACTTATTTTCATATTTTTGTGTTAATTAATTGATTAATCCATGGTCTGTTTTCAATTATATGTGATACTAGTGTTTGCAATTATAGAAATCTAATATAAAATATGTGTTGCAACGAAATCTGCTACGAGGAATTTCAATCGATTAAACCAACTAGTGATAATAGATCACAAGGGTAGGTTGGTATTTTATTCAATGTCGCACTGGAGCAACACAACGGGCTATTGGCGACGGTCCGGGATCAAACCCGATGGGAGAGACCCGAGGACAATATCACGTAATTTTGAAACCCGGTCAGATGGCGAACGTACGAGGGGGATGGTGTGCGTTAAATCTGTCATAGCCTCATGTTGCCCTCCTGTTGGCACGGTGTGGAAGTTTGGAGAGTGGGCTGTCAGCTCAGGTGTGACTTCATCTGATCCGTGATTCAAAATTACCTGCTGTCGTCCTCGGATCTTTCCCATCAGGTTTGATCCCTGACCATCGCCAATAGCCCGTTGTGTTGCTCCAGTGCGACGTTAATTAAAATGCCTACCTAACTCTCGAGGGCAGACCTTGAAATTTCTATATCTCAAGTTTTATTCCGATTCGTTGAAAATTGCGGTCTCTAGGAGATCGTAAATAGGGGAAATTACTTAACGTCCATACAGTATCTTGTCGTTTACATTTTGTTTTATATTTTCTTTAAGATTTAGTTTTATGCTAAATGAAGAAAAGCCAGCGCAATATGAAGTTTGGTAAATAAAAAGCCAGCATGCTTATTAATGCATATAGAAACTTATACAGCTTAACCGAGTTCACTCTAAAGTAATGTGTGTCAATTTTTTCATGCAGTTGCAAGTGAAAGAGCTTTAAAAATAAATTGATCCCATGATCTTACACTAGTTTTTCTTTGAGATCTGAGTAGAGAGGAAGATTCCGTCATCCGGTGACCCAGGGCATCGTCTTCGTTACTCTCGCCGTCCGATCGGTGATGATCCTGGTACAGAGATTGAGCTGAAACACAGACGAATAAGTATTTTTCATTCCTATTGGAAAAGAAAACTTTTCTCTTACATAGAGTGATCCCAAAGGATGTCAACATTTATTATTGTTATAAATGTAATTGACACTTAATATTGTTATAAATGTAATTGACACTTAATATTGTTATAAATGTAATCGACACTTAATATTGTTATAAATGTTCGTAACACACTTATATAGTTATAAATGTTAGTAACTCATATTATAGCTAGTAATGTTATTAACACTTATAGTTATAAGTGTTATTAAAACTTATAGTTATACATGTTTTAAACACACTTATTATAGTTATAATGTTATTAAAGCTTATTATAGATACGAGTATTTTTAACACTTATTAAGTTATGTGTTATTAACAATTATAGTTATGAGTTCGCAATCTTATTATACCTATAAATTTTATTTACACATATATATTATTAAAAATATGTTGCATTATGTCTTGCCATTGTAACTCATAAACAAGACTACATGCTTTTTACCAACATATATAATGCGTTAATAATATTCATAACTATAATGAGTATTACTTATGATTAGAAATGTTATTACCTTCTTGACCCATCTTAAATTAATTAAATGCTTTTCTTACTAACGTAATGAATTTTTAAGTATTGATGTTAAGTAAGGTATCTTAATTTCCAGATACATAATCTGCAACTCAAACCAGAATTTGAGAACAAGAATGGAACCAGGACCAACAGCTTAGATGACGAGGTCATCTAGAATGAGACCTGAGCTGAACAGGACCTACAGCTTACGGAAGATTTAAAAACCCAGATTAACTGGGCTTGACATCGTCAGACAAAGAAAAAATTTTCAACGAAGGTGAATGAGACCAAGTAGTTAGGCAAGTAGTTGAATTAACTTCGCACTGGAGCAATACAGCGGGTTGTGGTGACGATCCTGGATCGATCTCTAAGAAAGAAATGCGAGGACACCTTGTAATTTTGAACCTCAATCGGATGACGAGGTCAAAATATAATGATACCGGCTATAGGTGACGGTCCTGGATTAATCCTGAACAGAAAGATCCGAGGACAACACCTCGTCATTTTGTACCACCGAGGTCAACAAGAATGATACCAGGACATACAGTTTACAGTAGATTCTAAAATCCTTATTAAGTGGACTTCAAATTGCCAGAGGAGGTAGGCAGATAATTAACGTCGCACTGAATCAACACAAAGGGCTATTGGCGACGGTCCAGATCAACCCGAAGGGAAAGATCCAAATACAACGCCTTATTTTGAACCACGATCAGATGACGTGAACAACCCCTGTGCTGGCATACCACTCTCCAAACTTCCTCACTACTCCAACGAGGGCATTTGAGGCCATGACAGTGCCGACCCAGTGTACATTACGGTCTTTGGCTGGACAGAGTTTCAAACTCACAACCATCCAGTTGTTAATCCGTTACTCTGCGAAGCGGCCCAAGCTAAATCACCAGAGTCAGAAAGAAATGCGATTTTGAAGCACAAGGCGATGGTATCTCACCTGATCCACTTCTACTGGGCTGCAGGGGTGAGCTGCCCAAGTTTTCGAGCAGCTTCCTGGAGCGCGTTGGCATGTCGGGCAGAAGGGGCATTGCGGGCGTTACCGGGGAGAAGTGACCTGGAGTAGCCGACAGTAAAATGTCGGGAGGTTCATCTGTCGGGAAGGTGGACGCGATCCGCATTATACTTTCGTCCATCGCCGTTTCAGGGTCTGCGGACGTCTCCGCCGCGAAGTAGCCGACCTGCTGCTGCTGCTGCTGCTCCTGTTGGTGATGCTGCTGCTGCGCTGCCTCGTCGTCGTACCAGTTGGACGGCCCAGATCGCATCTCGGGCCCCATTCCGTATTCGTACCTAAATAATCGATTGTATTTTATTTTCAAAAACTCACTGGTTTCTAAAGCTTATTTCATTATATAACAGACTAATTCCCGAGTAACATGCATTGTAACGACTATATCAGAATTTATCCTTGAACAGCGGAATTTATACTTAACCGTCCTGGTGGTTGTCTCGAAGCGGTATCTCATCATTGGAAAAACTGACCAGATCTAGGACGAGATGTCTCGTCATTAGTAAACTGACCAGATCTTGATCTAGTCATAAAAAAATCGGCAATATCTTCATGATAAGATATCTCGTCATTAGCCAAAATTTGTCAGATCTTGATGGACGAGGTATTTCGTCGAAACCACTTGGAGGGTTAAAATACGAGGAAGAAAATTTCATCCTTAAAAGAATGGTGTGCTAAATCAGGAAATTTTAGTAAAGAGGGAAGCTGTATTTCAATGTGTTGACTTATGAAGCAATTATTTCATTTAGAATTACGATACTTAGGATAAAAGACACACTGGTTGATCAAGTTATTTGAGTCCCTAAGTACAAGTGACTTAGAGGTTCTGAGATTTCCACAATTTTAATTTAGGTGGCTTTTGGGGGCTGCTTTTAGCTGGGAGCATAAACAAGGCAGGAATTTTTTGATCAATGGAACCTTTCTTTTTTGTCTTCATCTCAATGAGGAGTAGAAAAGTTTTTCCAGAAACGTGTCCAGGTGACGACGGTTCGTTATAGTGATTTCTGGTTTTCCTCAGAGGAGGATTTTTAGTGGGACTTAATGAAGTAAATGCTTTGTGGGCGCCAAATAAATGTGGAATTACTTGAACACTTTTGATTCATAGGACAAGTTTTCAGGTAAGGAAAATTTTGGAACTGAAGAATTTTGTATTTTGTAGAGAAAATGTTTCAATAAAGATATTTTACAAATGATATTTTCTCTTTTTGAGGTCTATCTGCATAAACATTTTTTAGAGACGCGCCGTGTGTGCCTGGTGGGTGATTCATCACTGATACGACAGACTTCTGACACGAGTCCTCTAAGTGAATATCATTTCAGAGATGTCTCTTGTTGGCTTAATTTAAAATATGTGTTATCAAGTTATGTAACACTATTTTTCTAAGAGAGCGAAATAAAACGATACAGCCTGCATTGTGTACACGTTACATATACTATTGATGTTAATGCAATTAAACAACTATTGATGCTGATGGCACCTCAAAACATGATTCCAAGCTAATTTCTTGTGTGCTGCTTTTGAATGGAATCATGATCAGACTGACTTATGGCACAAAGATGTATACAACGAAACTTTTGATGAAACCTCTGATAAATACAGCCATATTGAAGAAAAATTATCGTGGTGTCTCAAATCATCTTCAAGTCTTAAACTTCAGTCAGCTGGTTGGTTGGTTGATTTGGGGTTTTATGGCGCAAGGGCCATATTGGTCATGCTAAACTTCAGTCGGATTCTGAAGAAATGTAAGTAATTTTTTTCGTTTGACTGTGAGAAAAAGTCTATTATTTCCCACCATATTGGTATCGCCATTAATTTTGCTCCTCTATTTTATGATCGATTCAAAATAATGAATCATTGAAATAAACTTGTCAAAGTCTGCTTTATTACGTCTGCTGTCGTAATTTGCTGTTTTAATGTGGGATACTTTATCTATCAAGTAATATACATAAATATTTTGATTCTTTAAGACCCTGAAGAAGAACTGCCCATCGTATTCAGAGGGTGTAAGGTACACAAGAGGCAGTCGAGAGGACATTCGTCAGATCTCAAAAGGTCCTCAGGGTCTTTAGCCTAACCGGACAATCAAAATACAATTTATTTATACAGAACAAACAAGAAATTAACAAAAGTATTGTTAAATTATTTGTTGAAGTCTAAAAAAGTCTATTATATTACATACAAGTGCAAGTTAATTTATCATGTATTCATTGTGTCAGATAACAAGCAAGCCAATTTAATAATAAACCATTAGTGTGAACATATGTTTGAACTAGTAAATCTTGAATTCATACCGGTTTCTAGGCATGGTAACATATCCAGATTGGCAATACTCCGTCTGCCTAGGATCCGCTGGACTGTAGGTGGCCCAGGCGGATCGGGAGAGCGGACCACTGTACAGATCTTTCCTCAGGATCTCATCAATTGCTTTCAGAACACTACTCGTGTCATCGTTGTCCGGCGGTCGCGTCTGGGCCACCAACGTTTGCTCGGATGTCCGGTAAGCGACGGAACCTGTAGGCGACGGAACGTAGGCAACCGGAGTAGTTCGTCCTGTGGAAAATCCGTAGGCCGGTGGTTCTGAAACCATCAAGTATAGAATTGTCAATATAAATACTTTGTCAGTTAGTCAGTGTGAAGATTATTTTATATTTCATAGTCTGTTCAGTTAAGTAAAAGTTTTGTATGATTTTCGTTACATACAGTAAAAGGTATAAGATGATTAAACGATGACAGACACTGTTTTCGATAAGATTCTAAGGATTTATTTTTTAACCCTCCTGGTGGTTTTCTGAACGAGTTATCTAATCATTAGCAAAACAGACCAGATCTTGATGAACGAGATATCTCGTCATAACAAAAACAGACTTAATCCTAATCTCGGCATCATCACTATCTTATAGAACAACTATAAAAATGGGTAATCCAAATTTCTTTTTAAAAATTAAACATTAAAAAGAAAAACAGATTTTTCTCTTTGATACTTCCTATGATTTTATTTAGTAAATTTTTTACTATTTCTTTCTTTTCAATGAAATACAAATATACTCTCCAATGGTTTCAATAAGATATCTCGTCCATTAAGATCTTACCAATTTTGCTAATGACGAGATATCTCATCAACAAGACATTGCCGATTTTTCTATGACGAGATCAAGATATGGTCAGATTATTTCTGATGACTATAATCTCGTCCATCAAGATCTGGTCAGTTTTGCTGATGACGATATACCTCGTCGAGACACCCACCAGGGAGGTTAATAGTGAGTATGAGTGTGCGATCTATATGTTAATTTAGAAATGCATTTTTTACCTTGTTCCAATCTGTCTCTTCGTTCGGCAAGTTTACAAAGCTCTTCATGTAGTCTCATATTTTCTTCAATTTGCTGCCGTCTTCGGGCTATCTCTGCTTTTATTTTAGCCTTCTTTTCTTCCCTGGTCATCTGGTCATCTTCGTCTTCCGATACGTACGGAGAAGGATGCCAAGAGCGAGGTTTCCTGGATTTCTTTTCTTTCCTGGTGAAAACAAAGGAAAGGTGTTGATTTTTATAGTGAACTCAAAAGAAAGAAAAAACTAATCCATTTTAAATATTTTAATGGTGGAAGATTATTAATAATCAACATCCAGTATACTTCAGTTGATTAGATTTATATCACATCCTAGCTGGAATATAGTCGTAACGCAATAAATTATATATACTGTTACTTATTCCCTAAGGCTTAGCTAAAAAGCTAGACAAAGTCTATGATTCCGAAGGTGCTCAATAAGTCCATCATCTAAACGAGGGAGTCTATAGAGATCTGCCCTTTTCAGACCAATACAGACCAGAAGCTGTCAGGGAGGCTTATTCAGTACTAAAATTTAGGCAAATTGGAAATGCCTTATGGCCCTGAACGAATGATAGGTTCAAAGGTTCCCACTCTCAAGTCTAGAAAGGGTAGTTTGACATTTTCGTTAATAATTTAATGTGACGTCAGATTGCCTTGTCAAAAATTGTACTGATTAAAAGTGTTACTTCACCTTTCGTTTTCATTTAAGGAATTTATTTGAGCGAATAGGTATTTCTATTAATGGAAGGATAATAAAGTTATTGTGGATATGTATTCAATTTATTGAAAATTAAAAATATGCTTTAAATGCTAAAAAATATAACATATAGTTTTACATATTTTTCTCCGTAATTCATCTTGTAAAATAAAGGATTGAATGTTTCTAGGACTATTGAAGAAAGTGTAGCTACTTCTAATTATTCGATTTCCAAAAAAGTTATAAAAAGAAAAAATATTTTTATGAACAATTTTTAGATCTGATTATTCATGCTTTGACTATTTCACCAACGTTCAAAAAAGTAAATAATTTACCTCCGCATTCCCATTTGCTACTTTAATCAATTTTAAAAAACAGGGCACATTTCGTAGCTTGGCCTTTCCAGAATGAAAAATAGACATTTGTCTACTTCCATTCCTTGAAAATTTAGTAACTTGGTTTGATGGAGACATTTATGCTTTACAAAAAGTACCTGATCCTCCTTCTCTCTTTTATGACCACCTAGAAACAAACAAAAGAAAACAATAATATACCTTTTCCGCCTCTCTGTCGTCTGGGGACTCGTTCGAATTTCAGGAACAGGTGTCGGAGTCTGAATTGGAGGAGCTCCGTAACTTGGCTTGTCGTAAATCGTATCTCGATATAGGTTTTCAGATGAGCGCCGTAACCTGAAATTGTGTTTTGTTTTTGAGACAAAACTGTAAAATACTTGAATACCCCTTTTTTCACCTTTAGCAAGATACAAATTATGATACACCAGTCAACCGGCGCAGAGCATTTACGCTGATGGGTCTATTGCTTTTATCTATTGATGAAGGTGTTAGCCCTCCAATTGATTTCGACGAGATATCTCGTCATCAAGATCTGACCAATTTTGCTGATGACAAGATATCGCCGATTTTTTTTATGATGACAAGATCAAGATCTGGTAAGTTTTTTTCTAATGAGATATCTCCAACAAGATCTGATCAGTTTTTTTCTAATAACGAGATACTTCGTCAAGACAACCACCAGGGGGGTTAAATAACATCCAGCTTCCTATATAGGGTCAGGTGGGGTAAGTACATCAACTGAATCAAAACGTGTCTGTGATTAAAGTAGGTTATGCAATTTGCAGAAAATGCTTCAAGGAGTCTGTAGATTAATTTCACCGCTATAGGATTTCGAGGTAGGTAGTTAGTTTAATTTATGCCACACTGGAGCAACACACCGGGCTGTTGGTAACCCTCTGGGATCAGTCCATAAGTGAAAGTTCTGAGAACAACACTTTGAACTTTTGAATCACGGTCAGATGACGAGGTCAACACATGAGCTAGCACCCCACTGTCCTAACTTCAACACTACGCCAACGTGAGGACATTTGAAGCCACGACAAATTTAATATGATGATGCTGGATTTCAATTTGAAAGTAAGAAAATAGCAATCAAAGAGAAAGCCATCGTAAAAATGGAGGACATTTTTTTAGATGTTGCATTTTGATTTTAATAAGAAAAGAGCAATTAAAGAGAGAGCACTTGAAAAGTTAAAGGACCTTTTTAAGATGCTACATTTCAATTTTAATAAGAAAAGGGCAGTTCTAAAAATTAAGAATAATTCCTGTAGAAAAAAGATTGACACTTACAGCACTTACTTATCCCACACCATTTCCTCAAACCACGTGCTAATAACACCTGCTGTATGACATGGAGCATTGTCTGCTGAAACAGGTATGGACCAATACCAAAGTGTTGCCACAATGTCGGTAGCGCAGAATTGTCCAGAACTGTAGCTGCTATAGGAATATTCTAACCGTTCAATGTCTTTTATAAGTTGTATGACGTGTACGGATGATACTAAACACTTTTCGAGTGGTGTCCGGTGACGAATGGCAAAGTAGTGTACATCCAGGGAGGAATCGAACCCGTGCACCTACAACTCGAACGTTGCTAGAGCAGTGGGCATAACCATTGGTCATAAAGATTTGGAAAATGCCGTCAGTATACAACAGTTTCAAAGCATCATAAAACTTCCAAATGATAATAGAAGTTAAATTGTTTTGGTATTTAGAATTTTAAATAGCAGCCATAGATCATTCTTCTTGTAGCCATGTCATTCTTCTTGTAGCTTAAAGCCATAGGGAATTTCGTTTTGTTTTTTTTTCCTGTTGTGTGTGTTAAATTGTTAATATTTAACTTTTTAATCAACGTTTATTTGCGCTATTATTGATTTTAGAATTACTGTCCACAAATCCACGTGGCACTTAAAAAGAGCTATTGGTCAAAAAGATTTGGAAAAGGCTGACCAATCACAACAATTAGTTTCAAAGCTTTAGAAACATTTCAAATGAGAATAGAAGTTACAATGTTTTTATGTTTAGATTGTTAAAAAGCAGCCATAGAGCACTCATTCTGCTTCTAGTTAACCGACACGAAGCGTTTCGTTTTATTGTTGTTGTGTGTTTAGCTGTTAATATTTTACTTTTTAATAAAGGTTGATTTGCACAACGGCAGTTTCAATATGATTTCAGAAACACATTAAGGTATAAGTATACACTAGAAGATTTTTTAATTTTGACTAAAAATCTATTTTTTTTTACAATAGGTCATTGGTTTGTACCTTATCTCATTTCAGTTTAAAAAATTCAGATTAATCTAATCATCATCTAATTTAGATATAATTAGCTAATTAGCATGATATTTGAACAATGATATCTCAAATTCTAATTTGTTCAGAAAGACACAATTCCTATTAGAAATTATTCATAATATTATTCTTCATATTTTGACCCTCCATCAAGTTGCTAGAGAGAATAGGTTTTTTGTCATTTTTTTCACCAAGGAAGTTTAAAAAAATCAAGATTTTTTCTGGAATTTTAACATTTAAAAATCAACTAAAAATTCATTTCTTAACCAATAACTTTTACTGAGGGTCAAAACATCTACTGTATTATATGGACTAGAATGATACAAAGTAATTATAATAGATATTGTTGAGTTATCGCCGTTTGAACAAAGTATTATATTGCAAAAACAGTTTTTCATAAATCAAGTTTAATGTTTTGGGAACATGCTTGGTACATGGTGACAGTACCTAACTAGAAAACTATTTCGAATATTTACAAGAACTTGGTATCATTTGAAAGCTAAGGAGATGGAAAATATATTGAATGAATAAAAAAATATCGATATTCTAGTCAATTTTCGTGGTTTCTAGTGTATACATACACCTTAAACAATCCAGACATGATATTGAAAGAGAGCCATGAACCCAAAAGATTTGCAAAATGCTGTCCAGTATACAATAGGTTCACTTACCGATTAATTTCATTGTTGAGCGTCTGAAAGTAAGCATCCGGACCTTGCAGCCTCTGTTGCTGCTCCACCATCCTGTTCTCGGAGAGGTAGTCCTGGATCTTGTTGTTGAGTGCCCTCCGGCTCTGGTAGAGATTCTCTGTAGAGCCGAGTCCGCTGCCCAAACTGCCACCGTAGCGATTGGCGCTCGACCTCAGCAGATCCGTGGCCCTCACGTGGCTGTCAATGGAGGGGAAGTCCATCGATCTGTTGTAGCCTGGATGGGGAAAACCCGGTGAGACATTAGTGCACACGCAAAATCGGTGAAATTTAACAGGGGAAGGAGGTAATGAGATGAGCATGCACAGTTACGGCACTTCAGTCGAAGTGGCCGAGGTTGTAGTTGTAGTAGATATCCAGCCTGTCACCGATTGATTACATGTAAGTAGATTTCTTACTACCTTCGTGCTAAGCCTCCTCGTGGTTGTCAGAACGAGGTACCTCATCGTTATAAAGCTTTTCGTATCTTGATGGCGAGATATATCGTCACTGGAAGAAAACCGATCAGATCTTGATCTCGTCATAAAAAATCAGCAGCGTCTTGATGACGAAATATCTCGTCAAGTATTAGCAAATTTGATCAGATCTCTGTAGACGAGATATCTCGCCGATACCACTTGGAGGGTTAAATGTACAATCTTGATTCTTTCAGCTACATTTCAATCAAAATTAATAATTTGATAAAGTATTACTAATAAAATATTTTGCTATTCCTTATCTCTTATACAGAGTGCTTCTAACATATCTGTCCAAAATGTAAGGGGTGGTAGAGGGCCCAAAATAGACGTTTTTTGTCAAAGAGTGTCTGGAAATGTCGCGTTTAGGTGGGAGAGGGAGTGAATGTTGAAGCCTGGGTGGAGAAGCCCGTTGAAGACATTAGTGCACACACAAAATCAGACTCCATGGAAGTAAATTTGAAAAAGCATTACTAGTAGAAATTTTTGCAATTATGTATCGCTTACACAGGATGTTTCGAAAATATCTGGCTAAATTGTAAAGGGTAGTAGAGGGGCCCAAAATAAACATCTTTGTCAAAGAATGTGTATCCGGAAATACCGCGTTTAGATGCAAGAGGCGCGTTTAAGTCAGTCGATAACATCGTTTCTGTGGGTGTCTTTTTTCAGACGCGGCATTTCCGGAAACACATTCTTTGACAAAAGTGTTTCTTTTGGGCCCCTCTACCATCATTTGTAATTTGGCCAGATAATTTCGAAACACCCTGTATTAAGACCAGGTCGCCATTTCCAGTTCGGAGTTTCAAGGGCATGCATAGCTACACAAATTCGGAGCTCGCAGATGCGCATGTGTTGTATGGGGGCTGTAAACGGAAACGGATAATTGGAATATGTTTATGTCGTTCATATGTAAATGTCTTGTTTATTATGATAGAATTAATTCGAACAAACTTAAATACGTCATTAAATCAATTAAATTCGTCATTTTTATTACTCTACACCTACCTCTAACTTGCTAAGGTAGAAATAACATTTAAAATAATAACCAAATATATCTGCTTATTTTTGGTGTTACTGCAACTGAAAGTAAAATTATTAAATTTTTTATTTGTTATGTATCAAATTGTTATAATTGTGAGACAAAGAACTAGAATGCATTTTATGTATCTAAACTTAACCATATATTTAAAGGAATCTTCACAAACTTGTTTAAGATTTATAGTAAGACAGGTAGCGGTTTATTTTGAAAACTATTATATAAATATTGCTCTTTATGTTCAGTACGTTTTGATTTTTGAACAAATTATATAAAGTATTATAACTAAACAAACAATATATATTCAATTTTAAACGGAATTCGAAAAATACACTTTAACTGCACATTGTTAGCTGTGATGTATTTAAATAATTTGAAATTTAATAAATTGTCCGTTTAAAGTGGACTGGTAGACGGTTATGAGGTAAAGAATGTTGTATTTATGGGTTCTTAAAATTACCTTAGATAAATTACTGTGTCAAATGGTGTTGGAATATTTTAAAATAAGTGTTCACATTATAAAACCACATAGAAGCTGGAAATAAATAATGAATAGAAAGATGCCCAAAATGTGTAAGAACTTTCCTTGGAAGTTGCTGAGTTTGTGAAACTGAGGAAACGAAGGTCTCGAGCCTAAGACTTAATTAAAAGTTTAATTAAGAATCCAAACTGAATTCTTAAAACATTTAATGAGGTATATATAAAGCTTAGAACATTTCTAAATGCAAATCTTCAAAAGTACTTTTCTAATAAACTTACTATGTTGCAGAACTTGAGGAAAACACTCACGTAACGCATATTATAATTTTTAGTCAGCTAGATTTTCATACGTGATCATTGACGAATATCAAAAGTAGAATTGACATTCGAGTACTGTCTGTCTACCACTAGAACTACTTCAGTCACAAAGTCTGTCCGTCTGTTGCTATAGAAACGAGCATTACCCTATTTTCCGCATGGAATGCATGAAGAAATGTTTCCACAATGGCGTTCTTGTTGACAAATTGATAATATATGTTAAGATTTCAACCTCTCTCCAATGAGATCTGTACTAGTTTACTACCTATGTCCACAGCCAACATTCGCGAAAAACAAAATATAATTAAGCCATCCCGAGAATCATCCCTACTCAAAATGAGAATCCTGTCTCTATAGCTACCTCTACCACCCAGGCTTGGTATCTGGAGCAATTATCGTGACAGACAGTACACTCTGTAGCGTATATTAAAGAATTAGCACAGTCTTACCCGGTTGCTGAGGTTGTGGAACTTTTTGATAATACTGAACATATTGAGGAGGAGGTTGTTGCTGTTTTTGCATCTGCATTTGCTGCTGTTGTTGTTGCTGTTGCTGTTGCTGCTGTTGCTGCCTCAACATCTGGTAATGCATGGCTTGCTCAATCTGGGCGTAAGGGGGCATCGTGATCTCGCTTGTGTGTCTGCGCCGTCCCTTCTTAGGCGAAGGCTGGGGAGACATTTTCGGCTGCAGTCGCCTCAACGATTCCACGCTGGACCCCACAAAGGAGGCTGAAGGGGCCATTGTTGTCGTTGGGGGTTGACGGTGCCGTTTCGTACCATCGTGCCACTGCTCCGAAGCGGACACGACGGTCGTCGTTGCCGTCGTCATGATGGTGATGTCGTCGTCGGAGGGGCGTTGGGTGCCTGGGTATCTCGGAACTGCATCCGGCAGAGGTGTCCTCGCAGGCTGGGGCGTTCTTCGACCCGAATCGGACAGAGTCTTGTACATGGAGAGCTCCTGACAGCTGCCGTACTGGGTCGCCACCTGAGCCTTGAAAGGCGTGTGAGGCTGGGTCTGGTACTGCACCATCTGCGGCTGGTTCTGGTACTGCAGCATCTGGGGCTGGCTCTGGTACGAAGTCTGCGGCTGCATCCTGTACGGGGAGAGAACCAGAGTCTGGTTCTGGATGTTCGCCTGCTGGACTTGCTTCGATGGCGCCTGGTACGAGATTGGTGTGGATATCTGCATTTGCGGTTGAGGTTGCGACTGAGACTGCGCCTGGTACGAGGTTTGTGCTTGGATCTGCTTCAGGAGTGCTGTCTGTTGTGCCTGGAAATTCGCTAGGGACTTGGAAGCGTTGGACGATATGGCGTCTTCCTTTTCTTCCCTCGCAGGCTGATGGGAAGGAGTTGGCGGTTGGGGTGTAACTGACCGCTCACCTTCTCTATCCTTGCCGCGTTGCTCCAGCATGTTCTTCCTCTCTTCCGTGACGGCCTTCAACTCGTCTCTTAGCTGCTGCTTTAAGTTCTGCATGTACTGCGGCAACTTGGATCCAGATGCGTCGCTTCCTGGACTCGGGGTCCTCGACATGTCCACCCTCCTGCCGAGGAGAGGGGACAAGCTACCAGCAACAGGTGTAGGTGAGGGAGCACCTAGAGTGTGCGCCGGGGAGAACTTGGAGTTTTCGACACAGGTCACGACGGTTGTGGTTATGGTTAGTGATGGGGCTGGAGTAGGTGCCGGAGTGGATGCTTCACTCTCAGGGATATCTTGTTGATCGCCGAATCCATTCTTTCCTCGCTCCATGTTTTTTCGTGTTGGACTTGGTGAGGAACATTGATCCGGAGGAAGATTTGGAAGTTTTCTGCGGAGGCGAACTGATTTTATACTTTCTGCCTCACTCTGCGTGTCTGAAGAATCACCAGCCAACTAAGAAAATATTTGGATATTAAACCACCGATTATGAGTCTAAATTACTCAAAATATCTGACAATTTTGAAACATAGAGCACATTAGCAAGAAAAATAACACAGAAATTCAACACAAATCTAAACATTGAAATGATATAGATATCTATATTAGAATAGTCTTTCACACCATGATCCTTTAAAAATTTTTTCATTTTATCTGTCAAAAGATTTTATCGCAAAAGATTTAAATCCTTAACCCATGAAAATTGTAAAATTATATTAGCAATGGGCCTGAGTTGTATAGATTTAAAGTCGTTATTGTGAGAAATATAGATAAAATAAGCATCAAAATACAATATTAGGTCAAAAATATAACTAAGATAGTCAAAATAAAATAACGACTATACGTATTTTAAGAATAAATACGGTTTAGCACATTTGATCAGTGGGAAAATATGTTTTGTTTGAAATTTGATCAGGTGAATATCTTAAAACTTTTAAATTCAAGGCACCTTTCTCTCTTTCTACACTTTTATAATTCCTTATAAGTTAACTTTTAGTAAACTTTTACCTCTCTACAACTTACAACGCATAATGCTTCTTAACCCACTGAGGGGTTCACATGCATATATCCGTTCTGAACTCCGCAGTCTTCCGTGCATGACTTGTAGACTAACTAGACTAACCAGTTTTGACCTTTCCCATCAAAAGAATCTTTCCACCAATTTTTCACTATACACCAACCACTCACATCTTTGGCCAACGCCATTACAAGGGGCGAACTGGCGACTATCTGTCAAAGACGACTCTGATGGAAAATTGCAGTTACTCCTAACCGGGACAATCGTCAACATCCATGCTCGTACAAACCGGGTTTCGAACCCGGTTTGTACGAGCATGGAGTACGAGTCCTTCTGGGTTTCAGGCCAAACGCTATGACCACTAAAAATTTACTATCTTCCAACCAATAGATGCGGTTATTTGTTATGTGTGTTGTGATGCAAAAGCAGTACTACAATAATCCAAAATCTTGTGATGCTCAGAAAGTTAATCGCGTTGTTTTATATCATTACAAGATCGGTAGTTAATTAACTTCACACTGAAGCAACACAACGGACTATTGGCGACGGTCCGGGATCAATCTAGAAAGGAAAGATCGAGGACAACGTCTCGTTATTTTGAACCATGGTCAGATGACGAGGTCAAAACAGGTCTCACTCCACTCTCAAAACTTCCACACTTCACCAACCGGGACATTTGAGACCACGATCGATTTAACGTATACCATCCACCGTGTACACATCGGTCTTTGGTGGGACTGAGTTTCGAACTCGCAACCCTTTGATTGCTAATCATCTACTATTCCAACTGGACTACTGTGCCCAACAGCACTATAAAGACCTGCTACATTTCAGTCATAAGACAGACTTACCTTATCTCTGGGAGTGCCAGGGGTCTGAGGAGATCCAACTGAGTTGGAAGCAATGTCAGAAAATACATTGTTCACAGCATGTCCTCCATTCAGTCGGGTCAATAGCTCATCTCCAGGTTTGGGTGAAGAGGTGTTACCTCCGTAAGATGCAGATCGATGTCTTCGAGCTTGAGGAGTAGGAACTGTATTGAAAGCAGGGAAATACATTATTATGATAAATATCATTCATATAAATATGCTCAGAAAAATTGGAGGGCTTTGTATTTCCCACGGTATTATCTAAACATTTATGGAAGTAGAACTGTTGTAACGTTTCTGCAACCTTAAAATAGGTCATAGAATTTAAGAAATTCTGAAGAGTAATCGTAAGATGCGTATTATGGAAGTGCTAAAAGTTTATGAAAAGCATATAAATAAAAGGAAGAAGTCTCTTATAAAAATGCTAAACTTTTACAAAAATAAAATTTCAGTAAAAAATATTATTTAGATCTTAATTATTACCTTTATAAACTATTTCATTGTCGCAGGTTTAAAACTAATGTCTCTTATATTAACAGCATCAGCTAATATAGCTAACTGAATATGATTTTAAGTTATGAATCTATATTTTCTTATTTTTCCTTTTAGACCAAAATCATTTATAGTAATAAACCGTCGCTAAAACAAGCGAAGTGTCAAGTTTCTAAGAAGGATAAAAATGTTAACAAAAATATGATTAAAATAAAATATAAGGAAATGTCTGTATATGCGGAGATTAAAGATTTCTAATTTACTTCAGAAAATAGTGACTGATCAGGAGATAATTATGTGTAAGACTTACAGAACGTGTCTCTTTGAGATATAAATTTATATTCTTATGACTAGTGTATACTAGATTTCTTGCTGAATGAACTAGTTAAATTCGATTTCTTACATTAACTAAGAAATAAAATTGCAAGTTAATTGTAGTTACAAGCGTCTGTCTTTGTATTGTTTCACTCTTGTTTGCGTCAGATAAAAATGATAAATTCTCTCAGCCTACTAAAATTTCTAAATCTATATTATTTATACAGTCAAGATACTAGAAAATTGTTGTGAACAAGAAAAAAATATCCTGGATACATACTAATGCATTTTACTAAATATAAAAACATCTATAATTAAACTCGATGTAATATTCTAAAATATTTCCCTAATGTTCTTTTATGTAATTATCATGAAAATAAAATTATTTTATCTTTATTTGTAAAATATTTCACTTCTCTCTCTCTCATGACGCAAGTACCATCGAATTATAGAATTAAGGAATGAACTTTTGTCCCACTATTTTAAAAGTTCCCCTCTTTCTCATTGAAAAGTCTGTAAATCATTTTTATCCTTATAAATATAACCTTCAGTTTTTACCGCATAATCAAAAAATATGTTTAATCATCCACTATGTTAACGATGTCATCATATAAGTTGCATATTTGACAATCTAGTATGACTACTGCTGCTACTTTGTAGTTTAATACTGCTGTGTTACATAAAAAGGAAATATCTCCATGTTTGTCAAGTCGAGTTCACTATTGTTACATGCTGCATATAGTATACATATTGAATTCCGAACGCCGCTAGATTACTATGAGTTCGTAATCAACTTTTCTTTAATTTTCATAACTGAAAGTTCTTACTTTGTTTTACCTCTTATAACTGAAAGCTCTTACTCCTTTCAGTTATAGTGTATCGGATACTTTCACATGCAGCATTTTAATAGCATTTAACACTAACGTCCAAACTTGAAGACACAGCCTTCTTGGGTATTTAGGTATTTTAACTAACGTCGCACTGTAGCAACACGATGGGCTATTGGCGACGGTCCGGGATCGATCCCCATGGGAAAGATCGAGGACAACACCAAGTAAATTTGTACCACTGTAAAATGACAAGATAACACCTGAGCTGGCACCTCACTCTCCAAACTTCCGCACCACGCCAAACAGCCTTCTTGACTAGCACCGCAGCATAACAAACGTTCCATCAGCTCTCTATTATGAGAGGCATTTTCTGTCAAACTAAATGCAAAGGGTGGTACTGTTTTGGGTAGAAGAACGTACTTGCTCTACTCCGGACGTGACGTCACTTGACGCCTTTCAAACACTATTTCAGCACGTCGCCAATACAAAGTCCAAAAACCGAATTACGAATGAAAATACGAAAATATATCATTGATCAAGGCCGATTAGATTAAACGCCCACCGCCATCAGGGCGGCGATAAACTACATAATAAGATAACCCCGATATGTATTTGATTTGATTTGATTAAACGCCCGATAGGGCATTTGAGTAGCAGGAAGTAAAATCACCGTCATCCGTCTGGATTACTTCTTGACTCTGAAAATCCTTCTCATATTACAGTGGTCGTATTAGTTATTCACATGTACGCAGTGGTATTATTGGTTTATTCACTTGAATGGTTTAATTAAAAGGAAGGATGTTAGGTAAAACTTAAATTCCTGAAAACATACCTTCTTGTTGGTTGAACGGCAGGGGTGATGGTGTGAGATCGGTTATTTTCTGTTCATTGTTGGAGTTTCGAGATTGATTCCTAGGAGCGGGACTTGGTACCGTCTACAAAAAGAAAAATATCCAAGATAAGGAAGTAAGAGGTAGCATGTTTTAATGGAACCTACAATAGCACATACATATCGTCGGCTTAGACCAAGAACTCATTAACTGACATTTTTTGGAGACGCTAAATGTTTATTTTCATGATTATGAGAAATATGTTGTCTTGTAATCTGTTTAAAAGATATATAACACTATCAAAATAATTACAATTGTTTTTTGACCAGAAACTACTGGTTAGTCTTTAACCCTCCTGATGGTTAACTCGATTAACGAGATTACTACTATGATTTCGTAATCAACTTTTCTTCAATTTTCATAACTGAAAGTTCTTACTTTGTTTTACCTCTTATAACTGAAAGCTCTCTTCTGTAGCAAAACTGACCAGATTTTGACGGAAGATATATCTCGTCATTAGAAGAAAACTGACAAGATCTTGATCTCGTAATCAAAAAAATGATTGGCAATATCTTGATGACGAGATATCTTGTCATTAGCAAAATTTGTTAGACCTTGGTGGATGTAGAAACCACTTGGAGTTAAACAGCTGTATTGTAAAAAATCTGTTTGGGGCAATAAAAGAGTTTCTGCTCTAAGCCTAAATCAATATTCTTAATTTAGCAAAACTATCAAATCTTTCAGCTGAGGTGGATTGTCAACAAGGAAAGAGAGCATTGTCTGTTCTGCGAATCAATGAAGATTATCTCATAATCTTCAGTGGTAGACGAGCTCGGGCAAACAGGTGTAGTTTCCAGTTTTTCAATAACATTTTTATAACCAAATACAGAATATCACGAAAACAACTCTACTAGTTACGTCATAAAATGAAGTAAAGTATTCAATCTTGAACCAGGCATCAATTCATTGATGTGGCCTAAAAGTACTTCACAAAATATTTGATGGATCCAATTTCAGCCTGCATTTAAATCAACCCTCCAAGAGATTTCGACGAGATATCTCGTCCCTCGTGATCTGACCAATTTTTCTAATGACGGTATATCTCGTTATCAAGATATTGCCGATTTTTTATGATGACGAGGTCAAGATCTGATCAGTTTTCTTTTAATGAAATATCTCGTCCATCAAGATCTGGTCAGTTTTGCTATTGATGAGATACCTCGTCGAGACAACGATCAGGATGGCTAAAGGTAATATGATTTCATAAATAGCTCTATTATATTGACCAGCATAAAATTATTCATTTTACAGTCAAGTAGATATCAGTACAAATAAGCATTGTTTTGAAGTTCTGGTACAAACCGTTTGAACATCTGGTGATGGTTGTGTAGCACTTTGCTGGATGTTGTATGCTTGCTCAAAGGATTGATTCATTTCTGGACTTTTCCATGCTGTTGGTGATACTGGCCTGTTTACTTGTACTCGAGGAACTTCCAGAGCAAACAGTACGTCACCAGTTGTACTATAAAAAATAGACTTGAATTAAAACTCAATGTTTTAAATTATTCTTCCGGAAATATTACTGCACCTTTTTTTACCACTTTCATTCTAGTTTAATTTAATTGTATAACACAAATTTTTCATATCCTAATGGAAACTTATTAGGTAAACGTTTAATTCTTAGAGTAACTGTATATTTAATACAGATCAAAATAGGGGTTAAATTTATAAAGGGAGCAATATCTTTTATGAAATTTATGAAACGAAATATGGGGTAATATCTATATTAGTATTTTAGTTGATAAACCAATGCTTAGGAATTTATGTATAAGTCTAATTTTGAATCATAAAATAAGTGTTAAATGCAAAAACGAAAGTTAAATTTTTTTCTAAAACCTCCTAAGTAGAAATAAATCTGTTCTAAATCAGAATCATTACACTATCTCTTCATATTATTCTGAAATAGAGGTATGCTTATATATGCTTTGCTATTTAAAAAAATGTAATTAAAAATAAAAATCCTAAAAATTTCTAAGTATTCATTAAATTTCATAATACCATCATTTGCTTACTTTGTTAGGTATGAGAAATACTGTGTTTAAATATTAGCCCAGTTAAATAAAATGTGAATAATCATCATTTAAAAATTCACTAATAGCTTCGAAAACTAGTTAACTTTCTTCAAACGTTTTCTAGTATAGCATCTGCAGCAATAAACATCTGATTATAACTGTCCCTTCAAAATGGAGTAATGGAAAGTAAGGAAGAACCAAAAGAGAGAAATATATTATCTAGTTACAAATCTACAACATAAGTATTAAAATCAAAATTCCATCTCTATTAGACTTCTTAATGTAAACCAAAGTACGTTCTCACCCAAAATCTACCCCACTTATGGTTCATGTATAAAGCTAAATAAATACCCCATTCAGTGGGTCAATTGAAAGATAAATAACGAATAAAGAAACAAGCAAGAGACCCAATTCAAACAATTTGGTTTGACGACACTCACATTTCAGTTTGCCTCCTGTAATCCATTTACAACATTAATGAAGTCTTCAAGAACTGAATGAGTTTGTGCTTGCTCCTCTAGTATTTGAATTAAATCCAAGTAAATTTCGGGCGTGCCCTCAGCGCTCTGCTTAAAAGCGTGCGGTTATTTTTCATGCCGTCGTCTCCGGAGTTAAAAGGTCTCTTAATGTGTTCGATAAAATCGGGTAGAGATCTTGATTGCATTTTGACCAAGCATTACCATATTCTTTTCAGAGATCGTTTTACATTATTTTACCTTGGAGGTTGCGGGCTCTTCTCTCTTGGTCCTTGAGCTGCCATAGCAACGGCTGCTTGCATTTGTTCCACGGTGGGCTGAGGTAGGCGTCTGTGAGAACGCCGGGGGGTGGTCGGTTGGGCTGGTGTTTTCTGGGGGGAACCGCTAGGTGCTGTCTTCTGAGGTGACCCAAAGCTTTCCTACAGAAACAATAGAGAACATATAATGGAATAATTTAGCAAGGATTTTTGACAACGTTTTTTAACCCTCAAAATGGTTTCGACGAGATATCTCGCCTATCAAGATTTCACCAATTTTGCTAATGACGAGATATCTCGTTCATCAAGATCTGTCCAATTTTCCTAATGACGAGATACCTCATCATCAAGGAATCGCCAATTTTTCTGCTGATGACGAGATAGTGGTGGCCAGAAAGAAAAGATACGAGGCCAGAAGTGGTTTCTGCTGATGACGACATATCTCGTCATCAAGGTATTACCGATTTTCTGATGATGACGAGTTCAAGATCTGGCCAAATTCTTCGGATATCACGGACTCTCGGTTAATCAGAGCACGAATAGTCAAGGTTCTATAGCAATTAAGACACCAACAGAAAAATATAATTTCTATACCTTTGGCCACACTTTTGCCAAACATAAACAAGATATTCTGATAAGACATTTAGAGAAGATCTACAAAACTTGTTAAGCTTAAATCCTAAATCAGTTATTAAAATTTAGATTGTAAACTACAACGGGGGTTTCAGTTTTCTGTATTCCTTAAAACTATTTAAGCAATCGCTCCTATTTTGGTTTTTCTTGGTTTGAATCTTTTCTAAACTCAGTTAGCTCTGAAAGTGAATCTCCGTCCTATTGATGATGCGTTGATGTGGTACTTATTAATGTTCGTTAAGCAAATATTTCGTTTCAAAACATCCTTTTATTGCAATATGAGATGTAGAAAAATAATTTTAGTTATTAAAAGACTAGTATGAAAAGTCAAAAATTGTACTTTTACACACCCCATATATATCCTGTATAAAATAAATTCTACATACATTCAACATCGACTTAACTCTTTAATATATTACAGTACTTTTATGTTATAAATAATTATCAAAATAATTACCAAAACACCGATTATTAATTACTCTTGCTATCTAGATGTACCTTCATGCATTAAAAAGCAAACACATAACATTCATGCCTTAGACAAGCTCAGACATACGCGCATTGACATGCCTCCACTTCATTTAATTAAATGGTTTTTCTGTAATTGAAAAGATATAGTCCTTGAATTTAGAGGCAATAAGTGTCCTTATATTACAGAATATAAAGTCCGAATCACTGCAATACCCGTTGTAATGTAAAGTCAAATAGTAATTTTAACGAATTAAGCCGTGGTCATATAGAAAGTGCGAAGCAAAAAGCGACAGGCGCGGACCAATCAGAGCGTTTTCACCGCTCGCGTCGGCACCTCTGATTGATCTGCGCGTGTCGCTTTGCTCCTTGCCCTTCCTATTTCAACACGGCTTTAGAAAGAGGCCAGATTGTTGGTCCTGTGTAGACTCGCACACTTTTCATCCCAGACTGGTTTGTGGCTGGGAGAAATCTAATACTGGGGTCACAATTAACATTCCGTTCTGACTGTACAACGTAAAGTTTCTTCGCTTCTAAAGGGTACCGGAAAGAGAGAATTGCCTATCTATTCGTTTAAAGACAGGTGCAACGAGTTATCTAGCACACATTATTATATTTCTCTTGGGTTAAACATGGTTGGGAAATCGAACATAAAAGTTGTTAAACGAACCATGTGATCAATAAAACGATCCATAAATAAGGGCAAGGCTGTTATAATTGTGTAGATTAAAGTAAAATGGAATGAGATAATGCCCACTTATTTTGGTACGCCTTGTAGAGAGCAATCTAACATATTGTTTGGTTAACATTTCGCCCTTTTGAATATTCAGTTGACCAATGTTATTTACAAAATGTTACATTGCAAGTCTATTAACTAAAATGTTAAATTATAAAAATACGTATGGCATTTATCAATGAAATTTTAAAAGTACCCGGCATAATGAGAAGATAAAATATTAAGTTGATAGGTAGGTAGTAGGTAGTTAATTAACGTCGCACTGGAGCAACACAACGGGCTATGGTCCAGGATCAATCCCGGAGAGAAAGATGCAAGGACGATACCTCGTAATTTTGAACCACGGTTCCGATGAAATATTAAATTGGAGGCAGTAATATTTCAAACATATCCTATTAATAATAGAATTTGGTGAATTACCTAGATCATCTAAGATAGAAATAAATCAATGTATAATATCATGAGCTTCTAAGTGATTTTTTATGAAGATCCATGAACATGTAAAGGTCGTTACCCGGCATAATGAGTTAGAAAAAAATAATAGCTGAAACATATGCCATAAATATTAGAATTTGATGAATTATTTGGCTCGTCTATCGTATAAAGAAATTAATGCATCATGAATTTCTAGGCGATTTTTATGAAGTCAATGGCGAAATGAAATAGAACAAAATAATATGATATGGAGCTCAAATCTACTTAAAAAATAATTTTTGACAAATAAAAGTTTCATTGCAATCAAAAATTGTAAAATGTCAAGGGACTGGAAAAGGTACTTTTTTAACATTCAGTCCCAAATTAGTGTAATAAAGCAATTTCAGTTATATTCTAAAAACTTTTTATTAAAAAGAATTACCTTACTTTCAATCAATTGATTAAAAACCTTCAATCTGAATATAACATGCGGTATTCAATGAAACTTTACTCAATCATTTTAATTCTGTTGTTTAAAAACTATGTTAAATTTAAATAACATTTACCTGCCCTTTGGTATGGGAGTTAAATTTTCATAAGGAATGAATTCCCATGGTGACCTGTCCTGTCTTACATATGTGAGATTAGTTCAGAAGGAAAGATCGTATTCACGTCTGATTGGAGAAATACATTCCGACCTTCCCGTAGATTAATCTTAATCTTCGAGACGATATTGGAGTCTGACCTGATTATTTCATGGAGGGTAAGATTAATCAGGGGTTTTGTTGAGATGGGTAATTACCTTTGTGATCTGAGAATTGGGTATCTCGACTTTCGTCCTTGTCAGTCGTCCACTTTATATATACGGTTGGATAAATCACTAAAGATTCTGTCTTGCTTTCGATCTACGATTATTTTAATTTATGGTATTGCATATTTTGCATTTAAGTTCAAGAACGTATATTTATAATACTACTGTCGGTTAAATCGCCAAGTGACTCCCTCACTTAAGTGTTATGAATTTTAATCGTAACTGTATATGTTCTTAGGTATCTAGTTCCGCTAAGTCCAAACAAATATATAGTCCATCACTCACATTTATTTACAAGAAAAGCTTACTCTTGTTAGACTCAACATTTTTACAAATGCTATCGTAAGACTTTCGACTTGAAATATTTTCGTCTCGATAAAGAACAGCATACATATTAAACGAGCTGGCAATAATCTGTGCAAATTAGAAACATAATAGTAGTAAAAATGTAAAACGTCAAAATGTGACTTAAAGAATGAGAAAACCGTCAATGGCCATTTCGATGGAACGAAACGCCGACCATCACCGGGACAGAAGGCCAAGAGAAGAAAATGCGAGTTTAAATATGTTATTCTGTTACCACAACTCACTTTAAACTAAGCCTTTTCAGGCACCGTGCAAAGGCAGTGAAGCACTAATGTCATTCACTAGTTTGTTCGACAACGCAAAAATAGATAAGGCTTCTCTGATGTTGAACTCGAGAGTAGATCTCAGAGAATGTAGCACTTTCGTTACCAGTTTTCTACTACCAATTTGACTAAGGTTTCATCTGTTTATCTAGTAGTAACACAATGGTATATGCAAGAAGACATAAATTCTTAATGTAGTCTTCTGCCCAAATATTTATTTAGATTCCACCTGCATAAAATATGTAATAATCATGAAAAAATTATTTCCTCACTTGGTATTCCCTTTGGATAGATGAGACAGAAGACACGGATGTTACATTCATATTCGATATCGGACTCATGGCAAGGGAGGTGGGTGAGACAGCTGATTTGATCCCAGAGTCATCTACTGGAGAGGTACCCGGTAGACCAAGAGCTCTGTTGAACTCCTCGAGCATTCCCGAAATGGTTCCACTTGTAGCCCTGGGTATACCACCAGCCTTCAGTAGTCTCGAGTCGTCAGTGGTCAACATCTCCTCGTCTCCTTCCACAACGGTGACCTTTTCCTGAAACTTCTCCATCAGTTCCTGCTCCGCAGCTTCGATGGAAGGAGACACGTCCAAAATTGGTGACAAGTCTGACACTGGAGACCAGTCCTGGGGGTCGGGTTTCGGTGGTTTGGCTTTCTTTTGGTTCTGGATGTCGTTGGTGGTGGTAGTGGGCTTGGACCCGTTGGATGACTGTTCATTTTTCGAAGAATCGTTGCTATCGTACGCATCATTGTTCTGGCCGGCACCTTGGTAGTAGTTTCCTGATGATTGCTGTGCGTAGTAGTAAGGCGCTTGGTTCCTGACGTCGCCTTCCTTGGATTGGGTTTGGTAAGGTTTCTGGGATTGTCCTCCACTGAACGGATCCTGTCTTGTATCCGGTGCAATCTGTTGCATTGCTTTTGCAGAACTAAAAGCTTCATACGACACTGGTTGTGTCTTATGCTCTTCGAGATAGTGCTTCGCTGAAGGCTGTCTTGTGTCTGGTGTGAGCTCATGTAGTAGCAATTTGTCATAATCATTTTTCCCATAGTCCTTTTTCTGCTTTACAAGGTCTGCGGGAGCTCCTTGTGGACCAAGCCTTTGATCTGTAGGTTGTATTATGTACTGGTGGTCCCTTTTATCTCTTCGGAGATAATCCTCTTCGTCCATTTCATAAAAATCTTTCTTCGAGGCTAATATCTTGTCTTGCTCATACATATTTAAATCATTCTTCTCTTTAATATTTTCTGGTGTGTTTCTATGATCATACGTGTTCGGATACTGCTGCTTTAGAGGAGGGGTATTTTTCGCCTGGAAAATTTGATTTTGATTGTAAGCGTCAATCTGGCGAAGAACAGAGGATACCTGTCCTTTTTTAGGAGTGTACTCGGACGTCCCAGGTGCAGAATGTCTCTTGTCGCATTCCTTATTCAACAGCTGTTTTGATATCTCGGTTGGTTTTTTGGCTCCAGCTATGGTTTGTGGTTGCGGTCTACTTATAGCTTTCTCGATCATCTCGAAGTAATCGTCAATGTTCTGTTCCTCTTCCTCGTCTTGGTATCCTTCCAAGTCTTGGCAGTTGTCTTCAGGTGGCAGGGGTTTGCTTCTTCTGCCATCCCTCCAAGCTTGAGACGATGCATCCATTATATCACCGTAAGGATCATTCTGAGGTGGAAGAGGAGGTTGTTCCCGTGGTTTCTCTACCTTCTGCCTTGGCTGCGTTGGCGGTGGTCTCGGTTTGCTGTTACCATCCCCATTAAACCTCTGGTTGTCAACTCTTCCCTCAGGAGCATTTGTCTCCACGATGTTCGGATGAACGAGATCCTCTGCTCTCCTCCTCTGATCTTGATTGGTCGATCCCTGCAAACTACTCGTTTGTTTGTGCTGAGACAAATCATTGATGAAGTTCTTCTCCATCTTGAAGGAAGTGTATTCTCCTATGGTATCAACTGGCTTGGTTGTAGAGATTCGCGCATCGGGTTGCTGTTCAAGTGTCTGGGCCAGGGAAGTGAGAGGTACGGTTCTGGGTATACCATTCCTACCCTCACTGTATGAGACAGAATCTGGAATGGAGGTACGGGTTTTTGGTATAGGAGGAGGTACCCCCGGTTCGGATGATTGGGGAGCCAGTTGCTTTCTGTGTTCGATATTGGGAAGCTGGCGTCTGGTACTAGGATCTGGTGGACAGACACCGCTGTTGATCGCGTTCCGTCGCTGTTCTTCGTCTAGGTACCGGTTGGAATTAGAGAAGTCGTCAGACGCGGGTGCTGCAGAAGTTTTCTTTTGTTTCTCAAAAGAGTTCTGATGTTCCAGACCTGCAACATAATATAGAAGCTCTAAATAGGAATGAATTTAAATATATGCTTACTAAAGTTTGTGAGAAAGTAATAATAATATCGACAGAGAGGAGACAGAACTTTCACGTTTATTAAAATGTAAGGGTAATAGGGTGGGTAATTGAATTTATGTCGCACTGGAGCAATACAGCGGGCTATTGTAGACCTTCCGGAATCGATCCCCTAAGGAAGGATCCGAGGACAACCCATCGTTATTTCGAATCAAGGTCAACACCTGAGCTGGCATCCCACTCTCCAAACTTCCACACCACACCAACTTCATGTAACGAGATTTAACGTGAGCAATCAAGTAAATGACTGTCTTTGGTTGAATCGAATTTCGAACTCGCAACCCTCCGGTTGCTAATCCGCGACTCTACCAATTGGGTTCCCACAGCCCCAAGGGTAAAAGAGGTACTAGAAAGTAAAAGGTTATGCAACTTAGTTTTTCATTCGAGCAATAAATACAAAAGCTTATCTAAGTATCTGACATTCATATTTCACTCATGACAGCATAACAATGTAATAGCATCTGACGCAGTGTTGCATGTCACATTGCAGAAATGATGCCTTTAACATCAACTATACAACAATAGAATAGCATTTCAATGCCAATTGAGGAATCTTATTAAATCAACTGCTTTAATAAAGGTCGCACCATGTAAGCATACATTAAGAATAAAATTAAATTCATAATAAAATATATTTCAACGTACTCTTGAGAATTAAGCGTAACTTCAGAACCAATCCCACTTGAGAATTAAATATATAAACCCTATTTCAGTAAAAGATTTACCGTAAGAGATGTATTTTGTTAGAGCCTTTAATTAGAAAAAAGAACGTTTTCTGAAAAGATTTTTCTATCATTTTTAAGAAACATTTTCTGCTTTAAGACGTATTCAGTTTGCAGTAAAGTAAATAGTTGACTTAGAGTGTGTAAAATTATAGAGTAAGTGTGTTGTAAATGCGATGTAGAGATGTAAAATTATAAAATTCGTTTTTTAATCTACAATTTTATTATGGAGTGCAATTCAAAAATTCATATTTGGGAGTAACATGGTTATTAAAGACAAAATCCTATCTTATTTCACTCTGAATTTATAGGTGATGTTTATAGGATAAAAATGTTGATCAAATTTTGAAAATATTTTGAATAGATATCGAAATTCTGTTACAAGCTTATTAAAATTGGATGCATTGGAGACATATGCGGTTCCTTTCATTACTTTTAATCTAATTTAAAATTAGGGTGAATTAATTTATTCTGAACGTGTTAAGAGTTTCGGAATTGCTTCATCTATTAACTTTTACGAAGAATACAAAAAAAAGACTTGCCCCTTTTCAATAAGGTACTAGAGCTTTACTTAAAAAATTATTTAGAGAATTAAGTAAACTCCTAATGGAAAATTGAATGGTGTGAGAGTAATGGAAATAATGAAAATTTTAATGAACTATTTTGACTTAAAATAATTTATAAAATTTAAGTTTAAATTTTAAATTAAGTTTAATAAAAACTTAATTGTTTATAACTTGAAAGTCTTTATATAACGTCGTTCCTTAGATCGTCAGTTTACAAGTGAAACACTAAGTCAAAAAATATATTTCTGAGAAAACGAAGGGGAAAAAAATTCTACTTCCTGTTTTACTCACAAAGTGCGTTTCTCAATGAGAAATCTAACCCTCATGCAAAGAAAAAAGGACCTAATGGGCTTCTCTAGTCTAAAGATAATCACTTTATGGTCTAAAAAAATGTAAAAAGCCATATCTTGTAATTTTTGACTTGGTGTATTTCATTAACAATCTAAGTGGTTCGATCTTGTCCATAAAGATCCGATACATTTTACTAATGACGAGACATCCCTTCAATAAAGATCTGATCACTTTTGCTAATGACGAGATATCTCGTCCATAAAAATCTGATCAATTTTGCTAATGGTTTTGTAAATGGCGTGAACCTCGTCAAGACACCACCAGAATAGGGTTAAGTTTATGCCGACGAAATATTCTTTCCATATTAGTGGCATAGAAGATATCAGAAGACATTTAACAGTTTTTAAAGTGTGGGAATAAGTTTAGTGCAAAACATTCAATCGAAGTCGTAAGAATTAATTAAAATTAATTAAAAGTTTCGAAGGTTGCATAAACAAACTCTAATTGTTTTCAAACAGAAAAACAAACTCTCTCGTACAAACATCGAGCACTACTTCACCGCCACAACAGCATCATTCGCTGATCAATACCGACCCTAAACGGAATCCAAAACAAGAACCATAACGACAATAGAAATGTAAAACCAACAATTTCCATCGCTGGATCCGCAGAAGAGCCATTATGCCCGGGTAAATGGGGGAAGAATCCAGCAATAGCATAACTGCTGCAGCGGCCCTGTGGGCCGTTAAGGGCAAGGAGGAATGCGATCTCTCAATAGACTATGAATCTGAATAATTGATGAAGGTACAGGCTATTTGCTTTTACGACTTTCCGTCCTTTTCCCTCAGATGCGGTGCTATTTCCAGAGACCTCGATTGGGTTACGTTTTTCGACTTCGATGGTCTTTGTTTGAGAGTGATTGATGCGGATAATGAAGACTTTTAAGACTCTTAACCTTGAAATTAAGCGTGGGCAGATGTGTGGCCTGAAGAATATCCGTCCATTTCCAGGCAGGCTCGTTTTAGAGAAATAGAGGCTGACTTGATAATCCGAAGAAAACGGGAAACTTAAATGAGTCACACTTAAAATAAGGATTGTTATTAACACTCCTGGTGATTGTGTCGTCGAGATATCTCGTCATTAACCCTCCTGTTGGGTATCTCGTCATTAGCAAAGCTGACCAGATCTTAATGGATGAGATATCTCGTCATTGGAAGAAAACTGAACCTTGATCTCCTCATCACCAAAAACTGAAACGATCTCTTCATCATCAAAAAATCGATAATATTTTAAAGATGAAATATCTCACCATCAGAAAACTTGATCGAACGTTGACGGGGGAGATATATCTTCGAAATCACTTGGAGGGTTAACAAAAGTGACTAGATACTGATGGACAAGATATCTCATTAGACAAAAAAACTGACAAGATATGTAGTCATTAGCAAAATTTTTCATATCTTGATGAACGAGATATCTCATCGAAACCACCAGGAGGGTTATAGAAAGTATACGATGTCTGTCCTGAAAGTATCCGCCCATGTAATATGAAATAAGATACATTGCACCTGGGACTGGAATCTAGTCTCCATCAAAGTATGCACCTTGGGCTCTCACACATTTCTCCCAGCGTCTCTTCCACTTTTCAAAACACTGCGAAGTACACTGGTGGAAAAGCTATCAACTGCCTCGCCATGTTCTCCTGAATAGCTTCAAGCATCTGAAATCTCGTTCCTTTCAGATCTGATTTTAGCTTTACTAAAAGTCAGAAGTTGTAGGGAGCCAAATCCGGGTTGTAGGGGGTTTAACCACCTAGATGATTTGATAATTTAACAAAAAGAAATCCTGCACGCGACATGATGAATGGCCTCTGGCGACACATTTCATGCTAAGATCCTTAGCAAAAATCTTGAACACAGTAGGTTTTTTTTGTAATCTCCCGATCATCTACAAATTCTCGTACTTCCAGTCACCAAACTTTGTTGATTACAGCCCACACACTTTCACCATTACATTCTTAAGTTGAGGGCCTTCTAGAACGTGGATAAAGGATAACTTTCAACATATTCTTGCCTACCTTTGAAGCTGCTGTACTACATTTATTTGAGCTGCACTCATTGCATCATGGGGGCTCTTAATCATCTGAATTGTTTCGGAGAACGAATTTTAAATTTTAACTCAAAATTTGAGTCGAATTCGCTGCTCCACTCCGAATACGATGGTCTCACAGAATACACGCTCACTCAAGGACTCAACTGATTAGTGCAATGGATTCGTGACTTTTCACGTTGCAGATCAATCATCCCCTCTCCTTGCCTGCCAAGTTACGTCAATGCCAGGGAAAACATTCTTGTCATATTAACAATGACTGCTTTCCGATCAGGCCTCGTAGTTGGAGGTTGGATCAAGCAATGGTATAGAGGAGTTGTTTAGTTTTATGGTGCAAGGGCCACATCTGTCACAAGACAGTCATCAAACAATTGACATATACAAACAAGGAAAATTTTACGAACCCGGAAAAGAGAAATACACCCAATGTAATTTACATAAATCGAATATATGCCACCTACAACTCACAGTTCGCAGATAGCTACGACTCACAAATTGTTACTCTAATGTGGCCAAACCCATTGAACCACGACCACCATTATATTTATAGGCACACATAATAATTGTAACCACTGAAACCATTATACTGTCTGTCTATCGTGAGACCTGCTCTCGGCACTGTTTGGATAGTGGATTGGGGAAAAGGGCTTGCACAGTTTGAGTAGGAATGACTCGAGGGGTTGAATGTTGGATCAAGTAATGAGTGATATTTGTGGGCATTACAATGATAATAACTTGTGAATCTATTACACTTTAGTGTTGGCAGGGGAAGGAGGTAGGTTAATAATACAGATCTTCTTGGTGATAAATAAAATTCTTAACAAATATATTTCTAATTTATCTAGTTCGACAATGTGGCAAACATGAACACATTTTGTCAAACATTCCCTATGAAAAATAGGATAAGGTCCGTTTCTACAACAGAGAGGGCAAATTTTGTTTTAGGTGCAGTTCACGTGGAAGACATATATTACCTGCAACCCACATAATTATCTATATGATTGATTCCATTTTAATTAAAATATTAAAAAGCAACTCATAATCCTACACTAAAATTTGACTTTTCAAGGGGATTCTAATCACACCTGTTTCTACTACCTTTAAAAATTTCCAGTGAATTTTAGTAGATACTAAATAAAAATTAGATTAGTTGTTTTTATGGTGCAAAGGCCATATTTGACAAGGTGCAACAAGCAACGATAAGTAAATAGGCATACGCACAGAAGGAAAGTTTTACTGACACCAAAGAGAGAAATACACCCAGGGGTAATCGAACCTAACAGGAATCGAACTTGTGCCCCCAGCTCGCAGGTTGAGAAAGCTAACTCACCTAGCCACGGGTACCCCCAAAAATTAGGTAATTACTTTGTTTGCATTATTTTTTAAACTTGATATACTCCTATGCATTGTTTTCAGGTCGCTTAAATATAGCTATCTGCAATTGTGTTCGCAAGAATGTAAATAGATGTTATTGAAATCTATGCATAGTACATTTTTATGAAATAATTTTATTATGAATTCAGTGATTTCAATACCTTTTGAAATCAAATACTGTACACACATGTTAGATTTACTTAAAGTATGCGTAAAAAAGATAGCAGTGTATACTTACGTCTGTCCGATGAAGGCTTAATGCTGTTTTCTGCAACCTGAAACAATAAATCATGACTTTATAGAAAGTATTTTATAGAAAATATGTCCCTAAATCATGTACTAAGCCTTTCACGAAATTATTCAGTTCTCTTTTAATTTTCATCAGAATTTTGTATTTCAAAAACAATATTTTGTGATTGTGAGCTAATTTTCCTAAATTCATAAATATTAAGCTCTTTTAGGGTCTATTAAAATCCCTCAAAATGGCGAAATTATCTACAGCTAGTTTAGTTTTAAACTATAAAAATTACGTTTTGGTACATTCCTTATATTGATGTGTCTTTTCCTACGGATAAATCTACACTCAGTGCTAAAAGCGGCAATTGCATAATGCTTGGTATAATTTGTCTCAGGATATCAGGAGTCCTCTAGATTTGATTTTGTGATCATTTCTTTATATCTTCATACACATCACAAATGATGTTTTATTCCGATTGAACCCTGGCTTCGGTGCTTCGATTTATCTGCAGAGTATATTAGTGTGGTGTGTTTTTAATGCTTTTGGTAATTTACAGTGCACTTACGTCAGTACAGGTTGTTTTCAAAATCAGTTATCTCTATACTTTTAAGCATTTAATCCTTTAGGTTTTTATTAAACTTGGACAGATATGTTCTTTGTACTTATATTATCTTGATTTTTCAAAAAAAATTTTATGCTTGTCATTGAAAAGAAAAATAGGACTTTGAATAAATTTGTACAACGAATGTATGTCAAATCTATAACTTTTATTAGTTTCAGATTTTAATATCTTTTGTTTAGTTTAATTAATTTTTTAATAATTTAAGAAGCAATTAAAAATTTCAGGATGTATATTTTTTTATATTATAAGATGTATAGTATCTCAGGCTAGAAGAAAAATCATAAAGAAATATTTTTGAATTTTTTGTTTTTCAGTAAAATTCAATAGAATATTTTTATCTTCCATTCGTGAAATAATTTTGATCAGGATGTTACCGGTGGTGGGTAAAACTTTTATATCCCTAAATATAATTTAAAACGAGAGATAATATTACTTCTATCGTAAATAAGTTAGATTTTGCGCTTAGTGACTCTAGAGTATTCAAGAATTCAGGTTTTGTAACACAGAATTCTTTCCCTAGCTTCTTAAGCTAGCGTCAAATTAGAATTCTTAATAATGTCTCCGTTTTTCGGGCTTGTAATGTCTTAGAAAAACGATATAGTTTATTCAAATTTTAACGTGTAATAGACTATGTAAAAGCAGCATTCAGTGTATTTCTGAGTGTGCTGCTATGCATATGCTAAATAAAATTATTACTATTCTAACTTAAAATAATGAAGTTATGAAAAATTGGTTTCAGGTAATCTGTTTCTATTTCCTAATAAACTGTTTATGGGAAACGCAAATGTATCACCTGTGTCGTGTTTTATTCGTCTTGGTAATAAGCTAGACCAGGTCCTTGAGTTCCTGTACCTTCAAACGCCCGAGACAAGTATTGGATTAATATACAGCTTCTCCCAGGATAGTCTCAGACAAGAAAGGAAGTGACCAATAGAGGCTTGCTTCGATTTTATTTTTAGCTGGTCGGGAAGCCTTATTTCCCTGATAAAAGGAAATTGAACTCAAATGGCCACTGGTCAGTCTAGAGATGGCAGTCTGTTGACTCCTATCACCCTCAACAGGAATATTCGCTATGTTTTCTGTGGTATCAGCTGTGGGTAGAAGGAATTTTCCGAGATATTGTTCTGAAGTTTGTTTTTCGGAAATATATGTCATAGTAAGTCAGAGAAATGATTCTATAGTTTTACTGATACTTGGACTAAGAGAAAATGAACCCTGAAAAAAGTTATCATATGTTCTTTTGTGTTTTTCTTTTCTTCCTTTTTTTGATATTCATAAAATATATTCTTTTCTTCCTTTTTTTGAAAGGAAATTGACTGCCTAATTTTTTTAAATGTTTCATTTGTTTCTAGAAAGCAAGACTAAATTTGTACCTCTACAAATAAGAGTTAAAAAATCTGTAATTTATATATGAAGCTAGAAGCTGAATCAAAACAGAAAATTTCAATATAAACACTTTTTTGCTTATGCAATAAAACTGTTTGTTCAAGTGTGACTTTAGTTTCATATTAAAATGAGAAAATGGAACTGGAAACTAAGTATCTAACGATTGTTGAATTACGTAGAATAGGCTCATGAATTTCACAGTGCACAGTTTCTTTCAAGAATAGGAATGATAATATCATTATATAAGAAGTAACACAATATCTACATATACATACGATAATTTAATATTTCTCCTTTATCAAACAGAATTTCACAAACAATAGATGGATCTTCTCACTTTCGTCGTTTTAGTTACAGATGGCATTAATGTTTTGAACTTTGTTTTCTTTGGGGCATGCAAATTCCTCTTGAGTGTCGTATCTTTCTTTTATATTCGATTTACGGAGTTTTTCAATGAGATTCAGGAAATCATTTTTGGATCTGTTTCTTGCGAAACTGCATAAAATTTGAATACTTGTCGTTTCAAGCAATACTCTGTCCAATATCAAGGCAACCAAATCGTTAGATGTGTTGCCCATAACAATATTAAAACATTTCATCTGATTCAAAGAATTTCTTTATGTTTAGTCAATGATATGTAATGGTAGAGACAATTTATTGAAATTACAATTATTTACGAGAATCAATAATTGTAATTTTAATAAATTTTATTACTATTTATTACATTAAATCATCTGCGCGTCGTACTATATTTTTCATTAAAGTTGCACGACTTACATAATATATTTTGTGTTAGTGATTTCTCAGTCACTTGTGATTTTGTAAGATTACAAAGAAGTTATAAACTCATTTAAATTGGTTTAGTTATTTACTGGGTAATTCAAATATTTCATTTCTCATTTGGTAGCTTGATATTTCTATTGAACCTAGACTATAGATTTGAGTTCACCTTCATTATATACTTGATATTTGAATTGTTTTCTAGAGAAGCGAATTTACTATTGTTAATCTAAATCAGTGAATTGATATTACTTTTTTAAACATTTATTTATTTCCACTGAATAAATGTATTTAAATGCATTCAGAGCATATATTTTAAAACTTATAAAAGATAAAAATCTCTTATTCTATACGATCACACTTGTATGCTTTATTTCATGCAATTCTTAAAGCTTTTTATTCTAATCGTTGTAACACTTTTCATTGAAATCTCTCCAAGTATCCCTATTGGTTTTTATAAGCATGGTCTACCGGACAGAGAATAGACTGGAATGTGCTATTTTTTTCCTAATGAGAGAGCTTATTATTCCTTAACATCTCCTTTAGAGAAATATTTATCTTTCTCAATGCACCTTTTCAGCCTAAATTAAGTTTGTAAAATGTAATGATCTCGAAGAATTATGGTTTCTTTTTCAAGGTATCGAGTATGACCTGACTATATCACAAGTGATGGAAACATTTTTTCCAAAGTTTAACCGTATGTTTTATGGAAAGTAGAATTTGTTAGGCAAAGATGAAAGCAAAGATTGCATAGTTGAAATTAAATGTAATGGCAATATTACTAATTTGAGTATTTGCATAGCATTACAAATCTTTACTGTCATTTATCTTTAACTCGGATTATTGGAAACAATTTTTTACAGTGCACAAAAAGAAATAAACACTTCCTTTGCGTTGATTATCAACAGCAAACACTACGATTCCTCTGCAATTTTGACTGAAACAATTTCTAGTTTTATAAAAATTTAATTGTTGAAATATTAAACATGATAATAGAAAAAACTGAATAATATAATAATTTAATGAAAAGAAAATTTTTATTGCAGATCAAGGTCTCTAACTTGATCTACAATAAAACTATCCAAGGTAAACGTCACGCTGTTAAACTAAATGTAGGTGGCTGAAGGGTTTTTGTGGTGGAACTTGCTTCTTGTACGTTTACCGACGTGACGTCACTTGGTTTGTTTTTCGAATACAGTTTTACCACTGCGTCAATAGAAATTTCAAAACACGAATTCTGAATTGATATATAAAAGTTATTGGTCAACACCAATTAGATCAAACTTCAAACATCGATAAAACGACGAAAAATTACATTTTAAGGTAACCATTATATCTATCATGCGAGAACACTTGGGTAACAGTATGTAAAATCGCCGTCTTCCGTCTGTCTTATTCGTTTACACTGAAAACCCTTCGCATAGGTGAAGTCCTTCTCATCGGCTCCTACGTGATTTTCTTAAGCATAAAGTTGGTGATCTTCAAAATGAGTATCAAACTATAATCGAAAAATTTACAATGTGAATGGAGAGGACTATATTCTCTTACAATATTGTCCCTAATTTATATTAATCAATGAGATTGATATGTCACGACAACGAAGAATAGTCAATAAGACAGAATCTCCCACTTTGGTTTTATGGTTAACAGTTGTTTAAATACTGGTTATAAAAGCATGGAATGCCTCATAACGCTAAATAACAGTTCAGTTCACTGTTAGTCAAACTGTAGTCTAGATTTGTTAACTCTCCAAGGGGTTTCGACGTGATATCTCGTCCATCAAGATCTGACCAATTTTGCCAAAGACGACATATCTTGTCATCGTAGTCTTGATGACGAGATATCTCGTTATAAAGATAATGTCGATTTTTCGACGAGATCAAGATCTGGTCAGTTTTTTTCCTATTGACGAGATACCTCTTCAAAACAACAACAGAGGGGTTAAGTATCAGTTACTCGTATAAGAAGCAAGCAACAGTTGTCGGCTCACAAAGGAGAAAGTTGGAGATGTTGCCTAATTGACTATTATGGCGGAAAACTTTCTCTATGCAAATATTCTATAACATACTCATTTTATGGAAAATAACATGAGTTGACTATTTTATACTTTCTGTGTGTCGCATGAATTAATATATGTAAACCTGATAATACTTTTGTTGCTGAGTTCAAGAATTTTCCTACTACGCAGAGATTGTTTTGAGGCACACGGCTTAAGTTTATATGAGTTTATATAAATATCAGGTCCATCATGGAACGGAATCATCTAAAAGGAAGAAGTATGCGATTTTGTACAGTTCTACACCTGAGTAGCATGTTTCGTAAGTGAGCAGCAGATATCAGGAACAGGTTTGGATTTCAATGGTTTTGGTTTCGTTCTCTCTATCGAAAATTTCCTAGAAAATCGCCCTGGAAATCACTAATTATGCTCAATCTCATTGCTTACTGCTTTCGTACAGACTCGAAGAAAATATTGGTGGGAATGCAAGAGTCGGCATCCCATGACTTAATGTGAAAATACACATATAAAATAAAACAAACTTCGCTTATTTAGTTCCAAAATCTGTGTTTTCGGTGCAATTTCTTACTCCGTTGTAACTTTTAAATGATCTGTTTAAGACTGATTCTTTCAAACCTACTTTTTGTACCTTGTTTTTATCTTATTGCCCTGCTATTTTTTCAAGAAAACTATTGAGTTTTAATAGTGGATATCTATTGACCTGTTCAATCACAGAAAAACCATTTCCACTTTGATGTGTGACCTATTGATTTTTTAAAAATGTGTCTTTATCTAAGACACATTTTTAATTATCAGGTACTTCGTCTATTTTTAATTGGATACAACATCTATTTTTAATTGGATACAACATCTATTTTTAACTATCAGGTACTTCGTCTATTTTTAATTGGATACAACATATATTTTTAATTATCAGGTACTTCGTCTATTTTTAATTGGATACAACATCTATTTTTAATTGGATACAACATCTATTTTTAATTGGTTACAACATCTATTTTTAATTATCAGGTACTTCGTCTATTTTTAATTATCAGGTACTTCGTCTATTTTTAATTGGATACAACATCTATTTTTAATTGGATACAACATCTATTTTTAATTGGATACAACATCTATTTTTAATTGGATGCAACAGCTATTTTTAATTGGATACAACATCTATTTTTAATTATCAGGTACTTCGTCTATTTTTAATTGGATACAACAGCTATTTTTAATTGGATACAACAGCTATTTTTAATTGGATACAACAGCTATTTTTAATTGGATACGACAACATCTGGTTTTAATTGGATACGATAACAACATCTATTTTTAATTGGATGCAACATCTATTTAATGGTATGTAAATCTGTAAAATTAATCTGAAACTAGGTAGAGTATAGAGGAATAATTCATGGTGAAAGGATGGATTGAAATGTTTTAAAGTATTTTACCTTCATGGCTTCCATCAATCGATTTTGGTCTTGATTCGACATCGGTCTCATCCTTTCATCCAAGCTGCCTCTGCGAGGTGCAACAGTCACATACTCTCCAGCATCTGAAAGATCTGGAGGTAGACTCTCTCTTCGAAACGGGTTGTTGTCATTCCGGAAAGGATTAGTACCTTGTCTGGGAAGTGTTTGATTGGTGGGTGCTTTTTCGCGTCGAGTCGTTCGCCCCGCTGGTTGAGGGGCCTCCGGTCGTTTAGTCCTTGGCAAAGTTGCAGGTGGCGATGCTGTCGTGTTCTCTGGACCAGACATCATTTGAGCTTGCTGGGGAAATCCTTTTTGTGGATCCTGTCCTGGATAAGGAACAGACTCTTGAGGCAGTCTTTGGTCTGCAAGGCTCACATACACTCCATTTTGTTCCTGTTCTATTAAGGCATTTTTCTGATAGAATTGGTTATTCGATTGTCTTTGTTGGGGGTTTTGTTGTTTAGGTTGATTATAAGGACCTTTATCTGGTGGATACGATTCAGGGGGGTTGGTTGCTGGATGCTGTTGAGTTACCTGTCGAAGTTTATCATCGCGAACTCTTTGTTGTTCCTCTTGAATTGGTCTTCCAGACCTTGAATTGTCTGGGAACATTTGATCCCCCATTGTTCCCAGCCCACGATCGAGTATTTGCTGTTGGCCATTTGTTGTTTTAGATGGAACGTGTTGCTGAGGCTTGTTAGGGGGTTGCTTCTGATCCCTTTGGTATTTATCAGGAGGATACTGCTGTAAGTTTTGTTTTTCCTGGTAGCCATGGTGATCTACCAGTCCTTTGTCTGAGGCATGCATTTGCTCAAAGTTCGGTTTTTGTTGTTGAGGGGGAAACTCTTGTGGTGGCTGCTGTGGATGTTGAGGCCTCGGTATTACCTGTTGCTCAGGGGGCTCACGTAAGCGCTGATTTCTTTTCGGGGGTAATTTCTGTGGAGATTCCATGGCATTCATCAGTCTTTGCTGCACATTGTCCTGAGGTTCTTGAGGTATGTCTTGAGGTGGATGTACGACAGAATCATCAGCTGCCGTTGGTAGTTTATTTTGCGGATACACTATCGGGTGTTGTGGTTGAGGTTTAGGTGCCTCGTTAGGATGATATACTTTAGATTGGGGATAATCTAAATCATTCTCGGAAGGTCCCTGAAACCTCTGATTGGAGTTCTTACAATCCTCAAGAATGTAACTTTGAGAAGGTACGTGCATGGGGTCGAATAGCGGTTCCCCGTTTTTCTGTTGGTGTCTTTTTTGTTCCTTTCCCCGCTGCAACCGTTCTTGCTCGGGGATTTGTTCAGGAAGAGGTTGATGCCTCTGAGGATCATTTGGATGTCTTTGTTGATCCATTGGATGCTGAGGTCTGTTATAGTTACCAGGATGATCGGATCTTTTTTGCTCCGAATTCTGCTGAGGCCTGTGTTGATCATTCGCGTTCTGAGTCCTCTGATCAGCAGACTGCTGTGACCTTTGCTCCGCAGAGCGCTGGGGTCTTTGCTGCTCTGAAGGATGCATGGGTCTCTGTTGCTGCTGCTGGCGCACGTGATCACCAGGTGGCGCGGACTTCTCATCATGCTGGGGTCTTTGAGAATCGGCTGGATGGGGTTGCCTCTGATCAGCAGGGTGCTGCGGATGTGACTGTCTATGCTCCCCGGAATGCTGCGGTCTTTGGTCTTTCATCTGCTGCGGTCTTTGCTGATCCACAGGATATCTCGGCCTCGTCTGGGGGTGCTGAGGACGCATGGGTTGTCCTTGTTGAGGATGGTCAGGTCGCATGGGTTGTCCTTGTTGAGGATGGTCAGGTCGCATGGGTTGACCTTGTTGAGGATGGTCAGGTCGCATGGATTGACCTTGTTGAGGATGGTCAGGTCGCATTCCTCTGAATTGGGGACCTTCATTCGGTTGCATAGGTCGAGGAGGATGCGGGCCTTCGTTCCTCATCTGGGAGGAATTCGGGGGTTGCTGTGGTCTCTGGGGCTGCATCATTCGAGGTGGTTGTCCAGGTAGGCTGTCAGATCGGCCCCTAGGAGGGGGACCTCCGTCCTGCGCACCCACCCTCCCTCGCCTATCATCACTAGGTGGCGCAGGACATTCCGACGTTCTGCGTCTGCCGTCAACAGGTGGGGCAGAGTGATTCTCTTCGGGTTTTCGGGCGTTCGCAGGTAAGCGAGGGTACTTTTCAGAGCAGGAAATGCACATCCAAACGTGCTTCTGAAAAATGGAAAGAAACATTATTTTTAACATATCCAACGTGCATTAAAACAGTTTTAATTGATTGTTTGGGATCAGTTTATTAACTTTTTACGGCGTAAGCGCCAGAATCGGTAAAGCTAATCTGAACACTGCATATTATTACACAACTGAAATTTCCTTTGTAGTTTTATGTAAAATAAAAAATATATGATAAATGAAATAAACATAAGTCATAACTAAAATGCAGGCTTAGTCGAAGTATGCGTATTAAATGTAGTTTAAAAATGTGTCCGATGAAAAAAATTAACTATGTTAGTAATCTGCCAACAGGTCATATAAGGTCAGACAACTACCATAAAAAAGGTTTAGTATATATTTGCATTGTATGACCATTCTACTTATCCAGACTACACAGACTAACACACCTACAAATTCCTAATCAAATCTTGTAATCTTGTAAAATAACTAGAGACATTAAGAATGCAAGAGACTGTTATACAAATTAATGTAACTAGAGCAAATAAGGAAACATTGCGTTAATTTTTATTACTACATGCAACGGAGGCTGAAGTTTTCTTTAGATAGCTACACAGAAAACATTTAATAAATATAATTCCTGTAGAGTGTTTAGAGAGTGGGGTATCAGTTCAGGTGTTGACATTGTCATCTGACTTTGATTCAAAATTAAGAGACGTTATCATCATATCTTTACCATCGGGATTGATCACAGACCGTCGCCAATAACTCATTGTGTTACTCCAGTACGACGTATGTTGAACTACCTACACCATTAATGACAGGATCTAAGTTTCCACAAAAAGTATATCTTAAATAGAAATATTCATTGAAAAAATGTTTGCTGCTTGTAAACTCAACTGTATTTTATCTTCGAATTCAAACTTTTTTCCATGTGTGCATTTAAAATAACAAAAAAATTATCATTGTGAATTCAAACTCTCAAAAAATATATACCCTTTTCATCTTAGAAAAGTGCTTTTGAATAGTTTCTTAAACGCAAGATCAGTCTGAAATTTCCAGGTTGTTTCATCTGTAGAAATATCAACAGTAGTTACTTGAGTAACTACACTGCTGGCCACCGTAAATGCAACACCCTGAAGGAAGCATGCAAATAATATGAAATTTACAACATGCATTAGCGGAGGTGAGATATGCAAATGATTAGAATTTCAGCGCAGACGCACATCACGCGCGCCTGTGGCGCCACTTCAAAGCGCTATTTAAGGCTTGGAGATTTCGACGATTTCAAGTACGGCAATTGTGTTTTTCTTGTGGTTTCTTCAAAAAAAACGATCAATTATGCCTCGTAGAAAACAGCGATCATCTTTTGATCAAGTATCCGAGTTCGACAGAGGAAGGATAGTGGCCTACCGAGATTGTGGATTATCTTTCAGGGAAATCGGTAGTCGTGTTGGACGAAACCAAACAACTGTAATGCGGATATGTGATCGTTGGATGCAGGACGGTAAGACGGACCGACGTGTTCGATCGCATCCACCTCAGTGCACCACTTCACGTGATGACAGGCATATTGTGCGTATGGCAGTGACGGATCGCTCAGCCACATCACGAACCATAGCACAGCACATTCAGTCTGTACCGCATCATTCAGTGTCTGCGCGTACCATTCGACGCCGTTTACAGCAGAGTGGTCTGTCCGCAAGACGTCCATTGCTTCGTCTACCCTTGACGCAGAACCACAGACGTTTCCGCCGCCAATGGTGCGATGAAAGAAGGATGTGGACGGCAGAATGGAATGAAATTGTCTTTACTGACGAGTCACGCTTCTGTCTGCAACACCACGATGGTCGGATTCGAGTCTGGAGACACCGTGGAGAGAGGATGCTGAACAGCTGCGTTATGCACCGCCACACTGGTCCTGCACCGGGTATTATGGTATGGGGCGGTATTGGATATCACTCTCGCTCTCCTCTAGTACGCATTGCCGGTACTTTAAACAGCCAGCGCTACATCTCCGAGGTGTTGGAGCCAGTTGTCCTTCCTTACCTTCAGGGCTTGCCCACAGCCATATTTCAACAGGATAATGCGCGACCACACGTGGCACGCATTGTCCAAGGGTTCTTCGTCAATCGCCAGATTGAATTGCTTCCCTGGCCAGCTCGCTCTCCGGATCTTTCGCCGATAGAAAACATGTGGTCCATGGTTGCTCAACGATTGACCCAGAATACATCCCCAGCTGTCACACCAGATCAACTTTGGCAACGTGTGGAAGCTGCTTGGTCTGCTGTACCCCAAGAACACATCCAAAGTCTCTTTGAATCAATGCCGAGGCGTGTGGCAGCGGTGATCTCCAACAATGGCGGCTACTCTGTCTACTGATTTTGGCAGGAACCACACTTCACAGAAGTCTATAAATTTAATCATTTGATACTTGGTCAACATGTTATCTACAAAATAAATTTTGTTGTGATATCTCTTGTCTTTCTTGGTGTTGCAATTTGGGTGGCCAGCAGTGTATTTAGAATAGTTTCCTTCTTTAACCCTCCAAAAGGTTTCCATATATCGTCCATCAAGATCTGTTCAATTTTGCTAATGACGAGATATCTCGTTCATCAAGATCTGGTCAGTTTTGCTTATTACGAGATACCTCTTCGGGACAACCACTAGGAGCGTTAAATAGCAACTGAAAATATTTTCTTAATTTGAATGTACTTAAAACGAAAGACACCATAAATATAGTTTTTGTAAACCCCGTTCCCTATCTGATAATAGAATGAAATTGAAACTAATGAATTGTCAGTTTAATGCAAAATGCATTTCGTTGTGCAATGGAATGAGAGATATGCAATGCAATTTACACGTTATTGAATTGGAAATGAATTGTTCTAGGTTTGGCAATGCATACAGCCCTCTCATTTCGCGATATTTACATATTTCCATCATCGCGTGCCTCAAAATCTGCGCTCCCAAATTGCAACCCGAACTCGGAGCAAGGAATCCCCTGGAATCTGATACAAAAAAGCAATTTATAACAAACGAAAAACGAAGCAAGAAGCACATTTGTCTGGAAGATAAAAACTGGCGATGGATGGAATGGAAAAAAGTGAAATCACGGACGCTTGGAGAGAGCGTCCTTCTGTGGAAAACAAGCCTTCCGCGGAGGAGTGAAGAGGAGAAGAGAAACCTACAGGCGTCAAGGCGTTAAAAATAGCCGAAAAATTCAAAAAAACGGAAGAAGCAGGAGCGGCTCGTGAGAAAAAAAGAATGATTGTTTGTCTCGCAATGTTGGATAGATCCTTGCAGAAGAAAATAAGAAAAGCTATCCAATTTCAGCCGAGAAACACGCAGGAACAGGGGACTTGCTCCTACAGGAGGAGAATTGATTTAAGGTTAAATTCTGAGGGAAAGCCATGCCAAAGTTGAGAATAAATGTATGCTTTGCCCATAAATATGTTCATCTGTTACGCGTAAATCCAGTGGAAAAGCCATGCCAAAGTCGAAGTTGTATGTTTAAGTTGTCCGTAAATATGTTAGCCTGTCAAGTCTGCAGGTAGGACATTGAATTAATATATAAGTTCACCTTACGCACTCTTCGTACTTCTTCTCTTGATATTTCAAAGAGGTCAAGAAAGTAATCTGAAAACTATTGCCAAGTTGAAGTTAAGTGTATACGTTTCCCATCAATATGTTCACCTATTACTGGTAAATTCTGAGGATTTCCATGTCAAAGTTGAAGTTAAATGTATAGTTGCCCATAAATAACTTCACCTGTTACGTGTAAACTCAGTTTAAAACCCATGTCAAAGTCGAAGTTGTGTGTTTAAGTTACCCATAAGTATGTTTACCTGTCGGTAACCTACCAAAGGTAAATTCTGCGTTAAGGCCATTGGATTTATATTAGTTCATCTAATAAACTCTTATTGCTTCACTTGATATTTCAAAGAGGTTAAGAAAGAAACTTATCTGAAAGCCATGTCAAAATTGAAGTTAAATATATACCTTTTCAATAAATATGTTCACATATTACTAGTAAATTCAGTGGGAAAGCCTTGTCAAACTTTATTTTAAATGTATACGTCACCCATAAATATGCTTAAGTGTTAGGATTGTTAATTGAATGGAAAAATAATGTCAGTCGAAGTTGTATGTCTCAGTTCCCCATAAATATAATTTCTTGTCGAAGGTAAATTCTCAGAAAGGCCATTGAATTTAAAAGTTCACTTAATGCACTCTGCGTATTCCTTCTCTTGATATTCCAAAGATGTCAAGAAAGTAACTTATCTGAAGACGATACAGCCGCCAATCTCGACATCCTTTAATCTGAATCCATAGAATCATGGGTGTGGAACATTTAAACGGTGTTGGCTAATGAAAGCATTGATTAATCTGATACCCCACTCTCCAGACTTCCACACTACGCCGACGTGAGGACATTTGAGGCCACCACATATTTAACGTGCACCAGCCCTAACTTTTCTTCAAGGATATAGGAATCAAAAAAATATTCGGTAGTCGTTAAAAAACATTTCAGTTTTCAGCAGCATTGGTACGTTGGATCTTTATTTTTTAGTTAATAGTAAAAGGGGTAGAGGTTTTTAAATTTAAAGATTGCCCACAAAAATATTACTCTCAGACGAAAGTTATTCCTTAGTTTTTACTGAACCACAGTTTTAATTCGTGACCCCAAGTTGAACTGAATCGTTACGTTTGTACGTTATGAACGGCATTGTTGTAATACCTACTCATACAAAAAAGCAGTTATAAAAGCATAATAACACCGAACCGCCCTTGGCAAAAATATTTTGCATACATTTGAATATAAAACTTCGATATCTTTTCTATGAATATAAAACTTTTTATACACTATCTATAACTTGCGTCAGACTCCATCAATCTTTGTGTTTCAGGAGAAATTTCCGCAGCAATGGTTATAAACCCCCATTACATACCAGGATCAGACTTCATCGATCGACCGGGTATTTTTCTTGCCCGTAGCACGAGCCACTCAATGATGTAGAACCTGCTTCGTTATGCTCCGCATTTTCCCCCCATCCGAACGAAGAAAAGGGGAAATTTTCCCCTACAACCAGATTTCTTTTCCTGCTCTGCTTCGTTTGAAATGGTCATAAATTCCAAACCGAGAGGTAGGACGGGAAATCTTGCCCTCAAATGAACCACACGCACATTCAACAGGCATTACATATTTCTTTTAGTTTTATGCCATTGACTGATGTATCATGAAAATGTTTTGTAGGGGAAATAAAAAAGGGTATGTTATAAATGGAATTGTTCTTTTGGGTTATTCGATATTTTGACGGTCGATGATTCTTTTCGATATATTTTACAAAATGCTTAGAATAATGTTTTTAAAGTTGGACATAAATGCTTCGTGAAATTTTCTTCCTCGTATTTTAACCCTCCAAGTGGTTTCAATTAAAAACTGACTAGAAGAATCATATTTCTTTGTAGAAATGTGCCAAGATCATTTAAGTGTTTGGAAAATAATTTTTAAATTCGCTTTTGACATTTTTGTAATTTCTATAACTTACTTCGGATGTAAATTGCATATCCATCAAATAATATCACATACCTGTTGTAAGACAAAATTACGAAAGATGATATACTAGGTGACTAAACAAACATTCGTCATTAACTAAAGTCGATTTCGAGTTTTGGGGTGATTATGAATAAGTTCGTTTCCTGTAAAATTGCCGTAACTGAAATCACAAAATTGAAGAATCTACGACGAATACTCTAGCACATAGTTTCTTAACATTTTTTTAACTAATGGCACTCTTGAATCAAGCATTTGTAATTTTCGAATTCAACCATTTGTAAGATAAGTATGAAAAATTAATTTTTGGTAAGATATTCATGACTAATTTTTAAATCAAATACATTTTTTCTTGAAAATTCCATTTCAGGAAATTCGGTGCAATAACAAAAGAACTTGTTTTAAAATTGTATGTCTTTAGTACAGACAAATCAAAGGTAACCTATTACTATTTTTTGAAAAATGGAAGGTCAATTTGGCAGTTTCTTAAAGAAAATCATTGTTTTCAACAAACATTTAAACATATAATAAGTTGCTTAAACTTATCTTCAACTCGTAAAGTAGGCAACCTTAACCTTTTCTGTCACTATGACCAAGAACTTTTAATATATTAAATTTCCTAGTTCGGATATTTTTCAATATTGGAAAGTTCCGTTTAACATTTGCTTTACTCTAATTTACATGCAGTTTCAAATCGAATCCTTGAGGCACTTTTTTACAATTCACAGATTTCGTTTTGAATGGAAATAGCGTACCTGTTTAGAATGAGAATGATGGTGTTACACTTGACCATTGAGTGCAGCTTTCAATAAAACCAAGTTATTTTATTTAAAACATGGAAAGGAATGCGTTTCAATGAGTTTGATCTTTTTTGTAAAGAAAGTCTATGTCACAATTTTAAAATACTTTGAATAAATTCGATTAGCTCCCAGTCTTGGTTAGAAATATTTGGTGATGTATGTTTGATTTTTCATAAAAATTAGTTTTACAACCGCTTGTGTTAAACCAAGGACTCCTTTGAGGAAAATCAGTCAAAATGCACACATGCCGTTCAGAAGATGAACACACATCTTTAGCAATATTGGACATAAAATAACTCATTTCTACCATACTCTAGTGTAAAATTGAATGCATTATTTTCCCAAAGATCGGAAATTGTTTATATTTCGTAATGAAACACGTTTAGAAAAGCATTAGAGTTCAATTTCTGTAAAAATAATTACTGTTCCAGCTAAACTGGTGAGGCAATCTGAGGAATCGCAATGCGCAATTTGCATTCCACTTCTCCAAAACTGCTAAATAAAAGTTGCTTTAAGAAGAGTTATTCGGCTGTTTTAGCGTGAAACTCGCCGAAAAATGGAAACAAGGAAGTGTTAAATAATGTATTGACTAATCCGAAATCTTACGTTTTATGAAAATATATTAAATAAATTTTATGTGATGCTTGCACAAATGCACAAAACACAAAAAACAACATACAACTATCAAACAGGCACAGACGCAGTGAAGTTCAATCACTAAATTACTGAAAGTGCTACAGAATTCAAAGTTTCAAGAAAATATATGCAGTAGTTTGGACATAATGCGGGCACACAAACACGAAACTCTGAAACCACTGATTTTGCATCAAAACAGACCTGAACAGATAAATAACGAAACAGGTTGAAAATATTCCATGTACAAACAGTCTATTTTTATTTATATAGATAAGGATGAAAATAGATTTTGTTTCGATATTTTTACAAAATAGCATAATGTTCTAAAAGTTAATCAGAAATGCTTGATGAAATTTTTCCATTATGCATGTGATTCCAATAACCATGTTTTGCGAGATGAGTTTGAAATGGAAAATTCGAAACATTTATGCAGAATTTACATTATGCAGAATGCATTTTACAGAATTTTATGCAATGGGAATTCAGCTATTTCTACGCATACGTTCTTGAGATAAATCTAACGTACACAAAAATGTACGACAAAACAAATTTTGAATATTTTCTATTAGTGGTTTAATGTATTATGACATTATTACGTTTATGACGGTAAAACACTTCAATCAATTAAAATATTTTGGTGCACAATTTTATAAATTCTGCAAATCATATTTTTTGTTTTACATTATTATTCATAAGTCCCAAAATGACAGAAAACAGGAATGAAATTTAAATAAATAAAAAGTATGTGACACTGAAATATTATCCTTAGCCGTTAAAATTATATCAGAATATTATCATCATAAAGTGTTTTTTTAGATTTTGTGTTAAGCTAAATTTGAAAACTTATTATTTCAGAAGAAAGGCAAGATGAGTATAAATATGAAATTCTTATAAAAGCATCTGTGACTCTAAAATAAATATCTGAAAGATTGAATACACCCCTTTGAGGCATTTTAAAACACAATTATTTTTTATTTTATAAATCCATGGCACATCTGTGCGAATGACTGACATACTAAAGTTGTCATTGAATATTTCATAAATATTTATTCAGGGGTTTTAAATTTACTATTCAATCTCATGACGACTAAATTAGTATTGTTTTAATGATTCATTATGACTTAGTTTCGATGAAATGTCAATCATCTTCAGTAACTAAATTTTAAATTGCATAACACTGAATTGTCTTCACTCTGCTAGACAAAGTATTTAATAAGTTTATTACGGTATAGTAAAAATGTAAACGCAAATTTTATAACTCCGAATGTTCAGAATTTTTTTAATAAGATCCATCTTCAAAATTTAAGGACGTTTAGAGATTTTTTGATTCAGTAGAAAATAAAAAGCACGAAATTAAGACGTATGTCTATATAATTTGAGCATCACAAAACTGCTTAAAGATGCAACTTTTATAAATTCATATGTCGGGATGTAGATTAATGATCCCATGTCGGTTTCTAATTCACTTGAAAACGAAGACTTTTTATACTTTTTGGATTAGCAGAATATCAGTACGATTACATTAAATAGTTGTAAACAAACTTTTCAGTTTCATACATGGAGAAAAATGCTTGTTAGAAAAATTAAATATTTATAAAAAACTAAAGACGATACATAAATACAAAAATCCTCCAACAACTCTTTCTTACACAGTCTCCAATTCTAATTTCCAAATTAATTTATTATATTCCGTATTATGGTTCATTTCGCATGGAAATTAAAAATACATTCATAATATCATAGTGCATAATTAAAAATACATGTCCTAATTTCCCAGTTTGCATGTGCTTAATAAATTTAATATCAAGATATAATAGCTAGTAGCCATGACTAAAAATAAACTAATCGCAGTTGCACGAGAGCGGGAAAAATTAAATTCATTGATGGCTTCACGATCTCACAGCATATCTATAATAATAAAATAAAATCGTGTCAGGTAACATTAACTTAATTTTCAAAGAAATTTACATTTTTTACTACTGATTGAAAATAAATGTTTGAAAAGAGCCGAAATACTGCATAACAAATTCACGATTCCTATATTTGACAGCTTATATTTTCTTGGAAGAGCAAACCAAATTACTCTTGACATGTCCTTACTTATTTGGCTCGCACATTCTCAGATCTAATGTGACATATTCTTCAAATAAATGCTTATTTCTTAAGCTAAGATGACAACTAAATATTCATGAAATCTAAGTTCAAATGGTATGCTCATCTTGATAGAAAACTATAAACAACTAAATTGATATTCTATTCCTTATATGTTCACGAATATTTAATACCAAATTTTCAGAGATCCTGAATTGATTTTGAATTTCATTCCAAATAGAATTCGTAACAGGAGCATTTAAACCTTAATCAAATATTGATTTGACAGCATTATATCTGTGTCAGGCAAATAGAATTCAGAATGGATTTGTAATAAGAAGCAATTCTGCCCTAGCCTTGCAATGGCAAATCGTAATATATTGCATCATAAATTTCGGAGAAGACATCAATCTCAGGAGATGGGTTCAATGCACATTTTGCCGCCATTGAACCCTTTTCGCTTGACAGCCGCTAAGCAGAAGTTATGGTCTTAGATATCGCAATCTCAGTATGGTTCACAGATTCTTAAAGATAAAATTGGGAAGACAGAAGCTTTGACTTCCTTGAGGGATAGATGATGGGACCAAACTAGTGCTGCATTGCGATGATTTCAATGCGCTTGTAAATTTCCATTTAATCTGTATTAAAATCTAATTATCCCTCGTGTAACAAGAACTGACAAAACAACTAATCTGTTTTAAATAACTTTATTTATATTTAAACCATTAAAAATTTTAACCATCTAATCCGAATTTAATGCATTGATTTTCGATGTTTATTACATAAATTTGCAATTAAAATTCAATAACTATTTTCAACATTTTAATTATCAAATACTTTTTCCGTCGAATACAAATCGAAGTGTTAAATTTGTTTCGATGTTTTTCGTAAATTTTCATTTAATCTGTTTTAAATAACTTTATCGAACGTTTTTACATTTAAAAATTTTGACCATCGAATCCGAATAAAAGATTTTGCATTCGTTTCGATGTTTGTCGAGCAAATTTTCAGTCAATCCGTTTTAAATTACTTTATTCGGCATTTTAACCATCGAATTTGAGTCAAGGTATTGTTATATTTGTTATGAAAATATTCATTTAACTCGCTTTAATTACTTTATTTAAAAACATTTAAAATCGACTTTTGCATGGAGTAAACACAATTGTCATCTGCTTTTTTTCAATCTGCCCAGAACTTTTTGTTGAATAGGTTAACATACATTAAGAGTAAACATTAAGTTAACATTAAAGAAGATTTAAAATTACTTGTACACCATAAAGAGTGCAAATAAAATATTTCAAAGCCAATAGAAAGAGATATTCTTTCAACAGGAGGAAAAACTTCTAACAGCAGATTTATGTTGGAATACAACTTAGAACAATGATTCAGAACTCATAACAAGGTTATGCATCTGACTATAATCTCCTTTTATAGTGAAGCATTACTAGTTGTTCAAAAGTTATTTTTGAACGATTTCTTTTATGCATTTGATGTTTTCTAAATTATTCATTCAATTTGGAACGAATATAGAAAGAAAAAGTGAGTGCTAAATGGCCTATAGAGTGGAGTCAAGGGTTCATATGTTTTGTGAAAATAATTAAGGAAGTGATTACTTCCTGAATTACCGGTTTCGAAACGTTGGTGAGAATTATCGTTTCCGAAACATCATTATCAGTTTTCTTAGTTATAGTACTTTATTATGATTTATTTTTATTGAAATCAGGGATCAATTTAAACAACGACAGTAGTTGCAAATATAGTCGTACACTAGTAGTGGCATGGTCTGATTGGTCTGCCAGTGTCGCTTTGCCCTTTGCGCTTCCTATTTGACCATGGCTTAAGTATGTTTTCAGTTTTAGTTAACAAGGTATAGATAAAGCCTTAGGCGTCCAGTTTTCGTACCTTCTCGTGGTCGTTCCCTTTCGTAAGTCGCGTGGACCAATCAGATGATGAATCAATAGATGGGCGTCTTCTCCCTGTCCTGTGGACGAATCAGATCATGAATGTTTGGTTCCACCCATTAGACGAAAGTAGTCAAAGGGTCATATTACTACTAGCTTTGATCGCATGATTCTGCCACATTAAAAGATTACCATTGCTCACTGTACTTTTATATTTACGCTATGGTGACCACTAGACGTCTTGGTCTTCACCTGGAGTAAAGTAGATTAAACAGTGATGTAACTTCAAGTCTACAGGTATTTGGTACAAATGTGCATGCTTCTTAGATACCACGAAGACCAAATGAAGCACCATCAAGCCTGCAAACTCCTTTCTTTATCACTAAAACAAAAAGAGAAACAGAATGACGATGATTCCTGCTTCTCATACCATGTAAAAAGCCGAAATTTTCGAACCCGATTGCGTGTCAAATAAGACCGATGATCCGAATCGAAATGGCGCCAATGGCAGAATGCGCCCATGCTCAGTTAGGAACTCGAGTCACGCTGTCCCCTAATCGCCTAAGGAAGCGCAGATATCCAGAATTCGAGATTCACTCGATGCGGTGGTCAGTTCCGGAGTCCAGTCACGCTCCATGGTCGGAGAAAAGATGGTTTCTTTTACTTTCATTGGAGGAAGGATTTTTTTTTTTGTCCAGGGATTTGTAGTCGAGTGACATACGATGCGAAACGAAAAGAATAAAACCGGAAAGTGACCTTGAGTATCAAATGTGGGTCGGAAAGAAGGAGGTACTGAAATTGATGAAGCCATGTTTTGCAATCAGACTTAACCCTCCTGGTGGATATCTGGACAAGTTGTCTCATGAAAAACGCAATTATTAGCAAAACTGACCACATCTTGATGGACGAGATATCTCGTGGCTAGGAGAAAACTAACCAGATCTTGATCTAGTCGTCATAAAAAAAGTCGACTGGATGGCGAGATATTTCGTCCTGATTCGAGTTGCAATACAAAGAATGAAAAAAATATTGTTGATCTTAACCCTTCAAAGGGTCCCTCATCATTAGGTGTGTACAGGCCTCAAGAACACCAACGTACCCTTTTCCCATACCCATGGGTTTACTGTCGCAACCAGACCAAACTTTTTGCTGAGAAGTCTTACGGAGTTGATCCTACATTGTCACCAGTGGAGTAGTGTTTATATCTTCGGCGAGGCGCACGGGTCTGTTGCACTTCGAGATGTATAAGTTTTGCGGGAGACGATGGCAGACGCTCGTGTGATCGGTTCAAGTGTAGATCATTAAAAACTTTTGAGGACTATCTATGCTTTTTCGTTCGACATGTTGGAAGCCATATGTAAGTTTCTTCTATTAAATTATTTTTTATGTAAATTAGCTGTATTTTACTCTTCAAAAAGTAACTATAGGAAACAAATTCCAAGATTAAGAAGAAGATAAAAAAGACTGGTTTTTTTAACGTTGACGATCTGCTATATTTACCGCCTCAGGTAAATATGGGAGTCGCGACTCCAGGATGCCCAAGCGATCCTTCTCTTTCACCTCTCCATTCTTTCTTTTCACAATTACTTGACATTGCCTGTCTTGTGTTTGGCACAGCTTGGCCGAATATGCGCTATGAAACCCCAAACCAACCTTCAAATGGTTTCCACGATATATCTCGTCCGTCAATATTCTATCATTTTCACTAATGAAGAGATATCTCTTCCATCACAAAAGATTTGGTCAATTTTACTAATGGTCTCGCCGAGTCAAGTTGAAAAGAAAATTGTCCCTTGCTCAAAACTAGTAACAATTTCTAACAAACTTTTGTATCGGAAACTAGCCTCTACTGTAAAGTTATCGATACGAAGACAAACCATATGCACCAAGAGTGTTAAAACACTACTTTTTTTACCTTTTCTGCTTTGTAATTTTTGGAAAGAGGCAACACCATGGCAGCCAAAAGGTCGCAATCATACATTGTACGACCACGCATACGGATGTATTCCTGTAAAATTAACTCTCGAGGCATCATGAAATTTCCAAGTATTATAGTATTGATTTTAGTCTAAGCCATACTTAATGACTAAATAAATACATCTATACTAGTTAAATGGTACTCAGTCTCAAATGTAGGTCGGGAAGAAACTGAACATGATGAAGCCATGTTCTGCCATCTGAATTAATCACTAGATTTGCATATTTGAGTTAAAAAAAGAGAGGTGAATAAAGAATATTGTTGATCTTAAAACATTCCATTTTTTTATCTTTTTCGAATATCTAATTTCTGATAAAAGCAAGACATGACAGTCAAGCGGTCGAAATCATCTATTGCACGACCACCCATACGAAAGTATACCCGTTAAATTATTCTCTAAGTGCCATGAGATTTCCGAGTATTATATTATTACTTTTATTCTACATAATTTTCGATGACTAAATAGCCACATCTATAGTAAAATCGTCATCTGATCGTGGTTCAAAATTATGAGGTGTCCTGGGGCCTTTCCAAGCCAATAACCCTTTTCGAGCTCCAGTGCTACGTAAATTCAACTACCTACATATTTTCCAAACATGAAAAGGATTTTCAGTGTAAACAAGCAAACCAGACGGTCTGTGAATTTATTTTTGCTGTCCTAATCTCTCGCATGAATCGAAATTACCTTAAAATGTAGTTTATCGACATTTTGGTAATGCTTGGCGTTTAATCTAATTGGTGTTGACCAATCAACATTCATACATCATTTCGGAATTCAGGCTTGAATTTTTATTGGCAGAGCTGAAATGATATTTAGAAAACAAGCCAACCACACGATACGAACAAAGAACACTCCAGAAACACTACCACCACTTACATTTAACTTGACAGAAAACGCCTCCCTTCAATAAAAAATTAATACCAGAATCATTTGGAGACAAATGGATTACATTTTTACGAGACTAATTATAAGTTATCAGAGCAACAGCCGCATGAAAAATGGATTAATTCATGCAAAACACACCCGAGTTGCAGAGGTGACACAGAAATCCATTTCTTATCACAAGAAAGGAAATTGAGCCAGTTGTGCTTTCAGAGGGAGCAGGGAAGTGTCTTTCCGAAGGGAAGGGGCGAATCATCCGGATGGCGTCACAGGGGTCGACAGAGCGCGAAATAGAAAGAACCACCCCAGAGATGTGTTCTCATCAGAGGCTTCCATACCTGTCAAGTCTTGGGTTTCGGTAAGGGATGGAATTCTTTGTGAATAATGGATCTTCCCGTGGATTTAACGGACAGTCAAAATGTAAGTATGGAATTGCTTAAAGGAAAAAAAGAAGTGTAGGGTTTGTATAAGATCTAATAGGTTTTTCTGTGCTCAGTTTTAAACGGTTGCTTGAATTTTCTAGTACTGATTTCTCCGAACCATTTAGCTTATTTTTGTAACTATATAAAGAAAGCAAAGCTAAAGCTTTCTTTTTTTTTTATCTAAAATGAACTCAAGACATCTTTTCAAAATGCCTTGCCTATTTCATACTAGTTTTAATACCCATCCTTCATTTTGCATTTAATATATATCTTATAACTGAAACTTATAAGCATTAAAATCTAACATCTGCTCCCTTCATTCTTATACAAAGGACTGTAGTATATGTTGAAGCGGTTTCGGCAGAGAGTCAGTTCTTGCTACATCAGGAAAACCAGATACAGTCTGTTTCCTCAAGACCTTCGTTGCGTCATCGAATAGATTTTCCAGCTTTGTACGCTTCACGTACTTGTGTTCCTCCCTCTTCCAATTGCACGTCTCGTTACAGCTTTTCACTCTCAATGTTGATTCGAGATTGATTAAAATTTGGTCTATCGCCTTTTATAATTTCTATATTAAATTTTACTTCTAAGAAAACTGCGTAGCTAGCAGAATACAGTTCCGTTGACCCAAAATTTCAGACGAAATAAGCTGTGCAAATATATGACACCAGAATTCAGCTTTCTAGAGTTTTTGCAGCTTCACAGAAACAGATATTCTGCTTCATATATAAGATATAGCACACATGCCCATGAAAAGGTGTGTTTTTTCGTTTTCTGAATTTTTTTCTCACTTGATCGAAATGATGAATCATTATTCAACTTAGTAAAATAACTATAAAGATTTATATGTGGCTAACAATTCAATTTCAACTTCCGCAGGAGATTTAACCTCCCTGGCGGTTGTCTCGACGAGCTATCTCGTCATTAACGAGATATTGATGGACGAGGTATCTCGTCATTAACAAAACGAACCAGATATTGATGGACGAGGTATCTTGTCATTAACAAAACTGACCAGATATTGAAGGACGAGGTATCTTGTCATTAACAAGACTGACCAGATATTGATGGACGAGATATCTCGTCATTAACAAAACTGACCAGATATTGATGGACGAGGTATCTCGTCATTAACAAAACTGACCAGATATTGATGGACGAGGTATCTCGTCATTAACAAAACTGACCAGATATTGATGGACGAGATATCTCGTTCTTAGAAAAGAACTGACCAGATCTTGATCTCATCATCATCAAAACGACGAGATATCTCGTCGGAACCATTTGGAGGCCTAACAGCTTGGCATAACAGCGATATCAGCTTTATCAACTTTTCTTCTCAAGGACCAATATTACTGGCGCGTATAATTCTGTCGATAAAGAGTACCACTTTTTCATTATTTACTACCTATCTGGTTGGTTGGTTTTATGGCACAAAGGCCTAATTTGGCCACGCTGCACCAAACTCAAAACAGACAGCGCCAAGTAATGAATATACACATACAAAGTTTTATTGACACCGAAGAGAGAAATACATCCAGGGTGTTACAGAAATTGAACCTTCGCCCCCTGCAACTAGCTGTTTACTAGTGCAGTGAACAACGCACTAAACCACGGCATCCCCTATTCAGGAAGGGTTTCCATCCAAAAAAAGTCTCTCTTAATACTGATAGTCATGGTTTCCATTGGTTCCTTAGCTAATTCAACTTCATAAATTGTAAATAATTGAAGACTTGTTATAAAGCCTTTTATTCGTCATTTTTTACAACATGGGTTTGAAAGTTTACAAATACTTAGACACAAAAGATTTATTGCGGCATCAGCACTGTTAATCAATGTTGATTTTTATGGTCAAGTTTAAATATTGTTCATTAAATTAAATGTTGCATTTTTGAATTCTTAAAACAGGAATACATGAAATAATTTTTTTTCTGAATTTCTTTTTTTTCCAGAACGTTGTGACCCAAAATAAAACCAAATTTAACACTATACCAAATCAAGCCTTAAATGAGATCTCTTATTTTATGTAAATATCCTACGTGTGTAGGCATGGATATGAGCAAAAAATGGCACTGGCACTTTATTTGAATATGCGAACGCAAAAAAATACAGTTGAGAGCTTAGCATTATTCCTATTCATATGGAAAGCAAATATTTCAAACCACCGTTAGTCCAACATTTCTTTTCGCTTCCATGGTCCAAATATATGTATTTTTTCCCCAAGTGTAGTAGGGAAGGAAATGGAGTTACAGTCTTCTTTTATGTAGTCATAGCCTCCTATTTTCACGTATGACTACTACTTTCTTCTCATTTCTATTTCTTTAGCCGTAACACCATATAAGCATACATGGGTATCAGCTTTAATACATTGCTTTACTTGGCACGCAGCGAAAATCTTTATTTTCATAATGATTTCAGCCGCAACACACTTTGTTACTTTGTTTACTTTCATTTTTGAAAAACTCTGGTAGCTTATAGAAAGTGCTATATTTTTTACTTCCTGGCATCCATTTTGTTTTTCTAACAACATACGGTGATAGATCGTTGAAATATCCAATGCATGTTATGTTTTACCTTTATTTACCCATAAAAATAGTTTAGAATTTATCGAAATAGTTTTGGATTTTACGTTATGTGTAGTTACGATTGTGAACACCGTTTTATATCTATACACTGGATTTTCTCTTTAAGTCAGCCTCTTGTGAGACATTTATGCATGTCGTTAAAATTTTATAACGGTGTTCTATATACAAAAATACATATTTAATGTTATAAATCAATAAAATATGATCATATACAAGAATTCTTGCTTTCGTACTTATCTGTAATCTTTAAATACACATACGTTCGTTGATAAATAATAGGATTTGATATTTATGATCACAGAAATCGATCCGTATTATAGGAATGCAGTCCTATATATCAATTAAAATGATGACCATATTTGTGTAAAGGAGTAGGTAGATAACTTTCTACCCCTACTTCTTTACACAAGAATTTGAGGTAAATGGAGAAATTTTCCGTCAATCTCAGTTTCATATATACCTACATTTTTCATTATCCGATAGAGATGAAGTCGTCAAAAAATTACCTAGTTACTAGTGCTTAACTTTTACCTTAACTTTTTTGAGTATCTCAGAGTATACCCTTTTTCGAGTAACCTCGCTCTTGTATTCAGGAGACGATATACAGGGTGTTTCTAAAGTGATTACCCACTTTAGTGAAAATGTCTAATTATCATTTTCTTTTTCTTGGGTCTTACAAATAATGCAGACCACTGAAAAAGAACATCAATAATTGAAGCACGTCTACAAGGTTTAATAAAGCATAATTGCAGGAATAGGGCCACCGAACATCCAAATACAATTTTGGAATGGATAAGAGATACTCCAAAGCTTAATGTTTGTTTGGAAATCACAATACGCAAATTGTGTGTCCACTTTCCTTTTACTGAGAAGACAATTAATGGCAACATTTACATAAATATGTTGCAGATATTTCTGTGTACGTGTCTCAACTTGTTTTTGATGGAATTATTGACAGTGTTGTCTTCCAATATGATGGGTATCCACACCACATTTTGCAACGTGTCAGTGAAACTTTTCCGGAGAAATGGATAGGATGAGGTTCAACCAGATTTGGGGTTCCATTATCACTTGACGTCACATCTCTATATTTTTGTGTGGGGTTTGTAAAATATCTTCATGTCGAAGACTGCCCTGTAGTGACCAGCTTTTGATGCAAAAACCTGTTCCAAATTGTCACCAATTCTGGACAATTGGCAATTTGTTTTTCTCATTTGGATCTTCATTCCTTAGGAATAAAAGGGCGGTTTTATAGTGACGAGATATCTCGTCTTTAACAAAACGTCAGATATTGATGGACGAGATATCTCGTCAAAATCACTTGGAGAGTTAAGGATCCCAATTGCAATGGCTAAGATTATACCGGATATCTTGGAAAAGGTTGTCCACTGAACTTTTAGATTTGTGTGTTGTTATGCTAAGGGGCTCATGTGGAATTGTATATTAATATTTGTTATTTTCATGTGTTTTATTCATTTGTAACACAAATAGAGGTGTTAACCCTCATGGTGGTCGTCTCGACGAGGTATCTCGTCATTAGAAAAGTATTGACCAGATCTTGATGGACGAGATACCTCGTCTTTAGAAGAAAACTATCCAGGTCTTCATCTTGTCATCGTAAGAAATTGGCAACAACTGAATGGCGAGATATCTTGTCATTAGCAAAACTGTTCAGATTTTGATGGATGAGATATCTCGTCGAAACCACTTGGAGGGTAAAAATGCTTCTTCTTAGAAATGGATAAGTACTTTCTTAACACCTTGCGTCCCAACTTCTCATAACCAATTTCCTTCGCGTACATCGTTGCATCAAATACACAGTTGCATCATCGAATTTAAAAGAATGATAGCCAAATGCTTCTGAAAGGACCAAATCGAGTCATTGGCTTAAAAACACGAGCCTACGACTAGAACTATCCCCGGCTGTCTTGAACCGAACTAGAAGCTACAGAAAAACATCACTTTTTACAAAAGAGTATCACTTTTATCATAGAAACTATAATGACGTTATCTGCCACGGATTTCAAACTCGAAGAACACAGGGGGGGAACATGGAAACCGTCACTCAAATCCGAAAAATTCCATTTTCTCACCCCTACCACCTGACACGGAGTGTAGAAGAGTAGGTGGGAAATAAGAAAGAGCAGATAGAGGAGAAAAACAGAAACAGCCCCTGGGGAGCAGGAGAGAATGGTATTTCTTCACTTCTCCATCTTCAATTCTCCGGAAGGACATCCTTCCTCTGTTCCATCTTTTTTTCCGGAGCGCTTTCCTTTCCTTTGATTATTCCCCGCACTTAGGCTCGCTCTATCCCTTTGTATTCTCACAGGGCATTGACATCCCCCGCTTTTTTCTTCCTTTTTGGAAAAAAAATTCTTTCATTAAATAAATATCTGTCTACGACAACACGGAACCCGAAACTGGATCTTGTGCTCTGGTTGAAGTGCATTTGCGGGATTTGTGAATTGAAATTCGTGTTGTGGTATAAGAAAGACGTGATACAATTTATTTTCTCAACCCTCCAAGTGTTTTCGACAAGATACCTCGTCCATCAAGAACTGGTTAGGTTTTTCAAAGGCGAGATATATCTTCAACAGGATCTCAATTTCGTTAATGATGAGATACATCGTCGAGACAAAACTGCCCTATCACTCCAATAGGACTGAAGATTCATGTTGGAAAAGCTTTTACATCAGAGGCTGTCCACTACAATGAATGTTTTCGACGCTAAGATAAACCACCAACTGCCCTATCACTCCAATAGGACTGAAGATTCATGTTGGAAAAACTTTTACATCAGAGGCTGTCCACTACAATGAATGTTTTCGACGCTAAGATAAACCACCAACTTCCCTATCACTCCAATAGGACTGAAGATTCATGTTGGAAAAACTTTTACATCAGAGGCTGTCCACTACAATGAATGTTTTCGACGCTAAGATAAACCACCAACTGCCCTATCACTCCAATAGGACTGAAGATTCATGTTGGAAAAACTTTTACATCAGAGGCTGTCCACTACAATGAATGTTTTCGACGCTAAGATAAACCACCATGATGGTTAAACAATAAGCGTAATTATAACTAACTTGTTTCATGAGTGGGCACTAAGTTTAAGGTACTAAAATTTATATGAACAAACATGAAAGTAATTTATTTAAACAATAACATGTACAGCTCTCAGCACGTAGTTACGATTCACTTATTGCAAGAGTGGGGACAAAGTGTGTGGTGCCAAAGTTGACGTGAACACAAACGTTAACGTTATTTCTTTAACCACTTAAACCACGAGTTTTTTTCGGAAAAACTGGTAAAAAATTATCAAGTTTTTTTACAGAAAATGAATATATATATAGGTATAGTGTAAGTTATTTTTTGCGATTTCAGTTGCGGGGGGTGGGGTAAAAGTTATAAAAAAATTATTATACAAACAAAGTGTAAACGATTTGATTACATGTTTTTTTTGAATTCCAAAATATTAATAATAATAAAATATTAACTTCAGATTCACTTCCATCACTCAAGAGATCATCACTTTCATCGCTGAAACTTTCTGATAAATTGGCAAATTCAAAATCGTCAGTCGCTCATTATCAGATAACTTTTTCTAAACAAGTTACAAAAACACTTAGTAAAAATTAATTTATGGTTAAGTGTTTACTTTTATGATATTTAACGTAATAAAAATGGATATATTACCTTTTAGACACCTAACAACTGCTTTATAACAAAGAATTCCTAACAAACTTATAGCTAATCATCAAAATGCACCACTTGGTTTACACAAGAAAAATGGTGCATAGTGGTGCCATCTACGGTAAATAAGTTTAATATCCATCTATAAATAAGTGGTAAATCATCTATGATAAATAAGTTTATGCCATCTTTGGTATAAGTTTAATCTAGCCTATCTATTTTTACTAGAACGGAAGAGCGCCCGTGTGGGACACGGGCATGTGCAAATTTGCCGGTAACTTTCGCCCGTGTCAAACACGGGTAAATGGGTTAAGTGGTTAAATATTAGTTAGTGCCAAAGTTGATATGAACAAACGTGAACATTATTTCTTTAAATATTAGTTTGGAGCAATTCTCACCACGTAATTTACATGGTGAGAACTGCGAATTATGATTGATTTGCGTCAAGAGTGGGTGACAAAGTGTACAGTGCCAAAGTTGATATGAACAAACATGAACGTTATTTATTTACATAACTTGCTGCGGTTCTCAGAACGTAATTATAATAGACTTGATCAAGATTACGCACAGAACATAATTATAATAGACTTGATTCAAGATTACGCTCAAAGTGTAAGATGCTGAAGTCGATATAAGCAAACGTGAACGTTAATTTTTAAACAATAACTTGCTGCAGTTCTCAGCACATAATTATGATTGACTTTCAAGGGTGTGGATAAAGTGTAAGGTACAAAAGAATGAATAATTGACATGAACAAACGTGAACTTTTCTTCTTTAAATAATTGTGGCTGTTCTCAGCACATAATTATGATTGACTTATTTCAAGAGCGTAATGTGCTAAAGTTGGCTGTCACTTTTCAGTGTGACTGGTGGTTTGTTTAACTTTGTATACAATCATAGTTTCAATAATAACACATATAACGTGGTATTGTGGCAAGAAAATTGTTTTGGTGCTATACAAAGGAGACTAGATGGATTTCTAAGTTCTTGTAAGAAAGTCATCAATAACGATTCTGAAGTTTATATGAGTATTCTATATTGCTGACAAACAGTTTTTATATCGTTTCTTACAATTTAAGTATATGAGGCTTTTTTTGTCAAGGTAAATGTAGGTGGTGGTAGTGGTTTAGTGTTTTAGGAGCAGGACGTGCTTCTTGTTCTTATTCCGGATTTGACGTAAAATTACTTTTCTTTCTAATATTATTTCAACATATCGCCATTAAAAGTTCCAAAGAATGAATGGACATCTGATAGTTGATTGTTTAACGTCAATTAAATTGAACGCCACAAAAAAGGCAATATGCTACACTTCAAAGTAACCCCGATATGTATCTTGTCAGAGCATTTGGTTGCAGGAAGTAAAATCTCCGTTTACCGTCTGCTTTGTTTTTTACATTCAATCTCCTTCTCATACCAGAATTCAAAATACAATAAAATTTGCCCCACAAAAACTGATAAACCATATTTTTAATGAAAAAATTTCATTTTATAATATTGATTGCACTATAAAAATCAACAAATTTTCTTATTTAAGTATTAGAATAGTAAAAATCATAAAGCATGACACGTGGTAATAAAAACTTGTGCATGTTAAACTACGTAATATTTATATATATTTTTGTGGAACAACTTAAATCATGACAAAATACTGGGAGTATTTCCTAGTTCAAATATCCATTTCCTCGTTTCATACAAGCTGGATGGAGACAATGGCTTTCTTTTACCATTGTTTTACTCGAGTAAAAATGTTTTAAACGAATGTTAAATTACCGAAAGACAGACTGAATAACCTTAACACATTTCTTTTTAATTAAATCTAAATTGCTTTAAACGCTCGCATGCAAAAAGAATGCTTTAAATCCAATTATCTTTCGGCACAAAACAAACGCTTGCTGTGATTGGTACTATTCCAAATCAGTAAATACTCAAAATAATTAAATAATTCAAAGAAATATTTAAGTTATAAGCATGTTCTCTCATACATAGAAATTGTAAGTTTCATTGTTTCTTCAAGAATGTATTGATTAGAAAATATCCAATTAAGGTTATTGCTATAGCTCTTTAAACAAAGGGTATGTATTCTATTGAGTATGATAATCTATTATGTTCAAAAATCTGAACTTATAAAAATTATATTAATTTACGTATTTTATTACAATTTCATTTTGTATCTAGCGCACGCAATTTTCTTTTTGTTTACGTCAGAGAAGAAAAATATTGTAAATAAAGTATAAACTATTATTCATCATGGAAATGGCACCAACCTATATACATTGTAAATATTTTGCACTATATGTAAATAAAAATATCCCTGAATGGGGATTTTTTATTAAGCAAACATACTAGGAAATATATTTACTTAAGCTCTGCTCATCTTGAAAAATTCGCATAGTGTTACATAGCCTTATGAATGAAATTTATAAATTAATGATTACAATATAAACACGCTGCATACATTAAATGCACCTGTACAAAGGCTTGTTATTTTCGATTACATATCTGATGCGAGAATTTTTTTACGATGCGTAAATTCTCATGAATGACGTGTTTTTATAATTTACTAGTTCGGTTTTGTATAGGAAATTTATGTCGATTTAAATAACGCATCCATAAATTGTAGCTGCGTTTTAATCTTCAATTTGATGGCATGTTATGTGCAAACAAATTATATATTATTATTAATTATATATTTTAAGCTGGTTGGCAGTTGTTTATTCATTTGCCGTAATATATAGGTGCTGACTAGGATGTAGTGTAGAGGTGTGCCGATTTCTTCACACGAGAAAAGTGTCGGTATTAATTTTTCCTAAATTCTTCTGATAGATGGAAATGAACCACATCCTATAAAGAAGAGTATAATATATTCCCTGGTCCCCCATGTGACTATTCTATATACTCCAAACTTCAGTTCTGCAATAAATGTTTACATTTTCCAATTTTTCCGAGAGCATTTTGTTATGTTTACTATCCTTCTTACTTTGATGTTCAAAATTAAGATAATTTTCACTTTTGGGTGATTATCTCCAGAATTGCTGGACATGTTTTAATGAAATTAGTTAGGTACATAGGTTGAAATAATACTAAAAAATAACCATACATCAGTTATGGTACACACGCGTGATCGTGCGTAAAACTCATCAGCGCAGGAAGGTCTAAAACAGAGGTTACAATATCGACACAAAAAATGGGTTAATAGGGGTATGGTCCCCACTTACACTTATACAGCTCACACAATGTGAATTCATACTGGAAATGAGGCAGTTTATTCCTTGTGGCAGTCGGTCCAATTCTTCCAGCAACGCTGTTTTCAGGTTCTGAATGGCTCTGGGAGGGGGAAGGCGAGTTGCCCTTCCAAGAGCGTCCCAGATATGATCTATAGGGCTTAGATATGGAGATCTGGCTGGCCAATCCATCCGGCAAATATCCTCACTTTCCATATATTCGTCGACCAGATGATCCCTATGTGGACGAGCGGTGGCGTCCATAAAAATGAAATCAGGGCCAACTGCACCCCTGAAAAGGCAAACATACGGCTCCAAGATCTCATACCTATACCTCACAGAGCATCTGTCAAAGATATGGAGGTCTGTGCACCCATCCAACATGATGCCTGCCCAGACCATCAAACCGCCGTTGCCATAGTGGTCTCTTTCTCGGATGTTGGAGGAGAGGTAGCGGGTCCCTGATTCTCTCCAGATGAACGCTTCAGAGGATCAGAGGTTAGGCTGAACCAGGACTCATCAGTGAATCGAACGGTTACCCCACTGATCCCTGGTCCAAAGTCGATGTTCTCTGCACGATGTTAAACGGGCTCTCCTGTGCGCAGAATAGAGCGGTACTTACACAGCAAGTCTTTTTGCAAACAGACTTCTCTCATGTAGCCTTCTGGAAACAGCAACCCTTGAAACTCGGCTTCTTGTGGTCGCTTGAAGATCACGAGAGAGCCGAGAAGCTGTTGCACTCCTGTTACGCCTCGCTGAAATGGACAAATATCGATCTTCATTGGCCGTCGTGGCTCTTGGACGACCTTGCCCAGGCCTTCTCGCTACGGATCCGGTATGCTTAAACTGTTTCCATAAGTTAGACACGACCCTGGGCGTTGCATTCAAGTCTCTTGCAATCTACACTTGTAACTGCCCTGCTTCCAGTCTCCCTACGATTCGCCACCTCGTTCCATCATCCAAACGCTGGTGGTTGCTTATTTAACTGTTTGCTTTTGAATTTCACCGACAAGAAAAACCGCCATGAAATTCGCCTAGGTGTGCGAGCAAAAGAAGCGCGGAAATTGTCACGTGTGCTCTGAAAGATTGTTTCTCTAAATGCACCCCCCACACGCACGTGTACGCTTACATATTTGACACTAAAAATTTAATTCTTAGTTTGGAAGCATTAGTTTTACCTTTCGTTCAGTACTTTTCGAGAAATTCGACAAAATATGCAAATTCTCTAAATTTTGAACACCAGTGTATAATAATTAAAAATTAACAAAAATTAAAAAAATTAACTTAACTAACAAAAAATCACTACAATTTTCAAAACACAGAGAAAAGTTAAGAAAAGTCACTTTGTTGCGCATACTTCTTTTTTGTAGGTGACTAACATTTTTAAAAATGTTTATAAAACCATTTTGTTTCGCACTCTCATCTTTATAATTGATTAAAAATTTCAAAAAACAGAAAACTTCTGAAAAACATTTTATTTTGCATACATACTCTCACTTTTATAATTGACTAGCACTTTTAAAAAGCAGAGAAAATTCGTTTCATTTCGCATACTTTTATTTTTATAATTGACAAACATTTTTATAAACAGAAGAGTTCAGAACATTTTGTTTCGCGTACTCTCATTTTTATAATCGGTTACCACTTTCAACAGTTAAGAGTTAGCAAGAGTTCAAGAGTTAAAAGAGCAGAGTTAAAAAAAGTTAAAAAATCATGTTACGCATACTCTTTTTATAATTGACTTACATTTCAAAAACAGGAAAAGTTCAGAAAAGCATTTTTTGTGCTCTCATTTTTATAACTAACATATTCAAAAAGCAAAAAATTCAGAAAAGCTATTTTCTTATGAATACTCTCCTTTTTATAATTCTTTAGCATATTCAAAAAGCAGAGAAAAATCATTTTGTTACGCATACTCCATTTATTGTGATTGACTAATATTTTGAAAAGGCAGAATTTTAAAATTCAGAAAGCCATTTTGTTCCACATATTCTCCTATTTGGAACTGAACATGTTTTTGTAACTGCCTAACGTTTTAAAGAGCGGAGAAAATTTGGATATGCTTCAAGGTCTCTTCCTCTTTAAGACAAATAAGGCACTTGTTGAAGTCAGACAGGTGAAAACGATTCATGTAGAACTGAGTTATAATGTGACCTTTTCTGGCTTTTGCAGGAAAAGTGGCAACTACTCTAGGAATTTATTTTTAAGATGGCTCACTCTGGAATTCAAAGAGATGGCGATTCATTCCAGTGTTCATCCATAAAGTACGTCAGAGTGATCCAGCCTCTCTCCTGACCCTACCTAGACAAATAGAGAGGGTAGTTTGCTGACAAAGGAACTGGGCCTGCTGTGGTTGACAATTTAGCTAACTTATCAGCCAATTCATTGCCATATGCTTCGCAATGCGCTGGAACCCACTGCAAAATGATGTCTTTATAATTTAATTTGACAAGAAGCTGTTTTATTTCTCTCCTTTTTATAATTGAATGCAATTTTCAAAAACAGAAAAAATTTCAGTTAGGTAGGTAGGTCGTTAATTGACGTTGCACTGGAGCAACACAACGGGCTGGGGTCTGGGATCCCCGAGAGAAAGAGCCAAGGAAAACACCACATAATTTTGAACCACGGTCAGATGACGAGATCAACATCTGAGCTGCTACCCCATTCTCCAAACTTCCACACCACACAAACGTGAGGACATTTGAAACCACGTGAGATTTAACGTGCACCAGCCCCCGCATACACGACGGTCATTGGTTGGACTTAGTTTGGAACTCGCAACCCCTCCAGTTGCTAAACCAATATTCTTCCAAGTGGGCTACCATGACCCATCATTTAATTTTACAAGAAACTTTGAATTCTTTCAAAAACAGAAAAAACATCACGAAAACATTTGCTTCGCGTAATCCCATTTTTATAATTAACACTTTCAAAAAGCAGAGTTCGAAAAAATAAAACAATGAAACGGAAACTGAGCAGTTAGCACAATCATTTAGAAACATGCTAATACAATTTGTTATTCATGATAACATAGGCGCATTCCCCAAAAGGGACCTCTAACGGAAACTTTCCGCCTTTTCAAATATTTGCTACGCACCGTCAAATGCAGCTATTGGTTAGCTTAAAAATATGCCTCTAGCGATTCAAAAGCCATACTCAAACTACCACTTTTCAGTGAAAGAAATTCATCTCGTTTCTTATTTGCTTCTCACGGTAAGCGCTATTCGAAAATAAACTCTTTTGTGCTTCAGACGCCATGCTCCAAAGTCCCACAACCTTTTTCTTCAATCCACATTGGAATTTGCGGCCTTGGGGACTCATAGTTCTGTCGTCGAATAGATTAAGCTGGGGCAACAGAAAAGGCAAAACGGGGCTTTTAATTTTAGTAGCTGAAAGGGAAGGAGCAATTACTTTTTTTCATCGCTTGCATGCAGTAGTTTGGAAAGTTTAGATCGGAAGTCGTTCATTTAAAACTGGAATGTTCTGTAATGATGACGAACGAGAGAAGAGTTATCACTTTTATTAATTAAATTTCTTAGTAAATTTCGATTTTTCAATTTTAGGGTTAAAATTAATTTATAATATAGCAAATTATGTGATAGCGAAAAGATTGCAATCATCTTGCGGAGTTTAGTTGCATATTTTACATGCACAACATCAAAGATATAGTTGATAAATATAGTAACTCTACTGCAAAACTCGTTTTTCTGCGATTAAGATTTTTTTACATTTTTCTGATTTCAAAATGTTACCAGCGCGTCTGGTTTTAATTGATTTTCTTGAAAATTCCTTTGAGATATTCTTTGAAATCTGTTATGTATATCTAAGTTCAAATGCAAAATTAATCCATGCTTCCAAATTTTAAAATTTTCGTTGCTGAAAAAATATTTGTTACGCAATTTGAAGTGTTTTAGTACAATTCTTTTTACTTTACAATTGAGTGATACACTCCCAAATGGAGTTAATTTGATTTATACGTATACAAATTATTATATGAATTGCAATTTTGACCAAACATGGAAAATTAATGCACATGGGGCCCCTAAAGTTTTACTAATTTATCAAAATTTTTGATAACGTATGTAATTACTTCTGAATAGATTAATATTTCGAGACCAAACTTTAAATGATTTTTAGTTGAAAAAAAACGGTCGGTGCAGATTTCTTAATTTTCGGATAATAACAGCAAAAGTTTGTTTTGGATGTTCATTGTCCACCTAAGACGATAGTTGATAGGGTCAGTTTTGCCAACGCTTTAGAAAATCAGTAAAGCTTTTTAAACACGAGTACGATATTATTTCAATATTTTGAAAAATATCACAGCATGTAACTTTTGCCATCTGATTCGATATTAAAAGACTCATTATTGATTAAAACTAAGTAAGAGTTTAACAGAAACATGGTTATAAAGTAGTTTTTCTCTCCTTTTAAAAGTATTTAATAACTTAGTAAAAATATATTTGGGTTACTAAGAATAATTAATATCCATTAATATCATCTTGCTATAAGTTTATGAAGATAATATCAAGAGATAATTTTATTTATTTAAAATATATGTTAAGTTTCTTACAATGTATGTATTTAATTTGAGTAATTTTCTTGATTTATCGTGCAAATTATTAATTTAGTGCAACTTATAATTCAATTCCATAGTATTAAGTTTTAATATTATGTTTCGAACGTGCTCAAATAGAATATGCTCTGAAAGAAATTTTTCTGAATATCCATCTGATAAACTTAATCTCGTTAGGGTGTTACAATTAAAATAATCATTTTACGCATATAATATATATTTAACTTTTTTTAATATAGTTAAAAAATTCTGAATAATAGATATGCTATGGATAAATATGTATACATTTATGTCACCCTTGCTTCATTTACAAAAATGCATAATACATGTAACTTATGAAATAGGCAGAATGACATTGATCAACTAGAATGATAATATAGAATTCAAACTGATAAGAGCAGCAACAAAAAAATGTTGCAACCAAAATAACATTAAAATTCTTTAGATCAGCCAGTATGCTATGAATAAATGCATATATATATTTATGTCCTCCTTGTTTCATTTGCAATAATGTATAACAAATGCAACAGATGAAACAACGAGAACAACATTGATCGACTAGAATGATAATGTAGAATTCAAACTGTCAAAAGCAGCGACAAATGAAAAAAATTTACGATCAAAATAACATTGACATTCTTCCACTGAATCAGCCTACACTATGGACAAATACATACATATTTATGTCATCCTTGCTTCATTTACAAAAATATGATACCTGTGACTGTTGAAACGGGCAGAACAACACTGATCGACTAGAATGATAATGTAGAATTCAAACGGTCAAGATCAGCGTCATAAACGTCATAACGACCAAAATAACATTGACATTCTTTTCCCACTGGATCAGCAAGTGACAAGATGCCAATGGAATGCTGATCTAGAAATAGGTGTCGACATCGTGTCCTAATCACCACTTGCTGTGAGGCGTGCTCTCGTGAATACCTAATCGTATCAAAATGCCACACGAGCCGGCTGACCTCAGAAATGTACTAGCACATGTAGTTTCATAATGGCATCAAAATGAATCGTTAAAAGGACTGCTGCCAGCGTTGTCATGCCAACGCGTGGTCACGTGATTTCCGTAAACGTTTTCCCGCCTAATGGTCAGCTGTAGAGAGTGGTGTAACGACACCACAATAGTCATACTACCAGACTGGGAATAGCCACCGTATTCCATTCGCACTTGTCAAATATATTCAGGAATATTGGGGACGATTTCACTTGCAATCTTCCTCACTCACTGTCTTCGCGATTTATCGGTGAGATCCAGTGTAATTCCATTATGCGGGTAGTGAGTAATTCTATGAATGCGACACTGTTGTCTGCCAGGAGGGTTTGGAAATGCATCCTTTCGCACGTTTGAATGCAATAGGTCGAGAATGCAAACTGTCAGATAGGATGGTAGAATTTCTAGTAGTAGTTGGAATCAAAATTGCAATGGAGGATCTCACAGTTCTAAGAAATCCAATCGATACTCTGGCTTGTTTCAATAATAATCTAATGTAATAAGTATGTGAACAGTATTCAAGGAATTGCAGTTCAGTATCGAATAAAAAGTGTTACATTCAATTAAATGTAATTAATACTCTTCAGTAGTTTTTAATTATTCCATTATGTGACGTGTGACGAAATTCTATGGTTGCGAGATTGGTGTTATCCAAGTGGGTTTGGAAATGCATTCTTTTGCACTTTTTTGTGCAATAGGTTGAGAATATAATCTGTCAGATATAATAATGCAATCTCTATTATTCGTTGGAAACAAAGTAGCGATGGAGGATCTCACAGTTCTAAGAGATCCATGGGATACTCTGACTTTCGTTTCAACAATAATCTAATGTAATAAGCATATAAACAGGATTCAAGGAATTGCAGTTCAGTATTGAATAAAAGTGCTACATTCCCAATTGAATGTACTTAAAACTGTTCTACATTGTTTAGGGAATGTTCCAAACGTTTCATACCAAATCCTCTAGTTTTTAATGGTTCTATTATGTTGCGTATAGCAAAGTTCTATGGTTGAGAGATTGGTGTCTGCCAAGTGGGTTTGGAGATGCATCCTTTTGTACTTTTGTGTGCAATAGGTTGAGAATACAACCTGTCAGATAGAGTAATGCAATCTCCATTCGTGGTTGGAAGAAATATCGCAATGGGAGATCTCACAGTTCTAAGAGAAACATTCGGTACTATGGCCTTCGTTTCGACAATAATGTAATATAACTATCTAAACAGATTTCCAGGAATTGCAGTTCAGTATTGAATAAAACGTTTTACATTGTATTGAATGTACTTAAAACTTCTCTGAGTGATTCCATTATGTGGCATATAGCGAAATTCTGTGGAAGTGACAGTGGTATTTGTTAGATGGGTTTGCAGATGCCCAGTTTCTTATTTTTATATACGTAATCTTAAGAATGCAAGCATTCAGATAGGATGATAAATTTTCTATTTGTGGTTGGAATAATGATTGTGGTGAGTTCTAAGAGAACCATTCAATATATTCTGAATTTCCGTTTCGACTGACTATTATTTAACAGAATAAGTATAATGTTTAACTAGATTTCAAGAATTTCAATTCAGTATTGGATAAAAAAAAGTTTTATAATAGATTGAATGTACTTAAAATTTCAATGTATGTGATTCTATTATATACTGCAGACCAAATTATATGGATATGGATAAGGGATGCAGTACATAATAGAATCACATAAGTTTAAAGTTATTCTATTATGTAATGCTGAACAAGTTCTATGGATACGATAATGGTTTCTGTCTAGTGGATTTGGAAATGCAGTCTCCTACATTTGTTTGCAGTAGATTGAGAATGTAAACTGTCAGATGGGATGATACAACTTCTGTTTGTGGTTAGAATAAAGATATCAATGTAGATTTAACAGTTTATTCTAAGAGCACAATTCACTACTATGACTTTTCCCCACCTGTTTTAACAATTGTCCTATATAGATATAATTTTTTAACTGGCATTCAAGAATTTGAAATTCAATATTGAATAAAAAGTACTGCATTCAATTGAATATACTTAATATTCCTTTGGATAGGTTTTATTGATGTTTATAGAGATGGATTCTAACACATTTACTTTTATTCCAATTTCACTTAAATTTAGCGTACCGAAATTATTTTGGAAACTTTTTCAAAGTATTATGCCCAGACATAATTTGTCATTTCTTACAAACTCACCTAATGATATCGAAATAATTCCGTTTTGTTTAAAAAATGCATAAATATTTTACACATAAGTGGGAGAGAGTCAACTTTCTTTGACGTTTTTAAAGGCGCTCTGATTCAAAAAGTAATTAAATAATATAACGCAGTTTAAAACAATAGCAAATCTATCCTACAACGTGAATAAAAATAAAACGAATAGTAAAGCAGTTTCCTATTTCCAAAGAGAATAATGTATCATTTTTGAAGTATGGTCTCTAAGGATACAGGTATTTCTTATTACAATAATTCCATCTAATAAATATGCAATGCAATAATACTCATCGTTGTGTATGTTGTCTAACATAGCTAATACATGTAGAGTAATGATGTTGTTACATATAAAAGAGGATACTATAATAACAGGATAATAGTGAGTTTAAACTCTGAAAATATAAGTGTTTTGTTTTGAAACTAATAATTATAGTAAAAAAGAAATCCGACAGGTAATTATATAAATTGAAATTCTCTCTGATCCGAAAGGAGATTTAATGAAGCTTCAAACAATTGGTATTAATCTAAGTTGTTAGGTTTCTTTACACATTCCATTACTTTAAAAACCATTCCTTCAGTTTTTTATCTTTATAAATAGAAACTCATTCGTACAAATTATCGTATTTCGCTTCGTGACAGTTTTGTTTAATTTTTAAAGATATCCTAATCTTTTAATTGAATGTAAGAATATTTTGAAATTCAAAATTCACTGAATGAGGTTTTCACCCTTTTTAAAATTAAGTGTACAAGTGAATTTTGATATTAAAAACTAAGATTTAAAGATTATTCAAATTAAAAAAAGGAACTATATTCTAAAAGAAAAAGTATGATGCTAAAATTATATTGTTCAAAAGGATACGGATACTGAGTTTCTGTCTCTAATGATAATTAATTTATCTAAACATAAAAAACCCGATTCTTTTCCATTCTTAAAAGTACCAAACTGAATTTCTGTAGCAGATATGTATTGTGATTGGAACTAAATTTTTTCCATATTTTTAAATTTCAAAAAAATATTTTAATCAGCCTCAAAAACAGTTAATTAGAGGAGTGAAAGATAATATGATTAAACGTCAAATAATACTTCGTAGGAAAGTTTTTAAGATCTTAAATTCAATTTTAGTAATTTACTTGAGTGCAAAAGAACGAAAAATATGTACTTTACTCATTACAGACTTTTTGTTCGAATACTATTTTTTCCTCAGCAGATAAAGATATAAAAAGAGTATTTTTATGACCATAAACAAACAGTAAGTAATTTTGGAAAGAACCCATTGGCAGATATTAATTTAAATATCAAGTTAATGCGAAATTTAAAGAAATTGTTTGTTTTTGTCGAATTATCCTATAATTAAATCCAATTCACGTGTCCATAAACAACTATAAACAACCAGTCTGTTCTGTAATATTGATCTTGCTTCATTGTCATGTAACATTAGTATTCTGTTTGGCAGCATGAATAAATAAAAAAGTAGAAATACCTTGCTAATTCTATCTTATAGATGCGTTTATACATGTCCACCTTGATCGTATTCTTGAGATAAGAATGGGTACAAAAACACTCTTTAAGAGAGATATACCCTTGAAAAGAGATATACCCTTGAAAAGAGATATACTCTTGAAGAGAGATGTACTCTTGAAGAGAGATGTACTCTGGAGTATGATATATACTCTTGAGAATGATATATTCTCTTGAATATGAGATATACTCTTGAGTATGAGATATACTCTTAAAGAGAAATATACTCTTAAAGAGAGATATACTCTTGAAGAGAAAGATATACTCTTGAAGTGAGATATACTCTTGAATATGAGATATACTTTTGAAGTTGGTAAGAGGATTGTATATCTCTTCTATCAGCCTAATTGGTCAGATCTTGATTGGCGAGATACCTCGTCAAAACCACAGGAGGGTTAAAAATCTCAAAAAATACCATTGTAAATCTAACACTGCTATAACGGTAACACAATATGTCTACATCCTCCAACTCGAAAATGATTCTACCTGCTCAATCCCATATTACCCCAAAGATTTCTTCAAACCCATTCCTCCAAGAGCTTGTTACACACCGATTGTCAGAAATCGAAAAACGGACAAAAAAAATAAAAGCCGAATTGTGGGCGTGGGCAAAAACAGGATTTGAAAGAAACAAGGGTCAAAGAAGAAAACACACTTTGATCGATTTCTGGCAGTAGTGACAGGTGGCCCAGGTTCATTGATTTTTTACCTCCATCTCCCTCCCATCCCCAAGCCATGGTGTTCACCAAGATAGCACTTCTGAGACATACAGGAGACATTTCTCCTTATGATCCATCAGTTTTATCCCGTTGGACAGGTTCCGGAAGCAGCATGTGACGACAACTTAACGATCGCCATGTGGCGTATGAGTGTCCTGTCATGTCCGTGAATCCATGGCGTTGAGATAAGACCACGGTCGTCCACCTTCGTGTTGACAGATAGTTGCTGAAACGGCATTACTGGTAGGTTTGGGACAAGTAGGAACCCATCACGTTTTGTTCTATTCTTTAACCCTCTTAGGGGTTCATAGGCAACCTGCATGCCTTCTATTCAATTTTGACTTCTTGCACAATAGAATCTTTTCAGAGGATTCTGTTCTAAAGAAATGGGCAATGGAATCTTTCCAAAGAATTATATTCTAAGGAAGGAGCGGTAAATTCTTTCAAAGGAATTCTATTCTAAGAAAAGGAGCAATAGAATTATTCCTAAGGATTACATTCTACCGCATGGGCCAATATAATCGTATCAAATTATTCTATTCCAAAGAAAGATTCTATTTTAAGAAAAGGACCAGTGGATCTTTATAAAGGTTGAAAGAATCCATAGATTCTCTTTGGATAGATGTGACCATATAGTCAATAAGTGTGTTTAAATTCCTAAATTTCTCCTTGTTTCGTTTTGTAATATATTGAATTATATATCCCGTAACGGTCGATTTTATCTTGTTTACACGTTGCAGCCATTCGACAATAAACAAATAACGTTGATTTCCGTGACACGTACTATATATATATATATATATATATATATATATATATATATATATATATATATATATATATATATATATATATATATATATATATATATATATATATATATATATATATATATATATATGCATATATATATATATGTGTGTATATATACATGTATAAATATATATATAGAGAGAGAGATTGTATATATATACAAAAAATATATATATTTTAAAATTTTTGGATTTCTCTTTGTTTTGGTTTGTAATTTTGAATTATTTTACTATCCATGTTGTGTCTGCAGCTTTAGCGCGCATACATGGACAGTTCTGCCTTCTGCTTGACTATTTTTTACCCCCAACTTTTTTGGCTTTTTGACTTTTTACTTGTCTGCTTTTGATCTTTTGGCATTTTGCTGGTCTGTAATTTCTAATATTTTGACTTTTTGATCTTTTGCATTTTGCTGGACTGCATTTCTATTATCTTATATATATATGATATATATATATGCATTATATATATATATATAATGCATATATATATATATATATATCTTATATATATATATATGATATATACATATATGCATTATATATATATATAATGCATATATATATATATATATATATATATATATATATATATATATATATATATATATATATATCATTCAAACATACAGAACGTTAAAACGCAGAGCAGCAGAAATGCTATAAATGGCATTTGTTGGCGATCTTCATGTAGTTTGCGCAGTTTATTAATTTGGGTAAGTTTATTTTCTCTTCTGTGGTTTTGATTTTCTGGTCTTTGTTTTCTAGTTTTGCCTTTCTGGTGATGGTGTTTGGAGTGGTGTGTGGGCTACTTTTGGTTAATTGACGGCCACACGCAGAAAATGCCATATTGTGTTGACTGGGTGAGGCTCCTCCCTGATGACGCCCTCTTCCACCAACACTTCATTTTCTCGAAGTTTTCTTGGTGTTCTTGTGTTTAAATTCCTGGATATCTTTGTTTTGCTTTGTGATATTGAATTATGTATATATATATATATATATATATATATATATATATATATATATATATATATATATATATATATATATATATATATATATATATATATATATATATATATATATATATATATATATATATATATACATATCGACAATTTTACCGCTTAGTTTAAATATGCTTGACTTGAGATGTGGAGCGGCCCGGCTTGCCAGCTTGTCCACTTTTGAACATTGCGCCATAAAACCCTAGCGTCTAATTCAATCCAATCCAATTGAGCTATGGGACGCTGATAATATAGTTAAAACTAGACAGAAGTCTAGACGGCCAATCTAATGAAATGTTTCAGTTATCTGATTAGAGAAAGAATTGAGAAATCTGGAAGATGGAAATCAGTGCAGAAAAGAAGGTGCAAGCCAAAATAGGTTTAGCGTCAAACATGTCGAACCATCCCTGAATAGTGGAACTGGATAAAGTTGAAGTAGACGTGCTGAATCTAATTATGAACATAACTGAGTTGTGCTTTTAGCCATACATTTTATTGGAAATAAAAATTGACACCAGTAAAAAGCAATGAAATGCTGTTACGTGATTTTTAGATGATTTTTATTTCATTTAGATCTATGACACCCATTTATGAAATATGGAAGCTATATTCAATATAAAGGGATCGAAATAAAGACTGAAATTGAGTAATGACACTTCGCTATGAAAACATATTAGCATTTGACCCTCCAAATGGTTTCGATGAGATATCTCGTCCATCAAGATCTGATTAGTTTTGTTAATGACGAGATATCTCGTCGTGAAGATACTGACATTTTTTCTGTGATGAAGAAATCAAGATCTGGTCAGTTTTTTATAAGGACAAGATGTTCATCAAGATGGCCATTGGTCATATATGGTGGTCATATTGGTCATATATTGGTGGCGAAATTGGTTATATATTTTTTGACAAGATATCTCGTCGAAACCACTTGGGAAGTAAAAAAGTTTAGCGCATATGTTATATACGGATTCCGCAGTAATAAATATTTCCTTAACACTTCTAAATATTTGTGCGATTGCTAATTACATAAATACAGGCTTTAATGTTTTAGGTAGGTAGGTATTTTGAATTAACGTCACACTGGAGCGACGCAACGGGCTATTGGCGACGGTCCGGGATCAAACCCGAAAGGAAAGACTGAGGACAACATCACATAATTTTGAACCGCGGTCAGATGACGAGGTCACACCTGAGCTGGCACCCATCTCTCCAAACTTCCACACCACGCCAGCATGAGGACATTTGAGATTGAGATTTAACGTGCACCAGTCCCCTTTGTACACGAAGGTCTTTGGTTGTATTCGAACTCGCAACCCTCCGATTGCTAATTCGTTGCTCTTCCAACCCGGCTACCGCGTCCTCTTACTACTTAAGATTTGTGTTACTGTTACCCCTTACTGTTTTAAGATTTGTGTTCCTGCAGTTGGAACAGTACAATCTTATTTAAACTTCATAAAGTAAAAAAGCAGCTCCTGTGAATTTAATGCTCTCATTAGCAAACAGGAATGATCATATCGACGTTTTTAAAGTGTCTTTTTCGTTGAAAACTTTGTTCGGCAGTAAAGCTTGTATCAAGCCGCATGTGTCGAGAGGAAATTTAAAGCCCACGCCACAAGAGAAGATGGGAAGTTATCTTAGGTGAGTAATAAAAACTGAATATGTTTGGTAAAGCCTAGCAGATGCTTAATGCTTTATTTGACACCCATAATCCTCCTGTTTTCCACGTACAAAAGCTCGGGATGATTGATGATGTTCCCACGCGGCATATTTTGACTGCACTTCGTCTCGGAAGTTGCTGTAAAAACAAGTTATGATGCGTTGAATGTTCATTTTTCATTTCAAACCGCTTTAGCTAGACAAAGAATCTAGAGTAATTCCACCAACACTCCGAATTCGCGTCAAAAGGTGTTTCCCCTCTATTTGAGTGCAATGAAAAAGATATTAGTTTCGGTATGACTCTTGATATTTTTAAACTGTTTCTACAGAATTTGCCACGCGATTTCGTCGAGCTATCTGGTTCCTCGAAAAGTTAATAGCGATAAATTTCTACATACTTTGTGTTCTCTATATTTTCCGAGTCAAGTCAAAATTGTTGTCGAAATGTTTACTTACAATCTACAGTTGAATATTCCATTCTCAGATATTCAGGAAGAAAAAGGAGCATGCCATTATACAAATATTTATATTTTAAATTCGTAGATTCATTTAGTTTTGATTTTGAGCATATGTTATTTTTTTTTATTATAATTACGTACTCGATTCTTAGGACCCATTTAAAAACTTAAGCCCTTTTGCTTTGACACGGAAAATATAATGTGTGATAGAGCAGTAAAGTGATTATTGGTTAAGTATTTTATTGATTTACGTTTATATGCTTTATGTTTAAAATCATACAATTATAGTTAAAATACCAAAAATTCGTTTTTTATTTTGAATATAGATAGCTTGCCGTCATATATGAGTTTTAGTCGAACAGAATTTTAGATTTGCTGTGTTACAAAACTTCAAGAACAATTGTGATTTCAATATTTTTATAGCAAAATTTGAATGCGTTAATCGTCTGAATATTTCTTCTATATACCAATGGATGCTTTATAATGTATAAAAAATAAAAATAATGTCTTTTATTCTTAACCCTCCTGGTGGTTGTCTCGGCGAGGTATCTCGTCAGCAAAATTAAAACCCGATTGACCCGATCTTAACCTCGTTAGCATCAAATAACGGTAATATCTTCATCATTCGATATCCAATTGGCTATCTTGACGTGGTATCTCGTCATTAGCAAAATTGGTCAGATCCTGATAGACGACATACCTCATAGAAACCACTTGGAAGATTAATTATGTAACTGGTGGCATATGTGTATATTATTTTAGCGTAATTCGCCACATTCTCAAATAAGAATATACATGCAGAAAATCATGAACTGATATCATGAGTATCACGATATCATGAATCATGACTCTCATTAAAGTTGTAAACATAAATTTATTAAAATTTAAAAGTAATTTTAAACAAGTTAATTATTAATTAAAAATGCAACTGGTTTGATAACAAATTACATCCTAATCAATTCGATATTTTATTTCATTGTGCTTATTTATTCATATTAACGATAATTCATGCCTGAAAACAATTCGAAGATGCTTTTAAAAATTGATGTAAAATAGCATTTACAGAACAAAAACTTTTATCTCAAATCCTGCTCTGGAAAAACGTTAAGTCTCAAGATATATACATAAAAAGAAGATTAAAGCTTATCAGACCAAATAAATTGCCAGCACAAACTTCATTTAAATATAGTTTTTCCCACAAAATATCAGTCATGAAAGAATGTTATGTATTATTCACACAATTCCATAATTCCGTTTGTATTATGTATTATTCACACAATTCCAAAATATACTTGTTAAAAACATCTCAGCTCTCTTCCTTTTACTCCAAAATAAACAAGTATTTTATATTTTCAATACATGACATAAGAAGAATGTATATTGCTATCCTGATAATATTTTGAGAACTAATACGCCTTACTGACTTTACAGACATGTGAGTTCCAATAATAAAGATGCGATAGCAAAAATGGTTGATGGATGATCTTGGTATAGCAGCAGAAAGCAGCGGATTATGTTTCAACCCATCTATCAAATGGTATTCTGTAAAGTCTTGTTCATTCGTGCATTATTGGGGGATATGATCAAATGGTAAGTTTCCATTACCTTGAAACTCTAATCCTACGAACATATTAATAGTATAGAATGCTTTGATACAAAGTTTTAAAATACTTACTAAAATAGTTTTAAAATTAGAAATTTATTAGGTTCAATATGTAATCCGGTATTCTAGAGTTACTCAGTATTCCGAAAGAGATATTTAGTTGACGGGATATTGGCAATGCCATTTATGGGACAGTAACAAACAAATTTTAATCATGAAAATATTTGTATCTTATTCCTTATTAATCAAAAAACCTTTTTGAACTTAAACTACCTTTTTTAAGCAACCTTAATTCAAAATGTTTGGTTACATTTAAATTTTTTCAGTATGTACTCCCTCAATGTCGAATTTGATCTCAATCTGACGAGATTTCCCATACGTGATGGCTTTATATTTGCTCTTTTTGTATAGAATAATGTCTTAGACGTACCAGAAACCTTGGGATAAGTTTACTTGAAGCGGGGATAGATTATTCTTCATTTATCAAAAATTCTTTTGTTGATTAATAAGGAATTTTGTTGATTAATAAGGAAGAGATAAACCATTTCCATGACTAAAATCTGTGTGATTGTCTCATACGTGACAGAGGAATGCCCTTGGTATATTTGGTTGATTTGTTGTTTTTTTATAGAGCAAGGGACAAGCACCCCTGGTATGGCCAAGGATTTAATTGAATATGCGGCGACGCCGTTCAAAGTGCTTGAGAGCAGATCACATGATGAGAATAACAAGAATTTTTACAACTGAGCTTATCTGAATCAGTACAAGAACTTGACACTTGGTTCAAAATAGATATGCGTAGAAACATGCGCGCGTGTGTATTCTGGATGCAATGTTCTGGTTCATCAGAGTACCGGTCAATGTGAGAGCGAACGATATAATATTAAAATACATAATCATGGTCATTGTCTTTTTAAAAAAATCTCTCATATGTAACTATATTTTACCTCTACTAGAAGTCAAGTATCAGCTGGTTTATTCTTACTCTGCACATTTTTTGTATTTTTATATTCTACCGTTCGGGGCTCTCTCATTGGGATACTCTGATGAATCAAAATAGCGTACGAACCAGAATATTGCATCCAGAAGACACAGGTGCGCATGTTTCTGCGCATATCTATTTTGTAAAAGATGTCATCAAGTTCTTGTTCTCTTTCAGTAATTCTTGTAATGCTGAATTCCATGATCTGTTCCCAACAGCTTTGAACGGCGGTGTCTCAAACATACTGAAAGTATCTGAGCATTTTAATTTAAATTTGCATCACAGCATTCTAAAGTTCAGAAGGGATAAAAAATAATAATCACGGGTTGACAGTTACGTGAAGGCTGCAAACACGGATTTCTTGCACTTGATAAGGTCTAATGTTTTAACCCTCGGCGTCAAGAGATTTCGAAGAAATGCACCATTATTTTACTTTCTGAGCGTCATGAGTTGGTTGATTTGGTCGTTTACGATGCAAGGGCCATATTTGGCCATGCTGCGCCAAACAAGACAGACAACATTAAACAAACATCACTAGATTTTCACGTAGTATCGCATTACGTTTTCCCCACTACACATAATAACTAAGCAACTACATCTGTTGGTTGAAAGAATGACAGGAAACATTCTATGATCAAAATGGTTGAAACTTAGAAATGATGCAATGAAGACCGTAGGTTGTACGACTGATATATGCGTGTGAACCATTCAAAGGGTTAAGGTCTCAATAGATGAAATGCGGATTTGTAGCAAATAATTTAACTCAACAGAACTTTTTATGAATTATTATTATTTCTCTATTGTAAATGTCTCACAATTTGTTTCATAGTTCTAACTAGTTGGTGCTTTTGTTATTGAAAAGTAGTTTTTGAAAGCTTACCTTCCCTGACGGTATGGCTTTGGAACATTTCTTGCACGTTTGAGCTCCACATTCCACACAAGCGCATTCTCGTGGATAAGACCGACAAATGTTACATTTTTCTATTTCTTTTTCAGGTGGTGGCTCTTCAACTCTGAAAGAATAAGGAAAGAACGTTTTAGAACTAGAAATTAAAATATTCTTCACTGTGGCAATTTTTTCGCTGATCAATAACATGTAAAAACAATACTTATTTTACTGCTCAGGAGAAAAAATTTCTACCCCTAAAATATAATTCACAAATGTTTTTACAAATAAAATACGTTCTATTGAGTAAAGAACATGTCATGGTCAAAAGATAAGTGACCCTATTGACAACACAAATTGCGTTAAAAAATAATACTAAACCGAGGGAATGATTATCTTTAGTCAGAAAGTGAATACTGAGATTCTGCCATAACAGAAAAGTTTATCAACCCTCTTGGTGGTTGTCTCGACGAGTTATCTCGTCATTAGCAGAACTGACCAGATCTTAATGGACGAGATATAAAATATTCCAACATTTTTAAGAAATTAACTATGTTGCAAAAGCTAAATAGTTTACCATTAATCCAGGACATTTTCATCGGTTGTTCGGAAGTTAATAAAAAATTTGTCATGTGTGTTAACTTTGAAAAACAAATTTTATTTTTTAATCGCATATCGTTTGTTTACCTTTCTCTCGTATACCTTTTATCTATTTATAGGAAGTGCTCCCGGCAACATAGTGATAAGTCACTTCAAATTTCTTAGCGGAATTTTCAATTTTTAAAAAATTCCAAAATTATAACAGTTTAAACAATACTCAAGAATCCATGTTACCTTAAACTTTAAAGAAGAATTACGCACTCATTCAAACAATTCCGTGGCTACTTATCACTATATTTCCCAGTTTTACATTATATTATTCGTTATTCATATACACTATTCGTTATTCATATATACTATTCGTTATTCATATATACCATATTCGTTATTCATATATATATATATATATATATATATATATATATATATATATATATATATATATATATATATATATATTACTAACTGATTTACCTGGCGTTGCTAGGGTTGAATTGTTTATAATTCATCGTAATATTACTCAATATTATTCCTATGGAGATTTCTAATTGCTTTTAGCCCCCCTGCAGACCCAGAACAAATCGAACGGGGTTAATAAATAGCCTATGTGTCCCGCAGAATTCTACAGGATTTACCAATTGTAGTGTGAATTGGTCTGACGTTGATCGTAATAATCGTAAATACGTAATGTTATTCCTATGAAGATTTCGAATTGTCTTTAGCACCCTGTTCCATATAGACGATAAAAAAATACCACTTTTAAAAATAATCTTATATCATCATAAAAATTTACATTCCAATAATAAAGCTACAGTTTAAGAATTTACAGAGTGGATAGATAAACGATATGATACTGAGCGATTTTCAGCGCAACCGCACCCATCTGCAATTGCAAAATAGATTCTAAAAAGGATTCCATCTTCATCTTGAGAGGCGACTCCTGTAGATGTTAACTCTGACATCATCCACACAGCCAGACTAGAAGAGAGCGCCCCCTAGCAAATGCTCTGTCCAGGATGACAGGACGTTACACCCCTCTACACACCGAAGACAGAGAACGGGATAGAACGGGGGTTAATATGTAGCCTACGTTACCCACAGGGTTCCAAAGAATAAGTGTACCAAATTTGGTGTAGATTGGTCAAATATAGATTTGTAAAGAGAACAGATAGACAGATGACAACTCTGCTTTATAAGTATAGGTAATAGTATTATTAGTTATTCATATATACTATATGCATTTTAATGTGATTTTCTTTTCATTTGTTGTGCTTTTTATCTATTATGAAATACATTCTGTACAACACGAATAAATAGATAAAAAGTATTTATTTCAAGTATAATATAGTACCCTCGTTTTTCGAATTACTGTTGACAGCTACTGCTTAAATTTCTCAAGCATTTCACCAGAATTTTATAAATTGCATTGCTTGTTGACGCGTACGAGCCAAACACTTTTCAGGAAGTTTCAGCAAATAATCTCCCTTGAGTTCTTTATGGCAGGAGACTGAATGTTCGCCCTGTCTGGGCTATCCATCGATTTTTAGACTGTTCAATGTTATCAGGGACCACAGGCGATCTGCCAGAGCTGATACGTGGATTTTTTTCAATACTCCAGTGTTATTTCTAAAAAAGAGTTTGCAAGGAAATGGAATTATTGTCCCTTCCCTCCAGTGGACCCTTGGGAAATGTCAGACTATATTCAGTTACCCTATCTCCTGACATCAAATATTTCATTTCTACTCTTTACGTAGAAAAAGTACGATTTTCATTTCTGAAAGGAAATATTTGTCACTGAATTCTTTGTAAAATTTTAGGGATAGATACCAATCTTCAGCCACACTTTGAATTTAATATAGCTTTTAATTTAAACTTAGAAAGCATTGACCCTCAAAAACGACAATATCTTGATGGACGAGATATCTCGTTTTTAAGACGAGTTCAAGATCTGGTCAGTTTTTTATAATGACGTGGTATCTCGTTCATCAAGATCCAGTCACTTTTCTACTAATAAAGAGATACTTCGCGGAGACAACCACCCTGAGGGTTAAAACATACATAAAAGGATACCTAACATCCACCACTTTATTCTACTGCAAATGATTCTAGAATATATTGAACCGGCTTTGTCCTAGAGTTAGTTTTGCTGCTGCAGACAAACCAAGTAGCGCTTGTTACCTCAGCAGTTTCGTTGCGTTGGCGTCGTTTAAAAGCTTTATGAGCTTTGTCCGATTCATATGTTTTTGTTTTTGCATCTTCCGAGTGCTCGGCTCGTGACAATTTTTGACGTTTTTGCTGATTCCAGTTTTATTTAAAATTGGTATCTTCTTGTGTAAATTTCTATTTTATTTTTCTTCTATGATTTTAAGGGAAAGAAGTAGCTGGCTAAATATTGTTGCATTGACCTCGAAATTCCAGATTGAATAAACTGTGAAAATTCTATGACTCCAGAACTCAGTGTTCGAAGGTTGTTTTTTTTTGTTTCAGACCAACTTCTTGATATATAAGAGTGAAAGTGTTTTTACATATTCACAAACTAGCTTTGTTCGTTTTTCTTAAAAATATAGTCTTAATATTTTCTTTGAAATTAAATTTAAAAGCAAGTCGTATTTTAGTTCATATTTTGAAACTCACATTCAAATTCAGTATGAAAGTGGAATATTTTATATTTGCAATACCGTTCTTCACAATACCGTTTTACATAGACTAATATTTCCTTGTCATTAATAATACGAATTCATGTTTCATTCAACTCCGATATAACTTGAAAGATTCCGAATTAAAAATTGAAACTTTTTGCATTTACTCCAATATTTACTTTTATATTATTATTTTATGTACTTGCTGTTTCCTTTTTATTATTACTATGACTTTCAGTTTTTAATAATATTTTCTTTGGGAGTTAATTTTTATATTTAATTTATTGGATATCTGAATCTAAAACCGAAATTATTGATTTAACTGGAACTGATATCATTATGAATGAAAGATCTTACATTAATTCTAGTTTTGATCACTTCACGTGACAACTACAAATTTAAGATTTCATAACATAAGATTTTTAAATTAATATATGAATGAGTTTATTTTTCAAGATTTCTTTGATAATTTTGAATATCTTATTTTAAAAAAACAAATTCACAATGAACAGATTTTATGAAGCGTAACTAAGGTCTGACCTTTAAATACGTTTAACTATATTGTGCGTGCCACAAATTACACATAAAATTACTATTTGACAAGTATAAATCCGGGAACAGTAACAATTTTGCAAATACTTTTAACGAACTTTCTCAACATTTTACTCTACTAGAAACATCATACGTTACAAAAAGTACTTGTTTCCTATATAAATATTTACATATAAATATGTACTTCCAAAACATCAAATTGCTAGACGTGACGTGCAACGTAAATTACTGTACATACTTCGTTTATTTCTTCTTTTTATTCAGTAAAATATGCTAATCATTTAAGTTATCCTGAACACAGGAAAAAAATTGTCCTCCATTTTCTATCAAAACACTTTAAAAGTGGCAAAATCGAGATAAACTAACAGTAATACGACGTTGAACACTTCAATCTTAAGCCTTAAAAAACCGTGCATAACTATAAAAAAAGGTTTCACTCGAAAGCAATATCAAGGAGCATATTAAAGAAATAAGATAAAATATTTGTCACAGATTTCCTTATTTTTTATGTTCGAACTTGAAATGGTACCATGCCTACTCTTACGAATGCTACTGCCTCTTTACGAATATCACACTGATTAAATTTCCATGCAAATATTGAAATTTTTATGTTTTCCTTTCTCTTTACAAAAAACGTAACTCGTACTAATATGAATCATGTCTTTACTTTCTTTAAACAACCGTTATCAACGTCTAAAAATATTTACACACTCTCATTTTACTTTTAAAAATGGTTTTCTCCATTTTACAAAAAAACAGTGTAGCCATTTCTTTCACTTTCGGTCTTTAAGAAGTGTACGATTTGCATAAATATGCATAAGACTCTTTTACGTGCTTAAAAATGCTTGGGTTATTCATTAAAGTGGCAAATCCGGTCATCTTCCGAAAAGTATGAAGTGGTACTAATGGGAGAAGGTTGATTCATAATTTTTCCATAATGGTTGATGTAAAAAACAAGATTGAATAAAATTACCATTTTCCCCTCAGGATGCATAAAACGTTTATACAAAATATTCGACGGGTAGCTACCACAAAATTCACTTTTAATAGCAGTTGAATTATTTGGTAGAAACGTCTTTACACTGGCTACATTACAACAGGGATTCACAAGATTTTGTGTATAGTAGTTCACCTGGCTTTGTGGATTGTGTAATGACATAAATTCAAACTGGTTCACAATATTATATACCATACCTTACACACTTTACATTGAATATAATTTTTCAAATATATTTCTGACACAAAATATTCAAATATATTTCTCGTAATGAGGTTGTGTACAGAATGTTTTATTTCGTGCGATTTGGAGGATCGTTGGTTAGGTTGGGTGCTGTTGTTTTTAATTCCTCTTGGTCTAGTAAACTTTAGACCAAGGCCTCGAAACCACTCGTCTTTAAAAAGTCCAAAACCATAAAAGTATTCTCAAAACGGTCATGGGAATTCAAACCGATGCACGAACAAATATGAATTGGGGAAGTCTGTGAGTTCGTGTATTTAGGACAAACAGGACAAATTGTACATCCATTTTGACATTTATCAGTATGGCCACTTCTGAATCTTGACTGTGATTATCAAGAGCATAACACCTCCAAAGAACAGCCTGGGTAAGTTCCACTACTCCAATTATGAGTACGGGGAGTTCTCCTTAAAAAGTAACTGCAGAATTTAGACTTAGTGAAAATTTCCTGTGACGTTAATTGTTCAATGACTTTAGTCTCCAAGGAACCTCCTTAGCCAGCCCGTCGGCTATGTCATTTCCCAAATGAGATGGAATCTATTGTACGTGGATATCAGTATAAGTCTATGTACTTTTTATATTAGAATTTCAAAGCTGGGTTGTCTCCCTGATAGTTGGGTTGGGTTTTATAGCAAAAGGACCATATCTGTCCAAGCCAAACAACGTCATGTAAATAAACATACACACACAAAGACTGTTTGTCTACCATTAGAACTGTTGTGGATTTACCCTGTTTCCGTAGAAACTAACCTTATCCCATTTTTCATACGGGGTGCTTGAAGAAATGCATTTTAACCCTCCTGTCGGTTGTATTGACAAGGTATCTTGTCATTTGCAAAACTGACCAGATTTTGATGGACGAGAAATATCGTCGAAACCACTTGGAGAGTTGATTCGTCACGTTGAAAGATTATTAACGAATTGTATATACTTCTGTTATAAGTTTTACGTGTTGCCAAGAAATTCTATACTAAAAAATATCTTTTTCTACAAAATTGGCTAAAAAGCAAAATAGAATGCAGGCATCCATTAGAGTGACCCCTACTTAAATTGTCCGACCCCTGTTGCTTTAGTGACCGACTCCACTCAGACTTAGTGGTGGGTGCAGTTCGAGTGGTAGACAAACAGTGCAGAATGTGTGGATTGCGAGGAATATTTTTGGCATTTTTGTCTGGTCACGTCAGAAGTTTTGGCGAAAACTTCCAGCATACAAGAGTCATATTCCAAGAGTAGGCCCTTAACACTTTGACATATTTCCAGAAAGCTCTTCTGATTCAATAGTTAATAAAATGCTAAAATGATAAATAAGGAACAAGTAGAAGCAAAGTCAAATTCAAAATAATAATACTTTAAAGCAAGCTGAAAAGGTTACTGTTCTAAGCAAAAATGTCGTCACTAAAACATGTAGAAAAAGAAATTTGCATAAAGCCCTTCTGATTCAACAGTTAATAAAATGTTAAAATGATAAATAAGTAACAAGTAGAAGCAAAGTCAAATGCAAAATAAAAATAATTTAAAGCCCTCTGGAAAGCTTATCGAGATATATAGAAATTAACAAATAGTAAAAACCATAAAGTAATGTATGATCCGAATATGAAAACAGGAACTTCAACACACTTCTTATATGGATAAAAGGTATGCATTAAATAAGAACATTGAGATGAAATAATAGAGCAAAGTTCCGAAACTATAAGTATACATTGCATAAAAAAGGAAATAATGCTCGTGAACAAAATATATTGCATCGGACGAAAGCAAAACTTGATCGATGTAATAGAAATTCAGGGCAAGTAAACAAGGAACTCGGAATATTTTAGAGTACAAAATATACAATTGTTGAAAATGGATCAGCATATTTCTGGCACCACGGACGAAGATCGAATCTGCAAAATTTTTGTTTCAGATGAGTGTTTCAAGCTTTTCAGACGCTATCAGAAATATTGTATTATACTGAAAGCATACGTGTCAATATTTATTTTGGTTATGAATCAAAATTCATGTGTTTTGTTTAGTATAAGCCATCAAATAAAAATCTAGAAAATACATTTTGGTGGAAACAACCAAAAATGCAGTGATTTTAAGGTGATGCCGACGATGTTATTCCATATGAAGCAGACAGAAAATTACTGAAATAAGACAATTAAAGAGCACAAACGAACGTAGGCAATTAACACCATTACGCCAAATAAAGCTCTGTCAAACAGAAATATTCTGAATAAATAAAATTGCTTCTAGAATCAAGCAAATATATCCTCAACTTCGAGCAGAAACTCATTAACTGACAATAAATTAAATTTTACAGCATAGCTGATTTCAAGACTTAGTTTTTAGATCAAAAATAAAAATTATAAACATTTTGTTAGTGGTATATTTTATTTCAAACCGAATACAATGCGACAATTTACTTCTCATCATCATGAAAATAATCATTTAGTGTCAAAAAACGTCTTTCCTAAAAATTTCAGTTAAGGGGACCGGTGCAGTCCTATCTCAGTAATGTTAAAATGGTCATATTTTAAGGAACATTTTCTCAGAATCTTTTATATGTATTGACTTGAATTTTTTATACAGGTTATGAAGACACTTTTAAACACTTTAACACAGGGATTTTTAAAAAACTTAAAATTTGAAATTTTGAGAATTTTTTTTCTTCGACTCCAATTTTTTTTGGAAAATGACCAATTTTCATCCTTTTTAACACTCAAAATAAACTTTTCTGAGCAGATAGAAAAAAATGCCTGTGTTAAAATATGTTATAGGGTATGATACACTTGTAAACCAATTTTTTTTATATTTGCTTGAATAGATTTTGAAAAAATGTTCCTTTTATGGGAAAAATACACATTTTGAGATATTGAAGTTTAAAGCATAAAATTGACCCTACCTCAAAATTTTCCAGCTCCATAATCTGGATCATCACATATATTATTCATAGAACTCTTATGAGCACTTTTGCATCTTTTTGCAATTGTACTTAAGGTACGAAAGCTTCTTTCGGCATACATAAGTCGTTCATTGTCACCTTGCTTCATTGCATGACGCATGTTCACTCCAGGTTCAATACCCAGTTTTTCTAAAACTTTACACCGACTGATGTTCCCTTCATTAAACGTGCACACAGCATCATATACACCAAATTTTAGGCATGTGATTCCAACAAATACATTTTTGGAACTCTCGACCAAACAACAGAGTTAAAACTCTCATTACAATTTTGTGTCTTGCCATGAAGACAGCGTTCCAAAAGTTGAGGATCAGATAGATCTCTGTATATTGGTTTAATGTATTCCATTATTGGAGCAGGTAAACTATTTTTGTGTGAATAGGTTTTGCCTTCAGCTTGTGCCTTGTTAAATTTGCACAATGTATTCTCACCTGACGGGCAGAGTCCATGTTGTGGTATATTATCAGTGGACATTTTGTGAAACCAGGTTGCCCATATAGAACGTCTCATTTCTTCGACCGACTGCTTTCCTCTAATTGCCATACCATAATAAGACTGCAGATTATTAATTTCATTATCCGTTAGTCTGTTTTTACCACCTAATGTCTTGCCATCTGAAAGTTTCTTTGAACGTGAGGTTTCTTTCAACCGGCGCAACCTGCTGCCCATTCTTTTATTTACGTGTGCAACACACTCTAACTTTTCAACAACTAGTTCATCACCATAAGGTTTTGCGTCAGTGATAGCTTTGTAACCTTTTGAGTCCCCATCACCTAAGTAATGGCTGTACCTAACGCCTTTAGCTTTGGAACGTTCAAAGATATTCAAGACACCCTGAACTTCCATGCCACCACTTGTTCCACTATAATTTGAAGAACAATCTGGTAAATGTGCATCTTTGTTTGGGCATTTGCAGTACTTTGTGCACACTTCTACATCAATCACCTTACTAGACTCGACACTGAGACAGCTGACTATTCCATTCAAAGATTTGAAACCTCTTTTCTGCCACGAACCATCCAATGCAACAGGGATATTTGCAGCACCATCATTTTTCAAAACGGCTTCTGCAGTAGCACTGGTCATCGAGTCTTCAGCAACTTTTTGTACGGCATCAGCTAATATATCATTATGTTTGAAATAACGAAATGATGGAGACGGCAGATTCATTATTCCGTTGAACACTTTTGCGGACGTCTTGCCTTTTCCAATGCAACGAAACGCATAGGTAAGTCGAGCGTTCACTTCATATAATTTGAAATTCCCTTCGATATTTGTTGTGCACTCCTTGGAATTACAAAATTCAACACTAAATTCACAGTTTGTGCAAAACAGCATAATTATTGATGCTAAACCATGAAGAGTTTTGCTTTTGATTGATAAGCCAACACCACCACAATTTCTACAGCAAACACTTTCACAAAGAACTTTTGAGAGCAATTCTAAATTAATTATTTCATTAGTATGAGTTTCTTGAGAACAAACAGATACTTCTGAATGCGCTGATATATTTAATTTCTTCGCTGACGACGACTGATCATTATGACAAGAGTTAGTTGTCGAATCTCTAGTTACATCAGTATTACTAGAAGTTACAACATTCGCTTTGCCAACACTTCTACGCTTTTTAAACACCTTATTAGTGAAACGTGGCATATTTCTCGAAATAAACTGTTTAAATTACTTCAAAATAGACAAATGTAGACGGAAATTATACACAGCTAGACAGATTTAGATTATTTGCAAAAGATCAAGAACACCTGCAAACGAGTTTGGATTTCAAATTCAAACAACAAACATTATTCACAAACACAGTCACAGTTATCATTACTGTTGCCAAAGTAGCAAAATAGATACAAAATAAAATAGATAAATTAAATAGTGTGGCTTGGTAAATAAAGTTTTCTAATGGGCTTCTCGTTTTGGGCGTTTGTTCAAGACATGTAAACAAAGATGGAAGCCCTTTAAATGACAAAAACGGACGTACAAGTATTTTTCAAAAAATTATTTAAAATACTTCTACTCAACGTATTTCCATAAATCATGTATCATTTTAAGCAGAAATGTATAAACATTCATTTAAATTGAAAAAAATAAAATCGAAAATTTGAAAGATTTTTGTGCACTGGTCCCCTTAATGAGTTTCTGCTCTAAGCTAAGTTCTAACACAAAATCAGGAAAATACAAAGAGTGAATATTCGCAAACGAAAGAGAACATTGTTAATTGTATTTTCAACACGCATGAAAAGGTAAGCTAAATTGTAAAGAAATACACCACATAAAAACAAAGAAACAATTAACTCTCTTAACATGCAGAGGGAAGCGTTATGTCGAACACTATTCATCCCTTTGCAAGTAAAGTGGCACTTCCTGCCATTGCATATTACGCACACATTCATTTAATTACGTTGTTGTCTGCCTTGAATAATTACTCTGAGTTCGAGATTACGTGCTGATTAATCCCCAGTGTTCTTCGAAGTGGCAATCAAATAGGAATGGCCTCGTTAGGACTGGGCCCCCTTCTCTGTGGAGGTATTTTGATTGGGCTCTGCGTTGACGAGTGTGTGCAATTCTCGAAATCACCGTCCAAAATTTTAATGAAGTATATGCAACAGTCCCGTCAAGTTTATCAATAATACGGATTTAGTGAAGAGGAAAGACTCTAACACCAAACTGCAGGAATTGGTTTATAAGAGGCTTTTTCTGTGAAGATTAATGTAGGTGGCGGTAGTATTTTGTGGTGGAACTTGCTTATTGAAATTCCAGACCTGACGTCACTTGGCTTGCTTTTCGAATACGATTTCAATCGTCAATAAAAATTTGTGTTGCTCCAGTGCAACGCCAATTAAAATACCTACCTACCTATCAATATAACTTCCTCAGATTGAATTCCGAATTAATATTTGACAGTTCGGGGGGGAGGGAGGGGGGAATTTCAATTAACGTCACACTGGAGCAACACAATGGGCTATTGGTGACGGTCCGGGATCACTCCCAAAGGGAAAGATCCGAGGACAACACCACGTAATTTTGAACCACGGTCAGATGACGAGGCAACACCTGAGCTGGCACCCCACTCTCCAAACTTCCACACCACGCCAACGTGAGGACATTTGAGGCCACGACAGATTTAACGTGCACCAGCCCCCTTTGTACACGACGGTGTTTGGCTGGATTCGAACTCGCAACCCTTCGGTTGCAAGTCCGTTACTCTTCCAACCGGGCCACCGCGGCCCTCAGAAATAATGGATTTTGAGACAGAGTTTAGTAGAAATTTCCCTAAAACAATTCTTTCCAATACAGAAGAACAAGACGTGCTCCAAGGTCTGTTCTTCAGGCAAACAGAATCTTTATCTGAATCAACAATGTGGTGGTTGGTATTGGAGTTTTATGGCGCAAGGGCCATATTTGCTCACCCTGCGCCAGACCATAAATACAATATCAGGTAATAGACACACATATAATGAACGTTTTACTGATACAGAAGAAATACACCCAGGGAAGAATGCACTTGACAGAAATCGAACCTGAACCTCCAACTAGCATGTTGCTAGCGCAGTGGACACACTCACTGAGCCACTACGGCCCCATCAACAATGTGGAATTTGTGCGAGTGATAATGTAGCCAATTCTAGCTTTGACAGCAAAGGGGGAAACACTCTGGAGACCGTTTATGAATATATTTGGCTCGTGTTAAAAATAAGAACGTGGCGATGTATACCAGTGCAATTCTAGGAATCTTACCATTTTGCTTGATGTCCTCCTTTGGTCATATTTAAGCATTTTAAAAGTGCGATCCTAGTTAAAAGAACTGGACTCATTCTTCATGAATATTTAACTAAGCCACTTGCCATTTATGACCATTAACCCTCCACATAGTTTCGACGAGATATCTCCTCCATCAAGACCTGACCAATTTTGATCATGACGAGATATCTTGTCATTTAGATATTGCCGAATTTCTGATTATAGCGAGATCATGATCTGGCAAGTTTTCTTGTAACGACGAGATATCTCGTTCATCAAGATCTGCTCAGTTTTGACCTAATCTGATGAATATTAGATGTTAATGACGAGATACCACGTTGAGACAACCATCAGGTGGCTTAAAGTTGCAATGCGTGGGAACCACTGTAAAGTGATATCTTTATTTTCAATTGTAAACCCTGATTTTTTTCAATGCGATATAAGTAGTCACTTCGCCAACGTCAATTAGATTAATAGATAAACGTCACCAAAACTGCTATAAACTTAATTTTAAGGTACTCTTTAGGTAAGGTAAATGTGTATCATGCTAGAGTATTTTGGTACCAAGAAGTAAAATCCCCGTCCTCATTCTGTTTTCTGTTTACACTGAAAGTCTCTCATAGAGATCTATCAACTGAAACGTATGATGGACGATGAATATTTAAAATTCGAATCGTGAGCATGTATGAAAATCGAAATATAGTTTAATCTTAAATTAATAACTAACCAAAATCTAAAATGATAGCTAATATTTTGAACTACAGCTGAAATTTTTTTGAGTGGTTACTTTAAAAAACTTGAATTTTCTTTTTAGAATAATAATTTCAATACCTTAGACTAAATCTTTGTTTGAAATTTATATTTCGATTTAAAGTTGATTGCGAGTCATTTGACAGCTTTACATCCAAGAAAAATAGAGAATTGAATTTGAATTATTGTAATACATCACTTTGAAGTCATTTTTTAAATATGTGTGAATCACTTTTATGAGAGAGGCATTTTTCTGTCAAACTCAATATATGTGGCGATAATATTTCTGCAGCGGAACGTGTTTCCTGTTCATATTCCGAACGCGATTTGGCTTGTTTTTCGAATACAAATAAATTCCGAATTGATATATGATAGTTGATTGGTCAAAACCGATTAGATCAAGCGCCAAGTATTTCCAAAGCAGCGATAAACTACATTTTAAGATAACCCCGATAAGTACATGAGCATTTGGATAGAGGAAGTAAAACCTTCGATTTCCTTCTAGTTTGTCTTAACTGTGAAAATCCCTCTGATATCAAAACTGATGTCATTAGTTAAAATATAATTTTCTTACTTGTTACTATTAATGCGCTAATTTGAACTAAATAATATTTAAAAATATAATTCTAAATTTATTAAATATAAGTATATCTCGGTTATATAGGGAGTTAATTGCACACACATTTTATTCCCCTATTTAAGATTTATTTTTTTTTGCATACGAATCGATTCAACCGTAATAAGTATCAATATTTTAAGTTATTGTTTTACTTGAAATGAAAAATAACAATGTACCACTATATAAGACTCTCCCTGGAGAAGTCAGTCAATCTTGGGTCACTTGCTTTCTAAATAGGTGTGAAGGTGCATTAGCTGTCACACGCAAAAGCATAAATGGTGATCGCCGTGGCTGTTTTTCCCCTGCCAACTCGTTACATATGATATCGCTTTCGGTACCGAACTATAAACTTACAATCAGAATCCGTGCTAAAAACGCCAATTGTGATAGGAATTTGTTTACGTTACCACCAATTCCCTAATTTGACGTCAAACTCGTTCGAAACCCAAGAGCCACACTATTACTTTAAATTTTGTGCATGGTGTTCCTGCTTTGACATTTTATTATCAACGTTAAAACTATTAAAGATAGATTAAAACACTGTTGAAACTATTTTTTTCCTGAAAGACAAATGCATCAACCTCTTTAGGGGGGGAAAGTTCTATTCTTTTTTACTTTCGAAAGAACATGATACTTTATCGATGTTCTCTGGCTTACTTTCAGCCTATTTTGATACCTTCTTTTTAAGGGACTCAAGTTACTATATCACGTTCGCTGTGTTCCACTAAAAAAATAAATGAAATTCGAAACTCCACTCATAAATCTAACATTACTTTTGAATCTTCTATGAAAATATAAAAGCCATTAGGATTAAATAATCTTTAAGAAAGAATTCCTTTCTCATGTATGTTTCATTCAACGTCTAAATAATGTTTTTTGAAATTAAAAATATTTTCAGTTTTTGTCAAGTATTGTTTTTTAAACAAATATTTTGATCTGTTGATCTCGTATGCCAAAACGTAAAATGAAAGAAATAATTTATCTTAGATTAAACTCTCTTTTATTTGAAATATGGAGTATATAAGAATATGTGTTTTTGTACGTACCGGTATAATTCAAATACTCCAAAAGTATTCATGTACATTTTAAGAATTCCTTATGTTCAAGAAATAAAATACATCAAGAAATGGCCTGATGATACGAAATAAATTCGATATTGATATGTTACTTTAAATTTTAGTTAAGTACTAATCCTCATATTACTATTGTTTTATAAATAAAATATCACCACGATATCACGTGATCGAATAGAAAATGGAAGAACTTATGTCACTGTGTCTACAAGAAATTGGGAAGGGTTAACCAATCACAATAATTGACTATGAGATGAGTGGACTTGCTGTCATTGCTTCGATACAATTCGAAACTTATTTTTAATTATCACTACCAAATTTTTAGTTAAGTACTCCTCCCCATTTTACTATTATTTTTACATACGAAAATATTACCATAATTTTACGAAAGTAATCAATACACACAATAACTACTGTTTTTTCTAATTTCACAAACAGAAAGCCATTTCCTTGCACTTTTACCAACTTTGTCATTTACTACGCTGTTAGTCTTAACAGTAAGTTTACAACTTAAAGGTTTTATTCCTTTTTCCATTGGCATATGTAGCATTTATAAAATTATTTACTCTATGAAAACATTGCGTTAAAATAATAGTATTAAACTCCTCAATATCTAAAATGTAACATAAAGGAACTTCTACATAACTTATATTAACTTATTCTTCTTATATTCAAATGGATCCATCACGCTAATCGTTTCGCATCTTTTATGAAGTAAAAAAACCATGTAAATTGTCGCTAAAGTCTGTGATCCTGCAAAACAGTATGTTTTCATGATAAATTATTAAAAATATTAGATTCTGTCATCTGATTTAAGGCGCACAGATTGAACCGTCAGGAATTGATATAAAAAACTTGTTTTGAAAGAAAAAGTCATTCTCAGACAAAATCCCACCCTTGACATATTAAATTTTATTATTTCATCTCAAATATAATCGAAGCTATTAAAAGTATAGAACACGATTGACTGGGTTAAAAAAAATGAAATCCAATTGAGAACCGAAGCTTTATTTGCCTAAAATAACAACCGAATGTGGAATCTTTATAAAATTATATTAATGTAATTCATTTCGAAAAAAGAAACGATTCGTTTTGCCTTATAATGTTCTTCTCGACGCCATTTATCACCATTGGATGATTTCGTGTAGGTATCAATTTCATCAAAAAAGTTTTCTTATGCTATCGGTTAATTTAATATTAGAAATCTCTCTCATTATAGTAGAATTTACCATTTATCTTTTATTGTTTATGTTCTAAAATTTTAGAAACTATTTTTCCAACTGCATACTTAATAGATTTACTTAAAATATTTCCCCTAAAACATTGGAACAATGCGTTAGGATTTTTAAATTCATAATGGTGATTTTTTGCTTAGTCCAATACAGCTGTTAAGGTAAAATTTTTCCAACTTTTGCAATTACTAAGATATTTCTCTTGGATTTCGATAAAGGTTTTAATGGACGGTAAAGTCATACGGTTAGAGGTTAACGAAAGTAGTCTGGTCATGGCAATTTCCTTGGCTGTTTCTCATTAAATTGTTTTGTGGGTGTATTTTCATCCTCGTTTCAATCCTCCAAATGATTTCGATGAGATATCTCGTCAATAAATATATGACAAAGTTTGGTTATGACGAGATATCTCGTCATCAGGATATTGCCGATTTTTTATTATGACGAGATCAAGATCTTGTAATTTTTTTCCTAAGGACTAGATATCGCGTCAATCAAGATCTGTCAGTTTTGCTAATGACGAAATACCTCGTCTAGATACACTATATGAATTTAATGGCATGCAGTGTACATTAATTCTTAAACAACATAAAATGTTCAGAATTGCGCCCATTTCAATCATCAAAGTACCAACATGTCTTTGGAATATAAGGTATAAAATTAACATTTGTACGGAATTTTAAATAAGGTATTTATAAATTATTTTTGGCTTCCTTACTGACAGTAGTAAGTTCCTTACTGACAGTATCTAGTATATATAAAGAAGAGTCAGCGTTTGTCTGTCTGTTCTCTATACAAGTCTACACCGTTTGACAAATCCACACGAAATTTGGTGCATTTATTATTTGGAAATTTGGTACATTTTTTATTTTGGGTGAGCAGAGGGGGCTTAAAACACTTTTCGAAATCCCCATAGGAACAACATTGAGTATTTATGCGATCAATGTCAGACCAATTCACACTAAATTTGGTACATTCATTCTTCAGACGTCCTTTAGATTCATTCTGTGGGGCGCATAGGCTATACAGGGTGTCCCAAAAAGGTTGTTCCGCAATTTATCTTTTTACCATTTGGATATAGGTAGGCAATGTAAAATGCAAAAGTGCACCAAATAAGGTAAGTAATTAAGATATGTGAATAAAATTATCATGTGATAACAATTTAAGCGGATTCAGTTTTTCATTTTTATACAACCCCTTTAGATAAAAATCCGAGATAGCAAAAATGTTCCTTACCTGCATCCCTATCGTTAGCAGAAAACTGCATTTCTGTAGGTTGAACAGTAACGGAGGTATAATGACGCAAAAAAGTTGACATACCGCTTGTGCACAGCTGTTCAAGCAGTCAGATTAGGGACCGTATACACAATGCTAAAAAGCATTTTTTTTCTGTCAGAAAGTGCAACATTGTGCAAAGTAATGTAGTATTGCAACTGTAGATACAAATCGCACTGAATAATAGTAGACAATGTAATCTTCAATAAAAATATTGTAGAAAAAATTGTTTAAATAAAAGTAAAAGGAAATTTACAACGCATGTTCAAAATGTTTTCCATCTGCAGCAATGCGGAACTTCGCTCTTCATTTTTGGCCATCGTTCTAAATTAGATACGGCCCCCTTAAAATGGAAACTCTTGTATCTTCGCTACTATTCAACCTACAGAAATATGGATTTTACTAACGATAGGAATACAGGTAAGGAACATTTTTGCTATCTCGGATTTTTATCTAGAGGGGTTGTATACAAATTAAAAACTGTATCCGCTTAAATTGTTATCACGTGATAATTTTATTCACATATCTTAATTACTTATCTTATTTGGTGCACTTTTGCAATTAACATTGCTTACCTGTCTCCAAATGGTAAAAAGATAAATTGCGGAACAACCTTTTTGGGACACCCTGTATATTAACCCCGTTCAATTTGTCCTGAGTCAGCAGGGAGCTAAATCAATTCGAAATAACCCCAAGACTAACATTGAATATTTTTACTATCACACAGACCAATTAACACCAAATTTGGTGCATTTATTCTTTAGAATCCTGCGGGAAACGCAATCTAAATATTAACCCCGTTCTATTTTTCTTGGTTTTGTAGAGGGGGCTAAAATCAGTTCGAAATCCCCATAGGAATAACCGTGAGTAGCATTACGATGAATTACAAACAATTCAACCCGAGCAACGCAGGGTAATTCATCTAGTTGTATCTAAAACAAGCTGGTGTCAAAAGTACTCTGTATTTTCATCAACCACCGAATCAGATAAAATCCGCAATACACTACTCACACTAAACTTCGAAACTAATTTAATTGCAAGTGAAGAAATATGTGCTGATTCACGTTCTTAAACAACTTACAAAATATACAGAATCCCACTCATTTAAACCATCAAAATAACAAACAGATTGTCCTCGGATAGGAAATTGACATTTCTGCGGATTGTCAAATAAGATATTTATAAGTAACTTTTCGCTTCAGAACATCTATTGAAAATATTTATGAGCCGTACCCAGGTTAACGCATATCAGACTGTATTAAGACGAGGGAATATACTGTAAAATATTAATCTACTCGCACATTTTAATGTCAGGATCACGTCTGCTAAGATTACACGGTGCTGAGCTCAACAGACCTCCCCGAATTCAATGACTATAGTTCGAAATATTATCTACTCAGCATGATTAATGTTCTTTGACTGCCCGTTCAGGAGAGATTAAGAATTCCACCCCGAAATTGGCAAGTTTGTGGAGTTAAATAAGGATGGAGCACGGCTGCCGGTAAGCGTGATAAAAATCGATCAAAATATCATTCCTGCCACGGAGTTTAAATTACTCGGTAAAGGTAAGCGCGCGGTCATTTGGGAAGGTTTACCGGTTTTAAATGGAAATTGAAGCCGTTTTTATTTTCCATCGAGGTCATGGAAAATTAATTTTCTTTTCCCATTACAATTGAGAGGTAAATTGATGTTTCTTGTTTTTGGAATAATGACTAAGGAAACTGAGGATGTTTGAGAAAAACTAATTGAGCTTCAGAACTCAATTTCGGAAATGAAGCATTCTCTTTTTTGGAGTTTCAGTGTTTTGAATTAGCAGATGCTTTAGTAAGGGAGTATTTGCATATTGGTTTTAGAATTTGTTTTTGAGTGGATTCATCGAATTCGCCTGTAGTTTTAGCGTGATTGAAATATTTGGGGTTTTGTTATTTTAATCAGTAAAGTCGTTCGTTATTGTTATTAGTTGTTGATTCCGAAGTAATTTATTCATACTTTGAACCATTTTGAACTTATTTTCATTATGAATTTGTTGATGCCTTTATATATCATTCTTTTTTAAGTAGCTTCTTTGGGAATTTCTGTTTATTAAACCTCCTGGCGGTGGTCTTGAAGAGATATCTCGTCATTAGCGCAAAACCATTAGCAGGTCTTGATGGATGATATATTTCGTCATTACAAGAAAAATTGCCAGACTTTGATCTGGTCATCATCAAAAAATCGTCAATATCTTGATGACAATTATCCCGTCATTAACAAAATCTGCCAAATCTTGATGAACGATATATCTCATCGAAACCACTTGGAGGGTTAAAGTTCTTTAAAGGCATATAACATCCCCATACACTTAAATTCTATCAAAGCAATATATATCAAACACTTCAATATATATCAAAATTTCAACAAGGTATAAAATGATAAATATAAAATTTCCAGTGCAATTATTTGGTTTCAAAATCCACTATTTTGTTATTTAAATGCCTTAAATCTGTATACTATTTTTATCACATTTATATAACTTAAAACTAATTAAATTTCCTTCTCGTTCTCATTTTAGAGTCTCCAGAGTTTAAAACTGTATCAAGGAAATAGCTTATACTGATAAATGATATTGATGATAGATTCACACCTAAGCTAAGACACGTTAAAAACTATAAAAACTCCGACACTTAAAACCGTATAATTACACAAGAACTTTGTATTACAACAGCAAGATGGGGTATTTTGATTTTTAACTTATCATGAAATAAATGATGCAAATAAAATGAAAAGGAGCATAAGTTTAATCTTGTAATAAATAGAAACGGATCACGTACAAAGAAGGAAAAAATTCCTTTCCTCACTAAACAAATGAGATTTTCATCCCTCGCCTCACAACACAGTATTAATCGGCTATCAGTTCTCGATAATTGAGGTAAGCCAATATAATTTCTGCTAAGTATAAAGAGAAAGAGGAGTGATAAAGTGCCCGAAAAATACTCGCGTCATTTCCCCTAGACTGGATAAATAAAACACGTTGATAAAAACATTTTTGAAAAAAATTTAGAGCCTCTCTTATTATGCACGGAATCCAGAATCTGCGAAAGCAAAAAATTGATCCGGACTGAATAGGAATTTCTTAATTACCCTAGATTATGACCTCTTGTGATTAATGCGTTGACACTTTGCCGTCAGTGGCTAGAGGATATCAATAAATAATATTTATAAGCAAGTCTTTTTTGTGTGACTTGCATAGGATAGAAATAAAATTATTGCTCTTCATATAGAGTGCTAAATATGATTACTATGCAAAGCGATTACTCAATTTTATAACTTATACTTACAATTTGAAGAAATAATTCCTCTTAATCTCCAAACCGTGTTACTTTAAATTAGTTTGTGATATTGGTTTCAGGATTCAAAAAGGTAACTCAATGAATAAAAATGCATAGCGATAATAAGATATTCACCGACTCGGCGATTTATTGTTAAACAGTCAAACATAAAATATCTATATATAATTCGCTATGGTACGTGCCTTAGAAATCGATAAATTACAATTTTACCGTTTAATTTAAATATGCTTCATTTCAATAGAGCTGCAAGTTATTGCTAATTCGACACGGAAAAGATTAAAATTCTTCAGTAAGTCTGATCACAAAGTGAGAAACATGAAAGATAGCAGTAAAAGGAAAGAAGAAAGTGTGAGCAGACGCGAAAATATCTTTAACCCTCTGAATGTTTCGAAAAGATATCTTATCTAAGACCTCGTCAATTTTACTCAAGGTGAGATATCCCGTCATCTAGATCTGGTCAGTTTTGCTAATGACGGGATACCTCTTCAAGAAAAATCTGCCTTATTTCTCCAAGGGGAATGAAGATCGAAGTAGTTAACGCAAATTGTCCCTTGCCCAGAACTTGGGACAGTTGACAGCATTGATAAGATAAGCGCAAAGTTCTAGCATCAAAGGAGGGATAGATATAGGTAGGTATTTTAATTAACGTCACACTTGAGCAACACAATGGGCTATTGGTGATGGAACCCGAAGGAAAAAAATCCTAGGACACCATGTAATTTCGAACCACGGTCAGATGACGAGGTCCCACATGAGTTGGCACCCCACTCTCCAGAAGTTTACACCACGCCAACTTGAAGACATTTGAAGTGGCAAACTTAATGTGCACCAGCCCCCTTTGTAAACGACGGTCTTTGGTTTGGATCCTAACTCGCAACCCTCCGGTTGTTAATCCGTTACTCTTCCAGCCGGGCTACCACGGCCCTCAAAATGCTCTTAAAATTAGCACGAGTTTTTCTCTCAGATTATAGAGAAAATATCTAGTGAAGAATAAAAATACGCAAACAATTGCAAGTCATATCTTAGTTAAGAAAACTGAGACATAATCCAAGTTCCTCTTGCTCAGTAAAATATCTACTTTTGTATCGGTTTGTTGGGTTTTATGTAACGCAAGAGCTGTATTTGGCTATTCCGAGTCAAACTACGTCAAGTAACTAGACATACACGCTCAAATAAAGTTTTACTGACACAAAAAAGAGAAATATACCCATGGATAAAACAAGCCTGCACCGCCTACAACTTTGCCGCTTGGTAGCGCAGTGGGTAACCCATTGTGCCACGGCGATCCCTCTTTTATATGGGAATTTGGTTCGATTTTACATTTACTACAGTTGCTACTCCATTCTGGCTGGAAGAGCAATGAATTAGTTACCACAGGGTTGCGAGTTCGAATACAACTATAGACCGTCGTGTACAAAGGGGGCTGCACGTTAAATCTGTCGTGACCTCGAATGTCCTCACGTTGGCGTGATGTGGAAGTTTGGAGAGTGGGGTGCCAACTCAGGGGTTGACCTCGTCATCTGACCGTGGTGCTATCCACGATTCTTTCCCTTCGGACTTGATCACGGACCGTCGCCAATGGCCCATTGTGTTGCTCCAGGCGACGTTAATTAAAATGTCTACCTACCATTTGAATACATTTTTACAATCTCCAAAGGGATTGTCATTTTGATTTTATGTTTAAATTGATACCAATGGCTATTTTTCATTACATGTGCTGCTCTTCGTCATAAATAAAACTGATTTAATTCATAATGTAACATAAATAGGAATATATTAATTTAATGAATTTATTTTATGAACTCTATTACCAATAAAATAGGCCTTCTTTTCTAACATCTATTACTTCGAAAAACTGGTTTATAAAAAGTTTCAGTTTCAATTAAGCACATTAGTAATTATATTTTTCTTCTCTCTAAGTTTACTTTAGATTTATAGCTTCATTTAAATCTTCGTTCCTTGTACTAAAAAATTTAGATTTAAAAAATATCATTCCGAAAACATGCAGAATAGCTTAGTTCCTGGAGAATAACAAGAAAGTTTTTCAACAAGAACGTATATTTAAGCCTTTTGCATTAAACATGAACGTTACAGTTTAACATTTATGAAAACAAACACACATTATTAAAATTTATTTATATCTTAACATATTAAACATTTATGGAATGCTTATTGAAATATTTCGAAATTCAACATAGGAATTTATGGTTTAACTCACACAAACCTGAAATGTATGTAAAAGCCACATTAATATCATAATAAATACACACATTCTTTAGTACTTAACTGCAAATATAAATTCATTCATTTCAAAAGTATATCTCTGCTTTTTTAACTTATGTCTACAGACGTACAATTTTAGTAGACATAGCATTGCAATTGAGAGGAGCTTCAAAAGTGTGATAAACATGTCGACTAGCAGTCACATGACTTCTCTAAAAAAATTCACGTGGTCGGCTGATTTGGTATCTTATCGTCTCGTTTGGCGATGTAACATCTTATGACAGAGTATATGTGTAAATCCGCATTTCTGTGGATTGGAGACAAAAGTGGAGAAATTGCCGAAGTCTACTATTGTGAGATAATCAGTCAATGGACCAATCAGATGATGAATCAATGGATCGGTGTCTTCTACCGTCCCATGGACCAATCAGATGATGAATGTTAGGCTCCACCCAGCAGACGAAAGCAGTCTGAGTCACCTTACTACTAGTTTTGGTCATATGATCCTGGGCACATAAAAAGATTACCATTGCTCACTACTTTTATATTCCCTCTGTTCTTATTATCTAGCCCCATGGCCAACAGAGCAATCGCATTCTCAAAAAAAAATTCATCCCTTTGATACTTTTTAGTTTACCTTTTGTGAAAACTAACACATATTACTAATATTTATTTAAATATCAAGGCATTAAGCATTTATTAAAACTTTATTTAAACATTTTGCATCAAATTTAAAACATGAGCGTTAAATATGAGTATTTAAGTCCCAACTCACTCAAACCTTAAGTACAACCAAAAGTCGCTGTAACATCACAGTAAATGAACATTCTATTGTACGAATCTTCAGCACCTGAATTAAAAATGAGATTAATTTCATTTCAAAATTTACCTCGTCTTGTACCCTAGCCCATGACCAACAGTGCAATCGCATTCCAAAAAAAGATTCATCCCTTTGAAACAAGTGTTTCAGTTTAACATTTCTTCCTTCTATTAATCATCCTAGTGGTCTTGACGCTGTATCTTGACACAAAAAAGTGACTAGATCTTGATGGAGGAGATATCTTGTCATTATATAAAAACTGACCAGGTCTCTCTTGATCTCATCATCAATAATCAATCAAACCATCAATCAAAAAATCGGCAATATCTGAATGGCGAGATATCTCGTCATTAGCAAAATTGGTTAGATCTTGAGGGACAAGGTAACTCGTCGAAACCCTCGGAGGGTTAAAAAAATTTAGTTAATATTACCAAATTATACGTAACCAAATAATTCACAATTAAATATAAATAAAGCCACAGTAACATCACAATATATGCATGTTAATTCATATTTAGCACCTAACTTCAAAACGTAATTCATTTCATTTCAAATGTGCACCTCGTATTTTTAGCTTGTAACCCAGCCCCTAAGCCAACGGGGCAATCATATTCTCAAAAAAATTCATCCCTTTGATGGGTTTCAGTTCAACATTTCTTCCTTCGATTAAATAAATTCTGTCTACGTAAAAATCAAATTAAATATAACCAAATAATTCAATTAAGTGTAATCAAAATCCACAGTAACATCATAATAAATGCACTTTCACGCATGTCCTGTACCTAACTTAAAAATTTAATTCATTTCATTTCAAAAGTGCGCCACATCTTTTTAATTTGTGACCCAACGCCTTGGCCAGTATAATCCTCAAAAGAGGTTATATCTTTGATACGTTTCAGTTAAACATTCCTTCCTTCTATTAAATAAATTCAGTTAATATAACCAAATTAAATAGTTCAATTAAATATAACCAAAATCCCCAGCAACATCATAATAAATGCGCATTCTATCAAACAAATCTCCAGTACCTGAATCAAAATTAAATAAATTTCATTTCTAAAATGTACCTCGTCTTGTGATCTAGTCCCATGGCCGAAAGAGCTATCGTATTCTCAAAAAAGATTCAACCCTTTTATACGTTGCAGTTTAATATTTCTTCCTTCTCTTATATAAATTCAGTCAACTCTCCAAGTGATTTCGACGAGATATCTCGTCCATCAATATCTTACCAATTATACCAATGACGAGATATATCTTCATCAATATATTCGCGATTTTTTGATGATGACGAGATCAAGATCTGGTCAGTTTTCTTATAATTACGATCGAGATCTGCTAATGACTTTGCTAATAACGATATACCACGTTACGACAACAGGAGGGTTGGTGTAACCAAATCAATCAATTCAATACAACCAATAGCCACAGCAATATTCAATAAATGCACACACGGATCTTCAGTCCTAACTTCTAAATGAAATTCATTTGATTTCAAAAGAGTACCTGGTCCAAACCCCTTGGCCAACAGAGCAATCGTATTCTTAAAAAAGATTAATCCCTTTGATACACGTATTTCAGTTTAACATTTCTTCCTTCTATTAACTCTCCTGGTGGTTGTGTCGACGAGGTATCTAGACAGGAAAACTGACCAGATCTTGATGGACGAAATATCTTGACATTAGTTAAAATCTTACCAGGTCTTGATCCCGGTAGGTAGGTAGATATTTTAATTAACGTCACACTGGAACAACACAACGCTATTGGTGACGATCCGGGATCAATCCCAAAGTGAAAGACCCGAGGACAACACCACGTAATTTTATACCACGGTCAGATGACGAGGCAACACCTGAGCTGGCACTCTCCAAACTTCCACACTACACCAATGTGAGGAAATTTGAGGCCACGACAGGTTTAACGTGCACCAGCCCCCTCTATATACGACGGTGGCTGGTTGGATTCGAACACTCAGGTTGTAATACTTTACTCTTCCAACCAGGACACCGCGGTCTTGATCTCGTCATAAACAAAAAAAATCGGCAATACCTTGATGGCGAGATATCTCGTCTTTAGAAAAATTGGTCAGATCTTGATGGACGAGATAATTCGTAGAAATCCTTGAAGGGTCAAATAAATTCATTTAATAAATTACCAAATTATATATAACCAAATAATTTAATATTTATTAAATCTGAACACATCAAACAGTTATTAAAACGTTTGTTTAAACATTTTGCGTTAACCTTAAAACATAAGCGTTAAACATGAGTGTTTAATGCCCAACACACTCAAACCTTAATTATAAATACCAAAAGCCCCAATAACATCACAATAAACACATATACGTATCATCAGTATCTAACTTCAAAATGAAATTCATTTGATTTCAAAAGAGTACTGGATATTTTTAACTTGTGACCCGATTCCTGGCCAACAGGGCAATCGCATTCCCCCCAAAAAAGAAAACATCTGCCATGAAAGAAGATATTTTCCTTTGATGCGAAAAAGAATTTCACATCACGAGCCTGAAATATTGAAAAGCAGCTCAGGAAAGAAACAATGTAGGAGGCCGGAAAAAATGTCCCGGCAACACGAGAAGAAATTCCCTATCTATCAGTCTCTTAGATTGGATAAAAAGGGGTAGGAGAAGGTCGGCAAGTCTTCGCATTCCAGGAATGTCGATACCTATCTCGCTTTTATGTTTCATACAAATATTTGAACCGGTTCCATATGCGGCGCTTTTTACGCTGTTTCATTCGTTTAAGTATGCAGCTCCTCACTGCAGTTTTATTCGCTCGTAAAAGAGACACGATGAGATAGAAAATGAGAAAATAAATTGTCTACAACAGACTTTTTGACGCAATGTTTGCGTTTAATGTTCTCTTATTTGTGTTTTTTGATTCATACGGGAAGCCCTGTCGTTCGAGTTCGGTATTCAAGTCGGCTCCGCAATTAATGTTGGATGGTTTTCTGCTCTGTGTATTGGTTTTTCTGCCATGAAATCTAAAGTGTTTCGGGTTCAGAAATCTGGAGTTTGATAGAAAACGGAATAACTGAAATTAATAGGTCTTTTCTTTCCAAGTTGTGTACCAGTGTGGTTTCATTCATCACTGCAGGTAAAACACTGCAGGATAGAGGACGACTAAAGCCGTGGTCAAATATGAAACGCAACGCGCAAAGCGACACGCGCAGACCAATCAGAACGTTTTCACCGCTCCCGCCGGCACATCTGATTGGTTGTCGCTTTTCGCCTTGTGCTTCCTATTTGACCATGGTTCTACGCAAAGTATATGCTGACTTTTATCATCCCAGAAAGTATTCCTTAATCTAGCTTTATTTTTTTAAAATTTAGCTGTATCCAACTAACATCAGTCAACATAATCTAATCGTTTAAACTATAAACCTACAGTAAATGTCTCATATCTTTTCACTTACTTTTCGCCAAAATCAGTACACAAAAAATATTTGATTATCATTATATTTTTACAAATGGAACCCTATGCTATTTTAAAAGGTATTACGCATCTAATTTTTATGAATTAAATCAAATAAAATCATGAAATTCGGAAAAGTCGGGATGGAGGAAGCATTAAACGAATCTCCACTTGTAATGTTATCCATTTTTGGTACGCCAAAATTGTCCAGAATCTCCATTCTTAATTGGTTTTACAAAAACATTCAGAAAATATTTTCTTTGTTCCTTGAACGTAATCAGAAACTCACTATTATCGTTTGATTTCACAGACATTCGATGAATCCTCACGAGCTAACTTTTCTGCCCCCCCCCCTCATTTGTTTGTTGTTTGAACTCGTCATTCAGAAGTAAAAATACCCATCTTTTGTTTTTTTTCCTGTGTCTCTGATGGTATCTTTCTTTTCTGGCGAATCATTCATTTTCCCTTGTGCTTTCAACGGTCCCACAATCTCCTGGTTCCCACCTGGTTTCTTCAAGGTATTCAGCGAATAACAAGTGAGAAATTGTTATCGTTTCTTTCCTTTATGATTACATTCGTATGAGCTGCTCCTGATATTGAAGACTGATTCACCATTTCCGCTCTCAACTTGGATCGACATCAGAACTTTTACTTTACTTCATTGACTTCATTTCCTTACCATTTTATTAATTCATTTCCTCTTACTTTGTTTTCTTATCCTCCCAATCATATTCATCATCTTATCCAGTATTTTTTTTCGTGTTTTGTGGTCGAAAGTTTCATGGCGAAGTTTGTTTAGCAACTTGTCCCTTGGATAAGTCCGTGTCTAACAATTCCAACTTACCCAGAAAGAAAGTCGCGGCAAATATGAAGTATGTCGTCATTGATGTATTATAAGCAGTATATCTAAAGACTTACAATTCAAATGGACCCAAATCCTAACAATTAACCCCCTATAATAACCTAAAATAGTCATATTCTAATTTAACTCACTTTAGAAATTTATCTACAAAATCACATTTGCTTATATAAGGACATGAGTTGCTTTTATGATTTGAGACGTAACACATTGTTATAAAAAATGTATTTTTTTCATGTGTTTATTGCTACATCCTTTTATTATGTCTTGTTCCTAACACACAATGCGTTCGTTGATTGAAACATCATAGAAACAATGAAAGAAAATAAATAACTGGAAGTTTGATCGCTCTTTCAAAATTAAATATGAATTTAATTGCATTACGGTTTTAACATTTTGGAAAGAACACTCCACAAAAAGAAACTGAAGGTTAAAATCAAGAAACACATTTTAAAGAAATACATAAAAATTTAAATAATTTTATACTGTTGGAAGAATAATTGCTTGTTATTTAAAGTTAATACAAGTGAAACTCATCGACCACTGAATGCAATATATTTAGTGACATTTTAAAATCTTAAAATTCACTTTTCTTCATATTATTCATATCATTGTAAGTACTCACTTTGCAGAATCGACGCCAATTCTGTTAACCCTTTCTTGTTTTATAACTTCCACTGTGGCAACCCCCCTTGAAGTTGATGACAATTTTTCACTTGGCTACAAAACTTCTTATGCGATGCTTCTCTTTGTTTTCATAATGGAAAGTTTAAACATTAAGCCACATTGCTTACTTTCTAAACAAGTAGAAAATTCGGAGAATTCAAACTCACCATGGAATAAATTTGTTTGCTAAAATTTCGTATTTGTATCAGTGTAATGGCCTGCCAAAACACTGTTACAAAGATACCGATAAAAGAAACACACTAATCAATAGATTCCCTTACTAGTGCAAAACGTCAATCACATATCTTTAAAATTTTGGTAGATAGTTCAATAACGTCGCACTGGAGCAACAAAACAGGTTACGGAGAGTAGTCAATAGTCCATAGTGCTGCTGCAGAGCGATGTTAATTCATCTACCTACCTTCCAAAATTTCAGTTATGTGATGCCGTTTTGCATTAGTAAAGGAATCCATTTATTAGTTCGTTTTCCTTTATCTGTATCTTTATATCAGTGATTTGGCAATGTGGTTATTGCAAAGTCCAACACCAGCTGAGAGAGATCATTCTGCAAGTAAAACCTAATACTTTCTTATTTTAGAGAACCCAGCAGACTTAGGTTCGAATGTAGAAAGAGAAGAAACTGAAGACTGACTGATCGCCAATTTGCATCAAATATTAAAGGTAGGTAGGTAGTTAATTAACGTCGCACTGGAGCACACAACGGGCTATTGGTTCCCCTATCTTTTAAAGGGAAAGATCCAATCAAATAATAAAGACGTTGAGATTGCATTTCTTATGTACTACCATAATTTAATAAAAAAATATTAACGAATTTTACTTTATTTTTCGCTGAAACTTTCTAAAAGATGTCAGATCTTTGGACAAAGGCGGTATTCTTTCTTGATGCGTTTCCCTAAAAGGGAAGGGGCTTCAGGTGACTGACACGAAGAGAGAATAGCGTGTGGCAGGCGACAAGAAAAGTCAGAAGTGATGTAGTGAATAGAGGTGTTAAGGGAGAATTCCCCTTACTGGGTGTTAGGTGGAAAATTAATTTCCTCCAACCTGAATGTCTTGAGATTATTAACGTATACTTGCATGGTAAAGAATATAGAAATGAGATAATAAGATGATCAGCAATTTATATGCTCTGCATTCATTTAATATTAAATAACCACTAAATGGTTTGTCTTTTCAGACATTACTTATTTAGATAATTAACAAATCTTAGCAAAGCTAAGCTGCTAACGAAATTGTTTAGTTGCTCTACGATCATTTCTATACAATATGGTAAACAACCTTCCAAGTGCTTTCGACGAGTTATCTCGTCCATCAAGATCTGTCCAATTTTGTTAATGACGAGATATCTCGTTGTCAAGATATTGCTGATTTTTCTATGATGACGAGATCAAGATCTGGTTATTTTTCTTCTAATGATGAGATATCTCGTCCATCAAGATCTGGTCACTTTTCTTCTAAGATATCTCGTCCATCAAGATCTGGTCACTTTTCTTCTAAGATATCTCGTCCATCAAGATCTGGTCAGTTTTGCTTATGACGAACCCTCTTGCTGGTTGTATTGATGAGATACCTCGTCGAGACAACCACCAGGAGGGTTATCGTTATTTAACCCTCTGAGCTTCAGGAGTTCGTTGTTTGTTTTTTTTTGGTTTTATGGCGCAATTTGGCCATGCTGTGTCAAAGAAGACAGACAACATCAACTGAGCATCGCTAGATTTCCACGTAGCATCGCATTACGGTTTCCCCTTAACACAGGATGACTAAATAACCACATCTTTTGGTTGGAAAACCGAAAATTAAGATTCTATTGGTCAAGGAGATCAAAATTAGAAGTTATGTAGGGAAGACTTCAGGTTTCATAGCGGATATATATGCGTCAATCTTTTAGATGGCTAAAGGAAGTTATAGATGGATATGCATTAAACAATCAGTGATCTGTAATTCTCTCTTTTCAAGAAAAAATCTCTCTATTCCTCTAAATAAATATGCCTACTTTTCTCAGAAACTGTACTGTAACTTCAAGTACATGGCTTTACGTCACAAGGTAATTTGATAACTATCCTTTTGTTTTCATAGATTATTTAATAACTTTCTGTAGTAAATAACGTATCTTACTTGGAACTTAAATTGGCTTCTTTTGGGTGTTTTACACAAAAATAACCTTTCTGAACGTAATATCCATTTCATTTTAAAACAATTTAATATAAAACTGGTTTTGTAGATTTTTTTCTTGACAATCGAATTCCTCTATACTATAGTAACCTGAAATTCCAATTTAACATAAATCTGCTTTCGTTGATATTTTTCTTGACAGTCGAATTTTTATTTATTCTTCAGCAACTTTTGTAATTCCAGTTATTAATAAAGGCATTTTTCACCAGAGATGCAACAGAAACGGAATTAAGCAAACGGAACTCCATCTTCACTGATGAAATAAACATAAAAGTACGAGTTCTCAAAAACAAAGAATGAGCAAATTTAATCTGCAAGAGAACATTCCAACGGGAGTTCGGTTTATTCGGCTCAATCTAAGATTACTTAGAAACTTTTCCAATCGATCCTGACTCAAACCTTCAAAGATTGGAGTAATGCAGAAAACAAGAACGGTTGCTTGCTTCTAAATTTAACTGATTAAATAATCTTTGCAGAGAGAAAGAATAAATACATTGCGTCTTTCGCCTACGTGGGCAACAAGTGCAACAATACCGACACGATAAAAAAAAATCTAAATTGCATTGCATTTGTTGTTTTCCTCGAATGCTTTTATTAAAATGAAAAAGGTTGTTGAATAAGCATAACTAATAAGAAAGAAAAAACAGATTCTAATTACAGTAATATTTTGGTACAAGACATAACTGTGACGCTAATTCTCCATGCAAATATTGTTGCAAACATCAGCCTTCTAATGAATGAATAAAGAACGAATCCTGATGCAGGACTTCTTGACAATGTGATGCAAAACACTACTTTGCCCTTCGAGAGCCAATCGAAGCAAGTCGATTCTAGAATCCACGTTACTTATACTTCTCAGTTCTTAAGACAGTGACTTCGCCACACATTGCTCCGTCCATTTCATTAGAAGATCAATGGTTGCAGGTATTCCACCTGCAGGCTTAAATTATGTTTCATGCTTTGTAAACGCATTTACTGATTATGTTTTTGGATACACCCTATAAAAAAATTTCCTTTTTACTTTCTCCTCATAAATAAAACTGATCTAAAGAAATTAAAGGTGAATATTTTCAAAAATGTTTATTTCAAGACTCACGAGGTTTCGAAAGTAAAACAACGATATAACACTATTAAGGCGCGTATTAATTCTTTCTTCATTAAAAATATTAGCAATATCTACATTTTTAAAGAAATACATTTTTCTGGTTTTTAATAATAGATCTTCACAAGTAAGTCTGTTAGATGAAAATGCATAGCGGGAATAACTTTTCTAAAACAAGGAATCTTATTTTCAGTCTTCGTAGTTATTTTCAAATCCATGCTCTAATATGAAATTGGACTTAATGGTAAATCAACATGGCATAGTAAGTCCTACCTTCATCAGTCGTAAAATATGCTTTATTTAAAAAATAAAGGATTAGTACATTTCTTACCTCTAAAAACGTAAGTTCAGTTACTTAATTTACATAATTTCAATCGCTTCTAGCAATCATATTCTCTCCAGTATTGGATTGAGTCCTTCGGACTTATTCCAGAATCTTGATATCTTGATTACATGATTTCCTTGAGGACGAATGGCTTGTTGGACTTGGTCTAGCACCGGTTGGACCAAGAACAAGCAACGATATAACTTTAAACTAAATCTGATTTCTATTCAAGAAATGATCGTAACTGTTTTAATTAATGTGTCGTTTTTTATGTCTAAGAGAGAAAGCAAACTTCTGATCCTTATTTCAAATTTCTTTCGCAGTTATTGGACAATATTTGGGTTTCTCGATTAACGCTCATAAATCGGTATGCTCATATCACTGCTAACATGATAGATAAAGTAATATAAAACAAATGAAACTGGTTATTTTTCTGATCTGATTTCTTTTCCTTTTAGTTTTAACTCACAATTTAAAGTTTAATTTCACCATTCAGAACCAATAAAAATTAAAAGAAACCCTGAGTAAAACCTTAACAAGGAATGCAAAGATAAAGATTTCTAATAATATTATTATTATTTGGAAACTATGAACAACCACTCTATATCTAGTAAAGGCCCCCTTTGACGGTTTAATTTTACCTCGTAATGATATTTACTAAAATTAAGGAGAAATTAAGAACACAATTGAAAGAAAATGAACAGAAATAGAAGTTTTGAATACGTCTTTAAAATCGAAGCAGTACTGAGAGCATGTATAAAAGTAGAGCGTTACAAAAAAGCATTACAGCTGTTTTGTCTTATGATTTCAAAATTAGGAGGAACAACCAGAAGATAAATATCGCGTCGTGTAGACAAAGGATGTCCGTTCCTGACATGGCCTTCGGACCGAGTTCGCGTCCCACTGAGAGGGGGTCAGCAATATGTCGGTTCTACGATGCTGGGCAATCTTTGGGCAAGTGTAACTATGAATTGCGTGGTGTCATTCGCAAGTGCCGAACTGCGTTGAAAGCACATGTCTTTAATCAATAAAATTATCCTTCAATGTTAATATCAAATTGCACTTTAATAGTTCAAACTGTAAATTAATTGTTTAACATTCACATACAAACAATAAACAATAAATTCAAACTTACTATGTCTCTTTCATTCATTCCACAATCCAAGATCAGGCCCGAGTATTGTCGTCAAAACTAAGGTTTATGTCTTCGATACAATCTACCATTTTTGGCTACAGGAGAGAACTGAACTAACACTAAAAAATAACCATCTTCATAGATAAATGTTTTTAACTAGACCCATATCCAAGCAGACAACAAGTGTTTACATTGAATCCTAGGCAATGATGCCAAAAATGACCCAATAATCAAGCATCTATTTCCATTTTAAACGCCTACATTAATATTGCCTAAGATGTTGCCAACCAAACATTGGTTAAGTGAAACACTTGAATTTTGGTGTTTCCTCCCACAGTTGAGCACATTTTAATCCCTCAGTTTTAAATTTCCTTTAAAAAGCAGAAGCGAATAATTTCAACCCTTCGATATTTCATATCGCATCAGGAACACGCCTTTGCCGCCTTGCTGCATAAAAATGAAGTTAACGCAATGTATCGTACTCTGGAAATTTGGCAACAAGCCAAGATCGAATTACTATCTGCGTAGAAGAGGTTTTTTTCTCCCCGAAAGGAGAATTTTTGACCTCATCTTTCACCGTTTCGATTTTTCCCCCGAGGATTCGATGATGGGTAGAGATCATTCGATTCCTTTACCGATCGCTTAAGAAAATCATTCGCAGATAAGGAATTAATATTTCGGGGAATAATTCTACTCGTAGCATCGAATTTTTTTAAAAACTCCGTAAGACTTATCACGCGTCAGATAAAAAAGTTGGGTATGGTTATCTTTTCTCAATAATGGCCAAAAATTCTCAACTTTAGGTAATGAAAAATATAAATTACCTGTAAATTGAAGCAATTTTAACGCAACTCAACTCCGTATAGCTATTTTCTTCACGCCTCCAGATTTTCTTTTTCACTAAAGTTTAAATTATTTAAAATTCAATATAATATCACTTACACTCATTAGTGTTTCATCGGAACAATCTTATTTTTGAATAATTTGCATAATAACTCGTAGATAAAGAATTAATATTTCGGTAAGTAATTCTACTGGTATCACCCCATATTTTATTTTCAAAATCCGTAAGACTTATCATTCGACAAATAAAAAGAAAATAGTCTGGTTATCTGTTCCCAATAATGGTTGGTGAACCAAAAATTCCCAACTGTAGGTAATGAAAAATATAAATTACCTGTTTTAACACAACTCAACTCCATGCAGTTATTTCATTCACGCTGGCTTTATTTTTCACTTAAAATTTAATTTATTTAAAGGTTGGTTGGTCGATTGGTATGGTAGTTAATTACCGTCGCACTGGAGCAACACAATAGGCTATTATTAATTTATTTAAAATTCAGTATGCATTACTTACACTTATCATTGTTTCTTCGGACAGTACTTATTTTTGAATAATTTTCATAGGGCAACTAACCTATGTACTTAACTCATTGGTATTTGTTTACGCTTTTAGAAATCGGATTAACCCTCCTGGAGGTTAGCTGTCTTGATGAGGTATCGTTATTAGCAAAACTGATCAGATCTTGATGGACGATATATCTCGTCATACGAAGAAAACTGACCAGATCTTGATCTTGTCATCATAAAAAAATCGCAAATTTCTTGATGGTAAGATATCTTGTCGAAAGAAAAATTTGTTAGATCTTGATGGACGAGATATCTCGTCGAAATCAATCACTTGGAGGTTAATATATTAACTATAAGACCTCGCTCACAGCACCTGCGTTAGTTTCTTAATGGATTACATGTAGTGATGACAATGCCATTACTTACGCTTAAAGCTTTATTTTAATGCATTTCTGGCCAATACTAGCTGTAAAGCTCATTATAAGAATACATTAGATTCAAGAAATCACATATTGCTATTCAAATACTTAATATTATCTTTTACGGAGTAATCGTAATTAATGAGACGGCATTAAAACATACCCTTCATATGCGCCATTGTTCCAGAATATTTTCAACTCAAAATACACTGAGTAATCAGTCAATAAATCTCGCAACGTAATAATACATCTCAAGTATCAGTAATAATCTCACAAAAACACAGCAATACAGAACTTAACAACTCAATTACATTCCCAATAATAACTCAATTACCTCAAAAGTACATCTCAATTAATAATTCTAAAGGGAACTAAAATGTAAACATGTTAGTGGCATTGCCAAATATAAAAAATGCGTAATTATCAATTAATTTAATTATACCATTCGCGTTTTCATTACTTTTTTATAAATATCGCTTGCGTTTTCTATTACTTTATCATAAATATTATCGCTTGCACTAATCGTTTTCTTAGATATGTATAAAGATGTAATATTTATTTATTGGGAGAGACAATTTATCCTTAAAGTTATTAAATAGTTTATTTTTTTAACCATGATACAGGATAAAAAGTGATCCACTTCGACGCAAGTTTGCCTTTTATATAGTAGGATACGACTCAAAAAGATAGTATCTCGCTAATCGGTAATAATACAATCTGAACATTGATGTGTGTGTGCACATTTCATATCTCCAATTGAACTAAAGTTAATCAAAAATATAAAGCATACTGATTTCCTTCGCTAAGAACAGATTCATTAGATATAATTTTATCCTATTCCCCTGTTCTTCAGTTTAAAGGTAGATATTTTAACTTATATATAGAGAGAGAGCGTGGTTAAATGCGTGTATAAATTCATTACTCAAATTCAAAATCCAATGAAAGATGAAAATTGATCCTACATTCTCCGTCGTATTAAGATTGCATGACAGTAATCATTAAACTATCTGTAAAAGTTGCACAGCTTCTCAGAATGAATAACTTTCAAATATATGGTTTGATAACCATGAAACTAATTACACATTGAAAGGAGAAATGCTATCACACACATGGTCGTTTTTTACATTTTGTTATGCAAAAAAGGAAGATACGTTCAAAAACATTTCTGAACACTTAGGCTGTAAAAATAACTTTAACACATTTGTCTTCTTTATATTTTATACAACGCCTGATGTAATACATTAAAATATTATCCATTCAAAACTTTTAAATGCATTTTTTTTGTGTATTGATCAAATCTATGATTTCATTTAATGTAAAAATTAATTAATCAAATTATATGCAAAAGAGCGATTTTACCAGTTGCTAAAATCACGTGTTTGTAACATTATATTCTATATTCATTTTGATCTTAGGGCCAAAGTAGCCCAGTTGGAAGAGTAATGGATTAACATCCAGAGGTTTGCGAGTTCGAAACTCGATCCAACCAAAGACCATCGTGTAGTTGGGGGTAGGCGCACGTCAAATCTACCGTGGCCTCAAATGTCATCACGCTGGAAGTTAGAAGAGAGGGTGGCCAGCTCAGGAGTTGACTTCATCCGATCGTGGTTCAAAATTGCGATGCATTGTCCTCTGATCTTTCCCTTCATGATCGATTCCGAACCGTCGCCAGTAGCCCTTTGCGTTGCTCCAGTGTAACGTAAATTCAACTACCTGCCTGCGATTATTATTATTCCATCTACATATCTTTGTTTGATACCACTACTTTCATCACGACTACCACATCCCTAAAAGTGTTTCGACAAGATATCAATATTTTTATGATGAGATCAAGATCTGGTAAGTTTTTCTGACAAGATTTCTCTTCCAACAATAGCTGGGCAGTTTTTCATTCTTGATAAGATATTTCGTCCATCAATATCTGGTCAGACTTGCTAATGGCGGCTTACCACGACGAGACAACCACCATGAAGGATATTCCACCGCATACCATTGTCTTCGAATTTCATACATCAATCTTTCCAATTACGATGCATCCCATCGATTATATCTGTCATTTATGCATTGCAAGAGGCAAAAGAATTTTAATTCCCCTAATTTCATTTAATTTCCCCGAAAGTCCGCATTTATTTCCTCGGGGTCCATATTTACCCTTCTCGTCCGAAGAAAGCGGAAGGGGAGATTCGCAAACAAAGGGAGGATATTTTCCATTACTGTGATAGACAACATCTTCTTGGTTGCCATAGAAACCATGGGATATTGATGTCTAGCGGCGATGGGATATACGAGATGCTATCGAATACGCAGGCTATGAAGCTGGCTTTTTCTCCGCCGATATTGATATTAGACGTCTGAGACCAAAATCGTTTCCCTCGGATACATTAATATTAACGCACGAGTTAGCGGACCCGGTTCCTAGAAGTGAAATGGCCTAGCGAGTTTGCAAAGCTTAGCTATCATTCAATTCCAGTGTTGGTTTTCATATCAGTTCGGAATGGCCATCTAGATGGCGCATATAAGATTTCCTAATTTGTTCGGGTAAGGTGTGCCATCCAATTTATAAAGTCTAAACGGCAGATTGGAATTAGGCGATAAAGGTAAGGTAGAGCGAAATGCGGCTTCCTATTTCGCTTTGATTTACCTTCAGACTTTCTGTTTCAAAAGATTTCATGAATGGAAGGTAAGCGATAGCCCGGTTGGAAGAGTAGCGGATTAGAAACCGGAGGGTTGGAATTCCATGAAGACCGTCGTGTACGTGGGGACTAGTGCACGTTAAGGTGGGTGTATTCACTAGAAATCACGAAAATTGACCAGAATGTCGATAATTTTTTATAAATTCGAAATATTTCCCAACTTTTTAGCTTTCAAACGATACCAAGATCTTGTAAATATTCGAGATAGTTTTCTAGTTCCAATGGTTTTTAGTTAGGTATTGACATGTGCGAACATGTTTCCAAAACTTTTAACTCAATTTCTGAAGAACTGTTTTTGCAATTGAATGCTTGGTTCAGACATAATTCAACAATGAATTGATCAGTTATAATTATTCTTGTGTCATTATAATCTATATAATACAGTGGATGTTTTGAATCTGGGTCGAAGTTATTAGTTAAGAAATGAATTTTTAGTTGATTTTTAAATGTTGAAATTCATGAAAATATCTCGATTTTTTAGACTTATTTCGTGAAAAAATTGTAATAGAAAACCTATTCCCTCTGGCAACTTGAGTGAAGGTCAAAACATGAAGAATAATGTTAGGAATTATTTCCAACAGGAATAGTCTTTCTGAACATATTAAAATTTGAAATATCACTGTTGAAAAATCTTGCTAATTAGCTAATTATATCTAAATTACATAATTAACGAGTAGCTTAATCGGAATTTTTCACACTAGAATGAGTTTAAACACAAACCAATGAAATACTATTAAAAAATTGGATTTTTAAAGTCAAAATTTAAAAAAGTTCTAGTGTATAAATGCACCTTAAATCGTTCGTGGCCTCAAATATCCTCGTGATGGTGTAGTGTGGAAATTTGCAGAGTGAGGTGTCGGCTCTCATCTGACAGTGGTTAGAAATTAAGTTACTGTCCTTGTATCTTTCCCATCGGGATTGATCCCGGAATGTCTCTAATAGCTTGTGTTGCTCCAGTGCGACGTTAACTAACTGCCTGCTTACCAAAAACGAAATATAGCAACTTCTTTTGCGTATTATCAAATGGCAACAACGAATGTAAACAATATAAAATCGATCGTTATGGGATTCATTCTCGAATTTTGCCGCTTAGCTAAAATGTGCTTGATTTGAGTTACATAGCTGCATAACATTGCAAAAAATCCACGAAAGAGCTTGACACTCCAATGGGTTTTTTCAGCAGTCTGATTACAGAACGCTGTGAGAAATGTTGACGATAGAAAGAAATGAAAATATGAGCGAAAATAGGTTTAGAGTCTAAAAATGCCGAATCACCTTTGGACTGGAATGAAATTAAAGACATTCAAAATCTAGGTAGGTAGGTAGTTAAATTAACATCGCACTAGAGCAGTATCAACGGGCTATTGGTGACGGTGCCGCATCAATTCTTTTATGCCAAAGCGTATTACAAATTAAGAAATCAGATAAAAATTGGGTAATAATGGGAGTACCACTTGAATCTTAACTTTATTTTATAGCTTCTTATATATTTTATATTTTTAATTCTTCGTTGCTCTCATTTTTTTAATGAAATTTTATCACTTTTTGAAAACATGAATCGCTCTTAAGAAACTGATTGACCAAAGCGTTTGATTACGAGTTCGAATCTCGTTAGGGTCGAAGTCTGGTTGACTGAAGTTTCCGGGTTTTAAGATCGCAAGTAAATGTGAACCAGCTTTCCTAAAGTGTTCCAGGAGTGTTACTCTTCGAGGGTACACGGTGGGAGCTATATGGTAGCACCACCCATAGTACTCCCGGGTAACGCAGAGATTTCCACGTTCTCACCATTGTAAAATAATAATAAAATTTGAAAATATCAAAGATTGTATTTCTCGTATATTTTTTGACTGAAGTGTGTTTTATTTAAATTTAATTTCATTACTAAAATTTAGTTTATTGGAACCTGGCGGATTATATTCCTTATTTTCACAATTCTCAACTTTCAATGCAATAAAAGGACACTAAAACTGCAAATACCTTGATTTTCTTCATTAAATTTCAATTTTAAAGATTTCTAAGTTCAATGAAAAGTGTAACTCGAATTTCTAAACCTAAGTTTTGCGTATGAAAATGAAAATGGGTTAAAACTGTTTAATTTTAACCCTCCTGGTGGTTGCCTCCACGAGGTATTTCTCCAATAGAAAAATGACCAGATCTTGATCTCTTGCCACCATAAAAGAATTGGCAATATCTTGATGGCTCATTATCCCGATTGGTCAGATCTTGGTGGACGAGATATCTCGTCGAACCACTTAGGTGGTTAAAACGATGAAATTCTCGGGTCGTAATTCCTCCAGTAAGATCAAAGAATCATGCCAAGCTGGAATCGTTCAGCATCCGAAACCAACACTTTTCAGCCTGAATTAAACACCCACAAACAAGAAACATTTCTGAAACCGTCATAATTTTCAAAGCTATCACCACATTCAATCCGAAAGTCTAGCAAGAGGGAATCTTTCCGGTATCACAACAGCTTCCTGAGTACTCGGGCCGGAGACAAATAATGCAAGATAATTAGAACGAACATGTCTGATGAGGGTATGCTACGAATTCTTGGCTAGGAGCCAAGAGTGAGAATCTCATTCAAAGTAACTCTTTCCTTCCGTGTTCAAAGGTTATGCCTTATCGATTGGTCGGGTTTTAATTGTTGCAGAGGCTTTCTTTTTCCGCCTCCGGATCGAATAAAAAGACTCTTAATTTCGGATGCACATGCTAGTGTGTAATTAAAGCAATCTCTTAAGATATATTAGGGCAATCTGGTGTGTTTTTTCTTGTGTTGCGAACTGAAATTGTTACAGAATACCGAAAGAGCGATTTTTTCGATGCTGTTGTGGGTGAACATTGTCAAGCGAACAAAAGGACGTTTAATATTCAGATTAAAATACCGTCATTTGAAACAAAGATGGTGTTCTATCTTTTAGTGGAATCTAGATATGTATCAAAGAGAGTAATTATGAGCAAGGGATTTAAAGCTTGGTTTATTTCCGAATGAACTTTTAATTTTTGAAACAGGTAGGTAGGTAGAAAATAATATTCACACTGGAGCAACACAATGTGCAATGGATACGTTCCGGGATCAATCCCAAGGACAACACCACGTAATTTTAAATCAGGGTCAGATGATGAGGTCAACATCTGACCGTCACCCCACCCTTCAAACCTCCACATCATGTCAAAATTTTTGAAACAGCAGAAAACGCATAAAAAGTTATATATACCAAGAATCCACATAAATATAACTATATAACAGCATTTCTCACTTGGCTAAGCAATTTTTGGCCTAAACTGCCAAAAAGTAAGATTTCTCGATAATTTTACTACGATTACTAAATTGAAGTAATTATAATTTGAAGTAAAGAAAGTTTTAAGTTATTCAGAATTACTTGTTATTCGAGGAATTGTAGCCCTTACATGTCTGCTCATCAATGAGATGTATTTTCTGTTCACAGCTTGGATCTATATTATGATCCTTATTTCAATGTATATTATTTATTCTTATCACTGAGAAGGTAGGTAGGTATTTTAATGAACGTCGCACTGGAGCAACACAACGTCTATTGGCGACAGTCGAAGGATCAAACCCGAAAGGAAAGATCCGAGAACAACACCGTGTAATTTGGAACCACGGTCAGATGACGAGGTCACACCTGAGCTGGCACACCACTCTTCAAACCCCCACACCACGCCAACGTGAGGATATTTGAGGCCACGACAGATTTAGCCCCTTTGTACACGACGGTCTTTGGTTGGATTCGAACTCGCAACCCTCCGGTTGCTAATCCGTTACTCTCCTAACCGGGCTACCGGGGCCCTTTATCGCTGAGAAATATTTTATGTAAATCATTGAGATGCATATTGTGGTCATTAGAATCGCTTTCCTTATTTGGTTTGTCAGCTTCGATTCCTCACTAGGTATATTTCTCTCTTCTGTGTTAGTAAAACTTTCCTTGTGTGTGTATATCCATTACTTGATGTTGTGTTTGGCACAACATGGCCAAATATGACCCTTGCGCCGTAAAAACCCAATCCAATCAACCTTATCGGGGTATACTACATCGTGGTAGTACATATAATTTCAGCGATGCTTTCTTTTACCGCCTCTGGATCCAATAAAAAAGACTCTTAATTTGGGATGCGCATACTAGTGGGTAATTAAAGCAATTTCTTGAGTTATATTAGGGCAATCTATCCTTTTCCCCCTTGCATTACAAAATTGCTATAGGGAGAATTCTTTCGATTCTATTGGTGGCTTAACAATGTCAAGAAAACAAAGGGACCTTTAACTTGTAGACTACAGGCGGTACAACAATCGTACCTAGAGCGGGTACAGCATCTATACCGAAGATTTTGTCTCCCTTTTAAGTGACGGCTGACATCGATCACCATTTGCGAGCTGTCAGCGTCTGGCCCTTGAGAGTAGGTTCTTTTGTTCGAAGCCCTACCTTGTCGATCATTCTGAGAACTCTTTGGGAAACGCAGAATGTCGCGCCAGTGATATATCTCGCATACCAAACACTACGAAAGGTCAGCTATGCTAGGTGGTCAGTCGTAAAAGTCATTCAAGATTCTCTCCCCGAAGTTCTGAAGTCTTCTGAAACTGCCGTTCTGAGACGCGAGTAACGAAATTTGGATGCCGTAGTCTAAAGGTTAATTCCAAGATTAAGGTACTGTCGTTTGAAACAAAGATGATGTCCCGTTTTTTACTGGAATCAAAATATGTATCAAAGAAAGTAATCATGAGCACGAGATGTGAAGCTCGGTAAGGTAATTAACGTCACACTGGAGCAACGCGGCGGGTTATTGGTGACGGTCGGGGATCAAATCCAAAGGCGAAGATCCGAGGACAAGACGTATTTTTGAATCACGGTCAGATGACCTGAGCTGGCACCCCTTTCTCCGAACTCCCACATCACGCCAACGTGAGGACATTCGAGGCCACGTCAGAATTAACGTGCAATAGCCTCCTTTCTACACGACCGGCCTTTAGTTGGATTCGAATTCGCAACCCTCCGGTTGCTAATCCGTTACTCTGCCAACCGGGCTACCGCGACCCCATTTAAAGCTCGATTTATTTTCGAATGAATTTTTAATTTTTGAAACAGCATGGGAAGCATAAAAAGTTCCAAGGATCCAAATAGATATAACTGTATCATATTATTTTTTATTATTTTTCATATATATCATTTTATTTTTCATTTATAAATATAACTAGATCATATTATTTTTCACTGGAATTTTGCACTAAACCCTTTTACAGAAAGTAACAGTTTTTGAAGAACTTTACTATGATTACTACACTGCTGGCCACCCAAATTGCAACACCAAGAAAGACAAGAGATATCACAACAAAATTTATTTTGTAGATAACATGTTGACCAAGTATCAAATGATTAAATTTATAGACTTCTGTGAAGTGTGGTTCCTGCCAAAATCAGTAGCCAGAGTAGCCGCCATTGTTGGAGATCACCGCTGCCACACGCCTCGGCATTGATTCAAAGAGACTTTGGATGTGTTCTTGGGGTACAGCAGACCAAGCAGCTTCCACACGTTGCCAAAGTTGATCTGGTGTGGCAGCTGGGGATGTATTCTGGGTCAATCGTTGAGCAACCATGGACCACATGTTTTCTATCGGCGAAAGATCCGGAGAGCGAGCTGGCCAGGGAAGCAATTCTGGCGATTGACGAAGAACCCTTGGACAATGCGTGCCACGTGTGGTCGCGCATTATCCTGTTGAAATATGGCTGTGGGCAAGCCCTGAAGGTAAGGAAGGACAACTGGCTCCAACACCTCGGAGATGTAGCGCTGGCTATTTAAAGTACCGGCAATGCGTACTAGAGGAGTGCGAGAGTGATATCCAATACCGCCCCATACCATAATTCCCGGTGCAGGACCAGTGTGGCAGTGCATAACGCAGCTGTTCAGCATCCTCTCTCCACGGTGTCTCCAGACTCGAATCCGACCATCGTGGTGTTGCAGACAGAAGCGTGACTCGTCAGTAAAGACAATTTCATTCCATTCTGCCGTCCACATCCTTCTTTCATCGCACCGTTGGCGGCGGAAACGTCTGTGGTTCTGCGTCAAGGGTAGACGAAGCAATGGACGTCTTGCGGACAGACCACTCTGCTGTAAACGGCGTCGAATGGTACGCGCAGACACTGGATGATGCGGTACAGACTGAATGTGCTGTGCTATGGTTCGTGATGTGGCTGAGCGATCCGTCACTGCCATACGCACAATATGCCTGTCATCACGTGAAGTGGTGCACTGAGGTGGATGCGATCGAACACGTCGGTCCGTCGTACCCTCCTGCATCCAACGATCACATATCCGCATTACAGTTGTTTGGTTTCGTCCAACACGACTACCGATTTCCCTGAAAGATAATCCACAATCTCGGTAGGCCACTATCCTTCCTCTGTCGAACTCGGATACTTGATCAAAAGATGATCGCTGTTTTCTACGAGGCATAATTGATCGTTTTTTTTTGAAAAAACCACAAGAAAAACACAATTGCCGTACTTGAAATCGTCGAAATCTCCAAGCCTTAAATAGCGCTTTGAAGTGGCGCCACAGGCGCGCGTGATGTGCGTCTGCGCTGAAATTCTAATCATTTGCATATCTCACCTCCGCTAATGCATGTTGTAAATTTCATATTATTTGCATGCTTCCTTCAGGGTGTTGCATTTACGGTGGCCAGCAGTGTAAATTACTGTTTATCACTGAGATTTATATTCTATTCACACTTGGATGTTTATTACGATCCTTATTGCAATGAGTATATAATTTGTTCTTTATCAGTGAGAAATACTTATGTAAATCATTATCATGTATGTGGTGTTCACTGCATTGCTTTCCTTATTTGGGTTGTCAAGTTCGATACCTCCCTTCGTATATTTCTCTCTTCTATATTAGTACAATTCTTGTGTGTGAATGTCCTCTATTTGATGTTGTTTGTCTTGTGTTTAGCGCAGTATGGCCAAATATGGCTCTTGTGCTGTAAAACCTCAATCCAATCAACTTTATTGTGGTATACTACATCGTGTTCATACATATTTGTTTAGCATTTTGTACTTTAAAATATTTAAAAGAAGCCACCTTTACACGCCTGTTCCATTGATTTCCTTTGAGATTCTTGTGCATTTTATTCGTAATTTTTATATTCGTAAAAACTATTTCGGATTAACCTGAATATTTGAGGCACAGGAAATAGTATCAAATCCAAAATTATCTCATAAACACTGATGGTGGTAACATGCAATATATGTGGTAGAAAGTTCTAGATTTTTAATAAATGTTCTATGAATATGAAAAAAATTCTGTCACTTACACTGCAAAGCGAAGGTCATTTAATATTAACAAACTAATACTAGATAATTCGGTGTTCGTTCTCTGGAAATTCTGAACTATTTTCTGTTCCTAACTTCAAAAAAAGTCACTTCAATTTAGAGGATTTCTTTTCCTGATATCATCTTACGTCTTATTATCATAGCGGAGAATTCTAACAGGAGTAACTTAATGAGAACTCTATCTTGTTTACCAAGTTCCAACGTAATTTTAATTGAAAATGCTTGTGAATTATATAAAAATAGTAATTCTTGATTAAAATCACAAGATTCAATTTCAAACGAACAATGAAAATCTTTAGCCGCGTTTTAATCTTCTAATTTTAAATTTGTAGAATTCACTCTTGTGAATTCACTCTTAAAATGCGTAGCTCATTTCATGATTTGTTTTCAATCACTTATTCAAGTTTAGTAGAATTGAATTTTTTGTCAATTGGAAAACAAAATCTTCATTGCCTAACTTTTATATGGGCGTTATGAATTCAAATGACAAACTAAATAAAAGTCAGGTAATGAGCAAATTGGAATTACTTTGGAATAATGCCGAAAGAAGTCCACCTATCTTCCCTTATAGTAATAGAATAAACGAAATTTGTGTGGCCTTCTTTTAAATCTCTACGTGGTTTCGACGTGCTTTCTTGTCCAACCAGATCTGACCAATTTTGCTAATGACTAGATACCTCGTTATCAAGATATTGCCAATTTTTATTTTGACGAGATCCAAGATCTGGTCAATTTTCTTCTAATGACGCGATACCTCGTCCATTAAACATCAGGTCAATTTTTCTAATGACGAGATACCTTGTCGATACAACCACCAGGAGGGTTAGATAATAAATAAGTACATAGATCAGACCGCTTTTGTTGCACAAGTGTCTCAAGATTTTTTAAATAAACTAACGATATTTTTTATTCAGGCAAGTATAAGACCTTAACATGTAACGAAAAACGCAGAGAGAATCTGAGAGGAAATAAATGGCCAAACGGTATAAAACATTATTTTTAAACAAAACTCGTTTTATCGTGACAGCTCTTTCATTTCTATGAGCGTTCAATAATCCTTACACAGAAGTTTTCGAGGCTGTTTTTTGTGTACAAATATGGCAGCTTCGATTGCTTCAACAACCAACAGTGTATCAATATTTATTTAAGCAGACAAATGTTTTTCGCTGCATCCATGTGCCAACTAAGACATGTAATGGAAGTTGCCGCGAGAATTTGAAATGGGACAAATGGCCATTTCAAATTCAACGGTGTTTAGAATTTAGAATGCCTTCTTGATGCAAACTTTCATTACTTTCATTTCGATGCAGGAGCATAAGGTCATAAACCCTTCATTACACAGATATTTTTGTAGCACATTTTGCGTTCAAATATGTCAGACCTGGATTTATTGAAATAAAGAAACTGTTTTCTCTAGGATAGTAAAAATGAACGTCTTTCTTATATCTATTTGAGAGGCATTTTCTGTAAATCTAAAAGTAGGTGGAGGTAGAACGTGTTTCCTGTGCGTATTTGAAACGTAACGTCCCTTGGCTTGCTGTTTGAATAGAATTTCAGCACTTCGCCATTAAAAATTTCAGACTTCCGAATTGATAGTTGATTAGTCACCGCTAAGCATCGCCTAAATAGTGATAAACTACATTTTACGGTAACCCCGATATGTATAAAGAGGAATCATTTGGGTAACAGAAGTAAAATCTCCGCACTCCGTCTGATTTGTTTATTTACACTGAAAATCTCTCACACAATATACGTTGACTTGGTGTGGAGGCTTAGAGAGTGGGGTGCCAGCTCAGGTGTTGACCTCATCATCTGAGAGTGGTTCAGAAATTACGCTGTGTTGCCCTAGGATCTTTTCCTTCATGCTTTATCCTGGATCGTCACTATTAGCCCGTTGTGTTGTTCCAGTGAGACAAAAATTCAACTACCAACTACCTCTCTCATAATCACACTTAGAAATAAAATGGAAATTACTGAATGAATTTGAAGTGAATGGAATGGCCTATTGGCTTAGAATATCATTATTAACCCTCCTTCTGGTTGTCTCTACGAGGTATCTCGTCATTAGCAAATCAGACCAGATCTTGTTGGACGAGATATCTCGTAATTGTAAGAAAACACGATAGCGATCATTAAAAGAAATGCTAAATCTAGATATTGCCGATTCTTTTATGATGACGAGATCAAGATCTAGTTAATTTGTTTCTAATGAGGAGATATATGGTCTACCAAGATGTGGTCAGCTTTGCTAATGACGAGATATCTCGTCGGACAACCACCAGGAGGGTTAATGTTAAAGAGTGAATTTGCTTAGTAATTGAATGGGTGATGAAGGATAAAAGGAATACCACAGCATTCGAAAATCTCTTGAAAATCAAATTATTAAACCTCCTGGTGGTTATCTCGACGGGGAATCTCGTCATTAACAAAGCTGACCAGATCTTGATGGACGAAATATCTCGTCATTAGAAGACTGACTAGATCTTGATCAGATATCTCGTCATTGGAAGACTAACCAGATCTTGATCTCGTCATCATCAAAGAATCGGAAATATCTTGACGATATATCTCCTCAATAAGCAAAATTGGTCAGATCTTGATGGACGAGATATCTCGTCGAAACCACTTGGAGGGTTAAACTAAAACAAATCCTGGTACTCATTTTTACGAGCGTTCAAGCAGATAACGGATAAGCCCTGCATTCTATTCATTACCACAGAAACCTTCGAGTCGTGTTCAAACATGGCAGATTCTACTCGTGGTTTCGATATCCTGGCCATAAGCCAAGAAACCTGCGGCGGATCCACGCAATATCCATTCACAGGAGATTCATAGTTACCTCTACATCGTGCTTCTCCCTCTAAATAAAAGAGTTTGAAGTACGAAAGGCCCATTCCCGAGCTGCGTTTCCCCGGGAACCGAAAATTCTCTAGAAGAAAATGATTGCTTCTGTAATATTGTATACAAGACTCCGGGAGTGGCAGGACGCTGTTTGCAGAGCTTGCAAATTAACTGCCGACGTTAAAATTACTGCGCCGTCACTTATTGGATTAAAGTGAGTGGCAAAAATTCTTTAAATAACCGAAACGGTTTTGTCTTTGGGATATTTTATTCCGAGTCATATTTTTGATAGGCTTCCCAAAAATAGTTTGTTAGATTCGCTAAATCTGAGATTTTAATATTGTGGCTGCACAAATAAATATTCACCTCCTGGTGGTTTATCTTTGCGTCGAAGACTGCCCTGTAGTGTCAAGCCCCTGGTTGAAAACCTGTTCCAATCTGTCACCAGTTCTGGGCAAGGGACAATTTGTTTTCTTACTTGGATCTCCATTACTCTTTGGAGTATTGGGACAGTTTTGCCTCGACAAGATATCTTGTCCTTAGCAAAATTGACCTTCCTTAAATAACCGAAACGGTTTTGTTTTTGGAATATTTTATTCCGAGTCATACTTTTGATGGTTTCCCAAAGATAGTTTGTTAGATTCGCTAAATCTGATATTTGAATTGTGTGATGCACCAATGAATATTCACTAGTATTAACCCTCCTGGTGGTTTATTTTTGCTTAGAAGTCTGCCCTGTAGTTGCCTATGGTTGATACACCGGTTCCAAACTGTCACCAGTTCTGGGCAAGGGACAATTTGTTTTTCTTACTTGGATCGCCATTACTCTTTGGAGAAATCGGGCAGTTTTGTCTCGACGAGATATATCGTCCTTAGCAAAATTGACCTTCCTTAAATAACCGAAACGGTTTTGTCTTTGGTATATCTTATTTCGAGTAATATTTTTGATAGGCTTCCCAGAGATAGTTTGTTAGATTTGTTGAATTTGATATTTGAATTGTGTGATGCACAAACGAATATTCATTTGTATTAACCCTCCTGTTGTTTTATTTTTGCGTAGAAAACTGCCCTGTAGTTGCCTATGTTTGAAAAACCGGTTTCAAACAGTCATCAGTTCAGGGCAAGAGACAGTTTGTTTCTCACTTGGATCTTCGTTATTCTTTGGAGTAAAAGGGCAGTTTTGTCTCGACAAGATATCTCGTCCTTAACAAAATTGAACTGATCTTGGATGCGATATCTCGTCAATACACTTGGAGGGTTAAGCCAGCGAACATTAATGTTCTTTTCTTGTGAATAATGTACAGACATAAGAGATCTTTTTCGATTAATTTTTAAATTATAATATTTATTATTAAATTTTAGTTTTTACTACTCTTAAAGATTTGTATATCGTTGCCTTACTAGTGAAACACACTAAATCAAGAAACATAGCTGTGAGAAAACGAAGATGGAAAAATTGTATACTATATTAAACTATATTCTGCTTATTATGTTTTTGTTTTCCTAATTAAAAAATGTATGTAACAATTTCGCTAAAGTATATTTTTTGAACTGCATAATTTTTCTCGGGAGTTGATATATTTTTATGGATTTCAATTCAATAAGTAATCTGTCGCACTGAAGTGTTTTGTTCATCTTTTCCTGACTATATTTGCGTACGTCTTTTTCATGCATTTTTTTGGATCATGCATTTTTTCTCTAAATTTTTTTATTTTATGTAGAGAAACAACAATTAATCCTCTGAGTGGTTCACGCACATATAGCACTTCTGCAACCTGCACTTTTCCCAGCATGACTTCTAACCAGATTTTACATTCTTGACCGACTAAATCTTTTTTAATAGCAACCTTTAACCAATAAGGGGTGTTATTTAGTCATTATTTTGATGTTGGGTAAAATCGACACTAGACTATTCTGAAATCTCGCAACGCTCTGAGGGTTAACCTTTCTGGTGATTGTCTCGATGAGGAATCTCGCCAACCAGATCTTAACCCTTCTGGTGAACCACCAGGAGGATTAACTCATCTTTCGACGAAGCATCTCGTCATAAGAAGAAAACTGGCCAGGTCTGGATCTCGTCATAGCAAAAATATCGACAATATCTTGATGACGAGATATCAAAATTGGTTGGATCTTGATGGACGAGATATCTCGTCAAAATCACTTGGAGGATTAATGGATGAGATATCTTGTCATTAGAGTTAAATTGACGAGATATTAATATCGTCACTATCAAAAACTGGAAATGACGAGGTAATTCATCATAAGCAAAATTGGTCAGATCTTTATGGACCAGATATCTCATCGAAATCACTTGCTGGGTTAAATAAATAAAATAACGTGAGCTTACAGTTACAAGCATCTTACACTTAATACAAATCAATGTAAACAATTTATTCAAGTACAAGTTCTTCCCAATTTCCTGTAAACACCTTACCTGGAAAAACAATTGATAAATTCATCGTGGAATTGCTGTCGTTTAATGATAGGCATACGAAAACCCCATTGGTGACTACATGGCCGCCCTCTGATTTGAAACATTGATTCTTCTCCACCGGATATTAATCGCCCCACACTAACCATTGATCGCAATTACTGTTAATGGGATTAAGACGTTAGAGCAATGGAAAGGAACGCTTATAAAGATAAAAGACGCTTTTCACAGAAAAACTCTCATCTGGCGATAAACGAAAAGATATTGGTCAGTGAAACGGAAATAAATAATGGCCCGCTAAATAAAAAAAGGAATAAAAATGTGCTAATGAAGAAGATTAGAGACGTAGGAAATTAAAAAGAGTTTAGTTGTAGGAAAATCGGCCAATTTAATTCTTTTAAATAGATGTTTTATCAAATTTTTTTCTGTACTGTAGTTTAATACATTTCTCGTACCAGGTTGATGTTTGGGGATGTTTATGAATACAATATAAACATTAGAATCTGGAATTCATGGATAGTCAGGAGATTTTTATTGTAATATGTATTAAAATAATTTAAATATCTGTGCAAGATAATCTTAGGTTTAAGATAGTTATATCAATTCTGTACCCCCATATATTATCACTAAAAGCATAAAAGATGATTATACTCCTAATTTGAAAATTTGTTTAAAGACAATTCAATCATATTTCAAATATTTCAAGTTTAACCCTCCTTGTGGTTTCTTAACGAGGTTGTCTTATTAGCAAACTGACCAAATCTTGATGGACGATATTTTTCATCATTAGAAAACTGTCCAGATCTTGATCACAACAAACAAAAATCGTCAATATCTCGATGACGAGGCATCTCGTCATTAGCGAAATTGGTCAAATCTTGATTGACGAGATATCTCGTCGAAACTACTTGGAAGGATAAGTCTATTTCACAATGCAACAATCTAGAGTATTCATATGTAATAGAATGGCAATAAAGTCGACATAAATAAGACTGTTTGGAATTATCATGAACCGTTTCGCAAGCGGTCAAAAGTGTGTAATAGAATTTTGGTCTTGTTTAGAAACAACAATAGAAGTTATCCTGTTTTTAGAATTTCAATGAGAGTAGTTTTCAGAAAAACATACAAGCCACCGGTTGGTTAGTTGGTTGGTTTTGGGGTTTTATGGCTCAAGGTCCATATTTGGCCATACTGTGCCAGACAGAAGACATACAATATCAAGTAATGGAGATACACACACACGCCTCCTACAACTCGAAGGTTGCAAGACAAACCACCAGAAAACGCGGATTTAACTTCCGATTATCCAGCTCTCTCATTTGGTAGATAAGGGACAAAGGGACCTTTAAATATAGACAAGTGACATCACTTTCGGAATAAGTACAGGAAACACGTTCTATCATAACAGCACTAACGCCATCTATATTTAGCCGTACAGAAAAAGCCTCTCATAGTGGCCATAAGGCATACATATGTTTTAGTTTAACGCCATAGGGCAGTTTGTTTTGTTTCTTGTGCAATTGGTAAGTAGGTAATTGAATTAACGTCGCATTAGAGAAATACAACGGGCTATTGTTGACAGTCCGGTATCAATCTCGAAGGGCAATTTTAAAACCATGGTCAGATGATGATGTTTGTTGGGTATATTAATTGCTAACATCTGAACTTTTAATATAAAAGTTGATTTTCATAATGATAGTTTTTTAATTAAGTGTTTACAATCCGTAACCCCGACCCGAAAATAAGTTTTTCAAGACGATACAGGTTATTAAAATTCGAAATGCGAATATAAATACGAAATATGAGTAAAAATGTAAAACAGGTTTCCTATAATTGATTCGGAGGCCGATTATTTCAGTAAAAGCATAAACACCACATGTCTACCTATCAGAAGTTTAAAATAAAACAGGAAACATCCAAACTATTTTATTCTCTAAAGCTATACTGACAAATCCTATTATAACTTAATTTAATTCGCCAGTGGTAAGCTGATGGAAAACTTTTATTGTTTGGATTTATTTTATTGTAATATAAATTTATTCCATGCGTTCGAGCTCATTTTCGATGGATCTTCTCTTATTTATATCAGTTCTTGGCTTATATTCTGCATTGTTAAAAATGAGTAGGCTTAATTTTTTTAAATTTTCCTTTCATTCTATCCTTTTATAATTTTAGTTGATTCAGATAATGTCAGAGCGATGAAATAAGATATATTATGAATTTCGCTTAACCTGCTGCACACGCATCAATTGTTTTAACAAGTAAAAACTTAGAAAGATGTGGACTTAATAATGTAAATCTTGTCTTTGTTTTTTATTTCTCTGCGAAATAAATCCCAGAATGCATTTGTACTTTTTCTTTCGAAACGACTGCCTCGATACACAATTAAAAACACCCACACTAATTCCCTTAATATAAATAAAAAATGGAACTGAAAAGAATATTTATTTCTTATTTTATTAGAACGTTGCTTCATTTCTTAGAAATAGATTAAAAGTACTAATTCAATAAAAAAAAGATGAAGATCAGAATCTAATTTCAAGGGAAACAAACTAAAATTTGTTTGAACTAATTATGCGTTGCATCAAAAACTTGAAAACATATAAGCGCGAATCTCGGCTAGCTTTTCACTTTAAGGGCACAGTAGATTTTCAAAACAAACATTATCAGTTACTATCCAATTGTTATAAAATTTGCATTAAAAGCCTATACATAGCATTTGGTTCAAATACATTAATTTAAGGGAAGTTATTAAGGAAAACAAAAAAAAATTTCACACGCACACAAAAATTTTTAAAATTAGCAAAAATAGGTCTCATGGGCATTAATTTTCCATGTATTCCAATATTTTAATTCACATTTGTATATTTTATTAATTTTATGCATTATTTATTTATTTTATGTATTTATATGTATTGATTTTTGTATAGTTTGTATACATATAAGACAAATTAACTCAATTTGGTAATTGTATCGCTCACTCGTTGATACTAAAACTCCTAAATTTTTGCACAAAAAGCTAGTTAGTAATTAAAGTAGTTAAGCCATGTTTTACATAAAAATTTCAAAATATAAGCTCTTTATAAGCATTATGAATTTCTCATTTGCACTTAGATACAATTAAAAACAATTTTAAGGAAATTGAGAGAACCGAATGAGCCACCAGTTTAAAATCGGAAGAATGTCAAAAAATTTCAATTGGGAAAAACGCGTGTCTGTAGTAGATTTAGTATACTTATCAACAATATTATGCAACTTATCTACTAAATATGTGTTTTATGTTATATATATAACTCCTTCAAAAGGTATCGCAATTGAAAAAATCCTTATGCTATCAACAGAGTTTGATATCAATTAATTTTTAAAGCTAAAATTAAAAAATCGATTTCCGATTGCTTTTGTAGATTATGGAATTTCACTGTTCTCTTAATACAATTATCTAAATGTTGAAGGATATGAAATTGTGCGATCTGTAACTGTATTCTAAAATTCAATGGACTATTAGTCCATGTTCTTTCCACAAAGCAAATAGCAATTCTTTATTATATGGGGGACATTGTTAAATCGTTTATTATGTGAATTTATAGCATCATTAAATTAATTCAGACAGCTGTTACAGTAATTACTAATAATTAATAATAACGTTGTATTAACATTTTATGAGTTATCGATGTTGAGATTATACAGCACTTATGTCATATTAATTATTTAATTATTCATGGCAATTGTATTCAAATATTCGTAGTAATTATGTCATATTTACTATAGCTATTCATATATTGAACACGAATTTGTTTATTTATGGTATTAGTTTAATTAGTTGTGGCATTATTTAGTTAAAAGCTATTATGAGAATGAATGATAAAGAAAAAATGCCGAGAAAATCTAAGAGGAAACAAATGGCCAAGCGGTTTACAATATATCTTGAAACAAAACCATTACCATTTTATTCAATAAAATGAAAACTGTTTTCAAAATAAGTTTAACTGTTTCTTTAGAAATTTCATCTTTGTATACATGGCAACTACTTATTATTCAAATATTTCTTGCCCTTTTTTTACCCTCCAAGTGATTTCGACAAGTTATTTCGTCCATCAAGATCTTACCAATTTGGCTAATGACGAGATATCTCGTCTTAAAGATTTTGCCGATTTTTTTTATGATGATGATATCCAAGATCTGGTCAGTTTCCTTCTAATAACAAGATATCTCGTCTATCAAGATCTGGTCAGCTTTGATTAAGACGAGATACCTCGTCGAGTCCACCACCAGGAGGTTTAATGCAATTAAACATTAACTAGCACGGCTAGAAAATCGACACTGAGCTGTATTGTTTGCATACACATTTTCTAGGGCAAACTAGTAGCTGCACTTCTGTTTAGCATTCGGAAGATGATGAAAGGTCATCATTCTTCATTCATGTTCCCTTTGGGACTCTCTCACCGGAAAGTTTGAAACAAAAGCTTTCGATTATCGAAAACTCGTAAGAGTAAGCAGCGAAAATCCTCCGTGGAATTTCTGAAGACGGGAAGGAATCGAATTCTAAGCCAGCTATCCAATCCCTTTTGTTCGATCCAGAAATGCCCTCGTTAATTTTAATTTGCCACCGTCCCAGTTTTCTGACTCTTGCTATTGATTCGTATGGAAAGGAAAACCTACGAGGATAATACATAATAGAACTTACTCTGAGCAAACGTACTTAAGCTTATAAATGCTATAATGCAAAACTTTAAAAAACTCAGGGCTGATGGAATTGGAGTATTATAAGGTTTATAATATTGCAGTGATTTTCATAAGCCATACGTAGAGTTTACAAGTTATTTGTAGACTTTTTATTTGTGTATACTGTTTTCACGACTAATTGGATTGACGAAAAACTTCTAGTAGCAGTTGTCCAGATTTTTTATGTCTATGAGGGCTGTGTTACGGACTGCAGTACTTGACTGCAGTACTTTTAGTACTGCAGTCCGTTACGATGGTTACGATGTAAAAGATATTTATTGAATCGTATTTTGAAAATTCCATTCTGTTGAAACGAAAATGGGCTTTTAAAAAAAACGCGTATATTTTGATCATATTTCTTCAAAAGTCCTTTATTTTAAGAAAAGCTATGAATTCTCTGCTGATTATAAATAATAGTACTGTGAGTGAACGTACTAAGTTTATAAATGTCACAATGTAAACCTTTAAAACTCAAGACTGGAGGTATTAAAGTATAAAGTTATCATTGAAGTAATTTTTAATAATCTAAAGATAGAGTTTACAAGTTATTTGTAGACTTTTTACTTATGTATACTATTTTTACGACTAATTGGATTGACCAAAGACTTCTAGTAGGGGCTGTCCAGATTTTAGATATGTCTATAATGGACGCTGTGTTACGGGCTGAAGTTACTCAAATGGTTACGATGTAAAAGACATTGAATCGTATTTTGAAAATTCCATTCTGGTGGTCAAGTTCGTAGAAAAGAAATTTTGCTTTTAAAACGTGTATATTTAGACCATATTTCTTTAAAGTCATTTATGTTTACAACATTTGGTTTTATTTATAAGGGGAACTAGTCATGTTTGTTTCATTATAAAAACTAGTAGTTTGATTCAAAATAATGAAATAATATTTTGAAGATTTAGAGATTTTCAAAAATAGTTTTCAATACCCATTTATGATACAAATGTCTCCACGTTCAACTTTTCTCATAGTGGCAATAAGGTTGGCATTTAGGTAGAAAAGTGAAACTCGGACTGTAACAAGATATTTTCAAATCCGGACAGCCGCGACAAAAAAATTTTCGTCAACCCAGTTAGCCGTGTTATTTTCTTAATTCCCAATTCAGAACAAGAAATCGTGATGAAATCGAAATTTCATCATTTGTATGGTATGAATTATTCCATTACTATATAACAATATGTAAGTCGAAACATTCAATGTGACATTTATAATTATATGTTTTTCTTTCTGTGTTGCCACACACAGCTAACAAAATTTCAATATCAATAGATTAAGAAATTGCTAAAAATACAAAACACAAAATTAAAAAATAAACGTCATGGTATACAATAGGTACCATATATTTTACTCAGACTTGGTAGTAGTTTTCTGTGCAATCAAGCTTGTCTCTTGCACCAAATTAATTGTGATAGTGCTGTTATTGTAATGAATATCAATTACTTATTCATACTGCCATACAGACGAATCTAATTACATGGCCCAAAAAAAAAGAAAGAAAAAGTCTAGCAAAACCATACAAACTCGCATTAAATTATAAATACAAATGAACACTATCTGTATTAATACCGATGACGAAAACATAAAGAAATATACTACTAAATAAAATTTAAAGAATAGAACAATTAATTTCCACATAAGTCATTAATATATTTTTAGTTTCAGAACTGTCGAAATTAAAAAACATTAATAACTAGAAAACATCTATAGGAGAAGGGTACCAGTGTAAGAAAAAACTTAAATATTAACATACCTCCCAGGTTTGTGTAAGAAATGAAATTTTTATTTTAAACCATGTAATTTGTCTTTGGTTAAAGTTAGAGATGCCTTTTGCTTGCATTAAGGTGTACGTATATACTAGAAGATTATTTTTGGCTTTAAAATTCCAATTTTTTTTACCATAGGTTATTGGTTTGTACCTAAACTCATTTCAGTTTGAAAAATTCGAATTAACCTAATCATTTTTTCTAATTTTGATATAAATAACTAATTAGAATTATTTTTGAACAGTAATATCTCAAATTCTAATTTGTTCAGAAAGACAATTCCTATTGGAAATTATTCTTAATATTATTTTTCGTGTTTTGACTATCAATCAAGTTGCTAGGGAGAAAAGGTTTTTTATACCTTTTTTTCACAAAGAATGTCTAAAGTCAAGAATTTTTCCTTAAAAATCAACTAAAGATTCATTTCTTGACCAATAATTTTGACTGAGGGTTCAAATATCCACTGTATTATATAGATTATAATGATACAAAAATAATTATAATAGATCAATTCATCGTTGTGTTATCACTGAACAAAGCATCCTATTGCAAAAACAGTTCTTCAGAAATCAAGTTTAAAGTTTTGGAAACAAATTTGTGCATGGTGACATCCTAATGAAAACCCTCGTAACTAGGAAACTATTTAAAATATTTACAAGTACTTGGTATCGCTTGAAAGCTAAGAGTTGGAAAACATTTTTGAATCAATAAAAAGTATCAATATTTGTGATTTCTAGTGTATACATACAACTTAATACATCTGATACTATATATAAATGAGAATAAATACTCAGTGAATATACACACTCATATTTATACTAGAGCATAATTATTCTTTTACTCAGTTAGAAATTTAATTTCTAGCCATCTGCGCGTTAAGAGATTTCCGATTAGTTTAGTATTGCTTTTACACCACAACACATAAAGTATAACTAAATAACTACATTGATTGGTTAAAAAATCCTATGAAAGATTCTATTGGTCAAGAATATCACACTGACGTTTGAAACTTAGTATCCGTGTAGTCAACGCTGTGATATAAAGCAAACCTTAAGGAGTGAATAAAAGTGTAATTCGTACTATGAAAAACTATGCATCGAGCAATAGTCAAAACCTACAGCACTATAAAAATACCAATTGCGGTAACCGTAGCTAGTTTAGGAAACAATTTAGAAATTGCAGAGAAAAATAACAATTGAAATCTCAGCGATCGCAGAGCAACAATCGTAGTAAAATAATCCATTCGGCGAGCATTTTCCGAAATACATGAACGATCACAAAATACACTTGGAGTCCTTAAGAACAGCAACAACCGACTTACAAGGTAAGGAAGATTTACGTAAATGCCCTACCGGTTACGTGTGGCATTTTCCCGTTTGAGAAAAACAACATCTGTGTGGAGTTCTTTTTTCTCTCGCTACACTGGACGAACAAAGGAGGAAATAACGATAAAAAGGTCATTTTGCCTTCCTACCTGCTTTGTCCATTAGTCTTATTTGAACAGATGGTCAGTTTCTCATTCTCATGGAAGAGAGTGATACCGTAACGATCTAAGGAGCGATGTATCTCATTTGAAAGTGCTTAGTGGTTATTAATCTATGAAAATATATTCCAAATGTCGATTTGAATGTGAAAATCGAGTTGTGTATATTCCACTTGTATTAGAATAGTCTTGCATCTTTATAGTCCACTTGTACCTTTGAAATGTATTTCTTAGTATTGATACGTCCACTTGCATCTTTGAAATGTATTTCTTAGTACTGATACGTCCACTTGCATCTTTGAAATGTTTTCCTTAGTACTGATACGTCCACTTGCATCTTTGAAGTGTATTTCTTAGTACTGATACGTCCACTTGCATCTTTGAAATGTTTTCCTTAGTACTGATACGTCCACTTGCATCTTTGAAATGTATTCCTTAGTACTGATACGTCCACTTGCATCTTTGAAGTGTATTTCTTAGTAGCGATACGTCATTTCTTTTGATAGGAGATTTGCCAGTCCCTATTGCATTTATCAAAACAGAATGCGCTGAATTGATATTAGGTTATCTCAAACGAAATAATGTAAATCACGAAAGCCTTTTTATTGTTTATGTAAAGGCCTGCGGTAGCCTGTTGTAAGTGTAGCGGATTTCCAACCGGAGGTTTGCGAGTTTGAAACTCGGTCCAACCATAGATCGTTGTGTATTTGGGGACTGGCGTACTTTAAATCTGTCGTTGCTTCAAATTTACTCATGTTGGCGGGGTGTGGAAGTTTGAAGAGTGGGGTCCCAGCTTAGGTGTTGACCTCGTCATCTGATTGTGGTTCAAAATTACGAGGCGTTGTCCTCGGGTCCTTCTCTTCGGGATGGATCCTGGACCATCGCCAATAACCCATTGTTCCAGTTAATTCAAGTACTTACCTACCTACCTGTTTATGCAAAGTAAAACAATGTTCAGAACAAGAAATAGGTCTATCTTTCCATGCGAGAGTGCTTATTAATGAATAGATCAAATATGTATCTAATTTCAATCTATTTTAGTCTCGTATCACTGCATGTATCATTACTTTCAAAATTTAAAGTAACCCGGTGTATGTATGGTATTTTTTGTACTGCTGAGTCAGTAGCTTTGTATGGTTTGCATTTTAAATATTATTCGAATTCGAGTTTGCAATATAACCATAATTCCTTAGTTCAGCTCTTCCTTGTCACGTCAAAACGTGTACACATGACAACGAACGTGACAGCAATGTATTCGACACTGATTGCTATCATATATATTGAGCCCGATACTGGTTAGATGCTGGCGTTATTAGTTTTCCTTTTATTCATCTTTATAAATGTTGAATCTTAAACAAATTTAAATAAGATAGCATTTTATCCTTTGCAAATCCTCCTCTTTTAAAGTATCATCCGCGTTGTAGTGAATGCATTGTTATCAGAATCCTTTTAGGACTATAATAAAAGAAACAACATTGCAACATTGAAACGAAGAAGTACAGGGTGTACGTGTTGAAGTGTATTAGACTTGCACACACAAAAAACATTTGAATAGGTAGGTATTTAATTAACGTCGCACTATACCAACACTACGGGCTATTGGCGACGGTCCGGGGCCAAACCCAAAGGGAAAGATCCGAGGACAACACAACATAATTTTGAACTGAGGTCAGATTACGAAGTCACGCCTGAGCTGGCACCCCATTCTCCAAACTCCCAGACCACGCCAACGTGAGGACATTTGAGGTCACTACGGATTTAATATGCACCAGCCCCTTCGTACACGACGGTCTTTGGTTGGATTCGAACTCGCAATCCTCCGGTTGCTAATCCGTTACTCTTCCAACCGGGCTACCACGGCCAAAAAAAATTTGGAGTCTACGTAAAAAAGTTTGGAAGCAAATCATATGTAAGAAATATTTGATTCCTACTTTCATTATAGTCATAAGCGGAACACTATATGTTTATGTAATATTTTCGTAACGTTTTTCTATTTTTGTACACATTCCATTTGACGTGTTTTCTGCTCTTTATATAATTCCCTTTAGTACGTTAGTATATTAAATAAAATAAAATGTGATACTATCTATACCAAATTCTCCTCTCTTAGACTCATCCTATTACCAATTGCATTCGAAACACATTTGAAAGTAGACGTCACAGTATAACAAAACACGGTTTATAAAATAATAAGGAAGCATTTTATTCTTTTCAACTTCTCCTTCAAAGTGTACGCGTTGAACGAAATTCGCTGTAAAATATCAGAATCTATATGTTTATGCAATAACTTCATAACATTTTACTTTTAGCACATTATCCATCTTTGTTCACACATTCCGTTTGGCGAAAATTTTATGTTTATTTTATAATCCAGTGTATTAATATACCAAATAAAACAAGGTTATAGCAACTTATAAGACCAGCTATATAAAAATCAAATCTCAAGACGAGACACAACATTTATTTAGTCAAGAAACGAAAACGGTATACATCTCCAAGCGGACAACAGAACGATTACCCTCTAGCTTCTTAATAGAAACAGACGCTGGCACTTTCAAACGGGGCACATGCGCAGAAAAGAGCACGATCATGCGTCCTTGGAGGAGAGAAGAAAACACTACAAGGCTACTATCGAAATTCTTCTATCTCCGACTCTTCAATCACCAACTACAACCGCAACACATTTTAAAAGTAAACATCGTAGTTTAACAAAACACAGCTCATAAGGAAATTAGGAAGCATTCTATCCTTTGCAAAAAATCCTCTTTTAAAGTATACTCAACGATGTACGGAATTCATTGTATTAGATCCGAATCCATATGTCCATGCAATAAATTCATGTATCTATTTTTGGATCATTATTCATTTTTGTACACACATTCAGTTTGGTGAACGTTTTATGTTCTTTGTATAATTCAGTGGGTAAATATGTCAGATAAAATAAAATGATATATACCCGAAATCTTTTATCTCTTGTACTCTTCCTACTACCAACAACATCGGCAACACATTTTAAAAGTAAACGTTACAATGTAACAAAACACGGCATAAAGGACATACATCACCCAATACGTGCCTCTTCCTACCTATTTAATGGTTTACGCTCTGGTGTCTCTCCTAATGGATTACTATACCGCAAAACGAATCCAATTCCAGCTCCAACCCTTATAAATATTGCGCTTGGAATAGTAGCCTAACACACAAACTCACGAACAAACATCTCTTTTTTAAAAGAAGTAGACGTCTGGAAAATAAGAAAGCACTCGTACTCCACTTCCGGGAGCCCTCGACAAGAAGTTTGAAATCAGCAGAATGAAAATAAATCGCCGAGAGTAGAGAAAATGAACGCTCCTTAAAGTCGTTTTCCGGTCGGCTCGTTACTCTTCCTTAAGCTTTTAATCCGGATATCGAAGGGCCTGGGAGAAGAAAATTTTCCTTATTTGCCTTCCCCCTGATGGCAACGATGTTTTAATCGTTTTCGGAGCGTTGAGGTGATCAAGCTGGAGAGCTTACGCTTGGAGCGACACTTTAAATTATATAAGCAGGAGGCTGTGTTATTAGAAGAGGTGGAATCTTCATTAACTTTCGATAAGAAAACAACGATGGAGATATTCCAAACACAGTTCTGAGGGGAGGCTCATAAAATGCATTCCAGAGATGGGGTGGAGAGAATATGCATCAGTCCAAACGAAAACCAAATGGGGAAAAGTTGGGACGAAATCAAAGCAACTTGTAAAATAAGCTTTATTTCTTATCAACTTGTGCATAAGCAATACAATGTGCTTAACCTTCCAAGTGGTTTTGACTAGGTATCTCGTCCCTCGAGATCAATTTTTCTAATGAGATATCACGTCATCCAGATATTGCTAATTTTGTTATGATTACTAAATCAAGACCTGATCAGTTTTCTTCTAATGACGAGATATCTCGTCCATCAAAATCTAGGCGGTTTTGTATTGACGAGAAATCTCGTCATGAAGATAACTTTCGGTAAGATACAACCATAGAGATATTCCAAACACCGTTTTGAGGACAGACTCATGAAATGCATTCCTGAGACAGGGTGTAGAGATCATGCATCAGTCAGAACGAAAATCAAATGTGGAATATTAGGACTAAATCAAAGTAACTTGTAAATAACCTGCATTTCTTATCAACTTGTGTTTTTGCAATACAATGTTCTTAACCCTCCATGTTGTTTGGACGAGATATCTCATACTCGAGATCTGACCAATTTTATTAATGACAAGATATTTCGTCATCAAGATATTGCCAATTTTTTTATGATATCAAGATCTGGTCAGATTTCTTCTAATGACGAGATATCTTGTCCATCAAGATCTTGTCAGTTTTGATATTGATGAGATACCTTGTCGAGACAACCACCAGGAGGATTAAGATGTATACACTAGAAATCACGAAAATTGACCAAAATATCGATCTATTTTTTAATAATTCAAAATATTGTCCAACCCCTTAGCTTTCAAACGATACCAAAATCTTGTAAATATTCGAAATAGTTTTCAAGTTACAAGGGTTGAAGTTAGGTACTGTCACCTAAGACAAACAGATTTCCAAAACTTTAAACTCGATTTCTGAAGAACTATGCTTTTGCAATAGGACGCTTCTTTCGAACAGTGATAACTCAACAATGAATTTAACTATTGTAACTACTTTTGTGTCATTATAATCTATATAATACAGTGGATGTTTTGACCCTCAGTCGAAGTTATTGGTTAAGAAATTAATTTTTAGTTGATTTCTAAATGTTGAATGTAAAAAATGAAACAAATCCTGATTTTTAGATTTCCTTTGTGAAAAAAATTGTAAAAAATAAACTATTCCCTCTAGCAAGTTGATGGAGGGTCAAAACATGAAGAATAATATTAGGAATAATTTCCAACAGGAATTGTTCTTCTGAACACATTAGAATTTGAGATATCACTGTTCAAAAACATGCTAATTAGCTAATTATATCTAAATTAGAAAATTAATGAGTAGCTTAATCATAATTTTTCACACTAAAATGAGTTTAAGCACAAACCAATGACCTATTGTGAAAAAACTGGATTTTTAAAGTCAAAATTTAAAAAAATGTTCTAGTGTATATATACACCTTAACTGAAAATACTTAATTTACTGTGTGGTAAAACTAGTTCAGCCGAACCTTGATTATCCGAGCTCCGAATAACCGAGTGTCCCTGTTATCCGAGCTGAATATGGTACAGAGGTTTTCCTTGCAAAGCTTCAAGCACAAGTGAACGCAAATTAACTTTAACTCAGCTAAACTACCTCTGAATTTTTAATTATTTCCACACGACAGTATTGAAATATAAAAACTAAGACATCAATCCCGTTACTAAGCGTAGATTTGATATATTATGGTAAACATAAATACATCGCAAAGTATTGCGTTTCAAGACATAAAAGAACGAATGAAAGAAGCTTCCTTTACATTATTTTTCGCTTGGGGAAAAATAACCATCACGTATCAGTGTTACGTGACTTCACATTTGTTGAAACTGGAAATAAGTGTTTATATTAAACTGAAAAAGAAATATGTTTCATTAAGGTCTCCGCTCTTTGAGCTGGTTGTCAGAGCAACGAGATCTTATCAAAATGTCTACATGCCATCAAAGAAGAGAACCGCATTTGCAGATGTAGAGATTGTTATAACAATTCTGAATGAAACTGAATTTCTTACGTTCTGGAATACATGCATGAGATGATTTCTACACAGCTGCTTATTAAATATTTATCTGAAGGAAAATGGGTCATAAAACTGTAGAACATACGGCTTAGTCTCCAATTCTTTGTTTCTTACTGAAAGTATTTATCATTTTGAAATGTAATGGACCTCCTGAACTAATATAGCAGCATTTTATTAGTAAAAGAATATTGTAGTGCACATTATGTGCAGCCGTTTTCTTTCCTGGGTCAATTTTATTATTACATCGAAATGTAATGATACATTTTATTTAACCTTTACACCTTCTATTATTTTATTTCGTATTATTTCTCAATGCGTTAAATTTAAATGCTTTAGAGAAATCTTTCGTGCTTAGATTTTTAATAAACAAGTTATTCGAAATTATGAAAAGTATTACCATCAAAATTGCAATTTTTTTGTAATAAGATATTAAACATTGTTTTCAAAACAAGCCTTCGTTAAGAAAAATAAATTGAAATTTTCAAGAAATCATGTTGCATCTAATATTTCAAATTCGCTTTCATTTTGTGGTAGGTTTAAATTATTAAAACCGGTTGTGTTTAATTTCCGGGAATGTAGAAAGCATTAATCTAATCAATCTTTAAAATATTATCTACTTATCAAATTATAAACGCATTCAAAATACTTCTAAATGTTATGAATTTTTTATAGTTTCATCGTATTTATGATTTCATTTGGTTTGTCACTCTATGATTCTTTTTTGCTTCAAGAGGGCTAATTAGATTGGAACCTAAGGCCTAAAGTATATTCCATCCCTTTAAAGAAATTTTTAAAGTGGACCAATATCTATTTCGAGACTGGGATTCGAAGCCAAAGCCTGTTGATTCGAGGGTTAGTGTTCTTCAAATGATATTTCAATTTAAAGTAAAAGCTCACTTGATCAAAAAATTTAGTTTAAAAAAAATTACAAAATATTTAATCAAATTGTGCTTAAATAATATTTTCGTTAGTTTTCATGCTTTCAGTAAAAAGAACATGATTTCATCTTGAAATTAATATTTCTTAGCTACAGCCATTTTGTGTCCAATCCCGATATGCTTGCAATTTTACCAGAAGCTTTAGAACAGCAATAGCACTAGTAGAACCAATCTGGTGAGAGTTGTTTGGTGTCCCCATGCAACCAAAACTATCTGCTTGCTGCATGTTCCGACACTAACTGGTATTTCATACATATCCGTATTTACAAGCACTTTCTATGCTGCCTGGTGTGAATTTCGATGTTTCACTTACATGTGAATGCGCATCACGAACGTGAAATATAAGTAGATTGAGCATTGCTATTGAGAGGAACTTCGAAAAGTGTGACCATCATGTCGACTAGTAGTCACGTGATTGCTCTGTTAAAAAATGACTCGATTAGCAGATTTGGCATCGTCTCGTTTGGTGATATAACATCTTATGATAAGGTAGATATGTATGTGAATAAATTTCTAGAGAAGCGACAAAAATGGTGAAATCCTCAGTCTTCTTCTATGTCGGGAGTACCAATTAAATGATGATGAATTAATAGATGGGCGTCTTCTCAAGTCCCGTGGACCAATCGAATGATGAATGTTCGTTTCCACTCGGCAGACGAAAGTAACTACCCACAATAAAATCTAGCTTCATACCCATTGCCATAAAGTCCACTCGTCCCATATTCAATCGCGGTGGCTGCTTGAGCCCTATCAATTCCTCATTTTTAATGCAATTATTTTCTTCTGTATTTTATTTGTGCATCAATGAGAGGTTTTCTGTGAAACGAAATACAGAGGGTGCTAGTGATTTGGTAACCACTTTCCTAACTTGGAGCTTAATTTGGCATGCTAATCAATGCAATATCGGTACGGTGCTTGTATTCAAAATTGACACCAAACATCGTCAAAACGGAGATAAATCAAATTATTTCTTAACCGAAAGTATTTTTTCTTCTTTGGAAGTTTCTTTACGATGACATTGGAAATACGAAACTTATGCTATCGGTATAGTAACGAGTAAACCTACTTATTACTTATTAAAACACTGTTTTGAGAAATATCCTACATTTTTACATAAAAAGAAAAAATTATGCATTGAAAATAAATAACAAAGAAAGAATTAGTCTCTTAAAAAGAAATATGTAAATGTTTTTATTTCTTAAAATATAATCTATTGTCTACCAGAATTAAGAGGCATCAATCTTTGAAGAAATCGAGAAGAATGTCAACACACGATGTTTGCACTTCGAAACTACAATAATTAATCAACCCTTTTCAAACACTGAAATAAAATTAACTTTCAATAGCAGTCATTTGAATTATATCTACGTCTGTTGTTTTATTAGTAAATACGAAAAGAGTAGGAAATGCCTCCCTAAATTAAGGATTAATTGTCAATTCAAATAAATGAGGCTTCATTTGTTTGGATAATTTATTTCAGTACAATTAGGTTTGGATTTGAAGCCATCAATTTGTGTTGATTCCAAGTATCATAGTTTATAAAAAGGTGACTTATTTTCTGAAGAAAACAAAGTCTCGTAATTTTGAGAGTGGATGTGAGATATCAATAAATATTTCCAAGTAATCAAAGTTAAATTCTTTCCCAAAATTTAATCTTCACTTGAACTTTTTCAAAATTTCAACTAACACAAAAGTTAATTAGATTCTTTTCAAGGAATAATTTCAATGACAAGGTTATAAAAGCGTACGACATTCTACGTAAAAGCGTACGAATGTTTTTCTCGTACGACAGCATACTAGAAAAACATTCCACAGTGCACATACTTGTGTGACGCTATACAATAACCATTATGTTTTTGTTCTCCTCGTGCAATAAACAAAAGAAAAGTAGAACAATAGAACAAGACAGTACAAGTAACAGATGCTGATGTAAATGAATACATTAGTAGCACATTTTAAAAGCTATATCTTTTGTATTACAAATAGATAAAAAAATATTTTGAAATGCGAAACTTTATATTGCATTTTAAATTATTTTAATAAGATTAAGTCCAAGAAAAACATTACCGATAAATTTAATGAAGACGGTTATTTACTGAGTACACAATGAAGAATTTTTGTTCTTAATTTTTATAAGTCATCTTATTTTGCTCATGTCAGCTAGTTGAGCTGTATTGTTTTAACATTTTCCAATGTATAAATATTTTTATCAGTAGGTTGGCAATTCAATCTTCCTAGGGTTTGGAAATTGGTATTTAAGCATCGATTAATACCAATTTTGGAGAATGATACCGTTACCATAATAAGTATACCAGTTTCCATAGTTACTTTTTAAAATATTACTTTCTTTTACTCAGTTCTCAGTTGGAAAAATAGTAAAATATCAGTAGACTCTGCAAGCTGCTTGGGTTTTCATAATTACTTTTAAAAAGTCTCATTTTCTTTTACTCAGTTCATTAAGGAAAGTCGCAAAGCAGCAGCAGATTTCAGACTACTCTGATTTTTTATTTACTTTCTAAAAACTAATTTTCATTTCTCAGTTCTGCAATTTAGAAAAGTCGTAAAATCAAAATAGTACTTTACACAGACTTCTTATATTATTTTTCTTTGACACCATATCATTAGAAACTTAATTTTTAAGAGCATAATCCTCGAATGCCTGTTAAACCCAAAAGTTGCTAAGAAGTGAATAAAATGTTTGTATCTATATAATGCAAACATAAAGCTAATTTTAACATTTTTCTTCAATTGAATTTTTAATTTTTATTAGTTATTTAGCAAAGTAGATAAATAGTAGTTTAAGTTAGAAGTATTGTGTAAACTTGAATCTGTAATTATTATAGCGAAGGTAGTTTTTACTATAGGACGTAACTGTTAACTTCTGGTTGATTAGTTTAGTTAATTGTCCGTTTTTAATGTGTAGGGAATAATGGAAAACGATAAATTAATTTCCATTATTCTCTGCACATTAAAAAACTACCAACGGTTAACTAGTACTAATGTAAATTCCATACCTATCTTTCTATATCGGCAGTCCACCATTAGAAAAAAATAGAATTAAAGAGCATTAAAAATGGAAAACAGAATTAAGTTCACTTTTTTAATTAAAAATTTCTCAACACGTTAGTAATAGTATAGTCACACACTGTGCACTTCTGTAAAAGTTGCTTTACCACAGTAGCATTCTTAATGCACTGAAGCCCTTCGAAATAAAGGAATTGTGTCCATAGTTTTCCGCCCTAAGCAATCCTTAGAAACGACATTATATACATACATAGGTCGGTCACTTCTTTGGATCATATTTTTATAATACATAAATTTATTATGTTATTATTTACCTTAAATAGTAAATAAAAGAATAACATGAATTTATTTTTAGGCTAATTTAAGTAAAAATAAAATAAAAGTATTTAGTGGATCCGTACTAAATAACCATATACACAAAACAGAGAAAAAGTATCTGTAATTATATTTTGGCAATCCTCATCAAGAGTAATTAATGATTAACTAAGTTAGTTTTTGTTACAAACATCAGATTTATTTCATTTTACTGATATATCCCCAGCCTTCAATATCAAGTAAGAAATAACTCGAGGCCTCTTGAGAATAAAATATCCAATTAAGGGAAGTGTCATCTTTATCTTACCTTACATAAATATGACCAAATAACATGGGTTAAATGAGTTTTACTTTTCCTGAGTTTTCAAAGAAAACGTTATTTAGAAATGAGTCGAAGAAATAATCGTAATTTAGAAATTAATCGATGAATTTATAATAATTTAGAAATGAGTCGAAGAATTGATAGTTATTTAGAAATTAATCGAAGAATTTATAATAATTTAGAAATTAATTGAAGAATCGGTAATAATTTAGAAATTAGTCAAAAATTAATCGTAATTTAGAAACGAATCGAATTGATAGTAATTCAGAAATGAACAGAAGATAGTAGTTTAGAAATGAGTTGAAGAATTCATCGTAATTTAGAAATGAGTCAAAAAATAATCGTAATTTAGAAATGCGTCGAAGAAATAAATCGAAGAATCGATAGTTATTTAGAAATGAGTCGAAGAATTGATAGTAATTTTCAAATGAATTGAAGAATTGATAGTAATTTAGAAATGAATCGAAGAATTGATAGTAATTTAGAAATGAGTCGAAAATTAATCGCAATTTAAAAATAAATGGAATTGATAATAATTTAGAAATGAGTCGAAGAATTGATCGTAATTTAAAAATTAAATGAGGAATTGGTCGTAATTTATACCCTGAAACCAAAATTATATAGCGTGATATATGGTTTCCTCTAACTACGAAAGAAACACAATATGTATGAAGAACACTACATCTTCATTTCACCTTACGCAACTCCAAGCTTTAATAACATTGGTTACATAAGCTTCACAGAGTTCTAAGCAAAAACGCAATTTGGATTCCAAAGCCAACGTAACATGATACGTAGTTCATCCCTTTTACACATTATCGAAAAACACAAACAGCATGCATAAATTGCCGAATCTCAAAGAAACTCTCGCAAACAAACAAAAAAAATCAGAATTCACAGACGCGTCAGAATCAAAGGCACGTATTTTGACTATCATGAGAATCCCTTAGAGCAAAACTAGATAACTCACCATGCTTTGGCAATAGACAAGAGTCAAAGATAAAGAAAAGGGCAGGCAGGATTGGAAAAGTCGACTGATAACGAACCTCCCTTTTGATCTTACTAGGAAAGGAAGAAAGAAAGCTGCACCCGATGTTCACACCAATCGATACTCTCAGAGATTTCGATCGGCAAAATCGGTCACAGCCCCCTTTCCAATAAGAATCGTAGCACCAGAGAGGAGGAAATTATTGAAACATTCGCTACGTATTCGGATGGAATTAAAGGAAGCTATCAGGTTATTGAAACTGGGGTGCGGAGCCACTTGTTATGTATTTGCAGAGATGTTATTTCTGTTCGAAGATTGAATTCTCGAATTCTGGGTTGTAAAGTTTATCTTTACATGACATCATTTGCATTGGAGAGAACGTATTATTTGGTATTGGATGTAAAGTCACGATCGCTTAAAATCGCAAGCTTGTCCGAAGGATTTGGTTTTAAGCATTAAAAGCACCATTACTATTCAGTTAAATAAAGATCATTCTGTATGTTCTTCTTTAGACTTTAATTGGAAAAGAGGTCTTAAAGTCGAGCGTGTTCGAAGGATTTGGTTTTGAGCATTTAAAGTAAATATTACTATCCAGTGTTAAATAAAGATCATTATGCATGCTTGACTTGAATTGGAAAAGAAGTTTGATTTGATACGTTGTCTTATAGGTCTTAAATTCGAGCTTGTCCAAATGATTTGGTTTTAAGCATTTAAAGTAATATTACAATACAGTGTTAAATAAAGATAACTCTGCATGATTAAGATTTTAATTGCAAAAGATTTTATTTCATGTTTTTATTGTGATATCCAACATTCTCCAAACTGGGAATTCGCAAAAATAGTTGCTTATGTGTGATCGATAAGCCTAAAATGCAAAAGTTATTATATGCAAATATGTATAAAATTAAATATCTCTAAAAGCGTTATATGATCGAATTATAGTAGCAGAATGAAATTGGGAATGAATACTGCATTCGAATTCGGTTAACTTTGCATTTAGGATTGTAAAGTTAATCCATTCTGAATATAATATTAAACCTTTATATTTATGTGGAATCATTTGTATTTGAGGGCCTACATAATTTGTCATTTGTCTTTAAGCATATTTGATTGTTAAGCATTAATTTTTGAATATTTAATTGAAATTACTTTAATTTTCATTTTGATTGGATCTGCCTGTAACAAATGAAGACTATTCTATATGATGCAATCTTTAATTGCCAAATTTAACTATATATTTGTATTAATTGGTGCTCTGTAGAATGTTTCTATTCTATTAATCAAGTTTTTGTTTTATTAGTTAGTTAATTGAAATTCTTGAAGGTACTGTTATGCTTGTTTTCATTTGATCCGTAAGAGCGAAAATGAAAAAGCTGTAATATTACAAACATTTACAAGAGTTACATAACTCTAAAAAATTTTTATTATCCAATTATAGTTCCCAAATAACAGAAACAAAATTAATGACTGTTTCATTTTCATGAAATTGCATTTCATAAGACTGTTCACGAAATGCAAATTTAGCTGAATATTTAAAATTTAATAATTGTTTTTTCCGATTATTTTTTTTTTGTTTTTAGAGAATTTTACGCTTGAAACTTATTTCTTTTTTGATTTCAAGTCAGCTTATTAATCATATTTATTTTATTTTTTATATATTCGAAAATATTGAGAATATTCAGAATTTTTTTATTATTCTTTGTGTCAAAAATTCTTAATTTCTTAAACTAATCCTCTATCTTACATAAATTTCTGATTATGTACGAGCAACTTGAATTTCACGCTTGCTTTATAGTGACTCAGAAAAATTATAAAAACTCGAAATTGTGATGAAATATGTATTGCAAGCTGATATTTCTAACATTTCCTTGGTTATAATGATAAATAATTCAGTATATGGATAATTTATCTACCGCATCATTTGAGAGCAAGTTAAGCTGTAACATTTTTAGATAAAATAGTAAAACTTAAGTTAAACAATTCTTAGTTTTCTACTTCCTTCACTCTTTGTTCTATCAATTTAGAATACGCAATTTTTATACATGAATTTAGTAAATGTTTAAATGTTAGCTATTTGAGAAATATATTACATACAGACTCACATTCTACTATTCTTTGAATTTTTTAAAAATAAATAATCATTCTGTTAAAATTATGAGCCAGCCTTATCGCGTTGTATAATCATTTCTTAATGGAAAACATAAATAGTCAGTTCTTTCATCTTTGTTTTTGCGTCTACCCTATAAACATATCCAAGTTTGAGTGCGTTTATTGATCTTTATACATAAACAGCTTTCTTATTCCCGTATCTCAGAATACTTAGAAAACATAAAAATTATTCAGTACTGCACTGAATATCCTGAGAAGCTAGTTTTGAAATTTATGGAAAACATATTATTCAGATGTTTACTTCTTATGTGTTGTTTGAACGTACCGTTGGTCATGTTTATTTGAGTCGAAGGAAGTTCTTTACTCTTTTTTTCATGTTTTGACTATATTTCTCCATCTAAATACAAATTGAAATAATTTCGTGACATTTATCATGTAATTAATAGCATTCTTTAAGCAGGAATAAATGTGACTCTTTCCAAATGCACATAGTACATATACTTCGATTGATATGAATTCATATTTATATTGCATAATATTTTGTTTTATTCTAATGGGTTTTAACCGTTTTTCGAATTTAATTTTAAATTCAATTAACTAAATTAACAGTACGATTTTCTTTTTATGCTCAGCAAATATTGCATTCAAAACGTCACTATAAGATATACTCTATACCTTTCAACAACAATATTCGTTCACATTAAAATAGATTAATTTCTGGTTTACAAATATTTCGAGTATTATGGATTAAATGTTTAATTAATCTTAATTAACCTCGTCGTCTGACTACTTTGTTTCAGAATAACGCTCAGTTTTTTAATGTTTTATGGGCTAGTTTGCAGAATATGCTTATAACGTAAGTAGTTATGAATCTTTCTTATGATCGAATTTTAATTTTGAAATGCTTTACTAAAATTCCTACAATTAATGTTAAAAATCTAACTTTTCTTTTTGTTCACTGAAACATCATATCTAAAATCTAAAGAGAGAGGTGTAATACATCTCATTTACATTCGTTTTTCAATTCAAAATGGTTAACTAAGATGAAACAAGGAGAGCGTGATCGTGATTTAAAATGTTAATTAAAAATAAATCTAAAATTTAACAAAAAAAAACAAAAATTGCAAACATCAAACATATTTGGAAATTTAATACGAAAATATAATAAAATTTGAGTCGCCAATTTGAAGATCAGTCACTACCGTGTTTTTGAGGATTACCAATTTTGTTACTGCTACTTTACGACTCCAAAGTCAATCCTGAATATTTTTACTAGTAATAGACATTAAACTATATTCCTCTAAAACATAGTTTTCGTCAAAGCTTCCCTTCATTTGATTTTGTATGCCCATTTAGAGCGGTAAATCCTTGTAATTTTCCTTTGCCATTTTAAAAATGAAGGAAATAAAAAGCGACTTGCAAATTTCAGCAATAATTTTTATCATAAATAGAACTGTAACTTATTAATTTCAACGATGTTGTTATTTTTCATTAGTCAATAGAAACGTGTTAATTCTGTCAAAATTGACAATTTTCTCTTCTTGCGCAAATTTTTAGATTAAAAGATGCTTAAAGTTTTCATTTCCAAGTAAATAAAAATAATGTTTCTTACCAGATTACAAAAGTATAAAATAATTTTGTCTATGTTAAGTAGTTTTGGGGAAACAGATCTTCAAACATGCAACATTAAGCTAAATCACAACTACTCTTCAAAATTGCAAGTCCTTAAAGTGCCTGAAACTTCCAAAATATTTCATCTTGAACCAAAATATTTGTTATTAATTAAATGTTTATTATCGTTATTTATGCATAAACTGTATCAAATTTCATGCAATTCCGTCACCATACGGTCACTGGCTTTTTCTTAATATTTTTTTCAATTCATATGGAAAAACCTTCGTAGTAAACTAAAAATCCACTACTAGATTTAAAATAAATTATTAAAACATTTGAATATATTCACGAGAAGTTAAGCGTATACAATAAAAAATGTATCACACTATAATAACGATTAAAGGCTTTTTTTGTAAGGCTAAATGTAGATGGTGCTAATGTTTTTGTGGTAGAACGTGCTTCCTGTAAGTATTACGTATTGGGTAATTAGAAGTAAAATCCTCGTCTTCCTGCGATTTGTTTGTTTACACTGAAAATCCCTCTCATAGCGAAAATACACCACTCGAACGCCCGAACTCACGAGTTCATTTTTTTACACTCATTCTTTTACCAATCTTACTAAAGTGGTAAAGTTGAGTTGTCCCCATTAATCTGCCACCAAAAAAAATATGTGAGAGTAAATTAGATGAAAATTGGAGAATAAAAATTAATAAAAATAATACATTTCAAAAACGACTAATTTCGAATTGATTTTCTTAAATCTCAAATTAAGATGGCAGTTTTCAAATTTTAATTCATCGATCATTTCTATTAAAATTAGAAATTTCTGAGAATTTGAAAAAGTCTTCTGCGTAACTGTGAGGAAAGAATTATTTAAGTAGAAAAAAGGATCAGGCCGTGTTTCCATGTATTCATGTGTACTAGGCCCCTGGTGTACACTTTTAAGCACGTGATTCAATTAAGTAAATGAAAAATGAACTGTCAAGCATTAACCCTGCACTAATTATTCACATTTATTTTAGAATGAGAAGTGCAACCTCCCAAAAGAGAGACGAAATTTGCTTAAAAAGTTCTTTTAATAACTCAAACCGGAAAATTAAATTAATGGTTCTGCTAATAGCGCTGTATCGTAAACAAGCAATAATTCTTCGGAAAATTGGAAAAATAAAAAGCAGTCTTTTCATGAATATTCTAAGCATACTAATCCAGCCTTTGTTCTTATTTAAAGAGTTTTGTGCACTGTAAAATTAAAATAATTAGAAATACTAGTAAATTTAGAAAAAGGGGCTTCGAATAATTCATTTTGGATTGAATAAACAATACCATGGCTATGTGTCTATTCTCTATGAAGGAAGTTTATCAGATGCTTGAATTCCCTTATTCCAAAATGCACATGATTGCACCTTGATTTCCTTAATGACATATTTCATGAGAAACTCAGGTTAGGCGTAAAATCAAAACGATAAAATGACGACAAAAATGTAGTAGAAAATATTAAAATGTCATTGATTCATTCGTAATTTTACAAGACTTTGATACTCGAAATAAGATATATTATGTTTTTACTAAAGGTTTTCTAGTATTAATTCGTTGAATAGATATTCTCAAAATTGATTGAGATAAAATTGAACTTTATAAGGAAATAAGATCAAAAATTTTTGGAACTTGTTTCCTTCCGAAACACTAAAAAATACCTGACCAAAGCCAAACGCCTGATTAGTCTATAGCATTAAAACTCCACTACTAATGGTCATTTATATTTGTGCTAGCTAATTCTTTCTATTCTTATATTTCTACAAACTTTAAATGAGAAAAGCCGAGTTATATCTTAGCAGAATGTGCAACGTCTATACAGAACGTGAAAGACAGTGCAATTTCGTCCAACAAAAAGTACTTCATGGTGGGGGGATAGGCTACACTTATATATATATTTATTTATTTACTGTAATGTATATATATATATATATATATATATTACTGTTTTAAATTACTTTTTGTACTGGTGGTTAAGTTCACACCACAATACTGCCATTCAGAATTTAGCAGCAGCTCAATTCGATAGATGCTATCACCAATTGATAAATTACCTATTGCCTGAAACCCTGTGAGAGCTGTATTAAGATCACGAGTGTTCTTCCGTATGCGTGGTCGTGCAATGGATGATTGCATCCGGGGAGTTCAGTGTTGCCTTTAGCAACCGAGTGTGAGGTGCCGTGAGACGATAAGACTGAGTGACAATGAAGAGTGAACCCGTGATAGCAATAGCAGTGTCTCACTGGACATCAGACAGGTGTTGAAAGTGATCGGCAATTCGACTGTTCACAGTGGACCTTTCATAGAAGTACATGCCGCTTATTTCGAAGGCCACCTGGTATTTTTCAAAGGCGACACCAGATTTGTTTTTGTTCATAATCACGGCCGTCAGTCACCAATTCAGCAAAAGGTGTGAGATACAGTGCAACCTTGTCTACCGGCAAGTACTTTATTGTGGGTAAAGGTTACACTGGTATGTATTACAATAATATTGAAATTAATTTTTGCAGTGGTGCCTAAGTTCATTACAATATTTTAATCAGATTTTTAGAAATTTCGATAAACATCCTTCTTCGATTCTAATACAATTCTACACACACAACGAGAAATGTTATTGGATGCCAGTAACTGAGATACACATTAAATTAATCTTTTTCATTCATTTTGCAATAATAAATATAAAAAAAATTTCAAAATTGAAATATTTTGTACTATCTTTTAGGCATTATATGCAAAATGTAACATAATGACTAATGCCACAGATATTTAGACAAAAGTACTTTAAATATCAAAAGTTTTAAAATGAAAGTTGTTTTTACGAATTATTCGTAAATGTTGAGAATATAAAATTTATTGTAGTGCTTAATAATTGCATAATTAATGCCATATTATGCCTTACATTAAAAAAACCATTTTTCATTTCTTCTAAAAGTCTACAACTGCGTGTAATCATTTATCACGTGATTTGAAATAAAATGGTCGTTTCGAGACCTTAATTAATCCTCTGAGCGTCACGAAATTTTTGAGTAATGTAGTTACCCTACAATTCATATAACGATTGACTGATTAATCATATCTATTTGGGTAAAAGAATCCTACAAAAGATTTTATGTCAAGAAGGTTAACACTGGTTAGAAGTCATGCAGGGAAAACTGCAATTGGTAGAGAAGATATATATGCGTGTGTGAATACCTCAGAGGGTTAAAACCCCGAGATTTAAAGTGGAATAGTCTTACTAAGCTTGCATTTTATGACGCGTACATTTAGTTACCAAAATTTAATTTCAAAGACTGAATTTATTCTGCATCTGCGAAGTCCTCAAATATTTACCAAAAGAGTAATTTACTAAAATGACTAGAGTTTAAAATTAACCCTACACACGTTCCTTACATTCCGTTTCGAGCATCGTTTGTTTACATGGCAAACAAGTCTCGTTTATTTATTCATCTCAATGCACACAAACCGCTTCGCATGCTTCCCGAGTGTGTCAAGAAACAAACTTCTACAAACAACTCGTAGGCTGTCAGAAATTTAAACGCATTGTGTTTGTCCCGTGTATCAAAAGCCCTCCAAAATGATTTGTTTCCCGAGTTGAAATATCACGTTTTGCTCTGACTGCCCGGAAAGTCACTTCCATCGAATCGGGCCTGAATCGATGGAATCTTTCGTCAGTAGTCGTAGTATGAGGGTTCCCAGTCAAGCGGACAGGTCCTTGGCACGGTGCCATGGGAGGCTCGTCCACAGACCGCAGCGCCACCCACCACAACGACGTTCCCCGGTGAAAACAGTTCCGTTCTGCGTCGTTAAGTAATGGGTATAGGATTGTAACGCGAATCGGGAACGAAATGGACGTTAAGTGGGTACCGCGGTGTGAGGACGGTGTCTGGTGAACAATATCCGACCCATATTTCGTGTCTAGGGAAGGCGATAAGCTGTCTAGCCCCCGACGTATTTGCATGGGAATGACTGGATTGCTACCAGTGAAATGTACCATGGACAGAGGGAGAGGGTCATCGGTACAGTAGTACAAAGGTCAAAGAAATATGAAGCGGGTTTTTTTTCAGAAAAGGACATTGGGTCAAAAAGTAAATAGCGGGAAGGGACGGTGTCTGGTGAATAATAAACAATGTGTATTTCGTGTCCTAAAGGACATAAGCTGTCTAGCTTCTGGACTTATTTATTCATAGGATTGACTGGATTGGTACAAGTCAGGTGTACCACAGGGGACGGATCACCAGTATCGAGGTACTAAGGTCAAAGAAATACGAAACGGGGCTTTATTTGAACAGTAAAGTACGTTAGAACTGAGGAAATAAGTGGTTATAGACGTTGTTTGGGTGAATAATATACAACCTATATTATATGTCTAGGAAAGTGGAAAAGCTGTCTAGTCCTCACGACCTATTTACTCATAGGAATGACTGGATTGGTACTAGTCAGGTACCCCACAGGGAGAAGGGATCACCAGTTCCATAGTACAAAGGTCAAAGAAATATGAAACGGTTTTTTGGTACAGTAAATTACGTTGAACTTGAAGTAAACAACATGGTTATGGACGGTGTCTGGTGAACAATATCTGACCTATATTTCATGTCTAGGGAAGGAAATAAGCTTTCTAGACCCCACAATTTATTTACTCATAGAAATGACAATTGGTACCAGTCATGTTCCTCACGGGGAGTCCCCAGTACCGTGGTACAAAGGTAAAAAAATATGAAACAGGTATTTTCGTACAGTAAAGTACGTCTCGGGACTTTAGGTAAATAGGGTGGTTATTGACAGTGTCTGGTGAGTAATACCCAACCTGTATTTCATGTCTAGGAAAGGCGATACGCTGTATAGCCCCACGAGTTATTTACACATAGGGATGGCAATTGTTACCAGTCAAGTGTCCTACGGATGGCATTACCGGCACCATGATACAAAGGCAAAACAAATACGCGAAACGCTTTTTTATAGTAAATTACTTTAGGATTTTAAGTAAATTAAGTGGTTAGGAACGGTATGGGGTGATTAATATCCAACGTGTGTTTCGTGTCTGTCTAGGAAAGAAAGACAATAAGCAGTCTAATCTTATCAACGTACTTCCATAGGACTGACTAAGATTTGTACCAGTCAGATGTTCCACGAGTGAGGGGTCACTGGTACCTAACATAAAAGTCAACGAAATATGAAACGGTTTCTTGTACAGTAAAGTATAATCTCTTTCCAAGTCATTTGAGTTGGGACGTTAAGTTCTCTCTTGCCTGCAATAATGGCTCCAACCCATTGCTACCTAAATTTCTCTGTAAAGTAGTGTCTAGTCCTAATTTTCTGAATTCAATGTTCTTGTTTGTCACCATTGTGAGGTGGATATTGTCTGGGTACTCACAAAAGAGTTCTCCGATAAATCGTAGAGGAGACAGGTATGAACCTTCTTAGATACATCACTTGCCACTAGTATTATACGTCATCTCGGACTTAAATTTAAATCAAACTCCAGCTTAAGCCCTAAAGATGTATGTTACTATTTTACAAAATCCTCGGGTGGTTTCTTTGTTCCAACATACAATCACGAGACCTTATTATACCTACTTTTCCTAGGTGTACAAAAAATAATTTGAAACATTAAGTCCTTTGTTATGTGTATTCAGCCGTGAAACTTTAAACTAGTGAAGCTTTTACAGTTGATAGTTCTTTTTCATACTAAAACTAGTTATCAACTTTTAAATATTTTTAACATTTTGTCAATATATCTTCCTTGATATAACGCTTCAGCAGAAAATCAAAATTTTTCTGATAGTAAAGGATATAGGTGGCTGGCACTTGAACCTTTTCTAGATATGCTTAGTCATAAACAGAAATCCAATGTAATGTCATTTTTTGAATGTATATTCAATCGGACAACTACTAGCAACTCAAATTTTATAATTCCTTTTTATGTATAACCAAGTTAGTTGTTATCAATTTGTAAGATAGTTGAAAAGTTATATTAATCTGCTCTTCAATAAGAAGTATGCAACCAAAATTTTCCGCGATATATTTCTGCTTAATACGGTTGTGCTCGTACCTTTATAAGTTGGACATTTATAACCTGAGATCTAATGTCCTCTTTGTTGTGTGTATTCAATCATACCAGAACCGATCACAATAGATCCAAACTCCATAGACTGATGACATTATGAATTCAATTTGGCAACTTTAAACTAGTGTGAGATAATCTCAAATTTTATAATTATTTTTATACATACTTTTGAGAGTTGAAAGGTTGTGTTAATTTGCTCTTCTATAAAAACTAAGTTTCTACCTAGACTTGGTAAGACTTGGCACGATATTTATTTGCTTAATAAAGATATGTGTATGGTTGTGCTCGCACCTCTACAAGTTGTGCTTACTCAAAACCTGATATCTAATGTCCTTTGTTTCGCGTATTCCACTGTCCAACTTTATACTAGTGAAGTTTGACAATTCTTTTTCATACATAATAAAACTAATAATTATCAATTTTATAATTATTTTTACATAAAGTTAGTTGTTATCAACTTTTAAGAGATTTACAAAATTGTGTAATCTGTTTTTCTATAAAAAACTAAGCTAACAACCAAAACTTGGCTCGATATTTTCTGCTTGATAAAAGATCTATACGGCTGATTTCGAACCTTTACAAGGAGTGCTCACTCATAACCCGGTATCTAATGTCCTTTGTTTCATGAATTCCCCCACAGTCCAACTTTATACTAGTGAAGCTTGACAATTCTTTTTCGAACAGATTAAAAGTAGTTGTTATAGACTTTTGCAATAGTTTTTAAAAATTTTTAATCTAGTTCTTGAAACTCAAACTGAAAATCAAAACACTACAAAAAATGTTTGTGATTATGAAAGATATGTCTGGTACTCGTATCATTACTAGGTTACTTGGTAATAAATAAATTTATTGTCCTCTGTTGCATGAATATTCAGATGGACAACTTTATACTAGTGAGCCTCAAATTTAATAATTATTTTTTATCCATACTAAAGTTAGTTGTTATCAACATTTGAGAGACTTACGAAATTGTGCAATCTGCTTTTCTATAAAAACTAAGCTAACGACCAAAACTTGGCTGCTTGATAAAAGAGCTATACGGCTGAGCTCGTACCTTTACAAGCTGTGCTTACTCATAACCCGAGATCTAATGTCCTTTGTTGCGCGTATTCAATCACACCGGAACCGATCATAATAGATCCAAACTCCATCGGCTGAGGACATTGAGCGCTCAGAAAGACCACAAACACCGCTCCCCTCTGGCTAATCAGCGCTCCAATGGCCGAACAAGCGCACAAAAATAAGATTCGCTAATGGCGCTCAGAGACCGATAATGGTCATGTTCTGTCGCTTATCAAACAGGAGAGAGAGCAAATAGGAAAAAAATCCAGCCAACGAAACGCAAAACGTCCAAATGAGAGGAGGGAATTATCGTGCTGGACCTGTAGGGGTAAGAAAAGGCAGAGTATTTAACTGGACGTTGATGGCAGAAAAAGTTCCTTAAGGTAGTTTAATGATCGCCGATCTGTGGAGGATCGTTATTCTCTGAGATTTTTTGAGGTTTTAATAACAGCATTATTATACGAGGAGGGTTTTCTTTAAATAATTAACAGAAGTCATGTTCAATAAATGTCGAATGATGTGGCATTAAAATTTTTTGTGGCTCAGTCGGTTTGTAGGCAGCTCAGTTTCGATTCCTCTTTTGAAGTATTTCTCTCTTCTGTGTTAATAAAATTTGCTTTGTATGTGTACATCCATTGTCTCGCGTTGGGCTCAGCTTGACCAAATACGGCCCTTGCGCCATAAAAACCAATAAAAACCAACCAACCTTAAAGCTTTTCGTAAATAGTAAATTTAACGATCTAAACCAGAGATTTTCAACCGGTGTGTGTGGAAGGTGAAACGGCTTACATTGTGTAAGAGTTATTTCTTTCAAGGTTTTAGTTATGAACTTTTGGCAAGAGCGTTCACTAATAATTTCAAATTATACTCGTATTTTTGTTACTAATATAAATAATTGTGAGTATTATTTTTACAAGGAATCATAAATAAACAAGATTTTTGAAAGGCCATTTTGAAGCGTAAGGGTAAGTTATTAAGGGTAAGTTATTACTTTTATTTAATTTTTGTAAAAATCATAATTATATCTATTTTTTCTTCATATCATCAAAAAATATAATTTATGTTTTGATGTGCCATGGTTGGTTGGTTGGTTGGATTGAGTTTTATGGCACAGGTCCGATAGCTGCGCCAAACGCAAGATAAAGTTCGACCAAATAAAATGCATAATACTCAAATTAAAAGTCTGTTTAAAATAATATGTTCATTACTTTTTAGAACATGAAATAACATTTGAACACGAAAACAACATGAATAAACACAGAAGTATGCGATTATCATAATAATGAGTGATAGTTTAAAAGTTCTGATCAAGTCTAGTTTAAAAGATTGATGTGCCATGGAATTTAAATAATTAGTTTATGTGTGCTATGAAGTTTAAAAAGGTGAAAATCGATTAATCTAAACAACCCTTGCTTATGTATCATTCGGTTTGAATTATTTTTTTATTTAGTTCCTCGAATGATTTCAAATCCATATTAATGATTATTTAAGGTAGTGGATTAATTAGAAAACGAAATTGATGTAGTGAATGCACAGTAAAAAGCGGTTATAATTGATTTTATCAAATATTTTAAGTAATAACTATTAAAAATACTTATTCCATGCATAAAGTATCAAATGCATCTTAAAGAACAACCAGAAAAAGTTTTAGATCGCTATATTAATTACGAAAAAAGACAGCATTTTAAATACATTGTAGTCATGAAAAACCGGAAGATGAGAAATAAACACTGAAATTTTAAACTTAGTCGATTTCACTCATGACATTTGAAGAAAAAATTTAATACTTCGCTAAATAATGTAACTGCAGCTAGAAAATATTTCACACATATTCTTTAAAGATGTATAATCAATATGAGATAATAAAAAATTCTATATTTTTTATCATTTTTGGGTAGTGTCCCCTTATAAAAGTAAATCCCAACACAGCTCATTCAAATACATTCTAGTTCAAAAGTAATTATAACTATGTTTAGAAATAAGAATGCAACGGGCTTAGAAATCAATTATTGCTATTCAAGTGCCTTTTTTTCTTTTACTGAGTAATCATAAGTAATGAGTGTGCATTGAAACATGTCCTTAATATTATTCTTCAATGTTCATGCATAGAAATTCATACTGCGTACTACACTTCAAAATACTCACAGAATGTAGTTAATTACTAAATCCCACAATTCAAGAATGCATATCAGTCTCATTAATGATAGTCTCACAAAAACTCAGAATTGAATTAAAATCACAGATTAAAACTACATCTCAATTGTTAATTCTAACTGGAACTAAAAAATTAAACATATTACATTGCCAGATATAGAATATTACATATTTATTAATATTTTAACTAAACTATCTCGTACCCGTTTTGTTTCAGATAAATATCGCTTGTATCGTAGCAAAAATATCTACTATTTTATCATAAATATTACTACTTTCAACTCGTTTTCTTACCTTTATTTATTGAATTACACGAATAATTTCTCTTGAAAGTATTTAAATATAACTTTAGCCAATGAGAGAGCGAGGATAATTTAAATATAACTAAAGCCAATGGTAGAAGGGGTATAAAAAGTTGTCCACTTACGTTTCTAATGCAATAGACAAAGTATGGTCACGCAGTTTCATGCTATTTCTTCGTGTAGCTCGGTTTGAAGATCTGTCATTGGTTGTGGGAAAAAGCATGAAAGCTAATGTGAGACAAATTATTAGCCAATCGATTTGGTAATAATTCAATCAATTATCAACAAATCATTAACCAATTAATAATTTGTCTCATATTTGTATTCATGTTTTTTCCACAACCACGTGACAAATCTTCAACCGAGTGATTGGAAGAAATAGCATGAAGCTTCACACATAATCCGTCTGTTTCATTAGATGATCCATGTAAGTTTACCTCATATGTTAGGATACGTATTGCGAAAGTAAACATTCCAGTGAAAGGGTTATTCGTCGAACTTTGTTCCATCTCAGTTTTCCGAATTAAAACAAACCAATCATGGACCAAGTGGTTAACCCTCTTGGTGGTTTATCTTGGCGTCGGAAACTGCCCTGTAGTGGCCAGCCTCTGGTGTAAAAACCTATTCCAAACTGTCACCAGTTCTGGGAAGGGGAAATTTGTTTTTCTACTTTGATCTTCATTCCCTTGAAGTAATAGTGCACTTTTGTCTCGAAGAGATATCTCGGCTTTAGCAAAATTGACCAGATCTTGGATGATATATTTCGTCGAAACACTTGGAGAGTTAAGACATAAAATTTCTGATTCATCAAAACATAATATAATGAGCTAAACCCTCCTGGTGGTTGCTCGATGAGGTATCTCGTCTTTTGGAAAACTGACCAAATCTTGATGGACGAGATATCTCGTCATTAGAAAAACATACCTTGCAAGAGTACAGTTTAACTTTTAATACATTATTTCGTTTATAAACTAAAGATAACAAAATGAATTCGGGTTTTCTCTTATTTATCAAATAAAAATAGGTTTTCCGATTACTCTAATCATTTACCTCCGAAAATTATTTAAGAAATTAAATTAAAAATGGGGAACAGTTATTAGCTATTTACATAACGCAATCATTGTATGACTAATATATGTATTGATCTTAGACCCCATGGCGTTGCCGTCATTCTTATTTAAAGCTAATTTGAGAAAATTTTCTGCATTTACTAACATAATTAAATCTGTTCTAGCTATTAGTGCTGGAGTAACAGTGAGTAATTGTTCTCTCAGAGATCACTGAAGCGTAAACTTAATTCTGAATTGTTCAGATACCAAAACTGAACGACTAGATGATACTTCGAAGTTCTCGATCATGAATAGTTTCTTTGTCTTGAAAGGAGTCAAGTACGTTTTACATAAATTAAGAAATAACTAAGGAATAAAAACGATATGGTCTGTCTTAACAAACCAGAGAATATGCAGTAATGTTATTTCCATTAACAATACTGAATTTAAAGAACATTGTTTACTGCTTCCAAATTTTTTGTGTGATCACAGAATCAAAATATTTAACACTTTTTCAAGAGTGTTATAAAAATTCTTGTTGTTTTAAAAAAAGAAATATGCTATTATAATACATGAAATGTTTTACATAAGAAATAAACAGGTGTATGTATACACTAGAAATCACGAATATTGATTTTGTTTTCATTGCCTCACAATATTTCCCATTTCTTAGCTTTTAAGCGATACAGATCTCGTAAATATTCGGAATTCTTATCTAGTTACAAGGGTTTTTGTTAGGTACTGTCACCAGTACAAACATGTTTCCAAAACTTCAAACTCAATTTCTGAAGAACTGCGTTTTAGCTAAACGATGCTTCTTTCAAACAGTGATAACTCAACAATGAATTGATCTATTATAATTACTTTTGTATCATTATAATAAATGTAAAACAGTGGATGTTCTGAGCCTGAGTCAGAGCTTTAAGTTAAGAAATTAGTTTCTAGTCGATTTTTAAATGTTAAAATTCCGGAAAAATCTTTACTTTTAGACTTCCTTGGTGAAAACAATCATAAAAAATAACCTATTTTCTCTAGCAACTTGATTGAGGGTCAAAAATGAGGAACAATATTAGAAATAATTTCCAACGGGAATTGTCTTCCTGAACAAATTAGAATTTGAGATATCACTGTTCAAAAAACGCGCTACTTAGCTGATTATATCTAAATTAAGTGATTAATAATTAGCTCAATCTGATTTTCATTGAATTTTTTTAGGTATAAGCAATGACTTGTTGACAAAAACTGAATTTTTAAAGTCAAAATTTAAAAATATTTTTCTAGTGTCCTGTTGTCGAATTGGTTATTCTAGTAAAATAAATTAACTGAAGGGATTTAGTTAATTTATTCTTAGTCTTATTGATATGATTTTTGGTGTGATTACAGAAACAAAATATTTTTCTTCAAGCGTATTAATTGAAATATGTGTTAATCTAACACTCCAAGGGGTTCACACGCTTACGTCCTTTCTGCAACCAGCAGTCTTCCTGCATGGATTCTTGCCAGTTCTGATCCTCTTGACCAATAGAATCTTTCACACAATTCTTTCAATTAATCAATATGATTGTTTTGTCATTATGTGTGTTGTGGAAAAGAATACTACTAGAAATCTTGTGTGTGAAGCCCTCAACGGGTTAAAAAGAAATTTCCTGAAGTTAATTTATTTTTAATCTGATGGGTTGATTATAGTCACTTAAAAGCGTCTATCGAACAATCAGAACACATCATTGGATTAAGGAAACCTTAACTGATTACAGCTCGGAATTCTTAAATTCTTGTGTTATAGCAAACAATAGTTTTAATTTTTTTAACCCTCTCTCCAAGTGTATTTTTTATAAAACTAGTTTTAACCTCCAAGTGTTTCGACGAGATATCTCGTCATTCAAGATCTGCTCAGTTTCGCTAATGATGATATACCTAGTCGAAATATTCTATTACTCCAAGGGATCCATGTAGGATAAACAAATTATCCCTTGACTAGAACTGGTGACAGTTTGGAGCAGGCTTTTGCCCTAGAGGAAACCACTAGGAGGGTTAAGGATTGTGTCTATAGTTCAGTTTTTGTTGTCGGTAAGTAAACTCCGTTGAACAAATTCCATTTTAAATGCTATAGTAATTTTGTAAGATTTATTACAATTTTGAAAGAGGATATGTGTAAAAAGATCTGTAAAACCCATCAAAAGAGTGTAAAGTAATTGATTTTCAGATTTAATTTTCCCTTTTTTCATAAACTTTTTATCTTGAGTCTTTATAAACGGTTTTTTAGCTTCCACAAATATTAAATATTTTGAAGGAATTCTAATCTTTAAAGGAATTAGGTGAAATTGTGAGACTAGACTACATTCAAACTTCCTTTGATCATTAACAGTCAATTTATCAAGATGAAAGGAAATACAGCACTAATGAATTTCTAAACAGTATGCTAAATTAGTTGTTTCAGCTCGGCTTTGAATGCTTGAAACACAAATTTAAACCTCAATTAATCCGAGGATTGCTACCCATTTATTTGGCTATCTAAACTCCCCTAAAAAGAATTTGCTGTACGAAATGTGGTGATTAAAATAGTTTAAATAGAATCCAATTTTCGGTCAATTAATTATTGAAACTTATTTGGGTCATTAAAGTTCTTGAATATACACTGCTGGCCACCGTAAATGCAACACCCTGAAGGAAGCATGCAAATAATATGAAATTTACAACATGCATTAGCGGAGGTGAGATATACAAATGATTAGAATTTCAACGCAGACGCACATCACGCGCGCTTGTGGCGCCACTTCAAAGCGCTATTTAAGGCTTGGAGATTTCGACGATTTCAAGTACGGCAATTGTGTTTTTCTTGTGGTTTTTTCAAAAAAACGATCAATTATGCCTCGTAGAAAACAGCGATCATCTTTTGATCAAGTATCCGAGTTCGACAGAGGAAGGATAGTGGCCTACAGAGATTGTGGATTATCTTTCAGGGAAATCGGTAGTCGTGTTGGACGAAACCAAACAACTGTAATGCGGATATGTGATCGTTGGATGCAGGAGGGTACGACGGACCGACGTGTTCGATCGCATCCACCTCAGTGCACCACTTCACGTGATGACAGGCATATTGTGCGTATGGCAGTGACGGATCGCTCAGCCACATCACGAACCATAGCACAGCACATTCAGTCTGTACCGCATCATCCAGTGTCTGCGCGTACCATTCGACGCCGTTTACAGCAGAGTGGTCTGTCCGCAAGACGTCCATTGCTTCGTCTACCCTTGACGCAGAACCACAGACGTTTCCGCCGCCAATGGTGCGATGAAAGAAGGATGTGGACGGCAGAATGGAATGAAATTGTCTTTACTGACGAGTCACGCTTCTGTCTGCAACACCACGATGGTCGGATACGAGTCTGGAGACACCGTGGAGAGAGGATGCTGAACAGCTGCGTTATGCACCACCACACTGGTCCTGCACCGGGTATTATGGTATGAGGCGGTATTGGATATCACTCTCGCACTCCTCTAGTACGCATTGCCGGTACTTTAAACAGCCAGCGCTACATCTCCGAGGTGTTGGAGCCAGTTGTCCTTCCTTACCTTCAGGGCTTGCCCACAGCCATATTTCAACAGGATAATGCGCGACCACACGTGGCACGCATTGTCCAAGGGTTCTTCGTCAATCGCCAGATTGAATTGCTTCCCTGGCCAGCTCGCTCTCCGGATCTTTCGCCGATAGAAAACATGTGGTCCATGGTTGAACAACGATTGACCCAGAATACATCCCCAGCTGCCACACCAGATCAACTTTGGCAACATGTGGAAGCTGCTTGGTCTGCTGTACCCCAAGAACACATCCAAAGTCTCTTTGAATCAATGCCGAGGCGTGTGGCAGCGGTGATCTCCAACAATGGCGGCTACTCTGGCTACTGATTTTGGCAGGAACCACACTTCACAGAAGTCTATAATTTGAATCATTTGATACTTGGTCAACATGTTATCTACAAAATAAATTTTGTTGTGATATCTCTTGTCTTTCTTGGTGTTGCAATTTGGGTGGCCAGCAGTGTAGATACAAAGTTCCCCAATCACCTTACACTATTAGGAGGCTACTTTTCTAATTTTATTTTCGTAACGTTTTAATTATACTATTATAAAGATAAGTGAAGTTTTAATGTTCTAATATGCATTTATTAATAATTATGCGTTACATGCTCGTTAAGTCTAATTAACCTGTGTTTATTATCCTTATAATGAATATTAATATTCCAAGTACTCTAAAACCTTTAAATGTGGCACATCTCTCGTTGCGTACAGCATAGTAGTACACATTAGTTGCCAGTTATTTACTAAATGTTATTCTGATGCATGTATTTAGCTGTTTCTTTGATTTTGCTGGGCAATTTATTGCAATCTCTTGAAACTTAATTCTTCAGTTTCAGCATTTGCTTTTACTTCGGATTCAGATTTTAAGTTTCATCGTAACAATACCTAAAGCAAAGCAATTAGAAATTACTCAGATTTCAATAAAATATATTTATTAAATATGTGCTTTAAATTGTTATATGGCGTCTATTATAATTGCAATAATAAAATTTTATACAGAGGGTCAATCATATTTTGTAAATTGATTAAAAATATTTATTAAAAATATCTAAAATTGATATGTATGAGTTTGAAGATTGCTTGTGCATACCAACTTGGTGATATGTTTGATGCACTTTTTAGACACCTTAGAAAAGAATATAGGTATGATATACCTTACTCATCTTCCTACCTTTCTAATATTAGTTTAAAACAAATTTCAAACAAATGGTTTAAACTATTTAATATTTACAAATATAAAAAAATTCATAAAATAATTATTTGCTTGTTTAATCTTCCTACCTTTCTAATATTAGTTTAAAACAAATTTCAAACAAATGGTTTAAACTATTTAATATTTACAAATATAAAAAAATTCATAAAATAATTATTTGCTTGTTTACTAAGATAAAGTACAGTGTGTAATAAGCATGTGAAAACATATTTTTAATTTGCTCCTTTAAATGAATTTGTTACATAAAAAATAAAAGTCCAAGCAGTGAAGATTGCGTGCTAACATCAGTATGTTAATATATAAGTTTAAAAGGTTACATTTTTTAAATAACTTACACTAAATTTTTTAAAATTGCATAATCCTCTTAACATTTGTAATGTGTAATGAACATTATTTTACTTGCGGAACAAATTTATAATGAAAATGTGAAAAATAAAAGAATAAAGGCTTTGCTTGGTAAGAGCAGTTAAAAACATTTTTTTTAATTATTTCTTCAAATTAAAAAATGTACAATCGTCGTAAAGATTTCCATTTGCAATTTAGTAACCCTTTTTTATGAAACCAACTGCTTGAAAATGTGAAAAAATTAACACAGTATAAAGATTATCGGCAAAGCAGTTAAAAGATATAGGGCTTGAACGTATGGTAGTATTAAAATGAATATAGGGTAATTACAAAAATTTACGAATGTTTTAATGTTCTTAGAAATTACATAAAAATCTAGTTTTGCTTTAATCATTAAAAATTTTACATCAAGTTATTTTATATTGATGTACTCTCAAACTGATGTGCTGCATCTTCATCTCTAATCATTTTAAGTTGATAGTTTATACGTACACACATGCTACATACATAAATGTCTTATATTCAACAACACTGATTACAGTATAACAACTAAATTAAGTATTTGAATGAAACTCTTGCAGTTTTTAAGTATTATGAAGTATCAGGTTCTACTCAGCAAAGTAACAATCAGCCGTTAACTCTAAATGACACAAACATGAATGTACTGAATTCTTGACTATCACGGAGTAAACAAATGACAACAAACTTTACATGAAGACAAGGTCGTCTTAAGAATTATTACATGCCTTAATTAAAGAATTTAACTTGGTTCCATTCATTCATTTACAGGAATGAAATGCAAGATTCATTTCTTCTAGAAAATTTTAATTACTTACACCACATTGCTAGGGGGTTGAAAGTCGAAACAATTATTTGAGAGATAACTTGGTAAGTACAAACTATTATTTTATGGATAACTTAGTAACTTGTTGAGATTAATTTCTTCTAGAAATTTTAATTACTTACACTACATCTACATTACTTGGGGGTTAAAAATTGAAACAACTATTTTATGGATAAATTTATTTGATAATCAATAATCTATGAGTTACGGCGGAGCTGTATTGAACAGAATTTACCCTAAATTATGTAAATAATTAATAACATATTATTAATTATATAAATTACATTACCCTATATTATAAATGAAGACCATGGTGTCTCTAAATAACCATAATTGAGCCACGGATAACAAAAACAGCATATGACATCAAGAGCCTCTGTAGTCAATGGGTAAAGCATTGAGACCCACTTTCATCCAGTTCCAGGAATAAGAAACACTCTTCATTCCATTTCAAAACAATTTTGTTGGTGAAACGTCCCTATTGCTGTTTTAAAGCTGATGAATTTATAAAGAGTATCAATGTACTGTTGGTGATAAATTTTGGCTGTTTAGAGTTAACGGTGTTTAACATGCTGCACATGGTTACGCCATAAAGCCAAATGTTGCTTGTTTGGGGTCTTGTCTCAAGCTCTAAAAACGGACATGCTGCGCCAAGTGCAAGATAAAATGATAAAAGCAATGAAATATAAAATCATTAAAATAAAATGGGTAACTAATCGAGTCCAAGGATTTTACAACAGCAAAATACGAGTTTAATGAGTTCGCAATTAAAGTTATATTGAAGCATAACGTTAGAAAAAATAAAAGAGCTCAAACAGTTCCTTTTAAGAGATTATGCACTATACCTAGTACTGTTGAAGATAATATGTTTATTTTTTATTTCTAATGCTTGACTTTTGACCTCTTCAGCAGTACAAGTAGTGAACAGACGGCTATTTCTGAAAAAGCTTCCAGTGGGTAAGTAGCAGTTACTCCTAACAGTGACAATCACCAACATCAATGCGCTTACTAGATACCAACCATACACTTGCAAAGACCAAATAGCGATGTTGCGTCTTTCCTAGTGGTGGATGTTGCACTGCAGTACCAGTGAGATATATCACTTCCTTTTATCACCAAACGGAATGAGGTATTGCAGATTTTGATTTACAAAGAGATAATAATTGAGTAAATTGTTGGGAAGCTAGTCTCACTTATTCTTTCACATGCGATTCACAATCGACGATTCAAAATTACCAAATTTGGAGACTTATTTTATTGCTAACATCTCATTTTAAAGGCATGCTCACACATGCGTTAATACAACGTGAAGACACATGCAAGTCACCACATATTTCATTCTAATATACATTGTAATACTGTGAGTGATTAAATTGAGGGAGTCTCATATAAGTCTCAAATACTTATTCTTTGACATACAAAAAACATTGATCGTCAACACAAAATTACCAAACGTGGAGATACTTATATTTTTACCAGCATGGCTGTTTAGAAGCATGATCATTTGTGAATACTTCATGAAGACACATGTAAGTCTCACCACATATTTCATTCTAATATAAATTATAATAATGCGAGTGCTTACTTTGAAGGAGTCTAATACCAGATCAAATACTAATTCTTTGACATAACAAATATTAATCTTCAACTCAAAGTTACCAAACGTGGAGAGACTTATTGTTTTACCAGCATGGTAGTTCAATAGCATGCTCATGTGTAAATACAGCATGGAGACGCATGTAAGTCACCACACATTTAATTCTAATATAAATTGTAATACTGAGTGCTTACTTTGTGAGAGTGAAATACTTATTCTTGACACAACAAACAGAAATCGCCTGCTCAAACTTGGAAGAGAGACTGATTTGCTGATTTCTTTTACCATCACAGCTGTTTAAGAGCATGTTCATGGGTTAATACTGTATGAAGACACATGCAAGTCACCACACGTTTTATTCTAATATAAATTGCAATATTGTAAGTTCTTAATTTGAGAGAATCTCATACAAGTCTCAAATACACAACAAACATCAATCGTCAACTGAAAACGACCAAACTTGGAGGAGAGACTGATTTACTGAGGTTTTTTTGCTAAGTTTAAGAGTATGCGCTTGGGTTAATTCTACATGAAAACACATGCAAGTCTCACCACACTTTTGATTCTAATACAAGATATAATACTGTAAGTGCTTACTTTGAGGGAGGCGGGAGTTCCTCTTCCAAAGACTGAGCCCTGGCCATCACACTCCGGATGACCCTCCTCTCTTCCTCCGTCAGATTGGTCAAGTCCAGGTCCTCCGGCATGTCCACGATGGAGCCCCGCTTCTCCCCCGCCCCGGTGACCGACGGCCGACGGACCATCAGTTGTGGGCCCGCGCTCCCCCGCCGGCCCATGGGCGGCTCGGCGGGCTGCACGGGCTGCAAGGGCAGGGGCATGGACTGCTGGGACACCAGTTGGGGCGTAGGGCGCTGCTGTGGCTGCTGCTGTGGCTGCTGAACGGCCCCTTCTTCCCCCTCCTGGCTCGCTTCGTTCCCCATGGAGAAACTTCAATCAACCGCCGACTTTTGCCACCTCACACCTCTTTATGCCTCGCAGGCCGGGCGCGAGGGAACGCGAACATAACGAACGGATCAGCCCGCCGAACGGATCAATCGGCGGATCACCTCGTGCCCACCAGTCCCGGCTGCTTTTTTGAGACACCAGTCCCAATTTCCACAACAACAAGAACTCCGAACCGATAGAAAAAAAAGGGGGTCAGCGCTTTCCGGTCTTCTGGTGCTGCTCCCAGGAAAAAGGGGATGCACCTGCGGGCGATCCAAGGTGCTGCGCACGGGAAACTACCTCACGGGGTCGTGCTGCTGTCGTCCCCCAGCATGGTGCAGGAGCGGTGAGAATCCGTTTCGGGTTCTGAGGGGTGGACCGAGCCCCCTTGAAAACGGCGGTTCTCCGTCTCGGCTGCACCGGTGGCCGGCAGAGCTGTGACGTAGCGGCTCTAGCGCGGGGCTGCCGCGATACATTATCGATGGGTGCCGCGGACCGGCTGACTCCCGAGCCTAGGGGGACTGGAGGAAGGGATGGGCTACTTTGCTCTCTCTCTCTCTCTCTCATCTTACGCCGCACGCGCTTCTCGCTCTCCTGTGCAAGATCAAATTCATTCACGTAATGCTGCACGCGAACTAGTTGCTGTGAAAGTTAATGGTTAGTTTTGCCGTTTATTTTTCGGTCATTCATTAAATTATGTAAACCTTCCCGAGTACAGGTGTCTGAGGTGCTTTGCGAACAGGGATAGGGACAAATGGGTTTGTTACTTTGAAAAGCGTTTCTGCAACCTTGAATGCAAATGACCACAGTGTAGTGAGTAAATTGTTTATTAAGTTGTAAATATGTAGAAAGATATTATTTTCGGAGCAATAAACTATGAATCAATCGAGGAAGAAGCTTCATTTTATTGGGTATATTTAATATAATAATTTCTATTAGTTGCTGTGAAAATTAATGGTTAGTTTTGCCGTTTATTTTTCGGTCATTCGTTAAATTATGTAAACCTTCCCGAGTACAGGTGTCTGAGATGCTTTGCGAACAGGGATAGGGACAAATGGGTTTGTTACTTTGAAAAGCGTTTCTGCAACCTTGAATGCAAATGACCAGTGTAGTGGGTAAATAAAAAATTGTAAAACCGATGTTGTTTATTAAGTTGTACAGCTGTTGTTAGATATTATTTTCTGAGCAATAGATTATGAATAAGTCAAGGAAGAAACTTCATTTTATTTGGTACATTTAAAATAATAATTTCTATCAGTTGCTGTGAAAATTAATGGTTAGTTTTGCCGTTTATTTTTCGGTCATTCATTCAATTATATAAACCTTCCGAGTACAGGTGTCTGAGGTGCTTTGCGAACAGGGGAAATGGGAGTTATTATTTTGACAAGTGTCTCTGTAAGCTTGAATGCAAATGACGACAGTTTTTTGCAGTTTATTTTTTCGGTCATTCATTAAAGTATGTAAACCAAAATTTTCAAAACCGATTATGCTGATTAAGTTGTTGATCTGAAGTGAGATTATTTTAGGAGTAAATGAATTTTGCAAAGAAAAATTATATTTGAAAGTTTTATTGAGTATGTTTTGAAAAATTAATTATATCCAACTAGTTGTGAAAGTTGATGGTTAGTTTTGACGTTTGTTTTTCGGTCATTCATTAAATTATGTAAACCTTCCCGAGTACGGGTGTCTGCAGTGCTTTGCGAATAGGGCAAATGGGTTATTTTGGCAAGTGTTTTTGTAACTTTTAATGCAAATGACCCAATCAAGCATTGTTAAACCTATTAGGTTTATTAAGTAAATCTGTAGAGAGATTATTTTCTAAGTAATAGATTATGAATAATTCAAGGAAGAAGCTCCGTTTTATTGGGTACATTTAAAAGAATAATTTCTATTAGTTGCTGTGAAAATTAATGGTTAATTTGCGGTTTATCTTTCAGTCATTAAATTATGTAAATTTAAAGTAAAAAGTTGCTGTATGCAAATCTGAAGTAAGACACTATTTTCTGAGCCAAATAAATTTTTCAAAGAAAAATTTTCATTTGAAAGTTTTATTGAGTATGTTTCTAAAACAATTAATTCTATCAAACTAGTTGTGAAAGTTGATGGTTGGTTTTGACGTTTGTTTTTCGGTCAGTCATTAAATTATTTAAAACAAAAATTGCATAACTAATTATGTTCATTAAGTTGTAAATCTGAAGTAAGGAATTATTTTTTGAGCAAGTGGATTTTGCAAAGAACAAATTTCATTTGAAAGTTTTATTGTTTGTGTATTTTAAAAAATAAATTCTATCCAACACGTTGATGTTGAAGTTAATGGTTAGTTTTGCTGTTTAATTCTCGGTCATCCATTAAATTATATAAACCTTCCGAGTGCAGGTGTTTGAGATGCTTTGAAAACAGGGCAAATCGGTTTTATTATTTTGATAAGCGTTTCTGTAACCTTGATTATTATTTGTTGTATTGTATTTATTAAGTTGTAAATCTGAAGTATGAGATTATTTTCTGAGCAAATAGATTTGGGAAAGAAAGTATTTCATTTGGCTATATTTAAAAACTTAATTATACCTAAATTGTTGTGAAGGTTAATGGTTAGTTTTGCCGTTTAATTTTCGGTCATCCATTAAATTATATAAACCTTCCGAGTGCAGGTGTCTGAGGTGCTTTGCAAACAGGGCAAATCGGTTTTATTAATCGATTTCTGTTATTATTTATCGGTTTCTGTAATCTTCATTGCAAATGACCACAGGAATGTAAATCAAAAATTGCAGAACCGATTATGTTGCTTAAGTCGTAAATCTGAAGTAAGTGTTAATTTTTTCTGAGCAAATAGATTGTGCAAAGGACGTTACTTTGTTTTGGAAGTTTTATTGGTTACATCTATTAGGAAGATGCTCCATTTCTTTGGGACATTTAAAAAATAATTCAGATTAGTTGCTGTGAAAATTAATGGTTAATTTTCCGTTTATTTTATGATCATTCATTAAATTATGTAAACCTTCCGAGTACAGGTGTCTGCGGAGCACTAGAGAAGAAGCGACTTCGGTTAGCAAAGGACAATCAAAAAATAAAATGCATTATGTTTATTAAGCTATAAATCTGAAGAAAATGATTATATTCAGAGCAAATAGAGTATGAATTATTCAAAAAAGAAGCTTCATTTTTAAGTTTTATCGGGTGTTAAAAAATAATTCGAACTAGTTACTATGAAAGTGAATGGTTACTACGCAGTTTATATTTCCGTCATTCATTGAATTGTGTAAAATTTCCGAATACAGGTGTCTGCGGTGCTTTAGGTAAATGAGTATGGACAACTAGACATCATTTATCCTAATAATTGTTTGCGTAATCTCGAATTTTGTCGATCACAGCAATTTAAGTGTAAAATCCATCAATTTATTGTAATTATACAGAGGCTGTTCGGACATTTTTGAACGAATTTAACGGACTGAAGATCAATTTTTTACATGAAATTTTTGTGTTTTAAATGTTCTATTTGATAGCCCTTATTGTTAACTATCTTTCTACACCTTAATTTCCATCAAATAATGACTTTTGTAGTATCGACAGAGGTATTTTGTCCCATTCTTGTTCCACAGTTTTCCAGTCCTTGAATCGTTTCGATAATACTCTTTTTAAAAGTCCAAAACCACAAAAGTCCATGGATGAGACATCTGGAGATTTAGCAGGAATATCAGTAAATGGTATTGACTTGATACCAGCTTCTTGTTCCATTTTTTTTACAAGAATTTAATAGTTTATTTAGATGTGTGGCTGCTTTCTTTATCCTGATGCAGCTCTACTGATTGTTGGCACTGTGGGTAAAGGTATGGTATTTTTTTTTATATTGAGGCTAAAATATGGTCTTGATAGTATGTGGGGAGTTGATTTTTACATTTTTTTCCACTCTCTTTACTTTTAATTTTCCATTATATGCAAAACCGGAAACAATTATAAATCCATTAGAGAAAGTTTCTTTATATTCTTCGACCACGTTTTAAGATTTTTTCTCCTCATTTATGTTATTAAATTGCTCTTTTTTTATTGTAATCATTTAAATACACCCACGCCTCGTCTATTGTCGCAAGATTTTTCCATCTTTCTCCTACTAAATGCTTCTCATACAGAATTCTGCAGCGAGTTTTGCATTCTGCAATATGTCGTGGAGATAGACGATGAACATTGTACTTTTTGGCCTTTTGAAGACTCAAATCACTGTTAATTATTTTATTTACAGTTGAAACTGAACATTTTAATGACTTTGCAATTGTCCTTTGACTTGGCGGAGTCTCTTTTAAAATTAAAGATCTTACCTTACAAATATTCTCAGAAATTCTTTTATTTTTTGGATACGTATTTGGAAGTATTTTTTCACTTTTACGTTTTTTCTTTCTCATTATTAATATTACTTATCGTACCTTTAGATATCGAAAAACTATGACTTTTACAGCGTTTTTGAATAGGCATAATTCTTTTCGGAAAGAGCGGAAACATAGCCTTCCATCCATTGCTTATTTGCCATTTTAAAAGTAAACAAAACTCTGAGTTAGCAGACCATAAGTTATACTTTAACTATTTAACTGCTGCAAAAATAAAATTCTTTCGAGGCATACAATTTTTACAGCTCATCAGAAACGTTCAAAAAATGTCCGAACAGCCTCTGTAATTATCTTTTGTAAGTTCCAAATCATTATATGATAAAGTCAGTACTTTCTTAGAAAATAAATTATAACTAAATATTCTGTGTACATGTGTCTATCTATTTTTTAATGTGAATAAGGAAAGGTTATTAGAAGTGTCTTGAATACGATGGATCATTGTAGTTTAATATCTCAAATAAACCAAACTATTATAAATATTATTTTTACTGAGTCAAAAGGCCGAATGAATTCATTCCTTTTTGGAGAATAGATTATAGCTAAAACTTAAGTACGGGTGTCTCGATGCCTTGTGAAAAGCAATAACGACGACGACTGGATTTTATACAGACAAGTGTTTCTGTATTCTTGAATGAAAGTGACAACAGTAATGTAAATCAAACAACTATAAAAATCTGAAATGATTATTTTCTGAGCAAATAGATTCTGATTCATCCAAAGAAAATTTTCAATTGAAAGTCCTATTGAGCATCATTTAACTCTCCTGTCAGACATCACTCGTTGTCTGACAGGAGGTTGTCTCGGCGATATCTCTCGTCATTAGAAGAAAACTGACCAGATCTTGATCAAGTCATAAAAAATCGTCATTTTCTTGATGACAAGATATCTCGTCCTTAATAAAATTGGTCAAATTTTGATGGGCGAGATATCTCGTCGAAACCACTTGGAGAGTTAAAAAATAATTGAAACTTTCTGTAAAAGTTAATGGTTAGTTTGCCGCTCATTTCTAACCATTTGTTGATTGACGTAAATTATCTGAGGGCGTGTGTCTGTGATGCTTCGTGAAGAGGAATGGACAATTGAATTAAGGACAGGTTTTCTAGTCTTGAATATAGTTGACCAGTCATTTAAATTCTAAAATAATTTTTGACCCATGCCAGAAGGGATAAGGCTATCCGTTTCTATTTTTTATCGTACAGTATAGTACAGTACCGTTCAGTAGTACCGCACCTACCGTACAGTAGTGCCGCTGCACGAGTTTGCAGCTCATTTGGTAGGAAAGGTTGTCCCAATGATAGCAGATAACTTCTCAGTCTTTTAAATGATCGACCTTTATAATTGTATTGGTGTCTCAGAGAAGACAGAATATGTCCTTCATTTCGATATTATTTAAATATGCTTACAAATAGTCGCGACTTGTCATCAATCTAAAATTTACTGTAAAGTTCTTTCATTAAATCTCGGTTAGAATTTGACTCATCAGCAGTTGGGTCCATGTTTTTCCAATAGCTATTGTATAAAATAAATTAAGCTATTGTATAAAATAAATTAAGCTATTGTAAATTTGATTAAGACTACTTTTTTAGCAAGTGGGTTATCGTTAAGCCATTTAGTACATGTATCTACGGAGGCTCATGGTAATACATAAAAACGAATGGATTTTAAGTTATCTGGACGTCAGTTCTATGCATTAGGCATCCTGAATGTAATTAACATAATTTAAATTATGTAATAAATCAGACAATTGATGTCACTATGATGTCCCGTTAGGTTATAGAAAATAGAAGGATTTAAGTCACTGTGTCTACAGGAAAGTGGGAAGGGTCAAACAACCACATTAATTGACTATGGAATGAGTGGACCTGCTGGTTTTCATGCTCACCTGTTCCACACAGTGAAAGAAGTGAAACTGGAAACTCACTCTTAAATCTGACATTACTTAGGGGCTTCTACTACTAATATAAAAACCATTAGGATTAATTTGTCTTTGAAATAGAATTATCATTCAACATTTATGTAATGATGTATACTTAATGGTATTGAGAAATTTAATAATGTGTAGATAATTTTGCAAATAAATAAAAATTTTCTTTTTACTCTTCACAACATTTATCACAACTACCTCTTATGACATTTGTAAAATTGAATATCATAATTCAATTCTAATTAAAGTTATACTTACTTTCTTGGTAAATACGTTACAAATACGGCCTGATGTACATTGGCGGATAGGAATTGGAACAAGCAGTTCAGTAATTTTGAATGTAACCTATCATAGTAATTAAAAAGCAAACAATTGTGAAATTTCTATATTTATTGTATTGCAAATCTGAAATAAAACTATTGCTCTCTTGTCAAGTAGAATATAAATTAATAAAAATATGAATATAATGTTTTTTAAATGGCATGATTTAAAAAAAGCCCCATCTAGTTGCTGCGAAAAGCAAATTTTTCAGTCATTCGTTAAATTATGTGAATCTTCTGAGCAAATGTGTTTGTGGTGTTTTGTGTTAAGGAATAAAAATAAGTGGACTTCATCCGTAAGAATTTCTAAAATCTTCATTGCAACAAACTATAGTAATTTAAATCAAACAATTGTAAAACTTATTATCTTTTCTAACTTGTAAATATCAAATAAAGCGATTGATTTTTTTAACAAGAGAATTTTAAAGTAAACTAGATTCAAAAATAAACTAATTCAAAAATAAACTAGAATTAATAGTTTCTATTACCAATATAGTTTCATGGAGTACAAAATACAAAGAAGCTGACCCAGTTATTATAAATTTATGAATTTATATGATAAATCGACTATACAAAATATCAAATAGATTTTACTATGAAAAATAAAACATCGATTTATAAATATGATCATAAAAATACCCATTTACTAGTTAATGAATCGTATGAATTACATAGGGTAAACTAGACAGTTATTGACACATCGGACAGTTATTGACACCCTAATCTTTAATTTTAAGAATAAGCTTTCATGTTTTATTCATCACTTCAGTTTCAAATAAGGGCGGGGAAAATTCCTTGTGAGTCATAGAAGTTAGCTGTGTTAAGATATTTTCAAACTGTAAACATCAAGAAATGTAATTTAACCGTAATCAAGAAGTATACAAACAAGGTACTAGTTAAGAGGATGGTTTCTTCTGTTTTTTCTAAGAAAAGAGCATGAGCATGTTTTGTAAGATAGATCACCCATAGTTTCCTTTCCGTAAGTCCATTTATACTGCAAAAATAAACTAAATAAGAATGAAGGGATGTCAATAATTGTGGTGTCAATTACTCATCCATAGGGTGTCCATAACCGATTTTGCACTATTTGTTCTCAATATATTGCAAAATATCCTCCAGGGATAATTTTTTGTATGAAACCCTTTATTTAGTTTAAAGTAGAGTAATTCAGGAAAAGTTACAGTGAATTTCAACTTGATTGAACTATTTTTACTATTTTTTCCATTAATTTATAGTATAAATATTGCCTTAAAGGTGTCAATAACTGTCTTGTTTACCCTATTATACTGTAATTTAATTGCTAACGTTGGTGTAAATTTATTACTTGGTATCTAGATAATAAGCATATTTAATAAATTAAATATTCTGTAAGTTAAATGGTATGATCTTTTTTCTAAACATTGAAAACTTTTTACAACATTTGGAATACAGAAGCCATTTTTAAATCTCATAATTAAATGATTTTCAACTTTGAATCTTTCTAAAATTAAATAATCTCTTGCTATTTCCTGTATTCGGTTGTATTTCGTAACTGATCGCATTGTAATTTGAAAACTTTTTCTGTTATCAAAAGAATTTATTGTACTTATATTTCGGCATAGTGATATATCCTGCCTAGTAGCATTAAGAACATGTTTTGCTCAAATATGTTTCATGAACAACTTAAAACTCCAGTATTTAAAAATGAACTGAATCTTTAAGTAAACACTCACATTTTCACATTTCCCTTTAAAGTTTCATTTTAAATTGAATTAAGAAATTTAGAGAAGTTTGTGGTTGTATACATAATACCCCTTAACTACGTCACTACGGATTTAATTTTGAACAATTTATTCCCTGACTATTTATTTTATTCACATTTTTCAGTCGATTTGAAACAGCTATTAAATACACAACGGAAAATATAAACATTAAATTAATGACTTAAATATGAAATATTGAATTATTTTATTTCTTTTAATTAGTTGAGCAATTAGTTTCAAAAGCGTCGACTTCATTAGCAAAGATATATTGGAGGAATAAGGATAAATATTGTATCATTGACAGAAATGCATTCACGAGAAATCGTATTTATCTAGTTCATTAATCTTCTTGGCTTTCCAAACAACGTATATTTAACATAAGCATGCGTAGATAATAAGAAAGCGCGCTTTCCATGATCTTTGTAAAATATCACAATTAAAAAAGCATTTCTTCGGTCACTTTTTAGAAAAGATTTAGATCAAATTTTCGAAAACAAATGCTGCAAAAATAAACTGGATGTTTATTTTTGCAGCATTTGTTTTCGAAAATTTGATTATGAAACAAAATAAATGTTCATGTATACAGCATACAGCATCCTCTTCTAAAGTGTGCACCAACGATAAAAAATGATTGACGCTAACTCTTAAATGAAGGACTATTAAATGAATTTGAATTAATAATGTAACTTTCCGAACAGATTTGTAATTTATGTAACAGGGATTGAAAAGGGGAAACTTTGATTTTACTCTATCATTGTTTGCTTAAAACTGCTTTCACATTAAAAATTATTAAATTCAAGAATAAACGCATTCCTCCTTTCAAGTAATTTTAAGTAATTTATTTATTTCCATACACTGAAACATTTTACAAAATGTCTTTTGAAAGTGATCACAGTGGTATAGTCTAAATGAATTCCATGAGAAACTTTCCATAAGGTTCTTTGCATAAACAAGTGATGCAGAATTATTTTATTCGATCAATGTATTTTTTACTATTTTATCTAACTAAAATATTCAGTGATGAGAAATATTTGAGTGATAAAATAATTTTATAGGTAAAATATCTACTTTACTATTGTCAACGCAATAGTAATACCTTTAGATGAGCGGGTACTGAGTTTATGGTTATATTTTCCAATTCCAATCCACCACTTTTTCGTTTTACGTAGTTCGTAGTTTTTTCTGAGAGCCACCTATTATATTTAAAAGGACATTTTTTATGTGCATGGAATGCAATTAATTTATTAGTTTTTATAATATACTGTTTATCTTGCCATAATTATCTAATAAGATCTTGATCTCATAAAGATTTTATCTTAGATTGAAAATTGAGTATATGGAATGTAAAGGATGCTTTTTTTCAACTGCTATTGATTTATAAATAGTTTAATTCACATTGGTTAAAATTTTAAAATATAAATTATTGTAACAATTTTCTATAATGTTATATTTTTTCTTTGCTGTCTGACATTCAAATAAGAATTAAAAATTAAAACATTGCAAATCCCATCGTACTTTGTATTTGATATTACGATGTGTATTTAAAAAGGAGACTCATTTTCAGGAAAAGTGTATATTAATATAATATGACATAGTATACATAAAACTTTAACAATCTTATATCAATCACTTTTTTTTGAATAATTAATTTACATTTTATTGTTTGATTTTTGTATCGTATATCATGAAGTATACCTTTCAATGCAGAATACCGTTTAACGAAACTTAATATTGTCATACAGCTTGCCACGATGAGTTTTAAAATAATTATGGTTGTAATTGGTGTACATTTTGTATTACTTTAGTTAAATGTATTATGAAACTGAAAGACTTCATAATACATTTAACTAATAGTAATTCACCATTATTGCTTAAAAGAGATATGTTATCAGAGACGATTTAATGATTAAGAGTGTAACACATAGTTTGGAATTTATCATGCTATTTGTTTTACATCACTTGTCATTTTCAAAATGTTCAGTCCTTTTAATAACTGAATTAAGTAAAAGATAACTTTTTCACCAATATACAATGATGTTGTCGATGGTATATTACCACGCAAAGACTATAAATAACTAAAAGAAAACAGAAAGACTTCCAGATTAAAAAACGTCTCTAGATTTTGATAGCAGGCGATATTTATCAATAACTTTTTCATTTAAATTTAAACATTTATTTTGGTATTTTTGGTAATGGCATTATAGAACTTTCCAGAAGCTTCTTGTAACTAACCCTAAAATATCAAATGATGCTTACGATTCTATATAATATTGATTAATATTCATTTATCATTCTTTAACACTTCTTCTGTTGTGCTTTACTGTGTCTATTTCCTCCAAAAATAAACTTTTCAATTTTCTTTAGAATTTTGTAATTATTTTTGCCGACTATATTATGGAAACTGTTACAAGCTTTTGTGCATTCACTGAATATCTGAACCCAAAATTTAACTATACTTCAATGTTATTTTGGGTCTATCGAAGTACACTTAGAAGCTGAATCCTTTTCGGGCATCACTAACAGTAACTTATAGACAACTTTATTGCCATATTTAGATAAATAGCTTAGAAGACATTGTGAAAGAATCAGACCTCTAACGTCGCAAAAAACTGTCGTCATCTGACTTTGCCTAAGGGGAGTTGACTAAGTGATTGATAGCTAGTCCTGTGACTGCAATAGAAAGGTTTTTAAGAGTGATTAACTGGTGTACTCCTTCGTGGAGAAGGAAAATAGCCATTAATCTTACTGACAGAATCGTTGTGATTCAGACAAATGGCTGGAATTTCAATTTCACCGTTAAAAAGTATTAAATTCACCGTTAAAAAGTATTAAATGCACATTATAAAAAGTATTAAATCACATATATCCAAAATAACGTTTAGTTATCTGTAAGAATGCAGTTGGATGCACTAATCCTCCAAGTGGTTTTGACGAGATATCTCGTCCATCAAGAAAAGAACAATTTTGTTAATGATGAGATATCTCTGGATAATTTGGTCTCTTGTTACATTTGTTGGTCCTTCCTATGCATTCTTTAACTCTCCTGGTGACTGTCTCTCGTCATTAGCAAAACTGACCAGATCTTGATCGACGAGATATCTCGTCATTAGAAAAATACTGACCAGATCTTGATCTCGCCATCATCAAAAAGTCTACAATGTCTTGATGAAGAGATATCTCATTTTTGGTAAAATTTGTCAGATCTTGATGGACGAGATATTCGGAGGAGGATTAATTTTATTAAAGTTCTACGTCTTTCGAAATGTATGTCGAAACCCATTCTGTCCAAACTCAAAAACACAATACTTTAACTCAAAAAATATTTCGGATTTACGTTACGATACTTTAAAAATGCCTGTCATTTATTAAATAAGAAATTTTATTTATTTATTTAGCATGCACAGAGAATTTGCAAGCATTTTACTCCTTATAACTAATGAAATATAATTATAATTGCATGTAATTTGTTATCCTACATTTTAGCTGATGATTTTTACATTCAGATGGGTCATCTCAACAGTTTATATTTAAAGCTTTCGCATAATAAAATGAACTTCAAAATTGATTTTTGTGTATTATTTTCCGCGTATATATCCGTCCTGAAACATGCCGTCTTCCCTGCATGACTAACCAGTTTTGATCTTCTTGGCCAATAGAATCTCTCCTAGGATTCTTTCTGACCAATAGGTGTGATTATTTAGTCATTATATTTTTGTTGTGGGGGAAAAGATAGACTACAATACTTGGAAATCTTGTAACCCTCAATGGTTTAAAATTCGCAGTATTTCTTTCTCCAATAAACAGAAAAATGTCAGATAAAATTTTTATAATTACGAATTGATTTTATCTACACTTTTATAAATAGATATTTTTTATTTAAATTAATTTTTGATATAAAACTTCCTTATGCTCACACAGTAAAGTAATATCAAGGAATAGACTATTAGGAGTAGTGTGACAAAATGTGATGGGATTGTTGTCGATAGCCCCTCGGGGGCACATCTTTAGGTGTGTAAGGGTTTCACTAACCCGAGGTCTCCTAGTGATCCATTCTTTTCTCAAGGGGTTTACTGACCTCTGGTAAACAGGGGGGCCGCGACCCCAGGATGCCCAAGCGATCTTTCTTAACTTACTTCTCTCCATCCTTCCTTTTCACAATTACTTGACATTGTCTGTCTTGTGTTTGGCGGAGCTTGGCCAAATATGGACCTTGGGCTATAAAACCCAAAACCAATCATTTGTTGCGAACTGACAAAACATAATGTTGAGCTCAATCATAGATAACGAATCTTATCTTTTATACAACTAAACGAAAGCCAAATATGAAATGAGGAATCTACTTTTCACTAATATTTATAGCTTGTTGGTTTTATTGATATTTGCTCAAGTTTATTTTTCAGATTCAGTGACTGTTTAATTAAGCACATGCTGCTTTCCAACTTGTATTATTAAAGTCAATGATCCGCTTGTCTATCTATATCAATAGTTCAAACTTTGTATCAACAACTTTAAAATAGTGCAGGTTGATTCAGTATAAATGAAACGGCAGAGAAAATACTATTTTAAAAGTAGCTCCGAAATTAATTTAACAAAGTCATTCGTACATGAGACTGAAATATAATCAAACAATGATTATTTTTCTGCAGAAAACACAATAAAAAATATAGCATTTGAAAAGTTCAAATATTAGCTACTTTTATTAATGAAAGGAAAATGTATATCAGATTGAAATTGTATTTCAGAAAAATTAATGATACTCAAACTGCTTTCATATAAAAGTTATTTGAGAAATGCTTTTTATTCGTGAATTTTTTATTGCAATCTTTTTCTTTTACATTTTATTTTGAACTTAATTACTAACTTTTATAAATTTTATATTTTTACTTTTAACCGATTCCCGGTATCTTAAATATAAATTCAAAGAAAGAATATTGACGATGTGTGTGTTTACTACTTCTTCGATCGGGAATTCCGATCTAAAGAAATTTAACCCGACTTCGATAAAATGGTTAATCCTCCTTAGACCCTTTATGGACTTCAATTATTGAAAACTGGAGCAGAAAGTATTTGCTACACACTGTTCGTAAAAGTTTATACTAGCAATAAAACAGGTTGAAAGCCTGAAACTGAAGAACTAAAAAACTTTCAACCGTATTTGTGAAGTTATAAAGTCGGCGTTTCTACAATTTCTTTGAGTACACTTTTCTTGGAGGGAATATACAGGGTGAGTCTAAATTGTTTTAACAAAATAAGAAGGGTGATAGTACCCATCCAGACGAGCAATAATTACCATGGAACATAGGGTCGCATTTCACTCTGAGAGGCAGAAAAAAGTAAAGTCGAAACGAGTCGAGCATGAACAAGTCATCGCCTCTCCAAGCACGCTTTTCCAGCACGGTCCGGCACTTCTTGAATGTCACATATCCCGCACGATGGATCGGACGTGGCGGACCTGTGGCTTGGCCTCCTCGATCACCGGACCTCAACCCACTGGACTTTTCCTTCTGGGGGCACATGAAATCTTTAGTTTACCAGACGCCTGTGGACTCGGCTGAAGATCTCGTAGCGAGAATCGGTGTTGCCGCAGACAAAATTAACACAACACCAGGAATCTTCGAGAGGGTGCGCCAGTCATTCCTCCGCCGGTGTGAACTGTGCAACGACACGCGTGGCAGCCACTTTGAGCACTTGCTGTGAGTTTTTCTCTTATCAATAAATCAGATTGTGAAACTTTTGGTATCGTTCATTCGCTTTCCCAACACTCTTGTAAGTTCAAGTTGAAATTCTAATTTTACTCTTTTCTGCCTCTCAGAGTGGAATGCGATCCTATGTTCCATGGTAATTATTGCTCGTCTGGATGGGTACTATCACCCCTCTTATTTTGTAAAAACAATTTAGACTCACCCTGTATATATCAGGTTTATTCTTTTTAAAACTGTTTTCATATAAATACGCTTCAATACAAATTAGTTTAATTATTTTGGAGGGAATGAGGCTATAACTATCAAAGGTGTACTAAAAATTCTATTGTGAAATTTGTGATTAAAAATATAGGTAATAGCAAATATGGTATGAGAGGTATTTTCGGCGTAAACAAACAAATCAGATGGTTCTGTGAAGCTTTTATTTATGTTACCCTAATGATCTCGCATGATGGAAATCGGGGTTACCTTAAAATGTAGTTTATAGCCGTTTTGGGCAATGTTTGGCGTTCAATATAATTGGGGTTGACCGAATATCGTATATCAATTCAAAATTCATTCTTCGGAATTTTGATTGTCGAAGTGCTGAAATCGTATTCGAAAAACTAGTCGAGATTCACGTTCAGATGACTAACACTGAACACGTATCGCCACAGAAACGCTACCGCCACCTACATTTGGCTTCACGGAAATGCTTCATACATTTTATACATAAATTGAATATTTTCTAAAATAAATATGTTTCCGATTACCATTTTTTTTTTCGTCATTCCAATTAAAGCTAAAACATTTCAGAATCGAATTCAAACAATCATATACTATTTTAAAGCCTTCACTTGTGAAGGATTCCTTATTTTACATTGTATAATAACAGTGGCAAAACATTAAAAATTATGGCAACATAATTTTACTACAAGCGCCTGACATTTAATCGAGAACTTTCACAAAAATCTTTCATATTCTTCAGCAACGTGAATTATAATTTTATGATGATTTATTTGTCATTTTGTACTGATGTATCTGGCTTTAGATATTTTTTTGTATGTATTTTAGACATGCTCTCTACATATTTTATTTTTAAGCAAATGATTTGATTACTTTATATGATTAGGTGCAGGGTGGTTCTTCAGAGTTATTAGTTTTCTGTAAAGCTAAATACAGAGGGCGCTAGTGTTTTGATATCCTTTTTCGGAATTACGAGTAGCTTGGTATAACTTCAGCATGTTGCTTAGATTAAAAACTAACACCAAACATCATCAGAATGGCGATAAATAAAATGAGCTCGTAACTGGAAGTACTTGTTCTCACTAGTAGTTTGTTTCTGTTTACACTGAAAATCCCTCTCATAATTTAATTTTTGAGGCGTCTGACGATCACCCCCCCCCCCCAATGCACTAGAAAGGTCATATAACATTAACATATAACATTATATAAATTGAAGACTTCAAAAATCAATACATATTAAACATTTTGATTGTGAAACGTCTTCAATCCAGCAGAAAACTGTTTCTATTATCGAAGAATTTTTATGCACTGCTTTTTGAAAAAAAAATTATATAAATTGAAGACTTCAAAAATCAATACATATTAAACATTTTGATTGTGAAACGTCTTCAATCCAGCAGAAAATTGTTTCTATTATCGAATAATTTTTATGCACTGCTTTTTGAAAAAAAATTTATATAAATTGAAGACTTCAAAAATCAATACATATTAAACATTTTGATTGTGAAACGTCTTCAATCCAGCAGAAAACTATTTCTATTATCGAAGAATTTTTATGCACTGCTTTTTGAAAAAAAATTTATATAAATTGAAGACTTCAAAAATCAATACATATTAAACATTTTGATTGTGAAACGTCTTCAATCCAGCAGAAAACTGTTTCTATTATCGAAGAATTTTTATGCACTGCTTTTTGAAAAAAAAATTATATAAATTGAAGACTTCAAAAATCAATACATATTAAACATTTTGATTGTGAAACGTCTTCAATCCAGCAGAAAATTGTTTCTATTATCGAAGAATTTTTATGCACTGCTTTTTGAAAAAAAATTTATATAAATTGAAGACTTCAAAAATCAATACATATTAAACATTTTGATTGTGAAACGTCTTCAATCCAGCAGAAAACTGTTTCTATTATCGAAGAATTTTTATGCACTGCTTTTTGAAAAAAAAATTATATAAATTGAAGACTTCAAAAATCAATACATATTAAACATTTTGATTGTGAAACGTCTTCAATCCAGCAGAAAACTGTTTCTATTATCGAAGAATTTTTATGCACTGCTTTTTGAAAAAAAAATTATATAAATTGAAGACTTCAAAAATCAATACATATTAAACATTTTGATTGTGAAACGTCTTCAATCCAGCAGAAAATTGTTTCTATTATCGAAGAATTTTTATGCACTGCTTTTTGAAAAAAAATTTATATAAATTGAAGACTTCAAAAATCAATACATATTAAACATTTTGATTGTGAAACGTCTTCAATCCAGCAGAAAATTGTTTCTATTATCGAAGAATTTTTATGCACTGCTTTTTGAAAAAAAATTTATATAAATTGAAGACTTCAAAAATCAATACATATTAAACATTTTGATTGTGAAACGTCTTCAATCCAGCAGAAAATTGTTTCTATTATCGAAGAATTTTTATGCATTGCTTTTTGAAAAAAAAATTTTTAATTGCTTCTCAGAATTACATAAAAATTCAAATTATAACGAAATTAAGTTTCTAATTTCTATATTTTGAACAAATAAATCCAATGACGTACTTTTGAAATGTTCAAGTCAAATCTCATGAATAAAGTTTTACGTTGATCATATTTGAATTGCATTAAGTTAATCTTTTATATAAGAGAAAATCAGCTCGTCACGTAAGCATACAAAGATTAATAAAGTAAAGGTTTACAAAAGGAAATAAGCATCCAGACATCTGTCTAGACATTGGTATATATGTTGTGAATATTTTTTGCAATAGTCTGAATACTAATCATTAGCTGAGAAAAGTACATAAGCTTCAAAAATTCATTCCCCCATTTATGAAAGACCACATGCATCAATATGAGCAATTCGATAAATTAAAAAAAGCGTTTGAAGAAAAATTATTGAGCATCTACATTTAACTACGTACTTACTCTCCATTAAAATAATCATACGTGCTTTTTTATGTAAGAATAAAAACAGATTTCTCTAAACTGTTTCATGAAATCTATTTTTCTGATGCATAAAAGATTTCGTGAAGAATTATTAAGTTTATTTAGGTTTGTTGATTGTTTTCGGGTTTTATGGCACAAGGGCCATATTGGCCAAGCTGCGCCATTCCCAAGACAGACAACACAATGAGGGATGAAGATAAAGCAAAAAGCAAAAGGGCAGGAGGGGGTAAAAATGAAAGGGAGAAAAGATCATTCAGGTACCTCGGCGTTGTGATGCCCGTGCACACCTATAGAAGTTGTGCAACTGAGGGCGAAGTTTATTTAGGAAATAATTTGATTAAGGAACACTGTTCGTTGATCTTTTTTTATTTACAAATTTAATTTCAATTGTTAATCTTATTTTAAAGAAATCGAAGATCCTATTGAAACTGATCAGTTCTCTAAAAATACTAGCAGACCCGTACATAGCATCGGCACTAAAGTTTCTTAGCTGCCTTAATCTGCTAATGACAGTGTTTTTACTCTATTTTATGCCTTATTTAAATCCATTCAAGTCTCTAAATGGAAGAAAGTCAATAAAAAAATATAAACAGCATTTCGTGTACTTATTAAAGGCGCTATTTCTCATCTTCAATAAAATGCATAATACAAAATTAAAGCATCCTAATCATGTAAGTACAATTACCTTCTGAAAATCCACTTTAATTTAATCCATTCACTTCTTCAAAGGTGATTGGATTTTTTTTGACGACTGGACCTAGTTTTTAATTTGCTCTCACTTTCTTTTCTGCATTTATTTCTATCTTCCAGATTTTTCATTGCCATCCTTAATCAGAATGCTAAAGGATTTCATTTGAGCTGCGAGCTCTCAGTCTTAACAACATTATGCAGTTCCATTGTTCAAATAAAGCATATTCGAACTGAGAGGAAAATTTGGGAACGAATCCGTAGTGGTTGGTTTTATTTTGTTTATATCCGTTTGTTGCGCGCTATTCGTCATAATACAAATCGTGCCTATTTCTGTGCTTAAGTATATTAGTGAAAGATATCTACATCATTTTTTCAAAGCTGTGGGTTGGGCCAACAGCCTTCTCAACAGTTGTTTCTTAGGGTGTTTTTATTTAAACGGTTTCTAACTCTCCAAGTGGTTACGACGGGATATGTCGTCCATCAAGATCATATCCATTTTGCTGTTGATGAAATATCTCGTCCTAAACATATTGCCTATTTTTTTATGATGACGAGATCAAGTTCTGGTCAATTTTTATCCTAATGACGAAATATATCGTCCATCAAGATCTGGTCAGTTTAGCTAATTGACGAGTTACCTCATCGAAACAACCACCAGGAGGGTTAACGAACTAATTTTAAACTAATAATATTTTAAGATATAAATTAATCAAGTATAACATCTCAGAGGTTATATACAGGGTTAATTACATTTCATTCGAAAGTATTAACCCTCTAAGTGGTTTCGACGAGATATATCTTGTCCATCAAAAGCTGACCCATTTTGCTATTGATGAGATATCTCGTCATCAAGATTTTGCCGATTGTTTTATGAGGTCGAGATCAAGATTAACTCAATATTTTTTCTAATGACGAGATTTATCGTCCATCAAACTCTGGTCAGTTTTGCTAATAACGAGATACCTGCCGAGATTCACCAGGAGTGTTAGTTACGAAAATTGTCAGGATTGTCAGTACGGCACTTTATTGGACAATATATAAATGTGATTGGTTTGGGGGTTTTATGACGTAAGGGCCATATTTGACCATGCTGCGCCAGACACAAGACATACAATATCGAGTAATCGACATACACACACAGTGAAAATTTTACTGACACAGAAGTAAGAAATGTACCCAGGGGAATGCAAATGACAGCAATCGAACCTGCACCACCTACAACTCGTAAGTTGGTAGCGCAGTCGACATACCCCACATAGAAGAGGATGAAATATAGATTTGGTAAACGCAAAAAAATAACATTCTGAAATCAGTGCATTGTTACTGGCGTTGGCCAGATCACCTCATTATGAGAGAAAGCTATCCTTTTCCTGTTTTAGCTTACAATAGAAAAAAATACTTTTAAAATTTATTCTTTAAAGCTTTATCGAATTCTGCGATGCAGACCGGCTGTCATGAGTTAATGTTATGAATATCACACAAGGCTTATAAACGCCATCTTGATGTACTTGCTCCTACATTTATTAAGATAATCCTTACTTCTCGCAAAATTGATTGCACGCCGTATTGGATTGGACAGGAGACATCAGGTCATTAATCTGAACCAAATAGTCTAACTGATTTCCTCTGAACATAAACAACGCAAGATTTGCAATTTAAAGCGCTTTCACTTAAAACACCATTTCGAATTCACATTTAATAAAACTGCTTATTGTTAACATTATTACTCAAAAGTTATCATAAATAGTTAATAATTCTTACATTAAGGAGATATTGGACTTTCGAAACAAACTTTTGCAGTTATCTGATTGTAATGAAATTTGCAGTCTGTTTATTTTTTACCAAAAAGCATATCTATTAAGTTAAATCCAAAAACATTAAGTCGGAAGTAATTCATAAAACGAAAAATTTTGATAAATTAGCAAAAACTGATATTCAGATTAATTTTCCATGCATTAAAAAAAAATAATTTTCATATAGTTTGCACGCATGTAAACCAATTATCTTCATTTGGCAAGTATTGCTCAACTGTAAAATTTTACAAAAGTGACATTTAAATATTGAATCACAAATTTCCTGTCCAGATCTAGAGTACATTTCATGAAATGAAACGAAATGATAAAACAACAATGCATTATGAAACGTGGAACATATAAAATTATCTCATTCCTGATTGGAATCGTTGTAGTAATTGTTAATTAGTTAGTTTCGGAAAATTGCATAATATCCGTACCGTCATTTCGCGAGTTCCTAATCTTAGATCTTAATTCTAAACTTATGAACTACGTTCTTTGCATTTTCATCGTTAAAGAGGTTTCGGATTTTTATGAAAAAGAAATAAAGTACATCTCTTTTACAGCATTCCTTGCTATCTTATCTCATAATTTTGGAAGCAAGTCAATACGTTGTCATGAGGTATCAGGCTTAAATTAAAATTTATGGCTAATAACCCAGTTTGGAATTCTGAATTTCGCAACGTTGAATTATAAAGACATTAATTAAGCTTAATTCGTCCAGAAACTTAATTATTCTAAATTGAGGGATTACACCTGAATACCTACCTCCTATGTAATGTAAAATATAACTACCATTTTAGGAAATAGGTCTTCATTTGCTCACATTCTGCTTCGGCTTAATTTGAATTCATCTTAAACTTTTTCTAAGATGTCTTTTTATTATGGGGATTTTATTTTCTAATATATACTTCTATTTCAATAACATTTTCTTTAGTAATATGAAAATATTTCCATGCCTTTGTAACTCTAATTTTCTAGCAAGTTAATATTTTCATAGTAGTTTCTGAAAGACCGTATTGAACATTATGTAGTTTGAAAATGTAATAATTTAATTTGCTACTAATGATAATTTTGAACTTACTTTTAAATGGCATGCTTCTATGAGCTCCATACTTTCATAAAGTGCTCAGTTGAAAAATTCAAATGGATTATCATAAAATGGTATGAACGAGTGAAACAATTAACAGATGAAACAATGGGGTATAAGCAAAAAGCGAATTAAAATGTTTTAAACTATTACACAACAAGCTTCAATCACATTTTAAAGAGTCCTAAGTCATTTCTCATTTAATATTAGAAAGATATATTTCACTAACGCACGTGGCATAGGAATCGACATTTTTTATCTATTGTCGAATGCAATGGAAGTATAAAAGGCAGATGCTATGAGATCTGCCACCAAAATGATGTATCATAACACTAAGATAATGTTATTGTGTTTAAACCTCCAAGCGATTTCTTCGAGATATCTCGTCTATCAATATCTGACCAATTTTGATGACGACGAAACATATCGTCATCAAGACATTGCCGATTTTTTTTGGTGATGACGAGACCAAGATCTGGTCACTTATTTTCTAATGACGAGATACTCGTCTATCAAGATATATTAATGGTTTTGCTAATGATGGGATATTTCGTCAAGGCAGGAGGGTTAAAATATCATTTTTTATGTAAAAGAAACTATAGCACATCTATTCTATTTCCATTCTCTGTAAAACTTTAAAATTAATTTTTCTTAGTGCCCTGATAAAAATCAACCAAATCTCTGGTAGGTAGGTATTTTAATTAGCGTCACACAGGAGTAAAACAACGAGCTATTGACTATCTCCGGGATCTAACCCGAAAGGAAAGATCCGAGGACAACACCACTTAATTTTTAACCACGGTCAGATGACGTTCACACCTGATCTGGCAACCTACTCTCCAAACTTCCACACCACGCCAACGTGAGGAGATTTAAATCCACGACAGATTAAACGTGCACCAGCCCCCTTTGTACACGACGGTCTCTGATTGGATTCCGATTGCTATTCCGTTACTCTTCCAACTGGGTTGCCGTGGCCCACCAAACCTCTGTGATGTCAAAAACATAAACTTAGCAAGAAAAGCGTGCTTGGGATGTTATTATAGAAACTTACTTGGAGAGAAGTGATATATCGCCTATATTTAAGGAAAATATCGTAGTTGCACAAAATAGCTCGCATTAAGTTAGTGACTCAATGGTAAGCATAATCTGTATGGATATCGGATAGCGTCTGTACGTGCTAGTCATTAATGGCTTCTCATTAGCAGGCGAGACGCAATCTCGCAGCAGAAGTTAGTTGAAGAATCCCATTTCCGAAGTCTCGTAAGAGATGTTATTGCTGTTAATGTGGATTCAGAATCTTAACCTTATCTAACTGCATGCTCGAAAGGATTGATGAAAGTAAAAAATACATTTCGCTTGGGAATTGAAAGCAAAAGCAGGTCTTAGTTGAAATTTCCATAAAATAACTTCGATCATGAGAGTAGTAAGGTTTTCTATAAAACTCACTTCGATGCTTAGATCAACAGGAAAATATTCTCACAAGACAAATAATAACAATGATGTAGAGAAAAATATTACATTTTTTTCAGTATAAATTATTTTAAACATCAACCAGATAGCTCAATTTGTCAGAAATCCAAACAGTGTAGCCCCAGACCTTGTTATTTTCTCTAACGATTTAATACATTTTTGTAATTCTATGACAACATTTGAGAACTGAATGCTTAGCTTTTTCTCTGTGGTTTATGTTTCAAACGTAATTAGGGCCCCTCTTTCCCAGTTGGAAGAGCAACGGATTAGCAACCGGAGGGTTGCGAGTTCGAAACTCGGTCAAGCTAACGATCATCGTGAACACTGAGGCTGATGCATGTTAAATCTGTCGTGGCCTCAAATGTCCTCATGCTGGCGTGATGTGGAAGCTTGGAGACTGGAGTGCCAGCTCAGGTGTTGACCTCGTCGTCTGACCGTGGTTTAAAATTACGATGCGTTGTCCTTGGATCTTTCCTTTCGGGATTGATCCCGGACCGTCGCCAATAGCCCGTTCTATTGCTCCAGTGAGCGATCTTAATTAGCTACCTAACCTCGATCGTAATTGTTCCTTTTGTGCGTCACATTTTAGTTCTATGTAATTTTTTGTGTTTATATGATAAAGTTAATATTGGAAAATTGTACTGTGTTATTTGTATTTGTCTGTTGTATGTCCTGTACTTTTAATCTATTTTGCTGTCATGTAACTGGAGTAATCTATTTATCAGTATGAATAAACATACGAATAAACTTGATTTTAGATGAAATTTATAGTATAGAACCCAGTAAAAGTATTGCACTCTAGAGTACTCTACCTTGTACGAGTACCACAGGTATCCCTTAGAGAGTATTATATCCTCTTATTAGTATTATATCCCCTTAGAGTATTATATCCTATCATCAGGCTGCCAACTTGACTTAATATACTTGCGGTTGCAGACTTAATATATTAGACTTACCGTATAAAACCCTTTACATTTCAACTGGAGTTGTTCCTGAGGTAAATCAGTTTATAAAAGGATTATAAATTGCTTTGCTGCTTGCCGGGTATAAAAGGAATCTCAAATCTACTTTGTAAACTCAGTGCTGGAATTTATTCCTATGTTTAGACACTTTGAATATGCATAAATGGTTCAATTCGATCCTCTAAAATTCGGATTCAAATTCTTAAATGTGGATGGTGGATTTTACCAGTGCACACTTATTAAGCTTTGAAATTAAATTCTCAATACTCAAAACTTATATTTTTTTGAGGAAATATGAACTAAAATACAGAGTTGAATTAATTTCAGAATTTGCTATTACTAGTAGTCTACTGCTTCTGAATTTGGAAGTAGTTACTATAAAATATTATGTATACCCATATCTACCTCAACAACATTATTCATTGTAAGAATCTTTTAGTGTCACCGAAACATCGGAAATATCTAAACTTACGAACTTTATTTTAAAAAACTATGAAGCAAACCGTTTTATTATAAATATGTTGAAAACGATTTTCATGATAGGCTCGTTCTTTTAACCCCCCTGGTGGTTTATCTTCGCGTCGAAAACTGCCCTGTAGTGACCAGCCTCCGGAGCACAAACCTGTTCAAAAATGTCACCAGTTATAAGCAAAGGATAATTTATTTTTCCTACATATAACTTCATTCCCTTGGAGTAATAGAGCCACGGTAGCCCAATTGGAAGAGTAACGGATTGGCAACCAGAGGGCTGTGAGCTCCAAATTCGGTCAAGCCAAAGACCGTCGTATACTCAGGGGCTGGTGCATCTGTCTTGGCCTCAAATGTCCTCACTTTGGCGTGGTGTGGAAGTTTGGAGAGTGGGGTGCCAGCTCAGGTGTTTATCTCGTCATCTGATCATGGTTAAAAATTACGAGGTGTTGTATTCGGATCTTTCCCTTTGGGACGGATTCCGGACTGTCGAAAATAGCCTGTTATGTTGCTCCAATGTGACGTTAATTAACTACCTATCTACCCTTGGAATCATAGGGCAGTTTTGTATCGACGACATACCTCGTACTTATCAAAATTGATCAGATCTTGGAGAGTTTATAATTCTTCCCTTGATCATAAGAATTCAGTATATTTTCTCTTTCAAATCAGTCTCAGGAAACAATGTTTTCAAATTCCCTTTCAAGGGTGGTTCTTTATAGACATTTTCAGAATGGCATTATTTAATGCCCTAGTGTCATCGAGAACTTCTCATGAGCTGAAAGTCATCCTTCATGATGTTACAGGACCACCTCTTTTCACCCGTGGCTGATTCTTTAGGCTCAGGTTCTTCATCCTGGAAGCATCTGGTTCATCACCTCCGGCCGTTGGTATTATAAGATCAAACGCTCCTTGAAATGAGGAGACGATTGCTCTTTTTTGATCGAGTTGCAAACACAGTTAGTGTCTTTGCACCTGGGAACAAAGGACGTCCATTCATTTCTTACCACACAGCAACAAAAAATGCTTGTTATTTAGAATGATCAATGTATTAAATGTTATTCTCTTCTTTTTTTAATTTGGAATTGCGTCTCTTGTTAATTTTGAGATTCATCTACTGATGCCACTTTACTTCAAATGATTTTAATAGATTAATGATTTGGCTGGTCGAAACACTTCCGTTCGAATCTATTTTTGATTCTTTGTCTATGATAAGAAAGACAATTATATATTGGAATATATTGGATGCATATTGGAACAATGTCTTACCTTCCATACTTCCTCAGTACCCCGTAGAATCATCCGTGGAACATCGCAGTCTAAATCAACTATACCCCAGCACACATACGCTGGAGACCAAACTTCGGTGAGTACCACTCTCCTAAAAAGTTCCCTTTAATTCACCTTTGATGCGTCACGACATATATCCACCTACATGACATTCCTACTGTGCAATTAATGATACTAGTGGTCGCCCAGTGGTCGAAATTCGAACATAATTCATTTAATTTTTAAGTTTGAGCGTTAATAAGGTTCTTTTGTCAAAGAGTATACCTCTATATTCATTGCATATAATTTTTTTAAATTTTGTTCTATTACGTAAGCTGCGAGCATGTACAAATACGTTATAGGAAAAATGCGGTATAGCTTGGTTAAGCCATATCTAAAAAACAATAACGCGTTGTTTGACATTTTCTTGGTTTTTTTATTGCTATACTGGCCACAGGTTTCGCCAAGGCTACACAGTTAATTTGCCTATCTTTTTCAAATTATATAAAATTTAAATAAAAAATAAATCCAAAAAATGAAATAAGGATACGTGCTTCGTATTTTTTATATATTTTTTATAGAAACAAAAAAAACCGGGTGGGTAAAAAAATAAAAGTTGTCCATTGAACTTGAAATAGTTCGATAATGAATTTAATGATTCAAAATTTTCTGTGTAGATGTTTTATGTAAAAATTCTTTCATCGTTTGCTAAATGCCCTTGACCGTTATATTCTGAAACATAAAATTTCAAACCATCGAATGATCGAACTCTACTTGCTGCGACGTACAATTGACCATGTGTAAAAACTGGCTGCCTCAATAAAATTCCAATTTTTTCGAATGTTTGTCCTTGAGACTTATTTATTGTCATCGCAAATGCAGGTATAATTAGAAATTGAGTTCTTTGAAAATTAAATGGTAAAATAATTCCGGAATATGTTAAATTTATACGTGGAATCAAAATTCTCTTATTGCGTGCGGTTCCAGTTAAAACTTCGCAATCAATAGTATTACGATGCATAAATTTGATGCGCATTCTTGTTCCATTGACTAATGCTTCCTTTGTATTTAAATTTCTGATCAGCAAAACGATGCAATTAACTTTCAATACTAACTTATGTGGTGGCAAATTATGTCAAATCTCATACTCCTCCGTGTGTACAATGTGCTTAAAAAGGGGTACAAAGTTTTTTCTTCACGTATTAATATATAGATTACAGTATATGAACGTAAACAATTAATGCTTTATTTTGTTTAATTTAATATATTTGTAACGCATATTATACATTAATTTTATCTTTCTGCACTCCTTCTCCATATGAACTTTAATTATGCCAAATCTCATACTCCTCCGTGCGCGCAATGTGCTTAAAAAGGGGTACAAAGTTTTTTCTTCACGTATTAATGTATAGATTACAGTATATGAACGTAAACAATGAATGTTTCATTTTGTTTAATTTAATATATTTGTAACGCATATTATACATTAATTTTATCTTTCTGCACTCCTTCTCCATATGAACTTTAATTATGCCAAATCTCATACTCCTCCGTGCGCGCAATGTGCTTAAAAAGGGGTACAAAGTTTTTTCTTCACGTATTAATATATAGATATAATATGGACGTTTGTTAGATTGAGTGCTTCAATGGTAAATCTTCTGAGCTCTATTGAACATAAATTAAAGTACAGGTTTTCCTCTGTGATAATTTTAATAGTGTAATATAATTTGGAATGAATAAATGAAAATTAATCGTTACCTTTTCACAATGCCTGTATGCCTTTATCTCAGCGAATTTCAAAATAGCTCTTAAACCTTCTGATGGTTTATCTTCGAGTCAAAAACTGCCCTGTAGTGACTAGCCTCTGATGCTCAAAGCTGTTACAAACTGTCACCAGTTCTGGACAAGGGGACTTCGGTTTTCTCATTTGGATCTTCATTCCTTTGGAGTAATAGAGCAGTTGTATCTCTACGAGATATCTCGTCATTAACCCTCCAAGTAGTTTCCTAGAGATACCTCGTCCTTCAAGATTTGATTAATTTTGCTAATGGCACCTCGTCCTCGAGACATTGACGATTTTTTGGTGATTGAGATCTGGTCAATTTTTTCTAACGATAGTGATTGTGATTTCTAATGACGAAGTATCTAATTCAACAAGATTTGGAAAGTTTTGCTGTTGACCGCGTCGAAACTGCTTGGTAGGAAGGTAGGTAATTAGCGTCGCACTGGAGCAACACATAAGGCTATTTGTGAAGGTCCGGAATCAATCCCAAAAAGAAAGATCTAATGACAGCGCCTCGTAATTCTGAACCAGGTCAGATGACGAGAACAATACCTGAGCTAGCACCTCCAAACTTCCGCACGACCATATTTGACGCCATGACATATTTAATGTGCACCAACCCCCGTGTATACGACGCTCTTTGGCTGTAGTTAGTTTCTTCCGATTGCTTGAAACTACTTGGAGAGTTAAATAATTGAACTCTTGAATGATGAATATATATCCCTCTAATGGAATAATAGGGCCGCAAACGCATTCAAATTCTTTTGCTTAAGACGGACCATAAAAATGTCATAAAAAGATTAGATTCAAGACCCCAATCTTTATCCGTTTGGCAAATCAGTTTAACAAAGCCTTCCCCATAAATCCACTACATCCAATCCGGATTTTTCTCTTCCCGATGCCGAAAAAATGTCTCTCGGAGGGAAATAAGGACCCATGACGGCGCAACATCGGTTGAGACGGCGGATATATAAATAAAAAAGGGCGAATAAAGAAGCAAACGAAACAAAATGCGCCATTTTCAATTCAGAAAAGGACGGGGCGCTCTTATGTATTGTTCGTGGAGCTGCAATGGAGCAAATATACTCACCCGGGCATTGCGTCGAATAAGCCCTTCGCTTTCAGCCCCTGCTTTTTATGCAGTAGGGTAGATGGGGAAGAAATATCGAACGGGTAAGTCGAATTGTAAAAGTTTTGCAGAGGATGCGAGGCGGAAGTTTTTGGATTCCTTTCGCACGTTGTTGTTGTTATTACTCTTTGCAGGGGCGTCTGTTGCAGGGGCGCTGATAGGTAGTTATGCAGAGGATATGAAAAAGACAAACTCAGTGGTGCGGTGGCGGAGGGGAAGAGATGAGGGTGAGAAAATATAGGGTGGGAGTTGTGTAAGGTGGAAGGAGGAGAGGAAGGAAAGAATAAATATTTGTATGAGTGCAGAAGTAAAAGAGAGGTAAGATTAGGGAGAGGGAATGAAAGGTTACGAAAAATAAACAGATGAGAGATATTATGTGAGAGACATTAGGCTTAGCGTGTGAAGAATGGAAGAGAAAGAAGAGAGAAAACAAAATAGTGCTGCGAGAGATGTGATTGAGTAGGTAGGTAGTTAATTAACGTCGCACTGGAGGAACACAGCGGGCTATTGGAAACGGTCTGGTCTCGATCCCGAAGGGAAAGATCCTGGGACAACGTCTCGTAATTTTGAACCACGGTCAGAGGACGAACAACACCTGAGCTGGCATCCCACTCTCCAAACTTCCACGCCAACGTGAGGACATTTCAAGCCACGACAGATTTAACGAGCACCAGCCCCTTCGTACAGGACGGTCTTTGGTTGGATTCGAACTCGCAACCCTCCGGTTGCAAATTCGTTACTCTTCCAACCAGGCTACCGCGGTCCAAGAAAGAGAGGAAGAAATTAGAGGTAGTAGGGGTAACACTAGAGAAAAACCGGAGAAAGGTGTAGAAATAGAAATATAGGGCACAAAATGTATGTGATATTTACACAAACACAAAACCAGACATAAAACGGGAAGATAAAACGGAACAGATAACTTTACACTTCGCTACTTCATCGAAAACAATTTTTCTAAAATTTTGAAGTCATGAACGATGGTTTAGAATGTAAAGTTTAAACATATGTGTATGTAAGCACTTTATAAAAGGAACTGTGTGGTTTATCCCATCCTCAAAAGGACGAAATTTGTTAGTTTTTGTATTATTAAGCTCTATCTATTTTTATGTGTCTATATTCTTCACTCCTATCAATAACATTTTGCAGACTTCCTTCCATCAGCAATGTCGAGAATCATTGGTATATTGCAGAGAATTTCGTTTACGGAAATTTTTAACCCTCCAAATGGTTTTGATGACACATCTCATCTATAAAGATCCGACCAATTTTGCTTTGTGCGTTGTCTCATCATCAGGCTATTGCCGATTTTTTTATGAGGAAGAGGTCAAGATGTGGTCCCTTTTTTCTTCTATATGAGATATCTCGTCCATATAAAAAACGAAGAGATATCTCGTCCATCAAGTTCTGGTCAGTATAGATAGTTGCGAGTAGTCTGGTCAGTTTAATAGTACTTTATTTTTGATTAAGATTTCAAATTATTCCATCTCCATTTTTAATATCTGTTCAATCAATATATTCATGGAAGATATCACACAAGCGAAGTGCTGATGAAGTATGAGACATTGTTTCAATATGTGTCTGATATATTCCAATATATAGAGTTCAGTCTTTCTTATCAATGGACAAAGGATCAAAAATAAGCCTACTGAAATGTTTCGAAGAACCAAATCATTAATCTATTAAAATCATTTCAAATAGTGGCACCAGTAAATTAATCTCAAAATTAACAAGAGACATTTTGTCAGAATAAACATTTAGTTCAGTGACCATTCTAAACAATGACTTTTGTTGCTGTGTGGTAAGAAATTAGCGGACGTTCTTTGTTTCCAGGTACAAGGACACTAACTGTGTTTGTAACACGATCACCACAGAGCAATCGTCTCCTCATTTCGAGGAGCGTTTGATCTTATAATACCAACGGCCGGAGGTGATTAAGATCGAGGTGGTGAACAAGATGCTTCCGAGATGAAGAACCTTAATCCAAAGGAGCAGCCATGGTAGGTGAAGAGGGGTGGAACATAGTAAAGAACAACTTTCAGGTCATGAAAGTTCTTGATGACACTCGGGCATTGAAGAATGTCGCTCTTATGGCGTCTTAAAAGAACCACACTTGAAAGTAACTTGAAACCATTGTTTTCTGCACTCTAGTGTTTGAGACTGATTTGAAAGAGAAAATACTTGAATTCTTAAGATGAAGAATGTTTAACACTCCAAGCGTTTCGGTGACATCTCTTCCAAGACCTGATCAATTTTGATCAGCTTGAGATATCTCGTCCAGACAAAACTTCCCTATTACTTCAAAGGGAATGAAGATATAAGTGGGAAAAATAAATTTTCCCTTGCCCAGAACTAGTAACAATTTGGAACAGATATGTGCAATAATGTTCCATGAGACTCAACAGTCATCCACAATTTGTCAATTGTTAATTTTGGGTGATAACAAATGATCAATTTTCAAGCAATCATATCTCAGTATTGTTGGAATCGCATTCGGAGACCAAGCAGGCCAAGCTATAAGTGGTATCTGTTGATCACAGAAGAAACGTTGGACAATCAGCCGACATGAATTGTTGAAAGATAACTCCCTGGATGGTCTGATTCCAAGTCCTTTGATATGTACCACCGACTTTGTAGTGCCTGTGATCTGTATAGAGCGGTAGGTAGTTTAATTAACGTCGCACTGGAGCAACACAACGGGTTCTTTGCAACGATCCGGGATCCTAGGACAACACCTCGTAATTTAGAGCCACAATCAGATGACGAGGTCAACATCTGAGCTGGATCCTCACTCTCCAAGCTTCCCCACCACGCTAACGTGAGGAGATTTGAGGCCACGACAAGTTTAACGTGCACCAGACTCCAGATACACTACGGCCTTTCGTTCGATCGAGTTTCGAACTTGCAATACTCCGGTTGCTAATTCACTACTCTTCCACTAGGATACTGGTGGAAGAGTAGTGAATAGCAACTGGATTAGCAAGTGAATTAGCAACTGGGGCCACTGTATAGGACGAAAGAGGGATGGAAACTAAATAGTACCCCTAAACTATCATGCTTGAAATAGGACCCCTATGAAGCTCTGCAGCTCACCACTCCAGATTCCATTCCCCACTATATCTGCGAACAAGGATTCGGCTTCCTTGGGTGGAGATTGTAACTTGACACCACAGAAAACATTGTCCGATTCGAAGTTTCAGTGTCTTCGCTCTTGGGCCTCTGATGCTAATGGAAAATAATACTGGAATCGTCTAATGTGTCACCTTTTTGACTATTGTGATAACGTTTTGGATGTCGCTGTACGATTCGTCACCACCATGCGTAGTTATTGCTTATATTCCCGTTCTGACGTAGCCATGGGCACTCCAGATCCCTCACAACGTTTTTGGACGTTGTGGATGTCGCTGTACGATTCACCATCACCATGAGTAGCTAGTGCATTATATTCCGTTTCTGACGTAACTATGAACGCTCCTTAGCCCTCACAACTATGCGTGGAACTTTCTTATGTCCATTGTTTACAAGTACGCATAACTGAGCTAGCGTTTCGACCAACACGTGAAACAATATTATGGTACTACAAATTGTCTTGTATCAGCACAATGTTTGCTTTTCTTTTCTAATTTTGCTTAGAGACAGAAAGAAGGCAGTGAAAAGAAACCCTTAACTTTAACCTCGACTACTAGAACTTTTCAGGAGCCTAATTATTAAATAAACGAGATACAAACACCTGTCTCCTCGACAAATGTATTCTGTTTAACACCTAATAGTAGACGCCATCAACGAAAGTTCTAATGTTGTTCACATCTGTTACGAATATAATGTTCAGTGGACTGAATAAAAATGTGTAATTGTAGAAGATGGGGTACTTGTTATTAAATTATCGCCAGAACATTGCATGACATTTAATTTAAACTATCCTGTTAATTGGATAAAACAAGCGTGTTCAGAAAATGTACTTCTTATTTCTGATTGATCTTAAGGTGTTTCAATCATCTCTCACAATAGCAATAATTAAGTAGATGTTGGAAAAACATATTTTCAAAGCTCAAATTCTTTTAATAAAACAAAAATTATTATAATTTACTTTAATATGGGAAGCTCGAAATAAACATCTTAAGCTAGTATAACATGTATGTTAATTTCTAAGGTATATTTAATTTCAAAAAGCACGATACAGTAAAAGTTTAAAAAAGTTAGAAATTTTAGCATTTACCAGAAAAAGCGTCGAAGATCCACTTTTTACTCGGTATAGACCTTTTACTTCCCTTTCTACAAATAACAGTGTTTTATGGTAATGGTAGTTAATTAACGTCGCACTGGAGCAACACATCGGGCTATTGGCCGTGATCTATGGGGTCAATTCCCAAGGGAAAGGTCATCCGAGGACATCACCACGTAATTTTGAATCACGGTCAGATGACGAGATGAACACCTGAGCTGGCACCCCACTCTCCAAACTACCACACAAACGCCAACATGATGACATTTGGCGCCACGACAGATCTATCGTGCACCACCCTCCGTGTACGTGACGGTCTTTGGCTGGACCTAGTTTCGAACTCGCAACCCTCTGATTCCTAATTCGTTACTCTTCCAACCGGGCTACCGTGACCCCTCAGTATTTTATGAAGTTGTGTTATCCATCAATGATTTCTCCATTACATTTCAATTCGAAAATAAAATAACAAGCGTAGAATAATAATGTAACAACTCCCGTTTATATTTTTCAATAACTCATTCTTTGGTATGTTGTACAAAAATGCATACATTTCACCCTGTATTGGGCGATCATCCTATTTGCATACTCAGCTGAGATTTTAATCATTTGCACTTGCTATGATAAACTACCCGTCTGTCAAAATTCCGGCCAATCCAACATTTTTTCTTGGTGTTGTATTTTCAATGAACAGCAGTGTATTACCCGCATTTCTCATTAATCTGTGCTCTCTTTTTGTTTTGCTTCTTTCTCTTTTAAACCACCTAGAAGTTAATTAATTTCCTTCCTCTTTCTTTATTCCATTCCGTCATTTTTCACAATGTGCTCGTATGTGTCTTTTACCTCGTGTCTTTCTCTAATCTCTCTCTCAAGTTTGGTTTTTGTTTTCTATCATTCATCTCTCTCTTACTCTCAATACTATTTTCTCTTTTCTTTCTTTGGCTTCCATTCTTTACACACTCTGTCTAGTGTGTACCTTATCCATTCAAAATTTGGATAATTTCGTCATACCTTTCTTAACCCTCCAAGTGGCTTCATGATACTTTTCTTTCTTTGGCTTCCATTCATTACACACTCTGTCTAGTGTGTACCTTCTCCATTCAAAATTTGGAGAATTTTGTCACACCTTTCTTAACCCTCCAAGTGGTTTCAAGATATCAGTCCACCAAAATCTGACCAATTTTGCTAATGAACATGTTAAATTGAAAATTAACTAGTGCGACGAAAAATATCTCGGCATCAAAATATTGCCGATTTTTTATGACGACGAGATCAAGATTTAATCAGTTTTCTTCTAATGATGAGGCACCTCTTCCATCAAAATCTGGTCAGCTTTGCTAATGACGATGTAGATATGTATAAAACAACTCAACTCTTCCATGGGACATAAAGATCATATTTAAAATTAATCAGTTAAGTATGACTTGATATGGTGACAGAAATAGCAGCTGGGATGGGAGGCATTTTCTGTAAAGCTAAATGTAGATGGCGCTAGTGTTTTTGTGATAGAACGTGTTTGTACATATTCCAGAAGTGACTTCACTTGTACACATTCCAAGCTAATTCCTTTATCTAATGAGAACTTTTAATAACCGGAAGTAAAATCCTCTACCAGTTTAAACTGAAAATCCTTCTCATAGAGGCAATAGGATTTAGTTGTGAATAAATATACACTATCTAAGAGGGGTATTTTCACTGTAAATAAACAAACCAGACGGTCTGAGAAGATTTTACTTTTGCTGTCCACATGCTCTCGCTTGGGTTACCTTGAAATGTGGTTTATCGCCGTTTTGTCGACGTTTGGCGTCTAATCTAATTGGTATTGACCAATCAATTATCATATATCAACTCCGACTTTATTCTTTGGAATTTTTACTCGCATAATGCTGAACTCGTGTTCAAAAAACAAACCGACGTAACGTTCGGAATACGTACAAGAAACAGACGGATACGTACAAGAAACAGACGGATAAGTACAAGAAACAGACGAATACGTACAAGAAACAGACGAATACGTACAAGAAACACGTATCACCGCAGAAACACTGCCGCCATCTATATTTAGTTTGACAGAAAATGTCTCTCGTAAACATATTTCACTACGTACGAAGCACATGAAGCGACATTAGATGCTTACTGGCGAATGGCAAAGGATGGATAAAAGCGTAAAATCAATCGCTACACATGGATTCCTACACCAATTTTACCGCTTAGTTTATATCTTTTATTTGAGCTAAGGACTACGGTATTGCTGAAACTACACACATGAACTCACCGCTTTCTGATAAAATTCTTGAAATGCCTGATTGCAGAAAACAATAAGACTGGAAAAAGCACAGAAAAGGAAATATGTAACGAACGCAAAATTAAGTTTGCGTCAAACAATCAAAATAGGATCGTATATAAACATCAAATTATATCGATGCTTACACGCATTATAAGTAAATTGAAATAAAGTGTGAAATATGAATAATGACACTACAATCAATAGATGCAAGAACAATATAATTAAAGGTAGGTAGGTAACGTCGTACTGGAGCAACACAACAGGTGATGGTCCGGGATCAAATCCGAGGACAACATCTCGTAATTTTCAACCACGGTCAGAAACGAGGTCAACACCTGAGCTGGCACCCTACTCTCCGAACTTCCACACCACGCCATGAAGACCTTTGAGGTCAGGACAGATTTAACGTTTACCAGCCCCACGTACACGATGGTCTTTGATTGGACCGAGTTTCGAACTCACAACCCTCCGGTTGCTAATCCGTTACTCTTCCAACTGTCCGAAATAATTAAAGGTACGTTTTTCGATTAACGTCGCACTAGAGCAACACAATTAAGTAGGAATTAATGGAATTAATGGTTTAATGGACAATTAATGGAAGGACAAAGCAATAATTGATTTAATAAAGAATAATTAAGGAATAAAAATAATAAAATGTTGAACAACAGAATAGAAACAGTTCATATAATAAGAAATAGAGGGTGAATAGATTAAGGAACTTATGTGCAGGTGTTATAGGTAGGTAAAGTATCAGTAAAGAAGCAGTAGTTGTTATATCGAGGTAGCTTCATAACTTCTATTGAGAATATGCATTGACAACACCCGTATTTGACGTTCAACTCCGGGAATGGTCAATATTTTAAAGCATCGGAATAGAAGGCTGATTGTGTACAACCAATGTTGCTGTGTATCGATTATGCGACAGGAACAGGACAACTCGTTTCCTACGCAGAAAGCGGCAGCTTTCATGATTGGTTTTGGCTTTTTTTCATACACAAGATGCAACAGAAGGGGGTGAACATGTCAACTTTTTTCCTTTTTACTTTTCAAAGCTCCATAAATGCTGTCAAATTCAAGATTTCGGATTACTTGCTTTCCTGCATTCGCTTTGTTGTACGATATTACGTCATGCATAGTTAGAACTAGTACCAGATTGGACGCATTTCAGATTGGACGCGTTTGGAAAACTGAAAATAAGACGAGTCAACATGAATACTTATGAGAGGCTTTTATGTCAAGCTGAATGTAGGTGACGGTAGTGTTTTTTCTGCGGAAAGTGTTTCCTTTACGTATTCCGAATGTGACGTCACTTGACTTGTTTTCCGAATACGATTTCAACTCTTCGCTATTGAAATGTCCGAGGAAGAATTCCAAATAGATATATGATAGTTAATTGGTCAACGCTAATTAGAGTAAACGCCAAACGTCGCCAAAAAGGCGATAGATTACATTTTAAAGTAATCCTTATATGTATCATGCGAGAGCGTTTGTGAGGCGGTTTTTAAATCTTCGTTTTCCGTCTGATTTGCTTGTAAACAATGAAAATCCCTCTGATAAATCCTTCTTTTCTTAACTCGATTCTAGTAGTTACTAGTACAATCGCCAAGTTGAGGAATTACCAGCAATGCTAACCCTAGTGTTTTCCCTTGTCTTGGCGACAAAATATAAATCTCGCCAAAGTCGTCCCTGCCCTCAGCTATTGAAAAGTAGTTTTTTTGCCTTTCTTTCCTCCTTTGAGGAAATTTATATGCAGTGAGAAAAGTGTAAAATAATCTTGGAAGTGCTCTGATATTTATGATCCATAAAATCCTAAATGGTAACGATGACTTCTTATTTAAGTTTAAATGTTTCAGTCCCTAGTACCGAGAAACCATAATTCAAATTAGTTCAAAAAAGTCAAAAATACTTTCAAACAAAATTATTTTAGCAGTGCCTTCAAATCCCCTAACCCCTAGAATAACACGGCACAATTTAAGAAATGCAAATTTCTTAGAAAGACAGTTATCGTAATTTAGAATTGAGATATTTGGGTCTGACATGTGACTTGCTTTCAGACATGTCTTCTGTAGACTTGACTTAAGACGAGTTTTTGAGTTGTGATGCTGTTCTAATCGTCCGAAATGTTTACAGATCTTCACAGGTCGTTAAAGCGTCTAGACAGTATTCGTATAAACATAAATTTTGGTAAGAGGAACACAATTCTTGTTTCAAAACTTTCTGGAAGTATTTTATTCTATCTCTTGTGAAATTAATTGAGCATAAATGCATTCTATTCAAGTCTGATGGACTTTCTTTAAAAAAAATCGAATCACATTTATTCAGTAGCTAAGACAATCTCACGACCTTGATGGAATTGGGATATGCTTTCTGATATCAGCAATTCGAAAAGAAATGATTATTATAGTGATTTCCATATGCTTAAGAGCCCCAAATTGAACCCATTATTTGATACTAATCCCAATTATATTTTTTAGTTTTATTTATTCAAAATTATATTTTGTCGAGAAATAATGACGGATAGCATTTTTATGTACAAATGGCCTTTTCAGATCAGTTATGACTACAGTAGTTAGTCATATTGTAGTATAATACAAAAAATAATTTCAAACGTCTAACCTAAAAGCTTATAACCACAGTATGCGATATTATAATTAAGGATATGATGACGATTCACACATATTAATTTTCATCGGGCAACCTTTTGTGGAAAATGTTATACATAATGACTAAATGAACGAATTTAAATTCTGAAGCTCAGTGTCAGCATACATGACGTCTCATGATCTAATAGATTATGGAAATACTTACATCATATAACATCAAGTGCTCCCATACAAAAGAAGGACTTACGTCACAGCGCCTATAAGAAATTGGGAGGGGTCAAACAACCACAATAGTTGACTATGGGATAGGTGGACTTTTCTGGCATTGGTCAGAACAATTATTATGAAGTTGGGTTTTATTGAGGGTGGAGCAGGCAAGAAGAGAAATTTCAAATTTCTCGGGGGAACGGGTGCAGATCTTGTGAAAGCTGGGAATGCACGTACTCATCAATGAACCAAAAAGTTAAAGCCTTATCTCATTCCCACACATCATAAAATATTTCCTCAAATTCAGTTGTTTACTTGCTCAGCGTAATAATTATTAAAAGGCATGGGAACTTAATTTCCCAGAAAAGTAAAATATATTATGACGGAATCCAAAATTTGATTTTCACTCTTTTCATGTGGTGACAAAACATGCTCAATTAATTCTAATTAACTAAATACTTCCCACGTTTAAATAAGTTTGTTTTAATTTATTCCTGTGTTCCACTCTAAAGGAAATGATTCTTCAAAAGGCATATTTACACTCTTCTCCCCTATTAATAGGACGGGAAGTGATTATTAATGGCGTTTGGATAGTATTATCTTACCCTCGGTTTAATACCCGTCTCCGATGGTGCAATTATTTTTAAATGATTTAAAGATTCATTTATCCTCAGACGGTGTAGGAGTATACATGTCACAGGATGCTGAATATTAGAATATCACGTGTAGAGTAATTTAATTATGAATTCTGGCGATCAAATGTATGTTGTTTTAATATGCATGGCAAGATAAATCGAATTTGTTCATCTTTAAGTTATTCAGTTAGCTATATCATGGGATTTTGATGTTATTATCTATTTTAGTATGGACTTTGAATTAATTCTGGCAATCAAATGTAGGTTGGTTGGGAAGATAAAATGATTTGTCTATCTTCCTTAAATTATTTAGTTAGCCATATCATGGGTTTTGATGTTATCTGACTATTTATTGCACTATCTTTAAATTATATAGTTAGCATGGGATATTGGTGTTATCTGATTACTACCAGAATATTACCCGACCTCACTCGGGTTGAATAAGTGACCAGAATAATCACTTTCGTCTTTCGTAGAAAAATGCTAAACCATTTAAGTGTGAGTAAAATAATTTTTTAACACCTATTGGACAATTTTTATAATATTTCTACACCTACTTTAGACACAAATCCTATAAATGCATATTCATTCCTGTAATGCATTCCATGTATTCTGCACCCCTGCTAAAGCTACAAACTGACGAAAGGTAACTACAAAAGACGATTTTCAGGGAGGATTAGGAATTCCCTTTAAGTTCTGTTCCTGTAAAATTGCTAAACTCAATTCGTAAAAAAGACCAAATCTACCAATATTTTTTACTTGTGGCACTCATGCACCAGGCTTGAGACATTTTCGAATTTCGCTATCATTAAAGGAATTAATAATTAATTTGATAAGATATTTATCACTAGATTTGTTTTAAAAGTTAATACTTTTTATTGAAAAAAATTTTTTGTGGCATGTGCAATAATAAAAGACCTTGTTTTAAAATTTAAGTCTTCAGTACAAACAAAGCAAAGGTAACCTAGTACTATTTTTTTAGAATGAGAAATAGATTTGACAGCGTTTTTTCGAAAAAAAATCATTGTTTTAAACATACTACTTTACTGGTATAAGTTGCTTAAATATTCATATATTAGCTTCAATTCGTAATATAAGCCACCTTGACCTTCTGTCGCTATGACAAAGAATTTGTAATATTTCAAAAATCCTAGTTCGAATTTTTTTAACATTAACGTTTTTCCATAATGGCAAAATTACACTTAAAATTTGCTTAATTCTAACTTACATGCAGCTTTAAATCAAATTTTTTGTGGTTGTTTTTGCGTGCTATGAAGAGGAAATGCAATTTATTAAAGTAATAAATATTTAAAACAGAAAAGCGAAATAAAACGGAATAAAAGTTGGTGGGGAAAAAGTTGTTTATTAAATATTATTTATTTATTTCGTAAGTATATTTGAAGTTTATGCTAAAACAGTAGAGCTGGCTTTCCTTCTACTGTTCCAGACGAAAGATATTAATTCGTGATCATGTTTTGCCTCTTGATCTCTGTGGTAAATTGCCACAACTTACAAATGAAAATTGGACAAAATTTAAAAATACGAAATTTATTCCGAACGAAAAAATATAGAAAATATCACTGCACGTGGTAAACGAACACAATTTTTCGTTTCGTTGCAAAATATCGTTTGCCCCAAATAATTCGGAAACAGTTCATACTTCGCAAAATAAATAAGTAAGGCTCAAAATGAAAAAGCATTAGAATTTAAATTCCATAAAATTAGATTTTGGAAAAATAATTGATTTTTCAGCAGCACTGCTAAACAATCCAAGTAATTGCAATGCTCAATCTACCTTCCAGCTAATTACAAACTACCAAATAATGGTTGATTTAAGTACAGTTACTCAGTGTTTTAGCATGACACTTGTCTAAATATGTATGCAAAGGAACTTTAAATAATGTAATCACTAAACTAAAATATGATTTATCAAAAGTAGAACATTTCATTAAAAATGTTGAGTCAGATTATGTGATACTTGTACAAACACACGTATACAAAATCAAACATAGAACGGAAAGACGAACAGACAGAATAACGCAACTAAATTCGATCACCAAATGAATGTAAGTACTCACAGTTTGCAAAGTTTCATGAAAATATATTTAACCGTTTGGGCGTAGCACCGGCACAAACATACAGACAGATGGAGAGACAGAGATACCAAACGCACCGAGACGGATTTTGCATTAGAAGGATCCAAAAAGGATAGAAAACTTGAAATTGATCGAAAATATTCATTGTACAAACACTGCATTTTTATTCATACGTAGATAGATTAATTTTAGCGCGGACTATTATTGGGTATTAAATTTACTTCTCATCTGCAGTCTTAATTTAATTATGAATTCGTGCGATCAAATAAATGTTTCCTTAATATGATTGGCAAGATAAAACGAATTTGCCCATCTTCTTTAAATAATTTAGTTATATCTATATCTTGAGATTTTGATGTTATCGGATTATTTATTTTAGTATGGATTTTATTGCGTATTAAATTTACTTCTAGAGAAGCTGCAGTCCTAGAGGACAATAAAAGGAAAAGTACATTTTTTAATTTAATAAGGGGTAACATCGCACTGGAGAAACACAACGGGCTATTGGTAATGGTCAGGGATCAACTCCTGAAGGGGAAGATCTGAAGACAACACCACGTAACTTTGAACCACGGTCTGATGACGAAATTTAATAACGGGATTGTGGTTTCAAATTTCAGAGGCTTACAGTTTGTATTTTCGAGTTTATGTTATCGTTTATATCAACTATAGAATTTTAAATATTCATTTTTGCAGCATACTTAGTTTCTTGATTTTCTCGTTTTAGGTAGGTAGTTAATTAACGTCGCACTGGAAAAACACAACGGTTTGTTGGCGACGGTTCGGGATCCATCTCGAAAGGAAAAGATTCGAGGACAACACCACGTAATTTTGAACCAACGTCAGATGACGAGGTCAACACCTGAGCTGGAATCCCACAATCCAGACTTCCACTATCTATCCTTATTGTCTTCAGGCAGATTTTAATTTCTTCATTTTTTACGATGTCCGCTGTAGTACATTTCTGACAATGGAATTTTCGTTTAAAACAATGTTTTTAGAATTATTTTTAATTATAACTGATTATTTTTCGTATTTATAAAAATAATAACGTGCTGTTGTTAACCCACAGTATCCTTATCACATTCTCTTTATACGTATACAGGATGAGTCTAAATTGTTTTTACAAAATAAGAGGGGTGATAGTACCCATCCAGACGAGCAATAATTACCATGGAACATAGGGTCGCATTCCTCTCTGAGAGGCAGAAAAGAGTAAGATTAGAATTTCAACAGGAACTTACAACAGTGTTTTGAAAGCGAATGAACGATATCAAAAGTTGCACAATCTGATTTATTGATCAGAGAAAAACTCACAGCAAGTGCTCAAAATGGCGGCCATGCGTGTCGTTGCACAGTTCACACCGGCGAAGGAATGACTGGCTCTCGAAGATTCCTAGTGCTGTGTTAATTTTTTCTGCGGCAACACCGATTCTCGCTACGAGATCTTCAGCCGAGTCCACAGGCGTCTGGTACACTAAAGATTTCATGTGCCCCCAGAAGATAAAGTCCAGTGGGTTGAGGTCCGGTGAGCGAAGAGGCCAAGCCACAGGTCCGCCACGTCCGATCCATCGTGCGGGATATGTGGCATTCAAGAAGTGCCGGACCGTGCTGGTAAAGCGTGCTTGCAGAGGCGATGACTTGTTCATGCTCGACGCATTTCGACTTTACTCTTTTCTGCCTCTCAGAGTGGAATGCGACCCTATGTTCCATGGTAATTATTGCTCGTCTGGATGAGTACTATCACCCCTCTTATTTTGTAAAAACAATTTAGACTCACCCTGTATAGCTGTTAAGGACTAAATAGATGAGGCGTGACGCTACAAATCCTTCTGATCGGAAATTTTATTCAGAACTAGCAGAATTACATGCGTTACTCGGGTTGAATTGGTTTAGTAATTTCCACTTTCGTTAATATAAATTGAAACTCCTATTCATCACATGTAACAACTATCACACTCTCATAAAGGTACACAATTATTAAATACATGATTTCACAAATGTAAATAAATGTCATATTTGGAATTTTACATTTTTGTAGAATTTAAATTTTTAGTAAGAAAAGTTTCTAGAGTGTGCCAATGTTACCCAGAAAGCCTAGAATAGTTCAGAGTATGCATATAAATGCCTTGTATGTCATTTAAAAACAAAAGCGCTTACCAAAATTATCATACAATGTTTAAAAAGGTTTTTAAAACTAATTAAACCACTTACCTTAATTACAATTATTGAACGAAAAACATCAAATTGGAAATCCAGAAATGCATCTTAAAACAGGTTTAAAAAAGCTTCGAACGGAAAGTAATGAATGTATGTTTCTCTCTCTCTTCACTACAAAATAGATTCTTGGGCACAAACTTAAAAAAGCAAACGATTAAAAAAAGTACCAAGGTTGCCATATTAACTACTAGTCCTATTTTAAAAGGTCTGTTCTGTATATTTTATTTATAATGCTTTATTCTCTTTATCGTCTGTGCCAAAAATTCAGAATTTTTTATATTTCGTAAAGGCAAAATAGACTCGAAATAAATAAAGTATTAGAATTTAAATTCCGTAAAAATAATTTTGGGGAAAATAATTGATTTTTCAGCATCACTGGTAAAACAATCCAAGTAATTGCAATGCTTACTATACCTTCCAGCTTCTCCAAAACTACCAAATTATGGTTGATTTAAGTATAGTTACTCAGATATTTTAGCATGAAACTTGTCTAAATATGTAAGCGAAGGAATGTAAAATAACGTATTCACTAAACTAAAATACAATGTATAAAATATAGAACATTCCATTAAAATACGTTGGATAGATTTTATGTATTACTTGTGCAAACAGACATAAAATCGAACATAGAACGGGAAGACGGACAGACAGATTATCCCAACCAAGTTCAGTCACTAAATGAATGTAAGTACTCACTATATGTAGTATGCAAAAGTTTCATGAAAATATATTTGGAACGTTTGTACTGGCACACGCATACAGACAGACACACGAAACGCGAGAGACGGATTTTGCATCAGAAGGGGCCAAAACGGTTAGAAAACGTGGTCAAAAATATTCAATGTACAAGCAAATACTCCATTTTTATTTATATAGATTTACAAAACATATTTATTTCTATTTACTGCGCATGAAATACGAGACATCACAATACCTATAACACAACTAAGAACACACAACTAGCGCTGGATTGGATTAGATTGGATTGGATTGGATTGAATGTTGAGGTTTTATGTCGCAAGGTACAACTAGCGCGGGGAAAATACAAACAACCTTATTTCTAATTCATTTGGAACACGAAAGCGATTTCAGATCCGCAGTCGGGAGTTGAGATGCATATCCGCTGCATACCCCCGTAGCGTCTCTCCTATTTAATCCCCAACAAGTGGTGACCCGGACGTGATTTCTCGTACTCCATCGGGAGTTGAGTTGTAAAATCTCGAATAGAATGAAAGCCAGAACCTCTGTTGTAGCAATAACCAAACGTGCATAAAAAATAAGTAGACGTATGTATAAAATAAATACCACTCTTACGAAGAACCGAACGCAATTAACTATGATAGTATTCGAAGCATATACGCCTTTAAAAAATTAGATCCAAATCCACGCTCAATTTGAAGGCATTTTTCTAATTGAATATTTGTTTCTACGACAAGCCATTCCATGAAATAATCACCCCAACATCTGCTTCGAATCTCTAACCTAGTAGAATTTATTAACTTAATCACATTAACAATCGCCTGTACTAACAGGACCGTAATCGCATTCCAAATAATAGCACATTAACTTATTTTACAGCTCATATCTCGAATCACATCTGAGAAATTGAGATTCCGAAAAGAAAACTGCTCAGCGGACACTAAAACCCATTTCACTGGACCTACGCAGTGTTCCACCGCGCATAAATTAGCCATAAAATCTTCCGAGACAATTTTCTGTAGTAATACGCGAGCCGTTAACGAGGATAACTTCATATCGCGAGGCGAGGCAGCTTTCCGATTAACGTTTTCTATCGATTGCTTTCAAAGGTCACCAACCTCAATGCAACGGTATTGAAGCGGATGAAAAGATTGTTTTGATCGGGGGAAGTGAAAGTTTTTCTCGAGAGGAAGACAAACAAGCGAAAGAAAAGGATATTCTACTTAGCAGCTCTTTGGAAAGACCCTTTTTTAAAATGAAAGTACTCGCTTCAAGTACTAAATGTAGTGAGTACACTCTGAATGCATCGGATTAAAGTTTTATAGATAATGAAAATAAATTCTCGTGTTTTTAGTTTTACCTCTTTTATGTTATTTTTAATGTTTTCGATTTTAATCTACATTTTTATTTCCCTTATTCAATTTTATTCTCATAGTTGGTTGGTTGGTTTCGAGTTTTATGGCGCAAGGGCCATGTTTGGCCAAGCTGCGCCAAACACAAGGCAAACACAATGATAGGTAGGTATTTTCATTAACTCGCACTGGAGCAACAAAACGGGTTGTTGGTGACGTCCTGGATCAAACCCGAAGTGGAAGATCCCAGGACAACACCAAGTAATTTTGAACCACGGTCAGATGACGAGGTCTCACACCTGAGCTGGCACCCCACTCTCGAAGCTTTCACACCACGTCAACGCGAAGACATTTGAGGCCCCGGCAGATTTAAGCCCTCTTTGTACACGACGGTCTTTGTCCTTGGATGATGTCCTCGGACCCTTTCCTTCTGGTTTGAACCCGGACCGTCGCTAATAGTCCATTGTGTTGCTCCAGTGCGACGTTAATTAACTACCTGTTTAGGATCCTGTGCCATAAAATGCAAAATCTAATCCAATCCATCTATCATAGGTCGAGCTAGTCGATGAAATTTCATCGAATGCAATATTTCTTCTTCCAAATCCGAATGCATGAAAGTGTTTCAACTTGATGAATAAGAGCACGCGATGCCATCGACATGGAGGAAATAAGTCAATATTACTTGTTGAAGCTCACGAGTACAGAGCACGGAAGAGAAGTCATTTGCATAAAAGATGCATTACAGCATGAGAATCTCAGCACGGGTTCATTGTAAATGTAAAGAAGCTATCAAGTGGTTAACGACAGAACATAGGAGCCGAGTGGTAGGTAACTTGTTCATCAATTAGTTACATAGTATTGTTCAAAACGCATAACAAGTACTTCGCTTCTAAGAACACCGGCCTGGGCGCTGAGTGCTGAGCGTTTTGGCATAGACGTGAAAAATAAGTAAACTGAGCATTGCTATTGAGAAGAGTTTCAAAAAGTGTGAGTTGCATATCGATTAGCAGTAGTTAACAGATTTATTTGTGAAGATCTAACATTTCAAAACCAGACAAATGCACTTCTTTGAAATGTAGATATTTATTTCTTAAGAAATTTCAATATTTAGTGAAGAAAGCAATATTACGTGTCTTAGTATAGTGTTACATCGTTGTTTTACTTTCGAAATCTCGTAAGACGGAATAAAAAATTTCTAGGAGTGACGGAAAACTAGATTCTAAACTGTAGACAGTTATGAGGCACTTGGTTTAAAAATTCAACCGATAAAGGACTTCATAACATCGATGTGAAATATAAGCAGACTGAGATTACTGCTATTGAGAGGAGCTTTAAAAGTGTGATCAGCATGTCGACTAGTAGTCACGTGACTCTTCTGTGAAAAATTACCTTGGTTGGCCGATTTGGTATCTTATCGCCTCGTTTGGAGATGTAACATCTTATGATAGGGAAGGTGTGTGATAGAGGGATAACAAAAGTGGTGAAATCGTCAGTCTATTGATATCAGATGATCAATCAATGGATCAATCAGATGATGAGTCAATGGATGGGTTTCTTCTCCCGTCCCGTGGACCAATCAGATGATGAATGTTAGGTACCACCTAACAGGCGAAAGCAGTCCAAGAGTCACGTTACTATTAGTTTTAGTCACATAATCATGGGCACATAGAAAGATTATCATTGCTCACTGAACATTTATATTTCCTATGTGAGTTCCCTGTCGAATTTTCCGTCTGATAATCGCTTAACTGTATAAAAAATGAGTTAACCGATAAACCAAACTCTATTTAAAAACTTGGAAATACCACTTGAAAAGTAGATGAAAGCACTGCCCGACTGCAATAGTCCATCAATGTAAGTACGCATGTGCCAACCAAACCAGATCTGGGCCAAATTAGAGGTAACTACTTTACTATTTAATACCATCACACACTCCCGTACCTACTGCCGTGAATCACTATGCCAGGTTTACCCTCCAAGTGGTTTCGTTGAGTTGTCTCGTCCATCAAGATCTGACTAATTTTGATAATAATACTGACCAGAAAAATAAGAATAATCAATTGGCAAGTGTCTATCCCGAACTTTTGTCTTTATAACCTTCCCAAAACGATTAAACTACAAATTGTCATTTTAACCCTCCTGGTGATTGTCTCGACGCGATATATCGTCATTAGCAAAGCCGACCAGATTTTGATGGACAAGATATCTCGTCATTAGAAGAAAGCTGCATTGAATACGTTATTTTACATTCCTTCTCTTACAAATTTAGACAAGTTTCATGACTAAAACATCTCAGTTACTATACTTCAATCTATATAAATAAAATAGGATGTGTATGTATGTATGTATATATGTATATTTTCTATACAAATCTACACCGTTTGACCAATCCACACCAAATTTGGTATACTTATACATTAGAACACTGCGGTCAGCATAGGCTAACTCTTAACCCACGTTCTATTGGCCCTAGGGGACTAAAAACTATTCGAAATCGCCATAGAAATAACATTGAGCATAGATTGATTGCTTTAGGCAGCTATGGTTGCTTTACCAGTGTTGATCGAAAAACAATTTTTTTCGAAACAAATTAAATTACAATATTTATGTTTGAACTGACTTTTTAGTTCTTCCCATGATGTAAATAAATTATAGGTATTTTATTGATGAAGAAAGAATAATTTTAAAATATTTATTTTTGTAAGGAAATTCAAGGAAAGGTTTTCAGGAGTTCAAGGATTATTTTCAAGGAAAGTTGGTGTATATTTCGACCAACTTTCCTTAAATAATTTATTGAATACGTAATGATTTGTAGAATTATGTTTCATAAGCTTTTTAGGTAAGGCGTGTAACTTATTTTCAAATGTCTGGAATAGATACATGTGAATCCTCCGTTGAAAGCAGTGATTTTCTTTCTGAAAAATTCTGTAAAATCGACCTTCTGCTTTTTGAAAAAATTTTATCTATTCAGTTTAATTTGTCTACACCGATTACATTTATTTCTAACCCAAGCACCGTTATTCCGAAAAGCATAAACGAAAAACTCATTATCATAAAAGCGTAATTTTACTACTCGGTATCTGGCAGCACCAGAATTAATGTTTACTTTTTTTATAAAACTTTGTAGAACTTTCTAGAAAGTTGGGAAACGGAAACTTCCTTGTACTCATGATGGAGAACATTCCAGCACCCACTCGATTCTTAGCTGGTCGTATTTAAAGGAAGCTAACTCGGTAAGTCTTCCAGTTTATCATCTTTCAGTGAATCTGGCAGTTTTATTTCCCTCTTTTAGTTGATTGTATAAGTGTTTCTTACTTTATTCGCGCGACAGTGATAGTGTACATTTTGGATTTATTTTTCTAAACTGAAGTACTACATAATTTTAAATTTCTTTTTCGTTAATTTTAGCTTTTTATTGTATTCTATAATAGATTTCATTGCTCAGTGAGAATGTGCCTTTTTCTTAATTTTTTAAATAAGTTTAATGGGGGATCAGAATTAATGCTTTTTTTACACTAGAATAAAAGTTTATTTTTTTAGTATGATTTAGAATTCTGTGTTTGAGTATTTTAATTGACAGCTTTTAAGTAAGGCATTAAAATATTTTTTATTTGTGTTAAAAGTTTGATATTCCTAAACTGATGTAAGTACTTCATAATTTTAAATTTGTTTTACCATTCAGTTTAGATTAGCTTTTTATTGTATTCTATAATAGATTTCATTGCTCAATTGAGAGTGCCTTTTGCTTATTTTATGAAATAGCTTTTCTTTGTATTCTTTTACAGATTTCTTTGCTGTAGCAATGCCTCCAAGGAAGCGGAAGGCGATCGGCCAAGTGCAGTCAATGGCTAAGATGATGAAAGATGAGCGTAGTCAAGAAACTTCCGAGGAGAGGAATAGAAGACTTGCGATTGCGAGAGTGCTACTACATCTAGAGCAACAGAGACGGCACAGCAGCGTGAGATTCGACTACAGGATAAGAGAGATAGAGCTACTACATCTAGAGCAACAGAGACGGCACAGCAGCGTCAGACCCGACTACAGGATAAGAGAGATAGAGCCAAACGATCACGGACTGTGCACCATTTTAGCTTAGCATTGGAAGGACTTCATTACGATTCATATAAAGACTACTCGCTGCATGCAATCATCGAGAAAATGGAAATGGTTTGTAGTTACTGTCAAGCCAAAAAGTTTAAATCAGAGTCTACTGGTATTTGCTGCAAAAATTGAAAAGTTAAACTCTGCCAACTGGAACCACCACCACAAGAACTTTTGACTTACACATCAGGAGATACGTCAGAGTCGAAGCATTTTCTTAGTAACATCAGAAAATACAACTCATGTTTCCAAATGACATCATTCGGCGCCACATCAGTTGTTGGACAGCCCGGATTTCCGTCGACATTCAAGGTGCAAGGGCAGATTTACCATAGAGCGGGATCGTTGCTTCCGCTGCCAGATCAACCACCAAAATTTCTACAACTATATTTTATTCAAAACGAACAAATGGAAACTGATCAGAGGTGCGCCTACATTTCGGAAACAAGACGTCAGATTGTGTTAAACTTACAGAGGATGTTTCATGAGCACAATAATCTTATTAAAACGTTTGAAACAGCATTGGAACGTATGCCAACAGATGAATATAAAGTAGTCATAAGAGCAGACCGAAGACAAGCAGACGATTACAAGAGGCGCTTTAACTCGCCTCAAGCAGATGAAGTCGCGGTGGTTACATCAGGCGATGAGTTTCGTCAACGGGATATCGTAATTCAACGACGAGGTGAATCATTGCAGCGCATTTCGGAAACACATCGATCTTATATCACCTGAGAGATGCTGTGGCAAATGATGGGAACGTTGAAAACCTCGGTGCCTCAGTCATACTACCAGCTACATTTACAGGCAGTCCCAGACACATGCACGAATACACGCAACATGCTATGACGTACGTAAGGACGTACGGGAGACCAGACTTATTTATCACCTTCACCTGCAATCCGACTTGGACGGAGATCAAGGAGGTTCTTACCAATGGTCAGAACCCAGAATTACCCAGTGAGCGCCACGACTTGATTGCGAGAGTATTTAAACAGAAGTTGAAACTGTACTTTGCGCATCTTTCGTTTTTTAGAATTCTGCATTTTTTCGTCGGAATTTCGTTTCTGTTTGACTTTATGTCTCAATCTTTTACATATTGCAATATATTCAAGAATTAAATGTATATATTTGCGTCCGAAGTATATTCTAGAAGCTATGAAAAAGTTGAAACGTATTTTCCGTACAACTTAAATTATTGCATTCTTCTGTGACAGAAGTGATTATTTTAATTCACTTTTCAAGCAACATTTAACCATTTCAACCCGAGCAACGCCGGGTAATTCAGCTAGTCAACTATAATTTGGTAGTTTTGGTGTAGCTGGGAGGTATATTGAGCATTGCAATTACTTGGATTGTTTTACCAGTGTTGCTGAAAAATCAATTATTTTTCCCAGAATTATTTCTACGGAATCTAAATTATAATACTTTATTTATTTTGGGCCTTATTTCTTCTTTACGAAACATAAAAAAATTCTGAATATTTGGGGCAGACGATAAAGAGAATAAAACATTATAAATAAAATATACAGAGCAGACCTTTTTAAATAGGACTGGTAGTTAATATGGCAACCTTGGTATTTTTTTAATCGTCTGCTTTTTTCAAGTTTGTTTCCGTTGTATTCCAAGAATCTATTTTGTAGTGAAAAAGCATACATTCATTACTTTCCGTTCGAAGCTTTTTTAAAATCTGTTTTATGACGTATTTCTGGATTTCCAATTTGATGTTTTTCGTTCAATAATTGTAATTAAGGTAAGTGGTTTAATTAGTTTTAAAAACATTTTTAATCATTGTATGATAAATTTAGGAAACGCTTTTCTTTTTAAATGGTATACAAGGCATTTATATTCATACTCTCAAACTATTCTATGCACTATGGGTAACATTGACACACTCTAGAGACCTTTCTTTCTAACTAAAAATTTAAATTCTACTCAAATGTAAAATGTTTAATATTTGATTTTTTTTTACATTTGTAAAATTGTGTATTTAACAATTGTGTACCTTTACTAGAGTGCAATAGTTGTTACATGTGATGAATAGGAATTGGGGCAATTTATTAACGAAAGCGGAAGTTACTAAACCAATTCAATCCGAGTAATCCCGGGTAATTCTGCTAGTAATGAAATAAAATAGATTTTTATTGGGATTTTTCTTCAAAAACGTTTTAACCGTAACTAGCCGATCAATAAAATGTGTTTGAGACGATTTTTCAGGACTGAGAGATTAACTTTTTAATTTTCTATAACTAATTCAAGAAAATAATCAAAGAATTAATTATAATTAAACCCTTTGAACAAATATGACGCCTCTGACATCAATTCTATCATAGTTATTATTATCTAAGTTTATTATTATTTAATTCTATCATAGTTATCATTTGGTTAAGTAAGCATTTATATTTCACTATAGAGGTGACACAATTAAAAATTATTTTTCTGAATGGTCTACGAAGTCTTTTATGTCTTAGTATGTATCTTCATTGTCTTATATGTATTCAGTCACAGAATATACTCAGTAAGAATCGCATGAATGTGACTGTTTTCCAGAGACAATGAATATCTCATCAATATTTGTTCTGATTCTACATAGTCATCGTAATTATATTTGAAAAAACTTACAATTAACAATTAGTTTTTTCACTCGCGTTAAAAATGCATAATTTTGTTTTTATCGATTAAATAGCATTTGTAATTATAGTGTGTTTCGAGCGTATGTTGTCGGCCAAAGACATAAATTTTAGCTGTATTTGTCTAAATGAATTTTCTTGATTTCTATTCAATGTTTAATATTGTTTTAAAAGCACTAACCATCTGATTCATAACCAAAATAACTTAAATTGATACCTAGCTTTCAAATATAAACATTTTTTCTTAACCCTCCATGTAGTTGTCTCAACGAGGTATCTTGTCAAAAGCATGAGATGAGACCAGATCTTGATCTCGTCATCATAAAAATATCGGAAATATCTTGATGACGAGTTATCTCGTCATTAGTAAACTTTGGCAGATCTTGATGGACGAGATATCTCGTCGAAACCACTTGGATGATTAAAGCATGACAACGCGTTTTTGTCGGAACAATGATTTCCAAATATGTGCTTTTGGCGTGACGCCGATAATATGTATGCATGTTACGTATGTTTTGAAAATGTGTCTTGTTGTAAAGACTTCTGTGGAGACAGATAGATGGCGCTCCTCTGCGCATGCGCAGAAGGACGGTTGGACGAAAGAGATGATATGATAACGCGTATGTGTGGACACTCGTTTTATGGAGAAAATAGAAGAATGATGATCGAAACTGAAATGTGTCGATTTTGATATGTTCTACCTTTTATTTTGTGTTGTGTGTCGTCCATGTATTGTGACTGGGATTAGTAGTGGTTTAAACAGAAAAGGGAGTATTCCTTGTGATGCTTTTAGTGTGATTAAAGTTTTGAGCAAGTCAGTACAGCCTATCCGTATTCGTTATTAATCAAATATTAATTTCTTTCAGTTCATTGCTATTTTCGGATTAATTTTCCTACTGCAGTTGGCCGCTGTGGTCATGATGTGGAGAGCTCCTTACAGCAAAATGGTGAGAACTTTAAGCTTTTAGTTACTTTTATGCAACGAAAGTAGACTCGATAACCGGTATCAAAACTTAAGAATTACTAGATGTACGCTTAGGTACAGAACCACATATTGAGAAAGGGCCATACAGGGCATGCTACAGAGTGTTTGTTGAGGTTGTCGCTGCGGCTATCAACTGACACCCCATCATGAAAGAATCTGATGTTAGCGCTAGCTGAGAAGTGTGAAAAACTAGATGGGTTTTTGCAGATCGAGGTGTTCGGTCGAATGTTATGAAGCTTCTGGAGGCTCACAATATCCAGATTAAAACTGCGTAACTGTGCATAAATATATTAAATGTAATTTAGTTTAAATTGCTCTCTTGTATGTTCTTTGGTTCGTGTAGCTTGCTTTGTTTACGATAGGGTTTTTCGCTATTTTACAGGGCGAGGGTTCAAACCCCAGATATATACGGAGAAAATTAAGACTACAAGAGGCGAACTGGGGGCTTATACCAACGACCCTTATACCAACTATTCTTATTGCTTAGAGCCCTTTAGTAAGAATATCTTGACTATGAAATTTGGCAAAAAATTACATGATTTGTTGTTACGCATCTTACTTCGCATAAATAAATTACACCAAGTTTATTATCTCGTGTGACTTGAAGCCATCAAGAACTAGTTCAGGACGGTGAATAAGCTGGCTTGAGGGACAGCCAAGACAGAATAGTTCAAATAGGAAATGGCCATTGTAAAGCATTGCAACTTCTGTTAGTACGGAGACGCGCGGCACCAAAAGGAAGAAGTTCATGATTTACAAAATATCTAGAAATGTTTTTGTTTAAAAGCCTTAAGTGATCTATATGTTATTATTTGGTTGGAGCCATGATCTCGATTCTATACGAAGAACCTTATGGTTTTGAAGTTTGACCTGAGTACAGCAACTTTAAAATTATGCAGGCATTTATAGAGATGGAAATCTTTATCATGGATGGGAGGTGATTTCATATAAGAAAGAACTTTAAACACACTCAAGCATAGAGCGAGGAGAACTTGCGAAAACTTTCAGGGATTGGCAAAAGCATGCATTGCAAGCTCTACCGTGGTAAGGTAGGCTGGGACAAACACATTCCTTACATACTTACTGTATGTCTACCACGTGAACTGCTTCAAACACAAAGTCTGCCCGTCTGTTGACCTAGAAATGGGTCTTACACTATTTTAACATAGGGGATGCTTGAAGAAATGTATTCACGTTTGTCACATTGAATATGTATGTATTCACGTTTGTCACATCAGAATATCTATACCAGTACCTCATTCCGCCGACAACATTCACGAAAAACCAAATAAAGTTACGTCATCAACCCAAAATCCCCCTACTCAAAATGAAAGATCCCTGTTTCTATAGCAACCGTCCCAACTCAGATTTGTTTAAAAAATTCCAAATTTTTTTTTGCCAAATTTCATAGTCAAGATATTCTTACTAAAGGGCTCTAAGCAATAAGAATAGCCGTTCTCGTAGTACACAGACAATACAATCGATTGTTATTGCAGGTGCCATAGTTCTTTGTTTACATTAAATTATTAATTTTCTTCTGATTCCGAGCAGATCACAAAGGAACTGGAGAGGCAAATCCAGAAACAGATGGACCAGAAAGACAAGGACGACTCTTCCAGAAATTTTATAGATTACCTTCAAGCACACGTGAGTAGGTAGGTGATCTATATTCTTAAGCTTGCGTAAGCCTCCTACTGGTTGTCTCTACTAGGTATCTCGTCATTGGTAAAACTGATCAAATCTTGATGGACGAGATATCTCGTAATTAGAAGAAAAAACTGATCGTATCTTGATCTCGGCATCGTCAAATAATTGACAATAGCTTTACGGCGAGATATCTCGCAATTAGAAAATTGGTACGACCTTAATGGACGAGATATCTGGTCGAAATCAGTTGGAGGGTTAAAGAGAAGAAAATAACATGAGCGTATGCCGGTCATGATTGATAAAATGTTTACCTTAGTAAATTATGAGATCTTTCCTAATATCAAAATTATTACAATAATTTGAATTTTCCCATTCGAGTGAATGAGAACTTTGAAACAGCACCAAATATAATGGGTTAAAAGTTTGTAGCGTATTTCATCTTATGCACGTACAGCTGCGGATAATAACTGACCATCCCTCTTTATACGTGCATCACAGAGAAAGTTGTTCTTAGAGTATAATATGTGTAATATTTACTACATTATACGTAAGTATAGAGTAGAGTAATAATACTTAAGGTACCTTCAGTACTCATAAACTTTCCTTCAATAAAACTAGAGAAAAACCAAAAAATTTCAATGAATTAGAATAAACGATGCATTATATAAGTGCTTAATATTAAGAGTGCTGATATTGCACAACCGTTAAATTACTTTAGCTTTTTATTTATTGTCCAATTTTTCTCATGGATAAATAAATCTAACACGGTACATCAGTCAAAAAGAGTACACATTATGGAAAATTGAAATGTTTTTATTGCCTATTAAACTCGTATATTTTGCAAGTTAATAATTTTGTTTCTCATTTTGAATTGTAATATACAAAGGTTTGCCAAATGATCAAATGAATAAATTTATGATAAAATATACGCATAACATCCTCATAAAATTCTGTAATTTGAAATTGGTTTTCATTATAGCCAAAGTAAGATCCATGCAATATTTTTATTCTTTTCTCTTAAGTAATTTCTCCCCTTTTCTTACTTTAAAACATGGCAGAAAAAGAACGTTGAATTCCTCCCTAAAAAATAAATCAAACATATTATGAAAGTTAAATGATTATTGTTAAATTCAAATGAAAATTTTTGTGTATAAAATTATATATATATATATATATATATATATATATATATTTTATATATATTATATATATATTATATATATAATAATATATATATATATATATATATATATATATATTATTTCCTAAAAAATTATTCAAAAACAGAAAATATTTTCCTTACCACGCATGTAAGAAATGTAGCTTCTTCCTCAGTTTTGAAGAGTTCGTCTCTTTTTTTTTTAATTCCCAAACAACTATGGCAAGAAGAGACTGTGCCCATAATTTTAGGTCTATGAATCTCGACCTTATAGGCGAAGAAATCTGAATCAAATTTTCCCAGAAAGCGTTCAAATATCCTGAAGTTTTCAACCATCTCATTTTGGATACGGAAGCCTTCTTTTGTAGACTTCTCGGTATTGAAATCCTTTTCAGTGCTTCAGTTCTCGAATATAAATGCATCGTATTCATCGCATGTCACGTCTTTAACTCTTGATTTATTTTGAATTTTTCAACTCTTTCACTGAAGGTAGATTTTGCCGAACCTTGACTCAGTTTCTTCATGAAAGGATCTTCATCTGCAGCAATGACCACTTCGGGACCTTCATACAAACTATCTTCGCTTCTCGCTCGAACAGTCGCAGGTGCGAATCGGTATGTTCTTCGATCGGTACCCCTCTCAGTAATCCGGGATTTTGCATGTTAACAAAATTATCGAATAACATAAATTTCAGAGCCATGTCATTTCGAATTCTTTTCTTTTCGGAGATTTTGACTTTATGGTGATGATTTTGACCTTCCCAAGCACCATTCGGTTCCTGTTCGGTGTTGGAGATTCCTGGCTTTGATTCTATTTGACAGCAGTTAGATTCATTGGACATATTTTTTAGAATCGCCACAATATCGCGACTATGATTCTCTTTAGACACTGTGTATGTCATTTGTTTCAACCTGTTTTGGTGAAACATCTTCATGTGGTGGATTTTTTGTATTAATTTTTTGCCATCATTAATAAACATGTTTTCTGCAAAACAGTTGGTCTTCGTATTCATGTCTTCAGAAACAATATCACCCGGGTCTATAACATTCTGAGAAATCTTTGCCATATGAAAAAGAAAATTCGAAAATTAAAGAACATCTCGAGCAATTGCTCGAGATGTTCTTTAATTTTCTATCAGCGTTCTTTTTCATATTTTTCTTTTTGTTTCGTTTTCGTTTGAACTTGTTTCTAAAAGATAAAATACTATCTTATTAATGTATTAAAAATCGGTTAAAGATTCGAAATACGAATACACAAATTATTTTATAATATTAAAAATATACATTATGTAGAATCGAAGTCTGCATGAAAAAATACATTTACACTGTAAAAACACAAAACTTATTTTTGATTTTATGTATAAGTAATTGATGGAACAGATTCTGTTATATTTTAGATGTTTTAAAAAAATTGTCACATTTTATTGGTAGGATGATTCCATAATATTCATACTAGCATTTCAAAGCAGAATGTTTGCTTTAAAGAAATATATATATATATATATATATATATATATATATATTCATAACGCTTTGTTTTAACTACAATTGTGCCTTAATTTCTCTCTATTTCATAAACTTACATTTAAATAATTGAAAGCTAAACGTTATTTGCTATTGAACAAGATTTGCTGATTGAAATTTGAGTAGTGTATGAAGCGTCAATTTAATTAAATATAATAATTATTTCCTGAAAGAACCAATTGAATCAGGTTCTGAAAAGGCAATATCATAAATTTTTGTAGTATAAAATGAAACAAGTAAAATGGAACTTACATCTTTTTGCCAATCCAGTCGATGATGTTGCTAGCCATTTCATCTTTTATCTCAGTAAAAATTGGAGATGATCAAGAATTGGAAGAGACGATTTGGCCCTTTAAAAAAGAACCTAAAGTAGGATGTTAGAAATCTTAAGAATAGTTGTTTCAATATACAATTCTAGCAGTTTTCCAAATTACGTACAAGCTTTTTGATAACTTTTTTCCAATGAAGAAAACATTTGTTGCAATGAGTTCTGTTAAATAATAACCATTTTTTACAGCCACATCGTGCATTGTTTCTGTTACTTTGTAACATTGTTAATTTCATACATTGTAGCTGCTTTTTCATTCTTTACCCTACAATAATAACCACCAGTATCAGTGCATTAAAACCATTATACGATTTTTAAGAATTTACTAATTTTTAAATGAACTGAATATTACAGAAAAAAATAGAATCTATAATTTATAAATAAATCGCTATTGCTATTTATAGATATGGTAGGTAGGTAGTTGAATTTACATCGCACTGGAGCAACACAAGGAGATATTGGCGACGGTGAGGGATCCATCCCGAATTGAAAGATCCTAGTACAACACCTCGTAATTTTGAACCACAGTCAGATTACGAGGTCAACACTTGATCTGGCACCACCTTTTTTTAAAATAACATCATTAAAATCAATTTAAAAATACAAAAATCAAACTAATTAATATAAATTTTTGGTGATCAGAAGAGGATATGTACTAAGTGTATTAATACTCTTTTTGATTATGTCGTAGTTAGTACATCATGCATGATAGTATAATATATGAGCCTTTAAAATTTTAATGGAATTTACGAGTAAATTTTGGGATCGGTCCCTTGTCTTACAAAAAAATTCTCTGCGTCGCGGTCTCACAAAGGTTGAGAACCACTACACAAGCTATTGTGAATCTATGCAAACAGAAATGGAGTGTTTGTACATTGAATAATTTCTCCCCATTTCAAGTTATTTATCCGTTTTGGGTTCTAAAGCAAAATCAGTGGTTTCCACGTTTCGTGTCTGTCTGTCAGTATTTGTATATTCGCACTGCATCCAAACAACTGAATATATTTTCATGAAACTTTGCATTCTGTGAATACTTATTCATTTAGTGACTGAACTTCATTGTGTCAGTCTGTCTGTCTTCCCGTTTTGTGTCTGCTTTTTGTGTTTGTGCAAATATCACATAAATACATTCATAATAACTCTCTCAAAAACACCCTCAACATCGACTTTCGTCGTAATCACCTTTTGAAGTTTCGTCATACAATAAGGGCGATGTGTGTGAAATGTGCATGAATCGATATGAATTACATGGATGGATGGGCTTGTATAAGATCTGCGTCTAAAGTAAGTTGAAGAAATTAAAAATGTTAAAAATTCTTTTCCTGACACTTAAATTATGTTGCATTTTTCTACGAAAGATAAAATTGATTATTCTGGTCACTTTTTCAATCCACTGAACCCGAATAGGATCGGATAATTCTGCTAGTACTTTTATATTTCGAGCCTTATTTATTTCCTTTGCGAAATATGAACTATTTCCGAATATTTGGGACAAAACGAAACGGAAACTCGTGTTCGTTTGCCACTTGCAGTGATATTTTTTGTTTATTTAGCTCGAAAGCAATTTCCTATTTTTAAATTTTGTCTAATTTTTAGTTGTAAGTTGTGGCAACTGTGCGAGATCGAGAGATAAAAAAGAGTCACGAATTAAAATCTTTAGAACAACTTTTTTCCCGCTTTCTGTTTTAAATATTTATTATTTTAATCAATTGCATTTCTTTTTCATCACACGCAACACCACCACAAAGTATTCTATTTAAAGCGGCATGTAAGTTAGAATAAAGAAAATGCTAAGTGGAATTTCGCCATTATTGAAAGAACGTTAATTTAAAAAAAATCTGAACTAGGACTTTTGAAATATTACAAATTCTTTTTCATAGCAACAGATGGCCGAGGTGGCTTATTTTATGAATTGAAGCTATATGTTTGCAACTTATGTAAGGAAAGTTTGGTGAAAACGATGATTTTTATAAAAATAACTCTATCAAATCAATTTACTATTTTTAAAACGTATAACATTTATGGATATGCATGTAAGGATTAGTGTCCAAAGTAGGTTGCAGAAATTATAAAAATGGCAAAAAGGGGTTAAAAAAATATTTTACTCACGCATAAATGATTTAGAATTTTTTCTACTAAAGTAGAAAGTGGTCATTCTCTGATCACTTTTTCAATCTATAGTCAACCAATTCAACCCAAGTGATGTCGCTTTACAGTTATTAAATAAAAGAATGATATATTAAGTGGTTTCCCAACTCATTATTAGTCTTTTACGCGATTTAAAGGGTAAAATCATTAAATAATATGAAGGTTGTTTGAAAATTTATTATTACTCCTTTTTATATATGATAAATTATATTATTTTATTGACTAATATAATTTTTTTAAGAGAACTGCTACTTTTCTATCCCAGAATCTTGCGAAATGATTCGAGACAAGAGGAAAAGCAATGTTATACACTTCCATACACTGAAACCAGTAAAAAGATGTACCAGTTTAACCTGACCAAAACTGTTAGTTGGACAAGGTAATCTGATCCAGGAATCTTGCTGAGACCTCTGAAACTTTAGTTTTAAATTTCCAAAACATAATTGGAAAGGGTTGGTTGGGTTTCATGGAGCAAGAGGCCATATTTGGCCACGCTGCTCCAAACAACATCAAATAATAATCATCTCATACATACAATCAAAGTTTTACTGACACAAAAGAGTGAAATACATCCAGGGGAATCGAATCTTCGCCGCCTACAACTCAGGTTGCTAGTGTAATGGGCAAACCCACTGGACCACGACTTATCCTAATTGAAGAAGGACAATAATGGCGGCCACCTTGCTTTTCGAAGTGACACAAGAAAGATGCCTATTGCCTGTCCGGTAGTAAATCATGACAACCGCATGGAATCTGACACCTCCGATGTTATTTCATGGCAAGTCGCTTTACTTTTAAGGCTCATTTGTAAACCATAACCTCTTTAATGGAACGGCGTGAAGCTGTTGAATTTAAATTTATTTGCGTTGATTATAATAAATAATTTCGACATGTTTCAGACCACTACGTGCATTCATATTTGAACAGACATATAAATACAAGTCGTCTTGAATTATATATAACGAAACACCAAGAGACAAATGGGCAGCGGTAGCCAAGTTGGAAGAGTAACGGATTAGCAACCGGAGGGTTTCGAGTTCGAATCCAGCCAAAATACCGTCGTGTACAAAGGGGGCTGGTGCACGTTAAATCTGTCGTGGCCTCAAATGTCCTCGCGTTGGCGTGGTGTGGAAGTTTGGAGAGTGGGGTGCCAGCTCAGGTGTTGCCTCGTCATCTGACCGTGGTTCAAAATTACGTAGTGTTGTCCTCGGTACTTTCCCTTTGGGATTGATCTCGGACCGTCGCCAATAGCCCTTTGTGCTTCTCCAGTGCGACGTAAATTAAAATACCTACCAACCAAGAGACAAATGAAATTATGATGCTAGTTAAAGGAGAACGTATCGTAGAAATTTAAATACTTATTTTCCTTTCAGATCAGATTATATTTATTATAGGCATCTTTCCAATTATTTTATAGGGCCCTATAATGTAATTTCCAATTTATATTATAGGGCCGTGGTAGCCCAGTTGGAATGGTAACGGATTAGCAATAGGAGGGTTGTGAGTTCGAAACTAGGTCCAACCAAAGACTGTCTTGTACACGGGGCTGGTGCATGTTACGTCTGTCGTGGTGTCAAATGTCCTGACGTTGGCGTGGTGTGGAAGTTTGGAGAGCGGGATGCCAGCTCAGCTGTTGACCTCGTCATCTCACCATGGTTCAAAATTAAGAGGTGTTGTCCTCGGATCCCTCCCTTCGGGATTGATCCAGGACCGTCACCAATACCCCATTGTGTTGCTTCAGTGCAACGTTAATTAACTACCTACCAATTAATTTATTCAGTGACTAAATTTTCTGGCATCCTGTGTGGCTACAAAGTAATATAAATCTTTCTACAAGTAACACTGCTTAAGAGTGTTTCTGTCTGTATTCTTTCCTAAAGAAATCAAATTCAATCCTTTGAATAATTCCGATAATTCGTGTTTCAGTTTAAATTTTTCGCCATACGGCTCAATCTCCAATAATGGCATAACCGTGTTTTAGTAGAATACTTACACCAGCTCATGTATTATTAATTTATGTGATGGTTCTATTCATTTTTGTGTATTTAATTCTTGTTATAAATTGCATATTATACTGCTCAACTAAAATAGCAAATCGATCACTGTACCATTAAGATTGCTTTTTACCGTCTATCTCCAATAATGATCAAAAAATTTAAAAAATACTGATGAAAACGAAGGAACAAATAATTTATCTTAAACCATGTTTTTATAGATAGCTATCAGTATTATTTAATCATCTTTCCTGACGTAGAATTTATGTACGCCTACACCATTTTAACTTCTGCCAAACATTGTGGATACTCTTGCGCGGATAATAATGTATTTATAGAAACGGTTTAAAATATATTTATAGATGAATTGTTACAAAATTTATTTGTTAGCCATTATAGTTCGAAGCGATTTATAGTTCAAAGCAAAAACATATGCTATGAAGAACTGCATTTTTTCTCTTCCAATGCATTTTGCGATACAAAATTTTATGTAGAACTATTTCAACCCTCCAAATGTTTCGTAGTCTAAAATGTATTTGTAAATGGATTATCACAAAATTTATTTCTAGGACATTATAGTTCAAAGCAATTTATTTACTTAAAAGCAAAAAAATATGCTATAAACTACTCTATTGTTTCTCTTTCGAGGCATTTTGAGATACAAAATTTTATATAAACTATTTTAAACCTTCGACTAGATATCTCGTTCATCTAGATCTGGTCAGTTATGCTAAGGACGAGATATCTCGTCGAGACAAAACTACCCAATAACTCCAAGGGGAATGAAAATTCAAGGAGAAAAAACGAATTGCCCCTTGCTCAGATCTGGTGACAGTTTTGGAACAGGTTGCTGCACCAGAGGCTGGCCACTACGGGGCAGTTTCGCCTCTAAGATAAACCACCGGGATGGTTAACTTTAATGAATGATAATAGTCTACCTTGAAGATTCTATTGGAAAATGTTTTATCGTCATAACACTCAGTTTTGGAAATTACCATTAACAGTATGTATGCAATACTTTTCCCGATGGTAACTAAATACCGTTTAGCAATGAACCGTTATATTTTCATACATATTTTGAGCATTTCAACAATTGAGGCGTTGACATGGAAAAGCATGTAAGTCACAAAAAAATCGAAAATTAATTTTTTGGCGGATAAGATAGTAAGAACCCATGCCAGTGTCATGGTAAAGCCAGAAGTTGTTAAAAGAAATAGTTTAGTTTCTACAGCTCTTTTAGTTTATACAAATACAATTCCTTTTTAACAGGTTCACAAACGTTTTTTGCTTGTCCCTTAAAATTTGTTTTTTGTGACTTACATGCTTTTCCATGTCAACGCCTCAATTTTCATTCTAATGTGTGATGAATAAATGTGAAAATAATTTTAAGAACTGAATGTAGATTACCTTCCATCGAAGGGACAAGATAAGTTTAAGAATTACTGCATTCGTGATTGAAATTCAAATGTAAGCAGGCGTTTAACCCTCCAAGTGGTTTCGACGAAATATCTCGTCTATCAAGATTTGACCAATTTTGCTAATGACGTGATATCTCGTCAACAGGATATTGCCGATTTTTGATGCGATCCAAGACCTGGTGGTCAGTTTTTTTCTGATCGTGATCGTGTTTTCTTTTAATGACGAGATACCTCGTCCGACAAGATCTGGTCAGTTTTGCTAATGACGAGAGGACAACCACCAGTAGGGTTAGGTAATAATAAATAATAACTCACGTTTGGTTTAGTTTGGCACTCTAAGGTCATTATTTTACTACAAGAAAGCCAATTGAACCTATGACTTAAAGTCGATTCCGAACATCTACGAGCATATCAAATAAAAGACACAAACAAACACGCGCAGACCAATCAAAGGTGTCGGTGCGAGCGGTACAAATGTTCTGATTGGTTTGCGCGTGTCGCTTTGCGCTTCCTATTTGAATTCAGCCTTACAGTTAAACACATTTTGACAAAAACATAGCCCTGAAAAAACGAGGGAGATTCTTCTCCCTAAGCATTACTCAATAAGTGTGTTTCTCAAGAAATCGAACTTTCATTCAAAGAACTAATTAGACACACACACACTTCATCAATCTAAAGATCACTACATTCTGGTCTAAAAAGCTAAGAAAATCATATTTGAAAAAGTCGATCGATTTAAAAGTGTGTTTGAATTGTGCCGACAGCATATACATAGACCGTGAATTGAATCTAGAGCCTGCGAATAACTCAGATTCCCCATGTCGTCATTAGCCGGTTGAAGTTTGGTTTATCGATCTACAATAATTTTTTTGCAACACTAGAGCTAATTAGAACTTAAAGGGGACTCCGAACCACATCGAAAATCCATGCCTACGCCATTTTTTATGATGGCGAAATCGAGATCTTGTTAGTTTTCTTCTAATGACGAGATATCTCGTCCTTCAAGATCTGATAAGTTTCTGCTAATGACCAGAACGCTTCGTCGATACAACCACCTGCAGGGTTAATTCGAATCCGAATTTCGAACCTGTTGAATCGACGGAACGCAAAACACACATCTACCGAGACCAGTTGAATAGATGTAATAATTGGAAAATGGAAATTGCGTGCGAGTAGAATCCAACGAATGTGAATATTCATTCCGCCATCTATTTCCTTCCTGATACACATGTATTGCTCTTAGAATCCTTCCTAATAAACCTTATGAGCAATCCCGTTGATACTTCTGATTTACTGTTGAGCCTATCATGGGAATGCATGATTGAGAGAGTACTCATGTAAATGACCACTGCTGATTTAACCATCCTACGAGAATGCTGAGTGCCTCAAATGCAACTCCTGGAAGCTCTGACGAAGCGAGTTATCATTGATTCGGTGTCTACTTGTCTGGGGAATTCGCTGCCTACATATTTTCGAGGGGAATTCCAAGTGCTTGTTATCTCATCCAGTAGTGCTTTTAGCTATCACACAAATTTAATGTGAAGGCGTCTGAGATTAAATCAACGGTATGCCATCATTAAGTCAGAAACTTTGAATAGACTTGTTAAATTCTGCCTGGATTCTGCTACGGCATATAATATGTATAGTATTTAAAACCTCCTGGTGGTTGCCCCCTCGACGAGATATCTCATCATTAGCAAAAATGACAAGATCTTAATGGACGAGATATCTCGTCATTAGGAAACACTAAACAGATCTTGATTTCGTCATCATCAAAAAATCGGCAATATCTTGATGACGATATATCCCGTCGTTTAGCAAAATTGGTCAGATCTTGATGTACGAGGTATCTCGTAGCAACCACTTGGAGGGTTAAATGAAGCAGTCAGGAGCCTTGTAGTGATTAAAAAGTTGTTTTGTTATCATATAGTATAATGTAACATTATGAATTGCAAATAAGGAACAATTTGTCAAGGGAATTCGCTGCCAGCAACTACATATTTTCGTGGGGAATTCCAAGTGCTTGTTTTCTCGTCCAGTAGTGCTCTTAGCTATCACACAAATTTAATATGAAGGCGTCTGAGATTAAATTAATGGTAAGTCATCATTAAGTCAGAAACTGGGAATAGACTTGTTATATTCTGCTCGCATATATAGTATTATGTCCTTTTTAGGTGAAACAGTGAGGAGCCTTGTGGTGAAGATTAAATATTTGTTTTATTAACATATAGTATATAATATAACGGCATTATGAATTGCCTATTTGTCAAGGGAATTCGCTTCCACCAACTATATATTTTCATGGGTGAATTCCAAGTGCTTGTTATATCGTCCTCGTACAGTAAAGCTCTTAGCTATCACACTAATTTAATTATTAATATGTAGGCGTATGAGATTAAATTTGCATTACATGATATTAGTGAGACTTGATAATTTAAAGTTGCCATGATAGCAAAATTTATAATTGGGATTTAAAAAATTAAGAAAATGAATGGAAAAATAGCTATTAAAAGCTCAATGAATAAAACATTTTATCAGAGAAATGCATAATGAAATAAAGTGAATGAGTCGAGTTTAAGCTAGTTGGTTGCTACAAGGTCTCACTCTGCTAGGAAGAGGATTTTTTGGTGTCTGCTCTTATTTTGAGGAAGAGTAGCCATAAGTATCAATTTCGAGGAAATAGCTGTGTTATTAGTTTGAATCGAGAATTTACAGGATAATTTATTTCTGTAGGTTGAGAGCTTTTGGAATGTCTGCATTTCCGAAGCCATCGAACTTTGGTAATTTGTCTGAAAAAAATGCTTTGGAAAAGTTCGAATTGTTTGAAGTAGGACGTATATGCTGCCCCCATATTGGGCAGGCATATATAATGGCTGGCCAAACAAAGTAGAGATATATGGGTGCCTTATTGCGCAGAGAAAGTGCGGAGCTTCGAGATATTAGTGGGTACATGATTCGGAAAAATTTCCTAAATTTATCGTGTACTATTTTGCGTGGCTTCCAATTAAGTTGAGAGTCTAATATAGCACATAGATATTTAGTGTGTAAGGACCAAGTTATGTTTTGCTCAAGAGTGTGATTTGTGGTAATCTGATGGGGTATCTGTAGTGAAACATACGTGCGGTGGTTCAGTTGAATTTTCCATTTGACAAGCCAGGATTCAAGGTAGTAGATATGAAGTTTATCCCTCCTGGTAACCTTCTTGGTCTTCAGGAGGTATCTCGTCTTTAGCAAGACTAACTAGACCTTGATGGACAAGATATCTCGTCATTTGAAGTAAACTGACTCTTGATATCACCAGCATCAAAAAAACTGAAACGATATCGTCATCATCAAAAATTCAGCAATATCTTGATGACGAGATATCTCGACATTAGCAAAATTGGTCAGATCTTAATGTACGAGATATCTCGTTGAAGCCACTTGGAAGGTTAAGATCATGAATAAGAATTTTAGCTTTTCCGCACTGAGTAAGTATGGCAGTGGCATCTATTTGTGGAATGTCGTTCATGAAAAGATTAACTAAGAAGGGGCAGATACTCATAACCTTGTAGAAATGCATTTCTAGACTATTATTTGATGTTTTATACTATGTCAAAGCAGTTTCAATTCGTAGCCAAAACATCCTAAATTGATCAATTGAACTTTCAACGTAACACAATATTTCTTATAATGTGTTGAAAAACCTTAAGTGTGTTAAAATCATTTAAATCAAAGATTCAAAATAATTTAGATCTCCAAAAGCATTTTTAAACAAATTTTTATGTAAGGATAGTTCAATCCTCTAGAGAAACGGTTTTCAACCTTTTTCATCTCATGGTACTCATAAACTCGGTACTAAAATTCTGCATCACACCAAAAATATATATTTCTTACCGATCTAAGGAAAAAAGTAGGTATTTACAAAAAAATACGGGATAAATAATTACATACCTTTTATACTCCAAAGTGGCTTTTCAAAAAAAAATAATTTTAACAATTTATTTATACTTCGGAATAAAAAATAAATCAAACTTATTTTTACATGTTTTATTTGAAATTATTTGTGAATACACTTGTCAAAAGTTCAATACTAAACATTTAAAAGTAAATAAATGCTGTACAATTTAAGACGCTTCACCATCCATAAGGCGCAAAAGTGCCATTCTTGTGACACCAATGTATCGCGGTACATCAGTTGAAAATCGCTGCTCTATATAGATGTTTAACCCTCGTGGTAGATGTCTACGAGGTATCTTGTATCATGTCAAAACTTACAAGATCTTGATAGACAAGATATCTCGCCATTAGAAGGAAACTGACCAGGTATTGATCTCGTCATCATCACATAATTGGCAATATTTTGATGACGAGGTATCTCGTCTTTAACAAAATTGGTCAGATCTTGATTAACGAGATATCTCGACAAAACTACTTGAAGATTTAAAGAGTTGATGTGTTGAAAAATCTTAAGTGTTAAAATCATTTATATCAAAAATATTCAAAATAATTTAGATCTTCAAAAGTACGTGGCGTCTGAAAAAATATTAGAAACTAAGACTTTCAGAATTCGCAAATGTGTGCAAATCTCCTTACACAAAGATCATTTTCAAGTTGCTGGGATATTCATATAAGTTTATAATAGTATTTAAATCAAATGCCTTCTTTTTCAACTTCAGTCTGATGAATCCCCTTTTCTCTTTTTAAATTCGGATTTAAAGACAAAATCCCACTACTGAGTAATTCAAAAAAGAGAACCCCTATTCCTAATTTGTGAAGAAAATAAATGCAAAATTCATGAAACAATCCAGACGAAATAGAAAATGTGGCAAATAAGTGTCTCTTTTAGTTAAGCCGATTCTTGCTTTAATTATTTTGAGCAAAAAAATTAAATTTGCTGCTTTATTATTCATAATAAAAACAGTTCTGATTTGGGTCATCAAAAAATATTTTGTCATGTCTAGACACTGTTAAAGAGGGTGTGATAGGAAAATCTCATTATAGAACTTACAAAATGTCCATATGATTCATTACACTTTTCAGGATCATTAGAAATTCCTTTTTAGATTCCTCTAAGTAGAAAAAGATTTCATATTCATGTCGGCACATAAATCAACGTTCTAAACCGTCTCACTTTACATTTTAAATTATTTAGTACTTTTTAAGCATATATTTGGATTGTCGTAGTATAGTTAGTTCATTTTTGCTCTACTCGGGTTTTTAAGTGCAAGTTGCTTAAAACAAATCGTACTGAGATCATTTTTAAGTGTATATAATCGGTGGAAAAAATAGTTATAAATGGTCACTTTAACTAGAAGAGCACTAAATGAAATTATTAAAAGAAAAAATTCATAAGATGCTCAATTTTTTGGTTGTACACTTGTAATTTTTCTAGAAAACTAATTCCTATACAGTTCTCTATCAACAGTGCACTCATCAAACGTTATCGCTTCTTAACCCTTCAAGCGGTTTGGACGAGATACCTCGTCATCAAGATATTGCCGATTTTTTATGATGACGAATATGATGATTTGTTTATGAAGATAGCTGATCAGTTTCCTTCTAATGACGAGATATCTCGTGCATTAAGACTGGTCAGTTTTGCTAATGACGAGAAATACCTCAACGAGACAACCACAGGGAGTGTAAACACTGACTAAGAAACGCGTGACTAGCTGAAATGTCAGTGCAACAATATGGCTAGACCTGACCATTTATTTCCAGTGTTTCAGAATACCATGGAAGGATATTCATGACGATCCGAGACAGCCTTTGGACAATTTTTCGCAGGAAGGATATTATGGAACTGATCTATTTTGATCCCGGGCTAAGAAGTAAATAGCATATTTGAAATTATCTCCCCCAGAGGGTTGCCCGCTGCGCTAGCAGCCTGCGAGTTGTAGATGGTGAAGGTTCGATTTCTCGCTGAGTGCATTTCTCTCTTCTGTGTCAGTAAAACTTTCCCTGCATGTGTATATCCATTCACCTAGGGGCCGCGGTGGAAGAGAAACGAATTAGCAGTCGGAGAGTTGCGAGTTCGAATCCAGCCAAAATACCGTCGAGTACAAAGGGGACTGGTGCACGATAAATATGTCGTGGCCTCAAATATCCTCACGTTGGCGTGGTGTGGAAGTCTGGAGAGTGGGGTTCCAGCTCAGGTGTTGACCGCTTCATCTGACCGTGGTTCAAAATTACGAAGTGTCCTCGAATCTATAGAGGAAATATAATAATAGAGTGAGCAATGGTAACCATTTTATATGACCATGATCATGTGACTAAAACTAGTAGTAACGTGACCTTCGGACAATTTTCGTCAGCTGGGCGGTTGCGAACATTCATCAGCTGATTGGTCCATGAGCCGTTAAAAAACGCCCATCCATTGATTCATCATCTAATTGGTCCACGCGACATAGTTGAGTTTGGCGATTTCACCTTTGGCGAAGGCAAAATCGATTCCTAAGCCCATATGATTTACCCTCCTGAGATCTTACGACAGCGACCCCCCCCCCACATGCTCTGTCTACTTTATTAGAAGGTCGATGGTTGCTGCAGTGAGGCGTAAATTCAACTACAACCCCATCCCATATTAACAGCTTTATTTAAGTTACGAACCTCGCTTTCTCTTCCTCAAAGTACTAGTGAATGTCGTCCGATTAAATAAATCAACTCCTAGAATGGTCTTCTCCCTCGAGTTATAAAGAATAGTTGGGATTTTCTTTATCATCGAAGAACGCTTCCACAGATTGTTTTTCCCTGTTTGGAACACAATTAACCAGGTTCCGAAAGTCCGGAGGCGGTATTAGTTTCCATCCTCGTTACAATTTACTGCTCTGCTTCGTTAGATCAATTTACCAGACTTTCCCCTGTTGTTTTTATATACTGCGTGTAAATAAAGAGACGGTTGGTGCACTTTGATAAGGGACCGTCGTAGCTCAGTTCCATAGCAGCGGATTAGCAACCAGAGGGTTGCGAGTTCGAAACTCTATCCAGCCAAAGACCATCGTGTACAAGGGGCTATTGCACGTTAAATCTGTCGTAGTCTTAAATCACGTTGGAGCGGTGCGGAAGTTTGGAGAGTGGGTTTCCAGCTCAGGTGTTGACCTCATCTCCTGACCGCGGTTCAAAATTAAGTGATGCTGTCCTCGGGTCTTTGCCTTGGGGATTGATCCCGAACCGTCGCCAATAGCCTGTTGTGTTGCTCCATAGCGACGTTCGGACCGCGGTAGACCGGTTGAAAGAGTAACGGATCAGCAACCTGAGGATTACGAGTTAGAATCCAACCAAAGACTTGTGTACATGGAGCTGATGCACTTTAAATCTGTCGTGGCCTCAAATGTCCTCACATTGGCGTGGTTTGAGAAGTTTGGAGAGTGGAGTGTCAGCTCAGATGTGACCTTGTCATCTGACCATGGTTCAAAATTACGTTCTGTTGTCCTTGGATCTTTCCCTTCGGGTTTGATCCCGGACCGTCGCCAGTGACCCGTTGTTTTGCTCCAGTGCGACGTTAATTAAAATACCTACCTACCTTGAATATCGTTCCAGGCATGATCCCTGTGAGCTTATTTTTAAAAGTGACTTTTTAGTACCGACCCTAATCTTATAGGAGTGGTACCCCTCTCAAACTACTTGATCCTAATAATTTAAAACGTTTAATGTGGAATATTTAATAAGAAAATATTCCCATTTTTTATACCCAATTTATTAAAATATTTCCTAGAAAATAAGAGAGAAAAATCATGAATAGATCTTTCTTAAAAATCTGTCAAAAATTAATTCAAAAAAATATTTAAAATACATAAGCAAATTGACATGAAAAGTAGATAGGTAGTTAGAAAAAGTGGCATTTTGGAACAACACAACGGACTATTGGCGACGGTCCGGGATTAAATCCGAAAGGGAAAGACCCGAGGATAACAACCTCGTAATTTTGAGCCACGGTCAGATGAATTAATGCGTAAAAATATATCCTTGAAATTCTTTTCAATGTTGATGAATAGATTTCTTTTAATTTTAACACCTTTTTTTCTCGCATGCGTTCGGCATCTTGTGAGGCTAGTGTTATAGAATTTTCTCATAATTTCGTAATCACGATTTCCTTTAGGCTACGCTATTTTTAGCAGTGTTTTAAGCAGTTTTTTCAAATTGAATTCATTTCCAGAAATGAGTTTTCTATATTATATTACTGGGACTTTTACAGTCAAAATATTTTTGCCCTCTGTAATTGGATCTAATATTAACACTGGAGAAATAATGAGATTTTAAAACGAAATTATTGCCAAGTTCCTGTGATTTTAATTTGATCAAAAAATTCCCCTTTTTACAAGAAAAATCATATATCTTATATTTTATTCATATTTTTATGTAAATAAGTATTTTCCACTCTGGCATGTCTGAAAAAACATTACAACAAAGAATTCGTTTTAGAGTGGGTAACGAAATTCTTAACTTCGATTCTCAGACTAAACAAACTAAAATTGAGAAAGCAACCCATTGAAAGGTAATAGCTACAAAAAAATATATAATAGTAGCAACAAAAAATAATTAAAGCAACAAAATATAGTAATAAAATAATTTAATGTGAGGAACTTTTTTCTAATTAAATATTGAATAACAATACTGAAACTCAAAAATATTTCATGTCTATTAAAAGAGTTGTTTCGAAACTTCTTGTACAAGCTTAAAAGGGAGTAGAGAACACAAAATTAAATCATGTTCCATGGGGATGTATGTCCGCAAGCGCCACCTGGATTTGATAGATGGCGCTATTCGGCAGCGTGGTAGTCAAACATCGTCATTGCAGAATTTTGATATGGACTTCGTGTGGATAACATGTACCATTTCACGAATGCTGAGATTAATGACATACAACTAGCAATGAGACAGCTAACGGAAATGAAAAAGATCCTCTGTGAGATTGTATCGTGAACAGTAAGTACCCCGACACTGCATGTGTCGAGTCACCAAACGTTTGAGCATTTGCCGTACAACTACTACTATGGCAACTACTGTGAAACTTTAAAATTAGGGCTAGTAAAAAAATGGTGTTCAGATACTTTCAGCCTTTCATTTCTGCACCTTAGTATGCCTTTTAAGGTGTACGTATACACTAAGAGATTTTTTTAATTTTGACTTTAAAACTCCGATTTTTTTACAATAGGTCATTGGTTTGTACCTAAACTCATTTCAGTGCGTAAAATTCATGTAATCATCAATTATCTAATTTGGATATTATAATTAGCTAATTAGCATCATTTTTGAGCAGTGGCATCTCAAATTCTAATTTCTTCAGAAAGACAATTCCTGTTCGAAATTATTCCTAATATTATTCTTCGTGCTTTGATCCTCAATAAAATTCTTAAAGGGAATAGGTTTTTTATACAAATTTTTTCTCCAAGTCTATAAAATCAAGATTTTTTTCAGGAATTCTAGCATTTAAAAATCAACTAAAAATTCATATCTTAACTAATAACTTTGACTGAGGGTCAAAACATCCACTGTATTATAGAGATTATAATGATACAAAAATAATTATGACAGATCAATTCATTGTTGGGTTATCAATGTTCGAACAAAACATCATATTGTAAAAGCACAGTTCTTCAGAAATTGAGCTTCAAATTTTGGAAACATGTCTGTACGTGGTGACAGCACCTAACAGAAACCCTTGTAACTAGAAAACTATTTCGAATATTTACAAGATCCTGGTATCGTTTGAAAGCTAAAAAGTTGGAAAATATTTTGAATTAATAAAAAGTATGTAATATTCTGGTCTATTTTTGTGATTTCTAGTGTATTTCATACACCTTAAATCCCTACGATTGGTTTCTGATTTTTATGGCACAAATATTTGGCAAAGCTGTGCCAAATACGACATACAACGTGAGTTAATGGACACGCACAGGGAAATTTCTATTCACCCAGAAAAAATGACTGCACTCAGGGTTGATTACAGAATCAAACATGTGCCGACTACAATTCACGAATTGCTAGAGCAGTGGGCAAACCCAGAGTCCCGGCGAACTATTAAATCCCTATGTGAATACAGTTTAGTTTTTTTGTTTAACTCCCTTAAAAAGTTTTTTGGAAAGATCCTGTAATTTTAATATTTCAACTTCAAAAAACAACTCATTCGATTCAATATATAAATGTTTATAATAGTTTAGGGAGTAAAAGAATTCGCGGAATAGCCAGAGAAAAATTGAGACAGGTACTAAAATGAACTCAACTTCGAAAATTAAGGACATAATTGTAATTAAGGAGATAGTAGGACTATCAAAATCCCCAAAATCGATCAAAAATCGATTTTTTTTATCTTTTGTTATGAATTAATTTTTATATGAAACTGTATGGATAGCAAAACAATTTTTCAGTACCAATCATTTTCGCTGGCGTTACATACACAATATCAAGGATATAGTAGTAAGAAAGTATAGTAAGTCTACTACAAAAAATAGCGTTTTGATTGAGATTTTTTGACATTCTGAATTCAAAATCCTGAGCATCAAGTTTTAATTGGTTTGCTTGAAATGTTTTTTGGACAATCCTTGAAATATGTAGTATCATACCTGTGCAAATGAGAACTTCATCATGCTTTCGAAATTTGAACTTTTAGTATTAATGTTGCTTACGTGCTTTTTTCACAAATTTTAGGCATTTAAGTACATGGTTTTGCCTTACAATTGGGTAATACATTTGTTAGAATTAATTCGATTTATATGTATACACAAACTATTATGTGAATTAAAATTTTGACAATAGATGGAAAATTAATGTGCACGGGATCTATCAATTTTTGCTAATTTATCAAAAAATTTTAACACGTTTTATGTAATAACTTCTCGCATAACTTTATATTTTTAGACAAAACTTAATTTCTAGGCTTTTTAGGAGAAAATAAACACTGCAAATTTTATAAGATTTGTTTTGAAAGTCCACTGTCCCCTTAATTTCAGAGACCGTCATGTACAAGGGGGCTGGTGCACGTTCAATCTGTCGTGGCCTCAAATGTCCTCACGTTGGCGTGGTGTGGAAGTTTGGAGGATGGGGTGCCAGCTCAGGTGTGACCTCGTCATCTGACCATGGTTCAAAATTACGTGGTGTTGTCTTCGGATCTTTCCTTTCGGGTTTGATCCCGGACCGTCGCCAATAACCCGTTGTGTTGCTCCAGTGCGACGTTAATTAAAATACCTACCCCTTAATTCCAAGTGAATGTCGTCCACATCCTTTTTCATTACTCTGAACTTTATCCCAGATATGAAAGAAAAGAATTTTCACTAGATTATTTTTAGCTTTGGCACTACAAATATACACGTGTCTCGCATTTAATCAGAAATCGCTTCATGCCATATGTAGTAATCAATCGAGGATTGCTGTGTGACGGATAGGCCTATAGGGAAATCCGGAAATTTTCCGAGACCTTCCGGAAGGAAAATTACCTCAGAATGGGCGGAAAAAGCCATCGGGTCCGAGGTTACAAAAGTCACATGGTCGTGAACTTTACTGTTTCGCATTGAATTACTTTGTAATTGTTTCCAATCTCTTTCTCTCTTTCCAATCCAATCAGGAATAATGTTGCAATCATTAAAGAATTATCGGCTGCATCACGATCCCTGTCCAAATTATTGGACTCGTGTCGATTTTATTTAGAATTTATGGGTTGGGTTTTATAGAGCGAGGGGCCATATTGCGACAAATAATGTCAAGTAAACACGCACAATGGAAGCTTTGCCGACACAGAAGAGATAGATACACCCAGGACCAAATCGAACCTGTACCTCCTACAACATGCAAGTTGATAGCGCAATGGGCAGACCTGCTGAACCGCCTTAAATACAAAAGGAGGTGGTATTTAATTAGCGTCGCTCTGGAGCAACACAGCAGGGTCTTGGCGATCAATCCCGAAGGGAAAGACGCGAGTTTTGAACCACGACCAGATGACGAGGTATATATGTATTTTAATTAATGTCGCACTGGAGCAACACGACGGGCTGTTTGCGACGGTCCATGATCAATCCCAAAGGATTGATCTCGAGGACAACACCAAGTAATTTTGAACCACGGTCGGATGAAGAAGCAGCACCTGAGCTGGCACACCATTCTCCAAACTTTCACACCACGCCAACGTGAGGACATTTGAAGCCACCAGATTCCACTTGCACCAGCCCCCTTTGTACTCGACGGTCTTTGATTGGATTCAAATTCGCCACCCTCCGGTTGCTCGTCCGCTATTCTTCCAACCGGGATTCCGCGACCCCACCAGATGACGAGGCAACAACTGAGCTGGCATCCCACTCTCCGAACTTCCACACCACGCCAACGTAAAGACATTTGAGGCCACGACAGATTTGACTTGTCGATGGCTTTTGATTGGATCAAGTTTCGAACTAGCAAACTTCTGGTTTCTAATCCGCTACTCTTCCAACTAGGCTGCCGCTCCCCCTTTAAACGCAAAGGAAAGGTTTGAATTGAAATGTGTTCGGTAACCGCTTGACGATAATTGAGAGCTCTTCTACAGAGAACTTGTGGGGGTTGGAGAAAGAAAACGCTTTTTTTTTCTTTTTGCAAGCTAAATAGAAACATCTTATATCTTTGTACATTGGAGAACAATAAAACGTAAAGATTTAATTGTATAACACACACAATCGCGTATTTATTTGTTCTTTTATAAAATAGGTAGTCAAAAAATAACCTTTTTAATTATTTGATGGGTCATTTTTGGTGGCTATTAAAAATGCTATTCGCCCTGACGTGCTAATAATGTTGTTTGTATTCTTCCTCCTGTCTTCTTTATATAGGTGATGTTTTTAATAAGTTTAGTAATTACTTTAGTTTCTGTGGTAACTTCTTTCGTAATTAATTAACACATATTTTTATGGAATCATATCCGGAAAATTTCGTCGCCTAAGCACCAGATGACTCTTACTCTTCGTGCCAAAAGGTATTGAATGTTCTTGATGTTTGGCATGGAACTCCGTCTTGCAAAAAACAAAGCATTCTTTAGTTGGGAATCATTCTCATAGGTGATGGTTGGTTGGATTTTTATGGCGAAGGGTTATATATTTGGCCAAGCTGCGCCAGACACGATATACAATGTCATATAACAGACATACACAATGAAAGTTTTGCTGACACATAAGAGAGAAATACACCCAGGGAGAATCGAACCTGATAGGAATTCAACCTACGCCACCTACAACTCACAGGTTGCTAACGCAATAGGCATACGCACTGAGCCATGACTGCCCCTCTCACAATTGAGGTAGCTAACAAACCATAAACTCCTCGCATTGGTTCTACCGCATATTACCTTTTTGACTTCCTACAAACTCCCAAAGTTCTTGTCACTTTTTGCAAATCAAATCATGAGTTTAGTTGTGTTTTACATACTTTACAATACAATGTAGATTATACCTTTCCGACCAAGAATAAGTCAATAGTAAGTTCATAGTTGAAATAATTTATAATTAAATATTTACAAACTGTAACATTGTTAAAAGCGTGGGTTTTATTGACATCGTGAATAAATAATTTATACTTGTTTATTATTTTATTTCTCTGCAAGATCATTCAGACAGCAATAGTTATTATGATTAACTTTGATTGTTTAGTCACTTTTATACATTAGAGACTAATGCACTGTACATACAATCTATCAACATGCATATCTGAAAACAAATATAAAAGTAAAACGTTTTTAAATGAACTTAGTAAAAAAATTTAGTAACAAATTACAAATGAATGTGACTAATAAATGTGCTCAAAATAATCGTGCCTCAAATAAGGCACATTTTCAGTGCTAAGTGTCCATTTTGAAAGTTCTTCAAAATCTTCCCGCGTCATGTCTAAGCTATCTTCATTTTCATTGGACATGAACTTCGGTGAGCTCTTTAGTTCTTGTTCCTCTTTCTTAATTTTAACCTTTTTAACGGCTTTTCTTGGTTTAGAAATCTTTAAATTTCTTTTTCTTCCAACGCCGTCTGGGACATCCGATGGTAATCTGCGAGGTGGACTCTCGAAAAGCACTATATCATCGCATTCGTTTTGTGTTTCAATTGCACTTGCGTTTCTAGATTGTACTGAGGTGGAATTTTTAAACATATCATTAGTGTCAAGGTTGAGAAAGGAAAGCCATAGTGTCTCTTGTTTGGAATCTTTGCTGGATCGTTCGCTTTTTCCATAAGTGATATTCGCATACGTCACTGATCGCTCGTTTCCCGAAAATTCATTTATATGAATATTGGAATGTTCTTCACGTACTGGAGATAAATCATGGAACATTGATGGTATTCTTCGGCTTCCAACTTCCGGACTATCGAATGGAGTTGATGTGGATGGATATGAAAAGTTCTCTTTCTCTTCCAATAACACTCCACTGTCCAGAGAAGTGGGTCGAGTCTTCAGTTTATCAGTTCGAATTTTAGTACTTCTGGTTTTTTTTAGGACTTTAGGTAAAAGCTTTTCTGCAGTTGATTTCTTGTAACTCTTTTCCCCAGCCTTTTTCGTTGCTGGAATGGTATCACTATGTATGAGTATTTGAGGGCTCAGAGATTTCAAAGATTCGATGGCGTCAGTTCTCAAATATTGACTTTTGGACAAAGTAAGGGATGTATTCGGGTGAATTTCAATACCTGCGTTTCTATTTTTCTTCAAACGTTTTGAGGATAACAATGGTAATTGAGCTGTATTCGAAGATTCTGTATGTTTCTTGTATTCGTCATAAATACAGTTTGACGTTTTATCACAAACTTCCGATTCAAGTTCATTTCTAAATCGTACAGATTTGTCCGTGATATCTCCAGAAGATATTGAACTTTTTATGGGTTCAACGCTTTCTTTATCTTTTACTTGAACAATTTCATTGACGTGTTTTTGTTTATTTGGTAGATGGTCTTTTTCCACGGAATTTAAGTCGCCTTCCCCGTCCAAGTAGTTTTGACAAATGACTTCAGTACCTTTCTTCTCTGAAATTATTGTGTTTCCATTTCTGCCATGAACATTTTCACAGCATGATTCTCCACTCATACCTCCGTCATAGTTCAAACGATTACGTTTACTTTCCTTCAAAAATTTACTAACTTCACGATTAGAATTGCGTTCTTTGTCGCACAAAATCGTAAATTGTTTACATTTATTGGAAGAGTCTACATCTGCTACCGAACAAGAAATTGCTTCCACAGATAGTCTTTTGTTTGCATTCAAGGAATTATTTGAAGTCCCGAAAGAAGACTGAAAAGTTTTCGCGTTAGTACCTTTCGTACAATCGCTAACATCCGTTGATATTTTCGAGTTACTGTTATTTCGATTTGAAGTAAAGATATCAGATTGACACTCTTGTTCAATGACGCTTATGGTCTTCAAAAGACTCGAGTCCACTGAGCAAATTTTTCTGCCATTTTTCTTTACCGGACGGTAATGACCATAACACGTTCTGGAATCAGTGGATGCATTTGAAACAGAAGATTCTGTTAGTCCATTTGGTTTTAAGGTAAAGGAATGCAAAATGTTTTTGCTGCATGACTTTGACTGTTCAAGGTAAGCTCTTTTATAAAATATCTTTGAAAACGAATCAGATTCTTCTTTGTCTATTATTCTTCGTCTGGCTTTTCGAATTTGGCTTTCAGAAACATCATTAAAATATTGACTTGCAGGGAAAGAGCCTTTTGATTTCTTCCGCTTTTTTCTATTCTTACCAGTATTTGACCTTTTGGATCCCTTTTTGGAATATTTTTCTGTGTATTTTGCTTTAATATCGCTTAACCGTTTGAAAGAGGGAAACGGTTCACTGACCACATTTTCTGAGATCGGCGTGCTCGTTTTGAATACTTCCATCTGCATTTCCGTCTTCGATCTTCTCTTTAATCGATTCATTTCTATAGAATTTACTTCTACCAATACACCAAACTTTTCTCAGTCATCTCCATCACATATTCTCATTTCAAGAAACCTAATATCTTAAAATCGACTTACCTCACTTTTCTAGACGCAAACATATGTTCAAAAGCAAATAAACAAAATGCGTGCATGTCTGAAAGGAAGAAATGTGCACACGCGAAACGCTTTTGAAATGGCATTAACGTAAAAAATTATTGAAATAAATGAGACTAAGCCATCTTCTCAAAGATGAATTGATATTTTTCGCCGCGTTCAAAGTCTATTAAATGTAATATCAAAATCAAGGCATGTCTTGGATTTAACAATGCGCTGATTAATTTTGAGTGAACATTCATCATCGAATTTTATTTAAATTAACTTTAGCTGTAGCTCTTGGGAGTATTGCTTTGCATCAGTATTATTTTTATTTCTGACGTGCGCTCTTATGTTGTTTTACTTTATTCTTAATTTTAGAGTTCAGGCATTCTTGTTTTTATGTGAAATGTGTCTTTGGGTTCCATCGTCATACTGATGTCATTTTTTGGGGAGAAAAATTTCCCCAAACTCGACATTCGATCTTCTTAGTCAATAATCTTCCACCAATTTAGGGTAAAAAGATGGGGGAGGAGTTGAGTCTTTAACTATAACCTTGTTGTATGTGAAATTTATTAATGTAAATAAAATGAAAATTAATAAACAAAATAAGTAATGAAATATATTTTTGTTAAAAAACTTTATATATGTGAAAATTTTTTAACTAGACATGAAAAAATTCTTTTTTCTTTAACAAAAACACACAATTTACTGTGATCAATACCCTAAACTGATTCCATAAAGAAATTATTTCCAAATTCCCAGTTGGCTAAATATGGCCCTTGTGCTGTAAAAAACCAACATTACTATATTCCCTGCTTTCAACCACGTATTAAAACCTACTCGTGATGAACTGCTATTTCAATCGCAGTTTAAATAATAGTTAACAATTGTTATCAAGAATATTTTAAACAAACTGTTATATTAACTTTTAATTAAAAATGTAATCGAAATCAGCAATAATTCCTAACACTATTAACACAAAATAACAGTTTTGCTCATCTCTAAAAATTACCAGCTGAAAGATATAATAATGAAATTATTTAAAATGATTCAATTACAAAAGACGAATATTTAAATTTTCTATTCGTTTCGTTTTAACAGCGACGCAATGAAACTGATCTTAAGATTTGGAGTTAGTTGTTTGGTGTTTTATGGCGTTATATTCGGCCTAGCTGTGAGAAACACAAGATAGAAAACTTATAGTTTAGGGGCCACTGTTTTTGTGCTCCTGTCAGGTATATTTAATTCTTTAATTGATTACAGATTCGTGTAATCAAGCTTACCTGATGTTTAGAGCAATTTTTGTCGTGGCGCCATCTGTAAGAAATGTTTTGAACTAGTTTTCCTCTTTTTGTTTTAATAAGATTTTTTCCCCGAACATTTTGGCGTGGTGTGGAAGTTTGGAGAGTGGGGTGCCAACTCAGGTGTGACCTCGTCATCTGACCGTGGTTCAAAATTACGTGGTGTCCTCGAGTCATTCCCTTCATGGGTCGTCCATATCCCTTTGTGTTGCTCCCAGTGCGACGTTAATTAAATACCTACCCCAAAATGATTCAAAATTGATTTATAAATTTGAATGCAAAATATATTATATGTAATAAGAATTCAAATTTAAAAAAGGAAAATTCAGCTTTCCCAGAATCTAAAGTATATTTTTTACATTTACGTAAGATCCCCTTGATAGCGAGTATTCAAGAGCACATGGAAAAAATTATTTCGATTTTTCATGTATCTTCAAACGTATGAACCCTATAAACCTGCGTGCCAAATAAAATAGTTTATGAAAATTAGAAAAATTTGCGAATTGTAAAATATTCCACTAGAGAATAAAATTGTTTTAAAATAATATCACCATAAAAAAGCTATTAAAAATGTATGCATCATAAAATAGGAAATGCATATAAAAGTAACAGCTTAGTTATGTCCTTTTTTTAGTTACTTTCAGAGCAATTAACTAAAACTTGTCATTCATCATGCCATTTCATAAGCTTCGAAAATCTCAAAAACTCTCGGAAATTCTTTAACTTAAATTTATTTGCAGAAAACATCAATTGTGACAAGATTCAGCACAGAAAATTTGTCAGCACCTGCTACAGCATACAAGCTTTCTTAGTAATAGAACAGAAGAGCCTTTCACAAAGCTAATATTTAATAACTTACAAATGTCCATTTTTAGAATGGTTGGTTTGTTTACATAAGCATTAAGTTTGGTTATTTTTAAGAATGTGCTGCCAGTGTTGAAACAGTTCCTGTTTTGATTTAACATGTTTTAAAAATAGCAGTATGGAGGGATTTTCAGCATGAACCAAATGGTCTGAAGATTTTACTTCTACGATGGGCCTTTAACAAATATCAGTTTTCAGAGCAACCAACTCAAATACCCTTGATGAATATTCAACACACAGCTATGCACCCTCCTCGCCTGGCCTCGGGAACCACACAACTGGAAACATTTAGCCTAGTCTGATGATCCACATATCCAATTGTTTGAGGCAGATGGAACGATCCGTGAGGAGAAACCCCCATTAAGTCAGATCCTGCATGTCAATAGGCTGGTAGTGGCTCATTAATGATCAGATCAATGCTAAAAATGCATCTGGGATGCCATGCCCCTCGCCTCAATGCATTGTGGAATACAAAAATCCTATACCTCAGAATTGCGTACCACTAAGTAGGTGTTCAATGCCTACAAAATGCTTCTGCAAGCTTGGGAGTCCATGCCCCACCATATTTCTACTTCCATGGGAGGCCTACCAAGTATTAAGACTGGTCTAGTTTTTCTGGCACTTCAGGGTATATCAATTCGAAATTTATATCGAAGTACTGAAATTATATTCTGAAAACAAACCAACTGAAGTCACATTCAGAATGTGTATAGGAAACATTGTCAAACACGACCTAACTATTTAGCTCGGCAGAAATGCCTCAGTAAATTGATTGGATTTTTTTATATTTTCATACTGCAAAAGGTTACATTTTGCAAGTATCATCTTGATCTTGTCATAAATACAACTGTTATAGCAAAGCCATCAAAAACAGTATTCAAGTTTTAAAAAAGAAAAATAATCCTTTCATTGCATAACTCGGGTGCATTTGAAATAAAATACTTATATTTAACATTCAAATGCCGTTACCATCCTAGATACTGTAATAGCTTGCAAGTCATGGGTTGCAAAAATAGATTATGATCACTAAAAAAATTGCATATTGTAGATAAAGCTGAATACTATTGTTTGGAGTCTCGTAAAAATCTGTAGTTGCTTTCAACTTGCCTATCGAAATTAATTTTGAAAATAGCGAGCCTGAATTGAAAAATCAAATGGAAAAAGCCAATTTCCACAAATTGTAATGCAATTCTTTGTCATAGAATAGATATTGTGTGTACTAGTTTTTAAATTTGTCACAAAATTACCTTTATATACAAGACTAACTAAAACAAATGGTTGAAAATTGAGTTGCAGATCTAACTAAAATATGTGTAAATAGGTGGAAGTCATTCCTCTATTCTTTGATCTTTACATTTAAAGCAAGCTTCAGAGCTTTGGTAATACACCATCACACTGACTTATAATTCAAAAGCAAATGCTACCATTTCCTATCTTGTAAACTTGTTTCAATTTCCAATGCAAACCATTTTGTAATTTAATCAAAATGAACTAATACACATTCTATCACACAAATAAAAATGCTCATGTGTTGTATCGCATTTATTAGATCTAAAAATTTAAATGCATAGCAATTCTTTGAATCTGAACCAAAATATATTGGACTTTTAGTAGAACTCTTAGTCAAGACTGTTCCGAGAATACAAGGGGATAGAAAATTGTAATCCGCTTTTTCATCAAGTGCATGTCTCGAGAAATCCCATCTGCTCTGGAAGGAATCTTTTAATAGTCATTTTTTTGTGTAATACAATACATTTGAAACAAGACAGACATTAATGAACTCAGTTTATTTGAGAATGTAAAAATTATACAAATTGCAACAAATATCGGTGGTTATAAGCTTAAGAAAAATTTTGACGAAACAAATTTACATTTTGAATGATAAATTAGTTTTAAGCAGTTTCGGCCACCTCTTCTTCCTCAAAGTCACCTTCCTCATCAGCTGTAGCTTCTTGGTACTGCTGGTATTCAGACACCAGATCGTTCATGTTGGATTCGGCTTCAGTAAACTCCATCTCGTCCATACCCTCACCAGTGTACCAATGCAAGAAAGCCTTACGTCGGAACATAGCTGGAATGGAAGAAGAAAACAGTCAATAATGAAAAAATATCAGCTTGCATGCAATCTTTGAAGTAGTTTGGATAATTTTTGAAAATAAATTGGATTGTTCAAGTTTTAAACAATGACCCTGTAAGAATATTGAAAAAGCAATAACTTAATTTTCTTGATAACATCTTTCTTTTCACTTATAGCATATTCAAAGTTTGTAAAAGATTTTCCATGGAATTTAAAAGTAGGTAGTTAATTAAGCACACTGTAACATAATAGGATATTGGCAATAGTCCTGGATACATCTCTTAGGGAAAGATCTAATGACACCATATAACTTCGTTAATCTGACGATGGTTCAAAATTAACTCTCGAGCCAACACCCCTCTCCAAACTTCCACACCAAGCCAACACAAGGACATTTGAAGCCATCAGATTTAATGTGCACCAGCCCTCTGTACACGTCTTTGACTATACCGAGTTTCGAACTTACAAAATTCTAGTTGCTAATCCATTGCTCTTCCAAAAAGGCTACTGGGTCCTTAGAATTTAACAACAAGATGATATAATGGATAGCCAAAATTAAACTGAAGAAAATGCAAGATTAAAAACATTCTAGTACAAATTACTTAAGGACTGACCACTCATTTTTTAATTAACGATTCAATTTCTTAGTGTCCAGCACATTTACTCAGAATTAATCCATCACAGAATAATGAGCCATGTATGGAAACCAAACTTCAACCTAAAATCTTAACCTTTTGTAATAAAATTTAAAAACAGCAAAAACTACTGAGCAAATAAATTTTATCACAGGACTCACCAGTGAATTGTTCGGAGATTCTCTTGAAGATTTCTTGGATGGCAGTGCTGTTTCCAATGAAGGTGGCAGACATCTTCAGCCCACGAGGAGGAATATCACAGACAGCGGTCTTCACATTGTTCGGGATCCATTCAACGAAGTAGCTGCTGTTTTTGTTCTGGACATTCAACATTTGCTCATCAACCTCCTTCATGCTCATGCGGCCTCTGAAGATTGTGGCAACGGTCAGATAGCGTCCGTGCCTTGGGTCGCAAGCTGCCATCATGTTCTTGGCATCGAACATCTGCTGGGTCAGTTCGGGTACAGTCAGGGCTCTGTACTGTTGGCTGCCTCGGGATGTCAGGGGGGCAAAACCTGGCATGAAGAAGTGAAGTCGAGGGAATGGCACCATGTTGACAGCGAGTTTACGAAGATCGGCATTCAACTGTCCAGGGAAACGGAGACAAGTTGTGACACCTGACATGGTAACGGACACGAGATGGTTGAGATCACCGTATGTTGGAGTTGTAAGCTTGAGGGTCCTAAAGCAGATGTCATACAGAGCTTCATTGTCAATACAGAATGTTTCATCAGTATTTTCAACAAGTTGGTGAACAGAGAGAGTAGCGTTGTAGGGTTCTACAACAGTGTCTGAAACCTAGAAAAGAATGAAAACAAATTATCTCATCTTACACACCAAATATAAACTGAATTTTGTTAAAATAGCAGTCGCATGCAACCACATTTCCAGATTCAAACAGGAGTATGAAATCCCAATAGAAGAGTTAATGTGAAAAATTAAGGGTAAATTCCCCAAGAAAAAACATTTCCTTATGTATTGTAAGCTTTAAAAATTAATGAACTCTTCAAATTTGTACTTATAAATTCTTCATTCAAGATCTGCATATTTGTGGCGAGCTCTACCAAAAATAAAGCAAATTCTGAAATTATTCAGATCTTAACCTTAAATTTTATATTAAACCTAATTAATTATGCACTCCCACTTTACTAGTCTAACCATATCTAATCATACTAGAAAAATAATGGATTAGATAATACCAGTGCAAACAGATTTTCAGCATGAAGAGAATTGGTCCTGACAAGTGTGTGTTTAATAAATGCACCATTAAACATCATTCAATATAAAATCAGAATAAATGCCCATTATACCATACCTTAGGTGACGGCATAACACTGAAGGTATTCATGATCCTGTCAGGATACTCTTCCCTGATCTTTGAAATAAGTAGAGTACCCATTCCAGAACCAGTACCTCCTCCAAGAGAGTGGGCAAGCTGGAAACCTTGTAGGCAATCACAGCTTTCAGATTCCTTTCGCACAACATCTAGAACTGTGTCGACTAATTCAGCTCCTTCAGTGTAATGTCCTTTGGCCCAGTTGTTACCAGCCCCACTTTGGCCTATAATTTAGAAAATGGTTTAGAATCTAGAGGTAAATAACCACCTTTAAATACACCTAAACAGATATGTCTACCCTAAAGAACCAGTAGTTACCTACCTGAGCCAAGTTTTGTCTAAGTGTGCGGACATAAAATAAAGCTTGCTTAAATTTTAAGGTAAGTTTAAAATAACGATTTTTAAATTCCATCCATTTTCCTATCTAGGTGTTAGTTCTTATACAAGACAGCACAAATGCAGTTGTGTGGCACCTGCGAAAATGCAGTCACAAGATTTTGGGCAAGTGTATTCTTTAAATTAGATAGATCAAATTCCAAAATTATCTTTCAGTTCAAGCAATAACAATGATAATGAGTTGGTGGGGAATCCACCCACAGCATTAGTCATTCATGACTTTCATATGACTGCCCTCCTCCTAACGACCTTTCACACCTATTCAAGACTGACCCAAGGTCGACTTGCCAAAAGCACATACCATCGGGAATTATGCTTGAAATTTATTCAGTCTTCATGCTCTTGAGTTAACTCACAACAAAAAGTTGTACTTGCAACTCCACTAGCCATCTTACTAACACTAATATTCAACTTAGTCCTGCTAAAGAAGCATAAAAGTGGATCATTTAAATAGCCTAGCCTTTTTATATAAAATGGGAGGGAATCGGGAGAAAATTTGAAGAGAAAAGATTTTACCTAATGAGTTAAGTTTCGTAAAATAGGGCTATTTTGACAAACAAGTTCACATCAGGTCATCTGGATAAGCTTTAGTCTCATTTCATTTGTAGTTTCTTTCAACATAGTATGGCTCAATTTTTTCCAAGATTGTAATGGCAATAAATATGGTTAATATTGAAACTAAGGGTGAGATGTCGAATCCAAGACTGGCGATTTATCGCCAAACACGGTAACCTTCTTGTTTTGATCCAGCTTTATGGCAACCCTATGCAAAAGGTGTTTCGCGTAGGAAAGTCAACGTTTTTTAACGAACATACTGGCTTAGGACGCCATCTTGATTTGGCAACAAAAATTGCTTGGCGACAAACATGTCTCGGATTCTACATCTTTACCGAAACTAAGTACAGAAAACAAAATTGACGCATTTCATTTCTATTTGAATTCTTATGTTATCCAAATTAAACCAAGACAACTAGTTCACAAACAAAATCCAAGTGATATTTCCCCTAGCACTTAAAGACAATTTAATTGTTAAGTAAAGCCAATTTTTATATATTAAATCAATACATTTTTATAAAAACGGTTTATTTCAATTCTCATTGTTTATACACAAAACCATACGAAACATTCCTTAGCTTCAGTCCCCCATTTCTACTCTTTGTTTGACAACAAACATCTTGTTTGTCAACATACATTTGTTTGTCAACATAGTATAGCTCACACAAGGCACTTGAGTGTCCTGTGGTTTTAGACGAATCTATACTTTAAATAAGATAGGTTAGAAATTTTGGTCAACACACGCACTCAAACAAAAACAAGTAGTCAACTTTGGGTCAGTCAATTTTACGTTAAGGTGTAAAAGCATTTTAGAAGGATTAGCATACACAAAAACATGAGTGGTAATCACAGTAGATGGTTTTCCCTAACCAACTCATTATCACTGTTTAACTTTGACACCAAACAAATAAACTTAAAACCAGAATCCATGCTAAATAAACTAATTGTAGAAGCATTTAGCTTATCCAACATTGAATTTAAAATCATGCGACTCGACAACCCATTCACAGGAGCTTGACTATAGCATCAATAAGAGCAACCAGGTACAAGGCTTTTCCAAATTTTTCTGGAAATGTGAATAGGGACAGCGGTAGTATAGACCCAATCTCCATTTGGCGACTTTTTTCGTTGACAACCCTCAATTAGGATTCATGATTTTTGGTAACCCCCCCCCCCACTTATTTTCAGATCATTCCACTGGATTCCATTCTAGCAACCCTACAGCGACCTCACGTCATAGACCGCATACTAGAACCATTTTTATTTAGTTTACCAGTAATAATAGGAGTAGGACGCAGGAATTTTAGAACCAAAGGGTTGGCAACGAAAAAAGGCCCCAATTGGATTGGAGGGTCTATACTGTCACTGTTCCCTTGAATACTCTCCATAATGCTCTTTCTATGCCCTTTGTTTAGGTTTTATGGCACATGGTCCATTAGTTCTATGCCCTTTGAATCTACTCCTAATGGTTGATTCTGTAAATTATATCACTGACATGCATTTCAGAATTTAATATTCTTAAAACTATACAATGCTACGAAAGATTAAAACAAAATATTGACTACATTTTTAAATTGCAATAGCATTTTCATCACCTCATTTAGACCTTTGGGCTTCCTACAAAGGGATGTACAGAAAGTTAGATCATTACTTCTGCTTTCTGTTTCAATTCAAAATCGTATTTCATATCATTTAATTTCACCTGTTCAACATTATTTTTTCTATTTCTTTCATTTAAAACAATAAGGCAGTAAACTCATTTGCATCAAGTTCAGAAAATGATCAACACAACAAAAGGAAATTTAATCCCCTGGAAAACCCATTTTGACCTAAACTATACTTCTGAGAACTTTCCATTTTTATGGTTTCATAAAACTAGGTTTTAGAAAAAATATCAATTGGAATTAACTCAATGAACAAAAACCAGAAAATTCTAAGCTACATACACCAAATAGATATAATTTAAACTTGATATGAAAAAATTAGGAAATTTTTTTAGTAATTAATAATCAGTCATCCAATACATTCTCTATACAAGAGAATAAAACAATCAAGAAAACATTTCTCACCAAAAATGAAATTGTCAGGCCTGAAAAGCTGCCCAAATGGTCCTGATCGAACAGAATCCATGGTACCAGGTTCCAAATCCAAGAGGATTGCACGGGGAACATATTTTCCACCTACAGAAACAAGTCATTTAATACAGGGTCAATAATTGCCAAACAAATATTTTAAATTCGGCAGAATATTTAAGAAATAATCATTACATTGAATTTAAAAACGATGTATAAATGGGATTTAAAATCGTTTGCATTATCAGTATTACATACCAGAGGCTTCATTGTAGTATACGTTTATTCTCTCAAGTTGGAGATCGGAGTCGCCATGATATGTTCCGGTGGGGTCGATACCATGTTCGTCAGAGATGACTTCCCAAAACTATGGGAAAAACAATCAATATTCAATTTATTTAATTCAAATATACACTTTAGGTTTACGCTACAGCAGATGTCCTGGATTTCTTTCCATTGTTCCACAATTTACGAGATTATATAATGACTAAGAACAAAGAAAAGGCGTCTAAGATAACGAATTTACATGTTATAAATTTTAAAACTACGACAATCAGTTGCAATTAACAATTTGCATAGATAGAACAAATATTCCTAAAATACAGATAAAATCGGAATCGTTTGGTTTTGGTTCAGTTTTACTGCTTCCACTCCATTACGAAAGCGAAACTAAAATAAATGAAATATTTTCTTATATTTCAAACATAATTGAAGTGCTAGCTTCTAATAATGAAATAAAATCAACTCAAACATGCTATTCAAAAATAAGCGGAGCAGAACGCCACAAAAATCCATAACCGCCATTTAATGCCGGCTCCAAGATGACAGGGCTGCGCCATTTACAACTGACAACTTTGACGTGTTAGTAAACAGAAAGTTGACAATTGCTAGCAAACAATTTATGAACTTCAGCAAGGAATCATGTTTAAAACTCAATGTTTAAATTAATAGGTCTAATAACTAAATTTGAACTTAGTTAAAAGATCAATATTTCCTCAGGCGAAACGGTTTTAGTTAAACCGCAGATACATTATAAAATCTTTTCTTACCTTGGCACCAATTTGGTTACCGCACTGTCCAGCTTGAATATGAACAATTTCCCTCATTTTGTATGATTTCGAGTAAAAATTAAGACCTCAATGAATAGAGATGCCTTTATGGAGAAGAGCGGGTTCAAGAAAGAGACGTTGAATCTAGGACGCGCCTTAAATCTGAACGCTGTAGAAGATACGTCATCGATGAGGGCGCGAACTCACACAGCCAGTTCAACAGAGAACGTCGTAGCGACACCTATGATGGCAGTAACCGTTTCTAATTTCAATAAAATCAAATATATTAGATTTATTAAAAGTTAAATGTTGCGATAATAATTTATTTATAGATTATAGCATATAAAACTACTTAGAGTTTATTTATTTACCATTTTTTCTTAATCACCTGTCCATGCCAGATGGAGTTGGAGTAAGAAATTACAAAATTTAACTAATAAATGGTAAAATATATGATATTGTTCCTACAAAATGAAGTTGTACTCATTTTAAAATAATTATTTATGGGTTTCTAGTGCAAAAATTTACATGTTTTATTTTAAAGAAATTTTATTATTTAGTCCCTGGCCCGGCTTTAATTGTGACGCATGCGCATTAGGGTTAATAATTGAACCGCACTGAGGCAATTCACCGACCATTCAGCTGCCTTTTTGCCGATCACTGGAATCGGCTCGCCCACTGGCTAGAAACCAGACGCAGTGTAGGTGAACGGTAAAGTGAAAAGTAAAACAAAAACTAGAATTGGAACGCGTGACTCTTGTCCATTTATGGAATGGTTCACCGCAATTCTCACTTTAGAACTTTATCATACTGTGCTGTTCAGGAAGGCCCACGTAAAAAGATGATTCACCTTGGTGACCGTGCCTTTCAGATAACATCTGTCGAGTTTATTTAAATTTTATGCTTGAATGGTGCGATCTGAACAGATGGAAATACTACAAAAACAATGTTTGTGTGTAAATATTTTGTACATTTAGAATTCACAAGGCAAAATCAAATTATACCCTCCATCAAACTTGAAATCAAAATATTCAATTATAACAAACAAACAGAAAATAATTTGCAGGTTTCTGGACTTTTTTGTGCAAAAAGTAGTGATTTTACAATTATAACAATACAAAGCAATTAGAGTTTCAAAGATGGTTTTCTGTTCACTTCAAAGAAAATCATTTTCTGAAAACGAAACTAGCTTCTAGCATTAATGCTAATTTCTCTATTTTAATAGAATAAATCTCCAGAATGTATTTCCACAATATTAAACAAAACAGAAACTTATAATTAACTGCGTTACATGGTTTTTAAAAAAAGATTCATAATTTTCCTTTTCGATAAATAATTTTTATTCCTTTCATATATAAAATACTTAGAGTATTGAAAAATGCTTAAATATTGTACTGGAATTACTATACAATGCATAAATATTTTACTGTATGCATAATATTTTACAAATAAGTACATGAATGTTTTAAAATCATGCCATTAAAATAATTCTTAGCTTTTACAAAGTGCTTTTCTGGCATTTATTAAACTTTATATATTTATGGTCAAAATCAATTATAAATTTTAGCAATCGAAATTTGATGACCTAGTTTAAAATCTTATGCAAAGCGTATGATTTTATAAATATATTTATTCTGTCTGTAAAGGACAACTGTAAAAGTGTTCGATAATAAAACTTAGTCAAATGCCTCCTATATAATCTCAAATAAGCTGAAAAATTGTGACAGAGGTTATCTTATTAAAAATAGAAATGCAGCTTCTGTCGCAATTTCTTAACACACGACATAGTTATTCGCTTTAAAATAATTTGCTTTTCAAATAATCAATTCGTTTAAGTTTTTAAATTAATTTCACATTATTGTATCGTACCTCTGTATAACTATTACAGAAACTTATTTAATGAATTGGTCTGATTATTCCCTTTCAAGAGAGGTAGACTGACACTTGAATTAGAGTAAAAAAATTATCGATTCAACTTCTAGAGCTAAAGCAAATTGCTGTTTGTCAAATTAATTTAGAGATGATTATTTCTCCATTCTCTCATTCTGTGTTCATATTTTCATTGTTTATTCCATTTTAATAAAGTTGAATTTTTTATAATTGTCTAAATTTTCGATTTATAAAAACTAGGAAAATCTAAATAAACCCTTGAGTAGGGAAACTATCTTTTAATTAGGATTGCAAGGGGTACGATACTCGTATCCCAGGCGGTAAGAATATATTGGGAACCCATTGTTCCAGTCGACCAGTTTAGTTGTTGTGGGTAAGATGCCAGATATGATTACACAAATGAAATAAATTATATTATAATTAGCTACAATTAGTTACGTGGGAATGGGAGGGCCCAGAATGAAAAAGCCCCTCCCATTGGATATCAAAGCTCACTTCTCTCTAACAAGCTGAGAGGTACACACGCATATATACGTTCGGCAACTTATAGTCTTCCCTGCATGACTTTTAATCAGTTTTTTTTACCATCTAGACCAGTAAAATGTGTCTTAGGATTCTTTTAACCAATATATGCAATTATTTGGAGTTATAATTATTGTATTGTATATTCTTTAGCTGCATCTTTCATGGAATGATAAATATTTTATTGTTCTGAACACAGAAAAATATCGCTTGCTGTGTTGCTCGTTTGTACATATTTCTGTGTGATCCATCTAGAATATTCCATGTAGAACATTCCATGCAGAATATTCCATGTAGAATATTCCATGTAGAATATTCTATGTAGAATATTCCATGTAGAACATCCCATGTAAAATTAAAATGTAATTGTCTCAATAAAGCCACTTCGACTGCAACATTTAGTCATTACATGTGATGTAGATTAAAAGCAATACTATACTACTCTGAAATCTCGTGAAGCTCAAAGGGTTAATACCGAATCACATGATTTCTTTTTAAACTCGCTGACCTGATAACTACTTTGGTCCTAGTTTCGAATCATAGTCTAAGCATAGATGACGTTCATAGTGATTCAGAATCCACTTTATACCGTCTAATTTCACCTCACGTCTAATTAGCCCTCGTATAACAAAAAATGACCACTGAGCGACAAATCGAGCCTTTTTATGCCAAGTTTTAGATCTTGTTCATAAATGAAGAGGAAGGAATCTGCATAAGTAATGAATAAATTGACCCCAAGTTACATTTCTCCAAACAAAATCACAGATATTTTCAATTTTCTTTGCTCACGCAACAAATCCGCATAATTCACTGGAAAATAGCTGTATTCTTAAGCCTTATTTAAATTATCAATCAAAGTAACTAATGTGCTTGTTCTAAGTTTATGTAATTAATCTCAATAATAAACTGATGATAATGAACTTATTCATAATTGATTTTTCTAGATTATCAATGCTGGGTATGAAGCTACTTGGGCCCTCTATGCTTTCTGAATCGCTTCATCCAAACTTCCCATATTTGCACTCGGGGGGCCAAGTTCAAGGTTACACAATGAGCCGCGATATTAGGTTAAGAAATTGACTCTTTCTGAAATACAAATAATTATTCCAAGTTCTCAGTTCAACTTACTCAAATGTGTACTTTTCATTTTCTTTCACTTATTTCACAACTTTTTTGTTATGAATGCAATGAATAAATTTATAACAGCCAGGGACCTTAAAATCCAGATTACATATACAGTACAAAAATGTTCCACTTTTACGGTTCACCTCTTGTCGTCAGGTTCTGGTACCATGGTACCAGGGCTGGTCTTTGATTAAACCATATACGTGAAATATAAATAGACATAGCATTGCTATTGAGAGGAACTTTAAAGTGACCAACATATCGACTAATAGAACGTGACTGCTCTGTGAAAAATTGACTTGGTTGGCTAGTTTGGCATGTCATCACCTCGTTTGGCGATATAATATTTCATGACAGGGTGTGTGCGAATGCGCATTTCTAGAGTAGTGACAAAATGGTGAAATCATCAAAGTCTATTACTATGAAGCACGGTCCAATCAGATAATGAATCCATGAATGGACGTCTTCTCCCGCCCTGTGGGCCAATCAGATGATGATTGTTCGTTTCCACCAGGCAGACGAAAGTTCAAGTACGAAAATTCAAAGTTTTTAAATCAATCTTAGCCGGATACACTTATTCCAACTAATCGATAAGCAACATTTTATGCCAAACGCGAGACTTTTCGCACATAAGGTGATAGGTCTTCACATATGGTTTGGATTTTCAAAAAAATACTTTTAACATAGTGCTAAGGTAAGAGAATCCAAAATTGTTAACTCAATCGGAGCAGGATAAACTTATTTCAAATAATCGATAGGCAACATTTTGTGCCAAACGCACAGTTTTTCGCACATAAGGTGATAGGTCTTGTTTTTATTTTCAGAAAAACTTTTTTAACATAGTGCTTTCAGGTTCGAGAATCCAAAATTTTTAACTCAGTCGGAGGAGAGATTTATTTCAAATAATCGATAGGCAACATTTTGTGTCAAACGCACAGTTTTTCGCACATAAGGTGATAGGTCTGGTTTTTATTTTCAGAAAAACTTTTTTAACATACTGCTTTCAGGTTCGAGAATCCAAAATTTTTAACTCAATCGGAGCAGGATAGACTTATTTCAAATAATCAATAGGCAACATTTTGTGCCAAACGCACAGTTTTTCGCACATAAGGTGATAGGCCTGATTTTTATTTTCAAAAAAACTTTTTTAACATAGTGCTTTCAGGTTCGAGAATCCAAAATTTTTAACTCAATCGGAGGAGGAGAGATTTATTTCAAGTAATCGATAAGCAATATTTTGTGCAAACGCGAGACTTTTCGCACATCAGGAGAAGGAGGTTCATTGATCCATAGGTCGCATCCCGATACTTATCAGCCGCAATACGGATGCTCCATCGCCAGACCAAGAAGAATTCGGGATTTCGTCCCAGACATCTACTGATCGTTAACTGCGTTCAGAAAGCGCGTCTGTGTCGTAGGCAAGGAAGGTTATAGGGGTCATAACTCCGCCCGTGATACAATTACATGGAAATTATATCATAACAATTCCAGTTGTGAATATTAAGTTTTAGAAAACACCGGTGTTTCAAATAATAATTTAAAAAAATGCAAACGCGTCTGTTGATTATTGAAATATAATTTTCTTCAGTCTGCCTTGAGGAATGATTATTGTTGACTCTCGTAAATAACCCAAACTGTGATGAATAATTCAGTAGAAAGGTAGGTAAGTAGGTAATTTTTTGACTTTGCACTGGAGCAACACTACGGGCTATGGACGACGGTCCGGGACAAATCCCAAGGGGAGCGATCCGAGGACAACACCTCGTAGTTTTGAACCACGGTCCGATGACGAGGTCAACATCTCAACTGGCACTTCACTCTCTAAAATTCCACACTATGCCAATGTGAGGACATTTGGGGCCAATGGACCATGCCACCTCATTGGAATTTACTGGGTAGGCTATCGCAGTGCATACATATGAAATAGTCCTTCATTTTAAATAAGTCTACCAAGAAAAATGAGATCAGATCTTTAAGATCTGAATGTTTTGTCTTGAGGACACGACAGATTTACCCTGCACCAGTCCCACGTACACTACGGTCTTTGGCTGGATCGAGTTTCGAACCTTAAACGTTCAATAGGATATGAAGTTAAATAGGTAATATAATTCAAATTTAATAATTACCTTTCATTTATTAAAGAAAAACAGAAGGTTCAATGGTATTGAGTTCGTGGAGATAGCAATAAAACATTTTGCTAGTGTTTTTGAACTACCACTTATATATATAAAATACAACACTCATTGTGTATCTCCAATACAGAAAGGGTATGTATTGCAGATATGTTTCATGCCATAGACCAGAGGTGTCAAAGTGGCCGCCCGCGGGCGGCATGCGGGCCCCGTGGTAATTTTTTGTGGCCCACGATGCTCTCGTTTTAATGATTTCAAAGAGTTACAAAAAATTTTCTCTTTTTATTAGGCCTTTTTCCTTTGAAGTTGAAAATGCTCCGACTTCGATACAACTGGAATTAATTGATTTCCAGAATGATTCGGTTTTAAAAGACAAATATCGAGAAGTAGGAATTCCCAAAATATATTCTTATTTAGGTGAAAAATACCCGGAAATTAAAAAGTTTGCTGCACAAATTTTATGCTATTTTGGGAGTACGTACTTGTGAGCAACTATTTTCGTCCATGAAATTAAATAAAACGGCCTACAGATCAAGATTAACTGATAAACATCTATCTGCCATAATGAAGATTGTCTGTTCTCAGTCTTTGAATCCAGATATTGGAAAACTAATAGGAAGAAAGCGCTGGCAAGTTTCCGGTAAAAAAAATTAGTTTTAGTTTTATAAATATATTAAATTAAATAAACGTTTATATATAAATAAAAGCAATTATATAGCAATATTATAAATTATTACCCTAAATTCACTTAATTACACAATGTGTTTTAATTATCCTATCCATATTCCTGAATTCTCACTTCAAAGTATAATTTTAAGAAAATTTGTAAATGTGATGTGGCCCGCGTGAATCTTACTAGTTGCATTAAATGGCCCGTGTTTTAAATGAGTTTGACACCCCTGCCATAGAGAAAAGTAATTTTATCCAGAATTTGATAAAAAAATAAAAATAGGAGCTAGGACAAGAATTTCTAAGATTTTCTCAACTACAAAGTAGGATGGTTAAACTCTGTTGCATCTGTGCGCTCGTGCGTGTAATTATCGTTTGCGCGTGCGGATAATTATCGTCTGCGCGCGCATTGGTATCCTGGCTTTGCGCAGAATTAAGAATCGTTTGTAGTTTTTTATTTTTGTTCTTATTTCTTAGACTCCAGTTGAGAGAATATTTAAAAAGATATCAGAAATGGTGTTCTTGTTATTCAGAACTGTTCCGGTCAAGAATTCCTCGATTGACTTAGTGCAAATTTTGTAAGGACTATATATAAATATTATGTAATGCTGTGAAGGTTTCTGAATGATTTACGGCAGGGGTGTCAAACTCAATTAAAACACGGGCCATTTAATGCAACTGGTAAGATTCACATGAGCCACATCACATTTACAAATTTTCTTAAAATTATATTTTGAAGTGAGGATTCAGGAATATGGATAGGATAATTAAAACACATTTTGTAATTAAGTGAATTTAGGGTAATAATTTATAATATTGCTATATAATTGCTTTTATATAAACGTTTATTTAATTTAATATATTTATAAAGCTAAAATTAATTTTTTTACCGGAAATTTGCCAGTCCTTTCTTCCTATTAGTTTTCCAATATCTGGATTCAAAGACTGAGAACAGACAATCTTCATTATGGCAGACAGATGTTTATCAGTTAATCTTGATCTGTAGGCCATTTTATTTGATTTCATGAACGAAAATAGTTTCTCACACAAGTACGTACTCAAAAATAGCATAAAATTTGTGCAGCAAACATTTTAATTTCCGGGTATTTTTCACCTAAATAAGAATATATTTTGGGAATTCCTACTTCTCGATATGTCTTAAAACCGAATCATTCTGGAAATCAATTAATTAAAATTGTGTGTACGGTATTGCCTCGATCTCCCCTAAGTGCTATTTTCTTCGTAACATATTATCCTGTTTTCATTTTATTTCAGAGCATCGTGGCACACAAAAAATTACCTCGGGGGCCTCCAGTTTGACACCCCTGATTTACGGGAATTGTTTCATGTTGTAATAAGTAAACTGAACACACACAATATTAAAGCAAAGAAGAACATCTTTTTCTGAGATCGTTGAAACTTCATAGGGAATTTTATATTCTTATAAAAGTAATAAAGTAATTGTTTTTTTGTGCTCGCGTGCCGGAAAATTATCGTTTGCACGAATGCCGAATGATTATCGTTTGCACGCGCGCATTGATTATCTTGGTTTGCGAAGAATTAAGATTCGTTTGCAGTTTATTTTTGTTTTTATTTTTTAGACTCCAGTTGTGGCAATATTGAAAAAGATATCTTTAGAATTTGTGTTCTTTTATTCATAACTGTTCGTGTAAGAATTCTTCGACTAGCTGTGTGCCGATTTAACTTCATGCCTTAGCACAAATTTTCTACGGACTCAGAAGCGCTCCTCATGAATTCATTATTTTAGAGCAAAGACTGTTAATGTAAATACAATTTTGTAAATAAATGTGATTATACAGTCCATTTTCTTTGAACCTACTACATTGATGGGACAGTAGCCATAAATAAATTTGTAATAAGTAAATTGAGATTTTTTACCACATAAATTCATTCCGGAAATTGGTTAATTTTCAAACATTAGGTTAGAAGTTAGCAGATGACTGTAGACTACAAAGCAAAACCAATAATCAATTCAGGTTAGAAGCGTGAAATGTGTGGTTCACAAATACCTGTTAAACTAGGTAATGGTTTCTGATTTTGTTATTGATAGCTGTAAACTCAAGCCAATACTTTCTGTAGAATATTTTTATCTTTGAGTAGATACTATATAAATAATATTAGTATATTGAATTTGAGTCCTAATAACCTGCAGTAGCTGAAGTGGTTAACCTGGACTGTGCGTAGAATTCAGCAGTTAACCTATTTACGTTGTCGACATGAAGACGACTGCTATTGCGGATGTAGTTTGGTTTACCAGTGTCTGATTCAAGATACTCCATCTGTTTATTTTGGCTCTCAAATGACTGCATTGAGTAACAATATTCAGTTGTGGAAAGTTTGTTTTTGCTAGTCGCTCTCATTCAAAATTCCGTATATAAAATTTAACCTTTGTTTAATATTGTAAAAAGCCTGAAAATGATAAAAGCAGAGCAAATAGCTACTGTTTCATCTGCGTAAACTGGAAATAACGATAATAATTGATCGAATTTCATTTAAAACTCCTTCATTTTGGCAAGAGAAACCAAGGCTATGACTTTTACTTTTACAAATCGAGATGGATGTTTAGATGGGTTTCTATGGCGCAGGGCCATATTTGTCCAAGCTGCACAAAACTTGACTGACACAAAAGAGAAAAATACACCAAAGGAAGAATCGAACCTGTACTCCAGGTTGCTAACATAGTGGGCAAACCCACAGCGACCTAAGCGGAAATGAAAGATAAAATTATAGATATCTAATGTGTGATCCTCGTTCTATTATATCTGTAAAATCAAAATCTAATGAATTCACACAACTTTGTAAGCGGAGAATTCTAATTTTATTTATTATGTAGCAGTGCATGAGAGATAGGTAGGAATTTCAATTTACATGGCACTGGAGCAACACAACGGGCTATTGACGATGGTCCGGGATCTGACCCGAGAACAATACCTCGTAATTTTGAACCACGGTCAGATGACGAGGTCACACCTGAACTGGCACCCCACGCCAACGTGAGGCCATGACAGATTTAACGTGCACCAGCCCCTTTGTACACTACGGTCTTTGATTGGATTCGAACTCGCAACCTCCGGTTGCTAATTCGTTACTTTTCCAACCGGGCTACCGCGGTCCCGGAAAATGAAATGCATGTGGAATGAGGAAATGTGCATGAGGAAATGTGAAATTTTATTATACCAAAAGTATTTGATGGTTAAAATTCCAGTGCACTTCTATTTATATTAGTATATTGTAAATTAATTTTTGTAGTGGTGACTTAGTTCACAGTTACTTTTATAATACGCCACATGTATTTCAATACTGTGCAGAGCTGTCTGGGAGCATGGAATGAAAGGAAATACAAGGTGCTAGTTCTTTTTCTTGTTTTGAAAAGAAAGATTCCACAATTGATATGTGCTCATACATTTAACCTTGGCAGCTGTAAGGCAATTATAGAATTAAATCACACTTAAAATATATGCGCAAGTGTGTTTATACAGAACAAAATTAGATTATCTATATTTTTAAAGCTTCATAGAACGATCATGGTCGATTTAAATCTTAGTTATTGACGTGTCTAAAGGAAACTGAGAAAAAAATTCAAACAATTTGATTTAAAAATATTATGTATCTCCGTGAGTGTATGGTCTAAGGTATGAGCTATATAACCAGCTTAAGCGAATCAAGCCATAAGGCAGAGGTTCTTAACCTTTTTAGGGATCGGTACCCCCTTGAATCTAAAAATAAGTTCTCGCACCACCTTGAAAAATGTGTTTCTATTTCTCTATTTAAGAAATTACTTCTATTGCAAGATTATTTATTTATATATATTGAAAAATAAACACATACATATACATTCAAAACATACAAACATATACATTCAGAACTATACCTCAATTTTTAATGTCTACGTTGTTGTTATTTATACATACTAATACTTTTGAAGCGAGGCTCTTTTTTGAAAGAGCCACATGTAAGTAAGTCATCACTTGCATTTAAGCGATTTCTGGCTTTTGTTTTTATGTGCAAAAGAGATGAAAATCCCATTTCACATAGGTAGATAGATGGGGGCAAATGGTAAGTGTCTGCAATGCTGCTTTTGCCAACTGTGTATAAGGTTCTAACTGTGTACACCAGAATTGTTTTAAGTCCAGTTTTTCAAATTTCATTTGAATACGTGCATTGGCTCGTATTTCAATAAGATTGTCTTTTATTAAATCGCTGTCGTCCGTCGAAACTCCTCTCACACCCCCAGGGGTGCACGCACTCCAGGTTAAGAACCACTGTCATAAGGAATGTGCTTATAAGATGTTGGTTAGTTTCGTTTGTTCGGTCTTATGGCAAAAAGACCATATTTGGCAAGCTGCACTAAATGCAAGACATACAACATCAATTAATGCACATTCACACTCAAGGAAAGTTTCACTGACGCAGAAGAAAGAAATACATCCAGGGAAGGTTACGAAAATCGAAACTCGCAGGTTGCAAACGTAGAGGACAAACCCACTGTCACGACACTCCCGTTTACTAGAGGAGCAATCCAGCTCTCATAAAGAACTCATTATATACGATTGGGAATAAATGAATCCTATAGGAGTCTATTAATGGCATAAATAGTTCTAGGTATTTTATAAAATTCGAAGATAGCAAAAAAACATTTTTTTTCAAAGAATTGTGGAAAAAGACACTGGGCTATAAAAGGTCTGGGACGTTCAAAAAAATCACAAATAAGAACTCAAGAACCGTGACGTCAACAACTTGGTTCACGACTGGGCTGGTGTACGTTCCTCCTTTGAAGCCCATAGAGAATGAAATACCTCAGATGCAGTATAGTGGACGTTAGATTGGAAATACACTGCTGGCCACCCAAATTGCAACACCAAGAAAGACAAGAGATATCACAACAAAATTTATTTTGTAGATAACATGTTGACCAAGTATCAAATGATTAAATTTATAGACTTCTGTGAAGTGTGGTTCCTGCCAAAATCAGTAGCCAGAGTAGCCGCCATTGTTGGAGATCACCGCTGCCACACGCCTCGGCATTGATTCAAAGAGACTTTGGATGTGTTCTTGGGGTACAGCAGACCAAGCAGCTTCCACACGTTGCCAAAGTTGATCTGGTGTGGCAGCTGGGGATGTATTCTGGGTCAATCGTTGAGCAACCATGGACCACATGTTTTCTATCGGCGAAAGATCCGGAGAGCGAGCTGGCCAGGGAAGCAATTCAATCTAGCGATTGACGAAGAACCCTTGGACAATGCGTGCCACGTGTGGTCGCGCATTATCCTGTTGAAATATGGCTGTGGGCAAGCCCTGAAGGTAAGGAAGGACAACTGGCTCCAACACCTCGGAGATGTAGCGCTGGCTGTTTAAAGTACCGGCAATGCGTACTAGAGGAGTGCGAGAGTGATATCCAATACCGCCCCATACCATAATACCCGGTGCAGGAGCAGTGTGGCGGTGCATAACGCAGCTGTTCGGCATCCTCTCTCCACGGTGTCTCCAGACTCGAATCCGACCATCGTGGTGTTGCAGACAGAAGCGTGACTCGTCAGTAAAGACAATTTCATTCCATTCTGCCGTCCACATCCTTCTTTCATCGCACCATTGGCGGCGGAAACGTCTGTGGTTCTGCGTCAAGGGTAGACGAAGCAATGGACGTCTTGCGGACAGACCACTCTGCTGTAAACGGCGTCGAATGGTACGCGCAGACACTGGATGATGCGGTACAGACTGAATGTGCTGTGCTATGGTTCGTGATGTGGCTGAGCGATCCGTCACTGCCATACGCACAATATGCCTGTCATCACGTGAAGTGGTGCACTGAGGTAGATGCGATCGAATACGTCGGTCCGTCGTACCCTCCTGCATCCAACGATCACATATCCGCATTACAGTTGTTTGGTTTCGTCCAACACGACTACCGATTTCCCTGAAAGATAATCCACAATCTCGGTAGGCCACTATCCTTCCTCTGTCGAACTCGGATACTTGATCAAAAGATGATCGCTGTTTTCTACGAGGCATAATTGATCGTTTTTTTGAAAAAACCACAAGAAAAACACAATTGCCGTACTTGAAATCGTCGAAATCTCCAAGCCTTAAATAGCGCTTTGAAGTGGCGCCACAGGCGCGCGTGATGTGCGTCTGCGCTGAAATTCTAATCATTTGCATATCTCACCTCCGCTAATGCATGTTGTAAATTTCATATTATTTGCATGCTTCCTTCAGGGTGTTGCATTTACGGTGGCCAGCAGTGTATTATCTCGTTGTTGATGTTTTTAAACGACTGAGCAATTTTAAAATGATGAATAAATGTTTCGTCCTAATTGAAGAGAAAATTAATCCAGTGTGTAGTTTCTCTTTGTTTACCAAAAGAAGGCAACTTGAAACGTCAATCTAGCTGTTATCTAAATACTTCGAGTCTATATTGTTCTAAAGTAATATATTTTTATTTTTAGTGTTTGGAATAATTGTTCATAATTTGCGTACCCTTTTTTACACAAATATAAAACGCAACGTGCAGTTTAAATCGTAGAAAAAAGTAAATTTTAATATTTTTGTGTAAACAAATGAATTTTCAAATATTTTCTGAGTTTAAATTAGAAATATTTTCTTGTCGCAGGTTTATAAACTTCACTTTGTCTACATCAGAAGAAAGTCTGAACATTTTGATGAAAAACTGAAAGGATAATCGCTCAGTGTTTTGCAATGCTGTTCGTTTCATTTTCCCGAATTATCATCTAATTTCAAATATCATCTAATATTTTTCGAATTATTATCTAATAGCTTCGGCACAGTTCCAACAAGAAATGACAAATGTGCCAGCAACTTCAAATTCAAACAGCAATTGTCTTATAGTATGATGGTTCCTCTTCGAGGGCTTGAAATTCCTCTCTAACATGAACTGACCATCGATGAGAAATTCCCTCGAACGGAAATGTCTGGAGAGTTTACGACCGGGTGGAATTTATAAGTGTACAGCAGACCCTTTTTAATAACTGTCCCCGTTCGTTAACTAGTAACTGGAGGAGCGATGACCTTCATTCCTGACCCCTCGACAAGGAGATCCGTTGAAGTTTGGAAGTGAACGGACGCAGAGCTGGTCTGCTCTGATGGAACAATTTTGGTTTAACTTCAGATTAGCCTCAAAACCTGCCTTAAATTGTTAACCTTGTAAATACTGCACATTTAATCTAATTAAATATGTTGATGGTTTAAAAGCTGTTTCTATGCATATATCCACTCTCCACTACTTTAAATAATTCCACGACATTAGTCTTTTTTAGCAAGAGTCTATAAATACTCTTTTCTTAAGTGAAAAATAAAGTGTTTGAGTCACCTTTCCAAATAACTGGATTCTCTGCAGATAAAATAATTGAAAATAATCCTGTACCATTTATTCATTATTCGTAAAAGTCTAAGCCAATGACTACTAATATAGAAATCAAGATAATGGGACATATTTTTCTGTGTAAAATCAATAAGTAAAATGTTTTATTTTAATAATTGTAGAAACAGATTTAAGATACAAGAACATGTGGATGGACCGTTGGACTGATTGAGATATCGTCTGTAGATATTTTTAATATTTGTGTTCTAATCGTTTACATTTTTCATCATAACTTTTATTTCCGAATATTTTCAGAATTATTTTCTGATTCTGTTATTGTTCCTATTCTATTATTTTGATATCTTTACACATTAAAAGATAAATAATAATTTTATTTTAGAACATAAGCAACGTATTTTCATTCCCTTTCATACTTCAGAAATTTAGCAGAATCATACAAAGGGGTTTATTTGTTTTGCCAGGTTTAGGCTTTTGGTGTAGCTTTAGTTCGAACAAAGGTGATCTTCTGGAATTTGTTAATTTTGTTTCGTAATACCCTTACGAAAAAACTATAGAGTTCCATACAACTCTATAGAATTCTATAGAGATTTCTATAAAGAAACGAAATTTCGATTCTATAGAGAAAAAAATTATAGATTTCTATAGAGAAAAAGAGCTCTGATTCTACAGAAATGTTTTTCTTTTGAATTCTACAGTGAAGTTCTATAGAAAGATAAAGTGGTGAAACAAAAGAAATGAGCTTCTGTAGAGGTTTCTACAGACATTCTATGAAAATTTCTACAGAGGTTACTTTATAGAGCTTTTGAAAAACGGCCCATAATTCTAAAGGATTCTATAGACCACGCTATATAGAACTTTTTCTTAATGGTATGAGTGTTATGAAAATGCATTTCTATATCACTAATAACGCACAAGCTAAGGATCACCAGTTTATTATGTCGTTTCTTTCGAATCGAACTCGTTATGATATCATAATCACTTGGGCTATATATAGATAAGGAATACCATTCTACAAAAAATGAACGAAGCACCCATTTTCTATCATGATTGATGAAACCACCATTACTCATACTGAGTAGGTATCTTCCGTCATTCGATATGTTTACAAAATGAAAATAACCGAACCATTTATCGATGCTTGTCGCCGGTGGACAACTGGACAGCAGTATGGAATTATTTTTATCGTATTGAACACCATTAAAGCTCTAATGTATCAGACATAACGTTATAGTAACGTTTTCGAATGTGAATCACAGGAACGAAAATCATTCGTACAGATTTTTGAAACTATTATGATTGATAAAAATTTAAATAATTTACAATAAATATCAAAATGTTTGAACATATAGAAATTAAATTAAAACATTTCATTAGTTCTTAACTGAAGAATATGCATAACAAATATTTTATAGTTGTTTCCTTTCTACGGTTTAACATAATATTAAGTTTAGAAATACGCTGTAAAACGCCCCTATATACGTATATAAATAATATGTAATGCTGTGAAGGTTTCTGAATGATTTACGATATTTTTCCATGTTGTAATAAGTAAACTGAGCACAATATTAAAGCAAACAAGAACATCTTTTTCTGAGATTGTCGGAACTTCATAGGGAATTTCATATTCTAATAAAAGTAATTGTTTTTTTTGTGCGCGCGTGCAAGTTAGTAAGCATTCTAGGGAGGAAGCTTAGTGGTTATCACTCTAGCCCTCAGTTTAACATGGTATGGATTAAAATCCTGTTCTGGATATTAATATTTGTAGTGATTCATAATCCACTTTAAGCCTTATGTCGTGTCCTAATTACTTTATTTGAGGGTTTTTCAGTGTAAACAAATGAATCAGATGGAAAGGGAAAATTTTATTTCCGCTACCCAAATGCCCCAGTTTAAAAAGTTTATCGCCATTTTGGCAACGTTTGGTGTTTAATCTAATTGGTGTTGACCGATCAACTATCATATATCAATTCCGAATTTTTATTGGCGAAGTGTTGAAATCGTAACCGAAAAACAAGTACACTGACTTCACGTTCAGAATACGTCTCACCGCAGAATACTACCGCCACCTACATTTACCTTAACAGGAAATGCCTCTGCAAAAAAATGAAATCTAAGTCAAATGAAAATAAGCAAATGAATCGGAACTGCATCCATAAATTATCCGAAATTATTTTCTAGCCTAAAATGAATTCAAAATTGACTTTTAAAAGCCATAAATATCTTTAACCACAATTTATATCATAAGTCATGTTTCACAAATATTTTGCATTAATAATATTGGAATAAATTAAAACTTCTAATTTTAATATAACAACCTATGCTCCTCTGTTTTTTCTAATATTTATTCATCCTCAAGAATTCGTGTAACCTATGACAACTTCGCACACGCCATCTCGAAATCGGAATACTCTTCCAAATTGGTTAAGTAGAGTACTGTTACGGTACATGTGGAATTGGCACAAGCGATGGAAAGTCGCCAAATATAAGGCCGTCTGCTTGGGAACAGACTGTTATGAAAGAAAGAAGGTGTGGTTGCTATGAAAACACGTCATCTAAGGACCTATGCAGTTCCGCAATATTGTTTGGGTCTAAGGATTTTTGTCGAAACTGTTTGAACAAACTGCATTGCTAAAATAAGTTATAAAGTTCAGTCAGCACTTTTTATAAGTGATTGAAAATTCAAAAGAATAAAATTATTAAGATTTATTTTGAGGAAAGAGAAAAATAGTAAAGCATAACAGAAGTGGACGAATCCTCAATAAAGAATAATCAACGTTATATACAATATTTAAAAATCGTTTGATGTTTTAGAATTAGTTATAAGAAGCTTCTAGAACAGTGGTCGCCAAAGTGGTCGATACAACATTGTTAGGCGTTAATTCGGGCTCAGGGTTTGATAGAAAAATATAAGACATGATTATACGGGTAATATTTAATTCCGTTAACTTGGATAACCTTCATCCTGAATGACAACACAATTAAAAGTGAATCGTAAGAACAGTAACATTAATAGGACCTGTAAGATGGAGCAATGTCATGAAAATTGATCTGAAAAGTTATATAGTAAAATAGCTATTGAAAACATCGGATGTAACTTACAAGATTGACTTATTGAATTGTCAGTTGATCTTGAAGCTAAGACGCTTTTTAAAAATAGGACTTTAAGTTGCTTTTGGACGAATATAAATGTTGTAGAAAAATATCCAAATCTTTCTGAAGTTGTACTCCCCTTTTTGCTTGCATTTCCAAGCTCGTACATGATTCAAGCTGGTTTCAGCCTCGTTAATTCCATTTTAACAAAACAAAGAAATAAGCTAGATATAGAATTCCGTGGCGATTTAAGGCTGAAACTTTGAACTCAACATTGCTAATCTTGTCGAAAGTCACGAAACGCACTTTTCACATTGACAACGTTAGCAAATCGTATACTATGTTAATAAGTCTTATTTTCATATATAGAAGGAAGATTGTATTATTGTTATTTTGTTATCTCAATTAAATTTTATATTTTATATATTATTTTTCCCTCCTATCAAATATGTTATGTTAAGAAGTAATCGTGAAAAGAGAGACGTCGAAAACAAAAAAGTATCCTTTTGACGTTAAACCAATATAATAATATATTATACATACAATAAACACAGTAATTATAAAATAAACAATCTAAAACCTTACACAAGCGTCCTTTTTGCTCGTCCTATTATAATTAGATAATAGTAAAATAGGTGTCGATAAAAAGTCAAAAAATTCTTGAAGGGGTCGACAGTCAAAGAAGTTTGGCGTCTGAGTAGAAATATAATTATAGTTATAATTTGTAATACAAATGTAATAATATATACTTTAAAGATAATAAAAATATGTTATATTCGCTATTATATTCGTTATAATTCTCTGTTTATTTGGAGGAAAGAGAAATGCAGTAAAGCATAACAGAAGTGGAATCGGAATCCTCAATAAAGAATAAACAACGTAAAAGTATAATATTAAAAATCGTTTGATGTTTTAGGATTGGCTACAAGAAGCTTCTAGCAAGTTCTATGATGACATTAGCAAAAATACTAAATAAAATTTTTAAATTTAAGTGAAAAAAATATGTAGGGAATAATATAATCGGCAATTGGAACTCTTTCTGCTATTTATTTGCGTAGTAATATAATTATAGTTATAATTTTATAATACAATGCAATAATACGTGCTTTTAAGTTATGATTCGCTATTTGTTGGTCACGGCTGGAATTATATAGGAATTGAATGCTCATATTGTTTGAACCGGTCTTCAAGAATGACCATTAATTAAACGTTCTTGAGATGTATATATAATTTTAAGTACACATGAATATTATATCGCTGTAATTTTCATAAACTAAATCAATAACTAACCAATATCAATCTTCTTGATCAATAAAACCTTTTCAAAGGATTCTGTTCTGAGGAAAGGACCTATAGAACCTTTCAAAATAGTTCTATTCTAAGAAAAGGACCTATTGAATCTTTCTTATGGTTGAAAGAATCCATAGATTCAATCGATGTGGTTATTTAGTTATTATGTTTAAAGGGTTACTGTACACTACTCGGAAATCACTTGACGCTCAGAGTGTAGATAAGTAAATTAACGTCGCACTGCAGCAACACAAAGGGCTATTGGCGACGGTTCGGGATCAATCGCCAAGGGGAGGACACGAGGACAACACTTGGTCATTTTGAACCATGGTCAGATGCCCAACACCAGAGCTGACACTCAACTCTCCAAATTTTCACACCACGCCAACATGAGGGCATTTAAAGCCACGACAAATTTAACGTGCACCAGCTCCCTTGTACTCGGCGGTCGTTGGTTGAACCAAATTTCGAACTTGCAACTCTATTGTTGCTAATCCGTTACTCTTCCAACTGGGCTACAGCAGCACGACGCTGGAAGGGTTAAAGTAAGTGAAACACTTTTAGATTACACTTGAAACTCAATTAAACTTTCTTTAAGGGGGCACAGTACCTTTAAGCATACAAATCAACAGGTAAAATAGACTAATTTCGGTAAACTGTATCACCAAAAGTTTTATGTATATCATAATGAAATCTTTTGCAGGGTTTATTTATACTTTATACGACACAATGCAGAAAAATTGGTTTGATTTTTAAAAATTAAATAATATTTTACTAGAATTTACATAAGGTCATTTTTTAACATACTTTTTTACAAGCATAACTTGTGCGCAACATTCTGGGTCATCATGTGCATTTTCTATAAAACTAATGGCTGATATGAGTAACACACACAATGCTTTTATTTTAAATTAGAACCAAAAAATAGTAGTTAAGTAACACATAAATATATATATTACAATCAATTAATATTTCGCTTCATTAATTTTTTCCAAATTTTCGCTCATACTATATCAAAATTTTGTAATATATTTTTAGCTTTTGAGTAAAATTTTGGTTTCATTTTGAAGCCCTTTTGATAATCTATTTTCATTCAAAATTTCAGGAGTCTGTTCATTATTTGCAGAGTTATAGTGCGCACAAGCTTGAAAATTACCATTCTGAGATAAATGCAATTGAAGTTGAAATAGTTATTTTTAGCATTCACGTGCGTTCAAGTAAACAAATAGATTTGTGAAATGAAAGAGTTGAGTAGTACATATTCTGCTTATATTTGTTACAGTAAAAATATTAAAACTTTCGAAAAAAAATAGCATAATTCCAAAAATTAATAGCATAATTCCAAACCAAAACTTAGAAACGTAAACAAACGAACAGCTGAAAATAAAAATAGGTGTGTTCGAAAAATCCTCATTACGAAAGAACGAATGTGAATTTTTTCGTGCGGTTTTTTTAACCAGAATCAGAACATTTCAAACTATCTAAATAGATCAAAATTGGAAAATCGATTTTTTTAAGGTTTTACAGGTACTGTGCCCCTTAAATTATAATTTGTTTTGCAGAAACTATATCTATAAACTCATTTCCCTCATACATAAGAAGGGAATGAGAATAAACAAAACTATTCCTATCAGAATATGCAAGCGGGAGATATCAGGGCAGAGATGATAGTAAGTGGACTGATGATATTAGACGGAGTAGGAAATCCTCTGATGCGACCACCAATTCGATAGATTTGATTCATGTCGACGCGCTTAATTGGAGTGAGGAAGCTGCAGATCGGATCGACGGTATTTATCCGACTAGTAAATTGGATGGCCCTGCACGCATTAATCCGATCAGAGCGCGGGATTGCTAAAGTCGGAAATCTATGCAACGCATCGGATATATAGGTAAACGTAGCATAATAACGCAATGGATCTGGATGTTTACGAAGCAAAAAGCGAAATTGTGTCGAACTGATCCAGGTATTTTATAAAATCAGCATATTCCTGGCAGAATAATTATTGCTTTAAATACTTATGTGGAACACAATGACCATAATTCAGTAAATCTAGATAAATAAAAATGGATTGAATATTTCGTACTCATTTCATCCGTTTTGGGCCCCTCTAATGCAAAATCGGTATCTTACTCGTTTGGTGTTTGCCTGTATATGTGGGCCCGTTCAAACGGTTGGATGTATTTTCTAAAACTTTGCATACTGTGAGTACTTACATTCATTTAGTGACTGAACTTGGTTGCGTTGGTCTGTCTGTCTTCCCCTTTTATGTCTGTTTTTGTTTCTGTATGTTTGAGCGATATCACAAAACATTTATTCAACGTATTTTAATACAATGTTTTAAATTTTATACATCATATTTCAATTTAGAGGATGTATTATTTGAATTCCATTTGCTTACATATTTAAACAAGTTTCGTGCTAAACGTACGAGTAACTATACTTGAATCAACCATAATTTGTAGTTTGAGAGAAGCTTGAAGGTATATTGAGCATTGCGTTACTTGGATTGTTTTACCAGTACCGCTGAAAAAGTAATTATTTTCCAAAACAAATTTTTACGGAATTTATATTCTAATTATTTATTTTGAGTCTTATTTTTTTCTTTACGAAATATAAAAAATTTAGAATATTTGGGACAGACGATAGAGAGAATAAAACATTATAAGTAAAATATACAGCACAATACCTTTTAAAATAGGACTGGTATCTGGCAACCTTGGTACTTTTAGAAATTATTTTTGGCAAGCTCAACTGAATTAGTTCCAAGCAATCATTATTAATCGTTTGCTGTTTTTTATTCGAGGAATCCATTTTGTAGTGAAAAACAGATACATTCATTTCTTTTCGTTCGAAGCTTTTTTTAAATCTATGTTTTAAGATGTATCTCTAGATTTTCAATTTGATGTTTTTCGTTGAATACCTGTAATTAAGGTATGTAAATGTTTAATCAGTTTTTCAAAAATTTTTAATTATTGTATGATAATTTTGGGAAACGCTTTTGTTTTTAAATGACATACAGGACATTTATATGCATGCTCTCAATTGTTCTATGGGATAAAATTGGTCCTCTCAGGGGACTTTTCTTTCTTACTAAAAATTTAAGTTCTACTGAATTGTAAAATTTGACATTTATTTACATTTATGAAATTGTATATTTAACAATTGTGTACCTTTATTACAGTGTGGTAGTTGTAACATGTGATGAATAGTAATTGAAATTTATTAACGAAAACGGAAGTTAATTAACCAATTCAACCCGAGTGCGCTGGGTAATTTTGCTAGTAAGGAGATAAATTCAGAATAATTTAAAATGAGTTGACAGGGTATAGGGCCGTCTTATTCCCGAATAATTAAAGTTGGTGTACATCTTTGCAGAGACGTCTGTCGCTCCGTCTTTCACATTCGGTCGTCAGTTGTGTTCTGTATTTTTTACTTATTTGGTGGGAAGCTCCGCCAAATAGGCAAATTTCTGGGAAGGCAGGCGTCCGTTCGTCTCAACAACATCTGTGTTCATTGGGAGAATAGAGATTTCAGATATCCCAAATTTAGTTCACAGGCTCAAATACGTTAACATACATAATTTTTAATATCCTTGTTCCTGTTATTTGTCTTCAGTTCCACCAAATTAGGGAAAAATTATTTGGGGCAGTCTACCCCCAGCAGCAATACCAGGATAACTAAACAAATGAATTTCAATCTTCAATTTTGGTCTCACCAAATTTGTTTGATTTCGTGCAACGAAACCTCCTAGCAGCTGATTATTTACAAGCAAACAAATATGTAACAAAGCATGAATTATGAAAAAATTGAGTAAAATTATAAAAATATGAAGTATGCACGAATATTTTTCACGCCACTATAGTAGGAGAGGAAATATATATATATATATATATATATATATATATATATATATATATATATATATATATATATATATGTGTGTGTGTGTGTGTGTATGTATATATATGTGTGTGTATATATATGTGTGTATATATATGTGTGTGTATATATATATATTTTTTTTTCTACTGCCGAGTTTGTTTACCCGATTGTGTGCGTAGAAAAAAAGGATGGGACGGTAAGACTCTGTTGTGGCTATCGGAGTTTAAACGCTGATAGCAAGATAACACCTTTCCCAATGCAAAATTCTGAGGAGTTACGGTTTAAAGCGGGGAATTCCTAACGACGTTAGACCTTCTAAAGAGATACTGGGAGATCCCGTTGGAAAAAAACAGCATAGAATTAACAAGTTTTAATTCCCCAAGTGTCAATATCAGTGGAAAGTCATGCCTTTCGGGTTGATAGGGGTCCTCGGCTACTTTCCAGATGGTCATGAACCAAGCATTGAGACCACATAGCGATTACGCATAGACGACATCATCATCTATTCGGAAACATGGGGAGGCCATCTGAGACATCTACAAGCAGTACTGAATGCATTGAGAGAATTGGAATTCAGGGCCAATTTAGAGAAATGCGTTTTTGCCAAACCAAAGATAAGGTATCTGGGCCATGTAATAGGATCAGGGGAACATGGGCCAGACCCGGAGAAAATCGAGGTCATTAGGGATTTGCAGATCCCTAAAACGAAAAAGGCCCTAAGGTCTATATTGGGACTATTCAACTATTATCGGGAATACGTGCCGCATTACGCAGAGATAGCTAAACCGCTAACGGATTTAACTAAGAAATCAGTACCTAATAATATTCGTTGGCCGGAAGAAGTACAAAAGGCATTTAGCACACTGGGTAAATCGTTATGTGCAACGATAGCCCTGTACACCCCTGACTTGTCCAAATCGTTCGAAATACACACGGACGCGTCGTTGACCGGAATAGGAGCTTGTTTGCTTCAGAGGGATGAGGAGGGGGAAAACAAGATCCATAACTTTTGCAAGTCAGAAATTGACGGGCGCACAAACGAAATGGAGCACAATAAAACGAGAGGCTTTTGCTGTGATTTGGGCGTTGGGAAAATTTGAGGTTTGGACATATGGGCAATCAATTACAGTTCATACGGACCATAATCCCTAAAATTCCTAACAGAAGGAATGCCAGATTACAGAGTGGGCGTTGGCTTTATCTCGGAATGAAGTGACTGTAGCTCACAGACAGGGAATAAATAATGCGGATGCTGATGCGTTGTCAAGACTGTATGAGGAGGAAAATATCTGAGAGAAAAAAAGTTAATATTTTTAAAGGATAGGCAGGATATTATATATATATATAAGTGACTGATTGTGATGTGCAGTACTTATTTTAAAATTATTGTAAGGTGTGCAGCGTTCTTTTCTTTAGTAAAGTTATTGTAATGTGCAGTAGTTACCCTTATTTTATTTTTGTTGTGATGTGCAGTATTCTTACCTTTAGAGAAATTATTATTGTAATGTGCAGTAAATACTCTTTTATTTGTTGTGTGTGATCTGCACTATGCTTATCTTTGGTGGTTATTATTGTGATGTGTTGTACTTATTTTAATTTTGTGGGGATGTGCAGTATTCTTATTTTAATTTTGTGGGGATGTGCAGTATTCTCTTATTTTAATGAAGTTATTGCTGTGATGTGCAGTGTTTTTACGCTTAGTTGGGTTATTATTTTGTGTACTACATTAAGATCTTGGTTTTATTATGTGAGGATAAGTTTTTTCATAAGAGAATTTGTTTATTGATATTGATGTTGTGTACATATGCATTTCCCCTGCTTCTCTGATCTATTGTGTTGATTGGTGTTGATTATTTAATCAAAACTTATGCATGTGTCATATGGAGGCATGTTTGCCAACTGGGGACACAGACAATCACACACACACTCTTGGTTGGCTCGTTGGTGACGTCTGGGATTGGAAGGGCACCAGTGTACCTGCTACCATTTGGTTTAGATTTTTAATTGTAAGACAAATGGTCTGACAATTTTAAACCGGTAGGGAGGTGTGAAGTTCTCCGTCCAACACATGGAGGAACGTTGGCCGGAAGGAACCATTGGGTCCCCGAGGGACGAGGGTGGGGTGTCCTTGAACGATCATCCGGGCCAGAAGAAAAAGAAAGAGGGAGAACTGGGAGGGGAAAAGAGGAGACTGATCGGCGGATGCAGAAGCGTACGGACATGCGAGGGTCCTTTCGCTGTAAATGTGCGAGATTTGCTGTAATGTCTATTTGTAATGAAATGTAAATAAATTACTTAATCAAGAACTCCACGCAGAAGAGTCACTCTTTGGGTAATGTACATGGACTTGAAATCCATTAAAGTTTCTCCAGCATATTAGATATATATATATATATATATATATATATATTATTTCGATGTACATCTTACTCTGAGGAATAAAATGGATTCTTTAATAGATTTCTGGTTACTTTTTGTAAAATTCATCATACCGAATTTGATTGAATCCAAGCAGCTGATTATTCATATGTAAACATGTATCTAACGAAGCATTAATTATGAAAAAAAATTCAAGTAAAATTCTAAAAGCATGCAAGATGCCGTGAAAACCTTTCAAACCACTACTAAAAGGAATATTTATTTTTTCTTTATTCGATGTAATCTTCACAGAGAGATAAGCTAACAGAGTTTCTCTAATAAATTTCTGATTACTTTTGATAATATTTAAATTCTAACTTTGAAAAGTAGAACGCTTTTTGAATTTTTTTACCGGCGTACGAATTGGTCTCCGACCGTCGCTAATATCTCGTTATGTTGCTTCATTGCGACATGAACTACCTGTCTACCTGCCTACCTTGTCGGCGTACGAATATTTTTTTACACTCACTGTTATTGGAGAAAATTAAACATTCTTTATAACTGCGATTTCTGTGATAATTCCCACACCTACAAACGAAGAGTAAAACAAACCAATAAAAATCAAACCCACTAAAATACCAAATCTTGCATCTTCGTGAAACTGCAAAGCAACGAGAATAAACTATGCTCTCCATGTTTGTAAGCTCTGAAAAGTTCTTAAAAACAAGTACTGGATTTTTATGAAAGAATGTAGAAAGTGTTGAAAAGAAAAATGGCTTTTCTCTCTAGTGCTGAACGCGTGTAACCGCTGAAGAGCTGAGGGATATAAATTTCTTACTCACTTCTCATAATGAATTGCTTACTTAGATAAGAATAATTAAAGGCTCCCTAGAGATTGAGTTATGCTGTACGTTCCAAGTCTGAGAAAAGTTCATTTTATCTGCAATGAAATTTGAAAGTTTGTAACAAGTCAAATGAGAGAGGAGAGAGATGAGAAATCTCGTGTTTCACCTCATTAAATTTCTTCAAAGAACATAAAACATTTCGCAGCTCCACGTACAAAAGAGTTTTACAAAGCATTGTAGAGATAAAGTAGTTAAACATATTTGTACAGGAGGGGTTCATTCTAAAAGTAATCCAGCTTAAAACGCCTTCCTCAATTTAACTCTGATGAATGCATTATTTCACCATGCAGTAGACTTTGGGCATTTATTCGAGGCTAGTAGTTCCCACATGCTTTCTGAAATACATCTGGGGTTGATCTACCATGCACACACTGTGACACCTTTCAAGATTTTGTCTGGTTTGTCGCCCTACGGTCATTTGTGCTACACGAGTGCAAATTACACCGAACATTTTACACGGATCTACTGACGTTTACACTTTGCGGCATGTGTTATCGTGCAGGAAAATGCCATCCCTTGTACTCAGAAGATACAGAAACAAGACGAACATCAACATATTGTCATTGTGCTCGTTTTGCACACCAAAGTTGGTAATCTAGCTAAATCCATGACTCCACACTTTGTATTGTTTGTCGTCCTACTTTCATTTGTGCTACACGAGTACAAATTACATTGAACATTCTACTAGGATGTACTGTCGTTTGTTGTTTACGGCATATGTTATCGTGCAGGAAAATGACGTCCAGTATACCCAAAAGGTACAGCAACAAAGCGAACTTCAGCATCTCATCACCATATCGCATTGTTTGTTGTGCACACCAAAGTTGTTGATAATGTGGCCAAATCATGACTCCACACTGAGTAGCTGTGTCAATGGCAATGCGATCCTCACCACTTAGGAAAGCGAAACTCGTTAAAAATAACTTATATTCATCAAACCAAATACAGTCCGGCTCTAGTTATTTGGTACTTGACGAGTCACGTGGTTTTGAACGAGTCTACTTATTAAATTATGGGGAAGGTTAAAAGTAAACAATGTCTTCCCACAATTTGCATTTCCAGCGTAGCTGGTCTCCGAGTTTGCATCTTGCATGACCGAGACCATTCAGCCTACCAACAGGCTTAAATCTGATCATGGATGATGTGACGCTCCAAAATTGACGTCTTCTCAAATTGTTATCTGATGTGGATTCGTTAAGAATTAGCATTCGATTTACAGCCACAACATTTATTATCACAAAACAAGAACAGACATTAAGACATTTACAGTTAACTTGTTACATCATCATTGCCTGATCTCTCTCAGCACAACAGCGCCGGCCAATTCTCTACACTCTTCAAAACTTCAGAGGCGCGCACAGCGCCCTCTTTTGCTCAAATTCTCATTGGCCGTAACAGATGACCGGGTAGGACTCCAGACAGCACTAAGAGGTACCGTGAACCCACGCTACGGGCAGCATCCATTTACAAATCAAAAACTCAAATACAAATGACAAACAGTGCCAAAGAATCTATAAGTAGGCGCGAGCAGGCAGCAAATACAAATGGTGCAACATACATGCGAGTGGCCATACATGAATTTGCATATAGCAGCCTTTTAGCCTGGCGAGTTAACCACCTTTCTGCAAATGGATTTCCCGAAGGTCATCTGCCATCTCACCAGAGTCGCGATATCGATTTTTCCACTGCAATGTTTACAGCTATGTCTACCGTTGCAGGGGTGCCAACTCTTGAGGTCCAGAACTCCTTGTTCTCTCCAATAATTCTGTATTTGAGACCCTTCCCCTCTATACGTGAGGAATAAATACAGGATTTCGTGAATAGACGAAATTCGATACCTCGTATGTCTGCTATTATATATCAGGAGACAGAGATTTCAACTACTTGGGGGGACTAGCCTTTCTCCCCCAATAATTTTATGGTTGGGTTCAACCCCCCCCCCCAGACTTTAGGAATAAATATTCAAGATGTACACATAGCGTAAATACAGTTACTTATAAACAAAATGAATTGTTCCAAAACCACACACATCGGCTTAGACCAGAAACTCTGACCATCCAAGTGGCTTCGACGAATATCTCGTCCATCAACATCTGACCAGTTTTGCTAATGTAGCGATATCTCGTCATAAAGATGTTGCCGACTTTTTAATGCTGACGAGGTCAAGATCTGGTCGGTTTTCTTCTAATGACGAGATATCTCGTCCATTATGATCTGATCAGTTTTGCTAACGACGAGATACCTCGCCGAGACAAAACTATCCTATTACTTCAAGTGGGGATGGAAATTCAAGTAGGAGAAACAAATTGTCCCTTTCCCAGAACTGGACACAATTCGGAACAAAATGCATCGGAGGCTAGCCACAATGAAACAGTTTTAGACCTGAAGATAAACCACCAGGAAATTTATAGAATGTGGTAGGTAGGAACCGGGATCAATCCCTAAGTGATAAAGATCCAAGGCAACGTCTCGTAATTTTGATCCACAGTCAGATGACAAGGTTAACACCTGAGCTGGCACCCCCCCCCTCCAAACTTCCATACCAATCAAACATGGGGACATTTGAAACCACTACAGATTTAAGGTGCACCATCCCCCGTGTACACGACGGTCTTCTACTGGACAGAGTTTTAAACTCGCAACCCTCCGGTTGCTAATTCGTTGCTCTTTCTGGGCCGTCGTGGCTCAGTGGGTATGTCCACTGCCCTAGCAACCTTCGAGTTGTAAGCGGCGCAGGTTCGATTCCTGTCAGGTGCATGCCTCCCTGGGTGTATTTCTCTCCTCTGTGTCAGTAAGAACTTTCATTGTGTGTGTCTGTTACTTGATATTATGTCTTGTCTGGCGCAGCATGGCCAAATGTGGCCATTGCGCCATAAAACCCTCCAAAACAACCAGCCAATAGTTGCTCTTTCGACTGGGCTATTCGTCATCTGACCGTGGTTCAAAATTACGTGGTGTTGTCCTCGGATCTTTCCCTTTGGGATTGATCCCGGACCGTCACCAATAGCCCATTGTGTTGCTCCAGTGTGACGTTAATTGAAATACCCAAATACCCACTCGACTGGGCTACGGCCCTAATAGAATGCGGAAAACACGAATATGTAAGCACGTTACTGGAAATATCATTTACTATTCATATTTGGATAATGAATGAATTTTCATGATTAAAATAGTATTTTTTACAAGCTCATCGTGACATTCCGAACACGATTCTTTCCCATCCAAAGGTCATCTTCGAACGGGTGGACACCTCAAATGCGATTGGTTCAAGAGTTAAATGGATTTGTTCCAGAGGGAAGGAGGGGGAGGATGAAAGAAGATCCCGTATGTTTCTCCCAAGTAGAGTAAAGGGGTCACCTCCAAGATTAATGGCTCCAAGGTCTTCATCGAAATAAAGAAAACAGTTCCGAATTTACATGCCTCAGCTTAATAAAACACTTATTTTTATCCAGACAGATTTAATATTACTAAGCGACTGATTTTATTACCGGAATGATGATTAGAAATGTAGACTTTTATGGAATCAAATAGTACTTTCAAGGACATCATAACTAAAATCAGAGTGATAAACACTGACAATGACAATAAACTCAGTGATTAGAGGTGTTCAGTTTTCAAATGTAATCGTTCTTCGCTTTTTGAACAAATATATTTTAAAGATGGCCTTTGACGTCATGATAACGTTACTCCCCTTTGACTATGGCAAATGCTTGAAGAATTATGGAGGAAACGGTTTCCCTGAACTTCTCTTTGAAAATGACTACTTTTAGCTTATGTCACATTGGAATCCCAAGATGAGGAAAGTATTCGTTCTTCGCTTTTTGAAATAACATATTTCAAAGATGGCCTCTAACGTCATGATAACTTTACTCCCTTTGGACTATGGCAAATGATTGAAGAATTATAGAGGAAACAGTTTCCCTGAACTTCTAAATTAAAATGACTACTTTTAGCTGATGTCACATTGGAATCCCAAGATATGGAAAGTATGCATTTAACTTCAATCCTTTACCATCGGAAAGCGTGGTTCAAAATTACGTGTTACTGTCCTCGGATCTTTCCCTTCGGGTTTGATCCCGGACCGTCGCCTATAGCCCGTTGTGTTGCTCCAGTGCGACGTTAATTAAATACCTATCTTCCTACCTACCTTTTTCCATCTGGGCTCATCGTTGCTCAGTGTGTATGCCCACTGTGACAGCAGCCTGTATGTTGTAGGCGGCGCAGCTTCGATTCCTGTCAGGTGTATTCTCTGAGTGTATTTCTCTGTTCTATCAGTAAAACTTTCATTATATGTCTATTACTTGATATTGTATGACTTGTGTCTGGCGTAGCATGACTAAATGTGCCTCTTGTGCCCGAAAACCAACCAACCTTTTTCGATCTCTACTAAACAGTCAATAACAACACTATGCAATGTATTCATAATTGAAATGTCGCTGGCGTATAAAATAGTAATGTGTGTAGCTTAATAAACGAAAGTAAAGTGTAGATGGAGACGTAAAACACTCAGAGCGACCAGAGTATGGAATGAACATGGTTGTTAGGTTTTGGTTTTATGGGGCCATAGTTAGCCAATCTGCATCAAACAACGTCAATTAGACATACACTCACGAATACTTTACTGACACAGAAGACAGAATACAGATACGATTCCAGGAAGGAATCGATCTTGACACGAATTGAACCTCCATCGCCAACAATTCTCAAGTTTCTAGTGCAGTGGGCAAACCCATTGAGCCTCGGCGACTCCGGGGTTAAATATGGAATAAATGCGTTGTTTAAAATAAGATGATTTTCCCAGATTATTGCAGTATTTCAGCAACAATACGATTTATTTTTATGAGCTGCGGTGCTGGGTTTATCTTCCCACCATTTAACATTGCACTGATTTGAATTCGCATCTTGGAAATCGATTGTACCAAAGGGCTGATTTTACTATCCACGATTTATTAATGGCGGATCTACTGGCAAAATATATTTTATTCTCCTGGGAGTTTGATTTCTATTCTGAGACATTTTCAGTTTAGCATGATTCGGTGGAATGACGTTACTTCTAAAAAAGGACACGTGTATGAAAATAAGAAGTGTCGGAACGTTGGCCTTAAAAGAAAAACGCCTAGTCATCTTACCAAACCCGCCTCAATCTGTGCGAACTTATTTTTGTAGTCATGACGTAAAAGTTACGTGCCTTTAAACTGACTTCCTTATTATATCTTGATTAATTCGAAGCCCCAATAATTTATATTACTCACATCCTAAATGTTCATGCAATTCATACAGCACATGAATAAAGTTGTCATCGCGTAGTCTTCACTGTCTATTACTGTTTACCGCAATTTGCATTATATTGCATTTTCATATTTACATTATACCAAACAATGCGTCATGAAAACTGCACCTCATTGACAGAACCATACTTCGTAGCCAATTATTAACCCTCCAAGTGGTTTCGACGAGATATTTCGTCCATCAAGATCTGACCAATTTTGCTAATGACAAAGATATCTCGTCGTCAAGATATTGCCTAAAATTTTCTGATGATGGCAAGATTAAGATCTGGCCATTTTTGAGCAAAGGGACTGGTGCAAGTTAAATATGTCATGGTCTCAAGTCCTCACGTTGGCGTGGTGTGGACGTTTGGAGAGTGGGGTTTCAGTTCAGGTGTTTTCTCGTTATTTGACCTTGGTTCAAAATGACGTGTGTTTCCTCGGATATTTCCCTTGGGGATTGATCCAGGAACGTCACCAATAGCCCTGTGTTGCTCCAGTGCGACGCTAATTAACTACCTACCTGATCAGTTTTCTTCTAATGGCCAGATATCTTGTCTATAGAGATCCGGTCAGTTTTGCTAATGTTGAGATACCTCTTCGAGACAACCACCAGGAGGGTTAATCAACAAGATATCGTGTTATCAAGATATTACATCTTTGTGATGATGAAAATATCAAGAGTTTTCTTCTAAAGATGAAATATCTCGTCCACAAAGTTCTGGTCAGTTTTGCTAAGGAGATACCTAGTTGAGACAACCACCAATAGGGTTAATCAACATTGAAGTGATTAATTTTAAACTTCAAGTAGTATTTGTAAAATCTTCAGCTCAGGCTTACAAATTCACGCTTCAGATCGAAACATGAAGACCTAGAGAAAGAGTTTGGTGAAAACAGTTCTCTAAAAGCATGTAGGAGTTATGGTTGTCCTTCAATATCTGACCAATTTTGCTAATGATGAGCCATCTCGTCAACAAAATATTGCCAATTTTTCGATGATGACAAGTTCAAAATCTAGTCAGTTTTCTTCTAATGACGAGATATCTCGTACATCAAGATCCGGTAAGTTTTGCTGATGACAAGATACGTGTCGAGACAAGCACCAGAAGGCTTAATCTACATAGAAGTGATTCATTTCAAACTTCAAGTACTATTTGCAACGTCATCCCGTCTGTTTTACAAATTCACGCTTCAGATAGAGACATCGATATCTAGTAAAAGAGCTTGAAAACAAGTTCTTTAAATGTATCTCAAAGAGTTAGGGGTGTTAAGGATATTTAATTAAAAAAAGAGTAAAACTATACATACACTAAAATTAATACCAATTGAGCTGTTTAGTTGCAGTATGGTAACAGTTCTACTAATCAACCGAGGAACATTAATACTCTGGAATTAACTGAGAGTTAGAGTTAATTACACAGAGCCTACATCATTAATCAGCTAGCGCAATCTGATGATCCTAAATGACATAATTAATGCCATGAAACGAGTTGATATGCAGATGTGGAAGACATTACAGACTAATGAGAGCCAGATAAATCAAATCAGAGCAAAGATTGAAGGAACATCAAAAGACCCTTGGATGTTCTAAGTTAAAAATCGATATTGTTCTTTGAGATAAATCTAAAAACATCTACTCAAAACACAAGAATACATTCATTTATAAACGAGTTTATATTGTTTATTCCATTATATATCACAATATATACCTGCACTTAGCCTCCAGGAGTTAGCTTTCGGTTCATACAAGAAATAATTTTGTCTGTAGAAAGGTAATCACTTTATATCTACTTTGACTCGATGTAGTTGACAGATGTATTTTCAGCTATTCATATTGTAATTAATGTAGTCAGGGTCACGGTTGCCAGATTAGAAGAGAAGCGGATTAGAAACCGGAGGGTTGCGAGTTCGAAACTCGGTCTAGTCAAAGACCGTCTTGTACAAGGGGGTTGGTGCACGTTAAATCTGTCGTGGCCCTCAAATGTCCTCACGTTTGGCGTGGTGTGGAAGTTTGGAGAGTAGGGTGACAGCTCAAGTGTTGACCTCGTCACCTGACCGTGGTTCAAAATTACAAGGTGTCCTCGAATCTTTCCCATCGTTATTGATCCCGGACCGTCGCCAATAGCACGTTCGGTTGCTGCAGTACGATGTTAATTAACAAGCTATGCGCCATTCCATTTCAGAGTACTTTATGCTACAAGATGGTTGGAAATAAGAAATTTCGATTCATTAGGTGAAAGTGCCATAAAACGGTCTTGTAACTGGTGACCGTCTAAAGTTGGTTTGTTTTGTCACTCGAGGATCATTTTTCGCTACACGAAGGCTAATTATATCTGAGCCTACGGCTTTAGGTGGGTAAAGTTCGGGATTCGTACCTTAGGCTGTTGAACTGAAGCAACCAGGAGCATGACTGATTTCTTGATATTGTTAATTCGTCGGGTAACCAATTCCACTCTTTGGATGACACTGTGACTAATACTTACATTTTAATCTACGTCAGGCCCATTTGCTCACCAATTTATGCTCACCATTTTTATGGTGAAAAGTGTTTGTTTCGTTTATCACTCCCTGAAGTTTATCGTATTAGTTTAGACTCACCCAATAAACATTCTATGGGCTTTTATACAAGCGTTTGACTGCGCTCTCTAGCGGCCAACCGCTGCACTTGCGACCCTACATTCTATGGGGAAAAGTGTTTCTTTCGTTGTGTTCTATCACCCCCTGAAGTTTGTCCCATGACCGTAGAATCACCCTGTATTTCTCTAGGACAGCATTTGCAATAAACACGAAGTTCAAATACTAACAAAAACTTTTTAAAAATCAAAGCATTTATGCAAGGAAAAATGCAGGAACTTCACTGATCTAGGTTAAACTCAAAGCACACCTAGTGATAGCTGTCATTTCAAATAACTTTTCTTGTGATGGATTATTTTGGCGACTGAAGCTCTTAAATTTCATGAAATCCACCCATTATATCGTAACTCAGTGATGATCCTGGTTTAATTAACCTCTCGTAGCAAAAAAAATAACCGTTGTGAGAAAAACCAAACCTAAACTAGGAATTTCGTCAACTTCGAACACAAAGCCTAAGTTGGGGGTATGGTAGCCCGGTTGGAAGAGTAGCGGTTTAGCATCCGGAGTATTGTTCGAAATTACGAGGTGTCGTGTTTGGATCTTTCCCTTCGGGATTGATCCCAGACCGTCGCCAATAGCCCGTTGTGTTTCTTTAACTAGACATTAATTCAACTGCCTACTTACCTAAATTACATATAAAACGCGAAACCAGTCATAAGTTTCTGAATTAAGAACACTTTAATGAAAAATGTTACGATACAAATCACACAATGTCATACATGTAAAAGAAACAATAAACTAACTATAAAAAAGGTTAAAAAATAAATTGTTTCGATCAGGAACTGATTCACATGTTTATAAATTAATTACATACACAACACAAAATGACATACGCGAAAAAAGAAACGGCAACATAAGTGGGTTACAAAACAGTTCTACAGCTTATAAAAAATACATAGTGGTGCTAGTACATAAATAGTTTACCCGGATGAAATCCATCACCAGTAAACCTCACAAAAAATTAGAATGAAAACAGTAACATTCCTTGGGTGAATGAAGAGTTCAAGCCATCACAATTTGATTCGAGATTCCTGTAAAAATGTGCTCAAATTCAAAAAGTAAATGTACACCGGTAACTATCTTAATGTTTTGCAAATTGCGGTTTTTGATTGCTCAATTATCTACTTTTTGCCATCTATTTCATTAGTTAAATTACTAGCTCTCTCTATTTCAAATTTTTCATCAATTTACACGTACATCAATGCAAAATCTATTAACTAGAAAAAAGTAAAATCAAATTTCCTTTTCAGATTAGAGAAGAATGTGTTCCCCAACTGGATTATACATATAGCTCATGAACTGCGAGAGTGGCACCACTCATAAAATATGATTTTTAGGGCACTCCTAGAAAATATGATTTTTAAAGTACATGTCTCAATGTGGGAACCACATTCTTTCAAACAGCAAACTGGCAATCTCTTCACTACTGGAATCGCTGGATGGCAAAAATGCTTTACAGCATGATATGTATTTTCACAGTAAGGAAAACTTTGAACCCGTTTTATTTTAACACTCCAAGTGGTTTCGACAAGATATCTCCTCCGTTAAGGTCTGATAATTTTGCTAATGATGAGATATCTCGCCATCAAGATATTGTGATGATGGATTGCGAATTTTTGATAATGACGAGTTTAAGATCTGGTCAGTTTTCTTCTAATGCGAGATATCTCGTCCATCGAGATCTGGTCAGTTTTGTTAGGGTCGACATACCTCGTCGAGGCAACCAGGATGTTTAAAATGTGTGTTTTCTAATTGGACTGTTGAGCCCATGAGGGATATGCTTGTGGTGCTGACGAAAACCACTTACCCTTTGACTTTGAATATACTTTGCTAAATACTAAAGAAAATCGTCATTATTATGTACTCGTACATATGTTTATTAGTACTACGGGTACATCTCTTATACGACAGGTTTTTTTCAAATTAGGAAGAATGTATTCGCATAAGTTGATGTCATTTTTTACACTCACGTCATAAAATATAACACTCATGCCATATTAAAAAATATTTGCTGAAATTGAATAATTAAAGGGGATAAATTTAAAAATTCAGTTAAGATAACTCCTATTTATGAATCTGTAATTTATACTAGCTTCTTCCATTTAAATTACTTAACTTTTCAATTTTTTTTCAAGAAGTCCGCAAACAAGATTAAACCTCGTTCGTATCATATTAGACAGTATGATTCAAAGAAGCATAATGTAATATTTGTGTATGTTTAACTTTGAAAAGCATAGCCTAAAAACGAAGTGTCGAGTTGAATTGTATTATATACATTTGATGTGCATTTATAAAAAGTGTGGTGGGGTGTAACATTTTCACGTTTGTTTTCACATTTCGCGACATTTTCTATTCATTTACCAATACACTGCCGTGCTAGTCAAGGAGACAGCATCTCCAAATTTTGTCTTTATGGTTAACTGTTGTTAAAGTGCTGCTTATTAGATGGATTTTCAATGCAAACAAGCAAACAAGACCCAAATGATCACTCAGGATATATATGGGGGTTACCTTAAATTATAATTTATCGCCGTTTCGGTGACGTTTGGCTAAAAACCAATTGGCGTTCACCTATCTCACATCAATTCGAAATTCATTTTATGACATTTTTATTGGCGAAGTGTTGGAATCGTATTCGAAAAACAAGCCAAATGATGTCACTCGAAATACGTGAAGAAAAGAAATCTTGAAAACAGAGGACCCTCAATCAAGAGTAGATTGAGTGATCGTACCGTTATCAAGGGTCAAATAATAGCACATAACAGACGTCAACCGGCAAGGACCAGACTTGGAGATGCTGCTTTTTTGACTATAACGGCAGTGCCAGTGAGATGTATCACTTCCGTTTACCACTAGATGAAATTAGGCACTGCAGAGTTCGATTCACAAAGTGGTACGCTTGAGCAACTGGTTGGGAAGTTAGTCGGAGATGGGTAAGAGTGCAAATCTGCTCGATGCTCACCGGATTACCCATTCTCAAACTATCCTCGTGGGGTTCATAAATATCACATAACAAAAGTATCGTCAAATAAAAGTTCTCAAGGCAAGTTGCTAAGTATCTGATGATATGGGCATAAGCAACGAAATAAAGTTTGCAGTGGGAAAGAATGTATAACATCTGTATTCTGAAAAGAAGCTGCTAGTTAACCACGTAAAAGCGAAGCTTACGAAATTAATTCGGATATTTTTATCTGGATTTGGGGGTTGGCGTGTTGTGGAAGTTTGGAGAGTGGGGAGCCAGCTCAGGGGTTGACCTCGTCATCTGACCGTGGTTCGAAATCACGAGGTGCTGTCCTGTGATTTTTCCCTTCGAGATTGATCCCGGACCATCGCCAAAATTCTTTTGTGTTGCTCCAGTGTGACGTAAATTTAAATACCTACCAACCTACCTTATCTGAACTTGGTGAACAATTAACTTTAAATCAATGTTAAAATAAAAATATTTTATTAGGAAAAACTCAAGTTGTTCATTTCCTAAACTCAAAATCTTACTCGTCACCAAGCTAAAAAAATTAAAGGCTTTTTCATGTATCCCAAATTTTGGCTTGCTATCATCGCTACTCGAACATCATTAGCGACTTTAAATTAGTACTTTGATGCAATAATATTGAAATATCTATCTAGTCCCGCGAGAAGTCTTAAAGCAAACCAACATCATTCTGGCAAAAGCTCCGAAAAGAATGTGAACAAAACCATTAAGGCTGGAGAGAATGAACTGAATTTCATAACCAGGAGACAAAGATAGGAAGTTTAGCATATGGAAGAGTACCGCCCCGTTTCCAGACCGAAAGTAACCCTTAATAAATCGGCGAGAAACCGCATTGAATGAATCTTTGTATAGCACCAAATAGCGCGAATGTCTTTTCCTTGAGAACCCACTTTCTTCTTTCAAGTCCAGCACACACACAGTTAAGTTTTGCACATCCGTCAGGCAGTTGTTTTTCAAGGATACGCAGACTGGTAATCGCTGTACAAAGGATTCCTGGTGCCTTCTCCCATCTCAGTTGCGAATGGAGTCTCCAGCGTCTTGGCGTTCTTCTTGCCTCTGGCCGTGGTACCACCGCTGGAGGTGTTGTCCAGGTCCTTGAACATGGTGAAGACGGTGGACAGGGAATCGGCGTAGGATAGGGGTTTGTGAGGGAAGCCACCGTACTTGTGTATGGCGAACAGTTGCGGACCAAATATGCCTAGCAGAACAGTGAGTGCTGTAGCCATTAAGGCGGAAGGGGCAGCGATGTTTCGGCTTCCGGAATCCGGCAGAAGCCAGCAGGCGACGTCCCATGACATGAAGATGACGAGACAGGCCAGTGTGGTCGCGATCAGGCTTCTGCTTTCCGGTTGGTTGTAAGGAATCCTGTAAAATTTAAAGCGCGTTAGGAAACCATAGAGGAAATATAAAAGTGAAGTGAGCAATGGTAACCTTTTTATGTGTCCAGGATCATGTGACCGAAACTAGTAGTAACGTGATCCTTAGACTACTTTCGTCAGCTGGGTGTAACCTAGCATTCATCATCTGATTGATCCATGTGACGAGAGAAGACGCCCATCCATTGATTCATCATCTGATTGGACCACGCGACATGTAGTACACTTTGTCGATTTCACCAATTTGGTCGCCACTCTATAGAAATGCGCATTCAAACACCTACCTTATCATTAGATGTTATGTCGCCAAACGAGGCGATAAGATACCAAATCGGCCAACCTAGTCAATTTTTCACAGTGCAGTCACGTGATTACTAGTCAACATGGTCACACTTTTTGAAGCTCCTCTCAATATCAATGCTCAGTCTACTTACATCTCGTCTATGTAGGAAACACAGAGACCATAAAAAGGAATCAATATGAGGAATTTTCTGAGCTTCGGGTACAAAATGGATGTCGACTGTTTGTCAGGTTTTAAAACCAACAGTGCTGCCAACTATTTATTTGGAATAATTCGATAACATAAGTATGTCATAAAAATAAAAAGAATTCAATTTAACTAGTTTTTATTTTTAATAATAGCTAGTTGAAATGTAAAATTGTTCATTTATAATGGTGACTCTAAAATATAATCATCCAATGTACGTAGACTAACATTTTTATAGATTTAATTTTAAGACGGCATATTTATAGGTGAACACTCAGACTTTTTCTTTGCAAGTGGCCAAAGAAGTTAAATTTATGTATGACTGACTACAATAATTATCGCTAGTTACAACAAATTTCGACAGAAGTTTAACCCCAAAACTTAACTGCTAATAAATAAATAACTATTTTATATACTCCAATATATACAATTAACCATTTGCTTAGGTATACAACTACAATTAACCATCCACTGTACTCAAATAGTCACTGTTTTGACAAGTATTTGTATAAATTAACAAATACACCCACACACTAAAAATGACGTAAAGGGAAAATGGCATAGTAATATAACTCACTAGCTCATTCTAAACTCACTGTGATTAAAGGAAGCATTTAAATTCAAACTGAGTCTTTTCTGTAAAGATAAGCATAGAGGTTGCAAGCATTGGATAAATTTGCACTATCCAATGTGAAATAGTTCCTGTCTACACCAAAAAATAGTTTTTTGGAGCCGTGGCTTCTAAAGTTTTAGTACGTCATTTTCAGAATTAATCAGAAGTCGACCGTTGGTTATCAATGATTTTTGTTTCACGAACAAGCCGAACGGTCTACCTCATTTCAAGAAAACAATACAGGTCGAAGATAGGATCTGTTCGTTTTTATAAAAAGGGTCATCAGACCTTTTCATTAGTAAATAATTAGTTACAATAGAAAAAGTGCAATGAAACAATAAATTGCTTTTAGAAGACAAAAAATATTTGAGTGCTTTGAAATTAAACACTGGAAAAATAATGCTTTGAAGCTTCGAGTGCTTTGGTAAAATAATAGGAAAATTTGTCTTAACAGCTGAAGGAATCATATAAGGTAGGAATATACAATTTGCTAAAACTAATTTGAAGAGTCGCCATTTATGACGTCGGATGGGCCAGAACATGGACCTTCTAATGAAGCTCTACATTTCCCTTCTAATAGCTCTTCAGTTTTTGAAAGTTCTACCGATATCAAGGGAACTATCTCCAACATTCAAATGCCTTATGACAGTGCTTACCTTCGAGTAGATGCTGCCATTATTGTAGCCATCAATAATAGAAAAGCTATGTAGATTTGAGATTGCAGAATTTCTCTTTTCCCAGTCAAGCACTCGAAGGCGTCCGTGGCCAGGGCAGGTGGGTGGATCAGCCACCATTGAGTCTCGAGAGCCACCTGCACCCCCACGATGAACAGAAGGGTCAGCATCTGGTTGCAACGATTGACACTTCCACCGAGTCCTAGACTGTTCTGAGCTCTCAAATACATGCCTGAAAAAGTATAAAATTTGCTTAAAGCATATCTTTGAGATACCACCATAGAAGCTATAACGTGTAATTTGATACAGAACTTTCGATGATACATTATTATAAAACGTGTGGAGAACATTAAAATCTTTAGTACTATATAATATTGGAAAAAATTTCATATATATATATATATACATACTATATCATGCTTGTTAAAATTTAAATTTCATAGTTGTTTTCCAAATATGAAATTATTTTAACCTTCCAAATAATTTCGACGAGATATTTCGTCACTAAAGATCTGACCAATTTTACTAATGACGAGATATTTCATCATTAGCAAAATCTGACGAGATGTCATCAGAATATTGCCGTTTTTTTTAGATTAAGGTCTGGTCAGTTTTGTTTCTAAGGACGAGATATCTCGTTGATCAAGATATGCTCTATTTTACTAATGACGAGATACTTCGTCAAGGCAACCGCTAGGAAATTTAACTCTAAAATATTTCGTTCCTTAAGCTATTATTGTAGCCATTCAAAACTTCCTGCTTGGCAAACCATCACAAATGAACATTTATGTTATATTTTGTTAGTAATGTAACTTATTAGCATATAACAGCATTACTCTTACGTTAAAAAGTTGCATTACTTACAAAACTGGATATCACTAAAATGTTTATACATAATAAAATAGTATAAAAGCAATCTCCTAATTTAACAAGCATAGTGTGTTCACGCTGGTATTTCATCTCATGAAATCATTTATGTAACAGAAATTTGCATTTGATGTTCACAGGAAGTGTACAACGTCTCTAGTAGTAACATGGCCCTTGTGTCCTAAAACTCAACTAATCAATCTTGGTATTAAAGAGGTTAACCATAACATGTTAAGTCATTTTAGACATTTTTAACCCTCATTTTAGATATTTTAGACATTTTTAATTCCTAGGACGAGATGTCTCGTCCTTAGATAAAAACTGACCAGATCTTGATCTCGATATCATCGAAAAATTGACAATATCCTGATGACCAGATATCTCGTCATTAGGAAAATGGGTCATATTTTTATTGACGAGATATCTCGTCGAAACCACTTGGAGGATTAAGTTATGTTTAGTACATTTATGCGAGTGTACACCATTTAAAATTTGAAAGAAAAATATATTCTCTTACGCTAAAATATTTACATTTTAAATAATACATAGAAATTCTAGAAAATTTTGAAACATTAATTTGGTAGAATTAGCAACTTATCTGTACCTAATGAAATTATGTTTCTGTGAATTAATTCCAACGAATAATCGCGAAAACCAATGACGATAAAACTGAGCAATTACCTTTCAACAGCAGACTTCCGTAACAAAAAGACAGGCTGACATTGGGCATCAACCTCTGCAATCCGCAGAGGAGTGCCGAAGGCTTCCACGTGTACAGAGCCGCGGCCACATAGAGGCAGAGAAGAGCCACGAGCTGTGTGCCCGCCAGGCAACAGTTGGTTTTCTTCAGGGATCCCTCGCAGGCTTTGACCATCAGGAAGACCAGCACATACATGGTGGCCAGGATGAGGAACCCGCATATGCCGAGGACTGAGAGAGCCCATGGACGGCCCAGCCAGGCCGATACGTGGCGACTGCTGCTGGCCTGGACCACCTTCACGTCTTCTGAAGCAGAGGAAGGAGCTCCGGATCGAGTGTCGTCCACTCTGCGGTCGGAACGTGATCCCGGTTCTGGAAAGAATTATGGGGAATTAAGGAACAAATATAAAAATGTATTTCTGAAGTTTGCATTTTATGATCGGGCAGATTGATGTTAATTTCTTATCAAGAGTCGTCCACTCATGCCTCCATATCTGCTCTGCGAGTACCACATTAGATGATGAGATGCAACTATGTATTCCACGCTTGTACTACAGTTGTTTTAGTTATTTGATAAGAAGCTGCTGTTCTCGTCAGGATGAGGTTTAATCAGACTGTCCGTAAAAACAGTACACTTAAGATAAATAAGTTGTAGCGAATAGATCGATCTCAGACACGCCCCTCCGAACAGTTTTTATCAACCAGCCTGAATGATATGGTCCTCCGAATAGGTCTACCCGGGTATTCCGAATAGATCTACCCGGCTCACAAACCAGATACGGGTACTAGATAATCATAGAGGATACGCATTCCTAAAAAATATATATAGATAGATTTGAACCCAGACCCTGTTGCACAGCGAGGGCCACGTTTTATTTTAAACCACTCATTAGATTTATGACTTTTTGTATTTGGAAAACAGACCGCATATTACAATACGAAAAACTTATGGGTCCCCTTGCCCTCGGTGTACGTATTGCCTCAGAAACACTAGCGCCACCTGCATTCAGCTTGACATAAAAAATAAATAGTCGATCTTCAAATCTAGTAAAAATGATTGGTACACAGAACACTAACATCATCGACTGTCGGCACATCATGCATTTGTACTTTTGCTCACTTTCGAGAAATAGTTTATGTTACTCAACATTAATAACATCCTTTCGATATATATTATTGACTAACTAACAGATTTTCAATCTACACAGGGATATCTAAAGGAAAGAACTGGGATTTTTTATTGAGGAATAAAGCTAGACTCCCATGTTCCATGCCCAGAGCTGGAGTCGCTTACTTTAGACTTCATACCGTACATGACTAATTACGAACTTACATCATATTGGAGTCCCTTTTGCAAACTGGGCGAAATGAATGGAGACTACTTCAAGGACTGCAATAAAATTCCTGACAATACAATTGCAAATACTGTTAGTGTTTTTAAACCACATTTATTTACTTAAACTGATTGAGCCTATTGAACTGCTCGTCGACCTATGGATGATAGGTCGGAGACAAACGTTGGATAAAAATATGTTTTATTCCTTGTGATGCTTTTAGTGTGATTAAAGCTTTGAGCAAGTCAGTACAATATATTTCGACCTAAGATTAAGAGAAACGTACCTGCTATGTAAGCATCATTGATTTTAGGCTCATGGTGACTGGAGAGAGAGATGGATCGGAGGTTGGATGAAGAAGATGCCGAAGCTCGACGCTCGCTGCTGTAGGACGGTCCAAGAACAACCGTGTTCCTTCCTCCCTCGTCTTCCCTGTTCACCGATGAATTGCCTTCTGAAAGCACCTGTAGGTTCCCTTCGTCGTGCAGCGTCAACACCAAGTCGATATCTTTGTCTAGGTCACCGGTTAAAACTGCATGGTCCGCTTGTTTGGCCTGATAGAAAGAAAAGTTGTCAATTGCGTTCTTCTATCTTTAACCCTCTGAGGGATTCACAATTCCACTTTATAATCAGTAGTCGTCCCTGCATGACTACTAAGCAGTTTTCACCTTCCTTGCCAATATAATCTTCCCAGGGGATTCCATTCTAAGGAGAGGAGCAGTAAAATCTTTCCTAAGGATTCTACCCCAAAGAAAGGACCAAGAGTACTTTCAAAAAGGATTCTTTTCTAATTAAAGGACAAATAGAATCTGCCCAAGGGATTCTATTCTAAGAAAAGTACCAATATTATCTTTCCAAGAAATATTTTCTAATTAAAGGACCAATAGATTCTGTCCAAAGAACCCTGTTCTAAGGAAATGACCAACAGAAACTTTCCAAAGGATTCTACTCTAAGGATAGGAGCATTAAAATCTTTCCAAAGAATTCTATTCTCAGGAAAGGACCAATAGTATCTTACAAAAGCATTCTTTTCTAGTTAAAGGACCAATAGAATCTTTCCAAATAATTCCATTCTAAGGAAAGGAGCATTAGTATCTTTACAAAGGATTTTATTCTCATTAAGATATATATTCAATAGCATTTTTCCTAAGCATTCCATTCGAAGGAAATGACGAACAGAATCTTTCCAAAGGATTCTATCATAAGAATAGGAGCAATGAAATCTTCAGCGACGGTCCAGGATCAATCCCGAATGGAAAACTCTAAGGAAAACACCAGACAGGAATCCAACCTGCGCCGTTATATAGAGAGGGAATGGAGACATTAGAAAGAAACTAACCATATCTCTAGAATTTTCTTCAGCACCTATATCCTCCAGTATCTTCCACTCGAGGTAATCAGGCCGAGGTGTGGTTGGATGTAGGCTAACATCGTCGGTGCTGTTGAGAAATGCAGGTTCAGTAGATAGAGGATGAGGATTCGATTTAAGGTTGGGTACAGTGGCTGAATCGGATGAGGAACTGGAGGAAGGCAATGTTTCGACAAAGATGAATTCGCTGAAAGGCATCAGGATGTCGTGGTCAACATTCAGGCCGTTTTCATCACTGTAGAAACCAACCTGGAGAATGAAAAAATAACTTTGTAAAAGAGATAGTTTAAACTGTTTTCGAAATTTCGTTTAAATACTTTTTACACGCTTCCCATCAATGCATACTTTTATAAGCTTGTATCCTTCAACATATTTTTAACCCTCCTGATGGTTTACTGCCCTATAGTGACCAGTCTCTAATGCAAAAGCTTGTTCCAGTCACCAGTTCTGTGCAAAGGATACCTCGTTTTTCCTAATTGGGTCTATATTCACCTTGGAGTGATCGAGTAATTTTATCTTGACGAGATATCTTGTCATTGACTAAACGTCAGATTTGATGGACGAGATATCTCGTCGAAACCATTTGGAGAGTTAATACATGTATGATTCAACCCTGAGGGGTACACACATCAATTCACCTTGCAGACTGCAGTTTTCCCTGCATGACTTCTCATTAATTGGGACCTACTTGTCCAGCAGAATCTTTCCAGAGGATTCTATTCTAAAGAAAGAACCAATAGTATTTTTCCAAAGGATTCTTTTCTAATTAAAGGACCAATAGAATCGGCCCAAAGAATTATATTCTAAGGAAAGGGAGCAATATGATATTTCTAAATGTTGAAAGAATTCATGGATTCTTTCAACCAATAAGTATGGTTATTTAATCATTGAGTGTGTTGGTGGGTAAAAGCAATTTCACATTACTCGTAAATCTCGTTCCTTGAGAGGGTTAAACGACCATATCTGAGTTGCCTTTTGTTTGTAGTTTGAACGTTAAGCCATGATTTTATGACAAACAGTATTTATATGTTGGTTGTGCTTTTATTAACTGTTACCACGGTGAGAAAATTTGTAATTTTAGTGCACTTGAAAACAGTTTAAATTATTATTTATAAGTATTTATTTTTCTCTGCAAAAAAATCACCTCCAAAATGCCTCCCTTGTATTTGTCGCATTGGATTGTGGCATATTCAGTCTATTTAGAAATGTGACACTGCTTCGTCAGCACAAAAGATATCTTGATCAAGCGTTCGACGGGATCCATTAATAGTTAGGGTAATGTAGTTTGAAACTAAAAATGACATCTTGAAAAAAATATGGAAAAAAATTTTTTTTAAAAGGTAAATTTTACGCGTTCATTTAAAAACTTTTTGCTTCATGAAAAAAGAGAATGAAATTTTGGAGGTGATTTCTTGCTTCATGCATAAGAGAACTGAAAGGAAGAGAAAGATTAGACAAAATAATTCAAGATCAAATGAGGGTGTAGAAAATGGATAAGGAAGAAAATCAAAATTCGGAATCACACGTAGCAGATCTTTATTCATCTATTTTTTGTGCTGCCATCTATTGCACTTTATTGCAGTTACACATTTTCTAACTAAAACAATAGTGAAGTTTTGAGATATCTAAAATATATTTAGAACAGAGAAAGATATCTCAGAAATGCAGGAATTGTGAAATGTTTTGCAGTAGTTCTTTGAATTTTGGGGAATACCTTTGGTCTTCCACGTATAGAGAGAGCAATATCTGTGAAACGAGGAGACAAATTTGTGGTAATAGATTTCGTTTCGAGACATTGCTTTCTTCGATGAAGTAGCTATAACACAATTAATTTAACAATTGAATCAGTAATACTGTAAATTATTTTTAAACATAAAAATACTTTGAAGTTTAAAAAAGAAGAAATTCATTTGTTCGTCTTATTTAATGTTTTAATAAAACTTTTAAATGTGTCTATTATTTTGAAATACCCTGTTTGATATAACATTAGTCCTCAAAGATTCAAAATGAAATATAGTCTTACGTTGAATTTTATCTGCTGATATCTCATAGATAATTTAAATATTCCGTTTCGTTTGAATCCATTTCAAAGATTTAAAATAAAATTGCAACAGTTTTTTAAAATTTTCCTTCATTCAAATTTCACAACAGGTTATACATTAAACAAGTGTATATATTTTCAAGAGATGCAATTAGTTATTGAAATAAGAATATTAGGAAAAGATACTAATTTTACTTATAAAGATACTACTACAATTTTACTGCTATCCATCAAAATATTTCCAAAAATTCCTGAATAAAAATTTATAGTTGAATAACTAAATAATGGTTTGTTAATACGACTAAAGTCAATTCTCAAAGTTTCCTGCTTAGCCACTTTCATTTAATTCAATTTTCTGCGGCCTTTATTGAGTTAACATAATTTTAGTTTTCATATGCACAAAGCAACTACTCATAGTTTTCATATTCGCTTTAAAAACACTGGACAAAGTAACCCTGAAACGTTATTTTACTGCCTTGTGGGCATTCTTAGCTAACTTTAAAAGAAACTGTATAATGGATCAATTCTCAAATAGGAGGCTGAAAGAAGAAGGCATTTCGTCATAATCTATATGTAATCCTATAACCTTTTTTTATTTATTATTATTATTTACTTTCTCAACTCTAATTTCATCAGCCTTTTGCCGAAAGAACAAACGCTTCCCAGATTATTTATCCAAAACGACAATAGATGGCAGCACGAAATTTCATATGAAGGAATTGATTTAAAAAGTATCAATGCATATAAAATTATAGAAAGCACAATGTTTATTAAACACTCAAATACCCAAGTTAAAAAAGTTATTTTTTGTTTCAGAAGTATGAAGTGTATAATATTAAAGGAATTGAATTTCTGAATTCAAAATATCAATGCACATCTGTTCTGAAAGAAACACTTTTCGAATTTTCTGAAATTATTCTCCTTTTTATTCTTATTACATAGGTTCTTTAATTCTATTTAAAATTATTAATCATCCTCTGTGTTTTCGAATTTTTATGAATCACTATTTTACACTCACTGCGAGTTCCATCTGACTGAATTTTGGAATTGATACGAAAGAGAAAAATTCATTTTGTTCTGCCATCTACTAAACTACGTATGAACTTAACTTATAACGGGCGACTAAGCTCCCGCATCCAATCGGCCGATGGAAAAAATGCAAACATTTCCACCGCATTTGAAACATAGCAGAGTTTCAAATTGAAATTGGAAAAAATTATAAGTTGTGCTGTCAGTATCAGAGTAATCACGAACGAGTAGTAAATCGGAGGGCCGTATTTAGACTGCGGGTCTGATAAAAATATTCAGAGCACCATGTCTGGTCTGCGGCCCTGATTAAAAATATTCGGATGGCCATATATAATCTGTGGGCTTGATAAAAATATTAGGATGGCCATATCTAATTTGCCAACCTGATAAAAAAAAATATTTGGATGGCCGCATCTGTTCTCCGAGCTGGATCAATCTATTTGCTACCACTGATTTATCTTAAGCGTACGGTCCTTTATCTTACGAGTAGATTTTTATTGACGGGTTGGTTTAACTTCATCTAGATGAGAACAGCTATTTCTCAAACAGCTAATAATTTAGAAAGTGAGCCCAAAATGACTGGATTGCCCTGATATTGTAATAAATTTTATTTAGTTGATCGAAAACATTGATAAACGATTTAGAAGTTACCTTTACTATTCGTAGAATAAAAGCAATAACTACATAGGTATCTCCAAGTATTGGGCTATACCGTTTTCTTTCTGGATTAACAACCAGTATCTTGAAATCCCATATGTGTAATTGATAAGTTTTCCCAACGCTTTAAATTATGTTCGTAAATTGATACTTTTTATTTAACCCTCTAAGCATCGCGGGATTTCAGAGTTGCGTAACACTGCTTTAATTCCACACCTAACGACTCAATAACCACATCTATTGTTTGGAAGAATTCATTACTTCTTTAAACGTTTACAAAGATTCTCATTAATCCTTTCCCAATAATAAAATAAAATTTTGAACGATTCTATTGGTCCTTTCCTTGGAATAGTATCCTTTGGAACGATTCTACCGGTTCATTCCGTACAATAGAATCTTCTGGAAATATTTAGTGCTCCTTTCCTTTGAATAGAGGGCCGCGGTGGCCCGGTTGGAAGAGTAACGGACTAGCAACCGAAGGGTTGCGAGTTCGAATCCAGCCAAACACCGTCGTGTACAAAGGGGGCTGGTGCACGTTAAATCTGTCGTGGCCTCAAATGTCCTCACGTTGGCGTGGTGTGGAAGTTTGGAGAGTGGGGTGCCAGCTCAGGTGTTGCCTCGTCATCTGACCGTGGTTCAAAATTACGTGGTGCTGTCCTCGGATCTTTCCCTTTGGGATTGATCCCGGACCGTCACCAATAGCCCGTTGTGTTGCTCCAGTGTGACGTTAATTGAAATACCCCCCCCCCTTTGAATAGAATCTTTGTAAAGGTTGAAAGATTCCATGGATTCTTGAGAAATATGTGGTTATTTAGTCATAGTGTAGGGTAAAAGCAACACTGCACTACCCGAAAATCTCGCGATCCTCAGAGGGTTAAAGACGTCAATCGTAGGATCGCTACCTTAAGTTTAACCTGCCCTCTAATCTAACAAATAGAATCGTTCAAAACCACATGGTTCACATGCCGAGAGCGGGGCCATACCGGGGGTACTAGTTGAATTAACATCGCACTGGAGCAACACAACGGGCAATTGACAACGGTCCGAGATCCATCAAAAAAGGAAAATCCGAGAACACCTCGTAATTTTGAATCAAGGTCAGATTTTCGAGCTGGTACCCCAAATTCTCACACCAAGCCAATGTGAGGGCATTTGGTAGATTGAACGAGTACCAGCACCCACATACACGACTGTCTTTGATCGGATCGAATTTCGAACTCGACACCCTCTGGTTACTAATCCTTTACTCTTCCAACCGGGATACCGCCCCCGACTCTACACCGGAGTGTTTTTGTTGGTGTACACACACAACTCAACTTACCTCGATTATTTCGCCCTCTGCAGAGAACCCCCGCAGTCCATATCGCACTGAAGCCAGCTCCCCTTCGTCAACAAACTTGAGCTTCATGCCTTTCAGGCTTCCCGTGCCGGATTCAAACACGTGGTCGAGGTTGGTCGCTGCCCTGGCGACGTAGGAACTCAGGCTCCTTCTCAGGTAAAGAAGGCAGTCCGTTCCACGGCGGCAGGAGCGCTTCTGCACGTTCTTCAGGGCTGCTGCCAGAGTCCAGACGGCTTTGACCGTCGAAGAAACGTCTGCGGGTTGGAACGGTCTGGGTTTCCCGTGTTCCACCTTCGGACTTTCGGTTGAGTTGCTGGAGAACTGCGAGACCATGGATGTGAGTGTGGTTTCAGGAAGCGGTATTTTTTCACCTAGAATGACATTTAATTTTGAATGAGTACCACAGATGTCTTTTGATCCAGACATTGATTTTATGACTTCATGAAAAATTAGATACGCGAAGGAATACTTTATTTATCTTTTAATTTTTATTGACTAGAGCACAATCATAATGCAAGAGAAAGATTAACCCTCCTGGTGGTTGTCTCGACAAGGTATCTCGTCATTGACAAAACCGACCAGATCTTGATGGACGAGATATCTCGTCATTAGAAGAAAACCGATCTGATCTTAATCTCGTCATCATCAAAAAGTCGGCAATGTGATGACACGATATCTCGTCATTAGTGAAATTGTTCAGATCTTGATGGACGAGATATATCACTTCAAAACCACTTGTTGGGTTAAAGTATGACCTAATCCAAAAAATTCAATTATGGCAAACTTTAAGGAATTTTTCCATGGGAAATATATGCCTTTCCTTCTCCATTGGCTCCTTTCATACCAACAGAACCCGGTTCAATCCACGGTATCCGTATAACTTTTACATTTAGAATGCTATGTGGCGCCTAAAATTTTTACACTCACCATTTTCATCTGTTGTATTTCCATTGACGGACTGTAAAAATTCTAACAGCAGAGGATGATATTTTATGGTCTCTTCCTCTAGAAGTTGCTGGAAATATTCATCAAATTCGGGAATGTCAGTTGCTTCGGGTGACAGCAGTAGAACCTAAACATAAGCAGAAATTTATTTTGTTATTTGCTCATTAACACTTAACATGTATGCTATCACATTTAACAAGAAAATAAAATGAAATCCGCTTGCGCAGATTTCAATGTAGCTATTTGCGAAATAGCGCCAGGCTAACACGATGGATAAATACGCGATTTGCTACTTTTAAAATATTTATTTTTATTAAGAATGAATATTCTCTAGGAATTCTGGTTAAATCGCATCCTGTCGAGAACAGCAGCTATATCCCAAACAGCTAATAATCGGCTTTACAACATTTCAAGTAATTTAACTATAATATACAATTGTTCTCTGGAGCATTTACTATCTTTTCCAAAATAACAAGACAAAATTTTTGAAACAATGCAGTGGTTCAAAATTACGTGGTGGTGTTTTCGGATCTTTCCCTTCGGGGGTTGATCCCGGACTGTCACCAATAGCCCGTTGCGTTGGAACAGTGCGACGTTAATTGAATGACCTTGAAACAAAATAATTTAAAGAACATTGACATTTGAAAGCACAAGGTTTATAAAAAAACCAGATTATTAAATTTTGTTTTGTCATTTGAAAACGATAGTAAATGCTCTAGTGAAAAACTGTATACTATAGTTAAATTACTTGAAATGTTGTAGAGCCGAACAATTATTAGCTGCTTGAGAAATAGCTGTTGTTCTCGTACGGATGAGGTTTAACCAACCATCCACAAAAATCGTACCACTAAGATAAAGGACCGTTCGTAAAGTTAAATCATTTGTAGCGAATAAATTAATCTCAGGTCCGTAGACCAGATATAATCCTACAAATGTTTTTATGAGGCCAGCAGACCAGATACGAGACCCTCCAAATAGGTTTTCCCAACACACCAGCCAGATACGGCCCATCGAAAAGACCCAGATACGGATACTGTGTATAGTCTGCAATGAAAGTTGATATCACCATTACAGTATAATCCGGAATGTTCAAGCTAAGTTAGAGAAGTTAACGAGAGGTGTAACGTCCAAAGCAATGGCTCGGGGTCTGAGGTCATCACCACTGACCTCCTGGGATTGAACTGTCTCCCAGTATACTGGCTGGACGAGGTACAAGAATTGTTGCTGAGCACGAACTGAGCAGGGGTTTTTTTAGTGCTCGTTCGAGACGGCCTTTGAGTAAATCCCATTTTCCCTTTCTACAGCGTCCACAACCAAGAGACACAAATGCCTGATTGTCAATACTGTAAAATTCCTGTGTTTTGAAATAAACGTCAGTTTAGTTGTATTTTTGGCTGTGTCCTCGAGTTTCATTGGCACGCCACTCGGCCCACTACAGGGGAATTGGCGATTTATACACAACAGTCACAGAGAGAGAGAAATATTATGTTGTTAAACTTTTGAACCTAGTCAAGCCTAAAATGGAATGAAACTTAAGAGTGCTATTATGGGGAGCTTACCTTTTGAAGTCTTGCGAGCTGTGTCCGATTGAACGTCTGGTTTAACTCAGGTGATATGTCCGAAGGTATTACAATCACCCAGGGAATCTGAGGCAAGTTGTCGTCATCCACCATTCGAAGAAGATTGAGAGCTTCGTCGGGTTTCAACAGAAACACAGCAGCTTTTAGTCGAGACTGTAAATTGAAAAATTAAGTTTCTGGAAAATAATCATAATCATTAACTATGAAAATTTCTCAGCTCAAGAACACAGTACCCTCGTTAATTGGCGATAATTATGGAATATGGTAACCCATAGAATGCTTATTCGAATATCCGTTAGGCGACGAAAATTTTAGTTGCTATAATTTGGCTCTCCAAACTTCCACACCGCTCCAACTTGAGGATATCTGAGGTCATGACAAATTTAACGTGCACAGGTCCCCACGTATACGACGGTGTTTGGTTGGATCGAGTTTCGAACTCGCACCCTCCAGTTGCTAATCCGCTACTCTTTCAACAAGGCTACCGCGGCTCCGATATTTAAAGGAAAAGGGAGACATTCATGATAGTTAATTAGCTGATAATATAAACTAAGGATGAAGAAATATAAGAGCAATTTTTAATTTTGTATAAAGTTGGATTTCTATTAATATTTGGCAAACCATTTGGTTTTACTTGAAGGTTACGATCGAGTTAAACCGTACTTAGTTAATCTAGACTCAAATAGGTAATGATTTGCATCATGCCTTGCTTTGAAGTTGATGTTTTTTAAAGAGGAATGTTTGGCTTACCTTTCCATATTCCGATACCACCCTGAGCGTGGCCAGAAATTCGTCGTCGCTGTGTTCCCCACCATGGTCCATCTGGATGGCCTGCATGCCGGACACTTGGGCCTGTCGTGTGAAATCTCCGAACAGACCGGTGGAGGCGTCGTCTTCCGCCATCACGGCCACTTCCAACAATCGCAGCTGTCTGAGGACACTGACCGCAGCCTGCCATGGCAAAAGAACATAAAAATGAATATCATTACTTTATAATAACGCAGAACTTCAGAAAAGATAATCTGCTCTTCAATCAGTAAATTCAATACATTAAAGATAAAAAATAAAATAATAATAATTATAAGATAAAATAATTCCCATACATTAAAGGGTGTTTTGCATTGTAAAAGACTTGTCCCGGTGAGATGGAAAGTTTTAACAATAGTGCCAGGTATTGAAGTAAAAGAACAAATGTACTTTGCATTCGCTTTTAATAATATATTTTTTGTCAAAACACTTTTCGCAGCAGAAATTAAAAGTTCTTTCTTAGTATTTAAAAATACTCTTATTTTTTGCAAATGAGTAAATCTTTATAATTTCCGTAACGGAAACATCAATGAAACAATTCTTGAAGAATTCCGATTTAATTATTCACAATCAATCAAGTTCGGTTCATGTTTTTAAAATCTATATTTTAACTATCCAACACGATTGTAATTTGTTAGAACTCAGTTAGATTCAATTCATTCAATAGTTAGATTCAATTAATTTATAATAATTAGATTCAATTCATTCAATAGTTAGATTCAATTCATTCAATTGTTCGTAGCCATTTGAGAATAAGTTTAAGAATAATAAATATAATTCTACACAAAATTGCATATTTCGTTTCATTTTAAGTGTAACGATGAATTTTGATGTGGATACCCTAAAGATTTTTACTTAAAAACTCCATTGACTTTTTTGAAGAAAGATCCTTAAATGATATGTCAATCTTGATTTTGATGTTGTGATCCAACGACCAGAACTGAGAAGACTCATTTTCTTTTTAACTCGCCGTTTTGCCTAAGTTCCGTTTTCTGATTAAGCTGATAATGAAATCAAAATAAAAAGGTTTAGAAATTAGAAATGGGATAATGAAAAATCAGTCATGTGAATTAATTTGAACGTCATGGTGTGAAGGATTTCTTTCAATCTCATTGGGTTTCAGTGAACAGTATTGACCTTGATAACTTGAGTGTTATTTCCCTGTATTTCTTAAGAATTTTTTTAACGTGTTTGCGAAACAATTATGTTTACCTCTTTTGCAAGCCCTCGAAGGTTCAAAATAGGTATGTATCACAAATTTATCTATCTAAATAACTATATATTAACAACTATTAATAAATAATTAAAATTATAGTTTGATAGTAAATCCGTCGTTTTACTATCAAACGTCGTATGTCTTAAAATCAAAATGTTTCGAGAACGATTTAAACTCGATACAAAATGGTATACCAGTTATGCCAATACGAGTTTAAAAATTTGCCTAAAGGTTCTTTCATAACTGATATAGACTTCGGAACTTTTGCACCAAGTTGAGTAAACATATTTGAAACCAAATAAGGTTAAAATCTAAAGCCATAAGGGGGCCAGCGGTAGCCTGGTTGGAAGAGTAACGGATTAGCAACCGGAGAGTTACGAGTTCAAATCTAACCAAAGACCGGGGTGTAGAAAATTGGCTGATTCACGTTAAATCCGTCGAGGCCTCAAATGTCCTCACGTTGGTGTGGTGTGGATATTTGGAGAGGGGGTGCCAGCTCAGGTGTTGCCTCGTTATCTGACCATGGTTCAAAATTACGTGGTGTTGTCCTCGGATCTTTCCCTTTGGGATTGATCCCGGGCCGTCACCAATAGCCCGTTGTGTTTCTCCAGTGTGGTTAATTAAAATACCTACCTGAAACCACAAGGTCTTACATGAATGTCTCGTTAGAGCATAATATTTACTTGTGTGTAGTAAAGAAAGAAAAATTCAGTAGTCAATTCAGTGTTATCGAAAGCTGACGAGTTGTTCTTCTTCGTAGATTCGATGTATTTCTGCTTGACTTTTCAACGAGTATATGCCGGCATTGTGAAATTATAAACAATTTTTAACTGTAATACAAAATTTTACAACCAGCACGGTTTTCAATTTCGCTTATAATGTTTTATATTTATCGACGTTAGCTTTCGTTTGAGACCAATTTTGACATCATAGCGCTTCGCAGTCCCGAGTTATACTGATCTGAAGTTTGCGCTGTGCAGTGGAAAGTCCCCAAAACATTGTCCCCTCCCTCCCCGCTTATCACAACGCGCGTAGTCATGGTTACTGTCAAGTCTTTGTTCCCTCAGCTATAGAATGACACTAGATTGGTTTCGTTCGCGCTGATGGTATAGAAATTATTAGACCAAACTCGATGACCGCTTTTTCGTAACACTCAACTTTCCGTACTGGCTCGATTTTAAAAACGCATTTTAAACATTGAACTTACGAGGTTTTTTATAGTAAAACGACGATACGTTGAATTTTTAGGTAACTTCTATTTTTAAAAATGTCTTTAAATAAAAACATTCCTCGATGCAATCTTAATCTATTTCATCCGTTCGGAAAATGAAATAATTACTGAATTCATCTTGAAGTTACTTGTAAGAAGTAATTTTGATTGAAAGTGATTGACAAAGAATTCTTCATTCAATCGAGACGTGTCGCGTATAAGGATTTCGTCGACGTTGTAAGCACATTATTTTAAAGGAATTACCCTAGCTAAGGCAACAGTGGTTGGAGCTGTGCTGAGCAGATGCACTTTTGGTAATGGTGGTCCAGTTGCAGAAATCACAGGAACGGAGAAAGAGTTCAACAGCTTCAAAGGCACTTTTAAATGCTCTGTATCACCTTCGGTAATCACAGCTACAAAAGACAGTTCTTTATCATTAATAAAAGCAAAAAAATATTACATCAGTAAAGGCATCTTGAACTAATCACGAATCTTTGACAGGATTCGTCAACACATGCAAATGATGGTAAATTTAAAGTAAAATTCAGACAATTTTCATCCTCTAAAGAAACCATTTCGTGTACCATTAAAATGTCTGTTCTCAATCGACTTGTTGAAAATATAAATAACTCTTAATAGCTCGTAACGATTTAAGTTTTGTAAACGTTGATTATAATTTGTATATGCGTCATACTTAGATAAGCAAAATGTTATTTCACAAATGAAAAATAACGAAAACATTTTTAATAATTAAAACTTTATATTGAATAATTATTGATACTTATACAATGATGCAACTTGTTAAAACCATGAAAGTAGTCATAAGTTCATAAAAGTACTAATTATCTAAGTAAAATTACTAGGTATTATTCATAATATGGCTACTCAAGATACTATGTATCCACTCATGAAAAGATAAATGAAAAAGTATTTTACTCTCCAAGTGATTTCGATGAGAATATCGTCCATCAAGATCTAACCAATTTTGCTAACTACGGAATACATAGTCATCAAGATGTTGACGATTTTTGGACGATAAGATCAAGATTTGGTCAGTTTTTCTTCAGATGACGAGATATCTCGTCAAGATCTGGTCAGCTTTCCTAATGACGAGATCCGTAATTGAGACATGGGGTCGTCGTGGCTCAGTGGGTATGCCCACTGCGCTAGCAACCTTCGAGTTGTAGGCGGCGCAGCTTCGATTCCTGTCAAGTGCATTCCTCCCTGAGTGTATTTCTCTTCTGCGTCAGTAAAACTTTCCTTGTGTGTGTCTATTACTTGATATTGCATGTCGTGTCTGGAGCAGCATGTTCACATATGGCCCTTGCGTCATAAAACCAACCAAACAATCAACCTAATTGAGACGCCACCAGGAGGGTTGAATGATTGACGAAGAGCACTTGGTGGTCTTCGATACACTTTCAGGAAGTCCATAAAAGCTATCTGTTCTCTTTGCAAACTAGACGAAATGCCTGGAAATCACTTCAAGGACTGCCCTAAAATTCCTGACAATAGAATTGAAAATACTGTTGATATTGTCTTTAAGGTCATGTTTTTTCACTTCCGAACTCTATTGGGCTGCTCGTCGATTGATAGCCGATAAGCTATCTGTCCCCTTTGCAAACTGTTCGAAATGCCTGGAGACCATCTCAAGGATTGCCCTAAAATTCCTGACAATAAATTTCAAATACTGTTGATAGTGTTTTAAGCCATATTTTCTCACTTCAGAGCTCTATTGAGTTGCTCGTCGATTAATGGCTTATACGCCGAAGACGGACGTAGGATGAAAAAAAGGATTAAAAAAACTATAATCTCTAAATTGGAGTTCCGGTGGATGTTGTTGGACAGGATCAGGCGTGGCTAACCCAAATCGTTTGTCAAGATGATATTTTACAGCGGGCTGCATGTAAAATAAATAGTTTTGAAACTAAAATCATGCAAAATTTTATTTAATTCATTCATCTTTCACACAGCAAGATATTTGCTTTTCTTACGCGACTCTTAATATTTAGATGCACTCAATTATCGTCGAGTAATGGTTTTTATTAAACTACTTAATTGATTTTAAACAAAAAGAAAGCAAAAAATCCCAACATATTTAGAACAGTAGAAAGTTCATAGCAGAAAAAAGAGTAATTTCTTTCTGTCTGTGTTTCGCTTACAAAGTAGTAATTTTACAGTAAATTGCAAAACATCTCTGCTATCAAATAATCACTGCTTCAAGATACTACTCATAATTAATAAATCATCCAAGGTAGTAAAATGAATGACAAGTTATAAAATAAAAAATTGTTTAGTTTGATTTACTTATTTTGGGTTTACTTATTTCGGGTATATGATGAAATACAGTAGTGTTTTTCCTTTCTCTGTATTTTATTTTACCAATACATTTTTCGTGGCTTTTTATGTGGATTGGCAGGTCGAATTTGGACCCTGGTGTTTATCAGCCCTGGATGTGACACACAAAATCACAACCTCGGACCAGAAGATTCGAGAATCGCTAATACAAGAATGTCTCAAATAACAACTAAACAAGATATTTATCTTACCAAACAAAGGCGGTATTCGCTTTTCAGAACAGTCCGTTGTCTGAACATGTCCAACGTGTCCCAAAAGTCGGTAGACTTGTCTCTCGGCCACATCTTCTCTTCCGCAAGTGTCGTATATGTAGACACCTGTTGGTGGAGAATAATGGTGAACACTACACTCATAATCAACAACGCATAAGTGCAAAAATAATACACAGCAACAGCAGCTTCAAAGTTAAAATAGTAGACCCTTACCTTTAAGAAAACCCAAAACATGTTTATCGGTTATGAATTCTAAGTATTAATTTCCGCATAGTTATATTAAATTACTACTTCAGTAACCTATAAATTTGCTATTTTTTATGACTTCTAACACTCACTTCCTCCTAAAGCTATGAAATTGCTAGAAGTTTTTCTTCAAATTAGATCGTGAAATATTCTTTGAATAATGGAATGGAGAAAAGCACTAAATTGCATGTTATCATTCCAATTTTCGTAAATTTATCTAACACAATGCATAAGTCTTTTAAAATTACTTTGGTTTCTTCCTTTCCATGTAATCCCTTCCTTAATTCCTTTAAACATGTGTGCCCATTTGAATTCAAATAACGTTATGTGTTTCCAGCAATACCTTATTTTTTAACTTTTATTTTTTATTTTTAACTTTTATTTATTAATTCATTCTACCATACGAAGAAAATTATTCATTTACAGACTTAACATCGCCATTAGATTATCAAAGAATCGTTTCATTTTTTAATCACCTTAGCGATGTTGCTAATAGAAATATGCTATTACAAATATCTCTTTCGTCCTTATAACACACCCTTTTCTTTGGGTTCCTGTATGACCCCTTTTTAATGCCTGACCACCTATTAGGCACTACAAGGCACAAAATGGGGGCTATTTCTGAGGAGCACTCAGTGGGTAAGCTGCCGTTAATCCAGAGACAATGTCCAACACCCATGAATTAGGATTCAAACTCTGTACCTAGTGGATGATAGACAAACGTTATGACCACTATACCAGTTAGAGTTCCCCAGGCATTCTCAAAACACCCTTATACTGATCTAATATATTTTTCTAATGTCCGGTCAATTGAATCTCATTCTTTATGACACTACAAGGGCGAATTAGTGAACCAACTTTGCGTTACCCTCTAAATCGAAAGGTTCTAGTTGGAATCCGGAGGGGGAGACGTTCACCTCACATATATACCATACATTCTAAGCACAACCCATTTATAGAAAGGCCATACATTCATTTCAGACAAACATTCATGTCTTACCCCGGATTCGAACAGGAACCTCTCGATCCAGAAACGAGCACCCTAACCACTAGACCAACCAATAGGTCTAGTCTGCCTAGCCAATCGGCCTAGCAAATATACTTTTTGCTAAGGACCTGCCAATTGAACACTCATTATGGCACTACAAATATGGATTTATGAACCATTTAGTGTTACCCTGGTGTACCACGTTACACTTCGCATACGTGCCACACATTCTTGGCACAACCTGTTTATAGAGATACCGCACATTCATTCCAGACAAACATCCATGTCTTCCCCGGATACCAACCAAGAACTTTTCCATCCACAAGCAAGCACTCTGACAACTAGACCGATCGATAAGTCTAGTCTGCCTAAACAATCGGTTTAATGTTTTTTTGCACTGAACATTACTCATTATGGCATTACAAGTGTGGATTTGTGAACTACTTAGCGTTACCCAGATGCACCACTGGGGTGGAGTTCACGTTACATCTCACATACATACCACATTCTACGCACAACACGTTCATAGAGAGGACATAAATTCATTCTAGACGGACAAACATCCATTCCTTAATCCAGGAACTAAGAACCTTTCGATCCATCCTGACCACTAGACCCATTGGTTGACTTCTAATGGTACTACGTAAAGCAACGAAAAAAGGTTCATTGGAATCAACTTAGAATCTTACCAATATTGAGTTCCTGCGGGTCATCTTTTCCGAAGTTCGCTTGGTGGGCAGCCCAGACAGCAGCCATGGCTCTCTGGACAGCATCCGGGCGCAGGGGGCCGCAGCCATCCGTGCCGTTATCCGGAGGACCATGGATGTTGGCGATCAGTCCGATGTTCACCTGTCCGGGATATATGATGGGGGCAGGATCGGTTCGCAATTCCTGCCCGCCAGAAGAGGCGAGGAGCAACATCAACAAGACTATAATCATAATTCTGAAAGGAAATGGTAAATTGTTAGTTTATAGAAATCTAACTCGTCATATTCCATGCCTGCAGAACAATTTTTATACCAGTACGTTGTGAATGCATAAAATATTAGATTAATAGTAATGGTAATTAATTAACGTCGCACTTGCAGCAACACAACGGGCTATTGTCGACGGTCCGGGATCAATCTCAAAGATCCGAGGACAACATCACGTAATTTTGAACCACGGTCAGATGACGAGGTCAATACCTGAGCTGGAGCCCCACTCTCCAAGCTTCCACGCCAAGCCAGCGTTAGGACATTTGAGACCACGGCAGATTTAACGTGCATCAGTCTCCGTGTACACGATGGTCTTTGGTTGGACCTAGTTTTGAACTCGTAACCCTCCAATTGCTAATTGGCTGCTCTTACAACCGGGCTACCGCGGCCCTAATATTAGGTCAAAGACCCCAGTGTACCATATTGGGTCAACCCATAAATGTTATAGGGGGAGTAGGAGCAAGTGCGAACCCAAATCTTTAACGTTCATGTTTTTTTTTATTTCTAAAGTAGATGCCAGTGAACCAATGTCCTTAGGCTGAAAATACAAAATACGAATGCAAATAATTCAAGTCTAGTGAAGGAAATAAATATATAAAATCCAAAAGTCAAGTACACTGTAAATAAGGCTATTAAAGTGAAAATATAAGGGCTCTAAACTCCTAACAACAGGAGAAAAGTTCATAACTAAACAGTGCGAAGCATACAGCCAAATGAGAAGAGTCCTTGATAGCGCCCTCGTAGACACAAATCCGCAAACGCCATTTGCCTCACCCTTATCTATTTAACGCTTAATTGACAAGCCCCTTATTATACAAAATAAAAATGCAAATATTATAAGTAGTAAGTAATAAGGGTCTAGTAAAAAGGCAGATGGCACTAGACAAGTCCACTTCTACGATACTAAGCTTGTCAAGGAAAAGGGCTGTCATTCACAAAAACATGTAAGATGTCGCCTTAGGTTATTATATTCGCCAACACATAATTCCTACTATCAATCTTCCGGCACCAAACTTAAAGCCAGAATCGCACTAAACACCCCAATTGTGGAAGCAAATTGTGCAAGCTCAACTTGTCACCTAACTATAACCGATAGACTCGTTCAAAATCACTTGACTCAAATACTGACTGATCAGCCCTCTATAGACTGGGTTAATTCAATATTATAACTAAGTATCTCTCGGAATATTCCTGCAATCAAGTCCATCCATGAATGTGTTTCTGATCAGAGCCATTCCTGAGGATAAAGCTGATCACGTGCAAAAACCTCAGCAAACCCCCTGCGTTTTAAAAACATTTTATTTTCTAAAATAACGCCCCTTATCAAGCATTTATTCCGAAAATAATTGATGGCGCAGACTATTTTTTCTCTCGGTGCATCAAATGCTGTCATGTTAAATGGGCATTGAGTTTAACCCCTTTGAAGGGTTCACGCATAATTCCATCTTGCAACCTGCAGTATTCTATGCATAACTTCTAACCAATTTTGACCATCTTGTGGCCAATAAAATCTTTCCAAATGATTCTAAAGAAATCAGCAACAGAATCTTTACAGTGTATTCTATTCTAAGGAACGGACAAATAAATATTTATAAAGGATTTGATTCTTAGGAAAGGACCAGTAGAATCTTTTCAAAGGACTTTATTCTAAGGAGAGGAGTAATAGACTCTTTTCAATGGATTGCAACGCTACACAAATTTCGCTAATCTACTAAATACATTATGAAGAAACAGCATTTTCAAGCAAAAGAAATATTTCGTAAAATATATCGTTCTTTTTAATCCTTTTCGAGTTCCTTGACTTGACATTCATTAGAATCTAAAGGACCCAAACAAAATTTGCTCATGACTGTTAATCATTTTAGCCCACATTCTGGTTAAACTACGACCTGTGTGTGTTGTACTCCATGTCAAACAAAATTTTCATGCAGAATACTGAGATTCAAATCTTAATACACCGCCTTGAGCGTGCATTCAAGGACTCACTCCATTTAGATTATGCTGAAATATTTAAATTACAAAATCCCTGCGAGCATTTCAAATTCACTGAATAAAACAGCTTTAGAACAAAAAGCGAAAGAACCCTTCGGGGTTTTCTTGTTCATTTGTTTATTTAAACGCTAGAACTTCTCGGTCGAAAACACAGGAAATGCGTGTGTCGTTAAGTTTTGTTTTTCTTATCTAATTTCTAAAACACTTTTGCATTTTTAAATCGCATTTTCTGTCGATTTCACTAAGTAATCGCTCGTCAAGATGCCATTCACCTCTAAAAATGACTAGTCGTTTTAGGTAAACATACACGTGATCTATGCATTAGAATGTAATGTGATACTTTAGGAAGGAATGCTAGGATCGTATGCTACAATAGACAGCATATCCTATTACTGCAATAACGAATATAAAAATATAATGCAGTGGAGAGAGATAAAGAAAGCGAAAGGAAAAACAAATATTAGAACATGAACATCTCTTTACAAGGAACAGTTTTATAGTAAGGTTGAAAACTACCACTTCAACAAAAAAACTTACATTTCAAGTTCAAACTTTCTTCCTCAATCAAATGGAGCATGAGGAAACATTCGCACAATGCGAAAACCTTTAATGACAAATAGAATCTAAAAGGTTTACGTATTAAGGTTTTCTTATTGTTTGATGTCACGCTTTAAGCTTTGGGTCGTTCTTCAAAAGTTGAGAATACTTGCTTAAACTTAATATATATAAGATTTAAGTTAATGGAATAGCACAAACATTTATATAGGATTTTCACACATTTAAAGAAACCACTTTCAATTATCCTCAATTGACGTCGTATGCAAATGCATAGCCATTAACCATCTGAGCATCACGAGATTTCTGAGTAGTGCAGAATTGCTTTCCAACTAAAACACACATAATGACTAAACAAAGACATCTATTGGTTGAAAGAATCATGTGAAAAATTATATTGGTCAAGAAGATCATAACTAGTTAAATGTCATGCAGGGTAGACCGCAGGTTGCAGAACGGTGTGCATGTGAACCCTTCAGAAGGTTAAATAAACGCAGATTATCCTACTCTGATTATTAGTAGGGGCCACAGTTGCTCAGTGGGTTTTCCTACTGGAATAGTAGCCTGAGAGTTGTAGGCTGCGCAGATTCGATTCCTTTAACTATCCTGGGTGTATTTTTCTCTTCTGTATTAGTAAAAAATTTCTTGTGTGCATGTTCGGGAAAACTTGACGGGAAAACATTGCTTGGCGCGACTTGGGCAGATCTGGATTCTTGTACCATTAAAAAACAACCTACTCTAATTACCATTTCTTAAATTGACGTGAGAATTGCTGTCGTTGTTAGTTATGGTTGACTCACTATCGATTGAGTTGAATTTCGGATTTTATGGCGTAAGATCCCTAAGCAGGACAAGCTTCGCCATGCTGTGCCTCATTATAGAGAAAGAGAACCAGTTTAAACTGGAGTCAGAGCTTTAACTTCAGTGGAGAATATCCAAAGGTTGAGTAAAGTAACTAATAGATTCAGTTACAGACTAATTCACCGTGAACCACTCTCTTGAAAATGAAATGAGAACTTATTAAAATTCCAATAACATCAGTGAAATTTACCAAAATTGGTGACGATGTCGTACAATGAGCAAGCATCGTGTGAGTCAATATTCCATATCCTGAACAGATATATAGAAACTACCAAAGAGACTTCTTGTTAAAGTATTCAGAGGTGCTGTGAGCTTTCAGCGTTGATATTCTTGCATGTCATCACAGAGTCGAATTCTCAGTGTTTTTTTCGATAGATTATTCGCGTAGATCGAAATCCAATAAAAGTCATGACTTGCTTAAGTGCAAAGGTAACCATACTTCATTGATCATCACGCACCATTTTTTTTCTGATCTGTATGTTCTCAGAAATAAGTAGCGTTCTGTTAATTATTTTAAAATTGAGTAATAACAGCAATTAGTTTTGACTCATTTTCTTACAATAAATAACTACGAAAACATCAAATCATGTGTCATGGTTTGTGAAGTATTCACATATTGATTACATTTATCCTTTCGATATTCTTTTCTTTAGGCAAATTATCTAACTTTAAATTGGTTATTGATGGAATTTTTAAATTGAATTTTTTTGGCTGTATTAATTAATATGCCAATAATTCACTTGAATCATGTGGGAGTTTCAAAATTTTGGGAGGAAAGTTTATTATACTTTGCTTTATTACTACGTTATTCCTTCTGTCCCAAAATATGTCATATTTTTATTCATTTTTTTGAATATTAATAGTTTTTCTTCAATTTTGAACTGAGTCCTATCAACGAGGACATTTGTTAATAGAATAAGTCTTTTTTTTATTGTAAACAAAGTCTAGTAAAAAGAAATTTTTAATTACTTTTTGTTAGTATTCAAGAAATCTAGGAAACATTTTCTTACAAATGCAAACATATATAGAAAGAACAAACAGTATGTTGTAATGATATCACTTGGAAGAGTAATGCCTACAAAATTGTATATATTAACCCTCCAACTGTTTCGACGAGATATCTCGTCCAATACCTAGTCAATTTTGCTGACAAGATATCTCGTCGAGACAAAACTGCAGTTTTACTCAAGGGGGAGTAATACGGCAGTGGAAGAGTGGTACAAGGGGCAGTGAGGATCTAAGTTGGAAAAACAAATTGTCTCTTGCCCAGAACTGGTGACAGTCTGGAACAAGTTTCTGCACCAGAGCAGAGGCTGGAAACTACAGGGCAGTTTTGGACGCGAAGATAAACCACCAGGAGGGTAACGAAAGAAAAACTGAGACGTGAAAATCGCCTTCCAAGTAGTATAAATTGTATTCCTGAAGCTATATTAAAAGCTAAACACTATCTTAATTTCGTCGCCTGAATGCAAGAACTAGGTAACTCGAAAAATGGGTATTTTGAGTTATACTTAAATTACTAAAGTTAAGGTCACACACACAAACAGAATTTAATATAAGCACTAGGTAGGTAAGTAATTGAATTTACGTAGCACTCGCAGCAACACAAAGGGCTAGTAATGACAATCCGGAATCAATCTCAAAGATAATTTTTTGACCATTTAAGCTCCATCTATCCGCTAATGGGAAATATAGGTATAGATGAAACTGGCATTTTCCCATTATCCCCAGGAGCCGCGGTAGCCTGGTTGGAAGAGCAACGGACTAGCAACCGGAGAGTTGCGAGTTCGAATTCAACCAATGACCGTCGTGTACAAAGGGGGCTGGTGCACGTTAAATATGTCGTGGCCTCAAATGTCCTAACTTGGCGTGGAAGTTTGGAGAGTGGAGTGCCAGCTCAGGTGTGACATCGTCATCTGACCGTGGTTGAAAATTATGTAGTGTTGTCCTCGGATTTTTCCCATCGTGTTTGATCCCTTACCGTCGCCAATAGCCCGCTGTGTTGCTCCAGTGCGACGTTAATTAAAACACCTACCTACCAACTAACTATCACCCCAAAACTAAAACATTGAGTTATTTGCATTCAGCTGATGATATACTATATTTAGCCCATGTTAGAAAACAAACTTTTTTCATTTATCGTTAAATTCTTTTCTATTCTTTTTACAAATGTTACAAGCATTTCGGAATAAAATTCAAGTGTTAAATGGAACACTCGTTCCGAAACAGGTGGTATTATTTTTTAACTTATTTAGTATACTTTTGCTTTTGTCACCGAAGATAATAGAAACGTTGGTGCCAATGAGAGGGATTTTCAGTGCAAAACAAACAAACCAGGCGAAAAGTGAGGATTTTACTTCCGCTACCCAAATGCTCTAGCATAATACCTATTGGGATTACCTTGAAATGGGGTTTTTCACCATTCAGGCAGCGTTTAATCTAACTGGCTTTGACCAATCAGCTATCATATATCAATTTGGGATTCATTCATTGGAATTTCTGTTGATGACACGCTGATATCGTATTCGAAAGAAAAAAAAACCTCACGTTCGGAATACGAACAGGAAACACGTTCCGCCGCAGGAATACTACCGAACCTACATTTAGCTTCACAGAAAATGGCTCTCATACTATGACCTATCAGAAGACAAAAAAGGAGTACAACGGAATACAAAATTATTTATACTATTTTGGTTAACACCTCTAAAAAATACACCTCGCTCCAACAAAATGGCTCGAATTCGTTGTGTTGACATGAATTCAAAACGAATCCATAATCTTAACACCTATTCTTACAGCAAACCACCGATATCATCGCAATCAACAGGATGTTACTTTACGCAACAACAGACCACTATCCACCAGATAACACAGAACAACCATAACGAACTCTTTTAATTTAAACAGCCCATTGCTGTAGACACAGTCCATATCACACACCGTATACCATAACAACCACTTATATCCCCGAACCTGCAGCACAACACTCGAAAATAATGATGCCGTATAATATGTAGGTAATTAAGTCTCGGCAGGGACGGAGACAAAGCATCATTGAATAGATAGGACGAGTTTGCTATGAAGTGCCGGGGAAGGGTGATGTAGAGATGTAAGACGACGTGAGAAGTGGAAGAAGCGTGCTGTTTTCTTTTCTGGTTGGGCCGAGACCGGGTGACGAGCGGTCAAACACTGGCCGCGGGCCGAGAAGGGTTTTGGAATTTTTGCTTTGATTTCCACGTGATTTCAGGTTAGTGCGGAAGACTCGAGTCTTACAATCGGTAGTAAATTCCGGAGGTGACCTTGGCTGCAACAATGGAGATGCTTGTTCCCATCGCATTAGCCTTTCATCGAGTTTTTTTGATTAAACGGTCTGGATGAGGTTTGGTTCGTTTTTTAAGCAGCATCGGATTTGCTTGGAACGTTGAATCCTTGTATAGAAAGCGAAGTCAGATCTTGCGCACATTGCAGCCCTATTGGTTTGCTTAAAACATCAATCGTTCCGATTGACTTTGAACTTTTGGTTCCGCATTCATTGACGGATCACCCACAAGGCGAGCTCTTGAGTATTTTTGTAGAAGGGTGTATCTTAACATCAGGGCAGTATTCAAGAGCATCGTTGTGAGTTTCTGCTTACGTCTTTTATTTTAGTACTCAGTCGGAGCCAAGATCATCATCTGAAGAAAAGTTTTATCGGTATCTTTCTCTCTGTATCTTAACATCAGGGCTGTATTCAATAACATAGTTGGGAGTTTCTGTTACGTCTTCTTTTATTTTAGTAGTGAAAGCAATCGGAGACAATCGTCATTTGAAGAAAAGTTTTCTCGGCATCTTTCTCTTTGTATCTTAACTTCCGGACTGTATTCAAAAGCATCGTTTTGAGTTTTCGTTCACGTCTTTTATTTCAAAAAGAAAGCAATCGGAGACAATAATTAGAATCACCACCTGAAGAAAAGTTTCCTCAGCCTTAAATATACATGCCAAAAATCTTAACAAAGCTACATTTGGGTAGTAATTTTAATGCATTTTAAATTTCTCCCTCAATATAACCACACCGACATTGACTGGAAATTGGGAAGTCATAAAATTCAAGCAATTCAAATTAAATACTAGTCATAAATTCTAATTCAAAAATGACATCCGAACCCTCTTAACCAAATACTTGTAAAAGTAAGAGAGAAGTGGCACTTGTTGAGTATAGCACTTTAGCCAATACATCAGGAACAGCCCTGAATAGTTTGCAAAGGTTAAAATAGAACATGTACGAAGTCATTTCATATCTTAAAGGGCGCAACATAAATCCACGTCTGTACTTACGAGTTAATCCCGTCCTTTACCTTACAGGAAAAAACAAAACCTTTCGTCCAAGGTCCACGCGAAGAGAAAGGACAACAAGGGCATTCTCATTTTTCGTATTGTCGAAAGTGCTATTTTGCAAAAAAATGTCTTGTTCATAAATTTGATAAAAAGCATTATATGATTTAGAAAATATCACTATATTTCTGTGTAAAAGCCTTCAATATACACAATAAAATTTCTCTGTTCGCCACCTTGTTTAAATGTGAGTTCTTTCATCTGAAATCTTTGACATAAAGACTGTCTAATGCTCTGATATGTTTAGCTTTTTCGTAAACAGCTTTCAGTAATAATTTGTATAGCTGTGAAAACCAATTCGAAACAAAGCAAGCTCCACGAGCCAATGAATACAGAGAAAATAATTAATTAATTAATAATTTTGTGTAAATATATTATAATTTAATAATAATTAACTCAATTATTATTGAGTAATTATTGTTAAATTATAATAATAACCCCTTACAATAATAATAAACCCCTTACAAATTGCAAACACCACCAGATTCTTTCATGAGGGGGTGTCAGGCGAGAAGGGTCAGAGCTCCCCTCAACAGGTAATCTGCAACTTAATTTCTTTTCGGGCAAATACAGTTGTATATTTGGATAAAGGAATCGAAATTCCGGTTTATATTTTTCATAAGCTATCATTGGATTTGCCCACTGCGCTAGCAGTCTTCGAGATATAACCGGCACAGGCTCTATTCATGTAACCTGGGTGTATTTCTCTTTTGTGTAAATATTTCTTGTGTATGTATGACCACTTACGAGACGGAAAAAACGTTGCTTGGTCAGATCTGGCCCTTGAGTCTTTAAGAAAACCAAAAAAATTCAAAAATTATGATCGATTGCGTGTGGTTGGTTTCCAGATTTTATGGCGCAAGGGTCATATTTGGCCAAACTGCGCCAAACACAGGATAGACAACACAACGAGGGAGGAAGAAAAAGCAGAGCACAGAAGGGTAGGTGAGGGTAAAAATGAAAGGGAGGATAGAGTACTCGGCTTCCTCGGGGTTGTGATGCCCATATACACTTAAAGATGTGCCCCTGAGGGCGATTGTGTCTGTGGAGTGTGTACATAAAATATTTTAAGAATCTCTTCCCACCAAAAATAAAACCTGTAACCCTTTTTACAATTCAGCTCCCGCTATCGCCAACAGTACCAGCATTGGCCTTGTGTGATTACGAAGCTGCAAAAGCAATGCTTAAAATTAGGGTCAAATAGAAGCACCAACAAGATGTCATAAAAGACCGGAAACCGGTCCTTTCCATCGTTTATCAGGAGGAACAAAGAAAATCCCAACAGCGCAAGCAAAGCAGCCAGCGATATGACAACCTTCTTTGCATTCCGATGCCAGTTGGAAATATGCATTCTGAAAACCAAACGGGTCAAGAAAGCAGGAAATAAAAACGTCCAACCGCTTCTTCGAAAGAAAGATGTTTTTCTCCCGAGTGGACCAGACGAGGCTCCTTTTCGGTACTGACCATCATACAATAACAGGTCATCGTTGCCGAAATTTCTTATTGTCTTTATTCCGTGGGAATTCCTATGCATTAGGCGAGTTATCAGTACGACATTATGAGCACCCGATATGGATCCAGGTTTGGTGTAAGTGTTAAGCTATCACGTCATAGAAAACGAAAAATTCTGAAGCGTTTGTTTATGAAATGGTTATGGTTTTAGTTGTGGTGTTGTTATCTCGTGGAAAACATTAGTAGACAATGGAGGCATGTACAAAAAAACAGTTAAAGATATGGGAGAGAATCGTAATGAGGTTGAATTTTTACGCAAATGCGCTATTATGTTCACATAATAATCGTAACAAATCAGGTAATATGTATTCGTTATCGCTTTTCTTTTTTTGCTAATGTTATTGTTGAAACTTTTGTAAAGTAAATTTATTAAAGTGGGAGGAAATTCAAAGCTTTCACATGAGCTTGAAAAACAAAAAAATACAATCACACGTTTATTTGATCTATTTTTTATTTATATTTATGTAATTTAAACAATAAGAGAATATGTAAAAAAAATTCAGGATGTAGGAAACATTGTGAACTTCCATATTTGCGTTATTATTTTTACTGTAATATAATTATGATATCCCACGAAAGTTATGCAATTACAGTTAAAAGTTTATAGCTAGAAATTTAAATAAACCATCGATAAAGTATCTTCGTTAATGAAAGAAAGGTTTTCCTAAAAAGATTTTGAAGCGTGATTTAATTAATTTTACATCCATGTTGTTGACCAATATGTGCTTTTACATACTGTTAAACTGCTGGTTGTTCACATTTTTGGAGCAGTTAACTTAATCCCAGCAATCACCTCTATTTTTACATCCTAATATGTTTTTATTGTATTTTATTTAGTCTTGCGTTTGACGCAGTTTGTCCTTTTTTTAGCATTGCACCATAAACCCAACAAACCAAAAAGAAAGTATTTTCAATCTGAATCAGAATTAAAAATTCAACTTATATTACTCAACTCAACTATTGAAAATGAATCGAGTTTTGAAAATATTCCATGAGTAAAAATGTTACGCGAGTTTAAATTTAAGAATCTATATCCCATGATTATTTTTATACCAAAACTTAGAGTGCAATTTCAGACCTACTCGTGGAAATGATACATTATCCACTTAAATAAAAGAGGCACTCCCAAAACTTTACAAGACTTCTCCCACAAAGAAGGTGGACCTAATACAGCTCAAATTTCTGATCGGAAAAGGTTGATCAAGGTTCAAAGAGTATAATCTGCCATAAGCCGTTCAAGCCATGAGCCTCCAATAAAGTGATTCCTCATAGAACTAGTTCTGTAAACCACGTAAAGCCCTTTGCGTAGTTAAGAGCAGTGGCCTCGAGTTATGGGTCACTTTATAGTCAGACCCCCTGACTGGTTTCCGACTGCGGGTCATTGGGGCGAGAGACCAGACCACGGATTGATGAAATATGCATTGCTGGAGACAGCCGAAGATGAAGAAAAGATGTTCTCCTCGAGGGCAGAACGGAGCTTGGAAGCGGAGCTTACAAACACACGCTTAACTTTGATCGGTATTCGATATTTTGATAGAAAGATTAGCGTCGTATTTTTCTTGGTATTAAGCTCTCCGTCACGCGCAATTGGAATGGAGTTTCAGAGGTTTAAAGCAACAATTAAAATTGTTTTTCAACCCTCCTGGTGTTTGTCTCGACGAGGTATCTCGTCATTAGCAAAGCCTTAAGCAGATCTTGATGGACGAGATATATCGTCATTAGAAGAAAATCGGACAGATCTTGATTTCGTCATCATCAATGAATCGGCAATATCTTGATGACGAGATGTCTCGTCATTAGCAAAATTGGTCAGATGTTGATGGACGAGATACCTTGTCGAAGCCACTTGGAGAGTTAAGATCTAATTCATGTCTGTGTAGAGGGAGAGGGTGATAGGGTCACAACCCTTTTACCTTCGAGGTATAAATTCGAAGCTCAATTCAGCAATTGCGGAGTTCTAGAACTGTCAGAGACACAAGCTTTGAAATTCTGGCTAAACTCAAACGTATGATGAAACATGCTGATATCCACTTTCAATGGATCCCTTTTCGTATTAACATTAAGGGAAATGACGTAGTGGATGGGCTGGCTAAAGAAGATTCATTGGAGATTCTAACGTTATTGAACCAATTAACGTTCCAGGAAATTTACGCAAAGTCCAAGATCTGCAGTAATGTTATATAGAGAACTCCCCTGTTCATAATTGGTACTGGGGAATTCGCCCAGGATATACTTTGGAGGTTTTATGCGATCGAAAATCACAGACGGCTTTGTCGAGATTCAGAAGTGGCCATACTAACAATCTCAAATTTCAAAATGAATGTTCCTGTTTGTTCTAAATGCACGAACTTACAGATTTAACCTGGGGATTGATCCCGGACCGTCACCAATAGCCCATTGTGTTGCTCCAGAATGATGTTAATCAATTACCAATTTCCACAGGCTTCACCGGCTCACATGCTGTTTGGATTTCTATGACCTTTTTGAGAAATCTTTGATGTTTTGGATTTTTTAAAGACGAGTGTTTGCATGGACTTGGTTCAGCATGTGCTAGACTAAGAGGAATTAGAAACAACACAATAGGGTACAAGTGCTCCTCCTTGTAACTAATATTTGTCTCTGGAATTTGAGGAAGTCTGAAAGAACCATAATTATTTAATGCAATGTGAGTTGTGCATATGGCATTCGATTTCTATTCTAAGGTTGATGTTCATTGTCTACTAAATATAAACGCCATCTAAGCCGTCTTCACCTCATATTCAGTTTGAAACAGGTAATTCACTGGAAGCTAGCTTTAGCTCAACCCAGTTACTTCATGGTCTTGTCAGATTTTCTGGCCTTTTGAAGTGTTTAAAGTATGTAGAAAATAACTTCAAAAGCCTCATATGGAGGATGCCCCTTTTTTGCTTTAAGTCTGTCCTTTACAAGTTTTCATGCCACTCAATAATCTAATAACCCCTCGTGTTGCAAAAATATCGACCGTATAAAGCATACCAATTTTGCTATTTTAAACAGATTAAATACGCTTTTTGGTTTTTACTATAATTCTTAAACTTGCTATTTTAACCTCTCTCAATACAATACTGTAATTTCATAAATATTGTTGCTTAGTACAACCTAAGCAAATATATTTATGAAATTATATTATTTTATTTCAACATAGTTCAACATAATAAATTCATAGTTCCCAATAGTTATATCAGTGCTTTTTCTGCAGGGTAATTTGGAAATCGTTTATTGACATTAAAATTTTTAAAGGGTATTATGGATTGAAATTCTTGGATTGGTGATTTAAAATATGAATGCAACAAAAGAGTATAAAAAATTTCCATTCCCATTGGCTCTTCCATTCCATCGTAGGATCATGATAAATTTCAATCTTTGTGGCTGTGAAATTAGAAATTTTTTATGCTTGCTCAAAAGTCTAATGCAAAAACGAACATAATAGTTCCTTATAATAGGTTGTCTCTTCCTTTATCCATATGTCATGCAATATAGCAATCTCAATGTTTGTATTTTTAACCATTAATTGTAACAATCGACTCAGGCCTGAAAGAGTTTCCATCATAGACTTAAGTGTAGTAATTTATTTCGATATCTCTCTCTCTCTCTCTCAACGATAATGATTGCAATTTAATAATAACAATTCCCCTAATGTATCGCTATTATAGATTCCAATATACAAAATGTTACACATTTATTTATTTCCAAACAGATCTCATTTAAATACATTAGACTTCATTGTATTAATTTGTTATTTATCTTTCAGGAAGTATTGAAATCTAATACTATAGTCTGATATTTTATGTACTAGTAATCGTTAGTTATTATTTTTAATTATCAATTATTTTTCCATTTGCCGCATGAATTGATGCATTTTAAACATCCTGCATTAATATCAACGTTATGCTTTGAATTTTTCTTTGTCTGAAATAAAATTAATTGATTTTCCAAACTAACTGGTTAAATGGTGAAGAGCAAATTAGGTTATTTGCGGGTCCAATACTAGTTGCTCCAGTCGGGTTCCTTACTTTTTCTTGTTTTCTCCCTCCTTTAGACCCAATATTCAAAGTACACCTGGAAGGCATAATCACCTTTCGTAAAATAAAATTTAGAGTACAAGATATTCAAATTGAATAAGATTAATAAAAGCTAATGATTGAAAGTTAGAGCACTTGATGTTGACTTTAACCAATGGAAAAACTATTTCAGAAGTAAGATAAAAGGTTAAATAACTAAGCACACAAACGTCAAAAACCTCTTTCTTATCGAAAGTATATTTGAAGAAAATAACTTTTTCTTCCTCTTTTTTAGTTTTTAACGACAATTGAGTAAAAATAAGTTTAACCAATGAAGTAGAAGAATGAAAATGTATTAATTAAACTTGCGAAACACGAAATCTATCTTTAGATCACAATGCAGCTTCGGTATAGATGAAAATGGATAGTGTTTCCCAATTTAAACGACGCTTGATAAAGTCGTTATCTCTACAAAGCATGTTGCTTGAAATGCGTGTTGTGCATTCAAGGCGTTTGAAAAAGAAACCTCTTCAGAGTCCTGTTTTTACAACCATTTTTTTTTATTTTACAACACAACTATCGATTAACTAACAATTTTATTATATAACTATTATCAAAGTATTTTATTTCAACTTTCATTTTCTATTGTATGTTTCCCTTTCCATTACTCGCAATGAGATGTATTTTCTGTGTAAAACAAACAAACGAAACGGAAATAGGAGATTTTACTGGACAGATTTAACGTGCACCAGCCCCCCGTGTACACGACGGTCTTTGGTTGGACCTAGTTTCGAACTGGCAACCCTCAGATTGCTAATTCTTTACTCTTCCAACTTGGTTATCGCTGCCCCTTATCTGTAAGGATTGTAATAAATAGTAAAAATATCATAGTTGTGCAGAGAATTAAGAATTTTGCCATTATGTTCATATTTCTTTCAAATTGTTTCTGCAACAAGGGAAATCAGTGTAATTGCCTGTTAAGCTCAATTTAATTTATGTTTTAATGACTTCATCAAACTTTTTAATTCTTGACTTCATCAATCGTTTATCAATCAAACGTTATTAAAATAAATCAAAAAAACCTTAAAATAACAGTATTTTGCAATTAATTAAAAAATAAGTTAGATTCATTGTAGTAGATGTATGCGAATCATCCTTTGAATGAAATTCATTTTACGTTAATTAGTTTCTTAACGTAAATATTTGAATAGGAAAGGTAAGAAATAACGAGGATATTGTGGAGGTATTTGCTAAAAAAACCATATTTCAGCTGTAGCCGTGCATTGAGTATGTCGTCATTCTGGGATTGAAATTTTTGTGTTACCATTAAAGTGTATAATACAGTTATTTCATAGAATACCTAGTTATTTCATGAAATAACTGATCAAGTCAGTTAAAGTGAGTAATAAATTAATAATTCCACACTTTAACTAGTTAATCTATGAAATAATTAGTTTGTCCTATAAATTAACTAATGATAGACAGCTAAAGTGTAAAAAAGAACAATTTGACTGAATTATACAGCATACAAAATGTTATTTATACAGACACAATAAAATCATTTGTTACAACAGGGACTACTAAAATGGCATTTGGAATTGCATAGAACATTATTTCTAAAACAAATACATTTTTGTTGACACACTGCGTTTTACATGAACATTACATGACGGTCTACAAAACAAGTCCCCCTACGGTCTGGAAGAGTTCATAAATTCAGTAGGGGTGGAAGGTAAGTGGTGTTTCTCGTTGATGTTCTGAGAGTCTGGCGCAAAAAAATATTCGGCTAACTCTATATATTAAGTTCAGCAAATTATCGTTAATTACAAATATATATGACCTGTGGTTCTCACTTTACAGCCTTTTGAATTCGGAACTTTATTTACTCGGTTATTTTACACTTTAAAGGGGTGTAGATCGTTATTCTATGAAATAACTAGTTAAACCATTGAATACAAGTGAGTTTTACACTTTAACTGACTTGATCAGTTATTTCCTAGGTATTCTATGAAATAACGAATTTCATACTTTAACGATAACATATGCCCAGTACTCACAGCTGGTTATATCTATCTGATTTTTCCAGGTAGCGCTGGCCGGTTCGATTCCTATCAAGTTCGATTTTTCCCTAGATGTATTTCTCTCTTCTGCCTTAAAGCTTTCCTTGTGTATGTCCATTTGTTTGACGTTTTTTGGTGCAGATTGTCCTAATATGGCCCTTGCACCATAAAACCCAACCAACCAGCAATCAAGTAGGGCCGAACTTTTCAGTCAGTCTTCTATAGAAGATGGAATAGCTCATTGTGTTGCTCCAGTGTGACATCAATTAACTACCTACCTCTATAGAATATGACAACACTTATAACTCAGACTGTCACTGACTCAATGACTGACTTAGTTTTACTTTAAGTTTACTATAGTTTTATATAATTTGCAAAACTATGTTCCTCTATGATCCCTATAAGGACGGACTCTTCTCTGTTCATAAACTTAATCAGTTAAATAGAATTTGATACGATCGCAGAATTTTCTCTAACATACGTAGCACGTATATCGGCATTTTTTGTCTAACAGAAACAATCGTATATAAAACCAACCTCTACAGGATTCAATAGCTAATTTTTTGCTTATTTTGAATACGCTAGAGTTCAGCTATAGATACATAATATTGTTAGAATTTCACAGAAGAGCTCACGTCACTAATGAATTCAGCTGTTTGATTGCAGAAGGCAGTGAGAAATTCGGAAGAGAAATAAGGCAGAAAAGAAAATGAGTGAACGTGAAAAAAAGTTTAAGCGTTTAAAATACAAAATTGGCTTTGAACAAACGAAAGATATGCAGTTGAATAAGGATATTCAGAAGTTAAATGTTGCAGGGTCTGAATTTTTTTGTCATGCATTTTATTGGAAATAAGAATTAACGCCACTAAGAGTACATGAAATGCTTGGAAAAAATGAATCAAAAAACATCAAATCGCCTTTGAACAAGATAAAGTGGACTACTAGTTGTGGTAACATGAGCTGAGGTGTGAACACTTTACCATGCACTTTATTGGAAATAAGAATTAACACCAGTAGGTAGTTAATTAACATCGCACTGGAGCAACACAACGGGGTATTGGTGACGGTCCGGTATCAATCCTGTAGAGAAGGATGCAAGGGGAACTCCTCGTAATTTTGAACCAAGGTCAGGTGCCGAGAACACTTGAGCTGGCACCCCACTCTCCAAACTTCCACACCAACGTGAGGACATGAGGCCACGACATATTTAATGTGCACCAGCCACATGTACACGACGGTCTTTGACTGGAACGAGTTTCGAACTCGCAACCCTCCGGTTGCTAATCCGATGCTCTTCCAACTGGGCTACCGCTGCCCGAATTAACACCAGTAGCGTACATTTGAAAGATACAAGCAAAATGTCATTTTATATTTTTGACTAATTTTATTACATTTGGAGGGTTGAAATGAGCATATCGATATAATATTCACTACAAGTATAAGGCATGAAATGCGGGTAGACTGGTGTCTGTTACGACACTGCCATTAACAGATAAAAGCAATTTATAAACTCATTTAAACGGCTCGCTTCAATAAAAAAAAATGTCGACGCAGTTAAAAGACTGATTTTGTGCAGCCCACAACCCCGAAAGTGTAACATTTAAAGATCCAAATCAGTTCCTGGGCCAAACTTTCGTAAAGATTTTATCACGATTTCTACATTAAGCATAGCCCAAATACCTCACAAATCATACACTTTCTCGCCTCTTCGAATGTGTATTCCGAAACTAGTTTATGGATCAACAGAGCGAGGAAAATGCTTGTGACTTCTCTATGAGCTAATGGCAGTTTTTGACTCGGGAGAAAACCGAAACACAAAACAGCTGGATGATGAAGATAAGGACCGTTTACGTAATTGGCTGTCTGCAGAAATAAGAATAACCCCAAATCGAAGAGGTTACGCCATTTTATTGGCACTCAAATGCTAATTTAAATTCAAGGAATCGTTCCAAAGAATAGTTCAGAACAATGAGAGGTGTCAACAGTATTAAAAGCATTTGTGATCGAAACCGTGTATTGGGACCGTGGTAGCCCGATTGGAAGAGTAGCGGATTAGCTACCTTTCCAATCAAAGACCGTCGTGTATGGAGGCCGGCGCACGTTAAACCTGTCGGGGCCTCAAATACCCTCACGTTGTCGTGGTGTGGAAGTTTGGAGAGTGGGGTGGCAGCGGGTGTTGCCTCGTCATCTGACCGTTGTTCAAAATTACGTGTTGTCCTCGATCTTTCCCTTGGGGACTGATCCCGGACCGTCGCCAATTGCCCGTTGTGTTGCTCCAGGTAGGTATCTTAATTAAAGTCGCGCTGGAGCAACGCAATGGGCTATTGTGTGTGTTGCTCCAATTGCGATGTTAATTAACTTCCTAACCTAACCAAACCGTGTATTAAAATAGTTCAAAATTAAATTTAAAAGTTGTGTTCCTCTCCCTTCCTTCGGGATTGATCCCGAAGGAAGGGGAGGAACCAATAGTACCGTCAAGTACCAATAGTACCAACCCCGTCGCCAATAGCCAGTTGTGTTGCTCCGATGGACGTTAATTAACTACCAAACTCCTATTTCTCTTTTTCTATGCCTTATAAGTGAATTTGATTTCGTTTTCTACGAGTTTTTTCTATGTAAACATAAAGAAACTATCGTTGTTACAATTTGATTCATGGCCGTTTTGACTATTAATAACAGTATTAAAAGCATTTGTGATCCAAACCATGCATTAAAATAGTTCGAATATTTTATTTAAGAACTTGTGTTCCTCCTCCTATAATTTCTATTTTGCTATGCGTTTATATTGAATTTTATTTCGTTTCATGCGAGGTTTTTCAACATGAACATAAAGAAACTATCGGAGTTACAACTAATTAGATTCATGGCCGTTTTGGCGACATTTGGAGTGCATTTTTAATACAAGAAAATGCTGAAATTGCAATCGAGTCAAATGAAAAGTTGCGTTTAAGATATGGAGGTTACCAAAATACTAACACGCCCCTTGTATTAAACTTACAAAAAAATCTCTCATCACACGTTTCCTAGAAAAAGTGACTACTCAAAGTAGAACAAACCACAATCTGTAACAGTAACGTCTATTCAACTCGAACAAACCGCAGAATTCCGAAACAGGAAATATGTTATAAATTCTTAATAAAGGTGTGACGATTTCCACAAATTTCAAATTGAGAAAAACATTTTTAAGAGTTTTCAATCTTCTAACACGCACTTAATGTTTAAAGCGGCAATAACTTACCCCGAAATGACAATTTGACTTATCATCGATTTTAAGGGGTCACAGTACCTTTAAGCATACAAATCAGCAGGTAAAATAGACTAATTTAGATAAACTGTATCACCAAACGTTTTATGTGTATCATAATGAAATCGTTTGCAGGGTTTATTTATACTTTATACTACACAATGCAGAAGAATTGGTTTGATTTTTAAAAATTAAATAATATTTTACTAGAATTTACCCCATAAGGTCCTTTTTTAACATACTTTTTTACAAGCATAACTTGTGCGCAACATTCTGGGTCATCATGTGCATTTTCTATAAAACTAATGGCTGATATGAGTAAAACAATGCTTTTATTTTAAATTAAAACCAAAAAATAGTAGTTAAGTAACAAAAATATAACATAATCAATTAATACTTCACTTCATCAATTTTTCCAAATTTTCACTCATACTATATCAAAATTTTGTAATATATTTTTAGCTTTTGAGTAAAATTTTGGTTTCATTTTGAAGCCCTTTTGATAATCTATTGTCATTCAAAATTTCAGGAGTCTACGTTCATTACTTGCAGAGTTATAGTGCGCGCAATCTTGAAAATTACCATTCTGAGATAAATAGAATTAAGTTGAAATAGTTATATTTTTAGCATTCACGTGCGTTCAAGTAAACAAATAGATTTGTGAAATGGAAGAGTTGAGTAGTACATATTCTGCTTATATTTGTTACAGTAAAAATATTAAAACTTTCGAAAAAAATAAAAAGCATAATTCCAAAAATTAATAGCATAATTCCAAACCAAAACTTAGAAACGTAAACAAACGAACAGCTGAAAATAAAAATAGGTGTGTTCGTAAAATCCTCATTACAAACGAACGAATGCGAATTTTTTCATGCGGTTTTTTTTTTTTACCAAAATCAGAACATTTCAAACTATCTAAATAGATCAAAATTGGAAAATCAATTTTTTAAGGTTTTAAAGGTACTATGCCCTTAACCCTTCAAGTGGTTAAATAAGATTAAAATTTTTAACCCTCCAAGTGGTTCCGACGAGATATCTCGTTCATCAAGATCTAATCAGTTTTGCTAATGATTTCGATTTTGATGAGATACCTCGTCGAGATACAACCGCTAAGGAGGGTTAAATGTCCATTGTTTTCTACTTTACTTTGTACGTCGTTGTTTGCCTCGTCGCTCTGGGGACGCGGTAGCCTGGTTGGAAGAGTAACGGACTAGCGACCGGAGAGTTGCGATTTCGAATCCAACTAAAGACCGTTGTGTAAAAAGGGACTGGTGCACGTTAAATCTGTCGTGGCCTCAAATATCCTCACGTACGTTGGCGTGATGTGGAAGTTTGGAGGATGGGGTGCCAGCTCAGGTGTGACCTCGTCATCTGACTGATTCAAAATTACGTGGTATTAATTACGTGGTACAAAATTACGTGTCCTCGGATCTTTCCCATTGGGTTTGATCCCGGTCCATCGCTAATAGTCCGTTGTGTTGCCTCAGTGCGACGTTAATTAAAAAATACCGAAATATCTACCTAAGGTCATGCCTTAATAGTTTATTCTAAGTTGTCTACGACTTAAAAAGAGCAGATTACTTTGGACTATTAACATTCATGCCCTCCGAACCGGGATTCGAACTTAGAACTGTGGGACTGTGGGCCAGATATCCCATCGTTATACAGTTTATAGTTTGTCGAAATGTATCCTCTTTAGCAAGATTTATTGTAAAAAGGGAGATTTGCATTAGACTACCACCATTTCAAACAACGATAAATTAACTAAACATTTTAATAGAGAAATTTATGTGTGTACTATAATACTTATTTAGGTATAGGTTGTTGTATCGCTCCACACGGTAATTTTAATTAGAGCTAATTATAGACTGATGTAAACAACTTAAATATGATATTATTGACAATAGTTACTAAATAACAAATTACGGGTGCCGCAGTTGGAAGAGTACTGAATTAGCAACCGGAGGGTTGCGAGTTCGAAACTCGGTCCAACCAAAGACCTGTCGATTATGCGGGGGCTGGTGCACGTTAAATTTGTCCTGATTTCAAATGTTCACGTTGGCGTGGTGTGGAAGTTTGGAGAGTGGGGTGCCAGCTCAGGTGTTGACCTCGTCACCTGGTTGTGGCTCAAAATTACGAGGTGTTGTCCTCGCTTCTTTCCCTTCGGGATTGAGAGTCCGTTCTGTTGCTCCAGTGCGACCACCTACCTAACAAACTGCACGTTAATATCAAATACGACTTTTTCCGATCAACCTCCAAAAGTCATTAAAATCCATACTAAATTTCTTATTTTTCTTTCGAATTTGAATGAGATATATCCATAGAGTGAACAAGTGAAATTGAAAACAAAATATTGCTTCCATCGTTTCAATCCCCTTAGATGTTTGGGCGCGGTAGCCCGGTAGGAAGATTAACGGATAAGCAACCGAAGGGCTGCGAGTTCAAATCCAGCCAAAGACCGTCCTGTACAAAGAAGGCTGGTGCATGTTAAATCTGTTGTGGCCTCAAATGTCCTGGTGTGGAAGTTTGGAGAGTGGGGGTGCCAGCTCAGGTGTTGACCTCGTCATCTGGTTGTGGTTCAAAATTACGAGGCGTTGTCCTTGGATCTTTCCCTTCGGGTTCGATCCCGGACCGCCGCCAATAGCCCGTATGTTGCTCCAGTGCAACGTTAATTAAAATACGTACATATACAGAGTGAGTCTAAATTATTTTTACAAAATAAGAGGGGTGATAGTACCCATCCAGACGAACAATAACTACCATGGAACATAGGGTCACATTCCATTCTGAGAGGCAGAAAAGAGTAAAGTCGAAACGCGTCGAGCATGAACAAATCATCGCCTCTGACGTCGTTTTGTACCTGCCTACATAGATCCGGCACTTCTTGAATGCCACATATCCCGCACGATGGATCGGACGTGGCGGACCTGTGGCTTGGCCTCCTCGCTCACCGGACCTCAACCCACTGGACTTTTACTTCTGGGGGCACATGAAATCTTTAGTGTGCCAGACGCCTGTGGACTCGGCTGAAGATCTCGTAGCAAGAATCGGTGTTGCCACAGACAAAATTAACACAACACCAGGAATCTTCGAGAGCCAGTCATTCCTTTGCCGGTGTGAACTGTGCAACGACACGCGTGGCCGCCACTTTGAGCACTTATTGTGAGTTTTTCTCTCATCAATAAATCTGATTGTGCAAGTTTTGGTACCGTTCATTCGCTTTCCCAACACTGTTGTAAGTTCATGTTGAAATTCTAATTTGACTCTTTTCTGCTTCTCAGAGTGGAATGCGACCCTATGTTCCATGGTAATTATTGCTCGTCTGGATGGGTACTATCACCCCTCTTATTTTGTGAAAACTATTTAGACTCACCCTGTATACCTGCCCACGTAATGTTACTCATGTGTATTGGACAGCGAAACTATTTTTAAAAAAGCCACGCGAGCATAATTACGTTGTTTTTGTATAAAAAAGCCCAAATGAGGAACTTGAAACGATTTCCTTGTAAATAAAAAAATACACAGCTGCCCTTAATATCTCCGATCACCTTGAAAGAGAACTGATAGATCTTACATACACATTCTCGGTTTGGAATTACCAGTTTTTCGGGTCATCGTATTAAATACTTATCTAACTGGGTTTTCAAGGATATTTAATGCAAATCCAAAATGAAGCGATCTCGATTAAACGATAACATTTTCTTATCGCAGTGATCGGTAACGGTTACAGTGGGTAGTAAAGGAAACAAACCTCGATTTCTGTGAAAGACTTTATGGTAACTGATCATACTACAAACATGCAATTCGTATCACCCACCTAAATAAGATTGGTTGGGTTTTATGGCGGAAGCGCCATATTTGGCCAAGCTGCTCCGAACACAAGGCGGACAACGTCAAGTAAAAGACATACACAAAGAAAGTTTGACTGACACAGAAGGGTAGGTATTTAATTAACGTCGCACTGGAGCAACACAACGGGGTATTGGTGACGATCCGGGATCATCCCCCGAAGGGAGAGATCCGAGGACAACACCACGTAATTTTGAACCACGGTCAGATGGCAAGGTCACACCTCAGATGGCACCCCACTCTCCAAACTTCCACATCATACTAACTGACACAGAAAGGAGAAATACATCCAGAAATATATACAGCCTGCTTCGTCTGCAACTCGCAGGTTGCGAGCGCAGTGGGTAAACACACTGAGCCACGGTGACTAAATCAAAACAATATGTTTACAGGTTGTCATTCATAGCTTTATATATTTAAATTGTTTTTATCACGCAAGGGACAGATCTGACCAAGCTACGCTAAGCAATGCTTTTTTGTAAAATAAATGGATATATACACACAGAACGAAAGATTCATAATAATCATATGCGATTTATTTTTAATTAAAATAGTAATAATAAATTAAAATTTGGTATTCACATTTTCAAATAACATCCAGCTCTCATTTCCCCTTTCTACATTAAGGCATAAAAATTAGATTCTTAACTTTTCGAACAGGATTACTATTTAGCTTTTAAAACATCGCTACGTGTTTTACATATATATATAAAAGAATATCATCATATTTTAAAGTAATTATAGTTCCCAATTGTTTTTTAAGTTACGAGGTGTTATACACGGTATTGATCCCAGACCGTCGCCGTTGTTTTACTCCAGTGCCACGTAAACTTTGCCTACCTACTTAAATTTTTTACGTTAATAAAGTTAAGAAAAATATAGCAGATTAATTTTCACCATTCTTTAAGGCGTACTAAGAAAGGGATTTTTGAATATATTATGCGTATACAACACAAAAGTATTTGGAAAATGTTTCGAAATGAAAATACATTATTTACAAAACCTTTATTCGACTCACATAATTATTGTTTAAGAAATAATAATAGGTTTACTCAAAGTAAATGTTTCATGTTTTTAATAATTCTTATCAAAATTAGCATAATTAAATTACCGATAAAGGCTCAAACAAGGGATCTTTATGAATATTTAATTGATTCCTCTTCGCTTATATTTTCTCATATTTAACGCATTTATGTTAAAATTAAGAGTTGAGAGAAAATTGTTATATTCATTGCATGTTAATATTCTAAAAATAACCGAAAATATGTTTGTCTTAAAATTCTTATTCAGTTAATTAATTTTGGAAGACAAAATTACGAAAATAACTTACCATTTTTTCATCCTAAGCAACAACTATTTTGCAATCATGAGAAGAGGTGATCTTGAACTTACAAGGTGACTCATCTAGCCTATCTATTCCATATCAATTTAACGGTTTTTGTGTGATATTAGTTTCGTTCTGAACCTAACGTAAGACGTTAATATATATAAAGAATCAAAATTTGTCTCCATTTCTTATCTTCTGCTTTTTGTTTTTTCCCCTTCCCTCGTTGTTGTCTTGCGTTTGGCGCAGTTTTGAAAATTATGGCCCTTGCGCCATAAAACCCCCAAACAAACAACTATTTCTTATCAAATACTGTAGTTTATTTAAGACTAGAAATAATTTAAACTTCGATCAAATCACTCATCAAAATAATGTTATCGACTGGAATGCACGTAGATTTTTTTTCTAGACAGAACTACAAGTATATATCCATTGGATGTTTACCTTTACCATTGTAATTTAATTACCCGTATAGCCCAAATATATCATAGAAATGAAAATTATTAAACTATCACGCAAGCTACAAATACATACGTTCTACACGCAATAGCAATAGCTCTTCATGAGTACCACATGTGTTTCTGTTTGTTTGGCTAACAAACTCGAGGGAAATGAATTCAATTAGCATTAAATACGTTTATATGCTATTAAGAAGTGAAGGTATTAGAGACTACAGAATCACGTGCAGATAATCCCCTAGAACTCATTAACGGAATAATGTCCTTTCCGTTATGTATTATGGTCTTTCACAGTCATCAGATGGCCATCAGAGCGGTATAGAGGGGATGATAGAAGGGATCAAGTCTGTTGTGTGTGTCCTTTCTTTTTCTCTATTAAATAAAAGTCCTCTTTGCAAGAATGCCTTGTTTTCGAAATTGATGAAAAATGTGCATGATTTGCAAACTATACAACAATACGTTTGTTCAAAAGCAGAATTTGCATCCCCTCTAATTCGCTTGTGTGTAGTCTTATTCAATATGGTAAGCAAATAGCAAAGAGTAAGCAATGCAGTAAGCAAAAGATAGCAAGTTGAAATTTTGACCATATTGCCGTGATTCATTCAGTTTGTTATGAGCAGCTCTTAGTTGACAATTTTTTTCTTGTAAAGATAGTTGCATATATTTATTTGAAAAGATGCGAAATGCCAGATTTTTGTTTATATGAACTACGATTGATTGTAGCTGTGGAGTATATAAACGAAACAATTCGAGAATCTTTAATCTTCTCCAAAAAACGGTGCTCCCTTCTCCTTTAGCTCAGGTGTGACATCGTCAACTGACCATGGTTTAAATTACAAGGTGTTGTCCTCCTATCTTTCCCATCGGGATTGATCCTAGATCGTCGTCAATAGCCCTTTGTGTTGCTCCAGTGCGACGTTAATTAAAGTACCTACCTACCTACCTTGCCCTAACAAGCGCTCGGGCTGATATTGCTTATTATTAATACAACTCCTTTAGATTAACAAAATGAGACAATATAGGAGAAGGGAATTAATATTTGGAAAAGGGGTTGGTGTTGATTGGGTATTATGGCGCAAGGGTCATATTTGGCTATGCTGCGACAGACACAAGACAGACAATATCAAGTAATGGACATACACACAAGACAAGTTTTTACTGACACAGAAGAGAGGAACGCACCCAGGGTGGAATCGAAAAGCCAACAATTATTTATTGGAAACTGAATTAAAAGAAACTTAAAAATAGTACAATTGTGTTAGTAATTAAGCATTATGTCGCTGTCTAAACAAAAATATCCTTATAAAGTAGAAGTGCATATTGGTTACAACAGCTGAAATAACAGACAAAGGAACAGTTTTTCGCAAATAATAAAATAATAATTTCGCTGCTTTTACGAAGAAACTTTCTAATGGCGTAAACAAACACAGCACTTGCCAGTCTCGTCATATCTTACCATCCCAACAAAAAGCTTAACTTTTCATCAGTTACCGGTTACTTCAAAGGGCTATTTTTCCGATTTTCGAACTCGCAACCCTCTGATTGCAAATCCGTTATCTTCCAACAGGGCTACCGTGCCCCAAACTACCTTTAGCTTTGTAAAAGAGTAGCTTATTAAAACAGAAAAATATTAGTAAAACTACTTCAATTACTCACATGAAACTTAATTAAAAACTTACAAAATTATAATAGTGTTATTAAATAAGGATGTCTGTCGCGGTCTAAACAAAAACATCCTTATATATAATATAGAAGTGCATGCTGGTTACAACAGCTGAAATAGCAGACAAAGCAACAGTTCCCCGCAAATAAAAAAATGATTTTGCTGCTTGTACGAAAAAAGTTTCTAATGGCGCAAAAAACAAACAGCCCTTTTGCAGCAGTCTCAAATAATCATATCTTACCACCCCAGCAAAAAACTTAACTTTTCATCAGTTACCGGTTTCTTCAAAGTGCCATTTTTCCTCTTCCCCTTTGTTCCAAATTAACTCTTTCCCAACCTCAGGTGTCCCCCGCGGGAAACAGACGGCTACTGCAAAAAAAGAAAGAAAAGAAAGTTCCCCAAAACGGAAAGAAGAGAGCTTGAACGCCGATAGAAAGATCGGTTGGTTAATATTCCCTGACTCCTATCTCAGCTGGAAATCCGGACTTCTTCGGAAGAAATGACCACCAGTTCCTCGATGGCCAGTTCATCGACATCCGATCTCTTGCCTCCCCCAACCCGTCACGGGCCCATTATCCGTGTGGAACAGGTTCCGATGTAATTGAAAAGAGACACATTCTGTTTACTTTCTTTTTTTGAGAAGGGGATGTATATGCTTTCCTCCGCCTACGCTTTGGGCTAACAGTTTCCCACGGGGATGCATCTGGAGAGGGTTTGTTTTCCAGTCGGATGAGAATAGTGGTGTCACGACCAGAGGAGATCGAATTCCTGTTTTGGCTTCGGTGAGCCAAGGGGCAGGTGTTGATACTGATTAAGAGAAACTTTTCAAGGCGAGGCTGTGGTTTTTATTATACTACGCCCATGGCTGCTGTCATGCCTTGCTGACCAGTATAACTGAGATGTCACTTCACAACCAGATGCATCTGTACTCTCGATACCATCCAGGGCAAAACCGAAAGGTTGTCGCTGTCCATATCCGCTGTACACAAAGTGAACAAGTCAAAGTGTCAGACAGTCTAATGCAAATCAAATTATTTTGTTTGGGTTTATAACCAAACGGTTATATGGCGCAAGGGCGGTATTCAGCAATACTGCGTCAAACACAAGACAGATAACGTCAAGAAAATGAACATACAAAAAGTCTTATTGACACAGAAGAGAAAAATATACCCAGGTTAAGTTATAGGAATCAAACCTGCACCGCCTTCAACTCACATCGTGATTAAAATGGGACTGAAGGTAATCATGTCAAATTTCGGAAGCAGGCAGTGCCGATTGCTCTTGGGAGGTCCAGAGGGAATCCTTTTACTCTTATCAATTAGGCAGGACAATTCAATCCCTGTAGAAAGAAAGAGGCGGTAGCCCAATTGGAAGAATAACGGATTAGCAACAGGAGGGTTGTGAGTTCGAAAAGGTTCCAGCCAAAGACCGTCATGTACACGGGATCTGGTGCACGTTAAATATGTCGTAGCCTCAAATGTCCTCACGTTGGCGTGGTGTGGAAGTTTGGAGAGTGGGGTACCAGCTCAGGTGTGACCTCGTCATCTGACCGTGATTCAAGATGATGAGGTGCTGTCCTCGGATCTTTCCCATCGGGATTCATCCCCCGGACCGTCCGTCGCCATTAACCCATTGTGTTGCTCCAGTGCGACGTTAATCAACTGTCCCCGCTATAGAAACATCCTCAAAATAAGATAGTGTTTCTACAAGGGAGAGATAGTCCTGCTTAATTGATAAACGTAAGCTGCGTGAACAGAAGAATATGTCAGTAGATTGGCCAATAACTCCATCTCTATGGGAGGGATTTGCTACCTATATCCTTACAATACCCTTCTTTAATTCACGTTGGCGTAGTGTGGAAGTTTGGAGAGTGGGGTGCCAGTTCAGGTGTGACCTCGTCATCTAAGCGTGGTTCAAAATTATGTGGTATTACCTCGGATCTTTCCCTTCGGAAATACATCCCGGTCCGTCGCCAATACCTCGTTGTGTTGCTCCAGTGTGTCGTTAATTAAATACCTACGTACCCTTCTTCAATAAATACAGGGTGGTCCATAAGTCACTCTTTACCATTTAAAAATTTAATAACCTTTTCCATTTAAAAATAATAATTTTTTATTAGAGGTTATTCAAAATTAGACGTTGGTAGTTTACCATCGAGAAATAAACGATCAAATAACGTGTCAAAATAAATTGAATTTTTGGTAGAACATTGGCGTTCCCTTGTACTCAGGTAGGTAGATATTTTAATTAACGTCGCACTGAAGCAACACAACGGGCTATTGAAAACGGTCCTGAATCAAACCCAAAGGAAAAGATCCAATTGTGCTAATTTAGAGATCGCATATTATGGAAATGACGACCACTTATGAGATTCAGTTTTCCGAACTTGACAGAAAATATACCAAAGAATCTATTCAGTTGTACAAAAACCAAATAAGTAAAAGTAAAAATTATGAAATTCGTAAATGATAAAGTAACTTATGCACTATTCTCTCGATTAAGAACCGTTACTTTAAGTGTTTGGAAAACATCAAACATATTTCTCAAACGCTCGTGTCACAGAAATCTACATTAGTTGTACATTAGAGATGGCATCAAACAGATAAACAATATAAAAATTAACAGCTACGGGATTGATTCGCCAATTTTAAAGCTTAGTTTATCTATGCTTTATTTGAGCTATGGAATTGCTGAATATTGCTAAACTTACACGGAAAAGCTCGTCACTCTAATGAAATCATTCAGCAGTCTAATTATAGAAGCCATTGAGAAATCTAGAAGATTCAATACAAAAAATGGGAACGACCACGAAAATAGGTTTGAAGTTTACAAAAAGTACGGATTTTAAGATTTTGGTATTTTAATTAACGTCGCACTGGAGCAACACAACGGGCCATTGGCGACTGTCTGAGATCAACTCCGAAAGTGGAAAATCCGAGGACAATACCGCTTAATTTTGAACCACGGTCAGATGACGAGGTCACACATGAGCTGGCAGCCCACTCTCCAATCTTCCACACCACGCCAACGTGAGGACATTTTGGGTCCCGACAGATTTAACGTGCACCACCCCCCTTTGTACACGGCGGTCTTTGGTTGAACTTGAACTAGCAACCCTCCGGTTGCCAGTCCGTTACTCTTCCAACCCGGCTACCGCGGCCCACAACTGAAGTATACGCTCATCAACTAATTGTGGTAACATGACTAAGGTGTGAACATTCTGCAATGCATTTTATTGGAATTAAGAATTAACACTAGTAAGAACACATAAAGTGCTTCTTAATATTTGCTTCTAATTTTATTTCATTTGGTTGGTTTGGGGGTTTTATGGCGCAAAGGCCATAAACAAGACAGATAATACCAAGTAATGGACATACACACACGAGGAAAGTTTTACTGACACAGAAGAGAGAAATACACCCAGGGAGGACTCAAACCTTATTTTATTTGGAAGTATGCAATATGCGTAAAACTGCCATCAATAGAAATAACAACTAAGAAACTAACGCATGTGCTATACGTGGAACTGTTAGTAAGCACTATTATTTTAGTAATCAATCGAATTATCACTATTATTAGCATTCAATCGAATATAAAAGAAATAAAACTAAAAACGAGGTTCTATGTACTCTGTAAACGAGATTCTGAGTATTTATGTAGTAGCTGCAGTTATATCCATAAAAACCGAGCATTACTACTGTTAAAAAGTTAAAAAATTGTATAAACAATATTCTTTCGTCTTAAGCTATCAAAGGACAGATCTTTACATGCATAAACTCTCTTTAACTAGACTGCCGTATTTCTAAATAAACAGTTACAGCCTAAAGCTACATACAAAGGGTCACAAATTTGGACTTTTTGCAACCAAAAATAAATATTCTTACGTATTAGTTCATAATATGTTTTAACACGGAAATACGACGGTAATCAAATAGATGCCCCGTTGTACATTGGTTGCAGTAATCACATTTTTCTATCTTCGTCGGAATCGTTTCAGTATCCTCAAGTTGACCTTTGGACAGTATGCTTTCGAAGTTCGAGTGAACATATATTTATTTCTGAGTTATATTTTAAACCCGCATTCTTCTTAAGGGTCATGTCTGAAACAATACCCGAAAAATACACTACATTGAAGGATTTTTTCATTTATTTCACCTCTTCCGTTCCATTTCTTACTCCCAGAGTGTCATTTCTTTGTTTAAAATATGAATTCTTAACATCTGATACAGCTTATCTAACGCAGAATTTTTACAATAAAGGATGCGGGGTTACAAATTCTACTATTTTTTCTAGCTTTTTAAGATTTAGAGTATATGACGTCCAAACCATCACGTTTCCAAAATAAACTCCAGAGTTCACAAAACGGAAAATAAATCCATGAATCATTTCGACTGTATGTATGTGAATGTGCAACAAGAATCTACATCTTTACTCGAAGCTTTCCTTACCGCTGGTAGCCCAGTTGGAAGAGTAACGGATTCGCAACAGGGGGTTGTAATCCCGTAGACCAGACACTGCCCGTAGACCCGTAGACCAGATACGGTCCTCCGAATAGGTTTACCCCCGTAGACCAAATTCGGCCCTCGGGATAGATTTATCCTGCCCGCCGACTAGATATTGCTGAATACGATTACTCGGCTCCCAAAAAAGGTAGCAAAACGTAGAGCTATTTTGCAAATAGCTGCTTCGAAATTTGAACAAGCATTTTTTTCATTATTTGTGTTTGATAATATCATTTGCTAACTAAACTGAAACATTCTATTACATTATTACGATTGAGTGAATTGGATTGATGAACAGAAGAATTGAATTAATTGGATTGATATATGATTGATAAATAGAATGTTAATCAACACTAACTCTATTATTGGGACTTGAACTTGATTTCATCGGTTGGGACATAACTCTAAAGTTCGTAAAATCGGGCGATTTCTTAGAATAGGGGTTCGGTTCCAAAACAGCATTGACGATATTACTATCTCCATGGACGGCAATAACTCAACGCCCAAATCATTCCCCCAAAACAAGTCCCTAACAACCAACTGCACCATAAAATTGCAGTTGGGAGCAGGCGAAAACGGGTGCACCTGCCCCGAATCGTTCCCATGCGCGGAGGACAGATGGTTTTCCCCCTCCACTTCCTTTCGAGCCGGGCATACCGGATATGCAGTCCCCTCCTCTACTTTTACTCGGATTGGGAAAAACACCTTTTCTCCGAGGATTTTTGTACAAACGAGTCGTACAATGGAAATACCTTTCACTCACATTACTCCGCGATCCGTCGTCCACTTGATCTTCCCATCTTGCGATTCATAGCAGGGCGATGTGGGTGGAAAGTGGCGTTCGTTTCGAATGCGGGACGGTTTTCCATGGGAAATGTTGCTGTGCCTACGGTTGGTTTTCAACCGAGGTGCCGTGGCACACTAGGGTGCCTCTTCAAGAGTGCCGCGAAATATGGGTCTGAGGATGCACAACAGCGATACATACATGTATTACGAAAATAAAAGGTTGGTTTGGGGTTGTTGGCTTTGATCGATTGGGGACAAAGGACATTAAAGTTTACGACACATCATTAAAAATTAATTTTATTGAAACCAACTCGTATTTACAAACATAACATGCATTCCAAATCAAGACGTCTCGTCTATTACACTATTTCTTCTGCTATCTTTTATATACACTCAAGATTAACTTTGTACTTTCATATACACCAGACGGCACTATAATTTCAAATCCTCTGCAGAGGTTGAGATCGATTCCAACAGGAGTTTATAGCGCAAGGGGGTGAGACTGGAACCAATATTCGTGAGTTTTTAGAACTATTTATTTCCTTGGACATTCCATTACCCCCCAAATTATCTGCATACTTGTAATATTTATTCCTCAGGTCTTGGAGTGCCGGGGACCAACCATAAAAATATTAGCGGAGGCAAAGGATTCGTACTCCTAGAGGTTGGTTGGTTTGGGGTTTTATAGTAAAAGGGCCATATTTGGCCAAGCTGCGCCAAACAAGACAAAACCGAGAGAGGGAAAAAACAGAAGGGAGAACATATCACTCAGGTCCCTCGGTTTTGGGATGCTATAGATGTGCCCCTGAGGGTACGAAAATAAAAGAAGCCCAATACATGAGAAAAAGCTAGAAGAAAGTGTAGCTGTGGCTATTTTATATTATAATGCGACGATTTATATAAAACATTTGAGGAGGGTTGGTTCTATTTATTTGTATGGTTAAGCAATGCAATTGAACATTATTAACTCTCCTGGTGATTGTCTTGATAAGAATCTCCCCATTGGCAAAATTTACCAGATCTTGATGGACGAGATATCTCGTCATTAGAAGAAAAATTACTGGATCTTGACCCATCATAAATAAAATTCGCAATATCTTGATGACGAGGTATCTCATCGTTAGTAAAAGTGATTAATGTTTTCTTGAAAGTATGTGTTACGTTCTGAGAACGCGTTCACCCTCATATTGTATTTATGTATCAACAGTTCACAAATCAGTCTCTTAACTTTCGTAACCTCAAATTGAGCATACTGCAGGAGAAAAATTATTGTTTTGATTGCTTGCGTAACAAGACTGCGGGTTGGTAAAAACATTTGCACTTTTTTTAAATCAAATTTTAGAATTGTGATGAAACTGAAAATTTATATTTATTAAAATCTTTCACGAGAATTCTTAATCTTTAGAAATTGAATTCACGATCCATTTTATTTTAAAAGATGCATTTCACACACAATTCAGTATGATTTCAAAACTCTAAAAATTGTGTATAGCTAAAAATGAAATAACAAAAACCCACAACTGAGTAAAGTAGAAAATAAAACTTCTGAACCCAACCTTAGTTTTATTTCAATACTTTCACTGTCACAACAGACAGACAGAAAGGTATCGGAAACAAATTTTTAGAAAACAAATCCGTTCATTTTCCTACTCCACCCCTTTTTGTTTAAAAATAAAATAATATAAATTCATGCTTAAAATTCAACACATTAAAGTCCCAAGCCAACGCTACAAAGACATTCCAAATCTGTATACGTTATTCTCCAACGTCGTAGTATTATTTTTATGTCATAAGGTAACGCAATCTCAACCAAAAATGAGAACCATCAGCCATAACGGTTGAAAACTGCATTTGCAATTTGACATCTACGAGACATACCGATTCTTCGACTGTCACTTGATGATTGACTGAGATGCATGTCGTAATTTATTCCACGCAACGACGTTCTATCTTTGGAATCTCACTTTTGTCAATTGGGAAGAATTGACAAAATTCAAGAAAAGTGACGGAAAAAATGGCGTAATGTGGCCTAAATGTTTAACAAACACTTTTCACTCTTTTACACAAGAGTTGTCTCAAAATCAATTTTTTCTTTTAATTTTCAGGAAATCAGATATTGTCTTCCAATATGCATGGCATGATGATGCAAATTTAGATCAGGCTTTTGCACTTCCATCTCAAATTATCGTCACGTTTCGTTGGATATTTCAAGAAGCATCAAATTTCTCTGACCTTCTGAGTCTGGAGATCGTCACTGATCACCACTTCCTACAGTTTTATGGCTGTCGTTTTTGCAGTTTACCTATCTATTCTTGTTTTTTATGTCCACGCACCTACCACGTTAGTTGAAGTTATTTCAAGTACTGGAACCCCTTTTTTTACTGATGAAGTTCTGTTTTCAGAGAAAAGTTAAACACTGGCAAATAATGATTACTTAGGTTGGAAAATAAAATAATGACCGACGCAATTCTGTACAAATAAGAACCAGCTTCAAAGTAAATTGCATTTAAAACTTATTTTTAAAAATTTTGTGTCTTTGAGGAGTATAGATCTTGTTAATAAACTATTATAAAGGTCAGTAATCTAATTATAAGAAGTATAGTACATAATTTTATTTGGATTATATATATCTTTTGTCTGATTACAAATCTATATTGAAATAAACTTTTACAAAATCTCGTATTATCGAAAGTGTCCAACACATTTTTCTATTAATGCTAATTTTCAAAACAATCGTAAACAGCATTCTAAATAGGTAAGTAGTATATTATAAACTGTACAGTATAAATAATGGATTACCTCTTATTTTTTATAAAGAACTATAAATAAATCGGTCATTTCAATAAGAGCATGTCATTTTTAAAGGCTGTTGGATCAATAAAAACTGTAAATAAGAAAAAATTGAAATAGTAAAAAATATTCAATATGTATTTTGTCATTAACAAATCAGTTTGGCGTGTTTCGAAAAGTTTAAAATTTTTCAAAGTAAATCAATTTTAGGTTAACTTGTGATGGTTTTTCAAGAAATGAAGAATGTCTGAAAATATTTTTATAAAATGACATTAAATGTCCAAAAAATAAAAATATATATCCACTTATTTACAAGTATTATTGAAAGGAAATACGTGTATTTAGTGCCAAAATTATACCCGCAATCCTTCACATTTCCTTCTCGTTTTCAACACTTGCCGTATACAAAGTTCACATATTAGAGTGTAAAATGGTTACTTTTATCCTTCAGCACATCTTTTTAGGATTCTATTGACAAACATGTCATAAGTTTTAGGCAACCATTCTTTAAAATGCAGAATTTGATTGGTCTAAAATTTTACAAAAGAATATTTAACCAATAATATTCGTATTATGCAGCCAAATGCTCACCTGGAATATACGAGAGACATTTTCAGTAGAAACAAAAACCAGACGAAAAGCGAGGATTTTACTTCCGCTACCCAAATGCTCTCGGATGATACACATTGGGGTAACCTAAAAATTTAATTTACCACCGTTTAATCCATATGGCGTTGACTAATAAACTATCATATATCAATTAGGAATTCTTTCTTCGGAATTTTTATTGGTGCTGAAATCGTATTAAAAATCAAGTCGAGTGACATCTCGTTCGAAATGCTTACAGTATACACGTTCCGTTGCAGGAACACTACTGTCCTATGTTTAGTTTGACAGAAAAAGCCTTTCAAGCGATCGTGTCTTGACTTTAGTTCAGAAAATTCCTATTATTTTGTAAATTCAAATGTCACCCTATGGAGAAGTACTGATTTTCTTCCAAATCGTTTAGTGTAGGTTATAGCCATTTAGATATCAAATAATAGTGTTTTCAATGGCCCATTTCCATCCTACCTAACGAGGTTAAAAAAATCAATCCAGACAATTGCTCCTGTGGTGAAATCGGTTCACCTCTACATTGCATCATAGTTTGCCCCTTACAGCATCATGGTATATGAGAACGCCTGCCGACCATCTTAAAATCGGATGGCTCAGGGATATTGCTAATAACAAGGGCTCGAGGGTCAAAAATATTAACATGGTGAGAATCATTGAGAATCATCAGGACTTGATGTGTATAGATATAGTGTAACTTAGTATGATGATATAGATGTAATTACTGTATAAATATAATAATGTATAAAAGTAATGTTAGTCATGTCACCTCGGTGGTATGTTCTATTCATCCAACCATATTTAATTAAACTGATACAGTGTCTCACGACACTAGGCACGGGAGTGTATGTTGGTTGGTTAGTTGTTCCAAACAACCACTCAGAGAAGAAATAAACACGCTTTCAGCGACTACAAAAATGAAGTATTTGTTTTACCCTTAGCATTCTGAGATTTTTTATTTTTTCATAACACATTACGCTTGACTGACTCTAATCTTGATACAACACTTGAAAAACTCTAAACCTGCAACAATCCAGGTTTTAGTTAAACATGTAACTGATGATGTTTTCGAAATAACGGATTCAAATGTTTTCAACCCTTTGTTGGTTGGGAGATTATAAAGTAGTTTATTATTGCTTTTACCTCAAAACACACATCGTAATGACTAGTTGAATCCCCCTGGGTTCTTTCAACCTTTAGAAAAATCTATTTCTCATTTCCTTATAATAGAATCCTTTGGAGAACGATTCTATTGGCACATTCTGTAGAATAGAATCTTTGGAAAGATTCCTTTATTGTGTGTGTGTTCTCTCTTTATAATTGAATCCTTTGGAAAGATTCTTTTGCTAATTTCCTTATAATAGAATCCTTTGGAAAGAAAGTGTTCAAGAAGATAAAAACTTGTTCAAGTCATGCAAGGAGATTACAATTTGTAAGGTGGAATTGTGTGCGTGGACCCCTCAGGAGGTTAACCAATTGAACTGAATGTAGTTTTTCTGCCCATTACTTCTCTCACTATATGTTTCAAAAATTATATAAACTTAAGCTGTCTTTATAGAATGTATATTTCTTACGTTAACTTGCACTGGCTCATTTCTATAGCTTCAGTCTTTCACTTTACCTTCAAGATTGACAACTGCGAAGTATAATTTGGGGAGCTAAGGAGGGTAATAAAGAAAAAAAAACCTTTAATTTACTTGAAACTAATCTGCGGAATAGGATCCTTAGAAAAAAAAGCGAGCTGTACTATTAGGCAAGTTTGGAAAATTATTTAGCCAACTGACGTTAACGCTGTCTGATTATAGAGGACAGAAGGGGATAATAAAAGAAAGGCTGCGCTTTCCCGTTATAAACTGTTGATGGGTTATAAGATGGGATCACATTTTTGTGGTCAAAGAGGTTAAGAGACCTGGAATTCTCAGAATATCAATGCATTTTTGTAGAATATAGCAAATAATGAATGAGCTAGCGAAGAATTTCAGTGGGAGTTATACATGATTATTCTATTGTTATTATTTTATTTTTGGAACTGATTCTCGGGATATATCGCAGAAGAGCAGAAGCTCATTAACTGACAAGAAGAATTTTTTGCACTGTACAGCTGCTTACAGATTAACTATAAGTTTCAGATGAAAAAAATAAAAATTTTGAGCATTTTGATGTACGTTTATTTTTTAAACAAATTACGACTATGTAATTCTCATGAAATCTTAGCGTGTGAGACAAATGTCAAAAATGAGTTTATACTCTAAGCCGATGATATATGTATTTTTGTAGACATATATCACATAGGCTTAGCTATAGGCAGTAGATATTGTAGTATTTTGTAATGGCAAAAAATAATTAAGTTAAAGAGTTTGAGAGAGGCTTTTTTTACATTATGATTATACGGGAAAATTTAATTTTCGAAATGTATTGGTGGAGGAGTAATAGTCGGATACTACCACTTCATAAAATACTGTTTCTTATAACAGGGGTCTATCATGATCAACAAGAGGATATTTCACTCATTTTCTGCGGACTGCTAGAACTTGTTGGAAGTATAGTAAACTGGTACTTCATCATGCTTTTTGAAATTAAACTTTCGAAATCAACAATCTCGAACTTAATTACATTTTTTTTAAATATTCATTTTTGTTTTCTTAAAAAGATTTATGGGTTTTTAAAATATGTTTCTGCAACAGAACATTTTTATTTCTATTGTAAGGAATAATTAGATAACCTCAAGAAATATAGCAAACACATTTCACATTTTCTGAATCCGCTAGTTTTGTAGAATTAACAGTACATTTTAAATTAAATCGCATGCGATATTCTGCTATCTTTTAAATATAATAAGTGTTCTATCTTCTATAATTATACTTTAATCAGTCCGGTATTCCATTGAACACTCTTACTTCGTATCAGAAAACTTAATAGCATTAGAACTTTCGTTAATACGAAGCGTCTACCATTCGCTGATAAACAGAATACATTTGTCGAAGAGGCAGGTGTTCGCATCTCGTTATATTAAAATAAACGAGCACCTGAAAAGTTCCAGAAGTCGAGGTTAAGGTCATGGGTTTCTTTTCGCTGCCTCCTGCTTTAACTTTAATTTTAAGATGACTTTGAGATAAATAATATTCTATGTGAGATATAAGTATGTGTTATTCTATAACTTTCCTTGTTGTCACTGTATTTTAATAGAAAACTTTCTCCTGATTGGGGCTCAGATGTCAGATTTTGCAGAAAGACTTTTGCATTAAAATCTAATAAGGTATGTAAGGAACATTCTAAAAACCAAAATACATGCGCTCTATATAATCGAATACGCAATGATATTGCTATCATTAATTAAAATAGTATCCGTCATATCACTTTCGATTCTTGTTTACTTAAATGATGTCTTCATTTTCAGAGATAAATAACTATTGAAGGCAGTATCGAAACAAGAAGAAAGTTAAAATATACTGTATGATATTGTTTGCTAAAACTGTTAAAGGATTTTCAGCTTCATCGTGAATAAATTATATGAACTTATGTAATGGAACAGTTTGTAAAAAAGACAAGGCAGACCGTTCCTTCCTTCCTTTAAGTTATTTCTTCTTAGTAATTCAATTATATTGCACATGCTAAATCAAAATAGTTGATTGATTTCCTTATTCCAATGAGAGAGAGAGAGACTAATCGTGTTATTTACGAAATGGCATAATGCATAGGTGCCCCAAAGCTTAACTGTCACGCAATTTTCCACTTCGGGAGACACCACTCACAAAATTGAATTTCCCAGTCCTTACAACCTTAAATATAGACGATAAAGTTCTCAGAAATGTGGTTTTTAATCCTAGTTTAGTGTATATCTGATACTATTACTATTACGAAAATTAATTTGGTACCATTTTCTATTGGATAAACTCATGCTTTACGTAGGTCATGATTGTCTAGTACTTGTTGAAATACGATTTGATTATTCACTTTATAATCACTTTTGAAGGGAACAAAAGGTTTATACAGATTTAAAAAAGAACATCTGATACCCAAAACAAATTCTATAGAACTACTACAAAAACTACTCCTTAAGTTATTAACTCTAATCAGAAAGTTTATTATGATCTTTGCCATTGTTTATCTTCAGTTTTGAGGTCATCTACCTGCCTTATTTAGAAAGTTATCAAAGTTATCTCACTTTGCTTTACGAATATAAATTCAAAAGAAATTAAAATGTCATCATGAAATACTAAGAGTACTTCCTTGTGATATAATAAAATATATTTTTTAAATCCATGAATACGTTAATTTTTAAAATGCCTTTGTCTTGAAGCTTCCCATTTCAAAGAGAAATGTGGTTAATCGAACGAACTATCCATTCAAAACCACACAACGAAAGAATCCGTAGCTATTTGAAAGTACATTGTTTTGGTTTCAACTACTAATGGATACCAAAGAGGAAGAAACTTTCCCTCTGAATTCTACTGAATCCAAGTAACGGAATCATTCTTTACAAAAAAAGGAGTGAAAAAACGGAGAACAAGCAAATACAGGAACACACAGAGAATACTTCCGGTGAAATGATTACAGGTTACCTCAATTAAAGAACCTTGCTTGGTGATGAATCTCCTTGAACTAAAACAAATTCTATCGAAATACTACAAAAACTACTCCTTAAATAATTAACTCGAATCACGAAGTTTATCATCATCTTTTTCCATTGTCTTCTCAATTTTGAAATCATCTACCTGCCTTATTTCGAAAGTTTTCAAGATTATTATTTATCTCATTTTGTTTTAAGAACACAAATTCAATAGAAATTAAAATGTCATCATGAAATACTAAGAGTTCTTCATTTTCCAATATAATGTTTTTTAAACTCATGCATACACTAATTTTTAAATGCCTTTGTCTAGAAGTTTCTCATTTTAAAAAGAAAATTGAACGAATTGGTTGACTGAACGAACCGTCCATTCAAAACCACGCAACGGAAGAATCCGTGGCTGTTTGAAAGTGCATGCTTTTGGTTTCAACTACTAATGGACAACCAAGAGAAAGAAACTTTCCCTTTGAAATCCACTGAATCCAAATTTTTACTAATTTCCACTAATTTTTAAATGCCTTTGTCTAGAAGTTTCTCATTTTAAAAAGAAAATTGAACGAATTGGTTGACTGAACGAACCGTCCATTCAAAACCACGCAACGGAAGAATCCGTGGCTGTTTGAAAGTGCATGCTTTTGGTTTCAACTACTAATGGACAACCAAGAGAAAGAAACTTTCCCTTTGAAATCCACTGAATCCAAATAACGTGATCGTTCTTAACAAAAACCGAAGGAACAAAAAAACGGAGAACAAGCAAAAATTCAGGAACACACAGAGAATGCGTCCGGTGAAATGATTACAGGTTGCCTCAATTAAAAAAAGAAGAATCTTCTTGGACTCAACCAAAAATCCAGAGCTCTTTTTAAGCGATGCAACAAGTTCCGGCTTTCTGGTCAATACTTTTGTTGGAAAGTCGATCCGTCACCCGACGTCCTTGCCCACGATGCGTGGACAGCGGCTTTGCAAATGAGGCGGCTGCTTCAAGAAAACTGCTCAGGTAAGGAAACAAGACAAAAAGACAAGACGCTGTTGCGTAACGCGTCTAAGGTCCGCGGGGTGCAATGAGGGGTAGAAGTGATGCTCCCCGATACCATCCTTGAGGATCTTAAGGTTATCGACTGATACGCTTGGGGTTGCACTCACAAGATGCGTCCGGTAAGGTGGTGAGTAACTCTCATTAACTCTCACAGATTGAGTCGGTTTAGCGGATGTTTAGAGATGAATTCAAATAAACCGCATCTCCTGGGGGTTTCTTCAACTAAAACCGCTACCCTGGCCTTTTTTTTATTATAGTGGTTATTGGGGTTTCGTGATTATGGAGGCCAGTAGAGCGAGAGTATAAAGATATATGTTCAGATTGGACGAATAATTTAGAATTAACGACACGAGATTTCCATGTTGTATGATATTACTTCTTCCCACAACACACATAATTACTAAATAACCACTATTGTTTGAAAGAATTCTGGGAAAGATTGTATTGGCCAAGAAGGCCAAAACTGCTTAGAAGTCATGCAGGGAAGACTAGAGGTTGCAGAACGGATATATGCGTGTGAATCTCTCAGAGGGTTAATAATTAGTTTCGAAGATTAACTCACTCTATTTATCATAGAAGGTATCTTCTTTATCAGTGCTATACTGGTTAGGGGAAGATGCTCAAATGAAAAAAAAATTACTACAGAGGTTAAATTTTTGGAGAAGGATTCTCTCGCATTTTTTGTGTGCACCCGCCACTCATACAATTGACCCTCCAAGTGGTTTCGACGAGATATTTCATCCACCAATTTCGCAAATGACGAGATATCTCGTCATCAAAATATTGCCGATTTTTTTTATGATGACGAGATCAAGATCTGGTCATTTTTCTCCTAATGACAAGATATCTCGTCCATCAAGATCTACTCACTTTTCTTCTAATGATGAGATATCTCGTTCATCAAGATCTGATCAGTTTTGATCGACTCTAATGAATGACTAGATGCCAATGACGAGGTTCCTCGTTGGAGACAACTATCAGGAGGGTTAATCATTTCTTATGAAAAGTAAAAACAGGAGTTTGATTCGTTTTGCAAATGAATTTATGCATTTTAAGCTGTTTACAAAAAGCTAAATGTATTAGGACATTAAGGACAATTTGCTGTCAAAGATTCAAGTTGCAATCTACAAAGAACTCACACACTTGGGATCTAATTAACCCTCGTGTAGCAAAATATAACCGTAGATACAAACTAATCCCGACTGACACTTGAACATGCTGAGAACAAAGAAATTCTGTAGTGCATGACCAAGGTTTTTAACCCCAAATATATATTTTCTGAATCCTTCAATTTTTATCATCGAATTTCATGATACTAACATTCTTGCAAAAGAGCACTTTTCACTCTTACAGAAAAGGGGCATGACCCCATAGCCCTTTCCCATTCACAGCCGTCTTTTTCATAATTCATGAAGAGATAATATTTAAGGACTAAAGATATATTCTTCGGTCATTTGTTTCAAGGTGATTAAATAATAATTTAGTGCTTAGTGTCTAAAGAAATGACTCAGCTTGGGCAAATATGGGCCCCTTGCGCCATAAATCTAACCCAACCAAACAACTCTTTAAAGTCTTGGACAAATTAATTCGTTTCCGGATGATTAATTGTTTTGAAAACTTTGGTAGGCAATGAGGTGTGGATACAAATTGAAATAGCCTGCAGCCGAATCGTTTGAATGCCTTCAATTCTCTCATATGTCGTAAGAAAGTAGAGGTAGTATCGATGGTTTAGTGAATAAAATTAAATAGCATTAAAAAGAATGATTAAGAAACTAAAAAAATCGTGAAATTAATTTGCAGGACCTTTTGCTTTTAATTATTCAAGTGGTTTGAACTAGGTATCTCATCCATCAAGATATTGCCGATTTTTTACTGGTAAGATCAAGTTATGGTCAGTTTTCGTCTAATGACGAGATAACTCGTCGAGACAACCATCAGGGGGGTTAATTACTAATACCCTTGGTCAAGGTATAATCTAGACCAAGAGGATTAGTACAAAAGACAAAAGATCATGTTTTACAAGTCACACAGCGACCAACTCTTGCTCATCCAGAAACTGTCCAACATTAGTAACGATGCAATCTAAAATATAGAAAGAAGTTTTTTGAGAGCTTCGTAGCATAGACGAGTTAGAAAGTTCTTAACTCTTCTCACAAGCTTTAATCCTAATCATAAAGGAACCGCGGAAGCCTAGTTGGTAGAGTCGCGGATTAGCTACGGGAGGGCTGCGAGTTCGAAGCTCGATCCAACCAGATCGTCGTGCACGTGGTGGCTGGTGCACAATATATCCATCATGGCCTCAAATGTCTTCATGTTGGCATAGTGGGGAAGTTCGGAGAGAGAGATGTCACCTCAGGTGTTGGCCTCAAATTTCTGAGGTGTTTTCTTCGGATCTTTCCCTACGGGACTGATCCCGGATCGTCACCAATGGCCGTTATGCTGCCTCAGTGCAACGTAAATTCAACAACCCACCTACCTAATTATAATTTTTCTGTCAATAAAATTACAGTGCCTTGAATTTATTTTTCATCGTATACATTATAATCTAGACCAAGAGGACCTACGTGGGAAAATAATGCAAGACTAAGGTTTTGCTAATGATGAGTAGAAACAGGAATAAAAATAAAGCTTCAAGAACTCAAAAATTCGATAAAAACGATTCGGATTACGCATCTAATAGTCAACTTCTTAAGAGTTCGCTGGAGTGCAACGCGTAAAAATAACTACAAACTGGTTAAAAACAGAACAGAGTAAGCTCCTTTAGTATTTAAACGCGGAAAATAATTCGGAACCAGTTTAGAACATTAACAGTAACCACCCTCTTCCAAATGACAATGGATCAGAATCACGAACTAGACTAGCCTCGAAGAGGAACGCCCTGAAGATCCTAAGTCTAAGCGTCACGTAATTAAACTTTCGCTTGAGCATCAACTAACTTAAGTTCCAGGGGATCTGTCGTCACCTTCCACCATCAAAGTAGGCCATCCAGTGAAAGCTTCATTACTATAATCTTTTCCTGAGAGAATATTAAGGACTTTTTTCAGACGCAAGTCGGCTTTGTAGATTCAATTAAAGCCTCGCATGAGGAAAACGGGGAGAGAATTGTTCCAACATATTAATTACACGCCGTTCATTCCAGTTCTGAGATGGTAATGTTGCAACAAAACAAGAGTAATTTAAATGCGTAATACCTTTATCACTCGAGCGAAAAATGCCAGATTTTCTTTTTATTGACGATGTACGTTTTCGGCTACCGTGTGATTTAATTTTAACTGCTCTAGATTTTTATTATAAACTACTTAAATCTCTTGAGGACTTCTGAAATAAAAACCTTTCAAAAACCTTTCAGATAGATGAACATCAATTGAATGTAAGCGTTTTGACCCTCATTTAAAGTGTCTATTTGCTGCTCTGGAAATTCAGTACTTCAGTTCTATTTCACTACTTTTCAATGCATCCGTGAATGTATTTTTTAATTCCTGTTTTGATGCAGAATGATAGATATTGAAAAAATTCATGTTTTAAGTTAAAAATTTAAACACATTTGTGTTTATTTCACACTTTACACATAGTTTTATGGGGAAGAAACGCGGGAAAATGAGATGGAAATAAGATTTTGTACATGAAATGCAAAATTTTTGGTGTTCCATTTTTCCTTTGCCACTATAATATACATTCTAGGTGGTATAGTCAATTTTAATTAGTTAGACTTTCAAAACGAATAAATAAATATATAAATATAAATTATAACAATATATAAATATAAATTATAATAAAATATAAATTATAATAATATATAAATTAATAAACAAATACAGGAGTTTTTCGTTTTATGTACAGATTTAACATGCCTCAAAGTTTGTAAACATTCATTGTTTGTAAATTAAGAAACTTTTACTTCGCTCACCCCCCCCCAAAAAAAAAAAAATTTTTCTATGCAATTCTATATGGTTTACTGTACGAACAATACTCGTTTCGTTTGTTAGATGAGATATCAGCCTTAGCATCAAAATATTTGATAGTTATTTCTTTAAATAAAAATATCAAGAAACATAATTTAATACGTATAGAAAGAGATTCATCAATTATACATTTTGGACTTTGAAAGCGTAATCAAAGACTTCTGGACTCGTAACAACTTTTCAAGTGGCATGATTTTAAGTGGTATCTCGGTTTCGGAACCCATTGGAAAAGCTAAAAGCCATAACATTATAATGCCTGAAATATTATAGATAATTATCTAATCAGCTTTGAAGGAATACATGGAAGGATTAGGAAAACAGGTATTTTAGGAAAAAAAATTCCATTGCGTTAGCCATTTAGTGTAATTTTGAAAAAAAACTTATCCAAACAGCTCACTAAGCTAAGAACAATCTTTGTTTACGTCAATATGTTCGCCAATCGCCTTGATACTACATGTTTTGCCTTTCACATATTTTCTTTTGACAGCTGTCTTCTAATTAGTCATATGCTCATCGATTATGCTTTTCTCTTTATGCTTATAACAACCGACAGTACAAATTAAATTCACTTTTAAAATAGGATTTAAAACCACGCATTTCATTAGTTTTGTTTAACATTCAATGGAAATGATTGTTTACTTCCTATCTAACGATCTAATTAGCCAGCGGAGCATTGTGATGTTTAATCAAGACAATGCCAAAAGCCAAATACAAATTACGTCATTTTTTCAGAGCTGCGTGAAAGAATTGTACACATTTATTTGTTGAACGTTGGCATGCTAGATCAATAACACATCCCTGTATGTTTTCAAACCGGTCAGGCTGTTTTAGTTACTGAAACTTTACTTTTTTACTAACTGAAAAAAAAATCACTATCTTTTTCTTCAAAGTTTCTCACTAAAAGTAGAAATTCAACAGATTTAAAAATTTTATGAAAGGCAATTAATTTGAGAGAGCTCAGGAATTATTGAAAATAAAAATACTCTACTGAAGGAACGAATTTCCTTTTTACCCCTTTTAAAAACGAACTTATCCTTTAAAGAATTTCCCAGTTGGAAGAGTAACGGATTAGCAACAGGAGGGTTGCGAGTTCGAAACTCGGACCAACCAAAGATAGTCGTATACACAGGGTCTGGTGCACATAAAATCTGTCATGGCCTCAAATGTCCTCCCGTTTGCGTGGTGTGGAAGTTTGGAGAGTGGGGTGCCTGCTCAGGTGTTGACCTCGTCATCTGACATTAGTTCAAAATTACGTGGTGTTGTCCTCGGTACTTCCCCTTTGGTATTGATCCCGGACCGTCGCCAATAGCCCGTTGTGTTGCTCCAGTGCAACGTAAATAAATTACCTACCTACGTTTATAAAATGTACACTGCTGGCCACCTAAATTGCAACACCAAGAAAGACAGGAGATATCACAACAAAATTTATTTTGTAGATAACATGTTGACCAAGTATCAAATGATTAAATTTATAGACTTCTGTGAAGTGTGGTTCCTGCCAAAATCAGTAGCCAGAGTAGCCGCCATTGTTGGAGATCACCGCTGCCACACGCATCGGCATTGATTCAAAGAGACTTTGGATGTGTTCTTGGGGTACAGCAGACCAAGCAGCTTCCACACGTTGCCAAAGTTGATCTGGTGTGGCAGCTGGGGATGTATTCTGGGTCAATCGTTGAGCAACCATGGACCACATGTTTTCTATCGGCGAAAGATCCGGAGAGCGAGCTGGCCAGGGAAGCAATTCAATCTGGCGATTGACGAAGAACCCTTGGACAATGCGTGCCACGTGTGGTCGCGCATTATCCTGTTGAAATATGGCTGTGGGCAAGCCCTGAAGGTAAGGAAGGACAGCTGGCTCCAACACCTCGGAGATGTAGCGCTGGCTGTTTAAAGTACCGGCAATGCGTACTAGAGGAGTGCGAGAGTGATATCCAATACCGCCCCATACCATAATACCCGGTGCAGGACCAGTGTGGCGGTGCATAACGCAGCTGTTCAGCATCCTCTCTCCACGGTGTCTCCAGATTCGAATCCGACCATCGTGGTGTTGCAGACAGAAGCGTGACTCGTCAGTAAAGACAATTTCATTCCATTCTGCCGTCCACATCCTTCTTTCATCGCACCATTGGCGGCGGAAACGTCTGTGGTTCTGCGTCAAGGGTAGACGAAGCAATGGACGTCTTGCGGACAGACCACTCTGCTGTAAACGGCGTCGAATGGTACGCGCAGACACTGGATGATGCGGTACAGACTGAATGTGCTGTGCTATGGTTAGTGCTGTGGCTGAGCGATCCGTCACTGCCATACGCACAATATGCCTGTCATCACGTGAAGTGGTGCACTGAGGTGGATGCGATCGAACACGTCGGTCCGTCGTACCCTCCTGCATCCAACGATCACATATCCGCATCCGATCACATATCCGCAAACCATACAGTTGTTTGGTTTCGTCCAACACGGCTACCGATTTCCCTGAAAGAAAATCCACAATCTCGGTAGGCCACTATCCTTCCTCTGTCGAACTCGGATACTTGATCAAAAGATGATCGCTGTTTTCTACGAGGCATAATTGATCGTTTTTTTGAAAAAACCACAAGAAAAACACAATTGCCGTACTTGAAATCGTCGAAATCTCCAAGCCTTAAATAGAGCTTTGAAGTGGCGCCACAGGCGCGCGTGATGTGCGTCTGCGCTGAAATTCTAATCATTTGCATATCTCACCTCCGCTAATGCATGTTGTAAATTTCATATTATTTGCATGCTTCCTTCAGGGTGTTGCATTTACGGTGGCCAGCAGTGTACTTTCTTTTTTACAATGTTTCTTAGCAAAAAATAGAAATTAAACAAAGAGATTTAAAAATTTTATGAAAGCAATTAATTTGAGAGTTCGAGAATTATTAAAATTAAAGTACTCCATTGAAGGAGCTAATTTCCCTTTTTACCACTTTTAAAGACGAACTTATTCTTTAAGAACCGCAAATCCCCGCACGTAAAATCTCTTAATTTCATGGTTTCTCAACAATGGAGACGAACAGATATATTCCGATTCACCGACTGCGATTATACTACTAAAGAGTGGACAAGAGCACATAAAAGCTCCTTTACTTGAGGAAGGGATCAACGGTGAGGCGATCCTTTCACAATGGCATATAATCGTGGATTCGTGCAAGGATCACAAAAGATGTTGCCATTGGCCTGAAAATAAGACAGGCCAATTATCTCTAGTTTGGAAATCCGTAAACAATTTCGTGGTCTCTACTGAAAAATTTTTTGTTATCGTGTGTGGTTAACTTTTCCTATTCAATTCGATCCATCGTGGACTAAATTAAATTAAATTTTCTTATCGGTGAATTTATTATTTGTTGTGATAAATTATATATATATTACTTGCTTTGACAGTGGCTTTAAATTATAGAATTCCTTATATTATATTAAGATTATCCTTTGAATTTATCGAAATTTCAAAGTAGCTCCAACTGCAATCTAGGTTGAGCCCAAAATTTAAATGTTCTTAAAATCCAATACCTTTAGTTAAGACGTTAATCCTCGTGTGGCAAAAAATAATTATAAAACAACAAAACGTTCGTACCTTTATAAATCATATTTTTATTCTCTGAGTTAACTTCAAGTCAATGCGTTTATAATATGTTGGAATCGATGCAGAATTTATTAGATCTGTATCTTGGTAGGAAAAGGGCTAATGTCCATCGTGCAAATTTTTGATAACACCGAAGTAATTATTCTCTCTCTTTTTAATTTTTAATTCAGCGTACAAAAAATATTTTCCAAATTTTTTATTTTTGCTAACGTATTGACAGGAAGACTTTTCTATAACTTTAACTACATTACCTTAAAGTGATTTTTTAACTCAAAATCTGCAAATTTGGAAATGGCCCCTGTTCTACCACAGTACGGAGATAAAAATCGAGAATTTTAGTCACTTAGCTTTAAAAACATTTAAAACACGTCCTGAACACTAGAACTTTTTAAAAAATTTTAAAAACAATTTTTTAAAGTTTTTCTTATACGACTTTCAAAGGGACTCCTCAAAAAGTATTTAGAATGCAACGTGTTAAAATGTAATAAAATTGCTGAAGTCATTAATTGAAACCAACATTTAGACAAATTAAATATACTTTGAATAACATATGAGTTATCAATCTTTTTCGTAATACTCAAGACATGGAATCCAAAGATGTTGAATAAAATAATACGAAACTTGTGGTGTAATATTGACGCGAATGCTCATGCATCATTAAAAACAGAAACTAAACAAAAAAAATTACTTGTAAAACAAGCAAAACTCCCAAGAGTTTATTACCACCAACATGAATTCAATGGTAAAATATATCTGATGTTTTTTCTTTGCAATGCTTAGCATCTCCTTTTTCTGCAACATAAAATTACTCCGAACTTCTTACGTCTATATCCTTACATTTCCAGCAAATCTAGTTCTGTATCTCTAGTCTCAACGACCTTTCACACTGAACGTCTCTGAGGTTATAAAAAACAAGATTCAGGAATCAGCTTTTATGATCAAATATTCGGATTACACGGAAAAAGAATGGATGGTATACATAAATAACCACATCGGCGAACGGTGGCATCTAAAATCTAAGACATACTCGTCATGTGATTACGAAACCCAGACAGAAGAGAAAGATCGTAAAAGGAGATACAAAAAAGAGTATCACAATTACCAGAGTATATTCAGCAGCCGCGAATATATCAACTCATTCTTTTAGTGGGGTATGAAAAGTGGAAAATTTTATCGCTAGCAGACAAGGTATTAACGAAGTTACTACTGTAATTACCTTGTGAAATGTTTCTCGTTGCAGTCTTAAAGGCCTAGCTATTGCATTTTTTACAATCTTTGGAATTTAGATTTCACTCGTTGCCGCACAGGGAACACTGAACTGCAACGAGAGGGCTTCGCATGATTGGAAAGCGGCTCAGTCCTTTCGTTTAGAATTAATCGATGATTCCTCATTCTACTTTCAGACAGACTTTTAACCCTTCTGGTAGTTGTCTCATCGAGGTATCTCGTCGTTATCAAAGCTGACTAGATCCTATGGACGAGATATCTCGTGATTAGAAAAAAAACTGACCAGATCCTGATGGACGAGATATTTGTGATTAGAAAAAAACTGACTAGATCTTGATATCGTCATCATGAAGAAAACCGGCAATATCTTGATGGCGTCATTAACAAAATTGGCCAGATCTTGATGGACGAGATATCTCGTCGAAACTTCTTGTAGGGTTAACTTTGTAGATCTGGGCAGACCTTTATCCCAGGCCTGGTCAAGGCGTTGATCGTGGTCCATTGGAAGGCGGTGAAAATTTTAAGGCGACCTACTGTGTTAAGAAAAAGTCATATTTTCCAAAGTTGTCCTAATCAAATGAAAAATTTCAAAATTGATCAACCTGGGAGGAAGAATTACGTAACTGATTTCCTTTAATTACCTATTTTTATCTCGTTATCTTTGTGTTTTGATAATGTGGAAATAAGTTAAAAATTAGTATAGCCCGACTTAGATTTTAATCACGTGGTTTTCAGTAAGTCTACTCTTTGAATGAGATGATTGGTTGAAACGTGAACAAAGCGCTTTCACAATTGGCGTTTTAAGTGCGTTTTCTGGTTCTGATTTCATCGTTCTATAACGAAAGCGATAGCAGTGTTTATTTTCCGGTGGAGAAAAAATAATCCATACATATAGATCCATATATAGCAGTATGTATTTTTGCATATGACAGCCCTTTCCCTTTAGCGAGTTTAGCACCTTTCTTCAAATGGATTTTTCAGAGGCAAACTGCCTCACAATGATTGGATTGTAGCTATATTTATTCACGAAAGCAGAACATTTAACAGTGCACTGTAATTCGACAAATTAATGAACTTTCAAGGTATTTATATTTGATACTCGAAGCTTCTTTTTATTTGTTTTTTTTTATAGCAGATCATATAAGGTTATTTTATCGCATCGTAATAAATATACGATGAACCGCGACACGGAGAAAATTAGAACTAGCTCTTGGTCTGTAAAAGTTTGCTTTAGTTGTTGATACCTGTTTTATCATGTGGCACTAATCGTTAAGTTAAATAAGAATTTAGGATGCGCGGATAAAACTGGGCTATGTAGAACATTAATGTATGTATACTAAACAATTTCAGATAGTCCCGAATACACTATGCCTCTATCGCATCGCATTAAATGGGATTTTATAATAGATGTGATTCAATTACAGATTATGATATTCAATTAAAGATTCGAATTATATTATAATTTCAGAGGTCCGATATGCCCTGGTGTAGAAACAAATGACGATAGAGACAAAAACGTATACCTAACCAAACCCACAATTTTGGCAATGAAATACACTCTCCATACACATTACAGAACATCTCGAGGCAGATCTGAACTTTTTTTTAATCCTACGCCAGACCTCAACCTTTTCACCATAAGTCTCAGTTTGGCAACCCAATAGAGTCTTGAAACAGAAATAAAATATGTAACTCTATCAGCAGTATTATTCACTACGATGTCAGTATCAGGGAAACTATTGAGGTGAGTTCCTGTCATGTCTGAAGGGTCATACAAAGGGCAAGCTGGAGAGTCTGACAAGCCAATTCGGTGATGTTTTCCCAGGTAGTGGTGTCCAGTGGAAACACGAAAACAAGAGACTTGTATAGCTCTCGGTAGAACCTGTGGCAGCTGAGACCTTAGAAAGGAGTTCCGGTCTTTTTCTTGTTACATTTTTGTAAATATTTAATAGGGAATACTTTATTTTTGTTTTTATAATCATTTTTTCTGTATGGTATTCAAAGGAATGACATGACTGGTAATTCAGAATCGGCCTTAGCTAATCCATCTGTCAATTCATGTCCATGTGACAGGGGATTAAAAGTAGTGTGATATGTCAGCGACTGACCATAATAGAATTTATTGCGATTTGGCACCTGGAAATCGATGCTTAGCAACTGCGAGAGGCAGATGTAATTGCCTTGACGATGGCCGGAGAGTAAAAAAATGACAATATTAGATTTGTTTCTTTCCCTGATAAAGATTGGTTGTTTAAGTTCGGAATTGAGGGTTAATTGCTTGCTTTGACTGGTGGCATGATAGTCGACAAAAATGACAACATTAGAATCGTTTCTTTCCCTGAGAAAGATTGGGCCGCGGTAGCCCAGTTGGAAGAGTAACAGATTAGCAGCCGGAGGGTTGCGAGTTCGAAACTCAGTCTAGCCAGAGACCGTCGTGTGCGTGGGGGTTGTTGCACATTAAATCTGTCGTGGCCTCAAATGTCCTCACGCTGGAGTGGTGTGGAAGTTTGGAGAGTGGGGTGCCAGCTCAGGTGTTTAACTCGTCATCTGACAGTGGTTCAAAATTACGATGTGTCCACGGATCTTTTCCTTCAGGATTGATCCCAGAGCGTTGCTAATAGCACGTTGTGCTGTTCCAGTGCGAAGTTAATTAAATACCTACCTACCTTTCCCTGAGAGCGATTAATTTAAGTTCGGAAATATTTCATGTAACAAAATAAACTTTATTTCTAATTCTAGAAACTGACTGTGATTGTTATTGCTCTATATAACGTATCCGCAATCGACCACATCCTTTAGAGTAAATAGTCGCATTCGTATATTCCAAACACTAACACAAAAGGTGGCTTTTTATGGTGCGGTGTATATTTTGTGCAATTTCGTTTTTCCTTCCTCCTACTCCAACGAATTTCCAGTACTGTTGTCAGAGCACTGTTTGGTAAACCTTCGCGTACGTGAACTATATCCTTGAAATGTTTTGTGCCACCGCCGGCTGTATAAACAGAAAACAAGACGGAACATTAGATACTGTTGCAAAAGCCCACACACCTGCATAACATACCGACATCACTCAGCTGGGGAAATCTCTGTGCAGAACTCCGCATCATGTAACTGTCAATTCATTTCAGGTTAGAGGTTGTACTTTTATATTATTATATTTATGTGATTATAGCACAGACAATTTATTAAAATATAATAAATTGTCTGTGCTATAATCACATAAAACGCCTTATGCAATTTCGATAAATGATTGCAAATCTGGGAAAGTTTGAGCAAATATAATTTTTTTAGATATATGTATCACATCGATACCAAACTATTTCAAACCATTACACTTAAATACCTTGCAATGAAAATTTATTGCGTAAAAGCAGCAAAATTGAACTGCAATGGCAACAACTTTATCAAAATTACAACTTATTACAATCCAAAAGTTGTGTTTCAATAAAGATAACGCAAAAATACTTAAGTCTTATTTTGGCATCTAACTGTGTATGGGCACATATACATAATACGTGGGGTTCACAGCACGTAATACGTACTTTTAAATACAGAAATACCTCAAATAATTTCAAGATTTCATACTTTGTCACAACAGACAGCACATTTCGACATCCTAATTCTTGGTGTGTGAACATATAGTGTGTGAACATATCATAGTGTGTGAACATATCATAGTGTGTGAACACATAAATGATTAGAGGATAATGCATTTTATAATAATTATGAATTAATATTATATACAATATATTAATTGAAAATGGCAACGTCTTGAGATAAAAGATAAAAAGTGGAAATAATTATAACAATATGATTATCTGAGGTGCTTACAGACCGTCACTTAAATTGAATAATTTTACGTAATATAAAGAATGACTAAAGAAGATTTTGCTTGAATTATGTATATTTCTATAAATAATAACCCAAAAATATAAAGAATACAAAAATACGAAATTACTTATTAGGTTTTCAATTATTTGAACGTGATGATAAAACCTATTGTTAAATTAATGCATTTTAAACTTCCGGTAAAAAAATTTCTCCAATATAAATCTTAATATAGCCATTCGAATGAATGACCTCTAAATGTGTAAAAATCTTCCTATTCCTACTCAATGCAGCTTTAAAAACAAACAATGGCGTCAACTAAATCGTAAAGGAAGTGTCTTCGTGTCGAATAATTTGATAAAACAATGAAAACTTTCGATTAAAAAATCAGATTCGCCATGGCATCTTGCAATCATGAGTCAAAAGCGAGTAAGATTTCAATGAAAATAGAATGCATAAAAATGACAAAATTAGAAACCCGGAAAATTCCAACGTTGAGGAACACGGAATCTAAAATGTATTGGACAAAACGAAAAAAGTTCGATCGTAGTGCTCGAAACATTCCGAGTTAGGATCAGATTCTAAGACAATTCGAAATAAATCTTGAAATTTTTTATATTCCATTAGGCCTCACGAAAGGTCAACATACAAAGCAGTAAGACTCTTGCGGACATTTACAAAGCAATCTTGAAACCAATCATCACTAATCTTTGCATCTATAAAGGTGTTTCTACAATAGACAGTAAATGCATATCATGTCATCCAGTTTCTCTAGATAAAGCGCATACTATTACCGCCACAGTAAGCAAATTAGCAGCCGAATTCTCATAAAGAACCACAGCCCATTGTTCCAGGGCAGCAGACAATGCGAGAGGATAGCGAACAAAGAAAGCATCCAACAAGGTATTTTCTGGACTTCAGGTAAATGGTCGCCATCGACCTTCAATGTCCGTAGATGACCCCTTTTGTGATGCTTCCCTAAAGGTCAAGGACAAGACATGCATTGGTGCTATTAACTACACATTGAAACCTGCACTTAAATAATCTCAAACTTTCCTTGTTAAATCACGACTTCTTGATCACATTTAGAGAAAGTGAAATGAGATGGCGGACCAACTAATCAAAAAAGGGACACATTCTTCAGACTTGTCTACAAAATATACCCCTGGGATCTGCTAGGTAGATAATTAACGTCGCACTGGAGCAACACAACGGGCTATTGGCGAAAGTCCGGGATCAATCCATGAGGGAAAGTTCCAAGGGCAACGCCTCGTAATTATGAACCACGGTCGGATGACGAGGTCAATACCTGAGCTGGCACCCGTCTCTCCAAACTTTCACACCACGCCAAAATGAGGACATTTGAGGCTATGACAGATGCAAAATGCACCAGCCCCCGTGTAGACGGTGGTGCTTGGCTGGACCGAGTTTCGAACTCGCAACCTTCCGGTTGCTAATCCGTTGCTCTTCCAACTGAACCACCACGGCTCTTTTGGGATCTGCAATTTGAATATAAAGAATAAATTTACCATCTGGGTAGTTGTCTCGAAAAGGTATCTCGTCATTAGCAAAAACTGACCAGATCTTGATGGATATCTCGTCATTAGATGAAAATGACAATATCGATCCCGTCATCATTAGAAAATCAGCACTATCTTGATGACGAGATATCTCGTCATAAGCAAAATTGGTCAGACCTTGATGGATGAGACATCTGCATTACCATTTCGTCGAAACCACTTGAAGGGTTAAAAGACGGGTATAAAAGTAGTGGCTGATAACTCAAAATATAAAAAGTAGGAGTTGATTGTGGCCTGATAATTGCTGTATAGAGTATTGACAGGGCATGATTGCCTGTCAATACTCTATACAGCAATACATTTGTATCGTTTTGGCATCTTGTGTTTCCCGAAATGTGTCCTTTGCAGAGCGAAGGTTGACATTGACTGTGATTAATTTTTGGAATGTGGGGCGTTAACAAGGGTCCGTGCTCGCTTTTGGAAGGCTCGAGAATTTTTGAAGTAACTGGAATCTGAATCTTTTTCCTACCTTTCTTTTTGTTCTATGCTCTAATTTCATGTGTCACATAGCGAAACATGGTGGTTAATAGATGTTGATAGGACATACCTCTGGCAATTCACAGCATTATTTCAGAAACCAAATTCACATCTAAGCTTAAATTGATTAAAGAGTTGATATTATATAACCATATCTGGATGTCGAGAATTCCATCAAATTAATATCTAAAAGTAAATAAATAAAATTTAAAAACTATTTTCAAATTTTAGAATTATGGAAAACATTTAAGCACCCTTGTTAAGCTTTTAACAAGGTAATTTCCATAAGAAAATTTAAAAAGTTTTTGTCGTGTTTCCTTTTTTCTTTAATAAAATCATTTAAAATTGCAATATCAAATGTATGACTTATATTTTCACAAATTCTAAACAAAATTAATAGCCCATTTTTTCAGCTTACTTACAATTTTAAACAGGGCCGTTGTAGCCCGGTTGGAAGAGTAACGGATTAGCAACTGGAGGATTGCGAGCTCGTATTCAACCAAAAACCGTCGTGTAAAAAGGGGACTGGTGCATGTTAAATTTGTCGGGCCTCAAATGTCCTCACGTTGGCGTAGTGTGGAAGTTTGGATAGTGGGGTACCAGCTTAGGTGTTGATCTCGTCATCTGACCATGGTTCAAAATTACGAGGTGATTTCCTTGAATCTTTCTCTTCAGGATTGATCCCGGACCATAGCCCGTTTTGTTGTTCCAGTGTGACGTTAATTAAAAGAACCTTACATGCCATACCAATTTTAAACCAACTTAGTTTTAATATACAAAAAATTTGCGGAAACTTAACGCATATTTCAAAAGAAATGAAGAAAATACAATGTTCTTTCTGGAATTCGAAATTTTGATAATTTCAGTTTTAAATTAATAAGCAAATTTATACTTTTTATCCAATCCAGCCTTAATAACACAATTTTCTATCGATAGGTTCCAATTCATATGAACTTTTTAACGTTTTTCTTTCTTTCACTAGATAAATAGAATGGATATTGCCACAATTCTTTCAAACGATATTGCAGAATACCATTCATAACCTCCTAACAATTGACAAAAACTTTAACACAATAGCTAATACTCTGCTTGACTCTCCTCAATGACATTTCAAATTCATTTTGAATTGTATTGATACATGCGAATTCGAAGGCCCTGTCACTTTTTATTCCGTAGAATAGCTAAAAGAGATCAGGGTTATGATATTAAGAATAGAGAAAATAAGTTTATTTCTTTTCAAGCATCGTATGTTACGAAAGGACCTACCTAAGCAAATCTCAAAAAGAGTAGCTGTATAATCACAATGCAACCGAGTGGTTGTATTATCATGTTCATTTATCTACACATTAGAAATAAATATACAGTAGTATATTTAATTCTCATGCACAAATGAAAATAACTGCGACACTGTTCTCTTTGCTGTACAAGTACTGATATTGAGCAACTAAATCTGTTAGTAAACAAGTATAGATGTTTTAAGGTTAAAAATATTAGCCAACTGGTAGTTAATTTTAAAAAATGTTCAAAACACAACTTATCTAGATTTCGGAAAGAAGTAGTCAATGACCTATTCGATGAATCAGCAGTCCGTGGAATAGTTAAAATAAACATCGCCAGAACTAAACTAAAGCACAAGTGAAAACAATCAAATTATCAAGGGCTTGACTGAAAAAAAATGATTGAAAACGGTCTTTATAAAGATGTTAAAAAACAAATAGTCAGTGGCTATTTCCAGCGTAAAGCCTTTCCCATCATCAGGGCAAAAATCAATCATTTTGTTTTTTCAAGTGTCACTAACTACTAACATCACATACTTCCGCGACAATGGGCACTGGTGTGTGTGATGGTGTTAGTAGTTTGTAAAACTTAAAATTGAGTTTCCCACATATGTTTTACATAGGTGGTCGTTGAATAAGATACCTTAGCTAACCCTCTTAGTAGTTGTCTCGATCAAGTGTCCCGTAGTTGGCAGAAACTGACCAGATCTTGATGGACGAGATATCTCGTCACTAAAAAATCTGACCGGATGTGGATCTCGCCATCATAAAGAAATCGACAATATCGTGATGATGAGATATCTCGTCATTAGCAGAATTGGTCAAATCTTGATGGACGAGATATCTCGTCTAAACCACCTAGAGGATTAATTACATAAAAACCTCGGAAAACCGACTAATAAAGGTTGTACAAACAACAAAATGATTGATTTTTGACCTGATGATGTTGAACGTGTTGTTCCGCGAAGATAGCCACAGACTATTTGTTTTCAATATCTTTATAAAAACCGTCTTCTCACAATTCAACTTTTACCGAATTCAGAAATGTATCTGATTTCCCAAATCAAAAAAGTCAATTTAACGAATATAATAAGCTTAATGTAAAAAAAATAAAAAGTTGTACGGAGAAGATTTGCGGCTGTGCTTGACTGCTCCAATACCTTGCAAGTGACGGAATCGTCAGTCGAGGCGATCGTAAAGTTGTCCATAAAACACCTCGCTGTAGGCCACGAAGACGTTCCTAAATTTCTAATTATAATCTAAGAGGGAAAATTAGAACAACGAGCAGGCAGGGGCGGAGAGCGAGACCTTTAAGAGCGTGATACGCTCCACATGTTTTGAAGGACATTTTTTCCCAAGAAGCGAACCTTGCGTCCAATGACTTGGTGAGTAAATACAATCCATCCAGTGAAACTGATTCGAGACCGATAGATATAATGTATATTCCATTTCGAATTGGTCGTAGATAATCTTGGAAAGTTACCTCTCCAAATCGACATAGCATTGTGTCGACCAAGATTTCCATCTTAACCTTTAATTACTTGTGTTGAGTAGTGAAAAAATGGTAGGTTGTGTTGACATAAACCATAGTTTTGACGTGAATACTCGGGCCTGATGTTGGATTGTGGAATGAATGAAGCAGACATAGGAAGTTTGAACGATTGTTTATTGTGTGTGAATATTCAACAATTAGTTTAAAGTTTGAACGATTAAAGTGGAGTATGATCTTAATATTGAAGGATGATTTTATTGATCAAGGGCTTGTAATTGTAGTGTAGTTCGGTAGCATTCGAATGACAGTCTTCAATCCACGCAATCCAAAGTTACATTGGCCCAAAGCTCGCCCAGCACCGTGTAATTTCGAAATATTGAGGATCCCCTCCCCTCGCTCAGTGAGCCTGCGCACTCGGTCCGAAGGTCATGTCAGGTTCGGAAATCCTTATTTCTAAACGACACTATATTTATCTTTTGGATGCCTTTTTCTAGTTCTGAAATCATAAGACAAAATAGTTGCAACACTCGACTTTTCATACATGCCCCAGTATTGCTCCAATTTTAAAGACGAATTCACTTCAAATACATATACTCATATCGAAATTCAGCCCAAATTAATTATACCTATTTATTTACTAATCAATCACCTCACAAGGAGTATTTGGAATTTGGAGCAAACCACATTCCACAACAAAATATATTATATTTTGTCATTTGGGAACAGTCGCCTCCACGCTTCTTGCAAACGATGAAACCATATCAGGAAGAGTTTGAAAACCCAACAGGGGTACACCAACTTTGGAGCTTATCAGAAATAAAAAATGTAGAGAACTTGTAAAACAAATTATACTTCTTATTGCTTGATTTCTTTCTACATGTTTTTGAAAATTCGAATGACAATTTGTGTACCTTCTGACGGGATAAGGACGTTTAAACCCCATTGCTTTTTGAAAGATGATTAATTAAGAGTGAAAGTAACTATCTGTGTTCACAATACCCTGATACTTAGGTAATGTGAACAGAAAGTTAATTGAATGTAATTTTATTTACAGTATTATGTTCAAAACTTTAAGATAAAATTAATAAAATATTTTTAAAGCTTTCCAACACTAAAATATATTCCTTATAATTAAATTCCTTAATAGAGTCGTCATTTGACCGTGGTTCAAAATTACTTGGTGTTGTCCTCGGATCTTTCCCTTCGGGATGGATCTCGGACAGTCGCCAATAGCCAGTTGTGTTGCTCCAGTATGACGTTAAATAACTAGCTACCTTAACAAAGTAATATTTGTCATTGAATGAGAGAAAGATTACTTATGTGCTAGTCAAAATTAAAAGCGCTTTAGACTAATATAATTCGAGTTATGTTAAATTTAAAGGCTGTTCAGACTAAGCATTAGCCTTCTCTTTAATATATAATATTGTACTTTATATTTAGGTTTTAAAAATTTGCTTTTGTTTATGAAATACCGATCTTAAATATGCGTGGGGTTTGGCGCAGCTTGATCAGATTAGGCCCTTGCACCATAAAAAAACTAACCAAACCGAATATTTTAATGTATACTAATTTAAAAACAATCTTTCAGCAAACAATTTTCGAGATTTTAAACCCGAACATTTTAAAACGAAAATAGAATGTTACTGTAAATAGTAATTTTCAAGGAACCATTAGAAAGACGAGACATGTAGCATTTTGCTTGAAGGTGTTCAAATTTACAGGAACTAATTGCTTAACACATGAATGCAGGTCATGTGCTTTAGTTGAGTTCGCTTTCGTTGTGAGCATCAATTGTAATTCAGGTTGTCTCTAGAGATTTTTATCTTGTGTACAAGAGGAAAATTTGATAACATTTATAAGTTATAAGTCTTACCAGGTAATTCTAAATTTGAAGAGCGAGATTTGGGTTTATTTTCAGTTTTAAAACTTGTAGAACGCTTCGTTTTTTGTGTCGAAAACATGTCTAAAAGTAGCATAAAAGGTAACTTCCTTAAACATGGACTTTTTATAAGATTGAATTATGTGGTTCAAATATATATATTTATAAAAAAGTACTTTATGGTGAAATATCACGAATTCTACTTTTCAGTCTTGATCTCGGAATTTGATTTACTTTCCATTACTGTTAATCAATTTCTTTTGCAGAATTATTAGACATTTTATAAATACATTTTTAAATTCTTTTAAATTCCAATCAACGAAAAATCAGTAAACTTCCTTTTATATGGCTTATGTAATATGCATAACTGATAGCATAAAAAAGAGTGAATGTAACTCATGTATGAATAAGTTAACCATATAAATAAGACTTATCTGTTTGAAATTGTGAATTATGAGTACAACGTCGCATATTCTGAAGATATACAATCTATTGTTTTCTAACCAACTTCCAAAGGGTATGGTGATTTATATAAAATAGCTATACAATAGCTATAACAGCAAATATGCCCGCTATATCTTTGAACGAATACTGTTCACATATTGAAGGTAAATTCTGTATTAAAGTCTATAAAAAAATTTAAAATTAGTCCTAGAATAAAACGAAATAGAAAGTCAACAGGAATCGAAATTAATCTTTAGTTCCTACGTTTAAGATTAAAGTTGTAATGGAGCACTCTTTGCAATGAGAAAATTGATGCTAACGAAATGTTAGTTCCATGCCAGTCAAAAGTGAAAAGTATTAGTTCAAAAACTCAAGTTCAAATTTTAGTTAATTCGCACAAATTATGTTCTTTACTAATACTAACATTCAGTAGGTCTGCTAATTTTAAAATTTAACTCTTAATTTAACCCAGAGTAAGGTTCTAAATTCTAAGAAATTTCTTAGAATTTAAAGTGCAAACTAATTCAAATTTTCTTTATTATCTATAGTTTCAAAAGTATGTATAGGCATTCTTAGACTCAAGTAAAATTTAACTTTTATACAGATGGATTGAATATTTGTTTTAGTGTGAAAACTATTTGTTACTAACATTATTTTTTAATGTTCCTAATTGTCGAGTTTTTAAATTGTGTATTTATTTTAAGTGCCAAGCAGTCAACATCATTTTATGACATTAGAATTTGAGGGAATGTTAAATTGAAACTGACTGGGAACTCCATTGATCATTAATTGTTCCTATTTGCGTAATTTTCCTATTCTGGGATAAACGTATGTCGAAATTTCGCTTTTCTCTATTGTTTGTCTTTCAAAGGCATTTTACTTTAAAGCTGAAAAGTGGTGCTTTTAACTCCCTGTCACTGATTTATGTCTTTCCATTTATATCCATTGTAACTAGGAATACAAAAGATCTAATAGCGTCGACTTTACTTTCTTATTGAAAACTAGAAATAAAAGAGTGTTCCTTTTCTAAACAAGAATTTTTATGCGTTTTAAAGCATGAAATCTCTTGGAATGTAAGTACATTTTTCTTTTCTAAAACAACCAGATGAAATATGCTCATAAGTAGAAAAATCAAAATGAACAATTGTCAATGCAATATAACATATTCCACTATCTAGACTTCCATAAAAAGTAAGCGAACATTACTTATTCAATTTATTCTGAAAATTATTTTAAGTTTGGAATCTGAATACATTGAGAAATCTTTCCTGTCATAACAAAATTTATACTAAATATACGGAAATATACGGAATATATTTTAAAAGTATGTCTTGAATCAATCCTTGCAGACATAGTGTTTATACAAAATATAGGGATGCAAACGTATATTTTAAAAGTATTATTCTTGAATCAGTCTTTGCAGACATAGTAAAGATTATACTAAGTAGGAAGGTAAGTATGTATTTTTTAAATATTCTTGGAATCAAACTTTTCAATCACAAAAAAGTTTTTATTAAATACGGTATTCTGAAATCAATCTTTGCAGTTATAATAATGTTTATACTAAATAGAGAGGAGGTGAATGCATATTTTAAAGATATTATTCCTGAATCAATCTTTGCAGTCTTTAGGGAGGTGAATATTTTTGAAATGTTTGTCTTGAATCTCTCTCATAAAGTTGACTAAAAGGGTTTAAGTACAATATTAGTTGTATTTAATAAAATAAATAAACAAATTGTTACAATTGTAAATACTATTTTAATCTATAAATATCTGCATTTTTTTAAATAATTCTTAAACAAATGCTGAAAAAAGTTGCAATAAAAAATTATTTAACAATACCCAATCATCGTATGAGTTCGTATGACTTTCAAAGTAAATATTACAGCAACAAAATTAATCTTAAGAGCTGAAAACCGTTGAGAATACCTGAACATGACAAGGAATCCTGTCAGATAAAGTATGAAAAGCTGCAATTTCGATGTGATGCGGGTATTCTGAAACTTGACATTCCTTGACATCAATGCTCAAGGGCATCTTTTCTATTTTTTAATTGGAATCGTCTTATTATATCGTAAAATATCTCACGTGTCGTTGAAACCATCATCGGGGTCTTTGCCCTAAAACCCTCATACCTTCAATTCATCGATTACGAAGTTCCTAATCACTCAGAATGACATTGAGGTTCGGTCATTTACTTTTGAGTTCAATCACAAAAGTTTCTATGGTTATAGAATCCAGTGTGGCTGATACTGAAGAGTAATCAGATGTACTTCGATGATACTGGACAGATATTGAATCTCGAGAGAGTAAAATTGAGTTTACAAAAGTTCCCAATACTATATAGTGCAAGAACATAGCATTAAAATTTTCCTTTTTAAATTTAGAACGTTTTCCAACGACGAAATATATTCGTGAAAAATTACTTAGAAAGAAAGTACCAGCTAATTTAAATTAAATTTGATATCCATGTATATGCTCCCTAGTGCTATACTGGAGTGGGAATATATGACTGTTTCTTGATCTATAAAAAATCAGCGCATTTGCGTGGAATTTGCTTTTCCTAGACGAGAAATAATTTAATAACATGTTTGATTAACCTTGGGCATACTCATGAACATAAGTACTCATACTAGGACTTCATAAAAAACTTTTTTAATATTTCAAATTATATATCGTGCAAGCTGTAGGCATGTAATACGAAGCAACAAGTTCAACTACTGTTATTCTGTTTTTATCCTTTTTATGCTTTAAACAAACTATTTCATGTGAGAAAGAAAAACTTACATTCAAACATAAAAATTCAAAAGAGTATTTTGCATTTATAACTTTTTATGAGTTAGTAATATCCCTTAATCACTCAAACAAATATAGTACTCAATGCTGCTTTTCCAACACGTCCTCTGGGCCACGGTGGCCTGGTTGGATCTGAAAACAACAACACGTAATCTAGAACCACGGTCAGATGTTGAGGTTAATACCCGAGCTGTGTGTGTGTGTGTGTGTGCGTGCGTGTGTGTGTGTGCGTGCGTGTGTGTGTGTGTGTGTGTGTGAAACCTCACTCTCCAAACCTCCACACCATGCCAGAGTGAGGACATATGAGGCCACGACATTTAAGCTCCACCACTTAAGGTTGGTTCCATCATACAGCCCCGCGTACATGACGGTCTTTTGTTTTTTTAGGCCTTAACTGGTCTTTGGATCGAATTCCGAACTCATAACCCTCCCGTGACTACCAACTGGACTACCGCGGTCCTCACGCGATTTAACGTGCATCAGCCTCCTCTGTACACGACGGTCTTTGGTTGGATTCGAACTTGTTCTTCCAACCAGGCTACCACGGCTCCGCATCAAAAAGAATCTCTATTTGCAAGACTACATCGACGTGCTTTCAAAACAAAGATGTTGAAACTGAAATGCACAACATTTTCCACTTTTCACGCCTCCGTACCCTGCCCGAAGTGGTGAGTGCGTACGTAGTTTCCCCCCGGCTATCCCTTTTCAGATAATATTTGTGGCGATTAGTTCTGGAAGGTGTACTTTTCTGGAGAAAGCGCCTTCTCACGCAAGGGTGGAGTGGGTAAAAGGTGCATCCGATTGACAAGGGAGACAGGCATCTTGGGCATTCAGGCGATCTCCGCCGGCAGTTATTAAGTGAAACAGTCTATCCGACGATAAATTAAACTTTACAGATCCGTTTCGAGTGACTAGAGATGCAATGAACTTAAGTGGTGTCTGCTTGTAGACATTCTAGGTGTGCCGGAAGAGGAAAAGTGACTGATGGGGGTGGATACACTAGGGAAAGATTTTTCGAAACCATTGATGCAACACTGTGCAGGGTAGTTTGCTTGTTCAGAAAGCGCGGGGGTTGTCGTGGCTCAGTGAATATGACCACTGCGCTAGCAATCTGCGAGTTGTAGGCAATTTGTCGGAATAGACCTTCGAGTTGTAGGCGGAGCAGGTTCGATTCCTGCCAGGTGCATTCCTCCCTGGGTGTATTTCTCTCTTCTGTGTCAGTAAAACTTTCATTGTTTATCTGTATATTGATATTTTATGTCTTGCGTCTGGCGCAGCATGGCCAAATATGGTTCTTGCGCCATAAAACAACAAAACCAACCAATCAACCTGGCTCAGGTTCGATTCCTGTCAGGTGTATTCCTCCCTGGGTGTATTTCTCTCTTCTGTGTCAGTAAAAACTTTTATTCTGCGTGTATGTCCTTCTGATATGAATAGATGTGATGAGGTTATCACAACAAGAGTGACCCAACCTACCAACATACCCAATGGAGATAATGCGATTTTCTTGGCACCATTTTTATTTATCCACAATCACAATATGATTTGGGGAGGGTTAAAATCTACATTGCAAACGCTAAATGCCACTGTAGGTGCCAAAAATAATTATTTTGGCATTTTCGGATTTTTGTGGGTTAGGTCACTTTTGCTCTGATAGCCTCCACCAAGGTATGCAGATAGGTATTTAATTAGCGTCACACTGGAGCAACACTATGGGCTATTAGCGGTGGTCCGAGATCAACCCCCGAAGGAAAAGATCTGAGGACAACACGTAATTTTGTACCACGGTCAGACGACGAGGTGAGCTAGCACCCCACTCTCCAAGCTTCCACACCACGCCAACGTGAGGACATTTGAGGCCCGACAGATTTAACGTGCACCAGCTCTCTTTGGTCCGACGGTCTTTGGTTGGATCAATTCACCAAGGTTTATTTGTTGGAATAATGTTCTCTGCTTTTGTATAATTAAATGAATGGTGATAAACTATTTTATGGATTTGGAAGATTTAAAGACAAATAATCTCCAGACGAAAGCAATACATGCCAATGTATCGAACCAAACATGGATAAAGCAAAGTGTAAAATGTTAGTGCTGTTCCCACAAGGAGCAACTGTTCAAGTAATAAAGGCCTTTTTAAAGGCCATTTTCCAGTTTTGAAGGCTACATTTAACACAGATCGCAGTAGATTAACTCATGAGTGTACAGGTGATGCAATGTTCACGAGTGCGAGTCAAGTCCCACACACCCAGTCTTAAAAAACAATTTTTAACTAACCTAACAAACACAAAGCCCTCGATTGTTAATTACATGCGACCTTACACAAGTAGCATCACTGTGTTGTGAAAATTAATGTTTTAAAAAGTTTTGACCCTCCAATTGGTTTCGACGAGTTATCTCGTCCATCAAGATCTTATATATACATATATATATATATTTTTGAATTATATATATATTTAAATACATATATAATTCAAAATTACAAACTAAAACAAAGAGAAACCCAAAAATTTTAAAATTAAGAAATCTAAGAAAATTTCGAAAAAAAAATGAAGTGCTGGTGGATCAGGGCGTCATCAGGGAGGAGCCTCACCCAGTCAACACAATATGGTGTTTTCTGCGTGTGAGCGGCAGTACACTAAAAGTAGCCCACACACCCCTCCAATATATATATATATATATATATATATATATATATATATATATATATATATATATATATATATATATATATATATATATATATATATATATATATATATATATATATATATATATATATAGTTGAGTGGTGTGGCAGCTGGGGATGTATTCTGGGTCAATCGTTGAGCAACCATGGACCACATGTTTTCTATCGGCGAAAGATCCGGAGAGCGAGCTGGCCAGGGAAGCAATTCAATCTGGCGATTGACGAAGAACCCTTGGACAATGCGTGCCACGTGTGGTCGCGCATTATCCTGTTGAAATATGACTGTGGGCAAGCCCTGAAGGTAAGGAAGGACAACTGGCTCCAACACCTCGGAGATGTAGCGCTGGCTGTTTAAAGTACCGGCAATGCGTACTAGAGGAGTGCGAGAGTGATATCCAATACCGCCCCATACCATAATACCCGGTGCAGGACCAGTGTGGCGGTGCATAACGCAGCTGTTCAGCATCCTCTCTCCACGGTGTCTCCAGACTCGAATCCGACCATCGTGGGGTTGCAGACAGAAGCGTGACTCGTCAGTAAAGACAATTTCATTCCATTCTGCCGTCCACATCCTTCTTTCATCGCACCATTGGCGGCGGAAACGTCTGTGGTTCTGCGTCAAGGGTAGACGAAGCAATGGACGTCTTGCGGACAGACCACTCTGCTGTAAACGGCGTCGAATGGTACGCGCAGACACTGGATGATGCGGTACAGACTGAATGTGCTGTGCTATGGTTCGTGATGTGGATGAGCGATCCGTCACTGCCATTCGCACAATATGCCTGTCATCACGTGAAGTGGTGCACTGAGGTGGATGCAATCGAACACGTCGGTCCGTCGTACCCTCCTGCATCCAACGATCACATATCCGCATTACAGTTGTTTGGTTTCGTCCAACACGACTACCGATTTCCCTGAAAGATAATCCACAATCTCGGTAGGCCACTATCCTTCCTCTGTCGAACTCGGATACTTGATCAAAAGATGATCGCTGTTTTCTACGAGGCATAATTGATCGTTTTTTTTAAAAAAAAACCACAAGAAAAACACAATTGCCGTACTTGAAATCGTCGAAATCTCCAAGCCTTAAATAGCGCTTTGAAGTGGCGCCACAGGCGCGCGTGATGTGCGTCTGCGCTGAAATTCTAATCATTTGCATATCTCACCTCCGCTAATGCATGTTGTAAATTTCATATTATTTGCATGCTTCCTTCAGGGTGTTGCATTTACGGTGGCCAGCAGTGTATATATATATATATATATATATATATATATATATATATATATATATATATATATATATATATATAATATATATATATATATATATATATATATATATAATATATATATATATATATATATATCAGCACAATTTAGAGGCTTGGGAAGTCCTGTCGCAGAAATAAACCCCATGCACGTTTAAAAATAATATAACTGATGTTGAAAACTTGTTGATATAAAGTTAAAAGCATAAATTAGCTATATCCATTTCATTGGGAGGGCCGCGGTTTAGTGCACGTTAAATCTGTCTTGGACTCAAATGTTCTCACGTTGGCGTGGTGTGAAAGCTCGGAGAGTGGGGTGCCATCTCAGGTGCGGACCTCGTCATCTGCCCGTGGTTCAAAATTACGAGGCGTTATCCTCGTACCTTTCCCATTGTGTCGCTTCAGTGCGACGTTAATAAACTATCTACCTTCTTATATGTGACCTTGTACAAGTAGCATTGGTCTTGGTTTTGTACGGAGGCGCAATAAGATATGCAGCGTCGTAAAAACTAATACTTTTTAAAAGTTTTAAACAACTCAGCAAATGCCAAAAAGACGTGGGAATCCTGTCCCAGACAACGTATACACATCTGAAATAATTAAATTGGTGCTGCAAACTCATTAATATAGAGTTGAAATCATAAATTAGATACATAAAGTGGTTTCGACGAGCATCATCCCAATGATACATTTCATTGGGATGAAAAAATCTTCCATTTTCAGTGATTAGAAATGCTGATTTATACATAAACCGAAAACTTTTGGTCTCTATGGATTTCAAATATATATATTGCTAACATGGTATTTAGAAAAAGCGACATTTTAACACTGTAGTATAAAAATAAATTGTATATATTTTAAAACATTTTAATAATTTCTAAGGAAATTGTATAATCAGATTGAATATTCTATCAAACATATTTTTGTGTTCTTTATATTTAAAAAATGATTTTTAACACTCCGAGTGATTTTTAACGAGAAATCTCGTCCTTCACGAAATGTGGGGATAAATATTCAAGTAGGAAAAACAAACTGTCCCTTGCCGAGAACTGGCGACAATTTCGAACAGGTGTTTGCCATCAGAGGCTAGACACTTCAGGGCAGTTTTCGACACAAACATAAATCACCAAGTGGGTTAATATTTCAGTTTTTTCGGCGGTCGCAGTTTTAGTCTTTGTGTGGAGATATCGCTTGACGTAAAGTTTTGAAAACAATGTTAACGGAATCCACAAAAAGATTTTAAAATCATAGAGCAGTCTTAAAAGAATAAAACTATGACTTCTGAATCATAACTTTTAAAAATATGCACTTCTTGTTTCGGGTATCCAACACATAAACATGTCAACACAATAGATTTGGTTATGATCATATGATATACGGCAAATAATGTTTTTTCTTTAACATACAAAGAGCTTGTGAAAACAATTATTTCAAAACTTTTTCGTTCAGCCTTTCGTCTTGTCACGTACTCTGATGACTCGCAAGTCGTAAAAATTTCGGCGCAAATATCAGTTGAACATGTAAATGTTGCGTTTTGCTCGATTGAATTAACTGTAACTTTAACTTCGGTTTATATATAAGTCTTATTCACATTTCCACTAAATTATTCGTCAGTATACAAGTATATTGCCCTTCTTGAAAAGCAAACAACTCAAAGGTATTAATTTTACAGGAGCTTGAAGGGAAATGAAAATTTTATGCATATCTTACTTCTCAATTTGAAATTTGTAGAACTAGTTCAGATCTTTATTAATAATCTGTAGCAATTTCTTTGTTTCATTTCTTTTTGGTTTGCGGGAGCTTATTAAAATTGTTTTTAACTTCAAAAAATAAAGTATCCAATTTGAGCTGTTTCTTTTTAAGAGAATGCGCGACATATGCTTCTTCTAAATTTTAAAACATGCTCCCATTTAGAAGATGTCAAGCATCTCATTGGATAAATTTTTTAATATAATTTTGTTTTTAAATTTTACAAATTGACACCGACAATCTGAAAGATTTTTAAAAATCGCTGCGAGAATTCGCACAAAATATGTTTAAAGTTTTAGAAAAATTTAGATCTCGCCGGCTTAGAGTAGAAACTCATTAAATGACAAAAAGAAACAAATTTTATAGCACAGCCGATTAAAGACTAGCTATTAATTTTTAGGTTAAAAATAAAAATTACAAACATCTTGATTTTCTCTCAAACCGATGCCCCAATTTGTTAATTTATTTCTCCTCATCATGAAAATAATCGTTTAGTGACAAAAAATGCCTCTCCTAAAAATGTCAATTAATGAGTTTCTGCTCTAAGCTAACAATATATCTAAAATAATTTTAGAAAAAATTAACAAATTACAATTATTTTAATTATAAAATTTGAACAACTAGCAATATTTTTATTGATACTCTCTCTTCTCTTATATACAACTTGTATAGAAAAAACAGACTTCATTGATGTATAATTGATCGGAAATTGAAATGTACCGTAACGTTTTAGTCATTACCGTAAATCTCATTGTCGGTGATTCACGGAATATAAATTCCCAATACATAAATTCCAAAACGTTATTTTACAACTGTTTACTCTAAGTTTTAAAAAGGGAGAAGAAACTTAAAAGCAACTTAAAACAGCAGCGTCTACACAGATGTTTCAATTTAGTTTTAACCAAAAAAAGTATATATATAATGTTTTATTTCATCTTCAACAAAATAATTTTATAAATATGACTGTTCACTTACCTTGCTTTAAATACGATATTCCAAATTTCAGTAGAAAATATCCTTTGTTTTGAGAAAATCGACTATAATTTCCTTTACATCACAATCCGCTGCACAGCCGAACAAAGCGAAATCAATAAAAAAATCCTTTATTATCCCCCACCGGATGTCTTGGATGAGTATGTTTTGCAGGTAGCGTGCTAATCGAGTGTCAGTTTCTGTCCTCTCTTTCACACAAACCTGTTGAGGCACCACATGCAGCTGAGGAACTGATGCAGAAGATGAAAACGGGACCAAGTTCTCCGCCATGTGCTTGGCAGGACTCCGATATCGCCAAGTCGCCAAGAGTTCTTGAATTTGGTGACTGGAATCTGATCTGAGCATCATAAACGCGTTACCAAGTCTATGGGGAACGTGAGTTTCGTGTGTGAATATTTTGGTTACTGTGAGGTTCTCATGAAGATAAATACAGAAGCTAAGGAAATTAAAGTATTAGTAAAAATCGTTTGCAAACATTTTTCAAATTTATACTTTAAAATTAATAATTATCGTCTGATAAAATATAAATAAGAATTTTGAATAAATATCGTTTGGTAAAATATAAATAAGAATTTTTACTTTTGAATAATTATCGTTTGGGAAAATATATTCCTGATATTTTACTCATAAAACGTGCAGAAATTTTTACAATTTAAGTATAAGAAACTAAAACTTCATTAAAACCCTCCATTAGTCGTGAATTTTTCTAAGCGAATGAGATCGCGGTACAGCTGATGTGTTCACCGTTTCCTTTTCCACTTATACGTGCATTAATTCTTTTAAAAATATTTTAGGATATACTAAAAAAACAAATAAATGTTTAAAATAATTTTAATTTATAAATAATACATTTTTAGCTATTCTTTTCATTGCGTAAGATTGAAAGAATTCACAGTACACCTGTCAGGTCCAATATGACTAACGGAAGTTTAAATCAACAAGCGTAAAAAAAGGGTAAAATAAGAAGGGAAATTTTTCCCCCAAAGATATCAATTCGTGATTCTTTTTAACCGCACGTTCAAGCATATTTAAACTGAGTGGAAAAAAGTATGAATGAATCCCGTGACGATCACTTTTGTATTGTTTATATCAGTTGTTGCCATTTGGCAATAATCAAATAACGTCAATTTCTGTGCCACGTACGTTAGTGAAATATATAGAGAGAGATGGTTATGGTTGTATTATGCCTTTATTATTCGTTGTTTTGAAATTGATAACAGAAAGACGATAAGCTTGAGACAAAAAAAGACAAGCTCGAGAAGAAAAAAGTGTCTTCGAAGTGAACTACGAAGATGGACATCTTTGGTCTTCTACAATAAGTGATCATATTTCCGTGAAGCCTATTTTAAAGAACACTCATGAATACGATCCTAAAATTAAGGCTCATCTATCTTTAAAAGTTATTCAAATTAGAGACATACAATTGGAAAGGGAGTGTCAACGAAAGATGTTAAACAAATTCAGGCATTCCATCATACCTACTTTTGTTATTTGTTATCAACACACACTTCTAAGTCACTGCCCTTTAGAGAGGAGGGGTAGTGAACTAGGAAACCATGAAATTAGGATGATTTAGTCCTAATTTCACGCAGCGTTGTGAATACTTACACCAGAATGGCTAATATTTAATGCATTTGAGCATGAAACAATCCACAGAAATTAAAATGAACATAAAATAATTGTGTTAGTAACCGCAATATAAATACTGAAAATTCTAAATGCATTTGAGTTAAATATAAGAATAAAGAACCAAATATATTTGTTATTTTCAGAAGCTCATGCCCAAATGATTTATTGAATTGTTTTTCTTTTGGATAATTTAAAAGGGTGAGAAGTTTTATTAGCGAAATTTATGATCGAATTTAATAACATAAAACATAGAGGTAAACCACACATCTTTTAAGCACCAATATCCCTTAAATAAACGGAGCCGCCGTGGCTCAAGGGGTTTGCTCTCTGCACTAGCAGCCTGGTGCAATAGCATAGGTGATGCAGGTTTGATTCCTGTAATTACCATGGGTAAATTTTTCTCTTCTGTCTGTGTGTAAATCCATTGACTTGGCAGAAAAAAACATTGTTTGGCACAGCTTGGCCAGATTTGGCGTTTTCGCCATAAAATAAATCAGCCAACCCTTAAATAAGACATTTTATTGCAGTGAGTTTATTGTCATAGACTCAATGCAAAATTTACGTGTACTTAGAGGTTGTCATAACCCCCCTCCTGCTCCTTGCAGTGATCGCAGTTTTGGAGAGTGAAAAAAATAAATTCTTTTTCTCTTTATTCAACACGAAAAAACATAAATTATAGGAAGTCACTGTCATCAATATTTAAAATGACAGCTTATTTGTAAAGATAATTTGAGAGAACTTGGATGATACCTTATTAAAGAATCAAATTTGAAATTTTCCGTGTTTCAAATTAAATTGGTTGGTTTTATGGAAAGCTGTACTCTAAGCAAGTAACATCATTCTCATTTTGAACTAGTATGTGGTTTCCATTCAGAAACAGTCTCTGAATACAAAAAGAGTGCTTTAAGGAATCGATTTGAAACTACATGCAAGTTAGAGTAAAGCAAACTTTAAATGGTAGAATATTAACGTTAAAAAATATCCGAACTAAGATTTCGGGAAAATTAAAAATTCTGGTTGCCTTTATATTTTACGAAATGAAGCTATTCTTAACCAACTAATATTACCTGTTAAAAGTTGAAAATAGTGATTTTCTTTTAAAAAACCAATTATCATCTTTTGAAAAATAGTAATCGACTGCCTTTGCTTTGTCTGTGTCAGAAGACGTTTAATTTTAAAACAAGTTCATTATCGTATCAAATTAATTTGTCATCCCTCCCTTAACAATGATGAAATTTTAGAATCTCACATTCCAATGCAAGAGTTCCTCAAGTAAAAAGTATTGATTGGAATACTAAGTGGTGAGACTATTCGTAGTAGATTCATCATTTTTGATTGAAACGGCAATTTTACAGGAACTTAAGAAGGGGCATAATCACCCCAAGGTCAACTTTTATTCCATTCAACCGTCGGTTAAAGGATTTGAATAAGTAAATCTAAAAAGAGATCATGACGCTAAGTCGACAAGGCTTCAAATCGGGCATTCATATTGTACTCGCAAATTATTTTTAGCTGAGAACCTGCTCCATTATGTTCTATTTGCAACAAAATATTATCAGATATATTTTAACAGAATGGTCAAATTTCATTCAAACTAATCCGATTTGGTGTTTCGCTTCGTAACTTAACAGACCTATTGATGGATCAGTATCACAAAACGTATTTTCATTTATATCTGATACTGGTTTTATAAATTATGTATAGGTTTTATTTTATGTAATTTCAGTTTAATTTCAAAATTGTTTTATGTGAATACTTAATATCTCATCTTTAAACTTTAGATTATTAAATATTAACGGTGTTTGACACAGTTTGGCCAGACCTGGCACCTTACGCCATAAAATCCAACCAACTAGAGTCGACTTTAGTAGTCACTTTCCATAGTATCACCTTTCGTAGTTTTTCTTATAGCAGAAATGGTATGCGTGTAGGTAGGTAGGTATTTAATTAACGTCGCACTTGAGCACAACATAACGGGCTATTTGCAACGGTCCGGGATCGAACCCGAAGGGGAAGATCCATGGACAATACCACGTAAATTTGAACCACGGTCAGGTGACGAAGTCACACCAGAGCTAACACCCCACTCTCCAAACTTCCACACCAAGCCAATGTGAGGACATTTGAGGCCACGACAGATTTAACGTGCACCAGACCCCCTTGTACACGATGGTCATTGGTTGGCTTCGAACGCGCAACCCTCCGGTTGCTAATCCGTTACCCTTCCAACCTGGCTACCTCGGTCCCAGGTATGCAAGTGAAATGGGTTATATGGATGGATATGTATGTATATGATTTGAGTCCAAAATAAATTGTAAAAATTGTGAAAATATCAAAACGGTCTTAAAAATTATTTTGCGGACACGCATTTTTTTAATATAGAAAAAAGTGATTATTCTCTGGTCCCTTTTTTTCAATCAATAATTAATCAATTCAACCCAAGTAACGAGGGGTAATTCTGCTAGTCCAGAAATGAAAACATTTCTAAAAGAAACATTTTAACTTAATGTACTTAATGAGTCAAAAGCAATACTGAAATTTCGTCCAATCATCTCCTTTGCAAAAACATTAAAAATGGCGCGTTATAAAGATCCAGTCTTTTAACACCTGGCTGCTATTAGAAAATAATTCAGATTTGAACTAACCAATCTCATACCATACTGGGCTATAAATTTTGAAATTGCACTCAAATTCCAGAATTTCGCAATGATTTCTCTGAAAATGCATCAGAGTATTAGGTAAAAAATTCATAAATCATTCGAATGGAAATGTCAATTTTTACTGCTCTAAAGCTTTGGTACCGAAGGACAATCCACAGATGTACTGTGACATTTTCAATGCTACGGAACTAATTTTACGCTTCTATGTTTTGTCAGCTGCTCTTTCTGTTTTGCTTTCGATGTTGAATGAAGAACGGAAGAAACGCAATAGACAACAATATTGGCTTGAGAAACCTAAATCCCACCATACTTCTCGTCATTCAATTTTCTTTATTTTGTGGTTAGGTGAAGCATCGAAACATGCTACGATCAGTGGTAAGACAAACACAAGTCTCCTGGCTTGTAAAAATGTTTCTGAAGAAATAAGTAAATTAATCAGTAATAGTTTATATATAAAGAATCATTGTAGGGAAATAATTACACTAAATCTCCACTACGTATAATATTCGCAACTAAAAATATGATTTCTTGATTGATTTCTATGATTTAAAATATGAACTTGGTTGGAAACACATAAATTTAACATCTGAACAAAGGGGGTAGTTGAATTAACATCGCACTGGAGCAACACAAAGAGCTATTGGCGACGGTCAGGACAACACCTTGTAATTTTGAACCTCGGTCAGATGAGGAGGTCAACACCTGAGCTGTGGCACCCGACTCTCCAAACTTCCACACCACGCCAACATGAGGACATTTGAGCCCACGACAGATTTCACATACACCAGCCCCCACGTATACGATGGTCTTTCGTTGGATTGAATTTCGAACTCGCAACCCTCCAGTTGCTAATCCGCGACTCTATCAATCGGGCTTCCGTGACCCACCACTCTGGGTATAGGTATATATTTTTAATTAAAGTCTCACTGAAGCAACACAACAGGCTATTGGTGACGGTCTGGACAACGCCACGTAATTTTGAACCACGGTCAGATGACGACCACCACTCTGGGAATATCAGTGCAAAAAACCCTTCAGCTGCTAGTAGCCTTGAAATATTGACGCATACTATGGATATCGTTACATGAAAAGTTATGATATAAAACATAAATATTTCATGAGGATTTTATAGTCCCTACCATTATGAAAATTCATGGATAAAAATTAAATAATTGGTGACATATTTGAACTTAGAGTTTAATTCCCGTTGAATGCGGGCCGCGGTGGCCCGGTTGGAAGAGTAACGGACTTGCAACCGAAGGGTTGCGAGTTCGAATCCAGCCAAACACCGTCGTGTACAAAGGGGGCTGGTGCACGTTAAATCTGTCGTGGCCTCAAATGTCCTCACGTTGGCGTGGTGTGGAAGTTTGGAGAGTGGGGTGCCAGCTCAGGTGTTGCCTCGTCATCTGACCGTGGTTCAAAATTACGTGGTGTTGTCCTCGGATCTTTCCCTTTGGGATTGATCCCGGACCGTCACCGATAGCCCATTGTGTTGCTCCAGTGTGACGTTAATTGAAATTCCCCCCCCGTTGAATGCTAACTTTCGATACCGTCAGTAACCCAGAAAACTGCACGATCATTAAAATAATACAAAAGTATGAATTTTACTGAGAATTCTGTGAAAATTTACTTGCTTGCTTAACTGCAAAAAGAATGGCCCAATATTAAATTCCTATTCAAGTACAAAATCTAGCCCATTGTGTTGCTCCAGTGTGACGTTAATTGAAATTCCCCCCCCCGTTGAATGCTAACTTTCGATACCGTCAGTAACCCAGAAAACTGCACGATCATTAAAATAATACAAAAGTATGAATTTTACTGAGAATTCTGTGAAAATTTACTTGCTTGCTTAACTGCAAAAAGAATGGCCCAATATTAAATTCCTATTCAAGTACAAAATCTCGTTCTCTCTAAACGTAATTAGGGCAATGGACTGGTGAATGCCTATTAATAGAGTATTGTTCAAATTCAAGTGATTTAAAATTTTGTTTTTAGCTTACATTTTAATGTTAGCATTTATTAGAAAATAGATTAATCCATTGTTGGGTGATTAATGACAGTGGTTTATCGGGTTTTTTCTGCGTAGTTTCAATATGCACTTAATGATGCAATTCATTCAAAATAAAACAGCAAAACTAAAATTAAAAAACTTTCATAATTTTTAATAAATAGGTTCTCAATGTTAGGCAGATCTAGTCGTTATTAAGAAATGAGTTATGGTTTCTCTGTTTCAAATCTGAAAATTCAAGGTGATTTAATTATTGAAATTATAATTTTAAAAAGTAATAAAATCTGTTAATTTTCATACATGGAATTACTTAAAACACATTTACATGTAATAAAAATTCATAAAGTTCATTTTAACTTCAGAAACAAAGAAATGTGTTAATTAAGAAAGTAAAGGTAAGAGATCTGTTAATGGTTATATACTAAGTTTTCGATGGTGATCCATTGGTTGATAAGAGATAGCATCGGGATAGCATTTATACCTACTTGTTCGTGTGATTTAAATCTTAAAATGGAAATGCCTTTGGTAAAAATTTAAAAAAAATTAAGTTTTCTACTTACACACTTAAATTTCATTTACCTGTTTAGAACGAAATGAAATATAGTCGGCAAGGTAAAGAAAGCCTGTCATTTCAAATGACGGTAAACGTCTTCAATAAGATTTAATTACAAAAAGTCTAAAGATCAAATGTCCAAAGTATCAAAATCGGTGAAAAGTATCCAGTATACTTTTTCAAAAAAAAAGTGACGCTACTCACATACATACATTTCCTTATTTTTTCAATTAACAAGTGATTCTATTAAACTCAAACAAATCAAGGTTAAATTTTAACAAGCATGAACAAATTTAAAAATTTAAAATTGAGGAGTAAAATATACTGAAAGATTTTCGATCTTCTTTTGACTGCACTGAAAAAGTTACTTCTTTGAGTTGTGTCTACTCGAAAAGGATATAATATATAACTTTAAATCACTCACTTCGACATAAAATTATAAATTATACTGTGCCTAGCATCACATAACAATTAAGAATAGTTTGTATAAATCTGTGAATCTTAACCTTTATCAAAGAGAAAAATTATGAACAATGTCTGATTGAGATCCATTGAATCGATTGCTCATTTGAGTTTAAAAATTAAAAACAAATCGTTTCGTCATCAAAACCAAAATTTTCAATTCTACCATGACTGGCATTTTTAGCGTAAAACAATATTAAACTCATTTCCCTCATTTGAACCATTCATTAGTTAAGGATATGAGAAGGCTTTATCATACACGACCTCTACCAAAGACTATAATCAATTCTGAGCGCTATTGGTCCTTCATGAAACAGCGATTCAGCCTCAGCACGTAGATTGAAAATCATGTTTATGTTTGCATATCATTACTAAGACGCGTCACAAGTGACAGCTCCAAATGTGCACGCGAAACTCTACTCAGTACTAGTTAGGAAGCAGAAGCGTGCGACATTGAAAAATCTCTCTCACCATGAGCCACTTTTTTCGCTCAGAATCATGACCCATTGGTCGTGTAGCACCTGCTTCAATGGCGACCTTTTGAAACCTCGCTGTATGCTTTTTGTCTAGCTTGAAGCCAGTGCCACTCAAATTCCTGTTGTTCCATCGGACGACTACGTTACACATACAAGTAGGGAGAAAAATGTGTTGGATCATTCTTCATAACGAAGGCCCTCGTTATTTTGAACTTGATTTATGAAATCGTGATAATGATGATGTTACGGTAAATGGATGAGAAAAGCATGAGATCTCTTGCTTTGCAGTTTCTGAAGCAGAACCACCAATTTTGCAATAAGATTTAATAAAATATGCATTTTCATGTGCATTTAAACACTCTGGTTTGTTGACCCTACGGTCATTTTTGCTACACGAATAAACACCCAGGATATGCCTTAAGGTTGCGTTATATCTCACCCTTAGAAAAACACTCTCACAACTCAAAAAATAGAACGTTTTGGAAGAAAAGAAAATACATTCTAATTACATTGATCTGGAAGGCCAAGCAATCTTCATCATCATTGATATGCCTTCTTCTATATCTGCTTTTCTTGTAATCAACATCAGGCAATTTTTCCTTTGCTTTTTCTTCAAAATGATCGAACATATCCCTGGAACCTTTAACAAAATCCGAAAGTGAAGCATACAATTTCCTACATACATCTAGACTAATTTGGGGGTCTTGCAGTGATTGACTAGTCTTGTGAAATTCATCGAGTGAGTAACTCCACAAATATAACATTACCATAAATTCAAACTCCTCCATTTTATTCAAAATGTTTATGGCTTGATTTCTTGTTTCGCCTTTCCCTGTAGTATCGATATGCAGCTGATGCAATGTAGAAATTATTCCATCATAACTATCAAGTATTGCACTTGTGGCCATTGAATGTGCTTCCCATCTAGTCTTTGACAAAGACTTTGGAACTTTTGAATCATCTTTGAAGAATGACAACAGTACTGCCCATCTATGTGTAGATGATGAAAAGAAATTATATATTTCTTGAACAATTCCAAAAAAATTTACTGCATCTAAACAACAGTCAACTGCTGCTCTACCAACAAGATTCAGGGAATGACCAGCACATGGAATATACATAGCATACTTGTTAATCTTCAATATTATTTCTTGCATACCCTTGTATTTGCCAGACATATTGGCAGCATTATCATATGACTGGCCTCGACACTTACTAAAATCTATTTTGCACTCATTTGTAAGGTAGTTGTACACCATCTCAGAAATACTTTCCCCTGTGTGGCTACCCATCTCTAGAAAAGTTAGAAAACGTTCAATAGGGAGCCCATCATCTGGTGAAACATACCTCACAATAACAGTGAGCTGATCAATATGGGACCGGTCTGGAGTGGAATCTACAGATAAACTGATGTACCCTGCAGTTTTTAAATCATCCAAGATTGAGTCTCTTACTTTATGTGCCGTAATTTGGATAAATTCATCACATATTGTTTTAGAAAGATAAGATGTGACACCTGATCCTTTATTCCCAAATTGTTTTATATGGCTTGCTAGAAAAGGATCAAATTTTGCTATAAGTTCGAGTAATCCAAATAAATTGCCATTGTGAGGAGAACCAAATGTTTCCTTATCTCCTCTGAAAGGTAAACCATGCTCTGCCATACTAATTATGACTGCCATAACTCGTTCAAGAACATTTTTCCAGTACTGCCGTTTATTATTCATCTGTTCTGCTAGTTGGCAGTCAATTGTTGAGCCACGTTTTCTTGTAAGATATGTTACCGAAGCTGTTCTATGGTCTACAGAGTTTTCATGACTTTGAACTAAGTAGGTGTTGCGCCAATCACAAAATCCATCGGATAATAATGGTGTAGAAGAATTTGAAAAGAGTTTACACACGAAACAGTATAAACGACCAGTTGCTGACGAATATACTAACCATTCTCTGCAATATTTTTCACCATTAGCCCGTTTGGGATAGAACAAGCTTTTTGAGCAATATCTGTCTTGGTTTGCAAAAAGCTTCTTTGATTTTTCAAATGAGCCATTTGAGTGCTGACATTCTGACGGACCTTTTTCTACCCAGTATAAAATCTCATCTTTACTTAAATCGCCCCATAGCCCAACATCATTCTGTTTGTTTTTTGATGCTGAATCTTCTGTGCTTGTACTACTCTCTGGTTTATAAATCTTAATATTTGTTGCTTCATTCGTTGAAGTAGATTCTATACAACTAGATGTACCAGGTTCTGTATCAGGAGATGAATATCCCGTGACTGACTCACTGTGGTAGAGGCTTTTGGTTCATCAGGCCCATTATCTATCTTTGTTAAGAAACTTTCTAACTAAGCTCTTCTTCAGCTCTCTGCTTCTTTTTCCTCTTTTAAGCTCCACTTTTATAACTTCTGGTTGACATCTTGCAAACTGTGGGCAGAATATTTAATATAACTATAAACATACATTTAAAAATAATATAATGCATGACATTTTTTTTAATTGAAAATTTCCTGTGATATTACCACTACTTACCAGCAAGCGATATTTTTATAATAAATAATACATGCAAAGAGAAAATTAACAATATCCTCTCAAGTTTTAACATTAGTTTAATTAATTAAATTAAAGAAGAAAAAAAACAATACACATATACATTAATACTTAATTTAATACAATCAAAACAAAATAATATGTATTTTTTAATGTGCAGTTCTTTCAAATTATATTTAATAATAACATATTGTAAGTTTATATATTAAACACAATTTGTTATTATATTGACAAAAAAAACGTTACAAATATATGCTATAATTACAGCTACAGGTGTCCCGCATAGGATCGACCTATCTATAAATTTTAAATTTTGTATCTAATGTTTTATCACTTAAACCTACAGTATTTAGGACAATATGTCATTAATTTCAATACGTTTTACCAATGTTTATTTACAAAAAATTGTTATCATGCAAAGTCTACTGTTATTTTGACTTGAAAATATAGAAAATGGGTTCTCTATTTTCTATATTTTTTTCAATTAAAATACGATCGCAGAAAAATCATTGCATGCAACACCTGTACTAACCATGTTAATTATGCACAACTATCCAACAAGGTTTTTTTTATCAAAATATTGTTAAAAAAAATTAAATGCGGTAGAAAATATTCTTGCGTTAGGTTATGTGTGTACTTGTGTAAAATGCACTTACCTGAAATGTAACTCCAGTAAGGACACAAAAAAAAGCACTTTCCAAAATAATGTCAACAATCAAATTATCAAAGAAACACACTGTAAATACTAAATAAAAGGTCAGAAATATTGTATCGTCTGCCGGCTCACTCGAACTACAAAAGGTCAGCGCATGCTCGAGTGTAGCGGAGCAACACAGGAGAATCCCCATGTTTATAGTAAAAGAAATTATATACTTTACACGTTCCATTTCTATTATAAAATAATAATGAAATAATTTTTAAAATTACCAAAATTACCGGCATTTGCTGTCGATCATTTATCAGTAATTTCGGTAGTCATAATTACCGGTAATACCGGTTAACCGGTTATCGGTAATGCAAACCCTAGGCATAATAGCGCTTTGTTCTTCGAAAAGACGCGCTAAAAAAATTGGATGAAGAGTATGGGACGTTCCGGACGTGCAGCATTGGGACAAATAATGCTGCAGTATATTTAAGTATATACACTACCTGACATTGAAAATGCAACACCAAGAAGGAATTGGCAGAAATTGATGAAATTTGGCAAACAGAGAGAGACAGCAACGAGCAATAAGTTATCTTTATTGCAACATTATACACCTTGCCACTGAGCAGCAAGAACGTCTGATCAGTAGGTTGTAGGACCACCGCGAGAGGCGATACAGGCAGTAACACGTCTAGGTACAGACGCAATGAGCATGCGGATGCTGTCCTGAGGGATGGCTGCCCATTCCCTGTCAACCACTTGCCAGAGTTCATCTTCTGAACGTGCCGGCGGCAACGCATGCAAGCGACGTCCAATGACGTCCCATAAATGTTCGATAGGTGAGAGATCAGGGGAGACAGCTGGCCAGGGAAGCACCTGGATACCTTGCAGGGCATGTTGGCTGATGCGTGCCATGCAAGGTATCCAGGCTGGAAAATGGTATTATCCTGCTGGAAAATGGTATTGGGCACCCCGTGAAGGAAAGGTAGTGTCACCGGCTGCAGCACGTCATCTACGTATCGTTGGGCCGTCATAGTGCCCTGAATACGGACCAGAGGTGACCTGCTATCGTAGGCGATGGCGCCCCAAACCATTATACCGCGTTGTCTCGCGGTATGGCGTTCCACAGATGCGGCCGGATTGGCCCTGTCACCACGTCGGCGCCAGACTCGTACACGGCGACTGTCATTGCTAAAACAGAAGCGTGACTCGTCTGAGAACACCACCCTGTGCCATTCCGTCGTCCACGTGCTCTATCCCGACACCATTGCAAACGGAGACGTCTGTGCTGTTGGGTCAATGGTAGTCGTCTCAACGGGGGCCATGAGTGCAAGCCGCCAGCGATCAATCGGTGGCTAATGGTCCTGGACGATATGGGAGCATCAAGGGTGTCCTGCACATGCTGCAAAAGGGCGACAGACGTGGCTTGCGGGGCCGCCGATGCTTGCCGGCAGATGCGTCGGTCCACGCGTGCTGACGTCACTCTGGCTGCACCAGAACCCCTCAAACGTGCCACATTCCCTTGGTCCAACCATCTGTGCCACAACCGGTGCACCGTGGACGCGTGTAGGTGGGTATCTGCTGAGATTTGACGTATGGACCAACCTGCCCTTCTGAGGCCAATCACCATACCCCTCGTGAAGTCGTTTGTTTGCTGGAACTGTCTTGATTGGCGGCGTCCTGGCATTCTCCGCTACTAGACGTTTCCTCTGAGACACAAAAACAAATTGCAACTTCATTTACCTGGCAAACAGAGCGGCGCGAAACTGACCACTTTTGCAGGTTCCTTCCCTGGTTTTTCACTCGCCGTGCGCGGGACAGCAGTTTGCATCATTTACATATCTCGGTGAGCTGCGTCTATCCTGTAAATTTCATCCAGATCTGCGCATTCCTTCTGGGTGTTGCATTTTCAATGTCAGGTAGTGTATGACAATTGATCACTCGGACAATTTTTTTGGGGGCCCCCAACAAAGTGGGGGCCATATGCTATATCTTGTGTAGCTTATACGTAAATCCTGCACTGATAGTAGTTAAATTTATGTCGCACTGGAGCAACTCAATGGCGACGGTCGGGGAAGGGAAAGATCCCAAGATAGCACCTCGTAATTTTCAGCCACGATCAGACGACGAGGTCACCACCTGAGCTGGCACCCTAATCGCCAGACTTCCACATCACGCCAACCTGAGGACATTTGAGGCCACGACAGAGCGTGCTCCAGCCCCCACGTAGACAGCGGTCTTTGGTTGGATCTAGTTTCGAACTAGCAACCCTCCGATGCTAATCCGCGACTCTACCAGCAGGGTTACTGCTCTGAAGCAATTAGAATCGCGGTTTGATTGCGTAACAGACTTTTCTAACACTATTCCTCTACGTGGATATCGTTCCTGTCATACCCCCTGAGGACGAAACTTAAAATGTGTAGATAGGGGAGTTTGTGTGACGCTATTCTTCTAGAAGTGGAATATGCTCTAAAAATAAACTTCAGAAGAAACAAAATCACAAAACTATTCAGTGGCGTTATTTGTTGTTAATACACAACCTGAAGTGTTCATATGAAGAATTCTAATGAAATTCATTGCGAAGCATTTAATGGAATTTGTAAGACATTTTTTGAACTTGGCAAGTAATGAAGAGCTAGGCCACCAGTGGCCGAACGGCTAAAGACGTCGCTCTTACAAAATTAGTAACTGAAAGCACTTAGTTATGAGATCGAATCTCGTAAGTATCAGTCCGATTGGTCGCTTGAAGTTTCCTGTTTCTCAATTATAGACCCTCCCCGGGTCGACTCACCATTAGTTTAGAGTCTTTAGTGACCCAGGGGGTGGTTTCTTCAATTGGTGCAGCTTGGCCAAATAGGGCCCATGCGCCATAAAACCCAAAACCAACTAACTGGTTTCTTCAAGATGATACGTAAAAGCAATCCTTCTTCCCAAAGTCCTCCAGGATGGCATGTCTCCCCACACACACTATACGGAGGGTGCAATATGGCAGCATCTCCTATGGTGCCCCGGAGTAAAGCAATCTGCCATACTCTTACTAATTTGAAAAGGATTACGGTACATTCAAGTTGGCATAGGGAAGAGATGTAAAACTTGAGATTCAATATTGTATGGAAGTAAGCTTCCCTAGAATTCTCATATCAGCAACTTTCAGGATTAAAAACTCGCAAACAATATTTGGTCAAGAAATGGAGAGCAACGGATGAGCAATGGAGAGCAACGGAGCTCGGTCCAGCCAAAGACCTTCGTGTATACGGGGGCTAGTGCACGTTGAATCTGTCGTGGCCTCAAATTTCCTCACGTCGGCATGGTGTGTAAGATTGCAGAGGGGTGCCAGTTCTGTGTTGTTCTCGTCATCTGACCATGGTTCAAAATTACGAGGCGTTGTCCTTGATCTTTTTCTTCGGGATTGATCTCTGACCGTCGCCAATAGCCCGTTGTGTTGCTCCAGTGCGACGTTAATTAAATTCTTACCCGCCTACCTAAGACATGAAGTCGCAAATATGCAGATGCTCTGAATGAGAGTGCTTGGTTAAAACTAAACAAGATGCAAAAAAATAATCTGATAATACTGAGAATCAGCAGTCTGAAACATCAGTAAAAGAAAAGTCTGAATTGATCTTAAAGTCTGAATTGATATTATATAACTTTAATTACTTAATTCAATTCAAACACAAGAATATAAAAACTTTATATTCCCCCTAGGTTGGTTGATTTGGTTGGTTTTGGGGGTTTCATGGCGCAAGGGCCATATTCCCTCCGACTTAGAGAATACAACTTTTATAGAGAAAACAAGATCGGGATTTGTTTATCTCGCATCAAATTGCAGACAACGTACGTTTACAAGAACACAATTATTACTGCAGTAAAAAGAACTAAGAAAATATATGTAGTGGATGAGGACTTTTTGTTTGACATCAACTGTATTTTCTAAAAGTCGTTATCTTTTAGTCGTTCATGTTTGTTGAAGTCGGTAATCATGAAGTTGCTTGATGCAATCACTTCAATTTTTTATAAAAGTTCAAGGCTGATTTAAATTTGAAACAGCAGGTTTTTTTTCATAGGACTGGTTCGTTTGAAGTGTGCCTAACAAAAGTATATTCGAATTTAAACTTTCATTTGATTTCATTTAAATAGTAATTTAAGAAATTAAAACCATAAATTCGAAAGCTATAGTACATTAATTTATTCCTGCTTTCCCACACACACATATAGCTACATCCTAATGTTCTGACCCATCCGTGGGATTCATATCCTCAATAGATATTGTACCCACTTGGGGACATGATTTTTAACAATTACATTTTTTTCCCAAAAAACAAAATAATTTTTTATCAGTTTTGAATTTCGATACATAATCGATAAAATACTTTTATTAAGCATGTGATTTTTCTCGGGTCTGAGAGGTTAAAGTGCCGTAATTTGAATCTACATTGCTCCCTTAGAACAAAAATAAAATAATTTTTTATCAGTTTTAAGTTTCGATACATAACCGATAAAATAATTTTATTAAGTATGTGATTTTTCTCGGGTCAGGGATTAAAATGCCGTGATTTGAATCTACACTGCTGGTCACCGTAAATGCAACACCCTGAAGGAAGCATGCAAATAATATGAAATTTACAATTAGAAATTTTGACGCGCGCCTGTGGCGCCACTTCAAAGCGCTATTTAAGGCTTGGAGATTTCGACGATTTCAAGTACGGCAATTGTGTTTTTCTTGTGGTTTTTTCAAAAAAACGATCAATTATGCCTCGTAAGTAGATAGAAAATGAGAGTTCTGGCGCATAAGGGCAGGGAGAGATTGGGAAGGTGAGATAAGACTGTTCCGGGGATGACGTCATACCACGTGACCGGAGCCAAGTGACGTCACACCACGTGACAGGAAGTGGGCGTGTCTGAATAACGTGACGTATTGTTTGTTTACATTTTGGACTTGGAATTTTTTTTGTCATCGACTTCATGCAGGCGTTGAGTTGTTTCAAGATGGCGTCGTTTTGTTGGAGTTGCCATGGTGATGAATCACTGGTGGTGCCATCTGGTGGAGAAATTCGAAACCCTATTATTTTTAATTAAAAAGGAGTTTCTTGGATTCGAACCCGGGTCCATAGGATCCAAAGTCAAGCGCGCTATCCGTTAGGCTGTAAGAGAGTTAACTTAAGATGGTGAATTAATGTAGTGTTTCTTTCTCTCTTTTGGACTTGTATTTTTTCTTAGTATTAGGAATGGGTTATTTTTAGAAAATGGTTTGAATAATTGCATGGCGGTTTTAATAAATGATTTTACAAAATAACTGGTGGCGCCATCTAGTGAGGGGTTGAACAAGTAAACGTACCTTTAGTGAAAATGGTATGATATATAAAATAAAATAGATTTACGCGGTTTTCTCAAATTTTAGGCTGAATGACTCGTACCGCCATCTAGTGCTGGAAGAAGTAACAAATAGTTTTAAGAGATTTATTTTATTTTCTAGCTGTAGACTTTTAGCGTGATACTTTAGAATTAACTGGAGAATTTTTTAAAGAAAACAATACTATGAGGGTGGATTCGAACTCAGCAAAAGGTAATCTCGGCCGCCCGTTTTACACAAGCACTTTAACCGTTCGACGACGATCACCTACTTAGTATAATACATATAGAATACTAGCTCGTGAAGAAAGTTTACATCTTAAGGGAGTGAAAGTATGTGTTTTCTTTATTGTGAATACCTTATTGCCCCTGTGAAGAATGAATATGAACATAAAGTTGAATTTACAAGTTTATATCCATAGTCTGTGAATTATATGTAATGACAGGGAAAGTATCAGAATATAGAACTCTCTGGAACTTGTGAGAATATGACTAAGGATTGTTTTGCACGCGTAAGTTAATTAAGATAACAAAAGGAACTGAGTTAAACACAGTCACCGATAGGATACAATCTTAAGTAAATGAGAAGCTTTTAAACACATTGCTATTTAGGAGAATGGTGTTGTTTTCCTGATTGTGAATAAAGCAAATGAATGACATGCTAGAACTACATCACCCAATGAATCACATATGACATGCCCGAACTGGAACTTTCTATAGGGGTTTTAGCTATGAAATAGTGACGAAGGGATTATCTTAATACTCTAGCGTTGGAACTCGGAACATAAGTAATTGAGGCCAACCAATATATGCGAAGATTTTAAGCGTATGAACACTACATGTAAGATAGAATTATAATACGGAAACCTTTTTTATATTTTAATGAATTTATATACAACATGAACTTGAAGAAAATGTGAATGTTTAAGGGTGAATGTTTTGTAGGGAAAATTATTATTACAATTTGAGGGGGAGGACTTTGAGATATGAATAGGACACACAGGCATAACGGTGTATGAAACATTACATTTTTAGGTAAATAAGAAGTAACTAACCAAAGATTTATAGTATACATATTATAAGCGATGGCAAGGAACCGTATAAGATTGATAGTATTAGAAGCCTCTGGAACTTGTGAGAATATGACTAAGGATTGTTTTTGCACGTGTAAGTTAATTAAGATAACAGAAGGAACGGAGTTAAACACCGAGTCACAGATAACGATAGAAACTATTTGATAATAAGAGGCTTTTTAAAGCATAGTTGGAGCATCTTGGGTCTTTGAATTACTTTGCATCTTGTTTTGGGGTTTTTCTGCCCTTTTTTACTGCTTTTAAATAAATCATGGATTCTAAGGACATTAGACCTGCAAAGAAAATGCGTGCAGACAAAGAACTGTGTTTGCAGAAATATTGTAAAGATTCTTTATGTTATGAGTATGGCAAACTGTTTACAGATCGTGAAGGCTGGGCATATTTTCGTCGATTGGAAAACGAATTAACGTACTTAAAGAAAGAGGAAACTACTATTGAAATTTATGGTAAAAAATGTACTGTGCCTCGGCAACTTGTAGCATACGGAGACGTAGGAATAAGCTATGCCTTTAGCAGATCTTGTATTGCAGCCAAGCCTTGGTCTCCTTTACTATTGGAAATAAAGGCAGAAGTGGAACGAATAATTGGCACAAGATTTAATTTTGTGTTGGTGAACCATTATAAAGATGGTAAGGACTGTATAGGTGCCCATAAAGACAATGAGAAGGACTTGGATCTTAATGCACCCATAGCGTCTGCTTCATTTGGACAGAAAAGGCAATTTGTGTTTTCTAGAAAGAACTACAATTCTCTGAAAATTGTTCTGGAAAATGGAAGCTTGCTTGTGATGAAGTATCCAACAAACCAATTTTGGTTTCACAGCTTGCCCCGTGGGAATGCATTATGGCCTAGAATAAACTTAACGTTTCGTACAATTCTTGTATAAAGCAGCGATAAACCACTTATGTGCCCCCGAACTAGAACTCAGTGTCGTACACTAGACGATATTTGGACAACGTTGCAATTTATCTTTGTCTTTCTGAATAGTATTTTTTTATAAATGCTTATATCTTGTTGTTTTTAAATAAATTTTTTAGCGTGTCTTACCACATATACTGTATTTAGGATTATTTGTTTTTTCATTACATAATTTTATAAATTGTTTTTAAAATGCAAGATCTGAAATGAAATTTTTCTTTGCTATAAAGATTTATGTTTTTAAGTTAGATGGTTTTACTCAAAAATTAATTATACATTAGATGTTATAGCACATATTTTCAATGCAGAAATTTTGTTTTAAGTATTGTACACACTTAAGTAAGAGTAAGCTTTTGAAAACTTTACAAGACCCGTACTATGAACGTACACATTTTGAATAAGTTGTAATTTATTGAAATCATTTATGCTATAAAATCTAAACCAACTGTTATTTTTTAATTAATCTTTCCTTGCGTATTTTTTAAAATAAATCTTCCTAAATTTCAGTGATTTAATTTTTATTATACAGATTTACAAACTGTTTTGGGATGAAATATAAGGATTTATATTTTTAAAAATTAGATGCTTTTACTCTTAATTATATATTAGATACTATTACACATATTATTATTACATTGAAGATTTTTAAAAAACGTTTAACAATTGAAAATATATATACTTTAAATATTATTACAAACATTTAAATGCAATTTGCTTTTTATTTTTAATTTTACAATTAAGACATTTTTTAAAAGTTTGATTCTTAAAGTGTGTTTTATGCATAGTAAAAAAAACAATACTAAAAAAAAAACATGTAAGAGTAAAAAATATTTTATACATTAATTTGAAACTTTGCAAGACCCATACCATGTTTCCTTGCACACTTGAAGTCGTGAAAAATAGTTTATTAAAACCATTTGTCCTTGAAGTTCTAAATTAAATGTCCTTTTTCTTTAATGCTTTTGCAAACCACACATTTTACTAAATATGAACTTCCTTTTATTTGAAACCTTATGCATATTGTGCAGTTTAAATTGCAGAGCAAAATTCCAATACTGTACGAAGCTATAAAGTATTTTACAAGATACTTCATATTGTTCTCTTAATTTACATCTAATTCATTACTACGTTAAAGTGGATAGCATGTGAGTTTTCTGTTTTTAAAAATAATGTGTGCACATCTGTACTGCTAAGCAAATTAACTTTTGCCTTTTCTTGATATTTAATGCATAATCTAAATATTTACGCACACCGCTGATTGTTTTACACATGAGTAAAATTAAATAATAACTGAAATTTTAAATATTAGTGTGAATTTTAAAATGAATAAATATTGTTGACATATTGGATTAAATCTGAATTCTATGTATTTTCATTGCAAGAAAAAACAGAGACACTTCTTAAACAGATTGAAGGAAGTCACATGGAAACAAAGTAAATTAGAACACTTTTTAATAGAAAAAAAAACATTGATTCATATATTTTACAAAACTAATACATTGTAGTAAAAAAGAACTTATTTTTACATACTTGCATTTTTTAAGAGACACATGTTTACGACGAGCCAATTATTAAATGCCATCACCTCAGCTTTGGGGCAATGCAAATTATTTTTGTGATGACCACATGATAGTTTTTGGATCTTTTTGCTGCTACTTAGTGCACATAGTACGTCGAATTTGGGACACCCATATTGTTCCAAGTTGATATTCGGAATATTCAATGCATCTAGGCGTTTCTTTTCCACACAACCACCTTTGTAAGCAACTAGGTACTGAGTGGCACTCTTGGTCTGCTCGTACAATTCTAAAAGCTTAGAGTCTAAACTTTCTAAAGGAGACACACTTTCCCATGCCATGGGACAGAAAGGGAGACCACATATGTAATTTTCAACATATCGAACAGTTTTTTTTATCTTTTGCACTCAATTTATGCTTATAAGGCGATAAGTTAAAGCGAATACTTGAAGCTACTTGCGATTTTATGGCGATGTATCCGTATTCACGTACTAAGAAACCCTCTTGAGTCTGAAATCCGTCAAAATCCACAATTGCACAAATATTAAACATTGCTATTGAAATATGCTAGCTGTTCTTGGAAAAGAATTGTAAACTAGAGGCACGAAGAACTGGACTATATACACTTGCTAATCAGTGAATAACACCATACACTTACTAATCAGTAAAGTTAAAATTTATCTTAGTCTTATCTTTTGTGAGTAACTATGAGCGCATAAGTGAAGAATGTACTCAGAAAACATGTGCTTGTGATAATGCACCAAGTAAAATTGTGTGTTGTAATGCAAGAAGATTTTAACGAAAGGATATACTTAAATGTGCATGTGATTTTTCTTTTTACTCTACCACTAGTATCTTAGACAAGTATCAGATTTTTTTTTTAAATGACGAAGAGAAACTTTTCAACACAATCTGTACTATAATTTTACACTTAAGAGTAACAGAGCATAATATAATTTTAAGGAAAATGAGTAATCAGTATGCAAATTTGAAGCCTAAAGTTCCAAACATGTCTACATGTCTACGCTCTGAATGTGCTGTGCGCCATAGCACAGCACATTCAGTCTGTACCGCATCATCCAGTGTCTGCGCGTACCATTCGACGCCGTTTACAGCAGAGTAGTCTGTCCGCAAGACGTCCATTGCTTCGTCTACCCTTGACGCAGAACCACAGACGTTTCCGCCGCCAATGGTGCGATGAAAGAAGGATGTGGACGGCAGAATGGAATGAAATTGTCTTTACTGACGAGTCACGCTTCTGTCTGCAACACCACGATGGTTGGATTCGAGTCTGGAGACACCGTGGAGAGAGGATGCTGAACAGCTGCGTTATGCACCACCACACTGGTCCTGCACCGGGTATTATGGTATGGGGCGGTATTGGATATCACTCTCGCACTCCTCTAGTACGCATTGCCGGTACTTTAAACAGCCAGCGCTACATCTCCGAGGTGTTGGAGCCAGTTGTCCTTCCTTACCTTCAGGGCTTGCCCACAGCCATATTTCAACAGGATAATGCGCGACCACACGTGGCACGCATTGTCCAAGGGTTCTTCGTCAATCGCCAGATTGAATTGCTTCCCTGGCCAGCTCGCTCTCCGGATCTTTCGCCGATAGAAAACATGTGGTCCATGGTTGCTCAACGATTGACCCAGAATACATCCCCAGCTGCCACACCAGATCAACTTTGGCAACGTGTGGAAGCTGCTTGGTCTGCTGTACCCCAAGAACACATCCAAAGTCTCTTTGAATCAATGCCGAGGCGTGTGGCAGCGGTGATCTCCAACAATGGCGGCTACTCTGGCTACTGATTTTGGCAGGAACCACACTTCACAGAAGTCTATAAATTTAATCATTTGATACTTGGTCAACATGTTATCTACAAAATAAATTTTGTTGTGATATCTCTTGTCTTTCTTGGTGTTGCAATTTGGGTGGCCAGCAGTGTACATTGCCCCTTCTTGGTAACTTTGCTCCCAAAACAACAAATTTCTTGATATGTAGTATAGGTGGTTGGGGAATCAAATTTTCGGTAGTTCCCTGAAGAAAGCACTATTGTAACTTCTACAAGGCGCAACCACAAGTTTGAAGGTTTCTATCGAGTGTGTTGAGATGTGTGCACGAAAAGTGTGACAAAGTTTGTAGTCCAATACTTTTGTTCGGTAGCCCGAGTCGGGCCACGGTTGGAAGAGTAACGGATTAGCAACCGGATGGTTGCTTGTTCGAATGCAGCCAAAGACTGTCGTGTACGAAGGGGGCTGGTACACGTTAAATCTGTCGTGGCCTCAAATGTCCTCACGTTGGCATGGTGTGGAAGTTTGGAGTACTTCGGATTTGATCCCGGACCGTGGCCAATAGCCCGCTGAGTTGCTCCAGTGTGACGTTAATTAAAATACCTATCAAAATTTTGTTCAGTGAGCTCTCCAAGATGCAGTTAAGAGGTAAATATCAACTACATCAGATCAAGAAATTAAGGCTAAAAAGTTTCCTATACCAAGTGTTTCTTTTAAAGTTTTTGTATTGTCGGATAACAAAAATCACACACAACACACACACACACACATATTTGCAACAACCCTCCACAAACAGGAGTTTACTTCACGAATATTTTTTAATGCAAAGATTGATTTAAAGTTATAGCTCAGGAGTTGTGAGCTTTATTGATAAAGAGTAGAGCTATAGATGAGAAGATATATAGTTTAAGGTTTTACCAGATTTATTGCTTATAAATCTTTTTATTAGTCAACAAAATTGTCAAGTTTGCTCACTTAGAAACGAGTAAGGTTTAGTTGCGTAGAAAATGTTCCCTGTTCTTCTTTCCAAAGTTTTTTTTGTTTGAAGAGTGTTTTGGGGGTGGCTGATAAAAGATTCGAGCTACAAGTGCTTCATCATTCACGATTTGAAGTTTCTGGGTGTTCTGGTTGGTTGATTTTGAGGGTTTTATGGCGCAAGGGCCATATTTGGTCATGCTGCGCCAGACACAAGACATACAATATAAACTAATACACAAATACAAACGAAAGCTTTACAGGTAGAGAAGAGATAAATACACCCAGGGAGGAATGTACCTGACAGGAATCGAACCTGCGCAGCCTACAACTCGAAGTTTACTAGCGCAGTGGGTATACTCACTGAGACACTACGGCTCCTTTTGTATGTTCTGAACGATTTCTGAAACAAGAAAAAATTTCAAACGTATTCCTGACGGAAGAACTTAAACATGATATATAGCAATTTACATTCATTGATTTAACCTTTCTTCTAGGTTATTTTTTATATAAACTTGTTTTATATAATTTTGCGGACATTTTTATGTCAACGAGAAAAGGTTTGAGAGTGAAAATAAAATTTTCTCGGAGTTCATCCAGGTTTCTAGTGGTGCTTTTTCATTTTAGAACACCCTTTGTTGTTCCAGTACTGTAATTTCAATGTGAAGTTTTTATAGCGGTGCAAAATGTTCAGATCCCTAGACATTTCTCCAATTGTTGAAAAATATAAAATGCGGAAATATGATGTGCCCCCCCTTTTAGGTCCTATTCTTCTCTTAAAAAACTCTATAAATCAAAAAAGTTATAACCCAATATTTTTAATTACATACTCCAAAAATGAACTTTCCCTAATGTGTGAATATTATAATTAAATTAATTTTAAAAAATTCATATGATGCATGAGAGTACTTCGTAGTAACGCCGATTTCCTTGTCTTCTATGAGCCAGCGAAGCAATGTTCATAAAATGAACCTCCTTAAAAAAACAGTTATAGAAAATGAATCACAAATTTTCTTTAAGGTGTTTGTATGTATACGCTAGAAATCACGAAAATTGACCAGAGTATCGATTTTGCTGTTATTGCTTCAAAATATTTCCTAATTTCCGAGCTTTTAAACGATACCAAGATCTTGTAAATATTTGGAATACTTTTCTAGTTACAACTGTTTTTCGTTAGGTAATGTCACCAGTACAAACATGTTTCCAAAACTTTAAATTCACTTTCTGAAGAACTGTGTTTTTGCAATAGGAAGCTTTCTTCAAACATTGATAACTCAATAATGAATTTATCTATTATTATTTTTGTATCATTATAATCTATATTATACAGTGGATGTTTTGAACCTCAATCAGAATTTTTAGTTAAGATACTAATTTTCAGTTGATTTTTAAATGTTAAAATTCCTGAAAAAAATCTTGATTTTGTAGACTTCCTTAGCGAAAACAATTGTAAAAAAAAATAACCTATTCTCTATAGTAACTTGATGGAGGGTCAAAACATGAAGGAATAATTTCCAACAGGAATTGTCTTTCTGAACACATTAGAATTTGAGATATCACTGTTCAAAACTCATTCTAATTAGCTGATTATATCTAAATTAGATAACTGATAATTAGCTTAATCTGATTGTTTTCTCACTGAAATTATTTTAAGCATAAGCCAATGACTTGTTGGAAAAACTGGATTTTTAAAATCTAAATTTTTAAAAAATCTTCTAGTGTATACTTAAGAGAATTCTCTGAAAATGTTCTTTCCGGTGCAGTCGAACGAGATGTGCTCCAAAATCTCTTCCGCATCAAGGGAAATAAAGCACTTGTTGGAGTCAGCCATGTGAAAACGATTCAAACAGAACATACAAAACGAAGAATGTTTATTTTCTAAGTTTCTCTGATATTCTTCAGAATTTAAAACTAATGTTTTATAAGTTTTCTCTGAATTTCTTGGAACTATTCAGCATGAAGAAATTCGGGGAATAATCATTGATAACTTCCGGTTTCCGTTTCCCTATTTTCCAGCTAATTGATACGTGGTTCAAAATTACGTGGTGGTGTTCTCGGATCTTTCCTTTGGGGATTGATCCCGGATCGAAGCCAATAGCCCTTTGCGTTGCACCAGTGCGACTTTAATTACCTACCAACTAATGTATGAACCTTGCAGTAGTGTAGCCAGAAATTTCTCATAGGAGGGACTGCATTTCAGAAAAAAATACTGTGTAACGAATTGATCTAGTATACGGAGTTTTTCGTGTGCGGGAATGAAATAATAAGCACTAATTTAGTAAAAAACTAATGGAGATGGGAATACAAACATGGAAATCAAAATTGAAACAAAATTCTGTATGTATACAGGGTCTTTAGAATCTAGCGTACAATAATCATACCACGCAATTTCCTTTCCGAAAACCACCCGAAAAACTGTTATTCTTTTTTCGATCGGATTTTTCCTTTCGGGATTGATCCCGAACCGTCGCCAATAGGCCCTTGTGTTGCTCATAGACCTTAAATATAAATAGACTGAGCACTGCTTTTGAGAGGAGCTTCAAAAAGTGTGACCAACATGTCGACTAGTAATCACGTGACTGCTCTGTGAAAAATTGAATTGGTTGGCCGATTTGGCATCTTATCGCCTCGTTTGGTGATATGACATCTTATGACAGGGTAGATGTGAGAATTGCGCATTTCTATTGAGTGGAGAGTAAAATGGTGATATCGTCAAAGTGTACTAGAAAGTCACGCGGACCAATCAAATGGTAAATCAATAGATGGGCGAATTTCCCCCTCCCATGGACCAATCAGATGATTAATGCTCGTTTCTACCCGCTAGACGAAATCAGTCTAAGAATCACGCTACTACTAATTTTGGTCACATGATCCTGGGCACATAAGGTTACTATTGCTCACTCTAGTTTTATATTTCCTCTATGGTGTTGCTCCAGTGTGACGTAAATTCAACTACACCTACTTACCGTTTACCGATTGGATGTGGATTCCGGAGATGCGCACCCTCCCCCATGCGTACCTACATAATTAAACGCACACATTCGGATTTTGCACATCCAACTGCTACTTTATTTTCGTACGCGGTGTGTCTTAATTTACTCTCAGGTACCAACAAACCTGGAGAAGGTAAAGTAATACTTTGCATTTGGCGTTTTTAGCTCTGAAATTTCGAATGACCGGAAGGGACATCACAAAACTTGCTACGCGAATATCTCCAGAATGCCTAGTCCAATCACAAAACGAACACTTTTGCGGATTGGTTTTCGACAGAGAATTGCGTGGTACTTTTATGCGGTCTATTTAGACCCAATGTCGTTTTAGTTATTTGTTAGAAATTATTTCACACAAACATTAATAATTAAGAAAATTTGTATTTTGTATTAATAAACATGCGTTTTAGAAATATTTAAAAAAAATTAGATTATGGAATAGGTTATGACCCCATAATGCCCCTTGCCTACAGCCAATGGAACCCTGAACGTAGAATGGCAATTAATCAAATATTAGATAATCAAAAGTTATCAAATGTTAGATTTGCACTGCATAATCTAACATTTGTGTGATAACCAAATAACCACCAGAACCTACCAGATATCCCCGAGAATGTCATTTTGATGGACACTACGTGGTACTTTATGACTCGTTGTGTTGACTACATACGGGGTACTAAAAAGCAAAAAAATAATGAAATAAAAATACGTAAATAATAAATTAACCTAATGGGGGTTTTGGAGAAAATCACCACTGTGGTATTGTAACCCCTTTCACAGAGGAGTTGCTCACTGAAACTAATTTTCCATAAAAAAAACTTTGAGTAACTAAATAAAATATGGAAAAGAAAACAATGTAATAGAGCTTATATATAAAGATTAAATTTCTGCTATATCATTTCATAGCCATGCCTCAGCTGGAAACGGATTAATCTCCAGAGCACTTGATAACATCATCTCATGATCGCTATATGAAAATCCTGAGACGTTGTTCGTGTGTTATCATCATATAAAGCCGAGGGAACTGCGAAAAAAACTCCCCTTTTCATTTTCCGAAACCCCAAGGCAAGTCACTTTTACTTGAGTGGAATTTACAGTCCTCCGGGAAAGTGAGTCAGTGAACCATTCCGACCAGATTGACCAAGCGGAAAATTCTATTCCCTTCCCACCCTCTGGTAGACATCCTTACGAGTAGTGACGAAGCAACGACGCTGTATACACTTTATTAACATCGGCAAATCAGTCACGAATCGTTGCATGCTGGAGATGAGTTCAGGATCGCTAAGTACAGGATAGACTTTGACGCGGCTCTTACATTCTATCGCCGCCAAGGACGATATGATTCAGTTGCTGAAATATTTTCTAGGAATTTTATGAGGAATAGGATCTTTTAACAATATCAAATAAACCATCCCATTAGGATACTGTTTTTATAGACCCAGACCACCCAGCCTACTGCGCAGATAGCCCAGTTGGAAGAGCAACGGATTGACTACTGGATGATTGAGAGTTCCAAATCGGTCCAGCCAAAGACCGTCGTGTACACGTGGGTTGGTGCACGTTAAATCGGTCGTGGTCTCAAATGACCTCACGTTGGTGTGGTGTGCAAGTTTGGAGAGTGGGGTGCCAGCTCAGGTGTTGTTCTCGTCTGACCGAGGTTCAAAATGACGAGGAGCCGTCCTTGGATCTTTTCCTCCGAGATTGATCCCTGACCGACGCCAATACCCCTCTGTATTGTTCCAGTGGGACGTTAATTAACTACCTACCCCAAAGCCTACCACCAAGGGTTTAGGTGGGACAAGGATGGCCATCTAAAGATATTGTTTGCACCTTTGTTTAACATGCATTGTTAACCCTCCAAGTGGTTTCGACAAGATATTTCGTCCATCAAGATCTGACTAATATTGCTAATGCGGAGATACCTCGACATCAGGATATTGCCGATACTTTTATGATGGCGAGATAAAGAGATCTGGTCAGTTTTCTTCTAATGGCGAAATATCTCGTCCATCAAGATCTGGTCAGTTTTGAGAAAATCACCAGGAGGGTTAAACGGCACTACAGAAGCACCCCCAGATATTGGATCGCCGGTACGAGTGACGTAGCTAAAGGGATCGACAAGGGTGGTGGCCCCTATCAAGTTTCTAAAGAGGCGGCATTTCAGAAATATTTATTAAAGTGTTTTCTTTGGAAAATTGTTTATAAAAAATGTTTTATAATTTTGAGCAGAATTCTGTCCTTGTCACAGAAGGGTTTTCCAGAACTACGCGCTGGAAGTGATGACTTAAATGTACTCCATCATAAGAAAATAACATCTAAAAGTTAATCATTCCTTTCGTGTAGCCCCTGGGCCATCATCTGTATTATTTCTATAGTATAGATCCCTTTTACACCTTTTACACGCGACGAATCTTAACAAGTGAGGTATCAAAGGAAAGGGGGATTAGTAAAATAATGAATTACCTTCTCACGAACATATGGAGAGCACAAAACAAGGCAAGGGGCTCTTTTTCTTGCTTCCATTGTGGAGACCCATCGATAGAAGCCATTAACAAAGTTTGATCTTTTTCTAATTTTTATGCAGTCAATAAAAATTGCCATAAAAAGTTAATAGCGTGGACAATAATTTGCTGACAAATTAATGTGGTACTAATTATGTATTTTAACCTAATCAATCAGTTATACTTTATCTCAATTTTAGATATGCCGTTTATATGACGGGGTATGGTCTATGCATGTACTCAGCCCATCCAGGCACCAATGCCCCTTTACATGATGGAGCCGCTCATGAAAAGTAATAAGCCTCCCAAGAACTCAAAATTTTAACTTACACCAAATATATGAAGTACTAGTATTTCTTTCATATAATCGTGTTCATTTTATTACTATAAATACAGTGGAAACTTTCTGAACCTAGAAAGTAAACTGCACATTGCAGCACAAAAACTTTTCAAATTTCCGTGGGCCCTTAGATCTTAGGCACTAGTATCATGGTACCAGTGATCATACCACGGAGTACCATAAGGGTAGGGCCCCCATAAAGGATGGGCTCTATTCCTATGGGGACCCTAATATTACCTCGTCATCTGACCGTGGTTCAAAATTACGTGGTGTTGTCCTCGGATCTTTCCCTTTGGGATTGATCCCGGACCGTCACCAATAGCCCATTGTGTAGCTCCAGTGTGACGTTAATTGAAATACCCCCCCCCTAATATTACCATCTCCGAGGGTGCTTGGGTGTCTGGAGAATGCGATTTTCTATCACCTCGAGAAACATTAAATTTTCTTTCTTAGCTAATAACTGCGTTTTGGTTTTGGGTATTGGGTATTTCAATTAACGTCACACTGGAGCAACACAATGGGCTATTGGTGACGGTCCGGGATCAATCCCAAAGGGAAAGATCCGAGGACAACACCACGTAATTTTGAACCACGGTCAGATGACGAGGCAACACCTGAGCTGGCACCCCACTCTCCAAACTTCCACACCACGCCAACGTGAGGACATTTGAGGCCACGACAGATTTAACGTGCACCAGCCCCCTTTGGCGTTTTGGTTTTGATGCTTGTTTTTGTTACCCTAAATACGAATCGCGCTTCCTAGTCACCACACTCACAACCAAGAATGGGTGTTTCGGTGCTTGTATAGGGTTGTATGTTTACTGGAGATTGGAAATTTAGTTTTTATTGATGAAATCATGAAAAAGTGAGATATTTAACTCCATTAAAGAACAATTCAAAAGAAAGTGCTTAAAATTTGGTTTTAGAATCAAATTTGTATATCTATGTGTAAAGTCTCCACACGGAGTAGTAAGGGACTGGTTTACCAGGAAGAGGGGAAATTCCCGAGACTGGATTTTATATAGGAGGTTGGTACGGCTTTTATAATTGAATAAAAATAACGTGGTATTAAACAAGGTAGGTAGTGGAATTTACACACATTGAAGCAACACAACGGGCTATTGGCGACGGCTATTGTCCTCGGATTTTTTTTTCAGGATTGATCAACGGGCTATTGGCGACGGTAGCCCGTTGATCAATCCTGAAAAAAAAATCCGAGGACACCTCGTAATTTTAAACCACGGTCAGATGACGAGGTCAACACCTGAGCTGATACCCCTCTATCAAACTTCTGCATTAAACAAGAAAAGTTTTTTACAGAAATTTAATTTTTCCCCAAGAGAATGACGGTAAACTTTTAGACAAATGAAGTCAATTCTGTATACTAATAGGGGCCTCGGTAGCCTAGTTGGTAGTCACGGATTACAACTGGAGGGTTGCGAATTCGAAACTCGATCCAGAGTCGTGTACGGGGGCCTGGTGCATGTTAAATCTGTCGTGGCCTCTATACACCCCATCATAATCTCGAGTGGGAGTATCGGGAGTTACTATTTATACTCTCACATTTAGTAATTCGTCACAACCATACAATTCGGACTTCTGCCCCAATAAACTATTAAGTTTGATTGGATTTTTATGGCACAAATGTCCTTGGCCAAGCTACATCAAACACGAGACAATATCAAGTAATACATATACACACAAGGAAAGTTTTACTGACACAGGAGAAATGCAACCCAATGAAGAATCGAACCTGCGGCCGCTTACAACTCGTAGGGTGCTTGTGAAGAGGACAAACCTACTGAGTCATTGCAGCCCCATGAATTTTAAGTGGAGGTAGAGAACGAAACTATACTGTATTCACAAAGGGTTACGTTGCCTCACAAATGTGGAAGAGTACACGCTAAGGTGAAGAAATGAAAAGCAACAAGTGTGAATACTTTTTATTAGCCCGAATTTTACAATAGTACGCTTAATTTCAGAAAGGTGCGACTAAGTAATGTATGCCTGACAGCATTGATTGCTGTTACATGTCCAAAAATTTGTCTTTTGTGAACACTTTGCAGCAGCAACGACTATTGGGATAAGGTAAGCTTCAGAATCAGCAGGGGTCTCATACACAATGCCTTTGAAGTACCCCCAAAGGAAATGATAAATTGGGTGATCAAGGTGGCCAAGTGTGATGGGCAGCCAATTCAATCCATCAAGCTCCAAAAGTACCCTTGCCAACATATATCTCTTATGGTTGAAAATGTATTCCTTACCTTCTCTTAAAAGTTTGTACAGAATGTGAAAAATCCTGCATTTCTCTTCCATCTGCAAAACCTTTTTCAAGATTCGAATTTCTAATGTGTGGCAATCAGTCTATTCAACATTTTCTAGCTTTCATAATTTACAGAAATTTGAGGGAAATCATCCTGTCAGAACATTTGCATAACTGATGCTTTACTTTCTACTTTTCTTGAGATGCAGCACATCCTAAATTATATGCATTAAGAACATGCAAGTTATAGTTCCTTAGATTACAAATATTTTTCCAGCTATTTATCATTCTAAATGTTCTTGCAGTCATTTATAATTATTGAAATTACAACTATTTACATTCAATCAAATCCGTGGGTTTTTTTTCAATTTTCATAAATAAACGAGGAGCAGGTTACTATTTTAAAATTAACTTTCAAATAAACATTACATTTTAACCAGATTTGCAACATATTCCACAATCAATCTGAAAATTAGTCATGGTTCTAAAAATGAAAAACGCAGAATTACTTTATTCATTGTCGATCGGTTCAGCAATTTTTCCGAGCATCATTTGCACTTTATAGTAGAAATATTTCGTCGTGACGCCATCTACTAGTCACATTTGAATTTGTTTCGTGTTTTTCCCCTAATCTACTTTTAAGGTGTATTATACACTAGAACATTTTTTTTAAATTTTGACTTTAAAAATTCAGATTTTTCACAATAGGTCATTGGTTTGTGCTTACTCATTTTAGTGTGAAAAATTCTGATTAAGCTACTCATTATCTAATTTATATATAATTAGCATGTTTTTTAAAGTGATATCTCAAATTCTAACGTGTTCAGGACAATTCCTGTTGGAAATTATTCCTTATATTATTATCATGTTTTGACCCTCCACCAAGTTGCTAGAGGGAATACGTTCATTTTTACAATTTTTTAACAAAGGAAGTCTAAAAAATGAAGATTTTTTCAGGAATTTCAATATTTAAAAATCAACTAAAAATTCATTTAACCAATAACTTCGACTGAGGGTCAAAAGATGCACTGCATTATATAGATTATGACACAAAAGTAATTACAATAGATCAATTCGTTGTTGAATTATCCTGTTCGAATGAAGCATTATATTGCAAAAGCATAGTTCTTCAGAAATCGAGTTTAAAGTTTTGGAAACGTGTTTGTCTATGGTGACAGTACCTAACCCAAACCCTTGTAACTTGAAAACTATTTCGAATATTTACAAGATCTTGGTAACGTTTGAAAACTAAGGGGTTGGACAATATTTTGAATTATTAAAAAATCGATTGATATTTTGGTCAATTTTCGTGATTTCTAGTGTATACATACACCTTAAAGAAAATTTGCCATGTGTGTGTCTATCAATAAAATTAGATACTTGTGATCCTTAACTTCTATCCTCAATCAACAAAAATCAATCTATTATGGGAATGTATTGTGTACAAATTTCTTTTAATTTATGTGTCAATAGTTTAACAATTTAGAATATTCAGATCTTAACTGACAATTATTTTGACAAAACTGAATCGTTCATGTGATAAAATATTGAGAAACAGAATACAATACAGGAAATCATACATCTTGTAGTTCATGCTTCTCATCAACTTCAAATAAAACAAAAAATTAAAATACATACAGCTCTTGTTTTCATGTAATTTCAATATAAATCATATTTTGCAATATTGAAAATAAAATATCCAAGGATAAATATTCTTTTCTCTCAGAATGTAATTTACATAGTTCTATTTTTGATATTAGAAACTGAATCACATAATGAAAATGTCTAAAGCGACATACATCAAATGTATTATTCCACTTTAATTCAGAAAATAACATTTTTTAAATTGTTACTTCTGAAGCAGATATATTCAGCTATTGGTTTAAAAAATTTTGTACAGTGGACTCCCTTTTAACCGGCTGCCACTGACCAATTATGTACTGTAAATACAGTAGTCTATAGTAACATGTGTTTAGTTTTTTCCAACAAAGGAAGTTCTTCCAGGTTAAGTTTTAATTATACATATCATATTACAAGAAAGTAGGCTATATACTTAGTTTTATTCTAATAAAAACTATTTCAGGAGTGTATTTTAATGCTATTAAGGGAACAACGGTTTAACCGGCCAAATAGTTATCCGGTCTGGGTCCCGAAGTGGCCGGTTAAGAGGGAGTCCACTGTATTTAAAAACATTTTAATGCAATGTGACAATTTTGCGTAACAAATAAAAATTATACTGCAATTAGATTTTCATTTTTTATTCAACAATTAACAATGTTTGGAATACATTTGATAAAAAGGATAAACATATCACAATTTCTACGCAGATGTCACATTGAAAAATATAGACGAGCAAGTTCAATGTAGCTTGTCTTTCCGTACATTTGTAACAGTTGTACTATGGTAAAATAGTATATCTTCATATGTTGTACATGCGCCTAGTATTCTCTCTTGTTGACTGAAGAACTTGCTCTAGAGGAACATCTTTCAAGGTAGCAATTTGAGCTGCCACATGGATTGCCAAGCCAGGATGAGAAAACTTAGTTCCTTTTGGCATCTAAAAAGGATAGATAAAATTATGCAGTTATACTAGTTTATTCCAAAATATTGTATGAAAATACTGAGCAGAAAATACGAATCCAGATATACAAATTGAACCCAATCTTCAAAATTAAGTTTTATTAGAGAACATCTGAATTGGAAATCAAAAGTATATTATACCCCCTACCTCCAAGAAGAAAATCTGGAAGATTTTTAGCGGCATAACACCTATGCTGAATTTAAAATGAATACAACAAATTGAAGTTTTAATAGCTAATCTTACCAACAATTGAAAAAGTGTTAAACAAAGCACATAAATAAAAACTCTGTAATGGATGTAGTTCCTTGCTCATATTGATAAAAAATTTCATAAAAATCTTAAGTTGCAGTTCGGTTTATGGTAGAAAAGTAGAATTTGCAGAGTTAATACCTGATCACTGTAACTGAAAATAAATGCCTTTCCTACTTTTCTTTCACGATGTATGCAAAATCCTTATTTCCCAAAGTCGACTTGACCAAAGCAACTAGCACAGTGAGCAAATCCACATCAACCATTCTTGCATGTGGATGTAGCTTAAGAAAATACAACCACCTATCCTAATACGGCTCTAACAGGAAAGTACAAGTACAAAATTAAAAAACACCAAAACATTTTACTCTTCAAATACTTATTTTTTCAAGAACCTGAAATGGGCTTAAGAAAAGGTATCCAATTACTAGGAAAGGTTGGTTGTTATGGGGTTTTATGATGTAAGGGTCATACTTGGCCAAGCTGTGCCAAGCACAAGACAGACAACATCAAATAATTATAAAAGAAAGGTAAAGGAGAGGAGAAAGAACACTTGGGCAACCTGTGGCCACGACTCCTTTGTTAACCAGAGGTAGAACAGAAAAGAATAGATTTCTAGGGTACCTTCAGGTTTGTGGAGCCTGTATACACCTAAGGAAGATGTGCCCATTAGGGGAAACTATCAGGAAAGTAGAACAAAACTTAGTAGTAGAACTACTTTTCTTTTTCAACAGGAAAAAGAAAAGTAGAAAAGTGAAAACATTTTCTAACTAAACAAGGTTTTTCAAAGGGAAATTAGTTTTATCCCTTCAGCCACCATCTACTGTCTCCCACAAGAACTGTTCCAAACACAAAATCTGTCACTGTCCCCTTCAATAGAAATGTATTTTATTCTATTTTCCAAAGGACATAATTGAAGAAATGTATTCTAATTATCACATTAGCCCACTTGATGACAAATTGGTAGGTAGGTATTTTAATTAACTTCCCATTGGAGCAACACAACGGGCTATTGGCGATGGTCCAGGATCAAACCTGAAGGGAAAGATTCAAGAACACATAATTTTGAACCAGTCAGATGACAAAGTCACACCTGAGCTGGCACCCCACTCTCCAAATTTTGACACCACACCAATGAGAGGACATTTGATGCCACTACAGATTTAACATGAACCAGCCCCCTTTGTACATGATAGTCTGATTGGATTCGAACTCGTCCCCCTCTGGTTGCTAATCCGTTACTCTTCCAACCGGGCAACCGCAGCCCAATGATAAATTGGAAATATATTCATTAAGATTTTTACTTGTAGATGTTTACATTCGCAAGAAACAAAATAAAATTAAGTCATCTCCAAGAGTCATCGCTATTCAATAGGAATGCACCGTTTCTATAGCGACCACCATCCATACTTGGTGTTGGGAACAGTTCTAGAGGTAGACAAACAGTAAGTACTCAACCCTTCTTCATATACAGAAAAAATTTGTCATTTCAATCATTGATTCTTCGACAATGAAAAGCACAATTTCTAAAATTTTGATTACTTTTGAAATTAAGTGCTAGGTTGGTTTGATGTCTTATGGCACAAGGACCATACCTATGGTCGCGCTGTGCCAAACGCAAGATAATGTCAAGTAATTGTGAAAAGGAAACAGATCGCTTGGGCATCATGAGGTCGCAACCGCATGTTTACCAGAGGCAGAGAGCTCCATGGGAAAAGATTACTAGGGTACCTCAGGTTCGTGAAGCCCATACACACCTAAAGATACGCCCCTGAGGGGTTGAGTGCTATAAGATTTCATCTGATTTTTATAATAAAAATACTTGTAAAACATTACTCACTGTTCTAGGTATAAAGTATGGAGCGTCTGTTTCAAGTAAAAGACGTGATAATGGGATCTTTCTGGCAACTTCATGAACATTTTCTGCAGATGGAAATGTCACAACATTTGTGATGCCAATAAACAGATTTGGAAACTTGTCCAGCCACTGCTCTGCCAACTCCCAAGTGTCAGTGAAACAGTGGAGATGAATCGTGTAGTCATTTGGAAGAATCTAAAAATTTACAATATATGTTGAAGTATATTTCTAAATAAGCAAAATTTTTTAACACATTTATTTCACAGGATGGTCGGAAAACTAAAAAATCAGCAACAGAATGTTTGACATACAAGTTTTGATTTAAAATAAGTGTAAAAATGAAACAATAAACGCAACACAAATCATTCCAAGCAAAAAAACAATTTTTTCTAATCAGCATATACTTATTTTAAGACACTGGGACTATCTGCAACTACAGTGGGTTGATCCAATTATTAAAGCCACAGTGCAAAAAAAGATATTATTTGTACTCGTTTTTACACTCTGAAAAATAAATTTGAGTGCTTTGGTGGCAATACAATTTGTGTTAAATTTTTTTCTTTTTATAGGTCACTGACATTTGTGAAACATTAGGAATGAATACAATCTTCCTGTAAGAATTATTAGTATTCAATAGAAACGTTTTAATTTTTAAAAGTTTCATTGAAGAAATATCTGGTCTTGTCTATGCTGAAAATCCATTGTCAAGAAAGGTTTAAAAAATCATAATGCAAAAGCATATAGAACTTAATAAACCATACAGAACTCATAAAATAGACCATTTTAACATCACAATACCAGAACAACGCTCCAAAAGCAATTGAAACTTTTGAATAACTTCAATAAGCATGATTAATTAAATAACGTGGCTGTTAGCACTGACACAGATGGAGGCTGTGACAGGTTGTGAAAACAGTGTTGCCAACTATTCATTAAAAATTTGTTAACAAATGTCATAAAAATTCAATGTAGACAGATGTTCTTTTAAATAACTGATTGAAATGTAAAATTGTTAATTATAAGGGTGGCTCAAAGATCATCTGCTTTGGTTAAAAAATATGGTTAAACAAGTAGATTACACCATCAAGAAAAAATTAACTAAATCAGTTATGAAATAAAAATTACATCCACTCCCTGAAATTCGTAACTGCATTTCAAGTAACAAGGACACAAACTGCACCAAATTACAGAGGAAATATTTTAAGATAACAAAAGCTACTCAACAAAATAGCGATTTTTCAAAGTTATTTATAGCAAAGGTAATTCTAGCATTTGTTTTTAATGCTTTAGGAAATTAATTCACTTCAAAAGGAAAACTTATCTTGTTTGAATAAAGTAGAATTGTGAGCACACAGTAATTGAAACTCATAAATATATTTAAGAAAACTCACTTTTCTATTTTGAATACATGTATTCAAGTAAAAATTTGTCCCAGTAGTTGAATTTGTAAAACATTGGATCAATACTAAAAATTTGAATTCTTTTAATTTTATATTATTACAAAAAATGTTGGAGTTACATAAAATTGTAACACGTGAAAATAGAAGACATGTTTGGACACATGATTTCTTATATAAAGACAAAATAATAATCAAAATCAATACCTAAAGATAATCCTTTGTTAATTAATAAATAAACTTTCACAGAATATAATTTAATAGTGTTCTAGAAATTGTTATTGTATCCTTCACAAAATGAAAAATTAAAAGAACTTAAATTATCTCTAAGAGTTGTTTTCTTATAGGATTATACTACAAATATGTTACTCCGCTATCCTATAAAGAGATCTAGAGCATAGTTAAGCTTGCCATACATCTCCAAATTTTTTCATATTTTAGTTTTAATCTTAAGCTTATCTGAATTCAAAGATGCATTAATTGTAATAATTATATGAAAAAAGGAAAATGCTTCGCTTTTGTTTCAATTTGAAATAGCTTTGTCGTGAGATTGTAGGTATGGATATTATATTGTTACAAGGCAGAGAAATAGAAAAGCTTAATTCTGCTTGTAGTAGCAAACATTTTAAACTTCAAAATTGATCCGAAATAAAGTACATTGAAAGCTAATCAAAGACAATAATTGCTCACTTCTTTAATGATTTTCATGCCATCTTCGTGTGCTTCCCGACAGTGAATAACCACAGGTAACTTTTCCTTTAATGCAAGTTTCAACTGCCGCCTGAAGGCATCGAACTGTTTCTCTTTCATGCAGTAATTTCTAAAATAATGAAACACAAATTTTCATGATAGAATAGAATTGATTATATATACGCAAGCATGGAAATGGAAATTTAATTTTCAAATAGTTTAAAACAATGACAAAAATATGTAGTCTTCCAGACATCTTTCCAAAATAGCTTACACACACCAAGAACCAAGATTATAATACAAACTAAGTACTGTGGAGCATTATGAACAATTTTTCTGGTTGGTTGGATTGGGATTTTTATGGTGCAAGGGCCATATTTGGCCAAGCTGTGCCAAACTCAAGACAGACATCAAATAATGGACAGAAGCACAAAGAAAGTTTTACTAACTCAGAAGAAAGATACACACTGAGAGGAATCAAACCTGGGCCATCTACAACTCGTAGGTTGCTAGGGCAGTGGGTAAATCCACTGAATTTTCTTAAAAAATTTGAATTTCTTACACTGTAGTTATAGGAAGCATTTCTAGCAATTGCATATACCATTGTTGACAAACAGTAGTATTCATATTGAAATGGAAACTGCAGGGTAAAAACTGCAAAGCTGCAAAAGCATTTATGAAATAGAACTAGTAGCACATAAATTCTTAAACTCTTAGCCTCCTCTTAAACCTTATTTTAGTAGCAATTTTAGTTGCTCATATACAAAATGAATCGGATAAAACACAAAATATTCTAAGCATGAACCAGATGTTAAGGATAATCAATAAATTAAAATTTTGGTATTAAATTTTTTTCTTGATATGAAAATTGAATTTCTAACACTAGGAATATGCAGAAACATTTCAAGCAATTACATATACCATTGTTGCAAACAGTAGTATTCATTGAAATAAATTTTTATTACAGCAAAATACACACAAGAGGGCCAAAATAAACTATCTCACTGATGAATTTATTGCATCTTTGTGAAATGTTTATTAGTTTTTAGTTCCACTAAATTTCAAGGTACATTTTCGTTTATTGTTTAGTATAAATATAGTACATACTCAAGGGTGTTAATAGTTAATGTATGCTTTAAAGCACTATTCAGAGAAGTTATTTTTAGAATATGGAGCTGCAATATAGAAAATATGGAGTTTGATGAGTTTTTAGTAATGTATTTGGGTCAATTTAGAATAGCTTTGATGCTTTTTGAAGCAGATTTAAACTAAACTTGATAAAAAGATAAGTGCAATGCCCAACTAAAAATAAATATTTTGCACATTAAATATAAACTTAATCATAAACTCATTAAATTGAGGAATTTGTAAAGTCGAGGTACATACATTCAAAGTTCCACTTTAATTTAATAATAAATCATTAAAAAATAAACTTAAGATTTAAATTAGATACAAGAAAAACAAACATTTCTGTAATGCCAAAATGCAATGTTACCCAACTAGTAAATTTTTGTACAACCATGATCTTGTTAAGGATAAATACTTGATTACACTTTTATTTTTAAACAGTACTGGAAAATTATCAAGTGAGTTTATATGCCAGGAATACAAAAATAATTCAATACATATGTGACCAATAAAAAAACACAAATGAGATGCCGAATCAAAATACATTTCAGGAAATCAAATAAAATACCTGCTTGAATAATCTAAGCCAATCTCTCCCAATGCTCGTACTTTAGGATGCTTAAGAGCGGCACACAAAGATTTTTCTACATCATCATTGTAATCCTTCGCATTATGAGGATGACAGCCGAAAGAAGCCCAAACATTTTCTTCTTCTAAATATTTTTCCCACATATATTGCTACAAAAATAAAGAATTACAAATTGTGAGCATGCACTCTTATACTTCCTTAAACATTACTAAGACAACTTATACGAAGATAATTTAGAATATTTCAACTAGAACTTTTTAGTTCCGCACACAAAGAAAATACATTTAAAACAGTAAACTCAAGAGTATATATTCAAATCCAGAAAAGTAGAAGAATTAAGGTAAATCTATACATATAAAGCAGAGTTTACATCTGTCTGTCTGTCAAATTTGGTACACTTATTCTTGGAACCCTGCGGGTAATGTAGGCTACATATTAGCCCCCATTCTATTTGTCTTGGGTGTGCAGAGGGGTGTAACATTCCATCATCCTGGACAGAGCACTTGCTAGGGACACTCTCTCCCAGTTTGGCTGTGCAAATGATATCAGAATAACCTCAAGGTGCTGATGGAACTACAGGAGTCGCCTCTAGATGACCTTGGAATTTTTTAGAATCTTAGAGTATAATGTAATCGCAGATGGGTGCAGTTGCGCTGAAAATTGCTCAGTATCATATCCTTTATATATCCTGTCTGTAAATTCTTAAACTGTAGCTTTATTATTGGAATGTAAATTTTTATGATAATATAAGATTATTTTCCTAGAAAGTGGTCTTTTTTCTGTCGATATGGTACAGGGGGCTAAAGATAATTCGAAATCCTCATAGGAATAACATTGCGTATTTATACAATCAATGTCAGACCAATTCACACTAAATTAGGTACATTCATCCTGTAGAATTCTGCAGGACACATAGGCTTATATTAAATCTGTTTGATTTGTCCTGGGTCTGCAGGGGGCTAAAAACAATTCAAAACTTCCATAGGAATAATATGGAGTAACACTACAATGAATTATAAACAATTCAACCCGAGCAATACCGGGTAATTCAGCTAGTAAAGGAGGCAAGTCACAACAGAATTTTTCTCATGATATATAATTGATGACCCAACATCAAGTCTTTCTGAACTTTTCTTACATTTCATTTCACCAAAATTTACTTAATGAAAATAAAACCCTTTATGCATCACTAACTGAATTTACCCGGCATTGCCCAGGTTGTTAATATGTAGCTTAAGTTACCCTATAAGCAATACGATATCAGCGATTTTCAGTGTAACAGCACCTATCTGCAATTGCATCACTCTAAGATTCTAAAAAAACTCCAAGGTCATCTTGAGAGGCACCTCCAGTAAATATTAACTCTGATGTCATCTGCACAGCCAGACTGGAAGAGAGCACCCCTAGCAAGTGCTCTGTCCAGGATGATGGGATGTTACACGCCCCTCTGCACACCCAAGACAAATAAAACTGTGGTTAATATGTAGACTACGTTACTCGCAGGGTTCCAAAAAATAAGTGTACCAAATTTGGTGTGGATTGGTTAAAAGGTAGATTTGTTTAGAGAACAGACAGATACTAACTCTGCTTTATATGTAAAGCTATGTGTAAGTATCAGCCAAAGCACTTGTGAAATAGTAGCATAAATTTTTAAAAATAGTAGTAGTCTCCTCTTAAACCCTATTTTAATAGCAATTTTAGATGCTTAGATACAAAATGAATTGGTGGCTAAAACACAAAATGTGTATTAAAGTAAAATTAAGTATGGAACAGAAGATCTCGCCAAGAAATTTTCTTAGTAAGATTTTCATGACAATTTAGCAACCAGATTCTGAGGTTTTTCTTTTATGGTTGCCAGGGCTTGGTGCCAAAACTTCGAAGTTATGCCAACTTCGAAGTTTGGAATATTTTCCCTAAAAGAAAAGCTAACAAAAGTTTTTCTGTCAGCTATATTTTCAAAACAGAGACAAAATTTGTTGACATTTGGTAAATTTTCAAAAAAGTACCTAAAATTTTGAAATTACGAGCTTTTGAGACGATTTTGCTTAAAAATATACCCCTGGTCAGCAAGGTTGAAAAATAGCAGTAAAAAGTTGTCTGTGGCAGCCCTGAAGTATTCATTAAAATCATTGTGATAACGAATGTAGCAGCTCTCTCCAGAACATAAGTTTGGCATAAGATTTCATAGTTCTGCAGATACCATATTTACTGATTACTAATAAGAGTTGAGATTAAAAGCAAAACTATATTTGTCAAAGTAATACACAGGATCCTGTTACTTTTATACGTTGTAGGCTACTATTAAATACAAGTTTCGTAGCTAATTTTTGTGAGGCATATAAATGGCTCTTTCAGTATCCCTCTTTTGACCCTCGGCACTTTCAAGGCCCAAGATTGAATGTAGGTGTGTCAATTATTTGAATTAAACTTTAAAAAGAATATCAAGATTATTGATACTTTAAAAAAAATGTTGTCATTGTTAAAAATCAAGCAAATAAAAAAGCTTAAGATTTTTACTGTAGTGACAATTTGTTTGATTACCTAGAGGCATTCTTTCAAATAAACATGAGGACATTTGAGGCCACGACAGATTCCACACCACCACCCATGGGCACGATGGTCTTTGGTTGAATCAAGTTTCGAACTCGCAACCCTACGGTTACCAATCCTCTACTCTTCCAATTGGGCTACCCTAGTGATAGCAGGACAAAAATCAGCTAAGCTATACCAAACACAAGACGTTAAGTAAAAAATGTCATGCAAAGGGGAAAAGGAGATATTGAGAAATAGAATAGTGCAATGAAAGCAGAAAAAGATCGGGTCTATGAAGTATGTACACATCTAGGAGATGGACTCGAGGTGCACCTAAGGAAAGTATATTTAAAACAAGACTTTTCATGCTCTGCCTAAAAACTTCATGTATTTATAAAATATTCCTAGTATATGTATTTATAATTGATTTCCTAGGCATCATATACAATGCCTGCATTTTACACATTGCCAGTAACATATATATACAGATCAAAGGGAAAACAATATACGTATAACCAATACATAAAAGCTCAAAACCCAGAAAAATGTGTCGCAAAACATACCTGACTAAAAGTAATAGGATTGCAAAACACAGCAAGACAACCTCGATAGGATGCAGGGAATGTATCTTCGTGCCTTCTTTGATAGTCTTTATATGTTCCAGTATAACCCTGTCTCTGGAACAGGAAATCGAGGTGACAATGCGAATCTATGAAACCAGATTCAGATTTCAAGGAAACCAGTTCAGATGCATTGTAGCATGGTAAGATTGTACGAAAGCGATTTTGCCTTCTATCTGAATTTTTGACAGCATAAGGGGTCTGATCAGCAGCACAGCTTCTGTATGTTGATGGAGATTGGTATGGTGAACTTCTGAGAGGAAAGCTTCTTCTTTTGTAAGAATTATCAGGAGTTGAAAATGAGTCTCTCTTAGATTGGCTGGGCAGGCTTCTTCTCGAATGAAAAGACGATTTATGTCCGGGTGTCCAACTGGAATGCCGAAATAGAAAATAAAATTTTAATAATCTCAAATAACTACCCAAAAACTAACTAATGATTTATACTTCTTGAAAAAAATTTAGTCTTAAGAAATTCACTTATGAAAAATGTATTTATAATAGTAAAAAGTTGAAAATGTTTTATTGATACAAATATAGCACCTTATTTCATATTTAATAAGATTAAGTTGTAATGATTTTATGAAAAAGAAAATTATTTAGTGTTGTTGGCTTGCAATACTAAGTCCAAAAACATAGCTTTAAGAAAACAAAAGAGGAAAACTACTGATTTACTAAAGCTTGTTTCTCAAGAAATCTAACTTTCATGCCAAGAAAAAATAACTTTGTGGATTTCAGTCAACAGATCACCACATTCTGGTCTAGAAAAGCAAAAACTCAGAGCTTGAAAGTTTTGACTTAAGTGTGTTTCGCATATAATCCTTAAATTTTTGTGTTAGTGAAACATGTATAGCTCTTATATAAGAGCCTTCTTTTTACATATAGGTAATAAAAAGTATAAAGTTTGTTCTTCAGAAGGCATTCTGATCTGTTTTAAGGTGTTTTATATACTAGAAATTTTTTTTAAATTTTGACTTTAAAAATCTAGTATTATAAAACAGTGTCGTTGGTTTATGCTTAAAATAATTTCATTGTGAAAATAATCAGATTAAGCTAATCATTATCTAATTTAGGTATAATTAGCTAATTAGTATGTTTTTTGAATAGTGATATCTCACATTCTAATTTGTTCAGAATGGAAATTATTTTTAATATTATTCTTTATGCTTTGACCCTCAATCAAGTTGCTAGAGAGGATAGGATGTTTTTACAATTTTTTTCACAAAGGAAGCAAAAGAATATTTTTTCAGGAATTTTAACACTTAAAAATCAACTAAAAATTCATTTCTTAACCAATAACTCCGAGGGTCTAAACATTCATTGTACTATATATTATAATGATACAAAAATAATTATAATAGATCAGTTCATCGCTGAGTTATCACCATTTGAACAAAGAATACTGCAAAAACAATTCTTCAGAAATTAAGTTTAAAGTTTTGGAAACATGTATGTACATAGTGACAGTAGCAATGAAAAGCCCATGTAACTAGAAAAATCTTTCAAATAATTACAAGATCTTGGTATTATTTGAAAGCTAAGGAGAATATTTTGAAGCAACAAACAAATCGATATTCTGGCCGATTTTCGTGATTTCTAGTGCATGTATACCAGCAATTCAGGTTTCTGTTTCCAATAAAAGGCAGAAGTATTTACTAAACAAGTTAAGCCAAATTGAATTGGTGTCTAACAGACAAGGTTACACTAACAGTTTGACAATATTTCCTTTATGTTGGGGATACTGACCTCAAACAATATTTCTCAGGCAAAAACATTACAAAATTCAGCCTAGATATAGGGGTCCATAGTGAAGCACAAGGCTTTGATGGTTGCAATTTTAATAATGTATATACACAATAGATATATCTTAACACATTCAATATACTTTTAGATAATATATTGCTTAAGGAATAATATACTAATAATACAAAATAAAGATACTATATATTTCCTGTTTTCTCCATTGACACAACTTTTAGTAATAATTTGCAGAGTCAATTATTATTATAATTTATAAAATATAACAAGCTTAGCATATGAATATTTTAATGCAATGATGTAATAACAAATTTAATAAAATTTTAAGAGTTACCGATCATTTTCGTCTTCAGATCTTTCACATTTTCTTTTGGGTGTAAAATTCCTGTCAGAAGATTCACCTTCACTTGCTGAGTAAGATCGCTTTAATGACTTTGGGGTAAAACTAGACATGATTTGAGCTTTACAAGATGATTTTAAAAGAGGAGAAACAAGAATTTTGATAATATCACCTAAAATAAGAGAAAAACAAGTATAAGAAACAGTTATCAGTTCATAGCATTATACAAACATGATCATTTGATTAGTTTTTGTTACAAGTTTTTTGAATTTTTCAAAACTTTTAAAACTTGCAAATTGTAATTAATCTATCCAGAATATATTTTCACCTTGATTACAAGAAATTAAAACTGATACAAAAAATATTTACCAGAGAAGTATTTATAATCTTTGAGACTTGTATCAACTTATAAGAAACATAATTTATTAATTCAAGCTTAATGAACCCAAAAAGCTTATATATTGGATCCCAAAAGTGTTCGTACACTTTAAAAATTTGTAGAAACGCTGTAGCCTGGAATTGAATTCGAATATAAAGTCCAATATATTTTCATATCATCTCCATGTGATTCTGAATAAAACTTAATATTAAAAAAAATATTGACTCATTTTCTTTTTATAAAAATGAAAATGCAAGGAGGCAGGGAAAGAACACGTCACAAAAGTGATCGTACACCGAAACATTTTCAGATAAATTCATAAATAAAATTATTGTCTATCGCTTTTTTTATTTTTGCATTGTGGTGACATTTAAAAAATCGTTTGGCTTTAATCTTTGCATGCTTACTTCGTAATATTCTATTTATTATTTAAAACTGGCTCGTAGTCGTAAGGAAACAACGAATAGCATTCGAAAATTGATTCTTTTTCATTACAGTAGTGGTAAATCAATTTGGAATATCGCTAAATTAGTAAATTTATCCCAGTCTACGGTACAGTATGTGATAAAACGCTTTAAAGAAAATCGGATCGAAAACAGGGTAAGAAAAGGTCGTCCGGCAAAGTTAACTCAACGTGATCAGAGATTTGTAGTTAGAAAATTTGTGAAAAATCCACGTGAGCGCTGTAAAAATTTCTACAGAATTTACTGAAAAAATTTCTACTTCAATTTCATCTGAAACTGTTCGACGAGTGCTCAGATCAGCTGGATTAAATGGGCGTTCAGCCCGAAAAAAATGTTTTGTAAGTGCGAAAAATAGAAAGCTTAAGCTTTCCTTCGCACATCAATGATAAATAAGCCCGAAATGTATTGGAATAGTCTTATTTGCAGATGAAAGCAAATTTAACATGTTTGGTTATGATGGGCGTATAATTGTATGGAGAAGAAAAAACGGGGAACTTAATCCCAAGAACTTAGTTGGAACAGTAAAGCATGGAGGTGGAGGTGTACTTGTGTGGGGGTGCATATCAGCATCAGGACTCGGTAATTTGGTATTTATTGATGGCATAATGAATCATGGCTCTTTATATAAATATTTTAAAGACAATTTAAAATTATCAGCCCAAAATGTGGGTATTGGAAACAACTTTGTTTTTTATCAAGATATCGATCCTAAGCAAACGGCTCTCAACGTTCACTTCTGGTATCTCTATAATTTTCCAAAGTTCTGAAAACATTACCTCAGTCGCCGGATTTAAACCCAATAGAACACATTTGGAGAGAACTGGAGGTTAGAGTACGAAGACATGACATTAAAGCGAAAAGCGAACTAAAAACAGTAATGATTGAAGAATGGAGGAACATTGATGCAGAAATTACAAAAAACTAGTGAACTCTATTCCCAGACATTTAAAAGCTGTTGTGGATGTTATAGGATATCTTACTAAGTACTAATTTACCAAAATATAAAATATTTACTAATATGTAGATTTTTTAAAGTGTACAAAGACTTTTGTGAGGTAACTTTGTTACTTTTTGATTATTGATTTTCCAAAAAAAAAGTTTAACTATGTTTTTAAAATATTTACTGTTAAGAACAAGTTAGATATTATTAAAAAATTCCCATTCTAAAATATTAATTTTTATTAATGGATAGAGCTGTATTTCATTGAAATTCGTAAGTGTATGAACACTTTTGGGAGCCACTGTATATCAAAGTTTATACATACTCAAAAAAAATTCAGAGTTTAAACATATTGAACATTTTTATGTTCCAGTTTCTTTTTTTATTTCACTAGTATAAGGCAACATATTTACTTTCATATAATTCCTAGGGAGCTTGAGCAGTTATTTCAGCACTATTAACAAATAAAGTTACTTAAACCATTTTTGACAACCTACAATTGTGTTTTAGATAGAAATAAAACTACCAAAAGCATTACTTAAAATATACCTCTTAATTTCAGAGCATTTTTTCATTAGAAAAAATTGAGAGGTGAAAAATAAGAAAAAAATTGAACATATATAGTTCCTTGGATGTTTCATTTTTTCAATCTAACTTTTATGTTGCAGATCCCATGGACCTAATTACAAGTTCTACTTTAAGATAAGACAGTGATATTTTGGTCAGTGATTTACAAAATTGTAGCGCAATTGCTGCATATAATAGCAATTTTTGATCTTAGATGTTAGCAGGGTGTGAAAATATCAAGATTTTTAAAAAAGTCATTAAAAACGGATTTTTTTCATTTAAATCAGATTTTTATAATTTTAATTAATTTGTTCCTATATGCATAAACGTGTCAGAAATGAGACATGTAAATCAGTGTAGGCTCTAGATAGCATTGTTATATATAAATATACAAGAGGGTCTAGTATTTATGGTAAATATTAATATATAAGAGTTAAGGTTGATTATTTGTTTTGAGGGTTTTATGGCACAAGGGCCATAATTAGCCATGCTGCACTAGACACCAGACATACAATATCAAAAGAAAGTTAAGGAAATATAACAGGGACAAATTCTTGAAAGTCTAAAACAATAAAAATCATTCTCGTGTATTGTGTTTATTACATTTTAATTCAATTTCATTACATAAATCCATACTACTTAAAATTCTATGTTAAAAAATAAGCATTTTATTTGGAAAGTTAACATTTTAAATTTAATAAATTTTTACACATAATAAAATCAATTTTAATTTTCTGGCCTTTTCATTTCCCAACTTAGTTTTAAGTGTAAAATCTGTATAAGTCAAACTGTTAAGTTGAAAATATTCTTTATGTAAATACAGAAGTACAATGAGATTTTGTGAATGGCTTTCCAATCTTCCAAAACAAATATTAAAATCTTAACGAGTTCCTTAATTCCAAGAGATACGAGAGTGTTAAAAACCTGAATCTTTTAAAACATTGGGTTATATGATTAAAACAAATATTTTTGTTTATTCAAATTGGACTTTTGTGATTTTAATTACTAATTTGTTTCCCTATGTGTTTAAACTTGTTAGACATGAAACATGCAAATCGCAGTGTAGTTACTAGATAATTGATTTATGTTAAACATGCCTGAGGGTTTAGGAATTCCAGATTCCTATATTACAAATAAGAAATTCCTTCTTGAAGGGGCATCAGTTTAAGGCTAACCAATCTTTCCATGAGAAAAGTATGTCACAATTATCTGAAAACATCTCGCAAAGTTCTATGGACTCAGAATCGGAACTCTTGGATCCTAAAATTTTTATGGTTGGAGCCCAGCCCTCCCTCCAACATGAGATAATATTACAAATTTACTGATAATATTGGTAATGATTCAAATAAACAAAATAAAGAGTTCCAAAACATTTTTCCCTCGGGGGCACGTTTTCTTTAGGTGTGTATGGGCTTCACAAACCTGAGGTATCCTAGTGATCTATTATTTTCTCATATAGCTTACTGCATCTGGTAAACATGGGGCTCGCGATCCCAGAGTGCCGTGCCCAAGTGGTCTTTCTCCTCTCCATCCTTTTTTCAAAATTACTTGACATTGTGTTTCTTGTGTTTGACACAACTTGGCCAAGTATGCCCTTGTGCCATAAAAACCAACCAAAACATTTATATATGAAGCAAATAATTTCTCCAAGTTGGAATCTAGTCTATCCCAATCAATACAATTTTCTTTAACGTCCTCAAATAGGGAAGCCAGTAATTGTCAGTTTTAAAAAAGGATCAATCTGGGGAGTTAATAAGTAGAAGCAAACTTCTAAACTGATTTACATTGTCCCATTTTGTTTCAGGTTATTTCATTTTCATTATTATTAAACTCAAGAAAAAAAAAGAAAATTGAAGTGATTTAAATCAACGACTTTTTAAAATAGAAATCACTTGATTTAAATCAGCATACCTGGGACGTTTGTTTTATTTCTCTTCCCTCATGTGAATAACCACCAGTGTATCAGATAAATGCTTGCAAAAATATAAATGTCTCTAATTCTTAAATAAGACTTTTTAATAGGTAAAATAAAATATTGGCTATCGATTGAAGATAGATGATCTTCAATTGATAGAAGCTTCACTATGCCAACAATAAATTATCATCAATTAGTAAATGCTTAAATTGAAAACTGTCAAAGAAAACTTGTTCAAAAAAATTAAGTAGACAAATTTTAATTTCATACCAAATTGGTTGGAAGGATGTTTCCACCCTTAGGCTTCCTCAAATTTAGGACAGCTTAAATTAATATTTTCTGTAGATTTCAGAACACTCAAATCCTGCTCACGATTGTTCAGACTAACAAAATCAAATTCAGTTGTGTCACTACTTTTAACTTCCCTTTTCCCCAATGTTTCAAGATGGCTTCGTCCACAATCTCAGTTAGGACTGTTTAATCACAAAGGAAATCATTACAAACATCAGCATTCAAGGATGAGGAGCAGCTCTGTTGAAAATTATACTTTTGCACATCCCTTTGGATTTGAAGACAACTAGAATTATTAGCACTAACAGCAGAATTGAATATGTTGCCATTTTCCTGTTCAGATAAATGAAGCATCAGAGAAGAGGCTGCAGCAGTATATTGCATGTCTAAGGAGATATAAGATGGCGTTTGGCAGTCTTCCATTTCAGAATCTGATATTTTATTCAAAAAATAATTTCATGTACCAAGAATCATGCTGTTATTTTAACGGAGTGAAGTATGCACGCATTTTAAAAACGTATTTCAGGCATGAAAGCTGATATCCCTATTAAATAAAAAATACTCATAATTAAACAGTAAATTAGATCAAAATAGCATCAACACAGTATATGTAACACACAGTAATGTTGAATTTTTTTTTGGAAAACTAATAGTTGTATTTATTTTTTGTATATTGTGGAAACAAACTTATTAATTCTCGCTTTTATATTTAATTTAAATATTGTTTATCATTATTAACTTAATTTAAATCAAGCTAATTTAAATGGGCATACCCAGACAAGAATTCTAACATGTTAAACTTTAAAATAAAAAGTTGCATGAATAAATGTACAAACAATCTAAACTGATTTGTTTTGTCCCATTTCAGAATGAAAATGGGAAAAATACAACAGACACCTAGGGTGAATCAACCAGCCCATGATCACCTACCAGTAGTTGACCATTTCCTCATATTTCTCATTAAAACAAGGAAACTAGTTAATTCCACAATAAATTAAATTTATATTCTTGCAGCCAATTGACTACTGGAATAAATGGAACCAATCTCAAATTCATTAATAAGTCTTTATATTGATAAAAAATGAAAACAAAAGCCAGATTGGAAGTCATGGGGATCTATGAAATTAAAGTATAGTGGACTCGTTCCGATGAGTATTGTCTCAATCTTAATTTATTTCAATTCTGTTTCTTACTTTGTACTAAAATTTGGCATAAAGGTAAATAAATATATACAATTTTGTGTCATTTTTGATATCAAAATTAGTTTTAAGTCATGTAGTGGTTAATCATTGGTAATTGGTACACGCAGTGGTAGATTCATTGCATGTGTTCCAATTATGGACCAAACTGGTCCATTACTGGATTTTTAGGTTTATAATCTAGCTATATTTCATACAAATATATTGGTGATCACTAAAATATTTGCACAAATGTTTCAACTTGAATTTTACTGTAAAAAATAAAGTGGTCAATTACTGCTTCAATCACTATTCTGAACTTTTAGAGAAATAATTCTAAAAACTATCAAATATTAAAAATTGTAGGGTCTGGTGGGATAAAATGGGTAGTCAATGCAAAAGCTACCTCATTAATTATAAACCTGTTTTGATGGAAAATAAAACTCACAACTATATATTTAAAGTTTAAACAACTATATATTTTATGACTTTAAAGTCAATCGAAAAATTTTTACTGGTTAGATGATATAATGGTGCCCTAGTTTATTTTGATCCAGTCATGGATTGTAATTGTCTGGAAAACTTTTTATTTATGTATGTGTTTCTAAAATTATTATATATTTTTTATTCTACTGGGCTAGAGAAAGGACTTGTTAACAGATTCCAATAAACAGGGAAGAAATTACAACGCTATTTTTAATGCTAGATGTTTTTAAATGAAGTGGGGTAAAGTGGTATAGCTTTAGGCTTAGAGTCAACATTGATGAAACTTCTTTTGGTGGTTCTTTTATGCTAAAGATAATTTTTAATCAACAAAAACAAATAGGTATATAAGTATTCCATAATATATATGTATAGGTATAATATTATGACTACCCCAATTACAAGTCGTGCCTTACAGCCCTTAGATGTTTAGGTTTCCATGCCACTGAAAATAACATGGAAGGAATTTCAACATCATGGTACAGGAAAAATGATTTGCAAAATGTTTTTAAGGTCACATTTCTTTATCTATTGGAATGATTATGCGAATCATTAAAATTGACCATGTTGTGAAAGAATTTAAGGAAAGTGGTTACATATTGTAAATTGACAGGCTGTGGAACAGAATTTTAAGGATAGAAAAGGCATTAATTTTCCAGAATGAAGTTTGATATGTGTTGTAAGTTTGTTACAAAGTGAAGGGAATCAAGCTTCATAGGAAATAAAATTTTTAAGCAACTTACAAGCCAGATAGTTACTGTTTTCACTGTTATAAAACCTGAAATTAGCCATATTAACAACTCTCAACTCCTATGTCTACTGATCTTAGAAATGATGCTCAGAATTTATTGGGAAAAGGGTTCAGAAAAATAGGTGAGGTATTAACAGAGGCTCTAGCATCCTAAAGCATTTATTTCAAGAAACATAAGATAGGTCAAGTAAAAAAGAAAAAACTTGAGAACATCAGCTCAGGCTCTTACTGAAAATAAAGTGACGGAACCAGAAGAAAATACTGAAGAACCATAGAGCAAAATTGACAGTAGCAATATTAAGCAAGGTTCTTGGGTAATATGTAGGTTCAAAATATCAGTTCAACAATTCGTTGAGCAAGTAACAAAAGTCGGAAAAGATTCTTTCTGACAAAGTCTAGAGTTAATTGATAGTATATTTTCTAGAAACGGAGGATGTTGGCATAATAGATATTGAAAGCATTTATTATACATACATTGCCACAAAACCCACATTTGATAATCATGGACAGTTTTGATTTCTAACCTCCATCTTTCTCAAAATTCCTATTAACATGTTTTCATGAATTTTGAATAATTCATGTTTTGTATATTTTTGTGTAAAATTTTTGACTGTTATTTACAGTGAAATGAACACTCAAACATAGTTCAAGTACATCTTGAGCAACGCAACTCATAAATATTGTTACGTATTATAAGTATGGCATTTAGAAGGCCACTAAAATAGTAACTCATTGAACAAAGAGTTAATTTAATAGCTCATTCAACAAAAATTGTTTTTTTTAATACACTTATCAAATATTATATTGTGTTATAATAATATATAATAATTTTTCTCGCAATTTAATGATTTTATAACCTACTTCTATGAATACCCACTTCCCCCACCTACAACCCACTTTACCAAGGGGTAAAGTGGGTATAAAAATAGTCACTTAACTAAAAATATAGGTTTAAATATGAAGAGAAAACATGAAGTATGTTCTTGAATAATGTAATGTATATATAATGCAAAGAAACCACTCTTAAAACTTGTCATTGCTAAATTCTACTTTGAAATTGAAAACAGTTTTTTTATACCCACTTTACCCCACCTGACCCTATAGCTCATTTTAATCATCTTTACAAGATTCTAAGTATAAAAACTCTTGAAAGTGCAATCGCAAATTAGCTCTAGGGAAAATTTTCATGGATAGCATTCGTCATCTTTGATTTCCCACTCAGAAAAATGTCCGTTCGTTCCATATGCGCACATTTTTTGTTTCTTGTGAATTAAGAACTAGCTAGAATTAACTAAGAACTAGTTAGACTTGTTCCATAATTCACAGGAAAGCCAGTTTTGCATTGTTAAAAGTTCTTTAGAATATTCGGTGCGCATAACTCGTGCAACCCAAACAAGTCATCTTGTCCAAAATACAAAAATTCAATTTATAACCACATGAATTATAAAAACTTACCCAGTACGCACAATGACAACATAAAAATCAGACCTTTTTTCCCTTCGGTGTCTCTCTGTTTGTGGTGAGTTGTTTCCCTCAGATTCGAAATTCAAATCATGCAGAAACGAATTTAAATCTTGAGGTTGATGATGATGATGATGCTTTTCCCCTGGGAAAAAGCAGATTATTGAGGCTTGGCTGCTTTGCCTTGTGCCTCTAGAGAAAAAATAGAATAATTTCGAAAGAAGAATTAGAAACGAGGATTAGAACTTAAAAATAAGCAAATAGAATTACAGATAGTCAACGAAAAATTGGAGTAGATTGCTTTCAAAGAATGTGGAATTTTTAAGGCGGAGAGTGTACTTAGCAACTTGTTACGGCCTTTGAAGAAAGTTGGACATTGGAATAGGATATGATCTAAGTCTTCATAAGTGCGACATCTGAGGCAATTTGGGGTGTCTGAAAGTTTAATTTTATTTTTGATCGAATTCACCATCAGGGTATTTGCCCGAAAATTTTGAAAAAGGGTCTCATAATTTCTATTTAAAATAATATCTTCATACCATAAAGTGTTAGGGTTAATATGAGGAAAGTGATCACTTCTATGGTATCTTTTCCATTTATTATAGATCTCATTATTATATTCAGTTTTGTGGTATTTTATAAGGTCTTCAGCCGAGACACCTTCAGCAACGTTGAAAAGTTCAGCCATTCGGGCTACATGATCGGCCTTTTCGTTTATGGTTATTCCTTTATGTCCAGGGGTCCACACTAACATGATGTTATTATATTGGCTTTTTTTGCTTAAAATATTATGAATTTGTAAAATGATACAGCTTGAATTTTTACTTATATTTTCCAAGCTGGATAAAACACTGTAACTATCGCTTATTAAGATGACGTTTTGGTATTTTTGGACCCAGTCTTGGATTGCTTTAAAAATTGCCATAGCTTCTATTGTAAAAATTGAATTGAAGGTATTCACTGAGTAGCTCTTTTCTACAAATAGTTTGGGGATTACGATTCCAAATGAGCTGGTTGTACTAGTTTTGAGCCATCCGTTCCTATGATGATGTGATTTGGAAAAGTTTGTAGGAAATCTTCAAAGTAGGCTTGAATTGCACCATCAGGCAGATTCTTATCTTGAAATGAGAAATTCTGGAGGTGTATTTTATAGTTAAAATCAGAAGTAGGAGGACACCAAGGGATAATATCTCTTTTAGTAATGCAGAGATCATCGAAATAATTTATCATATTTGCCGAGATAGGTTTGTTCTTGTTTTTCCATGGTGTAAAAGAGATAGAAGGGGGATTGTAAATAAGGTCATATAACGGAGACCACTCTCTCAGGCAAACATGTTTTATATAAAAGTTCATATTTAATAATTTATGTCTTTGTTGTAAGGATGAGGTTTGAGTTTCAGCATACAATATATCAATAGGAGTATATTTAGGTAGTCCAGTAGCAATTCTTAGCATGGAGTTGAAGATTGGATTGATTTTTTTTGTAATGTGAATCTGCAGTTGTATTTAAGATAGGAGCTCCGAAATCAAATTGGCTACGGATAGTAGAATTACCTATTTGTTTAAGGTGTTTGGTATTTGCACCCCACCTCTTTGAAGCTATGAATTTAAAGGCGTTTAAAGCACGTGCAGCTTTGGCCTGTAGATATTTGAAATGATGATTCCAAGTTAAATTTTTATCAAAGTTGAGGCCCAGGATTTTGATTTTATTAACTTCTGGGATAGGAGTATTGTTAATTTTTATGTTGCATTTATGAGAATTTTTTTTTCGAGAAAAATTGATGATATTGCATTTGTTCAAACTGATTGTTAATTTCCAGCGGTTACACCAGTTGTTGATGATTTTAATTGTGGTTTGAATTGCTTCTGTGGATTCGGTTAAAGTTTGATTTTCACTATAAATAAAAATATCATCCGCATATATTAAACATTTGACGTGTGAAGGGATATGTAAGAATAAATCATCGAGGTAAATGAGAAAAAGAAAAGGGCTGAGAATACATCCTTGAGGTAAACCTCGAGAGCTCTGCTTTGATTCTGATATAGTATTACGCCACTTCACCTGGCAAGTTCTTTGGTTTATAAAATTAAAGATCCATAAAGCCATTTTTCCTGCGATTCCTTTTTTTAATAATTTGTACATGAGACCATCTCTCCAAACCGAGTCGTAAGCTCCCTTTAGATCTATGGAGGCGAAAACAATATTATTTTTTCTTTTCCTAGCTATCAGTATGTCATTGTGGATATGAGTTAAGAGAGTAATGCAGCTTCTGTTATGTAAAAATCCATGGTTATTTTTATTAATGCAATTTCTGTTATAGTAGATGTTTTCCATGAGTCTATTAAGAATCATGCGCTCTAAAATTTTAGCAAAAGTGGAGGTTAAAGAGATAGGCCTATATGAGGTTATGTCCAGAGGATTTTTATGTGGCTTTAAGATAGGGATGATAAGCGAGTGGGTCCAAGACATGGGGATAGAGCCGGTGTCAAAGCTGTAATTAAGAATTTTAAAAATGCTCTTCTGGATATTTTCAGGTGATTTTTTAATCATAGTAATGGTAACTTTGTCTTTTCCGGGGGTCGATTTCCTAATTTGAGAAATAGCTCTGGAAAATTCATTCCACGTGAATTCCTTATTCAGCGCATCGCTATTGTTATCCACAAAACTCAGGGGAAGGAAGTCAAGATTTTCATCTGAGGTGTAGTGCTTGTTAAAAAGGTTGGCTTGCTCTCCGGGGGAGTGGATCTTTACGTTGTTGAAATGAATGATATTGTAAGCATTCTTTTGTTGGTTGGCTGGATCTTTTAGTCTTTGTAGGATTTTATAAATATTTTTGTCTTTAGCGACTGTTTTGCAGGTAGTATACCAAAAGTCTTTTTTAAGTTTCTGAATCAATTCTTTTAACTTCTTTTTATATTTTTTATATTGATCCCAGTCAGTTGTACTTATATTTTTTTTAGTTTTATTCAGATGTTGTCTACTTTTGGCTCTTAGTTGACTACATTTAGAATTCCACCAAGGGGCCCTGGGTGGCGGAAGTTCTTTTTTCGATTGGGAAATCTCTATGGCCTTCTGAAAAGTATCGTTAAAAGAACATGGATCACTTAGATTATTAAGGTTATCGTTTAAGAATTTGCTGAAGATGTTCCAATTGAACTGTATAGTAGAATTACGTTTATTGTTAGTCGGAGTATTATAGGAAAATTTTATGGGGAAATGATCACTTCCAAAATTATCTTGATGCACCTGCCAAGAGGTTATTGAGGTACAGTTGTTGGATACCAAAGTGAGATCAATAGCAGACATGACTCCGTCATTGCTGATATGAGTTCCACTTTGGTGATTGAGTATAATTAGGTTCTGGTTGTTAATCCATTTTATTAAATTTCTTCCGCTGGTGTTATTCTTGAAACCCCAATTACAGTGTGTTGCGTTGAAGTCTCCGGCTAGAATATAAAGGTTATTCGGATCCAATTTGAGGTCGTTGAGCATTCTTTCTTCTCTAACTCCTTTAGGAAAATAAATATTGATGATGTGTATGGCTGTGTTGTTATAGTGAATTTTTATTTCTTGGAATTCGAAAAATTGATTTTTTTTCCTCTTTGATGAGTTGAGCACACTGATGTTATTATTGATGGCTATTAATAAACCTCCTCCTCTGAAAGGACAGGGTCGATCAAAACGAAAAATGTTTTTTTTTAAAAGAGTAAAACGATTATTCGGTTTTAAAAAGGTTTCTTGTAAAATTAAAATGTCAGCCTGGTTAAAATATTTATTGTAATTTAGGTCAAATTGACGCGCTCTGGCGCCTTGGCAGTTCCATTGAATGAGGTTGATTCCAAACACGGTACAAAAGGAAAGAAAATAAATTTAAGGATCAGGCAGCGGGAAGTCCTATTCGTATTCCATTTTGCCACATGTGAGAGATTGTTCTATTGGAGATGGTGGATGTGTAGTTTTTGTCAGTTTTTTTTTTTGGTTATGAGTAATTTTAGATTCTTCGCTCATACGTTTTATTATTGTGGTATTATTATTATCTACACTATTTTTCCTATTTTGTATTAGATTTTTTATTTGCCATTCTAGCAGTTTGTCATTTTGTGATTCATCTCGATCTTGAGTGGTTTGTCTTTTATTTTCTTCCTCTATCATTTCATTTTCATCTGTAATATTTTCTTGAGTTTCATAAATTATATTTTCTTTTGGTATTATATTATTTTCAATCATTAGTGTTAATATATACGTTTGATTTCTTTGAATTTGTTCGATTATAGTTAGTATTGGTTTTAAAGTTTCAAGTATTATTTCTTTTATTTCGCTATTTTTTATTATTTCTCTTTCTTCTCTGTGTTGGTCTCCTTTTTTTGGTTGAGTAATCGCCTTGGCGTATGAGGTTGCGAGTGTATTTTTTGCTTCTATGTAGCTTATTAAGTTTTCGTTTTTATATTTCAATATTTCTATTTCTTCCTTTTTCTTTTCACAATTTTCATCATCTGCTGTGTGTGGTTTTTTACAGTTTCTGCAACATTTTTTTTCTCTATTTGGGCACATTATTTCTGGATGGTCTTCTGAGCAGATTTTGCATTTTTGGTTGGATCTGCAGCCTTTCATGCCGTGTCCAAATAGCCAGCAGTTTTTGCATTGTCTTGGTTTTTCTACGTATAGTTTCAGTTGGTGCATCATCATCCCTATGTGCACTTTATCTCCAATTTTTTTCCGAGGGGTAGGGGTGTCGAATTTTATAGTTTTTAACGGGATTTTTATTTGATTGACATTTTTTTCGAATCTGATAATATTTGCGACTTTAATTCCTTGTTCTTCTAGATCCTCAATTATATCTTCTAAAGTTATTTCTGTTTCTATTCCATTTATTACGTATTGCGTTATTAAATTGTCCTTCGTTAGTTTGGTATCAACTATAGTATTCAGGATATTTTTGATTTTGGAAGCTTCGTGGGCGGCGACTTTACCTTCTACTGTGATGATAATGTTGTTGTTTCGAGTTCGTCGGCATACTATGATATTTTTGGGTTCAGAGAAGTGTTTATATATTTCTTTTTTAATTGTATATGGGTTTTTATTTAGTAAAGGTTGTATTGGGCGAATGATGAAAGTGAAGTTATAATTCCCCTCATCACTGCAATAATTAATTAGGTCCGTGTCTTGCAAAAGTCCAGGTGCAAGATTCGTCCCCGCCGGGGACGATGTAAGGTCGTCACTCATTGAGAGGGGCAAACCTCTGTTCTCTCAAAAATTTGATAAGCCGATAATAGAAAATACTACTTACTTAAATAGTAGAAACAAAAGCAAAGCCCTAGTGAAACTTTCACTAGGGGAATAATAATATTGAAAAGACTAGAGGCACAAAGCAGTCAAAAAAAACCTTCCAATTCTACAAACTTGAAGAATTCGAAATTCCTGTCAGCAGCTGATGCACACGTCCGCCAAGCAGCAATCTTTTTTCTCCAACGCCTTGAGGTTGATACTACAAACAAGATCCTACAACTACGCACAAACAGTTACTCGAGTGTTGATAAGTCAGAAATCTTAAAGGAAAACCGTTCTAGAAATCTTACACATGCGCAGTTAGTTCGTAATAGGGTTCGCGATGAAATAGATTTTGAGTATGCTGCCTGCATATAAGCTTTGATTTAGCCAATAATATTCAAGATTAAATGCTGCACATACTTAGGAGTTGTGTAGCGCCATCTTTTGCCAATTTGCTTAAGTTCTCAATAATAATATTTATAAACAGCATGTGTGGTACAGCTGTAGTCTCTGCCGCGCGCGGTGGCAACGCGTTTTGGCGCGGCTTTTGGCGTAGTTATAAGCGACTCATGCAGGCTGATGGTAACCCATTTTTTACTCGAATTTTCTCCTGGTTGGGGTTAACCTATTTTTATGGCAACCTTGCTGGCGTCCAGTTCTCATTTACAGTGGTGTGTGGTGTGTGTGTGAGAGAGAGAAAAAAAAATCTGTTAAAATATTAGAATAACTTATATTCTACTAATGTACATTTTTTTTATTCATTTCATTCATGTGTTCCTGGCAGAACCTTAATCACCAAAAACTATACTCATTTCGTTTGTGGTATATCATTTTGTAAACTAGCAACTAACATATTTTATAAAGTAAACATTAGGATTAAAATCATTTTAACATGACTTCATTTTCTGCCTTCAAATGCTTCCCAGAAACGGCATGAGTCGCTTATAACTACGCTAAAAGTCCATATAATTATTCAATATTTGCAGTGTTTTTCTAGTCACAATGTTGTTTAATTCAGATTTACATAATTCTTCCGTACGTATGCAGTATATATTCGATGTTGGAAGATTTCCTTGGCGACATAAAAAGTGCGCCAAACACGGCGCCAAAAAAAACGCGTTGCCACCGCGCGCAGCAGAGACTACAGCTGTACCAAAAATAAACATCTTCTTTTCTCGACGTCAGAGTATTTTTTACATTGTATATGTTTGGAAGGTTGCCTGAGATTTGGTAATATTTGCTATGGCTGAATACTGATCGATCATAGAGATCCAATTTGTTTCCTATGTATTTTGTTGTATCTTCCGCCGATAACCATTCAAAATCAATTTATATAATCAGCCTTAAATTATGCAAATAGGTTCCATTTACTCAATAACAATTTGTAGTCATAACTTTTAAACATTGTTTGGCAAACAAAATAGCAAATTATATTTGTTTGGGATGGTTTTCTCTCATGTACTTTAAAAGAGTTACTAGTTAATTTTTGTGTATTTCATATTATAAAGCATTTCATGTAGGTTTAATTATGGGTTACTCGAAGTTTTTCTTGCAAAATTTATCTTGTCATTCCTGCCTAACCTAAAATTAATCTGCATCTCTTACCATTTTAACAATATATTTATACATTAGTTTCATGTATACAAAATATTTATAAATTTCAACCAATGTAAAATTAATCCTCACTCAGATATAGTATGCAAGTAAAAAAATAATTTCTTATCGATATTTTAGTCTGGCAATTTGTTTTAATTCTGCTCAGTGATTGTGTTTTTGTTTCTTATAATATCATCTGTGATTTTCTAGCATCGAGCTATCAGTGTGTGTGGAGGGAAAGGAAGATCATCTACACCATCATTCTTATCTCAAATTATTATCATCCATCGTTACAAACATTACAATCAAAAATTCAGAAAAGAAAGAAGCGAAAAGGTAAGCAAAAACAGAATTGTTCATTGTACTTTCAAAACATTTTCATACAATTTCTGGCAAAATCTTAGTATACACTATACTCCTTTTGAAAATCATTTTTGTCAAATAGTTAGCCTTTCTTTGATCTACCATTACAAAACTAAGAAATGGTTCAATTTATTACATTTAACAATTAAATTATTACATAGGAGTCTCATTCTAAAATATCAAAGAAGTACTGCTTGAAACACAATACAGTCAAAAATGGTCATCTGTGTTGCAGAAACGACCTGTGAATTAAATCATTGAGGCCATATTTTTGTCTAGTACACACTTCTATTGCTTGTGCAGACCTGAGTGGATGCAATTGGTCCAAATGACTACTTTGTGATAAGTGGCTTCACTGTTTTTGAAAATCATTTCTGTCAAATAGTTAGCCTTCAAGGCTCAAAAATCTATCATTATAAAACTAAGAAATGGTTTAATGTAATGACATCTAACAATTAAATGATTATTTACAACATTGTTGCCTCACTCAACTCATGCTGCTGATGGTTATGAAGGAAGGCAGTCAAATGATGAAAGAAATGCAAGTTGGAATAGATATGAAGTTGGAATAGAAGCTGGCAGTTATGTACTAGGATTTCTAATACAGTTCTAAGATTCAACTTCATTTTGTTCTGGCTGTCTGGAGTGTCCAAAAAGTTATGGTGTTAAATCTATGCCACTGCCAATTTTGTTTTCAATCACTGCAGCAATTTTACTGTGCTGGTTTCAGAGAAAAAAACTCATTTTTATAAACATGTAGATATTTGTAAAATAATATTAAAAAATAATTTTGAAAATCTTTATTTTATTGTATGAAATCGTGATTTAAATCAAGTAATTTTTATTTTAAAAAATCGGTACAGCTGTAGTCTCTGCTGCGCGCGGTGGCAACGCGTTTTTTTTGGCGCCGTGTTTGGCGCACTTTTTATGTCGCCAAGGAAATCTTCCAACATCGAATATATACTGCATACGTACGGAAGAATTATGTAAATCTGAATTAAACAACATTGTGACTAGAAAAACACTGCAAATATTGAATAATTATATGGACTTTTAGCGTAGTTATAAGCGACTCATGCCGTTTCTGGGAAGCATTTGAAGGCAGAAAATGAAGTCATGTTAAAATGATTTTAATCCTAATGTTTACTTTATAAAATATGTTAGTTGCTAGTTTACAAAATGATATACCACAAACGAAATGAGTATAGTTTTTGGTGATTAAGGTTCTGCCAGGAACACATGAATGAAATGAATAAAAAAAATGTACATTAGTAGAATATAAGTTATTCTAATATTTTAACAGATTTTTTTTTCTCTCTCTCACACACACACCACACACCACTGTAAATGAGAACTGGACGCCAGCAAGGTTGCCATAAAAATAGGTTAACCCCAACCAGGAGAAAATTCGAGTAAAAAATGGGTTACCATCAGCCTGCATGAGTCGCTTATAACTACGCCAAAAGCCGCGCCAAAACGCGTTGCCACCGCGCGCGGCAGAGACTACAGCTGTACCAAGATGCCTTCTGTTTTTAGTATTGTAGATAAGTTTCAGGAGAATTTTGCTCGCAATTTTGCAAGTTTTCTTTTTCTGGTGGTAGGCTAACTTACGGGACTGAGGGAGTAGCTAATCGTTTTTTTTGTTACGAGTTGTGTCGAGATAAAGAGCTTTTTTTAAATTTTTTAAAGGAAACGGGATTAATTAAATCTAAAGTTTCATGTGATAAATGTAACGTGGATATGACTTTTTCAGTTAGGAATGCTGTTAGCGATGGTTACACATGGATTTGTCGAAATCGTCGGGATGATAAGCCTTGTCGTAGTTGTAAATCTATTAGACACGGGTCATGGTTCCGTAAGAGTAATTTGAAGATGGAGGAGATTTTTTTTTTGACATATGAGATTTTAAGGGGTACAAAGACGGAAGATATAGGGGAGGAGTATTTTTTTGCATCCCACACCTTAGCCGATTGGCGGCAGTTTGTTAACGAGGTGATTTCTGATTTTGTTGAAACGCAATCAGAAAAAATAGGAGGGGTAGGTAAGGTAGTCGAAATCGATGAGTCTAAATTTGGGAAACGTAAATATAATAGGGGTAGGAGAGTTGAAGGCCAGTGGGTTTTTGGGGGGATTGAAAGAGGATCAGGAAAAATGTTTTTGGTTGCAGTTCACAATAGGTCAGCAGATACGCTTGTGGACGTTTTAACGCAATGGGTTGAGAAGGGAACAACAATTCACTCAGACTGTTGGAAGGGGTATTTAAGTTCAAAAAATAATTTAGAAAGCAATGGGTATAATCATTTAACAGTAAACCATTCGCTTACTTTTAAAATAACTTATATTCTACTTATGTTGATTTTTTGATTCATTTCATCCATATGTACAGTATAGATTCACTGTTGGAAATTCGAGAAAAAATGGGTTACCCTCACCGGCATGAGTCGCTTATAACTACGCTAAAAGTCCATATAATTATTCAATATTTGCAGTGTTTTTCTAGTCACAATGTTGTTTAATTCAGATTTACATAATTCTTCCGTGCGTATGCAGTATATATTCGATGTTGGAAGATTTCCTTGGCGACATAAAAAGTGCGCCAAACACGGCGCCAAAAAAAACGCGTTGCCACCGCGCGCAGCAGAGACTACAGCTGTACCGGCATCTTAAATAAGGAATTCTAGAAATAATAAAATAAAATAAACCGAAAAAGTACAACCTGATGCAATATCCAGAAAAAAAAGACCCGCTCTCCACTTCTATCCTGAAAAAAAAAAGACCCGCTCTCCACCGTGTCCAAACTAAAAAGAACAACCAATGCTGGACAGAACTGGACGCCGGCAAGGTTGCCATAAAAACAGGTTAACCCTAACCAGGAGAAAATACGAGAAAAAAATGGGTTACCATCACCCGGTATGAGTCGCTTATAACTACGCCAAAAGCCGCGCCAAGAGTCGTTGCCACCGCGCGCAGCAGAGACTACAGCTGTACCAAAAAATCATTAGTTTGAATCAAAATTTTAAATTTTGCTTTCCTTTCTGTATTAAATTTCATAATACTGAAAATGAAATAACTAAACAAGATGTATGTTATTTTATTCAATGCTATGACATTTGTTCTATGCTGTTTATAGAGAAAAGTTTAATTTTTATTTCGTGTGTTTGGAATGTACCTATGAAATACTTGTCAATGCCCAGAGATAATTTTTAAAATAGGCATTTTTATTTGAATTTATGTATTTTCATGTCTTGGTTCATTTTTAACTGTTTACTTACAGATAACATGTTTTCCACACATAAGAACTTTTTGCTAGTTAAATATTAAGGAAAAGTAGGAACTTTTTCATGAAATGTGCAAGTTCATTTTATTTAATTTTCTATTTGTGACATGATTTTTTCTCAAAAGCAAGTCTTTAATGGATTCATTATTTTGTATAAAAATAACTAAAGAAATTTTGTACTTACATTTTATTCATATATGATAATTTTTTAATGCAAAAAAAATTCTGGGTTAAAATCAAAGTAATCTAAACTGATCGAGAACCAGATGAAACAAAGAAATATTTACTGTAAAGCATGTTTCTTTCTCAGTAACATATAAATGTAAAAATTGAGTGCTGTAGTACAAATAAATTTTAAAATGTAGCACTACATTTTTAACTTGAAAATAATATAAAACATTAATTCCTTTCTTCAGTTAAATTTGATGCTGAACAAATAAAAAACGCCCTAGAAGCTGATTCAATAGAAAAGGTGAAATTAACTTACTCTTAAAGTGTGCTTTAACTGAAGAATTCAACTGACCAAAATGTTTTAGGTATTGAAAGTGAAATTGCCAGATTTTGAGGAAGAAAGAATGAAGGATAAGCTTACAGTTGAAGAAATGAGAGCAAAAATGAAAGAAAAAGGAATAGCACCACCAAGGAATTGGAATGAAAAACCCATGTTTGTGAGCTGTTCAGGTAATTTGACTTATTACTTTAAGATGTAAATTTCTCAGTGATAATCTTTAGAATATTCTCCAAGAGGAGAATAATCGACAATATCTTTCTTAAGGCATAAAAAATCATCATGCAATATATTCTTTAATCGCGATGAATGAATACATAATTGAAAAAATCATAAATTTAAAAATGTAGTACTTCTAAGGCTAACAGTAAAAATCTAGAAAAATAAGTAAACATTTCAGTTATTTTTGTACTTTGCTCTTTTCAACAATTGTGTTCTAAGTGTGAATGATTAATTTCTTTGGCAATATGTATAGAGTTATTTTTGAGCTCACTCAAAGAGTTCATTTTTAATATATCCCAACCAATAAGTTTAACATGTGCACTGCATAACTATGTGCAGAAATATGGAAGTATATGTTGCTTAACATATCTCCTGACTTCACCTTGGCAGCAGTATTATCAGTAATATATGAAAAATGGGTACTTTTTGGTTATCTGAGGTCACATTTTCTCGGGGCAATAAATGAGATATTCTCGGCAGCATATGCATTTACTTATGCTTTCTGCGCTTTTCTACTTTTCGGTTATCTGCGGTCACATTTTCTTGAGGACAAAAATCAAAACCTAAGTAGCAGAAAAAACTGGTGGAAAATAATCCTGTTGCAACCATAATTGCATCAAAAAGTTTTTCTTTTTTCCTTGCAGATTAAGTCAGCTAAATTTGTATCTAAATGGTGTCTAGAAATGCAAATGTGACCATAAATAACCGACAAGTATAAAAAAGCACGAAAAGCATGATTAAATGCAAATTGCTTCAAGGATGTCTCTTGTCACCAAGAAAATATGACTGAAAAATGTATCATGGTTTTCAATAAAAATTAACAATTACAAATAATTTCTATAAAACAATGATTATATGTACTTTGAATAATACATAAAATAAGCTCAGGTACATTTCTGTAATCAATAAATTGCAATTTCTAAAAAATGAGATTTTAACTAGAACATTCTTGAATCTTTTGTTTATTTTTACTATCCAAATTTTAATGTTTGGAGAATATTCTCCTTCTAGGTATAAATATTCTCTGCTAAAAACTACCTAATATTGAATTAATCAACAGTGCCATGGAAATGTTAAACAAAAACAATGATGAAGCTATTCAAACTGTATACCAATATCGAATTTAATAAGGATGGATAACTATGTTTGCTTTATTATGCTATATATATATTGAAAATTATTTTTCACTTCAGGTGACATTATAGATCCTTATGTGCCCCCAGAGGGTGATGGAAAGATTTCTGTCATTTCTGCTCCAGTAAGATATGGCTTTTTCTTATCTTATAGCATTTTATTTTTATTGCATAAATATATTCAGCTTGTTTTCTGTATTTCCCTCCAGGGTGTAAAACAAGCATATGGGAATTTTGGCAAAAAAGGAAGGTCCTACTTAGCATTAAGGAAGATTCGCAACCTTGATTATGACTTTGATGTTCCTACTGTAGCTGCAAAAGCTCATAAAATTTACATTGATGCACAGAAAGCTTTAGCTGAGTAAGTTCAGAATTTCATCCAATACTTACCAATCTGTAAAAATGAAAATTCTTGCAAATTCAAAGAAAGTAATTAGCATTTCTTCTGACATCTATTTATAGGAAAGATGAAGATAAATTACATGATTTGGTCACCGAAAAGGCTTTTCCGGTATTCAATTTTTTGAAACTTAATGTTAATTTCACTGCTCATTTTTATGCTTACTGATACTTTTATTCAAAATATTATATTTTCTACTTATAATCAAATTTGTAAATCACTGCTTTTGTAGGAAATGATGGAAAATGTGAAAAACAAGACTATTGTGTGGAAATTCATTCAAGATTTAGAAACTCCTCGAATAGTTCATATTCGTACTACTGAAATGGTATCAAAGGGGAACATTTTTGCCCAAGTTACACTAAGGATGCATACGCAGCAGGTAAGTCATTAAATCCAAATTAAATAGGTTTACTTTAGCCAACCACTCAATCATGCAATCTTCATTGTCAGCAAGTAGTTTTCTAAAATTTTCAAGGCTATTAAAAATCAATTATATTTTACATTTTTAGTTTAACGCATGTGAACAAAATTAAATGTAGTATTGATAACATAAGAAAAATACTAATTTATATTTATTGTCAATTTCTATCCTAAAGTTGAATAGTACTTAAATAAATATAATATTTAAGTACTATGTATGTGATGTAGATCCTAATATTAAATAAAAAATTTAATTCAACAAAAAGATAAAATTACTGATTTATGAATATTGCAGATTCATAAACAATGGCAGGCATGCTCTAGTAAAAGAATGGATTATTATGTTTATGATGTTTCATAAATTAATACTTCAGACCAAGCTATAAATTTTATAAATATTTTTTTATATTTCATGGCATTTTAATATAAATAATATCAAATTAGTTATAACTCAAATGACAAGCTCCATTAAAGTCACTCTTCCACAAATAAACTACATTGCAAAAATCCTATTCTCTGCATTTTAATTTTTTAGGTATTGATTTTTACCTTTATATATCCTGTTGAAATTTTTATTTTTATTGAAATATCTTCAATAAACGTTTCACTTATTGTGTTATAAGTTTGAAAAGTAATTTTGTCCAAATCAGAGGAGTGCTTGTGCAAATCATTATAAAACACTCATTTATTCTTATGTAATTTAAAAATTTTTTCTTAATGCAAAAATAAACTCAAATAAGTTTCTCTGTAAAAATATATGAAAATATATTCTCTCTCCTAAAAATATATGAGTTGCGTTATCTTAATATTAAATTTCTTGACATTAATAAGAAAGGGGACTATGAATAAAGACATACAGATGTATGTTTTAGTATTTAAAGGTTAAAAAAATGAAACAAAATTGCTAATATTTCGTGAGCAATTGGTGACTTTTTATAAGAGATTTACACTTTTCTATAATTCAAATAGAAATATTTCCTGAATGAATTGGGTATTACCTACCATTAAACTTCTTTCACGCTTGATTTTCTCATCAAGCTCCCAATTTTAGCTGGTTTTGAATGTTATTTTCTATTGATTGTTGGTATACATTGAAAATGTTCCAAATTTGCCTTGTTAACCCACTGACACTCTACACGTCTGAAGACCATCTCATCAAAAATCCAAAACAGCCATGTGTCAGTAACTATCACCAACTATTTCTGCCCCTCCTTTTAAACTTATTTCACATCTCATCAGGAGACTCTACACTGGGTCCTGAAATCCTGCTAGTTTTCTTGGAAGGGGGCATAGACAAAGTTCTCTTTTCAATTTGTAAATCAAATTTGGAATTATATATATAGAGAGAGATAGTTCGTGCTTGCTGATATTCGAAAACTCATAAGGCCAAGGGGTCTGAAAATGGTTTTTAACATTAAAAGTCAGATGAACATCAAGACACATCAGTTGTACATTCGTAGTATTTCTCTCTATTTGAGTTCAAGCATAGACACAAAATGGCATGATATACTTCCTACCCTTTTATTAGAAATCCATAAACTCCCATTCTTAAAGATCGAGGGGGTTGAAATGGAATTTCCAGATGAGGGAAACATAAAAATCAGCTAACAAGATCATCCCATTCTTATGGTATGCATTCTTAGAATTTTGTTCTTTTGAGTATTGAGTTAGGATATATTCCCCACGTCATCAGTCCTGGGTTAATGTTCTCACCATTTCTCATATTGTTTCTGGCTACAAGAGGGAAGTGGTCGTGTATATAAGAGGAACTGACATGACCACATGAACTTAATTGCTCACTCAATAACCTCAGTCAGTCAGGCTTTGATTCCCTGTAACCTGTAATTTACACAAGCAACACTGGTTCTTTTGTATATTTTATCCCACATCAAAAATTTCACAAGGTTATTCGATCCACATACATTTCAGAAATAGATGTATGCCATTAGAAATCGACTCACTAACACCTGATGATCATTTAACACTGTTTCAAGTGACAAGAGGAATGTCCGAAAAGCCTTTGTACAATAGGGATAATCAATTTTCCTCCTCTCAGGTAGAAGGGAAGAAAAGCGGATTAGGATTTTGGCCAGTGGTTAGGGTTGAGTTTAAAGATTAATTTAGCTTCAAAGATGTTAATTTTTGGCATTAGTTATTACTCTGACAGAAGTTCACAATGGCATTAGTTATAAGTTCTTCCTTTCTACAAGGAGTGTTCAAATGAAAAGGTACGAAACGTCGTAAAAACCAAACCGGTTGAAATTTGAATATGCCGCTTTGGGATAACGTAGTGAGACATCTAAGGAAGCGAATGCACAAGTACCAGCGTGGTTGTGCGCATGCTCGGGCGCCCGCACATGACGCAGAAGAGAAGCATGCAGTTGTGTGTTCCGTCCAATTGACGCGGCAGTGCGTGTGAGGACATCATGGCATTCACATTGCAAAATTCGACGATTGAGGAGCAGCGAGGTGTTATCAGATTTCTGATTGCGGAAGGTGTTAAACCGGTAGGTGAGACACTCCGTAGCCTACGCAAGTCCATCAAGAGCAAACGGCCTGGGCTGCTCACGGAGGGAGTGATTCTGCTCCACGATGACGCGCGTCCACACGTCTCCAGGGTCACACAAAGTGTACTGGCCAAGTTCAAGAGGAAGCAGCTTGAGCATCCGCCCTGCAGCCCGGACATATCGCCCTACAACTTCCATCTGTTTTGTCCGCTAAAAAACATCTCAAAGGGAAGCGCTTCAACTCGGACAACGAACTGAAGGACACAGTGGAGGACTGGCTCTTGTCACAGCCACAGGAATTCTGGGAACAGGGAATCCTTCAGCTCGTGAAACAGTAGGATAGTTGTGCTCAGTCCTCTGGTGATTAATTTTGAATAAAGACTTCAATTATACCCACAGTGTCATTTCGTACCTTTTCATTTGAACACCCCTAGTATTTAAAAAACAAATACATTTCAACACATTATTTTATAACTATCCTTATTTATCAAGTAAAATTACACATTACTCAACAAATTGCTGTCAATTTTCAAATTAGTACAGCATTGCTGTCACTATCATGAAAGTTTAATAGGTTGTACCCTTCACCAATAATCTCAAACCCGAAGTGCTTGAACATGATATTTGGTTGTTTCCTTACATCAGTTAGTGAGAGTTGTGTGTGTATATGCATAGAAGTTATTTTTCTTTGCAATGTCTGCTTTTCCAGAAAAACTATTTTATTTTGTTATGCTTTAGTTTTCAAAATAAAAGTTCTTGCACTTAATTCTAAAACTTCTCTAATTATAGCATAAAGGTATATTTTAGTTATCATTTATGTAATTTACATTGCTCTGCAAAGCAGAAAGTTAACTTCCAGAATGTTCTCCATTTAATCTCAACTACTCACATTTTTATAAATTTGACTATAAGTAGTTTGAATTTTATGGCCACACAGGATACGCCAAACAACGTCAAGTAACTAGATAAACACACAAGGAAGTTTTACTAACACAAGTGAGAAGTACACCCAGGGTAGAATCAAACATGCACTGCTGAAATTTGCATGTTGATAGCACAGTAGGCAGAAAAGTAGGAAATTGACTATTTGTGACCAATCAACTTTTCCTCTGTTGAAAATTTATTTACATGCGAATAAATAAGATACAGAATTCTGCAATCATTCATTTCTAAATATTTGTACCTGTACTTTGAAATGCTGAAATGATTTCCCAGTCAAGAGAGAGTGATTAAATGTTTAGCTAGTTTCTTAAAATCTGTATTCTTCCTTCAAACCTTTATTAAGTTATCAGGTGCCTATTATACTTTGATTATCCATTCAAAATTTTATCCCTAAGAATAGTTTGCAAAGCTTTGCATTTTGAACCATTCAAATATTTTACAGAAATCTTTTGGACTTATAATTTGGCCAATAGCGAGTCCTGTGCTTTATCCTTTGCAGATTATGCTGTTTTGTGAAGAATGCTTATGGAAAATTATCGTTAGACCTATATATTTGGTATATGTTCCATTTGAAATGTCTGTATGAGAGGCGTTTTCCATCAAGCTAAATACAGGTGGTGGAATGTTTCTTTTATGTAATTGCGAACTAGATGTCACTTGGCTTGTTTATCAAATACAATTTCAGCACTTCTGCAATAAAAATTCCATAGAAAGAATTCCGAATTGATTTGGTAGTGGATTGGTCAATGCCAATTCGATTAAATGCCAAAATGGCGATAAACAGACAAGGGAGGGCATTTGAGTAGCTGAAGTACAATCTTTGTATTCCATTTGGTTTGTACATGTACACTTAAAATCCATCACATTAGAACTATGAGAATTTCAGCATTGTGGAAAGAAAGCTAAGTTTCTACCAATTTTGGTATTGCAATGTTTAACTTTAATGCATTTTGAAACTAGATTTCATGGATAATTAAATAATTATCTCTGAAATCTTTAAACAAATCTCATTTCTAATAGCAACCTCATACTTTCAAGTGCTTGTCATTTTGAACACATGCAACTATGTTACTCATGTAATCACAATGCCATGTTTATCATGTCTTTATCCACTCTAAAGGATATAACTTACTTATGAGTGCATATTTCATTCAATCTAATTTGTGCTTGAAATTTAATCAGTTTTACTTTTTTAGAGTCTGGCTGTTTATGACCGTTTTGGTCGTCTTATGCATGGTAGCGAAGACACTGTAAAAGATGTCTTGGAATATGTTATTTTTGAAAAGCATATGACATCATTAAACAGTTCGTGGAGAGTACATGGGAAAGTAATTCCTGATTGGCTGCCTCCTAAAGATTCTATACAGAAAACATACCGTCTACCAGATATTGATAAAGATTATCCAGAACCACCAGAAGAAAGTGTTCAATCGGTTGATGATACAAGTAGTGAATCAAACTTAACTCCAGCAGCTGCATAACATTTTGTATTATATTTAATAACAATAAAAATAGAAATGATATAAATTGAAGTTTAGCTTTTAATGAAATAAATTAGTGTTTTCAAGTTTAATCCATTTTCTCTAATCTACTTTCACAAACAAATTATTTTTCTTTCTACATGCTCAAGAAAAATATTTTATTCATAAGTTTGAAATTGTCAAATTTTAAACCGTAATATTGTCATAAATTTTGCAAGTATATAAAAGAAAGTAAAATTTATGAACGATCATTATAGATGGTATGAATACAAAAGTAACATGTAATGTTCTTTTGAAATTAGGAAACTCAATGTTAACTAAGATGAACATTTCAGTCAGATTGATATTCCAAAAATAAGTTTAAATAAATTGATTTACAATTGATAGAGATAAAAAAATTATATCACTAAGCAAAATGTGTTCTAATATATTGAAAAGTAGTAAAATAATTTGGGCTGATGTTTGGGATCATTGCTTTGATCAAGATAAATGTCATCTTGCAACCCATATTTTCTAGTTCATTTCTTTTCAGAATGTAAATATACAAATAATACATATTTCTTTTCATAAAATATTTGACCACACTTAGTATACTGGACTATGGTACAGATGCCCAAACTATTAAGTTTTAACAATGTAGCTATTAGTTTTTATTTTTCAGTCTAAGTCTTAATTTTAATTTATCTAAAATTTGAATAGTTGAGAATTTTATAAAGAATTATTTTCATATTTTAAAGCAAAGTAGACAATTGAATTTCTGGTTACATTTTGAATTTTCTGGTATTAAATCTAAATATTTTGTACAAATTGTTTACATTTCTTAGTGCCTGAATATTTCCTAAATAACATTCAGCAAGTTTTTATCAATAAGATTATCTTATGTAATTATCATGGGTAAGACTTGCGAAAAATTAATGACTGGTTAAAAATGTGATTTCCAACTATGGAACAAAGGAATCAATTTATATTATTGGTGCATTTCTTTTCCCGACTTGTCCATATCCCCTTAATTGCTTTAGAGCTCTTAAATACAAACTTGATTATTTCTCTACAATAATTTGCGTAGAAAAGATAATTTTTCAGGTTTGCCCTTTTGCCTTGAAGTTTCTCTTGTATGTTAACATCCTGATTACTATATACATTTTGCATTTGATTGCTTACTCCAGTAGCACTACCAGATGATGGGGCTGTCTTCCCCCTAAGAGTTGATTTCTCATATCACATGAATTAAATATCAATTCTCAACTTTTATGTTCTTTAAGTGAAATAAGTCATTAAATATGTACCATGGAAGAAAAAGGGTCAATTTCCAAATTCTGTGTTATGTCCACAAATCACTTTAAGATAATAAAAGTTGATATAGTAAAAGTTCCCATGTCCTTCTGTCAATGCATTATCAAAGAATCGAAATATTAGAAAGTATATACATTAAAAATTACTAAAAAGATGTAATAAAAAAACTAGCAAAAAGGATATTGGGCCTTTTTCTACCAATGTACAGAAATAATTCAGTCTTTATTAGTATTTTAATAAAACAAGTGATAATTTTCGTTTTTCCTCATTGACGTCTCAGAAATTTAATTCTCATCACATTCAAAGGTAATGAAAATTAAAAGTTGTTTCGCCACAAAATTTAAATATTTTTTCATTATTTATTGTCAAATATTTGATGGATGCAACTATTACAGTGATCTCTGATCAATTGAGAAGTTATGCTTACAGCAACTTAAAATTTAGTTTGGTGATGAACATAAGAAAAGAATACAGTGAATCTGTTTCAACTAATACATTCTAATTCGATTTGGTACAAAAATTGAATTTCTAATTTTGGCTGCATCTCAAATGAAATATTGGCAATACTACTGCTGACCCCAATGTAGAGATCTGATGGATTAGTCAGATCCATGTTTGCAAATCTTAATCTAGCTAGATGTACCTGGTCCATATTAAGATTAAAAATTAATTCAAATTATGTAAAAAATAATGGTATTTGTCATTTGTTTTGTTAGTTTCAAACAAGCATACTTTTCAAAAATTAAACCTGTTCATAAAGAGAAAAATTAGCATTTTCTGTTAAAATAGAAACTCTAACCTTTTTTGTCACATGGTGTTACTCAAACATTTGTTATTTTTAGTATAAATATAAACCCCTGGAGAAGATACTTCCAGTTTGAGCAAATTTGTTTTTCCCACCATTGTGATATTAATTTTTGATACAAGCAATATCCTGAAATTGCATTTTAACATGCCAAGTTACACAAGTTTGGAAACAGGTTACTAAAATACTTGTTCTTTTGTATCTAGACTTACAGGAAAATCTTAAGCCATAACAAATCATTTGCAGTTTCCTTGTAAACTTAGCCAAGTCAGTCTATAGGAGCAATACCATCTTGGCTCATGGTCACACTGGATAGTTGCCTATTCAAATGCCTTTGTGAACAAAACTGAAATAAAATATAATTGCCAAATTTGAATTTAATAATTTGTTTCTTTGACTTGTGTTACTTTATTATTCTCTCATCCAAGTGTAAAATTATTTTTTATTGAAAATATTTTTTTTTCAAACTTCATGTTCAATATAGCACCAAAACTTAAGTGAGTTTAAAAACAGGCATGCAAATAGTGTAAGGGAAAATATCGTTTTAAATGCACACAAAATTAATATCATTTGTAGCGTTTTAAAATTTGTTGCACCTAACTATTCCATAGCAAATCTGGTAGTCAAAAAATTTATTTTTCCAATTTGTTTTATTCATAAACTTTTAGATTTGAAACTAACTTTGAATACATTTCAATTAAATTAACTTTGAGTTATTGGTATCTGAACCTTAAAAGATCTCATTTGTTGTATAAATTGAAATTGTATCATTAGCAAAATTAACCTTAAATTTCTAATATATCTATGAATTTTGGAATGATTTGTAAATTATTTTCGTGATTTCATTAACTATGATTTTGACAGATGTCAGATTACAAAATATATAGTAAAAACATTAAAAATAACATTTTTACCATGCACTTTTAAAATTATAAAACACAAAATTTCATTGGTAATGAATATTTATTTTAGACAAAAAGCATTTTACTCAGATAAGGGTTCAAAAATGTGTTTAAAATAAATATTTACTATTCACAAATGATGAATCGGGATTCTGGTTTAACAAGACTAGTAAACACCAGAAAAAAATACTTTCCATGAAATAGATTAAGACAATTGATTACTTTTATTGACTTTAATAGCACATATTGTTTGATTTTAAGTATAAGTAGATTTTAATTATTTGAAATGCCTGTCACATTGAAACAAAGAAATCATGATTCTTGTAACAAAGATTAAAAAGCAGATTTATTACATAACAAATACCAATGAAGGTGAATTGCAAATAGCTGTCCCGTGGTTGAGACATTTGAGCAACATGGAAATTAGTCAGAAGAGAAAAGTATGTGCCTAATGACAAGCAGAGCAAGGGAAAAGTGTACATGATACTCAGCCGCTTGGTTCAAATCTCTGGTTTTGGTATGGATGTTTCTAGTGGTTCAGAATCCACTTTAAGCCACAGGTCCTGGTCTAATTAGCCCTTGTGTAGCAATATATGACCATAGTGACAAACTAAACAGAAGGGAATTGTCATTAAAAGATGGGGTCACAAGCTTCAAAAAGAGAAATGCAACAAGGTATGTCTGGTAATATATAATTTCATCCAAAACAAATTTACTTTTAATTTTAGTAGTTCTTTTATGCAGAGGCTTGTAAGATATTAAAAAAATGGTAAATCTTGTAACATTACTTGCAAAATGTGCAGTATATACAGGTGGAGGACAAAATAATACAAACACCTGTGAAATAATGGAAAATCTTTATTAATAGGGGGTTGGACCACCCTTTGACTGAAGTACAGATTTAATGCGATGTGGGATAGATGCATAAAGGTCATGGACAATATTTAAAGGAATAATAAGCCATTCCTCCTGCAGAATGATCTCTAATTCCGAAAGTCTGGATGGACTCCAAATATTCCCATAAATGTTCAATAATATTCAAGTCCGGAGACTGAGGGGGCCAGGCGAGATGTTCAACTTCATCGTCATGCTCTTCGAACCATTCTTGAACACACCTAGCAGTGTGGATAGGGGCGTCGTCGTCTTGAAAAAGCGGTCGCTCTCCAGGGAATACAGTCTGGACAAAAGGATGGACACGATTCCCTAGAATGCTTAGATAGTGATTGGATGTGATCCTCCCATGCAGAATAACAAGTGGCCCAAGATATAGCACCCCATACCATAATGGAGCCACCCCCATGCTTCACAGTCGGCAAGAGGCATTCAGGATTAAACGCTTCTCTGCGCGTTCTCCAGACATAAACGCTGAAATAGGGTGAATGACGTTTCATCTGACCATATTACCTGTTGCCACTGCTGTGGGGACCAGTTTTTGTGATCTCTGCACCATTGGCGTCGCTTGAAAGCATTAGTTGCTGTCACCAAGGGTTTACGAATTGCCACTCTGCCATAAACGTTTGCAGCATGAAGTTCCCTTTTGACAGTTTGTTGAAACGGGGTCCTGGAGATGACTGTTCATTTCGGTTGTTATCTCGGATAACGATTGCTTGTGCTTTCGGGCTACTATGCGCTTCAAGACCCGTCTATCCCTATCAGCAAGCTTTGACTTTCGGCCACTGTTGTGCTTTGAAGACGTCGTCTTACCCTCTTTCGTGTACGCTGTCATAACGGCTGATACCGTACTCCTTGCAAACCCCTAAAGGTTTGCTGTTTCCGTAACCGATGCTCCACCTAAACGCGCTCCAACAATCATTCCTCTTTGGAACTCTGACAGGTCTGACATTTCAACTTATCACAGACAGTTCGATAGACGCATGCAACGCAGGTGACTGCTGTTGAGAGACTGATACCTTCCTCTTCACGCCCACTAGGTGGCAGACTTCTGTTGCAGGTGGCGCGGCTGTACTGCAGGTGTGAAATACGTCATACTTTTTCACAGGTGTTCGTATTATTTTGTCCTCCACCTGTACAAAATACACATTAAATTGAGAGTAAAATTTATAATTTTAAAATAACATTAATCATTGACATCAGTGAGTAAATGAGTAATTTGATGGTTGAAGAGAAGAGCATATTGATCCTTGTTTGGAAAGGACAATTTTCATTGCCATATTGGTGCAAAGTGAACAAACTTATTCCATACTATATGGAACAAGTTTATAACTATGCATACTTTTCCTCATCTCTTAAATGAAGAGTAGTAAAAAATTGAGAGTAGAGTAAACTTAGTCTGAATAATTTCCAATTATTAATCACACATTCATGGATTTTTCTGTCAGCAACAGATACACATTTCTTGGTTATAACAAAGCAGCATTGATAAAATCAAGTTACTTAACTCTTGAAATTAGGAAAAAAATTTAAATTCTACTCTTTTTTCAGGTAAAATAATTATAAAACAATCTAATTTTTCTGCATTAAAATTAATACAAAATTTTTATTTTTGGCATGGGAGAAAAAATGGCAAATCTTGTAACATTACTTGCAAAATGTGCAGTATATACAAAATACACATTACATGCAAAGCACACCTATGTATAAAGCAGAGTTGGCATCTGTTCTCTATACAAATCTACATCATTTGACCAATCCACACCCAATTTCGTAATTATTCTTTAGAACCCTGTGGGTAACATAGACTACATATTAACCCCTTTCTATTTGTCTTGGGTATGTAGAAGAGCTAAAAACAATTCAAAATCCCCATAGGAATAACATTGAGTATCATTTCGATCATTGACCAATTCACACCAAATCTGGTATCTGGTTAGTATAAGGGCATAACTTAGTCTTTCTATGCCAGATCTCAATCTTATTTTAAAGAATGTAACAAATGATTTATTAAAATTATCTTGTGTGTCTGAAAGAATCCTGAATCACAATATTCCATTAATACTTAAGTTATAATCTATTGGTTCAACCCTTGATCATAGATAGTGCTCATCTACTACCCAGTAGGTCCCAGGTTCAAATCCCCGTTTGTAAGCGCATGATTGTCCTCATTAGTTACTGGCTGTTTGCCCCTTATAGTGCTGAAGGTCAATATTGGAAATAATGGTTTTAAACAAAAACAGACCCAGGTTAAGACTTAGTCAGTTTTGGAAATCTACTTTTATGTTCAGATATAATTGAGGAAAACGTTTAAACTTTGGTTTTATTGTATATTTGAAAAACTACATATGCATACTAAAAGATCCATTCTTTTTGTTTGTAAACAGGTCTCCAAAGTAAGGCTAACAGACTGGATCCAGTCCAGAGGCATTGACACATAATGGAATTAATTTTTTTAATGATTTAGGTTAGAAACGTTATGTTCTTTAATTGAGATCTCTTAAGTTAATCCAAGGCAGAATAAGACTTAGGCACTAACCTTGAGAAACTACTTGAGCTGATGCATTTCAATTTTAGTTAAAAAACTTATAACCCGTCAAAAGAGAAATCTTTCACTGTTTGTACTTTCAGAAATGGTTGGTTTTTGCTATATGCTCTAAAGTAGTCAAATTTTATGTTATGTGCTTCTAATTGGTTTGCAATGCTTAATTTATTTATGAACATTGCTGTTATACTGTTTCAAAATTATTTCATAATTTTGGGTATCTTCAATAAACAGCTTTCCTATTTTACAAATTTTTGATTGAAAGACATAAAAAAAATTACTGACAGTATTTTACGATTTACAAGGCAATTTATTTTTTCTTTCAATAATTGTATATTCCAAGTTCCTGTTAAGATATTCTACTAAAGCTTACTTTTATTCATGTTTAGAAAAGTTAAAGGTGGTTGTATAATAGAATGTATGCATTATCAAATATTTATTTATGGTATTTACAAAAGTTCATAGTTCTAGAGAATCTTAACTTTTGATGTTATGAAAGTTAAAATATATTCTGAATCCTTGGAAATTTATTTTTGGGTTTATTTATTAAAAAACTTCACGAAATATATCGAGTTAAGTTTACATGACCATCTACAAGAAATTTCCAGAGAAAATTGAGGAGTTTTCAATACTTCATAAAAGCCTAAAATTTAAAAAATGTATTTTCCATGTGTTTTAAGTAACACAATTTCCTTGATTGTTTTCTTGCAATAAATTTTTCTAGACAGTCTGAATGAACAATTTTTATGTATCTAAAGTTTCTATACAGTATCTGGAATCAACATATCTTTCAGGCAATATGTTTTTCTTGTGGATTGCGAAGAATATGTTTTGTATGCTTTCATAATCTTCATACTCTGCCATCTAAATAGAAAAAAATATTATACATGGTCTGAAAGTAATAGCAAGTAATCACTTTTTTGCAAGTAATTGTTATTATAACACTTGATGCAGGTTTACTTTAATTTATATTTAATCTAGCTATTTGGGACAAGAATTATTTTCTGACAGATTATGCAATTTATTAATTAAATGAGTAGCCTAAATCTGGAAAGAGCTAGATTTTCATATCAGCAAACAAATTACATTTCATATTTGCATACTTTTGAAATCTTGACTTGCATATCTAAAATATTGATGATTGCAAGGAAAAAAGAAATAAGCATAGCTTAACTAATTGTTCAATGTATAAATCATAATCGATTAGGTTTTATGGGGCAAAGGTGGCCTAGTGGGTATGTGCAGGCTTTTCATTCTAGGGGTGTTACATTAAGTGGTCTTGGGTTTGAATCCGCATGCCACTCGCAGAATCACTAGTGTTTCGACAAGGTATCTCGTCATTATCAAAAACTGACCAGACCTTTATAAGATCTTGTCATAAAAAATTGGTCAGACCTTGACGGACAAGATATCTCACTGAAACCTCTTGGAGGGTTAAATGCATAGGCTAAGTTCAGAGAACAAGTGGATAACAAATCAGGGGTACACAATAAAGAGATGTAATACAGTACACTTCACTGTCCTTGTGTGCCTCAACCTAAGTTGGATAACAAATCTCAGTGAATGCAATGTAGAACCTCCTGGGATCACAGTGGGAAGTATCTATTGTAACAAACTTTTTTCTTTTACTGGTGTATGGGTCAATAGCTTAATCCCAATCAACTGTCATTGAAAAAAAATTATTTTAAGGTACTAATTAAGAAGCACAATAAGAATGTAAGTATATTTTAACCAATGAATTGAAGACAGGAAATCAAGAGGAAATAGAAAATTAGTATTAATTAAGAAATATTTTCACGTTTCATTTAAAACTAAAATAATTGAAAATAAATTTTTCGCAACTTGTTTTATACACATTTATACAGAAAAATACAATGTAAAATGAGCTACAGTGAGATAATTACCTTTACTGAAAGACATTTATCCAATTTTTTCATTAACTTTATGCACTTCTTGTCCTTGGACAGTAATAATGATTCCATGTGAGATTGAATAACTAAGCAAATCCAATTGAAAAGCTAAAAGAATTGTTAATAAAATATGTTAGGAATACAGGTGTTTTAATGAAAATTTAGTCACAAGATTAGTGGGGTACAATTCAATGCTGAGGTAAGCACATTTTATAATGCATTATTCCTACTACATAAAAATGAAATATCAGGAAAACATAAATGGATTAAAATTATCGCTGAGTCTATAAAATGGGTTCACTTATTTAGAGTTGTCTAAATACGTAAAACTCTTTATAAGATTAAAACTGAATTTCAGGTGCTTGTTACTGAAGTTTGGGAAATATTTAAAATAAGTTATTACATATGTTGTATCAAAGGGATTTGAAGTGTATCAAATTTTAATCAGGCAAATTATGTTGCAGTTTGAACTCAGAACCCCTTTATATAAAAATTCAAGTATGTGACATTAAGATGTTTCTAGAATTGTTAATATTGGCTTTGATTAACCCTCCAACTGATTTCGACAAGATATCTCATCAATAAAGATCTGAAAAATTGTGCTAATGACGAAATATCGCATCGAGACGACCACCAGTAGGATTAAACTTGAAGACTGCTTAAAGTGTGTTCCATCCAAACAATTTCTTTGTTTAAGGACTGTAAATGCAATACTGCATAAATTATTCCCCCTTAGACAAGGTCATAAGGTTGTTTTGCAATTTTATGGTGCAAGGGTCATATTTGGTCAAGCTGTGCTAAACACAACACAGATAATGTCAATTAAACAATGTCATAAAAGGGGAAGAGATCGGGTAACAGAGAAGTGAGATGAAAGCAGGAAAAAACCGCTTAGGTATCTCGGGAGTGTGACTCCTGTGTTTCTAGAGACAATAAACCCCATAGAAAAAGAAAATATCACAAGAGTACCCCAGGTCCATGAAACCCACCTAAAAAGGAGGCTCCTGAGGGCCAAGATTATAAGGTATTGGTTGATGTGGTGAAATGTTAAAAGGTTGCACAATCAATGTTTTTTGGTCATTGGTTATGATCTCGTCTAAGGCTTTGAGAGTGCTTGGGAGGCATGTTTCAGACTTATAGAAAACTGGGCATACAAGCTAAGTGATGTTATGTGTAGCAGTTTCTTATCCACGTGCTTTTTACGTAGCTAGGTTCAAATCATGAATCCCCTTGTATATTGTATTCTAATCAGTTTTATACACATGCAAAGCATACATCACTTTTACGATATATTTTCTTGCAAAGGTATGATGAAAATAATTTTAAACTAAAAGTATGTAAGATAAAAACAACAAACATTTCCACTCTTAAAATTGAAAATTCAACAGGAAAATGCAGATATCTTAGACTTGAAATAAAATGAGTCAGAATTTGCTTTCTTGATTCAGAAAATTTGTCCTTACTTGCAAATCAGAAGGCTTCACACTAGACGCACTTGGTGACTTATTATTTAACAGTGATAGAAGGGTTTCTAAAGTTACCTAAAGAAAAAGACCACAAAATAAATTAGTTTTTTTCATAACTGACAGAATTTGAAACATGCTGTTTTTAGAATTGAATTACTACAAATTGTACAATCAAAGATGAAAAAATTTTACAAACATACCAAAGTTTCCTCTAAATTCATTATTTTCATAAATTTCATCACATAGATATCATTAAAAGATGATGAAAAGATGGCAGTTCTATATAAAGCTGTTAAAGAATTTTTTAAAACGACACATACAAGATCAATGAAACAAGTGCTCGAATCAAATTAGTTGTAAAAGTAAATTAAAAAGGTGCAGTCAAAAGTTTTGATAGGTTTAAAATAACAAGCACAACAGAATTCTCATTTAAAAAAGATTAGATTGAGATATATTAGTTCAGAATAAAGATCAACTGGTTAATATGTAACTAGCATGTCTCGATATAACATGCAAATACTCACAGTATTGTTTAAAACAAGTAACTTAAGAAAGTAAACTTAAAGAAAGACAAGCAATTTAAAATTAAACTGTATTCGCAAAAGGATAGTTTGGGTCAGTCATTTTAGACACTGAATTCATATGCAACATTTTACAAATACTGAGATTTTACATATGCTGATCAGCAAATTTGAATGTAATTAAATTCTATAAGAGCAGATAAAATCCTGTAATTTAAAGTGAATAAACATAATGCAAAAATTAAAAAAAAAATAATAAAAAGGATACAGAATTACATCTGGTTCAATATTATTTTTACTCTTCTCTTTGAACTTATACCTATAAAATAAACATAAAAGAATTTCTTAAAAACATTTTAGAAACAGAAAAACTGACCTATTAAAAAGAAAATTACTGTAAAAATAAAGACAGCTTTTGTGATTCTAACTTAAGCACAATAGAAAAACAATACATGTATGACTTTTATACCTGTACTCATCTTTTTAGATAAGTTGTATGTTAACACTAGAACAGTCAGCACTTCTGTTACTCTTAAACATTCCCTGGTTTCACTTCAACACCAGTATATAAATTGTGTGAAATAGTGATACTATCTAAATATCCTTATTATTCATTTTAGTTAACTTAAAGCTTATTTTACAATATTTTCATAAGCTTGTGATTATTTATGCCACAAAAATTTAAAATCATTTGTTAAATTTGTAAATTACACACAAAGCAACAAAATTTAGAAAACAAAACAAGATTTGCTATTTTTCTTGACAACACAATATCAGATTTTACCACTAATTTATCAAATTATCTTATTTACAATATATATTGGTACAGTAATAAGCAATTTCTGTGCATTATTTACTCGACATGACACGTTTTGTGTTGGATAAATCACATTTTGTAATTTCACATTTCCTGCATATCAGATAAATTTTCCATGATTCCGATTTATAATTTTGGTAATTTTACCTATTAACTCTTGCACTCAGGACATTGCTTGACAAAATTAATGGGATCGTTAGTTTCACTTAAAATATTCTATACAAGGTAACCTATTAGATATTTTCCATCCTGTGACATTTCGAGTGATATAAATCCAAATTATTTTAGGTATTGTCAGCAGTATCTGTGTCACTTTCTATAAGTTTTGATTTCTTTATCTGAATCTAAATCAGAACAGGAGAGCTCAATACCATCAGATTCATTTTTGGATAGTTCTCGCAACAGATTGTCAATTTCTTTAGAACTTTTCCTGCAAGTAATCGATTTTGTCTGATAAGTGAAAAAATCACCTTTGAATAACATCGTAGTTAGAATAATTGCTAATGATGGACAGATTTAGGAGTAAAAACGTGATTCAGACTGACCCATGTCTGTCTTTGAAAGGGATGCCAATATATTCAAAGGCAAATAAACGAATAAAAAACATTATTAAATGAATAGCAGAAATCTGCTTGATTTGGAATCTATGATCTTTTTTTGCTGAACAAGAAACTTTTTTGCTGAACTTGGAAATCTACTCAGTGCAGAAGACATTTCTTATTAGTATATATCTAGTGTTATATATTAATAAGAAATGCAGGTTTAAAGGTGTCTAGTATTTATATAAATTAAAATAAACAATCTTGTTTAAATAACTCTTAGAAAAAGTATGACATAAAACCTACCTTATGGCTAAACGCAGTAAGCTTACTAGCTCAGATTCAGGAATGTACTTCAAATAAGCAGCACCTTCTTCCATTAACCTAGACATGAAAAAGTGTTATTTATTTGAACTCACTTTGACTTTAGATAGATTTGCATATTATGTAAAAAGAAAAATGTCCGATTAAAATGGTGATTTTCATACTCTTACCCATTTAAAGTATTCCAAAATTTTGCACCAATAAAAGATAGCCTAAAAAATAAGGACTTGGAGGTTTCATGTGGCCCTCAAAATTAAGTACCTTCTTGAGAACTTCAAAAACCAAGTTACAATTGCATACGTATGAAGATCTGAAATCAGTTTCCAGTATTATATGGGCAGGCTTTATAACTTAAACCTGAAATTAGCTATCTCAACAAATAATAAATGGTAATTTTATTGACAATTTAGCCTATGTAAGGAATATTCATATTAAAAAAGATTATCGCAAACACATATATGCTCTTATGGCAAAACAATATGCAGTCATTCCAAAAGCAAGGTAAAAGAATTCAGCTACAATAGTCAATTCTGAGATCAAGATTCTAAGCTTTTTTATACCAATGCATGGCCAATTTGGACTTAGAAGTGCTTTAGTTACTACAAGGGCAGAATTGTGAATCACTTGGTGTTACCTTTGTGCACTACGAGGGGTGGGTTCACATTGCACCTCACATATATACTATACATTCAAGGCACAACTCGTTGAGAGGCCACACATTCAATCCAAACCATACATGCTTTACCCTGGATTCAAACCAGGAACCTTTTGATCTAGAAGTCAGCATCCTGACCACCAGCTTTATTGGTCGGCTAAGATTCTAAACTTACCTCTGAGCAATCAATTCAGTGGGGGTTAGTTCTGTTTCTGATGTATCCATTTTTTCACTCGCAGTTTGTTCAATACTTGTTACTTGACTCAGCTATAAAAGGGAGAAAATTATCAGTTCAATTCCAAAATTGTCTTACATTGATGAGATTGCAAATTCATTTTGAAAAAGCTTGATTTTAAAGCAGATTGCCACAAATAAAATTGAAGAAAATTTTGACAAAACTTAGTTATGACAGTTAGTAAACAACCAGTAATCATTTTATTTGGTTTACAATATACATTAATTTTCTTAAAAATAATAACAGAAAATTACTGAAACTATGGTGTGAAAATACAGTGGTATCTCAATTTTATGAACTTAAATTACTTTTTTCTGAAGTCCTGATGAAAATGAAAAGTTTATAATTTGAAGCATTAAACTCAAAACTAATAACCATATGTACAATAGATTTTTCTCTATAATCACAAAAGTAAATACTAATGATAATACAAGGCTGCCATAGCCAAAACATTTGTGAAAATAGTAGCAAAAATTTTTGAAAATAGTAGCAAGTCTCCTCTTAAACCTTATTTTAGTTGCTCAGATATGAAATCAATCGGCTACAACACAAAATGTGCCAATTAAGTATGAGAGAGATGAAGATCTCAAGAAATGTAAATTTTAAAATTAAAAAATAGCTAAATATTTTCTTAACAAGGTTTTCATGACAATCTAGCAATCAGATTCCGATGTCTTCTTTCATGATTGCCATGGTTTGGTAAAACTTCAAAATTGGCGTCCATTTGAAAATTTTCTCACTAAAAAAAATTTGAAAAATATTTTTCTGTCCACTACCTATTAATAAAAAAGGGGACTAAATTTCCATTGACCTTGGGTGAATAAAAAAAAATCGCCAAAACTGTCGAAAAGTCACCAGAATTTTGAAATTAGCCTTTAAGACGATTTTGCTTAAAAGGATACCTTTAGTCGCCAAGTTTGAAAAATAGTAGTAAAAAGTCGCTTTTTAGTTGCCTATGTTAATATCTACAAATTTCAAAATTGTAATACATGGGTTGTATATCTTATTGTAATGTGAATGATCAACATTCAAGTCTCCACATATTTTTTACAATGAGAACAGTATTTAATTCTACACCAGTGCTTAGGGGTTAGTTTGCTGTGGTTGACGAGATATATTAAGAGTGAGTTGGAAGTGTTCCTATTTCTTAACTTTATACACTGCTGGCCACCGTAAATGCAACACCCTGAAGGAAGCATGCAAATAATATGAAATTTACAACATGCATTAGCGGAGGTGAGATATGCAAATGATTAGAATTTCAGCGCAGACGCACATCACGCGCGCCTGTGGCGCCACTTCAAAGCGCTATTTAAGGCTTGGAGATTTCGACGATTTCAAGGACGGCAATTGTGTTTTTCTTGTGGTTTTTTTCAAAAAAACGATCAATTATGCCTCGTAGAAAACAGCGATCATCTTTTGATCAAGTATCCGAGTTCGACAGAGGAAGGATAGTGGCCTACCGAGATTGTGGATTATCTTTCAGGGAAATCGGTAGTCGTGTTGGACGAAACCAAACAACTGTAATGCGGATATGTGATCGTTGGATGCAGGAGGGTACGACGGACCGACGTGTTCGATCGCATCCACCTCAGTGCACCACTTCACGTGATGAATGGCAGTGACGGATCGCTCAGCCACATCACGAACCATAGCACAGCACATTCAGTCTGTACCGCATCATCCAGTGTCTGCGCGTACCATTCGACGCCGTTTACAGCAGAGTGGTCTGTCCGCAAGACGTCCATTGCTTCGTCTACCCTTGACGCAGAACCACAGACGTTTCCGCCGCCAATGGTGCGATGAAAGAAGGATGTGGACGGCAGAATGGAATGAAATTGTCTTTACTGACGAGTCACGCTTCTGTCTGCAACACCACGATGGTCGGATTCGAGTCTGGAGACACCGTGGAGAGAGGATGCTGAACAGCTGCGTTATGCACCGCCACACTGGTCCTGCACCGGGTATTATGGTATGGGGCGGTATTGGATATCACTCTCGCACTCCTCGCATTGCCGGTACTTTAAACAGCCAGCGCTACATCTCCGAGGTGTTGGAGCCAGTTGTCCTTCCTTCCCTTCAGGGCTTGCCCACAGCCATATTTCAACAGGATAATGCGCGACCACACGTGGCACGCATTGTCCAAGGGTTCTTCGTCAATCGCCAGATTGAATTGCTTCCCTGGCCAGCTCGCTCTCCGGATCTTTCGCCGATAGAAAACATGTGGTCCATGGTTGCTCAACGATTGACCCAGAATACATCCCCAGCTGCCACACCAGATCAACTTTGGCAACGTGTGGAAGCTGCTTGGTCTGCTGTACCCCAAGAACACATCCAAAGTCTCTTTGAATCAATGCCGAGGCGTGTGGCAGCGGTGATCTCCAACAATGGCGGCTACTCTGGCTACTGATTTTGGCAGGAACCACACTTCACAGAAGTCTATAAATTTAATCATTTGATACTTGGTCAACATGTTATCTACAAAATAAATTTTGTTGTGATATCTCTTGTCTTTCTTGGTGTTGCAATTTGGGTGGCCAGCAGTGTATTTATTTCTATTTACATAATTTCTTATTTTTAAGCAGTAATGAACCTAAAATCAGATGAGTGTAGTGAATCGCCAAGAGAGCGAGAATGTACGCGCCTTTAAAAATATAGCAACCCTGGTATGTGTAGTGGGGTTGCAAGAAAGTACGGAGAGAAGAGTGCGCGCTTATGAATGAATGAAAAGGATGGAAATAAAAAAATTGGTTTATCTTACAATGAATGGAGTTGAATTATGATTGAATATATTCACTGTTAACGAAGCACGTAAATATACCATAATGGTGACCCGGTGAGAATATACAGTGATTCTTATGAAGAATTTCAATGCGTGAGAGCTACATAGATTTGTGAAGTAGTTTCGTTTGGACAGCTCATTTTCAACTTTCTCTAGCGCCGAGGATTAGATATGCGTTACGCAATAACGGAATATCTCTCGGATTAAGACACGCCTGCTATTAGAAGAAAGGCGAACGGGGTAAGATCGAACTTTTTTATCTCTGGGTTACTTTTCTGTTTTGTTTTTACTTGCAATTTGGATATCTTGAATATTCCCTTGCACTATGTCTGAGGTCAGTGCAGTTCAAATTCCTGTTTTTAATAGATCGGATCCCGCCTTATGGTTTATCATGTGCGAAAGTACTTTCGCTTTGGCGGCTCCTAAACCTATTACAGAGTCTATGACAAAATATAATTATATTGTTTCTCATATACCACCTGAAATTGCCTCACTTATTCGTGATGTACTTGTAAAACCCGACTCTGTTGATCCGTACACTAAATTGAAAACAGAACTGATAGCTCGTTCCGGCGAATCTTCGCAACAGGAAATCAGACAACTTTTGTCAGGAGAGGAATTAGGATCTAGGAAACCCTCCGAGTTGTTGCGAAATATGAAACGTCGCGCTGAATCTCATAACGTCCCAGAAAATTTAATGTTGGAACTATTCTTACAACGTTTGCCGACTTCTGTTCAGTCTATATTAGCCGCCGTTACTGACCTAAAATTAGATAAGGCTGCTGAAATTTCTGATCGCATTCTGGAAGTTACTCCTTCTCCAATGGAGAATTGTGCTGTTTCACGTGAAGAGTGTCATTCAAATGAGGAAAAATTCTTCCGTGAAATTGAGAAATTGAACAAAAGAATCGATCAACTTTCGTTTCCGCGAGGTCGCTCCCCTAACCGAGGAAACAGAACTAGGAGTAATTCCAGGCGTTCATCGGTTTGTTGGTATCACCGTAGTTTTGGTGATAAATGTAGGGCCGACAAATGTGTCCAACCCTGTTTTTATCAGGGAAACGAGAATCGCGAAGAATAGAGGCGACCTATTCTTTGCCACAAATCTCGCGTCGCCTGTTCATTCGAGACCAGACAACTAACGTATCCTTCCTGGTCGATACGGGTAGCGACGTATCTTTGCTTCCTGCAAATAATTTTCAAAAACGAAATTCTTGTCAACAGACACTTTCCGCTGCTAACTCTTCAATTATTAAGGTATATGGACAAAAAACCCTTTCTTTAAACTTTAAATTACAGAGAATTTTTACTTGGACACTTTTAATTGCAAATGTAAACACACCAATTCTCGGAGCAGATTTCCTCCATTATTTTGAATTGGTACCCGATCTCCGAAATAAATGTATAAGAGATTTAAAAACAAAATTTCAGACAATTGGGCAAATGAAAAATGCTGATATTCATTCAGTAAAACCAATAACTGGAGATTCTGTTTATCACAACCTTTTAAATAAATTTCCATCGATTTCTAAATTGCCGGATCCTAATCAACCGGTTAAGCATAATACTGTCCATTACATCACAACTGTAGGTTCACCTGTTGTTGCAAAACCTAGAAGATTAGCACCAGATCGCTTGAAAATCGCCAAAACTGAATTCCAAAATATGATGATGCTTGGTCATTTACGACCTTCAAAGAGCAATTATGCATCACCACTTCATATGGTTCCTAAAAAAGGAACATTGGAATGGAGGCCTGTGGGCGATTATAGGGCATTAAATGCACAAACTGTTAAAGAAAAATACCCAATCCCACATATTGCTGATTTTACTTCAGAATTGCACGGTTCCCAAATTTTTAGCCATGTCGACCTTATTAAAGCTTATCATCAAATTCCAATACACCCTGACGATATTCACAAAACAGCAATATGTAGCCCGTTTGGATTATTCGAAAGTACGAGAATGCAATTTGGATTGTGTAATGCCTCTGCAACTTTCCAAAGATTTATTGATGAAGTTACTCGCGATTTAACCGATGTTTATGCTTTTGTCGACGACATATTGATTGCATCAAAAGATGATAAAGAACACTTTGAACAACTTGAAGCTTTATTTTCAAAATTTCAGGAGTACGGTCTTTGTATCAATGTTTCAAAATGTACGTTCGATAGACCTAGTATAGAGTTTTTGGGATTTAAACTTTCCGAAAAGGGAATAGAACCTCTTCCCGATAGAGTCCGATGCATAATGGAATTTCCCCAACCCACAACTTTAACTCAGCTCCGTAGATTCTTAGGCATGTATAACTTTTATAGAATTTTCATACCTAAAGCTGCTCACATACTTGCCCCTTTAGTACAATTTTTAGAAGGACACAAAAACAAAAAGAAATCTCGCTCTAGTGTTCGAAATTCTTCCGAACAAATAAAATGGAACGAGAATGCTGAACAATCCTTCAATGCTGCTAAACAAGCTATTGCTCTGACAACTCTTTTAAGACACCCTATTCCCGGGGCACAACTTAGCGTTTGGGTAGACGCTTCAGACTTTGCCGTCGGAGGCACTTTGCAGCAACTTTCTCAGAATCAGTGGGAACCAATTGCATTTTTCTCTATGAAACTGAACAGAAGTCAACAAAAGTGGTCAACATATGACCGTGAACTATTTGCAATTTATTCCGCAATAAAGAAATTTAAACACATGCTAGAAGGCAGAAGTTTTCAAATTTACACAGACCAAAAACCATTAATTTACGCCTTTAAGCAAAAATCTGATAAATGTTCACCTCGGCAATTACGCCATTTAGACTTAATTTCACAATATTCCACAGACATCAGGCATGTGCAAGGTTCTAAAAATTCTGTCGCAGATGCACTTTCAAGAATCGAAATTGATTCTATTACAAAATCTCCAAATTTGAATTTTAAAGATTTTGCAGAAAAGCAGAAAAGTGATTCAGAGGTACAGAGGTATCTTCAAAACAATGACTCATCTCTGACTTTGGAATATAAACCATGCCATTCATCTGACTGTGATTTACTTTGTGATACATCAACTAGTTCACCTCGACCTTTCGTACCTGAATGCTTTCGAAAGCTCATATTTGAGCATCTACACAATATTTCTCATCCAGGAATTGCAGCTACCACAAAGCTGATATCCTCCCGATATGTGTGGCCCAATATGAAACGTCAAATCAAGTGCTGGGTACGCTCCTGCGAACCCTGTCAGAGATCAAAAGTCCAACTCCACACGAAAGCACCACTAGGAACTTTCGCACTTCCTGATGCACGTTTCTCGCAAATTCACTTAGACATTGTAGGTCCTTTACCCCCATCTGATGGTCACGTCTATCTTCTGACACTCATCGACAGATTTACCAGATGGCCTGAGGCCATACCCATACCTGATACGACAACTACTACCATTTGCAAAGCAATATTCACCACTTGGATTAGTCGCTTTGGATGCCCATTATTTATAACCACAGATCAAGGATCTCAAATGAGATCAAATTTGTATCAAGAATTTGCAAACATGTTAGGCACGAATAGAATAAAAACGACTACATACCACCCAATTGCAAACGGCCTCATCGAACGTTTTCATAGACATCTTAAAGCATCTATCAAAGCACATGAAAACGATAGATGGACTGATATCATTCCCATCGTACTTTTAGGTATCCGTACCGCGGTTAAGGAAGATATCAAAGCAACTTGTGCTGAACTTGTCTATGGCAAAACATTAACATTGCCTGCAGACATGTTAGAAATCCCAGACCACAAACAAATCGTTGATACCTCCTTTGTGACTCAACTCAAAGAGCGGATGCGGACTCTTAATCCCATTGCTACTTCACGACACGGTGAAAGTCCAGTTTTTGTGCATCCATCTCTCACAGCATGCACGCACATTTTCTTACGAGTTGATTCAAACAAACCACCCTTGAGTCAGCCTTACACCGGTCCTCACAAGGTAATAAACAAAACCAATAAAACAATTACCATTGAACTGAAAGGAAAGAAATCGACTGTCTCTTTGGATCGAGTTAAACCCGCTTTTCTTCTTGGAGAGGATAATGTTCCTATCATACGTCAATCCACTGTTACAGAGACACTTCCTACAAAGTCAATATCTCTTGCAAAACCATCTGTTTCCAAAGAAACTATTAAGAAACCAACAACCACGACACGAACTGGTCGTCGTGTACATTTTCCACAGAGATATACTGACTATATTTAACTGTTAATTTACATCATAATTCTTTCTATTTTATGTATGTCAAATTACATGTGTTACCTTATATTTATATATATATATTTAAGTTATATTGTTCGTTCCATCGTACCCTCTGTCACTGGGGGGATACTCTGTAGTGAATCGCCAAGAGAGCGAGAATGTACGCGCCTTTAAAAATATAGCAACCCTGGTATGTGTAGTGGGGTTGCAAGAAAGTACGGAGAGAAGAGTGCACGCTTATGAATGAATGAAAAGGATGGAAATAAAAAAATTGGTTTATCTTACAATGAATGGAGTTGAATTATGATTGAATATATTCACTGTTAATGAAGCACGTAAATATACCATATGAGTAAAGCTAAGCAAACAAGACTAGTAAAGCTAAATATCACTTCCAAGATTAGCTGCAAGGTGTCAAAATCTACACAACCAGTAAAAACAAACAGATAACTTCAGTCTTTGCATTAATAGATTTCGTTACTTTTTAATATTCAGTGTCCAATGTTCAAACCTTGGCTAGGACAATGCTATTTGTAACCTAAAAGTATTTACCTTTCTACTCTTCCAAGCGTACTCTTTCATTTTGGAAACAGATGTTGTAGATCTGCTAACTGCAGCAGCTAAAGTGGATTTTTCCACTTGGAAAGAAAGTTCTATCAACTCTTCATTGTAAGATAGAAAAATCACGGAGTCTGTAGCCAATAGCTGTTTTTAAAACAAGACATACAATTAAATCAGAATTTAAATACAAAGATTTTTAATGCTTAAAAAATACAGGGAATGATATACGATACGCACTTGAATGCAACTTGGGGAGGCACTTTTCAAAGCTTTCCTTGCTGTTAAAGCTGTAAACTGAACATTCCATAATTCTAAGATTGTTTCTAAAATATATATATAAATGAATATAAAATATGTTTTCCAACAGAACAATAATAAAGAAAAGTTGAAAGAAATACGAAACCTCTTTCTTTTGGGTTGCATTTCACCAAAGCTATATGATTTGAATCAATAGAATCAATGGCTAATAAATGCGAATCTTGTATATCTGGAACAGTAAGAACAGCAGATTGCCCTGATGTGGCTATTTGGTGGCTTAGTATTAATCCACTGGACCCTGAAAATCATGCATAAATATATAGCAAATGATTTTTAATTTATTTTAATTTAAAAGAAAATCCACGTGCAAAAGGATGATTTTTAAAACAGCCTTATAAATATTAGCAAGAAGGTTTTAAAAGTATCCTTCAAAAGCAGTTAGAAAGAAATGTATTAAATGCATATTTGTCATTTTAATGTTAACTCAGGGTTACTGCCCTTTTAGTGAAACAAAAAAGTTAGGGCCTTTTCAAGGTTATTTTACATATTTTTAAGGCTACATTTCACATAGATCGAAATAGATTAACCCCAAAAAATGTGATGAGACTCATTGGTTTTATGGTTGGATATCAGACCCTGTAATGATATTTGTTCAAGGTCAAATGTCATTGATATTGGTTTTAGCAGGAGTAAGGTCGGATATTTTGGGGTTTTATGGCACAAGGGCCATATTTGGCCAAGCTGTACTAAACACAAGTCATCAAGGGAGGAAAATAAGCAAAGAGTAAAAGTGTAAGCGAGGGTAAAACAGAAAGGAGGACAGATCACTCGGGTACCTCGGGATTGTGATGCCCGTACACACCTCAAGATATGCCCAAGTATGTGTTTTTCCAAGCCTGACCACTGATCTAAGGCCTTTAGTACTACAAGGGGTGAGCTCACAGCTATTAATGAAGGAGCACCCAATGGGTGAGCCACTGTTAATAAAAAGGACAAACACTAACATCTATGTGCTTACAAACCGGGATTTGAACCTGTGACCTACTGGGTGGCAGATAAGCGCATGACCACTAAATCAGTTAGGTGGTCAAAAGTACTTGTCTAAGGTCATGTATTGCTTTCGAAAGCAGCAAAATAACATGTGTTTTGTAAAAAATAAGCCTTTTAAATTTTTTTTCAAAAACTTTAAGCAAACATTAAGGCTTTTTAAGGCTGTGGGTGCCCTGTAACCTATACAAAAAATTAGCAAAGAAAATATCCAGTAACTACACAAAATAGCATATTTCAATCAAACAAAAATATTGAAAGCCAAATTATTAAATTATAAAATTTATATATCAAAATTGATAACTGTTTTTTAATTAAAATAAAACATAAGGCACTTACAGATTGTAAAAAAAGATACGGTAGATTTGTTGAAGCACCAGCTCCTTAAAATATCAGATTCATGAACAAGAGGTTGGTTGAAGTAATCAGTAACATTGTTTCCCCTAATAGTAAAACTATATAACTTATAGCTTTTATCCTGAAAAAGTAAGTGAATTAATTAATACTAGCAGATCAGCGCACAGCATCTGCATTAAACTTTCTCAATTGCTTATATTTATTGATCACAAAGTGTTGTTTACTCACATCTCATACCATATTTCAATACATTTATAATGAAAATTGCACTCATATTTACATGAATGGATTTCAATCCCCTAAATGAAATAGAGTTTTGTAATCATGCACAAGCAAATCCTTTTCAACTTATTTATTAAGTCAAATAAATTGTATGTTGTACGGGGAAACGTCTGCTTCAGTAAATAAAAAATAATAAATTCATATAGTATTGGGAACATGCAATTTTTTACAGGTAGGTAGATATTTAATTAATGTCGTACTGCAGCACAACACAACGGCTATTGGCATAGGTCTGGGCTCATCCCCCAAAGGGAAAGATTCGAGAACACCACATAATTTGGAAACACATTCAGATGTGACCACACCTGAGCTGGCACCCCACTCTCCAAACTTCCACACCAACGTGAGGACATTTGAGACCCTGGCAGATTTAACGTGCACCAGACCCTTTGTACACGATGGTCTTTGGTTGAATTCGAACTCTCAACTCCCAGTTACTAGTATGTTACTCTTCCAACCATGCTAACACGGCCCCACAATTTTTTACAGTAAGGAACATGATAGTCAGTTTTATTTTAGCTAACTTTTCAGAAGAGACAAGTAGTACAGTATTACAAACTAATGCTTTACATAGAAAACAAATGTTATAAACTACAATTGTAGACTAATTTATTTTCAGGTAAATAAATTTTAAGGGATTAAGATTTCTTTCAATTTGGTTGGTTGTATAGCAACAGTAGTTCACAGCAACACAAGAATCATTTAATTTTTTTTATTTCTTTATCATTAAAACAATTGAATGATTTAAATATTATAATTAGAAAATTTTAAAACTTTTTATAAATTGAAAAGTCATATTAAACATTTATGAAAACATCCTAATTTTTAAAATGTATGAATAAATTATGTTTTCCTTTACATCTAAGGTAAACCTGTCATAAAGACCAACTCTCACTAAGATTCCGTATTGTGTTTGAGTTATTTATTAAATCCATGAAAAAGTTGCAAGCGAAGAAATCTTTATCCAATTATATTGCCAGGCATATACTCACATGATCGAATCAAAAGTCCCTTTTAATGTTAGAGAATACAAATACTCCATTTTCCAAAATGAATATAATTTCGAATAATGAAAATATACCTTTTTAGAGACACTCAGGCAAACAATAATTATTTTAGATTGATATGTGGTTGCATCTGCCCAAACCATTTCTTCTGTTTTTCTCAGAAAACTCTGTCCTATAAGTTCTTTAGAAGATGGTAATGTTTCTGCCAGGAGAACTTTTCCTGAACTAAATAGAACTATTGGTTGCTTTCCACAAATGGGTAACACAGCAAACACAGATTCTGGGAACTGAAAATTTTATGAAGATGTAAGCGTGCAATTTGATTGATAAATTTGCAAATCAACAATTTATGTGAAAATGTATACTTTGATTAATATAAGACTGAGCATATGAAAAAATATAAAATTTGATTTAGAATAACCGATAAAGTTTGAAAATTCTACATAATCTTACCAAGAATGCTTACAATATAATTATTACAAAAGTATTAAACAAGTCTAAAACACAATTTTTATAAATAATTTGATTGTAACTGATTCATGGTCATTTTTCAGTCAATACATTATTAACCTTAATTGATCTTATACAATACGTGTATAAGACCAATCACACATATTATTACTTTTACAATACATATATATATTTAAATTTTGATGTAGTGCATTTTATAACAAAATTTTTGAATTTTTGCAACATGAATTATACTATAAATGCATTCATCTAATTATTTGTGAATGAATCAAATGATGCTGCAATAGAGTAATGTGAAAGATCAAATTATTTAAAATTATAGAGAAAAATAAAATGCATAGTTGCTGGTATAATAATTGTTGTAAGTTGTACAGAAATGAAAAATTATACATTGATGTGAATGCCTATCAGCCAATACTTTCCATAATACTTACAGTTCATAGGAAAAATCAATGGGGAATAGGTATGCTGTTTTCAAGTAAATAGCTGTTGTCGATAAATTTAGCTTGCCAGTAAATTAAGTCACCAGATTCCCCAGACAAATCAAAATGAAAAAAAATAAACATATATAAAATTAAATACTAACACTTTATACAAAACATTACCTTAAATTTTGCAGCATTTTTCAAATTATCGTCTTCTAATGACCACTTCAGTAATGTCTAGAAGTAAAAAATATTTGGAATATAACATCAGACAATTGCACAAAATTACTTAGTAAAAATATTTATGTGTTAAAAGTGTGTGATCACAATGAATACTAACATTACAGTTCATAACACCATAGATGGCTTCATTTTCATCCAGGGCGACAGGGCAAGTGAAGGAATTTGGATGAGTTAATGTCCAAGAATGTAGTAGTTTACGATCTTGCACCTAATTAGAAAAAAATTTATTAAAGAAAAATCTATATATAATCAACATAATTACTTATAAATATTTTTCACATATGCAGATTTTTTAATATTTTATGCAACACTGCAAAATACTCGTAATCAAAATAATGAACAAAATGCAATTCATACTTTATGTGACATTTAACAACAGGTTAGTAGAATGAAGGTGTTTGAATTCATAACTGTTGCACTGTTAATCTATGACTATCAAAACAAGATCAAAATCAGATAACTGTAAACTCACTGATATTTTTAGTTTGAAACTCAATTTTGTGATTATCCAGTAAATAAATTACTAATCCATTCCAACAGTGTATATATATGTGTATATATATATATATATACATATATATAATTTAGCAATCTTTTCCTTTCAAAATTACCTAAAATTAAGATTAGAAATTGGGAACAGAAAGTCAGGCATCAATGGCACTTAAGCATTTTCCTTCAAAATGCTAAAATACTCTACTTGGGTTTTATAATTCATTTTGCTTGCACAGGTGTGTATAAATACATACAATGACTAAAAGCAAAACTTTGATAACTATTTGCATATTTTGCTATATCTATGTTTTGCTATATTGCATTTTTTTCTCTTAAAGAATTTTTTTATCATTGTTTTACATTTACAGTACAGTTTGTTGTATTTACAGATAATTTAGTGTGGATTGTTAGAAACAAGAGTGAGATTGATTGGTCACAATATACATCATTCACACAAAAATATTCAGAAAACTTAGGCATCAAAAATGACAGTTGGGTCTACAAACTCGATTGTCAAAGCAAAATTTAAAGATACAAAATAAGACTAATGACCGCTAATTTCGAACTTTGCCTAAAATATATAAGTAATTTTTAAGAAAAATAAAAAATACTCTTTCAAAATAGAAATGTAGGTCAGCTATAATTCTTTAAAACAAATCGAGCTTGATCAATCTTTTTAGATTCATTTGTAAGTGAGGTAGAGTTGAATCTCAGATTGATTTTTACCAAAATCCCAATTAAAAAACATTTCATTATGTTTGCTTTTCAATCATTTGATAAGTCATCAATCCAAGACAAACCATTCTAGAATACGATTTAGGATTCAAAACAGACAAGAGCACAGATATTAAGATGAATTGAATGAGAAGGAATTTTCATGATTCTACATTTGTCAAGTTTTTCATGAAGAGCATTTTGGCTTGTAGCAATGTACTTTTAGGCAAACAAATTATTCAGTGTAATATTCATGTTTTATCCATTGTTTGATTTGACCATGGCATTGGAGTTAATTTCTGCTCTAAGAAATTTTTCAGTTCAGTGGCAGTTTTTTGGAGGAAAAAAGTTTAAAAAAACCCCAGGGGTACAGTTTTGATAAAAAGACTTTTTGTTGCAATGCTCGTGGCATGCTTTTTGTAGCGAGTTGTGGCAGACAACTCTGCTTTATTAGGTTTATGGCAACTTCCTGAAGTTAAACTTTTCATTTCCGGCCTTTTTAAGAAGCTCTTGAATATTTTGGAATGTTCTTTTCATTTCAGTTTTATTGCTCTTTGATTTCACTGTCCCTTCAAAATATTTAAAAACGTTTTTGTTATAATGTCCTTTGATTTCATCGGTCCTTTCGAATTTTTTCCAATTCTTTTCTATTTCCTGTAAATTTAAAGAATTAAAACTTTTAGTTTGTATTTTAAACATGGCATAGTTGCATCAGGTTGTAATGTATCTTGCTGTTATTTGAATATCTTATTAATTTTTGTAAATCTTAATTTCTTACCATGCCTTCTGTATTTAGTGTGATAGGGGCCAGGGTGTACTTTTCCAAAATTTTAGGTTTAATTTTTCTGGTGGTAGGGCAACTTTAGGGAAGCATGCTCCCATATCACAACAGGCAAACCAAATTTCATTTTTATTTAGTTTCTTATTCATGTGAAATAAATAGTTTGTTTCAATAAACTTTTAGAAGTTGTTAGAGATTTAGATAGGAAAAAGTTTGAAATGATAAGAAAACTTTAAAAAAAGCATAATGTGTGGATTTTTTCTTTTCATTCATTTTTTAATTATTTTTCCCTTAGCCCAAATTGGTGTTTTTCTAAGAAATTCTTCCTTGGCGATATAAAAAGCATGCCAAAAGCATTGCCACAAAAAGTCCTTGTGCCAAAACAAGACATTTATTTAATTCAGGAATGGGTTGGTAATCAATAAATGTCACACTAGGGCAAAACAATGGTATAGGATCAATCCCGAGGGGAAAGATCCAAGAACATCACCTCGTAATTTTGAATCATGGTCAGATGATGAGGCCAACACCTGTACTAGCACTCTACTCTCCAAACTTCCACAATGTTAAGACATTTGAGGCCACAACAGATTTAACATGCACCAGCCCCTATGTACATGACAAACTTTGGCTGAATTCGCTATCCTCCAGTTGCTATTCCAACTGGGCTATCACGGCCCGGAAATAATTGGAATACTGACACATTGGTCTTAAGACCAGAGTTGTTCTGGGGAAAACAGGATATCTAATCACTTTTCATGTGGAGTACATGCATGTGCAAACAGCATCCAAGGAGCTTCTTGCCTATTAAGGTCATTAGAAAACATCCACACAAATATGAAATAGCTGATCTATTAGTGAGATCAAACATGAGTATTGATGATCAGTCCTTGGGATTTAAATCAATGGTACAGCTGTAGTCTCTGCTGCGCGCGGTGGCAACGACTCTTGGCGCGGCTTTTGGCGTAGTTATAAGCGACTCATACCGGGTGATGGTAACCCATTTTTTTCTCGTATTTTCTCCTGGTTAGGGTTAACCTGTTTTTATGGCAACCTTGCCGGCGTCCAGTTCTGTCCAGCATTGGTTGTTCTTTTTAGTTTGGACACGGTGGAGAGCGGGTCTTTTTTTTTTCAGGATAGAAGTGGAGAGCGGGTCTTTTTTTTCTGGATATTGCATCAGGTTGTACTTTTTCGGTTTATTTTATTTTATTATTTCTAGAATTCCTTATTTAAGATGCCTTCTGTTTTTAGTATTGTAGATAAGTTTCAGGAGAATTTTGCTCGCAATTTAAAGTTTTCTTTTTCTGGTGGTAGGCTAACTTACGGGACTGAGGGAGTAGCTAATCGTTTTTTTTGTTACGAGTTGTGTCGAGATAAAGAGCTTTTTTTAAATTTTTTAAAGGAAACGGGATTAATTAAATCTAAAGTTTCATGTGATAAATGTAACGTGGATATGACTTTTTCAGTTAGGAATGCTGTTAGCGATGGTTACACATGGATTTGTCGAAATCGTCGGGATGATAAGCCTTGTCGTAGTTGTAAATCTATTAGACACGGGTCATGGTTCCGTAAGAGTAATTTGAAGATGGAGGAGATTTTTTTTTTGACATATGAGATTTTAAGGGGTACAAAGACGGAAGATATAGGGGAGGAGTATTTTTTTGCATCCCACACCTTAGCCGATTGGCGGCAGTTTGTTAACGAGGTGATTTCTGATTTTGTTGAAACGCAATCAGAAAAAATAGGAGGGGTAGGTAAGGTAGTCGAAATCGATGAGTCTAAATTTGGGAAACGTAAATATAATAGGGGTAGGAGAGTTGAAGGCCAGTGGGTTTTTGGGGGGATTGAAAGAGGATCAGGAAAAATGTTTTTGGTTGCAGTTCACAATAGGTCAGCAGATACGCTTGTGGACGTTTTAACGCAATGGGTTGAGAAGGGAACAACAATTCACTCAGACTGTTGGAAGGGGTATTTAAGTTCAAAAAATAATTTAGAAAGCAATGGGTATAATCATTTAACAGTAAACCATTCGCTTACTTTTAAAATAACTTATATTCTACTTATGTTGATTTTTTGATTCATTTCATCCATATGTACAGTATAGATTCACTGTTGGAAATTCGAGAAAAAATGGGTTACCCTCACCGGCATGAGTCGCTTATAACTACGCTAAAAGTCCATATAATTATTCAATATTTGCAGTGTTTTTCTAGTCACAATGTTGTTTAATTCAGATTTACATAATTCTTCCGTGCGTATGCAGTATATATTCGATGTTGGAAGATTTCCTTGGCGACATAAAAAGTGCGCCAAACACGGCGCCAAAAAAAACGCGTTGCCACCGCGCGCAGCAGAGACTACAGCTGTACCATTTTAATGGAAGACATGATCTAGGGTTAGACTAGCATGTTTGGACTCTTAGACTGGGTCAAGCTGTTCAGTTAGATCAAAAGTAATAAGTAACATGTAATCAGGAAATATCAACGACGTAGGAAATCTGGTATTTTTAAAAACAGAATTAATGTGGAAGGGTATTTAAAGCAAATCTTTACTATACTTTAAGGTAATGTTTAATTAGGCTTCAGAATTTAAGGAAATAAGTAGAGGTAAGCAAAGTCAATGGAAATTCATTGAATAGCAAAAGGTGTCGATGTCATCCATGCATTACGACTGCTTCGATATTCCACCGGCAACTGGCGCACACCTGAGAAACACCGAGGATTCTTACTTTTTCCTATGACTAAAAGAGGACGTCGATCACAGCCAGTCATGTTAGCGCAGACAAGAACAGTTGCACGATCCATCGCTTTTTCGATCTCAATAATTCAGTTCTGAAAGTTAGTGACCCATTTGGAGTTGCCCTATAATAAAGGGCAGTTTCATCGCAGTTGTACACCTCAGAAGGTGCATACAGTTCCAAAATTTCGGGCAACAATATGGTAATCCTCGAATATCGGCATCCTTTTTTTCACCATGTGCGACTTTGAAGCAAATGCCGTGCCTTTTCCTCCAGCGTGTTAGCCATCCTTCAGTAGCAGTGAAGTTCGGTTTACCAAGTTGTGTAGCAAGATATTCTGCTTTTGATTTTAGTAGGGGCCCAGTTAAAGAAATGTCGCAGTTACTTGCTTCACGAAACCATTTAAACAGCGCTTGGTCAATTTCGTCATCTTTTGAGTCTGGCGCTTTCTTGATGCAGCCGAGTCGTCCGCTTCGATTTAAGTCTGTTTTGTAGCAGTCCGCAAATTGTAGTTTTCGACACACCTAATGCATTTGAGAGCTGACGTTGGCTGAATCCTGGAAACTCATCGATTCGATGCAACAGGTCCTGTCGATTCGGAGGAAATTGTGAGCCATACCGTGCCGAGAGGTTTCTATCTGGTATTTATTCTGACACCATGTTATGTTTAATCTTTTAGATGATAGATTAATATAGATGCAGTATGATTGAAAAAGGATTCATTTATTCTTGGTTACGGCTCACGGAACTAAACAGCAACAGCATACAACATCGAGTTGAGAGGATCGTAAAACAAAGCAACATTGTTGCCACAAAGTCTAGACTAAATTATAATACATAACATTTTCGAGAATTCTGAAGAGTTGTATCTTGATATTTGATTAATACTTCAATACTAAGACAAAATGAAGTTTTAAAGTGAAATTTGATATGAAATAATACAAACATGCCACTGCTTGCGCTTCCATTTGATGATATCAATGATGTTTTGAAGGCAGGACCCAGTAAGGGCAGAGCGTAATCAGAAGAATCACTGATGGAGCTTCGGAAATCGCTTTCATAGAAATGAAGTTGCAGTCTTAGTATGAGAGGTTAAACTGATAGGTAAAGTGTGTGTGTAATCATCTGTACAATTCATGCCAAACAGATTGAGATATGATACTCTACTTGCAGAATGGAAATTGCTTGGAAAAAGAGCAATATGCAGAATACCTTATATGTCAAGGCTTCATATAACGAAGGGTTACTGTACAACATCCAAAAACCATTAGTTATTACATATACTATCTGAGTGATTACCTCCCAATATTTGGAATATTTTTCACCTTTAGACACAATCCTAAGTATATACCTGCTTTCCAGGATATTTTATGTCCAATTAAATAGCTAAAACATATAGATACTAATAATCGATTTACTACAACTAACATTTAATTATAGTTAACTGATTACAATTCAAATAAGGGTAAAGATGTCGAATCCAGGGCATGTTTGTCGCCAAATCAAGATGGCGTCCAAAGGCACTACTTTTAAAACTCCTTGTGTCATATTACAACTTTATTACAAAGGAGTTAATTTAAGCTTGAAAGATATTAACTTTATGACCAGGTACATACATTTTAAACCAAAAAGTGCAACATAAATAAAAGGTAGTAATTGGGTACCAAGTTATGTATCATCTGAGCCGGGGAGATAAACTGCCAGTAATAGTACCAGCAATGTGAATTATAGCAACCCCTTTTTCTGTGAGAAAACCATAACAGCATAATTAGCCGTCTCATGAAGACGTGTTGCCGGAAATCAAACTATCATCATGAATATTTTTTGTCGCCAAAAATCACCAACCTGGCACAAATAATATGTAAGTACCAGTAATTGTGTTATAAGCGAATCAAGATTAAACTATCAGCAATAACAATTCAAAATTATAGTTGAAAACCAGAGCACTTACCTTGGCGAAAGTGAATGGGTTGCAAAAACCTGCAACACATCCCTCATATGTTGCAGGAAATGAAGATGTATGCGTCTTCTGGTATGAAGAATACGTTCCCTTATACTTCTCTGTCAAAGAGGAAGTCAAGATGACAGTGGGCATCAATAAATGTGTGGTATGATTTCATGGTAAGTTCAGTGTTAGTGATTGGTGACATTGATATTTACCTGTACTCAATTTGTGTGAATGGTGGAATTGCTCTTCCTCTCAACTCGAACACATATCACTTGCCTGGATTCTGTCTTAGGATGTGAGGTCTATAAAAGGCAAAAAGTAATTACATTTCGCCAACCATATGCCAAAAATAAACACATACGACATTGTGTAAAAAAATATTAATTTAAATATCAACTAAAAATAAAATTTAAAGCAATTTATTTGTGAAACTTAACTTTAAATTTCCTACCTAGTTTAAGAAATTATAAAAGCATTATTCAAATGAAATAATATCTGTAATGTTGCTTAGACTACTATATTAAAATTATAAACATGTCTAGTAGTCTAAGTAAAGAGGGTAGATAAAATTTTAAAATAAAGAAAAAAATTTTTTCTGAATTTCCTTTTCAAAACTTCCTTTTATATCACATCCTTTATCACAGTGGGATCCAAACTTTTTCACTTGAGGGCCAGATTGAAAGATCCTGGAAGTCAGGCAGGCCAACAACACACACACATATATATATACGTATTGCATGCTGCATCAGCCAGGTTTCCGCGTCTGGCCCGCGGGCCGTAGTTTGGAGACCCCTGCTTTATCAGATAGAGGCTTACTGCAGGTATGTTTCAAACAAAACAAGAACTCATTATCTAATTCAACAGAAAACAGGTATGGTTACATCAGCATAATTACTTTTCAAAAGGCATAAATTAATTGAGAAACAGGTTATAGATTGAATACTATACATTTCAGATTGATTTTAAAATCATCTAGATTCTTAGCACTAACAGATAACAGGGAAAACAAAATGTATTTTACTTCCCACTTCATTTTAAAGACCAATTGTTAACGTTTTGTACTTTAGAAATGCGAACTTTTAATTCACTAATTGGAATTGTTTTTTCACGTTTTTAATACTCAATTTAATCAGATAATCAAATACTCTATCGGCAATAAAATTCTGAACGAATTTTAAGACTTGTTTCAGACATTCGTGTTAATATCCTTGATATTACAAAACAGAAAGTCATCCAAATATTGAGGTAGGTAGTTAATTAACGCCGCACTGGAGCAACACAAAGGGCCAGTGGCGCGGTCCGGAATCAATCCGGAAAGGACGATTCTGAATTGTCGCCGATAATTTTGAACCACGGCCTCGTAATTTTGAACCACGGTTAGATGACAAAAACATCTGAGCTGGCACTCCACTCTTCAAACTTCCACACCACCCCAACAGGACATGAGGCCACGACAGATTTAGCGTACACCAGCCCCGGTGTACACGACTGTTTTTGGCTGGACTGAGTTTCGAACTTGCAACCCTCCGGTTGCTAATCCATCGCTCTTCCAACTGGTCTACCGCGACCCCATCTAAATATTGAAGTAATAGAATTTAATAGCAATCCAAAACCAGTAAATGAATTGCTTACCAGAACTACCTCAATTTTTGTCAGCAATGAAAATCGCAACACGGCTTTGATCTCTAAGCATGTTATAGCTGTAAAATGTAAAACAGTACAAAAAAATGCAACTGATCTACACAAAACGCTTCTTCATTCTTGCCCTTGCGACAAATCTTAAAGATATAAATTCGTTAATACATTCTTACAATTGGAAAACTAACACGTGATCCTAAGATCTTTAGTCATGCACTGAAACGAAATTTAAAAATTAATTTAATATTAACTTACTGATTTGATTCTTCAGGTGCAAACCAAACCGATATTCGACAAATAAAATTTTAATATCTAATTCTAATGACTCAACAAGTACAACTTTAAAAATCTAAGTACACTTCAAATTCAAATGGCGCGCGTTTGAAAGAGCTCGTCAAGTGGAGGAAATGACGAATTCTTATATGTGATACGTTTAACAAGAGAAAAGACTATTGGTCAGAGTTCGTGCATGCGCATTTTTATCAATAGAGAACTCCATTCAAAAGAGAGGATTTTCTTATCGCCAAGATTGAGAGCCAAATATACAATATCCATGCGCAGTTAGAGATGGTACAAAGAGTGATTTCACAGCAACAGTTCTAACTGTGACTGCTACTGAAGAATATCTGTGATTCTAAACTGTGATTGTGATTCTAAACTGGGACTGAATCTGATTGGCTGATTGTAAAATATCTCAACCACTCGTAGCAACAGAATGCTCGTTTTGATGTTTTAAAATCCTTTAGTAAGTTACCTTAGTAAGCGTAATAATTAAACATTAGAATAGATAAAATATATTCAAGAAAATCTCACGCGCCGAAGCATTAGCACAATCACGCACAAGCGTCCTGAACGTAATCGGAAAAGCAACTCACTCAATTGAATTTGAACGAAAAACGTTCGATCTATTGCCAAGGTTGCCAAGAGATAATACGAAAGAAGCCAAAAGAAAAGTATAAGAAGTAAAGGTGAAGGGCCATCCAGTCTGCTGTGGCAACAAAATAGCAGCGTCTCGACTTCCTGAAATGCGTATCTCCCCTCTCAATCACTGTTATTTTGATATTCCAGTAACAGGTAAGAACTGTGATTCAAAAATATCTGTGATTGAGTAGCAGTTCTGTGATTCGCTTAACCTCCCTATGCGCAGTTCCTTTGGCGATTTCTCCATTCTTTTCCTAATCTAATATAGGAAACTCCCTTCAGCGTTTGCCATTTTGGTCGATCGGATTGACCAGAGTAAAAGATCAGAGGTTCACTGAAGGTGTATGATTTACAGCACCATCGGTGCGGGTCCGATGTTCCTAATTGTGGGCGGAGTTTGACATGTTTCACTCAGCCATTTTGTTGCTGATGCAAACGGAGACTTCTCTTTGTTTCCTGCTTCTCCTGAAAGGCAAGTTTCTTTGTAGTTTTTCATAAAATATATTCATAAATTACAAAACCACTAATGTGAAATTGTGTCACTTTAAAAATCGTTTTACAATCAAGTTGAATTGATTACGCTAATATCTTAAATCTCAATTGTTTGTTAGAAGTAAAAACGAAATAGTTCTATTTAGTGTTAAGGTATACGACTGGGTTGAAATGGGCACTTTCGACTAAAATGGTCATTTTTTTTACATTAAAGTCATATTTCTGCGGATTCTAAAACTACTTATTTTTTTAATCTACGTGCAGTAGAACGGGAGTTATGGTAATTTTCGTGTCAAGCGACAGCTGTCAAAAATACAGGAAGTGGTGAAACCGAAACCGGAAGTTGACAGTTTATTGGTTATTTTCTTTCATAATTGTCGAAAAATTACGTAGTTAAAGCTAAAAAATATTCTTTTAAGTATTCTAGATTAATAGCCACAGTTTGTATATAATATTAACAACAATTTAGTTAGAAAAGTCTGGCAATAAAGCTTTGCATCATTTCGATCTGCTAGTTTGTTTACGTTTGTTTTACTGCATTTGCTTTCAACTTTAGTGCTAAAATTATAGCGTAATAACAGTTTTTGATATTATAAATTGAAATTTAAGAACCCTGTTACTCTTTAACATGGGTAAGGGAAGAACTCATCGACCTCGAAAGCGAAAATTTTATGGAAATCAAAACACCTCAGTACCTGAAGTTTCAGCAAATTCTAAAGACATAACAGTGAGTGAGACAAAACTTTTCAAGAATTTGGATCAAACTGATAGTGTTCAAGATGATGTAAATAAACTGTCTGGTTATCGAATCATAGATTTGGAGATAATATTGAGTGTTTTTTCCATTTTATGCTGCCCATTATGTTTGAATAGAAATTTATATCTGGAGGAAGATTCCAGATTTGGATTGTCATCAAATTTCACTTTGCGTTGCAAAAGCTGTACCTTTACCAAGGCTTTCTGCACTTCAAGAAAATTTAACAAATTAAATGAAGTTAATACCCGTTTTGTTTTTGCTTTAAGACTTATTGGCAAAGGGTTTTCTGCAGGAAAGAAGTTGTGTTCAATCCTGAACTTGCCTTCATTTCTTTCCAAGTGTGCATTCAGAAACCAAGAAAAAATTATTTTGAAGGCTGCGTCTACTATTGCTGAACGTTCAATGAGTGAAGCAGCTGAAGGTGTTAAATCAGCACAGCATTCAAAACATCAAATTAGAGACTGCGGTGTTTCTGTAGATGGCACCTAGCAGCGTCGTGGTTTTTCATCACTGAATGGTTGCGTTAGTGTAATATCTATTGATACCGGAAAAATTTTGGACTTTGAAATGATGTCTCAGTATTGCAGAATTTGCAATAAATTAAATAAGCATCCAACATCACCACCTGACAAAACTGAGCACATTTGTTCGAATCACAAAGGATCAGCTTCGAATATGGAACCAGTTGGCGTGTACCGCATCTTCGAAAGATCACAAAGTACCAGGAACCTGCGTTACACTAGCTACTACGGTGATGGTGACTCAAAAGGCTACGAAACAGTGAAAGACATTTATGACGGATATACTGTTGAAGAGTTGGAGTGCATCGGTCACGTTCAGAAACGAGTTGGGACACGTCTAAGAAAACTAAAAAGTTCCAAAAAGGGTCTCGGAGGGAAAGGAAAATTGACTGATAATTTTATAAACAAGTTACAAAACTATTACGGAATAGCTATTCGTAGCAATGTTGGTAACTTGCACAAAATGCAGTCTGCTGTAATAGCAGCTTTCTTTCATTGCTATTCAAGCAAAACTCTACCAAAACACGGACAGTGTCCTAGTGGAGCTGACAGTTGGTGCAAGTACCAACGTTCAAAGTTTACAAACAAACCTTTTCAAGACAAATCCACTGGACTACCCCAGAACATTATTAACATTGTAAAGCCCATATATATGGAACTGTGTGATCAAACACTACTAAAAAAAATGCTTGCACGGTAAAACGCAGAATGCCAATGAGTCATTCAATGGAGTTTTGTGGCAAATATTACCGAAAGAAGTCTTTGTTGAACTCCAGACTCTTCGTTTAGGTACATGTATAGCTCTAATTCAATACAACAACGGGTTTAATGGTTTTTTAGCTATTTTAAAAGAATTGGGTATCAGTCCTGGGTGTTATACAGTGCAAGGGTACAATGGTTTGGATAGCGAGCGAATTGTCGACTCGAAACGACACTCTTTGCCATCGGCAAAAGCTACCAGAAGGAAATTACGAGCATCCAGGAAGAAAAAAATGGATTAAAGTTGAAGAGAGGGAAGGAGTTTCTTATAAAACTGGGGAATTTTAAACTGTTTACATGATAATTAGTCTGTGAAATATATAAATTAATTCTTTAAATGCATTTTCTGAGAAATAAAATTTTCGTCATAAATTGTCAACGAAAAACATGATTTCTCAAATTCTATTCAATATTATGTAATGAAATTTGGCATAGATGTATCTCAAGCCTTTGTGAGTGTAATAGACCACAGGTTTTGCTATAGAGCTATTCAATTTTATTTTATGGCAACTTTTCTCATAAAATACTTGCCTTTTTTGAAAAAATCGAACTGCAATGCACTAAATTCACTATAAATTGCAAATTTTTTAAAATATCACTTAGCCTGCGGTCTATTACATAGGTAATAGTACAAACAACACATTTATCACAGAAAATTCTTACATTTATGATTTTTTTTATATTTAGAGCGTTTTCCCCATAGCATGATTTTTGCTAAAATTTTCCAATTAATCCTCATTATAAAATAAATGAGTCATGATATAATTTAATTTTCTGTTAATTACATGTTTTTACATCAATACCTGTCTAAAAAAATATTAATAATGATTCATATAAAGCTTTTTTAAAAATTTGTGTCCGAACCCAGTCGGATACCTTAAGATATTCGCCCAAGACTATTGATTTTGTTAACAATCTTTCCAAGTGTTAATTTGTGCATCTTTTATTTCATTAAAATCGAACATACGAAAAATGTGGTATTCAGAATTCTGTACAATTGTGCTCTGCTTAATATATTTTATTTTGTGCTGTTGGTGATTTTATTAAATACTGTTTTTATGTAATTAAAGTAATCTTTTTCTGAATTATAACCTATTTTATAAATACAATTATAAAAATTTGAGTGCAAAATTATAATGCTTTATACATACTTTCATGGAGTATTTGTAGTTAAGAATCTGAATTTTTTTCTTCTAGGAACTTGAATTTCATTTTTCTCAAGCCATCAAGAACATGAAAGGGCTGCGCAGATGTATTTTGTGCCAGCATTTGGCCATATGATGGTTAAACATAAAGTAAAAATATTAAATGCATTACACATAAGATAAGAATTTCAAAAAATTTATCGCACATTTAATTTATATAAATTTGTGTCTTTTACGTTTATGTCAAAATCTAATAAACTTCCCTTTTGTGATGTTATTGTATAATTTGTTATCTGATGCAGGGAACACTGTTCGAGAGTACCAGATGCTTGAGCCGTGTGAAAATGGAGCAACTAGTGTAGATTTGGTGGCCAACTATAGATGCGATTGTCTGTCAAATTTCAGTGGAAAAACTGCCAGACTAAGTTGGCAGGATGCATTGATGTCAACGTGTCGTTCTCCTACATCGAAATGCGAAACATTTGTAAGCTGGAGTTTGTTCCGTACTACCCTTCTCAGTGACCTGTGTTGTGGTGAGCAACTCAGCGGTTTCTCAAGGTTCGAATAAAAGAATTTATTGACATTAAAACATTAATATATTTACAAGTTAGCTGGAGACTACAAAAATGAGCAGGTAATTTCATTACAGACCTTCCTCCTCCCTACTCACCTCGAAGGTTTAGAGCAATTAATAGGAGGAGGGGGTGGAGACCTCCAACACCAGCACGAAAGGGAGCAACGAGCACCACCCCGACGAACAGGGAAAGCGCACCCCCCAGCCAGTGGAGCACGCGCGGACCCGAACAACTTCGGGCACTGCCATTTATTTTTTCCAGAATTTAGATATATACAATAAAAGGAAAAGCCAACAGGGCCTTATACATAATTTTTCAAAATGTTGCAATAAAAATAATATTAACAATTGCAGTAAGAATAATAACATTATGACAATAGATATACAATATCATAATTTTACAAAAAAGAAAATTTTTGAATGTTTTGTCATTAAGTTGGCAAAATATAATAGTTATTTACATGTAGAAGGCCAAAAAGTTTGATATATAATATGTATAATAAATAGTAGAGAATATAATATTTACATACAAGTGAATATTAGTTCAGCTTTGAGCTTTTCATTCAAGAATGAGATTAAAGTTAAGAATTAGGTTAACAGATTAAAATAAATTTCAAAGTAATTAAATTTTTATTTCAAAACCTGGCTATGATTCGAGAATAAATGGTTTACCCATTATTCCTCACCATAGTCGGTTTTGGCTGTTGAAGTTGTCTCTTGAAATTTGGGCATTTTTTATCTCGGCAATCATGGTTTTCATTGTGTTTAGTTTTAAAATTTAAGTTAGAAGTTGTGCAGTTAATGCATCCTTTTAGGGGAGTTACAGTTTTCGATTTTATGATTTGCACCACATAGGAGACATTTTTTTAGATTAGTGCATTTAGATTTTGATTGGCCAGATCCTGTGCATTGTCTAATGTTTTTGAATTCTTCGATTCTGATCTCTTGCCATCCTAAGTATAGGTACCCAGAGTTCATGATTGGTTTGTAAAGGGATGGATTGATTGTCGCAACCCAATGGTTGCCTCTGTAAGCTGTGATTTTAAATTCAATATGAAAATCTTCTTTTTCTATGGTTTCATTTTTGCTTTTAAGATTTGAAAAGATTTCTTCTGCCGGTAAAGAACTGTCGACATTAAGGAGAATAATTCTTGGCTTGCGCTTGGATGGTTTAACCATGTTAAAATCTCTTGTTATGATTTCTTTGGTTCCAAGATTGGCTTCTAGTGCGGCCATCTGTTCGGAGGAATCGACTTCAACGGCTACACCTCCGCCACCTATTTTTCTAATATTTTTGATTTTTAAATTCGAATTTTTGATTGCAGTTTGAATTTTGGGTTTGTTGGAACCTGAATCATTATCATTTTTTGAGTTTTAATAGAATTACATGACTTTTATTATGTATCTTTGTGTTAGTAGAAGAGATATTGGCAGTCTTCAGAAAATTGGCCTATAAATGATTCACTTTGTTTAATGGCTGACGTAGAGACGGAAAGAAAAAGGATCAGATTGTGTAATATAAAATTATCTGAGAAAAATTCTGTGTGGTATGCTGAGAGATTCTCTGGCTTTGATTCTATCATTAGACTAGTAGCATGGATGTTAAGATTTATCAATAACTGTAGAGCTCAATTTGAGGCTAGGAAAAAATGTGAATTGTCCATGCAGGAAATAGAGGGTGCAGAGATCCTTCTGATTCGGATAATGCAGTCTGAGTCATTTGGTGATGAAGCGACGGTTCCTCATTTGTGTACGTTCAGGGATGAGAATGGCATAGTTCGAGTTAAGACTCGCATAACTGAGCGGCTGGACAAACCAGCTTTCATATCGCCTATACTTCTTCCTGATAAAAGTGTTTACTCGCAGACTGGTTGAACATTTTCATCAACAAAACTGTCGCGCAGGAACGCAAATTTTGCTCAGTATACTTCGTGAGAAGTACTGGATATTAAGAGGAAGGAGAACTGTACATCGTCTATTAAATGACTGTATAAAGTGTAAAAGGTTTAAGGCTAAATCTCCAAGTACGGATCCCGTACCTTTACATGCAGACAGTAGAATATGCAGCAGTGTTCGAAGTCGTCGGCGTGGACCTGGCAGGTCCTCTATATGTGAAAGGAGGCGATAAAGTCTGGATAGTGCTGTTTACATGCGCTCTTTTTAGAGCAATACATCTTGAGCTAGTTACATCCTTGTCTACGGATGCTTTTCTGTTATCGTTTCGCCGTTTTGTGGCCAGACGAGGAAGACCTCGGGTGATATATTCCGACAATGGCAGTAACTTTAGAGGGAGTGATAATGACATGGCAAACATTGATTGGGATAAAGTAAACAGACAAGCCCAAATCCAACGTATTCATTGGAAGTTCAACCCCCAACTGCTGCTTGGTGGGAAAGACTGGTAAGAGTTGTTAAAGAGTTATTAAGATCATTGGCAAGGCTATCCTTACTTACGAAGAGCTGTTAACGATGATTTGTGACTGAAAGTCATAAATTCTCGCCCGTTGACCTACATGCCAGAAGACATGCAGGATTTGACACCACTCACTCCTGCTGTTTTTGATAGATAATTCCAATTGTGAAGTTGCTGACGCAGATTTAATTGACGCTAACCGCTCTAGAAAAAGAATAAGATTTAGAACTAAGTTAATGCAAGAAAGAGCACGATTTAGAAAGGAATATTTGGGACAGTTGATTGAAAAGCAACAACAAAATCCTGTCTCCGACTATTCAACATGGTGATATTGTCTTAATAGGAGATGATGTCATGAAGCGCTTGAACTGGCCGTTAGCTAAGGTGGTAGAGTTAATTTCTGGAAAGGATGGGAAAATAAGAACCGTCAAATTAAAAACTCAATCTAATGTGTTAATACGTCCGATACAGCGTGTTTTCCCCTTAGAACTGTGAGAACGACTTACCTGTTCAGTGTCCAGTGAATGACTCGACCTTAGTGAAAAGCGTTCCGCGTTCTCTCTAGATAGTGGTACGAGAATCAGTTTACAGACTAAATCTGGACTCGTCTCGAACATGACATTGCCCCACTGTTGCCGCCTCCACTACCGATGTTCCAAACTCCACTGTAAACGCGCCAGTTTCTGTGCAGACGTGGGGGATGCAAACTGCTGGTCGTCTGGGATAGACCACCGTGTCTGAGTCTCCTGTAAACAGTTGGTCTCGAAACTATGACTCCTGTGGTGGCTGTCAGGGCTGGACCCAGTCGTCTGGCTGAACGGTTCCTCCGACGTCGAGCAGTTATCGCCAAATATATCTTGCCGAGAGGGTTGGCATCTCCAGTGGTTTGAAACCTCTGCCAGTCTGGAGACTACATTGAGGCACATTCAGAATTCGAGACGCTTCGATTTGGTATCGACCGGATTGCAGCATTCCAATAATTCGTCCCTTCACTAACATGTCCAGTTGGCATCATTGTGACATCTTTCGTCCTTATTGATTACTCCGTACCACAGCAAATGCGAAATTTGTCTAAACTGGCCTGTCGCTCGAGGCCGTTTTATACTTGTTCCGACGTGGGCCGCTGCTTTGCGCATGTCGACTGAACTGTTTTGCATAAGCACAATGTTTTATCTTCGTCAAACGATTCTCCACAAGTAATTTTGAACCATTGTATTGTGACATCTTAGCGCCTAGGAGTCTAGAATGGCCGGCTGCAGACCCGGAAGTTTCCTGTTAAAAAGTCCTTCAATACTGCGCTTGCGCATGTGAGGAGAATGAGAAACAGTTAGCTCACGGACTCCGTCTAGTTGAGACGTCTTCGTAGCAATTCGTAAATTTTAATATGAAAATAAGCATTTTTGCTTCGCGCGTCCATTGTAAACCCATTGTTTTGTCTGTGTTAAAATAAATGTTATTTTTTAATGTCCAACAAAAGTTCGGATTAATTCGTCACAGACTAGAGTTTTGGTGTCCTGGAAGTGGGATGGAAGCAAGAAATGCAGGTAGGCCCACCCTTGTATTAAATTAAATTTATTGAGGTTCTGGCTTACCGGAATTAGTGAGGCAAAGAGCCTAAATAGTTTTGGTTAAAAAAACAAACAAAAAGAAATGACTACATATCCAATTTTATTTTGTGGTTATTTAAATTTTGTCTTTATGAAAGTTAATAGAAGTTGATGATAAAGTGAATTTGCATGTTCTACTAAGTAGATATTATCAAGTGGATAAAGTCACGGCCAAAAAGTGCCAAATCGAAAGTGAACGAAAATTTAAATTTCGTTTTGATTTTACTGAAATTTTGTGTTTTGTGCATTTAATGATTTGAAAAGAATCAGATAATTTGAATTACATATGGTAATTACGCATTAGTAAAAGAAAAATAATATTTAATTGCAACTATATATATTGCATCTTGTGTATTGTATATGCTTCGATATAGTTTAAGATTCTGTTATTATATTTGAGAATTGTGTTTGATATTAAATCTTATCTAGTATTTGAAGCATATTTGGCATTGAATATATTTTGTGAATCATATAGTTATTAGAAAATATTGGTAACTATATTTATGATAACAAAATTGGATTGTTTACTAATAAGTTATTCATCGATCATGGCTTTTCTTTCTCGTGGGAGAAAAGAAGACCTCCTCGAACTCGCAGATGAACTTTGTGAAAAAGTATCGCATAATTGTAAACTGGTTGAGATAAGGAAAATAATCCTAAACAGTGAAAACTATGAAGAAGAGGAAGTTAAAATTTCTTTAACTCGTATTATGGAAGATAGGATAAAGAGAGAGAAAGAAGCAAAAGAAGAAATTGCCAGACAAGAAGCAAAAGAAGAAATTACCAGACGAGAAGCAAAAGAAGAAATTGCCAGACAAGAAGCAAAAGAAAGGGAAGAACGTAATATTCGAATGGAAGAAATAGCTTTAGAGAAGAAAAAGCTAGAAATGCAAGCTGCAAGTGAGCTAGGATTATCTAATAGAGAACGGATGCCAAATCATAAAATTGAGCTCATCAAAATTACCCCGAAATTTGAGGAAAAGAAAGATGAAATGGGTCTATATTTAATAAATTTTGAAAGAAGAGCTGAGATGGCAGGTGTGCCTAAAGAAGATTGGGTGCCGTATTTACTAGGCGTATTGCCTTCGGAAATTTCGAGCATGATGGCTAGAGAATCGCCTGAAGATGCCAAGAATTACGACTATGTGAAAGATATTATTCTTAAGAGGTATAAAATGAGTTCTGAGAAATTGAAGCAGATGTTTTACCGTCATCAAAAAGTCCCGGATAAAACATGGAGAAGTTACGCTCATGAACTTACCAGCTACTATGATGAATGGGTTTCTGATTTGGAAATCAAAACTTTTGAAGAACTCAGAGACTTGCATATCACTGAGCAGATGAAGAGACGAGTGCCGTCGGAAGTAAAAGAACATTTTCTGGAGGAGTGGATGGGCTTAAATTCTCCGTTAGAATTAGCTAAAAAAATAGATCAATTTGAAAGCTTAAAGGAGAGTCTTACACCCAGAAATACTAAAGGTCCCCAGAATAAAACAAGTATCAAGAAAACATATGTTAGTTTTCATAAGTCTAAGGGAGAAAATAAACCCTTTGGAAAAACAGAAGTAAACAGAGAAGATTATAAAGAGAGAAATTTTGAAAAAGAAAGCAACTTCAATGTTATGAATGCAATTCCTATGATCATCTTAGACCTCAATGTCCTAAGTTGAAGAAAAATGAAATCATAGCTGCTAACGAAATAATGGGAAAGGGATTAATAGATTTGATGTCTCCCTACATTAGTGTCGGAACTGTAAATGGATCTCAGATTTCTATCTTACGAGACACAGGAGCCAGCATAGATCTAATTCCTAGGAAGTTTGTTAAGCCACAAATGTATACGGGTGAACATGTGTGGGTAACATCTCCTTTAGCGGATAACCCTATTCGCTTGCCTATAGCGGAAGTAAATTTAGTGTGTGAGTTGGGTCATGTTATAACCAAAGCTGCTGTCAAGGATAACTTCTTAGATAAAGAACGCTACTTACTAAGCAACAAGACCGTTGTACTTATAGAAGATATGAAAAAAGACAAAGACTCTGATATTGAAGTAAAAGACTCTGCAACGCCCAAGTGCCAAAGTTCTCCATATTTAAATGAAACACCGAAAAACGACTGCCTTTGTAACAGTAACCGTTTTAGTTCTAGCAGTGTTACTCCTAAAGAGACTGGAATCGTTGAAAATTTGTTACGTTCATATGGTTTTATACAATGTTGCGAAAGACAAGCAATATTTTTTTTTCACTACAGTCAATTTTCTGGAAATATTGATAATTTAAAACGTGGTGATGCAGTTGAATTTAAAATTACTCATAATCGTCGTACTGGAAAACCAATTGCTAGTTCTGTTTGTAAAATAATGTGTAAAGAGACAGTTTCTGGATTTGAAACCACTGAAAAAAAGGAAAATACTGAAGGTAAAGTTGCTTATGAAAATCGTGGCGAACGGCCCTATTCTGCTGAAAATGTTGATGGTAATGTAGATTTTCATCCTCCTAAAAAGATCACTTTTAGTATTCCTATTGACAAAAATACAAGAAACCTTAGACCTTGTAAAATGCGTTCGGAACAGCCCTTACCTGTGAGATACCGTGGTGTTATCTGTGCTCTTAAAGGAACATTTGGTTTTATTAAAAGGGGTGATGTAAAGGATATGTTTTTCCACTCTAGTGAATGCAAAGTGTTCAAAAATCTTAATCTTGGCGATGATGTTGAATTTGGAATACAGACTCGTAACAACAAGGAAGTTGCTGTAAGTGTAACTAAATTGCCCTTAGGGACAGTGATATTTGAGGACGTTGAAACTGAAAGTTTGGTTGGTGAAATAACTGAATGCTTAGACGAATCTAAAAGTCGTTTGAAGAAAGCATAAAAGTTAGAGATGAAGTTGAATTTACTGTGATCCAGGAATACGAGAGTAGTAAGCAGAGGTCCTACTGCGGCGGAAGTGACGTCATCAAAAGGGGCGTGGCTTAGTGACGTCACAGCGCGACGTCACGGGGAAAGGGCGCGTGACCGGAAGTGACGTATTGACGTGCTGTTGAGTTGTAGGTGTCCTGCTTGTGGGGGAAAACATTTAAGCAAGAGTTGAGTTGTTTTTTATGGGAATGGAGTTGAGTTGGTTTTGTAAAAATTTCTTTTTTGATGAATGGCAACACCCAAACGTAAACACACGTGACGTCAGTGTGTTTACGCTTGGGACTTGGATTTTTTTTCCTTCTGAGATTTCGATGTGACGTCATATAAAGTAAAGTTGAGTTTTAGGTGTCCTGCTTGTGGGGGAAAACATTTAAGCAAGAGTTGAGTTGTTTTTTATGGGAATGGAGTTGAGTAGGTTTTGTAAAAAAAATTTTTGTTGATGAATGGCAACACCCAAACTTTAAGTAACACGTTAGAACATGAATGCGAGTGGCAAGCTGATTGAACTTCTTTACTTGTACATCCAGTTCTCGTGCTGTTGCCTTTTTTTATCTTGGTGCATTTTTAGGGTTAGTATACTCACGTATTTATTCAACGATGGATTTTTCAAAGAATACTACTACTGCTAGTTCGGTAAGTACGCTATAATTTTAAATACTATTAAGAAAAAAATAGCTTAAATATACTGATTATTAATATTATTATTATTAATTTTACGTACTTGTTAATGTAGATACTATTCGAAGACCCTGATTTTCCTATGAGAGATTCAGATGATGATGTATGTTACGTTTTTTCTTATTTGTCATTTAAT